>OY728141.1:504575819-514575819 GCA_963277665.1 Viscum album | reverse complement strand
TTGTGTTTTATGACTCCAGAAATGTGTTTTCGGTCACCGCGGTCAAAAGACACCCCCGATTGACGTGCCTTCTACCCAAAAATTTCAAAATTCACACCACAGTTGTTGTAGTATGATTTCATGGCATTCCAAGGTCTTTCGGCTAGTTTTGACCACCCAACGCGCCCTTTTCGAGCGCGCCGAACTGCTGAAAACGACATATTCGGTTGTATCGCGCACACCGCACATCTGATTGGTGTTCTGTCTCCTCCAACATGTCATGAATAATATTCCTATTGTTTTTGTGTGATTCCAAATCATTCTCATCACGTTTTCTCTGAATTTGACCGTTAGACGCCATTTCGGTGTTTTATGCCTCTGAAAATGCGTTTCCGGTCACCGCGGTCAAAAGACACCCCCGATTGATGTGTTGTCTGCCTGTCCATTTCACAATTCACACCACAGTTGTTGTCGTATGATTTCATGGAATTCTGAGGTCATTCGGATGGTTTGACCACCCAACGTGCCCTTTTAGAGCGTGTCAAACTGCTGAAAATGACATATTCGGTCGTACCGCGTACATCGCACGTCCGATGGGCGTGTCATCTACTCCTACATGTCACGAATAATATTCCTATTTCTTTGTGTGATTTCAAGTCATTTTGAGCACGTTTTCTCTAAATTCGACCGTTAGATGCCGTTTTGGTGTTTTATGACTCCGGAAATGCGTTTCCGGTCACCGAAGTCAAACGACACCCCTGATCGACGTGTTGTCTACCCGTACATTTCACAATTCACACCACGGTTGTTTTCGTATGATTTCATGGCATTCTGAGGTCGTTCGGCTAGTTTTGACCACCCAACGCGCCCTTTTAGAGTGCGTTCAACTGCTGAAAAAGACATATTCGGTCGTACCACGTACACCGCATGTCTGATGGGTGTGTTGTCTCCTTCTACATGTCACGAATAATATTCCTATTTTTTGTGTGATTTCAAGTCATTCTGAGCACGTTTTCTCTAAATTCGACCGTTAGACGCCGTTTCAGTGTTTTATGACTCCGGAAATGCGTTTCAAGTCACCGTGGTCAAACGACACCCCTGATTGACATGTCGTCTGCCTGACCATTTTACAATTCACACCATGGTTTTTGTCTTATTATTTCATGGCATTACGAGATCGTTCTACTAGTTTTGACCACCCAACGTGCCCTTTTAGAGCGCGCCAAACTGCTAAAAATGATGTATTCGGTCGTACCGCACACACCACATGTCTAATGAGTGTGTTGTCTCCTTCTACATGTCACGAATAATATTCCTATATTTTCGTGTGATTTCAAGTCATTCTGAGCACGTTTTCTCTGAATTCGACCGTTAGACACTATTTCGGTGTTTTATGACTTCAAAAATGCGTTTCTAGTCACTACAGTAAAACGACACCCCCGATTGACATGTCGTATGCCCGACCATTTCACAATTCACACCACGATTGTTTTCGTATGATTTCATTGAATTCTGAGGTCGTTCGGCTAGTTTTGACCACCCAATGCACCCTTTTAGAGCACGTCGAACTGCTGAAAATGACATATTCAGTCGTACCGTGCGCATCGCATGTCTGATGGGCGTTTTTTCTCCTCCTACATGTCACAAATAATATTCCTATTGTTTTAGTGTGATTTCAAGTCATTATGAGCAATTTTTCTCCGAATTCAACTGTTAGACTTCATTTTGGTGTTTTATGACTCCAGAAATACGTTTCCAGTCAACGCGGTCAAATGAAACCCCCGATTGACATGTCATCTACCTAACCATTTCACAATTTACATTGAGGTTGTTGTCATATTATTTCATGGCATTCTAAGGTCGTTCGGCTGGTTTTGACCACCCAACGCGCTCTTTTAGAGCGCGTCGAACTGCTGAAAACGACATATTTGGTCGTACCACGCACACCGCATGTCTGATGGGCATTCTATCTCCTTCTACATGTCACGAATAATATTCCTGTTTTTTTTTCGTGTTATTTCAAGTCATTCTGAGCATGTTTTCTCTAAATTCGACCGTTAGACGCCGTTTCGATGTTTTATGCCTCCAGAAATGTGTTTCTGGTCATCGTGGTCAAACAACACCCCCGATTAATGTGTCGTATATCCGTAAATTTCAAAATTCACACCAAGGTTGTTGTTGTATGATTTCATGGCATTCCGAGGTCGTTCGGCTGGTTTTGACCACCCAATGCGCCCTTTTAGAGCGTGTCGAACTCCTGAAAACAACATATTCGGTCGTACCGCGCACACCGCACATTTTATGGGCGTGTCGTCTCCTCCTACATGTCAATAATAATATTCCTATTTTTTCATGTGATTTAAAGTCATTCTGAGCACGTTTTCTTTGAATTCGACCGTTAGATGCCGTTTCGGTGTTTTATGCCTCCAGAAATGTGTTTCCAGTCACCGCGGTCAAACGACACCCCTGATTGATGTGTCGTCTGCCTGACCATTTCAAAATTCACACCGAGGTTGTTTTTCGTGTGATTTCATGGAATTCCGTAGTCATTCGGCTAGTTTTGACCACCCAACGCGCCCTTTTAGAGTGCGCCAAACTGCTAAAAACGACATATTTGGTCGTACCGTGCATGTCGCACGTCTGATTGGTGTGTTGTATCCTCCTACATGTCACAGATAATATTCCTATTGTTTTTGTAACGCCCCGACCCCAGCTACCCAGAGTCGGTGCATTACTTCGTAACATTGGCATGATCACAAGAAAGATCAAATCCCGAAAGACCGATTGGTTTAGTAGCCTTGGAAACACTAGATATAATCATAAAGTTTTACATTACATTTCAAAGTGAAAAACTACTACAACAACAAAGTCCTCATATCCACACTATTAACCCCTCATAATATCCCTGCAAGTCATTCATAATTTACTTCTTCACTACCTGGGAAAAATAAAACATAGAAAAGGGGTGAGCTCAAATGCCCAGTAAGGATAACAATATAGCGGAACATTCAAAATAAGCATAAACATTTAAGGCAATGAATTACTAAAACAAAAGCCTTTTAAAATTGAACTTCAACATAGTATGGCAAAAGTAAAATGAAATAATGCCATTTACTTATTCACATGGATATTCTACTAATCGAATAATCACATGCAAAAATCAATAACCATTTTCATAATGTTGGAATGCATAATGCCAGACTGTCATAACCACATAGTCAAGGCCTCGTGCCAAGACTACAAATAAGATTTTGTCAAGGCCTTGTGCCAAGACACTAGTTTGTCTCATGAGACCTACCGATGCATCGAGGAGCTATAGCGGGCTCCACCCGTCACTTATTAAGTCCAATGCATTCCCATATGAAAAGGTTTAAACATAACATAAACATTCGTATTAGAACTAGCATACGAAATGTCAATAATTTCACCATAAACTATGAATGGTATAAAAATAGCACATCCACAGTCAAACATATCACAAAACCTTCAATACAATATAGAAGTTTTGTATCATAATAAATCAACTTCAAATAATCTTAAAATCCATCAAAGGATGTTGACATAGATGAAATCAAAATTATTTTTAAAGAAGTATCTCCTTTTATTTTGAAATCATTTAAGATCCATATAAAATAAAACATTTTCTTTGAAAATATTCTTATAAGCTTGTATGGGAAGCTTCGACGATTTTATAACGGCGGAAAATAACCGCACCCGCCGTATAAGTTAAAAAAAACATTCTTACCTCAATTCTGTCGAAAAGGTTAAAAAGGACCTTGTTTTGAAAACGACGGAAAGATTCCTTTATAAACCTCTTATAAAAAGTCAAACAAGGGTATAAATGACTTTAACCCAAATTCTTGTAAATAGTAAAAATGTTTTGAAATACATTTCGAAGAAACATGGATGTGGATGATAAAGAGATCCTAGTAGATTATTACGTATAATACAACCTCGGATAATGAAGAGATTGTGAAATAACCCTTACCTTGTACTTTTCCTTGGTTGGGGTAGGTTAACCTCCTGTATAATAGTGAAATAATTGTTACTAAATTATACAAGAATCATATACATTAATATGATATCATATATGATCTTTTAATACTGATTTGATAATAATATCTTAAAATTATCGTCGTTTCGGGTGTTAACTTACTCATTTTCTTTTATATGTTTTGTTACATAAGCCATGTTTGTAAAGGATAAGTTGTATATTATTCAAATCCAGAATGGTATCAAGTCTTTAAACATCATTTTTAAATCATCAAATGATAATTATACTTGAATGGATACGATGGAAAATGAATCTCATTGCGTTCGTGGAGACGGTAGTCCGTACGTACGCACGAACGCTTCTTCCATTTAATTTTTATTTTAAAAGAATCGAATACCAATGATACATAGGTATATTACTATTCCAGTATAATATAATATTTTATACATGTTACTTAAGTTCATTAACACCATCCTTTATACGTTCCATGTGTGGTATGAACGAGTCATATCATTTTAAGGGGGCGGTAGTCCGCACTTCCTCAAATGAAATTATCGTATGTATATACAACATGAAACGAATAATGGTATGAAATAAAATGGAATTACAGAAGCTTATATATAAAATATATATCATTAATATCATATTTAATTACAGTGTCATCATAATGGCCACCATGAGAGGCGGTAAGATGTATTTGAACAATCATCGTTTCGTGAGGCGTTAGTTTGCCATCCACAGAAACATTATGTTCATCATCCATTAGATGGAGTTGTGTGTATGTGTAGTTTGAATCCATATTATAACAACATCCTAGTATATTGAGGATACTGTTTTTGTTACAAAAGAAAGGAAATAAAAAGAGTTTGGGGGTTGGAGAAGCAAAATAAATGAAAATAATTTAAGAGGAATCGTTACCTTTAATTTAGGTAACTCACTTTGGTTAGAACCAAAGGACTTGTTGAAATGCTTTCTGCCTAAGGGGAAGCTTCAAGGAGGAGGAGAGGGATGTGGGGAGCTTAGTTGGGCAGAGTTTGGACGAGCCAAGTGGCTTGAGAGGTGTGAGGAATGAGTAGAAGTGGTCTCCTTTTATAAGGGAGAGGAGGGGCTCTTTAGGAAAGAGTGAAAGTATTACTTTATAATATAATTATATTCGGTTTATAATGGTCCAAAAATCATTGAGGTCGAAGATAAGATGACTCATATTCTAAATAACATCAACCAATAAGAATTGGACAGGTTTTAGATAATATTTTAATCATTATAATATTATTTATTTCAATGATTTATTAATGAGGTAAACATTGAATCATTATTGTGTAATTAATAATTTAACTTATTTGATGTCTAAAAATTATAAATAAAATATCATCATGTAGGAAATCTTTTTATCTTTCTAATTAATTTTTATAATCGAAAATCCAACATGTATAACCCTATGTAAAAATTGTTCTTCTAAAAGATGTAAGCTTGTGCCATTTTTATTTTTATTTTAACTTTATTAATATAATGTGTCCCTACCACATACAAGTGGCTCCAAGGGGTCCCCAAATTGACCCAAGGATGCCCATGGTCGGGTATGTGTCCACCAATAAGGTTAGGACACGTTTTAGGGTAATTTTGTATTATTATAATATTATTTTTAACCCTTATTTACCGGATTTACCCTTTAACCATGGTAAATAAAATATTTACCACAGTAACTATTCAAAATGTCTAAAAATAAAAGTTACCTATTTACACAATTTGAACATCCTGATTCCAAATATGGAATCCATTTTCCTAAATTCAAAACACAGAAGTGGCAGAAATTAATTTAAAATTAATTCCCGCTGTCAAAACAAAAAGCGTGTTTTTAAGAGATAATAACTATAAAAAGATTGACACTTGTTTATGTTCGGTTTAATTGTAAAATTATGTCCAATGACCAACATTATATTAAATGGTAAAAATATATTCTAAATATACATTAAAACCACTCAAATTCACAATTTATCACTATTAATTATTTTGATTAAAAAAGTTGTTTTTAATTAAAATTTAGTAATTTTCACTATTCATCAAAATATAAAAGTTATCCGAAAAGTACCAAAATTTCACCCTAGGCTAATTTCAATATTCAGAATCCAAAAATGAAGTCCATTTTGAAATATAAAATATATATGATTTCAAAAAGTAGGTATTACTATTCACAATGGCTAGTTTAATTAGTTGTGGTGTGTGTTAGAACTCGAGGTTGCGTACAACACACGCTATCGATTATTCGAAGGGAAACGTACCGTGGAAGTTTGGGGTGTTACATTCTCCCCTCCTTCAAATAATTGCGTCCTCGCAATTTCTAGGGTATTACTGCATAAAAAGACTCGGGTGGTTCTTCATCATAAGTTCCTCGGGTTCCCACGTTGCCTCTTCCATCTTATGATTTCTCCACAAAACTTTTACCAGACGCGTCGTCCGGTTTCTCAGCACTTGTTCTCTCGTATCAAGAATCTTGACGGGATCTTCGCAATAAGACAGATCGGGTTCCAGTTCTAATTCCTCATAGGTGAGTACATGCGTCGGATCAGGCATGTATTTCCTCAATAGAGATACGTGGAACACATCGTGAACTTTGGAGAGACTTGGCGGCATTGCCAATCGATAAGCTACAACCCCAATTCGTTCTAGAATTTCGAAAGGTCCGATGTACCTGGGACTCAATTTACCTTTCTTACCAAAACGTATGACTCCCTTCCACGGAGATACCTTCAGAAAAACATGATCACCGACTTGAAATTCCAAATCCTTCCTTCGATTATCGGCATAGCTCTTCTGCCTACTTTGAGCTGCTTTGATGTGATTTTGGATTACTTTCACCTTTTCCACCGTTTCCTCCACCAGTTCTGGGCCTACAAGTTTTCTTTCACCAACGTCATCCCAACAGGTTGGTGTACGACATCTCTTTCCGTATAACGCTTCATATGGTGCCATCTGAATACTCGAATGGAAGCTATTGTTATAGGAAAATTCTACCAAAGGTAAATATTGATCCCACATACCCTGAAAGTCAAGTGAGCAAGATCTCAACATGTCTTCTAAGGTTTGAATAGTCCGTTCTGATTGTCCGTCTGTCTGAGGGTGGTAAGCAGTGCTCAAATGAAGTTCAGTATCCAGGGATTTCTGAAGACTTTTCCAGAATCTTGAAGTAAAACGGGGATCACGATCAGAAATAATCGATAGGGGTACTCCATGAAGTCTCACAACTTCATTAATGTATAGTCTTGCTAGACGTTCCAGGGGTAGATCTTCTCTTATAGCAAGAAAATGTGCTGACTTGGTAAGACGATCAACAATAACCCATATTGCATCGTTCCTTCTAGGAGTCTTTGGTAGCCCCATGACAAATTCCATCGTAATATTGTCCCATTTCCACTCCGGTATGGGAAGAGGTTGCATGACTCCTCCAGGCTGTTGCCTTCCAGCTTTCACTTGTTGACAAACCATACATCTTGACACAAAATCAGCAATCTCCCTCTTCATGTTGTCCCACCAAAAATGTTCCTTCAAATCTCTATACATTTTGGTTCTCCCAGGGTGTATAGAGAAATTGGAACTATGAGCATCATCCAGCAATTCCCTTTTTAGATCAGGTAAATCGGGAACACAAAGTCTCTTCCCGAATTTCAAAATTCCATCTTCATACACAAAGTCTCTCAATCTCCCATCATTCACAGCTTTAATCTTCTTCTGAAATTCTTCATCATTGGTCTGAGAACTCTTAATCCTTTCTAGTAAAGATGGTTTGGCAACCATTTGAAAAAGCATTGATGTTTCACCTTCCCTGGTTATTCCCATGTCCATCTTCACTAGATCCATGAAAATTGGATCCCTTTCAATTCTCATATTGTTCAAAACTCCATGGTCTTTTCTACTCAAAGCATCTGCCACCTTGTTTGCCTTCCCCGGGTGGTAGTGTATCGTACAATCATAGTCCTTGAGTAATTCAAGCCATCTCCTTTGCCTCATGTTGAGTTCTTTTTGTGAGAAAATATACTTCAAACTCTTGTGATCAGTATAAATCTCACATTTTTCACCATAGAGGTAGTGCCTCCATATCTTCAAAGCAAAGATCACAGCTGCTAACTCAAGATCATGAGTAGGATAGTTTTGTTCATGAATTTTCAATTGTCGTGATGCATAGGCAATAACTCTATCATTCTGCATAAGGACACAGCCAAGTCCTTTCTTCGATGCATCACTATAAATAACGAACCCATCATTCCCCGATGGTAGAGTCAATATAGGAGCATTGACTAATCTTCTCTTCAGTTCTTCGAAACATTCTTCACACTCTTTTGTCCAAACAAATTTAACCCCTTTACGTGTGAGCTTCGTTAATGGGTTAGCCAATCGGGCAAAATTCTGGACGAAACGTCGATAATAACCTGCCAAACCAATAAAACTACGTACCTCAGTTATACTCGTAGGTGCTGGCCATTCTTGGATTGCCTTGGTCTTAGAAGGATCAACAGAGATTCCATCTTTGGAGACAATATGGCCAAGAAAAGAAATCTCCTGAAGCCAGAATTCACACTTGCTAAACTTCCCATATAATTCATGCCTCCTCAGAGTCTTCAAGATAATGCGCAAGTGATTTTCATGATCTTCGTAGGTTTTGGAGTATACCAAGATATCATCAATAAATACCACCACAAATTCATCGAGATACTCCTTGAAAACTCTATTCATTAGATCCATGAATACAGAGGGTGCATTAGTCAATCCAAACGGCATTACAGTAAACTCGTAATGCCCGTACCTGGTTCGAAATGCTGTTTTCAGAATGTCTTCCTTCTTCACACACAACTGATGGTATCCAGATCGAAGTTCAATCTTTGAAAAGTATTGAGCTCCATGCAGTTGGTCAAATAAATCATCAATACGAGGTAGGGGATACTTGTTCTTTATCTTTATAGCATTGATCTCCCTGTAGTCGATACATAACCTCATAGATCCATCTTTCTTTTTAACAAAAAGAACAGGGGCTCCCCATGGAGAAACACTAGGGCGAATAAATCCCTTATTACTCAATTCCTCTAGTTGTTTCTTTAATTCGACTAACTCTACAGTGGCCATTCTATAAGGGGTCTTCGATATAGGCCTTGATCCAGGAATCAAATCAATGGAAAACTCAACTTCTCGTTCTGGAGGATGTCCAGGTAAATCTTCCGGAAATACATCTACAAATTCTTTCACAACAGGTACATCCTCTATTTGAACATTCCTTTCCTCACCGACAGTTATTTCATTCTCTTCCTCCCCAATAATTGAATTAAGTTGAGCTACTGGGGGTGGATCTAAATAAGAATTAGGTGGTGACGATTCTGCTCTAAAAATAAGGTGCTCCTTATCATTATCATCAAGAATCGTAACCTCTTTCTTCTTACAATAAATCTTCGCATCATAGTCCGAAAGCCAGTCCATACCGAGGATTATATCAAACTCAATCATAGGTATGGCGATGAAATCAGCAGATAAAGAAAATTTATGTGCTCTAATGGGGACTGATTCACAAAACTTTGTTGCAACGATACTTCCCTTAGGAGTTTTAACTGACAAATCCCTTATTAAATCAAATTGGAAATATCTAATTTTCTTAGCAAACTGGGAAGATATGAAACAATGCGATGATCCAGAATCAAATAATGCATTTGCTAAACTTGAGGAAACCATTAAATTACCTGCCACCACGTCTTTCGGAGCTTCTACCTCAGCAGTAGTGATAACATAAGCCTGGCCTTGATCCCTTGGCCTTTTCTGAGGTAAGTTCTCCTGACGCTTAGGGCATGCATTTGCATAATGCCCCATCTCCCTGCAATTGTAGCACTGAACGTTGGTAGCTTCCTTCTTCCCCTTGCAATCATGAGCTTGGTGGCCTTTTTCACCACACTTGTAACAGACTCCCATTCCCTTCAAGCAAGTACCAGGATGTTTCTTCCCGCATTTACCACAAGATGGATATTCAACCTTTCCCTTCTTCCCCTTATTTCCATTCCCAGATTGATCAGCAGGTCTCTTCTTCTCTTGCTTTGCTTTAAAGTCATAAGACTTAGAGAATTCCTTTTCGGTCTTGATAGCACATGAGACAATGTCTTTGTACGATGAAAAGGATTGTGAGACTAATGCTCGACGGAGAAATGGTTTTAACCCATCAAAGAAACGATCAATCTTACTTCTTGAGTTGCGAATATAATCTCCAGCATACCTCGCTAACCTTGTAAAGTTAGCCTCATACTTTGTGACATTCTCATCCTCCTTTTGTCTCAGACTCAGAAATTGTCTTTCCATATCTGCTCGATGGTCGCGAGGGAAGTATTTTTCTAAAAACAGATCTTTGAACTCCCTCCATTCCATATTTGATACTTCATCATCTTCCTTCATGTTTTGAATTAATGACCACCATTGATCAGCATCTCCAGTGAGTCGGTAAACTGCCATGATAACTTTTTCCCTTTCACTGCTCCCCAAAGCCTGAAATATTTTCTCTAGGGAAAATATCCATTGCTCAGCTACTAAGGGATTTGTATTCCCATTGAAAGTTGGTGGTTGTTGCCTCATGAATCGATCTAACATTGATCCTCCACGCTGCGGATCAGGGTGCTCCATACGGGTAAGGTTATTATTCATAACCTGAGTAAGTTGTCCCAGTATGGTGATTAGTCGATCGGCACCAGTTGTATCACCAGCCCCACTATAATTATCTTGAGCAGGAGGGAAATCCCTACATAGAGTACGTGCATTGATACGGTTTCCATTTCTTCCACTAGGCGCCATTTCTAAACAATGGCATAAACTAGATCAGTTTATGAATCAAAATACATAATCCCATACTTATAAAACACTTAACATAAATTGAACTATTTATGGATATAATCCATAATCATAAAAATGTTTTCTTTGAGGAAGTATATACTCATAAACCCTTCATAATGATTTGTAAAGAAAATGAGAGTTATCCTAAGCATATCCCCCGGGAGTGTCGTAACCAAGAGTGCAGCAAGGCCCGTTGTCGTGCACCAGTTCCCGTTCGAGTCTAGCTCAAAGCGGTGTTTTCAGGTTTTACCCCTAGGTACATCTGTGCCAGAGCCGCCTCTACCTGCTCGTATCCAGACAGGGATGTATTGCTCGGAAAACTCACAAAATCTCTACAATACCAAAATTCTAGGAAGTTCTTCTATACTAATCCTCAAAGTTCATCTTAGGTCTACGTGCTCTAATCAGAGTTTATCTAAATCTAGTTTACAAGGTTTGTACTAAACTTCCTCTGATACCAACTGTAACGCCCCGACCCCAGCTACCCAGAGTCGGTGCATTACTTCGTAACATTGCCATGATCACAAGAAAGATCAAATCCCGAAAGACCGATTGGTTTAGTAGCCTTGGAAACACTAGATATAATCATAAAGTTTTACATTACATTTCAAAGTGAAAAACTACTACAACAACAAAGTCCTCATATCCACACTATTAACCCCTCATAATATCCCTGTAATTCATTCATAATTTACTTCTTCACTACCTGGGAAAAATAAAACATAGAAAAGGGGTGAGCTCAAATGCCCAGTAAGGATAACAATATAGTGGAACATTCAAAATAAGCATAAACATTTAAGGCAATGAATTACTAAAACAAAAGCCTTTTAAAATTGAACTTCAACATAGTATGGAAAACGTAAAATGAAATAATTCCATTTACTTATTCACATGGATATTCTACTAATCGAATAATCACATGCAAAAATCAATAACCATTTTCATAATGTTGGAATGCATAATGCCAGACTGTCATAACCACATAGTCAAGGCCTCGTGCCAAGACTACAAATAAGATTTTGTCAAGGCCTTGTGCCAAGACACTAGTTTGTCTCATGAGACCTACCGATGCATCGAGGAGCTATAGCGAGCTCCACCCGTCACTTATTAAGTCCAATGCATTCCCATATGAAAAGGTTTAAACATAACATAAACATTCGTATTAGAACTAGAATACGAAATGTCAATAATTTCACCATAAACTATGAATGGTATAAAAATAGCACATCCAAAGTCAAACATATCACAAAACCTTCAATACAATATAGAAGTTTTGTATCATAATAAATCAACTTCAAATAATCTTAAAATCCATCAAAGGATGTTGACATAGATGAAATCAAAATTCTTTTTAAAGAAGTATCTCCTTTTATTTTGAAATCATTTAAGATCCATATAAAATAAAACATTTTCTTTGAAAATATTCTTATAAGCTTGTATGGGAAGCTTCGACGATTTTATAACGGCGGAAAATAACCGCACCCGCCGTATAAGTTAAAAAAACATTCTTACCTCAATTCTGTCGAAAAGGTTAAAAAGGACCATGTTTTGAAAACGACGGAAAGATTCCTTTATAAACCTCTTATAAAAAGTCAAACAAGGGTATAAATGACTTTAACCCATATTCTTGTAAATAGTAAAAATGTTTTGAAATACATTTCGAAGAAACATGGATGTGGATGATAAAGAGATCCCAGTAGATTATTACGTATAATACAACCTCGGATAATGAAGAGATTGTGAAATAACCCTTACCTTGTACTTTTCCTTGGTTGGGGTAGGTTAACCTCCTGTATAATAGTGAAATAATTGTTACTAAATTATACAAGAATCATATACATTAATATGATATCATATATGATCTTTTAATACTGATTTGATAATAATATCTTAAAATTATCGTCGTTTCGGGTGTTAACTTACTCATTTTCTTTTATATGTTTTGTTACATAAGCCATGTTTGTAAAGGATAAGTTGTATATTATTCAAATCCAGAATGGTATCAAGTCTTTAAACATCATTTTTAAATCATCAAATGATAATTATACTTGAATGGATACGATGGAAAATGAATCTCATTGCGTTCGTGGAGACGGTAGTCCGTACGTACGCACGAACGCTTCTTCCATTTAATTTTTATTTTAAAAGAATCGAATACCAATGATACATAGGTATATTACTATTCCAGTATAATATAATATTTTATACATGTTACTTAAGTTCATTAACACCATCCTTTATACGTTCCATGTGTGGTATGAACGAGTCATATCATTTTAAGGGGGCGGTAGTCCGCACTTCCTCAAATGAAATTATCGTATGTATATACAACATGAAACGAATAATGGTATGAAATAAAATGGAATTACAGAAGCTTATATATAAAATATATATCATTAATATCATATTTAATTACAGTGCCATCATAATGGCCACCATGAGAGGCGGTAAGATGTATTTGAACAATCATCGTTTCGTGAGGCGTTAGTTTGCCATCCACAGAAACATTATGTTCATCATCCATTAGATGGAGTTGTGTGTATGTGTAGTTTGAATCCATATTATAAAAACATCCTAGTATATTGAGGATACTGGTGTTGTTATAAAAGAAAGGAAATAAAAAGAGTTTGGGGGTTGGAGAAGCAAAATAAATGAAAATAATTTAAGAGGAATCGTTACCTTTAATTTAGGTAACTCACTTTGGTTAGAACCAAAGGACTTGTTGAAATGCTTTCTGCCTAAGGGGAAGCTTCAAGGAGGAGGAGAGGGATGTGGGGAGCTTAGTTGGGCAGAGTTTGGATGAGCCAAGTGGCTTGAGAGGTGTGAGGAATGAGTAGAAGTGGTCTCCTTTTATAAGGGAGAGGAGGGGCTCTTTAGGAAAGAGTGAAAGTATTACTTTATAATATAATTATATTCGGTTTATAATGGTCCAAAAATCATTGAGGTCGAAGATAAGATGACTAATATTCTAAATAACATCAACCAATAAGAATTGGACAGGTTTTAGATAATATTGTAATCATTATAATATTATTTATTTCAATGATTTATTAATGAGGTAAACATTGCATCATTATTGTGTCATTAATAATTTAACTTATTTGATGTCTAAAAATTATAAATAAAATATCATCATGTAGGAAATCGTTTTAGATTTCTAATGAATATTTATAATAGAAAATCCAACATTTATAACCCTATGTAAAAATTGTTCTTCTAAAAGATGTAAGCTTATGCCATTTTTATTTTTATTTTAACTTTATTAATATAATGTGTCCCTACCACATACAAGTGGCTCCAAGGGGTCCCCAAATTGACCCAAGGATGCCCATGGTCGGGTATGTGTCCACCAATAAGGTTAGGACACGTTTTAGGGTAATTTTGTATTATTATAATATTATTTTTAACCCTTATTTACCGGATTTACCCTTTAACCATGGTAAATAAAATATTTACCACAGTAACTATTCAAAATGTCTAAAAATAAAAGTTACCTATTTACACAATTTGAACATCCTGATTCCAAATATGGAATCCATTTTCCTAAATTCAAAACACAGAAGTGGCAGAAATTAATTTAAAATTAATTCCCGCTGTCAAAACAAAAAGCGTGTTTTTAAGAGATAATAACTATAAAAAGATTGACACTTGTTTATGTTCGGTTTAATTGTAAAATTATGTCCAATGACCAACATTATATTAAATGGTAAAAATATATTCTAAATATACTTTAAAACCACTCAAATTCACAATTTATCACTATTAATTATTTTGATTAAAAAAGTTGTTTTTAATTAAAATTTAGTAATTTTCACTATTCATCAAAATATAAAAGTTATCCGAAAAGTACCAAAATTTCACCCTAGGATAATTTCAATATTCCGAATCCAAAAATGAAGTCCATTTTGAAATATAAAATATATATGATTTCAAAAAGTAGGTATTACTATTCACAACGGCTAGTTTAATTAGTTGTGGTGTGTGTTAGAACTCGAGGTTGCGTACAACACACGCTATCGATTATTCGAAGGGAAACGTACCGTGGAAGTTTGGGGTGTTACAGTTTTTATGTGATTTCAAGTCATTTTAAGAACGTTTTCTCTGAATTCAACCGTTAGACGCCGTTTCGGTGTTTTATGACTCCGGAAATGCGTTTCCGGTCATTGCGGTCAAACGACACCCTTGATTGACCTATCGTCTGCCCGACCATTTCACAATTCACACCACGGTTTTCATATGACATGGATACATGATGGGTAACTGAAAATTACATGTCTCATACCCACGTTCACCGAATCTAGAAAAGCCACAGAGTACACAGCTCACCACATGGATTCAACACATGGTGTATTTATTTCATGCTGCATGTTGACTGGCCAAACTGGAATGTGACTTACTGAATTACACAACATGTATCTAGTGTACAAAGTGTGTACTCTGTGCATTTTCACAGTATAAATTGCAGAATATACATGTTCAAAGGCATGTCATGTATTTATTACATGATGTGTTTGACTAACATCCAAGCAACATGATAATTAATGCACTTGATAAAGTGGTCATGTGATTAATACAAAAGTGGTGTATTTAATACACACGTCATGAAAATTGTGTAATCAATACACATGTGGTGTATTTAATACACACAATGTGGTGGTCATGTAATTAATACACGCATGGTGTATTTAATAAAAATAACATTTTGAATATTTAATTAATTCACATGCGGTGTAATTCACATGGTGCATAATTAATTTACACATGACGTGTAATTAATTCACATGTGTTATAATTAATTAATTCTATCATTGTGTAATTAATTTAGACATTATTTAATTAATTCACATGTGGTGTACTATTAATACACATGTGGGGTGTTTACTACACATTGTGTAATTCATTTTTTTATCCGATATACACATCATTCTAGGCTGTCTGGGGTGCGGGGGGGCTGTCCGGGGGTGAGGAGGGCTGTCTAGGGTGAGGGGGGGGGGTTGTTCGGGATCTGGGGGAGCTATTTGGGGGGAGGGGAGGGTTGTCTGGGGGGCTGTTCGGGGTGCGGGGAGGGATGTCCGGGGTGCGGGGAGGGTTGTCCGGGGTGCGGGGGGGGGGGGGGCTGTCCGGGGTGCGGGGGGGGGGGGGGGGGGGGGGGGCTGTCTGGGGCCTACAAATAGTGAACCTTAGCTCAGTCACCAAAAACAAGTTTCATGGTTTATATTAGGAATCACATGGTGATTATTTAATTAATTCACATGCGGTGTAATTCACATGGTGCATAATTAATTTACACATGACGTGTAATTAATTAACCTGTGTTATAATTAATTAATTCTATCATTGTGTAATTAATTAACACATTATTTAATTAATTCACATGTGGTGTACTATTAATACACATGTGGGGTGTTTACTACATATTGTGTAATTCATTTTTTATGCGATATACACATCATTCCAGGCTGTCCAGGGTGCGGGGGAGGGGGGGGCTATCCGGGGGGTGGGGAGGGCTGTCTAAGGTGCGGGGGGCTTTCCGGGGTGTGGGGGGGCTGTCCAAGGGGCGGGGAGGGCTGTCTGGGGTGCGGGGGGGCTGTCTGAGGGCGGGGGGAAATTCGGGGTGCGGGGGGGTGTCCGGGGTGCAGGGAGGGCTGTTCGGGGTGCAGGGAGGGTTGTTCGGGGTGCAGGGAGGGTTGTCTGGGGTGCAGGGGGGTTGTCCGGGGTGCGGGGGGGGATGTCTGGGGTGCGGGGAGGGGGCTGTTTAGGGGGTGGGGAGGGGCTGTCCAGGGTGCGGGGGGGGGGGGGTGTGCTGTCCAGGGCCTAAAAATAGTGAACCTGAGCTCAGTCACCAAAAACAAGTTTTATGGTATATATTAGGAATCACATGTTTTTTTCAAAATTATTATAGAACATGCAATTGAAAACATTAAAGAATTAAAAAACTAAAAATATTCAAATCATTAATCAGTTTCATGGTTAACTCTCAATTCATGCACACAAACATTGCATCAGGCCAAAACACACATGATACCCCCAAATCTCAAAATATCTCACTACAAACCCAACTTAAACATCAATAACAACCTCACCAATAAAAAAAGAAACACACCTCGTGAATATGATGCGTCATGCATGGTCATGACTACTACCTCCATCCGGTGGGCTAGGGGCCTAAAACAAATAAAAATTGTGAATATTTTCATAACACAAATAATATAAATTAAATAAATAAATATGGTATAAAACTGTGTCGTATGATACCCTACACCATCACCTGGACGCACATATTCCCGCAGTTCTCTAACCTCAACGTTCAATTGCTCATTTACCTCCTCAGAAGCGCATAGTCGTGCCTTGAAATCTGACAACTGTTGTGTCATCTGAGCAACAGCAGGACTAAAAACCACAGCATGTGATACTACAGAATGAGGAATCCCTGTTCCATAGGTCAAACTATATCCATGCCCATCCCGACCAATAATGCGATAAAAGATCTCATCCCTTCTCATGGGAAGCTGTCGTTGGTCCTCTGGCAGTTGTTCTAACTCATCTTTAAATTGAGCCTGTAAAATATTTAAATATATATACATATATATGTTAATATATAGATTTATGTAAGTATTGGTAATGAGTACAAGAACTTACTATCAATGCTGCAGCCACTGCATCATTTCGATAATGAGTCATCATCCACACCGATATTTTATTAGTCAGTGCACCTTGCTCCAGTAAGTGTATATAAATAGAATATAAACATATAACCATATTAATTAATAAATTCAAAAATGAATAATAAATACCTCATGTCAGATCTGAGACACGTGACGAGTCCTGAGCCTATGAGGTGGTCCCTGCAACGCTCGATTCTTAGAATGGCATGTTGACACCTCCTACATTCAATAATTCAAATTTCAAACAAATCACACATTCTTGAAAATATATATACCAAAATAAATATACAAACTACAACACCCTCAGTAGACCAATATACAACTAAGTCACACCACTGATCCAGGAGGACACCTCTCGGTACTTTCTCCAGAATGTCCGGGGCACCCACATTTGGTACCCAATGGTCCCTCTTGACTTTGCCTTTATAATCTTTCCACATCTTATGGCATTTTCTCTTACACATAGGCCGAAACTCATCGGGGGATACTTTCAAATTTTGTTATTAAAGAAAAAAAGCACATATGTTAGTATTTTTTATACATAGGGAACAAAGTAAAATGGTCTTCTTACCTGAACCTCCCTCCAAAGATGATCTAATGTGTCCTGAGGGATAGAAGCTCAGTCCCATGTGGTCAATGGAAATCGATGTGGGTCATGTATTATATGACCCATATGATGAATAAATGTAGGGGCATTCAGTCCCACAGGATGAAATACCTCATCAAAGGAAACATCAAACGTCGTGTCAGAATTCCATGATAAAATGCCACGACCAGGGCCTCTCTTGCGAGAGTAAGAAGCATTCGAGTCTGATCCTGTTGAAAACAATTTAATATATAATTTGAAAGATTTTATAAATATATATATATATGTATGTATGTTTATCAATTACATAAAAAATAGAGACAATGACATTCAAACATACCTCAACCCTGAGACGTAGATGGTTCAGATGGATGATGTGGATCTACTGTCTCTTCCCCTAACATGCCTGTAGTCATAGAAAACATTAGTAAGAGGACTATCCAAAGTGTCCAAAAGATAAATAGGATTGTTTTTAATAAAATAAAACTTGTACAGTTGTTAATCAAACAAAAAGGTATTGAATAATTAGTTGTGAATGAATTTTAAAAAATCAGAAAATTAACAAAATAGATATACAAATTATGTACAAAACCAATCAATGCATAGAAAAATTTCAGATTGAATTAATAAAAATTCAAGAAGCACATGAACCAAATGAAGAATACCTAAATGGGAAGATACAACGACAATAACATGAAGATACCAAAATAGAAATCACCCTAAATATTTATAAATGAATAAACATCCAAAAGTGAGGATTAAAACTTACAAGGATTTATAAAATGGTTAGATAATTTATGATATCCTAGGACATTCAATACTGAATAGTGGGAAAACAATTATAACTTTCATTAATCATGTAAATTGACCATTTCTCCTTCAACGGCCGCTCTGACCCAATACATATCTTCTTCACGTTGAACTACAGTATGTTGATCAAGTTGTTGGGAAACAAACGGAACAGTATCGGGTTCATATTTTTCAAATAAAAACACTCCTCTCCGGGACATTTTGACAAAAACTTGCCAACTTGGATTCGAAGGAAAAGTAATGAAGAATGCTTGTTCTGTTTGTGATGTCAAAATAAAAGGTTCATTATTAACTCGTTCATTTTTTTATAACATATAGTTAAAATTCACCAATGAAAACTAATATTGATCTACTTTACATCCACGCACTAGATCAACCCAATTACACTTTAACAATATGTACTTCAACCCATGTGTGTATACAAATTCAATAATGTCTATCAATTGACCATAGTAATAACCAGAATTGACGAATGGACAACTGATGCCACTGTTTTATGTAGCTCGTTTGTCATCAACATCTTTAATGAGAAATCGAAAACCATTAGCATCTATAGATTTATAACGATGAGCCGTTATAGATGGAACCTCATCCAGTTGGATAAATTCTTTAGTTAGCATGGGGTCCCCTAACTCCATCAGCTTATAAACTTACATAATTCATAGAATTCAATAATAATTTCTGTAGAAATAAATTAGTATAATACTTCACTCATAATGAAAATCAATTTATATGTACATAATCCTTGAACCAATCATGAAAAGATGCATAATGAGATTGTTGAATTTGATACTCAGTCGCACGATAAATCTCTTATTTTATCTCATTAATGTGTTTCCTGCAAATGATAACGCAATGTTTAAATAATCAACTTATGCAAACAAAACATTTAAAAGTTAAACAATAAAAGTGATAAGACACTTACTGCATTAATGGTGCAACTGATGGAGTATTGAACAAGATATATCGATGCGCTTGTATCCACTCGATGTTGTCCATATCAAATATGGTTTCTTCTCCAACTGGACCATCATGAATCCAAGAGGTCTTATCTAATTTTGTTTCAACATCCGTAAGATATTCTGTACAAAAAGTAGTACACTCATCCATCAAATAACCATTGGCTATTGATACCTCCAGATGATCTCTTTTGCGTACAAATCATTTCAATGTACTCAAATACCACTCAATAGGATACATCCACCTGAATTGCACTGGACTAGTAGCCATTACTTCATCAGTTTTGTGCACTAACAAGTGGACCATAACATCAAAAAATGAGGGGAGAAATAGTTTCTCAAAGTGACAAAGCGTAAGTAAAATTCGGTCCTGCAAAATTTTTAAATCACTCATTCAATGATTTCTTAAACAAAGATGTCTAAAAAAATTACTCATCTCAATCAACGGTTGAACAAAATTGGGGGATTAACAGTCACAAATTGCGATTGTAATCAACTGCTGGAGTAGTATGTGATTGTCATGACTTTTCAACCCTTGCAATGTCCTACTCATCAGATTCATGCACTTTGAAATATTAGAAGATTAACCAACATGCACCTTAAGCATCTTCAAAATGGAAAGAAATGTCTCTTTCTCCTTTGTAGTCATCGTATATTGTGTCGTAGGCATATATGCCTTGTTTCCCTCAGCTAACTGTAAATACAACTGTTTCCTTAAACCCATTTCTTCCAAATCACGACGTGCATTAACATGGTCCTTTTATTTTCCAATGACACCTAAAATAGTCCACAATATGTTATCACAAACATTTTTTTGAATGTGCATGACATCCAAATTATGACTTAGCATGTTAGTTTTCCAATATGGAAGACTATAAAAAATATTTTTCTTTTTCCAATTGTGACTGTTCTGCCTACCAAATCCTGAATTTCATATACCGTGTGAATGTTTTATTCCTCAATCTGCAATAACATTTCGACTCTTTTCACGATCTTTGGTGATGGGTTGAACTCTCTAGAACCATCAAATGCCACTATGTCCTTTCTAAACCTATGCTGAGGGGGAATAAAACGTTTGTGACCCATGTATGCCCATTTTTTGGAATGTTTAAGCCATACATATTTTTTACTTTTATTGCAACAATGGCAAGAAAATTCCCCTTTCGTACTCTAGCCTGATAAATTTGAATAAGCTGGGAAGTCATTGATTTTCCACAATAAAGCAGCCTGCAGTTTGAACATTTCATTCGTTTCACAGTCATAAGTCATCACACCATCGCCACAAAATTCATTCAACTAATCAATCAATGGCTGAAGGTAAACATAAATCTTATCCCCTGGACTTCTAGGTCCATCAATAAGAGTGGAAAGTAATATAAATTGTTGCTTCATACAAAGCCATGGAAGAAGATTATACAGAACCAACACCACGGGCCATGTGCTATGAGTTGAACCAACCATTGACTTGAATGGATTGAAACCATCTACTGCCAACCCCAATCGGACATTACGAACATCTTTATCAAATTCGGGATGTCTCTTATCAAAATCCTTCCATGCATGATAGTCGGTCGGGTGGGTTAACATATCACTTTCCTAAACCCTTTCTTCATTCCATCTCATTAAATTAGAAACTTTAGATGACATAAAAAATCTTTTCAGCCTCGGTTTAAGGGGAAAGTAACGCATTTGCTTTACGGAAATCGATTTCCCTTGTATTTAAATCTGAATTTGATGAGTCTAATTTACCCTATTCTCTTTCCACTTGGAAGCACCACAAACCATAAAAATATCCAAATGGGCAATTTCCTTTCTAGACAACATACAGTTGTTTTCACATGCATCTATGGTCTGATATGTAAAACCTAAGTTCTCTGTCAACTTACAAGCATAGTAATACGACTCGGGTATCTTAGTGTCGACAGGAAGAACCTTTTTCAATAACACCAACAGCATGTCGAATGATGTGTCTGACCACTGATTCAAAGTCTTCAAATGCAACAACTCCATGATAAACAAAAATTTATTGTAAGAAGTATCCAGGATATAATTCTATTTTTGCATCATCAAGTGCTTCATAAAACCTCCTCGAATCACGATCTGCACCATAGTGAAGATTTATCTCACCAGTCTCAAGATTATGGATGTCAATGCCTTTAGGATCCAACCCACGTACCATTTCAGTAATCATTTAATGCATTGGATCATTCATCCTTGCATCAATATCCATCTGAACTGCATCCATATTTTGACAACGAACATATTCTTCTCCATGATGAGTCCAACTATTATAATTTTTCAGAAATCCATTAAATAAAATGTGTTCCCTCATAGTATCTTGTGTAAATTTATATCTGTTAGCAAATTTTCTACATGGAAAACTAATACAGTCACTTTAAAATCCTCAGGTGAAGTCAATAAATTGCATAATGCCATTGAAATATTCTTTAGACATTCGATTTGGAAGATCAATCCAACTCTTATCCATAATAATATCTATATAAAAAAAATTTACACGAGACTTATTACATATGCATTTTTTGTATCAAATATATTTAAAATAAATACTACTCAATTTTTTGTGGACCATTGATAAAATAATCAAATTATATCTCTGAATAATAAACAAGAGAATATATAATGGAATGTAAGTGACAGCTCATGTCATACCTGATTGCGCTACAAACTTGGAAGGGAGGGGAGCTGAAGGCGGTGCTTCGAGGGAGAGGAGAGGCAACGGCGGGGAGCCGGAGCCGAAGGCGGTGTGGCGAGGGAGGAGATGGGCAGCGGCGGCGGCAGTGATCTGGAGGATAGGAGGCGGTGAGGTGGTGAAGGTGCAGCGAGGGTGGGATGACAAGGGAGGGGACCGAGGAAAACAGGGAGTCGGAGGGCGGTAGTAGTGAGGGGACGAGTAGCAGCCATGCGGGGAGGGAGGGGACTGGGCGGCGGCGATGTAGCAAGGGAGGGGACGGGCAGCAGCGGTACGGCGAGGGAGGGGGATGAAGAGCGAGGGGACATGGGATTGCGGGGAGCCAGAGCGGAGGGCGGTGAGGGGATGGGGTACGGGCAGTGAGGGGGTAGATGGCCAAGCGATGAGGGGGCGGAGGGCCGAGGGGGTAGAGGGAAAAGGCCGGAGGCCGAAGACCAACTGGAGGGCAGAGGTCGGAGGGCAGAGGGGGCGGAGTCCGGAGGGGGCGGAGGCCAGAGGGCGGAGGCCGGAGGGGACGGAGGGCGGAGGGGGTAGAGGGCGGAGGGTGGAGGACGGAGGGTGGGTGGAGGGCGGGTGGAGGGCGGGTGGAGGGCGGAGGGAGACGAGGGCGGCGAGGGGTGGAGGGCGGTGAGGGTGAAGGGCGGCGAGGGGTGGAGGGCGGCGAGGGCGGAGGGAAGAGGGCTACGGGGGAGGTTGACGAGGGCGTGGGGGCACGATAGGGTTTCGCGAGGGGAGGGGGCGGGGGGGAGAGGGGGGGTGCCGAAGCCTCCCTAATTTTTTTTACAAAACCCATCGACCACCAAAGGTGGTCGCCCGTGTCAGGGGGGATTAAAAACCCATTATTATAGTAGTGTTTGGATTCTAAAATTCATTCTAAGATGAATATTTTATTGGCTCGTGAGATCTTTCCTCAGAAAAAAATTATATCCCACTTATGACGGTCATAACTTTTGATCAGTAACTCCGCTTGAGCTCTACGACCAGTCGAATCAAAGCTTAGGAAATTATATACAAGTTGATAAACATTTTTCACATATATTTTTAAAAACAACGATGTTGAAAAAGACTTTTAACATTATTTTTTGAAAAAAGGATGTTAAAACTATATTTTTAACGTCGTTTTTTGAAAAACCAACGTGAAAAATAGGTCTTTCATGTCAGTTTTTGAAAAACTGATGTGAAAAATAGATTTTTAATGTCATTTTTTTAAGATAATATTAAGATGGTATTTCATGTCAGTTTTTAAAAAACCAGTGTGAAAAATCATTAAAAAATACATTTTTAATATGGGTTATTAAAACCGACATTAAAAATTATATTTACGATGTCTACTTCAAATACGTCGCCTCACGAACCAACGTTAAAAATATGAAAAAATGACGTAAAAAGGTATTTTTGTAATAGTTCATGTAAATGAAATTTCTCTAACATTTTTTATTCTTTGAATTTATGAAATTCATGTGAATTGATTTCTTATTATTAATCATGCATTTAGTGATTGTCCCAAATCATATATCTCATTCCTGAGAGAATTTATAGACCAAGTAATTCATATTTATGCATGAACATATTTCTTGAGTGGTCTTGGGACATGTCACCTACTAGAACTTTCATTTGAACTTTTCAAAGCTATGAATATACAAAAAAAACATTTAAAATGATTGAGGCATATTTTGAAAATCCCTTATCCTTAAAAGACCACCTTTACATAAATCCTTATTTAAACCATAGAAACCATGAATAACCTTGTTAGGGATGAGGCATATTTAATCCATTTTTATCCATTCCTACCCTCCTCTTAATATTTTTGATGATATTTTAAAATTGATGTGTGGGGGTAAAGGATTCATGGTGGAAGGGATGAAATACATTATAAGGAAAAAGTGTGGGGGTTCTATTTTGGGATTAATGAAAGGTTTTTTATTCATTTAATGTACTTAAATGTTTAACCTTATGGAAAAAAAGGAATGGCTTGTGAATTAGAAGAATAAAAAAATAACCATCATTGGGAGTCTCTAATTCGAAGGGGAGAATTTCATTACATAATTATTTTTGATATCACGTAATTTACTTAAGAGATAAACCTCCTACTTGAGATTTATTTTTCAAATATCAATTCCTACCAACCTTAAGCCTCAGAGTCATTTTAACATTTTATGAAAGTCCTCATGATTTTTTGTGAATTTTGTCTTTACGAAGTAAAGAAATTAGTTCTTTTACAAGGATATGAATAAGAATCATGTTATCATGATATGAGCATAAATATACTTTAATTTTATAATGAATAATGAGAAAAAATAAGAAAAAATGAGGTAAATCATGACTTGAAATGTTTGATAATAATGAATTGATGATCTTGAATGAATGAAAGGACAAGCTCCGTTATTTTTCAAAAGGAAAAAGTAAAATACATGGATTGGTTATTTCTTTAAAAAATGAGAAATTGAATTGATATTTTATGTGAAATTTAAAAATTTTATTTGACATTGATAATTTTTTTATTTTTTTACATTGGAATTTTAATATTGGTAACATTGGTACCCTCTGAATTCTATGTTGAGATTTTATTCTTGATGAAAAATATGGTTGAATTGATAGAGCTAATATTTAACACATTTTTTATACATATTTCAATTATTTAAACCCTCCAAGTTTATCAATTTGAGCTTATTTTCATCATTTTTTGATTTAAGGTGTGTTTTGGGATAAAATGTGAAAAATGATTAATTCTGAAATTTTAATAAATTTTATTCATTTTGGTATTTTGAACATAAATTTTAAAATATTATTCCAATTTGAGTGATTATATTTTGTAGGATTTATTGACTTAGTGCCTCCAACTTTGTCTTTTGGACCAAGAGATTCTTCGAGCATATAAAGGCCCAAAAATCAATCAATTTAAAAACCTTTTAGGCGGACAGAGTGGACCCCGCCTCTAAAAATGAGGCATAAATCGGGCTACACACATAAAATTGAGGGGATTAAAGTTGGATTTGAAATAGTAATAATAGCCACGTTTCTCCATTAGATTTATAGAAGTTTTTCACTCATTAAAGAGGCCATTGGACGCTCCACATTGAAGAATGATTCAGGATGCATTTGGACAAAATAAAGGCATGAAGTAATTTGGCTATAACTTCTTCTACATGTGGCTGATTAAGCTAAAACTTGGAGGTAGAATGAAAAAAAATATTTTAGAACAACTTTATAGAAAGAAACTTTCCAATATTCAGTTAAACAATGGGAAACCACAAACTTTTGAAGAAAAAATTCTAGAACTGAAATTTCAACTGTTGACTGCCATTATGTTCCAAAACAAATTAAATGGTATGTTATGACACACCAATGCCTATTCCATGCCTATAAATAAGAGTGTAGGGGTGGATTGAAGAATTTACATCATAGACAGAATCTCTGAATGAAAACCATGCTTTATAAATTTTATTTTTGTAACGCCCCGACCCTAGATACCCAGAGTCGGTGCATTATTACATAACATTGGCATGATCACAAAGGATCAAGTCTCGAAAGACTTATTAGTTTAGTAGTCTTGGAAACAATAGATATATTCATAAGTCTTACATTACATCATAAGGTAAAAAAACTACAACAACATCTTGTCTTCATATCCCCTCATACTATCCCTGCAGGTCATTCATAAATTACTTCTTCATAATCCTGGGAAAAATAAAACATTTAAAGGGGTGAGCTCAGATGCTCAGTAAGGATAACATTATAGCAGAAGCTTTCATAGATAAGAATAAACACTTAAGGCAGTTTATAACTAAAATGAAAGCCATTTAAACTTGAACTTCAGCATAAAATGGCAAAGATAAAATAAAATAATGCCATTTACTTACTCACATGGATATTCTACTAGTCGAATGATCACATGAAATATCAATAACCACTTTCATAATGATAGAATGCATAATGCCAGACTATCACAACCACATAGCCAAGGCCTCGTGCCAAGACTACAAATAAGATTTTGCCAAGGCCTTGTGCCAAGACACTAGTTTGTCTCATGAGACCTACCGATGCATCGAGGAGCTATAGAGGGCTCCACCCATCACTTAATAAGTCCAATGCATTCCTCATATGAAAGGTTTTAAACATAACATAAACATTCATATTAAAACTAGCATAGGAAATGTCAATACTTTATCCACAAACCATGAATGGTATAAAAATAGCGCATCCACAGTCAAACATAACTCATTCGATACAATATGGAATATTGTATTGTATCATATTAACCTCAATCGAGAATGATGAAGGATATTGACATAGATGAAAATAATCATCAAAACAATTAGATTGAAATATCCCCCTTTTTCTTGAAATCATTTAAAAGTCACACTATTTGTCAAGAAGCTGTTTAAAAATTGATTTTTGAATCAAAGTGTCCCATACCACTTTGAAAAATTCAAAAGGAGTTTTAATTTTAAAACTTTAATTTCCATATAAATAAATCCTTAAAACCATTTTTTAAAACATGGACATTAATGATCAAGATTTAGAAGAATAGGTCTTTAAAACATTTAGAAATGGTATTTTAGTTAGAGTTTCTAACCAAAAGAGATACACTTGAATACAAATAATTGAGGTAATCAAAACTTTGTAATATCATGAGAATAAAAGGATTCATGATATACTATGTCAAAGTAAATTATATACACCACATAAAAGTGATTTGGTGTATAACAACAAAGAAGTCTCAATGGAATGTAAATTTAGATGAAATCTCACATAAACGTCGTATCCTTAGGTTAAGGATAAATCAACAACATAATTATGTGTGACAAATATAAATACACTAAATATGATTGGATATTCAGTGTAAAACAATCAAGGGACATTCACACATATTCTAGTAAAAACAACACCAATGAATTGGATGTTTATCTCAACAAATCGAGATTGAGTAAAAATTACTCTTATCAAGTTCATACAGATGACTTGAGAATTTATCAATGGAGTGATTATGTGTATAAAAAGTATATACACAGAAAGGGGAGTGGAAATTATGACATAATCAAATTAATAGTGATTCCACACATAATCTTGGAGTAAAATAATCAATGAAGTATGCATAAAGTCGAATGAGTGGAAATTGAAATTTCAAATTCCCTTATTGATTTGGTAACATACAAAACATACACCCATGAAAGAAGGATCATACAATGATGATGTAAATATACATGAACTAAATTATATTACACAATGAATACAAACATGGTCAGTACACACACCACATGTAATAAATAAGTGGTGAACAATGGAATTCTCACGGAATTAAAAGTGAGATAAGAAACCCCTTACCACGTTGTAATCAACTGAGTCGTATGACCAAAAGTTAATAACCACCAAATGATTTACAAAATAACATTAATATAAATATAATAATGATAATATATATCAAATGGAAGTACATAATATACCACTTTCAATAAATTAGTGGCGAACAATGGAAATCTCACGGAATTGAAAGTGAGATAAGAAAATCCCTTACCACGTTGTAATCAACTGAGTCGTATGACCAAAAGTTAATAACCACCAAATTATTTACAGAATAACATGAATATAAAGAGAATAATGATAATATATATCAAATGGCAGTACACAATATACCACTTTCAATAAATTAGTGGCGAACAATGGAAATCTCACGGAATTGAAAGTGAGATAAGAAAATCCCTTACCACGTTGTAATCAACTGAGTCGTATGACCAAAAGTTAATAACCACAAAATTATTTACAGAATAACATGAATATAAATAGAAAAATTATAATATATATCAAATGTAAATACACAATATACCACTTTCAATAAATTAGTGGCGAACAATGGAAATCTCACGGAATTGAAAGTGAGATAAGAAAATCCCTTACCACGTTGTAATCAACTGAGTCGTATGAACAAAAGTTAATAACCACCAAATGATTTACAAAATAACATGAATATAAAGAGAATAATGATAATATATATCAAATGGCAGTACACAATATACCACTTTCAATAAATTAGTGGCAAACAATGGAAATCTCACGGAATTGAAAGTGGGATAAGAAAATCCCTTACCTTGTACTTTTCCTTGGTTGGGGGTAGGTTAACCTCCTGTATAATGTTGAAATAATTTTTATTAAATTATTCATGAATCATATACATTAATATGATATCATATATGATCTTTTAACATTTATTTGTTAATAATATCTTAGAATTATCGTCATTTCGGGTGTTAACTTACTCGTTTTCTTTTATATGTTTTGTTACGTAATCCATGTTTGTCATGGATAGGTTGTATCTTATTAATATCCATAATTATATAAAGTTATTAAACATTATTTTTAAATCATAAAATGATAATTATACTTTAATGGATATGATGGAGAATGAATCTCATCGCGTTCGTGGAGACGGTAGTCCGTACGTACGCACGAGCGACAATATCATTCTTTTGATATTAAAATAATATATAATTGGATGGTATATCATATATACAGAATCATTATCATGTTTTATTTATTATTTAAATTAGTTACACATCATTATTATACCCACCCAAATAATAATATATTGAATAACAATTACAC
Organism: Viscum album; assembly: GCA_963277665.1. Classification (NCBI taxonomy): domain Eukaryota; kingdom Viridiplantae; phylum Streptophyta; class Magnoliopsida; order Santalales; family Viscaceae; genus Viscum; species Viscum album. The sequence goes on along the minus strand of OY728141.1, from coordinate 514,546,664 downwards.
CACGACGTGGAGACGGTAAGCCGTACGTACGCACGTATGGTGACATGTTATTAAAAGGGTGGATAGAATACTGAATATGGTCGTACCATATTTATAATAACATCACAGTATATATAATATACTGGAGTTATTATTTTAGAATTGTAATAACAAAGAAAGAATAAGTGGAAGAAGAAAGGGACTTGAAAAGGGGTGGTGAAAACATTACCTCTTCTTCGGGTTCTTCCTTTTGATTTGATCAAAAGGGATCCTTAGGTTGGTTTTATGATCAAACTAAGGCCACTAGGTTTTATTTAGGGAAGTTGAGAGAGTATTTGGGCAGGTTTTGTCCGAACCAAAAGGCTTTGAAGGTGTGAAGAAATGATAAGGAGGAGTGCCCTTTTATAAGAGGGGTGAGGGGCACCTTTGGAAAAGATAGAAGTATTAATTTATAATAAATTAATATTAGGTTTCTAATGGCTCAAAAGTTGATTATTCAAATTTTAAGGTGGGGATAGGTCTAAAACCATTCAACCAATAGAATTTATACTGGTTTGGGTTACTATATTAACCTTATCTTTTAGTTTTAACTCTTAGTTAATTAGTTTGACATTTACCATGTCACTTTGTATTTTTATATTATATAGTTAATAAACTTACTATATACATCCAAGAGACCCCCAAGTGGTCCATTAATGATATACCTATCATGATATAAGTCTATTGGCCGAACCTTAGATTTTTAGGAATTTAATATCAATTAATAATATAATATTTGTTTTAAAAACGCTTTTATGTCAATTTTGACACTATTCAATAGTTGATTTTTTTGAAACTCATAACAGAATTATTACTTCGAAAAAATTCAATTAAATCAATCATAATATGTCATATTATCCTAGAAAATTAGTGTAATTCATTAAAAGACTTAAATTATATTTATTTGGGTATTTATAATATCAATTATTTTAATTTTTCACTATTATGGTAATTACTACATCATCATTGTGTCCTAAATATATTAAATTATTTAATGTCTAAAAATTATAAATAAAATATCATTATGTATGAAATATTATTATCTTTCTAAAGAATATTTACAATCGAATTTATCTTATGTATAACCCTATATTAAAAATATTTTAGTAAATAAACTTTGATTTTAACTCTTTTAACTTTTCTTTGAATTAAATAATAATAAATGTCCTAATCTAATCCAAGTGGACCTAAATGATAATATTTTATTCCTAAGGTTTTTTTTGGTCGAGATACACTTGTCCAATAGAATTAGGACATGTATTAGGGTAATATTAATATCATTTTTACCCTTAATTACCCTATTTACTTTTAACCGTGGTAAATAAAAGTAAACAGTTACTATTCACCAAAAATTATTTTCATCTCATTGAACCACATTTTACTTCTTGATATTAACTATGTCTCTCTAATTTTCAAAATTCCATTCACAGAAGTGGTAAAATTAAGTTTTATGAAAAATTCAGTTTTTTTAACTACCACTTAGTAGTTTCACTATTCGTCAAAAATTGAAGTTTTTCAGAACAATGCCAAAATTTCACCCTAAGCTATAATTGATATTCCAAATTAAAAAATGATGTCTATTTTAAAAAATTCTAAACATATAAGTTGAATTAATTAGTTTTATAATTAATTCCCGCTGTCACAACAAATAGCGTGTTTTTAAGAAACAATATATATCAAAAGATTGACAATTGTTTAGGTCCAATTTCAAAGTGAAATTAATTATAATGAACACCATTGGATAAAATGGTAAAAATATATTATAATTATACTTTAAAACCACTCAATAATATAATTTATCATTATAAATTATTTTGATTTAAAAAGTTGTTTTTAATTAAAATTTAGTAATTTTCACTATTCATCAAATTATAAGTGTTATCCGAAAAGTTCCAAAATTTCACCCTAGGATAAATTCGATATTACGAATCCAAAAATGAAGTCCATTTTGAGAGATAGAATTTATAAAATTTCAAAAATTAGGTATTATTATTCATAACGGCTAGTTTGATTGGTTGTGGTGCGTTAGAATCTCGAAGTTGCGTACAATGCACGCCATTGCATTATTTGAAGGGAAACGTACCGTGGAAGCTTGGGGTGTTACATTCTCCCCTCCTTCAATAAATTGTGTCCTCGCAATTTTTAAAATTGTTCTTGGGAATATAATGGAAAGTCCCACATCGGAAAAAGAGTCAATAAAACTATCACTTTAAAAGAAAGAAAGAGAGGTATAAAGGTCAACCAAGATAACCCATACTCAGATTCCATGTAGGAAAACATGGATATGGATGATAAACTAAGTGTCAAGTTCTGATGGAGAGGGATAGAAATCATGATCAGGAGAAAGTTAACAATAAGAAAACCACAAACATGTGTTGGAAAAAATGGCCATTAGTCTCCTAGTAGAAAAGTAAACGGACAACATTTTTTTGTTTTAAGTTACATTACATAAGGATGAGGAATTTATTTATGATATTTACTAAGAATATAAAGATATATACTTACATTTTAAGTAGAGTTTAATTCTTTAATAAATTTCCACCACTAACTCATTTTTTTTAAACGATGAGTATTCAATAAGACTTGGTCACACTGGAAGAGCTATAATAAACTTCTATAGAATCACATGATCCATGCAGGATGAACTATATATTTACATTGTCTTTAGAGATTAATCAAAACCAAAATGGTTAGTATAAGATCTAATGATCCCCCAAAATGATATTCCTTGAGAGAAATAAACACTAATCTTAATTTCCAAAATTAAACCAACAATACCCCAAAGTTAAATAAATATCATTCAATAATCAATTGTCCTTAAAATCCTTTAATATAATCAAAACTAATATTGAAAACCAAAAATAATTAATAATGTAGTCTTCCACGTTAAATTGTATCTCCAAATGACATTAATTACTCTTAAATTCACATACTTAAAAGTAATTAACCTAATCATTTCCATAAATAACCCAAATCATTATAAATCCACAATAAAATCATAGATAAAAATCAACCATTACTCCTCAAATGAAATCCCATACTACTCTATTTTCTTTTGACATATAGTGTTCTCAACAAAGCGAACAACTTCCAAAATAACATTTATCACTTAATCACCAAATCATTTTCCTATACTAAGGGTATTCATTTGATAAGACATAAGATCCCAAATCAAATTATTATTGATCAATAAAATAATTTAACTAAAAATAATAGTCACACTAACCAGGGACTTCACGTAGTCCAGTGGTAGGCGATAAATCCCAATCACACTTTGGTTGTGGGTTCGATTCCCACAGCTTTGTCCGACGCGACGGGTTGTCACACAGTCTACGTGTTGTCCTTTTTCAAAAACTATATTTTATAACATTACCAAAATGAGATAAATTCCTCAAAATAACCATAACATAATTTAACCACAAATGTTATCTCATACCTTGCATTTTCATCCCAAATTATAATAATTTGTAATTGCCTCAAACCCAATGATCGTATAAAACCAAATGGTTATTTATAACTATATCCACAAGAGAAAAGATAATTCTTCCATAAATATCATTCTCACATGGAAAACGTTAGGGTAAAAAATACAAGAGAAAATTATTCCAAAGTAAACCCTTCAACAAGGATCACTAATAATTTTTAAACATTTATCCAACCATTTATTTCCACATAGCTTCTTCTCTGGCCAAGAAAATATCCTATAGAATAGGACATTCACTCGGGTAATGGCCAGGTCCCCTACATTTACGGCAAATGACTGTAAATGGATTCTTGGGACCATTTTTATCTTCTTCCATAGTACTCTTCATTTTTCTTCAGCAATTCTTCACTTTATGTCCTTCCTTCCTGCACGTAAATAATTTATTTGTCCCATTGAGACACTTTCTTGGGTGTCTCCTTCCACATTTCCTGCGTGATGGAAATTGAGGATTTCTTTCTCCATGGTCTCCACTACTGGAGCTCTTATCATTCATCACCTTTCTATTCTTTGTTGAGCCCGGTAATTGGTTAATGTATATATTGTTGATCATATTTTTGGAAAATTGATTTGGCATAAAGACGATATTTTTTACGTCTATCAACATTCCATTTTTTTGCTTATTGCCACCATCGTTCCCACCTTGTAAAACATTCTCGAAGTCACTATGACTTCCTTGGAATCCAGCCATTGACTAAAACCAGAAAGCATTGTGTGAGTAATAGTAGTCATACAATAATTTAGAGATTAACATGTCACCATATTCTCAATTTGAAACACATTAAGATTAACCAAGGTCATTTACTCTCATCTTATATATATAATACTTTAAATCAGTTTGTAAAGAAAATGTAAATTATCCTAAGCATATCCCTCGGGAGTGTCGTAACCAAGAGTGCAGTAAGGCCCGTTGTCGTGCACCAGTTCCCGTTCGAGTCTAGATCAAAGCGGTGTTTTCGGGTTTTACCCCTAGGTACATCTATGCCAAAGCCGCCTCTACCTGCTCGTATCTAGATAGGGATGTATTGCTCGGAAAACTCACAAAATCTCTACAATACCAAAATTCTAGGAAGTTCTTCTATACTAATCCCCAAAGTTCATCTTAGGTCTACGTGCTCTAATCAGATTTTATCTAAATCTAGCTTTCAAGGTTTGTACTAAACTTCCTCTGATACCAACTATAACGCCCTGACCCTAGATACCCAGAGTCGGTGCATTATTACATAACATTGGCATGATCACAAAGGATCAAGTCTCGAAAGACCGATTAGTTTAATAGTCTTGGAAACACTAGATATATTCATAAGTCTTACATTACATGATAAGGTAAAAAAAACTACAACAACATCTTGTCTTCATATCCCCTCATACTATCCCTGAAGGTCATTCATAAATTACTTCTTCATAATCTTGGGAAAAATAAAACATTGAAAGGGGTGAGCTCAGATGCTCAGTAAGGATAATAGTATAGCAGAAGCTTTCATAGATAAGCATAAACACTTAAGGCAGTTTATAACTAAAACGAAAGCCATTTAAACTTGAACTTCAGTATAAAATGGAAAAGATAAAATAAAATAATGCCATTTACTTACTCACATGGATATTCTACTAGTCGAATGATCACATGAAATATCAATAACCACTTTTATAATGATAGAATGCATAATTTCAGACTATCATAACCACATAGCCAAGGCCTCGTGCCAAGACTACAAATAAGATTTTGTCAAGACCTTGTTCCAAGACACTAGTTTGTCTCATGAGACCTACCGATGCATCGAGGAGCTATAGCGGGCTCCACCTGTCACTTACTAAGTCCAATACATTCCTCATATGAAAGGTTTTAAACATAACATAAACATTTGTATTAAAACTATCATACGAAATTTCAATACTTTATCCACAAACCATGAATGGTATAAAAATAGCTCATCCACAGTCAAACATAACTCATTCGATACAATATGGAATATTGTATTGTATCATATTAACCTCAATCGAGAATGATGAAGGATATTGACATAGATCAAAATAATCATCAAAACAATTAGAGTGAAATATCCCCCTTTTTCTTGAAATCATTTAAAAGTCACACTATTTGTCAAGAAGCTGTTTAAAAATTGATTTTTGAATCAAAATGTCCCATAACACTTTGAAACTTTCAAAAGGAGTTTTAATTTTAAAACTTTAATGTCCATATAAATAAATCCTTAAAAACATTTTTTAAAACATGGACATTATTGAGCAAGATTTAGAAGAATAGGTCTTTAAAACATTTAAAAATGGTATTTTAGTCAGAGTTTCTAACCAAAAGAGATACACTTGAATACAAATAATTGAGTTAATTAAAACTTTGTAATATCATGAGAATAAAGGGATTCATGATATACTATGTCAAAGTACATTATATACACCACATAAAAGTGATTTGGTGTATAACAACAAAGAAGTCTCAATGGAATGTAAATAGAGATGAAATCTCTCATAAAGGTCGTATCCTTAGGTTAAGGATAAATCAACGACATAATTATGTGTGAAAAATATAAATACACTAAATATGTTTGGATATTCAGTGTAAAACAATCAAGGGACATTCACACATATTCTAGTAAAAACGACACTAATGAATTGGTTGTTTATCTCAACAAATCGAGATTGAGTAAAAATTACTCTTATCAAGTTCATACCGATAACTTGAGAATTTATCAATGGAGTGATTATGTGTATAAAAAGTATATAAACAGAAATGGGAGTGGAAATTATGACATAATCAAATGAATAGTCATTCCACACATAATCTTGGAGTAAAATAATCAATGAAGTATGCGTAAAGCCGAATGAGTGGAAATTGAAATTTCAAATTCCCTTATTGATTTGGTAACATAGAAAACATACACCCATGAAAGAAGGATCATACAATGATGATGTAAATATAAATGAACTAAATTATATTACACAATGAATACAAACATGGGCAGTACACACACCACATGTAATAAATAAGTGGTGAACAATGGAATTCTCACGGAATTAAAAGTGAGATAAGAAACCCCTTACCATGTTGTAATCAACTGAGTCATATGACCAAAAGTTAATAACCACCAAATGATTTACAGAATAATAAGAATATAAAGATAATAATGATAATATATATCAAATGGCAGTACACAATATACCACTTTCGATAAATTAGTGGCGAACAATGGAAATCTCACGGAATTGAAAGTGAGATAAGAAAATCTCTTACCACGTTGTAATCAACTGAGTCGTATGACCAAAAGTTAATAACCACCAAATGATTTACAGAATAACATGAATATAAATAGAATAATGATAATATATATCAAATGGAAGTACACAATATACCACTTTCAATAAATTAGTGGCGAACAATGGAAATCTCACGGAATTGAAAGTGAGATAAGAAAATCCCTTACCACGTTGTAATCAACTGAGTCGTATGACCAAAAGTTAATAACCACCAAATGATTTATAGAATAACATGAATATAAAGAGAATAATGATAATATATATCAAATAGCAGTACACAATATACCACTTTCAATAAATTAGTGGCGAACAATGGAAATCTCACGGAATTGAAAGTGGGATAAGAAAATCCCTTACCACGTTGTAATCAACTGAGTCATATGAACAAAAGTTAATAACCACCAAATGATTTACAGAATAACATGAATATAAAGATAATAATGATAATATATATCAAATGTAAGTACACAATATACCACTTTCAATAAATTAGTGGCGAACAATGGAAATCTCACGGAATTGAAAGTGAGATAGGAAAATCTCTTACCTTGTACTTTTCCTTGGTTGGGGGTAGGTTAACCTCCTATATAATGTTTAAATAATTGTTATTAAATTATTCATGAATCGTATACATTAATATGATATCATATATGATCTTTTAACATTGATTTTTTAATAATATCTTAGTATTATCGTCGTTTCGGGTGTTAACTTACTCGTTTTCTTTTATATGTTTTGTTACGTAAGCAATGTTTGTCATGGATAGTTTGTATCTTATTCATATCCAGAATTATATAAAGTTCTTAAACATTATTTTTAAATCATCAAATTATAATTATACTTGAATGGACATGATGGAGAATGAATCTCATCGCGTTCATAGAGACGGTAGTCCGTACGTACGCACGAGCGACAATATCATTCTTTTGATATTAAAATAATATATAATTGGATGGTATATCATATATACAGAATCATTATCATGTTATATTTATTATTTAAATTAGTTACACATTGTTATTATACCCACCCAAATAATAATATATTGAATAACAATTACACCACGACGTGGAGACGGTAAGTCGTACGTACGCACGTATGGTGACATGTTATTCAAAGGGTGGATAGAATACTGAATATGGTCGTACCATATTTATAATAACATCACAGTATATATAAGATACTGGAGTTATTATTTTACAATGGTAATAACAAATAAAGAAGAAGTGGAAGAAGAAAGGGACTTGAAAAGGGGTGGTGAAAACATTACCTCTTCTTCGGGTTCTTCCTTTTGATTTGATCAAAAGGGATCCTTAGGTTGGCTTTATGATCAAACTAAGGCCTCTAGGTTGTATTTAGGGAAGTTGAGAGAGTATTTGGGTAGGGGTTGGCCGAAACAAAAGGCCTTGAAGGTGTGAATAAATGAGAAGGAGGAGTGCCCTTTTATAAGAGGGGTGAGGGGCACCTTTGGAAAAGCTAGAAATATTAATTTATAATAAATTCATATTCGGTTTCTAATGGCTCAAAAGATTATTATTAAAAGGTTAAGGTAGGGATAGGTCGAAAACCATTCAACCAATAGAATTTAGACAGGTTTGGGTTACTATATTAACCTTATCTTTTAGTTTTAACTCTTAGTTAATTAGTTTGACATTTACCATGTCACTTTGTATTTTTATATTATATAGTTAATAAACTTAATATATACATCCAAGAGACCACCAAGTGGTCCATTAATGATATACCTATTGTGATATAAGTCTCTTGGCCGAATCTTAGATTTTTAGGAATTTAATATCAATTAATAATATAATATTTGTTTTAAAAACTCTTTTATGTCAATTTTGACACTATTCAATAGTTGATTTTTGTGAAACTCATAAAAAAATTATTACTTCGAAAAAAGTCGATTAAATCAATCATAATATGTCATATTATCCTAGAAAATTAGTTTAATTCATTAAAAGTCTTAAATTATATTTATTTGGGTATTTATAATATCAATTATTTTAATTTTTCACTATTATGGTAATTATTGCATCATCATTGTGTCATAAATATATTAAATTATTTAATGTATAAAAATTATAAATAAAATATCATTATATAGGAAATATTATTGTCCTTCTAATGAATATTTACAATCTAATTTATCTTATGTATAACCCTATATTAAAAATATTTTAGTAAATAAACTTTGATTTTAACTCTTTTAACTCTTCTTTGAATTAAATAATAATAAATGTCCTAATCTAATCCAAGTGGACCTAAATGATAATATTTTATTCCTAAGGTTGTTTTTGGTCGAGATACACTTTTCCAATAGAATTAGGACATGTGTTAGGGTAATATTAATATCATTTTTACCCTTAATTACCCTATTTACTTTTAACCGTGGTAAATAAAAGTAAAAAGTTACTATTCACAAAAAATTATTTTTATCTCATTGAACCACATTTTACTTCTTGATATTAACCGTTTCTCTTGGATTTTCGAAATTCCATTCACATAAGCGGTAAAATTAAGTTTTATGAAAAATTCAGTTTTTTTAACTACCACTTAGTAGTTTCACTATTCATCAAAAATTGAAGTTTTTCAGAACAATGCCAAAATTTCACCCTAAGCTATAATTGATATTCCGAATTCAAAAATGATGTCTATTTTAAAAAATTCTAAACATATAAGTTGAATTAATTAATTTTATAATTAATTCCCACTATCACAATAAATAGCGTGTTTTTAAAAACAATATATATCAAAAGATTGACAATTGTTTAGGTCCAATTTAAAAGTGAAATTAATTCTAATGAACACCATTGGATAAAATGGTAAAAATATATTCTAATTATACTTTAAAACCACTCAATAATATAATTTATCATTATAAATTATTTTGATTTAAAAAATTTTTTTTAATTAAAATTTAGTAATTTTCACTATTCATCAAATATAAGTGTTATCCGAAAAGTTCCAAAATTTTACCATAGGATAAATTCGATATTCCGAATCCAAAAATGAAGTCCATTTTGAGAGATATAATTTATAAAATTTCAAAAAGTAGGTATTACTATTCATAACGGTTAGTTTGATTGGTTGTGGTGTGTTAGAATCTCGAAGTGGCGTACAATGCACGTCAATGCATTATTCGAAGGGAAACGTACCGTGGAAGCTTGGGGTGTTACAATTTTATTTTATTTTATTTTGGTTTTATTTTCCCATGTAACGTGCATTCATATTTTAATTAAAGTGTTTCTCTTTCTTCTTCCATACTTTTTTATATTCTAACCCTAATCTAATGCTCTATATTCCATATTTCCATCATTATCTCTTTTAAATTTTCAATTTCATTTTACTTATTTGAGGCTTGACCATGGGAGAGATTTTGTGGCATTCCTTGTTATTTCACTTCAATTGAGCCTATTTTTAATCTATTTGCGGTGGATGTGGGAGTATTGCAGAGGTGTGGAAATTTTCTACCACATCACTATTTACAAAACCATTTCTTTTCTTTGATTCATTCTTTTTCCCTCCCATCTCTCAATGAATCCCTTCATACGATGGATTTGGGGTTGCCTAAAGGGATGAAACGGTATATGGTGGAGTCGGGTCTTTTAAGAATTTCATTCTCAGTTGAGGTGTCATCATATTTGACTATTGGAGGAGGTATAGTTTAGTACACTGAAGACATTTTAAAATCACACACTTAATAAATCAAAGTAAATTAATTCATTAATTAGGTTTCACCAAATGAATTATCAAATTGAATTTAAACAAAAAATAAATAGTGAATAAACCTGTGTTATCAAACTCTGGACCAAGACCATTCTTTCTAATCTAAATTTATTCTGCATTTGCATTTAGATTTCAATTCTGCATCGCATCATTTTCATGTTTTCTAGAAAAATAAAAATCATATTTTCTAAAAAATAATCAAAATAAACAAAAAGAATTATATTATGTGAATTAGAAATTATTAATTGAACCGACTTCGACGCTCCTCAAGTGAGACGACCTTGATTAGACTCTGTGGTGCATTAGAAAATTAAATTGCTTTTTTCATGCCCTATGACAGGCATGTGTCAATTGATCAATGCATATTTTCATTTAATATCATGATCTCAACAAGATCATGATAAAGAACAAGTATCCTCTAATACTAATTAATGACTTGTTTGATCAGCTATGTAGAGCACAATACTTCTCCAATGTGGATATGCGTTCGGGATATTACTATGTTAGGGTGAAGAAGGAGGATATCCTCAATACTATTTTTCATACGAGGTACGAGTACTATGAGTTCATAGTAATTACATTTAGACTCACTAATTCTCCAATGATCTTAATGGACTTGATGGATAGAGTCTTTAGGGATTACCTCGTCAAATTTATAGAAGTCTTTATAGATGATATTCTCATATACTCCAAATGCAAGGATGCAAATGAGGAGCATTTAAGCACTGTTCTAAAGACCTTATGAAAGGATAATATTTTTACCAAGTTTAGAAAATGTGATTTTTGGTTGAAGGAAGTCTCATTCTTATGACATATCATCACAAGCAATGGGATATATATGGACCCTTCAAAGATAGAAGTAATTGAAGGATGGTCAAGCTCAATATCTATGACAGATATCCATAGTTTCCTTGGATTAACTGGGTACTATCATCGATTTATGAGAAATTTCTCACGATTTTAAAACCCTATTATTGAGATAACTCGGAAGGGAGTCAAGTTTTCTTGGAATGATGAATGTGAAGAGAGTTTCAAGGAGTTGAAAATAAGACTTATCACTACACATGTACTCACACTACCTACAAGTTGAGAACTTTTCATGGTATTCAATGATGTTTTGAAGAATGTTTCGGGTTGTGTGTTAATAAAGAATGACAAAGTCAAAGAATATACTCAAAGGAAGTTGAAAGTTCACAAATATAACTGCCCAACATATGATCTGGAGTTAGCTGTAGTGATCTTTGCTTTGAAAATATAGTGGTGTTATCTCTTTGGGGGGAAGTGTGAAATATATACAGATTACAAAAGCCTCAAGTATATATTCACACAGAAATAGATGAATATGCGCCAATGAAGATGGTTAGAGATGATCAAGGACTATGACTTCTCAATCCACTATCATCCTAGGAAAGAGAATAAAGTAGAAAACACTCTAAGTAGAAAGGATCCATCAATTTTATCATTGATGAGAATTGAAAATGATCTGATCTTATTAGACATAAAAATCATGGAAATGGGAATCATAAAAGAAGGAAAATCATCAATCCTATCACAAATGATTACTCAAATCATCTCATCCAATGAGGATAAAGGATTATCAAAGAAATTATATGTGAATTCGGAATAAAGTGTAAACTTTAAGAAAAGGGAAACCCTTGGAGTTCAATGTTAATGAATAAGGGGTTGTAATATTTGGGTCATGACTATGTTTACCATCAAATCTTGAGCCAAATGAGCTATTGGATGATGCACATAGTTTAACTTTCTCCATCCATCCAAGAAGTACAAAGATTCATCGAGATCTTCAAGATCACTATTGGTGGGATGATATGAATAAGAAGAACGCAGAATATACCTCAAGATGTCTTCTCTGTCAGCAAGTGAAAGTGGAAAGGAAAAAAATCTAATGGGATGATGCAACCATTACCCATACATACATGGAAATGGGAAAACATCACTATAGACTTTTTCACTGTTCTTATGAGGACATCAAGAGGAAATAATGTTATATGGTTTTTGGTGGATCATTTTATAAAGAATGCACACTTCATTGTGATTAGAGAGGAATTCTCACTCAATCAACTTAAAAGGATGTACATTTGAGAAGTTGTTAGGTTTCATGGAACACCACTATCGATTGTATCTGATCGAGACCCCAGATTTACCTCCAAGTTCTAGAAGAGTCTCCAACATGCTCTAAATATGGAGTTGAACTTCAGTACAGCTTATCACCCATAAAATGATGGTCAATCTGAGCAGACTATCCAGACATTTGAGGATATGTTGAGAGCATGCTCAGTTGACTTCAATGTATGATGGTACTAACATCTTCCTTTGGTCGAGTTCTCATACAATAACAGTTTCCACTCAAGAATCCAAATGGCTCTCTATGAATCCCTTTATGAGAAGAGGTTTCGAACACCTACATGTTGGGAAGAAGTTGGAGAATAAAAAATTATAGGTCCTGAAATGGTTGAGGAAATGTTGGAAAATGTTAAGATCATTCAGCAGCACATCAAGGCTACTCAAAGTTTAAAAAAGAGCTATTATGACAATCGTCGATGAGAACTAGAATTTAATGTTGGAGACACGGTATTCCTTCGTACATATCCATGGAAGAAAGTTAATATATTTGGGAAGAAGGGAAATCTTAGTCCAAAATACATCGGCCCCTTGGAGATCCTTGATTGAATTGGAGTGGTGGCCTATCAACTAGCATTGTCACCCAACCTATCTCAATTACATGATGTATTCCATGTATCCCTCTTGAGGAAGTACATATCAAACCCCTCACATGTACTCAATCAAGATGTAATACCATTGGAGAATGATCTTTCCTATGAAGAGCATCTGGTGAAGATCTAAGATCATAGAGATAAAGTTCTAAAAAATAAGGAAATACACCTACTAAAAGTGCTATGAAAAAACCACAAGTTTGAGGAAGCAATGTGGGAGCCAAAGGAGGTGATGAAAAAAAGTTAACCTCATCTATTTTAGTGTGGAAAATGAAAATTTCAAGGGAATAATTTTTGAATAGGGGAAGATTGTAATGAACTGAACTATTATAAATAAAATCCCCTTTGTGATTTAATTTAATCTCTTATTATGTAATATGGTTATAGAAAAAAACATGTACTTATTTGGTGTTATGATATCCTATCGTATTTAAAAAACTATTAAGAATCTTTACTATTGGTAATATAGTTTTTGAAAAGTGATCACATGATTATTATAAAAATAGGGTTTTAACAAATCTAATTGATATAGAAAAAGTAATTTATGGCCTCAACCAATAGGATTGTACCCTATGAATCCAATTTATCAGAGCTTATGAGGGAGATAGAATCACTGGTATTTTCCCTTAACCAAGCCCAAGATGAGATCCAACAATGTAAGTATGAGTGAAACCATTTACGGAAGAAGTTTAATCTCATCGAGATCACGACCCAAACCATGTTCGTCGAACCACCCCATGAAAGTCTCACTGTCGCACACCTTACCATTAGGGAATTTGCTGATGTATTAAAGGGATATGTATCAAGACACTTGAAATATGAGTATGTGAATTATTTTATATAGAATAATGAATATATTTTTATTCTATTATTATTACTTTATAAATGATTTTGATTTTAATGCAATAAAATAAAAATTGTAATTTTGGGTAATATTCAAATTTAATTAAGGAATTTATTTTGATGAATTAATGTATTTTTTAAATAAATAATTTTTTAATAAAATATTATTATTAAATCATGTTTATTAAATATAAATGATCATATATATTTTTATGAATGTAAATATAATTTTTATAAATATTTTAAAACTTTTATTGTCAAAAAAAATACAACATTTCTCAATAAATATAGATTCTTATTTTAAAAGTGAAAAAACACATATTTATAAAATTATTTTGATAAAATGAATATATTCTTTAGAATCAGAATATCAAAAATTATTCAATAGTTAATTTTTTATAATTTTATGACAGTCAAATTTTCAGGTAAAAATTAAATATTGTATAAATATACTATGTGTATTTGAAATCATAATGACCCAAAAGTGATATAATTAATATTATAAAAGGTATCCATGATCAAATATATGTTTTCCCTTTAAAATAATTTGATTTTATGTTTATTTGATTAATTTTATAATGCCATTATGAATCCTCCAAAACCATTAAAATATTTTAAGGTTTTAAAATCATTTCTTTAAGAGTATGTCTCACTTCCATATCAGCAAGGGTATTATTTTTTAATTTTGGCTCTGGGCCTTATAAAATAATTAAAATCGCTCCTATTTAATATAAATCATGGGAAAAAATCATTGGAAGGTTTTTGGTTTTGGTTATTTTATTATATAGAGTCCCAAAACTAAGTTTTAGAAATGATAATGAATTCTCCACTCTTTTCCTATATAAACTCACTCAAGATCTCATTTCTCTTCACTCAAAATCCTTGCAGCACATCCTTAATCTTCCCTCCCTTATGTAGAGTCCTCACAAGGTGCTCCCAATCTCTCAAGAAGCTCCTTCCAAACATTTGGTGTCACACACTCAAGTAAGAGATTCTTTCATTATCCTCTTTATTAAAGTTTATTATCTTATGTCTTCTATTTTCCAATTCCTAATGTTGGGATATGTCTTTCCATGTCCCTATTACTTCTAATTTGATTTCAAAATTATGAGAAACCCCTTTCACTCTCATAAACTGTCACGACCTGTCCCCCGGGGCCCGTGTCGTGACTACCCCAAGCCTGCCTTCCATAGGCCAAGGATGGCAACTAGCACCGAAGGCGTATTCCCTAAAACTAGGAAGGCATTGCCTTTATAACCTGTAAGCACATGTAACCAAGTACACAGCAAGATAGGAACACAAGTATACTGAAATGTAAACAGATTGAGTGCAGTAAGTAAAAGGGGCCAGAATACAAGCCCAACAGGAAAGTACAAGTACAACTGTGATACAATACAACTGAAGAAAAGGGAAAGTCAGCTGATGGGTCTTCCTCTAAGGTTCCTACCTGAAGGGTAGGTACAGATCACCTCCTCATCACTCCACATCCACCCGTCTCCTCTGTGTACCTACACGCCGTATGGTCCACCTCCAGGTACTGTCCAGTCCTGGTACTCTCAGCCTCAGTCAGTGTTGTTCATTGTCTGCATCCAACACAACAAGGTGCGGGCATATCCTGTGTAGGGGTTAGTATAACGATACTCAGTAGGGACCCCGAGACCCTCTAGGTATCAAAAAATCCATCAAGGATAAAACACAAAGTATTAAATCAACAGATAAACTTACTTAGGTATATGTCTATACATATACCTAAGTTATCAAGTAATCCATCTCAATCATGAGGAAAACACAGAGGTACTGACTTAGTTCTCACCATGATTTATTCTAGGGGTAGTATCAAGTATCATTCTCAATCACAACTTCGAACACCTCAGCTGTTGGAGAACTCCTCCTCTATCGAGTACAGTGGGTCTACCGCGTCACAGAGAGGCGCTTCCCACTAACCTTGGACCGCTGAGGTACTCCTCCTGTCGAGTACCGTGGGTCTGTCGTGTCACCAAGACGCTCCACACCATGGGTCTGCCGCGTCACCAAGGCACTCCCCCTCATGGCCTGCTGAGGTACTCCTTCTTTCGAGTACCGTGGGTCTTTCGCGTCACCAAGGCGCTCCCCACCATGGGTCTTCTGCGTCACCAAGGCGCTCCCCACTGGGCCTGTCAAGTCACTCGAAGTCGAAACGGTCAGCAATGGTCACGTCTCAGCCAGCCACTGGGTTCCTGCACTATGTCCACTCGTCTTCGGAAGGATCTACTCCACAAGCTACTGGTCGATACTCCAACTACCACTAAGTCCCATGAAGAAGTATCTCAAAGGTCCTCCACATCATAGGGGTCTCAATGTAACAAACGGCGCGTCAATCAGTCGCCCGGTCTGTGAGTTATTAGCCTTTTAGTCTCGGGGGCCCGGTTGGATTTGTACTCGATCCAACCTCACAGTTCTCCATCTTAATCCAAAACACAGTGGGGTATCACTCAAAGGGACTGACTCACTCCAATGTTCTCAATGCCACTGACGGTTCGTCTAACGGACATACGGTGCCAAAGTTATGGCCAAAAGAATGTAATTGGGTCATAGTGGGTCTGGGTCCGGTCCAACCCAGTTGGACCAACTCGGCCCGACCCGGCCTGAGTCGACCCGGTTCGGGTCGACCCGTCCCGACGCGCTAATCGGCCCGGTCCGTTGGGTTCATCCAAGCCCATTCGGTGGCTCGGCCTGCTGGGTTCGTCCCGGCAGGCCGCGAGGGGCAGCGGAGGGCTGCGGGTGGCCGCGAGGCTGCGGAGGGTGTCGCGAGGGTGCGAGGCCGCAAGGTGGCTCAGTCGGGGATGATGGTTCCGCTGCGGGGCGGTAGTTCAACCACGGGGTGGCGGTCCAGTCGTGGGGTGGCCGAGGTCCGGCCGTGTTGGGCGGCGGTCCAGCCAGGCCGCGGGGCGGCGGTCCGGCCGCGGGGCGGCGGTCCGGCCGTAGGGCGGTGTGGAGCCGCGGATGGCGGTGGTGGTCGTGGACGGCATAGAGGCCGCGGGGTAGCAGCGGTGTCCACGGGGCAGTGGCGGTGGCCACGGGGCAACGGCGATGGCTGGGGGGCGGCGGTGGCCGTGGGGCGTCGTCGTCGCCTTCGTCGCGGCCGGTGGTGGTGTCGGACGCTGTTCTCGTGCCCCAACCATGGATGGTTTTCATCCTCCTCTGTCACGAATAACACCACAAGATTTGCGGAAGGGTCGGACCATGTTGGTTTGGCCCGTACCCTCTGCGTTAGGGTGGTAACATATGGCTCATCAAGAACATGAACATGAACGTCAAATCATATCCTCCCGCAATGATTTTTCCCAACCCACAAAATAAATATAAGGGGTGTACATGGGAAGTGATAAAAAAATAGAAATAAACCCCTACCTTGTTCGCTTGATGACGTCGACGAGGTCGCAAGGAAGAAGACGAATCGTTGGGAAAAGATGGACGTCTATGTCGTCGGTGTTTTCCTCGATTGTCGGTTCGTGCATCGTTGGAGATCCTTTGACGGAGTTTGGAAAAGAAAACGTCAAAGGAGAGGCATTCTTCATTGGCATTCTTCATTGGAGAGCTTTTCTCCCAAATCTCCTCCTCTCTCAAATCCACCAAAAAAATGGTAGCCCCAAAATAATAAATTATGTGATCTATTATGTTTGTTGGAATATAATTCAAATTGGGTTAATTAATCTCATATGTTGTCACAATTAAAGTGGTGTGTTGGATTAATTATTTTGGAGGAGGTTTGGAACAATTAATATTGGAGGAGTTGAAGAGGTTCTCCCACATTTAATGAGGGAGTTGGGAGGTTTAGGCCTTGGGTGGTCCCCACCACCATAACCTCTCATGGGAGGTTAGGCTCGGGTGGTCCCCACCACCATAACCTCTCGTGGGAGGTTAAGGTCTGGTGGTCCCCACTTCTCAACTTACACATGGAGGTTTTAACAAATAAAATAAAAATAAAATCTATAAAGCTTTATTTTTATTTTATTCATTCACGAACAACCCAAAAACTAACTTCCACCATCAACCAACTGTTGTCGAGGTGAATTTCTCTTTAAGCAAATACTGGTGCTGCGAGTTCAACGGTGCCCTCGTATTTCAATTCCGAGCACCAGTTCAAAAGTTAGAAAAACCCACTTGCACGTTTACTAAACATACCCAAACAAAAGTTCAAAAATTCTTTTTGGGCACTCCGAACCTCGGAATCACATGCCGTCAATTTTTGCGGACTCGTAAAATTCCCATTTATTTAAAAAAATTACATGGAAATTCTGGATCTTTACATTCTCCCCACCTCAGGGCTCTACGTCCCCATAATCCACAACTCAAACTAGGTAAACAAGTGGAGGTACTGAGCACACATCTGAGCCTCCCACTCCCATGTGCTCTCCTGGAGGTTCTCGTGCTGCCAACGAACGCGCACCAGAGGTGTCGACCATCCATAAAGGACCTGCTCTTGTCAATCCTCAATCTCTACTGGAACCTCCATAAAAGTCTCCCCATCATCAACGTCCAGCTATCCATGTTCGATGATGTGATAAGGGTCATGCACGTATCTCCTTAGCTGGGACACATGGAAGACGTCATGCACCCGGTGCAACTGAGGTGGAAGAGCTAAGCGGTATGCCACCTTGCCAACACTACTGAGGACCTGAAAAGGTCCGATGAATCTCAGAGATAACTTGTCACCTCGGAAAAATCTCTGTATACCTCGTCGGGGTGAGACCCATAGAAAGACGTGGTCGCCATCCTCGAACTCCAAAGGTCTTCATCTCCTGTCGGCATACGACTTCTGCCTGCTCTGTGCAGTCTTCATCCGCTTCTAGATGATCTGCACCTTCTCTGTGGTAGCCTGTACCATCTCTGGTCCCACTAGTGCTGACTCCTCTGGGTCAGTCTAGCACAAAGGTGATCTGCAAGGTCGCCCGTACAACGCCTCAAAAGGTGTCGTCCCAATGGTGGAGTGATAGCTGTTGTTGTTTGCAAACTCCACCAAAGGTAAGTGATCCTCCCAACTATGACCGAAGTCGAGGAAACAAGCACGCAGAATGTCCTCGAGGGTCTGAATGGTCTGTTCAGTCTGACCATCCGTTTGAGGATGGAAGGCGGTGCTCAAACAAAGTTGTGCCCCGAAAGCCTCCTACAACCCCTTCCATAGCCAGGAAGTAAAACGTGCATCATGATCAGATATAATTGCCAAGGGTACTCCTTGTAACCGCACAATCTCTTGCACATAGAGGCGTCCCAAACTCTCTACTAAACCCTGCTATCTGATTGGTAGGAAGTGGGTTGACTTGGTGAGTTGGTCGACGATCACCCAAATCGAGTCATATCCCCAAGATGTGCATGGAAGTTCTGTCATGAAGTCCATGGATATCTCATCCCACTTCCACTCTAGGACCTCTAAAGGATGAACCAAGTCTGCTGGTACCTGATTATCCACCTTCACTTACTGACATGTAAGACACTGAGAGACAAACTCTGCTACTTCTTTATTCATTCCCATCCACCAGTGTTGTTTTATGAGATCCTGGTACATCTTTTCCACTCCTGGATGTACCGCTAGAGGGGATGTGTGGAACTCCCTCAACACTTACTCCTGAAGTGACACTGGTACCATGGTATGTCCTCTAAAGAGGATGATGTTCTCCCCACCTTCAGAAAATACACCAGGTGTTTGTCCTATGGATATCTAAGCACATCATGCCTCGCAGTTATTGTCCCCACGTTGCGCCTCCCTGACTCGCTAAAGAAGTGGGGGAGTGACTGTAAGAGATTGTATAAAATCTTCTCTGTCTCTATCCACAAAGGATATTTGTAAAGCGGTCAGCTGCTCCGTCGCCTCACCTAGCAGTTGTATACCAGAACTCCTACTGAGTGCATCTTCTATAATGTTCTTCTTCCCAGGAGTATAGAATATCTCGAATTCATAGTCCTGAAGGAACTCAAGCCAACATTGTTGTCTCAGGTTCATGTTCTTATGATAGAAGATTTACCTGAGACTCTTGTGATTAGAGTACATTGCAAAACGCTCGCCCATCAGATAGTGTTGCCACATATTCAAGGTGAAGACCACTACTGCTAACTCCAGGTCATGGGTAGCGTAGTTCTGCTCATGTTGTCTCAGTTGTCGAGAACCATATGTGATCACCGCTCGCTCCTGCATCAGAACACATCTGAGTCCGATCCTTGATGTGTCGTCGTAGACTACATACCCTACTCCCTCCTCTGGTAGCCTCAAGATAAGGGCACTAGTCAGCCTTTGCCTCTGCTCCTAAAAACTCTACTGGAATCTCTCCGACCAAATGAAGGGTTTCCCCTTATTCATCAAGGCTGATAGTGGTGCTGCAATTCGGTAGAAATCTGGCACAAACCTCCAGTAATATCCGACCAAACCCAGGAAACTCTGTACCTCTGTCACACTCTTGGGCGGCTCCCAAGCAAGTACCACCTAAATCTTCACTGAATCTACTACAAATCCATCCTCTGATATGACATGTCCTAGAAATTAAACCTCTTGGATCCAGAACTAGCACTTCGAGAGCTTACTATAAAGCTGGTTCTCTCGGAGTGTGTCCAGTACTACCTGCAAATGATAGGCATGCTCCTCCTCAGTAGTCGAGTATATCAGAATGTCATCGATGAAGACCACTACTAAGTGATCAAGGTATGGCTGAAATATCTTGTTCATGAGTCTCAGGAACACTACTAGAGTGTTGGTCATGCTGAATGGAATAACCAAGAACTCGTAATGGTCGTACCGACACCTGAAGGTCGTCTTCTGCACATTATCGTCTCGTACTCTGAGCTGGTGATAGCCTGACCTGAGGTCTATCTTCGAGAACCACCGTGCTCCCTTCAGCTGATCAAATAGGTCGTCAATCCTCGAGAGTGGGTACTTGTTCTTCACAGTCAGCTAGTTCAGGCGCGGATAGTCAACACAAAGCCTCAAGCTCCCATCCCCCTTCTTGGCGAACAGAATCGGGGCTACCCAAGGAGAAACACTGGGCTGGATGAATCCCTTCCCCTGAAAGCCCTCTAACTGTACCCGCATCTCACGAAGATCCATGGGAGCCATCCAATATGCTGGTGTAGATATATGTGCCATCCCAGGGTACAAGTAAATGTAAAAGTCCACCTCTCTGCAAGGAGGTAGACCTAGAACATCATTAGGGAAAACATCCGCATACTGGTCCACCACTACAGGATAGCTCGGACTATCCACATCAACAGCTCCAAGGGTAAGGCTAGAAAACTGATGAGTGGTCGGCTGCACTCTCTTTTGGGTAAGTCCATCCTACGATGCAAAGGCTCCCTTCTCTTCGATGAAGGTAAACTTGGTCCCATCCGTGCGGACACAACACACCTTGCACTTAATACAGTCAATCTGAGCATGGACTATAGATAACTAGTCCATACCCAAGATGACATCATAAGGCCTCGACGCCACTACTAGTAGATCCCAGTATAAGCTCTATCCTCCTAGAGTAATCGCACACTTTCGGCACCATTGCGTAATCGTCGAATCCGCTCTTGTAGGAGTCTCTAGCCGTAAGGATTGTGCCAATGGCTCCGTCGGAATCTTCGAGCTCTGAACGAGGGCAGTGGAAACAAAATAATTACTGAAACATATGTCTATAAGTACTGCAGTTATGGTGCATTAGACACAAATCATACCTCGTATCATCTCTGGAACATCGTGATCATAGGCCTCAGCTGCCTGGAGCTGATCTCTCCCATGTCTACCTGCTCCCTGCGGTTGGGGTGGACCTCCTGATGGTGGTGGTGGTAACATCTCAAATTTTCTCACACCGCCAACTATACGGCCAAATGCATGGCCACATATGCCTGCTCCCTGCGGACCTCCTCAGTTGAACATCTGTCTCTGCTTGGGCGGTCCTTCAACCGTCTGTTGATCATCCGTACGACAGGTCGGATAGTCATGAGTCATGTGACCCTACCCACCGCATGTGAAACACTGTCTTCTCCTGGTATAACTGGATCCGCCTTGGGTTCCCTGCACAATCGATCTTGAGTCATGTTTTCGTCCACCTGTAGGTCTGGTCCTCTTAGACCTCTATTACGTCTGTCTTCTGCTAGATGCAGAAGACTCTTCTACTTGATTACTGGTAGTGGGTCTCGCTGCTGGTGACTTCTCAGCAAGGAAACTCTCCACCAAGAGGGCTCTCTCTAATACCCCCGCCTGTGTCTGGATGCTGAGTGAGATCATAGAATCCCTGATCTCTCTCCTGAGCCCCTGATCGAAGGTCTGGGGCCTGAAGAAAGGGTCGCGTACCATATCTATGGATTATCATGAGAGGTCAGTGAACCTCGCTGAGTACTGAGCCACATTCATATTTCCCTACTGTAGATGAAGAAGCTCCTATTGCACACTGCGCAAAGAGTCGCTGGGACAAACTCTGCCTGAAATAGGCTCTCGAAGTCTTCCCGGAGAAGCGTCACCTCATCGTGAACCTAGAGCATCAAGCTCCACCATTTACCTTATGCTTCCTGTATAAGGCTGGTGGAAAAGATCACCATGAGATTGGATGGTGCCCCTATGAGTCATAAGACTCTCACCACAACCTCCATCCAATCTTCAGCAGCATGCGGGTCCATCTCTCCCCTGAACCTGGGTGGCCTCTGGTGCTAGAACTTGTGCAATGCGCTCAAGCAGCGTGCACCATCTGCTTCTAGGGATGGTGGAATCGGTGGCCCAACGGGGAGTGGTACCGCTGGTGGCTCCGCTGGTGCCTCTACTGGAAAAGGGACATGCACCGAGGCCTCGTCGCTCGGTGAGCTATCAGTGCGTACAACTCTCGGAACCCTAGACGGTTGTCTGTGTGGAGTCATCCTGAAAACAAACAGGTGCACCACGGTTAATAAGTTATGCCTGGTGAGCTGACTCAAGAGAGAACAAATAAAACTCTTGAAAACACACATGCAATCAGTGTTTTCGTGTACTGAGTCAGAAATCAAAAGTCAGAGTCCTGGTGTATGGATATGTCGGCCACCGCACCAACACTAGTTTCCCTAAACTGATAAATACACTCACTACACTTAACACTATTGTCATTAAAAAGAAATAGCAAAGTCCTATGTTCTGCGGTAGAACCGACTCCTTTGACACCAATTTTTCATGACTCGTCCCCTGGGGCCCGTGTCGTGCCTACCCCAAGCCCGCCTTCCATAGGCCAGGTGCTGGCGACTAGCACCGAAGGCGTATTACCTAAAACTGGGAAGGCATTGTCTTTATAACTTGTAAGCACACATAACCAAGCACACAACAAGATAGGAACACAAGTAAACTGAACTGTAAAAAGAGTGAGTGTAGTAAGTAAAATGGGCCAGAATACAAGCTCAACTGGAAAGTACAAGTACAACAGTGATACAATACAACTAAATAAAAGGGAAAGCCAGTTGTTGGGTCGTCCTCCGAGGTTCCTACCTGAAGGGTAGGTACAGATCGCCTCCTCAGTACTCCACGTCCACCCATCTCATCTGCGTACTGACACGCCGTATGGTCCACCTACAGGTACCACCCAGTCCTGGTACTCTCAGCCTCATTCAGCATTGTCCATCGTCTGTATCCAACATAACAAGGTGCGGGCATAGCCCGTGCAGGGGTGAGTATAACGATACTCAGAAGGGACCCCGAGACCCTCTAGGTCTCACAAAATCCATCAAGGATAAAACACAAAGTATGAAATCAACAGATAACCTTATTTAGGTATATGCCCATACATATACCTAAGTTATCAAGTAATCCATATCAATCATGAGGAAAACACAGAGGTACTGACTCAGCTCTCACCAAGATTTAATCTAGGGGTAGTATCAAGTAACATTCTCAGTCACAACGTCGAACACCTCGTCTGCTAGAGAAATCATCCGCTATCGAGTATAGTGGGTCTGCCGTATCACACAGAGGCGCTTCCTACTAACCTTGGACTGCTGAGATACTCCTTCTGTCGAGTACCGTGGGTCTTCCACGTCACCAAGGTGCTCCCCCTCATGGCCTGTTGAGATACTCCTCCTGTCGAGTACCGTGGGTCTGTCGCGTCACCAAAGCGCTCCCCACCGTGGGTCTGCCGTGTCACCAAGGCGCTCCCCACTGGGCCTGTCAATTCACTCCGAGTCGAAACGGTCAGCAGTTATCAAGTCTCAGTCAGCCACTGGGTTCCCGCACTATGCTCGCTCATCTCTAGGGGGATCCGCTCCACAATCTATTGGACGATACTCCAACTTCCACGAAGTCCCATGAAGAAGTATCTCAAAGGTACGTCATGTCATAGGGGTCTCAACGTAATAGACGGCACGTCAATCGGACGCCCAGTCTTTGAGTTATTAGCCTTTTAGTCTCGGGGGTCTGGTTGGATTCGTGCTCGATCCAACCTGACCATTCCCCATATTAATCTAAAACACAGTGGGGTATCACTAAAAGGGACCAACTCGCTCCAAGGTTTCCAACGCCGCTAACAGCTCGTCTAACGGACGTCCGGTGCCAAATTTATGGCCAAAAGAATGTAATTGGGTCGTAGTGGGCCCGGGTCCGGTCAAACTCGGTCGGACCGACTTGGCCCAACTCGACCTGGGCCGACCCGGTTCAGGTCAACCCGGCCTGACCCACTGGGTCCGGCTCGGCCTGTTGGGTTTAGCCTGGCCTGCTGGGTCCGGCCCAGCAGGCCGCGAGGGGCCACGGAGGGCTACGGGTGGCTGTGAGGGGCCGCAAAGGGCTGCGGGTGGCTGCAAGACCGCCGAGGGTGCCGTGAGGGTGCAAGGCCATGGGGCGGCTCGGTCGGGGATGCCAGTTCGGCCGCGGGGTGGCGGTCCGACTGCGGGGTGGCGGTCTGACCGCGGGGCGGCGGTCCGACCATGGGGCGGCGCCTCGGCTGTGGGGTGGTGCAAAGCCGAGGACGACGGTGGTCGGCGTGGAGGCCGCGGGGCGGCGTCGTCGCCTTCGTCGCGGCCGACGGTGGTGTCGGTCGTCGTTCCCGTGCCCCAACCATGGATGGTTGTTGTCCTCCTGCATCGCGAAGAACACCACAAGATTTGCGGAAGGGTCAGGCCATGTTGGTTTGGCCCGTACCCTTCACATTAGGGTGGCAGCATATGGATCATCAAGAACATGAACATAAATGTCAAATCATATCCTCCTACAATGATTGTTCCCAACCCGCAAAAGAAATATAAGGGGTGTACATGGGAAGTGATAAACAAATAGAAATAAACCCCTACCTCATTCGCTTGATGGCGTCGATGAGGTCGCAAGGAAGAAGACGAATCATTGGGAAAAGATGGATGTTGGTGTCGTCGTCATTTTCCTCGATTGTTGGTTTGTGCGTCGTTGGAGATCCTTTGACGAAGTTTGGAAAAGAAAACGTCGAAGGAGAGTGTAAGGATACGACCCCAGTTGCCCGGAGCCGGTGCCTTGTTTGATTACGTTGGCATTCATACAAGGAATACGAATCCCGAAGGACCGAGTAGTTTAGTATTATTGGAAACAAGATTCATACATAAGTTCAATATTACAACTTGAAGAGAAATACAATGTGGAAACTCCTTAGACAACACCCATAACTCCTAGGTTATTTCATAATTTCATTCATAATAAACTTCTTCATGTCCTGCAAAAAATGATACATAAGAAACAGTTGACCTCAAATGCTCGGTAAGAGTAATCAATATAGTGGAAGATAGTATAAACATAAGACATGGTGCATAATTGAAAACACATGCCCTTAATAATAAACTTTAACACATTATGGAAGGAAAATGAGATGAGTAAATAATGTCATAATAAAACATAATCATGGGTATTCTAATAATCGAATAACCACATGAAATATCAATATATGAACTCATAATGATGGAATACATAATTCTAGACATTCTGAAACATTTTGTCAAGGCCTCGGCCAAGACGTCTAATGATTAAGGCCTCGGCCAAAATCCATATCACATTGGGAAAGGCCTCAGCCAATTCCTCGTCTAGTTGTCTCATGAGACCTACCGATGCATCGAGGGGCTATATCGGGCCCCACCCATCACATAATAAGTCCAATGAATTCCTCATATGATCGTGCATAAACATAAACAACAAATATATTCATATTTGAAACTATCATATGAAATGTAATTATCTTTCCCCAATCATTAAACATAAAACACTAACCATTCGGAATAATATGGTGAATGGTTTTAAGATAGATCATCCACAATAGAGTTAGTCATAAACCATTAAATCAAATATGGTAGACGAATTCATAAATTATTAAACCCAATAATACCATGGAATCAAAAAGAGTGTTGAATTAGATGAAAACACTCTTATAAAATCATTAAGCAATTCTGGAGATAAATACTCTTTTATTTTGAAAAGAAGAGTTCTTTTGGAAAAATCTTTGTATAAAACAAGAAGTGAATTAAGATAGAATTTTCATAATAAAATTAGTGATTTTATAAAGATAATGGTTTCCAAAAACAGATTATAGATTGCCCTTGAAAATAGGTAAGAATTTGAGAAATTCCCTTGAATCGGGCTTGTATTTTTGAAACAATTTTGAAAGTTCCTTTTAAAATGTGTAACTATCCATAAAATAAGGAATTATTATGGTTTGTAAACATATATATGATACTCACACAGAACATATGATGAGTACATAACAATACATAAGAATTACATCAAGGTAATTAGACAATGAAAGTATCCTGAATGAAAGTGGAAGTTCGGGTGGAAAAACCCTTACCTTAACTCCGAACGTGTTCTACTCTTGTACTTAAGTTCCTAGAATATAAAATTATACTTATTAATAACTTATTTCAGAACCTATTATACATGTATTTAGTTTATCATAATTCTTCTTAGTTCATTTATTTCTTTATTGATTAGTTATTGTATTGAATTTCGTCGTTCTGGAGTGTTCGTTTCTCTTATTTTCATATTCGGTTCACTTGTTTTTAAGTAATGAAGTGGAATGGATTTAAATATCTAGAATTGAAATTATATATTATTTATGAACATAAATAGGTGTTATTTTTCATTTATATAACTTGGTTACATGGAACGGGGATGAATTATCAAATAGAACTTTAATGATAATTGTTTCGGTTAATTTGTGGGTTTTGATTGCAACGAACACATTTTTATTTATAACCTAATTGCATTTGAAAAAAGGGATTAAATAATATTAAATAGGTCATATTATATATAATAATCTGTTTAAACCATAACAATAATGGTTTCATGACCAGAATTTATAATGATAAAATAAATCGAAAGTTCATCGTCCTTGAATGTGTAAAATTGACACATCTCGGGTGGTGTTCTGCTACTAGTATAAAAGATGGTAAAAAGGGAGAGATGATGATAACTTATTCCACTATCATGAGAACATTCCAGTACATATAAGGCACTTGATTCATCACAAAATTTGGATAAAGAGAGGTAATAGAAAAAGAAAACAAATGAACTTGAAAGGAAAGACAAAGAATTGAAAAGAAGAATTTACCTCTTGAACCAAACTTCCTTGAGAACCTCCTTAAGGGAGAGGTTTTGGTCTTTTAATGAGACCAAAGCTTGCTGGAAGCGGTAGAGGAGGTTGGGAGGGTATTTGGCCAGAATTTGGAGAAGTAACAAGGCTTGAGAGGAGTGATTGGAATAGGGGGTGAGAGGGGGTTTTTATAGTGGAGGAGAGAAGGGATTTCTTAATATAAAACTCATTAATTTATTATTTCTCCTCAAGACAAGGAATAGTGAGTATTACATGACCAAGAATAGTAATTTTATCATTTGATCCCAAACCAAGTGGGCTTACATCAGCATAACATCACACATGACTCTATAATTAGTGTATTTATCTTAATTTTGCAATTTATGATGTCACTATTCATAAAAAATTCAACTATTTAAGAAAAATCCCAAAATTTTACCCCAACCATTTTTCGACATGTAGAATCCAAAAATGAATTCCATTTTTCAAAAATAATTTTTTAAATATTATTAATTTAATATTTAATTAAAATCATAATTTATTATCAAAACTAGTTTTAAAACATTCACTAACTTATTCTAAAATATAGGTATATCGTACTTTAAACTTGAATATTATTTATACATTATCATAGGTAAGGTTAATATTCATTAGGGTATATCACTATTCATAAGGGTATGTTACTATTCATAAGGGTAGGTTACTATTCACAAAAATTAAGTTTTCCTTATTGGGATCTAAATAACTCACTGATCGCGACTGTGTATGTCAGATTTTTGAAATTCACATCACATAAGTGACAAACTTATGTTTTAAGGGTCCCATAGCACTTAGTAGTTAATGTGATTATGACATATTTATAAGAAATTAATTTCCTTTAAAAAAATATTGGGTCGTTACAGAGAGGCGTTCTTCGTTGACGTTCTTCATTGGAGAGCTTTTCTCCCAAATCTCCTCCTCTCCCAAATCCCCCAAAAAGAAATGGCAGCCCCAAAATAGTAGATTATGTGATCTATTATGTTTGTTGGAATATAATTCAAATTGGGTTAATTAATCTCATAGGTTGGCACAATTAAAGTGGTGTATTGACTTAATTATTGTGGAGGAGGGTTGAAACAATTAATATTGGAGGAGATGAAGAGGCTCTCCCACATTTAATGAGGGAGTTGAGAGGTTTAGGCCTCGGATGGTCCCCACCACCATAACCTCTCATGGGAGGTTAGGCTTGGGTGGTCCCCACCACCATAACCTCTCATGGGAGGTTAAGGTCTGGTGGTCCCCACTTCTCAACTTCCACATGGTGGTTTTAACAAATAAAATAAAAATAAAAGCTACACAACTTTATTTTTTATTTTATTCATTCACGAAAAACCCAAAAACTAACTTCCACCCTCGACCAACTATCGTCGAGTTGAATGTCTTCTTAAGCGAATATCGGTGCTGCGAGTTCAACGGTGCCCTCAGATTTCAATTCCGAGCACCGGTTCAAAAGTTAGAAAAACCCGCTCGCAAATTTACTAAACTTACCCAAAAAAAAGTTCATAAATTCATTTAGGGCACTCCAAGCCTTGGAATCACATGCCATCAATTTTTGCAGACCCATAAAATTCCCATTTATTTAACAAAAATTACATGGAAATTATGGGTCTTTATATCAACCCATTTTATGAATTTTTAAGTGATGTTGTTATGATGTCGAAATTTCACTATGATTTTTGATACCAAAACAATTGTGGATTGAATACCATACTCATTTCTTATTAAGGGTGTTCACATTTATACACTTATACTTCATTGAATTGAGAATTACATGTATGTATTCCACACTCCTTGATCATATAATAAAATATGATGATGAATGAATCCATGTTTTATGATCAATGTGGCACACTTAAGCATGAGAATAAAATGAATGTGATGGATGCACCCAGAATTATATAGTACTCTAATGTATTAGGTAATATTTAGTCTCATGAGACATCATGTTGGGATAGTGAGTGAACCTAATTCCTTTATGGGAATTTTTTCATCATGATGTCTCGGCAGTTAATCTTGATCAATGCTTATGATGTAGTGTTCTAAGTTTTTGTCACATATCTCATGTTTACTTTATGATTATCATGCTATATTATGTATCATTTTTCATGTTTATGATTCTCACCCCTTTTATGCCTCATTGATATTCTTATCATCTAACATGTATTATCTTCTTTATGTTATTTCATGTTTATTCCCTTACTGTGCTTTATAGATCGCGCATTTCTTATGTATGTCCTCAGGTTATCTCATGCAATTTTAAGTGCGAACATGTTAAGGAAGTTTTCAATAAAGATGATTTATTCCCTATTTTAAGTTGTTATGCAATGTACCTAATTCCCAAAGACACTAGACTTATCGATATTACTGATTGTATTATGTTTAATCTTATGTGATAAATCATGAATTAATGTGTAATAAAGATAATGGTTGTCATAAAACCCACATCCACGTAATATACTCGGGTCCCAAATGGCGACCCGAATAGGGTGTGAGTATAACTCAATAGGCTGACACTGTCATGTCTAAAAAAACTAGTCTAACAAGAAGTGTATAAAATAAATCGATAAAGATGGGTGTTAAATAATTAAACAATTAATAAAATACAACAACAACCTATTTCGGCTTCGTACTGAAATATCTCTGATCATGTCTCACGACCATGTCAACCACAACTATATAACCATGGTATAAACAACCTGTTTCGGTGTCATGTTGGAATATCTATGATCATGTCTCATGACCATTCCAACCACCACCATATAACCATGGTAAAATCAAAACAATTCAGGTCAAAGACCTATAAGCATTACAACATCTAGGTTGAATCCCTATAAGTATTACAGCATGGGATTGGGCAGAACCCGCTCACTATAAGCATTACATAATGAGACTTGGCCAAACTTGCTCAATATCAGCATTATAGAATATATGTGTGAGAGTGCCATCCCCATTCCTGATATATAATCATTTCAGCAAGGAACACACAATATTTCCCAATAGTATGGATATCACAATATCACATCATAAGCCTCAAAGGTTAATTATGTGAATTACCATTTGTCTTTCAATTACCATTTTCATTTATATCACAAAGGATCAATAGTTAAAACAATAAGCAGTAATCCACAACTTAGGGATTCTATATAAAGCAATCATCTAAGGTTTCATGTCATGTTAAACACACTTTAAGCCATTATCCAATTCAATTATATTCAAAGTTCACTCAGCCAATGGGCAGCCATAAGGAAATTCAATGATCAATTGAAGACAACGGACTCCAAGGAATAATCTCATTCATTATTTATTAAATTCAGACGCATGTTACGTTGGCACAATCACAATATTGCATATACTTTTCAAATATCAAACCATGGGGTTAAGATTTAGACCCCTACCTTTAATTGATGATCCAACAATGCTTCCAATGTAAAACACCCAAGAGGAAGAAGGTGAAGATGATCGCAAAGAGGTTTCTAGATCAAAATTGATCAAAATCAAAACCAACAATGCACACGGTCAAAGGATTTTACCGCAAAGATTGGAGAACCAAGGGAGAGAAAGGAAAACCTAACCAAAAATACTTACCAGGGATTGACTGTGTTATCGGGATGTCTTAAAGGTACGTTGGTAATCCAAAATCTCCAGGAAGATGCCCTAGGGTCAAGAGGAGAAGACTACAGTGAGATGAAATGAAAAAACAACTGCACGACATACATTAAAACAATAGGTCGGGGAATTACACAACATGTAATTCAGTTACACATCATGTAATTATTTTTAATTGAATACACAAAACTCATCACCTCGTATTATTTTATTAAAAACACTCAAACATTACTAACATGTAATCCATTTACACAATGTGTAAATGTTCTAAAGATGGTTTTTCATCCCATTTTTCTTATACACATCCCAAACCCCATTTAAAGCTTCACAACTTACCAAGAACCCATGGTAACACTTTACCCACTTATACTAAGACTCCATTAATTCAAACAAGCATATAGCCCTGATCTTTAAGTCATTTTCCCCAACCAAGGCTCTCTACATGGATCCTCTTCGGTTTTTCTCAAGTTTCCTCACAACCTAAGACTACGTTTATTCAAACAATAGACATCCATGACGGAAACACAACCACTAAGGCTTTAAGATGAGGCAAAACTGAAACGAACTAATTTTAACAAAAAAACTCATAGAGAGATATACCTAGAAAAAGATGGGATCTTACAACACTTATAATATACTTATGGTTTTAGGTGTTAGATTGATGCTTCAGGTACTATTGTTTTGAGATATTTGTTAGATATCAAACTGATGCTCTAGGTTTTGGGTAGTACTTTAGCATGAAATGAGTACCTGAGACTAATGCATCTAGGTACCGAGTAAGATATAGCGAGTAAAGCAGCAAGGTTTGGTTGGGGTATCCATGTAAGTAGAGCTCGCATGTTATTTGGGATGCACAGTCCTCAACATGTGCTTAGAGACACTCTGATGTTGGCCGAAGAAAGTATGGTCAATTAGAGTCATGGACCCAGGGATCGACGATGGTTTTATTTGTATTTATTTCAGTTATGTTTTGGCTAGAATGAGTATATTTCATGAGCATGCACTTATAGCAGGAAGTTATAGATTCATTATTGGGGGTGGCCTACTAAGATTTATTTCTCACCCCCTATGTGCACATCGGTGTGCATGAAGACCTTGTGCCTACTTTCAGGTTGAGCATAGATGCATGATGGATAGAGAGAAGGACCAAGATTGCATGATTGAGCGGGTTGATCATGTGGATTCTGATGATCAAACTAAAAAAACTCGATAGGTTACTAGAGACCAGATATGTAACATGACTTGGAGTTGACAGTAGATCCTGATGTATTTATTTTTCAGTTGTTCATTTTGTATATGTGATCAGCCTAACAGTTGATCGATGTTGTATGTATGGCATGGTTGTTTGAGCCTTTACTGTATTTAATTATATTACAAAATGATTTTATTTCGGTTTATTTATCATTTACATGTACTCTGATGTGTACGATGTTTGGTTATTTAAATCTAATTGTGCACCATAATATGGGGATAAGATTTCCTCACAGTTCCACCTTAGACCCCTGTTGCTAGTCGGTAGCCTCTGGCGTGCGAGGAGGCATGCTTGAGGTCTTATGGCAAACTAGATTGGGGAATTGGTTTAGTGGCATATGATTCAGGATGTTACACTTGGTCCCCCTGAGCGATTATGGTTGGCACAGTCATCGTGGCATGCTTAGAGACACCCTAGCACTGGCCGAAGCAGGTAATATAGTAGTTATTTATTTTCCACGGTTTATTTATTTATTCTAGCTGAGCATGCCACATGCACATAAACCGTATATATTGGTTGTGTATGGGACCATGATGGTGGTTTCCTACTGAGTTATGTACTCACACTCTACTTGGGCGGCCATGACACTTTGGTACCCAAGAAAATGTTCCACTTATTGCGGGCACAAGTTGGGAAGAGGCTCGGGTTGGATTGTTCAGCTGGATAGCTAGGATGAGAATGGAGACTAGGTTTGAGTGGATTAGGGATGTAGTTGATCCTCTGATACTTTTATTTTATTCTTTCATTTTCTCCCTATCTGTATATGTGACCAGCCCAATGAGTGATCTTCCTTATATGACTGTATAGCTTCTGCATTGCATGATATTATTGATTGAGCTATTTTATTTATTTTTGCGTACTCTAATGTTTATTTTTTATATGTGATATTTGGTTATTTATCCATTATTGGGCACTCTGATCAGGGGTTATAGTCTCCTCATGGTACTAACCTATACCTCTGTTGTTAGTCAGCAGCTTTTGGCATATGGGGATGCGTGTATGAGGTTATGTGGCGAACCAATTATGGGCACCAGTCGAGTGGAATTAGGATCGAGACGTTATAGAAACTCTCTTGAGAAACAAGGTCCATAACTTACAAATATGAATGACACCTAATTTCAACAACCGAACTCAAGTACCAAGCTCCGGAATCTCTGTCACTAATTGAGCGGGTTTCTCATGCGGAGTCTGATGATCAGGCTGAAGCAACTCGACAGGGTACTAGAGACTGGGTATGTGACATGACTTGGAGTTGGTAGTAGATCCTGATGTATTTATTTTTCAATTGTTAATTTTGTATATGTGATCGACTTAGTGGGAGATCAATGTTGTATATATGGCATGGTTGTTTGGGCCTTTACTGTATTTCATTATATTACAACATGCTTTTGTTTTAGTTTATTTATCCTTTAAGTGTACTCTGATGTTATGATGTTTGGTTATTTACTTCTAATTGTGCACTCTTATGGGGGTATAGTCTCCTCATAGTTTCACCTTAGACCTCCGCTACTAATTGGCGGCCTCTGGCGTACGAGGAGGTGTGTTTGAGGTCTTATGGAAAACCAGTTCGGGGAACCGATTCAGTGGCATCCGAGCCAGGATGTTACACTTGGTCCCCCTGTATAACAACTCTTATTCTTATTACACATTAATACATGATTTAATTACATCAAATTACACTTAATACAACCCAAAATATCGATAAGTCTAGTGTCTTTGGGAATTAGGTACATTGTATTATAACTTTAAACATGAATTACAACATCTTTATTGAAAACTTCTTTAACATGATTGATCTTAAGAATGCATTGGATAACCTGAGGAAAATACATAAGAAATGGGTGATCCATAAAGCCTAGTAAGGTAATAAAGATGGAATAACATGAAGATAATAATATATATTAGACAATTCATAACAATGAGGCATAAATGAACATGAATAATAAGGAATTATTAGCATGATAATCATAACATGGGAAATGTGGCAAAAATTTAAAACATTGCATCATAAGTCAAGGCTAAACCGCCAAGACTTCATATTGGACAATGTCCCATAAAGGAATAAGATACACCCTAGTCCCAACATGGCGTATCATGATACTAAACATTACCCAATGTATTGGAGCGTTGTATAATTCTAAGTGCACCATTCACTTTTATTTTATTCTCATGCTTAAGTGTGCCACATAGATCATAAAACATGGATTAATTCATCATCATAATTTATTTCATGATAAAGGATAGTGGAATACATACATATAATCCCCCCGATAAAAAGGTATATGTGTATAAAAGTGAACACCCTTGATATAAAATGGGTATGGTATTCACTCCATAATTGGTTTGGTATGGAAAAACACAGTGAAAAATTCAGCAGCATAACGACGTCACTTAAAATTCATAAAATGGGTTGATGAGAGAGAAATGGTTCTCTTGTCATTTGGACATGAAGTGGACATTAATATGGACAATTAAGGATGTCCACACATTTATAATTAGAAAAATAAGGCATATGATAATAAATAAACTCGAATAAAAAGAGAAAGGAAAGGACGCTTGTGAAATTTCGGTATGGTAATGGGTGTTCATGGGAGGGATTAATGAGAGAGAAAGGGGTATCATCATTTATACATAATAAGGGAAGTATGGGGGAGTTAATAAATCATACCCCATCATTAGTAATTGAAAATAAAAGTGCATAACAAGATAAAGAAACTTTGATAAAGATGATGAAGGAAAGAACCCTTACGAAATTTCGGCATGATAACAAGTGTACATGGGAGGGATTAATAAGAGAGAAATAAGTATCTCATCATTTGTACATAATAAGGGCAGTATGGGGGAGGTAATAAAACATACCCCATCATTAGGAAATTAAAAATAAAAGGGGATAACAAAGAATATATTCTTGAATAAAAGTGAGAAAGAGATGATCTCTTACCTTAAGAGTATGACACCAAAATCTTGAAAGGGGCTTCTTGAGACCTTGGGGGAACCTTTGGAAGATTCAAGAGAGGAGGGAATAGTAAGGTCATGCTCAAAGGATTTTTAATGAAGATAATTGGGATCTTGGGTGAGTTTATATAGAAAAAGAGAGAGATTTCTTTAATATTTAGGTTTTGAAATCTACAAAATAAAATATTTCAAATCACAAACTTTCACATGATTTTTGCCCATGGTATTTTCCATAGTGGATAGGTTTTCATTATTTTATTATGAAAAAGGTCAAACTTATTAAAATATTACCATTGTTTATGTGGAGGTGAGTCACATTTTTAAAGAAATGAATTTAAAATCATAAAATACATTATATGTTTTGGAGGATTCATAAATCCTTAATAAAATTAATCAAATAAACTTAAAAACACATTATTTTAAGGGGAAAACATATATTTGGCCGAATATACCCATTATAGTATTTATTATATCATTTTTTGGTCATTATGATGTCATAAAACACACCATATATTTATACGGTATTTAATTTTTATCCAAAAATTCAACTGTCTTAGAAAATTATGAAATATTAACCATTGGATAAATTTGACGTTCTGATTCCAAAAATAATATTCATTTTATATAAATATTTTTTTTAAATATGTTCATTTTCAATTTTAAAATAAGATTCGACATTTATTGAAAAATGTTGGGTCTTGGAAAATAACATTTTTTTAACCTTTATAAAAAGTACATTTCAATTCATAAAAATTATGACTATTTATAATTAATAAACCTTATTTAATAATAAAATTTTATTAAAATACTGTTTATTTTAAAAATCCATTAATTCTTCAAAATAAATCCCTTAATTGAATTTGAATATTACCTGAAAATACAATTTTTGTTTAATTGAATCAAAATTAAAGTCATTTATAAAATAAAAATAAAAATGAAAAAAAATCATTATTATATACAATATACATATTCATATTATTAAGGTCTTGATACATATCCTTTTATTACACCGGCGTACGCTCTAAGAGTAAGGTGTTCGATGGTGAGACTTTTATGGGGGTGTTTGGCAAACATGGTTTGGCTCATGATCTCGATGAGCTTGAATTTCTCCCATAAATAGTTTTGTTCATGCTTAAGTTGTTGGATCTTAGTTTGGGCTTGGTCAAGGGTAAAATCCAGTGATGCTATCTCCCTCAGAAACTCTAATAAATGGGCTTCATAGGGTACAATTCTATTAGATGAGGTTATCACTTTCTTTGTCTGTGTCAATTGGATTTGTTAAATCCATATATTTATATTAATCATATGATCATTGTTTAACAGCTATATTAACAAGGGTAATATTCTTAATGGTCTTTTAAATCTAAATATATAACCAAGAAAGTTCATTTGTTTTCTATAACCATATTATATAATAATACATTTAATTAAATCACAAAGGGAAACTTCATTTATAACAGTTCGGGTTGTTACAATCTTCCTCCTTGAGAAATT
Source organism: Viscum album (assembly GCA_963277665.1). NCBI lineage: Eukaryota > Viridiplantae > Streptophyta > Magnoliopsida > Santalales > Viscaceae > Viscum > Viscum album. The sequence goes on along the minus strand of OY728141.1, from coordinate 514,509,740 downwards.
TTTCCCTTGAAATTTTCATTTCACCCCCCTCCCCCTCGAAACAGATGAGGGTAATTATGTCTCATCACTTCCTCTGGTTCCCACGTTTCTTATTCAAACTTGTGGTTTCTCCAGAGCACTTTGATAAGGTGCATTGTATTATTTCATAGAACTTTGTCTCTATGATCTAATATTTTCACCGGATTCTCCTCATAGGAAAGATCATTCTCTAATGGTAACACCTATGGATTGAGTACATGTGAGGGGTCAGGTGTGTACTTCCTCAAGAGTGATACATGGAATATATCATGAACTCAAAATAGGTTAGGTGGGAGTACCATTTGATAGGACATCGCTCTAATGTGATCAAGGATCTCAAAGGGGCTAATGTATCTTGGAATAAGTTTTCCCTTCTTCTCAAATCTCATCACTTTCTTCCATAGAAATATGTGGAGGAATATCATGTCTCCAACATCGAACTCTAGGTCTTGTCGATGATTTTCAGTATAGCTCTTTTTTCAACTCTGAGCAGCTTTGATGTGCTGCTGAATAGTCTTAACATTTTCCACCATTTTCTCGACCATTTCAGGACCGAGCAGTTTTCATCCCCCAAATTCATCCTGTCATATAGGTGTCATGAACCTCTTCCTATAAAGGACTTTATAGGGATCTGTTTGGATGCTTGAGTGGAAATTGTTGTTGTAAGAAAACTCAACCAAAGGAAGGTGTTGATTTCATCCTCCTTTGAAGTCAATTGACCATGCTCTCAATATGTCATCAAGTGTATGGATAGTCTTCTCATATTGGTCATCAATTTGAGGGTGATAGGTCGTACATAAGTTCAAATCAGTATTCAGAGCATGTTGGAGACTCTTCCAGAAATTAGAGGTGAATCTTGAATCTCGATCAGATACAATCGATAGTGGTACTCGATGCAGCATGACCACTTCCCTGATGTATATTTGTGCAAGTAGATCTAGTGAGAATTCCTCTAATATCACAATAAAGTGTGAATTATTTATAAGACAAACCACCACAACTTGTATAGAATTATTCCATCTTGATGTCTTTGGAAGATCAGTGACAAAGCCTATGGTGATGTTTTCCCATTTCCATGTAGGTATGGGTAATGGTTGCATCATCCCCTTGGATTTTTTCCTTTCTTCTTTCACTTGCTGACATACAAGATATCTTGATGTATATTCTATGATCTCCTTCTTCATATTTTCCCACCAATAGTGTTCTCAGAGATCTCGATACATCTTTGTGCAACCTGGGTGGATGGAGAAGGTTGAGCAATATGTATCATCCAACAACTCCTTTAACTCAGGATTTGATGGTACACATAATCTTGCCCCAAATCTCACAACACATTCATCATTAACATTGAACTTTGAGGATTTCTCATTCCTTATAGCTTCCACTTTCTTCTGAATTCCCATATCAACTCTTTGAGCATCCTTTAACCTCTCCATAAGAGACACTTAAGCAATAATTTGTGAAAGGATTGATGAGGTTCCTTCCTTTATGATTCTCATGTCCATCCTTTCCAAATATAATAAGATCAGATCCCTTTCAATTCTTATTAATAACAGAATTGTCGGATCCTTTCAAATTAGAGTGTCTACCACTTTATTCGCTTTCTCGAGATGGTATTGGATGGAGTAGTCATAATTTTTTATCAGCTCTAACCATTTTCATTGGTGTATATTCAACTCTTTTGTGTGAATATATACTTACGCAATATGTATCATCTAACAACCCCTTCTTTAACTCAGGATTTTATGGTACACATAGTCTTTCTCCAAATCTCACAACACATTCATCATTAACATTAAACTTTGAGGATTTCCCTTTCCTTATAGTTTCCACTTTCTTCTGAATTCTCACATCAACTCTTTGAGCATCCTTTATCCTCTCTAGAAGAGATGGTTGAGAAATCATTTGTGAAAGGATTGATGATGTTACTTCCTTTATGATTCTCGTGTCCAACTTTTCCAAATCTAATAAGATCAGATCCCTTTAAATTATTATTAATAACAGAATTATCTTTCAACTTAAAGCGGATGCCACTTTATTTTCTTTCCCAGGATAGAAGTGGATGGAGCATTCATAGTCTTTGATCAGCTCTAACCATCTTCGTTGGCGCATATTCAACTCTTTTTGTGTGAATATATACTTGAGGCTTTTTTTATCCATATATATTTCACATTTCTCCCCAAAGAGATAATGTCACCAAATTTTTTAAAAAAAAATTATTGTATCCAACTCCAGATCATGTCTTGGGTAGTTCTGTCCATGAGCATTCAATTGCTTTCAAGCATATGCAATGACTTTGTCATTTTGCATCAACAAACAACTCATAACCTTCTTCGAATCGTCACTGAATACCACAAAAAGATCTCCACTTGTGGGTAGTGTGAGCACATGTGTAGTGATAAGCCTCATTTTCAACTCCTTAAATCTTTCTCCATATTCATAATTCTAAGAAAACTTTACTCACTTCTAGGTTAGCTTGGTAAGAGAGTTCGATAATCATAAGAAATTTCTCACAAATCGGGGATAATACCCAGCTAACCTAAGGAAACTACGGATATCTATCACAGATGTTAGTCTTGACCATTCTTCAATTGCTTCTGTCTTTGAAGGGTCCACAGATATCTCATTGCTTGTGATGATATGCACCAGTAAAGAGACTTCCTACAATCAAAACTCACATTTGTTATACTTGGCATAAAGCTTTTCCTTTTGCAAAGTCTTTAGCAAAGTATTCAAATGCTCCTCATGCTCCTCCTTAATTTTGGAGTACATTAGAATATCATCTATAAAGACTACCACAAATTTGTTGAGGTAATCTATAAAGACTTTATTCATCAAGTCCATGAAGATTTTTGGAGCATTAGTGAGTCTGAATGGCATTAATATGAATTCCTAGTGCTCATACCTTGTATGAAATGTAGTCTTGGGGATATCCTACTTCTTCACCATAACTTGGTAATATCCTGACTGTAGATCCACCTTGGAAAAATATTGCGCTCCACGTAGTCGATCGAACAAGTCATCAATCTGAGGTAGAGGATACTTGTTATTTATCGTTATCTTATTGAGCTCATGATAATTGATGCAAAGGCGCATTGACTCATCCTTCGTCTTGACAAAGAGGACTGGTGCACCCCATAGCGAATGTAACACCCCGACCCCTCTGGACCGGAGCCGGTGTACTACTTTTTATATTGGCATGGTTATAAGGAATGAAAATCCCGAAGGAACGATCAGTTTAGTAGTCTTGAAGAAACTAGATACATAAACGTAACTCAAATTACATTGGAGAAGGTTACAAAATACAATACATAATAAAAACTAAAAAGTGCGTCCACAGGAACTCAATAAATGATCCCCTCTTCATCACCTGTTGAAGGTAGACAATGAAATAGGTGAGCTCAAACGCTCATTAAGGCTTACAAATAGCGGAAGCATGAATCAATAATAACTGAATTATAAACAAATATGGCATGGTGAATAAATGAAAAACACATGCCCTTAATAAACTGAGAAAGGGTCTGCATCCATAGATTTTATCATAGTGAAAATATCATGGATAGTAATAACTGATAATGAATAAAGATAATGCATATTAATTAGACTTCATGTATCTGACACATGATACCATAATACCACTAAAACGGTTTAGCTCTGTGAGTAGAAACTCGTCTGATTTTTGGAAACAAACTCAAAGGGTTTGTCGCCAACTGATTTGTCTCATGAGACCTACCGATGCATCGAGGGCCTATAGCGGGCCCCACTCACCACTGCATGTCCAAATCATTATTTATACATTGATTCAATACAAGATCAATATACCTTTTCAATATCCATATAGAGTAGAGTATACAGATTCATCAATATTTCCATAATTAAAATAACTTTCCAAATAAACACCGTATGTAAAATGGTATACAGTTTATACAACAAACATATCCATGATATGAGATTATGGATATTTAATACAAATATAAATTTCAAATTAAAATTGATATCAAATGGGCAGTAGGTACACCACATAAGGATTATAAGGTGCACAATACAAAGTTAGTCACAACAAAATAATAGTTGAGACAAACTCTCTTACCACAATGTAATCGGTCACATCATATGACCAGAACTTAATAAACCTCAAATGAATCATTTAATATAATTTATATAAATAGGATAATTTTACTATATATCAAATGAAAATACAAATATACCACATACAAGAAATAAGTGGAGAACAATGAAAAATCTCACAGAAATGAAAGTGAGATGAGAAATCCCTTACCTTTTGCTCGAGTGTGTTCTTCGTTTGTTTTAATGACCTGAATAATCAAATTTAGATTCATTAATTAATAATTATAGAACCTCATATACATGTAATTGATTTAGTATAACCTTATTAGGTTCATTAATGGCCCTTTTAATGGGTTTAAGATGTTTAATTTTATTGGTTTGGAATCCTTGGTTTCTATGATTCGTTTACTTGCTTTCATGAATGGAAGTTCGTTTGAAATGTGTTTAAACATCCAGAATTGTTAATATATCTTATTAATGAAATTAAGGAGATATAAATGATCTTATAATGATTTTGGGTTATATACCATGATGATGATTCATTAATTAAAAGTTTATTACAAATATTCGGATTAACTTGGTCATTTTGTTCATAATGAACTTATTTTGTATTATTATTTTAATTATGAGTGTCCAAGGATTACAGAACATTAATGAGATGAAGTACATATATTCTTATCTGGTTCAACCATTAAAATGGTTTAATTACCAGTAATGAAGGATAAAGTGAAGAACGAAACTCTGTCGTCCACAAAGGTTATAAATTGGAACCTCATGGATGTTGATTTCATTTATAAAAATAAAAGGGATGAAGTAAGAATATTGATGATAGTTATTCCATTTACATGATATAATTCCAGTATATAAATGATACTGGAGTATATCATGGTCATTTGGAAAGAGAAGGTGAGGAGAGAAAAAGAAAAGAGATGAACTTGAAAATAAAAGAAATGGTGAGAGATCCCTTATGAAAATTCGGCAGCCTAACACATCGCTTAAAACTTCATAAAATGAAATGATGAGAGAAAAAGGGTATCCCGTCATATTGAAATCAAAATTACAGTAATAAGAACACATAAAATCGAACCCCAACATATGATAATGGAAAAATAAAATAGATAACATAAAAGGAGTGTTGACTAAAAGAAGAGAATGAAGGATTCTCTTACCTTGTAGAGTAACTCCTAGATCTTGAAGGATGAGACCTTGGGGGCTTAAGTACACCTTGGGAGGACTCCTAGAGAGGTAAAACCACCAGATATTAGAGGATGAGGGATTTTGAATGAAATAAAATGAATGGATGAGTGAGAATTTATAGAAAAAGAGAGGTAGTTTTTTAATAATTTCAAAGGGACACCTCATTAGTGGTTTTTGCCAAACCATGGGGTTGACCATGGTATTTTCCCATGGTTTAAGCCACTTAGGACACCTTATGTCATAATTTACTGTACACAGGTCGACCATAATTTTATATTCAATTATTACATCATTATGATGTCATTAAACTAATGAAAACTCAAAACTGTATTTTTACTATTCACAAAAAATTCAAGTATTTTAGAAAAATCCCAAAAATTCACCCTAACCATTTTTCGACGTGTATAATTCAAAAATGAAATCCATTTTTAGAAAATAATTCTTTAAGTATTTTTAATTTAATTTTTAAATAAAAAAATTAATTCAAAAAATAATAATTTTAAAGGCATAATTAGTTTTATATCATATTGGAAAATTAATTAAGATCTCATTATCTTGTTGCCTTAAGAAAATAAAATATTATCATTATTTAACATTCGCAAGGGTCATACTACTATTCATATTACTATTCATAAGGGTATGTTACTATTCATCAAAAAATCAAGTTGGTTTTGTCAGACTCCAAATGAATTACTAGTCACAACTCTAGATGACTGTTTTTCGAAATTCCAAAACATAGAAGTGGAAAATTTATGTTTAATGGCTTGGTTTTGACTATATTCTAAATAACCAAGTGTTGTTTCAAAGGAAAACAATGCTTTATGAAATATAGGCTATGAAAATAATGTATTTAATAGAATCATACCATAAAATGTTTGGGGTGTTATATTATTCCCTCCTTTGAAAATTTTGTGCTCGAAATTTTATGTATAAATCCCAACAAAAAGATGTGGGTGGTTCTTCTTCATGAAATCCTCTGGTTCCCATGTTGCTTCCTCCATATTCTGGTTTCTCCAAAGAACCTTTACTAGACGAGTTGTCCAATTTCTCAATACCTGCTCCCTTGTGTCAAGAATCCCAATAGGCTTTTCAGAGTATGAAAAATCAGGTTCCAGTTCAATTTCTTCATAGGTGAGTACATGCGTTGGATCTGGCATGTATTTCTTCAAAAATGACACATGGAACACATCATGGATTTTGGAAAGATTTGGCAGCATCGCTAAATGGTAAGCTACAGCTCTGATTATTTCCAGAATTTCAAATGGTCTGATGTAGCTAGGGCTCAGTTTCCCTTTCTTATCAAACCTTAAGACACCCTTCCATGGAGATACTTTCAGAAATACATGATCTCCCACTTGGAATTCCAAATCTTTCCTCTGGTTTTCAGCATAACTCTTCTTCCTACTTTGGGATGCTTTAATATGGGCTTTTATTTTCTTCACCTTTTTCGTGGTCTCTTCAATAAGTTCTGGGCCTATAAGTTTCCTCTCACCAACTTCCTCCCAACAAGTTGGAGTTCAACATCTCTTTCCATATAATGCTTCATATGGAGCCATTTGAATATTAGAATGGAAACTATTGTTGTAAGAAAATTCCACCAAAGGCAAGTATTGATCCCATATACCTTGGAAGTCAAGAGAGCATGACCTCAGTATGTCTTCTAGATTTTGAATAGTCCTTTTAGACTGTCCCTCAGTTTGGGGGTGATATGCAGTACTCATACGAAGCTCAGTATTCAAAGCCTTCTGGAGACTTTCCAAAATTTTGATGTAAATTGAGGATCTCGATCGGATACAATTAATAGAGGTTCACCATGAAGTCTTAAAACTTTATTAATATAAAGTCTTTTCAAGCGCTCAAGTGGTAAGTCCTCTCTTATAGGAAGAAAATGTGTTGATTTTATGAGACGATCAACAATTACCCATATTGCATCGTTCCTTCTAGGTGTCCTCGGTAGTCTGGTGATAAAAATCCATCGTAATGTTATCCCACTTCCACATAGGAATAGGTAGAGGTTTCATCACTCCTTTGAGATGTTGTTTCTCTGACTTCACTTGTTGACAAACTAGAAACCTTGACACGTAGTCAGAAATTTCCCGCTTTATATTATCCCACCAAAAATATTCCTTCAGATCTCTGTACATCTTGATGCTACCTGAGTGTATAGAGAAATTTGAGCTATGGGAATCATCTAATAGTTCCCTTTTTAGCTCAGGTACTGATGGAACACATAACCTCTTCCCAAATTTCAGAACTCCTTCTTCATACATGAAGTCATCCAATCTCCCATCCTTGACAACATTAATTTTCTTGTGCAGATTCTCATCATTAGATTGAGAGCTTTTTATCTTCTCTAATAAATATGGTTTAGCAATCATTTGAAAGAGAAAAGATGTTTCCCCTTCCTTAAAAATTCTCATATCCACCTTTAGTAGATCCAAAAATATAAGATCTCTCTCAATCCTCATTTGAGTTAGAAGTCCATGATCCTTCCTACTTAATGCATCTACCAGCTTATTCAACTTTCCTGGGTGGTAGTGTATTGAACAATCTTAATCTTTGAGTAACTCGAGCCATCTCCTTTGCCTTATGTTGAGTTCTTTTTGTGTGAAAATGTATTTCAAACTCTTGTGGTCCGTATAAATCTCACATCTTTCTCCGTAGAGATAAAGTCTCCATATTTTTAGAGAAAAGACTACAACTGCTAACTCAAGATCATGAGTTGGATAATTTTTCTCATGGGTCTTCAACTGTCTTGACGCATAAGCAATAACTTTATCGTTTTGCATAAGGACGCAACCCAGCCCATTCTTTGATGAAACGTTGTATATCACAAATCTATCACTTCCAGATGGAAGAGTCAAAATTGGAGTATTGACCAATATTCTTTTCAATTCTTCAAAGCATTCTGTACACTCTTTTTTCCACACAAACTTTACTCCTTTATGTGTGAGCTTGGTTAGTGGGTTAGCCAGTCGGGCAAAATTCTGAATGAAACGCCGATAGTAACTTGCTAAGCCAATAAAACTACGTACCTCGGTTGTTTTTGTTAGCATGGGCCAATCTTGGATTGCCTTTGTCTTCATAGGATCAAATAGGATTCTATCCTTAGAGACAATATGACCTAGAAAAGAAACTGATTGGAGCCATAATTCGCACTTTCTAAACTTCCCATATAATTCATTTCTTCTAAGAGTTTTTTGAATAATATGCAAGTGATCCTCATGGTCTTCATATCTTTTTAAGTATACCAGGATATCATCGATGAATACCATAACAAAGTTATCAAGATATTCCTTGAAAACTCTATTCATTAAATCCATGAAAAAAGATGGTGCATTATTCCATCCAAAAGGCATCACTGTAAACTCGTAATGCTCATACCTGGTTCGAAATGTTGTCTTTAGAATATCTTCCTTCCTCACACGTATTTGATGATATTCGGATTGAAGGTCAATATTTGAAAAGTATTGAGCTTCATGAAGTTGATCAATAAATCATCAATCCGAGGAAGAGGATACTTATTCTTTATTATGATAAAATTGATTTCCCTATAATCAATGCATAGCCTCATGGATCCATCTTTCTTTTTGACAAACAAGACCGGGGCTCCCCATGGAGAAACACTAGGTCGAATAAATCCTCTGTCATTCAACTCCTCTAGTTGTTTCTTTATCTCCACTAACTCCAAATTGGTCATTCTATAGGGGGTCTTTGATATAGGTCTTTCACCATGAATTAAGTCAATGGAAAACTCAATTTCCCACTCTGGAGGATGTCTAGGTAAATCCTATGTAAACACATAAATGTATTCTTTCACTATATGCACATCTTCAATTTGAATATTTATTTCCTCACCCTGAGATATTGGGTTCTCTTCCTCTCCAAGAATTGCATTCAATAGAGCTACTGGGGGGTGGGTCTAGATAAGAATCAAATGGCGAGGTCTCCGCTCTAAAGATAAGAGATTCTACACCATTTTAAAAAATTGTAACTTCCTTCTTCTTACAATAAATCTTCACATCATAATTTGATAGTCAATCCATACCGAGAATTATATCGAATTTAGTCATTTGTATGATGATAAGGTTAGCAAATAAAGCATGTTTTGGTGTCTGGAGGGGGACTAGTCAACATGCCTTTTTTGCAATGATACATCCCCTGGGAGTTTTGACTGACAACTCATTTACTAAATCAAATTGTACATATCTAATTTTCTTGAAAAACTGGGAAGATATAAATGAATGCGATGATCCATAATCAAGTAAAGTGTTGGCTAAGTTTGAGGAAACAATTAAAGTACCTGCCACCAAGTCATTAGGAATTTCAACCTCTACAGTTGTAATCACATAGGCTATCCCTTGTTCTCTTGGATTTTTCTGAGTCATGTTTCCTTGGCACTTAGGAAACTCATTTTCATAGTGGCTCATCTCTCTGAAATTGTAGCATTGAATATCATTGAATTGTTTCTTCCCCTTGCATTCATCAGATCGATGACCCTTTTCTCTAAAGTTATAGCAGACTCTCATGCCTTTCAATCATTTCCCGAGATGATTCTTTCCAGAGTTCTCACATAATGGTAATAGATTTGTTCTCTTTCTCTTCTTTGGTGCTTCTCTTTTTCCTTTGTTATCAGAGTAACACTTCTTATCTTGGTTTCCTTTGAAAATATTTGATCTAGCAAATTCCCTCTCTATTTTTATGGAACTTGATACAATTTCATCATAAGATAAAAATGATTGAGAAGCCAGTGCCCTTCGAAGAATTGGCTTAATACCTTCAAATAAATGATCAATCTTGTCTGCCAAGTCATGTACGTAATATATGGAATACCTGGTCAGCCTTGTGAAAGTAGTCTCATACTCTGCAACACTGTCTTCTTCCCTTTGTTTTAAGATAAGTAATTTTCTCTTCATTTCAGTTCATTTCTCACGAGGGAAATATTTTTCAAAGAATATTTCCTTAAAAGTCATCCATTCCATATCTTCTATTTCTTCTTCCTTCATGGTATTTTGAATCAGGGACCACCAATGATTTGCGTCACCCTTGAGACAATATACTGCCAGTACTACCTTTTCATTTTCATTGCATCTTAACGCCATGAATATATTTTCAAGGGACTTGATCCATTGCTCAGCAACCACTGGATTAGTAGTCCCGGTGAAAGATGGGGGCTTCTGCTGCATGAAACGATCCAACACAGGTGTGGAATGGTTATTCGTTACAACTTGAGTAAGTTGTCCCAATATGGTCATGATCTGATATACTCCAACATTGACTGTGTTGACTTGCTCAATAGGGAGATCCCTACCTTGCCCACGATTATTGATTCCCCTTTTTCCATTAGACGTCATTTCTAAATAATGGGATACACTAGATTAATTTATGAATCTCAAATATAAAATCACTCAACATAGATTGAAATTCTATGCATAGCTAATCTTATAAACATGGTTCCTATGAGGAAAAATTTACATTAAACTCCTTCATAATGGCTTGTAAAAAAATGTGAATTATCCTAAGCATATCCCCCAGGATTGTCGTAAACAAGAGTGCAGCAAGGCCTGTTGTCGTGCAGTAGTTCTGGTTCGAGTCTAGCTCAAAACGGTGTTTTTGGGTTTTACCCCTAGATACATCTGTTCCAGAGCCGCCACTACCTGCTCGTATCCAGACAGGGACGTATTGCTTAAAAAGATCCGCATAATCTATTCCTTACCAAAATACCAGGACGTTCTTGTATGTTTATTCTCAAATACTACCTTAGGGATATGTTCCCTACTATACATTTCCTACTCTAGTTTCCAAGTTTTCTACTAAACTTCCTCTGATACCAACTGTAACACCCCAACCCTTCTAGACCAGAGCTGGCGCATTACTTGTTATATTTGCATGGTTAGAAGGAATAAAAATCCCGAAGGAATGATCAGTTTAGTAGTCTTGAAGAAACTAGATACATAAAGGTAACTCAAATTACATTGGAGAAGGTTACAAAATACAATACATAATAAAAACTAAAAACTACGTCCACAGGAACTCAATAAATGATCTCCTCTTCATCACCTGTTGAAGGTAGACAATGAAAGGGGTGAGTTCAAATGCTCAGTAAGGGTTACAAATAGCAGAATCATGAATTAATAATAATTGAATCATAAACAAATATGGCGTGGTGAATAAATGAAAAACATGTGCCATTAATAAACTGAGAAAGGGCATGTAACCATAGATTTTGTTATAGTTAAAATCTCATGGATAGTAATAACTGATAATAAATAAAGAGAATGCTTATTAATTGGACTTCATGTATCTGGCACATGATACCATAATACCGTTAAAACGGTTTAGCTCTGTGGGTAGAAACCAGTCTGATTTTTTGAAAGAAACTCAAAGGGTTTGTCGCTAACTGATTTGTCTCATGAGACCTACCGATGCATCGAGAGGATATAGCGGGCCCCACCCACCACTTCATGTCCAAAACATTATTTATACATTGATTCAATACGAGATCAATATGCCTTTTCAATATCTGTATAGATTAGAGTATACGGATTCATCAATATTTCCATAATTCAAATAACTTTCCAAATAAACACCGTATGTAAAATGGTATACGGTTTAGATAACAAACATATTCATGATATGAGATTATAGATATTTAATATAAATATAATTTTCAAATGAAAAGTGATCTCAAATGGGTATCAGGTACACCACATAAGGATTATTAGGTGCACAATACAAAGTTAGTCACAACAAAATAGTAGTTGAGACGAAGTCTCTTACCACAATGTAATCGGTCGAATCATATGACCAGAACTTAATAACCCTCAAATGAATCATTGAATAACATTTATATTAAGAGGATAATGTTATTATATATCAAATGGAAATATACATATACCACATACAAGAAACAAGTGGCGAACAATGAAAAATCTCACAGAAATGAAAGTGAGATGAGAAACCCCTTACCTTTTTCTCGAGTGTGTTCTTCATTTGTTTTAATGACCTAAATAATCAAATTTAGATTCATTAATTAATAAGTCCATAACCTCCTATATATTTAATTGATTTAGTATAACCTTATTAGGTTCATTCATGACCCTTTTAATGGGTTTAAGAGGTTTAATTTTATTGGTTTTGAAGCATTTTCTTCCTTGGTTTCTATGATTTGTTTACCTGCTTTCATGAATGGAAGTTCGTTTGAAATGTGGTTAAACATCCAGAATTTTTAATATATCTTATTAATGACATTAAGTAGATATAAATGATCTTATAATGATTTTGGTTTATATAACATGATGATGATTCATTAGTTAAAAGTTTATTACAAATATTCGGATTAACTTGGTCGTTTTATTCATAATGAACTTGTTTTGTATTATTATTTTATATTATGGGTGTCTAAGGATTAGAGAACATTAATGAGATGAATTAAATATATTCTTATCTGGTTCAACCATTAAAATGGTTTCATGACTAGAAATGAAGGAGAAAGTGAAGAACGAAACTCTGTCGTCCATAAAGGTTATAAATTGGAACCTCATGGACGTTGATTTCGTTTAAAAAAATAAAAGGGAGGAAGTAAGAATGTTGATGATAGTTCTTCCATTCACATGATATAATTCTAGTATATAGATGATACTGGATTTTATCATGTTCATTTTGACAGAGAAGGTGAGGAGAGAAAAAGAAAAGAGATTAACTTGAAAATAAAAGAAATGGTGAAAGATCCCTTGTGAAAATTTGGCAGCCTAACGGCGTCGCTTAAAACTTAATAAAATGAAATGTTGAGAGAAAAAGGGTATCCCGTCATATTGAAATCAAAAGGAAAGTAATAAGAACATATAAAATCAAACCCCAACATATGATAATGGAAAAATAAAATAGATAACATAAAAGGAGTGTCGACTAAAAGAAGAGAATGAAGGATTCCCTTACCTTGTAGAGTAACTCCTAGATCTTGAAGGATGAGATCTTGGGGGCTTAAGGACACCTTGGGAGGACTCCTAGAGAGTTAAACCACCAGATATTCGAGGATGAGGGATTTTTAATAAAATAAAACGAATTTATGAGTGAGTATTTATAGAAAAATAAAGGTAGTTTTTAAATAATTTCAAAGGGACACCTCATTAGTGGTTTTTGTCAAACCATGGGCTTGTCCATTGTATTTTCCCATGGTTTAAGCCACTTGGGACACCTCATGTCATAAGTTACTGTACACAAGTCGACCATAATTTTATATTCAATTATTACATCATTATGATGTCATTAAACTATCGAAAACTCAAAACTGTATTTTTACTATTCACGAAAAATTCAAGTATTTTAGAAAAATCCCAAAAATTCACCCTAACCATTTTTCGACATGTAGAATTTAAAAATGAACTCCATTTTTAGAAAATAATTTTTTAAGTATTTTTAATTTAATTTTTAAATAAAAAAATAATTAATTAGAAAAATAACAATTTTAAAGGTATAATTGGTTTTATATCATATTGGAAAATTAATTAAGATCTCATTATCTTATTGCCTTAAGAAAAGAAAATATTATCATTATTTACTATTCACACGGGTCATATTACTATTCATATTACTATTCATAAGGGTATGTTACTATTCATCAAAAAAATCAAGTTGGTTTTCTCAGACTCCAAATGACTTACTGATCACAACTCTAGATGACCATTTTTCGAAATTCCAAAACATAGAAGTGGAAAATTTATGTTTAATGGATTAGTTTTGACTATATCCTAAATAACCAAGTGTTGTTTCAAAGGAACGCAATGCTTTATGAAATATAGGCTATGAAAAGAATGTATTTAATAGAATCATACCATAAAATGTTTGGGGTGTTATAGCGAAGCACTTGGGCGTATGAAACCTTTATATAGATTCTTCTGTAGTTGTTTATTCATCTCCTCAAGTTCCAAAACAGTCATTCTATACAAATTTTTGGATAATAGTAACGCCCTAGGTATAGGCTCGATTGAAAATTGAACATCTCATCTAGAGGAAGACCAAACAATTACTCAGGAAACTCATCAGTGTATTCTCTCACAATGGGCATGACTTCAAGGGTGATTCTTTCCTTAGACTCAATCATTTGAGCTAGATACGCTTGCTCATGGGGCAATAATATCTATGCTTGAGATGACGGTGCTAAAGAATATTCATCCTCCTCCTTTCACTTGTACAAAATTGGGGTTTGATTCTCAATACGGAGAGTGATTTCCTTCTCAAGGCAATTTATGTTGGCTTTATATAGGGAAAGTCAATGCATGTCCAAAATTACATCAAATTCCACCAAAGGGAGTATGATAAGGTTTTCTAAGAAATTCAGTCCACAAACTTTGACAGGAAAGGAGTTATATACTTGGGATGCATTAATTTTTCCATTTTCCATTTTTACTGACATCTCTATTTCCAAGCTTTTTGTGGTATTTGAATAGTTCTACTAAACTTTCATGATATGAAGGAATGTGTAGAACTAGAATGAAAAAGTATGTTCATTATTATTGAATGAATAACTAGCATACCTTTCACCACTTCGTTTTCGAGATTCACTTCGGCAATAGTGAAGGAAAAAGATCGTCCTTGTTTCCTTGGAGGTTGTTGGTTGTCTCAGAAACCCCTTGGCTTAGTTCATTGGTTTGAAAAATTTCTTGGTTCCTTGTAGTTGTAGCAATGAACAATATGCTGAGGGTTGACTGGAACATTCCTTTCATCTGTCGTAGTAGCGGATTTCTCCTGTCGACAATCACTGGCTAGTTTCCCTTCCTTCCCGCACCAAAAACATTTTCGCGTCCCCTTCAGGAAATTTCTAGAGTTCTTCTTTACGCACTTTTGGCAAGTAAGATGCTGAAATTTCATAGCACTGTTAGATCTCTCTATTGGACCACCAGAATTTATCTCCGCTTTTCACTTCTTATCCCCATGATACCTCTGAGATTCTTCAATATTCATTTCAACTTTGAGGGCACATTGGATAATTTCCTCAGCTATCAAAGTCACAGATCACCAAGGTCTTCCGTAGGCTAGGTTTTAGCCCACCAAAGAAGCGGTCAACCTTAAATTTGGGTGTACCGACAAAGTCAGAGGCGTACCATGCAAGCCTTGCGAAGTTTTCTTCGTATGCCCCGATAGATTTGTCGTCTTTCTGATTGAGATAAAGTAAATCCCTTTACATTTTAAGTCGGACGGTGCGGGGAAAATATTTATCGAAAAACATTTTCCAAAAATCTATACACACAATTGCTTCGATCTCTTCCTCGAACTTCATATTTTTTATTAATATCCACCATTGATTGGCTTCACCCTCCATAGGATAAACAACCAAAAGAACCTTCTCTTGTTTGGAGCATTGAATAATGGAGAAGATATTCTCAATAGAGTTGATCCATTGTTTGGATATTAAGGAATCAGATGATCCATTGAAAGTTGAAAGCCTTTGTCGCGTAAAGATCTCGATTGCGATTTGTTCACTTTTGGGGGGATTTGGATGCTCCTCCTAATCTAGGTCTCTATTCAAAACCTGAGTCAGCTAAGAGAGTATCATCATGAAGTGTGTGATTCCTGCTCCCATCGGGTTGGGCATCTCATTGGGGCAATCATCGCATTACTCTTCACATTGATTGTTTACCTGATTCCTCCTATTTCTGGTCATTTTTTAGAATAAAAGGAAAATTATGTATGAGTATCTTTAACTTTTAAACACATAAATTGGAATTTAATGACATTAAAGGGACAAATTATAACTTACATGTATTTTCCTTAACTTATGGATTTCTAAGCTTCAGTCTTTGTTATCCATGATCTATTTCTTAACATATACTCTTATGTGCATTTTTTTTAATCCCTTAATAATGATTCGTAATGATCTTATGAATTACCAAAGAATATTCCTCAGAAGTGTCAAACTAGGTGTGCAGTAAGGTTTGTTGTCATGTATCAGGTTACCCCAAGTCAGGCCTGAAACACCTTGTCAGAGTTGTTACTCCTAGGTACATCTCTTCCAGAACCATGTCCATTTATAGTATCCATACAAGGATGTATTTTCCTGATAAAGCACTTACTTTATACTCACCAAAATTTTAGGGATGTATTCTTATACTTAGTCTTATCTCTAAATATTTTACTAGAGTTTTCTAATCTGAATCCCAAAAATAACTAAACTTTTCCTCAGATACCAACTATAACAACCATTCTTCTTATTACACATTAATACATGATTTAATTACATAAAATTAAACTTAATACAACCCGAAAGATCGAGAAATGTAGTGTCTGGGAATTATGTACATTATATTACAACTTTAAAAATAAATTACAACATTTTTATTGAAAAATTCTTTAACATGATTGAGCTTAATTCCTCTAAGGCCTACGGGCCATGTAATACGTACACCTACGGGCCTTATAAGGGTTCCACCTCACCCCTTGAAAGGTGGATTATCAAAAGGACAATAAAAAATGAAGGCTTTCGGGCCATTGGATGGATAACCTAGGAAAAATACATAAGAAGGGGGTGAGACATAAAACTCAGTAAGGGAATAAACATGAAATAACATGAATATAATAATACATGTTAGACAAGGCATGACAATGAGGCATAAATGAACATGAATAATAAGGCATTATATAGCGTGATAATTATAACAAGGGAAATGTGGCAACAACTTAAAACATTGCATCATAAGTCAAGGCTAAACTGCCAAGACTTCATGGTGGACAATGTATCATAAAGGAATCAGGTACACCCCTGTCTCAACATGATGTACCATGATACTAAACATTACTCAATGCATTGGAGCGCTATATAATTTCAGGAACACCCATCACTTTCATTTCATTCTCATGATCAAGTGTGTCACATAAATCATAAAACATGAATTCATTCATCATAATAATTTATTACATGATCAAGGAGAGTGGAATAAATACATGTAAGTCCCCAATAAAAATTTATATGTACATAAAAGTGAACTCTCTTGATAGGAAATGGGTACAGTATTCACTACACAATTGGTTTGGCATGGAAAATCGTGGTGAAAAATTCGGCAGCATAACGACGTCACTTAAAAATTCATAAAATGGGTTGATGGGAGAGAAATGGGTCTCTCATAATTTGGAAATGAATTGGGTATTAATAAGTACAAGGAAGGATTTCCACACATTTAGAATTAGAAAAATAAGGCATACGATAATAAATAAGCTTGAAAAAGAAGAGAAATGAAATGATGCTTATGAAATTTCAGCATAGTAACGGGTGTACATGGGAGCGATTAATGAGAGAGAAAGATATCCATTATCATTTATACATAATAAGGTAAGTATGAGGGAGGCATGAAATCATACCCCATCATTATTAATTGAAAATAAAAGGGCATAACAAGATAAAGAAACTTTGATAAAGATGAGAAAGGAAATAACTCTTACAAAATTTTGACATGGTAATGGGTATACATGGGAAGGCTTAATGAGAGAGAAATGAGTCTCATAATTTTTACATAATAAGAGTAGTATGGTGGAGGTGAGAAAACATATCCCATTATTGGGAAATTAAAAATAAAAGGGCATAATGTAGAAGATATTCTTGAATAAAAGTGAGAAAGAGGGGATCTTTTACCTTAAGAGTGTGACACCAAAATCTTTAAAGGGGCTTCTTGAGAGCTTAGAGACATCTTGGGAGGATTCTAGAGAGATTATGATAGAGTAAGGTCATGATTAAATGATTTTTAGTGAAGATAAGTGGGATATTGAGTGGGTTTATATAGGAAAAGAGAGAGATTTCTTTAATATTTAGGTTTTGGACTCTACAAAATAAAATATTTCAAACCACAAACCTTCACATGGTTTTTACCCATGGTTTTTTCTAAAGTAGAGTGGATTTAATTATTTTATTATGCAAAGGGATGAACTTATTAAAATAGTATCGTTACTTATGTGGAGGTGAGTCACCTTTTTAAAGAAATGGATTAAAAATCATAAAATACATTATATGTTTTGAAGAATTCATAAAGGCTTAATAAAATTAATCAATAAACTAAAAATCACATTATTTTCAGGGAAAAACATATATTCGGACGAAGATTCCCATTATAGTATTTATTACATCATTTTTTTGTCATTATGATGTCATGAAACACACTGTATATTTAAATAATATTTAATTTTTATCCGAAAATTCGACTGTCTCAGAAAATTATGAAAAATTCACCATTTGATAATTTCAACATTCTAATTCCAAAAATAATATTCATTTTATCTAAATAATTTTTTTAAAATGTGTGCATCTTCACTTTTAAAATAAGATTCGACATTTCTTGAAAAATACTGGATTTTTGACAATAACAGTTTTTGAACCCTTATAAAAAGTACATTTCACTTCATAAAAATTATATGTCCATTTATAATTAATAAACCTTATTTAATAATAAAATTTTATTAAATTACTATTCATTTAAAAAATCCATTAATTCATCAAAATAAATATCGTAATTGAATTTGAATATTATCCAAAAATACAATTTGTGTTTAATTGAATCAAAATCAAAATCATTTATAAAGTAAAAATAAAAATGGAAAAAATAATTATTCTATAAAATATACATATTCATATTATTAAGGTCTTTATACATATTCCTTTATTATAACGGTGCACGCTCTAAGAGTAAGGTGCACGATAATGAGACTTTCATGGGGGTGTTCGACAAACATGATTTGGCCCGTGATCTCGATGAGCTTGAACTTCTCCAGTAAACAGTTTCGCTCATACTTAAGTTGTTGGATCAAAACTTGGGCTTGGTCAAAGGAAAAGCTCAATGATTCTATCTCCCTTGAAAGCTCCGATAAATTGACATTATAAGGTACAATCCTTCTAGATGGGGATATCACTTCCTTTGTCTGTGTCAATTAGATTTTTTAAAGTCCTATATTTATATTAATCATGTGATCACTGGTTAATAACTATACTAACAATGGTAATATTTTTAATGCTCTTTTAAATCCAAAGATATAACCAAGGAATTGAATGTGTTTTCTATAACCATATTACATAATAAGATATTTCATTAAATCACAAAGGGAAACTTCATTTATAACAGTTCGGGTCGTTACACCCTAAGTGGTTATGGTTGTCACGGTCATCATGGCGTGCTCAGAGACACCCTGACACTGACCGAAGCTAGTAACATGGTAGTTATTTATTTTCCACAGTTTATTTATTTGTTTCAGTTGATCATGTCACATGCACATACACTACATATACTTGTTGTGTACTATAAGTCCCCAGCCTTAAACCTTACTTAATCTTGAGTTATTACAAGATTACACATTGAGGATCTTTTCAGGTTTAGAGTTTTAGAGAATTAGATCATAAAACTTTCATTAAATTCCACATTTAAACAAAGTGGTTACATAAAGATAGTATTCATTTATCCCATCAATGGAAACATATTTAAAATAAAACATGGATTCTTTCTTGACACTTCCTTGTCACTATCATCATATCATGTACCTTTCCCTTGACCTGTGAAAAACATTTCAAAAAAAAACATGGGATGAGCATAAAAAGCTCAGTAAGGGTTATAAAAATATGGAAAGGAAACATGAGTTCATATATACATAAGAATGAAATCATAATTTACCCATAAAACACAGGCACTTTAACATACCTCATCAAATCATGAATAAATCATAGAAATCATAAGACATAAAAGGTAACTTGAGGCATTCATAACATTCTTACGTAGGGAGTAACCCTCTTGGTTACGTTTGGAATACCCACCACAGTATATTCCCTAAATCTCTTCGGAGAAACCTTAACGTTTCACTCCTTCGCGTTACCCAATGCATTGGAGAGCTATATCGGGCTCACTCGCCCTTAGTTTATCACGGAACCACCCGTTTTCATAACAATGCCCAAGAACCATAACATAAACGTATCACATAAAACATGCATAAAAGGAAACATAACATTTCCACATTTCAATCACAATATAACATTTTAGTATATTGAAATAATGAATCCATTCAAAAATAAACCATTTCCAAAACCATTTAAAACATTTAATAAAGAGATTTTTGAATCAAAGTGTCACATACCACCTTGAAGCTTTTAAAATTTTAAACCATTAATATCCATATAAATAAATCCTTAAAACCATTTTGAAAACATGGATATTAATAAGAACAAATCATTAAAACATTTAAAGCGATATTTTGGTTAAAGGGGTTTTACCAAAATTAGAGACACTTGAATACAATAATTGAGGAATAAAATTTAGTCAGAACTTTATAATATCATGAGAATAAATGGATTCATGATATAATATTCCAAACGACAGTATATACACCATATAATAGTGAATTGGTGCATAACAACAATAAAGTCTCAATAGAAATGTCAAATGTGATGAAATCTCTTATAAAGCAGGTATCCTTAAATTAAGGATAAATCAATCTCAAAATTATGTGTGACAAATATAAATACACTCAATATAAGTGGATATTAAGTGTAAAATAATAAAAGGTCATTCACACAAATTCAAAGGATGACATATTCAATAACTACATGTTGAACCGAAAGAAATCGAAATTGGGTTAAAAAGTTCCCTTGGTAAAATTCGACAGCCTAACGGCATCACTTCAAAATTCAGAAAATGAGTTGATGAGAGATAAAAAGGGAATCTCATCACTTGGAAATAAAATTTTCATCAATAAGGATATAAAAGAACATATCCCAATATAATAGTATGTGAATTAAAAGACATAACAAAAGAAGTCTTTTAAAAAGTGGAGGGTGAAAGGTCCCCTTACCGAGTTGGGTAACTTTCGAAACGTACACCCCATGGAAGAAGGGTCATAAAATGAAGATGTAAACACCCATAAATGAAATTATACTACACAAAGTGTATAATAATGGTTAGTACATACACCACTCAAAGGAAATTGTGGAAAATGTATCATAAATCTCACGGGAATAAAAGTGAGATGAAAAATCCCTTACGAAAACTCGGCAGCCTAACGGTGCCACTTAAAACTTCCAAAATGGATTGATGAGAGGGAATAGGGTCTCTCATCATATGAACATAAAAATTACAGTAAGAGTAATATAAAAGAATATCCCAATAATAAGAAAGATGAGCTTTAAAATGAATGACATAAAAGAGTGTACTTTAAAAGAAAGAGGAGTCAGATCCCTTACCACAAGTCCAACTTGTCTTGTTCGTTTCTTTATATTCCTGAATAATAAACTTTGGTCAATTTATAATTGCTTAACGAAATCCTATAAAGATTATTATTCAGTTCATATCACATATTTTAATGTTATAATAATTGGTTAATAATATGAGTTCATATCAGACGTTTTTGTCGATGTTTGGTACATGAGTCAAAAATTGAACTTGTTGGAAAATAATTTTTCATGTAGTTATAGGTACATCATATCCAAAATAGTATTGATTTTTTAAATATCATATATATCCAGTATATATTCATTTTATAATATTCCATAGCATTTGGAGATAAAAATTAAAAACACCGTTCATAGAGACGGTAGGTCGTACGTACGCATTAACGCTACTTTCATTTTTTGTCATATTAATGGTATTAAAACAAAATGAGATATATATATATATGTTATAATTCCAGAATGATATCCATAATTTAGATGTAATATATTACATATATATCCATTATATATATGTACTTATAATAGTACATAACATTTTGAGATAAGAAATGAAATGTACCGTTCAGGGAGACGGTAAGCCGTACGTACGCATGAACGCTACTTCCATTTCTATTTCATATTTAATGGAATTAAAACATAATGATATATAATAGTATTTTAATTCCAGTATGGTATCATATATAATATCATGAAATATATGTTGGAACCACTTTGTGTATAAGGTTGTATTTGTTGTCAATAGTTGTCAATGCAGATCAAAATGAAGGTGATCATGAAATACTCCGATGAAGTAGAGGAGTGGTGATTCAGATGATTGTTGTGCTGATCTTAAGTTCAAATAACATGTGTCAAAGGTGATACATTGTTTACAACAATGAAGAATGTGAGGAGTAATCCATTCGAGGATGATTAAAGAAGAATGAGGTTTTTGGATGAAGACCATGCAATTACTCATGATTGCATGAGAACCATGCTAGAGACTTCTTGACGGATTGAATCACATGTTTTTGCATGAAGTTGATCATGACAGCCATGCTATAGACTTCTTGACGGGTTGAATCACATGCTTTGCATGAAGTTGATCATGACAGTTGATGAAGAAGACAATGTGCCAATGAGTTGACTTCTGAGATGGCCATGCGGTGATTGCAATTATGAGATGGCCATGCACATCACATTGTATCAGAAGATAATGGTACTAAAGTTGTTCCTTCAAAGAATACATATCACAATAGTGGAGTTTGTGATAAAAGCCAAAGAGTTGCTGGAGGATACAGATCACCAAGAAGAAGTGTTGTTGAGGTGATCGTGCTTGTTGACAAAGCAAACAAACGACATACAAATTTGTTGACAAAGGAGATTCCATGGTGACATGTCGCGTTCAAGAGTTGCGGTCAACAATCTATGTTTGATTCATGAACTTCGACAGAGGAATGGATGATCTGGAGGCGGTACAAAAAGAGCAGATACAAGGTGGCGCTGTTTCCCAGTGTTTGCCAATTTTTTGGGCCTCAAAATCGGAAAATGAAGACATGGATTGTCTTCAAAAGGAGGTTCGCACAAAAAGGAAGTGGTGCGCGAAATATAAGAGGCTTCCGCGAAATCCTTGAGCTGGGCGCGCAAAATTTGCGGGTTGCGCGAAATCTTGAAGTGTGGCGCGCAAAACAGCGGGTTGCGCGAAATTGTATTTTGCGCAAAAGATGTTTCAAGGCCGAAAGCTTGAAAATCGGTAAAGGCATGAGGCGCGCGAAATTCTGGAGGCGTGCGCGAAAAATTGAAGTGGCGCGCGAAATAGCGGATGAAGTATTTCGCGCAAAAGATGTTTCGAGGTCCGAAGCTCGGAAAATGGCAAAGGCATGAGGTGCGCGAAATTATGGAGCAGTGCGCGGAAAATGGTTGTGCGCGGAAGATTTGTATTTCGCGATCAAAGCGGATTACGCGCTCAAGGAGGGTTTTTCGCGCGGGGTCGATTTTGCCTATAAATATGAAGTGACCCTCCTCCATTCAGGAGAGCTCAAGACATAGAAAATACCCGAGCTCTGGTGCGTGAAATTGAAGTTAGAAAGGGAATTGCGCGTAAACTTAAAGTTTGCGCGTAAAGTCAGATTGCGCGAAAAGCAAAGGCTGCGCAGAAAGTTGGTGATTGGCGCGTAAAAGAAAGATTGCGCGAAAAGTGGATTTCGCGCAAGAGTAGTTAATTGCGCGCAAGGCAGTTTCCAGGCTGCGCGTAATATTTTGAAGTTGCGCGAAAAAGGAATTTCGCGCAAACCATAGAAATTGCGCGCAAGCCACCGTAAGGGTTGCGCGTAAAAATTGAGGTTGCCCGGTACATCCGGTGCAAAGTGAGATTCATCTGCGGGTGAAAGTTGGACTTCAACAGAGCATCTACATACAGAGGAAGATGCATTCCTTCATGAAAATGAAGAGACCTACAGGTCTATAAACTGTGACTGAATTTCTTCCAAGAGCAGTGAGCTTAGGAAGAGGAAGAAGGTGATCCTCTCCACCGGCAGTGAGCCAGGGGTAGTCAACGGGAGTGACCCGAGGGACGCAGTGAGCTATCCCTAAACAATTGTAAAGGCAGTGATCCTGGGACAGAGTGTCTGTACCCGAACATCTGTATCCGCAGCTAGTGAAGCATAATGGATTTAGGTACGACCGTCAACCTGTCGGCGTATACTCCTTGGACGTAGCCCTTAGTGGTGAACCAAGTAAAAATAGTTGTGTCATCTGTCTCTGCATGTGAATGTTTAATTGCTGATCATATCCATCATACAGGTTTAAGTAGTTCCTACCAACGTGGGAACAAGATCCACAACTAAAAGAAGAAAAAGTTGCCACCCTGATTCACCCCTCCCCTCTCAGGGTGTCCCGGGGTCCTACAAGTGGTATCAGAGGGAAAGGTTGACGTATGTTGGATATTCTCCAGTAATTCTATTGAGAAGAGGATTTGAGTTTCTTTCCTAGAGTCAACAATGAAGAGCAGTCTTGATAATGACGCAGTCACTTCTGAGCAGAAATCTATATCCACCAAGACTTTGACAAATAGGAAAAAGAAAGAGA
Source organism: Viscum album (assembly GCA_963277665.1). Classification (NCBI taxonomy): domain Eukaryota; kingdom Viridiplantae; phylum Streptophyta; class Magnoliopsida; order Santalales; family Viscaceae; genus Viscum; species Viscum album. The sequence goes on along the minus strand of OY728141.1, from coordinate 514,485,202 downwards.
AGAAGATGATGAATAAGTCCCCCATATCCAAAGAAGATGCAGTGTCTTGTTCTCCATGCCATTCCAATAATGAAGAAACATTAGGCATGGAAAGTATCAAGCAGGTGGCTCAGAACTCATCCAGAGGAAAGGATGATACCCCTAGTTCAAGCTTTCAGGAAAAACTCAGAACATATCTGCATGATATTCCAGAAGAAAGGGTTGCTATTATTTGTATCCTATTCCAATCTATGAAGGTTGAGATCAATCGATTAGAAAGGGAAGCTGACAATATGGAAAAAGGGTTGGAAATAAAAGTTATGGAAAGTATGAAGCTCATCAAATGGGTGAAAGTATTTGAAGAAGAAGAGGAAGTCAATAATACTTTAAAAGAAAGGATCCATGCACTTGAAGCTGAGCTGAAGAAGATAAATGAAGTCAAGAATTTTTGTTTGGAAGAAACTTCCATTAAATTCAGGGAACTTGACTCTTTGTTACAAAACAAAGTTAAGATGCATGAAGATGAGGTTGAAAGGTTGAAGAAGACTTGTGAAGAGAAGATGATCACGATTGAAGATCAGAAGATCATCCTCAATATTGTGGGTCAAAAATTGGAAGCTCAGTTGACCAAGATTGAGAACACACATATTGAGACTTCACAAAAGAATGAAATGAGTGATGCTTGCACTCAATGTTCGTTGGAGGAGTCTAAAGCTGAAATGCCTCCAACATGTGATAAGAAGTTTATGACAACTCTTGACTATCCACATCAAGAATCAGTTGCTATTGGTACTCAATGCTCACTGGTGGATTCTATTGTCAAAAGACCTCCAACATGTGATAAGAAGATCATGACTTCACTCTTTGATCTATCACAAGAAACTGAGAAAGTGAAGGTACCATCCAAACCATCTTGTACTCATATTTCTAAATATACTCCTATAATCAGTGCAGGTGGGAAGAAAAGTTCTAAACAAGTATGGATGAGGAAAGGTGAGAAGAATAAACCTACCACCATGGCTAGGGTGGATGGGAAGAAAAAGGAGGAAGTGGGTTCCTCAAATAGAGAACAAAAGATTAAGCAGATGGCCCAACAACTTAATACAGAAGACACAAAGAAGAAAAGATCTGTGGGTCAATGTTGGTGCTGCAATAGATTTGGGCACTGTGCACTGGATTGTTTTTATAATCCCTTTCATGGAAAAGCACAGGGAAAGCCTATATCAAAGGGGAGGAAGCCGGAGAAGAAGAAGAAACATCCACAGGTCCAGAAGCATCTGTTTACAGCAAATAGATTTGGAATTCTTGATAACATCTGTGATGCATGCAACGGCAGTGGTCACAAGAATGGTGCATGCCTAGGTCAACAGATATCCAGAGCTGATAAGAACAGAAGACCACACAAGCCATCTAAGTATGAAGAACGTACCTTGGGAGGAAATCAGAAGAATATGGTGAACACACATCTCCCCAAGAAGATATCAAGTAGGAAAGCTGAGAAGACCCAGGATTTTAGATCCATGAAATTGAAGGGTCATTCATCCAAGAGAAACACTAAGTGGGATGAATCTCGGATGAACCCATGTGGAAGACCTAAACCAGCTGCAAAAGTTCCAAATGACATATTGGTCATATGGCCAAAAGATTTGAAAAGAATAAGGAAACTTGAAGATGAGAAGGCCAAGGCTGGTGACAAAGGAAAAGGAAAACTTTCACATGATGAAGACATAACGCAGGAGAGTTTGCAAACAAAGAGAAACACACGTATCAAAGAAGTTCTATGTGAGAGATGCGAGAAGTATGGTCACATTGCAAAAGGTTGCCTAACCTTAATACCAGAGCAAGAAGCAGTCCTTAAGAGGAGTAAGAATGTATCATTCATGATGGCTGCTAAGCGGAACAATTCTCCACACAAAGCAGAAGTGAATGTGAACAGATCCATGCCACACCGAAAGATGTCAGAATACATGTTCAAATGTACAGTCATGAAGACTGGAGTGAACAGAGGAACTTGGTTGAGAAAATAACATCAACCAAGCAAGTCTTCTTGATGAAGCAAGAAGGAACCACCTTATTCCCGTAATCATTTGTGTATTGTATTTGTGCTAATAATTCAGGGAATTGGAGGTGAAGCATGCTCTCAGGGGGAGAACCTGAGAAGTAGTGAATGCTGTCAACTATTGATAGCCAAGCTGAAGAAGTTTCCATCCTTAGTAGATTATTCAATTGATATTCAAAAATTATGATGATGAAGGATCACTCTTGATGAAGATGATGAGGAGTGTTTCCCTTGCGGGGGAGAAGAATGAAGAAGCTTCCATAATCACTGTTTCAATCAATATCAACTCCAGGTGGACTCAAAAGCAGTTATTCTGTGAATTTCTTGAAGAACACACCAATGAAGAAGGTATGTCATTTCTCAATCACTATCCCTTGGTTACTCAGATCAAAGATTATTTTACAAAGGGGGAGTAACTGTATTGATCAGTGACATAAAGAGAATGGAAGTGCCCCAAGGTCACGTATCCTGTAGATTGCACTTGAATGTTTTTGATCTATTTGCTGAAGTGAGTGCAGGAGTTTCAGGTTGATTATTATCTATCATATTTGATCTTCTTCTACCTGAAATAAAAGTGGTAAACCCTTGAAGACAAGATACATGAGTTCTCATCTCACGTTGGTATCATGATCTGTGAATAATGGACAACATTGTTGACTTAATCAAATCCTCTTGTTTTCTACATCGAGCATTGCTCAAGTAGACTTAGAGTGAAATGATTAATGAAACTTTGCTTAAGTGAGGATTGATACCCTCCCTACCATGCGCTTTGTATTTCTTGTCAATAAGGGGGAGAGAAAGTGAAATGTAGAAGATTCTCATTTTGACATTGACAGATTCATTTCAGAAGATGTTTAAGGTATTGACAACAAAATACAAAGGGGGAGATTGTTGGAACCACTTTGTGTATAAGGTTGTATTTGTTGTCAATAGTTGTCAATGCAGATCAAAATGAAGGTGATCATGAAATACTCCGATGAAGTAGAGGATTGGTGATTCAGATGATTGTTGTGCTGATCTTAAGTTCAAATAACATGTGTCAAAGGTGATACATTGTTTACAACAATGAAGAATGTGAGGAGTAATCCATTCGAGGATGATTAAAGAAGAATGAGGTTTTTGGATGAAGACCATGCAATTACTCATGATTGCATGAGAACCATGCTAGAGACTTCTTGACGGATTGAATCACATGTTTTTGCATGAAGTTGATCATGACAGCCATGCTAGAGACTTCTTGACGGATTGAATCACATGCTTTGCATGAAGTTGATCATGACAGTTGATGAAGAAGACAATGTGCCAATGAGTTGACTTCTGAGATGGCCATGTGGAGATTGCAATTATGAGATGGCCATTCACATCACATTGTATCAGAAGATAATGGTACTAAAGTTGTTCCTTCAAAGAATACATATCACAATAGTGGAGTTTGTGATAAAAGCCAAAGAGTTGCTGAAGGATACAGATCACCAAGAAGAAGTGTTGTTGAGGTGATCGTGCTTGTTGACAAAGCAAACAAACGACATACAAATTTGTTGACAAAGGAGATTCCATGGTGACATGTCGCGTTCAAGAGTTTTGGTCAACGATCTATGTTTGATTCATGAACTTCGACAGAGGAATGGATGATCTGGAGGCGGTACAAAAAGAGCAGATACAAGGTGGCGCTGTTTCCCAGTGTTTGCCAATTTTTTGGGCCTCAAAATCGGAAAATGAAGACATGGATTGTCTGCAAAAGGAGGTTCGCACAAAAAGGAAGTGGTGCGCGAAATATAAGAGGCTTCCGCGAAATCCTTGAGCTGGGCGCGCAAAATTTGCGGGTTGCGCGAAATCTTGAAGTGTGGCGCGCAAAACAGCAGGTTGCGCGAAATTGTATTTCGCGCAAAAGATGTTTCAAGGCCGAAAGCTTGAAAATCGGTAAAGGCATGAGGCGCGCGAAATTCTGGAGGCGTGCGCGAAAAATTGAAGTGGCGCGCGAAATAGCGGATGAAGTATTTCGCGCAAAAGATGTTTCGAGGTCCGAAGCTCGGAAAATGGCAAAGGCATGAGGTGCGCGAAATTATGGAGCAGTGCGCGGAAAATGGTTGTGCGCGGAAGATTTGTATTTCGCGATCAAAGCGGATTACGCGCTCAAGGAGGGTTTTTCGCGCGGGGTTGATTTTGCCTATAAATATGAAGTGACCCTCCTCCATTCAGGAGAGCTCAAGACATAGAAAATACCCGAGCTCTGGTGCGCGAAATTGAAGTTAGAAAGGGAATTGCGCGTAAACTTAAAGTTTGCGCGTAAAGTCAGATTGCGCGAAAAGCAAAGGCTGCGCAGAAAGTTGGTGATTGGCGCATAAAAGAAAGATTGCGTGAAAAGTGGATTTCGCGCAAGAGTAGTTAATTGCGCGCAAGGCAGTTTCCAGGCTACACGTAATATTTGGAAGTTGCGCGAAAAAGGAATTTCGCGCAAACCATAGAAATTGCGCGCAAGCCACCGTAAGGGTTGCGCGTAAAAATTGAGGTTGCCCGGTACATCCGGTGCAAAGTGAGATTCATCTGCGGGTGAAAGTTGGACTTCAACAGAGCATCTACATACAGAGGAAGATGCATTCCTTCATGAAAATGAAGAGACCTACAGGTCTATAAACTGTGACTGAATTCCTTCCAAGAGCAGTGAGCTTAGGAAGAGGAAGAAGGTGATCCTCTCCACCGGCAGTGAGCCAGGGGGAGTCAACGGGAGTGACCCGAGGGACGCAGTGAGCTATCCCTAAACAATTGTAAAGGCAGTGAGCCTGGGACAGAGTGTCTGTACCCGAACATCTGTATCCGCAGCTAGTGAAGCATAATGGATTTAGGTACGACCGGAAACCTGTCGGCGTATACTCCTTGGACGTAGCCCTTAGTGGTTAACCAAGTAAAAATAGCTGTGTCATCTGTCTCTGCATGTGAATGTTTAATTGCTGATCATATCCATCATACAGGATTAAGTAGTTCCTACCAACGTGGGAACAAGATCCACAACTAAAAGAAGAAAAAGTTGCCACCCTGATTCACCCCTCCCCTCTCAGGGTGTCCCGGGGTCCTACAATATATCCTTTATACGTTCCACATATGGTATTAACGAATCAAATCACTTTGAGGGGGCGGTAGTCCGCACTTCCTTAAATGAAGATATCGAGTTTACCCATAATGGAAACCATAAAGGTATGACATAAATGAAAAATACAGAATCTTAAGTAAAACATAAACATATTATATATCATATATAAATATAGTGTCATCTTAATGGCCACCTTTGAAGGTGTTATAAGAATGTTTAACAATCATCATTTCGTGAGGCAGAAATTCGTCATCCACAGAAACAGTATGTTCTTTAACCATTAGATGTAGGTGTGTGTAAGTTTAGCTCGAATAATTCTTATAACAACATCCTAGTATATTGAAGATACTGTATTTGTTACAAAATAAATGAATAAAAAGAGTTTAGGGGGTTGGAGAAGCAAAATAAAACAAAAGGACACAAGTGAAGACATTACCTTAAAATCGGGTAACTCCCTTTGGTTTGAGCTCAAAGGCTTCCTTGGGAAGCCTTCTGCCCATTGTGAGGCTTCAAGGAGTTAGAGAGGGATGTGTAGAGACAAAATTTGCAGGGGTTAGCCGATCCAATGGCTTTGGAAGTGTGGGTAAGGAGGTAGAGGTGGGGGCCTTTTATAAGAGGAGAGGAGGGGCACTCTTGGAAAGTAAGGAAATGTTACATTATTTTAGAATGAGTTTCCGATTTTATTGGTCCCACATTGATGTGTTTCGAGGATAAGGTGATAAGGGTTCGAAATCCACCCATCCAATAGGTTTTGGATATGTTTAGGTCTTAGATTTTACATTATATTTCCATTTTATTTAAATCGTTAAATAATGAGGTCATCGCTGCATCATCATGATGTCATAAATAATTTAATTTATTTAATGTCTAAAAATTATAAAAAAAATACTATGATGTAGAAAATCTTTTTATCTTTCCATTTATTATTTATAGTTGAAAATCTGACTTGTATAACCCCATTTAAAAATTGTTTTAGTAAAACATCTCATGTTTGTGTCATTTTTACTTTAACATTAAATAAAAAGGTATTTATGTCATTTTCCAACCAAAGTGGATCCATGGGGTCCCCATGTTGACCCATGGATTGTCTTGGTCGGCCATGACACATCCAATGAGGGTAGGACATTTGTTTAGGTCATTTCATTTTATTAAAACATTATTCTTACCTTAAACTACACTAATTAGCTCTAATCGCGATTAATAACTTAATAAGTTACTATTCACCAAAAAATTATTTTAATCCCATTGAACCACATTTTACTTCTTAATGACAACCATGTATGTCGGATTTTTGAAATTCAAAACACAAAGATGGCAAAATTTCATTTAAACGGAAAATCAGTTTTTATAAGTACCACTTAGTCGTTTCACTATTCATCAAAAATTGAAGTTTTTCAGAAAATTACCAAAAATTCACCCTAAGCTATATTTGAGATTCTGAATTCAAAAATAATGCATATTTTACAAAATTCAAAACATATAAGTTGTATTAATTAATTTAATAATTAATTCCCGCTGTCAGAGCAAATAGCGTGTTTTTATGAAACAATAAGTATCAAAAGATTGACACTAGTTTAAGTCTAATTTCAAAGTGAAATTAATTCCAACGACCACTATTAGATTAAATGGTAAAAATATATTATAATTTCACTTTAAAACCAATTAAAAAGATAATCTAATCATATAAATAAATTAGATTAAAAAGTGGTTTTGAATTAAAATACAACATTTTTCATTATTCATTAAAAATTGAACTTTTTCAGAAAAATACCAAAAATTTACACAAAGTAAATTTTGATGTCCCGATTCTAAAGAAGAATTTTATTTTGTCAAATATAACACATACAATTTTCAAAAGTGGATTTAAAAGAGGTTCGCCATCAAAAGGCGGTTAATCGACCTTTTAAAGAATATTAGAATGTTTACGCTTAAAATTGGATTCATTCGCATTTCTAATCCTCTAACATTTATTGTAAAAAGTAAAAATATTTGACAAAAATGTGTAATCATTTTTTAGTTAGTTCTATTCATTCCCTCCATCACAACAGCTAGGCGTTAACTACCATTTAAAGTAATGTTATTTTATTATTAGAGTGCAACGTAAGATTCCCAAGAAACTCGTTGTTGCGTGTTGGGTACGCCATCGAGCATAGCGTCCCCTTTAAAGTTATATTAATATTTTATTCACAAATATGGATAAATGTGAAAATTTCATACTCTTTATTTACCTGGGGTGTTACATCTTTCCCCCCTTTTGGGAATTGTGTCCTCGCAATTTTAAAATTGGGCTTGGAAACTTCATTGGAAATCCCACATCGGAACAAGAGTCAGTAAAACAATCAATTTAAAAAAATAAAGAAAGATAAGTACAAAGGTCACCCGAGTTAACCTGTACTAGGATTTCAAGTATGAAAATATGGACATGGAGGAAAAAACAAAGGGTCATGTTCTGCTGGAGAGTGATAGAAAACATGTTTAGGAGAAAGTTAACCACAAGAAAATCACAAACTTGTGATGGGTTAAACGGTATACGATTCCCCAGTAGGAAAAGTTAATAGACAACATTTTTGTTTTAAGTTACTTTTTATTGAGGCATTTATTCATAAGGAAACATAATCACTTATCATGTTGACTTTCAAATTTTATTAGATTTCTTACGCAAACTCATATTTTCTCCAAAAGACGAGTATTTAGGAAGACTTGATCGCATTAAGAGTACTATAATCAACTTCTTGAGAATCAACTAATCCACATAAGAGAAATATATATTTCCCATGTCTTTAGACAAAAACGGAAACCAAAATTGTTAGTATGAGGTCAGATAATCCACAAAAGTATAATCCTTTATAAAAAGAAAATCTATTCTTAATCTCCAAAATTTGTCCAAAAAACCCAAAGTTCAACGAAGACCATTCGATAAACAATTGTCCATAAAATTCTTCAAAGTAAACCACACTAAGATGGAAACCCAAATATTTGAAGGATTTAATCACATAGTCTTCCAAGGTACAAATTAACTTTTATCTCCAAATAACATCAGTTGCTCTTAAATTCTCATATTGAAAAGTAATTAACCTAATCGCATATCCTCCATGATAGGTTAATCATTTCCATATATAACCCAAAATAAACTTACTCTTGATTCCTAAAATCATCTAACTAAAAATAATTAGTCAAACTAACCAGGAACTTCATGTAGTCCAGTGGTAGGCGATAAATATCAGTCACACTTTGGTTGTGGGTTCGATTCCCGCAGCTTTGTCCGATGCGACGGGTTGTCACACGGTCTGCGTGTTGTCCTTTTTCCAAACTATATAATTCTCAAATCATTCCCCAAAAAGAGATAAAATCATCAAAAATAACCATAACATAATTTAACCTCTATTTTATCTCATGTCTTTCACTTCCATCATAACATATAGTAACCCATAATTACCTCAAAAGTAAGGATCATATAAACCCCAATGGTTAACTTAATAATTATTACCTGAACTTCCACATCGATTGGTCATCTTGTACATGATGCATTACAGAACATACCAAGGTTCAAATGGTTGATCGTGACTCCTTGATAGTTGGTTTAGAACAACCATGAGTTTCCTTATTGAATCCCCCATTTCATCCAGTCTCTTAATCAGAGAACCACCACAGTTTCCTTCAAACCTATTGTCACTTTAGTGCCTTCTAGATCCATCCACTCACTGAAAACAGAAATTTCAGTGTGATGATATCAATAAAACCATCATGTACTAATGAGGAAGATAAACACTAAGATATACTTACTCATTCACTTTATCTAAAACTAAGACTCTTTCTAAAATCCTAACCATTATGGTAATGTCACTTATGCTTAGAGAGTACCCTAACCTCTAAAGTTATCTAAACCGACCTCTGATACCAAATATAAGGCCCCAGCCTTAAACCTTACTTAATCTTGAGTTATTACAAGATTACACATTGAGGATCTTTTCAGGTTTAGAGTTTTAAAGAATTAGATCATAAAACTTTCATTACATTCAACATTTAAACAAAGTGGTTACATAAAGATAGTATTCATTTATCCCATCAACGGAAACATATTTAAAATAAAACATGGATTCTTTCTTGACACTTCCTTGTCACTATCATCATATCATGTACCTTTCCCTTGACCTGTGAAAAACATTTCAAAAAAAAACTTGGTATGATCATAAAAAGCTCAGTAAGGGTTATAAAAATATGGAAAGGAAACATGATTTCATATATACATAAGAATGAAATCATAAATTTACCCATAAAACACAGACACTTTAACATACATCATCAAATCATGAATAAATCATAAAAATCATAAGACATAAAAGGTAACTTGAGGCATTCATAACATTCTTATGTAGGGAGTAAATCTCTTGGTTACGTTTGGAATACCCACCACAGTATATTCCCTAAATCTCTTCGAAGAAACCTTAACGTTTCACTCCTTCGCGTTACCCAATGCATTGGAGAGCTATATCGGGCTCACCCGCCCTTAGTTTATCACGGAACCACCCGTTTTCATAACAATACCCAAGAACCATAACATAAACGTATCACATAAAACATGCATAAAGGAAACATAACATTTCCACATTTCAGTCACAATATAACATTTTAGTATATTGAAATAATGAATCCATTCAAAAAGAAACCATTTCCAAAACCATTTAAAACATTTAATAAAGAGATTTTTGAATCAAAGTGTCTCATACCACCTTGAAGCTTTTAAAATTTTAAACCATTAATATCCATATAAATAAATCCTTAAAACCATTTTGAAAACATGGATATTAATAAGAACAAATAATTAAAACATTTAAAGCGATATTTTGGTTAAAGGGGTTTTACCAAAATTAGAGACACTTGAATACAATAATTGAGGAATAAAATTTAGTCAGAACTTTATAATATCATGAGAATAAATGGATTCATGATATAATATTCCAAAGGACACTATATACACCATATAAGAGTGAATTGGTGCATAACAACAATAAAGTCTCAATAGAAATGTCAAATGTGATGAAATCCCTTATAAAGAAGGAATCCTTAAATTAAGGATAAATCAATCTCAAAATTATGTGTGAAAAATATAAATACACCCAATATAAGTGGATATTAAGTGTAAAACAATAAAAGGTCATTAACACATATTCAAAGGATGACATATTCAATAACTACATGTTGAACCCAAAGAAATCGAAATTGGGTTAAAAAGTTCCCTTGGTAAAATTCGACAGCCTAACGGCATCACTTCAAAATCCAGAAAATGAGTTGATGAGAGTTAAAAAGGGCATCTCATCACTTGGACATAAAATTTACATCAATAAGGATATAAAAGAACATATTCCAACATAATATTATGTGAATTAAAAGACATAACAAAATAAGTCTTTTAAAAAGTGGAGGGTGAAAGGTCCCCTTACCGAGTTGGGTAACTTTCGAAACGTACACCCCATGGAAGAAGGGTCATACAATGAAGATGTGAACACCCATAAATGAAATTATACTATACAAAGTGTATAATAATGGGAAGTACATACAACACTCAAAATAAATTGTGGCAAATGTATCATAAATCTCACGGGAATAAAAGTGAGATGAAAAATCCCTTACGAAAACTCGGCAGCCTAACGGCGCCACTTAAAACTTCCAAAATGGATTGATGAGAGGGAATAGGGTCTCTCATCATATGAACATAAAAATTACAGTAATATTAATATAAAAGAATATCCCAATAACAAGAAAGATGAGCTTTAAAAGAAATGACATAAAAGAGTATACTTTAAAAGAAAGAGATGAGTCAGATCCCTTACCACAAGTCCAACTTGTCTTGTTCGTTTCTTTATATTCCTGAATAATAAACTTTGGTCAATTTATAATTGCTTAAAGACATCCTATAAAGATTATTATTCAGTTCATATCACATATTTTAATGTTATAATAATTGGTTTATAATATGAGTTCATATCAGACGTTTTTGTCGATGTTTGGTACATGAGTCAAAAATTGAACTTGTTGGAAAATAATTTTTCATGTAGTTATAGGTACATCATATCCAGAATAGTATTGATGTTTTAAATATCATATATATCCAGTATATATTCATTTTATACTATTTCATAGCATTTTGAGATAAAAATTAAAAGCACCGTTCATGGAGACGGTAGGCCGTACGTACGCATGAACGCTACTTTCATTTTTTGTCATGTTAATGAAATTAAAACAAAATGAGAGATATATATATATATGTTATAATTCCAGAATTATATCCATAATTTAGATGTAATATATTACATATATATCCATTAAATATATGTACTTATAATAGTACATAACATTTTGAGATAAGAAATGAAATGTATCGTTCATGGAGACGGTAAGCCGTACGTACGCATGAACGCTACTTCCATTTCTATTTCATATTTAATGGAATTAAAACATAATTATATATAATAGTATTTTAATTCCAGTATGGTATCATATATAATATCATGAAATATATCCTTTATATGTTCCACATATGGTATTAACGAATCAAATCACTTTGAGGGGGCGGTAGTCCGCACTTAAATGAAGATATCGCGTTTACTCATAATGGAAACCATAAAGGTATGACATAAATGAAAAATACAGAATCTTAAGTAAAACATAAACATATTATATATCATATATAAATATAGTGTCATCTTAATGGACACCTTTGAAGGTGTTATAAGAATGTTGAGCAATCATCGTTTCGTGAGGCAGAAATTCACCATCCACAGAAACAGTATGTTCTTTAACCATTAGATGTAGGTGTGTGTAAGTGTAGCTCGAATACTTCTTATAACAACATCCTAGTATATTGAAGATACTGTATTTGTCACAAAATAAATTAATAAAAAGAGTTTATGGGGTTGGAGAAGCAAAATAAAACAAAAGGACACAAGTGAAGACAGTACCTTAAAATTGGGTAACTCCCTTTGTTTTGAGCTCAAAGGCTTCCTTGGGAAGACTTCTGCCCAATGTGAGGCTTCAAGGAGTTAGAGAGGGATGTGGAGAGACAAAATGGGCAAGGTTTGGCCGAGCCAAAGGCTTTGGAAGTGTGGGTAAGGAGGTAGAGGTGGGGGCCTTTTATAAGAGGAGAAGAGGGGCACTCTTGGAAAGTAAGGAAATGTTACATTATTTTAGAATGAGTTTCGGATTTTATTGATCCCACATTGATGTGTTTATAGGATAAGGTGATAAGGGTTCGAAATCCACCCATCCAATAGGTTTTGGACATGTGTAGGTCTTAGATTTTACATTATATTTCCATTTTATTTAAATCGTTAAATAATGAGGTCATCGCTGCATCATCATGATGTCATAAATAATTTAATTTATTTAATGTCTAAAAATTATAAAAAAAATACTATGATGTAGGAAATATTTTTATCTTTCCATTTATTATTTATAGTCAAAAATATGACTTGTATAACCCCATGTAAAAAAATTTTTAGTAAAACATCTCATGTTTGTGTCATTTTTACTTTAACATTAAATAAAAAGGTATTTATGTCATTTTCCAACCAAAGTGGCTCCATGGGGTCCCCAAGTTGACCTATGTATTTTCTTGGTCAGCCATGACACATCCAATGAGGGTAGGACATGTGTCTAGGTCATTTCATTTTATTAAAACATTATTCTTACCTTAAACTACACTAATTGCCTCTAATCGCGATTAAAAACTTAATAAGTTACTATTCACCAAAAAATTATTTTAATCCCATTGAACCACATTTTAATTCTTAATGACAACCATGTATGTCGGATTTTTGAAATTAAAAACACAAAGATGGCAAAATTTCATTTAAACGGAAAATCAGTTTTTATAAGTACCACTCAGTGGTTTCACTATTCATCAAAAATTGAAGTTTTTCAGAAAATTACCAAAAATTCACCCTAAGCTATATTTGATATTCCGAATTCAAAAAATGATGTCTATTTTTCAAAATTAAAAACATATAAGTTGTATTAATTAATTTAATAATTAATTCCCGCTGTCAGAGCAAATAGCGTGTTTTTATGAAACAATAAGTATCAAAAGATTGACACTAGTTTAAGTCTAATTTCAAAGTGAAATTAATTCCAATGACCACTATTGGATTAAATGGTAAAAATATATTCTAATTTCACTTTAAAACCAATTCAAAAGATAATATAATCATATAAATAAATTAGATTAAAAAGAGGTTTTGAATTAAAATACAACATTTTTCACTATTCATTAAAAATTGAACTTTTTCGGAAAAATACCAAAAAATTACACAAAGTAAATTTTGATGTCTCGATTATAAAGAAAATTTTATTTTTTCAAATATAACACATAAAATTGTCAAAAAGTGGATTTAAAAGAGGTTCGCCATCAAAAGGCGGTTAATCGACCTTTTAAAGAATATTAGAATGTTTATGCTTAAAATTGGATTCATTCGCATTTTTAATCCTCTAACATTTATTGTAAAAAGTAAAAATATTTGACAAACATATATAATCATTTTTTAGTTAGTTCTATTCATTCCCGCCATCACAACAGCTAGGCGTTATCTACCATTTAAAATAATATTATTTTATTATTAGAGTGTAACGTAAGATTCCCAAGAAACTCGTTGTTGCGTGTTGGGTACGCCATCGAGCATAGCGTCCCCTTTAAAGTTATATTAATATTTTATTCACAAATATGGATAAATGTGAAAATTTCACTCTTTATTTACCTGGGGTGTTACATCCTTCCCCCCTTTTGGGAATTGCGTCCTCGCAATTTTAAAATTGGGCTTGAAAACTTCATTGGAAATCCCACATCGGAACAAGAGTCAGAAAAACAATCACTTTAAAAAAATAAAGAAAGATAAGTACAAAGGTCACCCGAGTTAACCCCTAGTAGGATTCCAAGTATGAAAATATGGACATGGAGGAAAAAACAAAGGGTCATGTTCTGATGGAGAGTGATAGAAAACATGTTTAGGAGAAAGTTAACCACAAGAAAATCACAAACTTGTGATGGGTTAAACGGTATTCGATTCCCCAGTAGGAAAAGTTAATAGACAACATTTTTGTTTTAAGTTACTTTTTATTGAGGAATTTATTCATAAGGAAACATAATCACTTATCATGTTGACTTTCAAATTTTATTAGATTCCTTACACAAACTCATATTTTCTCCAAAAGACGAGTATTTAGGAAGGCTTGTTCGCATTAAGAGTATTATAATCAACTTCTTGAGAATCAATTAATCCACATAATAGAACTATATATTTCCCATGTCTTTAGACAAAAACGGAAACCAAAATTGTTAGTATGAGGTCAGATAATCCACAAAAGTATAATCCTTTATAAAAAGAAAATCTTTTCTTAATCTCCAAAATTTGTCCAAAAAAAACCAATGTTAAACGAAGACCATTCGATAAACAATTGTCCATAAAATTCTTCAAAGTAAACCACACTAAGATGGAAACCCAAATATTTGAAGGATTTAATCACATAGTCTTCCAAGGTACAAATTAACTTTTATCTCCAAATAACATCAGTTGCTCTTAAATTCTCATATTGAAAAGTAATTAACCTAATCACATATCCTCCATGATAGGTTAATCATTTCCATATATAACCCAAAATAAACTTACTCTTGATTCCTAAAATCATATAACTAAAAATAATTAGTCAAACTAACCAGGGACTTCACGTAGTCTAGTGGTAGGCGATAAATACCAGTTGCACTTTGGTTGTGGGTTCGATTCCTGCAGTTTTGTCCGATGCGATGGGTTGTCACACGGTCTACGTGTTTTCCTTTTTCCAAACTATATAATTCTCAAATCATTCCCCAAAAAGAGATAAAATCATCAAAAATAACCATAACATAATTTAACCTCTATTTTATCTCATGCCTTTCACTTCCATCATAACATATAGTAACCCATAATTACCTCAAAAGTAAGGATCATATAAACCCTAA
This sequence comes from Viscum album, assembly GCA_963277665.1. Lineage (NCBI taxonomy): Eukaryota > Viridiplantae > Streptophyta > Magnoliopsida > Santalales > Viscaceae > Viscum > Viscum album. Next base: position 514,470,088 of record OY728141.1, on the reverse strand, counting down.
TGGTTAACTTAATAATTATTACCTGAACTTCCACATCGATTGGTCATCTTGTACATGATGCATTACAGAACATACCAAGGTTCAAATGGTTGATCATGACTCCTTGATAGTTGGTTTAGAACAACCATGAGTTTCCTTATTGAACCCCCATTTCATCCAGACTCTTAATCAGAGAACCACCACAATTTTCATCAAACCTATTGTCACTTTGGTGCCTGCTAGATCCATCCACTCACTGAAAACAGAAATGTCAGTGTGATTATATCAATAAAACCATCATGTACTAATGAGGAAGATAAACACTAAGATATACTTACTCATTCACTTTATCTAAAACTAAGACTCTTTCTAAAATCCTAACCATTATGGTAATGTCACTTATGCTTAGAGAATACCCTAACCTCTAAAGTTATCTAAACCGACCTCTAATACCAACTATAAGGCCCCAACCTTAAACCTTACTTAATCTTGAGTAATTACAAGATTACACATTGAGGATCTTTTCAGGTTTAGAGTTTTAGAGAATTAGATTATAAAACTTGCATTATATTCCACATTTAAACAAAGTGGTTACATAAAGATAGTATTCATTTATCCCATTAACGGAAACATATTTAAAATAAAACATGGATTCTTTCTTGACACTTCCTTGTCACTATCATCATATCATGTACCTTTCCCTTGACCTGTGAAAAACATTTCAAAAAAAACTTGGGATGAGAATAAAAATCTCAGTAAGGGTTATAAAAATATGTAAAGGAAACATGAGTTCATATATACATAAGAATGAAATCATAAATTTACCCATAAAACACAGGCACTTTAACATACCTCATCAAATCATGAATAAATCATAGAAATCATAAGACATAAAAGGTAACTTGAGGCATTCATAACATTCTTACGTAGGGAGTAACCCTCTTGGTTACGTTTGGAATACCCACCACAGTATATTCCCTAAATCTCTTCGGGGAAACCTTAATGTTTCACTCCTTCGCGTTACCCAATGCATTGGAGAGCTATATCGGGCTCACCCGCCCTTAGTTTATCACGGAACCACCCGTTTTCATAACAATACCCAAGAACCATAACATAAACGTATCACATAAAACATGCATAAAGGAAACATAATATTTCCACATTTCAATCACAATATAACATTTTAGTATATTGAAATAATGAATCCATTCAAAAAGAAACCACTTCCAAAACCATTTAAAACATTTAATAAAGAGATTTTTGAATCAAAGTGTCTCATACCACCTTGAAGCTTTTAAAATTTTAAACCATTAATATCCATATAAATAAATCCTTAAAACCATTTTGAAAATATGGATATTAATAAGAACAAATAATTAAAACATTTAAAGTGATATTTTGGTTAAAGGGGTTTTACCAAAATTAGAGACACTTGAATACAATAATTGAGGAATAAAATTTAGTCAGAACTTTATAATATCATGAGAATAAATGGATTCATGATATAATATTCTAAAGGACAGTATATACACCATATAAGAGTTAATTGGTTCATAACAACAATAAAGTCTCAATAGAAATTTCAAATGTGATGAAATCCCTTATAAAGAAGGTATCCTTGAATTAAGGATAAATCAATCTCAAAATTATGTGTGAAAAATATAAATACACCCAATATAAGTGGATATTAAGTTTAAAACAAGAAAATTTCATTCACACATATTCAAATGATGACATATTCAATAACTACATGTTGAACCCAAAGAAATCGAAATTGGGTTAAAAAGTTCCCTTGGTAAAATTCGACAGCCTAACGGCATCATTTCAAAATTCAGAAAATGAGTTGATGAGAGATAAAAAGGGCATCTCATCACTTGGACATAAAATTTACATTAATAAGGATATAAAAGAACATATCCCAGTATAATAGTATATGAATTAAAAGACATAACAAAAGAAGTCTTTTAAAAAGTGGAGGGTGAAAGGTCCCCTTACCGAGTTGGGTAACTTTCGAAACTTACAGCCCATGGAAGAAGGGTCATACAATGAAGATGTGAACACCCATAAATGAAATTATACTACACAAAGTGTATAATAATGGGCAGTACATACACCACTCAAAGGAAATTGTGGCAAATGTTGCATAAATCTCACGGGAATAAAAGTGAGATGAAAAATCCCTTACGAAAACTCGGCAGCCTAACGGTGCCACTTAAAACTTCCAAAATGGATTGATGAGAGGGAATAGGATCTCTCATCATATGAACATAGAAATTAAAGTAAGAGTAATATAAAATAATATCCCAATAACAAGAAAGATTAGCTTTAAAAGCAATGACATAAAAGAGTGTACTTTAATAGAAAGAGAGGAGTCAGATCCCTTACCACAAGTCCAACTTGTCTTGTTCGTTTCTTTATATTCCTGAATAATAAACTTTGGTCAATTTATAATTGCTTAAGGACATACTGTAAATATTATTAATCAGTTCATATCACATATTTTAAGTTTATAATAATTGGTTAACAATATGAGTTCATATCAGACGTTTTTGTCGATGTTTGGTACATGAGTCAAAAATTGAACTTGTTGGAAAATAATTTTCCATGTAGTTATAGGTACATCATATCCAGAATAGTATTGATGTTTTAAATATCATATATATCCAGTATATATTCATTTTATACTATTCCATAGCATTTGGAGATAAAAATTAAAAGCACCGTTCATGGAGACGGTAGGTCGTACGTACGCATGAATGTTACTTTCATTTTTTGTCATATTAATGGAATTAAAACAAAATGAGATATATATATATATATATATGTTATAATTCCAGAATGATATCCATAATTTAGATGTAATATATTACATATATATCCACTATATATATGTACTTATAATAGTATATAACATTTTGACATAAGAAATAAAATGTACCGTTCATGGAGACGGTAAGCCGTACGTACGCATGAACGCTACTTCCATTTCTATTTCATATTTAATGGAATTAAAACATAATGATATATAATAGAATTTTAATTCCAGTATGGTATCATATATAATATCATGAAATATATCCTTTATACATTCCACATATGGTATTAACGAATCAAATCACTTTGTGGGGGCGGTAGTCCGCACTTCCTTAAATGAAGATATTGCGTTTACCCATAATGGAAACCATAAAGGTATGCCATAAATGAAAAATACAGAATCTTAAGTAAAACATAAACATATTATATATAATATATAAATATAGTGTCATCTTAATGGCCACCTTTGAAGGTGTTATAAGAATGTTGAACAATCATCGTTTCGTGAGGCAGAAATTCGCCATCCACAGAAACAGTATGTTCTTTAACCATTAGATGTAGGTGTGTGTAAGTGTAGATTGAATACTTCTTATAACAACATCCTAGTATATTGAAGATACTGTATTTGTTACAAAATAAATGAATAAAAAGAGTTTAGGGGGTTGGAGAAATAAAATAAAACAAAATGACACAAGTGAAGACGTTACCTTAAAATCGGGTAACTCCCTTTGGTTTGAGCTCAAAGGCTTCCTTGGGAAGACTTCTGCCCAATGTGAGGCTTCAAGGAGTTAGAGAGGGATTTAGAGAGACAAAATGGGCAGGGGTTGGCTGAGCCAAAGGCTTTGGAAGTGTGGGTAAGGAGGTAGAGGTGGGGGCCTTTTATAAGAGGAGAGGAGGGGCACTCTTGGAAAGTAAGGAAATTTTACATTATTTTAGAATGAGTTTCGGATTTTATTGGTCCCACATTGATGTGTTTCGAGGATAAGGTGATAAGGGTTCGATATCCACCCATCCAATAGGTTTTGGACATGTTTAGTTCTTAGATTTTACATTATATTTCCATTTTATTTAAATCGTTAAATAATGAGGTCATCGCTGCATCATCATGATGTCATAAATAATTTAATTTATTTAATGTATAAAAATTATAAAAAAATACTATGATGTAGGAAATCTTTTTATCTTTCCATTGATTATTTATAGTCAAAAATCTGACTTGTATAACCCCATGTAAAAATTGTTTTAGTAAAACATCTCATGTTTGTGTCATTTTTACTTTAACATTAAATAAAAAGGTATTTATGTCATTTTCCAACCAAAGTGGCTCCATGGGGTCCCCAAGTTGACCCATGGATTTTCTTGGTCGTTCATGACACATACAATGAGGGTAGGACATGTGTATAGGTCATTTCATTTTATTAAAACATTATTCTTACCTTAAACTACACTAATTACCTCTAATTGCGATTAAAAACTTAATAATTTACTATTCACCAAAAAATTATTTTAATCCCATTGAACCACATTTTACTTCTTAATGACAACCATGCATGTCGGATTTTTGAAATTCAAAACACAAAGATGGAAAAATTTCATTTAAACGGAAAATCAGTTTTTATAAGTACCACTTAGTGGTTTCACTATTCATCAAAAATTGAAGTTTTTCAGAAAATTACCAAAAATTCACCATAAGCTATATTTGATATTCCGAATTCAAAAATGATTTCTATTTTACAAAATTCAAAACATATAAGTTGTATTAATTAATTTAATAATTAATTCCCGCTGTCATAGCAAAGAGCGTGTTTTTATGAAACAATAAGTATCAAAAGATTGACACTAGTTTAAGTCTAATTTCAAAGTGAAATTAATTCCAACGACCACTATTGGATTAAATGGTAAAAATATATTCTAATTTCACTTTAAAACCAATTCAAAAGATAATCTAATCATATAAATAAATTAGATTAAAAAGAGGTTTTGAATTAAAATACAACATTTTTCACTATTCATTAAAAATTGAACTTTTTCGGAAAAATACCAAAAATTTACACAAAGTAAATTTTGATGTCCCGATTCTAAAGAAGAATTTTATTTTGTCAAATATAACACATACAATTGTCAAAAGTGGATTTAAAAGAGGTTCGTCATCAAAAGGCGGTTAATCGACCTTTTAAAGAATATTAGAATGTTTACGTTTAAAATTGGATTCATTCGCATTTTTAATCCTCTAACATTTATTGTAAAAAGTAAAAATATTTGACAAACATATATAATCATTTTTTAGTTAGTTCTATTCATTCCCGCCATCACAACAGCTAGGCGTTAACTACCATTTAAAATAATATTATTTTATTATTAGAGTGCAACGTAAGATTCCCAAGAAACTCGTTGTTGCGTGTTAGGTATGCCATCGAGCATAGCATCCCCTTTAAAGTTATATTAATATTTTATTCACAAATATGGATAAATATGAAAATGTCATACTCTTTATTTACCTGGGGTGTTACATCCTTCCCCCCTTTAGGGAATTGCGTCCTTGCAATTTTAAAATTGGGCTTGGAAACTTCATTGGAAATCCCACATCTGAACAAGAGTCAGTAAAACAATCACTTTAAAAAAATAAATAAAGATAAGTACAAAGGTCACCCGAGTTAACCCATACTAGGATTACAAGTATGAAAATATGGACATGGAGGAAAAAACAAAGGGTCATGTTCTTATGGAGAGTGATAGAAAACATGTTTAGGAGAAAGTTAACCACAAGAAAATCACAAACTTGTGATGGGTTAAATGGTATTCGATTCCCCGGTAGGAAAAGTTAATAGAAAACATTTTTGTTTTAAGTTACTTTTTATTGAGGAATTTATTCATAAGGAAACATAATCACTTATCATGTTGACTTTCAAATTTTATTAGATTCCTTACACAAACTCATATTTTCTCCAAAAGACGAGTATTTAGGAAGACTTGTTCGCATTAAGAGTACTATAATCAACTAATCCACATAAGAGAACTATATATTTCCCATGTCTTTAGACAAAAACGGAAACCAAAATTGTTAGTATGAGGTCAGATAATCCAAAAAAGTATAATCCTTTATAAAAAGAAAATCTATTCTTAATCTCCAAAATTTGTGCCAAAAAAAACCCAAAGTTCAACGAAGACCATTCGATAAACAATTGTCCATAAAATTCTTCAAAGTAAACCACACTAAGATGGAAACCCAAATATTTGAAGGATTTAATCATATAGTCTTCCAAGGTACAAATTAACTTTTATCTCCAAATAACATCAGTTGCTCTTAAATTCTCATATTGAAAAGTAATTAACCTAATCACATATCCTCCATGATAGGTTAATCATTTCCATATATAACCCAAAATAAACTTACTCTTGATTCCTAAAATCATCTAACTAAAAATAATTAGTCAAACTAACCAGGGACATCACGTAGTCCAGTGGTAGGCGATAAATACCAGTCGCACTTTGGTTGTGGGTTCGATTCCCGCAGCTTTGTCCGATGCAACGGGTTGTCACACGGTCTGCGTGTTGTCCTTTTTCCAAACTATATAATTCTCAAATCATTCCCCAAAAAGAGATAAAATCATCAAAAATAACCATAACATAATTTACCCTCTATTTTATCTCATGCCTTTCACTTCCATCATAACATATAGTAACCCATAATTACCTCAAAAGTAAGGATCATATAAACCCTAATGGTTAACTTAATAATTATTACCCGAACTTCCACATCGATTGGTCATCTTGTACAAGATGCATTACAGAACATACCAAGGTTCAAATGGTTGATCATGACTCCTTGATAGTTGGTTTAGAACAACCATGAGTTTCCTTATTGAATCCCCCATTTCATCCAGTCTCTTAATCAGAGAACCACCACAGTTTCCTTCAAACCTATTGTCACTTTGGTGCCTGCTAGATCCATCCACTCACTGAAAACAGAAATGTGAGTGTGATTATATCAATAAAATCATCATGTACTAATGAGGATGATAAACACTAAGATATACTTACTCATTCACTTTATCTAAAACTAAGACTCTTTCTAAAATCCTAACCATTATGGTAATGTCACTTATGCTTAGAGAATACCCTAACCTCTAAAGTTATCTAAACCGACCTCTGATACCAACTATAAGGCTCCAGCCTTAAACCTTACTTAATCTTGAGTTATTACAAGATTACACATTGAGGATCTTTTCAGGTTTAGATTTTTAGAGAATTAGATCATAAAACTTGCATTACATTCCACATTTAAACAAAGTGGTTACATAAAGATAGTATTCATTTATCCCATCAACGGAAACATATTTAAAATAAAACATGGATTCTTTCTTGACACTTCCTTGTCACTATCATCATATCATGTACCATTCCTTTGACCTGTGAAAAACATTTCAAAAAAAACTTGGGATGAGCATAAAACGCTCAGTAAGGGTTATAAAAATATGGAAAGGAAACATGAGTTCATATATACATAAGAATGAAATCATAAATTTACCCATAAAACACAGGCACTTTAACATACCTCATCAAATCATGAATAAATCATAGAAATCATAAGACATAAAAGGTAACTTGAGACATTCATAACATTCTTACGTAGGGAGTAACCCTCTTGGTTACGTTTGGAATACCCACCACAGTATATTCCCTAAATCTCTTCGTAGAAACCTTAACGTTTCACTCCTTCACGTTACCCAATGCATTGGAGAGCTATATCGGGCTCACCCACCCTTAGTTTATCACGGAACCACCCGTTTTCATAACAATGCCCAAGAACCATAACATAAACGTATCACATAAAACATGCATAAAGGAAACATAACATTTCCACATTTCAATCACAATATAACATTTTAGTATATTGAAATAATGAATCCATTCAAAAAGAAACCATTTCCAAAACCATTTAAAACATTTAATAAAGATATTTTTGAATCAAAGTGTCCCATACCACCTTGAAGATTTTAAAATTTTAAACCATTAATATCCATATAAATAAATCCTTAAAACCATTTTGAAAACATGGATATTAATAAGAACAAATAATTAAAACATTTAAAGCGATATTTTGGTTAAAGGGGTTTTACCAAAATTAGAGACACCTGAATACAATAATTGGGGAATAAAATTTAGTCAGAAATTTATAATATCATGAGAATAAATGGATTCATGATATAATATTCCAAAAGACAGTATATACACCATATAAGAGTGAATTGGTGCATAACAACAATAAAGTCTCAATAGAAATGTCAAATGTGATGAAATCCCTTATAAAGAAGGTATCCTTAAATTAAGGATAAATCAATCTCAAAATTATGTGTGACAAATATAAATACACCCAATATAAGTGAATATTAAGTTTAAAACAATAAAAGGTCATTCACACATATTCAAAGGATGACATATTCAATAACTACATGTTGAACCCAATGAAATCGAAATTGGGTTAAAAAGTTCCCTTGGTAAAATTCGACAGTCTAACGACATCACTTCAAAATTTAGAAAATGAGTTGATGAGAGATAAAAAGGGAATCTCATCACTTGGACATAAAATTTACATCAATAAGGATATAAAATAACATATCCCAACACAATAGTATGTGAATTAAAAGACATAACAGAAGATGTCTTTTAAAAAGTGGAGGGTGAAAGGTCCCCTTACCGAGTTGGGTAACTTTCGAAACGTACACTCCATGGAAGAAGGGTCATACAATGAAGATGTGAACACCCATAAATGAAATTATACTACACAATGTAACACCCCGATCTTCCACGATACGCTTCTCAAAAGCTTGCATTGTACGCAACTTCGAGTTGTAAAACACCGCGACTAATCAAAGTAGCCGTTATGAATAGTAATAACCACTTTTTAAAATTATAGAAATTTTATATTTCAAAATGGACTTCATTTTTGTATTCGTAATATCGAAATTATCCAAAGTTGATTTTTTTGTAATTTTCTGAGAACTTCCAATTTTTTATGAATAGTGAAAATTACTTAAAAACAACTTATAGTGATAAATTATACTATTTAGTGGTTTTAAAGTATAATTAGAATATATTTTTACCATTTTATCCAATTGTGGTCATTATAATTAATTTAACATTGAAATTGGACATAAACAATTGCCAATCTTTTGATTTAAATTGTTTCTTAAAAACACGCTATTGTTGTGACAGTGGGAATTAATTATAAAATTAATTAATGCAACGTATATGTTTGGAATTTTGTAAAATAGACATCATTTTTGAATTCGTAATATCAATTATAGCTTAGGGTGAAATTTTGGCATTGTTCTGAAAAACTTCAATTTTTGATGAATAGTGAAACCACTAAGTGGTAGTTAAATAACTGATTTTTCGTTTAAATGAAATATTACCACTTCTGTGATTTGATTTTCAAAAATCCAAAATACATGGTTGTCATTAAGAAGTAAAATGTGGTTCAATGAGATTAAAATAATTTTTTGGTGAATAGTAACTTTTAAGTTCTTAATCGCGATTAGAGGTAATTAGTGTAGTTTAAGGTAAAAATAATGTTTTAATAATATGAGATGAGCTTGACACTTGTCCTACTCCTATTGGATGAGTCATGGCCTACCAAGACAACCCATGGGTCAACTTGGGGACCCCATGGAGCTACTTTGGTTGGAAAATGACATTAATATATATTTATTTAATGTTAAAATTAAATTGACACAAACATGAGTTGTTTTACTAAAACAGTTTTTAAGTGGGGTTACACAAGTCCAAATTTTGAATATAAATATTCATTAGAAAGATAAAAAGATTTCCTACATCATAGTATTTTTTTTATAATTTTTAGACATTAAATAAATTAAATTATTTATGACATCATGATGATGTAGTGATGACCTCATTATTTAACAATTTTAATAAAATGAAAATATAATGTAAAATACAACGCTTACACTTGCAAAAGACTATTGGATGGGTATATTTCTAACCCTTATCACCTTAGCCTCGAATTATATAAGTGAGGGACCTTTAGAATCCGAAAATCATTGTATAATAATGTAAAATTTACTTACTTTCCAAGAGTGCCCCTCCTCTCCTCTTATAAAAGGCCCCCACCTCTACCACCTCATTCACACTTTCAAACCATTTGTCTCGGCCAAACTCTGCCCAAATACTCTCCCAACTTCCCCCTCTTACTACTAGAAGCCTCACTTTGGGCAGAACTCTTCCCAAGGAATCCTTTGGCTCAAATCAAAAAGAGTTACCCGATTTTGAGGTAATGTCTTCTCTAATGTTGTTTTGTTTTATTTTTCTTCTCTAACCCCATAAACTCTTTTTATTCATTTATTTTGTAACAACACCAGTATCCTAAATATACTAGGATGTTGTTATAAGAAGGATTAGAGCTACACTTAGACACACCTACATCTAATGGTTAAAGAACATACGGTTTCTGTGGATGGCGAATTTCTGCCTCACGAAACGATGATTGTTCAACACTCATATAACACCTTCAAAGGTGGACATTAAGATGTCACTATATTTATATATGATGTATAATATGTTTATGTTTTACTTATGCTTCTGTATTTCTCATTTATGGCATACTTTATGATTTCCATTATGGGTAAAACGCGATAATTTCATTTTAGGAAGTGCGGACTACCGCCCCCTCAAAGTGATTTGAATCGTTAATGACATATGTGAGATGTATAAAGGATAGAGTAAATAGTATTATACACTATATTATACTGGAATTATATTATACATTTATATCATTATGATTTCATTCCATTAAATATGAAATAGAAATGAAAGTAGCGTTCATGCGTACGTACGGCTTACCGTCTCCATGAACGGTGCATTTCATTTCTTACCTCTAAATGTTACGTAATATTATGAATGAATGTATATACTGGATATATATGATATATATGATATCTACATAATAAATATAATTCTGGATATAATGGATATTTCACCACACGAACAACTTGTAATTATAAGAAGTTTATTGTTGACTCTAGTACCAAAGATCCACAAAACGACCGTTATTAACTTAAATAATTACATAATGTTCATAACATTGTAATAAGTGATATAAAAAGGATAATGAAATTGAAAATGGTTCTTAATAAGGTAGATATTAACTCTAGTTTATTATTCAGGAGGTTAAAGAACGGTTGAGTCAAGTCGGACACGAGGTAAGGGAACTTCTTAACCCAATTTCTATTCTTTGGGTTAATCTCCTACTTTCAAATTATGTCATGATATTATTATGTCCTATCTTGTATTTTTACATTATTTATGTGTACTTATAGTGAATACACATAATAGACCTACTTTATAAAAAAATGATCTTTTTAAGGACTTCGTCTCAATCTCCTTTCATTGAGGCATATTTGGTTTTATACACAACTTTCTTTTATATGGTGTATAAACCCCTTTGACTTTTACGTTTATTCAAAAGGAATCTTTTTATACGAAGCGTTTTTCTAAACGATAAAAGGGAATGTTTTTCTTTCTGTACTTATGCGGCGACAACGACTTCTCCGCCGCCGTGACCATTATTTGAGTTTCGGCTTCCTCTACAAGCCATCTTTTTTAATGAAAAATAAATACAAAGTTTTAACTTTCTTTTATTTTGGTATTGAAAATGGTTTTGAAAACGTTTTTATTATATCAATGTGTTGTATTGATATCTTGTGATTGAAATGTGGAAATGTTATGTTTCCTTTATGCATGTTTTATGTGATATGATTATGTTATGGTTTATGATATGTTTAAACCTATTCGTATGAGGAATGTATTGGACTTAATAAGTGACGGGTGGAGCCCGCTATAGCTCCTCGATGCATCGGTAGGTCTCATGGGACAACTAGACGTGGAATTGGCCGAGGCCCTTTCCCAATTTGATTTATGGTTTTGGCCGAGGCCTTAATCATTTTAGACGTCTTGGCCGAGGCCTTGAAAAAATGTTTCCGAATGTCTGGCATTATACATTCCCTCATTATGAAAGTGGTTATTGATATTGCATGTGATTATTCGACTAGTAGAATATCCATGTGAGTAAGTAAATGGCATTATTTAATTTTATTTTTGCCATATTATGCTGAAGTTCAAGTTTAAAAAGGCTTTTGTTTTAGTTATACATTGCCTTAAATGTTAATGTTTATTTATGAAATCTTCCGCAATATTGTTATCCTTACTGAGCATCTGAGCTCACCCCTTTCAATGTTTTAATATTTTCCAGGATGTGAAGAAGTATTTTATGAATGACCTGTAGGGATAGTCAGAAAAGGATATGAGTGTGGACTATGATGACTTTGTTATTAGTTTTTCACTTTATGATGTAATGTAAGATTTATGAATGTATCTAGTGTTTCCAAGGCTACTAAACTAATCGGTCTTTCGAGACTTGATCTTTTGTGATCATGCCAATGTTACGAAGTAATGCACCGGCTCTGGGTAGCTGGGGTCGGGGCGTTACAGTTGGTATCAGAGGCAGTTTAGTACTAACCTTGGAAGCTAGATTTAGATAAACTCTGATTAGAGCACATAGCCCAAAGATAGACTTTGAGGATTAGTATAGAAGAACTTCCTAGAATTTTGTTATTGTAGAGATTTTGTGAGTTTTCCGAGCAATACATCCCTGTCTGGATACGAGCAGGTAGAGACGGCTTTGGCACAGATGTACCTAGGGGTAAAACCCGAAAACACCGCTTTGAGCTAGACTCGAACGGGAACTGGTGCACGACAACGGGCCTTGCTGCACTCTTTGTTACGACACTCCCGGGGGATATGCTTAGGATAATTCTCGTTTTCTTTACAAACCACTATGAACGGTTATGAGTATATACTTCCTCAAAGAAAACTTTTTTATGATTATGGATTATATCCATAAATAGTTCAATTTATGTTAAGTATTTTATAAGTATGGAATTATGTATTTTGATTCATAAACTAATCTAGTTTATGCCATTGTATAGAAATGGCGCCTAGTGGAAGGAATGGAAACCGTATCAATGCACGAACTCCGTGTAGGGATTTCCCTCCTGCTCAAGATAATTATTGTGGATCTGGAGATACAACTGGTGCTGATCAACTTATTACCATACTGGGACAACTCACTCAAGTTATGAATAATAACCTTACTCGTATGGAGCACCCTGATCCGCAACGTGGAGGATCAATGTTAGACCGCTTCATGAGGCAACAACCACCAACATTTAATGGGGGTACAAATCCGTTAGTAGCTGAGCAATGGATAAACTCCTTAGAGAAAATATTCCATGCCTTGGGGAGTAGCGAAAGGGAGAAGGTTTTCATGGCAGTTTACCGCCTCACTGGAGATGCCGATCAGTGGTGGTCGCTGATTCAAAACACAAAGGAAGATGATGACGTTTCGAATATGGAATGGAGGGAGTTCAAAGAGCTTTTCCTAGAAAAATACTATCCTCGTGACCATCGAGCAGATATGGAAAGACAATTTTTGAGTCTGAGACAAAAGGAGGATGAGAATGTCGCAAAGTATGAGGCCAACTTTACAAGGTTAGCGAGGCATGCTGCAGATTATATACGTAACCCAAGAAGTAAGATTGATCGTTTCTTTGATGGGTTAAAACCATTTCTCCGTCGAGCATTAGTCTCACAAACCTTCTCGTCATACGAAGATATTGTCTCGTGTTCTATCAAGACAGAAAAGGAATTCTCTAAGTCTTATGACAACAAAGTAAAGCAAGAGAAGAAGAGAACGGTGGAACAAGAGACAGATAAAGGGAAAAAGGGAAAGATGGAAAGAAGGATTTTACATTATGTGATAATTGTGGGAAGAATCACCCTGGTACTTGCCTAAAAGGAATGGGAGTTTGTTATAAATGTGCAGAAAAGGGTCACCAGGCTCGTGATTTCAAGGGAAAGAAAGAGGCTATCAAAGTTGAATTCTACAATTGTAGAGAAATGGGTCATTATGCAAATGAATGTCCTAAGCGTCAGGGAAACTTACCTCAGAAAAGGCCAAGGGATCAAGGACAATCTTATGCTGTTACTACAGTTGAAGCAGAATAATTAATGTATTGGTGCTTTTGGACTCATGGATTATATTCTGGTTATTAGGATAATGTGATATATATATATATAAGGATTTTACTACAGTACTTGTTGATTTCAGTAAGGCTTTAATATAATGAAGGTAATTATATTTTTAGTATGTGACAATAAGAGAAACTTTACTTTGTTTGGGGAATCTGATAAATTGATTTTGGAATTAAGAGACCTTTTAGAGAAAGTCTGGACAGAGGTATTCTTTGGATAGTATTGTTTAAGGTTAAAAATTTTATGAAGATTATTTTTGGAATATTATGATACTATAGTTTTAGGAAAAGCACAACCTGCAGGGTGGGGCATAACCCGTCGCGTCGGACAAAGCTGCAGGAATCGAACCCACAACCATAGTGCGACAGGCCTTTATTTCCTACCACTAGCCTACAGGAAGTCCCTGGTTATTACAAAATAATTTTACTATTCTAAATGGTATGTGTTAACATTCGGAACCTTATACAATTAGGATAAGTATAATATTTTTGAGTTCTATTATCTTTTTGAGTGAAAGATGAGTTTAAGGTTGAAACTCTAATTGTCAAGCATAAATATATATATACATATCTCTTATTCAATGAATAAATTAATTCTTAAACTTTAGTAAAGGGATATTAAAACAAAAAAATGTGTTATCCTAATACCTTATGTCTTGTTGAACTGATGATATTTTAAATCAACATAGATTGAAGGCTTTGAGGCCCTCAATTTGACAGTTGATTGTAATTGATGACCTCAATCACTCCCTACAAATATTTACGTTTTTTCTCCAATTATATGTCTCTAATTGCCACCAATGTTCTCCTAATCGAGATCATAATTGGGTGGTGACTTTTTCATTTCCCTTTCCCTCTTATTAAGGCTAAATTTTATTAATCTTATTTCCGATGTGGGTTTTCCTCAAAGGTATTTTCTCTTTTCAACCTTTTATTTTCAAAGAAAAATTTCAAATTGTGAGGACGCAATTTATTGAAGGAGGGGAGAATGTAACACCTCGAGCTTCCACGATATGCTTCTCAATAGCTAGCATTGTACGCAACTTTGAGTTCTAAAACACTGCGACTAATCAAAGTAGCCGTTATGAATAGTAATAACCACTTTTTAAAATTATAGAAATTTTATATTTCAAAATGGACTTCATTTTTGTATTCGTAATATCAAAATTATCCAAAGTTGAATTTTTTGTAATTTTCTGAGAACTTCCAATTTTTTATGAATAGTGAAAATTACTTAAAAACAACTTATAGTGATAAATTATACTATTTAGTGGTTTTAAAGTATAACTAGAATATATTTTTACCATTTTATCCAATGGTGGTCATTATAATTAATTTAACATTGAAATTGGACATAAAAAATTTCCAATCTTTTGATTTAAATTGTTTCTTAAAAACACTCTATTGTTGTGACAGCGGAAATTAATTATAAAATTAATTAATGCAACTTATATGTTTGGAATTTTGTAAATTGACATCATTTTTGAATTCGGAATATCAATTATAGCTTAGGGTGAAATTTTGGCATTGTTCTGAAAAACTTCAATTTTTCATGAATAGTGAAACCACTAAGTGGTAGTTAAATAACTGATTTTTTGTTTAAATGAAATATTACCACTTCTGTGATTTGATTTTCAAAAATCCGACATACATGGTTTTCATTAAGAAGTAAAATGTGGTTCAATGAGATTAAAATAACTTTTTGGTGAATAGTAACTTTTAAGTTCTTAATCGCGATTAGAGGTAATTAGTGTAGTTTAAGGTAAAAATAATGTTTTAATAATATGAGATGAGCTTGACACTTGTCCTACTCCTATTGGATGAGTCATGGCCGACCAAGACAACCCATGGGTCAACTTGGGGACCCCATGGAGCCACTTTGGTTGGAAAATGACATTAATATATATTTATTTAATGTTAAAATTAAATTGACACAAACATGAGTTGTTTTACTAAAACAGTTTTTAAGTGCGGTTACACAAGTCCAAATTTTGACTATAAATATTCATTAGAAATCTAAAAAGATTTCCTACATCATAGTATTTTTTTTATAATTTTTAGACATTAAATAAATTAAATTATTTATGACATCATGATGATGCAGTGATGACCTCATTATTTAACGATTTAAATAAAATGAAAATATAATGTAAAATACAAGGCTTACACTTGTCCAAAGACTATTGGATGGGTATATTTCGAACCCTTATCACCTTAGCCTAGAATTATATAAGTGTGGGACCTTTAGAATCCGAAAATCATTGTATAATAATGTAAAATTTACTTACTTTCCAAGAGTGTCCCTCCTCTCCTCTTATAAAAGGCCCCCAACTCTACCACCTCATTCATAATTTCAAGCCATTTGGCTCGGCCAACCTCTGCCCAAATACTCTCCCAACTTCCCCCTCTTACTAATAGAAGCCTCACTTTGGCAGAACTCTTCCCAAGGAATCCTTTGGCTCAAATCAAAAAGAGTTACCCGATTTTGAGGTAATGTCTTCTCTAATGTTGTTTTGTTTTATTTTTCTTCTCCAACCCCCTAAACTCTTTTTATTAATTTCTTTTGTAACAACACCAGTATCCTAAATATACTAGGATGTTTTTATAAGAAGTATTCGAGCTACACTTACACACACCTACATCTAATGGTTAAAGAACATACGGTTTCTGTGGATGGCGAATTTCTGCCTCACGAAACGATGATTGTTCAACACTCATATAACACCTTCAAAGGTGGATATTAAGATGTCACTATATTTATATATGATATATAATATGTTTATGTTTTACTTATGATTCTGTATTTCTCATTTATGGCATACTTTATGATTTCCATTATGGGTAAAACGCGATAATTTCATTTTAGGAAGTGTGGACTACCGCCCCCTCAAAGTGATTTGAATCGTTAATGACATATGTGGGATGTATAAAATATGGAGTAAATGGTATTATACACTTTATTATACTGGAATTATATTATACATTTATATCATTAGGATTTCATTCCATTAAATACGAAATAGAAATGAAAGTAGCGTTCATGCGTACGTACGGCTTACCGTCTCCATGAACGGTGCATTTCATTTCTTACCTCTAAATGTTATGTAATATTATGAATGAATGTATATACTGGATATATATGATATATATGATATCTACATAATAAATATAATTCTGGATATAATGGATATTTCACCACACGAACAACTTCTAATTATAAGAAGTTTATTGTTGACTCAAGTACCAAAGATCGACAAAACGACCGTTATTAACTTAAATAATTACATAATGTTCATAACATTGTAATAAGTGATATAAAAAGGATAATGAAATTGAAAATGGTTCTTAATAAGGTAGATATTAACTCTAGTTTATTATTCAGGAGGTTAAATAATGGTTGAGTCAAGTCGGACACGAGGTAAGGGAACTTCTTAACCCAATTTCTATTCTTTGGGTTAATCTCCTACTTTCAAATTATGTCATGATATTATTATGTCATATCTTGTATTTTTACATTATTTATGTGTACTTATAGTGAATACACATAATAGAACTACTTTATAAAAAAAATGATCTTTTTAAGGACTTCGTCTCAATCCCCTTTCATTGAGGCATATTTGGTTTTATACACAAATTTCTTTTATACGGTGTATAAACCCCTTTGACTTTTACATTTATTCAAAAGGAATCTTTTTATACGAAGCGTTTTGATAAACGACAAAAGGGAATGTTTTTCTTTCTGTACTTATGCGGCGACAATGACTTCTCCGCCGCCGTGACCATTATTTGAGTTTCGGCTTCCTCTACAAGCCATCTTTTTTTAATGAAAAATAAATACAAAGTTTTAACTTTCTTTTATTTTGGTATTGAAAATGGTTTTGAAAGCGTTTTTATTATATCAATGTGTTGTATTGATATCTTGTGATTGAAATGTGGAAATGTTATGTTTCCTTTATGCAAGTTTTATGTGATACGATTATGTTATGGTTTATGATATGTTTAAAACTATTCATATGAGGAATGTATTGGACTTAATAAGTGACGGGTGGAGTCCGCTATAGCTCCTCGATGCATCGGTAGGTCTCATGGGACAACTAGACGTGGAATTGGCCGAGGCCCTTTCCCAATTTAATTTATGGTTTTGGCCGAGGCCTTAATCATTTTAGACGTCTTGGCCGAGGCCTTGAAAAAATGTTTCTGAATGTCTGGCATTATACATTCCCTCATTATGAAAGTGGTTATTGATATTGCATGTGATTATTCGACTAATAGAATATCCATGTGAGTAAGTAAATGGCATTATTTAATTTTATTTTTGCCATATTATGCTGAAGTTCAAGTTTAAAAAGGCTTTTGTTTTAGTTATACATTGCCTTAAATGTTAATGTTTATTTATGAAATCTTCCGCAATATTGTTATCCTTACTGAGCATCTGAGCTCACCCCTTTCAATGTTTTAATATTTTCCAGGATGTGAAGAAGTATTTTATGAATGACCTGCAGGGATAGTCAGAAGAGGATATGAGTGTGGACTATGATGACTTTGTTATTAGTTTTTCACTTTATGATGTAATGTAAGATTTATGAATGTATCTAGTGTTTCCAAGGCTACTAAACTAATCGGTCTTTCGAGACTTGATCTTTTGTGATCATGCCAATGTTACGAAGTAATGCACCGGCTCTGGGTAGCTGGGGTCGGGGCGTTACAGTTGGTATCAGAGGCAGTTTAGTACTAACCTTGGAAGCTAGATTTAGATAAACTCTGATTAGAGCACATAGCCCAAAGATAGATTTTGAGGATTAGTATAGAAGAACTTCCTAGAATTTTGTTATTGTAGAGATTTTGTGAGTTTTCCGAGCAATACATCCCTGTCTGGATACGAGCAGGTAGAGGCGGCTTTGGCACAAATGTACCTAGGGGTAAAACCCGAAAACACCGCTTTGAGCTAGACTCGAACGGGAACTGGTGCACGAAAACGGGTCTTGTTGCACTCTTGGTTACGACACTCCCGGGGGATATGCTTAGGATAATTCTCGGTTTCTTTACAAACCACTATGAACGGTTATGAGTATATACTTCCTCAAAGAAAACATTTTTATGATTATGGATTATATCCATAAATAGTTCAATTTATGTTAAGTATTTTATAAGTATGGAATTATGTATTTTGATTCATAAACTAATCTAGTTTATGCCATTGTATAGAAATGGCGCCTAGTGGAAGGAATGGAAACTGTATCAATGCACGAACTCCGTGTAGGGATTGCCCTCCTGCTCAAGATAATTATTGTGGATCTGGAGATACAACTGGTGCTGATCAACTTATTACCATACTGGGACAACTCACTCAAGTTATGAATAATAACCTCACTCGTATGGAGCACCCTGATCCGCAACGTGGAGGATCAATGTTAGACCGCTTCATGAGGCAACAACCACCAACATTTAATGGGGATACAAATCTGTTAGTAGCTGAGCAATGGATAAACTCCTTAGAGAAAATATTCCATGCCTTGGGGAGTAGCGAAAGGGAGAAGGTTGTCATGGCAGTTTACCGCCTCACTGGAGATGTCGATCAGTGGTGGTCGCTAATTCAAAACACAAAGGAAGATGATGACGTATCGAATATGGAATGGAGGGAGTTCAAAGAGCTTTTCCTAGAAAAATACTATCCTCATGACCATCGAGCAGATATGGAAAGACAATTTTTGAGTCTGAGACAAAAGGAGGATGAGAATGTCGCAAAGTATGAGGCCAACTTTACAAGGTTAGCGAGACATGCTGCAGATTATATACGTAACCCAAGAAGTAAGATTGATCATTTCTTTGATGGGTTAAAATCATTTCTCCGTCGAGCATTAGTCTCACAAACCTTCTCGTCATACGAAGATATTGTCTCGTGTTCTATCAAGACAGAAAAGGAATTCTCTAAGTCTTATGACAACAAAGTAAAGCAAGAGAAGAAGAGAACGGTGGAACAAGAGACAGATAAAGGGAAAAAGGGAAAGAAGGATTTTACATTATGTGATAATTGTGGGAAGAATCACCCTGGTACTTGCCTAAAAGGAATGGGAGTTTGTTATAAATGTGGAGAAAAGGGTCATCAGGCTCGTGATTGCAAGGGAAAGAAAGAGGCTATCAAAGTTGAATTCTACAATTGTAGAGAAATGGGTCATTATGCAAATGAATGTCCTAAGCGTCAGGGAAACTTACCTCAGAAAAGGCCAAGGGATCAAGGACAATCTTATGCTGTTACTACAGTTGAAGCAGAATAATTAATGTATTGGTGCTTTTGGACTCATGGATTATATTCTGGTTATTAGGATAATGTGATATATATATATATAAGGATTTTACTACAGTACTTGTTGATTTCAGTAAGGCTTTAATATGATGAAGGTAATTATATTTTTAGTATGTGACAATAAGAGAAACTTTACTTTGTTTGGGGAATCTGATAAATTGATTTTGGAATTAAGAGACCTTTTAGAGAAAGTCTGGACAGAGGTATTCTTTGGATAGTATTGTTTAAGGTTAAAAAATTTATGAAGATTATTTTTGGAATATTATGATACTATAGTTTTAGGAAAAGGACAACCTGCAGGGTGGGGCATAACCCGTCGCGTCGGACAAAGCTGCAGGAATCGAACCCACAACCATAGTGCGACAGACCTTTATTTCCTACCACTAGCCTACAGGAAGTCCCTGGTTATTACAAAATAATTTTACTAATCTAAATGGTATGTGTTAACATTTGGAACCTTATACAATTAAGATAAGTATAATATTTTTGAGTTCTATTATCTTTTTGAGTGAAAGATGAGTTTAAGGTTGAAACTCTAATTGTCAAGAATAAATATATATATACATATCTCTTATTCAATGAATAAATTAATTCTTAAACTTTAGTAAAGGGATATTAAAACAAAAAAATGTGTTATCCTAATACCTTATGTCTTGTTGAACTGATGATATTTTAAATCAACATAGATTGAAGGCTTTGAGGACCTCAATTTGACAGTTGATTGTAATTGATGACCTCAATCACTCCCTACAAATATTTACGTTTTTCCTCCAATTATATGTCTCTAATTGCCACCAATGTTCTCCTAATCGAGATCATAATTGGGTGGTGACTTTTTCATTTCACTTTCCCTCTTATTAAGGCTAAATTTTATTAATCTTATTTCCGATGTGGGTTTTCCTCAAATGTATTTTCTCTTTTCAACCTTTTATTTTCAAAGAAAATTTTCAAATTGTGAGGACGCAATTTATTGAAGGAGGGGATAATGTAACACCCCGAGCTTCCACGATACGCTTCTCAATAGCTTGCATTGTACGCATCTTCGAGTTCTAAAACACCGCGACTAATCAAAGTAGCCGTTATGAATAGTAATAACCACTTTTTAAAATTATAGAAATTTTATATTTCAAAATGAACTTCATTTTTGTATTCGTAATATCGAAATTATCCAAAGTTGAATTTTTTGTAATTTTCTGAGAACTTCCAATTTTTTATGAATAGTGAAAATTACTTAAAAACAACTTATAGTGATAAATTATACTATTTAGTGGTTTTAAAGTATAATTAGAATATATTTTTACCATTTTATCCAATGGTGGTCATTATAATTAATTTAACATTGAAATTGGACATAAACAATTGTCAATCTTTTGATTTATATTATTTCTTAAAAACACGCTATTGTTGTGACAGCGGGAATTAATTATAAAATTAATTAATGCAACTTATATGTTTGGAATTTTTTAAAATAGACATCATTTTTGAATTCGGAATATCAATTATAGCTTAGGGTGAAATTTTGGCATTGTTCTGAAAAACTTCAATTTTTGATGAATAGTGAAACCACTAAGTGGTAGTTAAATAACTGATTTTTCGTTTAAATGAAATATTACCACTTCTGTGATTTGATTTTCAAAAATCTGACATACATGGTTGTCATTAAGAAGTAAAATGTGGTTCAATGAGATTAAAATAATTTTTTGGTGAATAGTAACTTTTAAGTTCTTAATCGGGATTAGAGGTAATTAGTGTAGTTTAAGGTAAAAATAATGTTTTAATAATATTAGATGAGCTTGACAGTTGTCCTACTCCTATTGGCTGAGTCATGGCCGACCAAGAAAACCCATGGGTCAACTTGGGGACCTCATGGAGCCACTTTGGTTGGAAAATGACATTAATATATATTTATTTAATGTTAAAATTAAATTGACACAAACATGAGTTGTTTTACTAAAACAGTTTTTAAGTGGGGTTAAACAAGTCCAAATTTTGACTATAAATATTCATTAGAAAGCTAAAAATATTTCCTACATCATAGTATTTTTTTTATAATTTTTAGACATTAAATAAATTAAATTATATATGACATCATGATGATGCAGTGATGACCTCATTATTTAACGATTTTAATAAAATGAAAATATAATGTAAAATACAAGGCTTACACTTGTCCAAAGACTATTGGATGGGTATATTTCGAACCCTTATCACCTTAGCCTCGAATTATATAAGTTTGGGACCTTTAGAATCCGAAAAGCATTGTATAATAATGTAAAATTTACTTACTTTCCAAGAGTGCCCCTCCTCTCCTCTTATAAAAGGCACCCACCTCTACCACCTCATTCACACTTTCAAGCCATTTGGCTCGGCCAACCTCTGCCCAAATACTCTCCCAACTTCCCCCTATTACTACTAGAAGGCTCACTTTGGGCATAACTCTTCCCAAGGAAGCCTTTGGCTCAAATCAAAAAGAGTTACCCGATTTTGAGGTAATGTCTTCTCTAATGTTGTTTTGTTTTATTTTTCTTCTCCAACCCCCTAAACTCCTTTTATTCATTTCTTTTGTAACAACACCAGTATCCTAAATATACTAGGATGTTGTTATAAAAAGTATTTGATCTACACTTACACACACCTACATCTAATGTTTAAAGAACATACGGTTTCTGTGGATGGCGAATTTCTGCATCACGAAACAATGATTGTTCAACACTCATATAACACCTTCAAAGGTGGCCATTAAGATGTCACTATATTTATATATGATATATAATATGTTTATGTTTTACTTATGCTTCTGTATTTCTCATTTATGGCATACTTTATGATTTCCATTATGGGTAAAACGCGATAATTTCATTTTAGGAAGTGCGGACTACCGCCCCCTCAAAGTGATTTGAATCGTTAATGACATATGTGGGATGTATAAAGGATGGAGTAAATGGTATTATACACTATATTATAATGGAATTATATTATACATTTATATCATTATGATTTCATTCCATTAAATACGAAATAGAAATGAAAGTAGCGTTCATGCGTACGTACGGCTTACCGTCTCCATGAACGGTGCATTTCATTTCTTACCTCTAAATGTTACGTAATATTATGAATGAATGTATATACTGGATATATATGATATATATGATATCTACATAATAAATATAATTCTGGATATAATGGATATTTCACCACACGAACAACTTGTAATTATAAGAAGTTTATTGTTGACTCAAGTACCAAAGATCGACAAAACGACCGTTATTAACTTAAATAATTACATAATGTTCATAACATTGTAATAAGTGATATAAAAAGGATAATGAAATTGAAAATGGTTCTTAATAAGGTAGATATTAACTCTAGTTTATTATTCAGGAGGTTAAAGAACGGTTGAGTCAAGTCGGACACGAGGTAAGGGAACTTCTTAACCCAATTTCTATTCTTTGGGTTAATCTCCTACTTTCAAATTATGTCATGATATTATTATGTCCTATCTTGTATTTTTACATTATTTATCTGTACTTATAGTGAATACACATAATAGACCTACTTTATAAAAAAATGATCTTTTTAAGGACTTCGTCTCAATCCCCTTTCATTGAGGCATATTTGGTTTTATACACAACTTTCTTTTATACGGTGTATAAACCCCTTTGACTTTTACATTTATTCAAAAGGAATCTTTTTATACGAAGCGTTCTGCTAAACGACAAAAGGGAATGTTTTTCTTTCTGTACTTATGCGGCGACAACGACTTCTCCGCCGCCGTGACCATTATTTGAGTTTCGGCTTCCTCTACAAGCCATCTTTTTTTAATGAAAAATAAATACAAAGTTTTAACTTTCTTTTATTTTGGTATTGAAAATGGTTTTGAAAGCGTTTTTATTATATCAATGTGTTGTATTGATATCTTGTGATTGAAATGTGGAAATGTTATGTTTCCTTTATGCATGTTTTATGTGATACGATTATGTTATGGTTTATGATATGTTTAAACCTATTCATATGAGAAATGTATTGGACTTAATAAGTGACGGGTGGAGCCCGCTATAGCTCCTCGATGCATCGGTAGGTCTCATGGGACAACTAGACGTGGAATTGGACGAGGCCCTTTCCCAATTTGATTTATGGTTTTGGCCGAGGCCTTAATCATTTTAGACGTCTTGGCCGAGGCCTTGAAAAATGTTTCCGAATGTCTGGCATTATACATTCCCTCATTATGAAAGTGGTTATTGATATTGCATGTGATTATTCGACTAGTAGAATATCCATGTGAGTAAGTAAATGGCATTATTTAATTTTATTTTTGCCATATTATGCTGAAGTTCAAGTTTAAAAAGTCTTTTGTTTTAGTTATACATTGCCTTAAATGTTAATGTTTATTTATGAAAGCTTCCGCAATATTGTTATCCTTACTGAGCATCTGAGATCACCCCTTTCAATGTTTTAATATTTTCCAGGATGTGAAGAAGTATTTTATGAATGACCTGCAGGGATAGTCAGAAGAGGATATGAGTGTGGACTATGATTACTTTGTTATTAGTTTTTCACTTTATGATGTAATGTAAGATTTATGAATGTATCTAGTGTTTCCAAGGCTACTAAACTAATCGGTCTTTCGAGACTTGATCTTTTGTGATCATGCCAATGTTACGAAGTAATGCACCGGCTCTGGGTAGCTGGGGTCGGGGCGTTACACACAAAGTGTATAATAATGGGCAGTACATACACCACTCAAAGGAAATTGTGGAAAATGTAGCATAAATCTCACGGGAATAAAAGTGAGATGAAAAATCCCTTACAAAAACTCGGCAGCCTAACGGCGCCACTTAAAACTTCCAAAATGGATTGATGAGAGGGAATAGGGTCTCTCATCATATGAACATAAAAATTACAGTAAGAGTAATATAAAATAATATCCCAATAATAAGAAAGATGAGTTTTAAAAGGAATGACATAAAAGAGTGTACTTTAAAAGAAAGAGAGGAGTCAGATCCCTTACCACAAGTCCAACTTGTCTTGTTCGTTTCTTTATATTCCTGAATAATAAACTTTGGTCAATTTATAATTGCTTAAGGACATCCTATAAAGATTATTATTCAGTTCATATCACATATTTTAATGTTATAATAATTGGTTAATAATATGAGTTCATATCCGACATTTTTGTCGATGTTTGGTACATGAGTCAAAAATTGAACTTGTTGGAAAATAATTTTTCATGTAGTTATAGGTACATCATATCCAAAATAGTATTGATGTTTTAAATATCATATATATCCAGTATATATTCATTTTATACTATTCCATAGCATTTGAAGATAAAAATTAAAAGCACCGTTCATGAAGACGGTAGGCCGTACGTACGCATGAACGCTACTTTCATTTTTTGTCATATTAATGGAATTAAAACAAAATGAGATATATATATATATGTTATAATTCCAGAATGATATCCATAATTTAGATGTAATATATTACATATATATCCATTATATATATGTACTTATAATAGTACATAACATTTTGAGATAAGAAATGAAATGTACCGTTCATGGAGACGGTAAGCCGTATGTACGCATGAACGCTACTTCCATTTCTATTTCATATTTAATGGAATTAAAACATAATGATATATAATAGTATTTTAATTCCAGTATGGTATCATATATAATATCATGAAATATATCCTTTATACATTCCACATATGGTATTAACGAATCAAATCACTTTGAGGGGGCGGTAGTCCGCACTTCCTTAAATAAAGATATCGCGTTTACCCATAATGGAAACCATAAAAGTATGCCATAAATGAAAAATACAGAATCTTTAGTAAAACATAAACATAGTATATATCATATATAAATATAGTGTCATCTTAATGGCCACCTTTTAAGGTGTTATAAGAATGTTGAACAATCATCATTTCGTGAGGCAGAAATTCGTCATCCACAGAAACAGTATGTTCTTTAACCATTAGATGTAGGTGTGTGTAAGTGTAGCTCAAATACTTCTTATAACAACATCATAGTATATTGAAGATACTGTATTTGTTACAAAATAAATGAATAAAAAGAGTTTAGGGGGTTGGAGAAGCAAAATAAAACAAAAGGACACAAGTGAAGACAGTACCTTAAAATCGGGTAACTCCCTTTGGTTTGAGCTCAAAGGCTTCCTTGGGAAGACTTCTGCCCAATGTGAGGCTTCAAGGAGTTAGAGAGGGATGTGGAGAGACAAAATGGGCAGAGGTTGGCCGAGCCAAAGGCTTTGGAAGTGTGGGTAAGGAGGTAGAGGTGGGGGCCTTTTATAAGAGGAGAGGAGGGGCACTCTTGGAAAGTAAGGAAATGTTACATTATTTTAGAATGAGTTTCGGATTTTATTGGTCCCACATTGATGTGTTTCGAGGATAAGGTGATAAGGGTTCGAAATCCACTCATCCAATAGGTTTTGGACATGTTTAGGTCTTAGATTTTACATTATATTTCCATTTTATTTAAATCGTTAAATAATGATGTCATCGCTGCATCATCATGATGTCATAAATAATTTAATTTATTTAATGTCTAAAAATTATAAAAAAAATACTATGATGTAGGAAATCTTTTTATCTTTCCATTGATTATTTATAGTCAAAAATATGACTTGTATAACCCCATGTAAAAATTGTTTTAGTAAAACATCTCATGTTTGTGTCATTTTTACTTTAACATTAAATAAAAAGGTATTTATGTCATTTTCCAACCAAAGTGGCTCCATGGGGTCCCCAAATTGACCCATTGATTGTCTTGGTCGGCCATGACACATCCAATGAGGGTAGGACATGTGTCTAGGTCATTTCATTTTATTAAAACATTATTCTTACCTTAAACTATACTAATTACCTCTAATCGCGATTAAAAACTTAATAAGTTACTATTCACCAAAAAATTATTTTAATCCCATTGAACCACATTTTACTTCTTAATGACAACCATGTATGTCGGATTTTTGAAATTCAAAACACAAAGATGGCAAAATTTCATTTAAACGGAAAATCAGTTTTTATAAGTACCACTTAGTGGTTTCACTATTCATCAAAAATTAAAGTTTTTCTATAAATTACAAAAAATTCACCCTAAGCTATATTTGATATTCCGAATTCAAAAATGATATCTATTTTACAAAATTCAAAACATATAAGTTGTATTAATTAATTTAATAATTAATTCCCGCTGTCAGAGCAAATAGCGTGTTTTTATGAAACAATAAGTATCAAAAGATTGACACTAGTTTAAGTCTAATTTCAAAGTGAAATTAATTCCAACGACCACTATTGGATTAAATGGTAAAAATATATTCTAATTTCACTTTAAAACGAATTCAAAAGATAATCTAATCATATAAATAAATTAGATTAAAAAGAGGTTTTGAATTAAAATACAACATTTTTCACTATTCATTAAAAATTGAACTTTTTCGGAAAAATACCAAAAATTTACACAAAGTAAATTTTGATGTCCCGATTCTAAAGAAGAATTTTATTTTGTCAAATATAACACATAAAATTGTCAAAAGTGGATTTAAAAGAGGTTCGCCATCAAAAGGCGGTTAATCGATCTTTTAAAGAATATTAGAATGTTTACGCTTAAAATTGGATTCATTCGTATTTTTAATCCTCTAACATTTATTGTAAAAAGTAAAAATATTTGACAAACATATATAATCATTTTTTAGTTAGTTCTATTCATTCCCACCATCACAACAGCTAGGCGTTAACTACCATTTAAAGTAATATTATTTTATTATTAGAGTGCAACGTAAGATTCCCAAGAAACTCGTTGTTGCGTGTTGGGTACGCCATCGAGCATAGCGTCCCCTTTAAAGTTATATTAATATTTTATTCACAAATATGGATAAATTTGAAAATGTCATACTCTTTATTTACCTGGAGTGTTACATCTTTCCCCCCTTTTGGGAATTGTGTCCTCGCAATTTTAAAATTGGGCTTGGAAACTTCATTGGAAATCCCACATCGGAACAAGAGTCAGTAAAACAATCACTTTAAAAAAATAAAGAAAGATAAGTACAAAGGTCACCCGAGTTAACCCATACTAGGATTCCAAGTATGAAAATATGGACATGGAGGAAAAAACAAAGGGTCATGTTCTGATGGAGAGTGATAGAAAACATGTATAGGAGAAAGTTAACCACAAGAAAATCACAAACTTGTGATGGGTTAAATGATATTCGATTCCCCAGTAGGAAAAGTTAATAGACAACATTTTTGTTTTAAGTTACTTTTTATTGAGGCATTTATTCATAAGGAAACATAATCACTTATCATGTTGACTTTCAAATTTTATTAGATTCCTTACACAAACTCATATTTTCTCCAAAAGACGAGTATTTAGGAAGACTTGTTCGCATTAAGAGTACTATAATCAACTTCTTGAGAATCAACTAATCCACATAAGAGAACTATATATTTCCCATGTCTTTAGACAAAAACGGAAACCAAAATTGTTAGTATGAGGTCAGATAATCCACAAAAGTATAATCCTTTATAAAAAGAAAATCTATTCTTAATCTCCAAAATTTGTCCAAAAAAAACCCAAAGTTCAACGAAGACCATTCGATAAACAATTGTCCATAAAATTCTTCAAAGTAAACCACACTAAGATGGAAACCCAAATATTTGAAGGATTTAATCACATAGTCTTCCAAGGTACAAATTAACTTTTATCTCCAAATAACATCAGTTGCTCTTAAATTCTCATATTGAAAAGTAATTAACCTAATCACATATCCTCCATGATAGGTTAATCATTTCCATATATAACCCAAAATAAACTTACTCTTGATTCCTAAAATCATCTAACTAAAAATAATTAGTCAAACTAACCAGGAACTTCACGTAGTCCAGTGGTAGGCGATAAATACCAGTCGCACTTTGGTTGTGGGTTCGATTCCCACAGCTTTGTCCGATGCGATAGGTTGTCACACGGTCTGCGTGTTGTCCTTTTTCCAAACTATATAATTCTCAAATCATTCCCCAAAAAGAGATAAAATCATCAAAAATAACCATAACATAATTTAACCTCTATTTTATCTCATGCCTTTCACTTCCATCATAACATATAGTAACCCATAATTACCTCAAAAGTAAGGATCATATAAACCCTAATGGTTAACTTAATAATTATTACCTGAACTTCCACATCGATTGGTCATCTTGTACATGATGCATTACAGAACATACCAAGGTTAAAATGGTTGATCGTGACTCCTTGATAGTTGGTTTAGAACAACCATGAGTTCCCTTATTGAATCCCCCATTTCATCCAGTCTCTTAATCAGAGAACTACCACAGTTTCCTTCAAACCTATTGTCACTTTGGTGCCTGCTAGATCCATCCACTCACTGAAAACAGAAATTTCAGTGTGATTATATCAATAAAACCATCATGTACTAATGAGGAAGATAAACACTAAGATATACTTACTCATTCACTTTATCTAAAACTAAGACTCTTTCTAAAATCCTAACCATTATGGTAATGTCACTTATGCTTAGAGAGTACCCAAACCTCTAAAGTTATCTAAACCGACCTCTGATACCAACTATAAGGCCCCAGCCTTAAACCTTACTTAATCTTGAGTTATTACAAGAATACACATTGAGGATCTTTTCAGGTTTAGAGTTTTAAAGAATTAGATCATAAAACTTTCATTACATTCCACATTTAAACAAAGTGGTTACATAAAGATAGTATTTATTTATCCCATCAACGGAAACATATTTAAAATAAAACATGGATTCTTTCTTGACACTTCCTTGTCACTATCATCATATCATGTACCTTTCCTTTGACCTGTGAAAAACATTTCAAAAAAAAACTTGGGATGAGCATAAAAAGCTCAGTAAGGGTTATAAAAATACGGAAAGGAAACATGAGTTCATATATACATAAGAATGAAATCATAAATTTACCCATAAAACACAGGCACTTTAACATACCTCATCAAATCAGGAATAAATCATAGAAATCATAAGACATAAAAGGTAACTTGAGGCATTCATAACATTCTTACGTATGGAGTAACCCTCTTGGTTACGTTTGGATTACCCACCACAGTATATTCCCTAAATCTCTTTGGGAAAACCTTAACGTTTCACTCCTTCGCGTTACCCAATGCATTGGAGAGCTATATTGGGCTCACCCGCCCTTAGTTTATCACGGAACCACCCGTTTTCATAACAATGCCCAAGAACCATAACATAAACGTATCATATAAAACATGCATAAAGGAAACATAACATTTCCACATTTCAATCACAATATAACATTTTAGTATATTGAAATAATGAATCCATTCAAAAAGAAACCATTTCCAAAACCATTTAAAACATTTAATAAAGAGATTTTTGAATCAAAGTGTCTCATACCACCTTGAAGCTTTTAAAATTTTAAACCATTAATATCCATATAAATAAATCCTTAAAACCATTTTGAAAACATGGATATTAATAAGAAGAAATAATTAAAACAATTAAAGCGGTATTTTGGTTAAAGGGGTTTTACCAAAATTAGAGACACTTGAATACAATAATTGAGGAATAAAATTTAGTCAGAACTTTATGATATCATGAGAATAAATGGATTCATGATATAATATTCCAAAGGATAGTATAAACACCATATAAGAGTGAATTGGTGCATAACAACAATAAAGTCTCAATAGAAATGTCAAATGTGATGAAATCCCTTATAAAGAAGGTATCCTTGAATTAAGGATAAATCAATCTCAAAATTATGTGTGACAAATATAAATACACCCAATATAAGTGGATATTAAGTGTAAACCGATAAAAGGTCATTCACACATATTCAAAGGATGACATATTCAATAACTACATGTTGAACCCAAAGAAATCGAAATTGGGTTAAAAAGTTCCCTTGGTAAAATTCGACAGCCTAACGGCATCACTTCAAAATTCAGAAAATGAGTTGATGAGAGATAAAAAGGGCATCTCATCACTTGGACATAAAATTTACATCAATAAGGATATAAAAGGACATATCCCAACATAATATTATGTGAATTAAAAGACATAACAAAAGAAGTCTTTTAAAAAGTGGAGGGTGAAAGGTCCTTTTACCGAGTTTGGTAACTTTCGAAACGTACACCCCATGGAAGAAGGGTCATACAATGAAGATGTGAACACCCAAAAATGAAATTATACTACACAAAGTGTATAATAATGGGCAGTACATACACCACTCAAAGGAAATTGTGGCAAATGTAGCATAAATCTCACGGGAATAAAAGTGAGATGAAAAATCCCTTACAAAAACTCGGCAACCTAACGGCGCCACTTAAAACTTCCAAAATGGATTGATGAGAGGGAATAGGGTCTCTCATCATATGAACATAAAAATTACAGTAAGAGTAATATAAAATAATATCCCAATAATAAGAAAGATGAGTTTTAAAAGGAATGACATAAAAGAGTGTACTTTAAAAGAAAGAGAGGAGTCAGATTCCTTACCACAAGTCCAACTTGTCTTGTTCGTTTCTTTATATTCCTGAATAATAAACTTTGGTCAATTTATAATTGCTTAAGGACATCCTATAAAGATTATTATTCAGTTCATATCACATATTTTAATGTTATAATAATTGGTTAATAATATGAGTTCATATCAGACGTTTTTGTCGATGTTTGGTACATGAGTCAAAAATTGAACTTGTTGGAAAATAATTTTTCATGTAGTTATAGGTACATCATATCCAAAATAGTATTGATGTTTTAAATATTATATATATCCAGTATATATTCATTTTATACTATTCCATAGCATTTGAAGATAAAAATTAAAAGCACCGTTCATGAAGACGGTAGGTCGTACGTACGCATGAATGCTACTTTCATTTTTTGTCATATTAATGGAATTAAAACAAAATGAGAGATATATATATATGTTATAATTCCAGAATAATATCCATAATTTAGATGTAATATATTACATATATATCCATTATATATATGTACTTATAATAGTACATAACATTTTGAGATAAGAAATGAAATGTACCGTTCATGGAGACGGTAAGCCGTACGTACGCATGAACGCTACTTCCATTTCTATTTCATATTTAATGGAATTAAAACATAATGATATATAATAGTATTTTAATTCCAGTATGGTATCATATATAATACCATGAAATATATCCTTTATATGTTCCACATATGGTATTAACGAATCAAATCACTTTGAGGGGGCGGTAGTCCGCACTTCCTTAAATGAAGATATCGCGTTTACCCATAATGGAAACCATAAAGGTATACCATAAATGAAAAATAGAGAATCTTAAGTAAAAAATAAACATATTATATATCATATATAAATATAGTGTCATCTTAATGGCCACCTTTGAAGGTGTTATAAGAATGTTGAACAATCATCATTTCGTGAGGCAGAAATCCGTCATCCACAGAAACAGTATGTTCTTTAACCATTAGATGTAGGTGTGTGTAAGTGTAGCTCGAATACTTCTTATAACAACATCCTAGTATATTGAAGATACTTTATTTGTTACAAAATAAATGAATAAAAAGAGTTTAGGGGGTTGGAGAAGCAAAATAAAACAAAAGGACACAAGTGAAGACATTACCTTAAAATCGGGTAACTCCCTTTGGTTTGAGCTCAAAGGATTCCTTGGGAAGACTTCTACCCATTGTGAGGCTTCAAGGAGTTAGAGAGGGATGTGGAGAGACAAAATGGGTAGGGTTTGGCCGAGCCAAAGGCTTTGGAAGTGTGTGTAAGGAGGTAGAGGTGGGGGCCTTTTATAAGAGGAGAGGAGGGGCACTCTTGGAAAGTAAGGAAATGTTACATTATTTTAGAATGAGTTTCGGATTTTATTGGTCCCACATTGATGTGTTTCGAGGATAAGGTGATAAGGGTTCGAAATCCACCCATCCAATAGGTTTTGGACATGTGTAGGTCTTAGATTTTACATTATATTTCCATTTTATTTAAATCGTTAAATAATGAGGTCATCGCTGCATCATCATGATGTCATAAATAATTTAATTTATTTAATCTCTAAAAATTATAAAAAAATACTATGATGTAGGAAATCTTTTTATATTTCCATTGATTATTTATAGTCAAAACTCTGACTTGTATAACCCCATGTAAAAATTGTTTTAGTAAAACATCTCATGTTTGTGTCATTTTTACTTTAACATTAAATAAAAAGGTATTTATGCCATTTTCCAACCAAAGTGGCTCCATGGGGTCCCCAAGTTGACCCATGGATTGTCTTGGTCAGCCATGACACATCCAATGAGGGTAGGACATGTGTCTAGGTCATTTCATTTTATTAAAACATTATTCTTACCTTAAACTACACTAATTACCTCTAATCGCAATTAAAAACTTAATAAGTTACTATTCACCAAAAAATTATTTTAATCCCATTGAACCACATTTTACTTCTTAATGACAACCATGTATGTCAGATTTTTGAAATTCAAAACACAAAGATGGCAAAATTTCATTTAAACGGAAAATCAGTTTTTATAAGTACCACTTAGTGGTTTCATTATTCATCAAAAATTGAAGTTTTTCAGAAAATTACCAAAAATTCACCCTAATCTATATTTGATATTCTGAATTCAAAAATGATGTCTATTTTACAAAATTCAAAACATATAAGTTGTATTAATTAATTTAATAATTAATTCCCGCTGTCAGAGCAAATAGCGTGTTTTTATGAAACAATAAGTATCAAAAGATTGACACTAGTTGAAGTCCAAATTCAAAGTGAAATTAATTCCAACGACCACTATTGGATTAAATGGTAAAAAATATATTATAATTTCATTTTAAAACCAATTCAAAAGATAATCTAATCATATAAATAAATTAGATTAAAAAGTGGTTTTGAATTAAAATACAACATTTTTCACTATTCATTAAAAATTGAACTTTTTCAGAAAAATACCAAAAATTTACACAAAGTAAATTTTGATGTCCCGATTCTAAAGAAGAATTTTATTTTGTCAAATATAACACATACAATTTTCAAAAAGTGGATTTAAAAGAGGTTCGCCATCAAAAGGCGGTTAATCGACCTTTTAAAGAATATTAGAATGTTTACGCTTAAAATTGGATTCATTCGCATTTTTAATCCTCTAACATTTATTGTAAAAAGTAAAAATATTTGACAAACATATATAATCATTTTTTAGTTAGTTCTATTCATTCCCGCCATCACAACAGTTAGGCGTTAACTACCATTTAAAATAATATTATTTTATTATTAGAGTGCAACGTAAGATTCCCAAGAAACTCATTGTTGCGTGTTGGGTACGTCATCGAGCATAGCATCCCCTTTAAAGTTATATTAATATTTTATTCACAAATATGGATAAATGTGAAAATGTCATACTCTTTATTTACCTGGGGTGTTACATGTACGAGACCACATTGGTGGTGCCCTACTGAGTTATGTACTCACACCATATTTGGGCGGTCATGACACTTGGGTACCCGCACAGATCTTCCACTTATTATAGGCACAAGTTGGATAGAGGTCGGGGTTCAATTGTTCAATTGGATAACTAGGATGAGAATGGAGACTGGGTTTAAGGAGTGGCTCGAGGATGTAGTTGAGCCTCCAAGACTTTTAGTTTATTCTTTCATTCGGTCCTTATTTGTATGTGATCGGCCTAATGGGAGATCATCCATGTATGAAAGTATGGCTTATACATTGCATGATATTATTGATTAGGCTACTTTATTTATTTTGTGTACTTTGATGTTTATTTTTTATAGATGATATTTGGTTATTTATCTGTTACTGCGCACTCTAATCAGGGGTATAGTCTCCCTATGATAATGACCTATATCTATGCTGCTAGTCGGCAGCCTTTGACGTACGGAGAGGCGCGTATGAGGTCTTGTGGCAAACCAAGTTGAGGCACCGATCAAGTGGCCTTCAGATCGGGAGGTTACAAAACCTTTTGAGAAATAAGGTCCAAAACTTCCAAATATGAATGACACATGATGTTAGCAACCGATCTCAAGTAACAAGCTATGGAATCACTGGCACTAAATCCCCCCCCCCCCCGTGCAATACAAGAAATTACCAATCATAATGAACTGAAACAAAGCAAAAAATGAAACAACGCAAAAAAATATTTAGTTCAAACTTAGTCATACTCCACAGGATGAATGCTATAAATTTTGGATTAAGAGAGAAACCTCTGAGTTTCAAGAGATCAAACTTTCAAAAACTCTACTCAAAAATAGAAGATAGCTTGGAACAATCAAGTTTCCAAACAAGTGACCCCACCCACCTTTTTATAAACAAGTTTGGTTGGTTGATTCGGTTGCACCGCCATCCAATCTTTGCATTCATCCATCACTTGATCAAGACAACGATCAGCAGCTCGTAACTCACACCACCTCAACTTTCATCTTTCAATGAACAATGTAAGCAATTATTTTAATCTTACATATCCCTTTAAAGAATCATACATAGCCATTGAAAACTCCAAGTTATTGTTACACGTCGATAGAGTTACTCGTACGCAAGCCAAATTGCTTCTTTCGCATTTCACCATCTGAAACTTGTTGCTTGCTGCCACTTGGTTGAATTCCAAACGTTGGTATTGTCACACTTCCCATCTACATCTAGTTTTGCATCAAGACTTCTAGAATCAATCCTTCTAGAAGTTATAAACACTTAGCTAGAAAATAGTTTTCACACAGCCAAAACCCAATAAATGTCACTATTACATCATTATTGCATCATAATTGAACCATTTATTTATTTATTTTATTATTTTTAATGAAAAATACAAAAAAAAATCACTAACCTAATTTCGACATCCTCATCCCAAATATAAATTTTATTTTTTGAAAATAAATTTTTAAATATGAGAATATCAATTTTTAAGGAACCTCCCAATACTTTAAAAAATCAAGTTTTTATTATGTCAAACTTTTCATAATATTTTAAAAATATTATTTTAAGATTAGAAAATTACTTTATAGGTTTTAGAAATTGAATTTAATATTTCAAAATAAAGTATTTAACTAATAAATCATATTTAGATTACTAGAAAATATTACCACATATATTGCATACAGTATTTTACAATTCACTTAAAAATTAAATTATTTCAAAAAAAATCCAAATACCCATTCTTCACTAATTTTGACATAATGAATCAAAATTTTAATCCATGTTATTAAAATAAATCTCAAAATGATATAAATTAAATATTTAGATTGAATATAACATATTATGGTTCAATAAATAAAGATAAAACATATTACTTAGAATAATTTCATTATTCAAGTTAGATTAATTAAAACATTATATTTATTAATTTAAATATTCATTTATAGCATTTTCATATTTATATATTAGTAATTATTTAATTATATAGTTATTTAAACAGTTATAAATAACTGTCTATTATTTTAACTATCAGGTTACTATTCTAATGATCATATTTCCAACAGCTACCTTACCCATTACAATGATCACATTGTCTTTCACTACCCCATATATATACTCCTTAAATCTTACACAATTCATTAACTTAGTTTTATCTCAAGGTTCATTATATTTCTTTTACAAAATGACAACCTTATTTTTAATCTTTTGTTTTCATTTTATAATAATGTCTATGGTTGTGGTATTATTGGATTGGTGTAACCCGATTCGGTTGAGCCGAATGCTTGTGGCCCACAACTATAGTAGTGCGGACTTCGGAGTCAACTATATTGTTGCACTTTTGACTTCCAGTCGGCAGCATTGTATCACTTTTGACAAAGGTGGTCGTCATTCACTGTAGCGACACAGATTTCCTGTTCGGAACAGTGGACCGTCTTCTCCAATGTAGCCCATTTCGGGCTAGGGTTTCTAACCTGAAAAAACTCTATAATTTGTGCTCCTGGTTATATTGATAATTCTGTCTCTCCGTGGACGTAGGGATTATTCCCGAACCACATAAATTTTTGTGGTCTGTGTGCTTTCTTTTCTCATGCATTTTCTTTCGTTTCTCGTTTCTGCCATTGCGACTCCCGACGATTCCGCAACAACTGGTATCAAAGGGTGAGTTTGGAATTCTCCAACGATGGCTCTGGATGAAGGCAAAGTGAAGATCGATCCCTTTGATGGAACTGACTTCAGTTTCTGGAGGATGAAAATTGAGGATTATCTTTATCAAAAAAAGATGCACTTGCCACTTTTGGGTCTGAAGCCAACAGACATGGAGCAGTCAGAGTGAGAGTTGTTGGATCGGTAGGTTCTGGGTGTTTTGCGCCTTACGTTGGCAAAAAATGTGGCTTTCAACATCAAAGAGGAGAAGACGACGGTGGACCTGATGAAATCTCTTGCAAATATGTACGAGAAGTCTTCTGTAGAAAACAAGGTGCACTTGATACGATGATTGTTCAACCTAAAAATGGATGAAGGGAGAATTGTTGCTGACCACGTCAATGAATTCAACATCATCATAAGTCAGCTGAAATCGGTGAAGATTGATCTTGGTGATGAGGTATGTGCACTGGTCTTATTGTCCTCTTTACCTGACAGTTGGGAAGCAACTGTAACAGCTGTGAGCAGTACCTCAGGGAATACCAAATTGGTTCTGAAAGATATACGGGACTTAATCCTTAGCGAGGATGTGCGAAGAAGAGAATCATGCAGATTCTCTGGTTGTGCTCTGAACATTGAAGGAAGAGGAAGATACCCACAACGAGACAATCATAGAGCGCGATCAAGGTCAAGAGGGAAATGTCGAGACAAGGCAAAGGGGCTGGTCCTACTTGCTGGACATGCGGAAAGAAAGGGTATGTCAAGAAGGAGTGCAGAGAAAAACGGAAGGGACCTGAAACCAGTTGAGCAAACACGGCAGTTGAAGGAACTGATGATGTGCTGCTGTTGAGCGTGGATAGCCCGATGGAGTCTTGGATTTTAGACTTTGGGGCGTCTTTCCATTCTACATCGGAGAAGGGATTTCTGGAAAATTACGTTTCTGGAAATTTCGGCAAGGTACATCTTGCTGATGATGAGCCCTTGCAGATTGTGGGAAAAGGAGATGCACGAATCAAGACCAACAGTGGGAGCTTGCTGGTTCTGGAAAACGTGAGGTACATCCCTGGTTTAAGAAGAAATCTCATTTCTATGGGACAACTTGATGATGCAGGGTTGAGTACCACGTTCACTGGTGGTGCATGGAAAATCACCAAAGGAGCTATGGTCATAGCTCGGGGAGCAAAAAATGGTACCCTATACAACATGATAGAAACATGCATGGACATGGCTTCATCACTCAAAGCTGTAGGAGATTCACAACTATGGCACAACAGGCTAGGCCACATAACTGAGAAGGGGATGAAGGTGCTGGCAACAAAAGGGATGCTACCGGAGATGAAGTTAGTGGAGGTTGTCCTATATGAATATTGTATCTTCAGAAAGTAGAAGAAGGTATCTTTTGCAAAAGGAGGCAGAACACCAAAGGCTGAGAAGCTGGACCTGGGGCACACAGATGTTTGGGGGCCTACACCAGTACTTTCCCTCGGAGGATCACAATACTATGTGACTTTCATCGATGACTCAACAAGGAAGGTATGAGTTTACTTTCTGAAAAGTAAATCTGATATGTTTAAGATGTTTCAAAAGTGGAAGGTCATGGTAGAGAATGAGTCGGGAGCTAAGTTGAAATGCTTGAGGTCTGACAACGGTGGAGAGTATGGCAGTCCAGAATTTAAAGAATTTTGTTCTGATAATGGAATTCGGTGGGAGAATACAATTCCAGGTACACCGCAACAGAATGGTGTGGCAAAGAGGATGAATAGAACGTTGAATGAACATGCCAGAAGCATGAGGTTACACTCAGGGTTTCCCAAAACCTTCTGGGTTGATGCAGTAAACATGGCAGCATATCTGGTCAACAGGAATCCATCTGTGCCGATAGGAGAACGTCTACCCGAGGAGCTCTGGTCTGGGAAGGAGGTAAGACTCATATTTACGAGTCTTTTTCAGTTTGGCATATGTTCATATTGATGCTAATGCAAGAGACAAGCTCGATTCTAAGTCCAAGCCATGTTTCTTTATTGGCTATGGTGCTGACAAGTTTGGTTACCGTTTTTGGGATGATCTCAAGAAGATGGTCATCAGGAGCCAGAACGTGGTATTCAATGAAGGTATCATGTACAAAGATCATAATGTAGTTGAAGATGAAAATGGGAACATTGAATCAGAGTGCAAAGAGTAAGTGGATGTTGAAGGTGTATCTAAGCATAAGAGATCTGAACCGGTGGAACCTACTACTCTAGTGGAGTTGAGAAGATCAACAAGGGTGAGAAGGCCTATGCAGAGGTACTCACCATCCCTGCATTATCTATTATTAACTGACGGTGGAGAACCAGAATGCTTTGAAGAGGCAATGCAGCTGAAGGAGTCGAGCAAGTGGAAGATGACTATGAAGGAGGAGA
Organism: Viscum album; assembly: GCA_963277665.1. NCBI lineage: Eukaryota > Viridiplantae > Streptophyta > Magnoliopsida > Santalales > Viscaceae > Viscum > Viscum album. The sequence continues at coordinate 514,430,370 of OY728141.1, read as the reverse complement.
TTTCCTCATTGCATGACAACAATACTTGGGAGCTGAAACCTCTACCAATAGGAAAGAAAGCATTGCAGAACAAGTGGGTATACTGGGTCAAGGAAGAACATGATGGCAAGAGGAGGTTCAAGGCAAGGCTGGTGGTGAAAGGCTTCCAACAGAAGGAGGGAGTGGATTTCACTGCAATATTCTCACCAGTAGTGAAGCTTACCACCATCTAGGTGGTTCTTAACATTGTGGCATCAGAATATTTTCATCTCGAGCATCTTGATGTTAAGACTGCTTTCCTTCATGGATATTTGGAGGAAGATATCTATATGCAGCAGCCGGAGGGATATGTAGAGTATGGGAAGGAAGACCTAGTGTGCAAACTCCAGAAGAGCTTATATGGACTGAAGCAGGCACCCAGGAAGTGGAACAAGAAGTTTAATTATTTTATGTCTAAAAATGAATATAAACGATGTGGCATGGATCAATGTTGCTACATCAAGTCCTTTGGTGATGGATACATTATATTAATTCTGTATGTGGATGACATTCTCATTACAGGATCTTGTATGCAGAGGATTAATGAGCTGAAAGTGCAATTGGCTGAGGAGTTTGAAATGAAATATCTTGGAAAATCTGACAAGATTCTGGGGATGAAGATCAAGAGAGACCGCATAACTGGAACATTGATGTTGTCACAGGCTGATTACATTGGGAAGGTTATGAGAAGATTCAGTATGGTGGAAGCAAAGGCAATCTATATTCCCCTGGCGAGCCATTTCAAACTATCAAAGGAGCAATAACCAAAGACGACAGAAGAGGTTGAGTACAGGGTAAAAGTTCCATACGCATCAGCTGTTGGAAGCTTGATGTATGTCATGGTCTGCACTCGACCTGACATCGCTCATGCAGTGGGAGTTGTGAGCAGGTATATGGCTAACCCTAAAAGGCAACATTGGGAAGCTGTAAAGTGGATACTGAGGTATTTGAAGGGAAGAAAGGAGGTATCTTTGTGCTTTGGGAAAGGAAATTCATTACAGGGTTATGTGGATGCTGACCTTGGAGGCGATGTTGACAGTGGGAGGAGTACTACAGGTTATGTCTTTGCCTGTGGAGGAACTGCGGTAAGTTGGATATCACAATTGCAGAAGGTGGTGGTTTTATCCACCACAGAGGCAGAATACATTGTTGCAATAGAAGCTGGAAAAGAGATGGTTTGGATGAAGAACTTATTGGATGAATTGGGAAGAAAGCGAGAGGAGAATGTATTGCACTGTGACCGTCAGAGTTCTATACATCTTGCAAAGAACCCGGTATTTCACGCCCGGACGAAGCACATTCAGTGGAAGTACCATTTCATCAGAGGCTTGATACAGGATGGGTTTCTGACGTTGCAGAAGATTTTTGGAGCCAACAATCTGGCTGACATGTTGACAAAGCCCATGGTGATACAGAAGTTGAGGCACTGTTGTGCCTCTGTTGGTCTCCACTGAGGAACAGAGGATGAGAGGCAGAATAAGGGATGACACGATGGGAGCACAAGAGGAAAACAGTTTGTATTTCATGAATTGTCAGGTTGAAATTGAAGTTGTGAATAGAAATCACGCGCACTAGTGAGTGAAGAAGAGGAAGAACTCAGATTAAGTAAGTTGCCTTTGTCAGTTGCATTGAAGCATAGCAGTGTAGTGGATCAGGCTCCAAGTTGGAGATTGTTGGATTGGTGTAGCCCGATCCGGTTGGGCCGAATACTTATGGCCCGCAACTGTAGTAGTGCGGACTTCAGAGTCAACTATACTGTTTCACTTTTGACTTCCAACTGGCAGTCACTGTAACACTTTTGACAAAGGTGGTCGTCGTTCACTGTAGTGACGCGGACTTCTTGTTCGGAACAGTGGACCGTCTTCTCCATATGTAGCCCATTTTGGGCTAGGGTTTCTAACCTGAAAGAACTCTGTAATTTTTGCTCCTGATTATAGTGATAATTATGCATCTCCGTGGACGTAGAGATTATTCCCTAACCACGTAAATTTGTGTGTTCTGTGTGCTTTCTTTTCTCCTGCATTTTCTTTCGTTTCTCGTTTCTGTCATTGCGACTCCCGACAATTCCGCAACAGGTATTTCTGAGAGACCACAACCCATCAGATTTCTAAATTCTAGTTACGTCATTTACATGTATTTATTTTTCCATTGTACTAGTATTAGTCTTGGGGAAGGTTCGTATCCTTCATTTTTAATGTTCTGCAATAAAGAAATAAAATAATTCTTATTTTGTTACGTGGTGAAAGTTGTTTATTTATGTTATACCTCAACTAAGATTCATAAAGAAAATACATCTAAGTATATGACACACATACAAGTTAAGCAAGCACATTTCATATTTGAAAAATCTAGGTTGTTGCACCTAACAACCTATCTCCAACTTTAATTGACCCATCCCAAGATTTCAATCGATCTAATACCATTTGTAACGTCTTGAACTGTCAGCAGCCACCCGACCCGAGCTGGAATGTTGTGAGACCTCAAGCACGTCTCTCCATATGTTAAAATTTATTGACTACCATTAGAGACACAATGCCCTTAAAACAAACCTCTCTAAGTCTGCCCTCTCCATGGGTCACACCCCTCAATCACACCACACAAATGTGAATCCCCAATAAACCAACAATAAATCACCATGCATCCCATGTGCATTACCAACCCATCAAACTCTCGCTTCTCTCACATTTCTTTGATTCTGCACCAGAGGAGAAACAGGGATTCACATAATTGTAAATCTGGTATGAAATTTTGGCTTTACAAACATCTATGACAAAGGGGAAAAAACTTGAGTGCAAAAACAACATCAAAATCCAAGCTTCATCTACCACCATGGTTTTGGGTGATGGTTTGATTTTCCTATGCCATAAGAATCATCCTTTGGGATTTTCACCATTTCTTACAACACTAAGATAACAAATCATGGGTTAAGAAGAACGGTTAGGATCCGTTTGGTTTGCAATTTTTTTAAAATGTTTAAAAACATACATACTTCAATCTCTTCCTTCCGCCTCTTGAAAACATTTTCTAACACAATTTCTACAGAAAATATTCTCATGAACCACTCATGGTTTCATTATAATTATGAAAATAATCAAAATTAGGAATAGATAAATGAATAATGATGTGTCAATATATCAAACATGAAAAAATGATTGAGATAAGCTGCCATTGTTGCCCGTGGATCATGTCATGAGATCGTAGGTTGATAGAACTTTCTTCCCGAATGGGTTGGTCCGGAGCACGGGAATATGCAATCTAATAGCCTCTACCAGTGCACCATGAAGAGCTCCCTAAACAGAGAGTGAGAGAGGGGGAGAGGGTGTAAGAACCCAGTTTTTTCTATAAAAGACTTTGGAATATTCTTGATGTTATTCCAGAGCAGCGCCTTCAGACGGCGTGCGATTCCGAGCCCTCGTATGGCCGGAATTAAATTTTCAGTGCGTTCACACTGGGCACGCCAAATAAATGGGATAACTCCTAAACGGTGATCCGGATCAGAAATCTGAGTGTACGGATGGGTCCGAAATGGGGTTTTTACCCCAAGAACGACATAAAACATGTCGGCGCGGGACGTTGGGACCCCTCGCCCGTTAACGGAACGTTAAACGGATAATTAAAATAATTAATTTATTCGTTTAATTGTTAAACTCAATTATCTCTTAAACGGTAGCTCGGATTGGAAAAACCAGGGCACTGTTGAGTCCGGAATGTGCCGTTTACCCTAGCAGGGGTGTAACTTTCGCGGGCGCGGGCCATCAGTGAAAACTGGTCCCGGGGGCGTTTTCGTAATTTGGCGGCCTCAGAGGTTCAGTTTTATAACTTTTGGACGGGGCCTCAGATTAAAATTCTGAGACCGCCTTTGTGCTTGGGAGGTTGTGTTTACCTTAGGGGAGGCTTGATCTTGACCACGCTGGAGGTTTCGGATACGGGTCATTAATTAAACATTTTAATTAATTTTCTTTATAACCCATCTCTCCCCCCTTCTCCTCCTCCCCTCCCTTTGGCACCTCCTGGCAAAATAAGTTCAACCAAGGAAGCTTCACCCTCCTCCATCCTCCTCTCCAAGGTAGCTGCGGATCCGGTGAAGGTGGATCGCTTGCGAAGCTTCGAGCTACGCCCACGAGGTAGGATCTGTTGTTTTCGTTTTCTTTTCCCCATATCATCATCTTTGAGCTTGATTTTAAGCTTTGAATCTCTGTTTGATCTTCGAACAAAGCCCATGTATGCGTAGTACTTTTTCCGAGCTTTCCATCGCCTATTTCGGTTTGTAAATCCAAGTTTCGAGGAGCTCACAAACGTCCGCCGAAGGTCAACGGGTTTAAGGGTGTTTTCCGGTGGTTTTTTGAGTTTTCCGGCTGGATTTGGGGGTTCCGGCAGCAGGAGGTGCGGGCTCCGGAACGGCGGCAGCAGGCAGCGTGGGCGAGCGTGGTGGCCAGGCAGCAGGCGTCGCGGGCGAGCGTGGTGGCCAAGCAGCGGGGTCGAGGGCATCGGCGCGAGGTGGCAGCTCCAGGCGGGGCGAGGCGGCGGCTCCAGGCGGCGAGGCCGAGCTCGCCAGGGCGCAAGGGAGAACAGGGTCGCGGCGCGCGACCCCGCGGGGGAGACACGACCCGCGTCTCGCGGGTCTTTACGCGGCGGGACGACCGGCCACGAGGGTCGGTCTGCGCGTGGATCACAGGTCCACGGCCGGCCCGCGCGGCTGAGCCACAGGACGACGCTGCGAGCCGGGCCGGCCGGCACGGGCCGACACAGAACGGGCGGACCGACCGGTACAGGCCGATCTAGTCCAAGGGGCTCGCCCCCCTTCGATTTCGAACACCCGTAACTCCCACTACGGGTGTCCGTTTTGCGTACCGTCTGCGGCAGTGTCCTCCAGACGTCGAGATGAAGCCTTTGAGATGGTTTCGGGGATTTTCAATTCTAGAAACGAGGGGCCTCGGGGGCGCAACACGTCTTTAAGTGAATTGGCGTTTTCCCGGGGGTTGTTGTTTTGGGCGGCGCGGACGTATTTGATTTCCGTTTTGAGCGTCGTCAGTGGCGTTGCGACCCTGGCGTTAAGCCGGAGTTTTCCAGTGTGGTTTCGGGCGTTGAAACCGGAGTTGAGGCGTAGGCCCCACAGCCCGTCTTTCGAGCTCCGTGGAGCGCTTTACAACTTTTTCATCAGACGTCCGTTCGGGGCGTGCGAGTAGTCGTTTTTAGGTGTTTTTTCGAGGGCATTGCATTGGCGCAATCTGCCCGCTCTAATTCGGCTCGGTGGTGCGGGGCCCACGAGGGCCGTTTTGGGAGTTGGCAGTGATTTCCAACTTAATCATCGGGTGTCCGTTTTGGACAAGTGAATAGTCCATCTTGTGTACTTTTTCGAGAGAATCGCAACGATGCGATCCATTGGCAGCGCTTCGGGACCGGGATGCGGGTCCCACGCAGCACCGCTCATGTTCGATATGTCGGAACGCATCCTTTTCTCCGGATATCTGTTGCGCTCAAGTGAGCAGTCGATTTGACGTGTCTTCCCGAGGGGATCGCAATGGTGCGATGCGCCCGACTGTTTTCAGGGCCGAGGCTCAGCGGGACGTCGTTCGGGCGTAAAGCGGTGTCAGACGACTTTTACGTCGGATATCCGTTGGAGGCGAGTAGATAGTCTATCTCGCATGTTTTTATGCGAGTATTACAACGGTACGATCTGTTTGGATGTGCGGAGTCTCTTTCGAGATCTCTTTAAACGCGGAAGCAAGTAAGGTGCTCTGGTGGTGGTTCGTCCTACTGTGTTTGTAGCGGACCCTTGGCGTGTGATCGCATGCACTCCCGTGTGAGTGAAGTAATGCTTGAAGAGATGTGGTTGGTCGTGCCTGAGCCGTTGAGGTGGCAAGTTGGAGTTGTTACGTTTACGCCTTCGCGTTGACGTTGGGGGCCGTGTGCACGTTAGCCTTTGGGCTGGAGACGTGGCATACTCTGGGAGTATGCGAGAACGCTGGGAGGTACATGTGGTTGTTTGTACCTGAGAACGTTTGTGCGCTTGGTTGGAGTTGACTTGGGGCCACACATCGTGTGGGCCCCATGTGCGTGTCGTGTTCTGCTTTGCGTACCCTTGACCCCTCGCGACATAGAGGGTCCATCTGTTCTCGTTTGTTTGACCAGCCGGGTTGAGTTTCCCCTGGTTCTGTTCTCGTTTGTTTGACCAGCAGGGTTGAGTGGTTTTCCCTTGGTTCTGTTCTCGATGGTTTGGCCGGCAGAGTTGCTTCGTTCCCTGGTAGAGTTCTTGTGGATTCGGTGTGACCAACACATTACGTGGGCACCGATCCTCTACCCAGGAGGTTGTTTCCAGCAGAGCTGGCCAGGAGGTTATTTCCAGCAGGGCTGGCCAGGAGGTTGTTTCCAACAGGGCTGGCCAGGAAGTTGTTTCCAGCAGGGTTGGCTGGTGAGGTACCATCCAGCAGGGGTAGCCAGTTGTAACATCCAGCAGGGGTGGCCAGTGCGGTACCATCCAGCAAGGATGACCAGTGGGTACCATCCAGCAGGGATGGCCAGTGAGCTACCATCCAGCAGGGATGGCCAGTACAGCGGTGTTCACCGAGCAGTACCATCCAGCAGGGATGGCCAGAACGGTTCCGGGTTTACCTCCAGCGGGGCTGGGAAGTGGTCCCCGATGCCAGTTTTACCGCCAGCTGGGCTGGGAAGTGGTCCCCGATGACGGTTCTGAGCCTCCCTCCAGTGGAGTACCCTTTTACGGGACTGGACATTGGGACTCGTCGACGACTTTAGTCGGGTCTCCCTCCAGTGGATTACCCTTTTACAGGACTGGGAAGTGTGGCACCCGTCGACTTTTGTCGGGTCTCCCTCCAGTGGGAACCCGTCGACTTCCAGGGATTACCCTCCAGCGGGGCTGGGCAGGGGGTCGTCTGTCGACTTTGAAGAGACCTCTCGACTGTGGGGCAGTGACGAGGTGTGGTTTGACGTTCCCCAGAACTCTCAAGTACGAGGGGCGCTTTCCCCACCGAGATGCATCCTTGTGACGCGACCTAAAACCGTGCGGGCGAGTCAGTGCCGCCCAAAGCGGGTAGTGTCAAGGTGCGGTGATTTGAGCCCCTTGACTTGCAGTTCGGGGCAAACGTGCGGATACTGGGCATCGATGGTGTTTACTTCTGGGACTGTTGGCTACTCACTTTCTTGGGCTGAGCTACGGGACAGAGATCCCCTTACGATCATGTTTGGGTTTCTTGACAGAGCATACATATATGTATACCCTGTTCCAGTACCCACTTCTTGGGTTTTGGTTACTCTCCTTCCAGGAGAGGCGAAGACGCGCGGGGTATGCCACGTAATTTCTGTGTCTAGATTCTCGTGGTTGGACGAGTCTACTCTCCCGCTATAGGTAGCGAAGACTCGACGAGAAGTTCATATTCTCACCGTTTCTAGCTCCTTGTGTTTGGATGAGTCTACCTCTTTTCTCTTGTTGGGTTGAGCTGGACTCTCTACTGTTACTCATTACTGCACTCTCGGTTGTACTCATTTACTTTTCCATGTTCGATCTACTGATCACCCTTCGATACCTCCTTTGTTGCTCCCTCGAGCCTTCGGGGTATCCTACTGAGTATTTTATACTCACCCCTACTTGGGTTTTGCCCGCACTTGGTGTGCCTTTGCAGACGACGGACAGGTTGGTCGTAACTTCAACGGAGCTTAGGAGTTCAGGAGCTTGGACCGCGTGCGGTGGTCGTAGTCGGGTTCCAGGTGTGGGACTCTCCTAGCAGTTTTACTTTGTTTACCTGTTGTCGGGTTATGACACTTTTCTGGTTGGGCGCGTGTTTTGCCCCTTTTCTTTTCAGTTTACCTTCAGCAATTGCTTTGTACTGTTTCGAGGTCGATGCACTTTGTGGTTTATTTATAGTAGTTGGTACTTTACTTTTCCTTTTACTCTGCACTTCTACATTGAGTGGGTTGTGTGTGTGTGTAAAGGTACTCAGGCAAAGGCCTCCTCGAGTTTTTTAGCCTTCGGTGCTAGTCATCAGCCCCTGGCCTATGGAGGCGGGCTTAGGGTAGTTGCGACTCGAGCCCGGGTAGGGTCGGGTCGTGACAAAGTGGTATCAAAGGTGGTTCGTTCCTTGGGACGTTGTTCGGACGTCCCTAAAAAGTAATTGGTTGGGATTTAGGGCAACAGTGTTAACGTGTCTCGAGAGTGGCTCTCAGGCTAGAGAGTCCAATGACGGTGCGGCGACCGACGTATCCATCCACCAGGACCCTGATAACCCGCTTGTCGACTCGGAATGCTGAGACACTCGTTGCAGGGAAAATTGGTTTGTGCATCACATAGGATTGAGTCTTTGACTGTCCTTCTTGAGTCAGCTCCCAATTGTTGTGACTGTTAAATACATATATGCTCATCTGACCGCGGCACTCCTTGATAATATTCGGGATGTCTCCGCGAAGAAAGCAAGCCAGGATACCTGCTTTGGTTCGTAACGACGACCCTGTAAGCTACGAGGCCTCAGTCCAGGACCCATCATGCGATTCCCTTTCTCTGGGTGGGCCGGTAGCAGTACCCCCACCTGTTGAGCAGCAGACAGCTTCAGCAGAGAAGACTGAGCTTGAGCGCAGGTTGAGCACGCTCCGCGAGTTCCAGCGGCAGAGACCGTTGAGGTTCAGTGGTGAGCCAGACCCTCAGGAAGCAGAGGTTTGGCTAGAGACAGTGGTTCGCCTTTTCAGGCTTGTGCAGACGCCGGCAGATCTTATGGTGGTTTTGGCCGCCAACCGTTTCCGTGGAGCATCTTGGCGTTGGTGGGGTCTGGTGACTCAGTTTCTTGACGAGTCGTCGCTTTCGTGGGGCGACTTTCAGTTTTTGTTTCGTGAGGAGTTTTTCCCCTCCTGCTTACGCTTCGTTCGGATTCAGGAGCTCCTGCAGTTTCAGCAGGGAGGGATTACGGTGGCCGAGTACGTGGCTAGTTTCACAGACCGTGCACGCTTTTACCCAAACTTGGTCCATGACGGCAACTTCCATGTGCGGAAGTTCGAGCAGGGTCTCCGCAGATTGATCTGTGCTGTCATAGTACCCTTGTGCATTTCCACTTATGTCGGGGAGCTAGAGCAGGCGCTGGTGACAGAGAGCCTCCTGTCACGCTCTACAGTTGGTGGTGGCAGCAGGCTCGACAGAGCCGAGACGTCTACCGCAGCTAACGGGCGTCGGCTGACAGAACCTCGACGCAGGTGGCTTTCCGATAACCGGACTCAGGGGCGGGGTCGTACACCACAGTGGCACCGGAGGGCACCAGTGCAGTCTGAAGAGAGTCGGTGTTATGCTTGCGATGGGCGAGGTCACCTAGCGCGAGACTGCCCGACCAGGCACGCTGAGAATGCCGAGAAGGTAACAAGTGCACAACCGCGGCAGAGACAGCGTCGTAATCGGAGTAGCGCCCAAAGAGGTGGTGTTTGCAGAGGAGCGGGAGGAGCTGGTAGTGGGGGATGACTTTACGAGGTCTTCCCATCACCACTAGAAGATCCACATTAGGCTCCGGGAGCTGACGATTGGGACCGCGGACAACCGCGAGCTTTGGATGTCTACGATCCTGCGGAGCATGAGGTGGCAAGAGGTATTCCCTACATCCCTTCTACTTTTTGCATTAGAATTGTTAGACTATGTGTGTGGAATGCTATTTCTCCATGCTCCTTGCTTGGGTTGTTACCAGGGTGACGCGGGGCATCGGCGTGGCCCTGTGTCGGTAGAGTAAAAGGTGTGGAACCTTTCTCTTTAGTCGATGGTGTTGACTCCTTCACTTCCGAGCGTGTAAGAGGGTCTTGGTTGTGGGACATCGACTGTGAAACCTTACGTGACCAGATATCCTTGGGTGTTTCACCATATGGATATTCTGAAGGAGGGAATCATCGGGCCTTGTTCCAGGTGCGGGCGGTGATTCCAGTCGCGACATGCGACGTAGAGGTTCGATCGAGGAGGTGAGCTACCCCCGAGGTCCTTCGGACCATTTGAGAACGTGTGAAGGGATGACGAGGTTCCTTACCGCCTTTCCCTAACCCCAAAGTTTGGAGTGGGTGCACGACGTCTCCCACATGGATTACCTGAGAAGATGTGTGAATGCCCCTATGCATGTCATCGGCAAGGGAAGACCTCACGTGAACAGATCAAATCCTTTGGTCTGTGTGCGGTGACGCGGGACTGTGCAAGAGTTCTTCTGGGTACGGAAGAGCCAGGTGTGGGCTTAGTACCCTGAGTTGTTCTCTGGTTTTGCTTTTCGGGGATGAAAAGCTTGAAGGAGGGGATGATGTAAGAACCCAGTTTTTGCTATAAAAGACTTTGGAATATTCTTGATATTATTCCAGAGCAGCGCCTTAAGACGGCGTGCGATTCCGAGCCTCGGTGTGGCCGGAATTAAATTTTCAGTGTGTTCACACTAGGCATGCCAAATAAATGGGATAACTCCTAAACGGTGATCCGGATCAGAATTTTGAGTGTACGGATGGGTCCGAAATGGGGTGTTTACCCCAAGAATGACATAAAACATGTCAGTACGGGACGTTGGGACCCCTCGCCCATTAACGGAACGTTAAACGGATAATTAAAATAATTAATTTATTCGTTTAATGGTTAAACTCAAGTATCTCTTAAACGGTAGCTCGAATTGGAAAAATGAGGGCACCGTTGAGTCCGGAACGTGCCGTTTACCCTAGGAGGGGTGTAACTTTCACGGGCCCGGGTCGTCAGTGAAAACTGGTCCCGGGGGCGTTTTTGTAATTTGGCGGCCTCGGGCGTTCATTTTTATAACTTTTGGACGGGGCCTCGGATTAAAATTCTGAGACCGCCGTTGTGCTCGGGAGGTGGTGTTTACCTTAGGGGAGACTTGATCTTGACCGCGCCGGAGGTTTCGGATACGGGTCATTTTGGGGATTTAAAATTAATTAAACGTTTTAATTAATTTTCTTTATAACCCATCTCACCCCCGTTCTCCTCCTCCCCTCCGTTTGGCACCTCCTGGCGGAAGAAGCTCAACCAAGGAAGCTTCACCCTCCTCCATCATCCTCTCCAAGGCAGCTGCGGATCCGGCGAAGGCGGATCGCTTGTGAAGCTTCGGGCTACGCCCACGAGGTAGGATCTGTTGTTTTCTTTTTCTTTTCCCCGGATCATCATCTTTGAGGTTGATTTTAAGCTTTGAATCTCTGTTTGATCTTCGAACAAAGCCCATGTATGTGTAGTATTTTTTCCAAGCTTTCCATCGCCTGTTTCGGTTTGTAAATCCGAGTTCTGAGGAGCTCGCAAACGTCCGTCGAAGGTCAACGGGTTTAAGGGTGTTTTCCGGTGGTTTTTTGAGTTTTCCGGCTGGATTTGGGGGTTCCGGCAGCAGGCGGTGCGGGCTCCGGAACGACGGCAGCAGGCGGCGCGGGCGAGCGCGGTGGCCAGGGAGCAGGCTGCGCGGGCGAGCGCGGTGGTCAGGCAGCGGGGTCGAGGGCGTCGGCGCGAAGCGGCAACTCCAGGCGGGGTGAGGCGGCGGCTCCAGGCGGCGAGGCCGAGCTCACCGGGGCGCAAGGGAGACCGGGGTCGCGGCGCGCGCCCCCGCGGGGGAGACACGACCCGCATCTCACAGGTCTTCACGCGGCGGAACGACTAGACACGAGGTTCAGTCTGCGCGTGGACCACGGGTCCACGGCCGGCCCTCACGGTTGAGCTGCGGGCCGGCGCTGCGAGCCAGGCCGATCGGCGCGGACCGGCCGGTCCAGTCCAAGGGGCTCGCCCCCCTTCGATTTCGGACACCCGTATCTCCAACTATGGGTGTCTGTTTTACGTACCGTCTGCGGCAGTGTCCTCCAGACGTCAAGACGAAGCCTTTGAAATGTTTTCGGGGATTTTCAATTCCCGTAACGAGGGGCCCCGGGGGTGCAACACGCCTTTAAGTGAATTGGTGTTTGCCCCGGGGTTGTTGTTTTGGGCGGCGCAGATGTATCTGATGTCCGTTTTGAGCACCGTCAGTGGCGTTGCGACCCGGGCGTTAAGCCGGAGTTTTCCAGTGTGCTTTCGGGCGTCGAAATCGAAGTTGAGGCGTGGGCCCCACGGCCCGTCTTTCGAGCTGCATGCAGCGCTTTACAAATTTTTCATCGGACGTTCATTCAGGGCGTGCGAGTAGTCGTTTTTGAGTGTTTTTCTGAGGGCATTGCATTGGCGCAATCTGCCAACTCTAATTCCGCACGGTGGTGCGGGGCCCATGAGGGCCGTTTTGGGAGTTGGCGGTGATTTCCAGCTTAATCACCGGGTGTCTGTTTTGGACAAGTGAATAGTCCATCTTGTGTACTTTTTCGAGAGGATCGCAACGGTGCAATCCGTTGGCAGCGCTTCGGGACCGGGATGCGGGTCCCACGCAGCACCGCTCATGTTCGGTATGTCGGAACACATCTTTTTCTCCGAATATTTATTGCGCTCAAGTGAGTAGTCGATTTGACGTGTCTTCCCGAGGGAATCGCAATGGTGCGATGCGCCCGACTGTTTTCGGAGCCGAGGCTCGGTGGGACGTCGTTCGGGCGTAAAGCGGTATCAGACGACTTTTATGTCGGATATCCGTTGGAGGCGAATAGATAGTCTATCTCGCATGTTTTTCCGCGAGGATTACAACGGTACGATCCGTTTGGATGTGCGGAGACTCTTTCGAGATCTCTTTAAATGCGGAAGCAAGTAAGGTGCTCTGGTGGTGGTTCGTCCTACTGTGTTTGTAGCGGACCATTGGTGTGTGATCGCATGCACTCCCGTGTGAGTGAAGTAATGCTTGAAGAGATGTGGTTGGTCGTGCCTGAGCCGTTGAGGTGGAAAGTTGGAGTTGTTACGTTTACGCCTTCGCGTTGACGTTGGGGGTCATGTGCACGTTAGCCTTTAGGCTAAAGACGTGGCATACTCTGGGAGTATGCGAGAACGCTGGGAGGTGCATGTGGTTGTTTGTACCTGAGAACGTTTGTGCGCTTGTTTGGAGTTGACTTGGGGCCACATGTGCGTGTCGTGTTCTGCTTTGCGTACTCTTGACCTCTCGCGAAGTAGAGGGTCCATCTGTTCTCGTTTGTTTGACCAGCCGGGTTGAGTTTCCCCCTAGTTTTGTTCTCGTTTGTTTGACCAGCAGGGTTGAGTGGTTTTCCCCTGGTTCTGTTCTCGATGGTTTGGCCGGCAGAGTTGCTTCGTGTTCCTTGGTAGAGTTCTTGTGGATTCGGGGTGACCAACACATTACGCGGGAACCGATCCTCTGGCCAGGAGGTTGTTTCCAGCAGGGCTGGCCGGTGAGGTACCATCCAACAGGGGTGGCCAGTGGGGTACCATCCAGCAGGGGTGGCCAGTTGTACCATCCAGCGGGGGTGGCCAGTGCGGTACCATCCAACAGGGATGACCAGTGGGTACCATCCAGCAGGGATGGCCAGTGAACTACCATCCAGCAGGGATGACCAGTACAGCGGTGTTCACCGAGCAGTACCATCCAGCAGGGATGGCCAGAACGGTTCTGGGTTTACCTCCAGCGGGGCTAAGAAGTGGTCCCTGATGCCGGGTTTACCTCCAGCTGGGCTGGGAAGTGGTCCCCGATGACGGTTTTGAGCCTCCCTCCAGTGGAGTACTCTTTTACGGGACTGGGCATTGGAACTCGTCGACGACTTTAGCTGGGTCTCCCTCCAGTGGATTACCCTTTTACGAGACTGGGCAGTGTGACATCTGTCGACTTTTGCCGCGTCTCCCTCCAGTGGGAACCCGTCGACTTCCAGGGATTACCTTCCAGCGGGGCTGTGCAGGGGGTCACCTGTCGACTTTGAGGAGACCTCTCAACTGCGGGGCAGTGACGAGGTGTGGTTTGATGTTCCCCAGAACTCTCAAGTACGAGGGGCGCTTTCCCCACCGAGACGCGTCTTTGTGACGCGACCTAAAACCATGCGGGTGAGTCAGTGCCGCCCAAAGCGGATAGTGTCAAGGTGCGGTGATTTGAGCCCCTTGACTTGCAGTTCGGGGCAGACGCGCGGATACTGGGCATCGATGGTGTTTACTTCTAGGATTGTTGGCTACTCACTTTCTTGGGCTGAGCTACAGGACGGAGATCCCCTTACGATCTTTTTCAGGTTTCTTGACAGAGCATATATATATGTATACCTTGTTCCAGTACCCACTTCTTGGGTTTTGGTTACTCTCCTTCCAGGAGAGGCGAAGACGCACGGGGTATGTCACGTGCTTTCCGTGTCTAGCTTTTTGTGGTTTGACGAGTCTACTCTCTTGCTATAGGTAGCGAAGACTCGACGAGAAGTCCATCTTCTCACCATTTCTAGCTCCTTGTGTTTGGACGAGTCTACCTCCTTTCTCTTGTTGGGTTGAGTTGGACTCTCTACTGTTACTCCTTACTGCACTCTCGGTTGTACTCCTTTACTTTTCCCTGTTTGATCTACTGCTCAACCTTCGGTACCTGCTTTGTTGCTCCCTCGAGCCTTCGGGGTATCCTAATGAGTATTTTATACTCACCCCTGCTTGGGCTTTGCCCGCACTTGGTGTGCCCTTGCAGACGACGGACAGGTTGGTCATGACTTCAGCGGAGCTTAGGAGTTCGGGGGCTTGGACTGCGTGAGGTGGTCGTAGTCAGGTTCCAGGTGTGGGACTCTCCTAGCAGTTTTACTTTGTTTACCTGTTGCCGGGTTGTGGCACTTTTCTGGTTGGGCGCATGTTTTGCCCCTTTTCTTTTCAGTTTACTTTCAGCACTTGCTTTGTACTGTTTAGAGGTCGATGCACTTTGTGGTTTATTTATAGCAGTTGGTACTTTATTTTTCCTTTAACTCTGCACTTCTGCATTGAGTGGGCTGCGTGTGTGTGTACAGGTACTCAGGAAAAGGCCTCCCCGAGTTGTTTAGCGTTCGGCGCTAGTCGCCAGCCCCTGGCCTATGGAGGCGGGCTTGGGGTAGTTGCGGCTCGAGCCCGGGTAGGGTCGGGTCGTGACAGAAGGAGAGGGCCAAGCTGATAAAAAATATGTAAACTTCTTTCCTTGGGTTCAACTGATAAATTGCAATGAACTGTTTATTTATTTTAAGCCTTCTCATTAACTTTCAATGCATGAAAATGTTATAGTGAATGGCTAGCAGCCCACTACCCATTGTTGCTCCTCCTGAAGCTTACTAAAAAAATGTTTATCATACTTATCACTTACGATAAGCAGGTGTTTGTTTTGTTTGTGAAAAACACTGACACTAAAAATTCTGAAGAAACCACTTGGAGTCCATTCAAAAATAATTACTAAAAATTGCTTATAACAATAATTGCTTCAGTATAAGTGTTTCCACATTTCCTGCTCATTGAAAAAGTGGTTTTATGTCATTTATTCAAGTGTTTTTCTCTGAAATTTAAGTGTTGGTGTTTTTTCATAAACAAAACAAACACCATTTTTGTCAAATTGTTTACCACAAGTGATGAGTGTTATAAGTAGTTTTCAGTAACTGATGTCAAATGAACCCTTAAACCAGATAACAATTTTTTAATGAGTAATCTATAAACATTTATACAAAATCACTTATCATAAATTATAGATGTTATAAAGACATTTAATCAAGTGTTGCCTAACATAACCTTATAAACCTTCAAACATATTCTCGGTAGCACGTTATTTTATGTTTCTCAACAATTTTTCAGCCCATGTGAACTGTTCAAACCCTCGTTTAAAGTGTTAAATCTAGACTTCATGAGTTAGAAACTACAAGTGGACAAAAAGGGAGCGCCACAGATAAACAGCCACAACAGAACGCACGCACATTTGTAACGAAACACTATAGAATCTGCTAATCCAAGATCCCACCATCATGTAGAGGTGGCAATTCAGGTTCATGGGTAGAAATCACGTTGGATCAGCCTTCCTATGAACCCATTTAAGCCCAACCCTAACCCAAATCATTTAATTAAACAGGTTGACCTGAACCAACCCATTTATGAAGGGGTCATCCCTAACCCAACCACCAACCTATAACATAGACTGTTGTAGAGCCCAAATGGATCGTGCAAGGACACTAAGGGGGGGTCAATCAGTATAACTGACTTTTAACGAGTTTCGTCTTCTTTTAATTAACCCCTCTTAAACTCAAACCCCAGCTCCGATTAAGAGAAATAGATCAATAGATGCCAAACAAGTGACCCCACCCGCCTTTTTATAAACAAGTTTAGTTGGTTGATTTTATTCCAGCACCATCCAATCTTTGCAATCATCCATCACTTGATCAAGACAACGGTCAGCAGCTCGTAGTTTGCACCGCCTCAACTTCTGTCTTTCTGTGAACAATGTAAGTAATTATTTTAATCTTACATAGCTCTTTGAAGAATCATACATAGCCTTTGAAAACTCCAGGTTATTTTTACGCATCGAAGAGTTACTCATACGCAAGCCAAATTGCTTCTTCCACATTTCATCATTCTGAAACTTGTCGCTAGTTGCCACTTGGTTGAATTCCAGACGTCGTTACCACCGCATTTCCCATCTGCATTTGGTTCTACATTTGGACTTCTGGAATCAACCCTTCCAAAAGTTCTAAACACTAAGCTAGAAAATGGTTTTCAAACGGCCAAAATCTAACAGATGTCACTATTACATCATTATTGCATCACAATTGAACCATTTATTTATTTATTTTATTATTTTTAATGAAAAATATCAAAAATTTACAGCAACCTAATTTTGACATCCTGATTCCAAATATGAATTTTATTTTTTGAAAATAAATTTTAAATATGAGAAAATCAATGTTTAAGGAACCTCCCAAAACTTAAAAAAAATCAAGTTTTTATTATGTAAAACTTTTCATAATATTTTAAAAATATTATTTCAAACTTAGAAAATTACTTTATAGGTTTTAGAAATTGAATTTAATATTTCAAAATAAAGTATTTAACTAATATATCATATTTAGATTACTAGAAAATAGTACCATATATATTGTATACAATACTTTACTATTCACTTAAAAATTCAATTCTTTCTGAAAATTTCAAAAAATCCATTCTTAACTAATTTTGACGTTATGAATCAAAATTTTAATCCATGTTATCAAAATAAATCTCTAAATGAGATAAACTCAATATTTAGATGGAATATAACACATTATGGTTCAATAAATAAAGATAAAATGTATTACTTAAAATAATTTCTTTATTCAAGTTAGATGAATTAAAATATTATATATATTACTTTAAATAATCATTTATAGCATTTTTATATTCATATACTAGTAATTATTTAATTATACAGTTATTTAAACAATTATAAATAACGGTCCATTATTTTAATGATCGGGTTACTATTCTAACGATCATATTTCCAACAGCTACCTTACTTCTTTTGTGGTATTTCTAAGAGACCAAGACACGTCCGATTTCCAAATTCTAGTTATGTTATTTACATGTATTTATTTTTCCATTGTATAAGTATTAGTCTTGGTGAATGTTTTTATCATTCATTTGTAATGTTCTACAATAAAGAAATAAAATAATGCTTATCTTGTTCCGTGGTGCAAATGATTTATTTATATTATACCACAACTATGCTTCATAAAGAAAATACATTTAAGTATGACTTACATATAAGTTAAGCGCACAAATTTCATATTTGAAAAATCTACGTTGTTACACCTAACAACTTATCTCCACCTTTAATTGACTCATCCAAAGATTTCAATCGATCTAATACCATTTGTAACGTCTTGAACTGTCACCGGCCACCCGACCTGAATTGGAATGTTGTGAGACCTCAAACGCGTCTCCATATGTCAAAGGTTATTGACTACCATTAGAGAGATTGTGCCCTTAATACAAACCTCTCTGATTCTGCCCTCCCCATGGGTCAAACCCCTCAATCACACCTCACACAAATGTGAAACCCCAACAAACCAAAAACAATAAATCACCCAGCATCCCATGTGCATTACCAACCCCTCTTAAACTCGAACCCCAGCTCCGATTAAGAGAAATAGATCAATAGATGTGCTCTTCAACCTCACCTTACCATGCAATGCAGAAACAAACAAAAAAAACAGCACGCAATATTTACAAGGTCCGGCTTCGATGTGAGAGTCTGCTCCATGCCACGTTCCACTTTTGTGGAGTGCACGGATTTTATTTTCACTTTTAATTTGAGATGATTACAAGTGCAGTTCTAAGTCGCACACAATGGTTGGGCCGGTATCATCCAAATCCCGAAAGGTGGGAACAATCAACTTCCAGAATGTGTGTGGTTGTTTATATACTAGAACCACCAGTTCTTCAATGGAGTTATTTATACTGGCACCACCAATTCTTCAAGAGTCCTTCTCGAACCAACGAGCAGGTCTTAAATCGCCAGATAATGATCAGCAAATACACATGCAGGTTGGCCTTGATCTCCACTCGGACTCACTGCAATATTAAATCACAATGGTTCTCAATCTTCAGGAGTCTCAACACCAATAGATACCCAGCAGGTGCAGCGTCGGCCCCTTCTCAATCTTCTTTTTTATCTCTTCTTCGACAGGAAACTTTCTTCTTGATAAGAAAGGCTCTCTGCTTCTATTCAGCTCCTCTTCTTTGATACCAACAAGGCAGCACCGGTATCGGACTCTCCTTTTTATTCTTCTTCAATCACCAGAATATGCAGCAAGAATATATGAGTTGGATCTCCCTCTGGTTTTTCGACTTGCAGATGGTTCACCAAGAGCAATTGAGTCGAAATTTTTTCATTTTCCTCTTCTCCTGAAAATATATATATTCACGATATAGCGTGAATATTTTCTCCATGATTTGCGGCAGCTTGAATTCTCCTGAGTCTTCGGCCTTTTAATCTCATTTAAAACTGAGATAATATCTCCTTAGAAATCTCCTGAAGACTCGGACGTTGATTCTCCACGCGGTTTTTGAATAACCACCATCTCATTACCCCAAAATCCCTACAACTTAAATTCTTTTAATTTCATTCCACATTTGCATGTATTCATGCAGCAACACAACATGTGCCCCAGCGTGGAACTCCCCGGGCTGAACCTCCAGGAGCAACTCAAAACGATCACCAAGAATGGACCACGACGTGGTTCATATCATTTTGCTTCTAAGATCTTCTCTCATTCGAGTCACTACTATAAGAACCCAGTTTTTGCTATAAAAGTCTTTGGAATATTCTTGATGTTATTCCAGAACAGCGCCTTCAGATAGCGTGCAATTTCGAGCCCCGGTGTGGCCAGAATTAATTTTTAAGTGCGTTCACACTGGGCACGCCAAATAAAATGGGATAACTCCTAAACGGTGTTTCGGATCAGAAATCTGAGTGTACGGATGGATCTGAAATGGGGTTTTTACCCTAGAAACAACACAAAACACGTCGGCGCAGGACGTTGGGACCCCTCATCCGTTAACGGAACATTAAACGGATAAATAAAATAATCAATTTATTCGTTTCATGGTTAAACTCAAGTATCTCTTAAACGGTAGTTCGGATTAGAAAACCGAGGGCACCGTTGAAACCGGAACGTGCCGTTTACCCGAAGAGGGGTGTAACTTTCGCAGGCGCGGGCCCTCTGTGGAAAACGCCACGAGGGGCGTTTTCGTAATTAAGTGGTCTCGGACGTTAGATTTGATATCTTTCGAACGGAGCCTCGGATTAAAATTATGAGACCACCGTTGTGCTCGAGAGGTGGTGTTTACCCTAAGCGCGACCTAACTTTCACTGTGTTTGGGGTTTCGGACGCGGATTTAAATTGGGTTGAGTTTTTAATTAATTAAAGGTTTAATTAATTTTCTTTATTTAATCTCTTCTTCTTCCCCCACCCTCTCCCTGGCGAAACCCTTCTCATTCCTCTCCCAAGCAACTCCCCTCCTCCCATGCTCTCTTCCTCCTTCACCTCCTCCTCCTCCCTTTGGCGGAGGACAACGGAACTTCGAATCTTGGCGAGCACATTCTTCGCCAACGACGAACGGATCCAACGAGGTAGGATTCTTGTTAAATTTCGCGCCCTCGTCGATTTCTTAAATTTCTTCGTCAATTTCGTCTTTGAATTTTATAGTTTTTAGAATTTGGGGCGTTGGCCGAACGAACACGGCCAACGCCCGAGCCCCGTTTAATTTCTCGTTCTTGGGCGTTATTCGTCCCAAATTTTCGAACGCGCGCGAATCTCGACGGATCGATGAACAAGGGGCGGCGTTGTAAAGATCCGGTTCCGGGGATCCTGAAACTAGTGTCGGATAATTTTTCCGACCACCGGAGTGGTCGGGGGGACCGGCCGAAGGTTCGGACGAGGTGGCCGGCGCGAATGGGGTTCGGATTGAAGCGGCGGCGGCCGGGCGGTGTCGGGTGTCGCCGGCTGGCCAAAGGTGGTGTGTGGCCGGAGGAGCCGAGTGGCCGGAGGAGCGGCTGGCCAGGGTCTGGCGGTGCGGCTGTGGGGGTGAAGTCGGGACGGCGGGTAGCAGGACGGTGCTGCGGAGGTGGCGCCGGAGCGGTGCGCGGCCGAGGAGGCAGTGCGGTGTGTGGTCGGGGCAGCGCGGCGGTGTGTTGCAGCAGCGGGCGGAGGCGCCAAGGGCGTCCGGCGCAGCGTCGCGGTCGAAGGGAGCCCGAGGCCCGGCCTCGGGCGTGCAGAGGAAGCCAGGACCCGCCCTTTGCGGGTCCTGCGGGCGCGTCAACGAAGACCGGCCAAGCGGCCGGTCTGTTGGTAGGCAAGGACCCGCGTGCTGCGAGTCCTGTTGGGCGACGAAGACCGGCCAGTTGGCCGGTCTGTTTGGAGAAAACCGGACCCGCTCGGGTCCGGTGCTGCTGGGCGGGCCACGGGCCGGCGATTCGGACCGGGCCGCGGGCCGGCGATTCGGACCGGGCCGGCCGGGGTGAACCGGCCCGGTTAGGCCCCCTTGCGTTCGGGGGGCCGAAACTTCTAAACGGCGCGTCAGTTTGACGCGCAGTCTGCGGCTGCGGGATCGTGTCGGCGAGGCGGTCTTTTTAAAGTGGGTTTCGAGGTTTTTGGATTCCGTGCCCGAAGATGGGTGACCCGAAAAACTTTAATTTAATAATAATAAATTACTAAATAAAGCCCGCGATGGACGCACTTCGCGAGCCGGACGTCCGTTTGACGTGTCGTCAGAGGCATTGTGGTCCTGGGTTGAGACGGACCTTCCAAAGTTCGTTCGGAACCTTTGTGGTTTGGTTTCGTTGCTCGGAAGCAAGAAACGCTTAATGCGAATGATTAATTAATTAATTGTTGCGTCAGACCTAACTCCTGCTTGGGATGTCCGATTGACGCGCCGTCAGCGGTAGCGTGACCCCATTCCTCGTGCGGACTTTTTGAGATGCTTTCTGAAGCGTTCAGGTTGGAGATAAGATGCGGGCCCCACAGGGCCTAGTTCGCACGTTTTACGGTGGAACTCCACTTTTTCACCCGACATCCGTTTAGGGTGTTTGAGTACTCATTTCTGAGTGTTTTTCCGAGGGGATTGCAACGGCGCAATCCGCTCGCCTAAATCCGGGCTCGAAGTGCGGGCCCCACAGGGCCCCTTTTGCGTATAATGCGGGGAGTTGCAGCTTCTGCATCCGAAGTCCGTTTTAGGCGCCTTCAACGGTGTTGTGACCCTGGCATCGAGGCGAAATTGACCGGGGTGGTTTCAGGCGTTGAAGTCGGAGTTGAGGCGTTGGCCCCACGGGCCGTCTCTTAAGATGTGTGCAGCATACTGCGACTTTTTTTCATTAGGCGTCTGTTTGGGGCGTATGAATAGTCGTTTTAGCGTGCTTTTCCGAGAGCATCGCGGTGGCGCAGTTCGCCCGACCTCTCTCAGGACCGAGGTGCGGGCCCCACGAAACGTCGTATGGACATGAAGCGGTATGGAATAACTTTTTCATCAGGAGCCCGTTTCCAGCGAGTAAGTAGTCTATCTCGCGTGTTTTTTCACGAAGATTACAACGGTGTAATCTGTTTAGGTGAGCGGAGCTTCTTACGTGATCTTATTAAATTTGGAAACATGAAATGGTGTTGGTCGGAGGTTCCGTTGACGCACTCCGAACCTACGCATGGTAGCGGTACTAGTGACACCCAGTGATGACACAGGCGCTGAACCTCTATTAGGTGTTTTGTTCTGGAGTTGGGTGGTTGCGCGATACCCCCTTCGTGTTCTGTTGGTCAGTGTTGTACCGTCCAGTAGGGATGGCCATAGCAGTTCCGGGTTTACCCTCCAGCGGGGATGGGCAGTGGGTTATTCTTCGACTTCTTCGGGTTTACCCTCCTGCGGGGCTGGGCAGTGGGTTGCTCATTGACTTCTTAGGGTTTACCCTCCAGTAGAGACTGGGCAGTGGGTTACCCGACAACCACTTAGGGTTTACCCTCCAGCAGAAACTGGGCAGTGGGTTACCCGTCGACTACTTAGGGTTTACCCTCCAGAACAGACTAGGCAGTGGGTTACCCGTCGACCTCTTAGGGTTTACCCTCCAGAACAGACTAGGCAGTGGGTTACCCGTCGACCTCTTAGGGTTTACCCTCCAGCAGAGACTGGGCAGTGGGTTACCCGACGACCTCTTAGGGTTTACCCTCCAGCGGGGCTGGGCAGTGGGTTACCCAACGACTTTTTTCAGACTCAGTCCTTTCTACTAGGCTAGTCTGTGGTTTTTCTCCGTGACTTCCGGAGCGGGACCCTTGGTTGTACGGGTCAGTGATGTGAAAGATTTGACTTTGAGAAGACCTCTCGACTTTGTGACAGTGACGAGGTGTGGTGTGACTTTCCCCAGAACTCTCAAGTACAAGGGGCGCTTTCCCCACCAAGACGCGTCCTTGGGACGCGACCTAAAATCGTGCGGGCAAGTCAGTGCCGCCCAAAGTGGATAGTGTCAAGGTGCGGTGATTTGAGCCCATTGACTTGCAGTTCGGGGTAGACGGGTGGGATACTGGGCATCGATGGTGTTTACTTCTGGGACTGTTGGCGACTCACTTTCTTAGGCTGAGCTATGAGATGAAGTTCCCCTTACGATCTTGTTCGGGTTTCTTGTTTGAGCATATGGATATGTATATACCTTGTTCCAGTACCCACTTCTTAGGTTTTGGTTACTCTCCTTCTAGGAGAGGCGAAGACGCGCGGGGTATGTCACGTGCTTTCCGTGTCTAGCTTCTCGTGGTTGGACGAGTCTACTCTCCTGCTATAGGTAGCGAAGACTTGACGAGAAGTACATCTTCTCACCGTTTCTAGCTCCTTGTGTTTGGACGAGACTACTTCCTTCCTCTTGTTGGGTTGAGTTGTACTCTTTACTGCACTCTCGGTTGTACTCCTTTACTTTTCCCTGTTCGATCTACTGCTCACCTCTTCAGTACCTCCTTTGTTGCTCCCTCGAGCCTTCGGGGCATCCTACTGAGTATTTTTATACTCACCCCTGCTTGGGCTTTGCCCGCACTTGGTGTGCCCTTGCAGACGACGGACAGGTTGGTCGTGACGTCAGAGAAGCTTAGGAGTTCGGGAGCTTGGACTGCGTGCGGTGGTCGTAGTCTGGTTCCAGTTGTGGAACTCTCCCAGCTGTTTTGCTTTTATTTACCTGTTGCCGGGTTGTGGCACTTTACTGGTTGGGTGCGTGTTTTGCCCCTTTTCTTTTCAGTTTACCTTTAGCACTTGCTTTGTACTGTTTAGAGGTCGATGCACTTTGTGGTCTGTTTATAACAGTTGACGCTTTACTTTACTTTTCTTTTTACTCTGCACTTCCGCATTGAGTGGGTTGCGTGTGTGTACAGGTACTCAGGCAAAGGCTTCATCGAGTTGTTTAGCCTTCGGTGCTTGTCGCCAGCCCCTGGCCTATAGAGGCGGGCTTGGGGTAGTTGCGGCTCGAGCCCGGATAGGGTCGGGTCGTGACAAAGTGGTATCAAAGGTGGTTCATTCCTTGGAACATTGTTCGGACGTCCCTAAAAATGAATTGGTTGGGATCTAAGGCAACAGTGTCAACGTGTCTCGAGAGCGGCTCTCAGACCAGGGAGTCCATTGACGATGCGGCGGCCGACGTATCCATTCACCAGGACTCTGATAACCCGCTTGTCGACTCGGCATGCTGAGACACTCGTTGTAGGGAAATTGGATTGTGCATCACATAGGATTGAGTCTTGACTATCCTTCTTGAGTCAGCTCCCCATTGTTGTTGTTGTTATATACATATATGCTCGTCTGACCGCGGCACTCCTTGATAATATTCAGGATGTCTCCGCGAAAACAGTCAGCCAGGATACCAGCTTTGTTTCGTGACGACGACCCTGTGAGCTACGAGGCCTCAGTCCAGGACCCATCATGCGAGTCCCTTTCTCCGGGTGGGCTGGTAGCAGCACCCCCACCTGGTGAGCAGCAGGCAACTCCAACAAAGCAGACGGAGCTTGAGCGCAGGTTGAGCGCGCTCCGTGAGTTCCAGCGGCAGAGACCGCTGAGGTTCAGTGGTGAGCCAGACCCTCAGGCAGTAGAGGTTTGGCTAAAGACAGTGGTTCGCTTCTTCAAGCTTGCGCAGACACCGGCAGATCTGATGGTGGTTTTGGCCGCCAGCCTTTTCCACGGAGCAGCTGGGCGTTGGTGGAGTCTGGTGACTCGGTTACTCGATGAGTCGCCACTTTCGTGGGATGACTTTCAGCTGCTGTTTCGTGAGGAGTTTTACCCCTCCTGCTTACGCTCCGTTCGGACCCAGGAGCTCTTGAGGTTTCAGCAGGGAGGGATGACAGTGACTGAGTACGCGACTAGGTTCGCGGACCGTGCACGTTTTTACCCAGACTTGGTCCATGACAGCAGCTTCCGAGCGCGGAAGTTTGAGCAGGGTCTCCGCAGAGAGATTCGTGTTATCAAAGTACCATTGGGCATTCCCACTTATGCCGAGGTGCTAGAGCAGGCGCTGGTGACAGAGAGCTTCATGTCACGTTCTACAGTTGGTGGTGGCGGTAGGCACGATGGAGCCGAGACGTCTGCCGCAGCTAACAGGCGTCAGCAGATAGAACCTCGACACAGGCGGCCTTCCACCCGCCGGCTTCGGAGACGTGGTCGTGCACCACTGTGGCGGCAAAGCCCAGGGGCTCAGCCGAGGGGACCCTTCCGTGAGCAGACCCAGGGGCAGGGTCATACACCACAGTGGCGTCGGAGGGCACTAGGGCAGCCCAGAGAGCTTCGGTGCTATGTTTGCGATGGGCGAGGTCACTTGGCACGGGACTGCCCGACCAGGTATGCTGAGAACTTCGGGCAGGCAGCAGGTGCACCACCGCGGCAGAGGCAGCGTCGTGATCAGAGTAGCGCCCAGAGAGTTGGTGCTAGCGGAGGAGCGGGAGGAGCTGGAAGTGGAGGACGACCTTACGAGGTCTTCCCACCACCACCAGGCGGTCCACGTCAGACTCCGGGAGCTGACAGTTGGGACCGCGGACAGCCGTGAGCTTTGGATGTCTATGATCTTGCAGAGCATGAGGTGATAAGAGGTACGCTTTACGGCTCTACTACATTTGCAGTAGAATTGTTAGACTCTGTGTGTGAAATGTTTTCCTCCCTGCTCCTTGTTTGAGGTGTTACCAAGGTGACGCAGGGCATCGAGTGTAACCCTATGTTGGTAGAGTAGGAGGCGTAGAACCTTTTTCGTTAGTCGATGGTGTCGACTCCATCGCTTTCCGAGCGTGTAAGAGAGTCTTGGTTGTGGGACATCGACTATGAAACCTTGCGTGACCAGATATCCTTGAGTGTTTCAACATATGGATATTCTGAAGGAGGGAATCACCGGGCTTTGTCCCAGGTCCAAACGGTGATTCCAGTCGCGGCGTGCGGCGTAGGGGTTCGACCGGGGAGGTGAGCTACCCCCGAGGGCCTGCGGGCCGTTTGAGACCGTGCGAAGGGATGATGAGGTTCTCTACCGCCTTGCTCTAACCCCAAAGTCTGGAGTGGGTGCACGACGCCTCCCACGTGACATACCTGAGGAGATGTGTGCGTGCTCCTATGCACGTCATCGGCAAGGGAAGATCTCGCGTGAACAGATCAAATCCTTTGGTCTGTGTGCGGTGACGCGGGACTGTGCAAGAGTTTTTCTGGGTACGGGAGAGCCAGGTGTGGGCTTAGTACCCTGAGTTGCTTCCCTAGTTTTGCTTTTCGGGGACGAAAAGCTTGAAGGAGAGAATGATGTAAGAGCCCGGTTTTTGCTATAAAAGTATTTGGAATATTCTTGATGTTATTCCAGAGCAGCGCCTTCAGACGGCGTGCGATTCCGAGCCCCGTTGTGACCGGAATTAATTTTTAAGTACGTTCACACTGGGCACGTCAAATAAATGGGATAACTCTTAAACGGTGTTTCATATCAGAAATCTGAGTGTACAGATGGATCCAAAATGGGGTTTTTACCCTAGGAACAACACAAAACACGTCGGTGCGGGACGTTGGGACCCCTCGTCCGTTAACGGAACATTAAACGGATAAATAAAATAATTAATTTATTCATTTAATGGTTAAACTCAAGTATCTCTTACACGGTAGTTCGGATTGGAAAACCGAGGGCACCGTTGAGTCCGGAGCGTGCCTTTTACCCTAGGAGGGGTGTAACTTTCACAGGCGCGGGCCCTCTGTGGAAAACGCCACAAGGGGCGTTTTCGTAATTAAGTGGTCTCAGACGTTAGATTTTATATATTTCGAACGGAGTCTCGGATTAAAATTCTGAGACCACCGTTGTGCTCGGGAGGTGGTGTTTACCCTAGGCGCGACCTAACTTTCACTGCGTTTCGAGTTTCGGACGCGAATTTAAATTGGGTTGAGTTTTTAATTAATTAAATGTTTAATTAATTTTCATTATTTAATCTCTTCTTCTTCCCCCACCCTCTCCCTGGCGAAACCCTTCCCATTCCTCTCCCAAGCAACTCCCCTCCTCTCATGCTCTCTTCCTCCTTCACCTCCTCTTCCTCCCTTTGGCGGACGACGACGGAACTTCGAATCTTGGCGAGCACATTCTTCGCCAACGACGAACGGATCCAACAAGGTAGGATTCTTGTTAAATTTCGCGCCCTCGTCGATTTCTTAAATTTCTTTGTCAATTTCGTCTTTGAATTTTATAGTTTTTAGAATTTGGGGCGTTGGCCGAACGAACACGGCCAACGCACGAGCCCCGTTTAATTTCTCGTTCTTGGGCGTTCTTCGTCCCAAATTTTCGAACGCGCGCAAACCTCGACGGATCGATGAGCAAGGGGCGGCGTTGTGAAGATCCGGTTCCGGGGATCCCAAAACCGGTGTCGGATAATTTTTCCGACCACCGTAGTGGTCGGGGGGACCGACTGAAGGTTTGGACGAGGTGGCCGGCACGGATGGGGTTCGGATTGAAGCGACGGCGGCCGGGCGGTGTCGGGTGTCGCCGGCTGGCCAAAGGTGGTGCGTGGTCGGAGGAGCGGCTGGCCGGAGTCTGGCGGTGCGGTTGTGGGGGTGAAGCCGGGACGGCGGGTAGCAGGACGGTGCTGCGGAGGTGGTGTCGGAGCGGTGCGCGGCCGAGGAGGCGTGTTGTGTGGCCGGGGCAGCGCGGCGGTGTGCTGCGGCAGCGGGCGGAGGTGCCGAGGGCGTCCGGCGGAGGTGTGTTACGGCCGGCGTCCGGTGCGGCGTCGTGGTCGAAGGGAGCCCGAGGCCCGGACTCGAGCGTGCAGAGGAATCCAGGACCCGCGGGTCCTGTAGGCGCGTCAACGAAGACCGGCCAAGCGGCCGGTCTTTTGGGAGGCAAGGACCCGTGCACTGCGGGTCCTGCTGGGCGACGAAGACTGGCTAGTTGGCCGGTCTGTTTGGAGAAAACCAAACCCGCTCGGCTCCGGTGCTGCTGGGCGGGCCGCGGCGTGATGGGCCAGACCCGCGGCTGGGCCGCGGGCCGGCGATTCGGACCGGGCCGGCCGGGGTGAACCGGTTCGGTTAGGCCCCCTTGCGTTCGGGGGGCCGTAACTTCTAAAAGGCGCGTCCATTTGACGCGCCGTCTGCGGCTGCGGGATCGTGTCGGCGAGGCGGTATTTTTAAAGTGGGTTTCGGGGTTTTTGGATTCCATGCCCGAAGACGGGTGAACCGAAGAACTTTAATTTAATAATAATAAATTATTAAATAAAGCCCGCGATGGACGCGCTTCGCGAGCCGGACGTCCGTTTGATGTGTCGTCAAAGGCATTTGGTCCTGGGTTGAGACGGACCTTCCAAAGTTCGTTCGGAACCTTTGTGGTTTGGTTTCGTTGCTCGGAAGCACGAAACGCTTAATGCGAATGATTAATTAATTAATTAATTAATTGTTGCGTCGGACCTAACTCCTGCTTGGGATGTCCGATTGACGCGTCGTCAGCGGCAGCGTGACCCCAGTCCTCGTGCGGACTTTTTGAGATGCTTTCTGAAGCGTTCGGGTTGCAGACAAGATGTGGGCCCCACAGGGCCTAGTTCGCATGTTTTACGGTGGAACGTCACTTTTTCACCCGACATCCGTTTAGGGTGTTTGAGTACTCGTTTCTGAGTATTTTTCCGAGGGGATCGCAACATCGCAATCCGCCCGCCTAAATTCGGGCTCGAAGTGTGGGCCCCACAGGGCCCCGTTTGCGTATAACGCGGGGAGTTGCAGCTTCTGCATCCGGAGTTCGTTTTAGGCACCGTCAACGGCGTTGTGACCCTGGCATCGAGGCGAAATTGACCGGGGTGATTTCAGGCGTTGAAGCCGGAGTTAAGGCGTGGGCCCCACGGGCCGTCTGTTAAGATGTGTGCAGCATACTGCGACTTTTTTCATTAGGCGTCCGTTTGGGGCGTATGAATAGTCGTTACAGCGTGCTTTCCTGAGAGCATCGCGGTGGCGCAGTTCGCCCGGCCTCTCTCTGGACCGAGGTGTGGGCCCCACGAGACGTCGTATGGGCATGAAGCGGTGTTGAATAACTTTTTCATCGGGAGCCCGTTTCCAGCGAGTAAGTAGTCTATCTCGCGTGTTTTTCCACGAGTATTACAACGGTGTAATCTGTTCAGGCGAGTGGAGCCTCTTACGTGATCTTATTAAATGTGGAAACATGAAAGGGCATTGGTC
Organism: Viscum album; assembly: GCA_963277665.1. NCBI lineage: Eukaryota > Viridiplantae > Streptophyta > Magnoliopsida > Santalales > Viscaceae > Viscum > Viscum album. The sequence continues at coordinate 514,401,386 of OY728141.1, read as the reverse complement.
GGAGGTTCCTTTGACGCACTCCGAACCTACACACGGTAGCGGTACTAGTGACACCTAGTGATGGCATGAGCGTTGAACCTCTATTAGATGTTTTATTCTGAAGTTGGGTGGTTGCACGATACCCCCTCCGTGTTCTGTTGGCCAGTGTTGTACCATCCAGTAGGGATGGCCAGAGCAGTTCCGGGTTTACCCTCCAGCGGGGCTGGGCAGTCCGCTCATCGACTTCTTCGGGTTTACCCTCCAGCGAGGCTGGGCAGTGGGTTGCTCATCGACTTCTTCGGGTTTACCCTCCAACGGGGCTGGGCAATGGGTTGCTCATTGACTTCTTAGGGTTTACCCTCCAGCAGAGACTGGGCAGTGGGTTACCCGACGACCTCTTAGGGTTTACCCTCCAGCGGGGCTGGGCAGTGGGTTACCCGACGACTTCTTTCAGACTCAGTCCTTTCTACTAGGCTAGTCTGTGGTTTTTCTCCGTGACCTCCGGAGCGGGACCCTTGGTTGTACGGATCAGTGATGTGACAGCTTTGTCTTTGAGAAGACCTCTCGACTGTGTGACAGTGACGAGGTGTGGTGTGACTTTCCTCAGAACTCTCAAGTACGAGGGGCGATTTCCCAACCAAGACGCGTCCTTGGGACGCGACCAAAAACCGTGCGGGCGAGTCAGTGTCGTCCAAAGCAGATAGTGTCAAGGTGCGGTGATTTGAGCCCCTTGACTTGCAGTTCGGGGCAGACGGGTGGGATACTGGGCATCGATGGTGTTTACTTCTGGGACTGTTGGTGACTCACTTTCTTGGGCTAAGCTATGAGATGAAGTTCCCCTTACGATCTTGTTCGGGTTTCTTGTTTGAGCATATGGATATGTATATACCTTGTTCCAGTACCCACTTCTTGGGTTTTGGTTACTCTCCTCCGGGAGAGGCGAAGACGCGCGGGGTATGTCACATGCTTTCCGTGTCTAACTTCTGGTGGTTGAACGAGTCTACTCTCCTGCTATAGGTAGCGAAGACTTGACGAGAAGTACATCTTCTCACCGTTTCTAGCTCCTTGTGTTTGGACGAGACTACTTCCTTCCTCTTGTTGGGTTGAGTTGTACTCTTTACTGCACTCTCGGTTGTACTCATTTACTTTTCCCTGTTCGATCTACTGCTCACCTCTTCAGTACCTCCTTTGTTGCTCTCTCGAGCCTTCAGGGCATCCTACTGAGTATTTTTATACTCACCCCTGCTTGGGTTTTGCCCGCACTTGGTGTGCCCTTGCAAACGACAGACAGGTTGGTCGTGACGTCAGAGGAGTTTAGGAGTTCGGAAGCTTGGACCGTGTGCGGTGGTCGTAGTCTGGTTCCAGGTGTGGAACTCTCCCAGCTGTTTTACTTTTGTTTACCTATTGTCGGGTTGTGGCACTTTACTGGTTGAGCGCGTGTTTTGCCCCTTTTCTTTTCAGTTTACCTTTAGCACTTGCTTTGTATTGTTTAAAGGTCGATGCACTTTGTGGTTTGTTTATAGCAGTTGACACTTTACTTTACTTTTCTTTTCTTTTTACTCTTCACTTCCGCATTGAGTGGGCTGCGTGTGTGTACAGATACTCAGGCAAAGACCTCCCCGAGTTGTTTAGCCTTCGGCGCTTGTCGCCAGCCCCTGGCCTATGGAGGCGGACTTGGGGTAGTTGCGGCTCAAACCCGGATAGGGTTGGGTCGTGACAATTACGGGCACCTCCACGGTATGTTTAGACTCACCGTTTCTTACTAGTGATTCGAAACTCACCACGCCCAATACTATGGTATGGTCCTCTTTACTTTACCCGTGTCGGCATTTCCAGTTTTCCAATGCGAAATGCCGAACGCCATGGCGTGGTGAAAATCACCAGGGCATTTTGCACCCACCGCAATCTCTAACTCTATTGTGCGGCGTGGTGGACATCTCAAACGTACCAGCTTCCTCCCCAGCTGGTCCTCCTTCATAGCTTGCATCACATTAATATGTGATATTTAAGTCCTTGAAGCTCACTCCACACACCGTCTGATTTACACTTTCTTCAGAATTCATTATTCTGGAAATCTCAGAATTCTCCAACTGTTGAAGTCTTGCGAAACAGTTGAACCACATTTGGTATGACTTTTAAAGTCATACAAAAACTTCATAAGTCATACGATTTGGGCATGAAGTCATACGAAGTGATTTAGAAGTCATACGAAAATCACTTCAGAGTCATACAAAACTTCACCGCCAAATTTGCTCCCAGACTCCACTGAAATTCATCATTCTTTCTTGTCTGCAAGAATCATGATAGGCAGTATCGTGATGTGTATATCATTGAAAAACACTTCATCAATCATCGTCAGATTAACTTTTGAAGACATTGAGGGTCTCATGCTTCACTCATCAGTAGCAGTTGGCAAGAGCTCCCCCACATCCAGATTCGAGCGCCCGAGGTTGAAGACAACAGATGCCAAGCACACGTGGCGTCATTCCATTCTGTGCGGTGTCGTTTAAATCCAACACGCAACGCGTATTAAAAAATGAACAGTAGCCGCAAACCTCGTCCCGCATCGATTTTTCAAATGATAGACGCATCGCTTTATTAGCTCAAGCGCTTCCTTGGACGGCTGGTGAAGTCTGACTAGAGTTGGTACTCTCCTACGGTCCGTCATGCCTGACCTCGCACACTTGGACGGTCCTCTCGGTCAGCTGCTGGCTGCCACATTCAAGCTTGGTCGGGGTGCTCCTCTCGGTCAGCTGGAGGTTGGCTGCTGGCTGCCACATTCAAGCTTGGTCGGGGTGCTCCTCTCGGTCAGCTGGAGGTTGGCTGCTGGCTGCCACATTCAAGCTTGGTCGGGCTGCTCCTCTCGGTCAGCTGGAGGTTGGGGGCTGCTCCTCTCGGTCAGCTGGAGGTTGGCTGCCACATTCAAGCTTGGTCGGGGTGCTCCTCTCGGTCGGTGCTCCTCTCGGTCAGCTGGAGGTTGGCTGCCACATTCAAGCTTGGTCGGGGTGCTCCTCTCGGTCAGCTGGAGGTTGGCTGCCACATTCAAGCTTGGTCGGGGTGTTCTTGTGACGCCCTAGGTGCTTAGTAGTAATCCGAAACAGGGCGGGGCACACCCTTAAAAAAAAAATACTATTAATAATTATTTAAATACTGTATTTTTTATCATTCTTAAAGGTATTTGTGATCATTCTTAAAGGTATTTGTGGGGATAAGTATGAATTAACAATAACTAGAGTTTTAAAGAATGTGATTGAACATTTTTTATAGGTTAATGGTGGCATGCAGTAACGCTGATGTGGTGGCGAACAGTTGCGATAGAAAGTATGTGAGTGGTCAGCTGGAGGTTGGCTGCCACATTCAAGCTTGGTCGGGGTGCTCCTCTCGGTCAGCTGGAGGTTGGCTGCCACATTCAAGCTTGGTCGGGGTGCTCCTCTCGGTCGGTGCTCCTCTCGGTCAGCTGGAGGTTGGCTGCCACATTCAAGCTTGGTCGGGGTGCTCCTCTCGGTCAGCTGGAGGTTGGCTGCCACATTCAAGCTTGGTCGGGGTGTTCTTGTGACGCCCTAGGTGCTTAGTAGTAATCCGAAACAGGGCGGGGCACACCCTTAAAAAAAAAAATACTATTAATAATTATTTAAATACTGTATTTTTTATCATTCTTAAAGGTATTTGTGATCATTCTTAAAGGTATTTGTGGGGATAAGTATGAATTAACAATAACTAGAGTTTTAAAGAATGTGATTGAACATTTTTTATAGGTTAATGGTGGCATGCAGTAACGCTGATGTGGTGGCGAACAGTTGCGATAGAAAGTATGTGAGTGGTCAGCTGGAGGTTGGCTGCCACATTCAAGCTTGGTCGGGGTGCTCCTCTCGGTCAGCTGGAGGTTGGCTGCCACATTCAAGCTTGGTCGGGGTGCTCCTCTCGGTCGGTGCTCCTCTCGGTCAGCTGGAGGTTGGCTGCCACATTCAAGCTTGGTCGGGGTGCTCCTCTCGGTCAGCTGGAGGTTGGCTGCCACATTCAAGCTTGGTCGGGGTGTTCTTGTGACGCCCTAGGTGCTTAGTAGTAATCCGAAACAGGGCGGGGCACACCCTTAAAAAAAAAATACTATTAATAATTATTTAAATACTGTATTTTTTATCATTCTTAAAGGTATTTGTGATCATTCTTAAAGGTATTTGTGGGGATAAGTATGAATTAACAATAACTAGAGTTTTAAAGAATGTGATTGAACATTTTTTATAGGTTAATGGTGGCATGCAGTAACGCTGATGTGGTGGCGAACAGTTGCGATAGAAAGTATGTGAGTGGTCGGTGATTGGTGATGAATGATAATGTTGATTGTGTGGTGATGTGAACAACTAAACCTGTGAATGAATGAAGTCTCTCCAGGTAACAATCAGTTTCAGAAGAAGCTATTAGTGTTTTCACGAAGTTCTATCCAATTCTCTTAATAACAAAACAGAATTAAATAATAACAAAATTAAATCAACCTAAAAAATATTATGATTATAATAACTCTTATAGAATTGAAACCATACGCAGGGGCGATGAGTTCCATTTTTTGAGAGATGTGTTGACACACCATGTGAATATGGTTAATAATTACTATATAAATAATATAATATCATATTAAAACAATAAATATAGGCCTATTTAAAATTCACATGTGAATAAATGGTGAATTAATATGACCATTACGGTGAGAAATCATGTGTCACCGTTTAACCATGATTTTTTTATTAAAAAAACTAAAATGTTAAAGAAACATATATTGTAAAAATAATATATTTTTTTAAATCAGGCTCGCGGGCTCAACCCGCATTGGCCCGCACTCTAAACGGTCAAAAAATTTAGGCCCGCCCCGCCCCATATCTGCCCCATACCCGCAAAGCCCGCGGGCCGCGAGCCCGCTTTGCATCGCTAGTGCTTAGGTGTGTTGGCTTCGAGTTTGGCAATATTTTTTGCTTTCCAAGTCTTTAGAATTTCCTTAGCCAAATAATAGAAATCATAACAAACTAGCAACCTCAGAGTAATATAAATCATAGCAAACTAGCAACCTCAGAGTATAATCGCAGTATGTATCCAACAACCTCAAACACCTCTAATATCTTCTTGTAAATGTTTTTTGCCATCAAGTCTTCTTCATGTCTACCTTGGCAGCACTCAATCATCTTTCTCCCTAACTTTCATACTTCAACAACTTTCAACACATATTGACACATTCTTATTCATCAAGGCACCTATCCTTGTTGACAACAAATACAACTATCAAGCATGGGCTCTTCAACTGCATCATGACATATCTAATTAGTTAATATCACTTAAACTCAATATGAAACATATGTTATCCATGTTGCAACTCAACCCTCTTAAATCATTTAAAATAAATAATGTGTTATAAACACGCTAAATTATGTCAAATTAAGTTGATTGTAAAAATAAATATATTATGAAATTAATTATTATTATAATTTTAATATTTTTTATTCTCATTATATTTTTAACCAGGTTACACGGGTTAGATGGGTCAGGAATGTTCAACTTGAACCCGGCCTGAATATTATTCGTGTCAAATTACTCAACTCAATTACAACTAGAACCCATTTATGTTTTACCCAAACCTATTTAACTCGGGTCGGGTTGGGTCCGATTGGGTCAACGTGTCGGGTCCAAAATTTTCACCTCTAACATCATGTCTACCTGTGTAAAATGTGTAAAGAAAAACATGATTCCGCATGATCAGAAACAACTGGTAATTGCAACAAGAAATTCTGGTAATGGAGCATGTACTTACTACCTTCGACTGATTTAATGCTGCTTGAATAACATAGTTTCCATACGGGTCCCGTATAATTTGATCTAGATGAGGGTAATCCATCAACTCCTGGATAATATATGAACACTCCTCTTCTCCGGCATGTTTCGGGCATTTCTCAATAACATCACTGCTGTATTTTTGTATGGACAGGCCCACATAATTTTCCTGCAGTCGGTCAAGTATACCCCCAGTTGCCCATGGAATCTGAAGCTCAAAGACCAACTGCACTACATAGTTCCTGCAAAGAAGTTCACAACTAAAAGTGATGACAAACTTCAACTGAAGGTACCATTTTTAGCATAACATATTTAAGTGTAGTAATATAATAAAGAGAAAGGAAAGAAGCATAGCTACCCAAACTGATCTTGCGAAAGATCCAGAGCATTTGAAATGATCTCACAGATTAAACGGCATCTTTGTTCACCATCAGAAAGGCCAAGGCATTTTTTAAGCACGCAACAGCCATAACGGTCAGTTGCAAGTTCCACACAATTCGCAGCTGCAGATTCAAAAAGAAACTGCACAGAGACGAGGAAAAGTTCACAATCAATATTAAATATCAGGTTTCTAAGCCTTTTCATATAAGAGAAAAACATTACCTTGTGCTTCCCTGAATAATAAAAACAGAGCAAAAAATAATTATCTCCAAATAACAGCCATTATCCAAGTAACCCAATTATGGCACTTGCAATGTCAGCAACCAAAAATTTAATGACGCTACGAATAATTAAAAATCAATCAACATATCAATCCCAATTTTTCTAGATCAAACCTACGAATAATAGTATAACTGGTCATTTTTATGACTACTGATTTTAGACCAGTTCATTGCAAACTGAAAAGTCCTCCTTTCATCTAATTGGGCATTGCCAAATGACAGTCGTTCAGAAGAGGAAACAACAACTGAAAACTGCTCAGCTATGATAAGTATAAGACAGATTAAGCATACAAAACCAACAACCAGGATCCTATAGAGCCACGTCACTGAAAATTAAACCATGCCTGCAAGTTGATAGAATCACATAACAATTTCTAACCTTTCTATACTCAGGCATCAAGTACTGCAAACTGCTTTGTACAACATGGCTACCATTCATGTTTTTAATCAAAGTCACAATACCAGGCTTTAAAGAGGAAACAACAACTGAAAACTGCTCGGGGATCTTGAGTGTTTCAATAACCTTCTGAATGACCCGGGTCCTGTATTAAGGAAGAACAGGTCAGCAGATTATCAAAAAAAGTGAAGAACGCAGATTTGAGGGAAAAAAGAAAATGGGTTGAGGAAGAGAGAAACACTGAATGGCTGAGGCATGCAGAACAAACCCATGAATGTCACAACAAATGTTAACCAGCTCCCCAGCTTTCCAAGTGATTGCATGAAGAATCTTCATCCGTTGGTCCTCATCACAAACTTCAAGCAGCTTTTGGACTAGATAATTACCAAATGGATCGATCATTAGCTTGGCAATATAACCTTTAATTTCCAGAAAAATCTTCTCAACATCTTCATGTGAGCCATCTACAAACTTCCTTTGCAAGTAACGGCATCCATTTGGGTCCTTCGCCATTTGATACATTTTACCACATACACCATCCATAGAGTTGTGTTTTTGTGGCTGCAGTCTTGGGTTCTTGGTAACTTCAGTAATCTCATGGAACAAATTTTGAGGCATCGGACCATGTACTTGTTTGTGTCCAGCATTTGAGTGAGGCAAACACTTGCTCCGGTTGTTGATCTGCAGGCCATTCTGTAATGGCCCGGACCTCTCTGGTCCATTACTTTGTGAAAATGTGGTGTTGGAGGTGTTCCGGGAGGTCAAGTTGACTTATCCCCAACACTTTGCCAATTTTCCAGTTCTGTGAACAGTGTTTCCAGTTTTATGAACAGTAACAGATCGGTCTCACAGATCGGTCTCACAGATCGGTCTCACAGATCGGTCTCACAGATCGGTCTGACAGATCGGTCTCACAGATCGGTCTCACAGATCGGTTTCATGTACAGTAACGGTGGGTGAACAGTGTTTCCAGATTCCTACAGTTTTGCCCCTTTTAACGTTTCCTTTGACGTAAAATACATTTAAAGCCTTATTTTAAGGACTCTTAAGGCCGATTCAAATGTCATAAATCCTATATTAATTATTCCTAATGTCGGGATGTTTTTACTTGGTCAAACCGCTTGGGTTAATGCGATCCGTTTTTAATGGAGAATTAACCGGATCTTAAATCGTCACCTCATTAAATCTTCAAAAAGGAACGAGTTATCATTCTCCCTTGTTCTTCCTCTTTATTCTCTGTTATGAGACGCTAGAACCTTTCAAACCTTCTTACAAGAGTTTCACAATCAAACTTTACTCCTCGGATCAGTTCCGCTCTGTTTTGATGCAACCAAACTCTGTCGATCAATCTTCGATATAAGGTATGTTTATCATCGTTCCTTCGGGGATCATCTTCTCTTGTTATCATTTCCATATTAGCATGTAATCTACATGCTTCTAATGGGGTTTTCTTGGGGTTTGGTTGGTTGGGACTTAACGTGGCATCCTCAGGTGGATGCAGTTGTCGCGAGAGAGGGATCGTGACCCGTTGTGTTGATAAAGAACGTGATGAACTGTTTGAGGTAGGGGATTCGTGGCTTCTCTAATTGTTTATGTGCAATTGTAGAGTTAGCATGATTTAGCCCTTTGGATCACAATGAAATTGACCTAATTAAATACTCGAACCGGATTAAAAGTGTTGGAGTCTGCATCCCACATCGGACTTGTAGTCCGATGTGGTTCTTTTCATTTATTATAAAAGAATGTCTCCGCCTCATTTTGAGGTAAGGAGGCGAGGGGGTTTTCTCAATCTACATGGTATCAGAGGGCTAGGTTCTATCCTAACTTAACCCCCCGCCCTTCAATTTTCCCCCCTCCCTATCTAGGGTTCTTTGCTTTTCCCCCATGGGGGGCGGCGGCCTCATAGCCCCGTAGGGTTACCACCGCCGCCCCTCCGCCTCTGCCCTGCGCGACTCCCAGGCGGGTCTCCCTTCCCATTCGGCGTGTCGCGACTCCTCACCCCTCGCGACTCCTCCCGCGCGGCTCCCTCCGTCCCGCGGCACCCGACTCCCGGCGGCCCTCCACGCCGACCCTCCCCGCGGTGTCGCAATCCCTGGCGGCTCCCTCCTGCGCTCTCGCCCGGCGGCCCTCAGCCCGCGCTGCTCCGGCGGACTCCCCCGCCCCTGCACCTCTTGCGCGCGGATCCCGCCTCCCTCCCGCGGCGCGACTCGGCTCCCCTTCCCGGCGGCCTCTCTCTCCCGGCGCGGCTCCCCTCCCGGCACCCTCGCCCGGCGACGCCCTCGCCCCGACTTCACCCGCGCGCGACCCTCCGTCGACGCCTCACCCGGCACCGCCTCCCTGTGTTGTTTCCCGGCCGCCCTCCTCCCCTCCGCTGCGAAGCGTCCCGACGAGTCCCGGCCTCTGCGCACAGCCATCTGCCAGCATCCCCCTCCTGGCGGTTTCCCCTCTCCGCTCTTCCCGGCGGTCTTTCCGGCTCTCCGCTTACGTTTCGGCTTCCCGGCTCTCGCCGGCCCCGCCTTCCGCGACTCATCCCGGCCCCGCCCTCACGTGGCTTTCCCAGCTACAGTCGACGGCTCTTTCCGGCAGCCCGCCTCCTGTGCGGGTGGTCCCTCCAGCCGACCTCCATCCCAGCCGGCTCCATGCGCCGACGGAAATTGATAAAGAACGTAAAGCCGGAATTAATCAATAATTAATTGGCTAAAGATAAAGAGGCATGTAAATGAATCTGGTTGTTATCGTTGTTGTAGTTGTTCTAATTTGTTTGGCATAGTAAGCATGTTAAATCTTTTTTGATAGCTTACTGATTAGGGTTCCCATAATTGGAACCTACGAATTGAATTTGTTAATTCAAGAGGGATTAAAGAACTTGTTGTTGATAAAAGATAATGCCTGATTGGGTTCTGAGTTACCCTCTTGCTTGTAAGGCCGAATGCCTTGTGGTTTTGAGGCATGAGTGCTCATTTTGTATGAAGGCCGGATGCCTTGTTAAAGGGCCAAGAGACCATTTGATGTGATAATTGTTTTCCTGCTGCTTGTGCTATGATGTGAGCCTGGATGGCTGTTGTGATATGTGGAGGCAGGGAGGCCTTGTGGTTGTGGCAGCGGATGGCGCCTAAAGTGGCTAGATGCATCAGTTTATGCATATGGATGTCGGGGAGGACACCAAGGATGATGATATGGGATGGATGTGATGGCTGGATATTGGTGGTTTTGTTTGGTTGTTTATCTGCTTTACTTTTCCCCACTGCTCAAGGCAGCTGGTCTTGCTTACCCTTCTTCCGAAGGAGGCGAAGACACGCGGGGTATGCCACGTGCTTTCCGTGTTTAGCCTCTCGAGGGAGAATGGGTCTATGCTCTTTCTATAGGCGGCAAAGACTCGACGGGTAGCATATCTACTCACCGTGTTGAGCCCCCTTTGTGTTTAGTAGCATAGGTTGCTTTTCTAAAATGTCTGGGAATATGGGGAAGTAATTCCTGTAATGAAAGATTGATTAAATGGTGTTAACCCATAGGGTTGGAATTTGCTGGAACATAATGATGAGGTGGTAATTTGAAAAAGGGAAAGTGGACCCTTGGTGTATGCCAATGAAGTTTAATGTGGTTTTGTTCATGGTTAATTAATGTGCAAAGAATTAATTAACTTAAAGTGGAATTGATAAAACAGGGAATGAAGTAACCTAATGAAGTTCTTTAACTGGTTGTATGCTTATAGGATACCTAGTCTTAGAAGTGGCAGCCCGGAGTCCGTGAGACGTTAGTTGCAGTTGTGTCTAAGACTAGGTTATGCCCATAGTGTGGTTGTGAGATATATATATTCTATACTTTTTGTGTTTCTAAACGCTACTTCACCCTGTCGGTAAGGGCAACTGACACCCCGAGGATTCTGAGCCCTGAGGGGTGTTTTCCCCAACATTCTGATGGGAGGTTGAATGGCTGACTACCCCCTTTGACCCCGCTCTCTTCCCTTGGTAGATCTTTGTGCTGGTAGGCACAGTGGTTAGTTTTCCCCATATATGTGTGTAGAGGGTTGTAATGGCTTGTGGTTATTTCACACACATATATTCTGGATATAGTATCCTATGGACTACTATAGGTGTAACGTGTATATGTTGTGATAGCTTGAGGATCCTTACTCGGCGTATGGGTTGTGATGGCTTGAGGTATAATACCCGACGTATGATACACGTTATGCGAGCTGTGGTGGCTCCCGGAAACTACTTGGTTACTTTGGGTTGTGAGGATGGTGTGGTGCTTAACCCGGGTGTCTGCAGGCAAGCCTTTGTGGTGCACGAGGTGCAGATTGTGGAGCTTAGCCCAAGTTTATACGGGCAAGCCTTTGGAGAGAGATGCACAGGACGTATGTCATTGGGGCAAAGCGGCAAACCAGTTGGAAAGTAGTAGCAGGGTACCCTTGATATTCTTTACTATATGCTATATTCTTGTATGCGTTACTTGGTGAGAGTAGTCATGGTGAGGTTGGGAACTTAGTATACCTGTTTATGTGACGAGTTAGTTTCACTTGTTGCTCACTGTGCTTTAGCATGCTTTCTTTACTTTTGCACAATAGGCTTTGGGAAGGATCCTACTGAGTATACTGTTATACTCACCCTACGTATATATAAACTGTTTTTCAAGTCACTTGGAGCAGGTTGGAGATCAGGCTGGTTACTACTAGCTTGTGGTTACAGGAGCTGTTCGGGCTTGTAGTTGCTGCTGTCTTTTTCTTTCTTTTGGGTACTTGTAATTCCCCTTTTTGTTGAAGTACTTTTGCATGGCATTTCATATATGAACTTGGGTTTCTTTTATATTTCAGTTGGAGTTGGTTGGTGTTTATTCTATCTCTCTCTTCCGCATGTGTTCTCTTAGAGGGTAATGTCTCCCATTTGTGTGTTTACTATACCCTCGGTGCTAGTCGCCAACCCGGGGCCTACTGGAGGTGGGACTCGGGGGTCATTATCTCCCTTCTTACATTGCCGGCCCAGGAGGGGTACACTTTGTGGGGAGGGGGTCGTGACACATTCCCTCCAAAATAGCCAAACTTGGCTGATCTGATTGAGCCCAATCCAGGTGACCATGTTCTAAACTTTTTGGGAAACATCTGTCTTGCCACTCTATCCAAGATGTCAGGTTCATGACAATCAGTGGATGAAAAAGCAGGATTTGATTGACTTGAACCATTGGAAACAAAAAGGTGTGATTTATATTGTTCATGCGGCCTGGAGAGTGGCACCCCATTGCACTGTTTCACTGAGTTCCGACCAATAAACATAGCTGACACATTCTCATTTCCTCGATTTGGATACCAAGCTTCCATGCCCGGATTTTGAAGCTGCAGCCTGGAGCATTCCTCTTCTGCATGACTCCATGTGATATATGGCAGGCTTAATTGTTGAGGATGCAAATATGGAAGTTGAGAATGGGCTTCCAAAAGATATTGCTGCTGGTCAGTTATTACTGAGTACTCCACAGGAGAGACAGACGTGTCAGGGGAAAACTGAAAACATCGCACTTCATGAGAATGTACCCGGGTGCCTGAGAAGTTTCCAACTGGGATGGAATAACTAACTTTCTGCTTTACAAAATTCGGAACATCAAATCTGAACATATTCAGACGTTCATGTGTGATATTTCCTGGAGCATCTGATATACTATTCGGTGATTGGGGGGAAGATTTTGTCAATGTCCATTGATGTTGTTCATCAAGTGGAGCAATGTGACTATGCGGGGAATTGTAAGAAGTGCATCCATCTCCAAAGCTTGATGCTGAAAATGCAGTTGTCGGTGACTGGAGATTTGGAAGCCTTTGGCCCTCATGATGAATTATCTTGATGGGTGATCGAAGGATATCAATTGTTGGTGACGCCTTCTGGTCATCTGCCATAACATTAGTAGAACTAAAGCCGACAGGTGTGAAATACTTGGAGTAACTGTAAGATTGAGAGTCCTCTGACTGGGGATTCCCATAGGTAACATTTGGTATCTCACCTAGAAGTTTTTCAAATTCATCTAATTCAGAATCACCCCGCCCTTCCCCCATTTTGTCGACTGAGAAACAGGGAAAACTTCAGAAGAGCAAAGATGGAAAATGTCAGCAATGCAGAACTGGACAATCATCAAGCTATATGAACAAACACATGGGTGAATAATACATCCACATTGACCAAGACCCAGTCATCTAATTTCTGTTTACCATAACTGCAAAGGATTCAAAGCCATTAGTCTCCTAAAAAAATCCAGTGAATACATAAACTGATCCGCACAACTCGAAGTGAAATAGATATCAAAAAATCATAAACATTAATGGTAACTGAAATGGAAAATCTATCCAGAAATCACAGATACATGAATGATTGAGCTGCCAATCAATCACCAATAAAAAATGTGAGTATCTGTAGTAGGGAGGTGGTTATCCGAGCAATACTGAACGGTGATAAGTTTGGAAGACCGAACCCATCAATGGGAAAACGAAGTCTGACAGGGACATTTGGATGACGATCAGGATCATCAGGCCCACGCCCCGTTTTCGTTTTTCGCGTCCGGCGTAAAGGGTTGGCGAAAAGGAATCAGCCATGTGAAGTGTGAATTAAATGAATTAATTCATTTAGTTTTTATTTAAATTCATTTTAATATTCTGTTTTAACACCGCATGTTGTTGTTTCATTTATTCTCCCGTATGCTGCAATGCCTTGCTGGCAATCCCGTATGTTTTTTTTCTGGCCCTTGATCTCATTGCCGCCAAAGCTATCCTGGCCGTCCGCTTGTTTTGAACGGCCTGGCTTCGTGGCAGCCCCTCCGTGGCTTCGGCTGTTACGCGGTTAGGGTTGGCAGAGGGTTCATCATCTTGGCTGCAGCTGTTCTGGAAATAGAGCAGATTCGTCATCTCGGCTTCTTGGCGGTGGATTTTCCTTCGTTCTCTTGGTGAACCCCAGTCATAGGGTTCTGGTTCTGCTCAAGCCTCCCTGTTGGAGAAGATCGTCCTTGCCTGTTGCTCTCCTTCGGCGCCTACGTCGCGTGCCGGTTCGTGGTGGAGACAACATCCCTTCCAAATCGAAGATGTGCGGCTCCTGTTGACGATTTCCAGAACTACACCAGAAGCGAACCACCGCTGGTTCTTCAAGATCCGGAGGACGACGACTCAACCTTCAAAGCGTGAAGAGATCCGGACTGCCGGGTACAGTTAACCCCGGCGTTGTAAGTATTTTGCATTTTTTTGGTTTTCTTCGACATAGCCTTGTGCCTGTTTGCCTCTGCTGTTCATTCTTTTGGCTGCTGCTTTTCGTTGTAATTTCGGTTCTCTTTTCATAGTAATAAAAGTGTGCGTGAGGGGTGTTCTTGCCGTGCAGTAGGTTCCAACCGGGACCGAAGCACGTAAATCTGCTTGTCCCTGTTTCTTCTTGCACTGCTTTGAGTTGTCTTGCTTGTTCGGTCTTTCGTGCACGACTCCAGTGATCCGGTTCCTATTGTGGATGTTTTGGAATTGCTCTTGTTACTGTCCAGCCACCACAACATGTGGTATCAGAGCCAATCTGGCTGTTGTGCTGTTGATTTCGACCTATTGTTTACATCTGCCTCTGGTTCTTTGACATTATGCATCATGTCTTGCTGTATTTTTTTGTTTACGGCTGTTTGTTAGATTGCAATTTGCATGTTGCCATTAGTTTGATAATCTGCCTGTTTGTTGCCACTGTTTACAGTTAGCTGATTACTTGTAAACTTTTTACTGCTGTCATTTCTTTTATCTGTCTGCTTGCTGCAATTATTTCCAGGCCTCTGTAAATTCGCTTCTTGCTTCCACCAGATTTGGTTTAAACTGTTGCATTGTGTAAAATTGTTTTGACTCTATCTTACAGCTTGGCTGCCAACGTTCTGTTGACAGCCCCTTTGCACTTTGTTTACAGCCTTATTATAATCTGTTGGGCTGTATTTTGTTTACTGTTTAGTACTTGGTTTGCAGCTCATTAATTTTGGGTTTTCTGTATTCCGCACTGTTTATGTTTAATTCTGCCATTTTATATTGCTGTCCTTTAAATCCCTTTTAAAGACCGAAATCATTGCCTTCACCAAATATTTGTTTTCGTTTTTCACTACACATTGTGCAAATTTATTTCTAGTAAGTATTGGCCGGTCTTTTGGGGGCGTACGCTCTCGTTGTCCCCAATTACTTGGCATCGAACTTGCTGTTTATAAATATGTCTACAATGAGGTATGAAATCGAAAAATTTGATGGAGATAATGACTTCAATTTATGGCGAATTAAAATGAGGGCATTATTAGTCCAACAAGGTCTCATTGATGCCCTATCTGGGCCTACTAAACCCATAACAACTGTTAATGAAGCTGGTCAAACCGTAACCGAACACCAACCGATCCCTAATGACACTCTAGTCAAAGCCCATAGTTCCCTTTTACTGTCCTTAGGAGATAAAGTCCTTAGGGAAGTGGCCTTCGAGTCCACTGCTGCTGGCATCTGGCTCAAATTAGAGAAGCTCTACATGACTGCCTCCTTAGTTGGTAGGCTCTATAAGAAGCACCGCATGTTTACTTTCAGGATGAGACCAGGCTCTTCCCTGAAATCTCATCTTGACGAGTTCAATAAAATCATGCTTGACTTAGCTAATATAGATGTCACAGTAGATGACGAGGATCAAGCTATTATTCTCCTTATCTCTCTAGACCATAGCTACAGCACTTTGGTCGAGACCTTGATGTATGGCCGTGACTCCTTGACTCTTGAAGAGGTCAAGTCTGCCCTTCTGTCTAAGGATCTTCATTCAAAACCCAAGGCGAAAGGCGAGGCTGAGGGTTTGTTCACTAGGGGTAGAGCTCAGGTTAAAAGCAAAAAGAAACACTTTAGCCGAGACAAAAGTAGCAATAGTAAAGAACCAAGGCACGAGCGAAAGTCTAAGAGTAGTGATAACAAAGACAGAAAAGTTACTTGCTTCCATTGCGGGAAACCTGGGCACATTAAGCCCGAATGTAGGAAGCTTAAGAGAGAGCAAGAGCGCGCGCATCCCACTGACCAGTCTCTCATTGTTGACTCTGGTTATGACACAGCCGAAGTTCTAAATGTGTCCAGCCACACACTCGACCGTGAGTGGGTCCTTGACTCTGGCTGCTCCTTCCATATGTGTCCCTACAAAGAGTCATTCTTAGAGCTGGTCGAGAAAGTGGAAGGGGACGTCCTATTAGGGAATAACAAGAGATGCAAGGTTGAGGGAAGAGGATCTGTGCTGATAGAATTGGATGATCATTCCATCATCACCTTACTTGATGTAAGGTGGGTCCCCATCCTGCAACGAAACTTGATCTCCCTAGGAGTTCTAGATCAAAAGGGATATACCTTTAGATCTGAATCTGGTACTATCAAAGTATCAAAAGGATCGCGAACCATCATTAAAGGATCCCTTGTGAATGGTCTATATGTCTTGAATGGCATGACTCATTCAAGACAGTTGGGCAGTGTTTATACCACGAACACTGACAACACTATGCTCTGGCATAGAAGGCTGGGGCATGTAAGCTCCAAAGGGCTTGAAGAACTCACCAAACAAGGATTGCTGAATGACATCACACCTGCAAATCTCCCGTTTTGTGAGGATTGTGTGATGGGAAAGGCTAAAAGAGTGACTTTTAATAGATCTTCCTTCAAGGCAGTCGCCCCCCTTGATTACATCCATTCGGATTTGTGGGGGCCGGCCAGGACCTCCTCTCATGGTGGAGGCTTCTATTTTGTCACTTTTATCGACGATCACTCCAGGAAAGTTTGGGTATACATTCTCAAAAATAAATCTGATGTTTTCCAAACATTCAAAACCTGGAGAGCCACCGTCGAGAATCAAACAGGGAAGAGAGTTAAGACCTTGAGGACGGATAATGGGCTTGAGTACCTGTCCACCGAGTTCATTCAATACTGTGAGTCTGAAGGTATCAAGAGGCACAGAACTGTTAGGGAAACTCCCCAACAGAATGGCCTAGCAGAGAGGATGAATCGGACTATCCTTGAAAGAGTCCGTAGCATGCTTGCTCATTCCGGCCTCCCTAAATCCTTTTGGGCCGAGGCCACAAGCACTGCTGTGCACCTGATTAACAGGTGTCCCTCCTCTGCGAATCAATTCATTACTCCGGAAGAACTCTAGACCGGCAAGCCCCCATCATATTCCTACTTAAGGGTCTTCGGGTGTACAGCCTATGCCCACATCAAGACTGACAAACTTGAACCAAGAGCCCTCAAGTGCATCTTTGTTGGTTATCCCGATGGAGTTAAAGGATATAAACTCTAGGTGGATAAGCCGGGATACCAACGATGCATTATTAGTAGAGACGTTGTCTTTCATGAGTCCTCTGCTCCTAAGACCAGGATTGACACACCTGACAGTTCTGATCCAGACTTTCATAAGTCTGATGAACATGAGTCATCTACTCATGTTGAGACTGATGTTCAGTCTATTCCTGCTCCTCCTCAGCCCACTGATGCGGCTGATTCTGAGATGAGTTCCGGTTCAGACTCAGACTCTGGACCTTCCACCGATCATCAAGATTATCAATTAACCCGAGATAGACAAAGGAGAGTCTCTAGACCTCCTGCTCGGTTCAGCCAGTATGATATGGCATCATATGCTTTTCATGTGGCCCAGGATCTCATCGACGATGATCCTTAATCGTATAGGCAAGCTTTAAAGGATAAGGATTCAAAGCATTGGATCATAGCCATGAATGAAGAGATGCAATCTCTAAAGAAAAATCACACCTGGACTGTTGTTCACAAGCCTGTGAATGCTAAAGTGATTGGGTCCAAGTGGATTTATAAGAGAAAGGAAGACAACACAGAGGGAAATAAAGTAAGGTTCAAAGCTAGGCTAGTCGCCAAAGGATTTCTTCAGAGAGAGGGAATCGACTATGCTGAGATTTTTTCCCCCGTTGTCAAACACTCTTCTATTCGTCTCTTATTAGCCTTCGCTGCCTATCTCGATCTGCACATCGAGCAACTTGATGTTAAAACTGCCTTCTTGCATGGGGATTTGAATGAAAAACTCTATATGAAACCTCCTGATGGTTATTCAAAGGAATTCAATTCCAACCAAGTTTGCCTTTTGAATAAGTCCCTGTATGGTTTAAAACAGGCATCAAGGCAATGGTACAAGAAATTTGATTCTTTTATGTTAAATAACCAATTTACCAGGAGCCAGTATGATGCTTGTGTCTACTTCAAGTCTATTCAAGGTTGTATGATTTACCTTCTGCTTTACGTAGATGACATGCTTATCATATGTAAGAATATGAGTTTTATCACTTCAATTAAATCCCAATTGAAAGGCAACTTTGAAATGAAGGACTTAGGTGCAGCTAAGCAGATTTTAGGTGTTGAAATCATCAGAGATAGACCTAATAAATTGCTCTACTTATCTCAGCATGCTTACATTTTAAAGATCTTGAAGAGGTACATGTTTGAATCTCTCAAACCTGTGAATATACCTCTTGCTCAACACTTCAAATTGTCTTTGACACAAGCACCCACTGCTGATGATGATGTGCAATTTATGTCTAAAATTCCATATGCTAGCATTGTTGGTAGTATAATGTACTATATGATTTGCACCAGGCCTGACATTGCTTTTGCCATCTGCACCCTGAGCAGATTTATGGCCGCTCCTGGGAAGCCCCATTGGCATGCTCTCAAATGGCTTCTCAGATATTTATCATGTTCATCTAATTTGTCTTTATGTTTTGGTAAAAATGTTGATACTTCTAACATTTTGGTAGGCTTTGTAGATGCTGATTATGCAGGTAACATTGACACCAGAAAATCATTGACTGGATACGTGTTCACTGCCTGCGGTGGGGCTATCTCATGGAAGTGCAACATGCAGTCCGTTGTTGCCCTCTCCACCACTGAGGCCGAGTACATAGCACTCACCGAGGCGGTAAAGGAAGCCTTATGGCTTAAAGGCTTGTCTTCTGAACTCAAGCTCTTTGATTCAACTATTAATGTTTTTTCTGATAGTCAATCTGCATTACATCTTTCTAAAAATTTAGTTTGCCATGGTAAATCAAAACACATAGACATTAGATTACATTTTATTAGAGATGTGATAGAACAAGGAACCGTGTGTGTCAATAAGATACACACTGATAAAAATCCAGCTGATAGTTTGACTAAAGCTGTAATTTTATCAAAGTTCAAATATTGCCTAGATAGTTTGAATTTGGTTCCTGTTCCGTAGCCCTAGGTGCAAGAACATCCCTGAATTTAATTAAAAATGGTGGAGTTTTGTGAATTAAATGAATTAATTCATTTAGTTTTTATTTAAATTCATTTTAATATTCTGTTTTAACACCGCATGCTGTTGTTTCATTTATTCTCCCGTATGCTGCAATGCCTTGCTGGCAATCCCGTATGTTTTTTTTCTGGCCCTTGATCTCATTGCCGCCAAAGCTATCCTGGCCGTCCGTTTGTTTTGAACGGCCTGGCTTCGTGGCAGCCCCTCCGTGGCTTCGGTTGTTACGCGGTTAGGGTTGGCAGAGGGTTCATCATCTTGGCTGCAGCTGTTCTGGAAATAGAGCAGATTCGTCATCTCGGCTTCTTGGCGGTGGATTTTCCTTCGTTCTCTTGGTGAACCCCAGTCATAGGGTTCTGGTTCTGCTCAAGCCTCCCTGTTGGAGAAGATCGTCCTTGCCTGTTGCTCTCCTTCGGCGCCTACGTCGCGTGCCGGTTCGTGGTGGAGACAACATCCCTTCCAAATCGAAGATGTGCGGCTCCTGTTGACGATTTCCAGAACTACACCAGAAGCGAACCACCGCTGGTTCTTCAAGATCCGGAGGACGACGACTCAACCTTCAAAGCGTGAAGAGATCCGGACTGCCGGGTACAGTTAACCCCGGCGTTGTAAGTATTTTGCATTTTTTTGGTTTTCTTCGACATAGCCTTGTGCCTGTTTGCCTCTGCTGTTCATTCTTTTGGCTGCTGCTTTTCGTTGTAATTTCGGTTCTCTTTTCATAGTAATAAAAGTGTGCGTGAGGGGTGTTCTTGCCGTGCAGTAGGTTCCAACCGGGACCGAAGCACGTAAATCTGCTTGTCCCTGTTTCTTCTTGCACTGCTTTGAGTTGTCTTGCTTGTTCGGTCTTTCGTGCACGACTCCAGTGATCCGGTTCCTATTGTGGATGCTTTGGAATTGCTCTTGTTACTGTCCAGCCACCACAACATGAAGCGTAACTAAATATACTTTACAGAGTCAAGGTATTATTAACACCATCGGATGTGCGAAAAAAACACAGGAAAACTCCCCCTCGCAATCATCAGAAACGAAGCTCCAGCCGCTCGATGATTTGATACGGAATACAAGAAAAAATTTCAACTGCAATATGTAGAGAGGGAACGGGAGGGAGGGCGAACAACGATTCTTCCAAAAACGAAAGCTGTTGATCAAAGAAGGGAAACCATTTGAGATAATGACGTACCAGTAAAAGAAGCACTGTCATTACATAGGTGATCGGGGCATGCCTGATGAGATTGATGGGGCGGAGAACACTAATGCAGGGGAGCAGAAGCCATAGGGAACTAGGTTTTTGGTTGATTTTGGAGAATGCGGGAGGAAAGGGAGCGCCGCCAATGACGGGGAGAGGGAGAGCGGGGGTGGAGGTGAGCTGAGTGGGAGTGCTCGGTTAGGGGGAGAAGAAAGAGAGACACAGCGGTGGCATATTAGGAATACAACCGCCATACCAACATTGCCATATAATACCCCACAAGCCTCCATGCATGATTTTCTCTCTCTTTCCCTCTCCCCACACCGTCGGTTTTTTTTTGGATTCGGTCCGTCACTTTGTGATTATTATATATTTTTTATTATTTTCTTATAAAATGTGGGTTTTGTTCACACACATGGTACAAAGAAGGTGGAGAGACTTGGCCCTGCGACCTCCACCCCATACCCCAACTTCCAGCAACCCCAACCCCCAGCCAGGACTATTTTTTATTATTATTTTCATTACTGAAAAATAATGAAATTTTTATTGAGTGACTATTCTTGATATAGTTAAATTCACAAATAAAATTATTTATATATGATTAATGACCATTTATTTTTAACATCATTCTCAATTTTTTTTTATGCCAGGATGTCTTTAAAAAATCATTTTGGTAATTAAATGTAATTTTTCTCATTATTACTTTGATTTTCTATGGTGCATTTCAGACTCATATTATGTTCATCTAGAACAATAATTTAAAACAATTGGATATTGGTCATTATATTTCTCTCTGTGTGTGTATGTTGATATATGCATTTAGTACGTTTTATTAAAATCAAATGGAGATATGGGTTGAAAACAATATCAATGAAATATACTAAGCTTGGATATATTATTTTAGCTTGTTTATAATGAAGACATAAACTAAGATGATAATAGTTCATATTGTTGTATTCATAAACATTTGGAAGAAGATGAGTCCTGGTCAAAAGTCGTCACAAGTTGAATGGTGGTTTCTTTTCCAAAGTCGAACTAATTGGGTCATGCCTATATATATATATAACAAAAACCTCAATCCCCATACAAGTCATGTTCTTCTCAACCCCCCCCCCCACCAGAGCAGATACCAAACCCCAGGTCTCAAATGTGTCCTAAAGAATTGGAAAAAACTATCGGCATTCATGTTGCCTTACACTATTGGATGAGTTAAATCACCGGACATGATATTATGATATTGAAGCCCGACACATGGAAGTCGAACTCCATACCTCAAGAATTGAGAGCCCAACCCTTTCCACTAGACCACCCCCAGAGAGACACATACCTATAATTTATTATAGCAAAAATGTAAAAACATTAAAAATAGAGAAAATGCATAAAATTTTTAATTTTGTCGCTAAATAAAATATGTGAATAGTTTTTTTGTGAAATTACATTTCATGATTTTGCAAATAAATTGCATGTTTTATTTTATGCTAAATGAATTTAAAATTGGATTTATAAAATGTTGGTTTTGAATGTAATATGGGGCATTTTATGTGTTGGATTTATTTTAATATTATGATGTTTAAAATTATGATGGCCTGTGTCTTTTTCTGTGTGGGCTCCTTGATGTGCATATTGTTTATGGCTTGTCCACTAGCCCGCTTACTTGACCTCTCTCGTTGGGGCTCATGCTTTGGTTTGGGTGATCCATTTGCCTTGCTTGGTTTTCACACAAGTCATTGATTAACTTCTCATGGTTCTCATTGCTCTCTTGTGTGTTACTTTGGTGTATTTTCTCACCCAGTGGAGCTCCTTGGATCCCCATCGAGCCTTACTACCCTATTTGTGGACTTCTGCAAGTCTTGCTTAGTTCTTGTTTCTTTGTGCAGTGCGATCCTTCTTGTTCATTGTTAAAGTGTCCAAGTAAGAATTGCATTTGTTGTCAATGAGTCAATATGTGTTTAGTGAAACATTGTGATGGTGATGCTTGAAGAATTGTTATGGATTCATGAGGTTTTTTCATTACACATGACAAAGGAAGAAGCAAGATATTTTGAGGATACATGATTCTCGCTCAAATTTACCCAAGAGATGAAAGTAGAACGGTCCTTGTAGTCTAGATTGGTTTGTCGAATCCATTGAGACCTAAGAAGATACCTAAGACACACAACCTATGAGATGGATTTTTGGATATGAAGTGGCCAACTTGGTTTTGATTTTGGATGGTTTTAAAGAACGCTAATAAACCTAAGTGGATTCAATTAAATGAAAATGAGTTGATCTTAAGATTATGCTAGGGGTGGATTGAATGAATTTTACTTCTTAGACAATTTTGGTTTAATTAATTCTTGATGAATCCATTCTTCAAAATAACACTACCTTCATCATTTTCTGGTTTGATGCAACTAAACTCAATTACTAATCCCCAACACACTTAGAAAACCAAATTCATGATGTCTCCAAGGTATATGGTCATTTTAGTAATTGGATTTAGCTTCCTCAAACACAGTAAAGATAAAGAATGGAAATAACTGAAGAATGGATGTCTTAAATTAGTTAACCAATTAACAACAATTCGTTCATAAAATAACATTCAATCCAGCCTTTGCATCTTCCTAAGATCAACCCGCTAAAGGGTTAGCCCTCCATTGATGGTATACTCTCAATGGTGGGCGGAAGACGACTTACAAGAATTAGATTAAAGAAATTAAAACCGCGGAAATAACGAGCACTCCTCCGTGTGTGTGAATGAAATTCACACCTATGTGTGAACTAATTCAGAACAACAAAGAGATATCACTGTGCTTTGTGATTATAAAGTTTTAATGAAAGAGATGGGAAGAATAGAAGAGAAAGATGTTGATTAAGAACAAAGAAGTACAAAAAGGAAACTTACATGGAAATTGAAATGCGATTACAAACACAAAGTGGCAGCATAACATTACAATTAAACCAAACACCTAAGATCCTTAAATCCTCCAACACCACTGCCTTAAATAAGAATTTTTGAGCCCTTGGGTCGAGCCTCCAACAGTACAAGTCATCTCACTTGAGTATGGTAGGTCTAGGGTGGTGGAAAGTTTGTGGAAAGAAGACTTTCCACCCTTGACCCGAAAAGGCATCCAGGTTGCATCCACCAAACGGAGGCGCATGAAACACATTCTAGATGGCAGAATTTGGGTGGGACATAGAAAACTTAAATTAATCTCCGGATGTCCCCTAACATCCTGTAAAATCTAAGCCCAAAAGGAGTTATGGTTTTCGAGATATGGTTTAATTGGTGGCTGTTTTTCTGGGCCGCAGATTCTGGCCCAGATTTTGATATACTATTTGGGCCACATAAATAGCAATCATGGAAGCCGAATTAGCATTGGATCCTGAAAAATTATTTGTTAATATATATTTCTTATATCATACCACGAATTTTGGGCTTCACTGGGCCTGTATTATGGGCCCCACATTCTCATCAGTGGGATGGTGTCCAATCTGCCTTCTCCAGAATTGTTTATTTTCATCGCCAAATATCTCCATCAACCTTTATGAATCATCCATTGATCCCTGAATGAAAAATGTTTAAATTGAAGTGAAGATCCATTTCACAAAATATCGAATTAAAATATGGATAATTACACTCCTTAGAATCAGATGACTCATTGGGCCTAAATTGGTGTACATTAGGCATGAAGTGCACAAATGATAAGAATGAATGTTCAAAATCAAAATCCACTAAATAAGGACCATAAGATAAAAAATGAACATTTAATACCATTAAAATGTAATTAACATACGTGTTTTTATTGGCTAATCACACCCCCTAACTTGAGATTTGCTAGTCCCGAGCAAATAATTAAATGATTTTATTTGAATTCCTTTCTTCAAACACATTATAACAAACAGTGCTCACAATGTAAACTGCACACAAATATATCTTTATAACCTATCAAAATAATTTAAAACAAGATAAATTTAAAAGCAGATCTCAATCCCAAGCCCATTCCTTTGATCAAATCCATCATCATAATTCATCCAACTCAATTAGGTGTAATGATGTGTTGTGAATCATAATAGATATGGGGGTTCATTTTCATTCAAGGGGAAATCATGGAAGCACTAGGTGGAATCACATTTAATCCTAATATGAGTATTCATTCATTCTTTTTTTTTTTGCCTTTTTTTATTTTGCAATGTTGCCATAGTAATTGAGATTGCAGTTAATCAAATTAACCCATGTAGCGAGACTTTTCCAATGACTCCCAGGCTCAAAGGCCTTAGGGCACCAAGTGAATCCCACATACTCGGGCATGATCTCGAGTTAACTTGATCAAAAACAAAATCATATTACCATAAATAGAGATAGAGTGAAAAACTCAGGGCTAGACAACTCTGTAGTCACGATCCCCAAGTGTAGAAAGCCTCACATTTTATCAATTCATTGCTCTACACGCAAATTTTTATTTTTTTTATTTTTTATTTTTTTGAATACTCATATTATTCATAAAAATAAAACCAGCCTATTCTATTTATTATGGGACCCTTATAATTCAAATTATTACCCCACAATCTAGAGGACGTGTATTGTGGCATTTTGATTTAATATATGAAAATAAAAATGATGAAAATTCTCATTGGACAACCAAACTTCCAAAATCAATGCTTTTAAACATAATCATGAATTAAATTAAGAGTCAAGGAAATAAAAATTATTTGATATGTAGTTTTAATGTGAGAAAAGATGTTATTATATGAATGATAAAGGAATTTTACTTCTTTTTTATCATTGTTTTTTTAACAAACATTTTGTTTCCACACCCCCCAACTTAGAATGAAACTGTCCCTAGTTTCGTAAAAAGAAAATTTAGAATGGGGTAGAGGAATAAAAGGAAAGTTCAATAAGGAAATTGAAATATTAGGATCATGGAATGAAGTCACCTGGTGGTTGAAGTTTGAAGTTCTTGCTGCTCCAATTTAGCCCTATGATATCTATGTCGCTTGCAGAGTTCCCTAGTGGAAAAAACAAAACAAACAAACAAAACAAAACAGTATATATATATATATATATATAAGTAAAATATAAGTATATATATAAAATAAAATAAACTGACGATACATTGTCTTCCTTTTAAATTTCTGGGTAAGGTATTACTCAAGGATCACACCACATGACACGGATGAATATGATGCTCCTCTTTCGTACCCATCCATACTCATAATAGAAGAACATATCAAAAGTCTATTTGTTTTATTATTATTATTATTTTTTATTTTTTTAATATCAAAATGATTAATTAATCTTATTTGAAAAATAAATATGATTCAGAAAGTTTAGAAACATGAAAACCACGGGTTGCCTCCCGTGAAACGCTTTTGTTTAACGTCGTTAGCCTGACATGGATCCTAAATCTATCAATTTTTTTTCTGATTCATAGGTTGGCTTAGTTAACTCAACCTATATTTCCCATTTATTGAATGATTCAATGAATGTTTTTAACCTATGACCATTGACCTTGAAAATGTGACCACTAGTGGGATCTTGAATCTCTACTGCCCCATGGGGGTACACATGATGCACTATAAAAGGACCTGACTATCTAGACCTTAACTTTCCCGGGTGTAAATTAAGTTTTGAACTATATAAGAGTACAAATTTTCCCGGTCCAAAATGTTTGACTTTGATATTCCTAGATTGGTAGGCTTGAACTCTAGCTTTATTTATCCTTGAATTTTCATAAGCCTCCATCCTAAGTTCCTCAAGTTCATTAAGATCTAATTTCCTATTTTCTTCAGCTAAAGAAATGTCGAAATTCATTTTTTTGATTGCCCAAAATGCCTTATGCTCAATTTCAATAGGTAAATGGCATGCTTTTCCATAAACCAACCTATATGGGGACATTCCTAAAATGGTTTTATATGCGGTTCTATAGGCCCAAAGAGCATCTAAGAGTTTCTCAGACCAATCTTTCCTAGAGGGGTTGACAGTTTTTTCAAGAATTTTCTTAATCTCCCTATTCGCTAACTCAGCTTGACCATTGGTTTGAGGATGGTATGCAGTGGAAAATTTATGAGAAATACCACACTTAGACATGAGTGAAGAGAATGGGCGGTTGTAGAAATGGGTTCCTCGATCACTGATTATAGCCCTAAGAATTCCAAATCGAGAAAAGATGTTTTCTTTTAGGAATCTAATCACAGTTTGATGATCATTGGATTTTGTCGGAATGGCCTCAACCCATTTTGAGACATAATCAACAGCTAAGAGAATGTAGAGGTATCCTCTAGAGTTTGGGAAAGGACCCATGAAATCGATTCCCCAGTAGTCAAAGATTTCAATCACTAAGATGGGAGTGAGTGGCATTTGATTCCTTTTTGTGATGGACCCTACTTGTTGACACCTAGGAAAAATTTGACAAAATGTGTAGGAGTCCCTTGAGAGGGTGGGCCAGAAGAGACCACATTGAAGAATCTTAGTAGATGTTTTCTTAGAGGAAAAGTGACCTCCACATGCCTCACTATGACAGAATTTAAGGATGGACTCTTGTTCAGATTATGGGACACACCTCCTAATGACTTGGTCAGGGCAGAACTTATAGAGGTATGGATCATCAAACACATAGTGTCTAACATCAGAAAGGAATTTCCTTAGAGATTGAGTCCCTAAGAATTTTGGAATGACTCCTGTAACTAAGAAATTGGCTATGTCGTCATACCAAGGGCAGTCACTCATAGATTATAGGTATTCATCAGGGAATGAATCAGACACATAAAGGTAGTTTGAGTTGTCTTTGAATTCCATCCTAGAGAGGTGATCAACTACAACATTTTCAACACCCTTTTTATCTTTGATTGTGAGGTCAAATTCTTGTAAGAGAAGGACCCACCTAATCAGTCTAGCCTTGGCATCTTGTTTTTGGAAGAGGTATTTTAGTGCAGAATGGTCAGTGAACACAGTGATGGGGGATCCTAAGAGGTAGGACCTAAACTTCTCTAAAGCAAACACAATATAAAGTAACTCCTTTTCAGTAGTGGTGTAGTTGATTTGGGCATCATTTAAGGATTTGCTTGCATAAGCAATGACATAAGGAGTTTTATCACAACGTTGTCCTAACACAACTCCTACAGTAAATTCACTGGCATCACACATAAGTTCGAAAGGAAGGTTCCAATTTGGAGATTTCATAATGGGAGGAGAGGTGAGAGAGGATTTTAGGGTTGAGAATGAACCCTCACAGCTTTCTGTCCAAACAAATGGAGCATCCTTTACTAGCAGAGCACAAAGGGGACGGGATATTGAACTAAAGTCCTTGATGAATCTTCTATAGAAACCAACATGTCCTAAGAAAGACCTCAGTTCCTTGATAGTTTTGGGTGATGAAAGGTGACGAATGATTTCAACCTTGGATTTATCAACTTCAATCCCCCTACCTGAGAAAAGATGGCCTAGAACTAGTCCCTCTTTAACCATGAAATGAAATTTTTCCCAGTTTAGGACCAGATTTTTTTCTTCACATCTTGACAAGACTCTCTCCACATTCTGCAGACATCCCTCAAATGTATCCCCAAACACAGAGAAGTCATCCATGAAGACCTCTAGAAAATCCCCTACCATTTCTGAGAAGATTCCCATCATGCACCGCTGGAAGGTTCCAGGATAATTGCATAAATTAAAGGGCATGCATTTGAAGGCAAAGGTGCCGAATGGACATGTGAATGTAGTCTTCCCTTGATCATCTAGGGAGACCTCAATTTTATTATTCTCTGAGTACCCATATAAGAAACAGTAGAAGGCATGACCTGCCACTCTCTCAAGGACTTGGTCAATGAATGGTAAGGGGAAATGGTCCTTCTTGGTAAATGAGTTTAGCTTCCTATATTCGATGCAGACTCTCCAGCCACTACTCACCCTTGTTGGAAGAATCTCTCCATCCTCATTGGTTATCACTGTGATTCCAACCTTTTTTGGAACCACTTGAATTGGGTTCACCCACTCACTCTCAACTATGGGATAGATGATACCAGCTTTTAACAATTTTAGAAGTTCCTTCCTTACTACCTCCATGAGATTAGGATTGAGTCGTCGTTGAGGTTGACGACATGGATTTGAATCAGATTCTATAACTATCCTATGAGTCCCAATAAGTGGGATAATCCCGGGAATATCAGACAGGGTCCAACCAATGGCTTTCTTATTTTTCTTAAGGACATCTAGAAGCATACTCTCATGATTGGATTTAAGAGAAGAAGAAATGACAATAGGATGTGTTTGACTGTCCCCTAGGAAGGCATACTTGAGTGCAGTGGGAAGTTCCTTCAATTCAAGACTAGGTTGGTTCAGAATTTCAGCAGAAGATTGGGACATTGGATCAAGATCAATTTTATTTCCTAAAGTTTTAGATAGGATTGATTCCCCGCATATAGAAGTTTCAGCTACAAGATTGGTTTGATCAGATTTAGGGAAGGAAGTTTGAAAGGTTTCACTGATTTTTGGACCTAAGACTTCATCATAATAGAAATTTGAAAATGATTCAAGCCAAGGAGATAAACTTCCTTCATGTGAACAAAGGAAATCAATCTCATCCTAACTTAAACATCCATCAAATATTCCTTGATGTTCTATGGATTCATTATCAATGCTTCCTATCATATTTACTTCATGAATTTCCTCATCATCCCCTATTTGTGAGGTTACATTATAGATGTTCAAGTCTAGACTCATGTTCCCAAAGGTGATGGTCATGTTCCCATTTTGTACTCGGATAACAGAGTTGATTATTGCAAGGAAAGGACGACCAAGGATGATTGGGGTTTGTTCCTTATTTCCTAAGTTTGGATGGTTGTCAAGGATAATGAAGTCAGAAGGGTAGATAAAGTTTTCAACCTTTACCAGAACGTCCTTTAAAATCCCCTTTGGAACCCTAATTCTTCGGTCAGCAAGTTGAAGTGTGACAGATGTGGGTTGGAGCTCTTCTAGGCCTAACTGGTAGTACACAACATATGGGATGAGATTGACACTAGCACCTAGGTCACATAAGGCCTTGACAACTTTTCTCTCTCCTAGTTCAACATTGATGTAAGGGCAACCTGGGTCTTTCAACTTAGGAGGAATGGTCCCTTGAATGGTGGTACTCACATTAGCAGCCAAAAGGACTTGGTTTTTATGTGGAAATTTTCTTTTAAAAGTGCACAGGTCCTTAAGGTACTTTGAGTAGGCAGGTATGGTTTGGATTGCATCGAGAAGAGGAATGTTCAACTTGACTTGTGAGAAGATTTTCCTCAATGTTTCACTCAATTCAGGCTTGGTTTTCCCCCTCATTCATTGAAGAAATGGTGCAGGTTGTGGGGTTGTTTTTTGAAGATTTGTTTCTTTGACAATGTTATCGTGTTTTTCAGTTTGATCATTTGGTTAATTTGAATTTTCATCCAAATTTGAATCTTCAAGTGGGTTTTGAATTATTTTTTCAGGTTTCTCAATTGATTTCCCACTTCTTAAAATAGTCACAGCCTTTAGTTGTTCATGAGTTGTTTGAGTGAAACTTGAATCTCCCCTTTAAGTTGAGGATGGCACCGCCTGAGTAGGCATGGGTGCCTTTCTAGTTTTGATGGTTTGAAGTTCTTGTTTTAGGGAAGATACTTCTGAGTTCATCCTCTCCATTTGTTTGCACAGTTGTTCTAGTAGGCTTTGTGGAACAGTTTGGGTTG
This sequence comes from Viscum album, assembly GCA_963277665.1. Lineage (NCBI taxonomy): Eukaryota > Viridiplantae > Streptophyta > Magnoliopsida > Santalales > Viscaceae > Viscum > Viscum album. The sequence goes on along the minus strand of OY728141.1, from coordinate 514,371,392 downwards.
GTGCTTGAGTAGATTGGTTTATCCTAGGGGGATATTTTGGAGGTGGGATGGTTTGTTGAAAATGGACCGGTGGCTGTTGGTATTGGATAGGTTGGGTTTGGAACTGGTTATGGATTTTGTAGTTCTGATAGGGGTAAGTATTTTGTCCCTGTGGTTGGCTAGGTTGTTGGTTATCTTTCCAGCGGAAGCCTGGGTGGTCATTCTACCTTGGGTTGAAGTTGTTTTGGTATTGAGGCTTTTGAAAGGTCAAGGCATTTATTTCCACTGGGGGTCCTCCTAAAAGAACATCCTTGATGGATGGAATGGTTGGGCAGTTATCTGTCTTATGGTCATGTTTGTCACAAATTGTGCAAACAGGGTCAACAGTTTGGATTTCATGGACTTTCCTAAGGTATATCTCTTCAACCTTCCTAGAGAGTGCTGCGAGTTTAGCCCTAAGGCTTTCCTCTTCTCCAAGTGTATGAATTCTAGTATTTCTTTGTGGCTTTTCAGAATAAGGTGAAGTTCTCCATGTTTGGTTTTGTTCAGAAAGGCTTTCTAGATACTCGTAAGCATCATTTGGGGCTTTGTTTTTAAATGTTCCATTACACATCATGTCAATGAATTGTTTGTTCCCCGGACCCAACCCTTCATAGAAAATTCTCACTTGTTCAGGTATAGAAAAACCATGGTGTAGAACCATGTTTATAGTGTCTTTGAACCCCTCCCATGTTTCATAGAATGACTCTCCCTCTTTTTCAAAAAAGTTTTGGATACTATTTTTAAGTGCAATTGTTTTGTGGTTGAGAAAGTATTTTTTGTAGAATTCTCTTTGTAATTGGTCCCATGAGTGGATTGATGCAGGTCTCAAGTTGTTTAGCCAATTTTTAGATCGATCCTTCAATGAAAAAGGAAATAGCCTCATTTTAGCCGATTCTAGTTGATGTGGGGGACACATGGTTTCTACAATGTCATTGAACTCCTTAACATGAAGGTAGGGCATCTCAGACTCCATCCCGTGAAAGGTTTGAAGGTGGTTTAGAACATGGGGTTTAAATATGTAATTGGCATCTCCTAGGGAATTGTGTCTAATTAATGTGGGGGAATTGGTCCAAGATGGAGTGAGGTAGTCATTCATGTTTTGATCGACTACATTCCCTAGGTTTCAAGCTTCTTGGTTTTGGTTCCCCATTTGATTTCCCCCAGGATTTACAATTTGATTTCTTGGAAGACCCTCCATTAGAATTGGTTCAATTTTTGATTCTGGTGTATTATGAAGATTAGGATCTAATGGATACAATACCCTATGTTCACTTGACTCCCCTATCCTAGGAATTTCCTCCCTAACTAGTCTATTTGAATTATCGCGGGTGTAGGCGGACATGCGCCAAAAAAACGAGAAGGTGACAAGATAAGAGATCTTGGGTGAGAATAGAAGAATGGAGGTGAGTAAAGAATGTTGTTGGTATATAGTACTTACTTGGTCCCTGGTAACAGTTCCAAAATTTTATTCTCTCTCAAATTTACCCAAGAGATGAAGGTAGAACGGTCCTTGTAGTCTAGATTGGGTTGTCGAATCCACTGAGACCTAAGAAGATACCTAAGACACACAACCTATGAGGTGGATTTTTGGATATAAAGTGGCCAAATTGGTTTTGATTTTGGATGGTTTTAAAGAACACTAATAAACCTAAGTGAATTCAATTAAATGAAAATGGTTTGATCTTAAGATTATTCTAGGGGTGGATTGAATAAATTTTACTTCTTAGACAATTTTGGTTTAATTAATTCTTGATGAATCCATTCTTAAAAATAACACTACCTTCATAATTTTCTGGTCTGATGCAACTAAACTCAATTACTAATCCCCAAAACACTTATAGAACCAAATTCATGATGTCTCCAAGGTATATGGTCATTTTAGTAATTGGATTTAGCTTCCTCAAACACAGTAAAGATGAAGATTGGAAATAACTGAAGAATGGAAGTCTTAAATTAGTTAACCAATTAACAACAATTCATTCATAAAAATAACATTCAATCCAGGATTTTCATCTTCATAAGATCAACCCATTAAAGTGTTATCCCTCCATTTATGGTATACTATCAATGGTGGTCAGAAGATGGCTTACACGAATTAGATTAAAGAAATTAAAACCGCAGAAATAACGAGCACTCCTCTGTGTGTGTGAATGAAATTCACACCTATGTGTGAAATAATTCAGCACAACAAAGAGATATCACTGTGCTTTGTGATTATAAAGTTTTAATGAAATAAATTTAAAGAATATAAGATAAAGATGTTGATTAATAACAAAGAAGTACAAAAAGGAAACTTACATGGAAATTGAAATGCGATTACAAACACAAAGTGGCAGCATAACATTACAATTAAACCAAACACCCAAGATCCTTAAATCCTCCAACACCACTTCCTTAAATAGGAATTTTTGAGCCCTTGGGTAGAGCCTCCAATAGTACAAGTCATCTAACTTGAGTATGGTAGGTCTAGGGTGGTGGAAAGTTTGTGGAAAGAAGACTTTCCACCCTTGACCCGAAAAGGCATCCAGCTTGCATCCACCAAACAGAGGCGCATGAAACACCTTCTAGATGGCCGAATTTGGGTGGGCCATAGAAGACATAAATTAATCTCCGGATGTCCCCTAATAGAATGTAAAATCTAAGCCCAAAAAGAGTTATTTTTTTCGAGATATGGTTTAATTGGTGGGCTGTTTTTCTGGGCCACAGATTCTGGCTCAGATTTTGATATACTATTTGGGCCACATAAATAGAAATCATGGAAACCGAATTAGCATTGGATCATGAAGAATGATTTGTTAATATGTATGTCTTATATCATCCCACGAATTTTGGGCTTCATTGGGACTGTATTGTGGTCCCCACATTCTCATCAGTGGGCTGATGTCCAATCTGCCTTCTCCAGAATTGTTTCTTTTCATCGCCAAATATCTCCATCAACCTTTATGAATCATCCATTTATTCCTGAATGAAAAATGTTTAAATTGAAGTTAAGATCCATTTCAAAAAATATCGAATTAAAATATGGATAATTACATTCCTTAGAATCAGATGACTCATTGGGCCTAAATTGGTGTACATTAGGCATGAAGTGCACAAATGATGAGAATGAATGTTCAAAATCAAAATCCACTAAATCAGGCCCATAAGATCAAAAATGAACATTTAATACCATTAAAATGTAATTAACATATGTGTTTTTATTGGATAATCAATACAACTTGAAGAACTCAAGAGGAGAGGTTCAAGACAAAGTGGCAACTATAAATGTGATGATTGATGTGTTGATCATCAATGAAACTAAAGACAATTGTTGAAGTATGAAGGAACATTGTATACAACACTTGATGGAAGAGAAAAGACCAGGAATTTAGCAGATATGTAAGCATGAAGTGATGTTACGTAAACATCATGAAAATTCTACATAAGCATGATGTTCTGCCACGTATGCATGAGTTGAGCTGCGTAAAGATTGTACATGCGGTCAATTTTCTGTTCATATGGTCGATCCAATAACCGTAACAGTTTGATCTAGCGGTCAATCCAAGTGTGTGGTCGATCTAGATTATGTGGTCGGTCCACTGATCATGGATTCACACAATTTATCTATACAAACATGAATTCTTGAGTTATACATGTGGTCGATCCAGAGTAAACTATGTAAAGGTAATGCAATAACTATAGAAAGTTAAGTCCAGTGGCTACGAAAAGGTAGTGTTATACCTATGGAAAGGTAAATCCAAGTGTTGTGTAATCATTATAAACTCCTTCCTAAACATGATCCTATCATTGTGTAAACATTATGCCCTGTGTAAACATGAATTGGGTGCTACGTAATCATCATCTATGTAGGATTCAAGATGCGTAAAGGTGGCCACACCGTAGTGAAATATCTCTAGGAATTTTTTGTAACATCCTCATTTTTTATAATAATTAAAGTATTTTATTTGGTATTTTGTAAGTCTTTTTATGTGGAAGTCTTTAATTTTTAATAAAAGTCACCTTTATTTATGTTTTATGGTGTTGTGTAAAGGTAAAAGGAGTTTTGAGAACCTTGTGTAAGGGTAAAAACCCTTTTTCTATAGTTTGTGTATGGGTAAAGCCCCTTTCCCATGGGTTGCGCAAGGGTAACATGTGGTGCGTAAGAGTATCAATCCTTTGCGTAAGTGTAACTCCCTTTTATAAGTGTTGTGTAAGGGTACTGAGGCTCGCATAAAGGTGAGGGTTGCGTTGCATAAGGGTACCATGGGCCGCATAAGGGTAACTCTACCTTTGTATAAGGGTAATCCTGAGTTTCCTCTGTTTGCGTAAGGGTAATTAGAGAGATATGTAAGGGAAGTGTGTTATTTCTATGCGTTGTGTAATAGTAAACCTTCGTTTCATAAAGGTAACACGTTCTTTCTAAATGTTGCGTTAAGGTAATATGAGGCTGCGTAAAGGTAACATGTTCTTTTTAATGGTTGCGTAAGGGTAAAACCTTTACTGCGTTAGGGTAAAAACTTTTGGTGCGTAAGGGAAAAACCTTTACTACGTAAGGGTACCTCCTGCTTTTTAAAGGATGTGTAAGGGTAGCCTGGACTTGCGTAAGGATAACGCTACTTTATAAAAGGTTACGTAAGGATACACTACGGAAAACAAAGGCTATACCGATGGTTTGGAACCGTTGGTATAGCCCCCCAAACCGTTGGTATAGCCTATACCAACGGTTTGGGTGACCATTGGGTGATTATCTGTCGGTATAGACCTCTACCAACGGTTTGACCAAATTGTTGGTATAGGTCCTATATTGAAAAAAAATTCAACGCTAAGTATTGATCCCACAACTTTCTGGTTATATTCCATTGACTTTACCACCATCCTACAACATCTTATATGTTCATATATGCATATATATATAGATGTATTTTTTTTAATTGAAGTATTTATTAATAATATTATTATTATTATGCATAAATAATAGCACTGCCTATAACAACGATTTGGTCAAACTGTTGGTATAGGTGTCCAGAAAAATTACCTATACCAATGGTTTGACCAAAACTGTTGGTATAGGTTCTATATTGATTAAAAAAAATCCAACATTAGGAATTGATCCCACAACCTCCCACTTATATTCCAATGACTTTATCACTATCCTATAACATCTTATATGTTAATATATACAAATATATATATATATATGTATATATGTATAACAAAATTAAATTGAAGTATTTATTAATATTATTATTATTATTATAAATAATTTCACAACCTATACCAACGATTTGGTCAAACCATTGATATAGGTGTCCAGAAAAATTACCTATACCAACGGTTTGACCAAACCATTAGTATAAGTAGAAATATACATACTTATACCAACAGTTTTCCCAAATTGTTGGTATAAGAGTCTAGGAAAATTACCTATACCAATGGTTTGGTCAAACTGTTGGTATAGGTGGCCATATACATACATATACCAATAGTTTTACCAAACTGTTGGTATAGGGTACCTATATGAGCGGTTTTTCAAACCATTGGTATAGAACTATTGGTATAACTCATATTTCAAGTAGTGGTAACTTGGCTATCACGTAAGGGTAAAGGGAGTTGTGTAATGGTAGTCCCTATTTTTCAAAGGATGTATAAGGGTAACTCTACCCTTACACAGTGATTAAGAGTTGTGTAAGGATAAAACAATGTTACCCTTACACAACAGTCTTTTTGGGAAAAAACACTACTAGAAATATTATCTATACCAACAGTTTTGGGCAAACCGTTGGTATAGTTCACTAATTTGGACCTATACCAACAGTTTGGCCAAAACCGTTGGTATAGGTCGCTTATATGGACCTATACCAACGGTTTTGGACCCAAACCATTGGTATAGGTCCCCCCTATACCAACAGTTTGTCCAAAACCATTGGTATAGGTCCCAAAATCAAAGAACCTATACCAACGGTTCTCAAATCCGTTGGTATAGGTCTATACCAACGGTTTTGATAACTGTTGGTATAGGTACATGTATTTTTAATGGAATCTTCTTACAGATGACATTAAATAAATCAAAATTTAAAATACCTATGATAATACATATATATATTTATGAAATTATGTTCACAAAAGTAAGTTAGGTTAGTGGTTAGGTCGTTCAATCACAAACGGGAGGTGCTGGGTTCAAAACCAAACGAATGTTTATTTTTTGAATTACATATATCAACGGTTTTATGGAACCATTGGTATAGATTTTTATATTACCTATACCAATGGTTTTCAAAACCATTGGTATAGACCTATCCCCATGGATTACTTGGCAACAGTTCTCCAAACCGTTGGTATAGGCTATACCAAGGTTTTGGAGGCCTATACCAACGGTTCCAAACCGTTGGTATAGGGTATTTTTCCTGTAGTGAAAATAAATGAAAACTTTGTGTTTCTTTTTCCCCCATCTTGAACTGAAACACCTTTTAAACCCTTTTAAATGCTGGAAATCATGTAAATCAATTCTTTAACCCGTTTTAAAGGTTGTAACCCCAATATTAAATGTTTCTAAACCCTCCACATACAATATTTAGGTGAAATGACAAATCAATTGGTGTTTTAAATTTGGGGTTTTAAATTTTTCAAATCTTAATACCCTATGCAATTTTAAAAATACCCAAACCTTCACTGCCCCCGATTTTATGGTATCCACTTGAGAGGGGTTTGGGCATTCTGCTATCATAAACGAAGACCCAGTTCTTTTGCATTTTCCTTATGATGTTTTGAGTTTCTAAGAAATCCTAAGGTAGGTATTTCTTGTGCATCTACTTCATTTTGTAATTCATTGTTTCTAGAAAAATTCATAGAAATTTGTTTCTTATTTTCTAAGACTTTTTCTATGAAGGTTGACCTTGAAACACCTCATGAAAGATTCTTTGATCCTCTTATCTATGAATTGAACATGGAAAGGACAAAATTGTTGTGAACTTGAACCCTCCCGTTATTTTTATAATTATTTAATGACATGTTTTTTTTGATTCATTTTCAAAGATCTTTTAAAGACAATTTGATGAAAATGATGGCTTAGGCCTGAGTTTTGATTTCTAAAATTAAATGTCTTGGTTTAAATGAAAGGGTTGATTTATGAAATGCTTTCCACATGGTTTTGAATGCTCTAATTTTTGAAATGTTCAGGATCCCTTTGTATTATTCTTCTTATTTATAAAATGGGTATCCTAGGGTGATTTTAAATGAATTATTTATTAATGTGGGAACGAGTGTTAACCAATGATTTTAAATGACTTCAATCCTTTTAAATTTAAAGACTTAATTTTAATGCCTTAGGGTTGTTTTGAAATAAATGCTTGGATTAAAGGTCCACTAGGAATTTTGATAATGACTTTTGAAAGGAAGTGGTTTGATTCCCCTTTTAAGTGTTAATTTGGAAATAAATTATTTATTTGAAATTGATTATATCTGATGGACTGGTTGTAAATTCATTCTATCTTGTGATAATCCCTTAGTATGACTTGATTATTTTTCTCTTTATTGATGGGTGTTGAAAATGGGATTATTCACTTTGAGAGACTTTAGGGGTGAGTGAGAGATATAAAATGATAATGATTGAAATGACAAGGGATTAATCCCATGTTGATATCAATAAATACCCCTTTTTGATCCTCATAACTTGATTATATCACTCAAATTTTTGACTAGTCATGGGAAACTGGATAGTTAGATGAGAAGATATAGATTATGCTTTGCTAGCAGTCTCACACCCCGTCTAGTGGATTTGTAGAGAACATGATAGGTTCTAGCTATAAACACGTGATTAGGAAAGTAGGTGTTCATGGAATTGGTTTGATTGAGATCTGTGAGACTTGATGTAATCCTGAAGATCATTCATGATTTTTTGATTATCTTGACTATGGTGGACTCACTATCACATCTCGGTTGTACCCATGGCACCATTATACTTATACTTGATACATGAAAATAGTCATTATCATTACTTGTCACTGGAGTTTCCTTTCTTTCTTAATTACCGTTCTTTATTGATCTTCTTATTGAGATATAGAACCTTGATTCTATTGTATCGACTCTTTCACAACTTATTGATATCTGGTTCATGTTCTTACCTCTTCTTGAATTATTTAACTTATCCAGTGAAATGGTTTTCAAAGATTTTCAAGAAAAGGTTTGGGTTTTAAATGATGAAATGACATATTTTAAGTTTTGGTTTCATAAATGATTTTGAAATGTTTAAAGTTCTATTATGAAACCCGATATTATTGTAATTTGATATCAGTGGATTTAGTTTCCTACTATAAAATATAAATCCATGTCCTATCTTATTGTACTCTCTTTTAGAACTTCTGAATTACCTCATGAAGTAATTACTTAGACTCTTTGGTGAAATCCTACTAGGATTTATAGCTCACACCCTTCTTTTATAGTTTGGTGTTTGCATCCCTTTCTGTTTTTATTGTAGTTTTTCAAATTATCATCATCTTCCTTTACAGGATCATGCTTGTTTGGCTAAGGTAAGGTGACTTGGGTCATGGTGGGTTGTCGTGGACCATTAGGAGAAGATTTTTGGTTGTTTTTTCTTTTAATTTTATATCATCTCCTTGTGCCCTGTTTTGGTTGTATTTATTTGCTTATATGATGATGTTTATATAGTATACTTTGACTTGGTTTCTTATATTGTGGGTGAAATCATTCCCAAAGGATGTTTCTGGATGCCCAAGAACTTATCACCTGCCCGTGGGGATCGGGAACACTCTTCGGGTTAGTGGTAAATCAGTTCGGATGTCGGTTTGGATGGTATTTTGGGAAGGTTTATTATAAATGGAATCAAATGAGGTATTTCCTTAAAATAAAATACATTTCCTTGAAATAAAATATGTTATTTTTAATGAGTTATGTTAAAAAGGAGATTATGAACATGTCAAGAATCAATAGGTTGTTCGTGAGTTAATGCTTGATCACCACCTCTTCACGGTGAGACTTGAGTTGCCAAGGAAAGTGGGGACTTGAGTCTTTCTTTTGAGTTATTGGTTTCCTGATGAGAAATGAGATTTATATTCCCAATGATATTATATTTGATTTTTGGAATCTTTGGTAAGTTTTGGGTTATAATAGAAATATGACCAGAGCCACACTGTGCCTTCACGATTTGGTAAACTATGAGGAATAAGTGTGACTGATCTGGAAGTCAATCCAAGAACTATTGTGAGGTTAGTGAATGGTTTACCATCCCATGTAGTTAATCCATGAATATTTCTATTCCAATGTAAACTTAGTGCCCTATCCATTTGTTTCCAAATTTACTTCACTCATATAAATTTAGTTTGGAGGCTTCTTGTTTTGAATAAACATATAGGTGTGGTTTGTTTCATGCCATTGTTTAGTTGTTTTGACTTAATCCCATTGGTGATGCTTTAAAATACTTTTTTTAAAACCAAACTATGACTTCAAAACATTAATTGATTTCTTTGAAAAGTTTTTTCAATTACCAAAAGGTAGGTTTTTATAGAAATGTTGGTTTGGAAAACTGATTTTCAAAGACTCTTTTGTGATTTGCTAAAGGAATGTTTTAAGAAGCAATCTTGGTTATGTGATAGATTTAAAATGGAAATTATTTTGGAATCTAAAAAGCGACTAATTATTTTGAAACCATGGAATAATTTCCATGAGTTGGTAAAGAAGTTTTTAAAACCATGATGTATTTATATCAAGATTTCATATTTTTAAGAAAATGAGATGTTTTACAAATAGGGAAATCTTGTGTGCTTTGAAACCAAAAATGCTTTGATAAAAGTAGTTAGTGTCTTATTTGAAGGATTTTAGTTTGTTTGTATTTTGTTTTGGGTTTTGTTTTATTCCAAAGTTTATGAGCCTGTGTTTTGTGATGTCCAGAAATGTCTCCTAGAAAGTCCTTTAAGAAAGATAATTTTTTTCATCAGTCTATTATTAAAAATACCCTTTTATGTTTTTCAAAAGTGGAATCCCCAATTGATTTCCCTACCCAAACTTCGAATTGAGTGGTGGAGAAGGATACTATATAGCCCTTGGACCCCATCTGGGTCTTCTTGAATTGTTTTCCACCTTCTTATGTTGGTGAGAAGGGTTCTCCCATGGAAATGAAGTGGTTTGAAGGAGTTAAAGGGATTTTTGTTTCTCTTGGGACTCCTAACTACAGGGAACTATATTCCTTATATTGAATCTTTTCATGTATTATAGGATCTTCTGTTGGTATTTGATGTGATCCATTTTTTTTCCCGACATCGGAGTGGAAACTATTTGAGTTTTCCTTATTGTAGCTCATCGGTCTTTGGAGACTCTCTTGTTCTGGGGATCACATGTGTATTTCTTTGGTTCCTTTGTGGATTTACTTTTGTGAACCTTGGTTGTGATCATGATGATGGTTTTGTTTTCTTGATATCTCTATTACTGTACCTTATAGATGTTCACTTTTGAATAGTTAGCCTCTGTCTTGAACGATTTTATTCACTTGATGTTTTTTGTGCTCTTGGGGATGGTATGGAATCTTGTGTTGAGAACCACTATATTTTTAGGGATGTCATCTTTCAAAATCCCTCCTTTTACTTCCTTACAAGGTGTAGTGTTCCCATCCCAGAAGCCACTGGAAGGTTTCTCTGAGCCGGGTTGGCCACATAACCTCAAGCACATCTTCCCAAACACCCGAGGATGCCGACTAGTAGCGAGGGAATTTTTAACATGTCCACAGGGAATACTATTCTTTCATAGGTAATAAGTAATATACAGCTGAAGAAAACCAATTTATAACAAATATAGGAAGAAAATAAATAACCAAACTACAAAAAATAAAATAAACAACCACAACTAAATATATAATAAGTACGGAAGCTGATAAATAAACTAGATACACAAAGATGTCATGATAAGATGTCTGTGCTAAAATGAGAGTATAAAAAACAGGAAATAAAAGCATGCAAACAAAACTATAATGAAAATGATATGGAGTGAAACAAATGCATCACGAACAGTAGATCGGTCCTCTGCCCCCAAGCTCCATCCTAAGTAACAATCCACACTCAAGAACTGGAAGCAGTATGCTTCCCATTATCTCTACCTATGAACATAAAGTCTACTCAGGTACCAAATAGTGCCTGAGTAGGGAGGGTGAGATAAAATACCAGTAGGCTGACACCCACGGTGTCTAAAACTTTCCATTTCTTACTGTAGACAATATTAGTGTGCCAACATATGATAAAAGTAAGAAATAAAATGAATGTAATAAAATAAATATATCTTGGTCCAGGTCCTCAATGACACCCACCCCCTATCACCTACTTCATCCCAAGTCAGAAATCTGAACAAGGTACCTGTAATAAGCAGGGTGCATATATATATATACAGTGGCTCGAAAAAAAAAGGAAAAAAAGGAACAACACCCCAAGCTTTTGCTTTTGCTTGGGGGCTAGTTTATGTGTCAACAAAGTGTGCTTAAAGCACCAAAAGATGTCACAATCTACAAAGGAAACAAAGGTTGCATAAATAAACACTTTCCATGCATAATTGTTATTATTATGTTCAATTTATAGTGTTGGAGTTTGATCCCATCCCGAAGGTATCTCTACGGTACATCCTTCAAATAATCCAATACCACCGAGTTCGTCCAAGGAAATCTTTTTAAAGACCAAGTATCGCTCGAGGCATGTATTTACCATGAGTCTGTCCCGATCTTACACTAAAGGGGTCATGTATCACTCGAGGCTTGGCATATCCACATTGCCAATGGGTCCGTCCTTGATGATTCCTTTGGGAACCAGTGTCACCTAAAAGTATATAGAAGGCCCGAGAAAGTCATTTTCTGGAAAAGTCTAACCCCCCCCCCCCCCCCCGACGCATAAAGGTAACCAGTCAAGAATGGAGAGTCCAAGCGTGAGTCTTTAATAGGGAACCCCCTCCTCTCACCGCCCTAAATTTAATTATATTTCATAGATCATATATCACATAGTTGCATTTATAATTGCAACTAAATAGTATAAGTAACTCAACCACAACAAATGATCATTTAAAAATAACAGTTATAGCTAAAGAAATTTATCAGCAAAAGTAATAAAAACACACATTTTAATTTTATAAAGCCACAACAGGATAATAATTGAACAAGAAAGAAAATAATTAGGCAATAATTAACCAACACAACCAAAGGTTCATTGTTCAAAATTATCCAAAATAATTTATTTAATTAAACTCAACAAAAGAGATCACGTAACATGTGAAATTAATTAGTTTAATTAATTCAGGGCTAACGAAAAATAGTCTAAGAATTTTGGAACACCCAAAGGGTTATCCAACGATGTTGAAACAATTTAAATAGGTTAGATTTCCTCACAAAAATATGTGAAGCTTAAGAAAACCAGTTTATTTAATTTATAAAGGGTGAAAATAGACATTGTCGGTAGGCACTGATGATCATTACAATGTGCTATTTAAGTGATGCAATGAAATGGAGGGAAAATAGTAGACACCCTACCTTGTACTTGTAGAAAATAATATTCTCAATGACGATCCTTGATTCGACCTAAAACAAAAGAAAATAAATGATTTAAGAAAAACCCCAATTTCGAGTAAAATACTTCTGTGGAAGATTATGTGACAGATTTAAAATGATTTTGAACAATTCTTGGTGTGTGAGGTTAGCCTTATCGATAGATTCACTGCGCACCAGACGACATCAAAAATGGAGGACAAAAAAGTCTGCAACGATCACCCGAAGGAGGAGGAGGGTGGTGCACACCACCTAGTAGGGGGAGGTACTCCATGCACAAGAGATGGGGATGAAGAGAGAAAGAGAGAAAAAAGGGGAAAGGAAAAGAAAAGGAAAAATAAGAAAATAAGGGAAAATAGAAAAAGGAAAATAAAAAGGAAATAGATAAAATAATAAATAAAATTGGAGGTAGAAATAAAAATAATTAAATAAAATGGGTTTAACCCATTTTAATTATTCTCAATTTCTCTCCAACTTTTTTTATTTTATTATTTATTTTATCTCCCTTTTTAAATTATTTTTGACTTCTTTAAGATTTATTTTTAATCCTTTTATTCCTTTTTAATTATTTTAGCCCAAACATTGCACTAAGGAATGACGTAAAAATTTACATAAGGCTTGAACAATTATTTAATTAATTTAAATAGCTACCTGGGACCTGAAACAAGGTGCGCAGACACATGCCCTGAGTTACTTTAAGGATTTGTACATGAAAACTTAACGGTTCATACCTTAATTAAAACCAGGATGTTACAACCTCCCCTCCTTAAGATAACTCATCCCCGAGTTTCCCTTCCAAGGGTAGTGGAATGTTGTCTAAGAAAAGCTTCAGCCATTGTGCACGCACATCAGTCTCCCACTCCCAAGTTTCATCCTAAATACGTTAGTGTTTCCATAACACCCTGACTAGAGGAACCGACCTACCTCAAAGAACCTTCGTGCTATGGTCGACGATACCGATCAGATGCTTCTCAAAGGATGCATCCGCTTTGAGATCGATGTCTTCAGGATCAAAAGAGTGAGATGGGTCTGGATGATACTATCAAAGTTGAGATACATGGAAGACATCGTGCATGGAACGATACCTCTGAGGTATAAATAATCGATAGGCCACCGGCCCAACCCTTTCCATTATCTTGAATAGCCTGAAGTATCTCGGTGATAACTTCCCATGTCTCCTGATCCATCTGTGACCCAACCTTGGCGAAACACGCAGAAAGACTCGATGTCCCACCTCAAAATCAAGAGGTCTGTGATGACGATCGGTATAAGATTTCTGTATGGACTGAGTTGTAGTCACACACTTCTAAATCATCTGAACATGCTTAGAAGTCTCTTGAATAATCTGAGGACCCAATAGAACCACCTCACCTACTTCCATCCAGCATAAGGGTGAACGACACGGTCTACCATAGAGAGCCTCATACAGATCCATTTTAATTATCACATAGAATATGTTATTATAAGTAAATTCAACAAGAGAAATATAATTCTCCTAGGAACCTCCAAAATCAAGGACACAAGCCTGCAACATATCCTCTAAGACCTGTATGGTCTTCTCAGACTGCCCATTAGTCTGAGGGTGATATGCAGTACTCTAGAGTACCTTCGAACCCAGTGCTTTCTGGAAACCTTGATAGAAATGTGAAGTAAAGCGAACATCTCTGTCCAAGACAATAGAATGAGGTATACCATGAAGTCACACTATCTCTCAGATATAAAACCTTCCCAACTCATCAATAGAAAAGGTCTCCCAAATAGGCAACAAGTGCACGACTTTGGTTAACCTATCGACAATAACCCACACTACATCACTGCCTCGAAGATATCTTAGAAAACATGTAATTAAATCCATGGTGATTTCATTCCATTTCCACTCAAGAATGGATAGAGGTTGTAGGAGTCCAGCAGGTCATTGGTGCTCTGCCTTCACCTGCTGACAGGTGGAACACCGAGTGATGAAACCCACTATCTGCTTCTTCATACCCAACCACCAGTATTGATGACACATGTCTCTATACATCTTCGTAAGTCTAGGATGAACTGCCCAAACTGAGGTGTGAGATTCCTTCATCATATATTCTCGTATATCAGAATGTACCCACACACTACCACAATATATAAGAGTTTCACTACCATCAACAACCCAACCGGGTGGAAGGTTCTCTCCTGTGATTTCTTCTCTCAAAACGATCCCCTCGGGTTCAGATAATTATCGCATATGGAATCACTCCAGAAGAGAGGATGTCACTGTAAGAGATGTTAGAACTAGTTTCCCAGATTGTTCCTGAACCTCCAGATGCATCTCAAAAAACAAATCCATCATCTGCCACTCACTACTAGCTGCCTGGGCAGCTTATGTCTGTGTATTTCATCTCAAAGTATCAGCCATGTCATTTCCCTCACCATGGGTATAATCTAGCTCAAATCAATTGATTGAAGGTATTCGACCCACCTACACTACCTTAAATTCAAGTCTTGCTGTGTGGATATGTATTTCAAGCTTTTATGATCCGTGTAAACAATGAACCTATCACCCAAAAAGTAGTATCTCCAGTAGCATAAAACATGAACCACAACTTCTAACTTGAGGTCGTGTGTAGGATAGTTCCACTCATGAGGTATCAACTAGCGGGATCCATAATCCATGACTCGATCACCCTACATCAAAACTACACCTAGTATGATTCTTGAAGCATCACAGTAAACAATATAGATTCTTCCTGGCTCAAGAAAAATTAGGATCAGATCTGAGGTTATTCTTCCCTTTAACTACTGAAAAGATTTTTCACATGACTCTGACTAGATGAATTGCATACCCTTCTTAGTCAGACTCATAAGAGTCACAACTAAGCGGGATAAATCTTAGATGAAATGCCTGTAAAAGCCAACAAGCCCCAAGAAACTGTGTATGTCGAAAACATTTTTGGGATTCTCCCATGAAACTACAGTGCTCACCTTTTTTGGGTCAACTAAAACACCTACCTCAAATATTATATGACCCAAGAAGTGAACCTTTTCAATCTAGAAGTGACATTTGTTGAGATTTGTATATAGCTGGTTCTCTCTCAGTTCACTCAGCACGATCACAAGATGGGTTGCATGGTCATGTATGGAACTCGAATACACCAAGATGTCTTCAACAAAAACCAACATAAAGGAATCAAGGTATGGGTTAAAAAACTGATTTATTAGATCCATGAATACTAACGGTGCATTCGTGAGGTCGAATGACATAACCAGATACTCGTACAAGCCGTACCTACTCTAGAACACCGTACGTGGTATATCAGATGGCCACACACGTACCCGGTGATATCCTGAACTTTTAGATAACACAATTTCTCCTTAGAGTTGGTTGAAGAGGTTATCTATACGGGAAAATAGATATCAATTCTTTATTGTAAGCTGGTTGAGTCAATGGTAATCAATGCACAATCTGAGGGTACTTTCCACCTTCTTGGAAAAAAGAATTGGTGAACCCCATGGTAATGTGCTAGGTCTAATAAAACCCTTAGCCTCAAGGTCTTCAAGATATTTTTTTATTTCATGTAGCTCTGTATGATTCATCCTATAAGGAGGAATAGACACTAGTGCCACACCCGACACTAGCTCGATATTGAACTCCACATCCCTCATGGGAGGTAAGATAGAGAAATAATTAGGGAATACTTCCCTAAAACAATCCAAAATGGGAGGAAAGTCCACTAACTGTGTTCCCTGATCACTCATGAAGATACTTTTTAATTGATCTATCACTCTTCCCAGTCTTTCACATTAAAGTCCAACTCAATCTTTCTGCATATCCCATTCTCCTTTATGTAGATATATATCCCCCTCAGGGGATGTGAAGGACACCTGATGAAAATAGAAATCCACTTGGTCATGATAAGGAGTAATAAAATTCATACTGAGAATGAATTATATGCCAGACATATTAAGGATATAGAAATTCTAAAAGAAACAATACCCTCCTATATCAAGGGGGTACTCTTGGCACTGGTGTATTCCCTCTGTTCTGACCCCTAGAGGGATGTTAAGAAACATTACTCCATAATAATACTCAATTGGAAGTCCAAGGATTTTAATAACAGTAAAAAATAAAAAGGAGTGTGATGCACCGGTATTAAAAAGGGTAGAAACTAAAGTAGAGGCTACTAGAATAGTACCACTCATCGTATATGGTCTTGCACTCTGCTCCTCTAGTGCTGGTTGCACCGCATACATAAGACCTGAACCATGACCCTAAGATGCTACCTGATTGGCCTGAGAAGGTCCGCTCTGCTGATGTTAATATTATGGAACTGGATTTCCTTGACCAAGACCTCCACCATTACCTCGGCCTGATCAGCCGATGGAAAAAAACCTTCCCGACTACTGTGGAGTCATAAATCCCATATCTGAAAAAGGTGTTGGTATGGGTCCTCTACCACTGGATGATGACGAGAGAGAACAACAAAAATACTGAAGGTGACCCATATTTCCATAAGCTCGACACTCCAACGGGTCTCTTGTCCACTAAGGCTTATTATGACCAGCTCTGTCACACATATGACATGTGACAGAACTGTCAAAACATGCTTCCTGTCTAGGATTTCCTCCACGTGAACTTTCAAAACAATGCTTCTTATTTCCAAAAGAACTATTTCACTTCCTTGGAACTAAACCACCTTAGATCAAAAGTTTAGCTTCCCTAACATTTCATTCCTAAATGAGGGCCCGATTTACGATCTCTATGATAGTTGTCAAATTAAAGACATTCACCTGTGAGCGGATGGTATATTCGAGTCCATCCTCAAAGCATCTCGCAGTAGTCTGTGTGTACCTAGTCAAAGGTGGGGCAAAACACTGAAGCTCTGTGAAATGAGTAGAATACCCTAACATTAACATAGAGCCTGACTGAAGATGTTATAATTCCCTAGCTTGATCATCTCTCAGAGTCTGCAGAAAGAAGTGATTATAGAAAGCTGTCTGGAAGTCTTCCCAAACCATATCCCTGGTGTTCTCTGCCTGATATATAACATGCCACCAATAATTTGTGGAGTCACGAAGTATATAGACAACAAGTTTAACCATCCGCTCTGTAAGTGTCTCAATATGGTCAAAGATGGACCTTATGACTTATATCCATGCATCTACAACATGAGGACCCCCACTCCCTGAGAAGGTGGGAGGGTGCTGTTAAAAGAAGTCCTATATGAGCTCTTCCATAGACAAGGTAGTTCTTGGAAGATTCTAGAATGACTACATAAACATGAGGAGACTATCCCTGAACTGAGCATCAGGGCCCATCGGAAGATCGGTAGGAAGTGGTACCACAAGTGGTACTACATGTAACACCATAGGAGGCACTACAAGAGGCACCTATGGTGATTTGGGACCCACCATCTCTAGAGTGTGATCATTTCCACTCTCCTGAGGCATGACATGAAGACATCGCAGTGACATTGGTCTACAATAGCCAAACACACACCTTTAGAAAGAGTTCATAATAGAAGAATAATACATGAAAGGTGAAATAAAGTGGGTAGGTATATAGCCTGCCTCTTAGCACTACACAAAAGGTAGCCTACTACAGGATCCAGGTTTGGATAAGGAAGAGTAAACTTATGGGATCACTAAAATGGGGCCTACTGCATATTTCCTGGGTAAGGTAAAGTTAACATCTAACAAACTATAAAAACTTTATATTTAATAAATAGGAACTTCAAAATTTTACAACTAGGCACAACAACATTCACATGAAAACAGAAAAATGCACACTGAAAGTAGATATGGCATGGCAATATGCATGTCATTTTAATCCTATAGTTCCTAATGCAATGCATGTAAATTCATTTCCCTCATATCATCAAGATGTAATTGATAAAAAAAATCATTATCTCAATAATACCAATATCAACAATAATGTAAAACAAGTGTGTCACCCAATAGTGAAATCATATCAACACTAATTGGGATAATAAATAACTGCAACCCCAACCCAGGAATTTGGGTTTCCCCTATACATGGGTTAGCTACGTCCAAGCACAAGGTAAGTTCCAAATCCCTATATCATAGTCTCCTGTCTAACCCAAATAGTAATACAAAAGAAAAAACACCCCTTTGATACCAATTTGTAGCATCCCCATCCTGGAAGCCACTAGAAGGGTGCTTCGAGCCGAGTTGGCCACATCACCTCAAGCGCATCTTCCCGAACGCTCAAGGCTATCGACTAGAAGTGAGGTCCTTTTTAATGTGTCTGTAGGGAAGACTATGCCCTCATAGGTAATAAGTAATATACAGTAGAAGAAAACCAATTTATAACAAATAGAAGAAGCATATAAATAACCAAACTACAATAGAAGAAAATAAACAACATCAACTAAACATATAATAAGTACAGAAGCTGATAAATAAACCAAATATACAAAGATTTCAGGCTAACATGTCCGTGCTAAAATGAGAGTACAAAAAACAGGAAATACAAGCATGAAAACAAAGCTAAAATGAAAATGAAATGGAGTGCAACGACTACATCACGAGTAGTAGCTCGGTCCTCTGCCCCCCAAACTCCATCATAATCAGAAATCCACACTAAAGAACCAAAATCAGCATGCTTCCTATTATCTCTAACTGTGAACATAAAGTCTATTTGGGCACCAAACAACGCCCAAGTAGGGGGGGTGAGATAAAATCCCAGTAGGTCGACACCCACAATGTCTAAACCTTTCCATTTCGTGTTGTAGACAATATTAATGTACCAACATATTATAAAAGTAAGAAATAAAATAAACATAATAAAATAAATATATATTGGTATGGGTCCTCAACAACACCCATCCCCTATCACTTGCTTCATCCCAAGTCGGGAATCTAAAAAAGGTACCTTTAATAAGTAGGGTGCATATATATATATAAAGGCTATAAATAAAAAGGAAAAAAAATGAACAACACACCAAGATTGTGCTTTAGCTTGGGGTCTAGTTTATGTGTCAACAAAGTGTGCTTCAAGCAGTAGAAAGATATCACATTCTACAAAGGAAACAAAGGCTGCATAAATAAACACTTTACATGCATCATAATCATCATCATTATGTTTAAATTGTAGAGTTGGAGTCTGATCCTATCCCAAAGGTATTACTATGGTACATCCTTCAATTAATCTAATACCATCGAGCCCATCCAAGGAAATCTTTGAAAGACCAAGTATCACTCGAGGCATAGCTTTACCATGAGTCTGTCCCGATCTCGCCTTGAAGGGGTCGAGTATCACCTAAGGATTGGAATAACCACATTGCCAACGAGTCTATCCTCGATGACCCCTTTGGGAACCAGTGTCACCCAAAAGTATATAGAAGGCCCAGGGAAGTCATTGTCTGAAAAAACCTAAGAGATCGCCCCCCCAACGCGTAAATGTAACCAGTTAGAAACAACGATTCCAAGCGTGAGTTCTTAATAAGAAACCCCTATCCTCTCACCACCCTGAATTTAATTAGATTTCATAGAACATATATTATAGAGTTTCATTTATAATTACAACTAAATAGTATAAGTAACTCAGCCACAACAAATTATCATTTAAACCGAGAAGTTATAACCAAAGAAATTTATCAGCGAAAGCAATAAAAACGCACATTTTACCTTTATAAAGGCACAACAGGATAATCTTTGAACAAGGAATAATTTTTTTTGGAAATAATTAACCAACACAACCAAAGGTTTATTGTTCACAATTATCAAAAAAAAATTAATTAAACTCAAAAAAAGAGATCACACAACATGTGCAATTAATTAATTTAATTAATTTAGGGCTAACAGAAAATAGGCCAAGAACATCAATACACCCAAAGTGGTATCCAATGATGTTGAAATAATTTAAATAGGTTATATTTCCTCACCAAAAGGTGATAAGGTTAAGAAAATTAGTTTATTTAATTTGGAAAGGGTAAAAACAGACATCGTTTGTAGGCACCGATGAGAGGCACAATGTGAAATTTAAATGACACAAAAAAATGAAGAGAAATAGAGTATACACCCTACCTTGTACTCGTAGAGGATCATATGCTCAATGGTGATCCTTGATTCGACCTAAAACGGAAGAAAATAGATGATTTAAGAAAAATCCCAATTTCGGGTAAAATCCTTCCGTGAAAGATTGTGCAACAGATTTAAAACAAGATCGAACGATTCTTAGTGCATGAGGTTAGCCTCACTGAGAGATTCACTATGCACCAAATGATGTCTAAAATAGAGGAGAAATGAGGCTGTAATGATCACTTGAAGGAAGAGGAGGGTGGTGTGTACCACCTAGTAGGGGAAGGTGCGCCACACATAAGAGAGGGGGAGGAAGAGAGAAAGAGATACAAAAAAGAAAAGGGAAAATAAAAATAAAAGGGAAAATAATAAAATAAGGAAAAAATAGAAAAAGGAAAATAAAATGGAAATAGATAAAATAATCAATAAAATTGGAGGGAAAATTAAAAATAATTAAATAAAATGGGTTTACCCCATTTTAATTATTCTCAATTTCTCTCCAACCATTTTTATTTTATTATTTATTTTTATCTCATTTTTAAATTATTTTTGGCTTTAATAAGATTTCTTTTTAATCCTTTTATTCCTTTTTTAATTATTTTAGCTTGAATATTTCACTAATGTGTGACGTAAAATTTTACATAAGGCTCGAGCAATTATTTAATTAATTTAAATAGCTGTCTGAGACCCATAACAGGGTGCATGGGCACATGCCCTGAGTTCCTTTAAGGATTTGGACATGAAAACTTAATGGTTTGTACCTTGATTAAAGCTGGTAAGTTACACAAAAGTGTCTTCCTATAGTCGGTATTGGATACCATTTGAGTTGGTGGCTGTTCATTGGTATCCTCTTATTTTTTCCTTGATGGTTAGAGCTCGATCTCGATGTGATAGGTGATTACCCTCGTGAGGGTGTAGTGTCCTTTTTATGTATAGGATTTGTTTTTTAAGATCTTTCTAGTTGGACTTAGATAGGCCTTGGGGTTGTATTTGGGTAACTAAGACCATAAGTATTCTTGATGGACTAAGCATCGAAGGTGTTGGTGGATGATTCAATGAGCCCATCGAGGGTTGAGGCTCGGAGCTAAAAATCCTTGGTTACTAATGAGTAATTTCCTGGGGGTAGAAATACTTTTCAGTTCCATGCCTTTCTTGTGTATGGTTGAATATTTGATTTATCTTTAGAGAGTTTTCTCTTTTGGGAATCATTTAGGTGTTTTGGATATGCTGTTCCTTGAGGTTTCAGTTTTGGTTCTTGGATGATTCACTATGATGCATGATATTAGTCTCTTCTCTGAAGAAATATGTTTTGGCGAATGTTTTTCCTCATGTTACACCATTTTGATGACTTTTTAAATGGTAGGGAGACCTATTACTAGTCTCAGTTTTTTTATTCCTCTTGGTGTTGTTGAGTTTTTGTTTGGAGACATGTGTTGATCTTAGAGTTATACTTGATAGCAGCTTACCTCATGGGTTGAGTGTGAGAGTTCTTTTAGTCTCATATTTTTTTATCTTTCATTATGGAAGCCTTCTAGGGGTAAAAATTATAATGGTAGGGATAATTTTAACATCCTAATTTTTATAATAATGAATGTTTTTAGTTTTTTTATAAGTCATTTTTAGTGGAAATATTTTATTTTTAATAAAATCCCCCCTTATGTTTTATGGTGTTACATAAAGGTAAAAGGGGTTTTAAGGACCCTATGTAAGGGTAAAATCCTTTTTCCATAGGTTTTCTAAGGGTGAAACCCTTTTTTTATGGGTTTCATAAGGGTAACCTACATTTCTTAAGGATACAAAGCCTCTATGTAAGGGTAACTCCCTTTTATATGCACTGTGTAAGGGTATCAAGGCCCATGTAAAGGTAAGGGTTGTATTTCATAAAGGTTCCAAGTACCGTGTAAGGGTAAATCTACCCTATGTAAGGGTAATATTGAGTTTCCTTTGTTTTTATAAGGGTTATCAAAGATCCACTTAAGGGTAGTGTGCTATTTCTATGAACTGTATAAGGAAAAAAATTCATTATGTAAAGGTAACATGTTCTTTCTAATGGTTTTGTAAAGGTAACCCAGGGATGTGTAAAGGTAACCTTTTATTTTTAAGGGTTGTGTAAGGGTAAAATATTCACTTATAAGGGTACCTACTACTTTCTAAAGGATGTGTAAGTCTAGCCTAGAGTTGTGTAAGGGTAATGGTACTTTTTCAAAGGTTACGTGAGGGTAACCTAGTTGCCTCTTAAGGGTAAAGGGAGCTGCGTAAGGGTATTTCATATTTTTTAAAGGATGCATAAGGGTAACTCTGCCCTTACACCCTACTCAAGATCTGTGTAATGATAAAACCATGTTACCCTTACATAGAGCTCTTTTTGGGAAAATAAATAAATAAAAACTCTATTTTCATTTCTTCTTCCTCTAGCACGACCTATAACTCCTTT
Source organism: Viscum album (assembly GCA_963277665.1). NCBI lineage: Eukaryota > Viridiplantae > Streptophyta > Magnoliopsida > Santalales > Viscaceae > Viscum > Viscum album. The sequence goes on along the minus strand of OY728141.1, from coordinate 514,348,416 downwards.
TAAACCTTTTTAAATTCTAGAAATCATGTAAATCGATTCTTTAACCCTTTTTAAAGGTTTTAACCCCTATGTTAAATGTTTTTAAACACTATTCATATAATATTAGAGTAAAATTAAAAATTAATTTTTGTTTTTAATTTGGGGTTTTAAATTCTGCAAATCCAATTTCCCTGTGAAATTTTAAAAATACCCGAACCTTCACTTCCCTCACTTTTATGGTATCCACTAAATAAGAGTTTGGGTGTTCTACTAACATATAATAAGTCCCATTTCCTTTTCTTTTTTACCTTATAGGGTTTTGAGTTTCTAAGAAATCATTTGGTGGGTGTTTCGGTGTAGTTCTTTCATTTTTTAATTCTTTATTTATTTAAAAATTCATAGAAATGTATTTCTTATTTTTTAATACATTCTTCGTGAAGGTTGACCTTTAAATGCCAATTGAAATATTCTTTGATCCTCTTCTATTTTAATTGAAAATGGAAAGTACAAAATTATTTTTAAATTGATCCCTCTCACTATTTTTTATAATTGTTGAATTCCATGTTTATTTTGATTCATTTTCAAAGATATTTTGAAGATAGATTGATGAAAATGAGAGAATTGGCCTGAGTTTTGATTTCTAAAACGAAATTCCTTAGTTTAACTCAAAGGGTTGATTTATGAAATGTTTTTCACATGGTTTTGAATGATCTATTTTTTTAAATGAATAGGATCCCTTTTTTATTATTCTCCTTATTTATAAAATGGTCATCCTTGGGTGATTTTTAAAGAATTATTTTTCATGTGGAAAAGGGTGTTGACCCATGATTTAAAATGACCTCATTCATTTTAAATTGTAATACTTACATTGGATGTCTTGAGGTTATTTTGAAATATTTGATTGTCTTAGAGTCTCATTTGGAATTTTGATAATGACTTGTGAAAGGAACTAGTTGTGATTCCCTTATTAAGTGTTGATTTGGAAATAATGGCATGATTTGAAATTGATGATGTTTGACGGCCCGATTTTCACTTTATCCTCTCTTGAGATAACCCATTAGTATAAATTACTTGATTCTTGTGCTTCCTGTTGATGGGTGTTGAAAAGTGTATTATTCACTTTGAGGGAGTTAGGGGGTGAGTGAGAGATATGAACTGAGCATGATTGAAATGTTAAGGGCATAAACCCATGTTGATATTAATAAGGATCCACTTTGTGATCCTCGTAACTTGATTATCTCACCACCTTCTATAACAACCATTCTCTTTATCACACACTTAAACATGATTTATTACATAAACTTTCACTTAAGACAGCTCTGAGGATTGAGAGGTCTAGTGTTTTTGTAACACCCCGACCCTAGTAACCCAGAGTCGGTGCATTATTACATAACATTGGCATGATCACAAGAGATCAAGTCCCAAAATACCAATTAGTTTAGTATCCTTGGAAGTACTAGATACATACATAAGTTTTACATTACATCATGAAATAAAAAAATAACAAAATTGTGTCCCCTTTGAACACACTCATATCATTTGATATATTACTGAAGGTTAATCATAATATACTTCTTCACATCTTGGGAAAAAGAAAACATAAGAAAGTGGTGAGCTCAGATGATCAATAAGGATAAAAATATAGCAGAAACTATCATAAATAAGAATAAAAATTTAAGACAATGTATAAGACTAAAACACAAACCTTGTAAACATATACTTCAACATAATATGGAAAAGATAAATAAAAAATGCCATTTAATTATTCAAATGGATATTCTACTAGTCGAATAATCACATGTAATATCAATAGCTAATTTCATAATGATGTAATGCATAATGCCGAACATCATAACCACAAAGTCAAGGCCTCATGCCAAGACTACAAATAAATTTTTTTCAAAGCCTTGTGGAAAGACACTAGTTTGTCTCATGAGACCTAACTATGCATCAAGGAGCTATAGCGGGATCCACCCATCACTTACTAAGTCCAATGCATTCCTCATATGAAAAGTTTGGAACATAATCTAAACATTCGTATTAAAACTAGCATACAAAATGTAAATATTTTAACCACAAACCATGAATGATATAAAAATAGAACATCCACAGTCAAACATAACTCATTCAATACAATATGGAAGATTGTATTATAATAAATCAACCTAAATCAAGAATAATGAAGGATATTGACATATATGAAAATAATCAATAAAACTATTTGAGAGAAATATCAATTTTTTCTTGAAAACATTTAAAAGTCTCACTATTTATCAAGAATCCATTTAAAATAGATTTTTGAATCAAAGTGTCCCATACCAGTTTGATAATTTTAAAAGAAATTTTAATTTTAAAACATTCATTTCCATATAAATAAATCCTTAAAACTATTTTTAAAACATGGGAATTAATGAGAAAGATTTAGAAGAATAAATCTTTAAAACATTTAAAATGATATTTTAGTTAGAGTTACAGACCAAATGAGAGATGCTTGAATACAAATAAATGAGGTAATAAAAACCTTATAATATCATGAGAATAAATGGATTCATGATATACTATGTCAAAGTACAGTATATACACCATATAAAAGTGAATTGGTGCATAACAACAAAGAAGCCTCAATGGAATGTAAATTGAGATGAAATCCATTATGAAGACCGTATACATAAGTTAAGGATAAATAAATGACATAATTATGTGTAAAAAATATAAATAAAATCAATATGATTTGATATTAAGTGTAAATAAATTAGAGTACATTCACACATATTCTTGTAAAAACAACCCCAATGACTTGGATGTTTAACTCAATGAATGGAAATTCAGTTAAGATTATTCTTATCAAGTTCATATCGATGAATTGAGAATTTATAAATGGAGTGATTATGTGTATCAAAATTATATCCAAAAAAATGGGATAGGAAATTACTACATAAATAAATAAATAGTGATTTCACACATAATCTTGGAGTAAAATAATCAATGAAGTTTGCATAAAACCCAATGAGTGGAAATTGAAATTAGAAATTCCCTTACCGATTTGGTAACTTATGAAACATACACCCCATTAAAGAAGGATCATACAATTAAGTTGTAAATAACCATAAATTAAATTATATTACACAAATAATACAATCATGGGTATTACATACACCACACAAAAGGAAATAGTGGCAAATATAGCATGAATCTCCTAGGAATAAAAAGTGAGATGAAAACCCATTACATTGTAATTTTACTTAGTCAAGGGTACGTTAACCTCATGTATAATAGTTAAGTAATTGTTATTAAATTATAAAATAACCACATACATAAATATGACATCATATACTATCTTCTAATATTGTTTTGTAAATAATATTTTAGTAGTATAATTGTTTCAGGTGTTGACTGATTCGTTTTCCTTTATATATTTTTTTACGTAAATCATGTTTGTTAGGGATAAGATGTATTTGATTCATATCCAGAATTATATTAAGTTCTTAAACATTATTTTAAATCATAAAATAAAAATTATTCTTGAATGGTTACGATGAGAAATGAATCTCATCGCATTCATGAAGACGGTAATCCGTATGTACGCACTAGTGACAATATCATTCTATTGATGGTGAAATAATATGTAATTGGATAGTATATCATATATACAGAATCATTAACATGCTATATTTATTATTTACATCAATTATACTCATTATAATACCCATCCAAATAATGAAGTGGTGAATAACAAACTACACCACGACGTGGAGACGGTAAGCCGTACGTACGCACGTATGGTGACTTTGTCATTCATAGGATGGATATAATAATGAATATGGTTGTACAATATTTATAATAAATTACAGTATGTAGAAGGTACTAGAGTTATTATTTTGGTATGGAAACAACAAAGAAAAAGGAAGTGGAAGAAGAAAATAACTTTTAAAGAGGAGGTGAATTATTACATCTTCTTCGGGTGCTTCCTTTTGATTTGATCAAAAGGGCTCCTTAGTTGGATTTATGATCAAAGTAATGCATCTAGGTTGAATTGAGAGTAGTTTGGATGATATTTAAGTAGGTTTTGACCGATTAAAATGGCTTTGTATGTGTGAATTTGAGAGAAGGGGAAGTACCCTTTTATAAGAGAGGTGATGGTCACTTTAGGAAAATCTTGAAATATTATTTTATTATAAAATAATTTTCAGTTTATAATGGCTCCAAATGGATTTATTTCCAGTATAAGGTAGGTATGCATTGAAATATTCTCAAACAATAGGTTTTAGACAAGTTTATGTCACCATATTAACCTTATCTTTTAGATTTAATTCTTAGTTAAATAGTTTAACTTTTACCATGTCTTCTTGTATTTTTATATTACATGGTTAATAAACTTACTATAAAATGCCAAGAGAACCTCAAGTAGTTCATTAATTACATATATATTATTATATAATTACTTTGTCCAAACCTTATATTTTTATGAATATTGTATCATTTAATAATATAGTATTTGTTTTAAAAACCCATTTATGTCAATTATGACACTATTTAGTATTTGGTTTTTGTGAAAGTAAAAAAAACTTAATTACTTATAAAAAAATACATTAAATAAACCCTAACATGTCATATTAACCTATAAAATTATTTTAATTCATCAAAATATTAAATTTACATTTATTTTAATGTTTCTAACATCAATTTTTTAGTCTTTCATTAATAAGGTAATTACTACATCATCATTGTGTCATAAATAAATTTAATTATTTAATGTCTAAAAATTATAAATAAAATACCATTATGTAAAAAATATTTTTATATTTCTAATGAATATTTATAGTCTAATTTATATTACGTATAACTCTCTATTAAAAATGGTTTAGTTATTAAACTTTGAATTTAACACATTTAACTCTTCTTTAAATAAAATAATAATAAATGTCCTAATCTAATCCAAGTGGATAAAAAAGGATCATATTTTTGTCCTAAGGTTGATTTTGGTCTAAATACACTTATCCAATAGAATTAGGACATGTTTTAGGGTAATTATAATATCATTTGTACCTTTAATTACCCTATTTAATTTTAACCGTGGTAAATAAAATTCGAAAGTTACTATTCACCAAAAAATTATTTTAATCCTATGAAACCAAATTTTACTTACTGATGTAAACCGCGTCTTTTGGATTTTTGAAATTCAATTCACAGAAGTGGTAAAATTATGTTTTATGAAAATTTGTAAATGTTCCTAGAAGGTGGGTAAAAGACGGTAAAAAGTTGAATAAAATTATATATATATAATCTTATTATAAAATGACTTCAATGAATTACATTAGACTAATATAGGTATTATGTATCTATTTTGACTTAAAAATAAATTTAAATTAAAAATAATTATTTAAATAAAAAGCCGGCTTTAAACAATAACGTAGTGTTTTCACTATTCATCAAAAATTGAAAGTTTTTAGAAAAATACCAAAAATTCACCCAAAGATAATTTTTATATTACAAATTCAAAAATTATGTCTATTTTACCAAATTCAAAACATAAAAGTTGTATTATTTAATATAAAAAATATTCCCATTGTCAAAACCAGAAAGCGGGTTTTTGGGAAGTAAAAACTATCAAAAGATTGATATGTGTTTATGTCCAATTTATATGTAAAATTACTTCCAATGACCAACATTGGATTAAATGATAAAAATATAATCTAATTATACTTCAAAACCATTCAAATGTATAATTTAAAACTATAAATTATTTTGATTAAAAAAGTTGTTTTCAATAAAAATTTAGTATTTTTCACTATTCATCAAAATATGAAAGTTATCAAAAAAGCACAAAAAATTTATCCAAACTAAATTTTTATGTTTCAATTATAAAGAAGAAGGTTATATTGTCAAATTGAATATATAAAAGTGTCAAATATCAGATTTAAAAAGGGTTCTCCATTAAAAGGCCATAAAATTGCAATTTTTGAAAAATACTTCTTTTATCTGAAAAATTGAATTTGTTCTTATATTATATCCAATAAACACATAATATTCTTGTTAAAATTATATGGAGTATATAAAATTCAAAATTTAGTTAATACAATTCATAACCGCTTTTTGAACGGCTAGTTTGGTAAGTCGTGGTGCGCTCAAACTCGGTGTTGCGTGTAGCGAAAGCTATTGAATTACTTTAAAGAAAATAACTTATTATGAAATATTGGGGTGTTAAATTCTTCCCCACTTTTGGAAATTGTGTCCTCAAAATTTTAAAATTGGGCTTGGGAACTTCATTGAAAGTCCCACATTGGAAAAAGAGTCAATAAAACTATCACTTTAAAATAAATAAAGAGAAGTATAAAGGTCACCCGAGATAACCCATACTAGGATTACATGTAGGAAAACATGGATATGGAAGATAAACTAAGTGTCAAGTTCTGATGGAGAGTGATATAAAACATGATCAAGAGAAAGTTAATAACAAGAAAACCACAAACTTGTGATGAGTTAAATGGTCATTAGTTTCCCAGTAGGAAAAGTAAACGAACAACGTTTTTTTTGTTTTAAGTTCCATTTCATAAAGTTGAGGAATTTATTTATGAGATTGACTAAGAATATAAAGATATATACTTACTTTTCAAGTAGAGATTCATCCTTTAATAAATATCTACCACTAACTTATCTTTTCTCCAAACGATGAGTATTCAAGATGACTTGGTCACACCTGAAGTTCTATAATCAACTTCTAGAGAATCAAATAATCCACAAAGGATGAACTATACATTTCCCTCATCTTTAGAGATTAACCAGAAACAAATGGTTAGTACAATATCAGATGATCCCCAAAATGGATAATCCTTTATAGAAAGAAATACAAATCTTAATTTCCAAAATTAAACAAACAATACCCAAAGTTCAATAAAGACCATTCAATAAACAATTGTCCTTAAAATCCTTCAATATAATCCAAATTAAGATTGAAATCCAAAACTTTGAATAATTTAATCACATATTCTTTCATATTAAATCTTAACATTTATCTTCAAATAACATCAACTACTCTTAAATTATCATACAGAAGTGTAATTAACCAAATCAAATATTCTCTATGATAGGTTAATTATTTCCATTAATAACCTAAATCTCTATAAAAAACATATATTATTCCAAAAAAAATCCACCATTAATCCTCAAATTAAATCCCATAGTATTCTATTTTCTTTAGGCATATAGTGTTCCCAACAGAGCGAACGTCTTCCAAAATAACATTTATCACTTAATCACCAAATCATTTTCCTATACTAAGGATATACATTTGATAAAACATAAGATCCCAAATAAACTTATTATTTATCAATAAAATAATTTATCTAAAAAGAATTAGTCACACTAACCAGGGACTTCACGTAGTCCAGTGGTAGGTGATAAATCCCAGTCGCACTTTGGTTGTGGGTTCGATTCCTGCAGCTTTGTCCGATGTGACAGGTTGTTACATGGTCAACGTGTTTTCCTTTTTCAAAAAATATATTTTATAACATTCCCAAAATAAGATAAATGCCTCAAAATAACCATAACATAATTTAACCACAAATGTTATCTCATACCTCGCATTTTCATCCCAAAAATTAATAACTCGTAATTGCCTTAAATTCAAGGATCATATAAACCCAAATAATTCTTTATAACTATATCCACAAAAGAAAAGATAATTCTTCCTCAAATAGAATTTTCACATAACAAACTACAGGGTTACACATACAAGAGAAAATTCTTCCAAAGTAATCCCATCAACAAAGAGCATTAATACTTTTAAACATTTCTCCATCCATTTATTTCCACATAGGTTCTTACTTGACCTAGTGGTTATCCTATAAAATAGGGAATTGACTCGGGTAATGCCAAGGTCCCCTATATTTACGGAAAATGACTTTAAATGGATTTTTAGGATCATTTTTATTTTCTTCCATAGTACTCTTCATTTTTCCTCGGCAATTCTTTACTTTATGTCCTTCTCTCTCACACATAAATAACTTCTTTGTTCCATTGAGATACTTTCCCGGGTGTCTCCTTCCACATTTCCAGCATGATGGAAATTGAGTTTTCTTTTCTCCACGGTCTCCACTGCTGGAGATCTTATCATTCTACTCCTTTCTCTTCTTTGTTGAGTTTGGGAGTTGGTTAATGTATATATTGTTGATCATATTTTTGGAAACCTTTTTCAGCATGAACATGATATCTTTTATGCTCATCAATATTCCATTTAGTTTCTCATTTCCACCATCGTGCCCACCTTGTACATCATGTTCAATGTTACTATTAATTCCTTGGAATCTAGCCATTAACTAAAACCAGAAAGCATAGTGTGAGTAAAAATAGTCATAAAATCATTTAGAGAATATCATGACACCTTATTTTCAATCTAAAACACCTTAGGATTAACCAAGGTTATTTATTCTCATCCTATATTAAAATCCTTCAAATTTATTTTTAATGAAAATGTGAATTATCCTAAGCATATCCCTCAGGAGTGTCGTAACTAAGAGTGCAACAAGGCTCATTGTCGTGCACCAGTTCCCGTTCGAGTCTAGCTCAAAGTGGTGTTTTCAAGTTTTACCCCCAGGTACATCTATGCTAGAGTCGTCTCTACCTTCTCGTATCCAGACATGGATGAATTTTTTGGAAAACCAAAATAATATTTACATTACCAATTTTTTTGGATGTTCTTATATACTAATCATCAAATTATATCTTAGGGTAGTGTTTTCTAATCAGAGTTTTTCTAAATCTAGCTTCCAAGGTTTGTACTAAACTTCCTCTGATACCAACAGTAATGCCCCGACCCTAGTTACTCAGAGTCGGTACATTATTATATAATATTGGAATGATCACAATAGATCAAGTCTAGAAAGTCCGATTAGTTTAGTAGCCTTAGAAGTACTAGATACATACATAAGTTTTACATTACATCATGAAATAAAAAAACAACAACATTGTGTCCCCTTTGAACACACTCATATAATTTTACCTATCCCTAAAGGTTAATCATAATATACTTCTTCACATATTGGGAAAAAGAAAACATAAGAAATAGGTGAGCTCAGATTCTCAATAAGGATAAAAATATAGCAGAAACTATCATAAATAAGAATAAACATTTAAGTCAATGTATAAGATTAAAACACAAACCTTTTAAAAATATACTTCAATATAATATGGAAAATATAAATAAAAAATTAAATTTACTTATTCACATGGATATTCTACTAGTCGAATAATCACATGTAATATCAATATCTAATTTCATAATGATGGAATGCATAATTCCGAACATCATAACCACAAAGTCAAGGCCTCATGCTAAGACTACAAATAAATTTTTTTCAAGGCCTTATGGAAAGACACTAGTTTGTCTCATGAGACCTACCGATGCATCAAGGAGCTATATCAGGCTCCACCCGTCACTTTCTAAGTCCAATGCATTCCTCGTATGAAAAGGTTGGAACATAATCTAAACATTTGTATTAAAACTAGCATATGAAATGTCAATATTTTAACCATAAACCATGAATGGTATAAAAATAGAACATCCACAATCAAACATAACTCATTCAATACAATATGGAAGATTGTATTATAATAAATCAACCTAAATCAAGAATAATGAAGGATATTGACATATATGAAAATAATAAATAAAACTATTTGAGAGAAATATCATTTTTTTCTTGAAAACATTTAAAAGTATAACTATTTATCAAGAATTCATTTAAAATAGATTTTTGAATCAAAGTATCCCATACCAGTTTGATACTTTTAAAAGAAATTTTAATTTTAAAACATTCATGTCCATATAAATAAATCCTTAAAACCATTTTTAAAACATGGAAATTAATGAGAAATATTTAGAAGAATAAATCTTTAAAACATTTAAAATGATATTTTAGTTAGAGTTACAGACCAAATGAGAGATGCTTGAATAAAAATAAATTATGTAATAAAAACCTTATAATATCACAAGAATAAATAGATTCATGATATACTATGTCAAAGTAAAATATATACACCATATAAAAGTGAATTGGTGCATAACAACAAAGAAGACTCAATGGAATGTAAATTGAGATGAAATCCATTATAAAGACCATATACATAGGTTAAGGATAAATCAATGACATAATTATGTGTGAAAAATATAAATAAACTCAATATGATTGGATATTAAGTGTAAATAAATTAGAGCACATTCACACATATTCTTGTAAAAACAACACCAATGACTTGGATGTTTAACTCAATGAATGGAAATTGAGCTAATATTATTCTTATCAAGTTCATATCGATGAATTTTGAATTTATAAATGGAGTGATTATGTGTATCAAAATTATATCCACACAAATGGGATTGGAAATTACTAAATAAATAAATAAATAGTGATTTCACACATAATATTGGAGTAAAATAATCAATGAAGTCTTTATAAAACCCAATGAGTGGAAATTGAAATTAGAAATTCCCTTACTGATTTGGTAACTTACGAAACATACACCCCATTAAATAAGGATCATACATTGAAGTTTTAAATACCCATAAATTAAAGTATATTACACATATAATACAATCATCGGTAGTACATACACCACACAAAAGGAAATAGTGGAAAGTATAACATGAATCTCACGGGAATAAAAAGTGAGATGAAAACCCCTTACCTTGTACTTTTCCTTAGTCGAGGGTATATTAACCTCCTGTATAATAGTTAAAATAATTGTTATTAAATTATAAAATAACCACATACATAAATATGATATCATATACTATATTATAATATTGTTTTGTAAATAATATTTTAGTATTATCATTGTTTCAGGTGTTGACTCATTCATTTTCCTTTATATGTTTTTTATGTAAATAATGTTTGTTATGGATAAGATTTATTTGATTCATAATGATGGAATGAATAATGTTGTACATCATAACCACATATTCAAGGTCTCGTGCCAATACTAAAAATAAGATTTTGTCAAGGCCTTATGCCAAGACAATAGTTTGTCTCATGATACCTACCGATGCATCAAGGAGCTATAGAAGGCTCCACCCATCACTTACTAAGTCCAATGCATTAATCATATGAAAAGGTTAGAACATAATCTAAACATTTGTATTAAAACTAGCATATGAAATTTCAATATTTTAACCACAAACCATAAATGGTATAAAAATAGTACATCCATAGTAAAAAATAACTCATTAAATACAATATGGAATATTGTATTATAATAAATCAACCTCAATCAAGAATAATGAAGGATATTGAAATAAATGAAAGTAATTAGTAAAAATATTTGAGAGAAATATCCTTTTTTTTCTTGAAAAAATTTAAAAGTCTCACTATTTATCAAGAAGTCGTTTAAAATATATTTTTGAATCAAAGTGCACCATACCACTTTGATACTTTTAAAAGAAATTTTAATTTTAAAACAATCATTTCCATATAAATAAATACTTAAAAACATTTTTAAACCATGGACATTAATGAGAAATATTTAGAAGAATAAATCTTTAAAACATTTAAAATGATATTTTAGTAAGAGTTTCTAACCAAATGAGAGACGCTTGAATACAAATAATTGAGGTAATAAAAACCTTATAATATCATGAGAATAAATGTATTCATGATATAATATGTCAAAGTACAGTATATACACCATATAAAATTTAATTAGTGCATAACAACAAAGAAGCCTTAATGGAATGTAAATTGAGATGAAATCCCTTATAAAGACTGTATCCATAGGTTAAGGATAAATCAATGAAATAATTATGTGTGAAAAATATAAATAAACTAAATATTATTGAATATTCAGTGTAAATAAATCAGAGTACATTCACACATATTCTTGTAAAAACAACACCAATGACTTGGATGTTTTACTCAATGAATGGAAATTGAGTTAAGATTATTTTTATTAAGTTCATATCGATGACTTGAGAATTTATCAATGGAGTGATTATGTGTATCAAAAGTATATCCACACAAAGGGGAGTGGAAATTACTACTTTCTAATAAATAAATAGTTATTTCACACATAATCTTAGAGTAAAATATTCAATGAAGTTTGCGTAAAACCCAATGAGTGGAAATTGAAATTAGAAATTCCCTTACCGATTTGGTAACTTACAAAACATACACCCCATTAAAGAAGGATCATAAAATTTAGTTGTAAATACCCATAAATTAAAGTATATTACACAAATAATACAAGTATGGGCAGTACATACACCACACAAAAGAAAATAGTGGCAAATATAGCATGAATCTCAAGGGAATAAAAAGTGAGATGAAAACCCCTTACCATGTATTTTTCCTTAGTTGAGGGTATGTTAAAATCATGTATAATAGTTAAATAATTGTTATTAAATTATAAAATAAACACATACATAAATATTATATCATATATGATCTTATAATATTGCTTTGTTAATAATATTTCAGTAGTATCATTGTTTCAGGTATTAATTAATTCATTTTCCTTTATATGTTTTGTTACGTAAGTCATGTTTTTTATGGATAGGATGTATTTGATTCATATCCATAATGATATTAAGTTCTTAAACATTATTTTAAATCATAAAATGAGAATTATTCTTGAATTATTATGATGAGAAATGAATCTCATCGTGTTCGTGGAGACGGTAATCCATACGTACGAACGAGCGAAAATATCATTTTATTGATGATGAAATAATATGTAATTGGATGTAATATAATATATATAGAATCATAAAATTTTTATATTTATTATTTACATCAATTATACTCATTATTATACCCATCCAAATAATGAAGTGTTGAATAACAAACTTCACCACGATGTGGAGACGGTAAGCCGTACGTACACACGTATGGTGACTTTGTCATTCATAGGATGGATATAATAATGAATATTGTTGTAAAATATTTATAATAACATAATAGTATGTATAAGGTACTAGAGTTATTATTTTGGTATGGAAACAACAAATAAAGAGGAAGTGGAATAAGAAAAGAACTTCGAAAGAGGTGGTGAATTATTACCTCTTCTTCGGGTGCTTCCTTTTGATTTTATCAAAAGGACTCCTTAGATTGGCTTTATGATAAAATTAAGGCATATAAGTTTAAGTGAGGGTAGTTGGGGGGATATTTGAGCCAGTTTTGGGATAGAAAAATGGCTTTGGATGTGTTAATTTGAGAGAATGGGAGGCACCCTTTTATAAGAGAGGTGAGGGTCACTTTAGGAAAAGCTTGAAATATTATTTTATTATAAAATCATTTTCGGTTTATAATGGCTCCAAATGGATTTATTTCAAGTATAAGGTAGTTATGGGTCTAAATATTCTCAACCAATAGGTTTTAGACAAGTTTATGTCACCATATTAACCTTATATTTTAGATTTAATTCTTAGTTAAATAGTTTAACTTTTACCATGTCTTCTTGTATTTTTATATTACATGGTTAATAAACTTACTATAAAATGACAAGAGAACCTAAAGTAGTTCATTAATGAAATATATATTATTATATAACTCCTTTGGCCAAACCTTATATTTTTATGAATATTGTATCATTTAATAATATAATATTTGTTTTAAAAACTCATTAATGTCAATTTTGACACTATTTAGTATTTGGTTTTTGTGAAAGTCAAAAAAACTTTCTTACTTAAAAAAAACATTAAATAAACCACAAAATGTAATATTAACCTAGAAAATTAGTGTAATTCATTAAAATATTCATTTTAAATTTATTTTAATATTTATAACATCAATTAGTTTAGTCTTTCATTAATAAGGTAATTACTGCATCATCATTGTGTCATAAATAAATTTAATTATTTAATGTCTAAAAATTATAAATAAAATACCATGATGTAGGAAATATTTTTATATTTCTAATGAATATTTATAGTCGAATTTATATTATGTATAACCCTATATTAAAAATGGTTTAGTTATTAAGATTTGAATTTAACACTTTTAACTCTTCTTTAAATAAAATAATAATAAATGTCCTAATCTAATACAAGTAGATCAAAAAGAATAATATTTTTTTCCTAAGGTTTATTTTGGTCGAAATAAACTTATCCAATAGAATTAGGACACGTGTTAGGGTAATTATAATATCATTTTAACAGTAATTACCCTGTTTACTTTTAACCATGGTAAATAAAATTCAAAAGTTACTATTCACCAAAAATTATTTTCATCCTATTGAACACATTTTACCTATTTATGTGAACCGTGTCTCTCAAATTTTTGAAATTAAATTCACAGAAGTGGTAACATTATGTTTTATGGAAATTTTCAAATGTGCCTAGAAGGTGGGTAAAAGACGGTAAAAAGTTGAATAAACTTTTATACATATAATCTTATTATAAAATGAATTCGATGAATTAAATTAGACTAATATAGGTATTATGCATATTTTTTCACTTTAAAATAAATTTAAATTAAAAATAATTATTTAAATAAAAAGTCAGCTTTAAACAACAATGCAGTTTTTTTTCACTATTCATCAAAAATTGAAAGTTTTTAGAAAAATACCAAAAATTCACCCAAATATAATTTTGATATTATAAATTAAAAAATGATGTATATTTTAAAAAATTCAAAACATATAATTTGTATTAATTAATTTAAAAAATATTCTCGTTGTCAAAACCAGAAAGCGGGTTTTTGAGAAGTAAAAACTATCAAAAGATTGACATGTGTTTATGTCCAATTTAAATGTAAAATTTATTCTAATTACCAAAATTGGATTAAATGATAAAAATATAATCTAATTATACTTTAAAACCATTAAAATATATAATTTAACACTATAAATTATTTTGATTAAAAAATTTGTTTTCAATTAAAATTTACTATTTTTACTATTCATCAAAATATGAAAGTTATTAAAAAAGCACCAAAAATTTATCCAAACTAAATTTTTGGGTCCCGCTTCTAAAGAAGAAGTTTATTTTGTCAAATTTAATATATAAAAGTGTCAAATATTAGATTTAAAAAGGGTTCTCCATTAAAAGGCGGTAAAATTGCAATTTTTGAAAAATACTTCTTTTGTCTAAAAAATTGAATTTGTTCTTATATTATGTCTAATAAACACATAATATGGATGTTAAAATTATATGGAGTATATAAAATTCAAAATTCAGTTAATACTATTCATAACCGCTTTTTGAACGGCTAGTTTGGTAAGTCTTGGTGCGCTCGAACTCGGTGTTGCGTGTAACGCAAGCTATTGAATTACTTTAAAGAAAATAACTTACTATAAAATCTTGGGGTGTTACAGTCGTGGGAAATTCGAAACATTACATAACAACTTAGAACATAAAATCCAACATCTTTATTGAAAACTTCTTTTACATGACCAGAACATTCCTTCGTACTTAGCATTGCATGGGATAACCTGAGGACATGCATAAAAAAAGGGTGAGCTATAAAGCCCAGTAAGGGAGTAAACAAGGCATAACATTAAGAATATAGTACATGTTAGGTAATAGGAATATCAATGGAGCCAAAGAAAAATATGAACATAAAGGCATGATATAACATGATTATCATAACATGGAAATGCGACAATAACATTTAACATGATATTAGCATGAGCAAAGGCTCATTGCACATGGAGCATGAGTAAACCCTCAATTCACTTGAATTAGCAGGAGTAAAACCTCATTTTATTTTACGTATCATGATACTAATATTTACCCAATACATTGGAGTGCTATCCGGGCACATCCTTCTTAATCATTTCATTTCATGCATAAGTGTGCCACATAGATCATACAACATGGATTCATTAAATATCATCATTTATTCAACGATAAAGGAATTCAGAATTCATAAATAAAAATATATAATCAATAAGTAAATGTGCATAAAGGTGAATACCCTTGATAGAGAAATGAGCATGGTATTCACTACACAATGACTTTGGCTTGGAGAATCACGGTGCAATTTCTGCAGCATAACAGCGTGACATAAGAATTCATAAAAATGGTTGATGAGAGAGAAATGGGTATCTCATAATATGTACATGAAATGGAAAGTAAGGGGGTCATATAGATACATGTCCTAACATATTTAATGGAATTTAGATATATAATATTAAATAATTGCTTGAATGTAAATGAGAAGAGTGAAATTCCTTACAGAATTTCGACATGGTAACCGGTGTGCATGAGAGGAATTAATGAGAGAGAAAGAATCATATCATAATTAAAAAATAATTAGGGAATATGGGGGACTTTATAAATCATACCCCAACATTTGTAATTGAAAACAAAAGGGTATAACAATATAAAGAAATTTAGACAAAAATGAGAAAGGAAGAAATCCCTTACTTGGAAGTGTGATCCCAAAGGCTTAGGAGAGGCTTGAGAGAGGCTTATTGGGAGCTTGGGGTGAATTGGGAGGATTATAGAGAGATTATTTCAGGAGATGGTTGATCTCCAAATGGTTTTAATGAATAGGAATGAGATATTTAGTGGGTTTATATAGGAAAGGAGAGGGAATTCTTTATTATTTAGGTTTTGGACACCACACATTAAACTAATCAAAACCACAAACCAAACCATGGTTTTTGCCCATGGTTTTTTCCAAAGTGGAGTGGAAAACATTATTTTATAATTCAAATAACCGAACTTATTAAAATATTAGGCTTGCTTATGTGGAGGTGAGTCATACTCTCAAGGAAATCATTTTAAAATGTTAAAATATTTTTTAAGTCTTAGAGGGTCCACTAAGGATTTGTAAAATAAATCAAAAAAAATCTAAAATCACATTATTTTAAAGGTAAAACATATATTGTCCTAAAATCCCATTTATAGTATTTTATTACATCACTATAAGGTTATTATGATGTCATAAAACACATTATATATTTAAACGGTATTTAATTTTTACCCAAAAATTCGGCTGTCTCAGAAAATTATGAAAAATTAACCATTGGATAATTTCGATGTTATAATTATAAAAATAATATTGATTTTATCTAAATAATTTTCTAAATATGTGAATTTTTACTTTTAAAATAAAAACTAACATTTATAAAAAATTCATGGGTTTTGACAAAAACAGCTTTCAAACCTTAATTAAAATTAAATTTGTATTCATAAAAATTATAAGATAATTTATATTTAATAAAAAATAATTTAGTAATAATATTTTATTAAAATATTATTTAATTTAAAAATACATTAATTCATCAAAATAGATTTCTTAATATAATATTAACTAAAAATAATATTTGTGCTTTAAAAAATATTTACAAAGTAACAATAATAAAATGAATATATATTATTTATTATATACAAAAATAATTCACATAATCACAGTGATAGGGTCTTGTTACATAACCCCTTATAACACTCTCATAAGACCTAAGGGTAAGGTGTGTGATGGTGACAGACTCTTGGGGTAGCTCAGATAACATCGCTCGAGTGGTAATCTCTATCAACTTCTACTTCTCCTGTAGGTGGTTCCATTCAAGCTTAACATGTTGAAGCTTAGCTTGGGCTTGGTCAAGAGTGAAGCCCAATGACAACACCTCCTTTCCGAGCTCTGACAAATGGTATTTGTACGAAGCAATTCTACTGGATGAGGCCATTGTTTCTTTTGTCTAATTAAATTGAATTTGTTAAAGACCTATATTTATACTAATCATGTGATCACTATTCAATGACTATATTAGCAACAGTAACAATTATTAACAGTATTTTAAAATCCAAAAACATAAAACCAAAGAATTTCATATGTTTTATATAACCATTTTACATAATAATACATTTAATCAAATCAAGAGGAATTTTAATTAGTAAAAGTTTGGGTCGTTACAATCTTCCCCCCTTAAGAAATTTTGCACTCAAAATTTTCTTTTCTCACACTAAAACAGATTAGGGTAACTCTGCTTCATCACTTCCTCCAATTCCCACATTTCTTCTTTAAACTTGTGGTTTTTTCACAACACCTTGATGAGGGGCATTGTCTTATTTTGTATAAAGTTTTCTCTATGATTTAAGATCTTCACAGGATTCTCTTCATAGGAGAGGTCATTATGCAATGGTAACACCTCTGGATTGAGTACATGCAAAGGTTTAGGTATGTACCTCCTCAAGAGTGATACATGGAATACATTATGTACTTGAGATAGTTTTGGTGGGAGTGCTAGTCGATAGGCCACTGCTCCAATGTGATCAAGTATCTAAAAAGGGATGATATACCTTGGACTAAGCTTTCCATTCTTCACAAATCTAATAACTCTCTTCCACAACAATATGTATAGGAATACCATGTCTCCAACTTCAAACTCTAGGTCTTGTCGACAATTATCAGCACAATTATTTTTTAGACTCTGAGCAGCTTTAATGTGTTGCTGGATGGTCTTAACCTTATCCATCATTTCTTCAACCATTTCTGGACCTAGGAGTTTTTTCTCCCCAAATTCATCCCAACATTCCAGTGTTTTGCAACTCTTCCCATAAAGGGCTTCATAAGGGTCCATTTAGATTCTTGAGTGGAAACTGTTATTGTAAGAGAACTCAACCAGAAGAAGATGTTGATCCCATCCTCCTTTGAAGTCCATTGAGCATTCTATCAACATGTCCTCAAGTGTTTGGATAGTCTGCTCAGATTGGTCATCAGTTTGAGGATGATAATCCATACTTAAGTTCAGCTCAATATTCAGAGCATGTTAAAGACTCTTCCAGAATATAGAGGTGAATCTTAGATCTCGATCAGATACAATAGATAATGGTACCCCATGAAGCCTTACCAATTCTATGCTATATATTCATGCTAGTTGATCCAATGAGAAATCCTCTCTAATTTCCATGAAGTGTGAAATATTTGTTAGACGATCCACAACAACCTAGATATCATTGTTTCCTTTGGATGTATTCAGAAGTCCAGTGACAAAGTCCATAGTGATGTTCTCCCATTTCCATGTTGGTATGGGTAATGGTTGCATCACCCCCTTAGACTTCTATCACTCAGCCTTCACCTTCTGACATACCAGGCACTTTGATGTATACTCAACAATATCCTTCATCATTTTATCCCACTAATAATGCTCTTGGATATCTCGATACATCTTTTTGTTTCCTAAGTGAATGGAGAATTTCGAACTATATGAATCATCTAAAAGTTATTTCTTTAACTCTGAATTTGATGGAACACATAGTCGTGACCCAAATATCAAAATTCATTCTTAATTAACATTGAACGATGAGGATTTCCCTTTTTTGATATTTTACACTTTCTTCTGAATTCCCGCATCATCCTTTTGAGCATAATTTAACATTTCTAAAAGAGACGGTTAAGCAATAAATTGTGAAAGGTGGTAAGGTTGTTTTTCCAGTGGTGAGGTTCTCCGGCGACTGGTGTGAGATGTGATGAAGGTGGGCCTTCTTACTCTGAAGGTTGTCTATGGGTATGGATTCTAGATCGATTCAAAGGTGATAACCCCAAATCATGTGTTGGATAGTTTTTATCATGAACATTTAATTTCCTTGAATAATAGGCAATGAATTTTCCATTTTTCATCAACACACAACACATGCCCTTATTTGAAGCATCACTAAATACCACAAAAATTTCTCCACTTGTGGGTAGTGTGAGAACGGGCATAGTAATAAGCCTCCTTTTCAACTCCTTGAAGATCTCTTTGTATTCATCACTCTAATAAAACTTGACTCCCTTTCGAGTTAGATTGGTAAGAGGGTTTGAAAACTATGAGAAATTTCTCGCAAATCGGCAATAATACCCAACTAACCCCAGGAAGCTATGGATATCCATCACCTATGTTGGCCTCAGCCATACCTCTATTGCAACTATCTTGGAGGGATCCATAGATATCCCATGATTGTGATGATATAACCCAATAATGAGACTTCTTTCAACTAGAACTTACACTTTTTGTACTTTTCATAGAGCTTCTCCTTTCGCAAGGTCTCTAGTATAGTGCTTAGATTCTCCTCATGCCCCTCCTTAGTTTTGGATTATATTAGAATATCTTCTATAAAGACTACCACAAAATTGTTGAGGTAGTATCTAAAGAGTCTATTCATCACACCCATGAAGATTTTTGGAGCATTACTGAGTCCAAAAGGCATTACTATGAATTCATATTACCCATACCTTGTATGAAAAGCAGTCTTGGAGATATCCTCCTTCTTCACCCTTACTTGGTAATATCCCAACAGCAAATCCTCCTTGGAGAAGTATTGTGCTCCACGTAGCTGATCGAAAAAGTCATCAATTCGAGGCAGAGGATACTTGTTCTTTATCGTGATTTTTGAGCTCACGATAATCAATGAAAATGCACATTGACCCATCATTATTCTTGACGAAGAGGACTGGAGAACCCCATGGTGAAGCACTTGGCTGTATAAACCCTTTATCCAGATTCTCCTATAGTTGTTTATTTAGCTCCTCAAGGTCCACAATAGCCATTATATACGTAGTATCGGATATTGAAACCACCCCAAGTATAAGACAAATTAAGAATTCAACATCTCTTCTAGGAGGAAGACCAGTAAATTCCTCAAAAAACACTTCAGTGAATTCCCTCACAATTGGAATGTCTTAAAGGATGGTTGCTTCCTTAGAATCAATCATATGATAAAGATACACATGATCATAGGGAAGTAATATCCATGCTTGATATGATGGTCTTAAGGAAGATTCCTCCTCCTCCTTGCACTTGTATAGAATCGGGGTTCAATTCTCTATATGGAGAGTGATTTCCCTCTCACGACAATTTATGTTGGCTCTATATAGGTAAATCCAATACATGCCAATAATTTCATAAAATTACACTATAGGGATATGACGAGGTTCTCTATGAAGTTAAAACCACAAATTGTGACAGGGGAGAATTTATATTCATGGGATGCAATGATTTCCCCATTTTCCATTGCCACCGACATCTTTACTTCCATGATTTGTGGGGGTGTTGGGATTGTTCTACTAAAATTTCAGGATATAAAATAATGTGTAGAACCAGAATAAAAAATTACATATTCTATTCTTTAATTAATAACTAGCGTACCTATCACCACTTCATTGCCGGGGTTCACTTTAGTGGCAGTGATGGAAAAATATCACCCTTACTGCCTTAGAGGTTGTTGGTTGCCTCCGAAAACCCTTAGCTTAGGGCACTAGTTTTCATAGTGCCCTAGTTATTTATAGTTGAAGCAATAAACAATGCATTTAGGGTCAAAAGGAGTGTTCCTCTTCTCAGTCGCACTAGATGGTTTTTATTGTCGATAGTTAATGGCTAGGTTCCCTTGTCTTTCACACCTAAAGCATTTCATCTTCCCCTTCAAGCAATTTTAGGGGTAATTCTTCCCACACCTTTGGAAAATGGGGTGTTGTAATTTCTTAGCACCGTTGGATTTATCCATTGAAACACCAAAATTAAAGTCCACTTTTCTCTTCTTATCCCTATAATACCTATGAGATTTTCTAATCTCTATTTCAACTTTGAGGTAACATTAGAAAATTTCTTCATAGCTCTCGAAGTCACGGATCCCTAGGGATTTCTATAGTCTAGGTTTTAGCCCACCAAAGAAGTGGTCAACCTTGCATTCAAGGGTAATGACAAAGCCTAAGTCATATCATGAAAGCCTTGTGAAGTTTTACCCATACTCTTCGATGGATTCATCATCTTTTTGCTTGAGGAAAAGAAAGTCCCTTTCCATCTTAATTCGTAGGGTATGAGGAAAATATTTATCGAAAAACATTTTCCAGAAATCCTTCAATTCCAACGCCTTGATATCATCCTCATGCTTCATATTTTTGATCAATGTCCACCGTTGATCAGCTTCACCCTCCATATGATAAGCAGCCAGAAGTACCTTCTCTTGTTCATAACATTGAAGGATGGATAAGATCTTCTCAATGGAGTTGATCCATTGTTTGGAGATTGAGGGATCGAATGATCCATTAAAAGTAGGAGGCCTTTGTCTCATGAATCTATCTATTGTATATTTTTCTTTATTAGGGGGGATGAATGTTCATCTTAACCCATGTTTCTATTCAAAACATGAGTTAACTAAGAGAGTATCATGACAAATTTTGCGATTCCTACTCCCATCGAATTTGGAATCTAATTAGAACAGTCGTCACATTGATCTTCACATCGATTGTTAGCCCGAGTCCTACTATTATTGTCCATTAGCTAGAATAAAAGGAAAGTTAGGGGTAACACAAAAAGTGGAATCCAATTAAAAAAGGGATAACTTATAAATTAAATTTATTTCCTTAATTTATCTATGTTATCCATGATCTACTTCCAAACATATATTCTTAGGGGAATTTTTTTAATTCCCTTAATAATGGTTGATACTAAGTTTATGAATTTACCAAAGCATATCACCTAGGAGTGTCGTAACCAAGAGTGCAGCAAGACCCATTTTCATACTCCAATTCCCGTTCGAGTCTAGCTCAAAGCGGTGTTTTTGAGTTTTACCCCTAGATACATCTGTGCTAGATCCTCCTCTACCTACTCGTATCCAAATAGGGATGTATTTTCTTGATAAACCACTTACTCAATAATCACCAAAATTTAGGGATTTTTTTATTATACTTAGTCTTATCCCTAAGGATTTCACTTTGGTTTTCTAATATTGATCCCAAAAATAACTAAACCTATCCTTTGATACCAACTATAACAACCCTTCTCTTTATTACACACTTATATGATTTATTACATAAACTTTAAATTAATAAAAATATAAGGATCAATATTTCTAGTGTCTTGGTAAATTAGGAACATTACATAACAACTTAGAATACAAAACCCAACATCTTTATTGAAAACTTCTTTTACACGACCACAACATTCCTTCGTACTTAGCATTGCATGGGATAACCTGAGGACATGCATAAGAAAAGGGTGAGCTATAAATCCCAGTAAGGGCATAAACAAGGCATAAAATGAATAATATAGCACATGTTAGTCAATAGGTATATCAATGGATCATAAGATAAATATAAACATAAAGACATGATATAGGATGATTATCATAACATAGAAATGTAGCAACAACATTTAATATGATATTAGCATGATAAAAGGCTCATTGCACATGGATCATGAGTAAACCATAATTTCACTTGAATTAGCATGAGTAAACCCTCATTTCACTTGATGTATCATGATACTAATCTTTACCCAATGCATTGGAGTGCTGTCAGGGCACACCCTTCCTAATCATTTCATTTCATGCATAAGTGTGCCACACAGATCATACAACATGGATTCATTAAACATCATAATTTATTCCCAGATAAAGAAATGTGAAATTCATACATGAAACTATATAATCAATAAGTAAATTTTCATAAAGGTGAATACCATTGAGAGAGAAATGGGAATGGTATTCACTACACAATGACTTTGGCTTAGAGAATCATGGTGTAATTTCGGCAGCATAACGATGTGACATAAGAATTCATAAAAATGGTTGATGAGAGATAAAAGGGTATCTAATCATATTTACATGAAATGGAAAGTAAGGGGGTCATATAGATACATGTCTCAACATATGTAATGGAATTTAGATTCATAATATAAAATAACTGCTTGAATGTAAATGGGAAGAGATAAATTCCTTACAGAATTTCCGCATGGTAACGAGTGTGTATGGGAGGAATTAATGAGGGAGAAATAGATCTATCATAATTAAAGTATAATTAGGGAATTATGGTGAGGTTTTAAATCATACCCCAACATTTTTAATTAAAAAAATGGTCTAATAATATAAAGAAATTTGGACAAAAATGAGAAAGGAAGAAATACCTTACTTGGAAGTGTGATCCCAAAGGATTGGGAGAGGCTTGAGAGAGGCTTATTGGGAGCTTGGGGTGCCTTGGGAGGATTATAAAGAGAGTATATAAAGGTTTGGTCGATCTCCAAATGGTTTGAGTGAAGATGAATGGGATATTGAGTGGGTTTATATAGGAAAGGAGATAAATTTTTTTATTATTTAGGTTTTGGACACCACACATTAAACTAATCAAAACCAAAAACCAACCCATGGTTTTTGCCCATGTTTTTTCCAAAATGGAGTGGAAAACATTATTTTATAAGTCCAATGTCTTAAATTATTAAAATATTAGGCTTTCTTATGTGGAGGTGAGTAACACTCTCAAGAAAATCATTTTAAAATGTTAAAATGTTTTATAAGTCTTGGAGGGTCCACTAAGGCTTTGTAAAATAAATCAATAAAACATAAAATCACATTAATTTAAAGGTAAAACATATATTTTAATGACATACCATTTATAGTATTTTATTACATTATTATTGGGTCATTATGTTGTCATAAAACACATTATATATTTAAACGGTATTTAATTTTTACCCAAAAATTCGACTGTCTCAGAAAATTATGAAAAATTCACCATTAGATAATTTAGAGATAATGATTATAAAAATAATATTCATTTTATCTAAATAATTTTATAAATATGTGAATTTTTACTTTTAAAATAAAAACAGACATTTATCGAAAATTCATGGGTTTTGACAAAAACAACTTTCAAACCTTAATAAAAATTAAAATTGTATTCATAAAAAATATACGATCATTTATATTTAATAAAAATTAATTTAGTAATAATATTTTATTAAAATATTTTTTAATTTAAAAATCCATTAATTCATCAAAATATATTTCTTAATTGAATATTAACTAAAAATACTATTTGTGTTTTAAAAACTATTTACAAAGTAACAATAATAAAATGAATGTATATTATTTATTCTATAAAAAAATAATGTAAATAATCATAGTTCTAGGGTCTTGTTACATAACCCTTTATAACACCCACATAAGACCTAAGGTTAAGTTGTGTGATGGTGAAAAACTCTTAGGTTGGCTCAAATAACATCACTCAGGTGGTAATCTCTATCAACTTCCACTTCTCCCGTAGACGGTTTTGTTAAAGCTTAATGTGTTGATGCTTAGCTTGGGCTTGGTCAAGATAAAATCCCAGTGATGCCACCTCCTTTTCGAGATCGGACAATTGGGATTCGTATAGATTAATTCTACTGGATGAGGCCATCACTTCCTTTGTTTGAGTAAATTGGATTTGTTAAAGCCCTATATTTATACTAATCATGTGATCACTATTCAACGACTATATTAGAAATGATAAAAAATTATTCACGGTATTTTAAAATCCAAAAACTTAAAACCAAAGAAGTGCGTATGTTTTATATAACCATTTTACATAATAATACATTTAATCAGATCAAGAGGAATTTTCATTAGTAAAAGTTTGGGTCGTTACACCTTCTTTGACTAGTCATGGTAACTTGGATAACTGGATGAGATGATATAGATTTATTATTTGTTAGAGGAATCACACCCCTTCTAGTGGATCCATAGAGAAAATGATAGTTTTGGGATATACATTCATGGCTAGGAAAGTAGGTGTGCATGGAATTGATTTTCTTGAGACCCATGAGACTGGATGTAAGCCTGATGATCGATCATGATTTGTTGATTTTCTTAACTATAGTGGACTCACTATAATATCTAGGTTGTACCCATGACACCATTATACTTATACTTGGTACACAATATTGTTCTATGTAACTACTTGGTATTGGAGTTGACTTAATTTATTTATTACCATTCTTGATTGATCTTCTTATTGAGATGTTGCACCTTGATTTTATTATATTGAATCTTGTAAAATTTGTTGATATCTGGTGTTTATTCTTAGTTATTCTTGAATTATTAGAATTATCTTGTGAAATGATTTTCAAAACTTTTCAATAAATGTTTTGGTTTTTAAATTATTAAATTGAATATTTATAGTTTTTGTTTCACTAATGATTTTGAAATGTTTACATTTCATTTATAAAACTCATTATTATTGTAATTTGATATCAATGGACTTAGTTTCCTACTCTGAAATATAAATCCTTATCCTCCCTTATTTTAGTCACTTTTAGCACTTCAGATTTACCTTAAAATTAACTACTTAAACTCTTTGATGGAATCCTATTGGGCTCTATAGCTTACACCTTTCTTGTAACATTTGGTGTTTGTATCCCTTTATGTTATTATAGTAGGTTCTCATGTTCTAATCATCTTCCTTTGAGGGATTATGCTAGGTTGGCCGAGGGTAGGTGACTTGGGTTATGGTGGGTGGTTTTGGACCATTAGAAGATTAGTTTTGATAGTTTTTTCTTTTGATTATAGTTTTATATCCTCTCCTTATACCCTATTTTTGTTGTATCAATTTGTTTATATAATGATGTTTCTACAATGTACTTTGAATTGGTTTCTTATTTTTTGGGTGAAATCATTCCCAAATTATTTTTTGTATGGCCAGGCACTTGTCTCTAACCTTTAGGGATTGGGAATTCTCTTTGGGTTTGTAGAGAATTGGTTCAGAAGCCAGTTCAGATGATATTCCAAGCCAATTCATTATAAATGGTTTCAAAGGAGTTCTTTCCTTATAATAAAGTACCTTTAATCACAAAGACCAAATGCAATTAATTTTTTATTGATTTTACCCTTTTAAATTGGGTTGAGGGGTAACCTTACCTGGATCGTAATCCTAGAGGCACTTGGCCATAACAGATGACCATTGAAGGCATATGAAATACACTACAGGAGCATACCTTACCCAACATATATATTTATTGCAAACTACTAAACTATGCAAGGATGCATAGCTAGCATTACTCCATGTAGATATGTAAGATCCCGACTTTTTTTTGGAGTCACCTCAGGTGTGTTTTTATGTACCTTTTAAAGCTTTTAAGTACTTTTAACTTGGAGTAGTGGCTTGGGGTACATTTGGGAGAACTTTTAAATAAAACTAAAGGATAGTGGGTTGTGCATGGTTTATGCACAGTTTGAAAAACCGTGCGACCAAACTGTTCCAAGCATGCCAAACTGGATAGAGAGGTCCGCACGGTTTGCGCATGGTTTTCTCTAGCCGTGTGCCTCTTCCTAGGAAACAGTGCACACATGATTTTAATTCTAAAAAATCCTTTTTAAAACCACCCGAACCCCCAAAACTTCAATATTTTTGACCATGTATTGATATTAACGAATTATAGGTGTTTCCAAAGCCTCTTGGAGATATTCCAAGGTGATCCAAACACTGTTCTTCGAGATTTAAAGCCTAGATTAAAGATCCGCTCTCCTCCCAGTAAGTGGATTTCATCCCGATGCTTCTTCCATTATTTCTCTTATATTTTCTCAGTATTTTCATGGAAGATATCCACATTTTTCTTAGATCTAAACCTATGAGTTAAGATCCAGATCTTGGATTGTAGATCTAGATCTAGTTTTACAAGATCTTGATGTCTTTGATCTTAATTTTTTTAGGTATTTAGATTTAGATCTTGATCGATGACATTGTGCTGCTCAGATTTTAGGGATTTCTGTTGGGATAACTTCTGTCAACAAATAGAGGTTGGTGGTCTAAATCAAACTCACATAGTCATGATTTTTGATATGTGTATGAGTTTATGAATTTTCTAGATTCTCGTGATAATTGAATTCCTAAATTGGAGTAATTATAATTATGGAATCGACTTGTGATTTTCCTTGGTGGTTAATTGATAATCGAACCTCGAAACAAACGATGGGGGGGGGGGGTTCCAAATAGATCTTTTGGATATTTTATATTGGTATAGATATTGTAATTTAGATATTTAATTGTTGTGATAAGATAATTAATTGGGGAAAATTAATTATGGATTTTTTAAATGTGAGAGATAATTAATTGTGAGAATTAATTATGTGCCATGATGTTGACCAAAGATAATTAATTGAGAGAATTGATTATGTGTCATGATGTGATAAAATATAATTAATTATGATAATTAATTATGACAATTTAAACTTTTATATGGATAATTAATTATTAATAATTAATTATGGAATGATAATGGTATTGATTGATTAATTAATTGATGAATTAAATAATGGGTATGTGATTAGTTAATTATTGAGTTAACTAATGGCCTTTGAAATGTTTAACTAATCAATGGATTATTAAAGGAATAATGTGTAAAATTCTTATGACTTAAAGAATTATTAAATGGATGAGATTTTGTGGTGCTAGGAATGGCGCCCAAGACTGATTAGAAGTTGATACTTGGACATGGCGTTCCTCCCCAATATTTATCCAAGATTGAGATTATGGGGTGTTAGGCATGATGACCTACACTAATTGAGAAAATAAGTGCTAGACATGACGAACTACACTCAATGAGATTTGGGGTGCTAGGCATGACGACCTATACTAAATGAATGATAATAATGAAGATGTTTCAACTGAGATTTGGGGTGATAGGAATGAATACCTACACCAAATTAATGATAATAATGAATGATGATTCAAATGGGAAACATGAATTGAATTGGACTAACATGATGATTAAATATTAAATGACAATGTGATAATTGTTTAAATTATGCATTGTATGTATTGCTTCATAAATATGCATGCAATATCTTTTGAATAAACTCATTTTAGACACCATTAGTGGTGGCCTACTGAGTTGTACTCACACCCTATTCAGGCCTCCTGATCGGCACCCGAGCAGAATTTTTTGTTGCATGACAGAATAAGGGAAAGGCCCTGAGATAGGTTGTTTTTTGGTATTAGAGCATGGGAGAGGGAACCAGATGCAGTTCGGGACCCATTTTGGAGTCTTTGTGTCTTTACTTTGAGTTTCATTATTGAAACTTGGCACTTTCATTGTCATGGAATGTTTTACCTTTAAGTTGAGTATTGTATTTTTTGGTTTTGACTATCATATGTCATGGTATTTTTCTGGTTATTTATATGATTCTGTACTTGGTTATTTTTATTTTCTTTTGCTAGTGTTTTATTCCAAGAACATAGGGTATATTCTCCCCAAGACTGACTTATCAGACCCTCGCTGCTAGTCGAAACCCTTTGGCATACGGGGAGGCGAGCTTGAGGGCATGTGGCTAACTGGCTCGGGGCACCGTTCAGTGGATCCCAGGTCGGGACGTCACAAAGTGGTATCAGAGGAGTTTTATTTTCTTTCTTTATTATTTTTTATTACTGTTTTGGGAAAGGTAGACATGATAATAGGAAGAGTCGAGGCTTGGTAATGAGCTCGTGCATGGGAGTTGCAAACCCATGTACGAGGGAAAATCTGAGTACTCAGGGTGGGATTGTTGTGATTGATGTTTTTTGTTACAGTTGGATATTATTTCACCTTGGGTGAAGCACTTGTGGTGTGATGTGATATTTGTTTTTAAAATATTTATATTTTTATTCGTGGACTAAAGAGGAAAAATAGTTGAGTCTGCATGCATCATTCCAAGAACTCAAGGTTTCTATAACCTGCATCATTCTAGGAACTCATGGAAAAACATGTTATGAGTAAGTTGTTGAACTTGAACTATTTTTCCTTGTTGTGAGATTTAAATAATGATGAAAAATGAGAATAAATGTGTGTTTAATGAGAACCTTGATTGATGAAATGGGAATGATTATTAATTAATTGTTGAATTAATTAATTTGAGATAATGTGATTAATTAATGGATGAATTAATTAATGAGAATGAATATACCCTTATTAACCAAGACCTAGGAGTAGGAGGGTTAAGGGTAGTGATAAGGCCTCAATGTTGACATTATAGTGAGAAAAATGGGAAAAAAGACATGTTGAAACTTGTTGTGTTAGTTTCTACTCTTACGTAAATGTTATAAGGTTGTGTTATGAGACATGAGACATGTGTTTGGATTTGTAGGAGTATGCCTCCATGATTCTTGTTGAGGGAGAGACTGTGGGGTATAGCCCAGAATGAACTTCTAGATAGGGATTTTGAGGCACCATTGGTGCAAGCCGAGGAAGAAATGGGATATTTCCGAGAGAACTTTGCTCATTTCATGCAATTCATAGAGAGATACCCAGGGAAGGTTTAGAAAATCATGTCTAAATTTATATGGGAGTTTTAGCTGCAACACCCTCCTACTTTAACTAGATAAGGTGGATCTGAGGAAGATGAATTATGGATTGAATCCATAGATATGATACTTGACCATTTGGAGACTCCGGCTGAGTGGAGGGTCAAGTTGGATGCTTATATGCTGTGGGGTTCTGCAAAGCGCTGTTGGGACATTCAGGTATGATCTGGATAGAATGATGAGATTTTATGGAAGGAATTTTTGGAGAAGTTCTTGGAACACTTCTATCCAGACACACTGAGGAAAGAGAAGGATTCCGAGTTTATGAATCTGACATAAGGAGGCATGTCAATAATGGAGTACGCTGAACGTTTCACAGATTTACAGTGTTTTTCTCCTACTTTGGCAGCAGATGAGGCTTCTTTGGTAAAATTATTTCAAGACAGACTTAAGTGTGAAATTAAGTCCCATGTGAATATCTTTAGGCTGAAGAAATTTTTAGAAGTGATTAATTAGGCTCTCATTTTAAAGGATAACCTAAAGGAGGCTTCCAGTACTGGACATGTAGCTAGATGATCAGGGAGTGTGCCTTCCGAGAGCAGGAAGCGCCATCATGAGAATCTTAGTGAGGATAGTGGAAAGCAAGGTGGACAGTCAAGAGCAATAGTTACACCAGATCTTTCTCATGTACTTTTCCACCAGTGCGGTAGGCAGGGAAACTATTGTACACATTGTCCTCGACCACCAGTGGAGTGCCAATTTTGTGGAAATATGAGACACCTATACAAATTTTGTAGGAAGTAGTGACAAGCTGGTGCTGAGGGAGCAGCTGCTCAGAGTTAGAGTGTGGGAAGGGGGTATTCTACACCATATAGGTCTGGCAATTGAAGTTCTACTGAAAGAGGCAGTAGAGGTAGTGGACATGGTGCTTCAGGGTATGAGTTCCCATATTAGAAGAGTGGTGCTACTCAGGGGAGTCAGACGACACCACAGGGAAGAGGGGCAGGACAGTTACATGAAGTGCAACCTACACTTGTGGAGAGAGAGGATGGCCCATTGATAGTGAGAGGTACTATTCTAGTTGCTTCTACTTTAGCTACTGCCTTATTTGATACTAGTGCCTATCATTTCTTTATATATGAAAAACTTGTTAAAGTCTTGATCCTGGATGTGGAGTCCGTAAGCAGGGTGATGAATATCAATACAACATTGGGAATACTGTCTAGGGATATCTGTTTATGCAAGGGATGTTCCCTATAGATCAGAGCATATCATTTCCTTTGGGATATCTATGTCCTTGATATAATGGTCTTCAATCTGATTATGGGTATGGTTTGGCTAGTCACATACCAAGCCCACATAGATTATTACCGTAGGAGAGTGACCTTTGTATCTTCTAAGGGTGACCAATATTTCCTTCGTGGAGAATGGGATATCCATGCAGGCAGAGCTAGGCCAATTACTCGGCAATTGGGAGAGATCACGACCCAATTTTCTAGTCTTTTGTTAGATGATGGGAGTGGTAGACAAGATGTCCTTCCACCAGTAGTAGAAATATTTCAGGATGTCTTTCTTGAAGACTTTTTGAGGTTTCCACCTATGAGAGATGTGGAATTTACTATTGAGCTCATTTCAGGGGCTGAGCCGGTATCTATTCAAACTTAAAAAATGGCACCAACTGAGCTTCAAGAGCTCAAAATGCAGTTGGAGTAGTTTTAGGATAAAGGGTTTATTTATCTAATTACGTCGCCTTGGAGATCACCTATTTAGTCTAAAAAGAAGGGTGATTGGAGTTTATGCTTGTGTGTCAATTACTGAAAGGTGAACAAAATGAATGTGAAGAACAGATATCCTCTTCTGCGTATTGATGATCTGTTTGACCAGCTGAATGGGGCTAGTGTGTTCTCAAAGATCGATCTGATATTGGGGTATCATCAGGTGAGAGTTCAGACCTCTGATATACCAAGAACTACTTTCATGATCTGGTATGACCTTTATGAGTTTTCCTTAATTTCGTTTGGGTTGACTAATGTTCCGGCAATGTTTATGGCCTTGATGAACATGATCTTTCATCTGTACTTAGATCAGTTTGTGGTGGTGTTTTTGGATGAAATCTTAGTGTACTCTAAGAATCATGACGATCATGCTAAACATATTGACATCATCCCGAGTATACTGAGAGAGCATCATCTATATGCCAAGATATCTAAATGTCATTTTTGGATTGATAGGGTACACTTTTTGGGGCACATCATCTCAGAAGAAGGTGTGGCAGTGGACCCAAAAAAAGTGCAGGCAGTGATTTCTTGGGAGAATCTCAAGAATGTTTTTGATATTCAAAGCTTTTTGTAATTAGATGGTTATTACATGAGGTTTATCTAGGACTTTTCCCAAATTTCAACACCATTTACTGGTTTGAAAAAGAAAGGGATAAAGTTTTTTTGGGTAAAATCATGCAAGAATGCTTTCTAGGAGTTGAAGTAGTGCTTGACATCAACACCAATTTTGGTATTACCTAAGTCGGGTGAGGAGTACACAATGTATTGTAACGCTTCTGGGGTCAGACTCGAAGCTGTGTTGATGCAAGGGGATAGATTCGTTGCTTATGGGTCTTGGTAGTTGAGTCCACATGAACATAATTACCCTACGCATGACCTCAAGTTGGAAGAATTGGTTTATGATCTTAAGTGTTGGAAACACTATCTTTTGAGTAAAAAGTTTACAGTTTTTATGGATCACAAAATCTTGAAGTATATATTTTTACAGCGTGACTTGAATCTTTGGAAGCGAAGATGGGTAAAGTATATGCAATCCTTTGATTTTGAACTGACATATACACCTGGGAAGGGGAATAGTGTGGTTGATGCCTTGAACAGATTAACTCAGACCCAGTTGGTACATGAGTCAAGTGAAGAGTATAAGATGATGATTTTGCTGGCAGAAATGCATGTGGTAGTTCAGGAGAGTCAGGAGAGGATGACTCTGGTTTCTGTAGCAGTGGATTCTACACTCTTGAGAAGGATTAGGGATAGGAATTATGAGGATCCAGAGTGTTTAGCCTTGAGGGAAAGACTTAAAGGTGGGGAGACACCTTTAGACTGGAAAATAGATGAGGATTAGATCATCTATGTGAAAAATAGGGTTATTGTGCCTACGAGTATGTAAGAGGAAATCATGCGAGAATTTCATTCCTCAAGGTGAGAAGTACATCCTGGGGTGAAAAAAATGTACTATGACCTTCAACGATAGTTTTGGTGTCCAGGAATGAAAAAAGAGATAACGGGGTTCGTAATAAGATGTTTCACCTGTCAGCAGGTGAAAGCATATCATCAACGACCTAGAGGCCTATTGCAGCTGTTACCTATTCTAGAATGAAAGTGAGGTGACGTGACTATGGATTTTGTGGTAGTACTTCTAAAGAATCTCAGGAATAATGATGCTATTTGGGTCTTTGTGGACTGACTGAAAAAGTTAGCACACTTCTTGCCTATCAAAGAAACCTTTACAGTAGAACAGTTGGGAGAACTGTATGTTAGAGAGATTGTTTGTTTACATGGGGTGCCACAAACTATAGTTTCAGATCATTATTTGAGATTTACTTCATGCTTCTGGTAGGGTTTACAGAAGGCGCTTGGTACACAGGTTCTATTAAGTATGGTCTTACACCCACAGACATATAGGCAGTTGGAGCATACCATATAGGTGTTAGAGGATATACTGCGAGTATGTGTTCTTGACTTTGGTGGTTCTTGGGAAAAGCACTTGGATTTAGTGTAGTTTACCTATAACAATAGTTATCAGGAAAATATATATATGGAACCATATGATGAACTTTATGGTAGAACTTGTAGATCACATATATGTTGGTTAGAGGTGGGTGAGTCAGAGTTGTTAGGACCGAGTCTTGTTCGGGAGACATCGGAGCAGGTACAGTTGATTCGAAAGTGTATGGCTACAGCTCAGAGTAGACAGAAGTCATATGCTGATAGACATAGATAACCCCTAGAGTTTATAGAGGGTGATCATGTATTCCTTCGGGTGTCACCTAGATTGGGTCACCATAGGATATGGAGGCAGGGCAATTTAGGGCCCAGGTTTGTGGGACCATTTGAGGTGCTGGAGAGAATCGGGTCGGTGGCGTACTGATTAGAACTTCCACAGAAATTTAGTGCTATGAATGATATTTTCCATGTGTCATAACTATGGCGGTATCACCTGAACCCTTTTCATGTGATTGAGGTGGAGGAAGTTGACCTCGAGATAGATGCATTCTTTGAGGAGCATTCGGTACGTGTGATGGTTCGTAGTGAGAAAGTGTTACGGGGAATGACCGTGTCGTCAGTTCACATGTTATGGAAACATGGAAAGGTTCAAGAGGAAACTTGGGAATAGGAAGTAGTTGTGAGGGCTCAATGGCCCAATATTTTTGGTTCAGAATCTTATAGAAGCTCGGGAGTGCAGCTCGAGGATGAGCTGTTATAAGGTTGGGAGATTGTAAGATCCCAACCTTTTCTAGAGTTACCTCGGGTGCATTTTTAGGCAATTTTTGAATATTTTAAGTACCTTTAACATGGATTAGTGTCTTGGGGTGCATTTGGGTTAACTTTTAAGGAAAACTAAAGGATAGTGGGCTGTGCACGGTTTGCGCACATTTTAAAAAACCGTAAGACCAAACTGCGCCAAGCGTGCGAAACTGGACAGAGAGGTCCACACGGTTTGTGCATGGTTTGAAAAACCGTGCGACCAAACCATGTTAACCATGACAAACTAGACATAGGGGTCCACACAGTTGGTACATGGTTTTCCCTAACCGTGCCCCTCTACCCAGGAAACCATGCGCGTGGGATTTTAATTCTGAAAATCCTTTTTAAAATCACCCGAACCCCTGGGACTTCAATATTTTCGACCTTGGATCAGGCTTGACAAATTCTAGGTATTTCCAAAGCCTCTAGAAGAGATTACAAGGTGATCCGAACACCATTATTCGAGATTGAAATCCCAGATTGAAGATCTTCTCTCCTCCCGGTAAGTGGATTTCATCCCGAAGCTTCTTTCATTCTTTCTCTTATCTTTTATAGGTATTTTCATGGAATATCTCCACATTTTTATTGGATATAAACCAATGATTTAAATCTAGATATCGTATTTTAGATATATATCTAGTTTTTTATGATCTTGATGTCTTTGATCTTAATTTTGTTTTAGGGATTTAGATCCGGAGCTTGATCGATGATGTTGTGCCACTCAGATTTTGAGGATTTCTGTTGGGCTAACTTCCATCAATAAACTGAGGTAGGTGGTATAAATATAACTCCCATAGTCATGATTTATGATATGTTTATGATTTTATGAATTTTCTAGATTCTTGTGATAATTGAATTCTTAAATTGGAGTAATTAGGAATATGGAATTGACTTGTGATTTTCCTTGGTGGTTAATTGATAATTGAATCACAGAACAAATGATGGGGGGTTTCCCAAATAGATATTTTGGAGATTTGATATTGATAGAGATATTTTAATTTAGATATTTAATTGTTTTGATAAGATACTTAATTGTGGGAAATTAATTATGGAATTATGTTTGGCTGTGAGAGATAATTAATTGTGAGAATTAATTATGTTCCATGATGTTGACCAAAGATAATTAATTATGTGTCATGATGTGATCAAAGATAATTAATTATGAAAAGTTGAACTTTGATATGGGTAATTAATTATGAATAATTAATTATGGAATGAGAATGGTATTGATTGATTAATTAATTGATGAATTAATTAATGAGTATGTGTTTAGTTAATTTTTGAGTTAACTAATGACCTTTGAAATGTTTAACCAATCGATGGATTAGTAAAGGAATAATGTGGAAAATTATTATGAATTAAATAATGATTAAATGGATGATATTTTTTAGTACTAGGCATGGTGTCCTAGAACAATTAGAAGTTGGGACTTAGACCTGGAGTTCCTCCCCCAATAGCTATCCAAGCTTGAGATTATGGGGTGTTAGGCATGAAGACCTACACCGATTGAGAAAAGAAGTGCTAGGAATGAAGAACTACACTCAATGAAATTTGGGGTGCTAGGCATGATGACCTAAACCCAATGAATGATAATAATGAATGATGTTTCAACTGAGATTTGTGGTGCTAGGCATGACGACCTACACTAAATTAATGATAATAATGAATGACGATTAAAATGGGAAACATGAGTTGAATTGGCCTAATGTGATGATTAATGATTAAATGACATTGTGATAACTGTTTAAATCATGCATTGTATTTACTGCTTCATAAATCTTCATTCACTACCTTTTGACTGGACTCATTTTAGACATCGTCGGTGGTGGCCTACTGAGTTGTACTCACACCCTATTTGGGTTTCCTGATCGGCACCTGAGCAGACTTTGTTGTTGTAGGGCAGGATAAGGGAAAAGACCTGAGATATGTTTCTATTTGGGATTGGAGCATGGGAAAGGGAACCAGATGTAGTTCGAGACCCATTTTGGAGTTGAAGTGTCTTTACTTTAAGTTATTTTAGACACTTGGCACTTGGATTGTCATATCATTTTTTATCTTTCAGTTGAGTATTGTATTTTTTGGTTTTGACTATTACATGTCTTGGTCTTTTCTAGTTATTTATATGATTCTGTACTTGGTTTTTTTTATTTTCTTACACTGGTGTTTTATTCTGATAACAGAGGGTATAGTCTCCCCAAGATTGACTTACCAGACCCTCGCTTCTAGTCAGCACCCTTTGTCTTATGACGAGGCGTGCTTGAGGGCATGTGGCTAAACAGCCCAGGGCACCATTTAGTGGCTCCAGGGTCAGGATGTCCCAAGAGATGCATGATTCCTTGTCCTGATGATACATGCCATACCCTTTCATTCATCCAATATGATAGCCTTATAAAGCTGGGAGCAGTTTCTATGAACCCCATCTAGATCTGCACTGGTGAGAATTCCAATTTTTTTAACCCCAACATTTTTCGTCGAAGTCTCATCCACCTATAGCTGTAGGTGCCGCTTTCTTCCCATCATCACCCCTACACACTGTCTCTGTCACCCATCACCAACCAAGAATTACCACCCACCATGCATCTCGTTGCCTCTCCGTCATCAAGACTGACCCCCCGACCACCACCACTTAAAGGTGTAGCCCATTGCCGACCATGATCACCCACCCAACTGCCACATCCCGTATCCACATTGTCGATGATCCCAAATAGCCCCACTGTATCATAAGCCTCCATTATTTTTTCATCTTCCGAATGCATCCCACACTATACGTCACAAAAATAAATCCTCAATAGGTAGTTTGTGAGTAGGTGCTTGATTACCACCTCTTCGTAATGAGACGTGTGTTACTAGGGAAAGTGGGGACTTTAATATTTCTTTTGAGTTATTGGTTTTTTGACAATAAATTAGTTTTAGATTATCAATGATATTATCTTTGATTTTCATAATCTATTATGAGTTTTGGGTTGGAATAGAATGATGACCATAGCGGCATTATACCTTCACAGTTTTGGTAAACTTTGATGAATCAATGTGACTGATTTGGAAGTCAATCCATGAACTGTTGTGTTTTTGGTGCATGGTTTACCAGACTTATCTAGTTTTTTTTCAAAATGATTTCACTCATATGAAGTGAATTTAGAGGGTTATTATTTTTAAATGTACATATGGGTTCAGTTTGTTTCATTCTCTTTTTTTGTTGTTTTATATCAATCCATTTGGTGATGTTTTAAATCCTTTAGGAATACCAAATTGTGACTTGAAACAAATTTTAATTTATTTATTTAAAAAGATTCTTCAATTACCAAAATGTAGGTTTTTATAGAAAGTTTGGGTTGGAAAACTGATTTTCAATGACTCTTTGTGATGTGCTAAAGGAATGTTTTAAGAAGGAATTTTGGTTATGTGATGCACTACTGGAAAATCAAGCTATAGCCATAGTTTGGATGGTCATGGCTCCTATTGGTGTGGAAAAAGGTCCAGGGATATTTCCACAATTTTTACCCATGGAAATAGGCCATAGCTATGGCTTAAACCATGGATATAGATCTATAGCCCCAATTTTAACTATGAAAATACACTTGCATCCATGATTGAAAACCTTGGAAATAAAAAAATATCCACAGTTTCAAACCTTGGTAATACCATTGTAGCTATAATTTAAAACTATGGCTACTCATTTGTCCACAAAGAGTATAAATCTAAGGTTTGTAACTGTGGATATATCCCCCATAAACCATAAAAAATTTATACCCTACTACAATTAAATTCCTACCCTGCCAGCATCACTCAAATAGAAATCAAAATGGACTACCCTTCCAAAAATCAAATAAGAATATATCATAAGAATTCAAATACTTAAATCCCTACCAAGAATATGATGTACAAACTAACCTACATCACTTAAATCCCTACCCTTCTATCAGAAATAAAACAAAACTAAAACCTTGTATCTTACAATAGAATAAAAAAACAAGAATACAATATAAATAGAATTTAAAAAATTAAATCCCTACCAAGAATATAATGTATAAACCGACCTATTACACTTAAATCCATAACTTATTAGTATTAGTCAATGGTTTTATTGGTAACACCATAAAATGATGACTTAAAAAAACCAAAATAACATGAATGAAAAATATATACAAAAATGGACTACACCATAAGCTCTAAACCACTACCAGAAAACTCATAGAACAATTCAATTATCAATACATTCAATATTTTAAAAAATTTATTCATTTATTCATCAAATGCTTCTATGTAATCATTCCATAATTATTTAAATTATATAATTAAAGTTTAATCCTATTATCATTCTTATTTTCACGAATTTTTAGTCAGAATAATATCATTGCCTCACTGTTTGGGTACTTTTATATCTTCTACATACTTAGTATAATGCATTTCATGCTTTCTAGAAATTTATTTGTTTAGGCATTACATGCACCTACTGATTGCTCCAGGGATCTAGAATCCCCATGGGGCCATTCTATACCCTTCAACGATAGAGTTTGACCCATGGATCTAAAGGGGGCATTTCTTCTAAAAAGTCTTAAGGTTATTATTTTATAGTCCTTAATTGATAGAATAAGACCTATTAATATGGGTGGTGGTGGGGTTTTTGTGTAGGCCTTAAGATTCCTTGGTCTTATGTTTTTGGGGTTTCTTGGTAGTGACTGATTGAGTCAGTTCATGCATTTTAGATAACAGATTCAATGGGTAATGTTTTTCAAAGAAAGTTTCTTTAATCAGTGATTTCCTTGTTGTTCTAAGTGTTATCCCCTTTTTTTGTGGTGTGGTATCCTTAGAGTAGCTATTTTTGTATAGAATTTAGGGATTTAGTTCAATTTTTTTTTTCTGAAGGTGTTTCCCATAGTGGAGGCATCATTGTGTTTGTGCAGTAATAACCACTAGTGGAGGTTAACAGTATGATGCTTTCATAGGTAGTGTTTAATGATGGTGATTTAGTCTTGGGGCTTGATGTTTCTCTTCTAGTTGTGTTTTTGAAGTATAGTATTAGTGTGGATGATGGATCTGGTTCATCCAATAATGAAAATTTCATTGCGGGTAGAGGTTCACACTGGTGGTTATTGAGTACGTGTGTTAAAGGTACATATCATAGGGTTTTGGTGACTATTTGAATTAAGGATTGTCGCTATATCCTGATAATTGCATGTATTAAGTTAGGGGTGGTGCTCCTATCCAATATCCCATGACCTACGACCCATTTTTTCCCATTTTATAATTTTTATTTTTCAATAGTTTAGTGCTGATTGGGATTTGGATGATTTTTAGGCCTGACTATTTTTTGGGTTTCTATTTTGGTTTTTCACTACCAAAAAGGTCACTTAAAATCCATAGCTATCCAACAACACTCAAATAGAACTCAAACTTTGCAACTTATAATATAATAACAAAACAAGAATACAATATAAATAGAACTCAAAGAGAATACAATATATATCAAAAGAATTCAAACTATCTCCAAGATAAACAATATAAAATTTCAATATCAATATCATTAGAATAAAACAAAACTTGATAAAATTCAATGTATAAACCAAGAATAAAATTTACATCTAAAATGTAACTCGATATTAGTATCACCAGAACCATCAAAACCCTCATCATCTCCTATATAAACACCAACATAATTATCACCTCCTATCAGACCACCAACATCATCATCTTCATGAGCATCAACATCCGTAATGGCATATGCACCAAAATCAGTGGCAGGAGTAGAATAATCCTCATAAATTGAACACAAATAAATGATAACACATTTAATTAATGAAAACAAAAAAAGGTTATACACATAAATCTTATAAAATTATTTAATATAATGTGTTTTTATTTACATGAACTATTACTGATAAACATATTCGATATAAATCATTTTTAAATTAAACTAGTATTCCCCTGTGCATTTTCACGAGAAGCCGTATCAGGGAATTTCTCATAGGAATTGTTTTTGAGATATGGAATCTTAACTCATCTATAAAAATTTCATACCATGTGTATTTTTTAATGGATAAATTATTTATTGAACTATATACCTATGTTTAAAATTAATGGGAAATTTCATAAATGAATTAATTATTTAATTTTTCTTGATTACATTTTAATGAATTATTTAATTGTGTAAATTTAATGGATATCCTTTGTTAGATATTATTTACTGAATTATATTTAAAAGTGAATTTTTTTTTGCTATTTTTTGTATTCTATGACTATATTGTATACATATTGTTGATAAGTGAATATGATGATGAAAGATGATAAAAAATTAGAGAATTGATAAATAATAATTAATTTCCTGGGTATAATTTGGGCTAAGATTTAAGAAATTTATTTTGATATGTTATTTCTATGGTTAGGATATTATTGACTTAAAATTTCAAAAAATTAAATAATTTTAAAGGATTGAATGATGATCTAGATTTGAAAACTATGAATGAGTAAGAAATTGTGTCAACAAGGTAAATTAAACAAATATGATTGAAAAGTGGCTAGAAGTAGTTCAATTCCCAGTAAAATAACTTCTTAATTAACAATAAGGATTTTTCTAATAATATTTCACTCACTTCATAGCCAAAAACCATAACATACTCCACTTATACTATTTTATAAGTATAAGAATAACACTAAACTACTTTTAAAGAACTATATTTCCTATTTAGATATTATCAAATTGTTTAGATACCGCTGAATACAAAGATAAATTAATAGGTAAATATAAACCTCAACTAAGTAAATGAAATTTAAATATAAAATCAAGGTTGATTTAATGCTCAAATAATACTAAATACACAACACACTCTCAATAGTTCAAATTATTTTATCACATATGATTTAACTAGCTAAGGATAAAATCAATATTAGTTTTGTTAAATTACTTATTGTTTTTAGAAAAAATAAATATAAGTTTTTTACTTGGAGGTAAAAAGGAAGATGCATCATTTCAAATTTTCCTAGAGTGAAGGATATCATTGGCTCTGGGTCATCAATTAATAGATTCAATGATGGTTGCTTCATTATCACTGTTGATAATGTTAAAAGAATTATAATAAATATAAACCACCAAAGAATAATAAGAGTTTAAAACATCAATTTTTTCATTATGAGAAAGATCCCTAGAGTCCAAGAGCTGACCTTTATCTTGGGGATGATTCTATAACATCTATATTTTTATGGTCTGAATTTTTTAAAAATATTACCATGTAAGCTAAAACAATTCAATAAAATTGACATTTGAACTCATATTTTCATTAACAAATTTAAAATAGAATCACTAAAACATCAATAACTAAATAGAAATATAAAGTGAATGGAATCCCTTTGAATTATTTTTTAATATAGATTTAAATGATAGATGAAATAAATTATTACATACCCTTTGGTACAATATTCACTCTTGCGAGTAGATCCTCATTCTTATACTTAGGAATGGAAGTAATTCATCCTCAATCATACACTAAAATCAAGAAAAAGATTTATATAAAATAACATAGAACTATTTTATATGAATTAAAACTAAAGAATTCAAAAACCATATAACTATCACAAAAATATTGACTTATGTGAGAATATAATTGATTTTTTTGAATCATTGATGCGCTATTTGGAGGAAAGAGGCTCAAATTGTGGTTTTGATCTAATTTTTTATTTATAAAGTTTTCAATAAATAAGTGGTTAATCTATTTTGGAGTTTTCATCAATGCCAAAGGAGTATATTTTTTGAAAAAAATACCTTTATGATTTTTCATAAATTGTGTTTTTTAACACGCTTGGTGAAGCAATTTCCAAAACAGCTCAAAATAGCCGGACGAAGTCATATAATGCAAGGTTTGGTGGTGTGCTAGATAAATTTTGGAGTATAGTGGTTGGTTTTATGGTTGTAAAGGTTTATGAATTCTTTCTATGTATGAATCATAAGATACATCCTAGATTTCATAATGTTAATTAGAGGATTAATCTATATTTTCCAATGACTTTATAAGGTTGATTTCGGAATTTTATAAGGCTATTTTCCTCGACTTCATACTGTTGATTGGGGAATTTTCTTATATTATTTAACTAATTTTATAAGGTTTATTAGGGAAATTAATAAGGTTAATTTCCATTTTCAAATATGGAAGTCTAGAGAAAATTCAAGGGAATATTTTTAAGGTTTATAATCTTAATATTTCTCTATAGAGGATCAGACAGAGCAATAGAAGTGTGTTTTATTAATCATAATATATGATTAATAACCCAGTTAATTATGTAAAGAGAAAATGAAGTTGAATATGAATTAGGACTATACTGTAAGTTTATATGTTATTTAAAATATATATTTTGTGGTTTTGGAAATCACATCATTGCTCAAAATAGCCCACCACATGTCTATATAAATGGGTACATTATTAGTTGTAATATATAATTGATATCTCAGTCAAATTTGAATAAAGTACCTTTCAAATTTTTTGGGTAATTAAAT
Organism: Viscum album; assembly: GCA_963277665.1. NCBI lineage: Eukaryota > Viridiplantae > Streptophyta > Magnoliopsida > Santalales > Viscaceae > Viscum > Viscum album. The sequence goes on along the minus strand of OY728141.1, from coordinate 514,305,490 downwards.
ATCATGAGGTGAAGCTTAATGAGGTGTGTATAGTCCTTGGTGCGACACTAAAGATTCATATGAAAATAGTCAAGAGAGAGTCTGGTGAGGCACCGATTAGGAGATGAACCAGTTTATACTAGTGACATAAACTGTTGGTGTATAAAATTAAAAAATTATAAATACATAAATTCAATCATGAATGGTCATCAATGTATATATGGAATAGTTAATTGACATTGTGATGTATGAGCTGTTAGGTTTTTAGAGGTAGTCAAGAAAATACAGTAATATCTATAAAATTTTACATTCAATTATGAATAATAAAATGGATGAGGATAAACTCACATCATTCAGGTGATAGCCAGTGTTTATGAAGTGTGGAGAGGGAGGTGTCATGGTTGTTGGATAGTTCAATGGTTTGGATGTGGTAATAACATGACAAAACCATATAGTGATTTAGAGGTTGCAATGTGCATATGATATTAGTAGATGAAATTATTCAATGGATTTGTGTGTGGAAACTTATCAGGGATGAAAAGTATCTTGATGGGGAATTTGTGATTACCCATGGATTTTTAGTGTTAGTGAACTGGTAGGTGGGTTATTTTTTTCTATCCTTGTGGATGGGTGAGTAAACACTTTAAGCTTTGAGATGATAGAAGAATATTTTTGATATCTTTTAGAGGATTATGTGGGTCTTTTGAGTTGGTTTTGGTTGAGGAAAACCCAGCCAATCATTTTTTTGTTGGTGGAGTGAACCAAGTTTGTTGGAAGGTAGAAAGAGGACACCAAACAATAGAGGTAGTCCACTGGAGTTTTGGTTCGATGGATAGTGGTGTTGCACAACTGTCCTTTCCATCAAAAGATTAGTGTCAACCACCAATGTTCTAATGGAAGTTTGTTTAGTTTTTTAAATTAGGGAAATAGGGAATTTCTTGTTTTTTTGGAACCCTACTTAGGGTTCTATTTTTTTGGTTGGTGCTTAATGTGGTGGAGGAAAACTCCCCCGACCCCTCTTCCTTCCATGGATGGCTGAGCATTATTCATGTGTTTTAGGTTTGGTATATATTAGGAATATGTTTTCACATGAGGGATCATGTTAGTGGGATCAATACCTAGGGTGATAACTTATTCACCATAGAGAGAAAATATGTTGTTATATTAGGTTTATAGTGACTATTCATTCATTTTAATTGTTTTAATTGGGGCGATGGATCATTCACCTTTTGTGTCTTACCATTGGTAGAATGTAAAAAGAAACACAAAAAATAACCGGTAGCCACAACTGTAATGTTACATAAATATAAAAATGGAAGGATAATAATTATAACCAATTCATAGGAAATAAATTCTCATAATAATAATAAAATATTAGGGAATATTTTTTTCCAATTAACAAAAAACATATAAAAAAGAATTAAATTTACTGAACTTCATGGAAAGGGTTAATGTAAAATGAATCTAACCTGAAAATAACATGAATCTATACATAAAAATATTATTCAACCACCTTTATATATTAAAATATCATTACATTATTCTAGAATAGAATATGATTTTAGGGGGAAAATTCTATGGAAAATAGATAATCAATGAAAAAAATATTAAACCTGAAATAATTTGGCCCGTGAATGTAGCCACAATTAAGAAATAACAAGTCTAAAAAATATTTTTAGAGTTATGAATTTAGAAAAAATAATAAACAAAATAAAAATTATAGGATTTTCATAAAAAATATATTCATGTCCATTAAAAAAATTAATCCCCAATAATTATTCATGAATAAAATAACACCTCATTTAGTTAAAAAATAATTCTTTGGATTTTGAATTACATTCCACACTATCATGTATGAAAACCCTGAGCTTTATTACACACTTAAACATGATTTATTACATAAAATTCACTTGATACAACATATAAGATCGAGAGGTCTAGTGTATTTGGGGATTAGGACCATTAAATAACAACGTAAAACATGAAATAAAACATCTTTATTGAAAACTTCCTTTACATGACCACTATATTCCCTCGTACTTAGCATTGAATGGGATAACCTGAGGACTTGAATAAGAAAAGGGTGAGCTATAAATCCCAGTAAGAGAATAAACATGGAATAACATGAGGAATACAATACATGTTAGACAATAGGTATATCAATGGATCACAAGAGAAAAATGAACATAAAGGCATGATAAAGCATGATAATCACAACATGGAAATGTGGCAACAACACTTAACATGGAATTTAGCATGAGCCAAGGCTCATTGCACATAGAGCATGAGTAAACCCTCATTGCACATGACGAATGAGTAAACACTCATTGCACTTGAATTATCATGAGTAAACACTCATTGTACATGATGTATCATGATACTATACTTCAACCAATGAATTTGAGAGATATCAAGGCACACCCTTCTTAAACATTTCATTTCATGCATAAGTGTGCCACATTGACCATATAACATGAAATCAATCAAAATCATAAGTTATTCCACGATTAAGTAATGTGGAATAAATACATGAAATTAAAAATCAATATTTATATGTGAATAAAGGTGAATACCCTTGATAGAGACATGGGTATGGTATTCACTACACAATGATCTTGGCTTGGAAAAAATGCGGTGCAATTTTGGCAGCATAACGACGTGACATAAGGATTCATGAAAATGGTTGATGAGAGATAAATGGTTGTTTAATTACATGTACATTAAATGGATAGTAAGGGGGTCATATAGATACATGTACCAACAAATGTAATGGAATTTAGATGCATAATACAAAATAATTACTTGGATGTAAAAGAGGAGAGAGAAATCCCTCAAGGAATTTCGGCATGGTAACGAGTGTACATGGGAGGAATTAACGAGAGAGAAATGGGTCTCCAATCATAAAAAAATAAATAGGTCAGTATATGGGAGGTACTAAATCATACCCCAACATTTTTAATTTAAAACAAAAGTTCATAACAACTTAAATAAAATTGGACAAAAATGAGAAAGGAAGAAATCCCTTACTTGGAAGTGTGCTTCCAAAGGCTTGGGAAAGGCTTGAGAGAGGATTCTTGGGAGGTTGGGGCACCTTGGGAGGATTCTAGAGAGAGTATAGAATAGGTTGGATGAACTCCAAAGGCTTTGAGTGAAGAGGAAGTGGAAGCTTGGGTGGGTTTATATAGGAAATGAGAGAGAATTTTTTTATTATTTAGGTTTGGGTCACCACACATTAAACTAATCAATACCACAAACCAGCCCATGGTTTTTTCCCATGGTTTTTAAAAAAGGGGAGTGTAAAACAATATTTTATAAGACAAATGACATAACTTCTTAAAATAATAGGGTTTCTTATGTGGAGGTGAGTCACACTCTCAAGGAAATTCATTTGAAAAGTGAAAATGTTTTATAACTCTGGGAGGGTCCACTAATGTTTTATAAAATAAAAAAAATAACACAAAATAACATTATTTTAATGGTAAAACATATATTGGGCTAAAATAATGTTTATATTATCTTATTAAATTACTATTGGGTCATTATGATGTCATAAAACACATTATATATTTAAAAGGTATTTAATTTTTACCAAAAAATTCGACTATCTGAGAAAATTATGAAAAATTCACTGTTGGATAATTTCAACATCCTAATTCCAAAAATAATATTCATTTTATCTAAATAATTTTCAAAATATGTGAATTTTTACTTTTAAAATAAAAACTGACATTTATCAAAAATTCATGGGTTTTAACAAAAAGAGCTTTTAAACCTTAATAAAAATTACAATTGCATTCATAAAATTATACGATAATTTATATCTTTCAAAAATTAATTTAATAATAATAATATTATTTTATTAAAATATTATTTAATTCAAAAATCCATTAATTCTTCAAAATATATTTCTTACTCGAATATTAACTAAAAATACTATTTGTGCTTAAGAAACTATTTACAAAGTAACAATAATAAAATGAATGCACATTATTTATACAAAAATAATGTACATAGTCATAGTGATAGGGTCTTGTTACATAACCCCTTATAACACCCACATAATACCGAAGAGTAAGGCGTGCGATGGTGAGAGACTCTTGGGGTGTCTCAGATAACATTGCTCAGGTGATAATCTCTATTAACTTCCACTTCTCCTGTAGTCGGTTCCACTCAAGATTAACGTGTTCAAGCTCAGATTAAACTTGGTCAATAGAAAATCCCAATGACGCCACCTCCTTTATGAGCTCTGACAAATGGGCTTTGTATGGGGAAAGTCTACTGGATGAGGCCATCACTTCCTTTGTCTGAGTAAATTGGATTTGTTAAAGCCCTATATTTATACTAATCATGTGATCACTGTTCAATGATTATATTAGATAGGTCACAATTCATAATGGTATTTTAAAATCTAGAAACATAAAACCAATGAAGTTTACATTTTATACAACCATAATAAGACATTTAATTAGATCAAGAGGAATTTTCATTAAAGAATTTTTGGGTTGTTACAATCTTTTGCCCTTAAGAAATTTCACCCTTGAAATTTCCTTTTCCCAATCTAAAACAAATGTGGGTTACTTTACTTCATCAATTCCTACGATTCCCACGTAGCTTCTTCAAACATGTGGTTTAGCCACAACACCTTGATGAGGGGCATTGTCTTATTTCGTAGAACTTTTTATCTACGATCTAAGATCTTCACTGGTTTCTCCTCATAAGAAAGATTATCCTATAACTATACTACCTATAAAGAGAGTACATGTGAAGGGTCTGGTATGTAATTTCTTAAGAGGGATATATTCAATACATCATGTAATTTGTCCAAGGTAGGTGGAAGTGCTAGTCGATAGGCCACAACCGCGACACGATCAAGAATCTAGAAGGGGCCGATGTACCTAGGAATTAACTCCCCTTTCTTTCCAAACCTCATGACCTTATTCCATGGAGATGTGCATAGAAATACCATGTATCCACCTTTAAACTCAAGGTCTCATTGACAGTTATCTACATAACTCTTCTATCGACTTTGGGCTACCTTGATATGCTGCTGAATGATTTTCACCTTCTCCACCATTTCATTGACCATTTCTGGTCCTATAAGCTTACTCTCACTAACTTCATCCCAACACGCATGTGTTCTGCCCCTTTTATCATAAAGGGCTTCATATGGTGCCATTTGGATTCTTGAGTGGAAACTGTTACTATAGGAGAATTCAACCAGAGGAAGATGTTGATCCCATCGTCCTTTAAAGTCCAATGAGAATGCTCTCAACATATCCTCAAGTGTTTGGATAGTCCACTCAAATTGGCCATTAGTTTGAGGATGATAAGTTGTACTGAAGTTCATCTAAGTATCCAGAGCATGTTGAGTACTCTTCCAAAACTTATAGGTGGATATTGGATCTCGATAGGATACAATAGATAGTGGTACTCCATGAAACCTTACCACTTCCCTAATATATATATGTGTCAGTTTATCTAATGATAAATCCTTCTGAATTTCAATAAAGTGTGCAGACTTTGTAAGACGATCCAAAACAACCCAGATTGCATTGTTGCCTTTGGATGTTTTCAGAAGTCCAGTTACAAAGTCCATGGCGATGTTCTCCCATTTCTATTATGGTATGGGTAGTGGTTACATCATCCCCTTAGACTTCTGTCTCTCAACCTTCACTTTCTGACACACCAGACACTTTGATGTAAATTCAGCGATCTCCTTCTTCATATTATCCCACCAATAATTTTCTCGGAGATCTCGATACATCTTTGTGTTTCCTAGGTGAATAGATAAATTTGAACTATGTGCATCATCCAAAAGTTCCTTATTTATCTCTAAAATTAATGAAATACATAGTCTTTTCCCAAATATCACAATTCCTTCTTCATTAACATTGAACTCTGAGGATTTCCTTTTTCTAATAGCTTCCACTTTCTTCTGAATTCCCAAATCATCATTTTGAGCATCCTTTAACTTTTCCAAAAGATACAATTGAGAAATCATTTGTGAAAGGATTGATGATGTTCCATTATTTATGATTCCCATGTCCATCTTCATCAAATCTAAAAATATTGGATCCTTTTCAATTCTAATCAATGATAGAATCGCTGGGTCCTTTCTACTCAGATCATCATCCGCCTTGTTCGCTTTCCCAGGGTGGTAATGGATTGAGTAGTCATAGTCTTTGATCAGCTCTAACCATTTTCATTGGCGCATGTTAAACTATTTCTATGTGAATATATACTTGAGTCTTTTTTGGTCCGTATATATTTCACACTTCTCCCCCAAAGAGATAATGCCACCAAATTTTTAAAGAGAAGATCACTGCAGCCAACTCCAGATCATGTGTGGGATAATTATTCTCATGAACTTTCAATTGTCTTGAATCATAGTCAATGACTTTGTCATTTTTCATCAACACACAACCCATGCCCTTCTTCGAATCATCACTGAATACCATAAAAAGTTCTCCACTTGTGGCTAATGTGAGCATGGTCGTATTGATAAGCCTCCATTTCAACTCCTTGAAGTTTTATTTTCATTCGTCAATCCAAGAAAACTTTACTCCCTTCTGAGTTAGATTGGTAAGAGGGTTGGAAAATCATGAGAAATTTCTCACAAATTGTTGATAATATCCAACTAACCCCAAGAAGGTATGAATATCCGTTACTGATGTTGACCTCGACCATCCCTCAATTGCATCTGTTTTGGAGGGATCCACAGATATCCCATTACTTGTGATGATATGGCCCAAGAATGATACCTACTTCAACCAGAACTCACACTTGTTGTACTTTGCATAGATCTTCTCCTTCCAAAAGGTCTCTAGTACAGTTATTAGATTCTCCTCATGATCATCCTTAGTTTTAGAGTATATCAAAATATCATCTACAAATACTACCAAAAATTTGTCGAGATAATCCCTAAAGACTCTATTCATCAATCCCATGAAGATTTCTAGAGCATTAGTGAGTCCGAAAGGCATCACTATGAATTCATAGTGCCCGTATCTTGTACAAAAAGCAGTGTTGGGGATATCTTCCTTCTTCACCCTTACTTGATAATATCCTGACCGCAAATCCACCTTGGAGAAGTATTGTGCTCCACGCAGCTGATCAAACAAGTCATCAATTTGTGGGAGAGGATACCTATTCTTTATCGTGATTTTTTTAAGCTCACGATAATCGATGAAAAGGCACATTGACCTATCTTTATTCTTAGTGAAGAGGACCGGTGCACCCCATAGTGAAGCACTTGGGCATATAAAACCTTTATCTAGATTCTCCTGTAGTTGTTTCTTAAGCTCCTCAATCTCCACAATAGTCATTCTATACAGAGTCTTTGATATTAGAAACTCCCCAGGTATAAGGTCAATTGAGAATTAAACATCTCTTATAGGAGGAAGACTAGGCAATTTTTTAGGGAACACTTTAGCGAATTCCCTCACAATAGGAACGTCTTCAAGGTTAGTTTCTTCCTTAGACTCAATCATCTGAGATAGATACATGTTATCATAGGGAAATGATATCCACACTTGAGATGATGGAGCTAAAGAAGATTCATCTTCATCCTTGCACTTGTATAGAATCGGGGGTCAATTCTCTACATGGAGAGTGATTTCCCTCTCACGACAATTTATGTTGGATCTATATAAGGAAAGCCAATCTATGCCAATAATTACATCAAATTCCACCAGACGGAGTATGATGAGGTTTTTCGGGAAATTCAATCCATAGATTATGACATGCGAGGAGTTATATTCATGGGATGCAATGATTTCCCCATTTTCCATACTCACCGACATCTTCACTTCCATGATTTGTGGTGGTGTTGGGATTGTTCTACTAAACTTTCGAGATATAAAAGAATGCGTAGAACCAGAATCAAAAAGTACATTATCTATTATTGAATGAATAACTAGCATACCTATCACCACTTCGTTTTTGGGGCTCACTTCGGTAGTAGTGATGGAAAAATCATTCCCTTACTGCCTTGGAGGTTGTTGGTTGCCTCCACAAACCCTTGGCTTAGGGAACTGATTTAAAAGATTCCCTGGTTCTTTGCAGTTGAAGAAATGACCAACACATTGAGAGTCGAATGAAGAGTAACTATCCTCTGTCGCAGCCACAAGTTTTTCTTATCGATAGTTAATGTCTAGGTTCCCTTGTCTTCTACACCTAAAGCATTTACTCGTCCCCTTCATGCAATTTATAGGGTGCTTCTTTCCACACCTTTGGCAAGTGGGGTACTGTATTTTCTTTGCACCGCTCGATTTATCCATCAGAACACCAGAATTAAAGTTCACCTTACGCTTATTATCCCCATGATACCCATGAGGTTCTCCAATAGCCATTTTAACCTTGAGGGCACATTGGACAATTTCCTCATAGCTGTCGAAGTCGTGGATTTCTAGGGATTTCCGTAGGCTAGGTTTCAGCCCACCAAAGAAGCGGCCAACCTTGCATTCAGGGGTAATGACAAATCTAGAGGTGTATCGTGCAAGCCTTGTGAATTTTTCCTCATACACTGGGACAGATTCTTCATATTTTTTCTTGAGGGCAAGGAAGTCCCTTTCCATCTTAAGTTGGAGGGTGCACGGAAAATATTTATCGAAAAACATCTTTTGGAAATCCTTCATTCCAACGCCCTGATCTTCTCCTCAATCTGCATATTTTTGATCAATGTCCACCATTGATCATCTTGACCCTCCAAACGATAATCAGTCAGGAGAAATATCTCTTGTTCAGAACATTGAAGGATGGAGAAGATATTTTCAATAGAGTTGATCCATTTTTCAGCGATTGAGGGATCAGATGATCCATTAAAAGTAGGAGGCCTTTGTATAATTAAGCTCTCGATAGCGACTTGTTCTTTCTGGGGGGGGGGTTGAACGTTCCTCTTAACCCATGTTTATATTAAAATCTTGAGTTAACTGAGAGAGAAGCGTGAAAAAGTTTGTGATTCCCACTCCTATCATATTGGGAATCTCATTAGAACAATCATCACATTGGTCTTCACATTAGTTTTTAGACTGAGTCCTCCTATTACCAGTTATTGGCTAGAATAAAAGGAAATTTTTGGGTAACACATAAAGGGTAACACAAGGAAAAAACATATTACTTATAAATATATTTTATTTTCTTAACTTATGAATCTATAGGCTTCAATCTATGTTATCCAACATATATTCTTAGGGTATTTTTTTTAATTCCCTTAATAATGGTTCATACTAAGCTTTTGAATTTACCAAAGAATATTCCCTAGGAGTGTCATAACCAAGAGTGCAGCAAGGCACGTTGTCATGTACCAAGATACCCCAGGTCAAACCCAAAACTCCTTATCGAGGTTTTCAACCCTAGGTACATCTGTGCCAGAGCTGCCTCTACCTACTTGTATCCAGACAGAGATGTATTTGCTTGATAAACCACTTACTCAATACCCACCAAAACTTAGGGATGTTTTTATTATACTTAGTCTTGTCTCTAAGTCTTTACTGGGGTTTTCTAATCCTAATCCCAAAAATAACTAAACATATCCTCTGATACCAACTATGAAAATCCTGAGCTTTATTACACACATAAACATTATTTATTACATAAACTTCACTTGATACAACATAAAAGATAGATAGGTATAGTGTATTTGGAGATTAAGACCACTAAATAACAACTTAAAACATGATACAAAACATCTTTATTGAAAAGTTTCTTTACATGACCACTACATTCCCTCGTACTTGTCATTTCATGGGATAACCTAAGGACATGCATAAGAAAAGGGTGAGCTATAAATCCCAGTAAGGGAATAAACATGACATAACATGAGAAATACAATAAATTTTAGAAAATAGTCATATCAATGGAGAAAAATAGAAAAATTAACATAAAGGCATGATAAATCATGATAATCATAACATGGAAATGTGGCAACAACACTTAACATGGAATTTAGCATGAGCCAAGGCTCATTGCACATAGAGCATGAGTAAACCCTAATTGCACATGAAGCACGAGTAAAACCTCATTTCACTTGAATTAGAATGATTCAACAATCATTGCAAATGATTTATCATGATATTATACTTCACCCAATGAATTGGAGAGCTATCACGGGGCACCCTTTTTAAACATTTCATTTCATGCATAAGTGTGCCACATTGATCATATAACATGGAATCAATCAACATCATAAGTTATTACACAATTAAGTAATGTTGAATAAATACATGAAATTAACAATCAATATTTATATTTTAATAAAGGCGAATACCCTTTATAGAGACGTGGGTATGATATTCACTACACAACGATCTTGGCTTGGAAAAAATGCGGTGCAATTTCGGCAGCATAACGGGGTGACATAAGGATTCATGAAAATGGTTGATGAGAGAGAAATGGATGTTTCATCATATTTACATGAAATTTACAGTAACTGGTTCATATATATACATGTCCCTACAAAGGTAATGGAATTTATACGCATAATACAAAAGAATTACTTGGATGTAAAAGAGGAGAGAAAAATCTCTCACGGAATTTCGGCATGGTAACAGGTGTACATGGGAGGCATTAATGAGAGATAAAGGGGTCTCCCATAATCCAAACATAAAGAGGGTATTATGGGGGAGGTGAGAAATCATACCCAAACATTTTTAATTGAAAAAAAAATGGAATAACAACTTAAAGAAAATTGGACAAAATGAGAAAGGAAGAAATTCCTTACTTGGAAGTGTGCTTACAAAGGATTGGGAAAGGATTGAGAGAGGATTATTGGGATCTTTGGGAACCTTGGGATGATTCTATAGATATGAGGAAATAGTTTGGACAAAATCCAAAGGCTTTGAGTGAATATTAAATGGGAGTTTGGATGAGTTTATATAGGAAAAGAGAGGGAATTCTTTATTATTTAGGTTTGGGTCACCACACATTAAACTAATCAATACCACAAACATGACCATGGTTTTTGACCATGGTTTTTTCTAAAGGGGAGTGGAAAACAATATTTTTTAAGGCCAATGGCCTAAATTCTTAAAATAATAGGGTTGCTTTTGTGGAGGTGAGTCACGCTCTCAAGGAAATTCTTTTAAAAAGTGAAAAAGTTTTATAACTCTTGGAGGGTCCACTAATGTTTTGTAAAATAAAACAAAAAACCCTAAAATCAAATGATTTTAATGTTAAAACATATATTGTCTGAACATAATGTTTATAGTATTTTATTACATCACTATTGAGTCATTATGATGTCATAAAACACATTATATATTTACACGATATTTAATTTTTACCCAAAAATTCGAGTGTCTAAGAAAATTATGAAAAATTCACCATTGGATAATTTAGACATCCTTATTCCAAAAATACTATTCATTTTATCTAAATAATTTTCTAAATATGTGAATTTTTACTTTTAAAATAAAAACCTACATTTATTGAAAATTCATGGGTTTTGACAAAAATAGCTTTCAAACCTTAATAAAAATTACAATTGCATTCATAAAATTATAAAATAATTTATATTTAATAAAAATTAATTTAATAATAATAATAATATTTTATTAAAATATTATTTAATTCAAAAATCCATTAATTCATCAAAATATATTTCTTAGTAAAATATTAACTAAAAATACTATTTGTGATTTAAAAACTATTTACAAAGTAACAATAATAAAATGAATGCACATTCTTTATATAAAAATAATGTATATAGTCATAGTGCTATGGTTTCATTACATAGCCCCTTATAACACCTACATAAGACCGAAGAGTAAGGTGTGCGATGGTGACAGACTCTTGGGGTGTCTCGGATAACATTGCTCGGGTGGTAATCTCTATTAACTTACACTTCTCCCATAGTTGGTTCTGCTCAATCTTAACATGTTCAAGATCAGATTGGGCTTGGTCAAGAGTGAAGCCCACTGATGACACCTCCTTTCCGAGCTCCGAAAAATGGGATTTGTATGGGGAAAATCTACTGGATGAGGCCATCGCTTCCTTTTTCTGAGTAATTTGGATTTGTTAAAGCCCTATATTTATACTAATCATGTGATCACTGTTCAACGTCTATATTAGCTGGGTCAAAATTCATAATGGTAATTTAAAATCCAGAAACATAAAACCAATGAAGTTCAAATTTTAAATATCCATAATAAGACATTTAATTAGATCAAGAGGAATTTTCATTAAATAATTTTTGGGTTGTTACATCGTGTATCCTGGTAATTGAAAAAATAAAAAAAATAAAAAAAAATGAAATAAAAAAAATATAATTTCATTCCATGAAAAATAAATACTATAATATGTCTTAGTGTAAAGAATAACTATTAAAAATATTTAAAAAACTATAAAAAATACTTGAAATGGTTGTGGTTCTTGGAATATCCTACTTGGTTATTATAATCAACCATACACACACACACACACTCCTAGGATATATCATATGCTGTTGAGTTAAATTTATTTTTCATACGCATTACATAATTTACATGTTTCTATAATTAAATGGTTATGGTTCTTGAATTATGGGATCTCTATTAGAGATATTTTCTTTATCATTTGAATCATTTTGTGATTATTCTATTTATAGATGACTTAGCCAAATTTTTAGTTGGTATTTATTTTTTAGGTAATTTGTATTTTTAAATAAAAACAATCTCAAAAATGGCGTGTCTACTGATGGATTTAGTCACCAGTCATTGAAATTTCAAGGAACATGTCTGAGGTCAGTGGCAGTCAAGTTTGGGGATTAATCATTATATTGACTGGTTCATTAAAACATCATTATAAAAATGTAATTATTTGTCTATTAAAGACTTTAATCCCACCACACCATTATTTTAGTTACTCAACCCATCAATTATATGCTTAATTAAAGTATTAATGTTTGATTATTATGAATTGGTAAACTCATAATTCATAGTGATTTTATTATCCTTAATTTAAAAGGTGATAAAAATATTTTAATAATCATTTAATGTGCACTCTTATACCCATTATATGTGAATATTATAAATTTTTAATATAGGATTATTTCATGTCTAGGTTATACTATGGGAAATATTAATGTTTTTAGGTAAATAAATGCACTCATTTGATTATTTATTGTATAAATGTGCATTTTCTTTATGAATTCAATATTACCTCAAATGATTCAAATTAAAATGATATAGTTTCTCGTTTTTTATTCCATTATTTATCCCAATATATAAAAAATGATGTCAACTACTAGCCCAACAGTTTACAGGACATGGATAAGAAATAAGAGCCTATTCAACTATCCTTTTCATGATAAACAAGACAACATTTGAGGATTGTACAGGAAGGAATAAACTACCATTAGTACTCTAAAATATAGACCAACCTCATGTTTAAAATATAATTTTAATATAACTATTATTCCTCCAGCTCCACATTCCCCCGCCTCCAAAACAAAAAATTACAAGCAAAGAAAATATAAAGATTTCATCAATGAACCTCCATTAGTTCTTTAGTTTTATAAATTGTCTCAAACTTCATTTTCAAAAATTATTCTCAGAAGAAAAATGGGGAAGAAACTTAAACACCATAAACCTATATACATCATTTTATGAAAGTAACATGATGGTAGGGATTGCTAACCTTCTACTCAACATTAATATTTTGTAGCTATATATAAAAATAATAAAATTCGATAAAAACACAAAATATCACTAATGAGATCATTATAGATGGAAAACAACAACATATGCTAGAAAAAAAACTAAAAAGAATAACTAGTGTAGAGACAATAGAGATATGGAACATCTAATCATTAATCTAAACACGTATGATGTGTCAATTTTTTTAAATCGCAAATAGAACATTAGGGTTCAATTGAAAAAACAAATACACAATGATGAGAAATAAATTTTTAAAAAACAAATAAATGAACATAATTTAAGGTGATTGATACTTGAAAATAAACCAGGAACTAAAAAAAACTTTAATAAAACATGATCAAATAAAAATTAAATAGAAATTATGATTAATCAGAGGACCATTCAACAAAAATGAAGATGATGAAAAAAAAATGTGTGAATGAAGGAAGAAGAATGAATGTGAGGAGTGAGAAGAGTATGGTTCAAAGAAATGGTAGGGGGTTGACTCATATGGGTCCCATTCATTGAAGGTCTCAACTTAAACACTCATGTACGATCCACTACAAGTAGTAAAAGGGTTTAGACAACACACTAAATGGAGGAGGAACAAGTGATGAAGGGGATGAAGGAGGGGAGGAACACACGATGAAGGGGATGGAAGGGATCACACAAGGGATGGAGGAACCATGAATGAATAAGATAGTGAGGATTCAATAGGGGATAAGGGATTGTTTGAGCAATGATCAACCAATGGAGAAGGGTTTCAACGGAGTATTGGGAATGTGCTGGTAAGAGAGGAAAGCCGCGAGGGATGAAAAAAAATTGAGAAGCTTGTTGCCAAGACTGGATTTACCCATTGTTATACATATTATAAAGATACAGTTTTAAATAACCATAGATATATTTCAACATATATCCACAAAAATTTAAATAGTGGCTATAGTTCCATGTATATTGGTCTTTTTTATAGTAGTTATGGATTTAAAATTGAAATTATTTTGGAATTTTTAAAAGGGACTAATACTTTTGATACCATGGAAGAATTTCCATGAGTTGGTGAAATAATTTTTGAAACCATGATGTATTTATATCAATATTTCACATTTGTAAGAAAAGTGTGGTGTCTTATAAATAAGGAAATCTTTTATTCCTTGAAACCGATAATGCTTTGATAAAAGTGGTTGGTGGGTTGTTTGAAATCTTTTGGATTGTTTGTATTTTTTTTGGGATTTTTTTATACCTGAGTTGATGAGCCTGTGTTTAATTATGTATATAAATTTATCCTATAAATTCCTTTAATAAATATAAAATATTTCTTTTTTGGTCAATTCTTTGAAATATACCTTCATATTTTTTAGAAGTGGCATCCCCAATTGATGACTCTACCTAGAATCTGAATCGAGTGGTGGATTTGGAGCCTCTCCATACCTTGGACCCCATCCAAGTCTTCTTGAATTATTTTACACCTTCTTATTTTGTATATAGGGGTTATATCTACATAGTTAAGTGTAATGAATATGTTTAAGGGATTTATGTTTCTATCGAGACTCCTAACGCTCCGAAGGACAAGTCTATCAACTCTTTGTTTGAGGAACCTGGATGGGAGTGGTGGGAAGTTGTGATTCACTCTTATATACATGAAATAATTTCTTGGGAATTATTCAAGTAAATATTCATTTAGTGATGGTATCCCAATTAATTGAAGAAGGAGACATTTTATGAGCTCTTGAGTTTCAATCAAGGTGAGCCATCAATTGTGAAGTATGCCAAGAAATTCTTAATTTTGGTATATTTACCACCTTCTCTTATTGGTGATGACACTGTTAAAGATAACTATTTAAAAAAAAATTATTTAACCACACCTTATAACTTCTATTCCAATAGTATTTATGACTTATTATCTACTGGTTCTCGAAATGGCCTTGTCAGTTGAAGTGGATATAGCAAAGTGTTATGAAGTGGTTAATACCTAATTTCTAGTTGACTTGGGAGAAGATGTCCCTTTTGGTGGAATATGATAAGTAGTGGAGTAGGGATAATATTCCCTAGAAATAATATTCATATCATGTGATTCTAGTGTGGAGCAACTGGTCATTCTAATAATTCATGTTTGAAAGATTCTAGAGTTTGTAATTGGTGTGGCCACTTGGGTCACCTTATGAGGTTCTGTATGTTGGGATATCAGAAAGGGAAGTTTCAGTTGGGGATCATCAGATCCTAACTTTGGGGTAGTAGATAATTCAAGATAATAGGTCTCCAGCCATAGGCCACAGAGTGAAGATTTTCACATAGTGGATGAGATTCCGGGGGTGTTTTATGTGATCTATCTTGTTGTTTCTAATGTTGAAGTGGAAACTTTTTGAGTTTTCCTTGTTGTATATCATCGGTATTTGAAGATTTTATTATTCTAGGGATATCTTGTGGATTTATTTGGGTCCTTTATGGATGTGATTTTTGTAAAACTAGGTTGTGATCATGATTATGGTTTCATTTTATTGAGATATTTGTTTTCATGCCTTTTGGATGTGAAATTTTGAATATTTAGCCTTTGTCTTGAACTATTTTAGCCCCTTGAGGTTTTTTATACTCTTGGGGATGGTATGGAATATTTTATTGAGAACCTCTTGATGTTTGGGGTTGTTATATTTTAGAATACCGCCTATTTTTTTCCTTTAATGAGCGTCTTCCTATGGTAGGTATTGGATACCATTAGAGTTGGTAGTTGTTCCTTAAAATCCTCGTATTTTTTACATGATGGTTAGATCTCAAACTTAATGGGATGGGTGATTTCCATCATGAGTGTATGATTCCCTATTTTTTCACGAGCTTTAATTTTTTGAACTCTTTTTGGTTGGACTTGGATAGACCTTAGGGTGATATTTGGGTAACTATTACTATATAGATTCTTGATGGACCAGGCACTGGAGGTGCTGGTGGATGATTCGATGATCCCATTGAGGGGTGAGGCTTGGTGTTGAAAATCTTAGGTTAATAATGAGTACTTTCCTAGGGTAGAAATCCTTGATAGTTCTATGCCTTTATTGTGTATGGTTTAATCTTTTATGGATATTTAGATCATTTTTTCTTTTAGGAATCATTGAGGTGTTTTGTATGTTTCGTTCATTGTGGTTTCAGTTTTGGAACTTGGATGCTTCACTTTGATGTGTGGTTGAAGTCTCTTCCCTGAAGAGATGTGTTTTGGTGAATTTATTTCCTTATGTTACACCATTTTGGTGAATCTTTAAATGGTTGGGATAACTATGCCATATCTCTAGTTATTTTTGGTTATTTTCTGGTTCCTCTCAGTGTTGTTGAGTTTTTGTTTGGAGATATGTGTTGATCTTGGAGTTATTTTTGATAGAATATTACCTAATGGGATGAGTGTGGGAATTATTTTATTCTTGTCTTTCTCTATATTTTGAACTAAAATATTTCTAGGGGAATAAAACCTTATGGTGGGTAGAATTGTAACATCCTCATTTTATAATATTAAATTATTTTATTTGGTTTTTTAAAGTCTTTTTATGTGGAGATCTTTTATTTTTAAAAAAATTTACCCTTACTTATGTTTTAGGGTGTTGTGTAAAGGTAAACGGGGTTTTAAGAAGATTATATAAAGGTAAAATCCTTTTTCCATAGGTTTTGAAAGGGTAAAACCCTTTTCCCATGGGTTGCGTAAGGGTAACCTGCACTGTGTAAGTGTACCAAGCCTTTGTGTTAGGGTAACTTCCTTTTATATGCATTTCATAAGAGTACCAAGGCCTACGAAGGTAAGGGATACATTTCATAAGGGAACTATGCACCATGTAAGCTTAGATCTACCATATGTAAAGGTAATCCTAAGATTCCACTATTTTCATAAGGGTAATTAGGGAGTTATGTAAGGGTAGTGTATTTTTTCTATACACTGTATAAGGGAAAAAATTCACTATATAAAGGAAGTCTATTCTTTCTAAAAGTTGAATAAAGGTAACCCAAGGTTGCATAAAGGTAAACTATTATTTTTAATGGTTTCATAAGGAAAAAATCTTCACTGCATAAGGGAACCTCCTACTTTATAAAGGATGTGTAATGGTCAACTACAGTTGTGTAAGGGTAATGAATTTTTTTCAAAGGTTATGTAAGGGTAACCTGGAAGTGGCGTAAGGTTAAAGGGAGTGATGTAAGGGTAGACCCTCTTTTTCAAAGGATTCATAATGGTAACTCTATGATTATGTGATGATTAAGAGTTTCATAAGTTTAAAACCAAGTTACTCTGACACAACACTCTTTCTAGAAAAAAATAAATAAAAAACACCATTTTTCATTTCTTCTTCCTCCAGATCGACCAGGAATGCCTTTTAAACCATTTTAAAAGCTGTAAATCATGTAAATTGATTATTTAATCCATTTTAAAGGCTTTAACCCCTATATTAAATGTTTTTAAACCCTTAGAACACAAGATTTAGGTGAAATGACAAATCAATTTGTGTTTTTAATATAGGGTTTTAAATTCTATAAATCTGAATGCCCTGTGTAATTTTAAAAATACTTGAACCGTCACTACCCTCGATTTTCTGGTATCCACTTGAGAGGAGTTTTGGCATTATGGTACCATATAATAAGACCTAGTTACTTTTTTTCCTTCTATCATTTTGAGTTTCCAAGAAATCCCGAGGTAGGTGTTTCTATAAAGTTCCTTCATTTTGTAATTATTTATTATAAGAAAAATTCATAGAAATTTATACCTTATTTTATAATACATTTTTTATGAAGGTTAACCTTGAAATAACTTGCGAAATATTATTTTATCCACTTATATGATATTTGTACATGTGAAGGAAAAAATTATTATTAACTTGATCCCTCTCACTATTTTTATAATTATTTAATTCCATGTTTATTTTGATTCATTTTCAAATATATTTTAAATAAAGTTTATTGAAAATGAGGTCATAGGCCTGGGTTTTGATTTCTAAAATTAAATCATTTAATTTAAATGAAAGGTTTGATTTATGAAATATTTTTCACATGGTTTTGAATGCTCTAATGTTTGAAATGACCAAGATCCCTTTTCAATTATTCTCATTATTTCTAAAATGAGAATCCTTGGGTGTTTTTTAAAGAATGATATTTTCATATGGAAAAGGGTTTTGACACATGAGTTAAAATTAATTCCAGACTTTTAAATTATAAGACTTCCTTTTAAATGAATTAGGGATGTTTTGAAAGAAATAATTGTCTTAAAGGCAAGTTTATAATTTTGATAATGACTTGTGAAAGGAATTTGGTGTTATCCCCCTTTTAAGTGTTAATTTGGAATTAGAGGCTTGATTTGAAATTGATGATGTTTGAAAACCCGGTTGGAACTTTATCATATCTTATGGTATCCCCTTAGTATGACTTACTTGATTCTTGTGCTTCATATTGATGGGTTTTGAAAAAGTGATTATTCACTTTAAGGAAGTTCAGGGGTGAGTGAGAGATATGAACTAAGACTAATTGAAATGTTAAGGGATTCTTCCCATGTTGATATTATTAAGGATCCCATTTTTTATCCTTGTAACACTATTATCTTACTCACATTCTTTGACTAATCATGAGAACATGCATATTTAGATGATATGACATAGATTTATGCTTTAATAACAGACTCACACCCCATCTAGTGGATCTATAGAGAACATGATGGGTTCAGGTTATGGAATTGTGGCCAAGAAAGTGAGTGTGCATGGAATTGGTTTTCTTAAGACCCATGATACCTGATGCAAACCCAAAGACATGTCATGATTTGTTGATTAGCTTGACTATGGATGGCTCACTTGTTATACTTTAAAAGTATGTAAAAGTTTTATATTATTTTTTCTCTCTTTTAAATTATATTTTAATAAATTAATTTTTAAATTTGTGTTTATTAAATTTTCCAATATTTTAGTCATTTTTGAAATGATTCACCATTGAAACAAGTCACCTTTGAAATGACTCACCATTTAAATGAGTCACCATTTAAACAAGTCACCGTTGAAATGAGTCTCCATTGAAACACATCACCATTGAAATGAGTCACTGTTGAAAGGTGTCACCGTTGAAATGACTCACAATTAAAAAGAGTCACTGTTAAAATGAGTCACCGTTGAAATGATTCACCATTGAAATGATTCACCATTGAATAGAGTCACTATTAGATGAGTCACTATTTCCAGCCACCATTGGATTCATACAATGGTAGGTCAGTAAGTCACTATTGGACTTCCAACAACGATAATTTTTTTTATTATTTAAATTTGTTTCCTTTTTTATCATATATAATCACAATGTTTTTTCAATTATAATTTTATTATAAGTGTGTTAATAATTATATTAATTGTTTTGACTAATATTTTAATGTGATTTAATAGCCCGATTGTTTTATTTTTGAATTCACCGTGTTTTTTAATCACCTGCTGGTAAAATAATTATTTTTTTTATTATTTAACAAGTATCATGTAGTGATTGAATTTAAATACACCCTTTGTAGATTCTATTTAAATGTTTCCGGATAAATATTCAAAGGGACTCCTATAAAAAGGGTTGTGAGGATCATTTTTTATACAGTTTCCTTTTTGAAATATGACAAGAATCGTGATACTTCAAAATTCCTACTGTTCTCAAAATTATTTTGAGATCATCTATGATTTCCATCATCTGCTATGATCATAACAAGGACTATATATTCTACATCTGTTTCTTAAAGTGACTAACGATCTTGTGATACATACATCAATAACTATCAGATCATCTGTTGTTGTTCATTGTATATGTTTACTTAATGTAATTTTTTAATATTCTGTTAGTATGTCTCTAGTGTCTGGTTTATGCTTTTACCTTTCAAAAGAAGGTTTTCTTATTCTATGGTTATTGTACCACCCAAAAGGAAGGCTTGGGTTGTGAATCCCAAAAAAAGTTAGGAAACAAACAAGGGTTGTCACCTGTAGTAAAGATTGGGCTGTACCTTCAAGATTTGTAAAAGGCAGAGTCTATAATAGGTTATCACCCCTTTAAAAGTGAGGTTTAGTGGGTACAAGTATCCTCGAGGAGTAGAAGAGATTGATGATTAGACTAGGATCATTAGATCCAAACCACTATAAAATTATCTATGTTCATGTTCTTTATTTTTCCACTAAATCCATTTATTTATAAGAATGTTGCACTCACAAGGTTTGATTCTTATAAAATCTGATAATTTCTGGTAAATGTGATTAAAATTATAAAACAACTATTCACCCCCCTCTAGTCCATTTTCCATACTTATAACGATCGAAAAATTGGTATCAGAGGGTGGTTGTTGGCACTGTATATTTTTTTGTAAGTATTATACTACTTATTCTATATCACTGTGATAAAATAAAACTCTAGACTTAACAATATAAGAATCAAAAGAAAATATTTATTTTATAATGGTAGGTATCCA
This sequence comes from Viscum album, assembly GCA_963277665.1. Lineage (NCBI taxonomy): Eukaryota > Viridiplantae > Streptophyta > Magnoliopsida > Santalales > Viscaceae > Viscum > Viscum album. The sequence continues at coordinate 514,284,469 of OY728141.1, read as the reverse complement.
CTCTAATAATGGATGGATACCATACAAACACCCATTCTTTTATGGGAGTGGCTAAGGTTACTGGAAGGAAAAAATTAAAGCTTACCTGAAGAAACTAAGTGTTTAACATTAGATGATAATGGAGAAATAATACAAGTTACTTAAAGCTGATCTAGAGACTCTTACTGGTAATGATATGGTGAGATATATCTTAAATCACAAGGTCAAAAATATTTTTGTACTGTGCTATTAGTAAGAGTGTATACAACCATGTATCAGCCTGTAAGACTGCCCATGACATATGAAGGATTCTACAAGTGAATCATTATGGAACTGACAAGCTCAAGAGAACCAAGTTGGGAATTATCTGAGAAGAATATCAAGATTTCAAGATGGGTGATGAAGAATCTATGAACCAAATATTCCATCATTTTACGATCATCAAAAAATGGGATGATTGGTCTTGGTGAACCATTGGAAAACACTGATCAAGTGTAAAGAGTACTGAGAACTCTTCTAAAGATATGGCATGCAAATAAGGTGGCCATCAATGAGAGTATGAACTTCAAAGAATACACTCGGGATGAACTGATTGGCTTCCTACTGCTATTTGATCTTGAGCTAAAAAACATTGCCGATGAGGATTCTACCTAAAGAATAGGTATTGAATTTAAATCCAAAATTGTTAACACCTTTGATGACTCTGAATCTGAGTGTTAGGATAGTGACAATGAGATGTACCAATTCAGTAAGAAATTTTTCAATTACATGAAAGAAAGTGGGAAGAGTTCATTCGAGAAGAAATTCAGTAAGGACAATAGAAAAGGTAATTCTACCAATAATAGTGATATTTCCAAATTAAACTGTTATGAGTGGAAGAATAAAGGTAACATAAGGACTGACTTTCCTAAAATAAAACGTCCCAAGAAAGAAAAAGAGAAAATAAGGAAAGAGAAACAAGCTCTGTTTGGAGGCTTGGACTACTCAGACAGTTCTAACAGTAATAATTCTGAATGTGAATAGGAGATAGGGAACTTATCCCTAATGGGTATTAAACATGAGGTAAATAACTATCTTTCAACTCATTCAATATCTCCTACTATTTGTGATAAAAATTATTTATCTGGAAATGAAACTAAAATGTTTTCTAATTCATCATATTATTTTAATTCTAAAAATCATGAAACAAATAAAATGATTAAAGAAATTAAATAATTAAATAATGATGGATCAAGATCAATTAAAAATTATAATGAGTTAAAATCAAGGAACAATAAGTTTCCACAAGAAATTATTTTCTTTAAAAGGAAATGTGAAAATCTATAAATCTATAATTCCTAGAATAATAAGTCTAGAGAACATCAAAATTTTGAACTAATTAAACTAAAGGATGAAAATGAAATAATTCAGTATTTTGTGGCTATTAATGATAAAGGTCAAGATAAAATATTTAACTTTATTGTTTATGATTTAACAAAAGTGGAAAATGAATGTAAGAAAATTAAACAAGAAAATAAGAAAGTGAGAAATACTCCATCTAGTACACATGAAAATGTATTTTCAGATTTAGAAAACGTTCAAAAGGAAAACATGGTTTTATAAGATGAAGTAGTTAATATTAAAAAGGAACTATCTACCTTTGTAAATGGTATAAAATAGTATGATAGGATGATGTCTTTAATGAGAATAAATCATAATAAGACTGCTTTTGGTTATAATAGTTTTACTCCAAGTATAAATAAAACTACTTTTGTTAAAAGATTGAAAGGAATTATTTCAAGTGTAACATGATTTAAATGCAGAATGCAAGGACATTATGCCAATGGGTGTTCACTAAGATTCACACAATATTTTGGGAAGACCAAAAATTAAATTTAAAATGATTCACTTTTGAATCAACCCTCTAATAAATGATTTTAATCTATATGGGTTCCAAAATTTCCTCCTATAAACCCAATGGGACCTAAGTTGGCATGGGCGCAAAAAAAATAGATTGATTGATTAATTACAGTAAATCTATCTTGGAAGTCTTACAGACTCATGTTATTTAGACAATGTCTTCTCCTGGCATATGACATGGGATATTATTAAATTTCTATCATATAGTACATGTAATTGTGGCCTTGTCACTTTTGGAGACAACTCCAAGGGAAAGATTAAAGGTATGGGTGAGGTAGGTTTTTCTAAAATAATAATAATTTCAAAATTACTATATGTATATAGTTTGAAACATAATATTTTAATTATATCATAACTGTGTGATGATGGTTCAAATGTTTTTTTTCTGAAAATTATAATTATAAGGATCTAAAAAATAACTTATTTTTATTTTCTACAAGTAGAAAATACAATGTTTACTCTATTAATATTTACAAATTAACCAAAAAAAAGTAAAGTGTCTGAATGTTGTAGAAATAGATGATGTTCTATGGAATAGGAGGCGTGTGTATGAAAATTTCAGTTTGTTGCATAAACTGTCAAAGCATGAACAATTTTTTCAACTGCTAAATCTTCAAACAAGTAAGTCCTATTTGTGTGATTCCTATTTGAAATCTAAACAACACAAAGAAAGTTTTAAATCCCTTAATGATTTTAGTACTTCTAGATTTTTAGAGTTACTGTATCTTGACTTATTTGGACCAATTCAGCCTTCTAGTTTAGGTGGTAATAGATATTTTTAGTTATTGTATATGATTATAGTAGATTTTTATGGATTTTATTTATTGTCTCATAAAAATGAAACTTTATCCAAATTCTCTATTTTCTGTAAACTTATTCATAATTTAAAAAATACAAAAATAATATCTATCAGAAGTGATAGAGGTGGTGATTTTATGAACTTAGAGTTTGATATGATTTGTGAATCTAATGGATATAAAAATTTCTTCTCAGCCCCTAGGACACCACAAAAAATGGTGTTGTATACAGAAAAAATAGTTCCATTCAAGAAACGGATAAATCCATGCAAATGGAATATGTCGTTCTAAAATATTTTTGGTTGGAAGATGTAAATACATATTTACATGTGTTAAATAGATTATCGATTAGACCCTTTTTAAATATGACCCCTTATGAACTCTTGAAAGGTTATAATCCTAAAGTAGGTTATTTTAGGGTCTTTGGGTGTAAAGTGATTATCTTAAATACTAAATATAAATTAGATAAATTAGAATCCAAATCAGATGAAGGAATTTTCTTAGGATATTCAGATTCTAGTAAATCTTATAGAGTTTTCAATAAATCTTATTTATTTGTAGAATAATTCATGCATGTAAATTTTGGTGAAAATATCTCTAAAAATAAGGATTTTAGTTCTTTAACTGAAATTGATGAATTTAGAAATTTCAATTTTGGTGAATATAATGATCATGAAAATGATAATGCATCAGTTGAGGGGGATCATGCATCTTCTCAAATTGATCCAAAGGAATGGAAAACTCATAAAGATCACCCAATTGATAAAGTAATTGGACATGTTGAATCAGGTATTCAAACTAGAAAATATGTTATGATTTATTGTTTTAATTTTTCTTTTGTAGCTGATTTTCTTCCAACTAATATTAAAACTGCTTTAACAGATTGAAATTGGATTAATGCCTTACATAATGGATTAAATCAATTTGAAAGAAATGAATTGTGTGATTTGGTTAGTTTTTAAAATGGTAAACTAGTTATAGGAACCAAATGTATTTTTTGAAATAAACTTGATGAGTTTGGAAATATTGTTTAAAATAAATCTATACTAGTAGCTCAAGGTCATTCCCAAGAAGAAGGAATTGACTTTTAAGATTCGTTTGCTCCTACTGCAAGGATGGAAGCAATTTGAATCCTAATTGAATTTTATAGTTTTTAAAATATAAAATTATATCAAATGGTTGTAAAAAGTTCTTTTCTAAATGAAATTATTTTAGAGGAAGTCAATTTAAGACAACCTCATAGTTTTAAAAAATATTAGTTTCCAGATCATCTTTACAAACTTAATAAAGCGCCGGGTGGTCTCAAAAAATCTCCACGAGCCCAGTATGAAAGAATTACATAGTTTTTACTTAAAAACTATTTTTTAAAGGTAATATTGATCCAAATTTTTTTATCAAAATAATTCCAAATTATTTACTGCTTATTAAAATTTATGTAGATGACATAATCTTCAGTTTAACAAATTATTCGTAGAGTAATGATTTTTCTAAACTTATGACTTGTGAATTTTACATGAGTTTGATGGGTGAATTAATTTTTTCCTTGGATTAAAATTTAATCAAAGGAAAGATGGTATTTTAATAAATCAAGTTGAATATGATAAAGATCTTATAAATAGATTTAATTTAGATTTTAGTAAAGTTTTAAAAACACCAAGGAGCACTAATTTTGAATTAGACTTAGATGGATCTGGTAAGTTTATTGACATTAAAAAATATAGAGGCATGATTGGTAGTCTTTTATATCTCACTAATTCTAGGTTAGATATCATATTTTCAGTATTCCTGTGTTCTAAGTTCCAATCTAACCCTAAATAAAGTCTCTTAAAAGCTGTTAAAATAATAATAAGATACATTAAAGGTACTATTGGTACTAGTTTGTTTTATTTAAAAATTAATTGTTTTGATTTACTATCTTACTCTGACTTCGAATTTGGAGGTTGCAGACTTGAAAGAAAGAGTACCACAGGTATGTATAACTTTCTAGGTAAAAGTTTAATTTCCTAGAGCTCAAGGAAACAAATATCAGTAGCACTATCAATAGATGAGGCTGAGTATAGTGCTTCTGCTAGCTGTTGTTCTAAAAGTATATAGATTAAACAATTTTTTTATGATTTAAATATTTTTTATGATAAAATTTCTATTTTATGTGACAATTATAGTGCTATTTCAATTTCTAAAAACCCTATTAAATATTATATAACTAAACACATAGATTTTAGATTTCATTTCTTAAGAGATCTTGTTAATAAAGGTGAAATTTTCTTGGAATTTATTCCTACTGAGAATCAGTTAGCAAACATTTTCACAAAACCCTAGGATTCTGCTAAATTTAAAAAAATTAAATTTTAATTGGGAATATTAGATGCTTAAATTACTTTTTATAATATTCACTATCTCTAATTTATTCATACACCTTGTCCACATTTTTGTTTAAAAAAAGAGGTATTTTTCCCTTAAAATTAAGTTTTCTTTTTGAAAAATTTAAAAAAGGGGAAGATTTATGTTGAAAATTTAATATTTTTTATATTTTGTAATTTACAAAAAGGGGGATTTTTTTAGGATTTAAAAGTATGAAAAGTTTTATATTTCTTTTTCTCTATTTTAAATTATGTTTTTATAAATTACTTTTTAAATTTGTGTTCATTAAAATTTCCACTATTTTAGCCATTTTTGAAACGATTCACCCTTGAAATGGGTCACTGTTGAAACGAGTCACCATTGAAATGGGTCACCGTTGAAACGATTCACCATTGAAATGAGTCACCAATAAAATGAGACACTATGGAAATGAGTCACCATTGAAACAAGTCACCGTTGAAATGAGACACCATTGAAACAAGTCACCACTGAATTGAGTCACTATTAGACGAGTCACCATTGCTAGCCACCATTGGCTTCACACAACGGTAGGTCAGTAAGTCACTGTTCGACTTCCAATAGTGAGAAATTTTTTTATCATTTAAATTTGTTTCCTTTTTGATCCTATATAATCATGATGTAGTTATTTTTGTAAAAATAAATTTATTTTTTCTTAAACTCAAAAAGATATGTCAAATGAGTCACTGTTGGCTTCATGCAATGGTATGTCACATGAGTCACCATTGTATTTAAGTAGTGGTATGTCAAATGAGTCACTGTTGGTCATCTATGGGTAAGAAAATTTACTTTGTTAAATTTATTATTGAAAATTTATTTTCTTTAAATTTTATTATTTGGATGTTAAAATGATGATTTTATTATTTCATGATTGAAATAATTATTTTTAAAGTGTTAAAATGTTTTTTTATCTTTATAAAAGCAACTTAATATTTCATACAATGCTCTATTTTAATGCAATTATGATGCATGTTTAAAATAGATATTTCAATTAATTAATTCATTTTTTTGTCGGTTATAATTTGATTAAAAGTGTGTTACTAATTATATTAATTGTTTTAACTAATATTTCAATGTTATTTAATAGCCCCATTGTTTTATTTTTTAATTCATCGTGTTTTTTAATCACCTGCTGGTAAAAAAATTATTTATGTTATTATTTAACAAGTTTCACGTAGTGAGTGAATGTAAATACATCCTTTATATATTTCGTTAAAATTTTTATTGAGAGCCGTTCAAAGGGAATCCTATAAAAAGGGCTATGGAGATCATTAGTTATACAATTACCTTTTTGAAATACGACAAGAACCGTGATACTTAAAAATTATTGTTGATCTCTAAATTATTTTGAGATCATATATGACTTCCACCATCTTCTATGATCACAAGAAGGACTAAATATTCTACATCTATTCCTTTAAGTGACCGATGATCTTCTAATACATACATCAACAACTATCACATCATCTACTGCTGTTCATTGTATTTGTTTAATTCATGTCATTCTGTAATATACTGTTTGTATGTCTTCAGTGTCTGGTTTATTCTTTTACCTTTCAAAATAATGTTTTCTTATTCTCTGGTTATTATAACACCTAAAAGGAAGGCTTAGGTTGTGAATCCCGAACAAAAGTCAGGAAATAAAAAAGGCTAGTATCATGTGGAAAAGATTGGGTTGTGCCTCTGGGTACTGTAAAAGGCAGAGTCTGTGATAGGTTATCACACCTTTACAAGTGAGGTTTAGTGGGTACCAGTCTCCTTTAGTAGTAGAGGATATTGAAGAGTGGAATAGTTTCTTTAGATCCAAAACACTATAAAATTCTCTGTGTTTTTGTTCTTTTTTTCCCGCAGCATCCATTTATTTACAAGAACGCTGCACCCATAAGGTTTGATTATTATAAACTCTGATAATATATGGTAAATATTATTAAAATTCTAAAATGACTATTCACCCCCAGTCTATTTTACATACTTATACCGATCCAATAATTGGTATTAGAGGGTGGTTATTGGCACTGTATATTTTTTTGTAAGTATTCTAGTTCTTATTTGATATCGTTGTGCTAACCTAAAACTCTAAACTTAATGGTATAAGAATCAAAGGAAGATATTTATTTTATAATGGTAGGTATCCAAAATAATGATGGATGGATATAAAAAAACCCCCATTCTTATAAAAAACCCCCCATTTTTATAATGGATGGGAGTGACTAAAGTTACTAGAAGGACTTAATTGAAGCTTACCTGATGCAACTAAGTGGTGAACACTAGATGATAATGTAGAAATAATACAAGTTACATGAAGTCGATCTAGATACTCTTACTGGTAATGACATGGTGAGATATGTCTTAAATTAAAATGTCAATAATATTTTGTACTATGCTATCAATAGGAGTGTATACATCCATATATGAGCCTATAAAATTTCCCCATGAAATATGGAGGATTCTACAAGTGAATCATTATGGAACTAACAAGCTCAAGAGAACCATATTGGGAATGCTCTGAGCAGAATATCAAGATTTCAAGATGGGTGATGAATAATATGTGAACTAGATGTTCCATTGGTTTACAAGCATCAAAAATGGGATGAGTGATCTTGGTGAACCATTGGACAACATTTATCGAGTATAAAGAGTACCGAGAGATCTTATAAAGAGATGACATGTAAATATGGTGGCCATAGACGAGAGTAATAAATTCAAAGAATGCACTCTGGATGAATTGATTGGCTCCCTACTACAATTTGAGCTTGAGCTAAAAAACATTGCTAAAGAAGAGTCTACCAAAAGAAAAGGTATTGAATTTAAATAAAAAAATATTGATACTTCTGATGCCTCTGAATCTGAGTGTCAGGATATTGACATGGAGATGTCCCACTTCAGTAAGAAAATTTTCAAGTACATGATTAAAAAGGCGGGAAGAGGTTATTCGAGGATAAATTTAGTAAGGACAATAAAAAGGTAATTCTACCAATAATAGTGATATTTCCAAATTAACCTGTTATGAGTGCAGGAAGAAAGGTCATATAAGGACCGAATTCCCTAAAATCAAACATCCCAAGAAAGATAAATAGAAAATAAGGAAAGAGAAACAAGCTTTGTTTAGAGGTTGGGACTGCCCAGATAGTTTTGACAATAATAATTCTGAATGTGAACAGGAGAAAAGGAACTTAACCCTGATGGGTATTCAACATGAGGTAAATAACTCTATTTCCACTCATTCAATATCTCCTACTGTTAGTGATAAAAATTATTTATCTAGAAATGAAACTAAAATGGTTTCTCATTCATCATATTATTCTAATTATGAAAATCATGAAACAAATAAAATTCTTAAATAAATTAAAGAATTAATGAATGATAGAGAAAGATTAATTTAAAAGTATAATGAGTTAAAATCAAGGAACAATAATTTGTCACAAGAAATTATTTTCTTTAAAAGGAAATGTGAAAATCTGGAAATCTGTATTTCCTAGAATAATAAGTCCAGAGAAGGTCAAAATTATGAACTTCTTAAACTAAAGGATAAAAATAAAATAATTAAATATTTTATAGATGTTAATGATAAAGGTCAAGATAAAATATTTCACTTGATTTTTGATGATTTAGAGAAAGTGGAAAATGATTATAAGAAACTTAAATAAGAAAATAAGAAACTGATAAATACTCCATCTAGTACACATGAAAAGGTCTTTTCATATTTAGAAAATGTTCAAAAGGAAAACTTGGCTTTAAAATATAAAGTGGTTAATCTTAAAAAAGAACTATCTAACTTTGTAAATGGTAAACAACAGTATGATAAGATGATGTATTTAATGAAAATAAATAACAATAAGACTGGTTTTGGTTAGTATAATTTTACTCCTAGTTTAAATAAATCTACTTTTGTTAAAAGCTAGAAAGGAATTATTTCAAGTGTAACATGTTTTAAATTCATAATGCAAGGAAATTATGCTAATGAGTGTTCACAAATATTCACACAATATTTTGGGCAGACCAAAACTTATATTTCAAATGATTTACTTTTAAATAAACCCTCTAATAAATTCTTTCAATCTATATGGGTTCCAAAATTTTCTACTACTAACCCAATTGGACCTAAGTTGGCATGGGTGCCAAAATAACCCGTTGATTGATTAATTATAGGAAATATATCTTGGGTGTATCACATAATCATGGTACTTAAATAGTGGCTTCTCCAAGCACATGAAATGTGATATTAGTAAATTTATATCATATAATACATGTGATGGTGGCCTTGTCACTTTTAGAGACAACACCAAGGGACTGATTAAAGGTAATTGTGAGGTAGGTTTTTATAAAACTATAATAATTAAAAAATTAATATATATATATATATGGTTTGAAACATAATATTTTAAGTATATAATAATTGTGTGATGATTGTTCAAATGTTGTTTTTGAAAATGATAAATGTACAATTTTGAAAAATAACTTATTTTTATTTTATTCAAGTAGAAATTAAAATGTTTACTCTATTAATCTTTCTTAATTAACCAAACAAAAGGTAAAGTGTGTGAATGTTGTATAAACTGATGATGTTCTATGGAATAGGAGGCTTGGGTATGAAAATTTCATATTTTTTCATAAACTGTCAAAGCATGAACAAATTCTACAACTTCCAAAGCTTCAAACAAGTAAGTCTTATTTGTGTGATTCGTGTTTGAAATCTAAACAATACAAAGAAAGCTTTAAATCTCTCAATGATATTAGTACTACAAGATTCTTAGAATTACTACATCTTGACTTGTTTGGACCAATTCAACTTTCTATTTTAGGTGTTAAAAGATATTTTTGTTGTTGTTGTAGTTGATTATAGTTGATTTTTATGGATTTATTTCTTAGTTCATAAAAATGAAACTCTATCAAAATTATCTACTTTCTGTAAAATTATTCATAATTTCAAAAATACATCAATCATATCAATCAGAAGTGATATAGGTGGATAGTTTATAAACTTAGAGTTTGATATGTTTTGTGAATCTAATGGCTATACAAATTTCTTCTCAGCCCCTAGGACACCACAACAGAATAGTGTTGTATAAATAAAAAATAGGTCCATTAAAGAAATGGCTAGATGCATGCAAATTGAATATAATGTTCCAAAATATTTTTGGGAAGAATATATAAATACAACTTTCCATGTGTTAAATAGAGTATCTATTAGACCTGTTTTAATTACGACCCCTTATGAACTCTTGAAAGGTTATAAACCTAAATTAGGTTATTTTAGGGTCTTTGGGTGTAAAGTTTTTATCTTAAATACTAAAGATAAATATGATAAATTTGAATCCAATGATAAAGGAAGGAAAGATAAACATGCTATATTTGGAGGTTGGGACTGCTCAAACAGTTCTGATAGAAATAATTTTGAATGTGAAAAGGATACATGGAACTTAGCCCTGATGGGTATTCAATATGAGGTAAATAAATCTATTTATACTCGTTCAATATCTCATGCTATTAGTGATAAAAAATATTTATCTAGAAATGAAACTAAAATGTTTTCTGATTCATCATATTATTCTGATTCTAAAAATCATGAAACAAATAAAATGCTTAAAGAAATTAAAGAATTAAAGAATAATGGAGAATGATTAATTGAAAAGTATAATGAGTAAAAATCGAGGAACAAGAAGTTTCCACAAGAAATTATTTTCTTTAAAAGTAAATGTGAAAATGTGAAAATCTGTAATTCCCAGAATAATAAGTCTAGTGAAGATTAAAATTCTGAACTGCTTAAACTAAAGGATGAAAATGAAATAATTAAAGATTTTATGGCTATTAATGATAAAGGTTGGGATAAAATATTTAACTTGATTTTTGATGATTTAACAAAATTGGAAAATGAATGTAATAAACTTAAACAAGAAAATAAGAAATTGAGAAACACTCCATCTAGTACACATGAAAAGGTCTTTTCAGATTTAGAAAATATTCAAAAGAAAAACTTGGATTTAAAAGAAGAAGTGGTTAATCTTAAAAAGGAACTATCTAAATTTTTAAATGGTAAAAAACAATATGATAAGATAATGTCTTTAATGAGAATAAATCACAACAAGATTGGTTTTGGTTACAATAGTTTTACTCTGAGTTTAAATAAAACTACTTTTGTTAAAAGCTCAAAAGGAATTATTTCAAGTGTAACATGTTTTAAATGAAGAATGAAAGGACATTATACCAATGAGTGTTCACTAAGATTCACACAATCTTTTGGGAAGACCAAAACATACATTTCAAATGATTCTGTTTTGAATCAACCCTTTAATAAATGCTTTAAATCTATATAGGTTCCAAAATTTTCTACTATTAACTCAATTGGACCCAAGTTGGCATGAGTTCCAAAATAACCTGTTGATTGATTAATTATAGGAAATCTCTCTTAGAAGTCTCATAGACTCATGGTACTTAGACAATGGCTGCTCCAGGCACATGACACGTGATATTAGTAAATTTGTATCATATAATACATGTGATGGTGGCCTTTTCACTTTTGGAGACAACACCATGGGACAAATTAACGGTATGGGTGAGGTAGGTTTTTTTTTAAAACTATAGTAATTTCAAAATTACTATATGTATATGGTTTGAAATATAATATTTTAAGTGTATTACAACTGTGTGATGATGGTTCAAATGTTGTTTTTGAAAATGATAAGTGTACAGTTCTGAAAAATAACTTATTTTTTATTTTTTCCAAGTAGAAAAAAATGTTTACTCTATTAATCTTTCTGAATTAGCCAAACAAAATGAAAGTGTATGAATGCTGTAGAAATAGATGATGTTCTATGGCATAGGAGGATTGGGTATGAAAATTTCAGATTATTGCATAAACTTTCAAATCATGAACAAGTTATGAAACTACAAAAGCTTCAAACAAGTAAGTCCTATTTGTGTCATTCTTGTTTGAAAGGTAAACTACACAAAGAAAGTTTTAAATCTCTCAATAATGTTAGTACTGCTGGATGCTTAGAATTACTACATATTGACTTGTTTGGACCAATTCAACCTGCTATTTTAGGTTGTAAAAGATACTTTTTTTTATTATAGATGATTACAATAGATTTTTAAGGATTTATTTTTATCTCATAAAAAATGAAACTTTATCCAAATTCTCTACTTTCTGTAAAATTATTCAAAATTTCAAAAATACATCAATCATATTTATCAGAAGTGATAGAGGTGGTGAGTATATGAACTTAGAGTTTGACATGTTTTTGTGAATCTAATGGCTATAAACATTTCTTCTCAGACCCTAGGACACAACAACATAATGGTGTTGTGTAAAGAAAAAATAGGTCCATTCAAGAAATGACTAGATCCATGCAAATGAAATATGTTGTTCCAAAATATTTTTGGGCAGAAGATGTAAATAAAACTTGCCTTATGTTAAATAGAGTATCTATTAGACCCTTTTTAAATATGACCCCTTATGAAATATTGAAAGGTTATAAACCTAAAGTAGGTTATTTTAGGGTCTTTGGGTGTAAAATTTTTATCTTATATACTATAGATGAATTAGATAAATTTGAATCCAAATCGGATGAAGGAATTTTACTAGGATATTCAGATGCCAGTAAAGCTTATAGAGTTTTCAATAAAGCTTCTTTAGTTGTAGAAGAATTTTTTCATGTAAAGTTCGATGAAAATTTCTCTAAAATTAAGGACTCCAGTTCTTTAACTAAAATTGGTGAATTTGGAAATTTCAATTTTGGTGATGATAATGATCATGGAAATGATAATGCATCAGTTGAGGGGGAGCATGCCTCTTCTCAAACTAATCAAAATACTACTGGAAAACCGGTCTATTACGATGGGTTATTTGTGACGAGCGACTGGACCGTCGCAAATAGTCCTTCATAAAAAGTTTTTGTAATGGGAGAACCAGCCCGTCGCAGATAATAAGGTTTTTACGACGGGAAGATGGTTCCCATCGCAAAAAGCTTTGGCGTGTAGAGCGCGCTGAAACGCTAGAAAAAGTATTTGCGACGGGATGTATATCCCGTCGTAAATAGTATGTTGGCAGGTGGTCTTTTGCAATGAAACCGGTCGTAAAATAGTTTTTTTAATCAGAGGGTATTTGCGATGGGAAAACCATCGCAAATAACCCCGTCACAACTAATTTAAACTATATATATACCTCAACCCATTTTTTCCTTCATTCCATTCCATTCTCTACTATTCTCTCGCTCTCTAGTGAAAGATTTTCTCTCAAATTTTTTATAGTTTAAAGTTTTAATTTGAGGCATTTTTCGCAGCTTATATCCTCCGAAAATTTCAGATTTAAGGTATTTATCTATTTTTTTAATTTAAATTATTTAAATTATAGTTATTGGTAATTCGCTGTAGTTAAATTAAATTAGAAGAAGATAGTTTTATTTATCATTGTTTATGTTTATTTTTACAAATAATCATGTGTGATTAGTATGAATTAGTATTAATTAATAGTTATTATATTAATTAGTAATAATTAGTAATAATTAGTAATAAATCCCAATAATTGGTAATAATTAGTAATAATTAGTAATAAATTCGAATAATGAATAATAATTACTAATAAATTGGAATAATTAGTAAAAAATTGGAATAATTAGTAATAAATTGGAATAATTAGTAATAAATTCAAATAATTAGTAATAAATTGGAATAATTAGTAACAATTAGTAATAATTAGTAACAATTAGTAATAATTAGTAACAATTAGTAACAATTAGTAATAATTAGTAATATTTAGTAATAATTAGTAATAATTAGTAAAAAATTGCAATAAATAGAAATAAATAGAAATAAATAGAAATAATTAGTAATAATTAGTAAAAAATTGCAATAGTTAGTAATAATTAGTAATAAATTGCAATAATTAGTAATAATTAGTAATAAATTGAAATAATTAGTAACAATTAGTAATAAATTCCAATAATTAGTAATAATTACAAATAAATAGCAATAAATAGCAATAAATAGTAATAAATATTAATAAATATTAATAAATATTAATAAATAGTAATAAATTAGAATAATTAGTAATAAATTGGAATAATTAGTTATAAATTGGAATAATTATCAATAAATTGGAACAATTAGTAATAAATTGGAATAATTAGTAATAAATTGGAATAATTAGTAATAAATTGGAATAATTAGTAATAAATTGGAATAATTAGTAATTGATTGGAATAATTAGTAATAATTAGTAATAAATTCTAATAATTTGTCATAAATTCTAATAATTATTAATAAATTCTAATAATTAGTAATAAATTCTAATAATTAACAATAAATTCGAATAATAATAAATAAATTCAAATAATTTGTAATAAATTTGAATAATTATTAATAAATTCCAATAATTAGAAATAAATTCTAATAAATAGTAATAAATAGTAATAATTAGAAACAATTTTGAATAATTAGTAATAAATAGTAATAATTTGCAATAATTTCAAATAATTTGTAATAAATTTAAATAATTAGTAATAAATAATAATACTTAGCAATAATTTCAAATAATTAGCAATAAATAGTAATAATTAGCAATTTTTTTGAATAATTAGAAATAATTTAGAATAATTAGTACTAAATTTGAATAATTAGTAATAAATTTGAATAATTAGTAATAAATTATAATAATTAGTAATAAATTGAAACAATTAGAAATAAATTGTAATAAATAGCAATAATTTGTAATAATTAGAAATAAATTGTAATAATTAGAAATAAATTGTAATAATTAGCAATAAATTGTAATAATTTGCAATAAATTGTAATAGTTTGCAATAAATTGTAATAATTTGCAATAAATTGTAATAATTTGCAAAAAGTTGTAATAATTTGCAATAAATTTGAATAATTTGTAATGAATTGCAATAATTAGTAATAATTAGTAACAAATTCTAATAATTAGTAACAAATTCTAATAATTAGTAATAAATTTTAATAATCAATAAAAAATTCTAATAATTAGTAATAATTAGAAATAATTAGAAATAATTAGGAAGAAATTGTAATAAATTTGCACAAATTGTAATAAATTGGCACAATTTCTAGCGGATTCGCGACTCCCTTTTTACCGATGCCTTATCTCCTTGTAATTTTCTCCCACTGAAATCACAATGAAAAATCTTTCCTCACGTATGGATATTCATTTTCATATGCACGATTGTAACATCCCAGATCCAGGTGCCACCCAATGGTGCACCGAACCTGGTTGGTCACATAACCTTAAGTGAATTTCCCCAATGCTCGAGGCTACCGACTAGCAGTAAGGGACAAGGTGTGATATTGGGGAAACTATGCCCTCATTGGCAGAGTATACATAGTGGAAAACAAATAGTAAACAATAAAACAAGTAGTAATACCAAAAAAAGTAAATGGAAAAACACTGAAGTAATCCAATAGAGGCCACAATATATAAATATGATGCATGGAATATGTATCTTAGAAAATAACCAAACAAGTCACAATGATGGAAAGAAATACAGAAAACAAAGTACAATAGGAACAAGTAAACTCCAGAAGCATCGTAAGCCTCATCTTGGTTCTATGCTCTCCATCTCCAGCAAAAATCAAATACCTAATGAAGAAGGGAGGTTAAACTTATCTATATCTATAATTATATAATCTATTTGGGTCCAAAAGCATGACCCAAATAGGGTGTGAGATGAATCCAAGTAGGAAACAACCAAAAGATATGTGCTTAACTGTCAATGAATATATATAGTAGGTAATATGAAAGAATGAAGCAATAAACTAGGAAGTACTCAAAATTAATCAATCCTTCCATTTCAATTACATTCATTTAACATTTATTATTCATCCGTTGAATCATGTAACCCTAGGATTCAGCCTAATATCTGTATTACCTATGTAAAGTAACCAAAAAATATGTCTCATAAGACCATTTAAACAATCAAGTAAGACCAAGTCCAAGCTTGTGCTTTGGCTTGGCAGACTCATCACAATCATTCAATCACGATCCCTTGGGAAATTTTTCACAGTCTAATCCCCCAGGTCTAACATAACAACTATCATTTAGTAACAACCCTGTGGGAAGCTCTCACGGTCTAACCCCTTTGGTCTAACTTAGAACTAATCATTTAAAAATGACCACCTAGGAAGATCTCATGTTCAATACCCCTTGGTCAACATAGCATCAATAAATTATAAATGACCACCTGGGTTGCTCTTGTGGTCTAAACCCTCGGGTCGATGACCACCTAGAAGCTCTCACAGTCAATACCCCTAGGTCAACATAATGATAAAAACATATAAAAATGACTCTACCTCAAGAAACTCTTATAGTAAAATTACCCTTGGTCAAACTTTCAAAATACATATCACAAGCATCTCATATAATCCATAACTCCATCCTAAAAAACAAGGCATAGAAAACAGGGAAAACCTAATAGGCATCCTATACCAAATGTCCATAAACAATCAAACAAAGAAACACACCCATGGGGTGTCCCATAAATAAGGTACCCAACCTTATGCATAAGAAAAAACCCTTTATTAATCAATCAAACCATAATAGTTAATAAAAAGGGTTAAATTCCAAATCAAGAAATACCCCAAACGTGGGTATGTGTCACTTATAGAATATATAATCCAAAGGTGAACAACAAAATGAAAAAACCACCTACCTTGATGTATCACAATCGATATACTTTAACATCGGCCCTTGAATCATCCTAAAACAACATAGATCTACAATAAGAGGAAAAAAATTCAACCTTGAATAACTCACAAGAGAGGAAGAATAAGGAAGAAATGATCTAGAATAATTGAGAACTCACCGGTGGGATTACAACACACCTGAAAACGTCTCAATTGGAGATCAGATAGAAAATTGGGGGTTTGATCTTCATTTGTCATTCTTGAGCGCTACTATACAAAACACGGGAAGAAGAATTTAGTTTTGGACATATGACGTGACCCTAATTCAATATATCAAATAAAAAAGAAAACTACAAAGCATGTTTATTAAATGTACATGCCATGTAGTAGCCTTAACTAGCCTCTAAATTAAGTGGTCTTCCAGGTCATCACACGACCATGTATTCAGACGTTACACGGATAGTACACGAATATACGTGACAACTGGGTACGCGGTGTGTACTCATAAGTACATGACATATACTCATGAGTACATGACGTGTACTTAGAAAAACCCCATTTCTTCATTTTCCTAAAACATAACCTGAAATCAAGATCCATACTTGAAATGAATATTCAGGTTCTTACAAACTTCTCCCCTTAAATCAATTCATCCCCGAATTTCCCTTCCAAGGGTGGTGAAGAAGAAACATCAAACAAATCTGACCACTAAAATCGTACGTCAGCCACCCTCTCCCAAGTCCCATCCTGTACTTGCCCGTGCTTCCATAACAACCATACCAAAGGAAGAGACCATCCACAATGAACCTTTATGCTGTGATCCAAAATATGAATAGGGTTATCCTCAAAGGATACATCCCCCTCCAAGTCAACCTACTTGGGTTGAAAAACATGAGACGAGTATGAAAAGTAATTCCATTGCTGAGAAACATGAAAGACGTTATGCATAGACCAATGCCTCTAAGGCAACTGAAACCGATAGGCAACCGGCCTGGCTCTCTCCAAAACCTTAAACAGACCAACATATCTTGGTGAAATCTTCTTTGTTCTCTTAATCCTCTTGTGTTCTAACCTCGATGTGACACGTAGTAAAACCCAATATCCAACCTTGAACTCCAAATGTTATCTCTATAGATCATCATATGATTTCTAGAAAGATTGTGCAACATCCATCCTCTTCCAAATCAACTCCACCTTCTTAGTGATCTCTTGGACAAGATGAGGTCCCAACATAGCTGTCTCTCCTACCTATAGCCAACATAGAGGTGATCGGCATGACCTACCGTACAAAGCCTCATAAGGTTCCATCTGAATCATTTCCTGAAAACTATTATTGAAGGAAAACCCCACCAGGGGTATGTGTCTCTCACAAGATCCCCCAAAATCCACAACGCATGCTCAAATCATGTCCTCCAAAACCTGAATCATATGCTTGGACTGGCGATCTATATAGGGATGGTAAGTTGTAATCATAAGTACCTATGTACCCAAATCCATCTGTAGTCCCTTCCAGACACTAGAAGTAAACTGAGAATCCCTATCTAAAATGATAGAGTGTAGAACCTCTTAAAAACATACTATCTCTCGGATGTATAACTTTCCAAGATCATCAACACTGAAGGTTTACTTGATCTGTTAGAAATGTAAAAACTTCATGAGACTATCAACAACAACCCATATAACAGAATTTCCTAGAGGCGACCTTACTAAACCAGTCACGAAATCCATTGAGACATTATTCCACTACCACTCAGGAATGGGTAATTGCTGTAAAATCTTTGTTGTTCACTGATGCTCCGCCTCCACCTACTGATAGGTGGAACACCTCATAAAAAAACCAAAAACATCCCTCTTCATGTCTGGCCACAAATATTGATGATGTAAATCTCGATACATCTTGGTGACACCAGGATGAACTTCCCATATAGAGGCATGAAAATCTCACAAAATATTCTCACATATGTCTGCTGACACCCATACATGTCCATGAAAACAAAAAACCTCATCCTCTCCCATGGTCCACCTAGGAGTAGGGTCCTCACCTGAAACACTCTCTTATATGAATAGGCTTTCATAATCTAATAGTTGCCTCATTTTCACTCAATCAAAAGAGTATAGGTAAATACTATAGAATAAATAAAAATATACCCCTATCTGTTGTGAACCTCTAAATGCATCTTAGATAATAGATCCATAAGATGCCACTCACTACTGAGCTCCTGAAGTGCTTGTATCTGAGTCCTCCTGCTCAACACATCAACCACTGCATTTCCTTTTCCAAGTGTGTAGGCAAGATCAAAGTCAAAGGACTAAAGGTACCCAACCCACCTTCACCATATCAAATTTAGATCACATTGATTAAAGATATACTTTATGATTTTTTGGTCAATATATATCACAAAATGCTCTCCCAAAAGATAATGTCTCCAAAAACGTAAAACATGCACAACTGTAGCTAACTTGAGATCATGTGTCGGGTAATTCCTCTCATATGACCTCAATTACAGAGACCTGTATGTAATGACTCCTTCCCCCTACATAAGCACTGATCCTAGCCTGATACCTAATGTGTCATAGTAAACAGTGTAACTATGTCCCAACTTCAACAAAATCAGTATTGGTGTTGAATTTAATCTCCCTTTCAGCTTCTGAAAGGATGAATCGTAGGAATCTTTCCACAAGTACTTCGTAACCTTCTTAGTCAGGCCCCTCAGTGGCACTGCTAGGTATAAAAAGTCTTGAAAAAAGTTTATATAGTAATCAACCTTCCCTATAAAACTTTGTACCTCAAAGACGTTCTTTATCTGATCCCAAGAAACTAATGCTTTCACTTTCTCAAGGTCTACTGATACTCTTGTATCTGAGATAACATGACCCAAGAAATTAATCTGGTCCATCCAAAAGTGGAACTTTGAGAGCTTATCATATAACTAATTCTCTCTTAGTGTACTCAATATAATCTCAATATATATGACATGGTCATTTTGAGTGTGAGAGTACACCAAGATATCGTCCATGAAGACTACCACAAAAGAATCCAAGTAAGGATGGAACAATCAGTTCATCAGTGCCATGAAAACTTCCAGTGCATTCGTGAGACTGAAAAATATAACCAAATACTTGTATAGACCATACCTTCTCTAAAAATATATTAGAGGTATATATGATGGTCTAACGTGCAACTAATGATAACCAGATCTCAAGTCAATATTCGAGAACACTCGATCTCCTAGAAGATGATAAAAGGGATCATTAATCCTCAGTAAGGGATATCGGTTCTTGACCATCAACTGATCCAACTTATGATAATACACACAAAGTCTGAGGGTACTGTCCTCCTTCTTCACAAAAAGAACAGGAGAACCCAAAGGAGAAGTACTGGGTAGAATGAAAACCTTTACCTGCAACTCCTATAATTACTTCTTGAGCTCTTGTAACTCTTGTGTAGCCATCCTATAAGGAGGAATGGACACTGGTTCCACTCCTAGAATACGATCAATATAGAAATATACCTCTCTCCAGAGGTAAAACTGAAAAGTCCTTTGGAAAGACATCTTTGAAATGATCCACCATTGGAGGAAGGTCCATCTGTGAAGTCCCCTGGTCATCTAGATATAAACTAACAATCTGGGTTTTAATTCCTCCCAAACCATGATGATCCGGTCCCAATCTGCTCACCTGGAAATCTTATTTTCCATTTTGTAGAAAATAATCGCCCTATGGTGACATGAAACTCACCCTATGGCGATAGCATTCAACAAAGTCCTGAAAGGAGACCAAACAGTCCATTTCGAGAATGAAATAGAAATCTGTCATCTCTAAGACATAGAGGTCCCCTAAGAAATGACACCGACCGACCTCAGGAGGGAAATCCTTGCACTAACGTACACTAGCTGTTATAATCCCCAACGATGTTTCTAGCATCATAATATCATCATACGTAAAGATATAAAGCACAAGGATCTCCACAATGACAAAAAATATAAAAATATGGGAATCCCCCATATCAAAAAGTGCATAAGATAAAACTGTAGCAATAAGAATCATACCTCTAACCATAGAGGGTTTGGGATCCTGCTCCTAATGGGTCTGTTCCATCATAAAAGTCTGACCTGTACTGCGGCCCTGGGACCTTACCTAGTAACCCTGAGTTGATCCACCCCGTTGTTGCTAAAAACTTGATGTCTGGATACCACAGCTTTGAACACCTCCTCAGCCTGAATGACATAAAGAACTCCAGTTCCTGGACTGATGAGAAACTGGTGGTCCTGCTCCTGAACGTGGAGTCATAACAGACCCCTTCTCACTCGCTACAAGTGAGAACATCCTAAAAAATGATAAATTTGGCCCATATTGCTGCACGATCGACACTCAACTAGGTCCCTCAGGCAATGAGGTCTCGTATTCCCACTCCTTTTGCACTAGTAGCAGGACACTTGGCTACCTGAAGAAACATCCCTATGGTGCTTCCTGCTATCAGTCAAAGGAATACCAGCCCTGAATGCTAAACTTCCTAGATCACCGCTCCAAACACCCTTAGATTACACTTGGTAATTAGCACCTAATTTACTATAGTAGTCACCAATTTCAACATGAAAACATTCACCTGAGATCAGATTTCGTACCTAAGACCATCCTTGAATTTCCCTGCCAGTGATAACTCATCACCTCCCAAAACAGGTACGAAGCATTGAAGATCTGTAAAGTGAGAATAAAAATCCATCATTGAAAGAGTGCCCTTCTACAAATGCATGAACTCCCAGGCTATGTCATACCTAAACATCTCTAGGTATAAGTAATAATAGAAGGTCCTATGAAACTCTTCCCAAGCCATATCCTGATGAAATACCTCCCGTGAGATAACATCCCACCATGTCTTGGCGGAATCACGTAGCATGTACATTGCAAGCTTAACCCTCCTCTCAAGAGGTGTCTCTAGATGCTCAAAGACAGAAAGCATGACCTCCAACCATGGATCTATAACCTGTGGTCCTCCTTCCCCTAAGAAAGTGGGAGGATGCTACTACTGAAACACCCGTGTCAACTCTTCCATTATTGGGGTAGGTTGTGGTGCTCCCTGAAAGACCTGCATCATCCTCATAAAGCCTTCACAGAACTATGCATCATCACCTATGTCTGATATAACAGATGGTTGCAAGATAGGCATGATGGAAGGATCTACTGGTAGTCCCTAATCTACCATTTCCAGTGTCTGATCATTGCCCTGCACCTGACGTACAACCGAAGGATGTCTGGCATGACTCTATATGGTCAAGTGCAATCCTAAGCTCAATATTATCAAGGATAGAAACTTATAAGTGTAAGAATGAATCAAGAGAATAAAACATTAAATTTTTACAAAAGAGGGCTACACGGCATGTAGAACCACTACATGATGCATTCCCATAAGCCTTAACATGGGCGTGTACCCCTGCCAACCTGATCGTGTAACACCCCATACACACGACATGTTCCTCATGAGACATGGTGTGTACTTGAATATTATATCCTTCCCAAGTACTCCTACATGGCTAGAACTACATGGTTTGACCTGTGTAACACTACATGGTGTGCACACTCTAGAAACAGCGTGTACCACATAAGTTCCATCCCTCCTTATTGTTAATCACCTGTCTAGATACACGGTCGATTACTAAACAGTGTGTATAAGCTAGACACAACATGTACAACCCAAGTTTCATCCATACATGTCATTAGTCACACAACCATATACATGGTCTTTTACAGCACGACGTGTACTCCCAGTACACGGAATGTTCTACCAAATGTTTATCAACCTCGTGTTGCTGCTCACACAGTCAGTCACATGATCAACAATTACATTGCATGTACATATGGTACACAACATGTACTTAAGAAAAGTTATTTCTTCCAGAATATAAGAACACATGGTGTGTGTTCCTAACATTACATGCCGTGTTGGCTAGGTTTCCATACATTAAGCCTCTAAAAATTCTTTGGAACCCGTAAAAACTTAAAAATTTCCCAAGGCATGCCAATTTCAGATATGTGAGATCCCATACTCCCTATGAATAAAAGTTTGGCATCTTTAATCATATCATATTAATAGAATTCAATTAAAGTTCAAACTTGATCCACCAAATTCCGATCCAAGAGGGACCATAACACCTCAGGGACCAAATCTTAGCATCCATACAAATGAAAATTTACATATAATCATACCCTATAAAAATAGAATGTATTTTTTTTTCACAGCATCTATCAAAACAACATACATATCTAGCACAACATCTATAACAATAGCATGCAATCAGTAATGCACCATAAATGGCATGACAAGAATGCATGACATGTGATCTCTAGAAAGTGCCTATATGATGCATGAGATGGAATACCATCATCTCACCGGGTTTCAACAGAAATAGAACCACAATGATATCAATCCTAACAACACAAAACAAGTGAATCGCCCAATAGTGACTGTAATAATTGTAGACCAAAAAAATTGAAATATTCAAGGTAACTTGGATTTTTCCTATACATGGGTTAATTACTCCCTGGAAAAGTTTATTACCAACTACCTATTACTTCCTATCCCAGTCTATTGGATCCAAATAGTAAGGCAAAGCAGAAAAGAACTCCTCTGATACCACTTTGTAACATCCTGGATCTGAGTGCTGTCCAAAGGTGCCCCAAACCCAATTGGTCACATAACCTCAAGAACATTTCCCCAATGCTAGAGGCTTCAAACTAGAAGTGAGGGACAAGGTGTGATATTGGGGAAACTATGCCCTCATTGGAAGAGTATACACAATGGAAAACAAATAGTAAACAATAAGAGAAGCAGTAATACCAACAAAAGTAAATAGTGGAAGACTGACGTAATCCAACAGAGGCCACAATATATAAACATGATGCATGTAATATGAATCTAAGAAAATAATAAAACAAGTAACAATAATGGAAAGCAATATAGAAACCAAAATACAAGATGAACAAGTAAACTCCAGCAGCATCAAAAGCCTCAGCTTGGTCCCATGCTCTCCAACTCTAACATCAATCAAGTACCTAATGAAGAAGGGAACTTTACCTTATCTATACCTACAATCATATAACCTTTTTGGGTCTAAAAGCATGACCCAAACAAGGTGTGAGATGAATCCCAGTAGGAAACTTCTAAAAGATCTGTGCCTTACTGTCAGTGAATATATATAGCAGGTAATATGCAAGAATGAAGAAATAAACTAGGAAGTACTCAAAAGTAAACAATCTTACAGTTTCAATTACATTAATTTAACATTTATTATTCATCCGTTGAATCATGTAACCCTAGGATCTAGCCTAATCTCTATATTCCCCATGTAAAGTAACCAAAATAGACGTCTCATAACACCGTCTAAACAATCAAGTAAGATCAAGTACAAGATTTTGCTTTGGCTTGGAAGACTCATCACAATCATTCAAAAATTAAATCATGATACCTTGGGAAAGTTCTCACAGTCCAATACCCCTAGTCTAACATAAAAACTATCATTTAGTAATGACCCTCTGGGAAGCTCTCACAGTCTAACCCCTTTGTTCTAACTTAGCACTAATCATTTACAAATGACCACCTGGGTATATCTCATGGTTAATACCCCTTGGTCAACATAACATCAATAAATTATAAATGACCACATAGGTAGCTCTCACGGTCTAAACTCCCCGAGTTGATGACCACCTGATAACTCTCATAGTCAATACCCCTGGGTCAACATAGTGATAAGAACATACATAAATGAACCTACCTTGGGAATCTCTCACAGTCAAACCCCCCTTGGTCAGACTTTCAAAATGCATATCATATGCATCTCATATAATCAGTAACTCCATCCTAACAAAACATGGCATGGAAAACAAGTCAAAAATAATAGGAATCATAGAAAAAATATCCATAAACAATCAAACAAAGTAAACACACCCACATGGTGTCCCATAAACAATGTATCCAACCTTACGCATAAGAAACAACCCTTTATTAATCAATAAAACCATAGTAGGTAATAAATAGGGTTAAATTACAAATCAATAAATACCCCAAACTTGGGTATGCGGCACTAATAGCATATATAATCCAAAGGTGAACAACAAAAGGCACAAACCACCTACCTTAATGGATTACGATTGATATACTTGAACTTTGGCCTTTGAATCGACCTAAAATGGAATAGATCTATATAAAGGTAAAAAATTCCATGCTTGAATAACACACATGAGAGGAAGAATCAGAAAAAAAGGCTCTAGAGTAATTGAGAAGTCACCGATGGAATTCCAACGCACCCAAAGAAGTCTCAATCATAGGTGGGATGGAGAATTGGGGGTTCGATCTTTGTTTGTCATTCTTGAGTTCTCTTGTATGAAACACAAGAAGATGAAGTTGTTTCTGGACATGAGATGCAACCCCACTCCGATATATCAAATAAAAAAAATACTACATGGTGTGTTCATTAAATATAAATACCGTGTAGTAGCCTTAACCATCCCCTGACTTAAGTGGTCTTCTAGGTCATCACACGGCCATGTACTCAGCCGTTACATGACTGTATGTGGTAACTGGGTACATGGAATGTACTCATAATTACATAGAATGTACTTAGAAAAACCCCATTTCTTCCTTTTCCTAAAAAAAACCCCGAAATCATGATCCATACCTGAAATAAATATTCAGGTTCTTACAACGATAATAGAGATTAGTGTGGCGAGGCCTTCCGACTCTCCATTCTTGTGCATACGAAAATAGATATGCATAGATCGGAGCACATTTTTCACACTGATTTCAATCAGAGAAAGTTTTAAGGAGATGGGTCATCGATAAAAAGAGGATCTTTTGCTCGATGACTCATCTCCACTTTCTCTGACTGAAATCACTATGAAAAATGTGCTCAGACATACGAATATCCATTTATGTAAGCATGAAATTGGAGATCAGGGAGGCCTCGCCACGTTGCACTCCATCTTCATGCATATAGAAATGGATATCTATATGCCTAAGTAGATTCTTCGTAGTGATTTCAGTCAGTGACAATGAAGATGAGTCGTCAGGAAAAAGAGCCACCGCCAATCCATTTGAAATTGTGTCACTGTTAATTAAAAATTATTAGTAAAAATTAGCTATAATTAATAATAATTAGTGGTAATTAATATAAATTATTATACTTTAATTTAGATTAGTATAAAAGTTTTAAAAGATACTATAAATAAGTATGAAATAATAGAAATTATTATAATTTTATAGAAAATGGAATTTAATTGTATTCCCTTGTTTGGATAGTGTTTTTATTATATCAAATTATAAAAAAAACTAATTATTTTATATTTTTTTAGTGAAATATGGAACAAGGAAGTCGAAAAAAATCATTATTAGATGATCACACTTGGATAAATCAGCACAAGAATCCAAACTGTTCTGGTTTAAATCCTATATATGTTGAGGGTGTTGAAACTTTCCTATAATTTTCATCATCAAAACCAGAATTTGTTTCAGAAGGGAAAATTAAGTGTCCATATAAAAAATGTGATCTGAGGACATTTGACACATTTGACAATGTTGGTGGTCATTTATTGCGTTTTGGTTTTCAACCATATTATGTTTTTTGGTATCAACATGGTGAACGCATTTCCAGAGAAGATACTAATAATTTGGTTCCAAATCCAGCACAATTTTAGAATTTAGTACATGATGTGGCGGGTCTATCTTTTCAACAAACTAAAACTTTGGATGATATTAATTTAACTACTGAGTTGGAACCATCTCATTTTTATGAGTTGTTTATGTACGCTAAGAATGCCTTATATCCTAGTGGCAAGATAAGAAAATTTGAAGAAATTTCTAAATTTATGGCTATTAAATCAGATAATTGAATGTCAAATAGCTATTTTGATCAGATATTATCTCTGGTAAAAACACTTCTACCTGAAGGAAATGTGTTTCCTACAAATTTCTACGAGAGAAAGAGGTTGGTTTGTAATCTGTGTCTTGGTTTTTAGAAGATTCATGCATGTTCAAATGATTACATGTTATATTATATTGAAAATGAGTCATTTAATAGTTGTCCAACATGTGAACAATAGAGGTATAAATAGGATCAACAAGGGAATTCTAGATTGATTCCTGTAAAACAATTGAGATATTTCCCACTTACACCCAGATTGCAACGTTTATTTATGTCTCAGAACACAACAACAATGATGTCATGGAAAAAAACCAATATTCTAACCGGTAAAACCTTAAATCATCCCTCTGATGGTGATTCATGGAATTTTTTTGACAAAGTGCATCCATCTTTTTCTTTAGAAGTCCGAAACGTGTGATTGGGTCTTTCTACTGACGGTTTCTGTCCATTTGGTTCTTACGGTAGTCAGTATTCATGTTTGCCTATCTTTATAACTCCATAAAATTTACCTTCTTATATATTGATGAAGAAACTATATATATATTTTTACCTTATTAATTCTAGTACATCCAAGAAAGAATGTTGATGTTTATTTGAAACCATTGATTGATGAGTTAAATTTATTGTGGAGTAATTGTATTAGTACATTTGATATTGCTGTGAAGCAATTTTTTTTGCTGAAAGCTACATTGATGTGGAAAATTAGTGACTTCCTATCATATGAAATGTTATCTGGTTAGAGTAAACATGGTCCAAAATCATTTCCATACTTTATAAGAGACAACAATGCGTTTATTCTCTTCATTGGAAAAAACCTTGTTTTTTCGACTGTTATTGCAGATTCCTTCCAACTGATCATCCTTTTCAGAGGAACAAATATCATTTCAAAATAGGAACAATTGAAAGAGATGGACCTCTAAAAATTATCTCAGGTACAGAATTGAAATCAATTGTCTCTTCATTACCTCCAATCATATTTGGACCAACAAAAAACCAACATAAAATTGATGGATTTGAGAAAGAACATAATTGGATAAAACAAATAATTTTTTGGGATCTTCCATATTGGTATAATTTGCTAGCCTGTCACATATTGGATTTCATGCATATTGAGAATAACTATTTTGATAATTTATTTCATACAGTTTTGGATACACCAGATAAAACCAAAGATAATGTAAAGTCACGATTAGATCTTACCCAAATTTGCATGCAACCAGAACTTAAACTTTTTGAAAATATCAAATCACAGAAGTTAATGAAGACAAAAAAATCTTATAGACTCTACAAAGAGAATCAATTATTATTTTGTCAGTAGATTTCATATTTGAGACTTCTAGATGGTTATACTTTTAATTTGGGCAGATCCGTTAGAAATAGTCATGTTACGAGATTAAAAATTCCTGACTGTCATGTTATAATGGAAAGACTTATGGCGATTAAATTAATAGGTATGTTTAATTTTATGACTTGGTATGTGCTAACAAACATATAATATTTTTTCCGAGATATTTATGCGGCGAAAAGTAACTACGATGCATTAAGCAGACTGTAAGAATATATTTTTTTTAATTTTATGTAAACTGAAAAGAATCATCCCTCTAAATTTGTTTGACTCAATAGAACATTTGATATTACATTTGCCTCATGAATCAAAATTTGGAGGTCTGGTACAGTTCCGATGGATGTACCCATTCAAGAGATGCATGCATAAATTAAAGAAAAAAGTACATAACAAAGCATCAGTTGAAGGTTTAATTGCAGAAGCTTATTTGTAAGAGGAATTGTTTTTCTACTCTCATTACTTTCAATTTTAATATCCCTAAAAAAACTATATTGACCATAATGAGGGAACTATTGATGATGAAATGAGAAATAAATTATCATTTTTCAATCATCCCAAACTTGGCTTTGACGGAGTTAATGAACAATGGATTTCATATGATGAACATCACAGAGATCATACATATGTTATGCTCAACTGTGAAGAAATGAAACCATTTTTATAGTGAGTTCTCCTATCACTTATTCTATAATATTTATTATATTGAATTAATCTTATTTTAATTATAAGTTATATGATAATCATATCAAGAAATAACTTCAAAAAATTACAACAGTTTCTCTTGAAGAACATTGGTAAAAAAACTTTTCCTAATAGTTTCAAAAAATGGTAACATAAATTATTTTTGGTTTAACATATAAAATAAATTTATTATCTATTATATTGATAACAATTTAAATTTTTTTAGGTATCTCAACATGCTGATGAAATTGATAATCGATTTCATGTATTGAGTAACCCACCATCAAAAATGGTTAAATCTTATAATGCATATGTGGTGAATGGTTTTCAATTTCATACATGTGAATATGGATAATAACAAAACAATTAATAATGGTGTTTTCTTGAGAGAATCTCATCATCGAGAAACTAAAATTTTCTTTTACGATATGCTGGAAGAAATTATTTGAATTGTGTTATCTGGGACAACATTACATAACGATGTTTAAATGTTAGGGGTTGGATACTGAGAGAGGATTACATGTTCATATGACCCATGGAATCATTTATTTTAAATATAAAGGTCTTCTTAGAGTAAATGAACCATTTTCATTGGTTAATCAGACACATCAAATTTTTTATTCAAAATATTGTGCTACTTCAAGAGAGTTGAGTGATTGGTGGAACATAATAAAAATTAAATCTCAGAAAAATCAGCTTACTCAAAGTGAATGTGGTTCCGATGAAGTAGAAGGAATTGCAATTTTTGAAGAGACTTCTCTAAATCCATCTTTTTTAGGAAGAGACACGAATATCAATGATGACACCCCACAGTTAAGGGTCAATGGTAATGATGATGTTAATGATGTTAAAAATGAATTTTAAATGCAAGAGATGATGAAACTGAAAGTCATATAGAAATTGATGATGCTAAGGAGGAATATGAAGACATTAACATAATTAGATATGAATATGAGGATGAATATGAACATTGACATAGTTAAATGATAGTTATAATCATATATAATATATATCTATATATAATAGTTGTTTTCAAGTGTTTTCTAACAAAAATCATTTCATATTTCAGATAGATGAGGATCTGTATCGTCTATTATAGGAAGTCGATCTAACTTTGGATGAGAAGGTTGTTGGTTCATCTAACCCTCAGACTACTAGCAGTTTAAGGGGGAATCAGAGGGGGCATGGACTTGTGCAATTGATGATTCCTAAACCGATCCTCGAGTGACGTCTATGTCTTGGATTTGATCCACACGTGCAGAGGTATGTTTATCTGTATATTTTAGTTAGTTTTCAATAATTTATTTATATAATAATTTTTTTATTTTTTATTATTTTTTAACATATTTACACATATAGATACTGGATTGGTGAGCGCTATACTGTGCAATTATTTTTCTAAAGCATGAGTCACATGAGATCATATTTCCATTGATATGTAGCACTGCATGTTCGATCATTGGATGGTATGTAAATAAATAATATTTATTTTGAAAATAATTTAATTAATAATTTGATATTATAAATTATTTTTAGGGTTTACAGTATCCCATTGATGAGAGTATGCATGGGTCTATCTGGAAGGCATGGAAGGGGACTATGCATCAGTGTTGTAGTCAATTTTTTTTTCACAATTTGAGAAGGAAGACAATGGAGAAATAAAGAGTGGAAGAGTTTGATGAGTCTTGTCACACCCACCAACCTGATTACATTTCATTTTATGTTTGGTATGGATTATGTTCATACTTCTTGGGTGGTTTTTTTCAGAGGAGATCATCGGTAGGGAGACAAAACTGGGATAGATAGGAGGTGACACATTGGGATGATAATTTTACATTTAGTATGCATATGGAGCATATGGTAAGTATTTTTTTTTAAATATTTTATATAACTTCAAATATAAATGGTTTATTTTATATTCATATAGGCAGTCGAATAGCCCAATATTTTGGAGTTTGACGTTTATGGGAGGATGTATAGTGATCTGATCACTAAAGAGATTAAAGGAGCTCACCAACGTCAGATTATGGTCAGTATATTTTTTTTGAGTTTAAAATTTAACTAAAAATAATATTTTAACTATTTTACTTTTAAATTGCAATTGAAGGAGTCAAATGAGGCCACGACTTCTTAGAAATAGGCTGAGAGTTAGGTGGAGACCGATGATCAGACCAGTGCTCATTGATTTTATGAGACAACATGGATGCAGGTGACCCAGTATGCCTTCGAAAAAGGTTGGGTTGTTAGTATTGACTCCTGATTGACACCTATGGATTATTATGGAACTGCTGTAATGTCGACATCCAGCTCGAGAGGAGTTCGTGGAGAGTCATTATCATCTGATGTATAGTATTAGGAATAGCTGCGAGCTTAGAGTGAGCTTATAGAGAGTATGCGTAAGGAGAAGGAGCATATGCATCAATGACAGCAACAACAACATGAAGAGTTCCTACGATAGTAGCAACAACATCTACAACAGCAGGAGATTCAGGAGGAGATGCATCGATGATAGAAGCAGTAGGAGTAAGCTCATTTGGAGTACATGTAATGTTTGACTTGTGGTTTAGGGATGGAGTTCTCTCCACCATCTCCTCTAGATGACCCTACCCCTCAGTGATCTATTTAATTTTTATAATCAAACATTTGAATGTAAATTTTGTTTGTAATATTAACTATATACTTTTTTATATAGTGTATTTTTTATATTGTTGTGAATATTAATTTTTTTATTTAATTTTTTATTATTTTATTACTTTATTTAAATTTTTAATTATTTTTATTAATTTATTAATTATTATTTTTGATTATTTTATTTTTATTATTTTTATTATTTTATTAATTATTATTTTTATTATATTTTTCATGAATATTGAAGTTTTCATTATTTTATAATTTTTTATTATATAAGTAATATTAATATTAATAATAATATTATTATCATATCATCATCATCATCATTATTATTATTATGATATGAATATTTTTTTATTATTTTATAATTTAATTTAATTTATAAATATTAATATTATTATTTCATTAATAATAATAATAATAATAATAATAATAATAATAATAATAATATTATTATTATTATTTTATTTTTTTACACTATTTGTGATGCGCCTGTTGTAAATAGTTTTTGCGGATGTTTGCAATAGTTCCCGTCGCAAAAAGGTATTTAAAAACCATGTTGAAACTATTTGAGATGGGTGCGCAACCCATCCCAAATATTTACTTTTTTGTGATAGACCGTTACAAAAAACTATTTTCGCGACGTCGTTTTCTGCAACAGGTCATTTGTGACGGGTTCCCATTGTAAAAGGGTATTTATGACACGATCTTGTCGCAAATGACCCATCACAAATTCCCCAATTTTTAGTAGTGAAAGTAATGGAAAACTCATAAAGATCACCCAATTGATAAAGTAATTAGACATGTTGGATCTGGTATTCGAACCAAAAAATCTATTATGATTTATTGTTTTAATTTTTATTTTATATCTTATTTTGTTTCAAATAATATTGAAACTCATTTAACTAATTTAAATTGGATTAATTCCATACATAATGAATTAAATCAATTTGAAAGAAATAATGTGTGTGACTTGGTTGTTTTTCCTAAAGGTAAACTTGTTATAGGAACCAAATGAATTTTTCAAAATAAACTTGATGAGGTTTGAAATATTGTTAAAAATAAAGCTAGATTAGTAGATCAAGGTTATTCCCAAGAATATGGAATTGAATTTGAAGATTCTTTTCCTCCTGTTTCAAGGATTGAAGCAATTAGAATCCTACTATCCTTTGCTAGTTTTCAAAATATAAAATTATTTCAAATGGATTTTAAAAGATCTTTTCTAAATGGAATTATTTTAGAGGAAGTCTATGCAAGACAAACTCCTGTTTTTGAAAAAGATGAGTTTCCATATCATGTTTACAAACTTAATAAATCCCTCTATGGTCTCAAATAATCTTTAAGATCCTGGTATGAAATACGTACATAGTTTTTACTTAAAAATTATTTTGTTAAAGGTAAGATTGATCCAACTTTGTTTATCAAAATATTTTCAAATGATTTATTGCTTATTCAAACTCATAAAGATAATATAATCTTTATTTCAAAAAATTATTCTTTGAGTAATGATTTTTCTAAACTTATGACTAGTGAATTTGACATGAGTGTGATGAGTGAATTAAAAATTTTCCTTGTATTACAAATTAATCAAAGTAAAGATGGTATTTTCATAAATCAAGCTAAATATGATAAAGATCTTGTAAAAAGATTTAATTTATATTCTAGTAAATCTTTGAAAACACCCACAAGCACTAATTTTAAATTTGACTTAGATGAATCTGGTAAGTCTATTGAAATTAAAATATATAGAGGCATGATTGGTAGTATTTTATATCTCACTGCTTCTAGGCCAGATATCATGTTTTTAGTATTGTGATTCCCCAAACTTATTTCTTATGTAATAGAAATATTTTATGATTTTACTTCATTCCCTTCCTGTCCAAAACAATACTTGCAAATAAACACAAGACTTTCTTTATTTAATGAGAACTGAAAATGATTACATTACAATAAGACCAGAGAACATCAATACCCAAGGATACCTACTAAAAGACCTATTTAAATCACAATAATACCACCAAATACAAAAAAATCCCAAGGAAATATTAGGGCTCCTTCAGATCTATCACGATGAACATTAGTATAACCAGAACCACAACAACTGTGCTAAGAATCAGATGAATTATGAGCACCATCTTCACCAAGTTGTCTTGAAGTTGGAACACCTTAGTCATGTTTTTATAAGGCCTTAAAGATAATCCGACCATTGCCTCCTTTAGGTGACCATTAAGTGTCTAACATTTATAAGACCTTATAACTGTTGGGTTTTCTAGTGGTTTATTTTAAAGTGTCTAGGTATAATGAGTTTTCCAAGTGTTTAAAGTGTGAATTGAAGTTATAACTATAAACATGTTTGTAATAAACTCTTTCTATATATCTTATAAGGATAATGATTTAATTTTTAAAATGGTTTTGAATCATAACCCTTTGGTTTTAAAAGAAATTACAAGAGAAGTATGTACTAGATACTACTTAGTTTTGGTACAAAGAAACATATTTTTTTTGAGTTTGAAAGCATACCTTTGGGAAAATGGAATTAATAACTATGGTTTTATTTTACTTTAGTTAGTGAATTATGTATTTAAGTGTTTTATAATGTTACCATGAAATTTTTTTCATCCCTAGATGAATAAAAATAAAGTTTTAATTAAAATTATGTTTGGATTTTAAATATAATACTAGTTGGGATTTATTTTATGATATATTAACCTTAATGTTTTGAAACTTAAATTTTTATAAACTAATGAAAATTTTGGTTTAAGGATTTTGTTTAATCATGATAGGGAAATTATATTCTTTGTTTATAAACATAATAAATTTATAACCTTACTTTGATAAAAAATGGGTGAGTACCCCACGTAGCTAATGGAAGCCTAGTAGGACAATCCACTCAAGGCCTTGGTGGGAATCTCACAGAACCCATGGAAAATGGACTAGGGCTGTGCATGCATGGTGCGTGTTAATTCGTGCATGCAGGTATGCATAGTCAGGCCCAAATGTGCATGGGCATGTGTGTGTTAGGGTGCGAGAGTGCGCCACCGTGCGGGGCGACACAGTGGCAGGGGGTGGGAACAGAAGGGTGCTCGTAGAGACCTCGTACGTGGTGCTACTGGGGATGGGGGAGGGGGATTTATGGACTAATTCCAAGATCCCCTAGGTTATATTGAATCCACAAAACCCATCCCATTTCGATGTGGGATAGTCTTTTTTAAGTGGGATCACATCTAAGCCGTCAGATCTCACTGTGCAAGATTTGAGCCGTCCGATCAGTTCGGTTATCGACTCCCCGTAGCTGTGATTTCTCCACCGCATTTTTATCAGCCGTTTGATCCTATCAGATCTAATCAAGTCCGTTCATTCCTTTTTAAAATGTCACATTGCTCTCAACCGCCCAATGAAATCTGATCTAATCGTGACCGTTCATCCATTTTTAAAACTCCGAATCTTTCATAGATGTCCGATCTGATCCACATCAGATCTCAAACGTTCATCCTTTTTAAAACACGTAGAAACACCTTAGCCATTTGATATTTTTCAGTTAAATCCTGACCATACATTACTTTCTGCACCTAACCCATCACCTTCTTCTTCTTCCCATGTGCGCCGCACCACTAACTCACTACTCTCCTTTTCTTTTTTTCCACACCCGTGACCTCAGGAGGCCACTCCTTCGTTCTCATTTTCCACAAGACCGACATGATCGTTATTATTTTAAACTAAGGAGCCTCAGTTTTCCTTGCAAGTTGCATTAAATAGTATATTATATATGGTTTGTATATATAACACATTTTGCACTTGAACCCTATGGGTTATCCTCTTTCCAGCGCCACCATCAAGCTTCTCTGGACTTTTCCTTCTTCGAACTAGGTAAGGGTCTTAGTTTGTCTTTCCTTGTAATGTTTTGAATATATATATATATATATGTATGTATATATATACATAGATATATATATATATATATACGGTTCAATATGAGATCTATTGATTCCTTCAATGGTTGTGAATTTTTGGTCCTAAATGATGTTCTTAAATTTTCATCATTCAAGGAAGTGTGTTGTTGTGTGATTCTATATATTTAAGTATAGATAAACATATATATATATGTATATGTTTTATAAACAAAACTTTTGAATTTTATGGAACAATTTGAAATTAATGAGCCCTCGATTAACTAATGTTCCTAATATGTTTAAAACATGTAAGTATCATTAAATTTTTGGTGTAAGACCCTTATATATAATATGTATATTCAGTTATACATATATACATACATATATACATATATATATATATATATAAACATTGATCCTAAATCTAATTTGGATTTTCCAATGTTTGATAAGAATGAATAACAAATGTTTTTGGAATATAAAAGGTTTAGAATGAACAATTTAAAAATAAAATCCTTTATATACACTTTTGTGTATACACGGATTAATAAATACTAAATCCTAGATAATTTTGGATTTTCTAAATATTATGTAAAATTTGTGTGTATGAATATATACATATGTATGACTCACTTATTTTCATAATTATTTAAATGGTATTAGTTATGTTAGTAAGAGGAATGGTGATTTACATGCTTCTCTATTCTTAACATTATGTGTAAATAATTGAGAGTACCCTTGTAGTATATTATACATAAACATGCAAGTAATTAGTGTTTAGAAAACTACACATTTAATACCTCACATGAAATATATTTTTTACCTTTAAATTAGTTATGTATTCAATCCTTGATGAATTTACATTATGCATTTTGAATATAATACGTTTTCATAATAAGGATTTTGGAATTTCAGAGTCATCATTTTATGTGGAAAGACTGATATTTTATGTGCAATAGATATCATCACGTGCTATAATCTACCTACCATACTTGTCATTTATTAAATTTCCATGCAGTTGTTATCTTTGTTATTGACACTTAAGTGCATGATTCACAATATATAAGTAAATTATAAAGAATTTAATTAAACTATTATAACTATTTATTGATTAAGGAACTAAATTATTCAAAGCGGTATGGGACACCTTGAATAATATGAAATGAGAAATTAAATATTCAAAGTGGTATGGGACACTTTGAATATTTGACCTTACTTTGGAATATGAGGAATGTATTGGAATCAGTATATAATGGGTTGGGGACTAGTTAATGAAAGCCCTACGGGTTGGGGACCAGTTAATGAAAGCCCTATGGGTTGGGACTAGTTAATGAAATACCCATGATGCATTAGTAGTTATCATGAGACAAATTAGGTCATGGAACGAGGCCTTAAAACAGTCCCAAATTATACATTCCCTTGTTATGTTTATGATATTTAATTAACCAAGTGAATATTCTATTAGTAGAATATACTTGTTTAAGAGACTGTAGTTAAGAGTATCAGAAAAAGTAAATGCTTATGGCATAATGTTTATTTAGCATTAAGAGATTCGTCTACCAGTTTATGATTAACAGTTAGTAAGGAAAATAATTGAAATCATTATTTTATGTGTAACTCTAATAATGTATTACTCTCAGTTGTAAATTATGTACTTGCACTTTTTCATGTCATACTTATTAAAGTTAGAACGACTCTTACTTTATATACTGCACACCCTATATTTTGTACAAGCATGATTATGATTGGAACATGTTTCATTATGACCCTGTTAGTATTCCTTGTAATGTTCACTCATAATTCTTAGAAAAAATGTTATTATTCATATATTACAACTTTCCTTAAGAATTTTTTTTATGAATTATTTTAATGGAATGTTTTCAAAAGGTTTTAATTGAAATATTATTTTAATTTAAAACCCCTTACTGGGCATTCGTATTCTCACCCTACGTTTTAACTTAAAATTTAAAGGTTTAATAGATTTGAGTTACACTGATTGGTTGCAGTGTTGTAGAGATTATTTTATCTCTCAAATTTTGAAGGATTGTAATATTTGTATATGGTTTTCCAGAATCTAAACTAAAAAAATCCTCTTTAGTGGAACATGAGGTGTAATAATCATCTTTTCTTTTTATAAAAAAAATAAACACCATGTTTTCTTTAAAACCGCATCAGATCTGGGGTAGTTTGAGGCTGGGGAGCGATAGTTGGTATTAGAGGATTGGTTTAGACAACCCTGGAAAATTAAAACAACATTAAAAATTTGATTATGTCTTACTAAGTATCAGTTTTCTTGAAATTTTCAGATGGCAGACAAATAAAGCCTTCAGTCTCTTCCCACGGAAGTATTAGAAACTATAGTGGGAAAATCATGTTTAGAAGGATAAGAGGTTTTTTAAATCCTTTTTTTGTCGTGCAAACACGTCTACACTACATCCAATTCTCCTCATGTACTCCAACTTCATCGAGGAGGAGGCTTCAACTATTTTCTTATGATGAACGCCCAATTCCTATTCTATACATGGAAGGGAAAATACTTTGAGGGTTTATTAAAATTCTTTACCCTAAGTGGGAATGCTTCATCTCAAGATGACTTCCAAGAGGCTGCCCAAAAGGGTGACCTCTTAGCAGCGTACCCATGTAAAATCTTTACCTACGGTCTCTGTGGTCAAGTTTTGGACTTCAAAATTTTTGGGGATGAGTATTCCCATTCATTTTATCAACTAAAGGTTCTTAATGATGTCTATCTACTTGATACACGTCATGATTCACTCACACTGAACTTTAGATGTCCACATGCAGTTGATCCTAGTTGCCTGCATTGTATCTAGACCAAAGATATTGAAGAATTTGGAACTGCTTTGGGGATCCGCTTAACTGGAAACTGGGGAAATCACCAACATTGGTGAAACTGGTGAAGAGTCATCTTAGGGGATATTAGGAAACCCTTACCAGTGAGTTGTGAGAGGGCACAAATGATTATGTAACACCTTGGGTTTTATTAACCTTGTATAATTGGATAATGTTATATTTATGTTTTGGTACTTTAACATGATTTTGAAAAATAACATCCCTGTTTTAATATGGTTATGCCTTATTGAGTAAAACATGTCTCTTGAAATTTTTATATGGAAGACGCGAGTTCACTAACCAACCTCTTATCACTCCCCACCGAATTACTAGAATGTATAATTATCATGTCATGTTCATAATACTACGACCCTTTCACAAACCTACGCCTGACCTGAAAATGCCTTTATAAAGTGTCCCTCAGCTCAAATATCCTCTGTTCTAACAAAGAAGAGAGATATATCTATGAATGTATAGAAAATGCTTAATTTTCAGAGTTTAGGCAGAGGGGGAAGTACTACGAAGGCATTTTCTTATGTTTCACCTCATCTAAGAACTATCAATCTTTGAGAAAGTTTCTAGAATATTCTTTGGAGGTTGAACATTGAGCAAAATATATGATCCAAACCCCAAGTTTTACTATTTATGGGATACTCTAAGACTTCAATTTTTTCAAGCACGACGTAGTTCGAGGGATTTATAGAGATCTAGTCCACTCTCAAATTTTTGATCTTCACACCACTCAAGCCTTCCTCTGGAAACCGAATGCTTTATGCATAGGGATGATCCTAGCTGCTCTCAGTGTATTTGGATTAAAGAAGTCGAGGGACTGGAAACCAATCTAGGGATCCACCTGGGGGTAATCGGCAGATTTTCCACGTTGGACGAATTTGTAAGGGGATGTTGGAGGTGATGTGTGTTTGGTTTTACTGGTAGGCATGTACGAGTGTTTTGGAATTATGGGGATTCAATTATTTGAAGGGAGGAATAATGTGACGCCCCAAACTTTTTTCTTATGTAATAACAATATTGTATGATTTTACTTCATTCCCTTCCTATCCAAAATAATACTTGAAAGTAAACACAAGACTTTATTTATTTAATGAACACTAAAAATGATTATATTACAATAAGACCAGAGAACCTCACTACCCTAGGATACCTACTAAAAGACCTATTAAAATCATAGGGAGACCACCCAATACAAAAAAAATCCCAAGGAAAAAGTAGGGGTCCTTCAGATCCGTCATGATGAACATTAGTATAACCAGAACCATAACAATCGTGCAAAGAATTAGAGGAATGATGAGCACCATCTTTGCCAAGTTTTCTTGAGGTTGGAACGCCATAGTCATGTTTTTATAATGCCTTAAAGATAATCTGACCATTGCCTCCTTGAGGTGACCGTTTAGTGTCTAACGGCTATAAGACCATATAGCTGTTGGGTTTTCTAGTGGTTTAATTTAAAATGTCTAGGTATAATGAATTTTCCAAGTGTTTAAAGTGTGCATTGAAGTTATAACTATAAACACATTTGAAATAAAATCTTTTGATATATATTAGAAGGATAATAA
Source organism: Viscum album (assembly GCA_963277665.1). Classification (NCBI taxonomy): domain Eukaryota; kingdom Viridiplantae; phylum Streptophyta; class Magnoliopsida; order Santalales; family Viscaceae; genus Viscum; species Viscum album. The sequence goes on along the minus strand of OY728141.1, from coordinate 514,244,890 downwards.
TTTAAAGTTTAAAATGGGTTTGAATCCTAACCCCTGTATTTTAAAAGAAATTATAAGAGAAGTATGTACTCGATAAAACTTGGTTTTGGTATAAACATATTTTTTTGAGTTTAAAATCGTACCTTTGGGGAAATGAAATTAATAAATAGGGTCGTATTTTCCTTTACTTAGTGAATTAGGTATTAAAGTGTTTTAGAAAGTTACATTGAAATGTTTTTCATCCCTAGATGAATAATTTTTTTTAATTAAAAGTATGTTTGGATTTTAAATATAATACTAGTTGGGATTTATTTTATGATACATTAACCTTAATGTTTTGAAACTTAAATGTTTATAAACTAATTAAAAGTTTAGTTTAAGGATTTTTTTAATAATTATAGGGAAATTATATTCTTTGTTTATAAACATAGTAAATTTATAACCTTACTTTGATAAAAAATGGGCGAGTACCCCACCTAGACGAGGAAAGAATAGTATAAAAAGTCACTCAAGGCCTTGGTGGGCATCTCACAAAACCCCTGGAAAATGGCCCAGGGCTGTGCACACATGGTGCGTGCTAAGTCGCGCGTGCATGTATGCATAGTCAGGATCGAATGCGCATGGGCATGCCTATGTAAGGGTGCCAGAGCGCGCCACTGTGTGGGGCGACATGGTGGCAGGCGTGGGCGCAGAAGCGCGCCCGTAGAGACCCGGTATGGGGCAGTACCAGGGAGGGGGAGGGGGATTTATCGACTAATTCCAAGAGCCCCTAGGTTATAAGGAAGCCATGAAACCCATATTATTTCGATGTGGGATGGTCTTTTTTAAGCAGGATCCCATCTAAGCTGTCAGATCTCATCGTGTGAGATCTGAGCCATCCGATCGGTTCGGTCATCGACTCCCTACAGTCGTGGATTCTCCACAACATTTTTATCATCCATTAAATCTCATCAGATCTAATATTGACCGTTTGTTCCTTTTTAAAATGCCACGTCGCTTGCAACCACCCTATCAAATCTGATCTAATTTTGACTGTTCGTCCCTTTTTAAAACTCTAAATCTTCTATATCCATCTGATCTGATCCACATCAGATCTCAACCATTCATCCTTTTTTAAAACCTGCAGACACACCTCAACCACTATATATTTTTCAATTAAATCCTGACCATCCGTTGTTTTTCGTACCTAACCTGTTACCTTCTTCTTTTTCTTCTTCTTCTTCTTCCCACGTGTGCCACACTAATAACTCACTACTCTCATTTTATTTTTTTCCACACTCGTGACCTTAGGAGGTCCCTCTTTCTTTATCATTTTCCACAAGACCTACGTGATCGATCTTATTTTAAACTGAGGAGCCTCGATTTTCCTTTCAGGTTTTATTAAATAGTATATTTTATATGGTTTATATATATAACCCATTTTGCACCTGAACCCTATGGGTTCTCCTCTTTCCAGCACCCCCATCAAGCTTCTCCGGACTTCTTCTCCTTCTTTGAACCAGGTAAGGGACTTAGTTTGTCTTTCCTTGTTATGTTTTGAATATTTATACATATATATATATATATGTATATACACATATATATATATATACAGTTGAGAATGAGATCTACTGATTCCTTCAATGGTGGTAAATTTTTGGTCCTAAATGATGTTCTTAATTTTTCACCATGCAAGGACATGTGATGTTGTGTGATTCTATATATTGAAGTATATATAAACATATATATGTATATTTTTTATAAACATAACTTTTGTATTTTATGGAACGATTTGAAATTAACGAACCCTCGATTAAATAATGTTCCTAATATGTTTAAAACATTTAAGTATCATTAAATTTTTAGTGTAATACCCTTACATATACTATGTATATTCAGTTATATGTATATATATATATATATATAAAATTTGATCCTAAATATAATTTTTGTTTTCCAAAGGTTGATAAGAATGAATAAAAAATGTTTTTGGAATATGAAATATTTATAATGAACAATTTAAAAATACAATCCTTTATATACACTTTTGTGTATACACGGATTATACAATACTCAATCCTAGATAATTTTGGATTTTCCAAACATTATGTAAAATTTGTGTGTGTGAATATATACATATGTATGACTCACTTATTTTCATAAGTATTTAAATGGTATTAGTTATGTTAGTAAGAGGTATGGTGATTTTCATGCTTCTCTTTTCTAAACATTATGTGTAAATAATTGAGAGTACCATTGTGGTATGTTATACATAAACATGAAAGTAATGAGTGTTTAGGAAACTATTCATTTAATAACTCACATGAAATATTTTTTTACCTTTAAATTAGTTATGTATTCAATCCTTGATGAATTTCAATTATGAATTTTGAATATAATATGTTTTCATAATAAGGATTTTGGAATTTGAGAGTCATCATTTTATGTGAAAAAACCTATATTTCATGTGCAACAGATATCATCACATGTTCCATAATATGCCTACCATACTTTTCATTTATTAAATTGCCATGTTTTTGTTAGATTTTTTTATTGAAACATAAGTTCATGATTCACTATATATAAGTAAATTCTAAAGAATGTAATTAAACTATTATAACCATTTATGGATTAAAGAACTAAATTATTCAAAGTGGTGTGGGACATCTTGAATAATATGAAATGAAAAATTAAATATTCAAAGTGGTATGGGACACTTTGAATATACAACCTTACTTTGACACATGAGGAATGTATTGGACTTAGTATATAATAGGTTGGGGACCAGTTAATGAAAGCCCTATGGGTGGGGGCCGGTTAATGAATCCCCACAATTTATTGGTAGTTCTCATGAGACAAATTAGGTCATCGCATGAGGCCTTGACACAGTACCTCATTATACATTCCCTTTTTATGTTTATGATTTTTAATTAACCAAGTGAATATTTGATTTGTGGAATATACTTGGTTAAGAGCATGTACTTATGAGTATCAGAAAAAGTAAATGCTTATGGCATAATGTTTATTCAGCATTCAGATATTCATCTACAAGTTTATGATTAACAGTTAGTAAGGAAAGGAATTGAAGTCATTGTTTTATGCAAAACTCTGATCATGCATTACTCTCAGTTGTAAATTATATAATTTCACTTTTGCATGTCACACTTATTAAAGTTAGAATGACTCTTACTTTATATGCTATACACCCTATATTTTGTATGAGCATGCTTATGATTGCAACATGTTTCATTATGACCCTTTTAGTATTCCTTTTAATGTTCACTCATAATTCTTGGACAAAATGTTATGTTATGATTAATGTATTACAACTTTCCTTAAGAAAATGTTTTATGAATTATTTTAAAGTAATGTTTTCAAAAGGGTTTAATTGAAATATTATTTCATTTTAAAACCCCTTACTGGGCATTCGTATGCTCACCCTACGTTTTAACTTAAATTTTACAAGTTTAGTAGAATTGAGTTACAATGATTGGTGGAAGTGTTGTGGAGATTCTTTTATATCTCAGTTTTTGAAGGATTGTAATATTTGTATATGGTTTTCCTTAATCTAAACTAAAAATACCCTCTTTAGTGGAACGTGATGTGTAATAATAAACTTTTATTGTATAAAAAAAATTACACACCATGTTTTCTTTATTTCACACCGTCTTCTGGGCAGTCTGGGGCCGGGGTGTGATAGTTGGTATGAGATGATTGGTTTAGACAACCCTATAAAATTAGAACAACATTAAAAATTTTATTATGTATTACTAATTACAAGTTTTCTTGAAATTTTTAGATGGCAGATGAATCAAGCCTTATTTCTCTTCCCTCAGAAGTATTAGAAACTATAGTGGGAAAATCATTTTAGAAGTCTACAAGGTTTTTGAAAACCTTCATTTGTCATGCAAACACCTCTACCATAAATCCAATTCTACTCATGTACTCCAACTTCACCGAGGATGAGGCTTCGATTATTTTCTTATGATGAACGCCCAATTCCTATTCTATGCACGAAAGGTAAAATACTTTGAGGGTTTATTTAAATGATCTACCCTAGGTGGGAATGCTTAAACTCGAGATGACTTCCAAGAGGCTTCCTAGGAGGGTGACCTCCGAGCTACGTACCTATGTCAAATCTTGACCTACGGCCTCCGTGGTCAAGTTATGGACTTTGAAATTTTTGGGGAGGAGTCTTCCTGTTCATTTTATCAATGAAAAGTTCTTACTGATGTCTCTCTACTTGATACACATCATGATTCTCTCACACTGAACTTTAGATGTCCACATGAGGTTGATCCAAGTTTCCTGCGTTGTATCTGGACTAAAGAGATTGAAGAATTTGGAACCACTTTGGGGATCCAATTAACTAGAAATTGGGGAAATCTCCAACACCGGTGACACCAGTGAAGGGTAATCTTGGAGGATGTTAGGAAATAATTATTAGTGAGTTGTGAGAGGGGGCGAATGATTATGTAACACCTTGGGTTTTTTGAACCTTGTATAAATTGATAATGTTATATTTATGTTTTGGTACTTTAACATGATTTTACAAAATAACATCTCTATTTTAATAATGTTATGACATACTAAGTAAAACACGTCTCTTGAAATTTTCAGATGGATGACGTGAGTTCACTAACCAACCTCTGATCACTACTCACTGAATTACTAGAACATATAATTGTCAAGTCATGTTCAGAAGACTACGACCATTTTAAAAACCTATTCCTGACTTTCAAGTTCATTTATAAAGTGTCCCTTAGCTCAAATATCCTCTGTTCCTACAAAGGAGAGAGCTATATCTATGACTTTATGGAAAATGATCAATTTTTAGAGTTTAGGCAGAGGGGGAAGTACTACGAAGGCCTTTTCTTATATTTCACCTTATCTGAGAACTATCAAGATTTGAGAAAGTTTCAAGAAGTTTCTTTGGAGGGTGACCATCGAGCAGACTATATGATCTAAATCCTGAGTTTTACTATGTATGGGATACTCTATGACTTCAATGTTTTCAAGCACAACGTATTTCAAGGGATTTATAGAGATCTAGTCCACTCTCAAATCTCTGATCTTCACACCGCTCAAGCCTTCCTAAAGAAACCCAAATGCTTTAGGCATAGGGATGATCCTAGATGCTCTTGGTGTATTTGGGTCAAAGAAGTCGAGGGACTGGAAACAAATCTAGGGATCCACCTGGGGGTAATCGGCAGATTATCCACATTGGCTGACTTTGTGAGGGGATGTTGGAGGTGATGTGTGTCTGGTTTTGCTGGTAGGCATGTACGACTATTTCATAATTATAAGGAAACAATTATTTGAAGGGGGGAATAATGTAACGTCCCGAACTTATTTCTTATGTAATAACAATATTGTATGATTTTACTTCATTCTATTTCTGTCCAAAACAATACTTGCAGATAAACACAAGAATTTCTTTATTCAATGAACACTGAAAATTATTACATTACAATAAGACCAGAGAACCTAACTACCATAGGATACCTACTAAAAGACCTATTAAAATCATAGGGATACCACCCAATACAAAAAAATACCAAGGAAATAGTAGGGGTTCTTCGGATCCGTCTTGATGAAAATTAGTATAACCAGAACCACAACAACCATGCTAAGTATCAAAGGAATGATGAGCACCATATTTTCCAAGTTTTCTTGAATTTGGACACCCTAGTCATATTTTTATAAGGCCTTATAGATAATATGAATATTTCCTCATTGAGGTGACCGTTGAGTGTCTAACAGTTATAAGACCATATAGACATTGGATTTTCTAGTGGTTTAATTTAAATTTTCTATGTATAATGAGTTTTCCAAGTGTTTAAAGTGTGAATTGAAGTTATAACTATAAACATGTTTGGAATAAACTCTTTTTATATATCTTAGAAGGATAATTATTTAATGTTTAAAATGGGTTTGAATCATAACCCTTATGTTTTAAAAGAAATTCCAAGAGAAGTATGTACTTGATACTACTTGGTTTTGGTACAAAGAAACATATTTTTTTGAGTTTGAAATCATACCTTTGGGAAAATGGAATTAATAACTATGGTTGTATTTTCCTTTACATAGTGAATTAGGTATTTAAGTGTTTTATAAAGTTACTTTGAAATGTTTTTTATCCTTATATGAATAAAAAAAAAGTTTTGATTAAAAGTATGTTTGTATTTTAAATATAATACTAGTTGGGATTTATTTTATGATATATTAACCTTAATGTTTTGAAACTTAAATGTTTATAAACTAATGAAAAGTTTGGTTTAAGGATTTTCTTTAATCATGATAGGTAAATTACATTCTTTGTTTATAAACATAATAAATTCATAACCTTACTTTTCTAAAAAATAGGTGAGTACCCCACTTAGCTGAGGGAAACCTAGTAGGCTAAGACACTCAAGGCCTTAGTGGGAATCTCACAAAACCCCTGTAAAATGGTCCAGGGATGTGCATGCATGGTGTGTACTAAGTTTCGCGCACAAGTATTCATAGTCAAGCCTGAATGCGAACAAGCATGTGTGTGTAAGGGTGCCAGAGCGCGCCACCTTGCGGGGAGACACGACGGTAGGGGTGGGCGTAGAAGCGCACCCGTAGAGACCCAGTACGGGGTAGTATCGGGGAGTGGGGAGGGGGATTTCTGGACTAATTCCAAGATCCCCTAGGTTATAAGCAATCTTCAAAACCCATCCCATTTCGATGTGGGATGAATTTTTTTAAGTAGGATCACATCTAACACGTCAGATCTAGATGCACGAGATCTGAGCCATCCGATCGATTCGTTCATCGACTCCCCACAACCTTGGTTTCTCCACCACGTTTTTATCATCTGTTTGATCCTATCATATCTAATCTTAAATGTTCATTCCTTTTTAAAATTCTATGTTTCTCCTAGTCGGCCGATCAAATCGGATCTAATCGTGACAATTCGTCCATTTTTAAAACTCTGAATCTTCTGTAGCTGTCCAATCTAATCCACATCATATCTCAACCATTCATCCTTTTTAAAACCTGTAGATGCACCTCATCCACATGATCTTTTTTGTTTAAATCCCAACTATCCATTGTTTTCCGCACCTAACCCATCGCCTTCTTCTTCTTCTTCTTCTTCCCGTGTGCGCCGCACCAGTAACTCGCTACCGTCCTTTTCTTTTTTCCCACACTCGTGACCTCAGGAGGCCCCTCCTTCTCATTTTCTACAAGACCGATGTGATTGGTATTATTTTAAACCAAATATCCTCGGTTTTCCTTGAATGTTTTATTAAATAGTATATTATATACGGTTTATATATATAACACATTTTCACCTGAACCCTACGGGTTCTCCTCTTTCCAGCACCACCATCAAGATTCTCCGAACTTCTTCTCCTTCTTCGAACCAGGTAAGGGTCTTAGTTTGTCTTTCCTTGTTATGTTTTTAATATATATACATATATATATATATGTATGTATGTATATACATAGATATATATATATATACAGTTGAGTATGAGATCTACTGATTCCTTCAATGGTGGTTCATTTTTGGTCCTAAATGATGTTTTTATTTTTCATCTTGCAAGGATGTGTGATGTTGTGTGATTCTATATATTTAAGTATACATAAACACACACAAACATATATATATATATATATATATATATATATATATATGTTTTATAAACAAACCTTTTGTATTTTATGGTACGATTTGAAATTAATGAACCCTCTATTAACTAATGTGCCTAATATGTTTAAAAAATGTAAGTATCATTAAATTTTTGGTGTAACACCCTTATATATACTATGTATATTCGGTTATATATATGTGTGTGTGTGTATATATATATATAAAATTTTATCCTAAATCTAATTTGGATTTTCCAAAGGTTGATAAGAATTAATAACAAATGTTTTTGGAATATGAAATGTTTAGAATGAAAAATTTAAAAATACAATCCTGTATATAGACTTTTGTGTATACACAGATTATACAATACCCAATCCTAGATAATTTTGGATTTTCCAAATATTATGTAAAATTTGTGTGTATGAATATATACATATGTATGAATCACTTATTTTCATAAGTATTTAAATGGTATTTTTTATGTTAGTAATAGTTATGGTGATTTTCATGCTTCTCTATTATTAACATTGTGTGTAAATAATTGAGAGTACCCTTGTGGTATGTTATACATAAACATGCATGTAATGAGTGTTTAGAAAACTATGCATTTAATACCTCACATGAAATATATATTTTACCTTTAAATTAGTTATATATTAAATCCTTGATGAATTTCTATTATGCATTTTGAATATAATATGTTTTCATAATAAGGATTTTGGAGAGTCATCATTTTATGTGACAAAAACTGTATTTTATGTGCAATAGATATCATCACATGTGCTATAATATTCCTACCATACTTTTCATTTATTAAATTTCCATACAGTTTTTAGCTTTGTTATTGACACTTAAGTTTATGATTCACTATATATAAGTAAATGATAAAGAATGTAATTAAACTATTATGACCATTTATGGATTAGGGAACTAAATTATTCAAAGTGGTATGGGACACCTTGAATAATATTAAATGAAAAATTAAATATTCAAATTGGTATGGGACACGTTGAATATATGACCTTACTTTTTCATACGAGGAATGTATTAGAATCAGTATGTAACAGGTTGGGGATCAGTTAATGAAAGCCCTACGGGTTGGGGACCGGTTAATGAAAGCCCTATGGGTTAGGGACTAGTTAATGAAAGCCCCACGATGCATCGACATTTCTCATAAGACAAATTAGGTCATGGAACAAGGCCTTGAAATAGTCCCGCATTATTCATTCCCTCATTATGTTTATGATATTTAATTAACCAAGTGAACATTTTATTAGTAGAATATATTTGGTTAAGAGCCTGTACTTATGAGTATCAGAAAAAGTAAATGCTTATGGCAAAATTTTTATTCAGAATTATGAGATTAATCTACTAGTTTATGATTAATAGTTAAGAAAGGAATTGAAGTCATTATTTTATTTGCAAATCTGATCATGTATTACTCTCAGTTTTAAATTCTATACTTTCACTTTTTCATGTCACACTTATTAAAGTTAGAATGATTCTTACTTTATATGCTGCACACCCAATATTTTGTATGAGCATGCTTATGATTGGAACATGAATCATTATGACCCAGTTAGTATTCCTTTTAATGTTCACTCAAAATTCTTGGACAAAATGTTATGTTATGATTCATATATTACGTCTTTCCTTAAGAAGATGTTTTATGAATTATTTTAAAGAAATTTCTTCAAAAGGTTTTAATTGAAATATTATTTCATTTTAAAACCCCTTACTGAGTATTTGTATGATCACCCAACGTTTTAACTTAAATTTTATAGGTTTAGTGGATTTGAGTTACACTAATTGGTGGCAGCATTGTGGATATTCTTTTATCTCTCAGTTTTTGAAGGATTGTAATATTTTTATCTGGTTTTCCAGAATCTAAACCAAAAATATCCTCTTAAGTGGAACATGATGTCTAATAATCAACTTTTCTTTTTATAAAAGAAAAATTACACACCATGTTTTCTTTAAAGCCACACTATCTCTGGGGCAGTATGGGGCCAGGGCGTGACATGTATGCATGTGTTCTAAGTTCCAATCTAACCTTAAAGAAAGTAACTTAAAAGATGTTAAAAAATTAATAATATAAATCAAAGGTACTATTGGTACTGGTTAGTTTTATTCAAAAATAAACTATTTTGATTTACTGTCTTACTCTGAATATGACTTTGGAGGTTGCATACTTGACAAAAAGAGTACCACAAGTATGTTTCACTTTATAAGTAGAAGTTTAATTTATTGGAGCTCAAGGAAACAACTATCCGTAGCACTATCAATAGTTGAGGCTGATTATGTTGTTGATGCTAGCTGTTGTTCCGAGAGCATATGTATTAAACAAACTTTGTATGATTTCAATATTTTTTTTGATAAAATTCCTATTTTATGTGAAAATTCTAATGCTATTTATATTTCTAAAAACCCTCTTCAAAATTCTATAACTAAACATATAGATGTTAGATTTCATTTCTTAAGAGATCATGTTAATAAAGGTGATATTTTCTTGGAATTTATTCCCAATGAGAATCACTTAGTAGACATTTTCACAAAACCCTTGGATTCTCCTAAATTTGAAAATTTTAAATTTGAATTAGGAATGTTAGATGCTTAAATTATTTGTAAGTATATTCACTATCTTTAACTTCTGCATACACCTTGTTCACATTTTTTTAAAAAAAGCATTAGTTTTTGCTTAAAATTAAGTTTACTTTTTGATAAATTTCAAAAAGGGGGAGATTTAGGTTGAAAATTTAACATTTTCATATTTTTTAATTTACAAAAAGGAGGAGTATTGTTAGGATTTAAAAGTTTGTAAAAGTTTTATATTACTTTTTATATCATTTAAAATATTTTTTGATAAATTAATTTTTAAATTTATGTTCATTAAATAATCCAATATTTTAGTTATTGTTGAAATGAGTCACCGTTGAATTGAGTCACCTTTGAAATGACTCACCTTTGAAACGAGTCACCATTGATATAAGTCATTGTTGAAACGAGTCACCGTTGAAACTAGTAAAATTTGAAACAAGTCACATTTGAAACTAGTCACCATTGAAACGATTCACTATTGAAATGAGTCACCGTTGAAATGAGTCATCATTGAATCGAGTCACCATTAGATAAGTTACTATTCGATTCACCGTTGGCTTCATACAAGGGTAGGTCAGTAAGTCACCATTGGGCTTCCAATGGTGAGAAATTTTATTATTATTTAACTTTTTTTCCTTTTTAATCATATATATTCATGATATAGTTAGTTTTGTAAAAATTAATTTAGTTTTGGTTAAAATTACAACGGTATGTCAAATGAGTCACTGTTGGATTCATGCAACAGTATGTCACATGAGTCATTGTTGACTTCAAGCAATGGTATGCCAAATGAGTCACCGATGGTCATCAACTAGTAAGAAAATTTACTTTGTTGAATTTCTTATTTAAAATTTATTTTCTTAAATTTTATTATTTGTATGTTAGAATGATGCTTTTATCATTTCAGGATTGAAATAATTATTTTTAAAGTGTTAAAATGTTTTTTTCTCTTTATACAAGTAACTTAATATTTCATACGATGCTCTATTTTAAGGCAATTATGTTGCATGTTTAAAATATATATTTCAATTAATTAATTCACTTTTTTTCAATTCTAATTTGATTACAAGTGTGTTACTAATTATATTAATTGTTTTGACTAACATTTCAATGTGATTTAATAGCCCGATTGTTTTATTTTTGAACTCACCATGTTTTTTAATCACCTGCTGGTAACATAATTATTTCTATTATTATTTAACAAGTGTCATGCAGTGAGTGAATGTAAATACATGCTTTTTGGATTCTATTTAAATATTCCTAGAGATCCGTTCAAATGGACTCCTATAAAATGGGCTGTGTAGGTCATTCGTAATACAATTCCCTTTTTGAAATATGACAAGAACTGTGATACTTCAAAATTCCTGCTGCTCTTAAAATTATTTTGAGATCATCTAAAACTTCCAACATATAATGTGATCACAAGGACTACATATTCTATATCTTTTCCTTCAAGTGACTGATGATCTTATGCTACATACATCAACAACTATCAAATCATCTATTGTTGTTCATTGTATTTGTTTACTTTGTGTAATTCTGTAATCTTCTGTTTTTACGTCTTCAGTGTCTAGTTTATGCTTTTACCTTTAAAAATTAGGTTTTATTATTCTTTGGTTATTCTATCACCCAAAAGGAAGGCTTGGTTTGTGACTCTTGAACCAAATTCAGAAAACAGACAAGGGTAGCCTTATGTAGTAAAGAATGGGTTGTGCCTCTGGGTATTGTAAAAGAAAGAGTCTGTAATAGGATATCACACCTTTAAAAGTGAGGTTTAGTGGATACCAGTCTCCTTAAGGAGTATAAGAGATTTATGAGTGCACTTGGATATTTAGATCCGAACCACCATAAAATTGTGTATGTTCATGTTCTATATTTTTCTGCCGCATCCATTTTTTTACAAGAACTTTTCACCCACAAGGTTTTATTATTATAAACTCTTATAATTTATTTAACTAAGATTAAAATTCTAAAATGACTATTCACCCTATCTAGTATATTTTCCATACTTATAATGATCCAACATCACTATCATATCTAGGTTATACCCATGAAACTATTATACTTATAATTGATACATGATAGTGCTCATTTTCACTACTTTTCACTGGAGTTGGATTCCTTGATGGATTACCATTATTTATAAATCTTCTTTTTGAAATGTTTCACCTTGATTCTATTGTATTGAATATTTTACAAATTTTTGATTTCTGATGAAAGTTCTTACCTATTTTTGACTTATCTGACTTATCATGTGAAATGGTTTTCTAATATTTTTAAGAAAAGGTTTGGGTTTTAAATTATGAAATGACAAATTTCCATTTTTGGTTTCATAAATTATTTTTAAATGTTAAAAGTTCATTTATAAAATCTTATCTTATTGTAATTTGATATTAATGGATTTAGTTTCATACTCTAAAATGTAAAGACTTATCTTCTCTTATTAGAATCTCTTTTAATAATTTTGAATTAATTTATGAAGTAACTACTTATACTCTTTGATGAAATACCACTATTCTTTATATCTCACACCCTACTTGTACATTATTAAGTAACTGCTTATACTAATGGATGGTGGTTATGGACTACTAGGAGAAGGGTTTTGGTAGTTTTTTTTTTCTATTTTTAGTTTTGCATTATCTCCTTGTACCTTAATTTGGTTTTATTTATTTGCTTATATTATGTTGTTTCTATAGTGAACTTTCACCTTTTTTCTTATTTTGTGGGAGAAATCATTTCCAAAGGATGTTTTTGGATAACCAAGTGCTTTTCACCGACCTATGGGGATTGATAAATATCATCGGGTTAGTGGAGAATCAGTTCATATAGTAGTTTGGATATTATTTTAGGTTGATTAATTATAATTTTTTAAGGTCATGGAAGATTTATTAATCATACATAATGGAAGTGACAAAACCTGAATAAAATTGAGACCATGCCATAGGACAATCCATGGTGCTGGATGCATTCATGCATACATGGAATAATTAATATGGTGAGATATTTGTGGATATTATGAGATTGTAATATTTAAATATTGAATAAATAATTAAAACTAATTAATAAGGTGGTTTAAGAGTAATACTTGACTCAAATTTGAGTGATTTTAAATGAGAAGATAAATCAAAAATATATTTGACTGATTTAGATAAGAACATCACACTGATAATTGTATTTCATACATACATTTTAGACTGTTTTATTGTATTTATTCATGTAATTAAATGAAAAATATTTCCAATTTTGAAAAATATCGACTTGTTTTATGATTTTAGGTAGGAAACAATGAATTTATAAAAAAGGAATGAAAAGGGTTGAATAATGGAACTAAAAGACACTTCGTGCCGCTTCGTTTTGATCGCGACGTGACACCGGATTTTTAAGGATGATCATGGATCACATTTAGGGAAAAAAAATAAAGAAATGAGGTTAAATGAGGCTTTTGGAGCATTAAAATAGAATTACACATTTTGAAACATCATTGCACGTTCTGTAGTAGCATTTCACAACATGCCTCAAATTGTGAAGCAAATTCATAAAAAGTTTCAAGTCATAAAGCCATTACAAGACATGATTCACCATTACACATCATGAATTTAAACTACCAACACTAGAACAAGTCATGACAATATTAAATGATGTGAAATTTAGTTACACAACATGAGTCCTAGTTACACATTGTGAAAAGGGTTAAAGTTACAAATCTAAAAATGAGATTCGTGTGAGATTCAAACAGATTCAAAAATCATTAAAGAAACCTTGGATAGGAATTACATGACCTGAAACACCATTAAACATCATGTAAATGTCAGTATAAATTTTTAGTGATCATATTTGGCCCTATAAAAGGAGGGCTAGGCTACTTCTATTGGGGGAATTCCAGATCTGAAGACCAAATCTTGGAGCGAGAAGTTTAAATACACAGGGCTCTCCCCAATTTCATCTCTGATTTTCATTATGATTTCGTTTAATTTTTTCATAACCTATAAACTTCTATTCACTAGGATGAGGGGGTAAACCCACCTTATGCTAGTGTAATTTAATAGAATGGGGAAGGTGCTATTGGATTTATTTTATTCATGTATTTGGTTTGTGAAATTTATTCTTCAACTTCCAATCCATTTATTTTTCTTTTATCATGAACATTGATAATTGAATCTAAAAAGGAACCTTAAAATTACGAAACTGAAAACCCTAAATGAGGCATGAACATTGTTTAATTTAGAATAAATTTGGTTTAAAAATGATATCAAGACAAACTCAATTCGGAAAAACCCTAAATTACTAGACTGAGGTAAATAGGGTATTACTACTTCAAGGAGGAGATAACATGACCATTGGATCTTAATTGTATGGACTCCAAAAACAACCATGAATTAATCAACATATTCTCTAAAATCTAATTGCACATGAAACCTGAAATTACAAAACCTTGGCATTCTTTCAGAATCTTTCTACACAACCAATCAATTTACTGATTTGTTTTCATTATGCTTTCCTAAAATCAATCAAACCAACCTTTTTTCACCTCTTTCTAAAATCTAATAAAATTAAATATTTTTAAAAAATAATAAAACTAAATTCACCATCTCTGTTGGTTTGACATCAAACTTGAATATTACTAAATTTTAATTAATTGAGTAGCATATTTTGTGTTTTATAAAAAAAAATTACATAGAACCATAGGGAATTAATGATGCCCCATGGGGATATCACAAACCTACACCCAAATATCATGGAGTTTACATATTTTTAATATGGAATATAATATTCACATCATTGATTGTGAATATAAAAGAGAAGTGTAGGTGGTGAAATTAGTTTGAGTCTTGAGAAAATATTAAGATCCCAATACATTCTAGAATTAAAGAGAGAAGAAAGTGTCTGAAGCTGTTGAGATATTTTACTATAGAATAAGACTTGATACCTGAGTCTTTATAAGGAATATGATGACATAGATGATTCAAAATATGTATTGAGTTTTAATACCAACAGTTTTGCTCACCATTGATAGATATTGGGGTTCTTAAAGGTGTTGTGCACAAGTAGATCTATTGATCCATCTATTTATGGAGGGAGATTAGTTCATAAGTGGTACAGAATAATCCAAGATCATAAATAGATATTTCTAAAAGTATATCAATTTGAACAATAAGCCTATGACTGGGGATGTCTAACCAGTTGCTGGAGGCTTTTGATTGGGGTGTCTGACAAATCACTAGATGATTACAATTGGGGTGTCTAACTGATTGCTAAAGAATTGCAACTGGGGTGTCTAACCAATTGTATCAACTCATGTATATAGTTTAGAATCCATTATGTGGAATCTAACCAACATGATAAGGAGTAGTATTTTATTACACACCTTGTAAATATCATGTGTTGTACTCTCTATTATTATTACTATATACAAGGTGTGGATGTGAGATATTATTGAGAGTATTGAGAACCTTAATAAGTTTTAGAGGTTGAATTAAAAGGAAAAAAATTCATAAAATAAGACCACTAATCTCCCACACACTAAGTGGTCTAACCATTATCGGGAACTAATATATATACAAGGTTCGATGAGATTTTGAGAAACATCTAGGGTTTTGGTGAGAATCTAGAAGATTCCAACATTATTAAAAAACCGACGAGGAATATTGTAGATCAGTTTGATTAAAAAATATCAGCCCTAGAAGAAATAGAATATTTGACATTAGGTTAGTTAAACAACATACTCATTGCTTATGAGGTGAGGAAAACTATAGCTTTCTAGAAGAAAATAAAAGATGAAATGACTTTTGAAGACATGATAAAAGAAAAAATCAAGGAAGAAGAGGTTAAAGAATATAGTTATTAAAATGCAGAGGGATAAGGGATTTAAGTGAAATTATTACCCATATATAAAGAGGATTTAATAAGGGTAAGTGTAAAGTAAAAAAATAAATGATATCAAAAGTGTTGGAATTGTGATGACCTTGGAAACTTTTCCTATGATTACCCAAAAAAGGACTTAAAATCAGAATCTGACAAATAAGATGAGAAATTTTGAAAACCAAACAAGGATTAGAAGATAAAGAATCATTTTAGTAATAGAAAGAGAAATAAAATTATCAAAAATAATAAAGATGATTCATCATTAATTATATCTTAATATGATGATATTAATTTTCTTTATAAAGTTGAAAATGGATTTGATTCATCGAGTAGTGATGATGATAGTGAGGAAATAATTGAACTAGAATGGATAATATAATATAAATTGGAAGTATCTCTTTAGAACAATACAAATATAAAGAAATAAAAGATAAAAATGTAAAAATAAAATAAAAAACCAGCTATAGAGAAGGATGAATATGATTGAAAAGAAACAACCTTTATTTATGATAACAAGAAGAACTGATTGAAGGTGGTTGGAATTGATAATATGGTAAGTTATATTGAATTGAATATGGATACAAGGAAAGAAGAACTGGATGAGAAACAATCCATGTTTCTTTTAGTCCAAGGTGAGGTGAATAAATTCAGATAAGTATTCACTAAGTCTATTGAAGCTAAAGGTTAATTTTCTCAATATGATGAGAAGAGGGGCCTAGGGGAACAAGGCAATTCAACACCCAATCATTTATAAAGTAGATCTAGTATATCTAAAAGTATTTATGTGAAAATCAATTATGAGGGGGTTGAGACCAAGAAAGCTAAGAGGAAATATTGCACGTCATAAGAAGGGAATAATATGACAAGGAGGCCATTGATTTATAGGCAAAGGAAGGCTCAAGCTAAAGAAAGGAAACAAAAACAAAATTTTGGAAAGATGTACTATCGAGGTGGGATATCAAAATTCAGAGGTTATTGTTGGTGTTGTGAAATGTATGAACATGTATATATCCTTTTCTTGTCAATATAATATGTTATTTCCAAGAATGAGGAAATAACCATGGGGGAGATTTGGTGTACAAATGAGATATAATTCATAAAGGAAATAAGTTGTGACCAGATCTTCACCAAATTTGTCTAACCAAAAGATATTTCTATGTTTACACGAAGTATATAGTATATTTGGACAATAATTTCACAGGTATGGGGAGTGAATGACAAGACTACCATGATATATTCACTATGATATGAATGGGAATAAATTATAGAAATCTAAAGAATAGGATTCATACAATACCAAGTCTTTCAAGAAGACATTTGAGAAGACTAAATAAGTTGAGCATGGTAAGAAAGGGTTCTTAGAGATCTATCTAGAATAGTTAGAGATGTCCAATATAAAGTAGAAAGAAGAGATGAAAGTTAAAGTTAATGGAAAATGTGGTTACACATGAAGAAGTTGAAATTCATGAGAATATGTCCACAAATGGTGTTATGAAAATTAATGAAGAATACACAAAAATTGATAACTAAAAGATTAAAAATAATCTATCTAAAAGTTGTGAAAAAACTAGGCATGAGATGAAAAATTATATGAAAATCCTACCACTGCAAGAAGAGAGCATGAAAAGTATGTTTCAAGTAAAAGGAGATGTTGTTTCATTTACATATGAGGTGAAGAAAAACACTTTACAAAAATAAATATATCAAAATTAATATAATATAATATAATATAATATGTTGTTTCAATTGAAAATAATATAAAAGTTTAGTGTTTAAGGAAAGAGTACCCTAGGTTAAGGAGAAATTATCAACCATAATGTTACTTATTTAGAATAAAATAGTCCATATTTATTCTCTTATTCTTGTTTATTTTTGAACCAACATGCAGGGAATTAATGTAGTATGTTACGGCTATCACTGATGGAAAAAATGACTAACTTATCCTTCATGGAGTTTTATAACCACCTTGAAATGGAATAAGAGTAATTCATCCCTTGAGGGGAAGTAAACTTGAAGAGAATCTTCCATTTTACTAAATTCCAATGAATCTGGAAATTCTGGACATATTTTAATATAGGAAGATTGAGTTATGAAAGTAAAATTTAAAAACCTTAGTTATGATTGTATTAAATTCACTTACTAAGTAAGGGGGTTCTGTTTAATGAAAACATGAAATAAAGGTGAGTTTTATGACATACACATGAACTTTTTGATGTATTTGTCGAGATATGTGCAAGATAAAATGTATTTCTTGGTAAATATATTTTGAGTAGCACAAAAGGTTTTTTGAGCATGGTATCACATGAATTATATTTTATGGACAACATTGAATACCTTAGTTATACACTCTTATTTTCTTCAAAGATTTTTCCCACATAGACTTAAAGTTATCTTGCTAAAGGATATTTACCATGAAAATCACATGATTCCATACTTCTCTAAATTGGCTCTATTTTGACTCTAAAATATGAAAAGGGAGTAGAGAAAGGACTAATAAGTTGTGTGAATACCCCTTACATTTACCTTTTCATTTATTTTCAATATGTGGGAGAAAAAATAATTCATAGGAATACAAATATTTTCATCAATGTGTATTGGTACTACTGACAAATTCAAAGGGGGAGATTGAAGTGTCCAAATAATAATTTAATTTTTGTTAATGATTCAATATATGTTTGAAGATGTATTTTTATGGTGATGATTATATTATTGATAAAGATTCATGAGGTTTTTTAATTACATATAGAAAAGGAATAAGCATGATGATTTGAGGCTATAACATACAGAAATCAAGAGGAGAGGTTCAAGAAAAAGTGGAAAATATAAATGTGATTATTGATGTACTTATATTCAAGGAAACTAAATAATTTTTTTTGGAGGATGAAGGAAGATTGTATTAAAAAATTTATAGAAGATATAAGGTCTGAAATTTAGTAGCTACAAAATCATGAAGTGATGTTGCACAAACATCATGAAAATTCTATGTAAGTATGAAGTGCTACTCTGTACACATGAGTTGAGATGCATAATGATTGTACATTTGGTTTATTATTTGTTCACAAGGTCAATCCAATGACTATAATAATTTGATCGTATAGCCGATCTAGGTGTTAAGTTGGTTTAAATTGTATGGTTGATCTAGATTATGTAGTCAATCCATTGACCATTACTTTGAATGGTTGATATATACAAGAATGGTTGCTGAGTTATACATGTAGTTGATCTAGACTGAGATATGTAAAGGTGATGTGATAAATATGAAAAGTTAAGTTCAGTGGCTATATAAAGGTAGTGTTATACCAATAGAAAGATAAATCCAAGCATTACGTAATCATCATACCCTCATGTGTAAACATAATCATTTCTCTATGTAATCATCATGATTTACATAGGCATGAATTGGGAACTATGTAACCATCATCATAATAGGATTTAAGCCATGTTATGGTGGAAACATCATATTGAAATATCTCAAGGAACTTTAAATTCCATGTAAGAGTTATGAAGCAAGAATAATAGAAGTACTTAAATGAGAAAAAAATTGAGACCATGAACATAGGAAAAGTTGTGGTGATACATGAATTCATGGATATGTGAAATAATTACAATGGTGTTATATTTTTTGATATTATGAGATTGAAATATTCAAATATTATAGTTTTAATTAAAAATTGAGTCTTAATGAGGTTTAATAGGAAGACTTGACTTGAATTTGAATGAGTTTAAAGGATAAGACAAATTAGGAATATCTTTGACTGATTTAAATGAGGAGATTGAACCTATATCCAAAGATTAAAGAGTTTCCATATTTTGAATATGGAAGATAATATTCATGCCATTGATCGTGAATATAAAATAAAATTATAGGAAATGAAAATAGTTTGATTATTGAGAAAATATTGAGTGCCTGATACTTTACAATATCTAAGATGGAATAAGATACTAGCCATGGAAATATTTTATTGGAGAAGAATACTTTCTATCCAATTATTAATAAGGAAGAGGAGGACCCATATCATTTATGATCTGGAGTGAGTTTTGAGAATAGTAGCATTGTTCACCATTGATGGCTGCTAAAGTTGTTGAAGGTGTTACACATGAGCAGATCTACCACTCCATCGCCTCATAGAGGGAGATCAATTTACAATTGGTATATAATAATCGAGGAGCATAGAGAGATATATCTATAAGTGGATCAAGATAAAGAAGAAGCTTGTGACTGGGGTGTCTAAGAAGTTTATGGCGTCTTGAAATTAGGGTTTCTAGCCAAGCACTAATGGATTTCAATTAGGGTGTCTAAATGATTAGTGAAGAATTATAACTTGGGTGTCTAACCATTTATAGTCACTTTTATCTATAGTGGATAATCCTTGTTAGGTCATCTAACCAACATGGTATGGAGTATACTTTTATGTTGAACTTTGTAAATATTGTGTTTTGTGCTCTCTCTTATTATCAATGTATATGAGGGGAGGTTGTGAGATGTTATTTAGAGTATTTAGAACCTTAACAAGTTCCAGAGTTTTAATTAAAAGGAAAATAATTCAAAAAAAGGGACACTGATTCACTCCCCTCATGAGATCTCTAATTGGCCTAGGGAACTATAGTTTCAATCATCTGTGTGTGTCTTGTAATCTAAACCTAATGCAACTACTCACCTTCTGTAATGACCCAATTTTTTATAAATGGAAATTCATCTCTTATAAATATGTCATAAAATCACATGAAAACACAACATAATGAACTACTAAGTGCTAAGTGACCTTTAAACATAAGTTTTTCACTTATGTGTTTGGAATTTCAAAAATCTGACATACACAGTTGTGATTAGTAAGTTATTTGGAGTTCGATAAGAAAAACATAATTTTTGGTGAATAGTAACCTACCGTTATGAATAGTAAAAAACCCTTATGAATAGTGATATACCATAATGAATAGTAACCTTACATATGATAATATATAAATAATATTCAAATTTAAAGTACGATATACCTATACTTTAGAATAAGTAAATGAATGTTTTAAAACTAGTTTTTGATAATAAATTATGATTTTAATTAAATATTAAAATAATCATATTTAGAAAATTATTTTTAAAAAATGGAATTCATTTTTGGATTCTACATGTCGAAAAATGGTTAGGGTAAATTTTTGGAATTTTTCTGAAATACTTGAATTTTTGATGAATAGTAAAATGCTATAATTTACGATAAATGCTAAATAAGGGATTTATTGAGTCATTGATGATGTTATTATGATGTAAGATCAATTGGTTCGGGATCACATGATAAATTTACTATTATTGGTCATGTAATACTCACTATTCCTTCTCTTGTGGGTAATTAATAAATTAATGAATTTTATATTGAGAAATACCTTCCCTCCTCCACTATAAACCCCCCCTCACTCCCTCTTCTCTTCACTCCTCTCAAGCCTTGTGTCTTGCCAATATTCTACACAAATATCTCCCCAAGATCCTCCCCCACGTCCAAAATCTCCTAGCCTCTTCAAAATACCAAAACCTCTCCCCTTAAGAGGTTCTCAAAGGAGGAAGTCATAAGAGGTAAATTCCTTTATTTCTTTTAAGTTATTTTATTTTTTGTTTCTTTCCTCACCTCCCTTCACCCAAATGGTATTATAACTCCAGTATAATAAATTTAATGGAATTATATTATTCTAATGGTATACTTCATTATCTCCTCTCCTTTCCTCACCTTTTGTTTGAAAGAAATGAAAGCACCGTTTGAGATGTGCCAATTTAGCACATTCAAGGACAACGGTTTATCAATTTCTATTATCATCTTTAAATCTGGTCATGAAACCATTTTTGTTATGGTTTAAACAGATTATATATATGTAATATATCTTATTTTTATTTTGTAATATTTTTGTACAAATGGAATTAAGTTATAAATCAAAACATGTTCTTTGTAATCAAACCCACCAATTAACAAAAACGGTTGTCACTATGGTTTTATATAATAGTTCGACTTAAATATAAGTAAAAAAATTAAATATAAAACCATTTAATATCTTGGATTTTTACTAATATCATATAAATTCATTTCTGGACAACCACTACCATCTTTCATGTTTATCCAAACTTGAATATAAGTGAATTGATCTTTTAAAACCAAGTAAACAAATGAGCCCGAACAATGAAATTGAAACTTATAACTAATCAAGAAGGCCTTTAATTAACTAAAAAGGGTTATAATAAATCAATTAAATATATAATATATTCTGGACTTATTAACTAATAATCCTAATTTGTTTATTTAGGTCTTTAATAACAAGTGGATAACACAAACAGATTTAAGGTAAGGGGTCCTCTTCTTTTCACTCTTAATCAAGATTGTTCTCTATGCTATGTATTTTTGTGTAATAAAAAGTGATGGGGTATGTTTTATCACCTCCCCCATACTTAAATAATGTTTTATAAGTGATTAGAAACCCCTTATATCTCTCATTAAGCCCTCTTAGTTACACCTGATACTATGCCGATAAACCGTAATGGATTCTACCAGGACTTCCTTTATTCCTTGAAGTTGCTCTATCTTTCTTTTTACCAAAATGTAGTTATCTTTTTCTTTTTATGTAAAACATATACATTCTGTTTACATGCTCCAAAATCATGTTCCAAGATCCATATCTCATTCTCTTTCGTGGATATACATGCTTTTAAGTGAATCTCTCCTCGATACTTCCCAATAAGCACACTCGTTTTAAAGGAACTTCCCGAATTTTTACCCAATTTCAAGTGCACTCTCTACTCTTTTTTAAGACACCATTGTATTTATAAAATCAGTATTTTTATTATTAAATCCTTCTTGGTTCAGTTAAGTTTTTATATAAAATAATTTACTCTTTACAATTTTAAAAGCTATATATTATTTTACTTAAAACCGCACAAAAATGTTTTAATGCTAATGCTTCACAAATACATTTCTTATATGTTGTAACTTCTATTTGTCACCACCTACCATGTTATATGACTATATTACCTTATGAACGTCCATTTATGTTCTAATCCATTTCTTTCAAGGACACTTTCATTATACACTCCTTGGTTATGATTTATGTCATGATTGTGGTACCCAATTCTTTCCATGGGTATCCTTATGTTTATGAACGATTGATTGTGTATGATTTTTTATGTGGAAAGAATATTTATGTGGCAAGAATATTCATGAAAATATTGAGATGGGTGCACCCATATAGTGCTCCAATGCATTAGGTAAAGTTAAGTCTCATGAGATGCGATGTGAAACGGGATTGACGGTTAGCCTTGAGTCATACTAAAATGGGAAACAAGATTGGTGATTATCCTTGACCTGTACAAAAGAAATGATTTATGATTATGCCACATTTATATGATTCCATGTTTATATGATCCCATGATTATATGATATTATTTCATATGTCCCATGCTTTTTTATCATTATGTCATGCCTCCTAACTCATGTGCTTAAGATGTATCCTTATGTTCATTCCCTTACTGGGATTTTTAGCTCATCCTTTTGTTCATGTGTTCCCCAGGGTACCCTATGTAGATGTAAAGGTTCAAAGGAAGTTATGATCTTTTTATGGAGATTAAATAAAGAAATTTTTTTAGCCTCGCGTTTTATTTTTTATGTACCTAGTCTTCCAAGACACTAGACTTAACGATCCTTGGATTGTACTTTGATGTATAATTATTCTTAGAATCCTGAAATGTTGTATGTAAAAGGTTTGGGTCACTACAGTTGGTATCATAGGATGGTCTAGTTATTTTTGGAGATTAGGAATAGAGCACCTTAGTGAGAACCTTAAGGATGAGACTAAGTATAAGAAAATAGTCCTAAATTTTGGTGAGTATTGAGTAAGTGGTTTATCAAGAAAATACATCCCTGTCTAGATACGAGCAGGTAGAGGCGACTCTAGCACAGATGTACCTAAGAGTGAAAACTCTGACAAGGAGTTTTGAGCTTGACCCGGGGTATCCTAGTACACGAAAATGGGCCTTACTGCACTCTTGTTTACAACAATCCTGGGGGATATGCTTTGGTAGATTAATGATCTTATTACAAACCATTATTAAGGGAATTCCCATAAGAATATAAGTTAAGAAATAGATCAAGGATAATCTAGGTTTAAACTTAAGGAATCACAAGTTAGGATATACTTCTTCTTTATAAGTTTATCCTTTTATGTTCAAAGTTTTCTTTTTATGATCAATAGATAAGTATCCAAGACCTCTAATTATACATTATTTTTCTTAGTTAATGGTGGGAAATAAAAGAACACGTTCCAGCAAACAATGTGATAGGTAATGTGAATATTTCCCTAATGATATGCCTGATATGACAGGAGCGGGTGCTCAAAACATCCCGACGGTACTTTCTCAGCTGACTCGAGTTATGAATAATAACTTGAATCATGTGGAACGCCCTCATCCTCCAAGGAAAGAGAAAGTTGCCGTAGAATCCTTCATGCGACAAAGGCCTACCAAGTTTAGAAGATCTTCTGATCCCCTCCTCGTGAAACAATGGATTAACTCCATTGAAAAGATATTCTCCACCCTCTAGTGCTTGAAAGAAGAGAAGGTTGTACTGGTAGTCTATCATTTTGATGGGGGAAGATAATCAGTGTTGGAAACTGACCAAGAATACAATGTCCCAATAGGAAATTGATTCCATGGATTGGTAGGAATTCAAGAGGACGTTTTTCAACAAATATTTTCCACGAACCCTCCTTATCAAGATGGAAAGAGAGTTACTTAGACTCAAGAAGAAGGAAGATGAGTCCATCGGGGCGTATAAATAAAACTTTACAAGGCTTTCAAGGTATGCCTCTGGCTTTGTCATGGATGCCGAAAGAAAGGCGGATCACTTATTTAGTGGACTAAAGCCGAGTCTATGAAAATCATTGGTGATTCGAGACTTCGACAGTAATGAGGATATTGTCCGTTGTGACCTCAAGGTTGAAATGGAGATTAGATACTCTCAGTATTATTGTGGGCCCAATGAAAAGAAGAGGAAAATGGAGAACAACATGGGTGGTTCATCAAAAAAATCCCATGATGGAAAGAAGCCTGAATTTTCCCCTTGTAAAACTTTTGGGAAGAAGCATCTTGGTAACTGTCTGAAGGGAACCAAGAATTGCTTCAAATGTGGAAGGTTTGGTCATCTGACCAAGAACTGCTAAATGGATATGAAAAATCCCTCTAATGTTGAAGAAGAAAGGAATTTTCAGATCAACACTCAGCCAACAGAGTAGTGTTACAACTGTAAAGAGCATGGGCATTATGAGAACAATTTCCCTAAGCCGAGGGTTGTCAGAGGCAATCAACAATAGCCTCCAAAGAAACAAGGAAGGGATTATGCTATCACTATTGTTGAGGTGGAGCTGGACAATTATGTGGTGAGAGGTACGATAGTTATTCATTTAAGAATAGAGAACATACTATTTAATTATAGTTCTACACATTCTTTCATATCTTGCAATTTTAGTAAAACTATTCAAACACCACCTCAAAATTTGGAGGAAACTTTATCTGTGAGAACAGAAAATGGAGAAAGTATTGCGTCCATGGTTTATAACTCCTCCCTGGTTAATTTTTGTGGACTGAACCTCCCAAAAAATCTCGTTATACTTCCTTAAGTATAGTTAATGCTATATTGGGCATGGATTGGATATCTTTATACAAAATAAACATCAACTGTTAGGAAATGG
Organism: Viscum album; assembly: GCA_963277665.1. Classification (NCBI taxonomy): domain Eukaryota; kingdom Viridiplantae; phylum Streptophyta; class Magnoliopsida; order Santalales; family Viscaceae; genus Viscum; species Viscum album. Next base: position 514,219,137 of record OY728141.1, on the reverse strand, counting down.
AGATCACTCTTCACATCCTGAAGCATCCTCGAATTCTATAAAAGTGTAAGGAGGAATTTGAATCTCCTATAGGATCATCGTCTCAAGTGTGGATATTTCTACCTTATGAGAAAGCATATCTAGCTCAAATGATTGAGACAAAGGATAGAATCATGCTTGAAGACATGCCCATTATTAGAGATTATATTGAGGTATTCCCTGAATAGTTTTATGTTCTTCCTCCTAACCGAGAGGTTGAGTTCTAAATTGAACTTATCCCTGGATCTTTGCCTATCTCGAATAAACCTTAATGAATGGCCACCGTAGAGCTGGAGGAGCTGAAGAAGCAGTTATAGGAGAATATGGAGAAGGGTTTTATACAACCGAGTGCCTCACCTTGGGGTGCACCAGTACTCTTCATCAATAAGAAGGATGGATCAATGCGCCTCTACATTGATTATCATGATCTCAATAAAATCACGATAAAGAAAAAGTATCCCCTACCATGGATATATGACTTGTTCGATCAGCTTTGTGGGGCCAGTTATTTCTCAAAGGTGGACCTTCGGTCAAGATATCATAAATTAATGGTGAGGAAGGAAGATATTCCAAATACTTCCTTTTGAACAAGATATCGACACTATGAGTTCATAGTGATTCCCTTCAGACTCACTAATTCTCTAGAAATTTTCATGGATTTAATGAATATAATATTTATAGATTACCTTGAAAAATTTGTGGTAGTCTTTATTGATGACATTCTGATATACTTCAAGAGAAAGGAGGAACATGAGGAACATTTGAAAACTATGTTAAAGACTTTGTGAAGGGATAATTTGTATGAAAAGTACATCAAATGTGAGTTATGGATGGAAGAAGTATCATTTTTGGGGCATGTTATCACCAACAAAGGAATATCTGTGGACCCTTCCAAGACAAAGGCAATTGAAGAGTGGCCCAGGACAACTTCTGTAATGGAGATCCAAAGATTTTTGGGTCTAGCTGAGTATTATCGATGATCTGTGAAGAAATTTTCACAATTATCAAACCCGATGACCAAGCTAACACAAAATTGAGTAAAGTTTGTTTGGACACAGGAATGTGAATATTGTTTCAAGGAGTTGAAAAAGAGGTTTATCACTATGCCAGTACTCACAATCCCTACAAGTGGAGAACTCTTTGTGGTGTATATTAACGATTCTAAGAAGAGCTTAGGCTGTGTGCTAAAGAAAAATGATAAAGTGTTAGCCTATGCCTCAAGGAATTAGAAAATCCATGAGCAAAAATATCCCACGCATGATCTGGAGTTCGTAGCTGTGATCTTAGTGTTGAAAATATAGTGGTATTATCTCTATGGGGAGAAATGTGAGATATATACTTACCACAAGAGTCTCAAATATATATTCACACAGAAAGATCTTAATATGCTCCATCGAATATGGATAGAGCACATCAAGGATTATGACTGCTCAATCCACTACCATCCCGATAAGGCAAACAAGGTAGCAGATTCTCTAAGTAGAAAGGATCCTGCATCTTTATCATTGATAAGAATTTAAAAGGATATGATCTTATTATATTTGAAAAGGATGGACATGGGAATCATTAAGGGAGGAAAATCATCAATCATTTCTCAAATGATTTCTCAACCATCCCTCTTGGAGAAAATAAAGGATTCTCAAAGAAAAGATGTGGAAATTAAGAAAAGGGTGGAAACTATCAGTAATGGGAAATCCTCTAATTTCAAAATTGATGAGGAAGAAGTTATAAGATTTGGGACAAAATTATGTGTACCAACTGATCCAGAGATAAATAAGGAGCTATTGAATGATGCACATAGCTCGAAATTCTCTATTCACATAGGGAGCACAAAGATGTATCGAGATCTCCAGGAAAACTTTTGGTGGGACAATATGAAAAGAGAGATTACTGAATATACATCAAAGTGCCTGGTATGTCAGCAACTGAAATCTGAGAGAAAAAAGTCTAAGGGGATGATGTAACCACTACCCATACCAGCATAGAAGTGGGAGAACATTACCATGGACTTTTTCACTGGACTTCCAAGGACATCTAGAGGAAATAATGCTATATGGGCTATTGTGGATCGTCTTACAAAGACAACTCACTTTATCATGGTTTGAGAGGACTTCTCATTGGATCAACTTGCACTGATTTACATCAAAGAAGTGGTAAGGATGCATGGAGTACCACTATCTATTGTATCCGATCCTGATCTGAGATTCACCTCGAAGTTCTGGAAAAGTCTCCAACACACTCTAAGCACTGAAATGAACATCAGTATGGCCTATCATCCTCAAATTGATGGCCAATATGAGAAAAATATTCAGACATTGAAAGAAATGTTGAGAGCATGTTCTATGTAATTCAAAGGAGGATGGGACCAACATCTTCCACTGGTTGAATTCTCCTACAAAAATAGTTTCCACTCGAGCATCTGAATGGAACCATATGAATCCCTTTATGGGAAAAGGTGCAGAACATTGTCTTCTTGGGATGAATTCGGTGAGAATAAGCTGCTAGGACTTGAAATGGTCAAAGAAATGGTGGAGAAGGTGAAAACCATTCAATGGCATATCAAGGAATCCCAGAGTTGACAGAAGAGTTATGCAGATAACCGTCGATGAGTCATTGAGTTCAAAGTTGGATACATGGTATTTCTACGCATATCTCCATGGAATAAGGTCATGAGGTTTGGAAAGAAAGGGAAGTTAAGTCCCAGGTACATAGGCCATTTCAAGATCCTTGATCGAGTCGGAGCTGTGGCCTATCGACTGGAACTTCCACCTACCATGCCGAAAGTACATGATGTATTTCATGTATCCCTCTTAAGGAAGTACATACCAAACCCTTCACATGTACTCTCTTTAGAGGTAAAGGTACTATGGAGAAACCATAAGTTCGAAGAGGTAGCATGGGAACTAGAGGAAGCAATGAAGGAAAAGTACCCACACTTGTTTTTGTCTTAGAATGTAAAACGACATTTCGAGGGTGAAATTTCATAAGGGGGGAAGAATGTAACGACCCAATGTTTTATAAATAGAAATTCCTCTCTTATAAATATGTCATAAAATCACATCAAAACACAAAATAATGAACTACTAAGTTCTAAGTGACCTTTAAACATAAGTTTGTCACTTATGTGTTTGGAATTTCAAAAATCTGACATACAAAATTGTGATCAGTAAGTTATTTGGAGTCCGATAAGGAAAACTTATATTTCGGTGAATAGTAACCTACCCTTATGAATAGTAACAAACCCTTATGAATAGTGATATACCCTAATGAATAGTAACCTTACCTATGATAATATATAAATAATATTCAAGTTGAAAGTATGATATACCTATACTTTAGAATAAGAAAATGAATGTTCTAAAAGTAGTTTTTGATAATAAATTTTGATTTTAATTAAATATTAATATAATCATATTTAGAAAATTATTTTTGAAAAATGGAATTCATTTTTGTATTCTAAACATCGAAAAATTGTTAGGGTAATTTTTTGGTATTTTTCTGAAATACTTGAATTTTTGATGAATAGTAAAATGTGATAATTTACGATAAATGCTAAATAAGGGATTTATTGAGTCATTGATGATGTAATGCTAATATAAGACCAATTGGTTCAAGATCACATGATAAATTTACTATTATTGGTCATGGAAGACTCACTATTCCTTTTATTGTGGGGAATTAATAAATTAATGAATTTTATATTGAGAAATACCTTCCCTTCTCCACAATAACCCCCCTCACACTCTCTTCTCTTCACTCCTATCAAGCCTTGTGCTTGCCAATATTCTTCCCAAATATCTCCCCAAGATCCTCCCCGACATCCAAAATCTCCTAGAATCTTCAAAATATCAAAACCTCTCCCCTTAAGAGGTTCTCAAAGGAGGAAGTTTCAAGAGGTAAATTCCTCTTTCCAATTCCTTCATTTCTTTTAAGTTCTTTTATTTTTTGTTTCTTTCCCCACCTACCTTCACCCAAATGGTATGATAACTCCAGTATCATACATGTAATGGAATTCTATTATGATAATGGTATAGTTCATTATATCCTCTCCTTTCCTTACCTTTTGTTTGAAAGAAATGAAAGCACCGTTTGAGATGTGCCAATTTAGCAATTCAAGGACAACAATTTATCAATTTCTATTATCATATTTAAATCTGGTCATGAAACCATTTTCTTATGGTTGAAATATATTACATATATTTAATCTATCCTATTTTGATTCTGTAATATTTTTGTTCAAATGGTATTAATTTATAAATCAAAACATGTTCTTTGTAATGAAACCCACCAATTAACAAAAACGGTTGTCACTATGGTTTTATATAAAAGTTAGACTTCAATCTAAGTAAACAAATTAAATTTAAAACAATAAAATCTCTTGTATATTCACTAATATAATATAAATTCATTTCTGGACAACCACTTTCATCTTTCATGTTTATCTGAACTTGAATATAAGTGAACCAATCTTTTAAAACCAAGTAAACAAACGAGCCCGAACAATGAAATTGAACCTTATAACTAATAAATAAGGCCTTTAATGAACTAAAAAGGGTTATAATAAATAAATTACATATATAATAGTTTATATACTTATTAATTAATAATCCTAATTTTTTTATTTAGGTATTTAATAACAAGTGGAGAACACCAACATATTTAAGGTAAGAGATCCTCTCTTTTTCACTCTTAATCAATATTATTCTCTATGCTATGCCTTTTTGTGTAATACCAAGTGATGGGGTATGTTTTCCCACCTCCCCATACTGACCTAATGTTTTATAAGTGATTATAAACACCTTATCTCTCTCATCAAGCCTTCTTAGTTACACCCGATACCATGCCGATAAACCGTAATGGATTCTACCCGAACTTCCTTTATTCCTTCGGGTTTCTCTATCTTTCTTTTTAAAAAAGTGAAATTGTATTTTCTTTTTATGTAAAAATTATAAATTCTGTTTACATGATCCAAAATAATGTTCCAATATCCATCTCTCATTCTCTTTTGGGGATATACATGCTTTTAAGTGAATCCCTCCTCGATACTTTCTAATAAGCACACTTGTTTTAAAGGAACTTCCTGAATTTTTACCTAATTTCAAGTTCACTCTATCATCTATTTTAAGAAAACATTGTCTTTATAAAATCAGTATTTTTATTATGAAAACATTCTTGGTTCAATTCAGGTTTTATATAAAAGAATGTCTGCTTTACTATTTTAAAATCTCTATAGTATTTTCCTTAAAATCGCAAAAAAATGTTTTAATGCTAATGTTTTTCAAATACATTTCTTATATGTTATCACTTATATTTGTCACCAACTACCATTTTATATTCCTATATTACCTTATGAACGTCCATGTATGTTCTGATACCTTTCTTTCTTGGACACTTTCATGATATACTCCTTGGTTATGCTTTATGTCATGATTGTGGTACCCAATTCTTTCCATGGGTATCCTTATGTTTATGAATGATTGATTATGTATGATTATTTATGTGGAAAGAATATTCATGAAAATTTTGAGATGGGTGATCCCATATAGTGCTCCAATGCATTGGGTAAAGTTAAGTCTCATGAGATGCGATGTGAAATGGGATTGGCGGTTATCCTTGACCAGTATAAAAATTGGAAACTAGATTGGAAGTTAGCCTTGACCCGTACTAACGAATTTTTTTTACGATTATGCCACATTTATATGATTCCATGTTTATATGATCCCATGATTATATGATATTATTTCATATGTTCCATTCTTTGTTATCATTATGTCATGCCTCCTAACTCATGTGCTTAAGATGCATCCTTATGTTTATTCCCTTACTGGGCTTTTTAGCTCATCCCTTTGTTCATGTGTTCCCCAGGGTACCCTATACAGATATAAGGGCTCAAAGGATTTTAGGAAATATTTATGGATATTAAATAAAGAAATGTTTTTTAGCCCCATGTTTTATGTTTTATGTACCTAGTCTTTTAGACACTAGACTTAACGATCCTTGGCTTATACTCTAATGTATAATTATGATTAGAATCACGAAATGTTGTATGTAAAAGGTTTGGGTGGCTACACATTCTCCATAATTTCCAATGAAAACCCTATAGATTTTATGGAAATAATTTTTTATGAACCAACTTGGGTCAACCTGACCCTTAACTCGAGGTGGCCCGCCATAAGGCCCAAAGTGCATTCCCGATCGACATGGGTTGGTGACAAGCATCAGACATAACCAACAATCTCTTGGGAACAATTTCTCCCATAGTAAACCAGCATGACCTATATATAAAATTATATGTAAACACTAATATAATTAGATTCAATAATACATAACATATAGTGTTGCACAACATATGAAAGTAAATACCACAAACCAAAAATAACTTCATATATGAGACATGCCATAACAGGATATATACATTGTATCTCAAGTCATAGATCAAAATTCAAAAGAAGGTAAATAATCCAAATAGGGCCTATAAATACATCCCAATGGGTAAGAAAACTCAAAATAACTCCACCTGATCTGACACTATTAGACCATGTCTCCTCCACAAAACACGAATGATGGTAATCAAGAATATCCACCCTGGTTCATAGTGTCATTTCCTTTACCCATGTCCTACAAAATAAAATCTACATATTCACAAAGGAATATGTAGGTCATGTTATAAAAATCCCAGTAGGATACCACCATGAATCTATTTAATCCTTTTACCCATGAAAACCAATAAACTAGTTTGAAAACAACTTTGAAAACTAAACCATTTTGAAAAAATACCATTTTGAAAAAATCCTTTGAAATCCCTTTGGTTTTTCATTTCAAATAATGCAGATTTTCCAAATCAAACCCAAACAAGGATCAAATATATAAACAAAACAAAAAGTCACAACATGCTCAAAATAACCAATAATATATAATAAGAATGATCATAACATCAATATCAATTAACCAGATAAATGGAAATGGGAATAATACATCTCATCACATAAAATGGAACCAATAAAATGAATAAAGTATGTAAACCAATCTTGCACAAGTAATGTTCACCTAGGGATATAATCTTCTAGCCTATTATGAGTGAGTAAAACAAGGATGCTAGCCAGCTAAGCAAAATGGAAGCTCTCACAATCTTCACTAGGCCCAACTCCAAGAGTTCTCATGGTCCCTCAAAAATAAAAAAAGAATCTCTCATAGTATTCTAACCCTAAAGGAACTCACATTACCTTGGAAACCAAAATGTAATCTCACACAATCTTTCCTCTGATGTCTCACATAACCCCTCATACAAACTAAAATTGAATCTCACAGAGTCTTTTCTCCAAAGTCTCTCACAATCCCTCAAAAATCCCCTCTCTCATGCCCTGACTAACCCATGCCCTACTCCATGCCAACACAATCAAAAATAATTTCCCATATCAAATAGTCCATATCATAATCCATTTCATAAACAAACATGAAAATTTTATCAAAAAAACCTTTCATAATGTAAAAAAATTTCTAAAACTATTTTTGAAATCCATTTAAAACCATAAAACTTAATTGATCCATTTTATCAAACACTTGGGGTGAAAACATGGAAAACCCATTTGGAAACCCTCATTAAACACCTAAATTGCCAAAAAAATCCATTAATCACATAAAAAATGGAATACATATCAATAAAAAATCATTTAAATGGGAATTAAAAAAACCAAAGTCTAATAGAAATTAAAGTGTGATCAATGGAAAACACCCTTAAATAGAGACACCAACCTCATATTTGGTTCTAACCTCTTCACCTTCGATGATAATCACCTGAAAGAGGTAGAAGAAGGCCTTAAACACCTAATACATAAGAAAAACAATTCCCTATAAATTACCTTGGATTAATCCAACACCCATCCTAGGGTTACATATCTATATGGAAATAGAAGAAAAAGGGTAAGGAGGAGGAAATGGAAGAAGAAAACAAGAAGAAAACAACTTACCTTATGATAAAACATAAAGATCCCAAGGATAAATCACCAAGGATATGGAGAGATTAAAGGCCAAGAAGTAGGATATACACTGGATATGGGATGAAAAAATATGGCCAAGATTTATAAAATCAATATGGTAAAAAGGGAAAAGACTAATTTTTAAGTGACTTGGACATGCCACATGGTTTGGCCACACGATTTGGAAAACCATGCTACAACTGTGTGGGGATACTATCTACCTAAAAAAATAACCACACAGTTACTCTAAGGTGTCACATAGTTTGATAAACCTTGGTCAAACCCTGAAAAAACCTACTGTCACCCTCCACAACACCCTCACATGGTTAGCTGCATAGCTAAACAAACCATGCACTAATCGTTCCCTTGGTTTGTTTCTCCCAAAAAACCATTTTCGACCTTAACATCTGGGAACTCCAAGAATGAACCAAAAGGTAAATAAAACTCAAAATTAGTCATACCAGTGAACCAATGGGTGTTATAAAATCCCCACCATGCCACTTTCTTCTCCCAAAAATTCCTCAAGCATCCACAGAAGAAAATAGGTGTGGCCAATACTCCCTCACCAAAGCTTCCCAATGCCATGTCTCAAGTCTATCACCTTATCAATTCCAGATCACATGGACCAAAATGATCTACTTACCACATATCACCTTATTATAGTAATCCATGATATGAATATGTTTCTCCACAATGGTGGCATCAGGATCTAACTCCAATTCTTCCCACTCCAACACATGAGATAGGTTTGGATTGTATCACTTTAGCTAGGAAACATGAAAGATGTAATGGATTAAGGTTAGCCACGATGAGATCTCTAACTGATAGGATGACTTCCTATGATGATTCAAAACATGAAACGTCCTAAAATAACGCAAAGATAACTTCCCATGCTTTCCCAAGCGATGGTGACCCAATCAAATAGATACTTGAATGAACACTTGGTCACCAACATGAAACTACAATGGGTGACTATGACGATCGACATACGACTTATGGAAACTATGAACCTCCATAACCTTTTTTAAATTAGTTTCATAATCTTGGTCATCTCCTGGATGAGACTTACCCACCAAGAAATGCTCACCCACCTCATCCCAACACAAAGGTGATTGGAATGAACACCTGATAACACCTCAAATGAGTCCATCCTAATCAGGGCCTAATAACTATTTCTATAATAAAACTTGTAAAATAGTAGGTTCCTTTCCCATGAACCCCTAAAATCAAGCACACACTCCTGTAATATATCCTCAATAGTCTGAATTGTCCACTCAGACTGGCCATCCATCTGTGGGTGATATGATGTACTGAACATCAATTAGGTTCCCAAAGCCTCCTGGAGTCCCTTATAAAATAAATATGTAAAACAATAATCCTGATCTGAAAAAATCATTGAGGAAACCTCGTGAAGCTAAAAAAACTCTCAAACTTATAGGCATCTGAGGTCCTCTACCTTTGTTGTCCCCCTAATAGGAAGAAAGTGGGATACTTTTGTCAAATGATCTAAAATCACCCACATGAAATCTTTCCCACTTGAAGTAAGAGCTATAAAAATATGAAATACTTAGTGATCTAATCCAAATTATATACTAAAATGGTAAGTGGTTGGTATAACTCAACTGGTCTCTAATGCTTATCTTTGATCCTTTGGTCGATCAAGCATCTGTAAACAAAGTCTTCTTCTACACATCTCATCTTGGGCCACCAGTACTAACCCATTAAGGTATAGAAAATCTTGGTCATCGTGGAGTGCATGAGATAACTAGAAATATTTTTCTCATGCATCACCTCTTACCTCAATATTAAAAGAAAAACCAGACACTTTATGAAAAGGAGAGAACCATAAAGATATCGAGAACAATCACTCCTGGTCTCCCCACTATTTAAAGCACTATTAATCTACTAGACCTCAGGGTCGATCCCTACTAACTCCTAACTCGATGGATAAAAGAGGCCATGACTTGTACAATTTCCAATAACACCATCATTCCATCCTCATATACGTCTATAATTATATTAGAAAACAAACTCATCAGACCCTACTCATTCTCTAATTCTCAAACTGCCTACACTGGAAGCTTCCTCAACACATAGGTGACCCCATTCCCCTTCTTGGGTGTATATGCAATCTCAAAATCAAAAGTCTAAAGATATTACACCCAACATATTTTTCTAATTCTCAGGTCCCTCTAGCTGAAAATATACTTTAGGATCTTATGATTTGAATACACTATAAAATTCTCTATGAAGATATTGTGTCACCACATTTTTAGAACATGCATGATAGATACTAATTCTAAGTCATGAGTGGGATAATTACGCTCTTGTAGGTATAACTTCCATGAGCCACATACCACAACATGGTCATCCTGCATCAACAAATATCCCAACCCCACATCAAAAGCATCACAAAACACTATATATTCTCTCCCAGTCTATGGAATAATCAAGACAATTGTAGATTTAAAATGGGTTCACAACTAATCAAAAGCACTCTGACACTTCTCATCCCACCCAAACTTTATCCCTATCTTGGGCCAAAGATGTCAACTGAGAACATATATTGGAGAAGTCCCAAACAAATAATCTATAGTACCCAACCAAGAAAAAAAATATATGGATCACAGAAACATTCTTGGGATGATCCCAAGACATGAATGATCAAAATTTATATAGATCCACTAAAAATACTAAATTAGAAATCATGTGGTGCAAAAATTTAACTTTTGAATCTAAAACTGGAACACGAACAAATTTTCATATAGATTATGCTCCCTCAAAAAAATCAAAGAAACCTCATGATGGTCTGCATGCTCCTCTTTTCTCTTAGAATACACCAATATTTCATCCGAAAACACAACCATGAAGGAGTCCAAAAAGTGGTGGAATCCCCAATTCATCAATTCCTTAAAGACCATAGGAGAATTTGTAAGTCCAAATGAAATAAATAAACAATAAAAATGTTTATAGCAGCTTCTAAAAGAGGAATTTCGAACATCATCTTCTTGGGACCTCAAATGGTGGTATATATATCTCAATTCGATCTTTGAAAACAAATGGTCTCCCTAAAGCTGATCATAAAGATCATTAATTCTGGGAAATGGTTATTTAGTCTTCATGGTAATTTGGTTTAGATTACGATAGTCTATGTAAAGTCAAAGGATCCCATTCAGATTCTTTAAAAACATCACTGGATAATCCCATGGGGACACGCTTGGATGGATAAAACCCTTACCCTCAATATCCTCAAGTTGGAACTTAAACTCTTTTAACTTTTCCAAAGCCATATGATAAGATGGAAATGAGATTGGGATCATCCCAGGGAGCATATCAATATTGAATTCGACCTCTAATTGGGGTGATAATCCTGTAAAATCCTCTAGAAACACATATTGGTACCTTTCCATGAGCACTGGATGTTCACCCACTAAACTCCAATCAATATCATCAAAAAAAAATCTAGAAAGCTAGCATGAGATCAACCCCAACTTTGAGGAAACTAGTCTCGCCCTCTTTGATCATTAATCCCACTCTCTATAAAAAATGTGAGTGTTCTCATTAAGTGTTAGAAACTGGAACCTATGGTGATAATAGTTTAATAGAGCCTTAAATATGATAAACCAATCCATACCAATAATAAGGTCGAAAATGTATAGGTCTAAAATAAGAAAGTCCTATAAAACTTCTATGCCTACTATTAAAACATAACACTTAGGGAACTTGAAACCTTTACCCTTCTTCCTACCCAACAAGGTTAGAAAATCCATAACATATGGTATCAAATTAGATCTCATACCCAAAAAATAAATCGATTTAATAAAACAATAGAATGAGATTCACCAGTGTAAAATAAAACCAATGTCATGGAAGCTGAAATAAACACTGTACTTCTCATGATGGATGACCTAAAATATGAGTCATTTGGCATAACCTATACTACATGGAGATGCCCTGGCTTAGATCCAACCTGAATCTTATTCCATGGGTGAGAATATACCTTTCCAATAGGGTGATATCATCAACCCTTGGAAGTATCTGACATGCACCTAATATCTCTTTGAAAAAGTGAAGCCTATATCACTCCTCCATGAATCCAACTTATAGAAGCACCAGAACTGATAGAAGCACTAGAGGTGACCTAACTGCCTGCACCAACAGAACATACCCTAAGTCTTTGAGCAATTATTCTTGGTGTGTCTAGAATTTCCACAATAATAAATGATTATGGGATTAAAACCCTACAAATCTATAAGACCTGAAACTATCAACTATTGGACACTCTTCCACAGTACCTCTAAGGCTTATCCCACTTCCGCTTCTGCCTAGATAACAAAATTTGGATTCCACCCATCGAAGGAACACCGCTAAGAGCTGTCTTACTAGTCAAATCTACCTCTACCATATATTACTTATCATCCACCTCTAAATAAGTCGTTATATAGATCAAAATGAACATATATTAGATCTATGGCATCAATCCCATCTCAAAACACCAAGCCTTGAGGTAATAATTCATGAGGAGATCTGGAGAGATATGCACCAATTCAATAAAACTAGTGGCGTACTTCATCACCGAATGACCCCTTGATCTAACTTTAGGAACTTATGGGCCTTTTATTCCCTCAAAGTCTCTAGGTAGAACTTCCAATTCAAATCCAGCTTGAAAGTGGTACAAGTGAGATCCTCATGCCTTCTCAAGAGAACTATTGACTACCACCACTTCCTACCCAGTCCTTCTAGAACATATGTGGAGAATACCACTTTAGAGGTCTTAGGGGTCTTCAAGAACTCAAATATTTTCTTGATAAATTCTAACCAATACTTAGGATCATTAGGTCCCTTGTTGACACAAAAAATAGTGGGTTTTTTTCTCATGAACTTTTAAGTATGGTCTACCATCCGTGTCTGCTATAAACCACCAACTTGACCCAAGGATTGGATCGTATGAATCACTAGCTCCATAAAATCTAGATCAAGAGGAGGGTTTTCCTGTAGGGTGTTCCCTGCATCACCCTCCCTATTCCCAGATGAGGTTATTCTGGGAGGTATCATCTATAAAACACAAAACACAAGTTTCAACAAGAACAATTCAATCTCAGGCCACACCAAAATTATCAAAAGGAACCTTTATCATGTGAATCAATCAGAATCATAAGAATCACAAGAAAATCCAAATTAAAAAGGAGAAAAAACATCATAAATTTTGATCATTTCTCACACTACATGGTTTGGATTCATGATTAGGTAAACTGTGTGCTAACTGTGTGGGTGTCACTTGAGTTGGTAGGAAATGGAACAAGGGTTGTTCATGGTTAACTACTAACTCTTCACACTAATTATGTTCCTCCTCTAGACATCCATGTTTCACTACCAAAACTCAAAATGACCCCCAACCTCACCTTTAGACATAACACGATTGATAAATATCTCAAAATATGATCAAGATAACCCATAAGGGGATTAAAACATTACCACAATCCCAGTCTTACCACATTAACTTGATGTTCGACTTGAAGAAAATTTGTCCAAGAACTCCACTGTTTCTACCTCTCATGTCCCGATGGTCTTATCTTCAATCTACCACTGAATCCCAATTTAAAAAAACCTCTGATACCATTTTATAATGATCCAACCCATGTCAAACCGACCTATCACTTGAGATGGCTCTCTATAAGGCTCGAAGTGTGTTCTCGATCACTATGGGTAGGTGATAAGAACCACTCATGACCAATAATCTCTTGGGAACAATTTCACCCACGGTAAACCAGCATGACCCATCCATGAAATGGGAAAACCACACCAATATCATTAGAGTCAACAATACATTACATCTAGATCTAGGCAGCATATGAAAGGAAATTCTATAAACTAAGAACAACATTAAATATTAGAAATACCATAACAAGACATATACATGGTATCTAAAGTAATAGAAAAAAACTAAAAATAATGGAAACAAGCCAAACATGGCCTATACATACATACCAATGGGTAAAAAAATCTCAAAATGACTCCACTTAATCCAACACCATGAGTCCATGTCTCATCCACAAGCACAGATGGCATTAATCATGAATATCCACATGGGTACATGGTTCCCTTTCCTTTACCTATGGCCTAAAAAAATGAAATCTACATACACCTAAAGGCATATGAAGGGAATGAGGCACAAATCCCAATAGGATACAACCATAAATCTATTTAATTATTTTACCCATGAAAATCAATAAAATAGTTCGAAAAAACCTTTTAAAACTAAAACATTTTGAAAACATACAATTTTCAAATAATCCTTTGAAATCCATTTGGGTTTCCATTTCAAATAAAACAGGTTTTATAAATCAAAACCAAAACATGGATTAAATAGATAAAACAAATTAAGATTCTTTGTGATGTATTTGGCTTTTAACACAGTTTTGTTTTTGTTGACAACTAAATTTTATAAAAGGATGTTTTTTCAAATTAGGTGAAAGATGTGCTGCTGTAATATTATATGTTGTTTGTTCATAAGTTTCTAAAAATATAGATGATAGAGGTGTTTTTTTTTTCAAATTTGGTGATCAGAAAATCCATTAGAGGATACATAAGACATAGTCCATCGGATTTATATTATGATGGAAATTTATAGGTCTTTGGAAATTAGATTCATAAATTTTATTTTTTTTCTGAGACAAGAAAATATAGTAATTTGTAGAAATTTTAAAAATAAGTTAGATGAGGATTTTTTATTCTTTCATGTTTTTAAAAAATCACGAATAATTCATGATACAAGCTAGTAGTTATAAAAGAAAAGAGAAATGTTAATTTTTAGAGTTTATAGAGTTGAAGTTTTCCAAATGTAGATCATTGAATTGAGAACCATTGGAAAAAAATGTTTTAATAAGATATAAATTATGAATCTATTGAAGTTTGATGAAATGAAAAGTTTCTGATTGGGAATGATCATCAGATCAGACAGACCTGATCGAGTGAAAATCATCAGATATTTATTTTATTAAAAAGTATGTATTTTCAATTTCTGAGTTCTGAGTTTTTGTGGTTTTGTAAATTTGAAATAAGTATGAAGATTAATTAGTAGAATATCCTAAAAAAAATAAGTTGTTAGAAAGAAGAAAGTATTCTGGTTGTTGAGATCATGCAGTTCTGAAAAATATGAAAGAAGAAGAAGATTTACCAAATGATCTTTTGACACTGATAAGTCATCATCTGTAGAAACTGATCCATCAGATGATCTATTGATGTTGATCCATTATAAAAATATCTATTTTGAAAAATTAATATGATCAGTTGAAGAAATGAAATGAAATATGAAATCGGTTTTGTATACCTGAGAAAAGACAAAGGGGAGTTCAATTTTATAATCTGACAATATTCTCTAGAAATACAAGTTTATATTCTTTTTTATTGAGATAATAGATATAGATGAGTGAAAAAAGTCTCCGAATAAAGAAAATTTTACAAATGATCAATTTTCTACTAAAGTTGTTAAAGTTATTTGAAGTCTTTAGAAGTTGCAAAAATGTATTCAACCATTTTTAGTTGACTTTAATCATCATAGCAAGAAATAAGTTGTTTTATTTCAATTGGGTAAAGAACATTGAAGTGTACAATTGTGTTTCATATTTCAATTGGGCCAAGAGAATCAGAATGATGAATTGATATACATTCTAAGATTTTTTGGATTACCATTTTTGGACTGAAGTTTTGTTCTTTCAAATGGCTTTCTATCTTGTTTAAAGATATGAAATTAGAGAAGAGTTTTTAAGAATTAAGAAGTTTCTATAAGACACTAGAAGAGATGAAAAGGTTTTAAGAGGTTGAAATAAAGTTTAAATCTGAGTGCAATTTAGAGTTTTGGAATTTGGGTGAGAGGGAAAATATTTCGATTTCCTACATTTTCTATTTATTGATCACCAATAAAAAGAGGTAGAAAGTATAGCTATACTTAACACTATTCATACATTCATAAAAGATGATATTATATATAATTGGTGTTGAAAGTGAATTTTACAACTAATTTTGTTTTGGGTTGAAGAAGAGTTTCTAAGAAAAGGGTTCTAATTAGAATATCATACTGATAAAAGTTCAGATTATTAGACATAGAAAAATGGACTAAGAGAATCAGTATGAGTTTTGAGAAGTAGTTTTTTTCAAGAATAGATTAAAAAAAATCCAATTAGACTGGGGCTATCATACTAAGGCCATCAGATGCAGGCAGGTTAGACAGAGGTGGATTAGATTTATTTTCTAGACATATCTTTGTGGAGTATAAAGTTTCTTTGGTACATTTACTTTTGTGGACCAAAGTTTGTAAGAATTTTTTTATAAACTTATAGGATTCAGTATAATCATTCATATTAGGATATATAAGGTGTCTAAAAGAAGTTAACACAAGTTATATTTACTTATACATAATAGTGAATTTCTATATACACATAAGAGTGGATATGAAAAGGATGTAGGTTCTCACACTAGGGACAAACATTATAAATCGTGTGTTCCAGGTTTTACTTTTCAATTTTTTCATGCACTTGATTTTACTAAAAGTTGATAAGGAAGAAACTCTAGCACGTTTTAGGGGTTAAGTTTCTTAAAGTTTAAATTTGTAAAAATGAAACAATTGATTCAACACCCCCTTATCAGTTGTTTTATGATCCTTTGGAACTTAAATTTGTATCAGATGGAGGTTCCCTTTTTAAATCCATAGCATGGATAATCTCAATTATATCAATAGTATAGGAATTCCTACTTTCTATAGAAAAAGTTATTGTGGATGAAAAAATAGGATGACTCCATATCTTTTATCTCTTGTCCTAGAAGTTGTTGATACTTCTATAATTGGTTTTCCACCCATTGAGAAAGATGCCATGATGACTTTTGATAATAAGGTAATTATCAAAGATGATGAAAAAAGATAGAAATTATATTCTTATTTCTCTTTCAAAAAAATTTTATATGAAGGTTATAGGTCTCAAAATAGTGAATATTATGTGTGATAAGATCAAAATTATTTTTTAAAGGGAATACTAAAGTGATTTAATAAAAGATACAAATTTGGTTTAGAAATTTTTAAGAAATAAGATTGATAGATGAAGAAACTATTGATGAGTACTTCACCAGAGTAAATGAAGTTGTTTGAAACATTAGAAGTTTTGGAGATGTCCTGAAATATTATACAACTATGAATAAATTTATGAGAAAATTTTTGGACATGTTTGATTCTGAAATTTATACTTTAGAAGATAAATATGATTCATCTCTTGATGGACTACATAACTTTCATATTACTTATGAAATGAGAAAATCTACAGTTTTTAAAAAGAATATGAATGATGAAATGAATTTTAAAGCCACAAGAAATATAAAAATTTATGATGTTGAAGATGTTGATACTTTTGATTCCAAAGATAAGGAGGATGATGAGTTTAATGAAAAAAATCTTGTCTCTTATCTCCAAGAACTACTAAATAGAAAGAGGAAAGTATGGAAATAACTTCCTCTCATATATTTTGAGTATGGTTTAATCAGTCATTTTTCTATGAATTTCCCCATGAAAAAAGATGGAGAATATCAAGATGATTTAGATGAAAAACCTTAATGGAATAAATGGTACAAATGTTCTAAATAAGAAAAGTTATCCAACAAATATAAGAATAATTTCACTAAAAAAAGTAGTATGCTAATTAAGAAAGATGAATCGGAGTCAACTGACAACAATTCTTTAGAAGATAAACTTGTAAGAAAGTTTAGAACATTCATTGAAAAAGTTGAGAAAACAGAAGATTCATCAAATTGTGAAAAAGGAGTTGAAGTTTCTTATAGAGAGTATCATCTTATATCAGAATTTTTTACATGTATTGAGAAAAATAGAACTCTCAATAAAGAAATTAGAATGATTAAGAAATATATTGAAAAAGTTGTTGAAGGGAGAAAAGATGTTGCCAAGAAGTAAGAAGATTACATCTATGAGTTCTCAAGTTACAAACTAAGAATTGATGAATAGGGAAAGATGATTGAAAATCTCAGTAAGAAGTGTAAGATAAGAAATACGAAGTTAAAAAGTCTCAATAAAAAATTATTGAGGCCGAAAGTACTTTTATAAAGATGAATGAAAACTTCATCCAGGCTTCATAAGTAAGAGATGAATCATCTAAATCTATAGAAAAACCTCACTCCAAGAATCAGGTGAAATCTACACCCATTAAACTAGAAATTTCATTTTATTTTTATAACAATTAGAGTGTTAAAAAAGTTGTGGGAAATATTGGGTTGATAAGCGATGTGAAAAACCTACCACATCTACAAAAGTTAAAAATTACTCCAAGAGGAAAGTTGTCACATGTCCATTGGCAACTGAAGTTGAAATATGTTTTGAACCTTGAAAATATTATTACAGGGAAAGATAATTATTCTATAATAAACCAAGATTTTATGGGTTTATAATTGTGGAATTTATGGGCACAAAAAATACAATTATTGGTATAAAATTTCACTTCTAGGAAAGTGGTTTGAATAGAGTGGAAGAAATGGTGGAAGAAAAATGAGAGACTTTCCTAAATCACATAAAGTAAGAAAATTAAAATATCAATATGTTAGAAACATTCCAATAAAAAAGCATTTTGATTGCCTGGATTAAGTATGTGGAAGATGTGACAAACTGAGTCACTTTACCAAAAATGTATGACAATCCTTTAATAACATGTTTCTTATAATATAAAATAAAATCAATATAGAAAGAAGAAAGTTTAAGAAAGAGATTTTCTTATTGAGACAAATTTTAAAGATAAAAAAACATACCATGGATTCTTGATAGTTTTTGTTCATTATGCATGATGGACTAAAACATAACTTATTTAGTGTAATTTAACATTTTGATGATGTAAAAGAAGTTATTTTTAGAAAATGTTATTGTATCATTAGAAGTATGAAATATGTCAAAGTTGCTATGAGAGGAGAAAGAAATAGTGTAAATCTCTTTCAAATAAGATAAATTTACAACTCCCGTTACTTGAGTGATGAAGATAAAATCAAGTTGTGGCACCACATACTTGGGAATCTTGGAAAAACAATATGAACAAAATTTATAAAGTTGATGTTGTTTGAGAATCTTCAAAATTGAAAATATGATAAGAAGATGTTTGTATAACTTTTTAGAAAGGTAAAATGACTAATAAAATTCATATTAAAGTTGAGACTCTTTCCACCATACCTCTTAAACTTGTTCATTCCAATTTATATTGGGTGATGAGACATCAATCAATAAAAGGATACTTTCAAACTTTCATTGATTATCTCACTTAGATAACCAACATCATGCTTATGAAACATAAATCAAAGGTAGTAGAAATGTTTAGAATTTTTAGAAGGGAAGTTGAGAGAGAGATGGGTGTTTACATAATTAATTTGAGAACTGATAATAGAAATTAGTATACATAAAATTACTTCAAATAATATGTAATGAAACCTGGAATTAAAAATCAGTATATCACTCTATACACCCCTCAACAAAACAGAGTTGCAGAAAAAATAGAAGTTTAGTGGAAATGGGAAGAAGTATGTTGGTAGAATTTAAACATTATATGTTTTTATAGAGAGAAAATATTATCACTACTATACATGTGAAAAATAGAAGTTTGTTAAGGAAAAAAATCAAACAATACTTCCAATTAAATGTGGTATAACAAAAAACCTTCATTGAAATACTTCAAGGTTTTTGGAAGTCCCTTTTTATGAAAAATAAAAAATCCATATCTTGGAAAATTTGATGAAAAATATGAAGAAAGAATTTTCATGGGATTTTCACCCAACGAAAGAAGTTGTAAATTTTTGAGCAAACATTTAAAAAATTTGGTTGATTCCTATAATACGAACATTATTGAAAATATGTATTCTTTAACAAATAATGTTGAAAATGTTGAGTAAGGAAAATTGAATATTTCCAACAAAAGTGAAAGTGAGTCAAAATAGACATATCAAGATTCATAAAAATAATGTGATGAGGAATTGAATCTTGAAGTTAATCTTTGAAATATACCACTTTATATAAATATGTTGAGACTGAAAATATTCTTGGGAACCAGAAAGCTCTAGTTCAAACAAGAATATTGTTGAGATTAGAAAACCAGACATCACTCATTCCACTCATTTAACCATAATCAATTTCAGAAGTAGTTGAGCACAAAGAATGGGTTGGTAAAATGAATGAAGATTTGTATTAGATTGAAAAAATAACACTTGGGAACTTGTTCCAAGTTTAAAAAGTGAAAATGTTATTGAAATGAAATGGGTGTATATAAAAAATTTTAATGAACATAGAGAAGTTTCAAGAAAATAATAAAGAATCATTTGTAAAGTCTATGCATAGAAATAAGGTGTATATTTTGAAGAAACCTTTCCTCTCAATTTCAAGATTAGAAACTATTAGTATGTTTCTTACAATGGATACACATCAAAATTACAAAGTTTTTTATATGGATGTTAATTCAACCTTTCTAAATGGTGAAATTGAAGAAGAAGTTTACATTAAGCAACATTGTGGGTTTATACTTGATAACTATGGAAGAAAGGTTTGTAAATTTAATAAATCCTTGTATGGGTTGAAATAAGCCCCACATTGTTGGTATTCAAAACCCGACAATTATTTGAAAAAGTTATTTTTTAACGGAAAGGTTGAAAACAACCTGTATGTAAAATAAGTTAAGTCCAACACATTAATTGTAATTATTTATTGGGATGATATATATTTTTTGGATATGAAGAAAAATTTTGAAAATAATTTTATGAGGAAATAAAGAAAAATTTTGAGATATTAATTTTGGGATAATTAACTTTCTTCCTTGGTTTACAAGTTTAACAAAATTAAAAATACATTTTCCTATCTCAAGAAAATTATGAAAGAGAATTCTAAGAAAATTTTTGTATGTAAGAATCCAAATAAGTTTCTACTCCCATTTTAGTTTGTATGAAGATGAGTAAATCTTAAGTTGGGAAATGTCTGAATCAGAAAGAATTTAAAAAATTTATAGGAAATATTCTTTATATAACAGATTCAAGACTTGATATTGCTTATACTGTAACTTTGTGTGCCAAATATCAAAGTGATCCTAAATAATACCATATGCTGGCTTCAAATAGAATTATGAGATGTCTTAAAATAACAACTTCACATGGGATTTTATAAAAAATAAGATGTGAAATGAAAATTCATGGTTATACTGATGTTGATTGGGATTGATATTATAATGATAGAAAATCAACTTCTCAAGGAAAATTTTTCTTAGTAGAATATTGTGTGAGTTGGCATAGTAAGAAATATAGTCTAGTAAATTTGAGCATAATAAAATTAGAATATTTTTTAGCTACACAATATTACAGTCAAATGTTTTGGATGAAAGTTCAATTAGAAGATTTGAAAGTTACAGTTTGAAAACCATTGAAGATTCTTTGTGATAATCAAAGTGTAATTTATCTTTCTAAAAATCCAATCCAACATTCAAGATTAAGACACATTGATATTAAGTTTCACTTCATAAAATAGAAAGTTACTAGTGGATATTTTTTGCTGGAATATATTTCAACAATGTATCAAATTTCTAATATCTTCAAAAAATCAATTCTGGAAGAGATATTTGTGTATTTGAGGCTATAACTTCATAGGGAAATAATTTTTTACTTAAATGAATATAAATATGTGGTTATTATAAAATGGGAGATATAAATAACATTGATATAAAAAGATAAAATTGAGGGAGATTTTATCATAATATGGCCTCAAAATTTTCTTGTTATTGATGGATGAAATTTATTCCAAAATATTACTTTATCCAATAGTGTGGTGGTAGGAAACTCTATTTTTAGAAAGGATATTTTTTTGGTAAATGTTCAAAAAGGTGAGTTGTAAAAAGTGTGAGTGTTAAAAAATGATGAGTTGAAAAAGTTGTTAATTAGAGTTGTCAAAAAATATAAATGGGGAGATTGAAGATACTTTGTGATGTATTTTTCTTTTAATATTTTTTTGACAACTAACTTTTGTAACACAATGTTTTTGTAAATATGGTGAAAGATGTGTTGCTGATATTTTATAACTTGTTTGTTAAGAAGTTATTGAAAATCCGCATGAAGAAAGTGTTTTTGCAAAGTTGGCAATAAAAAAATCCATAGAATGATCTATCGGACACAGTCCATAAGATTGAGTTTTTGATGAAAATTCATATTTTTTTGGAAATAAGATCTAGAGAGATTGCTATGTTGCTAAGACATAAAAAGAAGGGAAGTTGTAGAAATTTACAAAATAAGTTAAAAAATGATTTTATATTCTTTAAATTTTCTAAAATATCATGAAGAATTCATGATACAATCTTGAAGTTGTAGAAGAAAAGTGAAATATGAATTTATAGAGTTTCTAGAGTTGAAGTTTTCAGACACAAATCATTGGACTGAGAAGCACCATATGTAGAATTTTTCAGATGATAGGAAGTATGAATCTGTTGATGTTTTAAGAAATAAAAATTTAGTAATCAGACATGGTTCATTGGATCAGACACACCTGATTAGATGTGAAACATAAGAAATTTATTTTATTATAATGTCTCACTTTATAGATTCTGAGCTTCGAGTTTTCATGATTTTGAAAATGTGAAATAATTATGAAGAGGCATCATACGCAGATCATCAGATAAAGAAGTTTTCAGAAAGTTGAAAGTATTCTGGTTACTGAGATCACGTGGTTTTGAAAAATATAAAAGAAGAAAAAGAGTTATCAGATGATATTTTGATATTGATAAGTCATCAGTTTTATACACTGATCCATCAAATGAACGATTAATGTCAATCCATCAGATAGAGTTCTATTTTGAAAATTAGAGATGATTAGTTGAAGAAATGTGATGGCTTAGGGAATCAATTTTTTATACTTAAGAGAAAAGTTAATTGGGGAGTTTGAGTTTTTAATTTGACATTGTTCTCCAGGAAGACAAGATGAGATTATGTTTTATTGATTGAATAGTTGCAGATGAGCGAACAAAGTCTCTGAAAAAATAAAATTCTAGAAATGTTGGAGTTTCTACAAAAGTTGTTGAAGGAATTTAAAAACTTTAGAATTTGAAACAATACTGTAAACCATTTTCAATTCAATTAAAGAATAAAAGCAGAAAATAAGTTGTTTTGTTTCATTTGGTTCAAGAACATCAGAGTGTGCAATTATGTTTCATATTTAAATTGGGTCAAGAGCATCAGAATGATGAACAAAGTTCTGGAATGAGATTTTCTAGATCACCATTTCAGGACTGAATTTTTTCTCTTTCAAATGGTTTGGCATCTTTTTTAAAGATAGGAAATTCAATAATAGTTTTAAATAATCAAGAAGTTCTGAGAAGACACCATAAGAGATGAGATGGTTTGAAGTGGTCAAAATGAAGTTCAAATGTGAGTGAAATTTTGTTTTTTTGTATTTGGGTGAGTGAGAAAATATTTTATTTTCCCACCTTTACTATTTCTGGATCACCTATAAATAAAGGTGAAAAGTATAGAAGTACTTAACACTATTCATCCATGTATAAGGATGATATTTTTCAGAATTGGTGTCAGAAGTGGGTTTTCTAACCAAATTTGTTTTGGGTTGAAGACGAGTTTCTAGAAAAAGGGTTCTAATAAGAATATTGAGCTAAGGAAAGTTCAGATTATCTGATAGAGATAATCAGACAGAGAGAATCAGTTTGGGTTTTTTATAAGTAGTTTGTTTCAAGAATAGATTCAAAAAGGTCCAATTGAACTAGGGATATAGAACTGAGTCCATCAGACATAGGTAGATCGAGCAGAGTCAAATCAGTTTGAGTTTCAGGATAGATATTTGTGGAGTAGAAAGTTTCTTTGTTACATTTACTTTTGAGGATCAAAGTTTGTAATAATTTTTTTTATAAAATGATGAGAGTTTGTATAATAATTTATATAGGGAGATAAAAGGTTAATAATGGGAGTTGACACAAGCTGTATTCACTTCTTCATAATAGCGAATTTACCTGTAAGCACATAAGTTTCTATGAAAAGGATGCAGGTTCTTACACTGAGTTTGAACCTTGTAAATCATGTGTTCTTTGTTTTACTTTTCTATTTCTACATACACTTGAGTTTACTAAAATTTTATGAGGAAAAAAATATAACAATTTTAAAGGGTTAAGTTTCCTAAAGTTTAAATTTGTAAAAAAGGAAACAACTAATTCGATCCCCCTCTCATTTGTTTTATGATACTTTGGAACTTTAAGAACCACAAGTCACAACATGCTTAGAATATCCAATAAGTAATAACTTAGAGTTAACATAACATCAACATCAATTAACCATATAAATATAAATCAGAATAATAAATCTCATTACATCAAAATGACACTAATCAAATGTATAAATCATATAAACCAATTTGTTAGGATCAATGTGCACCTAGGGATTTAACAATCACAACTATCATGAGTAAGTAAAATAAATATCCTAGTCATTTATGTAAAATGGAATCTATCATAGTCTTCCATGATCCCAAATCCAAGAGATCTCATAGTCTCTCAGCAACTAACACAGAATCTCTCACGGTCTCCCTACCCTAAAGGCTCTCACAATCCCTTGGAAACCAAAATTGAAGCATGTATGGTATTCCCTTAAATGGATCACATGAAACCTTGGACAAAAAAAAATGGAATCTTGTACGGTCTTCCCTTCAAATTCTCTTAGGGTCACTCAAAAAATCCTCTCAATCACACCCAAGTTAACCAATGTGCTACCCCATACCAAAATAATTACAAACAAGTGGCCATATCAAATATTAAATTTCATAAAAAAACATGCCCATTTTATCAAAAAAACCTTTCATAAGGTAAAAATATATCCAAAACTATTTTATAAATCAATTTAAAACCATAAAACCTCTTTGAACCATTTTATTATACACCCTAGGTGCACACATTCTATCCTCATTTGGAAAACCCCCATTAAATACCAAAATTTCCAAAAAGAATCCATGAATTACATCAAAAATGGAATACATATCAATCATAAATCATTTCAATGGGAATTTAAATAACAAAAACCAAAGTAAATTACAAATTCAAATGTAATCCATGGAAAAAACCATTAAATAGAGACGCCTACTCAAATTTGGTTCCAACCTTGTGGAATTTGATGATAATCACTCACAAGAGGTAGAAGAAGGACTCACACACCTAAGACACAAAGAAACAAACCAAATCCCCCATCACTTACCCTATATTCAGTTAACACCCATCATAGGGTTACACATCTCTATAGAAATGTAAGAACAAGGGTAATGACTAGGAAAAAGAAGAAGAAACCAAGAAGAAAATGACTTAACTCAAGACCAAATCCAACTATACCAAATAGAAATCAACAAATAAGGAGAGAGAGAGAGATTTAAGGATAATGAGGAGGAGATTCATATGATAGGGGAAGAAAAAAGAGTGCCAAAGGTTATAAAATCAATAGGGTATTGGGGGAAAATACCACTTTTTAAGTGACCTTGATAGGATGTATGGTTTGGCTGCACAGTTTGGAAAACTATGTGCCAACCGTGAGGGGCTACTGTATCCCAAAAAACCATCCAAATGGTTACTAATAGGTGTTGAACGGTTTGAAAAACCATTCTCAAACCATGAAAAACCCCACTGTCACCCTCTACTACACCCTCACATGGTTAAACAAACTATACACTAACCATCTTCTGGGTATGTTTCTCTTAAAAACTCCCATTTTCAACCCTCAACACCTAGGATATCTAAGAATGAACCAAAAGGTAAATAAAACTCAAAATTAGATGTACGAATGGTCTAATAGGTGTCACACAATTCATTTGGTTTGGTGGTTCCCAATTTTAATTGAGAGAGAGTGATTGAGGACCCCAAACATCCTATTGATCCTTCTACTTCACTTATTGATGGGAAAAATCCCTCATGGTGTTGTCTTGAGGTTTTTGGGTTGTTTTGTTTTTTGAAAAAACTATGTTACAAAGTTCCAGAGTGTTTGTTTCCAAAGTGTGTTGACAAAGTTCTAGGACCATAGAGACCTTGCAACATTTATGAAGAAAGGGTTCTTGAATCTCATGGAGGTGTTTGAGAATTTGTGTAGAAATTTGTAACTAAATAAGGAACTTCATACAAGTGTGGAGTTATGTAAAAACATAAACAAGAAGCCACCATAAGAAATATTGATAAAGGAAGTATTCTTGCATAAGTTTACTAGACTCATGTAAGTGGAGTTACATGAATGTGATGCTCGTAGAAGTAGAGTTACATGAAAATAGGGCATGAATAGAGTTTCAATTAAAAATAATCAATGGAGGAGTTGTGTTTTATGGGTGAAAAGAGTTGTGAGAATGGTTGGAAACACATATAAATAAGCTATTAATCCATAATTAAATCAAGACTTAAATATAAATTTAGAGCTCTATTTTCATGTAAGATATATGTGAAAATATTTCTCATGTGAAACTATTTTACATGAACATCAGTTTCACAAATAATGGGGATTTTGTTTCAAGAACAAGTGAGTTTCAAAAATGTGTGGAGTTTCACAAAAGTGCGTGGTTGTGTAAAAGTGTTGAGTTGTTCAAATCATGTCTGAATTGCCTAGAATTTCTTTGGTCATCATTTGGATGAAAGAATAGATTAATTACACACCAATTATGGTGAAATAAAAATTGATTCAAATTATGATAAGTTTATACCGAAGGAATTATGAGTACAATTCTATAGAGAGATCAGTGAAATTTCAACAAGCGAGTGATTGTAAACCAGGAGGGACAGTGAGTCCACTTCAAAAACTGTAATAGCAATGCACTTTAGTTATTCTATTACATTGGAACATTGTCTTTGTATTCTAATTGGTTTATCCGGATTAGGGTGAATCAAGTAAAAATTCTTGTGTTCTATTGTATTATTTCATTACATATTATATATTGTTATGAGAAGAAGAGAGAAGAATGTTTTGTTTAATGATGAAACAAGATCAAGAAAGGAAATTGTTTCAATCTGACATACCAAGATTTACCCCATAAAGGTATTTAACATAGCATACCCAATAATTAGTACCATATCTAATGTTTAAAATTAGTGAATCTCTCTAAGTGTAATACATGGTATCAATCAATCACAAAGGAATTACTATCATAAAGGGAAATAAATTTCTACTATAGAAGAATCAAATACAACACTACTTCTTGTACTTAGGAATGGATGTTTATACAAATTTTATGTATGGGATTCAAGTTAGTATGGATACTGAGGATTTATCAGAAGAAGTATATAAGGAAGTTTATGTTGATTCCTGAGGAATTAATACCTTAGGGGGATCTTTATCCAACATAATATATATGAAGGTGATATCATGTAAATCCTCTCACTCTGTAAGATCCCGGTTTTTAAAAAGGTATGTTTTTGTTGAGTTTTGGTTGAATCCCTTGTTTTGGGCTTCAAGGGATGTGTCCTGAAGGTACGAGGGGCCTTGGGGGTGTTCCGAGGGCCCAGGGAACGAAATGAAGGAAATCTAGGCAAGAGAAGTCAGTGCGCACGGCCTGCGCACGACCAGGCAAACCGTGCGGACTGCCCAGGTAAAACCGTGCGGACAAACCGTGCTGCCACTTAAAGTTGGAAAAAATTAAAAAATTGACACTATGGGCTTTTAAACCCCAACTCATGATTTTCCTCTCCACTCTTCCCTTTCAACCCTAGGACGAACTTGGACGACCCAAGCTTCCCAAGGGTGGTTCTCCTTCGATTCTAAGGCGTTTTTGGTGCCGTTGGTTGCGGATCAAAGCTCCGGGAAAGGATAATCCCATCCTTACTTCTTTTTTTGGTTTAGGGTTTCTATCTTATCTCCCTCTCGTTCCGAAGCTTTAAAACACTAACTTTTGGGTGAGTTTTAGGTTGAAGCTCCAAAGGTTTGTTGGATCGAGGTCTAAAGACTTGATTGAGAGTGCATTCAACCGCAATTTCGAGGTAGGTGGTCTACAAAGCTATATCCCATGGTTATTTGGGTATTTGTTCATGTTTAGTTGTGTTCTTGTTTTACTTTGTTTATGTTTTGAATAACCTAGGCATGTTTGATAATAATGGTGTTTAAAATGGTAAATGGGAACCCTCGCGATCCCCGTGGGATGTGTTGGGATTGACTTGACCTAATTTAGGGCCATCCATGGGATGTGCTGGCTTTTCCCGGGTTTAGGGATTGTTATTAAACAAGTGACCTTGTTGTAATGAATTGTCGAGCCCTCGATAAATATGTTGGCATTAATGGTTGATTCATGGAAATTATAAACTGGTTAAATGGCTTAATGTGTAAAATGATTAAAGACCATAATGGATAGGTTATGGGTCTAGTGCTAAATGCTTATTGAGTTAGGCATAACACATGGGAATTGGGTGAATGGTTAAGTGATGTAAAATGGTAAAGTGTTAATGGGTTAAGGCATAATGTGAATTCCCAGGTGGGTTGTTGTCAATAGTGTCTGCTGAAGGGAAATGGTTTGGATGGTTGATGGTTACTTATATATATAATCACGTGCACATGGATTCATAGAGTGGGGTATGACATGAGGATCTATGCCCACGGGTCGAGCTAAGACTGAGGTTCTAAACTCCACCCTAAATGCATGGTTTAGGAAAGGGGACTGAGGGTCTATTCTCCTAATGGTTGAATCCACCCGGACTGAGGCTTCGAGGTGAGGTTATGGTTGCTATGAGGGGGTTAGTATTATTGAGATAGGATAACATTGTGTTTTCCCTCTTGTGTGTGATTGTTGGACTTAGACCCATGTAACATAATGAGTGTGATTAACCCATGGAAATGTGATGAAATGGTAAGTGGTGATAATTGGTAATAAATGAATAGTAATGGAAGTGGCAATGGATTTGGTTCTGAACTGGTTAGTGGCACCTTAATTAATTACTAGGAAATTATCATTCATATTCCTGTTGCATGCACTACATGTTTATAATGGATATTTTGTAGACACCGTTGGTGGTGGCCTACTGAGTTGTACTCACACCCTGCTCAGGCCACCATTGGGTACCCGAGAAGAATTCATTTTTGTAGGTCAGGAGAAGGGAAAAGGTCCTTGCTAGATAGTGATTGGACATGGGTAGCACTTGGTGGAGGATCCAGACTTGGAGTCGGGACCATTTTGGGGATTATTGGTCGTTGTCTTTATTTTGGGTTTTTGTTCACTCTTGCACTTGTAGTATGACATGGCATATTTATTGTTTGAAATGATTGTTATACATATTCCTTGTATATTTGTTATTTTTTCCGCTATTTGGTTTATTTCTGTTGTGGCTTACTCTGATAAAAAGGGGGTATAGTCTCCCCACTTGACCCCGTAGACCCCCGCTGCTAGTCGGAAGCCTTTGGCATATGGGGAGGCATGCTTAAGGTCATGTAACCACCCGACTATGAGCACTAGTTTAGTGGATTCCGAGTCGGGGACGTTACAAAGTGGTATCAGAGGAGGCCTTTCTTCTCCTTCTCTGAGGTCTTGTTATTTGGGATTGGTAGCCAAGGTTTAAGATGTGTCGGGACTTGGTAATGAGCTCATGCTTGGAAGTAGCTAACCCATGTACAAGGGAAAAACAAGTCCCCCTGGGTGGGAATTGTTGTTCTTGGTTGTGTGATGTTACAGTTGATGATATTTCACTGTTGGGTGATGCACATGTGGTTTGATGTGACTATTTTATGACGTTTGGATCATGGCCTTAACGACACGCGGATTTTCATTCATGCATCATTGTTGGTACCTAGGGAGATAGGTGACATGCATTGTGTTATGCACACGCATGGGGTGGGTGTGTGAGGCATGAAAGTAGGGTGGATCATGCATTTCATGAAACCAAGAAATAATGAGAAGAATGAAATGAAACAAGTGGGTAAATGATGTTTAATGAAATAATAGGGTTTGAAACAAATTGGAAAATGTTGTTGGGTTAGTGTATGAAAATGGGTTATTGTAGCTAGTGAATAGATTTTTGATGAAGCCATGCAAAGTTTTATGGTATGCGTTCTAAATCTCGTGCTTGGAATTGTAGAGAAATGCCTCCACAATGTTGGTTACCAATTGGGAAATAGGAGGATGTTGCGGAGAAAACTCCTCTAGTAGAGGAGCAAGAAAATGTGGCGATCCATGAAGGTAGAGAAGACCATTTCCAGGAGAACTTGGCCCACCTTATGCAGATGATGGATTGGGACCCATGGCGGGTTGCACCGAGTATGTTTGAGCTGACCAGGGAGTTCCAGCTGCAGCACCCTCCGACCTTCACTGGAGAGGGTGGTCCAGAGGTAGTAGAGTTCTGGTTAGAGTCTATCCAGACGATACTGGACCATCTAGAGACCCCTGTTGAAAATCAAGTGAAGCTGGACACTTATATGTTGTGGGTCCAAGCTAGGTGTTGGTGGGACATTCAGGATTAAATCGAGCAGGATGAGGGAATGTCGTGGAAGGTTTTTCAGGAAAATTTTATGGATCATTTCTACCCAGAGACTTTGAGACAAGAGCAGGCTACAGATTTTATGAGCCTCACTCAGGGATCGCTATCAGTGATGGACTATGTTAGTCTCTTCACTGATTTGAGATGCTTTGTCCCAGTGTTAGTAGGAAATGAGGTAGCAGTAGCAAAGCGTTTCCAGGATGGACTGAGACATGAGATCTGGTCTCAAGTAAACATCTTCCGCTTGAAGAGGTTTGTAGAGGTAGTATATCAGGCACTGATCTCGGAAGGAAACCTGAAGGGAGCTTCGAGTAGTGGGATTTTGGTGTCAGTGGGACAGACAAGCGGTGTAGCTATTGAAGGTCAAAAGCGACGCCATGAGAGCTCACAACATGATGGAAGTCTGCAAAGTGGCTAGAAGAGGGGGTTAGCCTCTCAGAGTGGGAATCAAGTGTTTTTCTATCAGTGCAGTAGACCGGGGCATATGCGTGGTCAGTGTCCTCGACCTCCAGTTGAGTGTTGTTCGTGCGGAAGGATGGGGCATGTGCAGAGATTTTACAGGAACCCTCAGTAGGCGGGTGAGCATGATAGTGAAAAGTAGGTGCCGGGTACGGGAAGGGGATCAGTTGCCCCATATCAGGC
Organism: Viscum album; assembly: GCA_963277665.1. Classification (NCBI taxonomy): domain Eukaryota; kingdom Viridiplantae; phylum Streptophyta; class Magnoliopsida; order Santalales; family Viscaceae; genus Viscum; species Viscum album. Next base: position 514,188,023 of record OY728141.1, on the reverse strand, counting down.
AGGAATTTGGAGCTCCACGGGAGGTACTGGCAGGGGAGGTGGACGTGGAACTACAGGGAAAGATCGCTCACGCCATCAGGGCAGTGCAGCGCAGGGCGTTCAGGCTGGGGCCCAAGGTAGAGGGGCAGGTCAGCTTCAAGCAATTCAGTTTGCGTCTAGTGATGGTGAGGCTGGACCATCAACTGTTCGAGGTATGATCCTTGTAGCTTCTACTTTTTCTAGTGCGTTGTTTGACACAGGTTCCACACACTCTTTTGTATCTTCTCAACTTGTGGAGCGATGGTTTTACCTATGGAAAAGGTGTGTGGAGTTATGTCAATTGACACTTTGTTGGGGGTGCGGGTTGAGGATATCAAGAAATGCAAGGGGTGTGCCTTGGAAGTTGGGGGGTATCGTTTTCTATGGGATCTATTCGTTCTCGAGATGTTAGGGTTCGACCTCATCTTGGGAATGGATTGGTTGGTGTTGTATCGGGCATATATAGACTGATATCGCAGCAGAGTACCATTCAGGTCGCTTGAGGGTGATGCTTATGTCCACCGTGGTGAATGGGATGTTTGATCAGGTTGTTCAGGACTGATTGGTTAGAAGTTGAGTGGAGTCACGGCTCAAGTGGCATGTATCATGCTTGATGATTATGAGAGATGAGAACAATCTAATTTTAATCTTATGGTGGATCAGTTTTAGGATGTGTTTCCTGAGGATTTATCAGGGTTACCACCCAAGAGGGATGTTGAGTTCACGATCGAGTTGCTGCCGGGAGTGGAGCCAGTTTCTATTCTTCCATAGCGAATTCCATCGGAAGAACTCTAGGAACTAAAGGTAAAGCTTGAGGAGTTGAAGCGTAAGGGGTTTATCTGTCCTAGTACGTCTCCTTGGAGATCTTCCGTACTTTTTGCAAAGAAGGTCGATGGGTCATTGAGGCTGTGTGTTGACTATCAAAAGTTAAATCAGATGACAGTGAAAAATCGGTACCCTCTTCCTAGAATTGATGAACTTTTTGATCAGTTGAGGGGTGCATCAGTGTTTTCTAAGATTTATTTGAGTTCAGGTTACCACCAGTTGAGAGTGAGGTCTTCTGACATACCGCAGACAGCTTTCCAGAGTCGGTACGGGTTGTTTGAGTTCGTGGTGATGCCTTTTGGCATGAACAATGCACCAATGGTGTTTATGGATTTGATGAACCAGATCTTTCATCCCTATCTAGATCAATTTATTTTTGTATTTTTTGACGATATCTTAGTGTACTCGAAAACTCCTGGAGATCATGCCCAACATCTTGACATCGTCTTGGGTACGCTAAGAGAGCATCGGCTATACACCAAGCTATCCAAGTGTCAATTCTGGATAGGTGAGTTGCATTTTCTGGGTCACATCATCTTGGAGGTAGGTGTGTCAGTGGATCCAGAGAAAGTGCAAGCATTTGTATCTTGGGAGCAGCCCAAGATCATTTTTGATGTTCAGAGTTTTCTGGGTTTGGCCGGGTATTACCAAAGGTTCATTCAGGATTTCTCTCACTTGACAGCACCACTCTCAGGCTTGACCAAGAAAGGAATAAGGTTCGAGTGGTCTTAGGATTGTGAGAATGCCTTTCAAGAGTTGAAGAAGCGGTTGATGACCGCACCTATCATGATCTTACCCGAGCCGGGTAAGAAGTAAATCATGTTTTGTGATGCGTCTGGAATCGGAATTGGGGCTGTGTTGATGCAGGGTGAGTGGGTTTTGGATTATGGGTCAAGGAATTTGAGACCCCACGAGCGGAACTATCCCACTCACGATCTTTAGCTGGCTGTAGCTGTTTATGCCTTGAAGTGCTGGAGGCGCTATCTGTTGGGAGAATGGTTTACTATGTTCACTGACCATAAGAGGTTAAAGTACATCTTCTCATAGCGGGATTTGAATATTCGGCAGTGAATATGGGTTGAATATATCCAGTCTTTTGACTTTGTGTTGGTATACACACCGGGAAAGGGAAATAGTGTTGCTGATTCTCTGAGCAGAAAGGTTCAGAATCAGGTGGTTCAGGAATCCAGTAGCGAGTGGAAGGTGATGGATTTGTTTGGAGAGATGCACCTGGTGGTGCAGGAGGAGAATGGTCAAGTCACTCTTACTTTCTTAAAGATGGAGTAAATGCTTGTGATTCAAGTTAAGTAAGGTCAGCATGATGATCCTGAGTGTTTGATCATTAAGGAAAAGCTTAAAGGTGGGGAGCGACCTTCTGGTTGGGCCATCGGTGTGGACGAATTTGTTTGTGTTCATGATCATGTGGTTGTGCTAGAGTGTATGTGGGAAGAATTGATGTGTGAGTTCCATGCATCAAAGTGGGTAGTGCATCCTGGTTTGACCAAGAAGTACCATGATCTCTGAAGTCAGTTTTGGTGGCCTGGAATGAAGAAGGAAGTTGCGGTCTTTGTGGAACGATGTCTTACCTGTTAGTAGGTGAAGGTTGAGCATCAACGCCCAGGTGGTTTGTTGCATCCATTGCCCATTCCGGAATGGAAGTGGGATGATGTAACCATGGATTTTGTCGTGGGTCTTCCGAGGAAACTGTGGAAGAATGATGCAATCTGGGTGGTTGTGGATCGGTTAACGAAAGTGACTCATTTCTTACTGATTCAGGAGACCCTTACAGTCAACCAGTTGGGTGAGCTGTATGGTTGAGAAATAGTGCGATTGCATGGGGTGTCACATACCATAGTTTCGGACGAGATCCGTGTTTCACATCGTGTTTCGGGAAAGGGTTGCAGAAGGCGCTTGGTACGCAGGTGTTTTTGAGTATGACTTTCCACCCGCAGACGGACGGGCAGTCGGAACGTACGATCCAAGTGTTAGAAGACATGTTAAGATCTTGTGTCTTGGATTTTGGAGGTTCTTGGGAGAGGCACCTATTGTTAGTTGAGTTTGCCTACAACAACAGTTTTCAGGCTATGATTCAGATGCCACCGTTTGAGGCGCTTTATGGGAGACCATGTAGATCTCTGTTATGTTGGATAGAGGCCGGTGAATTTGAGTTGTTGGGGCCAAGTCTTGTGCAGGAGACATCAGAGAGAGTTAAGTTGATCAGGAAGAGGATGACTATAGATCAGAGTAGGTAGAAGTCGTATGTAGATAAGAGGTGTAGACCTCTTGAGTTTGGGGTGGGTTATAAAGTGTTCCTTTGGGTTTCGCCAAGGTTGGGTCACTGTCGGATTCGAAAGTAGGTTAAGTTGGCACCCATGTATGTGGGACCTTTTGAAATTGTGGAGAGGATCGGACCAGTGGCTTACCAGTTGGATCTTCCACAGCGGTATGGTGGGATTCATGATGTGTTTTATATGTCACAGCTTTGACGGTATCATCCTGACCCATCTTACATGGTTGATGTTGAATATGTGGAGCTTGAGGCTGATTCATCCTTTGAGGAGCATCCGGTTCGTGTGGTGGATCATAGTAAAAAGATCTTGCGGGGCAAGGTTGTTCCATTAGTGCGAGTACCATGGAAACATGGAAAAGTTCAGGAAGAAACATGGGAGCGAGAATCAGATATGCGGGCTCAGTGGCCTGAACTCTTCTCTTCGGTAGATCAATGAGGTTTGGAACCTCAGATCAAGGACGAGCTGTTATAAGGTGGGGAGGTTGTAATATCCCAATTTTTAAAAAGGTATGATTTTGTTGAGTTTTGGTTGAATCACATGTTTCGGGCTTCAAGGGATGTGTTCTGAAGGTATGAGAGGCCTTGGGGGTGTTCCGGGGGCACAGGGCACAAAAGGAAGGAAATCTGGGCAAGAAAAGTCAGGGCGCATGGCCTGCACATGACCAGGAAAACTGTGCGGCCTGCCCAGGTAAAACCGTGTGGGCCCTCCTCCTCTGTATAGTAGCATGCACACAGTTTGCGCACGGTTTTCCAAACTGTGCGGACAAACCATGCGGCCACTTAAAGTTGGAAAAAATTACAAAATTTCTACTCCGGGCTTTTAAACCCCAACTCGGGATTTTCCTCTCTGCTCCTCCCTCTCAACCCTAGGATGAACTTGGCTGAACCAAGCTACCCAAGAGTGGTTCTTATTTGATTCTAAGTTGTTTTTGGTGCCATTGGTTGTGAATCGAAGCTCCGAGTAAGGCTAATCCCATCCTTGCTTCTCTTTTTGGTTTAGGGTTTGTATCTTCCCTCCCTCTCATTCTGAAGCTCTAAAACCATAACTTTTGGGTGAGTTTTAGGTTGAATCTCCAAATGTTGGTTGGATCGAGGTCTAGGGACTTTATTGAGAGTGAGTTCAACCTCGGTTTCAAGGTAGGTGGTCTACAAAGATATATCCCATGGTTATTTGGGTATTTGTGCATGTTTAGTTGTGTTCTTATTTTCCTTTGGTTATGTTTTGAATAACCTAGGCATGTTTGGTAATAATGGTGTTTAAAATGGTAAATGGGAACCTCAAGATCACCGTGGGATGTGTTGTGATTGAATTGACCTAATTTAGGGCCATCCATGGGATGTGCCAGCTTTTCCTAGGTTTAGGGATTGTTATTAAACTTGTAAACATGTTGTAATGAATTGTTGAGCCCTCGATAAATATGTTGGCATGAATGGTTGACTCATGGAAATGATAAATGAGTTAAATGGGTTAATGTGTAAAATTATTAAAGAGCATAATGGATAGGTTATGGGTCTAGTGCTAAATTCTTCGTGAGTTAGGCATAACACATGGGAATTGGGTGAATGGTTAAGCGATGTGAAATGGTAATGTGTTAATGGGTTAAGGCATAATGTGAATTCCCTTGTGGGTTGTTGTGAATAGTGTCTGCCGAAGGGCAATGGTTTGGATGGTTGATGGTTACTTATATATATAAGCATGTGCACATGGCTTCATAGAGTGGGGTATGACATGAGGATCTAAGCCCACGGGTCAAGCTAAGACTGAGGTTCTAAACTCCACCCTAAATGCACGGGTTAGGAAAGGGGACTGAGGGTGTATTCTCCTAATGGTTGCATCCACCCGGACTTAGGATTCGAGGTGAGATTATGGTTGCTACGAGGGGGTTAGTCCTAGTGAGATAGGATAACATTGTTTTTACACTCTTGCATGTGATTGTTGGCCTTAGACCCATGTAACATAATGAGTGTGATTAACCCATGGAAATGTGATGAAATGGTAAGTGATGATAATTGGTAATAAATGAATGGTAATGGAAGTGGAAATGGATTTGGTTCTGAAATGGTTAGTGGCACCTTAAATAATTACTTGGAAATTATCATTCATATTCATGTTTCATGCACTGCCTATTTATACTGGATATTTTATAGACACTGTTGGTGGTGGCCTACTGAGTTGTACTCACAGACTGCTCGGGCCGCCGTTGGGTACCCGAGTAGACTTCATGTTTGCAGGTCAGGAGAAGGGAAAAGGTCCTTGCTAGATTGTGAGTGGACATGGGTAGCACTTAGTGGAGGATCCAGACTTGGAGTCAGGACCATTTTGGGGATTTTTTGCCGTTGTCTTTATTTTGGGTTTTTTCACTCTTGCACTTGTAGTATGACATGGCATATTTATTGTTGGAAATGATTATTATACATGTTCCTTGTTTATTTGTTATTGTTTCCGCTATTTGGTTTATTTCTATTGTGGCTTACTCTGATAAAAAGGGGGTATAGTCTCCCCACTTGACCCCATAGACCCCTGCTGCTAGTCAGCAACCTTTGGTGTATGAGGAGGCATGCTTAAGGTCATGTAACCACCCGGATCGGAGCACCAGTTTAGTAGCTTCTGGGTTGGGGACGTTACACACTCTATGTGGGAAAAGATACTTAACATATATGAAGGTTATTTAAAAGTCTGATAAGTTAGTTTAAAGGTTCTATGGAACAATTATGATGTATTGAGGATGCAACCAAATGAATCTATTAATTAGGTTTATAAAGTTCCCATGAGAAAATATTTAGAAAATGTAAAATGTTGGAGACGTACGGAATACAAATTATTTAATAAAAATAAACTTCTTTCACAGGAGGATGAAAATTTAAAAGAAAATGTGTTTTAAAAATTTGAAGACTGAAATGACCACACATAAGATTTTCTAGTGGTTATTTTAGGTAGTTCTCTTACAAGGGAAGAGAGTGATAATGATTAAGTATAAGTGGAAGAGAGATTCTATCTCTAAGTAGAGTTATAAGATTCTCTTGAAGAAATAGATGTTTAAAGATCCAAAAGAAAGAAATACAATAGAGTAGTTTATGATTAAAAAACTTATATATAGAAATAAGAAAAGGATAAGTCTTAATTAAAGACAGAAGTTTAAAATCTAAAATTTGATAATCTAGAAATCTTAGAGAATGTTGTTGAGTACAAGCTCATAGATGAATAACATGCTTGAGTTATTGAGGGTTTGAGTAACACAGTGAATGATCGATTCAAACATATTAAATATATTGAAGAGGGGGTTGTCAAAATATGATGAAAAATAGAAGATAAAGAGAGAATTTTTACTCTCTATATGACATCAGGAAAGAAAATCAAACAAGAAATGGAAAATGTGGAAGAGAAATATGGACGTCCAAAAACATTGTCATAGGATTTTGGGCCGAAGAAAAAGACACATCAGGGTGAAAAGGATAGTACATGGATTGATTATAAGAAAAATATAGTGGTAACTAATTTCAATATGCAAGAACCCACTCTGATGATAATGGTTTATTTTGGCATGAATCAGAATCAAAATAATTAGAGAACCAAAGGGTAAACTAGTGTTATAGTAAAGACACACAATAATTACCTTGAATCATGTGTAATTGTTATGGAAATATGAAACATTCTCAAAATGTTTATTTCATATCCAAAAGGTATTGAAGGGCCCTAGGGTAAAAAAGGTATCCAATTAGAGTTCAATATTCCTAGAATTCCTTTGACGGTCACTATTTCTGGTGTGTAAGATTTGGGAATATATCCATGTAGTACTCATTTCCAATACATGGGAATTTGTTGATGAAAACCCAAAATGGATATACACTGCAACTTAAGGAATCATCAATCCAGATGAAAACAAAAAATATATTTGTATCTCTTTAAGATAAATTTGTTCCATCATATTCTGAAAAATACCAAGCATATCAATCAACACCAGGTGTAAATTTTAAGACATGGAAAAAAATTATGAGTTGATAAAGTAGTGGTTGAAGATATTTCCTTAAAAGAATCATATTGTGATAGTGTATGGATCCTTGAAAGTGGATAAACTTCCCATATGATGAGAAATAAGGATCTTTTCATAGAAATCAAGAACAACAAGGAAGGTTTCATCAAATTTGGAAACGATGAAGTCTTAAAGATTATTAGATTAGAAAAATCTAAGTTCATGTGGTGGGGATATGAGATGTGTGAATGTATTGTTTATTAAAGGCCTAAGTCACAAATTGTTAAGTGTTAGTAAAAAGTATGGATCATGGAATGTAATAAAATTTATCAAAAAGACATGTATCTACAAGGGAAAGGATGGTGCTTTTGTTATTCAATAGAAACACAGAGAGGGGAATATCTACCATGTCAATGAAGAAGAGTATATATAATTTCTATCCAAGGAAGAAGAAGGAAAATTATTTCATAAATTTATTGACTGTTTGATCTAATAATCCTTGTAATAGCTGGTAAAAAATGATGGATCTCAAGATCTCCCTAAACTATCACATAATAATATAAACGCATTCAATGTTGGTTAAAAGGGGAAGATTTTCCAAAACACATATAAGGAAAAAAGAAAAAAAGTCAACAAGAGTGCTTGAACTAGTTCATGTTGATGTGTGTAGACCTATATCACCAAGGTCCATTTATGGGAAGAGGTATTATGTGTTGTTTATTGATAATTTCAGTTGGATTCCATGTATATTTTCATCAATCCCAAGTTTTAAGTGTTTAGTTGCATTACTCAATATCAGAGAAAGGTTGAGAAGATGATATGGTATAAAATTATAAAATTTTGGAATAAAAATGGATGAAATTTCACAAAAAACAAAGTAAAATATTATCTAAAAAAAGGAAAAGGAACTAAGTATCAAATGTGATAACTCATCAGAAAAATGGTGTAGTTGAGAGGGGAAACCAGATCATAAACAACATTTTCATAATGATGCTTATAAATAAAGACATACCAGATAAGTTTTGGAAGGAAGTAGTCATGAAATAGGTCTACATTTATAATATATTTTTGTTGTTTATGGGAGAAAAAAAAGATTCCATATGATATATGGTATGGATAGAAGCTGATGCTAAAGTACTTTTGAATCTTTAGAAGTAAGTGTTTCATTATCAATAAATAGAAACATAGGGAGTTTGAATCTCATGGAGATAAAGGGATCTTATTTGGATACTTTATAAAGATCAAAGCATATAAATTCTTCAATAAGTGGATAGGAAATGTTGTTGTAAGAAATGATGTCACTATAGTGTAGAATGAGTATAATATTTAGCAAAAAAATGAGCAGATTCAGGTGGATAGTGATGAATATTTGAGTTGATCAAGATGAGAACAAAGATATGAGGAAAATTTATAAGAAGATATGGATGATGATAAGGATAAATTTAGGCCTGCATCTATATATGTTTTGAAGGTTCAAGTTGAATTTAGTGAGAATAACATCATTGGTGACCAAAAAACACTAGTGAAGAGGAGGATAATGAGGTATCCATAACAAATATCTTTATTATCTCAGGTAGATCCAAAGAATTTCTAAGAAATTGATAGGGATGAGAATTGGGTTCCAATGATGAATGAAGAGCTTAAAAAATTTAAAATAACTAGACTTTGGATATTATTTTGAGGTTGACAAAAAAATTTTCATTGGGATCAAATGGGCATTCCATAAAAAACTGAAGGAAGACAACACATTGATTTGAAACAAAGTACTATTGGTGTGAAAATGATACTACCAGATCAAGGGAATTGATATAGATGAAATGTTTTCACCCATGGAACAACTAAAGAGAATTTTACTATTCTTATCCATAATAGTGTAAAGGAAATTCAAGATATTCCATATGGACATCAAGTCAACATTTCTAAATGGATTTTTGAAATAAGTGATGTTTATTGAACAAATGGATGGTTTTATTTTCCTTAATTACGATGAAAAAGTTTTTTGGTTGAATAATTCCCTTTATGATCTAATGAACTCACCAAGAGCATGATATTCAATACTGGATCAATACTTGAAGAAGTTCAATTTTTAGCATGGTAATGTTGATTATAATCTCTATGTCAAAAACAAGACTGATCAAAGGATGATAGTGCTAGTATATATAGATGAAATAATATTTGGTGGGTCAAAAAAAGCATAATGAAAACATTTTTTATAATTAAAAAAGTGTGAGTTCAAGATGTTTATTATTGGAGAATTGAATTTTTTCCTTGGTCTATAGGTATTACAAGGAGAGAATGATACATTAATATCTCAATATAAATACACCAAGGAGGTTCTATGAAGTTTTAGAATAGAGGATTCCAAGGAGATGAAAACTCTATTTGATACCCAGATGAATTTGTTAAGATACAATGATGAAAAAATATTCAATGTCATAGAATATAGGCATATCATTGGGAGATTATTTCACTTAACAACGACATGACTCAACATTGTATTTTCCATGTTTCAGGAAACATAGTATCAAATAAATCCCAAATAAAGACACTTTATATTATTAAAAATAATAATATGGTATATCAAAGGTACTATGGATTTTGGTTTTCTTTACAATTAAACATTAGAACATGAGTTTTTGGGATATACAGACACTGATTGGGCTGGTTTAATAGATGAAATAATGTCTAATCGAGCAGTTTATTTTATCCTAGTGGTTTGAATATTTATTGGTTGAGTAAGAAACAAGACTATATTTAAATGAGCACTGTATAAGTTGAATATATTGTGACCACCCAATCCTATAAGCAATTATTCTGGATGAAGCATAAACATGAAGATATAGGAGTTTCAGTGAAGTCTCTGATCAGAATCAGTTGTGATAATTCAAGTGCTACCAGTCTTAGAAAAAACCCAATCCATCACTCAAGGGAAAATAATATTGAAATAAAGTATCACTTTATAAAGGATAATTTTGAGAATGAGTTGATGAAATTGGAATATGTACCAACAAAAATTCAAGTCATAGAAATCCCAACAAAGGTCATACCCAAATAAGTGTTTGAAAATCGTCTAATAACTCTTGGAGTCTAGTCGACCCTCTACACTTAAACAATGTGGATGTGGAACCCCACTACCTAAGGTTTTTTATAAATTTTACTATGTTATTATAAGTGTTATTTTCTAATTTTGGACCAAAAAGGAGTGACCTTTGGGTTCATTGAAAAAAGGGGGGAAGAATGGTTCATAAACGAGGGAATAATTGCTGGATTATACTATAAGGAAGAGTAATGTGATATGAGGGGGATCTTTCACATTGAATTATGGGGAGAGAGGTTGATGGGATAATTTTGAAAATAATTATTCTGAATTTTTTTCTATCAATTAATACAAATCAATGAAGGAGCGACCTTTGAGTTCGTGATGCAAGTAATTTACAAAGTGTAGGTTAATAGGTGATCTTGAGACATGACTATAATTTAATAAATGAAAACATTAATCAAATGGAATTGAGAATAAAGTGATTTATAGATGATATTTTAATTCTACTCTTGTTTCTCATATTGATAAAGACTCATGTGATCTTAGAGTGTAATAGTCCAGAATTTTATCAATGGAATTTCTCTTCGGAATATATAATTGTATTATATTTTTGCCAAAAAATATTATACACATGTATTATATGATGAAGCCAATAATATTTTATTATAATAAATTGAAAATTAAATTTAGATAATGAAAATGGGTATAATAATTGAAAATATTACAATGGGATAAAAAATATAGAAGAAGATAAGTAATATATGAAAATTTGGATATGCTCAATCCACCATAATGACTGCACTCATGAACAAAGCAGTAAAAATAAAACATAATATCATTAATAAAATATTCATCTTTAAAATGGAAATAAATATAACCTTGATAGAAAATTAAATTAAATGAATAATTAATGAAATTAGAGTTATTTATAAAATGTAAAGATCCCGTATGACCGTTATAAATCTGACCATTAGAATAATGATTTGGTTGTTATAATAGTAAGCTGACAGTTAGGAATAGAAAACTGATAGTTAGAATAACAACTTAAACTATGTAAGTGTAGAATAATATTTATGTATTTTATAAAATAAAAATATGACATATTTTTGTCATAATACAAGTAAATAAATATTAAAAAAATAGAAAATAAGGGTTTTATTTTTAAAAAAATGTATATTTTATTTTTATTTTTATAATAAATATAATTATTTAAAAAAAGTTTATTTTCATAAAATGGATTTATCAATTAATATTATTTTTTATAATAATGGTAACATAATTTTATGAGACCATAGGTAAATTTTCAAAGAGTTAAGAAAATTTATCGAAATAAAAAAAAATGAAATTTTCACTTAAATTAGGATTTTATTTAAAAAATAAATTTCTCATATTTATAATTATTTTAAAAAAAATGTATTTTATTTTTTGAATTTAATTGTCCAATTTTTTTTTGGTATGTTTCTAAAATAGTTTATTTTTTTTATGAAATGTGAAATACGGTAAAATAAGGCATTTAACATAATAAGCTAAATACATGAATTTTTAAGTCATGAATGATGTAAGAACCAATTAGTTTGAACTAAAATTAACTAGTTACTATATATAGTTACAATAATCAATAATATTTATACTATTGATACAAAATAATAAACTAATGATTATAATATTCAAAAACACCCCTCTCATCCCTTTATAAATACCACCCCTCACCACCCCTTATCTTCACACCCTCTAAGCCGTGGAGCTTGAAAATATTCTTCCCAATTCAATTCAAAATATTCCCCCATGTATAAGTGTTTTTGGTCTCACCCAAAGACCATTTCAAGGCGCCATAATGAGTATTTCATAGTGACCAGACTTAAGAGATAATATTCTCTATTTAGCCCTTTCAAATTCTTCTCTTCTTTAAACTTCTCCTCACCTCCAACAACCAAAATAAAATAATAAATATAGTATTATAAATATACTATAATCTTATTTTTTCAATGGGATATCTATTTTATACCCTCAATTATTTTGATTCTTAAATGAATATGTTGTTCACAATAGGGTTGGTTCACTGCCTCTATGAACAACACACTTCATTTTTTCCACCACCTTCAAGGATGGTTATAAAAATATTATTATTACTAAATATGGTTATAATTATTTTTTTATAAATTATTTCATAATCTACAATATTTAAATAACTATTTAATTAAATAAAATGAAACTAGTTTATGATGGTCGGTAAAACCGCAAAATAAACTAACCATTTAGCATTAAAATTTTAATTAAATGGATCATACATATGTCAGAAAAAAATGATATATGAAACCATTTAAATTTATATAAGTGAATTAATATCATTTTATTTTACTTTTATAATTTTATTCCCATTTTAAAAAGAACTTTCATAGGTATAAAAAAGTGATCTGACCATGAAACCATGAAACTAACTCTCCCAGAAGAGCAAAAACAAATATTACATCTCTTTAAAATGGTTATAAATGTATAGAATAAAATTATAATAAATTAAATATATATGGATAATGTTATGAATTAGGTAATTAATGAAGTTAATTTTATTATCTAGTATGTTAAGTTCAAGTGAATAACACATTCAGACATAAGGCAAGGGATCTGTCCAAACCACCCTTTTTCTTCAGGGTTTGAACATTCTCTATCTATATCATTTATCTATCTTTTTGATGTTATGGGATGACTCTATATTATTTATATATGTATATTATATATATACCAAGATTATTATACCTTAATTTTATGGGGTAATACATTCCATAAATTATTTTATCAAATGACTTACGTTTATGCCTTATGATCGATTCCCTTTTGTGGTGTACACAAGCATGCACATGTTATGATAGTGCACCAAAATATCTCTCTAATTAATTGGGTAATGTTTTAGTCTCACTAGATATCATATATGAGATTATGGAGTAAACCTAATCCATTATGTTACTTTTTCCACCAAGTGATATTGTCATGGTTGTTAGCCTTGACTCATGTTTATGTCATGTTTATGTCGCTACCACTTTCCTATGTTTCCATGATCCTATGATACCATGTTCTTTATATTATGCTCCCTTATGATTATTAATGATAAATTATTATTTATTATATCATATTATACCTATTTATGGATATGTTATTCCTCTCCATCATGTTTATTACCTTACTAGGTTTTATAACTCACCCCTTTCTTTTATGTATTCCCTAGGTTATCCTATATATTTTTAGGAGATAAAAGGAATTTTGGGATCTCATTATGAATAATAAAATATAAAGGTAATGTTTTACTTTCCTTTTGTTGTATTATAGACATATTATAACAAATACAATTAGATTTTATGATCCCTAGTCAATATTTAATAGATGTTTATATTGAAAATCATGTAACAATATATGTAAAAGGGTTGGGTTTCTATAGTTGGTATCAGAGAATGGTCTAGTTATTTTTGGGTATTAGGACTTGAATAATTAAGTGAGAACCCTAGGGATAAGTCTAAGGATAAATATAAGGATAATTCTAAGTATAATAAAATATTCTGGAATTTTGGTTAAGTATAGAGTGATTGGTTTCCAAGAAATTACATTCCTGTTCGGATACTACAATTAGATGTGGCCCTGACATAATTGTGCCTAGGAGTAAAACAATAAAAAGTTCACATTGAGTAAGATGAAATAATCACCAAGTGCATAAAAACATGCCTTTTTGTACACCTACATTAAGACTCCATGGGGATATGATTTGAAAATTCACAAACTCTTTACAATCCATTATGAAGGATTTGAACAAATTGTTAGGTTATAAAATATAATAGGGAAATTACCATGTATAATCTAGATTTAAAACCTAGAGACTCTTATTTTAGTATTTACATGTCATTTATATGTTATTCATTTTAATTCCATAGTTTCCCATTTATAAATTTATTAGTTAAAGTATCCTCATATCAGTTTTCCTTTATTTTAGTTAATGGAAGGAAATAAGAGGAATCGTTCCAACAACCAACATAGTAGGAAATGTGATAATTAATCGAAATATATGCCTAAACTTGTGGGATAAAGATCTAAGAAATTCATGATAATGATGGATCATATGACACATTCTATTAATAATAACATGAATCATGTGGAACACCCTTCTTCACCTAAGAAAGACCAAGTCGTAGTTGAGTCCTTTATGCAACAAAGGCCTCCTGAATTTAGTGGATCTCATGATACCCTCATCACGAAACAATGGAATAACTACATTGAGAAGATATTATCTATCCACCAATGCTCAGAATATGGGAAATTTGTATTTTCCATTTATCACATGGAGGGGAAAGTTGATAAGTGGTGGACACTGATCAATCACACAAAGTCCAAAGAGTATATTAACTCCATGGAATTAGAAGGATTCAAGAAAATATTTTTATATAAATATTTTCCCCCAAATCTCCATTATAAAATGGAGATGGAGGTCTTTGGACTAAATAAAAATTAATATGAGTGCATTGGGGTGTATGATGAAAACTTCTCAAGGCTTGGACAATATGCCGTCATATTTTTCATGAACACCAAATGTAAGGTGGACTACTTAATTTGAAGGTTAAAGATGTGTATATGAAAATCATTATTGATTGGAGACTTTTAAATCTATGAGGATATTGTCTATTGTACCCTTAAAGTTGAGATGAAGATTGGAGACTATCATTGGTCTCATGGGGCCAAAGATAAAAAGCATAAAATGGAATTTACATCGGTATGATCAATTTATAAATCTCATGGTTGAAAGAAAACACAACATCCCACTTGTCAAAAATATGGGAAGAAGTACCCTAGAAATATATATAGGGAACCAGGAGATACTTCAAATGTGGAAAAGAGGGGCATTGAGCTAATCATTACTGAAGGGATATGTGGAAGTGCACTAATGTGGAAGAATAAAGGAAGGTTCAGATCAAAACTTAGCCTGTGTTATAGTATTTTAATTGTTAGGAACATGACCATTATGAAAGATAATTACCTAAGACAAGGGTTTTCAAATAAAATCAGTGAAAACAACCACCAAGTCCTAGCGATCAAGTAATGGCATCTTCTATTACTACTACTAAGGTGGATCCTGATAACTATGTGGTGATAAGTACGTTGGTTATTAATTCAAGAGTAGAAAATGTAATTTTTAATTCCGGTTCTATGTATTCTCTCATATCTTGAAAGTTTAGTAGAACTATTCAAACACCACTGCCAAAAATGGGGGTTGAGATATCCGTGAGAATAAAAAATGGAGAAATTATTGCATTCCAAGTATATAACTCCTCCTCAGTCAATGTTTTTGGATTGAAACTCCCATAAAATCTTTTCATACTTTCTTTAGTGGAGTTTTATGCAACATTTATAATGTATTGGGATATATTTATTTAAATCCAAAATCAACTATCGAGATAGGGAAATAAATCTTCACATCCCTAGTCATCCACTGATTCTATACAAGTTTAAGGAGGAAGATGAATTTCATTTTGAATATTTATCTCAAGTGTGGATATTATTGCCTTATGAGAAAGATTATCTAGCTCAAATTATTGAGACCAAGGATAAAATCATTCTTGAAGACATTCCCATTATGTGTAATTATACTGATGTATTCTCTGAAGAGTTTCTAGGTCTTACTATTAATAGAGAGGTTTATTTATCAATTTAACTTATACCTGGATCTCTTACCATATCAAATAATCCTTAAAGAATGGTCATCATAAATTTGGAAGAACTAAATAATCAGTTACAAGAGAATCTAAACAAGGGATTTATACACCTGAGCACTTCATAATGGGGTGCACCGATACTCTTATTTAAGAAGAAGGATGGTTCATTGAACCTCTGAATTGATTGTCATGAGCTCAAAAAAATCACAATAAAGAATAAATATCCCCTTCCATAGATAAATTAATTGTTCAATCAACTATGCGTAGCCTGATATTTCCTTAAGTTTGAAATTTGGTTAGGATATCACTAATTAAAGGTGAAGAAGGAAGATATTTCCAAGACTACCTTTTGGACAAGGTATGGACACTATGAGTTCATAGTGATTCCCTTCAGACTCACCAATGCTCAAGTAACTTTTATGTAATTAATGAATAGATTATTTATATATTACCTCAACATATTTGTGGTAGTCTTTATAGATATTATATTGATATACTCCAAAAGTAAGGAGAGGAATGAGTAGCATTTGAATGTTGTACTAAACACTTTTTGAAAGAAAAATCTATATAAAAGGTACAATAAATGTGAGTTTGAGATGGAGGAAATATCATTATTAGGGAATGTTATAACTAGAAAAGGGATATATGTAGACCCTTATAAGACAAAGGTGATTGAGGAGTGGCCCATACCAACATATGTAATGGAGATATGAAGTTTCTTAAGTCTAGATAGGTATTAATGATGATTTGTGAGGAACTTATCATGATTTTCAAACCTGCTAACCAAGATGACTTGGAAGAGAGTAATGTTTTTCTAGACTGACGAATGTGATGATATCTTCAAGGAATTGAAAAAGAGGATTATCACTGCACCATTCCTCATGTTTCCAACAAGTGGTGAACTATTTGTGGTATACAATTATGCTTCAAATAAGGTCTTATGATATATACAAATGAAAAATGATAAAGTGATAGCCTATTCCTCAAGGAAGTTGAAAGTTCATGAGTATAACTATACAACACATGATTTGAAATTGGGTGCATTGATCTTTGCATTGAAAATTTGATAGCATTATCTCTATTAGGATAAGTGTGATATATAAATGGATCATAAGAGGCTAAAATCTATATTCACACATAAGGAGCTTAATATGCACTACAAAAGTCATTTAGAGCTAATAAATGATTATGAATGTTCAATCCACTACCATCCTAAGAAAAAAAATAAAGTGGGAGATAATCTAACTGGAAAGGATCTGAAAAACATATCAATGATGAGAACTAAGAAGGATCCAATCTTTTTATACTTGCATTGGATGAATATAGGAATCATAAAGGAAGGAATACCATAATTCCTTTCTTAAATTATTGCTCATCCATCCTTTTTGGAAAAGATAAAGGATGATAAAAGATAATATGTGGATATTCAGAAGAAGGTGGAAGCTACAATAAAAGCTAAATTCTCAGAGTTTAAAATTGATTAATAAGGATTTGTAAGATTTGGATCATGAGTATTCGTACCATCAAACCCTAAGATAAAGAAGAATATTTTGAATGATTAATATAGACTGACCTTCTCCTTCCGACCAGGAAGCGTGAAGATGTATTAAGATCTCCGAGATAACTATTGGTGGGAAAATATAAATAAGTAGATAATATAATATATATCAAAATGGATCATATGTCAATAAGTTAAGCTTGAAAGGAAAAAGTCTAAGGTGATGATGCAACCATTACCCATGCCTATTTGGAAATGGTAAAACATAACCAGGGAATTTATCACTAGTCTTCCAAAGACATCGAGTGGAAATAATTCTATATGGGTTATGGTGGATTATATTATAAAGTCTAGTCATTTAATTATGATTAGAGAGGACTTCTCACTCGATCAAATTGCGAGGATATACATCAAAGTAGTGGTGAGGCTGCATGAAACACCACTATATATTGTAACTAATCGAGATATGAGATTTACCTCTATGTTTTGGAAAAGTATTCAACATGATCTAACAATTATTGGAATTTCATTATGGGTTATTACCCCTAAAATTATGTCCAATTTGAGAAGAATATCTAGAAACCTGAAGAAATGTTGAGAGCATGTTTGGAGGCCTTTAAAGGAGGATGAGATCAACATCTTCCTCTAGCCGAGTTCTCATATAATAATAGTTTCCACTCAAGAATCCAAATGAATCCATATGAATCCCTTTATGGTAAGAGATACAAAACACTTGAATGTTGGAATGAAGTTGGTGAATGTAAGTTTTTGGGACCTAAAATTGTCTAAGAAATGGTAGAAAAGTTGAAGACAATTTATCAGCACATCAAGGCTTCCCAAAATTGATAGAAGATCTATTACAACAATCATCGATGAGTCCTAGAATTTGAGATTGGAGATATAGAATTCCTATGCATATCTCCATGGAATAGAGTCATGAGATTTGGGAATAAGGGAAATCTAAGTCCCAGGTATATCGACCCCTTTTAGATTCTTGATCGCATCAGAGCTGTGACCTATCGACTATCACTCCCACCATCCCTTTATCAAGTACACGATGCATTCTACGTATCCCTTTTGAGGAAGTATATACAATATCCCTCACATGTAATGAATTAAAAGGTGGTATATTTGGAAAATGATCTCTCTAATGAGGAACATCCGGTGAAGATCTTGGAGCATAGAGATAAAGTTCTACACAACAAGACAACTCAGCTAGTAAAAGTGATATGGAGAAACCATAAGTACACGGAGGAAACATGGGAACCAAAGGATGAAATAAACTAGAATCACCCTTACATATTTACACATAATTATATAAAATGAAATTTCAAGGGTGAAATTTTTTAAGGGGAGAAGAATGCAACGAACCAAAATTTTATCAATGGAATTTCCCTTATGAATATATAATTGTGTCACATTTTTTAACATAATATTATTCACATGTACTACATGATGTAACTGACAACATTTTATTCTAATAAATTGAACATTATATTTAGAGAATGAAAATTTCCATAAGAATTGAAAACCTTACAAATGGATAAAAAATAGAAAATAAGATAAGTAATATATAAAAAATTGGATTTGATTGATTGACTAGAATGACCACACTTACAAACAAAGTTGTCAAAATAAAACATGATATTAGTAATAAAATATTAATCTTGAAATGGAAATAAATATAACCTTGAGAGAAAATATAATTTAATGAATAATTAATTAAATAATAGGTATTTATAGGAATTAAAGATCCCATATGGCTGTTAAAAATATGACCATTAGAATTGAAATATGATTGTTAGAATGGTGAATTGACCATCAAAATAGTAATATGATCATTAGGAATAGTAACTGAACAATTAGAATAGTAACCTCACTTATGGAAGTGTAGAATGATATTTAGGTATCTTATAAAAAGAAAATATGGAATGTTTATATCATAATACAAGTAAATACATGTTTTAAAAAATATAAAATAAGTGTTTGTATTTTTGTAAAACATGTATGTTTTACTTTTTTATAATAAATATATTGATTTAAAAGAATGTTTATTTTCATAAAATAGATTTATAAATTAATATTAAGTTGTATAATAAAGGTAACATAATTTAATGATACTACAAGTAAACTTTCAAAGAGTCATAAAATTTCTTGAAATGTTATAATTGATATTTTTAAATTAAATAATAATTTTATTTAAAAATTAAGTTCTTCATAGTTATAAAATTATTTTCATAAAATTTATTTCATTTTTTGAATATATATTTCAAAAAATGGTTAAAGTGGTTTTTTTATATTTTTCTAAAATAGTTGATTTTTTTTTTGTGAATAGTGAAATATGGTAAAATAAGGTATTTAACATAATAAGCTAAAAAATGAATTTTTGAGTCATGGATGATGTAATCACCCATTATTTCAAACTAATATTCACTAATTAATGTATATAGTCTCAATAATTAATAATATTTATAGTCTTGTTCCGAAATAATAAACTAATGATTATAATATTCAAAAACACCCCTCTTCCCCCTTATAAATACCACCTTTCACCACCCCTTCCCCTCACACCTTTCAAGTTGTGTAGTTTGAAAATATTCTCAAAAAATACCTTCCCATTACTCCATCCATTCCCAAGTGCTAATTTTATCACCCAAATACCATTTCAAGGTGCCCTAAAGAGTTTTTCAATGATATACGAATTAAAAGGTTGTATTCTCTATTTACCCATTTCAAATTCTTCTCTTCTTCTACCTTATCCTCACCTACAACACCCAAAATAACATAATGAATCCAGTATTATAGATATATTTTATTTTTATTTTTTTAATTGTATATCCTTCTTATACCCTCCCTTCTTTTGATTATTAAATGAATATATTGTTCACAATAGGGTTGGTTCACCACCTTTTTGAACAACACACTTCATTTTTCTACACCACCTTCAAGGATGGTTATAATAATATTATTATTGCTAAATATTATTATAATAAGTATGTTATAAATTATTTAAAGTTCTTTAATGTTTCAATAACCATTTAATTAAATAAAACTAAAATATTTTTTGATGGTCGGTAAAATCGCCAAATAAACTAACCATTTAACATTAACATTTTTATTAAATGGATCATCCATACATTAGAAAGAAATGATATATGGGACTATTTAAATTTATTAATTTTCATGAATACCATTTCATTTCACTTCTGGGATTGTATTCCCATTTTAAAAATAACTTCCATAAGTATACACAAGTCATCCGACCATGGAACCATGAAACAAAATCTCCCATAAGAGAAAAAATAAACATTATATATCATGAAAATAGTTATAAATAAACATAAAAAAATTATAATAAATAAAATATATATGGATAATGTTCTAAATTAATTAATTAATGAAGTTAATTTGATTATCTAGGATTTTAAGTGCAATCGTAGAACACATTTGGACATAAGGTAAGGGATCTCTCCAAACCACCCTTTTTCTTTGGGGTATGAATATTCTATTTCTAAATCACTTTATATACCTTTTTGATGATATATAATTCCTATATATTCTATATATATATATTATATATAAATCTTATCCTACCATACTTTGATTGGGAAATACATTCCATAAGTTCTTTTATCAAATGAATTTTGTTTATGCCTTATGATTAATTTCCTTTTGTGGAACACATAAGCATGTACATGTTATGATTAGTGTGCCCAAATAGTGCTCTAATGCATTGTGTAATGTTTTAGTCTCATGAGATGTCATGTAGGTAATTAAGTATTAATCCTAATCCATTATGGTAGTTTTTCCACCACATGATATTGTCTTGGTAGTTAGTCTTAAATCATGTTTATGTCATGTTTTATTTTGCTTCCACGTTTCTATGTTTCCATGATCTTTACATTATGACCCCATACAATTATTCACAATCCATTCTTATTTATGATATCATATTATTCCTATTAATCGATTTTTATTCCTCTCCATCATGTTTATTCCCTTACTGGGATTTATAGCTCACCCCTTTCTTTTATATATTCCTCATGTTACCATATGCAATTTTAGGAGGTCGAAGGGGTTTTAGGTTCCCATTATGGAGAATAAAACATAAATGTTATGTTTTAGTTTTTTTTGTTGTATTATGTACCTATTATTCCAAATACACCAGTCTTCCATGATCCTCAATTTGTACTTAATGGATATTTATGTAAAAAATCATGTAATAATATGTGTAAAAGGTTTGGGTCAATATATAAAGTTTATATTGAGTAACAATTGGATCACTATCTAGGTTCATATCATGTGAGAGGGGTTTAAAGATAAAGTGCACAAGGATTTTCAATAATTTAATGAAGAAGGTTGAAGTGTTTTCAACAAACCCAAAGAGGGATATTGTTGGAAAAAATACCTCATGGTGTTTTCTTGAGGTTTTTGTGTTGTTTCATTTGTTGATAAATCCAATTGACAAAGTTACAATGTATTTTTTCCCATAATATGTTAAAAGTTTCTAGGACCATGAATACCTTACAAAATTTATGAAAAATGGGTCCTGGAATATCTTGAAGGTGTTCAATAAATTTCATATAAATTTATATCTAAGAAAGCATCTTCATGTAAGTGTAGAGCTTCAAAAACATGGAAATATGTAGTCACCATAGAAAAATTAGGTAAATAAAGGATTATCATGCAAGTATGGTAGACACATGGAAGTGTATTTTCATGAATGTGGTGCTTAAATAAGTAGAGTTTTATGAACATAGGTAACAAATAGAGTTACTCATGAAAAGAATCAATGAAGGTGTCATGTCTTGAAGGTGAAGAGATTTTTGTGAATGATTTTCTATGCCTATAAATAAGATACTAATCTATCCTTAAACTAAGATAAAGACTTAGATAAAATCCTAAATATCTATTTTATCAAAATAATTATGTGAATATATTTCTTATGTGAAACTATTTTACATGAAGATCAATTGTGTGAACAAATGCAATTATGTTTCATGAATGAGTGGGTTTTGCGAAAGTGTGGAGTTTTACAAAAGTGTGTAGTTGTAAAAAATAGTTGAGTTTCATTAATCCTGAGGTAATTATCCAGAATTTCTATGGTAAACTAGTTTTTGTTATATAGATGAAATAATACCTTCATGTCAAACAAGTTTTGGTGTAATCAAAAGTTTTCAACTTATAAGAAGTTTATACTGAATGGAAAGTGAGTACACATCAATAGAGAGAGATGCGAGCTTTCAACAAGTAAATGGTTGTAAATCAGGGGGGATAATGAGGCCTATACAATCATTGTAATAGTATTTTACTTTAGTGATTATGATACATTTGAAAATTTTCTTTATATTCTTTTTAGATTAGTCTGGTTAGGGTGAACCATGTAAAAATTTATGTGTCTCTTGCATGCTTTGATTACATATTATATATTAGTTATAGAAGAAGATAGAAGAGATTTTTTTTAATGATGAAACAAGATCAAATGGGGAATTATTTAAATTTTACATACCATGATTCACCCCCCCTCTCAGGATATTTAACCTACTAGGGACAACACTGATCAAGAAAGGGAGATGAGAGGCTATAATATAATAGATTTTCTTTTTTTTGGGTTTGGATTAGTATTCCTTTCAGCTTATTGTATTATGGTTATTTTAAGTACTCAAAGAGGCCTCATAACTAGCTCATGTGGATGACCATGGTTAGGAGCCTATAAACCAATATGAGTAAGATGATGATGAGGATGATATAATGAAAAAACCTATATCCAGGAGAAATAAATCTAGGCCACTCTAAAGACAGTAATCCAAAACCTTAGTAAAAAGGTCTTGGGATTCTTATTCAATTTTTGTTTTTAATTTATTATAATCTATCTATTAAGATGTATCATACGTGTTTAGTGGGTATTTTTAGTTTGGAATCAGAAATTTCATACTTGATATTGGTTTGACCATGAGTTCTTGGTGCGGTAAGATCTTCGCTCTCATATGGTTTCTCATGCTTGAGTCTCTCATATCTATTGTGATCTATCTTCTATTTTTCATAGTGAAAATATTGACGAGACTACCCCATGAAAATAGGTACAATTATATCAAACCATGTAAAAGTATTTGTGTAATTTACTTCTTTAATTACACTTTTTTATGACTTATATACTGGCCATCACTTCCGTTATTAGATTCTTAAACCATATCTTAAACTCTATTTTAGTTCTTGCTTACTGAATCAAATGTGGTATATTTTATTACTTTATCTCATGCTTAGAAAGTTTATTTATTGATTATTTATTTATTATATCATATTTTTTTCTTTTGATTATGTATATTAGAATATTATTCATATATTGAAATCGTAAATTGTATTTAAAGTATTGATTCTGATATTCAATAAAAAATAAGTTTTTTATTTAATAAAATTTATCTTATGATTTAATATTAATGTTTTAATATTTTTTTCATCTTGAAAATATTAGAAAGTTTTTTTAATATTGGTATTTTCAGTGTACCTTTGGGGTTCAATATTTTTATTCATTGTAATAATTTTCTTATTCCTATAGTTGGAATTGTTAACAAATTCATTTTCTATTTATTGGTTTTCCATGTGTTGAAAAAAACTTACTAAAAATTAATTATATATTTTATTTTTTTTTGATTTTGAAATCCATCACTATATTAGATAGTATAAATGAGAATTTTAATGTGGAGGTAATACTGTGAGAAGTAATAACCCCTAAAATAATTGGTATCACATATAAATTAAATATCATTATGGATTTAAATAAATTCAAAATAAAAAAAATTTGATGGTGAAATGTATTTTAATTTATTATGTATTAAAATGTGTGAGTTGTTATTTTCACATGGAATTATTTATTCCTTATATGGTCCTGAGAAGAATGTGACCATGCTGTTCATCGATGGATAGTCATCTACTTCTTCTTTATATATCACTTTTGAGATTTTATAAAGGTCCCATAGTCTTCTTTTATTATCTTTAAGTAATAATGTGTTATGTTATGTTAGATATAAAGTCAGTGTAAATCCTATATGTATGAAACATGAAAATAATTATATTACTAAATCACTTATTTGTAGGCTATGTAAGAAATCAAGAATTTAAAATTTTATAATGTAGCTTGGCACTGTGGTCTGAGCTCATATTGACGAATTTAATAAAATATTTATTGACTTAGAAAACATTAATATTAATATTGATGATGAGGATCATGTCATTATTATTTTAACATATTTATAAAGTTAATACCATAATATTTGTGATATGATGATGTATAATAGAGAATCTTTGACTCTTGAGGATGTTAAGAATGCTCTTCTGTCTAAGTATTTTTAGTCTAGGGATGGGTGAAAACCTAAGGGATAATTACTTAATTAAATGGGAATAATACACTACAGGGGACAATGAAAGAACATGTTAGATATATTAACTAAAATGGTATACACCATGACATAGTGGATGTTTTGGTTTGTGTGAGGATGCTCCAAAACATATAAAAGGTCACCATGTCATGGTGAACGACATGTTGATTATTGTTTTATGAGATTAAGTGATAATATCTTCATGTATCCTACCCAAATTCTATCACATTTGGTTGATTAATGTGAGGAATTTTAATACATAACATTAATATTTAAACAATAAATATTCATTATGGGGACTAAACTGAATGTTTGAAGGGATTTGAAATGTTGTAATGATTGATAAAGTGTTTAATAAATATATGGCCAAACATTTGGTTCTTGGGGGCATGTATAAATTGATTTTATCCCCATGTAGTTTTGTACAATGGTTAGAACTTATCTTAAGGATGAAATTATTTTGATATTGATTTTCTTTATCCTTTAACCAAAAGTTCTAAAAGACTAGGGATAATACAAAGATCCTCCCCAAGCATCAAGTGTTTTTTATATCTCATATATACCCTAGGTGGGAGGATCCCATTGGTTTCTCCGCAGTGATCTCTATCAAACTCATTCAAATGAGCTTTGATCGACTGGAGTAAGGTATACCATTATTATATTCATTTTTATTAAATCTAATTTCATGTAATATATTATAGTGTTTAGGATTTATTTTTTGTCTCTACTTCATTTGGATAAGTGTTATCCCCTCCAAAACCTAATATAATAATGGTATGAATAGGATGCATAGGATTCAATGAAATATTGTTAAATGCCACCATTTTAGAAAAGCGATTAATATGAAGAAGGATTTTCCTTAAAACAATTTATCTAATGATAATGGAGTCAAGTATAATATTGTTAAATCTAGTTATGAAAATTTTTCTTTCCTTTATAACCTTACTAGAATTCCTTTAAGAGTATAATTATGTTTCTAATCTGGATGTTATTCCACATTATGTCCTAAGAGGGGTGGTTTTATTAGGAGATAACTATATGTGATATGTATGATGTCTTATGTAGTGCATAAAGTATAACTATTATTAGTAGGTTTTTGATAACGACTAAACTTCATGATGGTGTTTCTAGAAACTATTTAATGATATTAGAAATGTTTCTATAAATTAGACACTTGAGGTTTGTAATTATCTAGATTTAGAGTGATTTTACTTGAGTCTATAGATAACTATACTTACATTATTAGTTTTTTTATCATGGTTATAAGATTATATTTAGGATTGGGGTTGTATGGGATTTATAGTTATACTAGTTAGGATGTTGAACATCTTGTTTCATAGTTTTAGGTAGTATTATCTCCTTAGGTGGAGAGTATCATTTGTGTCGATTTAGATTTAGGTGGAGTGGCTGTTTTTGTTCAAATTGAGCTATAATATCAGGATTGTGTTTATTTATTTGAATTATAAAACCCAAAATGTCACTTATATGTATTTATTTTTTATTACTTTTTTATTTCGTTGAATTTTATGGGTTTCCGAACTATTTTTTTAAAAAAATAGAAAAAAATTAGAAGAAATTGAGAAAATTTTATAGAATTCATAGTTTATGTATATAGTTAGGGGATTCATGTAGAATAATCATGAAATGGGTGATAGTATCATGTTGTGATGAACATGTGATTGGTGAATGATTAGGTAAAAAATGTATCGAAAACATAAATCTTTCCATAATAAATATATTCTTTTATTTTTATTTCTTTTCTAGAGGGTTATTTTTATTTTGGGTTTTAGGGGGTGTAAGGGATATTCATGGGGGTCTTCCAGTCAAGCTCTCCTCCTTTATCTTTTATCTACGGGTCTCCCTAATTTAATTACTTTATAAATCATCTTCTAAATCCAAAGTTTTGGTTACCATATCATTATTTTCTTTTTCTTCTTTTTCTTATTTTTTTCTCATTTTCTCAATCTCTTTTCTCTTCCTATAACCCTAACTATCTTGGGGGGGGGGGGGTCATGATTTAGGGTGTCTAATTTTTTGGTTTTTATTTCCAAATGTGTTCATATTACTTCTTAAGAATTAATATCTTTCTAGTTGGTTAAGGTGCATTGATTAAACTTTTCTAAGGTAAGCGTTTCCATACCCTTCCTTTCATTTCATGAAACATTGAGCTTTTGATTTTTCAAAATTATTTTCATACTGAAATAAATATTTCATATGATATCTATGTTTGATTTATAAAATTTTAATTTTAATTATTATTATTTTTCTTATGTTATAAAATGGGGATTTCAAAAAAAAATTCATTTTCAATCTAAGTTTATTTTTATTCACACCCTATGTTTGATAAAAAGTATATGAACATTTAAAACAATATAAGTGAACTATAATTGATGATTAAATATAATTGATTTATAAATTTAGGTTTCCATTATTTTAAATTTTATTATTATATATAAATACATGTCTAGTTTGGAGAAAAGTTAATTTTGAGGATTTATGTTTTCTTTATTTATGTTTTATTTTCAAAGAATGATTTTATCATTTTGAGTTCTCTTTTGAAGTGTAAAGATTTGTTTGGCTATAAAGTGATGGTGTTATTGATTATTTTACCCCTTATTGAATATATCCTGGATTATAAATTGTGTTATTATTGATATCATTAATGGATTATGAGATATGTATTAACATGATATTGTTGAGCTAAGGGGTATTTCTATGGATGGTGGAAGGGAGTGAGATTTAATTTTATACAAATTTTTTCTTTGATTCATTTATGGTTTCATGATTGTATGTTTTTTTTAGTATTACATAACATGGTTTGATTTTATAAAACCTCATGGTAAACCTTGTGTAGATGAGTGGGAAGTTAAGGGTTGATTGTTATACCAGTTAAGATTACACACTGGCTAGTATCCCCTAGTAGAGTTCATTTTTTAGCTAGAGGTGATCACTCAATAAGGTTGTTGAGGGAAAGGAAAGTTTGGTAATATAATATCTCATCATAGGATAGTAGATGGTTCCACCCAAGTCCATCTAATATTTTTTTAGGACCTAGGGTGTCACCCCATTATGATATTTATATATTAGTTATTATTCATCTATTCGTGATGGTTGATTTCATTATCTATTATTGTAGTGTTTTTTATGTGTTTATTACCTATGATTAAGTTATGATGAGTTTCTACTTATTAATGTTTTATTTATACCATTATAACTTTTGGATATTATTTTGTTTCCCCATGGAATCTTACTCATGATGTTTCCTCATTCCTTTATTTTTTGGGTTTTTATTACAAAAAGTTCAAATGTATTTGAAAAGTAAAATAAACATTCTGAGCTGTTTTTCACTATTTATCTTTATGTAATCATAATTATTTTTATAATATTATTTCTTCTTGTTTACCTATATTTTATGAAGTTATTATTATTTCATATTCATTTTAAAAAATAAAAATACAAGTGTGGTTTGTTTTCACTAAGGAAATGTGGATTTAAAAATAAAATAATAAGAAGAAGTGTAAATGTTATTTATTTTCTCTATCATATAAATGAAATAAATATATATTCAATAATTCATTTTTAAACTATAATTTTTGGTTTATCTTATAAAAGAAATTCTATAAATTATTGGTGGAATCCTACTAGGAATTCACTCACACCCAACATACACAGTTTTCTGTGTATGTATTCATGTTATCCTTGATACATGTAAAAAGATCATGGTTTTTGTAATGGATTATATTCCACAGTCATTTTGAGAGTGTTTGAATATAGAGGTGGCAGAGGGTCTCATGGATTTGGTTAATTTGGAATCTTGGGACTTATTTATCTAATGGTATGTATTTTATAGTGTGTCCAAATTAATATTCTTTTTTTTATTTTGGGTTCCTTTGTGTTTTTACATAACATGTGTAAACCTTGGTTCATTTTTTTGGTAAATCCTTTTTTGAATGTTTAAATCATTTATTATACTTATGCATTATTTGGTTTGGTTTATTAATTTGAAGATGATTATTTATTATCATGGATTTTAATATATGAACACCTCATGTCGAATTCTTGATAAATAATTTTTTATGTCATTTATTTGGATTTAGAGGGTGAAATAATTCCCAAGGTGTATATTTGATTCCCTTAACACTTGTTTCCAACCTATGGAAATTAGGAACATGAATTATTCCTTATAGTAAATCTTCTCGAGTGATGTGTTAAGTTGACCCAGGTTGTTTTGTTACAAAATTATAATAGACCTCTTGGTATCTAGGAAGTAAAGATAGACCAGGGATAATATTATTAGATCATAAGGGGTAGGATACAAGATAGTGTCTAGAGAAATCTTTCTCAGGATGAGACTTAAGTTACTATGGGTTTTTAGGTTATGTATTTTGGATTCAATCCTTATTTTCAATTGTTTTTTATATATTTTGATCTAAATAAATTTTATTATGTTTTATAAGGGAGTTATACATGATGTTTTGATAAAATACAACATCTTGGAGTGGAAAATGGGGAAAATACAAGGTGTGTTATTACTGTTCATGGGATGTAGACCTTTCACAAACCATGAATTTCATTATGGAGAATTATAGTAGGGTTTACATGATTGGAGAATGGTTTTGAATATCATGTATCTATGAAATCACACATGTTTTTTTTTCTTCCTTATGATTTCAAATAAATTTTATTATTGTTTATTTGAGATAAAATGGTTAAATTTTTTGTAAATAATTTTTGTCATTTGTTTAGGTCAAGTTTAGTATTTTTATTGTAGTGCATGAATATTACCTTTCAAAAAACTAAGTTTGTTCATGTGAGCTGTTTAAAAAAATTTCTTTGAATTTTATTATGAAATAAGTGGATTCAAGAGTGTGGTTTTGATTTACAAAGTTGATTTCCTTGGTTTTATAACTATTGTAGAGTACCTTGAAAGTATCAATTAAAATCTTACAAAAATAATTTCTTTTTCATTTCATCAAATACTTTAAATGTTAAAGGGGTTTCTTTTATTTTATGTATAAATCCTACCATGGTGGGTTTTAATGAACTATATATGTTTGATATGTAGTTATTTGTTATTATTATAATATGAATGGTTTTAAAATGATATATTGGGGTTGTTGTTTCAATGATCTATATTTGATTTTATATATCTTAAATCTTAGAGTTTGTTTAGTTCAAGTTTTTCATTTCTTGATATTATAGAACTATTCCCCCTATAAGGGTATTGGTATTCCATAGAGATGGTATTAGAGAGTATCTTCTATAGTGTAGTTATTCAAAAACCCTGATGTCATCATTTTAGTAACTGATTCTACTCAGACACTGGATAGAGTAGTAGAGCAGGACCTAGTGTGATCTATGGACCATGCCTAGTGTAACACTCAACTTTTTTGATTATATATATATATATATTAATATTAAGTTATATTTGAGATAAAAATTGTGGACCTTTAGAAATTTTCCAAAATTTAATGGTGATTCACACTCTATGCATAATTTAAGAGATCATGCATGGTGATTGTGAAGTGTCTAATTATTGAGGTTGTTGGTGTTTCATTGTCTGTGCATAGTACTAGGGACTATGAAAGGTGACCATGATTTCATAAAACATTGTTTTTAAAGATAATATTTAATGTTACGACTTCCTGACACAATTTGTGATCGATTTTTGGAATGTTAGAATGATGTTTTTGACTATTTATCAGTGTTATAATAATTATGATTTTTATCTCAATATTAATTTGTGTTTTTATAAAATATATGTTTATGTAATATGTCATGTATTTTTATTGAAATATTATTATATTATATAATCATAATGGAATTATTATTGAAATACATTGACAAGGGATTATATATGTTATAGTATATTATGTTATTATTATTATTATCAGAATTTATTACGGGTAAATAGAATGGATTTATTATTATTATTTTTACATGTCAAGGACAAACAAAAAAATTAATAGGGATTTTGAAATTGTTGAGGTTTTAACTCCTTTTATAATCCTAGACTATCCTCATTTGAGGAAGGTATCCTGGTTATGTAAGCTTTTGGTAGGTGGTTCTATCCCCTTCATTTTATTTGACACAACCATGGATGCTTGAACATTTCAACTTGGATAATTACTAATAAATGAATTTATAAATTATTATTAATGATTTATGAAAGTTTTTTATGTTTATTTCCAATTATATATGATTTCAAGGAGTTTTTTCATAGAATATATATATATATTTTTCTCATAAGTTTTTGTGCACATAAATTGCTTAATGAAATGTCAAGAATGATTTTATCATGAAATGTGAAATGATTTATTATCACTTTTGAAGAAAGGATATTATAATTTCATCCATGTTTATAAAGTTTAATGGCCTATTTGAGATGTAATATTGATTTTTTATATTATTTTCTTATACCCTATCCATCGTACCCCTGCTTATTGATTATATAAATGCAGTCCTATATAATGATGATAAATTGATATTATTATAAAAGGGGAAGTTATTTTTAAAGGTGATTATAGGTGAGATATGATTTATTTGATTATTTTTAATGAATTTAGGTTGATGTGATTTATTTATTGAACTATTTTCACTACTTCCTTTAGAGAACTTCATGGAAAGCCTTGGGTTTCTAAGTGGGAATTCGAGGGATGAGTGATATAATAGTGGTATTACATATGGATAGTGCCCCTATTTTAGATTATGACACTGGCTAAGGGATTACCCACTTGATGAGTCTAAGTGAGGGTAATTTGGGTGTGTGTTAGTATGAATACACCATATCGCTAGCGGTATGTTTATATAAACCAAGTACTAGATTATCTTATTAGGGCCTAGGTAGTTATCCCATAATTCATGATGAGAAACTATTGATGCTTTATGATTACTTATTGTAATTCCCCGACCCTAGTTACCTAGAGTCGGTGCATTATTACATAACATTGGCATGATCACGAGAAAGATCAAGTCTCGAAAGACCGATTAGTTTAGTAGCCTTGGAATAACTAGATACATCCATAAATTTTTACATTACATCATAAAAAAACATCTTGTCTTCATATCCCCTCATACTATCCCTGCAGGTCATTCATAAATTACTTCTTCATAATCCTGGGAAAAATAAAACATTGAAAGGGGTGAGCTCAGATGCTCAGTAAGGATAACATTATAGCAGAAGCTTTCATAAATAATCATAAACACTTAAGGCAGTTTATAACTAAAACAAAAGCCTTTTAAACTTGAACTTCAGCATAAAATGGAAAAGATAAAATAAAATAATACCATTTACTTACTCACATGGATATTCTACTAGTCGAATAATCCCATGCATTATCAATAACCACTTTCATAATGATGGAATGCATAATGCCAGACTATCATAACCACATAGCCAAGGCCTCGTTCCAAGACTACAAATAAGATTTTGCCAAGGCCTTGTGCCAAGACACTAGTTTGTCTCATGAGACCTACCGATGCATCGATGAGCTATAGCGGGCTCCACCCGTCACTTATTAAGTCCAATGCATTCCTCATATGAACAGGTTTAAACATAACATAAACATTCGTATTAAAACTAGCATACGAAATATCAATACTTTAACCACAAACCATGAATGGTATAAAAATAGCACATCCACAGTCAAACATAACTCATTCGATACAATATGGAAGATTGTATTGTATCAAATTAACCTCAATCAATAATAATGAAGGATGTTGACATATATGAAAATAATCATCAAAACCATTTGAGAGAAATATCCCCCTTTTTCTTGAAATCATTTAAAAGTCACACTATTTGTCAAGAAGCCATTTAAAAATAGATTTTTGAATCAAAGTGTCCCATACCACTTTGAAATTTTTTTTAAAAGGAGTTTTAATTTCTAAACTTTAATGTCCATATAAATAAATCCTTAAAACCATTTTTAAAACATGGACATTAATGAGAAATATTTAAATGAATAAGTCTTTAAAACATTTACAAATGGTATTTTAGTTAGAGATTCTAACCAAAAGAGAGACACTTGAATACAAATAATTAAGGTAATAAAAACTTTGTAATATCATGATAATAAAGGGATTCATGATATACTATGTCAAAGTACATTATATACACCACATAAAAGTGATTTGGTGTATAACAACAAATAAGTCTCAATGGAATGTAAATTGAGATGAATTCTCTTATAAAGACCATATCCTTAGGTCAAGGATAAATAAATGACATAATTATGTGTGACAAATATAAATACACTAAATATGATTGGATATTTAGTGTAAAACAATCAAAGGACATTCATACATAATCTTGTAAAAAAAAACAACACCAATGAAATGGATATTTAACTCAACAAATGGAGGTTGAGTTAAAATTAGACTTATCAAGTTCATACCGATCACTTGAGAATTTATCAATGGAGTGATTATGTGTATCAAAAGTATATCCACAGAAAGGGGAGCGGAAAATATGACATAAGAAAATGAATAGTAATTCCACACATAATCTTAGAGTAAAATAATCAATGAAGTATGCGTAAAGCCGAATGAGTGGAAATTGAAATATCAAATTCCCTTATCGATTTGGTGACTTATGAAACATGCACCCATGAAAAAGGATCATACAATGATGATGTAAATACCCATAAATTAAATTATATTACACAATGAATACAATCATGGGCAGTACACATACACCACATGCAATAAGTGGTGATCAATGGAATTCTCACGGAATTAAAAGTGAGATAAGATTATCCCTTACCACGTTAATCAACTGAGTCGTATGGCCAAAAGTTAATAACCACCAAATGATTTACAGAATAACATGAATATAAAGAGAATCATGATAATATATATCAAATGGCAGTACACAATACACCACTTTCAATAATTTAGTGGCGAACAATGGAAATCTCACGGGATTGAAAGTGAGATAAGAAAATCCCTTACCACGTCAATCAACTGAGTCGTATGGACAAAAGTTAATAACCACCAAATTATTTATAGAATAACATGAATATAAAGAGAATCATGATAATATATATCAAATGGCAGTACACAATACACCACTTTCAATAATTTAGTGGCGAACAATGGAAATCTCACGGAATTGAAAGCGAGATAAGAAAATCCCTTACCACGTTAATCAACTGAGTCGTATGGACAAAGGTTAATAACCACCAAATTATTTACAGAATAACATGAATATAAAGAGAATCATGATAATATATATCAAATGGCAGTACACAATACACCACTTTCAATAATTTAGTGGCGAACAATGGAAATCTCACGGAATTGAAAGTGAGATAAGAAAATCCCTTACTTTGTACTTTTTCCTTGGTCGACGGTAGGTTAACCTTCTGTATAATGGTGAAATAATTGTTATTGAATTATACAAGAATAATTTACTTTAATATGATATCATATATGATCTTTTAACATTGATTTGTTAATAATATCTTAGAATTATCGTCATTTCAGGTGTTAACGGGTTCATTTTACTTTATATTCTTTGTTATGTGAGCCATATTCATTATTAATGGGATGTATATTATTAATATACAGAATTATATCAAGTCCTTATATACTATTTTTAAATCATCAAATTAGAATTATACTTGAATGGATATGATGGAGAATGAATCTCATCGCGTTCGTGGAGACGGTAGTCCGTACGTACGCACGAGCGACAATATCATTCTTTTGATATTAAAATAATATATAATTTGATGGTATATCATATATACAGAATAATTATCATGTTATTTTTATTATTTACATGAGTTACACATCATTATTATACCCATCCAAATAATAATAAATTGAATAACAATTACACCACGACGTGGAGACGGTAAGCCGTACGTACGCACGTATGTTGACATGTTATTTAAAGGATGGATAGAATACTGAATATGGTTGTACCATATGTATAATAACATCAAAATATATATATGATACTGGAGTTATTATTTTATAATGGTAATAACAAAGAAAGAGGAAGTGGAAGAAGAAAGGAACTTGAAAAGGGGTGGTGAAAACATTACCTCTTCTTCGGGTTCTTCCTTTTGATTTGATCAAAAGGGCTCCTTAGGTTGGCTTTCTGATCAAAATAAGGCCTCTAGGTTGTAGTGAGGGAAGTTTAGATAGTATTTGGGCAGGGTTTGGCCGAACCAAAGGGCTTTTAAGGTGTGAAGAAATGATAAGGATGAGTGCCCTTTTGTAATAGGGGTGAGGGGCACCTTTGGAAAAGCTAGAAATATTAATTTATAATAATTTCATATTCGGTTTATAATGGATCCAAAGTTTATTATTTAACTTTTAAGGTGGGTATGGGTCGAAAACAACTCAACCAATAGAATTTAGACAGGTTTGGGTCATTATATTAACCTTATCTTTAAGTATTAACTCTTAGTTAATTAGTTTCACTTTTACAATGTCTCTTTGTATTTTTATATTATATGGTTAATAAACTTACTATATACACCCAAGAGACCCCCAAGTGGTCCATTAATTATGAAACTATCATGATATAAGTCTCTTGTCTGAACCTTAGATTTTTAGGAATTTAATATCAATTAATAATATAATATTTGTTTTAAGAACTCTTTTATGTCAATTTTGACACTATTCAATAGTTGATTTTTGTAAAACTCATAACAGATTGATTACTTAGAAAAAAGTCAATTAAATAAATACTAATATATCATATTATCCTATAAAATTATTTTAATTCATTAAAAGTTTCATATTATATTTATTTGGGTATTTATAATATCAATTATTTTAATTTTTCAATATTAAAGTAATTAATTCATCATCATTGTGTCATAAATAAATTAAATTATTTAATTTCTAAAAATTATAAATAAAATATCATTATGTATTAAATCTTTTTATATTTCTAATGAATATTTATAATCTGATATCCAACATATATAACCCTCTGTAACAATTGTTTTGTTAAAAGATATATGCTTGTGTCATTTTTGTATTTATTTTAACTTAATTAAAATAAAGTGTCATTATCACTTACAAGTGGATCCATGGGGTCCCAAAATCGACCCAAAGATGCCCATGGTCGACCATGTATCAACCAATAGGGTTGAGACATGTTTTAGGGTAATTTAGTATTATTATAATATTATTTTTTAACCCTTGTTTACCGGATTTACCCTTTAACCATGGTAAATAAAATATTTACCGGAGTAATTATCCAAAATGTTTAAAAATAAAAGTTACCTATTTACACAATTTGAACATCCTGATTCCAAATATGGAATCCATTTTTCTAAATTCAAAACACAGAAGTGGAAGAAATTAATTTAAAATTAATTCCCGTTTTTAAAACAAAAAGCATGTTTTTTAGAGATAATAACTATCAAATGATTTTCACTTGTTTATGTCTGGTTTAAATGTGAAATTTTGTTCAATGACCCACATTGTATTACATGGTAAAAATATATTCTAAATATACTTTAAAACAACTCAAATTCATAATTTATCACTATTAATTATTTTGATTAAAAAGTTGTTTTTAATTAAAATTTAGTAATTTTCACTATTCATCAAAATATGAAAGTTATCCGAAAAGTACCAAAATTTCACCCTAGGATAATTTCAATATTCCGAATCCAAAAATGAAGTACATTTTGAGAGATAGAATTTATAAAATTTCAAAAAGTAGGTATTACTATTCATAATGGCTAGTTTGATTGGTTATGGTGTGTTAAAATCTCAAAGTTGCGTACAATGCACGTCATTGCATTATTTGAAAGGAAACATAACGAGGAAGCTTGGGGTGTTACACTTATTTTGATGGTATATTCTTGTTCCATGGTATTTTAGATGATGATAATTTATTTTTTAGGTTTTATTTATATTGAAATAATTATAATATTTTTTGAAATCATTCTCATTTATAAAGGAAAAATGGATGGATATTTTAAATTAGGTTGCAAACTGGTGGAATGATTTATTTCAAAAGTAATTTCATAAAGGATTTAATTGATTTCCTTATTCACCCAAAGTCAATAAAATTATTTTCAATAATTATTTTAAAACTATAATTTATGTTTTTTCTTATAAAAAGGAAATGAATAAAATTATAGAGGCATCATACTAAGATTTTAGAAAACTTATTACATACACTCCTTTGATGTTCACACAGATTTTCTTCTCTTGGTTATCTTTAATGCATGGTAGATGTTCCATTTTATTAGGACTATACCATCATCTTGGTTATGGAGCAATGAAGGTGATGACAATGAAGGTGATGATATATGAAGATATTCATGTCTAAAATTATTATAGTTGTTTTATTCTTTTTTATTGATGTTTATTAACATGTAATAGTCATGTATATCTTATCATTATATTTTTATTTGTATATATTATGTTGTATGAATTATTGGTGGGTTATTTAGTCGATTCATGGAGGTATGATTTATTCTTTAATGTTTATAAAAGTCAAATAATTCCCATTATCCATGTCACCATAAGTGAAAAAAATTTAGCAGTGGTTTAATCCTCTGTAAAATGTTTCACAGTTGTCATGAACCAATATTCCCACCCCTAAATCGAGAACCTAAGATAGCCTATGACATACCAAAGGAATAATCCTGATCACATTGGGGTATAAACTAGTTTCAAGGCATCAAAAATAATCATATGTGAATTATATAACCCCATAATACCAAATAAAACAACACAGATTCCACCTAGAAATCTAACATTACCTATTTATATATTTGATACTATGCAAAAATAAACAATCAGGTCAATAATAATAATACATATAAATATATCATGCAATTTATATTAATAAGGAAACCCAAAAAATGAATGAAAATATATATTAAAAATCATATAAATGAATAAAATAAACCCCGTCTAGGACATCAAAGTCGATACAAAATCATCCAAAAAAGACAAAGAACCAAACCAAATCAACTATCATCTTTTCGATCCAAGGATACACTCAAAATCTCAAACCAATCGTCACTTAGAATAACTTAATATGAGGAAGATCAGAGCCACAAAACTTGAAAATAAAAACCATAAGGGATATTTACACCGGATGGTGTATGCAGGGTGTGATCAAAACCATGATAAGTAGGATCGCACCAAGGAGTTCATGTTATTTTATTTAAAAGGAAATTTCATTTATACTGGTTTGAAATATAATTTAAAAGATATATTTTTATAGGTAATAACATGAAAACCAAATATCAATCAAACAATAATTTTATAAATGTCAATTTATTTTTATTTAAATGAAAACAATCACTTTGAAAAAATTCCTTCGGGCTAAGAATCATTTTAAAAAACACACATTTAAGATTTAACTTTAAAACCATTTTATAAATACCTTGTCAAAAAACATTAGAAACATTCTATGAAAACAATACAAAAGAAATAATAATAAAATAAACCAACATGTAACCACAACACCAAAGAAAAAAAGGAAATGAGGAATCATAACAAGAAATAGGGTCCATGAATGTCTATCAAATTAGGGATAAAAGGAATGATAACCCCCCATAGAAGTCATATAGTGTTGGAAAAAATCCACCAAGGTTCCATTTTGGTGTTTTGGGGTGATTGTGTTTTTTGAAAAATCCAGATAACCATAAATTAGTATGGTTAGTGTTGCCGAAGTAGATATTTAAGGTGGTGTCATTTCCCAGTGTTTTCCAATTTTTTGGGCCTCAAAACTAGGAGTTTGTTTTATATAAAAGGAAGGTTTTTTGAAATGTAGTTTGTGAATCATAGTTTACAGACCAGGAATCATATTTCCCAGACCTCAAATGAGGTACAGAGAGCAATAAAGGAAATTCGACAAAGGAAGGATTTCTGTATAGGAGTGCTCTGTGGAACACAAAGCATGATACACATACCATTTAGTGAAAACAATTCATGGGTGGATCAAATTTCACATGAATATTTTAATTTTTGGTTGAGTGGTTGTGATTTTTTTGTGAAAGGAATTGGCTTCCATAAAGGGAGAAATATGCTATGTGGACTGCATAACACAGTCCGCGGTGAAGGCTATATCGCATAAAAGTTGTGGGTAATTCAGATTAGTGAGTTTTGTGGATATATTTTCCTATATAAATACCCATAATAAGATAATTAATAAAAACAAATTTAATTACCAAAGATCATCTCTTTGTGAAGAATTCGATGAATTCTGAATTAGTTCGTGAGGGAGAATTCCGTGAAGGAGAAGAGTTCACGATGGAGTATTCCATGAATGGTGAAGTAGTTCATGAAAATAGTCATGAAAGGGTTTTAGGGCTCGGTAACCTATAAAGGAAAAGGCACCACATAGAATAATGGGTTCTATGAGGCATCAAGTGTTCTTTAAGAAGGGGTAGTCTGCGAAGAAAAAGGAATCCACAAAGCACACATACCACATAGTGCAATACCGTTTGTGGAGGATTCAAGGAAATTCATGGAGGGTGTAAGGAAGTTCGTAAGGGAAATAAAATAGATTTAAAAAGAAATTTCTTCAAACTAATAGTATTTAGAAAAGTGGATTTCATCTATGGGTGAAAACATGAATTCAATAGAGCATCTATCTACAACTGAGGTTGTGTTCATTCATGCAAATTAAGGGACCTACAAGTCCATAAACTATGTGTAGATCCTTTCTAGTGTAGTGAGAAAAGGAAGAGGAAGAAGGTGATCCTCTACACCAATAGTGATCTAGAGAAGGAGACTTATGGAGTGACCCTTGGGAAAGGTATGAGATGACCCTAAACATTATAAAGATAGTGAGCCTAGTCATAGAAGTGATCTAGCTCAAACCTTGTAATTTAGAAGTAATCCTTAATTGATTTAGTACATCAGTACATCACCATTGTGTGATCCTTGTACATAGTCCAGTGAGGTTGAACCAAGTAAAATAGTTGGGTCTCATTCATGATTTCAATACTGTTCATATATTATTACGGGAAAGGGAGAGAAGAGTGTTTTGTTTAAAGATAGAACAAGATACAAAGGGTTAGTTTTATTAATCTATCATACCGTGATTCACCCCCTCTCAGGTTATTTAACCCAATTGGGATAATAATTGGTATTAGAGGTAAATGTTGAAAGTTAGTGGTTCTCTCTCAGTTGAAGAAATGGAAGCTGTTAATGACAAAGGTATTATGATCTCCGATGGAAATAATTTTCATCTATGGAATAATCAAATGCAATACTTCTTTTTATCATTAGGTATATATGTATTTATAGCTACAATGCATGGTATTTTTTCCATTATGGACAATAATGTTTCATCATAATCATAACATAGAGAATTGGATGTTTAGGCCAAAGTAATCAATGCTTTAGGGGGATACCTTTCTAATGCTATCTATACGAATGTGCTTTCGTGTAAGTACTCACATTCTATATGGAAAAAATTTATAAATATATATGAGGGTGACTCAAAAGTTAGAGAAGAAAAGCTGTAGGTTCTATGGAACAAGTATGAGGATCTTAGAATGTACCCTAATGAGTCTGTTAATGCATTCTTTGACCGAGTGAATTTTATTGTGGAAGAAATGGATGGTCTTAGAGAAATTGTTAAATATGTAAATATTTTCAAGTGCATCTTGAGAATAATTCCACTTCGACTCAATCTGAAAATTTATATATTGTAAGATAAAGATCCAAAGGAGATAAAATTGGATAGCTTGCACAATACTCTTGTTGCTTACGAGATGAGAAATAATGATAATGAGTCTGTGGAAAAGGGGAAGTCAAAAGAAGTGGAATTCAAGGACATGAAGAAGCTCACTATTGAATATGGGTAGGAAGAAGAAGATACAAATGAATTCATGTAATTACTTTCATCAAATTTATGAATAGGAAAAGGAATGTTCAAAGGGAAACTTCCACTTGAATGATTTTTATGTGGAAAGGTTGGAGATATTGCAGTGAGGTATCCTAATAAGTTTCAAGATGATTATGATGATGAAGTAAAAATTCCCAAGAATAATTCTTCAACCTATGTAAAAGGTAAGAAACATTTCTTCGAAAAAGAAGGATCTTCTTTCAAAAGAAGATGATAGTTTATACTAATATGAGGTATATGAGTTGGAGGGAAAACGAGGATCATGAAGTAGATGATATGGTGGTAGTTTTAAGAAATTCACAAATAAGGGAAGAAAGAAACAATTATTAAGGATAAGTTGAAGTAAGATTTGAAATTCTGGTCGAATTAGAAGCTACTCTTGAGGAAATAGATGTTTCAAGAGAAAAAAGAATGAAAAAAAATGTTTTATGATGTAAAATTTATATATAGTAGTAAGAATAAGAGAAGTCTGAGATGAATGAAGAAATTGTAAAACTAAAGTCTTCAATTCCAAAGAGCGTAGAAAATATTATTGAGTACAAGATCAAAATCAAAGAATATAAAATAGTAATCGATAGTTTGATTAATAATAGAAAATATTAAATAAAACTAATCAAAGAACTTGAATAGGTAGTTGTTGGGCTATGATGAAGTATTAAGGATCATGAAAAACTCTTGACTCTTGGTAAAAAATTGGGAAAAAAGATCATTCAAGAAACATAAAAGATGTAGGTGGAGCATAGAGTTCAAACAAAACCAAAGAAATAGTAAAATTCAAATAATAATAATGGTATGAGGCTTGATAAAAAAGGAATAAGTAATGGTTGAAGTCAGAAAAAAAGATCCTACTTCGATATTAAAGATT
This sequence comes from Viscum album, assembly GCA_963277665.1. Classification (NCBI taxonomy): domain Eukaryota; kingdom Viridiplantae; phylum Streptophyta; class Magnoliopsida; order Santalales; family Viscaceae; genus Viscum; species Viscum album. Next base: position 514,146,597 of record OY728141.1, on the reverse strand, counting down.
GATTTGGGTAAAAAATCAGAATCAGAAGATTCAAAGAACCCAAGGGAGAACCAAAAATGCAGTATTGCCATATAGGAATACACCTCGCATGAGATGTTGTTGTTGTGGAAAGATGAGACTCTAACAAAATATCTATAACTCATCCAAAAGGTACTGAAGGGAACAAGACCCATATAGGTATCCATACAGAACTCAATATACTATAATATCATTTGATGCTCACTTTTTTAGGTTTGGAGGATTAGAGAATATGGAAAGATACTTATCATCAACAATGGAGAGAAATGTGCTGAAGAAGAATGAATGTGGTCATATGAAACAATTCAATATATCATCAAATGAGATCAAAATGAAAAACCAGTTTTCAGATCTACAAGATGAAGCTGGTCCATCATACTCAGAGGAAGATAAATATTATCAATCCATACCAGGCATGAAGTAAAAAAAATGAATCAAAAAGAAAATATCTGAGTAGGAATTAGTTGCATAGGTTGCGTTTAAAGCATTATATAACACAAGAATATGGATCATTGATAGTGGATGTACCTCCCATATGATAGGAATTAAGGATTTGGTGATCAGAATTAGGTACGATAAGGGGGGTATTATAAGATTTGGTAATGATGAAGACATGAAGATTGTTGTCTTGGGAAAATCTAAGTTTGAGGTAAAAGACACGAGACATGCGGATTTCTTGGTGGTTGAAGGTATTAGTCACAACCTTGTATGTGTAAGTTAGTAGTGTGACTCAGGACATGTCATAAACTTTTCAAAGAAATTATGTATCATTAAGGAATAATATGGTATAGTTTTTTTGAAGGGAATTCATACAAAGGGAAATATCTACCTTTTAAGTGGAGAAGAAGATATATGATTTTTGTTTAAGTAATAAGAAAAAGTTATGGAATAAATTTATTGGTCACTTGAGACAAATATCCTTGGAAGATTTGGTGAAATATGATGCTACTAAAGACCTCCCAAGGTTATCACATGATTGTACTCATACATGCGATCCTTGTGAACAAGGTAATATTATTCAAAAGACATTGTAACACCCTAAGATTTCATAGTATGTTATCACTTCAAAGTAATTCAATAACTTGCACTACATGTAACAACGAGTTCGAGCACACCACGACTTACCAAACTAACCATTCAAAAAGAGGTTATGAATAGTATTAAAAACATTTAAATTTTTAAATATATCCTATATAATTCTAACATTCAGATTTTGTGTTTCTTAGACATAATATAAAGACAAATTCAATATTTCAGATAAAAGAAATATTTTTCAAAAAATGCAGTTTTACCGCATATTTAATAGAGAATCTTTTTAAAAAAAATATTTGACACTTTTATATATTCAATTTAATGAAATTAAATTATTCTTTAGAATCGGGACATAAAAATTTAGTTTGGATAAATTTTTGGTACTTTTCTGATAACTTCCATATATTGATGAATACTGAAAAATACTAAATTTTAATTGAAAAAAACTTTTTTAATCGAAATAATTTACATAGTGAAATTATAAATTTTAATGGTTTTTATGTATAATTAGATTATATTTTTATCATTTGATACAATTTAGGTCATTATATGTAATTTCACATTTAAATTTGACATAAACACATGTCAATCTTTTGATAGTTTTTACTTTTTAAAAACCTGTTTTTTGGTTTTGACAATGGGATTTAATTTTAAATTAATACATACAACTTTTATGTCATGAATTTCGTAAACTAGATTTCATTTTTGAAATTATAATATCAAAATTATCTTAGGGTTATTTTTTGTATTTTTCTGAAAACTTTCAATTTTTGATGAATAGTGAAAAACATAGCATTATTTGTTAAAACCGACTTTTTATTTAAATAATTATTTATTTTATTGAAATTTATTTTAGGTCAAAATAGATACATAATACCTATATAAGTTCAATGTAATTCATTGGATTCATTTTATAATAAGTTTAGATAAATAAAAATTTTGTTGAACTTTTTACCGTCATTTATCCACCTCCTAGGAGAATTTGAAAATATGAATAAAACTTAATTTTACAAAATTTTTGAGTTTAATTTCTAAAATAAAAGAGACACGGTTAATATTAGTAAGTAAAATTTGGTTCAATAAGATGAAAATAATTTTTGGTGAATAGTAACTTTTGACTTTTATTTATCACGGTTAAAAGTTAAAAGGTTAATTAAGGGTAAAAATGATATCATAATTACCCTAAAACATGTCCTAATTCTATTGGATAAGTACAATTCAACCAAAAACAACCTTAGGAAAAAATATTATCTTATTTGGTCCACTTGGATTAGATTAGGACATTTATTATTATTTTATTTAAAGAAGTGTTAAAAGAGTTAAATTCAAAGTTTAATAACTAAACCGTTTTTAATATAGGGTTACACACAATATAAATTAGACTATAAATATTCATTATAAATCTAAAAATATTTCCTACATCATGGTATTTTATTTATAATTTTTAAACATTATATAATTAAATTTATTTATGACACAATGATGATGCAGTAATTACCTTATTAATGAAAGAATCAAATAAATTGTATTATAAATATTAAAATAATTATAATTTCAAAGTTTTTATGACATAAAATAATTTTATAGGTGAATATGACATGTTAGGGTTGATTCAATGTATCGTTTTCGAAGTGATCAAGTTGTGCTGACTTTCACAAAAACGAAATACCAAATAGTGTCAAAATTGACACAAATTAATTTTTAAAACAAATACTATATTATTGCTTGATATAATATTCATAAAAATATAAGGTTAGAAAAAAGGGATTAAATAATATTATATATGTCATTAATGAACCACTTTAGGTTCTCTTGGAAGTTTAAAGTAAGTTTATTAACCATATAGTGTAAGAATACACGAAGACACGGTAAAAGTTAAACTATTTAACTAAGAGTTAAATCTAAAAGATAAGGCTAAAATGGTAACATAAACTTGTCTAAAACCAATTGGTTGAGATTATTGCGACCCATAACCACCTTAATCTGGAAATAAATTATTTTGGAGCCATTAGAAACCAAAAATGATTTTATTATAAAATAAAACTTCAAGCTTTTCCTAAAGTGACCCTCACCTCTCTTATAAAAGGGAACTTCCCCTTCCCTCAAAATCACACCCCAAAAGACATTTGTATCATACAAACCCTACCAAAATATCCTCTCAACTTCCCTCAAATAAACCTAGAGTCCTTACTTTGATTATAAAGCCAACCTAATGAGCCCTTTTGATCAAATCAAAAGGAAACACCCGAAGAAGAGGTAATAATTTCACCACTCTCTTTCAAGTTCTTTTCAACTTCCAATTACTCTTTCTTTGTTGTTTCCATACCAAAATAATAACTCCAGTACCTCATACATACTGTGATATTATTATAAATATGGTACAACCATATTTGTTATTTTGTCCATCCTCAAAATGACAAAGTCACCATACGTGCGTACGTACGGCTTACCGTCTCCACGTCGTGGTGTAGTTTTTTATTCAAACACTTCATTATTTGTATGGGTATAATAATGAGTATAAATGATTTAAATAATAAATATAACATGTTAAATATTCTGTATATATGATATTCCATCCAATTACATAGGATTTCACCATTAATATAACGATATTGTCGCTTGTGCATACGCACGGATTACCGTATCCACGACGCAATGCAATTCATTCCCACGTTCACCATTCAATGATGATTATAAAAATATATATTATTAATAAGTAATTAATATATGAAATAATAATGCTACTGGAGATATATATATGTATGTATGTACTTACATATATCTTATTCACTTTCGTTCAATACGATATGAAAATGGAAACAACGTTTATGCGTACGTACGACCAACCGTCTCCATAAACGGTGCCTTACATTTCACATATATATCTATTATAAATATTTATATTATAAATATTTATATTCTAAATATATATGATATATAAATCAAGGTTTATATTCTGTAAGTATTTAAATCATGATCTAAATGATACGATCAAGAATAAAAAGTTAAAACACGTATGATAAAGAAAGCGATTATTACCCAAAATGTTAATTTAACATGAAATTAATTTTTAAATGGGTTGTATAAAGTCATAAATGAATAATGTACGATATAATAAATATGAATATGGTTATGGTATAATTTATTAACATACAATGGTCATTATACAGAAGGTTAAACGTACCCTCGACCAAAGGAAAGTGCAAGGTAAGAGTTAATTCTACAATCTCATCATTATCTGAGGTTGTTTTTACGTGAGTATCTACTGGGAACTCTTTATAATACATATCCATGTTTCATAAAATTATTTTCAAAAGAAATATTTTAAGATTTTATGGAAGGGACTCTTTAACTATATCATCATTTTAAATGGTTAAAATATTTATTCTTCTAAATCGTTCTCATTAATGTCCATGTTTTCAAAATGGTTTTTAACGATTATTTATATGGACATGAATGTTTTAAAATGTTAATTACTTTCAAAAATTTCAAAGTGGTATGGGAAACTTTGATTAAAAAATATATTTTAAATGAATTCCTTTATAAATTATGTGACTTTTAAATGATTTCATGAAAAAAGGGATATTTCTCTCAAAGATTTTTACTGATCATTTTCAACTATATCAACATCATTTATGGGATATTATTTTTGATTAAGGTTGATTTATTATGATACAAATATTCCACATCGTGTTGAAGGTCTTGTGATATATTTGACAGTGGATGTGTTATTTTTATACCATTCATGGTTTATGGTTAAATTATTGACATTTCGTATGCTAGTTTTAATACGAATGTTTATGTTATGTTTCAACCTTTTCAAATGAGGAATGTATTGGACTTAGTAAGTGACGGGTGGAGACCGCTATAGTTCCTTAGTGAATTTTTAGGTATCATGAGATAGTTAGACGTGAAATTGGCCAAGGCCTTTCCCAATTTGATATAGGTTTTTGGCCGAGGCCTAAATCATTTTTAGACGTCTTGGCTGAGCCCTTGACAAGATGTTTCAGATTGTCCGACATTATAGATTCCATCATTATGAAAATATTATTGATGGTTCATGTGGTTATTAGAATAGTATAATACCTATGACTATGTTTTATTATGGAATTATTTACTCATCTCATATTCCTACCATAAAGTTTTCATGTTTATTATTTGTAAAGGCATGTGTTTTAAATTATTCACCATGCCTAATGTTTATGTTACCTTCCACTGTATTTCTTACCCTTAATAAGCATTTGAGCTCACCCATTTTTATGTTTTATTTTCCCAGGATTCTAAGAAGTGTATTATGATTGATAAGCAGAGTTAATCTAGGGGATTAATGGAGTTCTCAAAGGATCATTTATGTTGTGTTTTATTTTGTATGGTGTAATGTAACGTTCATGTATGTAATCTATTTTCCAAGACTGCTAAACTGATCTGTCCTTCGAGACTTTATTCATTGTAATCATTCCAATGTTATGTAATAATGCACCGACTCTGGGTAACTAGGGTTGGGGAGTTACAATTGGTATCAGAGGAATTTTAAAAACAACCTTAGAAATAGATTTAGATAAAATCCGATTAGAGAACATTACCCTAAGATATAATTTGAGGATTTGTATAGAATAACTTCCTTTAATTTTATTAATGTAGAGATTTTGGGTATTTTCCAAGCAATACATCCCTGTATGGATAGGAGCAGGCAGAGGCGACTCTGGCACATATGTACCTAGGAGTAAAAACTCTGACAATGAGTTTCGGGCTTGACTTGGGGTATCCTAGTACACGACAATGAGCCTTAAAAAACTATTGGTTATAACACTCCTCGGGGATATGATTAGGATAATTCACATTTACATTACAAGACATTATGAAGGATTTATGTGTAAATACTCCCTCAAAGAAAACATTTTATGATTATAGATTATATGCATAATCTTCTTAATTTACGTTAGGTATTTTACAAGTTTGGAATTATGCATTTCGATTCATAAACTAACCTAGTGTATTACATTGTTTAGAAATGATTCCTAGTAGAAGGAATGAGAACTCCAACAATATGCATGATCTAAAGATTAAGAAGGATCATATCTTTCATGGTATTAATACAACATTTAAAAGGGAAATAGTCTCCCACGTATTCTCATCATATGAATAAATATTATCATGTGTTAATAAGATAAGTAAATAATTATTTGAGTCCTATGGCTTTGAAGGAAAATAAGAGAAGAAAAGTATGGAAAAGATAAATATAGATAAAGGGAAGAGGGGAAAGAAGGATTTTCCCATATGTGATAACTGTGGAAAGAATCACCTTGGTAAATTCTTGAAGGGAATATGAGTTTGTTATAAGTGTGGAGAAAAATGACACAAAGTACATGATTGCAATGGTAAAAAAGGTTTCAAATGTACAATGATTCATCTATAAGGAGTTGGGACACTACACGAATCAATGTCCAAATTATCAGAGTATACCCCAAATGATGCTATTGGATAATAATCAAGTTATGATACTACCAAAGATGAAGAGGAATGATTAGAGTTATTATGTTGTTATTAAAGTATTGTGTCATTTGAGTATTGTATTAATGATGTACATGTTATAATAATTATAGAGTATATAAGGATTGTACTATAGTACTATTTCATTAAGGACTTGAGATTGTGTGGAAGCAAGAAAAGTGACTCAATAGTAGGTTAAATTGTTTAGAAAATATATGGTTAAGAGAAAGATAAACCATAATATGGTTCTAATAGTGAGGTAGTAATTTTGGAATAATATGTAATTGATTTGGATAAATTATATTGGATATTCTTGACTACCTTGAAACTAATTAATGATTCGCATATTCCATCATTATTGGATTTTAAAACCTTTTTGGATAGAAGGAGTATATCCAGTATTCTAAAAGGAATAAGGGAGCATGAATTTAATCAATAAGGTTTTATGGTAATTCAGGGTGTTACAGTGTTTTAAAAGAATACATGATGAAGGTATTCACATGTTATTACGTGGAAAAAAGGATCTTTATTGTGTTTACCTTCCTTATAAATTTTGGATTGTGAATTTGGACAGAAGTATTTTGGATAAGTGTAAAGGTTGGAATCAATTAAGTTTGACATTGGATACTATTGTTAAGGTTAAATAATTTCTTAAGATTATTTTTGGATTGTCATAAAAAGGACAACCCGAAGCTCAGGCGAAACCCACCACGTCCGACAAGGTCGTGGGACTTGAACCCACAACCGAAGGGTGACAAGGGTGCATCACCTACCACTACCCTACGTGATGTCCTAGTTTGTATAATGTAGTTTTTTTTAAAATAGTATGAAAAATTAATTATAAATTAATAATTTTTGTAACCCTATACGATTAGGATAAATAGAATATTTTTGAATTCTATTATCTTTTGGAGTGAAAAATGAGTTTGTGGTAGGAATTAGTTGAAGGATGAAACTCTACGTATCAAGTATATTTTTTTTCTCTTATTCTATGAATAAATTAATTCTTAAAATTTATGGAAGAGATCTTAAAACCAAAAATGTGTTATCCTAATACCTTATGTTTTGTTGATCTGATGATATTTTAAATCATCATAGATCGATTGCTTTGAGGAACTCAATTGTACACATGTTTGTGATTAATTACCTCAATCACTCCCTATAAATATTTACGTTTTCCTCCAATTATATGTCTCTAATTTCCACCAATTTTCTTCTAATAGAGATCATAATTTGGTGGTGAATTTTTCATTTCCCTTTCCCTCTTATTAAGACTAATTTTTTTTGAAACAATTTCCGATGTGGGTTTTCCACAAAGGATTTTTTTTTATTTTTAACCTTTTATTTTCGAAGAACAATTACAAATTATGAGGATTAAATTTATTGAAGGAGGTGAGAATGTAACACCTCAAGATTTCATAGTATGTTATATCTTCAAATTAATTCAATAACTTATGCTACACGCAACAATGAGTTCGAGCGCACCACGTCTTACCAAAATAGCCATTCAAAAAGCGGTTATGAATAGTATTAACTGCATTTAGAATTATATATATATCCTATATAATTTTAACATTCATATTTTTTGTTTATTAGACAAAATATAAGGACAAATTCAAATTTTCAGATAAAAGAAGTATTTTTCAAAAAATGTAATTTTACCGCCTATTTAATAGAGAATACTTTTTAAAAAAAATATTTGACACTTTTATATATTCAATTTAATGAAATTAAATTCTTATTTAGAATCGTGACAAAAATTTTTAGTTTGGATAAATTTTTGGTACGTTTCTGATAACTTTCATATATTGATGAATACTGAAAAATACTAAATTTTAATTGGAAACAACTTTTTTAATCGAAATAATTTATAGTGTTAAATTATACATTTGAATGGTTTGGATGTATAATTAGATTATATTTTTATCATTTTATACAATTTATGTAATTATATGTAATTTCACATTTAAATTTGACATAAACACATGTCAATCTTTTGACAGTTTTTACTTTTTAAAAACCCACGTTTTGGTTTTGACAAAGGGATTTAATTTTAAATTAATAAATGAAAATTATATGTTTTGAATTTTTAAAAATATACTTCATTTTTGAATTTATAATATCAAAATTATCTTAGGGTGAATTTTTTGTATTTTTCTGAAAACTTTCAATTTTTGATGAATAGTGAAAAACACTATGTTATTGGTTAAAACCAACTTTTTATTTAAATAATTATTTATTTTATTTAAATTTATTTTAGTTTAAAATATATACATAATACCTATATAAGTTCAATTTAATTTATTGGAGTAATTTTATAATAAGTTTAGATATATAAAAATTTTATTGAACTTTTTACCGTCTTTTACCCACCTCATAGGAGCATTTGCAAATTTGCATAAAAATTAATTTTACCACTTCTGTGAGTTGAATTTTAAAAATATGAGAAACACGGTTAATATCATTAAGTAAAATGTGGTTCAATAAGATGAAAATAATTTTTGGTGAATAGTAACTTTTGACTTTTATTTACCACGGTTAAAAGTAAATAGGGTAATTAAGGCTAAAAATGATATCATAATTACCGTAAAACATGTCCTAATTCTATTATATAAGTATAATTTGACCAGAAACAACCTTAGGAATAAAATATGATCTTTTTTGGTCCACTTAAATTAGATTAGGACATTTATTATTATTTTATTTAAAGAAGAGTTAAAAGAGTTAAATTCAAATTTTAATAACTAAACCATTTGTAATATAGGGTTACACACAATATAAATTCGACTATAAATATTCATTAGAAAGATAAAAATATTTTATAAATCATGATATTTTATTTATAATTTTTAGACATTAAATAATTAAATTTATTTATGACACAATGATGATGCAGTAATTACCGTATTAATGAAAGAATCAAATAAATGGTATTATAAATATTAAAATAAATATAATTTCAAAGTTTTTATGACATACAAGATTTTTCTAGGTGAATATTACATGTTATGGTCGATTCAATGTATCTTTTTTGAAGTAATCAAGTTGTGATGACTTTCACAAAAACCAAATACCAAATAGTGTCAAAATTGACATAAATTAATTTTTAAAACAAATACTATATTATTGGTTGATATAATATTCCTAAAAATAAAAGGTTCGTCCAAAGGGCTTAAATAATATTATATTTGTCATTAATTAACTACTTTAAGTTCTCTTGGAAGTTTAGAGTAAGTTTATTAACCATATAGTGTAAGAATACAAGAAGACATGATAAAAGTTAAACAATTTAACTAAGAGTTAAATCTAAAAGATAAGGTTAAAATGATAACCTAAACTTGTCTAGAACCTATTGGTTGAGATTATGTTGACCCATAACCACTTTACCCCCAAAATAAATTATTTTTGAGCCATTAGAAACCGAAAATGAGTTTATTATAAAATAATATTTCATGCTTTTTCTAAAGTGACCCTCACCTCTCTTATAAAAGGGCACTTCCCCTTCTCTCAAAATAACACCTCCAAATCCATTTGTATAGGAAAAAACCTTCCCAAATATCCTCTCAACTTTCCTCACATTAATATATAGTCCTTAATTTGATCAAAAATCCAACCTATGGAGCCCTTTTGATCAACTGAAAAAGAAACACCCGAAGAAGAGGTAATAATTTCACCACCCTCTTTCAAGTTCTTTTCATCTTCCACTTCCTCTTTCTTTATTTTTTAAATACCAAAATAATAAATCCATTACCTCATCCATAATGTGATGTTATTATAAATATTGTACAACCATATTCATTATTCTATCCATCCTCAAAATGACAAAGTCACCATACGTGTGTACGTACGGCTTACCGTCTCCACGTCGTGGTGTAATTTGTTATTCAAACACTACATTATTTTGATGGGTATAATAATGAGTATAACTAATGTAAATAATAAATATAACATGTTAATTATTCTGTATATATGATATTACATCCAATTACATAGGATTTCACCATCAATATAATGATATTGTCACTCGTGCGTACGTACAAATTACCGTCTCCACAGCACGATGAGATTCATTCCCACGTTCACCATTCAACAATGATTATATAAATATATATTATTAATAAGAATTTAATTTATTAAATAATAATTATTCTGGATATATATATATGTATGTATGTACTTACATATATCTTATTCACTTGCTTCTGTTCAATACGATATGAAAACGGAAACAACGTTTATGCATACGTACGACCAACCGTCTCCATAAACAGTGCCTTACATTTCATATATATATCTGTTATAAATATTTATATTCTAAATATATATGATATATAAATCAAGGTTTATATTCTGTAAGTATTTAAATCATGATCCAAATGATACAATCAAGAATAACAAGTTAAAACACATACGATAAAGAAAGCGATTATTTCCCAAAATGTTAATTTAACATGGAAATCATTATTAAATGGGTAGTATAAAGTCATAAATGAATCATGTATGATATAATAAATATTAATATGGTTCTGGTATAATTTAATAACATAATATGGTCATTATACATGAGGTTAAACGTACCCTCGACCAAAGGAAAGTTCAAGGTAATGGTTAATTCTACAATCTCTTCATTATCCGATGTTGTTATTACGTGAGTATCTACAGGGAACTCTTTATCATACACATCCATGTTTCATAAAAATATTTTCAAAAGGAATATTTTAAGGTTTTATGGATGGGACTCTTTAACTATATCATCATTTTAAATGGTTTAAATATTTATTCTTCTAAATCATTCTCATTAATGTCTGTGTTTTCAAAATGGTTTTAAGGATTTATTTATATGGACATGAATGTTTTAAAATGTTAATTCCTTTCAAAAGTTTCAAAGTGTTATTGGAAACTTGGATTCAAAACTATATTTTAAGTGACTTCCTTTATAAATTATGCTACTTTTAAATGATTTCATGAAAAAGGGATATTTCTCTCAAAGATTTTTACTGATCATTTTCCAATATTTGAATATCCTTTACGGGATATTATTATTGATCGAGGTTGATTTATTATGATAAAAATATTCCATATTTTGATGAAGGTTTTGTGATATATTTTACCGTGGATTTGTTATTTTTATACCATTCATGGTTTATGGTTAAATTATTGAAATTTCGTATGCTAGTTTTAATATGAATGTTTATGTTATGTTTCAACCTTTTCATATGAGAAATGTATTGGACATAGTAAGTGATGGGTGGAGCCCACTATAGCTCCTTGGTGCATTGGTAGGTCTCATGAGACAATTAGATGTGGAATTGGATGAGGCCATTCCCAATTTGATATATGGCTTTGGTCAAGGCCTAAATAATTTATAGACGTCTTGTCCAAGGCCTTGAAAAGATGTTTCAGAATGTCCGACATTATACATTCCCTCATTATGAAAATATTATTGATGGTTTATGTGGTTATTCAACTAGTATAATACCCATGACTATGTTTTATTATGGAATTATTTACTCATCTCATATTCTTTCCATAAAGTGTTCATGTTTATTATTTGTAAAGGCATGTGTTTTATATTATTCACCATGCCTAATGTTTATGTTACCTTCCACTGTATTGCTTAACCTTACCGAGTATTTGAACTCACCCCTTTCTTATGTTTTAATCTCCCAGTATTCCATGAAGAATATTATGATTGATAACCAGGGTTAAGCTAGGGGATTAATGGAATTATCAAAGGATCATTTATGTTGTGTTTTATTTTCTAAGGTGTAATGTAACGTTCATGTATGTAATCTATTTTCCAAGACTGCTAAACTGATCAGTCCTTTGGGACTTGATTCCTTGTAATCATTCCAATTTATGTAATAATTCACCGACTCTGGGTAACTAGGTTTGGGACATTACAAACATATAAGTAAAAAAGAGAAAATGTCATTTTTTTTGATTTGGTGCCTATTGATGTGTGCCGACCTATTTCACCAAGAGCTATTGATGGGGGGAGATATTATGTTCTATTCATTGATTATTTTAGTAGAATGGCATGGGTTTCAATCATCACCCACAAAATCTAATGTGTTCAATTACATAACAACTTATTGAAGGTAAGTTGAAAAAATTCTAGGTCAAATAATATGGAATATCAAAATAGGTAATGTAACCGAGTTGAGAAATAGACAAGTGGAGGATTATCATGAGAAACATGGGATAAGGCACCAAGTGTCACCTGTAAGAACTCCAAAAAAATGGAGTATTTGAAAGAAGAAATCGAATTATCAAAAACATGTCTAGAACAATGTTCATTGAGATAGACATTCCAGATAATTTTTGGAAAGAAGCTGTGATGAAATCAGTATATACATAAAATAGAGAGTTATTTTGTCTGAAAGAAGAGAAGACTCTATATGAGTTATGGTATGGATAGAATACAATGTTGAAGTAATTTTGAGTCTTTAGAAGTAAGTGTTTCATTCTGAATAAGGAGAAACATGGAGAGTTTGAATCTTATGGAGATGAAGGGATATTTATTGGCTAATCAAAGAAAATAAAAGTATAGAAATGATTCAATAAGTGGATAGGAAAGGTAGTTTAAATCCATGATGTAACTATAGTATAGAATGAGTATAATATTCAGAAAATACATGATCAATATCAAGAGGACAGCGATGAAGAGATAAGAAGATACAGGGATGTTCTAGTTATATATACCGACTCAGAATAGGATTCAGATAATGAAAAGGATGGGAACAAACCAATATCTACACAAATATTAAAAATAAGAGCTGAAATTGATTGACAGAACATAATTGATGATTAGACAATGCCAGTGCATACAAGTAGGATAAAGACAATACAAAAAGTATCATTTTTATCATAGGTAGAGAAAAAATGTTTTGATAAAGAAGCTAGAGATGAGAATTGGGTTCAAACTATGAATAAAGATCTTGGACAAACTGAGAAGAATCAGACATGAGATATTGTTTTAATGCCAACATATAAGAATTTTATCAAGACTAAATGGTTCTTTCACAACAATATGAATGAATATGTCATAATTATTTGAAGAAAAACATGACTAGTGTGCAAATGGTACTCCCTGATAGAGGGTATCGATGTTGATGAAACATTTTCACATGTTTCAAGGCTAGAGACAATCAAATTATTCTTGTACATATCTGTGCAATGAAGGTTCAAAGTTTTCCATATGAACGTTAAGTTAGAATTTCAGAATGGGGTTCTGGAAGAAGAATTTTATATTGAGCATCCACATGTTTTTCTAGTTCATGAAGATGGTAATACAATTTTTTTGGATGAAGAAGGTGTTATATGGGTTGAATCAAGCACCAAGAGCATAGTATGGAAGGATAGATCAGTTTTTGAAGAAGTTTAGTTTTCATTATGGTGGAGTTGATTAGAATATCAATGTCAATAGTGATATTAATCTAAGTATGATGGTGCTGGTATAATTCTATGACATAACATTTGGTGGATCAGATGAAGCGTAGTGTAGTCAGTTCATCAAATTCATGAAAAGTGAATTTGAAATGTCAATGATTGGTGAACTGGCATTTTTTTGGTTTACAAGTGACATAAGGAAAGAATAGAACATTCATCACTCAATAAAAATATTACAAGGAGGTTTTGAGAAGATTTGGAATGTATAATTACATGGAGATGAGGAATGTGGTGGCTAACCTTATGATACTGTCATGGGATGATGAAGGCAATGCAATTAATGTAACATAATATAGGAAAATCATTGGAAATATGTTGTACTTGACAATGAAAATACATGATATTGTTTTTACCAAATGAAAAACAGAACAATATCAAAGTATTACCAAGGAAATACACTTGTTTTTAGTGAAAATAATACTTCATTATATCAAGGGAATTATGGATTTCAGTTTTCTGTACAATGAAAAATCTTAACAAGAGTTATTGGTCTATATAGATATAGATTGGTCTGGCTCAACAGAAGATAGAAAATTGACATCAGGTGGTACATTCTATCTTGACGGATTGTGTATTTATTGGATAAGAAATAAATAGGATTGTATTTTGTTGAGTTTCATAGAAGATGAATATATTTTGGCTACTCAAGAATGCATGTCGTTATTGTGGATGACGCAACAGCTAGATGATATGGGAGTTCAAGTGAAATCTCCAATCTAAATTCATTATAATAATTCAAGTGATATAAATCTTATCAAAAATCCATTTCATCACCCAATGAAAAAGAAAATTGAAATCAAATATCGTTTTCTCAAGGAGAAGGTGGAGTAAGGGATTTTGAAGTTGGAGTATGTGCCAACAAAACTACAGGTTGTAGAAAATATTAAAAAGTCTTTACCCAAAGAAGCATTTGAACGACATCAAATGGATCTTGGTGTCTAGTTGACTCTTTACACTTGAAAAATAGTGGAGGTGGGACCCCCTATTCCTGAGGTATGATGTGTTTTTACATGATATAATGATATGTGTTGTTTAACCTATTACAAACCATAATGAAGTAACCTTTGGGTTCATTAACATAGGGGAAAAAATTGTAGCTATAAAGGGGAAGAAAACATCATAATAAAGATAAGGGGAGAATCTAATAGGGGAGAAATGAATTAGGGATTGTTTTAAATATGACTATGCTAAAGTTGATTGATCGATGGTTATATATCAGGAATGATACTTTTTGTGATAAAACCAGTTGAGAGGTTTTGGAATGAAGTTATTCATTGATGAAGTTTGCATCATACTCTTTTTTCTTACACCGAACATGAATCATGTGGGCTTAGAATGTGTGTTGAGTAAATCCTTAATCGCTATCTTAATCGCATGAAGAAAATTTTGGTAAATGATGGAAGAAACTTCAACGAGGTATCAAAATGAGAAGAGTTTTCAACAAACCCATAGAGGGATATTGTTGGGTAAAAATACCTCAAGGTTCTATTTTGGTGTTTTTGGGGTGATTGTGGTTGTTGAAAAATCCATATGACCACAAATCAGTATGGTTGGTGTTTCCAAAGTAGATATTTAAGGTGGCATCATTTCCTAGTGTTTTCTAATTTTTTGGGCCTCAAAACCGAGAGTATTCTTATGGTAAAGGAAGGTTTTATGAAAAGGAGTTTTTGAAACATAGTTCACGAACCATGAAGCATAGTTCATAGATTGAAAAGGTTGTACATTGAATAATAAAGTAAATTCATAGAAGGAAGGATTTACACATAGTAGTGCTATACAAACCACGAAGGGTACTACATAGACAATGTAGTAAAAATAGTTCATGGGAGGCTTATAGTTTGTGGGAATCTCATTGTTTACGGTTGAGAGGCAATGATTTTTTTGCGAAAGACATCAGTTGCTAAAAAGAAAGAAAGGCGCTATGCGGACCTCATAATATAGTCCGCGGTGAAGGCTGTACCACATCGAAGTTGTGGGTAATTCAGATTAGCAGGTTTTTTGAATCTATTTTCCAAGATAAAGACCCCTAATCACATCATTAATAAGAGTAAATTTCAATAGAAAAGATCACCACTCTAGGATTAATTCAATTAAGTCCAAATTAGTTTGTGATGGATAATTATATGAAGGAGAAGAGTTTGTAGGGGAGGATTCCAAAAAGGGTGATGTAGTTCATTAGAGTAGTTCGTGAAAGGGTTTTTGTGGCTCTATATCCCAAAAAGTAAAAGCAACCCCATAGAAGAAGGTAGTATATGAGGTATCAACTGTCTGCGAAATAGGGGATTTCTGCAAAGAAAAAGGCGTCTTTGAAGCACTCATGTCACGTAGTGTAATAAGGTTCACAGAGGATTAAAGGAAGTTCACGGAGGGTTCAAGGAATTTCCTAAAGAGACTAAAATAGTTCGTGAAATCAATTTCCACAAATTAATAGTACACAGAAAAGTGGATTTCATCTATGGGTGAAAATGAGACTTCAACATAGTATCTATCTACATCTGAGTATGTGTTAATTCATGAAAACGAAGGGACCTACAAGTCCATAAACCATGTGTGGATCCTTTTAGAGAAGTGAGCAAAAGAAAAGAAAGAAGGTGATCCTTTCCACCATTAGTGATCCATACACTACTACAAAAGTCGCTTTTATCAGCGGTAAAAAAACCCATTTATCAGCGCTTTTATGAGTGCTGTAAAGCATGACACAAATAAAGGGGGCTCCCTTTTATCAGTGCTCAAAAAGCGTTGATAAAGGGTATTTTTATCAGTGCTAAAAATAGCGCTGATAAAAGGGGTCTTTCATCAGCGCTATAAAAATAGCGCTGATAAATGTCAAAAAATTGAAAAAAATTAAAAAAAATATATAATTCGTGGGAGGTTCGCATGTTGCACCCCGCTTTGCTGTGCCTGCGCCCCCCCTCAACCCGCATGTTGCACCCTACTTCACTGCGCCCGCGCAACCCTGCTGCTACTGGAATTCGAACAAAGGACCTCCCCCCTTGCATGCTGCAACTTTACCACTTAGCCATTTTGTTTTGTTCTCCCTTTAATGATATATCAAGTTATATATATATATATAGTTATATGTATTCGTATATTAATACAGATCCATATTAATATAAATTTATTTAGTTATATTAGTATATATATATATATTCGTATATTAATATATATATATATATATATAGTTATAGTTTTTTATCCGTATGTTTATTTGTATATTAATATATATATTTATAAGATTAATTTCAAATACATTTATAGAATATGTGTTTTTACGTGTGTTTATAAGTAAATAAATAAATAAATAAATACATATATATATATACATCACACACACACACACAGAGATATATATATATATATATGTGTGTGTGTGTGTGTGTAATTATGAATGAATACATATAAATGTGGATGTGAAAAGTCATCAAGAATGTTAAAAAAACTATAACTTATAATCCAGAAGTCCGTTTCAACTCCAAAATTGGTCAAATCGACAAACATGAAATGATATTCGATACGATATGTGGTACAAGCAAAACAGACATCCGGATCAGAAGTTAGAGGCGTTTAAATGTTAAAAAGACCATAACTTCTAATTCAGAAGTTCTTTTCAGCTCCACAAGTAGTCAAATCGAACAAATAAAATGATCTTTGTTATGATATATGGTACACATTTATCAGACATTGGTATCAGAATTTATAGCTATTTGAATAGTAAAAAATCGGGGTACCCCAACTAAAAACTCAGTTTTGGAGGCCTTATGGGCCTTTTTTTGCCTTGAAAAAACCTTGGACGGGTTCTATTGGTCCACAGGGATGTAGATCTCGTTGCAGGCTTTGATTTGATATGTTGTAGAGCTCAAACGGAGTCCCGGATAAAATGTTATGGTCGTTTGAAGTTTGAGTTGTGTTTTCAACATATTTTTGATCTTTTATTTATTTATTTATTTTTTTATACTCAAAGTGTTATTAGATGACTATTGGTGGATAAAAATTACATAATTATTAATTAAACATATTTTTTAAATTATTTTATAATCCTCTTTTACTAAATATCATATACATTCATATTTGATTTCCATTCATCATTTCTAAAACATATTTAAAAAATAAATATTATATTTATATCAATATAAATAGATTTATAACTTTATACATTAATAAATGTTTTTTTTGAATTTTACCCTTTATCAGCACTTTTTTACTAGCGCTGATAAAGGGGGGTCTTTATCAGTACTTTTTTTAGCGCTAATAAAGACCCCCTTTATCAGTGCTTTTAAAAAGTGATGATAGATGTGTAGCGCTTCCCTTTCCCCGTTTTGTAGTAGTGATAGAAATAGACTCAGGGAGTGACCCTTGGGAAAGTAGTTAGCTGACCCTAAATATTATATAGGCAGTGATCCTAGGCATAAAAGTGATTTATCCTAAACATTTTAATTTAGTAGAAAGAATTAGTGGATTTAGTACATCAACACATCACCATTGTATGCTCCTTGTATATATCCCAGTGAGGGTGAACCAAGTAAAATTTTTATTTCTCATGCATAATTTTAATACTATTCATACAATGCAACATGAAAGAGAGAGAAGGGTGTTTTGTTTAATGAAAAAAATAAGATCTAAAGGGAAATTTGTATTAATATTTTATACCTTGATTCACCCCCTCTTAGGGTATTTAACCTAATTGGGATAACAATTGGTATCTGAGGTAAAGGTTAAAGTTAGTGTTTCTCTATCAGTTTAAGAAATGGAAGCTATTAATAATAAAGGGATTTCTATCTTTGATGAAAATATTTTTCAGCTATGGAATAATCGAATGCAACACTTCTTTTGATCATTGGGTAGGAATGTATTTACAACTACAATGCATAGTATTTATGCCATTATGGATAATAATTTTTTATTAGAATCAAAACATAGATAATTGGATACTGATGCTAAAGAAATCAACACTTTAGGTCCAGACCTTTCAAATGCTATCTATACAAAGGTGATGTCATGTAAGTCATCACATGCTATGTGGAAAAAATTTCTAAATATCTATGAGGGTGACTCAAAAATTTAGTGAATAAAAACTGAAGGTTTTATGGAACAAGTATGAGGATCTCAGAATGCACCATAATGATTCTGTTGATGCAGTCTTTGCCGAGTGAATGTTATTGTGGAAGAAATGCATGATATTGGAGAAATTATTAAAGATTTAAATATTTTCAATCACATCTAGAGAATACTTCCACCTCGGTTCAATCCAAAAGTTTATGTATTGGATAATAAATATCCAAAGGAGATGACATTAGATAGCCTGTATAGTACTCTTGTTGCTTACAAGATGAGAAATGATGATAATGAGTCTGTGGAAAAAGGGGAAGTCTAAATAAATGGAATTCAAGGCCATGAAAAAGCTCACTATTGAATATGGGAAGGAAGAAGAAGATAAAAATCACTTCATGTCATTCCTTTCATCAAATTTATGAGTAGGAAAAGGAAAGTTCAAAGGGAAACATCCACTTGCATGCTTTTGATGTGAAAAGGTTGGACATATTGCAGCGAGATTCCTTAAGAAGTTTCAAGATAATCATGAGGAAGAAGTTGAAATTAATAGGAAGAAGTATTTATCCTACCTGAAAGGTAATAAAAATTTATTCAAAAAGAATAATATTCTATCAAAATAAGATGATAGTTCAGAGGAGTATGTGGTAGAAGAGTTAGAGGACTTCTAGGATAATAAAGTAGATTCTATAGTGGTAGTTGTCATAAATTTTTAAACCAGGGAAGAAAATGGAAATGAATAAGGAGAAGTCAAAGGAAGAGTTGACCTTCAAGTCGAATTAAAATATTCTATTAATGAACTATATATTTGGAGAGCCAAAATGAAGAAATACAACAAAGTGGTTTATGATGCTAAACTTTATATGTAGGAGTAGTAGGAAGAGAAGTATGATATGAATGAATAAATTGAAAAACTGAAGTCTTCAATGCTAAAGAGATTAGAAAATACTTTTGAGTACAAGCTCAAAATCAACGAATAAAAAGAAGAAATTGATTATTTGACTAACACTAGAAAAGATCAAATCAAATGTATCAAATAACTTGAAGAGGAATTCATCATCCTACGATAATGTTTTAATGATCAAGAAAAACTCGTGACTCTCGATACGACATTGGAAAAGTTGATCATTCAAGTAACAAAAAAGATCTAGGTAGAGAATAAAGGTCTAGTAGTACCAAAACAATAGTAAATTACTTATAATATGTCTAATATAAGGCTTGATAAAATAAAAAAATAATCAATGGTTGAAGTTATACAATAAGATCCTCCTCCGAGATTGATGATTGATTTGGATACAAATCAAAACCTGAATATTCAAAGAATCCAAGGGAGAACCAACAGTGCAATATTTCCACACAGGAATACGACATGTAAGAGATGTTATTGTTGTGGAAAGGTGAGACACTCACAAAATGTCTGTTCCATATCCAAGAGGCACCGAAGGTAACAAGACCAATATAGGAAACTATATAGAAGTCAATATTCTAGAACATCATTTGATGGTCACTGTTTTATGTGTGGAGGATTTGAGCACATGGAAGGATACTACTCATTGACAATGCAGAGAAATATACTGAATAAGAATAAATGTTTTCATAAGAAACAATTCAACGTATCATCAAATGAGTTGAAAATGAAAATTTGGTTTGCAGATCTACAAGATAAAGTTATTCCATCATACTCTGAGGAAGATAAAGATTATCAATATATACTAGTTATGAAGTCAGAAACATTGATCAAAAAGAAAATAGTTGAGTAGATAATGGTTGTAAATATTGAATTTAATGCATCATATTGCACTATAATATGGATCATTGATAGTGGATGCACCTCCCATATGATAGGAAACAAGGATTTGGTGACTAAAATTGGGTATTATATAGATGGTATCATAATATTTGGTAAAGATGAAGGCTTCAAGATTGATGGTTTGTAAAAATCCAAGTTTAGGGGAAAAGATATGAGACATGTAGATATATTGGTTACTAAAGGTCTTAGTCTCAAATTTCTATGTGTAAGTCAATTGTGTGACTCAGGACTTGTCATAAAATTTTAAATGAAACTATGTACCATTATAGAAAAATATGGTGTATTTGTTTTATAGAGAAAGTGTACAAAGGGAAATCTATACCTTGTAAGTAGAGAAGTAGATATGTTTTTTCTGTCCAAGGAAGAAGAAAAAAAGTTATGGAATAAACATCTTGGTCACTTAAGCCAATTTTCATTGGAAGACCTAGTGAAATATGATGTATCTTGTGAACTCCCAAGGTTATCACGTGATCGTACTCATACATGCAATGCTTGTGAACAAGGGAAAATCATTCGAAAGACGTATAAGGAAAAATAGAAAAGGTCAACAAAATTGCTTGAGTTGGTGCATATTGATGTCTGTGGACCTATTTCACCAAGTTCTATTGATGGTAGGAGATATTATGTTCTCTTAATTGATGATTTTAGAAGAATTTTAGGGGATTTATTCATCACCCAAAAATATTAGGTGTTCAATTTCATAACAACTTTTTGAAGGAAAGTTGAAAAAATGTTGGGTCAAAGAATCTGGAAGATCTGAAAAGATAATGGAACAAAATAAAAAAATAGCTAAGTGGAGGATTATTTTGAGAAACATGGGATGAGGCACCAATTGTTAATTGTAATAACTAAAAAAATGGAGTAGTTGAAAGAATAAATCGAATTATCAACAATATGGCTAGAATAATGCTCATTGAGAAAGAACTTATAGAGAATTTTTGGAAAGAAGTAGTGATGACATAAGTATACACATCAAATAGAGCGTTATTATATAAAAAAGAAGAGAATAATCCATATGAACTACGGTATGAAAATAATCCAACGTTGAAGTACTTTTGATTCTTTGGAAGTAAGTGTTTAATTATCAATAAGGAGAAACACTGGAAGTTCGAATATCATAGAGAATAAGGGATATTTCTTGGATTCTCAAAGAAAATAAAAGCATATAAATGATTCAATAAGTGGTTGGGAATGATAGTTAAAATACATGATGTAACTATAGTAGAGAATTAGCATAATATTTAGAAAATACATGATCAGTCTCAGGAGGATAGTGATGAAGAGATAAGAAGATCAAGAGATGTTCTAGTTTTAGAGGCTGATTTAGAAGAAGATTCATATAACAAAAAGTATTAGACCAAACCATTATCTACACAAGTATAAAAAAGAAGATCTGAAATTGATAGAAAAAAAACATAGTCTGTGATCATAAAGGGCCAATGTAGACCAAAAGTATGAAGAATCTATAACAAGCATCATTCTTATTACAAGTAGAGAAAAAAATGTTTTGATGAAGTAGCTGGAGATAAGAATTGGGTTTAGGATATGAATGAAGAGATTAACTAAATTGAGAAGAATCAGACATGAGAGATTGTTTGAAAGTCAACAGATAAGAATCTCATCAAGACTAAATGGGTATTTCACAATAAGATGAATAGAGAAGGTGAAATGATTGGAAATAAAGCACAACTAGTGTGTAAAGGGTACTCCTAGATAGTGGGTATCGATGTTGATGAAACTTTTACACATGTTTCAAGGCTAGAGACAATCAGATTATTCTTGGACATAACAGTGAAAAGAAGGTTCAAAGTTTTCCAGAGGGATGTTAAGTCATCATTTCTAAATGGGGATATGGAAGAAGAAGTTTATATTGAGAATCTAAATTGTTTTCTAATTCATTAATATGAGAATAGAGTTTTTCAATTAAATAAGGTGCTATATGGGTTAAAGAAAGCACCAAGAACATGGAATTTAATGCTAGATCAGTTTTTGAAAAACCTCAGTTTTCAATGTGGTGGAGTTGATTACAATATATATGTCAATAGTTAAATTAATCAAATGATGATGGTGATTTTATATGTTGATGACATAATATTTGGTAAATCAAATGAAGTGTAGTGCATTCTGTTCTATGAATTCATGAAAATTGAATTTTAAATGTCAATGATTGGTGAAATGATGTTTTTCTTTGGTTTATAGGTGACATAAGGAAAGAATGGAACATTCATATCTCAATTTAAATATGCCAAAGAGTTTTTGAGAATATTTGGAATGGATAATTATAGGGATATGAAAACTCTGGTGGTTACCCATATGAAACTATCATGGGATGATGAAGATAATTTGTTAATGTCACAGAATATAGGAAAATAATTGGTAGTCTATTGTACTTGAAAGTGACAAAACTTGATATTGTTTTTCCACATTTAAAATAGAAAGTTATTAAAGAAATTACATGGAAATACACTTGATTATAGTGAAAATAATACTTCAGTGTATCAAGGGCATGGTGAATTATAGTTTTTTGTACAATGAAAAATCTATTCAAGAGTTATTGGGCTATACAGATGCAAATTAGGCCAGTTCAGTAGACGATAGAAAATAGGCATCAGTTGGTGCATTATATCTTGGTGAATTGTGTATTTCTTAGCTAAGAAAGAAACATTATTTCAATTCATTACGCACTGCATAAGTTGAATATATTGTGACCACTTAATCATTCATGAAATTATTATAGATGAAGTAGTATCTTGATGAAGTGGGAGTTGGAGTGAAATCTTTGATCAAAATTCATTAAGATAATTCAAGTTCTATAAATATCAGAAAAAATCCAGTCCATCACCCAAGAAAAAAGCACTTTGAAATCAAATATCATTCTGTCAAGGATTAGGTGGAGAAAGGGAATGTGAAGTTAGAGTATGTTTCTAGAGAACAACAAGTTTTGAACATTATGACAAAGGCCTTTCCCAAATAAGCATTTGAATGACATCAACTTGATTTGGGAGTTTAGTAGACTCCTCGTACTTTAAAAATTACGGATGTGGTACCCCCTTTGCCCAAGGTATGATGTGTTTTTCCCTAATATGATGACATGTGTTATTTACCCAATTACAGACCACAACGATGTAACCTTCAGGTTCATTGAAAAAGGGGGGGAAATTGTGGCTATAAAAGGGAAGAAAATTCCTTAATTAAGATTGGGTAGAAGCTAATTGGGGGAACATCAAAGTGGGGTATGTTTTAAATATAATGATGATAAATGTGATCAATCAATGGTTATATATCACAACAGATGATGTTTATGATGAAAGTAGTTGAGAGGTTTTGGAATTAACTGATTCATTGATGAAATTTTCATTATACTCTTGTTTATTTTGTTGAGAATGGATCATCTGGTCTTAGAGTATGTGTTGAATAAATCCCTGATTTTTATAATAATCACATGAAGAGAATTTTGGTAGATGATGGAATAAGCATCAATGAGGATTCAAAATGAGAAGAGTTGTCAACAATACCAAAGGGGGAGATTGTTCAGAAAAAACCCCTCAAGGTTCTATTTTAGTGTTTTTAGGGTGATTATGTTTGTTGACAAAGACAGATGACCATGAATCAGAATGGTTGGTGTTTCCATAGTAGATATTTAAGGGGGAATTATTTCCCAGTAGTTTCTAAATTTTTTAGCCTCAAAACCAGGAGTTTTTTTATAGGAAAGGTAGGTTTTCTATAAAGATGTTTGTGAACCACAGTTCACAGAACATGAATCATAGTTTTTGGAATGCAAAGGAAGTATATTGAATGACAAAAGAAATTCGATAAAGGAATATTTTCTACATAGCAGCACTCCGTGCACCGCAAATGGTGATACACATACCATGTAGAGAAAATAGTTCATGGGAGGCTCACATTTCATAGGAATCTCATCATTTATGGTTGAGAGGTGGTGATTTGTTTTTGAAATACATTGTTCACTACAAAGGGAGAAAGGCACTATACATACCGCATAACACAATCCATGGTGAAGGTTGTACCGCATCAAAGTTGTGCATAATTCAGATTAGCAGGTTTTATAGATATATTTTCTTATATAAAGACACATAATCAGATAATTTGGTAGATTGAATTTAATTATAATATATCATCGATCCAGGAATAATTCGATGAAGTCCAAAGTAGTTCGTGAGGGATAATTCCATGAAGGAGAAAAGTTTACGAGGGAGGATTCGTTGAAGGGTGAAGTAGTTCATGGGAAAATCTCATGAAATATTTTTTATAGGATTTTTATCCCTCAAAGGAAAAAGGACTACATAATATAAGGTGGTCTGTGTGGCATCAACCATTCATGAAGCTGGGCGGTTCGTGAAGAAAAATGTGTCTGTGAAGCACTTGTGCCACACAGTGCAATACAGTTCATAGAGGGTGAAAGGAAGTTCACAGAGGGAATAAAATAGTTCACAAAATCAATTTCCGAAAACTAATAGTATATATAAAAGTGGATTTTATCTATAGGTGAAAATAATACTTCAATAGAGAATTTATCTACAACTGAGGATGTGTTCATTTATGAAAATGAAGGGACCTACAAGTCTATAAACTGTGGGTCGATCCTTTCCAGAGTAGTGAGCAAATAAATAAGAATAATTTGATCCTTTCCACTAGTAGTGAGCCAGATAAAGAGACTCAGGGAGTGATTCTTGGGAAAAAAGTAAGTTGACCCTAAAAATTGTAGAGGCAGTGAGCCTGGGAATAGAAGTGATTTAGCCTAAACCTTGTAATTTGGTAGTGGGACTAAGTGGATTTGGTACATTGGAACATCTCTATTTTATTTTCCTTAGAGGTAGAAAAGTGAGGGTTAACCAAGTAAAATTGTTGTGTCTCATGAATGATTTCAATACTGTTCATACATTTCTATGGGAAAGGGAGAGAAGAGTATTTTATTTAACAATGAAACCAGATCCAAAGGAGAAGTTGTTTTAATCTGACATACCCTGATTAACCCCCCTCTTAGAATATTTAACCTAATTGGTCTAACATCTAGTATCATAGAAAACATAATAGGTCCTAAGGTAAGACTGGTTCTATACTTTACTAAAATAATGGTGCTAACTTTCATCATAACTGCATCTAAAAAACACAAGCTACCTGACTAGCCTATACTTAACCTAAAATCGAGGTCACTCTCAGCTATCCATGATATATAACACAAATAGGGTGACGCTAGTAGTGAATGAATATATAGTGTAACACAAATCTAGATCTCCCACTCAGTGCTTAGTGATCCCATGAAAGTTAAATAATAGGAGGGGAGTAATCAAACAATCCACATCAATAATATAAAAGAATAACCGAAATCTCACCACACCTCCAAAATACTCATAATAAATGGTCTCAATAGTGTCATCCATACTACAATGAAATATAAGGAATGAACCTCAATCCATAATCCATGATAAAATAAGAGGATTTGGAGGGTCTCATACAAAAAACATGAGAAATTTCTTTAGGAAGTTTTAAATGTGCCTTATCAAAAAAGACTCAGACTACCGAGCTACTTTATCTCTCATTTGAAATTTAATTTAAAATCATCATTTAAGAATAAAAATTCAAACAAATAATTTAAAACCATTTTGAACACAAATAATTTTTCACTTAAAACTATTTTAAAAATAAAAACCTTTCCTTTTTTAAATTCATGAACCAAACATGGTCAAATCCATTTAAAATAAAAAATTCAATGGAAACATGACATTAAAACTTTTTAAAAACACGTGGAATACAAATAAATCTTTAGAAAAGAAAACCCCTTTTTAAATACCCTTTATTCCAAGAGGGGAGTCTCTTTAAAATATTAATCAATCCTCTTTTTCTATTATATATTGGAATGATTGAATTAATAAAACATTTAGAAACATTATGAAACAAATACTATGATAAATAAAGGAAACACACAAAATAACCTACCAAGAGTCAATGATAATCAAGGAAAAATTTGTGACCTTCAATGACGAATGCTCCAACAAACAAAGAGACAACCCTTCTAATATCTAACAACTAAAACCCCAAGATTAGATCACCATGAAACCCGAATACAAACATGGCAGTCCCTAGGGTTCGTAGGAGAGTAGGAGAGGAAGAAACTAATGGAGAACTAGTAGAAAAAGATGATTTAACATCATACTTTTAACATCATTTTTAGAATAACCAACATCAATAGTGACACATGGATGATTATAACATTTTTATGCTAAAACCAATGTTAAAAGTTCTCTGGAATGAATTTTTAACATTTTTTTGAAGGAAAAGATAAATTACTGATCAATGGAACCAGGATTACAAAGCCAATCAGGGAAACGAGTTCACCCAACAATGATCACACCAATGTTTCCCAAACTGAGCCAAACGATGGGATTTTGAATTGCCATCTATTTTGATGAAATAAAATTTGCATGAATCAAATCCATAAGTCAGGGACCAGATATTTCTTAAGATGAGGCCATAAGGCTGGGAATCCATTTCCTTTACAGAGAGAGCGTTCACCACTTCGAGGCAGTAAGATTCCACCAAAATCTTGGGCCAAAATTTTGAACGGGCAAAAAGAAGCCCCTGGAGGATGGCCTAGGATTCTGCCACCACAAGGATCCATGATTTAGGAACTTCCCTACACTGAGCTTCCACAATCTATCCAAAACTATTATGAGCAATGAGCCCAATACCGACCCTTGAATTGGAAGAGACAAAAACATCAGTATTAATCTTGAAGAAACCCTCAGGGGGGGAGACCAAAGAGGAGCTTCCCGTCGAGTGTGGCTCAAAGAAGGACCCACATCACTTTTCCTCCAACCATTCATCCACTACAAATCTATATCCACACAAAGGTAATCAGGGGTCACCTTTATCTGGAAAATGCATTCATTCCGTCGGGTCCAAACCAACCAAGAAATTGTGCATATCAGCCCTACCACTCTCGGTTCCAGAGAAGACACCCAATTAGAAAGGTTTGGGACCAACCCAATTGAAGGATCAAAGAAAATACCAAAATCTGGCCTCCACACCTTCCACACCCCTTTCACCCCCTTACAGGAAAGAATTGCTTGCAGAGGGGATTCCACTTTCTGGAGGCACAAAGGACAAGTTTCGTCTTCCACCAAGTGTCTCTTTACCAGAAAGTCATGGGTTGGAAGAACCCCATCACAGACCTACCACCAAAAAAATTTCACCTTAGGGGGGGCGTTGAGGGACCAGAGGCACTTCCACCGATTATCAGTAATGGCCTGGGCCAAACCTTGAACCCTCAGTTTGTAACCCGAACGAATAGAATATCTCCCATGAGGTTCCCCAATCCAGAAAATCTGATCACTACCCATTCCTGGTGTGAGAGGGATACTTAGGATAAGCTGACGATCCACATCGTTAAACCGGCAACCAAGCTTCTACTAATCCGACTCCTCAAGCGAGTCATCGAGCAGGTCACGTACCCTTGCATCTTCAAATCTAGGGACAACCGATGAGGAAACCTTATGATTGACGCCATCTTCTAGCCATGGATCATTCCAAATGTTAACGTTATGCCCATCAACAATTCTCCACACATAGCCCAAATCAATGAGAGATTTTTCTCCCCAAATTCTCCTCCACATAAAACTCGGTCGTGGCCCCAGATGGGCATGCAAGAAGTAATAATGAGGGAAGTACTTAGCTCGCATCACCTTTAAGAACAGGGTATTTGTGTGGGAAAGAAGGTTCCATCCTTGCTTCTCCAGAAGAGCCTCGTTAAACCATTTGAGATTTCGGAAGCTAAGGCCACCACAGAATTTTGAAACACACAGCTTCTACCAAGACATCCAATGGGAATTATGTTTTCCCTTATGGAAGCCCCACCAAAAGTTGGCCAACCGGGAGTGGAGTTGGTCAACGAGAGTTTCTGGGAATTTAAACAGTGAAATATCATAGGAAGGGATTTCTTGGGCCACTAACTTCATGAGAACTTCCTTTCCCACCTTTGAAATCTTCCTACTAGACCAAAGACAAATCAGATTATCCACCCTATCCACAATCGAACTGAAAACTTGTTTCTTCGACCTACCCACCAGGGTCGGGAGGCCAAGGTACTTAGGATGCTTATCAACCAGCGGAAACCCACACATTTGATGAAAATCCTCTCTCTTAGCTTGTGGAAAGCCTTTACTAAAAGAAAACTCTGATTTTGAAGCATTTAGACATTTCCCAGAGGCCTTTTCGTATAAATTGATGATATTCAGCACTTCACTGCATTCTTGCAGGGTAGCACACGCGAAAAGGAGGCTATCATCTGCAAAGAAGAGATGTGAGATATGGGCCATTTCTATATACCATAGCACCATGGATAATTCCTTGATCCACCACCTTTAGTATGACATGAGAAAAGACATCTGCCACTAGAATGAAGAGGTAAGGTGACAGGGGTTCCCCTTGTCTGAAGCCTCTTGACAGTTTAAAGCTCACTGAAGGGACCCCATTAATATTGATTCTGTAGGAGACAGACGTAACACAATTCATGACATTAGAGATCCATTTCATCCCAAAACCCAACCTTGATAGAACTAGTTCGAGAAAAGGCCATTCAACTCTGTCATAAGCTTTCATCATATCAAGTTTCATTTCCATGGTTCCACACTTGGATGAGGAGAGAGTTTTCATAGAGTGGAACAATTAGAAGGAAATGGAAGCATTATTCGTAATAGATCTCTTTGGAACGAATGCACTTTGGTTATATGAGACAAGCAATGGGAAAAAATCCTAAGTCTGGCCACCATGATTTTGGAGAAAATTTTGTAAATCACATTACACAGACTGATTGGACGAAACTCTGAGATTTCCTGAGGGCACTGGGATTTGGGGATAAGAGTAATAAGAGTTTCATTCAGGGATTCAAGAGAGGCTCTTCCAGCCCACACCTCCTTCATAAGGTCCACCACATCTGGTCTCACTATATGCCAAAAGCGTTTAAAGAACAAAGTATGAAACCCATTAGGCCCCGGTTCATTGGTAGAGTGGATTAGATGCAGGGACCCAAGCACTTTCTCCTCATACAAATCGCTTTCTAGGTCCCAATTCATGTCTTCTGTAACCAATTTTGGGATGCATCCACACATGAATGAGAGAGTGAAAATACTTTATGCTGAGTAGAGGTTGCTAAAAAAGTTCAGGATAATGGAGTGAATGTCATTTATTTCCTGCACAACTCTTCCAGAGGGGTCCTCCAGATGAGCAATATGATTCTTCCTTCTCCTTGCTGATGCTCATTGGTGAAAAAAGTTGGTGTTCTGATCACTATCTCTGACATGGGACTCTCGTGCCCAAATGAACCAAAAACTCTCTTTCTCCCTTAGAGCTGTATTAAGCTTCTTTTCTGCCACAAAGATATTTCTAAGGACAGAGTCACAACAAGGATATGAGTGGAGTCACTTTAATTGATTCTCTACCTCCTTAATACGTTAGTCAAAGTTACCAAACCTAGTAGAGCTCCAATTATGAAGGCGAGCTGCAACAGTGCGGAATTTGGACATGATGCACCGATTAAATCCATCCCACACCACTTGAATCGCCTTTTCACAGTCACTATCTTGGAGCCACAAACTTTCAAAGAGAAAGGTTCGCTCAGGTCCCCTCTGTTTCTCTTGTGGGACTGTTGACAACATGATTGGGCAGTGGTCAGAGGAGATGGGGGGCTGGTGGACGATAGAGAAGGCATGGAAAAGAGATGTCCACTAATCATTCCCAAAAAATCTATCTAACCTTTCCGCCAGGTGGTTCTCCATTGACCTACCCCGATGCTAGGTAAACGGTGATCCAGAAAACCCGTGGTCATGATGAGAGTTCAAAACAAGAGACATCTGAAAATCGTTCATCGCAGCACCACTCCTCACACGTCCCCCTTATTTTTCATGGGGTGACAAAACCTCATTAAAATCCCCCCCATCAGAAGAGGGCCAGGGAGGGAATCCTACAGTCGCTTCAAAACGACCCATGATCTGTGTTTATCCTGCCAACCCGGCCACCTGTAGAACCCAATGGACGACCAAGAAGGAGCCCCTGGGCCAGCAATCGTCACAAAAATGTGGTTACTTGAGTAATTAGAGATCTTGAACCCATGGTCCTCCTTCCAAAAGAGGCAAATTCCACATGAGTGTCCCTGTATTCTAATGGGAAAGAAATTTTTGAACCTAATCTTCCAGCCCATAAGGCCCACATCCTTGCTATCCAACATAGTTTCAGATATAAAAACTATGTCAGGGCGAAATTTTGAACTCCAGTGATGGAGAACGCAAACCGTTCAGGGATTTCCAAGCCCCCAACAGTTCCAGCATTAGATTTTCATTTCCCTAGGCGGGTTTGGGCCACACCCGCCGCCACCTATGAAACTTCGACGCCCCGCTCGTCATCTGCCGCTTTACACCTCTCTGGCAGTCTCTCAGTCATCTGAGATGCCTCCAAGCATATTTTAGGGTCCCTAGGCTGTGATCTGGGGTGATCCACACCCTTATCCCCGCTAATCATTCTTTTCCACGTTCGATGTTTTATAGTACCTGTCAAAGTGATCCCCATCATGTCATCTACCGCTTGAGGGGTAGCATTGGGAGAAACTTCATATGAACTGGGAACCGGGTCTGGTGGGTCGTTGCATAGCTAATGTACCCCTGAGCCTAGGTCTGGTGGTTCCTTGCAGTTTGGTTGCAGCCTATCAGATGGGTAGGCAATGACCTTCAAAATAGTTGTGAATGTTTCTCCAAAATATTGCATCATTTTCCTTGCTTCCACTAACCTCAATTTCTTTCTTCGAACTACAAAATAAATTTTCCATAATTGATCTATCTATTTTATAATTTTTTTATTTTTTTTGGAATATTAATTAATTATATATTAGTTATTAATTAAATTTATTCATTCATTTTTTATATGAATATTATTTTCAATTATAATTTTTTATAATTATTTTAAGGTTATAATTATTTTTTTGATTTTAAATTGTTTGTGATTGTAAATTATGGGAATAATTTGTTGTTGGTGTTACTTTTTTTTATTTATATATTTTTTTCAATGTAATTTGATTTTAGTTAAAGTCATTTTTGTTTTTAAAATTTTTTAGTTATAAATTTTTTTAATGTTATAAGTACTTTTGAGTATAAATTGTTTTTTGGTTGGAATTTTTTTTAGTTATAATTTTTTTTTTGAAAATATAAATTGTTTGATAAAAATTTATACATGTTTGTATATTTATATGGTTTTATGTTTTAAATTTGTCTATTTATATATATTTTTATATTTTTTAATATATTAATCTATTATATTCTGATGTTTGGTCATTAATGTATCATAATTAGATAAATTCACGAAGAACTAACAATGAATATGAGAAATAGGTTGAAAATTTATTAAAATTTTCTAAATGAAATCTTCAAAACAAGATAGGATTTTCTATCCATGCATGAAGTGTTTGAATATGAGAAAATTTGATTATCAAGAAATCAAAGACCATATAATTTTATATGGTTTAAATCATACTTATACACACTGGATTAATAATGGTGAAATAAAAAACAAGTTAAGACCAAAAGTTGATAAATATGCTTAACATGAGATATAGGATTGCATTGAATAATTAATTCTTGATTTAGGTGTTGAAACCATTGAAAAAACAACATGTATTGAGAAACTATATAATGATGATGAGAAAACATTGTTCATAGGTTACACTAAATTTACAGTGCTATTAACAGTTCTAGATTAGTTAAATTGAAATAAAGAAATGTCTAGAGTGATAAATGTTTAATTGAATTTATTAAAATTATAAAAGGGATACTTCTAGAAGGAAACAATATTTCAAATTACAATAATGAGGAAGAAAATTATTATTCCTACTAAGATTGGGGTATAAAAAGATACATGTTTGACCCAACGATTGTGTGTTATATAGGATGGAAAATAAAAGTTTATCATAATATCCTAAATTTGGGGAATCATGATATAAAATGGATAAAAAAACCAACCACGATTCATTATCAAGTACATGAACCAAACCTCCTGCTAAATAAATCCAGTATCATCCAATAATTCCTTATTTAAAGCATCTATTTGTAAATTCAAATGATGAAAATAGGCTAAGATGACATATATATGAGCACATATTCAATTGAAACCTATGTTACCCTATTGATTCACCACAATGGAAGATATTTTTTCAAACATTTACTATTTTTGTAAATGAAAATAGAAATTTCATAATAGGAATATACATAGATGGAATGAATTCAAATCAAAGCCTTAACAGGAAACATAGTTCATGGCCAATTATGTTGGTTTTCTATAACTTTTCCCCACAAATATGTATGAAGAGGAAATATGTGATGATTAGAATGTTGATTTTTGGACTAAAATAACCTTGAAATGATATTGATGTTTATATACCACTATTGATTGATGATTTAAAATTTCTATGGGAGACATGTGTTATAATGTTTGATGCATACAAGAAATATCATTTTATATTGTGTGATATGATCATGTTTCCTATAAAATAATTTCATTCATATTAAAATTTATCAAGATACAATGTCAAGAGACATAAATCTTGTCCAATTTGTGAAGAGGGGACTTTATATCATCAATTAAAGAATGTAAGAAAGATAGTGTACATGGTACATAATATATATTTTTTGTTAATGGACCATCCATATCGAATATTAAAAAAGTCATTTAATGGTTTACACGACTACTATTTTCCCCATAACCATTTTTAGCTGATGAATAGCATGAAAAGTTGAAAAACATCAATGTCACATTTTTAGAGAAATGATATTTTGGTCATAAAACTAATACATGGAAGAAATGGTCCATATTATTCAAGAAAACTTATTGATTTTTTTTTGGTAAAACATAACATCGATGTTATCCATGTTAAGAAAAACATAAATGAAAATCTAATTGTAACTTTATTAAACATAGATATAAAGAAAAAAGATGGATTACATGCAGGATTAGAATTAAAAACCATGAGAATAAATTTGGAGTTAGTTAAAACTAAGAAAGGAAACATAACATATTTTCATTTGGCTTGTCATAGAATAAAGAGTGAGAAGATAATTTTTGTCAATGTTTTCAAGGTATTAATGAAACTAGTGGGTTTTCTTAAAATGTGAAAAATTTGGCGCCATTGAAGGATTTAAAGTTAATAGGTATGAAATATCATAAATATCATATATTTATGCAATAACTACTACAAGTTCCATTGTGGGACATATTTTTGATACTTATGAGAAATTATATCATTAGGTTGTGTTACGTTTTCAATTCCATTTGCAGTAAAGTCAAAGATCCAAAATTTTTAGATGCATCGGAGAATGAATCTATCCTTATACTTTGTTATATGGAAATTTATTTTCCACCATCATTTTTTGATATAATGATTTATCTAATTTATTTATTTTGTGTGAGAGATAAGAATATATGGGCCTATTTATTTACATTGAATGTATCATTTTGAAAGATGTATGAAATTTTTTAAGGGATTTGTTAAGAATATGTTTCAACCAAAGGCCTATATTGTTAAAAAATATATATTAGAAGATTTTATTGAGTTATATAATTATTTTTTTTAAGTGGAGTATGTTCAGCTTCCTATATCTCAAAATTTGACAGTTGATAATGAAGTTACAGGGATTTATGGATCAAAAGTAAAGTTAATTCCACGTGATAAAGTAATGCATGCACATTTATACATTTTGAAAAAAATAAGTGAGGTTCAACCATATATAAAATCATATATTTCTATATTTAAGGTATGATATCTAAGTAGAAATGAAAAGTGGTTGATGAATGAACTTAAAGACACATTTGTTTGATGTTTTTGGGAGAAATTAAACACTAATTTATCAAAATCCAAAACATTTAAATTTTTAGTAGGGATACCAAGATTTAATGTGATCACATGGTCTGGTTTTTATATTAATGGTTACACATTTTACATGAAAAAACTAGGATGACAAGAGTAATATTCAAATAGTAGAGTAATGGTTGTCACTAAAGCACAACATTTTTTGAGTTCCAAAGATAAAAACCCAATTTCTTCTTCAAAAAAATATTTTGGAGTTATTGAGGATAAATTGGAGATTGATTATATTAAATTTCAAGTGATGAAATTTATGTTTAGCTAGTTTGACAATAATAATGATGTGAAAAATGATTAGTATGAATTTATACTTGTTGATTTGAAAATATTTAGTTACAAAGTATAATTATTTATCATGGTGACACATGAAAAACAAATATTTTATATTGTTGACCAATAAAATAATTAGTGGTCCATTATTTTTTGAGGGAAAAAATTATTTGGGTGATGATAATGTTGATGATATTTAAGACTTATGTGAAACTTCTTCATCCAATACTTGATTACGCAAGGACAATAATGAATGTGATGTAGAAATTTTCCATGCAACACAAAATGATTACTTATAAGGGAAATGTGAAAAAACTCCATTATTATACTAATTAATCCAATTCATATATATTTCTTTGTGAAACTAACATAGTTAAAAACTTTATATTTTATCTCTCATATTTCAATATATAAAATTTGAGAAATCCTGCCCTTTCTATAATAATTTTTATATTCATTAGATCCATATATCCATTTTTGGTTGAGAATGTTTTCCTTAATCATTTTTGGGACTATTTTATTTATATTATTTATTTCTAAGTTTACACTTTTATTCAAAAAAATTTATAATTTAATTCCTATTATGAACAATCAATTTTTTACTTATACTTTTTTTTAAAAAACACAAGTATATAAAATTACACATTTTTAGATGATAATATTTTTTGTAATTTTTTTGTAAATTTTTATATTCATTAGATTTAGTTACATATTTTTTCGGTTGAAAAGTATAACATTAATTATTTTTCTTTATATTATGACCAATATTTTTTTATTGATAATAATAATTTAATTTTAATCAAATAAACGTACACAAAATTTCATTGAATTAGTGTACATATTTCTAAATAATAGACACAAAGGTAGGGGAATTGAGGTATGTACATTTCCTCAAAAGAAAATATCTAGAGTAATTAAATTATTCAATGAAATTGAACTTATTTTTTTTAAAGTTGGGGCCAAAGCCTCTTTTTATTATGAAATTAAATATCTATTTTTTATTACGGGTAAAGGGAGATGCATTACATTTACTGAAGGCCCAAGGTCAAGTGGCCCATTAACATGGCCCAAAGTCCTAGTACAACATCATGTCTGCATCATCTTGATTGCATCACTAGGCCCACATCATTCCTACAACATCACCTACCTTCATTATGCTTGTGTCACTACCTTCCACATCGTGGTGGGTGTAGGATTATGAATTTAACAAAAATTTCACTTTTATGTAGAGATAAAAAGTTGATAATTGAGTTTGATGATAAAAAACCCAGCTGGCCCACATTCCAAGTGGTTTAGGAGTTACGTGGATATGTAGAGTCATTGTGGGATAATTATTTTGCTCTAGGATTGGAGGATCATTGACCAGTTGGTGAAAGATCAGTTCTGGGTATCTATAATAGTAAAATTTATAAACTTGTTTATTAAATTTTCAAAATTTTTAAATATTATACATTTCATATGACTAATATTTATTCTATTCAACTATAGATGACATTTAAATTTTAATAGATGAAAGTAATTAAGAAAATGTGCCTATTTTTT
The DNA here is from genome assembly GCA_963277665.1 of Viscum album. Classification (NCBI taxonomy): domain Eukaryota; kingdom Viridiplantae; phylum Streptophyta; class Magnoliopsida; order Santalales; family Viscaceae; genus Viscum; species Viscum album. The sequence goes on along the minus strand of OY728141.1, from coordinate 514,110,016 downwards.
ATGGAAAATATATGGAGATATTTTAAGAAAAATTTAACTTCATATTATATATTTTGTGTAAATAGAATCAAGATCCATGCCTTAAGTATGAGTTTATAGATATAGAGACATGATAGAAGTTTATGTCCAGTTGACAGGAGGAAGACTTTATGGTATGCAATTTTTTTTATAGAATTTATTTTTTAAATTTATTTTAATTACTTGATAACTTATTAATTTATTATTACGTGAAAAGTATCCAATAAAGATCAACAAAAGATACAATCTCAGAATTTATAACCTCATATATCATCATGTAGAGGGTATATTTTATTATAGAAAAAAATAATTGTTAAAACATTTAATGAATTCTGATCTGATGAAAGTATTGTCTCTGAAGAGGTTCAATACGACTATCCATCTCCTCCCCTCTTCATGAAAATGGAAAATGGTGGGGATGATAAAAAATGGGAAGTTCATTATTGATCCAACAAAATAAGTAACTTATAAGATTATATGTAATTATTTATAATTTTTTATTTCAATATTACTATTTTTTAAATTCATTCCACTAATATAATATTTGAAAATTTTATTTCAGGATTTCATTCAGTAGAAAATGACACAGGGGAGATTTATCCCTAAGGGTAGGATAAATATTTTTATGACTGCTTTATGAATGATGGAACACCTGATCCACATCAGAGGATATAATGTGGGTATTGGGTTTAGAAAATTTTTTGTTCATGCCCCAAGTATGACATCTATGGGGGAATAATACAAGGGAGAAATAAATTCCTTAAAGGCAGAACTGTGATAGTTGAATGAGTCGATATATGATAGAATCAAAAAATTTATATAGGCTATGTTTGTGGAAGTGATGAGATTGATTCAACCTGTCTACCTAGATCCTCTACCTCCTCATTTAGATGATACCATGTACTATGAGTTGCAATCTGGGGATTCAATGTACATATTATAGCATACAAAATGGTATATCATCTATGGGATTATATACATCATAATATTGTGAAACTGAGTTAGATAAGACTATAGGTAAATTATTTTATTGATCCAATTGATCTAGTTATGATTCCTACTAAAGAGGTGTACATAATTGGAAAAAATATTGGTCATTTTTTACATTAGATAGCTAGTCTTTGTTATTAATTAACGTATGAGTTATATATAATTTTTTATTTTTTATTCATAATTAAATTCATTATTTTTTGTAATTTTTTTATTAAACTTACCTTATACAAGACTATATGAAATAAATGGAACCATTTTAAATGAAAGGGAAATTTCAAGAATCAACATCTTCAAATACACTTTAGGATCTTGATGGGATAAAAAATTTAACACATGTTTCTTATATATAAGATAATTATTATACTTTTCAAAATAATTATGGTATTTTTTTGAAGAGATTATACATTAAATATATTTAAAAATAATGTCATTGATGTTGTAAAGGATGATCATCTCATTGTACCCAGGTTTCAATTGTTTTCCATGTAAGAAAATTTTAATTGTAAATTTAATTTCTTTAAGTTAACAAATGATATATTGACTAAATTTCTTACTTTTCTAATTATTCATCACCATACTATATGAATACAATACAGTTTTACTTTTGTTTCTGGTTTTATGGATCTAGAATAAATTTCAATAGCTATGTAAAACCTAGAATTAGATTCCAGAATAGAATTTATATCTAATAGATTAAAAACATGCATATTACATTTTTGGTTTTTCCATTCCTTGACTGGTAAGTACACATATATATTTAAAAACCAATATTCATTATACTATTATTAATGTTTTAATTTTTATATTTTAATGAACATTGGATGTTATGAGTATTTTTCCCAAAGTAATTCAAGACATATTGGTTATTCTCTTTATTGGGAGGTGTTTGAATAAGATTGAAAATGTTTCTAAAGTAATAAGTCTTATTACATTCTTTTAGTTTCTTTATTATTTATATTTTAATTTTACATATGTTTTGATAATTAATATTTGAAATTACAATAAGTCATTGATTTTGTTCAATAGGAATCACTTTTCAACAATTAAACCATAAAAATCTGAACATGTGAAAGTTCGGGTTGGTAACTTTTATATCAGCGAATACTTGTGTTTTATTACATATTTAGTGTTTCTATTTTAAAAATATTGTTTCATAAACACAATTTTTCATCAAATAGGGGGGGGGGGGTTGAATGCAGGTATTATATTTTAGGATTTATTTATGGGATAATCATGAATAAAAAATAGGTTTTTTAAATTGTTAGTTTCATTACAATACTTTTAATTTAAACAAATATATATATTTTTTAAATTCATTACACTTTATGTTGGTGTTTATTTTTAATGATGTTTCACCATATACTTTAAATGAAATGAACTACCTTCAAAATTTATTTGTAGGATATTTTATATGTTTGACTAAATTGTATATGAAATTTCATTTATGTGTATATTATTTTTAAAAAATGTTGTAAAAGTTTTCAATATCCTTTTATACTACTGGAGTTGGTGTTTGGATATGTTTTTTGATGTTGTTATTTGTGTTGTATAGGTATGTAATTAGGTATTTTATAATAATTTTTTTTAAAATTATTGTTAAATTTAAATGTCATTTTTTTACTAAAAATGATTATGAAACCTCATTCCATGTAAGTTTTATTACAAAACAATGTGTAAATCCATGTATGAAAACTTTTAATGTCAGTTTTTAGGAAAACTGATGATGAAATCCTTATATATGTCAATTTTAGAAGGGATTTCAACATCGTTTTTTATAAAAATTGACATTAAAAGGCCAAATTTTAAATATTATACATTATATTTTCTTTTTAACCAACATTAGAGATGTTTTTTTCACTAGTGGAGAGAGGGAATATGGGAAGAAGGAAGAAGAAGACAAGAAGAATGAAGGGCCTCACTTTGAGAAATACACTTGGAAAGAGGTGGTAGAATCTTGGAATCACTGAAGGAATGGGGGGGGGGGAATCCATTGAGATCCCCTTAGGCTGTCCAATTGAGAGGGGATGGAATATGGGAAAAATCCTTAAAACCTGACATGGGTAAAAAGGGAAAACCAAAATTTTAAACACCAAGGAATTCTATATGGTTAGGTTTCACGATTCGTTAAACTATGTTCCAACTATATAGGCTCCACTAGAGATCCAATACACACATACAAGGTTGGGTAAACCATACACTAACCTTGTGAATCACCTTTATAAAAAATCACAGCACCTATGTATATTTGATGCATGGTTTCTATAAATTGTTCACAAGCTGTATGCCATAAGCATCACTTATAAGGGTCTATACATGGTCTCAAATAAGAATACATGGTTAGAAGAAAACCATACACTACCTGTTCCCCTCAAACCATGCAACAAAAAGAGGTTAAAAAATCCCCTACATAATGGTATTTTCATGGTTCTCACTAAATCGTGCACTAACGAAGACCCATATAAAGGTCATCTACACGATTTAATAAACTATTTCATAACCATGCATAAAACCTATGATATAAGGAAAATTATAAAATGTTTAAAATAAAAGAAAAAAAATTCCAAAAAACTTAATTTAACCCAATATTTAATTAATATACATATAACTATAGTGACAGAGGGTGTTATAATCTCCCCACTATACCACTCTCTTCCCCCAGAAATTCTAAATAAAAGTATAAGTACTATAATAAATTCCTTAATAACACATCATGAAAGAGGTATGTTGGTGGGGAAAATATTAAAAGGTGGTCCTAATGAAAAAAAAACACAACTGATTCCATAAAATCCAAGATACATCCCCAAGAACAACATTGCATGATCACATAGAATGAACCCTAAGGAGATGAATATTGAGATAGGTCTCAACACCATTTATAATTATTATAAAATGGTAAAACAAAGGGTAAAACAAAACACCAAACCAAAACATCAATCATGATAACGTAACTCCAAGAATTACCCAAGAATCACCTAATCCCATCAACCATGAAAAATCTATAAGGAACTGATCCTATTACATCCCTAAAGAAAGCATAACCTGAGGGGAAAACCCAACATCCACAAAAAAACCCACCACTAATATCAACAATGCAATTCGACCACAAGTTCAAAATAACATCTCATAAGAATTTTATTCCCCCCCCACTACATGGTTTTAGATGGAATGGATTTGGGGTATTCAATAAAATTATGATGTGACTCCGCCATGGTGTTTTGAGTCAGTACTGACCTTATTTCCAAAAGAAGGTGGTCATTGGGACTTTACTTGGGACACATTGAAGCACACGTTGGTCAAAAGGATGGGATTTCAGTATCATTTGTATCATTTTATGGGTAATTATCAACAACTCCATGACTCTATTATAGATTTAATATATATTCATGAATCTTTCCCAAATCCCAACATGGTACTGGTTACCACTATGTTATGATTGATCATCTACATGCATCAATGTGAACATATATATGTATTATAGGTTCTCCATCCTATTCTAATTACTTAGTAATACTTATTTTTTAGTTCATTATGGTTTAAATCCACACAATTGAGAACTGTGAAGTTTATCTCCATCCTAGAAGGTGATTGAAATTCATGGTGTTAGGATATAACCCATGAGATGTGAAACCTTCATATCCTTATAAGTGGAATCATAAAACATGTAGTTTAATGTCACTTAATGGGACACATAACAGCTTTTAATGTCATGTGGTATGGATGTTTTCATGTTGTTTTACATCATGTGACTTGGACATTGACCACACAATTTTACATCATTCCATGGGGATGTCTATGTCATAATAGGTGAAACAATAGTGAATTGATTAGGTATTATTCATATTGGGGTTTCCATAAAGGGAATATAGACCTTTTAGGATAACATTATCACATGGAACATGGTCCTTTAAAGATGGATTTCATAAGGGATATAGCCTCTAGAGGATGATGTGTTGTGGATTATACATTATAGCTAACCTTAATAGAATACCATGGCTCATTGAGTAGAGAATAAATACATCATTGAGCCATAAATGATTAGATTTAGGATCTAGGGTGAGAATAATAATCCAAGAGATCACTTTTGTGTCCATACGGTAGAGACCCTCATTATCAAGGGGACACACAGTTGTGACCACCCTGAGGGTTCTTCCTATTTGTGTGGATAGTTCCCTAGGCCACTTTTATCAAGGGAATTCAAAATTGAAGGGGTACACACTTATGTGAATTCCTTGATCCTGTATGTATGGTGGCCTTGGAGGAGGGCTTGATATTTTATTACCCAAATAGGGTACTTGGGTGAAGGGATGATTTTCTATGGAGAATAGGTTATGCATGGTACCCTAGTTTGAGAGTTTATAATTTGGTTCACCCTAGTGAGGGTCCTTGAGTGATTGGTCACCCGAGTTAGAGCCTTGGGAAATGGGTAACCAATGTGAAAGGACTTGTGTGATGGGTCAACCATGTGAAAGTACTTGGGTGATGGGTCACCCATGTGAAAGTTCTTGGGTGATGGGTCACCCATGTGAAAGTACTTGGGTGATGAGTGACCCAAGTGAAAGGCCTTGGGTGATGTGTTTCCCAAGTAAAAGCCTTAGGTAAAGGGTCACCCTTTTGTAGGACTTCAGGTAATGGGTATCCCTTATCGAGGACCTCAGGTGATTGTTCTCCCTTATAGAATACCCTGGGATATGGTTCACCCTCATAGAAGACCTCAAGAGGTGGGTCTCCCTCATAGAAGACCTCAGTCTATGGGTCACCCTTGTGAAATAACTTGGGTGTTGGGTCACCCTTATAGATGACCTCAGGGGATGGGTTTCGATTATGGAATACCTTGGGTGGTAATTCACCCTTTTAGTGATTATGAGAGAGGTAATTCACACTAGTGTCTAAATAATAGTGGAAAATTGGTCTTTCATGAAGTTTTTCTCCTTCAAATAACTCAGTTACCACTTAATTTAATTCCCTTAGGCTTAAAGTGCCATAGGATACTTGAAGGGGGGTTTTGAGACTTTGGTGAAGTGTCTTAGAGTACCTATTAATATATCTCTTATAGAAGTGGGGAATATCATTCTCATGTAATGAACTGAGGGGGTATATTTATAGGGTATCTTGGAGGCTTGAGCATATAGGATGGGCGGTGATAGGCGATGTGCATAGGTGGAATGGGTGATCTACCCTAGGCGCTAAGGTAGTTCATGAAAAAATATTTGGTGATGCAACCTGGGTGAGTGATGGGGACCTTGGGCTATGAAGTATAGGAACACGAAGGGGGACCTAGGTGATGCAGTGGGACTTCTCCTGAAGACTCAAGGTCTTCTAAACTTTAGTACTTTATCCCACAATTGAAGCGACATCAAATGACCCCCCCCCCCCTCAGAATGGGATCCGATCATTACGAAGTGGATCATATTCTAAGATAAATGTTTCTTTTTCATGAAAATTTATTGTTGTGAATATATTCTATTCATGAAGGTTTCTTGGGTGATATGTGATATAACACCTAATCTTCAATTATAATATGATTTTCTTTCCAGAGAAACAATAACACAATATGAATAGTTTTATTCAAGAATGTGATTAAAAAATAAATTCTAGAATTTTATTAATTTAATTTACTTAAATTGATTTCATTTTTTAAATTATTATATCAAATTTAAATTAGGGTAATTTTTTTGGATTTCTCTGAAATGATTGATTTTTCAGTGAATTTTAAAAAATATCGATTGTTCAATTACTGTAATTTATTTTCATTAGATTTAAAAGTCTCATTATATTTTATATTTGGTATTAATGTGACATACGATACATTTTATTTTTAATAATATAATTAATTCCATTTTAATTATAAATTTTCACTATTTTTATTTAAGTTTATTTTTATTCTTAAAAACACATTTTTTTAAAATGTTTTTCATCACGTTTTACACATTTATATTAAAATTAATTTATGACACATTTATAAATTGAATATTGAAAAATGGATACCATATTTTTAATTAGGAGGTTCAAATTTGGTAAATATTTCTCTTTTATTTATAGTTTTTTTTAATAGTAACTGTGTTAAATATTTGTCTCCTCACTAAGGGTAAAATGGATAAAACAAGGTGAAAACTATAAATACCCCACCCTAGTAGCCCAAAGTCAGTGGTTACTTTATTATATTGTAATAATATACAAATAATCACATAATAAATGAACAAATAGTTTATTAGTGTTGGTAATATAGATACATACATGAAATTCACATTACATTTTAAAACATCAAATATAAAAAGTGTTTTTTAGAATGAAATTATTCCTCTTTGCATATCCTTTCATATAAATCAAAAAACACTTCCTGGTATCTCAGGGAAAATAAAACAGAAAAACATGGTGATCTCATTTAACAACCCAAGATTTTATGGTATGTTTCTTTTTAATTAAATTTAATCTCTTTGATAGCTTTTGGTGCACACAACCTTGATATTTTAAAAGAACACTACGTTCAATAGCATATACAATATGTAAAACTAAGCTTCAACGAATCGTAAAATGTTATTCAAATACGACCATTACAAACTAGCCATTAAATTGGTAGGCATGAATAATATTAATTGAATTATGATATATATATATATAAAGGACTTACTCAGTACAAATTCATTAATTAGTGCTTATGAAAAAAGTACTCATTTTTAGTAAAGTTATTTTATACTTCAGAAAACAAATTTATTAAAAAATGATTTTTTGAGAAAATATTTTAATTAAATTATATAATGAATATAAATTTTATTTTATTAAAATAATATCAATTTTCAAATTAGCATATCAAAATAAGATTTGGGTAAAATTTTCATGTTTTTCTCAAAAACATTTATTTTCTTGTGAATAGAAAAATATACTATTTCTTTATTTCAGCCATTTTAAAAGATAAATTTTATTTAAAAATGGTTTCAAAGTAAAACTAGTTATATTATACTATTAATAATACAATTATGTTCATTGGAATTAATTTCATGGTTAAATTTGGTATAAAAACATTTTTATACTTAAAAAAGGCATTGTTCTGAAAAACAGTTTTTCATTACGTTTTGCAAGATTGATTTTAAATTAAATTCTAACACTTATGTGTTTTTAATTTTAAAAAATATATTATATATTTTTATTTAGGAGGTAAAAATTTAGTAATTTTTTTCTTTTATTTTTGGTCAACATGAATAATAACCTTAGTATTTTTTGTTACCTTGGTAAAGGGTAAATCAAGTAATTAAAGTTAAAAATAAAATGATAAAGACTAAAAAATGACCTTATAACTTACTTTAATATTATTTTATAATTAAATTTTATCCATGATCATCCAATATTCAGTAATATGGAATTTTATTCCCATTTAGATGATATTTTAACCTATATAGTTTTTTTATTTCAAGAAACGTCAAACATGTCATGTTCTTGTTATTAATAAATATAATATTTTTAATATAGTTTATACCGAGGATATGTATGAATATAAATAATATTTTTAAATATAAGAGGTTTATATTAATCATGGAAATTAATTTTTATTTTTTAGTGTATAAATAATTACCTTAAATGCTTACACAACACTAACACTATAATTATTCAATTAATGGAAAAATTAAGTAAATGATATTTTAAATATTAAAAGTAATATAATTTGAGAAAAATAATGTGATACAATAATTTTATATTTTATAATAAAATTTTATGGATATAATAAAATATATTTTTTTGAATTATAAGTGTTTTCTTAATATTATTAAAGAAAATGTAATGAATAGTTATAAAAATTGACATTATTAATATTTTATAAGAAATAATATTTTATTAAATGATAGAAAATTACTAAAAATATTATATTTTGAAAATTTATTAGTATGTGGTTTATAATATCATCTATGTTCCATTTATGCGCTTTTTTCTATTAATAGTAATTATATTGACCCTCAAAGAGTAAAAAAACCTTTTTGACACGATAAGTTTAAAATGGGTTAATGAGGGGTTAAAACCAAAAGACAAGGATAAAAAACATATTTAAAACATTTATAATTTTTTATTTTATTAGATAATTTTAACCAATACTCATCCTATCTTATAAATAAATTATTTTGGATCTATTTGGAATTAAATATCAATTTATATTAATTTAATATTTTAAGAAAATCCAAAAGTTCCCCCACCTCAATTATAAAAGGGCACCTCATACCTTTATTATTTACACCACATTGAGCCATATATCTTGAAAAAAACCTTCCTATTCCTCCTATAAAATTTATTATAAAATTTATTGAGGTTATATACCTTCAAAAATAACAATCCTATCTCCCTTAATAAGAGATCTAATGGGAGTCCATTGAAGAAGAAGTAATCATCTTTATTGACTCTTTAAAGTTTATTTCTTCTTATACTTTATCTTAATGTGTTGTAACAATACTAAAATAATAAATATAGTATCATAAATATACTAATATGTTATTATTATTATGATAAAATCATATTCCATCTAGTTTCCATTGTATGAAAAGAAAAAATATCACTCATACGTACGTATGACTTACAATCTCCGCGTAGTGGTGTAATTATTTTTTCATAAAAAATTTACATAGATAGTTATAAATATGAAAATAATAAATATATTATATATATATAACATAATAATAATTTTTAAAAGGTTAATTATTCTATAGCTTTCTTTCATTTCATCCATCAAAAAATGAAAACAACATTCATGCGTACATACGACCTACCATCTCCATAAATAGTGTAATTAATTTTTCTATCTCTATCTTTTATAGATGAATCTAATTATATATATGTTGAATGTATATTATATCTATACCATGAATAATATTCTGAAGATTATGGAATTATAAAAAAATTATAAGTTACAGAACTACCAAATTAAAACATATATGAAAAACAAAGCAGTTAACACCTGAAATAATAATAATATTAAAATATTTGCTAAAAAACAGGTAATAAAATGTTATAAATGGGTCATATATGAAATTATATATATTTTTATATAATTATGACAAATATAAATTTATTATAAATAAGGTTAAAATAACTTAAAATACAAGTTTGGCTCGAGGAAAGGGTTTCTCGTCTCACTTTTATTTATGTGTGCCAAATGCCATATTCACCACTTATTTATTTTTTGTGGTGTATATAATACCAATTTGATATATTATATCATGAATATCTTATTATTAATGTCATTTAATTTTTATTTTGTATTTATTTATTTCATGGGGCTTATTATTCAAAATAAACCCAAGTGGTAAGGTATTATTTCACAATCTCACCATTATTTGGGATTGTTTATTTTTAAGTTTCAGCTAAGGAATATTTCTCTTCCAAGTCCATTTTTTCCAAAAATATTTTCAAAAATGTGTTTTCTATTCTCAAATGATTTCTAAAATTCATTTTTACACTTTTTGACTTTTTTAAAAATGTTTTAATAAGAATCTTCCTATCATTTTCCAAAAAATATACTTTTTGATTTTTCTTACAAAAGTGTGAAATAAATGTTTTTTAACTTATATGACATGAATATAATTTTCCTCCATTATGATGCCTCAATGATTTGAAGATTCCTTTAAAATATTACAAGTTTATTTTCAAAGAAAATTATTTCTTTATTATGTGCCTAGATTTTATATTAAAAAAATCATTTTAAAATTAAAAAGGGTATTTTCCTTGAGAAATATTACAATAATATATTTAAATTATTTTTATCTATGTTAAAATATTTTGTTAAATATTATGTTTAGTATGTAATGTAATGATACTATTCATCATATTTCCTTGGGCAGTTTAAGATTATTTTGATCAGGGTAAGTATTGATATTCTATATGAATAATTCTTTCAACATAGGCAGTTATTGATTTTGGTAGGCACATTAATTCATTTGTATTATTTATTCATATAAAGAATGAATTGTACTTAGTAATTGATTTATAGGGCCTAGTATATCTCCTTTATGCATCAGTATGTATCATGATACAAAATAGATTGGGTTTTGGCTGAGGCCTTACCCATTTGTGTAGATATCATGGAAAAAGGCATTGACAATATTTTCAGATGTCTTAAATGATTCCTTGATGGTAAGTTTTTGATTTTTGGCATTATGTATTCCATCATTATGAAATTTTTTATTAATTTCCATGTAAATATTCAATTAGTTAGAATATCTATAGATAAGTTTCAAGCTCTTGTGATTATTCATATGGATTATTTGATCACCCTTTATTCCTACCATATTATGCTCAAGTTATTATTTAAATGGAATTAATTTCAGTTATTTACCTTTCCAAAAATTTTATGCTTATTTATTCATAATACATTTCACTATAATAATACCCTTACTAAGCATCTGATCTCACACCTTTCTTATGTTTTATTTTCCCTTGGATACTAGGAAGTGTTTTTTTATTTTTATATAAGGATATGATAAGGGGAATAATAGAGATCTCATTGAATTTTTTTTGGGTATTTTATATTTATTTTAAATGTCAGGTGAATTTCAAGTATATATCTAGTTTACTAAGACTACTAAATAATTAATTCCTTTGGGATGTGATTTCTTGTATCTAGTGAAAATGTTACAAAGTAAATACTAGATCTGGGCTACTAGGGTTGGGTTATTTACAATTAGTATCAGGGTAAGTTTAATAGAAACATGGGGAACTAGATTTTGGAAAATATAGATTAGATAAAGAAACCCTATGACAGAATTTGGAAATATTCCCAATGAAAACATGTTTAGGATTTATAGATTATTTATACCTAAATTTTCAATTTATGTTAAGTATTTCACTAGTTTTTGTAGGATCAAAATAATGAATGTAGATGCTCAATATACAAGAGGGGGTGGGGGTGAATTTTACACTTTAAAAATTTATTTGGTACCTTTAAAGTTAGTTATAAAACTTTCATTTTCAACCTTAAGGGAAACTATGTTTAATAAGGTTAAAAAAGGTAAATTCACAAGACCTATTAGTTCTACAAACTTTCTAGATTCCAGAAATATGGTTCAGGAAGTGAAACTTAAGAAAAGTTTAAAAAGACAAAGATTCTACCTTAAATCATATAGAAACTTAATAATCTGAGTATACATGTACAAGAAAGTATAATATAATTATACTTTCCTTATTAATCAAAATGCATTGGAATTTTTTTGAAACAATACAAGTAACAAGTATGAAATCTTTTTACCCAAAGAGTAGGGTCTCCAACAACCTTGGATAATGGTCCCTTGATTTATAATTTCAGGAAATTCTGTCTTACCCACACCAGGGTATGCCCTCGATAGGAATATCAGATTTTGTCTTGCTATCCCCACTTTCCCTTGATCTTTAAGGTAGTAGGAACCTCTGTCTTCCTTATCAAGTAAGTCCTCAAAAATTAATGTAGTTGGCACCTCTGTCTTCCTATCCCCGGAAGCCCGCGATTGTACACAATAATAATCAGAGTTGCACGAAGCAATCTGAACAAGATATTTAGTACGCACAAGGCATGAGAGTCTCTCTCTCTAGAAATCACTTTAGCAGCTTGTAATCTCTATAGTTATAGAACAATTAGTTGGTGAGCTCGTTCAAATGAGATCCTATTTATAGGCATTTATCTAATAGTTGTATCCCTCCTCCAATAATCATATTTTTCCTTGAATCTCGGAGATACCTGTACACATTTCACTCAAACAATGGTTAGTTTGAAATAGAATGCATGACATCATTTCATAACTATAACAGGGGTAAGTAAAATATGGTTTCTCAACCAATTTTATTTTTCTGAGTCTAAGGAAAAAAAAGTTCGGAGTCTAAGGAAAAAATATTCAGAATATATATTTCATGAATATTCGGATTCTGTTTTTCTAGGAATTTAGAATCAGAATTCTGTAGACTTCGGAGTATGGATTCTAAGTAATTCAGAACCTAAATTCTATGGAATTCAGAGTCTGAATTCTAAATAATTAGGAATCCAAATTCAAAGGAATTCAGAGTCTGAATTCTATGGAATTTGGAATATGAATTCTAAATAATTGAGAACCTGAATTTTAGAGAATTCAGAATCTGAATTTCAAAGAATTCAGAATATGAATTTCAGAGAATTCAAAATCTGAATTTCATAGAATTCAGAATCTGAATTATAATAATTCAGAGTCTAAATCTGGAGGAATTTAGAGTCTGAATTTTAGATAATTGAGAGTTTGAATTTTGGAGAATTTGGAGTCTGAATTTCAGAGAATTCAGAGTCTAAATTTCAGAGAATTAGGAGTTTGAATTTCATAGAATTTGAAGTCTGGATTTTAGAGAATTCAGAATATGAATTTCAGAGAATTCCGAATCTGAATTCAGAACCTCAAAACAGAATACTTTATATCTATGTATTTATAGGATTCTTAGGTTTTATAAATGAAACCGAATCTTACACTTAGAAATAAAAAGAGTTTGGTTTAGTGAAACTAAATCATGAACACTGAAAAAAATATAGGGAGAAAATTTCCTTAGGAAAGAAAATTTTCCTAAAAAAGATAAATCTTATGGGCAATGAAATTTTCCTCGAGATATAGTGTTTTTTATTTTCAAAACATAAATAAATGGAAAAGTCATAAGGAAACCTTATTGACTCAATAGTTTTGAAATTAAAAATTATGTTTCCTAATGTTGTGATCTAATATAGTATATTATATCTTTTAGAAATGGTTCCTAGCAGATGGAATGTAGATCGTATCAATTCATGTAATCTATGTAGGGATTTCCCTCCTAAGAAAGATAATGAAGCTAGAGCTAGATCTATAGCTGGAGATGGAGCTGCAACTATAACTGAACAAATTATAACTATATCAGGACAACTAACTCAGGTTATAAACAATAACCTTGCCTGTATGGAAAAAACTACTAATTCAGAACATGGTGTAACAATGTTATACCAATTCATGCATCAACAACCCCATCATTCAATAGAACCACAAATCTAATTATAGCTGAGAAATAGATACACTCATTAGAGAAGATATCTCTTACATTGGGATATAATGAATGAGAGATGGTTTTCACGACCATTTATCTTCTCTCAAGGGAAGCATATCAATGGTGGTAATTGATTAAAAACACCAAGGATGAGGAAGTAGTATAAAGCATGTAATGGATGGATTTTAGGGGAATTTCCTTGGAAAAAATATTTTACTTGAGAACAACGAGTGGATATAGAGAGACAATTATTTATTATGATACAAAAGGAAGAGGAAAATGTTCTAAAGTATGAAGCTAACTTTACAAGGTTATCCATGAATGATATACACTACATATGTAATCCTAATAGTAAGATCGATCGTTTATTTGATGGGTTTAAAACAATTTTTTGAAGTGAACTAGTCTCTTAAACATTCTCATAATATGAGTATATATTATCTTATACTATCAAGATAGAGAAATAATTCTACAAGTCTTTTGGATTTGAAGAAAAGTAAGAGAAGAAGAGTATGAAATATAAAAAAATCGATAAGGGGAAGTAAATAAAGAAAGATTTTCCCACATGTGATAATTATGGAAAGAAACACCCTAATACTTGATTGAAGGTAATGAGGGTTTTCTAAAAACATGGGGATAAAGACCACATGGATCATGATTTCAAGGGAAAGAAAGAGGCTTCCAATGTGCAATGCTTCCACTATAAGGGGATGGTGAACTATGTAAATTAATTCCTTAACCATCAAGGGAATATAACTTAGAATAAAAAAAGGATCAATATTAAGCTTATGCTATTACTACAATCAAAGTGAAATGATTAAACTATTTGGATTCAAGGATTATGTATTAGATGCATTTTAACAATAATGTTATAGTTATAAGAATCATGAAACATGTAAATATTATACTCTAGTAGTTTTTTATATATTTAAAATAAAATGTTAAATGATACCAATAACCAAGAAAAGTGATTAGTGGTAAGGTAGTGTTTTTGGAGAATACATGAAAAAGGGAAAGATAACTATAATATGTTTCTCATGTTGACAAAAAGTAAATGGGATATTATTGGTGACCTTCAAAATGGTTAGTGATTTTATTTATGATGGAATTTATTTCATTTTTTGGATTTATGGAATATATTTGACAATATGAGATTTTATTTTTAGAAGCATGCATGTCTTAATTAAGTTTTTATGATGATTCATGTTATTACCATGTTTTAATAAAATAGGAGATCAAGGCATTTACATGTGACATTAAGAGCTAATTTATAGGATATTAATGATAAATTGATATTGTAAATTTAGTGGCCTTATTCATATTTTTTTATTTTTTGAGTTTGTTAAAATATATTTTATAGGGTCCTTAAGATTGACTTCTTATGGAATATATTAAGTTAAACTTTACCTATTATTGTTTGAGGTTAAAGTATGAATTATAATATTGGATAACCTATGCTAACAATTTTGGTTTTGGTAAACATTTAGTGGCTGAAGGAATGAATTGTGGATATTTTGATTCATTAAAAGTTCTTCAAGCATAAAAAATTAATCTTGAATGTCCATTTTCTAAAATAAGAGATAAAGTGGAAAGAGATAAAAGAACATCCAAAGGATGATATTATTCTTATTACATGTAAAGAAATCAAGTAAGTATATTCCCTTGATAAAGTTATCTAAATAGTAAAATAATACCTCTACTTTTGGAAAAAGACCATAAAATAAAAAAATGTTATCCATTTACTTTTATTATAGAGAAATAAATGTCCTTTTAACCCATCACAGATTTATGGTTATGTGGTGGTTAACTTTCTCATGTCCATGTTATCTATCATTCTCTATTAATCATTGGGTGTTAATTTTCTCTTCCATGTCTATATTTTCACTTCCCATTATCGTTCTACTATTTAGAAACCTAGTTTTGTGGTGACAATCATACTTCCATTTACCTATTTTTAGGAGTAAGCTTTATTAACCTATTTTAGGATGTGGTTTTACCATAAAAGAATTTTCAAATGTCAAACCCTTGATTTCCAAACACAATTTCAAATTAAGAGGGAAAAAATTATTGAAGTGGGGAGGGGGAATGTAACACCCAAGATTTTATGGTATGTTTAGTTTTAAATAAATTTAATCAATTTGATATATTTTTGTGTACACAATGCTGATATTTTAAAAGAAATCTATGTTCGATAGCCTATACAACACGGAACATCGATCTCCAACGAAATGCGAAATATTTTTTAAATATGATTGTTATAACTTATCCATTAAATTAGTGTGCATGAATAGTATTAACTAAATTATGATACATATATATATAAATGACCTAATCAATAAAAATTCATTGATTAATTCTTAATAAATAAGTACTCAATTTTTAGTAAAGTTATTTTATTATTTAGAAATACATTTTCTTCAAAAATGATTTTTATTGAGAAAATATTATAATTAAATTTTGGAACATATATAAATTTTATTTTATAAAAATAACATCATTTTTTAAGGATTCATATTGACATCTTTTTGGGGTAAAATTTTCAGATTTGTCTGAAAAGATTTATTTTCCAGTGAATAGTGAAAAATATTGATTTTTATTTTTATTTGAACCATTTAAAATTTTTTATTTTATTTTAAAATGGTTTCAAAGTAAAATTATTTATATTATATTATTAATAATCCAATAAATTTCATTTAAATCAATTTCATGGTATAATTTGGCATAAAAAAAATTTTATACGTAAAATAGAATTTTTCTAAAAAACAAATTTTTCATTGCATTTTCCAGTTTAATTTTAAATTAATTCAGCCACTATAATGTTTTGAACTTTTAAAAATGGATAAAATATTTTTATTCAATATATTTAAAATTATTAAATTGGTCTCTTTTATTTTCGGTCAATATGAACAGTAACCTTAGTAATTTTGGGTACCATGGTGAAGGGTAAATCATGTAATTAAAGCTAAAAATAAAATGAAAAGAAAAACAATAACCATAACACCTGAATTAATATTATTTTATGATTAAATTTTATTCATAATCATCCAATATTCAGTTATATGGAATTTTCTAGCCCTTTGAATAAGATTATGACATTTATAGTATTTTATTTCAAGAAAAGTCAAACATTTTACAATCTTTTTATTAATAACTATAACATTTTTAATATATGGTTAAGAAGAGGATATTTTTAACTATTAATATTATTTTTAAATCTAAAAGAGTTATCTTCATAATTGAAAATTATTTTTAAATTTTATTGAAGAAATTATTACCTTAAATGCTTACACAACGATGACGCAGTAATTTTACAATTTATGTAAAAATAAAATAATTGATATTTAAAATATTAAAAGTAATATAATTGTAGATAAATAATTTGTTCCATGAATTTTATAGATCAACATGAAACTTTAGTGATAGAATAAAATATTTTATTGAAATTCTATGTGTTTTTTTGATATTATTAAAGGTTAATGTAATGAATAGTTCTAAAAATTGAAATTCTTGATATTTTATAATAAATAATAATTTATTACATGATATAAAATCAATAAAAATATTATATTTATCCAATTTATTAGTATATGGTTGATAATATCAACAATGTTCTATTTATGGGCCTTTTGGCATGGTAAGATTAAAAAGGGTTAATAAGGGGTTTAAACCAAAAGATAAGGATAATAACATAGTTAAAACTTGTTTAATTTTTAGTTGATGAGATTAATTTGACCCATCCTCATTCAATATTAAAAATAAATAATTTTTAAGCCATTTTGAATTAAATATTAATTTATATTAATTTAATATTTTAATAAATTCCAAAATTTTCCCTCACCTCAATTATAAAAGCACGCCTCCCCCCTTACTACATTACACCACTTTGAGAAATATATCTTAACAAAAACCTACCCATTCCTCTAATGAAAATATTTATAAAATTTCTTGAGGTTTTGGACCTTCCAAAATAATAATCTTGGGTCCCTTAATATGATAACTAAAGAGAGTCCACCGAAGAAGAGGTAATCATCATTACCGACTCTTTCAAGATTATTTATTCTTATACTTCATATTCATGTGTTGTACCCATTTTAAAACAATAAATTAAGTATCATAAATATAATTATATGTTATTATTATTATGGGAAACCATATTAATTCTCGTTTCCATCCTATAAAAAGTGAAGACATCACTTATGTGTATATACGGCTTACCATCTCCACGCAACAGTGTAATTCATTTTTCATCACTAATTTACTTGAAATGTCATAAATATGGAAATAATGAATATATAGGATATATATGACATAATAAATTTTTTAAGTTAACTATTCTTTACTTTGTTTTGTTATATCCATCCTAAAATGAAAATAGTGTTCATTCATAGGTAGGACTTACCGTCTCTATGAATGGTGTAATTAATTTTTCTATCTCTATATTTTATAGATGAATATAATTATCTGTATATTGAATATATATGATATTTATACCATTAATAATATCTTGGATATTATGTAAACATAATAAAAGTATAAGTAACTGAATTACCGAATCAAAACATACATGAAAAACAAAGCCGTTAACACCTGAAATAATGTTATTAGTAAAAATATCATTAACAAACATGTAATAAAATGTAATAAATGGATCATATTTGAAATTATAGATATTTTTATATAATTATAATAAATCTAAATTTATTATACATGAGGTGAAAATAACTTATGAGGAAATTCAGACCTGAGGTAATGGTTTGTTGTCTCACTTTTACTTCTTTCCGTCATATTCCATATTCACCACTAATTTTTTTCATGGTGTATACATTTCCTATTTGATATAATGTATCATTAATATCTTTGTCTTAATGGTATTTAAAGTTTCATTTGAAGTTATTTCTTTCATGGGGCTTGCGATTCAAATAAAACCCAAGTAGTAAGGGTTTATTTCACGATCTCATAATTATTTGGGATTGATTATTTTTAATTCATAGTTGAGGAATATTTCTCTTCCAAGTGTATTTGTTCAAAAAAAAATTTAAAAAATGTTTTTACTATTTTATAATGTTTTTTAAAGTCATTTTTACCCTTTTTGACTTATTAAAAAATGTTTTAAAAGGAATATTCCTATCATTATCTAAACAAGATACTTTTTGATTTTTCTTACAAAAGAGTGAAAGGAATGTTTTTTTTGAATTATAAAGAATGATTTTAATTTCCCACTATCACGATTCCTCAATTATTTGAAAAATCCTTTATAATTTTATAATGTTATTTCAAGATAAATTATTTCTTTATTTCATGTGCAGTTTTTAGATTTAAAAAAATATTTTCAAAGTAAAAAGTGTATTTACCTCAATAAATATTCTAGTAATCTCTTTAAAGTATTTTCATATATGTAAAAATCCATTTTTGAATCTTATTTTGAGTATTTAATATAATGATACCATTCATCATATTTATTTGGATGGTTGATGATCATTTTTACTAGGGAAAGTATTCATATTCCATATGAATAGTTCTTCCAATATGATAAATTATTGATTTTATTAAGGAATGTTGATTCAGTTGTATTGTTTATTTATATGATTATTTTATTGTACTTATTAAGTTATGGTAGGGGACCTATATAGCCCCTTGATGCATCAGTAGGTGTCATGAGACAAACTAGCATATGTTTTGGTCTAGCCCTTACCCATTCTTATAGGTTTCATGGCATAAAGCTTTGATAGTATTTTCAGATGTCTTGGTTATGGCCTCAATGGTATGTTTTAGAGGTTCGAAATTATTAATTCCATTATTTTGAAATAATTTATTGATTTCCATGTGATTATTTGATTAATTAAAATATCCATCGATAATTTTCAAGCTCGTGTTATTATTCATATGTATTATTTGATCATCCTTTATTCCTACCATATTATGCTCAAGTTATTTTTTAAATGGAATGTATTTAAGTTATTTACCTTTAAATATAGTTTATTATTTTTTATTAATGATATATTTCACTATATGAATACCCTTATTGAGCATATGAGGTCACCCCTTTCTTATGCTTCATTTTCTCTAAGATACCTAGAAGTGTTTTGTGATTGATATATAAGGATTTTATAAGGGGAATAATGGAGTTATCAAAGAAAACACTTTTTGAATTTTATATTTTTTAAATTTAATGAAAATTTCAAGTATGTATCTAGTTTACCAAGGCTACTAAACTATTTGGTCCTTTGGGATGCAATTCCTTGTATATAATGCCAATGTAACAAAGTAACCGTCGGATTTGGGCTACTAGGTTTTGGGTCTTTAAAACATATATGTTCAATAAGGGAAAGCATAAAATAGAAGGTATCATGAATAAATAAGTATAATTAATATGGTAAGGTAAATAACTGAAACACTTTCAATTTAATCAATAAATTGAGCAGAATATGTCACAAATAAATGATGAAAAAATAAATCCATATAAGTAATCACATGAACTTGAAACTTATACATTTATATTATAACTAATAAAATAATCACATATAAATCCCTAAATTATCTCATAATGAGGTAATTCAGAATGTTGGACATTTGAAATATACTATCAAGACCTTTCAAATGAAAATTTTAATCTGTGGATAGAAAACCATCTAATTTGGTCAACTAATTTTTTTCATGAGACTCGTCGATGCGTCGAGGGGATATCAATTACCAGGAACCACTCATAAAATACTAAGTCCAATTCATTACTTTGATGAAAGGGTTTAAACATTGTCAATATAATCATTCATTTTGAAAAACTAACATACAAAATTTTAATACTTACCCTAATCAAATAATCATAATCCTAAACTATCCAAAGTAACATGGTGATTGGTAATAAAATTATAAATCATCAGTTAAATTGATCACAAAACACCCAAAGAAAGAATAAGGATTATATAAAAATAAAAAATCTCTAGTGGATCATAATTATTATAAAGGGATGATGTCATTGGTGAATAGAAATACAACAAAAATCTCATTAATTTTTTTTTTGAGAAAAATAAATTTTTCACATTGAAAATAGTTTTAAAACAAAAAATTCATAGAATATTTTGAAAATAATTTTTCTAGAAAATAAAATTTAAAACTTGTAAAATAATATTTAAAATATTGAGTGTCCATGATGGTATAAAATTCTGTTCATGCCATGCATGCTAAAATAAATATTCCTTTCACATTTTTGGAAAATCCAAACATGCATTGTTGGGAATATAAAATGAATATTACTTTCCAAATATTTTGTAAAAAAAGTAAAAAACGGGAAAAAAAATTATTTAATAAATAATTTTTAGAATATTAAAAACATTTTTGAAATCATTTATAGAAAACATGGACTTGGAAGAAAAGGGATTTTCGACCGAAGAGAGAAATAATGTCTGATTTTCTTAAAAATATTTTTATCAATCATTTTAAGTTCTAAAGAGAGGGAAAATGGTATTATTCTTTGAAAATTTTCATTATTAACTAGAGGAGAATAAATTTTATTAATTTTAATAAATATCAAATAATTCCCCCAAGAGAGACTTAAACATAAACAATCCCGAATGATGATGATATTTTGAAATATATCTTTATCAATTTGGTAATGTTTGAATCATAAACCCCATGAAAGGAATAAATTCAAAGGAAAATTTAAATACCATAAAAAAATAGATTCATGATATAACATATCAAAACGGTAATTATATACACCACACAAAGGAATAAGTGGTGAATATAACATATATCTCATGGAAGAAAAAGTGAGATGAGAAACCTTTACCTCAGGCGTGACATCCTTCGTATGTGTTCAAAACTCCTGTATAATAAATATAGGTTTATTATAAATATATTAAATAATAATACTCATATACATCATACTATCTATAATTTAGTTATATTCTTTTTTACGTGTTTATTAATAATTCTTTGTTAAAATTAATATTTTAGGTGATAATTGCTTCATTTTCATATATGTTTTTGTTCAGTAATTTTAGTCCATTAAATTTTATAATGGTTACATAATCTAAAAAATTTTAAACATGATATAAATATAATATCTATTCATTATATATATATATATTTATATTAATATACTAACGTTTGAGATATAAAATGGATTACACCATTCATGAAGATGGTATGTCGTACGTACCCATGAATGTTGTTTCCATTTTTCTTGATGGATGGAATGAAATGAAAATAAATTTTAATTCACCTTTAAAGAATAATTATTATTTCATATATATAATTTCTATTAATCAAATATATCCTTATTACCATTCATGTAAAAATAAAGAAAAAAACATTTAACATCACTGTGTGGAGGTTGTAGTCCACATGTACGCACGAGTGATGTTATTGTTCTCTAAAATATTGGAAATTAAGAAGTAGATATGATATTATATTTTAAAAATTATCTTTATACAATAAATATAACATATATTAATTAATTTTATCCTTTCTACCTTTTATGTAAAGCATAAGTGAAAAACGAATCACATCGCTTCATAAGGCTGTAGCCCACCGTACACATGAACGACGTTATCATATCCCCCATGGAATGTAAAGTAATAAGGTATGTGGTATAATAATTTAAAAAGTATAAAAATTTCATAAATATTATATAAATATGTTAAATACATCATTATATCTATCTTTGAAAGGTGGTGATGGAAAACAAATTACATCGGTTCATGGGGTAGTTGTCCGTTGTACACACGATTGACAATTTCATTTCCCATTTGAAAGAAGTGTAAATGGTTATAGGTTATGATATTAACATAATAAAATATCATTATATATGAAATTATTTTCTTATTATATTATCATATTTTAATAAGTTTTGAAGGAGGTGGAATAAGAAATAAAACAAATATTCATATTTAAGAATTTTACCTATTCATTAGATAACCTCTTTAGGTTTATACTTAAATACTTATTAGGAGGACTTAATAATAAAAATAATGTTTCTAGGATGTAGGGAGGTAAGTAATTAATGGATTATTTTGGGTATTCTATGAACTAAAGGGTTGTGAAATCATGAAGAGGAGAGCATAGGGGGTGGCCTTTTATAAGTGGTAGAGAGGACACACATGAAATTCTTGAAAAGATAAAGTGATACCCATGTTTTTATCATTGAAAAAAATAAAAAATGGGTAATTATCATACCTTATAGGTTATAAGATCAAAATATGTCCATAAAATGGGTCTTGGACAAGTTTTAGGTCATTTTTAACTTTTACCTTTCTAGTTTATCCTTTAGTAAACCCATTTTTACCTTAACCATGATAATTAATTTTTCCTACTTTTACTATTAAAAATGGTAAAAAATTATATTGAACTTATAATATAATATAAATAATTATTATTCCTAATATGGATTTCATTTATCAAAATTCAATTTAAAGAAGAGGAAGAATACAATTTAAAATTATATCTAAGACGTGATGAAAAAGAGAGTTTCCAAAGAGAAAATTATCACAAGTATAGAAAGTTTAAATATCAAAATTAAATATTAAATTGATTAAAATTACCTAAATTTTTAAAATTATAATAAAATTTAACAAATTTTGTTAAAAAAATTAAAATATAATTAAACTTTTTAAAGAATTTAAATGAAAAGGCAGTTTTCAACAAAAATCATTTTTTTCACTATTAATCCAAAGAACAATCTTTTGAAAAATTTCTCCAAAATTTACCCAAATATAATTTTGAAAAATATATTGAAAAAATGAATTTTATTTTTTTTCAAATAAATTTTCTAATTTTGGTAAAAATTAATTTTAAATTATTTATGAAAACATCGACTAATCTACCTTTCAGAAAAATAAAATTTTGCAGAAAATATTTTTTCTCTTTCTAATGGTACTTATAATATTTTTAATCAATAGATAAAAATTAAATATATTTTATACATGTTTAAACCATATAATTTTAACAACTTAGCTATTATTATTCATACCTTCCATCTTAATGGCTAGGTTATAATGGTCATGTCTAAATAATAAAATTTTAATAGAGTGATGTATTTCATTCAAACATGGTGTTCCCTGAATTAAAATATATCAAAGAGATTGAATTTATTTAAAAATAAATATATCATAAATTATTGAGGTGGTAAATTCTCTTTAAATATTGGTGTTTTGTGTCATATATGCTATCAAACATGATGCCCCTCTTTTTAAATTTCAGGGCATTACATTCTACCCCCTTAAATAAATTATATTCTCATAATTTAATCTTGATCTTGGTAATCAAGGGTTTGACATTTGGAAACTACTTTTATGAAATCACACATCATGATATTGGTTAATAAAACATCCTCTTAATAAGAGAGAAAATTGAATTATGAAGGTCATCTGAAATAATCACATAACTAGGTTTCCAAGTAGGAGAACATAGGTTGAAAGTGAAGATATGGACATGGAAGAAAATAATAATTCACAAATAACGGTGGAGGGTGATAGAGGTCATTGATAACAATAAATTGAATGATCAATAGAAATTAAAATAAATAAAAAAACCATAAATTTGTGATGATTAAAAAGACCATTGATTCATCAGATATGAAGATAATAGGATAATATTTTTATTTCAAGATCCTTTTCCTAATTTTGAGGGTTTAATTTACTATATATACCAAGAAAATAAATAAATAAAATTAATTGATAAGTATAATTTCATCCTTTAATAATTTCAATCACAATCTCATATTTTTTTCCAAACGATGAGGATTAAAGATGAAAATTTCATTCCAGAAGAACTAAAATTAACATTTAATTAATCATTAGCTCAATAAAAGAATGAAAAGTTATCCCTCACATCTCTAGATATTTTCCAAGACAAAAATGGTTAGAACAAGTTATCCAATTACACTCAATATTCAACTTAATTCATTCCAGAAATAGATAACCTTAAGTGTTTGTCCAAAATATGTCTAGCCAACTTTATAAGGAAGGTCACTGAGTCAACATTATATTCCTCCATACAATATAATGTGGATATTAATATCACATTCCAAATATTTTAATACCTTGGTGACTATAAAACCTTAATTAAAATATGCATTCTTCAGAAAATAAAATTTAAGGTTGATGAATATATTCCATAAATCCAAACATATAGTATCCTCCAACAAAGATAACACAAACCATAAAATCACTAACAAATTTCACAGTCACTAGTAATATCCCATAAAAAAATCATTATCATTACTATATAAATATCAATAACATATTAAGGGTTATCTTCCATAAATCGTATATTTTCCAAAATGATCAACTTGAAACTTAATCATTTTTCCTGGTCATTATCACTATTCGATTTATTTTCTCAAATCATTGAAGAAAAAGTACTGTAGTATAATACTTATACATTTAATTATTATTATAACCATAATATCATCTATAAAAATAATCTTATAAAATAATTATTGAGTCCAAATACACAAACTGTTTAATCATTTCACTTCAGCCATAGTAATAGTATAAGCTTAACCTTGATCCCTTATCTTATTCTAAGGTACATTCCCTTGATGTTTACGGAATTCGTTTGCATTGTGCTCTATCTCATTACAGATAAAACACTAAAAATAAAAGGTTTCTTTCTTACCCTTTCATCCATACTTCTGATGTAATTTCTATCTACACTTGAAGAAAACTTCCATTCCCTTCAAGAATGTTCCAGGGTGTTTCTTTCAACAATCATTACTTGTGAAAAAACCCTTATTTTCCTTCCCCCCTTATCCACTTTTTTCTATTCCATCCTATTATTCTCTCAATTCCAATAAAATCCATAACTCTTAGAGTATTATTTATATTTATTTATTGTACATGATATTATGTGCTCGTATGATGAGAATTTATGGGAAACTAGTTCCCTTTGAATGATTGACTTAATTCCATCATAGAAACAATTATTATTAGTCTTTGGATTATGTGCATTGATATGGTTCCCATTCCTTCCACTAGGAACCATTTATAAACAATGTAATACACTATATTAGATCATAAAATTATTAAACATAATGTATAATCCCAAAACTAGTGAGACACTTAACATAAATTGAAAAATTCATGCATGGATTATCTCATAATCATAAACATGGTTTCATTGGGAAATTTTTTAAATCATAAAAATATTTTCAAATATATCATAATGGTATTTTAATAAAATGTGAATTATCATGAACACATCCCATGAGAGTGTTAGACCAGGTGCATAGTGAGGCTTATTTTCATGTACTAGGTAACACTCGAGTCAAACCTGACATGCCTTTTTCAGAGTTATTACCCCAAGGTACATCTTTTCAAGAACCACACCCACTTGTAGTATCCAGATAGGGATATATTTTTTGGAATACCACATAATATCTACATTACTAAAATTTAGGATGTCATTCTATAATTATCCTCAATGTATATCATAGGGTCATGTTCCAAAATATATGTTTCTTAAATCTAGTTCTCAAGGTTTCTACTAAACTTCCTCTGATACCAAATATAAAGACCCTGACAAGAGTAGCCTAGAGTTAGTGGATAATTTATTACATTGGAATAATATACAAATAATTTCATCCTAAAGGACCAAATAGTTTAGTAGTCTTGGTAAACTAGATATATACTTTAAATTCACATTACTTTTTAAAACACAAAATGCAGAAAGTGTTTTCTTTGAGAATTCTATTATTCCCCTTTGTATATACCTACATATCAATCACAAAACAATTCTTGGTATCCTGGGGAAAATAAAACATAAGAGAGGGATGAGTTCAGATACTCTGTAAGGGTAATATTTCAATGAAAGATACCATGAATAAATAATCATAATCAATATATAAAAGTAAATAACAAAAACAGATTCCATTTAATAAATAAAATAAGCATAATATGGCTGAAATAAATGATGATCAAAAAAATACATATAAATAATAACATAATTTTGAAACTTATCCACAAATATTATAAATAATAGACTAATCACATCCAAATAAATAGTAAATCTCATAATGAAGGAATTCATAATGATAGACATATAAAACATACTATCAAGACCTTTTAGAAGATAGTTTAAATCTATGGGTAAAAACTCATCTAATTTAGCCAACTGATTTGTCTCATGAGACCTATAGATGTATCAAGGGGATATATATAAATGATACCCACCCATCTCTTACTAAGTCCAACGCCTTCCTAATTTGAATGGGGTGAAGCATAATCAACATGATCATTCTTATTGAAAAACTAACATACAAAATTTTAATACATACCCCAATCAACTAAACATAATCATAAACCATAGAGAGTAATATTATGAATGATAATAAAATTGTACTCCATCAGTCAAATAGATCATAAAACATCCAAATAAATAATAAGTACGATATTAATACAATATATCCCCAATGAATTATAAATACAATAACTTTTTGATGTTATTGACGAATAAAATAATAATAAAAATGTCATTAATTTTTTTTGAGGAATATAACCTTTTCACTTCGAAAATCCTTTTAAAAAAGTTCAAAAAAATATTTTGAAAATAATTTTATTTAAAAATAACCTTTTAAAACTTTTAAAATAATATTTAAAACATTTAGTGTTTATGATGGTGGAAATTTTTTTTCATGCCGTATACATTAAAACAAAGATCCCTTTAACATTTTCGATAAAAGGCAAATAAGAATTTTTTGGAAAATGATATAGAGATTCATTTTAAAACATTTTATTAAAAAGTTAAAACATTGGTAAAAATTTCATTAATAAATAATCTATAGAATGTTAACAACTTTTTTTATAACATTTTCAGAAAACATGGATTTGGAAGAAAACGGATTTTCGACCGAAGAGAGAAATAAAGTTGGATTTTATTAAAAATATTTTCTCCATAATTTTAGGTACCAAAGAGTGAAAAACTAGAAATATTACTTGAAAAATGCATGAATATATTTAGGTGAATAAAATATATTGAGTTTAATAAATATCAAATAATTTCCCCAAGGGAGTCTTAAACATAAATAATCTCGAATAATGATGAGATTGTGAAATACACCCTTACCATCTTGGTAACGTTTGAATCATAAGACCCATGAAATGAATAAATTAAAATTAAATGTTAAGTACAATGAATTAAAATATATTCATGATATAATATATCAAAATGGGAAGTATATACACCACATAAAAGAATAAGTTGTGAATATGACATATGTCTCAGAGAAGTAAAAGTGAGACAAGAAACTCTTACCTTAGGTTTGACTTCCTTTTCATGTGTAAAAACCTCCAATATAATAAATATAGGTTTATTATATATATATATATAATAAATAATCATAACCATATATAGCATACCATATATTATTTACTTATATTACTTTATCTTCCTTTTATTAATAATTCTTTGTTAAAATCACTATTTCGAGTGATAATTGCTTCGTTTTTCATGTATGTTTTAGTCTGGTAATTTTGGTATTTTTAATTTGATCATGGTTAAATAATATATATAATTTTAAACATTATATAAATATAATATATATTAATTATTTATGTATTTATAGTAATCTATTAAAGTTTGATATAGAAAATAGATTACATCGTCTATGGAGATGGTAGGTCGAACATACGCATGAACGTTTTTTCCATTTTCACTAAATATGAAAAAAGTAAATATTAATTAAACTTTATATAATAATAATTATTTCATATATATCATTTATATTAATCAAATAAATCTTTATTATCATCCATGTAAAAATAAAATGAAAAACATTTCACATCACTACATGGAGGAGGTAGTCAACACGTATGCACGAGTGACATTATTGTTTTCCAAAGGATTAAAAGATAAATATTTATAAGTGATATTATATTATTTGAATTATTTTAAGATCACAAATATAAAACATATTAATTAATTTCAAACTTACTACCTTTCATGTAAAGCGGAAGTCAAAAATGAATCACGTCGCTTCGTGAGGTAGTAGTCTGCCATACACATAAGTGATGTTATCTTATTCCCCACAGAATGGAAAGTAAGAATTCTTGTGATGTAATAATTAAATAAGTATAATAATTTCATAAATATCATATTCATACATTAAATACATCATTATATCCATCCTTGAAAGGTGGCGATGGAAAATAAATTACATCGGTTCATGAGGCGATAGTCTTCCACACACACGATCAATAGTTTCATTTACCCTTTGATGGAAGAGGAGATGGATATGGATTATTATATTAAAATAATTAAATATAGTTTTATAATATATAATGATGTTATTATATTAGAAAAATTGAATAAAGTTTTAAGGAGCTGAAATAATAAATAAAACAAATACACACGTTTAAGAATCTCACATCCTCTTCACAGTGCCTCTATAGGTTTATACCTAAAGCCTTCTTAGGAGGGATTACTAATAAAAATAAGGATTGTAGGATTTGGTAAGGTAATTAAAGATTTTATTTATGTAGGTATTGGCTGAAATAAAGTGTTTTGGAAGTCTGAAGAGGGGAGGAGAGGGGGTGACCTTTTATAAGTGGGGAAGAGGACACACATGGAATTTTTGAAAAGATAAAGTGATACCCACGTTTTTCTAATTCCAAAAGCCTAAAAATGGATTTTTATTGATCCTCAGAGGTTATAAGGTTTAAATATGTCTATAAAATGGGTGTTTTAAAAGTTTTAGGTCATTTTAACCCTTATCTTCTAATTTTAACCCCCGGTATACCCATTTTTACCTTAACCACAATAATTATTTTTTTTCTAATTTTACTACTAATAATGGTAAAAATTAAGATGTAATTATTAGATAATATAAATTATTATGATTAAAAATATGGAATAAATTTTTTAAAATTCAATTCACATAAGTGAAAAATTCTAATTTAAAATTATACACTTAGATGCGATGAAAAATAGGGTTTCCAAAGTGAAAATTCTTATAAGAATAAAAGGTTTTAATATAAAAAATAAATATTAAATTGATTCCAATGGAATAATTTAGTAAAAGTTTAATATAATTAAACTAATTTTACTTTAAAAAAAATTCAAAATACAATTTAACTTTGTAAATAATTTAAAAGAAAAGGCAGTTTTCAATAAAAATAAGTATTTTTCACTATTTATTAAAAATTAATTTTTAAGAAAATTATAAAAAACCACCCGAAAATAATTTTTAAATTTAGATTATAAAATAAAATTTATTTTTCCAAATAAATTTTCTAAAAGTGTAAAAATTAATTTTAAATTATCTGTGTAAAGCGTGACTAATCCACCTTTCAAAAAAATACGATTTTCAGAAGATTTTTCTTTCTATTTAAAATAGTTCTTATTTTATTTCTAATAAATAAATAACCATTGAATTTATTTTAGAAAATTTTAAACCATATAATTTTCATAATTTATTTCTTGCTATTCATACCCTCCATCTTAAAGGTTAGGTTATAATGGTCATGTTTAAATAATAAAATTTTAATAGAGTATCGTGTTTTATTAAAACCTGATGTTGCATGCATTGAAAGATATCATAGATACTGAATCTATTTAATAATAAATATATTATAAAATCTTGGTATGTTAAATTAACTTCTAAGCATGGTGTTTTGTGTCATATAAGTTATCGAACATGATGATCCTCTTTAAAAAAACTAGGGTGTTATAAAAACCATAAAATAAACTCTCAAAATCAACACAACACTTTACTTAATTTCATTGGATCATATAAATTTGACCATATCTACCCCATATTTGGATATATTTCATTATTATTCCATTTTACCTTGATAATTACATTTATATCAATTAAAGTAAATAAAATTCCAAAATGTCACTCTGTTGACTATAATTTATCAATTTTTTTTTACTTAAGGATGAAAAAGGATATGATCAGCTCTAAATTTGTATTTTAAATATGAAATTTATTTTATCATATCAATTTATTTTAAAATTTTAATTATTAAATAATTATGTTAAATTCTTACACAATGCCGATACAATGCTTGTGCAAGAAGTAGAAAAATCACGTAAATAATTTTAAAAGCTCTAAAATAAATATTTTTTAGGTGAGTTATAGTGATTACAAATTTTTATAGATGAATATAACAAATTATGGATGTGTTAAAGGTTTATATTCTAATTTCTCTTCTATCTTTATGTCTTTAAATTCAAATGAAATAAATAATGTCAAAAATTACATTAATGATATTTTATAAAAAATAATATTTTATTAATTTTTTTAAAAAATAAATATCTTAAAAGAGGACATGTAGGATGATAAATGATTTAATGTTTCATTATATATCCATTTACTATCCAATTTTTACCTTAAAAGTAAAATTATAACCCTTTAATATTGAAAAAGTTGTTACTGCAGGTAAGGTCAAAACGAGTTATCGATGGGTTAATATAAAAAGATGAGTGTTAAAATAACCTAAAATTTTTCTTAAACTTCATTTGTTGGTTTTATTTCAACCCTACCATTATCAAATTTTAATATGAGTCATTTTGTAATCCTTTTTTATTATTAATTAAATTAATAATATTTTAAAACTTTGAAAAATTTGAAGTGCGCCACTCACCTCAATTAGAAAAGGGAACCTCCTCCCATAACTTATTCACACCTATTGAGACATATATCTCAACCAAAAACTTCCAAAATATGTCCCAATACATACTTATACACATTATATAGTTTATAGTCTTTTTAAAAGACTAACCCTAGGGTCCTTTTGAAGATATCCAAAGGAGGTTTCTCAAAGAGAAGGTAATCGTTTTTAAAACTCTTTCAAATTTATTTCTTCTTCTGATTCCTATAAATATGTTTTAACCATAATAAAATAAAAACTAAATTCTCATAAATATACCGATATGTAATTATTATTATGGTAATACCATTTTACATCTCTTTTTCATCCTATATAGATCGAAAAAACATCGTTCGTGCGCACATACAGATTATCATCTCCATGTAGCTGTATAAATCATTTATTATCACCAATTTACATGTATAGTTATAAATATGGAAATAATTAATATATATTATATTTATGAAATATTTATTCTTATTTAATTATAATATCATATATACCTTTTAACCTTCCATTCATTGGAAAATGATAACGTCGCTCGTGCATACATGTGAACTACCACCTCCATGAAATAATGTGATTTTTTTCATTTATAATTTAAATAGATGATAATAAGGATATATTTAATGGGTATATAATATATATATGATATAATAATTATTATTTAAATATGAATTATTATTTACCTTTTTTTTATCCGCTGAAAAGTGAAAACATTGTTCATGTGTATGTACTGCCTACCGTCCCCATGAACGGTGGAATTATTTTTTCTATCTCCACATTTAAAGGATGATTAAAATATGTATATAATGAATATATATGACATTTATATAATTATTAAAATTATATAGAACACATAACCATGATCAAGATTCAAGGATCAAAACTACCAAACCAAAACATACATGAAAAACAAAAATAGTTGACATTTGGAAACAATGATTTTAATAAGGAATTATTAATAAATGGATATTAAAATGTTATAAGTGGATCATAAATGATATTATAAGTATTTATTTGGTTATGTTATATAATTATAATAAATTTTAATTTATTATACAGGAGGCTAAAATCACTTACAAATCAAGTCAGACTTGAGGTAATGGTTTATTTCATAATCACATCATTATTCAAGATTATTTATGTTTAAGTGTCTAATAAAGGAATTATAAGATGTTTTTATCTTAAACCTAATATATTTTATTCACATATAGTTATTTATGAAAATTATAAGTTTTAATTTCATTCTCCTCTTTTATGTACTCACAATAAAATAAGAACATTTTTAGGGAAAATCAACTTTGTTTTCTATTTGACTGGGAATCATTTTCTTCCATGTCCATATTTTCATGAAAATTTATTCAAGAATTTTTTTAATATTATAATATGTTTTTTATTTTAATTTTTACCCATGTTTTAAATTATATAAAAATTATTCAAATTAATCATCTTGTTGTTTTTCGAATGAGGTACTTTTTTGAATTTTTACTAAAAATGTGTAAGGAATCTTCATTTTTTTTACGTACATGACTGTTGATGCCAAAAAAAATTCATCACAGGAGATGTTGAAGAATGCACGAATGATTTAGGGAAAATACAAAGTAAACTAGTTAAAAATACATCGAAGGATATGGATTCATGATGTTCATAACCATCACAAATGAACAGTGCTGTGTGAAGGTACATCGGCACCATGAAGCGAATATCATGTGAAAAAAACCAACCTTCGTGCAACATATGTTGAGTCGTGAAGGTAACTGAACCTAGTAAAAACCTTCATTAAACATGTATATTATATTAAATATTTCAATAAAGGGCCTTCTCAATTCCACAACATGTAAAAATACCTCCCTCCACTCCTCATTTAAGGGGACACATTCTCTGAACTTATTCTAGAAGCTCTAAATTCATGAAACTTTAAACTTCACAAGAAAAAAGATAAATTTATTTCTAAAGGTAGCCATATTTCACGAAAAACATCCCATGAGCTCTTAAAACTCTAAAGATATGGTGGATATGACTTTCATGAAGGTTCATGACCTTTGTGATAGAGGAAAGACCCTCTAACTTCTTGGGGGGGTTTTGTGTGATAAATATCCTTTATGAAACTAACCACAGGAGAACCAAGACCTTACCCTAAGTTAGGGACACTCTATTTCACAAATATTCCCTATTAATAAAACCTCTAACCTTTATAAAACCCATACCCTCATGATACCCACTTCAAGGGTCCCTACATGTTGCCTTCTTTTAATGTATATACGTTCGCAAAAGTTGAGTTCCCAAAGACCTTGTACCCACTTGAACCCTATTCACTTATGCCCCAATATCCCTAAAAACAGGTATCATCAACCATAATTTTTGGCCTCTTTGCTTCAAGCACAACCTAGATGGTTGTATTGATTCTTGGTCCTAATCATAGACACTATAATTCCTCTTTCTCCTAATCATATGAACGATGATGTTAGGATACCTATTTTACACTTCAATGTGGTAGTGTTTATGCCATTCTCTAATTGGAGGCAATTGTGCAGTATACACATAATCCATGAAGGTTTAATCATCAATAGAAACTACCCACATTTCCTGGTACAAAGGACAAGTGTTGGATTCTTTTATCCTACTTAAAAATGGTATCCCTATGTGTAATCCCATATCACATCTGAGTTGCAAGACATTAAAATTCATAGCCCAATATCAAAGTCATACGATGATAAAATGCATGACAACATCCTCAACAGATGATGTAAAATTGTAGACCTACCCTATGTGGTAAACACAAGATGCCCCATGTATGATTGGAATGGGATAACCCCCACCTCTTACCCTATGTGATGAACATAGGAATCCCCTTGTACGATCATCATGGGATTCCACCTCCTTCCCCACTATGGGATGAGACACCAACCACATATAGCTCACATACATAATCCCCACACCATCCTCCACCTCTATCGGATGAAACTCCAACAGTAGGGATGAAACCCCAACATGAGGTTAGCTCATAGAAATAATCCCCACACCTTCATGGGATAAACCCCCATATCAGGGAAGAAAATATAACACTAGGTTATCCCATTTCCCCAATCCCCACACCTTCATGGGATGAAATCCCCACAATGGGGATGAATCCACAACACTAGGGTATCCTATATTTATAATCCCCACACTTTCATGGGATGAAACCCCACATCATGGATGAAACCCCAACACTAGGGAAACCCATATGCATAATACCCATACATTCTTGGGATGAAACCCCCAAGCACCAGGGAATCCTCTACACATAGGCCTCATAATACCCCTTACTGGTGCTCTTCTTGATATACAAGCATCCTTAATTCATTACATTAAATTTCATATACCACTCCAGTTAGATTATCTTAAACTGTGGCATCGAACTATGTGGGTTTTGATCCCTGCCACCTAACAGGGTATGTAGGATGCCTCCATGAGATTAAATCATGACATCTTGACATAA
The DNA here is from genome assembly GCA_963277665.1 of Viscum album. Classification (NCBI taxonomy): domain Eukaryota; kingdom Viridiplantae; phylum Streptophyta; class Magnoliopsida; order Santalales; family Viscaceae; genus Viscum; species Viscum album. The sequence continues at coordinate 514,074,955 of OY728141.1, read as the reverse complement.
CTGGGATACCTCCCCATGGTTCAATCCCAATTCACCAATAAAACCGTTAAATATTAATGTATTCCCCTTAGGAAGCATAAAATCCAAAGTGTGATCATTTCCCCCTAGTGAACACTCAACACCAACTATACATCCCTAAAATATGTTAAACTTGTGACCTAATTTTCCATATAAGAAGTTAAACTCATGACCTATCTTTTCCCCCAACATTTGAACCTGCGACCTACCTATTCCACACAAGACGTTAAACCCATAACCTATTTTCCCCCACAATATTTTAAACCCATGACAAATCTATCTCCAAAAGACATTAAAACTATGAACCACCAATCCCCAAAAGATGTTAAACCTATGACATATATATCTTCACAAGATGTTAAACCCATGCCCTACCTATCCCCAAAAGACATTAAACATGTGACCTATCTATCCCCACAAAATGTTAAACCTGTGACCTATCTATCCCCACAAGATGCTAAACCTATGGCCTACCTATCTATGCAATATGTTAAACCTGTGACATATCTATCCCAAAAAGATGTTCAACCTATGAACTTTATATCCCATGAGATTTTAGACACATGACTTACTTTTCCCCAAAAGATGTTAAACCTACTACCTATCTATCCGTATAAGATGTTAAACCTGTAACCTACCTATACCGACAAGATATTAAACATGTGACCTATTTTCCCCACAAGACATTAAAACTGTGACCTATCTGTTCCCATAAGATGTTAAACCTTTGATCTACCCCACAAGTATATTAGAACCCCTACCCTAAGAAATATACCTAGTATTTTCAAGGCATCAAACCTTGGATTCCTCATGTTCATGACAAAAGTTTCCTCGTAGAAAATTCAGGATGCCATGTGTTATCCACCCAAGATTTATCATATATGAGATTCCCTTAACTTAAAACGAGTAATAATTTTATAGATTTACAACATGACCAATATTCCCATACATCGTCATCAGCTCTAAACTGAGGGTAGATTCCCTATTGTGATATCAAGAAGTATAATTAACTGGAATCCACCTCAGGATGAAATTGGGTAAAAGATTCAAAAACATGTATTAGATCTATGAGGGTCACCTAGACTAGGAAATGAGTTCTAAGGAGTAATCCATGGGAGTAAGATCCAACATATCATCATCCGATTTTGATTAAGTATTCAACATAAATAATCATGGTGGTAGAGACTACCCACCTTTAGAATGAGAGAATATGGGGAAACCAACAAACCACCTTGAAGGATAAGAAAATAAACCCACTGAATAAAATGACTTTGGGAGACATCAGGAAGGAAAATAACATCATACACTCACCAATGTGTGACCATAGTGGAAAGATTCAGAAAAAAAAGGTGAACCTGATGAGAATATATTCTCCCATAACTAGGGGAGGATAATAAACCTTACGAATTTCTAGTTTTAATACATCGTTAGCATGGATCCCTTCTCCTTCCTTTGGAGAGGATGAAAAAATATAGGCATGTTTGACATCAACTTCACTAAACATATATTTATGGATGTCCTCATATATCCTATAGAACTCAAGTTGTGATAAATAATCAATGATACACTAAATCCAATAGTAGTGGAGATAGAAGAACTAATGGTGTGGTGATCCTACATGACTATACTTATGCCACAATAACCCCCACTCCCATGGATCATGGTAGAACTCACCCCATCTATCCCTTAGAGCTCATTTAGTGGAGGGTTATCAACATTCTTGTTTTTCGATAAGAACATGACGAGGTCATTATAACTAGGTATTTGGCCCACCATGACCTCAAAACTATAGTTCCGCACCATCATCACCACCCCCAAGGGATTCATAGGGGGAAATATCCCCCCCATCTCTATGATGAAATGTTTTAGAAGCCTTTCCTTAGAATATTCTGACAGATCCCTCCCCCACATTAAGGAGGTAGGGGAATCATTAGACACACCTATTCTGACTGCCACCAAAGGGTTTCCCAGAGGGGCCCCCACCACTCATTTCTACCTGAAATTTCAAGCATACCCACATGATGATGAACTTTTTTATCATTCCCCTACATATTTGGCTCCCATATAGAACTCCCAATACCTTTTTGGGGGTAGGTCATTAATCCTACCTTCTAGGAGACCTCTACAACAACTCTAGTGGCCCCTACCACATCCAAAGTAATCCTGTACTCACTAATAGTTCGCAAGATTATTTTATGACAAGGTTGGGATCGAGACACCAAAAACCTATTGATAAGGCTAGGTTGACTCTCTTAACTTTGGGAGCTATCAGCACCCATCGTGGGAAACCCCACGATGAAGAATTTCACCATGGAGGTCCTCCCCATGATACTGTCAGATGGAATAGAGGCCCTAACCATGCCAAATACTTCCCCTTCCCTGATGATCCATCCCATGGATAGGAGGGAAGGTCCCTTCCATGGAGTCCATACCTATGGTTCCGGGTAAAACATTTTGAAAGTGGGTGCCCTAGACCCAACTTGTATTGTACTTTGATGACCACTACATGTATTATGTTTATTATGATACTTGTGTTTATCTTTCGATAATAGTGTAGATACTTATGCATCCTCTTTGTTTAGGGAAATGTCCTTAGATTACATGTCATATCAAAGGGTTATAGAAGATCCCAGACTATAATGAGAACCCCGAGATACCATGAAAGTAATATTAAAGTGATGTCCTATGGTAAAATTACATCATTATGAAAGGACACGGATGATGTGTGACCATCAGGTGTTGGGGGGCTCATAAGCATTGAGACTTCATCTCATGTAGTTCACACTTGATGATCTCTAGTAGTCGAGATCATGAGAAGATACCCGTATAATAGGAACACCACATGTTATAGGTATCGTTGGTCATTCCTATCTACGAACATGTGTAATGGTCTCTAGACTTGAGATCATTATCAATGAATGTCATTTAATTGCGTACATTGATGAAAGGTGAAAATCATGGTGATAAAGTCGTGCCAAGGTATTTTGTGTTCGGTACATCATTAATGAAATGGAATTGATTGAATGATCAAGATAACATTTGTCGCTTCCGAGTTTAGGAGGAGATATCTCGAGCCTGGTTGATTAGGATGGTTTCACCTTCATTAAATCTGTGGGCATGGTAGTGGAAGGTAAGACCGTCCGGACAAATTAACAAATAAAATAAAGCAAGATAATGGATGATGACACTAGTATGCATTCTGCTTTAATGAGATATCTATGATGAAGAGATTATATTACATTGACTATGTTTGTAGGAAGGTAGATGTTGCTTTGACTTTACCTTATCTCTATAGGGCCCTTGATGGGTTGCTAGACCCTACTCATGGTCGGTGGATATTATTCACTGCTATTGAGATAAGTGCCTATAGGGTCACACACTGTAGATTTTTGAGAATCTGCCCTATTTTGGGAATAGGAAAATAGAACTTGGTGGGCCCCACCAAAGGGTCTGAGTACTATCCAAGTTATATGGATCACCAACGAAAAAATAAATTCTTTAATTATTCAAGCTTGGAATAATATGATGAATTTATTTATAACTTGTATTTACAAGTGATAAGTAAATAAAAAAATAAAATATTATTTGAACTGATTTAAATATCGAGGGTTCATTTAATATTTTCAAAAGTGAGTCGAGTTATAGACAGAAGTTTATCATGCAATATATTTTTAATATATACTGTAGTTAGTGATAAAATTATAAATATTATTTATGCCTTAATATTATTTTACATAAATAAATATTTATAATACTTATACAGAGGATATTTATTACACATGGGCCAAGAACCCATACCAGGTATTTAGATATCCCCTATACAAGTAAGAGAGTGTCTATCCCCTTGTAACTAATCATGTGTCAAATTTGAGAGTCTCTCTCTCCTTCTGGATTCTAGAGAGAGATCCTCTCAAGTAAGAAAGAACTTCAAGATCTTCCTTTGTGGATTAAAGTTCCTTGCCTTTCGGTGATCATTGCTGCGGCGAGGAGATCGTTGGTGTGATGTGCTAGCACCCGGATTCCAACAAACTACATGCATGCAGATTTGAAAGGCGTGTGTGGACGATCTAGAGGACTTCAATGTCAAAGTCCTAGAGTGACAGTCATCGGAAACCTGCGACACACTTGCGCATGTCAAATCCAAACAAGGTACTTGTTTGTTTTATATTTTGTGCTATGTCAAATCTACATGTGGTCCTCGGACCGTACCGGGATAACTCACTAGAGTTGACATCCTAACGTTGCTCTGGAGATGAATTTTTTTTAATTTCCCAGCCCATCGGCTTCCGCTGGCCCCCGGTACCTAACAGTAGTATCAGATGGATGTGTCAGTTTTCGGAATCAAAGGAAAAATTAATTTTCAAAAAATTTAAGTATGATGGATTAAACCAGTTCCAACGCAACTGACCACACATCAATCCGTTTTCAAATGGACATTTTATGTCCATTTGAAAAATTTTACTAGATTAACTTGTTGGTATAAATTTTCATTGGATTAAAATTTTGAGAAGAACACATTTTATTTTTATTAATGTGTTCTTCAATAATACCGAAATCCAGCCACGCTATGGCCAGAATCTGGTTGCCGAAATTTTTCTGGTGGTTTTTTTATTTTGAATTAAATAAAAATATTATGAGATAATTTTATTTTATTTTACTTAAAATTAATAATATATATATAAGGGGGGTATTTGAAGACTTGGGGTCAACTCTTAATTTTTATTTATTTAAAGACTTTAAATTTTATAAAATAAAACATTTTGTTCGAAGACCAAGACCTCATTTTGGGTCGTCTCCCATTTTATTTTAAAAAAGGGGAAGAAGACCTAAGTATTCTTTCACGTGAAAGGATCAGGTTGTGCCCCCTCCTGGGTAAAACCCTAGCACCCAAGCTGGTCTGCCGCCCCCTGCTCACCGCAGCTCTCCTTGGTCGGACCCAGCAGATCTCTCCCTTTGAGGTCACGCACCACCCACAACCTGGCATGCCCGCTCCACTTGCTTAGAGAAACCCCAGTGCCTCCCTTTTGGATGTTGGCCATGCTGCGCCGACCAACACCCTACTACCGGTCTACCTCGAGTAGTGCACCACATGCACCGATGCTCCTCCCTGCTGCCGGACCGCACTGCCCCGGTCGCCCCGCCTCTAGATCACTGTGCAGGACCAAGCCGTCGCCAGTCCAGGTAGCACCAGACTAGGTAGTTTTGGTTCAGGCAGTTCTGAACCAGGCAATGCCAGACCAGGCCGTGCTGGACCAGGCCGCGCCAGACCAGGTCGCGGCGGTCCTGGCCGCGTCGGACCAGGTCGCGGCGGTCCTGGCCGCGTTGGACCAGGCCGCGTCGGTCCCGACCATGCTGGACCAGGCCGTCGCTGGTCCAGGCCACGCCGGACCTCAGCACCACCGGACTAGGTCGTGTCGGACTGAGCCGCCACCCCTACAGCTGGATGGAGTAGATGGTTTCCACCCTTGCGACTGGCCAAAGTGGTGCGCCGCCACCTCCCACTACCTTCACACCTTGCTGGAAGTTTCTACTGCCATAGGAGTTACTGGACTGAGTGGTTATGTTGCAGCTACGCCACAATCATGCTGCAGTCACGCCGCAGTCACGCTACAGTCACGTCGGGGTCACACCGCTATCGCACCATGGTTATACTATGAATAGACTCTAGTAATAGTCCCTTGCGGCAGTTCATGGTCAATCCGGAGTCCCTACCCGGCTAGAGATGACCTCGTTTATTTAATTTTAATTAATTTAGGTTTTTAAATTAAATTAATTATAATTAGATTGAGGTTTAAATTTAATGTACTATGAAATATTAATTTAATTAGAATTAAAATTAAACTAATAGTTTAATTTAATTCTAGAATTAAAATTTAATTAATATTTTAATTTAATTTTATAGTTAAAATTAAATTGATGGTCTAATTTAATTTTTATAATTAAAATTAAATTAAATAGTTTTAATTGATAAAAATAAATTAAATGAATTTATTTAAATTTATTTAATTTATAAGAGCTCCCCGTACTGATTAAATTTCATTGCAGTTGAATTTTAATCGCACTTTATTTATACCGAATGGTCTTGAGCAAGCAACCAAACCATGCATGTTTGGATTATTTATTTAATTAATTATTTATTCAATGTGTGCGATGATTGTAATAATTAATTAGATTAATGACAGTCTACGAATCATCCTTTTAATTCAAATATGTATAAGGGCCTGCATGTCCAATGAACAAGCAGTTTATTGTACCCCCTAGACCCCCTTGCTTGCATGCGAGTATATTTGTAATTAATCAATGATGATCTAAGATGTAGACCCCACCAATTTGAGTCGGTAAACCAGACGGGAGCCGAGCGCATTTCACTGGGGATTTCTGCGACGTGAGTTAGGTGTTGACTTAGGTATGGATGCCCCTAGGTCAAGATTGATCCATTATGGATCGATCTTTATAGAATGCTCAAGACTTTTCAGATTTCTTGATTTATGTTTATTCATTGTTTATTATTTTATGCGAGTGCATGATTATTGCTTGATCACATAGAATAGAAAACAAGATTAAAAATGAATAAAGAAGTGAAGAATATATTTCTATTAATTGTTCAATTGTGAGTGCGGAAATATAGTTTGAACATATAGATAGAAAAGAATTATTCATCAATAAATATTAAAATCCCTCAAAGAGATATTAAGTTAAAACGCCTTCTATTTCTCACATCTAAACAAAACTAGATATTTGGGGTGCTCGTTAGATATAGTTGAGAGTGCCTCTTACTACCAGGGCATTTTCATGAGACAACTGGGTCGACTTAACTAAAGTGAGTAGTCAAGGTTTAGCCATAACTAACTTGCTATCACTTTAGAGGCAAGATGCCGAGGGAATCAAGTTCAGATTCCAGAATCTAGGAATTTACTCAAAAACACAAGGAACCACAAGTCAAGTGGTTGGCCAGCCTAGTGCCTACCTAGAAACCCTCCAAGTAGTGGCGTAACCATAGATTGTAGACTATGAGGGAGGTTTCGAGGATCATTTCAACTATAATACTCAAGCAATAGAGTATTCCGAATCTAATAGTGAGGGCTATTAAGGTTTTCTAAAATAGTGAGAGACATTAAAATAATATAATATTTATTAATCATAAATGTCAAAAAGGTAATCAAGAAAAAGTACAAACAGTTAAATATTTATCTGATGTCGATTCAAGATGGAAATCACCAACACCACAAGTAATTTATCACTGCGATTGATTTTTGATAAAGAGAATATCCTAACCAAAAATAACTTTTAGGAGTGGTACATGCACTTTAACGTAGTACTACACCAAGAAAGGAAGTTATATGTGATGGAATCCCCAATTTCTATTGAGACTCCACAGGGAGTAAGCAAGGAGGAAAAAGATAAATGGAGAAAGCATGTAGACAATTTCTCTTGATGTACAATGAATCATGTTGTCATCATTGTCCATCCAATTGAAAAAAATCATGAGGATGTGGATGCCTACAAGATGCTTTCACATCTCCAAGAATTATATCAAGAGAGGGCCAGACAAGAAAGGCACGAGATCTGAAGTTCTCTTTATAAGTGGAGGCTAGCAGAAGGTCACAAAGCAGGTCCTCACATACTTCAAGATGATTGGGTATATTGAGAGTCTTGAAGCCCTTAGGTTCAAATTGAACCAAGAACTAGAATTGGGTCTCGTTCTTTCCTCTTTAAAATCAATCTTCTTGACTTTTAATGTCAATTATAACATGAATGATATGACAAAGTCACTCCTAGACCTTTTGGATTTAGTTCTCTAAGCTGATAAGGATATGAAAAATACCAATTCATCTGTCCTTATGGTGAACTAGAAAAAAAAGGGCAAGGAAAAGGGGTCTAAGAACAAGTCAAGGATAAAGACACCAATGCATCTTCCTTTGAAGAAGCTAAAGATTCAGAGGCAAAGTAACGAGTTTAAAGCTATCTGCTTTGGATGTATCAAGAAAGGTCACTGGAAGAAGAATTGCAGAGTTGGGAAGAAGAAGAAAACTGACGCTTCTACTTCAGGTATTTTTTTCATTGAATGAAATATATCTTTATCTATAAGTTGGGTATTGTATACAGGATGTGGATCACACATTTGTATTCATATATAGGAACCAAGTAGGTTCAAAAAGATTGAAAAAGGTCAAGTGGATCTTCAAGCTTAAAACAGTGCAAGTTTGGAGCCTTAGTAGTGGGATACTATCACATAACCTTTCCAACTGGTTTGGTTCTAGTTTTAAACAATTTCTATTATGTACCATCAGTTACCATAACCATTATCTCTATGTCGAGTTTAGACACTATGGGTTTTTATTTCATTTTTGGAAATAAATGTTGTCTCTTTTATAGGGATAACATATGTTATAGTATAGCACATATTAACAATGGTTTATATATGCTGGAACTAGAGAATCCCATAATGTCAATCAATAAAAAAATAGCCAACATGACTCATATATCACCCACCTATGGCACTTTAGGCTTGGTCATGTAAACGAGAAGCGATTATGAAGATTACATCAAGAAGGGTATTTAGACTCGGTACAGTTAGAACCCTTGGCTCTATGTCAATATTGTTTACAAGAAAAGATGACAAAATAACCTTTCTGGGGAAAGGGAGAAAGAGCCAATGCAGTACTGGAATTAATACATACTAATGTATGTGGTCCATTTCTAGTAGAGGAAAGGGGTGGTTTTTCATACTTCATTACTTTTACTGATGACTATAGTGGGTATGGATATATCTACTTAATGCACTATAAGTCCGATTCCTTTATTATTTTTAAGGAATGCAAAAATGAAGTAGAAAACCAACTTGGTAAAAAGATAAAAGCAATCTGCTCAGACCGAGGTGGAGAATATCTTAACCCAGATTTCATTGATCACTCGAAAGAGTGTGGGATATTATCCCAACTCACTCCCCTTATACAAAATAATGTAATGGTGTTAGTGAAAGGAGGAATAGGACCTTACATGACATGGTCAGATGAATGATGAGTCATGCCACTCTTCTGTTATCCTTTTGGGGATATGCTTTTCAGAAAATAGCATATACCCTTAACCGAGTACCAACTAAAGATTCAGATGGGATTCCATATGATTTATGGTATGGAAAGAATCCCAGTCTGACACACATGTGTGTATGGGGGTGTGAGGAATTTTAAAGACTTTACCAAGAGAAAAATTCGGATCCAGAAGCACCAAGTGCATCTTTATAGGTTATCCTAAGGAAACTATATGATATTACCTATATAACCCATTAGATAGAAAAGTTATTGTGGAAAGATATTCCATATTTCTAGAAAGGGAACACATTTCCATTGGAAATAATGGGAGAAAGATTGAATTCGATGAAGTTAATGCTCCAGATGCACAAGAGTTGGTCGAGAAAAAATCTCCACAAGAGAAAGTGGAAGAAGAAGTTGTTCCTGAGACACAAATACTGCGTAGATCTATACGAGAGGTTAGAGAACCAGAGCATTATGGTTTTATTGACACTGAGTCAGGTGACACATTATTCCTTGAGGATGATGAACCTCTAACCTAAAAGGAATCAGTAGAAGGAAAAGATGCTACTAAATGTCAAGAAGCCATGAATTCTGAGATCGAGTCCATATACCAGAATCAAGTTTGGATTTTGGTAGACCCTCCAGCTGATGTAAAACTTATTGGATGAAAATGAGTATTCAATAAGAATCTGGACATGGATGGTGAGGTTAATAAGTTTAAAGAAAGATTGGTTGAAAAGGGTTTCAAGCAATGTCAAGGCATTGACTACGATGAAACCTTATCACTAGTAGAAATGCTTAAATCTATCAGGATATTGATTGCAATAGCAACCTTTCATGATTATGAAATTTGGAAAATAGATGTCAAAACTAATTTTCTAAATGGAAAGTTGGTTGAAGACGTCTATATGACTCAACTCGAAGGGTTTTTCAAGTCAAAGAATTCCAATAAAGTATGCAAGCTGTAGAGATCCATTTATGGATTGAATAAGGCATCAAGATCATGGAATTTTCCTTTTGATGAAGCCATAAGAGATTTTTGTTTTTTCAAAAATGAATGCGAGCCTTGTGTATATAAAAATGTTGAAGGTAAGGCCATCGTTTTCCTAGTGTTATATGTTGATGACATATTAATTATGGGAAACGAGGTACAAGTATTACACTTAGTTAAGACTTGGTTAAATGAATGCTTCACAATGAAGAACTTAGATGAAGTATCCTACATTCTAGGGATAAATATCTATCAAGAAAGATATCAAAGGCTGCTTGGGATAAGTCAAAGTACATATATTAACAAGGTACTCAAAATGTACAGTATGAAATAATCCAAGAGATGATTGTTACCTATGTCACATGGTATAAATATCTCTAAGAAAATGTATCCACAAACATAGGAGGAGATTGACAGAATGAGTAGAGTCCCTTATACCTCATTAGTGGGTTCTATCATTTATTCCATGTTGTGTACTAGGTTTGATGTCACCTTTTCTTTAAGAATGGTGGGTATATATCCAGCTAATCTAGGAGAGATACATTGGGCAGCTGTTAAAACTATCCTAAAGTAAATGAGGAATACTAAGGATATGTTCCTGGTGTATGGAGGATATGAGGAACTAGTAGTGAGGGGATACACTGATTCTAGTTTCCAGACAGATCATGATGATCTGAAATCATAGTCAGGATACATATTTTTCCTGAATGGTTGTGCAATGAGCTGGAGAATCTCAAAGAAAGTTGTGGTTACAGATTATACATAAGAGTCCGAATATATTGAAGCTTCCGATGTAGTAAAGGAATAAGTCTGGATACACAAATTTATCTTAGACATTGGTGTTGTGCCTAGAAGTGTAGACCCTGTTCCAGTATATTGCGATAATACTACTGCAGTGGTGCTTGGCAAGGAGCCCATGCCTCACTAGAGGAAAAATCATATTCTTTGGAAGATTCATCTCTTGAGGGATTTTACTCAAATATGTGAAGTGATAGTTAGCTGAGTAGCCACAGAGGAAAATGTGGCAGCCCCCCTGACTAAAGCCATCTCTCAGTAGAAGCATGATTCTCATTTGAGAGCTAGCGGATTGAAACATGTTAGCAGTTGGATCTAGTGAAAGTGGGAGTGTTGAAAGTGGGTTCCCTAGAACCAACTTGTATTATACTTTGATAACCACTACATGTATGCAGTTTGTTATAATAAATGTGTTTATCTTGCCATAATAGTGTAGATACTTCATCATCCACTTTTTTTTTATAAAAATTTCCTTAGATTATATGTCGTATCAAAGGGTTATAGAAGATCCCATGCTACAATGAGAACCTCGAGACACCATGACAGTAATCATAAAGTGATGTCCTATGGTCCAGTTAAATCATTCTGAAAGGACACAGATGATGTGTGACCATCAGGTGCTGGGGGATCATAAGCATTGAGACTTCATCTCATGAAGTTTGCACTTGATGATCTCTAGTAGTTGAGATCATAAGGATAGACCCACATAATAGGAAAACCACATGTTATAGGTGTCATTGGTCATTCCTATCTACAGACATGTGTAGTGTTCTCCATACTTGAGATCATTATCAATGAATGTCAATTAATTGCATACATTGATTCATGGTAAAAACCATGGCGATAAATTTGTGGAGAGGTAGTTTGTGTTGGGTATGTCATTAATGACATGAAATTGATTTAATGATCAAGATAATATTTGTCCCTTCTGATTTCATGAAGAGATATCTCAGGCCTGGTTGATTAGGATGGTTGTACATTCATTAAATTTGTGGCCATGGTAGTGGAAGGTAAGACCGTCCGGACAAATCAACAAATAAAATAAAGCAAGATAAATTATGATGATACTAGTATGTTTTTTTCTTTATTTAGATATTGATAATGAATAGATTATATTACACATACCATGTTCGTAGGAAGGTAGTCATTACTTTGACTTTACCTTATCCCTACAGGGGCCTCGATGGGTTGCTAGACCTCGCTCTTGGTCAGTAGATATTATTCACTGCTATTGAGATAAGGGCCTAGAGGGTCACCACTATAGAATTTTCAGAATCTACCTTATTCTAGAAATAGGAATATAGAACTTAGTGGGCCCTGCCAAAGGGTCTGAGTACTATCTAAGTTCTATGGATCACCAAGGAATAAATAAATTATTTAATTATTAAATCTTGGAATAATATAATGAATTTATTTATAACATGTATTTACAAGTTATAATTAAACACATAAATAAAATATTATTCGAACAGATTTAAATATCTAGGGTTCATTTAATATTTTCAGGAGAAGCGAGTCGAGTTATCGACTCAAGTTTATCACACAATATATATTTAAAATATATTGCAGTTAGTGATAAAATTATAAATATTATTTATGGCATAATTTTATTTGACATAAATAAATATTTATAATACTTATAGAAAGGATATTTATTACACGAGGTCTGAGAATCCATACCGGGTATTTAGATATCCCCTATATAAGTTACAGAGAGGATATCCCCTTGTAACTATCCATGTGTCAAATTTGAGAGCCTCTCTCTCCTATTGGATTATAGAGAGAGATCCTCTCAAGAAGAGAAGAACTTCAATATCTTCCTTTTTGGATCGAAGTTCATTGCCTTGCGGTGATAACTGTTGCATCGAGGAGATCGTTGGTGTGTCGCGCTAGCACCCAGATTCCAACAAACAAAGTGCATGGAGATTTTAAAGGCATGTGTGGATGATCTAGAGGACTTTAAAATCATAGTCTTCAAGCGATGGTTGCCGAAAACCTGTGACACACTTGCACACATTAGATTTGAACAAGGTACTTGTTCATTTTTTATTTTTTGCTCTGTCAAATCCATGCGTGGCCCTCAGACCATACCGGGATAACTCACTGGAGTCAATGTCCTAAAGTTACTCTGGTGATGCAATTTTTTTTAATTTTCCGGCCCATCAGCTTCCACTACCCATCCCGGTACCTAACAAAACATGCGTTAAAGAATATCCCATAGACCTATAGGACTCATTCTTGGAGAACTACCTTATGGATAGAGGCTTAGTCGGGGGAAATGCCACATCAAAATAGACCTATGTGAGTCTGAGAGGATATAAAATTCAATAGAATAGCCTCTAACTTCTTTGAGAAAGATTAGGGTATAAACCTGTTAGTTGATACTGTACATCCTTGAGACAAAGAATCAAAAGTCCCAAAAATACCTTTGTAAATACCTATAGGTGTAGGAGGGATTGGATCCCTTTTGTGTGCTCTATGTTCATCCATCCTCTCTTCCATCAAATTCCCTCCCCTCATTTTCCACCTTTAAATCTAAAGAGATGTTTGGTTTTTGGATTGAAACCCTCTGATGAAGATGATCATTCTATCGAGCCATAGGGTCATAAATGAGACAGTCTCCCTAAACATTCAGAGGCTAAAACCCCCCCTTCATATATAGATATAATCATGAATTTGTCCCCACCTATGGAATAAATTCCATAATTCCATGTATAATTCGCTCATGTGACACCGCCTTTGTATGAGCATCAACAACAGAATAAATCCTCATCACTACCTCCCTTAATTTTATAAACATCACTAATTGGAGCTTGGGGTGATCTTGAGTGGGATGGACCTTCAAGTGATGGGTAAGAGGTGGAAAGCTTGTGGGAAATTTTAGAAAATGACCAGCTACCAATATATTTTTGGTTTCCTACAGACCTACACTTTTATATCCCAGAGTCCCTCCCTATGGACTATATGATATACCTTTGTAAGAATATTTATGATACATCCCAAAATCTTCAGGATCATAAAATGACCTATCATTAGTGTGAGGAGAACCTCAAGTCCATTCACCGAAAATGATGGAGGGTTGAAATTGTAGCACTTCTAATAGTTCAATGCCTAGATCCATAATGGTACTACAAGAACTTCCAGAGGACCTATATAAAGATCATCACCATTCTAAAATTAATGATGTGGGAATAATATATCCTCATGAAGATCAAAAGATGGGGGTAGTATGATTTTCTTTAATTCATATCCCTTTCATCATGATAATAGGGCCATCAAGATAACCTATCTATTGATGGTAAGGACACATATATATCCATCACCACCATGAATGTGGTCAAAATCAACCCAATGTGTAATTATAGAAATCATGATGATGACATAAGGAATGAAGAAGATTCACCCCAAGGTGGAACACAACATTAGGTATATCTCCTGGTGGGTGCCTACACCCATCAACAGAGAAAGAAATTGGGCCTCAAAATACCATTGAGTACCCACTACTTCCTTCCCATCGATATATTGAAAAAGGCATGGGGACACCCAACCCCATCAGTCTGTTCAAGATTGTGCTAGAAATATAGGCATATGCTATAACTGATGATTTTATTCAAGAGATTGAGGTCTATAATATAATTAATTCCGAAATAATCTTTGAGAAATGCGCAAAATAAGGTGATTCCTGAGGGGAACCCATACTCCACTAACCAAGAAACCCATTCTCCTTGGTCAGTCACTTGGGTTTGAGTCAGGTGTCTCTGCACATATGATCAGGGTAGAGGCAAGTGTCCATGATAAAATAAAAAGGTATGATTCAATTATCCCGCCCGATCAGTGTGATTTTAAGCCTCTAGAAAATGATTGATTTACCTTATGAACTAAAAGGCTGGTCAATGTAATAGTGACAACTAATCCTCACTAGGAATATATAATAGCCATTCTCACTACCCACCTTGAGAATTTGGAGACACAACAAGTCGTGATCCCACCACAAGGGAAGTTGTATCCGGTATGGGTGGACCAGATATTCCCACCCCTAGAATTAAGCATCTAATATTCATCTCATTTAATGGGATGGGTGATCTGTTACTATATATATATATCACTTTGACTCATGGTGTGGTCTGATGCTGGGAACCCCCAAGAAATAGGAAGCATCCAAGATTTGTTGATTTGTACAAAATTTTAAAGGACCCTCTTTCACCTAGTATAGTCAGCTTCCCACAAGATCTATATCTATCTTGGAAGAACTTCACAGATAGTTTCTCTACCAGTTCAACTCCACCATGATCATAAATAGCATCCCCGACCTCTTCAAATGAAAGAAGAGGCCTAATGAGTGAGTTGCTGATTTCATAGACTAGTGGAAAGAAATAATGTACTCCCTAAAAATTTATATTTCTTAGGAACATATATTGATTATGTGTATAGAGAATGTTTAGGATGAACTAGTTCCCACTCTCATCTCTATGAAGTATCCAGGTGGATTCTAAGAATTTACTGAAAGAAATAAGCATCTGGAAGAAGAATTCTAGAGGACCAAACAAAGTATCTCCCATTACCTATTCAATCACGAACATAAAAAATTATTAAGGCATATATATCCTCCGCTATAAAAACTCAGGCCCTAGAGCCAGCCCACCTTTAGAAACCTCCACTGGACAGGACACACCAAGCACAAACTCACCGTGAGAATGTTCCTCAGGCCCTCCATTAAGGTCAAGACCCCATAATTCGATTCATAGAATAAAAAAATCTATTCATTCAAGGAAACTTAGGTTATGAGGTTCTTCATCTGTTCTCTAAAGAATAAAATATAGGCACTACCTGAATGTTGTATGCTACATGTGCCCAACATGACTAATCATTCCAATTACTAATCATACCACAAGGTCCTTAGAAAAACCATTAATGAGTGTATCATATTCAATGATTGGATTTAGGACCAGGTAAACCATCAATTGGTCAAGTTAGGTGAAGTACCAAAATAGGCAGCACATGTATCTAAAATTTTTGATGGTGATGATGAGGAAACTGGTAAATGGAAGAAAGTGTTTGTGTGTGGTACACATAAGTACAATGACTGATTTTCCCATAAGATTTTTCCTCATTCCCATAGTATTATCCTTTCCTTATTAATAAATCCATCACATCTTTTGGCCACCACACCCACTATGGATGCCTCATCAGCATCACAACATGCCAAGTCTTGAAGAAATAATTTTCAGTAACATAGATAAAAAAAGATCCCCTCATCAACACCAAAGTTAGTTTGAACACTCGATGAATTTATGCCACCTAAATTGAGACCATGCTACAAGCTATACTGGTAGATCTCTACATGGTATTTAGTGAAAAATATCACCCCACAACCCCTTCAGGTACCTTCAACTGCCATCATCGAGGGAGGGGTAGGTGTCATGCTATCAAAAATAGTGATGAAAATGAAACCCTATAAAGGGTAGTTCATGCTGTTGAGACTAGGTAGTAAACCTCACATAGGGCGTAACATGCACAAACCTAATTGGACACATCATTGGATGCACCCCTACAAACAATTATATTGGTTGATCGTGCCACTAAACCACAATGACCTAGATATTGTTCGCATCCGACCAAGGCTCACACTCAACTATCCAGTGCTCAACCTAATCTATCTAACTAAAAATAGGATATATAAAGCACCATTTAGGCTCTAATTACTCATTCTACTTCTCCCATAACATCCCTATCTAAATAGAGTCTTCCAAGTAGTAGAAACATGACCCTATCCCCAAAATATGACGTGATTAAGAATCTCTCTACCATACCAGTGAGAATCTATATTCTCAATGAAATCCACCTATAGATGGAGACGATCAAGGTTCTCATTAAGGATTAAAATATTCATCTCTAGTTTGAGACCGAGGTAGCCCCCATTGGGGCCTACTGAGTAGACAAGGCCAAGCAGGAAGAGTGCTAAGCCATCATTTCCTTCTTAGAAGAGGATGAGGGTGTGGTCATCTAGGGGACCCATCATATGTCACATAATAGTTTAGTTGTGTATAAATACATTAATTCTTGGTAGAAATTGGTTTTGGGATCAACTTCATCTTGACCCACATGCTCCACAAGTTGGGGATTACAAAAGTGGATCTAACTCCCTCCAACCTAAAAATTCAGGGGTATTACAAGAGTGTGCAGAATCCATGTGGAAATATCTAACCAGAGACTCTATTTGGTGACATGGTAGAAAATACCAAGTTCATGGTTGTTTCATAGGAAATTGCCTACAATGCCTTATTAGAAATGATTGAATTTACCAGCATGCAATAGTTCCCTATTCATATCATCAATTCATCAAGTACCCCATAAATGGTTAAGTAGGGGTGATCCTTAGTGACACTGCTCCCTTAAACTCCTATAAACCCCTCTACATAGATTCCAACTATTATGAGAGGTAGGGAAAATTGGTTCAGACCAATGTGGTTGAGCATTTCAATGACCCAAATGATTTGACATCCACTTTAGTGGATTCTTGAAAAAATTTAAAAGATATATTCATTCTTCTAATCCATCGATTGGAGCTAAAAACCTTAGACCTAGTAAGTTGATTCATCATCTCCAAGAGTAAGTACTCATATATTACCTAGTACTTCTATATGGGATAGGCTCAGATAGTGCCATAAATACCTATTCCTATGGAATATCGAGTAATATGTCTCATGGGAATTGATCAACGACATTTAAAAATGTTCTAGAACGAATAATTGACTTAGTGTAAGTCCACTCAACAACACTTCTTTGATATCAAAGATGAGACTCATAGTCAAAAGCTTTGTGGGATTAGCTCAACAGTTTTCATCAATACAGTCTTTGTAGAATATAAACCTATCATTGTGGATTTCATCCCCACCAAAGAAGATTCTAGTGTTGTTGATGGATCTACAATAGAGTTTCCCCCTCTATCCAACCATCATGACTTAGTTGATGAAGAGGATATGGATGATTACCACATCATTTGAGTAAGGTTTCTCCACCACTATCAATGAATTAACTCAGGTTAATCTCGACATAGAGGAAGACTTGATACTGGCACTTATAATAAAATTTATAACCATATAAGAATAAGAATAATATATTGATTTTTTGAAGTGTAACAATGATGTATTTTCCTGGAGCTATAGTGAAATGTCAAGCCTCGACCCCTAGTTGGGTTTTCATCACCATGGACTCCTACTGGGTCACCGCGGATACAAACAGCCTCCTAGGAAGATTCACCCTTCCCATGGTTACACTTTCAAGGAATAATTTTAAAATATAATCAAATTTATCTTCATTAGGGAAATACAATACAGAAAATGGTTTTCTAAAATTATCCTAGTCAAGAAAAAGAATGATTAGATCAGAGTATGTATCAAATTCTAGGATCTTAATCACCACTATCTGAAAAATGATTTCCATCTCCCAATGATAGAGTTTTTATTGATTCCATTGATAGATTACAAGCCTCATTCTTTATGGATGGATACTCTAGGTAAAATCAAATATGGATGTCCACTAATAATGAAGAGGTCATTACCTTCAGGGCACCACGTGACACTTTTTTGTTACCGAGTGATTCCATTTGGTTTGAAGAACACTAGGGCTACCCACCAGTTCTCTATTCACCATAATTTCAATCCAATCCCCAGAACACTAGTAGAGTGTTATGTAGATGATTTGGTGTTCAAATCCCCCAAACTTCAAGACTATATTATAGATCCAGTGAAAGTGTTCGACCTCTAGTGATCATATCACCTAAAAGTGAACCCTTTGAAGTGTGCATTTGGGTTAACATTTGGAAAGTTTATTGGATTTTTTTAGATATATAGGCATTGATATTGACACATAGAAGATTAGATCCATAATCTAGATGCCTCCTCTATGCAACCTCTATGAATTGTGAGGTATCCAAGGATATCTGAACTATATCAGGTGATTCATCGCTAACATGGCTAGTAAATGAAAAACCTTATATAGGATCATGAAGAAGGGAACCATGTACCTATGGGATGAAGAGTGTCAGATCACATTTGAGACATTAATTAGTACCTATTAAAAACTCCGTTCTTGATTCCACCCACCCCTAGGAAGCCTCTGGTGCTTAATGTGACTACCATGGAATGATATCTTGGTGCTCTATTAGATCTAAAGAATAAAGAGTAGGGAAAATATCCTCTATTATCTCAGCCACATGTTTCTTGACACTGAGACCATATATTATCCAATTGAGAAAAGCTTCATGGCCTTGATCTTCATGGTCCATAAATTGTGGCATTACCTATAGGACCATGAAATACAGTTGGTGTCTCATGTTGATTTGCTAAAGTATATCCTTAATTATCCCATACAGGTAGTGAAATTGGAATGATGGGAAGTAATCCTATAGTATTTAGATATATGATTTGTCCCTCATATAGATTTTAAAGGAAAATCATTGGTAGAATTTTTGGCCACCCATCCAAATCCTGAGGAATCACCCCTGGATATTGATTTCATGAAGGAGGACATCCTCTATGTTGATCAGACAACACTATGTTGGAAGATTCATTTTGATAGTTCCTCCCACAACCTAATTGGGAGAAGGCTTAATAAACCCAAACTCAATAGGTTGGACCTAGGAATCATCTTCATCACTCCCATGCATAACGTATTCTGTACTCATTCATCTTATTGGAAGGTTATACTGACAATGAGTCCATGTATTAAGATCTTATCACCGACCTTCAGTTGTCCCTTGTATTGAAGTCCCCCAGCTACAGATACAGGGAAACTCAGAACTGGCAATCAAGAATATCAATGATGACTATATCATTTGAAATAAGGAACGCATTCCTCTACTTTTTCAGAACTACAAGCTGATGGATCAGTTTACATCCTAGTTGAAGGTGAACCATGTCCCTTGGTCTCAGAATAACTGAGAGATTCCCTAAAAGGTTTGGAAACTTCTCTTGAAGATCCTGACCAAGATGATATGGTCATTCATGTGTCTCATTTTAGGGTCATTTTCCCCATTACCCATTGTGAATAGGACCAATAGGTGAATCAAATAGACACTGACTCTTCTGTAGTGAAGCCCTCAAATTCACCAATAGTCAAAGGATCACCTAATAAGATGAATCCCTTTTTTGAGTATCTCCAGAACGAGATCCTCCTGTTAGACCAAGTTGAGAAAGAATGGATCCACCAACGTTTGGTGAAATATACCCTCAGGGATGGACTCAACCTTGAGAAGACCCTTTATATGAATGTTTTTATGGAATTCTTATCCTTTTCATCTAAGGAGATGATATTCTTCAGGTACTGCAAGAAGTCCATGTCGTGTCACGTGTGTCCCATCAAGTGGTATTGAAAGTTTTTCATCAAATTCAAAGGTTAGGGTACTTATGGTCCACCATGGTCCATGACTACCATGAAAATTCCAAGAAATTTCATGAAAGACAAATCTTTACCAACTTTATGCAACAACCACCGAAGCTTCCCTATACCACCAAGTACTTCCGACCCTTTTCCATATAGGTACTTAATGTTGTGGGACCCTACACATCTAAAACCACTTGATAGTATATGTTAATTTTGAATGCCACCAACTTGTTATCTAAGTGGGTTGAGTTTTCCCCGATGAAAGAGGTCAAGACCTAGACAGTGATCAATTTTGTGAAGTCCCACACCATCCATCGATTTGGGATTCCTCACACTATTCTCATAGACAACGACACCAACTTTTGATATGCCAAGTTAAAGAAGTTGTACACCAAGTACAACATCTGGTACAATCACACTTCCAAATATCACACATAGGTGAATGGGTAGAGTTTTTCCTTCAAAAATACCCTCTCTAATATCCTTCAAAATATAGTAGGACATAATAAGAAGAGTTTTTCTGATAATCTCCCCAATGCCCTTTGGGAGTATTAGACAAAAACTCGCAATTACACCCAAGTGACCCTATACTCCCCAGTGTATGGAACAAAGGTTGTTTTACCTTTAGAGGCTCATCTAACATCACTCTAGATATCTTTTTATGATCAAAAGATGCAAGAAAAGAGAGTTTAGGTCCTTTTGGCTGAGTTGGAAGCCCTCAACAAAAATAGGCTTCAAGTGTTAAATAACCTGGAAAGCCATCAGAACTAGGCAGTGCAGTCCTTCAACAAAACATTTTCTCCTTCGTTCCTTCCTTCAGGGGGACACGATGTTGGATATAAGGACCCTGATGATACCTGGGACGAATCTACTGAAACTAGAACCCAAAAGGGATGGACTTTATGTTATTGATAAGGTATATTTTAATGGTTCATACTCATTGATCACTATGGATGGGGAGCATATCACACCTCCCAAAAATGATAGGCTCCTTAAGTGATAATTATCATGAACAACCCCCGATAGTTTGAACAATTTGAATTCAAACTAAAAAACCAACATCTTATGCCAAAGAGCTTGTACCCAAGTGGTGAAGGTTCCTTCTTGGAATCCAAAAGAACCAGTATTGAATCCAAGTAAAGATGATTTTTTGGGTCACCATAACAGGTAACTATAGCAATACTGTAGCAGCAGTTGAACTGTAGTAGTGTGACAATGTAGCGGCGGAGGCACTGTAGCAGGAACTATAGTGGTGGAGATACTGTAGTAGAACAGGTACTGCAGTAGTACTATTTACCAAAGGGCCCTTTGGGCAAAAAAATGGGCTTTTAGGCCTTGTATTTAGGCCACTTGGCCTTGGGCATTTGGGCTATGTAATAAGTCTCCCTCTACCAAGACAAAAAATAGGTATTTTCATTAAAAATAAAATGAGGCTTCAGCCCCAACCTTTAAAAAAACAAAGCCAACATCTTAGTCATACGACGTTAAACTATACGATAACATCCTCAACACATGGCATTAAACTATATCCTTACCTTATTTGATAAACATGTGATGATTCATATGATACATATGGGATGATCCATGTTAGTACTATGCATAGATTTATTTACAACCCCATGGGATACGTAGTGGCTACCAGACCCCCTATCTTTGGGCCCAGTCACAAATTCAATCCCCCCTATGTGACAAGTATATGATGCCTCCTATAAAAACATGATATGAATAATGCATCAAGCATATGATGCCTCATGATAAAATTATGAGATGATTCCAAACTATCCTTTATAGCCTCCTCATAAGGATTAAGCCTCGATCACATTTCGAGACGCACTTGTGGGGCCAAAATACCCCATATATTTGTCCCTAACAATCCCAATCACACTCCTAGGGTGTGTAAATGCTAATAACATTCACTAGGATTGTTTGCAGGCCATTATTCTATCATTTTATGAAATAAGGAAGACATGATGTGTAGTTCAACAAATAAGTCCTATGCCCCAAATCCTCAACACATGGAGTTAAACTGCAACCTTACCATATATTATATACATGGGTTTCCTCATATAATATATATTAGATGAAATTTAGTCCTATATGTATGAATTTAAACAACAAATATAACATCCTAGTCATACGATATTAAACTATATGAAAATTTCCTCAACACATGACCTTAAACTATAGCCTTAAACTATTTAATATACATGGATGCCTCATATGATAAATATGAGATGACCTTTAGTATGAGATATACAAATTTACAACACAAAGATAATGTCCTAGTAATACAACATTAAAATACATGACAAAGTCCACATAAAATGACATTAAAATATAGTCTTACCCTATCTGATAAAAATAAAATGACTCATATGATAAATATGATATGACCTTTATTCTGAGCTATATGAATTTAAACAACCAAGATAATTTCCAAGTCATGTGATGTTATAATATATAAAAATTCCCTCTACATATGACGTTAAACTATAGCCTTACCCCATGTAATATACATGGGATTCCTCATATGATAAATACGAGATGAATTTTAGTCTAAAATATATGACTTTAAACTATAAAGATAACATCATGCCCATATGATGTTAAACTATATGATAATTTCCTCAGCACATGACATTAAACTATAGGCTTACACCGTGTGATAAACACAAGATGCCTCATATGATAAATATGAGATGAAATATAGTCCTATCTATAGAAATTTAAACTATGAATCTTAACATCCATGTTGCATGACATGAAACTGCATGACATCATGGTCAAAGCTATATGACCATAAATTACAGAAACCCCATACCTACCGTATGATGTTAAACCATGTTTCCAATATCCTTTACAAAAAATTTTAACTACATGGTTCATGTAACCATTGTATGATGTTAAATTTCATAATGAATTTATCCCTCAATTGTGATATTTCCCATTCCTGGTGTTAATATCCTACCACAACACCTCCTAGAACCGTGTAAACATGATTCCTGACCTCATAGGATATGTAGAGATGGTCAGAAAATATGTACAAGGCCCAACCTAACCATTGAACTACTATAGGTTTATTATCCCTTAAGATCATATGAAACATCTGCTAATCAATGCACCCAGTCAATGCGTTCGAGAATCTGGTGACACAACTCATGGAGTGTTTAAATCTCCCCCAAATAGCTCATCATCGCCACCTGAAAACTTAGAGTCCCCCTTGATTTGGATCTTCACAATCCTCCTATATCTGAATAATATCCCTACGATGACCATGCGTGGACAACATAGGCCTGCCTCCCACCTGGGTGCATGCCCCAAAGGACCCCCAATAATAGATGGTGGTTCCCAGGTTTCGAAAATGGTCAACAATTGATCTTGTATCTACTTTCCCCATCATTTATTGACATGGTTTCATGGCATGTTTTTTGAACATGTTCAATTGTATTCCTTTCCTTTCAGCCACCCCGTTTTAAGGTCCAAATTTAGGAGGCATTGACTCACCTTATTTCCACCTTCCTTGGTTTTGTTAAAGTTTGGATAACCCCGGTGCAATCCATCTCTGCACTTGAGCATGTCAAAAAAGTATGTTAGTGTCATTGAACCTTCTTGAGAAGGATTCTTTCACCCCTTTCATGAAATCCCATGAGATAAGGGATATTTATTATTATTCCTTGTTTCCCACATTGATGATATCTCACATAGGATTGGGAATCATGTAAGGATATCCTAGCATGGTTGAGGAACCCGAATGTCCTTAAGTAGGATGTTTTCCCCACTTAGATCTATGCATTATAAACTTAAACTATTTGAAACATGTGTCATATAATATGTGCATCCTCAACCCATAAAAATTCTTATATGTTCCCCCATTCGTACAAGAATCATGAACTTATACTATGTGCATCCTCTCCCCAAACTTCATGTGTTATTAGGCCTACTTTGTTGGCAAAGTCACCTCATCCTCACCATACATATTATCCATAAGATGGAAAACTATGCATCCAATGTCCTTAATTTATAACATTAAAATGTATGGTTCATATACCCATTGTATGATGTAAAAATGAGTAATGATTTTAGCCTTCACCTAAGAGGTCTCCCTCTTCCTGGTTCTAGTCACTTGTTTGATCAACTTCAAGAAGATAAATATTTATCAAAGATTTATCTTCATTCTGGGTATCATAAATTTCAAGTAAGGAAGGAAGGTATTCTAAAGAAAACATTTTGTATGAGTTATGAACATTATGAGTTTATAGTAATTCCATTTTTATTAACTAACGAACCCTATTTTTTATGGATTTAATGAATAGACTATTCAAGTAATATCTTTAAAATTTGGTTTTGGTATTTATTGATGATATCTTGGAATACTTTAAAAGTTATGAAGAGAATAATATCCATTTAAAATTAATTCTTGAGACTCTCAGAGAAAATTAATTATATGGGAAATTTAGCATGTATGAATTTTTGATTCAAGAAGTTCCTTTTTATGGCCATATTTTCTCTAAGGATGGAATAAATGTTATCCATCAAAGATAAAGGTAGTTAAATAATGGACTATGCGGATAAACATAACTGAGTTATGTATTTTATTTGGATGAGAAATATACTATCATCATTTTGTTCATAAAGTTTCCCAATTAGAAAACCCATAAACCAAGTTGACATATAAAGGGTTTAAGTTATTATAGATAAAGGAATGTAAATAATGTTTTGAAAATTAAATAAAAGGATTAAAAATGTTCTAATGTTAACACTACCATCCAGAGGGGATGGATTTTTCAAATATAATAACACATACAAGAAGGTAATTGGATGTGTCCTCTAGTTGAATGATAAATTTATTTCTTATGCATCATGGAAGTTAAATATACATGAAAAAACTATCCAACCCATAATTCTGAGTTTTCATCTTTTATATTTTATTGAATATATAGATACATTATCACTATGGCCAAATATGTGAGATATACACAGATCATAAGAGTATGAAAAATATATTTTTACCAAAATATATCAACTTGAGGAAAAGGGGATGGTTAGAGTTACTTGAGGATTATGATTACACGATACACTACCACCATAGAAAGGCTAATATGGTGGGTGATGCGTTAAGTAGGAAAAGTCATAGAGTTATAAAAAAGATGTTGATTGACAAAGAATCTCTATTTAGGGACCTAGTAAAATTATATATCGGAATTATTATGGAAGGGGAAACATCTCTCCTTTTTTTCAAATGATTTCCAAAATATCCTTATTATAAAATTTAAAAAGTTATCTAATTTATGATGAGAATTTTAAAAACAAAAAATTAAGTCGTGAATGATGGGATGTTGGAAAACTTCATTTATGAAGATGGTGGTTTTAAATTTGGAAATAGGTTATGTGTTCCATTTAAACCATATCTAAAAAGGGAATTATTAGATGATGCTCGTAGATCGAATTTCTCTATACACCCTAGTAGGAGAAAGATGTATAGGGATTCAAAGGAACATTTTTTGGCGGGATAATATGAAGCATGAAATTACTGATTATATATCCAGATGATTGGGTTTTCAACAAGTTAAGGCTGAGATATAACATCCTAGAGGATTCATGAAACCTCTACCTATTCTAATATAGAAATGGGATTGAATTACTATGGAATTTTTCATTGGATTACCAAAGACTCCTAGAAGTTATGATACCATATGGTTTATTATTGATCATCTCACCAAATATGAAAATCTAAAATATAATATAAGGTTTACCAATTGAAAATCATGAAAGACCCTATATTAATGAAGTTTCAAGACTTCATGATGCACCTCTTTAAATTGTGTCTCATCATGATCCACAATTTACATAGAAATTTTGAAAAACTATTCATAATTCTCTTGATACTAAGCTTTATTTGAACACTTCTTATGAGCTTCAAGCTGATGGTTAGTCTTAGAGGACTATTCAAACATTATAAGACATGTTAAGGTCATGCTCACTTGGATTTAAAGGCATATGGGATCATTATTTACCTTTGTTAGTGTTTTCCAATAAAAACGGATTCCATTAATGTATTCAAATGGCGATGTATGAAAAATTATATGGAAAGAGATGTCATAAAACAACATGTTGGGATAAATTTGGTTAAAGGAATATATAAGCCTAGAACATGTGTAGGATACAATATTGAAGGTAAAGATTATTCAAAAAAATATTAAAGTAGATGAAAGAGAGAAAAATTCTTATAATAATAACCAAAGGAAATATTTGGAATTTCAATTAGGAGATGAAATTTTCTTGAATGTTTCTTCATGTAAGGGTGTTATAAGATTTTTTAAATAAGTAAAACTGGGCCCCAGGTACATCAGACCTTTTTAAAATTTATAATTAATTATAACTATGGATTACCCTTTGATAATTCCACTTATCCTCTCTGAAGTCCATGATGTGTTCCATATATCATTGTTGAGGAAGTAAATTCCAGATCCAATAAATTCTCTTAACTTTGAGGAAATATAATCTGAACCTAATTTATCATAATGTGCCTATCTAGATTTTGGACTCTAGAAAACAAGTGTTGAAGAATCAGATGACTCGGCGGTAAAGCTACTTTGGAGAAATCATAAGATAGAAGAAGAAAAAAAGGGAACCTGGTGTTGTTATGATTAATAACTACCAAAATATTCTCTTTTTGTGAAATTATGAAAATTTTGAGGGTGTAATTTTTTGAATGAGGGATAAATGTATCATCAAATCTTCAATTATAGTAATATTTTCTTTCTAGAGAAATAATATAATAATACATATAGTTTTATTCAAGAATGTGATTAAAACCGAAATTATAAAATTTTAGAAATTGAATTTTCTTAAATTAATTGAAATTTTTGAGTAATTATATCAAAATTAAATTAGGGTTATATTTTGAGATTTTTTGGATTGACTTTTTTAGTGAATAGTAAAAAATATCGATTTTTCAAATATCGTCACTTCTTTTCATTATATTTAAAAGTAAAATTATATTTTAGATTTGTTCTTAAATTTACATATGATGCATTTGATTTATAATAATACAATTAATTCCATTTTGATCATTAATTTTAATTTTTTTATATAAGTTAATTTTCTGTTAAACACACATTTTTTAAAATCTTATTTTCATTGCGTTTTACAAATTTGTATTAAAATAAATTTTGGATACTTGTAGAAATTTATTATTGAAAATAGATACCAAATTTATAATTAGTAGGCTCAATTTTGATAAATAGTACTCTTTTATTTTTGGTTATTATGAATAGTAATGTTGGTAAATATTTTCCACATCAGTAAGGGTAAAATGGGTAAAACAAGGTCAAAACCATAAAATAAAGTCTCAAAATAAAACAAATATTTCCTTAATTTCATTTTATAGGATAAAATAAACCATATATATAAATATTTTTTATATATTTCATTTTTATGCCCTTTTACCTTGATAATTACATTTATATTATTTAATGTAAGGAAAATTCCAAAATGTCACTCTCTTGACTTTAATATCTCTAAATTTGTTTAACTAAGGATAAATTATGGAATGAGTTTAGTTATAAGTTTTTATTTTAAACATAAAATTATTTTTTATCATATTAATTTTTTTTAAAAAATAATGATGAAATAATTAGATTAAATTCTTACACGATGCTGACACAACACTTATGGAAGTAGTAGAAAAATCATGTAAATATTTTTAAAAACTCTAAAATAAGTTTTTTGGTTGAGTTATAGTGAAAAATAATTTTATATATGTATGTAACATAATATTAAATTTTTAAAGGTTTATATTCAAAATTTACTTCTATATTTTTTTATAAAATCGAATTAAATGAATAGTGTCAAAAATGTAATTAATGATATTTTATGAAAAATAAAATTTTATTAAATTATTTTAAAATTATTAAAATATATAAAGTGAACAAGTAGGATTATAAATTGTCTAACATTTCATCACATATGCATTTATTATCCAATTTATACCTTATAACTAAAATTATAACCCTTTAATATTGAAAAAGTTGTTACCGCAAGTAAGGTTAGAACAGGTTACCAGAGGGGTAATCTAAAATGATAAGGGTTAAAATGGACCAACCATTATTAAACCTTATTTATTAGTTTTATATACAAATTAACCATATCAAATTCTAAAATTATTAATTTTCGATCTATTTTTCTATGAAATTGACTTAATAATATTCTAATACTTTGAAAAATTACAAGTGTGCCACTCATCTCAATTGTAAAAGGGTTTCACCTCACCACACTTATTCACACCTATTGAGCCATATAGATAAAAAAATACCAAAATATCCCTAAAAAATACTTATCCACATTCTACCTTTTTTTTAATCCCAAAATACAAAACCTAGGGCCCTTGAGAAGAGATCCAAAGGAGGTTTCTCTAAAAGAAGGTAATCATTTTTACAACTCATTCAAATTTATTTATTCTTATAATTTATATATGTTTGTTGTAACCATACTAAAATAATAAATAAATTAGCATAAATATACTTATAGGTTATTATGGTTATTTTACAACCATTATCTATCTGTTTTATATCCTACAAAAAGTGAAAAATATCGCTCGTGCGTACGCACGACTTACCGTCACCATGTAGTAGTGTAATTCATTTTCATCACCACTTTTCATGGATGTTTATTAAGTTGAAAAAACTGAATATATATTATATTCATGAAATAATTATTATTTTTTAATTATAATATAATATCTACCATCTTACTTTTCACCCATTGGAAAATGATAATGTCGCTCGTGCATGCATGCAGACTACCACCTCCACGATGTGTCTTGATTAGTTTTTCATTTTAAAAATACATGGATGATAATAAGGATAGATTAAATTAATATATATTAAATAATAATTATTCTTTAAATATTAATATCTATTTAACTCTCTTTTATTCCATTCATCAGAATGTGAAAATAATGTTCATGCGTATGTTCGACCTACCATCTCTATAAACGGTGTAATTCAATTTTCTATCCCTGAATTTCAAGGATGATTTAAAATATGTATATAATTAATAAATATGATATTTATATCATTATTAACATCCTATATATTATGTAAACATGATAAATATGTAGGTATGTAAACATGCATTGAAATGTTATATATGTATATTATATGATATTATAAGTTTTTATATGATCATGGTATATAATTATAATAATTTTTAATTTATTATAAAGGTTTCTAAAATCGCTTACAAAGAAAGTCGGACCCGAGGTAAGGATTTATTTTACAATCTCATCATTATCTGGGATTATTTATGTTTAAGTCTATGTTATGGGAATTATAAGATATTTTTATCTCTAACCAAATATATTTTATTGTAATATTGTTATTTTTAAAAATTATAAGTTTTCCTTTTATTTTCCTCTTTTAAAAACTCAAGATACCATAAGAATGTTTTTAAAAAAAGTGGATTTTGTTTTCTATTCGATCTGGAATACTTTTCTTCCATGTCCATATTTTCATGAAAATATTTTCAAGAATTTTTTTACCATTATACTATAATTTTTAAATAAAAATTTACCCATTTTTTAATTTATATAAAAATGTTTCAAAATAATATTCATGTTGTTTTCCGAATGAGGCTCTTTTTGAATTTTTAATAAAAAAGGGAAAGGAATCATTGTTTTTTAAGTACACGACATGAATAGAATTCCCCACCAAAAGGAATAGTAAATAATTTGAAGCTTAATTTAAAAGTTTTCAATATTATATTTAAAGAAAATGTTTTCATTAATATTTTGGAAATTTTTAGATTTTAATATAAGTTATTTCAATACAAAAAGTGTATTTTCCTCAAGAAATCTTCCACTGATCTTTTTAAAGAATTTTCTTCTAAGAAAAAATTCTTTTGTGAATAATATAATTTACTAGGGATATAATATTTTGATAATATTCCCCATATTACTTTATATTTATTATTATTAAGTTATATTTATTGATACGGTAAAATATTAACATTTTGTATGCTAGATTTTAAATATATATATTTATGTTGATTATGTTTCAATACTTTAATATAGTGAATTAATTGGACTTATTACGTGATGGGTGGTTCCCATTATAGCCCCTCGATGCATCGGTAGGTTTCTTGAGATAAACTTGTTTGGGTATTTAGAATTTGAATTCCCTTTTTATGTATATTGACTTGAAGAAAGTATTTTGTGGTAACATTAGGATGTCCAACATTATTCATTCTATCATTATAAAACCAATTATTATTATCCATGTGATTATTTATGTTATTATATTATCCATATATTTAGTCCCCTTTTATGGTATTATTCATATAGAATATTTTATTACATTTTATCTCGGCCATATTATTCATGTTTTATTTATTCTATAATCGCTTCCATTGTACACATTCCCTTACTATGCATCTAAGCGAATCTATTTCTTATATTTTCTTTCCCCATAATGTCAAGAAGTGTGCTATGAATGATATGCAAGGAAATGATAGATAGAATAATAATTTCCCCAAAGAAAATATTATTTTACATTTTATGTTTTCAAATGTAATGTGATATTCATGTGTGTATATAATATCCCAATAATAATAAACTATTCAATACTTCAAGAAATGATCACTTATATCTAGAACCAATGTTGTAAAATAACCATCAGATTTAGGATAATTGAGTTGGAGTGTTACACATTATTCTTGAGTTGGGTGACCCATGTGGTGTGAGATGGGTGAAGGGACTAACTTTCCTATAAATAGGGCTGGTCCCTTGACTACTTTGGTGTGCATACATCGACCATACATTCCATATACTACCTCAAGGTAAGTGGTGCTTCCCTCCCCCCTTAGTTAGGGGCCTTGGAGAGAGCCCCTAGTAAGGAACCATGGTGAGGGAGACTGGGTGAGGACACCTTAATGACGAGACTTATAAAGGTACCTTGGAAAGGGGCCTTAACGAGGAACCTTGTAAAGGGAGATCGGGCGATGGGAATGGGTAAAAAAATTGAATTTTTCAAATTCCCACCCAATTGCTTTCATATTCATCTTTCTTTTACCATAGGAAATTTTTTATAATTGTATTTCTCATACTAATAATATTTTATATTCCTTTTCAGGCTTACAATGTCTAGGGCTTCGAATGTAATCTTAGATACGTAGGTCACTACTTGAATGGAGTTATGGTTGTATATGAGAAGTAGTTGTATTCTAGTGATCAAGATCCCTTCTTATAGGATCTGGAAAAGGTCATGAAGAAACATCATTGAGAATACCCAACATTATATTTATTTCTCTTATATGAGCACATGTTATTATCTGATTTCACCATGCCTCATCCAAATAACTATCTTCCAGGTTCATAGATCATAAAATACATGAACTTGGTTAATGAAAAAATATATTCAAATGGTTAATTTATTCATGAAGGGACCAACCATTTATCCTACCTACTTCATCACATGAAGACTACTCCAGAAAATATATTCTCATAGTAGAATCCAAAATATACTATTGTTTCTCCATCTTTCACCATTTTTTCATTGACCAATAAGAAAGATGGAATGAAGAGCGGTGCTTACATCTCGAGGGAAGATTTAAGGATGAATGAATGCATGCTTATTGAGTATGGGATATATGTGAAAAATTCAAGACCCACCTCAATGACGTGACCATATATGAAGCATTGTAGATTTAAAAGACATACATTTATAATAATGATGATTTGATTCTTGAACTGATGATCCATTGGAGTCCTCTGACAAACAATTTTCAGCTCTCCCATTATGAAGTGTCCATTGGATTATGTGATATTTACCAGGTCTTATGGTAACTAATCCTTGGGGCCATTTATGATGATTTTATCCAAAATTAGGCTACATAGGTATATCTTCAAAGGACAAGATATTTGGAAAGAGAATTTTTGAAAGGGGCTAAGGATTCCATAGGGAAAGAACATATTCAAAAAACTAACATCAAGTTCAAGACTTGGATTTGAATTCTTCTAGTCCCTTATAAATAAATACTCACATGAAAATTTATAATGGGGTATCCTTATCTATGAAAAAGAAAAGGTTCTAGAATGTATTGGATAGATCTTGACAAGAGGTAATACGAGAAATGGATTATGGCATCAACCCATAAATCCCTATGGAAACCCATCTAAGTGGGTTCCTAGCTCTGTGTTTGAGAAGGTAACTTCTCCCTGCACACGAATCCAATAATGGAATCAAGAAAATCATGTTTATAATGGTTTACAAGTTGGATAAAGGGGATACCGTGGGTTTATTCATTATTATATTGTAAAATATTCACTAATTAATACTACATATCTACATCGAGAAGGCCCCCTTTCAATTCTTGGGGATATTCTAGATACCAAGGGGATGGATGGAGTCTCAGTTCAATGTTTACGAAATACTATTTTAAGTAAAACTCCCAAGATGAAAATTCCATCCATTAATTCAGTCTATTTCTGGCATCAAACCTTTATCATTTAATTCCAAGATACCCTCATAATTTTATGTAATCATTCATAATTCAAATTCTTTCTATATGGACCACATCTCTTTAGAATGATTAATTACGATGATAATGGAACATATGAGCTACATTCCTACATAATGGCTCTAAAGGAAAATGTACTAGTGGCCCAGGTTGAACGTGGAATCATTTTTGATGCATACAGACCTTATCAATTTGCACATAAATTCCAATTACTTCAGTAAAAAATAGTTCTACCTATGATGGGACTATGTAAATAGAATAATCTTATGGTGGAATGACAATAATGGGTAATGATAGCCTAGGATATTACACTTTTTGTGTTAAAGCTACCTCTAGAGGGTGTATTTATTAGGTTGTTTTATAATTATTACCATTCCTATATATCATCATACCATTAGAAGCTTTTATTCAAGAGTGTCCATAAGGTCACCACTGAGTCCCCTTTGTGAAGAGGGAGGTTGGTGAATAGGATGTCTCATATAAGGAACATGATAGTAGAGGTTCCCAAGTCATCAAGGCATCTTAATCCGTAAAACTACATCACCACCAAGGGTTGATCTAGTACATCAAGAGACTATGAAAAGTTATTCTATTCAATGTTGAAAACAACAGGCCCCAACTATGGTTGAGATACCTAGGAAGTGGATAATTTCAAATGATCCTAGATCTGCTTTCGAATAATAGGAAAAACCAATCATCATCCCCTTATAAGATATATATCCTAAGGCCCTCTAGTTATATCAATATGGGGCCACCATAACCAATATTTAGGAAATATGGGCCTTGATCCAAAGAGGTATTCACATTTCCCAAATTGGGAACATGAAGGATTCCCAAAATTTTGACTTTGAAACTAACCCCAAAAATTTGTGAATAATATATAGAAATTGGATATGCTAATCTATGCCACTTACTCAAGGATTACCATCACTCTAGGGGTATGAGATATGAAAGAATGAGGAACCCTTTAAGGGGTACTCAACTAGTCTCTAGATAAATAATTTTACCCATTCATTAATCCTGAACATGTAAGATTATTCCATTATTATTTTAAATGCCCCCTACCAAAAATATTTCTAATATATAGTCTTAATTTTATCTTATAAGAAACACGAGTAGGAGCAACAAAAAAAGGTTTTTGAGTATATTTTTAGGGAATATTCATGGGATTTCCTTGAAGATGATAATTCTAGAGAATATAATGGGAATCTACCTATTGTGTAACTCATGATGTGGTGAGAATAATAGGAAGTCACTTATTCTATCATTTATCTCCTAATTCGAATTCATCTAGTGAGAAGGCCTAACCCCCCATCAGTATTCAAGCACAAAAAACAAGTGAATTAACTAGCTACACATATCATTTCTAATAGGATTAGTTAGTATTTTCAGGTCTACTGCTACCCTCTATCTTATGAATACATGCACATTCAAATGAAAAAAATCATAGATTACTAACCATAATATCTCACTCTTCTTGAGAGGTCCATGGAGAATCCTGAGGATACCAGCTGGGGAATCCTGAGTGAGGATCAAACACTAGATTATACAAAAATGTGTCTATAGTATGGATAAAACTAGTTAGAGATGGAATATTAGCTAAAGTTATTCCACCAACCCCCATTGGTATAGGGGTATATGGTTCTTGTCGAATGATTAATTGTTACTGTGATATTATGAGACACCCATTGACCTCCTATGTTACAACATATTTCATTACTCTTTAAGAGGCTAAAATTACAATGGAGGAACTTGTCAATCATATAAAAGTTCCTTCTACCTCAAATGAGATCTAGTAACTTCATAAATATTCTGGATACCATGAGTATCTTTCACATTTTATTTATTTTACAACATTCTCACATTATGTGCTAATTCAAATATTTAACCCACACACCATGTATTCAAAGAAATTGTTAGAGTTATTACATCAACAATAGGTTCTAGTGGATTCTTCTTCTAGAGTGGAAGTATCACCCATTTGGGACCCTATAAATGAAGAATCCTCTTGATCCTTAGGAGAAACACTGAAGTCTTACTAGAGGTCTATCTCTATCAAGGTATTCCCATTTCATAGATGAACAAGGTTACTAATTCCGAGGAGGATCCGAAACATCTAATTGGTCTAATCATGGGGATAAATATTGATGATTATTTAACATGACATGATTCTGAAGAGTTGATGACTAGGGATCTTGGAACATCCAACGATGAAACCCCTATCCTCATAAAGGTCCTAGTTACACCTCCATTAACCACAATAGCTACTGAAGGAGTTCTATATCTAGGAGTTAGTGAGTCTCTATAGTGTCCTTGGTTTATCCTCTATCTCCAATCCACTAACATATAATTTTATTGGTCATTATCAGTGGAATTGTCTCAAGCATAACAGTTCATGAAGGAATACATTCCTCTCTAAGATCAACCACATCATAATATGAATATCGAGGCTATTTTAGAACACTTAAGTTCAACAAGTGTGACATGGATGGATTCACTAAGTGAGATGATCCCTAAATACCTTTCTATTTCTAAAATTGACTTGTAGTCTAACAAGGAGGCTCTCAAAACATGACTTGTTTCCCATTGATATGTGTGGAGGAATATATGTTGGTTTATCATTCAAACCACATTAACATAGCTAACCCAAAAGATTCCAAGACTTCATCATCTATTCAAAGTGCTAGGAATGGGTGGATTCAATTATTATTTGATCCACCATTTCATAAAAGAGATCATCCAAATATGGGAGTAGGAGAAATTGATGCAAAAAAATTCATTCCAAACAGAAGGTGATAACTCAATGTTCCATCATCTAAGCCAAAAAATCCTAAGAATAATCCTTCTACAAAGAGTAAATAGTGGAAAAAAAATTATTAACTAATGAATTGACTATTATAATGAGACACCTTCAATGGGAACTAGATATTCTCAAGGAATGTAACAGCCCGAGATTTTATGAAAAGTATTATTTTTAATTAATGTCTTGTGTTGTACGCTACTGTTTCCGAAACTTTCACCGGGGCGCGCGCATCCGTCTGTGAGGGCGCGCAGCTGTGTTGCCCTGCATTCCTGCTTTCCAAAGGCGGGCGACATTCGATCCTTATTCAGGGACGTCTGATCCTTGATCGAAACGGGATGATGGGATGTCGGTTCTTCCTTCTGTGGATTCCTCCTCAGAACTCGTCACCTAGTCCTGGTCTCCCTCATAGATTTAATACGTTGTTCGTGAATCTCATCCTCGGTGCCATATCTTCATGGACGCCGGTTAATTACACCACTTCCGTCATGACTTTCCATAGGGTCTTGACATGGTAGCGTCCTTCGGTCGGAGTAGACGCCAACACCAGGCATGTCGGGGCATCTCTGGGTGCGTGGACATAGGGGAACCTGTATTCTTCCTCATAAGAGGGCATATCAAGGGTGAAGAACCCGATGCATGTATCTGAGGTTTTCCTTAGCTTCCCGTGTTTAACACAGGGTATGTTGCAAGACTAACGTCAAGCAGATATGGTTACACCAAAGGTGTGTCCTCCGAGGTTTTCCTCAGGCATCTCGTGTTTATCACGAGGTAGGCCGCGAGTTTAACGTCTTGCGGAGACGGAATGAGGATGATCAGAATGTCCCATAGAGACGGATCAGATTGGTATATCCCTGGGAGGGAACACCTGGAAGGTTTACCAAGGGGATGGATCAGAACGCCCAATGAGGACGGATCTGGGGTGGTGCGCCCCATGGAGGGGAGATGTCACACTGTAATGGCTGATCTGAACACCACTGAGGGCGGATCAGGGGAAGTGCACCCCAGGATGGGGTACACCACGGATTACCATTGGTTGGGATTGAACCTCTTGGAGGTTACCTATGTACCCTATGTAGAGGACAGGGATCAAAACCCACGTAGTTCGAAAGGGTGATGAATCGGGGTGTACACAGAGGACAACAACCCGAAGATATACTGGGGCTTACACGTGGAAAGCAGCCCATGCGCCGCTAGGAGCAGTGAGGAGGTGGATGGCATGATCCTACCGGGATGTGGTGGCCCGGGAGAGAATTAGGATGGGTGATGGATGGATGAATGAAGTGGAGGGGGAATGAAATGGGACCATCGCAGGGGCGACAGTGAAGTTGGGCCTGAGCCTTGAAGAGGATTCCTATGTATCCCCGTGGTAGGGAATCAAAGTCCGTGTAGTTAGGAAGGGTGCCGGTGAACCAACGTGAAGGTGGATCTTGGCCCGATGGATGTCGTCAGCGAACTAACGTAAAGGTGGACCTTGGTCTGATGCATCAGCGAACCGACGTGAAGGTGGACCTTGGTCTGATGGGCATCGTCAGCGAACCGACGTGAAGGTGGACCTTGGTCTGATGGGCATCGTCAGCGAACCGGCATGAAGGTGGACCTTGGTCCGATGGGCATCGTCAGCGAACCGACGTGAAGGTGGAACTTGGTCCGATTGGCATCGTCAGCGAATCGATGTGAAGGTGGACCTTGGTCCGATGTGCATCATCGGAAAACTGACATTAATGGGGAGGACAAGGAGGGCCCTAGTGGTGGTGGGCTTGGACCTCATGGAGGCTTCCTATGTACCATGTCGTGACATGGATCAAAGACCACATAGTTCAGAGGGGCTTCGTCGGCGAACCGACGTGAAGGTGGACCTTGGTCCGAAGGGTGGTGGGCTTGAACCTCTGGAAGGCTTCCTATGTACCATGCCTTGGCATGGATCAAAGTCCTCGTAGTTCGGATGATGGAATTTGTCAGCGAACCGACGTGAAGGTGGACCTTGGTCCAATGAGAGATGGGCTTGAACCTCGAGGAGGCTTCTTACGTACCATGCCTTGACATGAATCAAAGACCTCGAAGTTCAAAGGGTTTCATCGGTGAACCGACGTGAAAGTAGACCCGGGGGTCAACTAGTGGTGGGCTTGAACCTTGGGAAGGTTTCCTACGTACCATGCCTTGACATGGATCAAAGTCCTCGTAGTTCAAAGGATTCATGGAATACAGTTTAACGTCATGCAGGACGATAGTGAACCCTGACGTGAATAAATGACGGGCGGTGGGTGTCGGTGAACCAACGTAAATGAGGGACCTTGGTCCGATGGGAGATGGGATTTAACCTCTGGGAGGCTTCCTACGTACCATTCCTTGACATAGATCAAAGTCATCCTAGTTCGGATGGAAAATGGGAGGTTTGGCACACCGACAAGGAGACAGTTTGGGCCAATGATTGTTGGGCTTGAACCTCAGGGAGGCTTCCTACATACCATGCCTTAACACGGATCAAAGTCCTCGTAGTTCGGGTTGGTCACAACGGCTTGCCGTCGGACTGGAATGTAGTTTAACGTCATGCTGGACGAAGGTAGAACTCGACATGAATTGGATGACGGGTGGGCTTGAACCTCATGGAGGCTTCCTACGTACCATGCCTTGACATGGATCAAAGACCTTGTAGTTCAAATGGGTGTGCAGTTTAATGTCATGTGGGAAAAAGGCATACAGTTTAACGTCATGCTGGACGAGGGCATGCAGTTTAACGTCATGCTGGACGAGGGCAATGCAGTTTAACATCATGCTGGACGAGGGAAATGCAGTTTAACGTCATACTGGACGAGGGCAATGCAGTTTAACGTCATGTTGGATGAGGTATTGTCAGGGACAATTCCAACTCTAAGCCCACGTGAGTCATGCTCGGTGTGAGAAACAAGAGGCAGCAGGGACCTGACGATCACATCGCAAAGGGTGAATCTGTGAGAAGCGAAGAGGGGCTTATGCGTTAGGCGGCCCATGGTGCTGGGACTTACTCCAGGATGGAGGCCCGAAGAAAAGAATGATGATGATTTTGGGCTTGAGCCTTGAAGAGGCTTCCTACGTACCATGCCTTGACATGGATTAAAGACCACGTAGTTCTTCTGATGACGACTTACCACCGATTGGGGGTTTCAACGGCTTACTGCTCAAATGGGTCATAATGGCTTACCGCTGGATAAGGATGTCAACGGCTTACCGCTGCATAGGATTGTCAATTGCTTACCGCTGTAAAGGGATATCAACGACTTTCCACTGAAATGAAGCGACACTGGTGAATGGGGCTTACGCTAGGAAGCTTCCCAGGTGCCCCTAAGTAGCGACAATGGTGAATGGGGATAACGCAGGGAAGCTGCCAAGGTGCCGCTAAGGAGCGGCACTGGTGAATGAGGATTATGCTAGGAAGCTGCCCGGGTGCCGCTAAGGAGTGGCACTGATGAATGGGCATTACGCTAGGAAGCTGCCTAGGTGCCGCTAAGGAGCGACACTGGTGAATGGGGCTTACGCTAGGAAGCTTCCCGGGTGCCGCTAAGGAGCGACACTGGTGAATGGGGCTTACGCAGGGAAGCTGACCAGGTGCCGCTAAGGAGCGGCACTGGTGAATGGGGCTTACGCTAGGAAGCTGCTCGGGTGCCGCTAAGGAGCGGCACTGGTGAATGGGGCTTACGCTAGGAAGCTGCCCGGGTGCCGCTAAGGAGTGGCACTGGTGAATGGGGCTTACGCTAGGAAGCTGCTCGGGTGCCTCTAAGGAGCGGCAATGGTGAATGGGGCTTACGCAGGGAAGCTGCCCAGGTGCCGCTAAGGAGCGACACTGGTGAATGGGGCTTACGCTAGGAAGCTGCCCGGGTGCCGCTAAGGAGCGGTACTGGTGAATGGGGCTTACGCTAGGAAGCTGCCCGGGTGCCGCTAAGGAGCGACATTGGTGAATGGGGCTTATTCTAGGAAGCTACCCGGGTGCCGCTAAGAAGCGGCACTGGTGAATGGGGCTTACGTAGGGAAGCTTCCTAGGTGCCGCTAAGGAGCGAAACTGGTGAATGGGGCTTACGCTAGGAAGCTGCCCGGGTGCCGCTAAGGAGCGGCACTGGTGAATGGGGCTTACGCTAGGAAGCTGCCCCGGTGCCGCTAAGGAGTGGCACTGGTGAATGGGGCTTACGCTAGGAAGCTTCCCGGGTGCCGCTAAGGAGCGGCACTGGTGAATAGGGCTTACGCTAGGAAGCTTCCTGGGTGCCGCTAAGGAGCGGCACTGGTGAATGGGGCTTACGCAGGGAAGCTGCCCAGGTGCCGCTAAGGAGGGGCACTGGTGAATGGGGCTTACACTAGGAAGCTTCCCGGGTGCCGCTAAGGAGCGGCACTGGTGAATGGGGCTTATGCAGGGAAGCTGCTCAGGTGCCGCTAAGGAGCGGCACTGGTGAATGGGGCTTACGCTAGGAAGCTGCCCGGGTGCCGCTAAGGAGCGACACTGGTGAATAGGGCTTATGCTAGGAAGCTGCCTGGGTGCCGCTAAGGAGCGGCAATGGTGAATGGGGCTTACGCAGGGAAGCTGCCCAG
Source organism: Viscum album (assembly GCA_963277665.1). Lineage (NCBI taxonomy): Eukaryota > Viridiplantae > Streptophyta > Magnoliopsida > Santalales > Viscaceae > Viscum > Viscum album. The sequence goes on along the minus strand of OY728141.1, from coordinate 514,034,859 downwards.
GTGCCGCTAAGGAGCGGCACTGGTGAATGAGGCTTACTCTAGAAAGTTGCTCGAAATGTCTTCCTCATGTCTGGCCATGAGGGCATCCCAACTCACTGATGAATTGAGGCCTTCACCTATGCACTGGTGCACAAGAGGGATAATGCCAAGGGGCATTGGAATCATTCCACTGTAGTCATGGCATTGAGAATCTTACGCTTGGAGCATAAGGCATCTCTCGTATAGGGAAAGAGGCGTCCTATCATTTGTTAGATAGGGAGTACTACAGTTTAAAGTCATGTAGGTAGGACTGTTGGCATCTCATGCTCGGAGCATAAGGCATCTCTAATATAGAGTAAGAGGCATCCTATCATTTGTTAGATAGGGAGTACTACAGTTTAAAGTCATGTAGATAGGACTGTTAGGCAGAAGGTGCCTAGAAATGGTTGGTGTCGGGACTTACGCAAGGGCGGCCCTTTCTGGTTCAACCTGGCATAGGAGCCAAGTGATAGGGCTTGGAGGAGTTTCCTGAGGAATGGTTCGACTCAAAGTACTCGGGAAATTGATGATGAGAACCTCAACTCACGACATAGGAATGAAACCAGGAGGAATATGTCAACTCAATGTGTTTCATGGTGTGTGGAGGAGTATCTCAAATCATGGTATTCTAAAGGTGGAAGGTGGCTGCGCATGAGGGCGCAATGGAAAATCCCGACGTCGTGGGGGCGCAGCCCCCACGGTATGGACCGGTGGGCGCGAAGGTAGGATCCTCACGAAGGATAGGTCTTCGCGAAGTAGCTTCGCGAAGCATGGCCTCACGGAGTAATGGTCTCTCACGGAGCAAAGGGGTCTCGCAGAGCAAAGGGGTCTCACGGAGCAAAGGGGTCTCACGGAGAAAAGGGCTCTCGCGGAGCATGGGGCTCTCGCGAAGCTTGGTCTCGCGGAGAAGCATCGCAGAGCATGGGCCTCTTGCGGAGCAAGGGTGGATCGCGGAGTGCTTGTGGAGCAGCAACGCGAAGGAAGCTGCTCGCGGAGCATGGCCTCGCGGAGCCGCAAAGCGGTGCTCCACTCGGCCGCCCAAGGGGCAAAGTGGCCGTGGCCTTCCTTCTCGAGAAGGGGGGTGAGCTTGGTATTTATAGGCAAGGGGCACCGCGAAGCAGAACTCCCGCACCGCCTCAGGTGCTTCGCAGCATGTTCGCGAACGTCAAATTCGTTAGCGGAGAGGTACCGCCTCCGGAGCTTCGCGGCGGGCTCGCGAACGTCAAATTCGTTCGCGGAGAGTTACCGCCTCCGGAGCTTCGCGGGACCACGATGCTCAGGTGCTTCGCATCGGTGCTTCGCATCAGTGCTTCGCGAGGGGTCTTTGTGGTGCATCACGAACGTCAAATGGGTTCACGGAGCCTCTCGCCTCATTACTTCGCGGCGGCGCTCCGCGATCACGGAGGGGGCTTCGCGAATGGGCTTCGCAAACCAGATTTCCAGCCCAACTTCAAATGTCCATAACTCCTATTCCGTAGCTCCGTTCGGGCCCTGCGACCTACCAAATAGAAGCTTAAGAAAAGTTCTACGATCTTGGATCGTGTATGGAAGCATTTGAAAAATTTCAGAAACGCGTTTTCCGGGGTCTACAGCTACACCAAAAGGAGCTTGCACAACACGCATCCCTGACTTGCCTTGCATTACACGCAGTCACGACCTTCCTCGATATCGTGTGTTGTACGCAATACCGGGTTTTACTAAACAACGATATATTATTATAATATTATTATGAACTAGCCGTTATGAATAGTATTAACTAAATTTTGAATTTTATAACATTACTATTCATCTTACACATTTTTTAGAACATGGTATAAGAACAAAATAAATTTTTCGGGTAAAATAAGTATTTTTCAAAAAATGCAGTTTTGCCGCCTTTTAATGGAACACCCACTTTAAATCTAGTTTTGAAACATTTATAAGTTCAATTTGACAAAATAAAATTCTTCTTTGGAATTAATAAAAAAAAATTTATTTTGGATAAATTTTTCATATTATTCTGGTAACTTTCATATTTTGATGAATAGTAAAAACACGCTATATTTTAAATAAAAACAACTTTTTTCATCGCAATAATTTATATGGTTAAATTATTATATTGAATGGTTTTAAAGTATAAATAGAATATATTTTTACCATTTAAAATAATGTATGTCATTATCATTGATTTTACAATTTATTCATCGGTTAAATCAATTCAATATTTTGCAATGTCTTAAAGAAACACCCGTTTTCTTTCGACAACGGGATTAATTTTGATTTAATTTCTGAAACTTTTTTGTATTGAATTTGGAAAAATGGATTCCATATTTGGAATCAGTGGGTCCAAATTATGTTAATAAGCTACTTTTTATTTTTTGGAAATTATGAATAGTAACTACGGTAAATTTTATTTACCATAGTTAAAGGTAAATCGCGTAATTAAGGGTAAATATAATATTATAAAATTACCCTAACACATGCCAAAATTCTATTGGATGGCTAAAAGTAGACCCATATAACCTAAGGGTCGGATTAGATTCATTTTATGGACTTTTGACCATGAAAATAATTTAATTATTATTAAAACCAAAGAAAGTGACAACATGTCACTCTCTTAAATCTTATAAGTATAATAATTTTAATTTAGTGATAAACATCATAAAACTTAAAAACTTAATAGTCTCCATAAATCTAATAAAATAATCTACATCATGATAATTTATTTAGAATTTTTAGGGATTAAATAATTGTCATTAATGGTGATACATTAATGATACATAAATTATTTATTAAGTGGGAAATAAGTAATATAGTTTTTATTGAAATAATAATACCCATTAAATAGCCCACAAACCTGACCAAAACTTATTGGTAGTGTATATCTACACCTTAATCATCCAATTACCTAATATATAACCGTTTGTAGCCTTATAAAAGTGATTATGACACTTATATTATTTTATTTTAAGTGATGCCAAAGTTGTCACCTTCATAATTTAATAAATATAACAATTTAAATATTGTGATTTTAAGATGATAAATTATAGTAAAAGTATTATTGTTAAAGTTAATTTATTTATCTTCATCATAGGATTTTATTTTTAATTTTTATGCAAAAATCAGTATATTAAATAATTATACAAAAATGTTTTAGTAATTATTTTATTAAGAGATAAACCAAATAAATGGTTTTAAAAATAATAAAATAAATTTTATATAAACTATTTAATGTGATCCAAAACTTTTATAGATACATATGAACTTTTATGAATCTATTAAAGCTTTTTTTTCAAACATATATTCTGTATATATTTTATTTAAATTCAAATAAATGAATAGCGTCAAAATTGACACTATTGTTATTTTATAAAAATAACATATTATAAAATTGTTTAAAAATCACAAAAATATTTAAAAATTATAAATTTACATTTATATGGTCTATAATGTTATAAATTAAAAAATTATGGAAAATTCACAACAAATAAGTAATTATTCATTATAATTTAAAATTTAGAATTTTATTCCCACAAATAAATTTAAATAGATTAAATAAGTATAAATCAAAATGATAAGGTTTAAAATAAGATCCAAACATGTCTAAATTTTATTGTTTGATGATATTACAACCCTATATCATATAATCTTTGAATATGAGTCATTTTTGAGGTTTTTAAGTGGGGTTAGATTTATTATAAATTAATATTTTTAAGAATTCCAAAGGTGCCCCTCTCCTCCCTTATAAAAGGGCACCTCCTCCCTCTCTTCCACACACCACTTCGAGCCTTCAAGCTCGGAAAAAACCTTCCCAATTATCTTCTACACTTCCATAGAAACATCCTATAGGTCCTGGTCTTCTTCAAAGGTCAATTTTAGTGCCCTAAGAGGAGGTCTCAAAGAGGCGCTTCAAAGAAGAGGTAATTTCCGTTACCGATTCTTTCACCTTTATTTCTTCTTCCACTTCTTATTCTTTGGTTGTTTCATTATGAAGTAATAAAATAAGTATCACTAATATAATGATATTTTATTATAAGTATGAAACAAACCTATTTCACCATCTATCCATCCTACGAAAAATGAGATCACCGCGCGTGCGTACGTACGGAATACCGTCTCCACGCCGTGGTGTAATTTATTTTCCACCACCACCTTACTTGGATGGGTATAATGGTGTAAATAATAACTATATATGATTATTGTAAAGTGATATTGATTCTGTAATATTATACATACACTCCAATAAAATTCCACGATCATGGGAACAATATCATCGCTCGTGCGTACGTACGGAATACCGTCTCCACGACGCGATGAGATTCATTCTCAATGATTAACCATTCATAAATGATTATAAAGTATATATAATAAGTAATCATGAAATATATAACATAATAATGATACTGGATTTATGTATATATATATATGTATGTCATCCAATAAATTCCATTCAATTCAATGAGGAAACAAAAACAACGTTCATGCGTACGTATGGCCTACCGTCTCCATGAACGGTGTATTTATTTCCATTTATCGATCTATTATATATATGTATATTCTGAATATATATTATATATAAATCATGTTTTACATTATGGATGTAAGTAATCATGATCTAAGTAATCATATGAATAATTACAAGTCAAAACACAGACGACAAATGAAACGATTTTACCCAAAACGCTCTTTAACACGGAATTTACAAAAGAACAGGTAATATAAAGTCATAAGTGAACCCTATATGATATAATAAAAATTAATATGATTCTGTAATAAGTCAATAACATTATTTAAATCATTATACAGGAGGTTCGGAATACGTATGAAGCATATCAGACCTAAGGTAAGGGATAATTTATCAATCTCATTTTTATCCGAGATTGTTTATTCGTAAGTATTTACTGGGGTTATCTTTATCATCCAAGACCATGTTTTCTAAAAATGTTTTCATGTATTTTTAAAGTCCTTTTTACCCATTTTTGACTTTTACGACATGGTATGTAAGGAATATTTTTTTGTTTACCATACGAGGTACTTTTTGACTTTTCCGACAAAAGTATGAGAAGAATGATTTTTTTAACATATACGGAAAGAAAGGATTTTTACAGTTTTATAAAGCCTTATTTTCATGAAGCTTACTCAAAAATATTTCATGACTATTTTCAACAAAATCCTTTTCTTTTAAAATTTCATGACATTTTGTGAAAAGAAAATTATTTTGAAGAAAAAATGATATTTTCCTCAAGAATTCATTTCAAGTGTTTTATCAAAACCATTTTTCATATAAGATGACATTATTTAATATGTGTATGTTTCAAGTATAATGTCTCTATGATTTACATGGATTCACTTTTCTTATTATGAAATGATATCCATTTCTTTTATATGGATTATGTGATGATGGGATTATGTTTATGAAACCCATTTTATTTATTGGGTTTTTATGAATGATGTATGTTTATTTTTTTGAACAAGTAAGAATGATTTCATTATGAGATGGGTGGGACCTATATATCCCTCTAAAGCATTGGGTAAATATTTATATCTCATGATATAGACATGGCTGGAACGACAAGTTAAACCGGTTCAGTAATATAGGAATGGAACGAGGAGTGAACTCGATTCAGAAAGGAAATTTGTCCACTAAGATGGTCTTGGCAGTAATGCCTTGGCTACTATGGAAATAATATCATGTGCTTAATGGTTTCCACAATTAAATGTTTTATTCCCATGCTATTTTATCATTCTTAATGTTTCTTTATGATCTATGCCTTACGTACTTCCATTTTTTATGTCATTTATCAATATTTTGATTTTTAAACATTACGTTCATGTTTTTAAGTTCAGATGTATATGGTATGTTTTATTTTATCCATGCTTACCCTTACTGAGCATTTGAGCTCACCCTTTTTATGTTTTCTTTTCCCCAGGATATAAAGAAAGGTTTTAGGTAAGAAAAAAAAGAGGAAGATCTTTATGAGAGATGTTGAATATCTTTCACCACGATTAGAATATTACGTTCCAAGTTTCCAAAGACACGAAACTATTACGGTCCTTGTGTGTCTGTTTTTGTTATGTATTAAGTATTCCGCTAAAGTAATGTAATGTCCATGTACGTCAAGCTTCGGGTCTCTACAGTTGGTATCATAGGAAAGGTTTAATCAACCTTTGGAAACTAGGATGTGAAAACTTTAGTGAAATCCCTAGAGATATTTATAAGGTATGTCTAGGGATGTCCCTAATGATTATTATATGTATAGGTTATAGTCCTAGAATTACGGTAACGATCTTAGAATTAAACCTAAGATGTTAGGTATTGAAGGTACTCCCCCTTTATTATGTTGTTTTCCCTAGCATGATTTTTGCCTCTCACACTATTCTTTTTGGGTTTTAGACGATGGATGGAACCCAAAGGAACCGTGTTGATCAATGCAATGGAAAATGCAATGATTGTCCTCCTGAACAAAAAAATGTTATGGGAGATGGAGTGAAAATTCTTATTGCTATACTTACACGAGTTATGAATCATTCTGGACTTCCAAATGAGCAGAGAAGGGAACAATATTCTATTCAGTCCTTCATGAGGCAACGTCCACCTTCTTTCAGTGGGTCTTCTGATCCACTTGTTGCTGAACAATGGATCAGTACCACTGAAAAGATATTTTTAGTTCTTCAATGTTCTGAACATGATAAATTCATCTTAGCAGTATATCGTTTGGAAGGTGAAGCTGATCAATGGTGGAATCTTATCAAGAATACGAGGCCAAGAGATGAAATTGAGTCCATGGAATAGGACGAGTTTAAGAACTTATTGTTCAATAAGTACTTCCCTCGTATTCTTTGAACAAAGATGGAGAAGGAGTTTCTTGAACTAAAGAAAAAGGATGATGAATCTGTTGGTGTATACGAAGCGAATTTTACAAGGCTTGCAAGGTATGCATCTGGCTTTATCATCCAACCTGAAAGTAAAGTTGATCGATTCTTCAGTGGCTTAAAACCAAATCTTCGAAGGGAATTAGCTATAAGATACTTCAGTAGCTATGAAGAAACTGTGCGTTGTGCTATCAAGGTAGAAATGGAAGTTGGTGTTACTTATCCATCTCATAGTTTTGACAAGAAACAAAAGAAGGAGTTCAAGGAGAAATCTCAGAATAATGGTGAAAAGAAGATGAATGTTTCCTTATGATCAAAGTGTGGAAAGAAGAATGGAGGAGATTGTCTTAAAGGGACTAGAAAATGTTTTAAGTGTGGAAAAGAAGGTCATCGTGCAGCTGAGTGTCCAAGTAATGGAAAAAGGGTTTCTAATGATGTGAATAAAGAAAATACTGCACCACCAACACTTCAATGCTTCAAGTGCAAGGAAATGGGGCATTATGCTAATAAATGCCCTAATTCAGGGGTTAGTGATGATCGACATGAGCAACCACTTAAGGCAAAGGACAAAGGGAAGTCACATGCGATCACTTTTGGCGATGTTGAATATGACAACGATGTGGTGGAATGATTAAGTGTTTATGTAATGGGATTCCAAAATAATGTTGTATATAGTATCGTGGAATATTGGAATATTTATTGGTCTATTGTGGTTTTCAATAATTTTATGGTACCGGTAACCATGGAAAGTGATTGAGATATTTTTGAAAAAAAAGATGATATGCGCACAATGAAGGGAAAATGAGAAAATGAAATGTTTGACAGTATTCATGAGCTCATGACTGATATAAGGAGAAGGTTATATCATGGTTTGAGTATATAGAATTTTTGGATTTTGGTATGTGGAAAGAGTTAACTTTTGACAGCATTCATGTTTTCACTAAGGTTTAATGGGTATTCATTTTTCAATAGAATACATGATTAAGGTATTCACATGATTGGAATTTCACCAACAAGATATATGGGGGATAAATGATGGTATTCACGTGCTTGGTTGGTGACATTTCAAGTAATCGTTTTCTTTATACTATGAGCTTGGACCGAAGTATTTTATATAAGCTTAAAGATTGGAATGGATTATGTTGTACATAAGTTAGTATTGTTTAATGATATAACTTTTTTCGATATTATTGATGGGATGTTATAGTAATATAGTTTTAGAAAAAGGACAACCTGCAGGACGGGCGACATCCCATCGCGTCGGACAAGGCTGTGAGAATCGAACCCACAACCGAAGTGCGACTGACCTTTATCGCCTACCACTGGCCTACAGGAAGTCCCTGGTTAGTAGAAACTAGTTTTATTTTATTAAGCGGTATGATATATGAAGTATAAGTTCATTTTTGGAACCATATACGATTAATCTAACCATAAGATGGACTTATAACTTTTTCTAACCTTTTGTTTGAAAGAGATGGAATGACCCATCATTCTATCACATGATCTACTAACACATCACGAATAACAAATTCAACTTCATTTCTTTAAGGGATGAAGTGGAAATTGTTCAATTCACAAACAACATTGAGATTGTACCAAAATCATGCAAGTATTTCTTTTAATTCATCAACTTTAGGGAAATGATCTTGAAAACCAAAAAATTTTGTCCTAGTTCTCTTATATCCGATGAATCAGATGGTACCTTAGGTCATCACAAATTTATGGCTTTCACTACTGGAAAAACGGCCTATAGCCATGGTTTTGGGAATCGTGGGCTGGAACAGTGTCAGTATAGGTCCCCAGCCTATACCCACGGTTTTCCAAAACCATGGGTATTGGTGTCTTTCCACTGTGTCACTGAAACATATCAAATTTCCATGGTGTCAATGGCTTTTACCCACGGTTTCAAAACCGTGGGTATAGGTCCTAAAATAATGCAGGCACCGAGTTTCGATCCCACAACCTCTACACTGCCAACACCGCGTATAACCACTACCCTAACTTCACCTATATGTATATATATATATATTTAGTTATATATAGTTATAAAAACCATGGGTATAGAGGGAAGAACCGTGGGTATAGGGTTCCCGCCAAAAAAAATTGTCGAGTCAAAAGTCCTCTTTTGACTTCTATGTTTTTTTTGGAAATCACAAATGTATTATTAATCGTACTAACCTTGTCTATCGTATCGTACTGAACATGCTGATCGTACTGATCATGCTGATCGTACTGAACATGATGATCGTTCTGACCATGCTGATCGTACTGAACAAGCTAATCGTACTGAATATGGAAATTGCACTGACTCTGCTTCTCATATCTTTCATTACATACTTGTGTTGGTACTTTGTCAAAAACACATGCTTCATTTTAAATCGTACTCATGTTTATCTTATTCATATATCTTGTTCTAACCAAAACGATGTCATTGAGTTTGTTATGAACTAAGAAAAATGATGTCGTCCTTTTTGTTTCAATATGACCATTATGATGCCAGGTGTCCAAGTCCCTCCGAGTTTTTCAGAGAAATATGACCGTTGGAGGAGATGTGACCGTTGGAACCCGAGGCCTATAAATAGGAGGTCATTTGAAGCTGAGAGCAAGGATTTGACAACTGAGAACAAGCGTGATACAACTGTGATACTTTGTTCTAGAGAGAGATGTTGTGACTTCTCTCATACCTTGTGCTTTGTGCGTCCGATCATCGTATCGAGGGATTTCAAGTAATTGAAAAACAGAGGTGCTGATTACCTACAAAATCGAGGGCTGCCGGGGATTGGCAGACAGACGTGCCGATCATCATATCGAGGGATGCCAGGAATAGGCAGACAGACGTGCCGATCATCGTATCGAGGGCTGCCGGGGATAGGCAGACAGACAGTCCGATCATCGTATCGAGGGCTCACCAAGGTGTTGGTGAGACAGACCTTTTATCCTAGGTGAAAGGATAACCCTTCTCTATGGGTTAAAAGAATTGTAATTCTTTTACATTTCCGCTGCTAATTTTATTATAAAGGAAATTGTCTTTGTTTTCTTTTCTATCTCTTATAATTTTGTAATTGTTTCAATTACATCCATTCTATTACATATTGTATTGATTGATTCTATACTCTTTAAGGTAGAATCATTCATCTTTATATTGCTCTGATTATTGTGTTCATCTTGAATACAATTGTTTTACATTTCATTAGTATTGCATTACATCATATATTTTACATTCAACACAATTGTGGGTGTTTTTATTTATATTAGTTTAAGATCGTTTAAACTAATCTCTTCAGTGTTAAAACTCAAAAGGTTTTTAAACCTACAATTCACCCCCCTCTTGTATTGTTCCATCTAATAGACATGCATATATATATATATATTCGATCCAAAGATTGGTATCAGAGGAGGTTTTCCACTGATTTGTATTACTAGCATTATTTCTTTCATATTACTAGCTTAACTAATTACTACACTAACCTGTGGAGTGGAAAAGTTTTTTAGATGGCGGGAATGAATATTGGGTCAATAGACAATCTGAATCCTTCTAGACCACCTATCTTTGATGGGAATGATTATGAGTACTGGAGATATCATATGAAGACGTTCGTTATCAATACTGGCGTAGAAAATTTTATTATGTTTACTGGAGGTTACAAAATTCCTGACAAAGAAGTTAGTACTTTTACTAACCAAGAGAAGCAAGAATATCAACTGAATTACAAGGTACACAATACTTTATTATGCTCTATGACCAGGAATATATATAGTCAGATATCTTCATGTGAAGCATCCAACTGTATTTGGAAGAAATTGGAAGTCACTCACTTTGGAACATCCAAAGTTATAGAAACAAGGAGAGAAATGCTTCAAGCCGAATATCATGGGTTTGTTTTTCCTTATGGAGAGCCAGTATGTAAAGTGCAACAAAGGTTTATGACAATTGTCAACCGATTACAATCTATGGGAGAAAAAGGTCTTGATGATGAAGCTCTAGTTGATAATATTATAGATATAATTCCAAATGAATGGGAGTCAAAAAGGACAGCTATTGATGAAAATAGAAAGGTTTCCCAGATTTCTCTAGATGAACTCTTTGGAACTCTTCTACAGCACGAGACAAGAATGAATAGAGATGCTGATTTCAACAAGAAGAAGAATGGGAATGGAAGTGTAGCCTTTTCATCTAAAGCTAAAACGCCTGAAAGGCTTACAAGATCCAAAGCCAAGAAAGTTTTTATATCTGATTCAAGTGATTGTAATCTTTCGGATAATGAGTTAGCCAATCTTGCTCGAAGAATGAACAAGATTGTGGGAAAGAAATACTTTCAATATAGATTCAAAAAGAAAGATAGGAAGGATAAGAAAGATTCAGAGGTAACTTGTTATGAATGTAAGAAAGCCGGACATATAAGGCCTGATTGTCCTTTACTGAAAAGAAAAGACAGAAATGAGAAACACTCTGAACGAAACAAGAAAAGGTTTTATAAGACAAATAAAGTCTTGAAGGAAAATGATACATGGAGTGCAAGTGGTAGTGATTCTTCAGACGATTCTTTAGAGTATGAGTCCTCGGGATAGAGGAATATTGGACTTCTAGCCAGATTACCAATTGAAGATCATTGTCTCATGGCTAAGGTACATAATGCTGAAGCCATTACAAATGTCTCTTTAAATTCAAATTATACTGATAATAGATATTATGAATCTTCAAATGATGAATCTTCTTCATCAGAAGATGATACATTAGCTTATTTTGAAGAAGACTCTAGATTTTCTAAATTACTTGAAAACGAAAATTCTAAACTCATGAAAAGGCTTGAGAAAGATAATTCTAGAATTTTAATCTTGACTAAAGAAGTATCAGATCTTTCTAAGGATATTGATGTGAAAACTTCTCATTTTGAAAATATTTTAAAAACCCTTGAGAAAGTCAAATCTGATAAGGATAAAATTTCTAAGGATCTTGAAAATGTAATTTCAAAGAAAAATATTTTAGTGCCTAACTCTAGTTCAAATTCAAATGTTTTGGAAGATAAGAATTTGGTTTTAAAACTAAAGTCAGAAATTTCTTCCTTGAAAAAATGTTTGTCAAACTTTACTCATGGAAAGGAAAACTTTAACAGGATGTATTCTTTAATTAGACCTTTGAGAAATCGTTTTGGTCTTGGTTATACTTATTCCAAACTTGTTTTTAGCAATAACTATTTTTTTCTTCAAAAAACCACTTTATGTTCTAAGTGTCAATGTGGTGGACACTGGAGAAGAGGTTGTTCTCTTAAAAAAACTCAATCTTTAGGGTTTCATAAAGCTCATTTTGCAAAACAAATGTGGATTCCTAAAATTCTTTTATCTAACCCTTCCAGATCCAAACAACTTTGGATTCCGAAAATCTAATTGTTTCTCTTTCAGGAAAATGATAAGTGTACCAATAAGAACATTTGGTACATGGATAGTGGTTGTTCCCGACACATGACCGGAAACAAAGATCTCTTTGAAAAGGTTATCAAAACAAAAGGAGACATTATTTTACAATTTATCGAAACACAAGAACAACTTGCTGACATTTTTACAAAACCTTTATCTTCTGATAGATTTGAGTTTATAAAACAGAAGCTTGGAATGATTACATTAAAATAATCATTCATATCTACTTCATGTTTTACAATTCTCCTTATATTAAATAACTCCTCTTAAAAGGTGGAGGACATCTCTTACTATGTTTTGTTTTTTTCTTTTTATCTTATGATCTTTAATTCTTTTACTCTCCTGGTATGTGTTTTTACTTTTCTGTTTATCGTATTGACAGTTTTATCATATCATTTACTTTTCTATTTATCGTATTGATAGTCTTATTAATGATTTTCTTTTCCATCGTATCAACCGATGATGGTAATGATTTTCTTTTCCATCGTATCAACCGATGATGGTAATGATTTTCTTTTCCATCGTATCAACCGATGATGGTAATGATTTTCTTTTCCATCGTATTAACCGATGATGGTAATGATTTTCTTTTCCATCATATCGACCGATGATGGTAATGAATTTCTTTTCCATCATACTGACCGATGATGGTAACGAGATTGTTTTCCATCGTACTATCAGTTCATGGTAATGAGATTGTTTTCCATCGTATTGTCAGTTCATGGTAACGAGATTGTTTTCCATCGGCTTGTCAATTCATGGTAATGATATTGTTTTCCATCGTACTGTCAGTTCATGGTAATGAGATTGTTTTCCATCGTATTTTCAGTTAATGGTAACATGATTGTTTTCCATCATATTGTCAGTTCATGGTAACGAGATTGTTTTCCATCGTATTGTTAGTTCATGGTAATGACTTTGTTGTCCATCGGTATGAATATTGACAGTTTTCTTTTATTCCGTACGGTTGTGTATTCGTTTTTAGCTCTACTGAAACCCACAACTACCTTACGTTCTCCGGTAGGTACTTTCCATTCTTTTATTTTTTTTCTTTCATTTTTAATCCTAACCATTGATATGTTTTCCTTTAATCATGACTGTAGAAGATCAACGGTCACCCCTTTATCGCCTATAAATAGTCCCTCCCCTCCCCAAACCCACATCGTTTTTTTTTCAGGTTCTAAGGCGAAGCTCTGCTCCATTGTTTTAAGTCATCGTATGATCTTTCATCGGAATCATCTTTATGTCTCAGTATTCTGCCAACACTCCTGCCGATATGTCTTCAAAGGCTTTCTCAGAAAAAGATCTTTTAAGGTAAAGGTTAGTCTCCCGAGACTTCTATGATTCTTATGATTCTACTATCAAGAGGATTATCTTGTTTCAAGGGTGGGAGAATTTTTGTGTTGAAAAGCCTGTTTCTCAAGACTTGGTTATCTTTTATGAAGTCTGTCAGTTCTATAAAACCGTATCTTTTGACAAGAATATGACTATCAATTTTGCTATGTACGATAGAAAGTTATCTATGTCTGTGAAACAAACAGCTCATTTTCTAAATGTCCCAACAGAATGGGATTCTTTCTGTCCTTCTCATAAACTATCAGGGGAAGTCGGTACGTTTAATAGAGAAAGCGCTGAAAAGTCTTTGTTTGTTATAAATGAAGAAAAGAGAAAAGTGGGTCATCTTTATCTGGACAATCGGTTTGTGACTTTATGGATGCAAGGTTTTCTTATCCCAAGGAGAGGGGATAGAGAAACTCTGAAGGTATCTGATATCTTCATGTTGGACTATCTTTTCAACATGAGAAAAGTGAATCTCATGGGGTATGTTTTCGAAATGATTAAGAATGTAAAGTCAGGGGAAATCAAATCTCATTTGATTATGTATCCATCCATTATTACAAAGTTTATTATCGAGAGTATGAAGTTTTGCAACATCCCTTTCAAAGGAACCCTGATAGATCTTAAACCCTCCTGGATTATTAAAATTACTATGAAGAAGTTGAATGTTTGTTTTGATCAAAATTCAAAACTTTTTTTCAGAGATATAGAAGCTGAATCGGCTCAGAATCTATCGGAACCTATGCTAGCCAAAGACATTCAATCTAATGGTATTAATCAAAAGTCTGATCCTCAAACAAGTTCAAAGCCTAAGAAGAAGCCAAAGTACAGTAAGGAGGTTGTAGCCAAATGGAGAAAGGATAAGGAATAGAGAAAGGAAGGTGATCAAAAGTTCAGTATTGACCCGGCTGAGGCTTTTGTATAAAGAATAAGGGTTGAAGAAACCCTTAAAGCTGAAAAGAAAAAAAAACTGTGTTGAAAAGAAATGCTCAAGACTTTGATATCTCGAAAGTCTTGAAAATGGTTGAGGATACCAGTGCTCAACTGATGGAAGAAGTGCATCAAGATCCCATCGTACAGAGTCTTCCTGAGAAAGAAAAAGGAAAACAAATGATGGAAGAGATAGAAGAAGTGGAAGAGGGGGAAGGAGATTTTATTTTAGAATTCCTTCAAAGTTCGAAGAAAAGTAGGGAGGAATCGGTTCAAAAGCTGAGTGAAGGTGTTCAACAAGTCCCTCATGCTGATCCAACACGAACTCCGGATAGAGTTTCGTCCCAAGAAAAGCAAGATGCTGAATCCTCTCACACTGATAAGGTTGTTGTCATTAGTGATAAAGTGGATGAAGAAAGAAAGCATAAAGAAAAAGCAAAAGGAAAATAGCCAGTTGTAGATTCAAGCCGATCGAATGAACTGGCCTCGTATGATGAAGATACTGATTCATAACATACAATCTTTCTCAAGAAGAGTCATTACATTTTCAATGTTTTGAGAAGGGTTGAGAAGACCATTCCTTATTTCCCGAGGCTGGAAGGGAAGATTGATTTTATTACTGACAATCAGAAGAAGAAGTTCGGCTCTGTAAAAAGAATTGAGAAAGAAAGTTTTGTCAGTCGAAGCTGATTTAAAAGTTCTTTCAGAAAGTTCGGTTGCTCATAAGAAGGCCTGCAACAAGATGACCAAGTGGTCGTAAAAAACAGAGATCTCAATCAATGATCATGATATAGAAATTGAAGATATAAGAAGGTTGTCAAATGAGATTGCAATTGCTTTCAATAAGCTTGACAGAGAAACGGTTGAAAGATTAAATCCTTTGTCTTCCCAACGAGCCGATGTTCCATCAGTAAAAGACTTTCAAGAGAGAATTAATGCTTTTCAATATGAATTCTCAAAGGATTCATCTTTCAAGGATGAAATGGTTTTATTGAAGAAACAAAATTCTGTGTTATCCAAAGATAACAAAAATCTGCAAGACAGAATTGGTTCTCTTGAAGAAGTAATCAAAGCTCAGGAAGATACAATCAGAAATCAGGATCAACTCTTTGCCGATCAACAAGACCTTCTCAGGTCTTAGGGTGATGCTATTTCTGAAGACAAGAAGGAGATAAAAAAGATGAAGTCAGTTCTTCATGAGTTTATCAAAAAGGAGAAGGAAATAGAAAACAAGTGACTTGTATTTGTTTTCAAGTTTGGTCTTGTTTGTTACTGAAATGAAATATCTTTTATCTATTGTCTTGTGTTTATTTTCTAACCCTTTCAGACTATTCAAGATTACCCCTTTCTTTTTGTAAATCACAAAGGGGGAGAATGTTTACAAAGGGGGAGAATGTTTACAAAGGGGGAGAATGTTTTATAAAAGGGAAAAATGCTTTACAATACTTAAGGGAATTTTACGAATATAATACTTAGGGAAGTACACCTAAGGGGGAGTTAGTTGTATTCAAATCTCTTATTCAGAAGAGTTTCCAATAACTCAGGGGGAGATAAGTATTTCTTGTTATATTTACTTTGTGTTTTGTGCTTTCTAAAAAGGGGTAGATTGTTGAGTCAAAAGTCCTCTTTTGACTTCTATGTTTTGTTTTGGAAATAAAAAATGTCTTATTAATCGTACTAACCTTGTCTATCGTATCGTACTGAACATGCTGATCATGCTGATCGTACTGAACATGCTGATCATACTGACCATGCTGATTGTACTGAACAAGCTGATCGTACTGAATATGGAAATTTCTTTGACTCTGATTCTCATATCTTTCATTACATACTTGTGTTGGTACTTTTTCAAAAACACATGCTTCATTTTAAATCGTACTCATGTTTATCTTATTCATATATCTTTTTCTAACCAAAACGATGTTGTTGAGTTAGTTACAAACTAATCAAAATGATGTCGTCCTTTCTGTTTCAATATGACCATTATGATGCCAGGTGTCCAAGTCCCTCCGAGTTTTTCGGAGAAATATGACCATTGGAGGAGATGTGACCGTTGGAACCCGAGGCCTATAAATAGGAGGTCATTTGAAGATGAGAGCAAGGATTTGACAACTGAGAACAAGCGTGATAGAACTGTGATACTTTGTTCTATAGAGAGATGCTGTGACTTCTCTCATGCCTTGTGCTTTGTGCGTCCGATCATCGTATCGAGGTATTTCAAGTAATTGAAAGACAGAGGTGCCGATTACCTACAAAATCGAGGGCTTCTGGGGATAGGCAGACAGACGTGCCGATCATCGTATCGAGGGCTACCTGGGATAGGCAGACAGACATGCCGATCATCGTATCGAGGGCTGCCGATGATAGGCAGACAGACAGTCCGATCATCGTATCGAGGGCTCACCAAGGTGTTGGTGAGACATACCTTTTATCCTAGGTGAAAGGATAACCCTTCTCTTTAGGTTAAAAGTATTTTAATTCTTTTACATTTCCGCTGCTAATTGTATTAGAAAGGAAATTGTCTTTGTTTTCTTTTCTATCTCTTATACTTTTGTAATTGTTTCAATTACATCCATTCGATTACATATTGTATTGATTGATTCTATAAGATTTAAGGTAGAATCATTCATCTTTATATTACTCTGATTATTGTGTTCATCTTGAATACAATTGTTTTACATTTCATTAGTATTACAGTACATCATATCTTTTACATTCAACACAATTGTGGGTGTTTTTATTTGTATTAGTTTAAGATCGTTTAAACTAATCTCTTCAGTGTTAAAACTCAAAAGGTTTTTAAACCTCAAATTCACCCCCTCTTGTATTGTTCCATCTAATAGACATACATATATACATATTCGATCCAACAAAAATTCCCTTCCCACCGAAATTGTTTTTTTCCTGCGCACACAAAAGTGACCTATACTCACGGTTTTTCATAACCGTGGGTATAAGTATTTTAGCCCAAACCTATCCCCACGGTTTTGGAGAAAACCATGGGGATAGGTACCCTATACCCATGGTTTCCCAAAACCGTGGGTATAGGTCACTTTTCTGGACCTATCCCCATGGTTTTCCAAAACCGTAGGGATAGACCCCCCTATACCCACAGTTAGCCAAAACCGTGGGTATAGGTCTTCAAAATTCACCTATACCCACGATTTTGGAAAACCGTGGGTATGGGGGGGGGGGGGGGGGTCTATCCCCACGGTTTTGGGGAAAACCATGGGGATAGTTCCATTTTCCAATAGTGTTTGTGATTGTTGTCTTTTTCATAGCCATGTTCTCTACCACTCTCCATCAGAACATGATGGTTAGATTTTTCTTCCATATCCATATTTTCACCTATGTTCTCCTACATGGAAACCCAGTGATGAGTTAATTTGGGTAACCATTACATTTCATACTTTAGTTTTTAAAGCCAAATTTTGGTATTCCTTTTTACGATGTGGGTTTCTATTAAAAAAAACTTTCGAGTAGTTAACCATTTATAACCCTGATGAATTTCAAGGGCGAAATTCCTTTTAAGGGGGGTAGAATGTAACACCCTGAGATTTTATGAAAAGTATTATTTTTAATTAATGTCTTGTATTATACGCTACACCAAAAGGAGCTTGCACAACACGCATCCCTGACTTGCCTTGCATTACATGCAATCACGACCTTCCTCGATAGCATGTGTTGTACGCAATACCGGGTTTTACTAAACAACGATATATTATTATAATATTATTATGAACTAGCCGTTATAAATAGTATTAACTAAATTTTGAATTTTATAACATTACTATTCATCTTACACATTTTGTATAACATGGTATAAGAACAAAATAAATTTTTCGTGTAAAATAAGTATTTTTCAAAAAATGCAGTTTTGCTGCCTTTTGATGGCGCACCCACTTTAAATCTAGTTTTTGACACATTTATAAGTTTAATTTGATAAAATAAAATTCTTCTTTGGAATCAAGAAATAAAAATTTATTTTGGATAAATTTTTCATATCATTCTGGTAACTTTCATATTTTGATGAATAGTAAAACACGCTATATTTTAATTAAAAACAACTTTTTTCATCGCAATAATTTATATGGTTAAATTATAATATTTAATGATTTTAAAATATAAATATAATATATTTTTACCATTTAAAATAATGTATGTCATTATCATTGATTTTACATTAAATTTGTAGGTTAAATCAATTCAATATTTTGCAATGTTTTAAAGAAAAACCCATTTTCTTTCGACAACGGGATTAATTTTGATTTAATTTCTGCAACTTTTGTGTATTGAATTTGGAAAAATGGATTCCATATTTGGAATAAGTGGGTCCAAATTATTTTAATAAGCTACTTTTTATTTTTGAGAATTATGAATAGTAACTACGGTAAATTTTATTTACCATAGTTAAAGGTAAATCGTGTAATTAAGGGTAAATATAATATTATAAAATTACCCTAGCCCATTCCAAAATTCAATTGTATGGCTACAAGTAGACCCATATAACCTAAGGGTCGGATTAGATTTATTTTATGGACTTTTAACAATGAAAATAATTTAATTATTATTAAAACTAAAGAAAGTGACAACATGTCACTCTCTTAAATCTTATAAGTATAATAATTTTAATTTAGTGATAAACATCATAAAACTTCAAAAATTAATAATTTCCAGAAATCTAATAAAATTATCTACATCATGAAAATTTATTTAGAATTTTTAGGGATTAAATAATTGTCATTAATGGCGATACATTAATGATACAAAAATTATTTATTAATTGGGAAATAAGTAATATAGTTTTTATTGAAATAATAATACCCATTAAATAGACCAAAAACCTGACCAAAAATTATTGGTAGTGTATATCTACACCTTAATCATCCAATGACCTAATATATAACCGTTTGGAGCCTTATAAAAGTGATTATGACACTTATATTATTTTATTTTAAATGATGCCAAAGTTGTCACCTTCATAATTTAATAAATATAACAATTTAAATATTGTAATTTTAAGATGATAAATTCGAGAAAAAGTATTATTGTGAAAGTTAATATATTTATATTAATCATAGGATTTTATTTTTAATTTTTATGCAACAAATCAGTATATTAAATAATTATACAAAAATGTTTTAGTAATTATTTTATTAAGAGATAAACCAAATAAATGGTTTTTAAAAATAATAAAATAAATATTATATGAAATATTTAATGTGATCAACTAATTTTATAGATACATATGAATTTTTATGAATATATTAAAGCTTTTATTTCGAACATATCTTCTGTATATATTTTATTTAAATTCAAATAAATGAATAGTGTCAAAATTGACTCTATTGTTATTTTATAAAAATAACATATTATAAAATTGTTTAAAAATCACAAAAATATTTAAAAATTATAAATTTAAATTTATATGGTCTATAATGTTATAAAATAAACAATTATGGAAAATTCACAACAAATAAGTAATTATTTGTTATAATTTAAAATTTAGAATTTTATTACCACAAATAAACTTAAATAGATTAAATAAGGATAAATCAAAATGATAAGGTTTAAAATAAGCTCCAAACATGTATAAATTTGATTTTTTGATGGGATTACAACCCTATATCATCTAATCTTAGAATATGAGCCATTGTTGGAGGTTTTTAAGTGGGGTTAGATTTATTATAAATTAATATTTTTAAGAATTCCAAAGGTGCCGCTCTCCTCCCTTATAAAAGGGCACCTCCTCCCTCTCTTACTCACACCACTTTGAGCCTTCAATCTCGGACAACCCCTGGCCAATTCTCTTCTACACTTCCCTAGAAACATCCTAGAGGTCCTGGTCTTCTTCAAAGACCAATTTTAGTGCCCTAATAGGAGGTCTCAAAGAGGCGCTTCAAAGAAGAGGTAATTTCTGTTACCGATTATTTCACCTTTATTTCTTCTTCCACTTATTCTTCTTAGGTTGTTTCATTATGAAGTAATAACATTAGTATCACTCATATACTGATATGTTATTATAAGTATAAAACAACCCTATTTCACCATCTATCCATCCTACGGTAAACGAAATCACCGCGCGTGCGTACGTACGGAATATCGTCTCCACGCCGTGGTGTAATCTATTTTCCACCACCACCTTACTTGGATGGGTATAATGGTGTAAATAATAACTATATATGATTATTTTAAAGTGATATTGATTCTTTAATATTATACATACACTCCAATAAAATTCCACAATCATGGGAACGATATCATCGCTCGTGCGTACGTACGGAATACCATCTCCACGACGCGATGAGAATCATTCTCAATGATTAACCATTCATAAATGATTATAAAGTATATATAATAAGTAATCATGAAATATATGACATAATAATGATACTGGATTTATGTATATATATATATATATATATGTATGTCATCCAATTAATTCCATTCAATTCAATGAGGAAACGAAAACAACGTTCATGCGTACGTACGGCCTACCGTTTCCATGAATGGTGTATTTATTTACATTTATCAATCTATTATATATATGTATATTCTGAATATATATTATATATAAATAATGTTTTACATTCTGGATGTAAGTAATCATGATTTAAGTAATCATATGAATAATTACAAGTCAAAACACGGACGACAAATGAAACGATTTTACCCAAAACGCTCTTTAACATGGAATTTACAAAAGAACGGGTAATATAAAGTCATAAGTGAACCCTATATGATATCATAACAATTAATATGATTCTCTGATAATTCAATAACATTATTTAAATCATTATATAGGAGGTTCAGAATACTTACGAAGCATATCGGACCTAAGGTAAGGGATAATTTATCAATCTCATTTTTATCCGAGATTGTTTATTCGTAAGTATTTACTGGGGTTATCTTTATCATACAAGACCATGTTTTCTAAAAATGTTTTCATGTATGTTTAAAGTCCTTTTTACCCATTTTTTACTTTTACTACATGGTATGTAAGGAATATTTTTTTTTGTTTACCATACGAGGTACTTTTTGACTTTTTCGACAAAAGTACGAGAAGAATGTTTTTTTTAACGTATACGGAATGAAAGGATTTTTAAAGTTTTATAAATCCTTATTTTCATTAATATTCCTCCAAAATATTTCATGACTATTTTCAACAAAATCCCTTTCTTTTAAAATTTCATGACATTTTGTGAAAAGAAAATGATTTTGAAGAAAAAAAATGATATTTTCCTCAAGAATTCATTTCAAGTGTTTTATCAAAACCATTTTTCATATAAGATGACATTATTTAATATGTGTATATTTAAAGTATAATGTCTCTATGATTTACATGGATTCACTTTTCTTATTATGAAATGATATCCATTTCTTTTATATGGATTATGTGATGATGGGATGATGTTTATGAAACCCATTTTATTTATTGGGTTTTTATGAATGATGTATGTTTATTTTGTGGCACAAGTAAGAATGATTTCATTATGAGATGGGTGGGACCTATATCTCCCCCTGATGCATTGGGTAAAGATTTATATATAATGAGATAGACATGGATGGAACAACAAGTTAAACCGGTTCAGTAATACATGACTGGAACGAGGAGTGAACTCGATTCAGAAAGGGACTTCGTCCACTAAGATGGTCTTGGAAGCAATGCCTTGGCTAATATGGAAATCATATCATGTGCTTAATGGTTTCCACAATTACATGTTTTATTCCCATGCTATTTTATCATTATTAATGTTTCTTTATGATCTATGCCTTACGTACTTCCATGTTTTATGTTATTTCTCAAGCTTTTGATGTTTAAACATTATGTTCATGTTTTTAAGTTCAAATGTATATGGTATGTTTTATTTTATCCATTATTACCCTTACTGAGCATTTTAGCTCACCCTTTTTATGTTTTCTTTTCCCCAGGATATAAAGAAAGGTTTTAGGTAAGAAAAAAAAGAGGAAGATCTTTATGGGAGATGTTGAAGATCTTTCACCACGATTAGAAGATTACGTTCCAAGTTTCCAAAGACACTAAAATATTACGGTCCTTGTGTGTCTGTTTTTGTTATGTATTAAGTATTCCGCTAAAGTAATGTAATTTCCATGTACATCAAGCTTCAGGTCTCTACAAGGAAATTATGGAATAATACTAAGGGATAATGCAAGAATCCCTCATCAAGAAGGAAGGCACTACTATTGAACAAGAAACACTATGTTTCTTTAAAAAATCTAGGATATTAAGGCTATCCTTTATTCATGATGATATAGATGAATATCAGAGATCAATTTTGAAACTCTAGGCCTATGTGTATGGAATTTTTTAATTGGTTACTATTGATGAAGAGAGACTCCAATTTATGAGTGATCCAATTTATCTTTTTGTAATGAAAATAAATTTATCCCTGACCATTTTCCAATTTCTCAAGTCCTTGTTTTATTTATATTATCACTTTTTAATAATGCATGATATCTTGAAAAGAAACATCAAGATAACATGAAACTATTTAAACATAAAAATTGAAATGGAATATGCTAATCATGATTCCCAAACCTAGAATCAGTATGATTTCCTCTTGTGCATGGATTAAATATAGGTATATGTAGAAATAAAATTACCATAACAATAATGTTGGTATATTTTAATTAATTATTTCCTCCTAGGGATAACTCAAAAATGGGTATAGGTAGAAATTTATTATCCATAACCCTAGAGTTGGTTTATTTTGAAATGGAATTAGATGAATCAATGTGATGTGAATCCAAAATGAGGAATATGGAATGAGGATTTCCTATTTCCAAGATTTTTTAAGAACCTTGAAGTTATTTCATTATTCATTTCTTGTGGATCATCTAAATTGGTATGATAGTGATGAAGGAATAGATGAATCCTCTAAATATTTCCTAGACCAAGAGGCCTAGCAAGAAAAAATTTACTTTTTCTGGGTTCATATTGTGGAATCCCACAAGATTTGCATCCTTTTTTCTAAGACTCGTATTGGAGAGAATTAGTAGACAAAGAATCTAATTTTTCTTAGGATTCCCATTACTATTTTTTTAAACAAACAGGTTTAATGAATTTTATATTTTAAAATATCATTTTTTCCTAAGTCATGTCAGGTGTATTTCAAGTGAGAAGATACACAACCTTTATCAAACATTCCCTTTATATGTTTTTGACCTAGAGATTTATATGCCTCTTTCTTTAAGAACTTTATGGCTGTGTAAGTTTGTTCAAAGTATATGATGTTTTAAGGTTAGATTCCTTTGACCAAATGGAAAGGCAGTTTTTATATATA
Organism: Viscum album; assembly: GCA_963277665.1. Lineage (NCBI taxonomy): Eukaryota > Viridiplantae > Streptophyta > Magnoliopsida > Santalales > Viscaceae > Viscum > Viscum album. Next base: position 514,011,001 of record OY728141.1, on the reverse strand, counting down.
TGTGAGAAAATATCAACCTGATGTGAATTGATACCCTGATGTTGCTAATGTAGCCAACATCAAGGAAGTGTTAACACATTTTATTAATAGTTATTTAACCTAAGGTTACTGATGTTTGAGGTTAAACATATTTGACCACATATTACATTAGTTTAAGGTCATATATCTTTGACAAAATGATGTGTGTTGGTTAATCTATCAAGGGAAATAGAAAACCCATTATGAATGCAGGGCCCATTTATAAGAATACACTGTACCAAAAAATAGGGCATCTAGTTTTTTTTCTTAAAAATCAGAACATTGTGTCATATAGTTTGGGGTCATTAAATGAGCATTAATAAAAGTTTCAAGAATGTGGCGACATGTCCTTACTTTGAAAAAGGGTATGATGCACATGGGTATAAACTTGAGGATATTGGACCCTCCTAAATGGTTGGATTATGAATTGGAGTAAATCATAACCTAAAGATATTTAATTAGTTATGATGATATGGGTCATGTATGTAGGGGTTGATTTCTGATCATGTTTTAATGATGAGTTATAGTGAAATGGTGTTATAGAATACATATATTAGATGAAATTCACTTTAGGATGAAGATGCCTATGGTTGGAAGGTCTTGTTGGGGTTTTATATGAAAAGCCTTATAAGGTTCATGTATGCCTAACCAAATAGAGGTGTCCCTTGGAGTCAAATTCACTCATTACCGATAACCATAATGAGTTTTTGGGGATTAAAACACTTGAGAAATGAAGTAGGTCCATGAAGGAGAGTGCATTAAAGGATGGTTTTGATACTCCCAAATATTTCATCACCATATATTAGACACATTATTTGGATGAAGAGACCTGAAATGTCATTTATCTATTTTTTTCTGGAATAGTGGGTCTAGTAAGCATGGATCAACTTTTGTTAGTGCCATATGAAAGGATTCACGAGTTTTGTGTCTTTTTTTCATTTGCAATCATATTTTTTCCTAATCATTAAAAGTTTAAATCTTAGCAAGTGAATACTTGAAATTTTCTTGGACTTCTATTTAGAGGGTTTTAGACTAAAAATTTTTATTTCTCTTTCAATATCAGTTTATGGTCTTGTGTTTTGGACCATTAGGTGCTAGAGTGTAAGGTCACACAGCTTCCACCAAAAGTAATAAAATCCATGTAAGAAGGGCAAGGTAACAACCAACATGAAGGAATGTAACATTGCTAACATGAACTTCTTTAGGTGGTGTGTACATAGTTTAAGTTCATGATATGTGAACCATAATATAAGATAATCTACTAAGCATGGGAAAGGAAAAACCTGATGAGGTTTGAGAGCTTAATGGTAGTATAGATTAAATCTTGGGGGAGTGCACATAGTTTAAGGTTATAGTCCTTAAACCAAAATGCACCAAGATAGTCTATCTAGTGGTAAGGTTACAATTGAAATGATGTGGATGAGAGCCTAATGACAATATAAGAAATCCCAGAGAGGTGCACATAGTATATGGTCATGATTTATAAACTATTTCATGAAGGGGACGTGTGATACAAAAAATTAATTTGGGTTCTATGAGAAATAATATGCAACCAACTTTTGAATAGAGGATGATGATATTGTAAATCATGGATCAGGGTTATCAGATCTAGATTGATGATATGAGATGGTTATATAAGGGATGACCACTAAAAATATTTGATTGATGAGTTCAGATGTAATGATCTTAGGGCATATAGAGATTATAGGAATATCTCCTTAGGATGAAGATGCCTATAGTTAGAAGACCATATTGGGGGTGCGTATGTAGAAGTCAAATTGGGGAATGTATGAATAACCATGCATAGGTTTCCCTTGAAGCCGTATGCACTTGCTATCAATTTCGGTGAAAGGTTTATGGTTATGTGAGACACTTGAGACACAAAATGTGACTTATGGAAAGGAATGTTCATAAAAGGTGATGGAGGCATCTCATACCTCATTTGACCATGGTTAGGATGTTGCAATCCTTTGGAAAAGAGTGAAAATGTGTAATGGTTTGTACAGTTTAACATCATGCAATAAGGACTCAGGTGTCACATAGTTTGAAATAATGTGTCAAGGACTTACACTACATAATTTAACAACATGTGGCTGGGATATCCATATAAGTCACATCACATAGATTTGAGTCATGCATAATATGAAATAGACCTATCTCAGTTTTAGGTCCTTAAGTATTTTATATTAGGATGAAACATCTAAAAATGAGGGAAATTTTATCCTTGTATATGTGCGCATAAAATAATTATATTCCATAATACTTTTGGAAATCAGCATTGTTCAAGTGGAAATAAATTTTATTAAATGCCAAATAGGGGATGAAATCCTTAAATCCAATGATGTGATAGGTTTAGGTTTCGGTGGAATTCATGGATGGACCTATGATAATAGATCTAGGTGTCACTATATATCCTATGATAATGAGAATCAATCTATATGTAGTTATTCAATATCCTCTTCATAGACCTGTCTCATACATATATGAAAATTATTTAGTGGTATTACTCTAGAATCAGGTGATTATGAGAGACTCGAAAAGAATGAGGAGAAACTAGATGACTTAGAGTAATACTGGTTAAGTTTTTGACTGGAACTAAGTTAATAGATCTACGTAACACTACATGTACTTTGAAAATGGGAATCAATCCACATGTAGTTCTAGTGATGGGGACACCTTTAACATGGAATCAAGGATGAGGAATTATAAGCTAATGGTTCATATATAGATCTTTCCCATACGTAGGAGAGAGGAAATTTTGGATGATATAAATCTGGGATGGGACTGGGATAGAGGATTCATTCATCACTATGTATCCTACAAGAGTAAGAATGAATCCACATATAGTTTTAGTAGAGCTTCCATACAGATATGTCTTTTTTGTAGAGGAAATGGGTTTCACCTTTACACCAGGCCATCAATAAAGTTAGACATGGATGATAAAACCTAAACATTAAGGTGAAAGGAAGAATTATTTATTAATTAAATTTTTAGCTGGGCCCAGGATAAGAGATATAGGTTTCACTACATATCATATAAAAGTAGAAATCAAGCAACATGTAGTTCTGATAAAAAGAGATCCCCGCATAGATCTAGCTCATATATGGGGATATGAAATTTTATTATTTTGATATAGGATAAAAAATAATAGGGATCCATGCTTCCATATTGAATTAATTCATTTTATCATAATTTCATTCAATGCACCAAGAATTTCTCACTTAGATCTAGATCTTGTACAAAGGAAATGGTCTCGCCAACAATCCACCTCGAATGGTAAGATGTTTCATGTACGATGGAGCTTATATTGTGTAGTTTAAAATTATACGACTAAGAATGGTTTCTATATCATTGAACTTATTACACCTTAATATTTATAATCAAAATTATATTTAGTACCTCTAAGTTCACGAGAGTCTTTCTCAGTATGATAAAGAAGATATAACAGGGGGATCGACTAACTTGTATGACAATGTATAATGGAGAACTTGTGGAGATCATTTCTATATTTATGTAAGCTATAACATTCTGCATGGATTTGGGTCTTGTGAAAAATAGGTTGAGCATGATGAAAATTCATATATGGGCCTAAGATATCAGATCCATAAAACACTATGTATCATATAAGGATATTAATAGTTATAGACATAGTTTTTATATAAGAAATTACTTATATATAATTAGATAAAATGTATGGAAAAGGATAGTTTTACTTGGTTCATGCCAAAAAATTTAAGAAATCATGCACTCAGAATCTAGAGCAGTTTCAAGTCTCATAGAATGGACTTTTGGGAGAACTCAAATGGAGTGATTGGTAAATGGGGCACTTTATACAATTTTGGGTCACATGAGGTAGGGTCATATAAACCTTGTTCCAAGTAAAAATGTCTTAGTATTGCGGAAATCCAGGGTTGTATCAAGGATATGTTATCCTAGATTCCACAATGTATCCTGAAAAAATAGGAATCAATCAACACACACTTCTTGAAGAATATCTATATAGATATGGCTCATTTTTAAAGGAAAAGATTTACTTTTCTAGGTATAGGTTGATGAACCAAGATCCCTACTTTGGTGGATTTTGTATTGATCGAGATCATATATAAGAGAGGGTCATTTTCATGTTTTTTGAATGCATATCCAAATGGATCAAGACCATAAGGAGTTTCCCCGGTATCAAAATGATTTTTATAGTAGTGAAATTATTGTTGGGATTATGGTAAAGAGCCTAAGAATCACTAAGTATCACATGGGAGAAGGAATAAATCCACATGTAGTTCTTGAGATAGGTGTGGTAGGGTACCAATGGAGAGATGATAATATCCTCTTGAGTGAGGATGATGGCCATACAACTTAACATCATACAGGATGGATGATGACTTTTAGTTTTACATCACGAGACTAGGAAAATGATATACAATTTTACATCATATAATAAGGATTATGGGAGAAATAATATGTAGTTTATAGTGTTGTAAATCAGATCATATATTTCAGTTTAATGTATTGTGACCAATATCTTTACCGTGTAGATTAATTTCGTATGATGAAAAAATTTTCCACGTAGTTTAATGTATTGTTATGAGAAAGTTATGAAAAGTAGTTTAAATTCATATAGTTATGACTTATGAAATGACATGAATATTATAAAAAGTTCATTTTTAGAAACCTTTCATTGGTGGAATTAATAATGTGCTAACCATCCATAGTGTCCAAGGATTAGGTTCCATTAGAATATAATTTTTGTATGGAATAAGGCCGTTTAAACTTTTTATTGAGATTGGGAGGCTTCTTATAACAGTATCATTGGAGTTTAGAGAACCAATACCTTCTCTCTTTATAGTAACAAGTATAGAAAATATTTCTTTTTAAAGGATCTTGAAACTTGGTTCTGATGGATTTCTTGGTTATCCATTATGTGGAACATTTCCTAATCTAGTATCCCTAACTCATGAAGTCATTTTTTTGAGTTTTCATATTCAATGAGTTGATTACATATGGCTACTCAAAGATAATTCAATTGAACCTTGATGGGAAATACTACCTCAGTCACATAGACTAGTGAATATGGGGTTTCTCATATAGCAGTGTGGGTTGTGGTGTGATAGGCCCACAAGGAATGCATGAGTTTATTTTTTCCAAGGATTCTTTCTCCTTTTCACCATCTCATGAAGGATATTTTATAGAGTCTTGTAAAAGGACTCTATCCATACATTTGTTTCTACATGGTAGTGAGTTGAGTGATTTGAATTGATGTTAGATTCTTGATACAAGCTTTTCAAATTGGAAGAATAAAAACTAGTGTTATTATCTCTCAATATAGTTTGAGGGTCACCAAATATAGTGAACATATTTGACTTTATAAAGTTAATAATAGACTTATTCAAGTATTAATTTCGGGGTATGGCCTTGAACCATTTAGAAAAGAATTTGGCGGTAGTAAGTATGTACTTAAACTATCTAGCTTTATCTGGGGGATATGTCCCCATGGCATCTATTCACTATATGGTGAACAACCAAGAATATTTAGCAGAATAGAATAAAAATGGAGAATGATGTATAAATTTGGCATGTATTTAGAAGGAATAACACTTATTAGTGAACTCCATATAGTACTGTATCATTAACAAGTAGAAATTACCATGTATTATGATTTTATAAGAGAGCTTGGATCCTAACCGATGAGTGTCATAAGAACCAGAATAGATTTATTAAATTAAAATGGGGATATCCTTCCCCTTTATGCATATAAGGATAATTACATTAAATCATTATTTTTATAGGAGATATTGGGAGCTAGAATCACCATAGAGTGTGAATTTCACCACTTGACGATGAATCTACTCTCTTGTTTTCTACTTTAGTGGAAGGATCTAGTCTCTGAGGTAGTCCAGGATTAGGGATATCCATTCATTGGTTGTGGTGGATGATAAGGATATATAATCATTATTATTAGTGGTAGTGTTTATTTAAGTTATTTTAATCGTATCCTATATAATAAATGGGGATACAATCCTTTGATGTGAAATACAGATGATCCTCTCATCTTGGTATGGGCTTGCCGGTGTGGCAGTTGCATTAGCTAGAGCATCTACATGGAAATTTTTTGAATATGGAACATGATTCAAAATCAACTCATAGAGGAACTATGTAATCAATTCTCAAACATAATTACATAGAAGGATTAGTTTTTCCTTCTTGATGGAATATTCACTATTGATTTATTTGATCCCTAGTTATGAATTTCCTTTGATTTTGAGGTGATCCAATGGAATCTGCAAGTCTAAATCCAAACTATTGATGAGGGATTAAAACAAAACCTCATTTTCGGTAGATCCTTATGATAGTAGGAAGGAATAGGTAAATACTACCTTGGATGGGGAAACAAACACAATATCAAATCCAAATTTGTTATCTTTTGGTTTCTCATCCTCATACCTATCAATATTCATGAATCACCATTAAATTACATTTCCCATGCTTGGAGTGTCTTTTGAATGGAGAGGCATTCCTCATCAGGAGGATCCATGTTTAATATCCCACTACTAGGAGTTTGGTGTTCTATAAGCAAGTCTACCAATACCCACCGCTTAATTTATTTCTAATACACACATTGTATATTAAAATTCTATGGGATGAATACCTATCATGATTGAAATCTAGTCAGAATTTGATGGAAAAGAATATACTTGAGTGGGTTGACATGATAGAACAAATGAATCTCATGATGTTTGAGATACTGCCTCATATTCTGCACTACAAGGATCAATGCCAAATTGTTCTTCTTAAAATTAGAATACTATGTCTTGGTTTCTATCATGGTTTGAATGAGATAATAAAAACTATTTTATTTGGACAAATTATTCTTCCAAGCTAGTAGAACATCGAGAGAACTCTATAGAGTCACCAAATATAAGAAAAATGTATTTCCTTATACTAGTGGCATTGGTACTAGTGGAGAGAGGATATACTACTTCAGGTCATCAAAGGCTCTCTGGTTATTCTCTTCCCAATATAAAGAAATCTATTTTTCCTTAATTTTGTGAAGGGATGGAATTTACCAATGAGATTGGAAATTAATCACCTAATGTAGGAAAGATTCCCTTGGATCCCCCTCAATTATTTGAGGTTCCTAGGTAGAGGAATATTAATAATTTTTTGGTATTTTAAAGGTCAACATAAATGTCTCTATGAAACCCCATGAAGCTAAGAAATGTTCACATTATTACCTTGATGGAACACGTTAGGTGATTAATTTTTAGGCTATGTTTCTAGAAATTTCTAAAAACAGTTTCATGTTCAGTGATATGATCACAATTTTTTTGAGATTTGACTATGAGGTCATCCATGTAACACTCCATAGTTTTCCTTAATAAGGATTTTAATATGTGATGCACAATGATTTGATATGCATCACCAACATTATTTAAATCATTGGGAATCACTTGGTAAAAATATATTCACTAGGGTGCCCTGAAAGTAGTAGCTACCTCATTGGTTGAGGTCACCCAAATCTGATTAAAACTAGAATACCCATCCATGAGGGAGTGATATTCAAATACAAACATTGAATTGATCATTAATTTCTTGATCAGGAATGGAAATTCATCTTTCAAGTAGTTACTATTGAGGTCCCTGAAGTCAATACAGACATGGATATGACTATTTTTATTCTTAAAAGGGTTGAATTTTTCCATCCACTTTAGATACTGAACTTCTTGGATAAATATGGATTTGATGAACTTGTAATTTTTATCTTCAGCCTTGGGAATTAGAGTTGTATGAATTCTTCTTTATTCTTGTTGGTATCCATGTTGGTCATCTGGAAATCCTATATGATGGGTGGCCACCATAGGTTTCAACCCTAGATTGTTTTTTTAGTTCCAAGTGAATACATACCAATTCTATTTCAAGAAGGAAAAATACTCCCACCACTCATTTGGGGCTATGGATTCATTGATGAGAATGGTTCAAAAATATTATTTTGTGCTGATATTCACCTACACGATCACATCGATAGTGGTATAAACGTCTTTCTCAAATGCTAGAGTGGAATATCTAAGGTAAATTTTCTTTTATTTCTTTTCCTCAATGTTATCGGGGTAAAAAGATGAAGGTGAAATTACATAATTGGAATTAAATGTGAGGGTGATTCTTTCATATGTGGATGAAAAGGAGGTACTCAAGATATGGAGGGTGTTGTATCACCATTAGGGGAATTTCAAAAATATTCTAATTCTACCCTTATATCCTTAAAGGAAGAAGAGGTGTTGATATCCAGGAGTTTGAAAGATAGTATGAGGGTATATTTACCTTTTTTTAGTATTTTGGAGGTATAATTCGATCATAATGATGATTTATAGACCTCTTTGGGTATCATAGATGATAAAAGAGTACTTTTAATAGGGATATCTTCTCATGTGACACTATTTCCCATGAATTAACTATGATATACATCTAACATGATCGCCTCAACTAACATAGTTATTAATATATAAATGAGGGGAAGTAGGATGTTTTGGATGCTCCCTAGAGTTGGGTTTGTTTCCTTGATCAGGTTGATGATAAATATATAATCCTTATTAGCTAGGCTGTATCATATTTCTAGTGTAGTTCCCAAACTAATGGAAAAAATGACATTCACATCATTTCCCATCATCAGTTTTTTTCATTCTCTCTTATAAAAGCCTTATTCAGTATATTAGGATTCACAATATTCAAAGGGGAACCATCCACACTCAAAAATGTTTCTTCCCCATTGATAGGGTATTTCATGCAATGTTGGTATGATGATGGAACCAGAGTATGTTTTTGAATCCATGGCCTTCCCAAAAGGATATTTAATATTGTTTCTTTGAGAATTACCATGAAACATAAGTTGGATATCAGATCCTCAAAATGGTTTTTGAGTTTTATCATCCCAAGGAAATTTTAATATTTTTTATCATACCCTTGGATGTTCAATTTTGATGGAGTCATGTTATCCTCACCATAACTGAAGAAATAAAGTGTTTATAATGGGATGAGATTGACCCTAGAGTCATTTTCAATCAATAATCATTGAATTTCAACATTTTAAAGCTTGTTTGAGATATATAGGGGGTCTGATGTGTCCCTCAAAGGAAGACTATTTATCCTACTCTATAAATGAGATGACAGTGTGACATACCAATGGGGAAGTCTCTACATGATACACAATGACCGTGAAAACTTCATCCACAAATTCTTAGGGGATTCAAGGGGCCTCAAAAAATTATTCCTTGAGTTATTTTGAGAGATGACGTGCATCCAATGTGAAAAGTTTATCTAGGATGGTATCCAACTACTTCAAAATATCATACTTATGCACTGGGGGATGAAACTTATGAAGATGGGGTTATTCATTGGCATGAAGCTTACATGCTAAGGAATTTGACATATTTGGATTTGGTGCTTGGATGGAACTTGAATCCATTTTTATGTTGATAGGTCAAGTTAAAATGGCCCAATATATACCTGGGTTAGCGAGATAATCATACACCTTCCAAATGATCTTCCATGTTAATTGGATTTTAATGACCCCTGGAGGATTTATGGGTGTATCTATGTTTCTATGTGGATCACTAAAAAATTTTCCCTTGATTTTCATCCACATGTATGGATTAAATGGGGATGTAGTTGTAATTTTTTGATTTACCATGACCATGTCTTCCTCATTTCCCTCAGCTTTTGTGACCTCTTCCTCTGAACCCCAAGTTATGTATAAGGAACTCTCAAGTTCATATGTATATTCTTTATCAAATAAGGGGTTTGCTAAGTGAATAGAATTACTAGATCCAAAAAGTGATTATTTTCCTCATGAGGGTTCCATTTGATTAGGTGGTTCCCATACTCTTAATTATAGGGTAATAAAACCCTCAACAATCTAGAATAGTTTGGGAGATGGTCAAGTATCCTCTTCAACAGTCTAGAATAGTTTGGGAGATGGTCAAGTATCCTCTTCCAACACCCTATTCTATTTCAAATAAGTATGCCTACCCCCTAAGGATGGGTTTGAAGGTGTGGATTTGGAGGGTACAATGGGAATCGGGGAAACAACTGGTTGATTGTTTTGTGCCCTAAGTATAGTATGATCCCAATAAACTATCTTTCACAACACATAGTTATTGAATTTTTGTTCATTTCTGGTAGAATTTTTTTTCCATTCATCATCTTCCTCAAGTTAGGTATTATACACATATGAAAATTGTACTAGAGGTTTTCCCAATGTCACTTTTAATAATTGACCATCTTCTCAAGGATATCCTTGAAGATAAAATAGTGTTGAATGTTGTTTCCCAATATCCGGTTGAAAGTGAAATAGTTTAGATAATCATTAATATCAACTTCATTGGGATTTATGGGATCCGAAAACTTAATAATATTATTTTCCATGACTGTGATGAAATAGACTAGAGCTTTCTCTTTTTAGAAAGAGTGGGTTTTATTCCTTCAATAATCATATTGCGGGATACCTTTCTCCTTCTTCACCTCTAGAAGAGGGAGATTTTGTTGTTTTTATTATTTTATGGAAGTTATCAGGTGATATGGAGATTTTTTTGGAATCTTTGACACTTATTAGTGTTGGATTAAGTGTGAAAATATCAGTTTCCTCTTTTATAGAACCTTTTCTATGAGCAACAAGTTCAAGACAATATTTTACTCCCATTCACCAAATGGAATCCTATAGATTTTTTACTACACTAGTGAACTCATTAAATCTTTCTAGGTAATATATTAAGATAAAAAGCATCTGTAACTCATCCTTGAGGTTCTCTATACTAATCTTTAGTAGATTCTTCTGTGGGAGTTGCATATTGAGAGAGTATGTTAGACCCTTCCATATAGTGATGAAGTCAGATACACTATAATTTTCATGTTGTTTTCAGTTATATAGGTTGATGAAAATCATCTTACTTATTATAGAGTTGAATTGACAGAGGAAGTGATGTCAAAGGTCTTCATAACCTATGATGGAATCAGCTAGAAAATTTATGTACCATACAATGTCTTTCTCTTATAGAGTATTTAAAAATTAGATGAAATTATCCACTTCCTACTAATCATATGTGCCCATCATAGGGCCACACTGGGACACAAAATGTGAGATGTGTTTCTCCATATATCCCATTCCACTGAATGTTAGGAATATGGAATTCCTGAAGTTGGGTGGAGAAGGAGTGACATCCACATATTCAAAATATGGGTTTCTCTCAAGCTACACTCAGGAATGATACCCCTCTATTGATTTTATTCGATCATTGATAGACTCATTGAATCTGAGAAGGTCATGGGGAAATATTTTCTAAGCTAATCCCTAAATAGGGGTGTTAGGGGAAGATTGATATGGTTTCCTTATATATGTTAGCTATTGACTTCTAGTTCAATCTAGGACCAGGTGGCTTTTTTGAAACAAGGGAGGATTATATCATAGTAGAGGAAAATCTTGGTCATCCTTAATCATTAGGTTCAATTAAACATATTGTTTGGACCTAGAGTTAGACTAAAAACTATAGTCTTCTCTCATGGGTTGAGGGATTATTTCTTGGTGAATAGAAGGAGAAACATCCATTTTATATTAATGTTTATACTCAAAAGGAATATTTCCTATGAGTAATTTCAGTATTGAGTTGATTTAGATAGTATATATCTACCCCATGATATGCCAAAAAAATTTCAACAGAGAGGACTTCAACCTAATCAGGTAGTGAATGAGATATATCCATAAATTTACCTTTATCTTTATCTAAGGAATATCAAGGGATTACAAATTGAACATTTGGAGCTTCCAAGTTTTATATCTTCCTATTTTGTTGGGTACACATGCCTTCCTTATGCGTTTCAGTGAGAAAAATATCTTGGGAAACTATTGCATTATTATATTCTTCCATATCCATGTCTGGACCCATATCATCCATCTAAATAGAATTCACAACATTCACCAACACATATTAGGATTCGGGAATCACTTCATTATAATTTGATTTATTGAGTGAATCTATATTCCTTGTACCCTATTTGAACGCTATGTTAAGATCCTCCTCTACATCTCTTCTCCAAGTGGACCACTTTGTCATGAAACCTCTGTAGGGTTTAACCTTTTCTACTGGGCTTTAACCTGAACATGGTATATAGATAGATATCCAGAGGGAGAATTTAAACTTCTTAACTAAGTGTTCCCCAAATGATAGGAGTGTTTCTTGTATTGGTGTGAATGAAAAGGATACTGACTGTTAGAGGTCACATACAAGTATAAAAAACACCAACTTTCTTTGGTCTTGATTTTAAAAATTCCCCAAACATAAGGGTTGGGGTCGAATTGATTCCACCCCCAACATATCTAGAATCTATTTATGATTTAATGATCTCAAGTGTGGTGGTGGTGGTAAAAATTTCTTATCCTTGTGGACTGGGTCATGTCCTGGATGACTACCATATAAACTATCAATACAGTCTTCTTGATTTGTCATGATTTTACTCAGGCACAAGATGAGTGTGATTCCTATCCATAATGTGAAATTCTTATCACCAGAGGCTATCTTATGGTTAAATAATTCACCTTCCTTAGATGAAATGTTTTTAGGGATTTTTTAGAGGCATGGCTGATGGTCCTATCAATAGACCGCTCCCTCAGGTTATGCGAATTTTATTCCTTGGAGGTGGGAGGATGTTGTTGGATGTACTAAATGACATAAGAGGTATCTGGGCATGAAACCTATCCGATATAAATTAATTTATAGGATTCTTTCTTTGGGGGACTAATCTATCCCAGATATGGGTTAGAGTTAAATTTTTCTTACTCAACCCATATATAGATACACACATTAGACAGAGCATCGATGATTATCAGTAAAAGTTCCCTTGAGCTATGGTGACAAGAATGTAATATGTTCTTAATTTTTTTCTTTGATATTAGATTTTGACCTACTGAGAATGTAGTAAAATCAATCTAACATCAAATCATTTTTACTACATAAATATTGTTGTAATAATTCTGGTAATATGGGTTCTTTCTCTTTAGCAGATGAAGATCCACTTATCTATTTTGGAATAATTAAGGCACATAATACTTCTTTAATACCTATGATATGTCATAATGGGGATTTTCAATGATCCAAAACATGGCCAAGAGGTTGAATATGAATAATTATTTCCATATGTCTATGAATCCCTCATTATCTTTAGGGGAAATCTCTAACTAGATCTGACCACCATGATTGTTTCCCAAGTTATTTATCTGAAAGATGAGAATTTCCATGGGCTTTAGAAGGTGATGATAAGTAATTTCACCTCAAATAATTTTTTGATGAAGATTAAGTGGAATATATGGGAGTTGAGGTCATGGGCATAATCGTCCTCTATCCCTTGAGCACTTCTTGGTATGAGGGAACTCTCAGAATAGCTTTGACATGGGTAGGACCTTCATATCATGATTAAATAACACTATGGGGTAGAAATTCATGGTTACCTTTAAATGGGATGATAAGGGTAGGATGTCTTTTCCTGTTGATATTCTCACTATATGAAAGACTTTTATAGGTGAAATCATGAGAAAATTTATCATAACTGATCTTTGTGTTTCTACATGAAGAAACTTTGTGTCTTGTGTTCGGCGGAGGACCACCAGAACTACTAATGAAAATATCATGGGAAGGAACTATATAGATGAAGTTTCTCTATCTTTATTATAGTGAACCATTATACTCTCAGTTCAGTATATATAGGTGTTGTAGATCCTTAATAATATCAATACGAATCAGAAAATGAATATGGGATTCCTCTTGGGTCATTATTTTCATTTGGAGATATATTATTTTAGAATCTCTCATTGTGGAAGGTGTGTGACCTTTTTGGATGTGAGACTTTTTGAGTGACTTTCATGTCATCGATAGAGCTGGATGATGAGATTCTTGGAATAATATAGGGACATGTATGTATAATTTTTTTCCACCAAAATATATCGATGGGTTGCTTCAGACCAAGTAGGAATATATGCATCCCTTGGGGAGTTGGTGATATGTGACATTGATCTTCCTTAGGATGAAGGGGAGTAGGTCTATCTTCGTAATTTTTAGCCTCTTCAAGAATATACCAATAGGCCACCTGTGTAGATGTGGTAATATGATCCGCTCCTGTGTCTCTATCAGAATATGCTGACGGTCTTCTTGAATGTAAGAAATGATATGAGACTTCTCTTGAGTATCTATTAGGATATGATGATGATAATCTTCAACATTATTATGAGTAAAAATATAAGCCTAATATTTGGTGATTTATGATATATTCTGACTATCACTTTTTACAACTAATTTTAGGATATAATGAAATATATACAAGAGGTGGTAAATGATATAGCCCTGTCTATATATTGCTAAAAAGATATATTTATGGGCTTCTACATCGGGAACATGAATATATTCTCTCTCTTCGTGGGAGTGGGAGTATGTTCCTACTACCATCCTCCAGTTTCTATCAGAAAATGCCAATGTACTTCATATATGGTGGTCAGAATATGGGATTTCCCCTTGGTCCCTACTAATATATAGAGACATGGACCTGATGTATATAGTGAGAAACTGAGGACTTGGTTGGTGTGAGTAGGAATATGGTCTTTCTCCTTCACCAAGACATTATGATGGATCTTATCCTAGGGAACCAAAATATAAGAATGTTATCAATTTTATCAGATATGATTTCCTTGGTAAGACCTCCTCTAGGGTGTTTAGTAATGGGTGGCTGAGGATGGTATCTCATGTGTATCCTCCTCAGTGAAATCCCGAGGAATTGGGTCCAAACAACATTGTTGGAACTAATGGTGGGTAGGAAGATCCCTCCTAGGAGACTTCGTGTAGTGGTGATGCCATGATCAACCTCTGAGTCCTCCACCCTATGATTGGGGAGGTACTTATTATCACACTTTAGTGATAGAATCTTGAAGCTATTGAAGGTGGGGACATGTGGCACTATATTCAATGCTAATTTCCCATGGTGGGATAAGCTATGAGGATTTAGTTATTGGATACTCACACATGTATCCTCCATTGAATCAATGGTACTATTTTGTGGTACTCCCTCTTCAATGCATTCCCCACTAGGTTCTAGAGGTTTCAGATAGGTGACATCGACTTTTTGGTTGTTGGGGTTACATATTTTGTTATAAATGAAGCATGTGAATAGTTTCTTAATGAATATTACATCATTTTGGATCAAATGGAGCTCTTGAAATGGGCACTTGAAACAAAATAACACCACAAATAAGAACATTGATCAGTACAATATTACAAGTGAGTGCATGTTCAACCAATAATTACCCAGTAGGGGAATTCATGTTGGTCTTGTTTGTGTGAAACATGCAAAACAAAATAGCTCAAATTTTTTTTGTAAAAAGATAATTATAGTTGAACGATTTATGTTAGGTTCACCATTTTTTCTCCCACCCCACTACATGGTTTCTGATGGAATTAGTTTGGGGTTTTTAACAAACATCCAATGTACTCCACCATGAAATTTTAAGTTAGTGTGGAAATACTTTATAAAGATAGGTGTTCATTGGGAATTTACTAATGACACCTTAGAATATACGTTGCTCAAGTGGATGGGAGTTTAAAATCATCCATACCTTTTGAAGTGGGGTTATCACATATACATGGACTCGCTTATAGATTTAATATGTATTCGTGAATCCTTCCCAAATCCCAATGCAAGATTGGTTACGACTATATAAATAGTACATCCTAAACATGAATTTATGTGAATATATTTATGTATTAGAGGTTCTCCATCTTGTTCTTATCAATTATAAATACATAGTTTTTAGGGAACTGTAGTTTAAAGCCACACATTTGGGCATCATGAAGTATATCTCCATCTAGTATTACATTTGAAATTCATAGTGTTGGTATCATGACAATGAGAAGGGATACTTATATATCATTGTAATAGGAATTAGAACACATGTAGTTCAGTTTGAATTAATATAAAACATCATACCTTTTAAATTTGTGTAACAAGTTTATATTCCAATAAATTTACAGTTATATAGAATGGAATCCTAGGTTGAAGGTGTGGGACACACACATATGTCTCCCTTTCTGATTAACCTTGAAGGGAATGTGTCTTAATGAGGACATGTTGGTTCCATAAAGAAATATGGTGTTTTGGGGTACGTGGTTGATTTAATGAGCATAAATACAACCCACTGATCATATGTATGGATTCGTTAGGAATGCAGACTAACTAGGAAAATATGGTTGTACATAGGGGGAATATATCCCTTTAGGCGAGGCACGGTTTAATTGAGAATATGTATTAATAACATAATGGTTCATAGGGAATATATACCTAGTGAAAGTAAATTGGGGTATCAGAGGAAGTATGACCCAATGAGTAGGGATGTCCAATCCTTTGAAGGTTATGGCCTAGCATGGAAGGGCATAGATGATATCATGAAGAAGTTTACCCCAAGATAATGGATATAGTGGGTTAATCCTTGATCCCATACATCTAGTGACCTTGGAGGATTCCTTAATAGATGGATACCCAAATAAGGGACTTGGGTGAAGGGATTTTATTATGGAGAATATGGCATGCAAGGTTCCCTAACATGAGAGTTGGAAAAGTGGTTCTCCCGAGTAATGGGACTTGGGTGTTTGGTCTCCCAAGTGAAGAGCCTTGGACGATGGATCACCCAATTTAAAGGCCTTGGGTGATGGGATGAAAATTTGAAAGGCCTTATGTAAAAAGTTACTAATGTGAAAGGCCATAGGTGATAGTTCACCCTTTTGAAAGACCTTAGGAAATGAGTTTCCCTCATAGAAGTCCTTTGGAAATGGGTTACCATCATGGAAGACCTCAGTAGATGGGTCACCCTGATATAATACCTTGGGTGATGGGTTTCTATTATATAAGACCTTGGGTGATGGTTCACCCTTGTCTAAGACTTATGGTGATAGGTCACCCTTGTAGAAGACATCATGTAATGGGCCACTCTTGTGGAAGACATAGGGCACTGTTGTGGAGGAGAAGAGATAGACCATTCACCCTAGTGTAGGAATAGTAGGGGAAAATTGGTCTTTCATGAAGTTTTTACCCTTTTAAATAACTCAATTACCACTTAAATTAATTACCATAGGCTTAAAGTTCCAGAGGATACCTAAATGGGGCTTTCGAGACTTGGGTGAAGTGGGTCTGAGTGTCTCTCTCTTTAGGAAGTGGGAAATCTCATGCTCAAATTATGAGTTTAGGGGATCTATTTATTGTAAATCATGAAATAATGGGTGCATTAGATGGTTGGTGAGAGGAAGTACGTACATCATGCATGAGCGACACAACCTAGGTGTTAAGGTGTTTTGCATTGATGGATTGGGTGATGTAGCCTGGTTGAGTGAAGGGGAACCTAGGAGGTGCATCCTGTGCATTCATAGGGGACCCTAGGAAATGTGGCGAGACATTTCCTAAGGACTCTTAGCCTTCTTAACTTTATTCCTTTATCATGAAAAGGTGTCACCAGCACAAAAAAAAAGAAATTACATAGGTACTAGAATCAGGCAACTGTGCTCAAATGGGTAGACCAGGACCTCAAATCTGGAACACCATCTTAGGGAAAACCCAAAAAAATTAAACTAGTGCCATTAAGTGATAAAAACCCTAAATTAAACTTTCATTTTGGTTTCCTAAGAACTGAACCAAGGTTAACTAACCCATCAAGGAACCAACCTTGAGACAAACATATCATATGTTCACACCCAACCTCAAGTGAAAGCAACCCAAACTAAAAAAACACACATATAACAATCATTCATCACTATCCATAGAAGGGAAAACCCATAAATCCTAGATACATACCTAAATAAAATCCTAATATAAGTGACCACCTAAAACCTAATTACACTTGAGACTTCCCTTTCCTATAACCCAACTCAAAAAAACCACTGAAGATGGCCCCAAAAACCAAACTAAAAATAGGCCCTCAAATGTAACACCCCAACTTTTGTTTTCCTAAAAATAAATAGAAATGCATGGAACTTTGTTTTAAGTAGATATTTTTTTTAATTATCCTTTAAAACATAACTTTTCTACTTCTATGTTCTGAATTTCATGAAACTGTCATCTACAATTGTGTTTAGTATGTTATTTGGAGTCTGTTGGAACAAACTTGTTTTTTTGGTGAATAGTAACATACCCTTATGAATAGTAATACGACCCTAATGAATAGTAAATTTTATTATTATTTTATTTTCTCAAGGATTTAAGATAATAGCTTCTAGGTTAATTTTTCATTGTGATATAGAAGTAGTTACAGAATTAAAATTGTTATTTTTTGAATTAAGTATGATTTTATTTAAAAATTAAATTAATAATATTTAGAAAATTATTTTCAAAAAATGGACTTTATTTTTGAAATCTATACGTCGATAAATGGTTAGGGTGAATTTTGGGATTTTTTCTGAAACAATTGATTTTTCGATGAATAATAAAAAATACAGTTTTTAGTTTCGGTGTATTAATGACATCATTAATGATATAATAATGATGTCATAAATATGGTAGACTTGTGTATAGTTAAATAATATGTGAGGTGTCCCAAGGGGCTTATACCATGGGAAAATACCAATGGAAATCCCATGGTTTGGTAAATACCACTCATGAGGCGTCCCTTGAAAATTATTAAAATAATCCCTCACTTTTCCTATAAATACCAACTCTTACTTTCATTGAATTCATTCCCAATTCTCCCTCAACAAATATCTGGCC
Organism: Viscum album; assembly: GCA_963277665.1. Taxonomy (NCBI): domain Eukaryota; kingdom Viridiplantae; phylum Streptophyta; class Magnoliopsida; order Santalales; family Viscaceae; genus Viscum; species Viscum album. The sequence continues at coordinate 513,992,212 of OY728141.1, read as the reverse complement.
TCCTTACCTTCATAGTATTCCTCCCAAGGTTTCCTCAATCCCCTAAGGTCCCAACCATCAAGTTCTAAGGGTTACTCTACAAGGCAAGAAAATTCTCAATTTCTTTCTTTTCTCCTTTCAAGTTCTCTTTTATGTGGTATAACTTTCAAGTTTCCATACCATGTTATTATTTTATTCTTATTATTGATCTAATATATATTATGATTCATTTATGGATGGGTTACCCTTGTCCCCTCTCCTTTTTAATATTTTCTAAAACCATGTTGCGTAGCTGTTAGGCTGCCGAAGTTTTGTAAGCGATTTCACAATTATTCTTCCTCCAATGGACCAAAGGCCTTAATTTTTTATTGATTTTTGATAATCCACCTTTCAAGGGGTGAGGTGGAACCATTATAAGGCCTATTGGAATAAGTATTACATGGATCATAGTCCTTAGAGGAATTCATTGCCCGTAGGCTTCAAACATTACATACAACCCAGACTAACTACTTGGAACTTCTCCTCCTCAGCATCATTATTGTGAAATCAGCTTTCCACCTTCGCATGGATTTTTGGCTAGGCATTACTATGCATGAACTGGCTTTTCCCGATGGTAGGTTCCATACCCTCTCATTCTTTCAATCCGTTTAGCTTCTGCGGTGGTGAAAGCTCCTTGCTCATCCTCCTTGTAGAGCTTGTTCCTAGTAGGTTGTCTGGTTTTCATATGCACTTAATGGTGGCCTAAAGGCCTTGAGGTGGCTCTAAGGCCTTACTAAACCAAAGGCCTAGGTGGAACGAAGGCCTTAAAGGACTCATGGTGCAAATCGGTGGCCCGAAGGCCCAAACTGGGGCATATTCTCGGCTGCTATAGTGCCAAACAATGACTGCTACAAGTCCCACTATAGTACCTACTACAGTACTGCATAGTTCCCACTACATTACCTTATACAGTACTGCTACAGTCCCTACTACAGTGCCTTATACATTACCTGGAAATTCTGACTCTGCCTGGATTTGATCCCTGGTCGCTTGGATGCACTTATGGAGTCCTTACCAACCGGGCTAAGGCTCATGTGTGATTTCACAATTATTCTTTTATTTTGAGTTCTTTCCTTATTCTTTCTTCGTATCTCCTTACCCAAGAGGCATGAAATCTCTTGAAATCATTTATATTCTATATTTTATCATTCTTATGGAAAATTACTCATCATTATTCTTCTCCTCTCCAACTTATTTAAATAATAAAACATTTTCCGTTTCTGTTGAATTATCGTCATCATGGACGATGTGATTTAAATTTCCATTAATTCTTTCAATTCTGGTCATGAAACCATTTATTTGGTTGAACCAAGTTATAATATATTTTTTATGACTCACCCATGGTTCTAGAACTATTTTTTACTCATGGTTCTAATTTATAAGACAAAACGAGGTTGTTATTATCAAAGAACCACTAAAAGGATCTAAACGAACATCATTAATGTTCTAACTTATGAATCATCCACATGTAAGAATTAAAATTGATAAATGGAGTAATTTATGTTATTGGTTATATGAAAATACTACTCCATTCCAATTCTGTAGCTTCACTTCCAATCGACAAGAATGTCCACCATGAACCAATCATAGAAATCATGTAAAGAATTCAACCCAAAAAAATTCAAGGGGAAAAATAATAACAATTAAGGGTGAAAAGATGTTATGAAATGATCATATAAGATGTTATAAACATGAAAATGTTTCTGTAAAATATTAATAACACTCTTTTAACCATTATATAAGAGGTTTAAATAAGTTGGAAGTAAGACAAACCCGAGGTAAGGGAATTCTTAACCTGATTTCCATTCTTTGGGTTAACTTTCTACTTCATTATTTATGTGATATTAAAATTGTTTGTGTGATGGGTTATATTTATATTATGTTTTATTATGTGTATTTATGGAATATATACATACTCAATCCACTCTATTAGGTCTCTCTTCAATTGTATGATATTTATAAGGGGATTTTCTTTAAAAAATTTCTTTTTTAATTCAGTTTTATGAAATTCCAAAGCAATATTTTTATGGAATTATTCATGTTGTATGATTATGTTTTGGTTATTCGGAATTATTTATGATGCAGGGTGGGATCTATATCTCTATCCAATTCATTGGGTATGTGTATGTTGTAGGTCGGCCGTATGGTTACTCCAAGTGTAACTGCGATGGTTACACAAAGTAAGGTAGCCGTGAGGGTTACAGATTATAAGGTAGCCAAGAATGGTTACAAGATTATGTAAGTAATTCCCCAAGATACCTCTATGATTATATTTATGTTCTCATGTTTTGTGTGGATATTGTGTGAATATCATGTTACACAAAGTAAGTATATATGAGTGACAAGCATGTCTTCTAAAAATGTTTTCATACGTTTCGAGTATTCATGGACTAATGTTCTCTTTCCTTACTTTTTCATCCCTTACTGATCTTTTTTTCTCATACCAAGTTTATAAATGATTTATCACAGGTTAATGGATGTGTAATACAAGGAAGGAAGACACGTTAAATGTTGAATAATTGTCAAGGAGTCTTGTTTTAAGCTTTAATGTTTATATTTTGAAAAAAATGGAAACTGTTTTTATGGTATTCACTCTGTAACAATGTGTAATGTTATGAATGTTTTGTCCTAATTACCTAAAGCTCTAAACTTGAAAATACCATCAATGTCAAAGGAGGTTTTTTCTTGAATAAATTCAATATTATGTGTGTAATAAGGTCGGGTTCTTATAGTTGGTATCATAGGATGGTTTAGATAACTTTAGGGGTTAGGGTGATGTTAATAGAATACCATAAATGATTTTCACTCTATGTTTAATTTTTTTATAGAATTTAAAGATTACCATGTAGATTCATCTAAGATATGTTGTTTTAGAATGGTTGTATGTAGAAGGAACATGGATACTGAAGAGGAGAGGCACTGACAGAATGACATCCTTCCAGAACTACATCCCGGAATGGTAGGGATTGGAACCGAGAAGTTTGTGATAGTAATGGATCAGCTAATGAAGGAAATAAATGGTGGTTGAATCCATGCAAGAGAACCAATATAGGTATCACAATAGAACATGACAGTAGTGGAACATTTTATAAGACAACACCTTCCTACATTCAATGGATCTTCTGACCCAGTAACATCTGAAGGATGGATCAAATCCCTTGAAAAGATATTCGATGTTATGTGATGTTCAGACAATCAAAATGTAATTCTTGACATTTATTGTTTTGAAGGGGAAGCTGATCAGTGGTGGTAAATGGTAAGGAATAACAGGGGTAGATAGGATTTTTATGCCTTAGAGTGGGATGAATATAAAAGTCTTTTCCTTGAAAAATATTTTCCTAAGGTGGTGCGACTTAGAATGGAGAAGAAATTACTTGAATTGAAACTGAAGGAGGAAGATTCAGTGGATGTGTATGAAGTGAACTTCACCTGACTGGTGAGGTTTTCACCAAATCTTATTATAGATCTTGATAGAAAAATCAATAGCTTTTACTCAGGACTAAAGCGAAGGTATCGAAGGGCGTTGGACTCCAGTGAATTCAAAAGTTATGAGAAACTTTTCTGATGTGATGAGAGGGTAGAAATGGAGTTTGCTGATGATCATGTGCATTTTGGAAACAAAGAGAAGAATAGGTATAGTTGGAAAGCAATGGGTAAGAATCAACCAAATAAATTGGATGGTAAGAAAATCTAATTTCTAGTTTGTGAAAAGTGTGGCAAGAAACACCCATGGGAATGTCTAATGAAAAGTAGGAAGTGTTTTAAATGTTGTAAGTTTGGACATATGGATCAAGATTGCAATGAAAATGATCCTAAGAATAATCTTGATAAGCAAACTGTAAAGAGTTTTAAATGTGGTGAGATGGGTCACTATGCAAATGTCTTCCCAATGAGAGATTTGAATGATGTAAAGAATCCATACTACACGCAGAAATGTGTAGTGAGATCCTTTGAAACTACATTAGCAGACATCGACCATCCAATGAAGTTGTATCAGGTATTTTGTTTGTTCACTCAGATTTTGCTAAAGTTTTATTTGATACGGGGTCTACACATTCCTTCATCTCTGAGAAATTTTCTGGTAAATTGGAAATATCACCTCAAAAAATGAGACCCTAACTTTTTGTTAAAACACCAGGGGGAAATGTTATAGAAAAGAGAAATTATAAGAATCCTTCTATTGTGGTCTATGGAAAGACTTTACCTACAAACCTTGTTGTTTTACCCTTAGTCGAGTTTGATGTTATTCTGGGAATGGACTGGCTTTCTGATTATCATGCTAAGATTTACTGTAGAGAAAAATAAGTTGTTTTTCAGAAAGAGTTTCAATTTGTATACAAGAATGAACCCATACAATTGATAACAAATCAGAAAGCTGAGAAACTATTGAAAGATAGAAATTAAAGTTATCTTTCTCGTATTGTTGAAAACAAGGGAACTATTCCAATTGATGATGTGCCAATGGTAAATGAATACCTTGATGCTTTTCCTGATGAGTTACCCAGTGTCATACCTTATCGAGAAGTCGAATTCACAGTTTACTTAGTTCCTGATGCTAAGCCAATTTCAAAAACCCCATATCGCATGGCTCCAATAGAACTTCTTGAATTGAAAAATCAGTTGTAAGATTTGCTTGAAAAAGGCTTCATTTGTCCTAGCACTTCACCATGGGGAGCCCCTGTTTTGTTTTTTAACAAGAAAGATGGTTCCATGAGACTTTTCATTGATTATAGAGCTTTGAATAACATCACTATTAAAAACTAGTATCCTTTGCCTCATATTGATGACTTGTTTGATCAAATCCAGTGAGCTTAGTACTTTTCCAAGATTGACTTGAGATCCGGATACCATCAGCTGAAGGTGAAAGAAGATGACATCCCGAAAACAGTCTTTCGTACTAGATATGGGAATTATGAATTTGTTGTTATGCCATTTGGATTAACCAATGCACCTGTTGTATTCATGAATCTTATGAATAGAGTATTTCATGATTTCTTGGATAAGTTTGTGGTTGTATTTATTGATGACATTCTGGTATTTTCTAAAAATAAAGAGGAGAATGAAAAACATCTAAGGGTTGTTTTAAAAACATTAAAAGAAAGGAAACTATATGGAAAATTTAGAAAGTGTGATTTTTGGTTGCAACAATTTTTTTTCTTGGGTACATTGTAAATAAGGACGGAATAAGAGTTGATCCTGCCAAAACAAAAGTAGTTGATGAATGGCCAGGACCCAAAAATGCTACAAAGATTCGTAGTTTTCTGGTCTTAGTAAGTTATTACAAACGGTTTGTTAAGAACTTTTCATGGTTATCTAGACCGATAACTAAGTTAACATGGAAAGGGGTTAAATTTTTTTGGATCGAGGAATGTGATGTTCATTTTCAGGAACTAAAAAAGAGATTGGTGAATGCTCCAGTTTTGGCCTTACCTTCCTGAAATGGTGAGTTTGTCATCTACAATGATGCTTCTTTGAAGGGACTTGGTTGTTTTTTGATGCATAATGATCAGGTAATTGCCTATGCTTTGACACAACTTAAACCTCATGATCTAAATTATCCCACACATGATTTAGAATTGGCAGCTGTGGTTTTTTGATTTGAAAATTTGGAGGCATCATCTATATGGAACCAAATGCCAAATATATACTGACCATAAAAGTCTAAAGTATATATTCACTCAGAAGGAATTAAACATGAGGTAGAGAAGATGGCTAGAACTGATAAAGGATTATGACTGCATGATGAATTACCATCTTGGGAAAGCAAAAAAAGTGGAAGATGCCTTAAGTCGGAAACATCATGCATCATTAACCCTGATAAGTTTGGAACATGATCCCTTGATTAATGATTTGATGAATTTTGTCTTAGAAGTTATTGGTGCAGGGAATACATCTATTTTGTTTCAGGTTTCAGTGCAGTCTTTGTTGTCAGACAGAATTAAGGAAGCGCGGAAGGAAGACCGCAAGCTATAGAAAAAGGTATAATTGGTTAAAATGGGTAAGTTTCCAGAATTTAATATTGATAAATATTGTGTTTTAAGATTTCGAAAAAGGTTGTGTGTGCCTTGTTATTACCAATTGAAGAAAGAATTGTTGCGTGAAGCTCATAGTTCTCCATTTTCTATTCATCCTGGTAGTACTAAGATGTATAGAGACCTTCAAGAGTATTATTGGTGGGATGGAATGAAAAGACATATTGATGATTTTACCATGAAATGTTTGATGTGTCAATAGGTTAAAGCAGAGCGGGAGTTACCAAAGTGGATGCTTCATCCTTTTCCAGTTCCAGAGTGGAAATGGGAGAATGTATCTATGGACTTTTTAGTGGGACTACGAAATACTTCTCGAGGTAACAATGATATTTAGGTTATTGTTGATCGGCTAACAAAGTCTGCACATTTTATTTCTATTTGAGATACAATGAATTTTGATCAGCTTTATAGATTGTACCTCAAGGAGATTGTCAAGTTACATGGATTTCCTCTTTCCATTGTATCTGACCGAGATCCCAGGTTCACTTCTAACTTCTGGAAGGGATTTCAGAAGTCATTGGGCACATAGTTAAATTTCAGTACAAAATTTCATCCTCAATCAGATGGGCAGTCAGAACAAACAATTCAAACTTTGTAGGATATGCTTCGAGCTTATTCAATGGACTATCAGGGAAGTTGGGATCAACATCTTTCATCAGTTGAGTTTTCTTATAATAACAGTTTTCATTCCAGTATTTAGATGGCACCTTTTGAGTCCTTATATGGAAAGTGGTGTCGGACTCTAGCTTTTTGGGATGAAGTTGGTGAAAGAAAGTTGATGGGTCTAGAATTAGTTGAAGAAGTGGCTGAAAAAGTGAGGATGATCCAGCAGCACATGAGGACAGCTCAGAGCATGCAGAAAAGTTTTGCAGATAATAGAAGGAAAGACTTCTCTTTCGAGGTAGGTGACCATGTTTTCCTTAAAGTCTCTACTTGGAAAAGTGTGATGCGTTTCGGTAAGAAAGGAAAGATAAGTCCACATTTCATCGGTCCTTTTGAAATCTTGGAGAAAGTAGGAACAGTTGCATACCGCGTAGCTTTGCCTCTGAGTTTGTTTCAGGTACATAATGTTTTTCATGTTTTGATGTTGAGAAAGTATGTTCCAGATTCATCACATGTCTTGAGCCCAGAAGCAGTTCATCTTGAAGAGAACCTTTCTTATGAAGAGAAACCAGTTCATATTCTTGATCGAAGGGAATAGGTATTGTGGAATAAGGTAATCTACAAGGTAAAGTATTTGTGGAGAAACCACAAGGTTGAAGAAGCAACATGGGAGTCTGAAAATGCTATAAGGGAAAATACCCTCAGTTGTTTAATAAGTAAATAAAATTGCGAGGACGCAATTTCAAGAAGGTGGGGATAATGTAACACCCCAAGTTTTGTTTTTTCTAAAAATAAATAGAAATGCATGGAACTTTGTTTTAAGTGTATATTGTTTTAATTAGCCTTTAAAACATAACTTTTCTATTTCTATGTTCTGAATTTCAAGAAACCGTCATCTACAATTGTGTTCAGTATGTTATTTGGAGTCTTTTGGAACCAACTTGTTTTTTAGTGAATAGTAACATACCCTTCTGAATAGTAATATGACCCTAATGAATAGTAAATTTGATTATTATTTTATTTTATTAATTCATTAAGATAATAACATCTAGGTTAATTTTTCATTGTGATATAGAAGTAGTTATAGAATTAAAATTGTTAATTTTTGAATTAAGTATGATTTTATTTAAAAATTAAATTAATAATATTTAGAAAATTATTTTCAAAAAATGGACTTCATTTTTTAAATCTACAATTCGATAAATGGTTAGGGTGAATTTTGGAAATTTTTCTGAAACAATTGATTTTTCGGTGAATAGTTAAAAATACAGTTTTTAGTTTCGGTGTATTAATGACATCATTAATGATATAATAATGATGTAATAAATCTCTTTGACTTGTGTATAGTTAAATAATATGTGAGGTGTCCCAAGTGGCTTATACCATGGTAAAATACCATGGGAAAGCCCATGGTTTTTTAAATACCACTCATGAGGTGTCCCATGAAAATTATTAAAATAATCCATCACTTTTCCTATAAATACCAACTCATCCCTTCATTGAATTCCTTACCAATTCTCCCTCAACTAAGCTCTGGCCTCCTTACCTTCATAGTAGTACTATAATGGTTTCCTCAATCCCCCATGGTCCCAACCTTCAATTTTTAAGGGTTACTCTACAAGGTAACAAAATTCTCAATTTCTTTCTTTTTTCCTTTCAAGTTCTCTTTTATGTGGTATAACTTTCAAGTTCCCATACCATGTTTTTATTTTATTCTTATTCTTGATCTAATATATATTATGATTCATTTCTATATGGGTGACCCTTTTCACCTCTCCTTTTTAATATTTTCTAAAACCATGTTGTGTAGCCGTTAGGCTGCCGAATTTTTGTAAGCGATTTCACAATTATTCTTTTATTTTGAGTTATTTCCTTATTCTTTCTTCATATCTCCTTACCCAAGAGGCATGAAATCTCAAGAAATCATGTATATTCTATATTTTATCATTATTATTAAAAATTACTCATAATTATTCTTCTCATCTCCCACTTATTTAAAGAATAAAAACATTGTCCGTTTGTGTCGAATTATCGACATCGTGGACGATGTGATTTCAATTTCCATTAATTATTTCAAGTCTGGTCATGAAACCATTTATATGGTTTAACCAAGTTAATATATATGTTTTCTGACTCACCCACATTTCTGGAATTCTTTTGTACCCATGGTTCTAATTTATAAGACAAAACAAGGTTGTTATTGTGAAATTACCACTAAAAGGATCTAAACGAACATCAGTAATGTTCTCACTTATGAATCATCCTCATGTAAGAATTCAAAATGATAAATGGAATAATTTATGTTACTGGTTATATGAAAATACTGCTCCATTCCAATTCTGGAGGTTCACTTTCAATTGAAAAGAATGTCCACCATGAACCAATCATAGAAATCATGTAAAGAATTCAACCAAAAACAGTGCATGGGGATAAATACTAACAATTAAGGGTGAAAATATGTTATTAAATGATCATATAAGATGTTATAAACATGAAAATGTTTCTGTAAAATATTAATAACACTCTTTTAACCATTATAAAAGAGGTTTAAACAAGTTGTAAGTAAGACAAACCTGAGGTAAGGGAATTCTTAACCCGATTTCCATTCTTTGGGTTAACTTTCTACTTCATTATTTATGTGCTATTCGAATTGTTTGTGTGATGGGTTATTTTTATATTATGTTTTATTATGTTTATTTACAGAATACATACATACTCCATCAACTCTATTAAGTCACTCTTAAATTGTATGATATTTATAAGGGGTTTTTCTTTAAAAATCCTCTTTTTAAATTCTGTTTTACGAAATTCCAAAGCAATGTTTTTATGGAATTATTAATGTTGTATGATTATGTTTTGGTTCTTGGGAATTATTTATGATGAAGGTTGAGAACTATATCTAACTCCAATTCATTGGGTATGTGTATGTTGGAGGTCAGCCGTATGGTTACTCCGAGTGTAACTGTGATGGTTACACAAAGTAAGGTAGCTGTGAGGGTTACATATTATAAGCTAGCCAAGAATGGTTACAAGATTATGTAAGTAATGCCCCAATATACCTCTATGATTATATTTATGTTCTCATGTTTTGTGTGGATATTGTTTCAATATCATTTTACACAAATTAAGTATATATGAGTGATAATCATGTCTTCTGAAAATATTTTCATACGTTATGAGTATTCATGGACTAATGTGCTCTTTCCTTCATTTTTCATCCCTTACTAAGATTTTGTGATCATCCCAAGTTTTTAAATGATTTTTTCACAGGTTAATGGATGTGTAATACAAGTAAGTAAGACACACTAAACGTTGAATAATTGTCAAGGAGTCTTGTTTTATGTTATAATTTTTATATTTTGAAAAAAATGGAAACTGTTTTTATAGTATCCACTCTGTAAAAATGTGTAATGTTATGAATGTTTTGTCCTAATTCCCTAAAGCTATAAACTTGAAAATATCCTCAATGTAAAAGGAAGTTTTTTCTTAACTAAATTCAAGATTATGTATGTAATAAGGTCTTCTCCTTATATCAAATATTTCATGGAAGGGGAATTGGAATACCTAGGTGATCCACACTAATGCTAATAAATGTATCATCGTCTTCCTCTTCCAAAGAGACTGGCCCTCATCAAAATATCCCTCCATCTAGAACTCATCCAACTATTTCCCATAAAATGAAAACCAGATTCCACTACTACATATCCAAGATCCAGATGATGGCCACTCTAATTCAATAATTCATTTATGGAGTCCAAGATATTTTAAAATTTTGGCTCCACAAATCATCCTTGAGTCTGGTTAGAGTATACAAGTGAAGAAACCACTCTTATACGATGGGGATAACCACCTTGAAGGTTATCCCAAAATACTTCCCACATTTATTCAAAGTCTATTTGGGAGGAATATTCTAAATACACAATACAATAACCTCAATCATTTTATGTACCACCAATCAAATCTCACACACCATCATAAGCTAAAATGATTTCAAAACACAACCCTCTTAATCGACACATATAAAAACTACTCCTTTTCTTAAACCCATATTCTTTAAAACAAGACACCCCTTGAAATAGTTTATCTCATTTTAAATTTTTGAAAAGGACCCTTTTTCAAAACCAAAGAACCTCACATATTTTCATCATATAATCAAAAACTTCATAGAATTTCATACTCATTCCTGGACCCTTCTAAAAATATCATTGAACTAGAGAACATTTCATGGTTATCAAATTCATCTTCAGCCCAAAAAACTTTAAAAATTCCATTTTTAAATCATTTACCTTTTTAAAAACAATAAATAATCAATTGAAAACATCCCATGAATATTAGGAAATTTTCAAAAAAAATTATAAAGTCCCCCATTTTATCTAGAAACAAAATTTTTCCTTAAAAGATATAACGATCCTTAAATGAATGATCAAGGAAAAAAAATATATATGCTAACAAAAACTATATTAACCTAACAAAAAAATCCCTTATTTAACATCAAACTATTGGTAAGAACCATTCGGGTCATCTAAAAAAGATAGGTAGGAAAACCAACCATTATAGAGGAGAAATATCATTGTACACGGTTTGTCAATACAAGAAGGTTAACCATGCACCAACTATGTGATGATATTTGAAATGGTTACAAACCCATTATGCATGGGCTCTACATGATTTACCAGACTATGAGAGATAAATATTAATATTTGTTTCTTTCAACAATTTTACCTCTAATTCTCATGATGACCCCCAAAATCACTAATAGACTCATCAAGAATCAAGATATCATAATTACATATCAAAATCAAATGAAGAAAGTCAAAAAAATTCAAAATCATGACCTAAATCCCAACCAACCATGGAAACTCAAGGTTTTGTGTAGAGAAGATCTATATAAGCACTTCCCTAGACACCCAACAACGTCCTAATGATAATCCTAGTCTCTATAATACCAAGAAACACCCAGAATAGAAATAGGGTTCTCTGATACCATTTTTTGATGAACCAACCTAGGCCATCCCTAAACTGGGAACCCAATCCAACCTATGATATATTTGGGGCATGTTCCTGATCACACTGGGTAGAAAAATAGTACCAGGGTATCAAAACTAATCATGTGAGAAAAAAATCACCATCACAAGACCAAATATCATGTCATAGATTCCACCCAAAAAATATAGCATGTGTTGTTCATATATTGAACACCCATACAAAAATAAATAAGTAGTTTAATAACAATAAAACTACCAAATATATAATGTAATGAGCCTGAACCTATATTCCCAGAACCAATGCATCATTTTATTACATTGGCATGATTAAAAATAATCAAATCCCAAAGGACTAAATAATTTATTTTTCTTGTTAAACTAGATACATATTTTAAATTAAAATTACATTTTTAACATAAAATAAAAAAAGTATTTTCATTGAGAACACCATTATTCTCATAGCTTAACCATGCATATCAGTAGAAATATAATTGTTGGAATCATGAGGAAAAGTTAAAAATATTTAAGGGGTGAGTTCAAATAAATAGTAAGGGTAAAGTACAACATAAGCTAACATGAATTAATAATGAATAACAAATATGGTAAGAATAAAATATGAGAAAATAATGCCATATAAATAATAACATGATCTTAAAACTTGACCATGAATATTCAAACTTATTAAATAATCAGATGGAATAATAATAATGATGGAATTACTAATTTTGTATATCTAAACTATCAAGATATATCCTAATGATAATTTAAGTATGTGGGTAGAAACTTGTATAATTTTTGTCAAGATCTATCATCCAGATAATTTAAAAATTCTTGGAAACAAATGAAAATGGTTTGTCTCAAACTAATTTCATCCCACCATACCTACTAATGCATTAAGGGTCTATAACAGGCCCCAACCATCACTTAATAATTCCAATTATTTCACATATGAATGAGGTGAAACATAAACAATATAAACACTCATATTAAAAAACAAGGATACTAAATGTAAATAATTTAACCATAAACCATTATTGGTATCAAAAGAGCACATCCATAGTAAAAATGATCATAAATATTCAATAAAATATGGTAGATGGTATCATAAGAGATCAAACTCAAAGAATCATAAGATTCAACAAAGGAATTTGACATATATAAAAATAATTTAAATAATTTCTCTAAAAAATTCTTGAGGAAATTAATCTTTAAACATTCCAAAGTGTCCCACACCACTTTGAAATATTTGAATTATACTTCCCATGAAGGAATAATATTAATGAAACTTACAATATAATTATAATAAGTATATTCATAATATAAAATGTCAAATGAGAATTATATATATTGATTCAATAAGGTTCCCTTATGACTTTTCAATTCCTCTATGTTTTGAAAATCACAAACTCATTTTCTTAAGTAAAATTTTCTTTCTCTAAGAAAAGTTTTATCCTTATCATGTTTTTAATGTCTTATTCAATATCTTCTAAAAACAAAGTCTAAACTTTTTTTCTAATTAAAAAATTCAGATCCTTATCAAAAACCTCGTAATCTTACAGTTCCCTAAGCTACCAAGTCTTATTGTTTTCAGACACCAAATTTTTTGAAATTCAGACTCTGAATTCTCTAAAATTCAGACTCTCAATTCTTTGAAAGTCAGACTCCGAATTATCTGAAATTCAAACTCCAAATTCTTTGAAATTCAGACACCAAATTCCATGAAATTTAGACTCTGAATTCTCTGAAATCTAGACTTCAAATTCTTTGAAATTGAGATTCAAAATTCTCTGAAATTTAGACTTTGAATTCTCTGAAATTCAGACTCCGAATTCTCTGAAATTAAGACTCATAATTATTCAAAATTATGACTCTAAATTCTTAAAAATTCAGACTCCAAATTCCCCATAATTTAGACTCCTAATTACTCATAATTAATACTTTGAATTATTCAAAATTCAGACTCCAAATTCCTCATAATTCAGACTCTGAATTATTTATAATTCAGACTCTGAATTTCTCAGAATTCAGACTCTTAATTCCTCATAATCCAGACTCCAAAATCTTTGAAAAAAAGAATCTAAAAAAATTGTTTTCTAAAATCTGATTGTTTATATATCTAGACTATGAATTCTATTTTCCCTAGATTCCAATTATTTAGTTTTGGTTAATCTACTTTAATTTCCTTATATATTATTTATTCTCAATCATTATAATGTTTTCTATGTTTTAGTTACAATGAAACGATGTCGTACAATTAGTTTCTAACTAACCGTTTATTGAGTGAAACATGTATAGGTCCCTCTGATATCCAAGGAAAAATATGGCCATTGGAGGAGGGATCCAACCATTAATGTTTTTCCTATAATTTGGAGCTCATTTGAATGATCTCATTATCATTCCAAGATCTTATAGATTATATGTTGTGAAGTGATTTCTATAGAGAGAAATACTCTCATGCCTTGTGTAGTTTCTGAACATCTTGTTCAATCATGAACATCTCATTCAACTTGCTTTATGTGACTCAGATTATTACTGAGTACAATCGAGGGCTTTCAGGGATAAGAAGATAGAGGTTTCGACTACCTTAAAGTTCGAGGGCTTTCAGGGATAGCAAGATAGACTATGATATTCTTACCAATGGCTTACCCTGGTGTGGGTAAGACAGAATTTATTGAAAGTATAAATCAAGTGACCTTTATCCAAGGTTGTTGGATTACCTACTCTTTGGGTTAAAATATTTCCTATTTTTTTACTTGATTGTTGTTTCATGTTTTATTTCCACTGTATTTTGATAAAGAAAGAAAGTATAACATTCTTATACTATCTTATACTTTTACTTACTCTGATAAATAAGATTCTATATGCTTTAAGGTATAATATTTCTCTAAGAAAAATGTTCTTAAGTTTCATTTCTGGATCCATATTTCAATACCCTAAGCAAGTTTGTTTAATAGTTGAGTACTAAAGAGGATTTGTGAATCTATCTTGTTTAACATTATTAAACATAGTTTTTCTTAATGTAAAAAAATAATTTTTTAAACTTAAAATTCACCCCCTCTTGTAATTGAGAATCTACATACACTATTTCAATCCTACAATTAGTAACAGAGTAGGTCTCTAAAATACATATACTTATATATAAGTTTTATTGCTCAAATTTTTTATTTTTTCTATATTTTATTGCTTAAATTTTATTGTCCAAGTTTTGTTCAAAGAATTTTATCTTTTTTTATAAATGTTTTCTTTTAACAAGTTTTAGGGAAAATTATTTTTATTATAAAATGATAAGGATGAATATTGGGACTATAAACAACCTTAATCCTATAATACCAAATATCCTTGATGGTAATGATTATGAGTAATGGAGAGATAGAATGAAGACTTTTGTCATTAACACTAGAGTGGAAATTTTTTTATGCTCACTAGAGATTACAAAATTCCATACAAGGAAGTCAGAACCTTCACCAACCATGAGAAATTAGAATATCAATTAAAATGCATGGTATGAAATACTTTGTTGTGTTATATGACCAGGAATATATTTTTTCAGATATGTTCTTATGAATATTCCAACTTCATTTGGAAGAAACCTTAAGTTACACATTTTGGAACTTCTAAAGTGATAGAAACTAGATGAGATATGTTAAGAGCTGAATATCATGGATTCTTATTTCTTTATGGGGAACCTATTTGTAAAGTATAACAAAGATTTATTACCATTTTCAATTGTCTTCAATCTATGGGAGAGAAAGTCTTGATAATGAAGTTATTTTGGATAAGATAATTGATGACATTCCAAAAGAGTGTTAATTCAAAAGGAAATATATTGATGAGAATAGAAAAGTATCTAACATTACTCTTGATTAGTTATTTGGAACACTTCTTCATCATGAAACAAGATTAAAGAGACATGCCGATTTCAAAAAGAAGAAGAATGGTAATAGAAGCGTATCTTTTATTACTACATCAAAAGCCAACACTTTGGAAAGGGTAACCAGATCAAAATCTAAGAAAACTGTTTTATTTATGAATCTAGTGAAAGTGAATAGTCTGAGAATGAATTAGACAATATTTCTCGAAGGATGAACAAGATTTTTGGAAAGAAATGTTTTCATTACAGATATAAGAAGAAATATTTAAAGGAAAATAAAGATTCTAATGTAACCTATTATGAATGAAAAAGGGGTGGACATATCAGACCTAATTTTCCTCTGATTAAGATAAAAGACAGGAAGGAAAATAATTCTAAAAGAAATAGAAATAAGTATTATAAATATAAGGTAAAAAAGTACTAAAATAAAATAACACCTAGAGTGCCAGTGGAGTTGACTCTTCAGATGAATCTTTAGAATATGAATCTTTTGGCCTGAAGAATATTGGTCTTATAACCAAAGTACCCATTGAAAATCATTTTCTTATGGATAAGGTTCACAATACTGAATCTTTAACTAATATTTGTTTAAATTATAATTTTCTTAATCAAGGATATTATGAATCTTTAGATGAAGAAAATTCTTCATTAGAAGATAATACCTTACCTTTATTTGAATAATTTTATAGATTTTCTAAATTACTTGAAAATGAGAACAATAAAATAAAAAAGAAGTTAGAGAAAGAAAATTATAGAGTCCCTATTTTTAAAAAAGAAGCATCATATCTCTCTAAGGATCTTGATCAGAAAACTTTTGATTTTGAAAGTGTTTCTAAAAACCTTAAGGAAGTTAATTATGATAAGGATAAACTTTCTAAGGATCGTGAAAATGTAATTTCTAAGAAAAATATTTTAGAGAATAACTCAAGTTCTAAAACTAATGACTTTGAGGATAAGTATATAGTCATTAGACTAAAATTAAAAATTTTCTACTTAAAGAAACTTTTATCATATTTTACTTCAGGAAGGAAGGAATTTGATAAAATGTATTCACAAATTCATCCACTAAAGAATAGTTAAGTAATTGGTTAAACTCATTCAAAACCTATTTTTAGTCATAATTATTTTATTTTCAAATGTGCTACCTTTTTCACCATGTTACAATGTGGTGGACAATGGAAATGAAAATATTCTTTAGACAAACTCAAACCTTTGATTTTCATAAAGCTTAATTTTCTAAGAAGATTTGGATTCCTAAGATTTTAATTTCTAAAATTTCTAGATCCAAGAAAGTTTGGATTCCAAAAGTCTAACTCTTTTATTTTCAGGAAAATAAATAAAGTACCAAACAAAAATATATGGTACATGGAGAGTGGATGTTCCCAAAACATGAATGGTAATAAAAACATCTTTTAAAATATTATCAAAATTAAATGAGTAAAAGTAACTTTCAGAGATAATGATTAGGGAGAAATTGTTGGTATATGTAACATTATTCTTCTTAAAAATAATTTAATTTCAAATGTTATATTTGTTAAAGGTATTAAGTACAACCTCATTAGAATAATTCAATTATTTGATGAAGGTTAAATTGTGAATTTTAGGAATGATAAATGCTTAGTACACAATTCCAAGGACGAGTTTATTCTTTCTTCCCATAGGCTTGGTAATGTTTATACACTTAACTTAGAAGACCTTAGGAGCCAATAACTACCTTGACTTAGTGAAATGGAATATAAATATTGGTTATTGCATAGAATACAAAGAAAATATAACCTTATAAACATATTAAAACTCTAAAAGAAAATACTTTTTTAGGATGTACCAAATATTAGAGTTGATTCTTCAAAAGTTTGTGATCATCGTTAATTTGAAAAGAAATACAAGTCAAGATTTAAATCAACCGGTGAAGTCTCAAATTCTTATACATTATAGCTAGTGTATATAGATATCTTTATTCCAACACAAACTATAAGTATTAGAGAAAAATACTATTTATTTGTTTTAGTTGATGATTACACCATATTTTTTTTTATTTTCTAGAAAATAAACCCAAAGCCTTTTTCCTATTTTAAAAACATTAGAGACCAAGTTAAAAATGAGAAAAACCATCCATTGATAACTTTTCATAGTGATCATGGAGGAGACTTTAAAAATTCATATTTTTAAACTTTTTTTAGTAATAAATGCATTTATCATAACTTCTCAGCAAAAATAACTCCTCAAACGAATGGTTTTCTTGAAAGAAGAAATCGAATTTTTCAAGAGATAATAAGAACCATGTTGAGTAAATACTCCATTGATAAACACTTATGGGATGAAACTATTAGTACTTCTTGTTATAATATAAATCGAGTTTCAATCAAGAATTTTCTTGATAAAACAGCTTTGAATTGATGACTGGTCGAAAACCTAGACTTTCTTACTTAAAAGTATTTGGTTGTAAAGTATTCATCCTGAATAATAAAGATAACTTACATAAATTCTCACCCAAATCTGATTAAATAATTTTCTTAAGATATTCCAATATTTCTAAGGCTTATAGAGTGTTTAACAGAAATACTTGTACTATTGAAGAAATAGTGCATGTTAAATTTAATGAAACCGATCCATTTGTTTTTAAACAACCCCAACCTATATCCCGAGATCTGTTTTTAAAAAATGATTATAAACCATTGATAAAAGATTCTTCTAATAAGGAAAATACTCATGAATATGTTTCTAAAGTATTTACCCCAGATGGTTTTATACCATATGTTGATGAACAGGTTTTACAAAACCCAAATCAGTTGTTTATTAAGAATCATTCCAGGGATAATATCATTAGTAATGTAAATCAAACCGTAAGGACTAGAAGATCTTTAAGAAATGAAGTAGAACATATAGCATTACTTTTCTAATTAGAACCAAAAATTAATGATGAAGATTTAGGTGATAATTATTGGATTAAATCCATGCAAAATGAGTTAAATGAATTTGAAAGGAACAAAGTCTGGACATTGGTTGAAAGATCTAAAGAAACTTATGTAATTAGAGTAAAATGGGTATTCAAAAATAAATGTAATGAAAATGTAATAATATTAATAAATAAATCTAAATTAGTTTCTAAATTCTATAATCAACAAGAAGTAATTGATTATGAAGAAACCTATGCTCTAGTATCTAGAATTGAATCTTTTCATATTCTGCTTTCCTTTGCAGCATTCTTTAATTTTAAACTCTTTTAAATGGACATAAAGTGTGATTTACTTAATGGATATGTTCAAGAGAAGTTTTATGTTGAACAACCTTCTAGTTTTGAAGAAACAAAACACCATGAATATGTTTTCAAACTCACCAAAACTTTATATGGACGTAAAAAATCCCCTAGAGCCTAGTATGATAGACATACATGATTTTTGTTACAAAACAATTATGTTAAGAGAACCACTTCTCCAACTCTTTTTATAATGAAAAATATGAAGAAAAAAATATTTTTAAATATATGTTGATGAAATTATATTTGGATCAACTCATCATTATTTAACTAATTTGTTTTCAAATCTTTTGAAATCTGAGTTTGAAATGAGTATGAAGGGTGAGTTAACATTTTTCCATGGTTTTCAAATTTCTCAAAAACCAGAACAAACTTATATACCTCAAAATATGTATATTAAATATCTTATTAAGAAGTATGGATATGACATCACTAAAAGTATAAACACTCCAATCGGTACCTCAAATTCTTTTTATCTTGATGAAACTGTGAAACCAATAGATCAAACATCTTTTTGAGGAATGATAGGATGTTTATTATACTTAATAGATAGTCATCTAGACTTAATGTTTTATTTATGCTTATATGAAAGATATAAATCTAATCCAAAGGAATATCTTTTAAAATCAGTGTAAATAATTTTTTGATATTTAAAGGGAACTATGGATTTAGGACTTTTATATTCTTCTGAAAATGATTTTGTTTTAAAAATACTTTTAGATGATGATTTTGGTGGATGTAGAATGGAGATAAAAATTACATCATGAACTTTTCATTTATTATGAAATCCCTTAGTTTCTTGTTCATGCAATAAGTAACACTCAGTAGCACTTTCCACTGCTGAAGTTGAATATATAGCAGTCGGATGTTTTTGTGCTCAATGTTGTGGATGAAACACACACTCACGGACTATGGCATGATTTTTACCAAAACACAGATATTGTGTGATAATACAAGTTCTATTTCCCAAAACAAAAACACTGCACATCACTCTCAATAAAAACACATAGATATTATGGATCACATTCTTAGGGATCACACAGTTAAAGAAGATATGATTTTACAATTTACTAGAATGCAAGATCAACTTGCTGATATTTTTACAAAATCTTTACCCTATGATAGATTTGAATAGATTAATCAAAAGTTAAGAATGATAACCATAAGGTAATCTTCTATAATAACGTTTTGTTGAACCTTATATCCTTATATTAAGAAACTCCTTTTCATAGGGGGGGGGGTCATTTTTTTATGACAAAAAAATTCTTCTTTCTTAATAAATTTTTTTAGAACCCAAAATTTATCTTTCTTAATAAAATTTTTTGGAACCCAAAATCTTTTATTTCTTATTTTTTTCAGAACCCAAAATTCTAGAATAAAAAATTTCCTTTCTTTAATTAAATTTTATGAAATCCATTTATTTATAGAACCTTATCAATACTGAAAATTATTTCTAAGCAGTCTGGAAGGTATGTTTCCTTACATAAACATTTGTAATTGTATATATTTTTTTTCATATTTCCATTTTTTATCTTGTTCTATCGGATTCAATTTCCTTAAATAATATTTTTCCTTAAAGCCTCAAAAGATCATAACCTACCAAACTTTTCTTCAGCATTCATCTCAACCATCAGATCATATCTTACTTATTTTAACTGTTGGATAAAATCGGTAATTTGAACCATTGCCTTAAATCCTATATAAAGGCCCCTTATTCATTGTACCACATCAGTTTTTCTAGACTTTGTGCACCGAAGAGTCAAGATATGGTTTATCCTGACCTTCTCATAGAGTTTTATGATACAATGAGTTTTATAAAGAAGGAGGAAGGGAATGTTTTTCATTTAAAAGATATGGGAAAACCTATTATCTATCATTAAGTATGGAATGAAACATTATAGGTATTCCTTATCAAGGTGAGGCAATTTTTTATCTCACAAGTTTCCCGATAAGTCAGGAATCTTTGAGAAGGAAAAGGAAATTGAGTGCCTTGGACTGAAGGGAGTAAAATCACCGAAGATTAACCATATTTCAAACAACTTTAGGATATTATCCTTGTGGGTATATGGTTTTCTTATTCCAAGAAAGGGAGATAAGGAATCTCTAAAGAAAAGTGATATCTTTATATAGTACTTTTTGGTTAATCTGAGAAAGTTAGATGTAGTGAAGTACATTATTTGGAAAATCACCAACATAAAGAATGGAACTCTCAAGTCTTAGATAATCATGTATACATTGATATTATTGAGGATCTTAATGCTTTGTTTAGAATTTTTTAAACCTTCAAGATCATTTTTCTAAGTGATGACACTTTGAGGAGGATGAAAGTTGGTTTCAGTACCAAATCATAGGAGTTTTATGATCTTTCCTAGAGTGAAGTTCAAGCCTTGATCAAGAAAAGGGGAAGTCAGTGAAACTTCCAAGAAAACTCAGAAGAAGAAAAAAGAGAAGGAACGAGAATCAAAAGAAAAAGTGACAATTTAGGAAACTCAGTCAGCTCCACCAAAACCAAAAAAGAAAAAAACATTCTCTAATGAAGTGGTATCAAAGTGGAGGGAGTAGAAGAAGTAGGAGGAGAGGGATCCAAGCTTTAGGCTAGATCTTGATGAGGCAAAGTCCTTGAAAATCTAAACTTCTGAAGAACTTGAAAGGTAATAAAAAGAGATAAATCTAAAGAAAATAATGTTAGAATCTGATATTGTTCAAGATCTTCTTAAGTATAATAAGAATGCATCCAAAAATATTCAGGTACCAGAATCCTTCCTCTAATAAATAGTTCCTTTAGAAACTATGGGGAAAAAATATCAATTCTGAAACCTGTTGTGAAAGAAGATATAGTTCAAGAAGAAGAAGTAGAAGAATAACAAGAGGAAGAAAGAGACCAAAGTGAAGATGTGATAAAGAAAGTAGAAGAATAACATGAGAAGGAAAGTCCTTCAGAAAATATTTTAATCCGAACATCCTAGGTTGAGTCAACCAAAAATGTTTCTCAAGGGAAAGATGATTATGGACATGAAGAGATTGATAAACCTACTAATGATGTGAGCAACAACCATGATTTCATTCATCCTAAAGATATTGAGGAATATTCTAAGAAAGAAGTGGTTGATGAAGATAAGATATTTCAAATCTATGATAGTGGGCATGAGTCTCTTAGGGATGGGAAGGTTATTTCTAAAGTTGATAAAGGAAAATAGGTGGTTGTTGATACACCTAAGAAGGATGTGATTGTAAAAACTAAGACGGATTTTGGTGGATCATTTAATAGGAAAGTATAAGATATAGACAAAGTATCCTCACAATCAAGGGAATCAGATTCCAAATCTTCATCTTCCTTGGAACAAGATCTCATTGTTCAATCCTTAAAGAAGTTAGTCAACACAGTACCATTGATTCCTGGTATTGATTTGGGATGCGAGTTGCTTCAACATTCTGTCAATTAGAAGTCATATTCGATAAGCATGCTCATGAAAAAATTTATCAAGCTTGATGAATATTTCAAACTGTTTATATTGTATATGATTCTCATAAGAGATCATGTAAGGAAATATCAAAATGTTATAACATTTTCAATCTTATTGTTTATATATATAGATCTGAATTCTTGTTTTTCAAATATTCGGATTATTTAGTTCTAGTTAAGATACTTTACATTCCTTACATATTATTTATTCTCAGTCATGATAAGGCTTTATATGTTTTTGTTACAATGAAATGATGTCATACAATTGGATTCTAACTAACTGTTGGTTGATTGAAATGTGTACAGGCCCCTCCACGATTCAAAGAAAAACATGACCGTTGGAGGAGGGAGACAACTATTAAAGTTTTGCCTATAAATAGGATCTCATTTGAATGATATCATTATCACTCCAAGATCCTAGAGATTACATGTTGTGAAGTGATTTGTAGAGAGAGAAATACTCTCTTTCCTTGTGCGTTTTATAAACATCTTGTTCAACCATGAACATCTTATTCAACTTTCTTTGTGTGACACTAATTATTGATGAGTAAAATTGAGGGCTTATACAGATTAGAAGACAATGGTGTCGACTACCTTAAAGTTCTAGGTCTTTCGGTGATAGAAAGAAAGACTCCAATATTCTTATCGAGGGCTTACCTTAGTGTGGGTAAGACAGACTTTCTTGAAAGTATAAATCAAGGGACCTTTATCCAATGTAGTTGGATACCCAAATCTTTGGGTTAAAATATTTCTTACTTGTTTATTTGATTGTTTTTTCTAGTTTTATTTCCAATTTATTTTGATAAAGAAATAAAGTATAACTTTCTTATACAGTCTTGTACATTTACTTTCTCTGATAAATAATATGCTATACACTTTAATGTAGCATCTTTCTCTAAGAAAACTATTCTTAAGTTTCATTTCCAGATCCATATTTCTAGACCCTTAGCAAGTTTGTTTCATTGTTAAGAACTAAAGAGGATTTGTGAATCTATCTTACTTAACCTTGTTAAACATAGTTTTTCCTTAAGGTTAAGATTTTTTTTAAACTCACAATTCACCCCTCTTATAATTTAACATCTATATACACTATTTACATCCTACAATACACACCATACAAAAAAATAAGTGGTGAATAATGTAGAAACCCTAGCCTTTTACATGTAGCATTACATGTTTTTAAGCATAATTATACATCAAAGCACACACCAAGGATTGTTAAGTCGATTGTCTTGGAAGAATAGGTATAGAAAACATAAAACATAATACATGGAGATAAAAAAATTCTTTATTTAATCTCCATAAAAAGATCCTAAATTCCATTGATCCCTTAAATCTGCATAGGGTACCCTAGGGAACACATGAACAAAGGGATGAGCTAAAAAATCGAAGGGAAAGAACATAAGGGTACATCTTAAGCACATGAGTTAGAAGGTATGACATAATGATGTTCAAAGAATTGAACATATGAAATCATATCATATAAGCATGGAATCATATAAAAATGGAATCATATGAAAGTGTGAGAATCATAAAACATGTATTTATTATGGGTCAAGGATAACCGCCAATCCTGTTTCCCATCTTAGTACAAGTTAAGGCTAACTGCCAATCCTGATTCCCATTTTAGTACGGGTCAAGGCTAACCGCCAATCCAGTTTCACATCGCATATCATGAGACTTAACTTTAACCAATGCATTGGAGCACTATCTGGGTGCACCCATATCAAAATTTTCATGAATATTCTTTCCACATAAATAATCATACATAATCAACCATACATAAACATAAGGGTACTCATGGAAAGAATTGGGTACCACAATCATGACATAAGGCATAAACAATGGGTGTATCATGAAAGTGTCCATGAAATAAATGGATTAGAACATACATGGATTTTCATAGGTTAAAATAGGAATATAACATGGTATGTTATGTCAAATAGATTTGATAACATATAATAAATGCATTTGAGAAATTTTAGCTTTAAAGCATTTTTGTGCGGTTTTATGTAAAATACCATAGAGATTTTAAAATAAAAAAGAGAATAATCATTTATATAAAACCAAAATTGAACCAAGAATGTTTTCATAATAAAAATAATGATTTTATAAATACAATTGTGTCTTAAAATTGAGGATTTAGTGCACTTTAAATTGGGTAAAAATTTCAGAAAGTTCCCTTAAAATAGGTTTGCTTATCAGAATGTTCTATGGAGGGAATCTTTTAAAAAACATGTATATCCCCAAAATAGAGTGATGAAAGGGTATTTATAAATTAATTATTTATAATAAATAGAATTTAAATTATTTAAATAAATAGATAAGATAACTCCATTTTGATATAAAGAAAGATAAGGCAACCCAAAAGAACAAAGGAGGTTCTGGTAGAATTCTTTACGGTTTATCGGCATGGTGTCGGGTATTCCTAAGAGGGCATGATGAGAGAGAAAATGGGTTTATCATCACTCATACATCATCATGGATGTATGGGGGAGGTGATAAATCATACCCCATCATTTGGTATTATACATAAAAAGGCATAGCATAGAGGACAATCTTGACTAAGAGTGAAATGGAGAGGATCCCTTACATTAAGTCTGGTGGTGCTCTCCACTTATTATTAATGACATGAATAAAAAGATTAGGTTTTTTAATTAATAAATAAAGAACATATTATATATGTAATTGATTTATTATAACCATTTTTTGGTTCATTCAAGACCTTTTTGATTAGTTATAAGGTTCAATTTAATTGTTCAGGGTCGTTTGTTTTCTTGGATTTCAAGATTGGTTTACTTATATTCATGTTCGGTTAAACACGTATGATGAAAGTGGATGTCCAGAATTTAAGTTTTATGTTATTAGTGATCATCCAAGAGATTAAATGGTTAAAAAAATAATTTGGTTACTTTGAGTGATGTTGAACCATTATATATAACTTCATTGACAACCATTTTGGGTTAATTGGTGGGTTTGATTACAAAGAATGAGTTTTGCTTATTAATTTACTACCATTTGTACAAAATTATTACATAACCATAACAAGGATAT
The DNA here is from genome assembly GCA_963277665.1 of Viscum album. Lineage (NCBI taxonomy): Eukaryota > Viridiplantae > Streptophyta > Magnoliopsida > Santalales > Viscaceae > Viscum > Viscum album. The sequence goes on along the minus strand of OY728141.1, from coordinate 513,966,930 downwards.
ATTACATATATAATAATATGGTTCAACGATAACATGAATGGTTTCATGACCAGAATTAAATATGAAAATAGAAATTGATAAATCGTTGTCCTTGAATGTGCTAAATTAGCACATCTCAAACGCTGCTTTCATTTCTTTCAAATAAAAGGTGGGGAAAAAAGTGATGATTATGAAATATCTCATTATAAAAAAACAAATCTATTACATGTATTTTAATAGAGTTATCATACTATTAGGTTGAAGGTAGGTGAGGAAAGAAACAATAAAAGAAAAGAACTTAAAATAAATAAAATAATTTGAATGAGGAATTTACCTCTGGAGTTTATCATCTTTGAGAACCTCTTAAGGGGAACGATTTTGGTATTTAGAAGAGACTAGGGGCCTTTGGACGTGTTTAAGGATCTTGGGGAGAGATTTGGGCAGAATATTGTAAAGGCACAAGGCTTGAGAGGAGTGAAGAGAAGAGGGAGTGAGGGGGGAGGGGGTTATAGTGGAGGAGAGGAGGGTTTTCATAATTTTATAATAATTAGTTTATTAATATCCCTCAAGACCTGCAATAGTTATGATTCCATGACCAAAAACAGTAATGTGTGCATGTAAGTTCTAGATAATGGCCCTATATCAGCCATACATTAGCTGATGACATCATAATTCATGTATTTATCATTTATCGCAAATTATCATATTTTACTGTTCATCAAAATTTCAAGTATTCTAGAAAAATCCCAAAAATCCACCATAACCATTTTTCAACATGTAAAATCCAAAAATGAAATCCATTTTTCAAAAATAATTTTCTAAATATGATTATTTTAATATTTAATTAAAATCATAATTTATTATTAAAAATCAGTTTTAAAACATTCATTTAATTATTTTAAAATATAGGTACACCGTACTTTCACTTGAATATAATATTTATGAAATCATAGGTAAGGTTATTATTCATTAGGTATATTAATATTCATAAGGGTATGTTACTATTCACAAGGGTAGGTTACTATTCAACCAAAATTAAGTTTTTATTATCAGACTCCAAATAACTTATTGATCGCAACCATGTATGTTAGATTTTTTAAATTCAAATCACAGAAGTGACAAAATTAAGTTTAAAGGTCACATTGCACTTAGTACTTCATTATGTTGTGATTTCATTACATATTTATAGAAAAGAAATTTTTATTTATAAAAAATTGGGTTGTTACATTCTTCCCACCTTATGAAATTTCACCCTTGATTTTTTTTTAAATTCTAAGCCAAAAATAGTTGCGGGTACTTTTCCTTCATTGCTTACTCCAGTTCCCATGTCGCCTCTTTGTACTTATGGTTTCACCCCTGTACTTTGACCAGGTGAGTATTCATGTTGCGCAGAACTTTATCTATATGATCCCAGATCTTCACTAGATGATACTCATAGGAAATATCATCTCCCAACTGTACCACATATGAAGAGAGTACATGTGAAGGGTATGGTATGTATTTCCTTAAGAGGGATACATGAAAGACATCATGTACTTTTGACATGGTAGGTGGAAGTGCCAGTTGATAGGCCACAGCTCCGACTCGAACAAGGATCTCGAAGGGGACGATGTACCTTTGAATTAACTTCCCTTTCTTCCCAAATATCATGACTATATTCTATGGAGATATGCGTAGAAATACCATGTCTCTAAATTTAAACTCCAGGTCTTGCCGACGATTGTCTGCATAACTTTTCAGTCGACTTTGGGCTTCCTTGATATGATGCGGAATGATTTTCACCTTCTCCACTATTTATTCAACCATTTCATGTCCTAGCAACTTACTCTCTCTGACTTCTTCCCAACACGTCGGTGTTCTTCACCTTTTCCCATAAACTTCTTCATATGGTACCATTCAGATTCTTGAGTGGAAACTATTGTTGTAGGAGAATTCAACCAGTGGAAGATGTTGGTCACATCCTCCATTAAAGTCTATAGAACATGATCTCAACATATCTTTCAATGTATGAATAGTTTTCTCAGATTGGCCTTTTGTTTGAGGATGATAGGTCGTACTGATGTTCAGTTCAGTACTTAGAGCATGTTTGAGACTTTTCCAGAACTTCGAGGTGAATCTCATATCATGATCAAATACAATAGATAGTGGAACTCCATGAAGTCTTACAACATCATTGATATATATGCATGCAATATGATCTAGTGATAAGTCCTCTCGATTCACAATAAAGTGATCTATCTTCGTACGATGATCCAAAACAACCCATATAGCATTGTTTCCTCTGGATGTCCTTGGATGTCCAGTGAAAAAGTCCATGGTAATGTTCTCCCACTTCCACATTGGTATGGGAAGTGGTTGCATCATCCCCTTAAACTTTTTCCTATCAGCATTCACTTATTGACATACCAGGCACTTTGATGTATATTCAGCAATATCTGTTTTCATATTGTCCCCACAAAAAGTTTTCTTGATGATCTCGATACATATTTGTGCTCCATGGGTGGATAGAAAAGGTTGAGTTATGTTCATCATTCATAGGATCCTTTATATTTGGATAAGATGGTACACATAATTGTTACCCAAATATTACTACTCCTTCCTCATTCACCTTGAACTCTGAGGATTCCCCATTTTTAATAGCTTCCACCCTTTTCAAAATTTTCACATCCTTTCTTTGATCATCCTTTATTTTCTCCATGAGAGATGGTTGAGAAATCATTTGAGAAAGGATTGATGATGTTCCTCCCTTAAAGATTCCCATGTCCATCCTCTATAAATCTAAGAAGATCAGATCCTTTTCAATTCTCATCATTGATAAAGATGTAGGATCCTTTCTACTTAGAGCATCCACCACCTCGTTCACCTTACCAGGATGGTAGTGGATTGAGAAATCATAATCCTTGATGAGCTCTATCCATATTCTACTTTTCATATTGATCTCTTTTTGAGTGAATACATATTAAAGACACTTTTAGTCAGTATATATCTCACATTTATCCGCATAGAGATAATACCACCATATTTTCAATGCAAAGATCACAGCCTCCAACTCTAGATCATGTGTAGAATAATTTTTCTCATGGATTTTTAGCTTCCTTGAGGCATATGATATCACTTTATCATTTTGTGTCAGCACATAGCCTAAGCCCTTTTTTGAAGCATCCCTATACACCACAAATAGTTCTCCACTCGTTGGGAGTGTGAGTATCAGTGCAGTGATAAGCCTCATTTTCAACTCCTTGAAACAATATTCACATTACTGAGTCCATAAAAACTTTACCCCCTTTCATGTCATCTTGTTCGTTGGGTTAGACAATCACGAAAAGTTCTTAAAAAACCATCGATAATACCCAACTAGACCCAAAAAGCTATGGATCTCCGTTACAGATGTTGTCATGGGCCACTCTTCAATTACCTTCATCTTGGAAGGGTCCATATATATCCCTTTTCTGGTAATATCATTCCCCAAGAATTATACTTCCTCCATCTAGAACTCACATTTACGTTACTTTTCATACAACTTCTCCCTTCGCGAAGTATTTAACATAGTATTCAAATGCTCCGTGTGTTCCTCCTTACTCTTGGAGTATATCGGAATATCATCAATAAAGACTACCACAAATTTTTTGAGGTAATATTTAAAAATTCTATTCATTAAATCCATGAAAATTAATGGAGCATTAGTGAGTCCGAAGGGAATCACTATGAACTCATAGTTTCCATAACTCGTTTGAAAGGTAGTCTTGAGACTATCTTCCTTCCTTACCTTTAACTGGTAATATCCTGACCGAAGGTACACCTTAGAGAAATAACTTTCCCCATGAAGAAGATTGAACAAGTTATCAATATGTGGCAGGGAATACTTTTTCTTTATCATGATTTTATTGAGCTCATGATAATCAATGCAGAGGCACATTGATCCATCCTTTTTCTTGATGAAGAGGACTGGCGCGCCCCAAGGTGAATCACTCGGGTGTAAAAACCTATTCTTTATATTCTTCTATAACTGCTTCTTCAGCTCTTACAGCTCTACGGTGGCTAATCTATAATGTGTCTTTGATATAGTTAGAGATCTAGTAATAAGTTCATTTGAGAACTCAACCTCATGACCAGGAGGAAGACCTTGAAACTCTTTAGGGAATACATCTGTGTAATCCCTCACGATGGGCATGTCTTCAAGCATGATTCTCTCTTTTGTCTCAATCATTTTATCTAGATATTTTTTCTCATAATGCAACAATATATACACTTGAGATGATGATTCTAAAGGAGATTAATCTTCCTCCTTACACTTGTAAAGAATTGGAGGATGCTTCGAGATGTGAAGAGTGATCTGCCTTTCCCAACAGTTGATGTATGCCTTATACAAAGATAGCCAATCTATTCCCAAGAGAGTGTCAAACTCCACTAAAAGAAGTTTGAAATTTTTTTCGGGGAGGTTCATTCCACAAATTTTAACCGGGGATGAGTTATAAACCTTGGATGCAATGATTTCCCCATTCTCTATTCTCATAGATAACCTTTCCTCCAAATTTTGAGGTGGTGTTTGAATAATTCTCCTAAACTTGCAAGATATTAAAGAATGCATAGAACTAGAATCAAATTGTATGTTTGCTATTCTTGAATGAATAACTAGCGTACCTGTCACCACATTGTTGTCCGTCTCCAACTTAGTAATAGTGATAGAACAAGCCCTTTCTTCTTGCCTTGGATTTTGCTGTTGATTGCCTCCGGAAACCCTCAGCTAAGGAAAATTGTTCACATAATTCCCATGCTCCTTTCAGTTTTAACACTGCACTACAGGCTGAGTATTGATTTGAACCTTCCTTTATTCATCTTCATTAGCTGGATTCTTCATATTCATTGAGAAGTTTTTATCCATATGTACAAAATTTCCCCATTTGAATCAATTCTTGGTTCCCTTCAGACAGTTCCCACGATGCTTCTTCCCATAACTTTTATAAGGGGAAAATTCAGGCTTCTTTCAATCATGGGATTTGTTTGATGAACTAACCATGTTGTTCTCCATTTTATGATTCTTGTCAATAGGGCAATGAGACCAATGAGATATCCAATATCAATTTCAACCTTGAGGGAACAACAAACAATATCCTCATAACTTTCAAAGTCTCGAATCACCAACTCTTTTTGTTGAATCAGATTTAGTCTGATAAAGAAGAGATCAACCTTGCTTTCAATGTTCATTACAAATCCATAGGCATTCCTTGAAATCCTTGAAAAGTTTTCTTCATATTACCCAATGGAATTATCTTCCTTCTTCTTGAGTCCGATGAACTATATTTCCATATTGAGATGGAGGTTTTGAGGAAAATATTTATTGAAAAACATACTCATGAATTTCTCCTAGTCCATGGAATCAATTTTCTCTTTGGACTTTTTATTCTTGATCAGTTTCTACCACTAATCAGATTCCCCATCAAAATGATAGACCGCCAGTACAACTTTATATTCTTCCGAGCACTGTAGGATGGATAATATCTTTTCAATGGAGTTAATCCACTGTTCTGTGAGGAGGGGATCAGATGATCCACTGAACATGGGAGGCCTTTGCCGCATGAAGGGTTCTACAACAACTTTCTCTTTCCTTGGAGGAGGAGGGTGTTCCGCATGATTGAAGTTATTATTCATAACTCGAGCTAGCAGAGCAAGTACTGTCATGAGGTTTTGAGCACCCGTTCCCATCATATTAAGCATATCATTAGGGAAATATTCACATTGTCTATCACATTTATTGTTGGAACAATTTATTCTATTTCCCTCCATTAACTAAGAAAAATAACATATAATTAGAGGGATAAATAGGTAGCTATTGAGCATAAAAAATAAACTTTGAACATAAAAGTATAAACTTATAGATAAGAAGTATATTTTAACTTGTGATTCCATAGGTTTAAATCTAGGTTATCCTTGATCTATTTCATAACTTATATTCTTATGGGATTTTTTGTCCCTTAATAATGGGTTATAATAAGCTTATGAATCTACCAAAGCATATCCTCCAGGAGTGTCATAACCAAGAGTGAAACAAGGCTCGTTCTCGTGAATCAGTACCTATTAGAGTCTAGCTCGAAGTGGTGTATTCTGGTTTTACCCATAGATACATTTGTGCCAAATATGCCTCTACCTACTCGTATCCAGACTGGGATTTATTTTCTTGATAAAAAACTTACTCAATACTCACCAAAATTTAGGAATGTTTTCTTATACTTAGTCTCATCATTAAGGTTCTCACTAAGGTGCTCTATTCCTAATCTCAAAAAATAACTAGACCATCCTCTGATACCAACTATAGTGACCCTATCCTTTTACACATAACATTTTATGTTTTTAAGCATAATTATACATCAGATCATAAGCCAAGGATTGTTAAGTGTAGTGTCTTGGAAGACTATGTACATAAAACATAAATCATGGGGTTAATAAAATATGTCTTTATTTAATTTTCATAAAAGTTCCTAACTTTATTTGAGCCCTTACATCTGTATAGGGTACCCTGGGGAACACACGAACATAGGGATGAGCTAAAAAATCCTAGTAAGGGAAAGAACATAAGGGTACATCTTAATCACATGAGTTAGGAGGCCTGACATAATGATATCCAAAGCATGGAACATATGAAATCATATCATATAAGAATGGGATAATATAAAAATGGAATCATATAAATGTGGTAGAATCATAAAAAATGTATTTAGTATGGGTCAAGGATAACCGCCAATCCCGATTCCCATTTTAGTACGGGTCAAGGCTGACCGCCAATCACGTTCCACATCACATCTCATGAGACTTAATGTTACCCAATTCATTGAATCAATATTTGGGTGCACCCATCGTAACATTTTTATTAATTTTATTTCCAAATAAATAATCATACATAATCAACCATACATAAATATAAGGGTACCCATGGAAAGAATTGGGTACCACAATCATGACATAAATCATAACCCATGGGTGTATCATGAAAGTGTCCATGAAAGAAAGGGATTAGAACATACATGGACGTTCATAGGGTAAAATAGGAATATAACATGTTAAGTGATTTCAAACATAATTGAAAACATATAATAAATGTATTTAAAAAATTTAAGCAATAAAACATTTTTGGGCGGTTTTAAGGAAAATACCATAGAGATTTTAAAATATAAAAGGGGATAATCTTTTATATAAAACCATAATTGAAACAATAAGGTTTTCATAATAAAAATACTGATTTTATAAAGAAAATGTCAGCTTAAAACTAAGTACTGAGTGCACTTGAAATTGGGTAAAAAATTCCGAATGCTCCCTTAAAACAGGTTTGCTTATCTGAAAGTTTTAAGGAGGGAATATTTTGAAAAACATGTATATCCCCAAAAGAGAGCGATGAAATGGTCTAAATAAATTAATTTTTTAAAACTAAACCTAATTTAGAATATTCACATAAATAGATAAGATAACTCAATTTTGATAAAAATAAAGATAAGGTAGCCCAAAAGAACAAAAGAGGTTCAGGTAGAATTCTTTACGGTTTATTGGCATGGTGTCGGGTATTCCTAAGAGGGCTTGATGAGAGAGAAAATGAGTTTATAATAACTCATAAATCATGAGGTAAGTATGGGTAATGTGAAAAATAATACCCCATAATTTGTTATTACACATAAAAAGGCATAGTATAGAGGACAACCTTGATTAAAAGTGAAATGGAGAGGATCCGTTACCATAAGTATGGTGGTGCTCTCCATTTGTTATTAATGAACTGAATAAACCAATTAGGTTTATTAATTAATAAATACATAATATATTATATATTTAATTGATTTATTATAACCATTTTTTTCATTCAAGTCCTTTTTTGTTGGTGTTAAGGTTCAATTTCATTGTTTGGGACCATTTGTTTTCTTGGTTTTCAAGACTGGTTTACTTATATTCATGTTCGGTTAAACACATATGATGAATGTGGATATAAATCATTTAAGTTGTATTTTATTAGTGAATATACAGGAGATTACATGGTAAAAAATATAATTTGGTTACTTTGAGTGAAGTGTAACCATTATATATAACTTTAGTGACAACCGTTTTGGGTTAAAATGTGAGTTTGATTACAAAGAACATGTTTTGCTTATTAAGTTACTACCATTCGTACAAAAGGATTAAAGAACCATAACAAGGCCATATTACATATATAATAATCTGGTTCAACCATAACACAAATGGTTTCATGACCAGAATTAAATATGATAATAGAAATTGATAAACTATTTTCCTTGAATGTGCTAAATTAGCACATCTCAAACGGTGCTTTCATTTCTTTCAAATAAAATGTGGGGAAAGGAGAGATGATAATGAAATATCCCATTATCATAAAACAATTATAGTACATGTATGTTACTGGAGTTATCATACTATTTGGGTTAAGGTAGGTGAGGAAAGAAACAAGAAAAGAAAAGAACTTACAAGAAATAAAAGAATTTCAAAGAGAAATTTACCTCTTGAGTCTATCTTTATTGAGAACCTCTTAAGGGGATAGGTTTTGGGATTTTGAAGAGACTAGGGGCCATTGAACATGGGGAAGGAGCTTAAGGATAGATTTGGGTAGAATATTGGAAATGAATAAGGCTTGAGAGGAGTGAAGAGAAGAGGTAGTGGGGGGGGGGGTTATAGTGGAAGAGAGGAGAGTTTTCATAATTTTATAATCATTAGTTTATTAATTTACATCAAGACCACAAATAGTGATGATTCCATGACCAAAAACAGTAATTTGTGCATGTGAGTTTGAGATAATGGCATTACATCAACCATTGATCAGCTGATGACATCATAATTCATGTATTTATTATTTATTGAAAATTATCATATTTTACTATTCATCAAAATTCAAGTATTCTAGAAAAATCTGAAAAATTCACCGTAACCATTTCTCAACATGTAGAATCCAAAAATGTGATCCAATTTTTAAAAATAATTTTATAAATATGATTATTTTAAAATTTAATTAAACTCATAATTTATTATTAAAAAATCAGTTTTAAAACATTCATTTAGTTATTCTAAAATATAGGTGCATCATAATTTCACTTGAATATTATCTTTATACTATCATATATAAGGTTAATATTCATTAGGGTATATCAGTATTCATAAGGGTATGTTACTATTCAAAAGGGTAGGTTACTATTCCCAAAAAATTATGTTTTTCTTATCGGACTCCAAATAACTTACTGATCGCAACCATGTATGTTAGATTTTCAAAATTCAAATCACAGAAGTGAAAAAATTAAGTTTATGGGTCACATATCACTTATTAGTTCATTATGTTGTAATTTCATGACATATTTATAAGAAAGGAATTTCCATTTATAAAAAATTGGGTCGTCATAAATAAGGCTTATATCTCATAGAAGTAAAATTGAGATGAGAAACCCCTTACCTTGTTCTTTCCTTTAGTTGAAAATTATATAAAAAAATATATAATGGGTTTAATCATGTTATTAACTTATATTATAACCATAATAATACATATAATATCATATATTAACTTCTAATAACATCTCATTTCCCATTTGTTAACAATCTTTCATTATTTTAACTATTTTGGGTGTTAATTGCCTAGTTTTCTTGAGTATGTTTTGACTTGTTCATTTTTGTTCCTATTAATTTGATCATGATTTAATCATATCCATAATTAAAACCATGATTTAAATATCATATATATAAATTATATATCTATTTAAATAATCTATAATATTTGGAGATAATAAATGAAATGCACTATTCAAAGATACGATAGGCCATACGCACGTATGAACTCTACTTCTTTGTCATATTTAAAAGAATGAAAAGTAAAATATATAAATTTATATTATAATTATAGTATCATATTTGTCCCATATATGTCACATATTTTTATTTAAAACCATCCCTAATACATTCCATTTATAACATGAACAAATCACATCGCTTTGAGGTGGTTGCATTCCACACGTCTATAAACAATGTTATCGTATTCCCAAAAATGGAGTGCAAAAAGGTATGTGTTATATAAAAATTAAAAAAGCATAAATACATTATAAATAATATATATATCATATATATACTATAAATCTGTCATTATTTCAACCTTTAAATGTGGTAAATGGAAGAAACACGATATTTTTTCGTGGGACGGTAGTCCACCGTACACACGAATGATGATTGCATATCCCATTTGATGGATGTGTGTGAAAGTATAGGTAAAAATTTTATCATAAAAAATATATCTATATTTTAGATACTTAGGTTATTATATAATCATTGAATAATAATAATTGAATGGTTTGAGAAAGAAATAAACGAAAGTGATCGTTGAAGAATGTTACCTCGGTTTCAGGTAACTCCTTTTGGTTTATACTAAAATACTTCCTTGGTTGTGTTTTTTCCCAAATAGATGATTCTAGTATTAGGTTAGGTAAGTTGGGAGATTATTTTTTGGCAGGTTTTGGATGAGTTAGAAGGCTCAATGTGGTGTGAGGAAGTGAGGGAGGAGGTTCCCTTTTATAATTGAGGTGAGGGGTACTTTTGGAAATCCAAAAAATATAACAATGCTATTCTAGATCTCAAGACATCCAAATGGAATATAAAGTAATAATGGAAGAAAATTTAGACCATATATTACCCCATTTGTTATTATTTATCTTTTTTGTGATTTTTAAATAATTTAATAATATATGAAATCAATAAAATATCATTATTGTCAAATTTAAAACAATTCATTTAATTTGACTTCAAATACATCAATACAAAGTGGGAATTTTAATATAATGATTTAAAACATCTATAATATATCTTATACATCTATAAAAGTATTATACACATTAATTCATCAAAAAATATATCAAAATTAATATTATTGAAAACAATAATTTTATTTTTCTGTTAATTAAATAAATATTGTTTTAGCATAAAATAAGCATTTAAGGTAATTATATAATTTATAAAAATTCAAAATAATTTTATATAATTAATATAATTTAATTAATATACAAATATACATTTATGATCATTTATATCTTGATTTTGTCCCCATGTGGACACATAAAAGACATCAAATACAAAGAGAGTGACATTTTGTTACTATCTTTGATTTAAATAATATGTAAGTTATTTTCATATAAAAGTGTCCATTAAACAATTTAAATTATACCATAAGGGTATAAGGGTATATGAACCTTTATTTAATAATTTTTAGACAAGTTTAGGTCATGGTTATACCCTTAAATTTTGGTATTAATTCTTATTTAAACCCTTTAACTCTTACCGTAACAAATTGTGTTTTTACTCTTTGAAGGTTAATATAGTTACTATAAGATGTAAAAAAACTATAAATGAGTAATGGATAAAATTTCAAACCTTATATAAATAATTTAAATTACTTATATATATATATTTTAATTTTATATCATTTAATAAATTATTATTTATTTTAAAATATCATTAATGTCAATTTTGATAATATTCATTACTTTCCTTTTTAAAAACTTTTAGTACACAAGATAAATTCAAAAATAATAATAATACATACATAATATGTCCAGGTCATATATATAATTCATTTATGACATCAATTACCTCAAATTATATTTATTTTAAAAAATTTAATATCATTTATTTGATATTTTCATTAATTGAACAATTACTACACCATCATTATGCAAACCATTAATTTAATTATTTCATCTCTAAGAAATTAAAAATAAACTCTCATGATGAATATAAAAATTTTATCTTATTAATTTATATTTATATTAGAATATATATTCTGAATAACCACATATAAAAAATGTAATACTTATTAAAAACACAAGTCTGACATATTGGACGTTCCTTAGAATAAAATTCTATAAAAGATTTACTGTAATCAAAGTTGCTCCATGAGGCCATAAAATCAGCCCAAGGATGATATTTCTTGACAATAAATCATACAATAAAATTATTAAATGTTTTAAGGTAATTTTTTAATATTTATAATATTATTTTTACCCTTAATTACCCGACTTACCCTTAACCGTGACAATTGAAAAAAATACTAAAGTTACTATTCATATTGTCCAAAAATAAAAGGGACCTATTTAATAAATTTGGAACTTATTATTCCAAATATAGAATCCATTTTTCAAAATTAAAAAAACATAATTGGATACAATTAATTTAAAATTAATTTTGTAGATGGAACGAGAAGATGAGCTTTTAAAGTGAAAATGTTCAAAGGATTGAAATGATTTTATATCCATGTTCAATGTGAAATTTATTCCAATGATATAAATTAAATTAAAAAATAATTTTTTTATCTTATTATACTTTAAATCCAATTACAAATACAATTTAACAATATAAATTATTTTTATGAAAAAGTTGTTTTCATTTAAAATGTAATATTTTATTACTATTAATCAAAACAAGGAACTTATCAGAAAATAAAAAAACCTCAACCATAGTAAATTTTTATTTCCCAATTTAAAATAATAAGTTTATTTTTTTTCAAATATAAATTATAAAAGTGTCAAAAACTATTTTTAAAACAAGTTCACCATCAAAAGGCGAAAAGATTGCCTTTTTATAAAAATAAAACTTTTATGTGTAAAATTGGATTTATTCTTATATCATCGCTAAAAAACACATAGAATGAATGTTAATCCTTAAATTTAATAATATATATTTCATTAATATAATCCAAAAAGTGTGATTTGTTTATTTTATTGGTATGAAACACACTTATGCGCATTTAAATAGTTTTTATAAAAATATTTCCTTTATAATAAATTGGTTTTATATTTTTTTTAACTGGTAACCAATGAATTCAATAATATATTTTCAAAATTTAATCCTATTAATAACAACAAATTTAATATCTAGGAGATAATTTCATTTTAAATAAAAATATTAATAGTATATCATGGTTTGTTATAGCTCGGTGTTGTGTGAAACATAAGCTATCGAAGAGATTAAATTTAAAAAGGTACATACCATAAAATCTTGGGGTGTCATATTCTCCACTCCTTCAATAAATTGGGTCCTAAAAATTTAAAATTTATCTTCAAAAATCAATGTTTAATACTTGAAAATTCCATTGTGTGAAACCCCCACAGGAAATAGGGTTAACAAAACATTCTCTTAATAAGAGAGAATAGGAAATGTGAAGGTCATCACAAAATTAGGCTTTTGAAAAAGAGAACATTAGCAAAAATTGAAAAACCAGACATGGAAGAGAAATAAAAATATCATTTTCTGATGGACAGGGATAGTGAACATGGTCATCATAAATTCTACCATCACAAAACTATAATTTTGTAACGGGTTAAATTTGAAATTTATTTCTCAATAAAAAAATTAAAGGAATAGTTTTTTACATTACAAACTCGTTTCCTAGAGTTGAGGACTTATTTTACTATCCATAAAATCACTTGAGAAAATAAACTTACTTGATTTATTTCCATTTCATAAGCATAATATCATCCTTTAGTTGTGCATCGATCAATTTACACTTAATTTATTACATCTAGAAATGGTTATTCAAGACAGATTTTTATGCCTGAATAATATAAGTTTGAAAAATAATTATTTTATCCAATAAATCTTTACTTAATCCAAAACGGTTATCATGTAATATCAAATGTTCATATTAATCCATTAAAACCTTAAGAATCATCTAAAATACTTTTTTTCCAAATTCATAGTCCAAAAAGTCTCTAAATTTCCAAATTAAATATTAACATTGTATTCATAAACAATGTGACTTAGCTCTTATTTTCACATACCAAATATTTGATCACCTTAAAAACCTTAATAAATAATTTCATGCTTCAAAATTCTTAAATAATAAGTATTGTAGTACAATCCTTATATATCTAATTCTTATTAGAACTAGAGATCAATTGTTGAAATAATCCTCGAATCAACATACACAATAGCTTTAACCATTCTACTTCATTCTTAAACCATTAACAACGCTTGATCATATTATTCTTTAATACCTTCTTCCTTTCATTTTTATTTTGTAGTATCTCCATCATCAACAGTATAACCATTAATTTTATAATCTTGCTGATTCAAATCATTGACCAAAACCCAAAGCACAAAGTGACCAATAATGATCATAGTGATATAGTCATAAAGAATCATTTATAGGATATATAAATTATGACATCTTTTTCTCAATATATGAGTATATAGGTTTAACCTTAGTTACCCATGGTATTACAAAACCTATATGATGATATACTATAAATAGATTTATCCTCAAATTCAATCATAGAGTTTTTTTTAGTATGTGATTTCTTAAATCTAGTTCCCAAGGGTTCTACTAAACATACCTTTGATACCATCTATAATGACCCCAACCTCATAAGCCAGGATCCAGTGCACTGTTTTATTACATTGGCATGATTATAAAGAATTAAATCTAGAAGGACCAAATAATTTAGTAGTATTGGTAAACTAGATACATATTTTAAATTAAAATTACATTTTAAACATGAAATGCAAAAATTATTTTCTTTGATAACACCATTATTATCCTATCTTAATCCTATATATCAGTCATAATATACTTCATGGAATACTTGGAAAAAATAAAATACAAGAAAGGGGTGAGCTCAAATGATCAGTAAGGGTAAAGTAAAAATAAATCTAACTTTTATTAATAATTAATAATAAATATGAAAAGAATAAAATATGATCAAACAATTCTATATAAATAATCACATGAGTTTAAAACTTGACTATGGATATTCTAACAAAACAAATAATCAAATGGAATAATAATAATGCTGGAGTGGATAACATTATATGTATGAAATATCAAGATATATAATCAAGATAGTTAATATCAAGATCTATCCTCATGACATTTTAATTATGTGAGTAGAAACCTCTCTGATTTGTGTCAAGATCCATCCTCCTATTAATTTAAAAATTATTGGAAAAAACAAGAAGGGTTTGTCGCCAGCTGATTTTATCTCATGATACCTATATATGAAAAGAGAGGATATAGTAGGCCCCAACCGTCACTTAATAAATCCAATTTATTCCAAATATTAATGGGGTGAAGCATAAACAACATAAACACTCATATAGAAAGGTTGGAATATGAAATGTGAATACTTTAACCATAAACCATGAATGGTAAAAAATAACACATCTATAGTCACGATGATCATAAATAATCAATAAAATATGTAATATGGTATCATAAGTTATCAAAATCAAAGAATCATAACATTAAACAAATAATTTTTATATATATGAAAATAATTTAAATGATTTCATTGAAAAAATCTCATGGAAAATAATCTTTAAAAATTCCAAAGTGTCTCATACCACTTTGAAACATTTGAATAATAATCCCCATGATGTAATAACATTAATAAAACTTATAATATCATTATAATAATAAGATTCATGATATGAAATTTAAAAGTAGTAGTAGATACACCCCATAACAAAAATAAGTGGTGAATAAGACATATATCTCACAGAAGTAAAAGTGAGACGAGAAACCCCTTACTTTGTTCTTTCCTTTATTTGAATGGTATTTTACCTACTGTATAATGGTTTTAAGTATGTTGTGAAATTATACCAGAAACAAACTCAAATTAATAATATCATATATTTACTTATTATAATATCTCATTACTCATTGGTTAACAATCTTCCATTATTTTCACTATTTTTGGTGTTAATTTCCATGTTTTTTAGTATGTTTTGACTTGTTGATTTTTTTAATAATAATTAGATCATGATTTAATAATATATATAATTTAAAACATGATTTAAATATCATATATATTCAGTATATATGTATTTAAATAATCCATAATATTTGGAGATAATAAATGAAATGCAGCATTCATGGAGACGGTAGACCGTACGTACGCATGAACACTACTTCTTTGTCATATTTAAAAGAATGAAAAGTAAATTATATATATGTATATTATTATAGTATCATATTTATTCCATATATTTCACATATTTGTATTTAAAACCATCCCTAATACATTCCACATATAGCATGAATGAATCACATCACTTTGAGGAGGTGGTAGTCCGCACCTCCACAAACGATGTTATTGTATTCCCACAAATGAAATGCATAAAGGTATGTGTTATTTAAAAATTAAAAAAAATAAAGACACTATTAATACCATATATATCATATAAAAACTATAAATAAATCATTATTATAACCATTAAAGGTGGTAAATGGAAGAATAACTGACATTGGTCCACGAGGTGGTAGTCTGTCGTACACAAGAATGATGATTACGTATCCCATTTGATGGATGTGTGTAAAATTGAAGGTTAAATTTTATCATAAAAACAAATCATTGTATTTAATATACTGAGGTTATTATATAATAATGTAATAATTATAATTTAATGTTTTGTTAAAGAAATAAAACGAAAGTGATTGTTGAAGAATGTTACCTTGTTTTCCAATAACTCCTTTTTGTTTATACCAAAAGACTTCCTTTGTTGGATTTTACCCAAATAGGGGATTATAGGATTAGTGGAGGGAATTTATGAGATATTTTTTACTAGTTTTGGATGATATAGAGGGCTCAATGTGGTGTGAGGAAGTGAGGGGTGATGTTCCCTTTTATAATTGAGGTGAGTGGTACTTTTGAAAATCTTCCAAATATAATAAGGCTATTCTAGATCCAAAGACATAAAAATGGACTATAAAAGAAAAATTTAATACATTATAGACGATATATTTTCAAATTTGTTATTTTTTAATATTTTTTATTTTTAATTAATTAAAAAATATATTAATTCAATAAAATATCATTATTGTCAAATTTAATACTATTCATTGAATTTGACTTAATATACATCAAGAAAAAGTAGTAATTCAAATATAATGCTTTCAAACATCTCTAATATATCATATAGATCTATAAAATTAATTATACGCATTAAAACATCCAAAAAATATCAAAATTAATATTATTAAAATCAATTATTTTATTTTTCTCTTAATTAAATAAATACGGGTTTAGCATTGCATAAGATTTTAAGAAAACTAAATAATTTCTAAAAAATGAAAATAAATTTCTATAATGAATATAATTTCATTAATATCAAAATAGACATTTAGTTTCATTTATATCTTGATTTTTTCTCTATGTGGAAACATAAAAGAGATTAAATACAAAGAGAGTAACATTTTGTAACTATCTTTGATTTAAATAATATATAAGTTATTTTCATGGAAAAGTGTCCATTAAAAAATTATAATTATATATTAAAGATATGAGGGTATAATATAATTTATCAAATATTTTTTAGAAAAGTTTAGATCAAGGTTATACCCTATATATTTGGTTTTAACCGTTATTTAAACCCATTAACTCTTACCATGAGAACATATGTTTTTTACTCATTGAATGTAAATATATTTACTCTAAGATGAAAAAAAACCATAAATGGGTCATGGATGAAATTTTAATCCTTATATAAATAAATTTCATGAATTTTATATTTTTATGAATTTTATACAATTTAATAAAATATTATTTATTTTAAAATATCATTAATGTCAATTTTGACACTATTCATTACTTGAATTTTTAAAAAATATAAATACACAAAAAAACTTTTAAAATAAACTTATAATAAATACCTAATATGTCTTGGTCATTTATATAATTCATATATAACATTAATTATCTCAAATTATATTTAATTTAATATTTTTATTATCATTTATTTGATATTTCCATTAATTAAACAATTACTGCATCATCATTGTGCAAGTCTTCAATTTAGTTATTTATTCCCTAAAAATTAAAAAAAAAATCACGATGAAAATTAAAATTTTAGATTTCAACTGACTATTTATAGTTGATGTTATCTTTTGAATAACCATATATAAAAAATGTAACATTTATTAAAAACATGAGTATGACATATTTGACTTTCCTTAGAATAAAATACTATAAAATCTATAAAGTCATCCAAGTGGCTCTAAGAGGCCATAAAATATACCCAAGGATGACTTTGGTCGATAATAACTCATAAAAAAAATTTATGAAAAGAAAAAGGGTAATTTTATAATTTTTATAATATTATTTTTACCCTTAATTACTCGATTTACCCCTAACCGTGGTAATTAAAAACAATACTAAAGTTACTATTAATATTTTCCAAAAACAAAAGGGACCTATTTACTAAATTTTGAACTTATGATTCAAAATATGTAATCTATTTTTCAAAATTCAAAACACTTAATTAGATAAAATTAATATCATAGACGGAACATGAAGATGAGTTTTTATAGTGAAAACATTCAAAAGATTGAAATGTTTTTACATCCATGTTCAATGTGAAATTTATTAAAATGAACTGAATTAGAATAAATGATAAAAAATTATCTTATTTTAATTTAAAACCAATTAATAATATAATTTAACAATATAAATTATTTAGATGAAAAAGCTACATTCAATTAAAATTCAATATTTTATCACTATTAATCAAAACATGAAATTTATCAGAAAAATAAGAAAACCTTAACCAAAGTAAATTTTTATATCATAATTTAAAATAAGAAATTTATTTTTTCAAATATAACTTATAAAAATGTCAAAAACTAGATTTAAAACAAGTGCATCATCAAAAGGCAATAAAACTGTCTATCTAAAAAAATGCATATTTTATGCATAAAATTAGAATTTTTCTTTTATCATGTCTATAAAACACATAGGATTAATTTTTATCATTAGATCGAATATTATATATATATAATTAATATAATCAAAAAGTGTGATTTTATTATTTTATTGGTATAAAAGACACTTTGGAACATTTAAATAGTTTTTATAAAAACATTTCCTTTATATTAAATTGGTTTTTAATTGGTAAGCAATAAATTCAATAATATATTTTAGTAATTTAATACTATTAATAACCAAAAATTTATTGACCAAGAGATAATTTCATTTAATTAAAAATATTAATAGTATATCATGGTTCGTTCTAGATTGGTGTTGCGTGCAACATTAGTTATCGAAGAGATTAAATTTAAAAAGGTACATACCATAAAATCACAGGGTGTTATAAATACGAAACATATATAAATATGGATACTCATATGTGACATCCTTAAAATTATATATTATGTTAATTTACATTTTGACATACCTTGGTTGTGTTTTTTTAGGAATGATAAAGGTGTTTGGGGGCTGAGAATTAGAAGAAAAGGATCTGAGGAACCAACCCGAATCTTGGAGTAGCTAGTGTTCCACTGTCTAGCCGGTACAGTGCCACTAGATACTCGAAGTAGGTATAAGTAGAATAGTAGAAACCTAGGTTCCACCATAAAGACGATGGTAGAGGAAATAACTCACGATTCTTCTTGGAGATACATGCAAGCTAGCTGACAACTACCAACCATTAGGTGAGGCCCACCAGCTCTACGGTGGTTTCCAAATGAACCTGTCATTAAGGTAACATTTGTAATGTTTCTCTAATTCATATATGTGATACCTCTATATCTAGGTTCAACCATCACTTGAAGAAAATGATCATAGGATATCTCTTTCAATGTAATTGGCTCACTCCTTCCCTCCTTTTTGGTGTTTCAAGCTTGGATCAATCTATTGGCTCCCAAATGATATGTTTAATCTATTATAGCCCAAATTTTCTTCTTCTCTTGAGATGAATCCTAGATCTTATCTATGCTGGACAGATCTATATAACCCATCATTATCTAATGGAGGTTTTTTGGTTTTTTATGGATAAATTTTAGATCTAGAGAATTTCCATCCTTCTATTGAATAGATCTAGATCTACCATTAGCGGAATATCTTAGTGGGTAAGTTGATCTATCTCTAATACCATATAACACTCTCTTTCTTGAATCCTGATTCTAGAATCCTAATTATGATGAATTATAATTTTTTCTAGGAATTTTTTAGTTCAGAAACATGTTTTAGTGATGGATCTTGGCAATTTCTAATGATACACCTGAGGTAGGAAGTCTTTACCACACATGGATTTTTTATGAGGTTGATTTGAATGATTGGAATGTGCATTTTTGTGAATATCCATGATAACCATTGTGTGATATGGTATGATTTTGATTTTTCATATGGTGTGTGTGTGTGTCCTATGAGACCTATTCCTTATATGCTATGATTGTGCCTTCTATATTATTCCATATTGTGTGTGAATTAATGGACCATGGAGGTTTGTATCAAATATTAATGTGTCATGTGGATCATCATGGCATTGTATGATGTGATGCTGATGAAGATGATAGATCTCAAAGACAGGTTCGAGGTATGATAACCTTGTTTCCCGTCCAGAGATAGAGGATGGGGTATGATAAACTTATGGACTCACCTAAAGTCGAGTTGGGGTGTGATGGAATTGTGTCCCGAACCAATAGAGGTAGGGGTATGGTAGCCTTATGGCCTGAGCTATGGATTGATTGTGTGTATGATCTACGCCATGAAATGCATTGGCCTTGTTTCCTGACTCAATATGTGATGAAATATGTGACATTCATTTTAGTATGGAGATGAATAAGGTATGAACGATGATTGTGGTAGCCTAGTTAGTGCACGATCTCCTAACATATGGTGGGTTTCTTATTTGTACATCTATATACCATAATTACATACACCTTTATATACATGTTCACTTTATACAAAGGACACATTGGTGGTGTCCTACTAGGTTTATACTCACATCCTGCATGGGAATCCCTATGAATGTTCATTTTTCATTGTTAAGGAAACAAATAAGGTTAAGGACCATTTATCTGGGTGTTGAGTAGGTGGACCTTAAAGGACAGAGGCAATACTGAGATGAACTCCAAATTATTACTGCAATTCTTTAGTTTTTTTCCTAGTTGTTATACTTTGGTTGACATACCACATTGGGAGTATTTTATTTATTTTTATATGACCTTTATTCTATTTTATTATATATTTATGATTTATATTGTGTTTTTTTGGGTTTTCTATTATTACATGTTGTGATACTAGTGCATGGATATTATTACTAAGGGTATAGTCTCCCCATGACACCGTTCAGACCCTCACCCCTAGTCGGTAGACTCTTACATATGAGGAGATATTCATGAGGTCTTATATCATACTCTACAAACCTAATTATTTAATCGGGGTGTTACAATGTGGTATCAGATTAAGTATTATTTTATTTATTCTTGACCATATTTGTGGTAAGATAGAAAAGATATAGGCTATGTGGAACCCGGGTAGGGGAGTCAGTTGTAGTATTATAGTTTCATGTTGATCCCAAGTACAATAGTGATGTTATAATTTATGGGATTTGGGTGAATTCATGCATCTTGACTAAGAACATAGGTTCACATGTCATGTATATGATTAATTTGCATACATAGAAATTCAATTAAATAAATATATTTGTAAATATGGGATATGTGTTTATGTGATTTATTTGTATTGAAATTTTAATTTATTTAACTGATCATTCATGGTTTTGTTATATGTATATGACTGAAACTAACATATATGTGTTTAATACATGGCTTAGGGATTTGTTAATACTAAGGGATTGTTCTTTATAGAAATGGGTATCCTCTTAGGATGGGTTTTCCTATAGTGATATTTTGTGTGCACCTAATTTTTTTTGAGTGGTGTAGTTCTTTGAGCCATTGAAGGTGTTTCTAATAATACATTAAGAATTTTAGATAATTCTTCAATTACATAATCTAACAGTACTACTTAGGGAAGTGGGTTTTGATTCTACTCTCAGGAAAGTAGCTCTAGTAGTGCCCCAAAACGTATAAGAGTGTTTAACTAAGAATTATCTGATAGCTTCTCCAGTGGTTTAGGTAGTGGAACCTTTTTATCATGGAGTCTTTCACATAGTGCTAGTTCAAGTTGGAGGAGCTCATAGAAAAATGGTAAATTATTCTTATGATTTCCCGATTCCGCATCCCCTATCCTTACACAGTAATAGAGGAACCCATGATATTAAGGATTGTATCAATATCATAGAGGGAATATTTGATCAGGTGGATACATTAGATTACTGATGGGTTAATCTGGATTCTTTCATGCTTCAAGGTCCCATGAGGATTTAGTGGGTTGCTATGAATGAGGCTGGAAGACATGAGAGTTTGAATTTAGATACCTTCAGGAATCTCTTCTATAAGGATTTTTTCTTAAATACAATGAAGCTAAATTGATCTCAAGAGTTTATGGATCTCCGTTTGGGGATAATATTAGTATCTACCTATTCTTCTCAGTTCAAAAAGTTTCTTAACTTCACCCACTTTTGGTTGGAATTAAGATGTAGAAGGGATAAAAGTTAAAGACCAGCCTTCATCTAGAGCCGAGGTTCATGGTTAGGATATTTGACCTAATGATGTATTTTGAGGTGCTACGTATGGCAATAAAGGTCAAGAAGGATTTGAAAGAGGATATAAAAAATATGTATTCTTTCATCCTTTAGTTTACTGATGAGAAGAAATCCTAGTGATTCATCGAGAATATTTTTAAGTAGTAAGAGGAAGGTTGATGAGGAGTGGTAGTAGGTTGTAGAAGTGGATCAGGTTTTCATTAGAAACATCTGAGGAAGGAGGTGTCACCATGTGATTCAATTATGGATAGAGCAGACACTATCAAAAGTTTTTCCTTGAATATTATAAAAATATTAATCAATGTGGAAAGATAAGTCATATTTAGTATTTATATTTGATGAAATTGTGATTGGGTTTCTTCATATGTGTCAGATAGATGTAGACTACATGTAATGAGATTGACATGAGAGATCATCAGTAGGACCATACTCTATTGGGGTCAGCGAATTAGCTGAATCAGGGGTCTTGAGGATAGTGTTTTGAGGCCAAAGTAGACAAAGTTTCTATTATATAATATATTCTAGTTTTTGGGGTATAGGGTCCTTTTAAATTTATATTTATGGTTTTTATTACCTCTAATATTTCTACTAATTTCATTGATACAGGAGATTCTATTATTATATATTTTCACAAGTTATATTTAGTTATACTTTCTTGTTAAATTATATTCTGAATTTATTTATCTTGATACACCCATAATAAAGAAGGAAGATAGTATCTATATATTTCTAGAGTGTCCTATAGTAGTTTTTGGTAACAAAAATTTATGGTGTTTCATGAACTTAGAGATGACTAGCTTCAATTTTATTTTCAACATGGACTGCTGACTAGTTTTCAGGAACACGTTGACTACTATAAGAGATGAGTATCATTTACTACACCTAAGGGGAGAATATTATTTTAAATAGTGAATGGGATGTTGGATAAGGAAGAAAATGACTATAACTAATTCATATAGGGGAAATTATAGTATAGGTAGTGGGCGTGGTTCTTATGTTAGATTAGGAAGTAGTTACCTCCTCTTTTCGAACAATGTCCATTTCCAAAATATATTCCCAAAAGATTTATCAAGACTTCTTCCCTATAAATAAATTTAATTCTAGATCAAAATCATACTGGGAATGTGTCCCATATCTATCCCTCTATATATTATTGAACTATTTGAGTTGAAGGAACTCAAGGTGAGGTTTGGGGATTTAGTGGAGAAATGATTTATGAAACCGATCACTTCTCCTTGAAGTGCTCTAGTTTTTTTCACTAATTATGTGGATGTTTTCCTTCATATATTCATGAATATAGAAATATAAATCAAGTAAAAATGAAGAATATGTACCTATTACCAAGGATTGATGACTTGTTTGATGAATTGAGGGGAGCCTGGTGGTTCTCCAATATTAACTGGAAATCATGCTACCACCAGCTTCAAGTTAAAGAAAAATATATAACTAAGACAATGTCTAAGAGTAAATATAGACTATATGAGTATATGTTCATGCATCTTAGGTTGATAAATACTTAAATGGAGTTCATGGGTTTCATTAATAGGATCTTCCATCCATTTCATGAATCTTTTTTCATTATATTCATTGATGATATCCTGATATACACCCTGAAGATACATGTTAGATACGTTGAGATCATGTTGAGTACACTTTCGTCACATCAAATTTACAAAAAGATTTTTATGTTTGACTTTTGGATTCAAGACATGTGCTTCAATGGGAATGTAATTTCTGAGGATGGAATCTCAGTTGATCTAGAGAAGGTTGAGGTAATGATATCTTGGGAACACCTTAGGAACATGTTTGAGATATAGAGCTTCCTAGGTTAGGTTGAGAACTTAACATGGTTCATTTAATATTTATTCTATTTCAAAGAACCTATTATAGGGATTACCAAGAAGGGGTGATGTTTGAGTTGATATATTAGTGTGAATAGGCCTTCCTAGAGCTAATGAGGATATTGAGTTAACATTTTATTCTGATTTTACCTAATTATGGGATTGGATATTCGGTTTACTAAGACTATTCAAGTGTTGGTTTGAGAGTTTTTTTGATGTAGATAGATAAGGTAATTATTTATGGATCTCATTAAACAAAACCTCATAAGTGGAACTACAATACACATAACCTAGATTTGGTGGTTGTGGTCCATACCCTAAAGTGTATGTTCCATTGTATTTTTGGTGAGAGTTTTTTCATATATACATACCATATGATATTTAAAAATATCTTCTATCAGTGAGACATAAATCTCTGGAACATGCATTGGGTTGAGTATCTACAGTTTTTTTTAAATTTGAGATGATTATGATCTTGGAAAGGGTAATGTTGTTGTAAATGATCTGAGTAGGAAGATATCAGAGCTTGGAGAGAGGTATATAAGTGAGAAGTAAATATTTATTAGCTTGTTGGAAGAATGGTCTATGTGTGCATATGAGGATAAAGAGGTGATGACATGTTCCATCTTATTTTTCATGTCTAACTTGGTGGACCGAGTGAAAGCCAACCAAGAGTCAGATTCTGGGTGCTTAGTGATGTGGGAATTATTGGTGGGGAATGAGCAATTTCTAGGATGGTATTTTGATATATATGACATGATATATTTTCATAGAAGAGTTTTGGTAACTAGTTAGCTAAGGGAATAGATTATGAGGCAATCTCATGCTTTATAGTGGGTAGAAAACCCAGGATCAATGAAGATGTATCATGATATCAGATGATAATTTTGGTGGCCAGGTATGAATAGGAAAAATTATGGTTTTATCTCTCATTATATTATCAATCAGAAGATTAAATATAACCATTAGTAATGAAGTGGTTTAATTTAGACTCTTCCCATGCCTGTGTGTAAGTGGTATGAAGTAATGATTGAAATTATTATAGGGTTTCCCAGTACCCTAAGAGTTAATGATTCCATGTGAGTTTTGGCTGATCAGATGACAAAGGAGGTATATTTCCCGCAAACTTGATAGATGAATTCCATAGATTATTTGAAAAAAAATCTATGTTTGAGAGATATTATGACTGCATGGAGTACCTATGAGTATAAAATATTACTAGGATTCTCATACCAAGTCACGGTTTAGGCAAGGATTGCAGAAAGTAATGGGAACTCAATTGAATATGAGTATGACATATCATCCACAGACCAATAGGTGTCCAGAGAGGAAAACCTAGATTTTACTAGATATACTTCAGTAATGCATCATAGTTTTTATGGAATTTTATATGATCATATATCCTTAGTATATTTTTCATGTAATATCAATTACCTATCTCTAATTCAGATGGCTCAATTCAAGGAAATTTATGGTCGACCATGTTGTTCATTTCTATGTTGGCAAGAGGCAAGTGTGGTTAATATTTTTAGGATAATTATGGAGCATGAGACCACTGATCAGGTCCATTTGATTTAAAATTGGTTGTTTACCACTCTTAGTAAGTAGTAATTGTATTCCAACTATAGTAGATGACCATCATATTTTTCCGTGGGTGATTGAGTTTTCTTATGGGTGTTCCCTCGGTTGGGGCATCGAGGATTATGGAGGAAAGGGAAATCATCATCAGGGTTTGCGGAAAAAATTTATATTATCAATAGTATCATATTATTGTAATAATTATTGGACATAAGTCCATGATATTTATGTATACATAATGTTCTCCTTGTGTCTCAGCTTTAGAGGTACGAGCCTAATATTGCGCATGTGTTCGATAGTGATGATTTTTAGTTGGAACTAAATGAATCATTTTTGGAATGACCAATATAAAATATATACGGGAGAAATAAATTTTTATGGGTATTATGGTATCACTTATTTAGTTATGTGGAAACACGAATGAATCCAAGAGGAGACTTGGGAGTTAGAGTTAGATGTCTGGGTAGAATGGTCAGTGTTCTTCAACTAGGACAAAAAGAGACACCCATTAAGGATGAGAAGTCATTATTAGAGTTGATTTTTGACATCTGTTAAATGAAAATAAATGTTAATTTGACTTTTAGAATAGATTGGTTGTGTTTTGAAAAATGATAGATGTGTTTTGGGGTTAAGAATTAGAAGAAAATGAGTTGAGGCAAGAACCAACTTCTTGGAGATACTGGTGTGCCAATTGATAGCTAGTTTACTACCACTATCTAAATAGTGAAAATATACCAACTAGCTGGTGGTAGAGGTTTTAGTCTAGGATTATTTCTAGAGATACTAACTAGACTACTAGAAAACACTGGTCATTCAACAGTGTCCAAATAGTCGAGTTATTAAGATCACCATCATAATTTTTCTTTGATGCACTTTTTTGATACCCCTATCTATAGATTTGAATCTCACTAAACTAGAATGACCCTATGAGCACTATTTTTATGTAATTTTCCCTCTCCTTCCCCTCTCTTGGGAATTTCAAGATTGCATCAATCTGCTAGTTCTCAGATTATATGTTTCATCTATTCCAAGATAGATTCCTATTATTATTCTAATATGAATCATAGATCCATGATATGATGTCCAGATTAATGAATCCCATCATGATAAAATAGATAATTCTTGGTTGTTTTATAGAGAGATGTCATATCTTGAAAATTTACATTCTTAACTTAAATGAATATAGATATACCATTAGTGGAAGATCTTGTTGGGTAAGTTGATATATCTATAAGACCATGTATGTAATGTTTTTTGTTTTTATTTTGGGATAAAATAAGATTTTTTTTGAGTTTTTTCATTTTCTAAGCGATTCAGTTTTAAAACAAAGATTCGGAAAGCAGTTTTGCGAGTTGGTTTCTTTTAATGTGTTGTTCAAAGGCTTCAGTAAAGTCTCAAGGTGTTTCCCGGATGCCAGGATGGGTTTTGGGAGAATCGGACCAGACAATGATGTTCGCATGGGCTGTGCACGGTTATTCAAAACTGTGCGAGTTAGTCATGCTTAATAAAGTAGGTTTCTAATAGTGGGCGCACGGTCTGTGCCCATTCTGTTAGACCACGCAAGTCAAACCATACAGTCTACCCAATTTTGAGTTTCAGGTTAATTTAATTTAATTAAAATCATGGTTAGAAGGAATTTAATTAAATGAGCTATTGGGGGTTTCTTTTAATTAAATTAAAGTTGATAAAATTTAATAAAATGACGTTGAGATGGAAAATTTATTTAATTAAATTGAGATGAAAATAATTAAATTGAATTTAAATGATGATGAGCTGGAGTATTTATTTATTTAAATTAAGATGAGAGGAATTTAATTACATGACATGTGAATAAGGAGTCGGGGGTTATCAAAGAAGGTTAATATTAAATGGTAATATTAAATGATGTGTAGATGATGAGTTTTGGTTTTTTTAATTAAATTGAAGCTTAAGAAGAATTTAATTAATTGTTGTGAAATGGGGGATTATTATTTAATTAAATTGAGGTTGAGATAATTTAACTAAATAATGTTTATGAGATGGAGTTTTTAATTTAATTAAATTTTTTTTAGATAATTTAATTAAATAACATGAATTAGAGAAATTATTAATTTAATTTAGTTGTAAAAAATTTAATTTGATGATGATTAATGAGGTATCAGGGTTCTTTAATTAAATTATGTTAAGGTAATTTAATTAAATAATAATGAGTTGGAAACTTTATTTAATTAAATATAGTTGGAAATTAATTTAACTAAATGGTTTGTTAAATATAGAGTTAAGGTTTTATCTAATTAAATTTAAGGTTAAGATGAATTTAATTATTTGATGAAAATATGGGTTTTATTTAATTAAATTGTATTAAGTGAATTTAATTAAATACTGATGTGTTGGAGAATTTATTTAATTAAATTCATGAGAGAATAATTTAATTAAATTATGTGTTAAATGTGAATTTAAATTTTTACCTAATTAAATTCAAGGTAAAGATGAATTTAATTATTTGATGAAAAATAGGGGTTTTATTTAATTAAATCATATTAAGATAACTTAATTAAATAATGATGTGTTGGAGAATTTATTTAGTTAAATTCGTTGGAGAAGAGTTTAATGATGTATAATTTGGGAGTTCTGGGTTTTATCAAAGAAGTGTTTTATTAAATGATAATAATCATAATGGTTATTATTATGAATGTTTCATTTAATTAAATTGAGGGTGAGGAATTTAATTAAATGTGGTGAGATGGAGAATTTTATTTAATTAAATTGGGTTAAATGGTATTTAATTAAATGATGTGAAATGAGGGTTTTATTTAATTAAATTCAAGGTTATGAAAAATTTAATTAATTGATGTGAAATATGGGTTTTAATTTAATTAAATTGAATGTTGAGAGAATTTAATTAAATAGAATGAGTTGGATAATTCCTTTAATTAAATTCGATTGAGGAGAATTTAATTAAATAATGTGAAAATGGGAGTTTGGAGTTTATCAAAGGGTATGAAATTAAAGAGTAAGAATAATAATATGATGGTTATTATTGTTATTATTATTATTATATTAATTCATATATATTTAAATTAGAATTTTAATTTATTTAAGGGGGAATAGAAGAGGGAGGCGCACATCTCCCTCCTCCTATTAGGGGCGTTATTCACCCATGGTACAACACCCATGGGTGGTGCATCGACCTCCTCTCCCGGCTCCCTCTCTACACACCAAATCGCAGTGGTTTCTTCACAGAATTTTTCTATCTAATCGAGGTAAGTCATTCTCCACATGTTTCTCTCTTCACATCAATCATTTTGGATCTCCTTCACCCAGGTTCCATTGGGCTGAAACCCTAAGGTTAATGATATATTTGGTGTCTTCGTTTATTTTGATTCTAGGTGGCGTAGATGATGTCTCAGGACCCATTGTTTCATATTCCGACAATGGCCACTGAAGGTGTGGTGGTTCGGCTTGATTCAGTCCACTGCCATAATTTTCGAGTAAGTCTATAAACTCAATAATTGGTTTCTCACCCCATGAATTAGATGATTATGGTTGTTTAGTGTTTCGATTAATTTTTTTGGTGTACGTTGGTCCCTTCTGCACTAATTATGGGTGTCAGTTCAAGGTTGTTAGGTGCGATAGTAAATTTCCAAGTGCGTGTGCACTTTTGTTGAGGTGCGTGTACGCGAGCGGGTACTAGTTTGAGATAGGAATCTTTGGATTGAACAAATTCTTTGAGGTAGGGTTCTCAACTTTTCTTAATTAATAAAATACAGTTTTTTTTGATTTACTACATTTTATAAAGTTGACTATAATGTTGGATTAAATTGTTTATTGTAGGAATGAGAT
Organism: Viscum album; assembly: GCA_963277665.1. Lineage (NCBI taxonomy): Eukaryota > Viridiplantae > Streptophyta > Magnoliopsida > Santalales > Viscaceae > Viscum > Viscum album. The sequence goes on along the minus strand of OY728141.1, from coordinate 513,937,312 downwards.
AATTGATTATAGAATAATTATATGATTTGAGGTTGAAAAATGGACAATTAATCTAGTGATTAATTATGAGTAATTTATTTGGTTGAGTTGAGATAATTAATTACAAATTAATTATGTGATTTGAGATGATAATTAATCAAGGGATTAATTATGAGTAATTAATTTGGTTAAGTTGAGATAATTAATTATGAATTAATTATGTGATTTGGCATGATAATTAATCAAGGAATTAATTATGAGATATTAATTTGGTTTAGTTGAAATAATTAATTATGAATTAATTATGTTCTTTGAGATGATAATTAATTGTGGGGTTGATTATGAGTAATTAATTTGGTTAAGTTGAGATAATTAATTATGAATTAATTATGTTCGTTGATATGATAATAAATCGAGGAATTAATTATGATATAATAATCTAGTTAAGTTGAAATAATTAATTATGAATTAATTATGTACTTTGAGATGATAATTAATCGAGGGATTAATTATGAGTAATTAATTTGGTTAAGTTGTGATAATTAATTATGAATTAATTATATTCTTTGAGAAAATAATCAATGAAGAAATTAATTATGATATATTAATTTGGTTAAGTTGACATAATTAATTATGAATTAATTATTTCCATCGAGATGATAATTAATTTGGGGATTAATTATGATATATTAATTTTTTTAAGTTAAAATAATTAATTATGAATTAATTATGTGCTTTTAGATGATAATTAATCAAGGGATTAATTTTGAGATATTAAATTAGATAAGTTGAGATAATAATTTGTTAATTAATTATGTTCATTAAGAATATTAATTGAGATAATTAATCAGGATATTAATAATGAGATATTAAATTGGCTAAGTTGAGATAATTAATTGTGAATTAATTATTTTCTTTGAGAATTGTAATTGAGATAATTAATTGGGGGATTAATTATGAGATATTAAATTAGCTATGTTGAGATAATTAATTTTGAATTAATTATGTGATTTGAGAATTTTATTTGAGATAATTAATCATGGGATTATTTATGAGATATAAAATTTTCCAAGTTGAGATAATTAATTTTGAATTAATTTTGTTCTTTGAAAATTGTATTTGTGATAATTAATAGGGGGATTAATTATGATATATATTAAATTGGTTAAGTTGAGATAATTAATTGTGAATTAATTATATGCTTTGATATTTTAATATAGATAATTACTTGGGGGATTAACTATGTGATATCAAATTGGCTAAGTTGAGATAATTAATTTTGAATTAATTATGTGCCTTTGATATTATGACCTCGATATTTAATTGTGGAATAGACTATTGAGAGTTGAGATTTATAATGAGATAATTAAATATGAAAAAATTTATTATGAGTTATTAATTGTGTTGTTGATTAATTAATTGATAAATTAATTAAAGGGATTTGTGTGCCTAGTTAATTTTTGAGACAACTAATTGATTTGAGTTTGGTTAATGAGACGAATGAGAGTCCCTTGGCTCATGTTTTTGAGTTGAATGTGAAGACCATGTTAATGTTTTAATTGAAATACTTAAGATGGTGTGCATTAAATATAAATTTGAATATAATTACTTATATGTAATTGAAATGGGTTAATGAACTATATGACAAGTTAAATGTTTCATGCATTATATGTTTTGAATGGTTATGCCTTGTATATGCAGGGGACCCAAGGGGCCGTGAGATCCCTTGGGGAGAAAAAATATGTTAGTTTTTTTGTTGATCCCCCAGATACCCTGTGAGCTTGTGGAGTTGAGCCAGGGATAGACCACGTGCGCTACTCTTAGTGATGGATGTTTGTGTGTTACAGCCCGATCCATCCTATATCATTTTCGAAAGGATTGTGGGAGCTTGGTATAAGCACCCAACCTTAAACATTACATAATCTGGAATTAAGTTAATAATTCCCATTGAGGATCTTTTTAGGTTTAGAGTTTTAGAGAGTTAGTTCATAACTATTACATTTTATCTCCAAAATTTCTAAGTAGACACTTCTACTCAGTTTCCAATTTTTTTCATAAAATAAAAACTTTTTGTAAAAAAGAGTCATGTCTAGTTCCATGTTTTAGACAACATGACTTTTCCTTAATCCCATCCTTGAACCTAATCCAATTTATGTTAGGTGATAAACATTTAAAAAACATGGGATGAGCACAAAAATCTTAGTAAGGGATACACAAAGAAGGAAAACTGTTAGTTTTTTCAAAACAACAAGTAAACCATGAATAACTTATCATAAGTAATACTTTTAACCTTTATGAAGTAGTAAATACACTTTACTGAATAAAAGATCATTTCTTACCATTTGGTATTCAAAATATTACCATAAAACCCATAGAAAGAACACATAACATATAAAGGTATCTTGGGACATAAACATACTTAGATGTAATAACCATACGATCCACTTCCACACATATCACTAAATGGAATAGCTATATGGACGACTTCATACCAAATTCATTGGAGTTTATAAAATAACCACCCATCCTGGTTTATCATGACACCACCCGTCATTTGGTTTATCACGTAACCACGTGTCAAATGTTCAAGTACCATTATAAAATCATAACACGTAAAATATTGCAAATATAAATATTTCAATAATAAAATTTCATTTAAAATAAAAAAAAATTATTTCAAGATATTGAAATAATAAATTGATCTCAAAAACCATTTTCAATACCAAAACACCCAAATATAGAATAACAGGTTTCTTTTTCATTTTAAAAACATTAAGTCTTATAGAGGAAGCCAACTAACGATTAGGGCGGCAGAGAGGTCATTAACGCCGCAAACGTTAAAAACATCCCTTTTGTGGTTTAGTAAAATTATTTGTAGAAAAAATATTTCCTTTGAATGAAATTAAAAGTCAAATGGTTTTATTATATACCGTATAAAATAAAGTCGTGTATAAATCAAAGTATACCTCAATGAAAGAATATTGAGACGAAGTCCCTTACCTCGTGTCTGACTTGACCCTTTCAGTCTTTAATCTCCTAAATAATAAAATTAAGTTAATTTCTACATGATTAAGAACCTTTCTAAAATTTATTCTTCCTTTCATATCACTCATTACCATACTATAACAATTAGTTAATTATTTGAGTTCCTATCATACATTTTGCCGATGTTCGGAATTTGAGTTAAAAATGAACTTGTTATAATTATAAATTGTTCATGTGGTTGAAATTCCATTATCTCCAGAATTATATTCAAGATTTAGATATCCTATATATCATATATATCCAGTATCTATATATATATATATATATATGTATTTATAATAGTACATAACCTTGATACGTAATAAATGAAATGTACCTTTCATGGAGATGGTAAGACGTATGTACGCATGAATGCTACTTTCATTTCTATTTCATATTTAATGGAATGAAAAATTAATTATACATAGGTATATTATAATTCTAGTATAATATCATATATATAATTTCAGTGACTCCATCCTTTATACGTCCCACGTATGACATGAATGAGTCATATCACTTTGAGGGGGCGGTAGTCCGCACTTCCTCAAATGAAATTATCGCATTTACCCATAATAGAAACCATAAAGGTATGATATAAATGAAAAATACAGAAGCATAGGGACAATATAAATATAATATATATCACATATAAATACAGTTCCATCATAATGGCCACCATGAGAGGCAGTTGGAGATAATTGAACAATCATCATTTTGTGAGGTAGTAGTTCGCTGTCCACGTAAACAGTTTGTTATTTACACATTAAATTGAGGTGTGTATATGTTTAGTTCGAATCCTTCTCATAACTACAACCTAGTATATTGAGGATACTGGTTTTGTTATAGAAGAAATGAATAAAAAGAGTTTATTTGTTGGATAAGTAAAATAAAAGAAAAGAACTTAAAAGAAGACGTTACCTTTAAATCGGGTATCTCCCTTTGGTTTGAAACAAATGGTTTACATGAAGTGCCTTATACCTAAGTTAAAGATTCTAGGAGGAGGATAGAGATGTGGGTAGATTATTTATATAGATTTTGGACGATCCAAATAGCTTGAGAGGTGTGAGGAATGGGTTATTAGTGGTGTCCTTTTATAAGGGGGAGGAGAGGCTCTTTAGGAAAGTTTGAAACAATTATTTTATTATACACTAATCATCAGTTTAAAAAGGTCCAAAAATAATTAAAGTCAAATATAAGATGACTCATGTTTGAAATAAAATCATCCAATAAGACTTGGACAAGTTTTGAATATTTTTTCAGTATTTATAATCTTATTTATTGAAATCATTCATTAATGATGTAAACACTGGAACATTATTGTGTCATAAATAATATATTTATTTGATCTCTAAAAAATATAAGAAAATACCACGATGTATGAAATATTTTTATCTTTAAAATTCATATTTATAGTCGAATAGATAACTTATATAACCCCATGTAAAAATTGATTTACTAAAAGATTTTTGTTTATGTCATTTTTGTCTTTACTTTAAATTAATTAATATAAAGTTTCATTATCGCTCTTAAGTGGCTCCATGGGGTCCCAAAATCAACCCAAGGATTCCCAATGTTGGAAATGTATCCAAAAATATAATTATGACACATGTTATGGTAAATTAATATTATTATAATATTATTTTAACCTTTAATTACCAAATTTACCTTTAATCGCGGTAAATAAAAGTCAAAAGTTACTATTCACCAAAAAATTATTTTAATCTTATTGAACCACATTTTACTTAATAATAACAACCATGTATGTTGGTTTTTTGAAATTCAATTTATAGAAGTGTTAACATTTCATTTAAATGGAAAAGTCAATTTTTTTAACTACTACTTAGTGTTTTCACTATTTATCAAAAATTGAAGTTTTTCAGAAAAATACCAAAAATCCTGCAAAATATATATTTAATATTATAAATTAAAAAATGATGTCTATTTTACCAAATTTAAAACATAGAAGTTGGATTAATTAATTTAAATTTAATTCCCATTGTCAAAACAAAAGCGTGTTTTTAGGAAACAATAACTATCCAAAGATTGACACTTATTTATGTCTAATTTGTAGGTGAAATTACTTCCAACGACAAAAAATTGGATTAAATAGTAAAAACATAATCTAATTACACTATAAAACCAATTAAAAAGATAATCTAACCTTATAAATAAATTATATTAAAAGGCAGTTTGGAATAAAAATACAATATTTTTTACTATTCATTAAAAAATGAATTTTATCAGAAAAATACCAAAACTTTACCCTAAGTAAATTTTGATGTCCCGGTTCTAAATAAATATTTTATTTTGGTCAAATATAACAAATAAAAGTGACCAAATCTATATTTAAAGAGGTATCACCATCAAAGGCTATAAATCGACCTTTTAAAGAATATTAGACTATTTGTGCTTAAAATTAGATTCCTTCATATTCTAAGCCTCTAAATTTTATTGAATAAATGTAAAAACATTTAAAAAACATATATAATCATATTATAGTTAGTTCTGTTTATTCCCGCCAATACAATGGCTAGGCGTTAACTACCATTTAAAATAATATTATTATATTATTAGTGTTCAATGTAAGATTTTAAAGAAACCCATTGTTGCGTATCGGATAAGCCATCCAACAAAGAATCATCTTTAAAGTAAAATTAATATTTAATTCAAAAATATTAATAAATATGAAAATATATTATTCTTTATTTACCAAGGATGTTACATCCTTCCCCCCATTTGAAAATTGTGTCCTCACAATTTTATTCACTTATCAAATAAATGGGGGTACATATCCATCACAGTATTTTTAGATTCCCACATTTCCTCTTCGACCATATGATTTTTTCATAAAACCTTTACATAATTAATTACCTTATTCTGTAACACTTTCTCTCTTCGGTCAATAATCTAGACCAGTTGTTCCTCATAAGAGAGATTCTCTTTCAACTGAACTACCTCTGGGCTCAAAACATGAGATAAATCTGGAATATGCTTCCTCAACATTGAAACATAAAAAACATTGTGTACCTAGGATAAAATTGCTGGTAAATCCACTCTGTAGAAAATTGATCCAACTTTCTCCAGAATTTCATAAGGTCTAATGAACCTCAGACTCAACTTTCCCTTCTTACCAAAACGCATCACACTTTTCCATGGAGAAATTCTGAGAAAGACATGATCACCAACCTCAAAAAAAAAGATCTCTCCTCCGGCTATCCGCATATCTTTGCTTCCTGCTCTGAGCTGTTCTCATGTTCTTCTGAATCAACAAAACTTTTTCTGTCGTCTCTTCTACCAATTCTGTTCCCATCAGTTTCCTTTCACATACTTTATCCCAAAAAGCTGGAGTTCAACACCGCATCCCATATAATTCCTCAAATGGATCCATCTGTATACCGGAATGAAAACTATTATTATAAGAAAATTCAACTAAAGCAAGGTGTTGGTCCCAACTTCCCTGGTAATCCATTGAATAAGCACACAAAATATCATCCATGGTCTGAATTGATCATTCTGTCAGCCCATCTGATTAAGGATGAAAAGTTGTACAAAATTTTAATTCAGTACCCAATGAATTCTGAAGGCCTTTTCAAAAGTTATAAGTAAACCTGAGATCATGATCAGATACAATATAGAGGGGAATTCCATGAAACCTGACTATATCTTAAACATAAAACCTTTAATGTTGATATAGAGACAAAGTATCTTGAATAGGAAGGTAATGAGAAGATTTAGTCAATCAATCAACAATAACCTAGATTGCATTATTACCTCGATATGTCTTTGGTAATCCCATAAAAAAATCTATGGATATATTTTCCTATTTCCACTCTGGCACTAGTAAAGACTAGAAGCATCCCTTTCGGTAACTACCACTCTGCTTTAACCTGTTGACAAGTCAAACACTTTAGAGTAAAGTCAGCAATATCACTATTCATTCCACCACACCAGTAATAATCCCGAAGATCTCTGTACATATTGGTACTTCTAGGATGAACTAAAAATGGAGAACTATGAGCTTCACATAACAAATCATTCTCCAAATGTGAATCACAAGGCACACATAATCTTTTACCAAACCTCAAAACACAATCATTATCAATGTTAAATTCATGAAACTTAACCTTTTGAACCAACTCTACCTTTCTCTGTAACTCACTGTATTCTTTATGCGCTTGCTTTATTATGCCTGATATAGATGATTTCACCAACACATGAAACAAAATAGAGGAATTTTCTACACCAAAAACTTCTATGAAAATTTTCATTAAATAAAAAACCAAAGGATATTGTTCCAAACATAGCATGGTTAATGTAGAATTACTTTTTCAACTCAAAGCATCAGCCACTTTATTTGTCATTTCTGGATGGTAATGAATCATGCAATCATAATCCTTGATTAATTCCAACCATATCCTTTCCCTCATGTTTAATTCTTTCTGAGTGAATATATACTTCAAAATTTTGTGGTCAGTATATATTTCACACTTTACTCCATACAAATGATGCCTCCAAATTTTTAATGAAAAAAAAACAACAACTAATTCCAAATCATGTGTAAGGTAATTTAACTCATTAGGTTTCAACTGACGTGAAGCATAAGCAATTACCTGATCATTTGGCATAAGGACAGATACGAGTCCTTTCACTAAAGTATTACTATAGATAACTAATTCACCATCTCTGGAAGGTAATTCCAAAACTAGCGCATTCACCAATCTTCAATTCAATTCCTGAAAAAAAAATCTTCACATTTTTTTGTCCAAATGAACTAAACACCTTTTTGAGTTAACTTAGTCAGTGGGATATATAACCATTAAATTTTTTTATTAAAACTCTGTTAATAACCTTCTAATAAAACAAAACTATGAACCTTAGTTATATTTGTGGGTCTTGGACAATCTTCAACAACTTTTGTTTTATCAGGATCAATAGTTATGCCATTTTTTGAAACAATGTGACCAAGGAAGGAAATTTTTTGTAACCAAAACTCACACTTACTAAATTTCCCAAACAGTTTCTTTACTTTCAGGGTTTTCAAGAAAACCCTTAAATGAATTTCATGCTCCTCTTTACTTTTATAATAAGCCAAAATATCATCAAGAAACAAAACCACAAACTTATCATCTGAGTTAACTGAGACATCACTACAAAAAATAGTTTAATTATAATTCCTATCATCTCAGGTTGCAAATATAGAAGGTCATTTACCTCTGTATGTCTTCCTAAAAAAGATACTATGTTTTCTCTATGAAAAAACATTCTTAACATAGAAATATATTAGGCAAAGCAACATGGTAATATATAAATTATATATCATTTCAATCTTACCATAAATTAATTTAATAATATTCTAACTCCTAAAGTTATCTAAACCGACCTCTGATACCAACTATAAGGACTCAGCCTTAAACATTACATAATCTTGAATTAAGTTAATAATTCACAATGAGGATCTTTTCAGGTTTAGTGTTTTAGAGAGTAAGGCCATAACTATTACATTTCATCTCAAAAATTATAAAGTAGACATTTCTACTCAATTTCTATTTTTTCATAAAATAAATACATTTTGAAAAAAAGAGTCATGTCTAGTTCTATGTTTCAGACAACATGACTTTTTATTGATCCTATCCTTGACCCTAATCAACTTTATGTCATGTGATAAACATTTCAAAAACATGGGATGAGCACAAAAAGCTCAGTAAGGGATATACAAAGAAGGAAAACTGTTAGTTTTTCAAAACAACAAGTAAACCATCAATACCTTAGCATAAGTAATACTTTTCACCTTTATGAAGTAGTAAATACTCTTCAATAAATAAAAGACCATTTATTACCATTTTGTAACCAAAATATTACCATAAAACCCATATAAAGAACCCATAACATATAAAGGCAACTTGGGACATAAATATACTTATATGGAATAACCATACGGTCGACTTCCACACATATCAATAAATGTAATAGCCATATGGCCAACTTTCATACCCAATGCATTAGAGGTTATAACATAACCAACCATCTTGGTTTATCACATCATCACCCGTCATTTGGTTTATCACGTAACCACTTGTCAAATGTCCAAGTACCATTATAAAATCATAACACATAAAATATTGCAAATATAAATATTTCACTAATAACATTTCATTTAAAATCAAAATAAATCATTTCCAAATATTAAAATAATAAATCGATCTTAAAAACCATTTTCAATAGAAAAACACCCAAAAATAGAATAAGGGGTTTTTTTTAATTTTAAAAACAATAAGGCTTATAGAGGAATCCAACAAACGATTATAGCAGCAAAGAGGTCATTGTTTCCACAAACATTAAAAACATTCCTTTTTTTATTTAGTAAAATGATTCATAGAAAAAAGATTACCTTTCAATTAAATTAAAAGTCAAAGGGTTTTATTATGTACCATATAAAATAAAGTCATGTATAAATCAAAGTATGCCTCAATGAAAGGAGATTGAGACGAAGTCCCTTACCTCGTGTCTGACTTGACCTGTTTGTTCTTTTATCTCCTGAATAATAAACTTTAGTTAATTTCTACTTGGTTAAGAAACTTTTTCAATTTTATCATTCCATTTATATCACTCATTACCTTGATATAACAATTATTTAATTATTTGAGTTTATATCGGACATTTTTCCAATGATCGGAACATGAGTTAAAAATGAATTTTTTATAATTATTAATTGTCCATATGGTAGAAATTAAATTATATTCAGAAAGATATTAATGATTTAGATATCATATATATCATATATATCTATTATATATATGTATTTATAATTGTTCATAACATTTGAAGGTAAGAAATGAAATGCACCTTTAATGGAGACGGTAAGTTGTACGTATGCATGAACGCTACTTTCATTTCAATTTCCTATTTAATGGAATGAAAAATTAATGAAACATAGGTATATAATAATTCCAGTATAATATCATATATATAATATCAGTAACTACATCCTTTATTCGCCCCACGTATGGCATGAATGAGTTATATCACTTTGAAGGGGTGGTAGTCCGCACTTCCTCAAATGAAATTATCGCATTTACCCATAATGGAAATAATAAAGGTATGATATAAATGAAAAGTACAGTATAATAGAGATAATATAAATATAATATATATCACATATAAATTTAGTTCCATCATAATGGCCACCATGAGAGGCGATTAGAGATAATTGAACAATCATCATTTCGTGAGGCAGTAGTTCACCGTCCACAGAAATAGTATGTTCTTTACCAATTAAATGGAGGTGTGTGTAAGTGTAGTTAGAGTCCTTATCATAACAAAAACCTACTATATTTAGTATACTGGTTTTATTATAAAATAAATGAATAAAAAGAGTTTAGGGGGTTTGAGAATTAAAATAATAGAAAAAAACTTAAATGAAGACGTTACCATTAAATTAGGTATTTCCCTTCGGTTTGAAACAAAAGGTTTATTTAAAGTGCCTTTTTCCTAAGTTAAGGCTTCTAGAAGGAGGATAGGGATGTGGGGAGCTTATTTAGGAAGATTTTGGACGTTCCATGGGTCTTTTGAGGTGTGAAGAATGGGTTAGAAGTGGTGTCCTTTTATAAGGGGGAGGAGGGGCTCTTTAGGAAAGTTTGAAACAATTATTTTATTATAAACTTAACTTAGATTTCAAAAGGTCCAAAAATCAGTAAAGTCAAAGATAAGATGTCTCATGTTTGAAATAAAATCATACAATAATAATTGGACATGTTTTGGATATTGTTTTAGTATTTATAATCTTATTTATTTAAATCATTCATTAATGAGGTAAACTAATAACTGAAAATTATTTTTTATATTAAGAAAACACTTTTATGGAGAAAGTGAGAAACCAAGAAGTTCAACTTACAACCAAAAAACCCAAAAAAGTTACTAGGACTTCCTCACCCAACAGATGAAACATGGCTGTCACCTTCATCAATGCCTGAGCACTTTGCAATCCCATGTGTGGATGGTCCCGGTCCCAATGGCAAAGCCATGTCCTCCAAGTTAAGCAATTCCAAATGTCAAGAAAAGGTAAAGGTGCAGTGCTCTGACCCCATCTGAAGCAGATCCAAGAAACATTCTAGGTACATGCCTTCAAGATATCCTCTCAGAACACACAACTCAAGGAGCCTAATGACCAGATCAGGACTCCCCAAACCAGAAAACATAAACCAACAATTTAACTAGAGATACACCCCAACCCAGATACGATACATTACCTAATTAACTAGGAGCATTGAAAATTAAACTAAGCTTTCCAGATAATGTATCCCTAAATAACTTCCAAGATATAGAATAAACCTAAATGTTTAGGGATTCTGACAAGATATTTTCAAATTTCGAGGTTAGTTGATCCCATGACTGTATGTACTCCTCGATGTTAATCTTCCCTTTGTTGAAGCCCCCAATAAGGATTAAATCTTGATGGTCAATCCAAGCGTATTGTTCCTCATTAAGTGTTTCTATTAAGGCTCTCCCCATCATTAAAGTTTCCTCCTCCTCCGAAGCATTGAGTAATAACACCTGCTTAGTCACTTCCTCCTCATCGCTAAGCAGTAACTCCAAAGGTTGCCCACCCTGAACCCCTAACATCCGAGGCTTCACTTCCTCTGAGGTCTCCTTTTTTCCATTTTCACTCTTGGCCGATCTGGTCTCCAAAGGAGGAGGCAAGGATGAATAGTCCCTCCTGATCCTCCTCCTTGGTCTACTTCTATTCTCCTATGTTGGAGTTTCACTTGCCAAGTGAAAAAGTTCATCCCCATTACATTCATTCCTATACCCTCCCTTTGAGTCATGTGGCATAACATTCGCAGTACCTGAGTCATCCTCAAGTAATCCTTCAAATCTGTTGCTCATGGGTAGAGAGGCCTGCCCCTGGAAGTCCTGAAAATCCATAACTGAACCTTGACCATGTCTCCCTCTCTTGTCCCATTTCCTAGATGGGGACACTGAGACACCAGCTTGACTATCTTCCTTCATACTGATCAGGCCTCTCTACAAGGTCCCGGTTCCACTTCTAATGAGGTAAACACTACATCATTACTGTGTCATAAATAATATTATTTATTTGATGTATAAAATTTATAAAAAAATACCATGATGTAATAAATATTTTTAGATTTACAATTCATATTTATAGTCAAAGAGATAACTTATATAATCCCATGTAAAAATTGATTTTCTAAATGATATTTGTTTATGTCATTTTTGTCTTTAAATTAATTAATATAAAGTGTCATTATCACTCTTAAGTGGCTCCATGGGGTCCCAAAATCGACCTAAGGATTCCCATGGTCAGAAATGTTTCAACAAATAGAATTTGGACACATGTTAGGGTAAAGTAATATTATTATAATATTATTTTTACCTTGAATTACCCTATTGACCTTTAACCGCCGTAGGTAAAAGTCAAAAGTTAATATTCACCAAAAATTATTTTCATTATATTGAACCACATTTTACTTACTAATAAAAACCATGTATGTTGGTTTTTTTTAAAATTCAATTCATAGAAGCGGTAAAATTTCATTTAAATGAAAAATTCAGTTTTTTTAAATACTACTTAGTGTTTTCACTATTCATCAAAATTGATGTTTTTTAGAAAAATACAAAAAATTCAGCCTAAGATATATTTAATATTCCAAATTGATAAATGATGTTTATTTTACAAAATTCTAAACATAGAAGTTGGATTAATTAATTTAAAATTAATTCCCATTGTCAAAACAAATGTGTGTTTTTAAGAAACAATAACTATCAAAAGATTGACACTTATTTATGTCCAATTTCAAGGTGAAATTATTTACAATGACAAAAATTGGATTAAATAGTAAAAACATAATATAATTACACTTTAAAATCAATTAAAAAGGTAATATAACCTTATAAATAAATTATATTAAAAATAATTTTTGAATTAAAATACAGTATTTTTTTCTATTCATTAAAAATGAATTTTATCATAAAAATACCAAAAATTTACCCAAAGTAAATTTTTATGTCCCGATTCTAAAAAAATATTTTATTTTGTCAAATAGAACATATAAAATGGACCAAATCTAGATTTAAAGAGGGTTCTCCATCAAAAGGTGGTAAATCGACCTTTTAAAAAATATTACACTATTTGTGCTTAAAATTAGATTCCTTCACATTTTAAGCCTCTAACTTTTATTGAATAAATGTAAAAACATTTAAAAAACATGTATAATAATATTATATTTAGTTCTATTCATTCCCACCAATACAATGGCTAGGAGTTAACTACCATTTAAAATAATATTATTATATTATTAGTGTGCAATGTAAGACTTCAAAGAAACTCATTGCTGCGTATCAGGTAAGCCATCGAACATAGTGTCCTATTTAAAGTAAAATGAATATTTAATTTTCAAATATTAATATATTTGAAAATGTATTATTATTTATTTACCTAGGATGTTACACATGGGGTATGAAGACCGTGTGAGCTTCCTTGGAAATTTCCATGAGACTGTGAGAGCTCGTGGAGTTTTGACCAGGGGAAAGACCATGATAACTTCCCCTAGTAATGAATGTATATGAATTATGCCTTGGTCCAGCTAGAAATATTATCCAGGGTATATGTCTATTTGGCGTTGGTACTCATTTGGTTCATATATGAGGAAACTAAGAATATCTATTTGTTTATATATATATATATACATTATTACAATATATATATATATACATAATTAACATGATTAGACGTACTGGTCATGGGCTGAAGCAGGTATCGTCATCAGGTGTCCCTTAGGAACCTAGATGGCTTATTGGTTATTTATTCAATTATGTTATTTCTTTGATATACTTGAACACTGTTTAATTTTATTGCAATGTATTGATTGATCCAGAAACCGGTGGTCCTGGACTACTGTGATTTATATCTCACACCCTATTTGGGCCGTTATTTCACTAAGGTACCCTAGTATACTTTTCTTGTTTGCAGGACTGTGGACTTTTTTATACTGTTTTATTATACTTGGGAGTTAGGAGAAAAATACCGAGCGGGATATTAGGATTCTTGAGGATATCGCTTTTGGGGATTGAGTATTTTAATTTATTTCTTTATTGAGATGTATAACATGTAGTTTTGTTTACTGATTTCAGATATATATTACCATGAATTGCAAGCATTGTGTAAATTGGTGTTAGACTTTTTTATTATTCATTTGATTATTTGATTTATATTTGTTTCCACAGTTGTCTGAGTTTATTATTTTTTATCGATGTGCACTCTAAATATGAAGGTATAGTCTACCCATTGACTATCCATAGACCCTCACTACTAGTCAGAAACCACTGGAATATAGGGAGACATGCTTGAGGTCATGTGGAAACTGGTCTGGCTACCGGTTCGAGGGTAAATCGGGCCGGGATGTTACAAAGTGGTATCAGAGGACTAAATTTATTTTGTTTTTCCTTTGTCTTTCTGTTTTGGGACGGTAGAAAGGATACTAGGATAGTGTCAGCACTTGGTTAATAGTCATGCCTGGGACTGATCATCCCATGTACATGAATTGACCACATGTCTAGGGTTGGGAATTGATTTTGATACTATTTGATGTTACATTTGATATGATTTCACCTTGAGTGACTTGTGTACTTTCCTCTACTTATTAATTTTGAGAATTTTGGAAATTTTCCTTGGCTTGATAAGATAAGGAAATTGCATTACAAGTATCATATTAGGCACTCAGAGATTCACATTCCATGAATATGATATTCCATGTAGTTGTATTAGTAGGATGCCTACTAATTTTGATTGTGTGCCTTGGATGAAATACCAAATTTTGATTTGATTTAGCATGTCCCTTTAGATAACATGTTTGGGTGATAGATATAACATACTAGGATGTTCATATTCCATGATTATTATTGATTAGTATGTTTTTCTATTGTTCTAGGCTTCTGTGTTGGAACATGCTATTGTGTTACTGCTTATGAAAACATGCTAGAGATGTTTTGATATGTAAATGGCTGCATGAGTGGAACATTGATTTATTGCATTTATAAGAGGTCCTAATTTCAGTTGTAAGGTTTATGGGAACCTTATAACTGGGAAAAGGGTAACCCTTATTTTCAAACAATTGAAAAAGGGATGCTAAAGTTAAAAAGTTAAATAGAAATTTGATGTGTTCAATGGGAGCCAAATGCTAGCGGTAAGGTTTATAGGTGCCTTAAAGGTGCATTGGGTGTTTGGGAACACAACATGATCATTAAAATGATATTTCTTGACCATGGTGGGTTGTTTAGTGTTATATTATCTCCCTATGGATTCTTAGGGATGAGAAGCTTTTAAGATGGGTAAATTGTAATGTCCTATGTTTTTGGACCGGGCTAAAATATGAAATTTTTTGAAATTTTTTATTTACTACACAGTTCAATTTTAAAACCAAGATTTGGAAAGATGTTTTTACAGTTGGGTTCTTTTAATGTGTTGATAACGATCATGTGTAAAGTCTCAAAGAGTTTCTAGGATGGAAGGATGAGTTTCAAGAGTACCAAACCCGACAGTAACGTTCGCACGGGCTGCACACAGTTTGTCAAAATTGTGCAGGTCAACCATTCTTAATAAATCAGGTTTCTAGAAGTGGACACATAGTTTGTACATAGTATATCAGACCATGAAATTCAAACCATACGGTCTACCAAGTTTTTAGTTTTATGTTAAATTAATTAAATTAAATTTATGGTTGAAAATAATTTAATTAAATGAGTCGTTGGGGGTTTCATTTAATTAAATTAAATTTGAGAGAATTTAATTAATAGACTTTGATATGGAGAAGTTATTTAATTTAATTCAGATGAAAAGAATTGAATTTATTTTAAATGATGATGAGATGGAGTCTCTATTTAATTAAATTGAGACGAGTGGAATTTAATTAAAAGACATGTAAAAGTGGAGTATGGGGTTATCAATGAAGGGTAATATTAAATGGTAATATTAAATGATGCGTAGATGATGAGTTGGGGTTTATTTCAACTAAATTAAAGATTAATAAGAATGTAATTACTCATTGAGAAATGAGGGATTATTATTCAATTAAATTGAGATTGAGAGAATTTAACTATATAATGTTGATGAGTTGGATTTTTTAATTTAATTAAATTGTTTCCAAATAATTTAATTAAATAACATGAATTGGAGAAATTATTTAATTTAGTTTAGTTGGAAAAAAATTAATTAAATGGTGATTAGTGAGATGTTGGGGGTTTGTTTAATCAAATTATGATGCAAGAGTTTAATTAAATAATAATGAGTTGGAAACTTTATTTAATTAAATTAGGTTTGAATGAAATTTAATTAAATGATGTGTTAAATATGGATTTGGGGTTTTATCTAATTAAATTCAATGTTAAGATGAATTTAATTATTTGATAAAAAATGGGGGTTTATTTATTTAAATTGTATTGAGAGAATTTAATTAAATAATGATGTTTTGGAGAATTTATTTAGTTAAATTCATGGGAGAATAATTTAAATAAATGATGTGTTAAATGTGGAGTTGGAGTTTTATCTAATTAAATTCAAGGTTAATATGAATTTAATTATTTGATAAAAAATAGGGGTTTTATTTATTTAAATTTTATTAAGATAATTTAACTAATTAATGATGTGTTGGAGAATTTATTTAATTAAATTTTTTGGAGAATAATTTAATGATGTGTAATTGAGGAGTTTTGGGATTTATCAAAGAAGTGTTTTATTAAATGATAATAATAATAATAATAATGGTTATTATTATGAAAATTTTATTTAATTAAATTGAGGTTGAGGGATTTAATTAAATGAGTAGAGATGGAGAATTTTATTTAATTAAATTAAGTTAAACAAAATTTAATTAAATTATGTGAGGAGATGGTTTTATTTAATTAAATTCATGGTTAAGAAATATTTATTTAATTGATATGAAAAGAGGGTTTTAATTTAATTAAATTTCATTTTTAGAGAATTTAATTAAATAACATGAGTTGTATAATTCATTTAATTAAATTCGGTTGAGGTGAATTTAATTAAAAATGTGTAAATGACATTTTTGAGTTTTTCAAAGGGGTATAATATTAATTGGTAATAATAATAATATGATGGTTATTATTATTATTATAATTATTATATTAATTACAATATTTTTAAATTAGAATTTTAATTTATTTAAGGGAGAAAAGAAGAGGTAGGAACACCTCTCCTTCCTCCTATAGGGGTGCGACACACCCATGGTGCAACACCCATGGGTGGCGTACCACCCTCCTCCCTCGACTCCCTCTCTGCGCATCAGATCGTGGTGGTTCCTTTACATAAGTTGTCTGTATCATCGAGGTAAGTTCTTCTCCATGTGTTTCTTTATTCACATTGGCCATCTCGGCTCTCCTTCACCTTGGTTCCATTGGTACTAAACCCTAAGGTCGGGGATTGATTCGGTTTCTTCATTTCTTCTGATTCTAGGTGGTGTAGATAAGGTCTTGGGACCCACTAGTCTTTATTTTGATAACCGCCACTAAAGGTGTGGCAGTTCCGCTTGATTTAGTCCACCATATTCATTTTTGAGTAAGGTTATAAACTAGATAATTGGTATCACACCCCTTGAATTATATGTTTATGGTTGTTTAGTGTTTTTCTTAATGCTTTGGGTGTGCGTTGGTCCCCACTACACTAATTATGGGTGTCAAATCATGGTTTTTATGTGACGTGATAAATTTCTGAGTTTTCATGGGCTTTTTTTGAGGTGTGTGTACGTGAGCGAGTCACGGTTTGATTTAGAAAGCTTTGGATGAGCCAAATTCATTGAGGTAGGGTTCTTATCTTTGCATAATTAATAAAATGCAGTTTTTTTGATTTACTGATTTTGATAAAGTTGACTGCAATGTTGGATTAAATTGTTTATTGGGGGAATAAGATAATTGATTATGAATTAATTATATTCTTTGAGGTTCAAAAATAGATAATTAATTAGGAAATTAATTATGAGTAATTAAATTGGTTGAGTTGAGATAATTAATTATGAATTAATTATGTGCTTTGAGATGATAATTAATCGAGGGATTAATTATGAGTAATTAATTTGGATAAGTTGAGATAATTAATTAGGAATTGATTATGTGGTTTGAGATGATAATTAATTGAGGAATTAATTATGATTTATTAATTTGGTTAAGTTGAAATAAATAATGGTGAATTAATTATGTGATTTGAGTTGATAATTAATCGAGGGATTAATTATGAGTAATTAATTTGGTTAAGTTGATATAATTAATTATGAATTAATTATGTTCTTTAAGGTTATAATTAATCGGGGAATTAATTTTGATATATTAATGTTGTTAAGTTGAAATAATTAATTATAAATTAATTATGTGATTTTATATGATAGTTAATAGATGGATTAATTATGAGTAATTAATTTTGTTAAGTTGAGATAATTAATTATGTATTAACTATATGATTTGAGATGAAAATTAAATAAGTAATTCATTATGAGATATTAATTTGGTTAAGTTGAAATAATTAATTATGAATTAATTATTTTCTGTGAGATGATAATTAATCGAGGGATTAATTATGAGATATTAATTTGGTTAAGTTGAAATAATTAGTTATTAATTAATTATGTGCTTTGAGATGATAATTAATTGGAGGATTAATTATGAGATATTAAATTGGGTATGTTGAGATAATTAATTGGGAATTAATTATCTACTTTGAGAATTTTAATTGAGATAATTAATCGAGGGATTACTAATGAGATATTAAATTTTCTAAGTTAAGATAATAAATTAAGAATTAATTATGTTCTTTGAGAATTGTAATTGAGATAATTTCTCAGGGGATTAATTATGAGATATTAAATTAGCTAAGTTGAGTTAATTAATTGTGAATTAATTATGTGCTTAAAGAATTGTAGTTGAGATAATTATTTGGGGGATTGATTATGAGATATAAATTTTTCTAAGTTGATATTATTAATTGTGAATTAATTTTGTGCTTTGAAAATTGTAATTGAGATAATTAATCCAGGGATTAATTATGATATATATTAAATTGGTTAAGTTGAGATAATTAATTGTGAATTAATTATTTGTGTTGGGATTGTAATATATATAATCAATAGAGGATTAATTATGATATATTTAATTGACTAAGTTGAGATAATTAATTGAAAATTAATTATGTGCCTTTGATATTATGATCTATATATTTAATTGTGGAATAAACTATAGAGAGTTCAGATTTATAATGAGATAATTAATTAAGGAAAAAATAATTATAAATTATGAATTTTTTTTTGATTAATTAATTGATGAATTAATTAATGGGAATTGTGTACCTAATTAATTATTGAGTCTACTAATGGATTTGAGTGTGGTCAATGAGATGAATGAGAGGACCTTGCCTCGTGTTTTTGAGTTGAATTTGAATCCCATGTTAATGTTTTAATTGAAATACTTAATATGGTTTTCCTTAAGTATAAATGTGAACATGCTTTCTTATATTTAATTGAAAATGGATAATTAAATTCATGAGAGGTTAAATGTTTCATGCATTATATATTGTGAATGGTTACGCCTCGTATAGGAAGGGGATCCAAGGGACTATGAGAGCACTTGGGGAGAAATAATATGTTAGTTTTTGTATTGATCCTCTGGATACTGTGAGAGCTCATGGAGTTGAGCCAGGGGAAAGACTGTGTGCGCTACTCTTGGTGTTGGATGTATGTGTGTTACGTCATGATACATTGAACATCATTTCCCAAATGACCATGAGAGCCTGGTGTAGGAAGACAGTGTGAGCTTCTATGTTGACTTCCATAAGACCATGAGAGCTCTTGGAGTTTGGACTAGGGGCAAGGCCATGAGCACTTCCCATGGTAATGAATGTTCATGCATTACGTCTTGGTCCAACCAGAAATAGTATCCTGGGTATATGTCCATTTGGTGTTTGTACTCGATTGGTTCATATAGGAGTATGCTAAGCATATATATCTATATATATATATACACTATTACTATATATATATATATACATAATTGACGTGATCAGAAATACCAGCCATGGGCTGAAGTAGGTATAGTCGTTAGGTGTCCCTTAAGAACCTCGATGTGTTGTTGGTTATTTATTCAATTTTGTTATTTCTTTGATATTATTTCACTCTGTTTAGTTTTATTGAATTTTATAGATTGAACTAGAAACCAGTGGTACTGTCCTATTGAGATTTATATATCACACCTTATTTGGGCCTCCATTTCACTAGGGTACCCAAGTAGACTTTTCTTGTTTGCAAGACCGTGGACTTTTTCTATGTTGTTTGCTTATACATAGGAGTTAGGAGCAAAGGAACGAGTGGGATCTTGGGATGCTTGTGTATATCATCCTTGGGGTTTGAGTATTTTTATTTATTTCTGTACTGATATGTATAGTATGGTGTTTTTTTTACTTCTTTCTGATATATATCCCCATGACATGCATGCATTGTGTAAACTGGTGTTGGCATTTTTTATTATTCAGTTGATTATTTTTTTAAATATGCTTACACTATTGTATGAGTTTATTATTTGTTACCACTATGCACTATAAATATGAGGGTATAGTCTCTCCACTGAATATCCATAGACCCTTTCTACTAGTTTGCAGCCTCTGGCGTACGGGGTGATGCACTTAAGGCCATATGGTGACCTGTCCAGCTACCAGTTTGAGGGTAAGTTGGGTTGGTACGTTACAACGTCACACTCTCTTTTTTGAATTCTGATTCTAGACTCATGGTTATGATGAATTAGGATCAATTTTAGGAATCATTGGTACACATACGTGGTTCAATAACGACTCTTGGAAATTGACATTGGCACATCTGAGGTAGGAAGCCCTTACCACCTAGGGAATTTGTATAAGGTTGATTAACATGATTGGAATTTGTGTGCATGTTAATTCATAGATATGAGAACCATTATGTGTTTTGTATTATTGGGATTTTTATAGGGTGAATTCATGGATCATGATACCAATGAATTGTGTGATATAATTATGTACTTTTCACTATTATTTATAGTGCGTGAATGCTTGGACTATGGAGGTTTGTATCTAGTATCAAGTTGATACGTGGATCATCGTGGTTTGGTAATCCCTTAGAGTGAGATTTTGTACCAGTGAGATGTGGTTTTGATGATGATGATGGAACCCAGAGACAAGGCTGTGGTACGACAACCTTATGGCCTAACTTGAGATATAGGATGGGGTATGAATTCTTTATGGCCTAAACCATGGATGAGCCAAGGGTGTGATGGATTTGTGGCCTAGCCTAATATAGGAAGGGGTATGATGACCTTGTGTCTAGACCTGTGATTGATCCAGAGGTGTGAAAACCTTGTGGCATGACCTATGACTTAATTGGATATGGGACCTGATCCGAGACATGTGTTGTAATTATGGTCTGACCAGATATGTGATGAAATATGAAACATTATTTCCATATATATTCGAAGAAGTTATGAAAAGGGATCATGGATTCTTAGTTAGAACATGATTTCCAGACATATTGTTAGTTTCTTATCTGTTCATTTACTTACCATCATGACATACATTTTTATATACAGGTGATGTTTATGTTAAGGACACATTGGTGATTTCCTACTGGGTTTATACTCACACCTTACATAAAAATATTTAAGAACATGCATATTTCAGGGCCATGTATCTAGTTAAGGGCTAGGGCCCTATGTCAAGGATCTGAGGAGATGGAGCTTGGAGGATGTAGGTAATGATCGGATAAACTATTGATTATTGCTGTAATGATTTTTTTCTAGGTTATTATACTTTGTTTTACCTACCACATTGGGACTATTTTGGTTTATTTTGTATGACTGGTATGCCATTTTATTATAAATTTATGATTTATGCTAGGTTGTTCTGGGATGTTGGTTATTATTTGTTTTGATTCTTGTGCATGTATATTTTTATCGAGGGCATAGTATTTCCTTGACCCCATTTAGAACCTTTCTACTAGTCAGTAGCCTCTTGTGTATGTGGAGATGCGTATGAGGTCATGTAACACACAGACTAGACCAAGTGATTCATCCAAGGTGTTCCACTAAGCGAAATAATATATGAAACATCAAATAAATTAATAACCTAAATCACACTTAAGACATCAATTATAATACAAGAGTATTTAAAAAACTAGATCAACCATCATCCATGTGACCAAAGTCCATACTCCATATCCCAAACCAACAATCACCCCAAACAACCCAACCGATGGGAGACCAGATCCGCATAACATAAAAATAAAAACCAAAAGTGTTACATACACCGAATAGTGTATGTAGGGTGTTAGAAAAACCAATCTTTGTAGGACCACACTAAGGAGTTATTTATATTTCTTTTCAATATAAATTTCATTAATTATGGTTTGAAATATAATTTTAAAAAATATATTTTTGTAGGTAATAACATGAAAACCAAATACCATGCTAATAACTATTCTAAACCTCTCTTTTTATTTTCCTTTAAAAATAATAATCACTTTGAAAAAATTACTACAGCCTAATCCTCCTTTATTAAAACACCCATTTAAAATTCAATTTTAAAACCATTTTATAAATACCTTATCCAAGGAATTTATAACCATTTTAAAAAAAATCCACATTTTAGAATAATAAAATAAACCATAATGACACCATAACACCAATGAAATAAAACTAAATTATTAACCATAACAAGCTACAATTTCATTCATGATGATTAAATTAGAGGATACAAGGAATGATAATACCTTATGGAATTCATTTAGTATCATGAGAAACACACTAGGTTATAAGGTAATACTGGTCCTAGAGTTTACAAAAAATATGGGACTAATTTTTGGCATATTCTACATTCAAACAGCTTAAGACACTTAGTTTTCTTACACCTAGCCTAAAATCAGGTAAAATCACTATTATACTTGAAATAAAATACCTTTATGGAGGAAAATATTATCATGTGACTATCTATTATAGCATAAATCTATACCTATCAATCAGTACCTAGTAATCCCATGAAATCCAAATAATAGGAGGCGGGTAATCAAAAAAACCACATTATGAATATAATAGGTGAACATAAATCTCACCTCACCTCTAATTCCCTTGCAAGAAACAATTCCAACACGGTCATCCATATTGTAATGAAATATAAGGCATGGACCTTGGGCCACAATCCATGATGAAAAAGGGGATCTAGAGGGTCTTAGACACACACACACACACACACACAAACCATGATAAGTTCATTTTTAAAGTTCCAAATGGGCCTTAACAAAAAAGGATAGGAATATAAAGATACTTTATATCTCCTTTGAAATTTAATTTCAAGTCAAATTTTAAGAACAACCATTTAAACATCATATTAAAAACCATTTTGAAAAGAAATATTATTTCACTTAAAAATGTTCAAGAAATGAAAAACTTACCTTTTATCAATTTACAACCCAAACAAGTTCAAATATATTTAAAATACCAATTTTACGTAAATAAATTCTCTGAATCTTTTTTTTAAACACTTTTCACTCAAACACCTCTTTAGAAAACAAAACCCCCTTTTGAATACCCTTTAGGATGATTGAGGAGTCACTATAAATTTTTTATAAATATTCTTTCTCTATCATATATATGAATAATGGAACAAATAATACATTTATAAATTTATTTAACTAAATTTTATGCCAAATAAAAGAAATAAAAAAATAACCTACCTTTATTCAATGACCATCAAGCCATAAGTCATCCACTTTGATGAAAAAAGATCCCAAAAAAATACATGCCCCTTAAAAACAATAACAAATTAAATACCTAATATTAGATTACCTTCAAACCCTAATCCAACCATGGAATCCCCTAGGGTTCACGATAGTGGATGAAACTAAGGGAAAGAGGGAAAGAGATAAGAAATAAGTGTAAACAAGAGGGAAAAAGGGTCTCACCATGAAAAATTCACATGGTAAGAGGCTGAGAATCTTGAAATATCTTAATGGGGAAGGGATGAAGCTCTATTGAGATCCCCTAGGGCCTCTTAAATGATAAATGAAGAAATTGGGGAAAAAATATAAAACTTAATAGGGGTAAAGATAATAAAACCAATTTTTTAAACACCTAAGTAGTCTACATGGTTAGGCTATACATTTTGGAAAACTATGCACTGATATTGCTAGCTAAATTGGAGACCAACTATACAACTTAACAGTTTAGAAACATTTTTTGGTAAACTATTCACCAACTATGTTAAAATCCTCTATAATATACTACAATACCCTTGCACACTTTTCACATATTTTTTACTAACTATGCACAAGACGTACACCACAATAACTAGAAGTAAGGGTCACCCACATGGTCTCTACTGAGACTACATTATTATCTACAAACCATGTACTACCTATTCACAACAAACCATGAACATAAAAAATGAAATGGAAACCCCCTATGAAAGTGTACATGTTTGGTTCCTACTAAATCGTCATGATGGTAGAACTATGTAAAGGCCATCTGCATGATATGGGAAACTATATAGAAACCATGAATAAACTATTTTAAAGAATTAAATTCCATAATTTTCAAAATATAAGGCCAAACATCTCAAAAAAACATAAATTAATCAAAAATTTAATTCATATACATATAACTATAGTGACATAGGGTTGTACAGTGGGAGATTCAAAAAAAACATCATAGATTATTATGTTAGGAATTATTTTGCGATGGTTATACCATAATGTAGTTTCATTTCAAATTTTTTTAAACCACCATTAATCATTTAGAAATGGTTTTTATATAAATATTTATTTTTTATTAATCAATTATTTTTTATTTTTTACTTGTTTCTATATTTTTTATACATGAAATAACAAATTTCTAGGATATAATTATTCCTTACCCAAATCCCACCCAATCTCTCTTAACTCTCTATATATTAGTCACTCCATCAATTTAATTTACAAGTAATAATATTTTGTTCCCACATGTTCTGTGTGATCATGCATTTCAAGTTGGTGTGTAACTACTTTCTATAGGTAATAAATTTAATGGACATACCAACAACACTTTGGATTGAATGTTTATTGAGAGAATAAGAGGTTCTATTATCTATTAATGTGGTTTACCTCCTATCCTAGGACTCTCTTATAGATTTAATACATATTTGTGAAATTTATCCTAGTAATGATATTGATAACCATGATCAAAATAGAGATTGATTATTACCACCCATTGATGTAAACATCTATATGTATTGGAGGTTCTCTACATATCCCCTCCAAGTTGGATACACTATGGTTTAATTCCACATATATGGAAACTCTAGAATTTATCATCATATAGGAAGGCAATATGTGGTGTGCAATTGAGATTACGCATATGAGAGGGTATTCCTATATATTTTTATGAATGGAATTGGAACCCATGTAGTTTTGAATCACTTAATGGGACATACTGTACATTTTAAGGTTCTTTGATAAGGACCTATGTGGTTCCTTTTAAGGTCATGCATCTATGAATGAGGATTTTTTGTTTAAGGTCATGTTTTCAGGTCGTATTATAAGTAGATAAACATCATGAATATTGGATTATATGTTGCGATGTTTAAATTTATGAAGCTAATAATTCTATTCGAAAGGTTTCTATAAATGGTTCCTTTGGTAGTTATCCATGATTTTCTCCTTTTGTATTACCATATCTATTGGCAACCAAATATAATGAGGCATGGTTTCGTATTACATATGATAGGAGTCACATAAATTTATGTCCTATTGATGGGGGAATAAGGATGAGATCATCAATGGGGATATGGTCAGAGCTTACCCCTAGTAGGAGACTCATATATGGACATCCCCCACATATATGTTGGTAACTATATGAATAATTAAGACTAAAATCATAGGTTATATGACCTAATGAATATGGGTTGTAACTTACATAGGATCATAGGTCTATATACATCACTAGATCATTGATTTGATACAA
This sequence comes from Viscum album, assembly GCA_963277665.1. Taxonomy (NCBI): domain Eukaryota; kingdom Viridiplantae; phylum Streptophyta; class Magnoliopsida; order Santalales; family Viscaceae; genus Viscum; species Viscum album. The sequence goes on along the minus strand of OY728141.1, from coordinate 513,911,278 downwards.
GGAAGGTGATCAAATTCTTCAAAATTGTGGAGACTGATTTGGGAAATCTAGGATGATCATCTTGAGGAGGTGGAGGCTTCTTCAATATTGGGACCCTCATATCAAGGTAATAAACAATGGTTTGTACCCTAATATTTGTATTAGTTAGGTAAAAAATTGGAAGAGGGTCCTTATGGGACTCTAAATCCCCATTATCAAAGGAATACACGATTCAATAGGTGAACTATGGCATACATAGTCTAGTCATGCATTATTGGAGGATATGGAGGAGCCCTAGGAATATGGGAACCCAAATATATAACTTGGGTGAGTAGGAAACTAGTTATAAAACCTAGGTTAATGAGGCTCCCAAATTGGTGACTTGGGAACATGGTGTGCCCAAGTAGATAACATAGAAAATCGAGGTGCCTAGATTGGTGACATAGGCACATGGGTTTCCTAAGTAAGTGACTTGGGAGTGACCCCTTTGGGAGGGCTTCAGAATGGGTTCCCATGAAAAGAACTAAGTTTCATATGAGGTAGGGATTATAGGAAAAATTACCTTCCTCCCAAGAATAATGAGAAAATGGTTGCTCAATTGGGTGGCCCCTAAGATTTGGGTGTAGACCCTTCTGAATGATCAGGGTGCACCCTCTTTAGTACAGACATAGAACCTATATTTTTCATGTTGGTCTCTTGGGTTTTCTTTTTAAGGATGGTCTTTAATCCTGGTCTTGGTGATGACCTAGGTGAAGCGATATTCAAGTGGCCATATTTATTGAAAGACACATATACCTCTCCACTTCAATCCTTTTCCCCATAGTTTGTGGTCAAAACTCACCTAAATGTGATATTGGAGGAGTTAGGTATGGATTTATCACACTTATGTTCTTCTGGTGATTCTACTTTCCCTGATTTCATCATACATCCCTTTGGATTCACATTCACTAAAAATTTTGGATTTATGGATTCATATATGGGAAATAAGAGCTAGGAACCCAAATAATATTGGTCAAATCCTGAGGGCCCCTAACTCCTTCGACCAAGGTGTGTGGTTTCAGCATAAGCTGGACTGGGACCTTTCATGGTGAAATTAGAAGGACATGGTTAATGGGCACCTTATGTGTTGGGAAATCATGTGTTCTAGATATTTGGGTGCAGGATGATCTAAGAGCCCATATGTTTCCTCTCCCCTAGAAACTTTTCCAATATTCTGGAAGAATTGGTGTAATTATTCCTTTTCCAAAACTCGAGAACCAATAAATGAATCCCCTTATAAATAGATCTAATAAATTTAAATAGAATCAAATTATTAATTAAATATGACTCTATCATGAGCTAGTATTAATGTGCATGCTTAGGTGGAAGGATAAATTAAGCACTCATATGATATTTTCTCTATTCAACATTCACATTGTTCAGTGTATTGTATTTGATTTGGGGTGTGATCGTTTTCTATTAGTATGAGGGGATCACCTTAATCAATGGTCACTTATGACTAAGGAGAATTATATAGAATAATATCTCTATTTCTAATCATGTTCTACTATTAACTCTTGATAAGTCATGTGCGCTACCTCTAATTTGGTGATGGTCATCAGTGATGGCGAGAGAGAAGGGCATGAGTGACATGGTGCAAATAGTTTCATGCACTTAACCTTGTGAGGGAACTAAGAATGGATTACTAGGAATGATTTCTAGGTCATCCACTTCTGTCTATGAGCAACAATTCAATGCAATTTTGGCATCACGACTCAAGCACAAGGAGAAGTGTGAAAATTAAAACCTGGTGAAATTTTCACCCGCTCATCTTTTAGTGCCCTGTATCATGATCTTTTTCTTTATATGACCTCCATATAATTTATTCCCAGTCTAAAAACCCAATTTTCATGAATTATTTTATAGGAAATGTCTAGGTCCTCAAACAACATTCCTAACATGTAATCCATGACCAGTATCAATCAAATATTCCATGATATGGAGTAGGGAAAGCCAAAAAATATATACCATATCTTTTGGCTCTTGCAAAGGTCACATGAGTGAACTATTAGACATTTCTAGCATCAATATTTCTACCACTTTATAATAAAGGGTTAATAATATATTTTTATAACCCAAAGATGAAAAATAATTTTCCAAACTCTTGGTATACCTGTTACATGAATTTGATGGTTCTGAACATATCATCTAGGGGATGTATATTATATAGGGTATAACAGATCTAGCTTATCTTATATAGAATATAATGGTGACACTGGATAACTATGAATATGATCCAAATACTTGTACACACTTTTATACATCCATATACATCTAGAAACCCATTAATCAACTCCAAGGATGAAACTATGTTTTGGATTTTTAACCTAGAGTTGGGTTCAATCCAAAATGGATGTGGGCGTATTGGGTTTGATAAATATCTATCCAATTTTAAAGTTAACTAAAAGAAACATCCATATATGAGGTCTTATAGATATCACTGACTTATGTGTACAAGAATTAAAATCTTATAACTAATCTACTGAGCCACTATAGTCACCAGACCAATACCTTCAACTTATTGTATGGAGAATTGGGAAAAAATAGATGGGTTGTATATAAGGTTTTTGGGGTATTGATACTTGGTTCCATGTATGATTAATTTTTTCCCTTGAAGAATACCTGGGGATATGTTTGGTGGACACCCCATTGGCCTAGAAGTATTAAAGGAATCCATAGATGTTACGGGGAAAGATCCATATTTTCATGTAGATGTAAGTTTTGAAAAATTGAAAACCATCTTCATAACCAAGAAAACTGAAGTGAAAATCCCTAAAATGAACAATAGTATTCCCCATGATGTATGATCAAGTAAACATTGGTATTAACTGGACTAAACTAGAATGATTCCACTATAAAGGATGGGGCCACAATGTTAATCGAGACATGGACACTTAGACTCACCTCACAATATTCCTTACAATTCATCTTACTAAATATATGTTAGTGGAATGTGAATATTACACTAGGGTAAGGTTGATCATGTTTTTTATGGATTAATGGTTGTAAAAGGGAAGGATTGTTGGCTTGGATGTGCTGGTTTAGGCCCAGATTCATCAGTGCATACTATACATCTATAATGAAAAGCCTTTATTTCATATGTCAGATTAGTTTTGGATATTGTGGGGCTAGGTATTATAACATTTAAAAGAATAAAAAACCCACAATCATGTTGAAATTACAAGGGTGACATTAAGGCCATTCATCCAAGTAGCATCGAGTATCCATCCACTCTTAATGAAATATGAGTAGGCTATTAAGACCCTAGAGATACACTTCAAATTCAATTTCATTTCTTATAAGGAAGTCTTGATGGGCACTATTATGGATTTTTGGTATGCTAGGTATGATAACAAGTCATACATACTTTCTTTAAGAGATATATCCTTGTCAACATAGTAAGATTGTGACATCATTTTCAAATCATATGCACTGTATAGTATTGCGCATCAATTTTGATGCCTCCAGTGATAAGAATCTGCACTACCCACATATGTAAGAATGGAGAAATTCCCTATGTAATTTTATAAACTATGGTTTATGATGAATCAAGAGACCACCCATGTTGAGATCAGATTTTCCTCTTCAAATTTTGTCATTGGACTGGAACAGGGGTATGTACATTTATGGATTTTCTTTTATCATTGTGATGTGTTGGCTCAAAAATTACCCATAGTGGTAAGAGAATAATATTGAAATAAATACTATTAATACATTGATATTACATCTTAACAGATGAATATTTTTTGCATAATGTTATTATCAAAGAATTGTTTTTATAGGTGTAGTGTATTTGGAAAATTATATACATAAAATACTATTTCATAAGAGATTTACATCATCTACCTCTTTGTTCTTAATTTCTAGAACCCTTCTAAGACATATTATACTTAAAACCTTTCTTCATAACCTATGGAAAAGAAAACCTAATAAGGGATGATATTATATTTGTAATAAGTGTAAGAAAGGTAGAGATCAATGATCATTTAAACATAATATGAACATAAATGGTATGAGAACATGAGATTAACCTTTGAAAATCCTACCCATCAATTATTAGATCATAATAATGATTCATGGCATAGATCTTGGATGTTCATAAGTCATGAATCATAAAGGGATCAAATAACACAAACCATTAGAACATAAAATTGGAATAACAACATATTATAAAAGAGTTTTATAAAGTGTTACTAATCATAATCATAGAAATATTATGTCAAGGATATCCACCAAGATATTCATGAAATGTTGGGATTGGGATAACCTCATTTGTACCTACTTCAGTCTTGGGATAACCTCCCACGTACCCTCTATTGAGCTTGGGATAATCTCTAATGTACCCTCTTTAAGTATTGAAATAAACTTATTTATACCATTTAATCTCATAGAACATTAATATTTACCAAATCCATCATAAGGATATATAATTTTTGGCCCACTCATCATATAATCATAAATCCATTCATATGTATTCCTCAGGATCAAAAAAAACATTCATCATAACTTAAACCATGGAAAGAAAATTGGTTTCATCAATATTTAATCATCATAATAATAAACCAATTTGAGAAATAAGAAATATGGTACCAATAGATCATATCCGTAGTAAATCATAAGTAACATCAACTAATGTCATCTTATATGAAAATTCCATTTAAATATCTCCTGAAATATTTCTTGAGGAAAATACACTTTTCACTTTGAAATCATTTCCATAAAATAAAAAAAATTACAATATATTATGGAAATTTTTTTATTTAGAAACAACCTTGGAAACATATAAAGTAAGATTCAAATCATTGTGTGGTACGGTGGTATGAAATTTTTTGAATTTCGTATACATCAAAGAAAAGATTCCTTTTACATTTTTGACAAAAAGTCAAAATTAAATCATTTGAAAAATGACAAAAATATTACATTTAAATAATTTTTTAAAAATTATATCATGGGTAAAAATTAATTTAAACAATAATATAATAATATAAAAAACATTATTGAAATCATTTTTATAAAACATTGATATAGAAGAAAAAAATATTTTCAACCGAAGAGAGAAATAAAGGTTATTTTCCTTAAAAATGTTCTTTCATTATATTGATATCATAAAGTGAGGAAAATGAAATGAAAACATGTATTATAAAAAAATAACCATAGTATGAGAAAATTATTGAGATTATTGAGATATATATTTTGAAATTTTATCATCGAAGACTTAATCATAAAAAACCACGAATGAGATTGTAACATAAATGCCTTACCACTTTGGTAGCTTTTGAATCAAAAACTCATGAAAGGGAGAACCATAAATTGATATGTAAATCCTAAAAATTTTCATGATAAGAATCATAAATAATATTAATGAGTAGTATATACACTATATAAAAGAAACAAGTGGTGAATATGGCAGGTGTCTCATAAAAATAAAAGTGATACAAAAATCTCTTACCTCGAGTTCGACTTGCTTCGAAAGTGATTTAATCACATTTATAATAAATTTAAATTTATTATAATTATATAATAGAGTTATGTAAATACTTACTATATCATATATGATCCAATTATAACAATTTATCACCCATTTATTAGTAACTTCTTATTAAAATCACTGTTCTTATGTGTTAACTATTTCATTTTATCATGAGAGTTTTGGTTTGTTAGTTACTATCCTTGTACTTTGATCATGGTTACTTAATTTTTATAATTTAAATCATGATATAAATATAATATTTATTCATTATATATTTATATTAATCCAAGAAAGGTATAGATATAAAAATGAATTACACAGTTCATGGAGGCAGTAGGCCACATGTACGCATGAAAGCTATTTTCAATTTTTGAAGAATGAAATGAGAGAAAGGTAATTAATAATTCACATTTAAAAAATAATTATTATATCATATATATATATATATATAAATATCACATATATTCATTAAATGTATCTTCATTACCATCCATGTTAATAGTAAATGAAAAATGAATCACATTAATTCATGAAGGTGGTAGTGCACACATATGCACAAACAATGTTTTGGTTTTCCAATGGATTAGAAGGTAAGAAGGTATATATGATATTATCATTATAAATAATAATTATTTAATAAATATAATATATAAACATTATAACTTTTATAATAACCATCCATGAAAGATATTTATGGAAAAATAATTGTATCACTATGTGGAGAAAGTAGTCCACACATACTCATGAGTGATACTTTCACTGCCCATTGGATGGAAAATATGGTGTATAATAGTAGTTCCATAATAATAATAACATTTACCTATATTTATGATACTCAATTTTTTAATTTATTATAAATAACACATATTTATATAAGTTGTATGAAGAAACAAATTTAAAGAGGTCGGTTAGGAAGATTACCTCATCTTCGGTAGACCTCCCTTAGATATCTTCTTTAAGGACCCGTGGAATGGTATTTCAAGAATACTAGAACCGAAAAATCATTGATAAGTAAGTGCTAAAGATAATTGTACATGGTGTTTTTGGTATAGATGGATCAATGTGGGGTAAATAAAACAGAGAAGGGGTATCATTTTATAAGGGACGAAATAGACACACTTAGAATTAATAAAAATATTAAAATATAATTAATCCAGTCTTAAGAAAAAATAATTCCAAATGGACAGATATTCAATGATAAATATTCTAAAGTCAAAATATCATCATCTAATGAAATTTATATACGGTTTGGTATCAATTTAAACCATATATCTTGGTTTAACCCCTTTATTAACTAATTTTAAGCTTAACTATGGTAACAAACTTTTCAATCATAAAGGGTTATAATTTTTCTTACAAGTTAAAAGTTATCTCATAAAATTTAAAAGGGGTGTAATTTTCAAATATTTCTCATACTAAATGTCCCCTTTCAAGATTTTTATAATTTTTAAATTATTTAATAAAATATTATTTACCATAAAATATCATTAATGTCACTAATCATTTAATTTGACTTTAAAGGCATGAAGATAGTAATGAAATTATAATCTAAGCCTTTCAAAAATACAAAATATTTTATATTAATCTATAAAATTCATGGTTCACTATAAATTACCCTAAAATATTACTTTTAGCATTTATAAAAACATTTCCATTATTTTTCTACTGCTTACACAAGGGATGTGTCGTTGTTTTGTAAGGATTTTAGGTAATTATTTTGTGACTAAAAATTTAAAATAAATTAAAATGACAAAAAAATTAATTAATATCTCAAATAAATATTTTGAACCAAAATTTTCTTCTTTTTATGAAAATTTAAAAAAATTATAGATATTAAAGTTATGATAGTGACATTTTGGAATTTTCCTTACTTATAATAAAATAAATTTCATTATCAAAGAAACATTCCCCCAAAATACCATATATTAGAATTTGGGACTTATATGGTATATTTTATTCTATAAAATAAAATAAAATAATGTTTTTCAATTATTCTAGACCTTGTCTCATGGTTTTAACCATGTTTTACCCATTTTATCCTTACCAAGGTGAGAAATATTTTCCATGACAAGTATTTGTAATGAAAAAAAGTAAAAGGGACCTATTTTCCAAATTTTAATCTATTGATTAAAAATATGGTATCAATTCTTCAATATTCAAACTCTATAAGGGACATAAATGAATGTTAATATAAATGCATAAAACTCAATGAAAAACATTTTGTTACAAAAATACGTTTCAAGTATGACAATTAGCTTATATCAAAATCATTAATATTATTGATTAAAATGGAATTAATTATATTATTATAAATTAAATAGATAATATTATTTTAAATAAAAAATCAAAAATATAATGGTACCTTTAAAATAGTTGATTTAATGAAAATAAATTAAAATAAATGAAAGTATATTTATTTTTCACTATTCACTAAAAAATCAATCATTTTGGAAAAATCCAAAAATTTCAACCTATGTTAATTTTAGTAATATGAATTGAAAAATTATGTCATTTTTATCAATTTAAATTTCTAAAATTGGTATAATTTAATTAAAATATTCAATCACAAAATTCAATAAATATTTATTTGAAGAAAATATAGTTTTGAAACATAAAAAAACTTCACTAAAAAATGAGTACTTATATAATATGAATTAAATAATAAATTTTGATTAAGTAAAACATATATATATATATATATATATATATATTTCATAATGTGGTTAATCCTATTCATACCCATCAATTCAATGTATGTTTTATCATATATTATGGCTAATTTTATCCTTTGTGTTGTGTGTTAACCAATCTAGAGAACACTTACAATTATTTTAAAGATAAATATATTTTAAAATATAAGGGTGTTACATTATAAAACCTTAAATAAATTTCACCCTCACAATTTTTATCTTGGTAATGAATGGTTCAACAATTTAAAAATACCTTTGTTGAAAACTAACATCATAAAGGGATAATAAAAAATTCCACTAAAAAGGGAAGTGAGAAACATAAAGGTTACCCAAAATAAAACATATTCAGGCTCTCAGATAAGGAGAAAATTATTTGGAAGTTAAAATATAGTCACGGAGTAGAAAAATAACACACAAGGACTAATATAGAGTAATAGAGAACATGTTTATAATAACATTAATTAACATAAAACCATATATTTGTGAGGGGTGAAAAGGGCATAAATTCATAAAAAATGAATGTAAAAGAATAATATTTTTTATTTCAAGATAATTTTCCTAAAGTTTAGGTATTATTTTTCTATCAAGATAAAGAAAAAAAATAAATTATACTTACTTGATTTAGTTCTATTTTATAGGAACAATTCCATCATTTGGTTCCATTTTGATTAATTTCACTTCTATATCATCTCTTACTCTAAGAAATGGATATTGAAGATGAATTTTTCATTCTTTAAGAACTAAAAGTAACTTTTAATGAATAATAAGATCCATAAGTCATTCTTTCTACCTCTAAATATTTATAAAAACAAAAATGGTTATCACAAGTTATCTAATATAGATAATTACAATACATTAATCTCTAAAATATCAACAATAAGACACAAAGTTCCGCTTAATCAATTCCATAAATAGTTAACCTTCAGAATCCTCCAAAATATGTTCGAGAAAATTCAAAACCCAAAAATATGAAATATTGGATCACATATAATTTTTAATATCAACTTTAACATTTTTCCCTAGAAAACATGAAGTAGGTCATAATGACACATACCAAACATGTGAATACCTTGATTCACATAAAACATGCTAATAACCCAAATCACCATAAAACATCAATGAAATAATTTATGCTTCAAAAGATTATCACTATCCTTATTACTTAAAATAAAATTATTGACTATTGAATATATTCCATAAATCCCAGAATGTAATAAACTTAATCAAACATGGTCTAAATCAATTTTTCATCAAATCACTAACAAATTTCAAGATTACCAACACTATCCCATGTACTCTATCAATGTAAATGATCTCTTTATCATAAATAAACATTATTAACTCAAAAAAAGGCACATATTAAGGGTTATATTTCCCTTAATCATGTATTCCCTAAAAATTTCACCTTACCACTAAATCTCTTTTCTTGTTTATCAGTACCACTCAACATTTGTTTTCAACTACTATGGAAAAATCCTTAGATGTTTTATGATTATTTTAACAAGAATATCATCTTTATAACACTTCAACAACCTAATTATTGAATCCCAATACATACACACATCAATATTTTCTCTTAAATGATTGGAATAACATAGTTCCTTCCTTGGTCTAGGATTTAACCCTTGGATTAGTTCACTAACTCGTATAATTCCCAAGTTCCCCACACAAAAGACATTGAATAAGTCAACAATTCATTAATATATGAAATTTATTTAAACAAAAAAAATATCTCCCCCCTCCTTTGAGAAATTTTGTTGGGTGATCCTTCATACATTAATGACATATAGAAAATTGAACATTCTTTCTTCTATGGTCATTACCACATCAAATTTAAAAAAATTATGTCTTCCACTTATTTTACATGTTAGGAAATTCACTAAAATTTTTGTTTATAATCATATATCAGGATAGATGATTAAGTATAATAACATTCTTTCAACTTCCATTTACTATTTCATTTAGTTTCTCAAGAGTATAGTCATTCCATTTTCTATCACACTCACTATTAACATGAATCATATTAGTTCCATCCATTGTCTAAAACCAAAAAACCTAGTGTTGAAACAAAAATTCATAGTGAGATATCATGATAAATCATTCATATAATGTCTAAATTTTGATAAATTATTTATAATATATGATGCCTTTGGTTTAACCTAGACCATTATTGGTTAATATCTATTTAAATACTTCATAATGGTTCATAAATAAAATGTAAATTAAACCAATCATATCCCCCAGGAGTATCAAACTAGGTGTGAAGTAAGTGATAATTCACCATTCACTATAATGATGGTTGATATATACTTGAATTACTTTTTTCATGGTTATTACCCCTAGACTAATATATACAAAAACCATATCCACTTTAGTATATAGATAGGGATGCATTGATTGGAAAACCATATAATCTCCATCTAATAAAAAATTTAGATTGTTATCCTATACTTAGACTTATCCCCATTGTTTTCACTAAATTTATCTAATCTTAATCATAAAATATTGACTAAAAAATTCTCCAATAGAAACTATAGAAACCCTTAGTGTTCGTATATAAATATTACACCTTAATAGATGAATATTAATTAAATAAAATTATGTTCCATGCCATAATTGAATAGATTTAGTTTCTTTAGAAACATGGATATACAAAAAACTAGTTAATAATATATCTACATCATCTCCCACTAATTTCTACATAAATAACACCCTTCATAGAAATTTCATAGTTAAAACCTTTCTTCATAACCTGGGGAAAATAATATATAATAAAGAGTGAGTTGAGATACTCAGTAAGGGTAAAAAATAGAGAGATCAATGTTCATTTAAACATAACATAAACATAAAGGGTTTTATACCGTGATATTAACCTTAGAAAATCATACACAATATTTATTATATCATAAACATGAGTCATGGAATAAATCTTGGTAGTTTATAATACATGAATCATAAAGGGATCAAAGAACATAAGCATTTAAAACATAACATTGGCATATTATCATGTCATAAAATAGTGGAATAAAGTGTGGAATAATCATAATATTAGAAATATTATGTCAAGGATATCTAAAAATACATTAATAACATGTTGGTATTGGAATATCCTCCAGTGTACATACATTAGGTTTGGGATAACCTCCAGTGTACCCTCTTTTGGGCTTGGGATAAACTCCCATTTACCTTCTTTCAGGATTGGGATAACCTAACGTATACCCTTTGAGCTCATAAAGCATTTATATTTACCCAATTAATTATAGAAATATATAATTCTGGGCCCACCCATCACATAATAATTAATCCATTCATATGTATTCCATAAGATCATGAAAACATTCAATAAAACTTAACCCATGTAAAATATAATAATTTTTATTGATATTTCATCATCAAAACCAGAAACCATCTAGAGAAAGAATAAACATGGTATCATTGGATAATATTCCTAATAAAACATATTTAACACCAAATTATGTAATCTTATATGAAAATTCATTTAAAAGATCACTTGGAACATTTCTTTAGGAAAATACCCTTTTCAATTTGAAATAACTTCTATAAAATATAAAAATTTCCAATATATTATGGGAAATATTTTCTTTGAAAATAACCTTGTAAACTTTAAAATTAATCTTTAAATCATTTAGTGGTTATTATGGATATAAATTCTATTCATTTAATCAACGTTAAAATAAGGACTCTTTTCACATTTTTTTTGAAAAAAATTAAAAGTACCTTATTTGGAAAATGACAAGAAGATTCATTTTAAAAAATTTTGTAAAAATTTGGTCATGGGTAAAAATTTATTTAAATAATAATAGAATAATATATAAAAAATCTTGAAAACATTTTTATAAAACATGGATATGGAATAAAAATGATTTTCAACTCAAGAGAGAAATAAAGCCGGGTTTCCCTAAAAATGTTATTTCATTCTCTTGAGTAATTAATCAAAGTTAAATAAAAGGAAAAAATGTATTCTAAATAAATAGAAATAGGATAAATAATTTTTTTATATTCTTGGGAGATATATCATGAAATTTCATCATCATAAACATAGTCATAAATAACCTCGATAAACAGTGATACTGTAACATAAATCTCTTACCACTTAGATAAATTTCAAATACAAACCTCATAAAAGAGATAAAATTGGATATATATTTAACTCCACAAAATTTTCAAGATAATAATCATAAAAAAATTAATGGTTTGTTATATAAACCACATAAAATAAACAAGTGGTGCATATGACATGTGTCTAATAGAAATAAATGTGAGACAAAAATCCTTTACCTTGAGTTTGACTAGATTCGAAAACTCTTCAGTCTCATTTATAATAAATTTAAATTTATTATAATTATATAATATAGAAATTTACATACTTATAATATGATATATTATCAAATTATAACATTTTAACACCCATTTATTAATAAATCCTTATTAAAATCATCTTTTCCAGGAGTTAATTATTTCGTTTTATCATGAGAAATTCGTTTCAGTAACTACAATCCTTGTACTTTGATCATCATTCCAAAATATCTATACTTTAAATAAGGATATAAGTATAAAATAAATTAATTATATATATATTTATATTTATATTCATCCATAAAAGGTAGATATATAAAAATTAATTACATCATTTATAGAGATGACATGTCATATGTATTTATAAACGCTATTTGTACTTTTTAAAAGATGGAAAAAAAAGAAAGTTAAATAATAATTAACCTTTAAATAATAATTTTTATATCATATATATATCATAAATATTTAATAAATATATCCATTTTACCATCCATGTAATGTGGAAATAAAGAAAATCACATGGCTTCATGGAGGTGGTAGTCCACACATACGCATGATCGACATTATCGTTTTTCAACAGATTCAAAGGTAAGAAGTTAAATATGATATTACAATTAATAATAATTATTATTTTACAAATATAATCAATAAAAATTAAACCTATCATAATAACCATCCATGAAATATGGTTATGGAAAATTAATTGTATCGCTTTGTGTAGGCGGGAGTCCACACGTGCACACGAGAGATTGTTTCACTTATAATTTGATGGAAAAGAGGGTGTATAATGGTATTTGACTAATAATAATGACATTTTAGTGTCTTATTCCATTGAAGTTTTTATTTTATGATTAATTAAATAGGTTTATATATGGTATAATATTAAATAAATTGAAAACGGTTAGGTAGGAAGATTACCTCTTCTTTGGTAGGCCTCCTTTAGATCCCTTCTTAAGGACCCTTGGAATGGTCCTTCAAGAAGATAGTAACCTCTAATTCATGACTATGTAATTTTAGAAGAAAAATTGGAAGTTTTTTTTTTGCGCTATATGGTTTTAGGTGGTGTAAATAAAAGAGAGAATATGCATCCTTTTATAAGGGAGGGAAATGACACACTAGGAATTTTGAAAAAGACTAAAATATAATTAAGTAATTTTTAGAAAACTATTTTCAAATGGAAAAATATTTGAATAAAAATAGGAAAAATTATAAATATCTATATAAAATAAATTTTAGACAGCATTTAGTGTCATTTTATACCTTATCTTTTGGTTTAACCCATTCATTAATCTATTTTAACTTTAACTGCGGTAACAACTTTTTCAATTAATATAAGTTAAAAATTAGATCATAAATGGAAAATGGGTGAATTTTTCAATCATTTATCATAATAATTTTCCTATTCCAAGATTTATATTATTTTTAAATAATTTTATAGAATATTATTTAACATAAAATATCACTAATGCCGCGACTAATTTAACTTGACTTTAAAGACATTAAGATAGTAATAGAATTTTAATATAAAACATTCACACATCAATAATTTTTATAATAATCTATAAAATTATTGGGGAACTTTAAATCACCCAAAAAATATTACTTTTTGAGTTTTTAAAAATATTTACATGATTTTTTTGCTACTTGGACAAACTCTATATCAGTATTATATAAGAATTTAAGATAATTATTTCATCACTAAAAATTGAAAATAAATTTCTATGATAAAAAAATAAATTAATATTCCAAATAAACATTTAGAACTAAATTTATCCTCTTTTTATCTTTATCTAAACATTTTAGTGATATTAAAGTCAATAGAGTGTCATTTTGAATTTTTCTTTAATTAAAATAATATAAATTTCATTATCAAGGAGAAATGACACCAAAATACCATATATTTGAATTTTGTATGTCCATGGTATAATGTATTCCATAAAATTAAATCATGTAAAGTTTTTGGTTGATTTTGAGACCTAATATCATGGTTTTAACCTTGTTTTATCCTTTTTACTATCACTAAGGTGATAAATATTTACCACAGTTACTATTAATAATGACCAAAAAATAGAAGTGACTTCTTTAGAAATTTTAATATAATGATTATAAATATGGTATATTTTTTTTAATTTTCTATCACTATAAGTTCCATAAATCAATTTTAATATAAATTCGTAGGGTACAACAAAAGAAAGTTTTTAGAAAAATGTGTATTGAGTATGAAAAACAACTTATATAAAAATCAGAAATCATGATGATTCAAATTGAGTTAATTATGTTATTTTAAATAGAATGGATCATTTGTAATTTTTAAACCAAATCCAAAATAAAACACGACCTTTAAATTATTTAATTTAATGAAAATAAATAAAAATATTTTAAACATATGTATTTTTCACTATTTTTAGAAAATCCATTCATTTTAGAAAAATTCAAAAAATTTACCCTAAATTAATTTTTGATATTATGACTTCAAAAATGTTGGCCTTTTACCAAATTCAATTTCTATTGGTGGTATAAATTAATTATAACACTATCACACAAAAGGTACTAATTATTTTTGAGGAAAATCTATTTTTGAAAAATAAAATAACTTTATTAAAAATTTATCTCTTATATATTGTGCATTGAATAATAAGTTTGAATTAATAAATACATATATATATATATTCATACTTATAAATTTAAAACATATATTATAAAATATTGTGATTTATTTTAAGCTCAGTGTTACATTTTAAGCAATCTTAGGAATTATCAATATCATAGGAGATCAATGACTCCGTACAAGTGGTTTGGGTAATAAACGTGTGACAATATAGAGTGGTTTCTAGTGTGGGACTTGCCTAATGTCCATAATTTTCATGATTTAAAAAAGGGTTCACATATTAAATCAAAATAAACTATTCACTTTCTTCTTTAACTTCACAAAAAAAGGTTCACATGCATAAATGTTAACTGGGAAACACCCATGGTAATCTATGAAGGTTGATTTTTTAGAAGAAAATAAAAACGTGGAATTAGATATGAAGATCACTAGAGATTATTATAGGAACAAAAATTTCCATGTAAACGCATTAGATTTTATTTATCTTATATGGAATCAAAATAAAACACACAAAACACACCCTATTTTATGGATATAAGCCAACAAAAAACAAATGATGGAAAAAAGGGAAAATAAAGTTCAAATTTTTTAGTAGGTATCACCCCAACATCTAAAGGTAAAACATCAAGAAACCAATATCTAAAGTCATCAAGCCTCCATAACAGTAGTATATGGTTGTTTCCATTCAATAAAATACAAGTTTAGTTTTCCAACAACAACCCTTAAACTTTTCCTTCTTGTGACCTAGAAAATTACATCATCTTTCTTCATGTATCTAGGTGGCTAGTCAATGGGTTCAATGGCTTAACCTTTTTCAATTCCTTACTTTTACTTTTTTTTGGTTTCATTGATGGAATCGATTTCCTTATCAATCACATTCCTCCAAATTTCATTAGATTTATCTTACTTGATGCTAAATGGATTGGAGGTAATGAAGAGACAATACAAGTTTACATAATCCTCTATTGGTTTTGTTCTCTCATATACAGAAAATTATTATTTTTTATTATATCATAAACCCCTTTTAAGGATGAATGGGAACTAAACATGACTTCAAGGACATAAAACATTAAACTGTGCCCCAAAGGGTCAAAATCCATAAAACCAAATCAAAAAAACAAGGGAAACCCCTCCCCAACATAAAACAATCAGTCCAGCTTACAATTTATCATTTTTACTCAGCTAGATGTCCCGTGTAGTGATGCACATGCCTGGTACTGATGGAAAAGGTCATACCCTCTCAAACATAGGATTCCAAATAGCCATGATCTGAGGAAAACTCATCTCTAAACCTCATCTGGAGGAGCCCCTGAAGCAGAAATGGAAGCATATACCCTTGTACCTCTGACCTTACAACAGAACACACACCCAAGCAGAATCAATCAGAATCAAATATTCGCACAATAGATTCACCACAAGAACACCATCCAAGCAGAAACCATCTTTCAACACCATTCAACAAATCACGAACATCACCAAAAAATAAACCTTTAATAAACTCAAGGAAGACAGTGAGGACCTCCCCCCTCCGAGATACGCCAAATCCATCGCCGACCACACTAGAAGCACACTGGAGACGTCGCCAAGTCACGCCGCTTCGAGCTGATAAGCAGAGAAACACCGGGATGTGATGTTGCCGAGACCGAGAATTAATCCACACTGAACCAAGCCGAAACGTCGGAGACACTCCGATAAAATCTCGAAATCGAGAAGCTGAGTCCCACCGATCCGAGATAGAATCCAAGCAACAACAATCCTTGTTGGCATCAAGGGCCCAGAATCAACGCTGAGCCACATCGCAGCCACACGAATCACAACAATGCCATGCTGTGCCATCTACGAGAAGATCCAGAGGGTCGATGTCAAGACCAAATCGCACCGGAGGAGGGAAGGAGATAGGCCGAGGAGGAAACCCTAGCCGCCGTGAGGAGAGTGAGATGCTGCTCAGAGGCCGGGCCGAGAAAATTCCTCAAAGCTTTTGTTCTCTCATATACATCTTCAAGGATTCAAATATTTTGGGATGTATATGATAAAGCTCTTGTTAAATGTTTTCATATGTAAGAATATGTGGTGTCTATGTCATTGGTTCTTCAATTCCTCATTCATTTATTGATGCCTCTTCAATGATTTTTTCATATTCTTGAATGAGTTTCAACTCTCTAGAATCATCTCTTGATTCTATTTTTACGACTCCTTTTCTTAAAATATAACAACTATATTGAATATATTCTTCAAGATAATGAGATTATATAAGCATTGTCCCATTGTTTAATATTTGTATCCTATAAGGAGGCAATTCAATAATTAGTCCTTGATCTTTGTTAATTATTCCTCTGGGATCTTGAAATAGGAAATGAAACCAAAAAATTTATGATGCATTACACCTGGATTGTGAGTAATCCATTCATAATGTTGAGTATTTTCTTTAGGATGTTTTGGCAATATATTTAGTAGACACCCCAAACAAAAATATGATTGATCAAAGAAATTCATGGGAACTACTTTTTCTTTTAGTATTCTTCTTAAATTGTTGATATTAGTTCAATTTTTCCTTTTATCTACTTTATTTAGTTGAAGTGTGTAAGCCAACAATATTTGTTGTTGAATTCCATGTTTTTTGAGGTACTCTTGAAAAAAATCATAAGTGTACACCCCACCCCAATCAGATCACAATGTTTTTATGTAATGATTACTTTGATTTTCCACCGATGCCTTGAATTATTTTAAGAGATAAATGACTTAAAAATTCATCTTGAGAAAGTATATCCCAGTTTTCCTAAAATAATAATCAATAAATGTTAGAAATTACCTCATTTTCAAGTTGATTTTGGATTAAATATACCACACATGTCGGTGTGAACTAACTTCAGTGGAGCAATAGATTTTCAATTGGAATTAATTTCAAAGAGGTTTTTATATTGTTTTCTTAGAAAATAACATTCGTATATTTTATTTAGGTGTATAATTATATGAATCCCATTAAGTATAGTCTTTATTCCTAATAATCTTAAACTTTAAATATTTAAATTCCAAAACCAAAGATTCCATAGTCAGTTTTTATCATCAAGTACCATCATAAAAGAACTATGGTATGTTTGGTTGGATCATAGGTAGAAATAGGAGGTTCTTATTCATTGGAACTTTTTTTACCAACCTTAATTTTCATCAAAAATCACCATTTTTTTATTTTATAGGCTCATGTGAAATCTTTTTCCCACCAATTTCTTGAGACTCAAAATATTGGTCATCAAGTAATGTACATAGTAGACATCATAGATGAAATAATGATTATCATATTTTTTCTTGATCTGAATGTCTCCCCCTCCTTCGAAAAAAATTATTGAGAGATCACCAATTGAAATATACCCTTAAACCCTATCATCTACATTTGTAAACAAGTGCTTGTGACTGATCATGTGGTTACTAGATCCAAATTCAAGATTCCACATACCTTGATCTTATTTTAATGTTTGTGCCATCAACACATGGCAATATCTAAAAATATCTCATACTTTGGTGATATTTTACTCCTCAGTGACATTATCTATTGGTTTCATATTTAAAAATTAATTGCTATATTTTACATATTTTTTATAATTATAGAAATAAATGTTTATTTTGTCTGTTGGATGGAGATTAGTGAATCTCCCTCCCCCCTTCTTCCTTGTACCCATTCCAATAGAGTATAATTTTTATATCCATAACCTCCTCTATCTAGGCTTTTTCCACTTCATCATCCTCTTCTTGGATTAGATTCTTGTCCACTGAATCCTCTTCATAGGCCTCTTTAAAATGTCCCCCTTTATCCTTTTAAGAGTTTCTGACATATTACTTTGATTATTGGGAATGATTAAATCCATTTGTATCACTCCTATGATTCACCTTGAATTAATTGGATTTCATATATCCCATAAATTATTTGAAAAAAATCATCTCTGGTTATTTAGTTTCTTCTAGAGAAATGACTATTTCATCAAATTTTGGATCTATGGATTCAAAAATGTTCTCACCTACCCACATGTTAGAAATATTTTCTCTATTTATTCATATTTCGTTCACCAAAACCATTAAATGAGTATTATACTCAACAATGGTTTCATAATATTTTATAAATAGGGATTCAAACTCACATTATAGAGATTGAAGTCATATCCACTTCACTTTGTTCACACATTTGAATATTTTGGGGAGATATTCCCATATCTTCATTAATGTTTTTGAAGAAGTGATTATTTTGATTTTGGTTTCATCAATGCATTGATAGATGACGTATTTTGACTTTTAGTCTCGTTTTAATTCTACCAGAAAAGTTTCTTTTGAACATCCAAAAGAGAAGCCTCCACCACTTGGGATTCTAGTTTAGTGTAACCATATTCCATGAGGTCCATTAAATATTGGGTGCCAATGAGTTCTTGAATTTGGATTAACCCATTATCATAATTTTCATTCATTATCTTGTGGATTTAATATTGTGCAACCCCATTCACCATAGAAAAAAAATATTTTAACGGGAAAATGACATTTGTAGACTGTTTTTTAGGGGGGGAAATTCATGTGTGTTGATTGAAATGTGGGGCTAGGAATGCCTCTCCAATTTTTTTATTTCCAAAATGGGGTGATTCATGGTGTATTACAAAAGGAGGACAAAAAAATGACAATTGGGAATAGACAGTCATGGGCGAAAAAGAAAAATGAGGTGTAGAAAATAGAAAGAGACAAAAACCACAGTAAAAAAGAGGTTTAGAGGTGGTTTATTAGTAACAATTTTAATAAACACATATAATTAAATTTTAGTAAATATAATTTATAATATAGTGATATTTTATTGAACTATCTCAATATTTTTTTTTATTTTTGAATTTAGCAGCATTTTTGTTTAAATCGTCGCTAAATCATTAAAATATCTAAATATTTCGACCCCCTCCCCCAATCCCTTAGCCCCTCCCCCTATCCCTGATGAAGGGAGACTACAACTTGTCCCATCACCCTCTCCCCAATGTCCTTCTACATAATGGATACCAACCCTCGGCCTTGATCCTCTCTCTCCTCAATGGCCTTCCCCAACAGTGACTGATCCTGAACTCTATCCCTAGAAGCCTTATCCGTAATGGTGACCAACCCCAATCCCAACTCTCCCCAATAGCATTATCCCTGATGGTGAATTCCCCTTTCCCCCCCTCACATTCAATCCCCATGAGCCTGACCTCCATCTCCCAAATGATGACCTCACTGAGCCCCACTCCTCCCTGATAATGATCCCTAATGATGGCCCCTCTTCCCATTTTACCAGCGAGTGTAACCCCCGATGGTGGAAACAACAATAACTAAATTCTAACCATGAGCCCATACTCCTCTTAGATCTGTTTAATTGAAGTTATATGATGTATTTTATATTTCTAAAAGTGTATAAATTAAATTATATAATTATTTGGGCAATTGAGTCTTGTTTTTTAGATTCATTGAATTGTAAATATGTTTTTGAATATAAATGAGTTGGATTTTTTAATATAATTTGAGAGAGACAATCAATTTTCATGAAATATACAGTGAAAAGAAGACCTTTATTAAACCTTGTTTTTAATGTAGTTTCCCATTACTTTTTTTATTAACAGTGTCATTTTTTTGAGTATTGAAAGTTATTTTGAGTCTTTATTTTTGAGTTTCATTTTTGTTTACAGGATACCTTTTTGGAATTAATTAAAATATATAATTTATCACTATTTCACTACTTTGAAATTTTAATTGTGAAATTTTTTCATGGATTAAAAATGATGTTCTAAAATCTTTATAGTGGCCAGCTATCCTATTCTACATTTTTACGAATCCTTTGATTTTGAATTTTCCATATATGAAATGCCAGGTGTGGGTAAATAACAACACATGGTTTTATTTTATATTTTATTTGTGATTAACTTATTAAATACCAAAAATTCATGTTAAAAGTTTACTATTTTCATCATCTAGTGTTTTAATGTGTTAAAATTATATAATTAAAATTTGTCTTATATTTTTTTGTTTTGATCTGAAAATATATATTTCTAACTTTAATGAAAATATTAAATATAGTTTTAATTTTTTTTATGAGAAATACATTTTTTTCATATTTAGAAAGGTCAAAGTAATTTTATATCATAGTTTTAAATGAATTTAAATTTACTATGAATGTATTTTATATTTTAATAATGTAAGAATTTGAAATCTAGAAAAAAAGAGACTATGTCACTAGATATCACAATGCCAAGTTCTTATTTTGAGGTAAAAAAAATCTTGATTTGAATAATTATCTATGAAAGATATATATATAGACACAATCATGTTTTTTTCAAAATAAAATATAAATTTATAATATGAAAAGTAGAAAAATTATAGATCTTTTAATAGAAGAATTATATTCATGTATTATTTTAGACTAATAACAGTATGCCAAACATTATAGTAACCTCTCTCTTCGGCTTAGTTAAATTATTCCATGACATCTGACCGTATTATTATGTGGGGTAATACTTATTCATTTATGTTTTTTATATTTTTAATTTTTGGTTTGAATCATTTTTATGTTGAATTTTTTTATTTCAAATTAAGATCATACCCTAGACAATGAAGAAGTTGGGTGATGTTTAATTTTGATTTTCATTATTTGATTGCACATTTATATCTTTATATCTTAATTTATAGGGATAAGCGTAAAAATAAAATATCTATGGATAAAATTTGGATTAATTTACCATTGAAACTCACTTTACTATACCAAGGGTTTTGAATAATTTTTAGATTATGAAATTAAAAACCGACTAGTGGATGGTAAAATAAAATTTCAGTGTCCTGATTTTAAATTAATTCAATGGTTGAATGCAAATGAAGTGTATGAGAATTTTACATTAAAACAACTTTCTTCTTGATATTTATATTGGATTTGACATAGTTAATTGAATATTATAGAAATTAAAGACATTAAAAATCCTGTCAATAAAACACAAAGTGACCTGCCAGAGGAGATTTCAATTGAAAATTTGATAAATGACACATTGGGATTTTCATGATACTATGTCCAAGATTTTAATAGATCAACAGAACCTTCAGTTGATTCCAATAAGGTTAATATTTCTTATAACTTCATTGACCAAAAAATGAGTTTTATGAATTAGTTCAATATGGAAAACAAGAACTATATGAAGGGTGTGATAAGTATTCAAAGTTGTCTTTTTCTACTTATGTTGTATCATATCATGTGTATCTATATAAATATTAAAAAATAAATTTCCATGATTTTAGTGTTTCTTCTGGATTCATTTAGTGAAGTGAAGATCTCTACATCATTCTATGAGGTGAGGAAAATCATAAAAAAACTTGTACTTAATTATACAAAGATACATGAATTCCCTAGTGAATGTATTATTTACTGGGTAGAATATTTCAATAAAGAATAATGAATAAAATATCTTATAAGAAGATGTAATTCAATGAAAAAAATGAAATTATAAATCAATGAAACCCCAAGAAGAAACAGAAAAATAAAACTCCTAAAAAGTTGTTGTGTTACTTTCCTCTGAAACCATTCTTGAAAATATTATTCATGTCATCGAAGAATTCATATTACATAAAGTGGAATAATCAGTATAGTAACAATGATTTCTTGATTAGACATCCAAAATATTCAACATGATGGAAGGTGTTTGATTCATTATATCCATATTTTTATTTATATCCTATGAATATATGTATGGGATTGGATTTTTATGGTTTTAACCCTTTTGGTACATGAACTATGAATTAAATTATTTTTCCAGTTGTTTTGATTACCTCTAATATACCTCCGTAGATATGTATAAATAATTATTCTTTCATTATTTCAATGATTATTCCTAGAAATAAAATTCCTTTAAATATAATTGATTTATAACTTCAATCGCTAATCAAAGAATTGTAAGAATTATGGGTTGATGGCATGGAAAAATATGATGATTTAATGAGAAAAATTTCTAGAATGCATGAAGCCTTAATGTGGAAAATTAGCGACTTTCCTAAACTATGAAACTTATCTTGTTGGAATAATCATACTAGTTTTGTTCTTCTAGTTCGTAATTTTGATTTTGAACCTCACCAATTACCACATAGTAGAAAATGGGTTTTTATGTGTCATCATTGATTTGTTTATAATTCTAATCAATTAAAGTTTAACAAGACATAATTCAATGGAGATATTGAATTAAGAAATCCACCGAAGGTGTTATCTAGTTCATAAATCTTGGGAAAATTAATTAATGTCACTATAGAATTTGGAAAATGTAATCATTTTAACGAATGGGATAAATGGTATGTGGTAAAGTATATGAAGAAACTATAACTCTATAGTGGAATAAAATGAATATATTTTTCAAACTTCCTTATTGAGAGTTTAATTTGATATGACATAATCCTGACATAATTCATATTGAGAATAATTTCTATGATAATTTCATTTTTACATTTCTTAGTGAGGAGGGTTAATCGAAGGATCACATTAATACTTACAAGGATTTGGAATCAAGGAATATAAAGCATGGTTTATGGAGAAATGGTAATGAAAATTATCTTCCATCTATCTTTACAATGAAAAATTATGGTAAAGAAATATTCCTTCAAACTTTAAAGAATGTAAAAGTGCCAAATGTATATTTAGGTAACATTTCAATTTGTGTTGACTTAAATCATAAAAATTTATATGGATTGAAACTTGATGAATCAAATATTCTGATGGGGAAGTTGTTCCCATGGTATTGTGTAATATGTTACCAAAAAAATAACTGAAGTTCCATTTGAGTTTTATACATTTTTCAAAGAGATTTTTGTAAAGACTATAAATCCAACTGAGCTTCATAAACTTTGAGGAATAATTTTTTTGACACCTTTTCATTTGGAGATGATATTTCCTCCTTCATTATACACATTCATGATTTATTTGACTATTAAGTTGGTTGAAGATTCTAAACTTGGTTGACCGTTACACTATCAACGGATGTATCCAGTTTTTTGGTACATTGATTTTATTTTTATTTTCATTAGTGAATTCAATTTTAATAAATAATTGTGTAATTTTTTTTAATATGTATCTTTTTTTCATCTAGTACTTAGGTCATTTGAAATTATATATGATGAATAAATCTCTACAATAAGGATATATTACTAAAAGTTACATAGTTTTAGAGTATTTTACCGTATGTTCTAGGTATTTGGATGTGATTCTGACTAGATTAAATAGTGTTGGTCATGTTGATGATATCTACCCTAATTATCATTATGAAAACTAGTCATCAGTATTTCAAACTATTGGAAAACCAATTGGAAATGGGTAAAATTTTAGACTGATTGAATTATAGTTTCTATAATCACATAGTTATATTCTACTCAAGATTATTATTGTAGATCCATTTATTAAATAATTATGATTGAAAATAAAGAGGCTACTAAGGGGTCAAGATCAAAAAGATCTGTAATTAACCAAAGATTTTAATAAGAAAATTGTCAAATGGTTCGAATGTCACATAAGTTTATAATCACATTCATATTATTAAGAAGAAGTTATTTTTTATATTTTAATAGTATCAATGCATATATTTTTCTAGAAAATGAATATTTATAATTGAGTTTAAATATTGAATGATTTGAAGTTTTTGGATTTTGGTCCTCTAAGGTGGGCTAGTAGATTCGATGCCTACAATATTCATAGATTCTGGTTTTATACAATTTATCATGAATAAGAATTGAAAACTAAAAATAGTGGTGTATTTACACTTGTAGAGGCGGGATACCATAGAAAGTTGATTTATATAATTGAATTAAACTATCATTGTTTATTTTCAATTTCCTTATTCAAATGAAAGTGGGTCAACATTAATAGAGGTATAATGAAAGATTCATTACGTTTTACTTTGGTCAACATATATCACTTTTTTTCTATTATGTGTTCAAGGAATTATCCATTTATCTTGGATTCAAAATAAAAGATAGTTTATTATATGGATGATTAATAACATGAAGGTTGGAGTGTTTTTGAACACTTAAAAAAGATATACTTATATGATACGAGCGATGAAGATTAATTAGCACTTTTTGATAGTGAACCTCATCAACACAAAAATATTAAATAGTTTTTTTAAGAAAATATTGAAACAATAGAGCTTGAAAGAGAGGGTGAAAATGAATAACTCATCGCATTGGAGTTTGATAAAAATAAATGCAATAAAGATAAAGATAATTCAATGTATAAATTTGTAATGAAACTATATTATATTTTCTAATTTATAAGTATTTTGTACATATATAAATGGTTATATTTTTTATTTTTTTAGTACAAATATTTTAGTTTTACATTTTTTATGAATTTAATATATCAAAACCATTTTAATTTTAGGGATTTTTAGAACAAAAAAATTCAATATCCTAGAAGATAAACATATTGGATCACAACACCACTACCATCATCTTCAATGGACCTAGGTGATTATTATGTACCAAATTATTATACTGAGCCAACCATATCCCAAGATGTTGTTGGTAGCCCGCCATCCAATTTACCTCTCTCCATATAGAATTTGGCCACCCTTCCATCTAGGGGATATTGGTGAGTTACCATTACTGGAATGCACATCATTGTAAAAAAATAATATATTTTATTTGATGTTTAATCAATTTTTCTAACAGATAATGATAAAAATATGAGGGATATAAATATAAACACAAAATATGTATGGGGCCTAAAGGACTTTATGATTATTGTTCCATTTGATGTATTTGG
The DNA here is from genome assembly GCA_963277665.1 of Viscum album. Taxonomy (NCBI): domain Eukaryota; kingdom Viridiplantae; phylum Streptophyta; class Magnoliopsida; order Santalales; family Viscaceae; genus Viscum; species Viscum album. Next base: position 513,885,401 of record OY728141.1, on the reverse strand, counting down.
TTGCTTACTGGTGAGAGTGCCAAAATCTATGGATAGATTCTTGGGTGACTTGTTTGCGAGATGGTGGACTTTCCTATTAATTAGAAAGATTGGAGGCATATTCCCACAACTAGAAAAAATATGGTATTTGATAATCAAGTATAGGTAATATTAATTTAATATTAATTAATAATTAATTTAAAATACATTCGTAAAATTATTAATATAATTATAAAGTGTTAGGTTTTTAATTTCTAGATGTTTTTTTTAATTTTGATGTCCCTCACTTAATTTCACACCCATGGAATCTAAAAAATTTGGGAAAGAAATCGAGATATTTTAAATGAATATTATGGTAGGAGTTTAATGAAACTTCTCTAATCTCATGAAAAATGTATGAGAAACTACATGAAGGCATTTCTCGGGAGCAATGGAAGCTATTTGTCGATATTAAAAGAGATGCATCTCAGGGGTGATTACATATTTTATAGTATCTTAACAAACATAAACAAAATAAAATTATAATTTTTATTAATTTATATGTTTTTTTGTAGGAATTATGTAAACAATACTATGAATCAGGAGAAACACATCATTCCACATATCATTGGGTCTCAACGATTTTCTAGAAAATGAAAAATATTGGTTTGAATTTTATTGATTATTATTTATATCATTTTATTATAAGTCAAGGTTTTGTCTAAATTTTATATAATTTTTATAATGTCTAATGAATTAGGTCACTCTATAGATCGAATAAAGATGTGGTTTAAAGTTCATTGGAAACCTGATTTCAGTTTTGTAAAATAACCTACCAAAGACATTGGAGTAAGTACTTTTCATTGCTATTTTATGTTATTTCATTACAATAAAAACACAATAATGAAAAATATATTATAAAAAAAACCCTTAAACCAAATTAAATGGGGTCAACTATATGGATTAAACGATGATAATTTAGCATTGTTTGATCCATCTATCCAGACCCAATTAATTGGGTTTAAGAATTGTTTGTTTTTATAATTTATTTTTCATTATTATATTTTTATGGTAATGGAATAACAATAAATAGTAATGGAAATTTTATTAATTAGATAATATTATGATGTTTAGATAATTTTAAAAATCATTGTTAATATTTTTGTACTAACTAGTTAAACTTAATGTAGTCTAGGATGTGGGCCCTTCACAATCATTATTAGTTTCCCGGAATGATGTAATTCCAATCGTTTTATGGGAGGAACATCCCGAAAATGTATAAGGGATGAGTTATAAGCCTACACTATCAAATTTATTTGGTAGTTCATCACCATCCATCTCTACATTACATGGTGGGGGTTCAAGTAGTGTCGTTGATCAGAATTCACAAAGAGAAATTGCAAGGTTGAAATAAAAAGTGCAAGAACAACCCTGTTACTGGAGAATAGAGGATCAGTGGAAGTCCAAAATAGAAAATAATTTAGTTTTTGTTTTTAAGTGGATGATCGAAAAGACCCCAAAAGAAATTTTCCGCCTTATATATCATCCTTCAAAGGTAAATTCTAAGTTTCATAGATCATTCACACATTTTCAAATAACACATACAACTTCCTTAAATAAAACAAAAATGGAACTTTTATATTAAAAACATGTACTTTGAGTCATACCAACCACATCATGTGATGGATTGACATGTGTTTGATTCCTACACATAAAAAATGAATTATGGAGCAGTATGCTAAAGTTTGAAAACAATCTATGCTCGTTTTATTTATTTTAACTCAGTAGATTGTTGTTAAAGGGACTAAAGCTTTTAAAAACATGTTTCAGTGTTTAATTCTACAAAAAATGTCAAATTTACATGAAATCATAAGAAAATAACAATATATTAATTTTTGAATTCTAGGAACTAACAATATGCCATTCTATGTTAAGGTTTTCCCAAGATCCTGTAAATTCTTTTTTAGTGTTTTAAAAAACTAAAACTTGCGTGTGATGGTAAAAACAATGAAAATACTCATATTTATGTGAAATCATGGGAAAAACACTTCTGAGTTATTTTTGATCTGTACGTGTAGAGAACACATCAATTTAACACCCAGTTTGGTCAAAATGACTTAATAAAGAAATTTTAAAGACACCAAAGTCTTTAAAAACATGCATGGGGGGTCAAAACTAGAAAAACCATGAAATATTGACATGAAATTAGTGGAAAGTGACCCTATATTTATTTTTGAATTCGAAGAACTAATATACATCATTCTGATTGAAAAAATTTCTATGACACCCGTAAAAACTTTTTTAGTTTTTTAAAACCCTAAAACAGGCATGCAACAGTTGAAACCATAGAAAAAGAACTCAAATTTACATGAAATCATTGTAAACCCATAGTTGAGTTATTTATGATGTGTAAGAATAGGTAACACATCAATCCAATGTGTAGTTTTGTCAAAATGTCTTGGTAAATAGTTTTTAAAGGTTTCAAACCCCTTGACAATGTGTGTCGAGGGGCCAAAACTAGGTAAAGATGTTTTATAGACCTGAAATTAGAGGAAAAAAACATTAGATTGATTTTTGAAATGTAGGAACTGATGAAATTTCATTCGGAAATATGATTTTCCTGAGAAATAATTAAACACATTTTTCATGTTTGTAAAAACTAAAACATGCATTTAATAGTTAACACCATAGTAAAAAAACATCAGATTGATGTGAAATCAATGGATAACCACTATTGAGTTATTTTTAATGAGTATTCATAGGAAACATATCAATATAATGTGGAGTGTGGTCAGAATGACTGAGTTAACATTTTTTAAAAGTATCAAATCCATCAAAAATGAGTGTTGGGGGGTCAAAACTAGGAAATGAAGTTTGATAATAATTAAATCAGAGGAATATGAATATAGATTTATTTGTGTAATGTATGAACTGGTGGAATATAATTATGAGTTACAGTTTTCTTAGGATGCTTTTAAATGCATTTTTAGTGTTTAAAAATGCTAAAATGTGTGTGCAATGGTAAAAACAATAGAAAATGATCTCATATAAATATGAAATCATGGAAAAACCACTATTGAGTTATTTATTTTAACTTTATTCATATAAAATACAACAATATAACATGTAGTGTGGCCAAAATGACTCGGTAGACAATTTATAATGGTACCAAATCCTTTAAAAACATGTTTTGGGAGGTTAAAACCAAGAAAACTATATTGTATGGGCATGAAATTAGAGTAAAATAACTGTAGATTTATTTTTGAAATGTAGGAACTCACAACACATCATTATAAGTTACAGTTTTTTTAGGATGACTGTTAATGTGTTTTTTATGTTTCAAAACACTAAAATGTGTGTGTAATGGTCAAAACCATATAAAATGACCTCATATTGATGTGATATCAAGGGAAAACTACTTTTGAGTTAATATTGATTCTTATGCACACACAACATGTCAATCTGAAGTATGTTGTGATCAAAATGACTTGGTAAATAGTTTTAAAAAGTACCGATGCCTTTAAAAACATGTATCGGGGTTTAAAACCCAAAAAACAATGTCATATTTCCATGAAATTAAAGTAAAGTGACCATATATTGATTTATCAAATGTATGAATTGAGAACATGTCATTCTGAGATACGATTTTTTTGGGATTCCGATAAACACGTTTTTTGTGTTTTAAAATACTAAAACATGCATGTAATGCTCCAAACCATATGAAATGATCTCATATTTACGTGAAATCATGGTAAAACCACCTTTGAGTTATTTTTGAAATGTAAATTTAGAAGAAAAAAATGTCGATATATTGTGTTGTGTGGTCGAAATGACTCAGAAAACAATTTGAGGTACTAATGCCTTTGAAAATGTGTGTTGGGGGGTCAAAACTAGGAAAACAATGTCATATGGTTATGAAATTAGATAAAAATGACTATATTTATTTTTGAAATGTAGGAATTCATGACATATCATTTCGAGTTATTGTTTTCCTGGGATTCCCATAAACACATCTTTAGTGTATTAAAAAACTAAAATTTTTGTGTAATGGTCAAAACCATAGTAAATGACCTTAGATTGACATGAAATATTTGGAACACTATCATTGTGTTATTTTTTATAAGTATTCATAGAAAACACAACTTTATGACATGCGATGTGGTCATAATGACTTGGAAAATAATTTTTAAAGGTACCACAACCTTTAAAAATGTTTTTCGGGGGGTTAAAAATAAGAAAATGATGCCAGATTTCCATGAAATCAAAGGAAAACGACAATATATTATTTTTTGAAATATAGGAACCAATGAAATGTTATTCTAAGTTATGGTTTTCTCATATTTTTCATAAATTCGTTTTCAATGTTTTTAAACACTAAAATGTGTGTGTAACAGTCAAAACCATAGAAAAAAATCATATTGATGTGAAACCATGGGTAAAACACTATTGTCTTATTTTTTATGTGTACGCACAAAAAAACATCAATATGACATGTGGTGTGGTAATAATGAATTACTAAACAATTTTTAAAGGTACCAAAGCCCTTAAAAATGTATTCCGGGGGATCTAAACTAGGAAAAAATGTCAAATTTCCATGAAATCATAAGGAAATAACTGTAGATTTATTTTTGAAATATAGGAACAAATGAAACATCAATTCAAGTTATGGTTTTCTTGGTATACCCATAGATTATTTTTTAGTGTTTTAAAACCCTAAAATGTGTGTGTAATGGTCATAACCCTAACAAATGGCCTCATATTGATGTTAAATCATGAGAAAAACACCATTTAATTTTTTTTTCAAATACAGGACATGATTCTATATCAATTTATTTAAAATTTATTTATTATTTAAATTTCATTAACACAACATGTCAATTTAGAAATCAATTAGATTATTATATACTTATCCCTTTTTATTTTCAATTGTAGAATCATTCTTTAAATAGATTATTATAGGTTTTCAAAGTGTTCTACATGTCATATTATTTGTTTTATGTTAAAATTTATTCTGTTTGATTAAAACAATAACAAATTTTATATGCAACATTCTGAATATATTATGTTTCTTTTTTCTTTCGCGTTTCTTTTCTTAATTTTTTTGAATTTTATTATAGGTGGTAGATGCTGGCAGTAAGAAGAAGGTTGACCATTTGGATCCATGAAATTCTTTAGAAGGTAGTCATGATGTTTATTAGTTTCCATGGTATGTTTAAATTTTATCAACTATTCTACTGTAATTCTAATTTACTATGTTTATTTTTAATTTCTATCTTTTTTTTGTAACAATTGATGAGATGGTTTGGTCAGTTTCAATTGATAAGATGATGTGTAGATGGATGGATGTAGTGGAGGTTGTGGGATATATATACATCTTCAATGGGATATTTTTGTTTGGAATATTTTATATTTATATATTTATGACAGAGGTATGGGTTGAATGAGGTTATGAGTTGACTGAGTTTATAGAAACTGAGGTTCTGGTGACTGAGGTTGTATGTATATATGACTATGGATGTATGATGGTGAATGCATGATGGGTTTATTTTTAAATTATGTTTTAGTTTATTTCATGTTATAGTTTTTATATTTATAATTTTTATTAAATATTAGTTAAAAATTAAAATTTTAGAAATATATTTAGCAATTTTTTATGTTAACCGCCTACAAATATATTTCATAAAATTTTAGTTAGCGGTGGTTAGTATTCACTGTTTCTAAACATATAAACTTCTAATGAATGTAGTATTGGTTAGATTCATTTTATATATTATATTTTCATCTTATTTTAAAAAACCACCACTAAATAAAATTGTAACTATCTCTAAAACATAATAACCACATATAAATGAATGTCGACTCTGAAATACGCAACGATTTTTGTAAGAATCGCTAAATGATTTAGCATATGGTTAAACCGTCACCAATATATCCATTTTTTATAATGCTTTTGGAAAATTTAATATGAAAAAAACATGGGAATGAAAAGTGGTATCAATCTCATGCCGGAATTGATAATGGTATTACTATTCATCTCCACCCTCCTTTCACCACTACAATAAATTAGTAGTAGATATCACATGATCTTGACATAAATTACCTTCAAACCCTTTGATACCACTGAAGGTGGATTTTATAGAAATAAATACAAATGTAGAAGTATATATTCATATCACTAAAGATAATCATATGAACAAAAATTACAATGGAAACACATTGGATTTTATTGCTTCAACTTGGAATGAAAATATCACACACACAATAGACCCTATTTATAGGTATACAAGGACATAATTGAAAAAGTGATAGAAATATAAAAAAGTAAAAGTCCACATATATGTTGCAGTAGGTGCTTCCCAAGCATCCAAAGCCAAACACATCAAGAATCCAATATATTAATTCATTTAAGTCACTAAGCCTCTAATGTAGTAGTAGATAATTGATTCCATCCAAGTAAATTATAGTTACTTCTTAAAATATTATTACCACATCATAGAAGAAAATCATGGTGTGTAAAGTGTTGATTGAAATGTGAATGTTATGAAAGCCATACTATATAATAAAATAGTTGTGTCTCAGTAATTCCATATTTATTGGAAGTTTCTATGGAGACTTGTGTTGCGTCAAATATATTTAAGGTGAAACAAAATTCTTCTATAAATTTAGGGACCTCCATTTTAGAGAGCATTAAATTGACTATGAAACATGTCTATATAGAATCCAATCAAGTGGCAGATGCATTGTCAAAGAGGGTGATTATGAAGGCGACTTCTTTGTGGACATTTGGGGCCCCAACATTTTGTTCAAAATTCTTGGAGTCGAATGCTAGGGGTGAAAATCATACTCAATTTTGTAAACCCCTGTTCCAAATTTCCTTTTATTGTATTTAATATTTTTTTTAAAACAAACTTGACTTGTTGATCCATTTTGATAAAAGAATAAGAAGTGGGACTCATGAGATTTCAATGATTATATCTGTGTGTTTTTTAAGCTATAAGGTTTTAAAGGATTATTTAGATATATCTATCTTTTATAAAGGAAATTCCAATTTGAGATTTATAATCATTTTATGGATAGTGTTTTTGTAGTTTCTTGAAGTTAACCAAGATTAAAACCTCACTTATGAGTAGTTGATTTCATCCAGTTTGAAGGAAGATGGAGGAAAAAACCTGGAACTTCAATAACACATCTATTTGGAATTTAAATATACATGGTGTTCAAGCTTATATTTCTTATCATAAAGGGACAAACATGTTTATAAACTATTAAATACCTTCATAAAGCATTGTATATAGAGAAGAATATGGAACACCCATTGGATCATTAGGGCAGCTTTCCAGTATCACATAATTGATGTGTGTCTTGGGTGAGGATTTCTGGAACCGTAAACCATTGTAATAAAAAACTGAGTAGTTCTCAAAACCTAGAATCTTTTTCCTTAATATTTTATTTTATTATTATTTTTTTCATAACAGAGAGATTTGGTTTGAACCTGTTTTATTTTTTAAAAAATTTTAAACTATAGTGTAGCTTGCACAGTTAGTGCACCATTAGTACTTATCAGAATAAAACCGTGTTTGATCAAGCCATTTTTAATATGGTTATTTTCATGCTTCAGACATAGTTTTTCCAACAATGTTGAAAAATTATGTGAGTTCCTAGGTGTGTCCAATATGGGGTGCATAGTTGTCACAAAGTTTTTCCAATAGTGTGGCCAAAATATGTGTTGTACCCAGATTAGAAAAAAAATCATAAAATTTCACTCCCTTATTCCCACTAAAAATTTAACCCTCCCTTTTAACCCATCTCGCACTCACTAAAACACCCCCAAAGAGGTTGAGGAATGAATCTCCTTTTCCAGCGACCCTTCTCTATGGATATTCCTATCATGATTTCGAAACATATTATTATGGGTGAGGGTTTCTTTCCCTTCTCTTCTTCCTTCATCTCTTTGTTCTTTTTCCCTCTCTTTCTCTCACTACACCACATTGCTAGCTAAACCCAAGGATATTGTCCTGGTTTATTTTTGTGTTTTTCATATTTATAGGGTGTGTGGTGTCTTCTTTGGATCCACTTCATCCTGTATTTGAGGTTTCAAACATTTCATCATTGAAATAAGATAGGTTTTCCCCATGATTGAATCTTAAATATTAGAACCTTTGATTTGTTAGATTTTAAATATATGTTTTGATACTAATTGATAATATTAAATGTGTTTGAGAATTATTTTGATGGAAAATAATGTTTTACTTGATTTTTATTTTAATACAAAGGACCTCTCGATTTGGGAATGTGTTAAAAACTATTTTAATTAACTGTACATGACATGTGTTAGATAAATTTCCCAAATGGACTTTTTGAATGAATTATGATATTTTTTAAGTATTTTTTATCAATGTGAATTTTCAACTGGGTCAAAAGTTTTACTTATAATTTCAAGTAGTACTTATAATTCCAAGTACTGATAAAGTTCCACAAAAAATTATTTTAAAAAAATATAATTCTTACAAATGTTTTGAAACTGTTTGGGTCTTGGGATGAATTAATGAGTAATGTTTTAAGATTTTAATAGTTTTTTTTTTGAAAATATAGATTTCAAAAAATTAAGTGTTAAATATATTTATGAAACTAAACATTTGTCATTTTTATCCCATGTTATAAAACTTTTTTTCTATTTTATATACTTACATACATATTCATAAATATATATATTGATACATTTACGTACATATTTACACAAATATATCTGAATATGTGAATTGGAATAAAAGGTACCTATATATATAGAATAATATTCATGTAATGGTAAGAGAAGTTTTGGGAATAATTTTATATCATAAATTTGGTTTTCAAATGAAATTACCCAAGGGTTCCTTAAATGGAAATTTGAATAATAAATATTATTTGAAAACTCTAAGTCCCAGTTAAAACATTTTAAAAATTCATTAAAAAGAAATTCAATGCACTAAATTAATTCCAATCTTTTGTGATGTTTGTTAGAATGAAAATTTATATGATTTTTTATGTTGGTATGATTCCTAAGTAGGGTATTTGCATTGGTAATGCAATAAAGTGGGGTGGTGTTATGTGTTTTCTTTGATTATATTTGTGATTGGGATTTGATATTGTTACCAAACCCCCTTTTGTATTTTATCATGGTGAAAGTACATAGAAACCCAATGTACTTTGGTGGGATGATAGTATAGTTATTCTAGTCAAAGGTCCACTCTCCCTATCATTTTAACAATTCTACAACACTAACTAAAAATCATGTGACTATATAGATGTGGTTACTTCTAGGACTTTGGATGAGGTTCTCCCTAGTGGAATGTATATGAAAATTGTTTTGCATGGTTAGATCGCTAAGATTATGAGGATAATAGTATAAACCTCAACCTTAGTCTCCCTATGGTTTCCCCATAGTTCTTAATTCTATACACTATTATGTTTTTTTAGTTTATTAGTGATTTCCTTTCACTACTTATTTTTTATTACTATAATTATTAGTATTGTTATTATCATTGATTCCATGTTTAAATGTTTCCTTTTCTAAAACAACTAGTGTCCTATTTTCCTTAAAATGTGAAATGAATAGTTTATGATATTTTCAGGTATTTTCAAATGTTGTTTTAAATATGTTAGTTTGTTTTCTATATTTTCTAAATTGGATCCCATTAATGAAATATATAACTCAGGGTTTTAAAGAACATGGTTTAAAAAAGTAATTTAAAATTTTATTTTAAAACTAGATTGAAAATGGATCTTTTATTAAAGTGTAACAAAATGGGAAGGAAATTGGTGAATTTATGGTAATTTTCATGTTTAGACCTATATTATATTTTATTTTTATGTTCTGGATCAATTTTTTGACCACTCTTGGAGTTTTATTTCTTTGAGACTGTATGGTGACTCATAGAGTTACCTTGATGTCAGTTGGTTATTTTATTTTATGTTGGTTTCCTTATCACATCATCCAAATAATCCTATCCCATTTTCCTTTTCATTAATTAGAGTTTTTTATTCACGTGGAGTTATGGATGTTGAATTAAAGGATCTATTTCATGTGTTGGAGTAGGAGGTGAGCTGAGGGATTGTTTAATATTTGTTTTGTTTTGATTATGTTATTTGAGTTTTATTTGTCTATATTATTTTATTCTTCACAGATTTCAAATGTATAGATGGGTAATACATAATGTTTTGATAGATTATACTAGTAATTAAATCTTATTTATTGGAAACATTCATTCCCATTAGCTCTTATTTTATGCCATGGTGCTTATTTCCCTCTCAAGGTGATCGGGAATAGCCTTGGGTATATCATGGGATGGTTAGAGAATCTTATGGATGGATGTATCATGTTGGTTAATAAAAAATTGTATCAAATCACAGGTTCAAAATAGGGAAATTGTTTTAGAGTTATCTTTATTATTTTGGAATTAAATTTAGATTGGACTTAGGGTCATTGGAGCTTGGGAGGCAGATTATGGGTGGGTGAATGATCACCACTGCAAACAAAAAGACCTAAGTTGGCATGGTCTTTTTGGTTAAAATTCCATAATTCTAAGTTTTATTTATTTATTTATTGTGTTCTATATTTTTTAAAGGATTATATGTTTTGTGGAATGATAATGAGAGTTGAACTAGTGTCACATAGTGAGATTTCATGACCTAGAAAACCATGTGGAGCTCGAGTTCACCATTTTAAATGACTTCTTATTTTTAGTTGTATGATTGAAACATGATCCCCTAAAAAATGGGTACTATTCATAAACAACTGTTATTCCTTACTAAGGAAGTTTTTAGTGTTATGTGTTGTTATATACTGTGGTTTTGTTATCATTTATTAATACAAGGGTTGGTTTCAAAATGAAAATGATTTGGATTTTGAAAAAAATTGATAAAAGAGTTTAGATTGATAAATTAATTTATATTAAAAAAATATATATTTCATGAATTTAAAATGAATTAATTTTAAAAAAGGTTTTAAAGGATATATTTTAGTTTTGGTTATGTTTTTTTATAATTATTGGGTACTGTGGTGACTTGGTTTCAAGTGAAAAAGAATTCTTTTGAAACTATTACAGAGGCTTTCAAAATAAATTGAAATGAAATTAGTGCTTGGAAAATTGTAAATTTTTTGATTAAAGAGAATACACACTTTGAAATGGGTTTCATGTAGAGTTTTATGATTTCCAAATTTATGGTTGTGATTTCAAAGTTTTTAAAGAAGAACATCGGTCAGGGAGGGGGAAATAACATCAGTCATCGGTTAAAGAAGATATTTTTTATTGGTTTAGTGTTTTTATTTTTTTGAGTAGGGACTAAGATTTATTTATTTGGGATGTTTTCATTCTTTGGAATGAAATTTTTGATAAAGGTGAGTTTTTTTATAAATTTGACTGACCAAGTCTCATTCTTTCCCTGTTATTTGAAGTATTCCCCCAGAATGGTCTCAAGTATTATCTAGTCTATGAGATCTCCTCCTATGAGTTTTCAATTGGTTGCATCTTGGTGGGTTTTTAGTGGTGTGTGTTTTCTTAGGTCTCTTCCTAGTTTATTTTGTGAATTTTTTCACTATGATGATTTTAAAATGCCTTGTTAATGTAAATGAATCTTCAGAGGTTTTTTTGTGGCTATGGTCAAGATGATATTTATCTTGAGTTCTTTGGGAATGGAAAAAACCTTGGGTGATTTTATTGGGTGATTAGTATGGAAATTGGACAAAATGAGTTTGCACACTGGCTAGGGTCGATTTTATTTTTTTGGGGTCAGCAAGAATGGTGTCCCGATTATGCGGTCCTAAGGAACCCTTGTTCATGGCCAAAGGTTAGAGGCCATGTGGTTTGATGGGGTATGTTGATGATTGATTCCTCCTCCCTTTTCATTTATGGGCTAAGGGTGTTGTTGAATGACTTGATAATACTTTTTTGGGAATTTCATTGGCTTACTTATAAGGATATAGTTTCTTTTATAATTCTTAATAACTCATGTTCATTTTGAGATTGGATGACTGATTTAGGAGATTATGAATGAGTGTTTAATTAAAGGTTCTAGTTTGAGTCTCTTTAGTTGAGGGTTCAAGTTTCGGTTTTTTTATCCATTTTGAATACCTTTTCATTTTGGGTCTCTATTCTAGTGATTTCATAAATGGTGGGGAGACCCACTATGGGTATCTATCCCATGTTATTTTTCTAGAATCAGATGGGTCTGAGTTATGCATTGAGGATCTAAATATTTTTGTGGTTTTGAAAATTCTTCTAGTGTTGTGGTTTGGTTTTCTTGAAGTGTCTTGTATTTAATGTCATATTTTTTCTTCCCTTTAAATTTAATTTCCTCTTTGAGTATTTCCTTTGGGTTTAGTGACTTTATATGGGAATAAAGTGTTTTGGAGGGGAGTTCTATCATACTAAGACCCTATTTTTTCCTATTATTTCATTAAATTATTTGATTTTTTTCTTCACCTAGAGATTCAGTTTGAACCTTTTTGAAAAATTTAAAATTTAAAATTTCAGTTTCTTGTGTTATTTTAGATCACAATTAGTACTAATCATTCAAAAAACAAGTGGGTGCATGCAGTTTTAACAGATCCATTTTCATGGTTCGCACATGGTTTTTCCAATCATGTGGAAAAACCATGCAAGTGTCTTGGGGTGTCTAGTATGGGGTTCATTATTATAGTATGGTTTGGATAACTATGCATTCAAATTGTGTCATATGACTAGATTTAAAAAAATTAAAATTAAAAATTCCCCCTTCCCCTCAAAAAATTGAACAATCTCCTCCTACCTATATCTCTCTCACTATCATGTGCACCCTAGGGTGGCCGAGGTATAGATCCCCCTTTCCTCCTACCCCAATCCATGGCTCTACCTCTCACAATTTCAAACCTATTCATCCAATTGAGGGGTTCTTTCTATCCATTTCTTTATTCTTCCTTACATCTTTATTTACACTCTTTCTCTCATTATATTATATAACTAGTAGAACCCTAGGGTACAAGATTGGATGATTTTTTTATTTCTTATGTATATGGAATTTAATGTCTCCTTTAGGTCCCCTTCAATCCACATTCATGGGTTTGAACCTTCCTCTATTGATTTGGAGTAGGTTTTCCCCATGCTCGAATCTTGAATTTTATAACCTTTTCTTGCATAGATTTTAAATTTATTTTACAATACCTAATGATATCATTAAATGTGTTTGAGGATTATTGGAAATAAAAATCATATTTTACTTAATTTTCATTTCAAATAAGAGGACTTCTCAATTTGATAACATGTCAAAAAAAAATTTAATAATCCATGCAGGCCATGTGTTTTAGAAATTACCCAAATGGACTATATTATTATATTCTGATATTTTTTGATGTGTTTGGTCATCAATGTGAATTATCAATTTGAACAAAAGTTTTACTTGGCATTTCAAGTATTACATGAAATGAAAAGTACTGATAAAGTGTTTCAATAATTTCATTTAATAAAATTTAAGCCATACAAATGTTTTGACCTCGTTTGGGTAATGTGATGAATCGGGGAGTAATTTTTTATGCTTCTAAGAGTTTTTATGAAAATAGGTATTTCAAATTATTAATTGTTTGGTATATTTTTGAAACTAAATTTTTTTCATTTTAACCATTTTTTATAAATCTTTTATTCTATTTTTGATACATAAACACATTTTCATATATATATATATATATATAAATATTCACACAAGGATGTTTTAGTATGTTCATTGAGATGAGAAGTATCTATATATATAGATGCACAAGTGTGTAAGGGTAAAACATGGTCTAAAAATTATTTTACAAATTGAACCTCATTTTAAAATGATATTCTCATAGGGTTATTAAAATAGTATTTTTAAGAATAAATAATATTTCCAATAGTATAAGTCCGGGTTGGAACCATATAAAGATTCATTAAAAAGAAATGTGATGCAACCAATGGAGGCCTAAGACCTTTTAACCTATGTTGGAATGGAAATTTATATGACTTGTTATTTTGGTATGTTTCCTTATCAAAGGATCCACACTATTAGTATAAAAAAATGGGATAGTGTTATGTGTTTTACTTTATTTGCTTTTTGGTTGAAATTTTATATTATCATCAAACCTCCCATTTTGTTTTTTATTATGGTGAAAACACATGGGAACCCTGAGTACTTAGGTAGGATGAACATGATAAGTAAGATAGGTAAAGTTCCAACCTCACTTGCCTTTGAAAAATTATACAATACTAACGAAAATCATGTGACTATAAGGATTTGGTTTCTTATAGGAAGTTTTTTAGGCCATCCCAAGTGTCTCATGCACAAGAATAGTTTTTTATGGTTTTATCACTAAGGGTACAAAAATCCTAGGATGAACCCTTAACTTAGTCTCCTTAAGGATTCCCTATGGTGATTAATTTTATATACTCATGATTTTAAGATAGATTATTAGTAACTGACTTTAATTTATTTGTTTTTATTATTATTAAAGTTATCCATATTATTTTTATCATTGGTTCCCATTTTAAAACATTTCATTTTCTAAAAGAAATAGTGGTCCATTTTCCTTAAAATGTGAAATGAGTGGTTTATGAAGCTTTCAAGTATTTTTAAAGGATGTTGTAAACATGTAACCTTGTTGTCAAATTTTTTTAAAAGGGATTAGTTTAATAAAATTTATAACTCTCTGTTTTAAAGAATGCGACTTAAAAATATAATTTTAAATTGTATTTTCAAACTAGATTTGAAATGGATCTTTTATTAAAATTTAATCATGCGGAAAGAAGGGTGGTAACCTACTTGTCATTTTCATGATAACTCTAATATTATATTTTAGTTTGAGTTTAGGGCTCAGTGTTTGACCTCATTTGGAGATTTTATTGTTTTGAGGCTGTATGGTGACTCATGGTGTTATATGGAGGTTATTTGGTTATTTTATATAAGTCTGGTTTCATTATCAAATCATTCAAATTGATATTTCTTGTTTTAATTTTGTTTAATTTGTGGTGTTTATACATTTTTATTTATGAAAATTGATTTAAAGGGTTGTTGAATGTGAGGGAATTATAGGTTAGTTAGGGTATTGCATTATTTTTTTTAAGGTTGTTTGAATATTATTTTTCCTACTTATTTGATTTGGAATGGATGTAAAATTTACGGATGGGTCGTGATAAATTTTGGTCGAAATTATATTTTTTATTAAATATTATTTATTGGGTGAATGTTTTCCCATGAGCTATTATTTTATGAATAGATTACTTTTGTTATCCTAGAGTGATCAAGAATACACCTCTGGTATGCCAAAGGCCATCGTGATCATCCAATGGATGAATAGATTGAGTGGGTTCATTATAGTAGTTATATATATTGGCATATTGACATATCATTTTTGTGTTCTCCTTATATTTTCTTACTTATGTGAACCAATTAAAATCCAGGTGTTCTTGTATGCATTACATTTCTTCAAATTCACTTATCATTTAGTGATATTTTCTGAAATAAAAATAATACTACATATTGAAAAAAATTCCCACAAGCGTGGGAATAAGATCCTGGATAAGTATAAAAAAAATTAGAATTGATTGAAACTCGAATTCAGCCTCCCTCTAAGGGTGTCTCATGTTCTAAAAGGTGGCCTCAGATCCAAAATATTATGTAATTCTTCAACATTGATTTTTTTGTAACATTTTGAATATATATATATATATATATATATGAAATATCTTTTGGAACCTTTGGTATTGGATAAAAATCACTTTTATAATTAGAGGAAAGATTCTATATCATATTTTTCAAATCCATGCTGTAATCCCTTTTCATGTCTTGGTAGATGGTATAATATTAAAAATTCATTATGGAATAAAACATGATATGGATAAAATAAATTTGGAAATTGATTGTTATGCTAGAAAAGAATTATGGGATGATTTGGAAGAAGGTATATTCAATAGGATAACCCATTGAAATTTTTCAAAAGCTATGTAGAAGAAATATGAAGTTTTATATGGTAAAGATTTTATGTTGAATAAAGAAAACTAGGTTTCTTATATAAGTGTATAATATGAATTAGTCAAATACTAGGATATAATGTTTTTTGAAGAATAATTCCATGTATCTGGAAGAAACATAAATAAAATCAATAAGAAAGAATCCGCGGAGTTGATAGTTTCCAAGTAAAGTAATAAAACTAATTCATTGAGTATATCTAAATCTAACTCTTTAGTATATTCTTCATATAAATTTTAATCAGTAGGTTACTGTAACACCCCAGGTAAATAAAGAATATGACATTTTTATATTTATCTCTATTTTTGAATAAAATGTTAATATTAATTTAAAGGGAACGCTATGCTCGATGGCTTACCCAATACGCAAGAACGAGTTCCTTTGAAATCTTACGTTGCACTCTAATAATAAAATAATTTTATTTTAAATGGTAGTTAAAACCTAGCCGATGTAATGACGGGAATAAACATAACTAACTAAAAAATGATTATATAGGTTTTTCAAATATTTTTTACTTTTTACAATAAATGTTGGAGGATTAAAAATGCGAATGAATCCAATTTTAAGCGTAAACATTCTAATATTCTTTAAAAGGTCGATTAACCGCCTTTTGATGGGGAACCTCTTTTAAATACACTTTTTGAAAATTTTATGCGTTATATTTGACAAAATAAAATTCTTCTTTAGAATCGGGACATCAAAATTTACATTGTGTAAATTTTTGGTATTTTTCTGATAAAGTTATTTTTTTAATGAATAGTGAAAAATGTTGTATTTTAATTCAAAACCTCTTTTTAATGTAATTTATTTATATGATTAGATTATCTTTTGAATTGGTTTTAAAGTGAAATTAGAATATATTTTTACCATTTAATCCAATATTGGTCATTGTAATTAATTTCACATTGAAATTGGACTTAAACTAGTGTCAATGTTTTAATAGATATTGTTTCTTAAAAACACGTTATTTGTTTTGACAACGGGAATTAATTTTCAAATTAATTAATGCAACTTATATGTTTTTAATTTTTTAAAATAGACATCATTTTTGAATTCAGAATATCAAATATATCTTAGGGTAAATTTTTTGTATTTTTCTGAAAAACATAAATTTTTGATGAACAGTGAAACCACTAAGTGGTAGTTTAAAAATTGATTTTTCGTTTAAATGAAACTTTACCACTTCTGTGATTTGAATTTAAAAAATACGACATACATGGTTGTCATTAGGATTTAAAATGTGGTTCAATGGGATTAAAATAATTTTTTGGTGAATATTAACTTGTAAGATTTTAATCGCGATTATAGGTAATTAGTGTAATTTAAGGTAAAAATAATGTTTTAATAATATTAAATGACCTTGAAACATGTCCTACCATTATTTTATGAGTCATTTCCGACCAATAAAATCCATTGGTCAACTTGGGGACCCCATTGAGCCACTTTGGTTGGAAAATGACATTAATAACTTTTTATTTAAAGTTAAAATTAAAAAGTCACAAACATGTATTGTTTTACTAAAAATAATTTTTACATGGGGTTACACAAGTCATATTTTTTACTGTAAATATTAATTAGAAATAAAAAAATATTTCCTACATCATGATATTTTTTTTATAATTTTTAGACATTAAATAAATTAAATTATTTATGACACCATGATAATGCAGCGATTACCTCATTATTTAACGATTTAAATAAAATGAAAAGATAATGTAAAATATAAGAACTACACTTGCCAAAAACCTATTGTATGGGTGTATTTCGAACTCTTATCACCTTATCCTAGAAATATATAATTTTGGGACCCTTAAAATCTGAAAATAATTTTATAATAACGTAAAAGTTTATAACTTTCCAAGAGTGCCCCTCCTCTCCTCTTATAAAAGGCCCCCACCTCTACCACCTTACCCACACCTCTCAAGCCTTTGTCTCAGACAAATCCTTCCAATTTCATCTCTCCACACCCATATCTTAATCATTTAATCCTCACCTTTGTGCATAAGCCTTTCCAAGGAAGCCTTTGAGCTCAAATCAAAAAGAGTTACCCGATTTAAAGGTAATGTCTTCCCTTGTGTTCTTTTCTTTTATTTTGATTCTCCAACCCTATAAACTCTTTTTATTCCTTTATTTTGTAACAAAACCAGTATATTAAATATAATAGGATGTTTTTATGTGAAGTATTCGAGATAAACTTACTCACACCTTCATCTAATGGTTAAAGAACATACTGTTTCTGTGGATGGCGAATTTCTGCCTCACGAAACGATGATTGTTCAATCTTCTCATAACACCTTTCATGGTGGCCATTATGATGTAAATATATTTTATATATGATATATATGGTATTTATGTTTTCTATATGCTTCTGAATTTTATATTTAAAACATGCCTTTATGCTTTTCATGTTGTGCAAATGCGATAATTTCATACGAGGAAGTGTGGACTACCGCCCCCTCAAGTGATATCACTCGTTCATGAAATACATGGAATGTATAAAGAATGAAATTAATGAAAATATGTGACATATATAACATATATATTATACTGGAATTATAATATATATATCTCTCAATTATTTTTAATTCCATTAATATGACAAAGAAATGAAAGTAGCATTCATGCGTACGTACGACCTACCGTCTCCATGAATGGTGCATTTTATTTCTTTTTATCTCCAAATGTTATGGAGTAGTATAAAATGAATATTTACTGGATATATATGATATTTAAAATCATTAATACTATTCTGGAGATGATTTACTTATAACTACATGGACAATCATGTTCAAACAAGTTCATTTTTGACTCATGTACCAAACATCGAAAAAAACGTCTGATATGAACTCGCATTATTAACCAATTATTATAACATTATAATATGTTATATGAACTGAATAATAATATTTAAAATATGTACTTAAACAATTATAAATTGACCAAAGTTTATTATTCAGGAATATAAAGAAACGAACAAGACAAGTCAGACTTGAGGTAAGGGATCCAACCTCTCTCTTTCTTTTTAAGAACTCTCTTTTATGTCATTTCTTTTAAGCTCATCTTTCTTATGTTTGGGGATGTTATTTTATATTCCTCATACTTTAATTTTTATTTTCATATTATGAGAGACCCTATTTGATCTCAAAAATCCATTTTTTGGACGTTTTAAGTGGCGTCGTTAGGCTGCCGAGTTTTCGTAAGGGATTTTTCATCTCACTTTTATTCCTTTGACATTTATGCTACGTTTGCCAATATTTCCTTTGAGTGCTGTATATACTGACAATTATTATAAACTTTTTTTAGTATAATTTCATTTATGGGTATTTACATCTTCATTGTATGACCCTTCTTCTTTGGGGTGTATGTTTCGAAAGTTACCCAACTCGGTAAGGGGACCTTTCACCCTCCTCTTTTTAAAAGACTTCTTTTGTTATGTCTTTTAATTCATATAATATTATGTTGGGATATGTTATTATATATCCTTATTTATGTAAATTTTAGGTCCAATTGATTAGATACCATTTCTCTCTCATCAACTCATTTTATGAATTTTAAAGTGATGTCGTTAGGTTGTCGGATTTCTGTAAGGGAACTTCTTAACCCACTTTGAATTCTTTGGGTTAAACCTCTACTTCTTGATTGTATTATTCTAAGATTATGTGTGGATTCTCTATGTTGTAATTTCTACAAACCATTGTGTAGATATACTATTTCTACACATAATCATCTTATTGATAAATTCTTACAAACTTGTATGGGAAATCTTAACTAAATCTCATTTCATTGAGTTAAATATCTATGTCATTGGTTTTATTTTTCCAAGATTACATGTTAATGACCTCTGATTGTTTCACACTTAATATCCACTTATATTGGGTGTATTTATATTTATCACACATAATTATGTGATAGATTTTTCCTTAATTTAAGGATACCATCTTTATAATGGATTTCATCTCAATTTACATTTCCATTGAGACTTCACTGTTGTTATGCACCAATTCTCTATTATATGGTGTGTATACTGTCCTTTGACATATTATATCATGAATCCCTTTATTCTCATGATATTATAAATCTCGGATTAAATTTTATTCCGCAATTATTTGTATTCAAGAGTCTCTCATTTTGTTAAAAACTCTTTAACAAAAATATCATTTTAAATGTTTTAAAGATTCATTATTCTAAATCTTTATCTTTAATGTCCATGATTTCAAAATGGTTTTCATTATTTATTTATATAGACATTAATGTTTTAAAATTATAATTCCACTAAAAGCTTCAATGTTGTATGGGACACATTGATTCAAAAATCTCTTTTAAATGGTTTTTGAAAATGGATTGATTAATTCAATATCTTGGGATTACTTATTGTGATTGAAAATGAAATGTTGTTATTTAAATGTTTATATTTTCAATATTTTATGTGTAATTATGGTAATTGGACATTTTATGGGTGGTTACGTGATAAACCATCTGATGGGTGGTGCCGTGAATACCAGGACGGGTGGTTACATTATAACCTCCAATGCATTGGGTATGGAAGTCGGCCATATGGCCATTCCATTAAGTGATATGTGTGGAAGTCGACCATATGGTTATTCCATTTAAGTATGTTTATGTCCCAAGTTACCTTTACATGTTATGTGTTCTTTATATGGGTTTTTATGGTAATCTTTTGGTTAAAAAGGGGTAAGTAATGATCTTTTATTCAGTGAAGAGTTTTTTTACCACTTCATAAAGGTGAAAAGTATTACTCTTGATAAAGTATTCTTGGTTTACATGTTGTTTTGAAAAACTAACAGTTTTCGTTCTTTGTGTATCCTTTACTGGTATTTTTATGCTCATCCCAAGTTTTTGAAATGTTTTCCACAGGACTTAAATATGAATAGGGTCAAGGATGGGATCAAGGAAAGACATGTTATCTAAAACATGGAACTAGAAATGTTTTTTTAAGAGTTTTTTTTATTATTTTATGGAAACTTAGTAGAAGTGTCTACTATGTAATCTTTTGAGATGTAATAGTTATGACCTAATTCTCTAAAACTCTAAAGCTGAAAAGATTCTCTATGTGAATTATTCATTTAATTCATGATTAAGTAATGTTTAAGGTTGTGGCCTTATAGTTGGTATCAAATGTCGGTTTATATAACTTTAGAGGTTAGGGTATTCTTTAAGTATAAGTGACATTACCATAATGGTTAGGATTTCAGAAATAGTCCTAGTTTTAGATAAAGTGAATGAGTAAGTATATCTTAGTGTTTATCTCCCTCATTAGTACATGATGGTTTTGTTGATATACTCACACTGACAATTTTGGTTTTAGTAAATGGCTGGATCTAGCAGGCACCAAAGTAATAGTGGATGTAAAGGAAACGTTGAGAGTTTTCTGAGCGAGCAACTGAATGATAAGGGAGCTGCAATGAGAACTCTTGTGTTTATCCTCAACCAACTATCTGGACTCATGGTTGACTACCTAAACCTTGGTGATTTCTATAAGGAATCATATATGTGAGAAACAAATCCCTATGGAACTACATGTAATAATCATAAAGGTAAGTGTGTTCAAAAACCTATGTGTCAAAGATGTGGAAAGAAACACTTAGGAAAATGTTTCAAAGGGACAAAAACATGCTATAGATGTGGAAATGAAGGTCATAAAGCAAGAACCTGCCATGGAAAAAGGAAGCATCCAATTGACTCGAGGAAAGGGAAAGAAGTTCTTTCTGAGGGATCAATTGAATGTTTTAAATGTGGTGTGCATGGTAATTATGAAAACACATGTCCTATGAAGATGTTTCGGGAATGGGATCACCAAGATCGTACAAATATTCATTTACCAATACCTAATGCCATTCTGATTGAGGCTGATGAAACTGACAATGACCAATCAAAGGTATGGATTATTTCTTAACATTTGTTTTCTTATTTTGGAATCATAGGATATGATTCATGATTTTTTTTGTAGGAAAGAATTATTTCAGAATAAGTTGGAAAGGAATGGTTAATGGATTATGAATAATGTTGAATGATTAAGAAGTCAACATATAAGGGCTTCAAGAGTTATGGTGAAATTCTTAAGAGTATTAAGTCTCTTTTGATGATGGGGTTACATTAGAATAATTTTTATAGTATGTGTAACCCTGATGTTTGATATATGAAAATTTTATTCAATGAATAGTTATCTGTTATTTTGTGGACATAGTTATAAAGAACCATTTGTGTTTATATGATCCTTACTTTTGAGGTAATTATTGGTTACGATATTTTATGATGGAATATGAACGACATGAGATAAACTTGAGGTTAAATTATGTTATAGTTATTTTTGATGATTTTAACTCTTTTTGTTGAATTATTTGAGAATTATATAGTTTGGAAAAAGGACAACACGCAGACCGTGTGACAACCCGTCGTGTCGGACAAAGCTGCGGGAATTGAACCCACAACCAAAGTACGACTGGTATTTATCACCTACCACTAGACTATGTGAAGTCCCTGGTTATTTTGACTAATTCTTTTTAGTTGGAAGATTTTATGAATTAAGAGTAAGATGATTTTGGGTTATCTATGAAAATTATAAACCTATCATGGAGGATATGTGATTAGTTTAATTACTTTTCAATACGAGACTTTAAGAGAAACTGATGTTGTTTGGAGATAAATGTTAGGATTTAACTTGGAAGACTATGTGATTAAATCCTTCAAATATTTGGGTTTCAATCTTAGTTTGGTTTACTTTTGGTCTTTGTTTAACTTTGGGTCTTGTTGGAAAAATTTTGGAGATTAATAATATATTTCCTTTTTATAAAGGATTATCCTTTTTGTGTATTATCTGATCTCATACTAACCTTTTTGGTTTCAGTTTTGGATAAGGACTAAATACATGGGAAGTATACAGTTATCTTTTTTAGATTAGGTGATTCTCTAGAAGTTGATTATATCTCTCTTAATGTAAACAAGTCATCCTAAATACTCAACTTTTGGAGAAAATATGAGTTCTTGTAAGAAATCTAGTAAAAGTTGAAAGTCAACATGACAAGTAAGTAAGTTTCCTTATGTTTTAGTTAAGCTCAAAAATAAATTCCTCAATGAAAAGTAACTTAAAAAAATGTTGTGTGTTAAATTTTCCTACTGGGGAATCCAATACCGTTTAACCCATCACAAGTTTGTGATTTTCTGGTGGTTAACTTTCTCCTAAACATGTTTTCTATCACACTCCCTTAGAACATGACCCTTTTTTTTCTTCCATATCCATGTTTTCATACATGTAATCCTAGTATGGGTTAACTCAGGTGACCTTTGTACTTCCATTTCTTTCTTTTAAAGTGATATTTTAATTTACTCCTTTTCCGATGTGGGGCTTTCAATGAAGTTTCCGAGCCCAATTTTAAAATTGTGAGGACGCAATTCCCAAAAGGGGGGAAGGATGTAACACCCCAGGTAAATAAAGAATATCAAATTTTTATATTTACCGCTATTTTTGAATAAAATTTTAATATTAATTTAAAGGGAACGCTATGCACGATCGCTTACCCAATACGCAACAATGAGTTCCTTTGAAATCTTACATTGCACTCTAATAATAAAATAATTTTATTTTAAATGGTAGTTAAAACCTAGCCGATGTAATGACAGGAATAAACAGAACTAACTACAAAATTATTATATAGGTTTGTCAAATATTTTTACTTTTTACAATAAATGTTGGAGGATTAAAAATGCGAATGAATCAAATTTTAAGCGTAAACATTTTAATATTCTTTAAAATGTCGATTAACAGCCTTTTGATGGAGAACCTCTTTTAAATCCACCTTTTGACAATTTTATGTGTTATATTTGACAAAATAAAATTCTTCTTTATAATCGGGACATCAAAATTTACTTTGTGTAAATTTTTGGTATTTTTCTGATAAAGTTCATTTTTTAATGAATAGTGAAAAATGTTGTATTTTAATTCAAAACCTCTTTTTAATATAATTTATATATATGATTAGATTATCTTTTTAATTGTTTTTAAAGTTAAATTAGAATATATTTTTACCATTTAATCCAATAGTGGTCATTGGAATTAATTTCACTTTGAAATTGGACTTAAACTAGTGTCAATCTTTTAATAGATATTGTTTCTTAAAAACACGCTATTTGTTTTGACAGCGGGAATTAATTATTAAATTAATTAATGAAACTTATATGTTTTTAATTTTGTAAAATATATATCATTTTTGAATTCGGAATATCAAATATAGATTAGGGTGAATTTTTGGTATTTTTCTGAAAAACTTCAATTTTTGATGAATAGTGAAACCACTAAGTGGTAGTTTAAAAACTGATTTTTCATTTAAATGAAACTTTACCACTTATTTTATTTGAATTTAAAAAATCCTACATAAATTTTTGTCATTAATACGTAAAATTTGGTTCAATGGGATTAAAATAATTTTATGGTGAATAATAACTTTTAAGATTTTAATCGCGATTATAGGTAATTAGGGTAATTTAAGGTAAAAATAATGTTTTAATAATATGAAATGACCTTTAAACATGTCCTACCCTTATTTTATGAGTCACATCCGACCAATAAAATTCATGGGTAAACTTGGGGACCCCATGGAGCCACTTTGGTTGGAAAATGACATTAATAACTTTTTATTTAAAGTTAAAATTAAAATGTCACAAACATGTATTGTTTTACTGAAACAAATTTTACATGGGGTTATACAAGTCATATTTTTTACTATAAATATTAATTAGAAAGATAAAAAGATTTTATACATCATGATAGTTTTTTTATAATTTTTAGAGATTAAATAAATTAAATTATTTATGACACAATGATGATGCAGCGATTAACTCGTTATTTAACAATTTAAATAAAATGAAAAGATAATGTAAAATCTAAAACATAAACTTGTCAAAAACCTATTGTATGGTTGTATTTAGAACTAGTATCCCCTTATCCTAGAAATATATAATTTTGTGACCTTTAAAATCCGAAAATCATTTTATAATAAAGTAAAAGTTTATAACTTTCCAAGAGTGCCCCTCCTCTCCTCTTATAAAAGGCCCCCTCCTCTACCACCTTACCCAGACCTTTCAAGCCTTTGACTTGGCAAAACCCTGCCCATTTTATCTCTCCACATCCCTCTCTTCATCATTTAAGCCTCACCTTTGGGAAGAAGCCTTTCCAAGGAAGCCTTTGAGCTCAAATCAAAAAGAGTTACCCGATTTAAAGGTAATGTCTTCCCTTGTGTTCTTTTGTTTTATTTTGCTACTCCAACCCTCTAAAATCTTTTTATTCCATTATTTTGTAACAACAACAGTATCTTAAATATACTAGGATGTTGTTATGTGACGTATTAGAGCTAAAATTACACATACCTTCATCTAATGGTTAAAGAACATATTGTTTCTGTGGATGGCGAATTTCTGCCTCACGAAACGATGATTGTTCAATATTCTCTTAACACATTTCATGGTGGCCATTATGATGTAACTATATTTTATATATTATATATATTGTATTTATGTTTTCTATATTCTTCTGAATTTTATATTTAAAACATTCCTTTATGCTTTTCATGTTGTGCAAATGCGATAATTTCATACGAGGAAGTGTGGACTACCGCCCCCTCAAGTGATGTCACTCGTTCATGAAATGCATGGAATGTATAAAGAATGAAATTAATGAACATATGTTACATATATAACATATATATTATACTGGTATTGTAATATATATATCTCTCAATTATTTTTAATTCCATTAATATGACAAAGAAATGAAAGTAGCGTTCATGCGTACGTACGACCTACCGTCTCCATGAACGGTGCATTTTATTTCTTTTTTATCTCCAAATGTTATGGAGTAGTATAAAATGAATATTTACTAGATATATATGATATTTAAATCATTAATTCTATTCTGGAGATGATTTACTTATAACTACATGGACAATCATGTTCAAACAAGTTCATTTTTGACTCATGTACCAAACATCGACAAAAACGTCTGATATGAACTCACATTATTAACCAATTATTATAATATTATAATATGTGATATGAACTGAATAATAATCTTTAAAAGAGGTCCTTAAGAAATTATAAATTGAACAAAGTTTATTATTCAGGAATATAAAGAAACGAACAAGACAAGTCAGACTTGAGGCAAGGGATCCAACCTCTCTCTTTCTTTTTAAGTACTCTCTTTTATGTAATTTCTTTTAAGCTCATCTTTCTTATGTTTGGGGATGTTCTTTTATATTCCTAATACTGTAATTTTTATGTTCATATTATGAGAGACCCTATTTTATCTCAACAATCCATTTTTTGAATGTTTTAAGTGGCGTCGTTAGGCTGTCGAGTTTTCGTAAGGGATTTTTCATCTCACTTTTATTCCCGTGAAATTTATGCTATGTTTGACACTATTTACTTTGAGTGGTGTATTTACTGCCCATTATTATACAATTTTTCTATTATAATTTCATTTATGGGTATTTACATCTTCATTGTATGACCCTTCTTCCATGGGGTGTACGTTTCGAAAGTTACCCAACTCAGTAAGGGGATCTTTCACCCTCCTCTTTTTAAAAGACTTATTTTGTTATGTCTTTTAATTCACATAATATTATGTTAGGATATGTTATTCTATATCCTTATTTATGTAAATTTTATGTCCAAGTGATGAGATACCATTTTCTATCTCATCAACTCATTTTCATAATTTTAATGTGACGTTGTTAGGTTGTCGGATTTCTGTAAGGGAACTTCTTAACCCACTTTTAATTCTTTGGGTTAAACCTCTACTTATTGATTTTATTATGGAAAGATTATGTGTGGAATATATATGTTGTAATTACCACAAACCTTTATGTAGATATACTATTTCTACACATAATCATATTATTGATAAATTCTTACGAACTTGTATGGGAAATATTAACTTAATCTCAATTCATTGAGTTAAATATCTATGTCATTGGTTTTTTTTACAAGATTATGTGTGAATGACCTCTGATTGTTTCACACTTAATATCCACTTATACTAGGTTTATTTATATTTCTCACACATAATTATGTGATAGATTTGTCCTTAATTTAAGGATACCATCTTTATAATGGATTTCATCTCAATTTACATTTCCATGGAGACTTCATTGTTTTTATGCACCAATTAACTCTTATATGGTGTGTATATTGTCCTTTGACATATTATATCATGAATCCATTTATTCTCATGATATTATAAAGCTCCGATTAAATGTTATTCCGCAATTATTTGTATTCAAGAGTCTCTCATTTTGTTAAAAACTCTTTAACAAAAATATCGTTTTAAATGTTTTAAAGATTCATTATTCTAAATTTTTATCTTTAATGTCCATGTTTTCAAAATAGTTTTCAGTATTTATTTATATGGACATTAATGTTTTAAAATTATAATTCCATTAAAAGATTCAAAGTGGTACAGGACACTTTGATTCAAAAATCTCTTTTAAATGGTTTTTGAAAATGGATTGATTAATTCAATATATTGGAATTACTTATTGTGATTGCAAATGAAATGTTGTTATTGAAATGTTTATATTTTCAATATTTTATGTGTAATGATGGTACTTGGACATTTTACGGGTGGTTACGTGATAAACCATATGACGGGTGGTGCCATGAATACTAGGACGGGTGGTTACGTTATAACCTCCAATGCATTGGGTATGGAAGTCGGCCATATGGCTATTCCATTAAGTGATATTTGTGGAAGTCGACCATATGGTTATTCAATTTAAGTATGTTTATGTCCCAAGTTACCTTTACATGTTATGTGTTATTTATATGGGTTTTTATGGTAATATTTTGGTTACAAAAGAGGTAAGTAATGATCTTTTATTCATTGAAGAGTTTTTTACTACTTTATAAAGGTGAAAAGTATTACTCTTGATAATGTATTCTTGGTTTACTTGTTGTTTTGAAAAAATAACAGTTTTCCTTCTTTGTGTATCCTTTACTGGGATTTTTATGCTCATCCCAAGTTTTTGAAATGTTTTCCATAGGACATAAAGATGAATAGGGTCAAGGATGGGATCAAGGAAATACATGCTATCTAAAACATGTAACTAGACATGTTTCTTTTTAAGAGTTTTTTTTATTATTTTATAGAAACTTAGTAGAAGTGTCTACTATGTAATCTTTTGAGATTTAATTATTATGACCTAATTCTCTAAAACTCTAAACCTGAAAAGATCCTCTATGTGAATTATTCATTTAATTCATGATTAAGTAATGTTTAAGGTCGGGGCCTTATAGTTGGTATCAAAGGTCGGTTTAGATAACTTTAGAGGTTAGGGTATTCTTTAAGCATAAGTGACATTGCCATAATGGTTAGGATTTCAGAAAGAGTCCTAGTTTTAGATAAAGTGAATAAGTAATTATATCTTAGTTTTTATCTCCCTCATTAGTATATGATGGTTTTGTTGATATACTCACACTGACCATTTTGGTTTTAGTAAATGGCTGGATCTAGCAGGCACCAAAGTAACAGTGGATGTGAAGGAAACTGTGACAGTTTTCTGAGAGAGAAACTGAATGATATGGGAGCTACAATGAGAACTCTTGTGTTTATCCTCAACCAACTATATGGATTCATGATTTACCACCTAAACCTTGGTGATTTATATAAGGAATCATATATGCGAGAAACAAATCCCTACAGAACTACAGGTGATAATCTTAAAGGTAAGTGTGTTCAAAAACCTATGTGTCAAAGATGTGGAAAGAAACACCTAGGAAATTGTTTCAAAGGGACAGAAATAAGCTATAGATTAGGAAATTAAGGTCATAAAGTAAGAACCTGCCATTTAAAAAGGAAGAATCCAGTTGACTCGAGGAAAGGGAAAGAAGTTCTTTCTGAGGGATCAATTGAATGTTTTAAATGTGGTGTGCATTGTCATTATGAAAATACATGTCTTATGAAGAAGTTTCGGGAATGGGATCATCAAGATCGTACAAATATTCATTTACCAATACCTAATGCCATTCCGATTGAGGATGAAGAAACTGACAATGACCAATCAAAGGTATTGATTATTTCTTAACATTTGTTTTCCTATTTTGGAATCTTAGGATATTATTCATGATTTTGTTTGTAGGAAAGAAGTATTTAAGAATATGTTGGAAAGGAATGGTTAATGGATCATGAAGAATGTTGAATGAGTAAGAAGTCAACATATAAGGGCTTAATGAGTTATGGTGAAATTCTTAAGAGTATTAAGTCTCTTTTGATGATGGGGTTACATTATAAGACTTTTTATAGTATGTGTAACCCTGATGTTTGATATATGAAAATTTTATTAAAGGAATAGTTATCTGTTCTTTTGTGTACATAGTAATAAAGAACCATTTGAGTTTATATGATCCTTTCTTTTGAGGTAATTATGGGTTACTATATGTTATGATGGAATATGAACGACATGAGATAAACTTGAGGTTAAATTATGTTATGGTTATTTTTGATGATTTTATCTCTTTTTGGGGAATGATTTGAGAATTATATAGTTTGGAAAAAGGACAACACGCAAACCGTGTGACAACCCGTCGCGTCGGACAAAGCTACGGGAATCGAACCCACAACCAAAGTGCGACTGGTATTTATCGCCTACCACTAGACTACATGAAGTTCCTGGTTAGTTTGACTAATGCTTTTTAGTTAGATGATTTTATGAATTAAGAGTAAGTTGATTTTGGATTATCTATGGAAATTATTAACCTATCATGGAGGATATGTGATTAGGTTAATTACTTTTCAATATGAGACTTTAAGAGCAACTGATGTTGTTTGGAGATAAATATTACGATTTAACTTGGAAGACTATGTGATTAAATCCTTCAAATATTTTGCTTTCAATCTCAGTTTGGTTTACTTTTGGTATTTGTTGAACTTTGGGTCTTGTTGGACAAATTTTGGAGATTAAGAATTATTTACTTTTTATAAAGGATTATCTTTTTTGGGTGTTATCTGATTTCATACTAACCTTTTTGGTTTTACTTTTGGTTAAGGAATAAAGACATGGGAAGTATACAGTTCTCTTTTGCAGATTATGTGATTCTCTAGAAGTTGATTATAGCTCTCTTAATGTAAACAAGTCATCCTAAATACTCATCTTTTGGAGAAAATATGAGTTCGTGTAAGAAATATAGTAAAAGTTGAAAGTCAACATGACATGTAAGTATGTTTCCTTGTGTTTTAGTTAAGCTCAAAAATAAATTCCTCAATGAAAAGTAACTTAAAAAAATGTTTTCCATTAACTTTTCCTACCGGGGAATCCAATACCGTTTAACCCGTCACAAGTTTGTGATTTTATGGTGGTTAACTTTCTCCTAAACATGTTTTCTATCACACTCCCTCAGAACATGACCCTTTTTTTCGTCCATATCCATGTTTTCATACATGGAATCCTAGTATGGGTTAACTCGGGTGACCTTTGTACTTCCCTTTCTTTCTTTTAAAGTGATAGTTTAATTTACTCTTTTTCCGATGTGGGGCTTTCAATGAAGATTCTGAGCCCAATTTTAAAATTGCAAGGACGCAATTCCCAAAAGGGGGGAAGGATGTAACACCCCAGGTAAATAAAGAATATGACATTTTTATATTTATCCCTATTTTAGAATAAAATTTTAATATTAATTTAAATGGAACACTATGCTCTATGGCTTACCCAATATGCAACAATGAGTTCCGTTGAAATCTTACGATGCACTCTAATAATGAAATAATTTTATTTTAAATGGTAGTTAAAAACTAGCCGATGTAATTACAGGAATAAATAGAACTAACTACAAAACAATTATATAGGTTTTTCAAATATTTTCACTTTTTACAATAAATGTTGGAGGATTAAAAATGTGAATGAATCCAATTTTAACCGTAAACATTCTAATATTCTTTAAAAGGTCGATTAACTACCTTTTGATGAGCAACATCTTTTAAAACCACCTTTTGAAAATTTTATGTGTTATATTTGACAAAATAAAATTCTTCTTTTGAATCGGGACATCAAAATTTACTTTGTGTAAATTTTTGGTATTTTTCTGATAAAGTTCATTTTTTAATGAATAGTGAAAAATGTTGTATTTTAATTCCAAACCTCTTTTTAATATAATTTATTTATATGATTAGATTATATTTTGAATTGGTTTTAAAGTGAAATTAGAATATATTTTTACCATTTAATCCAATAGTGGTCATTGGAATTAATTGCACTTTGAAATTGGACTTAAACTAGTGTCAATCTTTTAATAGATATTGTTTCTTAAAAACACGCTATTTGTTTTGACAGCGGGAATTAATTCTTAAATTAATTAATGCAACTTATATTTTTTGAATTTGGTAAAATAGACATCATTTTTGAATTCGGAATATCAAATATAGCTTAGGGTGAATTTTTGGTATTTTTCTGAAAAACATCAATTTTTGATGAATAGTGAAACCACTAAGTGGTAGTTTAAAAACTGATTTTTCGTTTAAATGAAACTTTACCACTTCTATGATTTGAATTTCAAAAATCCGACATACATGGTTGTCATTAGGATGTAAAATTTGGTTCAATGGGATTAAAATAATTTTTTGGTGAATAGTAACTTTTAAGATTTTAATCGCGATTATAGGTAATTAGTGTAATTTAAGGTAAAAAAATTATTTTAATAATATGAAATGACCTTGACACATGTCATACCCTTATTGGATGAGTCATGGAAGACCAAGAAAATCCATGGGTCAACTTGGGGACCCCATGGAGCCACTTTGGTTGGAAAATTGCCTTAATAACTTTTTATTTAAAGTTAAAATTAAAATGTCACAAACATGTATTGTTTTACTAAAACAATTTTTACATTGAGTTATACAAGTCATATTTTTTACTATAAATATTCATTAGAAATATAAAAATATTTCCTACATCATGATTTTTTTTATAATTCTTATACATTAAATAAATTAAATTATTTATGACACCATGATGATGCAGCGATTACCTCATTATTTAACGATTTAAATAAAATGAAAATATAATGTAAAATCTAAGACCTAAACTTGTAAAAAACCTATTGGATGGGTGGATTTAGAAATTTTATCACCTTATATTATAAATATATAATTTTGGGACCTTTAAAATCCGAAAAGCATTTTATAATAAAGTAAAAGTGTATAACTTTCTAAGAGTGTCCCTCCCCTCCTCTTATAAAAGTCCCCCATCTCTACCACCTTACCCACACCTCTCAAGCCTTTTACTCGGCCAACCCCTGACATTTTCATCTCTCCAAATCCCTCTCTTCATCATTGAAGCCTTACCTTTGGGCAGAAGACTTTCCAAGGAAGCCTTTGAGATCAAATCAAAAAGATTTACCCGACTTAAAGATAATGACTTTCCTTGTGTTCTTTTGTTTTATTTTGCTTCTCCAACCCTCTAAACTCTTTTTATTAATTTATTTTGTAACAAAACCAGTATCTTAAATATACTAGGATGTTTTTATGTGAATGATTATAGATACACTTACACACACCTTCGTCTAATGGTTAAAGAACATACTGTTTCTGTGGATGGTGAATTTCTGCCTCACGAAATGATGATTGTTCAATATTCTCTTAACACCTTTCATGGTGGCCATTATGATGTAACTATATTTTATATATGATATATATGGTATTTATGTTTTCTATATTCTTATGAATTTTATATTTAAAACATGCCTTTATGATTTTCATGTTGTGCAAATGCGATAATTTCATACGAGGAAGTGTGGACTACCGCCCCCTCAAGTGATGTCACTAGTTCATGGAATACATGGAATGTATAAAGAATGAAATTAATGAACATATATGACATATATAACATATATATTATACTGGAATTATAATATATATATATATATATATATCTCAATTATTTTTAATTCCATTAATATGACAAAGAAATGAAAGTAGTGTTCATACGTACGTACGGCCTACCGTCTCCATGAACGGTGCATTTTATTTCTTTTTATCTCCAAATGTTATGGAGTAGTATAAAATGAATATTTATGGGATATATATGATATTTAAATCATTAATACTATTTTGGAGATGATTTACTTATAACTACGTGGACAATCATGTTCAAACAAGTTCATTTTTGACTCATGTACCAAACATCGACAAAAACGTCTGATATGAACTCACACTATTAACCAATTATTATAAAATTATAATATGTGATAGGAACTTGATAATAATATTTAAAATATTTTATTAAGAAATTATAAATTGAACAAAGTTTATTATTCAGAAACATAAATAAACGAACAAGACCAGTCAGACTTGAGGTAAGGGATCCAACCTCTCTCTTTCTTTTTAAGTACTCTCTTTTATGTAATTTATTTTAAGCTCATCATTATTATGTTTGGGGATGTTATTTTATATTCATAATACTGTAATTTTTATGTTCATATTATGAGAGGCCCTATTTGATCTCAAAAATCCAATTTTTGGAAGTTTTAAGTGACGTCGTTAGGCTGCCGAGTTTTCGTAAGGTATTTTTCATCTCACTTTTATTCCCATGACATTTATGCTAAGTTTTCCACTATTTCCTTTGATTGGTGTATGTAATTCCCATTATTATAAAATTTTTGTAGTATAATTTCATTTATGGGTATTTAAATCTTCATTTTATGACCCTTCTTCTATGGGGTGTACGTTTCGAAAGTTACCCAACTCGGCAAGGGGACCTTTCACCCTCCTCTTTTTAAAAGACTTATTTTGTTATGTATTTTAATTCACATACTATTATGTTGGGATATGTTCTTCTATATCCTTATTTATGTAAATTTTATGTCCAAGTGATGAGATACCATTTTCTCTCTCATCAACTCATTTTCGGAATTTTAAAGTGACGCTGTTAGGCTATTGGATTTCTATAAGGGAAATTCTTAACCCACTTTCAATTCTTTGGGTTAAACCTCTACTTCTTGATTGTATTATGCCGAGATTATGTGTGGAATCTCTATGTTGTAATTTCCACAAACCTTTGTGTAGATTTACTATTTCTACACATAATCATCTTATTCATAAATTCTTACGAACTTGTATGGGAAATCTTAACTCAATCTCATTTCATTGAGTTAAATATTTATGTCATTGGTTTTGTTTTTCCAAGATTATGTGTG
Organism: Viscum album; assembly: GCA_963277665.1. Taxonomy (NCBI): domain Eukaryota; kingdom Viridiplantae; phylum Streptophyta; class Magnoliopsida; order Santalales; family Viscaceae; genus Viscum; species Viscum album. Next base: position 513,851,255 of record OY728141.1, on the reverse strand, counting down.
AATGACCTCTGATTGTTTCACACTTAATATCCACTTATATTGGGTTTATTTATATTTCTCACACATAATTATGTGATAGATTTGTCCTTAATTTAAGGACACCATCTTTATAATGGATTTCATCTCAATTTACATTTCCATTGAGACTTCATTGTTGTTATGCACCAATTCACTCTTATATGGTGTTTATACTGTCTTTTGAAATATTATATCATGAATCCATTTATTCTCATGATATTATAAATATCGTATTAAATGTTATTCCACAATTATTTGTATTCAAGAGTCTCTCATTTTGTTAAAAACTCTTTAACAAAAATATCATTTTAAATGTTTTAAAGATTCATTATTCTAAATCTTTATCTTTAATGTCCATGTTTTCAAAATGGTTTTCAGTATTTATTTATATGGACATTTATATTTTAAAATTATAATTCCATTAAAAGATTCAAAGTGGTATGGGACACTTTAATTCAAAAATCTCTTTTAAATGGTTTTTGAAAATGGATTGATTAATTAAATATCTTGGAATTACTTATTGTGATTGAAAATGAAATTTTTTGATTGAAATGTCTATATTTTCAATATTTTATGTGTAATTATGGTACTTGGACATTTTACAGGTGGTTACGTGATAAACCATATGACGGGTGGTGCCGTGAATACCAGGACAAGTGGTTACGTTATAACCTCCAATGCATTGGGTATGGAAGTCAGCTATATGGCTATTCCATTAAGTGATATGTGTGGAAGTTGACCGTATGGTTATTCCATTTAAGTATGTTTATGTCCCAAGTTACCTTTACATGTTATGTGTTCTTTATATGGGTTTTTATGGAAATATTTTGGTTACAAAAGGGGTAAGTAATGATCTTTTATTCAGTGAAGAGTTTTTTTTACTACTTCATAAAGGTGAAAAGTATTACTCTTGATAAAGTATTCTTGGTTTACTTGTTGTTTTGAAAAACTAACAGTTTTCCTTCTTTGTGTATCCTTTACTGGGATTTTTATGCTTATCCCAAGTTTTTTAAATGTTTTCTATAGGACTTAAAGATGAATAGGGTTAAGGATGGGATCAAGGAAAGACATGTTATCTAAAAAATGGAACTAGACAAGTTCCTTTTTAAGAGTTTTTTTTATTATATTATGGAAACTTAATAGAAGTGTCTACTATGTAATCTTTTGAGATGTAATAGTTATGAACTAATTCTCTAAAACTCTAAACCTGAAAAGATCCTTTATGTGAATTATTCATTTAATTCGTGATTAAGTAATGTTTAAGGACGGGGCCGTATAGTTACACCTAAATTGAATTGATGGAAGATAATGAAACACAGAAATTGGTAGATATGGATTGTGTTAGTGAACAAAATAAGAAAAGATTTTGTTCTGGAAAAATTAAGTAATATTCTTGAAGGATGAAGGTGGAAAGAATTATTCCCTTATAGTAGATCTGGAGTAAACAAATAATAAGTTGATGAAGGAAGTAATTTAATATAAGGATTCTACAATAATAAGTAAGAAAATAAAGGAACAAATTGATATGATTAAAACACATATTCCAGAAATAAAGATAATAATGAAAAAAGTGAAACATCATGAAGTTCCATTGAATTCCATTAAAAGGAAGTATGAAGAGTAGTTAAAAACTAATCACACTAGAAAGAATTATCAAATTGATAATTTAAAAATAATAATTAATGTTAAAGGGTTTGGGAATTACAAATATTGAGGAATAGATTCATGTAGTAAGGAAAAGGTCAATTTCTAAAGGATCTCCCACAAAGGCATCAGGAGGTAACAAGAAGGGAATTTAATCTTTTTCAAGTAAATTTTAGTAAAAACATGATAGAATTGGTGTAGTTAGTTTTCAAAAAAATATGAAATTACAATTATACTTTTGTGATATAATTTGACAAATTATGAGAATATTTATGGATGCTAGAATATTAAATAAAGGATGAACATGTGCAACCTCACCCCAAACGAGACAAAAAATTTATATGATGCATGGTTTTATTGGGTGATGTTATATTTTGGATAATATTGTTCTTATAGAAAGGTACCACAACAAAAAAAAAGGGATGGAAGTACCAAATTTAGATATTATACTCTTATGATAGAAATGATATCTGTATGGAAGTAATAAAAATATGTTTTTATTAAAACAGATCTACAGTGTTAAAAGATATTAAAGGGAAAAAAATGATTATGCCTTAGGTATATCTAATATATTTTCTTTCAATAGACATTATGGGAAGGAAATAAAACTGTTATATATTAAGGAATAATATCTCAGAATACAAATAAATTTGGGTTAGTGAAGAAAATGTAATTTGTAACTTCCTAGTACATATTCCACTAAATATATGACCCAATCTGGTTCTCCATAAGACCTACAATACACCTCTTAATATGAAAGAGGATCCCCAACTAGCAGTGGGGGTCTAAATTGGAATTGTGATGAGTTTATACCCCCATATCAGAGTGCACAACCAGAAGTAAATAACTAAACATCCTATACATCTTAGAATGAGGAATAGATAAATAAACTAAAATAGATTCATTTCATAATAAAATATATATTATAAAGTCCCAAATAACCACACCATACATAAAAAATAGATTTCCCATGGACATATCACATATAAATAAATAAAAAATTGAAGAATAAATGCATTAGACACTACTTGAAACTCTAGTCTATATCACATACCCAGTCCATATTACCCTATCATTATTTCTTAGATAGATCATCAGACTTTACATGATCATCCTACTCAACCATTAAATCTTGTGCCTTGGCTTTATCCATCATCCATATATACTCAAACGAAAATAATACATAAGGTATACATGCACAATGAGGTGCATGTACATGGGGTGAGAAATAAACCATAGTAGGCCACCACTAATGGTGAACCAATAACATATTCCCATAAGTGCATTCTTGTGGAATATACTCAGCCTAGTTAAAATATAACTAAAAAATAAATTCAAATAAAATCATAGTTGATCCTTAGGTCCAAGACCTTGATCAACCATACATGTTTTATCCAATGTTGGAGTGTCTCTGAGAACATTTCCATGAATGTGAATCCAAAATAAATAATGACACCATATATATAGTACCCACAACCAATCCTAAAGATTCTAGGAATCTATCCTATGATAGTCCTATCATCTAGAAAACTAATATAATTAATCCCATGTCCTCACAAACCTAACATTATCTCATGCTTGTAACCTTGACACATTTGTCCCAGTCACCACACAAATGAACTACCAAGCCTAGACCATCAGTCAGACGTCTGACTCATGTATCATAAATAATAGTTCCCAGAGCATTAGTTATTCACCTAAAGCATATATCAAAACTATGATGGATATAGAATTCATCAAATTTCTAAACCTTGGATGAAAAGAATCATTCCACCATCCATCCCAACTATTATACCATCATTTCCCAGAGCATTATTCTGAAACATAAGCAAATAAGTATACTATTTGTGTCTAGAGCCTCAGTTTAACATCTAATTCATATTGTATACTATCCATACCCAGATCCTTAGTCTAGTATCTAACCACATACATATGATTTACTATCAAATATTTTAAAAGATATGAACAAAATGTTTCTAAAACCTCATTCTTATACTAAAACCATAAACAATCCATCAGTACCAATATGAAGTGTCTTGAACAATATTCTCAATTTCAGATATCTGATATAATATATGTTGATCATTTTTCCAACACTATCAAAAAACGAAACCCTAACCAGTAAACCAGATCCCAAAACATGGAAACCCAACCATATCACAATAGATTCATAGGCATAAACTATGTCTCAACATCCACAACCAAAGGAAAATATAACAAGGGTTGGCTGAAAACCCATGTTCGTTGAGATATCCTCAAATATCTCAAAGGACACAACAAGTGTAAGACACCATACATGGTGTTCCTCTATCAAATATAATGACTTAGGCTAATCCCATCACAAGAAACATCCTCAAGTGGCCCTCAATTGCCTTCAACTGATCATCAATCAACAACACACTAACAAAGGTATCCAAAATCAAGACCATGCCACATGAGCATTCTCAATAGACAACTATGACATCTAATGATCACTTAATTAGAAATAATCCCACTAGTTTTATACTCACGATTCCCTCAGACTATACTCAACACCACATCTACACTCGGCCATAACCAATATCCTATAATGTCAAACAAGTGTGGAATCACTAACCACTATGATCATCAAACATTGGAACTAAACCTCAACTGATCTAAAATTGAGGAAATTGTCCTGATATATTGGGATAAAAATGTCCTCAACAGAGAAACTACCTGATACCACCTTCTAGGATCCATCTAAGTAACCTGAATAGATCACCATGGCACACTCAATACAGGTCGACCATGGAGCTTACAACCCTCACCCAGGCCTTGTAGCTCACAACCCAAGCCACTGGATGATTCTACATCCAGACCTTAAGGAAATAACCTTTATGAATATTTTGGTTCATAACACCATCCATATAACATATGAATTCTGAAATGATTCGAAAATCATGATCTATGTGAAAAAATACTCAGAATGGACTACTCACAAGTCCAATTTTGACTTCATAACACAAAACACCCAAACCCTCAAAAGGGTAACAAAAGTGCAGCACACAACGTTTAATTTAGATACATAGTGTGTAGCCTATATGGGGTGGCTACTCATGTACCACACATGTCCTGTCCATGTGTCTCTATCCATCCCTTTTTTTTTACATGGCATGTAACCCCTATGGGTTCTGCCCATGTACACTACATGAATGTGTTCCAATTACATGGGTTATATGGCCATGTACTCGGTCACACACTGAGTGACACTACACAACATGTCCTCCAGAATACATGTTGTGTAGTCATATTTTTATCTTCTTACCTAAATATTAATAACACACGACTTGTTTTCTTAAAACCACATGCTGTGTAGTCGGGTTTTCTGAATTGAAAACCCTTGTGAACTCCCAAAAACACCATTTTCCCCAATTAGGTATATATTGAACCCTATGGGGTCTCTAGAAATCATAATGGGTCTATGAAATTTTTAAAAAATGAATCTATGGGTATTGGGGAATAAACATAAAAAACCATAAAAACCTTTTGGCATAAACATTAAAGCTTCAGGTCCAAATACGCTTTAGAAATCCACTACACCTCGATCTGGTCTTGATCTATGCCATGGATGAAGGTTGTCAACATCTCCTTCTCCTACCCCTATTCATCTGGACATCATGTGAAAGGGAGGTTCCCTCCCACTCCTTCTATGCATAAGAACCCCAAATGGGGGGGGGGGATATTTTATTAATTTTAATTAACTAATTAAATTCCCATTTAACACCTGCCCTGAGTATGAGAACCCAACGTGGGTTTATACCCTGCCTAGGAAAAGCCCCCCATTCCATACTCAACTATAGATTAAGAATATCAATCCTATTCTCCATTAAAAATATATCAACACCCTATTTTTCATGAATAATTTAATATTTAATAAATCAAATATTAAATATTTTTCCCAAACTAAAATGGACAATAACTCCACCAAACTCTTAACCTATTGTAAACACCCTATTGCGGGACCAATGGAGTGGTCAAAAAAATTATCCCAGATCATATTATAGGATAAAATGACTATTTTACCCATCATGGGGACCCAAAAACAAAAATTAAAAATTCTACTCAAAATTAGTATCTTGGGAACAAAAGTTCATTATAATATCCCCGTTATAAACTTTCCCATCCTCGAGAAGCCTTAGTGGTCTTTGAACCACACATATCTACCTACCTTGGTCATCAACACATACTCAACTCGATGATTTTTTCTCATGTTTGACAACCATGTTCCACTACAAACCCCCAAGGACAAAGCACACAACCCATACAAAGTCTAAGACAACACTTAATTTTACAAACAATGCACTAAGATAGTTCCTAACTACACCAGTATATTCCGAGACATTACAAAATCATTTAAAACTCATAATCAAACTCACTGGGCTCCCCACCATAAAAGTCCACCCACAACTCCTTACTCTAATCCATTATGCTTCCCATGACTGAAGTCTCATTTTAAAACAAATCCCTAGTGGTCCACCAAACCTGCTCGTTGTAATCCTCGTTGTATCCTTGACCCTACCCACATAAGGGTCACATTACCACAACTAATCATGTACTCCTTACCATAGGAGTATTCTTACTATAACCTCATAATCAAACATCTTTTACATTTCCCTTTCCCCAATAAAAACCAAACCTTCGAACTAGACATGTCCATCTTGTTCCCAGTATAGCATAAAAAAATAACCTATTTCTCGTTTCTAACATCCAAGTACAACACCCATGGTATTCATTGATATTGGATCCATCAAAGGGACCTCACTCTCATAAATTCAATAGTTTACCCCCCACTATATAGCTTTACACACATATCTCTATCAGTGAAACCTCCCAGGATCCCCCTTATCAACCCAAGGAAGAATCTCTATAGCATAGAATAAGGCCGATGCTCTGTTAGCAGGATCAGGATAATGATAAAATATTGGGAATGATTGTCTCTAACACATGAGTATACTAAAATGTTACTGATGGATACCACCACAACATCATCCATTCCAAAACATCATAGTTCTATCCCAAGGGCCTCAGGTAACCATGTCTACAGGCCTCTCATCAAACCTACAATGATTCTAATCCCAGTCACAGTTTCCTTCCCAATACAAGCACCTCAGGAGTACACTCCTATAATGTCTGATACATAATCCAAATGATACCAAAAATCACCAATTCTCTCATATCCAAGATTAAAGTATCCCAAAACCATTACACACCCTTGTGTCCCCAACCACCAAACATGATCTTACTCGAGAGAGTCATAACTCACAAAAAATTGCCTAACCAGGCCTAAAAATGAAAACTCAACCACTTACTATGCTCTTCATCTAACCCAAATCCACTAGGTTCAACATTCCTACAAAACCATTTCCTAGGTAATGCACTCAAATGAACCTTCCCATCTCAAAACCAACCAAAATGCGAAAACACTAGCAGAAAAGTGCATATTCTAAAAAACAAATTCATCCAATGAGCCTAAACCTCAAACCTAGTTGCACCCTTTGTACACCATTTTCGAAATTCCCGAGCATCTATCTATGCCTCACGCACCCAAAAGTGCTTGTAACTTGTCCAACACCTCTAGTGGGTCAATTTTAAAATTCCAACATCACTAAATACCTAATCTATATTCATTATAAAAACATCACTAGGCTCTCCCACATATCCCTAACTAGAAATTTTCACATAAAGTCACTAGTTCCAACCACCTAGGGTCTACGCCAACTCAAAAAGTCCACAACTAATGGGACACAATTAATTCTATTTTTTCTTTTTGACATGACATCAACAATTCAAAACAACCTCCTATAGGACCTCACACCATAAAGGTGTCATATACTAACCAACTTCCCACAATTAGGGTTTCCATCCTCTCTATGAATATACACATAAAACTACTCCCTAGAGGACCCATACAAACTACCAACCTCACACCAAAACCACCAACAAGGGATCCAAAAATCCTATACATATACCATACTGACTAACTAGGGTCATTACACTAACCATGCATGAAGACCACACTATCATCCTCATCGATGAACATCCCACCATAGATCTATATCACCTACCATCAGAAATAAATCCATAAAATAATACACTAGTAGGCCTATAAAAAGTAGATCATGTATACCTAACTCGATGCATGAGATGCATCTTACCTCTAAAGCACTCCTACTACACCACATGCTGTCGACTAGTATCGGGGGTCTAAACATGAACTGTGAAGAGACTATACCCCCATTTTAGAGTGAACAACCACAAGTAAATAACCAAACATCATACACATCATAAAATTTTGAAATGATAAATAAGTAGAAATATAATCATGTTGTAATAAAAAGAAATATAGTAAAGGTACAAAAAACCATTCCATACATACTATATCGATCACCCACTAGGATAATCACATATACAAAAAATAAACAATTGAAAAATAAATACATCAATCCTTACTACCAACTCTAGGACATATAACAAGCCCGGTCTCTGGTACCCTGTCGAGCTTCTCTAGGTCGATTATTAATATCCACACAAGCATCCCACTCAACAAAGTAATATTAGTCCACAAACCTATACATCATGCATACATGATCAACCTGAAAGTATAATTCATATATTCATTCACACTGAGGTGTACATACAATGGGTGAGAAATAAATCTCAGCAGGCCACCACCAATGGTGAACCTATAACCTGCTACCATAAGTTCATGCTCATACAATATGATCAACCTAACCAAAACATAAATTAAAAAAACTGTTTTGATCCTTATTTCCACAACCTCGATCTACGTTATCTACTTCATCCAATGTCAGAGTGTCTCTAATCACATCTCGATGACTGTGCATCCAAAATAACCTACAATGCCATATATATGGCAGTTTCAACCAAACCCGATGATTCTAGTGAACCATAATATGATAGTCCTATAATCTGGGATACTAATCCACATCATCTCCTATTATGTCTTCATGAACCAAACATTATCTCATACCTGTAACCTCAACACAACTATCCCAGTCACCACACCAAATTACTACCAAGCCTAGACCATTAGTCTGGCATCTGACTCATGTATCATAAATAATAGTGTCATGGGGATAAATGAAACTCCTAAACCATATATGAAAACAGTCATGGTTGGAACATCAGTCTAGATCCTAAAACATGGATGTAGATCATCAGTCCATTATCCATCCTGTCTAACATATAATCATTTCCTAGAGCATCAGTCTGGAACATAGAAAACAAATTATACTATATGTGTCTAAATCATCAGTCTGACACCTAATACATATAGTATATTATTAATTCCCAAAAACTTAGTCTGAAATCTAACCACATAAATGTGATGTCACATAAAATATAATCAATAATATCAATCAACATGATTGGAACCTCAGTTCAGCACTCAAACCATAAATAAGCCATCTATACCGATATAAAGCATCATTTCAAACATTCTCAATTTTGGATATCTGATACCATATATGGGGATCATCTATCTATAACTCTCATAAACCTAGACCTAACTAGTAAACCAGGTCACAAAATATAGAAACCTAACCATATCAAAATATCCTCATAGGCATAAACCATGTCTCAACATCCACAACCAAAAAGAAAAAATAACAAGGGTAGGCTAAACACCCATGCTTATCAAAAGGTCCTAAAATATCCCAAATGCTAAAAAAATTATAAGATACCCTATGAGTGGTTCCTCAATCTCATACAAGGACTTGGGCCAATCCCATCACAAGAAACATCCACAAGCAACCCTTAGTGGCCTCCAACTAATCCTAAATATATAATTCATGAACAAAGGCATCTAAAAGTAAGACCATGACATGCTGGCATTATCAATAGACAAATATGGAGTCAAATGATCATTAAATCATAAATCATCCCACTATAAGAATAATCACAATCCTCATATGCTCAACTCAAAACCACATCATCACCTAGCCATAACTACCATCCGACATCAACCAATCTCGAAGGCACTAACCACATTGATCCTCAAAAGTAGGATCTATGCTCCAGTTACTCTAACCTTGAGAAACTAGCCCTGATGAATTGGGACAACCAAGATCTTATTAGAGACCCTAATCGATCTTGTCTTCTAGAATCCATCCCTAGAACCTCAACACATCTCCATGACATAATCATCTTAGGCCAACGACCAAGCTCACAACCGTCACCCATGCATTATAGCTCACAACCTAACCCACTAGATGATTCTAAATACAAACCTCAAGAAAATACTCATGTTGACTAATTTGGTCAATAAAACTATCTAGAAGGCCTCTAATTTCCTAAATTATTCCACCTTCATGATCTAGGTGAAAAAACGATCAAAACAAACTACTCACAAGTCTAATTCTGAGGTCGGGGCACAAAACACCCCAAACCCCCAAAAGGGTAACAATAAATAAGTACATAATGTGTAAGTCAAGTAAAAAACATGTAACCTACATGGGGTCCCAACACATGTAACACACATGTCCCAAAAATTTGTCTATGTCTGACTATATATTCTTATGCAGCATGTAACCCCGCACGGGGTTTGGCCATATACCCAACACGACCATGCCCCCCTTACACAGGTCATGTGGACATATACATAGCCACACGCCGAGTGATAATACATGGAATGTCATCTAGAATACACATCATATAATCATACTCTTCTCTTCTTATTTGAATAGAAAGAACACACAATGTGTGTTCTTAAAACCACATGTCGTGTAGTTGGGCTTTCTGAACCGAAAACCCCTACGAACCTACCGAAACCCCAATTTCAATATTTGGTTATAATTTTTATGGGGATATGATGGAAAATATTTGAAGGCTACTTATCCATACCTAAAAATGGAAAACCTTGTGAAAATTTAAGTAACTTGGAGTTCTCGTGGTATTAACTGACTCATAAAATGGTGGGTTTGTTAAAGGATTTTAGTTGGATAAAAGTGGTTCATGGAAAATAATGGGTGATATTATAAACAATGAATATTGTTTTGAAAACCAATCTTCAACGTAGTAACTTAGAGGATTTATTGAAAAATAATTTCAAATTGGAAGATTAAATCATTGGAATTTAGTAGAAAGAAGTATCTAAATTATGAAAATTGATTAAAAATTAAAAATTTCTAAAAATATTGGTTATGAGCAGTTCAAAGGATTTGATGATATTAAACAAGTGATTAGAGACAAGGAATAAAGTGGTGTTAAATAAAATAGTGTAATAAAATTAAAGAAAAAGGGGGAGTGAAGATGAAGAGGTGACCCCCATGGAATTCAAGGATGTAGCAAGGAGAAATTGAAATATATATGTAAGTTGCAATCCCCTTTATATTTTATTGACAAAAGGGGAGAAAGAAGAAGAGGTATAAGCACCCAATAAAGAAGAAGAGGCATAGACACCTAAAATCTATAGTCAATGTTTGATAGTTTTTAAAAATTAGAAGATGGATTTTATGTGATAATGTAAAAAAATTGTTATATATATATATGGAGGAAGATAGAAAAGGAATAAAAATGAAAAATTCAGGATGAAAACAAAAGAGGCCACACAAGGCTAAAAAATTGAAGTATATAGTCAATAAGAGTACAGGGCCACACTAGGGTAGAGCTACCAAGTTAATTTTTTGGTATACCCCAAAATAAAAAACAAATACCGAATATACTTTTATGGGAAATTTTTTTCCCATTCTACAAAAATGTTTGGGGTGGGATTTTGAATAAGGTTGAGCACCTAATCAGAAAGTGCCTTCAACAAGATGAATGTAAATTTGACTCTTTATTATGAAGCACCTTCACTTCATTATTTTTATACAAGGTGATTTATGATGAAGTAACTTATTCAAAAGAGTTATTTAGAAGGTGATTTATGATAAATCACCTTTTATAAACTCTTTTTAAGAAGGTTCTTTGACATAAAGGCCCCACCCTTCTTCAGATTACCTTTTTTTTAATTGAACTTTTTCATAATTTTTTTATATTTGTCAACATTAGTGTATATTTCATTATAACATATGTGAATATATATTAGTATAAATTTGGTTGTAAATTGTCTATATAAGAATATATATTTAGTGTTATAATACAAATATTATTTTAATATATCCTAATATATATTATAAAAAAGTTTTTGTTTTAAAAATGGAATGTTTTTTATAAAACTCTATAATATTAAAATATTAGTATTATTCTATGTTTTAATCTAAGTGTCATAATATATGTTAATATTAGTGTTAATATATATATAATATGTTGATATTAGTATATGTAAATATATATTAGTACAAATAGAAGTTACTTGTAAATAAAAAATTACTGATTAATATTTAAATTGAATTTCAATTTTATTTAAAAAATATTTAATATATAATCAATTATCAAATTGAATTATTGGAACTAATGTTTTTATCAATTGAAATTAATTACAAAGATATTTATTTGTCTAACTTAAAATATGAACCTACTAATAAAAAACTAATTAATATATATTTTTAGGAATACAATAATATATTTATTTCAAAATTATAAATTAATTAATAAAAAATATATTTTCTATAACTTTAATAATATATATTAATTAAAATACAATGATATATTAATAATATATTATTTTATTATTATTTTAATTCTTTTGCTCAATAAATTAGAATGCTAATAATTTATTTATATATTAATATAATAATATTTTAATATATATTAATGTATCGGTTACAATGGAATAATATATTAATATATATATATATATAGGGTCAGAACATCTACAAGTGTGAAACACACGCTAAAAGAAAATTAATAAATAAACTTAGCCCACAGACTCAACCCCACAACCACACCCCAAACACCCACCACCCGTGCAACCCAAGCCAACCATAGGGGTTAATATATCAATGTTTCAAATTTTAATTATATTGTTTATATAATTTTGTGTAAATTATAATTTTTTTCTTCATTATTTTTTTACATTCCTTTTATTTTAAAAGATCTTTTATTTATACAATCAATATTTTATTTTTTATTTAGATGTTATTTATACTATATTTTATGCCTATAAATTTTTTTAAGTGTAAATTATTTGTTTTTAATCATTAATTTTTTTGTTATGTAAATTTGTTTTTTATTTACTATTATTTATGAAATTATTTTTATTTTCAATTATATTAATATTTAGCATTATTAAATAAAAAAATAATTAGATTATTTATAACATTTAAAACAAATAAATAATTACTTTTTTATTAAAATATTAATTATATTACAATTATGATTATTAAAAATGATAAATAATTGTTTTATAAATTTTCAATAATAACATTATTATCAACAATTATATTTTATATATTACTAATTTAATTAATATTTATTTTAAATTATATTATTAACTAATTTATTTGTTACATTAAAAATTATATAATTTACATCATTATTCATAATTATTATTGTAATTATTGTAAATATTTTATAATATAATTATTATTTTTTGAAAATGTAATTCAAAACATTTAATAATAATAACATAATTAAAAATACTTCATAATAATCTAATTAACCATATAATACTTAATAATAATTATACCTATAAATTTTTTTAAGGGTAAATTTATTTTTTTAATCAATAAAGTTTGTGTCATGCAAATTAGTTTTGGTTTTTTATATTTATGACATTATTTTACATTTCATTTATTTTTTATATGCTTAATCCATGTTTTAAATTTCATTTATATTGTACAAATAGTTAATATTATATAATATTCCAAAGTCAGCTACATGAAACATAATAATGTTTCAAGTAGGTTACTTTGAAATCATATAAAGTATAACGTACAAATAAAATATAAATGAAATTTGAAACATTGATTAAAAATATAATAAATAATTTAAAATAAAAATAATTTTGTAAAAAATGTTGATGAAAAATAATTTCAACAGCACAAAATATTTTCATTTCAAAATATAACATTTGTAATGATAATTTTTTTCCACAAATTTTTTTTATATTAATTAATGTTTTTGTCTATTATTTTTTTGACATTCCATATATTTAGAATTACTTTTTATTTATATAGTTAGTGTTTTAAATTTCATTTTTATTTTATTTATAAAATATTTTATGCACATAATTTTTTTAAAGGTAAATATTATGTTTTTAATCAATAAAGTTTATGTCATGTAAATTATATTAGTTTTGTTATATTTAGAAACTATTTTTTATTTTTAAATATTTAAATATGTTTAATCCATTTTTTAATTTTCATTTATATTGTACTTGTAGTTTGTATTTTATAAGCTCCCAAATTCACATACTTAAAATGTAATAATGTTTCAAGTTGGTGACTTTAAAAGCCTATAAATTATAAATTATAAATAAAATATAATTCAAAGTTGATATATTAACTAAAAATATAAAAAAATAATTGAAAAAAAATCATAATAAACTTTGATAAAAAATAATTTCAATGGAACAAAATATTTTTGTTTCAAAACATAACATTTATACATATAAATTATTTTTCCATCAAACATTTTTGAGTAAATTATATTTTTTAATGGTTTTTTTACTTTCCTTTTATTTTTAATTAATTTTTATTTTTAAATTCTTTATTTTAAATTTCATAATGTTTTTATTTATAATATATTTTATGTGAATAAATTTTTTTTATGTGTAAATTTTATGTTTTCAATCAATACTGATTTTTTCATGTAAATTATTTTTGGTGTTTTATATTTATGAAAAAAAATTCCACTATTTTCTCTAGGTTTAATCCATGTTTTGAGTTTCATTTAGATTGTACATATAGTCTATATTTTATAGGCTTCTAAAGTTGCATACATGAAAGATAATAAGTTATGTTGTGTTTCAAGTAGGTTACATTGAATTATTATAAAAAATAAAATCAAAATAAAATCAAATTTAAATTTAAGAAATTTTATAAAAAAATTACTATAAATAAATTTTTTCCATTAAAATAATATAGATGATATAAAACAATGATGTTTCAAAACATAACATTTGGAATGTAAAAGATGTAGGTAACTTTAAAAGATTATAAAATATAAATTATAATTTGATTCAAAATGAAATTTAAGACATGCACTTAATATATATTAAATAATTTAGAATTAAAATAATTTCATAAAAATAATAAATAGAAGATATTAAACATTAATAATAATACATGACTTAATAAAAAATATAATAAATTGATTAAATAAAAATAAATTACACTGTCTACATATTAATAAGAGTAAATATTATTATTATTAATGATATTATTATTAAAGTATTAATTATTAATATTTTATTAGTAATTAATAATATGTAATAGTAATATGTTTTTTTACATCATTATTAATAATATATAATTCCATAATTAATGATAAAAAAAACTTTATAAATTCATAATTAATAAATTAATAATAATTAATATATTATTATAATTAAGTAATACTAATTAATATATTATTTAAAAATAATAATAATTAATATTATTATTATTAACATGTTCATCGTTTTTATTATTAATTTTGTTATATATATAAACAAAAAAAAGGAAAAAGATAATTTTTTAATAAAAATAGTAGGGTGGGCGCTGTCCAGGAAAACACCTTCCATACAAAATTCCATAAGAAGATATTGTCTGAGGCAACAACTTCCTCAAAATAATTATAAGGAAATGGTCCAAAAAATTCCCACTATTCTATTCCTGATCACTCGAAAACATCCCTAGATAGGGAAATAGTTTTCCGATTTAGGTATTTTGGGAAAATAATTTTTTCGTTGTATGGGGAAAAACCCTGAGCTTCTGCGTGTGGTGTAACATAGGGGTTCTCATGCATGGATTCTTTTATGGAAACTCCCATAGTAATTTCTCCACATTACAGAAGAAATTTTTTCAGGAATGTGAAAGTTATTGGAGCCACACTACATTGAAAATTGTTGTGTCCTAACAATTCTATAAGTGGTAGAAGTTGAACCATGGAAGACATGTGTTGCACTAAAGATAATTTAGGTGAAACACAATGGTTTATGAAATTTCAGGACCTCTAGGATGTGGAGAAAGTACCACCATGATTCTTATTTTACCATAGAGTATTCTTGAAGAATTTTTGTTGCATTGGAGTTTTGATGATGACTATGTTTTGGGGGATGATCCATCCCATAAGTCAATTTATACTAAAGTTAATTGTGCCACAACTGGTTAATGTTTTAGAAAGAAATGAGAGTAACTTGACATGATATATGGATAACTAAAAAAATGATTAAAGGGTAATACCCAGCATAATTTTATATATTTAAGTGTTTAATGGTATCAGAGCATTCATGACAAGGAACACTAGAATATAAAGGAATTTAAAGAAATAATTTTAAATTTAAATGTAAAGTTTATGGAAGAATTATTCAAGAATTAATTTTAATTTTATAGGTTCTCTTGACTATGATATTATGTGGTACATCTTGTGAAATCATGTAGGATATGAGGGATGTGGTGAGATCTATACCATCAGTTGCAACACATGAAGCCAGATATGGGTATATATTCTATATAAAACATTTTAGTTAGAAGTAGAAAGAGATAGGAATATACACACAAAATGAAAAATATGTTTAATAATAAACTTATTTTCCTATTACAACACCAAACATCGACTATTATGATAGAGGCTTAGAGAATTTAAAATTTGGCTACTTGACTTGTCTGACTTCAGAGGCTCAGGAGACACCTACTTCACTGGATCTATGAACTCATTTTCCCTGTATTGGTGTTCATTTATTTTGCTATAATTTTGTATTCCTATAAATAGTTCATGTTTATTCATTGTAATAATCATTCAAAGTTAAATTAATAAAATTCAATGTGTTTACATTTCCATTTTTTTTCCAAAAATCACCTCGAGTTATATCCATATCTCCATCCGAGTTTTTGTTAATGGAAAAAAAATCCAACTTCAGTAGTATTATTTCACTTGAAGGTGTTTCTAACAGTTGTACAAGAATCTCATGAAATCATTTTCCAATTTTTCGTAGAGGAAAAATGAAGTAGAAGGTTTATAGTTACAATTCCTTCAGATATGAAATCCTTAGCATAGAGTTTCCATTATTTTTTATTCCTACTTTATTTTTTTTCCTAATTTTCAAAAAGGGTGAAATTTTTTAAAAGTGTCCTTTTTTATCCCTTCCCTATACCTCCCATATTCTATATATTAAAAAAAAAACCCTTCCCTTTTCTCCCAGGCCTACCCTCTCTCAATTTTTCATTCCACTTTCAGAAAATTTTTCCCCCTTTTGCAGTATTTACCTCCCACACCACTAAAAAAAATTACTATCAATTTTTTAGTTGATTTTTATATTCTACACCTTCATAATTTTTTCTAAAAAGGGACCCACAATATTTTTATGTATATGTTTCTTTCGACCTCTCCAGCCTTTAGATACTAGAAAAAAAAATCCTATATTCATTTATATTATGAATAAAGGGTAGTATCTGATTCAGAAAAATATACCAGTATAAAATTCTGAAAAAATTATCATTCCTTACATCAAAAGAAAAATAACAGTTTGTAATTCTGTATATCTATATCTACCATTTTCCCATCCATTTTTTTAAATAACCATGGAAAACTAGATTTCTCATGCTCTGATCCCGATGTATACAATGGTAAATTATGACAATTGGTGCATCCAAATTTGATCACTCCATGGAACCCAAGATGTCTGGGACATCATGGAGGATAGTAACACCATACCAGAATACAAATCCAGGGTGGATACCCTTTTGGATGTTACAAAGGTGACTCTTTGTCTAAAACTAATTTGGGACTACAATAAGAAGTCCATAATTTATCAAGGCCTTAATGAAGAAACATTTTAAATAATCTCTTAATTGAAAATATTAAAGGATATTTGGGAAGATCTTTGCAAAGCATTCAAAGGTACTGATAAAATGAAGCTGATTTGACTTCAATCTCTATAAGGTGAGTTTGAATAAATAATTAAGAAATTTTTTGAAATTTTTTCTAAGTATCATACTCATATAACAGTTGTAGTGAAACAACAATGAATAAATAGAGAAAATATTACAAAAATGTAGGTATATGAGAAGATTTTGTGCTCCTTATATCAAAAGTCTGATTACAGAGCTCTTTCCCTCAAAGAGACTAAAAACCTGGAGGAAATTTCTGTTAAAGAAATAGTGGGGTATCCAAAATCCCACAAATGGAAGGTGAATTGTCATAGTGATACAAGTGGAGTGAAACATGCCCTGAAATCAAAGTGGTATCTCAACCACTCTAACATGGAGCAAGGGGACATTTTGAAGAGGCCAAGGCAGATGATTCTATCGATAAAAATCTTATCCAAGAAGAGGAGGATGAGGTGCAGGAATCCCACATCAAAGTGTTCATGGATATCAAAATTATAATCCATGAAAATTGGGAAAATTAAAATGGGTAGGATTCAATAATCACCAGCAATGGACAAACTAAATGTTTAATTATATAATTTTTAAAAATATGGATATTCTAGCAATGTATATTGGAGCAAGAAACACATGGAAAATGACACTGAGGAGGCACATATCATCTAAGTAGGAGATACATTTGGTGAGTCCCATATTTTTATGGACCAATTTTTTTGTGCATGTACATGCATGTATTTCTATTTTTTTATTACATGTACTTTTATATATTTAAATATTTGAAACCATTTTATTATTTTATGTTATTTTTTATACTATATCTATATTTTTATTATAATTTTATTTTTAGTGAACAAAATTTTATAAATATTATTCCATTTTAAAAATAAAAATTTTATATAACTTTTATTAAACTATGTCAAATTCTAATTTTATCTCTACCATGTTCTCATTTTGATTGGAACATGACACAAATTTTTCTTTTTTCAAGAAATATTTTCAATTTAAAGTACTTTATAGATTTCGGCTATATTTCATTTATAAAATGTACTATAATGATCATGTTCTTATGTAACTTATTCGATTGGAAATGAAACTCATTTATCAATATTTCATTATAATAAATGGAAACTTTAATTTATTGTTTAATGGATGCATCAATTGTTTGATGATTTTTCAATAGTTCAAGATTTCTAAATTTTCCATAATTAAAAATATGGATTGTTTATTTGATATCTCATTCATTTTTAATCAAAATCATATAGAGTTTGTTCGGTTATAAATATAAAATGTTTATCTTAATTTCATTAAACTACACAGAACTCTGAAAATTACATTTACATACATTAAAAAATGTTCAAAATACTATTATTCATTCGATAGTATTCAAAACATGTTTTCACTATATTTTGATGATATATCCTTCTATACCTAACAAAATTAAATTTTTTTTAATTCATTAGAAATATTTTGAAATTATATTCAATTATTTCTTTGTAACAACTTATAATTTAGTCTTTCAGATGGATTAAAATTTTACTAAAGTTTATGTGTCAAAGTTTTTACATAAAATGATGAATTACTATTCATCATCTTCCTCCTTAAGCCTATTTTCTCCCTAGAATCCCCTCAAGCTTCTTATTCTTCATGATTAAAATACTAGATTCCATTAACTATCTCCTTTATGATTCATTAAGATTTCTCATCATGTTTATAGTTCAAGAACAACTCATCTCAATCCTGGGAATCAACTCATACAATATTCTTCTTCCAAACTTCACCAAGCTTCAACAATAACTCATGTTACAACATCTATCTTCCATAAAGTAGAAATCCTCCATTAGTAGATCTTTATAAAAGAAATAGTGGATGATTCCTTTATTTCTCAACCCAATGGTGACTCATTTCTCAACTCAACAGTGAATAAATTATCAACGCAACAATGTCTCTATTCTTATCTCAATAGTGTCACAACCCAACCCATAATGGGGAATGAGCCGCAACTACCCCAAGCCCGCCTCCATAGGCCAGGGGATGGCGACTAGCGCCGAAGGCACAACAATCTAGGGGAGGCCCTTGCCTAAGAAACTGTACACACACACGCAGCCAACATAATGAAAAAGTGCAGAGAAAGGAAAGCAAGATACAACACTGCTACAAAAGGGGAACCAACATACATGCATCGACCTCTAACCAGTAAAATAAAAGTTCTGAAAAGTACTGACAAGTAAACTAAATAGTAAAAGGGGAAAAACGTGTGACCAACCAGAAAGGTGCCATAACCCGGAAACAGGTAAAACAAAGGTAAACTGCTAGTGAGTCTCACACCCAGAAAGTCCTGATACGACCACTGAATGCAGCCCAAGCTCTTGTTTCCTCTACGCTCCTTCGTAGTCTCGGCCGACCTGTCCGTCATCTGCAAGGACGCACCAAGTGCGGGAAAATCCCAAGAAAGGGTGAGTATAAAAATACTCTGTAGGATGCCCTGAAAGCTCGAGGAAGCAACAAGGGAGGTACTAAAATGGTGAGCAGTAGATAGAGTAAAGAATAGTGTAAGAGTGCAAAAGAGAGAGAGTGTAGCTGAACCCAACAAGAGAAAGGAAGAAGACTCATCCTCAGGCAATGAGCTAGAGATGGTGAGAAGACGAACTTCTCGTCGAGTCCTCGCTACCTATAACAGGAGATTAGACTTGTCTAACCAAGAGGAGATAGACACAGAAAGCATGTGGCATACCCCGCGCGTCTTTTCCCCTCCTAGAAGGAGAGTAACTGAACCCAAGGAGTGGGATAAACAGTAGGGTGTATATATTTATATATGCTCAATGAGAAACCTGAATGAGTGTGTAAGGGGATCTCTATCTCCACGCTCATCCCAAGAAGAGTCACCAACAGTTCAAAGGACATCCAACACGGAACCCAAATGTCCTTCATGTCAACCTAGGAGGTATAAGTCAAAGGGTCTCAATCACCGCACCTCGATTCTATCCGCTTTGGTCGGCACTGACTCGCCCGCACGACTTCTATGTCATGTCGCAAGGATGAGTCTCTGTGGGAAAAGCGCCCCTCATCCTCATATGTCCTAAGGTCACGTCAAAGATGTCACATCACTAACCCATACAACCAAGGGTCCTACTCCGGTAGTCATAGAGAAAAGTCACCGACTAGCCTCATAAGAAGGCCTGAGTCTGAAATGCCAACAGGTGACCCACTGCCCAGCCCTACTGGAGGGTAAACCCTAATAAATCATCAGGCGACCCACTGACTAGCCCTGCTGGAGGGTAGAACCGGAATACGTCGACAGGTGACCCACTTCCCAACCCAGCTGGAGGGTATACTCGCAATACGTCGACAGGCGACCCAATGCCCATCCCTGCTGGAGGTTAGACCCAAAATACGTTGACAAGAGACCCACTGCCCAGCCCTGCTGGAGGGTAGACCCGAAAGAAGTCGACGAGAAACCCACTATCGAGTCTCTGCTGGATGGTTAACCTAGAAGAAGTCGACGAGCAACCCACTACCCAGTCTCTACTGGAGGGTAAACCCAGAAGAAGTCGAGGAGCAACCCACTTCCCAGTCTCTGCTGGAGGGTAAACACGGAAAAGTCGACGAGCAACCCACTGCCCAGTCTCTGCTGGAGGGTAAACCCGGAACTGCTCTGGCCATCTTTACTGGATGTACAACACTGGGAAACAGAACACGGAGTGGGTATCGTGCAACCACCCAACTCGAGAACAAATCACATAGTAGAGGTTCAGCGCCCGTGCCATCACTAGGTGTCACTAGCACCCCTACCATGCGTAGGTTCGGAGCGCGTCAAAGGAACCTCTGTCCATCACCCTTCCATGTTTCCACATTAAATAATATCTCCAACGAGGCTCCACATGCCCAAACAGATCACACTGTTGCAATCCTCACAGAAAAACACGCGAGATAGACCATTTACTCACTCGAAATGACCAACCGGTGAAAAAGGTACTATTCAACATAGCCCGCCTAGGTGGGACCTACACCACGATCCCTAAAAAGGTCGGGAGAACTGCGCCACCACGATGCTCGTGGAAAAACACATCAAAAGGACTATTCTTTCGCCCCGAATGGACGTCTGATGAAAAAGTCACAGTATACTGCACACAGCTCAAAAGATGGCATGTGGGGCCCACGCCTCAACTCTGGCTTCATCGCCTGAAACCACCCTGGTCAACCTCATCTCGATTTCAGGGTCACAAAGCAGCTGACAGCGCCTAAAACGGACTCCAGATGCAGAATATGCAACTTCCCACGTTATACGCAAACGGGGCCATGTGGGGCCCACACCTCAAGCCCGAAATTAGGCGGGTAGATTGTGCCATTGCAATCCCCTCGAAAAAACATTTATAAATGAGTATACAAACACCCTAAACGGATGTCAGGTGAAAAAGTGGTGTTTCACCGTAAAGCGTGCGAACTAGGCTTTGTGAGCCCGCACCCTGTCTCCAACCCGAATGCTTCAAAAAGTGTCTCAAAATGTCCACATGAGGACTAGTGTCACGCTACCACTGATGGCGCATCAATCGGACATCCCAAGCAGGAGTTAGGTCTGACGCAATAATTAATTAATTAATTGAATAATTAATTAATTATTTCCATTAAGCGTTTCATGCCACCGAGCAACGAAACGAACCTACAAAGGTTCCGAACCACTTTGGAAGGACTGTCTCAGCCCCAGTGCCACAACGCCTCTAACGACGGGTCAAAAGGACGTCCGGCTCGCGAAGCCCGCCCATTGCAAACTTTAATAATAATTTAATATTATTAAATTAACGCGTTTTGGGGCACCCATCTTCGGGTGCAGAACCCAAAATCCCCAAAACCCATTTCAAAGAGTTCTCCTCGCAGATAAGAACTCACGGCCGTAGACGATGCGTCAAAAGGACGCGTCGTTTGGAAGTTACGGCCCCTCGAATGTAAGAAGGGCCAAAATGGGCCGGTCCGGACCGCCGGCCCGCGGCCCAGTCGTGGGTCCGGTCCAACCTGCCGTGGACCACTGGCCGCGGCCCGCATCAAACTGCTGGACCCGCATCGAGGCCAGTTTTCCAAAGAATACCATCCAAAAGGCCGGTCTTAGTCGCGTCGCCCAGCAGGACCCGCGAACCGTGGGTCCCTGCTTCTTCCGCACCCCCGAGGCGCGACCTCGGGGTCCTCCTCCACTGACCGTGACCGACCGCCTACGTCGTGGCCTCCCCTACTCGTCGCCGTTCCGCTGAGGATTCGTGCCGCCGTGCTCCGCCTCTGCCGCTAGCCAGCCCGGCTCCCGACAGTTTCCCGTCCGTGTCGGCCGCACCCGACGTCGCTGACCCGAACCCCCGAGCTCCGCCATGTTCCAAGCTGCGGCCGCCCCGCTCCGCCGCCAGTTCGGTCTCCGGCAGCCGCCCCTCGCTGAAGCTGAACCTTCGACCGGTCCCCCCGACCACTCCGGTGATCGGAAAAATTATCCGACACCGGTTTCGGGATCCCTGGTACCGGATCTTCACAACGCCTTCCCCTGCTCGTCGATCCATCAAGGTTTGAGCGCACCCAACAATTTGGGACGAAGAACATTCAAGAACGAAGAATTAAACAGGACTCGGGTGTTGGCCGTGTTCGTTCGGCCAATGCCCCAAATTCTAAAAACTATAAGAAAAAAAAACATATACGAAAATGATGAAGAAATTTATAAAACCAACGAGGGCGCGAAATTCAACAAGAATCCTACCTCGCTAGATCCGTTCGTCATTGGCGACGCGTCCGCTTGATCCTGCTTCGATCTGCCGGACTCCTCTCCTCAATCCGGCGAATAACAGCGAATAACGCCGAAGAACGGTGAAGAACGCTAGAGAGAGGGAGAGGGAGAGAGATGGGGGGAGGAAGAAATGAGTCTCTCCTCAACACTTAGTGAATTTATAAAAATTCACTTAAAACTCTCCCAATGGGCGCGGATTCCAAAACCTCCGTGCCCGCTTATTTTATCTCACGCTTAGGAAAAACGCCCCATTTCAAACTCAACAGAAGTCTCAGATTTCAATTCCGAGACTTCATTCGAAAGTTATTCAAAAATAATGTCTGTGATAAAAATCACTAAGTGAACATTCTGAAATGACCATTTCTCCCCTGGGTGACATTTCTCACAGCAGGCTCGTGCCCACAAATTTTACACCCCGCCTAGGGTAAACGACACGCTCTGGACTCAACGGTACCCTCGGTTTTCCCATCCGAGAAACCGTTTAGGAGTTACTTGGGTTTGAGCTATTAAATGAATAATTTTATTTTATTTATCCATTTAACACACCGCTAACGAGCGAGGGGTCTGAACGTCCCTCACCGACTCATTTTGTGTCGTGCCTAAGGTAAAAACTGCATTTCGGACCCAACCGTGATCTCGGATTTTCGATCCAATCAAATTTCTAAGAGATATCACATTTTATTTAGTTAACCACGTGTGCATAATATAAAAACACTTAACATTTTTATATAATTAATTATGGGCACACCGGACCTCGGAATTGCACGCCGTCTGAACGCCCTGCTCTGGAATGATATCAAATTTTTTTTAAAAGTCTAAGAGTCCCAAAACCTGGGTTCTTACAAATAGTGACTCATTTATTCATTAAAAGAGACTCATAAATTTTCCAATGGAAAATTCATTATTTTTTTCCAATGATGACTCAATCATTTTTCAGTTTTCAATGGTTACACATTTTTCAGTTTACAATGGTCACTCATTTTTCAATTTTTAATGGTCACTCATTTTTCTGTTTGCAATGGGGACTCATTTTTCATTTTACAGTGGTGACAAATTTTTTCAGTTTTCAACAGTGACTCATTTTTGAGTTTCTAATGGAGAATCATTTCCAATGATGACTCATTACCAAGGGTGACTCATTTTTCAACTAACGGTGACTCATTTTTATTCCAATGGTGACTCGTTTTTTTAACTATTTGTGATTCTTTTTTGAATTAATAGTGACTCATACTCTATTTTTTCATCTTTTTAGATTTTGATTAACTGTATATTTATATTATTTGTTTTATAATTTTATTGATTTATAAAATTAATATATATTACATACATTCCATGGAAATTATTATTAAAATATTTTAATTAGTTTTAAAATGTTGTTAAATTATTTTATATATCCTACATAACACATACAACACATTTCCTATATTTATTATATTTATATCCTGAAATCATTTTTTGTACTTATTCATATCTAAATTAAAATTTATTTACAACAAAAAAATAGAACTTATTTTATGGAATTTAAAGGAGTATAGCTATTTTTTAACTTACATGTGCCTTAAATTAAAATGCATTTGATATTTTTTAATTGGTATTATGATTTTTAAGAGATTGATTTGAATTGTTACTATCATTTGATGGGTTATTAAAATAGGTTTGAATTGGTATTTATATTTTGAATTCAACCACTATTTGTTATTATTATTATGGAGGATAATTTTATCTCTCTGGAGTAATTCTATTTTTTTTAAATTTGAATTTCTTTACCCGAAGGTTGGTTTGATAGTTTTGTTTTATAGATCCTATTTTTAGGTTCTAGGACACTTCAAAGATTATACCTACTAACTTCTTTTGTGATAATCTATTTTTCTTCAAGAGAGAAAATTACTTGAACTTTCAACCTACTGTATGTTTTTTAATGTCTTGTTCAATACCGTGTTTCATCATTTTGATGATCTCCCAAGTGCTAAATTACATATTCTTTGACATTTACTACCTTGATGAGATGAACCAATTAATCTCTCAAGTACCAATACTGAAGTTTCTATTCTCTTTCAATCTATTTTGTATGGTTTCTTGAGTTAGTAACACAAATTCCTACCATTCACACACTCGGTTTTTTTTATGTATTTATATAAAAAATAATTTCATCTTCTCATCCTCATGTTGTGATTCCCAAATTCTAAAATTAGGATAGTTCTTATTGTGAATCCCAGTTACTAAAGTCCGGTTTTAATTGGGTTGTGACTCCCCATACAAAAGTTAGTTTCATGGTTATCCCTCTACTAGAAAAGGACTACGTAATTGGGTCTTTATTTCCCCTAAAAATTTAGTATAGTGCACATGTATCTCTCGTTGAGTTGAGAGGTATAATACTAGACTAGGTCCACTTTGGAATAAACCATTATAAAAATCCATATGTTTATTTTATTTATTTCCCCGTCTTATTAACTACAATAATAAACTTAAATAATCAATTTATTTGATAAATTTTTTAATCTGGTCTATTCACCCCCCTTTAGACAACGTTCTATTGCCCTATCCATCCTAACAATTTCTATCGGAGGATAACATTCCTAATAATAGTTTATCTATATCATTCTACTCCTCAATATAAAAAATTGGTATCAAAGGTTATTCCTTTTTTAATAATCCAATTCCTTAATAGAGTATATTTTTATTTTATTTGTTCTAACCTCTTCCAAGTCCTTGTAGTATAAGGATAAAGATATTTTAAGATGGAATGACTGAACATTAATGATTCACCGATTCCTAAAAATCCACCACACTTTTATGGAAATTTTTATGGCTGTTAGAGATCCCAAGTGTAGACGTACGTCAAATAGTTGAGCATTGAACACTGGTCGATCATGGGAAAATTATACACTCTATGAAAATATGACCCAAATAAACTTACTAGAAACGATACTACTAGATATGTGTTAAATTACAAAGTTGTTAATATTTTATATTTTTATATTTATAAAAGTGTTTTTAGTCATGTACATGCTTGTAAGATAACTCATGAAATTGGAAAGATTATATATGTAATTACTAGGATTTCCCTAGGCCCTTCCTTTGTGAAAATCCAGTGTTTGAGGTGTTCTTGGAGCTGTTGATGGCTTACTTCAAGAGTTTTCCAAATTTCTAGTTTTTATGTCAGCATGTCTGTACGTCCGCATGTAAGCGCATCAACATGTTAGTGCATCAGCATGTTAGTGCATAGACATGTTAGTTCATCAGAATTTCAGTGCAAAAAAATCGATTAGTGAGGCACATCATCATCAGTGAGTCAGTTGCATCGGCATCAGTGAGTTAAGGGTGTCAGCATCTGTGAGTCAGGGGCATCAACATCGGTGATTCAAGGGCATCGGTAGCTCATGGAATTGGTAGGTCAAGGCGTTGGTAGTCTATGGAGTCGGTAGCTTATCGTCGGTGGCTCAACATCAGTATGTCATGTCGGTATTTCACCTGTTGGTGGCTAAGTGTTGGTGACTCACCCATCAGTGACTCATTTTCGGTTTTCCCAATTTTTCCCCATTTTTTCAGTTTCGTCCCTCTTACAATTTATTTAATGTAAACCAAGTTTAAAGCCCTATTTAGGAGTTTTTATGGATGTGTCAAAGGGTATTGATTATATAATTTAATTTCCTAATGTCCTAGGTGATTTGAGATACCCAAACCATGTGATCTTGACCACAATCCCATAATGATGTCTTTTAAAACTGTTCTTCCTTTAAAATAGGATCCGACTCTTCAAAGTTGGGATATTCTATTCCTCGTGTGTTTTATATTTTCTCTTGGTGCACCTATATCCTTCATCCCTAGACGAGTCGTGCACCTGTTCTAGAGCCCCTCCTTCTCAGTTTTCTTGGAGTTCTTATCTGTTGCTTGTGCGACCCTTGTTCTTAGTGCAAGGTGGAACTTCGATAATTGAATCATCTAGTAGGTATTTATTATGTATATATTTAATTGTTCATCATGTGGGGTGGGTGTACTAGTGATTTATTATGAGGAACGACTGAATACATTTCTTTAACGAGGAAATAAACAACAATTAAATACGATCAGAAGATAATAAGGGTAAATAAAATAACAGACAGAGAGTGGTTTGAGGTTGATCTATTGTTTTATTCTTTATCCATGATTTTTTTAGATTTTTGTGGTTATAAATCCTTTTAAAAATCATGGACATTAGTGGTTTTTACTTTTTCACCAGTGATGTTCTGTTTTTTTGCGATGCTTTGATAAACGACCGTAACATGAAAACTGTTTAAGAAGAATATACATCGTTAAATAAATGAATTCCCTAGAATCAATCATATTGTGTGATCACCCCAGTTATAATTAAGTGGAATTAAATAACCTATTATGGTTAAATATTAATATATACACATCATGTTGATAGGTGTGGTTGAGTGCTGTGTTCTATGGAGTTTTGTAACCATGTGTGAGTAGTGTGGTGTTGTTGTTGGGAGCACAGTTGTGGGTAAAAGGTTGGTAAGAGGGGTGTTCTCTGTGATAAGGGTGTGGTATGACTGTATAGAAGGGTTGGGGTTAATGTTAGTTAAATTGGGATTTGTGTGTGGGGTAGTACAGGTGGTGAGTTGGCTTCTCAGTCTGAGAGATTGATTGATTTTGGAATGGATGAACATGTAGGAAGCTAAAATGCCTTTGTTGGGTTGTGGTCATGAAATTATGTTGGGAAATGGGACTATTGTGTGGATATATGCTTGTTCTATATTGGAACTATATTGGGAAATTGTTTGGGTAGTGGGGCTATGGGACTAGGTTGTGAGAGAAGGATTGTGTGGTATAGTTTTGAAGAATGATAGTCGACAGTAGGTTGGTTACTTTGTGTTTAGTTAACCAAACTCTTCACCTTATGAGGCTGTTGCAGATGTTGTGCTTGGTAGTTGCCTGGTAGTGCTGGAATAATTAAAGTGAATCCCTTAATAAATAAGTGGAAATTAGTTGAATGAAAAAGGGTTTGGGTTATGCCTTGGTAGTGGTTGTTGTGTGGTTGTGCATATAGGGCTAGCAGCAATGTGAATACGTAGGTTGGGGCTAAGTGTTTACCTACCTATATATATATAAATTGTAGTTCCCTGTGATTTCTATACTCACCCCACCCTTGTTGATCACTATATGCCAAACACATCCATTTCATAGGGGAGGGTGTCCTTCCCATCATTCTAGTGAGAGGATGGATGGTTGGTTGCTGACTTTATTCCCCGCACCCTCTTCTGGGTTCATACTACTCAAGCGTATCCAGGCCGGCATTAATTGATTGAGGCTTAACATATCCCAAGATCCTTTAGGAAAAGGTTTTTTGTGGATGAGGGGCCTAGGTGTTTGAGTTATAGGTTTGTTTTCCTAAGTATCTTCAGGATGAGACATAGGTGTCTTTGGGCGAGAGACATGGTTGTTGTGGCCTAGGTGTCTATGGGTGGGATTGTGTGTGGTTTGAGGCCCAGGTGTTTGTGTGTGGTTTGTGGCAGTGGCACTACATATCGTGAGATTAGTAACGTTAAGACATTAGTCAATGGTGATGAGAAGTTAACCAGTAGTAAAGTGGTGTGGGGTACCCAAATATAGATGTGCTTATGCAATTACTTTACTTGAATTGTATAATTTAGTGATTGTGCTTTGGTGAGGCTGGGATGGTTAGTATTCCTTGGTAGGTGCTTTTAGAATCTACTATTTTCTCATAGGGACATTAGTATGCTCCCTCACTTGTGCATGGGTGGGTTTAGTTTTCTTACTGGGTATACTTGTAAACTCACGCCACATATATAAAAATATTTTGAGGTTTTCAGCAGGACTCCAAGGACCGTGTTGGACTTTACTAGCCCAGGTGTTGGGATTAGTTGATGTTGCTTCCTAGTTCTTTTCTTTTGGTACTTTTCTCTTGTATTTTTATCATACTGTGTATTAGCTTTAATTTTGAACATGCTTGTGGGAATGGATTTTGGATTCACTTTTACTTTTTGTATTTGGAGTTGTTTGGGATTTAACATCTTATCTCATGATCTTGTTATATAAAAAGGGCAATGCCTTCCATTTCTATGTGAGATTCTATACTCTTGGTGCTAGTCGCAACTCTAGGGCCTATTGAAGGCGGGACTTGGGGTCATAATCTCTCCTTCAACATGAGGAATGAAGGGTGTGGCACTTTTCTGTCCCTTCCTTCATCTTGAAGAAGGTGGGCCGTGAAAAAATGGTACCAGATTCAGGTTTATGAGAGTTGAATGATAGGAGGATTTTGAAGTTAGGAATAGTGAGGATTTCATGGGATGGTTGGGAAATAGTGTTAAGAAATTTTGGTACGTGAAATAGTTTAGGGAATACCGGCTAGGACATGGGATTTACCCCCCCCCCATGATCCAATGCAAGGAATCTAAACCTACTGAACGACAAAGTGAGGATACACTGATTGCAGGGTAGAGATCCTAGGAATGGTACATGGATCATAATGACTTTTTTCTTGTGTGTCTTGGGTGTTTTGGGAATTTAAAATAAATTAATAGTTAAAAGAAAATTAAAATAAATTTTCCAAACTAATGGGCTTAGGAGTTCCTTGTTTAATTTTTTAGCTATGACACCCATATGTCACCCCTGTGTGATACAAGTAGTTGAGGCCCGACAAGTTGACCTGGTTGATCAGTGGTGGGCCGATAAAGAAGAGGAAGATGACCAGTGGAAGAATATGCTTTGTGTGTTCTAGCTACAAAATCTAGGAAAGTACGAGGGCAACATCTCAAACATGAAGATGGAACGTCGGATCGAGGATCTGGTGATCTCTTTCAACTTGATTCGGCCTTAGACAGAGTACTGGGTTCCTCTGGAAGTGATCCAGATACAAGGAGCAGTGTGTCAGTGGTGGACAGTTTACCTTGGGGAGAGGAAGGAAACTGAGGTTTCATGGGATGACTTTGAGAAGGAGTTCTGGGTGGAATTCCTTTCTTCCAAAATGAAGGCTGAGAAGAGGCAGGAGCTAATCTCCCTCGAGCAGGGGAGTATGTCGGTGAGAGAATTGGGGATCAAGTTCAAGGATCTCCTACGCTTCACCCTGGATCACTACCTATAGGAGGAGTCTCGAGCAAGATGCTTAGAGGTTGAACTCTGACCTTCTCTTCAGTATGTTGTTACTATTTTCACCCTACCGACATACATAGAGGTTTAAAAGAAGGCCGAGGCAGTGGAAAGTATGTACTCATTGGGAGGTGTGCTGTGATAGTGGAGACAACTGAGTTTGTCAAAGGGGAAACTCGTCAGTAGCAGGTCTCCGGTGTCAAGGCCTTATAGGTTTCAGCCAGTGGGGAGTATTCCTTAGCAGTTCCAGTTTCGATATCCTGGTCCTATCCCTTAAACCATGTGACTAGGACTGAGGTTCTTTGTTTTTAAGGCCAAGATCTTCTTTGGAACTAGTTCCCAGTACGAGCACCATATATTGGCGGTGGGAGGGTTTAGCGCCCATCTCAACAATAGTAGTTTCAAGTCAAGCCTTTCCAGCAACAGGGGCAGCGAGCTCCTGCTCCACCGAGGTTAGATGATGAAGGAGGAGTTTGACCTCATTGTGCTCCTCATTGACCTTGACCAGGTCATGGTTGAGTTGGCAGTCGATAGAAGAGAGGTGGAGGATCTGGGCATGGGCAGTTGCATGCCACATAGGTAGCAATTCCAATTGGTTCAGAGGTTGTTCGAGGTACGATCAGTCTATTTAGTACCCTTGTGTATTCTTTATTTGATTTAAGAGCTTCATAGACCATTGTTGGAACCATTCTAGCCCATTCCCTAGGTCTATATGTAGGGATAATTCCCATGCTCTTAGTGTTGAGTATGCCAGTTGGAGGTCAGAACAGTTTATTGGATGTTTTTCAAGGATGTTGATTGATGTTGGGGCCGTATCAGTCTAGTGTGGATGTTCTTATGCTATAGATGAACCCTTACGATATCATCCTAAGCATCAAATGGTTGTTTTCTATTGACACTATTATCGACTGCATCCATAGAAGAGTTGTGTTCTCAGATGTGGGTGGCCAGCACATAGCTTTCATTGGTGAGTGGAGTTGTCGGGAGGGAAGCTAGTGTGTGGAGCCTCTTCTTTCTTTGTTAAATAAGCTGCCAGTAGGATTAGTAGATACAAATATGGTGGAATTTCTTGAGTTTCTTAGTGATTTCCTGGAGGCCTTCCCCATAGAGGTTGTAACTCTACCCCCTCGACATGACGTTGAGTTCGAAATAGACTTACAACCTTGTTCTCGTCCGATTTTGATGTCTCTCTATTGAATGGTGACTTCTGAGTTATAAGAGTTTTGGATTAAGGTTGATGACATAATAAAGAAGGGTTTTATCCATCCAAGTGTTTCATCGTGGGGTGCTCCAGTCTTGTTCGTAAAGAAGGAAGACAGTGGTCTGAGACTGTGCATAGACTTCCAGAGACTGAATTAGGTGATGGTCATGAACTGTTACCCCTTCCAACGATCGATGATATTTTTAACTAGTTAAAGGGGGAAGGATGGTTCTCTAAGATAGACCTACAGTCTGGATTTCACAAGTTGAGGGTAAAGGAGGGTGAAATCACAAATACTACTTTTAGGTGCAGGTATGGGCACTTCGAGTTTGTATACATGCCCTTCGGTGTCACGAATACACCATTCATGTTCATGGGGCTCATAAACTCTATTTTATGTGAGTACCTAGACCAGTTCATCATCGTGTTAATTGAAGACATCATGATCTACTTGATGTTAGAGGAGGATTACACCGGGAATCTAAGGACTGTCTTTGAGGTCCTCAGACACCACCAGCTCTATGTAAATTTTTCTAAGTGCATCTTCTGGATGTTAGAGGTAAACTTCCTCGGATACATATTATCTCATCAAAGGATAATGGTGGACCTGAAAAAGGTTTAATTATTTGTTTCTTGGGTAGCACCAAGGAATTTGGAGAAGGTTTGTAGTTTCTAGGGTCTGACAGGCTATTACTGGAGGTTCATACCCGACTTCTCTCGAGTTACATCTCCTTTGAAAGATTTGACCAGAAAATAATAGGGATTCATATGGATTGAGAAGTACTAGGAATCATTCATCTATCTGAAGGGGAAGCTGGATAGTGCCCCAATGCTTAGGTTTCTAGAGGAAGGGGAGATGTTCAAGGGGTTCTGTGATACTTCTGGTGTAGTCTTGGGATGTGTGTTGATGCAGAAACAATGAGTAATCTCTTATGGGTCTCGGAAATTATGTCATCATGAACATAATTACGACACCCACAATCTAGATCTTACAACGGTCATTTTCGTGCTGAATTTTTTGCGGCATTACCTCATATGGGAGTGATTTGTGGTCTTCATGGATCACAAGAGCTTGAGGTATATCTTTTCCCATCAATACATAAACTTTCAGCAGTGAAGGTGGATGGAGTTCCTTCAAGATTAAAACTTTGAGATCTCTTACACCCCAGGGAAAGATAATGTGGTTGTTGGTTCCTTGAGGAAGAATTCACAGGAGGAGGTAGTTTGGGAATCCATGAATGCTTGGAAGACAATGGAAGATTTGGCCGCTTTTCACATGGATGATGGGGGAGGACAGTGGAAGAGACTATCTATTTTAGATGACAGTGCAGTCTTCCTTGGTGAGGTAGGTATAATAGTATTATTGGGGAGACTCGAGGCTAAAGTGATGCATGGTCGTGTTGTCCAGGGTGATGTTCTAGAAGGATTTTCATAGGATAATCAGAATCAGATGTTGTTCCATGGGAAGATGGTTGTCCTAGTGGAAATGCATGAGGGGGTTCTCTGTGATTCCCATGGATCACCCCTAGTGGTGCATCTAGGAGTCTCTAAGATGTACCTAGGTCTAAGGGAATAGTTTTGGTGGCCCAGGGTGAAGTGGGAAGTGGTAGAGTTTGTAGAAATATTCCTAGTGTGTCAACATGTGAAGGTTGAGCACCGTGTTCCTGGTGGTCTGCTGTAGCCATTGGATTTTCCCAAGTGGAAGTGGAATGACATCTTAATGGATTTCATCACAGGATTACCCAGGACACAGGGAGGATGTGATGCTCTTTGGGTATTATTAGACTGGTTGACAAAGTCGGCTCACTTATTGAAGATAAATGAGTCAAGTGTAGTCGATTCCTTAACAAATAGGTGTGTGGATGTGGTGGTGCAGATACATATAGTTCCAAGATCCATAGTCTCAAATCGGGATACATGTTTTATTTCATGAGTCTATAGGGGATTGTAGAATGCCTTTGGCACCATGTTATTCCTTAGAACTGCTTTCCACCCTTAGACGGATGGGAAAACAGAGATGACCATCTAGATGATAGAGGATATGCTGAGGGCGTGTGTTCTGGACTTCATAGGATCGTGGGTATTACACTTTCCCATGGTAGAGTTTTCCTAAAATAATAGCTATCACTCTAACATTGGCATTGAACCATTATAAGCCTTTTACAGAAGACTGTTTTACTCACTTGTGTGCTAGATAGAGGTAGGGGAAGCAGCCCTTCATGGACCATAGTTAGTGAAGAGCACAATGGAGAAGGTTCATCTTGTGTGTGAGAGGATGAAGGCATCTCAGGACTGGAAGAATTCATATGTCGATCATAGAATGAGGACCTTAGAGTTTGAGGTTGGGGACCATGTTTCTTGAAGGTTTCCCCTCATTGCGGACAGTGGAGGTTCAGTAAGGGAAGAAAGCTTTCTCCCAGGTTCATCAGACCTTTCGAGGTGTTGGGATGAGTTGGGAAGGTGGAATATCATTTGGAATTTTCACCACAGCTGGAGAAGATCCATGAAATATTCCATGTCTCTCAGCTCTATCGGTATCTACACAATGACTCCTACTTCCTTGACTAGGGAGAGTTGGATATCAAGGATGAAGCGACGTTTGTGGAGCATCCGGTAATAATCGAGGATCATGAGGATAAGGTGTTTCATGGATGTATAATTCCTTTGGTTTGTGTGTTATCAAGGCATGGTGGCATCGAGGATATTACTTGGAAGTGAGAAACACAGATACATGCCTAGTATCTGGATCTATTCTGAGTTGCTATTGCGTTTTTCTTTGTACCTTGGTTATGATGAAATGTTTGACCTCTCTTGCTGTATGATAAGTTGTTTCCCTATTCTCTAATTTTGTGTGAAAAGTCCTAAATATGTGGAGGGATGAAATTGATCCCTAATAAAGTTGAATTAATGCAGATGTGATTAAACCCATTCAGGCGAGATGGTGTCACCCAAAGCGGATAGTATTTTGACATGCGGGAAGTATCTCCCTAATTCATGTGTCTAGATGGTGTGACCTTTAGTGTTTGTGTGGTTTCTTAGGGTAGTGGAGTGGTAGTGTTTCTATATTTTTTCAGGAGATATATGAAAAGGAGGTGTTCTAGGAAGTCGAGGTTTTCACTCTAGCTTTAGAACAGCACAAGGTAGTTTACTCTTAAAAGGTTTCTTGAGGGATGGTTGTTTAGAAGTATTTTCTTCTAGGGTAGTTTTAAAATTATTAGGGATGGAAATATTTTGAGAGGTATCTGATGCAATAACTCAGATTTCCCTATGACCTTCCTTTGTAAAAATCCAGTGTTTGATGTGTTTTGGGAGCTGTCGGTGGCTTACTTCAAGAGTTTTCCAAATTTCTTGTTTTTCCATCGGCATGTCAGTGTGTCGGCATGTCAGTGCGGTAATATATTAGTCTATAGGAATGTCAGTGAATCGGCATGCTAGTTCATTAGAATCATTGAGTCAGGTGTGTTGACATCAGTGAGTTAGGTTCATCAGCATCGGTGTGTCAGGTGTGTCGACATCGGTGAGTCATGGGCGTCGGCATCGGTAAGTCAGGGGCGTCATCATCAGTGATTTGAGGGCATCAGAATCAGGGATTAAAGGGATTTTGTAGGTTATGGGTTAGTAGGATGAGGTGTTGGTAGGCCATGGTGTTGGTAGCTCAGCATCGATGGCTCAACATCGGTAGGTCGTGTTGGTAGATCACCTGTCAGTGGCTCAACGTCGGTGAATCACCAATCAGTGACACATTTGCGGTTTTCCCATATTTTTTCCAATTTTCTAGTTCCACCCCTCTTAAATTTTATTTTATGTAAACCATGTTTAAAGACTTCTTCATGTTTTTTAAGGATTTTTTAAAGGGTATTGATTATATCTTTAAATATCCTAACGTATCAGGTGATTTGAGATACCCAAACTGCATGATCTTGACCACTATCACACGATGATGTCTTTTAAAACTATTATTACTTTAAAATAGGATCCAATTATTCAAATCCATAATCTTTCCTTCCTTGTGTTGTTTCTGTTTCCCATTTGTGAGACTATAGCCTTCCTCCCTAGACGAGTCATGGCCTTGTGCTAGAGCCCCTCCTGCTCAGTTTTCTTGGAGTTCTTTTCTACTGTTCACTCGACCCCAGTTATTTCCGCAAGGAGAAACTTCCATAATTTAATCATTTCATAGGGATTAATTCTATCTCTATTTAATTTTGTATCATGCTGGGTGGGTGTAATACTGATTTCATCTAAGGAATAGTTGAATAATTTTCTTAAAACGATAAATAAACAAGATGTAAATATGATCAGAAGATAACATGGGTAAATAAAATAAGGACAAAGTGGTGGTTTGATGTTGATTGCCTATTTTATTTGTTATCCTTGATTATTTAATGGATTATTGTGGCTGTAAAACCTTCTAAAAATCATGGCCATTGGAGTTCTTTTCTTGTGCACTAATGATGTTCAGTTTTTTTGTGATGCTTTGATAAAGGACTGTAACATGAAAAACTTTTTAAACCACATATATTTGGTTAAATAAATTAATTCCCCAAGATCAAGCCTATTGTGTTATTAAAAAAGTTATAATTAAGTGGAATTAAAGAAATTTTGCTGGTTAAATCTGTATATATACACATCCTGTTGATAGGTGTGGCTGAGTGATGTGTTCTGTGGAGTTTTGTAACCTTGTGTGAGTTGTGTGGTTCTACTGTTGGGATTATAGTTGTGGGTATAAGGCAGAGAAGAGGAGTGGGCTCCATGAGAAGGGTGTGGTATTAGTGTTTAGTGGGGAAGGGGTTAATGGTTGTTATTGTGGGCTTTAGGTGTGGGGTGGTACAGGTGGTGACTTGGATTCTTAGTCTAAGAGATTGATTGATTCTGGAATGGGTGAACTTGTAGGTAGTTGAACTGCCTTTATTGTGTTTTGGTCATGGAGCGATGTTGGGAAGTAGGACTACTGTGTGGATATGGACTTGATGTGAAGTGGGACTACGTAAGAAAATTGTTTGGGAAGTGGGGCTACGGGACTGAATTGTGATAGAAGAATTTTGTGGTATAGTTTTGATGAATGATAGTTGGCAGTAGGTTTGTTACTGTGAGTTTAGTTAACCAGACTCTTTTCCATCTGAGGCGGTTCCAGATGTTGTGCTTGGTAGTTTTTCAGTAGTTCTGGATTCATTAATGTGAATTGTAATAAATAATTGTTAATTTGTTGAATGAAAAATGGGTTGGGTTATGCCTTGGTAGTGGTTATTGTGTGGTTGTGCATATAGGGGTAGCAACAATGTGAATTAGTAGGTTGGGGATGACTGTTTACTTAACTATATACATATAAATTATAGTTCCTTGTGATTTATATAAGCACCCCACCCTTGTTGAGAAATATGTGCTGAACATGTCCATTTCATGTTGGAGGGTGTCCTTCCAACATCCCAGTGAGAGGATGGATGTTTGGTTATGAATTTCTTCCTCACTCCCACTTGCTGGTTCTTACCGCTCGAGCATATTTAGGAAGGTTATAATGTATTGAGTCTTACCATAGCCCATGATCCTTTAGGAAAGGGTTTATTGGGGATGAGGGGCCTAGGTGTTTGCAGGCTATGTTTTTTTCCCAAGTATTTTTGGAATGAGGCTCAGATGTCTTCGAGCGAGAGATGTGGTTGTTGTGGCCTAGGTGTTTGCGGGTGGGTTTGTGTGTGGTTTGAGGCCCAGGTGTGTGCAGGTGAGTTGTGGAAATGAGACTGCCTATGTAAATATTGGTAGCATCAAGACGTTATTCGTTATGGATGAGAATTTTACTAGTGGTAAGGTGGTGTGGGGTACCCCAATATCGATGTGATTTACTATTACTTTACTTGACTTGTGTTATTTGGTGAGTGTGCCTTAGTGAGGTTGGGATGGTTAGTATTACTTGGTAGGTGCATTGAGGTTCTGAGTTTTTCTCACAGGGGTATTAGTATGCTCCCTCAATTGTGCATGGGTAGATTTATTTTTCCTACTGGGTATACTTGTATACTCAACCTACGTATATAGAAATGTTTTGAGATTTCTGGGATCACTTTGAGGACCGTACTGGACGTTACTAGCCTGGGCAATGGGATTAGTTGTTGTTTCCACCTAGTTATTTTCTTTTGGTACTTTTCCCTTGGAGTTTCATTGTACTTGGTATCAGTATTAATTTTGAACATTTATGTGGGAATGGATTTTGGCTTCACTTTTACTTTTGGTATTTGTAGTTTTTTGGGATTTACCATCTTATATCTCGATCTTGTTCTTTAAAAAGGGTAATTCCTTCCATTTCTATGTGAGATTCTATACCCTTGGTGCATGAAGTTACTCTAGTGCCTATTGGAGGCGAGATTCAGGGGTCATTATCTCTCCTTCAACTTCAGTAAGCAAGGGTGTGGCACTTCGTTGTCCCTTCCCTCATCTTGAAGAAGGTGGGTCCTGACACTATAAGTCACTCACCTTGGCTCAAAAAAATTAATCCAAGAAAACACGGATTACTTTGAGTAGAGTACCCAGACTTCAATATAGGTGAAGATTAAATTATAAACCAAATTTTCTACAGATTCAAAAGAATTATTAATTGAATGAATTCACTTGGAGAAGCTCTATAAAACCAACCACCTATTCAATGAGTCCTATGAGAATTACCAAAGAAATGGAATGCAATAAAGGTCTCCATTGATAAAACCATGAACCTAAAAGAGTACACTCTAGATTAATTGTTTGGATAACTAATTAATTATAAAATATAAATGAAGAACACATATAATGAGTAGATAATAAAAAATAAAAGTTGTAGCTTTTAAATCTATGAATTTTGTTACAATAGACTCTTCTGATTCTGATATATAATACATTAAAAAAGAATATATGGGTTGGATTGTAACTGGGTTTACAAAAAGAATGAAAAAAAATATTAAAAAACCAGTTTAGAAGAAATTATCAAAAATAAAAAAATATGGGAGGAAATAAAGTAAGATCATATTATAATTCTTCATATGTAAATTTTTATGAGTGTTGGAATAAAGGACATATCAAGACAAACTATCCTAAAAAAATAATAAAGAAAAATAAAAAAAGAAGGATAAAAAGGCACTGAACACCAATTGGTTTTTTATAGAATAATATGATTCCACTGAACAATCTAAAAAGAAAAGGAAACTACTAACTTTTGATTCATGGAATCATGAGGCAAGGTTAGGGATTCAAGTTTTTTACTTTTCTTGTTTTGATTCTGACTACGATTCTAAAAACCCAAATGTTTCTAAATTAATTAAATAAAATGAAATATTAAGAAAATATATTTACAAAGCTTCTAATTTATATAATAAGTTTAAGGAGAAAATGATAAACTTATTTCTTAAAATAAATTTATTTTAAAATAAAATAAAGAATTAAGAAACACTGATTCTTCTTCTCATTTTATAATCTATGATAATTCAAAATATTCTCAAGGTTTGAATGAAATTTTGAAAATGGAATTTTAGAGTCTTAAAAACGTTTATCTTATTTTATTCAAAGTTGTGAAAAATATCCAAATAATATGTCTTTGAATAAAATAAATAAAAATAAAGATTGTTTTTGTCTATAAAATATGATTACCTCAAATGTTTAAAACCAATTTTGTTAAAAGTAAAAATAGTTGTAATTCTGTTTTTAATTTTTTTAAATGTGAAATAAAAGGTCACTATGAAAATGATTGTTTTATTAGATTTAAATAATAATCAGGATTTACAAAAACTAATATTTCTAAATCATTATTATCTAGAGTAACATAAAATACATGTTTGAATTCTTTATGGGTACCTAAAATTTCATTAATAATTCTATTGGACCCAAAGTAAATTGGGTATTAAAATTGTAAAGTAAATGATTTTTGTAGTAAAAATTCCTTAGATGTCTAAACAACAACATATGGTATATGGATAGTAGATTCTATAGGCATATGATTGGAGACCCATCAAAATTTACCACTTACAACACATTTGAAGGTGGCACTATTACATTTGTAGACAATTCCAAAGGCAAAGTAAAAGGTTTTGGTAAAGTTGGTATTATAAATTACACTTTTATATCAAAAGTTTATTTTAGAAGGTTTAAAACATAATTTAATTAGTATATATCAACTACGTGATGATGTAATGGAAGTTAATTTTCAAAATGATAAGTTCTTAGTTCTTAAAGACGATTCCTTATTATTTTATGCTAATCAAAAGTAAAATATATATATTATTCATTTTTCTGAAATAAATTTCCAACATGTTAAGGGTTTGAATGCTATGTAGAGTGATAAAATCCTTTAACATCAGAATTTAGGTCATTTTAAATTCATAATGTTACATAATCTCTCTAAATATGAGAATTTTCTATAACTACCTACCATGAAGAAATAATATCTTTATATTTGTGACGCTTTCATGAAAGGGAAGCAATATAAAATTTATTTTAGACCTATCAATCAGATAAGTACTAATAGAAATTTATAGTTAGTGCCTCAGGATTTATATGGTTCTAATCAAATTTATATCTTTGGTGGAAAGAAATATACTTTAGTTATTATTAAGGATTATAGTAGATTAATATGGGTATACTTTCTTGCTCATAAAAATGATACTTTATCTAGATTTACTATGTATTGAAATTTACTTCAAAATAAAAATGGTCATATGATTGTTTTTATTCATACTGATAAAGGTGTTGAATTTCATAATATATATTTTCCAAAATTTTGTGGAAAAATGGTTATTTTCATAATATTTCTACTCCTAGAACACCACAAAAATGGTGTTGTACAATGGAAAAATATAACTCTTATTGAAATGGATCGCACTATGTTAAGTGAATATAATTTTCCTAGATATTATTGGGTTGAGGCCCCTTTTTATTCTTACTATATTTAAAATATAATTTAGTTTATACCATTATTAAAGAATAATACTTTTAAATTATTAAAAAAAAAAGAAGCCTAAATTTTGTTATTTTAGATTTTTTGATGGATTTTCTTTATTTTAAATTAAAAGGATAATTTATATAAATTTTTTTGAAAAGTGATGAAGTGATTTTTCATGGCTATTATAATAATATTAATGCATATAGAGTTTATAATAAAATAACTGTGGTTATTGAAACATATTTTCCTGTTTTGTTTGATGAAAATAATTTTAAATTAAATTCAGATTCTAATATTTTTAATGATGAATTTATAGATTTAAATTTTGCTAAAGAAAAACCTTAGGATAAGGATGAATCAATTAAAAGGGAGAATAATACTTCTTGATTTGATCCAAGATCATGGAAGGTTCATAATTATCATCCCATTGAAAATGCAATTGAAAATGTTAATTCTATTATTAAAACTAGATTTTTTAAATATTTTGTGTCACTTATTCTTTTATTTATGATTTTGTTCCTAATAATATTAATGAAGCTTTAAATGATTCTAACTAAATTTTTCCTATGCAAGATTTTCTTAATCAATTTTTTATAAATAATATTTTGTATTTAGTATAATTTCATGAGGATAAGTAGGTAATCATAACTAAATAGATATTTAAAAATGATTTGGATGAATCTAAACAAATTTTTAAAAACAAATGCAGACTTAATGCCCACAGATACTCTGAATAAGAAGGTATAGACTTTGAAAAATCGTTTCTACCTATTTTTAGGTTATATTATATTAGAATATTGTTGGATTTTTATTGTTTTCATGGTTTTAAATTATATCAAATTCATGTAAAAACTTTTTTATTAAAAGGTTTTATAACTATAGAAGTTTATTTTTTTCAATCTTCTTGTTTTGAAAATTAAAAAATCCCCAATAAATTTTTTAAATTATATAAATCTTTTTATATTCTCAAAAATAACCTCATGATTTTTATGAAAGACATTCTTTTTTTATTAAAAAACTACTTGAATAAAAAAATGATGATGCTACACTTTTTATTAAATTAATTTATAATGATATTCTAACTGTGAAAATTTATGTTTATGAAATTGTTTTTAGTTAATCTTTTGAACTTATTTGTAATTATTTTTTTTACTTTTATTTATTTAGAGTTTGTAATGAGTATAATGGTGAAATTAATGTTCTTTATTGGACTTTAAAATTCTCAAAGAAAATATTTAATTTTTCTTATTCAATCTATGTATGATAAATATTTAGTAAAAATATTTGGTCTTGATTCCACTAAATCCATGAAAACTCCTATGGGTAATAATGGTCAATTAGATGTTGATTCGTATGTTAAATCTATTGATATTAAATTTTATAGAGCCATGATAGGTACTGTGATTTATTTAACTAAATCATGACCCAATATAATTTTTAGTGTTTTTTATGTACTAGTTTTCAAGATGATCCTAAAGGGAGTCATATTAAAGATAAAAAAATTATAATTAGATATGTTAAAGGAACTATAGATTCTGGTTTATTTTATCCAAAATATTAAAAAATTTATTTAATATATTATTCTGATTTTTATTTTGGAGGCTTTATAATTAACTAAAAAATTACATCAGTTATGTGTCATTTTCTTGAAAAAAGTCTAATTTCATGGTCTTCAAAGAAGAAACAATATTTTTCTATTTCTACTATAGAAGTTGAGTATATATCTGCGTCTAGTAGTTATGCTCAATATTTATGGGTTAATAATTGTTTCTGTGATTTTGGAATTTATCTTGATAATTATCTATTTATTGTGGTAACACATCTACAATTTCAAATTTTAAACACCCATTACATCATTCTATAACAAACCATATTGATCTTATATTTCATTTTATTAGAGATCATGTGAATAAGGGTGATATTATTTTAGAATTTATCCCAATTAAAAATAATATAGTAGAAATATTTACCAAGCCTTTAGACACCTCTCTACTTGAAAAATTAAATTTGAACTTGGAATGCTAGAAATTTAATTATTTTATCTTTTCATTCATTTAGGGGGGTTACTGTTTTTTCTTTTTGTTTATTTAAAAAAAGGGGGAGAAATGGTTTTAAATAGTCAGGTTTTGTAATCAAACAAAAAGAGTTAGATTGTTTGTGCATGTGCATGAATGTATTTTTATTTTTTCGGATTACATTTAATTTTATGTTTTAAAATATTAAAAACCCTTTTATTATTTAATGTGAAAAATATGTTTTACAAACTCTATGTATTTTTATTATACAT
Organism: Viscum album; assembly: GCA_963277665.1. NCBI lineage: Eukaryota > Viridiplantae > Streptophyta > Magnoliopsida > Santalales > Viscaceae > Viscum > Viscum album. Next base: position 513,808,412 of record OY728141.1, on the reverse strand, counting down.
TTAGTTGTAGTGATCATAATTTTATAATTTTTGTTTCATTTAATAGATATCAATTTTATCTAGCTTTTATTGAACTAAGATGAAGTCTAATTCCATCTCTATCATCTTCACATTTTGATCGTAACAAGATATATGTTTTTTGTTTCAAGAATTTTTTTTAGTTTAAACTACTTTATAGTTTTACTCTATATTTAATTTATAAAATCTATTATACTAATTCGATTATTACCCAACCTATTCCATTATAATCTAACTCATTTATATAAATTTCATTGGAATAAATTGAATCCAATATTTATTTGTTAAGGGTAGTGTGTATTGTATGAAAATCTTGCAACTGTTCTGCACTTCTGAATTTTATATAATTAAAAGCCTTTTTCCCTTGATAATTCATTCATTTCAAATCAGAATCACTCAGAGTTTATTTGGATATAAATATATGAAGTTTTTATTTATCTAAATTAACTACATGAAACTTTAAAAATATCATTTACATACATTAAAAGTTTCCTGAAGTACATAAATTCATTCTATATTATTCAAAACATGGTTTCACTGTATTTTGATGATATATACTTCTATACTTATCAAAATTTATGAGCATCATGATTTTTTGGAAATATATTGAAATTATATTCAATTATGTATTCTGGACCTACTACTAATTCCATCATTTTAGTGGTATAAAAATTCCCTGAAGTTTTTGTTTCAATGTTTGTACATAAAATGATGAATTACTATTCATCATCTTCCTCCTCAAGACTATTTCATCCAAGGAATCTCTGCAAAATTATTCTTCACCATGAATAGAAACACTTTTCCCCTTCAACATCTCTTTCAATCTTCACCAAGATTTCTCATCATGTTTATATTTCCAAAGTATCTCATCTCCATCCTTGACAACAGATCATGCAATTTTCTTCTTCCAAACATCACCAAGCTTCAATAAAAACTCCCATTACAGCATCTATCTAACAGAAAGTGGACAAACTCTAATGGTAGCTCATTATAAATAGAAATAGTGTATGATTTCTTCATTTATTAACCCAATGGGGACTCATTTCTCAACTCAATGGTGACTCATTTTTCAACCCAACAGTGACTTATTTCTCAACTCAATGACGACTCATATATTTTCCAATGGAGACTCATATATTTTCCAATAAAGACTCAAGTATTTTTTCAAATGGTGACTCGATTAGGTTTTAGTTTGTAATGGTGACTCATTTTTTAGTTTTCAGTGGTCACAAGTTTTTTAGTTTGAAACACTGACTCATTTTTCAATTTTCAACGGTGAATCATTTTTTTCAGTTTGCAACAGTGGATCATTTTTTACCTTTCAATGGCTTCTCATTACCAATGGTGACTCATTACCAATAGTGATTGATTACCAATGATAACTCATTTTTTTAAATAACAGTGACTCATTTTTGTTCCAACGACGACTCATTTTTTGTACTAATTGTGACTCCTTTTTGAACTAATGTTAACTTATACTCTGTTCCTTCATCATTTTATATTTTTATGAAATTTCTAATTATATAAATTTTTTAATTATTTTGTTGATTTAAGAAATTAATATATATTATATTCGATCCATGATAAGTATTATTATAATATTTTAATTAGTTTTCAAAATTATTTTAAAATTATTTAATTAATCTTATGCAACACAAACAACATATTTTTTATATTTATAATATTTATATCTTAAAATTATTTTTTGGTCTTATTCTTAAATTATTTAATATTTATTTTGACCAACAAATTCAAACTTATTTTATGGTATTTAACGTATTATAATTATTATTTTTAAATTACACACTACATTAAATTAAAATGTATTTAACACTTTTTTAATCAGTCTTACAATTTTTATGGGATTTATTTGAATTTTTATTATCATTTAATATTTTATTAAAATATGTTGGAATTTTCCTATATATTTTAAATTCAACCAATATTTTTTACTATTATTATGGAAGATAATTTTATCTCTCTTGAATAATTCTATTATTTTCGAATTTTAATTGCTTTACCTAGAGATTGGGTTGTTAGTTTTGTTTTACAATTAATATTTAATGGTGGGAGGACACTTTAAGGATTATAACTACTACCTTATTCTTCGATACACTTATTTATAGAAGAAGGAAAAAGTTGTGAACATTCAACCTGCTATACAATTTTTTAAATCCTTTGCAATACCTTGTTTTATCATTTGTATTATCTATCAAGTGCCGAATTACATCTGCTTCGACTTCTATTACCTTGATGAGATGATCTGATCCATTTATCAAGAACTAGTACAAGAAATTTTATCCCTTTTCTATCTATTTTGTTTGGTTTCTATAGTATGTAACACTACTTCCCACATTTCACACACTCTAATTTTTTGTTCATTATTTTACATAGAAAATCATTTCTTCTTCTTTTCTTCAGGTTCTGATTCCCATATTCTAATGTCAGTACTATTCAGGTTGTGACTCCCAATGTCTAAATTTTGGTTGTAATTGGGTTGTTACTTCCCATACAAAGAAAAGTGTTGTGGTTATCTCTACACTAGAAAAGAATTATGTAATTGGGTTATGATTCCCTATAAAAAATCAATATAATGCACAAATATTTCTCATCGACCAGAGTGGTATAAGACTAAACTAGGTCCACTTTGGACCAAACTAGTATAAAAATCCTTGTGTTCATTTTATTTATTTACAAATCTTATTAAATATAATAATTAACTTAAATAATTAATTTATTTGATTAATTTTTTAATCTGGTCTATTCATCCCCTCTAGACCATATTCCATTACCCTATATAACCTAACAACATTGACAAGAAATCAAGTTATGTTGTAACTTAAATTTGGAGCTAGATGCCACATTAAAGGTCATAAACACTTATTTAAGAACCTAGTTGAGAGGTTTTGAGGATATATTCCATTTAGCGATATATCAGTATTATGTTTTTATAGAAGAGGAGATATATAGATCAAGAAAAAATATGGAAATCATGACTTCATCTCCGACGTCTACTACATTCCTGATATAAAAACCAAAATATTAAATCATTGGTAGTTTGTGGAAAAAGTCTTTCACATAAGGATATAAAATAAAAAAAATAGTGATTATTGATGAAAAAGGAAGGTTGGTCACAAAAGTATTGATGGTGAGGAACTCCATGTTTCCACTTATGATCCAACCCAATGTACCACGATGTTTGATGATAGTACTTTATGGTAACAAATGGATATGGGATCTCAAGATTGGGAATTTAGACTTTAAAATTTAAAGATTATTTGCGGAAATAAAATGGTGAATGATATTACTATCATTAAACACCTGAATAAAATATGTGAAAGATGGGATATAAAAAACATTGAAATAGTTTGTCAATGAAGGCCAATTGGAAAGTTATTTTTCCACTCAAGATCATTCTCACCTATGTCTGCGGTCCATTTAATCCAAAATAAAATGAAAAAAGGAGGTAAATTCTGAAATTTATTGATGATTATAGTAGGAAAACATGGATATACTTTCTCAAGATAAATTCAAAAATGTTCTAAGTCTTTAAATAATTTAAGGCGGTAGTGGAAAATCAAAGCAATCATCATATACAAACTTTGTGATCTGATCAAGGTGGGGAGTACAACTATAATATTTCTCAATAGTACCATTAATATCATGGAATTCAACACCATCTAACATCACCTTACACACTCTAACTAAGTACAGTTTCTGAAAGGAAAATCAAACTATTCACAACATGGACGTAAGATTGTTGAATGAAAAAGAGTGCCCAAGAATTTATGGGTTGATGCTGCCTTGTGCATAGTGTATCTACTCAATAGATTCCCATAAAGAATCTTAAAGTAAAGATTCCACATGAAGCATGGAGTAATCACAATCCAAGTGTAATCCATCTTATAGTTTTTGGTTCCATTTACTATGTCACGAACCTAGAGGAAAAATAAGAAAATATCAAGTAAAAAGGAGAGAAGTGTGTCCTTATAGGATATAGAGACCGAATAATGGGATATCACTAGTATAAATCATTCAAAATGAAGATTATTTACAGTAGATATGTTATCTTTGATGAAAAGGATACATGAAAATGGAATCAATATGATAATTCAAGAGAGGTATGAATCATTATAGAAGATGAATAAATCATTAGAGATGTACCATTTATATTATGAGGAACTGAAGTACAATTGATTCCATCACCAAATACTCATACAACTAAAGACATTGATTGAAAAAATTTTCATATACATCGTGAAAACATTCTAAGACTTGCATATATATATATATATATGAGAAGAGAACCAATGGATGACTATGTAAATTTGTATTGAATCTCAGAGAATTATGACCGAGTTAGCTTCGAGGAAGCTAAATATGATGGAATATGGAGGAAAGTGAAAGTTGAGGAAATCCATTCCATAGATGCCACTAAAGTCTAGAATAAAAAATTAGATATTGACTACAGTGATGTTTTTTAAACTAATGATTTTCCACTATAATATGTGAAGAAGTATGATTGAAATGTCTGGTTCATGAGAAAAAAAGTTTAATGGGGTATGTTTAATAATAAAATTATTTTCCTTAGATAAAACCAAATGTAAAATTATACAATGTAGGCTTTGAGAATTCAAACTTGAGCTTCTTAACTTGTCTAACTCCGAAGGCTTGGGTGACACCTATTTCACCAGATCCACAAACTTGTTTTTCCCCCTCTACTTTTGTTCATTTGTTTTTCTTTAAGCTTTTTAACTATAAATATGGAATATTTATGCATTTTAATAATAATTTTAAATTGAATAAATAAAATTCAGTTTTTTTTATTTCCATTTTTTTCCTCTGATCACCTCAACTGATCTCCATATCTACTTCCATGTTTGTGTTATCCATTGAAAAATCCACCTTCGAAATATCATAAAAAATGATAGAGATAGAGAGGAATATATTTTTATATCTAAATAAATAAAAAGATGTTTGTAGGAACATATCTAAGACCTAGTTTCCATACAAACACAATAACAATATGAGGGATTATGATATTTCTGTGACTATATCTTGGGGGTTTTAAATCTATAAGTTTTTAAAGAAAGTTCTAAAGATATCTTTTCTTTAGAAGGAAAACATGCCATAAAGGTGATTCTAGTTTAAGATTCATCATCATCTAATGGATAGTGTTGGTGTAGTTTATAAAAGTACATAAGGATTGAACCCTCAATTATAAGGATTTTATTACATTTAGTTTAAAGGAAGAAAGAGGTAAAAAAATATAGAAGATCAAGAGCACATCTATTTGGATTTGAAAGGTGCATGAGGTTCAAGATTATATTTCTTATCATGAAGGGGCCAAAATTTCCATAAACTATTTAATGCCTTCTAAAATTAGTACACAAAGTAAAGAAGAGGGAGTGACCCTTGGATCATTACTATGGATTTCTACCATCTCGCAATGGAAGTGAACCTTGGGTGAGGAGTTCCTGAAATCCAAACTATTGTAATACAAATGTGAGTAGTATTACTTCCTATAACATTAACAAAACACTAATGTTTCCTCCTTGGATAAAACCAATTGGTTGAACCAAGTAATATCAGGGTATTCCTATATGCATTAAATTTTTTCATATTCACTTATCATTTGGTTAGATTATTTGAAATAAAAATTGTACTACATGTTTAAAAAAGTTCATACTAACATAAGAAAAATATATTAGATATAAAGAAAAAAAATTTAAATTGTTTGACACATCGATTCACTCCCCCTCTCACAGTGTATTAGTTTCTAACACTACATTAAGGATTTGGACTTCTAGAGTTGTAGTCCAGTCACCAAGAAGACCAAATATCTATGGGTTTCACTTCAAGGTGGTGTATTAATCCCATATGTAGGGAATGTGAAAGCTCCCATGGGAATCATAGTTGAAAATATTACAATGATTGAAACCTATATATCAATGAGATAGAAATAATGGAATATACCATTAATGTTAATGTATCAATCATTAGTAATGGGAAAGAGATGTTTTATATCTAAAATATTATAGGTTTTGTCAACAAATCTATCATTTATGAGTGGAATGACACCCTCGACCCCATAGATGCATGATTAAGATCCACCAAAATAGATGTATTCAATTATTAAATAGATTATAACATGTTCAACTATGTTATTTTTTTATGTAATATGGAAGTGATAGAGTTACTGGTAGTGTCTCCATAGTACATTGAGGGTATCACTCTGATAGGTAGTTATGTTGGGTTAGCCACCCTTGAATAAGGGGAGCTTTGGCCTAGTTAGAGGATGATTCTAGAGTTGGTGGTATATAACCCACATTATACATTCTTGATCCTAGGATCATCTGTCCTAGAGGTGAGACCAGATAGTCTTCTATCCCTAATTAGGCACTAGAATAGTGCTGAAATTTTGGACAAATACATCTACACTGGGGAAAGAGGCCAGTCTTTATATATCTCATTTTTCATTTTATTCAAATGTTGATATCCCACTCCTTTCAATTACAAATTCATGTTTCTTATATATGGGAGTTTATAAGTAAATTCCAAATTATGAGGCATAGGAACAAGTATCCTTAGGTAATAAAGGCCTCCTCATTAAGCCATATCCCTATCTCTGATTAGGTCATATACTATATTTCACATGAATACATTGAAAATTTTGTTTCTAAACATAGTTCCTTACACATCAAACAGTGAAGATGAAGAGTTCCCGAAGCACCTGGACATCATGAAACTTCTTGATGTTGAAGAAAATCCCTCAAATATAAGGTCAAAATCCTGATGTTCCAAGATGAATCCCTCACTACCACTGATGTCGTATCATTTCTTTATACTGATGTCTAAGCTACTGATATGGAGGCCTTCATAGTAGAGGTGAGAAATACTCAATCCAAGCCTCCCATTATAGTGGATGAGACATTTAAGGAGGCTTACCTTAGAATCTATAGAGATCAGAAAGTAATCCTTATTATTATGCCATTAATAGTTATTAATGAAACATTGTGATGAAACTAACCTTCTTCTAAGAAAAAATCCCAATAAATTTAAAAGGCTTATGAATATTGAGAAAGGTGTGAGGGAGATAATGGGTATGGATGCCTCATATCATTATTCACCTATGTATGAAATTTTGGAAGCATCGTCTAGGAACAATGAGGAAGGTCAGCATGTTGAAAAATAACTAATTACACAAATCGATGAACTAACCATACAAAACGTGATCCTCTCCCTTACTCAAGTTGATATGGTGGAAAGAGTGGATGTGATGGAAGCAGAAACTATCCTATTTGATACATCCAATAAATTAATAATTTTGGAAGATGCTTATATTTCAACTGTGACTATGGAGTGTTAGATAGATCAAGGGATACTCTAGTATCCTCGTCATCATAGAAGTTAAATAGAAGACCAAAAAAATAATCTCATGTTCACATTAAGTGACTTAATGATGATTTATATTTTGGTATCCCCAATGGGTTATAATTCAAATATAAAGTCCCTTTCACTTTAGTGGTACATGAGATAGATTGTGTGGTAGGATATATGATAGCTGATCAATGATACATTCATTGATTAACTACAACATCAACTACCGAGGCTTGAATATATGTTCATCACTTTGGGTTATGAAGGATTTGAATATAATGTCATGATGAAAAATATTGATGCGTGGGAGAAATATGAAAACCCTTGAATAGAGTTTGTGAGGGCCAAAGTTATTGTTCACCATATAGAGTTTATTTCCATGTCACTTTGGGATATATATCATCACACTGTGATGGTGGATGATTAGTGAAAATCTAATAAAAAAGGGGAGAACCACCTCCGTCAGTGGATAGATGTTGTTAATGATAAAATAAAAGGGTATGAGAGGTTCACTATTAAAACTGATATAGTGGAAGATAATTTCCCCATCAGAGATCTTGAGCTACTATTAGAGGAGTTAGTATATGCCACAAGGCCATCCAAACTTCTCCATACCATTGATGACTTGTAGCGATCATTGTTCCAACTCCAAGATTCAATAAAATTCCTATTACAGTGGACTGAAAATACCATGTACTCATATTATTTTTTTCCCAGAGAGAATTGGATCTATATTTAAGGATTTTTCTCCCTCTTCATTTAATGAATGTTAAAATTTTATATGGAATTTTTTTGTTAATTTATTGATATGTGACCTTTCTTAAATAGAAATTCATGATAATATATGAATCTCACAAAGAGTAATATCACAATAACTAAATCCACTTAAACATTTTATAAAAATGGATCGGGTAAGTCATAATACCCAAACACTCATGTCAATGATACTATGAACAGAACAATATATTATCTATTAAACATGTACCCCTGCACAAATATAGGTGGTCCAGATATGGAGACATAAATACCATCACCGTAAACCAAGGAAAATACATGAGACAAAGGGATTACCAATTCAATTTCCTCATAAAAATATAAACTTATACAAATATTTGTGGGATGAATATAGTGACACATTTACCATGATTATAATCTAATTTTGGTTTATTCAAATATGAGATAAGTGAATAAACCAGCATAATGAAAATCATGAAGGGGGATTTTGAATGAGGTTTTCAATACTCAAAAGGGTCATGTAACATGAAATTACACCTTTAGTTATTTCAAATAATTCATATAAATTACTATATGTGAGGAACATAAGGGTGAACTAACTTTTTCCTAGGTTGATAAACCTTGAAGTCCTAGATTTTATTTTTACATGGGCCAATAATGGTCCCTAAAATTCCTATGATGTTTTATTTTAGCCCTAAATTCCACCTAAGACATAGATGGGGATAGAATTAGTGTCTAAAAACTTAGATTTTGTTTAGGAGGCCCTTTATAGGTTTTGTAGAGACCCTATTTTTCCCTTGCAATACATTGAACTATATCAACGAGTATTTTTGGAGCCAGGAAGTAAGATAACACGTGATTATAATTCTCGATATGCCCAGAACCAATTTTATAAAAATGATAAATATATTTTATATCACACACACATTATTTTTAATAAATAATGTAATATATTTTAAACAAGGTCTCAAAATTGAAATTTAAGATAATAGTTGAATACAGAATATGATGTTTACCCTATGAAAGACCTAAATTTGCTCAACATGAGACATTTAGATAAGGCAGTCGTTGGGAAGGTACATTAAGTGAATTAATTCATTATTTTAATTAACTAATTTAAACATAATTCCATATATAAATATTTAATTATGGAGATTATGTATGTTTAGTCACATAAACATGTGGTTGTTGAGAGGGGATCCACCTTTCATCGTTGGTGAATTGATATTGGGTAGTGATCAACCATCAGATCAAGGAAAATTGGGGAAATTCAAGCACAATGAATATTCATCATCCGTTGGTAGTAGAGTTATTCATCAATGATCAATGTCAATCTAGGTAGGACACACAATTTTCAAATTCGACCCCTTATGATTAAAATATTAACCATGATCAATTATTTTTCTTTAATATGAGCTTAATCTGAGCCTTTACATATGCCTATGTATCATATTTGGATAGTTTATTTAGTTTATCCCTATTATTCCATATTTCTCACCCCATTTATACCTAATATTTTTTAGCCAATAATTCTTGGCTAATGATTGTTTCATCGTTGTTTTATGTTCTTTTCTCCTTCCCATTCTTTGTGTTCTTCATTGTTGGACCATGGGGTCATGATTAGACTATTTCTAGGCGAGTTCGAGCACGATCAAATCCTCATATTAACAATGGATTCATGTGTGCTTAATGGATTGATGATTTTGGGATGGATCAATATGCTTGGGATGTGGTTGATGTTATTTATTGATATGATATCCAAGGTCAAGTTGGCAGTGGTGCAGGAGGGACTACACACAACTGGAGGTGAATGGGCATTATGCAGGTGGATTGTAACAACGACTTTTAACCACAGGAGGGATGTAATCATTGGACAGAGATGAATAACTTCTGAAATGAGTGACCATTAGGTAGATTTAGTGGTGGGAGTAGTAAATCTAGGATCCACATAGAAGAATTATATTTCTATGGAAAACCCGACTATATGATGCATAGTTTGAAGAACACACAGCGTGTAGTGGCCCATTTGCAGTGAATAGAGTTTTCTAGTGAGATAAACATCACATGAAGTGTAGGACCCCACACACCATGTCACTCAGTGCTGGATACCTAGTGTGTACTTTGAGAGTATATGGACATGGGTACGTCCATGCACATGTTGTGTACCAATACACAACCAGGGTACATAGACACAACCAATGTACATGGACACAACCCGAAGGACATGGTCTTGACCAAGAGAACACTGATTGTCCCTGGGTGGTTGATACACATGGTTTAGTCCATTTAAATTCTTTATAGGGATACATGGTTAGTGATCAGTGCACTGTAAAGGACATGGTCGGGCATCAGAGCGGGACAAAACGTCGTCTAGGTCCCCTACACATTGTGTACTCTCCTTTTTTAGGAAAATTATTACTCTCATATATCATTTTTTTGGACACATATTTTGGTCCATGAGTAGCCTATCCTAAGTTTTTTTACACATAGAACAAAATGGTATCCTTTGTATTGGATTTTGAGATATGATGTGATATATTCCAAGTGTGATGCTTCTTTAGGAGATGATTGATGATGGAAGTGATTGGGAAAGATCTTAAAAGAGTTTAGGTTATCACCCTCTTTATTGGACATGGAATGTGTCCTCTATATATCTACAAAGTGTCACCCTCATGTAGAGTCCTGACATGGTTCCTCTGCCATCAAAATGGCACCCACCCATGGAGTTAGTGCATGGGTCCTCTATAATCAGAGTGGAACCCTCCTACAAAGTCAGGGAATGGTTCCTCTACCATTAGAGTGTAACTCTCTTGTGGAGTCAATGAATAAGTCCTCTACCATTATAGTGGAACCCTACTAATGGACTAAGTCAAGGTCCATCTATCTACTGAGTGGCACCCTCCTGTTTGATCAGGGCATGGGTCCACTATCTACTGAGTGGCACTATCATATTGTATTAGGACATGGGTCATCTATCTACTAAGTGGAACACTTATTTAGTACCAATGAATGGGTCATATACCTAGATATTTTCCCTTAATTTTATGGAATTGGGGCTAGGTGTGTCTTGATATGGACGCTTCTTTGGATAAACATGTGATATTCTGTGTACCTTTGTTGATCCTCTTGGAACTGATGGAAGACTCTTTTCCTGGGATGGGCTACGAGATGGTGATCCAATTTCTCTCCCTTTTGTGATTCTTCTATGAGCATATATTTATATACTTGTTGTTGTATTACATTTCAAGATTTTGGTTGAGCTTTTTTACTTCAACTGTGTCTCATATTGGTTCCCCTTCAGCTTTGACGGTGTCCTACTAGGTATGTATATACTCACCCCTACATGGAATTTTATATCACATTTTGTCTCTTATGCAGAAAACAGACAAGTTAGTGGAAACTATAGAGAAGCATAGGGATACCTTGGTGAATTTTGTTGCGTAAGGTGGTCAGGGCTTAGAGACCTGGATTTGGGATCTTTTAGCATTTACTTTCAGAATTTTTTCTAGTTTGGTACATCTATTTGGTTGGGCATGTATTTTACCCCATTTTATTTTCATATTACACTTTCATACTCTTATATACCCCAATAGTTGTTACATGCATATTTTTACTCTTAATGTTATTGTATTTCATTTTATTCCTCTATACTTATGCATAGAGATGGATGTATGTGTGCAAAAAAATACTTAGGCAAAGGCCACCCATATTAGTTTTGAATTTCAGTGCTTTTAGTATCCCCTAGCCTATAAGGGTGGGCTTGGGGTAGTTTCAGCTTGAGCCCCATTGGGTTGGTTCATGACTAATTGGTATCATAGTACTTAATACCTTCAGATGGTGTTGTAGTTTTCCCCTTAAAAGGATTTTTTTTGGGATTTAGGGTAACAATTTCAATGTGTCTCAAGTGTGGGTTTCAAGACAAAGAACCAAGTATTTGTGTGGTATCCAACATATCTATACATCCAGACTCTAACCACCCACTTGTTGACTAGGGATACTGAGATATTGGTTGTAGGAAACATTGGTACATGAAACATATAGTATTGAGTCTTTTGACTATCCTTCTTGAGATAGATCCCCATATATATATATGTGTGTGTGTGTGTGTGTGTGTGTGTGCATTTGAATATGGTATATATTGATTAAAGTTTCATGATTCCTCCGCAAATAAAGAAAACTAGGTTATTGATTCAGGATCATGATGATAATTTTATGAGTGATAAGGCCTCAGTTTAGGGGCAATCACATGAGATCCTTCCTCCAGGTAGACAGGTAGTAGCACCCTCCCCTACTGAGTAGTATATTATACTTGTAGATTAGGTTGAGGGTGTGCATAGTTTTAGAGAATTGCATGAGTTCTAGTACCATAGGTTACTGAGGTTCCACAGTGAGCCAAATCATAAGATGGAAGAGGATTAGCTAATTTTGGTGATACTAGTTTTTAGGCATATCCCGACACCGATTAATCAGGTGGCTATATTGGCATCCAACCTTTTCCACAAAGTATCTGGGAATTGGTGGATCCTAGAAATGCATATGTAATGGGATTTGACACTCTCATGGTTTGAATTCTAGTAGGTGTTTTGTGAGGAGTACTACCCCTCATGCTTGAGACCAGTTTGCATTCATGAGCTTATGGAGCTACATTAGTGAGGGATAAAAATTGAAAAGTATACTATGATGTTCAAAGACCTTACGCGATACTCCCTTGGCATGATTTGGTTTGTCTACTTCCTGGTTTGGAAATTTGATTAGGGTCTCCACAAATATATCCATGCATGTGTGGTACCCCTATGTATTCACACTTATGGTTGAGTGTTGGAGAAGGTGTTGGTGATGGATATCTTCTAGTATGAGGGACACCATGTAGTTAGTGCTGGAAATGGGTGTTCCAGGGATGATTCATCTATAGCAGCTAGTTGGTGCCAGTCAGCCAAATATCGGCACAAGATATATTCTCAGGATCAGACTTAAGCACATGGTCATTCGACACAGGTATCACTCAAAGGACCATGGTATCCTATATATGGAAAGTTATATTCATGTGATGGGTTAGGTAACATATAATGTGATTTTTCCAACTTGATGTGATAAGGAGGGTAGAAAGATAACAGATAGACCACAACAACAAAAGAAGTTATGTGATCATGGAGTTCTAGTCGAGGTCAGGGTGACCCCTTGCGAGGTAGAGCTGGAAGAGGAGAAGGTGTGGCTCTATGAGGAGGAGATGTGGGTGGTGGTTGATGTTATGAGCTCCTTCCACCACCACCACCACCAGGAAACCCAGATTAGGCTTCGGGGGCTGGTAGTTGCGGTCGCTGAGAGATGTAGGATATGGAGGCATATAACCTGGTTACTCAAGAGATGATTGGATGTACAATATTTGTTTATTCTAATCATTATTCAGTATTAGTAGACCTAGGTGTGTGTCATTTCATCATATCTTTAATCTAGGTTCAAGATCTATGGATCCCAGTTGAGGCTTTAGTCTAGTGTATTTTCCTTGAGGTTCCTACATGGAACAATTCTTCAATATCTTTTGTCTGATGATATTGTACGATATATCTTCGTGGAGAGAGTTTCTCAGGGGAACTTTTTGACATCATAAATAGACTTTATGAAGCCATCCTGGGTATGTACTAGTTGTCCATGTTCCAAGCTGAGACTAACTGTCACAGTAGAGGAGTCAAATTCCTTCAAGCTAATGGCATGAGATTATCCTTTGTGGGCGAGAGAGATATCATTGTAAGATGAGTGGGTTTTGTGAGTAAGAGGCTACAACCCATAACCCATCAATTTTCAGGAATATAATTTTTCACAATAGGCTCCTTAGGTATCTAGATTCCTTCTATCATAGAAGAATTTATGGAAGTATTTCCATAGGACATTTCAAGACTACCTATGAAGTGGTAGATAGATTTTTACATCAACATGAACCCTGGGGTTGTTCTGATATCCTCTATGGTATATCAGATGGCCTCTACCAAGCTCCTGGAGTTGTAGTAGCAGTTAGAGGACCTTTGAGATGAGGGTTTGATCAGACACAGTGTGTCCCCCTGGGAAGCTCTGATGTTGTTCATAAAAAATTCAGATTGGAGATTATATATTTTTATAGATTATCATCACCTGAACCAGGCCATGATAAAGAAAAATTACCCCTTTCAATGTATTTACAACCTATTTTATCTATTTTGAGGCACAAGATTGTTCTCAGAGATTGATCTCATGTTCGACTACCACTAGTTGAGAGTTGGTGAGTCCGATATTCAGAAGCTGGCATTCCAATGTTTCTATAGACCCTGTGAGTTCATGGTGATTCATTTTAGTGTGAATAATCCCCCCAATATGTTTATTTCTTTGATGAACTATATATTCCAGTCGTACATGGATTGATTTTTTGATTTCCTCATTGATGACATACTAATGTACTCTACATCATAGGAAGGGCATACAGAGCACTTGAGGATGGTCCTAGACTTTCTTCAGGAGCACCAGATTTATAGTAATCCCTTGAAGTTCCGTTTATAGATTCAAATGGTTCACATTCTAGAGAATGTAATTTCTTATCATGGATTAGTTATAGACCTAGTGAAGATCGATGCAGTGCTTACTTGGGAGCCACCCAAGAATGTTTCAGGGGTGAAAAGTTTTATTGGATTGGCTGGGTACTATCAAAGGTTTGTGGAAGTTTTCTCCAGGTTTCCATCCCCTTTAACTACCTAGATATTTAAAGGTCACCCATTTAACTAGATAGATCAATTCTAAAGAGACTTCAAGGAGTTTTGGATGAGGTTGACGAGTGCTCCCATTTTGAGACTATCAGAGGAGGGTGTAGAGAACATAGTATTTTGGGATTCCTCTGAAGTTGGGATCGACTACGTGTTGATGAATAGGTAAGTGGATATTGCATATGTGTTAAGGAATTTTAGACCCCATGAGAATAACTACATGACTCATGACCTAGATTTGGAAGAAGTAGCATTTGATCTAAGGATATGGAGGAACAATATTTTGGTAGAGAACTTTTCAATTTACTCATACCATCAGAGCCTTAGGTTTGTATTCATGTAGAGACACCTGAACCTGAGACATAGGCATTAGATGGAGGTATTATAGAACTATAACCTTTAGATATTATATACTACATGGAAGGGAAACATGGTGGCCGACCCCCTTAGTAATATTTCATAGGCTTGTTTGGTGCAAGAGGTGTTAGAGAAATTGGATTCCTTATAAATTAACCTAGCTAAGGATGAGGGTGAAAATTTTCTTTATTCAATGGTGATTACTCCTCCACTACTCTAGTGTGTGATAGAGGAACAATTGGGAGACATAAACTATGAGGTATTTCATGATCATATATCCTTAGAAGATTCAGAAGATGGATTTTTTGAAGGTGGGAATCATATAATCCATTTACAGGGATGGACAGTGGTCCTAGTCATAGCATAGGAGGAGGTGATGTGAGAGTTTCACACATAACCTTTGGTTGTACATCCTGGTGTGAGGAATATGCACATATACCTTCATCAAAACTTTTGGTGGACTGGAATAAGGGAGAGTGTGGCCAATTTTATCCACCAGTGCCTCATGTGTCTACAGGTAAAGGTTGAACAACAAGTTACAATAGGTTTATTATAGCCTCTTGACATCCTGAAGGGGAAATTCTATGACATGTCCCTTGAATTTGTAATAGGTTTTGTGGAAAGAAATAGGTTATGATTCCATTTGGGTGATAATTGATTTAATTATGAAGTTGTTACACTTCCTTTCTCTCAGGGAGTACAACTCAGTGGAGAGTTTGGGGTAGTTGTATGTACAGGCGATCATCCTCCTTCATCGAATTACCTTGACTATTGTCACAAACCATGATGTGTAGTATAATTCATGGTAGCAGAGATTATTGTAGGAGTTATTTGATACCTATATGGGGATGAGTACAACCTTTCACCCGTAGACCGATTGGAATAATGATCACACTATCCATGAATTGGAGGATATGTTGAGGTATTGCATGTTAAACTTTTTCCCTAGTTAGGAGGATCATTTTCCATATGTGGAGTTATCTTATAATAATAGATTCCACTATACTATAGACATGGCACATTTTGAGGCCTTGTACAACATACCCTGTAGGTCTCCCTTATACTAGACTGAGATTGGTGAGAAATATCTTATTGAGATACATATTGTGTAGGTGATGATAGAGAATGTCTAGGTGATCCATGAATGGATAAGGATAGCTCATATCAGGAAGAAATATTATACAGACTGATGTTGTAGTCCCTTGGAGTTCGAGCAGGGGAGATATGTTTCCTAGAGAGACTCCCCATGAGGAGGATTGTGAAGGCTCTCCAGGGTGGAAAGCTATTATTGGAGTTTATTGGTCTATTAAAGATCTTGTATAGGGTTGGTGAGATTTCCTACCACCTTGCATTACCCCTAAAATTCGAGAAAGTTCATGAAATCCTCCATGTTTTGTATCTAAGGAGATACATTCATGATCTCATGCACATTATTAACTGGGGAGAGCTAGACATCGAAGATGGATCCAGTTTCCTGGAGCACCTGATGGATATCAAGGATTGACAGGAGAGTATCCTGCATGGATAAACCATTCCCTTGGTTCGTGTGTTATAGAAGTATGAGAGCATGTAGGAGATCTCCTATGAGTGGGAGAGACAGATGCAAGATTAGTATCCCTATATTTTTGATTAGTTTTTTATTTTTGAGGATGAAAATATTTAATGAGGGAATAATAAAGATACCCTATTTTTTTCTTACAAGACTTTAAAACATATCAAAGAATATTTTCAGAAGTCGAGCACTGAGATCACAAACGATTCTATGGCCTAATGTGCCCAAAAATAATTTTATAAAAATGTTAAATATTTTTTGTATCACACACACACATGATTTTTCAAAAAATAATGTAATAACGCCTAAATGGAATCTAAAAATGGAAATTTGAGACCATGGTTGAATCTAAAACATGAGGTTTACCCTAAACATGACCTAAAGTGGGTTAGTTTGGGATGCTTGGATTAGGAGACCATTAGTGGGTATGTTAAGTGAATTAATTAATTATCTTAATTAATTAATTTAAACTTAATTACATTTATAAATGCATCATTATGGAGAATAACCATGGTTGTCCACATAACCCTGGGACGGTTGAGAGGGGGACACCATTCTTCATTTGATAATTAAGATCGAGTGACGATTAACCACCAGATCAAGGAAAATTGAGGTGCAGCAAGCATAATGAATCATTCTTATTTGTTGGCAGTGGTATTCTTCACAAATGATCAATTTGAATTGAGGTAGGACTCTTCATTTGTATATTCCTCCCCTATGATTAAAATATTGATCATGAAAAGTTCATTTTCTTCGATTTTCATGTAGTATGAGCCTTTTCATGCGCCCGTGTATCATATTTGGATGGTTTATTAAATTTATCCCTATTGCACCATGTTTTCCACCCTAGTTATCACCAATTTTTATTATTTTTACCAGAACTAATGGCCAAAGATTATTCACCCTTAGTTTATGTGATTTTCCCCCACTTTTTTTTCTGTTCTTCATCATTAGATCATCTGGTCACGATTCGACTATTATCGTGCAGGTTCAAGAACGATTGAAGCATTGGATTCACACATGATTCATGTTAGATGAATTTATTTATGATTTGGGGACTTATTGGGATTCTTTTGGGGTGTATGTGATTTCCTCGTGGATATGGGATCCAGAATCGAGTTAGATGTAGCGTGGGAGGTGCTATACGTGACGAAGGATGAAGAAGATTTATATGGGAGGATTGTAACATTGGTTTCCGTCCACCAAAGAGTCGTAATCTTTTTCTAGAGACAACTAAATTTAGAAATGGGTGTATATTTTCCCAATTTAACGGTGGCAGTAGTGGATATTGGATCCGTAGAGCAGACCAGTATTTATATGGAAACCCGATTACACACAGTTTAGTCTAAAGATCACATGATGTGTAGTGACCCAAATCTGAAAGATAGGGTTTTGGGATAGGTAAATATGATACACCATGTCACTCAGTGTTGGAGACCTAGCATTCACTCTGGGAGTACACATACATAGGAAAAATCAGGCACATGACGTGTACCAACACATGGCTAGGGTACATGGACATGGAAAGTGCACACAGACATGGACCAAAGGACACGATCATGACTATGGGAACATGGATCGGCCCCAAGTTTTTGAGACGCACCATTTAGTCCCCTTATGTGTTGTATAGGGATACATGGGTAGTGAGTTGTGTATTGTAAAATACAAGTCCATATAGCAGAGTGGGACCACATGTTTTGTGGGTCCCCTAAACATTGTGTACCCACCTTTTTTAGGAAACATCTACCTCTCTCATATCCTTGATTTGGACTTGAATTTTGGTCTATGAGAACCGTATCCTAAGTGTTTTTATATATAGAACATGATTCTATCCTTCTTAGTTTATTTTTGAGATATGATGTGAGATGTTCTAGGGGTGATGCTTCTTTATGAAACGCTCAATAATTGTAGTGATTAGATGGGATCATCAGAGAGATTATAGTGGAACCCTCTTTCTTGGATAGGGTATGGTTTCTCTATCTATCCACAAAGTGGAACCCTCCTACGAAGTCAAGGAATGGGTTCTCCACCATCAGAGTGGCACCTTCCTATGAATATGGGGAATGGGTCCTCTACTATCAGAGTGACACCCTCCTAAAGTGTCAGGGAATGGGTCCTCTACCATCAAATATGAATTATCCTATGGAGTTTGGGAATGGTTTATCTACCATTAGAGTGTAACCCTGCAATTTAGTTAGGGAACAGGTCCTCTTCCATCAGAGTGACACCATCCTATTGGATCAGGGCATGGTTCCTCTATCTACTGAGTGAAACCATCCTAATGGATAAAGACATGGATCCTCTATCAACTGAGTGGAACCATATTGTTGTATTAGGGAATGGATCCTATATCTATTGAATGGAACCATCCTATTTTATCAGGGCATGGTTTCTTTAACAGTATATTTTTACCCTCGGTTTTGGCGGCACAGTGGCAAGGTGTGGTTTGACATGGATACTTCTTTGGATAGCCATGCTAGATGATGGGCATCATTGATGGAAATATTGGAACTATTGGAATATTATTTTCTTGGTTTGGGGTATGATATAGAGATCCCCTTTATCTCTCATACGGTTTTCTTTTTTGAGAATATATTTATATCCTTTTTTTGTATTTTTTTCTAGCTATGGGTTAAGATGTTTACTTCAATCATGTATCTTATTTCACCCCCCCCCCCCTAGATTTTGTGGCATCTTACGGGGTATGTATATACTCGACCATGCATGGTATTTTCCCACATGTTTCATGTCTTATAAAGATGACAGACAGGTTGACAGTGATTACAAATAAGCATAGGGATACCCTAGTGCATTTGACCGTCTATGGTAGTCTGGTCTTGGAGATCTAGAGATGGTATCACTCAACATTTACTTTCACAATTTTTGTTAGGTTGGGACATCTTTATATTTGGAAATTTAGTTTTACCCATTTTCTTTTTAGATTATACTGTCATACTCTTGTATTCCTAATGGTTGTTACATGAATACTTTTTACACTACATGTTGATGTTATTCATTTTATTTGTCTGCACTTATGCATGGATATGGTTCAGTGTGTCTGTAAAAGTACTTATTTAAAGGCCTACTATATTAGTTATGACTTTCAAAACTTTTTGTCAACCCCTAGCCTATGGAGGTAGTCTTAGGGTAGTTGAGACATGAGCCCTATTGGGTCAGGTCATGACAAATTTTCAGCGTGAATTTTTTACACCTTTTCCTTTTTTCAAATACTCAAAATTCATTCTAGGAAATGCAGGGTACATTCCTAGTGAGAATAAACTTTACTTATCCCAAGGATTCCCTTTGGGATTTTTCAGCCTAGAGAGTACCATGTCTCATATTTTTGGATGTATATGGTATAACATTATAGAAAAATGCAGATTGTGTTTAAGGAAACAATATTTTACCATTGATTCTGATGATTTCGGTTGGGGCGTGCCACCTATATCATTGTGTCTATGTTCACTAATAGGGAATTGTACCATTAATTCCCACTTTCCAAAGGCAGGTGACATTCATTACTTCTTCATAGATTTCTTCTCCTAGATTGAAACAGGATAATGGGTTGTATGTCCCTCCTTCTATAGATTCCTCCTTGGAATTCATCTCCTTGTCCGGGTCTCCCTTATATATTAAGTCATTGTTCATGAAAATAATTCCTAGTTCCATCTCTTTGTGGATGATGGTCAATTATAATACTTCTATCAATACATTCTAAAGGGGTCAAGTCGGTGCAGAAACCTTCAGTCAGTAGAGTAGTCACATTGGGCATCAATGGCATATCTGGATGCTAAAACATTGGAAGACCTATATTCTTCCTCATCAGAGGGATTCTCAAGGGAATAGAAACTTGGGGCTTCCAACATCGATCACTAGGTATATTTTTCTAAAGGTATTTATCCAAGGGGTTCCTCATCTTCCCATGTTTAACATGGGGTATGCTAGGAATTTAATGTCTAGCAGAGACAAATCAGACAGATCCAAACAATTATGAAGGTGGATCAGATAGGCACATCCCTAAAAGGGAGCACCTAGAAGGTGTATCGAATGAGTGGGTTAGAACTTCCTTTTAGGACAGACCCGGGAGTGGTGTGTCCCATAAAGGGAAGGTTTCACACTGTGAAGGCTGATCTGGACACTACTGAGGGTAGATCATGGGAGGTGGACCTGAAAGAGGGAAGTACCAAGGATTACCATTGGTTGGGACTGAACCTTAGGTAGGCTTCCTATATACCCTGTGTGGAAGATAGGTATCAAAACTCGCATAGTTAGAAAGGGTGATTTGGGGCTTACACATGCTTTGATTCCCTTTTCAAGAGGGACACTCTTGGTTGGATGAATAGGTATTATTTGGGGATTATGAATGGTTATCTTCACGAGCGCTACCAAGTGTAACACCCCAAGCATCCACAGTATGCTTCTCTTTGAATAATGCAATAGCTTGCATTGTACGCATCATTGAGTTCTAGCACACCACGACCAATCAAACTAGCTGTTATAAATAGTAATACCCACTTTTTGAAATTTTATAAATTTTTTTCAAAATGAACTTCATTTTTGGATTTAGAATATCAAAATTATCTTAGGGTGAATTTTTTTTTTATTTTTCTAAAAACTTTCAATTTTTGATTAATAGTGAAAAACACTCCGTCATTGTTTAAAACCAAGTTTTTATTTAAATAATTATGTATTTTATTTAAATTTATTTTATGTAAAAATAGATACATAATACCAATATAAGTTCAATGTAATTAATTGATTTCATTTTATAATAAAATTAGATGTATAAAATTTTATTGAACTTTTTAACGTCTTTTACCCACCTTCTAGGCACATTTAAAAATTTTCATAAAATATAATTTTACCACTTATGTGATTTGAATTTCAAAAATTTGAGAGACATGGTTGACATCAGTAAGTAAAATTTGTTTCAATAGGATAAAAATAATTTTTGGTGAATAGTAACTTTTGAATTTTATTTACCACAGTTAAAAGTAAATAGGGTAATTAAAGGTAAAAATTATATTACAATTACCCTAACACATGTCCTAATTCTATTGGATAAGTTTTTTTCAACCAAAATAAAACTTATGAATAAAATATGATCCTCTTTTATCCACTTCGATTAGATTAGGACATTTATTATTATTTTATTTAAAGAAGAGTTAAAAGTGTAAAATTCAAAGCTTAATAACTAAACCATTTTTAATATTAGGTTATATATAAAATAAATTTGACTATTAATATTCATTAGAAATATAAAAATATTTTCTATATCACAGTATTTTATTTATAATTTTTAGACATTAAATAATTAAATTTATTTATGACACAATGATGATGCAGTAATTACTTATTTAATGAATGATTAAAATAATCGATATTATAAATATCAAAATAAATGTAAATTGAGACTTTTGATGCATTCAAATAACTTTCTCGGATAATATGACATGTTAGGGTTTATTTAAAGTATTTTGTTTGAAGTAATCAAGTTTTGTTGAATTTCATAAAAACCAAATACTAAATAGTGTCAAAATTGACATAAATGAGTTTTTAAAACAAATATTATATTATTAAATGATATAATATTCCAAAAAATATATGGTTCGTCCAAAGGACTTATAAAATTATATATATATCATTAATGAACCACTTGATGTTTTCTTGTCATTTTATAGTAAGTTTATAAACCATGTAATATAAAAATACAAAAAGACATGGTAAAAGTTAAACTATTTAACTATGAATTAAATCTAAAAGATAAGGTTAATATGGTGACCTAAACTTGTCTAAAACCTATTGGTAGAGAAACTTTCGACCCATACCGACTTTATCCTTGAAATAAATATTTTTTGAGCTATTAGAAAATGAAAATGATTTTATAATAAAATAATATTTCAAGCTTTTCCTAAAGTGACCCTCACCTCTCTTATAAAAGGGTACTTCCCCTTCTCTTAATTTTACACATCCAAATCCATTTAGATTGGCCAAACCCAAATAAAATATCCTTTTAAATACCCAAAAATTAACCTAGATTCATAAATTTGATCCTAAAGAAAACCTATAGAGCCCTTTTTATCAAATCAAAAGGAAGCACCTGAAGAAGAGGTAGTAATTTCATCACCTCTTTGAAAGTTCTTTTCTTCTTCCACATACACTTTCATTGTTTTTTCCAGAAAAAATAGTAAATATAGTACCTTATACATATTTTTATGTTATTATAAATATGTTACAACCATATTCATTAATCTATCCATCCTATGAATGACAAAGTCACCATACGTATGCACATATGCCTTACTGTCTCCAAGTCGTGGTGTAGTTTGTTATTCAACACATAATTATTTGGATGGGTATAATAATGAGTTTAATTGATCTAAATAATAAATATAACATGTTAATTATTCTTTATATATGATATACCATCCAATTATATACAATTTTACCATCAATAGAATGATGTTGTCGCTCGTGAGTACGTACGGATTACTGTCTTAACAAACGCGATGAGAATCATTCCCCATCATAACCATTCAGGATTAATTTTAATTTTATCATTAAAAAAATGTTTAAGAATTTAATATCATTCTAGATATGAATAAAATAAATCCTATTCATAACAAACATGACTTACGTAACAAAAAATATAAAGGAAAATGAATCAGTTAACACCAGAAACAATGATACTACTGAAATATTATTAATAAAACAATATTATCATATCATATATGATATCATATTTCTGTCTATGGTTCTCATAAAATTTAATAAAAATTATTTAACTATTATATATACGGTTAATTTACCCTTTAACAAGGAATATCACAAAGTAAGGGTTAATTTTACAATCTCTTTATTTATACGAGGTTGTTTATACCTAAGCATTTACTGGGAATTATTTGTCATCCACATCAGTGTTTCTTAAAAATTTATTTCAAAACATTTTTATTATTTATAGGACTACAGGCTAATTTAATTTACACCCTTGTTTGAATTTTTATAAAATGGTTTGAAATAAATCTTTATGTCGCTTTCCAAACAAGGTACTTTATGACCTTTTCGAAAAATTAAGGAAAGAATGTTTTTTTATTTATAGGGTAGGTGCGGCTATTTTCCACCGATATAACCCATCAAGGCTTCCCTTACAATATTATATGAATATTTTTAATGTAATTTTTTTTAATTTTTAAATTATTTCAAAATAGAAATATATATTTCAATCAAATAGTTTTTTTGGATTGATTTCATCTATGTCAACCTCTTTCGTTGGATTTTACGTTTGTTAGAAGTTGATTTATTATGATACAGAATTCCATATTGTATCAAAGGTTTTTTGATATTTTTGACTGTGGATGTTCTATTTTTATACTAGTCATGTTTTATGGTTAAAATATTGACATTTCATATGCTAGTTTTAATACGAATGTTTATATTATGTTTCAACCTTTTCATATGAGGAATGCATTGGATGTAGTATGTGAAGAGTGGGGCTCACTATATCCCCTTGATGCATCAGTAGGTCTAATGAGACAAAATTGTGTCTTGGAACAATTCCTTGACAAAATATTATTTTTAGTCTTGGCATGAGGCCTTTACTATGTGGTTATGATGTTCGACATTATGCATTCCATCATTATGAAATTATCTATTGATATTATGTGAGATTATTTGACTAGTAGAATATCTATGTGAATAAGTAAATGGAATTATTTGATTTATCTTTTCCATATTATGCTATAGTTTAATTTTAAAAGGCTTGTGTTTTAGTCTTATACATTGCCTTAAATGTTTATGCTTATTTATGATAGTTTTTGCTATATTGTTATCATTACTGAGTATATGAGATCGCCCCTTTATTATGTTTTCATTTTCCCAGGATGTGAAGAATTATATTATGGTTGACCTACATGGATAGTCTAAGGGATATGAGTGTGTTCAAAGGTGAAACAATGTTGTTTTTTTTATATTTCATGATGTAATGTAAAACTTATGTATGTATCTAGTACTTCCAAGGCTACTAAACTAATCTGTCTTTAGAGACTTTATCTCTTGTGATCATGCCAATGTTATGTAATAATGCACCGAATATGGGTAACTAGGGCCGGGACATTACAGTTGGTATCATAGGAAGTTTAGTACAAACCTTGGAAACTAGATTTAAAAAAACTCTAATTAGAGAACATTATCCAAAGAAAGACTTTGAAGATTAGTATAGAATAACTTCCTAAAATTTTGGTAATGTAAGGATTTTGTGAATATTCTAAGAAATGCATCCCTATTAGGATCCGAGCAGGTAGAAGAGGCTCTGGAATAGATGTATCTAGGGTTAAAACATGAAAACACCACTTTGATCTAGACTCGAACGGGAAATGGTGCACAACAATGGGACTTGATGCACTCTTGGTTACGACACTCCTAGGGGATATGCTTTGGATAATTCACATTTTATTTACAATCCATTATGAAGGGTTTAAGAGTAAATAATTCCTCACAGAAATTTTTTTTTATGATTATGGATTATATGCATAAACTATTCAATTTATGTTAGGTATTTTACTAGTTTGGAATTTTGTATTGTGATTCATAAACTAATATAGTTTATGAAATTGTTTAAAAATGATGCCCATCGAAAGGAATGGAAATAATATCAACACATGTAATCCATGTAGGTATTTTCCTCCTACTCAAGATAATTATAGTGGAGTCGGTGAGGTAATTGGTGCTGAACAGATCATAACCATAATGGGACAACTCGCTCAGATTAGGAATACTAAACATACCTGTATGGAGCACCTTGATCCACAACATGGAGGATCAATGTTAGACTTCTTCATCAGGAAACAACCACTAACATTTAATGGGACTAAAAATACATTTTTATCTGAGCAATGGACAAGTTTCTTAGATAAAATATTTCATGCTTTGGGGACTAGTGAAAGAGAAAAAGTTATCATGGAAGTTTATTACCTCACGGGATACGGAGATCAATGGTGGTCATTAATTCAAAACACAAAGGGGGATAAAGATGTATCAAATATGGAATGGATGGATTTTAAAGATCTTTTCATAGAAAAATACTTTCTTCATGAACGTCGAGCGGATATGGAAAATAAATTCTTGAGTCTGAGGAAAAAGAAGGATGATAATGTTGCAAAGTAGGAGGCTAACTTTACAATGTTAGAAAGGCATGCTTAAGATTATATACATAACCCAGGAAGTAAGATTGATTGATTATTTGATGGGTTAAAACCATTTCTTCGTCGAGCATTAGTCTCACAATACTTCTTGTCATACGAAGATATATTCTCTTGTACTATCAAGATAGAAAAATAATTCTCTAAGTCTTATGAAATTAAAGTAAAGCTAGAGAAGAAGAGATCTGCTGAACACTCTTGAAATGGAAATAAGGTGAAGAAGGGAAAAGTTGAATTTCTACCCTACAGTAAATGTGGGAAGAAACACCACGGTACTTTCTTAAAGGGGATGCGAGTTTGTTACAAGTGTGGATAAAATATCTACAATTATCTTGATTTCAAGGGGAATAAAGTGGTTGTTAATGTTGAATTCTATAGTTGTAGATAAATGGGGCATTATGAAAATAAATGTATTAAGCGCCAAAGAAACTTACCTCAAAAAAGGACAAGGGAGTAAGGCCAAGATTATGTGATCACTACTGATGAGGTTGATGCTCCTAATGTTATGGTGGCAGGTAATTTAATCGTTTCCTCAAATTTATCCAATGCTTATTTGATTCTAGATCAAATAATTCGTTCATATCTTCCCAGTTTTCCCAGAAAATTTGATATTTCCAATTTTATTTAACAAGTGATTTGTCTATCAAAACTCCTAAGGGAAGTATCATTGAAACAAAGTTTTGTAAATCTGTTACCATTATGGAATATAAACATGATTTATCTACTAATCTCATCATCATACCCATGATTGAATCTAATATCATTCTCATTATGGATTGGTTTTCAGACCATGATGTGAAAATTTATTATAAGAACAAGGAGGTTACAATTTTTGATGATTATAAGGAATATCTTATCTTTAGGGAAGAATCATCACCATCTAATTCTCCACTAGATAAACCCCAAATAGCTCTACTAAATTAAATTATTGTGGAGGAAGAGAGTGAAATAACTATGGGTGAGGAAAGGAATATTCAAACAGATGATGTACCTATTGTTAAATAATATTTTTATGTGTTTCTAGAGGATTTACCTAGACATCCTCAAGAATGAGAAATTAATTTTTACATTGACTTAATTCCAGGTTCAAGGACCATATCGAATACCCCTTATATAATGAACATTGTGGATTTAGTGTAACTAAAGAAAAAACTAGAGTAATTGAGTAATAAATTATTTATTCACCCTAGTGTTTCTTTATGGGGAGCCCCTATACTTTTTTTAAGAAGAAAGATGGATCTATGAGGTTGTGCATTGACTACATGGAGATCAATGCTATAACAATAATGAAAAAGTATCACCAACCTTGCATCGATGATTTATTCGATCAAATTCATGGAGCTCAATATTTTTCAAAGATTGACCTTCGATCTAGATATCATCAGTTGTGCGTCAAGAAGTAAGACATTCTGAAGATATTAGTTTTTAATAGGTATGGGCATTATTAGTTTACAGTAATGCCTTTTGGACTAACTAAAGAACCCTCTTTCTTCATAAATCTAATGAATAGAGTTTTCAAGGAATATCTTAAAAAAATTTTAGTGGTATTTATTTATGATATATTGGTATACTCCAAAAGCTATGAAGATCATGAAAACCACTTGAGAACTATTTTGAAAACTCTTAGAGGAAATAAATTATATGGGAAGTTTTGGAAATGTGAATTCTGGCTTCAGTAGATTTATTTTCTTGGACATATTCTCTCTAAGGATGGAATCTCTATTGATCCTTGTAAGACAAGATCAATACAAGAATGGCATGTACTGATGAGTATAACTAAGGTACACAATTTTATTATTTTAGCTAGTTATTATCGGTGTTTTGTCTAGAAATTTTCCCGATTGGCTAACCCGTTAACCAAGATCACAAATAAAGGGGTTAAATTTTTTTGGACAAAAGAGTGTGAAGAATGTTTTGAATAACTAAAGAGAATATTAGTCAATTCTTATATCTTGACTCTACCATCGGGGAATGTTGGGTTTGTTATTTATAGTGATTCTTAAAAGAAAGGACATGGTTATGTACTTATGAAAAATGATAGATTTATTTCCTAGGAATCATGGCAGCTAAATATAACAAAACTATCCCACTCATGATATTTAGTTAGAAGATGCAATATTTTCATTGAAGATATGGAGACACTATCTCTATGGTGAAAAATGTGATATATATACCGATCACAAGAGTTTGAAGTATATTTTATCACAAAAATAACTCAACAGGAGGCAATGATGATGGCTTGAACTACTCAAGGATTATGATTGCACTATACACTACCACTTGGGGAAGGTGAATAAGGTGGTAGATGCTTTGAGTAGAAGGGATCATGGAGTTTTGAACAATATGAGAGTTGAAAAGGATCCTATATTCACAGATCTAGTACAGATGGATATGGTAATAATCAAGAAAGGTGAAACATCAATAATTTTTCAAATGGTTTCCAAAACATATTTACTAGAAAGGATAAAAAGTTGTTAGAGTAATGATAAGGAGTTTCAAAAGAAAATCAAATCTGTGAATGATGGGAGATTGATCGACATCATATATGAAGATGGAATTTTGAAATTTGGGAAGAGACTTTGTCTTCTTGATATTCCTAATCTAAAAATGGAATTGTTGGATGATGCTCATAGATCCAATTTCTCTATACACCCTTGTAGCACTAATATGTATAGAGATTTGAAGAAACATTTTTGGTGGGACAACATGAAGAAGAAGATTGCTGATTATGTATCAAGATGTATCGTTTTTCAACAGGTGAAGGCTGGAAGAGAACATCCTAAAGGAGTCATGCAACCTCTTCCCATACCTGAGTGGAAATGGGATGATATTACGATGGACTTTGTCATGGGGCGACCAAAGAATCCTAGAAGGAATGATGCAATATGGTTCATTGTTGATCATCTTACCATGTCAGCCCATTTCCTTGCTATAAGAGAATATTTACCACTTGAACATTTAGAAAGACTATATATTAATGATGTTTTAAGAGTTCATGGTGTACCCTTATCGATTGTTTCTGATCGTGATCCCCATTTTACATCAAGATTCTAGAAAAGTCTTTAGAAATCCCTAGATACTGAACTTCATTTGAGCACTGCTAACCACCCTCAAACTGATGGACAATCAGAATGGACTATTCAAACCTTAGTAGACATGTTGAGATCTTTCCCACTTGACTTTCAAGGTATGTGGAATCAGTATTTACATATGGTAGAATTTTACTATAATGATAGCTTACATTCAAGTATTCAGATGGCACCATATGAAGCGTTATATGGAGAGAGATGTCGCACACAAAATTTTGTGGATGATGTTGTTGAAAGAAAACTCGTAGGCCTTGAACTTATTGAGGAAACAATGGAAAAGGTGAAGATTATCCAAACTCACCTCTAAGCAGCTCAAAGTAGGCAAAAGAGCTATGCCTATAACCGAAGGAAAGATTTGAATTTTCAAGTAGGAGATCATGTTTTCTTGAAGGTATGTCCAAGGAAAGGTGTTATACGATTCACTAAGAAGGGTAAATTGAGTCCCAGGTATATCAGGCCTTTTGAAATTATATAACCAATCGAAGTTGTAGCTTACCGTTTTGAAATGCCACCAAGTATCTCAAAATTTCATGATGTGTTCCATGTTTCATTTTTGAAAAAATACATACCCAAACCAACACATGTACTTACCTATAACGAAATAGATCTGGTACCTGATATGTCTTGTTGTGATGAGTCTATCAAGAATCTTGATACCAGAGAACAAGTGTTGAGAAACCGGATGACTCATCTAGTAAAAGTTATTTGGAGAAACCATAAACATGAGTAATTTATGATGAAGAATCACATGAATCTTTTTATGCAGTAGTATTCTATAAATTTCAAGGACTAAATTATTTGTATGGAAGAATGTAACACCCCAAGATTCCACGGTACGATTCTCATTGAATAATGCAATAGCTTACGTTGTACATAACTTCGAGTTCTAGCACACCAAGACCAATCAAACTAGCCATTATGAATAGTAATAACCACATTTTGAAAATTTATAAATTTTATTTTTTCAAAACGGACATCATTTTTGGATTTAGAATATTAAATTTAGTTTAGGGTGATTTTTTGGTATTTTTTAAAAACTTTCAATTTTTGATGAATAGTGAAAACACTATGTTATTGTTTAAAAATGACTTTTTATTTAAATATTTATTTATTTTATTTAAATTTATTTTAAGTCAAAATAGATACATAATACCTATATAAGTTCAATTTAATTCATTAGAGTCATTATAGAATAAAATTAGATGTACAAATTTTTATTGAACTTATAACGTTTTTTACCCACCTTCTAAGCACATTTTCAAATTTACATAATACGTAATTTTACCTCTTCTGTAATTTGAATTTCAAAAATCCAAGAGACACAGTTGACATCAGTAAGTAAAATGTGGTTCAATAGGATGAAAATAATTTTTGTTGAATAGTAACTTTTGAATTTTATTTACCACAGTTAAAAGTAAATAGGGTAATTAAAGGTAAAAATGATATTATAATTACCCTAACACGTTTCCTAATTCTATTGAATAAGTTTATTTTTGACCAAAATCCTCCTTAGGAATAAAATTTGATCCTCTTTTATTCACTTGGATTAGATTAGTACATTTATTTTTATTTTATTTAAAGAATAGTTAAAAGTGTAAAATTCAAATTTTAATAACTAAAACAGTTTTAATATTGGGTTATAAATAAGATCAATTTGAATATAAATATTCATTATAAATATAAAAGGATTTACTACATCATGGTATTTTATTTATATTTTTTAGACATTAAATAGTTAGATTTATTTATGACACAATGATGATCCAGTAATTACCTTATTAATGAAAGATTAAAATAATTTATATTATAAAAAAAATGAAAATTGACACTTTTTATGAATTAAACTAATTTTATAGGTTAATATGACATTTTAGGGTTGATTTAATGTTTTTGTTATGTAATAATGTTTTTTTGACTTTCACAAAAACCAAACACTAAATAGTGTCAAAATTGACATAAATGAGTTTTTAAAAAAAATACTATATTATTAAATGATATAACATTATTAAAAATATAATTTTTATCCTATATAAATATATATATGTCATTAATGAATCACTTGAGGTTGTCTTGGAATTTCATAGTATGTTTATTAACCATGTAATATAAAAATACAAAAAGACATGGTAAAAGTTAAACTATTTAACTAAGAATTAAATATAAAACATAAGGTTAATATGGTGACCTAAACTTATATAAAACCTATTGGTTGAGAATATTTCAACCCATACCCACCTTATCCTTGAAAAAAACCCTTTTATATCCATTAAAAATTTAAAATGATTTCATAACAAAATAATATTTCAAGATTTTCCTAAAGTGACCCTCACCTCTCTTATAAAATGGTACTTCCCTTTATATTAATTTCACACCTCTAAAGCCATTTGGCTTGGCCAAACCCTACTCAAATATCCTAACAAATACCCTCACTTCAACCTAGATTCCATACTTTTATCTTAAATCCAACCAAAAGAACCCTTTTGATCAAATCAAAAAGAAGCACCTGAAGAAGAGGTAATAATTTTATCACCACTTTCAAAGTTATTTTCTTCTTCCACTTCCTCCTTCATTGTTGTTTCCATACCAAAATAATAACTCCAGTACCTTATAAATACTGTGATTTTATTATATATATGTTACAACCATATTCATTATTCTATCCATCCTATGAATGAAAAACCATACGTGCGTATGTACAACTTACAGTCTCGACGTCGTGGTGTATTTTGTTATTCAACACTTCATTATTTGGATAGGTATAATAATGAGTATAATTGATAAAAAAATAAATATAACATGTTAATTATTCTTTATATATGATATACCATCCAATTACATACATTTTCACTATCAATATAATGATATTTTTGCTCGTGCGTACGTACAGATTATCGTTTCCACGAACGCGATGAGATTCATTCCCCATCATAACCATCTAAGAATAATTTTCATTTTATGATTAAAAATAATTTTTATGAACTTAGTATCATTCTATATATGAATCAAATACATCCTATCCACAACAAACAAGGCTTAGATAACAAAACATATAAAGGAAAATGAATCAGTTAACACCTAAAACAATGATACTGCCGAAATGTTATTAACAAAGCAATATTAAAAGATCATATATGAGATCATATTTATGTATGTGGTTATTTTATAATTTAATAACAATGAATTAACTATTATACAGAAGGTTAATGTACCCTCTACCAAGGAAAAGTACATGGTAAGGGTTAATTTTACAATCTCTTTATTTATCCAAGGTTGTTTATACGTAAGCATCTACTAGGATTTCATTATTATCCACATCTGTGTTTCTTAACAATGTATTTCAAAACATTTTTATTACTTACTAGACTATGGTTTAAAGTCATTTATACCCTTTTCTTACTTTTTATAAAAAAAATTAGAGGAATATTTCTGTCTCTTTCCAAACAAGGTACTTTATGACCTTTTCGACAAATTAAGGAAATTTTTTTTAACTTATATGAAGGGCGAAGCTATTTTCTGCCATTATAAACCTTCTAATATTCCCTTAAATGTTTATAAGAATGTTTTTAAATTAAATTTTTTCTTTACTTTTAAATTATTTCATAATAGAAAGATATATTTCACTCAAAGAGTTTTTTTGGATTGATTTCATCTATGTCATCATCCTCTGTTGAATTTTATGTTTCTTTGAAGTTGATTTTTTATTATACAATATTCCATATTTTATTGAAGGTTTTGTGATATGTTTGACTGTGGATGTGATATTTTTATTCCATTAATGGTTTATGGTTAAAGTATTGACATTTTCTATTCTATTTTTAATAGGAATGTTTATATTATGTTTCAAAATTTTCATATGAGGAATACATTGGACGTAGTAAGTGATGGGTGGGGCTGCTTACAGCCCCTCTATGCATCGGTAGGTCTCATGAGACAAACTAGTGTCTTGGCGCAATTCCCTGAAAAAATATTATTTGTAGTCTTGGCACTAGGCCTTGATTATGTGGTTATGATATACGGAATTATGCATTCTATCATTATGAAATTAGCTATTGATATTACATGTGATTATTTGACTAGTATAATATCCATGTAAATATGTAAATGGAACTATTTGATTTATCTTTTCTATATTATGCTGAAGTTTAAGTTTAAAAGGATTATGTTTTATTCTTATACATTTACTTAAATTTTTATGCTTATTTATTATTTTTCCTCTATATTTGTTTCATTACTGATCATCTTACCTAACCACATTCTTATGTTTAATTTTCCCCAGGATGTGAAGATGTATATTATGATTGATCTATAGGGATAGGCTAAGGGATATGAGTGTGTTAAAATGGGACAAATTCTTTTTTATTTTGTGATATAATGTAAAACTTATGTATGTATCTAGTACTTCCAAGGCTACTAAACTAATCGGTCTTTCGAGACTTGATCTCTTGTGATCATGCCATTATTATATAATAATTCACCAACTCTGGGTAACTAGGGTCAGGGCATTACACCAGTAGAAGAAATGGAATTAATGGGGATTATATGCTTAGAAATCCTAGATAGATGATGTGACCCCCCCCCCCCCCATTATAAGGGTGAGGTGATGGAGCATATGGATAGGGCTTATGCATGGTTATCTACCTGTATGAATGGTGTGATTCCACCAGAATGTGGAGGATCAGGTAAGAATTATTATAGATGATGGAGGATTGGATGAAGTGGATGTGATGGAACCAACATGAAAATTATGGTGTTCCTCTTGAACCTCAGGGGGGTTTCCTACATACCCTGTCTAGAAAACAGGGATCAAAGTCCACATAGTTCTGATGGGGGTATTAGGGATTACACTTTGTTAGCTGCCCAATCAAAACGGGACATGTGGTTGGGGATTATGCATGGTTATCCATCCAGGTGGACCAGAAGGGGATGTGACCTTCGGGTGGTGCATTATCCTCCTGATATATAGTGGATCAAGGGAAAGACTAGGATGAGGATGGGTGATGGTGGATACTAAGATCCAGAAGGTGAAACCCTAAGAGGGGGAACCAGGGTTTACTAGTGGTTGGGATTGAACTTTAGGGAGGCTTCCTACATACCCTATATAGAAGATAGGGATAAAATCCCATTTAGTTCGATAGTTTGGGTCCTACACATGGATAGTGGCCCATGAAGGTGGAAACTGGGGCTTACTACAGGATGGATGCCTGAAATAAGGGTTTTATGGTTACTAATAACCTCTAAGACCATGTGAGTCATGATCAGTGTGAGAAACAAGTGGAATTAGTAGACTAGATGGCCACATCATGAAATATGTGTCAGTGAAGGATGGTGTTGGGATCACACATGGTTAATGGTTGTGGGAGATGAAGATTGGGGATTACTTCTGTAGGGATGACAAAGTAAGATGTCTTTTTGTATGAGGAGGATTCCATTCCATTTTAGGAAGGTCTCATTCCATGTTATTTATACACAAAAAACCCTATCAAGGTGTGTCGGGGTTTATATAGAGACTACCTGAGGCACACATGGATAAAAATCCCAAAGGGAGAGAGAGATGAGAGGGATCTGTTGCTCATCCTCTATCTGATCCTCTCATACTTTCCACACATGAGGCAATAATAGTTTAACATCATGTGTTGAGGATTTTGGTGCTAGGCAGTTTAACATCCTGCATCTCAGACAATGAGGACTCACTCCTCACCCCTGGGACTTTCATGACTAGTTCCCTTTAACCTTTAGTGAATGGGTAGAACTAGTAATGCTATGATACAATAAGGTAGAGGAGAGGTTATTCTATGATTTCACATTAGCATGGATATGTGAAGAAGCATTAGGTAGATCAATGTAATATGGGACACCACATGAGGGACTATTAAATCACTGCATGTAAGTGTGGAGGGCCGCACGGAAGAGGCACAAGAAAGATATGGGTCTTGTGTAAAAGAGGGTCCCAAACATAGTGCCATGGGATAAATACAACCCTTGGAGTCTATAGGAAGGTTTGTACACAATATTGGATACTTGTGTGAAAAATGATGGTTCTGAGCAGAAGAGGTACACCACAAGGTCATATCTTGCACACAAGAGGTATATTTTTCACACTTGCATTAGGAAAAAATTAAATGGATGAGGTTTAATCCCTTTTGGGCCCCCTGAGGGTGGAACCATGTGGGATATAATTAAAGAACTTGTACCTTGAATTCGTGACATTCTCATGGTTGTAGAAGGATTCATCTTTCACACATGAGAGAGAGTGTTCATCTTCCAGAGTTACCCCAAAAGGGTGAGGTTCCCTTCTATTTATATGAAAAAATTCTTTGTGGGAGAGAATAGGAAGGCTAGCACGGAAGTGGCCTGTTGATATCACATTGGGAGTGTAAGATAATTTCATGTAGTATTACCCTTTTTTAGGATAACCTCTAAACTTCCATGCACATTCCTTAGCCATTTCTTGGAGGCCAGGGTGAATGATCACCTTTGACATCACCTTGGGTGACACTTAAGAGCCTTATGTGTATATTTTGATCTTGTTTGAATTCATATAAACATATGTGCAGCTCCCTTGGGGTTCTCAGGATTGTATTCTATGTGAAATTATGGATTTAAGCTACTAAAATATGCATATCTACGGCCTCAAGTAGAATTCAGCATCAAAACATCCCCCCCCTCAGAATATGAGATCAAAGGGGACTAGAAGGTCGGGTTATAAGGGAAACACTGAATAGAAAAATGTATTTATGGTGGTTCATGAAAAATTCAAATATGGAACATAAGGTGCCTTGGATACATGAGGAAGACCTGGTCCACGCCTATAAATATGTGGGGGGGACCAAGGAATAGTACCTTGATATTTTTATGATTAGATATTCGCTCTCATGTAAGGAAGTTTATCATTCAATCATGAAAGAACTTAAGGTTGGTTGCTCCTTTACACACAACTTCCTAATCTTCCATGATTCAGACTTAGCCTATTTTCTTCATGGTTGTCATCCAATATTTCATGAAACCTTCTATTTTTTGCTCCAAACCTTAATCCTTGGTGACATGTCTATTGTGAATTTGTAGATTTAACTGAAATGGACGGTGAACAAACCACTTCATAGAGGGAGGTCAACTTTGCTACATGGAGGGCCCATAGGATTCCAAACCCCTAAATTATTCATTATTGAAGGGTATTATTGGAAAATAAAATGATCTTAGGCATGATAATGTAGGCTTAGAAGTATTATGTCTTGAGCGATAGCCACATGCTATGGAAGTTCGACATTTTTAAGGAAGTGTCCATTTTGGGTTTCAATACTAACTCGTCGCAGTTGTGGGTCATGTGTAAAGATGTTATTTCAGTGGTACAACATCACAGAAAATGGACACCCCTCTAGGGACAATAAGGAGAGATGGTTTCC
This sequence comes from Viscum album, assembly GCA_963277665.1. Taxonomy (NCBI): domain Eukaryota; kingdom Viridiplantae; phylum Streptophyta; class Magnoliopsida; order Santalales; family Viscaceae; genus Viscum; species Viscum album. The sequence goes on along the minus strand of OY728141.1, from coordinate 513,771,956 downwards.
CATGTCTTAAATCCGATAACCATGACCGTTACAGGAAGTAAACCAGTGGAAAAGGAATTTCTCACCCACTCTACAAGAACCTTCCAGAGCAGTGTAACTAATGAGAGTAAGGGCTAGTAGTAGGACTGATACTTGAGGTCTAGGGGTAATTTCATGATTGAATGGTAATGGGTGTTTAGGTGTGTCAAACATGCAAATAGTTTTTGTAAGATCAATGAAACATTGGTCTATTTGAAGTCGTGTGGTCATCGCAATTTCATTTCTACCGCCAGCGGGATTTAGTGGAAGAGTTATTCATATAGTGTTCTTCAAACACAAATACTTTCTAGATCCACTATAGGGAGGTAGGTATCAGTATTTTGATATCCACTGCATCAAAGGTATTCCTCTGGAGGGACTTCAGTATGATGTGTTCTACTAATAGAGAATATCTAGGGGGATAGAGAAAGAACCCCCATTTTCACATGGAATCTACTGGACTTGGTGAAGGTGAGGCTAAATATTGAATACATCCTGAAGGACATATTCAACCCAGAATGGTCCATTCTATTCCTCAATAGAGATAAAGAGGTGAGGATGTCAGGTCGAGGTATGAAATTCCCAAATGCGTCATAAAGGGGAAAGGCATGATTATATTGGGTGGTCTTAAAGGTAGGATGATATCCGATTTAGGGATTCAGTGTGGGTGAGAGCCTGGATCTATGGGTACGATATTCCTCTTTCCTCGCTACCTTACTAAGTGGGTGGATTCTTACAGTGAGGGAAACAAGAATCAGGTTTTATCCAGGGATTCTAGTAATAGTTGGGATCATGGAATCCTGTAATGAGGTTAATCTTGGAGTGCCTCTACTGGAGAGGTTATACAGTATTCTAGGACATATTTCTAGAGGGGGTGTACCCAGGAGAATTTTCGGATCATTCCAAATTTTCTATGGATGGAGTGTAGCTCAATTTGGTGGGTATGAATTCCAAAATTCCATTTATCCTCTAGGAAACAACCTATGATTGTCTTTATTGAATATTGATGGGGCCCATCCACTGATGATCAATGAGGAAGGGATCAATCACCAGATTGGAAATCATGGAAAATTTAGTTTTCACCAATTCCATACCTTGTTTGAAAAGATGGTGGATGACCTATGAAGTTCACTTGAGTAAAGGGAATATATTTATAGTATTATGGGTGGTGTGTTAATAGCCTAGATTGATGGAAAGATTCTTTGTAAACTATATGTGCCATCCCACTTTTCCAGACAATTTTTGTGTCTAAAACACATGCCAAAGAAAGTGTATACAAAGTCTTGGGATGAGTAGCACTAATGTATCCTTCACTAGTTGTGGATTATTTTTACAGCCACCAGATTTGGTGAAACAACCACACATCCCACAATTGATTTTTGTCATCTTGTTGAAAAGATATGTTGACCACTAGGTAGGGGCATATCTAGAAACAATTCTACAGAAGCTCATTTGGAAAATCAAGGTGTAAAATGTAGATTTTAGTTGATAATAGTGTAAATTAGATGCCACTAGGGAAGAAAGACTATATGAATACCAAATGGCTGGAGAAGAAAAAGTTGGAACCTCGGTGGTTGGAACATCGCAAGGTGCAGCCACACCTCCGCCATTGGAGGAGGGGTGGTCCCAATGGCGGCCTCGTGGACCAGCTATAGAAGACCCTGAGATGAAATTGAGATACCTAATATATCCCACTATAGACACAATCTTTTCTATACTCTGGTCAACTTTCACAACACTGCGACAATTGATATGTCTAGAAAGCCTATGGAAAAAATTGATGCGATATGGGATCCAGCTGCTAGAAATTGGCCTCATCTAGGTTGAAGACAGGGTGGATTTTTATCGTTGATATGTGTATATAATGAAAATGCATGAATATACATTCCAACAAGTGAAATATGAAGATCCACATATTTTTTTCAAAAGTGATGCTCGACGAAGATCATGATCTGGAAGAACTATCATATGAAATAGACAGTAGAGAAGAAAAAGAATAAGAAGAAGAAAGAGAATATGAAGAGGAGGAGGGAGAAGAAGAAAAATATTGAGAAGATTATAAGGATGCAAAGACTAGTTATAAGGATATATAAGGGGAAATGACTCACTGAGGTAGTCCATGGGAGAGCGGGGAAATTGTAGGCTATGATGAGGAACCTGCTGAATATCCTGAAGTAAGTTTTGACCTATTTCTCTCATGGTCCCTTCATTTTTCGTAACTCAAAACCACTAACCAAATTTTTTCCTATTTAGGAAAAAATTATTGATTATCAAGTGTATCTTACCAAAGGGCGTGAGAGTATAATGATGGATGTAGAAATTTATCTCCCTAAGACCACATCTGGGGTTGAAAAAGGCAGCGATCCAGCTACAGTCTAAGTGACCAGAGGTGGACCAACTGAAGAAGAAAAAGTGATGACCTCAGAGTCCCAGGTTGTCCTCATTGTTGATATGGAGTAATTTCTAATCATCGATCTAACATGAACTGAAGAGTCTCTGGTGGATGAAGATTCCGCAGTGACCCAAACAATTGATCTGGAAGCACCTAGCTCTTTCAAGTCTCTATTTTTTTTATATAACAACATCTATTATCTGAGAATATTACTGACCAAGGTTTCCATTCCACTTAGTTCTCATATGTCTACAAGACTAACAAAAAAAAGTGTCTAGTACATATTTGGGGTCTCTCTTGATGGATATACTTATCCTTGATGATCCATTCATTCAAGTTTATTAGGACCTGGCACCTGGTCAGTATGAAATCATTACTACAGGTAATGCCACTACCAGGGTGAAGACAAAAAATAGAGGAGATTACACTACTAAAGAAGAAATAAGATAATATGGTCTCCCCATGTCATAGAGTCTAGTCCCTCAGAATGGATGATAGAGGATGACCATGTACCATAATTTCTAGCTATCTACCTTAAATATAGACCTACAGACCTAGAAGAGCTAGATGACTCTAATCCTGACGCAGTTGAAGAGATTCGTATGACATAGAGATGGGAATCAAAGTGTATAGAGCACTTCCTTGATATACCAGAGGCAGAATGGCCAAGTCATATGGGGTTACTCCACACCTAGTTTCACTATCTCTGTGTCGGTGGGGTGGATACCTTTTATCTTTATGTGAGGATCCACGAATACCTTGTTGGGAAGATATGGGAGATAATACAGCATTTAGATGTCGACTGGTTCCAAATGAAATTTTAGAACATCTAAATGTTCCATGAGGCTGAGTAGTAAATCCATCACCTTAATGAGAAGACAAATGAGATTTCCACATTCATCACCAACCAGTAAAAATTCATTTAACGATTTAAGGCCTGTATGATGGAAGAATATGAGAAGCTAGAACAGGTGATCCATCCAGTGGATGAGCTTCAAGATGAATGTGATCGAATTCAGATTAGGGATAACAAGCTACACTATATGACTATAAATGAGTAGGGGGAGATCAGGAAGCACCAAGTGACTCTAAAATCCATATTCTAGAATGTGGTGGTGTAGAAGCACTCCATTGAAGGGGAAGATCCCTAAGGGTTGTGTTTTTTCCAAGCTTATGAAACATACTATTCTCTTATTTTTTACTTGTTTGATTTGAACTGTGTGTATGAGAATATATCCTACTTACTTTAAACATTTAACCTAAATTATATCTATGAAGCAACCAACGATAATTACCTAAGCTCACATGGGTCATACCTAGTGTGAGAAACAAGGGACAACCACATAACAGTTCACTTCGTATGAGAGTGTCAGCTAATCATAGAATACTTGGTGTCTGCTTTTGTTGACTAAACACCCGAAGTCTTTGTACTAAGAGAGTTTGTGATTGGAGAAATGGCTCTTAGAGTATCCAACTTGACTTTCCCGATGTTCTCTAGTGTACTAATGGGATAACTCCCGGGGTGTTAGAATCAATCCGAACAAATTCGAATGAAAAGCATGAATTACAATACCCAAAAGTTGGAACAAGATGATGATGACATGCTGATAAAAGATTACTGTTGGCCTTATTTGAAACAAAATATCTATATCTCTATCCTGATATGGGTAAAAACAAACAAGGAACAACCACTAACTATATTCGAAATATGGGTCCAAACTCAAAATTTCATCCAAAGTCCTTTGGTTGGTGGGCTTGGAATGGCATGTGATCCAAAACAGCATGGAGCTAGACCGTTAGGGGGTCCCTTCATATGTGAAAGAGGATGAGGATCTGAATAATGGGCACTCAAATCATGGAAGTGGAGTGGTGTAATGTTCAAAAAGATTTCAACACTCTTGAAAATACACTGCCATTCCCTTGAGTGCATTGGTGTAGGAACATTGAGCTGAACAAAGATCAAACATATCTCCTAGTATAGTTTCATCTCGGATTCTAACCAAAAATTAAAGGTGTGAAAAATGTGGTAGAGGATAGACACTTTGGGAGAGTAACTCTCAAATGAGGTCCTGAGATACTTTGTAGTTTTACAACATGCAAGCAAGGACAATGCATTGTACAGTATTATGTCATGCGATCGGGACATCTCATAGTTTAAGTTCAAGTGATCAGGATCTTTTCAAATATTTTAAGGTCATACTACATGTCCCCGAGCTTCCATTTTAAGTTCATGGGGCTTGGACGATGATGTATATTTCTGTAGTGTTTTCATGGAATGGGTGATAGGAACCCAACACGAATGAGCCAAATGGGGCTTATAGACCATACAAATACCAGGGAACAGACTGAATTTAGGCATATATGATGTAGTGAGGGTAAAACCTAACAAGAATGAAGGCTAATAATACCTACAATCACACCAAATGTCCCTATGGGGATCCTAGTTTATGTTCATAGAGTTTGGACCGTACATGGGTCCCAAGGGTTTGAAAGGATAATAAACCTATGGCTAGGCCCAAAAAAAGTATTCAGGCATCACTTAATATCCCATAAGGATGGAAATCAAGCCATACATAGTTTTTGATAGAAAAAATCATCGTGAAGGTCTGACCCAATCACAAAGAGAAGAGGCATTAGATATTTTTTGTTTGTTCTTTTGTTGTTTTTTTTTGAAAGTATGGACCAAGATGAAAATTTAGGGTGTTTCTAAAGTAAGTAATCCTTGTATAGGTCTTGACATGTGGCATGGTGGATAACCAGTACCGAGGGTGATGCCCTCTCAAATGTGAACACCACAATATTTCCCTATTTTTCATCATTTAGCCAAGAATATAATTCTATATTTTAAGTTCATCTGATTGGAAAAACCCCTGAATTTTAATGTCATGTGATAAGGATGAAATAGTTTAACATTGTGTGGGATGAGACAAAATAATTTAACATCATGTTTCTTGGATGAAATAGGTATTAATTTAAGGTTGTAGAACTTGGACTATAGGTTTTCATAGCCTCTCTATGTGGGAATAACTCTACCAAGGCTCATAAGGCCACGTGATTCATTCTTAGTGTGGGAAATAGGGAGTGATGTCAGGCTTTCCCATAATATGGGAGCACATAACAATGGAAAGGAAATAATGGGTTTGAAAATCCCAACCACACTGACATTCCCACTTAATGCTCACAGATGCATGAAGGGACCACTGGAACACATAGATGTAGAGAGTATGTAAACTAAACCTCTGAGATCTAGACCCTAGAGAGAGTGACTAACGAGTAGGGTCACTACTGACCATGTTCGAAATAAAGGGGTGACTACTTCACTAGTAGTGGGTGGGGCATACAAGTGAATAAATGACTGCTAACCATATTTGAAACACAGGATCCATCATTTTTTACTGTAAATCCATTAGGTCATTGGATGGGGATGGGAGGTGATCCAAAGAGGCATGAGACCATCACTGTTATGGGGGTGGGGGTCCTTCTGTATGTAAAAGATAGAGGAAATATAAACCCAAAAAGACTCAAATTGTGGAGACAGGTTGGGGAGATATCTACATGGAACTTGAAACCTTTGGTCTCATGCCCCAATGAACTAGGGAATGTTAGTGGTAAGACCCAACTGAACCCCAGATAAAATTCCATGTTATTGTAAATAGTTTAAGGTTTTATTTCTTATAAAATGGTTTCATAGTTTAATGTGGTGTGCATGGCATGTACCCATGTAGTTTAACATCATGTGGTAAGGATGAAAATGTCACACAGTTTATCATCATGCGGATGGAACATGTGCATCCTAAAAGAGAAATGTGTGGTGTGGTAAATAACCTGACGTGAATGAGGAAAAAAGAGATATAGATAACACCACACATTATCAATGGGAACCCATACCAAAATGGTCGATATCCTCTCAAATGAGAAAATCATAGTCATTGAACAGTTTACTATCATGCGAACTAGGACACTGAAAATCTAGGTGTAGGGTTATAGAGCTCAGATTGTAATCAGGTGGAGATATGTATTGTGGCGCTATAAGGTAGCCCAATATAAATGAGGACCAAATAAATCCACACCACACATTTTCAAAATGAGAAAACCCTAGAAAAAGGGGGAAAATGTTCATGATTTTGTGGATGGTCCTAGGGAAAAAATGTGTGGTCATAACTATCCCATAAGGATGGGAATAAAGACATATGTAGTTCTTGAAAGTGGCATGTAAAATGGCCAGTGCCAAGGGGAAAAGTATTCTTAGGTGAAGACATCGTGGCACTATGTATTTTACCTTTATACATCCTAGATATAGAATATGTAGTTTAATGTAATGCGATAAGGATAAGGGATATTATGCAATTTATCATCATTCCACAAGGATGATGGTGATATTATTATATGGTCATAGATCTCATAAGGTGAGGTTTACAAAGAGGAATTGTGAATTGTGATGCCATTAAGAAACCTGATGTGAATGAGGAAAAAAAGGTCTGCACCCCACAACACATTTTCAAAGGAAACCCCACAAATAGTTTGAATTAATTATGCTTGGACATGGATTCTTAGTTTAAATTCATGATCCCGAGATGTAAACCCCTAGTAGAGTTTGGACCATAGGATGGTGTGATTCCTCCATTTAGATACAAACCCTACAGAGATTAGTAATCCCACATGATCCATGATTCATGTGGGAAACAATGGTTGGAGAGTATTCTTACAACACATGGATACACAAAATAGAGGAAAAGGAAAGTTGGGTTAAGGATTTTCCAATAAATCTCACCAGCCTACTCAATGTGAAAAGTACACAGAGGGGTAGTGATAAGGGTGTTAAAGTTCCTCCATGAACATAAGGATGTGTAAAGTGATGTGAATCAAAGTGTTTAATATTTGGGACACAATGAGGGTGGAATAAATATTGAGGATAACTACTAACCTTACTCGAAATATAGCATACATATCATGTAACCTAGGATGGGAATAGACAAATGAGGGTTGGCCACTGACCTTATTCGAAACACGGAACCTGTCCCAAAATATCATTTTAAATCTTATGGGTCATTGTCCTAGGATGGTAGGTGGCCCATACAGACAAAAACCATTCCATTATGGGTTCCCTTAAGACATAGAAGATTATAAAGACCCAAATAAGGGGACACATGAAACATGGACATGGAATCAGATAATGTCCATACAGAATCCAACACTCCAGGTTCTACACCACATCGCATCTGATCACGGTTGTGAGGAATTTCAGATAGAGGGAATCATACACCTTCTTAAGGAAAAAAGCCTTAAGAGGGTTATTAGATATGGAATGGTAATTAACCAATTCCAAATGAAGAGGACAAGGAATAAAATAGGGTTAATGAACCAGGGGTTGGACCCAAAGAAAAAATGTCTGGGTATCCCTACATATCTCATAAGGATGGGAATCATGCCTCGTGTAGTTCTGGATATGGAATGGCAGATGGAAAGTGCCGAAGGTGATTCCCAGTTCGATAAGGACATCAGGATGTTTCATATTTTATCAAAGTACAACCATGAAAAAAGATTTTCTGTAGTTTAACATCACACAACTAGGAAGAAGCAGTAGTTTATCGTCATAAAGGATGGGGCAGTTTAACATCATGCATAAAAAACGTTCATTATTCATTTAAGTTCATGAAGAAAGGACCATTAATTATATGTAGTTTAATGTCATTTATGTTGGACACAACAGTTTAAAGTCATGTAGGATGGGGCAACACAGTTTACTGTAATGTTTATTGGATGATAGAGATCTTAATTTAAGGGAATAAAGTTATGATTTTAAGGTAAATATCCTAAAAGATAGATGTTTAGTATGGATCCATGAATAAATACAATGTGAATGAGGACTAAGTAGGTCTCAACACCACACCACACTCTCTCTCAAAAACTTAGTCCATGGGGCCAAAAAGTTGAGTTGGCAGTTGTGCCCAAAGGAGAACTGTCTGGGCATTCCTACGTACCCCATAAGGATGGGAATCAAGATATATGTAGTTCTCATATTATTATTTATTTTAATTTCATTTGATAAGGATTAAGTTTGTTTCAATATTTTTAATTTCATGCGGGATGGAATGGTTTAACATTGTGTGGGATGAAGGAGATCTGAGTTTAAGGTCATAGAGCTCAAACTGTCAAGAAGAGTGTGTAGTTTTTCATCATGCAAGATGATTGAACCCCTCTCATGAAAATTACTTTTCGAGGAACTTAGAATAGGTGGGATGAGTGATTCTATCTCCATCCAAGGTGATTAAAGAGTATGCATAGTTAGGGTAAACCTAGTGAATAATGTAAGATTCCTTCCATTTGGGATCCATCTTTGGCATCTTCCTACCAGGTATCATCAACATTCTTAAAGAAAATACCATGTTACCTTGAATGAAGGATAAGAGATGAACTTTCTTGTTGAAAGCTCTAGATATCCTTTTTTGGTTCCTCTCTATATTTTTTAAGGCTTGAAGCATGATCACATTAAGGGATTCTATCTCATCTAGACATAGTTCTTCTACTCTTTCTAATGTCTACTCGTTGTAGAAATCTCTATATAGTGATGGAAACTAAATATCAAAGGGAAGGAATACCTCTGTATAATAAACTAGGGAATACAGGGTCACCTGGGTGGAATTTAGATTTATCATTCGATAAGCCCGAAGAGTGTTGGGGAGCTTTTCTAACTAACTTTTATTGTTTTGTACCACCATATTTTATAAAATCTTAGAGAGGATCTTGTTGAATGCCTCAATATGTCAATTTTCTTATGCATGGTAGCAAAAAGTATGGTTGGAACAAATTTTGTACTTGACATGAAATTTATTTAGCTCAGCTACAAATAAATTTGTGTCATTGTTAGTGAGATCAGGATGAGGGACTCTGAATCGATGGATGATATTGGAGCTCATGAACTCAATAATAGAATGGGCCTTGACTTCCTTAAGAAAAATAGCCTCTACCTACTTGGAAAAGAAATATTTTATGGTTAGAATAAACCTACACTAGCTAGTTTTTACTTGAGGACATGTTCCCTTGACATTGAGTCCCCAAACCACAAAGGGACAAGAATACTTGGTGGTATAGAGGGTCTTTGGTGGACCATGAACAATTTTGGAATGAATCTAACAAGTGTGGAACCTCTTGGTGAATTCAATGCAATCATGGAACATGGTGGGACGAAATTATCCCAACCATTGAGTCTGGGGAGAGAGTTTCATCCCTACCTGATGGGATCTATAAGAACCAACATGAACTTCTTGCATAACCTAGGTAATATTGCCTCATTGAATGAAATAGAGGATAATTCAATCAAAGATGCATTTTTAGAGGATATGTTCAAGGATATGATTTATCTATAGGGTACAATGAACTACACACTAATAGATTCACTTATTATAGACTATGTTTATTGGTTGATTTCAATGACAGAGATACTCAACAAAAGGAATTGTCTAATCAAGGGATTCTTATACTACGGAAGGGGGATCCAGAGGAACCAATCGGGAGTCATCATCAATAAGGTGAATTACATGTTGGTTTTCATCATCTTATAGGGAGATTGGAGTGATGAACCTTTGATGTTCCAAATGAATGAATAGATCTTATTTCTTAGGCTTGGTGAGAGAAATGACTAAACTGACCATGGTGTCAGCTTGACTGTTCTATGACTGGGGAACATGAGTCACCTCTAGAATAAAAGTGAAATAGGACATTAACAGGTGGGTGTTCTATAATAGGGGTGTGATCTCTAGATTACTAACGATATAGTCATCATTGATCTTTCTGATGGCTAGCTTAGAGTCCCCCTTTAAATGTTGGTGGGGAATGTCAATCTCAAGGTCCAAACCGAGACCAACGATGAGATATATATACTCTTCCTCATTTTTTGTGTAGGCTTCTGACAATAAGAATTAATAGGATAGGACAAACTGTGTAGGTGTGATGAAGACAATCCACAGGCCTACTCCATTAAGTCTGGGATCATTGAGCCACCTTTATGTTGGACTTTGGGAGGCATTGCCAAAATGAATCTGCCAACATGGAATAGCCTGATCTACTAAGAGGATAGACTCATAAAGAAAATAAAGATCCATGGAATGCTCTATGGGGGTCAGATGAGCGGAAAGAAAATCTTCCAGTGCCTGATCCTTGACTGCCATCTATGGAATGAACTTGATGTCGAACTACTAAAGGATCACCGACCACCCAACTAGATGGCCTATCAATATATGTTAGTTCCAAATATACTTTATCGGATCCATGTGGGACACCAGATATATCCCATGATGCTATAGATAATGCTACAAATTCTTCACTATGAACACTAGTGTGAGGAAGCTCTTCTTGATAGAGGAATATGTAGTCTCTATGTTGAGGATCATACAACTGAGATATTAGAAACTATACTCCATACCCTCATTATTTTTCTAGGTGAGAAGGGTGCTGAAGGATCATTCCAGGACGGTCACATAAAGGACCAATGACTTTCTGGAGATGGGTGGCATCAGAACTAGAGGTTGGAGAAAATATTGTTTGATCACCTCAAATGAATTCTATCACTCTTCATCCCATTGGTAGATGACACCTTTATTCCTGAGTTTGGAAAATGGATTACACTTTTCAGCTAGATTCAAGATAAATCAATGTATATAGGCCAAGTTTCCTTGAAATCATTGGAGAAATCAAAGGTTTCTTGAAGGATTCATCTGAATAATATCCTTTATCTTATCTGGGTCAATATCAATTCCTCTATACCTGACACTAAATCCAAGAAACTTACAAAAGGTAACCCCAAAGGCACACTTCAAGGGGTCCATCTTCAGATGGAGGGAGTTAAGGAAGTCGAATACTTTCTCAATATCTCTGAGATGGTCCTCATAATGGTGGGATGTGACCACCAAATTTTCCACATAGAATTCCACTAGAATCTTGAGGATCAGATAGAATATGTGATGCATAGACTATTGATAGGTAGCTTATGCATTATTCAAACCGAAGAACATTAACTGATATAAAAAGGTCCCTTATTTTTCCCTGAAGGTGGTGGAATCTTCATCTTTTAGGGTCATCTATATATGATTATACCCAGAATATCCATCTATAAAGGAGAGGGCTTGGATCCCATTGGTGGCATTGATCAACATCTCTGTCACAGAAAGGGGGAAATTGTCCTTCGGACAGTGATAGATGAGATCCAGAAAGTCGATACATACTTTAATCTATCTATTCTTCTTCCAGATGAGAATGATGTTGTCTATCCACCTGGGTTACTGGACTTCCTTGAAGAAGTTGGATTTAATGATATTATCAAATTTTTCTTGACCATGGCACTATAATATGAGTGAATCTTCTTGGGTGGAAGTTTGAAGCCGCAATGACACATAGGGAGACCAAGGTGGTGGAAAGATACTTGAGGATACAGTATTTTCTTCTCTTCATAACTCTTGTAAAATTCATCATGATTCTACTTTAAGAAATACACATACTGATGTTGTTCTTCCATAGGCATAGTTGCGTTAATCATTTTGGCCTCGGTCCTTGCTCAATACTAAGATTCACCTCTACCAATTCATCAATGGTGGTGGATATTACCTATTCAAACATGGTAAGAGCATCCTCTCGGTCCTCCTCCTCATCTAAAATAGAGGGATCCACAAGAGGGATGTTTAATCAATGACAGCAGATCCATGGGGAGCACTAATGCCTACTCGAGCAGATGTGGAATCGTTATTGAGAGAATAAAAAACTGTTGAAACCATGTAAACAAAGTTATTTGACCTAATTACATTAGGCCTTTGACCAAGGGCCCCGTGTTTGATGATATAAAAGCATTGGGGGAAGGTTGGTCGATGTTGGCTTTGACTGGCCTGACAAAACAAGCTAGTGTGTTGTACTTCTATAGCCATATGAATAATGTCTTGATACCTAAAATGGGTAAGGGGTTCTAGTATTACCTGAGCCTGGTGTTTATTGGAATATGTGGTAATATTCCAACGTTCCTTGTACCTGGGTACATGTCTTACCCTCATCTCAGAAATGATGAAGCAATGTCCCACATATGGGGTTGTAACCTCCAACTAGTGAATTGAGAGGATGAAAATATCATACAAAACTTCCCATGGTTCGGCCACAGTAGTAGTGTGATCAACCTCATTGGTCTGAACCTATTTTTACGTTATCTTGTAATATTTTTCATATAAATAGTAGGATTCACAAGAGGCAAAGGAAGATGCATCAACTTGGATAATTCCCACTCAACCATTGAGAGAGTACTTGAGGAATTGATGGTATGATGAGGGAACTACTGCATGTAGTTGGAACTAGGGTCTACCCATTAGTGCATTATAGGTGGTGTCATGTGAGAGAACCATGAATTTAGTGTTGTAAATCAGGAATATAAACTAGGTCTTTGGAAGGATTCTTCCCCATAGTCTTTTCTCAGTCCTATCACTACCCGTAATCTTTATGTTAGAGGGACTCAAATCTTCCTTAGTCATTCCTAGATTGAACAAAATCCAAGTTAGGAAGAGATTGATCTAAGAACCTGTGTCAATGAGACAACAACAGGAATCTACACCATTGAGATGGCCTGTGATGTATAGCGGTAAAATATTCCCCTACAAGGGAGATTCTTCATCCTCTCGGGAGAAAGAAATGATGGCCTGACACTCTGCTCACTCAACTTACTCATGCATTGAAGGCCCCTACAGCCACTACCTATGTCTGAAATTGGAGGGGATTTTCAGAGATTTTTTTGGGGTTTCATGCATTTATTTTGATAGGCAGAGAGACTTGAGAATCAATATATCTTCAAGGATTATAACATTATGCTTAATCACATCATACTATCATGCTAGATGCACATTTCTACCAACAGGAGGTCGCTCTTCGGTAGAAGTTATGATGGGAATTATTGGTCAAAATGTAATATTTTGAATAGTGTTGGGGATATCTCATTGTTCACTAGCTAAAACATTAAAAATTACTACAAGCTAACTATCAGATGACGAATTTATACTCACAGCAGGACATGGTTGATCTTGATGCAATCGTGCAGTTCTACCAGATCGACTAGAAAAAACGGCGGTGGTAGTGAATCAGATGTGGCAGGATGATAAAACTATGAATGCTGAGCTCTAAAATGAACATGTTTTCTGGTCTAAGTAGCATGTATGGATTGTCTGTAAGTTCTATCCCAAGCATTCTGATGGTTCACATGTCTACGGCCCCATCGATGATGGTATCGATCATGAACATTAGGAGGATCTTCATAATTCTCCTCACCATCGGGAACCCTGTAGGGATCTACCTACTTGATGGTATTCACTGAGGAATAATCTTGATACTAACATGAAGAATCTTATAAAATTGAGTGAATTATTGTGGTGACTCCCATCTATAGGGTCATAAAGTCACCAAGAGTACGATATGGTTTTGGCACCGGTAGGGGGATTTACTTTACCTTTCACTATCAGTGCCTGCTCTTTTGAGAAGTATAGGGCTAAGACGTGGATGTATAAGATGTAGATGAAGGAGGTGTGGAAACTTTAGGGGGCTCAGGATGATTCAAACAAGCACAAACGACACCATGAGCATGAGAGACTACTCTATGGGTGAACTAATCATCATATTTCTGAGACTCATGGCTAGAAACCTACTACCATTTACCTCCTCTGTAACTATTAGGTTTTATATATATACACACCACATGTGCTGGTGAAGGGCCCAATATGACCACGTTGTTATCAATATGTTCCTATAGATAGTCCTTGAACACATGAAATCACTTAATGGCATGTCCAAGGAATCTATGGTAAGGGAAGTATTTAGGGTGATTAGTGAGATCAGCCTCCTGGGCCCCCATGCACTCTGGCAGCATCATGATTCCTTAATCCAGGACACTTTAGAAATAACCAGTGACTTGAGCTTCATCAAATGAGTAGGTTTGGTTTCTCTCATATGGAAAAATTAACTCTTGGAGAATAGCCTTATTGAGGGGTAGGATCCTGAGGAGGGGCTAGAGCCTAATTTTTTCACTTAGGAGGCGGTGCTTGATAGGGTGGAGATGGCCGATTATGAGGTGGTTGATGCTGAGCTTGAGGCTGGTCCAGAGGGTTATTTCCTCAAAGTGGCTATGTATGAGTCTCTTCTGGTAATAATTCTATTGTATTGGGGTCTTCTACATGTGAAAAAATAATTTTCTTGGCGTGCTCTTCTTGTGTGAGTTGTGGGCATGCATGTTTAGCTTATTTCAAGGCTTCATCTAGGAACTTATCCTTCTTAGAGAAATCCCAGAATCCTCTTGGGAAATTCTGAGTGAAGAGGGAAGGAACCAATTTAGTCTTTATGTTCTCTATGCACATCCTCGGTAGTTTTTCTTCAGTCAGTGACATATCGAGCGAATACGTGAGGCCTATCCACCTAGAAAAAAAGTCTTTGACTCGCTCATCTGGATGTTGTTTCAATTGAAGAGGCCAAAAATACTAGTCTTCCACATGGAGGAGTTGAAATTATAAAGAAACTTCCTGCAAATATCTTCCCAACCATCTATGTACCCAACGGGTAACTAGTTGTACAAGACGAACACATACCCTTCCAATATTTGTACTAAACAAAGAGGATTGGAAGATTCCTGCTACAATGAAGTTTCTAACATAGTCAAACACCTTGAAATAAATTGGTCTAGATTCTGCAGAGGGTTACCCATCCCATTGAATGGGGAGAAGGTAGGATTTCCTAAATTCATGGGTGTTGGAATATCATCCACCCACACCGGATATGGATTCCCATTAGATGGGATCACCACCCATCGCATCTCAAGGGCCTCAAGGCGAGTGATTAGAGTGGCCATCAGATACTCCTGATGGAGATTTATTTCTTGGTGAGGACTCTGAACAAACAGGGTATTAGAAGGTTCTTCAACACAGTATGTATGCTTAGTGGCTCATGGAGTGAATGAAAGAACCAATAGAGGAACAAACTTATGAACTTATAGAGGGAAAACTAAGCCAGGTCCTGAGGATTATTCTTATAAAACTTAAGCAGATTGGTAGATACATACCATGATCACTTTCCATTAGCTCTGATCTATACCCTAACAGATTTAATGAGATATTCAAGATTAATGGGAGGAATATAACTAAGGAGGGCCTATGGATGCCCCTACTTCCTCATAGGAGGATGTATGGGATCGTACCATAGATCACCATATTCTAGAGGCTGTCATACAAGGTGCTCGATAAGAAGTGTGTTGATGATAATTTTATATTCCTTAAGCTTCTAGTGTGAGGCAAGTATTGCGGGATCAACCCTTGTCTTATACACTAAACAATATGGGTTAGAAGGCTTGGAATTCCTGGTCGGTCCTTTACCCTTGGTAGGGGCTCAACCTAATCTAAATGATTCAGAGGGATCTATAAGTCAAAGTATCTACCTTTTTTGGTGTGTGACAACGCATGGGGCGGCCAGAAGATGTTGTCTTTCCCCATGTGGTGGGTTTTCCTCTTCAGACCTTACACCAACACCTCCTTCGGAGTATGTATTGGGAATAACTATGTTTACCACAGTGGTTCCTAGTGTCATATCCTTAATATCACTGAGTAGGTACAAATATCACAAGATCATAATGAAATGGATAAGAGCATAACACCCCAAACCCAGATATTCACAAGAAGAGATGCATATTTAATAAGTCTTTGGAGTTTGGGAAAGATTTGAACAATTTTTTGCTGAAGATCCTGGTGACAGAAGGGTAATGCACGATGCTGATCCATGGGAAGTACTACTAGGTCAAACATGAAAAACTAATGGATGATGACATCAAACTGATCTTGGATTTTTAGATAAACCAAATGATGGTTTTAGAGGTGGAAATGCATCACCCAGATGGCCTGATGAAAGCATATGAATTCTTCCTGGGTGTGAGATTCTGGAATATCAAAGTCTAGAGTAAGAATTAGTCTGAATATCTCAGATAACTAGTCTACCATAAGAATTTACCTCAGACTTCTTCATTCAGAATTGATACTCGGATCTTGGTTTCCCCATTATAAAACTAAGGGTGGTTGAGGAACTAGAAATTACACTTATGTAGACTGTTTTGGTGGTGGACTATTTAGTTGATAAGATGTTGTATGAGCTGACAAGTCGTTGTTGACTTGGTCATCTATTGTGGGTGGTACTGACCACATCGTCACATCCCTGTAGGATGGGTTATCCACAACCACTTCATGTGTGAGGGAATAAGCCATTGGTAGTGAGTCTAATGGGTGATCATCATCTACCATGACTTAGAATTACTCTTTCTGATCTCATGTCGAGATAGATAATGATTTTGGAAATGGTAGAGAAGACTTCATGTCAAGACCCTATAATGGAGATAAATATTCCTCCTCCTGCATGTACCTACATAGGGTTTATGGGATCTAGTATATCTATATTTCTGGGAGGGTAAAACCCACACACTAAGCTTCTTCCCCAGAATCTGATAAAGAGGATTAGGGAGAAGGCTCCATCATCAAGTCACATTCCACCTCAGAATATGAAAAACAGACTCGATAGACAATGATCTGGCACTTCTCGAAGTTCTTCCTTTGGAAGATACGGTTCTCCATTTTTCTCTGGGATGGTTCGTCAAAGGAAGGTGGATCTAGGACATAGGTAGGACCTCCATGTGGGTTGGTTGGGGAGAAGTTAGGGCCTCTAATTGATTTAGTGGTCACATGAGGAGGAAATTCGTAGCAGTTATCATTGGAGTGGGGAGGACCTCCACTTTGGTGATCCAAGGTGTGAGGAGCACCTAGGAATATGTCAAATGGAACACATGGAGGACCTTCATGTCTATCAATGGATGTGTAGGGAGGACCTATGTTGTTGGGAGTGTTAGAGTGGGGAGGACTTCCACTAGAGCTTGTGAGAACATGGGATGACCTTCATGTCTACTACCAGTCATACGTGGAGGACCTCTATGCTGGTTGGAAGTGGTAGCATAATGAGGGACTTCTTACTAATAAAACTATGCATGGGGTGGACCTTCGCATTTTCTGTTGATTATGTAGGGAGGACCTAAAATTTGATGGTTTTTGGAGTGGGTAGGACCTCATATGGAGCTGGTGAACACATGGGGAGTGCCTCCATAATGACAGGTGATGGGTTGAGGATGACCTTTCCATTTTTAATGCTATTGTGGAGAGGAACTCCACTGAAGCTGAAAATGATGTGAGGAGGGCCTTCAAATTGATGAACTGAGATATGGGGAGGACCACTATATCTGGAATCATAGTCATGGGGAGGACTTCCATGTTGAGAATGATAGTGGGGAGGACCTTCACTCTAACTGGTGATGGTATGGGGAGGGCCTCCGTACTAGATCTCATCATCACGAGTCGGCCCGTGACGACTGTTAATCGCACTGGTGACCAGAAGAGTTATCCCAACCCACTCATGGGGTGGCTGAGGTCTCTATACCGACTTGTAATTGAAGTGTCCCTACTATGAAATAGTAAAAAACGGGTAGTATGCGTTAGGGGTGGCATGGGCCACTAAAGCTATAGACGATGAAACATCCA
The DNA here is from genome assembly GCA_963277665.1 of Viscum album. Classification (NCBI taxonomy): domain Eukaryota; kingdom Viridiplantae; phylum Streptophyta; class Magnoliopsida; order Santalales; family Viscaceae; genus Viscum; species Viscum album. The sequence goes on along the minus strand of OY728141.1, from coordinate 513,753,971 downwards.
AACAAGAATCATCCTGATCATTCCCCTGATGTTGGTGTCTGGTCATCTAGACCGAGGATGGATGAGTAGAAGCGTAGGCCACCTATTCCTTGGCCTGAGGGTCCGTTAACTGATGGCATTGATGTGGTCTGGTGGGATCCCTCCTTTAAAGCTCCTGAGTGGTAGTCGTAGTTGGGATGAATTGTATGTCCCTTACCTAATCGATATATGTGAGTGATTCATTGGAACATTCCAGGTTGAGGCTCCCAAAATGATTGAATTTTGGAGTGGGGAGCATTGGATCCATGTGCGGTCCATGGGGGTGATGGTGACAGTGAGGATCAAAATACTCTAGGTCTTGGCGGTCCATGTCCCTCATGGGAATGACCCCATCTTGATCATATTTTTAGACAAGAACATCTATCACCTTCCTCTGATCAATTTCTGAGTGTGAGACATGGTGTGGGTGCTTGATATCCATGGTCATGGATGACATTTTGGCAGAGGTAATGTCACGTGAGATTGCTTCATTATCATTCCTCCTACCCCTACATCTACGGGAAAGGGGTGATTGGTTTCTTGTAGCTTTAGTCCTAAAAAGTAGGAAGATTGAAACATCATTATTGATATTAGGAAATAAATTTCTAATGTACCAGTTCCATTTGGTATTCCAAGATTGGGGATAGAGATCCATGCTGACAATGCCATGGACCAAAATTCCCAAAGATTAACTTCCCTAAATTCTAGTGAGTTTCATGTCAGACCTACTATTTTCTTAGTGGGACCTGGTTCCAGATAGCTAGATCTGGTGACACGCTCATCTTTCGATGTCTATATCACTAATAATCCTCATGTTGAAGGATAAATAGTTCATTTCTGGTTCACCATTTCTATTTCCAATGATTTCCATTGGGGTGTGATTCCCATATCATCATGTTGACATTCGATGAAAGTGTATTGTACCCCGCATTCCTACTTTCCAAAGGTGGGTGGCATTCATCACTTCTTCAAATATTTATACTCCTTGATTGAAACGGGATAGTGGGATGTCAGTCCCTCCTTTCATGGATTCCTCCTCAGAATTCATCACCTAGTTTGGGTATCCCTTATATATTAAGACGTTGCTTGTGAAACCCATTCCTAGGTCTATCTTTTTGTGGATGCTAGTTAATTACACTCCTTCTATCAGAACATTCCAAAGGGGTCAATTTAGGGAAGAAACCTTCTGTCAGAAGAGTATTCACACTGGGCATTGGTGACATGTCTCGATGCTGAAATATTAGAACACCTATATTCCTCCTCATTAGAGGGATTCTCAACAGTAAAGAAAACCGATTCTTCCCATGTCCATCAAAGGGTATCTTATGAAAAAGTCATGTATCCTAGTTTTTATTTGGATTCCCATGTTTAACATGGGTTATTCCGCAAGTTTAACATCTAGAAGAGATGGATTAGACTAATTAGAACACTTATGAAGGTGGATCAGATATGCACAATCGTATAAGGGAGCACCTAGAATGTTTATAGCATGAGTGTATTAGAAAATCCTATGAGGATAGACCCGGGAGTGTAATGTCCCATTAAGGAAAGGTTTCACACCGTAAAGGCTAATTTGGACACCACTGAGGGTGGATCAAGGGAGGTGGACCCTAAATAGGGGCACCAAAGTTTACCATTGGTTGGGATTGAACCTTAGGGAGGCTTCCTACATGATCTGTGTGGAACACAAGGAAAAAACCATGTAGTTAGAAAGGGTGTTTTGGGGATTACACATGTTTAGATACCCTTTGAAAGAGGGGAACTCTTGGTTGGATGAATATGGACTATACAAGGCTTATGCATGGTTATCTCCTCGTGTGCTACTAGGAGCTACAATGGAATGAATGGGGATTATGTTCTAAGATGACCTAGATAGATGATGTAACCCTTCCGTGATAAGGGTGAGGTGACGAAGAATATGGAGGGAGCATATTCATGTTTAGATTACTGAATGAATGGTTTGATTCCATTAGGATGTGGGGGTCTGGGTAAGAATCATGATGGATGAAGGAGGATTTGATAAAGTGGATGGAATGGATGAGATGTAACCGATGTGAAAATGATGGTGTTGGGGTTGAACCGTGGGGAGGTTTTCTATTTACCCTGTGTAGAAGACAAGGATCAAAGTCCAAAAAGTTCTGATGGGGGAATTGGGTCTTACACATGGTTAGCTACCCAGTAAAAATTTGACATGTGGTTGGGTAATACACATGGTTAGCTACCCAGGTGGACCCGAAAGAGATTTTACCTTCAAGTGGGGCATGATCCTCCCAAGATATAGTGTCTTGATGGAAAGACTAAGATGAGGATGGGTGGTGGTGGATACTAAGATCTAGGAGGGAGAAATAGGGTTTAAAAGTGGTTGGGATTGAACCTCAAGGAGGATTCCTACATACCCTGTGTAAAAGATATAAATCAAAACCCATGTTGTTCAGTAGTTTAGGGATAATGCATGGCTAGTGGCCCATAAAGGTGGAATGTGGGGCTTACTCCAGGATGGATGATCAGAAGAAGGGTGTCAAAATTACTACTAACCTATAAGCCCATGTGAGTCATTATTGGTGTGATAAATAAGAGGAAGCAGTAGACGAGACAGTCGCATCATGCAAGATGCGTCAGTGAAGGATGGTGTGGGGCTTACGCATGGTTTAGCAGCCCAAAAAGATGGATATTGGAAATTACTCCAGTAGGGATGTCTGAATAGGATGTATTTCTATATGATGAGGATTCCATTCCATTTTAGTAAGGTCTCATTCCATGTTATTTTTACATAGATAACCCTATCAAGGTGTGTTTGGGGTTATGTGGAGATTGTGTGAGGCGCACATGGTAAAAATCCCAAAGGTAGAGAGAGATAAAAGGGCTATAGTGCCCATCCTCTCTTTGATACTCTCAAAATTTCCACGCATGTGAAAATCACAGTTTAACATCATGTGTTGATGATGTTGGTACTTGGATGTTTACTGTCCTGTAGCTCAGAGGAATCACTCCTCACCCAAGGACTTACATGACTGGTGCCATTTTACCCTTAGTGATGGGATGAAACTAGAAATTCCATGATACAATGAGGTGGATGAGTTTTCATTTGGGGGTCTGCATTATCATAGATATGTGAATAAGAAATAGCTGTTAGCATACCTATGTGAAGAAGAATTAGGTAGAGCAACACAACATGAGACACTGCATGAGGGACCAAGAAATCATTGTGCACAAGCCTTGAGGGTTGCATGGAGTAGGTACATAAAATATATGGGTGTTTCATGCAAGATGGTCTTGAACATGATTCCTTGGGATAAAGAACCGATGGATTCTATATGAAGGTGTGCACATAATATTGAAGACTTGCGCACAAAATGAAGGGGGTGAGCGGAAGAGGTATATCACAAGGTCAAGTCTTACATGCAAGAGGTATATTTTGCATGCACTTTCCTTAGGGGAAAAATAAATGGATGAGGGTTAATCCCTTGTGGTCCAACTTGAAGGCAAACTCATGGGGGACCTATCACCCAAGATCATGTACCTTGAAGTCACGACTTGCACGAAGTTGCAGAAAGAGTCGTCTTGAGAGCACGGAAGCGATGGTTCATCTTCTATAGAGTTAACACAAAATGGACTGGCCTCCCTTCTATGTATAGGAAAAATTATTGTCATGGGAACGTAAGAAGGCTGGTGTGAAATAGGTCGTTTGACGTCGCATTGGGCATGTAAGAGGCTTGCGTGCAAGCTGACCCTTTACATGATAACCTCTAAACTTCCGCACACATTCCTTATCCATTTTTGAGAGGTCAGGGAGAAATATTTCTTTTGACATCCCATTGGGAACATAAGAACCTTACTCATGGATTTTTTTTCTTATAATTATTCATCCAAACTTATGCATTTCTCCCTTGGGGTTCTTGGGATTGTCCGCTGAGTAAAATTATGGCTTTAAGCTTCTCAGATATTCTTATCTATGGCCTCAAGAAGAATTAGTTGTCAAAAACCACAATATGAGATTATCTATATAGTAAAGGAAATGTTATACCCTAATGTTAATTAAGATACTAGAAAAAATATAGAAAATCTTGATGATAGGTTCATGAATTTTAATGTAATAGTTCTCTAACCACAAGTTTCTGGGATTTAAGATTGTAAAACTTTGACTAAACGATGAGAGATTATTTATAGTAATAAGGTTGAGGTAAACCCCACATGAATGAAGAGTCCAATACTGATATAAATAGACTCAAGGATAGCTGCACGTAGTTTAATGTCATAGTGCTAAAACCAATGAATAAGGTGGTGGTGTGACAACCCAAATGAGGATCAAGAGATAGAAGTTCCCTAGAACTTTTGAATCAAGGAATGGAAATGATGTAAGTAATACATTAATGTATTTGATTTAGGAAATAATGGGATGGAACAAGCATGTTGTGGATAACCACTGACCAAATTTGAATGATGGGTTCTATGATAGTACTATTGATGGTGAATGGGGTTAGTGGACCTTCTCCTAAGTATAAAAACATTATTTAGGTTAGTAGGCCAAATATGCCCCACAGATATAATTATCATATAGTGGAATCCTTTGGGAATCAGATACACTCATTACAAATAGCATCAAAAGTTTTATTGTGATTCAAACACTTAAGTTACCAAGTGTGGTATTTTGAAATGGGTTATTAAAAAAGTGAGTAAAAAACTACCATATTAACCCCGATTAGGATATTATGGGATGTTTAAGGGGAATAAATTTGGATAATGATCTGTGTATGCATCTAAAATATATGGTTCAAAGGTCTCTATATTTATTTTAATATCATGTATCAAGCCACACATAGTTCTTATCAAATATATTTCATCCCAATGTAGAGTCTAATAAAAATACCCAACATGGTTGAGGAGATCATATGATGGGATAGGGTTTTGAAATTAATGGAATCTATAGTTGGTACTAAGATATGTAACATTTTTTTACTATGTATCTAATAATAATGGTAATCAAGCCATGCTAATTTATAGGTAAATAGTCTCTTCACAAATCTAGATTATATATAGGATTGAAATGGGGTATATGTATGGGTGCCTTTGTGAGAAAAGACCGGGTGAACCCCTTCATGAATTGGAAAAAAATTTATCACCGAGGTATAATACATCATGGAATTTTTAGTTGGGTCTGGGATAAAAGATTTGGGCATCACTACATGTCTTTTGAATACAAAAATTATACCACACATAGTTCTTGAGAGGGAACTTTTCTATTATAGAACAAGTTCAAAACCACAAGTGATCCCTTTGTTGATACCCAAGACATGAGGTGTGGGTATAATTACATGGTTTCTCAGTTTATTGTTAATAAAGATAACTCATAATAAATAATGAACACCCACACATTTAGATCTTAGATGAAGGAAGAACTTTATGATGGATTTGAGATAAGTGATCTAGGCATCACAACATATCCTGAAATATCATGAATCAAGTAACACAAAGTTCTAAGTAATTAATATCTTCACATACATGACTCATATGCAAGAGAGATATATAATGATCCCATTACAAGACCAAACTATGGAAGGGGAAAACTAATTATGGGTTATGAATATCCAAACATTAGGGCTTAGTTATTGAGAATGAGAAAATTTTACCCAATTATAGGTTTATGGATAATGAACCATATGTCATGGATTCTTAGACATACCTTTCTCTCATGTAAGAAAACTATATTATATGAATCTAGCTACTAAGAATAGTTTACGAGTAACACATGTTAGACTGTATGTCATGAATTTTAATGTCATGTGACCATGACTCAAATGCCCTGTAATTTAAGGTCGTATGACTAAGAGCTTTATGTAGAGTTATTTTCCCAAATCGAGATCATGCACAAAAATGAGATGGTTTCATCTTTATATCGAGTCAGTAAAGAAAAAACCAACCTATATTTATAAAGCCTCATATACCAAGATAATGTGAGATTTTAATTGGGATAAAACTTTCTACTGAGCCTAATATAGACAATTTGGGGGTTTCTACATATCCTATAATAATAATAATTAAGACACCCATAGTTTTAGTTAATGTTTCATCTACACTGATTGGGCTCATATATAGGGAGAAAATGATAATGCATCGTCATAATTTGACACAATTAAAGAACCCAACGTGAAAGATAGTGTATAAATACTAAGATGGTGAGAAGGATTGAAGTTAATGAGATTTATGTCTATACCTAGGTCAAAACCTCCATACATCGCGACAAATTCCAAGATAAGAAAAATCTAACCACAAATAGTTATTAAATAATATGGTTTTATCCTAGTGTAGGTTTTATTGAAGGAAACCCAATGTGAATTCTTAAACCCACATATTGGGAATCTTTTATAGATTTGAATCACACATAAGGTAATCGATTCATAGAGCACATGCCACTCTTAATAGTTTAAAATCTAACAGGATGAACTGTCATATCTTAAAGTTTAAGGTCATGTGACTAGGATCATGTGTCATAACATTTATGTTTATATGACTAGAACCAGGTGACATGTAGTTTCTGTTCATTAAAATAAGACCATTTCCATGAAGTTTAAAGTCACATAGAATGGTATTTCATAGCCCCGATGTGAAGTTATGAAAATTATTTCTTGGGAAAACTTGTGGTGGTGGTCATCGTGATACACTCTCCATTAATTGTTGTCAATAATTAGTCCTCATTGAATTAGACCTTATGTATTGAATAAGGTCATTCCCATTTTGGATCCATCTTCAATAATTTCTTCCTTAGTATCATGGGAGTTATTAGAACTAATACCAACTATCCTTTTATGAACAAGAAAAGGAGAACCTTATTATTTATTTCTCATGAAACATGACTCTAATAAACCTATAGGTTATAAAATGTGGAGACATTAGAGTCACTATAAATTATCCAGTTGAATTTAAGACTACCCGTCTTTGGTAAATTTATTTCATACGATAATGTTAAGTGAGGGAATCTAAACCTTAATTTGTAAAACAACATTATTCCAACACACAATTGAATATAGTGTTTCCTATGTATTAGTATGGGTTATGGTGCTATAATCCCATAAATTTTGTAGGAATTTATCTTATTTTCTTTTTCAACAATCATATGATAGATATTAGATAGAGTTTTGTTGAAATACTATAATTTTATATCTTTTACTACATCATATTTAGATGGGTGGTTAGATAAGATATTATACTTCTGATATGTCCTCTTTAATTCATAAGAATAGATTTTGGTGATTTTTTCGATCCATATTACGTGAGAGACAATGTATCTTATAATGATATTTAAATTCATGAAATTGATGATAGATTTAATTCCCGTTAATTTTAGGGGTTCCACTTTGACTAATTTGGAGAAGAAATCACTAGATATATGGATGAATTGAACTTCCTAACCATGTATAGAGGGTATAGACCCATGGAATTTATCCCCTATATAGAAAATATTCATAAGTATTAATAAATATGAAAAACTTATAAGGGTTCTTGGATGAAATTGACATGTATCTGACAAGAATGAAATTTCATGAAAAAATCTAGATCATCTTACATCATTGAAAGACATAAGTATCAAAGTCTCCTAATTATATAGAAGATCTTAGTTCCATGATGGTGGGTTTTGTAGTTTTCAACATGAATTGCTTTCTTAACAGTGATGGTCACTCCTTATTCAATTATCACAAAGAATACCCCATTAAGGCCTCATTTATAGAGGACATTATAGGAATTTAGGCTATTGTAAAGGATATAATTCACTTTCCAACAATAGATCTATTAATTCTTGGATCAGTATGATGGAATAGTTCCATTTTGAAAGTAATCCAATAAGGGATACCTCTAGCCAATCATGGATTTAGTCAATAAGGGATAAGTATTTCCTTAGTTTATGGGGGAATTGATTTCATTCATTTCATCCATATAACTATTGATTAATAGAGAGACCACTCTACAATGTGTAATGTGGATGGACCTCACATACAGATCTGGAAATTCTAAGGATGAAGTTTCATTAGATAGTGAATCAACTTATATGTTATGTGAACATGGGATGCGAGATAATGCTAGGACTGAGGAGAATTCAGCCCCATACACTCACACATAATCAATAAAGTGAATCAACTCATCCTTATAGATGGAATAATCACGATTAATTTTATTTATCCCGAAATCTAAATCACCCTTGATATTTAATTAGGAAAATTTTATTTTCAAGGCTAGTTCCATTCCAAAAATGGGGACATGGTATTATTCTTCATTATCGGTGCATCCTTCTAACAATATAATGGACTAAGGAAGAACCAATTTTGTTGCAGATATAAATACAATCCATAGGATGACTCTATTAATCTTATAATTATCCATCCTCATACAATTTTGGATCCTATAGGAACTATAAAAACACACTTCCTATGTTTGGGATGTTTTTTTAATGGAGAAAACTTATTTATCTTAGAGCTCCATGTCTAACAGTGACTCGTATGGGATAGGGTGTATGAGAAAATCTCCTAATTCTTTCCCTTTATTCACCTTTTGAAACAAAAAATGGATGTCAAAATATTATAGAATCATTATCCACTAAAATAGATGCATGTTTAGAATCATATGGATGATGATATATTTTGGTTGATTGAAACAATAGATCAATTGGACCTCATGGTATGGAAAAGAGTGTCTCAACTTCTACAAAGCGAATATCAATCCAAGGAAACTCTTTTCAATATTGGAATATTGAGTCAAAACATCCAACATTGTCCCACTTTGATAGTATAGATTTTTCTCCTTGTCTATATCATTATTATTAATAATAAGGGCACCATGAAATCACTCTAGGTTTGACATATAAATGATTAGGGAATTCCCTTATAATGGAGGAATCAAGACTGGTGGGTGTATAAGGTATTGTTTGGGATTGTTGGAAGATTTTTGACAATATTTTTCATAGTGATAGGTGGCCCCTTTCATCATGAAATTTGTGAAGGGAATAAACTTTCTGATAAGATTTTCTAGGAATATATAGGCAAGAAAAACCTAAATTCCTCTCAATTTCCTATGGTTTTAAGGAGGTAGAATTTCAGGTATTGCCTTAGTCTTCTCAGGGCCAACAATGATGTCGTGATGATGCACCATTAATATAAAAAAATTTCCTAATGTCACCTCAAAATATAATTTCATGGGTTTTATTCTTAAGTTGTGTTATCATAGTATTTTGAATACTACCTCAAAATTAGTATGATGGTCACATCATCATTGATATTTGACCACCATATCATCCATTTATCACTCCACATTCTTTCCCAAAAAGGAATTGAAAATATGATTCTTCAAATATTGATATATGATGTAATAATTCTTAAATATGGAAGGAATTATATGATAATAGTACACCTCTTAAGGTTACCTAAAGGTTATTTCTTCCTCATCTTCAGGTACTATTTAGATCTAGTTATAGAAATAATTCGCATCTATTAAAGAATGGGATGCAAGCTGACTATTACATAGATTATAAGTTCTGTGATTAGGATTGGTAAATCATCCTTTGGTAAGTGATGGTTGAGATCCTTGAAATTAAGTAATACCCCAATTTTACCATTATTTTTATTGATGAGGATGATTTTGGGGAGCCATTTTTTTACTAAACTTATTGAATAAAGTTTTCTTGGATAATAGTATCAACATAGACATCCACTTTGGTAGTATGGGTTGAATGTATTCTCATTGTTGGTTATTTATAGCCATTGTGGTTGTCTGATAGACCCAAAAAATGGGTATCCACCTAGGATCCAACTCAGCAATTTATTTATAATTCAATTAGAATATTCATGTTTTCAATTTTGGAAAGATTTTTTATTTCTTATATTATTTATAAGTCATAGAAAAATTGATCAACATAGTCTGTAGATCTTCGTTTGTACCTAGATTCACCTATCTAAGTTCATAAAAGGTGGTCAATACACCTTCCTCAAATTCTAGAGGAGCATATTTTATTTAATCTTCCTTATTTTCACCATTTTTAGGGGAAAAATATATACTGAAACCCTAATATCCCTAAGATGATTTATGGGAATAATTACTTCCACTAGGATAACATCCTTCCTCCAAACATATGGGATTTTTCTGATGCGGTTGACATCATCTGAATAAAATAGAATTTTCTTAAAACTCATGTTCTTGTTCTAGGATTTCTTTCTAGTCAATTAAAAATACTTTTTTGTGTCATATAAATATTATATAGGCCTTCACTCAAGTAAATATGCTCAGAGGAAAGATTTATATACATGGGATGCAAGGTGGAATTCTCCTATATTAGTATAGGATAATCAATGAAAGAACTTTCATGGACATTATATTATAGGAAAGTGATCTAAGGGTTTAATTCATTGGATAATGTGACCATGTGACCTAAGGAATCCCCATATATGGGGTTTTCTCTTAAATTTGGTTGATGGGAAACACGTAGTCTTCACTGAGTTCATTCCATGGTATGATCGGGATAAGTTTCTGTATTTTAAAGATATATATATATATATATATATATATATGGATTTATTTACCATTGAATAATTCCCCTACCCTTTTTAGTACCCTACATCACTATATTGTGAATCACATGACTCAAAATGGAAATTATCACCATTCAGTACCCTAACTTTCCATTCAATAGATTATTTCATACATTAGTGATATGAAGAGGAAAATGTTTCATGCTTATGGATCCATGACCTTTCAGATAAGAAGTTTAAGGATTTTTCATGGAAGACCACCATAAATTCACAGCCAAAAATGGGATCACTGAATTGGGTCCTCAACTTGATTCTCCCAAGTGGTCCCCATGTTCTATTTTCATAACACTAATTTTTATATTAGAGGAATAAAATTTGATATAAATGTGGTTAAGACATTGGATGTTTTAGATATGGATAATTTTCATAAAAAAAACAATATCAACCCAAGATCAATGGACATTAATATCATCATGTTTTTTCATATATTTAGAGGGGCCTGATGTGACCATGTATGATAGCTTCTTAGTCAAGTTATTTTAAAGAAATTACCATGTATAATTTTGTAGAAACAATCACTATACAATATCTATTGTCTATAAAAACTTCAGTATTGAACTCTTTTGGTCTTAAAAGAGCCTCAATAAGGGCTTACCAAAGTTTTATTTATAGATTAATGGAATCCAAGATTTATATATTGACTAAGATTATAATGATATGATTCAAAATAACAAACTTCTTATCTAAAGGACACTGCTTCCTAATGGAAGGATACTCCTTATATTTGGGCTTGGATGAAAAATTTAATTATGTCAATGGATAGTTCCATTATCCTAATTTGGGGTGGTTTCTTGGCTATCTGTTGGTCGGGTTGTGCTGACCTCCCCATGTCTCGATATTAAGCAGTTGTATTTTTATCTATGATTTGGTATTCTTATATGATTGGAATAGAACAAGACATATAATATTTAGGATAAAATTTATATTCTCTATAATCTCATTAAATATAATGTATTTAGGTTTTAGCTAAAAATATATCTTAAAGGTAAAATATTCCTTAACATTGACGTTCACCACTATTTCATCTTCCACACCCTTTACCATATCTTCCCCAATTATAGATGGGGATCTTGGGTTCATATGAGTCCCTTTCCTTAGTTAATGGTATTTTTAATAAAATAAAATTGACAAATTCATATTTTGACTCTTCATTAGATAAAGTTTTCATTTAGTGGGAAAATTCGTATCCTCCTAGTGATGGGGGTAAGAATTATAGGAGAGAATGTACCAAATTTACTACATATAATAACACTTATTCACATTCCTTGTTCTTCCACTGATGAATATTCTAACTCTTGGAAGTCTATGATGATTTATATTTCTCTTCAGGTAATGAAGGTGAATTAGAGTCATGATTGGTTGATTCAATTATCCCCTAATGATAACATATGCCTGATTGAATAATCATCTGGTCATGAAATCATCAAATTCTTGTGCCCTTATAGTTAGGACTTGTTTCCACTCCCCACCTTTCAGAAGAGAGACAGAGATACATGTCACCTATTCTTGGGTTTTAACCCACATTACCAATTTGGAGTCAATAATATTCTAAATTATATCCTTGAAGATAAATAATTCCTGTATGTTTTTTCCGAAAAAACAATGGAAGGGGCATTAATCAGGGAAATCATTCATACTGAATTCACTATTTTTTATTATCTTCTATATTTTGATAATTTCTTTCTCCAAGGAAATAATGAAAAATCCCAAAACCTTTTCCTTTTAAAAGTAATAAACATCATGTTATTTATCTTCAATTTTTATGTGGTTGTCTTCCTTCCATCCATCCTAATGAGGGTTTTTCTATTTCTATTGTGGTTTAAGAGGAGGCACTGCATAATATTAAGAAGGTTTTGGGGGTGTAGATTCTATTAGTTACACTTTTCACATGATGGTAACAATATATGATCTAAAATTTTTCATCTCTTTTGATAATGATATTAGTTAAGAATTAGATTTTGGAATTCCAAATATAATTTTCTAAGTGCTGCAATATAACTAAAAACTCTGGAAATCCACCATGTAATTTTGAGGGAATAAGGGGAATCTGGAAATCATCTAATATATTTTCTATGTATATATAAAAGAGATATTATTTTATAATCTATATGTTTAGGGAATATGTCAATCCTTTCCACTTAGAGATAAAGTCAGAAACTCTATCATTCTCATATTTTTTCAATTTGAGAGGTTGAGAACAACCATCTTTCTCATAGTGAAATTTAATTTATAGAGGAATATTTATAAATTTACTCTAAAATCAGTGATATATGAAGTTGGTAGATTACTATACTATAAAATTATGGGTCCTTATAGGGTCTACATGAAGCATATTAGTTTGACCACATATTTTAGCCTTAGGATTCTCATCATAGGGCCACATTGGTATGAAAAATGATTCAGTTTATTCTCTTGATCAACTATGCCATTAAATATTGAGATGGTAGGATTACAATAGTTGGGATGAGGAGGAGTCAAATCCAACCACTAAGGATATAACATTCTCTCTAGAAATTATAGTACGCACAACCCTTCTGTAGCTTCCAATCAAGTGGAAAGGAACTCAATGGAGTTAAAAAGATCTAGAAGAACTATTGTTTGGCCCAATTCCTGAATGGAGAAAAGGGGTAGAACATGATAGGTTCATATCACATATTTATACTACTTAATAAACAATCTAATTTAGTCTGGCATAACTTTATTGAAACTATGTCAATTATTTTCCCAAGGGATGGTGCTCTTGATAGTTCACATCACTGTGGTTAGATTTATTAGTTTTCTAGACCCTGAGTTGGATGGATGACTAGACCCCACCCTTGGTAGTCAATATACTTCTTCTTTTAGAGACTAGTGCATTGAGGGAGAGATAATAGCCTTATAATGTGAGTGGAACTAATTGTGTATATTTTCCCTAAGTAATCTAGCATTGAGTCAACTCATTTTTTCTAGATCAAATTCATATTTGGAAATTTTCACTTCAGTATAGAGAGGATTTTCATATCAAGGTTCTGGGTGGGTTTTGGATATGGATACACCCTTCCCATTATTCTTAGTTATCACTTTCTAATTACGTAGTATATGAAAATTTGAAAAGCTCCCATATGGTGGTTATACCTATGATATCGTGTGTTTACTTCTTTATGAATTTTTGTGTGAAACATATTTCAAAAGGATGCATAAAAATCATATTCCTCGTTGTTAGTGTCATGTTTCATATTACATTTAGGATTTATGTTAATGAAATTAAACAATGAAAATAATGTATTGGGGATCACATTCTCATCCACACTAGAGTAGTAAGGGAATTTTTTATCCTCCAAATATCTTTTGAGGTATAGTTCATAATCCTCCTCAATATATACTTCCCTAGTATGTCATTTTGACTTGTTACCCTTGTAATGTTTCACCCTTTTCCCTTAATTCTCTCCTTAAAGTGGTTTTCATAAGGTAACCTAGAGGTGGGCTGTAAAGACCTATAAAATTCAAGGGAAAATTTATCTAAATTTTCTTTGGGATTTTACAAGAACGCAGTTTCTGACGGAGCCTGATTCCGAGGCCCGGTGTGCCCGGAATCAATTTCTTAAGTTTATCTTGGGTACGTTTAGTGAACGAACGAGCGGGTTTTTCTATCTTTCGAACCGGTGCACGAAATCAAAATCCGAGGGCACCGATGGAACCACAGCGCCAGTAATTTCTTAGGAAGACCCTTTCTGGAGTTGCGTTTTCTCGGGAGGAGTTGTTTTAAAAATGTGAGGGATAAAATATAATTGTTACAATTATATTTTCTTTTCTTGTTAAGTGGATTAAGTGTTGTGTTACAACACTTTGACCCAATCTTAAGTGGTTATAACCTAAGTAAGGGAGTTAGGGGTGGGACCCACTTGAAGTTAACCACCCATGAGAGGATTAAAGGTGATGTGGGGCCCACACGAACCCCACCCCTTCACATTCCTCTTAAACTCCCTAACACCCTCTTTAATTTTTTTGTAAACTTATCTTTAATAAGTAACCTTCCATTTCCTCACTCTCTCCCTCATTAACTCTAGCCAACACACACATTAAATTAAGTGAATTCAACTTTAGAATTTATTTTGGAAAATCTTGGCTTGGGTTGATTAAATAATGTGGAACCATTATTTTTTGTGAGGGGTTGGAATTTGTGGTGTTGAGGGTAAGGGAAGAGAGCTTGGGAGTTTTTAAAGAACTTCTTCCTATTCTTCTTATTCTTCTTCTTCTTCGTCAAGGAACATCGATTCGGCGACCCGGATTCTTCCGTCTTCTTCTTCCTCAACAAAGAAGGAGGCACCGACGTGGGAACTTTCCAACGACGTTCCGCATTTCAATTTTCTCTCCACATGAAAGGAAGGGAGACATTGCTTCCTCCTCGGACGTTCTCCGTCGGCATATATGGAACCTCACCCCACGACACCGTTTTCCGCGACACCGTCGTTCGACAACATTTGTCAAGGTAGGGGTTTTATGCATTTCTTTTTGTGAATTACTTCCATCATCTATCCACGTTCAATTGGACCGCTTACTATCGTTTAACGGGAGGGGTCCGGACCGCACAAACATGACTTACCCTCAGACCTTATTATTTTGTGTTGTTGCGGTTCAAAGGAAAGTGACGTGGTGTCGTCACACCGTGCGGGAACGAGCGGCAAGGATGTGTGGCGCTGTCGCGCGCGCGCATTTGAAAATCGAACCAAACCGCGGCGCCGTCGCGCCGCGCCGGAAAAAAAACCCGAAGACACTGTGGCTGGAGCAGGGCCACGGCGGAGGGTGCGGCGCCGTCGCGCCGCAGCTTAGGCCGCGACGAAGCAGGGGGACCGGCGGCTGGTTCCGGGCCACCGGCGTCGGAGCAGGGGGACCGGCCCTCGCCGGCCCCGTGGCGGCAGAAGCCGGCCGGCCAGAGCGGGTCGTCCGGTCGGGGGGAGAGTCGGGGGTTACGACCCCCAGTTGGCCAGCAAAGAGCAGCACCCATTATGGGGGGCCACATTTACAAACAGCGGGGGGCAGCACGCCCCCCCGCACTCCCGAAAGGCTCGGTCGTTCAGTTGAGCCACCTGGCCAGCGCGCCGGACCTCCAGCGCTCCAGGCCGTCGAGCAGGGCCACGCCCAGGCCGGTCCGTCCTGCGCCTAAGCGGGCCGACCCAAACCCGGGTCTTGTCGACCCGGTTCGGGCCGACCCAGGGGGTCTCAGGCCGGGTCGGTCCGAGCCCGAAACCCCCACTTTCGAACCCTTCACGGTCTTTTTCCCATAACCTGGGCTGCGGACCTCCGATCGACGCACCGTCAGCTACGATGCGATCTTTGGATCTAGACGGTCGTTTCAGTATATTACACTCAAGGTTTCGGAGTATTTGGGTTCGGCCGGGTTGGTTCGTAGACGAAACCAACCGAGCCATCGGAGCGGAAACAGTTATATCTTGAGCTTCGTACGTCCGATTAACGTGTCGTCGACTTTGTTGGATTCCTCTTGAGGAGACGGAAATTTTGGCATACTTCGCCCGAGGTTTGGATGCAGTTGGAGTATGGCCGGGTTGTATTGTACCCGAAATCCAACAGGGCCCCTAGAACGGAAAAGCTGATATCTTTCAGACCGGACGTCCGTTTGACGAACCGTCAGCGGCATTGGTGATCACGTTGAGAAACGGTCCCTATGAGTATACCCTATGAGAGTTCGGGGTACAGTTGAGATACGGCCGGGTTGGTTCACACACGAAACCAACTGGGCCCCTAAAACGAAAAGGCTAATAACTCACAGACCGGGCATCTGATTGACGCGCCGTCTGTTGAGTTGAGACCCCTATGACGAGGCGGTCCTCTGAGATAATTATTAGTGGGACTTGTGATAATTAGAGTATCGACCTGTAGCTCGTGGAGCAGACCCTCCCGGAGACGAGCATGCAGAGTATGGAGACCGTGTAGCTGGCTGTGACCGATGAGTGCTTGTTCGATTCGATTCAGAGTGACTAGCATAGCCCAGTGGGGAGCACCACTTTGTGAGATGGCAGACCCATGGCGGAGGAGCACTACTTTGTGAGGTGGCAGACCCATGGTACTCGACAGGAGGAGTACCTCTGTAGGCTATGAGGGGGAGCACTACTGTGTGTGGTGGTAGACCCATGGCGGAGGAGCACTACTGTGTGAGGTGGAAGACCAGTGGTACTCGACAGGAGGAGTACCTCAACAGTCTTAGGTTAGTGAGCAGTACCTTGGAGTTGTGACAGGATCGCTGTACACTCCAGAGATGGGCTCATCAGCAGTTACGGTTTCGATAATGAAAATCCTGGTTTGAGATGAGTCTATGACCATTGTGTTTCCTCATGATTGAGATGAGTCACTTGATAACTTAGGTATATGTATGGGAATATACATGGGTAGTGGTTATCTGTTGATTTCATAACCTTTGTGTTTCCTCATGATTGAGATGGGTTACATGATAACTTAGGTATAAGTATGGGCTTATACCTAAGTAAGGTTTATCTGTTGAGATCCTTCATTGTGGTTATCCTTGTTGGATTTAGTGAGACCTTGACGGTCTCAGGGACCCTACTGAGTATCGTTATACTCAACCCTGCACGGTCTATGCCCACACCTTGTTGGGTTGGTTGCAGACGACGGACAGTGCTGACAGAGGTCGAGTGTTCGAGGACTGGACGGTACCCGGAGGTGGACCACACGACGAGTCAGTACCTGGAGGTGGACCACACGATGAGTCAGTATCTGGAGGTTGACTTCATGACGAGATGACACATGGAGGAGGATGACGGCCAAGAGCGTTGTGAATTCTATCTGTACCTACCCTTCAGGTAGGATCCTTGGAGGACGACCCAGGAGCCACTTCCGTTCTTCCAGCTGTTGTCTTTTTCTGTTGTACTTTTGTTCAGTTGTAATTGTACTTTTAGTTGGGTTTGTATTCTGGCCCATTTACTTTTCAACAGTCTCTTTTGTACTTAGTGTTTACTTCCGCTTGTACTCTGTGGTGTTTTGTTTTCTTTTATAAAGGAAATTCCTTCCCAGTTATCGTGATTTTTGCCTTTGGTGCTAGTCACCAGCCCCTGGCCTATGGAAGGCGGGCTTGGGGTAATCACGGCATGGGCCCCGAGGACGGTTCGTGACAAATTGGTATCAGAGGAGTCGGTTATACCGCAGAACTAATAACTACGATATTTTCTTTCTATGAAGCGACATTGTTAAAAGTACCAAGTGTAGTTTTTAGATCAAGGAGTACAGTGTTGGTGCGGGCGGCCGACGTATCCATACACCAGGACCCTGACAACTGATTTCCGACTTTGTGCACGAAAACACTGATTGCATGGGTGTTTCCAGAAGTTTTTAAAAGTCAGCTCAAACCAGGTCATCTCACCAGGTATAAATCATTTGACCGTGTCATGTTTGTTTCTTTTAGGATGCCTCCCCGCGGACGACCAGCTAGAGCCCCGAGAGTTGTTCGTACTGACAGCCCTCCAAGAGATGTGGCCTCAGTATAGGGCCCTATCCCAATTGAGGCACCAGCGGAGGTACCAGCAGTACTAATACCCATTGGGCCAGCGATGCCACCAGCCCCAGCAGCAGAGGGTGCACGTCGCTTGAGCGCACTGCACGAGTTCCAGCGCCAGAGGCCACCCAGGTTCAGGGGAGAGACGGACCTGCAGGCGGCTGAGGATTGGCTGGAGGCTGTGGTGATAGTCGTTAGGCTAGTGGGGACGCCAGAAGACTTCATGGTGATCCTTGCTGCCAGCCTTCTTCAGGCAGTAGTAGGCAGATGGTGGAGCTTGATGCTCTAGATGCATGACGAGGCGACACTTCTATGGACAGACTTCGAGAGCCTGTTCCGGGCAGAGTTTGTACCAGCCACCCTTTGAGCAGTGCGTATACAAGAGATACTTCAGCTGCGGCAGGGTAGGATGATAGTGGCACATTATTCAACGAGGTTCATAGACCTCTCGCGCTACTCCACAGATATGGTACGGGACCCGTTCTTCAGGGCCCGAACCTTCGAGTAGGGGATCAGGAGAGAGATTAAATCTTCTGCTGTTTCTCATAGCATTCCGACACAGACATGGGTGTTGGAGCAAGCCCTCTTAGTGGAGAGTTTCCTTGCTGAGCATTCTCCAGCAGCAGGACCCACCACTAGCCGACATGCGGCAGAGTCTTCTATAGCAGGCAGTAGACAGATGACACAGAGGTCCAAGAGGACCAGACCTGGAGGTGGTCGACCGCATGACTTAGGGTCGATAGTGCGAGGCACCAAGGGGAATGATAGAGCCAGACTTTCCATGCAGTGTTACTCCTGTGGCGGGATTGGTCACATGGCACGTGACTATCTGACCTGCCATGCAGATGACCAGCAGCTAAATGAAGAACCTCCCAGGTAGAGGTAGAGGTTCGTTCAAGGCAGACTGCTAGGAGCTAAAGGACGAGGGAGGGGAGCTGGTCGTGCAGCTGGAGGTGGACGACGCTTCGAGGTGTTTCCACCACCACCACCAGGAGGTCCACCCAGACTACAGGGAACAGGTTGACATGGGAGAGCTCAGCTTCAGGCTGCAGAAGCATACAACTACGGAGCTTCGGAAGCGAGTGGACATGATAGGAAGTCGTGGTTTCCTTTTATTCTTTGTATATCTAGTTCCATGTTGTTGTTGTTACATTTGTGTCTTTGTACCATGGGCTTCAATAATATAAAGACACTTACCATTGTGACATTTGCATCGTTCCTTTTTGAGTACTAAGAGGTTCCAGTTTAAACTGTTGACTTGACCCTCACTTTCGAGATTCCTACTGGAAGAGACCCGGTGACCTCATGTTGATGCCGACAGTGTGACTCGACCCTTAGAGGCGAGAATGATAGTTGGATCTCTTGGCAGTAACGTCGAGGCCTTACGACATCTTCCATGGCATGAATACATCATTCATGTTTGGATTTAATGTATTAGGAAAATAATGTGGTTCATCCAAGGGATGAGACCGGATTTCTCTTATCAGCAAAGAAGAAATCATATCAGCTCTTGTGGGACCAGAGAAGGTCCAGGTCATCCAAGATCGGATGAGGACAGCTCAGAGCCGACAAAAGCCTTATGCTGACAGGAGGCAGAGACCACTGGAGTTCGAGGATAGCGACCACGTTTTCTTACGGGTCTCACCTCGACGTGGAATTACGGAGATGTGGCTGAGGCAAAAAGTTATCTCCGAGGTTCAACGGACCTTTCTAGGTCCTCAGTAGGGTAGGCGAGGTGGTTTACCGCTTGACCCATCCACCTCAGTTGCATCAGGTGCACGATGACTTCCATGTATCTCAACTGAGGAGATACGTGCTCGAACCTTCGCATAACATTGACCATGGGGAGCTGGACTTGGGCGATGGGGTGAAATTCACGGAGGTTCCAGTGGGGAACGAGGATCGACAGGAGCAGATCCTACGAGGATATTCAATTCCTCGGGTGCACTTTCTTTGGTAGTACAGGAATCTCTAGGTAAGCACATGAGAGCGGAAGGCTCAGATGCGTGCTCAATACCGCTTTTGTATCCCTAGTCTGTGTTTAAGCTTTATGAGGACGTAAATCCCTGAGGTGGGAGTAATGTAAAGACCTATAAAATTAAAGGGAACTTTTTTTTTAAATTTTCTTTGGGATTTTACAAGAATGAAGTTTCTGACGGCACCTGATTCCGAGGCCCGGTGTGCCCGGAATCAATTTCCGAAGTTTAGCTCGGGTACGTTCAGAGAACGAACGAGCAAGTTTTTCTATCTTTCAAACCGGTGCACGGAATCGAAATTCGAGGGCACCAATGGAACTGCAGCACCGGTAATTTCTTAATAAGACCCTTTCTGGATTTGCGTTTTCTCGGGAGGAGTTGTTTTAAAAATGTGAGGGATAAAATATAATTGTTACAATTATATTTTCTTATCTTGTTAAGTGGATTAAGTGTTGTGTTACAACACTTTGACCCTCTCTTAAGTGGTTATAACCTAAGTAAGGGAGTTAGGGGTGGGATCCACTTGAAGTTGACCACCCATGAGAGGATTAAAGGTGATGTGGGGCCCACACGAACCCCACCCCTTCACATTCCTCTTAAACTCCCTAACTCCCTCTTTAATTTTTTTGTAAACTTATCTTTAATGAGTAACCTTCCATTTCCTCACTCTCTCCCTCATTAACTCTATCCAACAGACACATTAAATTAAGTGAATTCAACTTTTGAATTTATTTTGGAAAATCTTGGCTTGGGTTGATTAAATAATGTGGAACCATTATTTTTTGTGAAGGGTTGGAATTTGTGGTGTTGAGGGTAAGGGAAGAGAGGCTGAGAGTTTTTAAAGAACTTCTTCTTCTTCTTCTTCTTCTTCTTCTTCATCAAGGAACATCGATTTGGCGACCCAGATTCTTCTGTCTTCTTCTTCCTCGAAAAAGGAGGAGGCACCGACGTGGGAACTCCCCAACGACGTTTCGCCTTTCAATTTTCTCTCCGCGTGAAAGGAAGGGAGACGCTGCTTCCTCCTCGGACGTTCTCCATCGGCATATACAGAACCTCACCCGCGACGCTGTTTTCCGCGACACCGTCGTTTGACAACATTTGTCAAGGTAGGGGTTTTATGCGTTTCTTTTCATGAATTACTTCCTCCATCTATCCACGTTCAATTGGACCGCTTGCAATCGTTTAACGGGAGGGGTCTGGACCGCACAAACACGACTGACCCTCCTCCCTTATTTTTTTGTGTTGTTGCGGTTCAAAGGAATGTGATGCGGTGTCGTCGCACCGCGCGGGAATGAGCGGAAAAGATGCGCGGCGTCGTCGCGCCACGCCGAAAAAAAAACCAGAAGACACCGCGGACGGAGCGGGACCGCGGCCGAGGGGCACAGCGCCGCCGCGCCGTGCCAGACAGAATAAGTCGCGGCTTAGGCCGCGACGAAGCAGGGGGACCGGCGACCGGTTCTGGGCCGCCGGCGTCGGAGCAGGGGGACCGACCCTCGCCGGCCCCGTGGCGGCAGAAGCCGGCCAGCCGGAGCGGGCCGGCCGGTCAGGGGGAGAGCCGGGGGTTACAACCCCCGACTGGCCATCAAAGAGCATCCCCCATTATGGGGGGCCGCGGTTACAAACGGCTGGGGGCAGCACGCCCCAACAGCTCGGTCGTTCAGCCGAGCCACATGGCCAGCGCGCCGGACCGCCAATGCGCCAGGCCACCGAGTCGGACCACACCCAGGCCGGGCTGGGCTGCGCCCAAGCGGGCCGACCCGGACCCATGTCGGGTCGACCCGGTTCAGGCCGACCCAGGGGGTCTCGGGCCGGGTCGGTCCGAGCCCGAAACCCCCACTTTCGGACCTTTCACGTTCTTTTGCCAATAACTTGGGCTGCAGACCTCTGATCGACGCACCGTCAGCTGTGATGCGATATTTGGATCGAGACGGTCGTTTCGGTATATTACACTCAATGTTTCGGAGTACTTTGGGTTCGTCCGGGTTGGTTCGTAGATGAAACCAAACGGGCCCTCGGAGCGGAAACTCTTATATCATGAGCTCCGGACGTCTGATTAACGTGTCGTCGACTTTGTTGGATTCCTCTTGAGGAGACTGAACTTTTGGCATACTTCTCCCGAGGTTTGAACGCAGTTTGTGTATGGCCGGGTTGGATTGTACTGAAAATCCAACTAGGCCCCTAGAACGGAAAAGATGATATCTTTCAGACCGGACATCTGTTTGATGAACCGTCAGCGGCATTGGTGATCACATTGAGAAATGGTCCCTATGAGTAGACCCTATGAGAGTTCGGGGTACATTTGACATACAGCCGGGTTGGTTCACACACGAAACCAACCGGGCCCTTGGGACGAAAAGGCTAATAACTCATAGACCGGGCGTCTGATTGACGCGTCGTCTGTTGCGTTGAGACCCCTATGAAGAGGCAGTCCTCTGAGATACTTCTTCGTGGGACTTGTGATACTTGGAGTATCGAACTATAGCTCATGGAGCGGACCCTCCCAGAGACGAGCATACAGAGTATGGAGACCGTGTAGCTGGCTGTGACCGATGACTGCTTGTCCGATTCAATTCGGAGTGACTAGCATAGCCCAGTGGGGAGCACCACTTTGTGAGGTGGAAGACCCATGGTGGAGGAGCACTAATTTTTGAGGTGGTAGACTCCAGGTACTCGATAGGAGGAGTACCTATGTAGGCTATGAGGGGTAGCACTACTGTGTGAGGTGGCAGACTCATGGCTGAGGAGCACTACTGTGTTAGGTGGAAGACCTGTGGTACTCGACAGGAGGAGTACCTCAACAGTCTTAGGTTAGTGAGCAGTACCTCGGAGTTGTGATAGGATCACCGTACACTCCAGAGACGGGCTCATCAGCATTTACGGTTTCGATAATGAAAATCCTGGTTTGAGCTGAGTCTATGACCATTGTGTTTCCTCATGATTGAGATGGGTCACTTGATAACTTAGGTATATGTATGGGCATATACCTGGGTAGTGGTTATCCGTTGATTTAATAACCTTTGTTTTTCCTCATGATTGAGATGGGTTACATGATAACTTAGGTATAAGTATGGGCTTATACCTAAGTAAGGGTTATCTATTGAGATCCTTCATTGTGGTTATCCTTGTTGGATTTAGTGAGACCTTGAGGGTCTCGGGGACCCTACTGAGTATCGTTATACTCACCCCTGCACGGGCTATGCCCGCACCTCATTGTGTTGGTTGCAGACGACGAGCAGTGCTGATGGAGGCCGAGTGTTCGAGGACTGGACGGTACCCGGAGGTGGAACACACGACGAGTCAGTACCCGGAGGTGGACCACACAACGAGTCAGTATCCGGAGGTGGACTTCATGACGAGATGACACGTGGAGGAGGATGATGGGTGAGAGCGTTGTGAAGTCTATCTGTACCTACCCTTAAGGTAGGATCCGAGGAGGATGACCTAGGAGCCACTTCCGTTCTTCCAGCTGTTGTCTTTTTCTGTTGCACTTTTGTTCAGTTGTATCTGTACATTTAGTTGGGTTTGTATTCTGGCCCATTTACTTTTCAACACTCTCTTTTGTACTTAGTGTTTACTTCCTCTTGTACTCTATGGTGTTTTGTTTTCTTTTATAAAGTAAATGTCTTCCCAGTTATTGGGATTTTCGCCTTTGGTGCTAGTCGCCAGCCCATGGCCTATGGAAGGCGGGCTTGGGGTAGTCACGGCATGGGCCCCGAGGACGGGTCATGACATGGGCCCCAATATATTTCACTAAATCCACTCCCTATGAAGGAGATGAATCAAGAAGTGGAAGAAACAAAAAGGGTACTTCCTTTAGAGTTGATCCAAAATAGAAAATACTGACTTCATTGGAGTAAGGAAATTAAATAATGCAACCATACCTATGGTATGGGTTAATTATACTCCTCCACCATCACTTCCTTGACCCACTATGGATTTTATAGTTATAGGGGCGGTGTAGGTGGTATAAATTCCCCCAGACCTATTGGTTGGGGCTGCTCCCATAGGGAAAATGAGGGAGCTGATATAGTGAACTTCTTGGCTGATTAAGCTTCTATCCACACATGAGATAAATATTTTTCCTTTTCAAGTTGAGAAATACTCATTATTTATCATTATTCCATGATTGTGGATTTTATTTTTCTCTAATTGGATGATTGATTAACCTTCTTGGTAGCATGATACATGATCATATCGATGAATTTCTCCCACCAAGTGTGTTTTTTCTGAGATTTTTGAATGATTATACTTTATTAGAATAACCAAATAGAATATATTGACCCATAGATTAAGTCTTGTCATGAAATGATGACATTACAAGACAGTTTTCCTGATGAAACTTGTTAGTAAGTAAGCAGAGTAAAATAATGGGTATTGTATCCACCCCACCCTATGATACACACATCAAGTGGGGAATTGATGATTATCTAGTAGAACATCCTCAAACTGCTAAGGTAGGTGTTCTTGAAACACTTATTCTATTTCCTTTACACTAAACATTGATATTATGAGTGGGCATATAGGTTGACCTGGTGGAAGATATCATCTATCATGTTTAGATTGTTGATGTACTCTCCATTAGGTAGCTATATGGATATAATATAATATATATTCAACCAGAAGTTATAATGAATATAGGGTATGCGTTCTTCTTTCAGTGCCTATTGGTTTTCATACTAGGGAGTGGATATAGATTATAACATGACCAATATTTTTTCCTTGGACAACTCTCTCCACATGACCATAGTGTTTTCGTCATCCTATTTGAAGGGTTCTTCAACCTGATCCAATCATAAAGGTCATTTCTCTACTAATATAACAATAGTAGTAGGAGTATTCAGAGTATCCATAGTTTCATCAAAGGGTATACAATACAGGGGAGGAATAGATACTTTTTTTTTACTCACACTTCCTTTTAATTAGGATGAGACATTACTGATTGATGTAGAGGAACACAATGTAGATAGCATTAGATCTCAGGTTCCTCTCTATATGAGGGAAACTTTAGAGTATATTTGATATGGGGATGACCTTTATTTCATAAATATTAGTCATTTCAAGGAGGTACTTTGAAATAAGCACTATGGGGTGGGCCTCCATGGTAAATTTCTGATTCACCATAATGAGGAGGACCTTCATTCTAGTTCAATGTTCTTTCATAGGGAGGACATGTATAATATTCTCTGTAGGAAGGAGCTCTAGGTTTGGTGTCTTGGTATCCACTGGGAGGGCCTCCATGGTTACCTATTGCTGATGAGATAGAAAGGGGTGAAACTCTTTGCCGATTGATCTTCATACTGTTGAGAGGGCCTCTATGACACACAACCTGGGGAGGACCTACATGGTTATTTTCTTGGTTTCCATGGGGAGGACCTTCTTGGTTACTAATTGCTGATTAGTAGGAAAGGGAAGTACCTCCTTTCTAGTTGATATTCATTTTGTGTGGAGGACCTCGACAATACACACCCTTAGGATCATCTCTTGTTTTATTTACATGTATTCCATGGGGAAGACCTTTAGGGTTACCATATTCTAATAAGAAAGAAATAGGAGGAACACCTTTTCAATTTATCTTCATGCCATATGGAGGACATACATGACACACACCATGGTAATGACTTATGTGGTTGTTAAATTGGATTACAAAGGGAGGACCTTCATGGTAACCAATGGTTAATGCATTGGTGATTAGATGACCTTTTTTTGGATGATATTTATTCTATGGGGAGGACATTCATAACTATAATTATGAGTAAGACGTTTGTGATCAATCCCCATATCTCCATGGTGAGGATCTTCATTTCGGGTGCTCTAGGGAGAATATCCAGAGCTTCTGAGATTCATTTTTCAATTGGGAGGATCTTTATGGATAATTACATTTTATATATTACTATTATTATGATCATAAAAGTTGATATGTTCAGTTTTGTGAGGATGACCTTCATGATAGTCACTATGGGGAGGGCCTCTAGAGTTATTAGTTATGGTACTGGGGAGGGAAAATTCAAAGTGGGTTCCCTATGCAGGACCTATAAAGTTGTTGGATGTGGTTTTGTTTGGAGGAACTATATGCCAATAGGTTCCTCCTCATGTTGATGAATAGATGATATATCATTAGGCCACTGTTGAAATATGTTTAAGAGCCTCAAGGATGTTAGTGACCATAGTGGTAGGGACTTACCCTTAGACCATATATTTTCCCTAGTGATTCATCTTTCAGACATTCTTGGTCAGGTGACTGGGGTTAGAACCTTGATCTTAATCGGGTCTGTGTAGTGTAAGAATGACCCTCTTTAGTGGGATACCTCCTGGGTGGCTCCTCAATTATAGTTAAAATATTTCGGTGAACTTCACATGTGTTAATGGGAATTGGTATATGGGCCTTCTCATGATATCATCATAATATTTTGATTAAATTAATGATTTTTTATAAGAATGGGGATATGGGTCTACTCTTAATCTTCAGTGCCCAGCTTCCCTAGGAGAACCCTCATCCTTGGTTCCCTGGTTTGGTCATCCAAGGATTGAATCTATGAGGTGATCTCTTCAACTTATTCCCAAAGAGCTGAGTCCATATAGATCTTGTGATGGTGGTGACTAGTGGGATCCCTCCTGGTAAGATCCTAAAAATTGGTGGGTACATAGTAAATTTATTCCCCCACCTTTATAAGGTAAGAGTGGTAAGTATTTCCATGCTTTGGGTATGGGCTCTTGAAGTGGTTAGATGTGAACGTAAGTTCCACTAGCATCTCCATGACCTATCACCAATGAATAAAACCATGAGGATTTATCTCATTGAGTCTCTCATGAGTTTTATCCGTGGATGTGATGGTGTTTTTGAGATTATACTCTCATACCAAATAGTTCACTAACTAGTTCTAGAGGCACTAGGTTGATTACAACATACATTTGGGTGTCGAGGTCACAACCTTCATTGAATCTGAGACATATTTATACTGTATTGGATGATGTTAAACAATATATTTTGGTCTTTTGGAAGTAATACCTTTATTTATAGAGATATTTTCATGATATGGTGCATTTGGTAATGATATTTGGATGTGATGGGGGGTCTATAGGGATAAAAATAATAAACAAGAAACTCGGTAGTACAACATCATAAGAAAAATTACACAGTTAATCAATATCTTCCATGAGTAAAAGATTTCATCTTGGGTTGATGATTTATATTCCCCAACATTCTTTTTCTTGTGTTTTTTTTTTGATTCATTATGGACCTGATTTCAAAAGTATGCAGACACTAGGACATACCAGTGACACTTTGGATTATGTGTTGATCAAGTGGATGGGAGGCTGACTCTTCACATAAGGGGAGTTATTTCCTAGTCAAAGTCTCTATTATAGATTTAAGATTTATTCATGAAATCCTTACCAATGAAAATACTAGTTACCTTGATTATAATAGATATCAACTGATACCACACATTGATATAAAAATATATATGTATTATAGTTTCTTCATCTATGTTATTCTATTTTTCTACACTATGGATTAAATCTACAACCTTGGGAGCACTGGAATTTATCTCCATATAGGTATGTGAAAGGTGTTATGGATTTGGGATCAGATCCATGAAAGGGGCATCCAGCATATCCCATTAAATTGAATCAAAATCCACATAGATCAGCTCCACTTAATGTGGTACACTGTATATTTTATAGTCATTTGAAAATGAATGATTTGGTTCCTTTTAAGGTCTCAAAACCATGAATAATGACATGGATTTTAGGGGTTTCCATCCTCAACCTATTCGAAGTATTTTAAAATTATAAATAATAGTTGATATATTGTGATGTTTAAAGTCATGAAGCTATGGATTCTTGGTGAAATGTACCTTTTAGTGGTTCATGTGAGACTTACACATGAGTACCCTTTCTAGTTATTCATATCCATTGGTAACCAAATAGTAGAGGGAATGGTTGGGGATTACACCTAATAAGAGGTCCATATATTTGTAGGTAATTACTGGGGACACAAGGATGAGATCATTATTGTGGGAATGGTAATGGATTATTATTGGTAGAGGTCTGTATATGTAAAAACACCTCTTTTATATTGTAAACTAGTAGAGGAGGGAATACTAGACTCATGTGTGATATAACCCAATGAGGATGGTTTGGGACTTACACCAGATCAGAGGCCCATATAAATCCCAGGGTCATTGATTGTATACAAAGAATTTTACTAGATGATTCATAGTTATATAGATTGGTTTAGTGAAACTAGGATGAGAATGTTGATCTAGTGTAGGTTTATTAAATTTCATAATGATAAAGAACCTCATTATCAATGGAATACATGATTGTTTATTTCTGGAGTGTCCTATTATTTAGGGAGTAAAACTGGGAGATAGTCTAAATGGGATGCTCGATACCCATAATTAATGGAATATAGGATTGAAAGGGTGCACTCTGAAATGGATAACATGGTGATAAACTTTTAGAGGCTATGGAGAAGTCCCAGGTATATGGGAACCCAGATAGATGACCTGGGTGAGTGTGCACCCATGTACTTGACCTGAGTGAATGAGGCACTTAGAGTAGTTGCCTGGGTGCGTGGAGAACTAATGTAGGTGACCTGTGTGGATGATGCACATATATAGGTGACCTAGGTGCATGGGAAACCCAATAATGAGACATTTTTTTATCCATTTGAGAGAACCTAGGAACATTTCCACTTAAGAAGACCAATGTTTTAAGCGAGGGAGGGCACCGAGGTTAAACGTTATTTTTCCTTAGTGGCTTGAGAGAATGGTCACTCAACTTGGTGTCCCATAATATTTGGGTATGAGCACTTAATAAAGTCCTAGGGAAACCCCTTCAAGATAGATAAGGCACATGTATGGAACATTATGGTCTCTTGGGTGCTTCTTTTAGGACTGTTATTTCACGTGGACAATAAACAGTTATTGAAAAGGAAAACCCAATATTTTCATAGAGGGGTGAGTTTTAGGGGATACTATTGGTGTTGCGGAGACTTTTGAAACAAATTTTATTCTTGTTAGTATAACACATATCTCCCTTGGAACCGAATAAGGAAAACATTTTGGGGTATCTACTCAAATGACAAAGGCAACATATCCATGAGATGATAAACAGAAAATGAGAACCCATATGTTATCCCAATCCAAAACAGGTTTGAAGGGCTTGAGGAATTATTTAAAATGTTTGATCAATAATTTTATAGTTAAGAATAATGGATGACCATCATTCTAGTCTAACAATGATAGATGAACAAGGAAAGAAATATGTAGTGAAAAAATCAAGGGTGAGAGATCACTTATTATTAAGGTGGGTCTCTAATAAAGTTAAAGGAAAAATAAATAGATCATAGATATTGAATGCTCATAAAACATGACTAGGGATACCAATGTAGTGAAAAAACATTGAATAACATGATGTTTGTGTAGTAAAATTTTGTAATAAAATTTCATTAAAGACCAAAGTTATTGTAACAACTATGATTGAGGATAAAAATATATATTATATTTTGATGGACTCAAACATAATATCATCAATTCGAGTCAACTATTTGATGAGAGTAATTAGGTAATTTTTTGGTGGAACACTTATCTCATCAAGAGAATCAATTATGGGAAGATTATCACCTCAGGTGAGAGGACCAATGGAAATATATTTTAGATTAGAGGCTAAAAAAATTCATGCTACCTAAGTTCAAACGATGAAAATAAACTAGGGAATAAAAGGGTGGGAAAACGTTATTAGAGAAGTTTGAGTAAGATATCTAAGGTTTATGTTGTGAGGGACTTTAGTTTCTTTAAAATAGAAATAGAATAAGTTTGTGTAACATGATAGAAATGGTAGATTACTCTAGGGATACATAAAAGAGTTAAAATTTTATACCTCCAAGCCTCTTGAGTTTATACAATCTGATTTGTGTGGACCCATGTTAAATAAGTCCACTAAAGTTGATATTTTTTTTAAAAAATTGACCAGTGATTTTATGAGAATGACCAATGTGATGATTATAAAACTTAATTCTAAGGAATTTGATATGTTTAAAAAAATTAAAAGAATAACTGAGAATGAGTTTGGGATGTTCATCAATAAATTCCGATATGAAAATGGGAAAGCGTTTACAGGTAGATGTTTTTAATCATATATTGAATAACCTGTAATTTAATAAAAATAAAGTACTCCAATACACCACAAAAAATGGATTTTCTAAGAGAATTAAAATGATCCTAGTAGAGATGGGAAGAACAATGGTAGAAGAATATAGTCTCTTAAAATTCTCTTACAGAGAATATATTTGCACAAATATAAACATTTATAATATATGTCTATTAAGATCATATTCTAAAATGAATTTCTATGAAATGTGGTGTAAAATAAATCCCACTATGGACTACTTTATAGTGTCTGGTATTCCTTTACATATAAAAAACCGCTCAATACAGGGAATGTTTGATGAAATAGCTAAGGAGGGTATCGTTTTGGGATATTTATCAAATGGGGAAGGTTATGTATGTTATAATAAGAGGATGAATAAAGTTATTTAATTCTATTATGTAAAAGTATTCAAAATAACCCTACAGAAAATACCTTAGATGTAGTAGCTTATGATGATAAAGGTGAAAAAAATGAATAATTCTGAATAAGAAGGTGTTGTACAAGAAGAATCTAGACCAAAAGATGTTCAATTTAAGTCGGATCAGACTAGTGATGAAGAGGAGGTTGCTGATAATGAAAAATAGAAGTATACAAAGCTGAAGAAACATGTGTAGATAGAGAATATCATTATAAATTATCCATCTCTAGTAAAAACTATAAGAAGGATCCAGTTTGAAAACTAAATATCTATAATCTCATATATTGTGCCACATTTAGTAGTTGAAGCTTGTTAATATAAAGAGTGTATTGGTTCTATGTATGGTGATATGAAACAAATTTAAAATAATGGTACATGGGATATTTTTATAATACCTAATAATATAATCATCATTGGAACAAAGTGGGTTTTTAGGAAAAAGGTAAATGATCAAGGAAAGGTTTTCAGAAATAAGGTAGAAATGTTTGTAAATCTTATTATAAAGTTGAAAGAGTGGATTTTGATGAAACATTTGCTCTAGTTGAAATATTTTCTGCAATAATAATTTTTCTTTCTCTAGAAGAATATAAAAAATTTAAAATATATTAAATGGATTTCAAATCTAAATTTTTGAACAGATTTCTTGAAAAATAAGTGTAGATTGAGTAACTTGAGTGTTTTGTTCTTGATAATGATGGTTCAATGTTATATAAATTAAATGAAGATTTATATGGATTAAAGAAAGCCTTAATTTCCTAGTACTCAAATCTTGATAAATGTTCGAGATATTTTAGATTCACAAAAGGTAATGTGGAAAACAAATTGTATATCAAATAAAGAAAGATAAGGATACTTATTATAATTTCCTATGTCAATGATATAATTTTTACAAATGATCATAAGAATTCATGTAAATATTTTTCTAATAAAATAAACCAACAATTTGAGATATCCATTCATGTTTAGCTGAGATACTTCTTAGGATAATAGTTGATGAAAAAAATAATTTTTTTTATTCTTATCCCAAGATTAATATTCCAGATAATTGTAGAAGAATTTTGCAATAGAGGAGTAAAATCTAGTGTCTACACCCATTCAAGTGGGATTGGAATTATCTAAATATTATAAAGGAGATAATATTAATCTAAGATAATTTATAGGACTGATTAGAACTCTAATCCCTCTCACAACTTATAGACCAAATATTTTATATGGTATGAGTCTCTATAATAGATATCATACTAACCCAAAATCATCTCTTCTAATATATGAAAAAATAGTTCTTAGATATATCAAATAATATGTGACCCATGGGATTATCTACAATAATTTAAATAACTTGAATCATTTCATATTTATAGATGTTGATTTGAAAGATGATTATAATGATAGAAGATCCACATTAGTGGTAATTTTTAGGTTGGAGTAGGGTAAAATGGAAAGAGGGTGGGTGAATTTCCTTTTTTTTAAATGGAAATATATAAGGCTACAAGACTAAATAATTCCTTGTGAAATATTTAAGATGATTAAAAACTTTTTTTTATTTAAGAAATAATAATTTATCAAAGTAAAACACAGTTGAATGAACATTGATAAAATTATACATATTTATAAAAGTGAAAGAATAAAAGAAAGATATATTTTCAAATTAAACGATTAATCATATCGATGGATTAAATAAAATATTAATTAAATGAATTAAAATTATTAATAAAAAATGTGTAAATTTAATAGGTAATGAAATTTCGTATGTATTTTTTGTAATAACTCAATAACATCTCTTAAATATACCACCTCAATGTCTTAAGGATTTAATGTATTAGTCCCTTGGATTTAACAATATCCAATATATCAAAAATATCGTTATTTTTTAGGTTTTAGAAAGAAACTAAAATTAAAATTGACCCTATATTTTTAATGGGTATAGATATAAAACTCAAATAGAAAAATTAACTTTCCTTTTAGTAGTTATGGAATTAAATCCCAAGTCCCTAACTTTAATGGGAGTGAGTACTAATAGAAGAGGATTGGATTTATAGAAGAAAACATGTTTTAAAATGATCTCATGTCTCAAGAAAAATAAAAAGAAAAAAATTGAGAGAATGAGAATAATGATGGAGAGTGAGAAAAAAACATTATTAATATTACTCTCTATATTTTATAAAGTTATCACTTTGGAATTAAGGGAACCTAAGAGAAATTTGGTGATTGAGAACATTGGTGTTGGAGAATTATTGAAAAGGTGAGTTTCTAAGGAAACATAGAGGTGTATTTATAGAATCAAAAAAAAATAGTAACATTCTAGAATTAATTTGGAGCATTTAAGTAATAAAATACCATTTTAATATTTTCTTGACCTTAATTAAATAATGTATCATAGATACTTTCCCGATACCATTAGATAACTGGTAGACTACACTGGGTAGCTGGTGTGGCTATTGTTGGTCTCAAAAATTCTACCAAACCCACCATATGGCCAGTGAGCTCCCATTGGATGGTGGGTAAACATATTATCCAATGGTTGATATTATCCACATGCATCGATGAGTAGATGTTACTCCACTATTTTATTGATATAATTCTATTGCACGTGCAGGCTACTGCCTTCACAACCATCTTGCTAGTTGTTATACACTAGCTAGATGATGCTTCTTGTTGGTGACTAATCACATTCATGACCTCCAAGATTCCTTCATTTCCATAAAAAGATCTTGGAAATTTAATATAATAGTTCAACATTAATAGCAAGGCTCCTCTATGGATCTTTCAAGGTTCTTTCATGATTCTAACATTATGGCATACAATTTATAATTTCTAATAACTTAAATTAAATCATCCAACACTTTAAAGAGTGTTTACCATCCTTAGAAAAATATGGTGAGAAGAAAAAAAATTACCCCATTTTGATGAACAAAAGTACTTGAAAAAAAAGGTTAAAATAAAAATATTACACGAGAATCATGATAATATTAAAAAGATTTTATGAATTTAAACTATAAAATTAAAAAAATCATAATAATTTTGCTAATTTATCCCTATAATTAAATAAAAACAAGAATAAAAATACCAAATATTTTTTTAATTGACAATAATTACCAAGATTTCTCCCCCTTTTACAAGAAACAAAAATCTTATCCCCCTTAAAAATTTTCAAAAAGAATCCATTGATGATGTTAGATGAAATAATTATATTTATAATTTAAAACTACATTTTTCATCATTAATGATATTTTGAGAGAATTTAAAAGAAATTTTACAATTTTTTTAGAAAACTGTAAATTAAGAAGAGGTATTTTCAATAAATATCAATATAGAATAAAATAAATATTTTTCATTTAAATGTATAGATCAATAGATAAATAAAAGTTTTAAAAGTTTTAAGAGTAAAATAATGTTTTTAAAAAAAATTAAGGAAGAGGGTGTCTCTTTTAGGATCATTTCTATATTAATATACTTATCTCACACTTAAATAGTGCCTTTATATATATGATGTGACAATAAAAAAACTATATAAAGAAATAAAGTATTCAAAAAAATATTTTTAAAAAAATTAATTATTAAGGTTTAGTAAAGATAATTTTAAAAAAACAAA
This sequence comes from Viscum album, assembly GCA_963277665.1. Classification (NCBI taxonomy): domain Eukaryota; kingdom Viridiplantae; phylum Streptophyta; class Magnoliopsida; order Santalales; family Viscaceae; genus Viscum; species Viscum album. The sequence continues at coordinate 513,719,737 of OY728141.1, read as the reverse complement.
TAAATTCATCAGGAATGTCAAACTAAGTGAGCAGTAAAGGCCCACTACTTGTTCCTAGGGTGAATATCAGATTAAAAAATCAAACCAAACCTTTTCGAGGTAGTAACTTCTAGGTGAATCTATTCTAGAAACACATCCACTTATTTTTATCTAGATAGAAATATTTTACTATGAGTATTATGCTAACATTACTTTTCCCAAGATTAATAAAAATTTTGAAAAAAAATATATAGTTCAAAAAAATTGTTTTAAAACAATTGATTTTGGAAAGTTAATTGGAAATTTTCTAAAAAGAAAACTGAAAATTTTCTTAATATTTCTTTTATGAACAGACCCAATGGGGATGATTCCACAACTCCCGAAGCCCTCCTCCAATAGGCTAAGGTCTAAATAATATATCTGAGTAGGAATATCAAAAATATGGGAGACTTTTTCCTAATGTACATGTACTCACGCACCCATAAACACCTCTATGCAACATTTTAGAGATAGAAGAATATAGACACTAAAATTCCTGCATACATCTATCCCAAACCATAGTACAACATATGTACTAAAAGAATAAAAGGGAAAAATCATTCCCACAAAAAAACTATAATAGTGTCCAACCTACTCAGAAGGAGGAGATCACTATCAAATGTAACTTCCAGTAATCTCATCAACCCAACACTGGTAGATACCTCAGTTGGTCTAGTTCACTAAATTCTTCTTGTATCGGGTCGTCTGGGGACTCTGTCAAAAATCCTATGGTATGAACAAGACACAATATGTTTGTGAAAAGCTCTTTTAGGGGTGAGTATAATAATAGTGAGTAGGCTCCCCAAAAACCCAAAAGAAAAGGGAGAAACTAAATGGAAACAATTCGATCAACCCAGGTAGAGGGAACCCAATCAAGATAGAAACTCCATCTCAAAACATCCTCTTCTATACATGAATATTCATTCAATCCACAAGGGGTGTCAAACCAAACACATGAAAACACTTCAAAGACTATGAGAATCACAAAAATTAACTCATCTCAGACTCCAAGTCACATGAGGTTCCGACCTCATAACCAGATACATGATTCTACTCGAGTCTCTAAAGGTAACACACAACTAGGAGAACACACTCCATGATCTCATACATCATAGATGGAACCCACTCAAGAGATAGAATCCATAGGGAACAACTCTACCATTCCTGATGGTATTAATGAGAGATCATGCTTTATATGGAACAACTCAGTAGGTCAAACTCTAATTCCCATCACCAGAGGTCCTACCAATGCTAACCTGCACCCTATGCATGGTTGGAAGAACAGAAGTGGATAGACCCTCCCATCACCATTTCACACAATTGAGGGAGAAATGCTCCAAAATATACACTATGTTCATCATCTCTGACTATAGAGAACAGAGGGACTCGAACCCATACACTGCTCTATATTTGAGGGAGTATTATCTACAAACCATCTAGTGAAACGTTTTTCACTCTTATATAAAGTGGCCCTCACCTCAATATGTCGAGGAAGCTTTAACTACTAACTAGGTATCACAACATAAAATGTGCAAGGTAGCCATCCTCATAACTATACTCGTCAACTGAGGGAGGTCCAACACCAATTGAGGACCCACCCCTCACCACTACTTGAAGGTGGGGAATACTACTCCATAGGTGGGGACCTGCACTCTGGTATGACATGGGAGTACTACTCAAAGGATAGAGGACCTGCACCCTATCATGATAATGGTGAAAAAATACATATATAGAGGGCTCATTTCCTGATATGATAAGAGATTACAAATATGTGGCTAGAGGACCCACACCCTGGTACAATAGGTGAGTACCACTCTACCCGCATGATCACTATGGGGGACCCGAACACTAGTACAATAGGGGAGGACTGACCCAGGATAGAGAAACCACTCCCTAGTATGACAAGGGAGAACCCACTACACTAGGATAACACATATGGAGGACCTTCACCCAGGAACAAATAGGGAGTTCTGACTCCAATTATATAGGAGCTTCACCCTAATATGATAGGGGAGTGCCCACTCCATATATACATGAAATATATAGGACATGCACCCTAACATGGTAGGGGAGTAATGACTCCATAGATAGAGGACCTGTACCCTGGTCCAATAGGAGATTATCTAGTCTATCTAGATAACAAGTATTATGGCCCGCACCCTAGCATAGTAGGGGAGAGCTATCTCCAACTACATTAATAATATGGGGAACCCATGCCCCGGTCTCATAGGGGAGTATTATCCCTAAGATAACCACTACATGGGTATAGAACTTGAACCCTTGACATGGGTATTCTAATATCTACCAAAGCAGATATGTAAGGGAAACCCGCACCCTAATACCACATGGGAGTAATAGTACCAACGTCTCTCTCTAAGAACGAAACCAATCTAAAACATCAGTCAATCATCAATGAAAGAAGCATCACACTTATCATACCTCGCATAGCAACACTACCTTGGGTAGGGGACCAGTTCCCTAATACATCATGGGAGCATTTCCCTACAGACCTAACGAGTCTATGGGATCCATATCCTAAGGTAATAGGGAAGGGTACCGACCCCAACGTCAACCCAGTTATCCACCTAGATCACTACCCAAGGTTAAACACTACTACTACATATTCATGATTGAATAATAAAAGCTTGTATCTTGTAGGTCACTATGGATGCCACCACCACATTCTACATAGAGAAATGTTCAGGATTGGCTTCTTGCAAGCCTGAATTTCAGTTCCAAAGAAGGAGATACGCAAGACAGAAGATCTCAAGAAGATTCTAATAAAAGTACACGGTGTTCCCTGGGGTCCAAATGGTGTGTGAACTTACCCAAGAACATGTACATGTCCTCTTTTTTCATATCTTGGATATCCATGTAGGCATACCCAGTGTTCATAGTGTGTACATGACTTTTCCTTCCTCACCCATCCCCTAAGCCATGTTCTTCCTCCCCACTACTTAGCCATCTATGTCTCTCACACGATGTGCACCCCATGGTACATGGTGTGTCTAGGATAAATGGTCACATGGTCATATCGTTTTCTCATGCCCGTGTCTGGAACCCCGTTCCCATGTACTTTTTCCGTGTAGTTTTACACAAACATGTACTATCACATGGATACCCTGGCCATGTCCTCTGGCTATATGACATGGGGTCACTACATGAAGTGTAACCCTTGTAAACGATGTGTATTCTAAAAAAGTAAACCTCTAAAAATGGTAAAAACACATGGCATGTCCACTAGTTTACACACCATGTAAATGAGAATTCTGATGGTAATTTCCCTATGAGTCACTAGATTCACCCCTATTTCCCCTTAAACCCATAGATCCACCTATAAGGGATATCTAGAAATAGTAATAGGGCTCTTAAACCTTTAAAAAACTCATAACTAAGGGTATTAGAACTAAAACTCCAATCCTACTACCTCGACAATGAAACGGAAAAGCTTAGGGTGTAGAACGATGCCCGAATTGTGGTGCTCCTTGATCCGAGGACAATCTTCACCAATAATGGATATCAACAGCACCTCGTGACCGCGTTGTCATGACACATCAAATTGATTATGTTTTTAAGGTTTATTTATAGTCTAGGGAAGACCCTAGGTCGTCTCTCAAGGAGCGTTGGTAGGTTTAGAGTGTGTATTTTTAATAAAAATGACTAAGAGAGGGGGTGGTTTTGAAAACAGTTTAAAACAATGACTTAGTTGAAATAGCTTAAAAGATGAGTGACCAAGTGGATTTTGAGAAATATGAGATAAAGGTATTGTTGTGATTTTACTACATATATATAAAGTTCATTTTTCTTAGAGATTCATTCATGTTTGGAGTAATTATTTGGTTGGAGTTAATTGGAATCCCGATTAATTCCTAAGATTTTATTTCAATGCTTTAAGTACCAAACCATGACATAACAATCGTATTTTCAAGGTCCAGTACTTATGAATGGAATAATAGCTTCCAAAGAAGATTGAAATATCAATAAGGTGGGCATGAAAAGTATTCTTTTCATGTCTAATCAGAACAACACAAGTCACGCACTCAAAACCTCACACCGATCGGTTAGAAATTAAGAGCATAACACTCACATGCATCAAATCAAGCATTCAATTCTGAAATAAAATAAGATAAATGGAATGAAATTTTTAAACACCCAAATTACTCCAAACCAGTAGCTAGTGTATGCATCATAACTACCTTGACATGTGTGTAGCTCCCTCACAACGAACACCCAACTTTTAGCTCGACATCCGGAGGAGGAGGAAGCTTGGGTGGAACTCCTTCTTCATCCTTGATTCCCCTATAAGTATAGGGGAATTCAGATCCTCCAAGGTGATTATGAGACTCCTTTAGGACTCCAAAATTTCAGAGTATAGATTCTGGTTCGAACTTGCAAATGAGGTTCCCTTGGTGCCCTTTTATAGCCAAATTGCTAAGTGGTTTTGAGCACCCAGTTTTGGTGATACCAATTGAGTCTCGGTTTTTGGTTGGTATATGGCATTATCTCGACTTGGAAAAAAGATAAAAGATGTTTCACGCGGTCTTTACTATCACCATGTCAAATTTGGCGGCCATTGAACATCTAGAAATGGAGATATAATTATAAAACTGAACCAAAATCTTTGACTTCGTGCAGATTCTGTCCCCTGGCCATAATGGTTCGTATGGGTCACCAGATTAACAAATTGGACTTCGGTTATTTGAGATGAATTTTATCCCATGAATTTTTGGAGAGGCCCACAAAATTTCATCCCATTTTCATTCATGGATTTCTCACACTGTTCAAAAAAGTGGACAAGTGTCCTTGGGATCCATGCAATTTTGGCCCATTTTCCTTCTGGATCATCTTCAGGGCCTCCAAATCACCTCCTCCTACAATCAAATCCTCAAAACAAGTAACAATGCGCATTTTAACAGTGATAAACACAAAATTAATGATTCAAATATGAAATTCAATTTGGTAGTATTTTTATAATATTCAATACAAAACTAGTTTACCACAGTGGTGTATGGATGAAAATGAAACAGTGAATCGCGGTGCAATCACACCCCCACACCTAAACATTTTCACTCCTGGGCAAAGTGATATTTCCAAAAATTGTGCATGGAGATATTTCCAACTTTATTAAGATTTAACATTCAATGAAAATTTAAAGTTTTAAAGGAATGTGATCAAATAAAAAATCACACCATGGAGTTATTCTCAATGATCATACAAAAATGTGTCTCATAAATTGTATCAGCATGAAATTCAGGGAGATTAATGATACCAATTTGAGAAAGTAATCCTAAAGTCCATAATTTCACTAAATCTCCATGTGTGTGTGTGAAAACCAATTCATGCTATTCTACCCACTTTCTATCCAGTAAATGTAGGTTATTTTAATATTTTTCTGCTTAAATGATTATGTCCACCGAACCTGTCCTATACCCTTTCCAATCAAATTTCAAGAACCACTCACTTAAGAATTCCCGGAATTCAAACCTTAAGCTCCTGACCTAGATATCCCCATATGATGTACATTTCATCAATCCCCTCATTTATTTATTTATTCTTTTTTTGAAATGTTGTGCATGCATGGAAAAAATATCACACCCTTATCTCAACCCTTGTTTAATCTCCTCACGACATTAATTGTAATAGTTATAACAAGATCAAAGGTCAAGGAAGAGTGGTTTTTGACCTACCCAAGATACAACTTTTTTTTGAGGGCGTACAATAGTCGGATAATAGGTACACACGCATAGGTCAATCCGGTAAAGTAATGAAAAAAGATCGGATAAGGAAAGAACGTATGGAAAAATCATTTGGAAAACAGATAAATATTAACCTAAATTATATTTACCTTCTATTGAGTAATTAAAATCACACTTCTTTGTTGGGTGCAAAAATTTGTGGTGAAATTAAGTTCCACAATTTTCCTTTGAACTACTCACATAAAGGGTACTATTTTTCTCAAAGTTTTCAAAATGATACAACCATTTATATCATCGACAAACAACTAATTTCCAAGAGAAAGTCACACCACAATGTTAAATTCAAGCTAAAACACACATTCCATCCGTGATTTTTTTTAAATGTTAAAACAACATAAAATCGGGAAATTCCTCATGCATTTTCAGTAACTGTCATGATTCAATTCAGGTGGAATCTTTTTCCATGATAAAATTAGCATTCCGGCACAAAAGTAAGGGGTGGAACGGGGGAAGGGGGGGCAAGTGACAATACCATTCAGTAAGAAAAAAGAAAAAGAAAGAAAGAAAATGATGAAAATTCCTAACTAACCCAGGAATGTACCCATCCCCCCACACCTAGAGTATGTAGTTTCCTCACTGTAGTAAAAGATAATGTGGGAAGGAAGGATAAAACCTTGTGGATATCATTCATATTTTGCTTCTTGAACTTGGAGTTACTCCATCGGGGACTCCAGAGTGGCTTAATGAAATTGCTTCAGCCGCTGCCCATTGACAGTGAAGGTTTTCTTTGTTTCTTCATTGTGAACCTGAACAACACCAAATGGAGAGACATTAGTAACAATGTATGGTCCAAACCAGCGGGAATGAAGCTTACCAGGATTAAATTTCATCCTTGCATTGTATAGGAGGACCTTCTTCCCAATTTGGAACTCTCGATGAAGGATAAGGCGGTCGTGGGAAGCCTTGGTTCACTCCTTATAAATTCTGGAGTTCTCATAAGAATCTCTACACATTTCTTCCAGCTCTGGTATCTGTAACTTCCTTTGAGAACCTGCACTAGAAAGGTTAGAATTGCATTTTTAATGGCCCAGTAGGCCTGGTGCTCAATCTCAACAGGGAGGTGACAACTCTTTCCAAAAACAAGCCTATAAGGTGACATTCCAATGGGAGTTTTAAAAGCAGTACGGTAAACCCATGATGAATCATCGAGTATAAGACTCCAATCTTTCCTGTTGGGTTGGACCATTTTTTCAAGAATTTGTTTTACCTCTCTATTTGACACCTTGGCTTGACCATTAGTCTGTGGGTGATACGCAGTAGAAACTCGATGACCGACCCCATACCGACACAAAAGTGATTGCATTGTTCGGTTGAAGAAATGAGAACCCTGGTCACTGATGATGAACTAATTAATCCAAACCTACAAAAGATCTGAGTTCTCAAAAATTCTACAACTGTTTTGGAATCATCTGTCCTTGTGGCCCGTGCCTCTACCCATTTTGATACGTAATCAGCGGCCAAAAGAATGCACAAGTTGCAAAAGAATTGGGAAATGGACCCATAAAGTCAATGCCCCAAACATCAAAAATGTCATGAAAGAGCAAGGGTTTTTGTGGCATTTCATTCCTTTTAGAGACATTCTCCATTCGTTGACAATGAGGACAGGATTTACAAAATTCATGGGCATCCCAAAAATGTGTTGGCCAAAAGAGAGCAGAATCAAGAACTTTGCGAGAAATATTTTGGGGACCAAAGTCACCCCCACAAGCTTGAGTGTGGCAGAATCTAAGGACAGATTGGAACTCGCTATCGGGAACACAACGCCCAAGTACCCGATCGCTACATGTGCGCCAAAGGTAGGGGTCATCCCAAATGTACCAATGAGACTCATGTTTTAGACGACTGGCTTGGTTTTTGTTGAAATCAGTAGGAATGCAAGATTCTACCAAATAATTTACAATTTCAGCATACTAGGGAATAGAATCTTGCACTTTTTACAATTGTTCATCAGGAAACATGTCATTAATGGGAATATAGGGGGATGAGACAATGTCTGAGGATGGGGGGATCCTACTGATATGGTCTGCCACCACATTCTCTGCTCCTTTTTTTATCTCAAATTCCTAGATTAAATTTTTGAAGGAGGAGCATCCAACGAATGAGACGTGGTTTGGATTTCGGTTTCTTTAGGAGATACTGAAGGGCTGCATGGTCTGAGAACACAATGACTTTGGACCCTAAAAGGTATGACCTGAATTTATCCAAGGAAAACACAATGGAAAGAAATTCTTTTTCAGTGGTCATGTAGTTTTCTTGGGCAGGGTCCAAAGTATGTGAGGCATAGGCTATGACATGTGGAGCTCAGTCGACCCTTTATAACAAGACTGCCCCAATTTCATAGTTAGAGGCGTCACACATGAGCTCAAATGGTAAATCCCATTGAGGTGGTTGGATTACCGAGGGTGATGTGAGACTCCATTTTAACTTATTAAAAGCTTCTTCACATTCCTTATCAAAAACAAATTCCTTTTCTTTTTTGAGTAAGCGGGAGAGGGGGAGTTCAATTTTACTAAAGTCACGAACGAAATGTCGGTAAAATCTAGCATGACCTAGGAAAGACCTCACATCACACACATTTTTAGGGAATGGTAGGGAAGAAATGACATCCACTTTCAATTTATCTACTTGGATACCATCCCTAGAAATGACATGTCCCAAAACTGTACCTTGTTGCACCATGAAATGGCATTTCTCATAATTTAATACAAGATTCTTTTCAATATAGCGATGTATGATGGAACCAAGTCTACTTAAACATTCATCAAAATAGGATCCATAAATAGTAAAATCATCCTTGAAAACTTCCATACAATTCTCCAGGTAATCCAAAAAAATACTAAACATACATCGCTGGAAAGTACCCAGAGCATTACACAGGCCAAATGACATCCTTCTATAGGCAAATGTGCCAAAGGGGCAAGTGAAGTTTGTCTTTTCCTTATCCTCAGGGGTAATATGGATCTGAAAGTATCCAGAATACCCATCAAGAAAATAGTAATGGGACTTCCCCACTAGCCTCTCTAGCATTTGGTTAATGAATGGAAATGGGAAATTGTAACGGCCCGAAATTTTGAATAAATCTTGTTTCCTAATTTCATGTGTTATTTTATTTTATTTTTATACTCAACAAAAATGTTTTATTTGATAAACATGATTATAATTAAAATGAGACTAGTGGGTTTTGACTGTTATATGACCATCGGTCAATATGACCGCTGTGAACAAAATGTTTTGATTATTGTCTCTAAATATAAGTAATCTTGGTTAACTATTATAGAAACAATATCTGATGGCCTCACCTAGTAGTCTTGGACTGATCGAAGCCCATCTAACATAGCTTGGGAAGGAGGTAGCACCATTGGGCTTTGCTCTGGACCAAACCCAAGCCGAACTTCATCATGTGAAGCTAGAACGGAATCGCCTTTGTGAGAAGTTCAAACTGATAGAAATTACTACTCGAGCAATGTTAACCGAGCCGCCCCAAGATTCTATCACCCTAGCACACCTTACTCTTAGGTCCTATGCTGGTATTATAAGGGGCTATGTAACGAGACCGTAACTACCTTGTGTAATCCTTGTTTTAAATAAAAATTGGGATTTCTTCTGATGATGAAGTTTATGAATTTTCAAATGACCGGATAAAAATAGTATGCATATTTTTGATGAATTTTCAAAAAGATATTTTAAAAAATGTTTATGTAAACCTTAAATAATTTAAAATGTGTAATGATTTTCAAAAAATGGTCTTCTACAATTATGTCCAGTACGAAATTTAGAGTCTAATAAGATCAACTTGATTTTTGATGAATAGTAAATTGTGAATAGTGATTTACGCTTAGGATTAGTAATGGGACCAAATGAATTAGTAATCTCACTTAAAGAAAGTTTTAAAATAATCTAGGCACCTTGATTAAGTAATGTGATTCAATAAAATGGTTAAATAACGGTTTCATAAATTATTATTCAAGTATTAATTTTTTCGGGTGAATAGTGTTTTTTAATTAAAAATTAAAATAAAAATATTTGCAAAATTATTTTTATAAAATGGAATTTATTTTTTAACTCAGAGCATCGATATTATGTTAAGGTAATTTTTGGGGTTTTTTCTGAAAAAAATGAATTTTCGGTGAATAGTGTATTTATTTAAAAATAAAAATAAAATTATTTTGAAAATTATTTTTATAAAATGGAGTTCATTTTTGAAATCATATCATTGACATTTGGTTAATGTGAAATTTTGGGATTTTTCTAAGAAAGTTGAATTTTCAGTGAATAGTAAAAATATAGTTTTAGGGTTTCGGTATGTTTAATGACATCATAACTGCGTCATGATGATTTCATGAGATATTTTAAGGGTTGGCCGGCCAAGGGTGATGAATTATTGTTTTGGGGGCCCCATGTGGCCTAACTCCATGGTAAATGCCAAGGGAGAGCACATGGGTTTGAGAAAAGCACATGTGAGGTGTCCCTTGGCCATTAATGCCTTGTCCCTTCACTTTCCCTATAAATACCAAGCCCTCCTCTCATCCATTCGACTCTCCACTCTTCCCCAACGAAGTTCTGGTCTCATTACCTCCCAAGGAGTCCTCCCAAGGTGCCCCCAAGCCCTCAAGGTCTCAACCTTTGGGATTAAGAGTTACATTTTAAGGTAAGGGATCCGACCCCTCTCATTCTTTTCAAGTGATCTCTTTTATGTCATTTCTTTTATGCTCCATGTTCTTATGTTGGAGGATGTTCTTTTATACTCCTCTTACTTCCCTTTTTATGTTCATATAATGAGAGATCCCCTCTTACTCTCATTATTTCGTTTTATGATGTTTTAAGTGGCGCCGTTAGGCTGCCGAAATTTTCGTAACAGATTCTTTCTCCCTTCTCATTTTTCAAGATCTATTTTCATGTAAAGTATTTCAAGTTCCTTTTTATTATGTTGGGGTATGATATCTATATCTATCATACTGGACTCTTATGTTCATATGATGAGAGACCCTATTTGACCTTGTCAATTCATTTTTGTTGAATTTTAAGTGATGTCGTTAGGCTGCCGAATTCTCACAAGAGAAATCTTATTTTTGTCTTCCTTTAATATTCTTCATTTCATATGGTATATTGTCAAATTTCATTACCATGTTCTTAAATCCCTTATATTTTGTCCCTCTACTGTTTTATGGGTCATTTATGAATGTTGGACCCATGTCCCCTCTCTTTTCAATGTTTTCTAAAACCCTGAAACAGAGCTGTTATGCTGCAGAATTTTTGTCTCAAAGTGCCTCTCTCTCTTTTCTAAAAATTATTTTATGTTATAAAGTGAATACTCAAGGATCTTATTTCTACAAAGGTATTCACATATATATCAAAATGTTCTATTTTAAATTCTTGGATTTACATACATGAAACCCTCTTTCCCTTTCCATGGGTTTAAAGTGACATAAAGATCATGTCTTTAAAGCAGTTTTTAAAACGTTATGATTGTGAAATGAAACCCATTTCATTTATACTATATGGGTTGTTTATGAAATTATTGATGATGATATATGTGGCTCACATGATAATAAAGGCAAATTTAAGGGTGCGCCCTGATAGCGCTCCAATGCATTGGGTAAAGACTTAATCTCTAGAGATGACCATTTTTAACGACGCCATGGTGAATAACCTTGGTAATTTTTAACGACACCTTGGGGATGGAACTTGGTGAAATGAAACGATTGTCAATATTAAATGTTTCAGTCACATCTTCAAGTTATGAAAAATGTTATTTTTATTATGATGTATCTCATGATTTCTTTCTCATGCCTTAAAGTTCTTTTTATGTCCTTATTGAAGTATCTCAAGTTCAAATGTAAAATGTTTCTCTTGTTTCCCTTACTGGGCCTTCTGCTCACCCTTTCTTTTGATGTATGTCCCCAGGTTATGAGATGCAGTAATGAACCTAGGATGAACTTAAGGAGAAGTCTTTAAAGTGTTTAAGAATAGTGTTTTTTGTTCTTTTCATGTATTATGTTCCTTGTTTCCAAGACACTAAACCTTAAAGATCCTCAGTTCCATGTAATGAAATTAAAGTTATGTTATAAAAAGATGGGATGCTATAGTTGGTATCAAAGGATGGTTTAATTATTTGTGGAAATTAGGATATGAAAACTTTAGGAAGAACCCTATAGAAAAGTTTAATTATAGGAAATCTTCCTGGTATTTTGGTGAGTATTGAGTAAGGGGTTTCCAAGAAAATACATCCCTGTCTGGGTATGAGCAGGTAGAGGTGGCTCTGGAACAGATGTACATAGGGGTAAAACCTGAAAACACCGCTTTGAGCTAGACTCGAACGGGAACTGGTACACGACAACGGGCCTTGCTGCACTCTTGGTTACGACACTCCCGGGGGATATGCTTTGGTAAATTCATAATCTTAGTATGAACCATTGTTAAAGGAACAAAGATTCACATAAGAATATATTATCATGGATAACCTAGATTGGAACCTAGGGGATCACAAGTTAGGGTATACTTTTCTTCTACAAGTTATCCTTATATGCTTTAAGCTCCTTTTCATGATTATTGGTTAAGTATTTAAGCCACTAATTATAATTTCTCTTCTTAGTTAATGGTGGGAGATGGAAGAACATTCCCCAATAACCAATGTGATAAGAAATGCAACGATTTCCATATTAATATGAAAGAGATGATTAGGGGATTAAAAGCTGATTATTATTTTGGAAGACGTTCATTATTTTTGGGAACCATATTTGATCGAGGTAAATATATTACTACGGCATTTTCATTGAGGAGTAAGGTTGACTAAAATTTTGAAGAATTGATGAATTTAAGGTGGACTTATAGTAATTTAGGTTACTTACGGGAATGATTAACCTATCTTGGGTAAAATATGTTTAGGTTAGCTACTTTTTTTATAAGATGTTAGGAGTGGTTGATGTTGTTTGGAGATGAACAATGAAGTTTATTTTGGAAGACTATATTATCAAATCTTTCTTGTATTTGGGTTTCAATCTTAGTTTGGTTTATTTTGAGGAATCTTAAGGACCATTATTTACGGAATGGTCTAGGATGAACTTTGGGTAGTACCATGGAACTTTGAAGATTTAAAAGTAGTTTCCATTCCTATGGGATTCTTTTTGAAGAGTTGTTTTACCTTACCCTTTCTATTTTTGGGATAATGTTTAAAGATAGAAGAAATAGATAGTTGATCTTTTGTGGATTATGTGATTCTCTTGAAGATGATTCTTGTGTTTTGATGAGACCAAGTAGTTTTGAATGCTTATCGTTTGGAGAAAAGATTAGTTTTGGTAGAAACTTATTAATGTATGAAACTCTACATGAAGGTAGATATATTTCCTTATGTTTTTGTTCTATGTTGTAAATGAATTCCTCAAAGTTATTAAAAGGAACGTAAAACAAAAATGTTTTTGGTTTACGTTTCCTACTAGGTAATCAAATACCGCTTACACACATCATAATTTTGGGATGTTCTGGTGGTTAACTTCTTCCTAATCATGTTTTCTATGACTCTCCTTTAGAACGTGACCCTTTGTTTTCTCCTCCATGTCCATGTTTCCTACATGGAATCCTAGTATGAGTAAACTCAGGTGGCCTTTGTACTTCCTTTTATTTCTTTTAAAGTAATGGTGTTGCTGACTCTTTTTCCGATGTGGGACTTTCAATGAAATTTCAAAACCCAATTTTAAAAATTGCGAGGACGCAATTTCTTAAGGGGAGAAGATTGTAACGGCCCGAAATTTTGAATAAATCTTGTTTCCTAATTTCATGTGTTATTTTATTTTATTTTTATACTCAACAAAAATGTTTTATTTGATAAACATGATTATAATTAAAATGAGACTAGTGGGTTTTGACTATTATATGACCATCGGTCAATATGACCGCTGTGAACAAAATGTTTTGATTATTGTCTCTAAATATAAGTAATATTGGTTAACTATTATAGAAAGAATATTCGATGGCCTCACCTAGTAGTCTTGGACCGATCGAAGCCCATCTAACAGAGCTTGGGAAGGTGGTAGCACCATTGGGCTTTGCTCTGGACCAAACCCAAGCCGAACTTCATCATGTGAAGCTAGAATGGAATCGCCTTTGCGAGAAGTTCAAACTGATAGAAATTACTACTCGGGCAATGTTGACCGAGCCGCCCCAAGATTCTATCACCCTAGCACACCTTACTCTTAGGTCCTATGCTGGTATTATAAGGGGCTATGTAACGAGACCGTAACTACCTTGTGTAATCCTTGTTTTAAATAAAAATTGGGATTTCTTCTGATGATGAAGTTTATGAATTTTCAAATGACCGGATAAAAATAGTATGCATATTTTTGATGAATTTTCAAAAGGATATTTTAAAAAATGTTTATGTAAACCTTAAATAATTTAAAATGTGTAATGATTTTCAAAAAATGGTCTTCTACAATTATGTCCAGTATGAAATTTAGAGTCTAATAAGATCAACTTGATTTTTGATGAATAGTAAATTGTGAATAGTGATTTACGCTTAGGATTAGTAATGGGACCAAATGAATTAGAAATCTCACTTAAAGAAAGTTTTAAAATAATCTAGGCACCTTGATTAAGTAATGTGATTCAATAAAATGGTTAAATAACGGTTTCATAAATTATTATTCAAGTATTAATTTTTTCGGGTGAATAGTGTTTTTTAATTAAAAATTAAAATAAAAATATTTGAAAAATTATTTTTATAAAATGGACTTTATTTTTTAACTCAGAGCATCGATATTATGTTAAGGTAATTTTTGGGGTTTTTTCTGAAAAAAATGAATTTTCGGTGAATAGTGTATTTATTTAAAAATAAAATTAAAAATATTTTGAAAATTATTTTTATAAAATGGAGTTCATTTTTGAAATCATAGCATTGACATTTGGTTAATGTGAAATTTTGGGATTTTTCTAAGAAAGTTGAATTTTCAGTGAATAGTAAAAATATAGTTTTAGGGTTTCGGTATGTTTAATGACATCATAACTATGTCATGATGATTTCAAGAGATATTTTAAGGGTTGGCCGGCCAAGGGTGATGAATTATTGTTTTGGGGGCCCCATGTGGCCTAACTCCATGGTAAATTCCAAGGGAGAGCACATGGGTTTGAGAAAAGCACATGTGAGGTGTCCCTTGGCCATTAATGCCTTGTCCCTTCACTTTCCCTATAAATACCAAGCCCTCCTCTCATCCATTCGACTCTCCACTCTTCCCCAACAAAGTTCTGGTCTCATTACCTCCCAAGGAGTCCTCCCAAGGTGCCCCCAAGCCCTCAAGGTCTCAACCTTTGGGATTAAGAGTTACATTTTAAGGTAAGGGATCCGACCCCTCTCTTTCTTTTCAAGTGATCTCTTTTATGTCATTTCTTTTATGCTCCATGTTCTTATGTTGGAGGATGTTCTTTTATACTCCTCTTACTTCCCTTTTTATGTTCATATAATGAGAGATCCCCTCTTACTCTCATTATTTCTTTTTATGATGTTTTAAGTGGCGCCGTTAGGCTGCCGAAATTTTCGTAACAGATTCTTTCTCCCTTCTCATTTTTCAAGATCTATTTTCATGTAAAGTATTTCAAGTTCCTTTTTATTATGTTGGGGTATGATCTCTATATCTATCATACTGTACTCTTATGTTCATAAGATGAGAGACCCTATTTGACCTTGTCAATTAATTTTTGTTGAAGTTTAAGTGATGTCGTTAGGCTGCCGAATTCTCACAAGAGAAATCATATTTTTGTCTTCCTTTAATATTCTTCATTTCATATGGTATATTGTCAAATTTCATTACCATGTTCTTAAATCCCTTATATTTTGTCCCTCTACTGTTTTATGGGTCATTTATGAATGTTGGACCCATGTCCCCTCTCTTTTCAATGTTTTCTAAAACCCTGAAACAGAGCCGTTATGCTGCAGAATTTTCGTCTCAAAGTGCCTCTCTCTCTTTTCTAAAAATTATTTTATGTTATAAAGTGAATACTAAAGGCTCTTATTTCTACAGGGTTATTCAAATATATATCAAAATTTTCTATTTTAAATTCTGGGATTTACATACATGAAACCCTCTTTCCCTTTCCATGGGTTTAAAGTGACATAAAGATCATGTCTTTAAAGCAGTTTTTAAAACGTTATGATTGTGAAATGAAACCCATTTCTTTTATACTATATGGGTTGTTTATGAAATTATTGATGATGATATATGTGGCTCACATGATAATAAATTCAAATTTAAGGGTTCTCCCTGATAGCGCTCCAATTCATTGGGTAAAGACTTAATCTCTAGAGATGACCATTTTTAACGACGCCGTGGTGAATAACCTTGGTAATTTTTAACGACACCTTGGGGATGGACCTTGGTGAAATGAAACGATTTTCAATATTAAATGTTGTAGCCACATCTTCAAGTTATGAAAAATGTTATTTTTATTATGATGTATCTCATGATTTCTTTATCATTCCTGAAATTTCTTTTTATGTCCTTATTGAAGTATCTCAAGTTCACATGTAAAATGTTTCTCTTGTTTCCCTTACTGGGCCTTCTTCTCACCCTTTCTTTTGATGTATGTCCCCAGGTTATGAGATGCAGTAATGAACCTAGGATGAACTTAAGGAGAAGCCTTTCAAGTGTTTAAGAAGAGTGTTTTTTGTTCTTTTCATGTATTATGTTCCTTGTTTCCAAGACACTAAACCTTAAAGATCCTCAGTTCCATGTAATGAAATTAAATTTATGTTATAAAAAGATGGGATGCTATAGAAATGGTCCTTCCTAGTGTGTTGGTTTAGTCGGTGATAATCTATACAGACACACCAACTATTCTGCACACGAGTTGGAACCAATTCATTGTTTTCATTTTTAATTACTGTTAGGCCAGTTTTTTAGAAACTACTTGAACGGGATTGACCCATTGGCTATCAGAGATGGGGTAAATGATTCCAGTAGCCAATAATTTTGTTATTTCCTTTTTAACTACTTCTAATAGGTTTGGGTTCAGTCGACGTTGTGCCGGCCTCACTGGTTTACCCTCATCAGTTAATAAAATATGATGTGTACAAATTTATGGGATAATACTAGGAATGTCCACAAGTGTCCATACAAATTCTTGTTTATACTCCCTCAAAAGTTCAAGTAGTCTCAATTCATGCTCAGGAGGGAGTGAACTAGCAATGATGATGGGAAACTTGTTTCCATTCTCAAGATATGAATATTTTAAATCTTGAGGCAGTTGCTTTAGTTCCAATTCAGGTGGATTTTGGATGGATGGGTGTGTGTGTGAAATTGAGAGGTCACTAATCTCATATAATTGCTCAATGGTATCATCCTCAGATGAGGAATTAGATTTTACAAGCATAGAAGTATCATCGATGGTCTTGTGATCCTCTGTGTTCAAGAAATTATCAATTAATAAACATGCATGACACTTTTCTAGACCACTACAACAATCAACACATGATTCATTTCCAAAGATTTTCAATCAATGAGGAAAATTCAGAAAGGGGATCATGGGAAACAAATGAAGTGATTTTAGGGGAAGGGGGTACATCAATTGAATTTATCGAGAGAGGGGAATGTTCTTCTGAGGGGTGCTTCATGGCATCAAGGATGTTTAAATGGACTATGTCACCACCAAATTCCATAGATAATGTACCATTATGGACATTAAGTATGTCTTTGGAGATTTTCAAGAAAGGTCTCCCCAATATAATTGGGGCATGCCTATTCATCCTATCATCTTCCATTTTTAGCACATAAAAATCAGCAGGAAATATTAAATTTTGAACCCTCACAAGAACATCCTCTAACACACCAGAAGGGTGTTCCGTACTCTGATTTTCTAGCTGAACAACTATTCCTGTGGGATTTAGTTCACCAACCTGCAAAGAAGATTATATGGATTGAGGCATCACATTAATAGAAGAACCCAAATCAAGCATAGCATTGGAGAAAGAATACCCCCCTATGGTTCACGGAATCGAGAATGTTCCAGGATCGTTGCACTTGGTGGGAAGTGATGGTTGTATCAATTCTGAGACGTTCCTCCCCAAACTTACCTTCTCATCACCACAAAGTCTCCTTCGATGTGTACACATCTCCTTCAGAAACTTGTCATATCTCGGAATTTGCTTGACGACATCAATCAATGGAATGTCAACCTGCACTTTTTTGAAAGTCT
Source organism: Viscum album (assembly GCA_963277665.1). Lineage (NCBI taxonomy): Eukaryota > Viridiplantae > Streptophyta > Magnoliopsida > Santalales > Viscaceae > Viscum > Viscum album. The sequence goes on along the minus strand of OY728141.1, from coordinate 513,701,783 downwards.
CCAAGATTTCATTATCAAGTTTAGTTTGCTTTTGTTTCCTTGGTTGGGTGGCTCTTTGGGGAAATGGAGGAGAAATTCTTGGTCTTGGTAACTCATCAATAGACACACTCTTTCCTTTGGTAGGACTTCTCTCAAGACAAGGTTCCATATCATTTGAGCCTTTTTCAGTGGTTGGGATGGTGGTTCCCTTAGGAGAGGATGACTCTAATGGAGGGTTCATTTGGATTTTAAGTTTATTTACACTCCTAAGGGTGATGGCACTAACATTTCCCTTATCCCTAGGGTTGAAAAGTGGTTGAGATGGTAGTTTACCAGACCCATGGCTTTGGATTTCACCCACTGAGTTGGCTAGTTAGCCTAATTGGGTTTTGAGGTCTTGTATAGCTGCTTGGGTGGTTTTTTGGAACTGGATATTATTGGTAGCCATTTGTTTCATCATATCTTCTAGGCTAGGCTCGAGTTTTGGAGGGGGTTGTTGGAAATCCCTTTGGGGTGGTTGAAAATTTCTGGGTGGTGGTGGTTGATGACTACTTTTCCCTGGTTGGTTCCATAGTTTATGAGGCTGGTTTGAATACCCCCCTTGCCTATAGGCTTGGTTGTATTTCCACCTAGGGTTGGATGGATAGTAAGGTTCTTGCCTAATGGGTTGGTTATAGCGGCATCCTGGGAATATTGCCTCATAACTCTCAGAAGTTTATCTCAATTGGGGGAATTGGTCATAATAGTGGGTATCAGAAGAGCATATACCACAATGTATGGGAGGAGGAGATTGGAATTTCACTTGGGAAAGGGAAAGTTGTCGTAGAAGGTTACTCACCTCTTCAAACTTTGTGTCCACCTTCATCTCGAATTCAGTACTTTGTACCTCATGGACACCTCTAATGGGTACAATGAACCTTGAACTGAATTGTTGAGTGTTCTGTGCCATGGTCTCAATTCGGTTCCTTGCAGCGATTGAGGTTTTATCCACTAGTGCACCACCTGTAGCAGCATCAATCATGTTATGATCTATTGTAATTAAACCTTCATAAAAATATTGTATTAAAAGTTAATCGCTTATTTGGTGGTGTGGACAACTTGAACATAATCTTTTAAAGCGTTCCCAATATTCCTGAAGGGTTTCTCCTTGATATTGTCTTATCCCACATATTTCTTTCCTTATTGTTTCAGTTCGAGAGGCTGGGAAGTGTTTTTCAAGAAAAATATGTTTCATGTCCGCCCAACCTCTAATAGGTGAATTAACATAATAAAACCAATATTTAGCCGTGTCTTCTAATGAAAATAGAAATTCCCTAAGTTTTACTTGTTCTTCATCCACATTAGCAGGTTTTAATGTTTAACACACAGTATGAAATTATTTTAAATGCTTATGTGGATCTTCTCCAGGCAGTCCATGAAATCTTGGTAATAAATGAATTAAACCAGATTTTAGTTCAAAATTGGGTGCCTCACATTGTAATTGAATGTAAGTGGGTAGGATATCAACATCAAGTGAGGTTAGTTCTTTTAGTGTTCTATTATTTTCAGCCATGTTATACAAGTTATGTTCAGTTTTAACTTTGGTTTCAAATTAAGAAGAAGGATCAAGAAGAATTTTAAGATGTGATGTCTCCTCCTTCAAAGTGTTGTCTTGTGTGTCTTGGTTTCGTTGATGTAGGATCCTCTCTGGTTTGGGTTCGAAATTTTGTAGGTCTCCTAGAGTAGAATGTTTCATTCACAAAACCTACACAATATATAAATTAGAACACAAAAATAAATGCAAAGGTAGAAGATAAAACAAACAAATATTCACAAAAATTACAAAAATTTTATCAAAAACACGCACAAAAAAACCAAAGCACTCCCCGGGAACGACGCCAAAATTTGACCTCATTGTCATGACACGTAAAATTGATTATGTTTTTAAGGTTGATTTATAGTCTAGGGAAGACCCTAGGTTGTCTCTCATGGAGCGTTGGTAGGTTTAGATTGTCTATTTTTAATAAAAATGACTAAGAGAGGGGGTGGTTTTGAAAAACGTTTAAAACAATGACATAGTTGAAACAGCTTAAAATATGAGTGACCAAGTGGATTTTGAGAAATATGAGATAAAGGGGTTGTTTTTATTTCACTACACGCATATCATGTTCATTTTTCTTAGAGATTCATTCAAGTTTGGATTAATTCTTTGATTGGAGTTAATTGGAATCCCGATTAATTCCTAAGATTTTATTTTAATGCTTTAAGGACCAAACCTTGATGTAACAATCGTATTGTCAAGGTCCATTACTTATGCATGGAATAAGAGCTTCCAAACCAGATTTAAATCTCAATAAAGTGGGTATGAAAAGGATTCTTGTGATGTCTAATCAGAACAACACAAGTCACGCACTCAAAACCTCACACTGATCGGTTAGAAATTAAGATCATAACACTCACATGCATCAAATAAAGCATTAAAATCTGAAATAAAATAAGATACATGGAATTAAATGTTTAAAAACCCAAATTACTCCAAAACAGTACCTAGTGTATGCATCAGAACTCTTTTGACATGTGTGTATCTCCCTCACAATGAACACCAAACTTTTAGCTCGACATCGGGAGGAGGAGGAAGCTCGGGTGGAACTCCTTCTTCATCATTGATTACCCTATGAGGATAGGGGCCTACAAAAGCTCCAAGTTTATTAGGAGACTCCTATAGGACTCCAAAATGGCATATTATATCTTCTGGTTCTAACTTTCAAATGAGGTTCCCTTGGTTCCCTTTTATAGCCAAATTGCTAAGTGGTTTCGAGCACCCAGTTTTGGTGATACCAATTGAGTCTCGGTTTTGGGTTATTATATGGCATTATCTAGACTTGGAAAAAAGATAAAAGATGTTTTAATAGGTCTTGAATATCACCATGTCAAATTTGGAAGCCATTGAACATTTATAAATAGAGATATAGTCATAAAACCTAACCAAACTCTTGACTTTGTGCAGATTCTATCCCCTAGACAGAATGGTACGGATGGGCCACCATATGAATGAATTGGTCTTAGGGTATTTGAGATTAATTGTATCTAATGAAGTTTTGGAGAGGCCCACAAAAGTTCAGTCCATTTTCATTCACGGATTTCACGCACTGTTAAAAACAGTGGACATGTGTCCTTGGGATCTATGCAATTTTGGCCCATTTTCCTTCTGGATCATCTTCAGGGCCTCCAAATCACCTCCTCCTTCAATCAAATCCTCAAAACAAGTAACAATTCCAATTTTAACATTGATAAACACAAAATTAATGATTAAAATATGGAATTAAATTTGGTATTATTTTTATAATATTCAATACAAAACTATTTTACCACAATGGTGTAGGGATGAAAATGAAATAGTGAATCGCGGTGCGATCACCTCGTCACTTCAATTCAGCCTCAGTTCATCTATCAACCAAATGGGGATAGAAGGGTTGAACCTATCCTTGAATAATTCATACAAAAAGGAAACATGGGGGAAGCTTTAGGTTAAATTATTAATTAAATTTCATTTAATTAAAAATCTCATCACTTGATGCCCCCCAACTTTCCATCGACCGAACTCCAAGCACTAAAAAGTTTAGATCACACCTAAGGTAAACATGGAATTATGAACTCAACCATGGTATCAAAATTTAGATCTAGGTATTTTCTCTTGATTTATTCCATGTTTCAATATAAAATGTGTTTAATATTTTTAATATCATTGTGTTGAGTCTCTCTGGCCATAGAATCACACATCGACTCAGTTCTTAGATTCAAAAATATTCTTATAAATACTCCTAATCATTACTAGTAAAAACACAAGTCATTACATTCTCCACAAATCATGTATTTTCATCCTTGAAAATAAAAATCCTAGGCACAAGGGAATGAAACTGATCACTGCACTAGAACACCCATTCTAATGAGATCACCAAGGGTTCCCATGCCAATTACAAGAACACACTCAGGGAAACCACTATGGCCAAACCACACCCATGTGAAGATATATACAAGTCAACATCATACAAAAAGAAGAACATGTCTCCTTATATGTGACAGGTGGAAATAACAGCATGAACCATGATCCATTTAGATTTATAAGGTCTATTGGTACACCACCTCGCTATCCTGATGATGATACCAGTGTAACACCACTGTTCACATCAACCCCTATATGAAATTACCCATGAGCACCTAAAGTGTCTTTTGTTCAAGGTTGATGTTGAGCTTGAGAGGGTACCCATGAACAAAATATGTATTCCCAAGTTTAAAAATTGGGTCTTACTGGGCCCTTCTTCTATGAACACCCAACTATAACACAACTCACCAAACCCTAATCCTCACCACACCCACTAGTGGTATCTCATCTTAGTATGGATGGTAGGAAACCAATACACATGGTGGAAACATCGCAGAGTTTAACTATGTCGCTAAAGAATGGTTCTATGCAATTCTCTCCATCCACCAGGGCTACCAAGCACAAGGGTCAAGTAGAAAAGCTTCAATTCAAATTCCAGGACATGATCTAACACTCTATCGCACAACCAAACCCCAAACACACATCTATAAAGAACATGTAATTCCCCAAACCTAGTTATCCAGAGTCAGTGAATTATTACATAACATTGGTATGATCATAAGGGATCAAATCCTGAAAGACCGATCATTTTAGTATCCTTGGAAATACTAGATGCATTCATAAGTTTTACATTACATTATAAAATGAAAAAAAAACAACATTGTCTCTATTGACCACATTCATATCCCTTATATTATCCCTTATACTATCCCTATAGGTCAATCATAATATACTTCTTCACATCCTGGGAAAAATAAAACATAGAAAGGGGTGAGCTCAGATGCTCAGTAAGGATAACTATATAGTGGAAACTTTCATAAATAAGCATAAACATTTAAGGCAATGTATAAGACTAAATCATAATACTTTTAAACATAAACTTATACAAAATATGGCCAATATAAATCAAATAATTCCATTTACTTATTCACATGGATATTCTACTAGTCGAATAATCACATGCAATATCAATAGCTAATTTCATAATGACGAAATGCATAATGCAAGACTTCATAACCACATAGTAAAGGCCTTGTACCAAGACTACAAATAAGATTTCATCAAGGCCTTCTTCCAAGACACTAGTTTGTCTCATGATACCTACCGATGCATCGAGGAGCTATAGTGGGTTCCACCCGTCACAAACTAAGTCCAGTGTATTCCTCATATGAAAAGGTTTAAACATAACATAAACATTTATATTAAAACTTGCATACGAAATGTAAATACTTTATTCATAAACAATGAATGGTGTAAAAATAAAACATCCATATTCAAACATAACATAAAACCTTCAATACAATATGGATGTTTTGTATAATAATAAATCAACTTCAAACAAGCTTAAAATCCATCAAAGGATGTGGACATAGATGAAATCAAAACATTTTTAGAGAAATATATATTTCTATTTTGAAATAATTTAAAAGTCATATAATTATAAAATAAAACATTTATTTTGAAAATATTCTTATAAGATTTTATGGAAATATTAGACAATGTTATAATGACAGAAAATAGTTGCACCTTCCGTATAAGTTAAAAAAGACATTCTTACCTTAATTTTGTCGAAAAGGTCATAAAGTACCTTGTTTGGAAAATGACGGAAAGATTCATTTCAAAACATATATGGTAAAATAAGGGTATAAATGACGTTAACCCATAGTCTAGTAAATATTAAAAATGTTTCTAATTGAATTTTTAAGAAAACACGGATGTGTATGATAAGGAGGTCCTAGTAGATACTTATATATTAACAACCTCGGATAAGTAAGGAGATTGTAAAATTAACCCTTAACTTACAATTTTCCATGGCCGAGAGTACGTCAACCTCCTATATAATAGTTAAATCATTGTTATTAAATTATAAAAGAACTATATACATAAATATGATATCATATATGATCCTCTAATATTGCTTTGTTCATAATATTTTAGTAGTATCATTGTTTCAGGTGTTAACTAATAAGTTTTCCTTTATATGCTTGGCTACGTAAGCCATGTTTGTTATGGATAGGATGTATTTTATTAATATCCAGAATTATATTAAGTTCATAAACATTATTTTTAATCATAAAATGAAAATTACTCTTGAATGATTATGATGGGGAATGAATCTCATCACGTTCATGGAGACGGTAATCTGTACGTACACCCGAGTGATAATATCATTATATTGATGGTGAAATAATATGTAATTGGATGGTATATCATATATAAAGAATCATTAACATTTATATTTATAATTTACATCAATTATACTCATTATTATACCCATCCAAATAATTAAGTGTTTGAATAACAAACTACACCACGACGTGGAGACGGTAATCTGTACATACACACGTATGGTGACTTTGTCATTCATATGACAGATAGAATAATGAATTTGGTTGTACCATTTTTATAATAATATCACAGTATATAGAAGATACTGGACTTATTATTTTAGAATAGAAACAAAAATTAAAGAAGAAGTGGAAGAATAAAAGAACTTGAAAGAGGTGATGAAATATTTACCTCTTCTTTGGGTTCTCCCTTTTGATTTGATCAAAAGGGATCCTTAAGTTGGATTTCTGACCAAAGTAAGGTCTCTAAGATGAAGGAAGGAAATTTTGGAGGAAATTTGGGTTGGTTTTGGCCGAGAAAAATGGCTTTGGATGTGTGAAATTAAGAGAAGGGGAAGTAACCTTTTATAAGAGAGGTGAGGGTCACTTTGGGAAAAGCTTGAAATATTATTTTATAATAAAATAATTTTCAGTTTCTAATGGCTCAAAAATTATTTATTTCTAGGATAAGGAGGTTATGGGTCGAAAACCTCTCAAAAAATAGTTTTTTATACTGGTTTAGGTCACCATATTAACCTTGACTTTTATATTTAACTCTTAGTTAAATAGTTTGACATTTATCATGTCTCCTTGTATTTTTATATTATATGGTTAATAAAATTACTATAACAAGCCAAGATAATCCCAAGTGGTTCATTATTAATATATATAACCTGATCTAAGTCCTTGTTCCAAACCATATATTTTTAGGAATATTATATCAATTAATAATATAGTATTTGTTTTAAAAACTCAATTTTTTCAATTTTGACACTATTTAGTATTTGGTTTTTTCGAAAATCATAAAAGCATAATTACATAGAAATAAAATTATTTAATAAACCCTAAAATTTTATATTAACATTTAAAATTAGTTTAATTCATTGAAAGTCTCAAATTTTATTTATTTGGATATTTATAATATTAATTATTTTAATCTTTCATTAATAGTGTAATTACTGCATCATCATTGTGTCCTAAATGAATTGAATTATTTAATGTCTAAATTTTTTAAATTAAAAAAAATAATGTAGGAAATATTTTTATATTTCTAATTAATATTTATAGTTGAATTTATCTTATGTTAAACCTATATTAAGAATAGTTTAGTTATTAAATGTTGAATTTAACTCTTTTAACTCTTCTTTAAATAAAATAATAATAAATGTCCTAATATAATCCAAGTAGACCAAAGGGGGTCATATTTTATTCTTACGGTTTTTTTTGGTCGAATTAAACTTATCCAATAGAATTAATACATGTTTAGGGTAATTATAATATCATTTTTAACTTTAATTGCCCTATTTACTTTTAACCGTGGTAAATAAAAGTAAAAAGTTACTATTCACCAAAAATTATTTTCATCTTGTTGAACCAGATTTTACTTAATGATGTTAACCATGTCTCTTAGATTTTTGAAATTAAACTCACAGAAGTGGTAAAATTATGTTTTATGCAAATTTTCAAATTCTCCTATCAGGCAGGTAAAAGATAGTAAAAAGTTCGATAAAATTTTATATATCTAAACTTGTTATAAAATAACTACAATTATTTATGATGAAAATATATAGGTATTATGTATCTATTTTGACCTAAAATAAATTAAAATAATATTACTAATTATTTAAATAAAAAGTCAGTTTTAAACAATAATGCAGTGTTTTTCACTATTCATCAAAAATTGAAAGTTCTTAGAAAAATACCAAAAATCCACCCTAAGCTAATTTTGATATTCCGAATCCAAAAATTAATTCCATTTTAAAATTAAAATTTATAAAATTTCAGAAATAGGGTATTATTATTCATAATGGCTACTTTGATTGGTCGTGGTGTGTAAAAACTCCATGTTGCGTACAATGTAAGCTACTACATTATTCAAAGGGAGACGTACCGTGGAAGCTTAGGGTATTACATTCTCTCCTCCTTAAAATAATTTTTTCCTTGAAAATTATAGAATATTACTGCATAAAAATATTCGGGTGGTTCTTTATCATAAGTTCCTCGAGTTCCCACATTGCATCTTCCGTCTTATGGTTTCTCCATAGAACTTTTACCAGATGAGTCCTCTGGTTTCTCAGCACTTGTTCTCTGGTATCAAGAATTTTGATAGGCTCTTAAAAATAACACAGATCAGGTTTCAGTTCAATTTCATCATATGTGAGTACATGTGTTGGGTTAGGCATTTATTTTATCAACAGTGATATGTAGAACACATCAAGAACTTTAGAGGGACTTAGAGGCACTGCCAAATGATAAGCTACAACTTTAATTCATTCTAGAATTTCGAAAGGTCCGATGTACCTGAGACTCAATTTACCCTTCTTACCAAAACATATAACACCCTTCCATTGAGATACCTTCAAGAAAACATGGTCTACTACTTGAAATTGCAAATCCTTCCTTTGGTTATCGGCATATCTCTTTTTCCTACTTTGGGCTGCTTTGATGTGGGTTTGGATACTCTTTACTTTTTTCACTGTTTCCTCAACAAGTTCTGGGCCTACTAGTTTTCTTTCACGAATATCATCCCAACAAGTTGGTGTGCGACATATCTTTCCATATAACGCTTCATATGGTTCCATCTGAATTCTTGAATGGAAGAAATTGTTATAGGAATATTCTACCAGAAGTAAATATTGATAACACATACCTTGAAAGTCAAGTAAGAAAGATCTAAACATGTTTTCTAAGGTTTAAATAGTCTGTTCTGATTGTCCATCAGTTTTAGGGTGGTAGGAAGTGCTCAAACAAAGTTCAGTATCCATGTCCTTCTAAAGACTTTTCAAGAATCTTGATGTAAAACGGGGATCACGATCAGAAACAATCGATAGGGGAACTCCATGAAGTCTTACAACATCATTAATATATAGTCTTTCCACACATTCAAGTGGTAAATCTTCTCTTATATCAAGAAAATTTTCTGACTTGGTAAGACGATCAACAATGACCCATATTGCATCATTACTCCTAGGAGTATTTGGTATCCCCATGAAAAATTACATGGTAATATTATCCCATTTCCACTCAGGTATGGGAAGAGGTTTCATGACTCCTCCAGGCTTTTGCATTCCAACTTTCACTTATTAAAAAACAATACATCTTGAAAAAAAAACAGAAATCTCCCTCTTCATGTTGTCCCACCAAAATTGTTCCTTCAAATCTCTATATATCTTGGTGCTCCCAGGGTATATAGAGAAATTGGGGCTATGAGCATCATCCAACAATTCCATTTTTAGATCAGGTATGTCAGGAACACAAAGTATCTTCCCAAATTCCAAAATTCCATCTTCATATATGAAATCACTCAATCTCCCATCATTCATAGCATTAATCTTCTTTTGAAACTTCTCATCATCGGTCTGATAACTCTTTATCCTTTCTAGTAAATATGGTTTGAAACCCATTTAAAAAAGTATTGATGTTTCACCTTTCATGGTTATTCTCATATCTATCTTTACTAGATCCATGAAAATAGGATCCCTTTCAACTCTCATCTTGTTCAAAACTCCATCATCCTTTCTGCTCAAAGCATCTGCCACCTTATTTTCCTTCCTCGGGTAGTAGTGTATTGTGCAATCATAATCCTTGAGTAGTTCAATTCATCTCCTTTGCCTCATGTTTAGTTATTTTTGTGAGAAAATATAATTCAAACTCTTGTGGTTAGTATAAATCTCACATTTTCACCATAGAGATAGAGTCTTCGTATCTTCAAAGCAAAGATTATAGGTGCTAACAAAAGATCATGAGTGGGATAGTTTTTCTTGGGAATTTTTAGTTGTCTTGATGCATAGATAATAACTCTATCATTTTTCATAAGGAAACAACCAATTCCTTTCTTTGAAGCATCACTATAAGTAACAAACCCATCATTCCCCGATGGTAGAGTTAATATTGGATCATTGAATAATATTCTCTTTAGTTATTTGAAAAAAATTTCACACTCTTTTTGAAAAAAAAATTTAACCCCTTTACATGTGATCTTGGTTAATGGGTTTTCCAATCGGGCGAAATTCTGGAAAAAATGCTGATAATAACCTATTAATCCAATAAAACTATGTACCTCAGTTATACTCATTGGTGCTGGCCATTCTTGGATTGCCTTGGTCTTTGAAGGATCAATAGAGATTCTATCCTTAGAGAAAATATGGCCAAGAAAAGAAATATATTGAATCCATAATTCATACTTTATAAAATTCCTATATAATTCATTTCTTCTAAGAGTACTTAGGATAACCCGTAAGTGATTTTCATGATCTCTGAAGCTTTTGAAGTATACCAAGATATCATCAATAAATACCACTACAAAGTCATCAAGATATTCCTTGAAAACGGTGTTCATTAGATCCATAAAAACAAAGGGTGCATTAGTCAATCCAAAAGGCATTACTGTAAACTCAAAATGCCCATACCTAGTTCAAAATGCAATTTTTGGAATATCTTACTTCTTCACACACAACTGGTGATATCCAGATCGAAGGTCAATCTTTAAAAAATATTGATCTCCATGAAGTTGGTCAAATAAATCATCAATGAGAGGTAGGGGATACTTGTTCTTTATTGTTGTAGCATTGATCTCCCTGTAGTCAATGCACAACCTCATATATCTGTCTTTATTTTTAACAAAAAGGACAGAGTCTCCCCATAGAGAAACACTAGGGTGAATAAATCCCTTGTTACTTAATTCCTCTAGTTGTTTCTTTTGTTCCACTAATTCTACTATGGCCATTCCATAATGGGTCTTCGATATGGGCCTTGAACTAGGAATTAAATCCGTGGAAAACTCAATTTATCATTCTAGAGGATGTCCAGGTAAATCCTCTAGAAACACATCAACATATTCTTGCACAATAGGTATGTCCTCTATTCGAACATTCTTTTCCTCACCCATAGTTATTTCATTCTATTCTTCCCCAATAATTGAATTTAGTAGAGATACAGGGGCAAATCAAGATAAGAATCAGGAGGTGACGTTTCTACTCTAAAGATAAGGTACTCCTTATCATTATCGAAAATTTTAACCTCCTTATTCTTACAATAAATTTCCATATCATGGTCTGAAATCCAATCCATTCCGAGGATTATATCAAATTAAATCATGGGTATGAGGATGAGATTAGAAGATAAAGAACATTTATATGCCTTAATGGGAACTGATTCACAAAAATTTGTTGCGATGAAACTTCCTTTAGGTGTTTTGACTGACAACGCCCTTGTTAAGTCAAATTGAGAATATCTAATTTTCTTAGAAAACTGGGAAGATATGAAACAATGTGATAATCCAGAATCAAATAAAGCATTGGCTAAACTTGAGGAAACCATTAAATTTCCTTCCACCACATCTTTCGGAGCTTCAACCTCAGTAGTAGTGATCACATAATCTTGGCATTGCTCCCTTGGACTTTTCTGAGGTAAGTTCCCTTGGAACTTATGATATTCATTTTCATAATGCCCCCTTTCTCTACAATTTTAGAATTCAACATTGATAGCTTCTTTCTTCCCCTTGCAATCACGATCTTGGTGGCCTTTTCACAACACTTGTAAAAAAATCTCATTCCCTTCAGGAAAGTACTAGGGTGTTTCTTCCCACATTTACCACAGGATGGATATTCAAATTTTCCCTTATTCCCTTTATTTCCATTTCTAGAGTGTTCAACGGATCTCTTTTTCTCTTTCTTTGCTTTAAAGTCGTAAGACTTAAAGAATTCTTTATCTGTCTTGAGAGCAAATGACACTATATCTTAGTATGATGAGAAGGATTGAGATACTAATGCTCGACAGAGAAATGGTTTTAACACATCAAAGGATCGATCAATATTACTCCTTGGGTTACGTATATAATCTGGTGCATGCCTTGCTAACCTTGTAATGTTAGCCTCATACATTTCGACATTCTCATCCTCCTTTTGCCTCAGACTCAAAAATTGTCTTTCCATATTTGCTTGATGGTCACGAGGAATGTATTTTTATAATAAAATCTCTTTAAACTTACTCCATTCCATTTTTTGATACTTATTAATCTTCGTTTGTGTTTTGGATTAATGACCACCATTGATATGCATCTCATGTGAGGCAATAAACTGCCATGACAACTTTTTCCCATTTTCTACACCCAAAGCATGAAATATTTTCTCTAAGGAACTTATCCATTACTCTGCTACTAATGGATTTTTACTCCCATTGAATATTGGTGGTTTTTTCCTCATGAAGCAGTCTAACATTGATCCTCCGCGTTGTGGATCAAGGTGCTCCATACGGGTAAGGTTATTATTCATAGCCTGAGTGAGTTGTCCCAGTATGGTGATAAGCTGATCAGCACTAGTTACATCACCAGCTCTACTATATTTATCTTGAGTAGGATGGAAATCTCTATATGGATTACATGCATTGATATGGTTTCTATTCCTTCCACTAGGATCCATTTATAAAAAAGGGCATACACTAGATTAGTTTATGAATCACAATACATAATTCCAAACTTGTAAAACACTTAACATGAATTGAACAGTTTATGGATATAATCCAAAATCATAAAAATGTTTTCTTTGAGAAATTATATACTCATAAACCCTTTAGAATGGTTTGTAAAGAAAATGAGAATTATCCTAATCATATCCCTCGGGGGTGTCGTAACCAAGAGTGTAGTAAGGCCCGCTGTCATGCACCAGTTCCCGTTCGAGTCTAGATCAAAGTGGTGTTTTCAGGTTTTACCCCTAGGTACATCTATATGCCATATCCACCTCTACCCACTCGTATCCATACAAGGATGTATTGCTTGGAAAACTCACAAAATCTCTACATTACCTAAATTATATGAAGTTCTTATATACTAATCCTTAAATTCTATCTTAGGGTAATGTTTTCTAATTAGGGTCTTTCTAAATCTATCTTCCGAGGTTTGTACTGAACTTCCTTTGCTACCAACTGTAATTCCCTGACCCCAATTACCTAGAGTCTGTGCATTATTACATAACATTGAAATGATTACAAGGGATCAAATCCTGAATGTCCTGTCTGTTTAGTAGCCTTGGAAGTACTAGATACATTCATAAGTATCACATTAGTTTATTTAATGAAAAAAAAACAACATTGTCACCATTTACCAAATTCATATCCCTTAGACTATCCCTTAGAATATCCCTATAGGTCAGTCATAATATACTTCTTCGCGTCCTGGGAAAAATAAAACATAGAAAGGGGTGAGCTCAGACGCTCAGTAAGGATAACAATATGGTGGAAACTTTCATAAATAAGCATAAATATTTAAGGTAATGTATAAGACTAAATCATAATCCTTTTAAACATAAACATCTGCAAAATATGTCCAATATAAATAAAATAATTCCATTTACTTATTCACATGGATATTATACTTGTTGAATAATCACATGCAATATCAATATCCAATTTCATAATGATGGAATGCATAATGCCAGACTTCATAACCACATAGTCAAGGCCTTGTGCCAAGACTACAAATATGATTTTGTCAAGGCCTTGTGCCAAGACACTATTTTGTCTCATTAGACCTATCGATGTATCGAGGAGCTATAGTGGGCTCCACCCGTCACTTACTACGTCCAATGCATTCCCCATATGGAAAGGTTTAAACGTAACATGAACACTCATATTAAAACTAGCATAAGAAATGTCAATACTTTATTCATAAACCATGAATAGTGTAAAAATAACACATCCATAGTAAAAATATCACAAAACCTTCGATAAAATATGGATTTTTTGTATCATAACAAATCAACTTCAAACAAGCTTAAAATCCATCAAAGGATGTTGACATAGATGAAATCAAAACTTTTTTAGAGAAATATATCTTTATATTTTGAAATCATTTAAAAGTCATATAATTATAAAAGAAAACATTTATTTCGAAAATATTTATATAATCTTGTATGGAAATATTTTATGATGTCATAAAGACAGAAAATAACTGCACCTGTTGTACAAGTTAAAAAATATATATTCTTACCTTAATTTTGTCGAAAAGGTCATAAAGTACCTTGTTTGTAAAATGACTGAAATATTCCTTTCAAAACATATATGATCAAATAAGAGAATAAATGAATTTCACCCACATTCTAGTAAATAGTAAAAATGTTTTGAATTATGTTTTTAAGAAAACATAGATGTGGATGATAAAGTGGTCTCAGTAGATACTTACGTATTAACAATCTCATATAAGTAAAGAGATTGTAGAATTAACCCTAACCTTATACTTTTCCTTGGTATAGGGTAAATTAACCTCATGTATAATAGTTAAATCATTGTTATTAAATTATACAAGAACTATATACATAAATATGATATCATATATGATCCTCTAATATTGCTTTGTTAATAATATTTTAGTAGTATCATCGTTTTTGGTGTTAACTGATCTGTCTTCTTTTATATGATCGATTATGTAAACCATGTTTGTTATGGATAGTATGTATTTTATTCATATCTAGAATTATATTAAGTTCATAAACATTATTTTTAATCATAAAATGAAAATTATTCTTGAATGATTATGATGGGGAATGAATCTCATCGCGTTCGTGGAGACGGTAATCCGTACGTACACACGAGCAACAATATCATTATACTGATGGTGAAATCCTATGTAATTGGATTTTATATCATATATAAATAATAATTAAAATTTTATATTTATTATTTACATCAGTTATACTCATTATTATACCTATCCAAATAATGAAGTGTTTGAATAACAAACTACACCACGACGTGGAGACGGTAATCTGTGCATATGCATGTATGGTGACTTTGTCATTCATATGATGGATAGAATATTGAATATTGTTGTACCATTTTTATAATAAAATAAAAGTATATAGAATATATTGAATTTATTATTTTATAATGTAAACAACAAGTAAAGAGTAAGTGGAAGAAGAAAAGAACTTGACAGAGGTGATGAAATATTTACCTCTTCTTCGGGTTCTTCCTTTTGATTTGAACAAAAGAGCTCCTTAGGTTGGATTTATTACCAAAATAAGGTCTCTAAGATGAATTCAGGAATGTTGGGAGGATATTTGGGTAGGTTTTGTCCAAGAAAAATGGCTTTGGAGGTGTGAAATTAAGAGAAGGGTAAGTACCCTTTTATAAGAGTGGCGAGGGTCACTTTAGGAAAAGCTTGATATATTATTTTATAATAAATTAATTTTCAGTTTCTAATGGCTACAAAATGATTTTTTCTAGGATAAGGTGGGTATGGGTCTAAAACCTCTCAAAAAATACGTTTTATACAGGTTTAGGTCACCATATTAACCTTATCTTTTAGATTTAACTCTTAGTTAAATAGTTTAACATTTACCAAGTCTCTTTGTATTTTTATATTATATGGTTAATAAACTTACTATAACAAGCCAAGAGAACCCCAAGTGGTTCATTATTAATATATATAACCTTATCTAAGTCCTTTTACCGAACCTTATATTTTTAGGAATATTATATCAATTAATAATATAGTATTTGTTTTAAAAACTCAATTTTGTCAATTTTGACTCTTTTAAGTATTTGGTTTTTGTGAAAATCATAACAACATGATTACTTCAAAAAAAAATTCATCAAGCCTAACATGTCATATTAATCTATAAAATTAGTTTAATTCATCAAAATTCACAAATTACATTTATTTTGATATTTATAATATCATTTATTTTAATCTTTCATTAATAAGGTAATTACTGCATCATCATTGTGTCATAAATAAATTAAATTATTTAATGTCTAAAATTTATAAATAAAATACCATTATGTAGGAAATATTTTTATCTTTCTAATTAATATTTATAATCTAATTTATCTTATGTATAACCATATATTAAAAATGGGTTAGTTATTAAACATTGAATTTAACTCTTTTAACTCTTCTTTAAATAAAATAATAATAAATGTCCTAATCTAATACAAGTGGACCAAAGAGTATAATATTTTATTCCTAAGGTTGTTTTTGGTCGAATTACACTTATCCAATAGAATTAGGACATGTGTTTGGGTAATTATAATATCATTTTTACCCTTAATTACCCTATTTACTTTTAACCGTGGTAAATAAAAGTAAAAATTTACTATTCATCAAAAAATTATTTTCATCTTATTGAACCACATATTACTTACTGATGTCAACCGTGTCTCTCAGATTTTTGAAATTCAACTCACAGAAGCGGTAAAATTAAATTTTATGCAAATTTGCAAATGCTCCTAGAAGGTGGGTAAAAGACAGTAAAAAGTTCGATAAAATTGTATATACCTAAACTTATTATAAAATGACTCCAATGAATTACATTAAATATATATAGGTATTATATATCTGTTTTGACATAAAATAAATTAAATTAAAATAACTAATTATTTAAATAAACAGTCGGTTTTAAACAATAACGCAGTGTTTTTCACTATACATCCAAAATTGAAAGTTCTCAGAAATATACCAAAAATTCACCCTAAGCCAATTTTGATATTCCAAATAAAAAAATGAAGTACATTTTGAAAATTAAAATTTATAAAATTTCAAAAAGAGGTTATTACTATTCATAACGGCTACTTTGATTGGTCGTGGTGGGTTAAAACTTCAAGTTGCGTACAACGCAAGGTACAACATTATTCAAAGGAAATGTAATGTGGAAGCTTGGGGTGTTATAGAACTCATCCAACACACCTTGACAGTACTTACTTTGGGAAGCACTAAATCACCTATATGGTTTTAATCATGTCATGACAATAAGTATCGATGGGGAAAGTTTCCCTCTTTCTCACAAGTCTAAATCTATGCCAAACAACACCCACACAGGGTTTTACCGACGCCCCACATCACCCTATTTAAACCTTGATAAAGCATCAAAAGTAAAATATTACCTCACAAAAGTGTTTAAAATTACTGCTACAGAAAGTTGAAAGTACATAGAGTGTACCTCTATTCATCTTTAGATCTTCCAAGTTGAAGGCCTCTGTGGCCTATAGTTATCCTCTCCCTCGCCCTCTAGCTCCCTATGCTTAGTGTGGACCACCTAGGTGTAGTGGTGGAAACACCTCAAACCACATGCTACCTCCTTCTTATCTCCTATATCCTCCTCCATATCCACCATCACATGAAACTCCATTGTCCAAACACTTCTTTTTTCAAGACGTTTGGTTGATTGGACCCCTCTCTGCAGCATGACAGGTCAAACATTATCTAGTAATATGTACCCATCCATCATAAGAATAACACTACCTCTTCGGAAGCTGACCTGGTCCCTAGAATAGATCCTACTCTACAAGACCACGTGCCTAAGTCTGGTCATGGGTATTCCTCTTATGTTGTAATCCAATCATTTTCTTCCTCCCAACTACTACAGATGTCTCAGTCATGTGACCACCACTATGGGCCATATCCACCCATCCCTATGCTAGGATACTATCTACTACTAGAGATCTCTCTTGTACCCCCATATAAGTGGGACGAAATAAGAAAACCACACCTTATCGAATGTCTCTATAGAGGCCATGATCCAATGTCCAAGCTATGAATAATGAGTCTTGAACCATATCCAAGGAGTGTCACGAAAGGTCTATGAACCTCATTGAGTAATCTTCCATGATCATGATACCCTACTGAAGTTGCATAATCTCTTGGATAAGCATTGATCTCAATGTGGTTGGGTAAAATTATTCCCTAAAGAGCAACTCAAACACCACCCATGTGAGTGTCACCTCATCATGGTCCTGTATCACTAGACTCTACCATCGCTCTGTTGAACCCTATAGAAGGCTCACATTCACTCTATTTATATGTCACAAATAGATGACACACACCCTGAGATGGTAGAGGAGTATTGAATCCACATATATAGGACCCACACCCTGATCCAATAGTGGGGTACCTACTCTATATGGATAACAAGTATAGATGGATAGTACCCTGATATGGTTGGGGGTATTGTCTCCAATTACTTGAACGATATGAGGAACTTTCACCCTGTTCAAACAAGAGAGTACCATCATAGAGAGAACCACCACATGGGTAGAGAACCCATACCCATGATGTGGTGAGTCCCATATCTACCAAATATGATAGGTAAGGTAACCCCACACTCAAATTCCAAATGGGAGTATTATCCCAAGCATATTCTATATAAGAACCACACTGATCTACAACATCAATAAATTGCCTCTTAAAGGAATGTCACACTTATCATACCTCACATCGAAACACTGTCACGGGAAGGGGACCTACTACCTATTACAAAAGGGGATCACCGCTCTATTGGACTAAATTTTCTAGGGGTATGATATCCTAAGGTAATAGGTTAGGGTACCGAATCTAACATCATGCCAGTGATAAACAATGATTACTAACCAATTTTAAACACCGCTACTACATCATCATTCTTGAATCATGTCACCTCATATCTCATAGGCCACTATGGAGGCCACCACCATGTTCTATGAAAAAAACTATCTAGGATAGGCAACTTTCAAGCCTAAATCTGAGTTCCTAATAAATAGATATGGATGGATAAATATATCACGAATATCCCAATGAAAGTACATGATGTGTACTGTGGTTTACATGATGTGTGAACCCACCCAAACACCTAATCATGTCCTCTGTTTTCATAGGCTGTCTAGCTATGTAGGCATACAGACATATAGAGGGTGTACATAGCATGTCCCACCTCACCTGGCCCTCGAGCCTTGTTCTTCATCCACACAGATCAGCCATCCATGCCACTCACACAGTGTGGAGCCATGGTACATGGAATGTCCAGGCTAAATGGGCACTTGGTCATGTTGTTTTTCTACAACCATGTCAAGCACCCCATGCCCGAGTACTTTGGCCGTATATTTGTACACAGCCATGTACTATCGCATGGCTACACTGGAAATGTCTTCTGGACACATTACATGGGGTCATTACACGGCGTGTAACCCTAGAACATAGTTTTTATTCCCCAAAATTCACCTTCCCCAAACAGGAAGAACATATGGCATGTCCACTGGTTTATATGCCGTTTAAATAAGAATTCTGATGGGAATTTCCTTGAAAGTCACATGATTCCCCCCAGTTTCCCCTAAAACCCATAGATCAACCTAGAAAAGATCTTTATCTATCGTAATAGGGATCTACAACCTTAAAAAAGCATAACTATAAGGATGATAAATAAAACTCAAATCTGCCAACCTCGATGGTGAAATGCTAAAGCTTGATGTTTAGAATGACACCGGAATTGTACTGCTCCTTGATATAATGATTTCATCAACCCAACCCCATTAAGATAAGATATGGTTTCTAATACCACTACATTGGAATGATTATAATGAAATGCAACCTGAAGGACTGATCAGTTTAGTAGTCTTGGTAAAAAAGATAACTACATTATTCTTGTATTACAAATGAATAAACTAATCATGACATATATTTTTCTTTCGAGGATAACACTATTCTATCTATCATTTCCTTTCATATCTTTCTTAGTGCACTTTAAGGAATGTTTGTGAAAGGAAACGTAATAAGGGTTAGATGAAATGATCAGAAAGGGTAAGTACAGTAGAAAAAATAATATATTAATGAGAATAATCATTATGGAATGGTAAATATCTGAATACACAAGCCATGTAATTCATAAATTGATAAAGAAGTTCATAAAAAATATGGAATGGTAAATAACTGAAAACACATTCCATTTAAATAACTAGATAAGGCATAATAAATATAGAAATGTAAGAAACTGAAAAGACATCCCATTTAATCAATAAAATGAGAATGAAATACATCCATAGACTTTATTATAGTTAAAATATCATGGATAATAAAAACTAGATCAAAATGAAGGAAATTATTAATTATGGGACCCCATGTATGAGGAACATGAAAACTTATAACATCAAGACCTTTCCTAAAAAAGTTTAAAAATATAGGTAGAAATAAATTTAATTTGGGAAATTAATTTGTCTCATGAGAACCTATTGATGCATCGAAGGGATATATAAAAGTAAACACCATATGTAAAAGTTATATAAAGTTTAGAAAATAAACATATCAATGACAAATGATATGGATAATTATGGTAAATTCGATGCCTAATGATCATAGGAAATTTAATATTTCAAGGGTACTAATAAAGGAATAAAGGAAGTGAATGTAAATACTATCCTTTGCTATATCAATCTTAAATTATCCATAAGAAGAATAGGGATGGTATCAATACAAAATATTCCATGTGAAGTAAAAATAATGCTTCATTGTTATTGATGAATGTAAATACCAATAAAATATTTTAAAAACATTATTTATGAAAATATATTTTTTATTTTGAAAAAACAATCATTGAAAACCAAATTTAAAAAAACATTAAGTGTTAAACTTTTTAACTTTCAAAGGAAGACTCAAAGAAACTGTTGTGGGTAATTCTGAACATGTTGTACAAGGTAAAAATAACATACCTTTTGTAAGGTTAAAAGGATATAATAGTTCCTTGTTTGGAAATAAACAAGAAGATTTATTTAAAAAAATTATAGAAGAAAAATGGGTAAATATTAATTTAAAAAATTATTTTATAATGTTTCAAACATTTTTCAAAACCTTTTTAGAAAATATGGTTTTAAGAAGAAAACAAGTTCTCTGACTAAGGAGAGAAATGAAGTCGGGTTTTCTTAAAAACACTTTCTAAAACATTTTAAGTACTGAAGAGTGTGAAAATGGTTCTATTACATGAAAATTTTCATAAATAACCACAAGATGTGAAAATTAAAGGGTTTATTAAACAATTATTATTCAGTTTCCTATAATGTAAATTCATGTTCAAACAGTCATGAATAAAATGCTATTGTCAAGTAAACACTTGAAAAAACCATAACGTTAAAGTGAGAAAAAACCAATTAGTTGATTATGTGTACCAACTATAAATCCACATAATAGAATTATAAATACATCAATATATGTTAAAAATAATTATTCACATAAACATATAATGTTTATTGATAATGATAAAATAATACAACCCAATGAAAAGGAATTGGGTTATGAAATATCATTACCACTCAGTAACTTTATCTATAAATATACTTAGAGGAAATAAATAAAATTAAGACAAAAAATATCATAAATAATGAACATATCATGATATTAAATTTCAAGGTGTCATTATTTACACCATATATGAGAAATTAGGTCCACAATAATAATGTATGCCTCAAAGAATGGAAATTGAGACAAAGTCCCTTACAACTTCATAAAATTTGAATTACAATCCCCACGAAAGAAATAATTTCAAATAAATATACAAATAACTTGAAGATAAATTTATTCATTATTTAAAAATATAGGGTAATTATATACACTACATAAAATAAATAATATGTGAAAATTGTGTATGCCTCACGAAAATAAAAGTGAGACAAGAATCCCTTACCATGCATTCCCTTTTGGGTGGAAATTATTTAAATTATTATATAATGGGTTTAAACATGTAAATAACATATAATGGAACTATAATAATATTTATAATATCAAATTTTATCTTCTTATAATATCTTATTGCCCTTTTTTTAATAACATTTCATTATTTTCACTTATTCAGGTGTTAATTGCCATATTTTTTAGTATGTTTTGACTTGTTACTTATTGTTCCTAATAATTAGATCATTATTTTATCATATAAAAAATTTAAAACATGATTTAAAGATCATATATATTCATTATATATTTATTTATAACAATATATAAAATTTAGAGATAGGAAATTAAATGTATTGTTTATGGAGATGGTTGGTTATACATACGCATGAACACTACATCAATTTCTTTACCTTATTAAAAGAATGAAAATTAAAGGATATATGTTTTTATATTATAATTATTTTATGATAATTTTATCAAATATATCACATATTTTAATTAAAATAATGTTTTATACATTCCATGTATAGCATTAACGAATTGCATCACTTTGAGGAGGTGGTAGTCCACACGTCTACAAACAATGTTATCGTATTCCCAAAAAATAGATACCATAAATTTATGAGTCATATAATAATTAAATAAGCATAAATAATTTATAAATATCATAAATATCATATATAAACTATAACTCCTTCATTATTCTAACCTTTAAAGGTGAAAAATGGATTAATGAACAATGTCGGTTCGCGAGGCGGTAGTCCATCGTACACACAAACGATGATCACATATCCCATTTGATGGTTGTGTGTGAAAGTGTCAGTAAAATATTATAATAATAATGTATTAGTATATTTAATACACCTATTATATTTATAATCAGATAATTATAATAATTTAATGGTTTCAGAAAGAATTAAAATGAAAGTGATCATTGAAGAATGTTGCCTCATTTTCAGGTAACTCTTTTTGGATTATACCAAAAGGCTTCCTCAGTTGGGTTTAGTGAAAAAGTGAGGATTATATTATTATTTGAGGGATATTGGGAGATTATTTGGGCATACTTTTGGATTTTTAAGTGTGAATAAGTTGTAGGGTTGAGTGCCTTTTTATAGTGGAGTAGGAGTGTCATTCTTGTAAATATAAAAAGGTAAACACTATTGAGAGGTCTAACTTACATAATGTGACTCCAATAATAGTCAATATTATATAAATCCGGAGATATGGTAAATATATGGTAATAAAATGGATTTTTGAAAAGTTTATAGGTTGTTTTGGTTGTTAAGTTTAAGGTTCAGTTATTTGTTAAGCAAATTTTTCTCTTAATTGCTGTAATTAATTTTAATCACTTTCACTAATATTTTTGGGAAAAAACTAAGTTTAACTTATTATACATAATAATTTATTCTTATTCCAAATATTTAATCCATTTTTTTAAATTTAAATCAGCTAAGTGGAATAAATTAATTTAAATTTAACCCCAGAGAGAAGATGACAAAACAAGTTTTAAAGTAAAAATGTTTAAAAGTTTAAGATGTTTTTATATCCAATTTCAATGTGAAATTGATTCCAATTACCTAAATTAGATTAATAGATGTAAAATTTATCTAAATTTAATTTAAAATAAATTAAAAATATAATTTATCCATATAAATAAATTAGACGAAAAATCAATCTTCAATTAAAATTCAGGATATTTCACTATTCGTCAAAAAATGAAACTTCACCAAAAAAATACTGAAAATTCACCCTAACCTAATTTTGATGTTTATATTGTAAAAATTAATTTTATTTTGAAAATAATATTTATATAAGTCCTAAAATTTGGATTTATAATAGTTTTACCATTAAAAGGCAGTAAATTTTCCTTTAGAAAAATACAGATTTTAAGCATAAAACTAGATTTATTCTTATCTTATGCTTATGAAATATATTTTGGAAATATAAAAAATATTATATTGAGAATATAATATGTTTATTTAATTAATAAAATTCACTAATAGTAATTATTTTAATTTATTAGGATAAAACACCTTTGTGAGCATACAAACATTTCCTTAATATTCAATTGGTTTTTATATTCATTTCTAATCAATTTGTAATCAATGAAATCATTTTATATTTTTTTAAACCATATATATTCACAAGTTAGTTAATAATATTCATCACCAATAATTTAATTTCTAGGTTATATATTTTTATATTAAATTAAAATATTTTAATAATATATTATTTCCTAGTAAAACTCAGTCTTTCGTGTAACACAAGTCATCAAAGAAACTCATTATTTCATGTGCTGCAAGCTAACTCAGTATTGAATTAATTGAAAGCTATATAATATATTAAATTAATTTAAAATATTAAATATACCATAATGTATAGAGAGGTTATATTATTTTATACAATTAGTGTTGTATGTCATACACGCTATCAAATAAAAGTTACTCTTTTAGAATTTTCAGGGTGTTATATTTTCCCCACATTTAATAAATTGTGTCCTTGAAATTTAAAATTGATCTTTATAATATAGTGTTTGATATTTGAAGATACATTTTTTTAAATCCCACATCATGAGAAGAATTAATAAAATATCCTCTCAATAAGAGAGAATGATAAGTACATAGGTCACATAGAAAAACAAATAATTAGGTCTCCAAGTAGGTGAACATTTGTGGAATATAAAGATATGGACTTAAAGGAAAATCATAAATATTTATACGGAGTGATTGAGTTCATTGATAAAAAATAAGTGAATGATAAATGGAATGTTTAGGGCCTCATATCCATAAATATATGATGATTTAAAAGACCATTGTTTCACTAAAAAAGAAGGTATTGTGATTCACTTTTTCTTTTAAGGTCTTTTTCATAATGTTGAGGAATCCTTTAATTGACCAAGAAAATAAGGAAATGTTCTTACTTTATATGTTTAAATTTTATATTAAAAATACCATTTTTTTTTGTTCTTTAATAAATTTTAATTATTCCCTTACTCCATGAAATGGATATCAAAAAATGAACCTTTTTTTATTCCAAAAGCACTAAAATTCACTTTTAAGATATTTTAAAGCCCATAAAATATTGAAAAATCTAAATATTGTTCTCCAACAATTTTAAAAAGATAATATGGTTAATAAATTAATCTCTAAACCTAAAAATTAACACTACAAGTTCATCATCATTACTTATTCTACAAATTGTTAAATTAAAAATAGTGAAAAATTAACCACGACATCATGTAGGATAGTGGTAGGCATGAAACCCTTTTTTCCTTCATTCATGGGTTCAAGCCCCACTACCTTGATGGATTTTATGGATCTTCACCTTAAATATATGTTTTTATTTTATACAACAATATTAAATATGATGAAAATCCTTAAAATAATGTTAATCATCAAAATAGCCTTTTAAGAAATGAGTTCAATATAACCCCAATACATAAATACTTCAACCATTTATTTATACATAGGTTCATACTTTTTATAGAGTTTATCCTATAGAATAGGACATTAAATTGGGTAATTCCTAGCTTCCACACATTTAAGGAAATTTACTACAAATGGGTCCTTAGAATTAGTTTTATTTCATTTCATCATACTCTTAATTTTTCCTTGTAAATTATTTACTTTATATCCTTTCCCACACATAAAAAATTATCTATTCCATTGAAACATGTTATTGGGTGCCTCATTACACATTTCATGCATGACGGAAATTGAACCTTCTTTTCTCTATGGTCTCCACCACTCTAGATCTTAGCAACAACAATTCTTCTCTTCTTTGGTGAGTTTGAGAGTTTGTTAAGGTATATGTTATTAATCATATTTTAGGAAAACTAATTAGGCATAAACATGATATCTTTCACTCTTATCAACATATAATTTGGTTTATTATTATTACTACCTTATCCTTCATGTTCAATGTTAACTTGACTCATTCGAGTTCCATCCATTAACTACAACCAGAAAGAATAAAGTGAGTAACAAAAGTCATAGTGAAAAAAACATATAATCATTTATAGGATATCTAAATTAAGACACCTTATTTTCTGTATAAAACACATTAGGTCTAAACTAGATCATTCATTGTCATTATATATTTATATTATTTATAATGGTTTTTAAAAAAAATGTGAATTATCCTAAGCATATCCCCTAGGAGTGTCAAATCAGGCGCACAGTAAGGATCATTTTCATTTACCCAGTCATGCTCGATTCAGGTCGAATGCACCTTTTCAGAGTTGTTACCCCTAGGTATATCTTTTACAGAACCATGTTCCCTTGTAGTATCTAGATAGGAATGTATTTCTAGTAAAACCACATAATTTATATCTAACTAAAACATTAGGATGTTCTTCTATACAAATCCTCAAATTCTATCACAGTTTCTCTTCTTATAACCTATTTTTTCATAAATCTATTCTCTAAGGTTGCTACAAAACTTCCTTTGATACCATCTATAGAAAACTGGCCCCACTGATCCTAGATCAAATTTCTACTTCCATTACATTGGCATGATTACAAGTAAATTCAACACAAAGGTCCAATCAATTTAATAGTATTGGTAAACTAGATACATACCTGAGTCTCATATTAAAAATGAATTAACCAATTACAACATATATTCTTTTCTTTCAATGATAATATTATTCTATATAGTTTATCCTATCAAATCATTCTTAGTATAATTTTGGGTATCCCGGGTAAAGAAAACCTAATAATGGTGATCTCAAATTATTAGTAAGGGTAATTATAGTGGGAGAAATAATGAATCAATGAGAATAATCATTATTTCATGGTAAATAATTGAACACACATTGCATTCAATAAATAAAATGAGAAGTAAGTGAATAAAACATTACAAAAGTTAAATAACTGAAAACACATGCTATTTAAATAACAGGATAAGACATAATCAATATGGAAATGTAACAAACTAAAAACACATGTCATTTAATCAATAATATTATAATTAAATACATCCCTAGATTTTTTCTATAACAACCCAAACCTGGATTCTATTGAAATGTTTCCTGATCCTGGTGGGTCATATGGCCTCAAGCGCATCTCCCCAAACACTATAGGATGTCGACTAGAAGAGAGGACCTAGGTGTTTTAGTGGGGAAACTATCCCCTCATCACCAGAGTGTAGAATAACAAAATATCAATATCATACAAGTGGCAGGAGAAATATAATAACCAGATGATAGAAGTAAATTGTTGAATATTAATATATAAAAAAATACATAATTTATCTCCTATAAAAAATGGTGATACATGTCATATGTCACAAATAATGTATCCAAAACACCTATACAAGGCAGATACACAATACATTTAATAGAATTTAAAAAAGGCCAAAATTATCCTAGTAGCATTACAAGACACATCTTTGTCCCATTCACCCATACTCCTAAGCATCAGTCAAGTACCTGTAGTAGGGATATTTACCTTATCAACACCACCAATCATATAGTCTATTTGGGTCCGTAATGGTGGCCCAAAGAGGTTGTGAGACTAACTCACAGTAGGCACCCACCCAAGATCAGTGCCAATCATTCAGTGAATATATATAACAGATGTGTGTAATAAGTAATGTAGTAAGAAAGGGATTACCCAAAAGTAAACATCTTATAAGTACATGTTCTCATTTAATATCCATTTCATTTAATAAAAATCACTTATAAATTATGTATCTCAATTAAAACTAGTTTAACTTAGAAATCTCAAGACCTAATAACATCCTCTATATAATCAATAGCGCAAAAGATGCATAAGAAGGCCATCTAAAATGTATGATTCAATAATAAATCCAAACATGTGCTTCTTCTTGGAAGACATGTCATATAAGTCACTTCATCTAATTTCAATTTAAAACATCTGTTTTCCCTTGAAATTACTAAGTTGGTATTCAAGTATCAATACAATTGTAATATCAAAAGACACATTATAATCCCATCCAAGGAGAACCTCCCAAGAACCTAGTTATCGCTCTAGGTTTGTCATATCATCTTTTCTAATCGAGTCCATTCCTAGCGGTCCACTAACAGATCCTGAGTATCACCCATGGCATAAAATATCAAAAACCCTTTGAGTCCATCCATGACATTCTTATTTGAATCCATGTATCACTAAAAATATAAGTCAAGCCTTAGAGTTTTTCTTTGGTCATCCACTAGGTAGTCCAAGTATCACTTAGACATAATAAAAGTAAAGGCCAACTGATTCTATCCATAGAATTCATCATTTAATTCATGTATCAACCAAGGCATAATAAAGGTTCAATATAATTGACTCAATTTGTGGAAATTTAATATGTATCCAAGTGTCACCCAAGGAATAACCATTTAATCAATTTGATATCATTTAAAAAATTCAATTTATACATGTCAAGGAAAAAACCAAGAACATTCCATTTGAAACTCACCATAAGAGGTGAAATAAGGAGAGGCCAATCTTAGATTTTTTTCCTTCCAAATAATCACATGGGAAATTTAACTTAAATAAGATTCTCAATACTAACAATCTATTATATGGAATAGACTTTACTTATCTCACATGATCATATCAATATTAATAATAATTTATACTTAATAAATAATACAAGGAATAACCTCTCTTTAACTTACATAAAGAATCTAATTTACCATGTCTTTATATGGAAAGGGAAAGTATCATTTTCAATTCATCCCTTACCTTCAAACCATTTAATTTTAAATTGATATCACCATTCAAATACAATAATCAACTTAATTTAAACATCTCAAGACAAGGAGAAAAGTAACACCTAAGTGTGTACAAGGTCAAGCCACTAATGATGGTCCATTAAAAGTGATAAAAAACACCCATGGGGTGCTTCCATTTGTAGGGAATTAAAATTATAAAACCATTTTATAGTACTATTTTATTAAATAGTCCATGCTTATAAATTCAAGGATTTTAATTTCATTTAAGGTGACGATTAAAAATTGGGTGCACAGCATGAAGACAAATATAAACAGCTCAACATTAATTGATAGGCATTAGAGAACATGCCTTAGGTGTGTGGTTGAAAGCTCATCCAGTATCATCTTTTGATTCAACTTTGATAGGGATAAAATAGAATAATATATGAAGAACCTAATAATAGGGAAAATCATCTTGCACCCAAATAGAACACCCGATATCCAAAAGAACAGAGAATATCTAAAAAGGAATCATGGTATTACCATAATAGATCCAACAAGATGAGCCACACTTGAATAAAATATGGGATGGATATGGCACCTCAATTGCAAGAGAATATCTCAAGGAATATCAATAACAGAAATCTTCGTTGTGCGGAAGAGAAATAAAATCATAGGTTTCATTTAATTAAACTAATGGTAAAAATGTTCTTTTACCCAAAAATATCTATTTTTCATAGTTTTAGTGAATGGTTTTCTGAACTGGGTACCAACAATGCATGGGTATCTATAGAAAAGGGTAACCTGTATGTTTTTCTTGCACACTTTGACTAACTATGAAAAAATAATGAAAAACTCCACTATCAATATTCCAGAGCTTGCTACATGATCGTGTGACCCGCAACACACAGTTTTTCTGAAACTGTGTGCCCTATATCTTCTCTCTACTCATCCCCAAAATAGCTAGTTAAACCATGTGGCTTTTCCCATATGGTATAATCTAATAGTCTTCCTAGCTTAATTCACCCCAATTTTCAGGTTCCGGGCTCAAAACTATCCCCAGACACCCATGTAACCTTTATGGACTCAAAGGGAATTCACATTGATCCGTATTTAAAAAATTAATGTAGGAAAATATAGAAAATAGGGAATATTTACCTAAAGGAAGAATTGGGTTCCTACAAAATTATCCCCTTAATTTGCCTCTGAATTTCCTTCTCAAGGGTGATCAAAAATGTTAAAGAACAACTCCATCCACTATGATCATACATCAGCCTCCTGCTCCCAGGTCTTATCATGTACTCAAGAATGATTCCATAACACTCATACTAGAAGAATTATCCAGCCTCGGAGAACCTTTGGGATACAATCAAAAATATGTATAAGATGCTCCTCAAAGGATGCATCTACCTGTAACTCAACCTCCTTAGGAAAAATAGAATGAGACGGGTTTGAATAATAGTTTCATAGTAGAGAAACATGGAATAAATCATACTTGGACTGGTACCTCTAGGAAAAAACAACCGATAGGATACCATCCTGCCTCTCTCCAAAATCATGAATGGCCCAACATATCTCAGTGAAATCTTACCCTGTCTCCAAATCCTCTTGTGTCCTAGCCTCAGTGAAACATGTCGGAAAACCTGATCCCTGAACACGGACATTATAGGTAATTTGTGAAAATTGGTGTATAATTTATGGTGAGACTATGTAGTGTCCAACTATTTCAAAATCAATTGTACCTAATCTATGGTCTCCTCAACAAGACGAGGTCCCAACATAGCTGCCTCTCCTACCTCTAACCAATATAGGGGTGATCAGCATGGACTACCGTACAAAGCCTCATAAGGTTCCCTATGAATTTTAGCTGGAATGCTATTATTGTAGGTGAATTCATCCAGGGGTATATTCCTCCCCCAAGATCCCCTAAAATCAAGGACGCATGCTCGCAACATGTCCTCAAGAACCTAAATTGTGTGCTCTATTTGACCATCTATTTGGGGGTGGTATGTCGTGATTAGAATAACTTGTGCACCCACACCCTCTATATCCCTTTCTAGAATCGAGAGGTAAATTAGGTGTCTCTATCTGAAATGATAGTATATAAGATCGTGAAGTTGTAAAATCTCATGCATATAGAACCCCCCCCCCCCCAATCTCATCAACACTGAAGGTTTCCTTGATCGGAATTACATGTGCATCCTTCATGAGCCTATCAACCACAACCCAAACAACATCATTACCTCAAGGAGACCTCTGTAAACATATCCCAAAATCCATCATGATGTCATTCCATTTCCAAATGGGAATGGGTAGCTACTGTAAAATTTTGGCTGTTTATTGGTGTTCCTCCTTCACCTGCTAAAAGATAAAACATCTCACAAAAAAATAGCTACATCTCTTTTCATACACGACCACCAGTACTGATGATTTAAATACTAATAAATTTTGGTGACATCGGGGTGCACTGCCCAAGATAAATAAAAAAATCCCATGTCATCTCCTCATGCATGTCTAAAGAGACCCATATGAGACCATTTACTTAAAAGATCTCATCCTCACCTATTTTCCAACTATGAGGAGGTTCCTCACCATCCACACTACCTTATATGACTAGGCCCTTAGATTCTGATAGTTTCCTCTTCCTAACTCTATCCAGAATGGTATAGGTAACTGCTAAGGATGGTAGGAATGTCTTCCCCCGACTATTGTTCACCTAAAAGTTCAACTCAGAGAACAAATCCATAAGCTTCCAGTTGTTTCTAGTTTGTTAAACTCCCCAAATCTGAGCCCTCCTACCCATTGCATCAGTCACTGCATTGCCTTTACCAGGCATGTAGAAAGATCAAAGTAAAAAAGAGTCTACGTACTTTTCCCACCTTCTTTGCCTTAGATTCAGATCATGCTCTGTAAATATGTACTTGAATATCTTGTTGTATGTTTACAACAAAAAATGATATCCCAAAAAGTAATGTCTTCAATATTGAAATGTAAGAACAACTGAAGCTAACTTGAGATCATAAGTGACATAATTCCTCTTGTGTGGCCTCATTTTCTGAGACATGTATGCCAAAACTCTATCTCATTGCATAAGAACTACTCCTATCATGATACCTAATGCATCACAATATACAGTGTAACTCCTTCCTAGATCTATAAAAATTAGTATCAGCGTTGAATTCAATCTCCCTTTATTCTCCTGAAAGGTTATCATGCAAAAATCTTACCATACAAAATTCACACCCTTTATATTCAATCTTTTAAGTGGTACTTCTAACCATGAGAAGTATTGTATATAATGTCTTTATTAACCATATATAACTAATAAAAACTTCACCTCAAAGAAATTATTTTGATTCCAATATAAAAATAAATCTCTAACATTCTCTGGGTCAACTAATACTCTAATATCTGAGATAATGTGACCCAAGAAGTGAATCTAATCCATCTATAAGTGGAACATTGCGATCTTAGCATATAACTGATTCCCTCTCAGTGTATTCAAAACGATCTCAAGATGTTTGGAATAGTCATGTCAATTGCAAGAATACAAAAAGATACCATCCATGAAAACCACCACAAATGAATCAAGATAAATATAGAACACCCAGTTCATCATTCCCATGAAGACTTCTATCATGTTCTTGAGGTTGAATGGCATTACAAAATACTCTTGTAGACCATACCTACTACTAAAGGTTGTGTGAGGTATACATTATGGTCTAACACACACATGATGATAATTATATATCAAATCCATATCTGAGAAGACCCAATATCCTTAGATATTATTGAAGAGATCATAAATATTTAGAAGAGGATACCAGTTCTTAACCGTTAGATGGTTCAATTTATGATAGTCCACACATAGCCTAATGGTTTTGTACACCTTTTTCATAAGAAGGAATAGTGAACCAAACAGAGAAGTACTGGGTCAGATAAAACCTTTTACCTCTAAATTATCTAGTTACCTCTTAAGCTCTTCCATATTAGTAGTAGTCATCCTATCAGGAGGGATGGATAGAGGTGTAACTCTAGAAACCTGCTCAATATAGAACTCTAAATCTCTCACTGGAGGTAACCCTGAAAATTTATTTTGGAAAATGTGTATGAAATGATCAACCACTAGAGAGAAATCTTCCTGATGTGTTCCCTGATCATTCAGATAAAAAATCACAATCTAGGATATTATCCCACCCAACCCATGATGCTTGGGTATATATCGACTCACATGAACATACCATTCACCATTTTCAATGAACTCACCACCCTCTAGTGATGTATAAGTCCCCCTTATATAATAGTAATTAATGAAATCATGTAAGGAAACTAACCAGTACATCCCAAGTATGATGTCAAAACCAGTTATCTCGAGGACATAGAGGTCTCATGCAAATTGAAACCCACCAATTTCAAGGGGGCACTACCTAAACTAACATACACCCTCCGTTCTAATCTCCTATGAAGTGTAAAATTTTATGATTTCATTGATAGTTTTAACACTAAGCCCAAGGATCTCCACAATGGAAACAAATATAAATCTTTGAGAATCCCTTATATCAAAAAGTAAAGAAGAAAAAGTAGAGGCTACTAGAATTGTACATATGATAGTAGAAGGTATGGTATACTACTACTGATGTGTCTATTGCAATATGTATAACTGGAATGAACCATGACCATGTGTTACTGCTTAGACACATCAAGAAGATCCATCCTAATATCTCTTTAAAATAGGGGTCTGACTACCACAGCCACAAACACCACCTAGGACTGATTGGTTAGTTGTACTCTAGGTCCTTTCCTAATGAGAAGCTACTAACCCTGCTCCTGAACATGGAGTTTTTTTAGACCCTCTCTCACTGGATTCTAGAGGAAATGTTCTGTAGAAGAACTGTAGATGGACCATCTTGCTGCCAAATCGATACTCGACTAAGTCCCTCGTAAATTGTGGACACATATATCCCAGCCTTACACACTGGTAACACCTCGCCTGGCTACCTAATTGTGTACTATGACAACTGGTATCTCTACATGGAATCTCAAGATGACGCTTCCTACTATAGGTCGATGCAGTACTAGATCTAAATGTTGAACCACCTTGGCTCACACCTGCAACCTCTCTAAGGTTATACACTATGATAAGAACTTAGTTCACTATACCAAAAATAGTAGTCATCTAGAATACATTCAACTACGATCAAAATTCATACCTGATACCATCCTTGAATCACCTAGCTTTTGATAGATAATCACCCATCAGAAAAGGTTTGAATAATTGGAGCTTGGTAAAATGGGCTGAGTAATCCATAACTGATAGGGTTCCCTACTCTAGATGTATGAACTCATGGGATTTATCATCCCTCGGCCTCTTAAGATAGAATCAATCATACAAGGCCATTTAAAAATTCCTCTAATCTATCTCCCTATGACATTTTGTTTGATTAATGACATCCTACCATCTCTTGGAGGAATAACGCAACATATACATAGCAAGCTTGACCCTCCTCTCAGGAGACGTATTTAGATGCTCGAAGATATAAAGCCTAGCCTCTAACAACGACTTTGCAGCCATTGGTCAATCATTGCCTGAAAAAATCAGTAGATATTACTACTAGAAGTCATGTTTCAACATTTCCATAGTCATGGAAGGTTGCAGTTCTCCCAAAATGGATTTCATAAAGCATAAGAACCCATCACGGAACTATTCCTCAACACCTATGTCTGGTACAACCATGAGTACCTCAGCTAGCACTATTGAAGGATCCACTGGTATCCCATGGCCCACCACCTCTGAAGTGTGGTCTTCACCACCCTTTTGGAATATGAGAGGAGGATTTCATGGTGGAATTCCTCAAAAATACCAAACAAAAGCCTCATATTAACATATTTAACAAGGTTCATAGCTCAAAAGCACAGAATAGAAATAGGGTAGGTACAAGCCTTCTTATCTAATAACACACCCCTTTTCTTACTCCATGAGTCAAGTTTGGGTGTCTTACTTATTGGATATAAGAAATATACCCTACCAAAATCCCACTATTAAGGTCGGGTCCAGTCATGTTCTCTACTACAGGCCATTTTAATTTCACTTGATTTCATTTTTTTCATTTTCAATTGAGCTCACATATTTTTTCTCATTTGAACTCATACTCATTTCTCACGAATCTCAATTTATTTTGAAGGTTGAACCAATGGTCTGTCAAATTCTGATCCATGAGGTCCCATACTCCCCAGGGACCAAATCTTGGCATCCATCTATTCCTTACCACAATATATCCCAATATATCAATCACAAAAACATACATATGTATCACATCACCTTTCACCATAGCATGAAATGAGTAATGCATCCTAAATGGCATGGAATAATTCATGTCATATGATTTCTATCAAGTTACCATGTAATTTAAAAGATGGAACACCCTCATATCATCAGGTTGTAACACAATAGAACACCAAAGTTAGATCAATAATAATATCACAATACAAGTGCCTCACCCAATGTTGGAATCAAATAAACTATAATTTCCAAAATCCATAAAATAAAAATTTAATATGAGGAAATTTGGATTTTTCTTATATGTGGGTTAGCTACACCCATCCATAGATCATCACCAAATCCCAATTCCTTTCTATCATTTTCTATTGTCAACTAAAAGTAAATCAAACCACAAATGAAACCTCTGATGTCACTTTGTAATGCCCCAGACACAGATGTTGTTGAAAGGTTCCCCAAGCCTGGTGGGTCACATGGCCTCAATATAATCTCTCCTAAATCTCGAGGCTTCTAAATAGTAGTGGGGGCCATGGTTTTTGAGTGGGGAGACTATGCCCTCATCACTAGATTGTAGCACAGTGGAATATCAATATCATACAAGTACCAGAAGTAGTATAATAACCAGTTGACAAAAGTAAACTCCAGAATACATATATATAAACAATTCCATAATTTATCTCATATAAAAAATGTTGATGCATTTCATATTCCAGAAATAATGAAACCAAAAAACATATACAAGGAAGATACACAATACATGTAACAAAAGTACAAAAATATCCCGAGTATCCCGGTAGCATCGTAAGCCTCATCTTAGTCCCATGCTCTCTTGCTCATAAGTAGTGATCAACTACCTATAGTAGGGCATTGTCCCTTATTAACACCTATAATCATTATAGGATCTAAATTATACTGATTGTAGTATCTTATGATGTAGATGCTTAAAATACAAGAGGGGGGTGAATTGTACAATTTAAAAATTTCCTTTGGAACTTTTAAAGATGAAGATGTTTAACAAAGTTAAACAAGGTAAATTCACAAAACCTCTATGTTATAAAAACATACTTGATTCCGGAAATGTGATTCCAAGAATGTAATTCTGGAAATATGGTTCTAGAAATGAAAATTAACAAAAGTTTATGAAGATAAATATTCTACCTTAAAGCATATATAATATTACTAAAAGAGTATACAAGTATAATAAAGTATAAGATATTTATACTTTCCTCAACAATCAAAATGCAGCGGAAAACTTGAAAAAATACAAGTAACAAGTAGTAAATCTTTTAACCCAAAGAGAAGAGTATCCAACAACCTTTGATAAAGGTCCCTTGATTTATAATTTCAAGAAATTCTATCTTACCCACACCAGGGTAAGCCCTCGATATGAAGATCGGAAACTGTCTTTTTATCTCCGAAAGCCCTCGAACTTCAAGGTAGTCGGAACATCTGTCTTCCTTTACACGGAATCCCTTGAATGTAATCAGAAACATTTGGAGTCTCACAAAGAAATTCTGAACAAGATGTTCAGTACACACTAATCATGAAATTATCTCTCTAGAAATCACTTCAGCAGCAAATAATCTCTAGAGTCATAGAACAATCCATCAAAAGTACTAAACTCTTTCAAATGAGCTCCTATTTATAGGCACAGCTTCAACAGTCGGATCCCTCCTCCAATAGTCATATTTTTCCTTGAATTTCGGAGGGACCTATACACATGTCACTAAAACAACGGTTAGTTAGTAACTGAATTCACGACATCATTTTATAACCAAAACATGAGTAAGAAAAAATATGGTTTCTTAACCAAATTAATTTATTGGAGTGTAAGGAAAATAAAAGTTTGGAGTCTAACCAAAAACACATTCAGTGTTTACAATATAGGGATATTAGGATTCTATTTTCAAATGATTTTGGAACATGAATTCTATATAATTTCATAGACTGAATTTGAAGGAAATTCAGAGTCTGAACTCACAAGAATTCGGAGTCTGAATTCATAGAATTTTGGAGTCTGAATTTCAAGGAAAATTTGGAATCTGTATTCATAATACTTTGAAGTCTGAACTCAGAAAGTTCAGAGTTTGAATTCATAGGAATTCAGAGTCTGAACTTAGAAAGTTCGGAGTCTAAATTTATATAAATTTAGAGTCGAAACTTAGAATGTTTAGAGTCTGAATTCAGAAGAATTAGGAGTCTTGAACTTAGAATGTTCAGAGTCTGAATTCATATGAATTCGAAACCTGAATTCGGATCCTAAAAAAAGAGTGCACTATATCTAAGTATTTATAAGATTCTGAGGTTTTAGATACGAAATTTAATTTTATACATAGAAATAAAATGAACTAGATTATGATATGAACAATGAAAATCATGGTGAGGATAAATTTATTTGGGGAAGGAAAATTTTCCTTATCAAGATAAAACTTAGGGGAAAAGAAATTTTCCTCAAGATATAGTTTTTGTGATTTTAAAAACATGATGGAATGGAAAAGTCATAAGGAAACTTTATCGACTCAACAATATCCCCCCTTTTGGAAAGTACAAACATCCTTATGAAAAATAATATAAGGACTTAGAAAATATTTTTCTGGACTTTGAATATAAAACTTATCTCCCTTAACACATGGGAAAAGATGAATATGAATAACTCCTCCTTGGGCTTTGGAACACTAGGGATTGTATTCTAGATTTACGGATTGAGACTTAGCATTTTATTGCATACAGAAACCTTGTTGGATAAGAACTCCCCCTTAGATGAACTCCCCCTTACTTAGGTAAATTGCTGCTTTACTTAGTATTATTTTTTCTTTCTCCCCCTTTGTGATTTTCAAAAAGGATTAAATAGAATGGAAAAGAAAATATGGTACCTAAAATATTAGTACTAGACAACCAAAAAAATATACGAAGAGAAACCAAAAATTTCATTATAATTGGAAAACATTATACAAGGAAGGAATACAACAAAATATCAGAATTGAACAAAATTATCCTTCCTTCGCATTCGGCATCAAATTATTTATTATGGTTTTGAGCTTCTTGATCTCCTTGTGATCTTCCTATGCACGTTTGAGAATCTAATCTTGATCCTCTGTTTTCTTCTCTAAGGCTTTGATTTTTTCTTCTTGAGCCTTAAGAATATCATCCTGAGCCTTCAAGGATTCTTCCTGCTTGACAGGTTTTTCTTCTATCTCAATCCTGAGATCCCTTTCTATCTTCCAACTCTGAGCAACTAAATAAAACTTCTCATTCAGATCTTTTACTTCTTGAATCTTGGAATTTTGTTCTAGAGATAGATTTTCCTCAAAACTATTTGTGAGATCCTTGATCTTAACATCTTCGGCGTCAAATGAATCCCTAACACTTTCTTGGAATTCATCAAGAATTAGCATGTCCTCTATAGTTTTCCTTGACAAGCTGGCCATTTTCTAGCAAGATCTTTTGTGGGATTCATAGTTTATGAAAAAGGTTTTGAAGCCAGGCTCAATATTGACACACTTATCCATCACCATGGATACTGAATCTGATTTCCGATTCAATGAATGTTGAAGTATCTAGCATCTCGAGTCTATTCTTGAAAATATTGGTATAGTTCCAACAAGCTTCTTCAAGGACTGGAAATCAAAATCATGTCCAAGAGAGGACGATTCCAAATCTAAAATTTTTCTTAGTGAGGATTCTATTTCTAAATCAGAATCTTTTCACTTTGAAGAAAAACCAACATCTTTATTCTTTACCACATCCATGGTAGGTGTATCAACTACAACCTGTTTTCCCTTATCAAGCTTTTGAATGGCTTCCTCTTGATCAGGAGTTTCATGTTCACTATCAGACAGCTGAACAATTTTATCTTCATCTACCTCTTCTTTCTCAACTCCTACCTTAGCATCCTCTGGATGAATGAATTCTTTATTGATGCTTTCTTCTTAAGATGGTCTGTCAAATTCGTCTTCATGCTTCTCTTCATCCTTCCCAGGAGTATGAAGTTTTGATGAATCGGATTGAGACGTTCGGAATGATAATTTCTCAGAAGGGATTTCTTTCTCATGAATGTCCTCAACTTGTTTATCAGATCTTCAGTACCATCACTTAATTCTTCTTCTTCTTCTACTTGTTTTTCTTCTACTACTTTTTGTGGTATTTTTTCTGGAGTCACAAACTTCTTTCTCAGAGTCTCTGGTAAAGTT
The DNA here is from genome assembly GCA_963277665.1 of Viscum album. Lineage (NCBI taxonomy): Eukaryota > Viridiplantae > Streptophyta > Magnoliopsida > Santalales > Viscaceae > Viscum > Viscum album. Next base: position 513,662,862 of record OY728141.1, on the reverse strand, counting down.
TCCATCAAGAATGATTCTTGTACAGAAATATTTTTGGAAGCTTTATCAGTATCCTTTAGAAGATATTGAACAATTTCAACCTCTGAAAACTTCTTCTTCTGCTTCTTTTCTTTCTCTTATTTCTCAAGCTCATCAGTAGCCTTTTCCCTCAAGGTCTTTTCATTGGTAGTATCCAAGCCAAAATTAGGCTCCCCTTATTTCAAATTTTTCTTATCTTCTCTCCACTTTGATATAACTTCATTAGGATAGGATTTTTGTTTCTTTGGCTTTGGAGGTGTGGAACGGGTTTCCTTATCCACTGGTGTTTTTTTTCTTCTCTTCCACTTCCTTCATCTTCCTCTTCCTTCCACCCTTTTTAAAGGTCTCAGCCACCTCCTGTTTCTTTGAAATAGCTTTAGTTTTCACTTCAGGAAAATCATAAAATTATTCATGTTTTTTAGAAAATAAAACTTTCATCCTTCTCAGAGTATCATCTCTTAATAACATAACTTTACAATTCATCGACTTAGATCTGCAAGGGATTTTGAAGGATTCTAGAAAATGAACAAGCATTTTTGAAAGAATGGATGGATACATAATAATATGAGCCTTCATTTTTTAATTCTTTATGTTCTCAATAATAACCAAGATATGCTTAACCAAGTTAATATTCCTTAGGTTTTCCAAGAAATCCAGAATGTACATATCACTTTTCTTCAAAGTATCCTTGTCTCCTTTTCTCGGTATGATGAATCCTTGAACCCAAAATTCAAGAATCCGATAATTTGTAGTCATATGAAGAATCTTCGGAGTCTTTACTTCTGATAGACCAAGGAAATCCATAGCCTTCACCTTATTAAAACTTCCTTGAACCTCAGGCAGCTTATGTGAGTAGAAATCAGCTTCTCCTTCATAAGGGAAACCAACCAAGCTTGCAGCCATGGTGTAAGAAAGTAAATATGTTTTCCCGTAACTCTTGAAAGAAAATTTTCTTCGGCCTTCTTTGTTAAATAAATTTAATGACTCATAGAATTCTATCAGAAACATTGGATATACCAAATCCCGAGCTTTCGGTTTTGAAATACAAACACTTTCCCATCCATTCAGCTTTATGTTCTTCGAGATAATAGAGTCATACTTTGAGAAAAACTTCGGATCAACTTACCTTTCTCTGTATATCTGCCATTCCGATATTTAATTGACAGTTGACATATCTTTCTGATAGGAAACTTCGGTAGAAATTCGTAAGTAAAAAATATATGAGAAGTTCGGAATGGGATTAAGTAGGAGGGAAGAGTTTCAACACACACGAACTTGCGTTTCGATGTGGGATAACCATCGAGGTTCTTTTATATAAGAGTTTGAGGCGACGACTCAGCTTCTATACTCAATCCAATTGTTGAAAACCCTTCTAATCAAAATTTATGGTTGAGATGATAGCCAGAAATAAAATTTAATAGAATCCGATCTTTTGAGGTTTTTAATAAAAACATTCGGATTTAAGAAAAATTTAATACAAAATTTAAAACATATGAAAATACCAACAAATAAAAGATGATTACGAAAACTTAAGAAAAGAAATATACCTTTTGTATGGTTAGGAAGATTATTCGTATTGAGGAAAATACTTCTTGAAGAACTTTATATTCCAAAAATTTTGATTACGAAAAATAAAGAAAAATTTTGTTACAAAATATTTTGAAATACAAAAAAAACATCATTACAAAAATTTATAAAATCTTGATTATGAAAATTTAGAAAAATTTTATTACCAAAATTTAGAAAATATTCATTACGAAAATTTAGAAAATATTTATTACGAAAATCTAGAAAATCTTCATTACAAACTTTTAGAAAATCTTTATTTCAAAAATTTAGAAAATCTTCATTACAAAAATTTAGAAAATATTCATTAAAAAAATTTAGAAAATATTCAAAATGAATAATTTTTAGACTATGAAAAAAATTTAGATTATAAAAAAAATTAGACATCGAAAAATTTTAGATTACGAAAAATTTTAGACATCCAAAAAACAAATGTACTCCTCCTATGAAAAGGAGTTCCTTACAATAAGGAGATTGGTTTCAATAGTAAGTTAACATGGAATATTACCTTATGATTATCATTCCTAACTTATATTTAATGTATTCAAATCTATCGAAGGGTAAAGATTTTGTGAAAATATCTGCAAGTTGATCTTGCATTTTGATAAATTGAAGAATGATATCTCCTTTTTGTGTGTGATCCCTAAGAAAGTGATTCCTAATATCTATGTGTTTTGCACAAGAGTGATGTGCAGGGTTTTTACATAGGGAAATGGAACTAGTATTATCACACAAAATTTTTGTTTTAGTAAAATGAATACCATAGTCTATGAGTGTGTGTTGCATCCACAACACTTGGGCACAACAACTTCCAGCTGCTATATATTCAGTTTCAGCAGTGGAAAGTGCTATTGAGTGTTGCTTTTTTCATGTTTGAGAAACTAATGAATCTCCTAAAAAATGACAAGTTCTGAATGTACTTTTTCTATCCATTCTAAATCCACAAAAGTCAGTATCCGAAAAACTTTTTAAAACAAAATAATTTCTGGAAGTATAAAAGAGTCCTAGATCCATGGTTCCCTTTAAGTAGAAAAAAAAAATCCTTTTCACTACCTTTAAATGAGATTCCTTAGGATTGGATTGATATCTTTCACATAAGCATACTGAAAACATTAAGTCTGTATGACTAGCTGTCAAGTAAAGTAGACTTCCTATCATACCTCTAAAAGATGTTTGATCTAATGGTTTCCCAGCTTCATCAAGATCAAGTGAATTTGAGGTACCAATGGGAGTAATTATACTCTTAGTGTTTTTATATCCATACTTTTTAAGAAGATATTAAATATAATTATGTTGGGATATATAGATACCTTTTGATTTTTGAGAAATTTGAAAACCAAGGAAAAATGTTAACTCACCCATCATACTCATTTCAAACTCAGATTTCATTAGATTCACAAAGGAATCAGTTAATGATTACTGAGTTGAACAAAATATAATTTCATCAACATAAATTTGAAAAATCAAAACATTTTTCTTATATTTATTTATAAAAAGGGTTGGATCAGCATTTCCCTTAACAAAATTATTTTGAAGAAAAAATCATGTAAGTCTATCATACCAAGCTCGAGGGGCTTGCTTAAGTCCATACAAAGCTTTAGTAAGTTTGTAAACATGTTTAGGATGTTTTGTATCTTCAAAACCAGGAGGTTGTTCAACAAAAACTTCCTCTTGTACAAAACCATTAATGAAAGAACATTTAACATCCATTTGAAAAAGTTTAAAATTTAAGAATGCTGTAAAGGAAAGTAGAATATGAATAGATTCAAGTCTAGCTACTGGAGCATAGGTTTCTTTATACTATATTCCTTCTTGTTGATTATAGAATATAGCAACCAATCTAGCTTTATTTCTAACTATGATTCCATTTTCATCACACTTATTTCTAAAGACCCATTTTACTCTTATAATAGAAGTTTCCTTAGGTCTTTCAACAAAGGTCCAAACTTTATTCCTTTTGAATTCATTTAGCTCAACTTTTATAGCTTTAATCCAATCATCATCACCTAAAGCTTCATCAGTGCTTTTTGGTTCTAATTGGGAAAAGGAATGCTATATGTTCTACTTAATTGCTTAAGGAACTTCTAGTCCTTACAGGTTGATTTACATCACCAATGATACTATCACTAGGATGATTCTTCAGAAACAATTGATTTGGGTTTTGTAAAACCTGTTCATCAACATTGGGTAGGAAATCTTCTTGGGGTAAATGATTCAGAATTATTTTCTTGAACAATTACCATATTAGAAGGATATTATAACAAAGGTTGATAATCAGTTTTTGAAAACACATACAAAGATGTAGGTTGAGGTATTTTAAAAACAAAAGGATCGGTTTCATCAAAATTGACATGTAATATTTCTTCAACAGTACATGTGTTTTTTTTTTGAAAACTATATAAGCCTTAGAAGTTGGGGAGTAGCTTAAGAAAATTCCTTCATATGATTTTGGTGCGAATTTGTGTAGATTATCTTTAGTATTCAAAATGAATACCTTTCAACCAAAAACCTTTAAGTTGGAAAGTCTAGGTTTTCTACCATTCCATAACTCATAAGGAGGTTTATTAAGAAAAGGTATAATCAAAACACGATTTATAGTATAACAAGCAGTACTTACAGCTTTAGCCAAAAACAAATTGGCTATCTAATATTCACTTGACATGGTTCTTTTTATCTCTTGAATAATTCTATTTCTTATTTCAACAACACCATTTTCTTTTAGGTGTTCTGGGTGCAGAGAAGTTATGATTAATTACTTTTCTAATACAAAGAGTTTCAAAATTAGAATTTTGAAATTCTCTTCCATGATCACTATCAATAGTTATCAAAGGAAGGTTTTTCACATTTTTAACTTAGGATCTAAAAGTTTTGAAATAAGAAAAAGCTTCAGATTTCTTTTCTAGAAAATAGACCCACGTAAATCTAGTGTAATCATCAACTAAGACAAATACATAATATTTGCCTCCAATGATTCCAGTTTGTGTTGGACCAAAAAGATATTTATGCACTAATTGTAATTCATCAGTGGTTGAGACTTCAACAACTGATTTAAAACTTGATTTATGTTTCTTTACATATTGAAAAGTATCACAAACTTTTGAAGAATCAAATATAAGCTCTGGTATATCCTTAACTAGTCTTTTCTTAGATATTTTGCATGGGTTCCTAAGGTTACAGTGTCCTAACCTTCTATGTTATAACCAATAATGATCTTCCATAGCACTAAGCCAAGGTAGGTCTTGGCTTCTAAGGTCTTCTAAGTTTAGTGTGTAAACATTCTCTTGCCTATTGGCAAAAAGAATAAACTCTTCCTTGAAATTGTGTACTAACCACTTATCATTCCTAAAATTCACAAGGTAACCTTCATCACATAATTAACTAATGAGGTTGTTCTTAATACATTTAACAAAAAACACATTTTAAATCCAATTTTTTTCAAGAAGAACAATGTTACCTATAACAACAATTTCTCCCTTAGCATTATCTTCGAAAGTTACTTTTCCTCCTTTCGTCTTAATAATCTTTTCAAAGAAGTTTTTATTACCAGTCATATGCCGGGAATATTCACTACCCATGTACCAAGTATTGATGCTGGTACTATCTTTATTTTCCTGAAAATAAAAGAGTCAGACTTTCGAAATCCAAACATTCTTGGATCCTGAAATCTCAGAAAGAAAAATTTTAGGTATCCACATTTTCTTTGAAAAATAAGCTTTATGAAAACCTAAGGGCTGAGTTTTTTTAAGGAATTTTTTTTTGCCCAATGCCCGCCACACTGACACTTAGTACAGAATGGAGCACTTTGAGGAACAAAATAATTATTACTAAAAATTTATTTTTAACTAGTATAACCAAATCTAGAATTATTCTTTAGAGGTCGAATTAGGGAATACATCTTATCAATGTTTTCCTTGCCTAAGGTAAAGTTTGACAAACACTTACTCAAGGAAAAAATTTCTGACTTCAGTCTAATAACTAAGTTATTGTCCTCAAAACATCAATTTTATCACTAGAGTTAGGCTCGAAAACATTTTTCATAGAAATTAATTTTTCTAGATACTTAGAAAGTTTATCCTTCTCAGAATTTAATTTCTCAAGGCTTTTTGAAATACTTTTAAAATCAAGGGTTTTCTTGTCAAGATCTTTAAAAAGATATGCTATTTCCTCAGTAAGAATAGAAATTCTAGAATTTTCCTTATCAAGATTTTTCTTAACTTTGTAATTGTCATTCTCAAGGAGCTTAGCAAACCTAGAAACTTCTTCATAGGTAGGTAAAGTATTATCTTCCTCAGAATAAGATTCTTCATCTGAGGATTCATAATATATACTATCACTATAACTGGCATTCAAGGATACATTGGTTATGGATTCATCATTATGTATCTTTTCCATTAATCAATGATTTTCAATAGGTAACTTGGATAGTAAACCAAGATTCTTCTATCCAAAAGATTCGTAATTTGAGGATTCATCAGAAGAGTCTCCACCACTGGAAATCCAAGTGTTATTAGCTTTCAAAACATTCATAGATTTATCTTTATAGTACTTATTTCTATTTCTATTAGAATGATTTTACTTTCTTTCTTTTCTCTTAATCATAGGACAATCTAGCCTTATATGTCCAGCTATTTTTCACTCATAACAAGTAAGTTCAGAGACTTTGTTATCCTTTCTTTCATTCTTCTTGTATCTATACTGAAAGTATTTATTCCCAACTATCATGTTCATCCTGCGAGAAAGAGTAGCTAATTCATTTTATGAGGATTCACTTTCACTAGATTCGGATTATATAACAACCTTCTTAGAGTTAGATCTTGTAACTATCTCAGGAGTCTTGGATTTCATATGATTTAAAGTAGTTGTAAAAGCAACACATCCATTCCCATTCTTATTATTAACATTGTCAACATATCTCTTAATTCTAGTCTCATGTTGAAGAAGAGTTCCAAAAAGTTCATCAAGAGTGATCTGTGAAACTTTTCTATTCTCATCAATAGTTGTTCTTTTAGATTCCCACTCATTAAGCATTATTTCTATAATATTGTCTACAAGTGCCTCATCATCCAAACCTTTTTCACCCATGGATTGTAAGTTGTTGATGATAGTCATAAATATCTGTTGCACCTTACATATAGGTACTCCATAGGGGAAAAACCATGGTACTCAGCTCTAAAAATAGCTCTTCTAGTTTCAATAAATTTTGATGTACCAAAATGAGTAACTTCAAGCTTCTTCCAAATACAATTTTCTTCTTCACAAGAAGAAATATGGCTATATATATTCTTGGTCATGGAACACAACAAAGTATTGCATACCTTATAGTTTAGTTGATATTCTAACTTCTCTTGGTTAGTAAAAGTTCTAACTTTCTTATCTGAAATCTTGAAATCTCCAGTAAGCATAACAAAGTTATCCACTCCAGTGTTAATGACAAATGTCTTTATACGATCTCCCCAATATTCATAATCATTCCCATCAAAAATAGGTGGTAAAGGATTAATATTTTCAATTTAACCAACATTCATTCCTTCCATCTCAAAGAAAATATCTTTCCACACAAATGTTTCAGTAATAAAATTTTTTAAATGAGGATAAAAATATCAAGGGCACGGAAAATATAGAACAATGAAAAACTTGAGAGAAAAAACTTATATGTGAATATAAGTATTTCAGAGACCTCATCTGATACCGATTTAGGATCGAAATGATACAGATTGTAGTATCTTATGATGTAGATGCTAGAAATACAATAGGGGGTGAATTTTACACTTTAAAAAATTCATTTGGAACTTTTAAAGATGAAGATGTTTAACAAAGTTAGACAAGGTAAATTTACAAAACCTCTAAGTTCTACAAACTTTCTTGATTCCAAAAATGTGATTCTGAAAATGTAATTCTGGAAATATGGTTCCAGAAATGAAACTTAACATAAGTTTAAAAAGATAAAGATTCTACCATAAAGCGTATATAATCTTACTAAAAGAGTATACAATTATAAGAAAGTATAGGATAGTTATACTTTCCTCAATAATCAAAATGCAGCAGAAAACTTGAAAGAACACAAGTAACAAGTAGTAATATTTTAACCCAAAGAGAAGGGTATCCAACAACCTTGGATAAGGGTCCCTTGATTTGTTCTTTCAAGAAAGTATGTCTTACCCACACCAGGGTAATCCCTCGATACGAAGTTTAGAATATGTCTTGCTATCCCAGCAAGCCCCCAAACTTTAAGGTAATCGGCACCTCTGTCTTCCTATCCCTGGAAGCCCTCAAATGTACTCAGTAACATTCGGAGTCGCATGAAGCAATTCTGAACAAGATGTTCAGTACACACTAGGCATGAAAGTCTCTCTCTATAAATCACTTATGTAGCATGTAATCTCTAGAGTCATAGAACAGTCCATTAAAAGTACTAAGATCTTTCAAATGAGCTACTATTTATATGCACAACTTCACCGGTCGACTCCCTCCTCCAACGATCATATTTTTCCTTGAATTTCGAAGGGACCTGTACACATGTCACTCAAACAATGGTTAGTTAGTAACTGAATGCATGAAATCATTTTATAACCAAAATATAAGTAAGAAAAAATATGGTTGCTTAACGAAATTCATTTTTAAGAGTGTAACGAAAATAAAATTTCAGAGTCTAACCAAAAACACATTCGGTGTTTACAATACACGGATATTCGGATTCTGTTTTCAAAAGAATTCAGAACCTGAATTCTATAGAATTTTGGAGTCATAATTTCAAGGAAATTAGGAGTGTGAACTCACAAGAATTCAGAGTCTGAATTCATAGAATTATGAAGTCTGAATTTCAAGGAAAATTCAGAATCTATATTCCTAAGAATTCAGAGTGTAAACTCAAAAATTTCGGAGTCTGAATTCAGTGTAATTCGGAGTCGAAACTTAGAATGTTTGGAGTATTAATTTAGAGGAATTTGGAGTCTAAACTTAGAAAGTTAGGAGTATGAATTCAGAAGAATTTGGAGTCTTGAACTTATAAATTTCGGAGTCTGAATTCATAGGAATTAGGAACCTGAATCCGGATCCTAAAAACAGAATGCACTATATCTAAGTATTTATAATATTTTGAGGTTCTAAATAGGATACCAAATTTTATACTTAGAAATAAAATGAACTAGATTATGATATGAACAATAAAAAACATGGTGAGGATAAATTTCCTTGGGGATGGAAAATTTTCCTTATCAAGATAAAACATAGGGGAAAATAAATTTTCCTTCAGATAAGGTGTTTGCGATTTTCAAAACATGAAGGAATGGAAAATTCATAATGAAACCATATTGACTCAACAATACTATAGTCTTTTTGGGTCCCCAAAGGTTCCCCAAATAGGGTGTGATACTAAATCCCAATAAGAAACCACCCAAGGTTTGTTCCAATCAGTCGGTGAATATTTATAAGGGTAATGTGAAAAAAGTAAAGCAGTAAGAAGGGAAGTACTCAAAATAAAACATCCTATAATTTTAATTTCTCATTTAATATCCTTTTAATTTAATCAAAATCACTTAACAAATAATTCTATGATTAAACAGTCATCCATGTTTCATTTAATCCAATTTATTTGGCAATTCAATATCATTTTACTAATAATTATAGAGACCCAACACGAGCCTGAAATCCTTTTTATAATCAATAACACAATAGATTCCTAAGAAATCCATCTAAAATATATAAGTCAATATTGAATCTATTCTTATGATTTGGATTGGAAAATGCATCATAATAGTCACTCCATTTTATTTTAATTTAGAACCTAAGTCCATACTTAACATTACTAAGTTGGAATTCAAGTATCACTCAACATGAAATATCAACCAATAACTTACAATCCCATCCAAGGTGAACCTATCAAGAACCTATATATTTATTTAGGTGTGGTATAACATCTCTTCCAATAGATTTTATCCTTGGTGGTCCACAAATAGAGCCTGACTATCACCCATGGCATAAATGATCAAATTCCCATTGATTCCATCAATGGAATTCTCATTTAAATCCATGTATCACCTAATATATAAGTCAAGCCTCAGTTTCCCTCCTTGTAATTCCACTAGGGATTCCATGTATCACACATTCATAATCAACATCGAGGAAAACCGAGTCCATCAATCGCTTTCTTCATTGAATTCATGTATCACCCAAGGAATAATCAAGGATCAATCTAATTGAGTCCTTCGATGGAAATATAATATTAATCCAAGTGTCACTCAAGGAATATCAATTTAATCAATTTTATATCATTTAAACAATTCCATTTATACATGTTAAGGAAAAAACCAAGAATATTCCATTTCAAAACCACCTCAAGATGTGACACAAGAAAAGTCCAAGAATATAATGCTTTACTTTCAAATAATCATATGTAAAATTTCAATTAAACAAGATTATCAATCATATCAAGATATTATATTCATAGAATCCACTTAGCTCACATGGTCATATCAATATTTTGAGAAATTCATGATTAATCAACAATACATGGAATAACATCTCTTTAAATCACATAAGTAATCCAATATATCAAGTCAGTATATGAAAAGGGAAAGGGTTAGGGTTAATTCATCCCTCCCCTTTAAAAAATTTCATTTTAAATTGATATCACCATTCAAATACAATCATTATCTTAATTTAAACATCACAATACAAGGGGGGAAATGCATACCTAAGGGTGTCCAAGGTCAAGACACCAATGAAAATCCACTAAAAGTGTTAAAGAACACACATAAGGGGAGGTTTAATTTCTAAGTAATTCAACCTATAACAAACATTAACAGTCCACTTTAATTACATAGTCCATACCTAGAAATTCAAGGATTCTAATTTCATTTATGGTGACACCCAAAAATTGGGCATGTGAAATGATGGCATATATAAACATCTCGACTTAAAGCGATAGGCACGAGACCACCAACCTTGGGTCTGTGGTTGATATCTCATACAGTATAAGTTCCTATTTTAGCTCTAATAAAGAAAAAAATTGAAGAATATGACAACCCTGCTTTTTATTACAACTTAAACATGCTTTATTACATAAAACTTCACTTGATACAACAAAGAAGATCGAGAGGTTTAGTGTCTTTGGGGATTAGGATCATTACATAAAAACTTTAAACTTGAAATACAACATCCTTATTGAAAACTTCCTTTACATGACCACTACATTCCTTCGTACTTAGCATTGCATGGGATAACCTGAGGACATGCATAAGAAAAAGGTGAGCTATAAAGCCCAGTAAGGGAGTAAACAATGAATAACATGAGGAGTGAAATACATGTTAGGCAATAGGCATATCAATAGAGCATGAGAGAGACATGAACATAAAGGCATGATAAAGCATGATAATCATAACATGGAAATGTGGCAACAACACTTAACATTGAATTAGCATGAGCCAAGGCTCATTGCACATGGAGCATGAGTAAACCCTCATTGCACTTGAAGCACGAGTAAACCCTCGTTGCACTTGAATTAGCATGAGTCAACACTCATTGCACATGACGTATCATGATACTATACTTTACCCAATGCATTGGAGCGCTATCAGGGCGCACCCTTCTTAAACATTTCATTTCATGCATAAGTGTGCCACATGGATCATAAAACATGGATTCATAAAACATAATCATTTATTCCACGATAAAGGAATGTGGAATTCATACATGAAACTTTAAAATCAATAAGTAAAAGTGCATAAAGGTGAATACCCTTGATGGAGAAATGGGCATGGTATTCACTACACAATGATATTGGCTTAGAAAATCGGTGTGATTTCGGCAGCGTAACGGCGTGACATAAGAATTCATAAAAAAGGCTGATGAGAGAGAAAGGGGTTCCTCATAATATTTACATGTAATGGACAGTAAGAAGTTCATATAGATACATGTCCCAACAATTGAAAAGGAATTTAGATTCATGATACAAAAGTATTGCTTGAATATAGAAGAGGAGAAAAAGGTTCCTTTCGGAATTTCGGCATAGTAACGGGTGTACATGGGAGGAATTTAATGAGAGAGAAAGGGGTCTCCCATCATTCAAACAATAAGAGGGAAGTATGGGAGAGGTGCGAAACCATACCCCAACATTCATAAATGAAATTAAAAGGGAAATACAACTTAAAGAAAATTGACAAAAATGAGAAAGGAAGAAAAACCCTTACTTGGAAGTGTGCTTCCAAAGGCTAGAGAGAGGCTTGTGAGAGGCTTCTTGGGAGCTTGGGGAACCTTGGGAGGATTCTAGAGAGAGTAGGGCAGAGGTTGGACGAACTTAAAGGGCTTTGAGTGAGGAGGAAGTGGGAGCTTGGGTGGGTTTATATAGGAAAGGTGAGAGAATTCTTTATTATTTAGGTTTGGGACCACTTATATTAAAATAATCCAAACCACAAACCATCCCATGGTATTAGCCCATGGTTTCTGGAAAAGGAAAGAGGAAAACAATATTTTACAAGTCCAAGGTCCGAACTTATTAAAAAATTAGGGTTGCTTATGTGGAGGTGAGTCACACTCCCATGGAAATTAATTTAAAAAGGCAAAGTGTTGAATAAGTCTTGAGGGCTCCATTAATGCTTTGAAAAGTGAGTCAAAAAAACCCAAAACCTCATTATTTTAATGATGAAACATATATTGGCCGAACATAAGGATTATGGTATTTTATTACATCACCATTGGGTCATTATGATGTCATAAAACACATAATATATTTAAATGGTATTTAATTTTTACCCAAAAATTTGACTGTCTCAGAAAATTATGAAAAATTCACCGTTGGATAATTTCGACGTCCTGATTCCAAAAATAATATTTATTTTATCTAAATAATTTTCTAAATATGTGAATTTTCACTTTTAAAATAAAAACCGACATTTATAAAAAAACTCACGGGTTTTGACAGAAATGCCTTTCAAACCTTAATAAAAATTTTAAATGCATTCATAAAATTATAAGATCATTTATATTTAATAAAAATTAATTTAATAATAATATTTTATTAAAATATTATTTAATTCAAAAATCATTTAATTTAATAAAATATAATTCTTAATTAAATAATAACTAAAAACACCGTTTGTACTTTAAAAAAAACTAATTACAATGTATCAAAAATGACTAGAAATTATATTCATTATTATATACAAAAAAAATGTACATGAACATGGTGCTACTTATTTGTTACATAACCCCTTAAAATAGCCGCATAAGACCTAAGGGTAAGGTGTGCGATGGTGACAGACTCTTGGGGTTGCTCGGATAACATCGCTCGAGTGGTAATCTCTATCAACTTCCATTTTTCCCGTAGACGATCACGTTCGAGCTTGACTTGATGAAGCTCAGCTTGGGCTTGGTCAAGGGCAAATCCCAAAGACGCCACCTCCTTTCCGAGCACCGACAAATGGGCTTCGTAAGGGGCAATTCTACTGGATGAGGCCATCGCTTCCTTTGTCTGAGTAGAAAATTGGTTCGTTAAAGCCTTATATTTAAACTACCTAGATGATCACTGTTCAACGGCTATAAAAGTAACGGTCACAAATCTTAACGTTAAACTAAAGAAGTTGACATCATATAAAAACATAAAGAAACATTTAACTAGATCAAGAGGGATTTTCCATTAATGAAATTTTGGGTCGTTACAACATTTCCCCCTTAAGAAATTTCGCCCTCGAAATTTTCCTTTTCCCACACTAAAACAAATGTGGGTAACTTAGCTTCATCATATCCTCCGACTCCCAATTTGCTTCTTCAAACTTGTGGTTTCTCCACAACACCTTGACGAGGGGCATTGTCTTATTTCGTAGAACTTTTTCTCTACGATCTAAGATCTTCACTGGTTTCTCCTCATAAGAAAGATCGTCTTCTAATTGTACCACCTCAGAAGAGAGGACATGTGAAGGGTCTGGTATGTACTTCCTTAAGAGGGATACATGGAAGACATCATGCACCTTGGCCATAGTAGGTGGAAGTGCTAGTCGATATGCCACAGCCCCAACACGATCAAGAATCTCGAAGGGGCCGATGTACCTTGGACTTAACTTCCCTTTCTTTCCAAACCTCATGACCTTCTTCCACGGAGATATGCGTAAAAACACCATGTCTCCGACTTTAAACTCAAGGTCTCGTCGACGATTATCTGCATAACTCTTCTGTCGACTTTGGGCTGCCTTGATATGCTGCTGAATGGTTTTCACCTTCTCCACCATTTCTTCGACCATTTCTGGTCCAAACAGCTTACGTTCACCGACCTCATCCCAACATGCCGGTGTTCTGCACCTTTTCCCATATAGGGCTTCATATGGTGCCATTTGGATGCTCGAGTGGAAACTATTATTATAAGAGAACTCAACTAGAGGAAGATGTTGATCCCATCCTCCTTTAAAGTCCATTGAGCACGCTCTCAACATATCCTCAAGTGTTTGGATAGTCCGCTCGGATTGGCCATCAGTTTGAGGATGATAGGCCGTACTGAAGTTCAGTTCAGTATTCAGAGCATGTTGAAGACTCTTCCAAAACTTAGAGGTAAATCTTGGATCTCGGTCCGACACAATAGATAGTGGTACTCCATGCAACCGTACCACTTCCCTGATATATATTCGTGCCAGTTGATCCAAAGAGAAATCCTCTCGAATAGCAATGAAGTGTGCAGTCTTTGTAAGACGATCCACAATAACCCAGATTGCATTGTTTCTTTTGGATGTCCTTGGAAGTCCAGTGACGAAGTCCATGGTGATGTTCTCCCATTTCCATTCTGGTATGGGCAATGGTTGCATCATCCCCTTAGACTTCTGCCTCTCTGCCTTCACTTACTGACACACCAGGCACGTTGATGTATATTCGGCGATCTCCTTCTTCATATTATCCCACCAAAAGTTTTCTCGGAGATCTCGATACATCTTCGTGCTCCCTGGGTGAATAGAGAAATTTGAACTATGTGCATCATCCAAAAGTTCCTTCTTCAGCTCCGAACTTGATGGGACACATAGTCTTTTCCCAAACCGCACAATTCCTTCTTCATTAACATTAAACTCTGAGGATTTTCCCTTTTTGATAGCTTCCACTTTTTCTTGGATTCTCGCATCATCCTTTTGAGAATCCTTTAACCTTTCCAAAAGAGATGGTTGAGCAATCATTTGTGAAAGGATTGATGATGTTCCCTTCTTTATGATTCCCACGTCCATCTTCATCATGTCTAAGAAGATTGGATCCTTCTCAATTCTCATCATTGATAGAATTGCTGGATCCTTTCTACTTAGGGCATCCGCTACCTTGTTCGCCTTCCCATGGTGGTAATGTATTGAACAGTCATAATCCTTTATGAGCTCTATCCATCTTCTCTGGTGCATATTAAGCTCTTTCTGTGTGAATATATATTTAAGACTCTTGTGGTCAGTATATATCTCACATTTCTCTCCATAGAGATAATGCCTCCAGATTTTCAAGGCAAAGATCACCGCCGCCAACTCCAGATCATGCGTTGGATAGTTTCGCTCATGGATTTTCAACTGTCTTGAGGCATAGGATATCACTTTATCATTCTGCATCAGCACACATCCTAAGCCCTTCTTCGAAGCATCACTGAATACCACAAAAAGCTCCCCACTTGTGGGTAAAGTGAGCACAGGTGCAGTGATAAGCCTCCTTTTCAACTCCTTGAAGCTTTCTTCGCATTCATCACTCCAAGCAAACTTTACTCCCTTTCGAGTTAGCTTGGTAAGAGGGTTGGACAATCGTGAGAAGTTTCTCACAAATAGTCGATAATATCCAGCTAACCCCAAGAAGCTACGGATATCAGTTACCGATGTTGGCCTCGGCCATCCCTCAATTGCATCTGTTTTGGAGGGGTCCACAGATATCCCATTGCTTGTGATGATATGGCCCAAGAATGAGACCTCCTTCAACCAGAACTCAAACTTGCTGTACTTGGAATAGATCTTCTCCTTGCGCAAAGTCTCCAGTACAGTTCTTAAATGCTCCTCATGGTCCTCCTTGGTTTTGGAGTATATTAGAATATCATCTATAAAGACTACCACAAATTTATCTAGGTAATCTCTAAAGACTCTATTCATCAAGTCCATGAATATTGCTGGAGCATTGGTGAGTCCGAAAGGCATTACTATGAATTCATAGTGCCCGTACCTTGTACGAAAAGCAGTCTTGGGGATATCTTCCTTCTTCACCCTTACTTGATAATATCCCGACCGCAAGTCGACCTTGGAGAAGTATTGTGCTCCACGTAGCTGATCAAACAAGTCATCGATTCTTGGGAGAGGATACTTGTTCTTTATCGTGATTTTGTTAAGTTCACTATAATCGATGCAAAGCCGCATTGACCCATCCTTCTTCTTGACGAAGAGGACTGGTGCACCCCATGGTGATGCACTTGGGCGTATAAACCCTTTATCCAGATTCTCCTGTAGTTGTTTCTTCAGTTCTTCAAGCTCAACCACAGCCATTCTATATGGAGTCTTGGATATTGGTAGCGCCCCAGGTATAAGTTCAATTGAGAACTCAACATCTCTTCTTGGAGGAAGACCAGGAAGTTCCTCGGGAAATACTTCAGCGAATTCCCTCACAATAGGCATTTCTTCAAGGGTAGTTTCTTCCTTGGACTCAATCATCTGAGCCAGATATGCGTGCTCATAAGGCAGTAATATCCATGCTTGAGATGATGGAGCTAAAGGATATTCATCTTCCTCCTGACACTTGTAAAGAATCGGGGGTCGATTCTCCATATGGAGTGTGATTTCCCTCTCCCGACAATTTATGTTGGCTCTATATAAGGAAAGCCAATCCATGCCAAGAATTGCATCAAATTCCACCAAAGGGAGTATGACGAGGTTCGCCGGGAAATTCAATCCACAGATTATAACAGGGGAGGACTTATACTCATGGGATGCAATGATTGCCCCATTTGCCGTACTCACCGACATCTTTACTTCCATGATTTGTGGTGGTGTAGGGATTATTCTACTAAACTTTTGAGATATAAAAGAATGCGTAGAACCTGAATCAAAAAGTACGTTCGCTATTCTTGAATGAATAACTAGCGTACCTGTCACCACTTCGTTGTCGGGGTTCACTTCGGCAGAAGTGATGGCAAAAGCTCTTCCTTGCTGTCTTGGAGGTTGTTGATTGCCTCCGATAACCCTTGGATTAGGGCACTGATTCGCAAAATGACCCGGTTCTTTGCATTTGAAGCATTGAACAACGCGTTGAGGTTCGAACGGAGCGTTCCTCCCCTCCGTCGCAGCCGCGGGTCCTTCTTGCTGACAGTTAACAGCTAGGTGCCCTTCTCTTCCACACTTGAAGCATTTTCTTGTCCCCCTAAGGCAATTTCCAGGGTGCTTCTTTCCACACTTTTGGCAAGTGGGGTGCTGGAATTTCTTAGCGCCGTTGGATTTATCCATCGGACCACCAGCATTGAAGTCCACCTTCCGCTTCTTGTCCCCATGATACCCCTGTGATTCTCCGATCTCCATTTCAACCTTGAGGGCACATCGGACAATTTCCTCATAGCTGTCGAAGTCACGGATCGCTAATGCTTTCCGCAAGCTAGGCTTCAGCCCACCAAAGAAGCGGTCAACCTTGCATTCGGGGGTAACGAAAAATCCAGAAGCGTATCGTGCAAGCCTTGTGAAGTTTGCCTCGTACGCTCCCACAGATTCCTCATCTTTCTGCTTGAGGGAAAGGAAGTCCCTTTCCATCTTAAGACGGAGGGTGCGTGGAAAATATTTATCGAAAAACATCTTCCGGAATACCTTCCATTCCAAAGCCTCGATCTCCTCCTCAGGCTTCGTATTTTTGATCAACGTCCACCATTGATCAGATTCACCCTCCATACGATAAGCCGCCAGGAGAACCTTCTCTTTTTCAGAGCATTGGAGGATGGAGAATATCTTTTCAATGGAGTTGATCCATTGTTCAGCAATCGTGGGATCGGATGATCCACTAAAAGTAGGAGGCCTTTGTCTCATGAAGCTTTCAATAGCGACTTGTTCTTTCTTAGGGGGGGTTGAACGTTCCTCTTGACCAGTGTTTCTATTCAAAACTTGAGTTAGCTGAGAGAGAAGCGTGACAAAGTTCGCGATTCCCGCTCCCATTGGATTGGGCATCTCATAAGTACAATCATCACACTGATCTTCACAACGGTTGTTAGCCCGAGTTCTCCTATTACCGGACATTGGCTGGAATAAAAGGAAAGTTAGGGGTAACACATAAAGGGTAATCCAAAGACAAAAGTTGATGACTTATAAATAAACTTTAATCTCTTCAACTCATGAGTCTATAGGATTCAATCCAGGCTTTTCATGATCTTCCTTCTAACATATATTCTTAGGGGCATTTTTCCCTTAATAAGGGTTCATACTAAGATTGTGAATTTATCAAAACATATCCCCCGGGATTGTCGTAACCAAGAGTGCAGCAAGGCCCATTTTCGTGCACCAGTTCCCGTTCGAGTCTAGCTCAAAGCGGTGTTTTCGGGTTTTACCCCTAGGATACATCTGTGCCAGAGCCGCCTCTACCTGCTCGTATCCAGACAGGGATGTATTTGTTTGATAAAACACTTACTTAGTATTTACCAAAACTTAGGGATGTTTTTATTATGCTTAGTCTTGTATCTAAGGCTTTACTAGGGTTTCCTAATCCCAAAAATAACTAAACCTATCCTCTGATACCAACTATGACAACCCTGCTTTTTATTACAACTTAAACATGCTTTATTACATAAAACTTCACTTGATACAACAAAGAAGATCGAGAGGTTTAGTGTCTTTGGGGCTTAGGATCATTACATAAAAACTTTAAACTTGAAATACAACATCCTTATTGAAAACTTCCTTTACATGACCACTACATTCCTTCGTACTTAGCATTGCATGGGATAACCTGAGGACATGCATAAGAAAAGGGTGAGCTATAAAGCCCAGTAAGGGAGTAAAAAATGAATAACATGAGGAGTGAAATACATGTTAGGCAATAGGCATATCAATAGAGCATGAGAGAGACATGAACATAAAGGCATGATAAAGCATGATAATCATAACATGGAAATGTGGCAACAACACTTAACATTGAATTAGCATGAGCCAAGGCTCATTGCACATGGAGCATGAGTAAACCCTCATTGCACTTGAAGCACGAGTAAACCCTCGTTGCACTTGAATTAGCATGAGTCAACACTCATTGCACATGACGTATCATGATACTATACTTTACCCAATGCATTGGAGCGCTATCAGGGCGCACCCTTCTTAAACATTTCATTTCATGCATAAGTGTGCCACATGGATCATAAAACATGGATTCATAAAACATAATCATTTATTCCACGATAAAGGAATGTGGAATTCATACATGAAACTTTACAATCAATAAGTAAACGTGCATAAAGGTGAATACCCTTGATGGAGAAATGGGCATGGTATTCACTACACAATGATATTGGCTTAGAAAATCGGTGTGATTTCGGCAGCGTAACGGCGTGACATAAGAATTCATAAAAAAGGCTGATGAGAGAGAAAGGGGTTCCTCATCATATTTACATGTAATGGACAGTAAGAAGGTCATATAGATACATGTCCCAACAATTGAAAAGGAATTTAGATTCATGATACAAAAGTATTGCTTGAATATAGAAGAGGAGAAAAAGGTTCCTTTCGGAATTTCGGCATAGTAACGGGTGTACATGGGAGGCATTTAATGAGAGAGAAAGGGGTCTCCCATCATTCAAACAATAAGAGGGCAGTATGGGAGAGGTGCGAAACCATACCCCAACATTCATAAATGAAATTAAAAGGGAAATACAACTTAAAGAAAATTGACAAAAATGAGAAAGGAAGAAAAACCCTTACTTGGAAGTGTGCTTCCAAAGGCTAGAGAGAGGCTTGTGAGAGGCTTCTTGGGAGCTTGGGGAACCTTGGGAGGATTCTAGAGAGAGTAGGGCAGAGGTTGGACGAACTTCAAGGGCTTTGAGTGAGGAGGAAGTGGGAGCTTGGGTGGGTTTATATAGGAAAGGTGAGAGAATTCTTTATTATTTAGGTTTGGGACCACTTATATTAAAATAATCCAAACCACAAACCATCCCATGGTATTAGCCCATGGTTTCTGGAAAAGGAAAGAGGAAAACAATATTTTACAAGTCCAAGGTCCGAACTTATTAAAAAATTTGGGTTGCTTATGTGGAGGTGAGTCACACTCCCATGGAAATTAATTTAAAAAGGCAAAGTGTTGAATAAGTCTTGAGGGCTCCATTAATGCTTTGAAAAGTGAGTCAAAAAAACCCAAAACCTCATTATTTTAATGATAAAACATATATTGGCCGAACATAAGGATTATGGTATTTTATTACATCACCATTGGGTCATTATGATGTCATAAAACACATTATATATTTAAATGGTATTTAATTTTTACCCAAAAATTTGACTGTCTCAGAAAATTATGAAAAATTCACCGTTGGATAATTTCGACGTCCTGATTCCAAAAATAATATTTATTTTATCTAAATAATTTTCTAAATATGTGAATTTTCACTTTTAAAATAAAAACCGACATTTATAAAAAAAACTCACGGGTTTTGACAGAAATGGCTTTCAAACCTTAATAAAAATTTTAAATGCATTCATAAAATTATAAGATCATTTATATTTAATAAAAATTAATTTAATAATAATATTTTATTAAAATATTATTTAATTCAAAAATCATTTAATTTAATAAAATATAATTCTTAATTAAATAATAACTAAAAACACCGTTTGTACTTTAAAAAAAACTAATTACAATGTATCAAAAATGACTAGAAATTATATTCATTATTATATACAAAAAAAATGTACATGAACATGGTGCTACTTATTTGTTACATAACCCCTTAAAATAGCCGCATAAGACCTAAGGGTAAGGTGTGCGATGGTGACAGACTCTTGGGGTTGCTCGGATAACATCGCTCGAGTGGTAATCTCTATCAACTTCCATTTTTCCCGTAGACGATCACGTTCGAGCTTGACTTGATGAAGCTTAGCTTGGGCTTGGTCAAGGGCAAAGCCCAAAGACGCCACCTCCTTTCCGAGCTCCGACAAATGGGCTTCGTAAGGGGCAATTCTACTGGATGAGGCCATCGCTTCCTTTGTCTGATTAGAAAATTGGTTCGTTAAAGCCTTATATTTAAACTACCTAGATGATCACTGTTCAACGGCTATAAAAGTAACGGTCACAAATCTTAACGTTAAACTAAAGAAGTTGACATCATATAAAAACATAAAGAAACATTTAACTGGATCAATAGGTATTTTCCATTAATGAAATTTTGGGTCGTTACAAAGAATGTACGAAGAACCTAATATTAGGAAAAATCATCTTGTACACAAATAGCACAACTGATATCCAGAAGAATGGAAAATGGATAAAATGGAACTGAGGTCCTACCATCACAGATCCAATGAGATGAACTAATCTTGAATCAAAGATAAAATAGAGATGACACCTCAATTCCTAGAATAGATCACATGGAATATCAAAAATGGATCTCTTTACTATGCGAAAGAGAAATAAAATCATAGGTTTGATTTAATAAAACATAATGGAAAATAGTCTTTTTACCCAAAAAATATCTGAGTCACATGCTTTAGGTACATGATTTTCCAAAATGTGCGCCAACCGTGAATGGGTATTTATAGTCAAGGGTAACCTACAAAGTTTTCACATAGGTTTTGAATAACTATACACAAAATGTGAAAAAAGACATTGTGAAGATTGCAGATATGGCTGCACATTCGTGCGACCCACAACACACAGTTTTTCTGAAACCGTGCAACCTATATATACTCTCTACCAATGCCTCATATTGTTTGTTAAACCATGTTTCATGTCCGACGTGGGTTAATATAACCATGTTCCCATCTTAATTCACCCCAAATTTCAGGTTTTGGGCTCCGAACCTTCACCAGACACCCCTGTAACATTTATGACCTCCAAGGTCATTCACATTTGTCCATATTTAAACAATTAAACTTAAAAAATATGGAATACAAGGAATTTGAACCTTAAAGAAGAACTAGGTTCTAACATTTTCATAGTGAAAATCTCAAGTATAATAAATAATTAATCATAATAAAGTCAATACTTAATTATTTTATGTCATTTCTAAGGTACATGAAAACCTATACCATTAATACCTTTCAAATGAAGGTTTAACACTATTGGTAGAAACCCGTTCAATTTATGCAGGTAATTTATCCCATGAGAAACTGCTGATGTTTCAAGGGTGTATATAATGTATAGGCCCCGCCCATCACTTCCTATCCAAATAGTTCCTCATATTGAGTAATCAATTTAATTAATAAAAAATATGCCTTAGCAAATATCCTTATTGAATGAAGAATAAAAATTTATCAATAGTTCCCCAGATAATCAAATTA
Organism: Viscum album; assembly: GCA_963277665.1. Classification (NCBI taxonomy): domain Eukaryota; kingdom Viridiplantae; phylum Streptophyta; class Magnoliopsida; order Santalales; family Viscaceae; genus Viscum; species Viscum album. The sequence goes on along the minus strand of OY728141.1, from coordinate 513,640,840 downwards.
CTGTCAAAGTAAACACTGTATGTAAAAATGATATATAGTTTAGGAAATAAATATATCCATGATAAATGATATAGATAATTATGGGAAATTAAATTTCAAATAATCATAGAAATTGGAATATTTCAAGGGGACTAACAAAGGAACCAAGGAAGGAAATGATAATAATATTTGTGTCCAAATTAATTATAAACCATCGAGATGAATAATAAAGGTGGTATCAATAAAATATATCTCAAGTAGAGTAAAATTAAATGTTTTTTTCATTGATGAATTAAAATGATATAAAAAATTATTTAAAAACATTCTTGAAGAAAATATACATTTTATTTTGAATAAAATTTTGAAAATATTTTTCTTTGAAAATAACATTTAAAAAAATTATTTTAAAATTAACCATTAAAACTTGAAAAGTAAGCCTCAAATAAATGAAGGTATGTAATTCTATAAATGTCATACATGGTAAATAAACATTCCTTTTACAAGGTAAAATTTTTAAAACAGTTCCTGTTAAAAAAACAATAAGAATATTACTTTTTTTTAAAAAAAAAGTTTAAAAATATCATTAATAAATCATTTTTGATAAGGTTGAAATATTTTTTATAATATTTTTATAAAATAGGAATTTTATAAGAAAATAGTTTCTCCAACTAAAGAGAGAAAGAAATTTCTTAAAAACACTTTCTAAAAATTCTGAGTACTAAAGAGTGGAAAATGGTACTATTACTTTAGAAAAGTCATTAAAATCCAAGGGAGAATAAAGTGAAAGGTATTATTTAACAATGACCACATAATTTCCTCTAATGTAAATTCATGTACGAAAATCCTGAATAAAATGTGGCTGTGAAGTAAACCCTTGAAAAGACCATAATGTTAAAGTGAGACTCAACCAATTAATTGATTATGTATATCGAATGTAAATACACATAAGGTAAGTGTAAATACATAAATATATGGTCAAAATAATTATACACATAATCATATACTATTAATGGAAATGAGGAAGTAATATAACCCAATAAAAAAGAATAGGGTTATGAAATTTCATTACCACTTGGTAACTTTAAGTATAAATCCCCATATATGAAATAATTAAAATTAAAACCAAAAATATGAATAAGAATGAATTAATCATGATATTACATGTCAAATTGGAATTATTTACACCATATATGATAAACTAGGTGCACAACAATAAATTATGCCTCAAAGAATGGAAACTGAGACAAAGTCCCTTACTACTTGGTAACTTTTGAATTATAATCCAAATGAAAGAAATAATTTCAAATTAAACTCTAAATACCATTAATATAAACTTATTCTTGATATAAAATACAATAGGGTTATTATATACACCACACAAAATAAATAAGTGTTGAAAATGGTGTATGTCTCACGGAAAGAAATGTGAGATAAGACTCCCTTACCTTGCATTTCCTTTTGGGTGAATGGCCTTTAAATTATTTTATAATGGTATTAAACATGTAAATAACATATAAAATAACCATACTAACATATTTAATATCATATATTATATTCTAATGATATCTTATTACCCTTTTTTTAATAATCTTTTGTTATTTTCACTTTTTTGAGTTTTAATTGAAAAGTTTTTTTAGTATGTATTGACTTATTACATGTTGTTCCTATAAATTGGATAATGATTTAATAATATAAATAATAAAAAAACATGATCTAAATATCATGTTTATTCAATATATTTGTATTTATAATAATCCATATAATTTGGAGATAGGAAATGAAATGTATTCATCATGGAGACGGTAATCCTTACATACGCATGAACGCTACTTCCAATTCTTTTCTATATTAAAAAAATAAAATAAATTATGTATATGTGTGTGTGTGTATTATAATTCCATTACTATAATTTTATCATATATATCATATATTTTAATAAAAATCATCCTTTATAAATTCTATGTATAGTGTGAACGAATCATAATGCTTCGAGGAGGCTGTAGTCCACAATCCACAAACGATGTTATCTTATTCCAATAAAATGGATAGCATGAAGTTATGAGTTATATAAAAATTAAATAATAATAAATAAATTATTAATATTTTATAAATCATATATAAACTATAAATCCATAATTATTTCAACCTTGAAAGGTGGTAAATGGAAGAATGAATGACATTGGTTTGCGAGGCTGTAGTTCCCTGTACAAACGAATGATTATTGTGTATCCCATTTGATGGATGTGTGTAAAATTATAGGTAAATATCTTATTATGAAAACATATCAACATAAATAAGATATTTATTTTATTATATAATCATGTAATAAGAATAATTTAATGGTTTAATAAAGAAATAAAACAAATGTGATCGTTGAACAATTCTACCTTGTTTTCGGGTAACTCCTTTTGGTTTATACCAAAAAGATTCATTGGTTCTATTTATGCACAAAGGGATTATTCTAGGTTGATATTATGGATGTTTTGAGATTATTTGTTTAGAGTTTTTATGATACAAAGGGCTTTATGGGTGTGAATAAGTTGGAGGGTTGAGTGTTTTTTCACAGTGGAGGAGGAGTGACATTCTTATAAATATAAAAAGGTAAACACTATTGAGAGGTCTCCCTTACATCATGTGCCTCCAATAATAGTCCATATTCGATAAAATGGATTATATTGTCGATATAATTCCATGAAATGTCTTTTATAAAAGTTTATAGGTCATTATGGCCCTTAGGTTTAAGGTTTAGTCCATTGTTAAGCTAATTTTTCTCTTAGTCACTATAATTAATTTTGACCACTTTCATAAATATTTTTTGTAAAAAACTAATTTGACTATATTATAAATTATTCTTATGGAAAATATTTAATCAATTTTTCAAAATTCAAATCACATAAATTTCTGAAAATAATTTAAATTTAATCCCACAGATGGGACGACAAAACAAGTTTTGTAAGTACAATTGTCCAAAAGTTTGAGATGTTTTTATATCCAATTTCAACGTGAAATTAAATAAAATAAAATAAATTAAATTAATAGAATAAAAATATATCTAATGTTACTTTAAAATAAATTTAAAACAAAATTTTTCTATAATAATAAATTAGATAAAAAACAGTTTTAAATTAAAATTCAGTATTTTTCAGTATTCATAAAAAAATGAAACATCATAGAAAAATAAAAATAATTAACCCTAACCTAATTTTTATGTTTATATTTCAAAATATTAATTTCATTTTTATGTATAAATTTTTTTAAACTTTCAAAAACTAATTAAAATATTTTTTCCATTAAAAGGCGGTAAAGTTTCCATTTGAAGAATATAATTTTTAAGCGTAAAATAAGATTTATTCTTATATTTTGCTTATAAAATATATTGTATGAATATAAAAAAAATAATTTATTTAATATATAATATATATATTTCCTTAATATCATTCATAAATAATGATTAATTTAATTTATTAGGATAAAACACATCTGTGAGCATAAAAACATTACTTTTTCATTCAATTGGGTTTTTAATTCATTTCAAATTAATTGGTAACAAATGGATTCATTTTATATTTGGATAAACCATATATTTTTAGAAGTACTTTAATCCAATTCATAACTACTAATTTAATAGATAGTTTATATATTATTGTATTAATTAAATATATTTTAATAATATATTTTTGCTCAGTAAAACTCGGTCTAAAATGTAACAAAAGTCATATAAGAAACTTGTTGTTTCGTGCGATGCAATTTAACTCAGTATTGTGTGTATTTCAAGCTATAGAATATATAAACTTTATTTAAAAAATTAATTATACCACAAATTTTTGATAGGTTATATACCATTATACACTTGGTGTTGCGTTCCATACACACTATCGAATAAAAGTTACTCTTTTAGAAATTTTTGGGTGTTACAATGACGATCAAAACTAAGAATGGAGATCGAAAGCACCTCATTACTTCGATTTGGACTCAATTCATCTGTCAGCCAAAGGGGGAGATGAGGGTTTCTCCTCCCCTTATATTGTCTGCACCAAAGGTAAGGGGGTTATATTAAATTATTAATTAAATTAAAATTAAATTAATCATATCACAACTTGACGTCAACCAACTCACCTCCAGCCAAACTCCCGACGCTAACAAATTTTATGTCACGCCTAGGGTAAACATGATATTATGAACTCAACCATGGTATAATAATTTTGATCTTAGACTCCTCTCAATAGTTATTACATATTTCAAGGGAAACTACGTGCATGTGAAAAAATATATTTAATATTTTTAATATCTCCATGCTGAGGCTCTCTCGGCCTCAGAATCCCACACCAACTCAGCACCTAGCTTTGAAAATATTATTAGAAATATTATAAAGTATAATTGGTAAAAAAATATATTTATTAAAATTTACAACTATAAAATAAAATTATCACAAGATAATCATTACCAACTCACTGTTAATGAATTAAAAGTGAGTAGGAGGAAAGATTCTAGTGATGATATCAATATGTTTATGGTTGGTGTAAACAAATTCAAGAATGACATCATAGTTTTTGGAAGTGATCTTGAATAAAATGGTGTCTCAAATCAATGTTATTAGTTCAAGAGTGTTGTATAGGGTTTTTATAAATACTATCACACCAGTGTTGTCACACTTGATAGGTACATGATCATATGTAATCCCAAAGTCTAATAGAGTGTATTTTATCAATATTATTTGATCACAAAAACTCCCAAAAAAATTTCTTCTACTACGGATATAAGAAGGGAAAAAATTCATAAAACTCCATGATACAAGGGGTTTTCCTTATATGTGGGAATACCCAATAGTAATTTTCCTATATAGCCAACATCCTTCAAAATCTTCATCGAAAAAACAATTAATTTCAAAAGAAGTTCCTTAGGATACAATAATCAGTGTTTTTCAGTTCCTTTAAAATTTCACAAAATTATTTTGATATATTTTAATTTATATTCTTTGTATTTGATTAAAAATATTCACAAAGTTATACACGAAAAATGATGTACAACTAGTTCATAGTAAGGTAAAGTCGACTTACAATCATACTTAAATAAATATTATTTTCAACCAACTTTATGAATTAATCCAACATTAGCTTACAATTTGTACTCATGGGTGTTCTATTTTTCTTTGCATGATCCATACCAAATAATCATTATAAGTTAATTAGTGTATTTAATTTGGTATAAAAATATTCTTTAGAAATTTTTGAAATTTGAAAACTAATAAATAATTTAATATCTACCATAAAGCTCATTTCAAACTATTTATTCATTAAATTGTAAAATTTAGTAGAATGAGTATATTTATTTAATATGAAAATAAAAAATCAACATAAATTTGAACAATTAATAAATCATTTGTTTTTTTAGAAAAAATATTAGATACCATTTTTTCTATTTTAAAATCATTTGATAAAAGGAATTTAGTTATCCTCTCTTAGAAATTCATAGGGGATTGTTTTATACCATGAATAGTATTGGTTTACTTGAAAATATTATTTTGTAATTTAGTATTTTAAAACAGGGTTTTCAATCCACAAAACCATTTTCAAAAATAAAAAAAAAATTAGAAAAGAACTTTTGACTTCTACTTGAAAATTTTTAAAATTCAAATTAGGTTGGAATTCCAATAAGATTCCAATGGATTCCTACTAATAAAAAAGTGAAATAGTTTCACTATAATCAATTACTTATTCTTTATTATATCTTTTAGTAATAACATGATTCTTTTTATGGATGATAATTACTTGATTGTCATGTTTTTTTGAAAAACCCACTTAGTTCTAATAATAAGATAATTAGCTTGTCCTTCTATGGGAGTTCAAATGTCTTTCCTTTGAAATTTGTTTAAATCCTCTTTCATGGAAAGTATCCAATTATCATAATTAATCATGTCTTAAAGGTATTTTGGTGTAAGTTGATATAGAAAATCTTGATGTCCAACCACGTTTAAGACTAGCCTTCTAGAACAAGTTGAATATTGTAATTCATTGATAACATTTTCAAGGGAATGATATTTGAATTCAGACCATGCCTTAGGTAAATGATTAGTAGTGAATTATTGAACTAATTTAATTAATTTATAATATTTAGGTTTAGGTAAGGTCAAAATTACTTGGTCAACATCATCATCAATTTTAGAATGTGATATAGGAATTTTCTCATCAAATTTACTTGTGAATTGACTCTTCTATTGTCTTGATCCTCTTTTTGAAGACTTGGTTTGATTTAATTGAGTTTGAGTACCCAAGAAATATACCTTCATCATATTTTTGGTCAACCATTTCAAGATTATACATGGTATTAAGGATAAATATTTTATAAGAAAAAATTATAGAACCCAAATTTAGGAATTTATCCTTTCCAAAGATCATAAGGTGATTTTCTGAAGATAGGTATTAAGATATCACAATTATGTATATTGAATGTAGTATTGTACACCACAAGCCAAAGGAATTGTGGAAGGATAAAATCATTCAAGGGAGTCCAAAACATTCCATGGAGGGTCCTATTTTTTCATTCAACAACCCTATTTTATTAAGGTGTTTTATGAGAGGAATATCTATTTTGATAACCTTGATAAGTACAAAACTCATTAATTTTCATGTTGTAAACTTATCTATAATGGACTCTTCTATGGGAAAAGATTTTGTAGAATTTTAAATTTGCAACCTTCTTTAAAAATTTGATAAAGACATTACAAGCATCATTTTTATGATATAATAAGAAAACCCATTAAAATATAGTATAGTCCTCGATAGTTACAAAGGAATAAGATTTAACACTGATACTAGAAACTTGAATTGGTAAAAAAAGATCCAGGTGACCATTTTATAAGTATTTGGAAGAGAAAATATCCTTTTTTATTTAAGAGAATATTTTTTTTATTTCCAAGTTTGTAAGGTTGCAAACTATGTTATCTTTGAAAGGTAATTTCGATAAATCTCATACTTATCAGTTATATAAGAACTTGGAAAGAAATTGGATATACAATGAGATATGAACTGAAGATAAATACATGATTTATTAACTTTATCCTTTAAACACTTATCATTTTTTCTTGAAAGAGATTTTAAATCTATAATATAAATATTTTGAAAATTATATGTGGAAAATAAAATCATTCCTTTTCAATTAAAAACTTCACAAAAATCATTTTAAAAAAACTACCACATAATTGAATAATACTTAAAATATATATTATATTACATTAACAAATGAAATTAATTTTATTAAAGTATAGTTGGAGAAAACTATTATACCAATACCAATAATTTTACCTTTTGAACCATCTCTAAATGTTAAAAGTACCCCATCGAAGTCCTTGAGATGATTAAATTTAGAAGGATCACCACACAAGTTACTTGAGTATCTAAAATCCATATACCAAGAAAATTCTTGGGTTCTTCTCAAGATACCCTTTTCATATAAAATATTATGATTCTAGTGATTTTTTACCCATATCCTAGGTTAAATTAAGTTATGAAATAAAGACTTTTAAATCCAAATTTATTTTGAAAAAAAATTTCCATTAGAAATATGAGATGAAAGATGACTTATCCTTGGTATACCATAACTAATTTTTTTAAAATTAAATTTATAAATAATATTTCCAAATTTCTTACAGTTATTACAAAATTTATTTTATTAATTCCCTCTAACAAAAGCATTCTTTTATAATTTTAGGGAAAATTAGATTGTTTTGTAAAACCAATAACAGAATTACTTTTAACAACATATTGAGATCCAAAAATAATATTCAATATTTCATTGACTTGGGTTAAATGATATGTGATATTTTTAAGATATTTAATTTGAGATTCTAAATTTTAAAAATTTGGTTGTTGTTTTAGATTTAAAATTAAATCATCCCTTTCTTTTAAAAGCTGATATTTTTTAAAAATAGAAAGATTTTAATTATTTTTACGATCTTTAAAATTTTAAATATTTTCACAAAAACCATTTTTATATTGATCTCTAACATAAACAATATTTTTATAACTTAACGAAAAGGTTGAATAGGTATAGAAGTAAGAACTAGAACATGAAAATTTTACTTCATTACACACCTTGATATCATCCATGAGAACCTAGGGGTATGGTTTAGAACCTCCCTCATACTTCCCTATTTATGTTTTAATGATGGGAGACCCTTTCTCTCTCATTAAATGCCTCCCATGTACACCCGTTACTATGCCAAAATTACGAAAGGAACTTCTCTCTCCTCTTTTACATTCAAGCAATACTTCTGTATCATGAATCTAAATTCCATTACAATTGTTGGGACATGTATCTATATGACCTCCTTACTGTCCATTACATGTAAATATGATGAGGAACCCCTTTCTCTCTCATCAACCATTTTTATGAATTCTTATGTCACGCCGTTACGCTGCCGAAATCACACCGATTTTCTAAGCCAATGTCATTGTGTAGTGAATATCATGCCCATTTCTCCATAAAGGGTATTCACCTTTATGAACATTTACTTATTGATTGTAAAGTTTCATGTATGAATTCCACATTCCTTTATCATGGAATAAATTATTATGTTTTATGAATCCATGTTTTATGATCCATGTGGCACACTTATGCATAAAATGAAATGTTTAAGAAGGGTGCGCCCTTATAGTGCTCCAATGCATTGGGTAAAGTATAGTATCATGATATGTCATGTGCAATGAGTGTTGACTCATTATAATTCAAGTTCAACGAGGGTTTACTCGTTCTTCATGTGCAATGAGGATTTACTCATGCTCTATGTGCAATGAGCCTTGGCTCATGCTAATTCCATGTTAAGTGTTGTTTCCACATTTCCATGTTATGATTATCATGAGTTATAATGACTTTATGTTCATGTTTCCTTTATGCTCTATTGATATGCCTATTGTCTAACATGTATTGTACTCCTCATGTTATTCCATGTGTATTCCCTTACTGGGCTTTATAGCTCACCCTTTTCTTATGCATGTCCTCAGGTTATCCCATTCAATGCTAAGTACGAGGGAATGTAGTGGTCATGTAAAGGAAGTTTTCAATAAAGATGTTGTATTTCATGTTTTAAAGTTTTTATGTAATGATACTAAGCCCCAAAGACACTAAACCTATCAATCTTATTTGTTTTATCAAGTGAAGTTTTATGTAATAAATCACATTTAAGTTTGTAATAAAACCAGGGTTGTCATACTCTCAATTCCAATGTTTTAATTTTCACCAATCTAGAGTCTAATATTATTGTAAATTTATTTTCACTCTCCACCATATACCACATTCTACCTAAAATGTTATTCTTATTCATTTTAGATAATTGATATCATAAAAAAAATATGATTTCTTCTTTCAATCCTCTCCACTTCCCCTTTCTTCAATTATTGGTTCTCACTACCTTTAATATAAGTGACTCAGGTTTTATTTCATTAACGCTAAAAGGTAAGGGTCTATTCTCTTTGAGGTTTCAATCTATAACCATTAGAAATATATGGTTGATTATAATTTTTATTTCCTTTTACAACCTAAAAGGGAAACGGATTTTGGGTATCTTGGATATTGTTAAATCCAGCGAGATAATACATTAAATCCTTAAGACATTGAGGTGGAAGACATGGGGGCTCGTATTGAGATATTTCTAGACTTCCTTACCAAATTGTGTCTTTTTTATTTTTTCTATATTCTTATTTATTATTCATTTTTATATTTAAGTAATAAACTATTTAATCCATCAATGCACTTAATCGTTTCATTTATGAATTGTTTTTCCTTTTATAATTTATATTCTATTAACTTAAAAAGTTTACCCTCAACTCTTAAGAAAGAGAGAGGCTTACAAGCTTTCCTAACACGCAGAAGAGAGTTGTAAAATTTGGTGTTTCTATCTCCATCGTTGAGCCATTTTGTTTTGAAAATTTTCTTCTTTAAGTTATCTTTAAAGTTAAGGAGAGAGATCAGATTAGTAGAGATGTTGATTTCATCCTGGGGATAAGTATTGAAATTGGATATGCTGTTATTATTCTGAATGAGAGTCAAATCCTTCTCCTAGTCCTGAATATATTTATCAATTAAAGAAAATTTATTAGAGCACCACTTTTTTAGAATGTTTTTGAGGTTTTTCAATTTAGTGGTGCAAGAAAAGGCATCATTGTGATTTCCCATATTGGTCCAGGAGTAAATGATAAGATAGACACACTCCGGGTCTGAAGACCAAGCCAAATTAAATCTCAAAGGAAAGGAAGGTTTCTGAGAGTTTTGAGGAATGCTAACTAAAATCAGATGATGATCAGAAGAAAGTTTAGTGAGATTAGCACACATGATCTTATTCCATTTATCTAGAACAGGCTCATTAATGAAAGCTCTATCAAGTTTACTTTCCACCACTCGATTATAATGATGTCTGTACCAACTAAATTGAGCACCTGTAAGGTTAATCTCAAAAAGATTATTATTTTCTATGGTATATTTAAACTCCCTAGAGGAGATTGAGGAGAAAGAGTGACCAATTTTTTCAGAGGGTGAAAAAATAGCATTAATGTCACCAACCAAAAACCAGGGATCTTGAATCTTGGCATTGATGTCAGAAATCTCATTCCAAAGAGATCTACGGTTCGGATAATTGTTTTTGGCATAAACAAAAGTATTGAACATGTGAGTGTTGTCCAGGTAGTAATCACACGTCAGATCTTGAACAGAGAGACTAAAAATGTTGAAATTTTATAGAGAATAGTGATAGAAAATCCAAAGAGAGTAAACATAACCATTGTAACAAGCACCTAATAAAGAATAACCGAGATTACAAAGATGCAGAAATTTAGGGGTAAAATTAATTTTAGGTTCAGCAATGGCAATCAACATAGGGCGATGTGTAGTAATAAAACACTTTAAAACATTAAGGGTGCCAGGGTTTGCAATCCCCTGACAATTCCAGTAGAGAATATGCATAATTATTTACTCTTGGGGTTTGACCCCCCTTTCTTTTTATTACCAGCACCTTGACCTCTAGTTTTCCTAGGGGAAGTGCTTTTGTTGGAAGTACAGATTTTATCGTTTTTACCTGTGGGAGACATAGTTTTGGCAATGTTACTTGCTGCCTTAACATCAGTTTCATAGTTAGTCAACATGTAGGCATGATTTCCAAGAGGAGTTGTAACCAAGGGACCCTGTTCTGAAACTGTGGCATCAACCAAATCACGGGGATTTCCTTCCAACACAGAAACGTCCTGATGAGGGGCTACTGTCTCAGAAATTAGATCTATTTCAATGGGTCCTGAGGCTGAAAATTAACATCAACTACCACAGGGGAAGGAATCTGCATTGAAACAGTGTTAGGACAACATGCAGATAAAGCATATTGGTTACTGGGAATATCAATGTGGCTAAATAGAGAGGAGGGTCTGTTTTTGACCAATGGATTAGAGGGAACAACACAAGGAATTGATTGCCTAATGAATTCCATCTTATCAAAAGAGGGTGTGTCTTAAAGACATGCAGGTGAACTTTCAGAAATAGGAATGGGAAGGGGGAGTGTGAGCTGGGTTCCAGGAGGTGGGCCAACCACACTTTTGGTTAAGGAGGATTCACCCTTATGAAGGCAAGTCTGAGTTACTGAAACCAGAGGAGGATCTTCAGGAATGGAGGCATGTCCCAAGGTTAGGGAAGACTCAAGGCCATCTTTGTGGTGCGACATAGACAAGGGGGTCAGATTAATCAGGTTGCCCACATTTTCCGGATTTTTGTTGACGCCATGTTCCTCTAATTCCTGATCATGTTTCTCCACCTGATCAGCCAAAGATACCCCAGGTTCTTTCATGGGTTTAGGTATCCATTTCCCAGTTTTGACATTAGGGGGTTCAGTTTTATCAGGTAATGGGACTCTATCCTTTTTAATTCTCCCGACTTCAGACCAATCATAGGGATTATGATGATTGGGGGCTCTATGAACCATTCTACAGATCTGAACAGAATGTCCCACAATTTTACAGAAGTCACAAAAGGAAGGCATGTTTTCATACTCAAGGTCAGTTACAGTCTTTCAATCTTTGGCATGAAAAGAGATAGTTTTAGGAGGTTTGGTTTAAAGATTGAAATTTGCTAAAACCCTTGAATACATACCCAGGTCAGCATTAATGGTCCTTTGATCAATTTTGAGAGGGGTTCCAATGCAGGCTGATAAATCATTAAGAATCCCAGGGTGCCAAAAAAACCAGTTCAAGTTGTGGAACCTAACCCAAACTTGTGAAGACTTTCCTCTTTGAGTGTTCGTATTGAAAGAAAAATACCAATACAAAAGTCTCAGAAATCCAGGATTCAGTAATAAATTACCTATCTTCCAAACACAATTAAGATCCTCTTGAGAGTAAAGTAGCAGATAAAAAAAAACTTTTCCCAAGGGGATCAATTTCCAGTTTGTTAAACCCCAGCAGATTGAGATTCTTTGTTTCAGTTCAACATATGACTAGGGTTTTTCTCCTTTAGCATATGACACACGTCCCATTAAAGAAAACTTACAGATATTTTGGCGTTGTGCAATCACTTCCGGATCTTCTTCAACCGCAAAACCTCCATCATCTAATCTCTAAATGGACGAGCGAGCTTTTTCACCTATAGAAGAGGAATAAATATATCCTTTAAGATATTCAAGAAAGGAAATACCTTGTGGAGCTCCACTTATTGGAGGATTAGATCCAGAATCCCGATGGGAATTCCCCAGATCTGGAGCTTCCAGATTTGATCTTTTCGTTACATGTTGTTTTTGAAGATCCACAGCGAGTTCCCAACTAGGGTTGAATCCAGACATCGCGAATCAAATCACGGGGAAGATGAAGGACATAGAAAGATTTTCAGCAGACTAGGGTTCGTCGAGCTCTTTGGAACACGAGGGTTAATCATTACAAAAAAATTGAAATCTATTAACTAAGAAAAATGTTTGGATTTATGAGAATTATAGTGAGAATTATAACTAAGGTGGGAATATTATTTAAGAGTTTGGGTAGGTTTTAACAAAGAATGTAACACTAGATATTGATGTAAGAATAACACAAAATTTGATTAAAATTAACATGAATAAGGATTTTTAGTTCTCCTTGAATTATAAAAAAATTAAATATGACGGTAAAAAACCCAATATGAAAAAAATGGATAGTTTACAAAGAAGAAAAATCCACTTATACTTAGGTAGAAGAGGTCAAAACATGAACCACTTCAATTATCCCATGGAGATTATTGCATATTGAAGAAATATAAATTAAAAATGGAGAATCATACCAAGAGATAAATAAAAGGATTTGTGGGTTTGAAGAAATTATAAAAAAAATTAAGACTCATAAAAAGTTTCCCAAATATGTTAACATACAAATTTATGTAAAGAAATGTGTTTGATATAAAAAAACATAGAATATTCTTGAATAATGTGTGATTACATGACTAGCCCAATTGGGAAGGGAAATAAAAATATATGTATCATAGTTGAAGGAATGTGATAATGATAACTGAGTTATTCCACAAGAATTGGTTTAATTTCCCAAGACATTATCAACTGATGATAACCAAAGAGGTCGCGGTAATCTATGTGGGTGGTGAAAACAAGGTGTTGGTGTCCCAATTTATGGTATTGTTATTGTACTAGCCAACTTAGAATCTTTAAAAAAGATAAATATAGCAACAAGTGATATATTTGACTTGTTAGTAGAATCAAAGAATAAACTTCCAAAAAAACGTCGTTGATAATATTTAGAATTCCATGAAACCCGTTATTATTTATCATAATATTGTGACTGTAAGAGTAAAGAGTTATCCCATTGTTGGTGACAAAAATAAATGAGTATCTTGGTTCAGAAGAATCACTTATGCTCTTTTCTCTCACTATGAAAAAAATAAACTTTATTATTTGAATATTAGTTTTTTTGATTATTTGTTACTAATTTAATGTGATTCATGTATGGGAAGAAAATAATGAATTTTTTTATAATGATACGATATGAAGATTTATCAATCATATGATACATTAACTAGAATCAAAATGACGCCATGAAATATTTTAAGTTCTATCACAAAGGATTTACAATGAGTTCACTTTGAATATATTTTCCTTACCATGAGTTTGATTTTATAAGATGAATGAGATTCCAAAAAATCTATTAATCAGGACCACTCATGGAGAATACATATGTTTTGGTAAAAAATTACTAGTAAAAATTTTATATAACAACCACAAGAATGATAATTTTTTGGTTAGTATCACATTTTGGATACTTTTAGAGAAACATAGATATTTTGGTTAATCACCCTTTTTTTCTACATCGATATATCATAATTATACTTATACTTTATTAGAATATAACTCACTAATTAAGAGAAATGTTTTTCCACCCTTCTCTCAACAGAATTATTATTGATGTCTCTAAAATGGATATGAATATTGAGAGAAAATTAAATTTGAAATCATTTAATTTTCATGAAGATGAGTAAGACCATACCTTGCCATTTCACATTTACATTTAATGTCCACTGGTGGGAGAATATTATTGAAATTAAATTTAAAATGATATAACATTAAAATGGGAAATGATAAAAATCTAAAGGGGAATATGAAAGACCAAAAATGAATTTCAATGAAGAAAGTTTCATGGTTTTATTTTGTTTTCAATCATTCAATAAGGAGTAATGATAATATATGAAAATAGTGGGTGATGATGAAGATCCTAATCTCAATGAAAATGTTGAATTAAGAGATACATGTTGGGGTTCTTATGGGTCACGTGTATTAATGTTTTTCCATTTATTAGAGAATATTTCATATCAAATTAAAATATATATAGATAATACACCCAATGATTACTCCTTAGACTGAGATACCACTAATATAATATATATTAAAGTCTCTTGTGGTCTGTGTTGAAAAAAACCTCTCACTAAAGATATAATGTCACAAAAAATTCAGGGAATTGATGACAACTTCTATCTCCATGTCATGCATCAGGAAGTCCTATTCAGGGCTGTAAAAATGAGGCGACGCATAAGAAACTATTTAATCACCCTAAATTAGAACAACTCCTAAACCAACACTTTATGAATCACTATACATTGCATATACTTTCCCCAACAATTGACGAATTGAAATATTATTTTTATCATTCCCCTTTTCAACTCCATAAAAACCACTTCACATTATCCAATTCATTAACACATTTCATCCCTATTGGTAGAATGCCTTATCAAGGATTCTAAATATTTGATTTTCTAAATGATCCATTGATAGTATCTAACCAAGTAGATGAAAAAATTTATCTCAAAAAAATTGCAATGATGATCCCAAGACGAAAATTCTTCTACCTTCTCTTGGTCTACTGAAATTTGTGACCTAGATATATTATCACCAAGAAGACCTGCCTCATGGATCCATAATTAATTAATTTAATTCTTTTCATAATGTTGATGCACTAAAATTGTAATAAAAAAAATATCAATGTGTCTAGTATATAACTCAGATGTTCATGAATATATAAGGATTTAATCAAAAATCACAACAATGAAATAGTCAAGATATGAATGGAAGATATTTTTCAAGATATCCATGGATAATTCTATATAAATTTTCAAACCAAATGGATTGAAATTGTACTCATATAATCCATGTATACTACTAAATGTTTTTGTGGGAATACTCTCCTCTTTGACCCATATCTAATGGTATACTAAATGAATATCAATCATGGATAGCCACTATGCTCCCCATAACATATACACTATACAATAAATAATAGGTAAATTATAAATATTATTCACCATCACCAAAATAAGATTATTTTAGTTCATTCATATCCATAAATTACCATCATCCATCATGGGAAAATAACATGGGAGGACCCCAAGGTGATTGTATCCGTATAATTAACCCATCAACTCTAAATACTACAGATGTACCAGAAAATGTATTAACACAATTATTTATATATGATTTGGAGGAATCAGTATCGATTTCTCCCCACAAATAAGATAAATTTTATACCTGAATCACCTTTTAAGATGAATACCTAAGAAGGAATTTGTTAATAAATCCAGATAATTATCCACCTCTAGAGGTAATGTAGAGGGAGATACTACTAACTATACTATTGGAGTCCAACCTACTACTTGCACTATGATAGATCCAATATGACTCTAGTCTGTTCCCATCCTCCCAACTCTATTATTCCACTCCCTATCAACATGAACTTCTATCTAATAGAAATGTTAAAAGATACAAATATCTTATAGTAGTTTATAAGAGATCCATAAATTCTCATGTAGTTTATTTTGAATATCATATTGAAACATGTCATCCCATCGAACATTAATTCAAATATGTGTCTATCGACAATGAATAAAACAAGAAAATCAATACATTGTTGGAGATTGTTTACATTTGTTTTCAAGGGTCTGTCAGGAAAGGGTAACTAAAAAAATGACAGAACATTTAAATATATTTAATCAAATACACGACACATAAAGTTTCCTTCGAGAGAACCATATGTGTTTGAAAAATAAATTTAGAAAAATATTATTTCTTCTAAAATCAGTTCAAAATTTTAAAAATAAAAAATGGATTAAAATACTTGAAAAAACAATAAAGAAAAAACAATTCAATATCTCTTTGATATCAAGTGTTTGTCGGGGCAGTTAAAAATTTCATTGGTGGTTAATTTCACTTTAAAAAATGTAAGATAAAAGTCTTAAAGTTTAAAATAATTTTTTAAAGATTTAAGTTGATTAAAAACTTTTTTTTTGATTTAAAATAAAACAATTAACTAAAGTAAAAAAAATGTTAAAATTACAACAATAAAACTTTATAAGTTAATAAAATATAAATTATAAAAGGAAAAACAATTCATAAATGAAACGATTAAGTGTATTGATGGATTAAATAGTTTATTACTTAAATAAAAAAATGAATAATAAATAAGAATATAGAAAAAATAAAAAATACACAATTTGGTAAGGAAGTCTAGAAATATCTCAATACGAGCCCCCATGTCTTCCACCTCAATGGCTTAAGGATTTAATGTATTATATCCCTGGCTTTAACAATATCCAAGATACCCAAAATCCGTTTCCCTTTTAGTTTGTAAAAGGAAATAAAAATTATAATCAACCATATATTTCTAATGGTTATATCTTGAAACCTCAAAGATAATAATACCCTTACCTTTTAGCGTTAATGCAAGAAAACCTGAGTCGCTTATATTAAAGGTAGTGAGAACCAATAATAGAAGAAAGGGGAAGTGGAGAGGATTGAAAGAAGAAATCATATTTTTTTATGATATCAATTATCTAAAATGAATAAGAATAACATTTCAGGTAGAATGTGGTAGATGGTGGAGAGTTAGAATAAATTTACAATAATATTAGACTCTAGATTGGAGAAAAGGAAAACATTAGAATTGAGAGTATGACAACCCTGGTTTTATTACAAAATTAAACGTGATTTATTACATAAAACTTCACTTGATAAAACAAATAAGATTGATAGTTTTAGTGTCTTTGGGGATTAGGATCATTACATAAAAACTTTAAAACATGAAATACAACATCTTTATTGAAAACTTCCTTTACATGACCACTAGATTCCATCGTACTTAGCATTGCATGGGATAACCTGAGGACATGCATAAGAAAAGTGTGAGCTATAAAGCCCAGTAAGGGAATACACATGGAATAACATGAGGAGTAAAATAAATTTTAGAAAAGAGGCATATCAATAGAGCATAAAAGAAACACAAACATAAAGTCATTATAATGCATTATAATCATAACATGGAAATGTGGCAACAACACTTAACATGGAATTAGCATGAGCCAAGGCTCATTGCACATAGAGCATGAGTAAATCCTCATTGCACATGAAGCACAAGTAAACCCTCGTTGAACTTGAATTAGAATAAGTCAACACTCATTTCACATGACGTATCATGATACTATACTTTACCCAATGCATTGGAGCACTATAAGAGTGCACCCTTCTTAAACATTTCATTTTATGCATAAGTGTGCCACATGGATCCTAAAACATGGATTCATAAAACATAATAATTTATTTCACGATAAAGGAATGTGGAATTCATACATCAAACTTTACAATCAATAAGTAAATTTTCATAAAGGTGAATACCCTTGATAGAGAAATGGGCATGGTATTTACTACACAATGACATTGGCTTAGAAAATCGGTGCGATTTCAGCAACATAACGGCGTGACATAAGAATTCATAAAAATGGTTGATGTGAGAGAAAGGGATTCCTCATAATATTTACATGTAATGGACAGTAAGGAGTTCATATAGATACATGTCCCAACAATTGTAATGGAATTTATATTCATGATACAAAAGTATTGCTTGAATGTAAAAGAGGAGAGAGAAGTTCCTTTCGGAATTTCGGCATAGTAACGGGTGTACATGGGAGGAATTTAATGAGAGAGAAAGGGTCTCCAATCATTCAAACATAAATAGGGAAGTATGAGGGAGGTTCTAAACCATACCCCAACATTTATAATTGAAATTAAAATGGAAAATCAACTTAAAGAAAATTGGACAAAAATGAGAAAGGAAGAAAAAACCCTTACATGGAAGTGTGCTTCCAAAGGCTAGAGAGAGGCTTGTGAGAGGATTCTTGGGAGCTTGGGGAACCTTTGGAGGATTCTAGAGAGAGTAGGGAAGAGTTTGGATGAACTCCAAAGGTTTTGAGTGGGGAGGAAGTGGGAGCTTGGGTGGGTTTATATAGGAAAGGTGAGGGAATTCTTTATTATTTAGGTTTCGGTCCCCTTACATTAAATTAATCCAAAACACAAACCATCCCATGGTTTTTGCCCGTGGTTTTTAGAAAAGGTAAGAGCAAATAATATTTTATAAGGACAAAGTCTGAACTTCTTAAAATATTAGGGTTGCTTATGTGGAGGTGAGTCACACTCCCATTGAAATTAATTTAAAAAGGCAAGGTGTTGAATAAGTCTTGAGGGGTCCATTAATGATTTGAAAAGTAATTCAAATAAACCCAAAATCACATTATTTTAATGTAAAAACATATATTGGCCGAACATAAAGATTATATTATTTTATTACATCACTATTGGGTCATTATGATGTCATAAAACACATTATATATTTAAATGGTATTTAATTTTTTCCCAAAAAATTGACTGTCTTAGAAAATTATGAAAAATTCACCATTGGATAATTTTGATGTCATGATTCCAGAAATAACATTTATTTTATATAAATAATTTCTTAAATATGTTAATTTTCACTTTTAAAATAAAAACTGACATTTATCGAAAATTCACGGGTTTTGACAGAAATGGCTTTCAAACCTTAATAAAAAATTTAATTGCATTCATAAATTATAAGATCATTTATATTTAATAAAAATTAATTTAATAATATTATTATTATTTTATTAAAATATTATTTAATTAAAAAATCCCTTAATTTAATAAAATATATTTCTTAATTAAATAATAACTAAAAACACCATTTGTACTTTAAAAACTATTTACAATGTATCAAAAATGACTTGAAATTATATTAATTATTATATACAAAAATAATGTACATGAACATAGTACTACTTATTTGTTACATAACCCCTTAAAATGGTCACATAAGACCTAAGGGTAAGGTGTGCGATGGTGACAGACTCTTGGGGGGGCTCGAATAACATCGCTCGGGTGGTTATTTCAATCAACTTCCACTTTTCCCATAAACGGTCACGTTCGAGCTTGACATGATGAAGCTCAGCTTGGTCTTGGTCAAGGGTGAAGCCCAAAGACGCCACCAATTTTCTGAGCTTCGATAAATGGGCTTTGTATAGGGAAATTCTACTAGATGATGCCATCAGTTCTTTTTTCTGAGTAAATTGGATTTGTTAAAGTCCTATATTTATACTAATCATGTGATCACTATTTAACAACTATATTAGCAACGGTCAAAATTCTTATCATGAAACCAAAGAAGTTGAAAATTTATATAAACATAAAGATACATTTAATTATATCAAGAGGTATTTACATTAATGAAACTTTGGGTCGTTACAATATTCCCCCCTTAAAAAAATTCGCCCTCGAAATTTTTCTTTTCCTACACTAAAACAGATATGGGTAACTCAGCTTCATCATTTCCTCTAATTCCCATGTTGCTTCTTCAAACTTGTGGTTTCTCCACAACTCCTTGACGAGGGGCATTGTCTTATTTTGTAGAACTTCTTCTCTACGATCTAAGATCTTCAATGGTTGGTCCACATAAGAAAGATCATCTTCCAATTGTACCACCTCAGAAGAGAGTACATGTGAAGGGTCTGGTATGTACTTCCTTAAGAGGGATACATGAAAGACATCATGTAATTTGGCCATAGTAGGTGGAAGTGCTAGTCGATAGGCCACAGCACCGATACGATCAAGAATCTCTAAGGGGCCGATGTACCTTGGACTTAACTTCCCTTTCTTTCCAAACCTCATGACCTTCTTCCATGGAGATATGCGTAGAAAAACCATGTCTCCAACTTTAAACTCAAGGTCTCGTCGATAATTATCTGCATAACTCTTCTATCGACTCTGGGTTTCCTTGATATGCTTCTGAATGGTTTTCACCTTCTCCACCATTTCCTTGACCATTTATGGTCCAAGCAGCTTACGTTCACCGACCTCATCCCAACATACCGGTGTTCTGCACCTTTTCCCATACAGGGCTTTATATGGTGCCATTTGGATGCTTGAGTGGAAACAGTTATTATAAGAGAACTCAACCAGAGGAAGGTGTTGATCCCATCCTCCTTTAAAGTCCATTGAGCATGCTCTCAACATATCCTCAAGTGTTTGGATAGTCCGCTCAGATTGGCCATCATTTTGAGGATGATAGGCCGTACTGAAGTTTTGTTCAGTATTCAGATCATGTTGAAGACTCTTAAAAAACATAGAGGTGAATATTGGATCTCGGTCAGAAACAATAGATAGTGGTACTCTATGCAACCTTACCACTTCCCTGATATATATCCATGCCAGTTGATCCAATGAGAAATACTCCCGAATAGAAATGAAGTGTGCAGTCTTTGTAAGACGATCCACAACAACCCAGATTGAATTGTTGCCTTTGGATGTCCTTGGAAGTCCGGTGACAAAGTCCATGGTGACGTTCTCCCATTTCCATTATGGTATGGGCAATGGTTGCATCATCCCCTTATACTTCTGCCTCTCTGCCTTCACTTGCTGACACACCAGGAACTTTGATGTATATTCAGTGATCTCCTTCTTTATATTATCCCACCAAAAGTTTTATCGGAGATATCGATACATCTTTGTGCTCCCTGGGTGAATAGAGAAATTTTAACTATGTGCATCATCCAAAAGTTCCTTCTTCAACTCCAGATGTGATGGAACACATAGTCTTTTCCCAAACTGCACAATTCATTTTTCATTAACATTAAACTCCGAGGATTTCCCTTTTTTGATAGCTTCCACTTTTTCTTTAATTC
Source organism: Viscum album (assembly GCA_963277665.1). Lineage (NCBI taxonomy): Eukaryota > Viridiplantae > Streptophyta > Magnoliopsida > Santalales > Viscaceae > Viscum > Viscum album. Next base: position 513,619,351 of record OY728141.1, on the reverse strand, counting down.
CCAAATCATCCTTTTGAGCATCCTTTAACATTTCCAAAAGGGATGGTTGATCAATAATTTGTGAAAGGATTGATGATGTTCCCTTCTTTATGATTCCCATGTCCATCTTTATCAAGTATAAGAAGAATGGATCCTTCTCAATTCTCATCATTGATAGAATTGCTGGGTCCTTTCTACTTAGGACATCTACCACCTTATTCACTTTCCCAGGGTGGTAATGGATTGAATAGTCATAATCTTTGATGATCTCTATCCATCTTATCTGGCGCATATTAACCTCTTTCTGTGTGAATATATATTTAAGACTCTTATGGTCAGTATATATCTCACATTTCTCTCTATAGAGAAAATGCCACCAGATTTTCAAGGCAAAGATCACTGCCGCCAACTCTAGATCATGCATTGGATAGTTTCACTCATGGATTTTCAACTTCCTTGAGGTATAGGATATCACTTTATCATTCTGCATCATCACACAACCTAATCCCTTCTTCGAAGCATCGCTGAAAACCACAAAAGGTTCCCCACTTGTGGGTAAAGTGAGCATGGGCGCAGTGATAATCCTCCTTTTCAACTCCTTGAAGCTTTCTTCGCATTCATCACTCCAACCAAACTTTACTCCCTTCCAAGTTATCTTGGTAACAGGGTTGGAAAATCATGATAAATTCCTCACAAATCGTCGATAATTTCCAGCTAACCCCAAGAATCTATGGATATTCGTTACCGATGTTGGCCTCGGTCAACCCTCAATTGCATCTGTTTTGGAGGGATCCACATATATTCCATTGCTTGTGATGATATGGCCCAAGAATGAGACCTCTTTCAACTAGAACTCACACTTTCTGTACTTTTCATAGAGCTTCTCCTTGTGCAAAGTCTCCAGTACAGTTCTTAAATGCTCCTCATGATCCTCCTTGGTTTTTGAGTATATTAGAATATCATCTATAAAGACTACCAAAAATTTGTCTAGGTAATCTCTAAAGACTCTATTCATCAAATCCATGAATATTTCTGGAGCATTAGTGAGTCTGAAAGGCATTACTATGAATTCATAGTGCCCGTATCTTGTACGAAAATCAGTCTTGGGGATATCTTCCTTCTACACCCTTAATTGATAATATCCCGACCGCAAGTCCACCTTGGTAAAGTATTACGCTCCATGCAACTGATTGAACAAGTCGTCAATTCGTGGGAGAGGATACTTGTTTTTTATTGTGATTTTGTTAAGTTCACAATAATCGATGCAAAGCCGCATTGACCCATCCTTCTTCTTGATGAAGAGGACTGGTGCACCCCATGGTGAAGCACTTGGGCGTATAAACCCTTTATCCAAATTATCCTATAGTTGTTTCTTCAGCTCTTCAAGATCAACAACATCCATTCTATATGGATTCTTTGATATTGGTAAAGCCTCGGATATAAGTTCAATTGAGAATTCAACATCTATTCTAGGAGGAAGACCAAGAAGTTCCTCGGGAAACACTTCCGTGAATTCCCTCACAATAGGCATTTCTTCAAGGATGGTTTCTTCCTTGGACACAATCATCTGAGCCAGATACGCGTTCTCATAAGACAGTAATATCCATGCTTGAGATGATGGAGCCAAAGGAGATTCATCTTCCTCCTTACACTTGTAAATAATCTGGAGTCTATTCTCTATATGGAGTGTGATTTCCCTCCCCCGACAATTTATGTTGGCTTAATATAAGGAAAGCCAATCCATGCCAAGAATTGCATCAAATTCCACCAGAGGGAGCATGACGAGGTTCTCCGGGAAATTCAATCTACAGATTATAACAGGGGAGGACTTATATTCATGGGATGTAATGATTTCCCCATTTGTCGTACTCACCGACATCTTTACTTCCATGATTTGTGGTGGTTCTGGGATTGTTCTACTAAATTTTCGAGATATAAACGAATGCGTAGAACCTGAATCAAAAAGTATGTTCGCTATTCTTGAATGAATAACCAGCGTACCTGTCACCACTTCATTGTCGGGGTTCACTTCTGTAGAAGTGAGGGCAAAAGCTCTTCCTTTCTACCTTGGAGGTTGTTGGTTGTCTCCAAAAACCCTTAGATTAGGGCACTGATTTGTAAAATGACCCAGTTCTTTGCACTTGTAGCATTGAACAATGCGTTGAGGTTTGAACGGAGCGTTCCTCTCCTCTGTCGCAGTCATGGGTCTTTCTTGCCGACAGTTAACATCTAGGTGTCCTTCTCTTCCACACCTTAAGCATTTCCTCGTCCCCTTAAGGCAATTTCCAGGGTGCTTCTTTCCACACTTTTGGCAAGTGGGGTGCTGGATCTTCTTAGCACCATTGGATTTATCCATCGGACCACCAGCATTGAAGTCCACCTTATGATTCTTGTCCCAATGATACCCCTGTGATTCCTCGATCTCCATTTCGACCTTGAGGTCAAATCGGACAATTTCCTCATAGCTATCAAAGTCATGGATCGCTAATGCTTTCCGCAAGGTAGGATTCAGCCCACAAAAGAAGCGGTCAACCTTGCATTCGGGGGTAATGAAAAAACTGGAAGCGTATCGTGCAAGCCTTGTGAATTTTTCCTCGTACGCTCCAACAGATTATTTATCTTTTTTCTTGAGGGAAAGGAAGTCCCTTTCCATCTTAATTCAGAGGGTGTGTGGAAAATATTTATCGAAAAACATCTTCTGGAAATCCTTCCACTCCAAGGCCTCGATCTCCTCCTCAGGATTCGTATTTTTGATCAACGTCCACCATTGATCAGCTTCACCCTCCATACGATAAGCCGCCAGGAGAACCTTCTATTGTTCAGAACATTGAAGGATGGAGAATATATTTTCAATCGAGTTGATCCATTGTTTAGCAATCGTGGGATCAGATGATCCACTAAAAGTAGAAGGTCTTTGTCTCATGAATCTCTCTATAGCGACTTGTTCTTTCTTAGGGGGGTTTGAACATTCCTATTGACCCTTGTTTCTATTCAAAACTTGAGTTAGCTGAGAGAGAAGCGTGAAAAAGTTTGCGATTCCCGCTCCCATTGGATTGGGCATCTCATTAGTACAGTTATCACACTGATCTTCACATCGGTTGTTAGCCCGAGTCCTCCTATTACCGGCCATTGGCTGGAATAAAAGGAATGTTAGGGGTAACACATAAAAGGTAATCCAAAGACAAAAGTTGATGACTTATAAATAAACTTTTATTTCCTTAACTCATGAGTCTATAGGCTTCAATCTAGTCTTTTCATGATGTACTTTCTAACATATATTCTTAGGGGCATTTTTTTAATTCCCTTAATAAGTGTTCATACTAAGCTTGTGAATTTATCAAAATATATCCCTCGAGAGTGTCGTAACCAAGAGTTCAGCAAGGCCTGTTTTCATGCACCAGTTCCCGTTCGAGTCTAGCTCAAAGTGGTGTTTTCGGGTTTTACCCCTAGGATAAATCTATGCCAGAGCCACATCTACCTGCTCGTATCTAGATAGGGATTTATTTGCTTGATAACCCACTTAATCAATACTCACCATAATTTAGGGACGTTTTTATTGTACTTAGTCTTGTCTCTAAGGCTTTACTAGGGTTTTCTAATCCTAATCCCAAAAATAACTAAACCTATCCTCTGATACTAACTATGACAACCCTGGTTTTATTACAAACTTAAACGTGATTTATTACATAAAACTTCACTTGATACAACAAAGAAGATCGAGAGGTTTAGTGTCTTTGGGGATTATGATAATTACATAAAAACTTTAAAACATGAAATAAAACATCTTTATTGAAAACTTACTTTACATGACCACTACATTCCCTCGTACTTAGCATTTCATGGGATAACCTGAGGACATGCATAAGAAAAGGGTGAGCTATAAATCCCAGTAAGGGAATACACATGGAATAACATGAGGAGTACAATAAATGTTATATAATAGGCATATCGATATAGCATAAAATAAACATGAACATAAAGTCATGATAATGCATGATAATCATAACATGGAAATGTGGCAACAACACTTAACCTGAAAATAGCATGAGCCAAGGCTCATTGCACATAGAGAATGAGTAAATCCTCATTGCACATGAAGAACGAGTAAAACCTCATTTCACTTGAATTAGCATGATTCAACACTCATTTCACATGATGTATCATGATACTATACTTTACCCAATGCATTGGAGCGCTATAAGGGCGCACCCTTCTTAAACATTTCATTTCATGCATAAGTGTTCCACATGGATCATAAAACATGGATTCATAAAACATAATCATTTATTCCATGATAAATGAATGTGGAATTCATACATGAAACTTTACAGTCAATAAGTAAATGTTCATAAAGGTGAATACCCTTGATGGAGAAATGGGCACGGTATTCACTACACAATGACATTGGCTTAGAAAATCGGTGCGATTTAGGCAGCGTAACGGCGTGACATAAGAATTCATATTAATGGTTAATGAGAGATAAAGGGGTTACTCATCATATTTAGATGTAATGGACAGTAATGAGGTCATATAGATACATGTCCCAACAATTTTAATGGAATTTAGATTCATGATACAAAAGTATTGCTTGAATGTAAAAGAGGAGAGAGAAGTTCATTTCGGAATTTCGGCATAGTAACGGGTGTACATAAGAGGCATTTAATGAGAGAGAAATGGTCTCCCATCATTCAAACATAAATAGGGCAGTATGAGGGAGGTGAGAAACCATACCCCAACCTTTATAATTCAAATTAAAAGGGAAAAACAACTTAAAGAAAATTGGACAAAAATGAGAAAGGAAGAAAAAACCCTTACTTGGAAGTGTGCTTCCAAAGGAAAGAGAGAGGCTTGTGAGAGGCTTATTGGGAGCTTGGGGCACCTTGGGATGATTCTATAGAGAGTAGGGAAGAGGTTGGATGAACTCCAAAGGTTTTTAGTGAGGAGGAAGTGGGAGATTGGGTGGGTTTATATAGGAAAGGTGAGGGAATTATTTATTATTTAGGTTTGGGTCCCCTTACATTAAATTAATCCAAACCACAAACCATCCCATGGTTTTTGCCCATGGTTTTTATCAAAGGGAAGAGGAAAACAATATTTTATAAGTTCGAATTCCGAACTTCTTACAATATTAGGGTTTGTTATGTGGAGGTGAGTCACGCTCTAATGGAAATTAATTTAAAAAGGCAAGGTGTTGAATAAGTCTTGAGGGGTCCATTAATGCTTTGAAAATTAATTTAAACAAACCAAAAATCACATTATTTTAATGGTAAAACATATATTGGCCGAACATAAAGATTATAGTATTTTATTACATCACTATTGGATCATTATGATGTCATAAAACACATTATATATTTAAACGGTATTTAATTTTTACCCAAAAATTTGACTGTCTCAGAAAATTATGAAAAATTCACCGTTGGATTATTTCGATGTCCTGATTACAGAAATAAAATTTATTTTATCCAAATAATTTTCTAAATATGTTAATTTTCACTTTTAAAATAAAAACAGACATTTATAGAAAATTCACGGGTTTTGACAGAAATGGCTTTCAAACCTTAATAAAAAATTTAATTGCATTCGTAAAATTATAAGATCATTTATATATAATAAAAATTAATTTAATATTATTATTATTATTTTATTAAAATATTATTTAATTCAAAAATTCCTTAATTTAATAAAATAGATTTCTTAATTAAATAATAACTAAAAACACCATTTGTACTTTAAAAACTATTTACAATGTATCAAAAATGACTAGAAATTATATTCATTATTATATACAAAAATAATGTACATGAACATAGTACTACTTATTTTTTACATAACCCCTTAAAACAGCCGCATAAGACCTAAGGGTAAGGTGTGCGATGGTGACAGACTCTTGGGGTGGCTCGAATAACATCGCTCGAGTGGTAATTTCAATCAACTTCCACTTTTCCCGTAGACGGTAACGTTCGAGCTTGACTTGATGAAGCTCAGCTTGGGCTTGGTCAAGGGAGAATCCCAAAGACACCGCAACTTTTCCGAGCTCCGACAAATGGGCTTCGTATGGGGCAATTCTACAGGATGATGACATCACTTCTTTTGTCTGAGTAAATTGGATTTGTTAAAGTCCTATATTTATACTAATCATGTGATCACTGTTCAATGGATATATTAGCAACGGTCAAAATTGTTATCATGAAACCAAAGAAGTTGAAAATTTATATAAACATAAAGAGACATTTAATTAGATCAAGAGGGATTTCCATTAATGAAACTTTGGGTCGTTACAGAGAGAACTTGAGATAAATTTGGTGGTCGAGCATGTTAGTATAAGATAATTGTTGAGAAGGTTAGTTTAGAAGAAACCCAATAGGTCTATTTATAACCTCAAAAATCTCTGGGAACATTTTAGAATTTTTAGCAGAATCAAATTCCTAGATTTCCATTTTAATAGAATTTTTAATACCATTAAATGATGGATCATAACTACTATACTGACACACCAGATACCTGGTAGCATCCACTGTATAGAAATTGTGTTTATTGCTAGTCTCCATAAATAAACTGAACCCACTATATGGCTAGTGAACTCCCATGAAATTGTTAGTGAGGATATTCTCTAAGGGTTGGTACTGTCCATCAGCACCAGTTAGCTGGTGCTCCTAAACTATTTGGTCAGTGGATTTTTGTTGCAAAGGGAGTTTACATCCTTCACCACCGGATGGCCATTGCCTATAGACCTCCTAACCAGTGATTTCTATTGATGAAAAAATTCCTTCATTTACTCCTATATTCCTTACTTTCTTTAAAAAGGTTGAGGAAATTTATTCCAAGAGTTGAACAATAATATCAATACTTATCCATTGATCCTTCATAGTTATTTTGATATTCTAACATGATTTCATCAGGTTTTTAATTTATAATAACTTAAATGATTTCATTAAAAACTTTAAAGAGTTTTTATGATCTTTAAAAAATATGGTGAGAATAATAATATAAATTTCCTATTATTTTATATTTTTGTGACTCAAAACTTTATGAAATTGACCTAGTCTCACTGAGTACTACAGTGGCTGAATATGTTTCTACTACTAGTGCCTGAACTCAAACAATATAGATAATGGAAAAGTTGAATGATCTAAGGGGGAAGGTGGAAAAACCACTCATAATTCATTGTGATAATAAAAATTCTATATTAATATCTAAAAATAATATTCAACACTCAAGTTCCAAGAATATTGGTATCAGATATCATTTTATTAAAGAGAAGGTGGAAACTAGATACAGCAATCTAGAATTTCTTCCTAATTAAGACCAATTGGATTATATTTTCACAACATATTTCCATTAGGATAGATGTGAGTTCTAGAGGATAAAAATGGGTGGAAAACCCCACCCATATGATTTAGTATATTTGGGAGGAACTCCCACTGGTCCATGGATTATGTTTTCAAATGGGGAGAAAAGCTTCAAAACTATTTTCTTGAAAAGTGCCTTTAATTCCTTATGTGTTCCAATTAAGTGGCCTTTATTATTGTGAAAATGGGGATTTTGTTTGAAAAGGTGAGTGAATGGATTTAGGGGGATAATATGATCACTTTTTGAAAATATTTCTTATCATTGAGTGATGGAGTGATATCAAAAACTGTACTATAACCCACAGTGTGGTTTAAATATGTTTTTATTTTGAAAATGGAAATTATTTTTTTTATATTGAATGGGATGTTTAGTATTAGGATGTTTTTTTTATAAAGGGTTGAAAGATATGTTAGAAAATCTAAAGTGGGATATTTATGTGCCCTTAGATTTTTTGACGTTGTCTTTGTTTCAAACCCTATATGAGAAATGTGTTTGGTTTCATGATAATTTTTTCATTGAGTTTGGACTTATATTGAAGTGTTTTTAGATTTTACTAAGTTTTTTTGATGAAATATAGATTTATGAGTTCTAAAAAAATGGGTAAGGTTTGGAAATTTCATAATACTTGCTATTTAGTATGACTTCAATTTATCTCTTATGAATTAGTGGGAGTTTTAATATGACTTATAAAGAATTCAAAAAAAAAATTGCATTTCATAATACTTAATGAATTTATTAAGAAAATATGAACTTCATAAGACATAAAAAAAATTATGACTTCATTCCATTTCATATGAATTCTATATTTTTTGTATGACTTCACAAGTCAAATGAAATTACATTTTTATAAAATTTGGGAAAGGAATGAAGATTTTGTAAGACTTAAAAATTTAATTTTACCTCTAATATAAGTTAAATTTTAAGAATTATATCAAATGAAAAGTTGATCTTCTAATATATTATGTATTACAATTAATGAAATATCAAACAATGTGTAAAGGTTTACCCTTGTTGTGTAATGGTTGTAGGGTATATACATCAGGGTAACACAATGATTCAGAAGGCTATATAAGTGTCTTTTCGAATAATTTAATGGTAACCGTGAGTTATATAAATATATTTCTTGACCTATGTAAGGGTGTTTTATAATTTTCCATATCTATATAATGGTTGTTTGAGTTTCCTGAATTCATTATTGATGAAGAAGATGATTAAAATCTCACTATGATTTTTTGTTCTATTATTTCCAAAATATCTTGGGATTAGCCAAAACCATGATCCAAGAAAATATTTATTAGAGTTTGAATAAGTTTAAATTAGAAGGATCTTATGATATTTCCAAGGTATTTTAAATTCAATATTTGAAATTATCTTTTGTGGTTAAAACTTCTATTCTTCAATGATTTATTCATGCAACCAAGAGTCATGGGAATTTCCATAATAATTATTGATATGTTATTTTCAAATTAATGATAAATAAAAAGAATAAATAAATAAGGTAATTGTGTTCATGATTTTTTGATAGGATGATATACTATTGTATCGAAGAGATAGTTTTGAGGACCACCAACCTATGGTATGTTTTTGTTTCTGAAGAGATTGAGGCAAGATGATTCTACTACCATTATTCCAGATGCTTTATATCAATAATCAAGAATAATATCTCATGTTTTCATTCTCTCATTCATGATTTATTTACTCTACATTTGAGAGAGGATGATTTATCTGCCAATTATGCATTCATAGTTATCTAGCAGTCAAAATATCTCTAGAAGATTATCTATTTTTTGATGTTTAGGAATATTATCCTGCTATGAAGATCTAATTCAATCATGAATAAGGTGGAAATATTGTAAGGTTGTTGGTACTAGGATAAACAAAATCATTAATTTTATGATTTAGTATAAGTTCAGCAATGTTACATTTCAAAATTTAAAGTATATTTTTGATAGATCATCAAGATTCAAGGATGTACAATGCCCCTCTAATGAAATCACTATTCTTTTAGTGATAATCAAGTTCATGGAAACAATACCAAACCTATCAAGGATTAGGCTCCCATGTTGGCACCAAAAAATGATAAATTCCAATGTACTACTTAATTATTATTCTTATTTCATACAGTAAAGGAATATCATTCGAGAGTGGTTCATTAGTCTAATAGGTCATAGGGGTTTAATTACTAAATGAAAATAATTTTTAAAAATGAGAACCATTGATTCCCACCCTGTTATTGGTTTGATAATTGATTCAAGTAATTAAATTAGTAATAAAAATTAAGGTTTCTATGAGTATAAAAATTATCATTAAATAAGATATGTTGGAACAACATTAATGAATCAAAAAATATCTCATTTATGATGATCATAAAACCCATAAGATTTCAACATAAAATTTTACAAATTTTAACAAAAGAAGATATATTTTTATATCATAGAATTTATAGTTAGTTAAATTTGAAGATTTTATAATTTCTATAATATTCTTATAAAAAATGTATTTTCATTGAATATAATAATTTTAATAACGTAATAAGAATATCTAAATAAACAATAATATGGAAAAAGAAATATGTTAGAATCAAAGATAAACTTTTGTGTTTACTCATATTTTCTAACCCTTTTGTGATATAAAAAAAATGAGATACATGATTGGGATAAAACACATTCAATATGGCATACTTAAATGAGTAGGATTTGAGAATTTAAAGTAGTTAAATGAATATGAATTTCCACTAAACTTTTCATTTATATAGAAAATAAATTTATATATCAATAAAATATTATAATTAACAACATACAATAGAAAATTCAAAATAATATCAATAATTTGGATATAGGTTTAGTGGGTTTAAAGTTTCAGTATATTTAGGTTTATGCTAAGGATGTGGTTTCTTAAAATATATAGATGAGGTAAAAGATGGTCCAAGAGAAGTTGGGATAGAAGGATCCTGAGTGAGAGGCTCTCCAATAGGTATAAATGAACTTGAGTCACTTATAATACTGAATTTGTAATTCTAGAAAACCTTTTCCATACAAACCATAATATTTTCTAGTATTTTATTTTATTTCTTCTTGTTATACCTAGATATTATAGATAGAGGATATTTTCCAAAATAAATATGTGGAGATTCAATTATAACTTCCTCAACACCCTTCTGATTTTTTTTCTTATATAATAAATCAGGATTAAAGGTTTTTTATAACTTTCTCCTAGAAAAAGGATATCTATCAACATGAAAATGACATAGATTTATTCTACCTCTCTTATAAAATAGTTAATTTGAACATATTTTAATCTATTTTATAATGAAATATCTACAAAAGTATAGAAAAACAGTATATCCTTGACAAATATTTTTTCTAAGAACTTTAACAGTATCTTGATGATATGAATTTGTATCACATCTAGATAAAAAAGTCCTTAAGACATCCTATTGGTTTTCTAAACACACCATAGAAAAAACTTTGGATATAATTACTAGTTGTGGTTCTCTAGAAACATTTAATTTTTTTCCATTAGAGTCATATCTCTTAGTCTCAATAGTTTCATGAGAAGTATCATCAGACGATGACAATTTAGACTCTAAAGATTCATAATTTAAATTAAAGGAATTCTTAATCTCCTTCTTAATTTATTCAAGATTATCAAACATGATCTTAAAGGTGTTATTTAATGAACGATCCCACTTTTTATCATTTTTAATGTTTTATCACAAGATAAAAGGTTATCCTGTGAATTTTTCTTTAAGGAGATATGGAATTCCTCAGCAAATGTATTAAGCTTGGACATAGAATTTTTAACTTCTTGAATTATTCATCTACAATAAATTCTGACATCTTTTAATTTAAAAATTAAGTCCCTTTGAAACTCTAGGAAAGTGTCTAAATAAATTGAGTATCCTTATATAGATTCGATTCTATTATTTAGTATATCTAGGTCTAATAAAATAACCTTTAACTTATCTTCCATGGAATATAGTACAAAAATAGGCCCTGATGAACCCATATTAATAGGTTTCATAGATCATGGAATTTTATATTTGGATTTCAAAAATTCTTTTAACTCTTAAATTTATGACATAGAGATTGGAAAGGGATGAGAGGATGGAGCCCTCTTTATGAACTCAAACTAAAATCATTTCATTTTCATCAGATAATCAAACTTAATCATAAAAACAAAATATTATTTTAGACTTGTTAAATATTTTTGATGCATCAAGGATAGATTTAGATATTAACTCACTCATTATTTCATAAATATTATATTTTGGAATAGAATTTTACTTTAAATATTTTAGTTTTTCTTTATATTCATTAATCTCTAATTTAAGATCAATAATTGACCTTTCATGTTTTCAAACTAATTAAGAATTTTAATAGGAAAGGAATTAACATTTACATAAAAGTTTGAACTATTTTTCTTGTTATAATACTTCCTAAATTATTCTTATATAACATAAAAGGTAAATTATTTATACTATGACTGGCTAAAATAAATTCTTTATATCTTTCTTTCCCATTAGGTTTTAGGATATTCTCATATAAAACATGATTATATCTCCTTAATAGAGAAACTTTAACATTTATACTTCTTTAATCCTTAAAATTTATTCAATCAATATCAACATATTTAGATCTAGATCCACTTATATATATTTTTCAAATTAATCTAGCTTCATCATTGGTTCCAACATGAACTACCTCTATGATAACATTTCTCTTCTCATTTAAATATATAGATTTGACAACTTTAAACTCAACATAAATTTTAGGATTGTTATTATAAACAACTATAACTTTAAGGACTTGGTTATCTACATCAAAAATTGGGTTATTATCATAATTATCTTCATACATGTCAGCTTCTCCAACAATATTATCTATAGGTTTTAAAGGATAATTAACAAGTCTTACTACATTAGTGATTGAAGCAACTATTTCTACAACTAGCTCCCTTTTAGCTGAAGTAGGTATTCTTACCTTAGCTATAACTATTCCAATAGTAGTGATTGCTATAGTTATAGGAGAGGAAAAAAATATTTTCAACTGGTTCTCCATGGTACCCCCCTCAATATGAAATGTGTTCTCTGTATCATCATATTCTTCAACCTTATTTTCTCAATTCTTCTTCACTTCCATATTTTTAAGTGAGACATTCCAAGATAACTCTATGTTTATTAGAATAAAAATATATTTTTTGTGATTCCTTTATCACATTATATCCACTGATTCATTTAGTTCCACTTCCTTCCTCTAAAAAATCGTGGTTAATAACCTTTTACAATGATAGAATTTTAGACTTTTCTTTGACTAACTGTAATGATCCATATAGTGAATAATATATCTAAGTCAATTAACCTTATTTTCATTCAAAAATAGATACATCATATAGATTTATTTGAATATCATTTTTTTTAATTCATTATCTCTTTGAGCTATACCTATCTGATGAATTTAGATATATTCATCCGATCGGGTTCTAGGTCATTTTGAGAATTTTTCTCAATATTTGTGCTTCTAAATAGGGATGAAATGTTTTATAAAGGTATAATATCATCATTATTAATAAAGGAATAACTTAGTAGGTACCTACATTTTTGGGTATAGGGTAAAGCCTTATCTATTTCCACAGATGAAATGGAAATATCTTTTCTATTTACTTTTGACTGTACTACATCTTCAACTTGATAAAATTGAAACTCAGTATTCCTATAGAACTCACAAATATCATTTTCAAAAGAATATCTAGTATTATTTTCATCAAATATGTATTCCCATTTATGATTATTAATACTTTCTTTAATAGAATATTCATATCATTAAAATAAGAAAATTCAGTGACTTTTCTAGGAAACACTCAATATTATCCACTACTCAACATTTCTTTCTTTGAGATTTATGGTGCACCATCATCAAATATATTATACTTACCCACATTTTTTAGATGGATAAATATTCAATAAAAGAAATATTTGGGGTTTTATTCAGGTGAATAATAGAATTCAGTATGAAGGTTCACAATAGAGTGGGTTTGAGACAAATATTGATAAACCAAATATAAAGTCTTATAAAATAAGAAGAAACTCAAGAATCACTTGAGTGATTTGGAACACACTATTTTGAAATGAAAAAAATGCAAAAAGAAATAAATAAATGAAATAAAATCACATAATAGAAACTATGGAGGATAACATAATTAATATAAATAAAATTTTATAAGGAAATTATGCGAAATTGAAATATTTAAAAGGAAATTACATAAACTCAAATAACTCTAATTCAATTTTAATGAAATTAAATCTGTTATTTAGTAAGGTATTTTTAAATATGTCTATTAACTTCTTTTTTCATATAATAAATTAAATAGAGATATCATACTTTTGTGTGTGATCTTTTAAAAAGTGATTTCTTAAATCAATATGCATTATTCATGAATTAATTATAAGATTCATTGAAATATCGATATCTCTTGTGTTTTAACATTTAATAGGTAAATGATTAAAATTCAATCTAAATTATATCAAGGTGTGTTTAATCCAAAACAACTAATCACAACAACTACTAGTTGTAATGTATTCACCTACAATAGTTGATAATGCAACAAAGTGTTTCTTCATAGTAGACCTTGAAACTAAATATCTATATAGAAAGTGGTAGGAACTTGAGGTAATTTTTTATGTAATCTAAACCCACCCAAATTAGTATCTGAATATGAGAAAAATTAAAATCCATAAGTTTTTTTTAAAAGTAAATAAAGAGAAATAGATCCTTTATAATGCCTTAAAATTTATTTGGCAGTTATTAAATGTTTTTCTTTAATTTTTTATTCAAATTATTTCACATAAAAATGAAAAAAAAACATAATTTATGGCTTAATATTATTTCGATATAAAAAAACCTCTAATAATTCATCTATATAACTTATTTTAAACTAGACTTTCATCTTTATCCAAACTAATTCTAATATTGAAGCTCATGGGAGTTTCATACAACTTAATACATTCAAGTACAATCCTTTTAATTAGTCCTTGTATGTATTTACTTTGATACAAAAATATTTTAGATAAATATGAAATTAAATAAATAAATTTAGTTCTCCCATCATTCTCATCTTATTTTTTCCTTGATTTTTAAAAAAAATCAGTAAAGACTTTTTGATTAGTTGAGAAAAAATCACATCACCCGCATAAATTTTAACTAAAAGAATATCAGAGGATATATTTTTATTAAATAAAGTGGGTTCTCACAAACCCATAGAAAAATTATTTGATATAATAAAGGAACATAATCATTCATACTAAAAACTTGATTCTTCTTGAAAACTTGAAAGAGCTATAATATGTTTGAAAATTGGATTTAGAAATTGGTAATTTTCATAACTTGGTAGTTATCAACATATAATCCCTCCATTAGAAATAAATTTAGAAAATAAAATTTCATATCTATATGGAAAATATTAAATACCATATGAGTTTCACAAGATAAAATAATCCTAATAGATTCTAATCTAGCAATGGGGGAAATTTTTTCTTCATAATCCATTCATTTCTCTTTGTTATACCCTACATCTACTCATATAGCCTTTTTTCTAGTGATTACACCATGATCATATTTATTCTTTATAAATACCCATGTAGTTCCAACGACATGATAATTATAGGGTATATTAATTCATTCCCACACCTTGTTTCTCTTAAAATCATTTACCTATTCATGGATTTCTAAGAGGTAACTTTAATCACTCAAGGTTTATTATATGGTTTTAGATTAATGATGGGATAAAATATAAAAAACTCATCTATAGTACCAAAAAAAATTCTAGTTTAAATTATTCATCTATATTCCTATTAATCTCTTTAATGGATGAATTTTCAGGGTTCTTGGATAACTAGGCATCACACTTTTGGGTTCTTTAGATTTAATTCCTTCCAGAATAGATTATTATTGATAAAGTTATAGATCATCATCATTTTTAATTCAAATATAGGTTCAAGTATCAATTTATCTATATAATCACTTAGTTATTCAACTAGAATATTCTTTTGATTA
The DNA here is from genome assembly GCA_963277665.1 of Viscum album. Classification (NCBI taxonomy): domain Eukaryota; kingdom Viridiplantae; phylum Streptophyta; class Magnoliopsida; order Santalales; family Viscaceae; genus Viscum; species Viscum album. The sequence goes on along the minus strand of OY728141.1, from coordinate 513,603,968 downwards.
AAGGGATCACTTTCATCAAATTTGGAATGGGTATATTTTTCAATTATCCTTTAATTTTTATGGAAAACTATATTGGATTTAGAAGTGGTAGAATATTCTAGGAATATTTATTCATCAACCTTTAGATAAAACATACCATGATTTTTCTTTTGTGTTCAAGATGAATTCTTTTCATCTAAACAATTATATGTACTCAACCATTATTTTTCTATCATTCTATAGCTTATAGAGTGTTTTCTTCAAGATAGGCATTATTGAAACTCTATTAATGAAATAACATGTTGTGTTAAAATATTCATCCAAAAAAATAATATGAATTCTATATTCAGATAATATGGTTCTAGAAATTTCTTACAAGGTTCCATTTATACTTTTAACAACATTATTCTATTGAGGAATCCTGGGGGAAGAGAAGGTCTGTTTAATGCCATGTTTTGAGAAAAATGTATTAAATTCATGATTTTAAATCTATCCCCTATGGTCACTTATTATTGAGATTACTTTTTCATTATTTTCATTTTTAATTAGTTTACAAAAATATGTAAATACATAACATGATTTGTTTTTAATTATAAAAAATTTTAACCATGAAAATATGGAAAAATCTTCAACTAAGAAATGAAAAAGGATCATCCACCTAGGCTTTCATTTCTATATGGTCCAAATAGATCTGTGTGGATAAGATCCAATGGTATAGAAGAATAATCCTATTTAATTAAGTTGAAAGTTTATTTTTTTTTCTACCCATTTTACGTGCATCGGATAATTTCTTTTTATCAAATTTATGTTGAGGAAAATCTGAAACTAGATTCTTTTTAGGAAATTTTCTCAAAGAATAAATATTAAAACATCTAGGTATCCTATTACAAATCCAAGATTTGTCTATTTTAGCATTCAAATAGTCTACCTTATGTTTTTATAAGTATTTAAAATATAAGGTGTAAAGATTTTCAGTTGTTGGTGTCATAAACGTAAACATTTTATCATTGAAAATAGTGCATACATTGTTAGAAAAATCAATAAAAAATTCATTATCACATAGTTGAGAGATACTTATCAATTTTTGTTTTAAGATATAAACATATGGAAAATTTATTATAATCATTGAATATAGATATCCAGCTAAACCAAATCCAATGATTTTTTCTTTATAATTTACACTAATAGAGATATAGCTATCCTCCACCAACCTTTAAGAGTGAGTGGAATTTTTCAGAGTCTCCACTCATATACCTTGGAAATATATTATATATATACCATTTATCTTTGTTATACCAATGAATTTTTCCCTAAAAATAGATTACATAAGATTTTTTTGGTATCCAAATTCTCTTAGGTCTGGAAGCTTTAGCGTTGAAAGATTTCAGCACCCATATTTAATTAATCTGCCCAAAATTACTAGACTTTATTTTAGATAGATTATTATAAATATAATAATGTTTAATACCAAAAAATGTGTTATTTTAAGATAAAAATTACTAGAACAATGTCTATTTATTCAATATTGTAAATAAATAACTTTACACCTGTTTTTATTACCATTTCTAGGCATAAATTTGTTTCTATATATCTTAAGACTCTCTCCATTACTTCAAATTCCTTGTTTTCCTATATTAGCATGATTATTAATAATTATTTTGTTGATGTTTCCCCCAAGTAAAAATAATTTTAGAATATTTTAGGGATTTTACCTCATCTAATAATTCCTTATTTCTACTAGAATTTGAATCATAGTTTGAATCATACTATTCAAAATTAGATTTCAATTTTGAAATCTGTTTGGGAAACTCATTTGTTTTGTTAACACAACATCATAATACTTTTTATGTGACTTTTTATTATTCTTAATTGATTAATATTTTTCCTATAACATATATAAAATATTGATTTACCTCTTAAAATGAGTAGTTTTTAGATTCATAATTTGATTCATGACCAAAATCATAATGGGATTGTACCTCTTTAGTTTGGGCCATGAAGACCATGTTTACTTTTTGATTTGATTATTCATCTTCTGAATCTGGATGAGAGTCATCAATAGACTCTTATGAATAAGTGCATGCAGATTTCATATCATTATTATCATTTTTATTATATTTTTTTTACTTTTAAAATTATTTTCATATTTCTTTGTCTCTTTTAGTTGAGGGAAATCAGACATGATATGTCTAAGATTTTTTTAATAACATCATTTGACTTCTTCTTAATTCCTATAAAACTTATTATACTTGTTAAAGGATTATTTGAATCCTATAATATTCTTATATAAATTTTTGGAATTCCTTTATAATTGATCATGTTCATTATCAAAATATAGTCAATTTGATTCAATTTCACCAGATGAGTCAGATTATAATTTTTCTTTTGATTTATTCTCATCTTTTAATGTAGGAGCCTTGAGGGAAGAATCTAATTATTTATTAGAATGTAACCACCAACATATTCTTCTGGATTATATTCATACATAATTAGTGTTCCTATAAAGACCTTTATTTTCAAAACCTTAATAGAAGTAAATTATCTGATAGCATCATTTATACCACTTCATCTAAATGGTAATAATCTATGAACTTTTAAATATTGATTCAATTCATGAATAGTCATTCCCAAGGAAGAAAAATAATTTAAAATATCTATAAGCCTTACATTAATTTTATTAATATTTCCTAAATCATTAATCCTAAAAGGATTAAATTTCAATATGATAGTATACTACCTCATTTTTTTGACATTGTCAATTCATTCATATTGAACCACAATAGTTTCCTACATTTTATTAGTTGTAAGATACTATAAAACTATATTAATCTCAATAGGTCCTAATCCATAGATAATAACATTATTAACTTTATAATTAAAATAATATCCTACGTCTTGAGAAACACTCCGTAATTCAAGCTCACCAGAATGAATCTCGTATAGTTATATAGCTTTCAAATAGACTTTAGTCCAAGGTTATTCAATTATATTATCATCCTTTACTTTCATAAACCATATTTATCTCTGTTTTAATATGTATCTCTACCCATTTACATTCATTATTTTAGGTTTTACATTGAAGTAACAATGAAATTGATCATCAGACATTAATTGGTAAAATTTGAGAACTCGAAAGTAACATGTCCTCGATACCATTTTTTTCTAAATTATGTTTCACAATGACTCAATAGATGGAGTGGGGGATTGAGTTCTTAAAAATCACACCAACTTAAAACCACCCTCTTAAAATATTATTTGAATGTACTCAATTCTTAATCAGATATGAAGTACAATAAAAAGAAATGAAAGTAAAATACACAGAAGATTTTTAAGCATTCAAGGGTAATATTAACAAGACAAAATCCACTCCACCAACACTCAATATGAGTTTGGTGATTTTTAATCAACCATCCCTTTTTCCAATGGCTACTTAGATGAGTAAAAATAGTTGTAACTTGGTACAATTGTATTAGAGATTTCAACTAGGATCCACATTTACATAACCTATCCATGTCCTTTAAACAACACTTAGTGAGATAAGTGATTACTTTTATAGATAAAGAGATGTAGAAAATAATTACAGTTCAACAGAAAATTCCAATAAACAAATGACATATTATTGAACTTCTTTAGATAAACAGTAGACTTTGAAGAAGTTATTAATAATTTTTTTTCTATAAATTTCTCTTAAAATCACAAAGAAGAAATAATTTTTCATTACACAATTTTATAAAAAGAGTAAGCTTGAAAAAAATATCATGTTGTTATTTTTTAAAATAAAAACTCTTATTTCATTTTTTTACCCGAACTAATTTCTTAATTAAAATGGTTGAGTAAAAAATATAATACTTATAAAATTAAGGTTTGTTATTTTTTCCTGTGAATTTATCCTCTGAAAATGAAAAAACAGAGGTATATGTGGAGTGTAGAAATGGTCTCCCTTGGAACTAAATGATTTCTTGGAAATAAAATGTATAATTAATTTTATGTATCCTCATTTGGAAATCTTCTCTTTCAATAAAACAAAATCATGAGTAGATATATCATATAAAACTAGAATGGTAAGAAGTTCCTAAAAAATATAATAAAGTATAAAAAATACCTAGCTATATAAGGCTTGAGCTTCATTTGACTTAATTTCAAAAGTATTTATATTTTTTAAAACTTATGTCCATTAGCATGAATTCTGCCTCGACATAATAATTTATCATATGAATTTCTTATGACCATATGAATTTTTTCTAATCATAAGTCTTCATAATAAGTATTTACTTTTGACTGTATGACTTCACTTCTTATCATAATATATTTATTCTAATTGTATGAATTCATTATGATTGTAATATTTTCTTATGATGATATGAATATAACTTGATCATAAGACTTCATTATAAATTGTAACTTCTAATTGTATGAAATCATCTTGATCATAATACTTAATATAAATTCTTTCCTTATAATTATATAGATTCATCTCAGTCATAATACTACATCATAAGACTTTGATTCCAGTTTAAAACTTTGTTGAATTACTTTAACACTTAGCGAAATTTCCAAAAAACTAGAATTTCGTTATACTGCATACACGAAATTACAAATTCAAGAAAGAGAATAATTTACTCTAAAAGGATAAAAAAAATATTATAAAAAATATATATAACTTTATATTATTGGTCTGAATACTTCAAGAAACATCATTAGTAATTAAAATTAGGGTTTTTATGAGAATAAAAAAGGATTAAATTGGATATGTTAGAACAACATTTGTGTTTTCATCCATTACTTCTCCTTGGTATTAACAGTAACCTAGATGAAATGGTGTTTTAATGGTCATATTCATTAAAATAATCAAATATCCCTTCACTTCCATCCATTTCCCCTTATTTTGGAGTAGAAAATCACCTAAAAGATAGTTTGGAGGAGCCGAATATTGATTTATTACACATAGGTGACGATGGATCTCCTTCTTTATACTTAGTTCACATTCCCTCACCCTTGGAATCACTTCCCCTTGAAATTGGGGGTATAAGGTTCCTTATATAGAAAAAAATAGTAGTGCACCCAAATATATCTGATCACCGCCTTGGGGTGCCCAAATCCTCTAATAAGGGCATGTGATGTGAACATAATATTGGTTGGGTGTGCATGAGACACAATGATAAGGAAGGAAAAAGTATGAAGGAGCCTTATGGATAGGGCATGTGGGAATATTTGAGAGCTAAGCATGAGATGAGCTGGGTAACCTAATGGTTTCTCTCCCCAAGAAAATTTCCAATCTTCTCAAATAACTAGTGGAATTCATCCTTTGACAAAACATGAGTTCTAATGTCTGTCAATAAATTTTATTTAAACAATTTGATAAATAAAATAAATTATATAAATAACTAAAGAATAAAATTAAAAATTCCCAATGAATTATTAATCATTTACATTTGTTTATTATTAATATTTACTAATTGAAAACTAAAAATATAATTATTAATAATAAATTCATTAATAAATAGTAATTATTAATTTAAAATTATTTAATAATAAATAATAAATAGATAATTTATATTATTATTTAGGGGTACAAAAATGCACACACCCTATTTCATGACCCGTCCCCCAGGGCCCATGTCGTGACTACCCCAAGCCCGCCTTCCATAGTCCAGGGGCTGGTGACTAGCACCGAAAGGCATACTACCTAAAATGGGAAGGCATTGCCTTTAATCTTGTACAAACACACGGTCCAAGAAAACAACAAGAAATAACTGTAAAGTAAACAGCTATAGTAAACGAGTGCTGAAAGTAAAAGGGACCAGAATACAAGCCCAACTGTAAAGGTACTGGTAAAACTAAAAATACAATAAAACTGACAGAAAAAGGAAAAAACTATTGGTTCATACTTTGAGGTTCCTACCAGAAGGGTAGGTATAGATCACCTCCTCAGCACTCCACATCCGTACGTCTCCTCCACGTCACGTCATGCTGAATGGTCCACCTCTATGCACCATCCAGTCCTAGCTCCCTCAGCCTCGATCAATGTTGTACGTCATCTTCACCAGACATAACAAGGTGCGCGATAATATCATGCAGGGGTGAGTATAACAATACTCAATAGGGACCCTGAGACCCTCATAGGTCTCCTAGAGTTCCACAAAGGGAAAACCACAAAGCACGAAGAAATAGACATCAACTATACTTAAGTATATGCCCATAAATATATCTAATATACCAAGATAAACTCATCTCACACAAGAGGAAAGAATACCAAAAAGGTAACACCATGAAGGTAGAAGTACCACACAGGTAAAACCATGAAGGTAGAAGTACCACACAGGTAACACCACAAACATAACATCACGAAGGTAACACCACGATGGTAGAATTACCACACAGGTAACACCACGAAGATAGAAGTACCACACATGTAACACCACGAAAAATAGAAGTACCACATGAGTAACACCATGAAGATAACACCACGAATGTAACCCCACAAAGGTAGAAGTATCACACAGGTAACACCACAAAGATAGAAGTACCAAATAGGTAACACAATGAAAATAGAAGTACCACATGGGTAAAACCACAAAGGTAAAAGTACCACATTTCATAACCTCAAACAAAATCAAAAAGTAAAGACAAATCATAAAGAGTCTTAGCTCAAACTAGGTTTTTAGTGAAGTATAGAAGTATATATGATTGGTAATGAAGCTAGATCATCTTATTCTGTCAAGAAGCAATTATTTTGACCATACAGAGTTCGACCCACACAGGATCAATAGGTACTAACCCCAAAAACGATCCACACAGGATACGAACCTCCCAGAGTCAATAGATAACCAACCCCCGCTGACCCACACAGGATCGGACTGACACAGGATCAGTATGTGCTGACCCACACATGATTTTTGAGCGCTGACCCACACAAGATCTGAACCACACATGATCGGTATGCGCTGACCCACACAGGATCGTTGAGCACTAACCCACATAGGATCTGACCCACACGGGATTAGTATGTGCTGACCCACACAGGATCGATGAGAGATGAACTCCGCATTATCTGTCTCCAACCTCCACCTCACTGCCAGCCAATAGATTCCTCGTACCCAGTGCACTCAAGTTTCGTAGAATCTACCATCGAGATATCAATAATACCTAGACCTTCACTAATCTCTACAAATTAGTAACCCAAATTAGTTCCATGTCATAAGGGTTCTAACGCGACATACGGTGTGTCAATCAGACGCTCGGTTTATGAGTTATAAGTGTTTTAGCTATAGGGGCCTGGTTGGATTCGGTTTCGATCCAACACAGCCATACCCTAACTGTATTCAAAACTTCATATGATTAAACCAAAATTACTATCTCAATCCAAGGATCCAAATGCCGCAGACGGTTCATCAAACGGACGTACGGTTCTCAAGATATGGCCCTTTATGTAATTCTACGCCCGGTTGGGCCCGGGTCTGGTCCGACCCGGTCGAAATGACCCGGCCCGACCCATTCTGGGCTGGGCCATGGTAGACTTGGCCCACTGGGCTGAGGTCTGGCATGACCTCCAAGGATAGCCTAACCAAAAAAGGGCAGGTCGAAAGGGGGCAGCCCGACCCACGTGGGGCGGCGGCCTGCTGGGGAAACCACTCATTGGGGCAGCGGCCCCCGAGGGAAGCGGCCCGGTGGAAGGTGGTGGCCCGATCGAGGGCGGAAACCCAATTGAGGACGTGGGCCCAGCTGAGGGCGGTGGCCTGGTCAAGGAAGGTGGCCCGACCGAGGGCGGCAGCCCGATCGAGGGTTGTGGCCCGGTCGAGGGGGGCGGCCCGGTCGAGGGCGGCGGCCTGGTTTGGTCCGACGTAGGGGGTGTACAAAAGAAACCATATTTTTCTTGGTTAAAATATATACAAAAGAAACCTAAAAATGAGTTTTATATCAAATTATTCTTTTTTCCATGTTTATTGTAAACTTTTATAAAATTAATTGACACCACTGTATTTGTTTTTATTATCTATTTTTCATTAAAAATCAGGTTTTTTATATTCCTACTAGGATTTATGAATTAAAAAAAATATTTTTTACTGTTGTGTAATTTCTTAAAAAGATGGTTTTATCTAAGTATATATATGTTTTTGATAAAAATTCGCTTAAAAATTTAGTATTTGATAAGAATTTTAATAATTATTTCTTAAATGGTGGATCCATGGAATCAAATAGAAGAATTATATGGAAAGTCATTAGGGTTTGGAGTGACCAAATAAGAATTAAATAGTAAAGATGTTATTTTAAATTGAATTGGTTTTCATACTATAAAATATACTTTTTATGTTTTAAATATTTTGAACATGAAGATTCTATATTTTTTTAAATTGAACTTTGTTTTTAATAATGATAGCTCGGGGGGTTTCAGGGATAGGTAGAATTGTGACCCACTAATTTTTTGATTTTGTATATATATTAATTTTATATTATCTTTGAGATAAAAATAATGTAATTTTTAAAAATTATCAAAATACTAGGTGATATTTGGTATATGAACGGTCTAGAAGACCATTATTGGTGATCTTGAGGTTTCTAATTATTGATTAAGTTGGTGTTTCATAACCTTAGAGACCATTCAAGGTGACCATAGTTCCTAAAAAAATTCCTAAAACTTTATTTTTCATGTATTCACTTCTCAAGAGAATTCATGATCGATTTATAGAATGTTAGAATTATTTTTTAACTATTTATAATGATTATAATAATTATGAATTTATTTAAATATTATTTTATGGTTTTATTAAACATATTTGTATGTGACATGTCATATATTTAAATTAATTTATTATTATATGTTATAATCATAAAGTAATTTTTATTGAAATAACTTGATGAGGGATTATATATATTATGACGCATTATATTGTTGTTTTTATTATAATTAGAATTATTATTATTGGTCTTTGTCAGATGTTTCTATAATGGATTTATTATTATGTTTTATAATAATAATCACAAGAATATAGTTGGGTTACAAAGTAAAACACACACACAGAGAGATACACACTGTTGGGATATCATGGATCATACCTTATCCCATTCCACCATAGACAATCCCACAACCATGATAAATCATTATAGTAGAATATCCCAAAGTACTTGTGAATTGAATGACCTAAAGAAGGAGGTCCATGCCTATGTCCTGCATTTTGACATCTTATACCTAAGTCTACACCCCTTCCTATATCATCGCCTATATCATCTGCTATAAATATGTTGGAAATCCCCCCTAAGGGAGGATACAATGATTCGAACCCTGACCATATGATGTTGATGATGATGGATATGAGAATAATAATAATAATAATAACAATAATACATTGATATAATAAGGGGTTTCTACCCATTATTCCTTAAATTTAGCTGGAAGTCCAAAGGGGGGAATGAAGGCCCCTCTATTATTCTATATCATTTTTCTTTTTCTAATTATAATTCCGCCATGGATATGTGGTATGTCTTCTATTATTCTCTTATATCCTCCCTCAATTAATATTATCTTCTTTCCTTATTTACCTTGGGTTCTTGGGATAATTTGGTTTTTCCATGTTAATGTAAGCCTCCTAAAATCCATGGGGTTGTTGACAAAATTGGACTGAGAATAACCTTTTTAACCCTATATCATCCTCATTTGAGGAAGGTGTTAAGGTTTCATAGAATTCCAGAAAGTGGTTCTTTGAATTTATTTTTCTTTGAAATAACCATGGGTTCTTGATCATTTAAAATTGAATTATTAGTAATAAAATATCTTTATAAATCCTTATTTATAGTTTTATAAAAGTTTTTGTTTTTTTACTTTTAGTTACATAGGATTTTAAAGAGTTTTTTCATTGAAAATATATGTACTCTACTCATATTTCTTTATGAACACAAGGTTCCTGATAAAATGTAAATCATTATTTTATCAAGAAATATCAAAAGTTACTTTAATGAAATTATTTATTATCACATATCAAGAAATGATATTATAATTATATCTAAATTTTCAAAGTCTAAAGTCCCTTTTAACTTTAAATAAAATGAATTTATATGAGATTTTATTATACTATTTACATTGTTCCCCTAGTTATTTATTATATAAATGTGATACTATATGGTGATGAAGGATTTATATTATTTTAAAAAAAGGGTTTTTAAGTGTTTTTAGAGGTGAGATATGAGTTATTTGATGTTTTTAAAGGAAATAATATTGAAGTAATTAATTTATTATTATTTTTTCTCTCACACCTTTAGAAAAATTTATTGGAAAAATTGGGTATCTAAGTGAGAATTAGAGGGAAGATTATTATACTAGTGTTATAACATGCTCTTAGTGCCTCTTATTTAAATTACTACATAGGCTGAGGGATTTACCTCTCAATGGGGCTAAGTGAGGTTAAGTTGGGTGTGTGATAGTAGGATCACATCATATCACTATCAAAATGGTTCCCTAAGCCAAGTACAAGATTTTATCTATAGGTCCATAGGTATTGATCCCATGATAAATGATGAGTAACTCTTGATTCTTGATGATTATTTACTTTCATGGTTTACGGATGTTACATGGTATTTGAGATTATTATTATTTATTTTTATGGTTTTATTTACTTTAGGTTGGTTAGGTATTGTTTTTTCCTAATCATTATCATTTTTCAAGGAAAAATGGGATGTGTATTTTGAAATGGATTAGAAACTAGGGGAATGAATTATTTCAAATGGAATGTTATAAAGTATGAATTGATTCCCTTATTCACCCATAGTCAATAAAAGTATTTTTGACAATTATTTTTAAACTAATATTTATGGTTTGTCTTATTAAAAGGAAATGGATAGAATCAGGGAGGTATCATACTAGTATTTTATCTAACTCAATACATGTACACCTATGGTGTGCATGTGGATTATATTCTATTATTTTCTAAACATGTATGGTTGTTATTCTCAATTCTTAGAAATGGGCTATAAATATGGTTATAGTGTAATGGAGGTGATGACTAATGAATATGAATTTTTGTCATACAAATATATTTGGGTTCTTTTTTTTATTTATTTTTAGTCGTGTCATATTCATGTATATCCTATCATTATATTTTTATCTGTATCTATTATTTTTTATGAATGATTTTTGGTTCATTTATTAATTTATGGAGGTATGATTTATTTTTATTGTTTATAAAGGGTAAATATTTTCCACTGGTCATGTTGATACCCATGGAACTTTTGATAGCCTATAGAGAACTAGAACATGCATTGGATATATGGGATGTTGGTTCGGGTAAGATTTATAGATATTTAGGCTATTATAGTACACCTAGGAACATTTGAAATAGAACTTACCTACTTTTCAAGGTAATAAGTATCCTCCAAGGGAAAAAGACTGGATAAAGGAGATTGAGAGGTTTTTCAATTCTCTCATTATTCCTGAGTTTTATAAATTAAAAATCAATATTTTTTTGAGGAATTGAGTCGAGAATGGTTGGAGTCCACTATCTCAACTCAACTGTATTCAATGGTATTTCATTGAAACTGTGAAGGAGGAGAATGTGATAGAAATTATCAGTCTCCCATAGGGTGACTAAATAGTGGTAGATTATGTTGGTTGTTTCACTGAGTTGGTACTATTCTCAGTCAAGCTAGTTGTCAATAACTCTTTGAAAGAATAATTTTTCTTGAGGGTTCTATACACATACCTTAGAATGAAAAGTATATTTGTTTGTCCTAACTTCTTATAAATAGGTTATTGTGGAATAATTTTTCTTGAGGGTTCTATACACATACCTTAAAATATTTTGGGGAATTATAAATATAATCCATTCTTATTGGCAGTGGTGGTGGTTAGCTTGGTGAAGAGAGGTACGGTGATGAGTGAATATTAGGATTTAGGAATGGTGTAAAGAAATCATCCCATGATAATTTTGTGGAATTTATAAGGAATCAAATTTCTATGGGATATCAATAAAGAAAGCCTAGTCATTAAAATACTTTATATTAAGAATATCCTAAGACTCATTTTTATGGAAATCTAGGTCATATTAAAAAAAAATCCATTAAGAACCATCAATGAAAGAGAATTCTAAACTATAGTCAATTTAAAAGTTCTCAGGGGTAGTTTGGGTGTTTAAGGGATTAAAGACACCCTTCTAGAAGAATAAGAATCCAATATAGAGTTATTTTTTACCTTAGTTTAGTGAATATTCACAAGTTATTTCTAGGTCTGATAGATTGTTTCCATAAAAGAACAATCACATTGACTCAAAAGTGAGACCAATAATTTTATGAGGTAACATTTTTACTATATCATTTTATCTTATTAATTTATTTAATATGGTACCTCATGATATAATGTTTCATAGGGATTTTTTTTTAAAAATAACATTATCATGTCATGTATTATATAAGTATTTGGGTTTTTATAAGGTTAAAATTCATTTTAGTCTTTGACATATAAATTTATTAAGGGAATCTAAAGTAATATAATTTTTTGATTTCCAATTCTAAATTTATAAATTGAAATTCTATTTTTCATCAATAAATTATAGGTAGTTTATCCTTTTAGAAAAAATATAAATTAAGGATATAGTAGGAAGACCGCAAGATGAGTGAGGTCTAAAAATACCATTTTAAGATTAGAACTTTGATGGAAGAAAAATAGAAATCTAAGTGTATCTATTGGTGTTGAGTATTTATATCATTTAATAGAAAACCTAGTTAGATTGGGTGTTTGATTTGGGATGTCCTTGTATATATCGAATTATAAATAGCGGGGAGATGTCACATAATAAGTGTCATTATTTTGATAGATAGTAAGGAAAGTGGTCACCTCTTCAGTGGTTCAAAGGTATGTAAAGGTTTAAACTTCATATAAATATCATAGATTAGGGAAAAATATGAGAAATATATATATAGTGATGTTTTAGTATTTCATGTTTTTGATTGAAGGAGTACCTTTATAAGTTCTCTTATTCATTCACTATGATAGTGGGGTAAATGGCCATGAAGAGTTGGGAGTACGAACCCTGGATAAAAGGGATCAACAATAATTATTAGGGGGAAAAGTGTTATTAGGGGAGAAATGAGACACCCATGATGTCACTTATATATATATATATATATATATATATTTAATAATTATTATTTCATTGAATTTTATGTTCTTCAGAACATAAATTTTGAAAATTTGAAAAACTTTCTAGAATGTGTGGTTTAATTTTAAAGTAATGGGAACCATGTATCCTAAAAATGAAAAGTGATATAGATTCATCTTGTAATGAATTTATGGTTGCATTATGGTTTGTTAAATAGTGCGGCCAGACCATTTATTTTACCATAATAAACATATATTTTTTATTTTTATTTACTTTCTAGAGATTTTTTTATTTTATTTTTAAGGGGGTTCGGTACATCCGAGAGGGAATTTCACCTAATTTATCCACCTAAATATTACATACATGGTACTTCCTCCTATAACTCCTTGGTGAATCCTCTTCAAGATAAAATGGTTAGGGTTAGATCTATTTGTTTTCCTTTTATTATTTATCTCATTTACTCAATCTCTATTCTATTCCTCTAATGCTAACTGACCATGGGGGAATGAGTTCTTGATTTGGGGTGTCCAAATTTAGGGTTTTTATTTCTAAAGGTTCTTATATTCCTTCTTAAACCCTAATATCTCCCGAGATAGAAAAGGTGTGTTGATTTTACTTTTCAATGGATGGTATTTCTATACCTTTTTGTTCATTTAATGAAATAGTATGTTCTTGGTTTTTCAAAATTGTTTTCTTACTTAAGTAATACTTTTAGATGATATATATGTATTATTTATGAAATGAGTTTTATAATTATTATTTTTTCTTATTAAATAAAAGGGGGTTTCATAGAACAAGTTCATTTTGTATTAAACTTATTTTTATACAAACCATATGTTTGATAAAAAGTCTATAAAGTTTTAATAAAATATAAGTGATCTACAATCGATGCTTGACCTATAATTGATTTATAAATTTGGTTTTCCATGGTTCTGAATTTTATTATTGAATATAAAGGTATTTTTGGTTTGGATCAAAGTAACTTTTGAGGGTTTATGTTTTCTTTATTTATTTTAACTAACCAACCTGAGTCAATATGACTTGTCACCCAAGATGACCTATCACAATGTGAAGATCAATACATAAACCAAAAAATATATCAAGTGTAAATAAAGGATATAAAAAATATAGTAAAACAAAAAATAAAGGATAAAACATCTATAAGATATACAATTCTAAGAGAAAGGCTAAACCTGAAAACAAAACAAGGCAAGATCAGAACTAAGTCTCCATGGAACCAACCATCACCACCATCCCAAACCTATATAAAGATGACAATGTCCAATAGAATCAAATGAACTACATGCCTCCCTTCAGTTTACCTATTTTCTACAAAACCAAACATGTATATGTCTAAATACATATATAGGGTCTAAGGCAAACACCCAATAGGATACCACCATGAATCTATACAATTTCTATCCCCATGAAACTGTTAGTTCTATCTTTAAAACAAAACCAATTTATAAATAAATTTCAAATAGAAACCCATTTTTTAAAACATCATTTGGTTTCCTTTAAAACATTTCATATTCATATAAATAAGAAATATTACAAATACAAGAAAGATAGCATAAAGGAATAAAAATTAGTATCCATATGAATACTATATAATTAATACATGGGAAACCGAAAAATAAACAATACCATCATATATAAAACCAATCACAAGTGGGTTCTATCCAATGAGAATACATACTCAGACATATTAATGAACACAAATCTTTGAATACCATGAATCCTATCGATATCAAGTCCTACCATAGTCTATTGACATCATAAGAATAACCTCTATTGGTTCTACACTCACTACGGTTTTTATGTTTTTATAACCCAATGCAACCAAGGTTCAAAAAGTGATATGTTTCTAAAAACATTTGAAAAACCACGCTAAAAATTTTATAAAACATTATAATAATAACGAATCACCACTCATGGGCTTGAAAATCCATTTGTGAGTCAAAATAATTTTTGATTCATTGCATAAAATACATAAAGTGAATAATTTATTTTAAAATAAAAAACCCTTTAGAATCCCATTTTTCATGACACCCATTATGCTTCATAGAAAATTACAAAATTTAACAAACCAAACCAAAATATTTGTTAAGAACATTAAGTAAATCATGGGTTAACATCATTATATAGATACACCTACCACACCAATGAAGGAAAACTAGTCACCTTTGAGAATGGAGATTATAAATGAGGAGATATGGTCCTTAAAAGCCTATATCTATAAAAACAATAATCAAATCCTAATAAAAATATTTATATCTAATAATCACAGAAAAATTAGGTTCCAATTAAACAAGGGGGAAAGACATCAAAGATGGATCTAAGAATTGTAGTGGATATTAGATAAACATAACCAAAAGTAATCCACCAAGTAAGAAGGGAAATCACTAAGGATCGAATAAGAGATCTCTCTAGATATATAGGGGAGTTTACATAAGGTCTAAGAGGGATTAAGATAGAATTATAATTAGAAATGACCCAGGGAATCAATGCAAATTATAAATTTCAGAGGTTTGGGTATGGGTGTATAGTTAAGCCACGTAGTTTAACAAAACATGTGACAACCATGCAGTTGCCTTTTTCTTTTTTAAAATTGAGGTGCATGGTTACCTAAGGAGAGATAAATGGTCTGAGAAACCATGATCATGACATGAGAAATCCACTATACTAAATCCCAAACACCCAAATAGTTTGTCTTTCATGGATTGAAAAATTGTACAACACACTACTTGGACTCATAGTTCCCATCTGTATTATTACTGTATGATTTTTACTAACCCAACAATTCAACCACTAACCTGGCCCATTTTTTAAAAATCTCCAAATTTTAAACCACCGTCTCCTGAAAACCTATAGAACTTTACAATTGATAAAGTAATCTAAAATTAAATCATACTTATGTCCGGAAGGGTGTTAAAACTCTCCCCACCATAAAAGAATTATGGTCCTAGAAAGCAGTCATGATTCCAAACTCACAAAAATTGAAGGCCACTTATACCTCTTTAATGATACCAACTTCCATGTATCATGGATATCTTGTCTTCAATTCCATATTACATTGGCCAAAGGAATTGTTTTACCACACATTACCTTTTATTAGTGATCTATAATTTTAACCAGTTATTCAACCATAGAGGTGTCAGGCTCAATATCAACATCTTCTCATTCAATCAAATGATAAGGATCTAGTTGATAAATCCTCAGATGGGAAACATGAAATATTATTTGAATTTATTTTAAGTGATTTGGAAATTCCAACTGATATGACACCTTTTCAAGAAATTCCATGATCTCTAATGGTCTAAAACACCTTGGTGTCAACTTATCCTACTTACCCTACTTACACTATCGATGATGTACTAAGTGAGGTGAAATTATACAAAGGACCCTATAACCAATTTCATACTCCAAAGTAAATTAAAAATGTTCAACATAATATTTTTGATGACTAAGAGTAGTCACTAACCTCTTCTAGATAATAGATAAATTTTTTATCATATTTAGAACATGGCTCAAGCAAACTAAAGAACTTTCTCCAAATTCTGACAAAAAAAAAGAGATCAACATGGATTCCCCTGAAATGCTTTGAAAGGGTAAATTTTAATTTAATCATGATAATTATTTTTATATGAAAATTCAACCAAAGGTAGATAACTTTCCCATAAACTAACAAAATAAATAGCATATTCCTAAAGAATATCCCCTATAATTTAAATGGATCGTTCAATATTCCCATCTATTAGAGTGTGATACACCATAATTAATTTCAACTAGTACCATTCTCCTCTTGAAAAAAAAATCAAAAAATTTAATTTAGAAAAAAAATATCTATAAAAAAACAATTATAGAAGGAACTACATGGTGTTTCACAATCACTTGGATAACCAAGTAATCGAGATCATCAACCATAGTAATCTCCTTAATATGAAAGAAGTGATCTGTTTTCATAAGTTAATCAATGATCACCCAAATAAAATCCTTAATAATATGATTTCATGGTAAAATGATGATTGATTCTATAGATATATCCTCCTACTTCCAAACTAGAATGGGTAAGGGTTTCAAAAAATTAGCTATTCTTTGATGCTATGACATAATCTTATGGAAAGTAAGGCATTATGACAAGAAATTTTCAATTGACCACCTCATCCCCAACCACCAATATTGACATCTCAAATATTGATACATATTGAAAGTCCTTAGGTGTAAGAAAAAATAAGAACGATGTCCAATATACACAAATATTTATCTAAGAGATATAAAAATTACTGACCTATCTTCAAAATATAAATTACCCATGGGAAACGTAGACTAATCACCTCATGTCTCCCCATGATTATCGATTTTACCAAAATATTGGAAATCAATGTTTGTTACCTGTTCAAGTAGAATATAATCATCAAACGATGCATCATCCTTCATAGAAGTTAAGAACAACTGATTAAGAGCCTCTTCTACTCCTAAACTCGTATCAGCAAAAAAAAATCACCAGATATCACTCCAATAATTCCTGTAAGCATTAGTTGGTAACTTCTTTATCAAGTCATAGATAACCACATTCCATATTCCTAGTGTATATAGAATTTAAAAATAGAAATTATATAGATACTCAAAAAATTGTCTCTATCATAGGTTAATATCCTTATAAGTAAAGAAGATACTTAAGGATCTTATGATCTAAATACACCATAAATAACTCCCAAAAGATAATGGTTATTTATTTGTGAGAGTGCATCATAACTTCCAATTCAAGGTCATGGGTAGGATAGTTCTTCTCATGTGGTAATAATTATTAAGAGCCGTAGGCCCCCCCAAATTCTTTCCGTACATCAAGACAATCCCAAATCATATACTTTAGGCATTGCATAATACATCGTAGATTGAACCCAGTTCTATAAGAATCAGAACTAGAGTTGTAGAGACCCCGAACCAAGAATCTTGAAGTCATTTCCCACTACCATTGCATTGTCATAAGATATAGGGAATTCCATCCAGAAGTATCGAACAATTTAGTAGTCTTGGTAAACTAGATTAATACATGAGTCTTACATTACATTTGAATAAACAAATTACAACATAATTTTTATAGAGAATAAATCAATTTCATCTTTAATATCATTGCATATCATTAATAGTAAACTTTATGGAATCATGGGGAAAAGAAAAAAATAGGGGTGAGCTAAAATGATCATTAAGGGACAAGTAAAATGAAAGATATCATGAATCATTAAACATACTCAATATGAAAAGGTAAATAACTGAACACACATGAAATTTAAATAAAATGACTATATGAATAGATAAATAATAATCATTATGTTAAGGTAAATAGGTGAAAACACATGCAATTTAATCAATAACTAATAATGAAATGCATATAGAGATAACTTCATAATAAAAATATCCTAGATAGTAATAACTAAAATACTGAATAAAGGAAATGTATAATTATTGGATTCCATATTTTCCAAATTCATTAAACCTTTACCATAAATACCTTCACATGTTAGTTTAAAACATACTACTATCAAGACCATTACTAAGATAGTTTAAACAACTTGGTTAAAAAAAAATGAAGATTTTGTTTCCAATTAATTTCGTCTTATGAGACTACTAATGCCTAAATGGGATTGTATTA
This sequence comes from Viscum album, assembly GCA_963277665.1. Classification (NCBI taxonomy): domain Eukaryota; kingdom Viridiplantae; phylum Streptophyta; class Magnoliopsida; order Santalales; family Viscaceae; genus Viscum; species Viscum album. The sequence continues at coordinate 513,585,248 of OY728141.1, read as the reverse complement.
ACTGATCCCCATCCGGTTTCATACCGATCTTTAGAATTAATTATATAACAAATAATCAATTTAGTTCATAAACAATGATCCTTATTATAAATTATTTGTATTGAGTAAAGGATATGGATTAATTAATATTTCCCAAAATATCAAATAACTTTCAATATAGTACACCATATGTAAAAATGGTATACTGTTTAATAAATAAACATATTCGTGATAAATAATATGGATATTTAGGGTAAATTTAATGTATAATTATCATATAAATGTGAATATTTCAGGATAATGTTACTGACTAAAAAATGATTCAAGGAAATGAATTTTAATACTATATTTAGTCAAAATTATTATAAACCATCCCTAGAAATAAATAGGATGGTATAAATACAATTTATACCCATTAGACTAAGAATAAATTATTGTTTTAATTTATTAATAGAATTACCATAAAGTAGTCTTTAAAATTATTCTTGAGGAAAATACCTGTTTCGTTTTGAAAATCATTTTGAAAATCACTTTTTAAAACAAAAATTTCAGAAGTTTTTTTTTTAAATATTTTCCTTTGAAAATTAACTTTGAAACTTAAAAAATAATATTTAATACATATTATTGGTCATGGTGGATGGAAATTACATTCATTTCATACATGTTAAAACAATGTTTTCTTTCAATTTTTTGATAAAATTAAAATGAGTATTATTTTGAAAATGAAATAAGATTCCTTTGAAAAAACATTAAATATAAAAAATAGGTGAAAATACTCTAATAAATCATTGGGAAAAAGGATAAAAAAAATTGAAAACAATTTTAGAAAACATGTTTTTAGAAGAAAAAATATTTCCGACCGAAGAGAGAAATGAAGTTTGATTTTCTTAAAATAATTTAGAAAAACATTTAAATAAAAATGAGAGAAAAAATGGTACTATTACTTGAAAGGGTTCATTAATAACCATAGGAGAAGAAAATTAAAGGTTTTATTTGTAAATGGTCAAGTAATTTCCTTCAACTTTTATTCCAGAATAAATAATATTAATTAGAATGAGGTTGTGAAATAAACCCTTAAAATGATTATAATGTTGAAGTAAGAATTAATAAATGAATATATTATGTGTATCAGTAATAAATCCACATAAAATAGTTGAAATAAGAAACAAGATAATCAAAATCCATTGCACACATAATCTTAGCAAGTCATAATCAACGAAGTATAAGTCTAACAAAATGAGTAGAAATTGATTTAAGAAAACAATTACCTTACACTCCCTTTTGGTTGAACGTGCATTAACCTCCTGTAGAGTGCATTTAAAATGTTATTAACTTATTCATATTAATATTTATAACATCATATATGATTCTATAATAATATCTTATCACCCATTTTATAATAATATTTCATTATTACTATTCCTTAGGTTGTCAATTGCTTTATTTTCTTATGTGTGTTGCATCAAGAAATATCTGGTTATTGCAAATAATATATATTTATATCATCTAAAAAACAATAATAATGAAATATTTATCATTTTTTTACATCAATTATACTTTTAAAACAAATCATTAATGATTTTTATGAAAAATGAAGTATGTTATGATCATGGAGACAATACATTGTATGTATGTGTGAGTAACATTTTCTATTTTTCAATAATCATTACGGAAAGTAAGTAACTAATATTTACATATCCAAAATGATCATAATATCATTAAAACCATATTAATTCTTAAATTATACTTATATATATATCATTTATGTGGTGTGCTGATGACAAGAAAGTCACATAAATTCATGAAGGCGGTAGTCCCCACTTACACGAATGACATTATCGTCATTCATTGAGTGATAAATTAAGAAAATAAAATGATATATTATCTTTCCTAAATTATACATATATCATGAATATCATTATTATTTCATTTATATCACATATAATTATTCCTTATAACCTTCCATATAAAGTGTTAGTGAAAGACGAATCACATCATTTCATGGGGTGGTAGTATGTCGTACACATGAACAACATTATCGTGTCTCCTATGAAATAGAAATCAATAAGTTATATATTATATAGTGAATGAATACATATAATAATGTTTTATATATTATATATATATTATATCCATCATAACACCCAACCTTTAGAGCTATTAATGAAAAAATTAATGACATCAGTTAGTGAGGAGGTAGTCTGCCGTACGCATGAATAATGATTTCGTTACCCATTTGATGGAAGTATGTGTGGTTGTAGTTATTAGCCTTTTCACATCAACATATAATTATATTGAGGATAATTATTTTATTATAAAATCATGTTTTAATAAAAAATGAAGGATGGGAGAAGTAAAATAAAGGTTATCATTGAAGAACATTGCCTCTTCTTCGGGTATCTTTCATTGGATTTATCTAAAACATTACAAGGTTATATTTATTACCAAAATAATGATTCTAGGATGAGGGTAGTGAATTTGGGGAGTTATTTGGGTATGTATTTTCTGAATCAAATTCTTTTGAGAGGTATGAAGAAGGGGGAGAGTTAGTGCCCTTTAATAGTTGAGGAGGAGTGACATTCTTATAAATACTCAAAATTGTTAACTATTGGTAGGTCTCCCTTACCTAACTTGGTTCCAAATTTTAAAAATAATGGATTTAGGGTTTTTTGGTCGATACACACCTCCACCACTCAAAAATAAATGAATTTTTATAATTTTATTCCTTAACTTCTAAGTTTCCCTACTTTTATCATTTTGGGTATTCACTAGGGTAATTAGTTTTATAACCTAGGTAATTTATACTTTAAGACTAAATTTATGTGATAATTATTACAAAATTAAATTTTAAGAATATATGATTTTAAGAAATTTTAAATCATTTAATAAAATCTCACTTATTATAAAATAATATTAATGGTTATTTTTACATTATTCATTTAATTTGATTTAAAAAATGTCACGAAAGTGATGGAATTAAATTATATTATTTTAAAATATCTTTAAAATTATATAATCATCTGAAAAATTAATGGAACACAATAATTAATTCAATTTACATCACTTTAAATATTTTTAGTATTATTTTTTTAATTATTAACTAAATAATTCCTATATTGGCGTCTCTTAAGAATTTAAAGTATTTATTTAATATCTAAATAAATAAATAATATCTCATGATAAAAAATTTGTTGAAATTTAAAAATAATTTATATTACTAAACATTTTATGTTTTTTCTCTATCCTAAATCTTTATAAATATTAATAGAAAGGAATATTCCTTTTTTGTATTTTTCTATAATTAAGTTATAATATTGGTCATTTTCATGGAATAGTATACTAGTAACTCATAAAAATAGAGACTAATGTTTTAAGGGTTTAAATATGTAAAGAAAATGGGTGTTTGATAATTTTTTAGGTCATTTTACACCTTATATTCTAAGTTTAACCACTAAATAGATTTTTTTACCTTAATCACTATAATTAATTTAACTATTTTCAATAATCATTGTGGTAAAAAAAATTAATTTTAAATTATTATATAATATAAATTATTTTTATTACAAATATGAAATACATTTGGACAAATTCAATTCACAGAATTGGCAGAATTTAATTTATAATTAATCCTACAGAGGTGATGAGAAATCAGGGTTTTAAAGTAAAAATGTTAAACAATTTCAATGTTTTTATATATAAATTCAATATGAAAATGAGTAAAATAACATAAATTTTAATAATAGATGTATAATTTAGCTAATTTTATTTTAAAACAAATTTAAAACATAATTTAACATTATAAATTATTTAAATGAAAAGGCAGTTTTCAATTAAAATTCTGTATTTTTCCCTATTGATCAAAAAATGAAACTTCTAAAAAAATCCAAAAAATTCACAGTAAGATAATTTTGATATTCCTTTTTAAAAAATGGATTTAATTTTATCATATAAATTTCCTAAAAGTGGTAAAATTTAATTTTAAATTATGTGTCCTGCGCATGATTAAACAGTCTTTTAGAAAAAATATTGTTTCTCAAAAAAAATTAAATGATTATTTTTTTATTTTTAATTAATAGGTAACTAATAAAAATGTGAAAACTGTATTTTTCATAATTTAGTTAACCATATTCATTTCCTCCATTCGAACATCTAGACAATAATAATCATATTAAATAATAATATTCGTAGTATATTATTTTTTTGTAAAACTCAATATTACATGTAACTCAGGCTATCTAAGAAACTCTTTGTTTTATATAATACAAGAGAAATCAATATTTCATGTAACATATGTTATCCAATAAAATATTATTCTTTTATAATTTTTTAGGTGTCACATTCTACCCACCTTAAATAAATTTCAATTTAAACTTTCTTTCAGTAATCAAGGGTTTGACATTTTAAAATACCTTTATTGAAAACCCCACATCATAAAAGAGTCAATAAAATTACCTCTTAATAATATAGGAAAGTGCGTATAAAGTTCATTTGGAATAATCAAATAAATAGGTTTTTGAGTATGAGAACATATGTGTAAAATGAAAACATGGTCATGGAATAGAAAAATTGCACCCAAATACTAATGGAGAGTGATTAATGTCATTGATCAAAATAAAGTTAATGATCAATGGAAAGTTAGGGGCTAAAAATCATAAATATATGATGATTTTAATGACCATATGATTCATTATGCATGAATGTAAAAGGATAATTTTTTTCAATATCCATTTCCTAAATTTGAGGTATTCTTTCACAATCTACGAATATTCAAAAATATACATACTTGATACATTTTTAATTCATAAGAACAATTCCATCATTTGGTTCTAGTTTAATAAATTTATAATCCATCCCTTAATTCATGAAATTAATTTACAAAAATGGAATCGTTTCTACCTAAAGAACTAAAATAAACTTTAACTGCTTGTAGTATCCACTAAAAAAGTATTTATATATGTCTCTAACTATTTTACAAAACCAATATGGTTAGAAAAAGTTATATGATAACACCTAAAGTTAAAATTAATCCATTCCATAAATATTTAACCTTAATTATCATCCAAAATATGTATAAAAATTTTAGATGGAAGGCTCCTACATAATAATTATATTCCTGAGACAAAATAAAGTGCATCTTAATTTTTAGATTCCAAATATGTGGATACCTTCATCATATATTCTCTTGAAGCATGATAATTTATTTAATTACCATACAACTTAATTAAAACAATAATTATTCATTATTCTTTAAATAAAAAAATAAATTATTGGATATATTCCTTAAACATAAAAATTTTATAAATTTCATTGATGATAGCATAAAATACTTTTTTAATAAATCATTGGTTAGTTCCAAGGTAGTCAGTAATATCAAATTTAATTTATCTATATCAATCATATCTTTATCCCAATATAATTATCTAAAAAATAGTAACATATTAAGGGTTGTATTTCCTTCAATCGTGTTCTTTCCAAGAAGTTCAATATTCCACTGAATAATTTTTCTTGGTCATTGGTACCATTCAACACACACTTTCAAATACTTAACAAAAAATTAATGTAGTAAAATCCTTATTGATTTCATAATTTTTATAACAAGGATATCATTGATAAAATTATCAAATTAAATAATTATCAGATCAAAAAATGAGCACATTTATCATTACTCATTATTTTTATAAATATCATAAGATTTACCTTGACCCCTTTTCATCTTTTGAGTTACATTCCCTTGACACTTTGGGAATTAATTTGCGTAGTTCCCCATATATTTACAATTAAACCATTTTACATTAGAAACATTTTCCTTTCTATTTCAATAAAAATCATGGTGCAATTTATCTCTCCAAACTTTTATAAAACTCGCAATCCTTTTAATAAAGTACCAGAGTGTCTCTTTTCACAATTATCACATGTGGGAAAATAATTATTCCCCTTTTACCTTTTCCTTCTCTTCCTAATCTTTCCTATTCTTCTACTTACCTCTGAATCCATAATACTTAGATAACTCTTTCTCTATTTTTTTTACACATGATGTTTTGTCCTCATATGATTAGAACATTTGGGATAATAGTTCTCTTCAAAAGAATGGATTAATCCCATAATGACACGATCATTATTACTCTTTAGATCTCATGCATTTGTGGGGATCCAATTCATTCTTCTAGGAACAATTTCTAAATAACTACATACAATAGATTAGATCATATCATTGTGAAATATAAATTAAATAATTTATGAATAGCTAATCTCATATTCATAAACATGGTTTCTTTCAGATGTTATTCTATACTAATCCTTAAATTCTATCAAAAGGTTATGTTTGAAAATATATATTTTTCTAAATATAGTTTCCAAAGTTTCTAATAAATTTCTTCAGATACCATCTATGTAAAACCCAACCATAGATGCCCAGATTTGGTACCTAATACCATTACATTAGGAGAAGATACAAAGAATTACATCCCAAAGGATTTACTAGTTTAGTAGTCTTGAAAAACTAGATACATACTTGAGTCTCACATTACATTTAAATACAAAAATTGAAATATATTTTTTTTAGAGTATAACTCAAATCCATCTAGCACATCCTTGCATATTATTCATAGTAAAATTCATGTAATCCAAGGGAAATGAAGTAAAATAAGAGTGAGCTCAAATTCTCAATAATGGTTAAGTACAACAGAATATATCCAGTATCAATAAGTATAATCAATATTTCTAGGTGAATAAATGAACAAATAATAATTTTAAATAACATGGATGCATGAATAGATAATTCATAATCAATATTTCAAGGTAAATAACTGAAAACACATTCCATTTAATTAATAACTGATAATGAAATGCATCAAGAGATAATTTCATAATGAAAATATCTTGGATAGTAAAAACTGAAATAATAAATGAAGTTAATGATTAATTATTGGATTTCATATTCCCTAGGTACATGAAACCTTTACCTTAAAGACCTTTCATAAGACATTTTAAAACATACTACTTTCAATACCATTCACAAGATAGTTTAAACTACTTGGTTACAAACACGAGGGTTTTGTTTCCAACTAATTTTTTCTCATGAGACTACTGATGCATTAAAGGGATTACATTAACCAGCCCCTAACCCATTTCATACATGTCTAAATCATTCCTCATATATCAAATTTTCAATTTAATTTATAAACAATGTGCCTTATCATAAGTATCTGTATTGAGTAAACGATACAAATTTATCAATATCTCCCCAGATATCAAATATATTTCAATGTAGTGAACCATATGTAGAAATAATATAGTGTTTAAGAAATAAAAATATCTATGATAAATAATTTTTATATTTAGGGGAAATTTAATGTTCAATGATCATAGTAAATTGAAAATTTCAAGGGAAAGTTATTGACTACAAAAATGATTCAAGGAAGTGTATATCAATACTTTTACTAGAAAAACGATCATAAACCATCCATAAAAATAATTAGGAAGGTATAAAAAAAATTTATACCCATTGTATTAATAATAAATAGTTTTTTTATTAATGAATACAATTACTATAAAAATATAATTAAAAAATATTTAGGAAAATATCATTTTCATTATTTAAATTATTTAGAAAACAAATTATTAAAACTAAAATTTCAAAAAAATTGAATTTTTTTTTTCAAAAATAAACTTTGTAACTTATAAATGAATATTTCAAACAAAACACTAGTCATTCAAACTATAAATTCCAATTATTTCGTACATGTTAAAACATGTTTTTCTTTTAATTTTTTGAAAAAAGTAAAACACAAATTATTTTAAAAACAACACAAGATTCATTTTTTTTAATTGTAAAAATAACTGAAAAATAATTTATTAAATAATTTTTCAAATGGTTATAAAACATTTTTTCAATCATTTTTAGAAAACATGATTTTATAAGAAAACATATTTCTAACTGAAGAGAGAAATAAATTCATATTTTTGTAAAAATGATTTCTAAAATATTTTAAATACCAAAGAGTGGGAAATAGTACTATTAATTAAAAAATATCATTAATAACTATAAGAGAATAAAATTAAATTGTTTATTAGGAAATGGTCGAGTAATTTCCTTCAACTAGTAATCAAGAATAAATAATCTCGATTAGAATGAGGTTATAAAACAAACCCATAAAATGATCATAATTTTGAAGTAACAATTAATAAAAGAATAAATTATGTGTATCAAATATAAATCCACATAAAATTTTTTAAATACATCATAATATAATAAAAAATTATTAAACACATAATCTTAGCATTACGTAATCGATGAACTATAAGTTTAACCCCATGAGTTCAAATTGAGTTAAGAAATTTCTTACATTATGCTCCCTTTTGGTTGAACATACTTTAACCTTATGTATATTGGTTTTAATAGTGTTATTAAATTATTCATATTAATATTTATAATATTTTATAGATCCTTTTATAATTATTTATCACCCATTCTTTAACAAAATTTCATTATTTCCATTATTTTGATTGTCAATTGCCTTGTTTTCTCATGCATGTTTCATCATGAATGATCTTGTTACTACACATATTATATAGTTATATCATCTATAGAATAATAATAATGAAATAATTATTGTATTTTTACATAAAATATACATTTAAAACCAATCATAAATTATGATTATTAAAAATTAAGTATGTTATGATTATGAAGATGGTAGGTTGTACATACGCATGAGTAACATTTTCCATTTTTCAATGATCATTATAGAAAGGAAGTAAGTAATACTTTAACTTTGAATAATTATAATAATATAATTAAAACCATATTAATTATTTAATTATACTTATATATATCATTCATGTTTTATGGTAATTAAAAGAGTGTCACATCGCTTCGTGAAGGTAGTAGCCCACATGTACACGAATGATGTTATCGTCTTTCATTGAGTGAAAATGTAAGAATATAGAATGATATAGTATCTTTAAGAAATTATAAATATTTCATGAATATCATAATTATTTCATGTATATATTATATAACTATTTCTTATCACCTTCCATGTAAAGTGTTAGTGAAAGATGAATCACATTGCTTCACGAGGCGGTAGTCCGTTGTATACATGAGTGACATTATCGTGTATCCATTGGAATGAAAAGTAATAAGTTATATATGATATATTGACTATATAGGTGCAATAATTATATATATATAATTAATCATAATACCCAACCTTGAGAGGTGGTAATGGAAAAACGAACGACATCGGTTCACGATGCGGTAGTCTACCGTACGCAAGAACAATGATTTCGTAACCCATTTGATAAGTGTGTTCGTGGTTTTAGGTCATAAACTTAACATAACAACATATTAGTACATGTAAGATACTTATTTTATTATATAATCATTGTTTAATAAAAATTTTAGGAGGTGGATAAAGAAGTAAAATAAATACGCTCGTTGGAGAACATTGCCTCTTCTTCGGGTATCTTAATTTGGTTTGTACTAAAACCTTCCTAGGTTAGATTTCTGCCAAAAATAAGGATTATATTTTGTTTTTAAGTAATTTAGGGATTTATTTGGGTATGTATTGTCTGATAAAAAGTGGTTTGATATGTTTAAAGAAGGGGGGAGTGACTGCCCTTTTATAGTTGAGGAGGAGTGACGTTCTTGTAAATACCAAAAAGTATTAATTGGTGGGAGGTCTCCCTTAACTAATGTGGATCCAAAATTGAATAATAATAGAGATAAGGGTTTATTTGGTTGATACATACCTCCACCACATAAAAATAAATGCACTTTTATAATGTTATTCCATAACTTCTAAGTTTCCTGAATTTTACCATTTTGGTTTTTCACTTTGGTAACTAGTTTTCCAACCTAGGTAATTTATCCTTTAAGGATATATTTAAGTGATATTTTTTATAAATTCTTGACCCACTATCTCTAAATATTATATATAATTTATAAATAAAAAATACTATATTTTTTGGAATTTAATTTTGATAGAGGTTCATGTAATGCATAAAAACACTACTTGAACCCTAACCGTGTAAAAAAGTATCATTTAGGGGTCAATATGTTAATTATAGAAGATAAATTTTTTCATGAATGGACCACATGTGATATTTATTAAAATTTAAAAATAAATTGGAATAAAATAAGATTTTATTAATTTTAAATCATTTAATAAAATATCATTATTTATAAAATAACATTAATATGAATTTTGACATTATTCATTTCATTTGAATTAAAAAAATAAATACAATAATGGAGTTAAAATATATTTTTTTCAAACCTATTTAAGATGATATAATTATCTAAAAAAATAATTTAACACCATAATTTATTCAATTTACTCCACTTTTAATAATTTTAGTATCAATTATTTTATGTAATTATTAACTAAATAATACATGTGTTGGCGTTTCTTAATAATTTAAAATAACAATTTAATATATAATAATTAAAATAAATTATATTAAAAAACATTTAAATTTAAAAATAATATTTATAACCAAACATATGATGTTGTTTCCCTATCCAAAAGCTTTATAAATATTAAAGTCAAGAAAGGTGACCATTAAGTTACTTCTGAGGACTCTGAGTGGTGTCTGCCTCCTCCTCTCATCTTAGGGTGTCCTTGACATTGATTTTGAGGGGGTAGGATCCTTTCCTCTTTGGTTTCTTCCCCATCCATCTTCCCCCTTCCTCTTACGCCTCCTTGGATCTCTCCAGTTTCACTGTCTCGATGGTGCTCAGTTTGGCTTGGTACTGATCTTGTTGACATTGTTAGCTCATGGCTGCTCAGACCCTGACTCTGACCTCTAATTCCTATGCGCCTCTATGAGTCGGATCTGCAGCAGAGGTTACTAAGAGGTTTTCGGTTTTCAGTTTCTATGGTTGACGGTCTTCAGGGTGCTTCTGGTGTCAGTTTCCTCCAATTTCAGTTTCTTTTGTTTTCTTCCTCATCAACGATATTGTGGTTTGGAGCCCTTGGACACACATTCCCTACTTTGTCCCCTCGCTCCACTGCACCTCACCAAGTAGGATCTAGTGTGGTGGTTATATAGTGGATTTGGGTGTGTGTTTCGGCGGTATTTGTTGTTCCAGGCACATGCCCTTCGACAACGATGACGTTCAGTGTGGGCTTCAGAATAGACAAGGGAAAGTTTCTGATTTGTGAAGGTTTTATGGGTTTATTTCTATGAGTTATTATCCTGTTATGATTTTTTTTCAGAGAGATATATTTTTTATCTCTGTTGTTTCTAGTTGTGGTGGTGGTCTTCACTGTTGTTTATGGCGGTGATGACTTGATGATGGTGGGGATTTTCTTTGGTTGGCTTGCGATCGAGGATACCACTGGTTGTGATATTGAAGAGATCTTCTAGTTGTGTATACTCCATTCATCTACTCTAACCGTCATCATCGACATCAATGGTGGTATCTAATGATGTTGGTTAGCGGTGATGTGACTTCAGTTTTGGGTAGGGTGAGCATCGTGAGGCAGTAGGCTGGAGACAGTGATGATGGCCTCTCTTTTGAAATTTGAAATAGGGTACGTGATTCATAGAGTGGGAATGATGAGGTTTTGAACTTTTTGAAATTTTTATTCAATAATGGTGTATTTTTTTAAGGGTTCCTGTAACTTGATTTTGTGGTTACCACTTATCGTTAAAGTGGATTTTCAATAATTTAGAAAATGGATTTGAGGAAAGAAGGTTCCTTTTTTTCCTTTTTCTTTTATTAACATATTATATAGGTAACATTAATAGAATAGTATCCAAATAACTCATAAAAGTCAATACTAAGTGGTTAAGTGTATAAATATTCATATCCAATGGGTGTTGGACAAGTTAGTAGGTCATTTTAAACGTTATATTCTAAGTTTAACCACTAAATAAACTCTTTTTTACCTTAATCACTATAATTAATTATACATATTTTCCCTAATCAATATGGTAGAAAATTAATTTGACCATATTATATAATATAAATTATTATTATTCCAAATATGGAATCTATTTTTCCAAATTCAATTCATATAAGTGGTAGAATTTAATTTAGAATTAATCTAGAAAACATGATGAGAAAACGGGTTTTTAAAGTGATAATGTTAAAACGTTTACAACATTTTTAAATCTAAATTCAATATTAAAATGTCTAAAATGACCCAAATTGGATTAATAGATGTATAATTTAACTAATTTTTATTTTAAACCAATTCAAAATATAATTTAACAATATAAATTATTTAAATGAAATGAAAACTTTCAATTAAAGTTTAGTATTCGTCAGTATTCATCAAAAAATGAAACTTCTCAGAAAAATACCCAAAAATCACCATAAGCTAATTTTAACATTGAATTTTTTTCATATAAATTTTCTATAAATTGTAAATTATAATTTTAAATTATGTGCACCAAACATGATTAAACCATATTTTATAAAAAATATTGTTTTTCAGAAAACATTTCTTTATTATTTTAAATGAATCCTATTTTATTTATAATAAATATATAAAAAAATGTGGAAACTATATGTTTTCATAATTTAGTTAATCCTATTCATTCACACCATTACAACCGCTATGTGATAAAAGTCATATTAAATAATAATATTAATAGTATATTGTTTTTCAGTAAAACTCAGTCTTGCGTGTAAGTCAAGCTATTGAAGAAAATCATTATTGTGTGTAATGAAAGATAAATAGGTATTGTGTGTAACATATTTTTTCCATTAAAATGTTATTTTTTTATAATTTTAATGGTTTTACAGTGTTGAAATCAACCTTACTTTTAGTTCCTCAAAATTTAAATAACATTTTCCATTCCACTTAAACTTAACCCCCTTGTTGGTTAATTATATCATCAGAGATTTAAGTCTATAGAAATCCTAAAAAATGAATTTAATAACTAGTTAGTATGAAGAAGCTATAAATTTAAAACAAAATTTTGGGTTTCCTTGATGACATCATAACCCAATCTTTTCAAGATCTGTTGAGATGACCCTCTCAAAAATAACATAGTCTAGAACATTCACTTCTTAAGTTAAAAAATAACTTTTGGAAAGATTTTACTATATAAGATATTCTTTCAAAATTATATACATAAAATAAAAATTATTATTTTGTTTGGAGTACACTAAATTATACTCCATAATAACAAGAATAAAAAGAGTCTATGAACAGATGAAATATTCCATTCATCAATTCCATAAATACTATAAGAGTGTTAGTGAGACTAAATGGAATAATTAGAAACTTAAAAAGCCTATACCAGTTCCTAAATTATATCATAGTTATATCCTCTTCTAGGAAACTCAATTGATGATACAATGATCATAGTTCGATCATACAATACCATTGGGCTCCTCTGATTTTTTCAAAGAGATCATCAGTCCTAGAAAATGGGTATTTGTTTTTAATAGTCACATAATTAAGATTTTGGAAATCAAAAATAATGCATTATTATTCTGTATACCTTCTTTGAAAACGAAACTAGTAAATCCCAAGTTGACACACTAGGATGAATAAATCCCTTAGCCTCAAGATCCATAAACTAAACATTAATTTACTTCAACTCAGTAGGTTCTATAATATATGATGTCATAAAAGGAGAATTGTCTGAGGGAGTGGGACAATATATAACTTAAAATATCTCTTTTATGTTAACCCAAAAAAATTATCATGAAAGACCTCAGGGTATGAACTCACCACTATAGAAATAAGACAACTCAACCATTGATCAACAATATCAAGGAACACCTTCAACAACTAGTATGATATTACTCAGGTATAAGGAACAATAAAACCCACTCTCCTTGATCTAGAATCTCACTCACCCTAAAATACAAGAGGGACCCATCATGAGATAGTAACTAAATTTTACAGTGGTAATAGTCAATCTAGGACTTAATGATCATCGTCTAATCCATTCCAATGATAAGGTCAAAGATATCAATATTAAGAATTTGGAAGTTCCACACAAATTTGAGGTTGAAAATCATCACCTAACATGTGGAACTACTAAAATATTATTCCTTCCTCTTTCTCAATGGATTAGAAAGATCCAACACGAGTGATATGATATCTATTTTTAATCCCAACATTACAATAAAATTATTTGGTTTTAAATAAAGAGTTTTAACTATATCAAAAAAATAAAAAACCATTGAGGATGAAATGAACATTGTACCTATCACAATAGATATCTTTCCTTCATATTATTCTAGTGTATACTCTACTACATAAAGATTTTTGGTCCTAGATAGTTATTGTTCTTTCATAATAGTTTGAGTTTCCTCCTTATAATTTGAATTAGATCAACTACACTTTGATGAATCAAAATGAACCTAATAGCCTTTGGAAATATTGGATCTAGCTCTAATGTCTTGCATCATTATTTTCTAAAAACACATAAAATGATCAAATTTTTTGCAATGATGGACTTTATTGGGTGCTTATATATAATTATGCTTGGTATTAATAAGACACCCAAACAATTAACAAACTACATGATTCTATCTTGTAGCATCCCTATAGAATGGTCCTGATGTAAACCGAGTACTCTTATGCTTGCTTTTCTGGCCAGATGACACACCCTAGCTACCACCACAACAACTGAAGATCCATGTAAATATGTTTTCCCAGCTATGTCTGCCTTATACATAGATGAATTATTAACCACCTTAAAAAAAATAGGAATAATATAATCATAATTTATTGAATATCACCCCTTAAACCCATATTGAACCTCCAATATAAAATGTTGTTTTTAGAAACAAGATTGGGTGATAAGTGAACCAACTCGATGAAATGAGTGTAATATTCCATAAAAGAACAATCCCACTTCTCCCAAGATATAAATTCCCTAGTACTTTCCCATAATAATTTTACAAGATAATTTTTTTTATTGAACTCCTTCTCAAAATAATTCCATGTAAGATCCTCTTGTAACTTAGATTTAATGATAGATTCCCACCATTTTATTTCTAATTATTCAGGAATGTAAGTGGAAAAAACCCACGGTAGAGTCCAATTGAGTTTTCAAAAGGTGGTAGATATTAACAATACACTTTAGAAACTCTTCATATTCTTGGGGTCCATAATTACCATGAAATATATGAAGATTCTTCTTGGTAAATTATAGTCCCTTATCTAGCGCTCACCTATGATTTCCAACACTATCCTGACCCAAAGTTTGAATTGCGCAGATAAAAAATTCCACTAAAAATTGACTACTAGAGGATTCATCTGCAGAAATTATCTCACACCATACTCTAATAGGTTAAAAAGTTATATTCAAGGATGAATTATCTAATAAACACAAAATAAAACATCTAATTAGCTTAAGTGAAACATTAAGAATCAAAATATCAATTCAAGAATAAATATTGACGCATTTAAAAAACAATAATTTAAAACAAAAATGGATTCAATGAACTCAATATGTAAACATTGAAAAGTAATAGGTTCATATAAATAAACCCCAAATAAATTTTATTTAAATAACCTCAAAAAAAATATCAATATTTATTAAAATTCTGGAAAACCCAAGGTAACATATGTTTATACACTAAAGTTAGTTTTCCAGGCACCCATCCACACTTACTACTCGAATTATGAAAACCTTAAATTCTATATTCTATAGTCCCTGATCTAAGTATAGGAAGTTTCATCACACTTTCATATAGGTATTGGCTCTGATAACATTTTATAACGAACCAACCTTGGTCTGCATGAAATGTCACATGAGATGACCATTCATAAGGTGAAGATCAATACAAAAACCAAAACATGACTCAAGGGTAACTGTAAAGATATAAAGAGTGTTGAAACCAAAAGAATGTATAACACAATTATGATACATACAACATGAATAAAAAAGTTGAAAACTAAAAATAAAATAAAATAATATTAAAACCAATTTTACATGTGACCAACTATCACAACCATCCCAACCCTCTATGAAGATGACAACATCCAAGAGATGCTGATGAACTAAATGATATTCTTACCTTCACTTGTATCCTAAAAAACTAGATCTTTATATGTCCAATGGAATGTTTAGGATGTTAGTAAAATTCTATATAGGACACCACCATGAATCTATGTAATGTTTATCCCCATGAAATTGTTAGTTCTAACATTAAAAAAAACAAGTTTATAAATAAATTTCAAATGAAAACCTATTTTTTAGTGCATCTTTTAGGGTCCCTTAAATTATTTTATATACACATAAACATGGAATATGGAATTTATATGAAATAAATCATAAATTCATAAAAAAAATTATCCATGGAAACATCATATGATAAACATGTTAGCAATTAAACATTATACAACATCATCATGTATAAAACCAAGAACAAGTGGGATCTTGCCTATGAGAATATTTACTAAGTTATTTGAAGGAATAATAAGTTAGGAATACCATTATCCTACTGATATTTAATCTTTCCATTGTCTATCGATATCACAAGAATAAATCATAGTAGAGCCACACTCACTAAGGTTGGAATATGTCCATAACCCAATACACCTGAGGTCCCAAATGTGATATGTTTTCCAAAAAATGTCAAAATCTATGCTCAAATATTGATAAAACATTTTCATAGAAAATCATCACTACTCTCATGCCTGAAAATAAAATTTTTAGTTAAAATCATCTTTGAGGAATTTTAGAAAACACATAATTTGAATAATATTTTTTAAATAAGATCCCCTTTTAAACCCACTTTTTCATTCCACCCAAGATGATTAATATCAAACGAGTCAATTTTACAAACTGAAATAAATTAATTTATAAGAAAATTAAGTAATTCAAGGTTTATCACTATTTTAAAAAGACACCTACCTCGCCAATGGTTTAAAACGTATCTTCTTCAATAATGGATATTGGAAACTAGGATATGTGGTCTTCACAATACTATATCTATATGTAACATCTTCAAATACCCATAAAAACCTTTAGATCTAGAAATAATAGCCTAATTAAATTCCAATAGAACAAGGGGGAAATATATCAAGGAGATATCCAAGATAAGGAGAAGATATTAGATCAAAAACCAAACATACCTTAAAGAGAAACACTATAAATAAAGGGAAATGACCATGGATACAAGGATTTAACTATCTAGAGAATTTGGGAGAGTTTTTGTCGGGATTAAGGGACATTTAGAGAGGACTATACTTAAGCAAAACCAAGGAGATTAGTTTAAATTCCAATATTAAGAGGTTTAGATCTGAGTGAACATTTTGGATACACAATTTAACAAACCATGCACTAACCATGCCATGGCCTTTTTCCTTTTAAAATTTAGGTGCACGGTTACCTTGGGAGATCCACACTATTTGGAAAACCATAATAAATACCTATGATAGTCACTAGACCGAATCCAAGATGCAATCAGAGTTGTCTTGTAAGGATTTAAAACCTATTCTCAAACCATGAAAAATGTCACTCGGACTCACTATTCCATTCAACATGGTTTCCACATGGTTATCACTGACTATGCACCTAAACTGTGCAATTGAATTGTTTTTTATGAAACTCCAAATTTTAAATTCCCAACTCCCTAAAACCTCTATAACATTTCAAGATATAAACCAATATCAAATTAAATCATACCCATGGCCTGGAGGGCATCACATTTATGTATGATTTTAAAAGTATGATATTTTTTCATTTTTAGTTATTTATTTAATTCAAAAAAATAGCTACAAAGCGATGGTGTTATTTATAATTCAACCCTTTTAGTATTCCCCTTGATTATAATTAGTGTTGTCATTGATATTTTTAATACAATATGAGATAAGTATTGATGAGATACATTTTTTCTAGGGTATGTTTCTGTTATAACACCCCCAGTATTTTGAAATTTATTTTATTTAAATAATATATACAATAGAATTTTATATACACAACAACAAACTTAAACAAACCACATTATACTACAAAAATATTATTACTTAAATATGAATGTTATATCATAACCATTGGTTTAACAGGTATAAATAAGAATAAAAATATTATAAAATACATGTATAATTTTTTTATTTAGAAAAATTAATAATTGATCTTACATTGATTGTAAATTGTATGGAAATAATGATAAAATATTTTTAAGTTATAAGAGATATTTTTCCTAAAATTGTTTTTATTTGTGGAATGTATTTTTATCATAATAGATTAAATTAATAACTATTGATAAATTATTCAAATGAAATAATTATATTATATATTAAACTAAAAAAAATTAATATTCATTTATTTATGTTCATCAGTAAAGGGATGAAAATAATGTCTGTTTAAGCTTAAAAAAATACATTTTATTCAAAATAAGGTTTTTATTGCATTTTGTGTGTGGATATAATAATTAATTTCTAAAAAAATATAAATTTTATTTGGGAAAATGGATATAATTTTTGAATCCAAAATTTCATAAGAGTCATAGGTTTAATTTTTAGTATTTATTCTACAAATATTTATTTTTGAGTGAAGAGTGAAAAATATCGCTTTTTGAAAAAATGTCATTTCTTTTCATTAAATTAACTAATTTAAAAGTACCAAAATAT
Organism: Viscum album; assembly: GCA_963277665.1. NCBI lineage: Eukaryota > Viridiplantae > Streptophyta > Magnoliopsida > Santalales > Viscaceae > Viscum > Viscum album. Next base: position 513,566,709 of record OY728141.1, on the reverse strand, counting down.
TTTCTATCTTATTTTATAGTATAATAAGATAATTTTATTTAAAATAATCTAAATAATTCCATAGTAATTAATATTAAATTTCATTTTACAATAAGTTCATTTTTATACTTAGAAACACAATTTTTTAAAAACTATTTTTCATTGCCTTTTGCACACTTATATTTAAAGAAATTTCTTAAAATAATAAAATTTTAATATAAAAAAATAGATTCCATATTTATAATTAGGTTGTTTAAATTTATTACTGAGGTCAATATAATTTTTGGCCATTATGAATAATAACAAAGCTAAAAAATGTGTCACCATAGTATAGGACAAATCAAGTTAAATATGGAAAAAACATTGTGATAAGGCCCAAAAATCTTATCTTATTTTTTATTGAATGATGGTATTACAACCCGTATCACTTTATATTCAAAATTGGATAGTATTTGGGCCAATTTTCCATGTCTATATTTTTTTATAAAATGATAAAATATTATTAATGTTCTATTCCAATCATTTATAAAAGGACACCTCATCTCCTCCATTCCTCACACATTTTGAGAACTCTAGTTCAGAAAATTCCTGCCAAAATATTTCCCAAAAATCTATCAAAATTTTCTATAGGTCTTGGTATTCTCAAAAGACCAATCCTAAAAGTACTAGGCTATAATCTAATAGGATATTTCCAAGTATAAGGTGTTAGAGAATGTACAAAGATAAACGAGACTTAGGGTTAGATATTTTATTTTTAAAACCTTGATTCTGAAGTATTTATTTTAAATATTTATCCTGTATATCCATGTTCTTAAAAATGTTCCAAGAATATTCTTATTTATACACCAAATATTTTTAAAATTCATTTCAACTACTTTTTAATTTCCTTTTTAATGTTTAAAAATCAATATTTAAAATATTTACCATATGATCCATATTGATATTTTTTTTTCCAAAGTGAAAAAAAACGTTCTATTAATGTACACATCATGAAAGAAATTTCCCATTTTTATAAATGTTATTCTTATCATGATTCCTATAAAATTTTCCATGGTTATTTTCAAATAAATAATTTCTCTTAATATTCTATGAATTTTTAGTTTTAAAACATTTTTCTAAGGGAAAAAATCATTTTTCTCAACTTTATGAGATAAATGAAAGTGTTATTTCTCGTGATATAGAATGACTACTCAAATTAGTATTATAATAAATGTTCAATATTTTTTTATTAATGATATGGTTCATTGAAATTTTATATGAATTACATGTGAGATTGATATAACTCTGATGATGGGTGAGCCAGATATAGTTCTCCAACGCATTTGGTAAAGTGAAAAATTTTATTGGTGATAGGATACTCCTAAGAGAAATGAGAATATCTAGTTAGGTAGTTTTTTTATATGGGTTATTATAAGGGTAAATGTTAGGATAATTTCCCAAGGTATTGACATTATATCTAGAAATGTTTTATAAAGGAAATATGTTTATTTCAAAAGGTAAGAAAACAATCTTAGGTTCTTAAGTAAGGTTTATGACATTTATTTTAAATACATGTAAAATGATTATTTTCCAATAAAAGGTATTCATGAGTTTGAATGTTTTCCAAAAAAACCTTATGATTTCATTTTTTCTTCTATGATTTTATATTAAATTTATTATGAAATATATTAAGAATTTATTTTCTTTTCATGTAAAGGTAAATGGATATTTGAGGTAAAATTTTTATATGGGAATGGAAAATGTTATAATGGATTTTTTTAGGTGTATATATGGACTAATAAGTTTCTTGTTTTTTCTTATGTCCTTTACTAATATTTATTTTGATCATATGACACTTTTAAATGACTTTTAACAGATCTTATAGATTAATAATAAGGTAAATAAAGTCAAAGTTCGAGATATGGTACTTAACATGAATGAAGAAAGGGTTCTTTATAAAGAACATTTTTTGTTGAAAATATATACTATATGAAAATATACACATTTTTATGTAATTTTTTTCATAATTATCTAAAACTATAAATTGAAAAGATCCTATAATTGTAAGAAATTGAAACCCATGATATAAATCATGCAATCATGGGTTGTTTAGGATATAGGGAATTATATATGGTATCAAAGTAAAGGTTTTGATAACTTTAGGGGTTAAGATGTTTTTATTTTATAACCTTATTAGTTAATATACTATGGATAATTTGGGTTATTTTGAGAATAGTTTATGAAGTATAAGATAACTAAACTTATGGTAATATAGGTTGAACTTACAATGAATAAAAAGTATCATAGACTAAAGTAATTTCATCTTCGAGTAATATATTCACAAGGTAGACTGATCAAATTTATTTAGTTTCTCAATTTTATTTAATTAAATAAATTATTGGATATTGAATCAAAAATTTATTTTGTTAGTGAAAAATTTATTCTTGATGATGGATGGTAAAAAATAAAATCAAAACACATTTTCTATTTCATAGGATTCACTTTAAATAATAATTGAAAAACCTTACTCATATGATTTAGACACATTTTCTAGTATTAAACTTACCTGAAAAAACACATTATAATGTGTCCCAATACTCTTATTTACTTTGATATAATTAAGGAAACTTGGATTCATTTTAAAATATTTTTAAAAAAACCAACTCATCATAGCCTTTTTTGAAAAAAAAAATAATAGAATATATTATATTTTTACAATGGATGACTCAAAAAAGGACTTCTAATCCTATACTAGACTACAAAGGAGGGTGAACTTCATGCATATTATGCATTTATCTTATTATTTGATATTTTTTATATTTATAAACACCAAACCTTATTTGAAAAACTCATTTTAAACCACATTCTAATGAATTATAGGAGTTGTGTTTGAGATTTTGCATGAAATCTATGTATTAAAAACATTGGATTGTTCACAAATTTCAATATCTATCAACATCAATTTCAATCATGATGAAATAATTGTGTATAGAAAAAATGAAAGTGAGGAATTTGGAAATTGTTTTTGGTGTTCTTAATATATATGGACTCGACTTGTTAAATCATGAGGCATCCATCATAAAAATTTGGATTGGAATACCTAGTGTTATATATTTAAAATGTATAAGTTATTTATGTTTAAAGTAGGAAACCTGAATATATTTAGATTTATAAATCTTAATACATGATTCATATTTTTTATTATAGGAAGAATGAATTATGTAATAGGATGTGAAATATTAGATAATGAATTATAAAGAAAATTAAAGTATTGAAGTATGTACATATAGGGTCTAAATTGTTATCATGTAGTGGTATTTTATTTAAGGGTTGATAAATTTAAGGATGATTAGATTTTTAAAGGAATTAGTACTATTTTTTGATTTCGTGTGATGAAAGTATGTTAGGAGACATTTATTGAGTTTTAATAAATTTTTGAGTTATATGTAACCCTTAAGTTTGAATTTTGTTATGGAGAAAAGGATATTTGAGGAATAATACATTTTTATTTTGTGGACATAAGTGGAAAGGTTTTGATAGTCGTTATGGTTAATATGATCTTTTATGTCGAGGTAATTATGGTTAATTGGGAAAAAGGAGTTATTACATTTTGGGAATATATGATTTATTATATAGATTATGACGGGATTGAAAAGTAATTTGGTGAATAAGAGATTAAAGTTGATTTTGAATAATTTCACAATATTTGGAACAATATATGATTACAGTAAATAGAAACATATTTTTTGGATAAAATGGGAGTTTATTTAAGGAATAAATGGAGAATTTTATATTAGAAGAATTTGGATATTATATTATAAAGGAATATACAATTTTGGTATTTAATTTATAAGTGACTAAAGTTGTTTGGAGATAAATTTTAAATTGATCTTAGAAGAATATGTGATTAAATATTTCTAATTTTTGGGCTTAAAATTGATCCGGAATATTTTAATGATTTTTAAGATTAGTTATTTATGGAATGATTTATGTATAAAATTTTGTTCTATTATTGGGCCTTTGTAGATTATTGTTGTAAATAATTATTCATATTATATCTTATCTTATCTTGTGCTAACAAATTATTTGTTTTGGTTAATTTCTAATGACTAGTGGATTAAATTGTTATCCTTTTATGGATCTTATGATCTATCATAAGTTTATTTTAGTTTTTAAGGCATGATAAATTCATCTTGATTACTCATTTCTTATAGTAATAAATGTTACAAATGTGGAAAAAATTCTAGAATCACAACCAAAGTATTAAATGGTTATTATGAAATGGAACCAAATCAAGTATGTATATTTTTTATGTTCTCAATATTTATGGTAAAATAACCCTTCCACTCTAATAAAAGGATATAGAAATAAAAATGTTATCCATTTACCTTCATCTCTTATGAATTTAATGAATTATTTATACCTTACTGATTTATGGTTTTTTAGTCAATATATTTCTCTTGATAATGTTCTTTACCATTCTATATTATTCCTTGGATGCTAATTTTCTCCTCCATGTCCATATTTTCACTTCTGGCTAATATTCTCGTTATGTGGGAACTTTATTATGTGTTATTCTAGGTGAAAATCACATTTATTTTTTTCTATATTCAAAATTATGTTTTATTATCCCTGTTTATGTTGTTGGTTTTCAAAAAATGTATTTTTAAATAATAATTTCTTTTCTTTTCATGATTGTATGTTTTATCTTTTACTCAATGGAAATAATATTTCAAACTCTTTTTATTGGACACAAGATAAAAAAAAATTGGAATGGATTTATTTAAAGGGGTAAAATGTAACACCCAAATATTTTGGATTTTATTTTATTTAAATAATATATTTGATAGAGTGTGTTATACACCACACCAAGTTTAATCTTACCATGATATACTACAAAAATATTATTATTTAAATATGATCCTTATAATATAGCAATTGGTTTAGAGGTTATCACTATGAATAAATGTATTATGAAATATATATATATATATATTTCCTTAATAAAATGAATAATAAATCATACATTGATTATCAATTGGTTGTAAAATATGATAACATATTTTTAAGGTAAAATAGATATTTTTCATATAACTGTTTATATGTGCACAAAGTATTTATATCTTAATAAATTAAATTATTTAAATTGATAAATTATTCTGAAGAAAAAATTATATTATATATTCAATTTATTTAATTAACTTTAATTTAATTATGGTTTTTAGGAATGTAATTAGAATATGATAATTTTATGCTTTAAAAATACATTTTCATTAAAAAAATGTTTTTTATTATATCCTGTGCATGGGTATTATAATTATTATTTTTGAAATATATGAATAGTATTTTATTAAATTTTAATAAGTTTTTTAATCAAATTTTTATAATAGGTTTAGTAAATTTTTTGTATTTATTTAAAAAGAATCATTTTTTATTGAATAGTGAAAATTTATATTTTGTGAAAAACTATCATTTCTTTTATTTAAATAAACTATAATTTAAAAGTTACATTAAATTTTATATTTGGTTTTAAAGTAAAATAATATATATTTTATTAGATATAATCTAAATAATTTCGTAAGAATCAACATTATACTTAACTTTGGTGAAAGTTCATTTTTATGCTTAAAAACACAATTTTCAAAAAACTGTTTTTATTATGTTTTTCACCCATATTTTTAATGTAATTTCTACAACTTATACAAATTGTATCTTAAAAAATTAATTCCATATTTGGAATATGGATTTTCAAATTTATTAATGTGCTTAATTTCATATTTGGTAATTATTAATAATAATGATGTTATAAAAATATTTCACCATGGTAAATGGTAAATAAGGTTAATTAAGGTAAACAATTTGTAATAAGGCCACACAATCATATAATAATTCTTATTAGAGGATCTATTTTTACCCTTACCAATATATATTATAAATTGGATAGTTTTTGAGCAATTTTTACTTGACAAATTCTTTATATTGTTTTTATACTTTGAAAAATTACAAGTGTACCACCTACCTCACTTATAAAAGGGAACACCCTCTCCTCCTTTCCTCACACAGTTTGAGCATGCTAGTTCATCAAATATCTACCCAAATATCTCCCCAAAATATCAAACTATGTACTAGTGATCCTATAATTCTCAAAATACCAATCCTATAAGGCTAAATTTATAGAAAAAAGGTAGATATTTAAATAAGAGTAAGAAAATGTAAGAAGCAAGATGACACTAAAGGTAAAATATTTTTCTTTAAAACATTTTTTTAAAGTGTTTAATTCAAATATTTATCCCCCATATCCATGTTCTTCAAAATATTATAAGACATTCTTATTAATACATAAAATATTTTTAAAAGTCATTTTCAACTAATTTTTGTCTTTCCATTTAAATATTTAAAAAAGAAACATTTTAAAATTTTAACATATGGGTCATTTTTATGTTTCTTTATCAATGTTATAAAATAATTATTTTTAATGTATATAGATTTACCACATTTTCCCAACATCATAACCAGAATTATTTATAATTATTCCTCTTAAAATTTTCATGGTTAATTTCAAATAAATTCATTCTCTTAATATTCTATGAATTTTTAGTTTTTAAATGTTTTTTAATGGAAATAAAAACATTTTCTCATCTATGTGTGATAATTGAATGAATTATTACTTATGGTTTTAAGTATTAATTCAGATGTGTTTTAAGATAAATGTTCACAATATATGTTTTTATTAATTCTATGGTTCTTATACATTATATATGAATGAAATGTTATCTCAATAAATCTCTAATGATTGGTTAGATTGTTATAGTTCTCCAAAGCATTGGAAAAATGATGAAGTTTATCGGTGATAGGCTACACTTAAGTGATATGGGAATTATCTAGTTTGTTGATTCTATTGTAAGGGTTTTTTATAGTGTTAATGTCAAGATAATTTACTAATTAACCAACTTGATATGATAAAAATAGTTTATCAAGGAAATATTTTTATCTTAAAAGGTATGAAAATGAGATTATGTTTTTAAGGAAAGTTTATGATCTTTTTTTAAAATAATGATGAAAGGATTTTTTTCTAGGAAATTTATTTATGGGTTAACATGTTTTTCAAGAAACTATTATGATTATTATTTTTTCCTTTATGATTACATATTAAATTTTTTATAAAATATATTTTGAATTTAAGTTGTTTCCATGGAAAAGAAATTAGATATTTGAGTTCAAATGTTTATTATGAAAAGAAAATCTTTATTATGGATATTTATGGTTTAAAAATAGACTAACGAGTCTCTTTATTTTCATGTCACTTACTAGGATGTTTCTTCTCATCCCATGTTTTCAAATGAGTTTTAATAGGGGTTAAGAATTATTAAAAAATTAATAAATCTAGAGATCCAAATATGGGAGTTACCTTGAATTTTGTAAGTGTGTCTTTATAAAGAACTTATTTTGTGAGAAAAAACGATAGTGTGTGGAAATTAAAACTTTGTTACATAATGTTTTAACTAATTCTATATAACTCTTAAATGAGAATATCCTTGAAATTTGAGAAAGTTAATCCCCTATTATAAATCATGTAATTATTTTTTGTTTATGTTATGGGGAATTACATATGTGGACATTATAATAGGGTGAGATGTGAGTTCATATAAATATTTTCTTAGATTCTTTTATTTTTTTAATAATGATATGTTTATATAATACTACTTAATTATGTTTGGATTTAAAAAAATCATGGGAATCCTTGGGTAGAAAAGTTGGAAACTAGTGATGAGTTCTATACCAATTGAGATTATACACTAATTGATATTCCCTTGTTGTGGTCCTGACAAGGCTAGGGGTGGTGGCCCGATAAGTCTATTGAGAGAAAGTTTAGGTCGGTACTATAGGATCTCAACTTATCTTAGTATATGGTTCACCCAAGTTCATCAAATATTATTTCCATAGGACCTAGGGAGTCATCCAATATTGATCTTGATATGCTAGTTATTGTTACTTCGTTTATGATGGTGATTTAATTTTCCATTCTTGTGGTGTTTTCTATATGATTGTTAATTTTTTCATGAGATTTGATATTTTTTCACCTTCATAATTTTTTACTTATAACTTACTCACTTATAGTTATTTATCATTTTTCCCCATGGTATTTTAATCATAATTTTTCATTATACCTTCATTTTTGGGTTTTTCATACAAAAAGTTCAAATTATTATGAAATTTAAAATATAGAGGATTTATTTTTCGTAATTTATCATTATCAATAAACAAACATTTTCATATTATTCATTATTCTTGATTCCATTTATTTTACAATTTTTTGGATATTTAATGTTTATTTTCAAAAATAATGAGAAAAAGTTTGGTTTGCTTTGACTAAATCAAGGTGGATTTGAAAAGAAAAAAAATAATTTTAAATGTTATTTTTTTTATCTATCATGGATATAAAATAAAGATATATTCTAATTTTTTTTTAAACTATCATTCTTAGTTTATCTTATAAAAAATGTTATAGATTCTTGGAGTTATCCTATCAAGCATTTGATCACACCCTATACACAAAATCTTGTTTGTGTATATAGTTTCATTATCAATGATATTGGGAAATAGATCATGTTTTATATGATGGATGATACTCCATGGTCATTTTGAGAGCATGTGTATGTTAGGATATGGAGGTGACCAAGAGTCACATGGGGTTGGTTCATTTAGCAGCTCAATACTTATGTATCTAATGGGTTATATTCTATAGTTTGGATACATTAGTTCTCTTATTTCATTTTGGGTTGATATTCTATTCTGAAATAACATTTATAAACTTTGTTTCATTTTGTGGGTAATTAATTTATTATATTTTTACATCATTTATTATACTTGTGAGCGATTTGGTTTGGTTTTTTATTTTGAAGGTGTTTTTTTATTAGTATGGATGCCCAATATTTAGATACATCATGCTTAGATTAAGAATGATTTATGTTATTTATTTATACTTATAGGGTAAAATAATTACCAAGGTATATAATTGAAACCTTTAACACTTATTTCCAACCTATTCTGATTGAGAATGTTCTTTAGGCCTTATGGGGGATCGACTTGGGTAACATGTCAGGTTGATCGGGGTCGGTTTTCTACATTCATTTTATTAATGTTTATTTTCATTTTCATCCACTTATTTCCTATAAAATTTCATATATGAATCATATTATTTTTAAAAATATTTTTTTTATTTTTTCTTCTATGTATTTTTATAGGTGAATACAGCTATTTGTTTTGGTATTTTTTAGGTGTTGGTGAGTTACTCTAGGGACGAAAAAGCACTTATCCCATATATAACTTAGGTATATGGATGGTATGTTATTTTTATTCATTTAGTTTTAAATTTATCTAAATTATAATCATGGTTTTGGTAGTATCATATGGAATTGATGTGGTAAAGTGTGAATAAATTTGATGCATGCTAAAGACATAAATAGTTCATAGTTTGACTAGAACATTTAAATACTAGAATAAGTTTTTCTTAGGTTCTTAGCATGATTTCCTAAATCAATTGATATGATATGTAGGAATATAATGAGTTATGTTTATGATTTTTTTTATAATGTTGATATTTTTGAAATTATATTCTATGATATTGAAAATTAATTACATGTTTTACTTTATGTAAAAACACTAGCACGAGCAATTCCAAAGTAGGAAGAACGGGCAAAACCTGCAAAACCCTGGGAATGTGGGGGCCACCATTTGAATTTAAAACTGGAAAAACCATGTGCAGATGGGCTCCACCATTCAAATTTGAAACATTATTTGTAACGGTAACTTCCATCAACCCTGTGGTCGATCCTGACAGATTCTTCCCTCCCGAATCACCGTGCTGAGCACCTTATATCACTGAGCTAAAGACGGCACCGTACCTCCGCTTCCTACAGACTGCCTCTAAATGACCTGGAAGACCGCACGCTAAGAAAATCCTCGGAGGGGATTTTTAAAACAGCCTTTTCCACTATTTTTTTCCATCTCTAGATCTTAAAATAATATGCACTAGAAGATTCAAAGATAAATCCATCTCCACACAAATTCTCGCATAGGCCGTGGAAAGAAAGAAAGTTGTATCTTTATTAGAACAAAGAAACAAACCTAAGGAATTTCACACTACTTTCTGAATCGCCAGATTATGGACAGGTAGCCAGAGGCCTGGAAAGATGACCTATATCGTAGCTGATGATGATTCTCTTCCATAATGGTGATCCTAAGACAAGTGGGATAAAGAAAAATTCCACGAACCACACTAGTAATCCTCCTTGTCCCTAGCACTCGCAAAATCTTCCATGATATTGTACTTTAGTTTTTTTATTTATTGTAATAAATTTTTAATGTTTAATAAATTTTACTGAATGATTCAACTCATTTAGGAAGTATATATTTCATCCTTGACCCTGATTCAACAATGAGTTCCTAGAGTTACAAGAGATTAAACTTTTTATGGTTTCATTGTTTTATGATTGATAATATTTTCTCTAGTGTAATATCTTTCAGTTTTTCAATGTGAAAACATTGATAAAAAATCAATATAATTCCAATTTGACCAAATAATATAAAAATATTTGTGTTATTTACCAGATTATTTACTTTTTTTCAGGAATTTTATATTAAACATCACTTTTTTTCTTTGATTCTTGAAGTGATTATCAAACTCTTAATAATTTCTTGCTCACTAAATCAATTTTATTTTATTTTTTTAATATATGGAACACTAAGAATGCTATTTTATTTTTTATTTATATACAGCAAATTATTTTTATTGTTTCAAATTCTCCATATTAGAATCTTGTTCATATATTAAAATATTTAATTGTATATAATGTATTGACTTTTTGTTGAATAAAAAAGTATTTTTTATTATTTAATCAACTAAATTTAGTGATTCACTGTTAACATTTAGATATTTATTATTATCTTGAAAATATTAATAAGGTGATGTAACATTGATACTTCCAATATACCTCTATGATTACGGATTTGTGTTTATTGTAATCATTTTATTATTATTTTAATTAGAATAATAATCTATTTTTTATTTATTTGTTTTATCTATGTTAAAAATATTTTATTAAACATTAATTTTTTATTTTTTATTTTGTAACTCTGAGAAGAAATAACTCCCTCCCCCCACCATAACATTTTTCTTCCACATTCAATAGTTTTAACAATGAATAATGAATTTAATTATCACTAATATATATAAATCATGATTAAACTAAATCATTATAAGGGTGTTATATATCAAATAGGAACTACTATAAAATATTCCTTTATTAGTGATCAAAAATTCATTTATAAACCACAATATTTTACCCGATGATAAAAAAATCAATGGTTCTATTAAAATAAAAAAGAGATGATTAAATGTGGAATTTATTAGTGTTTTCTCAGCATTAATAAAACAAGTATTTTCTACCGCTAGAATTTAGTATTGATAAAGGATATTTTAACAACTAAAACTTATTGTAACTTTACAACAAACTAAACCAAACAAAATTAATAAAAAAAGTAAAATTTCATGAAAAAATAAAGGTTTTTTCAAAAAATTAATATATCATTACATTTTACCAATTTCATATAACTTTAGTATTATCTATATTGTTACAAAAATTAAGGATAAATAAGTACAAATAGTTTCAATAACTAATAGAAATATAATAACAATAGAACACATGAAAGAGATCGTATATAAGGACCAACCATCCATTGACATTGTCTGTAAAAAAGAACCATCTTTCTATAATACTATCAATTTTTATATTATTAATGCTGTTTTAAAAGTGAAAACAAACTATAAATAAATTTTTATATAATAATGTGATGAAATATAATTGATTCATAATCTATTATATTAATAGGAAATGAAATATCACGCTAATAAAGAAGAAAACACTAAATTATCTACTTATTTCAATCTTTAAAATAATACACAATTCTTTGCTTTAAATTTACTATTTTCAATAAAATGATATCTCATAAGTTTAGTTTATACCAAACTATTAGTGAAAAATATACTTGTGTTGGATAATTAATATACTTTAAAAGATAATAATTTTTTTCTTTAAGGTCTTTGGTACTCTAGAATTACAATATAAATTTCCTTTCATATGAGTCAATTCCATTCATCACATGTGAATCAAAACAATTTATTTCAATGGGAAGAGATATTGATCATTTTTATCCCTTGTTTCTATCGAGGAATACACCTTAACAAATATATAATGGATTTGAGTCAAATATAGAGAAATTTATTTTTATGGGAAGTGAAATTTCTCTTCTAATAGAACTAAATTATTGTAGTTTTTATATAAAGAAGGTTTTTGAGTAAAATGTAGAGAAATTTATTTTATATTGATATAATAGTAAGAATCCCCAAGAAATAGTTAGCATTATAACTTTTGTTATATCTTAATAAACACCAATGATCCTATAATAATTAAGTAATAACATAGTTAAAAAATATATAATAAAAGATTAAAAAATTAAAAAAAATATATAAAATTTATGATAAATACCATTTATAGTAGTAAAATATTCTTTGGCTCATTACAATAATAAAACATAATTAATTGATGTATTTTTTATTCCAACTGGTTATAATGCAATCAATGATTTTTTCCTAAATTCTGACAACAATTTCAAAAAAAAATTGGATTAAAACATATTATGGTGGCGTAGAGCTTAAAATATGGTTATAGTTATAAAAATAACGTTTGGATATTTTGGGGAAATAATATTTTAAATTGATGTTATTTTTGTTTATATATATCACAAATAAATCACTAATAATTATATATATTTTTCTTCATAATCCTATATCATATGGTCATTGTGATTTTTTGACACTAGTTTATAGATGTGTAATTTATCTTTATAGGTGAAAAATAAATTAATGATCATTGTCCAAAATTTTTGAGACATTTCAAGTCCATTTTTTCAGTTCTTATCATTGGATGTCTTTTTATAAATAGAATTAATTTTATTATAAAAATACAATTTACATAATTTTGGGAAAATTATATGTCATATTAACCTATGGTTTGTTCCTATATGTAAAATAATTAATTAAAAACAATTGTACTAATTTTTTTATGACAATTTGATGACTTTTACTCAATTATGATCATTTGAAACCTGTTTATAAAACTAATAATGAATTTTAATTTTAAAAAATAAACTTTATATCATTCTATGTAAATCCCACATTGAATTGATGTGTTTTTTTTCATACACTTCATATATGAATCAATAAAAAATTGTCTAAAATTTTATGAAAATATATGACCATTTTCTTAGTTTCATTATTCGATGCATGTATTTAAAATTTTAAATTGAACTTTTAATCATTCTAGGAACATTACAAGTTTGATTTATGTGAATATTTTTTATAGGTAAAAAGTGAATAGACAATAATTTCAATAAATTTTTGTGATATTATAATATTTTATGATTTTTTATGGTTATTTTCACATTTATAGAACTATAATGACTTTAACTACAAAAAATATTCTTTATATCATTTTAGGGGAATTACACATCATATTAACATACAATTTTTTCCAAAAATTCAAAAATATACCAAAAAAATTTGTAATATTTTTTTTGATAATCCTACTTTTATTCGTAGTTTAGATCATTTGAGGACGGTTTATAAAATAAGAAAAAATAAATTTAACCATTCTGGTTAAATCAAACATTAAATTTATGTGTGGTTTGTTCCTATATGTGATAAATGAATTTAAAATAATTTTCCTACTTTTTTTGTTATAATTTGTGCTCAATAACTTGGATTTGATTGTTTGATTCTCATTTATCAAACTATAAAAACACATTGGTTTTTTGGCCACATCACATATTGGATTAATGTTTATTTTTTTCCAACAAATCACATATAACTCAATGATAGTTTTTATAAATGATCAAAAAATAGGGGAATGTTTTCTCAATTATGATCATTTAACACATGTTTCTAGAAATTATAAGACATTCATATTTGTAAAAAGAGAATTTGGATAAAAAAATTATATAATATAGAACATGAAAAAATACTTCAAGTCAAATAATTTTAGAAAACTAATTATATAAGTGATCTTAAAACACCTCCTCATGATGTCTGGAAATTTTTGTCACTATGTAGGTTTTAAACTCATTGTTTAATGAATATATTTAATCATATGAATGTGTTTAATTACTCATATCCATATTCCATAGAAAAATATAGATATATAATTGGTTAATAAATATTTTAAATGAAATTGTATTTATTAAAAAATAAACACATCTCATAAATAACTTTTCAAGGATGCCAGTTTTCTAATAGTTTATGACATATTTCATAAATTTACTGTTTTAGTATCCAAAATTATAACAATTAATTAGTTTTAAACACTATAAAAAATATTTATAAATATAAGAAATGTTTCATGATAAATTTTGTAATACCAAAATGTTATTTTATGTCTTAATAATTATTCATATTTATAAATACTTATGTTTCTTGTATTCACTATGTGTTCACATACCATGTACTTGTCGATACACAAACACCACACAACCATAGAAAAAAAATATGATTATAACATATTATAAAACATATAATTGGAATATTTTAGATAAAATATTGAAAATATTTTATTAATAATTAAAAATGGGCATCATGTGTGACCAATTTTTTGGATATCCATGACTAGATCTATAAAGTATAACACTAGATTAACTATAATGGTCATAATAGACATATAGTGATCCATAAGAAAATTAAAAATAAATAAATAAATATTTTTTAAAAAATAAATTTTGTAAATGTAATTGTAGAATATAGTTTTAAAATTTCATGATGAGTATTAAGAATAATTTTTCATATTTTACATTCGGTCAAAACGCATCAACAACTTTTCATGATCTATTTATAATTTCTATTGAGTTCATTGTTTTTTTAATATAAAATGGGGACTTTAAATGTAAAAATATTATCAATATGTTTCGATATTATTTCATCATGATATAAATGATTGTAAAAAATTAATACAATAAAATTGCAATAAAATTTCACACCTATTATTTGACATAAACATTATTAAAATATTTTTAATATATAAATTTAAAATGGAGGATCATAATGATTCATGTTTCATAATTTCATTTAATCTCTCAAGGGAAAAATTTTCATGAGTCTTTTGGTCGTATATATTATCATCGAATACAATTTCATAAGTATCACCATTTTGAAACATTTTATTTATATAAAAATGTAACAAAAATATGTGTGGAATATTTGTTAGTGTGAGAAACATATCTTAAGTTAGCTTTTAATATCTTGAAACTAATCCCTTAGATTACCTTGACCTATTTTTTTCCCATATTTCATTACATACATTAATTTAACACTTTTTTATTCATTATAAAATATATTGAATATAATATAGGTTGGAAATTACATAACCCTTTATTATAAAATTTAATTATAAGAATAAATTACCATTCTAAAAAATTTACAATAGAATGATCCACTATATCCACATCATCAATGGTAAAATTTATCATAGATCTCAACTCATGAGACAAATTAATCTCAACTCTCTCATGAACTGTTAGTAGTTATTTATTTTTTAGGGTATCACCTTGAATACTGTATATTATACCTATTCTAACAATGAGGAGAGTGTGTGTAGAAAGATATAAATCACAATAAAATTTCTTCAAAAATATTTTAAAATAATAAAATTTTAAATAATTATTTATTTCCAAAATATTATAAAATTTTATGAAAAACTTGATCCCCATGGGTAAGGTAGGCATTTGATTAGAATGACTACCTTAAAATGATGGTGTGTGTCTTGTGTAATGTGGTTATTTTTAATTTATTTTTGATATTGATACCTTAAAATGATAATTTATAATAATTAATTTGGTCAATATAACTTTTCCTACAAGATATAAACCTTAGTATTCGACTATTTGAGTTTCTTATTAGAATGGTTCTATGCTCGTACTTTCCCAATATAGTCTCTTGATGAGACTTTTAAACCCTCCCTTTTAATATACACATTATATTTTTGATACTTTAAATCTATCATGTGTAGTAACCCTTAATATATGTTAATTGACTCATATTCTGTAAAAATTGAGTAAAAAAAGAAAACTAAGTAGTCATTGTATTTTTTTAAAATATTAAAGCAGAATAAATGCTATTTATTTCATATCAAAACATGTTTAGCATAATTTTGTAGTGTTTTTGTATGAACATTAGGTTTAAAGTATTTTTTATTTATAATTTTGATTGAATTTAAATTCATGATAATTGAATAATCATTTAATTCAGTAGACTTTGATGAAGTAAAGAGAGTAGGGGAGAATTTAAAAGTGATATTTATCAAAATCTATAACCAGGATCATTTCATGCCTCATGGTAATGTACTAAGTATCTGATAGTGGAGGATACAGTGTTGAAGTTATTGATCTACACACTATGTTAGTCGTGGATAAACACTTGATTCCTAGTGGATTTTGAGGTCATTTTTTAATAGGATTATTTTGATAATTTGGTTTTCAGGAAATATATATTAAATCTTATTATTTCCTATTATAAGGAGATATTTCTATATGAAATCATATCATTAATTTTTATCTTTACCTATCTATTATTCTTGGATGGTTTACCCTCCAATTGTAAACCAAATCTTATTTCATCAGTGGATTTGGACTCATAATAATAAGAGATTCAAAATCCCTATCATTTTGTATACGAGTGTCATAGTTTTTTTCTACTATATTATATTCCCTCTCTGTCATTTTAGTTCAGTATAATAGTGGATTCCTTGTGTTTGAAGAAGGATATGAGCTTTGTTCTTGGTGAGTTTTGTTAATAAGTAATAGGTATGTGACTACTTTCATTTATTATTATTGAAATGTATGTTTATATTTTAATTGTGAATTACTATGGTAATTTAATATTGTATTTTAGATTAATATGATAGAAAATGAGTTCAAATTATGGAGAATTATTTTACATGAATTTATATGTTTCAAACACATATTACATATATGATTTATAGATGTAAATGGGAATTAATTTAAATAAAATATTAAATAAAAGGAATAAATAGCGGATAAATTCAAGAGATCAATGTTGTCATTATTAAAGGAATTAATAATAATTTTTTTTAATATAAATTAATGATTTTATTTTTTATTGATGTTATAAAGTCGTTTTTGTTGTGGTATAGAATATATATTATTATTTCATGACATTGGGTGTCTTGAGGATAATTAAATGGTTGAAAAAAAATACATGTTTTTGTGTTTTTTTTGTGTTGGAATATTTTTTTCTAATTATAAATTTAAGTAAAATATGGTAATAACTCATGAAAATGAGATAGTATAAGTAGTTTAAGAATTAATGTAATTTTAAAATAAATTTATATGATGTAGAATTATGTTAAACTGATGGAAATTATATTTGAATAATGTGAAGGGGGAATAAAAAAAGTGAATTCATGGTTATTGTTCATAAAAATTATAATATTGAACTAGGGATTTAAAATCAGGATTTTATGAGGATTATGTTTTCTAGAGAATTCATATATAATTTTAAAGGGGGTTGGCTGAGAATTTTATTTTTTAAAAAAATGAAATATTTTTGTTGTATAAATAGTGATCATTAAAGGATTAATGTGATGAATTTAATGCTTGTGTTTATGATAGTATGACATAAATATTTTTATTTGGAAAATTTTATGATCCTGTAAAACTTGGAGGGAGCCTATGTTTAGGATAAGACATGAGATGGTGATATGTTTTCCATGGGTTTTCATAGGACTTGTGTTAGGGTTGCGATTATTTTATTTTTCATGTGTTTATCAAAGACGATCTCTATGTAATATGTTTGGCATAATGATACATGAGTCTTGTATTTAGCTAAAACATTTCATGGTTAATGTTTAGAGCTTCTACTAATATATTATGAAGAAAGTATACGAGGTATTAGGAGACTACGTGAGTAACTAATTATTTTAAATTCATGTTTTAAATGATATAATTAAAACATTTTATATCTATACATAATTTATTGATTATTACATTAAACTCCAAGGGATATTTTGAATTATATTTGTTTATACTAAGAATTATTTCTCGCTCCTTGAATGTACACAACAAATGTGTGTGAAGAGTACGTGAATAGTGATGTGAGTAAAGGCAAGGTTCCCAATAAGATGATGTCTACTGGATATTATGAAGTTTTTTTCTTATGATTTTGAAGTAATATTGCAGGTATATATACTTTTTACTTTTTTATCTATTTTATCTATATTTTTATGGCATGATACTTGGGAAATATTTTTATACTATGTTTTGATACATGATTTGTTTAATAATTTATAGGATTTGGATTTGGATTTTATTGTGGATGTTATCTCAAATTTCCACAACATATGGTTATTGATTTTTATACTTTGAAATTTTGTTTCAATGAACCATTAGTGGGTAAATCACTATACATGTGTTATGTACAGACCCTCAACACTAATTTCCATCCTTTAGTGATCAAGATAACACTTGAGTTCATTTGATGTTTTACATCGATGACATGGTCATATTGGGGAAGGATGTTAAAAAATGGTATTAGTGTGAGTTTTTCTTAAGATCTTATTATTTTAGAAATAACATAAATGTGTAGAGACATTGGAACTTGGTATCAATGTTATCTGTGTATACCTACCCATCACAACCATGAGATACGTCTAACATTCTAGGTGAGTATGTGATTATATTTAATTATTTATATATAATATTTTGGGGTTTATACATACTCTAGTTGTGGATGAGTAGTGGTATATTCATCCATAATTTTGGTATATAAAGACTTGGGAGATATGTGTACACATTTGACTGTGATTGATTGGTGTCTTTATTTTTGTTAAATAATTGAATTATTAGTAAAATAATATTGTTTTACTAAATAATATATTAATAATAAACAAGTTCATTTAAATTAGTGAGATAAATTTGATGATGTAGTGTGATTAGTTTGGTTTAACTAA
Source organism: Viscum album (assembly GCA_963277665.1). Classification (NCBI taxonomy): domain Eukaryota; kingdom Viridiplantae; phylum Streptophyta; class Magnoliopsida; order Santalales; family Viscaceae; genus Viscum; species Viscum album. The sequence continues at coordinate 513,547,678 of OY728141.1, read as the reverse complement.
TTAAATTTCAAACATGTGTAGGAAATGATGTATGGTGTTTATTTAATGAAAATTGTGATGCTAATGGATAATTGGTGTGTTGATATTTATAGAATCATAGAATCAAATATTCATAGCAATGAGCCTCATTGTATGGATTTAGAATAGTATTAATCCAATCAAAGGTACATAAAGGGTGAGGTGAAGCATGTTTCTCTAGTGGACAAACCCAATACTCTAGTATGTAAGAATAACATTGAGAGTCTACATAAAGTGATTCAAAACATGGAAGGTAAACCATCATAATATGTGATAGTGGTAGCTGATGTGGTTTAATATTCTTGAGCATAACAACCTCTTATCTTTAGGATATAAACTAGGCCTCATGATATAAAAGAGTGGATAAATATTGTGGGTATTATATTTGATCTTATTGATGCCCCAAAGGGAAATTAAGTGAAGCATGTAGTTTTTATACTTGAAGGACTAATGCAACACTGGTGGGATATTTTATCTTGGTTATAGAGTATTGAGGGACTAACATGGGATGAATTTAAGGATATTTTTGTGAGTAGTAATACCCAAAAATATTGAGTATGGATATATGTATGTATTTTTTAGCACAACATCCTCTTATCCATTTGATTGACACCAAATAAGAGTTCCATTCATTCAATTTTACGGTAAATCTTATGTTTTTCTTGGATATTGGTATTATAATGTTAGTATGTATAGATATGATTTGGGGATGCTAAGGATAATCACATATTTGATAGTATGGGTTGTTCTTGGTTCATTTGAGCGTACTGATGATGTTATTTTTTCTCTTCTTTTCAATATGTTTCAAGATGTGTTCCATGAAGTGATTGTCACTGAAAAGATAGGTGTAGTATTTAATTAAAATGTTACCATGTATCAATGCTATCTCTAAACCTTCTTATCATATGGATCTTGTTTTTTAGATAATTTAAAACAAAGTTGGAAAATATCGACTCCCAGAGATCCATTAATAAATTGTATCTCATTGGGGAGTTTTTGGGATTTTTTCTAAGAATGTGTCTAGGTGATTGTAATTGTGTATTGATTATTAAAGGTTTAATTAACTTACCATCATGAACAAGTAATTTTTTACGTGTATTGTTGATTTATTTGATCAGTTGGGAATAGCTTAATGATTTTCTAAAATTTATATTTAGTTAGGTTATTAATAGTTGATCGTAAAGGATAATGATGTTTTAATGATATTTTTTTCAAACTAGATATGACCATTTAATATCTTGGTGATATATTTTAGGCTAAATAATGCACCATTTGTTTTAATATCCGTGATGAAATAATTTTTTCATATTTATCTGGATTCTTTAGTGATTTTTTATCAATGATATATTGATATACTCATGATCTTATGATGATTATATGGAACATTTTTATAGTGTCTTAGACACATTTATAGCTCACTCACTACATGATATGATGTCAAAATTATATTTTTAGAATATGGAGGAGGGGTTAATTTGATATTTTTTCTCTGAATGTAGAAGTTATTAAATCTTGATAAAGTTTAATTTATGTTTTATTAGGATAAAACCAAAATTGTTTTTGAAATTTAATGATTCATGAGTCTTTTTAGTTATTACCATTAGTGCGTAAAGGACTTATCTCGTATAGATATGCTAATGGTGAAAATGAATAGGATGGGGGTGAATTTTTAGTGGGATGATATATACAGGGCTTCATTTCAAGAGAAAAATAAGAGGTTGATATTATCATATGTTCTCATTATACCTAATACAAGGTAGTGTTAAGAAGTTTATTATGATGCCTTTAGTGTGGTATTGGGTTGTGTGATCTTTCACACACACTGTGTGACCCTTGTTCAATAACACGATGTGTTATCCTGGGGTATATAGGCAAATACATGGTCATTGTACATAGAAACAACTATTTTACTTGGGTGTGACTAGTGTATATGGTAATGACTAGATTACATACTCACAATCTATGGAAAAAAGATATGGTCATATACTTAGGCATGTTTGGACTATCCATGACACATCTTATATTCCCTATACTCATCATGTACTCCAACTAGGGTAGGATGAAGCCCCCGTTCTCTTTAGTCTAGATGAATACCTGTAGGGAATGATCACTTGGTCCATCCCTATGATGGTATAGTGAGGAATAATATGCTAAGAATAGGATGAGTGATACCCTCTACTGGTTAGTTCTGGATAGATCTAGGTAACCCTCCATGTGGATCGAGGTGTGATCCTATTTCATTTTCCCCCAGGTTGGGTCAGGTATCTCATTAAAACTTTTAAGGAAATTGATCCCCATCTAAGTGGATTACTCTAGTAGGGTTAGGTATCTCTATATGCCCTAGGTGTTATATAATATATTTTTGTTGATATCATTTATGTTCTAACACATGTCTCTTCTTGGGGAATATTGATGAGAATGACCTCTCAGATAAGTTTCATGAGTGTTAGAAAGACCCACAGATTGATTTACCTCGGATGAGTGTTAACTTAAAACCTCAAGTATAATCCAAGGATGTAAGTATCTATGTGACCTCACTTTGGGTCCTTGAGTCTATCTTGAGTATATTTAGGTTGATATTATCCATTCTTATGATATGAAACTATTTAATGCTTTATGTTTGGTAATTTTGGGGTGTCCTAATGGGTATGTTTATCATCACCCTTTCCTGGGCTCTTTCCATGCGTATAATTTCTTATGTAGAATGCATACCTTTTGATGGATTCCTTGGATTACTAGGAGAAGGTGGAGCTTTTTAACACTTGATATAATGTAGTGGTTTCTAAGAGTTTTATTTTGACATCAGTCTGCTTTTTTACTAGAAGGTTGGACTCCTTTCCTATTTTGGTAGGATTATATTTGGACCTTTTTCTTTTCCATACTTGTTTCATGCTCTGATGTGGGATTAGTTGCAAGAATGTAATTTTTTTTATTAGTTGTTTCTTTACATTATAAATTATATTAGTTTTTTGAGATTCATGAATGTGTATAGGTACCTTTGTATAAGGCTTCTTTTTTGTATGATATGCCTACTTGGTACTAGTATCCAACCCTTTACCTATTGGAGGTGGTTTTGGGGTCTGACACTTGGATTTCCACCATCCATGCGGGGCCCGGTGCGTCGAGTCATCATAGAGTGGTATCAAAGTTGATTATCTTTGGACCAAAATTCTGAGATTTTCTATCTATGAGGTTTGGTTTAGGAATTACATAAATAGTGTTAATGTGTCTTGAGTTTGACTCATAGGCCAGGGAACATTTTGATGGTGTGATGGATGATGTAACCATTCAATGAGACAACGATAACCTACATTTTTACTTGGTACATGTAGGAATTAGTTGGTGGAAAAATATCGGTACATGCATCTTATTGTAATGGGTTGTGGTTTCCATGTCATTTTTGAATCATCTCTCCATATATGGTCTTTAACCATGGTGCATCTTGTCCATTATATAATGCCTCCATGGTGAAAACTATTTGGGATTCCATAGTAGAATAATGATGATGATTTTATTAATGATGACTCTTTAGTTCAGGGGCCTATATAAAAGGGGTACCTTTGGGTAGTTTTACAGTCTTACCTCTACCCACTATGCACCTGGTTGTCTTGGCAGTACTGGTAGATGTGTGAACAGGATGAGAACACACAACAAGTTCTAAAGGTAATGACCCCTATGGTTTTGTCATGAGCTTAACCCCCAGGTAGTAAAGGAAGGGATTAAGTTTGTTGGGTGAGTTTTCATCCATATTAGCACCCCTACCGACTAGATGGTAGTGCTAGTTGGGAGACTTCTCTATGAATCCACTAGTTTAATGGTGGATCTTGGTGATGTTGTTACATGATGAGGTGAATCTCACATGGGATGAGTTCGAGTGTCTCTTTAGAGAGGATTTTTATCCAAATATGTTGTAGGAATTATGTATCCATGAGCTTTTGGAGCCTCAACAGGGCAGCATGTTAGTAGTAGAGTATGTGTCAAGGTTCATTAACCTCTCATGGTACTCCATGGACATGGTTTTTGATGCATAATTTCGTGCATGGACATTTGAAAATGGCCTTCAATGAGATATCCAAGTTAGTGTGGTATCTCTTTATATTCTTTTTTATGTTGTTGTTCTTGATTATTCCTTGATGGTGGGTCCTTTTCTAGAAAAGAAACCACTAGGAGTTGGTTTTTGAAATGTAAATTCTAGAGATAAGACTTTGGAAGATGGTAATCAGTTATAGGCTTATGGATCTACGCACAAGTGATATTTTTGGAGATAGTATTAGGATATAGGGTACATGGTTTAGGGCTCTCATGATGGTTCTTGTAAGTTGAGTGAGTGGTGATGTTAGTCCTATGATATGAAGGGATATATCACATAAGAATTTATGACCTATTGTGCAGTAGATAATGAGATAGTCAGTAGACCACCTAGTCATATACAATGTCTAGAGAAGGGAGGATCATAGGGAGTCATATGTGGTAAAGGATATGGGAGAGTCACAAGATGTGGCCAACATTTTTATCTATTCCCTCTCCTACCCCCAGGGGGTCCACGCCAGGATTAAGAAGATAGTGGTTATGGATGAGGGAAGCTACAAGTAGTAGAAGGTTATATCCTATAGTCTTTACAGATTATTTTATGTTAATATCTTTCTATTCTATACTTTAGAATTACTATTGATAGACATAGGAATAGTCTACTCTTTTCGTAACACGTCCCTTGTTCGATATCTATAGATTTGAATGAATCCTTTGGCTCAAACATTGTGTTTGGAGACTCCTACTGGTAAATATTTGTCCATAAAAAAATACCAATAGTGTGACCTTTACCTTATAAAATATATATTTTATGGGATCATTTCTTGGCTACAATGAGGCCCTATAACATCATTCAAGGTATGGACTAGCTCTCCATGGTTCATATGCAAATTTTCTATTTTAGGAAGAGGATGCAGTGTGTCTGAGTGGATGGGATGAGGTTTTACCACACTTGTGAGAAGGAAGTATAGGAAGAGTAGGATATGATCATATATAGGAGGATATGGTTGAATACTCATCAGTTGGCTAGTATCACCCTTGGGGAATCAAATGTTATGATATTTCAGCTTTATATAGTAGTGGCAGTGTATGAGGACATATTCCCTATAGAAATTTATGGATTTCCTCCTCACTGAGAGATTTATTTTTTTTAAGTCTCACTCAGGGACTAAAATGATATATATTCTAATAAATTGGATGTCCCACATGAATATTTTATAGATGAAGGTGTAGTTGAAGTATTTGAAGAGGAAGGGATTCGTCAGACCTTATTTTTCACCCGGGGCAACCCCAATTTTGTTCAACAAGAACATAGATGGAAGCTTGAGGTTATATGAGAATTAACTTTTCCAAAATTAGGTGACCATCAAGATTAAGTATCCACTCCAAAGAATCAAATACCCATTTAAATAGTTGAAATGGGTGATGTGGTTCTTAAATATTGATCTTAAATTAGGATATCTATAACTATGAGTTTGAGAGGAGGATATACAAAATATGGTGTTTTAATGTCATTATAGTTACTATGATTGTTTGGTGACACACTTCATCCTAAATAACTCCCCAACAATGTTCCTGGAACTTATAAAAAATATATTTCAACCCTACTTGTACTTATTCATGGTAGTCTTCATCGATGACATCCTTGTGTACCCCACATAAGAGGAGGAGTACAAGAGACATTTGAGGATAGTTCTAGACTAACTCTGAGTGTACTTAATTTATATAAATCTATTGAAGTGTCACTTCTATATTCTAGAGGTCCACTTATTGGAACATGTTATCTCAGAAGAGGGTGTAAGAGTGGACCCAGTAAAGGTTTAGGCAATAATATATTGGGATCCACCTAAGAGCATGATTGATGTGTGAAACTTACCTAGTTTGGAAAGATATTTTCATATATTCATTCTCAATTTATCTAGAATTTTATCACCCTAAACTATGTTGACCTGTAAGGTGAAACCTTTCATGTGAAAGTATTTTTCTAGTAATCTTTTTAAAATTTAAAATAGAGGTTGGAAAGTGCTTCCATATTTAGACTACCAAAGATGGTGTTGAGTATGTGATGTTCTTCAATGCCTATGGAATTTTTCATAGATGGATTCTAATGTATAGGTAGGGAGTGATTGATTATTTGTATTGGTAGGTAATTCCCCACAAGAGTAACTACATGATCCATGATTTGGAATAGGAATTAATGTTCTTCACCCTAAATATATGGAAATACTATCTTATGGGAGAGAAATTTATCATATATTCTGACCACAATATCCCCTAGTATCTCTTTTTATAGATTTATTTTTACTTTATACATAGATAGTGGATGTATTTTGTTCATATTTTTGAATTTTATGTAGTCTATACTCACAAAAAGTTGTTCTTAGTGGCAGATGTTCTCAACAGGATATCTTATTTATAGCAGTTGTGTGAGGCATCATAGTCGTTGGCCTCATTGAAGTTATACATAGTTGATGGGGATGATGAAAATTACCTCCCATCGATAATTATTACCCCCAAAATTTCAACATTTTAGGGAGGTTAATCCTGGAGATATCGACTATGGGACCTTATGTGGATAGTTATCCACTGAATGTTCCCCTGATAGATTTTTTGATGTTGGAGAGCACGTCATCCTTTTCTGAGGATGGATGATGGTAACATTCAAGATGTGAGAGGAGGTACTGAGTGAGTTTCATATACCCCCTTTAACAGTACATCCATGAGTGGTAAAGATGTACCAGGACCTTTAAAATTATTTCTGGTGTCCAGCAATGAAGAATTGTAAAGATAAGTTTAGCACATGATTCCTCAATTTCCCCTAGGTGAAGGCCAAGCACTAGGTTCTAACAGTTTTATCTAAACCCCTTGAGGTAACAGAGTATAAGTTAGATGATTTATCTATATAATTCATGACATGAATTATATGATCAGAAATATTTCATGATTCTATCTGGGTGATTTTATTCAAACTCACCAAGTCGTACCACCTATTAGTCATCCAAGAGTAGAGTTCAGTCGGCAGATTGGGACACCTTTACATGAAAAAGATAGTCTAACTTTATAGAGTTCCCTTGATTACCATATCATATTTTTATTCTTGATTCATTTTTTGATTATTTAGAGGATTATAGGAGGCCTTTAGAACTTAGTTGTGGTTAATAATGGAATTTCACTCATAGATAAATGGTTGGACTAAGCAGAAAAATTAGGTTTTGGAGTACATGGTTAAGGAATTCTTGTTGGTCTTTGAACATAGTTTGGAGGATATCCTACCCTTGGTGGAGTTTGTGTATAAAAATATCTACCACTCCACCATTGGTATGAAACCATTCAATGACATATACGGGAGACCCTATAGGTCACCATTATGCTGGAATGATCTGAGGAGTTAGAATTCATGGTCCTAGAAATGGAGTGTGTGATGAAAAAGAATGTACAGATCATCCAGGAGTGGATAAAGACTTCTCAGGTCCATATGAAGTCTTATATGGACTGATAAGGGAAGCATTTGGATTTCAGTGAGGGAGACCATGTGTTCTTAAAGGTATTACCTCAGTTACAATTACATAGGTTTTCCTAGGGTGAAAATTTATCTCTTAGATTCATTATCCCTTTAAAAATACTATGTTGGGTGGGCATGGTGGTGTACCACTTATCTATACCACCATAGTAAGACCAGGTAAAAGATTTCTTCCATGTGTCACAGCTGATGAGGTATGTTACCAACTTATCACTTGTTATCTACCAGGGTGGTTTATACATCGAAGATAGGGAAACCTTTATAAAGTACCTAGTAGAGATCGAGGATTAGCATGAAAAGATCCTTCATGGGAAAGTTATTCCCTTGGTTCATGTCTGATGGTAGCAAGGAAATCTTTAGTAGAGAACTTGGGAGTCATAAAAAAAGATGTGAGTACAATACCCCTGTCTTTTTGAGTAATTATTTTTGATTTTCTAGATAAAAATCCTTGAGGTGGGGAAAATGTAATGACTCTGTTTTTTCCTTATTAAACCTTGTAATATTTTAAAGAATATTTTTGGATTTATTAACGGAGTCAATGTGGGATTATATGGCTCAAGGAGCCTCAAAGTTGATATAATAAAAAAATAAATGTACTATATCACACTTGATTTTTTTAAAATAATGTAATATCTCTTAAATGGTGTTTTATATGGTAAATCTTATAATGAAATTAAATTTGATACATGGGTTTTACACTAGGTATGATAAAATTATTATGTGTGTCAGGTTTTTTGAAGAGTAGTCACAGGTGGGTTAATAAATAAATAAATCAATTAAATGATATTATATTAATTAAATGGTCATGACCTAGTAAAATATTATTTAAATATGGTTATGGAAAAATACTAAGGTTATCCACATAACCCTAAAGATTTTTGTGGACTGTAGTGGAGGGATTTGTGGAATGACTATGGGATTATGGATTGATGATCAGTTTTCAAAATAATTTGTTGATAATGGAGTTATTGGATCTCACCAACAACAATGATGTGGAAATCATTCTTTTTTAGTGATTTATACAATATCAATGTAGGATTTTTTGTTTTGACTATTTTGATCCCCAATTTGTATTCTTCCATATATAATTTGAATTAATTCCTTTTAAATTTAATTTATAGATCAATTGTTATTTTATAGTTGGTGGATTTATTACATAGATTAATAATTTATAAACATTTAAGGATCCTTTTTATTATTCAATGTTCATATTTTTTCCATTAAAATATAAAGGCCAACTCAAAAAATAGTCAGAATCCATTCCCTCACTTTTTTGTTTTGTTATTTTCTCCCCTCGTTTTTCAAGTGATCAATGTTGGTATATCATTTTACAGATGGTTCAATCATACACATAAATATATTATTGCATAGTAGATATTTAGTATGACAAATCATTTTAGTGGGCTCAAATTTGGGATTGAAGGCATCATCGTGGTGCGATGATGATGAAATAAGATTGGGAGTTGGATTGAGATTTGTTCTTCCATGGTTAGGTGTTGTGATAATGCAGAGTGATGAAAGGCATTCCAAAGAGGATGGGTGAAAGGAATATCATAATCAATGATGTATCAGGCATGGTGAACCTCATATTTGAGGTCTATGGAGGATTCCATAGTGGAATTGATGTTGGAAGCGGTATGGGTGAAGACATGTGAGATTTTTTGAATTTCTATGAAAAATTGAAATATATTGTGTTTAGATTGTAAGTACACATGCCATGTGAATACCATTCCACAATAGCTAGGTTTTATGTGAAGAAATAAATATCAGAAATCATGTGACCTTTAATACATCATGATACCCTTATTTAGTGACCTGATGTGTACCACATGGGTACACGGGTACTGACATGATTGGTATAGACAAACACATCCATTGTACACGGGCACAACTGGTGTAGACTTGCACAATCAGAGTGCACAGGCACGAGATATGGGACACATGAATGGGAATAGACTTAGGAATATATGAAACATTCAGTACCTACTATGTACTCCCTATACACATTGTGTACTCCTCACAGGATAAGATGATTCCCCATTTCTATGTAGTCTAGAAAAATATTAATCGGGTATTTTCCCTTTGTCCATCCCTATGAGGGTATAGTGAGAATCTTATCTTGAGTATAGGATGAGTGATCCCATTAACATTTTAGTTATTGATAGTTTCTAGTATCTCTATGTGTGTCTTGAGTTGTGATCCTCTATCATTCTTCCCTAGGTTGGGTCAAGTATCCGGTTACCGAATTTTAGGGTGTGTGTTCCCCATCCTGGTGGATTACTCCGAGTAGGGATTAGTTACCCCCCATAGGCCTTGGGTGTGATCCCCTATATTTGTATTGAAATATTTTGATTTCAATAATGCAATTATTCAGGGATAGACCTAACAGGATTGACCTCTCAGATAAGTTCTTTCAGTGTTGTAAAGACCCAATGTGTGAGTTCTCTCAGATGACTGTTAATTTGAATCCTCAAGAAGAATCTTAGACTGGCAGTGTGAACATGACCTCACTTTGGGACTTGGTTTCTATCTTTAGTATATATGGGTTGTTATTATCTTTTATTAAGATCTGAATCTCTTTGATATTTAATGTTTGGTGATTTTGAGGTGTCCTATTAGGTATGTTTATACTCACCCATTCATGGGATATTCCTTCACGTGTTGCATATAATACAGATAACATGATTTTCAATGGATTCATAGGATTAAATAGAGGAGGTGGGGCTTACTTACACAAGATGGTCCATAGTGGGATCTAGGATTTTAATTTCAATAGCAATCCCCTTTTTACTAGAAGGTTGGACTGCTTTCTAGTTTTGGTGGGATTGAATTTAGACATTTTTTGTACTTGTGTTTCACTCTAATGTGGGGTTAGTTGTGTTCATGAATTTTTTTTATCAGTTCTTTATTTCCTTTATAGATTATATTAGTGTTTGGAGATGGATGTGTGTGTGTGTATACCTTAGGATAAGGCCCCCAATGTGTGTGATATGCCTACTTAGTGCTGGTTTCCAGCCCCTGACCTATTGAAGGTGAGATTAGGGTGTCATACTCGGCTTGATACCACCCAAGCATTACCTGGGGGTTCATTTTTTGATATTTCATTGAAAATTTTTATAGAAAATAATGAAATGAGTCATGATTAGATTTTTTGTAGATTCTTTTCAAGTAATTTGGTAAAATCAAAAATCAAGGCCGAATTGGTATTTTATAATAATTACTTATTCTTGATTGGAAATGAGATAACATTAACATAGATTTTTGGATTAGTTTCCTAATATTATAGAATGAAAGATATATATCATGTGTTATTTTTGGTCATAAGAATAAAGCATTACATTTTATTTCTATCAATGATACTCAAACATTTAAGGAACTTGAGAAGATTTATTTATGATAGATTATAAAACTTAATGAGATACCCAATATCATCATATTTGATCATGGTGATTATTTTAAGTCTTGATTCAGGAAGGGATTTAAAAAATACTTGCATACATAAGTGAACTTGATTATGAATTATCATCCATAGACTGATGACCAAGATATATTCACTATATATATTATTTATAATGTGCATCATGTGTGAATCCTTTATTTTAGTAGTATTTGGGAATAGCATGTGGATTCTATAGAGTTTTTATAACAATAACCAAATAATAACTATTTATATGGATATGTTTGAAAAAGTATATGGGAGACTGTGTTGATCAAACTTAGGTTATATTGAAGCCAATGAGACATATTTCTTTGTCCTAACATGGTATAATATACTTATAATTGTGTGTAGATGAGAAAGAAGAGATTAGAAAGGAATCAGAGTGGGTAGAATTCATATGGAAAATTGAGGAGACTCACCTCTCAAGTTTTTTCTTGTATATAATGTATTTCTTAATGTTTAACATTTATTGGGACATAGATGATTAAGAAATTATGTGAAATTAGATCTACATTTTATTATATCATTTGAAATCTTGGATATGGTTAAGAAGGTTACTTGTCAATTGATGAAATGATATCACTGTGGTCATAATTAACTCTCACAGGGTTACAAAATTTAAAAATTTATAAACATGAATTAAAAAAATAAAAAACTATGAGGTATTATAGGAAATAAAATTTCGAGGTCGATCCCATAGAGACACGGTTGAGGAAAATAATAATTTAATAATAATACAAAAACTAATTTATGGAGGAACTCTAAGATAATTTTATTGGAAAATGGATGACATTGTTTTTGAGGTAGTGAGTGGAAGATGATAGAAAAAGAATTTCAGGAAGCATTGAATCCATGTTGATGGAATAATAGTGAATGGTAAAATTAGTTGACAGTTATTTTGTCATCAAAAATAGGTCATGGAATATCCAATGGTCATGAAATATACACACCATCCTAAACTCTCCTTCTCACATTTATAAATACTTAGAATTATGAAATGATGGGTAACAAGAAACCTTTTTTAAATATAGGGTAATATCTCACCCAATGGTTATGGTGGAATTCTAAACCCTAGATCTCATATTTAAATGAAGAACATTCAATCAACATAGGAAATTATCATTCTCAAATAAATAATGAAATTAAATCCACTTCCTCACCCCACTTAGAAATGATATACAATGTAAATAGGGAATTGAAGGCAATGAGGAAAAATATGAAATCACAACACAAATTTCCTTTGAAAAATAAAATAACTTATATATTCAATCCTCTTTCAGTATGCATGCCACACCACTAAATTTACACTATCATTATAGTCATAGGGGTAGGAAAATAAAAGACTGAATCTACTCCTCACAATGATAGTTATGATCCCAGTGGTGGCCCCACTCGATGAATGAATTAATGATTTGAGTGGAACCCTATACATTAATTTAAAGAGATTATGGTTTCTTGGGTTAGATTTAATTATAAATAAATTCTTCGTTAATTTATTCATGAATCAATTAAAATTTTTTAATGTGTGTCCAATTCATTTAACAATCCTTTAATTAAATTCCCTTTCAAAATATTCTAGGTCTTTCTAATAAAATTCATGGTGTGAATTATAGTATCAGACCCTGAAATGTATAGTCTCTCTTATTTTGTGGGGTTTTCATGGATTGCCTTTATTTATTTTATTCAATTTACATCCTAAATATTATTCACTATTTGGATCAACTTTTTCCTATATTTGAACAATTATTTCAACCCGGTTCTTCATTTTTAGCCCTGGAAGTATAAAATATATATTCAACATCGTGTAAAGCACTTTTTTAGTGGAAAGGAATATTAGTTTCATCAACTATTTATTGTTTATGAACAATTGATGTATCCTACCAAAGATGATAAAATACATTAAATATCATGGAAATAGTTCATCATTTAATTTATAAAAGTAATTTATTTTGATAATAAATTTTTTTCATTAAATGTATATTTCAAATCCCCCCACACTTAAATTCAGGCTTTTCCCCATGAATGAAATCTCAACATACTAAAAAGGACCCTCACCATACCATACTAAAAATTAAATATCAATATAATCAATTAATAAAATAGAGAATATAAATGTTGAAGAATCACAATTAAATTTTTATTAACTCCTCAATTTGTAAATAAACATTTTAATAATGTATTTTATATTTATTCTTTTTTAAATAGACAAGAATATTCATTTACCCATATTTATTTTTGAATTTATTTTTTATATGCATTCCAATTTCAATCTACCTCACATAAATTTTTTGTCTCATTATTAAGGTACAATTTTAGATGTATTTCAACACATACCTCAAGTACACCTAACTTACTATAGGCATGTAAGGAAACTAACATATCTACTGTGAAAATATGAAATCAAAAAATAATCATGATGGATTTATCATTAGGATCAAATGACTCTGAGGATTAGGCAAGGTAGGTAAATGATGTCAAAAAAATAAATATAAAAAGGGAGTTTTTACTAAAAATCAATTTTCATGATAATAAAAAGAAAAGATCTATCTAAATCTCCCTTTACCGATGGAATCTCTCCCTCCCCCCACAAAAATTTCAAAGTGGTATCATAATACACATAAGCATGGTAAATAATTGAACCTATATTTTTCATTTTCATCCTTGTTTTAAAATATTTGATTAATAAAATTCTCACATCCACCACCTAACCACATATGAAAAGAAGAACGTTATCCTGCTAATGATGATTTTCTATCATCCCGAAGCACTTTTTTATTTTTTTTAACATGAGAGGTGAATAATAAAATAGTGAATGATAACATATAAATTCCCAAAATCCCATTAAAACACCCAAAAATATAACCATAATGATTTATATCCCAATACAACATAGTAAATATCTCCCCCAAACATAGTCTTTTGAATATCATAAAATATACAATGAGTAGGGTAGAAGTGGATAAAATAGGTTTGTAACATGACTGTTTTTCTAAGAAGGTTGTTCATGGATTATATGTTCTTAAAAATCATTAATGTAAGGTGGATACAAGGATAAAGGGTTATAAAAAGATGACTCAATAATATTAATAGTGATTCTATTTAGTTATAGATTTGATAAGATACTATGAATGTTTTGGAAGAGAACATGTCTGGGTCTCTCATAAAATATAATATAGTAAAAATAAGAAAAAAATGTTGGAATAATGTATCAATAATGAGATGATTTTTTGGAAAAATCACTCATAGAAATACATATGAATAATATAATAAATTAATGAAAATATCTAAAATTCAAGGAAGTACAAATATTAAAAAAAATTCCATTTACCAAAATCAACTTGTTCCAATAAGTCATGATTTCTTAAATAAAAAACCACATTATTATCCCCAATAATTCTTTAACTAACTTTTCTCATTCAATTTTATTGAGAAATAAAATTAAAATAATTACAAGGTAATTATTTTAATGATTTTATGTCTCCTAGACAAGTTGGTTACAATACAAATTAAATATGGGGCATGAAATTATAAGGTCATAACTCTAAAAAATTACTGAGAGTAAAAATAAAAAATAAAAAATTTAAATGATTACTAACCATTAAATAACATTTAAAAGCTGGATAAATATGTTCTTTATACACTAGGTTCATGATGTGAGTTGTCCCAATTTCATGACATGAGTTGGTTTCATGATGTGTATTGGTCGTGTAACTTCTTATCATGCTTTCTACTGCTTGTTCTCGAAAAATATAAAAAAATAAGTGAATGTATATCTCACTAAATAATTCTTAAAATATGAGGTAAATTTAAAATAAATAATAATATAAAATATATTCCTAATATATAATTAAATAAAAATTCCTAAAAAACAATAAAAACATGGGTTTCCTCCCAAAAGCTGCAATTCTTAATGGTTGTTTAGCCCGATCATACCTGGGTTAGCTGAACAAAGTGTGGTATAAGGCTAAAAATCTTGGGTTAATTTTTTTTGTTTTACTCATTTGTGCATCTAGATCATCTCAACATATATTTAATTTAATTGGTGTAAAGTTTATGGGAGGTAACAAAATATTGGATAATATGAAGATAATTAAAAATATTTTGACATATTTCTAGACTCGATAAAATTTTTCTAATTTTTTATACTTCTGGTTGCATGTTGTTTAACTTATGTAATAGTCACTTCATTTTTAGTAGCTAGATCCTCAACTTCTTCTTATACTAATACTTTTTTTTCTTTTGTGTAGTTAGTTCAGAGTGTAGATAGTTATTCATTCTCTTATTATACTCTTCTAAAACTTCCATGATAAATTTGGAAACCATATTTTCTTATTTTTTATTTTTCTTATTGTGGTTTGATAAATTTAGAAATGGTTCACACAATTTTGGTATCAATATTACCTTCTTCTTCATCCTTAAAACCTATAAAATAGAGATCAATGGGATTAGAATAAAAAATATCTTTGGGATTGGTACTTACCTATACTTTATTAGTCATGATTATTTGATCGTGAAACTCCTTTTAAAATTTTAGTTTTAGGATATAGAATGTTTTTCTTTCTTTGATTGAGTATGGTTCAGAGAACTCTTTTGATTGATTGTTCATATTTTAAAGATTCTTTATTTTTTGTGTCTGATTTTTTAGAAGGAAGGAGAATCTATTATTGAATTGAATCCCTTCCTTAAAAACCAAAAAGACCCATGTGCAGTAAAAAGTGATAAAAATAAATAAATAAAAATCCTAATATAATATTAGGAAATAGAAAAGATGAGAAAATAGTTTTCCTAAATTATTAAACTAATATAATGTTCGCTCTTATCCCCAAAAATGATTCTAATATTTCGATAGCCCCATAGTTGTCTTTAATTCTTATAAGGTTACAAAAATTAATAATTTAAAAACACAAATTAGAAAAATCACTAACTATAGGGTATTGTAGTAAATGAATGTCCTAAGTTGAACCCATAGAGACAAGGTTGTATAAAATAATAATTCAATAATAAAAATAGAAAATAATTTATGAAGGAAGTCTAGTCTAATTTAAATGGAAAATGGATGATGGTGTTTTTGAAGTAGTGGGTGGAAGAAAAAAGAAAAAGAATGTTGGGAAGCAATGAATCTAGGTTCATAAAATTATAGGGTATAATAAAATTAATTTAAAATAATTTAGTCATTGGAATTAGGTATTAGTGTATCAAATGTTTATGTAAAACACACTCCATCCTAAACTATACTTTTCTCATGGTCAGACACTTTAGATTATAAAATTATGGGTAAATGAAAACAATTTTCAAACATAGGGTATTAACTAACCCAATGGTCATGTTGGAAGTCTAAACCTTAGATCTCAAATTTAAACAAAGAACATTAAATTAACTTAGGAAATGGTTATCTCAAAAGAAATAAAGAAATTAAATATACTTACTCACCCCTATTACATTAGTAATGTAAAATAAATATAGAAGGGAAATAAATAAAGAACATATATGAAATACCAACATGAATTAAAACTAAAAAATAAAATGCCTTATACATTAAATCCCCCTTCATTAAACAAGAAAAAAAACCAAATCTAACCCCTCGTTCTATTCAAAATGGGGTAGGAAAAAAGACATAATAAAATCACCACATCGGAAGTTCAAATCCCATCAGTGACTCCTCCCAATGAATTAATTAATTATATTAGTGGAACCCTAACCCTTAATTTTTTGGGATTAAGGATACTTGGGTTGTGATTAATTATCCATAAGTGTGTCATTAATTTATTCAGGATTCAATCCCCAAGTTAAATGGTTGTCGAGTAATTATTGAATCCTGCTATTGAATTCCCCATAGAAATCTATAATTTCTGGGTCTTTATTAGAATTCATGATTTTACTTATAGTGTCACATCATGAAATTTACATTCCCTCCTCTTTTGTAGTTTTTTTCATGGCTTGTCTTCACATTTTTTATTTCATTTACATTATACATATTAGTCATGTTGTGAATCATCTTTTTCCATCACATGAACCTTTGTTCCAAGATATTCTTCAGTTTTGGGCCTCAAAATTATTCTATAAGTATTATATATAATGAAAATTCCTCTTTTAGTAGAAAAAATGACCAGTTTCATATCCTCTCTCTTATTTTGAAGAAATTTATGTATCCTATGAAAAATGAAAAAAATTAATTAAATATACAGGAAAGAATAAATCATTTAAATAATAAATGTAATGTATTTTAATACTAAAAAGTATAAAATAAATGAATTTATCATATAACCTCTAAAATATAGTTTTATTTAATATGTATTTCATGTAGCAGAACTTCGTAAATATTAACTAGCATTAATCTCATGTTCTTCATTGTGAGGATTTTAAATTTAAATAAGAAGTATCCTTTATTAAGTGACAAGTATGTATTTTGTATCATAATGAGTAGATATTATGGGAAACATTTATTCCCGTTGTACATGTTCAATGGTATAATAGATGAGTACTGGAGGGGACTTGGGAGTGAAAATTAGAAAATAGGTCTCGATGGTTGGATTTGTTTATTGCAGATATCAATGACGCTTCTCGAGGATGAGAATCTATATGGTATAGAGTTTGTAACAACTCTATATTTCTAGGTATTTGTTTCTTTAAAATTTGGATTGCATTTATATTTTTGATAATTTTTTTAGGGATGAATTTAGAATATTTGGGTGAAGGAGGGAGAGTTTATGGGAGAATTTAAATGTGGTTTTTCTTAAAATATAAAAAAAATTGGGTTCATGGTGGTAATATACCAAGTACCTGATAAAGTAGAAAAAGGTGGTAGATATATTGGTCTAGACATATGGTGGATGGTGATTAGTCACTTGATACCTAAGGGGTTGCATAATAATTTTTTAATCGAGGTGTTTTTGGAAGTTTTTTATTCATGAAAATTGTGTTAAATCCTCATCCATCCAATTATAGGGGATTATTTATATGATAAATAATCTCTTTAATTTATTTCTTTACATATATATCATTTTTTAATGATTTCAACTTCAATTTAAATTGTAATTTTGATCTTTTATTGGAACTAGAAAAGAAATAATAATATATTCAAAATGAATACCATTTTTATTTAAAGGCATCATAATTTAGTTTCTTCTGTGTTTTAATCCATTTATATATACTTAATGTGATATAATTGTGAATTCCTTATGTTTTATGAAATATGATATCTTCTTTAATGGAGAAATTTAATATATAAGTAACACTTAGGTGGCCTATTTCACTACATAGCATTTAATTTATTGTTTATTTATTATTTCTAAACTTTTATAATAATATAATTTCATATGTGGACTTAGTATGATGGAAAATTACTTTATCTCAAATATAATAAATTTTCATGAATTTTTATGTGCTAATCACATATTAAATATATGATTTATGGATATAAATGATAATTAACATAAGTAAAATGTTAAATAAATTGAGAAGGTGGGGGATAAAATCATGATATTGATGTTTTCATTATTAATGTAATTAATATTGAATTTTTTGTGTCATGAATTAATGTTTTGGAATTTTATTTTTGTTATGTTATACAATTTATATTGTTATTGTGTAACCTGGGTTGAGTTTAAGAGAATTAAATGGATAATAAATTCAATTTTATGTGTTATTTAAGTGATTAAATACTTATTTACTTATTGTAAAGGTAATAAAAATGTTGTAATAAATCATGAAAATGATTTTAAATAAGTGGTGTTATAATTAAAGTAAAGTTTTAGTAAATTACCATGTTTTAGGATGATGTTACACTACTCTAAATTATATTTAAATAAATTTTGAGGGGTATAATGGGGAATACATGGTTATTCTTGATAAAAAAATATTGAATTTAGGGTTTAAAATGATAATTTTAAGAGGATTATATTTGATAAAAAATTATGATATAATAATAAATTAGGTGGTTCTGTATTTTATTTTTTCATGAGTGATTTAAAAAATGATATGTATTTATGGGATAAATAAGGTATTATTAAATGCTTAATGTGTTTAATTTTAATCATATGATTTTTATAGTATAAGGAAACACTTTTTTTGTGAAATTTCTATGATAATGGATAACTTTCAATGAGCCTTGGGTTTGGTCATGATATGAGATGATGATATGTGAGTCATGGTTTTGGGTGGGCCTTGTGTTGGGGCTATGATTTTTTAATTTTACATGTGTAATATTATAATGTACTATATTTCATGTGTTTGGTGTAAGTCCACATATTTTTTTTATTTTAATACAATATTTTTTTTAATTTTCATAGATTATACTCACATTTTCCAAAGTATACATACAGTTTATTAGGTGAATTGGTGAGAAAATAATTTATCTAAATACATGTTGTAAATGATATAATTAAATAAGTTAATATATTTATACCATTTATATATTATCATATTAAATTCAAATAGATATTTGGGGTTTTAGTGGTTTCTATGTAGAATCCTTTATCAATTCTTCTGAAAACACACCTCGTGTGAATGCTTGTTACAAGTGTGGTGATTCATTTAAATGAAAAGTGCCTCGATATCTGAGAGATAATTTATGGATACATTATGGAGTTGGTTTCTTATGATTTTAGAGTCATGTGGATTGGATTTTCAGATTTTAAATTTCTGATTATTTCATTTTTATTATTTATGAAAATATACTTGGGATGTATTTGGTATTATTATGGGATACATGATTCATTTAATAATTTAGGGGACATGTTTTTTTATTGTATTATATATTTATTTTTAATGTATAGTGTATGGTTTATGATTTTATTATTTTTACATTTTGTTTTGATGGACTATTGGAGGGTAAGTTTTTTCCCATGTGATACATACAAACCCTCGGTTCTAGTCAGTAGTATTTAGGGATCTAGGATTATAGTTGAGATAATATGACATTCCGAATTGGCATCAAAAGCATGCCAAGGTGGACATTATAGTTTTCATTTAATATTTTTCCCTTTTAATTTAGATGGGTTTCCTTCCATAGAAAATGATGTAGGATGGAGGAATATATAGTATCTAATTGATTAATTTGTATAAAAAATCTTTTATTATTTTATGTCACATTAATTGTGTACTATAAATTTAAATTAAATAATTTTTTTATCAAGTGTAGGATACCCCGTCATCATTTTATAGTAAGGACATGGTGGTTGTGTTAGTTGTTTATTTTATTAACTTATTTTTGGTTTCATAGATTAAAATTTATTGATCAAGGTACTTTATACTTTTAATTTCAAATAAATTAATTTAAATTACAATATACCTTAAATGTATCCTCATAATGATTTCCAACAAAAGCATTCCATTTTTTGTCTTATTATTCTTGCATATGTATAACATGGGTGAGGATTGATATCCCCCTTAAAATTTGTTAGATATTTTATTGAATTATTCATTTGAAATTCTCTATGAAATTTTCCAGCAACCTTCAATATGAATTTCATCCTATATTTTCAAGTATAAATGTATTTTTAAAGGTAAAAGATAGAAAAATCAATATATAATTATTAGTTTTTCTGATATAATATTGACTGTGTACTAAAATGTTACCATAATATCTTCCCCAAATGGTTGTCTTTATTAAGTATACGACATTATACTAGGTATTGGTAGGTGTATTTGACTACTAACCTGAATAAAATTAATGAAAATGGATTTTTTTGGGTTCTTAGGTTTACCACACATATTTCATCCAACCTAGAATTTATTACCTCTATTTCTTACTTTAATTACTTTTTTTAACACAGTTATGTTATAGTGATCTTTTAATTTTTTGGTCAAATTTATTTTTTCATATTACTAACTATTATTTAGTTGTTCACATTAAATATGTTAATAACCTTTTATATTGTTTTTTTGTTGTTCCTTGAGATGGGAAACATTAGAAGTTTTCAAAACCACTATCTATTCCATAAGTAAGAAAAATAAATTGAAATATATAATCAATTTACTAAAAGAATGATATATAAAAAAACATATTATATATATAATATTACCCAAAAAATAAAACCAATTTATTATACTCTTTTTATTTTATTTTGTGTTTTTAGGGATTTATCCCTCTATTAATTATCCAAGTAACCTATTTATAGTCTCCGCTAACATAAAAAAGATGATCTAAATTGGGGGAACTATGAAATGAATGTGATTTACCAATTAAAGGATTATCCAAAAATAAATTTCCATTTAATTATATAGTTGATTTAGCTTCCAACATAACTATAGAATAATTTATGTTTATAGGTACCAATGTATAAAATACCGGTAGAAATTTTTATTCCATTATGAAGTGTTCATCTTGGTATCATTCATTACTTAAATTCACTTTTATGAATACCAACTCATTGAATTTAATTTCACTCCTATTATTAACTTATTTTTATTGAAATAAATAACACCCAACATGTCTTATAATCATAATTTCATATTTTTCTGATGATACCAACATTAGACATATTTTAAAAAAAATGAATTTCTTTCCCTGGTACTAGATACATTGTAACGACCAAATTTCATTGTGGGTTATGGAGACCCGGAGAAATTTAAAACATTGGATCACAGTTGTGTATCGGGGGAAAAGTGAAGATTTATCTTATTATAGGATCTTGGATAATTTTTCTAACCTATCTATTGAAAACATATTGAGTTTTTTACCCTAGTACAAGAGTTTGGTGAAATTTTTAGTTGTTCAAACATTCAAATAATATTGATTTTTTTAATTAATCAAAGATTAATTATTCACACATGTTAGTTCAATCTTATATTTTGAATGGAGCCTAGTATTTGAATTCGAACACCTTTGTTGGTATTGAAATGGGGATTTTTCCTAGTCATGGAATAAACCTGTTGTTGGGGCTAGGTCCGGGCCTAGGCCACTTTTCATTTTCTTTTTTCCCTTTTATTTTATTTTCATGTATTTTTTCATTTTTTATTTTTAAAATTACCATTTTGATTCAAAAATAAAAAAACTCTCCCCTATGGGTTTCATGTATTCTACTAGGAGGGAGAGAGGAAAGGAGGGGTATGAGATCCATATCAGGTAATGCATCCTTTAGTATATTGGGCATCGATAGGTGTGTGGCGCAGATCTGATAGTGATGATTTGACACTTTTCACATTGATGTAGAAAAAATATTATTTTTTTCTAAATATCCTCATAGAATAATTTATTTTTAATTTTAAATTCTTATATTTGTTGTTGGAGACCCTTGGAGGGTCGATTTGTGGTTTTTTTTAGAACTGGGGGTTTCATGCCAATTTTTTGGGATTTCGTTCAGAAAAACCTAACTATTCCACACACTATGTTTTATTAATTGATTTATTTTATTTTATTTTGAGTATTCTGGAGTTTTCATGAGTTTTGGGATGAAATTTTTAATTTTTCTAAGGCTTTATAGGGTTACATGGTTTGGGATAATTTACATTGTCTATGTGATTAGTTCTATCTCAGGGCTATGCCAATTGGAATGGTTGGTTCACTGTCTATTAAACAGTGGAGGCTCTTAGAATAAATCGAGTGAGGATGTTTTCGCAAGGATGTTCCAGCTGTATGTTCACTAAACATTATGAAAAACCACATGGATGACCATACAGGTTTTCATATTTTTTAAATTTTGTTTTGTTTTAATTATCTAATTATTTTATTACATTTTATTATTTTTATTTAATTTCTCTTTATTTTATTTTTTCTATTTTCCCTCTTCTGTTCCCCCTCTCCCTCACTCAATCCCTTCCCCATTCCTCTTTCTGTATCATGTGACCCAACTAGGAGGAACTCTAACTGCATGCCTCTCTCCTTATCTAGCCATAGAATCCAGCCATCTCTCCTTCAGATACCAATCACATTCTCATATGATTAGGGCTTCTCTTATAATATTTTTTTTAATATTTTATTATTTCTTTTCTTATCTACCATGTGGTTTATATGACCTATATGAAACCCAATATAGTTAGTGAATTTATTTTTAAATATTTTTAATTTATAGGGTTTGTGGGCCTCGATTTAAGGTCAATTCTATCAATTTTCATTAATGGTGATAGATTTTGATTGAATCAAGGTATATTTTTTCTTATTCTTCTTCTTTAGCTTAAATTTAATTCGGTATTTTGTGTTTTTTATCTTTATCTTTGTTTTATAGAGTTTTTTAGACCTTGTGGAGGTGGAATAACAACATTATTTACTTAGGTAGTGAATTCCCGGTAGTTTACCCCCTTTTATGTCTTTAAATTAAATAACTTTGATTACCATAATTTTTAATCCCTATTTAAGTTATAAAATAATTATTATTATTATTTTAAAAGAATATTTTAATTAGAGATAAAGTTTTAATTTATTTTAACTTCAATTCAGGGCTTCCACCAATTAGAATCTTGGTAAAAGTATACTTTAATGATTTAGAACAATGAATGTTTTATAAAATTCCAAAAAGATTTTATTAATGAGAATTGATGTTCTAAAATATGTTTTGGCTTTAAAAGTGGATTTATCAATTATTTTAAAGTTATTATAAAATATTTGTGTTTTTAAATATATTTCTCATCATTTATGTTTATCCACATATACTCAAGTAAACACACACATATATATGTGTGTATATATATATATCTATGTGTGTATGTGTACAAATTCCCAAGATAGTATGTGAATTTGTGAAATGTGATATATATATATATACATATATATATATATATATATATATATTTGTGTGTGTGTGTGTTTCAATGTATATGTGCATAATAGTGGATGTAAATATTGGTAGTTTAAAATAACACTCAAGCTCATATTTTAAGAGAATTTTAAATGGATTCTTAAAAGTTAACTATAATTCCCGATTTTCTCTTTTAAAGTGGATGATTTTATGATTTCCCATGGTTTGATGTATTTAATGTTATTTTTTGTTTTCTATAGAATATATAAACTTTCATAATGTGTGATTAATATTTTTAAATATCTTCCCCTTTATGTGAAATATGATACAAATATTTTAGCTTAGTTCGGCATGGGATGAAATAAATAATTATTTTATGGAAGGGGAATAGAACATGGGAACCTTTGGTACATAGGAAAGTAGACTTGGAAAATTATTCTAGGAATGGTATGTACTCCCTGGCATGTGGAATATGCTACAACACTAACTAAACTATATGATGATGATATGGATTTGTTACCACTTGAACTTTGGTTTTATCCTCTCTAGTGACTCATGCTTGAGAAAAATTATGTTTGGTTTGATCACTAAGAGTGAAAGGATCCTAGGATTAGGAATAACCTTAGAAACCTAGGGATACCAAGTGTTATTGATGTACCTATTTACTTTTTATACTTTCTTTATAAAATAATTATATATTTTAGTTTATTTTAATTGAAATGTTTCTTGAAAAAAAATTCCACCCATTTAATGTTTGAAATGAAAATTTTTATAAAATTACATGGCCCTCCTAGTTATGAAATGATATTTCCCATGAAAAAGAATAAAAATCATTTTTTTTGTTTTTAAATGAAGACAAGAAAAAAACTGTTTTGATGATGTATTTAAAACTAGCATAAAAAAAATTATTTAATGACTAAACATGGGGTGTGGTATATCATTGGTGTTCCTAATAAGATTTATACTCATTATTAACTTTATAATTTTATTTATAGGTTCCAGTTGTGTTCCTGACCACTATTTGGGAATTAATTAGTTAGATGGTGACTTGTATATATACATGGAGGTATGTTGGTAGATTTATTTTATTTTATTTTATTTTTCTTTTATCACATTAGACATATAGGCCTTTATTTATTTCTATAGAATTAGGGTAACTAGAATAGATAGTGGATAAATTGAATGCAATTAGTGATAGTTTTTTTTGTATCTTTTCATTGTAGGGGAGGCAGACTAGGGTGATAGAAGGGATTAGTGTAGAATTTTATTATTCTTGTTCATTTTTTTCCACTTATATTCCTACATATTTTATTTTTCTAGGATTTTTGACTTATATATGGGTCATGTTGATATTTTATTTAGTTTTTTCTACTTATTTATTAATTATTTAATGGGTAAATTGTTCCCACATGGGCTACTTTGATGACCAAAATTAGTTGTCAGCTCAGGGAGAACTCAAGCACCCCTCGGGCCTTATTGCATGCCAGCTCAGGAATCTAATAGAGGGATGAATCCTATAGGTTTGTGACTTTCTACACAATGTGTGGTTCATAGAACACACACTGTATGTTATTCATTTGGGTTGAAGGGTAGAAGATGATGTTTACATGGTTTCTGTGTTTGGTACATGTAATGTGGGTGACTCAGGCTGTGGTCTGTGAACGAATAAACACCTAGTGTGTGGGAATATGTACATGAGAGGCATATGGCCAATGCCCATGTAATATTCTGAGACAAAATTCATTCAATTTATATGGAAAAGTGATGTGTGGGGAACATGCCTATTTCCAATGTCTAAAACATGTCTAGAACCCATGTATGACACATGGCCCAATGCCATATAGGATATTTGGCCATAGTCTATGTTAGTTACACAACCAAGTACCCCATATGGAATATAGGCTTTGTATGAGATGTAGAAACCATGTAATTTGAGAATTACATGCTAACTTGATTAGAGGTGCATGGTTAGAGTTGATGGATAAGGGGACACAATATTTAGACAAGGTATAGATCATGTATTTCCCCTTTTTAGGTGTTTCACCTATGTTCTCTCCCTAGTGTTAGTATGGGACTTTTAGATAGTCTATTATGATAATTTTTCTCTATATAACATGATTATTAAATCATTTTATCATTTGGAGGATGTTTATGAGGTTTTTATTGATAATTAAAACACACTTTCCTTATGATAAATCAAAACCAGCCAATCCAGAATCACTCTAGAGGAAACAAATTCCTGATGGAACTCCCCAAACATTAGTTTTTAGAATAATGGTTAAAAAATATTCACCCAAATCACCAAACTAAGTAAAAACATCTTTAACCATGTTCACTCAAACATAAACATGACATTAATACAATGAAATAAAATGAGTGTAAGAAAGAAAAATTTGGTTTTATATGGTCCAGACTTTAAAATTCCACACCCATTGGAGAAACACTGCAAAATTTCATTTCTGATAATAAAACATTTTAAATCATTACTAATGACTCATATTGATTACTAAATAAATTAATCATAAATTTCACACTTTTTGTCTATTAAAATAAAAGTTATCTCAACCCTCTTATTTTTAAAGAGTCCCAATTGATCATCTAATTGTACCAACCACTAAGAAATGTGGGAGTCCATCGATTACAACTTTCCCACTACCAATCTCTTAAAATAGTCCTCAATATGATTTCCACTTTTGGTAAAACAAAAATCCTCTATACATAAAAACAAACATCTATATCATTTTGGATGTTCCATCCAAACTTCCAAAACATAACCAACTATCATTGAGTATCTAGGAAGAACATTCTTCTAAAACCTCCTTCTAGAAACCTCCTTCTGATAATTATGAAAGATAAAATGTCATTTCTACTACTTTGATGAACATAAGATCTATTATAATCACTCCTTTTGGTCTACCAATTCTAATCAACTAAATTTTGATTCACAAAAAACTAAAAATATCCCACTAAAATCCTTCTTTAAAGAAAACCAAAACTCCACCATCAACTTCAACTGTGCACAGTTCTTCTCCACCTTCATCAGTTCACCAAATTCTGACTGAGGCCTGATATAGCCATTGTATTTCAAGACCCAAACTCTTGGTGAACATGTCTTCTAAATTATATTTCACAAATATATTTCATAACTCCAACTCACAATCTTCTAGTATTGTCCATATATAATGGTACATTAGATCGATGTTTTGAGTTCTTAAATAAAAAAATGGATTCTTAGACAAATTAATTGAACTATAAGTATTATAGTAGGGAAACCATTTACTCTAACTTTGTCTATTTTATTTAACAAAATTGATTCAAACAAACTATTTCCTCTATATATTTTGTTACACCCACATAATCTACATCAGTTATATAAAGTTCAATCAATGGTTAGAACATAGACATCCAACTGATCACGGTTCTTCCAAAAGTATACACATATACAATTGTGATCTTCCAAGAATCATAATCATCCCTAAATTCTACATATAAAATTATATGTAAAAAATCATTAACTATAAATTATATTTATACCTTATATTCCTTTGAGATACCAAATAATCCACTTTACATATTCCTAATGAACTTTTCATATATTTTCCATGAACCAACTGACCACTCCTACTACATGATAAATATTCATATGAGTGAAAACTATAGCATACATAAAACTTTTTACTGATAAATAATCAAACAATACTCCATATACTTTAATCCTTATTCTATTTATGGTTTTTTTGTTTTGTAGCTTTGATTTGACCAGGAAGAGGAGTTGAAACTGGCTTACATCTAATCATTATAATTATATCAATGATATTTTATATGTAATTATTATATGATAAAACAAATTTTATAGTTCTCATATCATGTTCAATATTCATTCCCAATATATTCTTTTCTTTACCAAAAATCCCATCTCAAACATTCCATTAAATTCATCCTTCAACTTTTGAATCAGCTGAACATTTGGACCCACCAACAACATATATTCTATGTATAATAGTAAGATAATGAAGTCATTTCCATTGAACCATTTTAGATAATATCAATGAATAGATTTACCTTTCATAAAACCATTCTCCTCTATGAAGGAATAAAATTTATATTTCAACTACCATGGTGATTATCTCAAACCAAAAAGAATCCTTTTCAGTTTTCACACTAAGCCCAGATTCTGGTTATCCATGAAACTAACTTGTTATTTTTAAATTCTTTCTTCCCTTATAGTAATTACATTTTCTCCCTGGTGTTATTCACTAAAATTTAATCCATATCCTCCGACATTTCTAACTCTTACTTTCCAAAATCATTCAGTGTGGCTTATTTTTCTGAACTTTCAAGTTCTCCTACTTTCATAAAAAGTAAGAAATTTAGATCATCAATATACCTCTCCATAGATCGCCTACCCTATGAATTTATCCAAAAATTATACTATGATTTAGATTATTATGAAACTATAACTTAAGGAACATCACCTTCCATAGCTACAAATAAATATTCAAAAATTCCTGAGGTTTTATGAATATATTTGGCTAGATGAATGTACAAGATTTTTTCACTTCCCTATAAACTTCCCTCCATAATATGTGACATTTTGATAGACTTAGAGACATAAAAACTTTCCATAATTTTTTTTATTTTGAAACTCAAACCCATATCAAATTAAATTGATTTTAAATAATTAACCTTGGACATTTTTCCTTTATGTTATGATATTTCTACTAGATTTACACATTGAAGAGAACATTTAGACTTCTAAGAACTTTCCTCTTTATATCATCCCAAATTTGAAAGACAAAGTCTCCATCCCCATAGCCTTTGTAGAAGCCTTCCTAATAATTTTATTCAATATTATCTCTTTCTTTTCAATCCATATTCATATAGGATAAACATCTAAAAATTAGAGGGAAGTAATTTTCGTAATTTTTATGCACAATAGTTATTTTGATAATTTTTTTACTATTGATGTTGATGGACATCTGTTGATTAAGTATATTACCGTTACAACTAATTCCACCCAAAAATACTTATTCATACCATAATATAACAACATAATTCTTATTTTATCTATCAATTTCCAATTAATTCTCCAAGCTACACCATTTTGTTCAAGTTTTCCAAGAACAGTCTTCTCATTCTAGATCCCTCTATGCCGATAGTGAATATAGAAACTTCATCCATTAAACTCACCACCATTGTATGAACTCATACATTTCAACTTTCTTCTAGTTTCTATTTTCCCAATATCCATTTATTAAACAATTATTATGAACAATTTAATTTTATTTTTTAGATAATATACCCATATATTTCTTTTATAATCATCGATGAAGGTAACTAAATACCTAGATCTTATATGATAATGAACCAAGGGAGGACCCCAAAAAATTTCATGTACCAACTCTAGCTTCAATTATTTTGGTGTTATTCCAATCATATTGATAGAACCCTTATACATCTTACTGATTATACAACTATCATATCTTATGATGTCTGAATGATCAATCTTTAGTATGCCTACATAAACTAGAATATTTATACATTTTTCACTGAGGTTCCAAAAAGGGTTATACCAAATATTTCCACTTTCAAAATATTACATTCTGAAAAGTGTATCTCCAACTACCCTTCCATTCAGATATAATAACCCATATCTTACACCTCTAGCAATAATAATAGATCCTCATGTAATCTTACATACTTCTTCCAAAAAATTGGTTCTAAAATTTACTTCATACAAGTGACCAACTGAAACTAGGTTCTTCTAAAGACTTAGAACATGACACGCTTCCATTAGTATAATGAAATTTCCATCATTAAACTAAACATTCACTTCTCTTAACCCCAAAATTTCATCATCATCATCACTAGTAAGATGCACTCTACCAATGTTTTCATATACATAATTTTTCAAAAATATTTTTTATCCCATGGAATTGAAATAAACTCTAGAATATATAATACAATATTCCACTTGGGTAGGAACACTCAAAATTAGATTTACAATACTCCCTGTTTCTGAACTTAGTTCTCTAGATACATTCATTTTGGGGGTTTTCTTCCTATTACAAAGATATTTATTGAGGTTAGCTTACTTTCCATAGTTCCAAAAAATAGGACCACTTCTAAAAGAATTCCCTTTTCTCTTCTACCTTGCCTTCCTTTCTAATTTCTTCCAATGTTTTATTTGAGGTTATTTTACCCTTCCTTTTGTATTAAATACTTCACTAAAATAAGTTATACTATTTGTCTTTCGGAGCTTCTCATTAACATTCAAGTTGCAGACATCACTGAACACCCATTCATTCTTCAACTCAAACTATACACAACCATCAGTAGAGCCTCCAATGATTCTTTTAAGAATTATAACAACATAATCACTCAAACAAAAACAATGAATCTAGCATTTATAGAATCTATTTATACCTTGATTAAGTTGAAATCATTCATAATATATAATGCATATCATCCTTCCAATTACCTCATTCCAAATAACCATCGCATCAAACACAATTATTCAGTGTTGTAGGTTTCTCATACATATTTTCAAGGGTTGAAATCAACTCAACTATAGTTTTATTGTATCGAATGTTCAAAGAAAAATTCTAGACTATAAAGTAATTTATTAAAGTTTTGCAATGGATGACTCAAAAAAAATTTCTTCTAACCCTATACATGACTACAAAGGAGGGTAAAATTCATGCATCTTATGTATTTATCTTATTTTTTTTATTTTTTATGATATTTATAAACACCAAACCTTATTTTAAAAACTCAATTCAAACCATATACTAATTTATTATGGGAATAAAGTTTGAGATGATGTATCAAATCTATATATTCAAAACATTATATTGTTTAAAAATATCAATATCTATAAACATCAATTTCAATCATGATGTAATAATTGTGTATGGATAAAGGAAGTAAAGGAATTTGGAAATGTTTTGAGGTATTCTGACTATATATGGACTCCATCAGTTAAATCATGAGACATACATCATTGAAATTGGGATTGGAATACCTTGTGTTCTATATTTTAAATGTATAAGTTATTATTTTTTAAAGTATAAAACATGAATAGATTGAGATTGATAAATCTTAGTACATGATTCATATTTTTTTATTGTAGGAAGAATGAATTACGAAATAATATGGTAAATCTTAGTTAATGAGTTATGAAGAACATTGAATGATAGAATTATGTACATATAGATTTTAAATATTTATAATGTAATGGTATTTTATTTAATGGTTGATAAATTTATGGATGGTCGGATATTTAAATGCATTAATACTATTTTGTGATTTCATGTGATGATAGTACATTCATAGAAATTTATTGAGTTTTAAAAAAATTGAGGTATATGTAATGCTTATGTTTTACTTGTGTTTTATAGAAAATGATATTTGAGGAAGAATACCTTTTTATTTTGTGGACATAAGTGGAATGATATTCATAACCACTATGTTTAATATGATTTTTAATGTCGAGGTAATTATGGTTAATTTGGATAAAGGAGTTATTAAATTTTTAGAATATATGATTCATTATATAGACAATAATGGGATTGAAATTTGATTTGATGATTAAGAGATTAATGTTATTTTGGAATAAGTTTTCTATATTTGGAACAATATATCTTTAAGGTAAATAGAAACATTTTTTTCTAATATGGGAGTTTATTTGAGGAATAAAGGGAGAATTTTATATTGGTAGCATATAATATTTTAATATGGATTTATAGTGACTCAAGTTATAGAGAGGATTACCATATTTTGGACATTATATGATTGGGGAATATACATTTTTGGTATTAACTTTATGAGAGATTAATGTTGTTTGGAGATAAATGTTAAATTGATCTCAAAAGAATATGTGATAAAATATTTCTAATTATTGGGGTTAAAATTTTTCATGAATAATTAATGATTTTTAAGATTAGTTACTTATGGAATGATTTATATTGAACATTAAGTGTTATTATTGGACCATTAGAGATTATTATTGTGAATTATTATACATATTGGATATTATCTTATCTTTTGCTAACCAATATTTATTTTGGTTAATGTATAATGATTGGAGTAATAACTTTTTATCCATTTATGGATCTTATGATCTATCAAAAGTTGATTTTAGTTCTTAAGTCATGATAAATTCATCTTGAATACTCATTTATTATAGTAAGAGATATTGAAAAAGTGGAAAATTTATTAAATAATAACCAAAAGGATTAAATTGTGATTTATGAAATGGAAATAAATCAAGTAAGTATATTTTCTCATGTTCTCAATCTTGATAGTAAAAGAATCACTCAACTCTAGGAAAAGGATCTAGAAATAAAAATGTTATAAATTTACCTTAATTTTTTATGAATTGAATGAATTTTATATACCTTACTAATTTATGATTTTGTAGTTATTAAATTTATCTTGATCATGTTCTTTACCAATCTCTAGTATTACTTGGATGCTAATTTTCTCCTCCAAGTCCATATTTTTACTTCCTTTTAATATTCCCCTTATGTGGGAACTTGATTATGTGTTATTATTGGTGACCATCACATTTATTTTCTCTTATATTCAAAATTATGTTTTATTATCCCTATTTATGATATTGGTTTTCAAAAAAAGTATTTTTAAATATTAATTTTTTTCCTTCGTGATCATATGTTTTATCTTACACTCCTTGGAAATAATGTTTCAAACTCTTTTTATGGGACACAAGATAAAATTTTGAGGAAATAATTTATTTAAGGGGTTAAAATTTAACATGCAAAGATTTTATAATTTATTTTATTTAAATAATATATTTGATAGAGTGTGTTATAAGAAATACCAAGTTTTAACTTACCATGATATACTACATAAATATTATTATTTAAATATGATCATTATATCATAGCCATTGTTTTAGATGTTATTACTAGGAATTAATATATTATGAAATATATATATATATATATATACTTAATAAAATTTATGATAAAGCTTAAATTGATTATCAATTGGTTGGAAATGAGGACAAAATATTTTGAAGGTAAAAGATATATTTTCCATATAACTATTTTTATGTGCACCAAGTATTTATACCTTAATAGATTAAATTATTCCAATTGATAAATGATTCTTATAAAATATTTATATTATATATTAAATTTATTTAATTAACATTGATTTAATTATGGTTATTAGGAAGGTGATTAGAATATAATAATTTTATTCTTCAAAAATATATTTTTTCAAAAAAAAAGTTTCTTATTACATCTTGTGCATGGATATTATAATTATTTTTTCCAAATATAGGAATTATATTTTATTAAATGGTCATAATTTTTTAAATCAAAATTTCATAATAGTTTTAGGAATTTTTTTTTATCTGAAAAGAAATATTTTTGAGTGAATAGCGAAAAATTAAAATTTTTGCAAAACTATCATTTCTTTTCATTAAATAAACTAATTTAATAGTTCCATTGTATTTATTATTTTTTTAAAGTAAAATAATATATATATTATTAAATATAATGGAAATAATTCCATATTAATCAAAATTATATTTTATTTTTGTGCAAGTTCATTTTTATGCTTAAAAACACAATTTTCAAAAAATAGTTTTTTATTATATTTTTCACCCATATTTTGACAGTAATTTCTACCAATTATAAAACTTTTATCCTAAAAAATTAATTCCATATTTTGAATATGTAGGTTAAAATTTATTAATGCATTTAATTTCATATTTGGTCATTATGAATAATTACTATGTTAAAAAATTATTTCACCATGGTAAATGATAAATCCGGTTAATTAAGGTAAAAACATTGTGATAAGGCCACAAAATCATATCATAATTCTTATTGTAGGATCATATTTTAACCCTTATCAACTTATATTTGAAATTTTATAGTTTTGGAACCAATTTTCCTTAATAAAGTCGTTATATTGTTTTTATACTTTGAAAAATTACAAGTTTACCACTCACCTCACTTATAAAAGGAAACTTACTCTCCTTCTTTCCTCACACATTTTGAGCACTATAGTTTATAAAATATCTACCCAAATATCTCCCCAAAAAACATACCCATGTACTAGATTTCCTGGTCTTCTCAAAAGACCAATCCTATAAGGATTAAGTTGTAGAAAAAAGGTAGATATTTGAGGAGTAATAGAACGCACAAAGAGAGATGAGAAAAAAGGTAAAAGATTTATCTTTTAAAACCTTGTTTTAAAGTATTCTATTCAAATATTTATCCCCCATATCCATGTACTTAAAAATATTCTAATTCTTTTCTTATTTATACACAAAATATTGTTAAAATTTATTTTCCAATTCTTTTTGAATTTTCATTTAAAGGTTAAAAAACAAAAAATTTAAAACATTTAACATATGGTTCATTCTGATGTTTCGTTAGAAAAGTTACAAAAGAATATTTTTAATGTATATGGATTTACCAACTTTTCTAACCATCATAACCATAATTCTTTATAATGATTCCTCATCACTTTTTATTGGTTATTTTCAAATAAATTCATTCTCTTAATATTCTATGATTTTTTAATTTTTTAATGTTTTTATAAGGAAATAAAAAAAATTCTCATATTTTTAAGATAACTGAAAGCATTATTTCTTGTGGGATTAAGTATCAATTCAGATGGGTTTTAAGATAAAATTTCATGATATATGTTTTTTATTCCTATTGTGGTTAATATACAGTTTATATGAATGAAAGGTTATCTCGATAAATGTCTAATGAAGGGTGATCCCATTATAGTTCTCCAATTCATTGGGTAAAATGATGAAGTTTATTAGTGATAGGTTACTCGTAAGTGATATAACAATTATCCAGTTTGTTGATTCCATTGCAAGGGTTATTTTAAGGGTGAATGTCAACATAATGTCCTAATTAACCAACTTAATATGATTTAAATGTCTAATCAAGGAAATATTTTAATTTTAAAAGGTATACAAATGTACTTATGTTTTTAAGGAAAGTTTATAAACTTTTTTTTAAATAATATTGAAATGATTTTTTTTTCAAGGAAATTTATTCATGGGTTATCATGCTTTCCAAGAAACTATTATGATTATGATTTTTTCTTTTATGATTTCATATTAAATGTTTTGTGACTTCTATTTAAAATTTTAGTTGTTTTTATAGAAAATAAAATAGATATTTGAGATAAAATGTTTATTATAAAAAGAAAATCTTTCTTATGGATTTTTCTGGTTTACAAATGGACAAATGAGTCCCTTTTTTCCATGTCACTTACTAATATTTTTTTCTCATCCCAGGTTTTAAAATGATTTTTCATAGGGCTTAAGGATGGTTAAAAATGTTAATAAATATAGAGTTGCAAATATGGGAGTTACCTTGAATGAAGCAAGTGTGTCTTTATAATGAACATGTTTTGTGAGAAAAATGGATAAGGTGTAGAAATTTAAACTTTTTTATGTAATTTTTTACCTAATTATCTAAAACCCTAAAATTAAAAGATCCTTGAAATTTAAGAAAGTGACACCCCTATTACAAATTAGGTAATTATTTGTTATTTATGTTATAGGGCATTACATTTATAGATATTATAAGGGGTGAGATGTGAGTTCATATAAATATTTTCTTTGATTCATTTATTTTTTTCATAATGATGTGTTTGTATAATAATACTTAATTCTATTTTAATTTAAAAAATAATAATGTGAATCCTCAGGTAGCTAAGTTAGAAACTAGTGATGAGTTTTATACCGGTTGATACTATACATTAATCGATATTTCCTAGTTGTGGTAATGATAAGTCTAGGGGTGGTCACCTGATAAGTCTATTGAGAGAAATTTATGGTCGGTACTATAGGATCTCAATATATTTTAGTAGATGGTTTCACCCAAGTTCATAAAATATTATTTCCATATGACTTAGGGTGTCACCTCATGTTGATATTGATATGCTAGTTATTGTTACTTTTTTTATGATGGTGATTTCATTTTCCATTATTGTGGTGTTTTCTATATGATTGTTACTCGTTCATGAGTTAGGATATTTTTCACCTTAATTATTTTTTACTTATACCTTTCTCACTTATAGTTATTTATTATTTTTCCCATGATATTTTAATCATAATGTTTCATTATACATTTATTTTTGGATTTTTCTTACAAAAAGTTAAAATGAATATGAAATTTAAAATAAAAATGAGGATTTAGTTTTCACGATTTATCATTAGAAATAAAAAACATTTTTATTAATATTCATTCTTCCTGTTTCCATTTATTTTATAAAATTTTGGGTATTTAATGTTAATTTTCAAAAAGGGTGGGGAAAAGTGTGGTTTGTTTTTAATAAATCAAGGTGGATTTGAAAAGAAAAAAATAAGTGTAAATGTTATTTATTTTATGTATCATGGATATAAAATAAATATATATTATAAAAAAAATTAAACAATAATTTTTAAATTATATAATAAACTGAATGTTATGGATTCTTGGATTTATCCTTCTAGGCATTTTATCACACCCTATACGCAAAATATGGTGTGTATATAGTTTCATTATCCATGATATTGGTAAATATTTCATGGTTTCTATGATGGATGGTATTACATGGTCATTTTGAGAGCATGTGGATGTTGGGATATGGAGGTGACCCATAGTCACATGGAGTTGGTTTATTTTTCATCTCAAGACTTATGTATCCCATGGGTTATATTCTATAGTGTAGATACATAGGTTCTATTCTTTAATTTTGGGTTTATTTTTTCTTTTGAATTAACATGTATAAACTTTGTTTCATTTTTTTGTTAATTATTTTATTATATTTTTCTATCATTTATTATAGTTGTGATCCATTTGTTTTGGTTTTTTATTTGGAAGGTGTTTATTTATTAGTATGGATACCCATTTCTTAGACACATCATGATTATATTAAGAATGAGTTATTTTATTTATTTATATTTAGAGGGTAAAATAATTACCAAGGTATATACTTGATACCTTTAACACTTGTTTCCATCCTATAGGAATTAAGAATTTTCTTTAGGCCTTATGATGAATTGAATCGGGTAACATGTTAGGTTGAACAGGGTCAGTTATCTACATGAATTTTATTGATGTTTATTTTCATTTGTATCCACTCGTTTCCTATTAAATTTCATATATGAATCATATTCTTTTTAAATATATTTGTGATTTTTTTCATATACATTTTTTAGAGGTGAATACTGCTATGTTTTCTAGTATTTTTCAGGTGTTGGTGAGTTGTTCTAGGGACCAAAAATGAATTATCACATATCTAACTTAGGCATATAAATGGTATGTTCTTTTTATTCATTTAGTTTTAAATTTATATAAATTATAATCATGTTTGTGGTAATATTAGATGGTAATTATGAGGTAAAGTGTGAATCACTTTGATGCATGCTAAAGACTTAAATGTTTCATAGTTTGACTAGGACTTTTTAATACTATAATAATTGTTTCTTCAGTTGTGAGCATGATTTCACAAATCAATTGATAGGATATGTAGGAATATCATGAGTTAGGTTTATGCATTTCTTTAAAAGGTGAATATTTTTAAAATTATATTTCATGATATTGAAAATTAATTACATGGTTTACTTTATATAAAAATAATTTATAATTGAATTCATATACAGATTATATGGAATATAATATTGGTAATTTTATATTTTTTTGAGACTTTTTTAATATTCGGATATTTAAAATCATGTTAGTCTATTTTTTTCATATGGTATCCTTATTAGGCCTCTTGTTTTGGAATATTTGGTGTCCCTCTTACTTGGACTCTCCTACCGTGTCACATGATTTGAATCTACTGATACATTTTATTGACTCAATTTCCACACAAATAATTGGTTAAATTCATATTAAAAATATCATTTATTCTTAATGTTCTACTTTGGTATGTTTTCTCAGTGAGTGGATCTTCTCATATCCTTTTTTATCCTTGATACCCTATCACATACTTTCACATGTCTTGATTAGTTTCCTCCTTTTTTTGATTCACTATCCTTATTGTTCATCAAAACAATCCATGTGTAACCCCATGATATTCACCTATGAAACTACATGATTTCTACATCATTTCCAATGATAAACCTATAGTTTTCATGGTGGAGATTTTTTTTGTTTGTTCTTCTTGGTTTCCATAAAGAGAGTGGGAGATTGAGGATGAAAAGGATCGTGTTCATCCCTCTACTTCGCCAATCAAGAAAGAGAGATAAAAAGTGTTATACTAGCAATTTTATTGAAGGTACTTGTTCTGATCAGGATCATAATTTTTTCAATCATTATGAGTATGTGAAGAGGCCTCATGGTTAGCTCATGTGAAAGATAATGGTTTGAATCCGATGAACCATGAGTAAGGTGATGATGAAAAGAACAATACAACATCAATAAGCTATATCTAGGTTAATGAAATACACATAATTTTGAAGATGGAAAAACCCAAACCACAATTAGGAGGTATAGGGACTATTATTTAGTTTTTATTTATTTATTTTAATCAGTTTTTATGTTCTATCAGGTGTATTTAATTTTTCCACCCATTTAGGAAGTATATGTTGCATCCTCGATCCTGATTTGACCATGTTTTCCTAGAGTTTCAAGAGATTAAACTTCTAATAGTTTATTTAGTTTATTATTGAGACTCTTATCTCTATTGTAATATTTTTAGTTTTTCATTGTAAAAAACATTGATAATCCATCCATTTAAGTCCAATTTGACCAAATCTTGTAAAAATATTTTTATTATTTACCGGTTTCTTTATTTTTTTGTGTCTTTTATATTAAACGTCTCTTTTTATCTTTGATTCTTGAATTATTTCTCAAACTCATTATAATTGCATGCTCAAAAAATCAATTTATTTTTATTTTGTTAATATATCACACCCTAAGAAATATTTTTACTTGGTTATTTATATACAACTTTTTTTGTTCAAATTCTATATATTATAATCTTATTCATATATTAAAACCATTAATTGAATATAAATTATTGTGTTTTTGTTGAATAAAAAATTAATTTTTATTATTTGATCAAATTATTTTTTTGATTCATTGTTAACATTTAGATATTTTTTTATCTTGAAAATATTAATAAGGTGATATAACATTGATATTTCCAAAGTACCTCTATGGTTATCGATTTGTGTATGTTGTAATCATTTTCGTATTCTTGAAATTGGAAAGACTAACTATTTTTATTTATTTGTTTTATCTATGTTTAAAATAGTTTATTATAAATTAATGGTATATTTTTTATTTTTTAAATGTGAGAAGAAGAAAAAACCCTCCCCCCACCATAATATTTTTCTTCCACATTCAATAGTTTTGACAATGACTAATGAATTTAATTATCACTAATATTTATAAATCATGATTAAACTACATCATTATAAGGGTGTTATATATCAAGTAATCACTCCTATAAAATATTTCTTTATTAGTGATAAAAAAATCATTTATCAACCCCAATATTTCACCTGATGATAAAAAACCAATGGTTCTATTGAACTAAAAATTAGATGATTAAATGTTGAATTTACTAGTGTTTTTTTAGTAGTAATAAAACATGTATTTCCCAGCACTAGACTTTAGTGTTGAGAAAGGATTTTTTTTAACTAATACAACTTATTGTAACTTACCAACAAACTAAACCAACCAAAATTAAGAGAAAATAAACATTTTCAAGAAAAATTAAATGTTTTTTCAGAAAATTAATATATCATTACATTTTACCAATTATATATAATTGAAGTATTATATATACTATTAAAAATATTGTGAATAAATAATTACAAATATTTACAAAAACTAATAGAAATATAATAAGAATAGAACACATGAAAGAGATATTATCTATGGATCAACCATCCATTAACATTATCTATACCAAAAAGAACCATGTTTCTATAATACAATCAATTTTTGTTTTATTAATACTATTATAAAAGTTAGAACTAACTATAACTAAATTTTTATACAATAACATGATGAATTATAATTGATTAATATTCTATTATCTTTATAGGACTTGATATATCACACTAATAAAGAAGAAAACTCTAAATTATCTATTTATTCAGATAATTAAAATAATATACAATAATTTGCTTTCAATTTACTATTTTCCATATAATTATATCTCATAAATTTATTTGATACAAAACAATTAGTGAAAAAATACTTTCATTGGATAATTAGTATACTTTGATATATAATAATGTTTTCTTTAAGGTCTTTGGTTCTCTATAATTGAAATACAAATTTCCTTCTATATGAGTCAATTCCATTTGTCACATGTGAATTAAAAGAATTTATTTCAATGGGAAGAGAGATTGAGAATTTTTATCCCTTATTTCCATCAAGGAATATACTTGAAAAAATATAGAATGGATTTGAGTCGAATACCGAGAAATTTATTTTTATGGGAAGTGGAATTTCTCTCCACATAGAACTAAATTCTTGTTGTTTTTAAATGAATAAGTTATTTTAGTAAAATCTAGAGAAATTTAATTTATATTTATATAATAGTAAAAATCCCTAAGAAATAGTTTCCATTATAACTTTTGTTATCTCTTAAGAAACTCCAATGATCTTATAATAATAAAGCAATAAAAAGGTTAAAAAATATAACATAAAAGATGAAAAATAAAAAATATATAGAAAAATTATGATAAAAAACAATTATAAAAGTAAAATATTCTTTGACACATTCCAATAAAAAAACATAACAAATTTATGTATTTTTATTCCAACTCGTTATAATGTAATCAATGATTGTTTTCTTAAATTATCACAACAATTGTAAAAAAAATTCTTGAATTAAAACATATTATGGTAGGTGAGAGCTGAAAATATGGTTATAGTTATAAAACTAATGTTTGGATATTTTGGGGAAACAAAATTTCAAATTGATGTTATTTTTTCATATATGTCACAAATAAATCACTATGAATTATATATTTTATCTTCATAATCATATATCATTTGGTCATTATGATTGTTTAACATCAGTTTATAGAACATAAAAAACTATTATAAATTCAAAAATACACATAGGATCCATCTAAGAAATAATCATTTAAATTTTTTGTCTAGTTTGTTTCAAGGAGTTGTAAATTAAACTAATATCAATAATCTAAATTTTTACAACAATTTGTACATGTTTACATGTTTTTTATCATTGGATTATTTTTTCTATATCTTAAATAAAAAAACACTTTCAATAATCTGTGTAAAATCACACATCAATTGATGTTTATATTGTTCCTATAAAATAGAAATGGCTTGTTTATTTTTATTATAATTTTTTGTCAAACTCCAATAATATTTTCTCAGTTTTGGTCATTTTACTGGCATCGATAAAGCATAAAATAATTTTAATTCCGAAAAAAAAAACTTTGGATCATTCAAGTCAAATCACATGTCAGATTGATGTGTAATTTATTTTTATAGGTGAAAAATAAATCGATGATCATTGTCCAAATTGTTTGAGACATTTTGAGTCTATGTTTAGAATTTTTATCATTGAATGTATGTTTTTATAACTAAAATACTTTTAATTTTAAAAACACAATTTACATCATTTTGGGAAAATTACATTTCATATTAACCTATGGTTTGTTCCTACATGAGAAAAAATGAATTAAAAACAATCATACTAATTTTTTGTGATAATTTGAGAACTTTAACATAGTTATGATAATTTGAAACATGTTTATAAAACAAAAAAAAAGTCTTCTATTTGTAAAAAAAATACACTTTATATCATTCTAGGAACATCCCACATTGAATTGATGTGTATTTTTTTCCCTACAGGCCATATATGAATCAATAAAAAATTGTCTAAAATTTGATTAAAATTTATGATCATTTTCTTAGTTTGATCATTCAATGCATGTATATAAAATTTTAAATTGACCTTTTAATTATTTTAGGTACATTACAAGTTATATTGATCTGAATCTTTTCATACAGGTGAAAAGAGAATATACAATAATTTCAATAAATGTTTGTGATATTATTATCATTTATGCTTTTTTTTACTATGGTTGGGCTAACATTAATATAACTAGAAATTATTTTAACTAAAAAAATATTTTCTATGTCATTTTATTGAAATTACACATTAGATTAACATACAATTTTTTTATAAAAAGTCAAAAATATACCAAAAATTGTTGTAATAATGTTTTTTGATAATCCTATTTTTATTCTTAGTTTAGATCATTTGTGCAGTGTTTATAAAATATAAAAAATGTAATTTTAACCATTCTTGTCAAATAAAACATTAAATTGATGTGTGGTTTGTTCCTATATGTTATAAATGAGTTGAAACTAATTTTTATAATTTTTTGTTATAATTTGTGCTCAATTACTTAGATTTGATTGTTTTATTCTCATTTTTGGAACTATAAAGACACATTTATTTTTTTTCCACATCACATGTTGGATTAATGGTCAGTTTTTTCATACACATCACATATAACTCAATGACAGTTTTTATAAATGATCAAAAAATATGGGCATGTTTTCTCAGTTATGATCATTTAACACATGTTTTTATAAATTATAAGACATTGATATTTTAAAAAAAGAGAATTTAGATAAAAACCAAAATTATATAATATTTAAAATGAAAAAAAATACTTCAAGTCAAATCATAGAAGAAAAATAATTATTTAATAGATCTAAAAACACATCCTCATGGTGTTTAGAAACTTTTTGTCATTTTTTAGGTTTCCAACTCATTTTTTAATGAATCTATTTCATCATATTAATGTTTTTAATTACTCATATCCATATACCATAGAAAAATATAGATTTATAATTTGTTAATAAATATTTTAAATAAAATTGTATTTATTAAGAAATAAACACATCTCATAAAGAACTTTTCAAGGATGTCTGTTTTCTAATGGTTTATGACATATTTTATAAATTTACTGATGTATTATACAAAATTATACCAATTAATTATTTTTTAACACAATCAAAAACATTTATAAATATAATAAATTTCCCATGATAAATGTTGTAATACTAAAATGTTATTATATATAATATAATAATTATTCATCTTTAGAAATACATAAGTTTCTTGTATGAACTACTTGTTCACATACCATGTACTTATTGATATATAAACACCACACAACTATAGAAAACAATCTTATTAAAACATATTATCAGAAAATTTTATATAAAATATTGGAGAGAGTATATTAATAATTAAAAACGGGCATCATGTGTAACAAATTTTTGGATATCAATACACTATATATATAATTTATAACACCATATTAACCGGAATGATCAAAATAGACATTCAGTAATCCTTAAGAAAATTGAAAATAAATAATAAATATTTTTAAAAAATAAATTTTTATTAAATTTAATTGTAGTATATAGTTTTAATATTTCATGATATGTATTAAGAATAATTTTTCATATTTTTATTTCAGTTGAAATGCATCAACAACTAGTCATGATATATTTATAATTTCTGTTGAGTTTATTGTTTTTTATTTTATAGATGTAACATGGGGACATAGAAATGTAAAAATATTATCAACATGTTTCAACATTATTTCATCATGATATAAAGGATTTTAAAAAATTAATACAAACAAATTATAATAAAATAGAACACCTATTATTTGACATAAAAATTATAAAAATATATTTTATATGTAAATTCATAATGGAATCTCTTAACGATTCATGTTTGATAATTTCATTTAATCTCTCAAGGGAAATAATTTCACGATTATTTCTCCCATATGTATTATCATTGAATACAATTTCATAAGTATCAAAATTTTAAAACATTTTATTTATATAAAGATGTAATATCAATAAGTGTGGTCAATTTATTAATGCGGGAAATATATCCTAAGTTATCTTTTTAAATATAGAAATTGGTCCCTTAGATTACCTCAACCTAGTTTTTTTCATCTTTCATTACATACATTATTTTAACCCTTTTTTATTCATTGTAAATTATACTGAATATAATATAGGTTAGAAATGAAATAACCCATTATTACACTATGGAATTATAAGAATAAATGATCATTCTAAAAAAGTTACAATAGAAATTTCCACCATTTTAAGAGAACCATCATCAATGTTAAAAGGTATCTTAGATCTCAACTCATGAGATAACTGAATGATAACTCTCATATGAATT
Organism: Viscum album; assembly: GCA_963277665.1. NCBI lineage: Eukaryota > Viridiplantae > Streptophyta > Magnoliopsida > Santalales > Viscaceae > Viscum > Viscum album. Next base: position 513,503,787 of record OY728141.1, on the reverse strand, counting down.
TTTAGTAGTTATTTATTTTATAGGGTATCACCTTGAATACGGTACATTGTACATATTCTAACAAGGAATAGGGTGTGTGTAGAGAGATATAAATCAATATAAAATTTTCCCTTAAATATTTTAAAATAATAAAATTTTCAATAATTATTTATTTCCGAAATATTATAATCTTTCAGGAAAAACTTGATTACCATGGGTAGGGTAGGCATTTTAGAAGAATGAATGCCCTCAAAACTGGGGGTGTGTGGCCTATGTAATGTAGTTATTGTTGCATTGATTTTTGATATCAATCCCTTCAATAGAGAATTTCTAAAAATAAATCTGGTCTATATAAAATTTCCCACAAGATATAAACCTTGGTATTTAAATCCTTGAGTTTCTTATTAGAATTGTTGTGTGCTCATAATTTCCCAATGCAGTCTCTTTATGAGACTTTTCAACCCTCCCTTTTAATATAGCCATTATATTTTGGGTACTTAAAATATACCATGTTTAGTAACTCTTAATATATGGTAATTGACACATATTATGTAAACAATGAATAAAAACAGAAAACTAAGTAGTCATTGTATTTTTTAAAGATATTAAAGTATAATAAATGCTATTTATTTCATACCAAAACATGTTTATCATAATTTTTCAGTGTTTTTGTATGAACATTGGGTTTCATGTATTTTTTGTTTATAATTTTGATTTAATTTATATTCAATAGAATTGAATTTTCATTGAATTTAGGATACTTGGATGAAGGAAAAAGATATTTGGAGATAATTTAAAGGTGATTTTTCTCAAAATCTATAAAAAGGATCACTGAGTGTATTATGGTAACGTACTGAGTATCTGATATTGGAGGACAAGTTCTTGAAGTTATTGAGATAGACACTATGTTGTTGGTGTCTACTATCCTGATTCCTGGTGGGTTCTGAAGTCGTTTTTTAATAGTAGTATTTTGATAATTTTGATTTCATGAAATATAGATTAAATCCTATTGTTTCCTATTCTAGGGGGATATTTCTATGTGAAATAATATTTTTAATTTCTCTATTTACATATCCATCATTTTGGATGGTATATCTTCCAATTGGAAACAAAATATTGTTTCATTAGTGGTTTTGGACTCATAATAATAAGTGATACACAATACATATCATTTTATATGTGGGTAACATAGTTTTTTCTATTATATTATATTCCCCTTCCATAATTTTAGTTCATTATAATATTGAATTCCTTATGTTTTAGGAAGGATCTGATATTTTTAATGGTGAGTTTTGTTTACAAAGTAATACGTATGTGACTAATTTCATTTCTAATGATTGAAATCTATCTTAATATTTAAATTGTGAACTACTATGGTAATTTAATATTGTGTGTGGGATTAATATGATAGAAAATGAGTTCAACTTAAGGATAATGATTTTTCATAAATTTCTACATGTCAATCATATATTTAATATATGATTTATAGATGTAAATGAGAATTCACATAAGGAAAATATTAAATAAATGGGGAAAATAGTGGGTAAATTCATGAGATTAATGTTGTCATTATTAACGGAATTAATAATGAATTATTTGTGCTATAAATTAATGCATTGATGTTATATTGATGTTATGAAGTCTTTTTTGTTGTCGTATAGTATATATATTATTATTGTGTGACCTTTGGTGTGTTAAGGATAATCAAATGGGTGAAAATACATATTTTTGTTTGTTTTATGTGTTAGAATATTTTTTATAATTAGAAATATAAGTAAAATGTGGTAATAACTCATGAAAATGAGTTAGGGTAAGTATTTTTAGAATTGATGTAATTTTACAATAAATTAATATGATCTATAATGATGTTAAAATGATGGAAATTATATTTTAATAAAGTGAAGGGGGAATAAAAAAAATCGAATTCTTTTTTATTGTTCATAAAAATTATAATATTGAATTAGGGGTTTAAATTGAGATTTTATGAGGGTTATGTTTGCTATAGAATTCAGATATAATTTTAAATGAGGTTGGCTAAGAATGTTTTGTTTTCAAAACAAATAAAATATTTTTGTGGTATAAATAAAGGATGATTAGATGATTAATGTGATGAATTTAATTCTTGTGTTTATGATAGTATGACATAACTCTTTTTATTACAAAAAATTTTATGATCCTGGATAACATAGAGGGAGCCTTGGTTTAGGATAAGACATGATATGGTGATATGTATTTCAAGGGTTTTCCTAGGACTTCTATTAAGGTTGGGATTATTTTATTTTTCATGTGTTTATTAGAGACACACTCTATGCCATGTGTTTGGAATAACTATACATGAGTCATGTATTTGGCTAAAACATTTCTTGGTTAATGTTTAGAGATTCAACTAACATTTTTTGAAGAAGGTATATGAGGTATTAGGATACTTCGTGAGTAACTAATTATTTTAAATTCATGTTTTAAATGATATGATTAATACATTCAATAGTTATACATAATTTATAGATGATTACATTAAACTCCAAGGTATATTTTGAATTATATTGGTTTCTACTAAGAATTGTTTCTCACTCATTGAATGCACACAACATATGCATGTGAATAGTACATGCATAGTGATATAAGTAAAGTGAAGTTTCCCCAAAAGATGGTGTCTAGTGGATATTATGAAGTTAGTTTCTTATAATTTTGTATTAATATGGAGGGGATATCTACTTTTTACTTTTATGGATATTTTAGTTGTATTTTTATGGCATGATACTTGAGAAATATTTTATACTACATTTCGATACATGATTTGTTTAATAATTTTTAGGATATAGATTTTGATTTTAATGTGGATGTTATATCAAATTTCCAAAATATATGATTATTGATTTTTTTTACATTGAGATTTTGTTGCAATGAACCATTAGGGGGTAAATCACTATCCGTGTAATACTTATAGATCTTGAACACTAGTTTCATCCTCTAGTTATCGGGAGCACACTTGAGGTCATTCAAAGTTTTACCTCGATACCATGGTCATGTTGGGGAAGGATTTTAAAAATGGTATTAGAGTGGTTTTTTCTGAGATCTTGTTATTTTGGAAAAGAATAGAAATATTGAGAAGTGTTGGACCTTAGTAAGAAAGTTATATATGTTTACCTAACCATAAAATCCATAATAGAAGTTTAATTTTCTTTGGGTGTATGTTATTATATTTAATTATTTATATTTAATATTTTTTGGTTTGATACTCACTCCAATTGTGGATGAGTAGTGGGATATCCGCGCATCATTTTGGTATATAAAGAAATGGGAGATATGTGTATGCATTTTATTGTGATTGATTGGTGTCCTTATTTTATTTAAATGATTTAATTATTAATAAAATAATATGTTTTCCCTAAATAATATATTAGTAATAAACTAGATCATTGAAATTAGTGATATGAATTTAATGATGTAGTTTGATTGGTTTGGTTTAACTAATTAAATTTCAAAAATGTTTAGGAAATTATGCATAATGTTTTTTTGATGAAAATTGTGATGTTAATGGATAATTGGTGTGTTGATCTTTATAGAATCATGGAATCAAAGAGTTGTAGCAATGAGCCTCATGGGAAGGTGGTAAAATAGTATTAATTCAATAAGGGTTATATAGAGGGTGAGACCGAGCATGTTTCTCCAGTGGATAACCCCAATACTCCAATATATAAGAATAATATTGAGATCCTACATAAAGTGATTCAAAAGATGGAAGGGAAACCATCATAAGAGCTGATAGTCACAGCTGATGTGGTTCAATATTCTTGAGCAAAATATCCTCTTATATTTTGGGTATATACTTGGCCACATGATATAGAAAAGTAGATTAATATTTTGGGTATGATATTTGAGCTTATTGATACACCAGAGGGAAATAAAGAGAAGCATGTAGTTTTTATACTTGTGGGACTAATGTGATGCTGGTGGGATATTCAATCTTGGTTAAATAGGACTGAGGGACTAACATGGGATGAATTTAAGGATATCCATTTTGAGTATTAACATCCAAAATACTTGAGTATGGACAGAGGTATGTATTTTTTAGCACAACATCCTCCAATCCAGTTGATTTATACCAAAGATGAGGGCCATTCATTCCATTTTATGATAAATCTTATGTTTTTTTTTTGAGGAGTGGGATTATCATATTATTAGGGCGAGATATGATTTTGGGATGCTAAGTATAATCACATATTTTATAGCATGTGTTGTTCTTGGTTCATCTGAGAGAGCTTATGATGTTATTTTGTCTCTTCCTATTTATATGTATCAAGATGTGATACCAATTGTGAATGTCACTGAAAGGATAGGTGTAGTTTGTGATGAACTTGGTACCAGGTATCAATACTATCTCTAAACCTTCTTATCATATGGATCTTGTTTTTATCAGATAATTAAAAACCCTGTTGTAAAATCTCAACTCCAAGAGATTCATTGGGAAATTTGTATCTACTTGGGGTGTTTTGGGGATTTTTTTTCTAAGAAGGTGGCTGGGTTTTTGTGATTTTGTATTGATTATAATAGGTTGAATCACATTACCATCATGAACTGGTGATTGTTTACTTATATCGATTCTTTATTTGACCAATTGGGAAGATCTTAATGCATTTCTAATGTTTATATTTAGTTAGGTTGTTAAGTGTTGAGATTACATGATGAAGGTATTTTAATGATATTTTTTCAAACTAGATATGACCATTTAATATCTTGGTGATGTATTTCAGGGTAAATAATTCTCCATATATTTTAATAGCCTTGATGAAATAAGTTTTTCATATTTATCTGGATTATTTAGTGATTTTTTATCAATGATATATTGATATACTCAAGATCTAATGAGAAGTATATGGACCATTTTTATAGTGTCTTTGAAAAATTTATAACTCACTGACTATATTCCATTATTTCGAAATTCTATTTTTATAACACAAATTAGATGTTAATTTACATGTTTTATATGAATTTAGAAGTTACTGGGTCTTAAAAAAGTTGAAGTTATTTTTTCTTGGGAGAAAACCATGAATGTTTTTGAAATTTAAAGTTACATGAGGATTTCTAGTTATTATCATTGGTGAATAAAGGACTTATCTCATCTATATATTCTAATGATGAAATTAACAAGGGGTGAAATTTTCATGGGGAAATATATGTAGGGCATCATTTCAAGAGAAAAATAAATGGTTGATATTATTATATATTCTCATTCTACCTAATAAAGGGTAGTGTTATGAGGTTTATTATGATTTCATTAGAGTGATCTTGGGATATGTGATCTTTCACACACACCATGTGACCCTTGTTCAATAACCCGATGTGTAACCTTGGGTATATAGGCATATACATGACCGATGTACATGGGAACAACTAGTTTACATGGGCATGACATGTGTATATGAGCATGAACGGAGTATATTCTCACAAGATAGGGGACACAGACAAGGGTATATAATCGTCCATGTTAGGACTATACATGAAACTTCTCATATTCCTTATACTCATCATGTACTCCTTCCAGTGTAAGATGAATCCCACATTCTATTTAGTCTAGATGAATACCATTAGGGCACGTTCCCTAGGTTCATCCCTATGATGGTATAGTGAGGAATAATATCCTAATAATAGGATGGGTGATACCCTCTATGGGTTATTTCTAGATAGATTTAGGTAACCCTCCATGTGGAATGAGGTGTGATCCTCTATCATTTTTTTCCAGGTTGGGTCAGGTATCCCATTAAAAACTTCTTGGGAATGTGATCCCCATCCAAGTAGAATACTCTAGTAGATTTAGGTACCCCCCCCATATTCCCTAGGTTTTATCCCCTATATTTTTATTGATATAATTTATGTTCTAACACATGTCTCTTCTTGGGTAGTATTTATGGGAATGACCTCTCATATGAGTTCCATCAATGTTAGCAAGACCTATATAGTGAGTTCCCTCTAATTAGTGTAAACTTAAAGCCTCGAGCAGAATCCTAGGATGGAATTATTGATGTGACCTCACCTTGGGTCTTGGATTCTATCTTGAGTATATTTAGGTTGATATTATCCTTTCTTATGAGTTGGATCTCTTTTATGTTTTATGTTTGGTAATTTTAGGGTGTTCTGATGGGTATGTTTATTATCACCCTTTCCTAGGATCTTCCCACACATATCATATCTTATGTAGAATACATGCCTTTTGATGGATTCTGTGGATAACCCGAAGCAGGTGGAGCTTAGTAACACTAGAGAGACTATAATGGTTTCCAGGAGTTTTATTTTAACATCATTCACACTTTTACTAATAGGTTGGAATCCTTTCCTATTTTTGTGCGCTTGTATTTTCCCCTTTTGCTTTTCCATACATGTTTTGAACTCTGATGTGGGATTATTTTAAAGGATGTATTTTATTTATTATTTTTTTCTTTCCTTTCTACATTATATTGGTTTTTTTATATTCATTTATGTTTATAGGTACCTTAGGATAAGGCCTCACTTGGTTATGATATGCCCACTCAGTGCTAGACTCTAACCCTTGACCTATTTGAGGTGAGATTGGTGTCTCACACTTGTATTTCCACCATCAACACATTCCCCAGATCATCAATTCATCATACAGTGGTATCAAATATAATTATCATTGGACTAAAATTTAGAGATTGTTTAGCAGTGAGCTTCGGTTTAGGAATTAGGGAAATAGTGTTAAAGTGTCTTGAGTTTGACTCTCAGGTCAGGGAACCTGGTGATGGTGTGATGGATGACATAACCATTCAATAGTACTATCTGATATGAATGGCTTAAATTTCTTCTTTTTTATTTATTTTATGATTACCCCCCTTTCAATGGGACTATGATAACCTATATTTTGACTTGTTACATGTAGGAATTAGTTGGTGGTAAAATATCAGCACATGAATTTTATTGGAATGGGTTTTGGTTTCCATGTTCTTTTTGAATCATATCCCAAGATATGATCTTCAAACATGGTTCATCTTGTATATTATATGATTCCTCCATGATAATATCTATCTAGGATTCCATAATTTAATAATGATGAATATTTTCTTAGTGATAGTGCATTAGTTCAGAGTAATGTACAGAAGGTGGTACCTCTAGGTACTTTTCCAATCTTACCTCTACCCACTGAGCAGTTGGTTGTATTGGAGCACTAGTAGATGATATGTGTAGGCTAAGAACACCCCATAAGTTCCAAAGGTAGATACCCCTCATATTTTTTCATGATCTAGACCCCCAATAAGTATAGGATTATATCAAGTTAGTTGTGTGAGTTTTCTTCCCTATTAGGACCCCTCCTATCTAGATTGTGGTCCTAGTGGGGAGCCTTCTCTATGCATCCACCGGCCAAATGGTGGATCTTGGTGATATAGAGGCATGATGAGGTGAATCCCAAATGGGAATATTTTGAGTGCCTCTTTAGAAAGGAGTTTTATCCAGATATGTTGTAGGTAGTATGTATCTTGGAGCTTCTAGAGCCCCAACAAGGCATTATGTCAGTAGTAGATTATGTGTCGAGGTTCACTAACCTCTCGTGATACTCTATTGACATGGTTTTTGATGCATAATTTTTTGTATGGACCTTCAAGAGTGGTCTTCAATGAGATATATAAGTTAGTGTGGTATCTATTTATATTATTTTTTATGTTGGACTTATAGAGTATTCCTTGATGGTGGAGAGTTTTCTAGCTAATAAACCATTAGGAGTTGGTTTTGGAAATGGGAATAATGGAGCTGAGACATTGGAAGATATTAGTTAGTGAAAGACCTAGGGATCCTAGAACAAGAGGCATTCCTAGAGATGGTATAAGGATATAGGGTCCATGGTTCAGGGCTCTCATGATGGTTCTGGTTAGTTTAGGGAGAGATGATGTTAATCTTGTGATGGGTGGGGATATATCACATGGAATTGCCTGACCTACCATATAGTAGATAAGGATATGTCCAGAGAATCACCTAGGAAGATAAAATGACTATAGAATGGAGGTTCATAGGGAGGCATATGTGGTAGAGAATGTGGGAGAGTAGTGAGAGGTGGACAACATTTTGATCTATTTCCACCACTACCCCTAGGTGGTCCACGTGAGGCTTAAAGAGATGGTGGTTATAGATAAGGGAAGCTATAGGTAGTAGAGGCATATAACACAAAGTATATTGGGATTATTCGAGGTACGATCTATGTATTATGTACTTTAGAAGTAGTATTTATAGACATAGTCATGATCCACTCTTTTCTTTCCACATCCCTTGTTCAATATCAAGATATTCTAGTTGATCCTTTAGCTCAAAACATGTGTTTAAAGACTCCTACTGGTAAAGATTTATCCATCAAAAAAATTCTGATATTGTGACATGTCCCTTATAAAATATATATTTTATGAGATCATTTCTTGGCTACGTTGAGGCCTTATAACATCATTCTTGGTATGGACTATCTCTCCATGGTTCTTATGAAAATTTTCTATTTTAGGAAGAGGATGCAGTGTGTCTAAGTTGATGGGATGAGGTTTCCCTTCACTTGTGAAAAGTAATTCTAGGAATAGTAGGATAGGATCATATATTAAATTATATGTTTGAATACTCATCAGTTGGCTAGTATCACCCTTATGGAATCAAATTTTAGGAGCTTTCAACTTCCTGCAGTGGTGGTAATGTTGGAGGACATCTTCCCTATAGACATTTCTGGATTACCTCCTCACAGAGAGATTTATTTTTGTATATAACCACACTTAGGGACTACCCTGATATCTTTTCCAACATATTTTATGACCCCTATGGAGCTTTGAGTGCTGACGGTGTAGTTGAAGGATTTTTCAAGGAAGGGATTTGTCAAACCATGTTTTCCCCCTGGGAAACCCCAATTTTGTTCAATAATATGGAAAATGGAAGCTTGAGGATATATGTGGATTACATTTTACTAAATTTGGTGACCATCAATAATAAGTATCCAATCCAAAGAATCAAAGAGACGTTTAACTAATTAAAAGGGGTGTGGTGGTTCTTAAATATTTAACTTAAGTCGGGCTATCACTAACTATGAGTTAGAGAAGAGGATATAAAAAATATGGTGTTTTAATGTGACTATATTCACTATGATTGTTTGGTAATACACTTCATCCTGAATAACTCCCCAACAATATTCATGGAACTTATGAAAAATATATTTCATCCCTAATTGTACCGGTTCATGGTAGTCTTCATTGATGACATCCTTGTGTACCCCACATTAGAGGAGGAGCACATGAGACATTTGAGGATAGTTCTGAATATACTCCAAGAGTATATAATTTATGTAAATCTCTTGAATTTTTACTTTGAATTATATAGGTCCACTTCTTGGGACATGTTATCCTAGAATAGGGTGTAGCAGTGGACCCAAAAAAGGTTGTGTCAGTGATATCTTGGGACCCACCTAAGAGCGTGATTGAGGTGTAAAACTTACCTGTGATTGAAGGATATTTTTAGAGATTCAAGCTCAATTTATCGATAATTTTATCACCTTACACTGTGTTGACCTATAAGGGGAAACATTTCATTTGAAATTGTGTTTCCATCAGGCTTTTCAAAAGTTACACTAGAGGTTGGAAAGTGCCTCCACCTTGAGACTGCCAAAGAAGGTGTTGAGTATGTGATGTTATCTAATGACTCTAGAAATGGGATTAGATGCATTATGATGTATAGGTAAGAAGTGACTGATTATGGTTCTGGGTATTTGATTCAAAATAAGAATAACTACATGAATAATGATTTATAATAGTAAGTAATGGTCTTCACCCTGAAGATATGGAAACACTATCTTATGGGAGAGAAATTTATCATATATTCTGACCATAAGATCCCCTAGAATCAATTTTTATATAATGATTTTAACTTGATACATAGAATTTTGATATGTTTTTTGTAGTTTTTTTAATTTTATATAGTCTATACTCACAAAAAGGGGAGAGAGGTGGTAGATTTTTTCAACAGGATATCTTTTTTATAGAAGTTGAATAAGACATCAAAGAAGTTGGCCTCATTGTAGTTATGCATAGTTATTGGGGATGATGAAAATTACCTCCCATTAATAATAATTACACACAAAAATTTCAGCATGTTAGGGAGGATCTTCATGGAGATATAAACTATGATACCTTATGTGGATATATATCCAACAAATGTTCTCCTTATAGATTTTCTAATGGTGGGGATCATGTCATCCTTTTTCTAAGGATGGATAATGGTAAGAGTCATGATGTGAGGGGAGGTACTGAGTGAGTTTCATATATCCCCATTAAAATTACCTCTATGAGTGGTAAAGATGTACCATGAACTTCAACATTAGTTCCAGGGTCCAGTAAGGAATAATTGTGAAGATAATTTTAACACTTCATTCCCCAATTGCCACCAGGTGAAGGTCAGGCACTGGGTTCTAATGGGTTTATCCCAACCCCTTGAGGTACTAGTGTGGAAGTGGTATGTTTTATATATGGAATTCATGACATTAAGTATATTATCAGAAATATTTCATGATACTATCAGGGTGATTTTATACTGAATCACTAAGTCGGACCACCTCCCAACCATCCAAGAGAAGAGTTCAGTGGGAGGTTGGGACACCTGTACATGAAAAAGATAGTCCAACTTTATAGATTTCCCTCGACGAATATATCATATATATTTTTATTGATTAATTTCATGATTATATAGAGGATTATAGGATTCCTTTAGTACTCAGTTGTGGTTTAGAATGGAATTTCCCCCTAGACAGGTAGTTGGACTGATTAGACCATTTAGGTTTCAGAGTACACGCTTGAGGATTTCTTGTTGGTCTTTGGACATAGTTTGGAAGATCACCAAACCTTGGTGTATTTCACATAAAAAATAGATATCACTCCACCATTGGTATGACACCATTAAATGGCTTATATGGGAGACCCAGCAAGTCACTATTATGTTAGAATGATATAAGGAGTTAGCATTCATGGGCCTAGAGTTGGCATAAGTGATGAAAAAGAAGGTACAGATCATCCAAAAGTGGATGAGGACTTCCCAGTGCCATATGTAGTCTTATATAGACCGAAAATGGATGCATTTGGAGTTCATTGAGGGAGACCATGTGTTCTTTAAGGTCTTACCTCAGTGAGGATTACATAGGTTCGGCCAGGTTGACAAGTTATCTCTTAGATTCATTGTCCCATTCCAAATACTACATTGGGTTGGAGTGGTGGCATACCAATTATCTATACAACTATAGTTAGACTGGGTATGTGATTTCTTCAATTTGTCACATCTGATGAGGCAGGTTCCCGACTTATCACTTGTTATCAACAAGGGTGGTCTACACATCGAGGATGGAGGTACCTTCATAAAGTACCTAGTAGAGATCAAGGGTTATCATGAGGAGATCCTTCATGGGAAAGTGATTCCCTTAGTGGATGTTTGATGGTAGTAAGGGAATCTTCATTAGAGAATCTAGGAGTCATAAAACAATATGTGAGTATATTACCCTTTTATTTTTGAGTAAGACTTTTTTATTTTGTAGATAAAAATCCTTGAGGTTGGGAAAATCTATTGACTCTATTTTTTCCTTTTTAATATTTGTATTTTTTTAAAGAATATTTTATTATTTAATAATGGAGTCAGTGTGGGAATGGGGTTTCATAATCAGATTGCTACCACCCAAGTGTTCTATAGGGGTCAGTTTGTGATAGTTCATTGAAAATTTTTGAGGATAATAATGAAATGATACATAATTTTATTTTTTGTAAGATCTTTTCAATTCATTGGGTAAAACCAAAAATAAATTCCCATTTGGTATTTAATAATAATTACCTATTCTTGAGTGGAAACGATATGATTTTAATATAGATTTTTGGATTGGTTTCCTGAGATCCTAGGAAGGAAGAGATACAGTTTAGCTTATTCTTGGTCGGGTGAATAAAGTTTCACATTTTATTCATATCAAGGATACTCAAATATTTAATTAAATTGAGAAGATTTATTTATGATAGATTATAAAACTTCATGATATACCCAATATGATCCTATTTGATCATGATGAATGTTTTACATCTTGATTCAGGAAGGTATTTCAAAAATACTTGCATACATTAGTGAGGTTTATTATTAATTATAATCCATAGACTGATGACTAATATATTTTCACTATATAAATTCTTTAAAATATGATTAATGTGTTAATACTTTATTTTAGAGATGTTTGGGAATACCATATGGATTCTATAGAGTTTTTTATAACAATAACCATAGAAAAACTATTCATATGGACCTATTTGAAACAATATATGGGAGACTATGTCAATCACCCTTAAGTTAGATTGAAGCAAGTGAGACATATTTCTTTGGCCTTAACATTGTAGAATACACTTTTGATTGCATGTAGATGAGAAAGAAGAAATTATAATAGACTCATAGTGGGTATAATTCATATGTAAATTGGGGAGACTGACCTCTCAAGTTTGTTCCTAGAGATCATGTATTTCTTCACGTTTTACCTTTATTGGGAGATCGATTATTAGGAAAGAAAGTAAAATTGGATCTAAATTTTATTAGACCATTTGAAATCATGGATATGGTTAGGAAGGGTACTTGTCGACTAGTGAAATGAGAGCCTTGTGGTCATCATTAATTACCACATGGTTACAAAATTTAATAATTTAAAAACATGAATCAAACAAATCACTAACTACAAGGTAGTATAGGAAATTAAAGTTCAAGGCCAAACCCATATAGACACTATTGAGGAAAATAATAATTTAATAATAAATAATAAAACTAATTCTTGAAGGAAGTATAATATAATTTAATTGAAAAATTGATGATGGTGTTTTTGAGGTAGTGGGTAGAAGAAGATATTAAAGAAATGTCTGGAAGTAATGAATCCAGGTTAATGGAATAACAGTGTATGATAAAATTAATTGACAATCATTAAATCATAAAAATTAGGTTTTAGCATATCCAATGGTCATGGAAGTCACACTCCATCCTAAAATCTCATTTTCACATGTCAAAATACTTTGAAATATGAAAGGATGGGAAATAATAAACCTTTTATAAATATAGAATAAGAACTGGACCAATGGTCATTATGGAAGTCTAAATCCTAGATCTCACATTTAAATTAAGAGAATTCAATCAAAATAGGAAATGATAATTCTTAAATAAATAAAGAAAATAAATCCACTTCCTCACCCTTCTTACAAAGGTGATACAAAAGAAACAGGGAATGGAAGTCAATGAGGAAAAAATATGAAATCACAACATGAATTTTTTTGAAAAATTAATTAAATTATACATTAAATCTCCTTTAATATTGATTTAAACACCACTAAATATAACCTCTCATGGTATTCATGAGGGATATGGAAAAAATACTGAATCTATTCCTCACAATTAAGTTATGATCCTAGTGGTGTCACCTCTTGATGATTGAATTAATGATTTGTGTAGAACCCTATACATTAATTTAAAGATATTATGGATTATTATGATTGATTTAGTTAGAAATAATTTCACTATTAATTTATTCATGAGTCAATCCCAATGTTTAATGTTTTTTCAAGTCATTTATTAAGTCTTTAATTAAATTCTCTATCAAAACCTTCACTTTCGGGGTATTTTTAATAAAATTCATTGTGTGAATTATAGTGTCACGCCATGAAATGTATAGGCCCTCCTATTTTGTGGGGTTTTCAGGAATTTTATTCTTGTATGGTATTCGATTCACATCTTAAATATTATTCACTTTGTGAATCAACTTTTTTCAATAATTACACATTTTTGTTCAACCCAGTTCTTCAGTTTTTACCCCTATAAGTATAAAATATATATCCAACATCATATAAGGTCCATTTTTAGTGGAAAAATGATATGTTTCATCCCCTATTGTTCATTATTGAACAATTTATGTTTCCTACCAAATATGATCAAATACATTAAATATAAAAGAAATAATTAATCATTTAAATCATAAAAGTAAAGTATTTTAATACTAAAATGTTTTCATAAAATGTAAATTTCAACCCCCCCCCACTTGAATTCAGTCTTGTCCTCATGAATGAAATATCAACATATTACGAAGGACCCTCACCTCACCATACTTAAAATTCAATATCAATATAATTAATTAATAAAATGGGAAATATAAATTTTCAAAAATCATAAGGAAAATTTCATCAACTCCTTAATTTCTAAAGAAACGCGTCAACAACATATTTTATATTTATTCTTTTTTAAATAGCTAAGAGTTTTCATTTATCCATTTTTATTTTTCAATTTATTATTTATATGAATTCCAATATCAATATAATTCACTTAAATTTTTTCTCTCATCATTAAGTTATAATATTTTTTGAATTTCAACACATACCTCAAGTACACCTCACTTATTATAGGCTTGTAAGGAAACTAACATCTCCACCATGAAAAGATGAAATTAAAAATAATCATGATGGATTTATCATTAGGATCAGGTAACTCTGAAGATTAGGTAAGTTTTCTAAATTATGTAAAAAAATTAAATATAAAAAATGAGGTTTTACTCAAAATCAATTTTCATGATAATAAAAAAGAAAATCTCAATGGAAATCTCCCTTTACTGATACTATCTCTATCTCCCCCCCCCCACCCCCCAAAGCTCAAAGTGGGATCATGATACATGTAATAATAGTAAATAAATGAACCCATCTTTTTTTATTTTCATCCTTTTTTGAAATCTGTGATTAATAAAAATATCACATCCACCACCTAACCACATACAATAACAAGAACTTTAGTCTGGTAATGATGATTTTTGATCATCCCAAAACACATTTTTTTTATTTTTTAACAATATAAGTGAATAATAAAATAGTTAATGATAACATGGTCCTTCCATAAATCCCATTAAAACACCCAAAAATATATCCATAATGATGGATATTCCAATACATCATAGTAAATCTCTCCCCCACACATAGTCTTTGGAATATCATATAATATACAATGATTAGTGTTGAAGTGGGTAAAATAGGTTTGTAACATGACTCTTTTCCTAATAATGTTGTCCATGGATTCTATGAGAATAAAATCATTAATGTAAGGTGGGTATAATGATAAATGGGTTTAAAAAGATGCCTCAATCATATTAAAAGTGATTCTATTTAGTCGTGGATATGATAAGATTCTAAGAATGTTCTGGAATAGAGCATGCATGATTATCTCATAAAATATAATATTGAAAGAATATAAAAACATGTTTGTATAATGTATTAGGAATGAGATTATTTTTTAGGTAAAATAGCTCATCAAAATAAATATGAATAATAAAATCAATTAACGAAAATATTTGAAATTCAAGGAAGTCCAAATCTTAGAAAAATTTCATTTACAAAAATCAACCACTTCCATTAAATCATGATTTATTAAATACAAAAAAACATTATTATCCCTACTAATTATTTACCTAATTTTTATCTTTCGAATTTATTAAAAAATAAACTTAAAATAATTGCATGGTAATTATTTTTAAGAGTTTATGTCTCCTAGACCAATTGATTACAATAAAAATTAAATGTGGGGCATGTAATTATAAGTTAATAAATCTAAAAAAATATTGAGAGTAAAAATTCAAAATTCAAAATTTAAATTCTTACTACCCTTTCAATGAAGTTTCAATGTTGGTTGAATAGGTTCTTTCTACATAAGGTTCATGATGTGAGTTGTCTCAATTTCATGACATGAGTTGGTTTCATGATGTGTATTAGTCATGTATCTTCTTATCATGCTTTCTATTGCTTTTTCTAAAAAAAATAAAAAATAAATTAAAGTATATTCTATTAAATAATGATAAAAAATATATAGGAAATTGAAAATAAATCATAATATAAAATTTAATCCTAACATATAAATAAATCAAAAATCATAAAAATCAATAAAATCTTGGGTTTCTTCCACGAAGCTTCTCTTTTTAATGGTTTTTTAGGTCGAACATACCTAGGTTATATGAACTAAGTGAGGTATAAGGATAAATATCTTGGGTTAACTTTTTTTGACTCTTTTTTGTGTCGAGATCATCTCACATTTTTCTTAACTCAATAAGTGTGAAGTTTATGGGTGGTGACCAAATATTGGATAATATGAAGAAAATTAAAAATATTTTGACATCTTTCCCGACACGATAAAATTCTTATACTTCTAGATGAATTTTTTCTACTTATGTAACAATCACTTCATGTTCAGTAGCTAGCTCCTCAACTTTTTCTTCTACTAATACTTCTTTTTCTTTTGTGTAGTCAGTTCAGAGTGTAGCTAGTTCTTCTCTCTTATTTTAGTTCACTAAAATCTTCTACAAATTCTGTGATAAATGAAAAAACCATATTTTTCTTATTTTTATTTTTTTAGTTATGTTTTACTAAATTTTGCATTGATCTACTCAATTTTTGTAGCAAGATTACATTATTCTTCATACAATAAACCTATAAAATAAAGTTTGTCATGATTAGAATAAAAATTATCCTTGGTAGTGGTATTTAAATCTACTTTATTGGACATGATTCTTTGATTTTGACACTTCTATTCGAAGTTCTAGGATATTGAGTGTTTTTTCTTCTTTGATTGAGTATGGTATAGAGAACTCTTTTGATTGATTGTTCATATTTTTAATCTCCTCAAGTTTTTTCATCTGATTTTTTAAAAGGAATGAGAATCTATCCTTTCATTGAATCCCTTCCATCAAAACAAAAAATTCCCATGCATTGTAAAAAGGGATAAAAATAAATAAATAAAAAAACTAATATAATATTAGGAAATAAAAAATATGATAAAATATGTTTCCTAAATTATTAACCTAATATAATGTTCACTCCTATCCTCAAAAATGACACTAAAATTTTGATAACACCATGGGTGTCTTTAATTCATATAGGGTTACTGAAATTAATAATTTAAAAACACAAATTATACAAATAAATAACTAGGGTTGTATAGGAAATGAATATCCCAGGTCGAACCCATAGATACAACGTTTTATATAATAATAATTCAATAATAAAAAAATAAACTAATTTATGAAGGAAGTATAGTCTAATTTAAATGGAAAAGGGATGATGGTGGTTTTGAAGTAGTGGGTGGTAGAAAAAAGAAAAATAATGTTGGGTAGCAATGAATTTTGGTTCATAAAATTATAGGGTATAATAAAATTAATTTAAAATAATTCAGTCATTGGAATTAGTTATTAGTGTATCTAATGGTTATGGAAAACACACACCATCCTAAACTCTCCTTTTCTCATGTTCAGAAACTTTAGATTATAAAAGTATGGGTAACTAAAAACTATTTTTAAACATAATGTATGAACTAACCAAAGGGTTATAGTGGAAGACTAAACCTTAGATGTCACATTTAAATGAATAATATTCAATAAACTTAGGAAATGGTCATCTTCAAATAATGGAAAAAAATAAATTTACTTCCTCATGCCTCTTACATTAGTAATGTAAAAGTAATATAGAAGGGAAATAAATGAAGAACATATATAAAAACCCAACATGAATTGAAAATAAAATATAAAATACCTTATACATTCAATCCACTTTCATTAAAAAATAAAAACAACAAATATACCCCCTCATTCTAGTCACGATGGGGTTGAAAAAAAATACATAATCAACTCATCACAATGGCAATTCTGATCCCAATAGTGACTCCTCCTGATGAATGAATTAATGATTTGAGTAGAATCCTAGAAGTTAATTTATTACCAAAAATATGCGAGCATGAGTTGGTTTCCCAACCCATGCCCCAAAAGTTTATTAAAAATAAAAATCCAACAGCAAGGTGAATACATGAGGTGCAATGTTTTTGCACCAACTGGAATTCAGATGATTACAAAATAAATGATAAACAAGAGAAAGCACCTGCCATCCATTTTGGGTTTGTTTTAACCAGCATCGTCCAAGCTCAATCCCTTCAGAGAGGCATGCCTTAGTCTCCTGCCACCGCCGATGTTACAGCAGCTGCTTCACCAGAGAAATTCAGATCTGAAATTTCTGCACAATAAACAGGTATTGTATCGCATGAAACTCAAAATGCTATAATGAGTATTTCCCTTCATTCTAGGAATTCCAATCTGAAAATTCTGCACAAAAACCAGGTATTTGTATCTCATGAAACTAACAATGCTGCTAGTCCAGTAGGACTATAGGCATTCAAATCTGAAAATTCTGCACAAAAACCAGGTATTCATAAGTGAATCATTAATGTATTCCCGAATCAATACCTAAGTTAAATGGTCATCTAGGTAATTAATGAATCATTTTATTGAATTCCCCATATAAATATACACTTTCTAGGTATTTCTAAGAAGTCATGTCCTTATAGTGTCATGCCATGAAATGTATGGGCCCTTCACTTTTGTAGTTCTTTATGGATTATCTTTACATATTATATTTCATTTACATGCTTCATGTTATTCATGTTGTGAATCAACTTTTTTCATCAATTAAACTGTCTTTCCACAATATTTCATTAGTTTCAAGCCTCAGCAGCATACTATATATATTATATATCATTAAAAGTCCTATTACATTAGAAAAATGACCGGTTTTAGTTCCTATTTATTTTTTCCAAGCAATTTATGTATCCTATGAAATATGAACAAATCCATTAAATATACAGGAAATAATAAATAATTTAAATCATAAGTGTAATTTATTTTAATACTAAAAAGTATAAAAGAAATGAATGTATCATGTAAAATAAAAAATATAGTTTGATGTATGATGTATTTCATGTATCTCAACTATGTAAATATGAACCAAAATTAATCTCATGTACTTCATTGTGATGATTTTAAATTTGAATAAGAAGTATCTTTTATTGAGTTACTAATATTTATTTTGGATAATAGTGAGAAGATATTGTGGTAAAATCCATGCTAATTGTACATGTTAAATGGTATAAAGGATGATTACAAGAGGATATTCGAGAGTTAAAAGTAGAAAATAGGTCTCAATGGTCTAATATATTTATTGGAGATGTCAATGATGCTTATCGAGGATAAGAATCACCGTGAGATGGAGTTTGTAACAACTCCATATTTTTAGGTATGTTTTTTTATAATTTTTATTGAATTTATATTTTTGATAATTTATTTAGGGTTGAATTTAGAAGATTTTGGTCAAGAAGGGAGAGTTTAGGGGATAATTTAAATGTGGTTTTGCTAGAAATGTAAAAAAAAGAACTATTGGGTTCATTATGGTAATAGACCAGGTACCTCATAGAAAAGGAAAATGTGTTAGAGAAATTGGGCTATCCATAGGGTTGTCGGTGACTAGTCACCTAATACCGAGAGGATTCCCTAATAATTTTGTAATAGTGGTGTTTTTGGTAATTTTTATTCATGTAAATTGTATTAAATCCTCTTCTTTCTTCTTCTAGGGGATTATTTATATGAGAAATTATCTCTTTAATTTTTTTATTTACCTATATATCATTTTTGAATGATTTCTTCTTCAATTTCAAGTGTAATTTTGATCTTTCAGAGGAACTAGACTTGCAATAATAATATATTCAAAATTCATACCATTTTTATTTGAAGACATCATAATTTAGTTGATTCTATGTTTTAATCCTT
Organism: Viscum album; assembly: GCA_963277665.1. Classification (NCBI taxonomy): domain Eukaryota; kingdom Viridiplantae; phylum Streptophyta; class Magnoliopsida; order Santalales; family Viscaceae; genus Viscum; species Viscum album. Next base: position 513,484,166 of record OY728141.1, on the reverse strand, counting down.
TTATATCTATTTAATGTGATAGAACTATGAATTCCTTATGTTTTATGAAATATTAGATCTTCATTCTTAGAGAAATTCAATTTCTAAGTAATAGGTTAGCGAACTCTTTCATTACTTAGCATTTAAATGAGTGTTTATTTATGAGTTTTGAACTTTTATAATAATTTAATTTCATATGTGGACTTATTATGATGGAAAATGAGTTTATCTAAAATAAAATTATTTTACATGAATTGTTATGTTCTAATCTCATATTAAATATATGATTTATGGATTGAAATGAGAATTAACATAAGAAAAATGTTAAATAAATGGAGGAAATGGGGGATAAAATCATGGGATTTATGTTTTCATTATTAATGTAATTAATAATAAATTTTGTGTGTCATGAATTAATGTTTTGGAATTTTATTGATGTTATAAAGTTTTTTTGTTATGGTATAAAATTTATATTGTAATTGTGTAACCTTGGGTGATTTTAACAGAATTAAATGGCTAATAAATACATGCTGTTTATGTTTGTTAAGTGATAAAATACGTATTTAATTCTTGTAAAGGTAATAAAAATGTGGTAATAAATCATGAAAATGATTTTAAATAAGTGGTGTTATAATTAAAGTAAAGTTTTAATAAATTATCATGTTGTAGAATGATGTTACACTACTAGAAATAATATTTAAATAAATCTGGAGTGGGATAAGGGGAATACATGGTTATTATTGATAAAAAGGGAATATTGAATTTAGGGTTTATAATGAGTACTTTAAGAGGATTATATTTGATAAAAAATTATGATATGGTACTTAAATTAGGTGGTTGGGAATTTTATATTTTCATGAGTGATTTAAAAAAATTATATATTTATATGGGATAAATAAGGTATGAATAAAGGCTTGATGTGTTGAATTTAAATCTTGTGATTGTGATAGTATAAGGAATAATTTTTTTGTGAAATTTCCATGAGAATGGATAACTTACAATGAGCCTTGGGTTCAGTCATGACATGAGATGATGTGTGTGAGTCTTGGTTTTGGGTAGGCCTTGTGTTAGGCCAATGATTTTTTTATTTTACATGAGTAATATTATAATGTACTATATGTCATGTGTTTGGTGTAATTGTGCATCTTTTTTTAGATACAATATTTTTTTTGTTAATGTTTAGATATTATACCGACATTTTTCAAAGTAGGTATTCAATTTCTTAGGTGAATTGGTGAGAAAATAATTAATTTAAATACAAGTTGTAAATAATATTATTAAATAATTTAATATCTTTATACCATTTATATATGATCACATTAAATTAAAATAGATATTTGGGTTTGTAGTGGTTTCCTTGTAGAATCATTTATTAATTCTTCTTAAAACACACCTTGTGTGCATGCTGGTTACATACGTGGTGATGCAGTTAAAGGCAAGGTGCCTCGATATATGAGAGATACAATCTGGGTACATTATGGAGTTTGTTTCTTATGATTTTAGAGTCATGTGGATAGGTTATTCACATTTTAATTTTTTTATTATTTTAATTTTATTATTTATGAAAATGTACTTGGGATGTAATTTTTATTATTCTTGGATACATGATTCCTTTAAGAATTTATGGGACATGGTTTTGGATTGTATTATGGATTTATTTTCACATTATATAGTGTTTGGTTGATGATTTTTTAATTTTGAAATTTTTATTTGATAGACCATTAGAGGTTAAGTTTTTTTCCCAAGTGATACATACAACCCCTCGGTTCTAGTCAGTAGCCTTTAAGGATCAAGGAATATAGTTGAGACCTTCTGAAATTCTACCTTAGTAGCATAGACATTCCAAGGTGGTACATTATAGTTTTTAGTTACTATTTTTTCATTTTATTTTAGATGGATTTCCTTCAATATAACATGATGCAGGATGGAGGAATATGTAGAATCTAATTGATTAATCTCGCTAAAAAACATTTATTATTTTATATCACATCAATGTTCTACTATAAATTTAAATTTCATACAAGTTGTTTATCAAGTGTATGATACCCCAATCCCCATTTTATAGTAAGGGCATAGTGGTTGTGTTAGTTGTCGTTTATTTTCTTAACTTATTTTTTGTTTTATAAATTAACATTTATTAGTCAAGGTACATTATACTTTTAATTTAAAATAAATTAATTTAAATTACAATATACATTAAATGTAACCTCATCATGATGACCAACAAAATTATCCCATGTTTTTTGCCTTCTAATTCATGTATATATAGAAGGTGGGTGAGGATTGATGTCCCCCTTAAAATTTGTAAGATATTTTATTGAAGTATTCATTTGAAATTATCTATGACACTTTCTAGTAACCCTCAATATGTATTTCATTCTATATTTTTCAATTATAAATGTATTGTTAAAGAGAATAGATAAACAAATCAAAATTTAATTATTTTATTTTTTGATAATATTGAATGTGTACTAAAATGTTACCATAATATCTTCCCAAATGGTTGCCTTTATTAAAGGTGTGAAATTATACTAGGTATTAGAAAGTTTATTTGACTACTGACCCTAAAAAAATGAATGAAAATGGATTTATTTGGGCTAATAGGTTGACCACGCATATTCCATCCAACCTTAAATTTATGACCTCTATTTCTTACTTAAATTAATTTTTTTAACAAAATTATGTGATAGTGATCCTTTTAATTTTTGGTCAGATTTATTTTTTCATATTAATCACCATTGTTTAGTTGTTCACATTGAATCAGTTACTCACCTTTGAGATTGATTTTATGTTTTTACTTAAGATGGGAAACATCATTAGTTTACAAAACCATTGTATATGCCATAAGTTAGAAAAATAAATTGAAATATATAATCAATATACTAAAAATACAATATATAGATAAAACAAATTATATATATAAGATATCCAAAAAAACAAACCAATTTATTATACACCTTTTTTTTTCTTTAGTGGTTATAGGGATTTCTCCCTCTATTAATTATCCAAATCACCTATTTATAGTCCCCACTCACATAAAAGACATGGTCTACATTGGGGGCACCATGAAATTAATGTCATTTCCCAATTAAAGGATTACCCAAAAAGTAATTTTCATTCAATTATATAGTCGATTTAGTTTCCAAAAGAACTATATAATAAGTTATGTTTATAGGTACTGATGTATAAAATAATGGTAGTAATTTTTATTCCATTATGATGTTTTCATATTAGTATCATTCGTTACAGAAATTCAACTTTATGAATCCCAACTCATAAATTTAATTTCACTCCTACTATTAACGTATTTTCATTGAAATAAATAACACACAACATGTCTTATAATAATACTTTTATATTTTTTTTATGATACCAACATTAAAAAAAATTAAAAAAAAATTGAATAACTTTCGTTGGTACTAGATAAATTGTAATATCCAATGTCATTATGGGTTGTAGAGACCCAGAGAAATTTTAAACTTTGGTTCATAGTTTTGTATCGGGGGAAAGTGAAACTTTCTCTTATTAGAGGATCTTGGAATATTTTTATGACTTAACTATTGATGAAAGAAGAGGGTTTTTACCCTAGGACAAGAGGTTGGGGGGAATTATATGTTGAGTAAATAAGGGTTCCTTATGACTTTTACATTCCTTTATGTTTTTAAAATCACAAACACTCTATCTCAAGTAAAATTTTATTTCCCCGAAGATTTATCTTAATAAGGAAATTTTCTCTTTACCATTGTTTTCATTGTTCATGTTATAGTTTCTCTGGATCTAACTCATTTTATTTCTAAAGTGTAAAATTAGGTTTCATATCTAAAACCTCGGAATCCAATAAATCCTTAGATAAAGAGTATTCTATTTCTAGATTCTGATTTCAGGTTCTGAATTCAGGTTCCGAAATCTTTGAAATTCAGACTCTGAATTCCTAAGAATTCAGACTCTGAATTCATTCTAATTTAGACTCTGAAATCTATATAATTTAGGTTCCGAATTCCTTGAAAAATAGAATCCGTATATTTATGATTTATATTCTCCAAGTGTTTATTTGTTTTTACTCTGAACTATTTTTTCCCTAGAATCCAAAAAATAGATTTGGTTAAGAAACCTTATTTTTATTACCCATGTTGTAGTAATGAAATGATATCGTACATTCGGTTTCTAATTAACCATTGTTTGAGTGACATGTGTACAGGTCCCTCCGAGATTCAAGGAAAAATATGAGCATTGGAGGAGGGAGCCAACCATTGGAGAAATGCCTATAAATAATAGCTCATTTGAATGAGTTCATAGCAACTGATAGCTGTTGATCACTCTAGATATTACATGTTGCTGAATTAATTTATAGAGATAGAAACTCTCATGCCTTGTGCATGCTGAACATCTTGTTCAACTTGATTCGTGCGACTTCGATTGTTGTTGTGTACAATCGAGGAATTCCGGGGATTAGAAGACATAGGTGCCAACTACCTTAAAGTTTGAGGACTTACTTGATAAGGAATACAGAGGTTCCGACTACCTTGAAGTTCGAGGGATTGCGGGGATAACAAGACATACTCTGATATTCTTATTTAGGGCTTACCCGGGAGTGGGTAAGACAGAATTTCTTGAAAGTATAAATCCAGGGACCTTTATCCAAGGTTGTTGGATACCCTACTCTTTGGGTTAAAAGATTTCATACTTGTTACTTGTATTGTTTCAAGTTTATTTTCCACTTCTTTTTAATTAATATGTAAAGTATAACTATCTTATACTTTCTTGTACTTTTATACTCTGATTAATAAGATTCTATACACTTTAAGGTAAAATATTTTTCCTTGTAAACTTTTCTTATGTTTAATTTCTGGAATCATATATCTAGAACCTAGAAAGTCTGTAGAACTAAGAGGTCTTGTAAATTTACCTTGTTTAACTTTGTTAAACATGGTTTTTTTAAGGATACAATTCACCCACTCTTGTATATTGAGCATCTACATCATATTTCGATCCTACATTCTAAGTTGTTAAAACTTTTACAAAGTATTAAATATTTAATTAATAAAACTTTGATTATTCACACATGTTAGTTCAATGGTATATTTTTAATGGATCCTTTTATTTGAATTCTAACTCCTTAGTTGGGAATAAAATGGTAATTTTTCCTAGGCATGGCATAAACCTATTGATGGGGCCATGTCCAGTCCTAGGCCATTTTTTATTTTATTTTATTTCTTTTATTTTCTTTTCATGACTTTTACCTTTTTATTTTCAACTTTACCATTTGTATTAAAACATACATGAAATACCCCTATGGGTTTCAGGAATTCAACTAGGAGATATAGAGGAAAGGAGGGAGAGGGGATCATCATCAGGTAGCTCGTCCATTGGTAGATTGGGCATCGATAGTTGTGTGGAACAAATATGAGAGAGAAGCTTCGAAATATTTCACACGGAGGAAGAAAAAATATTAATTTTTTCCAAATATCCCCATATAATAATGTATTTTTAATTTTAAATCCCTATATTTGATGTTGGGGACAGTTGTGGTTACTTTAGGAGAAATAGGGGTTTTATGCTGATTGTTGGGGCTTTTATTCAGGACAACCTATCTATGTCACAGACTATGTTTTATTAATTAATTAATATAATTTTATTTTGAGTCTTCTAGATTTTTCCTGAGTTTTGGAATGAAAACATTAATTTTTTAAAGGCTTTATAGGGTTACATAGTTTGGGAGACTTTACAACAACTGTGTGATTGGTTTATATTGGGGTTGTGCTAATTGAAATAGTTGGTGCACGGTGTATTAAACCATGTGGCCTCTTAGAAGAAATTGACTGATGATGTTTTCCCCAGGATGTTCCAGTTGTATGGCCACTGTATGGTTTGAAAAACCATAGAGATGACCATGCAGGTTTCCAAAGTTTCTAAATATTGGTTTGTTTTAATTATTTAATTAATTTATTACCATTTATTATTTTTCTTTAATTTATATTTATATTGTTTTTTCTATCTTCCCTCTTCCATTATCCCTCTCCCTCTCCCTCACTCAATACCTACCCCATCCCTCTATCTGTATCACATGCCCCAATGAAAAGGAACCCTAGTCGCATGAATCTATCCTCCTCTAGCCATAGAATCCAGCCATCTCTCCTTTAGATATCAAGCATGTCCTCATATTATTGGGGTTTATCCCCATATAATCTATTTTTTAAATATTTTCTTATTCATTTTATTCTATAACATGTGGTGTGCATTACCTATATCAAACCCAATCAAGTTAGGAAATTTTTTTATTGATTTTCAATTTCTAGGGTTTTTGGGCCTCGATTTGAGGCAAATTCTATCGATGTTAATCTAAGGTGTTGGATTTTGATTGAATCAAGTTAGGTTTTTTCTTATTCTTATTCTTTAGCTTAAATTTAATTGGGTATTTTTTGTTTTTTATCTTTATCTTTTTTTATAGACTTTTTTTTCCTTGTGGTGGTGGAATTACGCTATCGTTTACTTAAGTAGTTAATTCCAACTAGTTTCCCCCTTCTTTTAGTTCTTTAAATTCTAGAACCTTGATTTCCATAATTTTTAATCCCTATTCTAGAAAAAATTTATTATTATTATTATTTCAAAATAATATATGAAGTGGAAATAATCTTTCACTTTATTTCCTCTTAAATTCAGGGTTTCTGTCGATTATAATTTTGGTAAAAGTATAATTTTAATGAATTATAACAATTTATGTTTTATAGAATTCCAAATAGATTTTATTAATGAGATTTTATGTTCTAAAATATTTTTTAGATTTAAAATTGGATTTATCCCTTATTTTAAAGGGCTTATAATAGATTTGTGTCTTTAAATTTGTTTCATGTCATGTTGGTGTTATCCACATATACTCAAGTAAACACACACATACAGAGAGAGAGAGATATACATATATTTGTGTGTGTCTATGTGTACAAATTCACAAGAGATTATGTGAATGTGTTCAATGTGAGATATATATGTGTGTTTGTATGTCTGTGTGTGTGTGTGTCAATGTATGTGGGCATAACAATTGATGTAAATATTGGGAGTTTAAAATGACACTCAAACTTGAATTTCAAGATAATTTTAAATGGATTCTTAAAAGTTAATTATGATGCCCAATTTTTACCTTTAAAGTGTTTGATTTCATGATATCCCATGGTTTGATGTATTTAATGTTCTTTATTTGTTTAATAAATAATTTATAACATTTTCATAATGTGTGATTAATATTTTTAAAGCATCTTCCCATTTGTGTGAAATGTGATACATATATTTTAGCCTATTTTTACATGGTATTATATCAATAATTATTCTATAGAAGGGGAATATAAGATGGGAACCCCGAGTACTTAGGTAAGTAGAATAGAAAAATTATCCTAGAATGATATGTCCTCCCTATTCTATGGAATAATCTACAACACTAACTAAACTATATGATGATGATATAGATTTGTTACCACTATAAATTTTATTTCATCCTCTCTAGAAGCTCATGGATGAGAACAATTATGTTTGGTTTGATCACTAAGAGTAAAAGTATCCTAGGATGAAGCATAACCTTAGCAACCCATGGCTACCAAATGTTCTTGATGTGCCTATTTACTTTTTATACTTTCTTTTCAAATTAAATATATATTTTAGTTTATTTTAATTGAAATGTTTCTTAAAAAAATGTTTCCACCCATTTAATATTTGAAATGAATATTTTCTAAAAATTACATTTCCCACCTAGTTGTGAAATGATATTTCCATTGAAAATGAATAAAAAACATTTTTTTAAATAAAAACATGAAACAAAACTATTTTGATGATGTATTTAAAACTAGCATAAAATGAAAATTTATTTGAAGACTAAACATCATGTGTGGTGTATCTTTGGAATTATTATTAATATTAATACTAATTACAAACTTTATCATTTTATTTCCAGGTTCTAGTAATGTTCTTGACCACTATTTGAGAATTGATTAGTTGGATGGTGACTTTTATAGATACATGGAGTTATGTTGGTAGTTTTATTTTATTTTATTTTTATTTTATCACATCATCCATATAGACCTTTATTGTATTCTATGGGTGGAGGGTAACTAGAACAGCTATTGTATTAAGTAAAGGCATATAGTGGCATCATTTTGTGTATATTTTCATTTTAGTGGAGGGAGACTGGGGTGAGAGAGGGGATTAGTGTTGAATATTGTTTTTTTCCTTGTTCATTTTGTGCCACTAATATTCCTACATATTTCATTTGGACAATATGTTTGAATTATAGATGGGTCATGTTTATCTTTTATTTAGTTTATGATGCTTTTTTCTTAACTATTTTTGGTTAAATTGTTCCCATATGGTTTACTTTGATCACCAAACATAGTTTTTTTGATTATAGAGATTGCGAGCACCCCTCAAGCCTTATCAAGATCAATCTCGGGCATCTGATGGAGGGATGAATTCTATTGTTTTGTGATTGTCTACACAATGTGTAGTTCATAGAACACACAATGTGAAGTTCATAGAACACACACTGTGTGTTATTTATTTGGGTTGAAGGGTTAAATATGATGTTTACATGGTGTTTGTGTGTGTTTTTTGTACATGTAATGTGGGGTGACTCCGGTTGTGGTCAGGGGCATGACTAAACACCTAGTGTGTGGGAATATGGCCATGTGAGGCATATGGCCAATGCCCATGTGAAATGCATGGCCAGAAGTCATGCAAGTTAGATGGAAAAGGCATGTGTGGGGAACATGCCTAGTTCCCATGTTTGCATCTTGGCTAGAGCCCATGTATGACACATGGCCCGAGGCCATAGAGGGTATTTGGTCAGAGTCCATGTTAGTTACACAACCAAGTACCCCATATGGGATATAGGCTATGTATGATCTATAGAGACGATGTAATTTGATAAGCACATGCTGAGTTGACCAGGGGTATATGGATCGGGTTGACGGATAACAGAACAAAACATTTACACATGTTGTATATCATGAATTTTCCATTTTTAGGTGCTTTACCTATTTTATCTCCCTAGTGTTGGGATATGACTTATAGATAGTCTATTATGAGTATTTTTATCCATATAACATGATGATTGAATAATTTTATCATTTATAGGATATTTAAGATGGGTTTATTGAAAATTAAAACACAATTTCCTTATAATAAATTGAAAGCAACCAGTCTAGAATCACTTTAGAGGAAATAGATTCTATAAAGAACTCTCCAATCATTGGTTTTCAGAAACATAGAAGAAAATATTCACCCAAATAACCAAATTATTCAAAACATCTCTAATCTTGTTCACTAAAACATACACATGACATTAATAAAATGAAATAAAATTAATATAGGACAAAAAAATTTGGTTTTATATGGTTTAGACATTAAAATTCTACATACACCAGAAAAACACAGCAAAATTTCATTTCTGATAATAAAATATTGTAACTCATTACTAATGAGCCATTTTTATTACTAAAGAATGTAATCATAAATTTCACACTTATTGTATATTCAAAGAAAATTTATCCCAACGCTGTTATTTTTAGAGAGTTCTAATCAGTCATCTGATTGTACATCCTATGAGAAATGTGGGAGTTTATCCATTATAATTTTTCTACTACTGATCTTCTATAATAGTCCTCAATATGACTACAACTTTTGGTAAACCAAAAATCTTCCATACATAAAAATAAAAATCTATAACCTTTTGGAAGTTCCAACCAAACTTCTATAACATGACCAACTGGATCTGAGTATCCGGGAAGAACATTTTTCAGAAATCTCCTTCTAGAAACCATCTTCTAATAATTCTGAAAGATAAACTATCATTTCTAAAAAATTTATGAATAGAATATATATTAAAACCACTCCTTTTGGTATACTAATTCCAATCAACTGAATTTTGATTCAAAAATTTCCAATAATATCCCACTTAAATACTTCTTTAAAGAAAACAAAAACACCACCTTCAACTTCCATTGTGTGCAATGCTTCTCCACCTTCTTTAGTTCACCCAATCCTGATTGAGGCTTAATGTTTCCTCAGTATTCCAGGACCCAAACTCATGGTGAAAAATTCTTCTGGATTATATTTCATAACAATATTTCATAACTCCAACTCACCATATTATAGTATTTTTCATATATAATGTTACATTAGGTCATTGTTTTGAGTTATTTAATAAAAAATTGGATTCTTAGAGAAATTAATTGCACTCTAAATATTATAGTAGAGAAACCATTTCCCCTAAATGTGTCTAAGTTATTTAACCAAATGATTCAAACATGCTATTTCCGTTTAATATTTCATTACAGTCATGTACTCTAGTTATATAAATTTCAATCAATGGTTGTAACCTAGACATACAACTGATCATGATTCTGCCAAAAGTATTAACATATCCAATTGTGATCTTCCAATAATCATAATCACCCATAAAGTCTACAAATAAAATCCTAAGTAAAAAATAATCAACTATAAAATAGATTTATACCTTATATTCCTTTGACATAGTAAATAATCCACTTTAAAAATTTCTAATAAACTTTATATATTTTTTCCATGAACAGGATAACCACTCCCACTACATGATAAATATTTGTATGAGTGAACACTATAGAATACATAAAACTTATGGGTGATAAATAATATAAAAAATCCTCCATATACTTTAATCCTTATTCTATTAATGGTGATTTTTCTTTGGTAAGTTTTAATTGACTAGTGAGAAGAGTTGAAACTGGAATACATCTTCTCATTCCAATTCTATCAATGATCATTAAAATGAAATTATTCTATGATAAAAGAAATATTATAGTTCTCCTATCATATTCAATATTCATTCCCAATATCTAATTTCCTTTATAAATATATTCCATATCAAACATTCCATTAAATTCATCCTTTAAGTTATGAATCATCTGAACATTTGGACCCACCCACAACATATCTTCCATGTATAATAATAACATAATGAAGTCATTTATACTAAACCATTTTTGATAATATCAATGAATAGAGTTACTTTTCATAAAACCATTCTCCTATATTAAGGAATTAAATTTATGGTTTAAACACCATGTTGATTATTTAAAACCATAAATACTTTAGTATTCATAGTAAGCCCTGATTCTGATTATCCATGAAACCAACTGGTTGTTATCAAGCTATTTCTTCCCATAATATAATTCAATTTTCACTCACATGTTATTCACTTAATGTTAATCCATATCCTCCTACATTTATAACTCCCATTTTATAGAATCATTCAGTATATCTGCTTCTTATAAACTTTCTGGTTCTCTTACTTTCATTAAAAGTAAGAAATTGAGATCATCAACATACCTCTCCATTGATCGCCTAACCCATGAATTTCTCCAAAATTTATTCTATGATTTAAATTCTTATGAAACTATAAATTTAAGAACATCACCTTCCATGACTATATATTAAGATTCATAAATTCCTCATCTTTCAAGTTTTTCTTTGGTTGGATGAACTTACAAGATTTTTGCACCACCCTATAAACTTCCCTCTAGAATATGTGACCTTTTGATAGACTCAGATACATCTAAAAATTCTATAATTTTTTATCTTATGAAACACTTTCCCATATAAAATTTAATTGATTTTAAATAATTAACCTAAGACACTTTTTCTTTTCTTTTTATGATCTTTCCACTAGATCTACTCATTAAAGATCACATTTTGACTTCTAAGAAAATTCATCTTTCCATTATAACAAAGTTGAAAGACAAAGTATCCATCCACATAGCCTATGTAGAAGCCTATCTAAGATTTTGATTCAAGATTGTCTCTTTCTTTTCAATCCATATTCATATAGTATAAACATCTAAAAACTCATATATAAGCAAATTTCAAAAAAATTATGGACTATAGTTCTTCTGATAATTTTTGTTCTATTGGTGTTGATGGACATATGTTGATTAAGTTTATTAACATTACAACTAATTCCACCCAAAACTCATTAGGAATACCCTAATATAACAACATACTTATTATTTTCTCCATCAATGTCTAATTCATTCTCTAAGCTACACCATTTTGTTCAAGTTTTCCAAGAATAGACTTCTAATTCCAGATCCATCTGTATCAATGGTAAATCTAGAAACTCCATCCATTAAACTCATAAACATTGTGTGACCATATACATTTCAAATTTCTTCTTGTTTCTCTTTACCTCATATCCTTTTATTCAATAATTATTCTGAACAATTCAATTTTATGTTTTAGATAATATACCCATACATTTCTTTCATAATCATTAATGAAGGTAACAAAGTACCTAGCCCTTCTGTGATAATGAAATGAGGGAGGACCCCAAACATATGTATGTACCAACTATAGCATCAATAATTTTTGTGTTATTACAATAATATTTATATAACCCTTTTTCTTATTACTGGGTATACAACTATCATATCTTCTAACGTCTAAATGATCAATCTTTAGTATGCCTACATCTACTAGAATCTTTATACATTTTTCAATGAGGTTCCAAAACCATTTATACCAAATATTTTCACTTTTATAAGATAACATTCTGACAAATTTATCTCTCCTAACCTTACATTCAGATATAATTAGCCATATCTTACAACTTTGGTTGTGATAAGAGATCCCCATGTAATCTTGCATACTCCTTCCAAAATATTGTTTCTGAAACATACTTCATTCAGGTGACCAAATTAAACTAGGTTATTCTAAAGACTTGGAACATGAAACACAACCTTCAGTATAATTAAATTACCATTCTTCAACTAAACTTTCACTTCTCTAACTGCCCAAATTTTAATATCTTCATCACCAGTAAGATTCACTCTACCAATTTTTTCATATACATAATTTTACAAGAATCCTTTTTCTCCCATGGAATTGAAAAAAGCTCTATAATATATGATCAAAGATTCCACTTGGGTAGGATCACTCAAAAGTAGATTTTCAATACTTTCTATTACTAAACTCAGTTATCCAGATACAACCCTTCTGGGGGTTTTATTCCTATCCCAAAGATATTTCATGAGGTTACCTTTCTTTCCATAGTGCCAAAAAATAGGATCAATTCTAAAATACTTCCTTTCTCTCTTATCCCTTAACTTCCGTTTTTATTTCTTTAAATTTTTTATTTGATTTGATTGTACCATTCCTTTTGTATACAATACATCACTAAAAGAATCTATACCATCTCTCCTTCAAAGCTTCTTATTAAGAGTCAAGTTATGGACATCAGTGAACACCCATTCATTCTTTCAACTCAAACTACACACAACCATCTCCATAGCCTCCCATGATTCATTTTAGAATGATAACAACATAATCTCTCAAAGCCCACATGTGAATATAACATATACCTACTCTAGTTAGATCTAGATTAAGTAGAAATCATTCATAATATCTAATGTATATCATTCTTCCCATTACCTCATACCAAATTACCAACGTATCAAGCACACTTATTCAGTGTTGTAGGTTTCTCATACATATTTTAAAGGGTTTCCATCAACTCAACTATAGTTTTATTCTATCTAATGTTCAAAGACACATTCTAGAATATAAAGGAATTTATTAAGTTTTTACAATGAATGAATCAAAAAAAGGACTTCAAATCCTATACTCGACTACAAAGGAGGGTGAACTTCGTGCATCTTATTTATTTATCTTATTGTTTATTTTTTTTATAAACACCAATCATTATTTGAAAAAATCATGTCAAACCATATCCTAATGTATTATGGGAGTCATGTTTGAGATGATGTATCAAATTTATATATTCAAAACATTGGATTGTTTACAAATTTCAATATCTATCAACATAAATTTCAATCATGATGCAATAATTGTGTATGGATAAAGGAAGTAGAGGAATTTGGAAATTTTTTGAGGTGTATTGACTATATATGGAATCGAACTCTTAAATCATGAGGAATTATTCATTGAAATTTGGATTAGAATACCTAGTGTTCTATATTTTAAATGTATAAGTTATGTATGTTTAAAGTATGAAACATGAATAGATTGAGATTGATAAATCTTAGTACCAGATTCATATTTTTTATTATAGGAAGAATGAATTAAGTAATAAGATGGTAAATAATAGTTAATGAATTATGAATAACATTGAATGATTGAAGTATGTACATATTGGGTTTGAAGAGTTATGATGTAGTGTTATTTTATTTAAGGGTTGGTAGATTTAAGGATGTTCATATGTTTAAAGGAATAAATATTATTTTTGTGATTTCATGTGATGATGGTACGTTGGGTGAAATTTATTGAGTTTTAATAAAATTTTTGGGTATACATAACCCTTAAGTTCTACTTGTGTTATAGAGAAAAGGATATTTGAGGAAGAATACCTTTTTATTTTGTGTAAATAATTATAAAGGTATAGATAACCATTATGGTTAATATGATCTTTTATTTCAAGGTAATTATGGTTAATGTAGATAAAGGATTTATTACATTTTGGGAATATATGATTTATTATATAGATAATGATGGGATTGAAAATTGATTTAGTGACTATGATATTAAAGATATTTTTGAACAAGTTCAGTATATTTGGTATGTTATATGATTAAGGTAAATGGAAACATATTTTTTTTTGGAAAATATGGGAGTTTATTTGAGGAATAAAGGGATAATTTTATATTGGAAGCACATATTATTTTATTATTGATTTATAGTGATTCAAGTTATAGAGAGGATTACCATTTTTTAGAGATTATATTACTGGGGAAATTAAATTTTTGGTATTAACTTTATGAGTGATTAATGTTGTTTGGATATAAATGTTAAATTGATCCTAGAAGAATATCTGATTAAATATTTATAATTTTGGGGTTTAAAATTGTTCAGGAATATTTTAATCATTTTTAAGATTAGTTATTTACGGAATTATTTATGTGGAACATTGGGTGTTATTATTAAGGATTTGGATATTATTATTGTGAAGGTTTATCCATATTTGATATTATCTTATCTTGTGATAAAAAATTATTTGTTTTGGTTAATATCTAATGACTGGAGGAATAACATTTTATCCTTTTATGGATCTTATGATCCATCAAAAGTTGATTTTAGTTCTTAAGGCATGATAAATTCATCTTTAATACTCATTTCTTATAGTAATAAATGTTACAAAAGTTGAAAAAATATTAAATCATGACCAAAGGATTTAATTGTACTTATGAAATGGAAATAAATCAAGTAATTATATTTTATCATGTTCTCAATCGTGATTGTAAACTAATCCATCAACTCCAGGAAAAGGATCTTAAAAAAAATTTATCCATTTACCTTCATTTAATATAAATTTAATGACTTCTTTATACCTTAATAATTTATGGTATTATAGTCAATTAGTTTATCTTGATCATGTTCTTTACCATTCTCTATTATTCTTTGGATGCTAATTTTCTCCTCTATATCCATATTTTCAATTCATATTAATATTATCCTTATATGGGAACTTGATTATGTGTTATTCTAGGTGAACAACACATTTATCTTCTCCTATATTCAAAATTATGTTTTATTATCCTTGTTTATGATGTTGGTTTTCAACAAATGTATTTTTACATATTAATTTCATTTCCTTTATTGATCGTATGTTTTATCTTCCACTCCTTGAAAATAATGTTTCAAAATCTTTTTATGGGACACAATATAAAATTGCGAGGAAATAATTTATTTAAGGGGTAGATTATAACACCCAAAGATTTTAGAATTTATTTTTTAAAAATAATATATTAGATATAGTGTGTTATATGCAACACTGAGTTTAATCTATCCATGATATACTATATAAATATTATTATTTAAATATGATCATTATAACATAGCTATTGGTTTAGAAGTTATTACTAGGAATAAATATGTTATGAAATATATATATATATATATATAATACTATTAATTAAAAAAATGAATAATAAATATTACATTGATTATAAATTGGTTGGAAATGAGGATAAAATATTTTCAAGGTAAAAGAGATATTTTCCATATAATTGTTTTTATGTGAAAAAATTATTTATATCTTAATTTATTAAATTATTCTAATTGATAAATGATTCTGAAGAAATAATTATATTATATATTCAATTTAATTAATTAACATTCATTTAATTATGTTTATTAGGAAAGTAATTATAATGTAATAATTTTATACTTCAAAAATACATTTTCTTTAAAAAAATTATTACATCTTATTCCAAGATATTATAATTAATTTTTCCAAATATTTGAATTTTTTTATTAAATGGTCATTATTTTTTAAATCAATAATTCATAATAGGTTTATATTTTTTTTATTTAGCTTAAAATAATGATTTTTGGGTGAATAGTGAAAAATTATATTTTTTGCAAAACTATCATTTCTTTTCTTTAAATAAACTAATTTAAAAGTTCCATTATATTTTAGATTTTGTTTTAAATTAACATAAGATATATTTTATTAAATATAATCTAAATAATTATAGAGTAATCAATATTGTAATTTATTTTGGTGCAAGTTTATTTTTATGCTTAAAAACACAATTTTCAAAAAACCGTTTTTTATTATGTTTTACACCCATATTTTGAAAGTCATTTCTTCCACTTCTAGAAATTGTATCCAAAAAAATTAATACCATATTTTGAATTTTTAGTTTCAAATTTATTAATGTGTTTAATTTCATATATGGTCATTATGAATAATAACCATATTAAAAAATATATTTCACCATAGTAAATGATAAATCAAGTTAATTAAGGTAAAAACTTTGTGATAAGGCCACAAAATCATATCATAATTATTATTGAGGATCATATTTTTACCCTTATAAACTTGTATTAGAAATTTGATAGTTTTGGATCCAATTTTCCTTGATAAGGTCTTTATATAATTTTTATGCATTGAAAATTTACATGTGTACCATTCACCTCACTTATAAAAGAGCACCTACTATCCTTCTTTCGTCACAAATTTTGAGCATTCTAGTTCATCAATGATCTACCCAAATATCCCCCAAAAATATCAACCCACATACTAGAGGTACTGGCCTTCTCAAAAGACCAATCCTAGATGTATTAAGGTGTATAACAAAGGTACATATTTTAAGAGGAGTAAGAGTACATACGAAGCGAGATGAGACTTAATGTAAAGGGGTTTTCTTTAAAATATTATTTTAAATAATTCTATTCAAATATTTATCCCCCATATCCATGTTATTAAAAATATTCTAAGAATTTTCTTATTTATATGAAAAATACTATTAAAATTCATTTTCAACAACTTTTTAAGATTTCATTTAAAGGATTAAAAGGTAAAATTTTAAACATTTAACATATGGGCCATTTTTATGATTATTTGGAAAAGTTATAAAAGAATTGTTTTTAATGTATATGCATTTACCTCCTTTTCCCACCATCATAACCATAATTATTTATAATGATTCATCTTTATGTTTTCATGGTTATTTTCAAAAAAACATTTTCTTAATATTCTATGATTTTTTAGTTTTTAAATGATTTTATAAGGAAATAAAAACTTTTTCTCATCTTTGTGAGATAACTAAAAGTGTTATTACTTATGGG
This sequence comes from Viscum album, assembly GCA_963277665.1. Taxonomy (NCBI): domain Eukaryota; kingdom Viridiplantae; phylum Streptophyta; class Magnoliopsida; order Santalales; family Viscaceae; genus Viscum; species Viscum album. Next base: position 513,466,583 of record OY728141.1, on the reverse strand, counting down.
ATTAAGTATCAATTCAGGTGTGGTTTAAGATAAAAGTTCACGATATATGTTTTTTATTAATGTTATGGTTCTTATACATTTTATATGAATGAAAGGTTATCTCAATAAATATTTTATGACGGGTTAACTCGTAATTGTTCTATAATGCATTGGGTAAAATGATGAATTTTATTGGTGATAGGTTACTCGTAAGTGATATGGGAATTATCCAGTTTGGTGATTCCATTGTAACTATTATTTTAAGGGTGAATTGTAAGATAAATCCCTAATTGACCAACCTAATATTCTAGAAATGGTTTATCGAGAAAATATTTTGATTTTAAAAGGTATGGAAATGAGCTTATGCTTTTAAGGAATGTTTATGACCTTTTTTTTTAAATAATAGTGAAATTATTATTTTTTCAAGGAAATTTATTCGTGGGTTATCATGTTTTCCAAGAAACCCTTATGATTATCATTTTTTCCTTTATGATTTCATATGAAATATTTTTTTATCACTATTTAGAATTTAAGTTTTTTTCATGGAAAATAAAAAAGATATTTGAGGTCAAATGTTTATTATGAAAACAATAGCTTTCTTATGGATTTTTTTGGTTTAAAAATGGATTAACGAGTCTCTTTTTTTCATGTCACTTACTAAGATGTTTTCTCTCATCCCATGTTTTCAAATGAATTTTTATATAGATTAAGGATGATGAAAAATGATAATAAATCTAGAGTTCCAAATATGGGAGTTACCTTGAATAAAGTAAGTGTGTCTTTATAAAAAACTTTTTTTATGAAAAAAAATGGATAATGTGTGGAAATTTAAACTTTGTTACGTAGTGTTTTACCTAATTCTCTAAAACTATAAAATTAAAATATCCTTGAAATGTAGGAAAGTTAAACCCTTGTTATAAATCATGTAATTATTTATTGTTTATGTTATGGGGAATTAAATCGATGGACATTATAAGGGGTTGAGATGTGTGTTCACATAAATATTTTCTTTGATTCATTTATTGTTTGATAATGATATGTTTTTATAATAATACTTAATTATATTTTAATTTAAAAAAATCTTTTGAATCCTTGGGTAGATAAGTTGAAAAGTAGGGATGAGTTATATAGCAGTTGAGATTATATACTAATCGATATTCCCTAGTTGTGTTCATGACAATGCTAGGGGAGGTCTCCCAATAAGTCTATTGAGAGAAAGTTAAGGTCATTACTATAGGATGTTAACATATCTCAGTAGATGGTTTCACCCAATTTCAAAAAATATTATTTCCATAGGACCTATAGTTTCATCCAATGTTGATCTTGATATGCTAGTTATTGTTACTTTGTTTATGATGGTGATTTCACTTTCCATTCTTGTGGTGTTTTCTATATGATTGTTACTTGTACATGAGTTATGATATTTTTTTACCTTCATAATGTTTTACTTATACCTTTCTCACTTATAGTTATTTTTTCCCAAGATATTTTAATCATAACGTTTCATTATACCTTTATTTTTTGGTCTTTCTTAGAACATGTTCAAATGATTATGAAATTTAAAATAAAAATGAGGATTTATTTTTCACAATTTATCATTAGAAATCAAATTTTTTTTCATAATATTCATTCTTATTGTTTCCATTTATTTTATAATTTTTTGGGTATTTAATGTTCATTTTCAACAACAATGAGAAAAGGTGCAGTTTGTTTTAAGTAAAACAAGGTGGATTTGAAAATTAAAAAAAGTGTAAATGTAATTTTTTTATCTATCATGGATATAAAATAAAGATATATTCTAACATTTGTTTCTAAACTATAATTATTATTTTATCTTATAAAACAAATGTTATGGATTCTTGGAGTTATCCTATCGTGCATTTAATCAACCCTATACACAAGATATGGTGTGTGTATAGTTTCATTATCCATGATATTGGTAAATAGATCATGGTTTCTATGATGGATGACATTCCATGGTCATTTTGATATTATGTGGATGTTGGGATATGGATTTGACCAAGATTCACATGGAGTTGGTTCATTTGACATCTCAAGACTTATGTATCCCATGGGTTATATTCTATAGTGTGGATACATCAATTATTTTCTTTCATTTTGGGTTGATTTTGTGTTTTTAAATAACAAGTATAAACTTTGTTTCATTTTGTGGGAAATTCCTTTATTATATTTTTACATCAGTTGTTATACTTGTGATCTATTTGGTTTGGTTTTTTATTTCAAAGGTATTTATTTATTAGTATGGATACCCAATGTTTAGACCCATCATGATTTGATTAAGAATGACTTATGTTATTTATTTATATTTAGAGGGTAAAATAATTACCAAGGTATATAATTGATACCATTAACACTTGTTTCCAGCCTATGGTGATTGAGAATGTGCTTTAGGCCTTATGGTGGATCAACTCGGGTAACATGTGAGGTTGAGTGAGGTCAGTTTTCTACATGCATTTTATTAATGATTATGTTCATTTTAATCCAATTGTTTCATATGAAATTTTATATATGAATAATATTATTTTTAAATATATTTGTTATTTTTTCGTCTATGTTTTTTTAGAGGTGAATGCCTTTATGCTTTCTAGTATTTTTCAGGTGTTAGTGAGTTTTTCTATGGACCAAAAAGGAATTATCCCATATATTACTTAGGAATATGGATGGTATGTTCTTGTTATTCATTTAGTTTTAAATTTATCTGAATTATAATCATGTTTTTGGTAGTATTTTATGTAATTGATGAGGTAAAGTGTGAATCACTTTGATGCATGCTAAATACTTAAATAGTTCATAGTTTGAATAGAACATTTTAATACCAGAATATTTTTTTCTTAGGTTGTTAACATGATTTCCCAAATCAATTTATAGGATATTCAAGAATATCATGAGTTAGTTTTATGCATTTTTTTAAAAGGTGTATATTTGTTAAATTATATTTCTTGGTATTGAAAATTAATGACATATTTTACTTTGTGTAAAAATAATTTATAATTGAAATAATATATAACTAATATAGAATATAATTGAATCCATACATAACTAATAATTTATAATTTATAATTGAATTCATATACATCAGTGACGAGGATGACTCGGGCATTGCGTAGCCTCGATTCAAGTAAGGCACATGGCTTGAGGTGTGTTTTTGAATTTTGAATTTTGAAATCTAAATGTTGAATTTTGGGATGTTTGTTCAGTTTGGTTATATTCTCTCATGGGGGTTTTCTTGTAATATTTTCCACCTCACTATAAAGTAGATATTTTGAAAATTCAAAAAAAAAATTGGAAGAAGGAACTCTCAAAACATTGGCTTTCAAAAACATATATGAAAAATATTCACCCAAATCACCAAACAATGTCAAAACATATTTAACCTTGTTCACTAAAACATACACATGGCATTAATACAATGAAAAAAAATGAATTTAGCAAAGAAAAATTTGGTTTTCTAGGATTTGGACTTAAAAATTCTACATCCACTAGAGAAACACAACAAAATTTCATTTTTCATAATAAAATATTATAACTCATTACTAATGAGTCATGTTGATTACTAAATAAAGTAATAATAAATTTCACACTTATTTTATATTCAAATAAAATATATCTCAATGATCTTATTTTAGATATTTCCAAACGATCATCTGATTGTACCAACCTTTGAGAAATGTGGGAGTCCATCCCTTACAATTTTCTCACTATCGATCTCCTATAATAGTCCTCAATATGTTTGACACTTTTGGTAAACCAAAGATCCTCCATAAATAAAAATAAACATTTGTAACCATTTTTAAGTTCCAACCAAACTTCCAAAACATGACCAACAGGATCTAAGTATCTGGGAAGAACATTCTTCTGAAACAACCTTCTAGAAACCTCCTTCTGATAATTTTGAAAGAGAAAGTGTCATTTATACTACTTTGATGAAAAAAGATCTATTAGAACCACTCCTTTTGGTCTAATAATTCCAATGAACTGAATTTTTATTCAAAAATTTCGAACAATCTCCCACTTAAAGCCCTCTTTAATAAAACTAAAACACCACCTTCAACTTCCACTATATAAAATGCTTCCCCACCTTCTTCAGTTCACCCAATCCTGACTAAGGCTTGATATTGCCTCAGTATTTCAGGACCCAAACTCTTAGTGAACATTACTTCAGTTGTAGAAAGTTCAATCAATGATTGTAACCAATACATCCAACTGATCATGGTTCTGCCAAAAATATACACATATCCAATTGTGATCTTCCAAGAATCCGAATCACTCCTAAATTATAAATTTAAAAGCCTAATTAAAAAATCTTCAACAATAAAATATATTTTTACCTTATATTCCTTTTAGATACTAAATGATCCATTTTACAAATTCCTAATGAACTTTCCATGTATTTTCCATGAACTGGACTACCACTCCCACTACATGATAAATATTCATATGAGTGAACACTATAGCATACATAAAAATATGACTACTAAATAATACAAAAAATATTCCCTATACATTAATCATTCTTTTATTCATGGTGCATGTTCTTTGGTAAGTTTGAATTGACCAATGAGAAGAGTTGAAACTGTATTACATCTACTCATTCCAATTCTATCAATGATCTTTCATATTTAATTCTTTTTTGATAAAACCAAGCTTCTAGTTCTCCTATCATGTTCAATCCTCATTCCCAATATCTTCTTTTCTTGACCAAGATATTCCATCTTAAATTTTACATTAAATTCATCCTTTATCTTCTGAATCAACTGAACATTAGACCCACCAAAAAAATATCTTCCACATATAATAGTAATAAAATGAACTCATTTCCATTGAATGGTTTTCGATAATATAAATGAATAAAGTCACTTTGTATAAAATCATTCTACTCTATGAAAGAATAAATTTTTTGGTTCAAACACCATGATGATTATTTCAAACCATAAAGAACACTTTTCAATTTTCACACTAAGCCCTGATTCTGATTATCCATGAAACCAACTGGTTGTTGTCAAGTTCTTTATTCTCTTATGGTAATCCCATTTTATCCCAAGTTGTATTCAATAAAATTTAATCTATATCATCCTGTATTGCTAACTCCCACTTTCCAGAATCATTCAGTGTAGTTGCTTCTTCTGAACTTTATGATTCTCCTGCTTTCATTAAAAGTAAGAAATTGAGATTACCAATATACCTTTCCATCGATCACTTGACCCATGAAGTTATCCAAAAATTATCCTTTGATTCAGATTCTTATAAAACTATAACTTCAAAAACATCCCCTTCCATAACTCCAGATCAAGCTTCATAAATTATTGAGCTTTAATATATGTCTTTGGCTGGATGAACTTACAAGATTTTTGAACTACCCTATAAACTTCCCTCTAGAATATGTGACCTTTTGATAAACTCAGAGATCTCTAAAATTTCTAGAATTTTTTATCTTCTGAAACTCTTTCCCATAACAAATTGAATTAATTTTAAATAATTAAACTTAGACTCTATTTACTTTATGTTATGATCTTTCCACTAGATCTACTCATTAAAAAGCATGTTTATACTTCTAAGAACTTTCCTCTTTTCATTATCCCAAAGTTGAAAGATAATGTCCCCATCCCCATAGCCTATGTAGAATCCTTCCATATATTTTGATTCATGATTAAATATTGATTTTCAATCCTTGTTCATATAGTATAAACATATAAAATCTTAAAGATAAGAAAATTTTATAATTTTTATAGACTATAGTTCTTCTAAAAAAATTGTTCTATTGGTGTCGATGGACATCTGTTGATTACTTATATTACCATTCCAACTACTTTCACCAAAAACTCATTATTTGTACCATAATATTTCAACATACTTCTTATTTTTCTACATCAATGTCCAATTAGTTCTCCAAGATACACCATTTTTTCAAGTTTTCTAAGAATAGTCATCTCATTCCAAACCCCTCTATGCTGATAGTAAATCTAGAAACTCCATCCATTATACTCACCACCATTGTGTGACCGCATACATTTCAACTTTCAACTAGTTTCTCTTTACCCCATATCCTTTTAATAAAAAATGATTCTAAAAATTTCAATTTTATGTTTCAAATAATATACCCATACATTTCTTTTATAATCATCAATGAAGGTAACAAAGTACCTAGCTCTTCTGTGAAAATGAACCAAGGGAGGACCAAAAACATATGTATGTACCAACTCTAGCTTCAATAATTTTGGTGTTCTTCCATACATATTGATAAAACCTTTATTCTTCTTACCGAGTATACAACTATCATATCTTCTAATGTCTGAATGATCAATCTTTAGTATGCCATCATTTACTAGAATCTTCAGACATTTTTCAATGAGGTTCAAAAACTAATTATACCAAATATTTTCACTTTCATAAGATAACATTCTAATGAGTGTATCTCCCAATACCCTTCCATTCATATATAATAACCCATATCTTACACCTCTGGCTATGAAAAGAGATTCTCGTGGAATCTTACATACTCCTTCCAAAAAATTAGTTCTAAAACTTACTTTATCCAGATGACCAACTGAAACCAGGTTCTTCCGAAGACTTGGAACATGACACACTTCCTTTAGTATAATGAAATTTTCATTATTCAACTAATCTTTCACTTATTCCACCCCCAAAATTTCAATATATTCATCACCCGTGAGATGCACTCTACCAAAGTTTTCATATACATAATTTTACAAGAATCCTTTTTCTCCCATGGAATTGAAAGAAGCTCTAGAATCTATGATCCAAGTTTCCACCTAGGTAGGAACACTAAAAAGTAGATTTACAATACTCCCTGTTGTTGAACTCAGTTCTCCAAATATAGCCCTTCTGGGGGTTTTCTTCCTATTATAAATATATTTTTTGTGGTTACCTTTCTTTCCTAAGTGCCAAAAAATAATACCACTTCTAAAATAATTCCCTTTTTTCTTCTCCCTTTAATTCCTTTATAATTTCTTCCAATTTTTTATTTGAGGTGATTTTCTCCTTAATTTTTTATTCAATACATCACTAAAATAAGTTATACCATCTATCCTTTAGAACTTCTCATTAAGAGTCAAGTTCTCGACATCAGTGAACACCCATTCATTCTTTCAACTCAAACGACACACAACCATTACTATAGCCTCCCAAGATTCATTTAAGAATGATAAAAACATACTCTCCCAAACATCACATGTGAATAAAACATTTATAGACTCTAGTTTGATCTAGATTAAGTTGAAATCATTCGTAAGATCTAATGTATATCATCCTTCCAATTACCTCATTCCAAATAACCATCACATCAATCACACTTATTCAGTGTTGTATGTTTCTCACACATATTTTCATGGGTTTCCATCAACTAAACTATATTTTTATTATATCTAATGTTCAAAGACACATTCTAGACTAGATAAATTCATATCACACCAAGTAACTTTTGATTCAACTTTTCCAATTTATCCTTATTCATTGCTTCAACATTGACACCCTTTAGCAGAAGCTCTAGATATTTTTGAATGATATAGTCTTCTATATCTATTTTCCAAAAACTAAAATAAATTTCATCTAATTATTTGATCCATACCTTGACAATATTCAATTCCATGATTTCAAAAATTATAACTCCCACTATAATTAAAAAAATCTTTGATCAACAGAATGTCACTTTACTTGATAAGTGAACTGATGAGCCTCACATGAAGCACTATACAATAACAATTACTTAGAATTCATCCACACTCTCATTCCTATAAATCATAAGTATTCAATATGGAAAAACTATAATATAAACAAATTGCAGAAATAACTCTCCAAACATCAGTGTTTCAGACATGGAAGAAAGATATTTACCTAAATCACCATAGTAAGTTGAAACATATTCATACTTGTTCACTATAACATAAAAAATAAATCCATACAATGAATGTAAATGAAATAAAGTAATAAAATTTTAGTTTTATGTGGTTCGGTCTCTAGAATACTACATCTATGGTAGAAACACTAAAAAATTTGATTTATGGAAATAAAAGACTATAACTCATGACTAATGAGTGATGAGGATTACTAAGATAAAAAATAACAAATTTCACACTTAGTTTCATTGTAAAGAAATGTTATCCCCAAACTCCTATCGATAAAGAGTTCCAGATGGTCACCCGATTGTACCGACCTCTATGAAATGATGGAGTCCATCTATTCACTATTATCACTACTGACCACTTTTAACAATTCTCCCAAAAAAAATTGAACATCTGAATTCTTTCAAAAATCCCATATAAACTTTTATAATAATAACACCTAGATTTGAGAATGTAAGAAGAAACTTCTTCCCAAATATCCTTTTAGAAATACTAAATTATAAACCACCGCTATCACTACTTTTATGAACTAAATATATACCATAACTAATCCTTCTGGTTGACTGATTCCAATCAATAGAACCAGAATTTCCAAATTCCAAACAGTGTTTTGGGACCTAGTGATCTTTTGTGGTGGGATTAATTTGAGGTTTGATATATAACCCCCTTACCTTCTTGGATGTACAATATGATGCCAAAGTTATGGTTGTGAGATCATTGGATGACAAGTCTTGTGGATGATAAGTGGATTTTGATTAAGCTTTCTATTGATGATTCTTGGGGTTGGATCAAGTAGTGTCCCATATGAGAACTTGGATGGTCCCTAGATATTGGTGCTGGTTTCTTAAGGTTAGAGAAATTGATGTTTGGATATTATTTTTTAGGATTGGATTGGTTGGAGCCTTTGGGCTAGGTTGGCAATGTGAAATGGTAGACATAACTTGGTGTCATTGGGTAGATTTTCATAAGAGTCTATAGGAATCTCGAGGTTTCACATTTTGGGAGAGCTTATTTTCATTAATTAGTTGGTTATTGTGAATAGACCCTTTTGGATTCCCTTGAGGATGTGGTAACTCTTCTAGATACCATTGTGTGTGATATATCACCTGATGATGGGTTGTGTACCAGAGTGGCCAGCTATGGTTTCTTGTATCGGGTTTGTCCCAATAGTTTGGATATGATAAAGGATCCCCTTTTAGGGTGTCTTGTTATTGTTGTGGACCTTTATCATTTTGAGGATCTATATAATGGGTTTGACCCAAGATCTTGGTTGTGATAGAGGATCCCCTAGAATGGTATTTGTTTGTGTTACAACCCCCAAGACCGTGGGAGTCCCATGTTTTATTAACCCCTTGGGAGGGTCGGTGATATCTCTTGGTGGCTGGTTTGATGGTTTTGATTCAGGTGACCATGGGAGCCTCAATATTTATCGACTATGAGATGATCAGTGTTCATTTTTAGCATTTTTAGATTATGGGCCCTGGCGTTGGCCAACCATCATTACTATGGCCTTTAGTTGAGATGCTTGGTGCAGTTTCTACTTTGGCTTTAAATATCAAAAGAGACTTTTGGGATTTTATTGGATAGGGACTTGGCCCCAAGATTGATCTGGTGATTTCCTTTACTAGATGGTCAATGTTAAATAAGAATGGGGATCTAATGGATGATCTAGATGAGTACACCCCCATTCCAGTTTAGTAGTGCTCCCTGGAAAGAGGGGCTTTAAGCTCATAAGGCATCGAGGAACTCATGTAGTTGGTTATGTGCCCTCAGATATTGAGGCTCCCTTGGTAGTCCATTAATGCCTTTGTGCCAATAGTGGGTTAGTGTATTAACCTAGATAGTTCTAAATAACTTCTGGGACTTTGGAAGGTTCCCTAGATGTGTCTATCTTGTGGTTTCTACCACTAGTTTAGATTATTCCATTATAGTCCAAGAGCATGATAGAGATACATGTTATGGTTTTGGTCACCATGGATGATATCCTAGGGTTTGGAATTAATTCCTATTGCATTTTTAGACATCTTGGAGCTCCTTTCTATATCTGGTGGAAATGTCTATAATTATGTGGCTAGGTGCGCCACATGCTATAAGTGATCTGGTGTAGGCCAGAGTGGGGGTAGTTTTACCATTGGTTTCACCTTATATATGGGGTTTGGCTATTTTCTTCTTTTGATTATCACTCAGTTTAATTATTTTTATTCCATTTGTTAATATTTTTTAACTAGGATGGGTATATCACATGTGAATTCACTTATATATGACAAAAGATTTTAGGTTCATTGTTTGGGGTGGCCAATTAATATTTATTTCACAACCTAAGTATGTTCACATTAGTGTGTGTGTGTGTGTAGACTCAAATGTCTACTATTAGATGGAGTGATGTTTTCATAGTAGATGGGGTTGAGGAATAATGTTACTTGATCGAGAGGGATTGATCATGTAGAGTCTAAGGATCATGTTAGTTCATCTCAACAATTTTATGTGGTATGGCTCAGAGTCTCTAATTGAGCCTTGGGTATTTATTTTTCCTTTTGTTTATTTTTTATATGTGATCGGATCATTGGCTGATAGACTATTGTTTGTTATAGAATAAATGTGGGTCGTTTTATAACATTTCATTCATTATAGCATGTTGTTGATCTTTTTTTATTTATCCATGTTTTAATGTATATCCTTAGGGTGTTTTGGATATTTTTTCTTTTATTGTAATTTTAATAGAGGGTGTAGTCTCCCTAATATATTATTTTATATCCTTACCACTATTCAGAAGCCACTGGAATATAGGGAGGGATTATTAAGGCCTTGTGGCAAGATGGATCGAGTTCTCTTCCAGGTCAATCGGGTCTGGTTCATTAAAAAATGTTATCAGAGAAGGTTGTATTCTATTTTGGGGAGTTAGTAGATAGGTGGTTTAGGGATGTATCAAAACTTGTGATGGATATTGAACTAGTGTTTCACAAACAAATTTTTCAATATAAAGATTAGGTTTTTGGGGTATGGGATTACTATTCTTGGATTCTATTTTTACAATCACATGATTTCACCTAGTGTGATACACTTGGGTTGGTGATTTATAGTTTATTTGTTTTTGGGTCTTTTCCTATTGGAAAGATATCAATGTAGCCTGAATGGCCTGAAAGCCTTCTTTTTTATTTTATTATGGATAATCCCCATTTTAAGGGTTGAAGGGGAACCCGTACATGACCCATAGGCCCAAGGCACAAGTCCCAACCGACCTACAATACATGACCTGAAGGCCCAGAGGCATACCATGCCCAATACATGACCCGTAGGCCCAGCCCACTTGAACTACCCCTCCCCAGATTCTGTGTCATTGATCACCTATCTCTCCACCTTGCATTTATGATCGTCTATCATTGCCCCGTACAAAGTTGCACGGTGCCTGGTCCAGATGGCGGCTGACATACCCTCTCATTCTTCCAATCTGATTAGCTTTACTTCTGGTGGCTGCTACTCTTTTTGCTCTAATCCTCTTCTGGGGCATGTTCTGTGTTAACTGGGCTACTCCATGGTCAACATGGCCTGAAGGCACTATGGCCCGAAGGCTTTTGATGACCCGAAGGCCCTTGAGACCCATAGGCCCAAACCGGTGGCCCAAAGGCCAAAATCGGGTGAATAGTTTCGGCTACTACAGTGCCAAACAGTAACTGCTACAATACTACTACAGTAACCCGGAAATTCACCTCCACCCGGTTTTGAACCTGGGTCTCTTGGATGCCAAGCAGGAGCCCTTACCACTCAGGTACGGGCTCGTTGGCATGTACATTCATCATTCTAGGAACATAGAGCTGACATTAAATATTCCCATTTATGTGTGCTTTCACTAATGATAGAGGTTTAGTTTAATGTTTCTGTAATAACCTATATGGTGTTGTCACATATAGCTCCTTGGTGATATTCTACCCAACTGAACCACATGTACATTTATTTTGATCATAGAACATGTAGATCTAATGGAAAGATGCTCACTGATGATGGAGATGCAGTCCCTTTTTGAGGGATACATAGAGACCCTCACATCTCATAGAAAACATTGGATTCTCTATTTTTGTTGGTAGCTCGATGAGGGAAATGATGTATGAGGGGTGTTTAGAATGGACTTTTGTTTCCCTGTGATTGTAGATTCCATGAATTTCTTAGTTATAGCTATAAGGTAGGTTTTTTAAACCCCTGTTGGGGTGGGGTTAGTTCATACTACATGTTATCTACTAAGTCTCAAAGTAGGGACCCGTTTTCCTGCTATCTATTAGGGTATGGGGTAGGTGTGGTTGATCTTTCCTTTAGTGGGATCTGATGGGGACTGTTATCACTAGGGACCTATTAGGCATTAGGATTCCTTATATTTGAGAAGTGAAGCACTGTGATTGCTCCTGGTTTCATGGTTGTGTTGAGAGGGTAGGTTTGGTTGGTTTTCTAGCCCATTTCTTTTTTTTATGCTTTGACAGTGCAGTGAGATCATGAGTATAAACTTATGGATTTGGATGACACCTGTGTGGTGGGTGGTCATGGGGTTGACCCTAACATGTGGTAGATGCAATAATTTTGAAGAAGTGTTCCAAGGCTTCTATGTCTTAGTGGAACTAACCCAAGTGAGAAGTATGATTAGTGATTTTAGGCATGTTTGACTAGATTCATCAGGACTTATCTTGAGCGATCATGAGTCCTATCGTGCATTCAAGTTGTGTGATATCCCATGATAGATTCATGGAGAACAAATCTACCTCACGGAGGAGAGTGGTGGTGGGATTTATTTTTGGTATAAATCCTTGTTTCATAAATAAATGTGCATTCTTTTTTTTGTGGTGGTAGTTGGTTTAAAAATCATCAGTTTGGACCATGCGTGGGTTGGTTGAGTTTTTTTCAAGTCTTGGGATAACCTATGTAGTGTATCCATAGTGGACCTATTGAGGTCAATTCTTGAGGAGAGATGTGCAGACAAACCTATTATGGAGAGTGAACCATAGGACATTGGAGGATTTGATACTCATTTTAGGTAGTATGTTTAGTATTGAGGATGTCGTTCCTAGTTATCCAGGAATGACAGTTGGTTTCTATTTTGTACTGTTACTATTGTGTGAGTGAGACATCCATGTATAGTCATTTTGTTTGGTAGTGGACTAATAATTTTCCCTGGAGGATTTATTTTTTATTTTGAGGAAATGATAAGGATACCCCTATGGTGGATAACATGAAATCAGTCATAGTTAAATGTCACTTGTGTTGGGAGAGTTGTGGGAGTTGTGAGATTGACTGTTGGATGGTAGGGATAATGTCAATTTTTTAGTGATTAATGTGAAATCATATATTCTTTTTGACCAGTAAGGCTTCTTAGGGGTGATAAGCATTATTTCAGGGATTTTGTAACAACCCACATCATCACGGGTTATGAAAATCAATAGAATTTTTATTTTTATTTTATTAGGAGTGTATGAAGGGAAAACTGGTAATTTCACTTATTAGAGGATCTGGGATATTTTTTTGACCACTATGTTGGTTTTGGAATAGAATGTTTATCCGAGAAAAATATTGTGGTGGAATTCCATGTTGTTTGTAGTTTTACAAAATATTTAATATTTAATTAACTAAACATTAATTATATGTTTATGCTCATTCAGTGATATCTTTTGAATAGATCCTTATTTTGAAACTCATACTCTATGTTTGAGTTCCAAATGGGGGGGTCCTAGGTGTGACATAAACCCATCATGGGCATCAGGGCCTGGCCTATTCCCACTTTCATTTCATTTTTCATTTTAATTTCATTCTTTTTCTTTTATAAATTTTTCCTTTCTCTTTCCCCATTTGGAATATCATGTACATAGATTCCCCCACTATGGGTGTTGAGCATTCGACTGAGATAGAGAGATAGTGAAGGAAGGAGGGAGTGGGGATTATCATCGGGGATCTCATCTAGAGGTTGACTAGGTGTCGACGGGTGTGTGGTGAAGATCCAAGAGTGAATCTTTAGTGTTTTTCATGATAAAGTTGGAGTTGTTTTATGTTTTTTCATAGATCACACTATATATATCATTTTTTAATTTTAAATCCCTATATGTTTTTAGGACACCTAAAGGGTCAATTTTTGGTTGTTTTAGGAGAAAAGGGGGTTTCAAGATGACTGTAGAGGTTTCCATTCAGGAAAACCCGTCTACATGGTATATAGTTCATAGAACATAAATTGTGTGTTCTACATTTTGTGTGAAGGGTAGAAGTTGATTTTTAAAAAATATGTGTGCTTGGGACATGCAATGTGGAGTGACTCAATGTGTGGCCTGAGGTATGACCAGACACCCCGTGTGGGGACACGTGGCCATGTGAGGCACATGGCCTATGCCTGTATGCAGTTCTTGACCAGAATATGTGTAACTAACACCGGTGCCCATGTTTTTCACTTAGATAAAATCCATGTAAATAACATGTCCTAGAGACATGTGGGTATTTTTATAGAGTTCATGTGAGGTACACAATGATGTAATGTATTTGGAATACACACTATGTGTGAGAGGCAGACTCCATGTACTTTGGGAAGTACATGTTGAGTTGGCATGAGTTACATATCTTGGGCTGACACCTGGGGGAACACGTTATGTATATGATGAACAAATTTCATATTTCCCATTTTTAATAATTTCACATGTTTTCTCACACCTAGAATAAGAATGGGACTTATAGATAGTTTATTCTGAGCATATTCTCTTGTAAATTTCAATGATGGAATCCTTTCAATGTATGGAGGCCATCTGTGAGGTGGTTTGGGACTAAGTGAGCTTCCGCACTTGGATATATTTGAAGTTCGATTTAGAATCATTATATGAGTTAGGATTTGTGTTGTAAGGACTGAGTGAGGGTCAAGAGATAATTTGATGACTTGGCTTGTTGCCAATAATTGGGTTTTATTTGATATTCTTTAAGATGATTCTTGGAAGGATAGATCAACTAGTATCTCATATTAAATCTTATATAGTGTGTGGATATTGGTATCGGTCTCTCGAGGTTATAGAAATTGAGGTTTCGATCCCATGTTTGAGGATCATATTGGTTAGAGCCTTCAGGATGGGTGGAAGTCATCAGATGGAAGGTATGGTTGGGTGTCGTTGAGTAGATGTTGAGATGAGTTTGAGGGACTCTTAAGGTTTCCCTTATGCTTGGGTTTTTCATTAATGATTAGTTGGATGCTATGAATTTACCCTTTTGGATTCCCTTATGGACATGGTAATCCTTGTGGATTCCCTTGCAAGAAAGATGTTACCCGAGGATGGGTTGTATACTAGAGTGTCTAGATGAGGTTTCTTATATCAGGTTTAACCCAAGAGTTTAGACAAGATAATGGAGACCCTAATAGGGTTTTTTGTTCTTATTAGGGCCCTTAATCTATTTGAGAATCTTTATGATTGATATAAACTTGAATTTTGTTTATCATAGAGGATCCTCTAGTAGGGTGCATGTTTGTGTGGTGACCATGCAGAATATGGGAGAAACTTATTTTATTGACCACATTGGAGGGTCAATTAGATCTTGTGGTGAATTTTATGATGGATTTGATCTCAAAGACCATGTGATACCTGAGTATTTTTTACCATGAGATGGTAAATACTGATTTTTAACATTTTTTGGATGATGGTTGTGGGCGTTGGACGACCCTGATTTCTATAGCATTTGTACAAGATATTTGAGGCAATTTTTCTTAGGTTTTGGATGTGAGATGAGACTTTTAGGATGCTATTATTTCAATAATTTTCCATGAGATTGATTTTGTGCTCTACTTTTCTAAACATTTATTGTTAGAATGGAATAATGATCTAATGGATGATCTGGATGGGTGCCCCCTTTTGTTTTAGCAGTGCACCCTAGCTAGAGGGGTTTCAAGCTCGTGAGGTTCCAAGGCACTCACAGAGTGGGTTATGTTTCCTATGATGTTGAGGCTCCCTTGGTGGACTTCTCAGGAATTTTTACTGATGGTAGGTTATGATATTATATAGGCTTGTTTTATAGGGCTTACATACTTTGGAAGGTTCCCTTTTTATGTCAACCTAGTGGTTCTTATCACTAATTCGGATCATTCCATTGAAGTACTAAATCACATTATAGATGTTTATTGTGGTTTTTGATGATGAGGATGAGACCCTAGGGTCCAACATGCATGCATGATGCATTATTAGACATCTTGGAGTTACTGTATAGATTTGGTGAAAATGTTTGTTATTTTATGGATGTGGTGAGCCATATTCTATAAGTCCTCTGATGTGGGCCAAAGTGGGGATAGAGTTTCCTTGGGTGTCACCTTAAATCCTATGTTTATATGTTTTATTCTTTTGTTTCTCCCCAAATTACTTATTTTTATGCCAACTGTTATTAGTTTTTGACTAGCTTGTGAATATCATCTGCACTTTAAACTTCATACGATAAAGATGTTAGGTTCACGTATAGGGTGGCCTTTTGAGATTTATTTCTCACGCTCTATATGTGAACTTTGGTGTTGTGTGAACTAATATGTTTTCTTTAATATGTATAATAGTTTATACAGTGGATAATGTCGTGGCCTAGTATTTCTTGATCAAGAAATATGGATCACGTGGAGACTCAGGATCAAACTAATGCAACTCAACAATTGTGGAGAATGGATGTGTGGTATGGCTCAAAGATTTTAGTGTAGCCTTGTGTATTAATTTTTATTTTTATTTTTTATTTTTTATATGTGATCATCCCAATGGGATATCAACTGTTGTATATTATAGCATGTTTGTGGGTCTGTTTGAAACATTTTATTTATTATAGCATGTTGTTTCTACTATTTTATTTATGCATACCCTGATGATTATCCTTGAGGATGTGTTTGGTTATTTCCTCTTTTATTATACACTGAATAGGTGGTTTAGTATCCCTATTGTATATTTTTTGACCCTCACCATTAGTTAGAAGCCTCTAGAATATGTGAAGGCGTGCATGAGGCCTTATGGAAAGCTATGTTAAGTGTCATGTCTGGTCAACCCAAGAAAGTTCGTTACATACATGAATCACTTTTAGAAAGTGTAACTCCACTATATTGAATTTTACTACAATCATCATGTTCCTCTAAATAAAATATACAATTAGTAATTATGTAACCATTTTATGAAAATATATGTATGGTTATTCATTTGGAAATCCATTGTACTCTTCTAAAAATTGATTTAGGGTTTGCAGATAACATCATAAAAATATAGTCTCAAAACCAACTTATAAACTATTAGTTATGTCTATTTTATACCCAAATTTCAACTCTAATTGGATTCGATTTTTTAAGAATATACTTGTGAGTTTCAATGTATGGTGAAATCTCTATACTATTATATAAAACACGGGTGAGATTTCTCCCAATCTATGACCGATATTATGACAATATCTCTTCATGAAATTCATTCACCCTTGACATGATCGATGTAACAAGATTTTAGGAGCCTAATTTTATCCACGTTGGATAGTAATTCAGTGCACAATTCAAATATTTCTTCAATAATGTACCATTAAAATGAAATATACTATAAAATAATATTTTTTCCATACTCTTTCAGTATCTTCATATACCTTTCAATGGGGTTCATTTATCATTAATATGAAAGACCATTTCTTTCTCACTATGTGAATCGTTAGGTGAACTATACTATCAAAACTAAGAATGGGAAGAACATATTATATTCACATAATACGAAAGAAATTTCTTTTTTCTAAACTAGAAACTTTTTTGGGTCAATAACTTTGATAGGAATTTCTTAAAAAAAAGAACTAGTTATTGTGTGCCTACCATTTTTTAACAAAAAACTATGTATATCCATAGACATTAAATTTTACTTCTAAACATTATATCCATGTGATTTGAAATCCTTTAACTTCCATTCATTCATTGATACAATATTCCTAATATTTGGTAAATACCCCTATGAAATCTTTACACCATTTAAGAAGTTAAAAAAATTGAAATCTCTCTTTCTTGGAAAGAGTATGAGGTGATAGAGGAAGAAAATTTTGTCTTCCCTCCATGAAAAGTTCCAAATCTTCCATCCATACAACATTAAGAATTTTTTATTAACAGAAAGGGAGGAGACCGAAATGTTCAAGGAGGCTGGAAATAATGGAGACCAAGCGCATCACCCTTGACAAGGCTAACACACCTAGAGGCAAGGGATCCAGGGGAAGTAAAGATGGAACAAGAACTTTTAGGGGTGGTCAAGGATGCCAAGAAATTAGCCACATTATTTCCCTCCCACCATGTGTGTGACATATCCTTGTGACTGCAGAGCGGAACTATGTATTTGTGGACAAGATAGGTGATCGCCCATGGGATGATGATTTCATTACAGATGAGCTTATAAATAGTAATGGAGTCGGTCTCCACCAAATCCAGAGGGATACCATGAGAGTGACAAAGCTCAAGACCCATGAACATCATTGTAGCTTCAGCCATGAGAGAGTCTCCCTAGCCATAGAAAACACTGAAGACTAGCATAACAGAGCCGGTTTAGTTGTGACCCCCCCCCCCCCACCAAACATAACACAATTCCTGCATGAGCCATTGAAATTAAGTTTCAGACCCCTAGTAGGGGGTTCCATCTAACCTAGTTACCATGCAGCATTGGCCTTTTTTCCATTTGGTGGGACCTTTCGTTCAGCATGAGGGCTCAGATAGAAGGAGAGTGTTCCCATTGTTTAAAGATAAGGCCAAGCTCAGTAGCCATGGACATTTCTCGGACCGCCATATCCATGCATGAGCTCGCAGAACCCTATTATCATACCTTATTTCAAGCTTTCTATATGTGCCAGCAGCCAACCATAAAAAACAGGGTCTGAGTTTTCCGTTCGTGAGTATTTCCCATTGTTCCGTGAAACCATGCATGAAGGAATTCGTCTCTGGTGAGATCCACCACCTCATCGCCATTGAAAACGTAGAAGCACCACCATACCACAAAGGCCCACTCTCCCACAAAGAACAAGTGAGAAGTAGATTCTTCCTGTGGGTTACGGCCTCATGTTCACTTAGAGACGGTATAAATTCCCTTACATCGCATCCCATCGTCAGTCGGAAGAGCATGGTTGTGCAAGTGCTAGACAAAAAAGTTGATCTTGGAGGGGATTTCGTTGCACTAGATAGACGACCTCCATGCATCATGGTTGCAGTTAGTATGGAGGGCCTACCGATACACCTTCATCATGAACAGGCTTGAGGAAGAACCTGTAAAAACAAGCATGTCTGGGTCATAGTTAAATAAAATACCCAAGAATATCTCCATCTAATGCAGGTTAAGAACAACGTTAATGAGGATCAGAAACTTTCTAGCCAGAGAGAGTGAGATACCAGGTGTTGTACATTCGGGGAAACCAATCATGCTCCCCACCCAATTATCGCTCCAAAAATTAACTGAACCTTTCCCCACAATCCATCTGGAGTGTTTGCGTAGAGCAAGAAGGTGTCGGCTAATCAAATCCCATGTTCTCGATCCTCTCCCCTCTGATCCATCAGAACCCACCCCATATTTTAATCAGATGAAGCTTTCCAAAAAGTATTTTTCCTCCAAGAAGTCTCACGCCAGCTTACCTTGCAGTAAGTTCATGGTTTCCCAAACAATCCTTAACTTAATACCCTCATTCTCTACTTTCCTAGCCAGTATATCCCAAGAAGCCCAATGGTACCTTCCTTTGCCTTGCGCATCCCAAAAAAAATCCTAAAAGGATGTTCTCGATATTCTGAAGCATTTTCTTATGTGTGTTGATTACCAATAGAACATGCATGGGTATTGAAGTAAGAATGCAATTAACAAGGGTGATACGACCCCCAAAAGATAGAAAGAGGTTTTTCTAGTTGAGAATATGGGATGAAATTTTATCCACCAAGCCTTCAAAATGATTAATCCTGGTCCTAATTTTAGAGAGTGGAGCCCCATATAGTTCATGGGAAAGTTCCTTCTATGGATTCCCAACCTCTATTCAATCTGCTTCCCCCTGTTTTCTTAGCAGTTCTTGGAAGTAAAAACACAAATATTTTCCCTACTAATAACTTGACCACTCTATTTTCTGTAAGTGTCAAGGATACCGTTAAGCTCATATATAGACTAGATGTTTCCATTGGTAAAGATGAGAAAATCATTTTCAAAGAATAGGTGTGAAATCCCAATGATGTTCGACCTGCACCGAAAAGGATGTAAGCGGCGCTCGTGCATGTATTTATTCATATACTTACTGAAAGAATCCTGAATCATGATGATGATACTAGGGGGTAAGGGATGCCATTAGAAATGTACCTGTACCGAATTGAAAAATCCATAAATTTTTCGCATGAATGTGACTGAAAACCAAGGAGAGCATATGCACATGAAAATAGGTCAATCATCGGCTCTGAGAAACCCATGCACCTCATAACTTTGATAATAAAACTCCACTCCAACCTGTTGTATGCCTTGTCCATATCAAGTTTAATAGGAATGTTAGACCCCAACACCTTCTTATTAATATCGCTAACCATTTCTTGGGCCAAGCCAATGGTAATTTGGGTTTACCTATCCTGGATAAAGCCATGTTCCTCAGAAATCCACTTGTGAATGTGTACAACAAGAATCCTATTAATAACAATAGGAAGGACTTTGTACGTGGATTTTCACAAACTAATGGGTATGTACATCTTGAGAGAGGATGGATTTTTGACCTTAGGGATGAGGATTAGTGTGGTTGCACATGCCACTAAAGGGAGACTCCCCCCTGAATAAATCCCTGTTGGGTTCCACAAGATCATCTTTAATGATGCCCCATGAAGTTACATAGAATGAACCAGGGAAACTGTCAGGATCGGGGGAACTTCCAGGGTTAAGAGCCTCAACTGACTCCCAAATTTCAGCTTCTCCAGGGATATTCTCAAAGAAGAGGTTGATATCCTGGGAGATCACCCACGGGATGTTGTCAAAGAAGTTATCCTGGCCCCTTGGAGTTCCATTTTTCCAGCGAGGGTTAATACCTACAAGGAATAATAGAACGAATCAGACATACCTATAACTACACTGGGTCATTGGAGAATGATCCATCATCAAGAATGATGTTAGGGGCATTGGACCTTTTCTGTTTTTTAATGCAGGCTTGGAAATAAGCAGTGTTTTTGTCATCTTCCTTCATCCAGGTGGCCCTCGAACGCTCCCTGAGAACTCGCTCATGTTCAAGAATATGTTTGGCCAAGCGGGCCTTGATCGCACCACAATTCACTATTTCATTTTCACCCTTACACCACTGTGCTAAACTAATTTTGTATTGAAAATTATAAAAATATTAACAAATTTCACTTCATGTTTGATTCAATTATTTTGCGTTTATTACATTTAAAAAGGGAAATGATACTTGTTTTGATAATTTCATTGAAGGTGGAGGCGATTTGGAGGGCCCATGATGATGTCTAAGAAAAAAGGGTCAAACTACACAGGATCCATGCACACCAGTGGACTCAACCGTATACTGCTACTAAACCATGCATCAAAATGGGCTGAAATTTTTTGGGTTGGTCCTATATTCAATGGGGTACATTTTATATGAAGAAAGATAAAGCTAATTCGGTCATCTGGTGGCCCATTTGGACTAATCTGTCCAGCACACCGAATCTGCACGAAGTCAAAAGTGGTGTGATGTGTTCTGTCAATATCTCGAGCTGTGATTGTCCAAAAAGCGTCAAACTTTTGGTGGAGATATTCAGGAGGTGGGGCTATAACTTTTTTGTTTTTTCAAAAGTGCGATAAGGCTGTCTGGCCATTGAAAACCATGAACCAATTGGTTTCTCGAAATCAAGATGCTCAAAACCACCTCCCAATTTTCCTATAAAATGGAACCTTGGGTTCCCCATTTGGGAGTTTGGTCAAAGAGTGAAGTGCTGCCAATTTGAAGTTCCAGAGGAGTCCCCTCCTCATACTAGAAGTTCTGGAGGCCCCTATCCTCCTAGGGGGATCAAGAATGAATGAGTTCCACCCGAGCTTCCTCCTCCACCCAATGTCGAGCTAAATGGTGAGCGTTCGTTGTGAGGGAGCTACACACATGTCAAAGGAGTTCTGACACATATATTAGCTACTGGTTTTGAGTAATTTGGGTGTTTAAACATTTTATTTTATGTACCTTACATGATTTCATATTTGAATGCTTGTTTTGATACATGTGAATGTTATGCTCTTAATTTCTAACTGATCGGTGTGAGGTTTTGAGTGCATGACTTGTGTTGTTCCGATTGGACAACACAAGAATCCTTTTCATACCCACCTTCTTGAAACTTCAGTCTACTTTGGAAGCTCTTATTTCATGCATAAGTGTTGGACCTTGACAATATGATTGTTACGTCAAGGTTTGGTTCTTTAAGCATTGAAATAAAATCTTAGGAATTAATCAGGATTCCAATTATTTTCAACCAAAAAATTACTCCAAACCTAAATGAATCTCTATGAACAATTAACTTGAAATGTGTGTAGTGAAATCACAATGAACGCTTTTATCTCATATTTTTCAAAATCCATTTGGTTTCTCAACTTTTAAGCTTTCAATTAAGTCATTTTATCCTAACACTATTTTCAAAACCACCCCCTATTTTAGTACTTCTTATTAAAAATGCACACTATAAACCCACCAACGCTCCTTGAGAGATGACATAGGGTCTGCCCTAGACTATAAATCAACCTTCAAATCATAATCAATCTGATGTGTCACAACAACGCGGTCAGGCCTTCATGCTAACCAGATTGTAGAAAAGATCACCATCCCATATAATTTCCAGTTCCATATCAGCTTGATCGATGTCAATTTTAATATTGTCCAGGTTAGCGAAGCGAGAAGGCCTGTGTAATGTTTTGGATTTTTTCATGTAATTTTTTTGAAAATTATATGTGATTGTTTAGAGACCAGGCACTAAGACGACACATTATTCTAAGGCCCGGGGTGCCCGGAATAAATGTTTGAACTATTTTTAGTTTATTAAGAATAACTTGCATTTTCGGTTTTAGTAACTTTTAAACGAGTGTTCGGATATGAAATCTGAGGGTACCGTTGTGTTGAGAGCAGCAGGCTTTGCTTAGGTAGGACCTAACATCGATCAGCACGGGTCGACTGCGGGAAATCTTTTTCGAACGTTTTAAAGAAGAATAAAAATAAACTTAAAAAAATTGTTTTATTTTTCTTTTAACGTTTTGTGACGACGCAGCAATGATGCGGTGCGACGACTCAACGACTCTGAAATGCAGCGTCATGGCAATGCTGAAACGTGTTTAAAATGCTGAAAGGCGTTAACGTGTTTCCTCCTTTAATCAGGGGAAAGTATCAACGTTATGAATTCATAACACTGGAGAATTTCTTTGGAACCCGAGAAGCTCTCTCGTTGGCGACAACAGTTTAGAGATCGGAGCTCGGATCGAACATCGGCGAATGACGGATCGAGAACATTCGTGGATAGATCGCCATCAACGAAGAATTCTTTCCTCCGACAGATCCAAAATTCCAGGTAGGGGGTTTATTTTCTTCATGATTTCTTTCCCCGTTCTTAAGTTTAACGACGAGCGCGGACAAACTCACGAACAGGTTGATCTGCGGTTCGATCGTCCTTGCGGGATAGTTAAAACTGTGGGATTAAGGGAATAGAATCTTGGTGATTATTATTATGTTGTTCTTTTATGATTCTGCTGACATGAACAGACCAAGATCGACACGAACAAGGACAGGGTCCGTTCTAAGGGTGTTCTTGAGCTCTTTCTCTCCATTGTTCTTGCGTTCTTCGTCGACGGACCCTCATGGTCACGTCGGGCTTTACCGGGAGGTTCCAAACGTGATCGGATCCCCAGAGTGATGACAAGACAATCTTGAGCCCACGATAGTGAAGGCGGAAACCTAAGCATAGAGAAGGTCTTCCTGGTTTGAAAAACGGGCCACCACAGCGACGGTGGTGACCCGCAGAAGGGGAGCCGCCAGTGGCGCACAGTGGCGTCGGTGGTGGCGCCCGACAGCGCCTGTGGGGGCGCTTGACAACGCAGCCACCCGGCGGGCGGAACCCGCGGCACGGTCGCCGCGGGGGGGCAGACAATGGCCGCCGACTGGTGGCTGACAGTGGGCCTCGGAGAAAGCAACAAGAGGTCGCAGTCCAATTGGGCCGCGGGTTGGTCACGTGGCAGTCGCCGCGTCCGGGCGGACGAACCAGCCCGCTCCAGCGGGCCAGGCTGGGCGGGCCAGACCATGCGGGCCAGGTCGAACCCGGTGGGTCAGGTTGGGTCGGGTCGGGTCAGTCTGACCAGGTCAGAACGGACCCTAACCCAACCTACCCCTTTTTACTTAAATGTCCATAACTCTCAAATCGTGTGTCGATTTGACGAGTCGTTTGCGGTGTTGGGACCCTTCCGACAAAGCAGCCCTTTTGAGATACACTAAGTGAGTTTTCGTGGAAGTTGGCGTACGACCTATTGGCTCGAGGAGTAGGTGGTCCCAGAATGAGCATGCTAAGGACGGAATCATGCGGCTGGCTGCGACCTAGAAGCTATGCGATTACAAAGACAACGTGTCTTACCTAGACAATGTGTCTTACCTAGACTATGTGTCTTATCTGGACTTTGTATCCTACCAAGACTAAGTCAGTACTCCCCTGTCCCACCAGGGTGCAGGTCCTCTAGTCTTTGACGACAATTTGTGTGTTACATACACTCCATGTGTTGTCGACACTCCGTGTGTTAACTACACTCTGTGTGTTATCAATGCTCCATGTGTTACTACTTGAGGGTGCTATAGATTCTTACAACAATCATGTTTGCGTACCATAGACCTATACTTGGTGTGAGATGACTCTAGTGACTCTTTTTTTAACCGATTCAAACACCACAAAAACACTAGATAGAATTCAAAAAAGTCATAAGCATGTTGGGATAAACAAAATTCAAAATTCAAACGAAAAGAGGCACGCCACAACCTCGAGCCGCATGAGTTGTCGGAATCAACACGCCATCGTCTCGGGCCTCAAACCCTGACGCACCCAACCACCCATCATCATCGATTGCGCCATCGAGAACCTCCCGCCGGAGACCATCCACCACATCGTCTGAACCGCTACATCTATGCCGGAAAAAACAACATATTCGCAGACACCAAAATCAGCTTCAACCATCACAAACCGAATCAAAGAAACTGTCGTCGCTTCACCCTTGTCATCACCGTCAATGTCGACTCCAACGCCACACCAGAAATTAAAATACACTAACCAAAACAACTTCACCAATCGAGCATGAAACAAGCACTCACAAAATACACTAGTCTACTTGGTGTATTTCTTGGTGCTCTTCTTTGTGGTATACTTCATGTGATTCCTTGTGGTTTACTTTGTGTAATTCCTTGGTGGTTTGGGGTCTCTACTGAGTATTGTTTTACTCACCCCTTCACGGGCTTCGCCCGCACATGTCGTGTCTTGTGTAGACGATCGACAACTTTGACGGAGTCCTTGGTGGGATGGAGACAGGTGGTGCTCGAGGGTGACCCGATGGACGTGGTACACTTCAGCGACATTCAGACAGCTTACTGTACCTACCCTTCATGTAGGGTTTTCTGCAGATGAGATCCAGGAGCTTGTACATTTCTATTTCAGTTGAGCTTGTATTCTGACCCGTTTACATTTCCAGTTTGTATTGTTACTCTCAGTGGTTGTCTTCGTGGGTTGCATATTTGTTTACTCGGTGTTTTTAGTTTCAGTACTTTTCTTGGGGACGAGTGAGTGTGTGGAGGTTTATAGGAAAATGCCTCCCCTTTGTGGGAAACACCTACTTGGCGCTAGTTGTCAGCCTCTGACCTATGGGAGGCGGGCTTGGGGTAGTCACGACACGGGCCCCGAGGAACAGGTCGGGATAGAGTGATATCAGAGGGCGGTCGGTTTTACTATTGTTTTGGGGAAACAGTGCTCAGTGTTTCGAGTTCGGCTTTCAGACCAGGGAACCCAGTGTTGGTGCGGCGACCAACGTATCCATACAGCAGGACCTTGAATTCTACTTTCCAACTTGATACATGAAAACACCAGTTGCATGAGAAATTAATGGTTCATGCATCATATAAGAATTCAGGGTCTTCTCATGTCCTTCTTGAGTCAGTGTCATCTCACCATGTAAACTCTATTGACCGTGATACATCTTGTTTTGTTTCAGGATGCTTCCACACATGCAGTCAGCCAGGATTCCAGTGCATGACCACAAGGATGGTCTGTCGAGCGATGAGGCATCGGTGCAGGGACCGTTGCCAGAGATAGCACCTCTCGGTGGTGTACCAGCGATACCACCACCCGAAGAGCAGCAATTACTACTGGTGTTTCTGATAGAGGATACATGCAGGCTCAGTGCATTGCATGAGTTCCAAAGACAGCGACCTCCTAGGTTCTAAGATGAGACGGATCCTCAAGTAGTTGAGGACTGGTTAGAGGCGGTGACGTGAGTTTTTTGCCTATTGAGGACGCCTCTTGGCCAGATGGCGGTCCTAGCCGCGAGCCTTTTTCAGGGCTCGACGGAAAGATGGTGGAGTCTGATGAGTCAGGCGTATGAAAAGGTGACAATATCCTGGACAGACTTCGAGCGCCTCTTTAGGGAGGAGTTCTTTCCAACGACGTTACGCATTGTGCATATACAGGAACTACTGCACCTGCAGTAGGACAGCCAGCCAGTAGCAGAGTACTCAGCGAGATCCACATATCTTTCTCGCTACTCCACCGACATGGTGCGAGACCCGTTCTTCAGGACTCGCACCTTTGAGCAGGGACTACGCCGGGAGATCAGGGCATCAATGACATCCCTTAGCATCTCTACGCATGTTGGGGTGCTGGAACGATCTCTACTGGTAGAAAGCTTTCTTGCAGAGCAGGCATTGACGGTGGGAGCTACCACTGGGCGCCAGGTAGCTGGGTCTTCAGCAGCAGGTAGTCGACAACTGACGTAAGGGTCCAAGAGGACCAGATAGTCTAGGGGAAGACCTCAGGACACAGGATCAGCAGTGCAAGCCTCCCAGGGCAAAGTGAGTCAGCTGAAGGACAGATTGTGCTACTCGTGCGGCGGTCAGGGACATCTTGCTAGAGATTGCCCGACTCGTCGTACGATCGACCAGGAGACGGTCGAGGGACCGTCGCGGCAGCGGAAGATGTTTGATCAGGGTGGTTCGTAGGGTGGCGGACGTGGCGGGGGAGCAAGTCGAGAAGCAGGTGGTGGGTGGAGGTTTGAGGTACTACCACCACCAGCCTCAGGTGGTCCACCACGGGCTCTAGGACCTGGTGGATAGGGGCGGGCCCAACTTCAGGCGACAAAGACTTACGTTCCTGATGCTCCAAAGATGATTAGAGGTATAATCTGTGTCTTCTTCACCCTAGCTGGAATTCTTATAGACACAGGTGTTAGTCACTCTTTCCTTTCCACAGACCTTGTTCGGAGCTCGGAGATTCTGGTGGAGTCGTTGGCTCAATCCTTACATTTAAAGACTCTTGCGGAATGGTATTCGACGATCACACACCGGTGTCGGCAGTGTGAGCTTATTCTTGGAGGCGAGAGCTTCGGCTGTGATCTCCTAGTAGCAGTGTCAAGGCCTTACGACGTCATTATGAGTATTGACTAGTTATTCAAAGTCCATGCCCAGATTGATTGTTTTAGGCGTAGAGTGTGGTGTGTCTGCAGAGATGGGACCATGTTTTCCTTTACCGGCGAAAAGAAAACGCATGCAGCGCAGGATGGACTCGCACGTAGGAGGGTGTAGCCAATCACACACCAGTTGGCTGGCATGACCCTCAGTGCAATGGAGGAGATGAGTCCTCAGTTTACTACGGTGGTAGACAAGTATGAGGATGTATTCCCTGATGATATCTCGGGATTACCTCCTCGCAGGGATGTAGATTTCTACATTGATCTATACCCCAGGACGACACCGATATCTACACCTGCATATCGGATGGCTCTCGTGGAGGTCCAGGAGCTGAGGGTACAGTTGGATGATTTGCAGAGAAAGGGCTTCGTGAGACCCAGTGTTTCACCATGGACAACCTCAGTTTTGTTTTCCAAGAAGGCAGACGGGAGCTTGAGGTTATTTGTGGACTTCCGGCGCCTAAACCAGGTGACTGTGAAGAACAAGTATACTCTACCGATGATCGATGATATCTTCGATTAGCTGAAGGAAGCGAGATGGTTCTCGAAGATAGACCTTAGATCAGGCTATCACCAACTTCGAGTACGGGATGAGTACATCTCGAAGACGGCTTTCAGATGTCGGTACGGTCACTACGAGTACTTAGTGATATCGTTTGGCATGACGAACGCCTTTGTGGTGTTCATGGGACCCATGAACAGGATCTTCCAGCCTTACCTAGACCGGTTTTTAGTGGTCTTTATTGATGACATCCTGATGTACTCGACGTCTGAGGAGGAGCACGCGATACACTTAAGGATGGTCATGGACTTACTCCGAGAGCACCAACTTTACGGGAAGCTCTCAAAGTGTCAGTTCTGGATACGAGAGGTCCACTTTCTGGGACACATCATCTCAGAGGTTGGAGTTGCAGTGGATCCAACGAAGATTGAGGCGGTGCTTTCTTGGGTGTCACCCAAGAGCGTTACCGAGGTGCGGAGTTTCTTGGATTGGTTGGGTATTATCGGAGATTTGTACCCGACTTCTCTAGAGTAGCAGCACCTATGACCGCTTTGACGAAGAAAGGGAAACCCTTCGTGTGGACACAATGGTACCATCAAAGTTTTCAGCAGGTGAGGCAAAGCTTGACAAGCGCACCTATCATGGGGTTTCCAGAGGAGGGTGTTGAGTACGTGGTGTTTTGTGATGCCTCAGGAGCCGGACTTGGTAGTGTCCTGATGCAGGGGCAAGCAGTGATTGCCTATGCTTCTCTGCAGTTGAGACCACATGAGCAGAACAATGCGACCCACGACCTTAAGTTGACAGTGGTAGTCTTTGTATTGAAGATGTGGCAACACTACTTTATGGGCGAACAATTTATCATCTACTTTGACCACAAGATTCTCAAGTATATCTTCTCTCAAAGGGATTTGAACTTGAGACAGAGATGATTGCTAGAGCTCCTCCAGGACTATCACTTCGAAATATTCTATACTCCTACGAAGTGGAACGTGGTGGTGGATGCAATCAGCAGGAAATCGAGTTCACAACTACTGAATGAGGCCTCAGAGCAGTTGGTCTCCCTTCAGATATTCTTCGTGGATGGAGATGAAGCAGCTTATCTTCAATCGATGGTGGTTACCCATCCACTCTTACAACGCGTGCGGGAGGCACAGCTCGGAGATATCAGCGGCGAGACTACACATGCTCAGATGTCCATAGGGCATGCCCTTGATGGATATTCGAAAGGTGGGGAGCACACCATCCTTTTCAGAGGACGCACAGTAGTACCAGTGACGTTACGGGAAGAGGTGTTGATGGAGTTTCATACATTCTCTTTGGCAGTACATCCAGGTGTGGCAAAGATGTATCAGGAGCTCCGACGTCAGTTTTGGTGGTCGGGGATGGGGAAGGCAGTGACAGAGTTTGTCTCTAGATGCCTCACTTGTTAGCAAGTGAAGGACGAGCAACAGGTTTCAGCGGGTTTGACTCAACCCCTTGAGGTGCTAGTGTGGAAGTGGGATTGAATATTGATGGAATTTGTGACGGGTTTGCCACACACGTCGAAGGGACACGATACCATCTGGGTGATCGTTGACTGACTCACCAAGTCGACCAACTTCCTAGCGATTCGAGAGTAGAGTCTCGTAGAGAGCTTGAAACTCCTCTACGCGCAGGAGATAGTTCAACTCCATAGAGTCTCATCGACGATAGTCTCGGATCGAGATGCACATTTTACATCCCGGTTGTGGAAGGGATTGCAGGAGGCATTTAGGACTCAGCTGCGGTTGAGCACAGCTTTCCACCCACAAACAGACGGCCAGACGGAGCAGACCATACAGGTCCTAGAGGACATGCTACGTGTTTGCATCCTCGATTTTGGCCGCAGTTGGGATGATCACCTACCCCAGGTGGAGTTCGCGTACAGCAACAGCTACCATTCCACCATTGATATGACACCGTTTGAGGCCTTGTATGGGCGACCCTGCAGGTCGCCACTTTGTTGGGCTGACCCTGGAGAGTCAACACTCATGGGCCCAGAGTTGATATATGCTACTACGGAGAAAGTGCAGGTCATCTAGTAGCGGATGAAGACTACACAGAGTCGTCAGAAGTCCTATGCTAATAGGCAACAGAGACCCTTGGAGTTCGAGGAGGGAGACCATGTGTTCCTTCAGGTCTCTCCTCGACGTGGGATACATAGATTTGGTCGGGGCGACAAGTTATCTATGAGGTTCATCGAACCTTTTCTGATAATGTGTAGAGTGGGCGAGGTGGCATAACGCTTGGCTCTACCTCCGCAGTTAGAGTGGGTGCATGACGTCTTTCACATATCCTAGCTGAGTAAATACGTACACGACCCTTCACACGCCATTGACTGGGGCGAGGTGGACATTGACGACGGGACGACTTTCGCGAAGTACCCAGTGGAGATCGAGGATCGACAAGAGAGTATCCTTCGTGGACGATCGATTCCTCTAGTGCGCGTTCGGGGGGCAGCACGGGAATCTTCAGGAGAGCACTTGAAAGCGGGAGACTCATATTCGTGCTTAGTATCATCATTTGTTTGTTTAGCCATTTTTGTCTTTCGGCGACGTAAAACCCTAAGGTGGGAAAAATGTAATGTCCTGGATTTTTTCATGTAATTTTTTTTGAAAATTATATGGGGTTATTTTGAGACGAGGCGTTGTGACGGCACGTGATTCTGAGGTCTAGGGTGCCCGAAATAAATGTTTGAACCAATTTTAAGTTTATTACAAATAGTGCGCATGTGTGGTTTTAGTAACTTTTAAACGAGTGCTCGGATTTGAAATCTTAGGGCATCGTTGTGTTCAGAGCAGCGGGCTTTGCTTAGGCAGGACCTAACTTTGACCGGTGTGGGTCGACTATGGAAAATCTTTTTAAGACGTTTTAAAGAAGAATAAAAATAAATTTAAAAGATTTCTTTTATTTTTCTTTTAACGTTTCGTGACGACACAACAATGTTGCAGTGCAGCGACTCTGTGACGCTGAAACGTAGGGTCTTAGCAACACTGAAACGTGTTTCCTCCTTTAATCAGAGGTAGGGACCAGCGTTATGAATTCATGACGTTGAAGAATTTCTCTGGAACCCGAGGAAGCTCTCTCACCGGCAATGACAGTTTAGAGATCAGAGCTCAGATCGAATGTCGACGAACGACGGATCGAGAACGTTCGTGGACGAATCGCCATCAACGATGAATTCTTTCCTCCAACAGATCCAAACTTCTAGGTATGAGGTTTATTTTCATCGTGATTTCTTCCCCCTTTTTTAAGTTTAATGAAAAACGCGGACCAACCCACGAACAGGTTGATCCGTGGTTCAATCATTCTTGTGGGATGGTTAAAACTGCAGGATTAAAGGGAATAGAATCTTGGTGATTATTCTTCTCTTATTCTTTTGTGATTCCGCAAACATGAACGGACCAAGGCCAACACGAATAAGACCATGGTCCATTCTAAGGGTGTTCTTGTGCTCTTTAACTCCCACGTTCTTGCATTCTTCGCTGACAGACCCTCGTGGTCGCGTCGGGATTTGTCGGGAGCTTTCGAACGTGATCGAACCCCCAGAGCGAAGACAAGACGATCTTGAGCTCACAGCAGTGAAGGCGGCGACCCAAGGATCGCGAAGGTATTCTTTGTTTGAAAAATGGGCCACCATGACGATGGTGGCGGCCCCGAAAAGAGGAGCCGCCGGCAGCGGCGCGCGGCCACCCGGCGGGCCTCGGCGGACGCAGCAAGAGGCTGCGGTCTAGCAGGACTGCAACGGCGGGACCTCGCGGCAACGGTCGAGGGGTGGTCACGCAGTGACCACCCCGCGTTGACGGGGAGCGGATGCGGCAGCCGCCACGCCCGGGCGGACGAACCGACCCGCTCCAGCGGTCCGGGCAGGGCAGACGGGTCGGCACCGAGCCGGACCCAGTGGGTCGGGTCGACCTGGCGGGTCGGGTCAGGCGGGACCCAGGTCGGGGTGGGTCGGACCGGACCCGAACTCGGACCCAACCAACCCCTTTTTACTTAAATGCTCATAACTCTCAAACCGTGTGTCCGTTTGACGAGCTGTTTACGGCGTTGAGACCCTTACGACGAAGCGGTCCTTTTGAGATGCTCTAAGTGAGTTTCCGTAAAAATTGCCGTACGACCTATTGGCTCGAGGAGTAGGTGCTCCTGGAACGAGCGTGCTAAGGTTGGAATCCTGCGGCTGATTGCGGCCTAGAAGCTATGTGATTACCTAGACTGTGTGTCTTATCTAAACTGCGTATCTTACCAATACTATGTGTCTTATCTATACTTTGTCTCTTACCACGATTGAGTTAGTACTCCCATGTCCCACCAGGTTGTGAGTCCTCTAGTCTTTGACGACACTTCGTGTGTTACCAACACTCCGTGTGTTAACTACACTCCGTGTGTTACCAACACTACGTGTGCTACCGACACTCCGTGTGCTACCGACACTCTGTAGTGGACTGACGACGAACATTTATCCGTTTTTGCACAAGCCTTTGTATGCACACCGCTGGGAGGAGGAGAAAGAGCATTGCCTTCCAGGTTGGGGTCGATATGTGATAATGAACTGAACCCATTGGAAAGGTAAATAGGAGACAAGATAGAGGGGCCAGGATCCTTTGGCATTGAGGCTAAGGGGAGAGCAACCTCTTTGCCATGCCCAGAATCTGATTGCTGATAAACAAAGTCAGAGGAAACCAAAGCAGATGAGGAGCCCAGAACCAGTCCTGCCAAACTGGAATGCTATGATTCAAGAACGGGGCCAGGCCTTAGAGAGGGGGTGAAAGACCACAATGTCCGTGCATGTCACCTTCTTGTCTATCATAGATGAGTCGTGAGGTTGAAGGGAAGACGATGGAGATGAGAGAGTCAAGCTAGAGGCCACCCAGTTGAACTCTCCTTTTCCACAACCAGGGGTCCATCACTAGCATGAGAAGCAGCATTGGGAACTTCAGCCTTCGACCAGTATCTATGGCAGACCTAGAGAGAATTCCACTGCAGGTGGAATTCCGAGAAAACCCCAACCAGAGAAATAAAAACCAGTGGTTTCCACCAAGATAGGACCTCACATTCTTTGGGGAGGATGCAGGACGGAAGGGGGTAGGAAAGGTCCATCTCCACGCAAATCCGGGCCATCCCCGCATCTTGCAGTTGAAGAGTCAGTTCATTCGCGCAAAGAAAGGAGCTAAAAGAGTGAAGCCTTGGTAGATTAATCCAGATCACCACTGCAGGTGGAATTCCGAGAAAAACCGAGCCAGAGAAATAAAAACCAGTGGTTTCCACCAAGATAGGACCTCACATTCTTTGTGGACGATGCAGGACGGAAGGGGGTAGGAAAGGTCTATCCTCCACGCAAATCCGGGCCATCCCCGCATCTTGCCACTTGCCGATAGCCCGAGGGGAAGGAGACCAAGCCTTCCCAAATTGAGATTGGATACCTGCGCTGAAGAATCCAAACCCTAGGAGGCCACAAAATTCTGAAGAATCCAAACCCCAGTGTCCACCGATGAAGCTCCACCGCCACTTCGAAGGCTACCGCTGGAAAGAGGAACGACAGAGACCCATCAATTGAAGAATACTGGACATCCCAAAGCAGTATCTCCGGGATTGGGAAGGGCCGACCTGACCGGGAGGAAGCGCGGTGAAGAAACACCTCCTTCATGGTCGGCTTGGACGACCCCTCTACAGGAGGCCGAGGCGGCACGGCAAGCAGATCCAATGCACCGAGATTTGAGGAGAGGACGTAGGGAAGCCTAGCTATTGAAGAAGCCCGAACATCCCTAGGTTTTGGGTCTCCAGGAGCGGGAGAGGCAGAGCAGACCGGGGAGAAGCCGGATGAAGAAGATCCCCCTTTAGAGTCGGTCGAATCGGCCACTCGGAGCCTAAGGAGCAAACGTTGGGAGGAAGAGGAGGGCCCGATGCCGTAACAGAAGATGGTGGAAGAGCATCCGGCAGAGGCCGATCGACACTAACACTATGTTGTTATATTTTAGCAAGTGAGAAGAAATAAACAAAAGAAAAGAAATGAAATGATTCACATTTATCTTCATTTTGTTTGGATGTGAAATTGAGTAAAATAAAAGAAATAATTGTAATTTCTCTCCATTTTGTTTGGTGACGATTTTTTTTTTTTTTAAAAAGAAATATTTTGATAACATGGCAAAAATAACCCTCATTAAAAAAATATAATTTTCCAATATTTAGTTGTTCCAAATAAAAAAAATTATAATCTTAAATTGTATCTTTGATTTTTAATTAAATATATATTTATTATAAATAAATATATGTATATTTTAAAAATATTTATATAATTATAAATATATATATTTATAAATATCATTATAAAATCATATATAAATATAAATATTTATTTATTTATTTATATATAATTATTTAAATATGCTTTCATAAATATATATTTATAAAATATCTTTATCATATATATATATATATATTAAATATATATTTTAAAAAATATTTTTATATAAATATTTAATTATAAATATGTATTTTTTTTATATAAATATTTATAAAATTTGTTATATAATTATATATAAAATATATTTATAAATACATATATAACAAAATTAAATTTGAAATCATTATATGATTATTGATATGAGCAGATTCAGATAATATTTTTAAGAAATATAGTTTTCCAATACTCAATTATTTCAAATAAAAAATATTATAATTTTAAATTGTATTTTCTATTTTTATATCATGTCAATTATATATAAATTTAATTTTAAAAAATATACTAGCAATGATTTTTTTATTTTATTTTTAAGTCATGTCAATTATGTATATAAATTATATATATAAATTATTAATTCAAGACAATCAAAATTATTTATTATTATTTATTATTATTACTTATAAATTGCGTTGAAATAATAAAAAAATTATTTATAAATCACATTTAACGAAATATTATGCATATGAAAATACTGTTATTATTATTAATCATAAATATCATTATTTGTTTAAATATTAATTTAAAAAAATGAATAAAATAAAATTTGTAGATTAGGATAATATATAATTTTTAAAAAAAACAACACAGGTCTCGTCCGGGTGATTTAAATCGTGCAGTTGGGGAGAAACGTTTCTCCCCATTTCTTCTGGAATAATTTCTCTCATGGAACCCAGCCAAACAAGGGAAACAGATCTCTTTATTTTATTTTCTCTCCAATTCGTCCTTGCCAAACGACCCATAAAGGGCAGGAGGAAAACGTTCTTTCAACTTCCCATCAAATGTTATTTTACATGATTAGTATTTATGTTTTCTAAGGTAAAAATTTAAAATGCCCAATAAACATTTTCTTCATGCAATGTTTCATTATAATTTAGTGTGCACCTTCTTTACATAGAGGGCACCCTAAAAATCCATTAATGTTTCACCCTGATAAATTACCATAAGTAGGAAATTCTTTTATCATGTTAAACTACATGCATCATACATGTAACACTTGTATCCAAAATTAATTTCACATATTCAATCAATGGATCCAAATAAACATCAATATCTTTACTGGGTTATTTCAACCCTAAAATAAGAAGAAAAAAACACAATGTATTTTATGCTTTATGTATGACGATGGTGGTTGGCTATAATTTACAAAGATAATCATCCATGCATTTTGAGAAATGATGTGTACATCAAAAGGATTCATTTCATCTGTAGATAATTTAGGATGAAAGGTTCATTTATCATTTCCAAATTTTGGATATTGGTGATGGAATAAATTAGTTAGGGGTATAAAGAGGAACTCACAATAAATGGTTAGTTATGTTAGTAAATTAAAACTTACCATCGTGATTATGCATGAAGCAAAGTTTCATTATATTCTGTCTGATTATTTAATGTATGAAAAATACTGGTAATGATATTGATGTTTATTTATATTTATTGATTGAAGATCTAAAATTGATATGGGATACAGGTGTTACAATGGACAATGCTCAAAGAGAATAAATGTCACATTTGGATCCATGTTTTTTTTGGCACTCTTAGGACCACTAGGTTAATATGTGAAGCCTAAGGCACCTTAGGGGGTGTAAATCAAGGTGTTGAATAATTAAAACTTTTTCTCTGTAATACTAACCTATAATCATATCTTGTTCCCATGTTACCAGAAACAATGTTTTAATCTATCACTCTCAATTGCATCTGTAATGAATATATAAATAATACACAGAAAATAAAGCACATGATGAAGTAAGTACTTTAACAGGTTCACCCACACTGGGCTACATCTAAGGAGAATACACATGATGATGTTTTGCTTTACCAAAATCTACTTATAACACACTGTTTTTGGGGGAAACAAGAATTTAAGTAATGTACACCCCATACTAACGTGCATTTATATTACAAGAGATTTAGGGATCGTTGATTGATCACCAAAGGAGCACTTCCTCTTCCTCTTTCTCTATGTACTATATAAGGAGGGATTGAGTATTTTATAGATGTGTAAGTCTCTTAAAGATCAGGTATAGAAAATATATATATAAATGGAACATCAACATCCATATTTGATGGTTAAATGATCTACACCAAGCTTCCTCCTTTCACTTAAGATAGATGTGATCAACTCTTTTTTGAGAGAGTTAAAATATTTATCTTCAAAAAATATTCACAATAGTGAATACTTCCTTTAATAAATTCCAAACAAGGAATTGTCTTTATTATGATTCATCTTCTTCAAATAGTCTAGATTGATGGATAATTAATTTTTTTATTGAAGGATGGGAAAAAGAACCCATTAAGGTACAAAAGGGAGAACTCATGGAGGTTTGAAGTGATGAAGTTCAAGGGAATATCCTTGGACAAAAATCCTACATTCAAGTGGGAGCAAACCCAAACTGGAATAAACAGTCAAGGTATCCTATGACTGACCCCCACGAGAGAGTGAATCAGTCACAAAATTAGCTTCTCTCCAGACATGACAAACATTACGCCCATGATTAATATCCATAGAACAACTTCTAATCAAATAAATCAAAGGCCATGGTGGAACAACTTTCCCAGGCAAGGACCGCACCAAGATCTCAGAATCCGATTCCACTTTGGAAAACGCCAAGCCATACCTCTTACAAAGCATAACCCCGATGTGAAAATCTCTCACCTCCTCATCCAAGGAGCTCCCCGGACCATAAAATGTACTAAAGGCAATAAGAACCGATCCATAAGGATCCCGGAGAAGACCACCCCTCTCATCTGACCATTCATGTAAGAACCATCCATATTAATCTTGTTACCGATCAAGGGTGGGATCCATCTAACCCAACAACCATGTGAACTCAAGGTATCAAGAGGCCTATTAAGAAATCTACAAATCCCTTGGGAATTTTATCCTCCTTTAATAGTCGAGAATAGATCATAGGTGAGCGCCTTCATTCTCACATGTAGATAGGAAATTGGGAGTCGGTTACCCATTCCTGCCATATTTATCGCCTCCTAGATAGTCCAACAAATGGCAATAAAGATGGTACCTCAGATCTTGATCTCCATCTCTTGGTGTTCCGAATTGAGAAACAATTTGGTGATGAACTCCTATATGGAGCCGCTTTCTCTACTGGAACATCTGTGTTGGCCCATAGTAGTCCATAGACTCACTGCCCAATCACTATTTACAAATTGATGCAACACTGACTCCATCTGCGGATTATCGCAACAGTAACAACGAGAGGCCATGGAAATCCCCATCTTATGAATATTATCCTCCGTCACAATTACTTGATTCCGCGCCCACCAAAACAAAAAGTTCATCTTCATTGGAATCTCCTTACACCAAAGCCACGAGGACCACTCATCACGAAAAAAAACCATCACAGAGAAAGGAACAATAATCACAACCATTAAAAATATCTATACTCGATCCAGTAAAATAGTATCTATCTGCCTCTTCATTCAAAGAAATAACTTTGAAGAAGTCCAGCTGTTCATTGTTCAAGATATCCTTTAACAGGTTGGGGTAACTACTTGCTTCCTTCACATACATGTTAGGCACCAGACATACCGGGTAATAAATCTTTTCACCAACCCAGTTATCCCTCTATAAGTTGATGTATCCTCTTCCAACCACCCAACGAGTAACATCCTAAAGAACTTCCAGATGTTTCAGCATACATCTTGCCACCTTTGAGATCTTGGAACCACCCTAATCCTCCCAATTCCTACCATATTTATTTCTGATAAAGATGGCCCATAACGAGTTCCCCATGATATACAAATCTCTATAAGTAGAAATTTGACTTCCTTATTGTTCTTAACTATCATTAAACCCTATAAAATTACTTGAAAACATGGTATGAGAATATAAATAATAGTAAAGGTTATAGAAAAAAAGTAAAACTAGTAAAACCATTGAAATATGTGAAAACCTATTTAAAAGTTTCTTCATTAAATAATAAACTTTGAGCTCGCATAAACCTATATTCAGTCATTAAATTAGCTTATTTACTAAAATAATTCCATAAAACAATCTTGTAAGTAAGCATAAAGGCAATAGAATAATTATATAAGGTTCTTGGGAAAACATGAAAACACATGGAAATATTCTCCTTAAAATACATCCTTTTAACCTTTAAAAGATAATAAACATACCTACAGTCATGAAATCAACTTCTTATATCAGGAAATTCAATGACTTCCATTAAAACTTACAGGAGAGTGAAGAATTCCTATGAAGGATTATTGGGATATCTTATTCATTATCACCCTTACAAATCACCCTTACAATCACCATTATAATGGAATGACTTCAACCGTCAATTCTAATGTAATTTCTCCATCAAATAAATCATTAACCAATGTATTAGTAGGATATATACTAAGCTAACTCATCATGATATATAATTTACAAGAATCATAACCTGAATAAAACACATGGAAGTTTTTATTTAACCATTTCATGAATAAAACTCATAAAACTTATATTTCAACCGATAATAACAAACATTTAAGTTAACCCATGCAAATGATTTTAAAAAGAAGGGGTTAACCAATTACCTATTGAGTGGTAAATGAAAGCATAAAATATAATAATTATAAATATTAATAATAATTTGAGAAAGAAAATTATTATAAATCATTAGAGAGAGAGAGAGAGAGTTGAGAGAAAGAATTCAACACATTTATAGTAAAGTTATAAATGAAAACCCCTTACATAAAGTTTGGAATCATTTAGTACAACCTATAATATACAGAATAATAATATTTAATTAATTATTTAATTTCTTCACAACCTTTTTCACTATCTTTATAAATTTTTATTCATTTGTTATCATGTATTATTTATTAGATTAAGTTTTTTTAGATCGATAATTTTGAGGTTGTCTAGTCCATAGTTTAAAAATAGGCTCGGTATAATGGTAATGGTAAAATATCATTGTCTAATGGTTCCATAATCTCTAGAAGTGTTAAGGTATATGATTAATGTAATGGCCTGGGGTTTTGGGGTTCATTACATGGTGAAAATCTGATGTTTGGGGTGTTCTGGGTGGTCTGGAAGGCCATCCCAGCTTCTTGGTGAAGCTTAAGACTCCTAACAGTAACCTCGACCTACAGGTAGCTCGGCCTACTGGTGGCCGCGGCCTACCGGTAGCTCGGCATACCGGTGGCCCCGGCCTACCTGTAGCCTCGGCCTACCGGTGGCCCTGGCCTACCTGTAGCCTCGGCCTACCGGTAGCTCGGCCTACCGGTGGCCCCGTCCTACCTGTGGCCCCGGCCTACCTGTAGCCTCGGCCTACCGGTAGCTTGGCCTACCGGTGGCCCCAGCCTACCTGTAGCTTCGGCCTATCAGTGGCTCAGCCTACTGGTGGCCCCGGCCTACCGGTGGCCCCAGCCTACCGGTGGCCCCGGCCTACCGGTGGCCCCAGCCTACCGGTCGCCCCGGCCTACCGGTAGCTCGACCTACCGGTCCCGGCCAACCGATAGCTGGGTCTACCGGTAGACCTCGCCTACCGGTGACCTCCACAGGTGTTTCCAGTAGCGCCTCCTTTTTGCGTGAATTGGTTTTTAAACTGTGTTTTTACCCCTTTAAGACTGTTTTAATGCCCATTGATGACGATTAATTAAATGATTGGTGAGGTACCCTCCTTAAATGAAAAACCATGCGTTGGTCATGCCTTTAACCGCGTTTTCAGAAACGCCTATAGGGCATCCTGTGAGGAGTCCTTCCTTAGTTAAGGAGGTGTGCATCGGTTTTAACCGCCCCGAAGGGCGGGGACCTTTTAAGTTGGACGTGTGGGGTGGGACAGCCGCGTGGTCAACCCACGATCCCACTTCTTCCGCGGTTTCGAGTTTTTCTCTCCATATCTTAACCGTCCTGGGAATGGTGTATCTCAGCCTTTATAACCTAAAGGCTTCTTTTCTCGCTGGTTTTCCCTTTTTCTCACCCTGTGCTCAGAGTACCCTTCCTCCCGACGAGTTATACCCCCGTTGTGAAGTTTTCCTTGATCGTTTTCCGTGGAATTCCTGCTACTCCTGATTTCCAGTTTCCACGCGAGGACGTAACGTCGATCCTTGATCAATCAGGTAGGAATCTTACCTTTTTCTCTCCTCCTTGTGTATCATGTGGGGTGGGTGTTCTATGGTTCCCATGAGGCAGTTAATCAATTCTGTAATGAAGATAATAACCTGTTAAAGAACGGGGATGAGGAAGTTTGTTAATGTTGTTACATGATTTTTATCCATGCTTTCCCTATGATGTTGTTATGAATTGAATGGGCTTAGGACTACTGAAAATCACATCCGTTGGGGGCCTTTGTTTTTTCACCTATGCTATGCTCTATTTTATGCTTTGTCTGGTGTTTGGGAATCATGTATGAATTGGTTAAACACTTAAACTCGACTGTTGAATATGAATGCCCATAACCTTGTGTGATCACCCCATTTGAAATAAATAATATAAAATAATGAATTATGAATGTTGGGCTGGATCGGTTATGGATGGGTGAACAATGGGGCTGTGAATGGTGTGGTTAGAACGACATGAGTTGTTGCGTGGCTGTGGTGGTGTTTGGAAGCAGGGTTGCAGGTTGGGTTGTGAACATGAATAATTGGAAAGTTAATAACGATATGGGTGGAATGGTAATGAATTAATGTGGGATAACCAACGGTTGTTGGGTTTTTCTTTGGTTCCAACACTTTGAATGATCTCACTGATCCCTTTGTTGTTGTGACTTCACAAGAGAACTGGGGGTGAATGCTTAAATTACTCGAAGATTTTCCTTCTTGATTTATTGTTGTTTTATCTATATTTGTGCCTATTAGTTGCACAGTAGTGAAGGGATTAACTCATACTAAACTGTTATGAAATGATAACTTGAATAGGGAAACTGAGAACTGATTGTTGTGTGCTTGTTTTCTGAGGCAGCATTGCTTGTGCACCTGCTTGTATCTGTTTGAGGAGCCATAGGTTGGGAAGTGTGTTGATATATATATATGTAACTGTATGTTTTGTGTTTAGTCGTACCTCACCCGCGTTGGGAAATTAGTGTTGGACACCCCATCTTATGGGGAAGGGTGTTTCCCCCTAGTTACTCTCATTCCTTCTCCCTCTTCCCTTGGCTGTGATGGCTGGAGACGACCTTACACCCAAGACTCTTCAGGTAGGTTTTGATTGGTGTGTTGTTAGCCCAGGACTCTTCGGGCAAGTTTTTTTCCCCAGGTGTCTACGGGATGAGGCCCAGGTATGTGCGGGCAAGGATGTGGATGGTTGTGAGGCACAGGTGTGTGCGGGCAGGGATGTCGATGGTTGTGAGGCCCAGGTGTGTGCGGGCAGGAAGAGCGTGGTAGCGTCAGGACGTTTGTCGTTAGGGATGAGAAACTATCTAGTGGGGGAAATGGTGGTGCGGGGTACCCAAATGTTTTGTTCTTTACTATTACATTACTGCTTGTGTTATTTGGTGAGTGTGGACGGTGATGTGGGATGGATAGATTCCTTGATAGATGTTGATTCTTCTGCTTCTCACGGGACTTTAGGACGTCTCCCCACTTGTGCACGAGAGCTATAAGTTTTCCTACTGAGTATACTTTGTATGCTCACCCTACATTTACTTTCAGGTTTCCAGGAGGACTTTGGAGGCCGTGCGGGACCATACTAGTCTGGACATTGGAGTTGTTGCTGGTCTCTGTTGGTTTTTGCTTAGCCTTTTTCTTTCCTATTTGGTTTTTTTCTTTGGAATTATTGTACTTTGTTCAGTTTTATTATTAAATCATTCATGTGGGTTGATGTTCTTTGGAGTTTTCTATACATGGGGTTTTTTGGTGTTGACTTATTCTTTCTACCAATCTCGGTTAACTAAAAAGGGTAATGCCTCCCATATTGTGAAAATGTTATACCTTTGGTGCTAGTCTCCACTCCGGGGCCTACGGGAGGCGGGACTCGGGGTCATTATCTCGTCTTCGACTTGATGAAGGAAGGGCATGGACCTTTTCCACCTCTTCCATCATCTTGCTGAAGGTGGGTCGTGACAGAATGGTATCAGAGCAAGGTTGAGGGATAGGATGAAGTATGGAGTTAGGCATAGTGAGGATTACATGGGATGGTAGGGAAACAATGTTAGGTGATCATGGTTCGTGAAATAGACCAGGGAGGACCAGCTAGGACACGAGATTTTAGGGCCCCCCTTGATTCGATGCAAGGACTCTGGACCTACCGAACGACCAAATGAGGCTACAATGTTTGCAGGGTAGAGACCCTAGGAAAGGTACATGCCTCATAATGACTTGTGTTCCT
This sequence comes from Viscum album, assembly GCA_963277665.1. Taxonomy (NCBI): domain Eukaryota; kingdom Viridiplantae; phylum Streptophyta; class Magnoliopsida; order Santalales; family Viscaceae; genus Viscum; species Viscum album. The sequence continues at coordinate 513,423,823 of OY728141.1, read as the reverse complement.
GTGTTTCATGGGTGTTTTTGGGATTTAAAATGAATAAGAAGTCTAAGAAAATTTAAGAGCAATATTCTAAACTACTTGGGATTAGGCATTCCCTGTTTACCTTGTAGTTCTGGCACCCGTGCATTATCCACAAGCGACTAGGGAGGTTGAGGCCCAGTGGATCAAGGTAGTTGACTTGCAGAGGGTTGACCGAGATGAGGAGGACGACTTGTGGCAGAGGACTCTGCGCTCCTTCCAGCGACAAACCCTCGAGAAGTATGAGGGCATCATTTCTGACTCAGTAATGGAGGGATGGCTCGAGGAGCTAGCCATCACCTTCTCCTTAATCCATGCTCCGAGGTAGTATTGGGTTTCATTGGCCGTCAGTAAGCTGAGAGGAGTAGCACGTCAGTGGTGGACGCTTTTCTTGGGAGAGAAGACAAAGGCAGAGGTTTCATGGGCCAGTTTTGAGAAGGAATTTTGTGAGGAGTTCCTCTTATCTACGGTGAAGGCTAAGAAGAGACAGGAGTTGCTCTCCCTTTAGTAGGGAAGCATGTCAGTGAGGGAGCTGGGGATCAAGTTCAAAGTTCTCTTGCGATTTTCCCCAGATCTCTTTCCGGATGAAGATTCTCGGGCAAGAAGGTTAGAGGAGGCACTCTGTTCTTATCTTCAGTACGCTGTCACTCTCTTCACTCTTTTGACATATCTAGCAGTACAGAAGAAGGCCAATATAGTATAGAAGATGCAATCGAAGGGCGGCACACCATGAGAAGGGAACCATCTGGGTTCATCAAAGGGGAAGGCAGTCAGCAGCAGGTCTCCAGCGACAGGGCCTTCCAGGTTTCGACAAACAGGGATTAGGCCTCATCAGTTCCAGTCCTGAGATTCTGGCCCTCGCCCCTTTTCCATAGGGCTAGGACCTAAGTGTTTCCCTTGCGGAGTTTTCGGGCACGTCCAGAGCAGGTGTCTGACTCGATCTCCTCATGGTGGAGGTGGGCAGTTTCAGCACCCACCTCAGCATCATCCGTTGCCAGTGAGGCCTTTCCAGCAGCAACAACAAGCCCCTGGCCCTCTGAGGGATGAATTTGCAGGAGGAGAACGACACCAGGGTTCTCCTCAAGGACCTTGACCAGGGCGTGGTTGGGGATGTGGTCGACAACAGCGAGGCAGGGGAGCTGGGTGTTGACAGTTGCACGCCACAAAGTTAGTAGCTCCGGTAGGAACAAAGGTCATTCGAGGTACGATCAGTCTTTTTCAGCACTCTTGTTTCTTCCTTGTTTATTTCGAGAGCTTCACACTCCTTTGTTACCATTGAATTAGCCCATGCTATGGGTTTGGATGCCGAGAGACTTTTTGTGCCCCTAGTTTTGAGAACACCAGTTGGGGGTTGGACCAGCGTATCTTAATTTTTCTAGGAATTTAGACTGATGTTGGGACTGCATTAGTCCAGTGGAGACTTTCTTTCACTGCAGATGCAACAATACAATGTCATTCTAGGCATCGACTGGTTATTCTCCATGCATTCCATCATCGACTGCTATCGGAGAAGGATTGAATTATCCAACGAGGATGGACAGCGTGTGGCTTTTTTTGGGGAGCAGAGTTATCTGGTGGGGAGTCGACATGTGGAGATACTCCTTTCTATGTTGGATAGCGTGTCAGTGGAGTCGGCGGATGCCAAAATTATGGATGTCCTAGAGGTCGTAAGACAATTCCCTGATGTCTTTCCCGATGAGGTTGTGACTCTACCCCCTCGACGTGACGTTGAGTTTGGGATAGACTTACAGCCTGGTGCCCGCCCGATCTCGATGGCTCCTTATCGGATGACACTTTCTGAGTTGCGGGATTTGCAGATTTAGATTGACGATCTGATGAAGAAGGGCTTTGTTCGACCCAGCGCATCGCCGTGGGGTGCTCCAGTTTTGTTCGTAAAGAAGGGAGATGGTATTCTACGACTGTACATAGACTACCGGAGGTTAAATCAGGTGACGATCAATAATCGTTACCCCCTCCCAAGGATAAAAGATCTTTTCGACCAACTGAGGGGAGCAGGTTGGTTCTCTGAGATCGATATGCGATTTCGATACCACCAGTTGAGAGTGAAGGAAAGTGATATCTCGAAGACGACTTTTAGGTGCAGATATGGCTAGTTTGAGTTTGTGGCCATGCCGTTTGGCGTTACAAACGCACCAGCTATGTTCCTGAACCACATGAACTCTGTCTTCTAAGAGTTTCTGGACCAGTTCATTATGGTGTTCATCGACGACATCCTTATCTACTCAAGATCAGAGGAAGAGCACGTTGAGCATCTTAGGGCAGTTTTGGGAGTCCTTCGACACCACCATATTTATGGGAAACTATCTAAGTGCAAGTTCTCGAAGCAAGAAGTACATTTCCTTGGACATGTAGTGTCTTAGAAGGGAATAATAGTAGACCCGTCGAAGGTTGAGGCAGTCGTTTCATGGGAATCACCCAAGAATGCTGCGGAAGTTCGTAGTTTCCAGGGTTTGGCATGCTATTACTGGAGGTTTATACCCGACTTATCTCGAGTTGTAGCTCCGTTGATAGATTTGACTAGGAAGGACCAGGCCTTCGGGTGGATCGACCAGTACCAGACAACTTTTGGCTACCTAAAGGAGAAGCTGGTTAGTGATCCAGTACTCAGATTACCAGAGGAAGGGGTATTGTTTGAAGTGTTCTGTGATGCTTCTGGCCTTGGGTTGGGATGTGTGCTGATGTAGCAGCGAGGAGTGATCTATTATGGGTATATAAAGTTACGTCCTCATGAACATAACTATACCACCCACGATCTGGAGCCTACAGCCGTGGTGTTCGCATTAAAGTTGTGGCGACATTATCTCATCAGAGAGCGCTTTGTGGTCTTCTCAGATCACAAGAGCTTACATTATGTCTTTTACCAGTAGGATCTGAACAGGTGGCAGTGGAGATGGGTTGAGTTCCTCCAAGACTAAGACTTCGAGATCTCTTATACTGAGGGCAAGGGTAATGTTGTGGCTGATTCCCTGAGCAGGAAATCACAGAAGGAAGTAGTTCGGGAATCTGCAGATGCTTGGAGAGCGATGGAAGAGTTAGCGGCCTTGAATTTGGATGTAAGGGTGGAAGGTGGAAGAGGATTTCTATTTTAGATGACCTTTTCCCTGTTCTCGGTGTGTGTCTGAATGTGTGATGATGGGAAAACTTGACTACTAATCAGTACACATTAATGTGGATGCGGATTAAACCCGTGCGGGTGAGTTAGTGCCGCCCAAAGCAGATAATATCCTGACATGTAGGAAGGTACTCCCTGACTCATGTGTTGGAAAATGTGATACTTGTGCTCGTTGTGGATGTTTGGGGTTGATAACTCTTGTGGGAGTATTCCTGGATGTAGGGGGGTTCTGTTCTAGCTTTCAAACGACTCAGGGGTTTGCCCCTGAGAAGTATCTTTAGAGGGTGGTTGTTTGGACCCCACTTGTCTCCTTTCTGGTTTGTTTTTATATTCTCAGGGACGAGAATAGTTTGAGAAGTATATGATGTAATGGCTCAGGGTTTTGGGGTTCATTACATAGTAAAAATATGATGTTTGGGGTGTTCTGGGTGGTCTGGACGACCATCCTAGCTTCTCGGTGAAGCTTAAGACTCCTAACAGTAGCCTCGGCCTACTAGTAGCTCGGCCTACTGGTGGCCTCGACCTACCTGTATCCTCGGCCTACCGGTAGCTCGGCCTACCGGGGGCCTCGACCTACCTGTATCCTCGGCCTACCGGTAGCTCGTCCTACCCGTGGCCTTGACCTACCGGTAGCCTCGGCCTACCGGTAGCTCGGCCTACCGGTGGCCTCGGCCTACCGGTAGCCTCGGTCTAACGGTAGCTCGGCCTACGGGTGGCTCGGCCTACCGGTTGCCTCAGCCGACCAGTAGCCTCGGCCCACCGGTGGCTCGGCCTACCGGTTGCCTCGGCCTACCGGTAGCCTCAGCCTACCGGTGGATCGGCCTACCGATGGCTCGACCTACCGGTGGCCTCGGCCTACCTGTATCTCGGCCTACCGGTAGCGCGGCCTACCGGTAGCACGGCCTACCGGTAGCCCCCGCCTACCGGTAGCCTCAGCCAACCGGTAGCTTGGTATACCGGTAGACCTAGCCTACCGGTGACCTCCACGGGTTTTTCCAGTAGCGCCTCCTTTTTTGAGAATTGGTTTTTAAACTGTGTTTTGACTCCTTTAAGCATGTTTTAAAGCCCATTAATGACGATTAATTAAATGATTGGTGAGGTACCCTCCTTAAATGAAAAACCACGCCTTGGTCATGCCTTTAACCGCGTTTTCAAAAATGCTTTTAGGGCATCCTGTGAGGAGTCCTTCCTTGGTTAATGAGGTTTGCATCAGTTTTAACCACCCCGGAGGGAGGGGACCTTTTAAGTTGGAAGTGTGGGGTGGGCCAGCCGCGTGGTCATCCCACGATCCCGCTTTTTCCACAGTTTTGAGTTTTTCTCTCCATATCTTAACCATCCCGGGAATGATGTATCTCAGCCTTTATAACCTAAAGTCTTCTCTTCTCACTGGTTTTCTCCTTTTCTCACCCTATGCTCAGAGTACCCTTCCTCCCGACGAGTTGTACCCCCATTGCGAAGTTTTCCTTGATCGCGTTTTGTGGAATTCCTGCTACTCCAGATTTCCAGTTTCCACGCAAGGACGTAACGTCGATCCTTGATCAATCAGGTAGGAATCTTACCTTTGTCTCTCCTCCTTGTGTATCATGCGGGGTGGGTGTTCTATGGTTCCCACGAGGCAGTTAATAAATTATGTAATGAAGATAATAATCGGTTAAAGAACGGGGACGAGGAAGTTTGTTAATGTTGTTACATGATTTTTATCCATGATTTCCCTATGATGTTGTTATGAATTTAATGAGCTTAGGACTACTGAAAATCATGGCCATTGGGGGCCTTTGTTTGTGCACCTATGCTATGCTCTTTTTTATACTTTGTTTGGTGTTTGGGAATCATGTATGAATTGGTTAAACACTTAAACTCGACTGTTGAATATGAATGCCTATAACCTTGTGTGATCACCCCAGTTAAACTAAATAATATAAAAGAATGAATTATGAATGTTGGGCTGGATCAGTTATGGATGGGTGAACAGCGAGGCTGTGAATGGTGTGGTTGGAATGGAATGAGTTGTTGCGTGGTTGTGGTGGTGTTTGGAAGTAGGATTGCAGGTTGGGTTGTGAACATGAATAAGTGGAAATTTAATAACGAACTGGGTGGAATGGTAATGAATTAATGTGGGATAACCAATGGTTTGTTTGGTTTTTCTTTGGTTCCAGCACTTTGAGGGATCTCACTGAACCCTTTGTTGTTGTGACTTCACAAGAGAACCGGGTGTGAATGATTCAATTACCTGATGGTTTTCCTTCCTTATTTATTGTTGTTTTATCTGTATTTGTGCCTGTTAGTTTCCTAGTAGTGAAGGGATTAACTCATACTGAACTATAATGAAATGATAACATGAATAAGGAAACCAAGAACTATTTGTTGTGTGCCTGTTTTCTGAGGCAGTAGTGCTTGTGAACCTGCTTGTATCTGTTTGAGGAGACATAGGTTGGGATGTGTGTTGATATATATATATGTAACTGTATGTTTTTTGTTTAGTCGCACCCCACCCGCGTTGGGCACTTAGTGTCGGACACCCCATCTTATGGGGAAGGGCGTTTCCCCCTAGTTACTCTTCTTCCTTCTCCCTCTTCCCTCGGTTGTGATGGATGGAGGCGACCTTACACCCAAGACTCTTCAGGTAGGTTTCGATTGGTGTGTTGTTATCCCATGACTCTTCGGGAAAGTTTGTTTTTCCCAGGTGTCTATGGGATGAGGCCCAGGTATGTGCGGGCAGGGATGTGGATGGTTGTGAGGCCCAGGTGTGTGCGGGCAGGGATGTGGATGGTTGTGAGGCCCAGGTTTGTGCGGGAAGGAAGAGCGTGGTAGCGTCAGGACATCTGTCGTTAGGTATGAGCAACTAGCTAGTGGAGGAAATGGTGGTGTGGGGTACCCAAATGTTTTGTTCTTTACTATTACATTACTGCTTGTGTTATTTGGTGAGTGTGGTCGGTGAGGGGGATGGATAGATTCCTTGATAGATGTTGGTTATTCTACTTCTCACGGGACTTTAGGACGCCTCCCCACTTGTGCACGAGAGCTATAGGTTTTCCTACTGAGTATACTTTGTATGCTCACCCTACGTTTACTTTCAGGTTTCCAGGAGGACTTTGGAGGCCATGTGGGACCATACTAGTCTAGACGTTGGAGTTGTTATTGGTCGTTGTTGGTTTCTGCTTAGCCTTTTTCCTTCCTGTTTGGTTTTGTACTTTGGAGTTCTTGTACTTTGTTCAGTTTTATTATTAAATCATGCATGTAGGTTGGTTTTCTTTTGAGTTTTCTATACATGGTGGTGTTTGGTGTTGACTCATTCTTTCTCCCAATCCTGGTTAACTAAAAAGGGTAATGCCTCCCATATTGTGAAAATGTTATACCCTTGGTGCTAGTCGACACTCTGAGGCCTACTGGAGGCGGGACTCGGGGGTCATTATCTCGTCTTCGACTTGAGGAAGGAAGGGTGGGGAACTTTGCTACCCCTTCCATCATCTTGCCGAAGGCGGGTCATGACATTAATGTCAACACTAAAGAAAATGATATCAATATATTTAAAAATGGTCACAATTTTATAAAATATTCCTTGGTAAGCTTATTTTATATGGTTAAAAATAACTTTGATTGTTTACATTTAATATCATTATTTTCATGAATATGTTATCATTACAAATTTTAAAAAAATTATTTAATTATTATTGTTTCATTCAATCATGAAATTCATTTTTATGAAATTCCATGGAAGGAATAATTTAAAAATTGAACACCATCTTTCAATTAAGAAGCATAAAACCATTATGGGTGGATAATGTTTTCAAAAAGAGTTTAAAAGAAAAGAAATTAGAAAAAATATTCAAGTTTCATAAAAATAATAATAATTATAGTATTCTTTTAAAATTATTTTAAAGGTTACTCATATTATGGAAATAGTGAGAGGAGAATATAAAATAAAATATATAGATTTTGAATCTTGTACTTCCACATAATTACGAATTATGAAAAGGGGTTCATAGAAAGGGAACATGTGTTATCTCATTAAGAATGGATACAAAAGGTGTTTATAACAAGTGAATAGAATATTTTCAAAAAAATTAAGGGGAGTTTTAAAATATTATTAAATTAAAATATTCTCAAATAAGAATGGAAAGATTAAGTTTGTAACCCTTACCTTGATTTTTGAATCACCTCTTTTGGAAAGAAACTTTAGCCTTCAAAGAGAGAACCATTGGATAAGCCGAAGCCTTATAAACATGGAAAGGAAAGATTCGAGAAGGATTTGTGATGAATATTGAGAGAAAATAAGACTTTATATTTTTTTGGAATGGTGGAATGAGTCCCCTTTTATAGACAAGATTTGGTGGTATTTTTAGAAATATTCCACCCCAAGGGTCAATAAAGTAATTTCCAAAGGGAAAAAGATTCATAAATAAAAAATAGATTATATTTTCAATAATTTATCATCCGAACTTGAATTGATTTAATATTTTATAGTTTCATATTCAAATATAAATCATTTCTAACAAAGAATCTCGTTAATATTGATTTTATGGGTTGTTTTTTGTAATTTAAATTTAAAAATAACATGAATTATAAAATTAAAGTTTTAATGTTTATATAATTTATTAAATTTAATATTTATCCATAAAATTCATGAAATACCTTGATTCATTGATTCTTCATAATGTTAAATATTTCAAAACCACCATTTTCACTTTTCACCATCTTCCACAAGCATTGTGTCAACACTGTGTAAACATTTTGAATAATATACAATTATTTAATTTTAAAAATAAATTATTAACAAAATAATTATTTATTATTAATCATTATTATCTTATAAAAACATTCATAATATATTTTTATTCACATCATTATCATGATAATATCTTTAATATATGGATTTTGGATTTACTAATATTACGTAATAAATAGGTAAGCATTTTGATAATTTGCATGTTATATAATTTTAGAATTAAAAAATATACATAAAAATCATTAATTAAATGAATAGAATCAACATATATAATATTTTCTCAATGAAACCAATTTTTAATTTTCTAATTTAGAAAAATCAGTGCGTTAACATCGATCATTATTTTGATATTTTTCCAGACCTAAAAATTAATTTTTCTTAATTGAATAATATTTAAATAATATTTTGAGTATTTTATCTTGTAAAACATTCTCCAATTTTTTTTATAATTATCTATATTATTTTAGATATATATATATATATAATATTAAGAAGTATAATTCCACCTAAACTCAAATTTTTATTTTAAAGAAAATTATGAATTCAAAAATATTACTCAACTTATAACCACTTTAAATTAAAAAAAATTAATTTTTTAAATAAAACCTTTAAAATTTAAAAAAATTGAAATAAAAATATCATTTATAATATTTTTTCATAATTTTTAATCTAAAACATTGATTATACGTTACATTTACTACATATTGTCACATCTTGTTTTTTTTATAAAATTTTAACAAAATTATTTTAAACTATTTTTGACATGGTTATTCTGAATATATTATTAATTTTATTAAAAACCAACTATAACTATTAAATATTATATTTTAAAATAAAACTCATAAAATAATTTATACATTTTTCTTAGAATAACATATATTTCATTTTAAACAAAAAATTCACATCCTTGTTTCATATATTACCATAATATTTTTATACGATATTAAAAATATTATATGACATTATAAATTAATAAAATTAATATAAAATCTTTATAATAAATTATATAACATGATATATATTATATAATATTTTACTAAACCAATTATCATGTTATGAAATAATTATAATTTTTGGATAATTCTAACAAATATACGGGCACAAATTTTTTTTTTAAAAATATTCTTAGATACTAAATCCCCCTTAAATAAATTATATCATCATAATTTTAACTCATTGTTCAATATATAAGGACACTTTTCTTTCATAACTTTTTCAAGTTCCTACATTTGTTCTTCAACTATTTGTTTTTTCCATAAAACCTTCCCCAAATAAGTTACCTTGTTACGCAATACCTGCTCTCTATGATCAATAACCTGAACTAGTTTTTCTTCCTAAAAAATATTAAACTACAACTGAACTACTTTATAGATCAATATCTAGGATTCATACAATGGATATTTATTTAATAAATAAACACGAAACACCTTTTGTATCGGAGATAGATAAATCTGGTGGTAAGACTACTCGATAAGCCATGGATCTCACTTTCTCTAGGATTTTATAAGGACCAATATATAGTGGGATTAATTTTCCTTTCTTACTAAAATTATTTACACCTATACGTAGAGACATTTTAAGAAAAACATGATTTACAACCACAAATTAATGATCATTACTTCAATTTTATGCATAACCCTTTTTCCTACTTTGAGTTACCTTTATACGAAATTAAATCAATTTCAATTTTTCAAACATCTCATTCCCAAATTCAAGACCCAATAACTTAATTTCCCTAAATTTATCCCAATAACCTAGAGTTCAAAACCACTTTAAATTCAATTTTTTAAAAGTTTCCATACATATACTTGATATAATACTGTTATTATAAGAAAATAAAACCAATGAAAGATGTTGATCCAAACCTCATTGATTTTCTAATGAAACTTTCTAGAGAATATCCTCTAAAGTTTGAAGTATATGTTCTGATTTTCTATTAGTTTGAGGATAAAAATATAAAATAAAACATAATTTAGTACCTAATAACTATTGAATTCTTTTCTAAAAATTAGATGTAAACCTTGGACTGTGATTAGACCTAATAGAAAGGGTAACTACTTATAATTTTACTATATCTTTAGGATAGATTGAGAAACCTTATCCATATATATATTGTCTCAAATAAGATGAAAATTTGAATATTTAGTAAAATGGTGAAAAATAATACATATATCACCATTACCTTTATATGAATTTGGAAATACCCAAAAGAAATACATAAATATATATTCCCAATTCTATTTTTGAACTAAAAATTTAATTTCATTTATTATCATTCAACTTTAACTTATTGATAAATCAAAAATTTAAAGGTAAAATGAGAAATATATTTCTCTTTTCCTTTCTAGCAAATATATTCCCAAAAATCTATATATATTTCCTAGATGAATAGAATATGTAGAGTTGTGTGCCTCACTCAATAATTCATTTTTCAACCAAGTTCTATTTGGTACACATAACCTCTCACTAAATATTATAAAACCTTTTCCATTATCGTTAATTTCATGTAACTTTACTTAGTTTATCAATTTTATAATATATTGAAATCCATGATCTTCTTTCATTGCATAAATTATTCTGCACAATAAGTATTATTATACTATTACTAGTTCCAAAAGAGAAGAAATTTTCACTTGCACAATTTCCAATCCAAATTTCATTAAACAATTAACTATTGGATTATGATCCAAACATAAAATAGCTAATGATTCATTTTACTTTGGAATCAAAGAATTTACTACCCTTTTTTCTTTACATGGATGCTAATTAATCATAAAATAATAATATTTTATCAATTCAAACCACCTCCTTTTCCTCACGTTCAATTATTTTTTAGTGAATATATACTTCAAACTTATATGATCCTTATATATATATATATCATATTTATCCACATATAAATAATTTTACCAAAGTTTCAAAAAAAATTACCACTAAATGAACAAGGTCACATGTTGGATAATTTTTCTCATGGGGCTTCAACTATCACGATTCCTATGATATTACCCAATTATTTTTCATCAAAAAACGTGATGAATATACTATTAAATGAATTTTATCATCAAAAAAAATATGAGGCCCCTTGATTATGCATGACTATAAATAAAAAAATTTCTATTTCTTGAAAAATGGATAATATTGGAGCACTAACCAATCTTCTTTTTAAGTCCCAAAAATATACCTTATATTCCATAAACCAAATAAATTTTACACCCATTTTAGTTAACTTGATTAATGGGTTAAAAAATCAAGAAAAGTTTTTAGAAAAACTATTTATAATAAACCTCTAGTCCAAGAAAACAATAAATATCTATGATAATAGTTTTTCTTGACCATTCTTTCCCCACTTTACTTTTAGTAGGATTCATAATTATGACATATTTATTTACAATATGCCCAATTAATGAAATATGTTGTAAAAAAAACTCATATTTAGAAAATTTTGAATATATATTATTTTATCTTGAGGTATAGATAACAATACTAAAATTTTCTCATTATCCTCATAAATTTTATGATATACCCGAATATTTTCAATAAATACAACCAAAAATTTGTATAACTATACTTTAAATAATATATTCATAAAATGCATAAATATAACATGTTCATTCATTAAACCAAATGGAATAACTTCAAAATCATATTATCCCTACCTCATTTGGAATTATTTATTTGGAACATCTTCTTTTTTTACCATCAAAAGATGATATCCTGACCCAAGAACAATATTTGGAAATTACTGAACTCATTGGAGATGATAAAAAATTCATGAATATGAAGAAAATGATATTTTTTCTTAATAGTAATATTATTGAGTTATCTATAATCCATGAAATGTCTCATAGAACCATATTTCTTCTTAAAAATATAACAATATCACCCCAAGGTAATGTTCTAAGATGAATGAAATCATTATCATGAAATTATTGTAATTTTATTTTTAATTGGGGGTTTAGAAATCATCTTAGCATTAAGAACTACTTCCACGGTGAACTACCTCTTATCTAGGAATAACATAAGTAAAAACATCATGAAATACTTAAAAATATTCATTTAAAACTAGAAAATATTTAAGTTGATTTATTTTCTTTTTTAATGATATGATCAAGATAACTGTCACCACCATCTTTTATCAATTTCCTAGCTTCTTGATATGAATTCATTCTTAAATATAAACTTAAACCCACTCATAAAATTAAATACAACATACTTTGCTAAAAAAATATTTCCTATCATAATATCTATAATTCCAATTCATACCCAAAATAATATCAAACTCTCATATAAGTATCATAACAATATTTTTAGGAAAAAAATCCAAAAATAAATATAAGAACATTCTGTTAAATATTTATTTCTTTAGTACCTCCTCTAGGAGTTTTTATAATAAATTTCATCTCTATTTATGGAGATTAAATTTCCTTATTACTAGATAATTTTATAGAAATAAAAAATGTATAGATCTGAAATCAAATAATACATTATAAATTTTTGAGTAAAAAAATAAGGAACCAAATACTACTTCATTTTACGGTCCAACATCTCCTATATTACCAAAAAATGACTTTTACCAAACCTTTTTCTTATAATATAGATGATTTCAACCTCAAATACTTAAATTTAGAAACTTATTTGCATAATTAGTCATCTCATTATAATTAAAATATTTCACTACCAGTTGAAAACCTTGATAAAACTTTGGGGAGTGATATCTCTCCCTCCTCTCTCTCAACTGAGGTTTCTCATCAGAAATGGTTCATGGGGGGATTGATCAATATTCTCTAGCATCATATCCCTCTATCATTCTTCATTCCCCATTTTCTCTTTCCCCATAATGGGCCTCCTCATTATCTTCCTCTTTGGATAGTTTTTTATTAGGTTAAACGTTGAGTTTTTTATCCAATGAAGATTTATTTGATAATTTTGGAAACCTTTAGAGGAGTGATATTGTTTGATAGGAAATGGGATGGATTGTAATGTGTACTTTAATAGTGGTTGTTATGATTTTGGTTCTCTGGTTTCATTTGGTGGTGGTTATTTATGGTGGATTTCATAGAGTTTTAATGGTATCATCTTCATTGTATAGAGATGGTTCAAATTTGTTATAGTTTTCTCTGTAATATTTTTTTAAAAGGTTGCATGAAGGGTTAGAGTTTCTGTGTCATCAGCTGGTGTCGTTGGTGGAGATGAGTGTTGCAATGGTGTCTTGAATTAGTTGGGTCTTAATGTAGTTGTGTTGGGATCATGGTTTGACCTATACCATATAATATTATATAATTACCACCTACCACATTTTCCTTGACCCATAAGATATGTTTTTTTGTTTGAATTTTGAAATATGAGGTTTTGGTCATTCGTATAGCCCATTTGGTACTCGGGTGGACCATTAATTATATTATCTATTTGTTTTATTGTGTTTTGTAAGTTTGTATCTACCTAATAGTTTTATCTTGTTCCCACTTAATCCAATGTGGCATTTGAAAAAAAAATAAAAAAATAATTAGATAGGGGATAAAGAATTTGGTTCTATATTTTTTCCATTATTAGTTTGATAATTACAAATTTATTTTAAATCATGAGCCATATGTACAAATTTAACACACCAATAATATTTCCCTAATCTTGTAAGACACTTCAAATAATGGTTTTTTTCAAAATCTATAACATGAGATAAATTTAATTCTCTAACCACTATATTTATTTGTTGGTTGTTTCCCCATTTCTTGCCACCATGACCTCTTCTCATCCTTGATTTCATGATATACATAATGAGTAACCAAATATCTTCATAAACTTTTTTTCAAACCTATATAAAATCTATCAATTTTACTTTCATGATTTGAATAAAATTCAGTGCATGCCTTTCCAATATGCTTAAATTTTATTCATAATCATTCACTATTTCCTCTTACTTTTTATTTAATTATAGAAATTTACTTTCCATTAAAAGTCAAATCAATTTAGGAACATATTTCTCAACAAAAAATCTTTAAATACCTTCCATTGTATGTTATCAATATAATTATTTTCCTTAATATTCTTAATTAGATACCACTACTAATCAATTCACCTTTATCATGAAAAATTATAAGAGTTACTTTTTGATTCACTAAACAACCAAAAAAATTAATATATTCTCTAAATACTTTATCCATAATTTATCTTTACTTGGTTCTAAGGTTCCACCAAATTTTGTTGGATGTTTTCGTATGAGATGGTCAACTATTAACATATTTATTTGCAGAGAATTTGGTCACTCCCTTGTTTTGGGACCACAATTTATATCATATTTTAATCGAGTTAAAATAGTAAAAAATTGATTTGTTCTTACACTAATCATTTCAAAACACTAATTTGGATTTTTATTTTCCTCTTGTTGCCTTCCTACATCATTTATCTATTTACCTATGCAAAACAACCATTATAAAATTGATATAGATTATATAAACCAATTTATAAAACCATAGAATAATAAAAAACCATATTATACTAAGATAATCATACATTAATGTTTATCCCCATAAAATATATTTAGAATCACTAAATTTTCTTTACTTTATTTCCTTACCAACATTCTAACCCCTAATGTTATCTAAACCTTGATTTTATACCAACTGTAACAACCCAAACATAATCACAACATAATTACATGTTTTTCAACAAGATTTCATAATTTATAGCCCCACGACCTTTAGGTTTAGAGTTTTAGGGGATTATAAAAATCATTACATTAAAAAATCCATACTTCCACTTTGTGTATGTTTTTTCCATAAAAAAAAGTTCTTAAAATGATACACTTTCTTTATTCATGATAAATCTCTACAACTGAAACATCTACTTTATTATTGTTCATACTCACCCTTAAAACCTGGAAAATCATTTTAAAACATGGTTTGGGCATATAAATATTAACAAGGGATATAAAAAGAAATCAAAACTATTAATTCACTAAAATATGTAAAAAACCATGAAAACATACCTCCTTTACATAATAAACTTTGATCTCATATAAACCAATATTCACTCATGAAATAATATTCTTTATTCAAATAATTCGAAAAAATAATCACATATGAAATCATACAGGCAATAAAATAATCATGAAGGTTTATTGGGAAAACACGCAAACTCATGGAATGATTTTCCATGAAATACATTCATTTAACCTTTAATATGTCATAAATTTAACTTCAAATGGGAACACAAATTCTTATATGATGAAATTAAAAGATTTACATTAAAACTCATAGATAAGAATATAAGTTTCATAAATGAATCTTGGGACATAATATTTTTATCACCCTTACAATCACCCTTATAATGGAATAACATCACCAGTTAATTCTAATATAATTTATTCAAAGAATAAATCTTTACCCAATGCATTAAAGAACCATATAAAAGTCCCTCCAGTAATCATATATAATTTCCATGAACTATAACATAAATAAAGAACATAAGTTCTTCAATTTCACAATTTCTTGAATAAAACTTCTAAAATCTTATATTTCAACCCACAAGCATAGGAATTTAAGATAACCCTAAAAAATAACATGATTTTAATAGAATAATCTGACCACTTACTTGTTAAGATAAAAATGAATGTGAAGAATGTAATACATATAATGATAAATAATAATATGAGAAATGGAATTCTTAGAAAACATTAGAGAGAGATAGAGAGAGTTGAGATAAATAATTCAAAACATTTTGTCATGACCTATCCCCTGGGGCCCATGTCGTGACTACCCCAAGCCCGCATTCCATAGGCCAGGGGCTGGAGACTATCACCAAAGACATAATTCCCTAAAACAGGGAATTCCTTACCTTTATGACCTGTAAATGCACACAGCTATATACAAAACACTAGGTAAACTGTATAACAAAAGAGTGCTGAAAAGTAAAGGGTCCGGAAATACAAGACCAACTGTAAAGTACAAGGAACTGGAAGTACAAGTATAACTGAAGAAAGGAAAAATAACTGCTGGGTTGTCCTCCGGAATTCCTACCTAAAGGGTAGGTACAGATAGCCTCCACAGCACTCCACGTCCGTCCGCCTCCTCTGTGTACTGACACGCCGTATGGTCCACCTCCGGGTACCATCCAGTCCTGGTACTCTCAGCCTCGGTCAGTGTTGTCCATCGTCTGCATCCAACACAACGAGGTGTGGGCATATCCTGTGCAGGGGTGAGTATAACGATACTCAGTAGGGACCCCGAGGCCCTCAAGGTCTCACAAAATCCAACAAGGATAATCCAAAAGAATGAAATCAACAAATAACCCCACTTATGTATATTCCCATACATATACCATAGTTATCAAGTAATCCATCTCAATAATGAGGAAAAGACAAAGTTACTGACTCAGCTCGCACAGGTATACAACTAATGTAGGGAGTTAAATATTATTAGATGTAGCCACTAAATCATCTATTCTATCGAACCAATGTATGATCCAGGAACAGTAGTCAGAGCTGTCAAACCCACACAGGATCCAGGAACAGTAATCAGAGTTGTCGAACCCACACCGGATCCAGGAACAGTAATCAGAGTTGTCGAACCCACACAGGATCCAGGAATAGTAATTAGATCTTTCGAACCCACACAATATCTAGGAATAGTAGTCAGAGCTGTCGAACCCACACAGGATCCAGGAACAGTAGTCAGAGCGCAGCTAGCCATGAGGTTCCGCACAAAGCATGCATGATTCTGGGAGGGTCCGCTCCTCAAGCCAAGTGTCTATACATCAACTGCCACGAAGTATCAAGTTTATGTATCCAAAATATCTGTCTAGCCAAAAGAAACCCAACCCGACAGATGGTGCGTCAATCGGACGCCTGATCTGAGAGTTATTGACATTTTAGTCTTGGGGGCCCGGTTGGATTCATGCTCGATCCATCCTGACCATATCTCAACTATACCCAAAACTCTAGTGGGGTATACACAAAGGGACCATCGTGATCCAAGAATACCAGCGCCGCTGACGGTTCGTCAAACGGACGTCTGGTGCCAAAGATATAGCCAAAAGAAAGTAAAGGGTTGATAGTAGGTCTGGGTCCGGCCTGACCCAGTTGGACCGACCCGACCCGACTTAGTCTGGGCCTACCCAGCCTGACCAGTTGGGTCCAGCCTGTCCCGTGAGGCGGGCCATCTTGTTGGGTGTGGCCCGCCTGCTGGGCCCAGCCCAGCCGGCCGCGAGGGTGCAACCCAACGCGGCTCAGCCTGGAGGGCGTTGCCGAGGCTGGTTCAGCAAGGGCGCCGCGAGGGGGGCCGCAGGCCGGCTCGGGAGGTCGACGCGACTTGGCGGTTCGGCCAAGGCACCGGTTTGGACGGGAGGCCGGTGCGACTTGGAGGTTCGGCCAGGGGGCCGGTTTGACCGGGAGCCGGGCGGTGGCTCGGGAGGTCGGGAGTCACGAGGTGGCTCGGGAGGCTGGGCGGTCGGGAGCGGGGAGGCGGATCAGGAGGCCGGGAGGCTGGCAGGCATCAGGGTGGCCAGCGGGGATCTGGGAGGCCAGCGAGCAGCCGAGAGGCCGGCGGGAAGCCAGGTGGCTGGAGGGTAGGCCAGGGGGCGGCCGAGGAGGCCGGCAGGCATGCCGGCAGGCAGGCCGGTGGACGGCCGGGAGGCGGCCGGGCAGGCCAGCGGCGGTGCGGGACATCCTGTGGGAATCATGAGTCCTAGAAAATGCGAGAAGCATGGCCTTTTTCTTCGCCGCCTTCGTCACCTCGTCGTTTCGTCACCATGCCGAACGACATCACAAAAGAGATCAACGGAGGGTGTTGGGCCATGTTAGTTTTGCTCGCACCCTCCGCGTTTATGTTGATAGAAATTGGTCCACTAGAACGAACCAAAAAAATCTACCCGTAAAAGGAAAGCATCATAATTCATCATTTTGAAATATAGGAAGAACATGGAACTTAAATGAAATTAACCCCCTACCTTGATCGTTGGTCGTCGACGGAGTCGCGGGGAAGAAGACGGAGTTGTCATCGTTCGTCACGTCCACCACACACTTCCAACCCTGAGCTCATGCATCAGTTCGTTGATGATGATGAGGAGGGAAGTTCGGTCGTCGAAGACATCCCACATCGGTAGAAACTCTGAGGAAGAAGTCGAAGAAGGTTGGCGTTCTTTGTAGTTAAAGGCGTTCCTTGTCGGCGTTCTTCGTCGGTGGAGCGTTCTTCGTTGGGAGCTTTCTCCCAATAATCCTCTTCTCAAATTACCCAATTGAAAACTTGTGCCAAATAATAGCTTATAATATATATTATTTCATTGGCAAGAATTCAAAAAGAAAAACTAAACACTAGGTTGGCACATTAAAATTAAAGGGTAGGATTTGGCACTATTAATTTGGTGTGTTGGAAACATTAATGTGGAGGAAGTCAAGAGGATCCTCCACATTAAAGAGTTGAGAGGTTTTCCTCTCCTCCCATTTAATAGGGTTTGGGTGGTCCCCACCCCTAATATTTAAATTGGGAGGTTATGTGGTCTCGGGTGGTCCCCACCACATTAACCTCTCATGAGAGGTTGAGGTGTGGTGGTCCCCACCACCATAACCTCTCATGGGAGGTTATGGCCTGGTGGTCCCCACTTCTGACCTCCACATGGATGTTATAGATCCAGTGGGTCCTACCTCCCAACATCCACATGGTGTCTCAAAAATAAAATAAAGTGTAGTTTATTTTATTTTATTATTTTCCACGAAAACCCAAAAACTAACTTTCATTCCTGACCTACTATCGTCGAGGTGAAAATATCCTTAAGCGAATACCGGCGTTGTGAGTTCAACGGTGCCCTCGGTTTTCAATTTTGAGCACCGGTTCAAAAGTTATAAAAACTCGCTCATACGTTTACTAAACATACCCGAACAAGACTTCAGAAATTGATTCCGGGCACACCGGGTCTCGGAATCATGCACCGTCAATTTTCACAGACTCATAAAATTCCAATGTGTTTAGAAAAAATTTTACACGGAAATTCCAGGTCTTTACACATTTAAAGTAAAGGTTTAAAAGAAAACCCCTTACATCAAGTCTCGACTCGCTTCATACATCCTTTTTCTTCCTAAACAAAATAAATATTGATTATTCAATTTATAAATAACTTTTATAATTATAATTATTCATTTTTATTAATTTATTATCATGTATTATTAATTGGATTATTTTTTCTTCTATTGGTCTTTTTGAGTTTTTCTGGTCCATAGTTCCAAAATAGACTCGGTAAATCAGTAAGGGTCAAAGATCCTTGTCCAATGGTTTAAAAATGTACAAGACTATAAAGGTATATGTTTTATTTAATTATAAAATAAAATGATTTCAATAGATTGGTGGATAGTTACCAATTTGAAAATCATCCTTGGTAATCTTTTTTTAGGCACATAAAAATAACTTTGATTGTTTAATTTTAGTATCATTATTATCATGACTATATTATAATTCAAGAATAATATAAAACATAATTTAATTCTTAAATTTACATTTATTAATTAAATGAATTTTTAAGAATATATATGAAATGAGTAATTTAAAAATAAAACACCATTATCCACTTAGCTAACGTAACACCACCATGCATGGATGATATTTTCTAAAAGAGTATAAAATAAAATAAAAAATAAAAAATATTTGAGTTTCATAAAAATAATTGAAAATAATTATACTTCTATTTAACAATTAATTTTAATATTTACCTATATTATGGAAAGTTTAATAAGAGAATAGAAATTAAAATAAATGGGTTTTGAAACATGTACTTTGACATAATAACAACTTATGAGAAAGGGTTCATAAAATGGGAATGAGTGATGTATCTTTTGAAATGTACCAAAAATGTGTTTATAACATGTGAATAAAATATTTTAGGAAATATATGATGAGTTTTAGAATATTTTTAATGTAAAATATTTCTAAATAAAAATGGAGATATTGGGTTTGGATCCCTTACTCGGTTTTTTGAATCGCCTCATTAGGACTGAATCTTAAGACATCAGAGAAGGAAATTTTGGATAAAATAGAGCCTTTTAAAAATGGAAAGATATTTTTATGGAGGTATTAAAGTAAGATTTTTAGAGAAAATATAACTTTATATGTGTTTTGGAAAGGGTGGATTGAGTTCCCATTTATAGACAATATTTGCTGACATTTTCATAAATATTCAATATTTACAGATTAATAATATATTTTTTAAATGGAATGTGGGTCATAAATGTAAAAGTGATGAAATTTTATACAATTTATCATCTTAAATTGACTCAATAAAAAATTTAATAAATTTTCTTATTAATTTATAAATCATTTTTAACAAAAAAATATCATTTATATAGATTTTCTGTCTTATTTTTGTAATTTGAGTTTAAAAATAACTATAAAATAATATACTCATGTTTTAATATTTATATAATTACTTAAAGTTAATAATTATAAAAAAATCATGAAAACCTTAATTAATATAAACCTTGTCACTTAAAATATTTTTAAACCACCATTTTGGACTTTCCTTATCCTTTTATAAGAATTGAGTCTACATTGTGTGATAGTTTTAGATAATTATAATATTATATAATATTAAAAATAATATATTAACATAAATATAATTTAATATTCATAAATATTTTCTTATAAAATAATTAATAATACTTTTTTATTATCATCTTTTTCATGATAACATTTTTATGATAAGAATGTCAACTTTTCTTACTTTGTGCAAACACTTGTTAAACATTCAAACCAATCAAGTGTTATATAATTTAAAAATTACGCAATATACAAAAAATTGTTTATTAATAATCATATTTATCTCCAAATTTGATAATAGACTTATACCTTCTTAAATATTATCTCAAATACAATAATTTTTTCTTTTCCAATACTGCACAGGCACTGCATCAATGTCGAATTTTTTTTCCTTATTTATTTTGATATAAAATTAATTTTTATCAATTTAATAATAGTTATTTGAAATTTTGAGAAATTTATAATTTGAGACTCATTTAATAGTTATTTATAATTTTATAAATTATTTTAGATATAAATATAATAATAATTAGTAGAATTACACTTACACTTAAATTCCTATTTTTAAAGGAATTTTGAATTCAAAAGTATTACTCAAATTATAACTAAATTAAATTTAAACATTTATTTTTAAAATAAACACATTTGAACTTTTAAAAACACAAATTTAAATAAAAATTACATCTATAATCCTTTAACATGATTTTTAATAAGTAACCAAGATTATACAACACATTTACTACTCACAATTACTTCTTGTTTTTTATAAATGTTTTACAAACAGATTTTCACATATTTTGAAATGATTATTAAAAATATATTACTCATTTTATTAAAATCCATCTATAACTATTAAATTCTATATTTAAAATAAAACTCATAAAATAATTTATACATTTTTATTAGAATAAAACACGTTTCATTTTAGATAAAAAATTCCCATCCTTGTTTCAAATAATGCCATAATATTTTTATATGATATTAAAAATATAAAAAATAAATATAAATTCATAAAATTAATTTAAATAAACCCATAATAAAATAGATAACAAAACTAATATTATCATACCATTGATTAAACCAATTTTCATGTTATGAAATAATTATTTTATTGGATAATTCGAATAAATATAACTCCATAATATATATTAAAACACCCAAAAATTATTATTTAAAAATTCAATTGGATGTAAAGAATATAATTTACATATAAACCATATTAGTTTAGAATGATCCTATCTTTTATTTATCTCTCAATGAATCAAATATGGAAATGATTTTCTCCATTTCTTCAAGTTTTTTCCATAGTATTTTATAAATATCCTTCAAATATTGAAGCCCTTCAATCAATTTTTAGGATTAATTAATGTTATATAGATCCTTAATATTAATTCCAAGTTTCATGTGCATTTAAGTGGGGTTAATGACCTCTGATAATGTTGTGTCAACTAAATAAATATATCATTCTATTTTGAATTTAAGCTAAATCATCAAAATATGCAGTTCTCATGTAAACCATGACATGTTATAGAAAACCATGGTGTGGTTTATTTTGTTCAAAAATTTAAAATTAAAATCATATTCTCCATATCTTCACCTCATAAAATTACCTATCATTTAATTCTTTGAAATTCCATATGTTGAACACACTAGGGGATGGTGCTTAGTAAATTACATTATGGTTTTAATTTCATAACTCCAATAAAATCCAGTTACATTCTCTAAAAAACCTATGTTATTATAGACAGTAAAATCACTCTACCTTTTTTCCTAAAAAATTAATATTAAATTCCCACAGTTTCTTCACATTCCATTTTGAACATGTACTCTAGTAAGCTCCATTCTTCAATATGAAGACAACTATGGTGTGGTTTTTTTATCTACCAATTTTTAATCATCTACTCGAAACACGCTCAATTATCCTATTAATACCATGATAAAATATCTATTTTAGATTATTCTAATATTCATAACTAAGCCATGAAATCTAAAATGGAATGGATGATCGTGAAATTTCTAAATATAAACTTTTGATTTTTTCTAAAACCAAATTTACTATAATGACACAGATTTTCTAGTCATTATTTTTGGATATTATATGGATTATTTTCAAGACTAGGCACTACGATGGTGTGTGATTATAAGGCTCAATGTTACTAGAATAAGTGTTTGAAATATATTAAATATATTAAATAGCACATCAATACAGTTTTCTTAAGAAAGTGGAATGACTACCAAATGAGGGACCATATCAGAAATATGAGGCTGCCTTTGAGTTCAGAACATGGGTTTTACCATAGGTGCGACATAATATTTGTAGGTGTGTGCCATTTGGGAAACAATCATCATTGGCGTAAATAAATAAAATATATTAATAATTTTTTTACTTCGACGTAGAGACTTTCTTCCCCTATAAATATACAACTATGGATTTTGTCTCAAGGTTATAAACTAAAACCTATATACCTAGGAGACATTGGAGGAGGGAATTATTGGTGAACAATGATGGATAAGGATTTAATAGTAGATCATTTCACCAATATAGTCGATGGATCTCATCAATGATGATAATACAACCATTCTTTATCAAGGATTGATCCAAACTCTAGATAGAATGTTTTATTTTGTGATTTCCATCCTGTTCCTTAATCTCGGACATACGTGGATCAATTCCATTAATAGAATTGAAATAAACATCATCCATAGAATTAAATTTATGAAATTTTATTTGTTCATTTTTATTTATTCATCCTTCTCTTTATAAAATAAAAAATCAAGGCCAAAATAATAATGTTCAGGGTTTATTCCTCACATTTTGTGGCTTTTGGTTTTATTCCCCTATTTATCACACATTCATCACAAGAGTTTAGTTTTTCCTCATGGTTTTATGAATACCTTGTATTTGGTAGGTTTGTTATTGTTCATTAGTGAAACATATAAATACCATGGGTGTAGAATGTGATTAGTGGTGTGATCAAGGTGTGATGAAACTGGTGGATGATCGTTGGTGGATTAGAATGGATTTTTGGTATCCATTCAACCCATTTTGGATGATGAAATAATGGTGGCTCAATGAGGATAACTCTAAGAGGATTGGAGTCTAGATTTTTGTTGATTTATGTTTTCAAGGACTGGATAAACCTCGATCTACAAGTTCTAGGGAGGGTGGAAGCTCTGGTTAAGCACATAATAGCTTGAAAGAGATCATGGTAGATCTAGAAATTCTTGAGAAAAATGACATGTATTTTGGTATTACACATCATTTGGGTCACCTGACTACAATTCTAGGGTTCCGGCTAGAGTTAAGTATCACACGCCGTGTGACTCGGTCACACACTATGTGACCCCTCCATGATAGCTTGGGGTGTACTTCAGGAAGTACATGTACATGTAAAAAAGTACACAAATAGTGGCACGTCATGTACCGAGACACGGACACGACCACATCTACTTGGTTTGGAAAACGGGTAGGCCATGTACAAGGACATGACTAGGTGACACAGGTAGAGTGTCATGTGTCTCTACATGCCCTATAATTTTTCTACATGCTCTGTATTTGGAGACTTACATTCCATGTGATGATGTACCATATAGGAAGACTTGGGGATAACTGCAAACACCGTGTACCCCCTTCAATAGTGTTGTAGCACTTCATTTCCTTAGTTTGGACTAGTCTTGGTTGAGAGTGTTCTCTTTTTTCCCATTACATCATGGGTATAATGCATCATTATATCCACGTCATAGGATTTTGATCTCCTCTAGAGGCTGAGTCATAGATAGAGTTGTGGAGTCCCTCCATAAGGCTGAAGTGAGATCCTCTATCATCTTTGTTCCTTAGGTGGGTATTTTGGAATTGGCTTGAACTCCCTAAGAAGGTTGTTGATCTTTTATCTAGAAGACCATATCAGTAGGGTTAGCGGTATCATCAACATACAATACCCTATATAGTGGGTTGATCTAGATTGAGTTCATGGTGTCCCCTAGTGCTTTTTGGCATAACCCACTATCTGAGTATCAGGGTCTTATTAGACAAGTGAAATTTCTTGAGAGGGACCTAATGATCTATACCTATTCATCGAGTGTTACTGATGATATCATGGATAATGGAGTGGATTATCCTATAAAGAGAATTTTTTTGAGTAGAATCCTATGGATGATAGTTTGTTATGGATGCATCGTGTTGTGGTGTCTTTCCTGAGTATATCTAGGTATTTCGATTATAAATTTATTTTTATATCTTTTATTATGTTGACTATACTTAGTGCTTTGTGTTTTAGTGTTTTTGGGTTTTCAAATTGAGTATTGTTATACTCAACCCTATATGGGATTTTCTAGCACGTGTCATGTTTTATGCATACGATGACCCTTTCGATGGTGTCATGGGAGGACAGGGAGCAGATGGAGCAAAGTTGGATCTTGATAGATAGAGGTGTTTACCGGAATATTGAATTTGACTTAGTCCTCTCCCTTGGAGAAGGTTATAATTTTACAGTTTTTGGTTGGGCTTGTATTTGGCCCATATACCTAGTTTTAGTAATTTATTTTCATACACTTTTTTGGGATATTATATGTATGGATGCATTGGTTTCAGTTGATATACATTTTATCATTATTTGGGCTTAGATATGTGTGTGTGTGTGTGTGTACATTTAATTTAGGCTAATGCCTCCCATTTTTGGGATATGCCTACTTAGTGATGGTCTCCATCCCTTGGCCAATTAGAGTCAGGATTGAAGTAGTGATGGGTCGAAACCTAGTGGGTCAGGTCATGAAAAAGTGGTATCAGAGTAGGTCAATTTTACCTTAGGACCAGAGTCTATGATATTGGTTTAGGGCAGTAGTGTTTCATGTTTCGATTTCGACTTTAGGCCAGGGGATCCAATGCTGGTGCAACGACCAACATATCCATACACTAGGACTCTGATCACATGCCTTTCGACTCAGTACATGTAAACATTGGTTTTAGTAATTTTTTCAGTACATGAATCATATAGGAATGGTTGTGTTTTTTATGTCCTTCTTGAGTTATATCCCATGATATACACTTTGAACAAGGTAAATCTTGTTTTATTTCAGGATTCCTCCACATAGAAAGTTTCCTAGGATTCCATAACATGATGGTAATGATGAGTTGCCTAGGGATAAGGAATTGGTACAGAGGCCTATACTAGATATAGAAACTATTGGTGGTCTACCAGCTATACAAGCACTTGTTAAAAAGAAGTGAGTTATAGTAGTACCAACTGAGGATGCACATAGGTTGAGTTCATTGATTGCGTTTAAGAGGTAGTTAACTACCATGTTTTAGGGTAAGCTAGACCCCTGGGTGGATGAGGACTGTCCAGAGGTAATCACTCACATTTTACGCCATTTGAGGATTCCCATAGATCAGATGAAAATCCTCATAGAGAGTTTTATTCAGGGATCTATTGGGATATAGTAGAGCTTAGTCACCCAATCACACGACGAGATAACTCTCTCCAATTTAGACATTGAGAGTATATTCAGGGAGGAGTTCTATCTAGCCATGCTATGATTGGTACACATAAATAAGATTCTATATCTATAGCATGTCAATTTTATCAATGGTAGAATACACAGTGAGGTTTAAAGATCTATCACCTTAATCCATGGATATGGTGTAGGACTAGTTCTTTAGAGTATGAAAATTTGAGTATGGATTATGCTAGGACATCAGGGCCTCAATAATAACACTTTTCATTCCCACCTATACTGGGGTTCTGGAGCGAGCCTTGGAGGTGGTAAGATTTCTGGCATAGAATGCAATGATAGTATGAGATATTAGTGGGAACTGAGTATTTGAGACCTCACAGGCAAGTATATAAAGATTGTAACATGGATCTAAGTGTGTCATACTCCTGAGGAGGTGATCCTAGGATACATGGTTAGTGGTGTAAGGCTCTCTGGGTGGCTTGAATCTGCCAAGGGAGAGGTATTGTTACTCCTGCGATGGTCAGGGACATATGGATTGGGATTATCTAACCCGTCATACAAATGACCATCTAAGGGTTGAAGGACCCCCGAGTAAGAGACAAAGGGACGAGTAGGGTGGTCTCTTGGGCAGAAGATGTGGTAGAGGGACCGAAAGGGTAGTAGGAGGCGTTCGAAGGTCAGACCTATTACCACCGCCACCCTAGGTGTTCCGAACTAGGAACAAGGAGCTACTAGACTTGGATGAGGCCAGCCACAAGATATATAGGCCTATGACCCCAAGGATCTAGCGATGATACGAGGTATGATATGTTTATTTTCCACTTTAGCTATAGTATTGATAGACACAAGTTCAAGTCATTCCTTCCTTTCCACTTCTTTGGTTCGAGACTTGATGATTCTGGTTGAGCCATTGGTTTGACCCTTGTTGTTGGAGACTCTGAATGGCACCAACTCATTAAATGATTACTTTTTTCAACATTGTGATATAACACTTGGAGGTTAGATTTTTGTATGAGATATATTTATTTCAGAAATGATGCCTTACGAAGTCATATTAGGTATATACTGAATATCCATAGTTCATGCCCAGATTGACTATTTTAGTCAGAGGATACAGTGTGTCCACTGTAACAAGAAGAGATTTTCTTTTTTTGGGTGAAAAGTAGACCTTAGTAGAGTAGGATGATCTTAGGAATAAGAGGGTGTAGACGATTACTCACCAGTTGGAAGCATGAGTCTTGGAGAAGTAGACACTCTGGGCTACCAATTTACTATGGTGGTGGTAGGGTATGAGGACGTCTTTCCTAAGGACATACCAGGTTTACCTGCCCAATGAGATATATACTTCTGCATTGAATTTCATCCCAAAATGAAAATGATATCTACACCATCATATATTACATCTCCCATAGAGATTCAAGGGCTGAGGGTGCTATTGTAGGAATTGTAGGAGAAGGGATTTGTAAGACCCAACATCACCACCTAGGAAGCCCCAGTGCTATTCAACAAGAATAGGGATGGGAGGTTGAGTTTATGTATAGACTACTGACACATGAACTAGGTAACCATGAAAAATAATTATCCACTACTGAGGATGGATGAATTATTCAACCAATTGTGAGGGGAACATTGGTTCTTGAATATTGACCTCAGATTAGGCTAGCATCAGCTGCAAGTATGAGATGATGATATACCGAAGATGAAATTAAACTCCCTAGAAGTTTTCATGGGACTCATAAACTGGATCCTTTAGCCTTTATTAGATTGCTTTTTTATAGTCTTCATCGATAAAATCCTAGTGTATTCAACATCCGAGGAGGATCTTAGGAGGAGTATGCGAGATAATTGAGGATGGTCCTAGACACACTCTAAGGGAACTGTCTTTACATGAATCTCTCAATGTGTCAATTTAGTATTTGGGAGGACCACTTTCTAGAAAATTTCATCTCATAGGCTAGAGTAGTAGCGGACATAGCAAAGGTCGAGGCAGTGCTTTCTTTGAATCCACCCAAGAGTGTTTCTGAGGTGATAAGTTTCCTTGGGTTGGTAGGTTACAATCAGAGGTTGGTAACAAATTTCTCTAGAGTGGAATAACCCTTGATAGCTTTGAATCAGAAGAGGGATTTTTTCTTTTGGATAGAAAGGTTCCAAAAGTTCTATTATGAGTTGAGGTAGAGGTTGATGAGTGCTCCCATCTTGAGATTTATAGAGATGAGTGTCAAGTACATAGTGTTCTATGATGAATCATGGACCATACTTGTATGTGTTTTGATGAAGATGTAGGTGGTTATTACCCATTGTTCACATAAATTGAGATCACATGAGTAGAACTATGCGACCCACTATCTTGTGTTTGTAGTGGTAGTCTTCGCACTGAAGACGTGGTGACACTACCTGATGGGCGAGCAATTTATCATTTACTCTAACCATAAGAGTCTCAAATATATATTATATCAGATAGATCTTAACATGAGATAATGAATATGGATAAAGTTATTACAGGACTATGAATTTGATATTTTCTATACTTCTAGGAAGGAGAACTTGGTGATAGATGCTCTTAGCTGGAGATCCTGTTATCAGTTGTTGGACGAGGAGTCAGAGTAGTTATCCTCATTACAGTTATACTTCATAGAAAAGGATGGTGATTTCTATCTTTAGTATATAGTTTTTACTCCACATATTTTACAAAATTTAAATGATTCTTAGTATAGAGATACCGACAATGAGACTTTACATATTTATATATCCACTAGACATGATCCTGATGGATATTTTGATGGTGGGGAGCATGCTTTTTTGTTCAGAGGGTGGATGACAGTACCTTTAACATTGTGGGAGGAGGTGTTGCAAGTGTTTCATATATACCCTTTGGCAGTATATATAAGTGTGTAAAAATACAATAGGACCTCCGATGTCAGTTTTGGTGGCCAGGCATGAAGAAGGTAGTTATAGAGTTTGTCTCTCAATGCCTCACTTTTTAGTAGGTAAAGGTATAATATCAGGTTCTAGTGGGTTTATATCAACCCCTTGAGGTGAATAAGTGAAAGTGAGATGGGATATCTATGGAATTAATGATAAAATTACCCCATACCTATAGTTTACATAATTCCATCTAGGTGATCATAGAATGACTCACCAATTCTTCCCACTTCCTAGCTATTCGAGAGAAGAGTTCAGTAGAGAGATTTGGATGCCTTCACATAAAAAAGATAGTATGAATCCAAGGAGTTCCCTTGATTATCATCTATGACAATTATTGTTAATTCAAATATCAGTTATAGAGAGGATTATAGGTGGCCTTTGGGACTCAATTATGCTTGAGAATGTCGTTTCACCCATAATTGATAGCCAAATAGAGTGGACCATTCAGGTCTTGGGGGACATGTTGTGTGCTTGCATGTTGTACTTCGTCCATAGTTGGGAGGATCACCTACCCTTAGGGGAGTTTTCATATGAAAATAGTTAGCATTCTTCCAATGGTATGGAACCATTCAAGTATTTTTATGGGAGAACCTATAAGTCACCACTTTGATGGACTGATCTAGGTGAGTCAACACTCATAGGATTGTAGTTTTTAAGAGATACTATAGAGTAGGATAAGATCATATAGGAGTGGATAAGGACTATGTAGAGCTGTTAGAAATATTATACAGAACAATGATGAATACCACTGGAGTTCAAGGAGGGAGACCATGTGTTCTTGAGAGTCTCACCTTGATGTGGATTGAGGATATTTGTATGCAGTGGCAATTTATCTTTGAGATTCATTAGTTCCTTCTAGATACTGTGTAGAGATAGTGAGGTGGTGTACCACTTAGATCTACTACCATATCTGAACTAGGTACACAAAGTATTCCAGGTTTTTTAAATGAGAAGATACGTGTAGGAACCACCGCACGTTATCAACTTGGGTGAGCTATATATCAAGGTTGGAGCTACCTTTGTTGAATACTTGATGGAGATTGAGAATCAGTAGAAGAGGATTCTTCATGGAAGATCAATTTCCATTGTGCATGTCCAATGGCCACACGAGGAACCTTAGGAGAGAACCTGGGAGCAGGAGACCCGGATGTCAACCTACTACCCTCAAATTTTTATTAGCTTTATCTCTTTTTAGGATGAAAATCCCTATGGTGGGGAGAATGTAAAGAATTTTATTTTCTATGTATTAATTTTTGGATATTATATGGATTATTTTCAAGACTATCCACTGATATAGAATGTGATTCTGGGGCCCGGCGTGCTCAAACTAAAATTTTTAAATATGTTAAATATATTAAATATATCAAATATATTAAATAGTATGTATTCATATTTTTCTTAAAAAAATGAAATACCTCAAAAACGGGAGCCTAGATGAGAAATACGAGGAAACCATTGAGTTCAAAATGTGAGTTTTACCCTAGGCATGACATAATCATTGTCATCACAAGACAGTTGTGAAAAAGTCATCTTAGACATAAATAAATAAAATAAAATAATAAAATTATTATTATTATTATCTTCGATATGGATACCTGCTTCTTCTTTAAATATATGGGTGTTGATTTTGTCTCTAGGTTGGACACAAAAACCTAGAGACCTAGAAGCCATAATAAGAGAGAATTATTAGAGAATAATAACGGATCAAGATCAGATCATGGATTATTGGGCCAATGGAGTCCATGGATCTCATCACTTAAGAAAAAAAACCATTCTTCATCAATGATCGATCCAAACTCTAAGTATAATGTTTTGTTTTATAATTTATATCATTTTCATTAATTTTGGATGAATATGGATCAATTCCATAAATATAATAGATACACACATCATTGGTATAATTAAATTGATGGAATTTTATATGTTAATTTTGATTTATTCTTCTTCATTCGTCTCTTTATATGAGAACGAATCAAGGACAAATGAACAAAGGCTGAGGTTTGTTCCTTACATTTTTGGATTTTTTTCTTCCCCTATTCTTTACGCGTTCATTATGGGTGTTTCATTTTGGACCATGGTTCAAATAACACCCAGTATTTGGTCATTGTGTAACCATTTTTCTTCACAAAAAATCAATACTATGGGTATGGTTCATGATAAATTGTGCGATTGAGGTGCGACAACAATGGTGTAGAACCTAGGTGTATCATAGTGAATTTGCGGTATCTGTTCAACCCGTTTTGGATGATGTATACATGGTGACTCAACAAGTATATTTTCAAATAGATTATAGATTGGATTTCCACTGATCAACATTGGAAAAGAGTGGCTAAAAGCCAATCTACAAGTTCCAACGAGGGCGACAGCTCTGAAAAATCACATGACAAAGTGAAAGAGATCCCAGTAGATCTGTAAATTCATGAGCAACACAACATTTATTTTTTGGATTACACACCATGTGTTCCCCTGGATATGGCTCTAGGGCTCCGACTGAAGTTAATCAACACACGCTCTGTGACTCAGTCACACGCCGTGTGACCCCTCCGTGATAGTTTGGCATGTACTTTGAGAAGTACTTGGATACGGAAAAAATACATGGCCAGTGACACACCATGTACTCATACACAGACATGGCCTCCTATACACAGGTTGGTACATAGGTAGGTGAAGTACACAAACATTATTAGGCAATATTGAAAGAGTGTCGTGTGTCTCTAGACACTCTATAATTAGTCTACACGCCGTGTATGTGAAGGCTTACATGCCATGTGAGGATTTACCACATGGGAAGATTTGAGGATATCTAAACACATTGTGTACCCCATAGAGAACACAATGTACACCAATTAAAGAGTGTTGTAGCTCTCTATTTCCCTAATATATACAATTCTAGGTTATGTGTGTTCCCTTGGTCCATTCCCTTGAGGTTATAGTGTATAATTACATCCACATCACAAGATTAGGATCCCATCTAGATGTAGAGTCTCAGATATAGTTGTGGAGTCCCTCCGTGAGACTTCAGTATGATCCTCTATCATCTTTTTTTATAGGTGGTGTTTGTGGAATCAAAATTATATCCCTAAGTAGGGCGTTGATCCTCTATCTTGTATTCCGTATCGGTAGGGTTGGTGGTATCATTAGAATATGGTTCCCTAAATAGTGGGTTGATCCATATTGGGTTCCTAGTGTCCCCTAGCAGTTTTGGGCATGACCCCTTATATGTGTATTAGGGTCTTATTATACCAATGAGATTTATTAGGTAGGGCCTAATTACATAGACCTCTTAATCAAGTGTCTCTAATGATAACATGGTTCATGGAGTGGGTTCTCTTGGAATGAGCAATGCTTCAATAAGAATCCTCTGGTTGATAGTTGGTTATGATCGTCTAGTATCATGGTGTGTTTCCTAAATATATATGGGTGTTTATGTTATAAATTGATTTTAATATCTTGTATTGAGCTTACTATACTTATTTCTTTGTGTTTTAATGTTTTCTGGGTATCCTATTGAGTATTTTTTATACTCACCCATGCATGGGATTTTCCTACATGTTTTGTGTCTTATGCAAATGATAACCCTTTCAATGTTATCCTGGGAGGACAAGGATTGGGTGGAGCATAGTTGGATCTTGATAGATTGAGGTGTTTACCATGATATTCAATTTGACTTATCCCTCACCCTTAGATCTTGTTGGAATTTTACAGTTTTTGGTTGGTCTTGTATTTGGCCTCTTTTTATTCTTTCATTACATTACAATCATACTCTTTTGGGGGATGTTAGATTTATGCATGTACTAGTTTCAGTTGTTATACATTTCAACATTGTGTGTTCTTGGAAATGTGTGCATGAGTACAACTACTTTAGGCTAATGCCTACCATTTGTGGGATATGCCTACTCGGTACTGGTCACTATCCCCTGACCTATTAGAGGTGGGATTGGGGAAGCCACGGGCCGAACCTGAGTGGGTAGGGTTGTGATATTGACTATTATGAAGTTGTTAAATCAACCCATGACATACACATATTTTATAATGCTTTCTCTATAAAAAACTCAAACTATGGTGGTGGTTTCCAAAACTAAATCATAGTTTGAGAATCTATGGTATATTTAATCCAAATTTTCGTATAGTAACTCTAAGTATTCTTACTTTCACAACCACTATCTTCAAAACAATAGGAAAGATGAATGTGGTTCGATAACCACAACATGGTTTATTTGATTATGACATTTTTTGATCTTCTTCTCTAAATTTTTTAGCCTACTCTAAAAATATCTATTCAATCTCATACTATAATCATTATGATGATAGATAAGAATAAAAAATATTACACATTAATTATAAGGCCCCGACCTTAAAAATTACTTAATCATGAATTAAATGAATAATTCACATAGAGGATCTTTTCAGGTTTAGAGTTTTAGAGAATTAGGTCACAACTATTACATCTCAAAAGATTACATAGTAGACACTTCTACTAAGTTTCCATAAAATAATAAAAAAAACTCTTAAAAAGAAACATGTCTAGTTCCATGTTTTAGATAGAATGTCTTTCCTTGATCCCATCCTTGACCCTATTCATCCTTAAGTCCTGTGGAAAACATTTCAAAAACTTGGGATGAGCATAAAAATCCTAGTAAAGGATACACAAATAAGGAAAACTGTTAGTTTTTCAAAACAACAAGTAAACCAAGAATACTTTATCAAGAGTAATACTTTTCACCTTTATGAAGTAGTAAAAAAACTCTTCACTGAATAAAAGATCATTACTTACCCCTTTTGTAACCAAAATATTACCATAAAAACCCATATAAAGAAAAAATAAAATGTAATGGTAACTTGGGACATAAACATACATAAATGAAATAACCATACGGTCGACTTCCACACATATCACTTAATAGAATATCCATATGACCGACTTCCATACCCAATGCATTGGAAGTTATAACATAACCACCCGTCCTGGTATTCACGACACCACTCATCATATGGTTTATCACGTAACCACCCGTAAAATTTCCAAGTACCATCATTACACATAAAATATTGAAAGTATAAGCATTTCAATAACAACATTTCATTTTCAATCACAATAAGTAATTCCAAGATATTGAATTAATCAATCCATTTTCAAAAACCATTTAAAAGAGATTTTTGAATCAAAGTGTCCCATAAAACTTTGAAGCTTTTAATGGAATTATAATTTTAAAACATTAATGTCCATATAAATAAATACAGAAAACCATTTTGAAAACATGGACATTAAAGATAAAGATTTAGAATAATGAATCTTTAAAACATTTAAAACGATATTTTTGTTAAAGAGTTTTTAACAAAATGAGAGACTCTTGAATAAAAATAATTACAGAATAACATTTAATCTGAGCTTTATAATATCATGAGAATAAAGGGATTAATTATATAATATGTCAAAGGACAGTATACACACCATATAAGAGTGAATTGGTGCATAACAACAATGAAGTCTCAACGGAAATGTAAATTGAGATGAAATCCATTATAAACATGGTATCCTTAAATTAAGGAAAAATCTATCACATAATTATGCGTGAGAAATATAAATACACCCAATATAAGTGGATATTAAGTTTGAAACAATCATAGGTCATTCACACATAATCTTGGAAAAAAACCAATGACATAGATATTTAACTCAATGAAATGAGATTGATTTAAGATTTCCCATACAAGTTTGTAAGAATTTATCAATATGATGATTATGTGTAGAAATAGTATATCTAAACAAAGGTTTGTGGAAATTACAACATAGAGATTACACACATAATCTTTTCATAATACAATCAAGAATTATAGGTTTAACCCAAATAATTGAAAGCGGGTTGAGAAGTTCCCTTACATAAATCCGACAGCCTAACAACGTCACTTTAAAATTTAGAAAATGATTTGATGAGAGAGAAAATGGAATCTCATCACTTGGACATAAAATTTACATAAATAAGGATATAGAAGAACATATCCCAATATAATATCATGTGAATTAAAAGACATAACAAAATAAGTCTTTTAAAAAGAGGAGGGTGAAAGGTCCCCTTACCGAGTTGGGTAACTTTCGAAACGTACACCCCATGGAAGAAGGGTCATACAATGAAGATGAAAATACCCATAAATGAAATTATACTACGAAAAGTGTATAATAATGGGCAGAACATACACCACTCAAAGGAAATAGTAGCAAACATAGCATAAATGTCACGTGAATAAAAGTGAGATGAAAAATCCCTTACGAAAACTCGGCAGCCTAACGATGCCACTTAAAACATCCAAAAAATGGATTTTTGAGATTAAATAGGGTCTCTAATAATATGAACATAAAAATTACAGTATGAGGAATATAAAATAACATCCCCAAACATAATAAATATGAGCTTAAAAGAAATGACATAAAAGAGAGTACTTAAAAAGAAAGAGAGAGGTTTGATCCCTTACCTCAAGTCTGACTTGTCTTGTTCGTTTCTTTATATTCATGAATAATAAACTTTGGTAAATTTATAATTGATTAAGGAACTATTTTAAATATTATTATTCAGTTAATATCACATATTATAATGTTATAATAATTGGTTAATAATGCTAGTTCATATCAGACGTTTTTGTCGATGTTTGGTACATGAGTCAAAAATGAACTTGTTTGAACATGATTGTCCATGTAGTTATAAGTAAATCATCTCCATAATATTACTAATGATTTAAATATCATATATATCCAGTAAATATTCATTTTATACTACTACATAACATTTGGATATAAAAAGAAATAAAATTCACCGTTCATGGAGACGGTAGTCCGTACGTACGCAAGAACGCTACTTTCATTTCTTTGTCATATTAATAGAATTAAAAATAATTGAGAGATATATATATTATAATTCCAGTATAATATATATGTTATATAGGTCACATATGTTCATTAATTTCATTCTTTATACATTCCATGTATTGCATGAATGAGTGACATCACTTGAGGGGGCCGTAGTCCACACTTCCTCGTATGAAATTATCCCATTTGCACAACATGAAAAGCATAAAGGAATGTTTTAAATATAAAATTTAGAAGCATATAGAAAAAATAAATACCGTATATATCATATATAAAATATAGTTACATCATAATGGCCACCATGAAAGGTGTTAAGAGAAGATTTAACAATCATCGTTTCGTGAGGCAGAAATTCGCCATCCACAGAAACAATATGTTCTTTAACCATTAGACGAAAGTGTGTGTAAGTTTAGCTCAAATAATTCACATAAAAACATCCTAGTATATTGAAGATACTGGTGTTGTTACAAAATAAAGGAATATAAATAGTTTAGAGGGTTGGAGAAGAAAAATAAAACAAAATAACACAAGGGAAGACATTACCTTTAAATCAGGTAACTCTTTTTGATTTGAGCTCAAAGGCTTCCTTGGAAAGGCTTCTGCCCAAAGGTGATGCTTCAATGATGAAGAGAGGGATGTGGAGAGATTAAATGGGCAGGTTTTGGCCGAGACAAAGGCTTGAGAGGTGTGAGTAAGGTGGTAGAGGTGGGGGCCTTTTATAAGAGGAGAGGAGGGGCACTCTTTGAAAGTTATAAACTTTTACTTTATTATGAAATGATTTTCCAATTTTAAAGGTCCAAAAATTATATATTTCAAGGATAAGGTGATAATAGTTCTAAATAAACCCATACAATAGGTTTTTGACAAGTTTAGGTCTTAGATTTTACATTATCTTTTCATTTTATTTAAATCATTAAATAATGAGGTAATCACTGCATCATCATGGTGTCATAAATAATTTAATTTATTTAATGTCTAAAAATTATAAAAAAATATAATGATGTATGAAATATTTTTATATTTCTAATTAATATTTATAGTAAAAAATATGACTTCTATAACCCCATGTAAAAATTGTTTTATTAAAAAAATACATGTTTGTGACATTTTAATTTTAACTTTAAATAAAAAGTTATTAATGTCATTTTCCAACCAAGGTGGATCCATGGGGTCCCCAAGTTGACCCATGGATTTTCTTGGTCGGCCATGACTCATCCAATAAGGATATGACATGTGTCAAGGTCATTTTATATTATTAAAACATTATTTTTACCTTAAATTACAATAATTACCTATAATCGCGATTAAAATCTTAAAAGTTACTATTCACAAAAAAATTATTTTAATCTCATTGAACCAAATTTTACATCATAATGACAACCATATATGTCGTATTTTTGAAATTTAAATCATAGAATTGTTAAAGTTTCATTTAAACGAAAAATCAGTTTTTAAACTACCACTTAGTGGTTTCACTATTCATCAAAAATTGAAGTTTTCAGAAAAATACCAAAAATTCACCCTAAGCTATATTTGATATTCCGAATTCAAAAATGATGTCTGTTTTACAAAATTAAAAACATATAAGTTTCATTAATTAATTTAATAATTAATTCCCGCTGTCAAAACAAATAGCGTGTTTTTAAGAAACAATATTTATTAAAAGATTGACACTAGTTTAAGTCCAATTTCAAAGTGAAATTAATTTAAATGACCACTATTGGATTAAATGGTAAAAATATAGTCTAATTTAACTTTAAAAACAATTCAAAATATAATCTATTCCTATAAATAAATTATATTAAAAAGTGGTTTTGAATTAAAATACAACATTTTTCACTATTCATTAAAAAATGAACTTTATCAGAAAAATACCAAAAAATTACACAAAGTAAATGTTGATGTCCTGATTCTAAAGAAGAATTTTATTTTGTCAAATATAACACATAAAATTGTCAAAAAGTGTATTTAAAAGAGGTTCTCTATCAAAAGGCAGTAAATCAACCTTTTAAAGAATATTAGAATGTTTACGCTTAAAATTGGATTCATTCGCATTTTTAATCCTCCAATATTTATTGTAAAAAGTAAAAATATTTGACAAACCTATATAATAATTTTGTAGTTAGTTTTGTTTATTCCCATCATTACATCAGCTAGGTTTTAACTACCATTTAAAATAAAATTATTTTATTATTAGAGTGCAACGTAAGATTTCAAAGGAACTCGTTGTTGCATATTGGGTAAGCCATTGAGCATAGCATTCCCATTAAATTAATATTAAAATTTTATTCACAAATAGGGATAAATATAAAAATGTCATATTCTTTATTTACCTTGGGTGTTACATCCTTCCCCCCTTTTGGGAATTGCGACCTCGTAAATTTAAAATTGGGCTCGGAAACTTCATTGAAAGCCCCACATCAGAAAAGGAGTAAATTAATATATCACTTTAAAAGAAATAAAGGGAAGTAAAAAGGTCAACCAAGTTAACCCATACTAGGATTCCATGTATGAAAACATGGATATGGAAGAAAAAAAGGGTCATGTTCTGAGGGAGTGTGATAGAAAACATGTTTAGGAGAAAGTTAACCACCAGAAAATCACAAACTTCTGATGGGTTAAACGGTATTGGATTCCCCAGCAGGAAAAGTTAACGGACAAATTTTTTTAAGTTACTTTTCATTGAGGAATTTATTTTTGAGCTTAACTAAAACATAAGGAAATATACTTACTTGTCATTTTGACTTTCAACTTTTACTAGATTTCTTACACGAACTCATATTTTCTCCAAAAGATGAGTATTTAGGATGACTTGTTTACATTAAGAGAGATATAATCAAATTCTATAGAATCACCTAATCCACAAAAGATAACTGTATACTTCCCATGTATTTACTCCTTAACCAAAACTAAAACCAAAAAGGTTAGTATGAGATCAGATAATACCCAAAAAGGATAATCCATTATAAAAAAGAAAATCTATTCTTAATCTCCAAATTTTTTCCAACAAGACCCAAAGTTCAAAAAAGACCAAAAGTAAACCAAACTAAGATTGAAACCCAAATATTTTAAGGATTTAATCACATAGTCTTCCAAGTTAAA
The DNA here is from genome assembly GCA_963277665.1 of Viscum album. NCBI lineage: Eukaryota > Viridiplantae > Streptophyta > Magnoliopsida > Santalales > Viscaceae > Viscum > Viscum album. The sequence continues at coordinate 513,385,091 of OY728141.1, read as the reverse complement.
TCATAACATTTATCTCCAAACAACATCAGTTTCTCTTAAAGTCTCGTATTGAAAAGTAATTAACCTAATCACATATCATCCATGATAGGTTAATAATTTCCATAGATAACCCAAAATCAACTTACTCTTAATTCATAAAATAATCTAACTAAAAAGAATTAGTCCAACTAACCAGGGAATTCACGTAGTCCAGTGGTAGGCGATAAATACTAGTCGCACTTTGGTTGTGGGTTCGATTCCCGCAGCTTTGTCCGACGCGACGGGTTGTCACACGGTCTGCATGTTGTCCTTTTTCCAAACTATATAATTCTCAAATAATTCCCCAAAAATAGATAAAATCATCAAAAATAACCATAACATAATTTAACCTCAATTTTATCTCATGTCGTTCATATTCCATCATAACATATAGTAACCCATAATTACCTCAAAAGTAAGGATAATATAACCCAAATGGTTCTTTATAACTATGTCCATAAAAGAATAGATAACTATTACTTGAATAAAATTTTCATATATCAAACATCAGGGTTACACATACTATAAAAAGTCTTCTAATGTAACCCCATCATCAAAAGAGACTTAATACTCTTAAGAATTTCACCATAACTCTTGAAGCCCTTATATGTTGACTTCTTACTCATTAAACATTCTTCATGATCCATTAACCATTCATTTCCAACTTATTCTTAAATAATTATTTCCTAAAAACAAAATCATGAATCATATCCTAAGATTCCAAAATAGGAAAACAAATGTTAAGAAATAATACATACCTTTGATTGGTCATTGTCAGTTTCTTCATCCTCAATTGGAATGGAATTAGGTATTGGTAAACGAATATTTGTAAGATCTTGGTGATCCCATTCCTGAAACTTCTTCATAGGAAATGTGTTTTCATAGTGACCATGCACACCACATTTAAAACATTCAATTTATCCCTCAGAAAGAACTTCTTTCCCTTTCCTCGAGTCAACTAGATTCTTCCTTTTTCCATGGAAGGTTATTGCTTTATGACCTTCATTTCCACATCAATAGCATATTTTTGTCCCTTTGAAACATTTTCCTAGGTGTTTCTTTCCACATATTTGACACATAGGTTTCTGAACACACTTACCTTTATGATTATTACCTGTAGTTCCGTAGGGATTTGTTTCTCGCATATGTGATGCATTATAGAAATCACCAAGGTTTAGGTGGTCAATCGTGACTCCAGATAGTTTGTTGAGGATAAACACAAGAGTTCTCATTGCAGCTCTCATATCATTCAGTTGCTCGCTCAGAAAACTGTCACAGTTTCCTTCACATCCACTGTTACTTTGGTGCTTGCTAGATCCAGCCATTTACTAAAACCAAAATGGTCAGTGTGAGTATATCAACAAAACCATCATGTACTAATGAGGGATATAAACACTAAGATATACTCACTCATTCACTTTATATAAAACTAATACTCTTTTTGAAATCCTAACCATTATGGTAATGTCACTTATGCTTAAATAATACCCTAAACTCTAAAGTTATCTAAACCGACCTTTGATACCAACTATAAGGCCCCGACCTTAAACATTACTTAATCATGAATTAAATGAATAATTCACATAGAGGATCTTTTTAGGTTTAGAGTTTTAGAGAATTAGGTCATAATTATTACATCTCAAAAGATTACATAGTAGACACTTCTACTATGTTTCCATAAAATAATAAAAAAAATATTAAAAAGAAACATGTCTAGTTCTATGTTTTAGATAGCATGTCTTTCCTTGATCCCATCCTTGACCCTATTCATCTTTAATTCCTATGGAAAAAATTTCAAAAACATGGGATGAGCATAAAAAGCCCAGTAAAGGATACACAAAGAAGGAAAACTGTTAGTTTTTCAAAACAACAAGTAAACCAAGAATACTTTATCAAGGGTAATACTTTTCACCTTTATGAAGTAGTAAAAGAAACTCTTCACTGAATAAAAGATCATTACTTATCCCTTTTGTAACCAAAAGATTAACATTAAAACCCATATAAAGAACACATAACATGTAAAGGTAACTTGGGACATAAACATACTTAAATGGAATAACCATACGGTCGACTTCCACACATATCACTTAATGGAATAGCCATATGGCTGACTTCCATACCCAATGCATTGGAGGTTATAACGTAACCACCCATCCTGGTATTCACGGCACCACCCGTCATATGGTTTATCACGTAACCACCCGTAAAATGTCCAAGTACCATAATTACACATAAAATATTGAAAATATAAACATTTCAATAACAACATTTCATTTTCAATCACAATAAGTAATTCTAAGATATTTAATTAATCAATCCATTTTAAAAAACCATTTAAAAGAGATTTTTGAATCAAAGTGTCCCATACCACTTTAAAGATTTTAATGGAATTATAATTTTAAAACATTAATGTCCATATAAATAAATACTGAAAACCATTTTGAAAACATGGACATTAAAGATAAATATTTAGAATAATGAATATTTAAAACATTTAAAATTATATTTTTGTTAAAGAGTTTTTAACAAAATGAGAGACTCTTGAATACAAATAATTGCGGAATAAAATTTAATATGAGCTTTATAATATCATGATAATAAAGGTATTTATGATATAATATGTCAAAGGACAATATACACACCATATAAGAGTGAATTGGTGCATAACAACAATGAAGTCTCAATGGAAATGTAAATTGAGATGAAATCCATTATAAAGATGGTATCCTTAAATTAAGGACAAATATATCACATAATTATGTGTGAGAAATATAAATACACCCAATATAAGTGGATATTAAGTGTGAAACAATCAGAGTTCATTCACACATAATCTTGGAAAAACAAAACCAATGACATTGATATTTAACTCAATGAAATGAGATTGAGTTAAGATTTCCCTTACATGTTCGTAAGAATTTATCAATAAGATGATTATGTGTATAAATAGTATATCTACAAAAAGATTTGTGGAAATTACAACATAGAGATTCCACACATAATCTTGGAATAATACAATCAATAAGTAGAGGTTTAACCCAAAGAACTGAAAGTGGGTTAAGAAGTTCACTTACAGAAATCTGACAGCCTAACGACGTCACTTTAAAATTAAGAAAATGAGTTTATGAGAGAGAAAATGGTATCTCATCACCTGGACATAAAATTTACATAAATAAGGATATATAATAACATATCCCAACATAATAGGATGTGAATTAAAATACATAACAAACGAATTATTTTAAAAAGAGGAGGGTGAAAGGTCCCCTTACCGAGTTGGGTAACTTTCGAAACGTACACCCCATGGAAGAAGGGTCATACAATGAAGATGTAAATACCCATAAATGAAATTATACTAAAAAAAGTGTATAATAATGGGAAGTACATACACCACTCAAAGGAAATAGTGTCAAACGTAGCATAAATGTTACGTGAATAAAAGTGAGATGAAAATTCCCTTACGAAAACTCGGCAGCCTAACGACACCACTTAAAACTTCCAAAAAATGGATTTTTGAGATCAAATAGGGTCTCTCATAATATGAAAATAAAAATTAAAGTATGAGGAATATAAAATAACATCTCCAAAAATAAGAAATATTATCTTAAAAGAAATGACAAAAAAGAGAGTACTTAAAAAGAAAGAGAGAGGTTGGATCCCTTACCTCAAGTCTAACTTGTCTTGTTCGTTTATTTATATTCAGGAATAATAAACTTTGGTCAATTTATAATTTCTTAAGGAACTATTTTAAAGATTATTATTCAGTTCATATCACATATTATAATGTTATAATAATTGGTTAATAATGTGAGTTCATATCAGACGTTTTTGTCGATGTTTGGTACATGAGTCAAAAATGAACATGTTTGAACATGATTGTCCATGTAGTTATAAGAAAATCATCTCCAGAAAAGTATTAATGATTTAAATATCATATATATCCATTAAATATTCATTTTATATTACTCCATAACATTTGGAGATAAAAAGAAATAAAATTCACCGTTCATGGAGACGGTAGGCCGTACGTACGCATGAACACTACTTTCATTTCTTTGTCATATTAATGGAATTAAAAATAATTGAGAGATATATATTTTATAGTTCCATTATAATATATATGTTATATATTTCACATATGTTCATTAATTTCATTCTTTATACATTCCATGTATTTCATGAACGAGTGACATCACTTGAGAGGGCGGTAGTCCACACTTCCTCGTATGAAATTATCGCATTTGCACAACATGAAAAGCATAAAGGCATGTTTTAAATATAAAATTCAGAAGCATATAGAAAACATAAATACCATATATATCATATATAAAATATAGTTACATAATAATGGCCACCATGAAAGGTGTTAAGAGAAGATTGAACAATCATCGTTTCGTGAGGCAGAAATTCGCCATCCACAGAAACAATATGTTATTTAACCATTAGACGAAGGTGTGTGTAAGTTTAGTTCGAATACTTCACATAACGACATACTAGTATATTGAATATACTGGTTTTTTTTTACAAAAGAAATGAATAAAAAGAGTTTATAGGGTTTGAGAAGCAAAATAAAGCAAAAGAATACAAGGGAAGACATTACCTTTAAATTGGGTAACTCTTTTTGATTTGAGCTCAAAGGCTTCCTTGGAAAGGCTTCTACCCAAAGGTGAGGCCTAAATGATGAATATAGGGATGTGGAGAGATAAAATGGGCAGGGTTTGGCCGAGCCAAATTCTTGAGAGGTGTGGGTAAGGTGGTAGAGGTGGGGGCCTTTTATAAGAGGAGAGGAGGGGCACTCTTGGAAAGTTATAAACTTTTACTTTATTATAAAATTATTTCCAGATTTTAAAGGTCCCAAAATTATATATTTAGAGGATAAGGTGATAAGATTTCGAAATCCACACATAAAATAGGTTTTTGACAAGTTTAGGTCTTAGATTTTACATTATCTATTCATTTTATTTAAATCGTTAAATAATGAGGTAATCACTACATCATCATGGTATCATACATAATTTAATTTATTTAATGTATAAAAATTATAAAAAAAATATCATGATGTAGGAAATATTTTCATATTTCTAATGAATATTTATAGTCAAAAATATGACTTGTATAACCCCATGTAAAAATTGTTTTAGTAAAACAATACATGTTTGTGACATTTTAATTTTAATTTTAAATAAAAAGTTATTAATGTCATTTTCCAACCAAAGTGGCTCCATGGGGTCCCCAAGTTGACCCATGTATTTTCTTGGTTTTCCATGACTCATCAAATAAGGGTAGGACATGTGTCAAGGTCATTTCATATTATTAAAACATTATTTTTACCTTAAATTACACTAATTACCTATAATCGCGATTAAAATATTAAAAGTTACTATTCACCAAAAAATTATTTTAATCCCATTTAACCACATTTTACATCCTAATGAAAACCATGTATGTTGTATTTTTTAAATTCAAATCACAGAAGTGGTAAAGTTTTAATTTAAACGAAAAATCAGTTTTTAAACTACCACTTAGTGGTTTCACTATTCATCAAAAATTGAAGTTTTTCAGAAAAATACCAAAAATTCACCCTAATGTATATCTGATATTCTGAATTAAAAAATGATGTATATTTTAAAAAATTAAAAACATATAAGTTGCATTAATTAATTTAATATTTAATTCCCGCTGTCAAAATAAATAGCGTGTTTTTAATAAATAATATCTATTAAAAGATTGACACTAGTTTAAGTCCAATTTCAAAGTGAAATTAATTCCAATGACCACTATTGGATTAAATGGTAAAAATATATTCTAATTTCACTTTAAAACCAACTCAAAAGATAATCTAATCATATAAATAAATTATATTAAAAAGAGGTTTTGAATTAAAATACAACATTTATTACTATTCATTAAAAGATGAACTTTATCAGAAAAATACCAAAAATTTACACAAAGTAAATTTTGATGTCCCGATTCTAAAGAAGAATTTTATATTTTCAAATATAACACATAAAATTTTCAAAAAGTGGATTTAAAAGAGGTTCGCCATCAAAAGGCGGTTAATCGACCTTTAAAGAATATTAGAATGTTTACGCTTAAAATTGGATTCATTCACATTTTTAATCGTCCAACATTTATTGTAAAATGTAAAAATATTTGACAAACCTATATAATCATTTTGTAGTTAGTTCTGTTTATTCCCGTCATTACATCGGCTAGGTTTTAACTACCATTTAAAATAAAATTATTTTATTATTAGAGTGCAACGTAAGATTTCAAAGGAACTCATTGTTGCGTATTGGGTAAGCCATCGAGCATAGCGTTCCTTGTAAATTAATATTAACATTTTATTCACAAATAGGGATAAATATAAAAATTTCATATTCTTTATTTACCCGGGGTGTTACATTAATAGCTTTCCTAAATATAATTTTATAAAAATATACTCATCAATATAGCTTCAACATCATAATGCATTCTTTATCCTTACCATGTTATGTCACCTCCAATGTTCCTTTTTTATATACTTATGAATCACTGTGATTTCATTAATCCTAGTATACCTAAACATCAATATATCAACCTCCATGTATTTCAATGTTTTGCATCATTACACTCACTTCTTAACCCATGTATTTTCATGATCATATTTCTCTACCATGTATAATTTCCATGAAAAATAACCAAATTCCTTAATATTTTCCATCTATTTTTCAAGATGAAAACTTATTCTAAGGATTGTGAAGTTTTATTCTTTTTTACATTGAAAAATAAATTCATTAATTTTATAACTACCTGTAATATAATCATCCCATAATTATATGATTTATAAAAATGGTTAAACATTTTTACAATCCCAGGAACTTTTTGGTTTAGAGTTTTAGATAATTAGGTAAAATATTGCATAAAAAAGTAGGCACATTCACATAGTGTACATTTTTTCAAAAAATTATGCTTTAAGTTTACTACCTTAATTCATTCAAGAAACTTTTTATACCTTTAATACGTGTCACCATAGTAAAAATATTGAGGGTGAAAAAATTTATACTCATCCTTAGATCCTGTGAAAAACATTTGAAAATGAGTGATGAGAAAAAATATCTCAATAAGTGATATAAAAATAAAGGAATCCCATTAGTCCATTAAAAAACATGATAGAACATGATTACATTTTATATTTTTCTAATAAAACATCAAGAATATAAATAAAACATCTCCACATGTGAAAATAAATCATTGGTTAAATAAAACATTTTAAACCCATTATAAATAATTATAAAAATAATGAAGTTGTCCTGAGGCATGTAGTAACTCATGAAAACATTCCTTTGATAAAAACCACTCACCATTAAACTATACATAACTTATGAAGTCAAAAGATATCCATAAAAACACTATTTTCAAGAATAATATAGGTATCATGGATAATCATATTCATATACCATGTTCACTCATGTTTAAAAAAATTTAGAAATAACAAAGTCCTAGTTAATTCCATAAGAGTAACCTACCATGTTATCTCCCTCATATACCGCCTTCAGAGAATATTCATTACCCAATGAATTTTAGAGATATATTGAACTCAACCATCATCATCTATCATTTTCAAGTACCATATATGAAAAATATGTTTTTAAGAAGTAACATTTTCATCATAAAACCCTTTAAAAACTCATTTGAAGCTGTAAAAAAATTTCTTTCCACTTTCATATAAAAATAAAAATAAATATCAATTTCATTTGACAAATCTTTAAGTGAAATGTTCTCAGAATAATGGTAATATGAACTTCTTTTAAAACCCATGAAAAATAATATATGAATATTTACTATAAATAATGGTTTTGACTATGGAAAAAGGAGGTCATGCTGTATACATTAAAAAAATATTCTCTTGGGATTCTATAACCAAAGTCAAAATGATCCATATGGTAAACATTAAAAAGATTCATTTTTAAACAAATTTTTAAGAAAACCAAATGTAGATAAAAATACCCTTAAATATTTTATTTATAAATATGAACATTATTTTAACATTTTGAGGAACTTTCATATGGAGTAGAAAGAGTTTAAAACATTTGAAATAACATTTTAAAGGAAATTCATTTACCGTGATCCCCAAATCAATTCATTCGTATGTATACACTCCTAAGTAATAAAATTATATCAGTTATCTAATTGATTAATAATTTTTTTCATGTTAATTCCATTATCATTATTCTATTTATTTCATTTTTACCTTGTTTTATTTAGTTACTAAAATTATTAAGTTTAGGTAGTATGTTTTCGTTCTGTTGGGTCTATAACCTCAAAACAATATCGGTGTGTTGGACTTAGTCAAAGGGGTTATGGTTTCATTACCTAAAAAATATTAAAAATTGTATAATTATCATATTTATACATCAAATAAACTTTTAAAACCAACCATTTAATGTTTCCATGAAAACTGAATCACATCATTTCATAGAGATGGTAGTTCATACATACACATAAATGATGATTTCATTTCTCTATTGAGGGGAAAATAAATAAATTAGACAATATTTTATTTTTAAAGAATTATAAAAATGTTATAAAAGTTATGTTTATTCATTATTTCAATCCTTATGAGAATACCTATATGATGTAAATGAAAAATGAATCACATCTCTTCATGGAGGTTCTATTCCACACATACTATAAGGACCTGGCTTTAAAACATTACATAATCTTTAATTAAATGAATAATTCACATTGAGGATCTTTTCAGGTTTAGAGTTTTAGACAATTAGGCCATAACTATTCCATTACAACTCAAAAATTACAAAGTAGACAATTCTACTTAGTTTCCTTTTTTTATCATAAAATAAAAACTCTTGAAAAAAAGAGACATGTCTAATTCTATGTTTTAGATAGCATGACTTTCCCTTGATCCCATCCTTGACTCTATTCGTCTTTAAGTCCTGTGAAAAACATTTCAAAAACTTAGGATGAACATAAAAATCTAGGCAAGGGTTATAAAACAAAGAAAGAAAGCACTAGATCATCAATACATAAATAACATAAGTTCTTTAACATACCTCAAGAAATCATAATATTTATTAAATATAAATAGAAATCATAAATCATAAAGGTAACTTGTGGCATACATAACATACTTATGTTGTATCTTTCACAGCTACGTAGGGAGTTACATTTGGAATTCCCATCACAATATATTCCCTAAATCTCTTAGGAGAAACATTCAAATTTACCTCCATCACATTACCCAATGCATTAGAGAGATATCTCAGGGTCACCTGCCCTAGGTTTATCACAGAACCACCCATATTCATAAACAATTCCCAAGAACCATAACACATAAAACAAGCATAAAGGAAAGATAACATTTCCACATTAAAATCACAATATATCATTTCAAGATATTGAAATAATCAATTCTTTCTCAAAACCATTTTCAATACCAAAATACTTAAAAGGGTATATGGTATTTATCTTCCTTTAAAAAAACACTATGTATTGTTAAGGAAGCCAAAAATCAAATAATACTCGCGGCGGCGGAAAGGTCTTTGTCACCACGTATGTTAAAAATAACCATTCCTTTTTTTTCATTTAGTAAAAAAATTTGTAGAAAAATATTCCATTTTAATGAAATTAAAAGTAAAAGGGATTTATACACCATATAAAAGAAATTATTGTATAAATAAAAATAAGCCTCAATGAAAGGAGATTGAGACGAAATCCATTACCTCATGTCTGACTTGACTCGATTGTTCTTTAATATCCTGAATAATAAAATAAAGTTAATTTATACTTGATTAAGAACATTTTTAAATTTTATTACTACTTTTATATCAATTATTACCTTGCTATAACAATTAGTTAATTACTTGAGTTCATATCCGACATTTTGTCGATGTTCGGAACATGAGTTAAAAATGAACTTGTTATAATTATAAATTGTCCATGTGGTAAAAATTTCATAATATCTAGAATGATATTAATTATTTATGTATCATATATGTCATATATATAAAGTATATATATGTATTTATAATAGTACATAACATTTGGAGATAAGAAATGAAATGCACAGTTCATGGAGACGGTAAGCCGTACGTACACATGAACACTACTTTCATTTATATTTCATATTTAATGGAATAAAAACATAATGATACATAGGTATATTATAATTCCAGTATAATATCATATATAATTTCATAAACTCTGTCCTTTATATGTTCCACACATGGGATGAACGATTCATATCACTTTGAGGGGGCGACAGTCGACACTTCCTCAAATAAAATTATCGTATTTACCCACCATGAAAACCATAAATTTATTCTATAAATGAAAAATACAGAAGAATAGAAACAATATAAATATAATATATATCACATATAAATATAGTGACATATTAATGGCCTCTATAAGAGGTGGTATGAGAATATTGAACAATCATCATTTCGTGAGGCAGTAGTTCACCATCCACAGAAACCGTATGTTCTTTACCCATTAGATGGAGGTGTGTGTAAGTGTAGTTCGAATAATTCTCATAAAAACAACCTATTATATTTATTATACTGGTTTTTTTATAAAATAAAGGAATAAAAATAGTTTATAGGGCTGGAGAAGTAAAATAAAACAAAAGAACTTAAGAGAAGACGTTACCTTTAAATCGGGTATTTCCCTTTGGTTTGAACCATAAGGTTTACTTGAATTGACTTATGCCTAGGGTAAGGCTTCTAGGAGGAGGATATTGATGTAGGGAGATTAATTGGGCAGATTTTGGATAAGCCAAGTGGCTTGAGAAGTGTAAATAATGGGTTAGAAGTGTGGGTTTTTTATAAGGGAGAGGAGGGTCTCTTTAGGAAAGTTTAAAAATATTATTTTATTATATAATTATTTTCGGTTTCTAAAGGTCCAAAAATTATTAAAGAAGAAGATAGGATGACTAATGTTCGAAATAAAACAATCCATTAAGAATTGGACTGGTTTTGGATATTTTTTTAATCTTTATAATCTCATTTATTTAAATCATTCATTAATGAGGTAAACACTGTATCATTATTGTGTCATAAATAATTTTATTTATTTGGTGTATAAAAATTATAAAAAAAATATCATGATGTAGGAAATATTTTTGTATTTAAAATGAATATTTATAGTCTAATAGATAACTTGTATAACCCAATGTAAAAATTGATTTACTAAAAGATATATGTTTATGTCATTTTTGTCTTTACTTTAAATTAATTAATATAAAGTGTCATTATCACCCCCAAGAGGCTCCATGGGGTCCCAAAATCGATCCAATGATTTCCATGGTCAAACATGTATCTACTAATAGTATTATAACACATGTTAGGGAAATTTAATATTATAATAATATTATTTTTTACCCTTATTTACAAGATTTACCCTTTAACCATGATAAATAAAATATTTACTGAAATAAATATTCATAATGTCTAAAAATAAAAGTTACATATTTACAGAATTTGGACCTCCTGATTACAAATATGGAATCCATTTTCCCAAATTCAAAACATAGAAGTTGCAGAAATTAATTTAAAATTAATTCCCGCTGTCAAAACAAAAAGCGTGTTTTTAAGAAATAATAACTATCAAAAGATTGACACTTATTTATGTCCAATTTAAAAGTTAAATTACTTAAAATGACCAAAATTGGATTAAATGGTAAATAAATAATATAATTACACTTTAAAACCAATTTAAAATATAATATAACCTTATAAATAAATTAGATTAAAAGGCAGTTTTGAATTAAAATACAGTATTTTCACTATTCATTAAAAAATGAACATTATCAAAAAAATACCAAAATTTCATCCAAATTAAATTTTTATTTCTCAATCATAAAGAAGAACTTTAATTTTTCAAATATAAAATATAAAATTTATAAAAACCATATTTAAAAACGGTTCTCCATTAAAAGGTGGTAAATTGACCTTTTAATGAATATTAACATATTTATGCATAAAATTGGATTCTTTCTTATTTTAAGCCCCAAAAATTTATTAGATAAATGTTAAAACATTTAACAGACATTTATATTCATATTTTAGTTAGTTATTTCCATTCCCACCCATACAACGACTAAGAGTTAACTACCATTTAAAATAATATTATATTATTATTTTTCAGTATGACCCAACGCTGTGTGCAACGTAAGATTTCAAAGAACCCTGTTGTTGCGTATCAGGTATGCCATTGAACATAGAATCCCCTTTAAAGTAAAATTAACATTTAATTCAAAAATATTAATAAATATAAAAATGTTATATTCTTTATTTACCTGGGATGTTACATCCTTCTCCCCTTTTGGGAATTGCGTCCCAACAATTATATTCACTTTTCAAATAAGTGGGGGTATTTATCCCTCATAGGATTTTCAGATTACCACATTTCCTCTTCAACCATATGGGTTTTCCATAAACCTTTACCTGATTAATTAACTTATTCTGCAACGTTTTATCTCTTCGGTCAAGAATTTGGAATGGTTGTTCCTCATAAGAGATATTTTCTTCCAACTGAACTACCTCTGGGCTCAAAACATGAGATTAATCTGGCATATACTTTATTAACCTTGACACATGAAAAACGTTGTGTACCTAGGATAAAATTGGAGGTAAATCCACTCTGTACACAACTAATCCAACTTTATCTATGATTTCATATGGTCCAATGAACCTCAGACTCAACTTTCCATTCTTACCAAAACAAATCACACTTTTCTATGGAGAAACTATGAGAAAGACATGACCATTAACCTCAAAAGAAAGATCTTTCCTCCGGTTATCCGCATAACTTTTCTGCCTACTCTGAGCTGTTCTCATGTGATTTTGAATCAATTGAAATTTTTCTACCATCAATTATACCAATTTTGTTCCCATTAGTTTCCTTTAACCTACTTCATCCCAAAAGCTGGAGTTTGACACTGCTTCCCATATAATGCCTCAAATGGAGCCATCTATATACTGGAATGAAAACTGTTATTATAAGAAAATTCAACCAAAGAAATATTTTGGTCCCAAATTCTCTATTTATCCATCGAGCAAGAATGTAACATATCCTCCAAGGTCAGAATTTTCTGTTCTGACTGCCCATCTGATTGAGGATGAAAATCTGTACTAAAATTTAATTCAGTACCCAACGAATTTTGAAGGACTTTCCAAAAGTTAGAAGTAAATCTGAGATCACGATCAGATAAAAGAGTGAGGGGAACACCATGCAACCAGACTATCTCTTTAACATACAACCAAGTAAGTTGATCTAGAGAAAAAGTATCTCGATTAGGAAGGAAATGAGCAGATTTAGTCAATCGATCAACAATAACCCACATTGCATTATTATCTCGAGATGTCTTTGGTAATCCCACAATGAAGTCCATGGATATATTTTCCCATTTCCACTCTGGCACCGGTAAATAATGAAGCATCCCTTTCGATAACTACCTCTCTGATTTAAACTGTTTACAAGTCAAACACTTCACAATAAAATTAGCAATTTCTCTTTTCATTCCATCCCACTAGTAATACTCCTGAAGATCTCTGTACATATTAGTACTACCAAGATGAACTGAAAACGGAGAACTATGAGCTTCACATAACAAATCATTCTTCAACTATGAATCAAAAGGCACACATAATCTCTTCCCAAACCTCAAAAAACAATCATTATCAAAGTTAAAATAAGTTAACTTACCATTCTGAACCAAATCTAACTTTTTTTGCAACTCATTGTCTTCCTTCTGCGCTTTCTTAATTCTGTCCGATAGAGATGATTTCACTGACACCTAAAACAAAACAGAAAAATTTCCTACACCAACAAATTCTATTCCAAATTTCATCAAATCAAAAACCAAAGGATCTCATTCCAAATGTAGCTTGGTTAATGAGGCATTACTTTTTCAACTCAAAGCATCAAACACTTTATTTTCTTTTCCCAGATGGTAATGAATTATGAAATCATAATCCTTGATTAATTCTAACCATCTCGTCTATCTAATGTTTAATTCTTTCTAAGTGAATATATACTTCAAACTTTTGTGGTCAGTATATATTTCACACTTTACTCTATACAAATGATGCCTCAAAATTTTTAAATCAAAAACAACAACAGCTAATTCCAAATCATGTGTAGGGTAATTTTACTCATGAGGTTTGAATTGACGTAAAGAACCGGAAATTACCTGATCATTTTGCATTTGGACACAACCAAGTTATTTCAATAAAGCATCACTATAGATAAAAAACTCACCATTTCTGGAAGGCAGTGCCAAAATTGGAGCATTCACCGATCTTGTTTTCAACTCCTGAAAACAATAATCACATTATTTTGTCCAAATGAACTTAACACCTTTTTGAGTTAACTCATTCATTAGGATAGATAACTGTGCAAAATTTTCAAAAAAACTCCGGTAATAACTTGTTAATCTAAGAAAACTAAGAATCTCGGTTATATTTGTGGGTCTTGACCATTCTTCAACAACTTTTGTTTTAGCAGGATAAAAAATTATGCCATTTTTGGAAACAATGTGATCAAGGAAAGAAATTTGTTGTAACCCAAACTCATACATGATGAATTTCCCATACAGTTTCTTTTCTTTTAAGGTTTGCAAGAAAACCCTTAAATGACTTTTATACTCCTCTTTAATTTTAGAAAAAACTAAAATATCATCAATGAAAACAACCACAAACTTATCTAGGAACTCACGGAAAATTCTATTCATAAGATCCATTAATATAGTAGGTGCATTGGTTAACACAAAAGGCATAACTACAAATTCATAATGGCCATGTCTAGTATGAAATGCGGTCTTTAGAATGTCTGCTTCCTTTACTTTCAATTGATGGTATCCTGACCTCAAATCAATCTTAGAAAAATACTGAGCTCCCTGAAGCTGGTCAAACAAATAATCAATATGAGGAAAAAGATACTTTTTCTTAACAATGATGTTATTCAATGCTCTATAATCAATGAAAAGTCTCATTAAACCATCTTTATTTTTAACAAACAAGATAGGATCACCCCATGGTGATGTGCTAGGTCAAATGAAACCTTTATCTAATAACTCCTTCAATTGCTTCTTTAACTCTAAAAGTTAAATTTGATCCATTCGATAAGGGGGTTTTGAAATTGGATTAACATTAGGAACTAAGTCAACAGTAAATTCAACTTCCCAATCAGGTATTATACCAGTAAAATCATCAAGAAAAACATCAAGATACTCATTTATCACTGGAACATCATTAATCTGAACAGTTCCTTTGTTTTCAACAATATGTGCAAGGTAACATTCATTTCCATCTTTTACTAGTTTCTCAAATTTCTGATATGTTATCAAAAGTAAGGGTTCATTATTGTACACAAACTGAAAATCTTTATAAAAATAAACCTCTTTAGCTCTGCAGTCAATCTTAGCATGATAAACAGAAATCCAATCCATCCCCAAAACAACATCAAACTCTACAAGAGGAAAAATAATAAGGTTTGCAGGTAGATTCCTTTCGCACACAAGGATATGAAAGTTCTTATGTTTTCTTTTTGTCTCAACATTTCCTCTAGGTGTTTTTACTATAAGTTTAGGATTAATATCTTGAGATGGAATTCCCAATTTAATAGAAAACTTATTATAAATGAATGAATGTGTAGACCCCAAATCAAACAACACATTGGAATAATCTGAACAAACAAACAGTATACCTGATACTACTTCATTTTATGGCCCAACATATGCTGAAGTAGTTGCAAAGGATTTAACCATCCATTTATGCTTGTAGTCTGGCTACATTCCCTCAGTTGAGTTCTTCATTGGACACTTATTTGTATAATGACCCATTTCATTGCACTTAAAACATTTTACTGACTGTAAATCAGATTTTGTATTACCATTGCCCTGATCTTTTTCAGTGCAATTATGAGCCTTATGTCCCATTTTACCACATCAGTAGCACTTACCATAATTCAAAATACATTCTCCATCATACTTTTTACTAAATTTTTCACAAAATTTAAACTTAAGTTTCTTACTATCAGAATTTTTTGAAGAGTTCTTCCCTTTCATATACCACACCAACCTCTTATTCTGTTGTTTGTCAAAGAACACTTAATCATCATCAAACTCTATTTCCACCTTCTTCGCACATCGAACAAGTTTTTCATAACCTTTGAACTCACGAGAAGATAAATCCCTTCGATACTATATCTTTAATCTTTAGTAAAAAATGATTGATTTTAGTATCAAGATCTCTAATGAAATTTGGATCATACCTTTCCAATCGAGTGAATTTTGCTTCATAAGCAGCCATTGAATCATCCTCCTACCTCAATTATAGGAATTTTTTTCCATCATAAGACAAACCACCTTAGGAAAATATTTCTCAAGAAACACACCTTTGATTTCATCCCAATAAAGAGCATCAATATACTCAATATAACTGATATTTTTCACCATCGACCACCACTGATCAACTTCACCTTAAAAATAATAAACAAAAAGACTAACCTTTTGATGTTCTGAACACCCCATGAAATCAAAAATATTTTCTAGTGCTTTAATCCACCCTTATGCTAGCACAGGGCCAGATGATCCTCTGAATGATGGGGGATGTTGCCTCATAAAATGACCCACTACTGACATTTTCCTCTGTGGTTAATTTGTATTATCTCATGCATGGATACCACCACCATTTATAGCCAGAGTCAATTGTGCCATCACTGTAACCAACTGTTCAGTTCTGATTTGAACCATCTCAGGTTGCTGATTTGGAAGGTTGTCTTCCTCTTGATGTCGTCCCATCATAGCTGCTCTGTTTACTCTACGGAAAACCATTCTGAATACAGAAATATCTTAGGCAAAGCAACATGGTAATATGTAAATGCTATATCATTTCAATAATAACTTAAACTAAAAATAATTTATGGATATTAATTTAACAATATCCTAACTTCTAAAGTTGTCTAAACCAACATTTGTTACCAACTATAAGGACTCGACCTTAAAACATTAAATAATCTTGAATTAAATAAATAATTCACATTTAGGATCTTTTTAGGTTTATAGTTTTAGATAATTATGCCATAAATATTACATTACATCTCAAAAATTACAAAGTAGACAATTCTACTCAGTTTCCATTTTTTTATAAAATAACAACTCTTAAAAAAAGAGACATGTCTAGTTTGATGTTTTAGACAACATGACTTTCCCTTGATCCCATCCTTGACCCTATTCATCTTTAAGTCCTGTGAAAAACATTTCAAAAACTTGGGATGAGCATAAAAAGCTCAGTAAGGGTTATAAAACAAAGAAAGAAAACATTAGATCATAAATACATACATAACATAAGCTCTTTAACATACCTCATGAAATCATAAGATTTATGAAATATACATAGAAATCATAAATCATAAAGGTAACTTGTGGCATACATAACATACTTTCATTGTAGCTTTCAAAGCTATGAAGGGAGTTACATTTGGAATACCCACCATAGTATATTCCCTAAATATCTTATGAGAAACATTCACGTTTACCTTCGTCACATTACCCAATTCACTGGAGAGCTATCTTGGGCTCACCCACCATAGGTTTATCAAGGAATCACCCATATGCGTAAACAATTCCCAAGAACCATAACACATAAAACAAGCATAAAGGAAAGATAACATTTCCACATTAAAATCAAAATATACCATTTAAATATATTGAAATAATCAATGCTTTCACAAAACCATTTTCAATACTAAAATACGTAAAAAGGGTATATGGTATTTATTTTTCTTTTAAAAAAACACTACAGCTTGTTAAGGAATCCAAAGATCAAATAATACTTACTGTGGCAGAAAGGTCGTTGTCACCACGTAAGTTAAAAAGAAACATTAATTTTTTTCATTTAGTAAAATTATTCATAGAAAAAGATTCCCTTCGAATGAAATGAAAATTCAAAGGGGTTTATACATTGTATAAAATAAAGTCATATATAAATCAAAATATGCCTCAATGAAAGGAGATTGAGACGAAGTCCCTTACCTCATGTCCGACATGACTCGATCGTTATTTAATCTCTTGAATAATAAACTAAAGATAATTTATACTTGATTAAGAACCTTTTTCAAATTTATTATTTCTTTTATATCAATTATTATCTTACTATAACAATTAGTTAATTATTTGAGTTCATATCAGACATTTTGTCGATGTTCAGAACTTGAGTTAAAAATGAACTTATTATAATTATAAACTGTCCATGTGGTCGAAATTAAATTATCTATAAAATGATATTCATGATTTATATATCATATATTTAATATATATCTATTATATATATATTTATTTATAATAGTACATAACATTTTGAGATAAGAAATGAAATGCACCATTCATGGAGACGGTAAGCTGTACGTACGCATGAACACTACATTCATTTCTATTTCATATTTAATGGAATAAAAACATAATCATACATAAGTATATTATAATTCCAGTATAATATCATATATAATTTCATCAAATACATCTTTTATATGTTCCACGCATGGCATGAACGATTCATATCACTTTGAGGGGGCGGTAGTCTACACTTCCTCAAATGAAATCATCGTATTTACCAACTATGGAAACCATAAAGGTATTCTATAAATAAAAAATAAAAAAACATATAAAAATATAAATATAATATATATCATATATAATCCAGTTCCATATTAATGAACAACATAAGAGGTGGTAAGAGAATATTGAACAATCATCGTTTCGTGAGGCAGTAGTTCACCGTCCACAGAAATAGCATGTTCTTTACCCATTAGATGGAGGTGAGTGTAAGTGTAGTTCAAATAATTCTCATAAAAACAACCTAGTATATTTAGGATACTTGTTTTGTTATAAAATAAAGGAATAAAAAGAGTTTATGGGTTTGGATAAGTAAAATAAAACAAAACAACTTAAGAGAAGACGTTACCTTTAAATCAGGTACCCCCCCTTTGGTTTGAACCAAAAGGTTTACTTGAATTGCCTTCTTCCTATGAGAATACTCCTAGGATGAGGAGATTGATGTATGGAGATTAATTGGGAATAGTTTGGACGATCCAATGGGTTTGATAAGTGTGAGGAGAGAGTTAGAATTGAGGGATTTTTATAAGGGGGAGGAGGGGCTCTTTAGGAAAGTTTAAAAATATTATTTTATTATATAATTATTTTCAGTTTATAAAGTTCAAAAAATTATTAAATTAAAATATAAGATGACTCATGTTAGAAATAAAATCATCCAATAATAATTGTACAGGTTTTGTATATTTTTTTAATCTTTATAATCTTATTTATTTAAATCATTCATTAATGAGGTAAACATTGCATCATTATTGTGTCATAAATAATTTTATTTATTTGATGTCTAAAAATTATAAAAACATATAATGACGTAGTAAATATATTTATATTTCAAATGAATATTTATAGTTTAAGAGATAATATATATAACCCCATGTAAATATTGATTTACTGAAAGATATATGTTTATGTCATTTTTGTCTTTACTTTAAATTAATTAATATAGTGTCATTATCACTCTCAAGTGTCTCCATGGGGTCCCAAAATAGACCCAAAGATTCCCATGGTTATACATATATCAAAACATAGTATTAGGACACATGTTAGAGTAATTTAATATTATTATAATATTATTTTATTACCCTTATTTACCAGATTTTCCCTTTAACCATGGTAAATAAAATATTTACTAAAGTAAATATTCATAATGTATAAAAATAAAATTTATCTATTTACACAATTTGGAAATCCTGATTCCAAATATGGAATCCATTTTCCAAATTCAAAACACATAAGTGGCAGAAATTAATTTAAAATTAATTCCTGTTGTCAAAATAAAAAGCGCGTTTTTAAGAAATAATAACTATCAAAAGATTGACACTTGTTTATGTCCAATTTCAAAGTGAAATTACATAAAATGAAACAAATTGGATTAATTTGTAAAAACATAATATAATTACACTTTGATACCAATTAAAAATATAATATAACCTTATAAATAAATTATATTAAAAGGTAGTTTTGAATTAAAATACAGTATTTTCACTATTCATTAAAAAAATGAACATTATCAAAAAAATACCAAAACTTCATCCAAAGTAAATTTTGATGTCCATATCTTAAATAAGAATTTTATTTTTTCAAATAGAACATATAAAATTTATAAAAACTATATTTAAAAATGATTCTTCATCAAAAGGCGATAAATCGACATTTTCATGAATATTAGAGTATTTACGCTTAAAATCTGATTCTTTCTTATTTTAAGCCTCTAAAATTTATTGGATAAATGTAAAAAAATTTAACAAACATGTATATTAATATTTTAGTTAGTTCTGTACATTCATGCCAATACAACGGCTATGCATTAACTACCATTTAAAATAATATTATATTATTATTTTTCAGTATGACCCAACGTTGTGTGCAACATAAGATTTCAAAGAAACCCATTGTTATGTATCAGGTATGCCATCGAACATAGAATCCACTTTAAAGTAAAATTATTATTTATTTCACAAATATTAATAAATATGAAAATGTTATATTCTTTATTTACCTGGGATGTTACATATACACACGAGTGACGTTATCAATTTCTAATGAATGGAAAGAGTAAGAAGGTATGTTATATATTATATTTAAAGAATAATTATTATGACATAAATATTATATATATTTATTTTATCCATTATTTTATTCATCTATATAATCCCCTGATGAAAACAACACATTGCTTTATGTAGGTGGTAGTCCACTTGTACGCATGAGTGATGTTTTCATTTCCCACAAGATGGAAATGGAGATGAAAAAGGGTTTAAAATAATCCTAATAAAATTTCATTATACGGATGATTATAATGTTATTATTTCATCATGGTTAATTAATATTTTAAGTTGGTAGAATAATAAATAAGCATGAAACATTTGGTTAAGAATTATACACCTTTAGTAAACCTCCCTTGACTTACATCTCAAGCCTTTGTAGGTTGATATTTTTGTAAGACTATGACCTCTAAGACATGGTGATGGAATTCAAGAAGGTATTTGGGTATTTACTTTTCAATCTACAAGGATTAAAGTCTACGAATATTAAGGGAGATGAGGTTCCCAATTATAAGTGAGTGGAGTGACATAATTGTAATTTTTCAAAGTATTAAAATAATATAATGCCTTAATCATGGGAAAGTGGTTGTAAAACTAAAAAATTTAAAATATAAGGCGATAAGGGTCAAAATAAAATCATATAATTAGAATTAATATAATATTTTCCCCCTTATCACTTATTTTTTTACCATAATTAACTCTTTTTTCCATTTTAACCTTTATCAGGGTGATAATGTTTTACGAAAGTTACAATTCATAATGATAAAAAATAAAATGTAAAACATTAAAAAATTTGAACCAATTTATTAAAAATATTTAAAAAATTTCAATATTAAATTGAATGTTTTGGAAAATTATTAGTTTTAATATAAAAATGCAATCCACAACGAAAACAATTTTTAGAAAAATGCCATTTTTAAGCATAAAATTGATTTTATAACAGAATAAAATATAATGACGATTAATAGAGTTAATTTAATTATTTTAATTAAAATGGGGTCAATTTTACTATTAAACCTTAATAAATTAAAATTTCACTTTTTAAATACTTGGAAATAAATGAAAGTTTTAATACAAATTGGTATTTTTAACTATTCACCCAAAAATCAATTTATTCAAAACAATATAAAAAATTCACCCTAATATATATTTGATATCATTAATCCAAATATTAATTAAATTATAAAATTAATTTTATAAAATTAATAAATTTAACTTTTAAATAAAACCATGTAATACATGGAAAAAAATGTAGCTAAATAAAACTATTCCTTTATCGATATAATGTCATTAATAAAACTATGATGAATATAAATAAATAAAATGAAAAATTATAAATCATAATATTGATTTATTTATAATATTACCTTGGTTTTAACATTCTTACCCATTTAAAAAATTTAAAGCTCACTATTTTATTAATTACTTAAACAAGTGCGAGTATTTTTTCCTCATAGAAATTTTCGATTCTCAGGTTGCTTCCTCAATCATGTAATTATTCCATAAAAACTTTAATTGGTGAATAACCTACCCAACCTATTTGATCAAAATTCTAAATCAGATTTTATTCTTAGTAAAAATTATCTTCCAACTATATCTCCTCAGGGTTTAAGACATGAGATGCATCAGGTACATATTTCCTTAGTAATGAAACAATAAAAACATCATGTACCTGAGATAAACTCAGAGATAAAGATAATTAGTAATAAATGGAATAAAAATTATTCAGAATTTAATATGGTCTAATGAAACATAGAATTATATTTCTCTTTTTTACCAAAAATCACAACACTTTTACAAGGATATACTTTATTGAAAATGATCATCCACCTCAAAAGAAAGGTCTTTCCTTTAACTAAATACATATTTTTTTTTGTATGATACAAGATTACCTTGTATAGTTTTGAATTATATTTACCTTATTAACTATCTATTTTACAACTATGATACTGAAATTTCCTTTCATTGAATTCATCCCAACATGATGGAGTTCAACAACACTTTTTACATAATGTGTCAAAAGGTTCTAACTATATACTGAAATAAAAACTAATGTTATAAAAATATTCCACAAAAAAATATGATAATCCCAACTTCCATAATAATATAGTGTGAAATCATAACGATTGTATCATAATGTATGAATATTTCATTAAAAATTTCAATGAAATTGAAGATAAATATTTCTTTGAAATTTAATTCAATATCCAATGAATTCTGAATTCATTTCCAATTTTTTTTGGTAAAACTGGGATAATGATATGATAAAATAGAGTGAGGGAATCCATAAAAAAGGACTTTATCTATAAGTACAAAAAATTTATCTAAATAAATATTTTCTCAAATATGACTTAAATGCATAGATTTATTTATATGAACAATAATAACTGAAATCACATTATTACCTCGAGATTTTTTTTTGTAATCCCATGATGAAATCCATAGATATATTCTACAATTTATATTCAAGAACTAAAAAAGGATAAATAATTCCCTTCTATAGTTTTCACTAAACATTAACCTATTGAAAATTAAAACATTTTATGGTAATATTCACAATTTACTTATTCATTCAGCCCTAGTAATAATATCTCTGAAGGTCTTTGTGAAACATAGTGTCACTAGGATAAAAGGAAAATAGAGCCCTATGAGATTCATTCAACAATTCCTTCTTCAACTAGGAATCACTTAGCATACACAAACTCTATCCAAATATCATATAACCTTCGTTTTCAATGTTAAATTTAGTAAACTTAACCTTAATGGACAATTCCACAATTTCTTGCAAATCACGATCTTCCTTCAGAGCATGATTAATTCTATCTAACAAAGATGAATGTAGTAACACTTTAACCAAAAGAGAGGGAGTTTTTTGCATGAACAATTCCTAGTCTAAGATTCATCAAATCATTAACCAATGGATCATGTTTCAAAAATAATATGTTAATCTTAGAATATATTTTTGACTCAAGGAATTGACTACCTTTTTTTTGATTTACCTAGATGATAGTTAAAAATATAATAATAATCCTTTATTAGTTACAACCATATTCTCTTCCTCATGTTCAACCTTTTTTGGGTGAATGTACACTTTAACCTCTTATCCTCAGTATAAATTTCTCATTTTACCCATATAAAAGATGCCACCAAAATTTTAAAGATAAAACTATACTGAAATATCTTGATCATATGTATGATAATTCTGATCATAGAGTTTTAATTTACATAAATCATATTCAATTACCCGATCATCTTGCATCAAGACACAACAATGACCCTTCGAAAAAGAATCACTATAATTAAAAATTTCACCATTTCTTATTGTCAAGGATAAAAATGAATCATTTCAATTCCAAGTAATATTCATCACATTCCACTATATATAGGAATTTAACTATTTTTCAAGTTAACATAGTTTGTGGGCTAGATAACAAAACAAATCAAAAAAATAACAACAATAACCCACTAATCTTAGAAAACATTGAATCACAATGACATTTTTAGGACATTTCCACTCATTAACCACATTAGTTTTAATAGGATTAACAGTTATTTCATCTTTATAAACAATATACCCAAGTATTGAAATATTCAATAAAAAATTACATTCATTAAATTTTCTATGAAACACAATTTATTTTAAAGTTATAAAAATAATCCTTATGTGTTTCTAATTTTCTTCATAAATTTCAGAATAAACCAAAATTTTATCAATAAAAACACAAAAAAATATATCCACACACTATAATTCCATCCTTGTAATTCCATCCTTGCAATTCCATTCTACTTCACCTTTAGTTGGTGATACCCCGGCCTTTGATCAATCTTTAAAAAATACAGATCAAATTAGAGTAGATAAAATAAGTCATTTATATGAGGAAACATATACTTATACTTAATAGTGATGTTATTGAGTAATCTATAATCAGTAAAAAGTCTCATGAAACCATCCTTATTTTTAAGAAATAGAATAGGATAACCCCAAGGTGTTTTTATTGAGAAGATGAAACCCTTATCAAAGAACTCATGAATGTTATTTTTCAATTCTAACAACTCTAATAAATCCATTCTATAGGGATGTTTTGAAATTTTATTAGTATTAGGAAATAATTCAATGGTAAATTCAACCTATCAATAAAAAATAATACCATGAAAATTAATAGGAAATATATCCATATATTGACTTGAAATTCTCACATCACTAATTTAAACAACTGATTTCTTTTCAATAATACGTGTAATATAACTTTCACATCCACATTTTATCAGTTTTCATCATCTTGATATGTTAAAAAAGGTATTAATTAATTATTATATATAAAATAGAACTCATTCTAAAAAATAAATTATTTATCTCCTCAATCTCTCTTATAATGATAAACCGAAATACAATCCATATCTAGAATAACTTCAAACTCTACAAGGGGAAATAGATAAAGGTTTGTAGAAAAATCATTCTATAGAATATAATATGATGATTTTAATAAATTATTATTTTCTTTATAATAACCTATAGATTTTTTACAAATATTTATAACTGCATTTATTTAGATGGTATTTCCATTATATTTTCAAATTTCTAAAATATAAAAGAGTGGATGGATCAAAAATCAAACAATACATTCATATAATTTGAATAAACATTTAATGTAACTATCACCACTTCATTTGAGGTTCCCGCATATACTGTAGTAGTAGAAAAATAATTTACCATAAATTTTTGTTATCTATATTGGTGATTCCCAACATGAGTAACTAACTTTGAAAATATATTATCATAATGTACCAACACATTTCAATGAAAACATCTTAGTACTATTTTATTATCTGTTTTCCCATCACTTTTCTCAACAGAACTCTTTTTTCAACACCCTTAGTTTTTATGAATTATTATATTTTTAATAAATTAAATTTATTTTATAGGTTTCATTATATGAAAAACCTTGTTAATATTTCACTACACACAACACTCGGTTAGCTTTCATTACACACAACATTGAGTTTTAACACAACTACGATATATTATTAATATACTTATTTAAACACAACATCTATAACCTAGACATAGAGATAAGAATTGTAATAAATAAATTTTAAATATTATTTTAAATGTTTTTATAAAAAGTAAAAATATTTAAAAAAGAAGTATTTAATTTTTGTTAATGTTTTTATATGTTTTGAAAATACTATTTTCTCAAAAAAAATATTTTTTTATTTCTTTATGTGAAAATTATTAAATTTAATTTTTCACACATTTATAAAATTAATAAAATAAAATAAATTAATTTTTTAAATCATCATTTCAAAATTATCCTAGAGTGAAATTTTGGGAGTTTTCTAAAACTTTTCTTTTTTTTGATGAATAGTGAAAAGTACTGAATTTTAATTGAAAAATGCATTTCCATTTAATTTATTTATAAAGGTAAATTATATTTTAAATTGTTTTAAAAATAAAATTAGTTAAATTATACATAAATAAATCCAATTTAGGTAATTGTAATAAATTTTATATTGAATTTCAATATAAAAACTTTATAAACTTTTGAAAATTTTCTCTTTAAAATCCTGCGTTCTCATCGCATTAACAGGATTAATTTCAAATTAAATTTTGAAAAAATAATGGATTGAAATTTGGAAAATGGATTAAATATTTTTAATCCTCATAATTTATATTATATTATATTTTAAAATTAATTTTTGACCAAAACCAGTTGTAAAAATAGTAAAACTTATTCACCAATGTTAAGGTAAAAATGGGTTTACTGGGGGGGGGTGTTAAACTAAAAATGTAAGGGTTAGAAATAACTAATTTTTTTAAAAAAAAACATTTTATGGACATATGTGATCCCTATATCATCTAGGATCTATAATTTTCCATTATCAGAGCCCTGTGACATGAAAAATTCATGGGTGGAATTCTTTCTTTCAAAAAATTACAAATGTGCCACTCACCTCACTTATAAAAGGTCACCCCTTCTTCTGTCATATTCACACATGCAAACCCATTTGTTTACACAAATACCTACCCTAATAACATCCCAACATCCATCATATCATCCTATAATCCTTATTTTGTACATAAATTTAACCAAGGAAGGATTTTGGTACAAATCTAAAGAGGATACTCGAAGAAGAGGTATTGTTCATCAACAAATGTTTTTATTTTTTTCTTTCTCAAAATCTTTAAATTATTATTATAAAAAGATTATATAATAACCAATTTATATTATATATACTTAAATATTGTTATGTCAAGGGAATAACCTACATCAATCACTATTTTAATCAAATGGGTTTCAAAATTATAGTTTTTTTGTACGGAGGACTTCCACCTCATGAACCAATGTCATTCCTTTTCCATTACCACCTCTCAAGGATGAATATAATTATGTATTTATTATTTATAGATGAAATTTATAATATTATAAGTCTTTTTAGATTATTATATAACACACAACATCATGTTTTTTTTTGGAATATGATAATGTCACTCATTTGTACGACAGACTACCACCTCACGAAGAGTAGTGATTCATTCATTCTTTAAATGGAAGATAATAAGGATTGTTGTAATGAAAATATGTAATAAATATGACATTAAAAATTATTATGGAATGATAATATGTCATTTAACTTTCCTTCTTTCAATATGTAGATAAAATTCTAGATATTATGGAATCATGATCAAATCAATAGTACGAAAATAAAAAATCAAAACACATTCGGAAAAAGCGGTTATTACCCAAAACGTAACTTTAACATGGAATTGTTAATAACATGGTAATAAAATGTATTAATAAAATAATATATGGTATGATAAATATAAATATTTTTCATTAATATATGTATAATAAAATTTAATTTATTATACATGAGTTTTGAACGTGTACAATGGAAGTTAAGACTTAAGGTTAGGGATTTACATCACATGTTTCACTTTTGTGATACACATGCCATATTCATTGACAATTTATTTAACATAGTTTATATAATTCCCATGAAATTATTTTATGATTATTATAATTAAAATCATGGGGATTTACATATCCATTTTAGGATATCTCTTTCATTTGGTTTACGTTTCAAAATTTACCAAAGTGGTTAGATATTTTTTTACTCTATTTTCCTTCTTTGAGACTTATGTTATGTTATGAACCTATATTCTTTTATTAGGTGTATATAAAACCCCTTTGAAATGTAATATCATGAATTTATTTATACTCATGATATGTTAATATCCATCTTATGTTATTCATTCATGGTTCTTATGATTCAATATTACTAAAGTCATAGATATTTAATGTTACAATATCAAAATTTATCAGAATTGTTTATGATTATGTTTCTGATGATATAATATTATGATACTTCCCTAAAAAAACCTAATAATTTTATTCTATTATGGGTTTTCATTATATTTTAATTAATATTTCCATTTCCCCCTCTTTCGTACTTAAAATAATTGATAAAATGTTTTCAAGAAAATATGACTTTATTTCTCTCTTGTATTAGAAATCTAAAAGGATATATATTTTCTTCCAAAACTTTTTTTTCTAAAAATGTTTTCAAAAATGGATTTAAAATCATGAAAATTGTTTATTAAAGAATTTTTTTCCCATTTTTTATTTTTTTTCAATTTTTTAAGGGAATCTTCATGTCATTTTTCAAATAGTACCCATTTGGATTTTATAAAAAAAATGTGAAAAGAATATTTGTTTTTAACATGAATAATATGAAAATTATTTGTTAGTGTCATGAAAATACAATGATTTAAATATTCCATTACAATTATTTAATATTATTTTCAAATAAAATGTTTTATTTAATATTTGGGAACTTATTTTTATTTTAAATAAATGATTTAAAAGTAAAAATGGATTTTGAATATGTTTTAAAAAGTGTATTTCAAATTAGAACAATTATTTTCTAAATAAAAATTTTAATTATATTTAAAGATTCCTTTATATATTTCAAAGTACATTTTCTAAGAAAAGGATTTTTAAAATGTTTTATGAATTTTTATTTTTAAAAATGGTTTTCAAAGAAATGTTATTTTTCCTCAAAGAAATGTTCCATACGATCTTTAAAAATAATTTTCCATCTAATATGAAATAACTTAATGTTAATTATGATTTTAATGGTCTATGATCCAAGTATACTATTCTTATAATTTCACTAAATACTTTATAATTATGATAAAAATGTGTTTATGAATTCTATTTCTCTACCACAAGTTGTACTATGATAAAATTATTATGAAACCCACTTATTTTTCTATGAGTTATGCTATAATGAAATGATGAAATGATTATGAAACCTACCTATTTTCTATAGGATATGATAAGATTAAATATTTATGAAAACCATTTATTTTCATGGTATATGATATGATTAATGTTTTATGATATTGGGGAACACATGTGTATAATTTTCATTATATGATGGGTGGGACATATATATATATATCCCTCCAATGAATTGGGTAATGATTAATATTATATCAGCTCACAGGATACAATGGAGATTATCCCAATCCCAAAAGAGGGTACATGGGAGGTCATCCCAATCCTGAAGTAGGTACATGGGTGGTTAACCATAGCCTAACATTTTATTAATGTTTTTGTGGGTATCCTGGAAATAATATTTTTAATACTAATGTGTTGGCCAAAGATCCTTGTCTTATTCCAATGTTTTTCTCTCATGGATCTTGTTCTTTGATTCCCTTATGATTCATTTCATATGAACTACCAATATTTATTCCATGCCTTTTTATTACGATCTTTGACATGCATGGAATGGTTTTCAAATGTTATCCTCATGTTCTCATACCATTATGTTTACATTATGATTAAATATCTCCCTTGTTTAACCTTACTGAGCATATGATCTTACCCTTTCTTATGTTCCCTTTCCATAGGTTTTGAAGAAATGTACTACGCATGATATTTCCTAGAAGAGTGATATTTATGTAGATTATAGTGGGAGATATTTTAATTTACCAATGGACCCATTTTTTCTGTTTCCATGTTTCTAAATACACTAAAATATTAATACCCTCAGGTTTTTTGTGTAATGTAATGAATATTCATAGAAAATGATTTAATATCTACATATGATAAGCCTAGGTTGCTATAATTTTCCCTATATTCATGAGCCAAATAAAAAATATTACCACATCAGTAACAATTTATAGACCCTATATAAAATTCTTTAAAATGTACTTTACCATATTTGGAACATTTTGGATGATTTCCTCCATATTTCTTGGTTGACTACTTCTCCAATGCATTTCTCCATACTTCATCTTTCACCATGTCTGGTGATCCAACAAAATCTAGAGGGTTATTTTTCTTGAAATTATCCACCATATGTATGTTCCTTTATATAGAATTTAGTTACTATTTTTCATTGGTACCACTATAAATAGACCACATCAACTAAATTTACTCTGCTAAAACACATTCAATTCCAACCATTCCATGTTATTGATTTAGAATATCATTATCCAATTGATGCCTTACTACTTCAACGCCCTCACTTACTATATAGAAAACCATTATAAAAATACATGTATTAGTTAAATCATCATGGATTTAAAGACATAATATTTAATTTTATTACTTTGAAATTCATTTGAAGTATTCAATAACTTTCTTTACACACAACCCCGAGTCTAAATAAAATACGATATATTACAACCTTTATAACCTAGACCTTTGATTAGCGGGTATGAATATGACTAACCACAATACCATATATATATATATATAAATTATTTAATTCATTAAAATATATTTATTAATACCTAATAAATAATCATTAAATTTTAACAAAATTATTTCATGATTAAAAGACCTATTAATATGAAGAAATGTGTTTTTTATGTGTTATGATTTTTTTAAATGAATATATTGATCACTATTATTATTTTTTAAATTAAATTTATTGGTATTTTATGAATATTTTTTTCATAAATTATTTATCTAAAGGTTAGGAATGAATATAAAATCATTTGAAGGTAAAAATATTTCTTTTCTCAGAAAGCTGTTTTTTTGTGTGCAATGTGTTTTTATATCAGTAAATTAAATACATCACTATTTAATAATTATGTAAATGAAATTTATATATTATATATTCAATAAAATATTTTAACATTCTTTAAATATTTTTCACTAGGCATGGAATGAATGTAAAATCAATTCTATGGTTAATTATATATTAAAAAATAATGGTTTTCATTATGTTTTGTGTGATTATTTAAAAATTAATTTCTTTCAATTATAGAAATTGAATATGATTAAATGGTTACCATATTTATAATCAAAATTTAAAAATTTATTAATGATTCCAATTTCAATTTGGGTCATAATTAATAGTAAAAATAGTAAAAAAAAACTATTATCATGATTAAGGTTAAAATAGCTTTATCGGGGTGGGGGTGAAACTAAAAGACAAGGGCAAAATGCCACTTAAACTTATCTAAATCATATTGGTTTAATATATTTCATCCTTATATTATCTTAAAATTTAATTCTTATCCATTGGTGCCACTATACTATGAAAGTGACTTTATATAATTTAAATATTTTAATTGATTCCATGTGTGTCCCTTCCTCTACTTACAAAAGGACTCCTATTCTCCTATATTATTCATAATATTTTATCCCTTTATCTCAAAAAAGCCCTAACCAAAAACCTTCCTAAATGATTTCCCTTCATTCTTGAGCTTCTAGTCTTACCCTAAGACTATACAAAGAAATCTTAAGGTTTAATCTAAGGGAGGTCTCTCAAACACCAGTGGTAAAAAACTATCAATGTCAGCTTTTCCATTGAATTTTGGTTATAAAGAAACATGAATAAAGGATATGTAGAAAGTGGGACTTTTAATTTCTGTTTATAAAAAGAGACAGTAAAAAAACTTTCTGAAATATGAAATATAGAAGGCTTTCAACATTGATTTTTCAGTAAAATTGACATTGAAATCCCTTTTAAAAGAAGAAATAAAGAAGGCATTCCTTATCTGTTTTCATTAAAACATATATGTAAAGCCTTCATACTCAGTTTTACATGCTGTTTTTTTGTAAATATTACATGTATGGCCCTAACATCTAGGCTTTCAAAGTGAGTTTTAGAAAAACCAACATTGAAGGGTAATTGTTTTTTTAAATATTAATAAATTCATAATTATAGACCTAAAAAATAAAGTAAAAAACCAAATAATAGAAAAAACAGAACAAACAGAATAAGAATTAAAAAACATTTAAAACCTTCAAAATATTTTTTTTACAAATTTACAGCTAAATGAAATTAAATATCTAAATTAATCTAACTTTGAAAATATTCTTCAAATAATTTTTGATGGTATTTCAAGTCATTTTATGTATATGTAAAAAAATAATAAAAACCTAAAACATAAAGTGTTATGAATTTCAAAATATAAACTAATTTTTTAAATTATAAGTGTTATAATGAAACTATTATTTGAAAAACAATTGTTGTTTTGTTATTGATTGTCTCATAAATAAATCATAAAACATAATAAACACGTTAAAAATTAACTCATTGACAATGAAACTACATTTATGAAGTAATATTTTGAAAAATATAAACCTAAGATTTGTAAGAAAAAATAGGTATTCACAGATATAAAAGTTCTCTATGAGAACATTAAAATTCCAATTTTCTTGGTTCTATAAATTAATAGTGAGTACTTTTGAAGTCAATCCATAAAGTAATGTAATTTTAAATATTAATTATCAATTTTTTTTTCAAAATTAAAATAATTATATTAAATAACTAAATGGATATAATAAGTCTTACTATTTAACAATTTTTTAAATCTTATTTGAACAACATCTGATAAAGAGCATAACCAATATGATTTACATTATTTTGGAAAATATATGCAAAATAACCAATGTACACTAAAATATAAAAAATTAATCATAAATAATAGTTTCATGAATATTGGATTATAATTATATATTTTTTCTTAATATTTAATGAATGGAAAAAACTAACATTTAATATGTATGTTTCTAATCATTCAGATATATATATATATAATTTTTTTTTTAAATCTTGGTTGATTTTTTTATAGTTGATAAAATGTATTATTGATCCATCAAACCATAAAAAGAAGTGAAATCATATTGGATGTAAAGAGTGTCGAGATAATTGATTTAAAAAGTAATTAATTAATTCAATATAACATTTTTTACTTAAATAAATTAAAATAGTAATCAAAATTTACTTAAATGGAAAAGAACTAAAACACCGGTACAATGGGATCCTCAACCTTTACAATATCTACGATGTTGGTTTTAAAAATAGGTAATCCTTAATATCTTCCACATATATCACCACCCATAAAAAATTATAATAATTATCTAATATAGAAATAACATGTGTTAACTTTGTTACCCCATCAACTTTCAGAGGAGCATCTGAAGGTGGTGGAACCTAAAATTTTCCTTTCCTTTACAGTGATTCATTTTATTTATGATTCTCCTATATAAGTTACATGTATTAAAATATTAAAAACAATTATATATTTATTTATAAATAAAAAATTGAAAACAATGAATAAAATATTTTCAGCTGCCAACAAAGATTAGTTGTCCAAAGTAAAAACTGACCAATACTCTCCACCTATGGACACATGCTTAGTAGGAAATAACACTGAAGCAGTCGGGTCTATAATATCACTTATCTCTACTCTAACCTGACCTGGCTACATAAGTTTATGATGTACATAATCCCCAGATAATGTACAATTATGTATGGTATAATACATACATGTGGATCCCCAGCATGAAACTCATAGTACATGGTCAGTTTTGAATGTGGAGGTTGAAGATCTAGGTAGGTTGGTTGGAAAAGCTATGTCTATCTTATCACCTATACAATTATAGAATATATTTATGATTTAATTCTATCCTCTATCAACTAATTCAATTGTTACATCTCATCCTTCAAAGAATGCATTCCAATCATATATTCTTCCCTCATTGATGTCATACTAAGGGCACAACCATTTTTTATACCTATACCATACTTATACCCTCTAACATGGCCTAGGTGTTTTGGATTTCATAAAGATGCGGTAAGAATATTCATCCTACCCTTAGTGATAAAGGTCCCATGTGTCATTTTCATATGAAGGGCATTAGGAAATATTATTTTCAAATGTTACATGAGTGAGAAAAATTTATAAAAAAGTAATATTGAAGAAAATTAAAAAAAATACTTACGATATTATAAGCTACTTCCTTTATTGGACCAGTAATGTACATCCCTTTTTTAATTCTCTCACTTATTTGTTTTTCATGATGAGGTAGAGGATATAGAGGGTTGTGTGGAACCTCTTCTCAACCACTTCTTGACTTGAATTGTAATGTAATAAATTTTTTAGCAATAATTTTCTCCACTATTAAAGGATACCATCCACGTGACAATGTATGATGGTATAAATTCTAAGACTAAATCTCTTGGTGAGTTTTTTTAAAGGACTATTATATAATAAAAAATAAATAAGTTATCATGTAATTAAAATTTATTAACCCCATAAATTGTAAAAATAATAAAAACATACCCTAAAGGATTCCTTCGACTGATTAGAAACAAACTACTACCATGTATCCATATCTATAAACCCATAATTAAGGCATGGATCATCATTTTCTTTACTCCCAAAAGTATAATATGAAGTCAAATTTTACTTAAAATCTCACTGTCTAGTTGCTTCAAAGAATAATTTTTTTTTAATTTTTTTTTCTATTGAAAGTAAAATTTCATATGTAATTGAATAGATAAAATATTAATAAATGTATAATATTTAAAGAATTAAAAAACTAAATAAATTTTTTTATAAATATTACCTTTATAGACTCCCATAGAAGATATTTCATCGATTGGTCAATGATCCTGCAATCAAGGAATAAAATAATTTTCCTAAAATGAATCTATATATGCATGTAAATCATAAAACATGTAAAATTTGGGCTATTTGGGTGGTCATTCTCATCAAAGTTAATTATCATCCTCTTCTCTCCACATGCGAGTGAAAGTTTTGGTAAATTTGTAATCACACACCTACCATCATTAGGTACCTTCCTCTCTGAAGAAGCAGAAAAAGAAGAGATGCAAATAATTTTAAGAAATATAATTTTAATTTCATTAAATAATTTAATTAATATATATATATATATATATGAAAAATGTCGATAAATCAGTTCCCCTGCATTCATATCAATCATTTAGAAATATGTATTCTACTAAAAAAACTCTGTGTACCTATATTTGATTAAAATCAAATAATTGTAATAAATAATAAATTTTATGTTCATAATAGTAAACAAAAAATTTAATGTAATATTTTTGAACCAAAAAATATTAAATTCAAACTAGTGAATATAAAAATTTATAAAAAAAAGGAAATAAATGATTATAATATAAAAATGTGTAATTTTCTATACTTGTATTTCATTAGAAATAAATAAATTTTATAAGTAAAAATGTAAATTTTCATGATAATAAGAAATTTGTAAATATTTTATTGAATAAAAGAATATATCAAAAAGAAAATAATATAGAGAAAATAGTCACAATAAAATTATAAAGTCAAAAATATTCAACCAAAAAATAAATATATGAATATGATGAATATAAAAAATATAAAAAAATGGTCATAATGATAATTATATATATATATTTAAATATAAAAGTAAAATAATTATGTTTTTAACAGTGTTGGTTTCACAAAAAAATAGATTACATGATTAATTAGGTGATTAGTTGAGTGTTTTCCCATATATCTTTTACATGATCATTTTATGTTGCATGGATAATGTCTATATCACAATCATTGTTATCATTAGGTAATCATGTAATTTATGAAGAAAATTTAGATATACCTCTAACATAATAAATATTATCATCAACCAAATTAATTTTTTCCCTTAAAAAACAATGGACCACTGACCATTTGGTGGGTAAAAAACATAAAACATTTTTTTTTCAATTGACTCCAAGATAAATGATTCCACCTTAAAACTAAATATTTTCAATCAATAAGTGAAAATCCATAATAATAAAATTTCACACCATTGTTACCATCAACTGAGTTACAATTAAATACAAATACCTATAATTTTGTATAATAAATATCTCATATATCATTAATGACTCCAAAATATGATGTTGATGTTGAAATTTGGGTTTTATCTTTGGAACTCAGAAAATACAGTTCTTCAGTGATAACCATTACTCCACTATTTTAAATGGTACTCTTTTCATCTAGTTTTTTGGGTAAAATGTGTAACAATTAATATCAAAACACGACCACATGATCAAATTAACACTTAGTCAACCTACTAACCATTATAATTTTTCTAAATGTGGATGAATCAATGTTGATTTTCTTCTTAAAACATTAATAAAATGAATTTTTTAAATTCATTAATCAACCCATTTTTATTTCTTCACAGATATATTTCCTTAAATATAGAAATATGTGATAATATGTATGGTTTAACCACAACTATATTGTTCAAAATATATAAATGTCTATGGATCACTTCATCACATGAAATTATTTTTACCTTCAAGAAATGAATACCATTACCTTTATCATCAACTATTAAATTTTGAGATATAAGGTGACCAATGTGCTCCACTTCAGAAAAGTAATTAGTGAAGAACTTAATTACCACTTCTAATATATTATTTTGTATAATATAGGCCTTTGGTCGAAGAAAATTATTAAAATATCCCTTTAAATTTTGATATATATTTTAAAAGGATATATCTAATGTAAATAAATAGGACCACATATTCTTATCTCTCACACTAAATGAATTAATAGATAAAACATTATATCAAAAAATATGGTGTAAAATACATTTCTATTCAGAAAAGTATGAGGGCTATTTCATTATCCCACACATCTAACAAATATGGATCTATGAATTAATTGAAAATTGAAATGAAAATTAAATACATCTAGTTCATAGAATTTTTTAAAGGTTTCAAAAATATGCTACCCAATGAAACTAGTAAAATCTATTTCATCTATACATGACAGTCATGATATTTCATACTTATTAATTTTAAATTCTTCAATGACACAAATTTTTTAACATTTAATGAAAACCCACTAGTTAATTTAATACAATGAAGGTATTGAAAAAAATCATCTTCTCACTCTTTCTTAATGTGTGAAAATATGGAGGAAAATATTCTACGTTTCCTTTAATTGTGGGAGATAACTCTAAATGTTTTCCCATGGTTGTTAAATCTTTTTTTAATCACCTAAAATGTTATAAATAAAATCCCCCTTGTGATTTAATTAAATTTCTTATTATGTAATATGGTTATAGAACACACATGCAATTATTTGGTTTTATTATATCCTATAGGATTTAAAAGACTGTTACGCATCATAACTGTTGATAATATAGTCATTGAACATTGATAATATGATTAGTATAAATATAGGGTTTTAACAAATCCAATTGACACATACAAAGGATGTGATGCCCTCAACCAGTAGGATCATACCCTATGAAGGAAATTTATCAAATATTATAAGGGAGATAGAATCACTATAATTTTATTTTGATTAATACAAATTTTAGATCCATCAACTTAATAATTATAGAAACCATTTAGAGGAGAAGTTTAAGCTCATCCAGATCATAACCCAAACCATGTATTCCAAACCACCCCATAAAAATATCACTGTCACATATGATATCCTTAGGGAGTTTTATGGTGTATTAAAGGGATATGTTTAAATACCCTAATAATATGAATATGTATATTTTATATAATAATGAATATATTTTCATCTTATTATTGTTACTTTATAAATGATTTTGATTTTTATACCATAAAGAAAAAAATTTATTTTTAATATTAAAATTCAATAAATAATTTTATTTTAACGAATTAATTGATTTTTAAAATATAGAATATTATATTGAAATATTTTTATAAAATATTTTTTATTAAATATAAATTATCATATTATTTTTACAAATTCAAATGTAATTTTTATAAAGGTTCAAAAATTGTTTTTGTAAAAAAACCTAACATTTCACAATAAGTATCGATTATTATTTTAAAAGTGAAGATTAAAATATTTATAAGATTATTTAGATAAAATGAATATTATTTTTGGAAACATAACTTTAAAATTATCCAATGGTGAAATTTTCATAATTTTCGAAGATAGTTGAATTTTCGGGTAAAAATTAAATACAATATAAATATACGGTGTGTATTGTGATATCATAATGACCCAAAAGTGATATATTAATCAATATAAAGGTTATTTAAAAAAAAATTTGTTTTAAATTTAAAATAATTTTATTTTATGTTTATTCTATTTATTTTATAAATCCATTATGAATCCTCAAAAACCTATAATATATTTTAAGGTTTTAAAATCATTTCTTTAAGAGTATGACTAACTTCCACATGAACAAGGGAATTATTTTATTATTTTTGGCACTTTTACATATAAAAAAATGGAAACCATCTATATTTGGAAGAAAAAATGGGAAAAACTATTTGAATGTTTGTGGTTTTTGTTATTTTATTATGTAGAGTCAAAAACCTAAGTTTGAGAAATAATAAATAATTCCCCACTCATTTCCTACATTATCCCACCCAATATCCTATTTCTCTTCACTAAAAATCATTTTATAACTTATTTCTCTTCTCTAAAATATCTATAGTCCTCCCAAGGGTCCCCTAAGCTCTCAAGAATCTCCTCCCAAGCATTTGGAATCACACTCTTAAGGTAAGGTTTCTTTTCTTTCTCAACTTTATTCAAGTTTATTAATTATCTTATGCCTTGTATTTCTAATTCCTAATGTTGGGATATGTTTTTACATGTACCTATTACTTTCAATTTTGTTTTTTAATGATGAGAAACCCATTTCTCTCTTATCAATCCATTTTATGAATCTTTAAGTGATACTTCTTTATGCTGCTGAAATTTTACCGCAATTTTTCATGTCAAAAAATTTTGTAGTAAATACCATACTGATTTCCTATCAAGGGTTTCACCTTTATACACTTAGACTTATTTTATTGGGTAATTACATGTATTTATTACCCACTCATTTATCATGAAATTAAATATGATGATGAATGAATCCCTGTTTTATGATCTATGGGGAACACTAAAGCATGAGAATGAAATGAATGGGATGGGTGTACCTGAAATTATATAGCGCTCTAATGTATTGGGTATTATTTTAGTCTCATGAGATATCATTCAAGGGATTAGAAAGTGAAACTAATCCATCACAATACTTGTTTCATCATGATGTCTCGATAGTTATCCCTGAACTATGTTTATGACACAGTGTTTTAAGTTGTTGCCACATTTCCCATGTTGCCTTTATGATTATCATGCTATATCATGCCTCATTGTTCATGTTAATAATTCACACTACTTTTATGCCCCATTTATATTCACATTATCTAACATGTGTTACATTCTTCATGTTATTCAATTTTTATTCCCTTACTAGGATTTATAGCTCACCCCTTTCTTATGTATGTCCCTAGGTTATCCCATGTAGTTTTATGTAAGAGTATGTTATGGATGTTTTCAACAAAGATGACACTTTTCCTATTTTAAGTTGTTATGTGATGTACCTAATTCCAAAATTCACCAGTCTTATAAATATTTCAGATTGTATTATGTGTAATCTTATATAATAAATCATTAATTAATGTATAATAAAGAGAAGGTTTGTTATAGTTAGTATGAAAGGAAATGTTTAGTTATTTTTGGGATTAGGATTAGAAAACTCTAGAGACAGCCATAGGGGTAATACTAAGTATAAGAAAAAATCCATTAATTATAGTAAGTTTAGAGTAGGTAGTTTGTTAAGAAAATACATCCCTGTCTGGATACTTTAAGTGGATGTGGCTCAGGAACAGATGTACATAGGGGTAAAACCTAAAAAATCGAATTAAGTTAGACTCGATCGAGAACTAGTGCATGATAATGGGATTTTCTTCACACATGTTTTTAAAATCTTGGGGGATATTCTTTGGTAAATTTATATGCTCGTTATGAATCGTTATTAAGGGGAAAAAATGGCCATAAAAGTGTATGTTAGGAAATATACCATAGATAACATATATTGAAGCCTTAAAATTCATTATTTAATGAAATAAATTTCATTATTAAGTTATACCTTTAATTTCACTGGATTATAATTTATGTGTTTAATAGTTTAAAAATTATCACCCCTACTTTTACCTTTATTATAGACAATGTCCATGAAATAAGAGGAATCCGATAATTAACCAATGTGAAGGGAAATGCAATGAATGCCCCAACGAGATGTCGAAACTGATGAGAGAGGGAATTACAAACATTGTGATGAGACTCTCAGCTAACTCAAGTTATTAATATAATCATATATCTTATGGATCATCCAAACCCCCCAATGAAATAAAAATCTACAATTTAGGTCTTTATGTGACAAAGTCCTCTAACATTCAATGGATCACCTGACCCCATAATCCTGGGACAATGGATCAACACCATTAAGAATATCTTATCCATACTTAAATGTTACGAACAAGATAAGGTTCTATTGGTTGTTCACTTAATGGAGGGACAAGGTGATCAGTGGTGGATATTGATCAAGAATATGAATCCTGAGGAAAAAATCAAAGCAATGGGGTGGAAGGAATTCTGGAAAATCTTTTTTGATAATATTTTCCTGACACTATTTGGCTTAAAATGTAAACGGATTTCCTTTTAATCAAGAAAAAATATTAAGAATCTATTGGGGAATATAAGGAAAATTTCACAATACTTTCACAATACACCTTTGCTTTGTCTTTACCCTTGATTGCAAATTTGACAGCTTCTTTGGTGGTCTAAAACCTAGTCTATGAAAAGTCTTGGAGATCTGAGTCTTTGATAGCTATGAGGAAATTATCTTATTTGACCTAAAAGTAAAAATGGAGATAAGAAAATCTCAAGGTTATCATGAGGATAAGAATCCAAATGTGGAGAAAAATTTTGGAATCCTGATGGAGAAATCTAATGATGTTATGAAATTTCAACATCCCAATTTTTAAAAGTAAGGAAAGAAGCACCCAAGAATTTTCGTAAAGGGAATGATGGAATTCTTTAGATTTGGGAATTAAGGACACCTAGATATCAATTACCGATGGGAGTAACCTATTAATGGGTTGGAGTAAAGGAATTATCCAGTCAACCCTCAACGCATGTTTTATTATTTCAATTGCAAGGAACTATGACACATTAAAATCCAATGAACCAAGCCAAGGATGTTTGGAGACAACCAAAAACCTCCAATGCAGTATGGGTGAGCTTATTTCCATCACAACCACTGATGTAGATCTTGACAATGAAGCAGTGAAAGGTATTCTAGTTATTAATTCAAGGATATAAAACATAATTTTTTATTTTGGTTCTATGCATTCCTTCATATCATGAATTTTTACTATAAATATTCAAGCACCACTACAAACCATGGAAGTGGAGCTGTCAGTGAAAATGAAAAATGGGGAAATTTTTCATCCCATGTATATAACACCTCCCCTATCAAAATTTGTGGGATAAAATTCCAAGAAAACCTTTTGATACTCCCTTTGTTAGAATTTTATGCAACTCTAGGTATGGATTGGTTTTTCTTATATAGGTCCAACATAGAATTCCATGAGAAGGAAATCACCCTCCGTATCATGAATCATCCTCCAATTCTGTACAAATTCACAGTGACTAATGAATCTTCATTAGCACCAACATATCAAGAATGGATATTATTTCCCTATAAGAAATCATATCTATCACAAATTATTGATTCTAAGGAAAGGATCATCCTTGAAGACAAGCCCATTTTGAGGGAATACACTAAATTGTTTCCCAAATAATTCCGTAGTCTTCATCCTATCTGAGAGGTTGAAATTTCAATTGATATTATACATGGGGAATTACCCTTATTTAAGACTCCATAAAGAATGGTTGTTATGGAACATGAGTATTTGAATAAAAAATAATAGGAGAATCTAGATAAAGGGTTCATACACCCTAGTGCTTCACCACGGGGTGCATCAATCCTCTTCACTATGAAGAATCATTGGTCAATGCCCCTTTGCATTGATTATTGTGAGCTCAATTAGATCATGATAAGGAACATGTATCCTCTTCTATAGATTGATGACTTGTTCAATCAGCTATGTTGAGAACTATACATCTCCACGGTTAATCTATGGTTGGGGTATTATCATGTTAGGGGGAAGAAGGAGGATATCCCCAAGATTGCTTTTTGTACAAGGTTCAAGAACTATGAGTTCATAGTAATTACATTCAGACTCACTAATGCTCTACAAATATTCATTGACTTGATTAATATTTTCTTTAGAGATTACCTTGACCAATTTGTGTTATTATGTATAGATTATTTTCTAATATACTCTAAAATAAAGGAGGAGCATGAAGAGTATCTGAGTACTATGCTAAATATCTTACAAAATGAGAATTTTATGCCAAGTACATTAAATTTGAGTTCTGGTTTAATGAAGTATCATTCATGGGGCATATCATCACTATAAATGTGATACTATAGACCCTTAAAATATATAGGCAATTGAAGGATTGACATGTCCAAAATCTATGATGAATATCCATAGTTTACTTTTATTAGATGGGTAATATCGTCAATTTGTAAGAATTTTTTCATGAATGTCAATCACTATAACCAATATAACTCAAAAGGGTGTCAAGTTTTATTGTAATGATGAATTTTAAGAGATCTTTAAGGATTTGAAAAAGAGGACTATCAAAACACCTATACTTACACTACCCACAAGTGGATAAATTTTTGTGGTATTATGAAATGCTTTGAATAAAATATTGAAATATTTTTTAATGCACAATGACAAAGTGATAGCCTATGATTCAAGGAAATTGAATGTTCCCTAATAGAACTACCAAACCCATGATCTAGAGTTAGATATAGTGCTCTAGGAATTGAAAATCTGGAGGCATTATCTCTTTGGGGAGAAGTGTAAAATATATATGGATTATAAAAGACTCAAGTATATATTCACATAGAAAGATATGAATATGAACTAGAGACGATGGTTAGAACTGATCACGAACTAGGACTGGTCAATCAACTACAAACCAGGAAAAGAGAATAAAGTAGAAGATGCTCTAAGTATAAAAGATCCAACAATTTTATCATTGATGATAATTGAAAAGGATACAATCATCTTAGAGTTAAAAAGGATGGACACGGGAATCATAAAGGATGAAAAATCATCAACCCTTTCCCAAATTATTACTCAAACATTCATTCTATAGAGGAAAATGATTAAAAAATAAATGATGTGGGAATTTATAAGAATATGGAGGATATAAAAAAGGGGAAATCCTAAGAGTTCAAAGTTAGTGAAGATGGAGTTATGATATTTGGGTCAAGAAATTATGTACCATAAAATCCCGAGTTAATGAATGAGTTGTTGGATGATGCGCATAACTCAAACTTCTCCATCAATACAAGGAGCACAATTATGTATCAAGATATTTAAGAGCACTATTTGTGGGAAAATATGAAGAAGAAGATCATTGAATATAATTAAAGATGTATTGTATGTCTTCAAGTGAAGATAGAAAGGAAAAAATACGAGTGGATGATGAAACCATTACCTATACCTTCATGAAAATGTGAAAATATCACCTTGGAATTTTTAACTAGTCTTTTAAAGACCTCAAGATAAAATAATGCTATCTGGGTTGTGGTGGAATGTCTTGTAAAGACTGCACACTTCACTATGATTCGAGAGGACTTCTCACTCAATCAACTTGTAAGGATATACATTAGAGAAGTGGTGAGGCTGTATGGAACACCACTATCAATTGTATCCGATCGAGATCCAACATTTAACATGAAGTTTTGTAAGAGTCTCAAACATGTTCTAAATATTTATTTTAAATTAAACATGAATTATAACCCTCAAACTGATGCCCAATTTGAGAAGACTATCCAAAAACTCAAGGATATGTTGACAACATTCTCGATTGAAATCAA
Organism: Viscum album; assembly: GCA_963277665.1. NCBI lineage: Eukaryota > Viridiplantae > Streptophyta > Magnoliopsida > Santalales > Viscaceae > Viscum > Viscum album. Next base: position 513,341,316 of record OY728141.1, on the reverse strand, counting down.
AGGAGGATGGGACCAATATCTTCATTTGGTTGAGTTCTCATACAATAATAGTTTCCACTCAAGAATCCAAATGACTCCATATGAATAAATTTTTGTGAAGAGGAGGATAACAACTAAATTTTGGGATGAAATTCAATAATTAAAATTACTAGGTCCTAAAATGGTTGAGGAAATAGTGGAAAAAGTTAAAACCATTCCGCAGCACATCAAGGTAGCTCAGATTCGATAGAAGAGCTATGTAGAAAAACACTGATGAGACCTAGAATTTGATGTTGGATAAACATTATTCCTCCATATATATCCATGGATTAAAGTGATGAGATTTGGGTAGAATGTAAAGCTTAGTCTAAGATACATTGGTCCCTTTGAGATCCATTATCACATCAGAGTGGTGTCTTATCGATCAACACTCCCAGATAACCTATCTTAAGTACATGATGTATTCCATGTATCCATCCTGAGTAATTACATACCAGACCTATCACATGTACTTATTCTAGAGGTGGTACCATGGGATAATTATTTTTCCTATGAAGAGAAACCGATGAAAATATTATATTATAGAGAAAAAGTTATATGAAATAATATATTGTACCTTGTTAAAGTGTTGTGGAGAAACCACAGGTTTGAAGAAGAAATGTAGGTACTAGAGGAGGTGATCAAAAATATTTACCCTCCTCTAATTTAGTGTGGGAAATTAAAATTTCAAGCGAGAAATTTCTGAAAGGTGGAGGATTCTAATGACCCAAACTATTATAAAAAAAAATTCCCCTTATTATTTAATATAATGTCTTATTATGTAATATGGTTAAAGAAATACCAAGAACTTCTTGGGTTTTATTATATAATATCAGATTTAAAAGATCATTAAGAATTATAACTATTGAAAATATATCCATTCAACAATGATCATATGATTTGTATAAATATAGGGTGTTAGAAAATACAATTGACATATTCATAGGAAATGATAGCCTCAACTAGTAAGATCGTACCCTATGAATCCCATTTATCAGAACTTATGAGAGAGATATAATAACTGATGTTTCCCCTTGATCAATCCCAAGATGAGATTCAACAAATTAAGAATGAGTGAAAATATTTATGGGAGAATTTCAAGCTCATCGATATCACAACCCAAAATGTATCTTTTTAGATTTTTATGAGATAGTTTTTTTAAATAATTTTATTTCATGATTTCTTGTGCTATACATAATACTGACTTAGCTTGCGTTACACAAAAAATTGAGTTTCTATGTAACACCATTTTATTATTGTAATTATTTAAACAAGATAATTATAATCGTTCCATTATAATGGTGGGTATGAAAATGATTAAATGTATTAATAAATTATTTTTTATACACTTATATATAATTCTTCTACAAATTAATTATAAATTAATGTAAAACCCTTTATAATAAAAGGAAACATCTTTCTGAAAAGCTATGCACAAGCATGTTTTATAACAATAAAAAAATCTCTCATGTTGGATTATATTAATGATATATATATATACATATAATATTAAATTTAATTTTTAACATCAATATTATGTTTTTTATAGACAATATATAAGAACAAATCCAATTTTACACATAAAATAAGTATTTTTCTAAAAAGACAGTTACACCGCCTTTTGATGACACACTTATTTTAAATCTTGTTTATTTTTCCAATTTTATATATTATATTTGAAAAAATAAACTTATTATTTAAAAATATAATATAAAAATTTACTTTGGTTGATTTTTTGGTATTTTTCTGAGAAGTTTCATATTTTGATGAATAGTGAGAAATACTGAATTTTAATTGAAAAATGCTTTTTTATATTACCAATTAATATAGTTAAATTATGTTTTGAATTTGTTTTAAAGTATAATTAGTATTATTTTCAATTAATTAATATAATTTATTTTATTGTTATCAATTTTACAATGAAATTTGATATAAAAACATTTCAAACTTTTGGAATTTTTCAATTTAAAAACCTGTTTTCTCATTCCGTCAATGAGATTAATTTTAAATTAATTTTACTATATCATGTGTCCAGAATTGAGAACGTTGGATTTAATATTTTTAATCATATGTTAAAAATTTATTAATTATATCCCTTTAATTTTGAACAATATGAATAGAAACTTTAGTAATTTTTATTACCATGGTTAAGGGTAAATCAGGTAATTAAAGGTAAAAATTATATTATTAATATAAAAAAACTACCCTAAAACTTTCCCAAATATTATTGGATGAAGTTATATTTAACTTTATTACATGAGGTTAGAATTTTAATTATTCAATGGGCACTATTACATGAAAATGACTTAGATATTATTAAAATCAAAGAGAGTGACAAAATGTCACACTCTTACTTTTAATAAGTTTAATATATTTAATATGAGGTTAAATAGAATATATGATCAACTATATATATTATTATGAAATATAATATTTTTATATAAATCATATAATTTTATTATAATTTTTAGTGAAGAAATAATTATCATTAAAAATTATATAATGATGATGCAATAATTTTTCAACAAATGAAAAAACTCAACTAAGTGATATTTAAAATATTCAAATAAATATAATTTAAATTAATTAATGTGATAAATGAATTTTATATTATAATATGACATATTATGGGTGTATTAAATTAATTGGTTCGAATTTATGTTTCTGTATTGATTTTCTTAAAGTCAATGTTATGAATAGTTGCAAAAATTGACACTAATGATATTTTATGAAAAAAATATTTTATTAAATTATTAAAAAATCATAAAAATCACAAATAAGTACAAAGGGTATACTTTATGTCATAAAATATTATTAATAGACCATTTAGTGTTCAATTTAAACCTTATATGCAAAACTCTCAACCTTTTAATATTTAAAAATTTATTATCGTAGTTAAAATTAAAATATGTTAACTAAGGGTTAATAAAAATGATAATGTTTAAAATTACATAAAAACCTTTATAAAACATATTGGAAGATTATTTTACCATAATATAACACATTATATTTTAATCCTTTTATATTTAGAGTTATTTTAATTGATATAGAATTTTTTATAAATTAATCATTTGAGAAATTCCAAAAGTGCCCCTCCCCTCCCGTATATAATGGAACCTCTTATTATATTTTCATCACACATAAAAAACTATTTGGTTTAGACAAAATATATCAAAATATTCTCCCAAATTCTATGTATTATTCCTATAAGCCTTACTTTGGGCATAAATCCCACCAATGAAGTCTTTTTGTGCAAATCAAAAGGAGATACCCAAAGAAGAGGTAATGTTCATTAATGAAAGTTTTTGTTTTATTTCATCCTTAAACCCCTTAAATTATTTTTATTTAATATTTATATAATAACATTAGTATCATAAATATTATGATATGTTATTATAATAAAGGTTTAAACAACACTTATACACACTTACATTAAATTGGATACACAATCATCGTTCATGTGCACGGTGGACTACAGCCTCACGAATCGATGCCGTTCGTTCATTATTTTCAACATTTCAAGGTAGGGAATAATGATGGAATTTATATTTTAATATATTATATATATAATATTTATGATTTATTTATTCTTATAGAATTATTATATTACATTTATCGTCATGATTTCCATTTTTGGAAATAAGATAACTTCGTTTGTGGACTTGTGGACTACTGCCTCCTCAAAGCAATGTGATTCATTCACATTTTACATTAAATGCATTAAGGATGGATTTAGTGAATGTATATGATATATATAAAATAATAATTCTACTTTAATTATAATATATATATATAAATATATACTTTATTTCATTCAATATGATAAGAAAATTGAAACACCATTCATGCATACATACGTCCAACAGTCTCCATAAACAATGTATTTCATTTTCTATTTATATATTTTATAGATTATTTTAAATAAATATATACTGAATATATATTATATTTATGTCATGGTTATAATTTTGGAAATTATGAAATCATGACATAATTAGTAAGACCAATAATATCAAGTCAAAATATGTATGAAAGATAAAGTTATTATTACCCAAAAACATAACTTTATCATAAACTTATTAATAAAAGAGTAATAAAAAGTCATAAGTAAATCATATTTGTTATTATATATATAATTATAGTTCTATAATATATGTAAAATAAAATTATATTTATTATACAACAGGTTTTCATGAGTACGATGAGAGTTAATACATAAGGTAAGGGGTTTTTTTTCACTTTTATTTCTATGGGGCACATGACTTATACACTAATTATTTATTATACATGGTGTATATAATTCTCATGGATTTATTTTATGATTTTTATCTAGAATATTATAGTATTTTAACATCCTTATAATTTTTTTTATTTCATGGGCCCTACAATTACGCTGATTAAAAAGTGATAAGCGTTTATTTCACAATCTCATCAAAAGTCAGGAATGTTTCATTTTAAGTCTCCATTAGGGAATATTAATATTACATTTCCATTTTTTATAAAATAAATTTAAATTTTTTTTTTACTGTTCTCCTGTGAAATTTTAATTTTATTTTTACTCATGTTTTTTATGAAATATTTTGAAAATAATATTTTTATTGTTTTGTAAACAAAGATCATTGTGATTTTTTTTTCTAAAAAATTACGAGAAGGATATATTTATTTAAAATGATATGGAATAATTTTTTTTACCACTTTCATGATGCATTAATTACTTAAATCTTCACTTACAAGATATCAATTTTATTTTTAATGAAAATAAATTCTTTTAAAATTGCAAGACATTTTATGAAAAGAAAACCCTTTTAAAGAAGAAAGGATGTTTTCCTCATGAATTATTTCAAGTGATCTTTCCAAATCATTTTACATCAAATAAAATGTTAGTTGATGTTACATATTTTTAATGGAGATATGATCTAATTATACCATTCTTATTCTTTTTATGAATGTTTTTTTTATTATGAATTTATACTTATGAATTTTGTTTCTTTTTCAATGAGTTATGTTATGATGAAATGTTTATGAAACCAATTTATTTTTATGGGTTTTGATATAATTTATGTTCTTATTGAACACATATGTATGGTTTTATCTATATGATTGGAAAGACCTATATCTCCCTCCAATTTATTGGGTAATGATTTATATCTTATGAGATAGACATGGATGAAATGGGTAGTGAACTTGGTTTAGGGAAGTAATTTGTCCGCTAAGATCATCTTGGGAGTGAACCTTGACTACTAAGATAGTTTTAGGAGTGAACCTTGAATACAAATATGGATTAAGGAGTGAAACCATTCCAATAATATATCATTTTACATGAGCCTTGACTAATATATAATTAATTATATATATATGTGTATATGCCACAATTTCATGTCTTATGTTATGCTTTCATGTAATATGTTCTTCGATTCTTTATGAAATTCTGTGATTTATTCCATGAAACGATATCATGATATTCAATATAAAGGATTTTATTTTAAAATTTTTTGTTTATTAACTTATTCATTATGATTATGTTATGATTGATATATTCCTTTTATACCCTTGATGAGCATCTAAGATCATATTTTATTATGTTTTTTTACCCATGTTATGAAGAAATGGATTAAGTTTGATATGTAAAAAAGGGTTTTAGTTCTAAATTAATAGGTGGGAGAAGAAGTAAATGTGTTATGAACCAATTGTTTATGTTATAAAGTTTACAAAGGAACTAAACTAATATGGTCTTTCGACATGTTTTTCTGTAATGTATGAAATATTCCACAAAAATGATGTAATGTCAATTTATGTTAATCTTGGGTCATTGTAGTTGGTATCAGAGAAAAGGTTTAGTCAACCTTTGGAAACTCAAATGAGAAAACATTAGTGAGATCTCTTGGGATATTTATAAATATATGTAAAGGTATATCTCTAAGGATAAGCGTAAAGTGTTATAGATTAAATAAGGTGTCATAATCTAGACATAAAATAAGTGATTTTTAATAGTTATGTGGTTTTTCGCTATGATATGTGTTTCTAAAACTATGATTTATGATTTTACTTAATGGCGGGAACCATAAGGATATGGTTTAATATTGAATGTGACACATAATTTGTTGATGAGTAGTCAAATGTGATGATCACTAGAGTGAAGGACATTATGATCATGCCTAATCAGTTTTCAAGGAACATGATTAACAATGTGTACTTTAACCAACTCTCACACTCACCTAGGAAGACATGGAAAGATTTTTTCTTTGAATTATTGTAATGGATGCAATAAAGGAAATAATATTTAGTCTCTTTTGTGTAAAGAATGTGGGAATAAAGTCATAAATTAATGTCTTATAGGAACAAAAAGATGATTTTACTATGTAAAAGAATGAAACAAAGCAAGTAAATGGAAAGGGAAATTGAAAAGATTAGTTAATTCAATTGATGATAATATTTCCCCCCTATGTTACTACAATTATTAAATTCATTAAATATGGAAATAATGGGCATTATGAGAATCAATATCCTAAGTAGAAATCTCATGAATATAATCTTCAAGGTGATGCAAGTAATGGTTATATTGCTGATGGCGATGAGACTACATGGGAAATGTGAAAGGAGAGAGGTATTAAGTAATAAGATGAGGTAGCCTTGTTAATGAATTAAGGTTGAAGTGAAATAATCAAAGTGTTTATGTATTTGGATTCAAGAATTATGTTATATGAAATGTGAAATATATAAAGATTGTTCAATTTATATTTTTCACTAAGGATTTATGGGAATATGTTGAGTGGTTCTAATGGACTATAAAAGTGATTTAATTCAAAGGTGATATTCATGATTAAGGGAAAGATAACCCTTAATATCTTCTTGATGTTATTATAATGATATTTTGATCAATCAAATTAAACGTTACTGATTAAATTGGAATTAATAAATTATTTGTTTTGAAAAAGTGGATTATTATATCATTGACGAAGTTTACATCATTTTTGGATTTATGGAATATATCCAATAATCTTTGGAATAAGGAAGAATTACTATTTTCAATAAGGATTTATGGTAATTTAGGTTATTATAATGTTTCAAGATAGCACATGATGAATATATTCACATGTTTGGTATGTGTCAAATAATAGCTACTTCATGATATAAGGGGGATCAATGTTAAACTGATTTTGATAAATTTAGTGACCTTATTTCTAAATTTTTAGACTTTCATATTTTGGAAGTTTTACAAGGATAATCATTTATGGAATGGTTTATTTTAAAATTTTAATGACGTTTTATAGATTAATGTATTATCTAATAATATGAGGATTTATGGATATTAGATAACTTGTGATAACCATTTTTTAGAGATATAAATAGATGGAATTACCTATCATTATATTTATTGATATCATGATTTACTAATTCTTAAAGAACGAAAAATTCGCCATCATTTATTTGAATAAGAGATGAAGTGGAAATTGATCAAGGCACAAAAAAAGTTGAGATTATGATTAAATAAAGTAAGTATATATTCCCATAAAAATTATTCAACTTTAGGAAAAGGGTTTTGAAATAAAATATGTTCTAGTTATCATCATTTTTATTATATAGATGAACTTTTTCATGCCTCTTTGGGTTATGGATATGTGATCATTAACTTTCAACTTACCATGTTCTATATTAGTGTCTATCAAAACATGATAGTTATATTTTTATTCCATGTCCATTTTTTCACTTTCCAACTATGTTCTCTTATGTGGAAACCTAGTTATGAATTACTTTAGGAAACCTTTATATTTCTAACATCCTCTTTTTAATGAGAGTTTTATTATTCCTTTTTTTGATACAGATTTTTATGAAAGTAAAATTTATTTATAGAAACTTTGATGACCCTGAAGAATTTAGAGGGAGAATATCATTTTAAGGGGGGTAAAATGTAACACCCTGAGACTTTTATGATATATTTTTTTAAAATTTTATTTCTTGGTGTCTTGCGCTACATGAAACACTGTCTTAGCTTGCGTTACTCGACACTCTAGATTTATATGAAACATCATTTTATTATTGTAATTATTTCAACAAGAAAATTATAATATAATCATTAGAATGGTGGGTATGAATAGGGATAAATGTATTATGAAATTATTATTTACACATGTATATATAATTCTTTTACCAATTAATTATAAATGAATGTAAAACCCTTTTTAAAATAAAAGGAAATGTTTTTCTAAAAAACTACGCACAAGTGTGTTTTATACCAATAAAAAAATAACCCATGTTAGACTATATTAATGAAATATATGTATATATATACATTTAATATTAAATATAATTTTTAACATTCATCTTATGTGTTTTCAATATAGGATATAAGAAAAAAAATCCAATATTACGCATAAAAAAAGTATTTTTCTAAAAAGGTATTTTTGAGACCTTTGGATGGCATACTTATTTTAAATATAGTTTTTGGAGATTTTATAAAATATATTTTAAAAAATAAAATTTTTATTTGAAGAGGAATATAAAAATTTACTTTGGTTAATTTTTTTTTATTTTTTTGAGAATTTTTATGTTTTGATGAATAGAAAAAAAAATTGAATTTTAATTGAAAACTAATTTTTCATCTAACTTATTTATATAGTTAAATTATGTTTTGAATTGGTTTTAAAGTATTATTCGTACAATTTTACATCAATTAATCTAATATATGTTATTGGAACAAATTTCATATTAAAATTGGACATAAAATCATTTCCATATTTTTGATTGTTTCACTTTTAAAACCCGTTTTCTCATTCCATCAATGAGATTAATTTTAAAATAATTTTATCAAATTATGTGTTTATAATTTGAAAACTTTATTAGATATTTTTAATGAAAATATCAAAATATATTAATTATGACGGTTTTATTTTTGAACAATATGAATAGTAACTTTAGTAAATTTTATTACAACAAGTAAGGGTAAATTTGGTAATTATGTGTAAAAATAATATTATAAATCTTATAAAACTACCCTAAAAATTGAATTAGTGTTATTTGATGATGTAAATTTTACCCTTATCACCTAATGTTTTATATTTAATTTTTTAATGGACACTTTTCCATGAAAATGACTTAGATATTATCAAAATCAAAGTGAGTGACAAAATGTCTCACTCTTACTTTTAATAATTATAATATTTTTAATATGGGTTTAAATAGAATATATTCTCAATTATATATATTATTATTAAATATAAAAGGTTTATCTACATATTTAAATGTTATTTTAAATTTTAGTGAAGAAAGAATTATCATAAATAATTATACAATGATGATGCAATAATTATTCAATTAATGAAATACTAAATTAATTGATATTGATTTTTTTTAAAGAAATATAATTTTAATTAATTAAGGTTATAAATGAATTTTATAGGTTCATTTTACATAGGTGTGTATTAAATGATTTTTCTTTGAATTTATCTTGTTGTATTGATTTTCTTAAAGTCAATATTATGAATAGTGTCAAAATTAACACTGATGATATTTTATGAAACTAATATTTTATTAATTTATTTAAAACATATTATAATCTAAAATAATTCAAATGGGGATGAATTATTTTCTAAAATATTTTAAATTGACCATTTTTTTTCAATTTACACCTTGTAAGTAAAACTCTCAACCTTTTAACATCGATAAAGTTGTTAACGTAGTTAAAATTGAAATAAGTTAACTAAGGGATAATCAAAAAGATACATTTTAAAATCACATCCAAAACTATAAAAAAATATATTGATTTATGATATTACAACCCTATCTAATAGTATCTTCAAATCATTTTCCATTTTCATGTATTTGGATTGATAATGAATTTATTATAAATTAATTGTTTGAGAAAATTCCAAAAAAGTGTCCCTCCGTTCTCTTATAAAAGGGAACCTTTTTTTATCTTTAATTGACACTTCAAAAATTATTTTGTTTGAACATAATCTGTCCAAATATCCTCCAAAATTACCTCCCTTCATCCTATAAGACTTAATTTTGGCATAATTCCAACCAAATAAGTCCTTTTGTGGAAATCAAAAAGAGATACCCAAAAAAGAGGTAACATTCATCAACAAACATTTTTGTTTTATTTATTCCATAAACCCATTAAATTATTTATATTTATTAATTATATAATAAAAATAGTATCCTAAATTTACTGATATATTTTTATATTAAAGTATTTATCTAAAATTACACACACTTCCATCAAATGAGACACACAATCATCGTTCGTGTGTACGACGAACTACCGCCTCACGAGCTGATGTCGCCTGTTCTTCCATTGAAATCTTTAAAGGATGGTAATAATGATTTATTTTCTATTTTATATGATATATATGATATTTATTATTTATTTATTCTTATGGAATTATTATATAACACATACCTTTATGCTTTCAATTTTGTGGAAATATGATAACTACATTTGTGGACGTGTGGACTACCAGATCCTCAAAGCGATGTAATTTGTTCAAAATTTACATGGAATGTATTAAGTACTGGTTTAGAGAATGTATATGATATATATGACATAATAATTCTACTATAATTATATTATATATATACATATATACTTTCTTTCTTTCAATATGACTAGAAAATTGAAATAACATTCATGTGTACGTACTACCAACCGTCTCCATGAACGATGTATTTCATTTTATATTTATATATTTTAGAGATTATTATAAATACATATATAATGAATATATATGATATTTATGTCATTTTTATAATTCTGTAAATGTTGAAATCATGATATAAGTAAGGCGGCCAAGAATATCAAGTCAAAACATGTACGAATGGCAAAGAAGTTATTTCCTAAAATATAACTTTAACTTGAAATGAATAATAAACGAGTAATATAAAATCATAAAAAAATAATTTTTGATATCATATATATTAATATGGTTCTTTAATAGAAGTATAATAAAATTATATGAATTATACATGAGGTTTATATAAGTACAATAAGAGTCAAGACATTAGGTAAGGGATTTAGGTCTCACTTTTATTTCTGTGGGACACATGCCTTATACACTTGTTTCTTCTATGTGGTGTATATAATGCCCATTAAAGTATTTTATGAGTCTTATCCAAAATATTATTGTATTTTATTATCCTATAAATTTTCTTTCTTTAATGGGGCAGACAGTTCTTCTGATTATAAAGTGATGAGTGTTTATTTCACAATCTCATCAATATTCGAGATTATGTCATTTTAAATCTCTATTGGGGAATATTTATCTTCTACTTACATGTTTTATAAAAATGTTTAAAAAAGGGTATTTAATATTTAACTATGAATATTTAATGTTATTTTTACCCATGTTTTTTAGAAAATAGTTTAAAAATAATATTTTTTGTTGTTTTCTAAACAAGGCTCCTTATGACTTTTCCAGAAAAATTATGAGAAGAATGGATTTTTTAACTTATACAACATGAACATATTTTTCCTCTTCCATGAAACATTATTGAATTGAATATTCAATTGAAATCATACATGGTTATTTTCAAGTAAAATGTTTTCTTTTAAAATTACACATCATTTTATGAAAAGAAAACATTTTAAACGAAGAAAGGATATTTTAATCAACAATTATTTCAAGTGATCCTTAAAATTAATTTTCAATCTAAAAAAATGTTATTTGTTGTTAATTATGTTTTAATGGGTATATTATCAAAATATAATATTCTTATTATTTCTCTAAATGGTTTATGTTTACAATGAATTAATACTTATGAATTTTGTTTCATTTTCTATGAGTTATGTTTTAATGAAATGTTTATGTAATACATTTCTTTTTATGGTTTATGATATGATTTATGTTATTGTGGAAAAAATATGTATGGTTTTTATTATGTGACGATTGGGACCTATATCTACCACCAATAAATTGGGTAATGATTTATATATCATGAGAAAAACATGGCTAAAATGGGGAGTGAACCTAGTTTAATGAAGGAAATTGTCTACTAATGTGGTATTGGGAGTGAACCTTGACTACTAAGATGAACTTGGTAGTAAACCTTAAATACTAATATGGTTTGGGGATAAAACCCATTCCAATAAGTTAGCATTTTACACAATCCTTTTCTTCTATGGAAATCATTATACATTTATATATTTGTCTGCCACAATTTCATGTCTTATGTTATTCTCTCATAGAATATGTTCTTTGATTATTTATGAACTTGTATGATTTATCCCATGACATTATATCATGATTTTTAATACAAAGGATATGATTTTCAAATTTTTATTATGTTCTTATGACTTATGAGTATGTTGTGATTGATATCTTTTTTTACCCTTACGGAGCATCTAAGATCACCCTTTCTTATGTTTTATCCCTATTATATGAAGAAAGGTATTAATTTTGATATAGTAAAAAGGGATCTAGTTATGAATTAATGTTAAAGAGAAGAATTATATGTGTTATAAACTAGTTTATTATGTTTCCATGTTTTGAAAGGAACTAAACTAGTAAGGTCAATGGGTGTGTGTTTATGTAATGTACGAAAAGTTCCAAAAAATGATGTAATGTCAATGTAAATTCTGATTGGGTTGTTATACAAACCATGTACGCTGAACCACCCCATACAAATCTCACATTTGGGCACCTTACCCTTAGGGAGTTTGATGGTGTATTAAAATGATATATACCGGGACCCTAATAATATGATTATTTATATTGTATAGAATAATGAATATATTTTCATATTATTATTATTACTTTATAAATGATTTTAATTTTTATGTAATAAAGTAGAAATTATATTTTTAATATTTAATTATAATTAAGATGTTATTTAATGAATTAATTTATTCTTTAAATAGAGAATATTTTATTTAAATATTATTATTAAATATTTTTTTAAATATAAATAATTATATAATTTTTATGAAGTCAAATGTAATTTTTATAAAGGTTCAAAAACTGTTATTGACAAAAAATCCATCATTTATCAATAAATATCAATTATTATTTTAAAAGTGGAAATTCAAGTATTTATAAGATTATTTACATAAAATGAATATTATTTTTGTAATCATAATGTCATAATTATCCAATAGCCAATTTTTCATAATTTTATCAGACAGCCAAATTTTTGGCAGAAAATAAATATGGTATAAATATACAATGTGTATTATGACATTATAATGAACCAAAAGTGATGTAATAAATACTATAAATGATATCCACAACCAAATATATGTTTTGCCTTTAAAATAAAGTTATTTTATGTTTATTTGATTAATTTTATAAATCCATTATGAATCCTCCAAAACCTATAATATATTTTAAGGTTTTAAAATATTTTTTTAAGTGTTTGACTCACTTCCACATCTGTAAGGGTATTATTTTATTATGTTAGGAACTTATCCTTATAAAATAATCCAAAACACCTCTCTTTGGTAGAAACCATGGGAAAAAAGAAGGTAATGTTTTTGGTTTTGATTATTTTATTATAGAGTCCAAAACCTATGTTTGAGAAATATTAATGAATCCCCCAATCATTTCCTATATAAACCAAAATAATATCCCATTTATCTTCACTAAAAACCATTAGATCATATCCTTACTATTACCTACCCTCTCTAGAGTCCTCCCAAGGTTCCCCCAAGCTCTCAAGAAGTTCCTCTCAAGCATTTGGAATCACACTCTCAAGGTAAGGGTTACTTTCTTTCTCCTCTTTATTCAGGTTTCTTTATTATCTCATTCCTTCTATTTCCAATTCCAAATGTTGGGATATGTTTTTAAATTTACATATTAATGTAATTTTTTAAAAAAAAAACATTAGATACCCATTTATCTTTCATAAACCCATTTTATGAATCTTTAAGTGATGTCATTACGCTTCCAAAATTTTAACGTGTTTTTCCTTGCCAAAACAATTGTGTAGAGAATACCGTACCCATTTCATATCAAGGGTATTCACCATTTTACACTTATAATTATTTTATTATGGGACTTTAATGTATTTATTACACACTCCCTTATCTAGGAATAAAATTTTATGATGAATGAATCTATCTTGTATGATCTTTGTAGAACACTTAAGCATGAGAATGAAATGAATATGATGGGTGATCCCATAATTATATAACACTCAAATGAATTGGGTAATGTTTTAGTCTCATGATAATACATGAAATGGATTAGGGAGTGAACCTAATTTATCACAGTACTTTTTCCATAATGATGACTTGGAATTTATCCTTGACTGATATTTATGATGCAATGTTTTAAGTTATTGCTACATTTTCCATATCGCCTTAATGATTATCGTGCTATATCACGCCTCATTGTTCATGTTTATTATTCTCACAACTTTGAGGGACCATTTATATTTATATTGTCTACCATGTGTTACTTTATTCATATTAATAAATATTTATTCCTTTACAAGGCTTTATAGCTCACCCATTTATTATGTATGCCCCCAGGTTATCTCATGCAGTTTTGAGTACGAGCATGTTAAGGAAGTTTTCAATAAAGACGATGTTTTCTTGTTTTAAGTTGTTATGTAATGTACCTAATTCCCAAAGGCACTATTTTTCTTGATATTATGGGTTTTATTATGTGTAATATTATGTAATAAATCATGAATTAATGTGTAATAAGTAGAAGGGTTTTCGTAAGTCTTACTTGAAATCCATATTTTGTATTTCTTTTTATGTTTAAAAATGTTCCAAATAGAGTTTAATATTTTTTTATTGACCTAAATAACTTCCATGTTGTGTTTTACATTCATTTTTAATAAGGTATATATAATAAAATGAATTATTTCTTCCATGAATTTTTTTGATGACTATAGATTTATTTATTTTCAAATGTTTCATCAATGTTTTCCACCTGGTCATAATGTTATTAAACTAAAAATGGGTGTGGGAAAAACTAATACTCTTGTAAAAAATTAAATGACTTTTATAATCTTTGATAAGGGTGATCCATTCAAAAAAAAAAATCATTTATGTCTCTTTTAAACTATTTTTATTCCAATCTCTTATTGATGGTATAATGTTCTCTCTTCATGAATTGGACAATGTTCATGTTTGTTGATACTAATCCGGATAAATTTTCATATGAATTTTTTTTATAAAGAACATTATCATAACCTAGAAAATAAAAAAATCTTTATTTTATACATAAAATACTATTAAACTTATCTCCTATATAAAATTCAAATCACTAATCATGGTGATAGATAAACATTAATATCACATCAAGGACATTTTGGTCCAAAAGTCGTCAATCTCATCACCACATATTGACCCTTTATATATATATATATATGTGGGGAAAAGTTGTTTACAACCAAAATAAAATATAAAAAACTATTTAGGTTATTAAGACTCAGATATGGATTCACTACATCTATAAACATACCTATTCTAATATTTCTAACAACATTTCCTAAATCCAAAAATTTGTGATAAAATATTTTCCATTGCGGTGAATTAGTAGGGAGATGTAGGTTTATATTAGAGATGAAATCATCTATATACCACCATATACTCTTTGAATCATTTTAATTTTCAAAGATACACTTAAAATGAGGAATTACTAGAAGATACCATATTTCTTTAGTGGTAGTTTTGGTTCATTTTATTGAGATTGAATCAATATCAGATTTATCATCTATTTTATATCACGATGTCCCACATTTGGGACATTCTAATAAAATATTATATTCCTTCCCATACAACACACAGTAAATAGGGAAAGCATTTATCTTTTTTATACACCAATCCCATTGTACATAATATTTTTTTCCTCATAATTGGAATTTTAAAGCCCATTTGCATCTTGAAGTATATCATTTAAAATTTCATCTAAATTAGTGAAACATTTATCATTATAACCATGTCTTTTTTTCAAGTTAACTAACCTATTCACAACTGATAACATTGAAAATTTAGTGAAACCTAAGAGTAATAGTTTCTCAGTATATCTAGATAGTCATTCAACACTATTTTTCCCCAGCTTAAAAACCTACATCATGAATTAATTCGTCAAGATGAACCTTTGTCTCATATTAAACATCTTTATCATCATTTGATATTAACTTGTTTGTTATTTAATCATGTTGGATCCAACATGCATAATTTTTACTAAAAACATATAATATTAGATAGACTTTGATTTCTTTATACCCTAATTTTCTCATATTCAAACACTTCATGAAATGACATAAAATCAAATCTTTTTTGTTGAGATGTTTTTATGAAATTGCCAATAAAATTTCAACCAATTTCTCATATTCATCACTAATTATTGGTGAATTTATCCCATTATGATCCATTAATTACCTAAAAAGTCACAATATAATATAAGAATATAACAATACAAATATAAATTTAAACACACACACACAGAAACATATAAATAAAATTAAAACATATATTCATATTAATATATAAACATTAATAAAATTGTAACAAATAATTTATATCTTAAAAAATTTAAAAAGTGAAAAAAATTTACATCTTGAATATAGTTTTTAATCAAAATTAATAATAACACCAAAAAAAATTATAAATGAAAATTTAAAAAATTATTTCTTCAAAAAACAATTTATAATGATAAAAAAATTCTTAATACAAACAATTATAAATAGAAATAGTTACAATAAAAAATTACCATCGAAAAAATTTATAATCTCAACAAATTTATAACATTAATTTTTTTTAATAAAAAATATTTTAATTAATTATAATATGCATACAAGAAAATAAATAAATTAATTAAATTTATAAATAATAAATAATTTATTAATTTTAAAAAAATTACAATATATGGGTTCTGAAAATGGTAAATAGTTATTTAATTTTGATGAATTCAATAGAGGGTGGTGGAAATAGGGAGAATGATTTATTATTGAATAGAAAAATTTTAAAAAATGAAATAGGAAATAGAACGAACAAAAAACTAGGAGTATGGTCATGAGTTTATTATATTAGGGTTTTAATTGGCTGAATAATGTTGATGATCTTGCATGAAGCGTGATTTATGGAGTATTGAAGAGAAAAAATGCAAAAGAAGTTGAAAATCGAATGTAGGGAAGATCAATCATAGGTTGTGTAAAAAACTAGAATTATATCAATGAAAATGTCCCTTATTATAGTTATTTCATATAGAAGGAATCAAATAAAATCACTTAGTGAATATAATAAAAACATTATAAATGAAGAATGAATCAAATTAGAGGTATTTCTTGAAGTTAAAGAACCTATACCAATGGAATAGTAACATTCCATTTTGAATAGTAATGTGACCATTAGGAATTGTGATATGACCAATAGAATAATAACTTCACCTATGAAATTGTAAATAAAATTTGGGTATCTTATTAATAAAAATATGATATATTCATATCTTGATATAAGTAACTAAATATTTTAAAAATAATAAATAAAGTTTTTGTATATTTGTAAGTCAAAAATATTTAATTACAATTTTATAATTAATATATTGATTTTAAAGAAAATTATTTTCATAAAATAGATTCACAAATTAATAATTTGTAGTCTTGTGATTATAATATAATTTTAAGAGACCTTAATTGATTTTTCAAAGTGTTATAAAATCAGTTATAGTTTTCAAATTGGTATTTTTTAAATAAATGATAATTTTATTTAGAACATAAATATATCATATAAATAAATTATTTTCATAAAAATGAGTCAATTTTTGAATTCTACATGTCTAAAAATGGTTATGGTGAGTTTTTTTGGATTTTTCTGAAATAGTTGGATTTTTGGTGAATAGCGAAATACAGTAATTTATGATATATATACATTATAAAATAAACACACTAATAATTGAGTCATGAATGATATAATAACCATAATATTAAATATATATTCATTATTTAATTTATTTAGAGTAAATTTTCAAACTATTCATAGTCTTGATCCTAAATAATAAACTAATGATTAAAATAATAAAAAAACACCCATCTCCTCTACTATAATTACAACCCTCACCACCTCCTCTCCTCACACCTTCCAATCTTTGGGACTCATTCAATTTTTTCCCAATAATTTTCCGAATCCCCTACCCCATGTCTAGGATCCTTTTGTCTCAAAAAAGACCAAAACCAATCCTCATAAAGAGGTTCTCAAAGAGGAGAATTCAAGAGGTAAAAATCCACTTTCTTTTCTTTTATTTTCCTCTCAATTTATTTTTGTTTTCTTATCCTTCGATCACATAAAATGTAAAAGTGACATGATAATTATATTTCCTTTTATATACTATAATTTTATTATGTAAATTTAAAATACAGTATCATGTCTCTTCTTTTTTTCCTTTTATTTTTAATATGAAAACATGATCCGAGAGGTGCCGATTTGCTGCCTTCATGGATGATGTGTTTTTGTTTTTCAATTCCTCATTCATGGATGATTATAAAAAAATAATTATGGTTAAAAAATATTTCATTAAAAATATTACATGTTATTTAGTATTCTGGAACCATTAAATATTCTTTATATTAATTAATAAGACAAAACTAGTTCGTTACTATCGAAAAAAATAAAAAATAATCTAAACGATTTTTATTAATGTTTTATCTAATGAATCATCCTCATATAGAAAAAAATAATATATAATAACATTTAATATTTTGTATATTCATTAATAACATGTAATTTCGATTCTAAATAATTATTTCCGTTTTAAATGATCTTCCATATACTTTTAAAAGTAAACCGATCATGAAAACAAAGGAAAAAAACACTCCCGAACAACAAAATTGAATATTATAACTCATCAAAAATAATATAAATAAACTTAATAAAATTACACTAAATAAAATATATGTTTAATAGGTTATTAATGAATCTAATTTTATTATCCAGGACATTAAGTGGAAGTACATAACACTTTTGGACATAAGGTAATGGATTCTTCCCAAACCTCCATTTTCATTCAGGTTATGTTTTCTCCCTCTTTACACCAATGTAATTATTAATTATTTTTATATAATTCCTATAAAATTTGTGTACATGTTCCAAAATCATGTATCCATATTATTTTATCTTTCTTTTATGTGGAAATATATGTTTTACAAGGTTCCCTTCTCAATTGTTCCGGATACGCAAGCTCGATTAAAGAGAACTTCTTGATTTCTTACCCATTTTGAAGATCCATCCATAATATATTATAAGACACCATTATTTTTTTAAAATAAATATTTTTTCATTAAAATATATATTATTTCATTTATGGGTTTATATAATTTTTTTAGAAATATAAATAATTTTTTTCCCAAAAGAACTCTTCTTTGCAAAGTAAAAAAGGGTTTTTCTCTCAAGAATTCCTCAATGATATTATTAGAATATTTTTGTCTATTTTAAAACCACCTTTTAATCTTATTATTTATTAATATTGATCTCTTATTATTATAATATACCATATTTTATTATATAATTTATGATCAGTTTGACTGTGGATGTGCTATCTTAATACCATTAACCATAGTACTTAGAATGGTTAGTTATAATGTTTATATATTGGAAAAAGTTATTTACATTTAATATGTGTATGTTTTTTTATGTTTAATCCAATTCATATTAGGAATGAATTAGACTCAGTATGTGATGGTTGGGGCCCACTATATCCCCTCTATGCATCAATAGGTCTCATGAGAAAAAACAGAAATGGATTTGGCTGAGTCATTAACCATTTATATTTAGATATCTTGGTTGAGGCCTCAACGGTATGTTTTAGATGTCAATAATTATACATTACCTCATTATGATATTAGTTTTTGATAAATCATGTGATTATTCTACTATTATAATATCCATTTTTAAGTTTCATGTGATTATTTATATGGCATTATTTATTCTTATTTTATTCCTGCCATATTATGTTCAAGATTTTGTTTTATTGGCAAGTGTTTTAGTTATTCAACATGCCTTATTGTTTATGTTTATGATAGATTCTACTGTATTGTTTAATTTTAATAATTGTCAGACCTTACCAAATTCTTTTGTTTTATTTTTCCCAAGTATGTGAAGATTTTTATTATGAATGACTTGCAAAGATAATGTAGGAGTTATGGATGTTACCAATGATGATGCTATGTTTTTTTTTCTGTTTAAAGTTGTAATGTAAAAAATATGTATGTATCTATTATCCCAAAATTACTAAACTCTTATATACTTTGGGATGTGAACACTTTTTTATAGTACCAATGTAATGAAGTAAGGCATCAATTTCGGGCTGCCGGGGTTGGGGTCTTTACAGTTGGTATCATAGGAAGTTTAGTAGAAAATTTGGAAATTAGTATTAGAAATCATAAATTAGGAAACATAAGACTCAGATAGACTTTGATTATAAGCATAAAATAACATCCTAGAATTTTTTAATGTAGAAATTGTGTGGGTCTTACTAGAAATACATTTCATATTGGATAATATAAGTGGATGTGGTTATAGAACAAATGTACATAGGGGTAAAAACTTCAAAAAGTTGCCCTGGTCCTAACTCTGGGTAACCTATTACAGAAAATCGGGCCTTACTACCCACCCAGTTTGATAATCCAATGGTATATTCTTATGATAATCCACATTTTCCTTAAAAACCATTATAAAGGATTTAAAAGTAAATGTGTCCCAAAAAAAACCATTTTTTATGATTATGAGATTAGCTATGAATTAATTTAAAATTTATGTTGAGTGTGTTGATAGTTTGAAATTAATAATTATGATTCATAACCAAATTTAGTGTATGAAATTATTTAGAAATGGTGCTTAGTGGAAGTAATGGAAAACGTATCAATACACATGCCCTATGTAGATATTTCTCTCATATGAAAGATAATGAAGTTGGTACTGGAGCTGCAACTAGTGTTGAGAAACTAGTAACTATACTAGGACAGTTGGATCATGTTATGAATAATAACCTTACTGGTATTGATCATCCTGATCAGAAATGTGGAGGAACAATTTTAGACCACTTCATGAGATTACAACCTCTATCATTCAATGGGAATATAAACCCATTCAAAGCTGAGCAGTGGATAAGTTCCTTAGATAAGATATTTCTCGCTATGGGAAGTAACAAAAGGGAGATGGTTATTAAGAAATATTATCATCTCTCATGATATTTAGATTAGTTGTGGTTGTTAATTCAAAATAAAAAAGAGTATGATGGAATTAAAAATATGGAATGGAAAGATTTTAAGGAAATTTTTTTGGAAAAAATAATTCCCTCACAAATAGCGAGTAGATATGGAGAGAAAATTATTGAGTTTAAGATTGAAAGAGGATAAAAAAATTACCAAGTATGAAGCCATATTTTCAAGTTTATCAAGGCATGTCTCATAGTACATATATGATCCAAGGATCAATATTGATCAAATATTTGATGGTTTAAAACCATTCCTTCTAAGGGAACTGATCTCCCAAACCTTCTTATTATATGAAGATATAGTCTCATGCGCTATCAAGACAAAGAAATAATTATGTAAGTCTTATGAATTTAAGGGAAAAAAAGAGAAGAGGGTGGTAGAGGAAATAATGGATAAAGAGAATAATAAAAAATCTAATTTTACAATGAGTGATACTTGAGGAAGGAAACACACTTGTTCCTACTTAAAAGGAAAATAAGTCTATTAAAATTGTGGAGAAAAATGACACTAAACCTGTTATTATAAGGGTAAGAAAGAAGCTACCAATATTCAATGATAGAATTTTAAGAATATGGTAAAAAATTCAAATTATTATCTTAATAGTCAAGGAAAATTTCCCCCAAAAAGGTCATGGGATAAAGGCTAAGCTTATACGATCAAAACTGCAGAAGTTAAAGTTCCAAATGTTGTGGTTCTAGGTAATTTAATCATTTATCAAACATAGCCAATGATTTATTTGATTCTAGATCATCACATTATTTTATATCTTCCCAGGTTCCAAGAAAATTAAAACTTTCCCTTTTGATTTAATGAATAATTTTTCTGTCAAAACTCCAAAGGAAAGTATCATTCCCATAAAGATGTGTCGGTCAAGCCCCATTATGGCACAAAAATGTGCTTTAGTTAGAAAACATATCATCATACCTATGATTGATTTTTATATAATACATGGTATTATATGTCTTTAAAAATATGGTATGAAAATATATTTCATGAATACAGAAGTTACAATTTGTAAGGAAGATATACAAATTCTTATCTTTATAGTCGAAACTTCATCATCTAGTTCTTATCCAGATCCACCCCTAGTAATCCTACTGAATGAAATTCATGGAGGGTAAGAGAAAACATCTTCTATGGGTGAGGAAAGAAATATCGAAATTGAGGATGTACCTATTTTTCAAGAATACATTGATTTATTTCCATATGATTTACTTAGTCATCCTCTAGAGTGGGAAATTTATTTTTCTATCAATTTAATCCTTAATACAAGACCAATATCAAATACTACTTGTAGAATTTCTATTTTGGAATTAGTGGAGCTGAAGAAACAAATAGAATAGTTGAGTAATAAGATATTCATTTTCCCTTGTGTTTCCCCACGAGATGCCCATGTTCTATTTGTTAATAAGAAATATGGATCTATGAGGCTGTGCATTGAATATAGAGAAATAAATACTATTATAATAAGGAATAAGTATCCTATAACTCACATTAGTGATTTATTTTATCAACTTCATGGAGCTCAATATTTTTCAAAGATTGACCTTCGTTATGGATATCATTAATTTCATGTAATGAATAAAGATATTCCAATGACAACATTTCAAACTAGGTATGGACATTAAGAGTTTAAAGTAATGCCATTTGGACTGAAAAATGAACCCTCTATTTTCATGGATCTAATGAATAGAGTTTTCAAGGAATATATTAATGAATTTTTTGTGGTTTATATTGATGATATATTGGTATACTAGAAAAGCTAAAAATACCATAATAACTACATGCAGAATGTTTTGAAGACTCTTTGAATAAAAGAGTTATATGAGAAGATTAGAATTTGTGAATTTTGGATTCAATTAGTTAATTTTCTTGGCCATATTATTTCTAAGGATGGAATATTAGTTGATTATATGAAGACAAAGGTAGTTCAGGAATGGCCTACACCAACTAATATAACCAAGGTACATAGTTTCTTTTTCTTAGCAGGTTACTATTGAAATTTTATTCAGATTTTTTCTCAATTAGCTACCCATTAACCAAGATTACTCGTAATGGGGTTATGTTCATATGGACTAAATAATGTGAGTAATGTTTTGATGAATTGAATATGATATTAGTGAATTCTCTGATCTTGACTCTACTATTTGGGAATGGTGTATTTTTTGTTTATAGTGATTCATAAAATAAAGGTCTTGGTTGTGTCTTTATGAAAAATGATAGAGTTATTGCCTATGAATCAAGGTAGTTAAAATCTCATGAATAGAACTCTCCAACTCATGATCTTGAGTTATAAACAATAATATTTTATTTAAAGATATGAAGACAGTATCTCTATAGATAAATATGTGAGATATATACTGATCAAAAGAGATTTAAATATATATTCTCATAGAAATAACTCATCACGAGGAAAAGATGATGTCTCAAACTACCCAAGGATTATGATTATTCAATACACTATCACACAAGTAAGAAAAACAAGGTAGTTGATACATTTATCATGAATGATCATGGAGTTCTAAAAAAAATGCGGATTGAAAGGGATCTTGTGTTTATGGATATAGTGAAGATGAATATGGGAATTATCATGGAAGTTGAAAAATCATTACCTTTTCAATTAGTTCCACATTCTTATTAATTATAAATTATTAAAAGTTTTTAGACTTAAGATGAGAATTTTGAAAGTAAAATTAAAGTTGTGAATGATGTGAAGTTTATAGACTTCATGTATGAGGATGAAATTATTAAATTTCGGAAGGAATTTATGTTTCCATTGTACTCGATATACTGATGAAGTTATTGGATGATGCCCATAACTCAAATTTATCTATACACCGTTGTATCACTAAGATTTATAAGGATTTTAAGGAAAATTTGTAGTGGGATAATATGAAGCAAGAAATTGCTAATTAGGTATCAATATGTTTAGTATATAAATTGGAGAAGGATAAATGAAAAAAATCCTAGAGGAGTCATGAAACCTATGTCTATTTTTACATGAAAATGGGATGATATTACTATGGATTTTTTCATTGGATTTTCAAAAAACTCCAAGAAAGAATGATGCAATATGGGTAATTATTGATCGACTTACCAAATATTCACATGTACTCATTATAAAGATGGATTTCCCACTAGAGTGCCTTGGAAGACTCTATATTAATGAAGTTATAAGAATTCATGGAGCACTTATTTCAATAGTGTCGGATCATGATCTATGATTTACATAAAAATTCGGGAAAAGTCTTCAGAAAACTTTAGATATTGAGTTACATTTGAGTACTTCTTATCACCATCAAACTGATGGGTAGTCAGAAATGATAATCCAAACTTTAGAATACATTTATAGATCATACTCACTCAACATTCAAGGTATGTGGGATCAATATTTTACTTTGTTATAATTTTACTACAACAATATTTTCCATTCAAGTCTTCAAATGGCACTATATGAATCATTATATGGAAAGACATGTCATACACCAACTTGTTGGAATGAAGTTGGTGAAAGGAATCTTGTAGGACTAGAGCTTATGGAGGGAAAACCCAAAAAGGTAAATACTATTTGAGAACATATAAAAGAAGCACAAATGAAGAAAAATATCTACGACGATTAAATATTTGGAGTTCAAGTGGGCGATCATGTTTTTCTAAAATTATATTCATGGAAGGGTGTCATATGGTTTGGTAATAAAGGAAAACTGAGCCCCTAGTATATTGGACCTTTTGAAATTATAGAGATAATTGGAGTCATGGATTATTATTTGGAAATGCCAACTAGCCTTTCCAATGTTCAGGATGTGTTCCACATCTCTTTATTAAATAAGTACTTTCCAAACCCAACACATGTTCTCACTTCTGAAAATAGAACTAGAAATTGATTTATCTTACTTTGACGAACCTATCTAGATCTGTGACACTAGAGAATAGGTTTTGAGGAATCAGATGACTTGACTGCTAAAGGTACTTTGGAAAAATCGAAAAATTGAAGAGGTGACGTGGGAACTAGATGAAGTTATTATGAATAACTTCCCATATATTTGTATGAGGTGAAATTTTGGAAATTTTGAGGATGAAATTTTTGTAAGATGGGTGAATGTAATGACCTATAATTCTATCAATGAATATTTTCCTTATTATAGTTATTTAATATAGTATGAATCACATAAAATCAATTATAGAATTCAATAAAAAATTATAAATTAAGAATGAATGAAATAAGAAGTATTTATAGAAGTTAATGAACCTATACCAATGAAATAGTAACTTAACCTTTGGAATAGTAATGTGTCCATTAGGAATAGTAATATGACTAATATAATAGTAAATTCACCTATGAGAGTATAAATAAAATTAGGGTATCTTATAAAAGAAAATATTATATATTTATATCTTACTACAAGTAACTTAATGTTTTAAAAATAATAAATAAAGTGTTTGTATTTTTATAAGTCATAAATATTTAATTACAATTTTATAATTAATATAATTATTTAAAATATAATTTTTTTCATAAAATATATATTCTTAAAATTACTATTTTTTTTATTATAGTAATAAGATAATTTTTTGAGACCTTAATTAATGTTTCAAAGTGTTATAAAATTAATTCTAGTTTTAAAATTGGTGTTTTTAAAATAAAGGTTTATTTTATTTGAAGATTAAATTTATCATAATTAGAAAATTATTTTCATAGAAAGGATTTTATTTTTTAATTCTACATGTCAAAAAATGTTGATAGTGATTTTTTGTCATTTTTCTGAAATAGTTGGATTTTTAGTGAATAATGAAATACGATAATTTATGATATATATACATTATAAGATAAATACACCATTACTTGATTCATGAATGATGTAAGAACCATAATCTCTAACATACCTTCATTATTTAATATATTTAGTGTTAATTCTCAAACTATTCATATTCTTGAGCAAAAATAAGAAACTAATAATTGAAATAATAAAAAAAAACCCATCTTCTCTACTATAAATACCACCCCTCACAACCTCATCTCCTTACACCTTTCAAGATTTTATCATTGTCCAATTTATACCCAATAATCTTACTAAGCCTCTATACCATGTACAGGATCCAATGGTCTCAACGAAATACCAAAACCAATCCTCATAAGAAGGTTCTTAAGGCAGAGAATTCAAGATGTAAAAATCCTCTTTCTTTTATTTTATTTTCCTCTAAATTTATTTTCTTTTCTTATCCTTCCCTCACCTCACCTTTCCATAGTTAAATGTAAAATTCAATATCATTTATATACTATAATTTTATTAAATCAATATAATATCTACCATCAAGTCTCTTCTCCATTTCCTTTTACTTTAATAATGAAAGCATCGTATGAGAGGTACCGATTTACTGCCATCATGGACGACGTGTTTTCATTTTTCAATTACTCCTTCAAAGATGTTTATAAAAAAATAATTATGGATAAACCAAAATTACATATTATAAGTTATTTAGTGTTCTGTAACTAGTATATATATATATATATGATATTAATTAATAATACAAAACTAGTTCATGATGATTGAAAAACCACTAAAATATTCTAAATGATTATCATTAAAGTAATATCTAATAAATCATACTCTTATATGAAAAAAATATATAAGACCATTGAATATTATATATATTAATTAATGAAATATAATTTCAATTTTATAATATTAGTTCCATTTTACATGATCTTCCACATACATTTAAAAGTAAGCTGATCATGAAAACCAAGAAAAAGAACTCTCCTGAACTATGAAATTGAATCTCATAACACATCAAAAAGGCCATAAATGAATTTAATTAAATTATAATAAATCAAATATAAGTTTAATGGGTTCCAAATTAATTTATTAATTAATATAATTTCATTATCTAGGAAATTTTGTGCAAGTGATGATCACTTTGGGTCATAAAATAAGGGTTTCTTCCCAAACCTCGATTTTTATTCGGGTTATGGTTTCTACCTCTTTACACCAATGTAACTCTTAATTATTTTTATATAATTATTATAAATTATTATAAAACATGTTAAAAAATCATGTATCTAGATCATTTAATCTTTATTTTATGGGAAAATATATTTTTTACAAGGTTCCCTTCTCAATTCTTCTTGGTACGCAAGCCCGATTAAAGATAACTTCTCGATTTTTACCCATTTTCAAGTACCATCCATAATATATTATAAGAAAACATTATTTTTATAAGATAAAAAAAATTCATGAAAAACTATATTTTTTCATTTCTGGTTTAATATAAACAATTATGAAAAATACAAATGATTTTTTTTCCAAAATAAATCTTATTTTCAAAGTAAAAAGGGTATTTCTCTCAAGCATTCCTCAAAGATTTTATCAGAGTATTTCCATATATTTCAACACCTATTTTGAATATTATGATTTATTAATATTGGTATCTTATAGTTATCATCTACCATATTTTTTTAAATGGTTTATGATATAATTTACTGTGGATGTATTATCTTAATACCATTCACCATAATACTCAAAATGGTTAGTGATTATGTTGACAGATTGGGGAATGTTATTTAAATATCATATGTATATGTTGCTTATGTTTAACCCCATTCATATGAGGAATGAAATAGACTTAGTATGTGATGGTTGGGGCCCACTATATCTTCTCAATGCATTAATAGGTCTCATGAGACAAAAATAGAAATCGATTTGGCTGAGTCCTTAACCATTTATTTTTAGATGTCCTGTCTGAGACCTTGATGGTTTATTTTAAATGTATGAGATTACACATTCACTAATCATAATATTATTGATTTATAAATCATGTGATTATTTGAGTAGTAGAATATCCATGGTTAAGTATCATGTTAGTATTTATATGGAATTATTTATTCATCTTTTAATCCTACCATATTATGCTCAAGATTATATCTTATTGGAACATATTTTAGTTATTCACCTTGAATTAGTATTTATGTTTAGGATATATTCCACTTTATTGTTTACCCTTATTGATAATCCAAGATCACCCATTTCTTATATTTTATTTTTCCCAAGGATGTGAAGTTTTAAATTACAAATGACTTGTAGAGATAATATAGGATTTATGGATGTTAGCAATAAATTAGCTATGTTTTTTATTTAAATTTGTAATGAAAAACTAATGTTTGTATCTAATTTTCCAAAAATACTAAACACTTATGTCCTTTGGGATGTGAAAACTTGTTCATATTACCAATTTAATAAAGTAAGGAACCAACTCCAGGCTACTGGAGTTAGGGTGTTAACAGGTTGCGTGCCATCATGAGTTGATAGGATGAGGGTATTAGAAAGAACACATAAAAAATAAGGATATGTCTATGAAAATTATATATATATAAAATATTGTAACATTGGTTTTATATACAACTAACATAAAAATTAATTCTTAACAACATTGAATGTCAGTTTTTATAAAATTTATGTGATAAGTTTTTTGGAATTACTTTTATCATAAGTTTTATATAAAACTAATGTTAAAATCCATTCAAAATACCTTTCAATAAAATTTTTATAAAAACCAACATTGAATGCTTCTCATGTTGCTTTTTATGCATGTTATGAAAACAAAAATGTTAAAACGATGGCACTAAATCAATTTTTTCTACTAGTGAAAGAAGAGATAATAGAATTACTTGACTCTTTAAATGTTTTTTTATTCTTATAAAACCTCCAAATATTTTTTATCCATAGTAACATAATTAATATATTATAATTAATATAGTAGGATGTAATTATGATTATGGGAAAATCATTTCCCACTTCCTTTCCATCAAATGGGAAATTAAAGTATCGACTGTGCATACATGTGGAATACCCCCTCTATGTTGTGATGTGATTCATCTTCCATCACCTAAACACATTGATTTATTTAAAAATGGATTTAATAAATAATAATGATATATATATGATATAATTATGATTCTGCACTAATAAAAATTTATTTATATTTCTTTCCTTCTTTTCATTAGAATATGAAAACAACATCCAGGCATACGTACAAAATTCTATCTCCAATAATGATGTATGTCATTCCAAGTGTGCATCAATATCACTTAGATGATGTGACTGCTACAACTTAAGATGTGTTAGAAAATGGACCAGGGAGTGGTAATATTGTCTTGGAGAGAATTTATAAAAACATAGGAGGTTGTTTCAATCCCACCCATAATGATATTATTAGAAATTAAAAACGCAATCTCATTAAGAAACTCACTTACCTCGATAAAGAAAGAATCACCATATCTATAGAAATTGATAAAGGTGAAAATAAATGAACCCTTAGATTCATAGATAGAACCTCCCCCTCACCTGATTCTAAGAATACATGAGCCATCCAAATTAGGTTTGAACTTGATACTAGGAGGACTCTATAAAATACATTTACCCAGGGTAGACACCCTTTGAATTAAAGATAAGAACCTCATTCCAGCCATAATGATCCTTATGGAGGGGGTATTCTCCCATTGCTTCAAGAGTGCTCCTAGGTCCATCATTAGTAACCTAGATCATATCTGCATGGCCAGGCATGATCCTGGATTTACTTATAGATGGTATTTATTTATAGAATTACAAATACACTAGCAACCAAAATCCAACAGAGTCACCCTCACCTTCTTCTCTTTAGAATTACTCCCCATCCCATGTAACCAGACCTTTAAAAACATGGAATTGATGCTTTCTAGTGGTCCTATCCTAATGAGGCTAACAAAGCTATTCCACACTTCTATTTTTAAATCTCCTTCAAAAAAATATTTTTATAAGTTTCCTTATCGGAACTCCAATAATAAAGAATATAGGACTCATGATCAACCCCATTCCATCTGATCACCTTCCTTATTGGCATATTTTTGTTCCAGATATAACAAAAAATAATATTATACATAAACATTTTTTCTTTTCACCATAGGATCCCCCCCACAATATTCTTAGTCAGTTTTAACATGGAGGGAATGGAGGTGTGCCTTTTCTGAGAAGGATCTAGATGAGGATCTAGTGTAAACATGTTTATCTTGATCATATTTCATCTGAATGTTGTAAAAGGATTCACATTGATTTTGATCCAGGATGTCCATAATGAATGCTAGGTGCATGCATGCCTAAGAAAAGGTGATTTCAGGGATAACACCTTTAGAGAATCTTAGAGGTTCAACTATCCAATTATTTTTCTAAAATTTGATCTCCTCATATCCAAAAAATCAACCAAGAGTAGAACTAACACTTGGGTAAGTTACCCTACAAAATCTTCCATAGGATATAAATATTCCATCCTAATGATCCTATGGATTCCAAATACTACCCCACAATGAATTTTCCCTAGATATATTTCCCTTTTAAGACCTCCAAGGATGACTTGGAATACAAAAATTTCATAGTGTTCGCTTCACTTATAATGTTGATACCTCCTACTACCATAGTTTTGGCCATTCAAGTATAAGAGGCATAATAAAAACATCCATCTACATGTGCATCCAAAATAAATGATGTAATATTCTTCTTAATATTTATCACAAATGTTTTTGGAACCCTAAGAACAAAAAACACATACATTTGGATGTAAGTGAAGACACAATTAATAAAGGCGATTCATCCCCTGAAGGATAATAACTAGTTTTTTAAATTATTTATATGGAAGAGATCTTGGAATCCAACACCTTATAGTGATTAATACTCAACCTTATAGGTGAAATTATAACTCCTAGATATTCCATAGGAATTTTTGTTTCTGGTAATAATAATAAAATTTTAAAGTCTTTTACCTCATCTTTCTGGATAAGAGTTTGAATTATATAAACTAATTTTCTCATGATTAATCTATTGAAAACTCCACTTAAAAAACCCCTTCAATAATTTGTTAATTCCATAAATTTATCTCCTATTACTATTGATAAAGAGAACAATGTCATTCAAAAATATGATATGTTAGACTTCATAAAGATGATTCTTGTAGTAGAAGGGAATAATGTTTCTTCTATGAATGTATGAAGCCAAGAGTTTACTTATGAATTCTTGGAAAATAATAAATACATTGGGAGACGAAGTTTCACCCTTCCTTAATCCTCAAATATACTTAAAAAACATAATTTTTACCCATAATATTGACCATGAACCATGGAGAGTTGAAAAAACTAAATAAAAAAATAGTCACATAGCCAAAGAATCTCATGCATGACATAAACATTAGGATAAAACACTACTCAAGTTAATTGCACAACTTTTCCATGTCAATTTTTATTTCTATGTTAGAGTGAAGGGGTATGCCTATTAATATCACCAATCATATCTTGATCTAATGAAATGTATTCCTAAGTTGAACTTACTTTAATGAAGAAATGTTGATCCCCAAACATCTAGTTTTGAAGATGAGTTGAGAACCTTCTATTAATAAAACTAGAAAAAATCTTGTAAGGAATGTTTCACTTACTGATAGTCCTATAATTCATAAGGGAGGAGGGATATTTTTTATATATAATAATAATCATCATGGATTAATATCCCACTAGAGGTAAGCTCTCCCACACAAATAATCTTGAATTTATCCCATAAGATCACTTTTAACAACATCCGAAGAGGATGTATAGAAAGAAACCGGGAAGCCCACTAGTTCCGAAGTTATCTGTTGGTTGAGAGAGACCACCTCATACTAAATATCTCTCTGATATATAATTATCTAAATCCATGAATTAGTATAATCCAACACTATATGAGGAATAAAGATGAAAATTTAGAAAGACCCCTCAGGTATCCCTCCTGCATAAAATGTTTAACAATAAAAATTAAGGATTTGAAGTGTTCCTCCACTATACCTCCTACCACATCAAGTCATTGGTGTAAGATCCATGTTCAATGAGAATGTCTGGAATTAAACCCTTATTATTTTCTTTTAAACAAGCATAATTTTTTTTCTTGTATCCCACCTTCAACCACATCTGTTTTTATTTCTCATGAGCATCTCACTCTTTTTTAGTAGATGATCGATAAAATACTTTTCTAATAGAAAACACCATTGAATAGTTATTCATCCCAACAACCCTAAAGTCTATATTTGGATTGTTCTATTTATTTTTTCATAGATTCTACTCATTGTAAATAATAAGGATGAATACCGATCTAATTCTAAATCCCCCTTCAAAATAATAAGCCTAGTATAAAAGCCAACCCATGATTGTTCCTACATGGGTGTTCACCAGGGCGATCACACCAAAGTATGATAGTTTGGGTTGGAGGTCCACTGACTAGAGTTGAAATTTTTTTCCACTACATTCATCTTTAGTCTCTCAACTAACTAGGACAGGGGAGTGGTCTGAGAGAGCCGAAACCTTATGGGATGATATTCCATTAGGGAAGGAAGAAATGTTCTAGAGGTTGGTAATGAAATGTTTAAGCCAAAACCATGTGCAGAGGCCTCCCTTTTGGTTATTACACTAAGTATATTTGTTACCAGATAAGCCCATATCTAGGAACCCTTTTTGAGATGTGAATTAGGATAAGTCAATCTATCCTTATATGGATAGATCCCCCCCCACACTTCTTATTTGAAATATCCATAATAGTGTTAAAGTCTCCTCATACGAGACATGATAATTACCCAAGGTGAAGGCTTTGAGATAACACCACAATTTTCCTCTTTCCCATGAATCAAACTTTTCATAAAGAAATGAGAGGATTTACATAGAATTCCTAGAAAAACCCTTTAATGTAATATGCTATTCATAGACATCTAACTAATCAACTGTGATTGAGATTATCTAGAAGATATATATATATATATATATATATGATGATTGATTGGTTCTCTATGTATGAAGTTATGAAATACCATATTATGGGTGAGGAATGAGATATTGGATGTGTTTTTCTAGCTTCTAGGTCTACTTCAAGAGAATCCTTGTTGCTGAGGAGCCCATTACACATGAAGTCCATTTTCACTCAGTCACCAAAGACATGAACATTCCAGAAAATGAAATAAATCATTGAACTAGATGATGGATAACTTTGAACCCTAACGTCACTCAGAACAATACCTAGGAAGTTGTACATTTTAAAGTGTATTTATAATGAGACCTAGTATATACACCACTAGGAGAAGTAGTGGAGATGATAGATATCTGGGATGCATCCTCATGAACATGTGATAGTACACTATAATAGTTTGAGGTGGAGATATAAGATATTTCAGAGGGATTAGGATAACATGAATGGAGATTTTGAGGAGGATTAGGAATAATGATGAATTCATTTACATAGAATTGAGAGATCCCATAGAGATCTGACCTGATCGGAACCCTTTCATCTAAGGGAGAAAAGATACCTTCAACCTATAGGGTACTAGATCTAGACACTATTCTTTATGAAATTAGTGGTAAAACTAGTATACAAGACATGTCCTTGAAGGATAGGAAGCATATGATACAAGGGATGGAGGAATGAGTGCAACACTGACTCCATCTACCACCATCAGATCTAGATTGGGAAAGATAGAGAGGCCATCGCTCACTGGGATCAATGACTGACCACTTTCTAAGAAATCCAACTGACAAGTTCCTATGAGATCCGATTTCTTCTTTTTGAAAACTAAAATAGAGTGACCGTGGTTGTGATATGATATAAAAAACTAGGAATGTGGATTATATAATAGGTATTTCCACCATTCCAATGAACCCTCAACCCTAAGAAGAATCTGATATTGAGGTGGCTATGAGAGATCCATGACGATGAACATCCGGGATATCGAAGCTTTCTGGAGACAGAGGGTATGCTTTTCCAGGCATAGAAAATCTCCTAAAGGGTTTATAATCCATCATAGTAAGTAGATGTTATTAAATAAAAGTGATGGATAAATAATTTTAATCCACACCACGGTGTGAGGGGAATTCCATCCATGGAGAAACTCCAAAGACTAGTGAAAGAGATTGAAATGCCACCAACCTACTAATCTTGGACTCCTATACCAGACCTTAATGAAGTCATCCTTATGTGTGTGTGGATGACGTAGAAAGAATTTTGATTCCTCACAAAGACATTTCCTAGATCCAATAAACCTCAGTATCCAAGGATGTTCTAAAATAGTGGAAGAGGAAGCTTATACATGACAAATATCCCAACTAGTGTCCACCTGTGAATAGTTTTCACCTCCTTAACGTATGAATATAGAAAGAAAATCATTATAGATCCCCATTTTTTTTGGAATGGATCATTGGTAGGGGAACTTATGAAATCTAATAAAGAATCAATGTTCAAAAAATGGGAGGGAAGATAAGATCTTTGAGATACATAATACTCTGTTGCTCCACACCATTTTCTCAGGGATTCACACCCAACGAGGGGCCTGGGATGCCAACTATCAGGATAAAAATAGGAGGAATCAATTAAACCACTATCACTAAAGGTAGAAGTGCCACCATTGATAGGGAAATTATATATGGTACAATGGTCAGAAGAGTTTGAAAAAGGGGAGGCATGTTCAATGTGTTCTATTTTATAGTAGAATCTATTCTATTTTTTAAGGAAAGCCTAATTTATTTTTCTATATGGACAAAAATATTTTCCTTACATGTCCTTATTTTCTTTAAAATATTTTCAATAATTTTTTTAATATTTTCCAATGATATAATAATGTCATTTTTACCAATGGTTGACTTTATATAAAATGCTTTAAAATTAATCTTTTTATCATTTTCCAAAAAATTTAATTTTTATGTATGGTCTAAACATTATATTTGTTTTAACATATACCAAATGAATGAAATTTCCTAAAATCCTGATTAATATTATATTTTATTCTTCCTTTATAAGTTTCAATATTTTATTTCTATGAAAAAATTCCCTAAAATTCATCATTTCTTTAGAAATTAAATTAGTGGTTTCAAAATGATAATGATATTTTCCTCAAGAAATCCTCTAGTGATATTTTAATAGTATTTTCATCTATGAAAACATCCATTGATGTTATTAATTCTTCAATGGGGATATGATCCAAGGATACCATACTTATTATTTTAATGTATGGTTATTGATTATAATGATAAAATATTGACAAAACCTATTCTCTTTTCCATGGGTTATGCTATGAAGAAATGGTAATTTTTTTCATGATCTTGTAGCCTACATATGAATGGATTATGATAATGTAATGGGTGAGAATTTTATAACCCCCAAATTAATTGGGTAATGTTTTTTTTGAGCTCAAATGGTACTTGGATGGTTATCTGAATATTGAAATAGGATACACATGAGGTTATCCCAAGCCCAAAGATGGAGCACATGATGTTATACCAATCCCAAAGGGGGTACATAAGTGGTTTGACGAAGCCTTAAATGTGATGAATTTCTTTATAGATAGCCTTGATAAATTATTTTTATGATTTTTATTATGTAAATATTTTCAAGAAACTCTCTTAGACATGTTATTATGATTATGATATAATCTCATGGATCATGATCTTTCATTCTTCTATGATTATTTTCTTATAAACTATCGAATCCTTATATTATGATTATTATATATCAATTATTGTGTATTATTTTCTAGTGTTAAACTCATTTTTTCATACCCTTATTCTCTCTTTATACTTATATATGACCACATACTGATTTCTCCCATGTTTACCCTTACTAAGAATAATAGCTCACCGTTTCTTATGTTTCATTTCCCTAGGTTATGAAGAAAAGTTATAATTAGGGTGTGGCTAAGAAGAGTACTATGTGAGAAGAAAATTATGGTAGATAATGAATATAAAACATGAAATTAGATGATTATATATATTTTCTTTAATGACGCTAAAACTTTATAATCATTGATCATGTATTATTGTGAAAAGTATTTAATATTCACATAAAATGATGAAATATTTGTGTTTGTTGTACTTGGTTAACATAAAAATGTATCAGAGTATAGTTTACTTATTATTGGATATTAGGATTATAAATATTTAGGGAGAAACCTTTAGGAGAAGCCTAAGTTTATGGGAAAATACTATGTTATATTAAGGAAAAGAGTGTGGTTTTCCAAGAAAATAGAACCCAATCTATATATTGAAATGTGGATACGGTTATGGTATAGTTCACCATTGGATAATAACTATGAAAGGGGTAGATTGGGTATAAGTCAATCATTATTGGTGCACAATTAGTGGTTCTAAGACTACACACATGGAAAAAACTCTCGGGGGGATATGCTTGGGTAAATTCACATTTTATTTGTGAACCATTATAATGTATTTGAATTGATGATGACCATGGATAACCCTGGATAAACCTAAGGTGTTATAGATCGAAATTAATGTTTCATGATTTAAACATCCTATGACTGATTTATCACGATTATATGATTTTTCACTATGATTATTATTTCTGAAACTATATTTTTTTATTTGATGGATTAAGCTAGTCGGAACCATGTTAACACAAAATGTGGTGGACAATTTAATGATATTACTCCTGGGAAATTGAATGTTATGGGATTTGAAATGAAAATTATCACTGATACACTTACAAAAATTTCTCACTCAATGAATCATTTAGAGATTCCAAATAAGTAAAGGAGAGAACAATGTATTGTTGAGTCCTTCATGGATAAAAATTAACCTTCTTTTAGTGGGTCCATTGATAAAATAATTTGTAATAAATGGATCAGTATCACTAAAAAAATAATTTAATTCTCTAGTTATTGAAGCATGGAGAATTTATTTTTTCTTCATATCATTTGGAAGGTGAAGAAGATAAACAGTGGAATCTTACCAAGAACATGTGGCAATAGAAAGAAATTGACTCTATAAAGTGGGATGAATTTAGAAGGTTATTTTTTAATAAGTAATTTCCTCATATTCCTTACATGATAATGGATAATAAATTCATTGAGCTATAGAAGGCGGATAATGAATCCATTAGTACACATGAGAAAAATTTTACAAGACTTGTGAGGTACGCTTCTGTTATTATCATCCAACTAGAAAGTAATATTGACTGATTCTTCAGTGTCTTAAAACCATGTTTATGATGTGAATCATCCATAAGATACTTTAATATCTATGATAAAATCATTATATGTTATATTAAGGTAGAAATTGAGATCTGAGTAACACATCAATATCATGGTTTTGATAAGAAAAGAAATATAGAATTCAAAATAAATTATAATAATAAAAATAATGGAAGAAATAAGAGGAGTCTTCCTTTATTAAATAAGTGTGGAAATAAACATGGAGGAAATTGTATTTAGGGGACTAGTAAAAGGTTTATCTTTGGAAAGAATGTTTATCATGCATTTAAATGTCAAAGTGATGTGAAAAATTTAGCTAATGATGAGAATGGAGAGAAATATCTACCTAATAAACCACTAACACTCTAGTGTTTCAATTGAAATGAGTATGGGTATCGTGCTAATGAGTTCCCCAATATGAGGTCTAATGATGGGGATTAACACCAATAGCCTATTATTACCATATTAAAAGGGAAATCACACGTGAAAACTATTTCCAATGTGATTTATAACAAAGATGTGGTGAAAGGTACACTTAAAATTCACTCTAGAACTCCTAAAGTCATATTTGATTTGGTTATACCTACTCTTTTATAGCTGAATTTTTTTAGGGTATCAAATTACCACATCAACAATCAAATATTGAATTAGAATTAAAAACTCCCGATGGTATGATGATGATGTCTCAAATATAAAATTCTTCACTAATTGAATTTTATAGTAATATGATTATTATAAATATTTCTATTCTAATTCTATTTGAATTAGATGTTATTTTAGAAATATATTGGCTCTTTTTATATAGATCTCATATCATTTTCCATGGAAGGTAAGGCACATTTCATATTTTGAATGAACCTGTGATTGTTTATCAGTTAAAGTACAAATAAATGACTATAATATAAATTACTTACATTTATTGGGTGTTGATTCTTATTCATATAGGGGTATTTATCTTATACGATTTGGGGGAAACTCAACATCAAAGATATACCTGTTGTATGGGAGTTTTTCCACATCTTTCTGAAAAATTTTCCAAGTTTTCCAATGAATCATGAAGTTTATTTTTCAATAGAATTAATTCCTTGTGCAACACCTACTTCAAAACTCAATATAGATTGTCCCTAACTGAGTTAGAAAAATTTAAGAAGAAACTATATGAAAATACTGATAATGGATTAATTCATCCAAGTTAATCACAATGGGATACACCTATTCTTTTTACTAATAAAAAAGATGAATCAATGTAACTCCACATTGATTATTTATAACTTAATACACAATCAATAATAAGTATCCTCTACCCCAAATTTATAATTTTCATGACCAACTACAAGGAGATCAATACTTATCAAATATTGATATTTGTTCTTAATGATATCAATTTAGGTTTAGAGGTGAGTAAATACATAATAAAACCTTTCATATAATGTAAGAGTATTATGAATTTATAGTGATTCCATTTGTTCTTACTAATACCCCATCAATATTCATGGATCTAACTAATATAATCTTCAGACATCACATCAATCAATTTTCGGTAGTCTTTATAGATTATATTCTTATATAATTCAAGTGTATGAAAGAGAATAAACATCACTTGAGAATTGTGTTGAAGACCCTGAGGAAGGAGACACTAAATTCCAAATTTATAATTTTTAAATTCTAGTTAAAAAGTATATTTCTAGGGACATGTGTTCATAAGAGAGGGAATAAAATTAGATCATTCTAAGATAGAATTCATTAAATATTATCATAGAATAACCACTATGACTATAACTTATAGTTTTATTGGATTGGATGGATATTATTAATGCTTTATAAAAAATTTATCCCTACCGTATAATCCACTCACCAAGTTCACATAGAAGTAAGTAAAGTTGTTTTGGAAATATTAAAGTATATAAAATTTCATGGAGATTAAGAGAATATTAGTTAGTGCATATGTACCCACATTACCATGTAGTGGAATAATTTTTAGTGATTTATGGAAGAAGAAACCGAGAAGTGTTCTTATTTATAAAGAAATGGTGGTAGATTATGCCTCTCATCAATTAAAGTCTCATGAAAAAATAACCCAACTCATGACCTAGAGATAACATCCGTATTTTTTACATTGAAGATATGCATGAATTTAATTTATAGATAATGGTGTGAGATATATACTGATAATAAAATATTAATGTATATATTCACCTAAAAATTGTTTAATATGCACTAGAGAAGATGGTTGGAGTTGATTAATGATTTTTTATATTAATATATTAAAAACTGGGGAAAGAGATCAAGGAGGATAATGCTTCATATTGAAAAGGTCAGGATAACTTATCTATGATGAGGATAAAAAGAGATCCAATATTTTTTGATTTGAAAATGATATAACTTGAAATTATAATGGAAGTGAAGAATTATTATATTTATCAAATGATTATTGAACCATCTATTTATGCAATGACTAAGAAGACACCAAAGGAATTTATAGAGTTGTACAAGAAGGTGAGAAATTCTTCTAACTTCAACCTTCATTCTGATGGAATGATAATATTTAGGAATAATATATGTGTCCTTATTATACCATAATAGAAGGACCTATTGGGTGATGCTCATAGATCATCATTCTATATTCATCATAGAAGTATGAATATGTATAGAGACATTAAAGAGAATTTTTGGTGGGATAACATGAAGAGATATACTATGGATTATATATCTTAGTGCTTGGTATAAAACCAGTAAATTTTGAGTTGTAAATGTCTAAGGGCATGTTACAACTATTACCTATACCTATATGGATATGGGAAAACATAACAATAGTTCTCATCATAGGACTACAAAATACTTATAAATGGAATAGTGATATTTGGGGTACAATTGACCACCTTATGAAGTCATCACATTTTATTTCTATTAGAGAAGATTTATCTCCTTACATGATTTCCTGAATACAAATTAAGGAAGTTTATATGATACATGGCACCAAATTCTATTATATTTAATCAATATATTAAGTCTACCTCAAAGTTCTGGAGAAGTATTCTAAAATATCTATATAAAAAGTTCTATTCCAAAAATACCTTTCACCATCAAATTGATTTCCAGCCTCAGTTAAAAATTCAATCTCCTGAGGGTATTCTAAGATCTTATTATCTAGATTTCAAATGTGGTTGGGACCAAAATTTTTCTCTTTTCAAATTCTATTCTAATAAAAATCTTTTTCTTGATCATTTAGATGAATCCTTAGGAATCCCATTACAGAAATAAGTTCAAAACTCCAACATGTTGAGATGAAGTTAGAGAAAAAAATATATTGGAACCTAATCTAGCTAAGGAAATAATATATGAGTTTAGATCCATTCATTAACACCTCAAGGAATCTCATAGTCAAAAGAAAAGTTTAGTTGACAATCACCATTGAAATCAAGAATTTGAAGTTTCTAAGAAGGTATTCCTAACAATTAATCCATGGAATATGGTTACGATACATAGAAATAAGGAAAAGTCAATCTATATGTATATTATATCCTTCAAGATTCATTATCGAGTTGGGATGATAGCTTATCACTTGGAACTTCCACCAAACAACTATCAAGTTGATGATTTGTCCTATGTATCTCTTTTGAGGAAGTACATACATGATCCTTAAAATGTACTTAACTTAGAGGTTGTACCAATAGAGCATGATATATAATAAGTATAACATCTAGAAGAAAACTTTAATTGTAGAGTTAAAGCTCTATAAAACAATACCACTCACCTGGTATATGTTCTTTGGGAGAATCATAAATTCAAGGATGCTACATGGGAACCCGAGGATGTGATGAAATAGAAGTATCATCAATATTTTTACATCTAAGTTATATAATTTAGAGGTAAAAGTTCCTTTAAAATTGTTATAATTAAACTATTGGGGATTTTATATGTTTTCCTTGGAAATAAAATTAATCTCTTTGATATCTAGCTTTACATAGAATAATGAGTTTATGAATAATGACATATTATGGACTTTATAACCTAACTGTTGGATTAGAGGGTATGAATAGGATTAACCAAATTGTAAATTTTATACATAAATACCTTCATTAATTTATATATATTGATTAATTCCTAGTAAATGGTTATTAAATTTTAATAAAATCATTTCATGATTAAAAGACCTATTTTTCTAACGAAATGTATTTTTCTAGGTGTTATGATTTATTTTATAAAAAAATATATTGATAAATATTAAAAAGTTATTTTTAATTAAATTTATTATTAACATATGGGTAATAATTCATACATTCAATACCTAATGGTTTTTATTGAATACAAAATCATTTGATGGTAAAAGTGTTATTTTTCAAAATAGTTTTTTATGCGTGCAATGTGTTTTTATCCTAATAAATTAAACAAATAAAAATTGATTTTTATGTTAATGGAATTTATAGAATATATATTAAATTAAATATTTTAATATTCATATATTAGTTTTTACAATGCATGGAATAAAATTTAACTCAGTATCTTGCTTAAAAAATCATTTTTTCAATAAAAAGTGTTTCATTTCATTTTGAGAGATTATTTTAATATTAATTTCTAACACTTATTGAAATTGAATTTGATAAAATAGTTTCCATAAATGGAATCACAAATTCAATTTTTTTAGTGATTCCACTTTATTTTTTCATAATTAATAGTAAACACATTAAAAAATTTGTTGCAACGATTATGGTTAAAACAGGTCAACCGGGGGGGGGGTGGTGGTAAACTAGAAGATAAGAAGAAAATGACACTTAAGAATGTATGCATATTATTTTTTTGAATATATATATATATATATATTATATTATCTTAAATTTTAATTCTCTTCCATTTTGTGCCACATTCACATGAAATCAACTTTATATCATTTACATATTTTAAGTAATTCCACATGTGACCCTCACATCACTTATAAATGGGAACCTCTTATACTCCCTTATTCACAAAATTCATCCCTATAACTCAAATAAGACCTATCCTAAATCCTTATTATAATCCTTCTATTAATAGTTCAGATTCTTTTCTTATCTAAAGACCATCTTAAAAAGGCTTAAGGTATAAGGAAAAGAAGGTCTCTCAAAGAAGAGTTACTAGTCTTACTTGACTCTTTCAAAGTTTATTTCTTCATATAACTAATATAAATATATTGAATCCATCATAAATTGTATAAATAAATTATCATAAATATACTGATATTTGATTATGATTATGGGATAACCATTTTCACCTCCTTTCCATCAAATATAATGATTGATTTAATAATGATTGTTTTCCATAAACAACCCACATTTATTGATATAATGATTGATTTAACAAAATATATGTTATTTATGATATAATTATGATTCTAGAATGATTAAATATTATTTATTTGTCTTTTATTCTTTTTTAGTGAATGAAAATAATGTTCAGGCAAGAGTATGAACTTCCGTCTCTATGAATAGTGTAATTAATTTTTTGTATTTTTATTTTATGGATGGTTCTAAATATGTATATAATGAATATATATAATATTTATATCATTATTAAAATTAAGTATTTGATTATACCATTATCAACATGAAAGGAAAATAACCACCGAATCAAAACATAGATTAAAAATGAAGTAGTTAACACATGAAATGATGATGCTAATGAGATATTGTTAATGAATTAGGGATTATATGTAAAAAATTTATGGTATTATATGTATCATAATTATTATATTATATATGTACAATAAATTAAAAGTTATTATATAGGTGGTTAAAGACACTTATGAAGCAATTCAAACATGAGGTAATGGTTTCTCATACCACTTTTGTTTTTGTGAGACATATGTCATATTGACATATTATTTAATTCATGAAAAATATATAATTAACTTTTGATATTGAAGCAAACATAATTTGGATTTTATTTAATCCATCACCCCACTCGGCCTACCATAAGGCTTAAAGGGAGTTCTTGATCCCCAACAGGCTAGCAACTAATGCCTCAACATCACAGAATGAACCTTGGGAATAATTTCACCATCATATAATAATAATAAACAATAAAATAAAATTAAAGGAAAAAAATACATCTGGATATTAAAAAAACTTAATATCTAAATAGGATATGAAACTAATACATAAATAAAAAAATAGTGGAAACTGATATATATAATCCAGAGTATAAAAATACAATGGAAAAAATAGATAATACAAAAACTCAAGGAGAAAGAAAATCCCAAAACCAGTTACAAGGATCCTCCACATGACTCATGATCACCATCCAACCATATATATCTCCCAAATGATCAATCTAGGAAAAATAAACTAGAATAAACCTGGACTTATAAAATAAAGGCATGAGCTAACCAACCCAGTAGGTCACCACAACCTACTGAATCTAAGAAGTATCTTTCATATTACATCCCAAATATTCTATTTGGAATATAAAATAAAAATAAATATTTACCATATGGATTTTATAAATAAACAAAAACACATCATAATTATTTTAAAACACTTTTTCCAAGATTTTCATTAAATGAAAACAATTTCTTGGAAAATGTTTTTTTAGGAAACACCGATTGGTAAAAAAAATGTTTTAAAGTCTCAATTTAAAATCATTTCATAAAAACCACTTTAATAAAAACAAATATACAACTCAAAATTTGTTTATTATTTCTAATTAGTCTTCCAAAAACATATTTTCAAACTAACCCTTCCATAAAACTAGGCAAGTCAGCTAAAAACTATATTTTCAAAACCCACACACACTCAATGTTTTAAAAACAAGCTGTAGGTTCTTTCCTCTAAAACCATTCCAAAACTCTTTATAAATAAAATTAAACATTTTGGAAAACAAATTAAAAATAATTGTTAAAAGTGTTTGATAGAACTTTTAAAATAATACTTACTCTTCCCATATCTTAATTTTTTTGAAATCCCTCTTGAAACATCTGAAATGTAAACCAAACAAAAAAACAAGGAATCAAACAGTTAAGATGTACTATATCAAGTCAAAAAATAAGTATAACAACAACAACCACATTGGAACCAAAAAACCATCCATTAAATAGGGGATATAATTGATACATAAGATAAATCCAATTAAATGATCCAAAAATGATACTAGTTTCATGGATTTAACCAATGGGATCTAAAAAATGGGTGATAGCATGACTTAGAATTACCCTAATTCCTAGAAAAAATCATCATTCCCATAAAATATGAAAAATTGGTTGGTCCTCCATGGTATTTATCGAT
Organism: Viscum album; assembly: GCA_963277665.1. NCBI lineage: Eukaryota > Viridiplantae > Streptophyta > Magnoliopsida > Santalales > Viscaceae > Viscum > Viscum album. The sequence goes on along the minus strand of OY728141.1, from coordinate 513,296,872 downwards.
CTCCAAATGGTATCTCCTACTACACACTTGGTCTCTATCGATCCCCACTCCCCTTGAGTTCACTTATTATCTAGGGGGAAACATCCCCTATACTGGCTCTGTCGGTAATGGGTCAACTTTCCTCAACACACATCAACCTAGATCCGATAATAAACCACCCTAACAACCTACCCCATCCCCTAATGTCTACTATGAAAAGTTAAAGGAGGTGAGAAAAATAAAATGATTACATAGTTCAAGTATAAAAAATTCAAAATCACACACGTCTCACCACCTATACCATCACAAATAATCTAACGTCCCAAGATTGATGTACGTGGATATTATATTAATTTTTTAGAATACTTCATACATTACAAAAATAGACGCCTAAAGACCATATTTTAGTTTAGTGACTTTGGAAACTTGGAACACAAACTTACACTCTAGTGAAATATCTTCATTATTTACCAAAAATACCTTCCACTTTTTTTACTCCTACATAAAACCTTTTATTATAACCTAGGGAAAAGAAAACAAAAGAAAGGGTGAGAATAGACGCTCAGTAAGAGTAAAAAAGAGTGATATGTAAACATAAACATGAGTATAAAGGGTGTGATAATTTGGTTATAGCATTATAAGATCATTCCCTTCATATCAAAGGTAAACTTGAATCATAAGGAAATAAAAGAACATAATTCATAAGATCATAAAATTGACATATGGCATGAAATTATGGCATACACATAAACTTATAACTTTGTGAACATATGTAAATGGTAAATGTTTCATTAATTAAATTAAGGACATGAAATCAGGCCCTTTCATAAACACATTTACAATAAAACTAGTCCCATGCATAAAATTATGGACATGAAGAATTGGTCAATGCACAAAATTATGGACATGAAAACCATGTCCACACATATAATTGTAAACATGAAATAAAGTTCACACATAACATATATACCTCATGAGTTATCCATATTTTCCCAATGAATTTGAGATATATATAGGTCCCACCCATCTCAAATTTAAATCATTCTTACATGTGCCATAAAAACATAATTCATTCATCATATAACAATTGAAGGAATAAAATGGGATTCTTAAACATAATTTCATCATAACACAATCTATGTAAAACAAATTGATTTTATAAATATCGATCCATCATAAACAAAATAAAACCATATTCATAATAGGGATAATATACTTGAAACATAACCTTGTTAAATAATTCCATCTTATATGGAAAATAATTTTGAATGAACAGTTGAAATTAAATATTGAGGAAAATATCCTTTCTTTTTCAAAAAACTTTTTCTTTTCCCAAAATGAAACACAATATTAAAAGAAATTATTTTCTTTTAAAATAACCTTGAAATTTTGTAAAGGAATATTTATGGATATAAGATGTTAAGAAAACATAATAATCCATTCAATCCTATAATTTAAAAGATAACATTCTTCTTGTACTTTTGTTGGATAAGTCAAAAAGTACATCGTTTGGAAAACGAAAGAAAGATTTTTTCAACCCATGAAGTAAAAATTAAAAAAATGGGTAAAAATGAATTTAAACATACATAGGATAATATTAATTTTTTTAATTAAAACATTTTTATAAAACATGGACATGGATGATAAATATACCCCAATAAAGACTAACGTATAAACAATCTCAGATAATAACGAGATTTTGAAATTATCCCTTAACATAGGTCTGAGTTCCTTCATACGTGTTCAAAGATCATTTATAAGGGTTTAAATAATGTTATTAAATTATTATAGAGTCATATTAATTTTTATGATATCATATATGACCACATTTTCATTCTTTTATTAATAAAAGTTCATTATTACTTGATATTCAGGTATTACCTGGTTCATTTTATTATACATGTTTTGTAAAATAATTTCACGATATACTTATTAGTTTACAGTTTTATCACTTTCAAAATTATATTAATATAATATATATCGTATTTATTCATTCTATATATTTATATAATAATTATTTAATGGATATCATGTATAATTAATCACATCGCACCGTGGAGACAGTAGGCAGTATGTACGCACGAACGACGATATCACTCCCATAATTGTGAAATGGTACAAAATTTGATGATATATATTTTATTAAAAAATAAATATCATGTTATAATAATAATATATTGTAATTATTTCCATAATTATACCCATACAAGTAATATGGTTCTGAAAAACATATTACAACACAATGTGGAGATGGTAAGTCGTATGTATGCACACATAGTGATTTTGTTTTTCATAGGACGGATAGAAGGTGGAATATGGTTATTAAATAATCATAATAAAATCTCAGTATATAAATGATAATGAAGTTATTAATTTATAATGGAAAAAACTCACTAAGAAAAAGTAGAGGAAGAAATAAGTTTGAATGAATTAGTAGAAGAGATTACCTCTTCTTCAGCATGCTCCCTCTATATCTCCTCTTAAAGGTAATAGAGTTGGTATTTTGAGAAGAAAAAAACCTATGAAATGTGAATAAGAAAGTTTATATAGTAAATTGGAAGGTGATATTTCATCTTGATGGATGAAAGTGAATTGAAGAAGTAAGGGAGGATGCACCCTTTTATAATTAAGGTGAGGGTCACTTTTGGAATCGTCAAAAATACTAATTTATAATAAAATAAAAACCCATCCAAAAACATCAAAAATTTCCTAGTTTTGAAGATCATATGAGATAAGTTTGTAAAATTATCAACTAATAAAATTTAGACAAATTTTTATGTTAATTCTAATCTTATCCTTTTAATTAACACTTAGTTTTCTATTAAATTTTTAACTAGTGTAACAAATATTTCAATATTAAAAGGGTGAAATATTCACTTATTTGATGTAAATTAGAAAAAAATGAATAATTTAGAGATTTTTACACCATATAATAATTATTATATATTTTTTACAAATTTTTTAGGATTTTTATGTATTTTAATAATACATTATTTTGATAGACAATCAATAGTGTGAGTTTTGACACTATTAAATTTACCAATTTTAAAAAATATCAAGATAAGATTTTATCATTGAAAAAAATATTTTATTATATCTATATGGGGTAAATTTCATCTATAAAATTAATTTTATAAATTAATTATCCAAAACTATATTTATTTTAATATTTTTAGTAACATTAATTTAATATTTCCATTAATAAAATAATTACTACATCAATTTTGTGTAATTATTTAATATATATTTTTTTTAAATAAAAATAAAAATTAAAATAATATAACGAATAAAAATCTTCTATATTTCATAATATTTCTTATAGAAAAATATATATTCTGTAAAATTGGGCATTAAAAATGTTATATGTATTAAAACATGAATGTTACAACAATAACATCACTTTGAATAAAATATTATAATTGTCATAAATTTTTTCATATTTATCCAAATAGTCAATAAATAAACCCTTGGATGATTATGGTAGAAATATAATCGACAAAAATTATTTGGTTAAGTGTTTTTTGTATTTTAATGGTTTTTATCATTTTAATAAAAATTATTTTATTGATTTTTCATCAATTAAATAATTTCAGCATCATTAATGTACAAGACTTTAAGGTAATTATTTATTTATAAAAATTTAAAATAAATTACCATTATAAATAAAAACATTTTATTCTCAAAAATTGTATTTATAAAAGAATTTATATTTTTTTAACATTATATTAAAAATAATATAGTTATTAAAATTTGAGTGAGACATCTTCAACTTTAGCTTAAATAAAATATATTAAATATCCTAATCTCATCCAAGTAGATTTCAAAGGATAAAATTTCAACCTAAAGATGATTTAGTTAAAACATAACTCATCCAATCATATTATGAAAATTGTTAGGGTAATTTTATAATATTATTTTCATCATTAATAACCGGATTTATATTTTTAGCACGGTAAATTTAATTTACTAAAGTTACTATTCTTAAGAACAAAAAAATAAAAGAACGATATTTACATAATTTGGACCAACTGATTAAAATTATGGAATCTATTTTTAAAAATTAAAAACACAGAAATTACAGTATTTAATTTAAAATTAACCCCGTTTTCCGAATGAGAAAATGGTTTTCAAAAGTTAAAACATTTTAAATGATTGAAATGTTTTTACATCAAAATTGAATATAAAATTAATTCAAATGAACTAAATTATATTAAATGATGCAAATATAATCTATATATATATATATATTTTAAAACCATTATATAATATAAATTAACCATATATATTATTTTGTTGAAGAAATATTTTTTCAATTAAAATTTACTATAATTTTCCTATTTATCAAAATTGAAAACTTTTCAGAAAAATATATAACATTCATCCAAAGTAAATTTTTATATCCAAATTCCAAAGTTGAATATTATTTTTTAAAAAATAATATAAAAATGTGTTAAAATCTAGATTTAAAATGGGTGTGCCATCAAAAGGCGACAAGACTATATTTTTTGAAAAATACTTCTTTTATCTGAAAAAATGATTTTGTTCTTATATCATGTATAGAAAATATATAAGATGAATTTAAAAATCTAGATTAAATATATTAAATTTATATTTCATTAATAAAATTCATACAGAGTGATTTTATTATTTTATAAAATCACTTATTTTCATTTAAATAGTTTTTTTAAAATATTAATTTTTATTTAAAAAGGGTTTTATTTTCATTTATATCTAATTACTCACCAAATAATTAGTTATATATATACATGTGTAAAGGGGCCTAGCTGGGGGCGTGCGGCGCGCAGGTGGGCAAGCCATCGCAATACCTCGTTACCCAACAACACGTTTGGAAGGCTCCTTCTCCCTCGCGATGTGAAACCCTAGCTGATGCTCGATGATGGTTCCCCCCCCTTCCTGGTGGAGGGAGGGGGGAAGGTGATTTTCCACCACCACCGGCGTTGCGGGTGGCATTTGTTCCTTTCTCAAACCCTAGCTTCCTTCCGGATTTTCCACCGATCTCCCTAAGCCCGAAAGTTCCATAGCTCCACCTTGGGGCCCCTCAGCTTCCGATTTCTTCATCGGAATTCTCTGCGGAATCAAGCTTACTCTATTTGACACTGGTTGCTCGTTTTTCTCTACGAAGGCCCTTCGTTGATGAGTTCGATCGCTTCGTGTTTAGTGATTGGGATCTGAAGGAATGTGCGGTGGTAGGGCTTCTTGACAACCATCACCTGATGATTTGTTTTGGCTCAGAGGAAGACATGATAAGTGGATGGTCCAGAGCACCCCGCCGGTGCAATGGATGCAAATTATTCCTGCTTCGCTAGTCGATGGATCTCTGTATGAATCGGTATCCTCCTTCAGTTGCGACCTGGGTAAGTCTCCCTAATCTTCCATTACCTTTCCAAAATCCTGCGATAATTTGTATGCTAGGGAATTTGGTTGGCCGTTTCCTGTGTTCGGATGCACGCACTTCTTCTGTGAGTCATCCAGTGAACCCTCACATTTGTGTCGAGGTGGATGCCTCAAAGCCACCGGTAGAATGGATCTGGATTGCTGTTGGCGAGCAATTCCGCTGGAGGCAAGCTGTTGTGTTTGAGAATTGGGTTGATTTCTTCTCGAGTTGTTGTCGTCTGGGTCACTTGGCTGGTCGCTGTCGTCGGGGAGTCAGAAGGAGGAGAGATGCCACATCGGTGAAGAGGCCTGGTAGTGCTTCTGGTAAAGGACAGTCGGGGTCTGATGCAGCGAAGAATGGAAGTGCTGTTTGTTTTGGTGAGCCATCGATGGTGAAGCAGGCGCGGTCTTCGCATAATCCATCTGCTGTTGTTTCAATGGTGAATCAGGTGCGGGCCTCACACAATCCGACAGTTGCTATGGTGTTTGATAGACTGAAACATGATCCCTCTCGGCATAGTGGTGTGGATCAGATAGACAAAAATGAGGCCGATCTTGGCACTGGAGTGGGAGGTAAGATGGTAATGCCTGCTTCTTCAGGGGAAATATTGCAGCATGATCAAAACTTTGCTAGTCAGTGTGAGGTAGTAAGGGCTGTCAGTGAGATCATCAACATTGGGATTGCTGAACATAAGGGGGATGATCTGGCTTTGTGCCTAGTTGATGGGCAAGCACATGGTGCGCTTTCTGGTACTAGGTCTAGAAGTGGGGGAGTGATGGATGCATCTGCTAAGGCAGGACTTGTACCGCAGCATGGGAACACCTTTGCTGGTCAGGATGCTGCAGCAAGTGGTGTTTGCAGATTGATCATAGATGATGAAGCTGGACTGCAGGAGGGAGAGTTGGCTTGGAGTTCAGAGCCACATGCCCCTATTGCCCACACTGGTTGTTCAGCTGGTAAAGACTCTCAGTTGCAGCTGGCTTCCGTTGGTGGTCTGCAGATCACAGTGGACACCTGCAACCGTTTTCAGGAATTGGGTCATGATGAGGTGGATGAGTGCACGTCAATGAAGGATAGTGACACTTTGCAGACTAGAAAAGAGAATTTTGTGGGGCAGGAGCTTGATGTTGGTACTGTTTGTGTGGAGGCCCCTCGTTTTTTGGCGATGATGGATATCAATGGGCAATATGAGCAGAGTCAGACTCTGACGGATGTTTTTCAAGAAGTTGTAATTGCTGGAAAATGGGGAGATGTCTTGGACAGTGACAAGAAAAATTGTGGTGGATTGGATAGGCCTTCCTTTAGTGATGTAGTCAAGGATGGAAAGAAAAAATCTAGAAATGAGGAAAATCCCCCAGCTAAAAGAAGAACGAGGAAGACTTACTCTGACTTGCCAAAGTCGGTGTCAACTAGATCTGCTGCGAGGCAATCCTCTAAGGAGTTGTTATCTTTAGAGAAGCTGAATCGCAGACGGAAATATGCGAAGGTCCTAAAACATTATGACAGCTCTGAATGGGAATCAGCTACTGCAGAGGAAGTCTTATATCACGGGTATGGTGAGGGGTATGAATTCTATGACATGTAACCGGTTTTCTTGTGGTTGCTTGTTCCATGTAATTTTCTTTTCTTAATAAATGGTCAGAGGCTTTACCTCTGACTGGGATTTCCTGGTATATACATGTGTAAATCTACCTTTATTAATTCATCTAATACCATTCACATCTTCCATTATAATGGAAAGTTTATAAGGTATGTTATTCGCTTAAACTCAGTCTTGCGTGAAATGAATTCTATCAAAAGAAATTCAAAATATGTGTAACACAAGCCAAAAATAGTGTTGTGTATACCACAAGAAAAGTCAATGTTATGTGTAGAAAAATCTTATCTTGGTGCAGTGTACAACCTAAGAAATCAAATAAATTAAAAAAATATCTATCTCATAAAAATATCTAGGTGTCACATTCTACCCCCCTTAAAATGATTTTCCCCTCAAAATTCATCGATGTTATAAATGAATTAGTACTTTAAAGTTTATTTCATAGAAACCAAAATTTTAAAAATGAATATTAAATCTTTTTTTTAAATAGAATGTAATAAACATAACAGTTATCCATTATAACTTATTATTGTGAGTCTACATAGGAGAACATTTTTGGAAAGTGAAAACATGGATATGGAAGAGAAATCAGATTATCAAGTTATAATGGAGAGTGATACAGAACATCGTTTGGAGAAAGTTTACAATTAAAATCCATAAATCCATGATAATCTAAGGTACCATCAGACTCATCGGTAAAGAAGCTACAAGGATAAAATTTTTGGTCTCAATATCCTTTCCATATATTTTAAAAATGAGAAGAAATTGTTACTTGATTATGTATAATATCATCCTTTGGTTATGCCTTGATCAATTTTGACTTCATCTTTTATTCCAAAAAAGGAAGGTGAATTTTTCATTCCTTAAGTATTATCATATCATGAGATCCATAAATAGGATGAAAGGTCATTTCAGCTATCTTTATCATAACAAAAATGATAAATCAAGTTATCAAATATGCATAAGTCCACCTATAGTGAGATAATACTTTCTTCGAACAAAATTTATCTGATGTTTATATAATACTTTCCATAAATTTATAACCTTGCAGTCCTTATGAATTCTGAATATAAAAAACTTTAGAAAGAGTTTCAATAACTTTGATTAACATTTATCTCCCCTATATCATAAGGTATCTATAGTTGGTCACATTCTAAACAACTGAATTCCTTTATCGTGTATTTTCATAAAACATGGTAATAAATCGAATTACCATAATTAAAATAAGAATACAATAAAAAATTAACACTTTTACACATAATAAAAATTATAACTCAATACATGATGTCAAAATATCAGTCCTAAGTTCACTAATAATATCAAACATATCTTTATTTTCTTATCCCAACACTATGCACAAATTAAGGGTAATCATTCTTTTAATCATGTGTTTCCTAAAAATATCTAAATCACTTTTCATGGTTACCAGTACCATTCAACAAACTCTTAAATACATATGGAAAAACTACAGTGGACCAATTATTGCCTAATACCATAAAAGTGATTCTACAAAATTATTCTAGAATCCTATTACATAAATACTCAATCATTCCACCACTTCATTATCGTACTCTACATTACAATAGTGATCACATATTATTTAACTTTATATTTGTCCTTAAGAGTATTTTTAAATAAATCATCATTCATAACCCTTGGATTGGGTCATTGGTTAGCATAATTCCCCATTTCCGTTCACTTGTAGCATTGAAGTGTGGGTGGTGAATTTTCTTTAGCATTCTCTCCATTGAATGGAATTTTTACATCACTCTAACACTCTTTTTCCCTATGTCTAGGCATACCGCACTTGAATAATCTTCTTGTTCCTTTTAGGAATTCCCTTGAGTGATCCTTTCAACATTTTTTGCAAGTATGAGGTTGAGACTTTTTCTTCTCTATTTTTGGAAAACCACTGGAGTTTCCATTAAGCTCCATCTTCTTTTTCTTCTCTCCAGAACCATGAGAGTTAGCAACTTACATTTCCACTTTTAGTGCACAATGAATGACTTATTCATAGATTCCAAAGTACCTTATGGTTATGGAATTTCAAAGACTCAGTTTTAGGCCACCATAGAATCGGTCAATTTTTCTTTCAGGGATGATGATTAACCAATAAGAGTACCTTGAAAGTCTTGAAAAATTAGATTCATAGGTACCAATAGATTCCTTATCCTTTTTCTTAAGCTCAAATAATTCCTTCTCTATATTTGTTCACAAAATACGAGGGAAATACTTACTGAAAAATATTCCTTTAAACTCTTCTCATTCCATAGATTCAATTTCTAATTGACCCCTCATGTTCTTAACCAGAGTCCACCACTGATCGGCTTCACCTTCCAGACGCTAAATAATCCATGCGACTTTTTCATGTTCGGAACACAATAAGATGGAAAATATATTTTCAGTGGTAACGATTCATTTTATGAAACAAATAGATTATAATACCCACTGAAATATGGTGGGTGTTTCCTCATAAAGGACTCAACATAAAGTTGTTCCCTCCTCTACTCATTTGGAAGTCCAGTAATATTTATAGTATGTGTGAGTATAGCGATAAGATTTTTTATTTTTTCCCCCATAACATTTAGTTTATCAGAAGTAAAATCATTGAATTTACCATTGAATTCATCATTAACATGGTTCCTTTAGGTTCTATCCATTGACTAAAACTGAAAATAATAGTGTGAACAACACTAATCATACTAAAAACCAAATAATTAAAGGAAACATCTTAGGTTTAATCCTAGGTAATCCACGATCGTTAATAAATTCTAGGATTATATCCTATGTTTAGAATTATCCTTAGGGACATCCTTAGATATATCCTTATAAATATATCCAGGGATTTCACAAAAGTTTTCATATCCTAGTTTCCAAAGGTAAACTAATCCTTCAATATGATACCAACTCTAATAGCCCAATCTTGACATACATGGACATTACATTACTTTTGAGGAATACTTAATACATTACATAAACAGACACCCGAAGACCAAATTAGTTTAGTGCCTTTTGAAACTTATAACACAAAATTTTAGTCTAGTGAAATGTCTTCAATGTTTCCCAAAAATATCTTTACCTTTTTGTACAACTGCATAAAACCTTTCATTATAACCCATGGAAAATAAAACATAAGAAAGGGTGAGATCAGATGCACAGTAAGAGTAAACAAGGGTGATATGTAAAAATAAACATGAGCATAAAGGGTATGAGAATGTGTTCATAACATTATAATACCATTACCTATATATCAAAGGTAAACTTGAACCATGAGGAAATCAAATAACATAATCCATAAGACCATAAAATTGACATATGGAATGAAATTGTGGTTTACACATAAACTTGTAACTTTGTGAACATTTATAAATGGTAAAAAGTTAACTCATTAAATTAAGTACATGAAATAAAGACATTTCATAAATATATGGACATGAAAACCAGGTCCGTACATATATTTAGGGACATGAAAAATAGGTCCATGCATAGAATTATAGACATGAAAACCATGTCCATGCATAGAATTGTGAACATGAAATCAGGTTCAGGCATAACATATATACCTCATGAGTTATCCATATTTACCCAATAAATTGGAGGGAGATATAGGTCTCAACCATCTCATAATAAAATCATTTTTACGTGTTCCACAAAAACATAATTCATTCATCATAGCATAACTCAAGGAATAAAATGGGATTCTTAAACATAATTTTATCATAACATAATCCATGTAAAAAAATGGATATCATAAATAACATTCTATCCTAAAAAAATAAAACCATAGGAATAATAGAGATAATATACTTGACACACAACTCTATTAAATAATTCATATGGAAAATAATTTTTATAGAACACTTGAAATTAATTCTTGAGGAAAATATCTTTCCTTCTTCAAAAACGTTTTCTTTTCTCAAAATGCCATGAAATTTTAAAAGAAAATAATTTATTTGAAAATAACCTCGATATATTATAAAGTAAGATTCATGGAAATAAGTTATTATGAAAACCTAAAAAATCCATTAATGTAGTATAAGTTAAAATAAAACATTCTTCTCGTACATTTTCTGGATAAGTCAAAAAGTACCTCGTTTGGATATTGAAAGAATGATTATTTTCAAACTATGTAGTAAAAAAGTCAAAAATGGGTAAAGTTGAATGTAAAAATACATTGTATAATATTAATACATTTTATGAAAACTTTTTTAGAAAAAAATGTACACAGATGATAAATATACCCAAGTAAATACCTATGTACAAATAATCTCGAACAATAATGAGATTGCAAAAATTATCCCTTACCATAGGTCTGAGTTCCTTCACACATGTTTGAGCCTACTATATATGGGTTTAAATAATTTTATTAACTTATTATATAATCATATTCATTTTTATGTTATCATATATGATCATATTATCATTATTTTATTAATAACAATTCATTATTACTCGTTATTTGGGTATTAACTGCTTCATTTTCTTATGCTTGTTTTGTTGAATTATTTCTGATTATTATTATTATTTTGTAGCTATATCATTTATAAAATGATATAAAAATAATATATATCATATTTATTCATTATATACATTTATATAATCATTCTTTAATGGATATCATGTATAATGAAGTGCATCACATCATGGAGACGGTAGGTCTTACGTACACATGAGCGAAAATATCATTCCCATAATTGTGAAATGGTATGGAAGTGGATGGTATGTATTTTGTTAAAAAATGAATATAATTTTATAATAATAATATATAGTTTTTATTTCCATCATTATACCCATCCATGTAAGGTGGTGGTGAAAACATGTTACACCACGATGTGAAGAAGGTAAGTCGTACTTACTCACACGTGGTGATTTCATTTTTCATAGGATGGATAAAAGTTAGAATATAGTTTTTAAATAATAATAATAACATATTAGTATATAATTGATACTGTATTTATTAATTTATAATGAAAAAAACTCATTACTAATAAGTATAATAAGGAATAATTTTGAAATAATCAGTAGAGTAGATTACCTATTCTTCGACGAGCTACCTCTAGATCTCACTTTAAAGGGACTGGAGTTGGTCTTTTGAGAAGAAAAAACCTCTAGAATTTTACTAAGTAATTTTTTAAGGGAAATGGGTATGGTATATCCAAGATTTAAGGCTCAAAGTGAAGTGAATAATTGAGGGAGGATGTTCCCTTTTATAACTGAGGTGAGGGTCACTTTTAGAATATCCGTAAATATTAATTTATAATAAAATAAAAACCCATCCAAAAACAACCAAAATATCCTAGTTTCAGATACGATATGAGATATGGTTTTAATATTATCAACCAATACATTTTAGAAATGTTTTTATATGAATTGTAACCATATCGTTTTAATTAACACTTAGTTATTCTATTTAATTTTTAACTAAGGTAACAAATATTTCAATATTAAAAGGGAGAAATATTTACTTATTTTATTTAAATTATACCATAAAAGAATTATTTAGATAATTTTACACCATATAATAATTATAAAATATTTTTTAATTTTCTTTATGATTTTAAAATAATTTAAGAATACATTATTTTGATAAATAATCAATAGTGTAAATTTTGACACTATTCAATTTATTGATTTCTAAAAATATCAAGATAAGACTTTATCTTAGAACAAAATAATTGATTATATCTATATGTGGTAAAAGTCATATATAAAATTCATTGGATATATTAATTATCAAAAATTAATTTTATTTTTATATTTTTAATAATATCAATTTGATATTTCCATTAATAAAATAATTAATATACCAGTTTTCTATAATTATTTAATATAATTATTTGTTGAATAAAAATTATAAATAAAATACTATAATTAATATAAATACCATATATTTAATAATAATTCTTATATTTTCAAATATATTCTAGAAAATACTATATTAAAAATGTTATATTTATTAAAACATGAATCTGACAACTTTAACATCATTTTAAATAAAATATTATAAGTGTCATAATCTTTTCCATATGGCTCAAAATGGTTCATAACTTGATCATTGGATTATTATGGTCGATATATAATCGTTTGAGAATATTTAGTCAGGTTTTTTTTGTCTTTTAATAGTTATTATCATTTTAATGAAAATTATTTTATTGATTTTCATCAATGAAATAATTTCCGCATCATCAATATATAAGACCTTAAGGTCATTATTTATTTACATAAAATTTAAAATAAATTTCCATGATAAAGAAATAAAATTTATATTTCAAAATAGTATTTATAGTTGAATTTATATTCTCTATAACCTTATATTAAAAATAATATAGTAATTAAAATTTGAGTAAGACATCTCTAACTTTTCTTCAAGTAAAATATATTAAATGTATTAATCTCATCCAAGTGGATTCCAAAGATAATTTGTTTTACCCAAGTATGATTTAGGTCAAATAAAACTCATCCAATTATATTAGGTTTTTTTTGAGTAATTTTATTATATTATTTTCCCTGTTAATTACCTAATTTACCATTTTATTGCGGTAAATAAAAATTTACTAATGTTACTATTAATACACCCAAAATAAAAAATAAAAAAGCCTATTTAAATAAACTGAATCCAGTAATTTGAATTATGGACTCCATATTTAAAAAATAAAAACACACAAGTTGAAGTAATTAATTTAAAATTAACCCCTTTTTCCAAATGAGAAAACGTGTTTTAAAAGTTAAAACATTGCAAAAGATTGAAATGCTTTTACATAAAAATTCAATGTAAAATTAATCCCAATTTACTGCATTATATTAAATTATAAAAATATAACATATTTATTTTTTAAAACCATTATGTAATATAACTTCATCATATAAATTATTTTGATGAAAAAATTTGTTTTTAATGAAAATTTAGTATATTTATACTATTTATCAAAAATAAAAACTTATCAGAAAAATATGTACAATTCATCCAAAGTAAATTTTTATATCCTGATTTTGAATAATAAGTTTATTTTGTCTAACAAAATATAAAAATTTGTTAAAAACTATATTAAAAATGGGTGCGCTATCAAAAGGTAGCAAGACTACATTTTTTGAAAAATAATTTCTTTATACAAAAAATTTTATTTGTTACTATATCATGTATATAGAATATATAAGATGAATTTTAAACATTATATTTAATATATGAAATATATATTTCAATAATAAAATCTAGCTATAGTGATTTTATTATTTTATAAACACAATTATTTGTATTTAAATAGTTTTTCATAATAATATTTCCTTTTATTTAAAAAGGGTTTTATTTTCATTTATAATTAATTAATAACCAAATAATTATATATATATATATATATACATGTGTGTGTGTGTGTGTGTTTAAATCATATTTTCATAATCTAGCTAATACTCTTCATATCTGCCGTTATATTGACAATGTTATAAGATATGCTATTCGCTTAAACTCAGTCTTGTGTGAAATGAATTCTATTAAAAGAACTTGAAATTTTGTGTAACACAATCTAATAATAGTGTTGCATATAACACTAGATAAGTAAGTGTTGTATATAGTGTAATCCTATCTTGGTGTAGTGTATAAGACAAGACATCAAAGAAATAAAAAAAACTATCTCAAAAAAATCTCATGGCAATACAAAGAATTAACACCATTTACATCATATAATAGTAAAAAATAATAATTAATAATGAAAATCACCTTAGTGGATCAAAAGCCACAATAAGAAATAAAAATTCCCAAAGGGATCAAGTGGGCCTCAAAATTTTTATAAAAACTTATTCTTCATAAAAATTCCACATGAGAATTATCTTTTAAAAACATTATTAGAATGATAAATGTATCACTATTTACATAATTCATCCCAATATAATATTAAGACAAATTATATCCAAACACCTTTTAAACTCAATGGTAACTTAGATATCTCCTTTAATCCACCTTTGAAAACATCCCCGTTTCAAAATATAATCCATAAGGGATAACTCTCCCTATTGAAAACAACCAACCCAATTTGATAATTTCAAAACATTTAAAAACCTTATACCTTCAATATAGATATAAACCATGGTTGTAAAAAGGTTTCAAATATAGAGAAAAAGGGTTGACACACCCCATTTTAAATAAAACAACCCCGGATAAATACTTCAAACCCTTTCAAAACACCAAAAAACATGGTTTTTAAGAAAATTAAAATGAGAAAATGTTTTTATTCCCAAAGGTGGTTCTAAACATTAATTTTAAAACAAAAATAATTTTTAAAAATATATTTAATAATTCTCACAAACACTTGGAATGGAATCCCATCCCATGAAAAGGTTCAAAATGACTTTAAATTAACTTTACCCCCATTGGACATAGATATATGATATATTTAAATTAAAAACCGCTATCAAACCAGTAACAATATAATGTAATGAAATAAAAATAGACATAAAATAAACATCAACAACAGGTTCAACATCGATCATGCATTAAGTTTTTGACTGTGATGGAGAACACTCCTAAAAAAGAAGAAATTCCCTCTATAACCACAGAAAAATAAAATACTCTTGATTCATACCAACCTAAACCCTAAAATTAGAAAACATTGATATCATGGTTCATGGGTGGAACTATAAATCAAGGGAAATAAAGAACATAAGATAGGGATAGGTTTAGAGGTACTTACCATCAAGAAAATAACTTAAATGAAAGGTATAATTTCACAAAAATGGAAGAAGGGAGAAGAATCCGAAGGAGGATTTTATCACTCCATTAAAATTATAGGTGAATAGAATATAGGGTAGGAGGATTTAATTAGACATGGTAAAAAGTGTAATTTCACTTTTTAATGAATCTGGGTAGGCCACATAGTTTGGCCACTTAGTTTTAAAACACATTCACCAACCTTACATAGGACACTACCTAGCTTAAAATCACTCACACGGTTTTCCTTGAGACACCACATAGTTAGAAATACTATTCTCTAACAATTACAAATGTAATTGAGAAATTATTGAGCTAATTCAAACACTTTTGTCATAATTTACCAAATGGCGTGAAAGTCATGAACTACAACCCAGACTCACTAGAGTTTCACCAAGGTTTCTCCTATGAATCACATTATTTGTACTTAGACTTTGTACTACCCATGTAATTCAAACTGTGTGTGTTAAAAATGAACTACACACAGGGGTTCCTTAGTGCCACATAATGTTAGAAACATTGTATCCTCTAAACTGTTCATGCAAACCACGCACAATGTAAAAAATCCTAATTTATATGTTTTTGGTTGAAACTACATAGAAACTTAAGGAAACCCTAAAAATCACAACACCACATTAAATAAACTCTATAGTGACATGAAGGGTGTCATAATCCTCCCCACCATTCCACTTTACCATAAAAAATTCTTAAGTCTTAGTAGAGGATAGCTAAAAATGGATTCTAAAATAACCCCTAAAGGGAAAGGATGAGTTCTTAAACAACAAGACAAATCCTTAAGTTATACAGAACACCCTTAAGAAAACCCATTCAAAAGAAAATTGAAAACATATCAAATATGGGATATAAAGAGATGAAGACCAAGCATCAATATCCCAACCATTTATAATTAACCTAAAATGGTGGAACAAGGAGTAAAAACATTCCCAAAATCTCTAAATAGAATTTATAAAACTCAACCAGCCAAGTCAAACCTAAAATATAGGCTATAAAACCACCAAAAAGGTAATGAACCTCAAAACATCCCAAAGGAACACAAAATCAGATAAAAAAACCCAAGGCATCCAAAAACCAAGGAGTGTAAAAATGTGGGACATGTCACATAATGGAAAGAAATAGATCTAACCTAAGGGCTATGTCTATCATATGAGGGTTCTTAAATACAAATACATGGAATAACATCCCATGATGATTCAAAAAGAAAGAATATAATTATGACAAACAAAGTCCAACTAGAAAAAAAAAATACACCCCCAAGTATACTTTTATATACCCTAGGTTCTTTCCATTTCCTACTAATAAAAAAAACTACTCCATATTCTACACCATACCATGGAAATAAAAAAACACAATCTAACAATATGGAATAAGTTATTACCAAAATAACCCCCAATAAAAATGGGAAAACAATGAGGCACACAAGAAACCATTCATCCAATACTTCCTCAAGAAAAAACTTTTATAAAATAAACGAAAAAAATCCTAACACATGTTTTCATCCAAAATAGACACAACCAAGAACCTGATTCTCACACCAATTGACATAAAATATTATATCGAATTCAATAGCCTCCAAGAAAAATAAAAAAATACCCCAAACAAGATCTCATATGAGATTATCCCATAATAATCAACCCTCACTAGTCTAATAATCAACCTAATGGTCACTACTTGGAGAGAAGAAAACACATGCCACTCTATTCAGAACTAAGCAGTGTTAATCTAAAGTAGGAAAAACCTCTAAGAAAAACACTTTAAATCCACATTAGACCTTTCCTAGGGGTTTCCATTAAACAATTAGAGACAAATAACCTTACAAGTTCATGTATATAAAAACCAAAATCCATTCACTAAATCACATGAGGGAAAAAACCAAACACTTTTTTTTTATAAAAAAGAAATGATATTCCAAAATACACCTATTTTAAAGGCATAAAACCATATAAAAGGGATCCCAAAACTAATTTTAAAATCCAAGGAACCATTAAAATTTGTAATACTTTTCAAAAAAATCTAAACAGAAACCATTTTACAATTTGAACTCCAAGACCTAACTCAAAATAGTGAATTTAAAACATTTCCTAAATTGATTTCAAAATAAACACTGACTATTTTTAAAAAAGTAACACCATTTTAGGTCTCATAATAAAAAAATATTCCATTTGATATAGTTTCAAATATTTTTGTCCCCATTTAAATACACCTCTTTTGTAAAAACCCATACATGATACAAAAAACAATTTGGAAATCATTGGTTTATATTAACACATGAAACCTAATTTAAAAAATGTGAAACATATTAGAAAAACCAGTAATATATAAATAAGTCTCAAAATTTCAAACAAAACCAACTATTTTAAAACATTTTATGAATTAAATACCACTTTACAAACAATACCTAAGGACCTATTTTAATAACATTTACATTTTTCTTGTGAAATACATTTTCACCCAAACATTTTGAATTTCACATCACCTAAAAATTTCATAAATAAAGGCATATCACATGCCTAAATATAGATTTCAAACCAATGATGCTAATATATCTCAAGAAAAACCATGAATCATTTCCCATTTCCCTAACATTCTTGGAAATATAACAGTATAGAGGTGTAAATAGAAAAACCAACCAAGATAGAGAACCATTCCAAACTTGGAGACATGGTTGAAAACCACATTCCATTCATGCAATAGTCCTTATAACATTTCCAGAATCAAGTGTTCAGTTGTTGTTTAAATTGGCATGCTATATAATAAAACATAACTCTTCAATTACCTTCTCTATCTTGATTTCAGAACCCTAACATGTACCCTAAGGAAACCCAATAAATTCTATTTAGGATCAAAGAACCACTATAATATGTATCAAACCATAATCCAACAATGACATAAAATAAAGAAACCTAAATCAAACAAGAAACCCCAAATTCCCATGGGAACTCATGTTTTATGGAATTAAAGTGTTATTGAAACTCTCCCTACACCTACCTACCATGTATTAACAACCTAATATATGAAATACCAATGCACAACATAATAATATGGAAAAATAAAACCAAGTCCCCACTGAAAACCTAGGCTCTGATACCACTTTGTAATGCATCAAACTGAGATTTCATCTAACTCGTCACTTTACTTGGTATTCCAAAAGTCTTGAAAAGAATTATTTATCCCCATGGTTGGAAAATAGTCCATGGACATCATAGAATAAACCTCGGGGAATATTTCACCATCATTCAATAATAATCAACCACTATAAGGAATGAAAGTAACAAACATCAAACAAGATATACAAAAATTTAACATCCAAAAAGGATATGCAACTGATACATAAATAAAATTAACTACAAAAAATGAGATACATAAGATAGAGTATAAAAATTTAATTTCCCAAATGGAAAATACAAAAACTCAATGCTAAGGAAAAACACCCAAACAAAATCTAATGATTATCCACATGACCCACAATCATCATCTAACCATACACACCCCAAAATATTAATAGAGGTGAAATAAACTAGAACAAATCTAGACTTGTAAAATATATGCGTGAGATAAATAACCCTATAGGTAACCGTATTCCACTAAATTTAAGTAGTAAATTTCATATTACTTCCTAAATATGAAGGTTTGAAATAAAATATAGAAATAAAAATTTTCAATAACAATTTATAAAATAAATAAAAACACATAAAAAATGTTTTAAAAATATTTTCCCAAGATGTTCATTAAAATAATATAATCAATTAGAGAATATTTTTCCATATCCAACAACTCTTGTCCAAACTAATGTTTTAATGTCTCATAGTAAAATCATTTTATAAATAACACTATTAGAAATTAAAATTTTCAACTCAAAAGAGGTTTCAAATTTCCAAATGGTTTTATAAAATATCTTTCAAAGATAACTCTTCCATAAAATTAGGCATGTCAAACTAAAAAATCATTTTAGAAACCCACACACTCTAAGAGTTTAAAAAACAAAACACAAATTTTGTTCCATTAAAACCATTCCAAATATTTTTGGAAACCACATTCTACATTTTATAAAATTCCTTTAAAACTGATTTTTAAAAGTGTTTTAAATAAAATTTAAAATAAAAAAATACTATTTCCTTCTTCTAAAACCTTTAAAAAACCCTTTTTAATCATTAGAAAATTAATCCACACAAATATTGAAGGAATTACATAGTTAAGAACCACCATGTTAAGCCAAACAATAAGGATAAAAATAAGAAAATACATACCAAACAATAAACCAAGAAACTGGGGACACAATGGACACACAATATTAGTCCTATAAAATGATCCAAAAGGGTTCTTAGTTTCATGGATCTAACCACTGGTATCTAACAAATGGGAACTAGTATGAGTTACAATAATACTTTTTCCATGAAGAACTCAATATACCTTTAAGATTTGGACACTCACTTGGTCCTCCTTGAGATCTTTTAGTCCCCACATGCACACTACCATCCATCACATAGGCTCTCTCAGTCCCCACTCTCTAGGATTTTAATCAATAATTAGGGAAAAATTACCCTATCTGGGATCCATTCAGTCTCAAAAAAATGTTACTTAAAAAACCTCAACCATAGTTAGGGCATCAAATTCCAAAGACACATACCCTATCCTCCAAGGTCTACCATTAAATTCAATGGATATGATCATAATAAAATGAATACATAGACCAAATATAAAAAATTTAAAATTAGACACATATCACCTTACATACCCTCATGATATTGTAACCCCATTCACATCAAAACTAATAAGTATATACAAATGCATAAAAAATGAACTTCCCCTTCTGAGATCACAACTCACAATAGGTATAAAAAATTCACAAGGGGATTAAGTGAATATCATACCTTTTATGAAAACTCATTATTCAAAAAAAATCCCGAAATTCATTCTCTTTTAAACACACACTTAAAATTCTGTGCTATTTTACCACTTATAAAAGTCATCCCAATATACTATTGAGACCTATTATATAGAAACACCTTTGAATATCAAATATAAGTTATTATTAAACTTTAAAAAACATTTAAAAACATTCAAAACCACTGACGAGTTTCAAAAGATACCACACAAGGTATATATCCCCCTTTTGAAAGAATCCAACCCATTTAAATCATTTAAAAAATCATTAAATACCTCAATCTTTTGATATAACAAATAACCAAGGTTGTAAAAATATTCCCAATATAGGGAACAATAGTTAACACGCCCCATTTAAAATAAAAAAACCCAAGAGAACTATTCTAAACAAGTTAAAAACACCCAAACACTTTGTTTGAAAACCAAATTATACAAGAAAAGTTTTTGAATCCCCAAACTTGTTCTCACTGATACTTTAAAACCAAAACATTCTTAAAAATATATTTAGGAACACACAAAAATACTTGACATATAATCCCATCCCATTAAAATGTTTAAAATAACTTTAAATCAAATTGACCCCTCATGGGTCATATATATAGGGTAAATTTAAATGAATAAATATTCTCAAAATAATAAGAATTTAAAGGCCTATAATAGAAAGTGAAGATAGAGAAATACCTACATCATTTCAATGGTTATAATGTCTTAAAATATCTCCTTCAATGTCAAAAACTCCCATAAGCTAATTAGTTCCCTCTAAAACCCCTTCATAAGAAAATACCCAAGATTTTAGATAACACCAAACCTAAAATCATCCAACATAGAGATTATGGTTCATGGGAGGAGATAAAAATCAAGGAAAAAAAAGAACAATAGGGGAATAGTTTTAGTGGTAGTTTCTATGAAGAAAACCACTTGAATCCAAGGTAGGAGACCACAACAAAGGAATAATAAAGTATAAGACTCCCAAGAAGGATGCACTTTGTATATTTAGGGGTGAGGGGGATAAAATAGAGGCTTGTATGATTTAATACAATCAAGGTAAAAAGTGTAATTTAACGTTTTAATAAATATGTGTAGGCCACATAGTTTTTCCACATGGTTTTCCAAACCGTGCGCATGACACTACCTAGCTAAAAAATCACATTCATGGTTTACCCATTAACACTACATTATTGAAAATCTATGCTCTAACCATAAAAAATGAAACGTTCAAATTAAATAGATTATTTTTATTCTTGCCACATGATTTAAAAAATTGCATGCATGTAATGCATTATAACCCAGACTCAGTTGATGTCCATTACCATTTCTCATAGGACTCGCATAGGATAGAATAAACCCATGAGCTTATAGTGAAACCCAAAAAATGCATGTTCAAAATCAACAACACATAAGGGTTCCCTGTAGACACATAAGGGTTTAATTAATTTCTCCCCTAAACCATGAATGCAAACCATTCATATAAGGGAAAACTACAAATTTCAATGTTTCATGATGAAACTACCAGGAAACATAAGTTGACCCTCAAACTCATAAAATCACATTTAATAAACCCTATAGTGACATGATGAGTGTCACATATATATTATATCATTAATCTATTTATATTCAAGGTATTTAAATCTTAATTTGATGTTATTTCTTTAATGGGGTTTATGATTCAAAAGTTATCAATGAGGTATGTGTTTTATGTTAGAAGACCACTTTTTACTGAGTTTTTTATGTTTACAATTACAATGCTTAAATTATATGATATATACCTAAAAAAAATTATGAATTTTCTTCTCATTGGGTTATTTATAGAAATTACAAGTTTTCATTTCATTTTTCTCACTCTATGTACTTATTAGTCTGAAAGAATGTTTTTAAGAAAAACCATATTTGTTTTTTTATTTGGTCAGGAATATTTTTCTACAATTTACATATTTTCTTTAAAATGTTTCAAATATGTATTTACTATTATTCAATGATTTATTTATTTTATTTTAACCTTTGTTTTACTTTTTATAAAAAAAATTAAAAGGAATATTTTTTTCATTTTCTGAATGAGGTAATTTTTACCAAAGGCATGGAAAAAATATTTGTTTTAATATATAACTCATTAATAGATTTTACCACATTCATGAATATTATTTTCTTTAAAGATTAATTTAAAAGTTCATTTTTTAGATAATTTACTTTTCCTAATTTTATGTAAATTTTTATATTTTTAATATTTTTTTTTCACAATGAAAACTATATTTTTATCATAAATATTCTAGTGATATATTAATGGTATTTTAATCCATGAAAATATCCATTTATGTTACATATTATTCACTAGATATATGATTTAATGATACCATATTAATTCTTTCACTAGATGGTTATTGATTATGATGATTAAATCTTAATGAAACTCATTTTATTTACCATGGGTAATCTATAACAAAATGATAAAAATTTTCATTATCATATAGAATACATATTAAGGGATTATGACTATGGGATTAGTGGATTAGTTGACATAAAGAAACCTAATACATACCTTTATTGGATTCTTGAACAGGTTTGTGACAAGGATCAAAGGGAATTCTCGATCCCACTGGCTAGTAAAATTTCCTAGGAATCAAAGAAACACCACTTGGGAATGATTTCACCCAATAAATACGTAAGAAAATTTATAGTGGAAAATAAATAAAATATTATAATAGCCTATCAAAAAAATAGATGTCCATGCAAGAAAAAAAAGTAATAACCAAATATCAAAACTATGAAACTAGTAAATAACATCGAGCACCAAAAACCACCCTGACCCCTGAACACCCTCTCTTGCAAAGAAAAGAATCCCTCCAATAGCTTTGCTTCACCCACCAGTAGCTATAACTACCCTAAATCCATAGAAAGTAGTAAAATACTAAGTGGACAATTTTATAAAAGGAACTGCAATAAAACTAAACTACAAACATATCTATCTCCTTATGATATATGAGTCACATCCCAATAATAGAACCACAACTTCCCATGGGATAAAATAAATTATAAGATGGAACTGCAACTAAAAATTATAATATAATGGTTTGTGTAATGATATTATCAATATTAATTCCAAAATATAATGCATACCCTATATTCTATGTTTAAAAAGAAGCGACTTCATGCTATTTTGAAAAATATAGATACCTAAAAGTAAGGTTTTCCATTCCTTTCAAAACAATTAAAAATATAAAACTTCCTAAAAACCATTTTCCATTTTTATTGTGAAAATCATTTCAATGAATGATAAATTTTCCAAAAAACCCATTTACACAAGAGAACATATGTAAGATCCATTTTTTCCCCAATTCATCCCTCTGCGAGTTTTGAATTAATCATATTTTATTGGTTTTTCCTATATCTTTAAACCTTGGTGGCTCAGTTTTATTCATAGATGGGGATCCATTATTGGGGAAAATGAACTAAAGATTAGAGATGTATGTTTATTTGAATTAATGGAGTCTATGAATATATTTTTTTAATGGGATAATGAGTGTTTTCAGGGACTTTCAATGGATTCATAGGTGGGTCAATTACTTTTATAAAAGATAGGCTAAAAATTGTTTAGTAGACAATTACACATCATGTATATGTTACATGACATATAAATCCCACTGGAGATAGTTTAGGAATTGGTTCATGATGTGACGTGGTTATACATTATGAACATGATTTATGTTGTGTAAATATGGACCATGATAAATATTAACTCTGGGTGATAGGTTTTTCGGCATAAATCTAAAATATGTAAATACACGATGTGAAATAATTACACACTATGTATTTCATGGACGTAGCAGTTTTAAGAGAGAGACATGTATTCTTATTTTATTCCATTGATGAAACATTTCCCCTCTCAACCCTATGATGATTTCCAAGAAATTTTGGAGTCAGTACTTCCATTCCAAACATCCTGATTACACATCTGATCCCTATTGAGTTTTCTTCTTAGCTAGCCATCTCTTCTATATCTTCTCTCTATGTTTGCACTATAAATTTATTGACCACACTATTTTTAGTGTTTGATCTAGGTTATTTATTTTAATCTTCATCGCATATGTTCTTGTTGGAAATTAAGATTGTAAGTGTTTCTTAATTTCTAGATAAATGTAGGGGGTCTAAACCTAACCCTATGGTATGTTAAATTGTAATGAATATTAAATATTATGATTGTGATGGTGTAATACATGAAATAATTAATTTATTCATTTATTCATGGTGAATCATGGATTAAAATATTGGTTGGAATCCTTTGGGTTCAATTATTGATGTGATCTGACTTATAGGTACCCGTTTGGTGAGAAAATATTTGATTAATAAGAACCTATCTAATGGTTTAAAGTATGTTTATCATGACATTAGATTATGTATATTTCATGATATAGAGTCAATTTGTTAATAGATTATGGGATATTGATATAGTTTTTGATGAATTGATATATAAATGAATGTATAATTGATAGAAAAATGGAAATTTACATAATAAACCATTGAAATTTATGATCTGATATTGTGATTTCTTTACTGTTATGAATTTTTGATTTGATGTTGAAATTATTATATATAGGGATTTTCCTGGTGGCTACAATGATTATATAGTAGGATTTTCCTAGTGATACAAGATAAAATTATTATATTGTGGGATATTCCTAGTGATACCTACTAAAATTATAATATAGTAGGCTATTCCTAGTGGTGCATATTGAAATGATTATATAGAGGGAATGACCTAGTTGATGATGAAATTATTATATATAGGGATATTACTACAGACTAAAATATTTATATAAAGAGATATACCTGGTTTTATAATTGCAACTTGGTTTATGGTTATGGTTGGAATGGTTGTGCTACATTCTCAAAGACATCCCGACACGGTACCGAAGTATGTTATTTTGATGTATTATATTAATTTATTAATTAATATACAAATTTATTTTTGTATTACATACTATTATTATTCGATTGGGTTTTTTAGACAAGTTGGTGTTGACCAACTGAGTTCTATTCACACCCTATTTGGGCCTCCATTTAGTACCTAGGAATATTACATGGATTCAGATTTAGACAAGCACAAGAGACCTTGTTGCATATTTCTTTCTTGTTGGATGGGTTGAAGTTTTGATATGGATCTAAAATGGGGTTTAAAACCAGTATCTCTTGGGATTATTTTCTTTTAGTTAATTATTTTATTTTTTTTGTTTTAAATTTGAAATTTAGATACATATCAACTTTTCATTACACGATTTATCATTATTGGGTAATTGGTTTGTCCTATTACTTTCCTGTTGTATGATATACTATTCCTTATATTTTTCCATTACTCTAATGTTTATTATTATGTATTTTTCCACTTTATTTTACTCTATAACATGGTTTATAGTCTAACTAGTATACATATCACACCACCGTTGCTTGTTAGAAGCCTTTGGAAAAATATGAGGTGTGCTTGAGGCCCAGTAACTAACCTGATTTTTCCATTTGAGAGAGTGATAGATCATGGGATATTACAAAGTGGTATCAAAGACAACTTTTTCATTTCTTTTTTTTACTAATTTGGAAAGGTAGAAATGATACTAGGATGTGTAAATACTTGGTAATGAGCTTGTTCATGGGAGAAGCTAACCCACATATAGGGGAAAATATGAGTACCCATGTATGTGATTGTTTATGTTGTTTTATTATTATAATTGATATTATTTCACCTTGGGTGATTAAAATGTTGTGTGATGTTATTATTTTATGATAATATTATTTCATGAGATTTCTACTCATGGCCTAGTATGGTGCGAGATGAGTATACATGCATCATGATAGGAACATAGGGATATATATTGACATACATTATTCATGATAGGGAAATACTTATTTCACGTGTCATATAATTTCCTATATGAACTATGAAATGAGATATCTGTTATATGATAAATGAAATGAAATGAGACGTATGTAATAATAAAAAAACTTGTAATCCATTTTTGGAGAGATTGGGAGAAGTGGTTGTCTGTTGTTGTCACCTATTGAGGTTGACCTTGTTTGTTAGATGATGTTCTAAGGATTGGGTTTATCTTATAGAGAAAATTCACCCTCGTTATCTTTGAGTTTAGTTTTAGGAGATTATAAATCATCATGCTCCTAACACAGGTGAATTGGATCTTCCTATAGCTTCATAAGATTAGATGGATGTTTAGATTCATGATAACTTCTTGAGGGTAATGCAATCTATAGAGTGAGAGATTGTTCTCACCATGTATTCAATGTCAAATCTAGTAAGAGAGTTTCAATTTTAGTTTATTCCTATGTTAACTAGGGAGGGAGGCCCCTAGGAAGCTGAGTTCTGGATTGAGTCATTATAAATGATCTTCAAGTATATGGAGAAATCCATAGATAGGAGGGTGAATCTTGTTATGTATACTCTTCATTAAACATCCAAGTGTTGGTGGTATATTCTAGAGAATAATGGGAAACAAGAGGATTTATCTTGGATGGACTTTGAGGAGAAGTTCTTGAAACAATTCTATATATATATGTTGAGGGATGATAAGGATCATGGGTTCATGAATCTAACACATGAGGGAATGTCAGTGATGGACTACGCTGAATGTTTCACTAACTATCAACACTTTGCATGATCTTTAAAATCTTATTATATCTCTATGGAGATATTTTTTCATGATTTTATTTTCTATGATATCGGGTCACAATTTAAAATATTTTTGTTGAGTATATTTTCTATTGTAATTAATTAGGAACTCATTATAGAAGAGAATTTGAGAGAGTTCTGGAGTTGTAGCTAGGCTATTTTAACAGTGTGAATTGGGAGATCTTATTATATTGGAAAGAAGTTCTACTTTGATAGTTTTTCTAAGGAAACATCAAGAAGAGAAACCAGGGAAGTGGGAAGATATGTCAGTACCTTGTTCCATTGTTGTGGTATTATTGTGGTAAGTTGGGCCACAAGTTCCCTTAGTGTTCATATCCCTCTCTGAAGTATCATGCTTGCGGTCTATTGGGTGATCTTTAGAAGTCTTATATGAACTTCTCACAATATTGTAGTGGTAGGGAATCAAGATAGGCTCCCTATTCTATAAAGGAATCAAATAATCTTCAGAAGACAGGTATATGTAGTTCAATAGTATTTTATGGGTGAGGTAGAGGACATGAAACCCCAGTTTCAGAACAACCATACTTGGAAAATGGGATAACTATGGGGAGTCAGGCTAGAACATAGGGAATAGGGTATGGTAAGCTAAAAATTATGTAGACTACTTCATATATTGTGGATTCATGAAATTCTATCATCAGATATATTATTCTTGTATCATCTACCCTTTCATGCATTTTGTTTGATACAAAAAAATCACATTCAATTTTTTATTTTCCCCTTTTTAAAATGGTTTGGGCTTGGATGAGGAAATCTTGGATGGTGTTTTGACTATCAAAACACCATTGGGAGTATGTTATGAGAGTCTCAAAAAATTTCAAGGTATGTTCCCTATAAATTTTTTGTTACCATTTCGTTTGGGAACTGTTCATGTTGAAAATGAGAGGTTTGTCTAACAACCCAAAATTATAATGTAAGAACCATATATTCGATAAAGTGCATGACACACGACACCAAGTGCATAAGGGAATATTATAACATGATAATTTAATATATTTTTACTATTTTAAATATATTTTATATATTCTCTATTTTGAAATGCATAGAATACTAAATTATCTTGAGTTACACACAAGATAAACTCTTTTTGAATGCTTAAATTACACACAAGACTGAATTTTACCAAATATCGACATATTATTAAAATATTAATAGTATTTATAAAAATGATTAATGAATTTACAAAAATATATGGTTTAAAAAAATATAAAATGAATGAATTTATTACAAATTAATTATAAATGAATATAAAAACTGATTGAATATAATGGAAAATATTATTATTTTTATGTTCTCAAAGCTATTTTACCCTAATAAATTAAATTAATTAAAATTAGTGAGTGGTATTAATGTGATATATATATATATATTATATTACATCAAATAATTTTGATATTCATACAATATATTTGATAGGCTGAAGATAAAAACAAGAAAAATATTACACATAAAACACTATATATTTATAAAGGTAGTTTTGTCGCCTTTTAATGGAGAACCCATTTTAAATCCAAATTTTACCATATAAATTTAAAATTTAAAAATAAACTTCATCTTTTAATGATAAACATAAAATGTTTAGGGTAAATATTTGATATTTGTCTATGATGTTTCATTTTTTAATGAATAGTTAAAAATACTTAATTTTAACTAAAAACTACTTTTTCAGCTAATTTATTTATAAGGTTAAATTAAATTTTAAATTGGGTTTAAAGATTAATTATATATATTTTTATCAATTAATCAAATTTAGTTCATTTAAATCAATTTCACTATTCAAATTGGGTATAAAAACATAGCAAACTTTTGGACATTTTTACTTTACAAACCCGTGTTGTCATCCCGACTACAGGATGAAATTTAAATTAATTTTTTCCAATTTTATGATTTGAATTTGAAAAAATATATTCCATATTTATAATCAAAATAATTTATAATTTCAAATAATTATATTATATATTTTGACTAAAAATATAAGTGGAAGTAATCAAAATTAATTACAATTATTAAGGAAAAATTAAGCTTAATAAGGGACTAAACCTTAATCTTAATTGTCAAAATGACCTAGAAACATGTCAAAGATCCATTTTATAGACATATTTTTACCATATAATCTATTTTATGGAATGTTTTCACATTATTTGAGCTACATTCAATGTAAAAAATGAGTATGGAATTCAATTTTCAAAATATTACAAGAGTGCTACTCCTCCTCCACTATAAAAAGGTATCATATCCTCCGACTTCCTCACACCTATAAAATAAATTTGTATTGAAAATGATATTCCTAAATAGATACTAAAAATACCTCCTCTCATGATATAATCTTACCTTTTGGAAGGAATCAATCCAAGAAATCCTTTCGATACATACCGAAAGGAGTTTCCCAATTAGGAGGTAACATCTTCCCTCAAGCTCTCTAGTTTCATTTCTATTCTCTACCCCTTAAAATATCCTTATTATATGATTATGTAACAAAAACATTATAATAAATAGAATAATATTTTTTATGTTAAGACTTAAAAAAAATTAGAAACATTTCCATATAATATGTAAATAGCATACTATTTATGTGTACGGAGAATTACCGCCTCACGAAATGATGATTGTTCATTTTTCTATTACCACCTCTCATGGTAGGGATTTATGATAAAAAATATGTTTATATATGATATATATGATATATATTATTTCTATATGCTTCTATAATTATTTTATAACACGTAACTCTATACTTTAAATTTTGAGTAAATATAATAACATCATTTGTGGAAGTGTGGACTACCGCCTCCTCAAAGCGATAAGATTCATTCACGCTATACATGGTACATATAAAGGATGGTTTTAATAAACCTATTTAACATATATAACATTTATATGATTTTATAATTATAATATAAATATGAATAATTTAATTTTTATTCTTTTAATATGAAAAATAAATGAATTTATCATTCATGTGCACGTACGGCCTACCGTCCCCAAGGACGGTGCATTTAATTTATTATCTCCAAAATTTATAGATTATTATAAAAACATATACAATGAATAAATAATATAATTAATTCATGGTTTACAATATTTATATGATTAAATCATGATATATGTTATCGGATAAGAAAATAACAAGTCAAAACATACTTGAGAAAACAAGGCAATTAACATATGAAATAGTGAAAATAATGAAAGATTGTAAAGAAAAGGATAATAAGACATTATAATAAGATAATATATAATATTATAAACATTTTATTATTCTATTATAAGTTATTAACATATTTTAAACCACTATAAAATAATATAAATAG
Source organism: Viscum album (assembly GCA_963277665.1). Lineage (NCBI taxonomy): Eukaryota > Viridiplantae > Streptophyta > Magnoliopsida > Santalales > Viscaceae > Viscum > Viscum album. The sequence goes on along the minus strand of OY728141.1, from coordinate 513,266,305 downwards.
CGCACTACTAAATTAAGGTTAAGGTAATGGATTTCATATCAATTGAAATTCTATTGAGAATTATTTGTTTTTATACAACAACCCACTTTTATATGGGGTATATACTATCATTTGACACATAATATCATGAATATATTTATTCTCATGATATTATATTTTTTATTTAATTTTATACCTTCATGTATATTATGATTTAAATGTTTCAATGTGGTATGAGACACTTTGGAATGATTAAAGATTATTGTCCTCAACAATGTTCTTAATGATTATATTTGAAATCTCACTTCCTTTTTATATTGTTAAATTTCTATTGAAATAATAAGTTTTAATTGTAAATTTCCTTGAATATACATATTTTCATATGATGAATATTATTATTTACTAAACCATATATCATTTCACATCTAGTTTTTACTTTGACAGTTATTTGATTAATAAGGGAATTATTGATAAATATTTATATTTTATTCAATACCGATATTTGATAAGGCATATTTTATATTGATAAAATTAATTATTTTATATGAGGAATTATTTGTACATGAAATTATGGGAATATCATTAACTTTATATAGCTCCTCGATGCATCGACGGGTTCTCATGAGACGATTAAGTTGGCCAAATTAAACATGTTTCTACTTATAGTTTTAAACTATCTATAGGATGGATCTTGATAGTATAGGTTCTCATATTCCTAAGACATGAGTCAAATAATTAATAATTTCCTTCATATATATTTTAGTTATTATTCATCTATGAGATTTTGTGTCGATATATTTATGGATACAATTAATTTTTCATTCATTGATTAAATGGAATTTGTTTCTGTTTATTACCATGTCATATTTTATTTTCCTTATCTAGTTAATTTAATGGAATGTGTAATTATTTATTTACCTTTACATGATTTATTATTTGTATTTATTAATTTTTTATTCTAATTTACTTACCCTTACTAAGCATTTGATCTCACCCTTATTATGTTTCTTTTCCCTAAGTGATGAGGAAAAAATATTTGTATAAGCTTTCAAGGAATTGATTTATTTTATTTTTATGTATCATGTATGTATTTCATATTTCTCAATGTATTATGGGTATAATGTATGTAATTTGGATTTCCAAGACTTATAAACTGATCGGTCCTTCAGGATATGACTCATTGTAGTCATGCCAATGTAATAAATTAATGCACCGAATCTATGTTTCTGGAGTCGAGGCATTATAGTTTCTTTAAAAGTAAGTTTAACAACAAACATAAAAAGTATATTTATAAATCTTAGATTAAGTAACATAACCCTAAAATAGACTTTGAGGATAATTATAAAATAATATCTTAGAATTTTGGTAAGGTAGAGATTATGTGGGTAATTCCTATTAATATATCCCTATATGGATACTATAAATGGACGTAGTTCTAGAACTGATATACCTAGGAGTATCATCTTCCACAAGGTGTGCTGGCCCCGAATTGGTGTGACTTAGTACATGAAAATGGGACTTACAATACACCTATTTTTACACTCCTGGAGGATACACATAGTATATATCAAATTTTCTTTGCCTACTATTATAAAGGATTTTAAAGCAAATATTTCCCCTATGTAACCAAAGTTTATGATGCTATGATTCACGATGCATAATTTTTTGTTACCTTATATACAATATTTAGAGTTATATAAAATCCATAAATTTATGAGCTAATCCTGTATATTCTATTGTTTAGAAATGGTGCCTAAAAGGAAAAATGGTGTCAATACTCATGGACAATGTAGTGGTTTCCCCATCAAGAAATTCAATGTAGCTGGTATCATAACTAAGAAACTTATGAATATATAAGTGTAGCTTACTGAGTTTATGAAAAATAAATTTTCCAAAAATGAAACAAAATGTTGCATAGATATAATCTTCTATGTTGGATTGATTTATGTGATGGAAGCCCCCATCATTTTGTGGGACTGCAAATACCATGGCATCTAGGCAATGGATTAAGTCTCAGGAGAAGATATTTATGGACTTGAGATGAAATGAAATGGAAAAAGTTACATTTGTGGTTTATTTTATCCAAGGTTATGCTAACTAATGGTTGTTCTTGATTCAAAATAATATGGAGTAAAAATAAATTGAAGTCATGGAATGGAGAAATTTTAAGGAATCATTCTTTGATAAACACATCCCTCGTGATCAAAAAACTGAGATGAAGAGAAAGTTACTTAGTTTAAATCAAGAGGAGGAAGAGATTATTGTAGATTATACAGCTACCATTACAAGTATACACTGGTATTATATAAATAATATATGCAACATGAAGTAAAAAATTGACCACTTCTTTGAAGGTCATAATCCAAATATTTGAAGGGCACTGATTTCTCAGAATTTTTCATCCTATGAAGATATTGTTTATTTTCCATCAAAACAAAAAAAGGATTTCCCTAGATCCTATATATTCAATGGAATCCAAGGGAAGAAGAGGTATTCTAAACACCATAAAAAGGGGACGAGTCAAAAAAGATGATGGTAAAGAAGGATTTTCCAACTTGAGATAATTATGGAAAGAATCACCCTAGTAAAATCTTGAATATATTGAGAGTATGTTATAAGTGTGATGAGAAAGGTCTCCTAGAAAAGGAATGAAAAGGGAATAAGTAAAACAAAACTATTTAGTGTTATAAATTTATGGAGATATGGCACTATGGAAATAAATTACTCAAGTGTTAAGGTAATATACCTCTGAAGAAGATAAGGGACCAAGGTAAAGAATAAGTTATTAACACAATCAAAGTGGAATGATTAATTTACTCTTGTATTTGGATCAATGAAATATATTTTAAAAGTATTTTTTTATACTATTCTCATCCTATTATTTATGAAATATATAGCTATTGTACTGTAATAATTTTTCATTAAGGATTTGATAATAAAATGATGAATTTTACCCAAAAAATATATCCATTAGAAAGTTAATTTTTTTGGTAATCACATTATTGAGGTAAATACAACCCTTAATATGTTTATTTTTTTGTGATAATGATGAAGAAATGATTGATTTAGATAAGTGCCGAGTAACTTGAAACCGATTAATAACTTTTCAACATGTGTTCTATTCTATCATTGATGGATCTTACATAACTTTTGTATTTAAATAATATATCCAATAACACATGTCTTACATATGGAATAATGAAGAATTCATGTTTGCAAAAAGGTTTTACGTTGATTCAAGTTATTAACATATTTCAAGGGGATACATGATGAAGTTATTCACATGTTTAGGATGTGAAAATTTAGAACCACTTAATGTTGATTAAATGATAATGATAAGATCATTTTGGAAATTCAGTGACCTTATTTCTAAAGTGTTGAATCCGAATCTTTTGAAAATGTTAACCATTTATGAAATGGTTTAAGTTAAAATTAGGATATGTTTTTAGAGATCGATATATTACACCACTATGTGATGAATCATGTTCTAATAGAATAATTATAAATAGTTCAAGTTAAGACCAAAGGATAATATTTTTCTTATAGAAAGATACCAAGTAAGTATATTTACTTATATTTTTAGAGAGTGAAATAATTAGACAACTTATGGAAAAATGACATTGAATCAAAAAATGTTCTCCTAGTACCTTCATTTACGATGAATCAAATGAACCTTTTGATCATCAAATATTTAGCGATTTTTTTGTTAACCTTCTCCAAACTATGTTCTCTAGAACTCTCCATCAAAAACTAATTGTTAGATTTTTCCTTTGTATCTATGTTTCCATTTCCCACCTATATTCTCTTAATAGGGAACCTAGTCATGTGACCAACATAAATTTCTTTATCTCTAATCAAGAAGATGTGTTATTAACCCTATTTATGATGTGGGTTTTTAAACAATATTTATTTTCAAATATCAATCCCTTGATTATCGAGATCAATTTTAAATTGTGATAATGAAATTTAATTAAGGTGCTGAGAATATAACACCCTGAAATTCTGAAGTAACAACCTTATATTCGATAGAGTTCATGACACCTGATACCAAGAATTTAATGGATTATAATAACAAAATAATTTAAAATATATTTACTATTTTAAGTGGATTTTATATATTATATATTTTGAAATTCACACAACATCGAGTTAGCTTGAGTTATATGCCATAACGACTTTCTTCAAAAGCTTACATTACACATAAGACAGAGTTTTACCGAATACCGATATATTATTAAATATTGTTAGTTGTTTTGAAAGGGGTTAACTATTTTATGAAAATATATAATTTACACAAATATAAAATGAATTTATTGGTTACAAATTCATTAGAAATGAATATGAAAACTGATTGAATATAAAGGAATATATTATTATTTTATGCTCACAAAGAAATTTTACCCAAATAAATTAAATTAATTAAAATTATTGAGTGTTATTAATGAGATATATATATATTATATTATATAAAATATTTTTTACATTTATGAAATATATTAGATAGGCTTAAGATAAGAACAAACTAAATATTACACAAAAAATACTATATTTTTATAAAGGTAGTTTTGCCACCTTTTAATAGAGAACCCATTTTAAATCCAATTTTTACCTTATTATAAATATAATATGTGAAAATAAACTTCATCTATGAAATATAAACAAAAAAAATGTTAGGGTAAGTTTTTTTTTTATTTTTCTATGAAGTTTCATTTTTTATTGAATAGTGAAAAATACTGAATTTTAACTCAAAAATTGATTTTTTATATAATGTATATATAAGGTTAAATTAAATTTTAAATTTGTTTTAATGTTTAATTAGATTAAAATTTATCCATTAATCAAATTTAGTTCATTTTAATAAATTTCACTATGAATTTGGTTATAAAAACATTGCAAAATTTTGGACGTTTTTACTTTAAAACCTGTATTGTCATCCTGTCTATGAGATTAAATTTAAATTTATTTTTTCCACTTATTAGATTGTATTTTGGAAAAATGGATTCCATATTTTTAATAATCATAATTTATAATTTCTAATAATTTTTTCTTAGTTTTTGATAGAAATGATTATTGATATTAATTAAAATTAATTATAATTGTTAATGTAGAATTAAGCTTAATAAGGGACTAAACCTTAATCATATGGGCCCAAATAACCTATAAACTTGTCCAAGATCTATTATGAGTTTTTAGTAATGTCATTTACTAATACCAATACACCAAAATAACTCCTAAACTTTATTAATCAGATATTTTATCATTTTTCTTGATCAGTTTGTGGTTGCATTTGTTAATGAAATATTAGTTTACTTCCAATCATCAGATGATATTGCCAAACATCTTGGAATCATCCTAAGTTATTTGAGAGGGAATCATATTTACACCAAGCTAACCAAAATATTGTTTTCATATTGATAAATTTTACTTATTAGGAAATTTCATCTCATAGGTAGAAGTGTCAGTAGAACTAGAGAATGTTGCTTTCATGGTATATTGGGAGCATTACAATAATTTCTTTGAGATTAAAAGATTTATAGGTTTATTAGGTTATTATAAACACTTTTTATAGGGATTATCCCATTAGATAGAACTGATGTATGGGATGACCAAGAAAGGGGTGAATTTTTTTTGGTTGGACTCTTGCGAGGGAGATTTTTAGTAGTCGAAGAGTAGGCTGACCCAACACCCATCCTCACTTTACCTATTCCAGGTAAAGCATATAATATGTATTATAAAGAAACTAAAGATGAACTCAAATTAGTTCTGATGTAGGATTATTTAGTGGTCGGTTATTATTATAGATATCTGAGACCGCACAAGAGGAATTACCCTACTCACGATCAAGAGTTAGATACAGTTGTACAAACCTAGAGATGTTGGGGAAATATCTTATGGGAGATAGTTTTGTTATATACATGGAACATAAGAGCCTCATGTACCAATTTTCTTAGTAGAACCTAAACATTTATTATAGGAGTTCGGTAAAGTATTTACATCCTTTTTACTTTTTGTTGGATTATACATTAGGAAATGTAAACTTCATTACTGATACATTTAGCTAGAAGACACTGAAGGAGGTGGTGTGTAAGTCTTGTGATGAGTGGTGGATGATGGAACTATTTGCAGACATGAATGTAGATGTTCAGGTGTCCTAGGGTTGAGTAACTCTGGATTTAACATCTATTATACCGGTGCTTTTGGACTAGATCATGACATAGTAGTTATTTTATCTAGAGGGATTAGTTTTGAGAGACAATATATATCACGGGGAGACACTATCAGGATAGTCTCTTAGCTATGGAAAGTATCTTCTATTTCATGGATAAGTATGGGTTCATATGATCTTTCAGGAGGAGAAGATGAGAGTGTTTCATGCTTATTGATAGACGGTACATCTTGGTTGGATAAATATGTATCGTGATCTCCATAGACTATACTAAAGATCAGGAATGAAGAAGGAGGTAGTATGATTTGTAGAGATATGTTTTACCTATTAGAGGATGAAATACGAGCATCAGAGGCCATTTGGGCTATTACAACCTCCACCCATTACAAAGTTGAAATGGGATTACATCACTATGGATTATGTGGTAGGATTTCCCAAGACAACCCATAAGAATGATGTAGTATGAGAGATTATGGATCAACTTGAAAAGGTATCCCAATTATTTTCAATCATAGAGACCTTTAATGTTTATTATTTGAGTAGTCTCTATGTGCATGAGATATTATGGTTGTACAATTTTAATAGTAGTATCATTTTTTATAGAGATCCTCATTTCATGTCTCGGTTCTGATAGGGTCTTCATAATGCTCTGGGATACTGGGTTCTTTTGAGTACATCATATCATTATAGAATTGAAGTTCAATATGAGATGAATGTTCAGGTTCTGGATGATATGTTACAATCATTTTTTTTGGATTTTGTTGGTTCATGGGAGAAACATATGGAATTCATCGATTTTGATTATAGTAATAGATTCCAGACATCGATCCAGATGGAACATTTCAAGGATTTGTATAGAAGGTCATTTCATTCACCTATTTGTTTTTTGGAGGAAGATTTTTCAATTTTTTTGGGACTAATATCATTTAGGATACATTAGAATATGTTTAGATGACCAGGATGTGGTTGGTGACTGCCCAGAGCAGGCAGAAATTGTACGCTGAGCATTAGTGACAACCTCTAGAATATGAGGTTGGTCATTTTTTTCTTCATATGTCTCTTAGGTTATAGCAATGATGTATCAAGAATTAAGGGAAACTGGAATCTATAATTTTTGTTCCATCTTAGATAGTGTATAAGAGATGTCTAGTGGCATAATGAATAGCCATTCTATAGAACTACAGTTCTAAGAAGGAAATTATTTACGAGTTATAGCTTCAAAGATATTATCATAACCCTTCTCAAATGGTTGAAATCAAGAATGTTGATCTTTATTCTGATGCATCCATTTAGGAGAACTTGATACATATTGTGGACCGTAGTGAAAAGTATCTATGGGGTAGGACTATACATTTATTTTGAGTATTGTGGTTGTATGGGTGTGTTCAAGAGGATACATGGGAGAGGGAGTTTGATATGCAAGCATAAGGGATAAAATTTTCCACCAAGATCCCACAATGATGCTTTGAGTATTACATAGATAAGCTATTATATGGTGGTGAGGATGTAAGATCCATCCTTTTTCTAGGTATGTATCTCTTTGTGTTTTTCATTAGGCAACATTCCTTGGATCTTACTTTTTCTTTAAACCTCGGTGGCTGAGTCTTGTTTAGATATAGAGAGACTTTTTTTGGGAAAATGACCTAATGTTTAAGGATTTATGTTTATTTTAATTAATGGATTCTGGGTAAAAACATGTAAATGGGATTATCAGGGGTTTCTATCAGTTAATAAGGATTCAGAAGTGGGTCAGGTCCTTTCATAGGATATGGGATGAAAACTGTTCACTGGACAATTATATACTTTTTATAGGTTATAAAATGTGTAACTACCACCATAAGCATGTCATGAACTAGTTCATGAGGTGATGTGGTTACATTTCATAAACCTAATTCAAGTCATGTAAATATCTACTGTGATAAATATTAACATGGGGTGATGTATTTTTCATCATAACTCAAAAATGATGAAATACATGATGTGAAAGGTTTACATGCCATTTATTCCTTGGATCCAATTGTTTTAACTGGGAAACATGTATGATTATTTAATTCCTTCAATCCAAACTTTCCTCTCTCAACCCAATGATGATTTCAAGGTGATTTTAGAGTGTCCTCATTTGTTCCAGACATCCTGATTACATATCCGATCCTTGGTGAGTTTTTTTCTTAGGGTTCCTTGTCTTCTCAGTTTAATTATATCATTGTGGTGTAAATCTCTTAACCAATTTGGTTTTATATTTTAATCTTGATCTGGTGTGATCTAGGTTCATTATTGTGATCTTCCTCACCTCTTTTCTTATGGAAATTTTGATTGGAATCATTGATTAATTAGTGAATAAAGGTAGAGGGTCAAAACCTAACCCTATAGTCTGTATAATTGTGATGTATATACAATATTGAAATTATTCCAACATAATGTGTGAAATATTTAATTTATTTATTGATTAATGGTGAATCACATATTGAATTATTTTTGGAATCCATTAGGATCAATTGTTGATATGACCTATCTTGTAGCTATTCATTGGGTGAGAAACCTTGAATTATAAGTACATGGATAATGTTTTTAAGTTTATTTCACACGACATGAGTTTCATATTATTTCTTAACATAGAATCACTTTGGTAATTTCATATTGGCTATTGATATGGCTATTTATGAAATGATATATTAATGAAAATATAATTAATAGAAAAATGGTAATTTCCATAATTAACCAATGAGATTTATGATGTGATATTATGATATCCTTACATTTATGAATTTTTTTATTGATTCTAAAATTCTTATATGTATAGATTTTCCTGAAGGATGAAATTATTATATAGCGAGATTAGCCTAGTGATACATGCTGAAATGCTTATATAGCGAGTTATGCTCAGTGATACATGCTGAAATGATTTTATATAAGGATCTACTGAGGGGTACATGTTGAAATTATTATATAGCAGTCTTGGCCCATTTTATGCTGAAATTATTGTATATAATGCTATTCCCAAAGGATAAAAAGGTTATATATAGGGATATGCCTAGTTTTTTAATTGTTCCATGGTTTATAGTTATGGTTGGAATGGTTGTTCTAAATGCTCAGAGACATTTCTACATGGTGTTTATGTATGATTTTTTTGATTTATTATATTAATAAATTAATTAATAAAAATATTTATATCTCTATTTAATACACTTATTATCATACAAGTTTTTTTTGACATGGTGGTGCCAAAATACTAAGTTTTACTCACACCCTTTTCAACCATCTATTTGGTACCTGAACTAATTACATGAAGGCACATTTGGACAATGTAAATGGACCTTGTTGTTGATTTTTTTATGATGGATGAGATCGAGTTTGGATATGGGTCTAACATGGGCTTAAGAACTAGGATATTTTGGAATTTTTTATGACATCTTATTCTTTTATTTGTATTTTTTTTCTTCAGTTTTACATTTTGATACATCTCAACTTATCATTATATGATTTATCAGTAATGGTTAATTGGTTTCCCCTTTTACACTTCATTTGTATGATATACGATTCCCACTATTTTCCCATTACCCCTATGTTTATTAATATCAATTTTCCAATATATTGTACTCTATAATAGGGGTATAGTCTCCCCACTACACAAATCACACCCTCACTGCTAGTTAGCAGCCTCTGGCATACAAGGAGGTGTGCTTGAGGGCCTATAACTAACATGATTTTTCCATGTGAGAGACTTACAGATCGGGGTATATTACAACATATAGTAAAATAATAATTTTATTAATAAAAAAAAACTATGGGAAAACATATCATAAATTTCTAAAAATAGAGGAAAGTAATTCATTTGTAAAATGGGTTTTATGAGATCCTATGATATAGTAGAAATGTCCCAGGACAAATCCATAAACTTTCACATAATCAATCTCTAATGGTGCTGGTTACACATAATAAAACCACCATAACACTCAGTGTCACCCTTACTGGTTCAACTGAGGGACATATCCCACATGCTGAATAAGTTTATCTCAGGGCCTCTAGTTAGAGTAGAATATTAAACTAGTACAACATGTGTATCTAGAGATCCCTCCTAAATACCCAAGGCTATCCATTAAGTACAATTGGATGTGAGTTTTAGCGATCTATTATGTACATACATATCAGATTCATTGAAATAAATAACCATTCAAATTCTCACCTCTAAAATCCCATTGTAAAAAAGAACCTTTTTTCCTTTCCCTGATACATAAAAAATCCACACCCACTTACCAGGCTTATCTCATATACAATATATATTTCAAACATCTCAAAAATTTCATGACAAAGGGGACAACCATAATAGGGGTCTTTATTTCTAAGGAAGAACCACAAAGTTCCAACAAGAAATCATCATTTTTAAAAGAATATAATTTTATTTACATATCCATTATTTCTTAAATCTTTCAAGTTAAAAAACCTTCTTTTATCCTTACCAAAATATATATAATAACCCCTTATCCCAGTGTACATATGACCCTTCCCATGAGTGAATATGAACAAAGATTATATATATATATATATATATATATCTATATATGATATGTATATAATTCACATATAATAATACAAAGGATTTGTAATCCCCTCAAGGGTTCCTAGAAAAATAAATAATGCTATAGAACTTTAAGAAAACTAGTGTAAAAACCAAAAAACCTTTTGGAATTTCCATTATTCATGGTGGAAATTTCATAAAAAATCAATTAAGTAATTCATATTATCTACACTTAAGAACTATGATGAAAACATGAATTAAGAAGGGAAACTCATACCAAAAGTTTAATTAAAATATGGAAAACATGTGAGGAACCATTTAAAAACACTAAAAACACTTTTTATATAATATACACTTTATATAACAACAAAAAAAAACTTTAAAATGATCAAAAAACCTAGTTTTTAAATCAAGGTATTATACATATGGTAAAAAACATCAAATAGAAGAATAAATCACCGCCTTTGATGCATGAGACTCAATCCCATATCAATCGAGTTTGGGGTGACCTAAAAAATGGAAGGAAATCTAAGGAGAAAGGAAAACCACAAAAATAGGACCATGAGAATACTTTATAGTTAATTTAACCTCATTTCATATTGAGGGAAAGAATAATGAGGACCAAAATTGTGATGTAGGAGAAAAAATACTCACGAAATATGATCTCCCCAAGAATCAAGAGTGAAAAAACTAAAAATAGAGGGAGGAGAGGAAGCAGTAGTACACAACTGGAAGAGTTGGGAGGAGCTATTATATTAAAATATAGAGAGATTTATGGGAAGAGGATGAAACCCCATTGACTATTTTATTATTATTATTTTTAAGGGAAAATGGTAATTTTTTTAAAAAATTATCCCATGGAAATTGGACATGTTTTGGATGCACAGGTGGCCAAAATGTAGCCAACCGTGCACTTCTAATGGACGATCTAGACACCCCACATGGGTAGGGATTGCCATTAAGGAAACCATGTGCCGACTGTGTGGTTAACTCGGTAAAATTTCTAGATTCACACACAAATTTTTCACATGGTTTATAAGAATCATGCATCGACCATACACCTAAGAATAAAATCCCAAAATTATAAATTTAAAACTAGTTTAACCCAAGATTCAAAAATGAGGATAAATATAATTAAATAATTAAAAATAATTATTAAATTAATGTTGGGGTGTGAAAATTCTCCCCATTATGGAACTTTCTACCCTTATAATGTCCAAAGAGATTTGGTTGACCAAGAAAATATAAAATATAGACTCATACCAAAGATGAAACCCTACAAACCAAATTGTGAAAAACCCACACTCACCTTCCTTCAAAAACCAAAACATTGAAATCCAAAATTAGGCTAATATATCATCCTCAAAAGTTGAACCAACGTCAAAGGAAATAACCAGTGAGACCGTGGAACTCAAATCATCAAACAAGAGAATTGAGAGAGAGAGATTTACATTTCTAAACACAATTGAAAATAATGAATACCCTAACCCCTAACACAAAAATCACCAAATAAAATCACTATAGTCTATTTGAGATCTCTAAGAGCATATGTTACATGACCCATGGTCTGGGCCAACCAAACTACTATGATCAGGGTCTAGTGGGGTAGAAATAATGAATTTATATGACAATAAAACTTTAAATATATGGTTCTCATGAGCGCATTCAATGGTGGTTTCCCTCACTATATTAAGAATATGATCAAACACTAACCTTCCAAACAGGAATAAATTCATGATTCCTTGAGAAAAATAAGAGACATGAAACATTCCACAATAAAAAACACTACCACTCTATGAAAATATGATTCAAAATTTATAAAAAAGACACTTCCATTGAAACTAGAATTCTTAAAATAAGGTAGAGAAAAGGGAAACCAATGGATTAGGAATCAGTTTCACCAAAGAGGAATCCCCAAATAATGATATGTCTGAATCTAACATATAAAGAAAGTTAATATAGATAACCTAGAAAAAAACCATTAGAATAATAGGTAGGCCAACTATGACTAACCAGACAACATATTAAGACAAGTTACCATCATGAATTTCCTAAACAAACATTCCTCAACAAGGTCGACATGACATTTAGTCTTGGGTAAAGGGAATAAAATCTATGACCAACTCTAAAAAACTAACCCTCAGTGAATCCAATCAATCAAAAAAATAAATCACCCATCCTAATAATCTCAACCACCCACCCTAATAATTTCCTATTCAATTAAATCACACCAACTATGAGGTATGTACCTCATCAAAAATAGATGATCACTGAATCAATTGGTAAATCCTATAGAGTATTCTAGTGGAATATCAAAATAATGACCTATTTATAATTTCCTCAAAGATTCCAAACCACATCAAATTTGATAATAAAAAACCAATAAATGATAACTATCACTGTTTCCAAAAACTTATCTTCTCCTTGAAAACTAAATAAAGAACCCTATTTTCCGACCATCCAATCTTCATCAAAACTTTTTTGGGGTAACATTGAAATAAAAAAAAATAAAAAAATAAAAATCAATAAAAATATATATTTTAATCCCAAAAAATAATTAAATCTTAACTCAATGAAACTGTCCCAGAAATGAAATAATCCAAATAAATAAACTTAATTTTAAAATCTCACACTTTCAATCCATTTAAGACCTAACATTTCATATTTCAAAACATTGAAATTCCACTTTCAAGTAGAAAACCACTTTTTATTCTATAATTTAATTTGAAAACATTTTTATCACTTAAGTCCATCTCAAACCAATCAAGTCTTCCCATTAAAACATAACAAATCCTCCTAAAAATCCTTTTCATTTTGTAAAAAAACTTTCTTTCTCAAAACCCCTTTTGAAAAAATAAATCAAACATAAAGAGTTAGAAACTTACCAATGGTATCATATAAAGCCTCACATATATATGTACACATACCTAACTCAATATTTATGCACACCTGTGAACATAAATATGCCAAAATTTATGACACACTTATATCCAAATATGAGAGTATTCATTGAGAATACCTAAGGTCAAGTGAAAAGAATAGGGAATTCACTTTTCAAACCACTCTCTAGGATAAACCAAAAAATTTTAAAACTACCTTTCCCCCCCAAAAAATATTTATAAATTCCAAATTCACATTCAATTCCTCATTTCTATTGAATTTTTAAAATCCAAAACAATTTATTTTTCCTTTTCAAACAACCCATGGTTTTTATTTTGGAAATAAAACATTGATAAATCAAAAAAATTTAAAACCCAAGGGAAACATCGTAAAATCAACTCAAATCAGTAAAAATAATGAATTAAAAAAATCCAACTCCCAAAAAATCAAATTCACAAAAATTTTGGGGAAAATTTGATGTGCATGATTTGGCCGCACGATTTGGTAGATCATTCCCCAAAAAATTTGATCTCACTAGAGGTTAATAGAGGTAGTAACATAGTCTATACATGTTTTTCTATACCATGAACAATAACCATGCACCCTCTAAATACCTCCAAAACTCCCTCATATATTTGGAGTTTTTCAATATAACCTATAAATCATTAACGCCAATAATAAACACAAAATAATGATCAAAAACCTTGAAAAAATCAGAGAAACAATATCATATTCGAGAAAAAAACATACTAGACCACCCTAGAAATTCGAACATAGTTTTGAATATATGGTGATCAGGCACTACCCATTAATGAATACTTAAATTCCAAAAATCCTATATCTGAACTACCAAAAAAAATGTATGTGCTACTTTGATACCATTTTGTAATGAACCAAACTCATCCATCCCTCTAACAAATGCTCTAATAGGTCCATGACTATGCCCAAAGGGTGTTCCCAATCCCCATGGATAGGCACAAGTTTCAAGGTATCAAAGAAATACTACTTGGGAATTAATTTTACCAGTAAATAATTATGAAAATATGTAGAGGAAAATAAATCTAGATCCTTCCTGAACTATCCATACATTGGATGTCCATCATGGAGAAAACAATATGAAATAACATAATATCAAAACTAGAAAAGTAGTAAACAACAAGTAAAAAAAACTCCATCACCCTATGAACACCCTCTCTTATAAGGTAAAAAATCTCCAAATTTTTATTTTCTCCACCCTTCAACAACTATAGATACCCTCCATCTATAAAATTTAGTAAAAGACTACATGGATAATGAAATAAATGAAAGTGACATAAAAGTAAACTATAAACATATCAATGTCATAGTGACTATAAAATTTATCATCCGATAAGATAACCACAATACCCCATGGGTGAGAATAAAACATACGGTGGACCTATAACTAAAAATGATAATAGATAGTTGTGATAACTGATATTATCATAAGGGATACAAAAAGATGTTATTTTAAGTTCACCAAACAAGAGGTATGTGTTTCTCCGAAGAACCCCCAAAGTCAAGGAAACATGCATGTAGCACGTTCTCTAACACATTAATCATGTGATCTATCTATCCATTGTTCTAATGATGATATTCCATGATCAGAAACACCCATGTACCCAAGGAATTGCAACCCCTTCTAGATCCATGATGTGAAATGAGATACCCTATCTGAAATGATATAATGAGGAGATGCATGAAGATGTATAATCTCTCAAATGTATATCATACCTAGGTCTTCTACTAAGAAAGGCTCTCAAAAAAGTAATAAATGATAAAATTTTGTCAACCGATAAACAACTAACAAAACTATATCATTGCCTCAAGGAAATCTAGGAAAACCTGTCATGAATTCCCTGGAGACATCATGCCATTTCCACTCAGGAATGGACTACGACTGTAGGATCTATATTGATCACTAATGTTTTTCCTTCAACTACTGACTAGTGTAACACTAAGTTATAATTCTAGATATTTCCCGCTTCATACCAATCCACCAATACTGACGATGTCAGTCTCAATACATCTTAGTGATCCCAAGATGCACCTCCCAAACTAAGGTATGAGATTTCCACATCATCTCTTCTTGGATATCAAATAGTACCAATACATGACCATGTATGCATAAGATATCATACTCCTCCATAGTCTAACCTGGTGATGAATCCTTAGCTAAGATACTCTCCCTTTGGACTATAACCTTGCGATTTTATATTTTCCTTATCTTTATTCATTCTAGAATGGTAGAGGTCACTACTAAATATGAGAGGGCTATTTGACCATGATCCTCATGAACCTCAACATGCATTTATGGGAACAAGGATATAAGATTCCACTCACCAATGGCCTCTTCAACTTCATATGTCTATTTTTTCTGGATCAAGTCATCGACTACAACATTTACTTTTCCAATCATATAGGAAAGCTATAAATAAAAGGACTGAAGGTACTCAACCCACCTGTGCTATCTAAGATTTAGATCACACTACGTAAAGATATACACAAGGCTTTTATGATCCATGAATACTGAAAAATGATCCCCAAACAAATAATGTCTCCAACATTGTAATATATGACCACCGGTCTCTAGCTTGAGGTCATGTGTCAGGTAATTCTACTCATGGGGCCTCAACAGATATGACCCATACACTACGACTCACTCATCCAACATCATAACCTCCCACAGCTTGATACCTAATGAATCACGATAAATGGTATAACTCCTTCCAAGATTTTGAAGAACTAGGATCAGTGTTGAAGTCAACATGTATTTAAATTCCTAAAAGGTTCTTTAACAACCTTCTAAACATACAGATTTCACACCATTCATTGTCAATCTCATAAGAGGAACTAATAGGAATGAAAAATACTAGATGAGGCATCTGTAATACTCAGATATCCCTAAGAAACTCTATATATCAAATAATTCATTAGGATTATCCCATGAAACAACAACTCTCACCTTCTTGGGATTTATTAATACTATTGACTCTGAGATGATATGACCTAGGAAGTGGGATTTGTAAATCCAAAAGTGTAATTTATGGAGTTTTGTGTAATGATTATGATTTGTTAGTGTGTTCAACACAATATCAAGATGTTTTGTATGGTCGTGTAGAGAATGAGAATACCCTAATATTTCTTCCAAAAATAATACACAAATGAATCTAGATATGGGTAAAAAACCTGATTCATTAGAGCCA
This sequence comes from Viscum album, assembly GCA_963277665.1. NCBI lineage: Eukaryota > Viridiplantae > Streptophyta > Magnoliopsida > Santalales > Viscaceae > Viscum > Viscum album. The sequence goes on along the minus strand of OY728141.1, from coordinate 513,249,540 downwards.
TAAAAATAGTTGGTGGATTCATGATACCGAATGAAATTACAATATACACATAAAGACTATAACTACTTCAGAATGTTGTATGAGGTATGTCTAAAGGCCTAACACGTACCTTCTAGTTTCCCGAACTCAAATCAATATTTGAAAACACCCTCTATCCACGAAGCTGATCAAAGAGGAATTATATTCAAGGAAGTGGATATTGATTCTTAACTATGAGTTTGTTCTACCATTGGTAATCCATTCAGATCCCAAGTGTACAATCCACATTCTTAGAAAAAAGGACCGTTGAACCCCATGGAGAGGTGTCGGGACATATAAAACCCTTATAATCTAAATCTTCTAACTGATTCTTAAGCTTTAGAATATCTATAGGTGCCACTCTATATGGAGGAATGGATATCTATGTGACTCTTAACACTAGATTAATATTGAATTATACCTCTCTTATTAGAGTTATCCTAGAAAATTCATCAGGGAAGACAACCCAATAATGGTTCACCATAGGAGGGAAAACCACATGTCATATTCACTGATCATCAAAGAATATACTCACGATCATAGATATTACTCTACCCATCACCTAATTCTTAGGTTCATCTCGAGATGTATGGACATTTTAATCTCCCTTGTGGACATTTATATCACCCACTCATGATGTAAACATCCTTATATGGAAGTAAAAAATGATATGGTGTTGATAGCAAATCAACCAATCCATTTTAAGACTTACATCAAACCTAGTCATTTCATGGATGAAAACAATCCACATGAGAAAATATCCACCAATATTAAGTGGGGAATCTATACATTAGAGAACACTCTATGATCATATACCCAAAGGGGTTTAGATAATCATCATGCCCCAGAAGTATTCTATATCAAGGCCCGAAATTTCCAAATTTTTGTTAGATATAAAAGAGTGAAATGAACTGATGTCAAATAAAGAAGAATATAGAGTAACAGATACTAGAATAATACATTGAATAGTATAAGGTATGTCACTCCACTTCTCTGAATAGGTTTCGCTACATGTAACTGGATCATACCACAACCTTGATTCACAACTAGACTTGCTTGATCAGGATGAATCTTATAGTGTTGTGATTCTTGATTTTGATTCCCTATACATTGACCACCACCTCAGACTGTGCAGCAGGTGGTATTCCGGTTGCTTTACTGGTGATATAATACCATCCTCGCTATAGAACGTTGTGTGGTTATATATCCTCTCTCACTAAGAACTGGTGGAAAAGTAATGAAAAAGTTTTGGATGTGACCATCCAGCCATAACCTCTACACTCAACTGAATCTTGTATACACTGGGGTTTCATGTGTACCAGTTTCCCACACTGATGAAATATAACAAATCTATTAGTGTAAGTTTTTTGACTACTACTACCCCTATGAGAAAACTCAAATTGATGATTCCATTAGCTAGAATAACTACTGCCAAGTCTGGGTGCTGAACCACCATAGATCACACCATCTAACTCCCTCAATTTCTTCTTAGTAATGTTGGATTGGTTGACTATTTGAGAAATAATGGTCAATTAGAAAAGATTAACCTATGATCAGATGGAATATACAATCACATCCTTGAATCTTCTCACATTTATGAGCTCATCACCACATATGGTCCGAGAAAATCACTGCATCTCAGTAAAATGGTATGAATATTCTATTACATACATGGTTCCCTACTACAAGTTAATAAACTCTTGAGCTTAGTCATCCATCATCATATATGGAAATAAGTAATCATAGTATATCTTCTAGAAATCCCTATATATCATATTCTAGTGCTATTATTCCTATGTAAGACATCCCACCATCTCTCGGAAGAACCACATAACATATAAGTAGCGAGCTTGACCCTCTACTCCAAAGGAATCTCTAAATGATTGAATATTGAAAGCATGACCTCTAGCCACGACTCATCAGCATGTGGTCTACCATATCTTGTGAAATACTGAAAATCCTAAGTCAACTCTTACGTAGTTGGGGCATGTTGATAAAATCATTGCATAGACTACATCATGTGAAGTAAAACCTCTCAAAACTGGGCACCAGTAACCAAACCAGGAATAGATGGTAGTGCCTCTTATAGAATAAATTGAGTTAATACTAGTTACCCAGGACCCACCTCCTCTGGAGTATGTTCATCCATACATTACTATTGAATGACTCAAGGCCATCATGGTGTAATGAATCTATAATTCCAAATGCATTCATTATAAAATAATTATGTAGTTTAAAAGATCACAGATACATACTAGGATAGGTGCATATCTTTCCTATGGGAAAGATAACTCCTCTCTACCTGCTTCAAATCCATGTATAGGTGATAAAGAAAATCCATAATAGGATATAATAAATTTAATAGAAACTCTAACTACCCCTACTAAGAATGGGATTGGGTCCAATTCTCTTATCACATAATACATGCTCCATTATATAAAGTTTCAATTGTAGGTATAGATGAAAACATCATTTACTTTTCAATAAGAATCCTATTTATCAGTAATTGTTCAATTTAAAATCAAATTTCATTTAAGTTCAAACTCTTTTATTATATATATATATCATGGTCTATTTAAATGTGTCACCATTCCCAATTTATAAAATGAATACTCTTATAAATTATAATTAGCATATCTTGTAACTGTGACTTAGCCTTTACATCTAGTATCAGGATGTGACAATTCATATAGAATGATTTTATTAAATTAATTTCCATTCCATAATAATAGAATTATTTGCTTCATAAATTAATATTATATTTCAAGTAATCAAATCAACTAATGTTGTTTTGTTCCATGGGACTAGTAGCTCTTGAACCCACACCATGGTATGATTGTCCAATTAAGGTTACATCATCAATATATGTTGGAAAAACCATTTATATTGATGTTCAAACTTTAATTATCCTAATTTTTTCATCCTTCCAAAAAGTGTTAGCACATTTCAAATACAATAATCCAGGCACTAACTATATGTAGCATGAAAATGCATGCAGAATATAGATGTGTCATGGAAAAATGCATTGAATTTAACTCTTAATGTTTCTATAATGATGCATAATATGATAGTTCCTTTCTTTAACATTCCAAAGAAAAAGTAAGTCCATATAGTAATATCATCAATATTACTAACATCAAAAAACATACGTGTCACCCAATTGTTAAATAATATCAAATATAAAAAGAACAATTAAAAACCATAATAAACCACCCCATATAATTTTGGGTTCCCCTATATGTGGGAAAGATAATCCCAAGAACAAAACCATTAAAAAATTATAATATATCCTAGTATTCTTTATAATACCCTAATAGTAATAAATAAAAGGAAAAAAAGAGGTTGTGATACCACTTTGTAATGTCCTCACTCAAGATCCACTAAAACGGTTCCCCAAACTAGTGGTTCACATAGACTCAATCATGCATCCCCGTATACCAGAGGCTACTAACTAACAACAAGGTTCCAAGGTGGTATGGTGGGGGGACTATACCCTCATATTAGAGTAGAATTGTGGAAATAATAAATAGATATCAACAGAAGAAGAACATTATAACTAATATCACAATAGAAAATAGATACCAAAATAAGAATAATGGAAAAGTAAGAATCCAAGAAGTAATAATAATCAAAATCCATAGGGTGAGTCATATACAAAATGATGTCATGGAATTTTGGTATAAAATATGGAAACAAGGGATATAAGGAACATGTATATACAACATGATATAAAAATACAAAAAAAAACAAGAGGAAAATCCACTATCATCATGAGAATACGATCAGTCCTTTGCCCCCATTCTACATGCTAAAAAGGAGACAGATCAAGCATATGTGATTGGGAACTTTCCCTTATCCATAGTTGTAGTCATGAAGTCTAATTGGGTACTAATGGAAGCCTGAATAGGGTATTAGATAAACATAGCAGGCCACCACTAATGGTGTCTAGAATAATCCAACCAGTCTATATAACATAACGGTATGTAGGTATAATTAATAATAATAAATGAGGAAAAACAAAATAATAGTCGACTCAGGTTTTGATAGGAAACCTGGTAGACTTTACCTTTTTTTTCATAGGCCAGGATAAGTCTAGTCAGTTTACTATATATAAGTGATCATACATATCATATGTATACAAGTATATATGATATATACATGAGAAAATATATAGGAATATACATGGATACTAGGTGATAGCTGGGACCAGTACTTAACTCAAGCATCCATGACTAGTCTAATGAGCTAGAGTCTCTAACAAAGGGAGAAATCCTTGAATCTTATATGAATGTGTGGCATCTTTCTCATCACTCGACATTATGGGGTGATTCAACATTAACAGCACTCGATGAATGGGAACATGGAATGTCATACCCATCATCCAATTAAATGTAAATAGTGTAAGATTCCATTCCCATCACCCAATGTAATGGAGCATGAAACACCATGCCTAATAAGTCTTTTAACCATTGTTCACTGACAATTATCCAAGGTCTAACAATAATAATCAGGAGGGAATACCTCAAATTAATTTTTTCCATTTAACTCAATATAACCATGGGTGTAACAATTTATTTTACTCATATATATATATATATATTCAACATGTGTCATGGCCGTGACACCCACATCCATTTAATTAAATCAAAACATCTAATTTATAAATAAATGAAATTCCAATTTAAGGTCAACCCAAACCACTTAAGATATGGTTGGTCAATTAATCATTTACATTGAAGAGTGAATTTAATTTATCACACCCAAGTGGGTGGAAATCAATGATGTAGTAATCCTAGAATAATTTTAAAAGTGTATAAGGGTGTGTTATAACATGTTATATTTATTTATAAGGAGGAACACAATTTTAAGGGAACGTTCAGAAATGTCAGGTGCATAGCCCAATGAAAAAAGAATATAAAACACCTATTTTTTGGGTAAAATTTCTATACCACCAACCTTAAGATTGTATGACACTCTTCATCCAATGTTGGACCTTAAATTGAGCTATAATGATATAAATTGGATAAACTAATCAATTCCCTAAAAATAGGGCATATAAGATCGCACCAAAATAGTGTAGGATATAGAAAGATAAATGAATAACAGAAGAAATAGGATCAATGAGGTTAATATTACAGATCTAACACACCCAAAAGAGATCAAAACATAGACTAGATAAGGTAGTTATGGAAAATACTAGATTAGTCTTGGTGGAGTCTCAACAGAGAGGAGGAAGGGTGTTGTCTGCTGGAAGAATAAAAGAAAAAGAGAAAGAAGTTTAAAAAATAACCAAGGGAAAAACATATATATCCCATTAAATAAGGGGTATCATGGTTGGATAAACATTGTTCTAATTGTGCACCCATAACTTCCCATGTAACCCCCATTACATGGGCTAAGAACACAGTTTACCCAACAATGCGCAAGCCATGTGAAATCGATCTACAACTTCTCTAAGACAAATCACATGTTCATGGAGCCCTGCTTGCATGGTTAGGAAAAAATATGCAGCCTCCTACCATGCATTGAGTTCCCCATTTGGTAGATCTGCATGGTTAGCACTAACTATGTGCTAACTGTGTGAACCAATCAAGTTCACCAATTTCTAAAGCTTTGGGTTCTGAAAAAGCCTTGGTTTCTACCGAGACCTTCTTTCAGTCATAGGGCAACCTCAGTTGGATAAAAAATGAATTAAAACCATAAAAATATCAATCCATACCTTCATTAAATGAAATGTTGTTACACATACAAATATCATTAGACAGACGTGCATCATAAAAAAATTAATGATGTCATCAGATAGATGATTCCATGATGGTGAATTGGACCGAGTTTTTAAAACATAAGAAGTTTTAGTTGAGGAAGGATGATAAGATATAGTCTTGATGACTCACTAAAGAAATCCCATTAGATATATATACCGAAATGAAATTAGTCAATGGAATCATTTTAAGATCACCAATTGATTTGAAAAATATTTCACCAGATATAGTCAATTGATCAAAGATAATAGAGGTGAAGTGAAGCACAATCATCAATCAAAGGATATACTAAATAATCCATTATAAAATATTTTTATCAAATAGAGTTTTGAGAATATTTTCCTAAACTTGGTAAATGACTTAATCATGATGATGATGTGCTAATCGCTCAAAATTTTCTTATCTATAAAGGTTGAGAATTTATGGAAAACTTTCTGAAAACTACGTTGAAGGAAGTTTGAAGAAGGTTATAATCACTGAATTTTTTATGACTAGTTAATAATATTATAATATATTTAAGAATATTCTATTTAAGTATATATGATAGCGAGAATTGAAATTTTCAATTTCATTGAGTGGGAAAAAGAATTTTAGTTCCCTCTATTTTCCCTACGAGATCTCCTATAAAAAGGGGGTGCAATTAAAACTCAAAAAAACAAAATTCAAAAACATGAAAGAGTTGACATGTTGATATTTCTTGAGCATGTAGATATTCCAATAAAATTGGATGAAGATAAGAGGATAGTAGTGAGAATCATTAGAAAGGCTCACCAGATAGAAATATATATCAGTGAAATTATATAGAGGTGTTGATCATAGATACCATACAAAGATTATATTGGAAAGAGTTTCATAAGAGTTTGTGTGGTGCATTTTTCTTTGTTCATAGGATATAATGAAAATATGAGTCGTATTTCATCAGGAACTCTGGATGTAGTACACCAATATAATCTATAAGGCACACTATATGGAAATACCAAATGGAGATGTTAGATGAAATCCTTCTGGATGATTCTCATTGAGATTATAAGAAAATTTGTTTATCTTGTTTTGGATCGGTTTTAGAAGTAATTTTTTTAAATTGATGGGATTTGGGATAATAATTCATATCTAGATATAGAATGAGTCTAATGGGGGTTATATCAAGTTGTATTTACATATTATATTAGTGTATTTTCATGTAAGGATGTGAGTTTCCATAAAACTGAGGCCAAAACATGTAAATATTTTGTTCCTTTATTTATTGTTTTATCATTTCATACATGTGAGATTGATATCCAATATTGATAAGGATAAATAAACTAACATGTTTCATGGGATAATTTCAAGAGAATTATAATTTGGAAAGATAAAAACTGATTTAACCCGACCCCTTCTATGTGGTTCTCATGATCCTAATGAACTAAATTCACCATACCCATATAACATCCATGTGGTACCATTCATACAGATCACCTAAATTTGGTTTCTACAAAACATTCCCTCCTTTTAACCTATATAAGGAGATCACTCCCTCTTATTCTCTCATCCCACTTCACCCCAAAGGTATTTAACATGAAATTACCTCCTCTATACCTCTCTAAATACCCCCTAGTTTTTACTAATTTTCTAGAGTCCTCCCAATATTTAAGAGTCTATATAAAAAGGAATGGCCTCTTCTCTTCCTCTAGTTGATTCAATCTTTTGTATCATCCCTTTCATTCCCAATTGATTATGCTTTAATGTGTTTATAATAAATATTTTATTTTACAAATGATTCTAAAATTATGAGAGATAACCATTCTCTCCCATTAAATTAATTTCATAATCCCTTTTGTATAGATGTCATGTAGCTGTAATCACTCCTTGATTATATCCCTCCAATTTTCAATTCATGCACTTCCTTTATTATAAGAATTTTGATCTCTATGTGATTATGCTTCTATATATTCAAAATCAATCCTTTATTATCCTTGTGATTTCTTTATAATTGGAGACTAACTCTCTCAATAATTAAAAACATTACATAATCCTTTTGTATACCCATAATTCTTATAATGACCTAGGATTTTTATACATTAATATTAAATATTTTTTTGTGGAATACACAATACATCACATAAACAAACTCTAAAAGACTATATTAGTTTAGTGTATTTGGAAACATGGAACAAAAACTTATAGTCTGGTGAAATATCTTCAATGTTTTTTCCCAAAGATCTTCCCCTATATTATCCATACCTAAAACCATTCTTTATAACCTTCGTAAAGGAAACATAATAAAGGGTGAGATAAGATTATTAATATGGGTAAACATGGAAGATATGTAAGAATAACATGAACATAAGGGTATGAAAACATGGTCATAACATTTGAAGATCATTATCTTCATATCAAAGTTCATATACATGAGTCATGACATAAATATTGGCAGTTCATAAGACACAATTCAAAATGAAATAAAGAAAATAATCTTTCAAATCTTAACATAGAGATAAGACCTAGAATTTCTTGTAGACACATAAACATATAAAATGATTTCCATAGTAGTCAAGGCATCATTTCCATGTCCATATAAGTAGTATGGGTTCACTTCCCAAACCACCTTGGAAGTCATGGTTTTATCTAATGACCATATTAGTAGTGATGCTTCACTCCAAAGACCATCTTAGTGGACAAATTATTTTACTAAACCGAGATCACTCCTTGTTACTTCCATGTCTATCTCATGAGATATAACTCATTACCCAATGCATTGGAGGGAGATATATGTCCCACCCATCACATAATTAAAACTATACATATGTGTTCCACAATAAAATAAATCATTCCTCATATCAAAACCCATAAAAAGAAACGGGTTTCATAAACATCATTCAATCATAACATAACCTACAGAAAAAATGAGTTTCATAAACATCATTAAATAATAACATAACCCATGTAAAAGATATGACTTTCATAAATATCATTACATAATAAACATAATCCACTTATAGAGATAATAATAATGGTATCATCGAATCACATCTCTAGTAAAACATAAGTAACATTATATATTGTCATATTAGATGGAAAATAATTTTGAAATATCCTTTTAAAACATTTCTTGAGGAAAATATCCTTTCCACTTTAAAAAATAATTATTAAATAATAATAGATTTATAAAAACATTTTCATTTGAAATAAACTTGAAAACACCTAAATTAATCTTTGAAATAATTTTTAACATCTTTGAAATCCATTTCACTGAAAATTATTAAAATATCATTTTAACCACTTTTAAAATTTTTTTAGAAAACATTATTTTTAAGAAACACATATTTATAAACTAAGAGTGAATAAAATTACAAGAAAATTATAATATTACGAAAATAATAAGATTCATGATACAACATTTCAAGTGGTATTATATACACTACATAAAATAATATAGGTGCATAACATAACATGTGTTTCAAAGAAGGAAAATTAAGACAATGTTACTTTATCAATTGGGTGATTTTTGAACCGTAAATCCCATGAAAGAGAGATCAACAAATTTATATGTGAATATAAGGCCCCGAACTTAAACCTTACTTAATATTGAATTAAATGAATAATTCACATTGAGGATCTTTTCAGGTTTAGAGTTTTAGAGAATTAAGACATAACTATTACATCTAAAAAGATTACAAAGTAGAAACTTTTACTAAGTTTCCATAAAATAAAAACTCTTAAAAAGAAACATGTCCAGTTCCGTGTTTTAGGTTGCATGACTTTCCCTTGATCCCATCCTTGACCCTATTCCACGTTAAGTCCGGTGAAAAACATTTCAAAAACATGGGATGAGCATAAAAGGCTCAGTAAGGGATACACAAAGAATGAAAACTGTTAGTTTTTCAAAACAACAAGTAAACCATGTATACTTTATCAAAGTAATACTTTTCACCTTTTCGAAGTAGTAAAAACTCTTCGCTGAATTAAAGTTCATTACTTACCCTTCTGTAACCAAAAGATTACCATAAAACCCATATAAAGATCACATAACATATAAAGGTAACTTGGGACATAAACATACTTAAGTGGAATAACCATAAGGTAGACTTCCACACATATCACTTAATGGAATAGCAATTCGGCCAACTTTCATACATACGTAATGGAATAGCCATACGGACGACTTCCATACCCAATGCATTGGAGGTTATAACGTAACCACCCATCCTGGTATTCACGACACCACCCGTCATATAGTTTATCATGTAACCACCTGTAAAATGGCCAAGTACCATAATTACACATAAAATATTGAAAATATAAACATTTCAATGACAACATTTCTTTTTCAATCACAATAAGTAATTCCCAGATATTGAATTAATCAATCCATTTTCAAAAACCATTTAAAAGATATTTTTGAATCAAAGTGTCCCATACCACTTTGAAGCTTTTAATGGAATTATAATTTTAAAAAATTATTTTCCATATAAATAAATACTAAAAACCATTTTGAAAACATGGACATTAAAGATAAAGATTTAGAATAATAAATCTTTAAAACATTTGAAAAGATATTTTTGTTAAATAGTTTTTAACAAAATGAGAGACTCTTGAATACAAATAATAGCGGAATAAAATTTAATCCGAACTTTATAATATCATGAGAATAAAGGGATTCATGATATAATATGTCAAAGGATAGTATACACACCATATAAGAGTGAATTGGGGCATAACAACAATGAAGTCTCAAAAGAAATGTAAAATGAGATGAAATCTATTATAAAGAAGGCATCCTTAAATTAAGGATAAATCAATCTCATAATTATGTGTGACAAATATAAATACACCCAATATAAGTGGATATTAAGTGTAAAACAATCAAATGTTATTCACACATATTCAAAGGATGACATATTCAATAACTACATGTTGAACCCAAAAAAATCGAAATTGGGTTAAGAAGTTCCCTTGGTAAAATTCGACAGCCTAACGGCGTCACATAAAATTTTACAAAAAGGGTTGATGAGAGAGATAAATGGGATCTCATCACTTGGAAATAAAATTTACACAAATAAGGATATAGAAGAACATATCCCAAAATAATTTTATGTGAATTAAAAGACATAACAAAAGAAGTCTTTTAAAAAAAGGAGGGTGAAAGGTTCCCTTACCGACTTGGGTAACTTTCGAAACGTACACCCCATTGAAGAAGGGTCATAAAATGAATACGTAAGTACCCATAAATGAAATTATATTACACAAAGAGTATAATAATGGGCATTACATACACCACTCAAAGGAAATTGTGGCAAATGTAGCATAAATGTCACGAAAATAATGTGAGATGAAAAATCCCTTACGAAAACTCGGCAGCCTAACGGCGCCACATAAAGCTTTCAAAAAAAAAAGGATTTATGAGATCAAATAGGGTCTCTCATAATATGAACATAAAAATTAAAGTAGGATTAATATAAAAGAACATCCCAATCATAGGAAAGATGAAATTAAAAGGAATGACATAAAAGAGTGTACTTAAAAAGAAAGAGAGGGTAGCATCCCTTACCTCGTGTCCGACTTGACTCGATCGTTCTTTAACGTCATGAATAATAAACTTGAGTTAATTTATATTTCCTTAAGAACCTTTTTCAAGTTCATTATTCCTTTTATATCACTTATTTCCATGTTATAAACATTATGTAATCATTTAAGTTAATAATGTTTGTTTTGTCGATATTTGGTTCTTAAGTCGAAAGTGGACTTCTTACAATTACATGTTGTTCGTGTGGTCAAAGGTTATTTATATCCAGAATGAAATTCCTTATTTTTATATCATATATATAATATATATCCAGCATATACATGTATTTATAATATTACATAATCATTTAGAGGTAAGAAATGAAATGCACCGTTCATGGAGACGGTAAGCCGTACGTACGCATGAACGCTACTTTCATTTCTTTGTCATATTAATGGAATTAAAACTAAATGAGAAGAATGTATATTTTAATTCCAGAATTATATTAATCATTTATATGTAACATAAATTATATATATCCATTATAAATATGTACTTATAATAGTACATTACATTTGGGGATAAGAAATGAAATGCACCGTTCATGGAGATGGTAAGCCGTACGTACGCATGAATGCTACTTTCATTTCTATCTCATACTTTAATGGAAATAAATAATAATGATATATAGTTATATTATAATTACAGTATAACATCATATATAATAACTTTAAATCCATCCTTTATACGTCCCACATATGGCATTAACGAATCAAATCACTTTGAGGGGGCGATAGTCCGCACTTCCTAAAATGAAATTATCGTGTTTACCCATAATGGAATCCATAAAGGTATGCTCAAAATTAATAATACAGAATCTTAAGGAAAATATAAAAATATTATATATCATATATAAATATAGTGACATCTTAATGGCCACCTTTGAAGGTGTTATATGAGTGTTGAACAATCATCGTTTCGTGAGGCAGAAATTCGCCATCCACGGAAAGAGTATGTTCTTTAACCATTAGATGTAGGTGTGTGTAAGTGTAGCTCGAATAATTCTTATAAAAACATCATAGTATATTTAAGATACTGGATTTGTTACAAAAGAAATGAATAAAAAGAGTTTAGGAGGTTGGAGAGGCAAAATAAAACAAAAGGACTCAAGTGGAGACATTACCTTAAAATCGGGTAACTCCCTTTGGTTTGAGCTCAAAGGCTTCCTTGGGAAGACTTCTGACCAAATTGAGGCTTCAAGGAGTAAGAGAGGGAAGTGGAGAGACAAAATGGGCAGAGTTTGGCCGAGCCAAAGGCTTTTGGGAGTGTGGGTAAGGAGGTAGAGGTGGGGGCCTTTTATAAGAGGAGAGGAGGGGCACTCTTGGAAAGTAAAGAAAAGTCACTTTATTTTAAAAAGATATTCGGATTTAATAGGTCCCACATTGATATCATTCGAGTATAAGGTGATAAGGGTTCTAAATCCACTCATCCAATAAGTTTTGGACATGTTTAGGTCTTAGAAATTACATTATCTTTCCATTTTATTTAAATCGTTAAATAATGAGGTCATCGCTGCATCATCATGATGTCATAAATAATTTAATTTATTTAACGTCTAAAAATTATAAAAAAACACTATGATGTAGGAAATCTTTTTATCTTTCCAATGACTATTTATAGTCAAAAATATTACTTTTATAACCCCATGTAAAAATAGTTTTAGTAAAACATCTCATGTTTGTGTCATTTTTACTTTATCAATAAATAAAAAGTTATTTATGTCATTTCCCAACCAAAGTGGCTCCATGGGGTCCCCAAGTTGACTCATGGATTTTCTTGGTCGGACATGACACATCCAATGAGGGTAGGACATGTGTAAATCTCATATCATATTATTAAAACATTATTTTTACCTTAAACTACATTAATTACCTCTAATCGCGATTAAAAACTTAATAAGTTACTATTCACCAAAAATTATTTTAATCCCATTGAACCACATTTTACTTCTTAATGACAACCATGTATGTCGGATTTTTAAAATTCAAAACACAAAGGTGGAAAAATTTCATTTAAACGGAAAATCAGTTTCTATAAGTACCACTTAGTGGTTTCACTATTCATCAAAAATAGAAGTTTTTCAGAAAAATACCAAAAATTAACCCTAAGCTATATTTGATATTCCGAATTCAAAAATGACATCTGTTTTAAAAAATTAAAAACATATAAGTCAAATTAATTAATTTAATAATTAATTCCCGCTGTCAAAACAAATAACGTGTTTTTAAGAAACAATATCTATTAAAAGATTGACACTAGTTTAAGTCCGATTTCAAAGTGAAATTAATTCCAATGACCACTATTGGATTCAATTCTAAAAATATATTCTAATTTCACTTTAAAACAAATTAAAAAGATAATATAATAATATAAATAAATTATATTAAAAAGAGTTTTTGAATTAAAATACAACATTTTTTACTATTCATTAAAAATTGAACTTTTTCGGAAAAATACCAAAAATTTACGCAAAGTAAACTTTGATGTCCCGATTCTAAAGAAGAATTTTATTTTGTCAAATATGACACATAAAATTGTCAAAAAGTGTATTTAAAAGAGGTTCGCCATCAAAAGGCGGTTAATCTACCTTTTAAAGAATATTAGAATGTTTACGCTTAAAATTGGATTCATTTGAATTTTTTTAATCCTATAACATTTATTGTAAAAAGTAAAAAATATTTGAAAAACATATATAATCATTTGGTAGTTAGTTCTGTTCATTCCCGCCATTACAATAGTTATGCGTTAACTACCATTTAAAATAATATTATTTTATTATTAGAGTGCAACGTAAGATTCCCAAGAAACTCATTGTTGCGTATTGGGTACGCCATCGAGCATAACATCCCCTTTAAAGTAATATTAATATTTGATTCACAAATATGGATAAATATAAATATGTAATATTCTTTATTTACCTGGGGTGTTACATCCTTCCCCCCTTTTGGGAATTGCGTCCTCACAATTTTAAAATTGGGCTTCGAAACATCCTTGAATGTCCCACATCGGAACAAGAGTCGGTAAAACAATCACTTTAAAATAAAGAAAGATAAGTACAGAGGTCACCCTAGTTAACCCATTATAGGATTCCGTGTAGGAAAACATGGACACGGAAGAAAAATCAAAGGGTCATGTTCTTGAGGGAGAGTGATAGTAAACATGTCTAAGAGAAAGTTAACCATAAGAAAATCAAAAACTTGTGATGGGTTAAACGGTATTTGATTCCCCAGTAGGAAAAGTTAATTGACAAAATTTTTGTTTTAAGTTACTTTTTATTGAGGAATTTATTCATATGGAAACATAATCACTTATCATGTTGAATTTCAACATTTATTAGATTCCTTACACAAAATCATATTTTCTCCAAAAGACGAGTATTTAGGAAGACTTGTTCACATTAAGAGTACTATAATCAACTTCTAGAGAATCGCCTAATCCACAAAAGAGAACTATTTACTTCCCATGTCTTTAGAATCTAACCAAAACCAAAACCAAAAAGGTTAGTACAAGATCAGATAATCCAGAAAAGGATAACCCTTTATAAAAAGAAAATCTATTCTTAATCTCCAAAATTTGTCCAACAAAACCCAAAGTTCAACGAGGACCATTCGATAAAAATTTTTTCCATAAAATTCTTCAAAGTAAACCAAACTAAGATTGAAACCCAAATATTTGAAGGATTTAGTCACATAGTCTTCCAAGTTAAATCGTAACATTTATCTCCAAAAAACATCAGTTGCTCTTAAATTCTCGTATTAAAATGTAATTAACCTAATCACATATCCTCCATGATAGGTTAATAATTTCCATAGATAACCCAAAATAAACTTACTCTTGATTCCTAAAATCATCTAACTAAAAAGAATCAGTCAAACTAACCAGGGGATTCACGTAGTCCAGTGGTAGGTGATAAATACCAGTTGCACTTTGGTTGTGGGTTCGATTCCCGCAGCTTTGTCCGACGCGACAGGTTGTCACACGGTCTGTGTGTTTTCCTTTTTCCAAAACTATATAACTCTTAAAACATTCCCCAAAATGAGATAAAATCTTCAAAAAAAATCATAACATATTTTAACCTCAAGTTTATCTCATGCCTTTCATTTTCCATCATATCATAGAGTAACCCATAATTACCTCAAAATTAAGGATCATATAAACTATAATGGTTACCTTTATAATTATTACCTAAACTTCCACATCGATTGGTCATCTCGTACATGATGCATTACAGAACGTACCAAGGTTCAAGTGGTTGATCATGACTCCTTGATAGTTGGTTGAGAACAACCACGAGTTTCCTCATTGAATCCTCCATTTTATCTAGTATCTTAATCAGAGAACCACCACAGTTTCCTTCAAACCTGTTGTCTCTTTGGTTCCTGCTAGATCCATCCATTCACTAAAAATAGAAATGTCAGTGTGAGTATATCAACAGAACCATCATGTACTAATGAGGAAGATATACTTACTCATTCACTTTATCTAAAAACTATGACTCTTTCTGAAATCCTAACCATTATGGTAATGTCACTTATGCATATAGAATTCCCTAACTTCTAAAGTTATCTAAACCGACCTTTGATACCAACTATAAGGCCCCGACCTTAAATCTTACTTAATATTGAATTAAATGAATAATTCACATTGAGGATCTTTTCAGGTTTAGAGTTTTAGAGAATTAGGACATAACTATTACATCTCAAAAGATTACAAAGTAGAAACTTTTACTAAGTTTCCATAAAATAAAAACTCTTAAAAAGAAACATGTCCACTTCCATGTTTTAGGTTGCATGACTTTCCCTTGATCCCATCGTTGACCCTATTCCACGTTAAGTCCTGTGAAAAACATTTCAAAAACTTGGGATGAGCATAAAAAGCTCAGTGAGGGATACAAAAAGAATGAAAACTGTTATTTTTTCAAAACAACAAGTAAACCATGTATAATTTATCAAAGTAATACTTTTCACCTTTTTGAAGTAGTAAAAACTCTTCTCTGAATAAAAGTTCATTACTTACCCTTTTGTAACCAAAAGATTACCATAAAACCCATATAAAGATCACATAACATATAAAGGTAACTTGGGACATAAACATACTTAAGTGGAATAACTATAAGGTCGACTTCTACACATATCACTTAATGGAATAGCCATCCGGCCAACTTCCATACATACTTAATGTAATAGCCATACGGATGACTTCCATACCCAATGCATTGGAGGTTATAACATAACCACCCGTCCTGGTATTCACGGCACCACCCGTCATATGGTTTATCACGTAACCACCCGTAAAATGTCCAAGTACCATCATTAAACATAAAATATTGAAAATATAAACATTTCAATAACAACATTTAATTTGAAATCACAATAAGTAATTCCCAGATATTGAATTAATCAATCCATTTTCAAAAACCATTTAAAAGAGATTTTTGAATCAAAGTGTCCCATACCACTTTGAAGCTTTTAATGGAATTATAATTTTAAAACATTATTGTCCATATAAATAAATACTGAAAACCATTTTGAAAACATGGACATTAAAGATAATGATTTAGAATAATAAATCTTTAAAACATTTAAAGCAATATTTTTGTTAAATAGTTTTAAACAAAATGAGAGACTCTTGAATACAAATAATAGAGGAATAACATTTAATTCGAACTTTATAATATCATGAGAATCAAGGGATTCATGATATAATATGTCAAAGGACAGTATACACACCATATAAGAGTGAATTGGTGCATAACAACAATGAGGTCTCAAAAGAAATGTAAAATGAGATGAAATCCATTATAAAGAAGGTATCCTTAAATTAAGGATAAATCAATCTCATAATTATGTGTGAAAAATATAAATACACCAAATATAAGTGGATATTAAGTGTAAAACAATAAAAGGTTATTCAAACATATTCAAAGGATGAAATATTCAATAACTACATGTTGAACCCAAAGAAATCGAAATTGGGTTAAGAAGTTCCCTTGGTAAAATTCGACAGCCTAACAGCGTCACATAAAATTTTACAAAAAGGGTTGATGAGAGAGATAAAGGGGATCTCATCACTTGGACATAAAATTTAAACAAATAAATATATATAAGAACATATCCCAAAATAATAGTCTGTGAATTAAAAGACATAACAAAAGAAGTCTTTTAAAAAAAGGAGGGTGAAAGGTTCCCTTACCGACTTGGGTAACTTTCGAAATGTACACCCCCTTGAAGAAGGGTCATACAATGAATACGTAAGTACCCATAAATGAAATTATATTACACAAAGAGTATAATAATGGGAAGTACATACACCACTCAAAGGAAATTGTGGAAAATGTAGCATAAATGTCACGAAAATAATTTGAGATGAAAAATCCCTTACGAAAACTCGGCAGCCTAACGGCGCCACATAAAGCTTTCAAAAAAAAAAATGGATTTATGAGATCAAATAGGGTCTCTCATCATATGAACATAAAAATTAAATCAGGAGTAATATAAAATAACATCCCAATCATAGGAAAGATGATCTTAAAAGGAATGACATAGAAGAGTGTACTTAAAAAGAAAGAGAGGGGTAGGATCCCTTACATCGGGTCCGACTTGACTCGATCGTTCTTTAACGTCCTGAATAATAAACTTGAGTTAATTTATATTTTCTTAAGAACCTTTTTCAAGTTCATTATTCCTTTTATATCACTTATTTCCATGTTATAAACATTATGTAATCATTTAAGTTAATAATGTTTGTTTTGTCGATATTTGGTTCTTAAGTCGAAAGTGGACTTCTTACAATTATATGTTGTTTGTGTGGTCAAAGTTTCTTTATATCCAGAATGAAATTCCTGATTTGGATATCATATATATCATATATATCCAGAATATACATGTATTTATAATATTACATAATCATTTAGAGGTAAGAAATGAAATGCACCGTTCATGGAGACGGTAAGCCGTACATACGCATGAACACTACTTTCATTTCTTTGTCATATTAATGGAATTAAAACTAAATGAGAGGTATGTATATTTTAATTCCAGAATTATATTCATAATTTATATGTAACATACATTATATATATACATTATAAATATGTACTTATAATAGTACATTACATTTGGGGATAAGAAATGAAATGCACCGTTCATGGAGACGGTAAGCTGTACGTACGCATTAACGCTACTTTCATTTCTATCTCATACTTTAATGGAAATAAATAATAATTATATATAGGTATATTATAATTCCAGTATAACATCATATATAATAACTTTAAATACATCCTTTATACGTCCCACATATGGCATTAACGAATCAAATCACTTTGAGGGGGCGGTAGTCCGCACTTCCTAAAATGAAATTATCGTGTTTACCCATAATGGAAGCCATAAAGGTATGCTCAAATTGAATAATACAGAAGCTTACGGAAAATATAAATATATTATATATCATATATAAATATAGTGACATCTTAATGGCCACCTTTGAAGGTGTTATATGAGTGTTGAACAATCATCGTTTCGTGAGGCAGAAATTCGCCATCCACGGAAACAGTATGTTCTTTAACCATTAGATGTAGGTGTGTGTAAGTGTAGCTCGAATACTTCTTATAACAACATCCTAGTATATTTACGATACTGTATTTGTTACAAAAAAAATGAATAAAAAGATTTTAGGGGGTTGGAGAGGCAAAATAAAACAAAAGGACTCAAGTGGAGACATTACCTTAAAATCGGGTAACTCCCTTTGGTTTGAGCTCAAAGGCTTCCTTGGGAAGACTTCTGCCCAAAGTGAGGCTTCAAGTAGTAAGATAGGGAAGTGGAGAGACAAAATGGGCCGAGGTTGGCCAAGTAAAAGACTTTTGGGAGTGTGGGTAAGGATGTAGAGGTGGGGGCTTTTTATAAGAGGAGAGGAGGGGCACTCTTGGAAAGTAAAAAAAAGTCACTTTATTTTAAAAAGATATTCGGATTTAAGAGGTCCCAAATTGATATAATTCGAGGATAAGGTGATAAGGGTTATAAATCCACTCATCCAATAAGTTTTGGACATGTGAGGGTCTTATATATTACATTATCTTTCCATTTTATTTAAATCGTTAAATAATGAGGTCATCGCTGCATCATCATGATGTCATAAATAATTTAATTTATTTAACGTCTAAAAATTATAAAAAAATTCTATTATGTAGGAAATATTTTTAGATTTCCAATTACTATTTATAGTAAAAAATATAACTAGTATAACCCCATGTAAAAATTGTTTTAGTAAAACATCTCATGTTTGTGTCATTTTTACTTTATCATTAAATAAAAAGTTATTTATGTCATTTCCCAACCAAAGTGGCTCCATGGGGTCCCCAAGTTGACTCATGGATTTTCTTGGTTGTCCATTAAACATCCAATGAGGGTATGACATGTGTCAATCTCATATCATATTATTAAAACATTATTTTTACCTTAAACTACACTAATTACCTCTAATCACGATTAAAAACTTAATAAGTTACTATTCACCAAAAATTATTTTAATCTCATTGAACCACATTTTACATCTTAATGAAAACAATGTATGTCGGATTTTTGAAATTCAAAACACAGAGGTGGAAAAATTTCATTTAAACGGAAAATCAGTTTTTATAAGTACCACTTAGTGGTTTCACTATTCATCAAAAATTGAAGTTTTTCAGAAAAATACAAAAAATTCACCCTAAGATATATTTGATATTCCGAATTCAAAAATGAAGTATATTTTACAAAATTAAAAACATATAATTCACATTAATTAATTTAATAATTAATTCCCGCTGTCATGAAAAATAGCGTGTTTTTATGAAACAATAAGTATCAAAAGATTGACACTAGTTTAAGTCCGATTTCAAAGTGAAATTAATTACAATGACCACTATTGGATTAAATGGTAAAAATATATTCTAATTTCACTTTAAAACCAATTCAAAATATAACATAATAATATAAATCAATTAGATTAAAAAGAGGTTTTGAATTAAAATACAACATTTTTCACTATTCATTAAAAATTGAACTTTTTCGAAAAAATACCAAAAATTTACGCAAAGTAAAATTTGATGTCCTGATTCTAAAGAAGAATTTTATTTTGTCAAATATGACACATAAAATTTTCAAAAAGTGGATTTAAAAGAGGTTCTCCATCAAAAGGCGGTTAATCGACCTTTTAAAGAATATTAGAATGTTTACGCTTAAAATTGGATTCATTTGCATTTTTTTAATCCTCTAACATTTATTGTAAAAAGTAAAAAATATTTGACAAACATATATAATAATTTGGTAGTTAGTTCTGTTCATTTCCGCCATTACAATGGTTAGGCGTTAACTACCATTTAAAATAATATTATTTTATTATTAGAGTGCAATGTAAGATTCCCAAGAAACTCGTTGTTGCGTATTGGGTACGCCATCGAGCATAGCATCCCCTTTAAAGTAATATTAATATTTGATTCAAAAATATGGATAAATATAAAGATGTCATATTCTTTATTTACCTGGGGTGTTACAGTGAATATTCTTAAATATATGGTATATGATCATATATTACATTCTTATGTAGTATATACATTATATATAAGAAATAGGTGGTGAGCACGACTTTTTTCTCACAAAAAATAAAAGTGAGATGTAAATCCCTTACTACATGAGTAACTTTATGAATCATGAGATCCTTGAAATAAGAACATAAATCGAAACATATAATATCATGAAAAAAATTAAATTCATGATATAAAATATCATTGGTAATTATATACACCACATAAAACAAACTTGTGTTGAATATGGCATGTATCTCAAAGAATTAAAAAGTGACATGAAATTCCCTTACCTTAGATCAAATTTCATTTATTATATATCCAAACCTCCTATATAATGGTTTAAATAATGTTATTACCTTATTACCGAACCATATTTATATTTATGATATCACATAGGATTATCTTATCACCCATTTGTTAATAATGTTTCATTATTACAATTCTCTCAGGTGTTAACTGCTTCATTTTCCTATGCATATTTTATCATATAAGTCTTGGTTCATACACATAGGACATATTTATGTAATTTAAATAATTATATCAAGGTATTAGATAACATATTTATTGATTATATACATTTTTATAATCATTATTTAATAGTGACAATGGAAAATGAATCACATAGCATTGTGGAGACGATAGACTGTACTTACGCACAAGCAATGATACCATTCCGTTAATTGTAAAACTGTAAGGAAGTGGATGGTATATAATTTGTTCTAGAGACAATATAATTTTTTAACAATCAGATATTATTATTGTTTCTATCATTATATCCATACAAGTAAAGTGGTGATGAAAATAAAATTACACCATAGTGTGGAGACGGTAGGTCGTACGTACACATGCATGGTGATTTCATTTTTCACAGGATGGATAAAAGGTAAAATATAGTTTTTCCATAATCATATTAACATCTCATAATATATTTAATACTAGAGTTATTAATTTATAATGTAAACAAAACATGAATACTAAGTAGAAGAATAAATACTCTTGAGAGAATCGGTAAAGACGATTACCTCTTCCTTAGAAAACCTCCTTTGTATATCCTCTTAGGGACACTACAGTCGATCTTGTGGGAATCCCAGCACATCTAGGATGTGTGTAGGGAAGTTTATAATTTAATTTTCCATGGTATTTAAGATATTTAAAGCTCAAATGTATGTGAATAAGTGATGGAGGATGTTCCCTTTTATAATTGAGGCTAGGGGCACTTTTGGAATTTCAAAAAATATTAATTTATAATAAATTCAATATCAATAAAAATACCAAAAAACGTCATGTATTAGAATCTAAGATGAGATAATATTATAATATAATCAAAAAATAAATTTTATACTCTTTTTTATGTAATGTTAAACCTTATCTATTTTATTAACCCCTAGTTAACCTATTTTAAAGTTTTACTCTTCTAAAAAAGTTTTTAATGTTAATAGAATTTAAGTTTTACATATGAAGTGTAAATTGAACTATAAATGGTAAATTATAACATATTAGTCCATATTATAATTATTTTTTATTTTTAAACATGTTTTATGATTTTTAAATAATTTAATAAAACATTATTTTGATAAAATATCATTAGTGTCGATTTGGAGACTATTCATTACATGTTTTTTTTAAATATCATAACAACATGATAAAATAGAGAAAACTATATTAACTTATCCAAAACATTTCAATGTGATCCATTAAATTCATGTATGAAATTAATTATATAAAATTATTTCTATTTTAATATTTTGAATATCATCTATTAGATATTTCCATTACATAAACTATTATTGCATCATTATAGAAGCATCTAATGTAATTATTTATTTCCAAAAAAATAAAAATAAATTACCATGACAAATAAAAAAATTTATCTTTAAAATTACTATTTATAGTCTAATTTATCTTCTATATAACCCTCTATTAAAAATGATATAGTTATTGAAAATATGAGTTTGACATATTTAACTTTTCTTTAAATAAAATGTAATAAATGTTTTACTTTCATCCAAATGGCTTAAAAAGTTTATCATTTTTGTCCAGTTGTGATTTTTTTCTAATCCCAATCATACAATGAAATTTTGAAATGTGTTAGGGTTATTTTCTATTATTTATAATATTATTTTATACCTTTAATCACCTGATTTACCTTTTACCATGTTAATAAAAAATTACTAAAGTCACTATTCATAATACAAAAAAAAGAAACATATTTAAAAATTTTGGTCCCTATAATTGTAAATATTAAATCCATTTTTCAAATTTAAAAACAAAAATTGTTTTTTAATTTATTTAAAATTAATCTCATTGATGGGGGTCAGAAAATAGGTTATTAATGTTAAAACATGCAAAAAACTAAAACATTTTTATATCTCAATTAAATTTAAAATTAATTACACTGATCTATATTAGATTAAATGATTTTTTTTAATTACACATTAAAACTAATAAAAATATAATTGAAAAATATAAATTATTTTGATGAAAAAAGTTGTTTTCAATTAATTTGTTCTTATTTTTTTTACTATTCATCAAAAAATGTAACTTATCAGAAAAATACAAAAAATTCAGCCAAACTAAAATTTTATATTATGATTTAAAATTATAATTGTTTTAAAAAATAATATATAAAATTGTAAAAATTGGATTTAAAATGGTTCCTCCAATAAATGGAGATAAAATTTCCCTTTTGAAAAATATAGGTCTTTATGCATAAAATTAGGTTGGTTCTTATATTATGACTATAAAATATATTTGATTAATATAAAAAATATTCTATTGAAAATATAATATTTATATTTCATAAATATCATTCAATAATTATAATTAATTTAATTTATTAATACATAATGACTTTGGGAGCATAAAAATAAAAATATTTTGTTTATATTTGATCGGTATATATTTTTGTTTCTAATTAATTGGTAGCCAAGGAAATCATCTTATAAACCTTATATTTTCATGAGTTATTTAATAATATTTATCACTATTAATTTAACAGCTAAGTTCTATCTTATTATAATAAAAAATATTATTTTTAATAATATATTATTGTTTGATAAAACTCATTTTTGTGTGTAATGAAAGCTATCAAAAGAACTCATCATTATGTGTAACATAATCCAATCATATCATTGCATGTACCTCAAGCTAATCCAAGTGTTTCATGTAGAAAAATATCGACTTGGTGTTTCATATAACTCAATTGAAACATCGTGTTTTCATATCACCAAATCTATACTCCACATTGTGTAAAATACAGAATATCGAAAAGGATAAATTGATCTAAAAAAAATATTTCAAAAAATATCGGGGTGATAAATTCTACACCCCTTAAATTGAATTTTACCCACGAAATTTATATGGGTTATAAAAGGTTTAATACTTGAATGATTTTTTCATAGAAACCCACATCATGAAAATGAGTACAAATACTATATTTAAAAAAGGAAAGTTGGAATCATAACGGTTAACCAAAGTAACATATAACATGGTTTCCACATCGGAGAACATAAATAGAAATTGAAAATATGTACATGGATGAAAAGTGTAAATATTTATAGGGATTGGTTTCGGTCATCGATCAAAAATAATTTAATGATCATTGGAAAGTTGAGGGCCTCAAATTCATAAATATATGATGATTTAAAAGGCTATAAGTTCAACATAAATCAAGGTACCAGAAAAACATTTTATTTCAAGTTCATTTTCATAATGTTGATGAATTTTCATGAAATTATATACATACATGGTTTCAAGAAAACCTTTCCCTTTGTTGTGCCTTGATAAACTTCCACTTCATCTCTCACTCAATGAAATGATGGTGAATTTTTCATTCCTGAAGCATTAAAAGATCCTAATATCTATAAATTGAATTATAGGTCACTACATCTGTTTTTATCACAACAAAATGTTATCACAAGTTATCTAATATGAATAAATCCTCATATGGTGAGATAATACATTAATATATAAAACCTTATATGAAGTTTAACATAAAACATTCCATATATTTTTAACATTACAACCCTTCCAAAATTTGAAGGTTCAACACTCTAGAAAAAAGGTCACTAAATTTCTCAAAAACAACTTAGCATTGATCCCCCATATATCATAAAGTAGATTTTGTTGTAATATACCAAACACCTAAATTCCTTTATCATGTATTCCTTTGAATCATGGTAATTACTTATTGAAAACATAAATGTTTCATTATTCAAAAGAATATTGGATATATTCCTTAAATCAAAAAATGTTGTAAACTTTATCAATGATAGCATAACCACTTGTCAACAAGTCCTTAAATAGTTCCAAGGTAATCAATATCGTCCAATTCTACATATTCATATCCAATATATCTTTATCAAAAAACATTATATTAACATAAGGTACATATTAAGGGTTATATTGCCTTATTAAAAATGTCAACTTTCCATTAAGTCAACTTTCCAATACATATGAATCATTCAACATAAATTTGTAAATCCTGAGAGAAAGATATAAACTGAACAATCCTTGTATACTTTACCATTCATATAACATAATTTTTGAATCCAAATTCATGAAAATTTTTATTATTACTCTTTATTCATAATACATAAGAAGGATATTTACACTTGGTACATCAATTTGAATAATGATCATTCATTACACACTTAAAGAATTTAACCTTTTATGATGTTTTAGGGAGCCCAATATTCCCATCCATTTCATTAACTGATCCCTTCATTTTTCCTTTGTAGTTACTTTCTTTGTGTCCTTCTTTTACATAGTCAAAACATCTTATTGTTCCTCTAAGACATTCATGTAGGTGATTATTTCCACATTCTTAACAAAAATGAAACTTAATATTCTTTCCTTTATGGTATCCAATACCTAAACTCTCATTTAACTCTTTACTTTTCTTCCTTGGTGATTACAAGAGATGGTTAAGGCACACAATGTTAACCACATTCTGTTAAAATTGACTTGGAATGAATACAACATTCTTTACTCCAGTGACTATCTCATTTTTCGTCTCATTAGAAAATTTTCTGTCACATTCAATGTTCACTAAGATACTTCTGGTTCCCTACATTAACTAAAAATATAAATTATTGAGTAAGAAATAATTATCTTTGTGAGGAACCACATAATCATGAAAAAACACTTTTAAGATATCTAAATTATGAAACCTTCCTTAATTTATGAAACCTTAGATTTATCAAAGGTTATTAATATCCAACTTATATTTAAATCATTCATTATGGATTGTAAATATATAGTTAATTCCCAAATAATATCCCCCAAGAGTGTCAAACCAGGTCTTTAGCGAGGGCTGTGGTTGTGTACCAGGTTACACTTGAGTCATCCATGATGAGTCATGTCATAGTTGCAACCCATAGGTATATCTGTACTATATGTAAACCCACTTTTAGTATCCATATGGTAATATAATTATATAAAACCACTCAATGTAACCTCTACCCAAATTTAGGACATTTTCCTAAACATTAACTCATCCTTAGACTTATCCTTAGAGACACCCCTAGAAATATCCTTAAAAATATCCCTAGGGATCTCACTAAAGTTTTATCATACACGTTCCCAATGGTTAAATAAAATTTTAGACTAATACCAACTATAATGATCTATGCTTTTCATACATTAACATAACATCACATTTTTCAAATACTTAATATCTAACATAAAAAGATGCCCATGAATGTATTAGTTTGGTGCATTTAGAAACATGGAACACAAAATTCTTGTATCGTGAAAGATATTCAATGTTTCCCATAAATATATTCCCCCATAGTACCCATACCTTTAACCATTTTTTATAACCTAAGGAAAAATAACTATAAAAAAGGGGGAACTCAGATGCTGAGTAAGGGTAATCATGGAATATACCTAAGAATAACATGAAAATAATAGTATGAAAACATGAGAATAAAATTTATAGATCATACCCTATATATAAGAGGTTATATAAATGAGTCATGGAATAATATTGGTATTTAATAAGACATTAATCCTAAGTAAATAAAGAACATTATCCGTAAAATCATAACTTATAAATAAGCCCTAGAATTTGTGGTAGACACATAAGCATATAAAGTTAGTTCCATAGTAGTCAAGTAATTCATTTTAAAGACATATTATTTATATGGGTTCACTCCCCATACCATCTTGTTAGTCACAGTTTACTCTAATTACCATATTTGTAGTCAATGTTCACTCCCAAGACCATCTTAATGGACCAAGTCCTTTACTGAATCGTGTTAACTCCTCATTTCAACGATGTTTATCTGATGAGATATAAATCATTACTCAATGCATTGGAGGGAGATATAGGTCCCAAACATCACATAATGAAAACCATATATATGTGTTCCAAAAAACATAAATCATTCATGATATCAGAAACCATAAAAGGAATTGGGTTTCCTAAATATCTTTCAATCATAACATAACCCATAGAAAAGAAATTGGATTCATAAACATCATTCAATAATAATATAACCCCTAGAAAAGAAATGAGTTTCTTAAAAGTCATTATATCATAACCATAAACTACTATTAAAGATAATAATAATAGTATAATTTAATCATATATCCCATAAAATATAATTAACATCAAATAATGTTATCTTATATTGAAAATAATTTTGAAAGATCTTTTTAAAACATTTCTTGAGGAAAATATCCTTTCCACTTTAATAGATTATTATTAAATAATAATTAATTTAAAAAATATTATTCATTTAAAAAAACCTTTAAAAAACTTATGGAATATTTGAAACCATTTTAAACATATTTGAAATCCATTTTATTAAAAATTATTAAAATAATATTTAAAACACTTTAAAAATATTTTTAGAAAACATTTCTTCAAAGAAACACAGATTTATGATTGAAGAGAGAATAAAATTACATAAAATTTATAATATAATTAAAACAATAATATTCATGATACTAAATGTCAAAAGGTAGAATATAAACTACATAAAAGAATATAGGTGCATAACATAACATGTGTCTCAAAGAAGGAAAATTGAGACAAAATTACATTACCGATTGGGTAATTTATGAACTATAAATCCCATGATATGTATATCATAAAATGTATATGTAAATAACCATAAAATTATGTATTATGATCATTTATTACATTGATATTCATTATATACACCACATATAATAAATATGTGGTAAACATGGCTTGTATCTCACAGAAAATAAAAGTTAGAAGGAAATCAATTACCACTTGAGTAACATTATGAATCATGAAATCCATAAAATAATAAAATAAATTGAAAAATATGATATCATGAAATAAATTAAATTCATGATATTGAATATCATAGGTCATTATATACTAATAAAATAAACCTTTGGTGAATATGGCTTGTATCTCAAGATTTAATAATTGAGATAAAATTCCCTTACCTTAGGTCTGATTTTATTCATATGTATTAGAACATCCTATAAAATGGTTTAAATAATGTAATTAACTTATTATAGAACTATATTTATATTTATGATATCATATATGATTATCTTATCACATATTTTTTTATAATATTTCATTATTACTCTTCTTTCAGGTGTTACCTTCTTAATTTTCCTATGCATATTTTGTCGTATAAGTCTCGATTCATACACATTGGATATAGTTATTTCATTTGAATAATGATATTTAGGTATTAGAAAACATATTTATACATTATATAAATTTATAAAATAATTCTTTATTGGTGATCATGTAAAATGAATCGCATTGCGTCGTGGAGATGGTAGGCTGTATGTACATACGAGCGACGATATAATTCCCTTAATTATGAAACGATATGGAAGTTGATAGTATATATTTTGTTCCAGAATAAATATAATTTTATAATAATAATATATAATAATTATTTACATATTTATACTCATCTAAGTAAATTGGTGATGAAAAACATATTACACTACAACGTGGAGATGGTAGGCCGTACGTGCGCACGCGTCGTGATTTGTTTTTTTCATAGGATGGATGAAATGTTTAATATAGTTATTCTATAATCATAATAAAATCTCTAATTATAGGTGATAATTGAGTTATTACATTATAATGGAAACAAAACATGAAGGTGAAGTAGAATAATAAATACTCTTGAGAGAATCAGTAAATATGATTACCTCTTCCTTAGCGAACCTCCATTGGATATCTTCTTAGGGATACTAGGGATGATATTATGAGAATACCAACACCTATAAGATGTTTCTAGTGAAATTTAAAATAGAAATGGTCTGGTTATGTCCAATATTGAAGGCTAAAAGTGATTTTAAGAAGTGAGTGAGGAGGCTCCCTTTTATAATTGAGGCAAGGGGAATTTTGGGAATCTCAAAAAAATATTAATTTATAATAAAATCAATCTGAATCCAAATACCAAAAAAAATTAATTTATTCTAATATGATATGTGATAAAGTTTTAATATCATAAAAAAATAAATTTTATATATGTTTTGATGTTATTTCAAACCTTATCATTTTGATCAACCCATAGTTAACCAATTTTAATTTTAACTATCCGAAGAAAGTTTTTAAGTTTAAGAGAATATAGTTTTTTACATATAAATTATCAATTTGACCATAAATAGTAAATTTATAGTAAATTATACATTATTATAATTATTTCTTATTTTTAAACGTGTTTTATGATTTTTAAATAATTTAATAAAACATTATTTTGATAAAATATAATTAGTTTCAATTTTGACACTATTCATTACTTTTCTTTTTAAAAATGTCATAACAACATGATGTATTAAATCCAAATATGTTAACATATCCATAACATGTAAAAGTCATCCATAATATTCATATATAAAGTTAATTATATAAAATTATATTTATTTCAATATTTTGAATATCATTTATTTGATATTTCCATTTCTTAAACTATTACTGGATCGTCATTATTGAAGTCTTTAAGGTTTTTATTTATTTTCAAAAAATTAAAAATAAATTACCATGATAAATAAAAATATTTTATATTTCAAATGAATTTTTATAGTCTAATTTATCTTCTATATACCCCTATATTAATAATGATTTAGTTATTGAAAATATAAGTATGAAATATTCAAATTTTCTTTAAAAAAATATAATAAATGTCTTTCTCTATTCCTAGTGGCTTAAAAGGTTATAATTTCAGAACAAGGATGATTTTTGGTTGAAAATTACTCATTTAATGAAATTAGGATAAGTGTTATTCTAATTTTATATTATTTATAATATTATTTTTAACCCTTAATTACCTGATTTACCTTTCACCTTGTTAATTAAAAATTACTAAAGTTACCATTCATAATGACAAAGAATAACCTATTTACATATTTTTTACCTCTCATTAAAAATATGGAATTAATTTTTAAAATTTGAAAAAAATAATTTTTAGTAATTAATATAATATTAATTCCTTTGATGGGGTTGGAAATGGGTTATTAATGTTAATTCATGCAAAAGATTAAAACATTTTTATATATAAATTCTATTTAAAAGTAATTCGACTGACCTATATTATATTAACTGAAAAAATTTGTTATAATTATGATTTAAAACCAATCAAGAATATAATTTAACTCTATAAATTATTATGGTGAGAAAGGTTTTTTTAATTAAAATTTAGTAATTTTTACTATTTATTAAAACATGAAACTTATCAAAAAAATACCAAAAATTGATCAAATGTAAATTTTTATATTCCAATTTAAAATAATGAATTTAATTTTTAAAATAGAATTTATAAAAGTTTCAAAAATTGGATTTAAAATGGGTTCTCCATTAAAAGGAGATAAAATTACTCTTTTGAAAAATATAGATTTTTATGAATAAAATTGATTTGTTTCTTATCTTATGCCTATAAATTCTTTTTGATGAATATTAAAAATATTTTATCGAATATATAATATATACATTTAATTAATATAATTCAATAATTTTAATTAATTTAATTTATTATTACAAAATGATTTTTGGAGCTTAAAAATAAAAATATTTACTTAATATTCAATTGGTATATATTTTTATTTCTAATTAATTGTTTACTAATGAATTCAACTTATAAACCATATATTTTCATAATTTATTTAATTATACTTATAAATTATAATTTTAAAATTAACTTATATCTTATTATATTAAATAATAATATTTTAATAATATACAATGGTTTGGAAAAATGATGTCTTACATGTAATTCAAGCTATAAAAAGAACATAGTGTTGTGTGTAACATAATCTAAGCACAATGTTGCATATAAGAGAAGCTAATAAAAGTATTTTTTATAGAAAAATGTCGACTTGGTGTTGCTTATAAAATAAGAAAAACATATTGTTTTTCAAATAAAAAAATATATTCTCAGTATTGTTTGAAATGAAAAATATCAAAAAGATTAAATTAATTCAAATAAATATATTACAAAATTTCGGTCTGGTACAATGATATAGGAATCATTCCTCGATTTTCCATATTTATTTTGTGAAAACCCAAATATAACATCATTAAATGGTATACAAAAAATTTAGGTTTATAATTGGATACAGATACGAAAATGTTTATTAAATGGGTGATTAAGATAGTTAATTTTTTATACAAGGGATTCAAGAACATTGGTAGAAATTAGGGATTATAATAAGGGGTTTTCTTGACTCAAATATTCTTAATGAGTTATAATAACCCAAATTTAATTTAAATATTTAAAAATTGATTTATCATGCACTATTATGTTGTTATATTTTCTTTCCACCATATTTTCTTGGAAAATACATTTTCACACCAAATCCTTCTTCCTTAATGAATATATTGTTTTATATAAAACTTAATTTTTTTAGTAATAATTCATATATGTTTTAATGAATATTTTCTCTATGTTTAAGTTTTTACTTCTCGCTAAAGATCTACATTCCATAGTCGAAAATAAAATTGTTTTCGTCTCCCATGATCCTTAGCGCCAATTTATTCATTCCATTTAATGATTAGGATTTTCAATAAAGGAATTTTTAAACATTTAAAAGGATTTTACATACCATTATCTTATATTATTACATTCTAAAAAAAATTTCTATATGGGTTTTATTTATTATCAAGGTCTCTTTATTGAATTTTTTTGATGTAATGTTTGAAATAGTTTTATCTTCATCTTAAAAAAAGGTGTTTGGAAAGTGATAGGAATATCACATCATTTTAAGATGATATTATTAACATTTTTAATAAAAATATATTTATGATTTAACTTCCATTTTAAAAGTATTCTTCTCTTTTAATGTTATGGTTAATAAATCACCTGATATGTTCCATTTTCAAATAATCTTTTTGGGTGGTCATATTTTTTGAATCAAGTGAACATGTTTTTTTAATGTGATTACTTTGGAAGATTTATAAATCCCATTTTATTCTTAGGGGTTTTTTATTATATGATGAATGATTTTGATTTTTAATGGAACTCATATACATGGATGATGATTAGTGGTTTCATATGTCACCGTCCATTGCATTGGATAGGTTTTTATATCTCATGAGATAACTATGGGAATCAAGTAAGGAATGCTATCTCCACTATGGGAATGGAGTGAGTAATACTCAATACACAATGGTAATCAAGTAAGGAATTATCACTCCACTATAGGAATAAATTATGGAATGCTAGATCCACTATATAAATCAGGCCGTGATGCCTACTCTACTATAGGAATTATGTAGTGATTATTACTTCACTCTAGGTACTAGGTAGTGATTCATGTGCCATTGTATTATGGGAATCATGTGATGAAGCCTACTGCACTATACTATGTTTATTTATACTGATGTTTTTGAAAATTATTTTTCATAATTTATGATTTATTTCCAACATAGGAAAATGTATATTATATTCCTTGTTATAATGATATCCCTTTATCTTATGATATGATTTTATGTTTTGTTTGATTCTCATTATATGGTTATAAGACAAGATTTTTATGACCTTTCTTGGGTCTTATTTTTATATTCTATAATCCATAATTATAAATTTGTTTTTTTAATGTCACTTATGATCCCTTGATCATTTATTGAATACTATCCCTTACTCAGGGTTTCTCTTATGTTCATGATCTAACTATTATGACTAGTTGATAAGCTTCCCTTTTGAGTATTTATACTCATACCATTCTTTCCTTTCCTTTCCTTTCCCAAGTTTAGAAAAATAATTATATCATACAAGATTTCATGATGTGGGTCTATAGGAGAAAAATTATAGAGAAATTTCAGAAAGTGTTTTTAAATAAAATGTTTATATATATATATAGTATCTTTGAAACTAAACCTTTTGATCCTCGGGTTTTGAGACTATTTGTGAAGATTCATTAATTTAACCATGGAATCAATGTAATATTTATGTATTTTTAGATTGGTTATCTCTATTTGGTATGAAATGGAAATTTTAGTTATTTTTGGACATTATTTTAGTTACCTTTGGATCTAGGGTTAGATAACCTTAGTTAAAACCATAGATATGAGTCTATGTATAGGATGTCATCCTAAAATATTTGTAATGGTTTGAGTAAGTTTTTTTCCTCGTAAAACATCATAGTATATATATTGGAAAGATGAATGATGTAGAACATATTCACCTAGGGAAAATAACCCTAAAAATGTTTGGTTAATAATTTACATGATCATCAGCTTGATGCATGATGAGTTCGGCTAAGACTACACACCTAACTAGACACTCCTAGGAGATACATTTTAGGTTATCACATGATATTTATAAACCAATATGAAGGTTTATTTCTTGTTAAATTTTAGGTATTAGGTTTTTAAGTATAATATAAACAAACATAAATTAACCTAGGTTAAACTAATATTCATATATGTTAAACTAAATGATTTATAGGCTAACATAATTATGTAAAGGGTAAAAGGTTTTAAGGATTAATATATTTTATGATATTGACCATGATAATCCCAAATTATATCAAATATTCATCACTCATATTATACCTTTTGGTTTTATAAATGGTTAGGTCTAGGAGGAAACAAGTAAATAATGCACATGATAGAAAATATAGTAATTTTCCTAATAGGGAACCAAATGGGATATAAGGATTTGATGAAAATATTATGGTTATTATCACACAACTATCTTTCATTATGAATAAAAACTTGAGTTTTATTGAACATTATAACCCACTAATAATGATGGGTTTTAAAGAATATTAGATGAAAAAGATGATGAAGTGAAAACATCAATTTTCATTATGTTAAAATGTGGGAAGAGATGCCTAGTGGAATATATCAATGGAATTGGAAGATGATTTTTCTTTTGTGAAGGAGGACATCGATAAATAATATACCATGTAAAAGGGAATATATTACTTAACATGGGAGATAAAATGATTTTCTTCCTAAATATCAACATGTATTTTGATGTTATAGATTTGATGAATTATAGAACTATGAAAATTGGTTCACTAATCAAGGGATTAAGATGAAAATCAACACCCAAAATATCCAAGACTATGGGATCAAGTAAAATACTATGAAATGACTACTATTAAAGTGGATAGTGATAATTATGAGGTTATAGGTATACTTATTCATCACTTTAGATTTTCATATATCTTATGTCATGTATGTTTTCATCAAATATTATCTATTAAAATAAAATCACTTAGTGGTATCATTGTTGTATCCATGGAATATAAATATTCTTCATTTTTTGTGGGAATATAATTCATGTGAGTATTATTATCCTTATATCATATAAATTTGATGTGATTTTGGAATTGTTTTTTCTCTCTAAATTGAGGAAACATTATTTGTTAGACTCCAGAAATAAAATTTCATATCAACCTATGATATCATATTTATGTGAGGATGAGTAATGATAAACTCTTGGCCCAAATGGTTGGATAATAACTTAGTATTAAGGATAATATTATTTTAAGGAAAATAAGTGTTTTTTAGGTTTTTAAGGATGAAATTTATTTATAAATTATAACTTGACTCATGACTACATTTTAGATACCCTAAACTATTTTAATTATTATGTGGTAATTAAAATTATGATGACATATCTCATTTACGCTGGAGAATGTAAAGGCCTAAGATTCCACTGTATATTATCATTAAATAAATAATATATTAAATATAGTGTTTCACACACTCTGCAAAACTAAAATGAAGAGCCCTGACATATTTTGGACATTAAATATTACTGTTAAAAAATATATTTTTTAGATGGTATAAATTAAAGTAACCCTATTTTAAAATCAAGGGAGGAAGTAGGAAGAGATATCATTCAGAAGAGGATATTCATTGTGAATCTCATTTAAATGAGAGGTTTCTTATCTTGGGTTTTATTTGGAACAATCATAATTTGAAATTGAGTAAATAAAGTTTGAGAAAAACCATATATAAGAGAAGTTCAAGAACATATAGATTTCCATAAGATCTATGCTATCTGAATCGCCACCTGGAACTGCAACAGGAGCTTATATGATGATTAGTTATTATGCGGAGACCATAAAGACTCATGTAATTAGAAACTACTAATAAATTAACATGTATATATATATATATAATGAATATTTATAATTTTTTAAAGGTTATTTTTTCACAATTAATTTTAGGTTTAAAATGTTTATTTCCCATAAATTAGTGTTTTACCTAAATAAACTAGGTCTATTATGATTTAATAATAAAACTATATTTTTTATGAATAATAATTTAACACTAGATTAATTAGTAATTTATATGAAATAAAATTGTTAATATATCAAAAAAAATTCCTATAAAACTACCTTTTCGCTATATTTTATATTTTTAGTTAAAATTAAAATTTATATGTTTTGGGATGAGGATTTGAAAAGATAGAATTATTTTTTGGAATTATCATGGAAATATTAACTTAATATTTTTTTCCTACAAAATTGATTTTTAAGTGAAAATTTCAATATACCATTTTACTAATTATGCTACTTTTATTCCAGTACAATTATGATATAGAAACGCTTGACTCTATTTTTTGAAAAATAGATATATTTTATAATTGAAGTTATACATTTTTTTAAATTATAGTTTATGAAAATTTATTTGATATTTTAGAACTAAAATAATTTTTTTATCAAATTTTTTCTAATACATTATACATTTACTATATAAAAATAAATTTTAAAATCGTAAGAAATTAAATGGGAAGAAATTTATTTTAAATTTAGAATCATTGGGTCCAAATTTTTTAAAAATTACCACTTAATTTTTTTTATAAATATATATTATGTCACCTTAGGTAAAAAATTAGTTGTTGTGGTGAAACTATTATTTTTTTCAAAGAAAGATAATTTTCTAATTTTGTTAATTTTTAAATTAATATTATATTATAAATTTTAGATATACATAAAAATTAAGTAACGCCCATTTAATAGGTAATTAATGATAAATAATATAAATTACACCTGATGATTAAAACATCATTATCTATAAGAACAATTTTTCTACATAATATATGTTTAAATTTAAAAGATAGTTTCTTCAAAAATAGAAATTAAATTAGGTTAAATTGAGACCATAAATGGATTTAGAATATAAAAATTGGATATTAAGGGTCAAATAATATTTTTTAGTGACAAAATAATTACCATGATTTATTTTTAATAAATATTTATTATGGTAAAAATGGGTGAATGAAGTATCTTGATTTTTTAATAATTAAAAGGTTACCTACACCTTATATAAATCCCTTTTTAGGTATGGATATCATAACTCCATGTCACACATACCCTTTCTTCACATATCTCACCTAACACACCAAACACACCTAACAACCATGTTATATCATTCTTACCCCTCACCTAATATTAGTTTTCATATAAAAGCCCCCCTTTCACCTATAAAAGGTGATCACTCCCACCAATTCTTTCATCCCTCTCCATCCCAAAGGAATTTTCCACATATTTACCTTCCCCATGCCCTTATATTTCCGTCCCAAAGAGTTCATAAGGTTACAATGAGCCATATCAATCTTTATGAAGCTACTAATCTAGGTAAGGGTTCTCATCCTCCTTCTATTGGTTCATGTAAATTTTTATAAGAACCTTTGATTTAAAAATTATTATTTGACCACTTTTTCATAAAAAATCTTTAAATTCTAAATTATTACTTATTAATGAGATATTACCCTTATTTATCATTAAACCTATTTTATAATCCCTTTTGTATTGTTGTTGTGCTGCCGAAATCACTCATTGATTCTCTCCCTCCTCTATTCAATTCAACCAATTCCTTTATTATAAGTATTTTTATTTCCATGTTATTTGGATTTAACATGTTAACAATAATATCTTCCCTATCAAAGTGATTTATTATTAATGAGATACTACATTTTCGCTCAATAACCCATTCCATAATCCTTCAATATACCCATCATGATGCCAAAATCATTCTTTGATTTTCCATCTTCATATTGTGAATACCAAACTATAAAATCATTCAAGGGTATCCATATAATTTAATTTAATAAAATTTTATGAATAATAAAGTGGTTATAATATTTGTGATTAAGATAAGTATTTATTATAGGATATTTAAGATCCTTAGTGTAATTAAATATTTAATATAAGAGGGTTTCTTGACTCAAATATTTTTCTTGAGTCATAATCACTCCACTTCAATTTTAATATTTCAGTATTGAATTATCCTACTATATTATGATGTTATGTTTTATTTAAATTTAATTTTATAAGGAAATTATGTTTCACACCAAATACTTCTACCTTGGTGAATCTATTATTTTATAAAAAATATAATTTTGTTAAGAATAATTCAAATATATTTTAATATTTTTTCCAAATAATTGTTTTTAATTCCCACCAATGGTCTCCTTTACTTAGTGGAAACTCAAAAAATAAATCATCACTAGTGATCCTTATACTCCCCATTATTCATTTTGTTAAATGATTATCTATCCATTTAATAATGGGGATTTTCAATAATTGTGTTTGAAAATATTTAAAAGGATTTTCCTTACCATGATATTATATTCTTACATTGTACATCATATTTCTATACATGTTTTATTTATTATCTAGGAGAACTTATTGGAATATTTTTGATGTAATTTTTTAATAATTTTTTTCTCCATCTTTAATAGATGGGTTTTTAAGGTGACATGAAGTACAACACTTTTTAAGGTGATATTATGAAATTTTTTATTAGAAAAATATATTTTTGTGATTTCTCTTACATTTTCAATGTATTATTATCTAATAAAGTAATATATCAATGGTCACCCTATATGTTCCATTTTTAAATAATTATTTTTGTAGGTTTTATTTTTGGTATTAAATGATCATATTTTTTTATATGATACAATTTGGAAAAGTTATGAAATCCATTGTCTTCACATGGGTTATTTTTTATAAGATGGTTGATTTTCATTTTAAATGGAACTCATATGTATGGATAACGATGGGTGGGGTTATATATCACCCCTTAATGTATTAGTTATGGTTTTATAACTCATGAGATAACTACAGGAATCATTTAATGAATTCTTGCTCAACTATGGGAATTGAGTAAGAAATGATCACTCCACTATTGGAATTGAGTAAGGAATAATCGCTCCACTATAGGAATAGAATATGGAATTATCACTCCACTATATGAATTTGGTATTTATACCTATTCCACTATGGTAATTATGTAGTGATTCCTACTAAAATTTTAGAATCGGGTAATGATTTCTAGTCCAATATGGGAATCAGGTAGTGATACCTCTTCCACTTTGTTATGGGAATCAAGTAGTAAAACCTACTCCACTATGTAATGTTTACCTAAGAACATGTTGGTGCCACTTAATTTTCCAATTTTTTTATTTATTAACATTTTATTAATTTTTTTCTAATATTCCATGTTCTAAAGATATTTCACTTTCTTATATTCTTTTTTTATTTCCATTATATGTTTCTAAGAAATGATTTTTATGAAATTTCTGGGGTGTTATGTTTATATTCCCCAATATCTAATTATAAATAACTTTATATGATAATTACTAATGATCCATTGATATTTTATATGATATTATCTCTTACTCATGTTTTCCCTCGTGTTTATGATATAACAATTATGAATTTTTGATAAGTTTCTTCTACTGATAAGCTCGCATATTTATTCTGTTTCTTTTCCCATGGTTATGAATATGATTATATCATATAATATGTCAAGAATAGGGGCTAGAGGAAAATTCTTATGGATAAATGTCAACAAGTGTTGTTAAATAAGATGTTTATGTAACTAGTCTCCAACATACTAAACCTTTCAGTTTTAGGGTTATGAAATTTTTTGGGTGATGTTTTAATTTAATAATGGAATAATTTTAATATATATATTTTTTTGGATTTTTTCAATATACCATGTAACAAAAAAATCAATTAAATGTATAGTTTTATAAGTTTTTTAACTTTTAAACTCGCTATAATAGGGAGAAAAAGAGATAATTTCAATATCTTATCCATGATCATCCAAATGGAATTATTTCTATAGGGGGTTTGAAGAAACTCAAGAATAAATTACAAGGAAAACTCATCTTAATTAAATATGGAAATGGGTAAGGGTTGAAGTATATCCATGAAATTCTGGTCTTCTTCCATTACTTTCTAAAAAGTGAGGTCGTGAGATTATTTTTGGAGGTATACCTCTTCATTCTCAGACACCAATAATGATGATTTATATCATAACACATCTTGGTTACAAATGGCTGAAAAATCCACCAATAATAATGATAGTCTTTTATCACTTTATTTCTCAAATAAATAGGAACCAAAAACCACATCCTGAATAAAACCAGACCATTTAAAATAAAAATCCCATTACCCATTGATAACGTTACCTTTACTAAAATTTTGGATTTTAAGGTTTTTCTTGGAAAATAAAACTGAGGGGAGAAGGGGAAATAAAAAATTTTAATCAAATACCCACTCATTATCCTATTTCATCTCTAAATACCAACCATAAAAGAGACACATAAATTCCCATTCATCACTAAAAACCTTCACCACCTACATTGGAAATTCCTATTGTGATTATTAGTAAGGAAATTCCATTTTCTGGGAGTATTGGCATGTTCAAAATAAAATATATGTTTATATTCCACCCAACACCTCTATTTTAGATACAACTATTTTTATGAAAAAATATATATCCTAATATTTTTATTAACAGTAAAGATAATGACTCTTTCATTAAATAAATAATGTTACCAACACTTGATATCATACATAACTTCCACCAATTAATTATCATGGGTTAGGTAGTTATTCTCATGTGAATGTAACTGGAAAGAACCCCACACAACCAAATGATTGTTCTTTGTAAGAACACAACCCAAACCCTTACATGTTACATAAAAATACCCCATATAATATTCTCATGGTTTAGGTAATATCAATGTAGGAATCAATATCAATATTCATTTAAGCTCATCAAAAGTCATATGATATTATGGGATCTATAAAAATTTCATCTATTTATGGGTATCATCTATTAATGGGGATTCAAATATAGAAAAATACTTCATAAATCACTATTAAAATATCTATAAACCCAAGAATATTTATATCGCAAAAATTATTCTTTAAGTATCCCAAGATATGATCATTTTTACCTTTTTAAGATCAATTTATATTACTTGTTTAAAAATCAAGGGTCCAAACAAATTCACTTATTGGAAGAAAAAATTACACTTAGATAGCTTACTATACAAGTTGTGATATTAATGTATCCTAATTTCAATTCAAAAATGATTCCCAAGGTCATCATTTTATTTTTAATAAAAAAAATTTATCCATGAATAATATTAAAATAGAGTCAATATAGTAATGGAAAATATGGGTCATTAGATCCATAAAACTATCATAGAAAATTTTAAACCAAATGATACCATAGAATAATTTAATCTACCATACCTTTTTAGAAATAAGTCTCAGGAATATATGATTCATTGACTCAGACCTAAATTATATTTTAAAGAAGAACCCTACCCCATTTAATTTATCAAAGAGTACATAAATGTGGGGATGTAGGTATTTATTCTTCAAAGTAATAAGATTTAGATATTAATATCCAACACTTATGCATAGAAGCCCTTTAAATTTATATATAATTAGTACATGAGCTACCCAATGTATCATACTTGGATGTATAAATCCTTTAACCTCAATATTACATAGAAGAATCTCATACTCATTTAATTTACAAATATATGTAACATATATTGGTAAGGATGTTATAATTTTGACTTTAAAAATATAAATATAGGATTATACTTCCCACTCTAGTGGTAACTAATAAAAATCATTAGGAAATACCTTAGGAAAATATCTTACCATTGGAAAAAGCCCATTCCCAAAATTCCCCTAAAAAATTATATTTGAATAGATACTAACTATAATAAATTATCCTTGGATATAGGAAAAGGAGGTCCAGAACATCCCAATATGGGATCCCATTCACCTTGAAACAAATGGGAATTCTCTTCAAAAAGATGAAGATCATACCTCAATGATAAAAGTTGATAAAAAATTGAAATTAATTATAAAATACATTATAAAAATATCATAGAAAATGTATATATTAATTAAAAATAAATACCAAAATTACATTACATTATAATTAATTATGCGACATGGGGAACATTATAATCCCTACTTGTTGTTCTTCCTAAGAGGATTATAGATCTACATCACAAAAGGTATCAATTCTAATTAATGATTTAATTATTCAAAAAATTGATTAGAAATAAAATAGTGATAAATACATACATAAATTAATGAAATATCAATTTATGATAAAATAAGAGTATTATATATAACTATATATGGTATAGCTACATACTCAACAGGTGGCTGCACATCTACAAGTAGAAACCTATATTCAGGCTATGTATAAGATTCTCCATCGAAAAGAGACTCACTAATTAGATAAATCTTTCAATGAGTAGATTATAATAGACCAATATGATATTGATAATGTAATCACACTAATTTATAACCATCTAATTGAAACTGGTATCCTTTAAAAGCTGATGAACCAACACCACTCTTCTATAGAGGATTCATTATACAGAACATCTAGAGACGACCAAAAAAATTAAAGGAATGAAATGTTTTATAAAATTCCTAGAACAATGAATTATAATTACCTAAATTTATATACTAATAACATATATGATGTTTATTCCCTATAGGTTTTAAATAATTATACTAATATTGTCACTTGGAACTACTATTATTTCTTCATTTGACATCATTATAAATCCTCTTTTTTTGGGAATCCATTTTCACTAATATACTGAGCATTAGAATCACTATATATTGTTGATAATATAATTAGTTTTATTTACACTTTGATATCTTTAATTAAAACCACATTAATAGAATTTAGTAATAATAAAAAAACAGTTGACCAGATATCTGGGCGGAGTCTTATTTCAATACATTGATCCCTCATGATGAAATTCCTCACACACTCTAGTGTGAATTGAAAAATATTATAAAACTGAGTTGTGTACTCCATAACTATCCAAATATCCCATTTAATAGACCAAAAATTCATTGAATTTTCAAATTTAATCATCTCAATAAATAAATATTCAATAAATAATGTTATGAAATCCTCCACGACTTTTCTAATTTCACCCTCTTAGGATATATATATATATATATATTGTGTGAACTTGGTTTGAAAATCCTTCCATGAGATGTTCTCATGCTGTTAATCCTGGAATATGGACTCATATAACTTGTTATTAAGGACCTCAAGAATAATTGTGATGAAATTAACCTTATATGTCTTGGGAGTCTTAATAAAATCAACGATTCTCTATGTCTTAAACAACCACAACTTTGCTTCATCATGGTCCTTTTAACCTCTAAAATATGGAGTATTGTTCCTATGGATTTCATGAGACTATCCTCTAGCTTGAGCTGGTCTAAGATAAACTTTCCTTTCTTTATCATGGATAGTTTAAACAACCATATCAATCAAAACATGATAAATAAGTGTTTTATTTGTGGATAATTGTTTATATATCCCTCATAAGGTTTTATAGGAACTATTTTTTTAGGAGGAATGAATTGATATACTCCATTAAATAAATAAAATTTCTAAAAAAAATAAATAAACAAAATAATATAAAATAATATTAGTTAAATTATACATAATAAAATGTTCTCATTATATCTTAATAATATAAAAAGCACTTATAAATATCACATAAAATAATTGTATGATAAATTAAAACAAATAAAAAATTCTTTTCATGGGACATGTTTAGAGTTATGGTTTTTTCCTTGTATGAATTTGAAATATATCTAGAAATTTTATTGGATCCAGGAGATGAGAAAACAAATGATTTTGGCACCCAATGCACCCAGAATTAATTTTATAAAAACATTAAATATATTTCATCTGGAACACACATAGTTTTCATGAAAATTGGGATAAATCTTAAATGGAGTTTCTGATAAAAAATATGATATCACGGTTAAATCTAGAATGCGACGTTTACCCTAGGTGTGACCTAATGTTGTTCAGGTTAAGAAATTCATATATAACAACCATTGGAAGATGAATTTGAATTAAATTAATTGATTAATTTAATTATTTAATTTAAATGAACTAATTCTATAACCTCTATTAATATGTTATTATGGAGGATCTCCATGGTTAACTACATAACCTTGGGATCGTTGAGATGATAGTTCAACCACTTGTTATTGGTGAATTAAGATGATATGAAAATGAGAAATTGGATCAAGGAAAGTCAAAGTGTGAAAAACAATATGGATCTTTCTAATTCATTGGAGGGAATGTTCTTCTTTATCAAATGAAATAATCTTGTGGTATGACTGGTCATATGTGGACTTCCACCCTTATGATTGAATGATTGAGCATGAAATTTCATAATTCTTTGATTTGTGTAAATATGAAACCTTTGAATGTTCTTTGTCAAATTAAATTGGTTATTTAATTTTTATTATCACCATTAAGACAAATTTATCACCCAATATTTCCCAATTTGGATTCATTGTCCATGAACAATTGGACAATGATAATTTCACTCCTGTTTCTTGTTCTTTTTACCCCATATTTATTCTCCTTCTTCATCGCTGGACCATGGGATCACAATTTGACTACAATAAGGTGGGTCCGAGTGTGATCTAACCCCTAGATTCATAACAGATTCATGTATGATTAATGAATCAGTGATTTGAGGATGG
Organism: Viscum album; assembly: GCA_963277665.1. Classification (NCBI taxonomy): domain Eukaryota; kingdom Viridiplantae; phylum Streptophyta; class Magnoliopsida; order Santalales; family Viscaceae; genus Viscum; species Viscum album. Next base: position 513,205,373 of record OY728141.1, on the reverse strand, counting down.
ATCGAAGAGTGTTGCAGGATTACAGTGATTCTTACATAGAATTTGAGATCTGATATTGTAATGGGAGGTGCCACAGGAAATAACTGTGTGTGAAGCTTCAAAAGATGAACCAAATATCTAATTTCAATCCATGAGAGGGATGAAAATGACAGATAGATGAGGTTCCCACTAAATCTAGGTTTTCAAATGACATGATTTTTGGTGGAGGAGGTAGATATGGATTATGCAGAATAAAACTGGATTTCTAAGATAAACCTAACTACACACCATGTAGTCTGAATAACACATGGAATATAGGCCACTGGCTATAGTAGCTAGGGTTTCTCATTGAGTTAAATATAAAATGAAATGTGGGAACCCCACATACTGTGACACCTAGTGTGGGACAACCGGTGTGTACTTTGGGAGTACACAGACATAAGCATGGTTTGGAACAGATCCAGTGTTAATAGACAAGACCTAGGTACATGAACTGAGTTCATGGACAGTGTATACATTCATAACCAAGGTACACATCCCAAGTATATAGCCAAGGTACATGGCACAAGTACATGAGTAGTGTACATGGACACGTCTGAGGTACATTTCCCGAGTACACAACCAAGGTATATAGACACAGTTAAGGTACATGTACATTTCTAAAAGCATGGGAAGACATACGGTGGTTGAGGAATTCCTTTTAGTCACATTACACATCATTTAGTGCTACACAGTCAATGATCCATTTACTATCAGGGGTATAACTAGGAATCATGGTGGGACCACACACTGCGTGGGTCCCCTTACATGATGTGTATGCTCCTTCAAGGAAAATTCAACCACATGCATCTTCTTCATTGCACTCATATTTTGGTACATGAAAATCCTATACAGAGGGGTTTTTTTCACTTAGAATTTTATGGTGGCCTTCACAGTAGCTTTAAAAATGTGATGTGTGATTTTATGAGTGTGACTCTTATTTTGGAGATGCTCGATGAAAGAAGCGATAAGAAAGGATCATGAGTGTGTAACCCTCCTATTGGGACATGTCATGGGTTATCTACCTATAAAGTGTAACCCTCCTTTAGTTTCAATGTGTAGGTCCTCTATATATTCATATTTAAAGTGGAAACCTTATATAGTGTCAGGTCATGGGTCCTCTACCACTAGAATGGAACCCTCCTATGGTGTTAGGGTATGGGTCCTCTACCACTTAATTGTAATCCTCCTACAGTGTCAGGGTATGGGTCCTCTACCACTAGAGGGGAACCCTTCTGTTGTGTCAGGGTATAGGTCCTATACCACCAGAATGGAACCCTCCTACAGTGTTAAGGTAAGTGTCTTCTACCACTAGATTCAAACCTATGGTGTCAGGGCATGGGTCCCCTACCCCTAGAGTGGAACCCTCTTATAGTGTAAGGGTATGAGTCCTCTAACTATAGAGTGGAAACCTACTTTAGTGTCAGGGTACTGGTCCTCCATATATCCATATTTATAATGGAAACCTTCTATGGTGTCTAGTCATGGGTCCCCTAACACTAGTGTAGAACCCTCCTATGGTGTCAGGGTATAAGTCCTCTACCACTAAATTGGAACCCTCATGCAGTGTTAGGGTATGGGTCCTCTACCACTAGATTGGAACCCTCCTATGGTGTCAGGGTATAGGTCCTATACCACTAGAGTAGAACCCTCCTACAGTGTTAAGGTATGTGTCCTCTACCACTAGAGTCAAACCTACGATGTCAGGGTATGGGTCCCCCACCCCTAGAGTGGAACCCTCATAGAGAGTATGGGCATGGGTTCTCTACCTATAGAGTGGAACCCTTTATTGGGAAAGGGAATGGGTCACCTATATATATACTGAGTGGAACCATCCTATTACAACAGGGCATGGTTCCTCTTCCTAGAGATTTTTTCCCGTTGACTTTGTGTCATAGTTGTGAGGTGTGGTTCCACATAGATACTTCTCCAGAATAATGTGTGAGATGTTGGGAACCATTGATGGACCCTTAGAACTGAAGGTAGAATATTTTCTTGAGATGGGCTGTGAGATGGAGTTCCCCTTTATCTCTCATTTGGGGTTATTTTATGATAAAATAAATATATATCCTTGTTGTATGATTTTGTTTCTATCTTATAAATGGTTCAAATATCTATTACTATCATGTCTCTTACTGCCCCCATCAATTTTTGGGTCATAATACTAGTTATGTATATACTCACCCCTGTGTAGGATTTTCCAACATGTGTTATTTCTTATGCAGACAACAGACAAGTCAGTGGTGATTACAGAGGACCATTGGGACACCCTAGTGAATTTTACCAAGTACGATGGTGGATCATAGGGACACCCTAGTGAATTTGACCAAGTAAGATGGTTAAATATTGGATATTTAGATTTGGTATCTCTCAACATTTACTTTCCTATTTTTTAGGTTGGGACATTATTTTGTTAGGGTGTTTATTTTCCCCATTTTCCATTTCGAATTATGCCGTCATACTCTTATATTACCTAGAGGTTTTACTCGCATGATTTATTCTCTAGATGTTGTATTTTTATTATTATAACACTACAATTATGAATGAAGACAGATGGGTGAATGTATATAGGTACACTTGTTAAAGGACTCCCATATTATTTATTCCTTTCGATAATTATCACCATCCCCTTGCCTATGGAGGTGGGCTTGGGGTAGTTACAGCTTGAGCCCCATCGGGATGGTTCATGATAGATTGGTATTAAAGGTGGTTTGTTTCTTGGGATAGTGTTTATATTTGTCACCTTATGATGATTGGATTGGGATATAGGTCAATGATTTAAAATTTTTTTGGGTGAACTTTCAGGCCAGAGAATCCAGTGTTGGTATGACAACCGATGTATCCATTCACCAGGGCTCGGACTACTGTTTTTTAACTCAGAATAATGAGACATTGGTTAAAGGGATCAATGGTACATGGATCATATTAGATTGGGTATTTTGAATATCCTTCTTGTGTTAACTCCCCACATATATATTCTCATCTAACCATTGTACACATTGATTAAATTTCTAGGATTCCTTCTCAAAGACATCCATTAGGTTTACAAATTTCAAATAATGATGATGATATGATGAGTGATGATACCACCATTTAGGGAACGTCCATTGAAATATTTCCTCCACATGGATTGGTAGAAGCACCCCCACTTGTTGATAAGTTTATTATTCCATTAGAGTAGGTTAAGGATGCACACAGTCTAAGAAAACTTTGCGATTTCTGGTGGAAAAGTTCATTTAGGATCCATAGTGAGCTAGAACCTTAGATGGTGATGGATTGGGTATAGTTAGTGATCTAAGTTTTTAGGATTATTTAGAAACTGTCTGATCATGTGGTTTCTATGGAATACATCCTAACCATGGAGTAGTTGGGCACTAGTGGATCCTAGTTACAATGATTCTTGATGAGTCATCACTCTCACAGACCGACTTCTAGTAGAAATTTCATGAGGAGTATTTCCACACATTCTTGAACTCATTTTAGATTCATGAAATTATAGAGCCACAAAATCAAGGGATGATAGTTGATGAGTATTATAAGAGGATCAAAAACATTAAGTGGTTTTCCCTTGAAATGATTCAAGATGGATACTTTTGGGTATAAAATTTTGAGAAGGGTCTCCTTAGTGATATATGTGCTAGTGTAGTACCCTTATACATTCCCACTTATTCCAAAGTTTTAGAGTAGACACTAGTGAAAGAGATATTTCTATCAAAGGGACTCTATGCAGTTGAAGCTAGCAGTGGGTGTCACAGGGATGATTCTTTTAAAATGTCTAGTAGGATCCATTCACCATGATCTTGGTACAAGATATCTTTTCATGATCAGACTCAGACATGTTTCCATGTGGATCATAGACCATGAGGGGGGATCGAGAATCCCAGAGTGGAGTGGTGTTATTCATGTGATGGGTGAGGTCACATGGAAAGTTATTTATTAACCTGATGTGCTGAGGAGGGAAGACAATATCTGATGGACTACCAAAGTATATACAGAACCATTATCACAAATCTCATAGGGGAGGGAAGGGTGAACCCCCAGGGAGGAGGATCAAGAAAAGGAGAAGTAGGGGCTCCATTAATATGAGATATGGGTGATGGGATACATTGTGAGCTCATTCCACCACCACCACTATGCAACCCATGACAGGATCAGGAAGCTTGCGGTAGAGGCCATAGACAGCTAAATGCTATGGATGTGTATGACCCAAAAACACACAAGATGATTATAGATATGATTTATTATAATATGGATTCAGTATTTTTACACACAGGTATAATTTATTCCATTATTCCTTCACTTCTAGTGTGAGAGTTGGAGCTCATAGTTGAGGCTTTAACCCATCAGCTTCATCATGAGGTTCCTATAGAGAACACTTCTTCTATATCTTTTTTCTGTTGGTATTGTGAGATATCTATTAGTATAGAGAGTTTCTTGTGTGACCTTATAGTCTTCCTGAAGAAGACTTATTACATCATCTCAAGTATGGATTGGTTTTCCATGATATGATCCTAGATTAACTATCACCACAAATGAGTTAGATTCTTTCAAACTGAATGGATGGGATTCTATTTTGTGGGGGAGAGAGATCTCATAGTGGGACAAGTGGGTTTTGAAATTAGGGGGCTTAAAACTATTACCCATTATTTGGAATGTGTTGAAGGATCTTCATGTATATGTATTCCTTCATTCATGGAGGATTATCTAGACTTCCCCAAGGTTGTTCTCAAACTTCATATAAGGTGTGACATGGTTTTTTGTATCAAATTTCACCATGGTACTACTCTGATATCTTCATCGGAATATTGGATGGACCCTACTAATCACCATGATCTACATCTACAGTTAGAGGAGCTTCAAGATAAGGGTTTTATCAGACCTAGTGCGTCCCCCATGGAAGTTCCAGTGTTGTTCATGAAAAAAGAGGATAGAAGCTTACAAATTTTTGTAGAAAATAATTTCATGAACCAGGACATGATAAAGAAAAGTACACATTTTAGAAAATTGATGACCACTTTGATTAGTTCTGATGCGTGAGTTGTTTCTCAAAGTTCGATCTCATGTTTGACTACCAGCATTTGAGAGTTCACAATTCTATTATTCCAGATCTAGAATTCTAATATCGCTGTAGACACTACGAGTTCTTGGAGATGCCTTTTGGTGTGATGAAGGACCCTTCTATGTTTCTGGATTTTATGAACTAGATATTACATCCATACATGGTTCGATTTTTTATTGTATTTATTGAATACATACTCATACACTCTACATTAGAGGAGGATCATGCACAGTACTTGAGGGTGGTCTTAGATTCTGTTTGAGAGAACAAAATTTATGGTAATCTCCCAAGTACCAGTTTTAGATCAATGTGGTTCATTTCTTAGGTCATGTTATTTTTAGGAATGGATTAATAGTTTAAATGATGAAGATTAATACATTTATTTCTTGGGATCTGCCCAAGAGCATGTCGGAGGTGAATTGTTTTCTTAGATTTTCGTGGTAATATAAGAGGTTTATGGTAGTATTCTATAGGATTGCAGTTCCTTTGATATCAATGATTCAGAAAGGGATTCCTTTTACCTAGAATAATTTGTTCTAGAGATACTTCGAGGAGTTGAGGGTGGGCATGATGAGTGCTCCTATTTTGAGAATACTGGGGGAGGGAATTGAGTACATAATATATTATGATGCCTCTAGAGATGGGATCAACTAAATGATGATATAGAGACATGAAGTTATCACCTATGAGTTGAGGTAGTTGATACCCCATGACCAGAACTACATGACTCATGACATGGATTTTATAGTCGTAGTATTCTCTCTTAGGATGTGGATGAAATATCTTATGACATAATACTATGTTGTTCACTCAAAATATTATATTATCAGCTATTTCTTCACGTAGAGATAATTGAACCTGAGATAGAGATTCTGGTTGAATTTCCAATAGGACTATGAATTAGAGATCTTATACTCTTCATGGAAAGAAAAATTGGTGGATAATTTCCTTAGCAGGAAGTCCCAGACACTTTTGGTGGAGGAGGTTCCAGTGTAGTTGTCTTCATTACAACTGACCCTGGTTGAGAAGGAGGATGAAAGTTTTATTCAGTAAATGTTGTTGAATACTCTACTTATCCATGGTGTAAAAGAGTCATAGTTTGGAGAAATTTAGTATAAGGTATTACATGAATAGATATCCTTAGGAGATTCACCAGATTGATTTTCTAAAGTAGGGAATCACATTATTCATTTCTTGGGATGGATAGTAGTCCCAATCATGATGTGAGAGGAGTTGATCAAAGAGTTTCACATATATACTTTGGTTGTATATCCATGCGTGGGGAAGATGTGTATATACCTATGATGGAAGTTTTGGGGGGATACCATAAGATAGAGTGTGGCTGAGTTCATCCCTTAGTGACTCACATGTCAGCAGGTAAAGATCGAGCACCAGGTTCTAGCAGGTTTGTGCATCCCCATGGGATAATAGAGTAGAAATGGCAATTCATATCAATGGAATTCATGATAGGTCTTACACAGATGATGAGAGGCCATTACACCATCTGGGTGATAATTGACCGACTTACAATGTTTGCAAAACAGCTTTATATCAGGGAGCAGAGTTTTATGGAGTGTTTGGGGAATTTTTATGTAAGAAATATCATTCATCTTCATGGTGTTCCCTTGATGATTTCCTCTGACTATGATAGATGGTTTACATCACAGTTGTAGAGAGGAATACAAGAGGAATTTTGAATAAAGATAAGGATGAGTAAAAACTTTCACCCCTAGATAGATGTGTAGACCAAGAACACTATCTAGGTTTTGGAGGATATGATAACGTCTTGTGTGTTATAATTCAGATGGACTATGAAGGATCACTTTACATTGGTAGATTTTATGTAAAATAATAGTTAAAACACTACTATTGGAATGGATCATTTGGAAGACCTGTACTAGAGACCCTTGATGTCACCCTTATTCTAGAATGAGAACATAGAGACATCTATTATTGGGATAGAGATGGTGCAAGCGATAAAATAGAAGGACTAGGTCATCTTTGAGAGGATGAGGGTAGCTTAGAGTATTCATAAATCATATGCAGATCGACATCATAGGCCCTGGATGTTTGAGTAGAGAGACAAAATTTTCTTGAGAGTCTCCCCATGAAGTGGATAAAAGAGATTTGACTGAGGAGGTAAGCTATCCCTAAGGTTCATCGAACTGTTCAAGATCATGTAGAGGGTTATCAAGGTTTCTTATTGCCTCACATTATCCCCACATTTGGAATGGGTGCATGACGTCTTACATGTTTCACAACCGAAAAGATACTTTCATGAACCCATGAAAGTTATTGACTAGGGTGAGATAGACATTGATGATAAAGGTACTTTCATAGATCACCCAACGGTGATCAAGTATTGGTATGAGATGACCCTATGTGGATGGAACATCCCCTTGGTTTGTGTGTTGTCGAGGAACGAGAGTATGCATGATAACTCTTGGGAGTGGGAGATCCAAATGCAGACTCAGTATCCTGACCATTTTTATTACTTTTTTATTTTCATGGATTAAAATATTGAAGGGGGAATAGTTTATATACCCTACTTTTTTGATTTTAATACTTTTTAATATATCTAGATATATTTTTGGTTTTGGGAACTATGATGAAACACAATTATGAGGCATGGCGTACCGAGAATTAATTTCATAGTGTGTTAAATATATTTTATATTATGCATGCAAAATTTTTCAATGAAAAATGGATAAATATCAAATGGAGTGTCAGATCCAAAATCTGATATTATGGTTGAATTCAAAATGTAAGGCTTACCCTATGTGTGACCTAAAGTCAATCTGCATGGTGTGTTCGGATATAGAGGCTATTGGTAGGTGTGTTTAAATTAAATTAATTGATTAATTTAATTATTTAACTTAAATGAAATAATTATAAAAACACTATAAATAATTTATTATAAAAGATCTTCAAGGTTATCTACATAATCATAGGATCATTTATAGGAGGGTTCCACCACTTGTCATTGGAAATCGAGATCAGACAACAATGAGAAATTGGATCAAGGAAAATCAAATTATGGTGAACACTATGAATCTTCTTCCTTCATTGAATATCATGTTCATCATCATCAAATGATCCAATATTGAGGTAGGAATAATCAAATTTGGATTTATTACCCGATGATTAAATTATTGGATATGATCCTTCTTAATTCATTGATCTGCATCAATTTGAATCCTTTTCATGCACATTGTGAAATTGAATTGGTTATTTAATTTTTTTATCCCCATTAAGCCATGTTTCTCACATAATCATATTCAATTTTTATTATTTGTTCAAGAATACTTGGTCAAATATTGTTTCAAACTTCTTTCTTATTCTTTCCCCCACCATTTTTTTTGTATTCTACATCGATAACCCATGGGGTCAAGATTTGAATTTTTCAAGGTAGGATCGAGCATGATTAGACCCCCAGATTCATGGAAGATTCACATGCGACAACGTAGTTAGTGATATGAGGAACGATTGGGGAGTTTTATGGTATGTGGGTGATTCTAACATAGATTTGTAGATCTAGTATGGTACTTAGAGGTTCCATAGGTGATAAAAATGCATGTAACTTCAAATGAAAAACCATAGATCTGATATTTGGCCACCGATGGGCCACAAAAAATGGATAGAAGAGGTTCCTGATGATTAGGTGTGGTTAAATGGAGGGATTTTGGGTGCAGTAGGTTGATTTGGGTCACACTAAATGCATCTGGATTTCTTTGAAAAAACATAACTACACACCGTGTAGTCTGATGAACACACAACATATAGGCCATTGGCTATGGTGTCTTAGTTTTTTGAATGTGTTAAATATCACATGATATGTGGGACCCCCACACACCATGTGAGATAGTTCTAGAAAACTGACATGTACTCTGGTAGTACATAGATACATGCATGACCAGCCACATGGACTGTGTACATGGAAATGAACAAGGTACATGTACCGAGTACACAACCAGTGGACATGAACCGTGACAAGGTACATGGAATAAGTACACAACCAAAGTATATAGATCGAGTACATGACTAGTGTACATGAACATATCCATGCTACATAGCCAAGGTACCTAGATATGGTTGAGGTACACAGATAGGGCCAGGAGCATAGGTAAGACCACAGTTGGATGATCCATTCTATGTAGTGACCTTAAATTTCTTGTAGGGATACATGGGTAGTGATCCATGTACTGTCAGGGACATGTCCATGAATCATTGTGGGACCACACACCACATGGGCCCCCTTACATTCTATGTACCCTCCTTTTTTGAGGAAACTTATACCTCTCATATCTCTATCATTTGGAATTTGATTTTAGTCCACGAACAGACTATCCTAAGTGTTTTTTCATATAGAATTCAATGGATTTATTCATAGAGTATTTTCAAATATCATGAATGATATTTTGAGTTTTTAAATTACTTTGGTGGTACTTGATGATCAAAATGATTAGAAAATATCATTAGAGTTGAACCCATGTACATGGATAGGGCACGGATCCTTTACCAATAGAGTGAAAGCCTCCTATGGAGTCAAAATATTGGTCCCTTATCCATATATATTTAGATAATAACACTATTATAGTGTCAAGGAATGGGTCCTCTACCTCTAGAGTGGGACCTTCATGAGTTTTCTGGGTATGGGTCATCTAACACTAGAGTGGGACCCTCCTATAATTTCGGGGTATCGGTCTTCAACCACTAGAGTGGAAACCTCTAGTAATGTCAGGTTATGAGTTCCTCACCACTAGAGTGTAACCCCAATGTGGTGTTAGTTTATGGGTCCTGTACCACTAGAGTGGAACCCTCTTACAGTGTCAGGGTATGGGTCTTATACCTCTGGAGTGGAACCCTCCAATAGAATCAGGGCATAGTTCCTCTACCTATAGAGTGGAACACTCTAATTGGGATATGGCATGGGTAATGTATATATCTACTAAGTACAACCAAACTATTGTATCAGGTCATGGGTCCTCTACCAGATATTGTCACCCCTCGATTTTGAGACACAAAGGTGAGGTAGTGGTGATCACAAAGGAGCATAGAGATACCCTGATGAACTTGACCACATACCAAGGATAAATATTGGAGATTCAAAGTTGATATCTATCAACATTTACTTTTCCAGTTTTTTTGGGGACATATTTCTGATTGGGAATGTATTTCACCCTTTTTATTTACAGATTATGCTATCATACTCTTGTATTTTCTAGTGGTTTTACATGCATGATTTATTCTCTAGATGATTCATCTTTTATTATTACTCCTCTTCACTTCTATATAGAGATGGATGGGTGTGTGCACATAGATATACTAGGAAAAGGAATTCCATATTAGTTATTCCTTTTATCACATGTCAGTAGCCCCTAGTAAATGGATTTGGGTTTGGTGTAGTTGCGGCTCAAGACCCATTAGGTTGGGATGTGACAACATGGTTTGACCACATGGTCAACTACACCATTCCTCTATAGCGTGATAATCCATGGATCCTTTGAAGGATTTCATGGTATATTTTGAAATTCTATAGTTTATGCACTCATACCGTATTCCCAAGATGTTCCTTCTATTTCCATTATGAAGATAAATTTTTCTTATCAATACTCAGAAGAATCAAATATTGAAAATCATAATAACTAGTTAAACCATAATATATCAAAATCAAGTGATAATAAAATATTAAAATAAAATACACATTCCTAACATCCCCATATAAATCATGTATAGTCATGGAAAGTTTTATCCAGTAAATTACATAGAATATACCCTTCATGTTTTATAAATCCAATTTCCTACTAACCATATTCCCCAAATTCATATTTTAATGAATATTGAAAAATAAAACATTTTAGTTTAAAACTACCTTTTTATTATAATTTATTTACATAGTTAGGTTATCCTTTTAGTTGGTTTTAAAGTGTAATTGAATTAATTTTTTTATCATTTAACACAATATTGTTCATCGTAAGAAAATTTACATTTAAAATGGATACAAAAACATGTCAATATTTTGATGGTTTTACTTAAAAAACCCATTTTCTTATTCCGTCAACAAGATTATTTTTTTTATTAATTTCTACAAATTATGTGTTTTGAATTTGAAAAAATGGATTCCATATTTGGGATCATAAGGTAAAAATTATATAAATAGGTCCATTTTATTGTTTGACATTATGAATAGTACCATTAGTAATTATTTTTATTTACCACAGTTAAAGGATAAATCAGGTAAATAAGGGTATAAATAATATTATAATAATATAAAACTAACCTAACTCTTGTCATAATATTATTGGATGAGATATTTATGACCAATAAAACCCTTTTGATGAAACTTTGTCCTTTTAAATCCACTTGGGTGTGTTTATGACATTTATAACTTTTAATTTAAAGTAAAGGAAAAATCATCATAAACATGACTCTTATTACTAAAAAGATTTTAATATGGGGTGATATATTTAAATATAAAAAATTAATTATAAATATAGAAATACTACCTAAATAATGGTATTTTATTTATAATTTTTAGACATTAAATATTTAAATTTAATTATGACACAATGATGATGTAGTGATTGCTTTATTAATGAAAGAATAAAATAAATGAGAGTATAAATATTAAAATAAATATTATTTTACATAATTTAGGCCATCCAAAAAAATTTATAGGTGAATAAGAAATTTTCTAATTCTATTAAATTGTTTTTTTGAATTTATCTCTTATTTTTTATTTTATTTAAAATCAATGAAATGAATAGTGAAAAGATTGGTATAATTGGTATTTTAGAAAAATAATAAATTATTAAATTATTTAAAAATCGTAAAAATATTTTAAAATTTCAAAAATAATATTATATAGTCTCAATGTTTATTAAGTACCCAATTATGGGAAATTGACTGCACATAAAGAAAATTTATAGCCTCATAATATTTAAAATGTTGTTACCATAATTAAAATTAAAACAGAATAATTAAGGGTAAACCAAAAAGATAAGGTTTAAAATAAAATAATTACATGTCTATAAATTACAGGATTAGAGTATTTCTAACTTTAATCATATTATATTACACATATCTCAACTTGGATTTATTTGTTTTAATAAATTAAAATAATATTAATTTAATATTTTAAGAGTTTCCAAGGTTACCCCTCCCCACTCCTATTAAAAGGTACCGACTCTTCTATAATAATCACACTTCAAGAACTATTTTTATTAGTCAAGATCTAACCTAAAATCTTCATAAAATCCCTCCCAATTTTATTGAGGCATTATTTTAGGCATAACACCCTTTTTATAGGTGTTAAGGTGTTCTTCAAAGGTGATCAATTGAAGAAGAGATATCATTTTCTTTAAGTATATCTATTTTATTTCTTCTCCCACTTCCTTCACGTATCTTACAAGCATGATGATATAATAACTATAGTATCCTAAATATAAAAATATGTTATTATTTTAATTTTATAACCTTAATTCATATCCACTTCCATCAAATGGTAAAAGAATTAATCGTTCATGCATACGGGTGAACTATCACCTCCATAAACCGATCTAATTCGTTTTTCATAACTATCTCCCAATACTAGTTATAATAATGGCATTAATTTACTTATGTGATAATCATGACATATTAATCATTATATTATAATAATATATAAATTACATTCTTACTTTTTATGTGCATAAAAATGATAATGTCGTTCGTGCGTACGTGTAAACTATCATCTCCACAAAGTGATGCGACTTATTTTTATTCATTATATCACTTATATGATATATATAAGTATACTTAAATTATTAATATGATATTAATTAGGTTATTATAATTTTGGAAATAGAAAATAATACTTAAATTCTTTCCAGAATGATCAATGAAAAAATGGAACATTTTACTCATGCGTACGTACAACTTACCATCCCCATGATTATAACATTGTTCATTTTTCATAACCACACTTCATGGTTTTATTTAAAGGTATAACTTTTGTATAAAGATGAGAATAATTTCATGAATATATTTATGGAGATGATGTTCTTATGACCACATGGACTCGTGACATCAAAACCATGTTCATTTTCAACTCAAGTACCAAATATCGACAAAACATCTGTTATGAACTTAAATAATTATGTAGTTTTTATAACCTGGAAAAAAGTGACATAAAAGAAATAGTTAAATTTAAAAAGTTTCTTAAGAAATTATAAACTAATCTAATTTTTTTATTCAGGAATATAAATATTTTATGCAGTGATTCAGACTCAGAATAACAGACTTTGTCTCAATCTCCTTTCATTGAGGCATATTTTGATATTAAACACCACCTTATTTTATACGGTGTATATTCAAATATTTTGACTTTTAATTTCATTCAATAGTTTTCAAAAGTAATAATTTCTATATGAATAATTTTAATAAATGACAAAATTAATGTCTTTTTAACATATGTAGTGACAACAACCCTTCTACCACTATGGCCATTATTTGGTATTTGGATTCCTCTACAAGCCATAATGTTTTTAAAAGAAAATTAATTACCATATTCCCTTTTGAGGTATTTTTGTATTGAAAATGGTTTTGAGAATGGATTGAATATATCAATATATTGAAATTTTATCTTATGGTTGCAATGTGGAAATGTTATTTTTCCTTTATTCTTGTTAATGTGTTATGATTATGTTATGGTTCTTGAGAATTGATTATGTATATGGATGGTTCTGTGATAAACTGAGGGTGGGTGAGCATGTGATAGCTCTCCAATTAATTGGGAAATTAGATAGAGTTAAGTGATAAGGTTTCTCCTAAGAGATTTGAGGAATATACTGTGATGGGTATTATAGCTGTAACTATAAAGGTTAATCCCAATGTATATGTGAAAGATACAATATAAGTATGATATGGATGCATCGAGTTACCATTATGATTTATGATTACTATGAAGTTTTTTAGGTTTGTTATGATTTCATGGATTTATAAATATTAATGGACTAACTTTTTATTTCTTTATTTTATATCCCTTACCGATATTTTTGTGCTCCTCTAATGTTTTTAAAACGTTTTAATAGGGAATAAGGATTAGTAAGAGAGAGAAATAAGTCAAGAATATTTTTCTCAAGAAAAATAAATCATTTTTTACTTTTAAAAGTTTTATATTGTGGAATAAATGGATATTATTATAGTTGTATCCACTTTGTATAAATTTTAGTTGTTATGTAATAGTTATGTCCTAAGTATCTAAAACTCTAAACCTAGAAAGATCCTCAATATGAATTTTTGAATTAACACAAAATTATTCAATCTTTAAGGATGAGGAATTATATTTGGTATCAGGGGTCAGTTTAGATAACTTTAAGGGTTAGGATATTGTTAATTGAATATCCATGGATTATTTTTACTTTATATTCAAATTGAAATGATATATCATTTGAATATTACCATGTTTCTTAATATAATATATTTTTGGTCAAAATGATTTTCCACAGAGGAAATGGGGAATCTATGTTGGGAAAACATCAAGAGGGAAAAAACTTTCCAAACCAGCAACCTGATATGGTCAGAATATGAACAAAACATTTTTTTTGTAGTGATGGTGAAATTGACTCACACTATAAATGGTGGTGGTATCAAGGAATGAGATCAGCCAGATCAACCATAGAGGAACATGTTGTTAGTGAAGTATTTCATGATGCAACATCCCCAATCATTCAGAGGATAATATCACAATATTCTAACTGAAGAGTGAATTAAATCCCTAGAAAATGTTATTGATGTCATGGGGTGTTCGGACAATCAAAATGTTAGTATTACTATTTACCGTTTTGAAATTGAACCTAATAAGTGGTGGTAAATGGGTAAGAATATCTGAGACAATGAAGAGATTAATGATTTGGATTGAGATGAATTCAAAGGTAAGTTTCTTAAGAAATATTTTCCTAAGGCACTTCAACTTAGGATTGAAAAAATAGGGTAATTGAGGTAGGAGGATGACTCAATAGCTGCTTACGAAGAAAAATTCACCTGACTGGAAAGGAATTCCTTAAATTTCATTCTATATCTTAATTGTAAAATCAATCATTTTTACTTAGGATTAAAGGAAAAGTATCGAAGGGAATTGGTTTCTCATGAGTTCAAAAGTTATGAAATACCTGTTCTATGTGCAGAGAATATGGAAATGGAGCTTACCTATTACCATGTATTCTTTGACAATAAGAAGAATAAGAAGT
This sequence comes from Viscum album, assembly GCA_963277665.1. NCBI lineage: Eukaryota > Viridiplantae > Streptophyta > Magnoliopsida > Santalales > Viscaceae > Viscum > Viscum album. The sequence continues at coordinate 513,190,067 of OY728141.1, read as the reverse complement.
TGAGATGGTAAACCAAGGGAAACAAATTCTTCAAAAAAGTCTATTGGTAAGAAAAGTAAATTTACAGTTTGTGAAAATTGTGGTAAAAAACACATGGTGGAATGCATTTTGAATTCTGGTAAGTGCTTCTGATGTGCTAAAATGGGTAAGGCTCGTAACTTCATTGAAAAATATTATGGTAATAAAAAATAGGATACATAGTTAGTGAAATGTTTTAAATGTAACAAGATGTGTCATTATGTGAATGAGGGTCCAACGAAGAACTCAAATGATGGGAAGCATCCAGACTATAAGAATAAATGTGTGGTGAAATCCTTCACAACTACTTCAGTAGATGTTGGGCCATCAAATGAAGTGGTATCAAGTACATTGTTTGTTTATTAAGATTATTCCAATGTGTTGTTTTATTCATGGTCTATATATTCTTTCATTTCTGAGAAAGTTTCTGGTAAATTGGGAATTACACTTCAAAAAATGAATCCAGAACATATTGTAGAAATATATGGGGGAAATGTTGAGGCAAAAATAAGTTATAATAATCTTTCTATCCTTATACATTGAAATATTTTACCTGAAAACCATGTTGTTTTTCCTATAGTAGAGTTTGATATAATTCTGGGTATGGATTGGATTTCTGTTTACCATGCTAAGATTGAATGTAGAGATAAATAAGTTTCTTTTCAGAAAGACTTTTAGTTTTTGTATAAGAATGAACCCTCACCATTGATAACATATTTGGAAGCTGAGAAACTATTGAAAGATGAAAAATAATTTTATATTGAACATATTTTTGAAAATAAAGGAACTATTCATATTAATGATGTTCCAGTGGTAAATGAGTATCTTGATTTTTTTCTAATGAGTTTACTAGTATTATACCTAATCAGTAAGTTGAATTTATTGGTGAATTAGTTCATGATTCTAATAAAATTTCAAAACCCCCTTATCGAATGTATCAAATTAAACTTTTAGAGTTAAAGTAATTGTAGGAGTTATTAAATAAAAGTTTAATTTGACCTAGAACATCACTGTGGGGTTCTCCTATCCTATTTGTTAAAAAGAAAGATGGTTCAATGAGGCTTTTCACTGATTATAGAACCTTGAACAACATAATTGTTAAGAATAAGTATCATTTTCTTCATATCAAGGATTTGTTTGATCATCTCCTAGGAGAATAATATTTTTCAAAGGTTGACTTGTGGTTTGGGTATCATTAGTTGAACGTAAAAGAAGTAGACATTTTTAAGGACACATTTCGTACTGGATATGGCCATTATGAATTTTTTGTTATTCGATTTGGGTTAAGCAATGAATAGTAGGATCAAAATATGAATGTAGATATTCAATTTCAAGAGGGGTGGGTGAATTGTAAGTTTATAAACTTTCATTTTTAACCTTAAGGAAAATTATGTCTAACAAAGTTAAACAAGGTAAATTCAAAAACCCTAAAATAGGTCTATATGACAAACTTTCTAGGTTCCGGTAATATGGTTCCGGAAAGGAAACTTAAGGAAAGTTTACAAAGAAAATATTCTACCTTTAAGCATATATAATCTTACTTATCAGAGTATGAAAAAGTATAAGAAAGTATAAGAAAGTTATACTTTATTCCTTTATCAAAATATAGTAGAAATAAAACTTGAAACAAAATAAGTAACAAGTAAGAACTCTTTTAACCCAAAGAGTAGGGTATCCAAAAACCTTGAATAAAGGTCTCTTGATTTATATTTTCAAGAAAGTCTCTATTACCCACACTAGGGTAAGCCCTCGATAGGAATATCAGAATCTGTCTTGCTATCCCTGCAGGCCCTCAATATTTAAGATAGTCGACACCTCGGTCTTCCTATCCCCAAAATCCCTATAAATTTAAGGTCACAGGCACCTCTATCTTCCAATCCCCGGAAGCCCTCGATTGTACTCAACAAAAATCAGAGTCTCATGGAGTAATATGAACAAGATATTCAGTATGCACAAGGCATGAGAGTCTCTCTCTAAAATCACTTCAAAAGTAAGTAATCCCTAGATTTATGGAACAATTATCCTATATTGAGCTCGTTCAAATGATATCCTATTTATAAGCACAACTCCAATGTTAGAATCCCTCCTCCAACATTTATATTTTCCCTTGAATCTCATAGGTACATGTAAACATGTCACTAAACCATTGGTTAGTTTGAAACAGATTATATAACATCATTTCATAATAATAACATTGTTGGAACCATAAAATAAGTCTCCAAGATATTTTAAATTCTTCCATAAATGATCCTAGATCATGTCACATTTCTCAATATTCAATTTGATAGGTCATAGATCCCGAACGGTGTTATATTTTAGGAGTTATGGACTTTTGAAGTTGGGCTGGAAAACTTGTTCGCAGAGCCCATATGTGAAGCTCCCTCTATGATCACGAAGCAGAGGAACTTGACCAGAGCCTCCATGAGCATAGAGAAGCCCATGATGGTCGACTCTGTGATTACAAAAAACTTGAGGGAACTTTACTAGAGCCTCTGTGTGCACTGTAAATGCTGATGACGGTCGAATCCATGATTACGAGAAACTTGAGGGAACTCCCTCCGATTGTGGAGCATGATTTCCATCACGATGTCATTTTATCTTAACGGTGTGCATTTGTGCTCCGGGGCGTGCTCCGCCGACCTCCATCACCTATAAATAGCTGTATCACCCCCTTCATAATCATGGTTATGCCACACCTTGGGCGGTTAATATTCCATTTGACGGAGCTCCCGAGCACTGAAAAGTGATTCCCTTTGCAAAGGGCTCCTCCCTTTGTGAATGAGGGATCTCCTTCAGGTTGTTCGAGGCTCTGCGAGCTGCTTCGCTCCACGATCCGCTTCACCCTGGGAGCCGCTTCTCTCTAAGAACCACTTCCCTCATTGAGCCTCTTCACTCTGCGACCCGCTTCGCTCTGTGAGCCGCAACTCTCTACAAGTCTCTTCACTCCTTGAGCCCCTTCACTCCGTGATTCCCTTAGCTACACGATTCCCTTCGCTCCGCAATCCCCTTCACTCTACGATCCCCTTCGCTCTACGAGCCCCATCGCTAAGCGATCCCCTTAAATCCGTGATCCCCTTCGCTCCCTGATCCCTTTCGCTTCGCGATACCCATCGCTCCACAAGCCCCTTCACTCCGCGATCCCCTTCGCTCCGCGAGCCCCTTCACTCCGCGAGCCCCTTTGCTCAGCGAGCCCCTTCGCTACGTGATTCCCTTTGCTACGTGAGCCCCTTCACTCCATGAGTCCATGATCTATGAGTACCTTTCCTTCATGATGATCCTTCCTTTGCACCCACTAATTCATACCACAGGGCCTACACCCCCGCACCTCGGCTTGATATATGTGACGGAAGGGAAGGGACCCGACCAGAGGGCCAGTCCCTTCGCTTCCTTCACTCACCCCCTTGAAAAATGGAGAGTCACACCATAACCTATTCAGGCCTGGTTGTCATCATTTTCCATTGCACCCTTATGAGCACCCAAATTCCACCTATGGAATACATTGATTTGAGATACTCCTCCATGCACCATCAAACACCTTGAGTCGACATATTCCTCTCGGTTTGTTTCCCATGTCGTGATTTGAGATTCTCATCATCAATTCCCCAAGTACCTTGAGTCGAACCATTCCTCATGCAACTCCTAAAAAACGCATCACCTAACTTCTATACTAGGTTGAACAAAAAAAGGTTTCTTTTGCATAAGTCCTAACACCATCCATTTCTAGGCGCCTTATGCCCAATAGTCCTCTCTACATGACTATAAACTGTAGCACACCCTATTTTCCAAATATATGATGCATCTTATTCCAAACAAGAGATACCTTATGTACCAAGAATAAGATTCCAATAGTCCTCTCTGCATGACTATAAATTGTAGTACTCTTTATGTGAAAAACATAGGATTCCTCTTGTTCCGAACAAGATATGACTTATGCTCCAAGTGTAAGATTCCAATAGTCCTATCTTTATGACTATAAATGGTAGTACACCCTATGTTACAAACATAGTATGCCTCTTTCTCCAAAAAAGAGATGTCTTGTGCACTAAGAATAAGACGCCAACAATACTTTCTACATGACTATAAACTATAGTACTCCCTACGTGACAAATATAGGATGCCTCTTGCTCCAAAAAAGAGATTCCTTATGCGCCCAACATAAGATGCCAACAGTACTGTCTATATGACTTTAAAATATAGTAAAACCTATGTGAAAAACATAGGATGAATCTTTCTCTAAACAATAGATACCTTATTCACCATGCATAAGATGCCAATAATCCTCTCTACATGACAATAAACTATAGAACACCCTATGTGAAAAATATATGATGCATCTTCTTCCAAACAAAAGACGCCTTATGCTCCAAGCATAAGATTCAAACAGTCCTTACTACATGAATTTAAACTATATCATTCCCTATCATTAAATAATAGGACTCCTCTTGTTTCGAAAAATAGATTTGTTTTGAGATAAGCATAAGATGCCTCAAGCCATGATTACAGTGGAGTAATTTTAAGATCGTTGAAATCCATTCGAACATTACATCAGTCCACCTCATGATTCATGTGTCCTACATTCGGATATTCATCATATTTATTGTCTAAAGGGACCCCCTAACAGCCTAGTCCCATGCCTCCTTGGCTCACCTACTGTTCTGGGCCAATGCCCCGGAAGAAATTGGATGACACTTTGAGTCAGGTCCTGTGTTTTGAACATGGTCAATAGTCAACCCTCATTTGTTTGTCCCCATTTTAGGATAACGTGATATGGATTCTATGTTTCAAACATGGTCAATAGTTATCCTCCATCATCACACCACCCTCACCGCATTCCAAATGTTGGGAATGTGATTCACACTTTTCATATACCTTTGTTCAGACTGATTCCAACACCCCTTGACATTATCTCTCTTGTGCACTAGAGAATACGTGTGACCCCCAATTTTTTTTACCTCAATCCACAAGTGAGTTAGGATTAACTCATGTCCATACATGAGGAAGACACATGGGATGCTTCCATGCGTAATCCCCATCCACCATTGTTGCTCCATAGCGCCACCTGGAAACTTCCATGTGTAAGCCCTATCCATCATTTCCGCTCTATAGAGGCACCCAAGCAACTTCTATGTGTAAGCCCCATTCAACATTTCCGCTCCATAGAGGCCCCCATACAGCTTCCATGTGTAAGCCCCATTAACCATTTTTTCTCTATAGAAGCACCCGGGAAACTTCCATGCGTATGCCCCATTCACCATTGCTGATCCATAGCAGCACATGGGAAACTTCACAGCGTAAGCCCCATTTACCATTACAGCACCATAGCGGCACTCTGGTAGTTTCTTTGCATACGACCCATCCTCCATTTATGATCCTTAGCATCACATGGGAAAAATCCATGCATAAGCCCCATTTAGCATTTCCACTCCTTAGTGCCACTCGGGAAACATCCATGCATGAGCCCCATTAACCATCCTTCATGGCCGCACCTTTGTGCCATCATTGTGAGGTCTGTTGTTGCCTCTTTTTTCTCACACCGAGCATGAATCACATGAGCTTAGAGTAAACAGTGACCATGACATCCTCCCTAGGCCGCCTTAGCGTGTAAGCCCCAAACCATTCTGAACTACATAAACTTTGATCCTTTCCAAGGCAAGGTACGTAGGAAGCCTCCATATGGTTTAATCCCAACACCTACCGGTCCGGACCCATTCAAATTGGATCACCAAACACTCCCAAAATACATGGACTTTGATCATTTTGAAGGAAAGGTACGTAGGAAGCCTCCCTGAGGTTCAATCCAAACACCTACTAGTCCTGACCCATTGACGTCGGTTCACCAAACCATCTCGAACTATGTGGACTTTGATCTATGTCTCATAGGAAGGGTACATAGGAAGCCTCCCTAAGATTCAATCCTAACACATAATAGTACTGAGCCCCTTCACGTTGGTTCCAAAAACACTCCTGAACTATGTGGACTTTGATATCTGTCTCCTAGAAAGGGTACGTAAAAAGCCTCCCTGAGGTTCAAGCCCAATACCTACTTGTCCTGACCCCTTCACATCGGTTCACCTTCATCCTGGATGATGTTAAACTGTATCCACCATCCTGAACTATGTGAACTTTGATCCTTTTCTCCTAGGCAGGGTACGTAGGAAGCCTCTTAGAGGTTCATGCCCAGAACCTATTTTTCCTAACCTCTTCATGTTGGTTCACCTTTTTTCATTCATGAATTTAAATTATATCCTCTATTCTGAACTATGCGGACATTGATCCTTTCCAAGGAAAGGTATGTAGGAATTCTCACTGAGGTTCAATCCCAACACCCATTGGTCTCGACCACTCCATGCCGGTCTACCCTCGTCCCGCATGACAATAAATTGTATCCCCCTTTTCATCCCACAGGACGCTAAAATGTACCCATTCAAACTACATGGGATTTGATCCTTGTATCTTACAAAAGATATGTAAGAAGCCTCCCCAAGGTCCAACCCCAACCAACGGTAAGCCGTCGTGTTCCCCAACCGATGGTAATCTTTTGTGTTCCCCAACCGATGGTAATCCATTGTGTTCCCCAACCATTGGTAAGCCATTTTGTTCCTTAATAAGTCATTGGAACCCCAGTCTATAGTAAGTCATTTCCAACCCCAACCTACAGTAAGCTGTTGTAGCGGCAACCAGCGTTAAGCCGTTGTAGTCTTCAAAAGATAGTAAGCCATTGTGGCCCCCCTCAATGGGACCCATATATCTGGTCCACCCCTCGAGCATTAGACCAACCTTGGGCTACTAACCACACATAAGCACCATCATTCCTTTGGGTCACTATCCTCTACGCACACCCCGATTCCATGCCCTATCCTGAACTACACAGACTTTGATTCCCTGCCAAGGGGATATGTAGGAAGCCTTCCTGAGGTTCAATCTCATCACCCATGTCTCATAATGGTATTTCCATCAAGCAAATGTGTCCCCATAAGATCATGCCCCAACACAAAGGTTCTATTTCTTCTGAGTCCCATCCATACAGGTCACCTTCTTAGGTTCCCATCACCCCAACGAACTACATGGACTTTGATTCACTACCACATGGATATGTAGTAAGTCTCTCTTTGGGTCAAGCCCAACATCTTCGTTTCCCTTTCATAGGATCCATCTCACTCCCAATCCACTCTCAACAATCCATATGAATACTGATTCTTAACTGGGCCGCCACATCCCGGTGAGATCATGCCATCCACTTTCTTGCTTCTCCTAGTAGAAATTGGGATGTTAACCATGTGTTATCACCAACATCAGTGTTCCCTTCAGGTGTTGCACCCATCTGATCCACTCCAGTCAGTGTTTTGATCAGTCCGATCTATCTCCGCAAGACGTTAAACTCGCGGCCTACCTCGTGTTAAACATGATATTCCTGAGGAAAATCTCAGAATACATGACTTTGGAATAAAAATCTCCACAAGGTGTTAAAATCGTGACATACCCTGTGTTAATCATGTTAAGATAAGGAAAACCTTAGAGACATTCCTCCGACATAAGATACCCTAATACTGACATGGGATGCCTCTGGTTTTGTTCCGTTGAGATGCCCTCTTATGAGGAATAATACATGTTCCCCAAAGTCCACGCATCTAGAGATGCCCTGACATTACTGATGTTGTCATGTAATCTGACAGAAGGTTTCTACCATGTCAAGACCCCATGGAATTTCTGGATAAAAGTAGTTTAATTAACCAGCATCCACAAAGATTTGAAACCATGAATGAGATTCATGAACCACGAATCAAATATTTAAGGGAGACCCAGACTGGGTAAAAAATTCTAAGGAGGAATCCATGGAAGGAGGAATAGAAATTCCATCACCTCATTTTGATCAAGGAGAAAAAATCCTTGAATAAGCGATAGATGCTGACCACCTTTGGAAAGTATGAATATGGGGCAATAGTTGCGCATCTGAAACAGATGGATGCGTTCTCTAATGAAAGAGTCGGAAACAAACATGTGTTAGGAAAATGATGTTGCTTAACCAAATCTATTTTTTGGAGTCTACAGAAAAATTAGAATTCAATTTCTAACCAAATAAACATTCAGAAACTATATGAAATAGACATTTGGATTATGTTTTACATAGAATTTGGAATCTGAATTCTATAGATTCTAGAGTTTGAATTCTAATGAATTCAGAATCTAAATTCTAAGGAATTAGGAGTTTGAATTATGAAGAATTCAGAGTTTGAATTCAGAGGAATTCAGAGTCGGAATTCTGAGGAATTCGGAGTCAAAATTCTAATGAATTTAGTGTCTGAATTTCATAGAATTCAGAGTCAAAATTTCTGAGAATTCGGAATCTAAATTTTAGAAGAATTTAGAGTATGAATTCTGAGGAATTCAGAGTCCGAATTCTGTGGAATTCAGAGTCGAAAAATAGAACATACTATACCCATGGAATTATAAGATTCCAAGGTTTTACATAAGAATCATAATTTTAGACTTTGTAATTAAAACAATTATTCAGAGATATTATAAAATGAAATAATTAAAACAAAGGTAAGGATAAAAATTTCCTTAGAGAAGGAAATTTTCCTTATGAAAATTATCCTTAGGGAAAAACAATTTTCCTTAAGATAAAGTGTTTGTGATTTTCAAAACATAGAGGAATGGAAAATTTATAAGGAACCCTTATTGACTTAACAATCTCCACCTTTTTGGGAAGCACAAACATCCTTACAAAAAAGAATATAGGGACTTGGAATTTTTATTTATGAACTTAAAATTAAAACTTATCTCCCTTTACTTATGAATTATGGTTAATACGATTAACTCCCCCTTAGGTTTTTAAATCCCTAAGGATCATATTCTTGACTTCCTTAAATATATTTTTATTTTTCTTGAAAAAGGAAATATACTTTGAGTAAACTCCCCCTTAAATAGAACCCCCTTACATAGTGAATTTTATTCTTTACTTAGTATTCTTATTTTTATCATTCATTTCTCCCCCTTTGTGATTTTAAAAAAAGAATAGAGAGAATGAACAATATATTGTACCTAAAATATTATAAATACATAAAAAAATGAAACCCAACAAGTGTTTTTCATTAAAGTTGTAAAAATATTGTATAAGGAGAGTACAACAAAAGATCGGATTTGAAAAAAAATCATCATTATTTCTCCTTCGGAATGAAATTCTTCAATATAGTCTTAAAATTCGTAATCTCCTTATGATCTTCTTCAAAGAACCTGAGAAGATTTTCCAGATCCTCATTTTTCTTCTGCAGCTCTTTGATCTTTTTATCCTAAAACTTTAGGATTTCTTCCTAACACTTCAAAAGCACTTCTTGTTTACTAAAATTATCTTCAAACTCGATTCTGAGATCTCTTTACCTCTTTAAATTTATCGAGACTAAGTTCAACTTCCTATTCAGATCATTGTATTCCTACTTTAGAGCTATTTGTTCTAGACTAATCTTCTCAGAAAAACTTCTCATAAGATCTTTTACCCTCACATCTTCTTGGTTAAAGTCTTCTTTCACAGAGTCTTGAATTTAGTAGTAGTAAAATCTACACTTCCATTTCCATTCTTCTTTTTATTCATATTATATTCTCTTTTCATTCTGGTTTCTTGTAAAAGAAATGTTCTAAAAAGCTCATAAAGAGTAATTTGAGATACTTTCATATTCTCATAAATAATTATCCTTTTTTATTCCCACACATTTTTCATAATATCAATTATCTCATCCACAATAGATTCATCATCGAGACCGTTCTCTCCCATAGATTTTAGACTGATGACAATGGTCATAAATCTTTGTTGCACTTTGCAAACCAGTTATCCATAAGGAAATAGAAATCGATTATTTTCTTCTCTAAGAATAGATCTTATAGTTTATATCACTTTGGAAGTACCAAATTGAGTAACATCAAGTTTCTTCCAAATGTAGTTAGCAACATCACAAGAAGAAATTTGACAATATATGTTTCTGGTCATAGAATATAACAAAGTATTGTGTACCTTGTAATTTATTTTATATTTTGACTTTTCTTGGTTGGTGACAGTTTTGACTTCCTTGTCAGGAATTTTGTAATCTCTAGTAAGAATGATAAAATTGTCTACTCGAGTGTTGATAACAAAATTCTTCATTCGATCTCTCTAGTACTCATAAACATTACCATAAAAAATAGGTGGTCTAGTATGATTTAGATTTTCAATAGAACCAATATTAATTCCAACCATTCTATAAGAAAATATATTTCCACAAAAGTTGTTAATAGAAAAGGTTATAAATAGAGATAAAAAATCTGAGTAAGAAAATTTAAGCAAGAAGGAATTTATAACAGGGAAATCTTAAGCAAGAAAACTTATATGTGAATATTAGAATTTTATAGATCTGATCTGATACCAATTTTAGTATTTAAATATGAATGTATATGCTCAATTACAAGAGGGGGGAGGGGTAAATTGTAATTTTAAAAAATTTTGTTTCTAACCTTAAGGAAAACTATGTTTAACAAAGTTAAACAAGGTAAATTTAAAAACCCTAAAATAGTTCAATAAGACAAACTTGTTAGGTTCTAGAAATATGGTTCTAGAAGTGAAACTTAAGGAATGTTTACAAAGAAAAGACTCTACCTTAAAGAGTATAGAATATTACTTCTCAAAGTATGAAAAAGTATAAGAAAGTATAAGAAATTAATACTTTCTTACTTTATCAAAATACAGGGAAAATAAAACCTAACACAAAACAAGTAACAAGTAAGAAATCTTTTAACCCAAAGAGTAGGGTATCCAACAACCTTAGATAAAGGTCCCTTGATTTATATTTTCAAGAAAAATTCTATCTTACCCACACCAGGGTAAGACCTCGATAGAAATATCAGAATCTATCTTTCTATCCTCATAAGCCCTCGATCTTTAAGGTAGTTGACACATATATCTTCTTATCCCCGAAATCCCTCGAACTTTAAGGTAGTTGGCACCTCTATCTTTCTATCCTTGAAAGACCTCTATTGTACTCAGTAAAAATCAGAGTCATATGAAGCAAGATGTTGAGTATGCCCAAGGCATGATAGTCTCTCTCTCTAGAAATCACTTTAATAAAATGTAATCTCTAGATTGATGGAACTGTTATCCTAGATTGAACTTGTTTAAATGAGATACTATTTTTAGGAACAACTCCAATGGTCGGCTCCCCCCTCCAATGGTCATATTTTTCCATGAATCTTGGAAGGACCTGTACACGTGTCACTAAACCAACAGTTAGTTAGAAACATATTATAAGACATCATTTCATAACAATAACATGTGTTAGGAAAATGAAGTTGCTTAACCAAATCTATTTTTGGGATTCTAAGGAAAAATTAGAATTTGGTGTCTAACCAAATAAACATTTGGAGTCTATATGACATGGAAATTCAGATTCTGTTTTAAAAAGAATTCCGAATATGAATTATATAGATTATAGAGTCTGAATTCAAATGAATTCAGAATAAAAATTATAAGGAATTAAGAGTCAAAATTTCAGAGAATTCGGAGTCGGAATTTCTGAGAATTAAGAGTCTGAATTTTAGAGAATTCATAGTCATAATTTCAGAAGAATTCAAAGTCGGAATTATGAGTAATTCGGAGTCTAAATTCTGAGGAATTCAGAGTTTGAAAACAGAACACTCTATATCCAAGGAATTATAAGATTCTAAGGTTTTACAAAAGTATATGAATTTTAGATTGAGGAATAAAAAGAGTTTTATTTAGAGAGATTATAAAATGAAAAAAATGAAAACAAAGGAAACGATAAATATTTCCTTATAGAAATAAATTTTCATTATGAAAATTATCCTTAGGGAAATTTTTTTTCCTTAAGATAAAGTGTTTGTGATTTTCAAAACATAGAGGAATGGAAAATTCATAAGTAATCCGTATTGATTCAACATAAACCTACTATATTCATGGATCTTATGAATAGAATATTCCATGAGTTATTGGATAAGTTTGTGGTTGTGTTTATTAATGACATTTTGGTATATTTTAAAAGTAAAGAGGAGTATTAATGTCATTTAAGGGACTTCCTAAAAACCTTAAAAGAAATAAAACTGTATGGGAAATTCATCAAGTGTGAGTTTTGGTTACAAAAAATTTCATTCCTTAGTCATATTGTTTCTAAAGACGGCATAACGGTTGATCATGAAAAATAAAAAGTTTTGGAAAAATTCCCAAGACCCAAAAATATAACCAAGATTCATTGAATTTTAGGTTTAGAAGGATATTACTAGAGGTTTGTTGAAAATTTTTCTTGGTTATCTATCCCATTGATTAAGTTAACTCAGAAAGGTGTTAAGTTCATCTAGAAAAAAGAATGTGATGCCTGTTTTTAGGAATTGAAAAGATGATTGGTAAATGATAAAGTTTTGGATATGCCTTATAAAAATGGGGAATTTTTTATCTACAATGATGGTTTGTTGAAAGGAATTGGTTGTGACCTAATAAAAAAGGATCAAATAATTTCTTATGCTTCAAGTCAGAAGAAATATCATGAGTTGAATTACCCTACACATGATTTGGAATTAGCTGGCACTATTTTTTCTTTAAAAACTTGGATTTACCATATGTATGGAGTAAAATGTGAAATATATACTGACCAAAAAATTGTAAAGTATATATTCAATCATAAAGAATTGAACTTGAGACAAAGAAGATGGTTGGAACTAATCAAGGATTATTATTTCACAATTATTTACCATCCTGGAAAAGAAAGCAAAGTGGATGATTATTTAAGTCGGAAAAGTAATTATACATTAACCATGTTACATTTAAAACATGAAACTTTTATTAACTATTTGATGATATTTGACCAGGAAGTTGTTGGTTTAGTATATTCCATTGTTTTGTTTTAGGTTTCAGTGTAATCATCTCCATCAAACAGAATTAATAAATCAAAGAAGAAAGACAGTGAATTGTAGAAAAAGGTATAATTGGTTCAAAAGGGTAAGTTTTATGAATTTAACATTGGTAAATATTTTTTTTGAGATTTTGGAAGAGATTATACGTGCCTTATGTTTCATTTCTGAATAATGATTTTTTATGTGAATCTCATAGTTCTCTGTTTTCAGTTCATCCTAGTATTACTAATATGTACAGAGATATTCCAGAGTATTACTGGTGGGATGGAATGAAAAAAGATATTACTGGCTTCTCGGTGAAGTGTTTGACTTGTCAACAGGTTAAAACAGAGTGACAATTACTGAAAGGGAAGATTCAGCCTTTTCTAATACTAGAGTGAAAATGGGAAAATATAACCATTGATTTCATAGTGGGATTACCAAAGACTTCTTGAGGTAACAATTTGATTTGTGTTATTATTGATTGTTTGACTAAATATTCTCATTTTCTTTCTATTTCAGATACATTGTCTCTAGATCAACTTTCTCGGTTGTATCTAAGAGAGATATCCAAGTTACATTGTGTTTCTATCTCTGTTGTATAGGATCTTTATCCTAAGATCACTTATATCTTTTGAAAAGGCCTTCATAATTCATTGGGTACAAAATTAAATTTTAGTACCACCTTTCATCCTCAATCAGATGTGAAGAAAGAATGAACTATTCAAATGTTGTAGGATATGCTACGTTCATGTTCAATGGATTACCTAGGATGTTGGAACCAACATAATTTTTTGGTTGAGTTTTCTTGTAATAAAAACATCCATTATAGTATAAATATGTCCCTATTTGAGGAATTATAGGGAAAGTAGTGTCTAACTCTAGCTTTTTGGGATGCAATAGGTGAAAGGATGTTGATGGGACTAGAATTGGTAGAAGAGATGACAGAAAAAGTTTAGTTGATTTAAAAACACATGATGATAGCTCAAAAAAGGAAAAAATGTTATGCAGATAACTGGAGGAAGGATTTATTTTTTTGAGGTAGGTGATCATATATTTCACAATGTTTCTCCATGGAAAAGTTTAATACATTTTTTTAATAAGGGGAAAGTAAGTCCACAGTTTATTAGACCCTAGGAAATCTATGAGAAAGTTGGATTAATTGCCTACCAATTGGATTTACATCCAAGTTTATTCTAGGTACATGATTTTTTTTCATGTTTCAATATTGAGAAAGTATTTTTGGGATCAATCTCAGGTTTTGAGTCCAAAATTAGTTCAGTTGGAAGAGAATATTTCTTATGAGGAACAACTAGTCCAACTTCCTAACGATAGAGAGAAAGGGTTGTTGAATAAGGTGATCCATCAGTTTAAGTTTTTATAGAAAAACCATATGTTTTTATAGGAAATACATGAATATGAAATTGTTATGAGGGAGAAATAACCCCACATATTTGATAAGTGAATAAAATTGCAAGGACACAATTTCCAAAATTGGGGAAGGATATAACATCCTAGGTAATTATAGAATAATAAATTTTTATATATATTAATATTTATGAATTACATATTAATTTCACTTAAAAAATTATTCTATGTCTGATAGAATATCCAAAATTCAACAATGGGTTTCTCTGAAATCTGATGTTTCACACAAGATTAAGATATATCAAAAAATAATACATTATTAATATTATTATTTAAAATGGTAGTTATTTCCTAGCCATTGTATTGGTTGGAATAAATAGAACTAAATATATTATGTTTACACATGTTTATAAAATGTTATAACTTTCTTATAATAAATTTTAGAGGCTTAAAATGATAATAAATCCAATTTTAACCATAAAATACTCTAATATTTTTAAAAAGTAGTTTTACTGCCTTGATATGGAGAAACCATTTCAAAACTATTTTTGACACTTTTATAAGTTTTATTTTAAAAAAATAATATTTTCTTATTTGGAAGAGGGACATAAAAATTTACTTTTGTTTAAATTTTGGTATTTTTTTTATAAAATTCATATTATAATGAAGAGTGAAAACTACTACATTTTATTTTAAAATTACTTTTCCATATAATTTATTTATATAGTTAGATTATCATTTTAATTTGTTTTAAAGTTCAATTTAATTATTTTTTATCATTTAATACAATTTTGTTCATTGGAATTAACTACACATTTAAATTGGATATAAAAACATGTCAATCTTTTGAAGGTTTTACTTAAAAAATCCATTTTCTTATTTCGTCAACGAGATTAATTTTAAATTAATTTCTAACAATTGTATGTTTTGAATTTTGAAAAATTTATTCCATATTTGGAATCATAAGGTTCAAATTATGTAAATAGGTCCCTTTTATTTTTCTACATTAAGAATATTAACATAAGTAATTATTTTTATTTACTGCAGTTAAAGGATAAATTAGGTAAATAAGGGTAAAAATAATATTATAATATTTTAAAACTACCCTAATACTAGTAATAATATTCTTGGATGAGATAATAAAGACCAATACAACCCTTGGGACAAAATATTTTCCTTTGAAATCCACTTGGGTGTGATTATGACATTTATAACTTTTAATTTAAAGTAAATGAAAAATTATCAAAAACATAACTCTTATCAATAAAACCATTTTAAAAAAGATGAGAAATTTACCAAAATCATGTTATTTTATTTATAATTTATATATATTAAATAATTAAATTTAATTATGACACAATGATGAAGCACTGATTGATTTGTCAATGAAAGTATCAAATAAATGATATTATAAATATTAAATTAAACATTATTTTACATAATTTATTCCATATATGAATTTTCTAGCTGAATAATAAATGTTATTAGTCTATTAAATAATTTTTTTGAAGTTATATATCTCTTTTAATTTTATTTCAATTCAGTTAAATTAATAACGTAAAAAATGACATAATTGATATTTTATAAACATAATGAATTATTAAATTATTCAAAAATACTAAAAATATTTTAAAATAAAAAAGTTACTATGATAAGGTCTAAAAGTTCATTAAGTGTCCAATTATGTGAAATTAACACCATATAAGTAAAATATATAGCCTCGTATTATTTAAAAATGTGTTACCACAATTAAAATTAAAAGAGAACAATTAAGGGTAAAACTAAAATATAAGGTTTAAAATAAAATAAATACATGTCCAAAAGATATTGGATGAGATTATTTAGAACTATATCTCAAATGATATTATAAATATGTCAATTTTGAGTATTTTTTATTAAAAAAATTAATTTATTTTATTTTATTATTTTAATAGTTTCTAAGTGCGCCCCTCCCCTCTTCAATTAAAAGGTACCCACTATTCTCTAATAATTACACTTTAAGAACCATTTTTTTTGGTCAAAATATACCTAAAAACCTTATTATAATCCATACCCACGTTATTGAGGCCCTATTTTAGGCATAAAACCCTTCTTAGAGGTGTTAAGGTGTTCTTCAAAGGTGATCAATCGAAGAAGAGATATCGGTTTCTTTAAGTATTTCTATTTTATTTCTTCTTACACTACCTTCAAGTCTCATCCAAACATGATGAGATACTAAATAATGTATCCTAAATATAATAAGATGTTATTATTTTAATATCAACACCTAAATACATCTCCACTTTCATAAAATGGGAAAGGAATTAATCATTTATGCATATGTGTAAACTATCACCTCCACAAACTGATCTAATTCGTTTTTCATATCCATCTCTCAAGACATGTTATAATAATATAATTAATGTTTATATGTAATATTTATTTCATATTAATCATTATATTATAATAATATATCAATTATATTCTTAATTTCCATGCGCATAAAAATGATAACGTCGTTCGTTCTTACGTGTGAACCATCACCTCCACGAAGCGATGTGACTCATTTATATTTGTTATATAAATTGTATGAAATATATAAGTATAATTAAATGATTAATATGATATTAATTATTTTATCATCATTATATAAAGATAAAAAAATACTTAAATTCTTTCCATAATGATCAATGAAAAATGTAAAACATTACTCATGCGTACGTATGTCTCACTATCTCCATGATTATAACATTCTTCAATTTTAATAACCAAACTTTATAGTTTGATTTAAAGGTATAATTTATTTATAAATATTATAATAATTTCATGAATAATATTTTTGAGATTATATATTTATGACCTCAAGGACTATTTACATCAAAACCATGTTCATTTTCAACTCAAGTTCCGAATATTGACAAAACATCTTATATTTGGGTTCTCCCTTGTCCCTTAAAAGTGTTTGAAAATTAAAAAGTTACTTTGGATAGACAAAACATCTGATATGAAGTTAAATAATTACATAATTTTTATAACATGGTAATATGTGATATAAAAGAAATAATAATCTTGAAAAAGTTTAGCAATAAAGTAGAAAATAATCATTGTTTATTATTTGGGAATATAAAGATTTTACATGAGGAGTTAAACTCATGTTAAGGGACGTTGTCTCAATATCCTTTCATTGAGGTGTATTTTGATATTATACACCACCTTCTTTTATAAGTTGTATATTCAACCCCATTAAATTTTAATTTCATTCAATGGTTTTCAAAATGAATATTTTTTTATACAAATCATTTTACCAAATGGAAAAGGAATTTCCATTTTAACATATGCATCAACAACAACCATTCTGTCATTGTGACCATTATTTGGTATTTGGATTCCTTTATGAGATGTAATTTTTTTAAAAGAAAATTAAATACCATATTACCTTTTTAGATGAAAATGTTTCTTGTTAATGGATTTATTATATCTATATCTTTAAATGATTTCTTATGATTTTAATGTGTAAATGTTATTTTTCCTTCATTCTTGTTAATCTGTTATGATTATGTTATGGTTTTTGGGAATTTCTTATGTATATGGGTGGTTTTTTGATAAAACAAGGGTGGGTGAGACCATAATATCTCTCCAATGAATTGGGTAATGAGATAGAGTTTAATGATAAGGTTTATTTGAAGAGATTTATGTAATATAATCTGATGGATATTCCAAATATAACCATGAAGGCTACTCCCTATGTTGTAATGAAAGGTACAATGTAAGTATGATGTGGATACCATAAGTTAACTTTATTATTTCTGATTTCTATAATGTTTTTCAGGATTCTTATTATTTCATGTGTTTATAAATATTCATGGACTAATGTTTTCTTTACTTATTTTATATCCCTTACTGAGATTTTTGTTCTCATGCCAAGTTTTTTAAATGTTTTCACAGGGTGTAAGGATGGGTAAGAGAAAGGAAGAAGTCAAAAATATTTTTATCAAGAAAAATAAATTATGTTTACTTTTAAAAGTTTTATATAATGGAAAAAATGGATACTATTGTAATTGTATCCACCTTTTACAAATTTGAGTTGTTATGTAATAACTACATCTTAATTCTCTAAAACTCTAAACCTGAAAAGATCCTCAATGTTAATTATTGACTTAAATCAAGATTATTTATTGGTTAAGGATAAGGACTTAAATTTTTGATCAATTTCTAGATGTGTTTCTTGAGAATTTACATGGGTTACCACCCATAAGGTAAGTGGATTTTAGGATTGGTCTTTTTTTTGGGACCATCCATATTTCCCTTCTATATTATCATATGGAACTGATTGAATTAAGGTAATTGAAAGTGTATTTGGAAGAGTTAGAAAGAAAATGGTTCATTCATCCCATCACATCTCCTAGATAAGTGCCGATTTTTCTTGTAAAAAAGGTAGATATAACTCTTTAGTTGTATGTAGATTATTATAATCTTAACTACGTTATGATAAAAAATTAGTATCCAATTCCATGAATTGATGATATACTCAATAAATTGAGGGGAGATTATTGGTTCTCTAAAATTGACTTGTGATTAGGATATCACCAATTGTGTGTTTGGAAGGTGGATATTCTCAATACAACTTTTAGAAGTAGATATGGCCATTATATGTATGGGGTTATGCCTTTTGGTATCAAGAATTCACCAGTGGCCTTTATGTAATTGATGAATCATAAATTTCAACGGTATTTGGATTATTTTGTGGAGGTGTTTATGGATGACATATTGGTGTATTCAAGGACAATGGATGAGCATGAGGAATGCTTGGAGACAATGTTGAGAATATTGACAGATCATCGTCTATATCAATGTTTTATTTTTTGATACAAGAGGTATGTTTTCTTGGCCTTTTAATTCATGAAATAGGTTTTATATGGATCTAGAAAATATCAAGTCTCTTGTCTCTTGGAAACCTCCAAAATATGTCTTTGTGATATACAATTATCTTGGATTGGATGGTTATTATTGATTTTTTTCATGACTTATAGTGACTAGATTATCCCATAAAATCTTTTAAAATAATAATGTTCCATTTAAATGGAATAAGGAATGTTATAAGTCTTTTTAAGAACATAAGGTTCACCTTATATCAACACCAATCTTGATTTTTACAGAATCAAGACATGGGTATGTGGTGTATTGTGATGCTTGAGGATCTGGGTTGGTGTGTGTTCTCATGAAATGAGATCATGTTGTTTCTTATGGATCAAAGAAGTTATGAGTGCATGATAAAAATTACACAACACATGATTTGGAGTTTTCTTCCATAGTTTATGCATTGAAAACATGGAACCATTATCTCTTTTGTGAGAAATTTAGAGTGTTTATGGATAATAAGAGATTGAAACATATTTTCTCACAAGGGGATTTAAACCTGGGATAAAGAATATGGATGGAGTATCTCCATATGTTTGATTTTGACTTTATGTATACACTGAGTAAAGAAAATTCAGTGGTAGATGCATTAAGCATAAAGTCATATGCCTAGTTGAAAAAAGAAGCTTCAAATGTGTGGTAGCTGATGTCAGTCCTAGGTGACATGCACTTGCAATATGAAGACTAAGGTGAAATTGTTGCCTTATTTCTAGTTTTGTTTGTTCATGATTTAGTAGATAAGGTTAAAGAGCCAAAGACATCTGATGCTGAATGTATGGCTATGAGATCATAACTCAATGGTGGGGAGACCATTGAGGGTTGGATGCCAGATTGGAGTTAATTTTTGGGGATCATAAATCGGATGGTTGTACCTATGGATTGTCCAAAACAACATCATCATTCTTACCACCATTAAATATGTGTTGTTCGACCTAGAATACAGAATATGTATAAGGTGCTGAAAGTAAAATTTTGGTGGTTTGGTATGAAGAGGAAGGTGGTTGATTTTGACTCAAGATTCTTAACTTTACAGCAATTTAAGGAAAAACATCGGTGACTAGTAGGCACATTTCAATCGTTACTTATCCCTGTTTTGAAATGGGAGAAGATAGCTATGGATTTTTGTAACATATCTCCCAAAAATTGTTTAGAAACACAATTCATTATGGATGATAGTAGATCATCTTACCAAGTAGGCACATTTCATTTTGATTCATGAATATTATACGGTGGAGGAATTGTTAAATATATATATCTATGAAGTGGTAAAGAGGCATGGTTTACTAGTGTCAATAGTGTCATACATGGATCAGAGGTTTACATATCATTTCTAGAAGTACTTACAAATATCCCTTGGAACTCAATTAACCATGATTATGTTGTATCATCCTTAGACAAATGAATAATATGAAAGGACGATAAAAAATTTGGAAGACTTGTTGTGGGTTATTGTAATAGATTTTGGTGGCTCATGGGAAGAGAAAACATCGTTAGTGGAGTTATCATAAAAAAATATTTCAGGCATCGATACATATGGCTCATTTCAAAGAATTGTATGGGAATCCTTATCATTCTCTACTTTGTTGGGAGGAAATATTTGAGAATTTTCTTGTTGGGTTGAGCCTTGTCCAAGAGACAATATAGAATATTTAGTTGATCAGGAAATAGACGAGACAAAAAAATGTCGTTATAAATTGTATGTGGATCATCTTCAATAAAAATTTTCATCTAGGTGAGTGATCATATGTTCTTAAGGATCTCTCTAAGGCTTGTCCATCATTGTTTCGGGATGCAAGGCATGTTATCTCCACAATACATAACCCTGTTTGAGATACTGGAATGGGTTGGTGAGGTGGAATATCGATTGGCATTGCACCATGGTTCAATGCGGTTCATAATGTGTTCCATGTATCTAAATTGAAAATGTATCAACCTAATTCTGACTGTGTGATCATATGGGATCTTTTTAAACTATATTTGTATGTTTCATTGGTACATATCCCGATGTAGACTGCGGATAAGAAAGATAAATTCTTGCATAAAAAAATAATCGGTCTAGTGTGGGTTTTGTGGAAACATGGTTAGATATAGGAAGAGACTTGGGAATGTAATAAGGAAGTAATGAAGCAATGGAAGGAAGTATTTTAGATCAATGATGGTTTTCTACTTTTTGGGTATGTAAATTACATTGGTGGGGAGAATGTGCCACCCCTATATTCAAGTATGTAACCATTTATTTATTATTTTTATGTATGTAAAGTATGTGGGTGATGTTTTTGAGAGTTTGGAGAACATTTAGAGTGATTTGAGGGATTTTCTATAGTTTTACAATTGGTTTACAGTTTAAAAAATCCATGAAACACTTATAAGAAATCTTGCACAATGATATAGGGGCTAAAGGGAAGGTGCACGGGTGTTGCACCTTTTTTCTAAACTATCCAGATGCCAAGGAGAAACCATGAAACTAGAGATAATGGGATTTTCACATCTAATGCATGGTTTTGAAACTATTCGAGCCAACCGTGTGTGGTTCCTTCTTGGTAAAGATACTTGTGCATAGTTAGTGCATGGTTTTCTTAACCGTGCAACTAACTATGCCTGGGGTTTGAAGTGAGATACTAAAATTGTGGATCACACACATTTTGACCTCTAAGGCCCTACATTTTAATTCTATGCATCTATAACTCGATTTTATCTCTTACCTGACTCTAAGAAAGCTTCTCCTGTCAATCCAGAGGTGATATTAAGGCTTATCCAGGTTATTGAAAGCCAAATTCTCATAGCAAGTCATCATTATTGTTCGTTCATGGTGGTTTTCATTATATCTACTTATCACACTCTCTCTCGATTTCATAGATATACATCCTTTATATAGAGATATAAGATATTTGTTTTTCAAATATGATTATATTATGCCTTGTTGATGCTAGGGGAAGATATCTACAAAAGGTTTTTGGAGATTCGACCCAGTTTCAATGGTGTTTGAGTTCCCTTCTTCATTATCACCATAAATCCTAAGGTATGTGGATTCAATCTTGACTCATCTATTTAGAATATGAAGGATTAGTTTCAAATTGATTAAATAGATTGATATTGGTTAGGAAATTTGGGTCAAATTCATGGTTGTAACCTTTTTTTAAGAAGTTGGTGCCTTTGTCAACAACCAAAGCACTAAAATTATTATTTAAAATAAAAGGATTACGGGAGTCTAAAAGAAGGTATTTTTACAATACCTATCATAAAGGGGAAGTAAATCAAAAAGGAGATCATCCAACTAGGTGGTGACATGGTTGGAACCCATATTTTCATGGCCATCCTCCACCATGTTCGCTTCACAAAGGACATGAGTAATAGTATAATTGAATTCCATGAGAGAATGAAGACAGTCCATCCAACAAGTTGTAAGAGGCAATGAAAGGTGAATCACAACATTCAAAATAGCTTGAATGATGGTACTAGAATCACGTTCAATCTAAATATTATTCCAACTATGTTTCTTAGAAAATAAGATAACATAGATCACACTCATCTTTTAGGGATCTAGAACAGAGGAGATTCCACAAGTTCCATAGAAACATCCAAGAATCTTCCCATAGTGGTTTCTAAAAATAGCACCACAACCTGAGGGGCCCAGGTTTCCTTTAGAAGCATCATGAACATTAACATTAATCTAGTAGGTGAGAAGAGATTTCCAGAACACTTCAAAAGTGCGTTTAGGATGAGGATAAAAACCATTAACCCCAAGCTGGCACAAAATCCCAAAGTCATTCACCGTGTTGTTGCAAAATCCCTTTTTATTCAAAGAAACTTTCTGAATGGCAATGATGATTTGCATCCGACCTACATTTAAACTAATAGATTATTTGTTATAAAGAATAAAATTCCTATCATACTAGATCAAATGAATAAGTTTAGTAACAATAGTTAATAAATGGATCTTAATTTGATGAGAGTCTTCAAGCTTCAAAAAATGATGAAGTTGGGATTTTTTTGAGTCATTAAGGAACCATATTCACTCAATAAGATCAAGCACATAATTCCACAGAGTAGTAGTAGTAGAAAAATAAAGAAAAATATGGTTAATGTCTTCTCGATGCTGGTTACAAAGACAAAATTTAAGGAAAAGTTGGATCCCAAAAGAGTGAATACAAGTGTCAGTGGGAACCCTATTGTGAGAAATATGCCAAACCAGAGTGAATATTGATGGTTTTAACCATAATTTATCAATTTTTTTAATCCAACTGAAAGAATTTTCCTAATTAATAAATCCATGGTTGTAAAAGGTTTTTTAGTCTAGGATTCTATTATGATCTGGTTCCCAAATTAAAAAATCATCAGTGTTGGAAAAAGGGTAGTTTTCAATGACATAACTGATGTTGTTAGGAAAATTAAAGCTATAAAAGATAACAAAATACTTAATATTATATTTAGTGATATCAAGAAGTTGATTGGGGGAAATAATAGATATTAGAGGTGCACCAGTCCATTGTCGAGCAATAAATTCATGGAAGAGTCCCTACTCACCATCCATCTAGAGTTAGACATGATGTTGGAGAAAATATTCATAATGGATGTCCAAATGGAAGAGATCATGTAATTCAAAATTACATTATTATTTTTTTCAAGAAATGAATTTTTAGGGAAAGAAATGGATTCAGAGTTGTTATGAAGAAAATTCCAAGTGATTCTAGATTGTAAGGTGTCATTAAAGATTTTGAGATTTTTTATATCGAGACCACCCTTCTCCAAAGGTTTTCAACAAATAGACTAAGGAACAGTCACCAGTTTCATTTCAAGCGTTCTTCCACACCAAACAATGTTTTTGATGGCTACATTAATTTTTTTTGGAACACCAATAGGACATATATAAATCATCAAATATTAGACCATTTTTGATATAATTGTAGATTTTAAAATACAAATCCTGCTATCCATAGAGAGGGATTTTCCTTTCTATGATAAAAATTAGTGGAGGATTTGGTCAATAGTTTTAGAAAAGTAACAGGAATGGGGTCTTACCTAGAAAATGGGAACACAAAGGTAGTTAAATTGAATGGATCCTTCTTTAATACTTAAATCATTAATAAAAATGGATTTTCTATTAGCAGGAAAAATTTCCCCAAAAAAGGTAAAGGATTTGTTCTAACTAATTTTTTGACAAGAAATATCTTCATAGTTTGAGAGGGAACAATTGAGATTTTGGATATTACATTAATCCCATTGTAATAAAAGGATGATATCATCTATATATTTTAGGTTTGTGGGAACATTCAAATTCCTATAATACTTAATCTACTTAATCTTGTTTTGATCAACAAGGAATTTGATCAATATGATTATGTATTATTCTGCAATCAAGAAAATACTGGAAGAGATAGGATCACCTTGTCTGACACCTTTGGTTCATTTAAAGTAACCCTTAAGAGATTCAATAACAAGGATGGATATGCTGGATGAGTTGAAAAGTGTTATAATTCTACTAATAAAGGAATCATTAATCCCAAAGTTCTGAAGAACATTGAAAATAAAACTCCAATCCATGGTATCAAAGACCTTTCAAATATCAAGATTAATGGAAATATTTTCACCCCTATTAGTTCCATTTAATAAGTTAGTACATTCTAAGGAAATACAAATAAAATATTGAATGGAACTACCTTTAATGAAGCCAAATTGGTTCCAATAAACAATTTTATTGATAATAGAATAAAGTCTATTGGAAATAAGTTTGGTGATTATTTTATAAAGGGTATTGATTATGGAAATGGGTCTGAATTGTTAAATTTATGAGGAATTGTCCACTTTGGGGATCAAGGATTGAAAGTGGGCATTCAATCCATGAGGGATCATACCATTAGAAAAAAATTCCTAACTAATATACAAACATCAGTTTGAATAACATCCCAGAAATATTGATAGAATCCATTATTGAAACCATTAGGTCCCGGATTACTGTCAAGATTTAAACTAAAGATAGTTTCTCTGATCTTATGATCAAGAAAGATTATAGTAAGAAAATAGTTATCCTTATTATTGACCACAATTAGGATAAAATTAGGTTTAAGTTCATTATTGGTGGAAGGCCTATTGAAGATATTTTCAAAATAAGATAATACAAGATTGTAAATACCATCCTCAGTATCAATGAGGTTGTCCCCATATCTTAGGAAGGAAATTTGTCTATTAGATTTTCTGATTCTTTAAAGGGAGTTATAGAATTTAGTATTTCTATCACTATCTGTGAGCGATTTTGTTTTGATTTTTTTTTTGCATTTTATCTTTAAAGTTGAGAAAGGAGACATGTTTAATAGTAATATTGATTTCATGTTGCAGATCAGTGAAACAATTAGTGCCAGTAGTGGAGATTTGAAGTTGGGTAATTTCCTCTTCCAAATGAAGAATGTCATTATCAATTTTGTTGGATTTGTTATTACACCAAACTTTAAGGATCTCCTTGAGATTTTTTAATTTAGTGGCATAAGTAAAATCATAATTGAAATTATGCATGGAATCACAATAATTTTTAATAATGTTAGCACAATCAGGATCAAAAGAACAAGTGTTGTTAAATATGAAGGGAAGAACATGCTTCTTGTGTTTTACAGAGAGACTGGACATGATATTATGGTGGTTAGAATTTAGTTTATAGAGGGTGATACTAGAAATAGTGTCCCATTTGTATAGGGATATATCATTTGTGAAATAACTATCCAATTTTCTAGCCACTAGCCTATTATTGTGTCTTCTATACCACGTATACATGGAACCAATGAGGTTAATTTAAACATGGTTGTTATCCTCAATAGATGATTTAAACTCCCTTGTAGATAGAGTGGAGTGAGTTGGTCCCATTTTCTCACTTGGGGAAAGGATATCATTAAAGTATATAACCACTAACTAAGTGTCAAGAAAACTATTTCCTAAGTAAAAATGGTCATTCCAAAGATGCATCCTCTATTGGTATCTATTATTATCATTAATAAAAGAACATTGTTTTAAACTTCTTTAGTGATGTTTTGTGGATTTGTGTGAAATTTTGGAATTTTTGTGAAAAGTGCTTTGATAATTGATTTTATAATTTTGATTTTAAAATAGTTTCTTGGTTCGATTTATGAAAAGTTTTACAATAAAAATGTTGTTTTTTTGAATTTATTTTGGCATTGAAATGGTTTTTTAATTGAAATAGTTTTGGCATGATTGTATTGGCATTGTTTTGGGCATACTTGGTGGTGTGTGTTCATGTTTCATTACAAGGTTTGGTTGAAATATGACCTTGTGCTTAGTGATAATGGTGTAATGGAACATGGGATTTAATTACACTGTGATGACTTGGTGGATCAATGAGAAACTACTTATGAGTATATAACTATCATAAGGAATCATGCATGTGTAGATGTGTGGATAGATGATATGTGGATTGGAATGGGGTATTCCAAAGGTGGAATAAATGAAATTGTTTTAGTGCCTTTTTTGGTTTCTTTCCTTGGAACTTGTTATTATTTTGAGAAAACAATTTTACTATAGAACTTGATTATATTTAGTTATAAAATGATTTTATAAATTGTTTTATATAAACTGATTTATATAAATGTGATAACATTTTCTATCCTAGTTGCATAATTAGGGAATTCATTGGTGAAAATCTAGTGAGTTTCATTACTCACCCTTGCTCTGGGACATTGGTGATTTTGAAGATGTTGTTTATTGAGACATGAGAAAAGGTTAAGTATCACACATATTTTTCATTACATCATGATAATTGTGTTGTTTTGTGGAGTTGGAGCATGGAACATGTTTGGATCTTTGAGTTTTACATGGAGTCTTTGAGTTTTTTATTCTTCCACTACGTAATTTGATATTGTGGTCTTCATTTATAGTACTCAGTTTTTATTTTATTTTTATAAGTGAAATTTTTAGTTGTATTTCACTATTATCATGAATCATATTGTGGTTTATTTGGTTATTTAATGTTTGGTTGGTTATTTTATTTTCAAAGGTAAAATCATCCCCCATGTGTATTAAATCCATTCTATATTTATTTCCATCCTTTGGTGTCTTGGTTATATAAATTGAGGCCAAGTAATACACTCCCACATTCTCAATCCAATGAGGATGGGTGGGATGTTATTTTTGTGGTTTACAAACTAATATATGTTTTAATAAATCATATAGTATTTTCACCTCTTATTCTTTCTAAAACTCTAAATATTATTCCATTCAAATCAATGATCTAGAATATGAAAAAACTATGATGATGGTATGATATCCAATACATAAATTATATAATTATGATGTTATTTGGTCCTCTTCTCAAAAAATATTATCTATAATTATCAAAACGCATTCATTCATTCTCATACTACATCCATTTCTATGATACAAAAACTAACTAATATCACCTATTCATATATTCAATCAAAAAATATTATAAAAATTAAATCATAAAGCTCTCTTCATCTTTCTAATGTTTTCTTCAGACTTTCCAAGATTTTTCAACTCCACTATTCCTTTCTTATATCCTCTAAAATAACTTTGATGACTTTAGTCCTAGTACACATGAATATTAACAAATTAACCTCCATGTGTTCCAAGGTTAATCATCCTCACTCTCACTTATTAACCCATATATTTCTTAAAATAGTATTTCACCACCAATTATAGTTTTTTGAATGGGAACAAAATTAATCCATTATTATTAATACATTTTTAAATATTATCATGAAAATTCATGCTTTTAAACATTATATTATTTTAATTATTGACCAATAACATCCTTAGTTGACACCGTTAATTGATAATGAATATAACATATATCAGTTGGTTTTAATAAATGCAATAAATAACTATAATTATTATAATAATTGTTCATGGTACAACATTACAAGAATATTAGGGAATTCTATATGTAAAAATAATTCACACTTATTTATGTTTGAACACTGTATGAAGAAAATGTTTATTGAAAATTAAAAATTCTTACTTTGACAACATAAATATCGATCATGGATACTAACATTCTATGGTAATTATAAATAATGCATGTTATCTTCTCTCTTAGTAGGTGATGAATAATTTGGGAAGGTAGAGTATATTTTTAATATTATTTATAGTACTTTTTTGAAAAAATATAAAATTGGTTGAAAAATGATATCAATTTTCTTCATACTATAATATTTAAATTATTTTTATGTTATATGTTTTCTTGACATCATGAATATAAAAAATGTGAAAATTTCAATGATTTATTAATAAATTATCTATGTATAAAGATAAATGGTATAAAGGATTGGTTAGACAAGGTAGAAATTGGTATAAGTGAATATTAAACACCAATAAAGGAGGAAAACTGATATTTTCTTCCTCTAGATACTCACACTCATTTCAGGAAAGAGGGATTTCAATTTTTTTATCTTCTTATATAGTGAAATAGATCACAAGGGTTATTCAATAAAATTTAATAATATTATATCGATGGATGAATTATTGAAAAGGGGTTTAAAGTCAATGACTAAAATGTTTTGAGGAAATATTTAATTCTTACGACTAAATTTTTTATTTTTCTAAAAATTATTTGACACAAAATAACCATGTATTTCATCTTTTAAAAATTACGATGTTTCAAAGAATGGAAAAATAAAATTTTTCTATATTATTTGAAATATAGATATTATTCTAACTATAATTATTTTATACTATGGTTCACTTTATGGTTCACTTAGTGAGATATATATTACTATGTGATCTTGTACATTATAAATGGATATACCCATTTGATCAATATATAATGATTTTAAGGGGTTATTTTTAAAAAATCATTTTAACTGTTAATATTTAAATTGTTATATTATTATAGTTTTCATTGAATTTTGAATTGAATACCAGTCTAAAAAAGATTTCATTGGGATCCCACATCTCAGAAAACATGTAATGTTTAAGGAGAAGGAATTTTAAGAAGATATTTTCTTATAACACCCATCATAAATTGGGAGAATTATCACAAAAGTATTTTATATAATAGTATATATGTCTAAACATTGAAACTCATGAAGAGATTCATAGAAATTTGAATCCAATAAGTGTTCCAAGATAAATACACATAATTAATAATTATATATTTTTATATAATATATTTTTAAGGTGTTTAATTACAATCCTAATTTAGTTTTTAGATGAGAACAATTATGAGACAAAAGACCAGTCATTATTTTATTATGTTAAAAAGTTATGTAATTAGTGGATATATATTCTATAAAATGGAATATGATGGTCATGGTATGATGAAAATTATTCGAGTTACTCTTGTGGTAGATTCAATGAATATCTCATATACTAGGGATAGAAATCCAATTTATGTGAACGTTCCATTAATATCATTAATAAAATATGGGATTTGGGTTATAAATTATTTCAGGTGTCGATATTTTGGGTTAAATGTATTTATAAAAGGAATACAATTAAAATTTATGAATTGGTATTCATAAAAATAAATTTTAGTAAATAAGGATACAAAGGTAAATCCATTATAATTACATCATGAACACATTTTTTTGAAATGCATCCTATAAAAAAATAGTATAATTTTTTATTGTAACTAAAAAAATTGTAGAATCATATTAAAATTATTAGAAGGATGATAATTTCATTGGTATATTACATTTATTTTATAGTATCCCTAATATAGATGGAATATTTTATGAAAAAAGGGACCTTAGAGAGTGGATTTAAATAATTTATATAAGGGGAAAATCCTAAAAATAAAAAGATTTTTAATAAATAGGTTTGATGTATCTATTTTTTTAAATAGATAATATATTTTATCGATATTTTATGTCATTAATAAAAGAAATATGTATTTTAATTTATTTATCTAATTTTTATTACATTAACCAACTTTAACACAAACTAACATGGGCAATCTTGAGTAACCATATAATAGTTCTCTAAAGGTTGAGCAATAAGATGAATGTGAGAAAAAGGAAAAAAATTAGAATCATGAAAAAATATGTCAAATTGAAAAAAATGTAAGTGTTTTATTACATGGATGTATTTAAAAATTCATTAAATCAATAATTATAGTTCAAACACTAAATTTTGTATGAAATTAGTGTGGTAAAACTATTAACCATTCTTTCAACGATTGTAAGTGGGATAATACTCGAATTCATGCTCAAATTGATATAGATACCAGTAATAATATTGTACCTATAATGAAGAAAACCATTTGAGAAGACATTGTGGAAACATTTAAGTACAATTTCAATATTTTCTTTAAAAATAAAATAATGAAACACTATTTTTTTTTGAATTTTTGAAGAGTATCATTATATTAGAATACTATAGGATGGAATAAATATAAAGGGCTGTTGGAAATATTCATAGAGTATTTAAAATGAATCTTTCCATAAAATATCTTAGAAATACCCAAGAAAGTCCCAATACTCACCAAAAAGATATATATACAAGAATCATAAATATAGTAACTTGGGTTGTTTTGGTTTCTCATCATAATGAAGGAAAATTTATGGTATATTGTAACTAATTTTAATTTGTTTAAATTATAAGTATGAAACACTTTTCTTGATAAATATTAATTTATGAAATGAAAAACGAGTTTAGAAAATAAATAATGTTCCAAAAAACCACCATGGGCCTACCATAATGTGATGATGGGGCATGCTGCACTTGAGAGAATACTAGTAGTAATTTAAATTTTAGTAAAATGTAAATGAGACTTAAAAAAGAAAATGAAATGAATTTTATTGTTTATATAAATATTGATCAATAATATTATTTAACTTCCTCCATCAAACATCATGTGCTATAAAAGGAGGTTTTAGTAAAACAATTAATAGATGAAAATATTAAAAAAGAATGATAATCATGTGTAAGTGATAAAAAACTAAAAATTATTTTGATTTAATATGGTGAAACATTACAATCATTACAAAGTTCCTTTTATATATAGTTTATACATAAGACGATTCAACTACCATAGGTGAAAATCAACTAATTATGGGGGATTATAATATTTGATAAATGTATGCACATATTAGAGGGGGGGGGGGTTGGAGTCTCACCAATAAAATACATTAGAAAAAAATGAGAATTTTTTTTTTAAAATAAAATCAGTGAGTTAAATAATAAGGTTGATATGTTGAATGAAAATAATTATTGATAATTTTTAAAATTTAAAATATCATAACGATAATTTTATTTTTATTTATATCAATTGACACATTTTTGTAGGAAGTATAGTGTATAATATTCCTTTGGGTATATATAAAGGATAAGAAATTTTGTTAAACTAGTTGGAAGTATATTTCTCTTCCTACAAAGAAGTGTGATAAAAATATACAGGGCTTGGTGGAAACCTTGAAAGATACCCATGACAAATTATCTTAGGAATTTTTGGATGGTTCTTATATCTGAGAATTGATTACAGAATAAAAGCAAGGTAACCTATGGGAAGTGGTTGATAGGGGTGAATGTGGAGGGAATTATAATATCCAAAACCAAAAAATGTCAATTATTCCCTTGGTTATTAATCAATATCACCATATTGTGGGTACTTAGGATTTATCCATTTAGAGGCATTATTGCAAGGGAGTTAAAATTTATTTTACAGGATACTGAGACCTAAAGATAACTATTAGAGAATCCTTTTTCATCTTTATTTGCTTGATATATGGATTTATGATGACCAAAAGTCTATTTCCAAATAATATTTTGTGAACCAATAAGGATAGACAAATCTATATTCCTAATTCAAAATGGATTGATTACTTCATCGAATTTTCTATTATATTAAAAAACCAAATACTAAAGGTAATTTGGGGATCCTTCATATAGAGTCAGTGTATTAAAAAAAATAGTTTCTTATATTTTCAATTATACTGAATGAACTTCTTATAAATGTGTCGATCCATAACTGAGGTGGTTTCATGGAATCTAAATGAAGGTGTTGTTCCTTATATTCATTGGAATCCACAAAACATAGTTTCATTAAATTCGTATGAAGTATGATTTTTTGGTATTATTATTTAAGTATCATGGATCAAACTCTTAGGCTAGACAATGTCGAATCTCTTCTTGTTTCCAAGATAATGTAGGCATCATGAGCGCATACTGTTCTGCTTCGACATTATATTATTTTAGCTATTTTATAGACCTTACAGTGTGTCTTGAATGAGGTAACTCATGTTTTAAAAAATTTATCCTTTAAATATAGTATTCATTAAATTCATTGAACCATTTATGACTAGGTACAAGATACCAAGGTAATTTCACCTAATGGTTCCATTCAAGATTTAAAAAAATGAGATACTATGCTTGTGGTACATGTGAATGATCATGCCTAGGGGAATTTGAGTTTGATGGAAGACTCTATGTTTTAGACTTAAACTAATAATGGATGGTTCTATATATAGAAATATCATGTCAAGGGGGTGAATTCTGAGATCAACAGGGTTCAGTGGTGATGGGTTTCACTTACAATCTTCTAAATGGATCCTCTCTTATAAAAAAGGTAAAAAAAAATTTTTACGGACGTACTCTATGTTTTTAAAGGAGCCTCTCTTTAGCTAGTATTGAACATCATGTTGATACCATTGCGAGATTTATGAATTACCCAAATTTAATTGACTGGTTAGTCATAGATCTTATTCAAACATGTTTTATGAAGATAGATGTTGATACCATCATTTCTCATACTTGGGGAGAAAGGTAACATGCTTCTAGATTCCCTTATTTCATATAGGAATGTGACAAATTATGTTTAGTTTTTTCTACTATAGTGGGTCTTCCTTTAGTGTGTAAGCCTTTAGTAAGTGATAATGCATTGGGGATCCATTTCTATCATCCACTAAGATTCTATTCTTCTTTTATCACCTCTATTATAAGGTTTCTTATTTTCCTTTGAACAAAAATAAGAAATTTCATTAAAAAATTCAAAAACCTATAAAATAAATAAGGATTAATATATCATTTGAGAGTTTGGATTCATGTATCCCATGTGCTATGATTTTTCTTATCTATTCCAATTTATGATATTGATATTCAATTGGTGTACCATAATATATTAACATTCATAGCATGACTATTTAATCTTATAAAGTAACATAATAATAAAAGGGAATGTCATTTCTATCTTATATTATATTCAATATCCTTTTCAATGAATAAAAATGCTCTAAACTATTTTATGTAATTATAGAGTGGGAAAAAAAAATTATTTAAATAGAATTTAAGAGTTAGATTAGGATATCCAAATTTGGAAACATTTTTCACACTAAGAAACTTTCGACACTTATTAAGGTAGTATATAAAATCTTTCAAAATGGTGATAATTGTGACATTTTAGTTGATAAAAATATTAGAAAAATAGATACTCATGAAACGTTTGGTCTTGAGAGTGTATATAAAATTCTAAAACATGAATGGTTAAGGGACACTGGTGTTAATATATATACGAGGTATGTTTTTCATACTTTTTGATTAGTAAATAATGATGTTAATATTCTATTATAATATAAAAAATAAATTTTATAAACATTTATATCATGATTACAGAATAAAAACACATATTGATAATATTTTTTCATTTATAGTTCCCTATATTACTTCTACACAAGGAAAAAAATAAAATCAATGAAAATAATAAACATAGAAAAACTAATTTCTGATGTGTTTTAATTGAAAATAATCTAGTTAATCTAAGAATATACCAAAAATGTTTAGGATCTGGGTAGACCCAATCATAAAACATAATGAAGAAGATATGAGAACTTAGTTCAGGCATTAGAATGGGTTTTAACAAGATGATATTGGATCTCAAAAGATATTTTTGTATCCTCTATTGGTGCACAATAGTCATGGGTCCAAAAGGACCACATCATGATCATTTTCATGATTTCTCTCTTCTATAAGGTTTTTGAAACTTTTTTGGGAATTTTTTATGCATGTGATACAATTAGGTTGAGATGGATGGTGACATGAGGAAATTGAATCCAATAAGAACTCACTTTTCAAGGAACATTACTGATTCTAGGTTTAATGGTTTTGAATACAACTTTAGAGTTTGAATCAATTCAGATGGAGTTTCTATCATGATGAAAAAATTGTTTGATTACATGTATTATGACCCATAGAACGAATTCATATGCAATTACGATTCCAATATAGTGATAAAATAATCCTTTGATAAATTCTCAATGGGTAAAAAAGATACATCCACAACCTGATGCATGGGTTTTTAGAAGCATGGGTTTTTTTCCTATGGATCAGGGGGATCCAATGAACGAATTTTAGAAGCATGGGTTTTTTTCCTTCCATGATCACCGAAAAAGTAGTAATGTGTCGATATTTGTGATATTACTCCCCATTGTACCTATTTTCAATTCATATGTAGGATTTATATTTGGAGAGAGAGGCCTAATTTTGAAACACCAATTCATTTATAGTATTCCAAATAATGAAATTACTGAGGTTGTGGACATAATGAATAGATTCTATACCTGCTCACTGTATCCAGCATCACTGATGGACTTCATGTGTTTTCGCAGCTAGTTTTTTATATAGATGCTAATCCGGAATAGGTTTTGTGCATAATTATAGAGATTAAGTATAAAGTTTATTCCCATGAATAGGTTTTGTGAATTCGAGTCATCCCTTAGACAAAGGTGGTAGTCTAACGAAAAATGTTGGATAGATCTCTTCAGTTGGTCATGGGTATGAATTATGGCTAAAATTTTTTTCTAGAGAAGAATTAAAATTTTCGGTTGTATAAAATTTGTCATGAATTTGAGTATCCATGGTGGAGTATTGGTGGAACCATCGCATTTCAACTAATAGAATGCCATCTAATTGAATTGGAAATTTCTATTCATCTTCCAGATGAAGGTGTTTCTATCCATGAAAGTATACCTCTGTATTTCTAGACCAATCTTGGGAAAAATCTTCATTGGGACTTTTTTTATAGAGAATTGGGTTCATAATAGTGATTTGGTGCAACTTTATAGCGAAACCTGATGTTTCTGATGGGTTTTTCAAGCTAGGGGTATTTCAATAGTCAATGTTATACTATGTTCAAACTATCTACTTAGAGTTACACATGAGATCATTAAATTAGTATATGATAGGAGGAAAAATATATGAGGCATGGTAGTGAGGATATCCATTTAAAAGCCTTGTATAGAACCCATTGGAGCGAAGATAAATATAAAATCATTAGAAGTTAAAAGGTTACATGTGGATTTAAATAAGAGGGAATCATTAAAAATATCAAGGTCCTTGATGCCTAATACCCCTGCGTCAATATAATTTATACACTCATTTCATGAAATATTTATAAATTTATTTTTGTGGATAGATCCGTCCTAGATAAAAATATTCATCAGATTTTGGATGTCATTGATGAGACCTCTATGCCATCTATAATGAGAAAAATAGTAGGGAAATTTAGAGGTTATCACTAAGTTGACTAAGCACACCCTTCCATATTGGGATATAGGATTCCCTTTCAACCTATAAAACTAGTTATTGATGATAGAATAGATATTACCAAGATGATATCTTCTCACCATAAAACAAAATATGGGGATGCTAAAGTATTTAAATCGAAAGGATCACCTCTTTACAAAAAGAGTTTTAGTGATACTATTTTTTTGGTGACATGTGCTCCATCCCCAAACACAATAAATAATTTATTATAACTAATGTATTGTACTAGAAATTCCTCATAGCATACAAATATTTATTTTGTGATAGATATTTTTTTCATGGAGGATTAGCGAAGAAGGAGGATTTTATTAGCATAAAGGAGGTGTGACGAAGTAATATCCCATCCAACAACCTTAATTTGATTATATATTCCAATATGATAAATCTCATTTGTGTATCAACTCATATAGTCATTATTAATCATAAAGATAATACCAAAGAGTAGATATTATTATATACCAACTCTAGTAAAAAAGAATAAGCCTATAGGGGATCCATATATAAGAATATATAGCCTTATAGAGTTGAGAATTTTATTGATTAATCCGATAAAGGAATTTGTGAAGTTTTCCTTCCTATGAAAAAAAAACTAATCTCCATTTTAGTTTGTCAAGGGCCTTAGAAATGTAAATTTTAAGAGAAAAGTTTCCATCATTTGTTTCCCTATTCATTAGACTGATAATTTCCAAGACTGTAAATAAATAGTGTTGGATGCTTCTTCCATGTACTAAACCAAACTAGTTTGGTGTGATGATTTCCCTAACCATATCTCTCATCCCATTCATAATAACATTGTTGATTATTTTAGGATAAATTTTCCCACATATATCAATTGTAATGTCTCTAATGTTAATGAAATTATATTTCATGGGTTTCAGAGTAATGAAATTTTAATTAGTTCTATATGTCATAGAAGTAAAATTGAAAAATTCCTTAATAGAATTCATTACCTCATCATAAAAAATTACCTAGAAGAACATGAATATTTCTTCTGGTAAAACCATCTAGGCTAGAAACATTTTTAGTGTTGAGGTATAAGATTACTACTTTGATTTCCTCTTTAGAAGGATCCATGGTGATAAATCAGTTTTAGTGGTCCTCAAGGGAATGTGGTTTGTTATCAATTATTATTCAGGTGTTTCCACTTTATCATCAGAGTATAGACCAATGAAATATTACACACAATAATGGAAATATTATTTTCAAATGTGAAGAGACTACCATTGATATTGAGGAAATATTTATATTTCCTTACTCTCTTCTCATTGTGAATCTAATAGAAGAAATTCAAGTTTCTATCTCCATCCTACAACCATCTAACATTGAGCTGGTTACAGTCCATCCACTCTTCAATAGTTAGAATATAATCAATCTTAGAGAGGGATTTTATTTCCCTCTTATTGGGAGTATTCTAATTTTGGTTTCTATTTTTGAAGATTGCAAGGTATTACTCAGAAGATTTTATATGAAGTTCAATATTGGAGAATTATATTAGTGTATATTGTCTTAAGAGGCCTTTAGTATGCTTAAATTTTTGAACAGGTACATGAATGGGTCTTCCAAGTGGCTCCATATTCTATGAATCCAAAATAACATCCCTTCATACGAGAGTAACATGACATCCATTATGGAATTTAAATGGATTAGGGGTTGACCTTAACAAGTGATTGGAGAGTTCAAACAATATAGGTTTGTTATCTGAGTGGTATTTGGGGAGGTTTAATCTTGAGATATAAATACAAGCACTCCTATCATCAATAAGAACAACCCATTTATCTTGATTAATTTCCCTACCTTCATTTAAGGCGTATATACTCAATGTGAATGTAGATCTAGAAATTAGAACTTCAATAAGGTTTCAATATTTAATATAGGTTGATAACTCATTAGGGGATACACTATTGAAGTTATATCTAATTTTTTTCTTTAGGACATAACATGGGATTGAAGTTACCCTTAATAATCCAATTATGATACATGTGGTCAGATACTTCCTCCATGTCCTTCCATATTACCCTTATCTTGAACTAGTAGGTGGATTCATACACAGAGTAGAAGGATATAGTGTATCTTTGAATGTATAATGAAACCAAGATACTATGAGAGTTATTGATTCATATAAATAGATAGAATTTATTATTCTTGAGTATTCATAGGTGGTATATATAAGTGTTATGCATGTTCTGTGAGACAATGATGAATATGAGGGAGTCTCATTTGACGGACATCCATTTTTCAAATAAATTTTTAGGTTATACATGTCCAATTAAACGGGGTTTGTAGGAAACTAGATAATTTCTAATCACTCTGACCATGGGGTAATTCACTATCCCTTTACAAATATAATTGATAATATTAATATCTTAGGATAATTACATCTTATCAGAGGCCATATTTTATATTCCATACCCACATGTACATTTCCCCTTTCCCATTGACATTATTCTTCTTGTATTTAGAGTTTGAAACCTCCATTGACCAGTATTTCCTCATAGGGGCCTCAATTTTAACCAAGAATTATTTAGTAGGTTTCAACTAATCTATGTCATCATCCCAAAACATACTATCAAGGGGGTAAAGTTTTTTTACTAGTGGAACATCATCTAATTTCCATCTGAAGACCTTATCTTGGTAGATTTGGATGCTGGAACCTAAATAAAAGGTTCCTTCCCTTCACAATGAGGGACCATCGCCTTTGAAAAGTAGTCCATAAAGGTGTCAAACATATCAAAGTTGGTAGGTTCAACATATGGGCATTCTTGTTCCTTTTTCATAGGGGTCATGTCTAGTTTCAGAAGATCATCCATTCCAACTATCTTATGATTCTTAGTTGAGTCCATGCTATCTCTAGATGCACCTTCATTATAAAGGATGAGTTCCCTATGCCCAGGTATCCTCCCCATGTTGGTCTCCAATAAGATATCTTCATGAGTGGGGATGTTCATATATTTAATTTTGAAATATTGGGAATCCTATTCCACTTCAGTAATTATAATCAATACTGTAATGATTTTCTCAAGATCTTAAACCACAACTCCAGAGGGTGAGTGTGATTGTGTATCCGAATGGGGGTTAGGTGACTCTATGGGGTTATTTGGGTTAGAGTTCCTAAATAATGTACCAAGGATGATGGGTGATTAGATACCACCACACTGGGGTAGGGTTCCACAACCATGTCTTTACATTTTTATTTCATGAAAGATACTTTTTCATTCCCCTTATATTTATAGAAATTGAAATTTTTTTCTATATTTAATTTAGAGGGAAGATGGAAAAATAGGATAAATTCATACATAATAATTTTTATACTTAATTTTAATGTTGACTCTGTTATCTCCAATTGCTAGAAAACCCAATTCAACTAGAGTATTGGACATTTCAACTTTTACAAGAACCATGGCACAATGCCCAAACCTTAGGTTTTGAATTTTCAATCCATTCTTATTAGATTTCCAACCATGTAAGTATTGTCCCATAGGGGTTGAGAATGATATTATTTCTATTTAAGCCTTAAAATTGAGATCAAAACCTTCATTAGGGTGTTTTTTACATTTCCTAGGTCGAAATTTATGTCTCAATTCTGTATTATGAGAAATCCAGTCTTCAGTGCGATAGATCCAAAGCTCCATGACCTCCTTTCACATTAATTATAGGGGAATACTATGTGATAATTGCCTACTCCCATTGTCAGAATTTTTAATTCCACAAACCCTCAGATCTCTATGATTATTCCATAGAGATTTTTGAGCATCCAAATTCACTCCCCTTTTGGTGTTTTGACCATGAAAATAATGGATTACTTGAAGAGGTTGATTATTTCCTCGACAAAGTTAGACAAAAAATGAGAAGTATGCCTCTTTTTAATAACTCTTACAAGGGTAGGGAAATTAAATTCAGATAATGAAATATTCATAATCAACATGACCAACTCCATAATTTTTTCAATCCGTTTATCTCAGGAGGAGGATGAATCCTCATGGTTTATTTTCATGATTCAAAAAGATAAAATTTATCTTTGTGGAAAATATTTTTTGAGTGTATATGGTCCAGATATGTTCTAGTGGGATTTTCCATATTCAAAGAATCTTTATATGCTTGAGGGTCGAGTTTAACTAGAATCACCCCTTTCTCTTCCATATATCAATATACCTCCCATAGTTGTAGGTATTTATTATTTCTTAATCTTATAATATTCTTTAAGGATCCAATGTTTAAATTTCTAACAAATAATCCAAAAATTATATACATTTTTAATTAATAATACACTATCTTCAATATTTTGTATATGATTTTCCATTATACGTTAATTATATGTTTTAATATGATTTTATTCTATGTAACGTGGTGTTTATGTGTTGATAATTATATCATATGAGGATATTTAATTCACATAAGAAACCTATGTATTTTTATATATCGATATGTATTAAGCTATATATAACAAAATTTCACTATTAGAACATATATCAGAAAAAGTTTCTTATATTTATCAATGTTTTTCAGTGTCCAAATCAAATGAATTACTAATATTTTAGCCACTACATATATAAATTTATCAATGATTACATAAACTCTAAAAAATTAAATCCTTGAAAGGGTATTTATAATATGTGTTTATTTTTTAATAAATATAATTTCATTTAAAGTATTTATTAAACATTTATATATCTATATTTATTAGTGGTTTATTTATAATTGTAACAAAAAATATTTATATGATGAAATAGATTGGTCCATGAATGAGTGGATAGCTTATGTGGTGTGGCAATGTTTCTAAACAACAAGACAAGCTATTTTTCTATCAGTTATGTAATGATTTTTCCTCTATGATTTAACTTTGAGTATTTCATCATTGATAGTGTTATATTTTATAATTTTTATCCAAGTTATCTTTTTAAAAATATTAGTGTCTTATAAATTCGATAAACAAGAATAAAATGATCATAATGAAGTACACTATCCCTAATTGTCTTAAAATTTTAGGATAATGATCATTGATTCATCCTTAATATTTGGTAACAAACCACACACCAATTTAATGTGCAATGTGTCTAGAACCATCCAATGAGTCTTTTTATAATTAAAAGTATTTTTAATTCTATAAATGAGAATCATATGACCAAAACTGAGCATGTATTTTGAATAAAAATAATGATAATGACTATCAATTCATTTCTCACATGTACGAAACGACCATGCATCAATCTAATGTGTGAAAAAATAAAAATGATTTAAAATACATTTTTATGTTTTATAAAAAATACTAATACTATCTAAAAGAATTATATAATCATGTACTATTATAAAAATTTCAGATAATTATTATTGAATTAATTTTGACTTATATGAAAAAACAAAAAATTAATTCACTGTACACTTTTCACAAAATGTTATAAAGTGATTTTTTTCAATTAAAAGTATTTTTTGTTCTATAAACATGATTCCAATGAAAAAATATAATAAAATGATCATGTATTGTCAAGAAAATTTAGTACAATAATTATCAATTCATTTTTTACCTATAAAAAAATAAAACAACAATATAACATGCTATGTGACTATAATAATTAAAAATACAATATTATGTCTCATAAATATTTTTTAAATGATAAAAACCAAGAAAATTATATTTTATTATTTGGAAAGTTTTGGATAATGATCACTAATTTATTTATATCCAAAAGAAAAAAACTAATCTCCAATATCATGTGTAATATTCTAGAAATTATTTAAAAAGAATTTTTATTATTGAAATTATTTGTGGTTCTATAAACATATTTCAAAAGACCATAAATATGAAAACAATATCAAATTATTATAAAAAATTAGTGAAATTATCTTTGACTAATTTTTCACCTATAGGAATAAATCACACACTAATATGAAATGTAATTTTCCTATAGTGATGTAATGTGTACTTTATTAATGTAAAAACCTTCTAGTTATAAAAACACATGACTTATGATAGAAATCATGTAAATAATCTCAGAATATCACAACAATTTTAGACATGGATCATTAGCTTATTTATCACATGTTCAAATAAATGATATTTCAATATCATATTTGATGGGAGTTAAAGAATCCAAAGTTTATCTACATAAAATTCTTTTGTTTAATAAAAAAATTTAAAATGATAAGAATATGAAAAATGAACTTGGAATGTGGCAATGATTTGGGAAAAAAATCATTAATTCATTTAGGATTGATAAGAACAAACCACACATTAACCCAACATGATATTTTCCTAGGATTATTAAAATTGAATTTCTATAATTAATTGTATTTCAAAATATAAAAACGTGAAAAAAATTATGATAACAAAGAAAAAGAATGTACTTTGTCATAAATATTTAGTAAAAAAATATTTTAATCATTTTTGAATGACTGAAATAAACTGTACATTAATCTAACAATTGATTTTCTTGAAGTAAAAAAAGTTTGTTTTTTAATTAGAATTGACTTTTGAGTAATAAAATGGTTTGTAAAATGATAATAAGAATAAAATGAAACTAGATTGTCTTGAAAAATTAAAATAATTTTCATTGGTTTATTTATAATAACTAATTGAAAAACTCATGTCAATTCGACATTTGATTTTCCCAAAATGATCCAAAATCTATTTTCACAATTATAACCCTATTTAAATTTCCAAACATCTATCGTATAATCTAAGAAAAGAAAATGATTTCATATTATCATGAATAATTTAGACAATGAACTTCAATTAGTTTTTCACCTATAGTAAAAAAACATATCAATTTGTTATGTTATATTCCTGTAATGATTCAAAATTTAATTTTTAAAATTAGAATTGTAATTTATTGTAATTATTTTTTAGGAATTTTTGATATTTTTTTATCTTTTATGTTAACCTTTTATAACTCTGTTTTTTTGATTTGTTTTAGTATGATTATTTATTTTAATAAGATTACTAATGTTTAAATTCTATTTATTTCATGGGGAATTTTATTATTTTATTAATGAGAAATAAATTTATCTATATATGAGTCAAATTAATTTATCCAAAAAAATTCCTATAATTTAGTTCCATGATAAGATAGATGGTGAATATTTATTCCTTTATATATCTAAGGGATGTACATGTAAAATATCTCTTCTGAAGCAACTAAACTATTATATTTCTCATATGAAGAAGGAACTTGGTTCATGTGAAAGGAAATATATTTTTCAACACTAGAGTACCAAGGATTCCCAAGAAAAATATAATCACATAATAAAGAATATTTATTATCTTACACATGTATTTATTTTTTAAAAAAAGTTGAATATCAATTAACATTATAATATATATA
Source organism: Viscum album (assembly GCA_963277665.1). Classification (NCBI taxonomy): domain Eukaryota; kingdom Viridiplantae; phylum Streptophyta; class Magnoliopsida; order Santalales; family Viscaceae; genus Viscum; species Viscum album. The sequence continues at coordinate 513,147,105 of OY728141.1, read as the reverse complement.
TAAATTGAAAGTCGCAAATTTGATGTATTTAGTTATATACTATTTTAAATGCTTAAATAAAAATTATAATTTAGTGTTTTATTCTTTATTAGTGTTATATATCATGTATCATAAATATAAAATACCACAAATCCCATTAAGTTCATCACGTTATTATAGAATAATTCAATTATTTTATTTTCATTTTTTACGGATTATTAATAAAGAAACTCTATCTATTTTTAAATAACAAGATTATTTGTTATGGATAAATACAATGTATGGTTTATACTTGGAAAAAAACTTTAGAATGCATTTCATTATTTATATATTATTTATAATTTTTGTAAAAATTAAAAACTATTTTAATTGTAATTTTTTATTTTTAAATACAGTGGTGATATAATGACTACTATAATTGTATGGAACTATTGTAGTGAGATAATATATTTATTATTTGAAAATATAATAATTTCATACTAAAAATATGATATTTTTCTAGAGTTTGGTTACTACATATTGTTTTTATATTTAAGAAAACTAAAATAGCTAAAAATATCCTCTATTTTCTAGAGTTTATCTTTAAGAAAATAATTCTTTAATCGTCACTAATGTTTTTTATTTAATTACAATAAAAATAAATTTTAAGGATTTACAATTGTAAATACTGAAAATAAAATTATCAAGGAATAATATTTCTTATGTATGGGATCCATCACTTGAGGAAATATGAAAACTATTAAATATGGATTTGTTTTAAAACTGTTTACCCTAATCACAATATTTGAAAGATTAAAATTAAATATCCATGCATGAATTCTAAAATACGTCAAAAACTATCAATGAAACAAAAAATAATAATTCAATTTTAAAGGATAATTTTTCATAAAATATATAATCTCATTCATTCATAAATATATTGAGTTAATTAGATATGAGGTCTTCTAAATGTAATTGTTATAAAAATGGTAAAATTTATCAATACTACTTAAATTAAATAAATTATATTGATTGGAGAATCAAATTAAAATTAATACACCAAAGTTTAAAAAATTTATATAAAAGTTGAATCCAAATTAGTGTTTATATTTCAATCATATCAACTATCACACGTAAAATCCTTCAATAAAAATCATTTTCAAATAACTACTAAATAGTAAAATCATAATTGATTCACAATATAATTCTCTATTTAAAAAATTATCAATCAATGAATTTGAGAAAACAATTAAGTATCCATCCTTTTACTATTGGATACTTACATCTTAAGAGTCTATCCGTATATGATTAAATTATTCTCAACCATTAACAAGGAAATTATATAAATAATATAAGGCAAATATTTAAAAAATGAATGAATTTAACAAAAACCTGAACAAATTAATGATACAAAATTGAATCTAAGTAAAGTTGAGGAATTTAAGTATCGATTAAGTAATCTGGAAGCAAATTGTACAAATGAAAACATGATCAATGATAATAAATTATATAAAACTCTCTCAAAATATTTATTTAAAGGCCCAGATGAACTATGGTATATTAGACTAAACCTTGACATGGTTTCCATGTTTAAGGATAAAAAACAATAATTTCTCTCAATATTTGAGAATAATAGAGAAAAAATCATCAATAGAATTCATTTATAATGACCATGAAATGTTACACATCATGGTTTAACTAAATATTCCATTTATTTATTAAAAATATTTAATATCTTTAATTTATAAGGATAGAAAAATAGGGAAACAAACTTGTACATATCTCTTTCCATATTTGAAACACACAGTCTTGGAAAATGAAATCTAATTCAAAACCATGATAGAGTTTCACCAACCATGGTTTTTAATTTATATTATCTACTCTATAAATTGATTAGAGAACTTTTTATTTGACTTCAATCTAATGTAAGATCCATTACTAGGTTTCAAAGACAACATGGCATGCTTTTTCCATTATTCTATAACATTCTACAATTCTCAAAAATTCTTAAATTTATTTAATATAACCTCGAAACATAAAAACACTATAAACTATATATAATGAAACCAATATTACAATTGATATAAAATAGAAAAATATTTTTGAAAACAATGTATCAAATCCCCCCACCCAAAAATATAATTTTTTCCGTCAAGAAAAACATCTTAAAAATGATCTCAATGAAAACATATATTTGCAATGGAACCTCAAAATAAATCATTCCAATATGAAAAAATTTATAAATAAAAATTCTCAATCACATATAATCATCATCTTGGGAAATAATTCATTCTTCGTCTAAGACTCTAAGTCCCTAAATTTTCTCCCCTTACAATCAAATTTTTCAAAATTTCATTAATATTCATGCTCACTTGTGACTTACCTTATTGAAGATAATTTCACTTAGAATCTTGAAAATTTAACTACAGTTATGATCAATCTAATGTTTATAAACTATATCCATATGAATTAAAATAATCTAATTATCTACTTTAGAGAAAAAATAACACCAATCATCAAGACATTTAATGGGATAATTATAAGGTTGACAGTTAGGGGATATTTATATGAAAATTTAAAAGGATCAATAAGGAGGATTAAATATTAAATTATAATTTGGAATTTTCAATTGAAATTTAACAAAAATTCCTCATACAACCCTATAAACCCATTTTCTCTTTCCCTAAAATGCCCAAAAAATGGAAACAATGATGAATTTATCCACCGTCTTTTCTTTTTATCAAATTTTTATTTATTTTATTTTTTATAAAAAATTGGTATAATGAAATTACAATGAAAATTAGGTTGTGAATAATTATCTTATGACCAATAGTAATTCCTCACACCCCCACCCCCTTATAATACACATATTCTAAAAAAATATTATGAAGAAATCCATTATCCCTATTATCAACATGAATTAAATCATGAAAAATATTAATATCTCTTTATAAAAGGAAAAATATGCTTGAAACATGTATTTCCATACAACATATCCTAGAATTATATGGTATTTAAACAATATTGGAATATCAGGGTAGTCTTAATGGTTTTATACGTTAAAATTATAAGATTTAATAGATAATTTTAATGTGACTTTATTCATAAAGTTTTAAAAAAGAAACAAGGTATGTTCTAATAGTTTTCACATCATAATAATCTCTTATAAAAGAGTCTATTAGAATGAATATATGCAAAAGGTTTGTGATTCATAACAATAATGAATATATATATATATATATAACCACTCATGGAATCAATAAAGGTAATCAATAAATTATTTCTAATTTCAAATAATTAAAATTAAGGGAAAAACTTATCACTAATCATTTTATGTTTAAACCCAAAAAGAAAAACAATTATATGATTCTCCATAAATATCCACCTATTTCTCTTAAATTTATTCTCATGTTTTTTTGGATTTTCCTCAAGTTAAGATAATATTTTTAAGATAATTAACTCCTTAATCAATGATTTAAAACAAACTTTCATGTATTAATTCTAAAAGACCCTCCCCACACACAAAAAATATTATCCCAAATGTTTGAGTCAAAAAATAGGAAAATTAAAATTTAATTTACATGAAAACCAAGAGGAACTTGTAGAATTTTCATACACAATTACAGAAATCATCAAGTCTAGGGAAGAGTACCACATGACCTTATGCACATATCGCCATGTCCAATAATATTCCAACTAGTGGTGATGTCCTAAATGATGTCATGGGTAGACTACACCAAACATATCAATACACATACGTCAGAAACATAGTTAAACATAAATAAAAAGGACCCTGAACTGTACAATGTAAAATAAAATAAAAATCTCATATAGTAATAAATGGAATAAAACCAAGACCAGATAAAAAAGGACCCCAAATATTATATGTCAACTAATGTATAAATTATAATAACAACAACTAAATACAATACTATAATAGTTTAATGTCCATATTGGCATCACTACTATCCTCCAAGCTCCAACTGCATAACAGGTTGATGCAGGTCCCTTTTCCTTATATTGATCCTTGACCATGAAATTTTTATACTCATTGAGATTATAGTGTAGGGTGTGAGTATAAATATAGTAGGACACCACCAATGAATCCTTGACATAATTGAAATAATATATAAATTTGTATTCCCTAATAATAAAGTAAATTAATAAATAACAATCAAGGGTCGAATTATCATAATCTAACCACATTTACATGAACCTTGACTCTACCTATTTTAGCCTTAAGATAGATGGAAAGTTATAAATGGTCATTCCTTATAATCATGTTTCACCTTTAGAAAGTTACTCCACACCCACCTTCAAGAGAAAATAAATCCCCACCTTTAAATAGTAATTATTTATCTCACCTTAGGGTTATTTTGATTTTCAAAATAGAATACACACCTGACATGACCAAATCCTTAGAACTATACTCATGTGTTTGGATTTTCCCCAATGGTACAAGAGACTAAATAGTCTGAAACTTGGACTTCTTCCAACATTTCATGGTCATTCCCACATCGGCTGAACATTTCATGTTATAACGGCAACCAAAATGCCTATAAAAAACGTGGGCCATAAATCATGACATCCTTTCTCCCAAATCTAAGGATCCAAATAGAAAATCCAATTAATTTTGTCTATATTGAAATTAGAAGAAGTGTAAACACATGTTATACACACATAATCATATAATTCATAACATATAAGGAAAAATCATGTAACATAAAGTAAAGAACCATCACCACACATGAATTCACATGCATCCACACGCCTATCACATAAAGAAAGGGTATCATGGGTTACACAGATACCCATATGAATTTTTCATTAAGAAAGAGTCTCATAGGATACACATTCAACCACATGAATATCATATATATGAATTTATAATAAATATCCAAATGGTAAGGACTTAGTACCTCAAGAGAATCAATTCCAAAAGCCCTGAATTTCCGCTCATTTAATGGTTTCATAAGTAATTCCATTTAAAAAATAAAAAATTCTTCTCATTATAGAATATTGAATCATGATAAAAGAAGAATAACATGACAAGGGATAGAAACATATAGGAATTTCCAATGTAGAATCATCATAATAATTAGGTCAAGAATCAATAGAGAGAGAGTGAGTGATCCTCAATATATATGTGATTTTATTCTTCAATGATCCAATAATTCTTTATTATATCACATTGGAATCGATTGATTCATCCAACATAGCTTAGATGTACTATTCATATTATGAAAATAAAAGGATTCAAGATTGAACAGACAAAACATACTATTCGGGAGCCATCCGATCAATCAAACCATGAAGCACCAAGGATAGGTGAGAGATAATTTTTCCAAAAGATAGATCCTTGAGATATTCAATATCAATTAGAGTCAAATAGAGAGAGAAATATTAGATAGGCCTATCAGAGAAAAATTACATATACTTACTTAATGATCGAGTCATTTGGCCATAAATATCTAGCTAGTGGAGAGTAGTTGGTCGACCGATAGGTCCAGGAATATCCAAGATCCTCTTCCTATACCACCAATGGGTTTTTTCCTTCCACCAGATATCCAGTGGAACCCACATTTTTTTGGGACTCTTCAACCTCCACCATCTAGATGGTGGCACAAAAATAGCTTCATGATTTTCGTTGGTACCCCCAATAACACCAAATTCTATTACCAACATTTAAAAGCATCCAACATGCTTCAAAATGATGAATAATAGAACTGAGATATACTAAAACTTAAGATTATCATACCTTGTTATTCTTATGTTGTTACAATTATACCCCTTTAACAATTTCTCATCATAAAGAAGTGTCTCTAGAAGTTTTCATCTAATAATTCATAGAATTTATCTTACACATCTAACACTCACTCCTAAGTCTCCTCTTGGAATCACCTATGATGCCATAGAAATCGAACTAGTGGAACTATGTTCCCCCATAACACTTTATCACTTTGATCCACAATCTGAATCAGCCACTCCATGAACGATGAATTTGGTTCCAATAGAACATCATTACTATTGATGAAATAGATAGATTCAGGATCATACTTCTTAATATAAGACACATATAACATGTTATGCATACTTCGATACCACATAAGAAGATCCATTTGATAGGCTACTATTATGATTTTATTTATGATATCATATGGTCCCAAAAAACATGGTTCAACTTCTCCTACTTCTAGAATCATTTATTCTTTGACTAAGGTGACACCCTTAAGAAAACCTAGTCACTGATGATGATATCTAATAGTCATTTTATTCCATTAGAATACAACATCTTTATACCCTATGTGGTAACCAATGAATTTTGAATCAACTAGACTTGATTAGAGGCATCTTAAACCATAATCATCTAAATAACTACTACCTCACTATCCCCATTAATATAAAATGATTAACGACATGGTTGACTATAAAGGGTCACAAAAGATTCCATTTTAATTGAATAATGACAGATTTTGTTATAAATGAATTATACTTTGGGAATATTATCATATCATTATCTAATGAAATACAAAGTAAATTCCTAGAGTATATACTCTAAAACATGGAATATCATTTCTAATTTCCCTTTTATTAGTGGATTATATGTTGTACTAATCTACATTTGAATCCCAATCATTTCTAAAATTCATTCCAAATTCATGATGGGAGAAAAGAATCTTGGTCATATATTGTTCTCAAAGTCACTCCATGTATCCAAACCATCTCTCATACATTGATATTTCTTAACACATCCATTGAACAAGAATCTTGAATCAGGAAGAGATGATCCACCATTGCATCCAAATTTATATAACCCATACCATGTCTCAACCTCTGATGTTCCTGGGTAGCCTAAAAATAAAATCTATCACCACTTATTTCCACTTATACACTAACACCAATAGAGGTTAAAGAAATTCACTCCGTCATTAATACTTGACCCTAATTCTATAAAAGGTAAGACAATAAGAGATAAAGTTTTCAATATCCACTTTCATACCCCACCACCATAAACCTCATTAGATATCATGATATATCTTTTTGATCATGGGTTAACTACCTAATATTAGGCATAACAATCTCTCATCAACTCTTCTCTCATAAAACTAAGAACCAAAACCCTATTTTGAATGTGCATCACATCATTTAAATCAAAAGACCACCTTTACATTATTTCATTTCCTACCAATCATTCCCTCATCAACAAATATTCAAATTCATACTCCTAGGTAACATTCAATCAGTCCTCTAAGGTACAAGTGATGACTTATGTGGAATAGGCCACAACCCCATGTTCCTCAGATGAACCAATAAATCAATCTACAAGCTCATTAACATTCACTATTCTTTTGATGATCACTCTCCAATAATCTCATCTTCCTACTAATAGATTCTACAAAAATCCCATGAGGATAATACATATTTAACTAAATCCTTTGTAGGTACATAACCAAATTCCTTTTCTTAAGATTCATGTATGGATGAGAGAAGATGTAACATAAGCTCATGTAGTCAATATAAATGACATATCTCTCACTAAAAAGATAGTGCATCCAAAATATCAAGGCATGAACTAATGAAGCCAACACTAGATCATGAGTAGAGTAGTTTATATCATGGTACCATAGTTGATGAGATCCATTAGAAACTAACTGATATCTATACATCAAGACATATCTGAATCCAACCTTGAAGCATCAAAATAAACTATATAACAAATCCTAGGCTTAGAAAAAATTAAAATTGGATAATTAGTTAATCATATATTTAGCCATGGGAAGGACTCCTCACACTAGTCAGTTCACTCTAACTTTACCCCCTTCTTGGTAAGTCACATAATAGGTGATAATAAATGGGAGTTTTATTGAAAGAACTGCCTAAATTATCCTTCAAAACCCAAGAAACGCAAATCTCAAACATGTTCCTAAGTCCTTCTCAAGTCATTACTACATCTACCTTATCTGAATCAATAAGTATTCCTATCTTAGAAATCATATGCTATAATTAATGCACGTCTTGGATCAAAAAAACCATAGAAATATTGGAATAAATTTTTCTCACTTAAAATTAACACGATCTAAAGGTGAATAGAATTTTACTACATGGTTTTTGAATATATTAGAGTATTATAAAAAAATAAAGGAGTTCAGGAATGGGTGATATATCCTATTCAAGTTATCCATAAAAACTGTTGGAGAATTTATCAACCCAAATAGAATCCCAAGATAACTATACAACCAATATCTACTCTAAAATTCTATCTTTAGGATGTCTTATTTTTTAACCTGAATCTAGTGGTAGCAAAAAATAATGTCAATCCTAGAGAACCACTAAACCCCACCACATTAATTAATTTATAAATCATCAATCCTTGAAAAAAGATAACTATTATTTACCATGACCTAATTCAACTTCTTATAATCAATATATAAATGAAGGCTACCATACAGTTACTTAAAAAATAGGTGCTCCCTAAGAAATTGTTCTTGGTCAAATAAATCTTTTATCCTCTATATCTTCAAATTATACTTTTAGTTATTTAAACTCAAGTGGTTCCACATGGAAAGTATAAATAAATATAGTTTTTGTACCTAGCATGAGTTCAATAAAAAAATTACTCCACATGTTAATAAGAAGACTTATGATGTCATATAAAAATAAATTAGGATAAATATATGTCATGAGGGTAAGAGAGGATGGAACTATTTCCTAATATACGAAAAGAAACATATTCACCACCTTTGTTATAGTGGGTCAAACATAGATAAGGTCATTTCCCACTATACATACTCATAAATACTACTCTCTTGTCAAGAAATACTTCCCTACATTAGGGGTATTTAAGGTCACCTATCTTTGGTAACAACGGATGTATGTTTGATAATTAGTCAATCAATCTAGAACAAAAATCAACTGAAATAAATTAAATTATAGAACAAAAAACATCCCACAGATGTCCTTAGACATCAAATATAATGGGACACTCTAGGTATATTTGAAGACGATTCACCTTCCTTCCCATGGGTGTCCCAAGAGACAATAGTTTTGATGAGAACTTAACTAGTAATTCTAACCCAACAGTAACTTGAGTGGATACAAATAATAAGAAGATCATGTTTCAAATAAAGTAAAAGAATTCATAGATAAAATAAATATCATAACTCAAATATTTTAATGTCCCTGTCCACCATCAGTTGGAGAATGGTCCGATACATAAACCTTCTATCCATCAATTCCATTATACTTCTAGGTCACTGAATTTTATAGAGTATATACCTACAGTTGAGGTCCTATGTCCAAAACATCACATGAATTCGTGGATACCATCAATGGTATCATTGAACATAATCCCTGAATATGACCTATCATTCCATGTCAATGACACTCCTTAATAGGTTTCATAAAAGACCTACAATAAGTAAAATTTTACCCATAAGAATTTTTGGATCATAATATTTAGCTATATATGGAAATGCTTCTAAGATGGTGGGGGGGGGGGTGAAATGTAGTTTAAAAACATAGTTTAAGAAATCTAAACTAAACAAAAACAAAATCCTCTAAATGTAGGTTATTATAATCATCCATTAGTTCGATTAAAAAATCACTAAATTAGAATAACAATATAGTCTGATTATATCAGAGTGAAAAAGATTTATATCACTATGGATCCGATTAATTAGAGTGTGTTAATAATAATTTTAGTTAGTATGATATAAGAAATCAAATAGAAAGATAAATAGGATGAACCAACTTCTATTAAATTTAAATATAATTAACACTTGTGAAAACAAGAAATATAAAGCAATAGTAAGAATGACATACAAGCTATAGAAAGAAAATCCAATTTTAACATTAGGAGTAAGGTAGTAAATAACCCTAACAAAAGGCATATACTATTTTATAATTAAAGTAAAATCTATCTTTCCTAACTAGGAAATCCCTAATATGAAGATCAGTCCCATATTCATATCCCCAAAATCCCCTCGATATGATGATAAGATCTGAATTACTATCCCCATAAGCCTTTGATCAGATGGATCATATTCTTCATCATTCTATCCCTAGAAGCCCTTTACCATTACGATGATCGTACATGAGTAATACTTAAAAAAATTCTTCAGGAGAGAACTAGACAAGGTTTCCTTAAAATGAATCTCTATAAATGACTAAAAAATACTAAGAAATATATGTTCACATTGGGTAATATTCATAAAATTTGAGAGAGAATATAATCAACCAGCTACAAGATCTTTAAATGGCTTGGTAATTATAGTATGTTCTCCCATCGGTCATATTTCTGAATTTTTGGCAATGGATTTGGACACCTTGAACTTGACAACTCATCGTAACTTAATATATAAAATTTTATTAGTTTAAAACATTACTATGTAAAAGACTTTCCTTACATTAGAAACAAGTATTTTGAATTATAATTATAAATATAGGTTAGTCTGATGTAATTCCTAACAATTTTCATTATAATAACATTTATGAGTATCAATCTAATTTTTATCAGTACTAGTACCATTTTTATTTTCAGGATTTTGTTTAGTATGAGATAAATGACTAATGTCTAACTTCTAGTCAAATAAATGTGATTCCAATTTATCAAAAACATACTCATTAAAATAACCATAGTAAAGAATATAATGTTTTTTTAATACTTTATAAATTTTATTAAGTATGGTAAAAAGTAATATTTTTTTTAAAATAACATTATAAAACTCTTGGGAAAAGAAAATTTAGAAAATATTTTTTAATAATGTGTTTGTGATTTCCAATACTAATGGAATGGAAAATTAATAAGTAGAACATCTGACTCAATAATTCTCCCATTTTTGGAAAGAACAAACCCAAAACATAAATGAAAAAATAACTTTGAAAAACTTATAGCCCATTTTTTGTAATACGTTTTTAGAGTTAATCATTAATCCTTTACCCCCCTATGTTTATAACTCTTCTGAATATGATTGTGAATATGATGTAATATTAGTATAATTATCCCTTTAGGAAAACTTCTCCCCTATAGGAATACATCTCCCCTTAAGGATCATATTATATCCCTTAATGAAATATCTTTCCCTTCCTATTAAAACATCCCTTTTAAAAAAATCTTATCCTTATTTAATATTTTCTCATGTATAATGATTTCTCCCCCTTTTTGATTTTAAAAAATAAAGGGGAAATGTATGGAGTTTCCTAAATTGTTAGAGAAAAAATGAAACAATACTAAACTACCTAATCATCCAATAGAAATATGAATGAATATATAAAAAATCATAATTGGATAAACATTAAAACAATCAAATTATGATAAAAATACAATTCCATTGATCATTTAAAAAAAGTTATAAAAATATATCAAGAGTTTAGAGAAAAAAACAACTCTTTATTCATCAAAGTCATGATGATGGATTTTATCTTATTGAACTCCTTGGGATATTTTTTCATCATCTCAAATTTTTATTCCAAAAAACATATCTTCTTAACTTACTTCAAAATCTTGTTATTATCCTCATTGAAAAGAAAATGATTTTCTTTAATGGATCAGAGTCTGGTCATCTCAAGCTCCATTTCTCAAATATTCTTTTTAAAACTTTAAACTTCATCGGTTCATTTATCAGAGGTATCTTTAAAATATTCCACAAATTTTACCCTTTCATCCACGTGTAATGATATTTCCTTGAAAACACTTTTTGATTATACCAACATCCTCCTAACATAATAAAAATTTTCATCACGTATTTGGATATCACCATCAACTGGATGGAACCAATTAACCATCTGATTACATGCCTTTTTACTAGTCTATGAACTTTCTTGAAAAATAATATCTCCACCTTTGTCCGAATGACTTTATATGTTAAAATAATTAAAGATTCCAATTTTTGATCAATAATTTCATGAATTAGATATCCAATTGATTCAATTTGAGTAAAATAAGGAATCTATCCTTATAGTATCTTAAAAACATGAACAATATAATCAATTCCTTCAAATGTATTGGTTCTAGCAGAATCTTATCAATCTAGCTGAACCACAAGAGTTTTTATTTGTTAGTTTCTGACTTCAAAAACTTTTTATTTCTTATTATCATTCCATGAAACTTTTTTATCAACTTCATTATACAATTTATTATCATTATATAATTCCAAAATATCCACATCATCAGTGTTTTCATTAATATAAACTTTGGTTTTGGAATTTTTATCATCTTACACTTTCTTTTATGAGGATTGATATTCTTCTTCTTCTGATGATTCATCTTCAAAAATACCATATTTACATTACTTATAAGGTCTTGAAGTTAGATTATATGATTATGAAGATGAATCTAGTGACTTTTTATCAGATTTAGTTTCTTCGTTCTCATCTTCCAATTCATTTTCATATTGTTCTTAATCTTATATATCTTTATTTACCTCAAATAGTTTTTCTATCTCTTTATATTATTATTTTGTTATTTCATTTCCTTATCCTTATTTTCCTTCAACTTGTTCATCAAATTCTTTTTCAATGTCTTCATGAAGTTTTCTTTTAGTTATGAGAGATCCTTTTCCTACTCGTTCTAATTTTGATGGATTTTATTGAACCACTGGAACTGAATCTTGTTCAGTAACCTTTCCAATTCCTTTGTTAGATATATATGGAATATCAACATACACAATTGTTGTTTCTTAAAAATATAATCCGGATCCTATATTAACTTGATCGGTATAAGAATATGGTATATCAACCTTCTCAAATTCCCTTTCTAATACTTCCAAAATATTTTCACACAAATAATCTTCTAATAACATCTGTTTTTATTTATTTTTCATTGATTATTATGAAAGATTTTTGGAATCATAAATTTTTAATCCCCGGCCTCTGTAGGGTCGAGTCTAATATCTAGATCTATATATTTTTTATCAACATTGTTTTCATTCAATCATCAGAAACAATAGTAGGAACATTCTTTTTCTTACTTTTTTTCTTTGGTGGGGAGGTCTCAACCTTCCCTTTATTCTTCTTACCAACTTCCTCATCCTTCCTTGATGGCTCTTCTTCTGATGCAACTCCATAAACCTTCTCAATAAACTTATTTTATTTCTTATCAAACACAACCGCCTCATGTTCATTATATAATCACTTATAAATGAAATCTTCTCTTTCATCAGATGTGATTTATTAGAAAATTTAAATACATTCATACATTCAATATTTATTTTTCTTATAAAATATGTAAACATAATGATATTATATTTGATAATTTTTTTTGATGTTTTCTATGGTGATAAGGAAAAACATGACGAGATCAGTATTTTTTATATTCACCAAGACATCTATTAAAAATAGATCAGATACCCTCAGAATATCTCGATCCCCTTTTTTGGGTATGAGAAATCCTTGAATCAATTCAGTGAATAATAAATTTTGTAGTGTCATATGTTAAAATTTACTAAATTTTTTATATTCAGAAAATAAGGAATCCTTATATTTTTATTATAAAGAAAACCAAAAATATCAGGAAGCTTGTGAGTAGGGAAATACCATTCTCCTCAAGAAGTTATTCCAACCAAATCTGCAAGTTTTTTATATGACAACTTATATCTCTTACCATACATTGTGAAATAAATTTTATCTTTAACAACCTCTTTGAAAAACATAACAGATGCATAAAATTCATGTACAACATCAAGATAAAATAAATCAATGTTTTTATCTTTATTCTTAATTAATATACACTCCCAACCTTGAAAAGAGAAAATCTTTTTTAGTGTTGAATCATACTTATCATAGAAAGATATTTCAATTAAACTTTCTATGAAAACATACCACTTTAAAAAAATCCTAATTGGTGGTCATAATATAGAAAAAAATGGTGAATTGAATGAAAAATAAGAATTTTTGACTATGAAACTTGTAGTGTGTAGCACCCTAGGGTGAAAAGATTGAACAACAGATGTGGGACATGGGGGGGAGGTTCCCTCCTTTATATAGAACTCGAGGTGATAATTATTCTTCCCTAAGAAATAAAATTGTTGAGATGAAGAATCATTTGATCTGATAGAAAATATCATGTTTAATAATGTTTTAAGAAATTTATGAACTCTTTAAGTTTTTAAAACATTTAATAGATTGAAAATAAATCCTATTAGATAATTTGTTAAAATTTTTAAAAATAAAACAATGATTTTTTACAAAAAAAAAAAAAAAAAAATAGAGACTAACATAATGAGATAGTGTAAAAACTAGAAGAAAATAAAATTTTTACTCAAATTGGAAAGATCCATCATTAAAAATAACCTATTTTCTTGGTTTTTGTAAAATAACAATATTTCGAATGTTTTTGAATGTAAATACTGGATACGACAGTTTCAGTATGAAATGTAATTACAATAGTTACATTAAGAAATCTGATTTTAATAATTTTTTAATCTGAAAATTTTATTATAAAAATTTTAACCTATAAATTTTGTAACAGTTTTTGATTCGGATGAACTATTTTATATTTATAACTTTGAAAATTTCATCAATAAATATGAGTTTGAATAAAACATTATGATTAAAGGAAGACTAAATTTTTTAGAAAACTAAAAGTTAACAAAATGTAACCCCCCTATGAAAATAAGTAACTTAACATAGGATATGGGTAAATTAGAAGTAGATATCAATGATTACTTTATTTTGATCATTCCTAGATTCTTTTTAATGTATTGAAATCTGTCAGAAGTAATAGGTTTTGTAAAATACTAGCAAGTTGATCTTGTGTTTCAAAGAATTGTAAAATGATATCTCCTTTAATTATGCGATGCTATATAAAATGATGTCTTATATCTATGTTCTTTTCACATGAGTAATGTGTTAGGTTTTTAGTAAAATAAATGGAACTTATATTATAAAAAATTATTTTAGTTTTAGTAAAACTCATTACATAGTCAGTGAGTGTGTTTTTTATCCACAACACTTGAGCACAATAACTTCCAATTTCTATATTTTCTACTTTTGTAGTGGAAAGTGATATTGAGTTTTGTTTCTTACATGGACATAAAAATAATGAATTTCCTAGGAAATAACAAGTTCTATTTTCTCTTTTTCTATCTACTCTATATCCACTAATTTCAGCATAAAAAAAATCCATTCAAAAACATTTTCATATGAATATAAACTCCCTAAATCCATAGTTCCCATACGATAACATAAAATAAATTTTAATGATTTTAAATGGGATTATTTTTTATTTTCTTTATATCTTACACCTAATAATTCCAAAAACATTAAATTTAGATGACTACTAGTTAAGAAAAGTAAAATTATAATCATAACTCTAAGAATATTTTGATCAACTAGTTTCCCAACACATCAAGATCTAAATTATTTAATATACCAATAGGTGTAATAATAATTTTAGTATTTTTGTATCCAAATTCCCTAAGAATATATTTCATATACTTATGTTGATATATAAATGTTTCTTTTGGTTTTTGGGAGATTTGAAAACCAAGAAAATGTGTTAACTCAACCATAATAATCATTTCAAACTCAGATTTGATAAGATCTGAAAAGGAATCTAATAAATATTTTTGAGTTGAATATAATATAATTCAATCAACATGAATTTATAAAATCATGATATTTTTATTAAATTATTTTATTAAAAGTGTTGGATTTTTAGCTCTCAAAACAAAAATGTTTTGTAACAAAAATCTTGTGAACCTCTCATACGAAGCTCTAGGGTATTTTTTAAGTCCATATAATGATTTGGTAATTTTATAAACATATTAAAGATTTTTTTTATTTTCAATACTAGGGGGTTTTCAACCTAAACTTCCTCATAAAAATATCCATTACGAAAAGAACACTTTAAATCCTTTTTTTGAAATTAATCAATTCTACAAAGGCTAAAAGTAATAGAATAACATCAATCCTTAATACCAGTGCATATGTTTCTATGTAATCAATTACCTATTGTTGATCATATCCATTTTTAATAATACAAGCATTATTTATAATAATTATTCTATTTCAAACACATTTATTTCTATGAACCCATTTTACTCCAATTATAGAAGTTTCTTTAGGACATTAAACTAAAGTCCATACTTTTTCCTCTCAAATTCCTTAAGCACATAATTTATTTACATAATCCAATACCATTAACCTAAATCCTCATTTGGATTATTAGGTTCAAATTGGGATAAGAGAGATGGATGTTCAATTTCATCCCTAAAGGAAATTTATTCTTAAATGGTTGATCTTCATCACAAATGATACTTTCAGAAGGTAGATTCCTAAGAAACAAATGACTTATTGGGTTTTGAGAAATCTGTTCTTCTATAATATGTATAAAATAATCCTAAGTAATATCTTTAGAAAATAATTATTGAGTTATTTAATTATGATAATAACATTATAACAAAGGTTGGAATTCAGTTTTAGAAATAACATCCAAGGATGTAGATTGGGTTTTAGGAAAATAGAAGGGTAAAATTCATCAAAATTAGCATATATTATTTCCTCAACAGTGTGATAAGTTTTGTTAAAAACTCTATAAGCTCTAGAAGTAATGGAATTACCTAAATATATTCTATCATCATATATGGGTGAAAATTTATGAAAGTTAACATACATATTATGAATGAATAATTTGAAACCAAAAACTCTGAAGTAACAAACTTTTGATTTTATACTAGTCCACAACTCATAAGGAGTATTAATTAATAAATTTTAATTTAAAACTCAATTAATAGTATATGAGGAAGTAATAACAACTTCAGAATAAAAATATTTATCAACTGGGTATTCACACTACATAGTTCTAGTAATTTCCTGACGAATTATAATTCTTATTTTAACTACACAATATTGTTATGAGGTTTTAGGTGATGAAAAGTTATTCAATAACTTTATCACTAATTTTTTTTTTCAAAATATGAATTAAAAAATTCTCCACAATGATCACTTTGAATAATTATCAAGGATATGTTTTTCTCACTTTTTAATTGGACTAAAAAAGTTTTAAAATAAAAAAAGTTACATGTTTTTTTGTGAGAAAATAAACCCATGTATATCTAGTGTAATCACCAACTAAGACATATACATAGAATTTTACACCAATAAATCTAGTTTGGGAAGGAAAAAATATATTCATGTGTACTAACTATAAATCATTAAACATCGAGGCTTCACTAATATATTTAAAAAATGACTTATCTTTCTTACTGTATTAACATGGGTCAATGTATTTTGAAGAATCAAACCTATATTCTGGTAGATCCCTAAAAAGTACTTTCTTATTCAATTTAGATAATTTTATATGGTTACAATGTCTTAACCTTCAATTCCATAACCAAGATTGATCATAAATTTGACTAAGGAAATGTAAGTATTGGCTCCTATGGTATTTTAATTTATGTGTATAAAAAATCTCATGCCAAGTGGTAGAATGATTAAATTCTACTTTGGTACTAAATACTAAACATTTATCATTCCTAAATTTCATAAGGTAAAAATCATCAAATAATTTACTTATTATTATAAGGTTTTTATTAATACCTTTAACAAATAAAACATTTGAAATAAGAGATTTACAAATAAGAACAACGTTATATATTCTGATAATTTCTCCTTGAGAATTATCTCTAAAAGTAAATTTTCCACCATTTATCTTTATAATCATTTTCAAAAAGCCTTCATTACCATTCATATTCCTAGAACAACAACTATCCATGTACTAAGTATTCTTGTTACTCGTAGTTTCTTTTTTCTCCTGAAAATAAAAACATTATACTTTCAGAACCCAAACATTCCTTGGTCAGATATTGTTAGAAAAAAATCTTAAGCACATCTATCAAATTTTTTTTGGGAATATTTCATCTATTTTAAAAAATAGGCTTTATTAAATCCAAGTGATTGAAATTTGTTTAGGGAGAAATTATTTTTTCAATGTCCACCACTTTGACCCATGGTATAAAAAGGTTCACTTTTGTAAAAAGTTAATTGTTACTAAAAATAGGATCCCAATTTATATAACCCATTTCAATATTATCACTGTAAGGAAGAATTTATTTATACATTATATCAAAATTTTCCTTACCCATGTAAACTTTTGATAAAAGTTTATTCACATAAGAAATTTAAGACTTTAGTTTTATAAACGAATTCTTATCCCCATTTATAATTTTTTTGGAGTTAAGTTTATCAAAACTAGTTTGTAAACTATATTTCTTAGAAAATAATTTGTCATGATATTTTGAGATAGTTTTTTTTTAATAATTTGTTTGATAAATATATTAAAAATGATATGATATTTCATTTGTTAAAACAGTAATTATTGAATCATCCTTGAAAGATTTTTCTTTAGCATTATCATGTTTTTTATGAATTTTATAATTCTCATTCTCTAAAAGTTTAAAAAAATGAAAAGTTTCATCAAAATAAGGTAATGAATTATCTTAACTAGATGGGGAAGATTTTTCTTCTGAATATGAATAATTTTTCTCATCAGGATAGTTAGTACATAAAAACATCTAGTACAGTTTCCAACAGTTCATACCTTTTCCAAGAAAGATTGACTAACCATTGGTACATTAGCAAAAAAGGACTATGTTCCAATGCCTAGAACTTTCATTATCTATAAATTTTAGAAGAATCACCTCCACGAACACTCTAGGTGTCTGATTATTTTAGAAATTTCTTTCCGTTGGGTTTATAATACTTATTAGCATTCCTTTTTGAATTTATTTATTTTATGTCTTTCCTCTTCAACTTTGGACATTCTAGTTTGATATGTCCAGCTGTATTACATTCATAACATGTATATTCATCTTTCTTATCACTTTTTCCCTTATGATTCTCTTTATATTGTTATTATAAATCTTTTTTTCCAAAAATCTTATTCCACCTTATGTATAGATATTCTAATTCATTCTCAGAATGTTTAGAAGTACTATAATCATATTGAACAATAACCTTTTTCTTTATCAAAGATTTAAGAAATTTTTCATGAATTTTAGCTTTAATAGGTATAGTGGTAGTAACCAAAGAAACACCTCCATTTTTCTTCTTCGCTTTCTCATCATCTCTCCAAAGTCCTCCTTCATATTACATAAGAGTTCCAATGGGATCATTCATGGTATGATTTTTCAGCTTTCTTGTCTCATCAAATGAAGATATTTTTTATTATAATTCATTACTAATAATATCAATAAACTTTTATATAGGAATTTCATCATAAAAAAATTTCTCACAAATAGATTGAAAATTGTTAATAATTTTCATGAATATCTAGTGCATTTTTTTAAATGAATCTCTAAGAAGAAAATAAAATGCTTAATAATATTCTCTATCCATTTTTATCATAGTCTCAACAACCTTTGAAGCTTTAAAGTGTGTGACTTCATGGTTTTTATAGACACTATTAGAAGCTTCACATGATGAAATTTGACTATAGAAACTTCTTGTCATAGTTCATAACAAAGTATTCCTTACTCTTTAGTTTGAATGATATTACAATTTTTCTTGAGGAGTAAAATTTTTAGCATCCTTATCTATAATATTATAATATATAGTAAGAATAAATAAATTCTCAAATCCAGTGTTGATTATAAAAGTCTTCATCATATCTCTCTAGTATATATAATCATCACCATCAAAGATTGTTGGTCTGTTTGGATTCAGATTGTTTATTGAACAAACATTTAGACCCGTCATCTTTAAAACAATAGAAATTCTTTTTCAACTAGTACATGTAAGTGTAATAATGTTTATAAACAAGCCATTTATATCAAAACATTAAAGAACATGCAATATGTAAAGAAATTAAAAACTCAGCATATATTTGAGTAGTAGAAACCTACTCTGATATTGATTATTGACTATCAAAATCATAGATCTCTTTACATGTCTATGATACTAATAGTTTGATTATATGATTTAGCTCTACATGAAAATACATACATGAGGGGGTGACTTGTAGTTTAAAAATATTATTTATGAAATTTAAACTAAAAAAATCCAAGGCCTCTTAATGTTGGTTATCCGACTTGGACCTCAGTTTGATTAAAAAAATCACTAAATCAAAATCATAATATTTCCTGATAATATAAAACTGGAAAAGTTCAGAACCACTATGAATTTTATTATTAATAGTCTATTAATCATAATAAAAGTTAATAAAATGTAACAAAAAGAATAGAAAGATGAATATGAAGACTCGTTTTCTATTAAATGTGCAGCAAAATTAACACTTGTGAAAACAATAAATAATGAGAAATAATAAGAATAAATCACAAGATATTAAAAGAATAACCTATTTTAATATTAACAGTAAGGTAGTGAGAAACCCTAACTAAAGGTATCCACTTTTTTATACTTATATTAAAATATTTCTTTCCTTACTAGAAAATCTATCGATACAAGGATCAGTTTTGTCTTCTTTTTCCCCATAACCCTCCATAGGAAGATCGGCCATGTCTTACTATATCGGTAAGCCCTCGATGTGATAGATTATTTCCCCCATCTTCCTATTCATGGAATCCCTCGATCATTATGATGATCATACATGAGTTAAAATTAAAAAAGTTTTTAAGGATAAAACCTAATAAGGTTTCCTTAAAACATATCTCTCTAAATTATTACAAAAGACTAAGAACAATCTATTCATGATCTGTAATCTTTAGAAAATTTAAGAGAGAATGTAATTAACCAGTTTAAAACTCTTTAAATGACTTGGTAAAAATATGAAGTGCTCCCAACTGTCATATTTATGAGTTTTTTGCAATGGATTCTGACACCTGGAACTTGACATCTCATCATAACTGAATATCCGACGTTGTATTAGTTTACACCATTATAGTGTAAAATATTTTCCTTACATTAGAATCAATTCTTCTATAATACGATTATAAACATAGGTCATTACGATGTACTTAATTACTATTTTCATTATAATAACCTTTCCGAGTATAATTCTGATTTTTATCGTCGCCAGTATCAGTCTAATTATCAAGAATTCTTTTTAGTATGAGAGACATGAATAAAGTATGAATTATTTTCTCATAAATTTGAGTCTGATTTATTAGAAACATACTCATTACATTAATCATAATGAATATTGTAATGATTATTTTTGTAATAATTTATAATTGTTTCTAAGTATAGTAAAAGGAAATGTTTTCAACAAAAAAACATGCTAAAACACTTGGGACATGAAAATTTAGTAAATATGTTTTATGAAGGTGTTTGTGATTTCCAAATCTAAAGGAATTTAAAACTATGAATTGAAACTTATGAATCAACAGTTATACCATATTTTATTATTTCCTCCCAAGAGGAAGATGAATATCACATATTTAGATCTAGCGGCCTCTCACAACTTTATCACCTCTCTTTTTTACTTCCTCTTCCTACTAAAAGAAGAGGAACCTACAACACCTATACTGATTACACTCATTAGTCCACTAAGATATCAAAGAAGACCTTCTCATTTATCCTCCTATAGTCCCTTCTTAATCATGATAGATTTTTAAAGCACATTAGAGTATATTATCAGTTATAACATCCTAAACTGGAACCATAGTTATGTTTAAAGTGTAATTATAGATTTCTAGGCCTTTTTCACTTCATTACCATTCAAAATATGAGTAATATGGATCAAATCCATAAAATAAGAATAATAAGTAGCTACCTTCATCATCCCTTGATGAATATCAATAAACTCCTAGGCAAGGTCTATCTTTATCGCACCATGGGAAAAAATGTAGAAGGATAGGTACTGGAATGTATTTGAAGTTAGAACCTCACACATCCCAAATTTGTTCACTAAACTCCACCATTGATGATTATATCCATGAAGCATAAAAGTTTTCAATTTGATCCATCAATCATCTAGAGTGTCCACCAAGTCAAAGATTCATGTGATTATTTTTTTCTTATTCTTAGAATACTAAGGGAATCCAATACCATGGAAGGTTAAGGGATGATAAAAAAGAAATTATAAAGAGAAATTGACCATAGTAACTCCATCCCCATAGGATCCTTCACTATATATTGGAACTACATGAAAAACTTAGACTTGAAGTGGTTATACAGCTTAGACCACTGGATAAACTACTAGAGTAAGATCAAGTTCACCCTCCTATATGTTTATCACTAAGGAAGTATCATCCCTTTCATTATCATTTTTAACCTGTTAACTTGGTGGTACCGTAAGA
The DNA here is from genome assembly GCA_963277665.1 of Viscum album. Taxonomy (NCBI): domain Eukaryota; kingdom Viridiplantae; phylum Streptophyta; class Magnoliopsida; order Santalales; family Viscaceae; genus Viscum; species Viscum album. The sequence continues at coordinate 513,124,951 of OY728141.1, read as the reverse complement.
TGAATAGAAGTCATTGTTCTTTGAAATTCCAATACAAACTCTTATAAATTGTTTTAATGAATAAAATGACTACATCGCTCAAGAAATTAATAGAAAAAAAATAGATACACTTTATGATGTCTCCTCTTAGGAGTCTAATGATGTTTATTACATATAACCCCTAACTTAAACCTATGTATCGGCACATTCAAATTATTCATAGATAAATACATATAAAAATCATAGCATACTCAAGGCAAAGGTATTTAACATCCCAACTCATATCACTAGGTTCAATCTAGAGTACCACATAACCTCATGTGAATATCCCCATTTTCAAGGGTATAACAACTAGTGATGAGGGCCTAAGTTATGTCACAATGATACTATACCCCTAGTATTAATATCAATACATCATAAACCTAATAAAACATAAATAAAAAACCCTATAACTACATAGTGGAAACTATAAAAATAATTTCATAGATTAATAGATGGAATAAAGGTATATTGAAATTTGAGGAAAAGTTACCATAGTCTATACACACATCCATATACAAGGCATAATATAATGGGTACAAGAATTTCATATCAAGCAAAGAATCAGAGTCATAGACACATCCACATGCATATCATATCAATCAAGGGTCTCATGGCCTAAACACACTCCCACATGAATATCACATTAATAAAGGGTCTTAGGAGATATACATTCACCCACATTCATATCATACATAAAAATTCATACAAATGAACCTAATGGTAAGGACTTCCTATCTCAATATTATCAACACCCAATGCCACAAATTGAAACTTAGATCAAGCTAGTGTAAGTAATTCCCTATATCAAATACCAATTCATCTCATGCGGGAATTAAGAATCATGATCCAATATGAATAAAATTATAAGGGATAGAAACTGATAGGGTTTACCTATGGATAACCACCATAAATTTTAGGTCTTGATATGGTCAAGAGAGAGAGAGAGAGAGCGTGATCATCAAAAAAATTGTATCCGATCATTTAATAATCCAAGATTTCTCTATAATACTATAATAGAATATATAGATCTAGGTAAAAAAGTGTATATTTTCAATTATTATTAATAGAAAGAGAGTATTTGTACTATAGTGGATGAAACATACCATTTGGAATCCAGCAAATCGATCCAAGTTTGAACCATCAAAGATTGTGTAAGGGGAAAGAAAATTCACATAAAAGATATCTCCTAGGGCCATTTAGTGTGAATTAGAGTCTAACCTTGATAGAGGATTATCAAATAAGAACATTAGAGTAAAAATATAAGAGTTACCCTAATGAAATGGATATTAGGGAACCACTAGATAGCTAGTGGGCCACACCGGAAGGACGGTGGAGACTAACCATATTTTCACTAGCTCTAAGAGGATTTCGCATCCTCTGTTAGTACCATTAGATATCAGTTGGAACCTATGTTATTAATAGGCCTTTGAAACCTACACCTACTAGATGATGGAACTGAACCAACTAGCTAGTGGCACACCAGTAGCTTCAAGTTGTGGATTGGTACCCTAGATCATTCACTTATGATTCCTATCCTCTAAAAGCCTTCAACATGCATCAAAATAATGAATAAATAATTCATGATATGATTAAACTTAAACATAATGTACCTTTTAATTTTGAGGATTTTATAAATTTAAAATAGTTTCAGAGTTAACTTTCATGATTTTCAGACCTCTTACTCCTTTGGTCTATATTTTAATATAGTGGATCTTATCCTTGAGAAGTTTAATACTAGAATGATAAAATAGTTTAACATAAATCATGATATATATAATAATATATAAATAAGGTAATTAAATAAAAATTAGAAATATAGGATTTATAGAAAATCAATGTACACATGTATTTATTCATTAGAGATAAAAAAGATATTATAATAAATCCCAAAATAAAATAAAATATAGGGAACATGAATATTTGAAAAAATGAATAATTAAATCCTTAGGATCATCCAATTTTAGTATCCCCCTCCTCATTTCCTATTTCATAAAATGAAATATAAGGACTATAATTAAGCATATTCTATTTGAATTCATTATAATCATTGTCCAAATCATCAATATACTCAACATAAGGTTGCTGATATAGAATTAGTGTTGGATGATTATAAAAGGGAACTAATATGAGTGTGATATTAAATTTTGGGTCTAACAATGTTTTAATTGATGGTATGATAGGCTGAGATGCCTCATGAATTTAGCAAATAGGATTAGTGTTCATAATAATAAGTGACTGGTCCTCTAAAATTAGAGTGGATGATTTTTGGGATGAAATTATAGGAGGTCTCACTTTGGAAACTGATGTGTCTAGGTCAAGAGTAGTTGGAACTAGTGGAGATACAATTAGAACTAAAAAAACTAGCTCAAATGGGGAAATAACATGTGGGTGAATAATGTTGTTTAATTAGTGATCTCATAAATTGCAACTATTTTCTTTATCCACTTGTTGGGGTTGACCATAACATCAACACTTTTTTATATTGTTTTTATCATCATTTTTATTTTCCCTTGGAATTGTTCTTCATCTCATCCTCTACTATATTTTTTCTTTCTTCATCTTACAAAACTATCATTTTTTCAAAACAATAATTAACTTCTTCAAAAAACACTTTGAGTTTGTTAGCATCTATATCTAAATAATGAGTAGTAGAATTGGCAGGTACAACAAAAGTCTCATGAGGGAGAATTACCAACGTGTATGGCTATTAGAAGGATTTTACATGGTGTTAGGTGTAGTATATGGCATTAATAGTAGATATATTTAGTGAATATGGTTTCAAATTATCCTCCAAATTTATCATATCATTTCAAAATTCATGTGGAACCTCATGGTTTGGAGAGAAAGGGATCATAGGACATAGGTATAGATCGATGCCTAATTTCACTTCAAGTAGTATCATAGGATCTATCGTATAATCTTATATCTAATTCGTATATATATATATTTGGCTTCATGTTTGAAAAAAGTAATAGTAATGATATCATCCAACTGTTTCCTTTGAGGAGGAGATGCAAATTAGAAAAAAGAGTACCCACATGTTTTGGGTGTTGGATCATTGAATATATCCTCTTTATCATGCAATTTTGGAACTTCAACCTATAGAAAGAAATTATTTCCTACATTAAAAACTATTCCAATATTATGTTATATTTTTATATCAATTTTATAGATACCCTACTTTTTCTTACATTACTATTACATCATTTTAAAGATAAAAAATATAATAGTGTTACAAAACCAGGATCCAAATGATTAGTGCCTTTGGAAAATTAGGAACAAACATAACATTTACATACTAAAACATATAAATTATTTAGTTCCTTTTTTCTCTAGCTTCTTAGTGTCCTTCGTTTTCTTTATATTATAGGCAATCATATGAGGATATACATTAATGAAATGGGTGAGACAAATTACCAATAAGAGGATAAATAAAAACTTGGATCAATATACCATGGGTGATCATAATGAACTTCACATAACATAATCATATGATCATCATCATAATCCTGAGCAGAAGAATTATATAAAGGCACTGAATGTGGTAATGCAAAAAAATGAAACATCATGTCTTAGTGGTCAACTACCACCCATAGTTATGAACACTGCTAGAATAATGTTCACACATATCATATGTGCATAAACATAACATCATCATTGTGAACCAATATAGCATCATGTTCACACATATTTAACATTATCTCATGAGATACATCACATTTCCCATTTTCATGCAATAATATATAATTTTAGGGGAATCTGTCACATCATAACATTTACAAAATCATTCTTTCCACATAGAATGTAGATCAATCATGGACATAAAATAACCCATGGAAATGAATGGGTTTCATAAGAATTTCCTAAATTATACATTTCTGAATAAACATTGGGGTTCCGAAAACAATAAGGGAATAAAAAACTTGGTATAAGAATCATCAATCTTTATTGAGAAAAACAACCTCATGATAATTAAAAGATGTGTTTTTTTAGAAAGAAGAGTTATTTTGAAAAAATATTTGAATATTTTAAAAAATAATATTGGAAACATATAAATAAAAAAAAGGTAAGAAAAGAGAAGTTATATTTTGGGAATTCAAAATAACATCCACACTAAAATTTGTCATGAAAGGGGAATAACCTAAAGAAAGGAAATTGGGTTTGAGAATCCCTTTACCTTATGTCTAAATTCTTTATTCACATTAATATCCAGGATAATAAAATTATATTCATTAACTAATAAATAAATAGGCTCTTATACATGTATTTGAATTATTATAATTTAAATTAGATCATTTATGGCCATTATGATTAGTTAAGTGTTCAATTTAATCACTCGGGAGTGTTCGTTTTCTTGGTTTTCATGATTGGTTCACAGGTATACATGTATAGAAGATCATTAAAAATGGAGATAATTATCCAGAATTTATGTTATATGTTATTAATAAACTTCCATAAGTTTAATTGGTCACATATATATATTATATATATGAGGATTATTCATTAGATAAAATGTTAATGATAATAATTTAGATTCATTTGGTGGTTTTCGATCACAATGAGCTTGTTTTGTTTTATTATTTAATATCAAGTATATAAGATAGTTCCAAAACATAAAATAATATATAACATAAATTTTACAATATTTTAAAACCAGTATAATAGTTTTAAGACCATATAAGAAGACGGTAAAGGAAAATGAAAACTTTTCATCCTTGAAGGTGATAAAACAACACCTCACAAATGACGCTTCTATTTTAAAAATAGATGGGAGAATAGTAGAGTTTTTATGATAGATTATTCTATTAACATAAAAAAATTATATTATATATAAGATAATATAGTTATCATGGAACTTGGATAAGGGGATATGAGGATAGAATAATAAAATAAAATAAAATGAAAGGAATTTAAAACAAAAGAAAGAGGATTTTACCTCCTGAATTATTCTCCTAGAGAACCTCCTTAAATAGAATGGTGTTGGACTTTTATTGAGACAGAATTATCTTATAAGTAGGGTATGGTATTGGTAATAGTATTGGGTATAAATTTTATAATTTTTAAGGTTTTCGAGGTGTGATGAGAAGAGGTGGTGAGGGTTTGAATTTATAGTTGATGGTAGGGGTGTTTTTTATTATTTTATTCATTATTTTATTATTTTGGAATAAGACTATGAATAATTTGATCCTTATCACTAAATATAATAAAATAATTTTGTATAGTGTGAAATTTTGTAATTAAACCATCCATACATCATCTATGATTCAATATTTCATGTATTTGTTAAATCCAGTAAATTATCATATTTCATTATTCACAAAAAATTAAAATATTTTAGAAAAATGAAAAAATAAACATAAATAATTTTTGATATGTGAATTAAAATACTAACTCCATTTTATGAAAATAATTTTATAAACATGAGAATTTTAATTTTTAATTAAAATCATCATTTACTTGGAAAATTCAGATTTTAAAATTACAACTGAATTTATAATACTTTGAAAATTTAATTAAGGTCTCCTAAATTTATATTATAATAATAATATAACAAAATATTAATTTAAGAATACATTTTATGAAAATAAATATTCTTGTAAATCATTATATTAATTTTAAAATTGAAAATAAACATTTATGTTTTATAAAAATGCCAACACTTAATTAATATTTTTTAAAACAATTTTTTTACTTATATTATTATATAATTATATAATATTATCATTTATATGGTGAATAAATTTTAGTTATACATTGATAGGTGAGGTAATTATACTATTGGCTGGATAACTATTCTTAATTGTCATGCCACTATTCCAAAGGTCAAGTTACTATTCCATTGGAATATGTTCCTTAACTTCTAGAAATACATATTTTTCCATTCATTCTTAATTTATAAAGTTTGTATTGTGTTCTCTATTTTATTTTATGTGATTTATACTATATATAATAATTACAAGAAGGTAATTTTCATTGATAAATTTTTGGTTAAATATATTCTTTCCCATTATGAAATTTCATACTCAAAATTTCATTTTACAAAAACGGGTGAGGGTACTTATCCTTCATCACTTCCTCTAATTTCCATGTTTCCTTTTCGTACTTATGGTTTTTCTATAGTACATTGGTAATGTGAGTAGTCTTGCTGCATAAAACATTATCTCTACAATCAATGATCTTCCATGGCTGCTCCTCATAACCGAGATCATTTTCCAACTATACGACCTCTAGATTCAGAACATGTGAGGGATCTGGTATGTACTTTCTCTATAGGGATACAAAGAATACATCATGTACTTGATACATGATAGTTTTAAGTTCTAGATAGTATGCCACAACTCCAATATGATCAAGAATCTCAAAGGGGCCAATGTAGCTAGGACTCAGATTTCCTTTCTTCCCAAATCTCATGATCCTATTACATGGAGATATGCAGAGGAATACCATGTCTTCAACCACAAACTCTAGGTCCCATCGATGAATTTCTGCATAGATATTTTGTGGAATTTGGGATTCATTTATGTGCTAATGAATGGTTTTCACCTTTTCCACCATTTCTACGACCATTTCAGGTCATAGAAGATTATGTTCACCAACCTCATTCCAACATGCCGTTGTTCTGCATATTTTCCCATATGGGTCTTCATATAGATCCATTTGGTTGCTCAAGTAGAAACTATTGTTTTAAGATAACTTGGCCTGAAGCATATGTTCGTCCCATCCTCCTTTGAAGTCCATAGAACATGATCTCAACATGCATTGTTTGAATTGTCCTCTCTGATTGAACATCATTTTTAATATGATAATATGTACTGAAGTTTATCTTAGTGTTTAGAGTTTGTTATATACTTTTCTAGAACCTATTGGTGAATATTGGATCTTGTTCGGATATAATTGATAAGGGTACTCCATGAATCCGTAACACTTCTCTAATATATATCTGTGCTAGTTGATCTAGTTATAATTTTTCTCAAATTATGATAAATTGTGTTTTCATTGAAAGAAAATCTATAACAACCCATATAGCATTGTTTCCTCTAGATGAATTTGGAAGTTTATAACATAGTCCATGGTGATTTTTTCCAATTTCCATGTTGGTATGGGTAATGGTTGCATCATAACCTTAGAATTTTTCCCTTCCAGCCTTCAATTTCTTACATACGAGGTACTTTGATGTATATTCATAGTTATCCTTCTTCACATTGTCAAACCAATAGTTCTCTTGGAGATCTCAATACATCTTTATCCTCCCTAGGTGAATAGAGAAGGTTGACCTATGTGCGTCTCTCAGAAGATCTTTCTTTATCTATGGATTGGATGGTATTAATATTCACGAACCAAATCATAGAACTCCATCTTCACTAATTTTTAAATATGTGGATTTCCCCTTTCTCATGGATTCCACATTTTTCTGAAATTATACAATATTTTATTGAGTATCCTTTATTTTCTCAATGAGGGATGGTTGAGAAATCATTTGATAAAGGTTTGATGATGTTCCTTTATTAATGATTCCCATATCCATCCTTTTAAAATATGAGAATATTTTATCCTTCTCAATTCTCATAATTTATAACATTGTAGGATCATTTTGACTTAGAGAATACGACACTCACTACTGGAAAAATGACCTATACCCACGGTTCAAAACCGTGGGTATAGCCCCAAAAACCGTGGGTATAGCCTATACCCACGGTTTTGGGAACCGTGGGATGGAACGACATCGGTATAGGGGTCTCAACCTATACCCACGGTTTTGAAGAACCGTGGGTATAGGGGTGTCAAAGTGTCCACCATCGCTATTCCATCGTGGCACACAACAAACCCCACGGTTTGAAAACCGTGGGGTATTTAAATTCCAAAAAACCGGCACTGGGGAGACTTGAAACCACATCTCCCAAAGCCTCCACATCCACGCCTCATCAAGAAACCAACCGACCCGTCAATTTTCTCTATTATACATACATATATTTTCAATTATATATTAATATAAACTGTGTTTCAAAAATAAATATAAACCATGTTTTGCAAAATGTTGAAGGCAGCAGGATTCGAACCCGTTCCTGACTACTAGCCGGAATGCCGCGCCTCATTATGGAACCAACCGAGCTAACTATTTTATCTATTATACGAACATACATCTACTAATATATAATAATATTATCCACCTTTCGAAAAATGATAATAGCGAGAATTGAACCCGAAACTTACAGCACACGCGAAAAGATTTTTCCAACCGAGCTAAAGAATTTTTATTAATATATGTTTATATTTATGTAAATATATTAATTTAAGCATTGAAAAAATGTATTTCCACCAATTTTTTTCCGCGCCCCGCCTAATTTTATTTCCCCACCATAATGAGGGAAAGCTATACCCACGGTTCTGGAGAACCGTGGGTATAGGTCTTGAAAAAAAAACTGCAATACCGATGGTTTTCAATAACCGTCAGTATAGGTCTTCTGAAAATACCCTATACACACGGTTTTCTCCAAAACCGTGGGTATAGGTCTTAAAATAAAACTATACCCATAGTTTTTGGCACAAACGTAGGTATAGGAGGACTATACCCATGATTTTCCAAAACCGTGGGTATAGGTTCACATACTATCCCTATACCCACAGGTTTTTGCAAAACCATGGGTATAGACCTATTTTCCAGTAGTGACTTTATTCGCTTTGTCAGGATGGCAGTGGATTGAAAAATCATAATATTTGATGATCACTATCCATATTCACAAATTCATATTAATATACTTCTATGTGAATATATATTTTAGGCTCTTATGATTAGTAAATATTTTACACAACTCTTTATAGATATAATTCCACAATATTTTCAATACAATGATCACAACTATCAACTCTAGATCATGTGTGGGATAGTTTTTCTCATGAATTTTCTACTCCCTTATGGAGTAGGCTATCAAATTATAATTTTTCATTAGTACACAGACAAATCTCTTATTTGAAGAATCTTTGAATACTACAAATAGTTCCCCTCTCATCATAATTGAGAGTACTGGCATGGTGATAAGCCTCTTTTTACCTATTTGAATAAGTCTTCACATTCAATAGTCCGGAAATTTTTTTCTCCATTACGAGTTACCTTGGTTAGTGGATTTGAAAATCCTGAGAAGTTCTTCATAAATCTTATATAATACCTAGCTAGACCAAGGAAACTACGGATCCCTGTTACATATGTTGGCTTTGGCCACTCATTGGGTTCCTTTTTCTTAGAAGGGTCCACAGATATTCCATTTTTAGTGATAACATGATTAAAGAATGAAACTTCCTCCATCCAGAACTCTCTTTTATGGTAATTTTCATACATTTTCTCGCTTTGAAAAGTATTTATCATAGGATTCAATTTCTGACCATTTTCCCCAATTCTATTAGAGTATATTATAATTTTATCTATAAAGGCTACCACAAATATGAAAAGGTAATATCTAAAGACTCTATTCAATAAGTTCATGAATATTTATTGATCATTAGTGAGTTTGAAAGGAATAACTATAAACTCATAGTGTACAAACCTCATTCAAAAGGTAGTATTGGGAATATCTTCCTTCCTCATCTTTAATAGGTGATATCCTAACCGAATTTCCACCTTAGGGAAATAATTAGACCCACATAGCTGATCAAACAAGTGATATATACATGGAAGTGGATACTTGTTCATTATCATGATTTTTTGAGCTCAAGAAAATCAATGAAGAGGCACATCTATCCATCCTTCTTTTTAACAAAGAGGACTGGTGCACCCCATGGTGAAGCATTCATGCATATAAATCCCTTTTCCATATTCTCATGTAACTACTTCTTCAGTTCTTCTAACTCAATGGTGGCCATTTTATAAGGTGTCTTTGATATCAAAATAGATACAATAGTAACTTCAATTGAGAACTCAACCTCACGATCAAGAGTAAGACTAAGAAATTATTCAGGGAACACATTAGTGTAGTCCCTCCAAATGGACATCTCTTCAAGCATGATTCTCCCCATTATCTCAGTCATTTGAGAACAATATGATTTCTCATGAGTCAATAATATCCATACTAGATATGATGATTCTAAAATAGATTCAACCTCATACTTACACTTATATACAATTGAATGATGCTTTGGGATGTGAAGAGTGATCTCTCCTTACTGACAGTTGATGTTGAAATTGTATAAAGATAGACAATTCATGACCAATATAGCATCAAACTCCACTAAAGGAAGTAAGAAATGATTTTCTAAGAGGCTAATCCCAAAAATATTTACTGGGGAGTTGTTATATACTTTGGATGAAATAATTTCCCCAATTCCTATTCTCAAAGTAACTCAACCTCCATATTTTGAGGTTTTGTTTGAATAGGTCTACTAATCTTACAAGATATGAAATAATGTGTAGAACTAGAATCAAATAGTTTGTTTACTATTATTGAATGAATATAAATAATACCTATCACCACATCATTATTGGGATCCAACTCAAAAGTATTTATGGCATAAGCATTCCCTTTATTCATTGGATTTTATTGTCGTTGACACTAAATAACCTTGAGAACTTTAGGATTAGTTCACTATCTTACATAGTTCCCCTACACTATATAGTTGTAGCATTGAACCGTGGGTGGTTCTCTCCCTTCCTCAACCACATTTTCTAGATCCCTCGAATCTCTTTGAAATTCATGCACTTTGTATCCTTATCTACTACAATTGAATTATTTCCCCTCCCCTTTGAGGAAAATACCATGATTCTTCTTCCAAAAATTTTGACATCTAAGTTGTTGAGTTTTATTTACACCTTTTTCATTAGACCCACCAGCTTGAAACTCCATATTTCATTTCTTATCACTATATATATGTGACCACTCTCCAAAATCCATCTCCACTTTGAGATCACATCAAAAAACTTCTTCATAAATTCCAAATTCTAGAATTTCTAGTGCCTTTTGAAAGTTTGATTTTAAAATATTGATGAATCTACACATTTTTTTATAATTATTGTTGAAAAAACTCGATGTTTACCTTTCATGCCTTGTGAAATTTTCATTATAATCCATGAAATATTCACCTTCCTATTTCTTCAGATCTAATAATTCTTTATCCATCTCTTTATGAAGAGTTAGAGGGAAATACTTGTTAGGAAATATTTTTTTGGAAATCTTCCCACTCGATCTCATAAATTTATTCCTTTGGCTCAGTGTTATTAATCAACTACCATCATTGATAGGACTCTCCATCTAAATAATAAATGGTCATAGTCACCTTCTCCGTCTTAGAATAATGAAGCATAAAAAATATCTTCTCCATTGGGTTGAACCACTATTTCACGACTAGTGGATGGAAAGATCCATTAAATCTAGGTGGTCGTAAACACATAAAATAATAAATAGGTAGTTTATAACTAATAAGTAAAGGAGGAAGTTCCAAATTATTTAGATTATTCTCCTTAAGAACCAACATAGATAGATTGGTTTTTTGTATTTTTTTGAGACCAGAGGCTCTTGAGAAAGGGGGAATGGCTTTGGAAGAATATTAGTAATAAATTAAGAAATATTAAAGGCTTTGGAGGTGTAAAGAGAAGAGGTGGCGAAGGGAGGTATTAATATTGTTGGAGATGGGAGTTTTTTGAATATTTTATTCAATATTTTATTATTTTGGTTAAAATTTTTGAATAGTTTGAACCTAATCTATAAATATAATCAAATATTATAGAATATTTTGAGATTATGGGCTTAAATAATCCCTAAATTATCTATTACTTAATAATTCATGTATTTGTTTAGTACCGTAAATTATTATATTTCACTATTCACAAAAAATTCTTCTATTTTAGAAAAATACAAAAAATTGACCCTAACAATATTTTGATGTGTAGAATTCAAAAATAAACTCTATTTTATTAAAATAATTTTGAAAATATGATAAATTTAATTTTTAATTAAAATCATAATTAACTTGGAAAAATACCGAGTTCAAAATTAAAACTCTTTTTTAAACACATTAAAGAATTAATTATTCTCCCATAATATTATATTATAATAACAAGGGAAAAAATATTAATTTATGAATCTATTTTATGAAAAGAAATTTTCTTTTAAATCATATATTAATTTTAAAATTCTAAATAAAAATTTAAATTTTATAAAAATACCAACACTTAATTAATAATTTTTTAAAAATTTATTTAGTTATACTATGATATAGTTATGTCATATTATCATTTATAAGAAGGGTTAATTTTATTTATAAATTCACAGGTGATTTTACTATTATATTTTTCATGAATCGTCCCCTCGGGCCTGTGACGTGACTACCCCAAGCCCACCTTCCATAGGACAGGGGTTGGTGACCAGTACCAGAAAGGCGTATCCTGAAAAGGGAAGTCATTCCCATTAAACCTATATGAACATAGACTGAGTACATGCACAAATAAAGACACAAGGCACCACTACTTAGAGTAAAAGTAAGCACTGAAAGTAAAGGGGCTGGTATAAAATCCCAACTGAAAGAAACATACAACAAAAGGAAATAAATAAAAGCTATGGAGATTGTCTGTTGAGGATCCTACCTAAAGATTAGGTACATCTCACTATATGACATCACTGCAGCTCACCACATCTGTTGATCACCTCTTAGCACCATCTATCCTGGGCTCTCCATGTCTCAAGCAAGGTGTCTATCATCTTCACAATACACAACTGGTGTGGGAAAATACCATGCATGGGTGAGTATAACATTACACTTTAGGGACCCTGAGAACCCCAAAGGTCTCTCAGTAACCCACAAAGGAAAACACTACAAAGGAAATACCAAAGAGGTAATACCACCATGAAAGATCTCAAACACTTAGCACAAAGTAAAAAACGCAGATCACACCTGGTATACAACTTAATAACATGAAATAAAGATGATTAGTCATAATCTAGATAATATTATTCTGTTGAGAGGCTAAGCTGCTAATACGAGATGTGTTGCTCCGCTGCTGATCCACAAAGGGTCTCTCCACCACTGATCGATGACAGGTCACTCTACGGTTGGTCCACGATGGGTCGCGCTAATACAGATCGACAGTGGGTTGTTCTAATTCTGATGCATAGAGGTTCACTCTCATACCAATATATGGAGGGTCACGCCATTGCCTATCCATAGAGGGTCGCTCTCTTTCCAATCCATGAAGGGTTACTCTAAACTTGACAGCCAACCACCAGATTCCTACACCTTGTAAATATGAGTTTCAAAGGTTTTGCTCCTTAATCCATAAGTTTTATTTCAACCTATATGAATTTTCACTTAGATTTAACCCAAAGGACAATATTTTCATAATGGTTCCAATGAAAAAAATGATGCATCCATCAGATGTTCAGTCTATAAGTTATAGGTTTTTTAGTAAAAAGGTTCTAGTTGGATTTGAGTCTCATCCAACCTGGTCATACAAAACCTTCTTCCAAAACTCACATAGAGTACCTTAAAAGAACTACCTCACCAGAAGGTTCCCAACACCACTAACAACGCGTCAAACAGACACCCAGTTTGAGAGATATGGGTGTTTTGGTAAAATGGGGGCCGGTTGGGTCTGGGCCTGGTCTGACCCGGTCGGGCCGACTTGACCTGACTCGATCTGGCCTGAGCCTGATCTGTTGGGCCACTAGTCCGGATCAGTAGCATGGTCTCAACCTGGTAGGGTGGATCCGGGCCGGCTGTGTGGGTCCGGCCTGCCGGTTTTTTCCGGCCCGCCGTAGCGGGATGACTCGCCAATCTGGATGCTGAACATTCAATTTTGGTCTTCAGAACCCAAATTCGGTTCTACTGGTCATGCCCCTCCATGTCACACATGGACTGATTCCGTTGGTTGAACCAGTCAACGAGGCACTAGCATGGCGTCGCGTTTGAGCGACAGTGGCCTCCTCCCTTCACCCGGGTGGCCCGGATGTGGGTCGCTGTCTCCACACCTCTGCAGCCGGCTGGCCATGGCTCTTTGCCGCCGCCACGCACCGACGAGCGCGCCTCCTCCTTGCGCCCATAACCGCCACCGCGGGCCACTAGAGCTACTCTGGTTGTTCATTTCTTGATCCACTTGCGCCTACAGCCTCTATAAGTCACTTTCTTCACTCTGAAGTCTATAGATTTGTATTGCTAACAACTTAAACATTTGGCCTCAAAGAATGAACAATAAAAAACTATGGTGGAGGGTCTGGGAATTTTTTTGTCGTCCCGTGCCCTTCGCGCTAGTGTTTATGCATGGGGGGAACTACTAACTGCACAACAAAAGATAAACCTCAATTCAAATCCCCACACGAGAACCTCCAACAAAAATGAACAGATCACGTATCAACCCATTAGTCGGTTGATCCACGTTCGTTTTTAATTTCATTAATGAGAAAAAGAATTATCAAATACAAGGAATTAATAAACCCCTACCCGGATTCATTGGATCCACTAATGATGAAGGATGTGATTAAAGTCGTTGTCGATCCGTGGTCGTTGTCATTCATCGCTACTTGCCAACCTCCAAATCCGATCCTCTAACATTATTCACTTTGTTATTCATTCTTCATTGGAGAAGGATTCAGTTGGTGGTTTGTTATAGATTCCCCACAATTGTTAATCCCCAAACTCCAACACATTTTCATATTAAGAAAAAATAGCGATGTTGCGCTCATTAATGACGCTCATTAATGAGCCACATTTTAGTATCCATTAACAAACCATTAAGATAATAGAGTCACAGTTACAAATGGTCCATTAATGGTCCTCCATTAATTATCCTCGTCATTGCACCACTGTGTTTCCATCCTCTTCTCAACAGTGTGGAAAAGAAATAAAATAAATCTTTTAAATTATTTTATTATTTTTCAAAAAAAGTACGAAAAGTATATTTTTTCTTGGCCCTTTCCGACCAAAGTTAAGTCATTTATAAGAGAACCCCAGTGTTCCGAGTTCAACTGTTCCCTTTCGATTTCCGATCCAAGCACCGATTCAGAATTTAGAAAAACCCGACTGCATGTTTACTGAATGTACCTTAAAAAAGTACAAAATTCCATTCTAGGATCTTCGGACCTCGGAATCATGTGTTGTCGGTGCGTGTGGTGTTAGGATAATTTCATATATATAAATAAATAAAAATTATATGGAATTTCCGACACATTAATTTCTCCCCACATTAGTTCTTTATACCATCGAAATACAAAACAAAACTAATCAAACAAATGGGGGTTCTAAGCATGAATCTAAGCCTTGTACTCCCATATTCTCTCCTAGAGATTCTCGTGTTTCCACACAGCTCACACCAAAGGAATCAAATTCCCAAGTTGGGCCCACTTATATCAATGCTATATCTCCAACCGGAACTCCGATAACGTCGCCCCATTTTCAATGTTCATCTCACCCTAGTCAATAATGTGTGATAGACCTGCACATACATTCTCAGCTATGAAACTTAGAAAACATCAAGCATCTGGTGCATCTGTGGGGGAAAGGCTAGGCAGTACGCCACCTTACCGACTTTGTTCAGGATCTGAAAAGTTTCGATGAACCTTAGAGATATCTTGTTGCCCTGGCCAAATCTCCACAATCCTCATCAGGGTGAGACTTGAAGGAACACATGATCCCCCTACTTAAACACCAAGGGTCTTTGTCTCCTATTGACATAATAAATGTACCTACTATGTGTAGTCCTCATCCCCTCCTTGATGATCTCAACCTTCTCAGTGGTAGGCCGTACCAACTTTGGACCCATGAGTGTTTACTCCCCAGTGTCTGTCAAGTATAAGGATGATCTGCCTGGTTTCCCGTACAAGGCCTTGAACGATGTCATATAAATGGTGGAGTGATAGTTTTTGTTTTACTCAAACTCCATCAGTGGCTGGTGGTCCTCCCAACTGTGACCAAAATCTAGGATGAAAGTACGTAGCATATCTTCCAAGGTCTGTATGGTCTGCTCCATTTAGCCATTCAACTGGAGATGAAAAGCTATTCTCAAGCGCAACTGCATACCGAATTCCTCCTGTAATCCCCTCCATAATCGGGATGTAAAGTGGGAGTTACAATGTAGAGACCCGAAGTTTGACGTACATAGATATTACATTACTTTTGCGGAATACTTAGTACATAACAAAAACAGAAACACAAGGACCGTAATAGTTTAGTGACTTTGGAAACTTGGAACGTAATCTTCTAATCGTGGTGAAAGATCTTCAATATCTCTCATAAAGATCTTTCCATTTTTGTTTCCTTACCTAAAATCTTTCTTTAAATCCTCAGGGAAAAGAAAACATAAAAAGGGTGAGCTCAAATGCTAAGTAAGGGTAAGCATGGATAAAATAAAACATACCATATACATTTGAACTTAAAAAAACATGAACATTAAAAATCTTGAGAAACGACATAAAAAATGGAAGTACATAAGGCATAGATCATAATGGAACATAAATCAAGATAAAATAGCATGGGAATAAAACATGTAATTGTGGCATCCATTAAGAACATGTAATTATTTCCATAGTAGCCAAGGAATTTCTGCCAAGACCATCTTAGTGGACAAAGTCCCTTTCTGAATCGAGTTCACTCCTCGTTCCAGTCCTGTAATACTGAACCGGATTAACTTACCGTTCCATCCATGTCTATCTAATGAGATATAAATATTTACCCAATGCATTGGAGGGAGATATTGGTCTCACCCATCTCATAATGAAATCATTCTTACTTAGGACACAAAATAAACATACATCATTCATAAAAACCCAATAAATAAAATGGGTTTCATAAACATCATCCCATCATCACATAATCCATATAAAAGAAATGGATATCATTTCAAAATGAGAAAAGTGAAACCATGTAAATCATAGAGATTTTATACTTGAAACATACATATATGAAATAATGTCATCTTAGATGAAAAAAATGGTTTTGATAAAACACTTGAAATGAATTCTTGAGGAAAATATCCTTTCTTCTTCAAAATCAATTTCTTTTCACAAAACATCATGCAATTTTAAAAGAAAAATATTTTGTTGAAAATAGTCATGAAATCTTTTGGAGGAAGCTTCACGAAAATAAGGCTTTATAAAACTGTAAAAATCCGTTCTTGCCGTATAAGTTAAAAAAAAAATTCTTCTCGTACTTTTTTCGGAAAAGTCAAAAAAGTACCTCATAACGTAAACAAAAGAAAGATTCCTTACATACCATGTAGTAAAAGTAAAAAATGGGTAAAAAGGACTTTAAACATACATGAAAACACTTTTATAACAAATGGACATGGATGATAACAACAACCCCAGTAAATACTTACGTATAAGAAATCTCGGATAAAAATGAGATTGGAAAAGTTATCCCTTACCTTAGGTCTGATATGCTTCATACGTATCCGAACCTCCTCTTCTTTGAAGCGCCTCTTTGAGACCTCCTCTTAGGGCACTAAATTTGGCCTTTGAAGAAGACCAGGACCTCTAGGATGTTTCTAGGGAAGTGGAGAAGAGAATTTGTCTGGGGTTGGCCGAGCATGAAGGCTCAAAGTGGTGTGAGTAAGAGAGGGAGGAGGTGCCCTTTTATAAGGGAGGAGAGGGGCACCTTTGGAAATCTTAAAAATATTAATTTATAATAAATCTAACCCCACTTAAAAACCTCAAAAAATGAATCATATTCGACTATTAGATAAGATAAGGTTGTAATCTCATCAACCAATAAAATTTAGACATGTTAGCAATTTATTTTAAACATTATCAACTTGATTTATCCTTATTTAATCAATTTAATTTTATTTGTGGTAATAACATTCTAAATTTTAAATTATAAAAAATAATTACTTATTTGTTGTTAATTGTCCATAATTGGATACTTAATAACATTTTAGACCATATAAATTTAAATTTGTAATTTGTAAATATTTTTGTGATTTTTAAACAATTTTATAATATGTTATTTTTAAAAAATAACAATAGTGTCAATTTTGACACTATTCAATTATTTGAATTTAAATAAAATAAATACAGAAGATATGTTCTAATTAAAAGATTTAATAGATTCATAAAATTTCATATGTATCTAGAAAATTAGCGGAGCACATTAAATTGTTCATATAATATTTATTTTATTATTTTTAAAACCATTTATTTGGTTTATCTCTTAATAAAATAATTACTAAAACATTTTTTTATAATTATTTAATATACTTATTTGTTGCATAAAAATTAAAAATAAAATCCTATGATGAAGATAAATCTATTAACTTTGACAATAATAATTTTACTCGAATTTATCATCTTAAAATAACAATATTTAAATTGTAATATTTATTAAATTATGAATATGAAAACTTTGGAATCATTTAAAATAAAATAATATAAGTGTCATAATCACTTTTATAAGACTCAAAACGGTTATATATTAGGTAATTAGATTATTATGGTAGATATATACACTACCAATAAGATTTGGTCAGGTTTTAGGGACTTTTAATGGGTATTATTATTTCAATAAAAACAATATTACTGATTTTTCACTTAATAAATAATTTCTGCATCATTAACGCATCACCATTAATGACAATTATTTAATCCCTAAAAATTATAAATAAATTATCATGATGTAGATAATTTTATAATCCTTCTGGAGACAATTCATGTTTGAAGTTTTATGATGTTTATCACTAAATTAAAATTAGTATACTTATAAGATTTAAGAGAGTGACATGTTGTCACTTTCTTTGGTTTTAATAATAATTAAGTTATTTTCATGGACAAAAGTCCATTAAATGATTATAATCCGACCCTTAAGTGATATGGGACGACTTTTATCCATAAAATAAAATTTTCGCATGTGTTAGAGTAATTTTGTAATATTATATTTACCCTTAATTACCCGATTTAACTTTAACTATGGTAAATAAAATTTACCATAGTTACTATTCATAATTCCCAAAAATAAAAAGTAGCTTGTTAACATAATTTGGACCCACTGATTCCAAATATGGAATCCATTTTTTCAAATTCAATACACGAAAGTTTCAGAAATTAAATTAAAATTAATCTCATTGTTGAAAGAAAACGGGTTTTTCCTTAAAACATTGCAACAGATTGAATTGATTTAACCTACGAATTCAAGGTAAAATCAATGATAATGACATAAATTATATTAAATGGTAAAAATATATTCTATTTATACTTTAAAACCATTAAATATTATAATTTAACCACATAAGTTATTACGATGAAAAAAGTTTTTTTTAATTAAAATACAGCGTGTTTTTACTATTCATTAAAATATGAAAGTTATCAGAATAATATGAAAAATTTATCCAAGGTAAAATATTATATCCTGATTCCAAAGAATAATTTTATTTTTTAAAATTAAACTTATAAACATGTCAAAAACTAGATTTAATGTGGGTGCGCCATCAAAAGGTGGCAAAACTGCATTTTTTGAAAAATACTTATTTTACCCAAAAAATTTATTTTGTTCTTATACCATGTTCTAGAAAATGTGTAAGATTAATAAAAATGTTATAAAATTCAAAATATAGTTAATACTATTCATAACTTCTAGTTCATAATAATATTATAATAACATATCGTTGTTTAGTAAAACCTGGTATTGCGTACAACACACGCTATCGAAGAAGGTCGCGATTGCATGTAATGCAAGCCAAGTCTGGGTTGTGTATAGTGCAAGAATCCTTTGTTGTTTCGTTATAAAATAATCCAACCATTTTTTCATTTATACATTGAATATATATATATATATATACTCAATATTGCGTAGAATGACTATTATCAAACGAACTTGAAATTGTGTATAACACGATCCAAGAATTGTGTTGCGTATACTGCAAGATAATACGGTGTTGCCTATAGAACAAGATAATAATGGTGTAGAATAAAACACATGACATCAAATAAATTAAAAAGAATACTTATCATAAAATCTCGGGGTGTTACATTCTACCCCCCTTAAAATGAATTTCTCCCTGAAATTCGTCGGGGGTATAAATGGTTTTCTACTTTAAGGTTACATTAATTGAAACCCACATTGTAAAAAAGGAATACCAAAACATAACTTTAAAAACTAAAGTATGAAATGTAAAGGTTACCCAAATAAACTAATCACTGGGTTTCTACATAGGAGAACATAGGTGAAAATATGGATATGGAAGAAAAATATAACAATCATGTTCTGATAGAGAGTGGTAGAGAACATGGCTATGGAAAATCCAACAATCACAAAGCCATATATTTGTGATGATCTAGGGTACCATCTGATTCATCAGATATAAGTCCACTAGGAAAACATTTTTGGTTTTCAAGATCACTTCCCAAAAGTTGAAGAATTTGAATTAAAATAAATACTTACTTTATTTTGGTACAATCTCACTGTTGTTCGTGCCTTGAACAATTTCCACTTCATCACTTAATGAAATGAAGTTGAATTTATTATTCGTGAAGTGTTAGCAGATCATGTGATAGAATGATGGGTCATTCCATCTATCTCAAACAAAAGGTTAGCAAAAGTAATTAAATATAGATAAGTCGATCTATAGTGAGATTAATCATATATGGTTACTAAAATGGACTTATACTTCATGTATCATACTACTTAATATAATAAAACTAGTTTCTACTAAACAGGGACTTCCTGTTGGCCAGTGGTAGGCGATAAAGGCCAGTCGCACTTCGGTTGTGGGTTCGATTCCCACAGCCTTGTCTGACATGATGGGCTATCGCCAGTCCTACAGGTTGTCCTTTTTCTAAAACTAAATTACTATAACATCCCATAAATAATATCGAAAAAAGTTATATCCTTAAAAAATACTAACTTATGTCCAATATAATCCATTCTAATCTTTAGGATTATCCAAAATACTTCTTTCCAAACTCATTGTATAAAGATAATGATTACTAAAAAGGTCATATAACAAGCACGTGAATACCATCATTTATCCCTCATATATCGTTTTGGTCACATTCCAGTCATGTGAATACCTTAATCATGTATTCTCTTGAAAAATTAATACCCGTTGAATCTTAGAGAAAACATGAGTGTTGTCAAAAGTTAACTCTTTCCACATACCAAAATCCTCAAAATTCTATATACTCAAATCATGATATTACTTAGTCCTTATATCAATCATGAGCTCATGAATACTGTCATGCATTTCATTTTCTCCTTATCCCTTCATTATGCGCATATCATCTTCCTTCCAAAATATTTAAATCACTTTTCATGGTTACCGGTACCATAAAATTATTGAAAACCACAATAGACTAATACAAAAATATTCTAATACACCATAAAAGTACCTCAACAACATTATTCTTGAATACCAATATATAAACACTTTAATCCATCCTCTTCAATGATTGTCCTGGAATAAGTCCTTCCTTGATTTAGAAGTAACTTTTTAGGTCAGGGCATTGAGTTGGGTAATGCACATGTTCTCCACAAATAAGACATTGAACTCCAAAACAGTATGTCACTCTATGACCCTTTTCTCCACACAGATAACATCTGTCCCTCCATTTGAGGTATTCCTCAAGGTTTTTCTTCCCTTCTTTAGAAATCTCAATCTTCTTTTCTTTATGCTCCTCAACATGAGAACATGCATAAAAGTCTATCTTCCTCTTATTTGATGAATTTGGAATACCAATAAATTTCACCTTGTTAATCATATATCGTGATGACTAATTCGGCATAACCACAATATCTTTCTCTCTAGGCATTACACAATTTTGTTGCTCATTGTCACCAATTTTTCCATTGGATTCAATGTTAACCGAATTCCTTCTGATTCCCTCCATTGACTAAAACACAAAAATAATTCTGTGAGAGGCAAAAATCATACAAGTAAAATAACATAATCAAGGGAGAGTACCTTCGACATCTAACATCTTAGTTTTCATTTTAAGATCGTTAGCATAGTTCTAGGACTATATCCTATACGTATACTTGTCTTTAGGGACATCCCTAGACATACCTTAGAAATATCTATAGGTATCTCAATAAAGTTCTCGTATCCTAGTTTCCAAAGGTTTACTAAACCTTTCCTCTGATACCAACTGTAGAGACCCGAATCTTGACGTACATAGACATTACATTACTTTTGCGGAATACTTAGTACATAACAAAAACAGACACACAAGGACCGTAATAGTTTAGTGTCTTTGGAAACTTGGAATGTAATCTTCTAATCATGGGGAAAGATCTTCAACATCTCCCATAAAGATCTTTCCATTTTTGTTTCCTTACCTAAAATCTTTCTTTAAATCCTGGGGGAAAAGAAAACATAAAAAGGGTGAGCTCAAATGCTCAGTAAGGGTAAGCATGGATAAAATAAAACATACCATATACATTTGAACTTAAAAAAAACATGAACATTAAAAATCTTGAGAAACGACATAAAAAATGGAAGTACATAAGGCATAGATCATAATGGAACATAAATCATGATAAAATAGCATGGGAATAAAACATGTAATTATGGCATCCATTAAGAACATGTAATGATTTCCATAGTAGCCAAGGAATTTCTTCCAAGACCATCTTAGTGGACAAAGTCCCTTTCTGAATCGATTTCACTCCTCATTCCAGTCCTATAATACTGAACCGGATTAACATACCGTTCCAGCCATGTCTATCTCATGAGATATAAATCTTTACCCAATGAATTGGAGGGAGATATTGGTCCCACCCTTCTCATAAGGAAATCATTATTACTTGTGCCATAAAATAAACATATATCATTCATAAAAACCCAATAAATAAAATGGGTTTCATAAACATCATCCCATCATCACATAATCCATATAAAAGAAATGGATATCATTTCATAATGAGAAAAGTGAAACCATGTAAATCATAGAGACTTTATACTTGAAACATAAATATATGAAATAATGTAATCTTAGATGAAAAAAATGGTTTTGATAAAACACTTGAAATGAATTATTGAGGAAAATATCCTTTCTTATTCAAAATCAATTTCTTTTCACAAAACATCATGCAATTTTAAAAGAAAAAGATTTTGTTGAAAATAGTCATGAAATATTTTGAAGGAAGCTTCACGAAAATAAGGCTTTATAAAAATGTAAAAATCCGTTCTTGCCATATAAGTTAAAAAAAACATTCTTCTCGTACTTTTTCCGGAAAAGTCAAAATAGTACCTCGTAACGTAAACAAATGAAAGATTCCTTACATACCATGTAGTAAAAGTAAAAAATGGGTAAAAAGGACTTTAAACATACATGAAAACACTTTTATAAAACATGGACATAGATGATAACAATAACCCCAGTAAATACTTACGTATAAGCAATCTCAAATAAAAATGATATTGAAAAAGTTATCCCTTACCTTAGGTACGATATGCTTCATATGTATCTGAACCTCCTCTTCTTTGAAGCACCTCTTTGAGACCTCCTATTAGGGCACTAAAATTGGACTTTGAAGAAGACCATAACCTCTAGAATGTTTCTAGGGAAGTGGAGAAGATAATTTGGCAGGGGTTGGTCGTGCTTGAAGGCTCAAAGTTGGGTGAGGAAGAGAGGGAGGAGGTGCCCTTTTATAAGGGATGAGAGGGGCACCTTTGGAAATATTAAAAATATTAATTTATAATAAATCTAACCCCAATTAAAAACCTAAAAAAATGAATCATATTCGACTATTAGATAAGATAGGGTTGTAATCTCATCAACCAACAAAATTTAGACATGTTAGGAATTTATTTTAAACATTATCAACTTGATTTATCCTTATTTAATCAATTTAATTTTATTTGTGGTAATAACATTCGAAATTTTAAATTATAACAAATAATTACTTATTTGTTGAGAATTGTCCATAATTGGACACTTAATAATATTTTAGACCATATAAATTTAAATTTATAATTTGTAAATATTTTTTTGATTTTTAAACAATTTTATAATATGTTATTTTTATAAAATAACAATAGTGTCAATTTTGACACTATTCATTTATTTGAATTTAAATAAAATAAATACAGAAGATATGTTCTAATTAAAAGCTTTAATAGATTAATAAAATTTCATATGTATCTATAAAATTAGTGGAGCACATTAAATTGTTCATATAATATTTATTTTATTATTTTTAAAACCATTTATTTGGTTTATCTCTTAATAAAATAATTACTAAAACATTTTTGTATAATTATTTAATATACATATTTGTTGCATAAAAATTAAAAATAAAATCCTATGATGAATATAAATCTATTACCTTTCACAATAATACTTTTACTCGAATTTAACATCTTAAAATCACAATATTTAAATTGTTATATTTATTAAATTATGAATATGACAACTTTGGCATCATTTAAAATAAAATAATATAAGTGTCATAATCACTTTTATAAGATTTCAAACGGTTATATATTAGGTAATTGGATGATTATGGTAGAGATATACACTACCAATAAGTTTTGGTCAGGTTTTAGGGCCTTTTAATGGGTATTATTATTTCAATAAAAACTATATTACGGATTTTTCACTTAATAAATAATTTCTGCATCATTAACGTATCACCATTAATGACAATTATTTAATCCCTAAAAATTATAAATAAATTATCATGATGTAGATAATTTAATTAGAAATCTGGAGACTATTCATGTTAGAAGTTTTATGATGTTTATCACTAAATTAAAATTAGTATACTTATAATATTTAAGAGAGTGACATGTTGTCACTTTCTTTGGTTTTAATAATAATTAAGTTATTTTCATGGAAAAAAGTCCATTAAATGATTATAATACGACCCTTAAGTGATATGGGTCGACTTTTATCCATAAAATAAAATTTTTTCATGTGTTAGGGTAATTTTGTAATATTATATTTACCCTTAATTACCCGATTTACCTTTAACTATGGTAAATAAAATTTACCGTAGTTACTATTCATAATTCCCAAAAATAAAAAGTAGCTTATTAACATTATTTGGACCCACTGATTCCAAATATGGAATCCATTTTTTCAAATTCAATACACAAAAGTTACAGAAATTAAATTAAAATTAATCCCGTTGTTGAAAGAAAACAGGTTTTTCTTTAAAACATTGCAAAAGATTGAATTGATTTAACCTAGGAATTCAAGGTAAAATCAATGATAATGACATAAATTATATTAAATGGTAAAAATATATTCTATTTATACTATAAAACCATTAAATATTATAATTTAACCACATAAGTTATTACGATGAAAAAAGTTTTTTTTAATTAAAATATAGTGTGTTTTTACTATTCATTAAAATATGAAAGTTATCAGAATAATATGAAAAAATTATCCAAGGTAAAATTTTATATCCTGATTCCAAAGAATGATTTTATTTTGTAAAATTAAACTTATAAACATGTCAAAAACTAGATTTAATGTTGGTGCGCCATCAAATGGCGGCAAAACTGCATTTTTTAAAAAATACTTATTTTACCCAAAAAATTTATTTTGTTCTTATACTATGTTCTAGAAAATGTGTAAGATGAATAATCATGTTATAAAATTCAAAATATAGTTAATACTATTCATAACGTCTAGTTCATAATAATATTATAATAACATATCGTTGTTTAGTAAAACCCGGTATTGCGTACAACACACGCTATCGAAGAAGGTCACGATTGCCTGTAATGCAAGCCAAGTTAGGGTTGTGTATAGTGCAAGACTCCTTAGTTGTTTCTTTATAAAATAATCCAACCATTTTTTCATTTATACATTGAATATATATATATATATACTCAATGTTGCGTAGAATGACTATTATCAAACGAACTTGAAATTGTGTATAAAACGATCCAAGCATTGTGTTGCGTATACTACAAGCTAATACGGTGTTGCATATAGAACAAGATAATAATGGTGTAGCATAAAACACATGACATCAAATAAATTAAAAAGAATACTTATCATAAAATCTCGTGGTGTTACATACAATCTGAGACAATCATCGAAGGTACCCTGTGAAGCCACACAGTCTCTTAGACATATATGCATCCCAATCCCTATACTATTCCCTACTCCTGAATGGGTGAAAAGTGAGCTGACTTTGTGAGTCATTCAACATTTGTCTAGATAGATTCGTGGCCCCTAGATGTACTT
This sequence comes from Viscum album, assembly GCA_963277665.1. NCBI lineage: Eukaryota > Viridiplantae > Streptophyta > Magnoliopsida > Santalales > Viscaceae > Viscum > Viscum album. The sequence continues at coordinate 513,098,822 of OY728141.1, read as the reverse complement.
AGTAACCCTGTCACAAAGTCCATCGAGATACCATCCCATTTCCATTCTAGTACCTCAATTGGATGGGCCAAGCCAGCTGGAACCTAATGCTCAGCCTTCACTTGTTGAAAAGTGTGGCATCGTAAAGCGAACTCATCCACCACTTTCTTCATCATTGGCCACCAGTACTGATTTCAAAGGTCCCGATACATCTTCATCACTCTAGGATGTACCACCAATGGGGATATATTGAACTCCCTTAACACATACTCCTACAATGTCACTGGAACAAAGGTGCAACCTTTGAAAAGAATAACGTGCTCCCCACCAATCTAAAATCCATCGGGAGCCCATCCTGAGGATAGCATAGCACGTCGAGCCTCACAGTCAACATCCACCAGTTGTTCCTCCCAGACTCGCTGTAAGAGTGGGGGAGTAACAATCATCGACTAAAGGTAAGGGGCTTCACCATCATCCATGAAACATACCTACATCACAGCCAAATGCTCCATCTCCTAACTCAGTAGCTACAAACAGGTCCTCCTATTGAGCGTGTCTTCCACTACACCCCCTTTCAATGATTATAGAGTATCTCAATGTCATAGTCCTAGAGAAACTATATCCATCACTGTTGTATTAGGTTTAGGTCCTTCTTGGAGAAGATATACCTGAGACTATTGTGGTTGGAGTAAACCGTAATCCCCTCACCCATCAAGTAGTTATACCACATCTTTAAGGAAAAGACCACTATTGCTAACTCTTGGTCATGGGTTGTGTAGTTTTTCTCATTTTGTCTCAAATATCATGAGATGTAGGTGATAATTGCTTTCTCCTGCATCAGGACACAATCCAGTATGGTCCCTGATGCATCGTAGTAAACTACATACCCAACGCCCTCCTCGGGTAGTCTCAAGATTGAGGCACTAGTTAGTCTCTGCCTCAGCTCCTGGAAACAATGCTAACATTTCTCCATCCATACACAGGGATGTACCTTCCATTTCAAATCCAATAAGGGTGATACTACTCTGGTGAAGTAAGGAACGAACCTCTAATAGTAACTAGACAACCCCAAGAATCTTTTCACCTTAGTCATGCTTCTGGATGGCTCCCAATAAAGCTTTTCCTCTATCATTGAAGGATATACTACAACTCGAGCCTCTAAGATTTTTTGTCCTAGAAAGTGGACTTCCTGAATCCAAAACTGAAACTTCGAGAGCATTCCATATATCTAGTTCTCTCATAGTGTATCCAAGACTATCCACAGATGTGAGCATTCTCCTCTTCTGACACAGAGTGCCCCAAGATGTCATCAATGGAGACCAAAACAAACCGGTCAAGGTAAGGCTAGAATATTATGTTCATGAGTCCCATGAAAACTGATGGGGTGTTGTTCACGTCGAAAGGAATCAACAAGAACTCGTAGTGGCTGTACTGGCACCTGAAGGCTGTCTTCAACACATCCTCATCCCATACCTGAAGAAGGTGATATCCATATTTGATTTCTATCTTCGAGGACCACCTCACTCCATTAAGCTGGTTGAAGAGGTCATAAATCCTTGACAGTGGATACTTGTTCTTCATATTCTTTTGTTTCAGGAACCATAATTCCATGCACAACCTCAAATTCCCCTCTACCTTCTTGGAAAAATGTTCCAGGGATGACCATGGTGAAATGATGGGCCTTACAAACTTCTTCTTATGCAAGTTCTCTAGATATACCCTCAGTTTGTGAAGCTCCATGGGAGGAATCTGATATTATGGTGTCAATATCGGTGTCATCTTGGGGTAAAGGTCAATGTAGAAGTCTACCTCCCTATGAGGAGGTAGTCCTAGAACATCCTTAGGAAAAACATCCTCGTACTCATCCACCACTACTGGAATGCTTGGACTCCTCTCATCCACTGCACTGAGGGCTTCGCTAGCCAAATTTTGAGTGTTCGGATGCAACCTCCTCTCAGAAAGTCTGTCCTATACTAAAAGGGTTTCCTTATCACTAGTGAAGGAAATACCGGTCCCATATCCATAGACACACCACACTATACGCCTAAATTTTTTGATCTAAGCATAGACTGTGGATAACCAGTCCATAAGCAAGATGACATTGTAAGGCATCAATACTGCTACTAGGAGATCCCAGCTGAAGCTCTTGCCTCCTATAGTAAGCTCACACTGCTAGAACCAGAGTGTAATCATTGAATCCCTTTCTGTAAGAGTCTCAAGCCATAAGGATCGATCCATAGGCTCCACCAGAATCTCTGAGCTCTGAACAAGAGTCATGGCAAAAAAGTGGTAACTAGAACCTGTGTCTATAAGAACTGCAGTTAGGGTGGAGAAGACATAGATCGTACCTCGGATCATCTTTTTAGATTCATGTTTATATGCCTCCACTTCCTAAAGTTGTTCTCTCCCCTGTTCACCTACTCTCTGAGGTTGGGGTGGACCACATGGGGGTGATGGCATTAACACCTCAAACTGCGGCCCACCACCTACCACTCAGCCTACTCCCCTGCCATGTCTGCTGCCCTATAGACCTCCTCACATGAACCACTGCCTCTACCTTGGAAGTCCCTCAATAGTCTACTGATCATCAGTACAACGGTTCAGGTAGTCGTGATCCATGTGATCCTGCCCACTACACGAATAGCACAGTCTGCTTCTCTGCTGACTTCCTCTACCTCATGAACTCCACACCTCTGACACTATGTCCTTGGGTCGTCATCTGGAAGGTCATGCACATTTGGTCCTCTATGTCATTTGCCTACTACCTACTAAAAATGACTCAGCTACCTGTCATCTGATGGAGTCTCTCACTATCGGTGCCTACTCAGAAAGGAAACTCTCCCCCAGTTGTAATCTCCCTTTCACTCCAGCCCACATCGGGATGTTTAGAGAAATCACTGATGTCCTAATCTCCTACTAGAGTCTCTACTCAAAGGTTTAGGTCCTGAAGAAATTTTCCCGCACCATGTCAGTGGAGTAGTGGGAGAGTTTGGTAAACCTCGCAGAGTACTGTTCCATAGTCAAACTGCCCTGTTGTAGGTGGAGTAGCTCCTCAATATGCATAGAGCGTAGTGTCACTTGTACAAACTCCGCCGTGAAGAGGCACTCGAAGTCCAACCAGGAAAGGGCCACCTCCTCATGTGTCTGGACCATCAAGTTCCACCATTTACCTGTTAGGACCTGAAAAAGGCTAGCAGCTAGGATCACCATATGATCTGCTAGTGTCTCTACCAAGATAAAAACTCATTCTATAGCCTCTGGCCAGTCCTTAGCTGCCTGAGGATCTATCTTACCTCAAATATTCAAATACCATTGTCTCTGAAACTCATACATCACACTCAGTCAGCGTGCTCTGTCTACTGGTGGGGTTGGTAGAAACTGCTACTATCCAGGTGGTAGTGCTGTAGGTACACCTCCTGAATGTGTTATTTTTGTAAGTGGTCCTTGCACTGATGTCTCGTCCCTCGGTGGACCATCTTCATGATCTCTCACTGGAATCCTGGTAGGCTGTCTTTGTGGAGGCATCCTGTAGAGAAACATATGCGCCACAATCAATAAGTTATACCTGGCGAGCTGATTCAAAAGAGATCAAGATAAAAATATTTCCTAAACATATTCAACTAGTGTTTTCATGTAATGAGTCATAAAACAGAACTCATGGTCATGGTGTATGAATATGTCAGCCACCACAACAACACTGGAATCCCTGGACTGAAAGTCAAACTCAAGACACTCAATGCAATTTCCCCCATTGAAAATAAAGACTCTTAGTTATTCTGGTAGAACTAACCGACCTCTGATACCAATTTGTCATGACTCATCCCTAGGGGTCCATGCCATGACTGCCCAAGCCTACATTCCATAGGCTAGGGGTTGGTGACCAACACTGGAAAGGCATATCGCAAAAAGGGAAGGCATTGCCTTTAATCCTGTACGTACACAAACAGAGTACACGCAAAAAGAAGAACATAAGGCACCACTACTAAGAGTAAAACTATGTGCTAAAATTAAATGGGCCAGTATACAAGACCAAATTAAAGAAATTTACAACAAAAGGAAAGAAATAAAAGCTCTAAATATTGTCCATCAAGGATCCTACATGAAGAGTAGGTACAACTCACTTTCTGACGTCACTACAGATCCCCACGTCTATCGATCACCTCTGAGCACCATCAATCACTGGCTCCCCAAGTCTCAGTCAAGATGTTCGTCATCTACGCAAGACACAACAGGTGCGGGCGAAGCCCTTGTAGGGGTGTGTATAATAATACAAATTAGGGACACTGATTCCCCCAAAGGACACTCAGTAATCAATGATGGAAAACACCACAACGAAAATACCACATATGTAATACCACCAAGAAAGATCTAAAAAACATAGAATAAAGTAAAAGATGTTGCTAACACAAGGTATACAACTTAAGAGAAGGAAATAAATATGATTAGTCATAAGATAGATCGTATTATTCTGTTGAGAGGATCGACTGCTAATCTGAGAATTTTTTTTCTACTTCCGATCTACAAAGGGTCACTCTGCTGTTGATCCATGATGGGTCACTCTATGGCTAGTCCACGATGGGTCATGCTACTACTGATCCACCAAAGGTCTCTCTCATGTCGATACATAGAGGGTCGCACTAGTGCCAATACATAGAGTGTCATGATACTGTTGATTGAGTGAGGGTCAATATCATTTCATTCCATAGAGGGTTGTTCCATTGTCGATCTGTGGTGGGTCTCTCTCTTACTGATCCATGGAGGGCTGCTCTTCACCCGACAGTCAGCTACTAGATTTCCGCACCTTATACCTATGAGTTTCAAAGGATCTTCTCCTCAAGTCATCAGTCGTATTTCAACCACCACTAAATATCACTTATAGGTAACCCAAAGGATCATATTATCGTAAGGGTTTCAACACAACATAAGGTGTGTCGATTGGATGCCCGGTCGATAAGTTATAAGATTTTTAGTAAAAAGGGCCAGGTTGGATTTGAGCCCGATCCAACCCGGCCATACACCAACTTCTATAAAAACTCAAATAGAGTAACTCAGGAGGGCCACCTTGTCATAAGGGTCCCAAATCCACTGACAACGCATCAAAAAAATGCTTGGATTGATAGATACAGAAATTTTAGTGAAACTGGGGCCGGTCGGGGCCGAGTCCATCCCGACCCAGTTGGACCGACCCGACTTGGCCCGTTGGGCCACGGGTCCAGCCCGATATCATGGGAATGGCCCAACAGTGCATGTCTGGCCCATCAGTACAAGTCTGACCCACCGATTTTGCCCGGTCCACCGTAGCGGGCCCGCTCCCCCATCCGGATGTGTCACAGCTGCATCCGGTCTTTAGAACACACTGCCGGTTTTACCGACCGTGCCCAAACATGTCACCCACGAACCGAGTCTGCAAGTTGAACTGGTCAACATGGAAACAACGTGGCACTGCGGTTCCCTAATTCCTCAGTCAAGCGACCGCGGTGTCCGTCGTTCGCCCAGGTGTCCCAGACGCGGGACACTATCTCTATGCCATCATAGTCGGTTGGTTGCGGCCCTCTGCTGCTACAGCGCACCGACGGGAAGACGTCCTTACTCTACCTACGGCCGCTGATGCAGACCACTGCCGACGGAACCTTCTACGGGCTACCGAAGCTACTCAGGTGGTTCGTTTCTTGAGCCGCTTGCGCCTACAGCCTCCGTAGGTCACCTTCTTTACTGCGAAGTCTTCAAAATAGCATTACTGGCAACTTGAACATTCAGCCTCAAAGAACACACAATACAAAAATATGGTGGAGGATTTGGGCCTTGTTTATGTCGGTCTACACCCTCTACATTAGAGTTTAAGCATATAGGAAAGTATTAACCACACATCAAAAGTAAAACCCCAATTCAAATCCCTGCATGAGAACCTCCCGCTAAAACAAACAGGTCATAGGTCAACCCATTAGTCGGTTGATCCATGTATGTTGTAAATTTCAAGAATGAGGAATGAATAATCAATTACAAGGAACACATAAACCCCTACCTAAATTCATTTGATCTGCTAATGAAGAAGTATGTGATTCGTGTCCTCATCGATCTGCGGTCATTGGAGTTCACCGCCGCTTGGAAACCTCCAGATCTGATCCTCCAATGTTCATCACTTTATTCTTCATTCTTTGTTTGAGAAGGATTCTATCAGCAGTTCATCAGTGATTCCCCAATTTTTTTAATCCCCAAACTCTAACACGTTTTCATATTAAAATAAAATACACGTAGCGACGTTGCACTCATTAATGACGCTCATAAATGAGCCACATTTTATGAACCATTGACGAACCATTAAGATAACACCATGACAGTTAAAAATGGTCCATTAATGACCCTCCCTTAATGATCATCATCGTTCCACTACAGCGTCGTCGTTCGCTTCTCAACTGTGTGAAAAAAAATTCTTTTAAATTCTTTTATTATTTTTCTCGAAAAGTCCGAAAAATAACTTTTCCACTCGGCCCTTGTCGTCCGAAGATTATTCATTTTTAGTCAAATATCGGTGTTCTGAGTTCAACGGCGACCTCATATTTTTGATCTGAGGACCAGTTCAAAATTTAGAAAATCTCACCCACAAGTTTACTGAGCGTACCTTAAAAAAGTTCAAAATTCCGTTTCGGGCTCTCTGGGCCTTGGAATCATGTGTCGTCTGAGCGTGTGGTCTCATAATAATTCCATACAAATAAATAAATATTACATGGAATTTCTAAGACATTAAAATATTTTCTAGATTACTATTCATAACAGTTATGTTTCTATTCTAATGGTTAAGTTACTATTTAATTGGTATACGTTACTTAACTTTTATAAATACCTCTTATTCCATTTATTATTCATTTTTAAAGTTTGTATTGTGTTCTTTATTTGATTTTATGTGATTTATACTATTATGAATTATTATTAAAAGGAAATTTCCATAAGAAATTCTTTGGGTTAATGTATATTTTCTAAATATTGTCAAAATATACATAGTTAAATGGACTATAAAATAATTAAAAATTATTACTTTTAAAAATTTATTAATTAGAATTGAGTAGTAGAAATTTATTAAAATTTTGGTGGTATAAAATATTGATAAAATAATTAATTTCTTTAGATAAGTTTAAATCATGACTTAAACTTCAAACAACCATAAATTTTTATCTAAGTTTTTGTTTTGGCTCCATGAGCTGTCAAGTTGAAGCTTCTGAAGAGATATAAAAATATAAACATAGGGTGGCCTCGAACAAGTTTTTTAGTTTAAAATTATCTAATGGTATCTAAAATTGATTTTTTAGTTGGGATACCCCAATTTTTGAATATTTGAGGGAATTTCAGTTTTTTATGAGGGATTCTATTATATTTTTTCAGTAGAGACTAAATTTATTTCATTGGATTACATTAATATGAATATTTAAGGTTTTTTAATTTAATTTGTTTTTCATATTGTAGTGTTATTTATAAATTATAATTTAAATATATTTACATATTCACATATATTAACTTAAAAACTTAATTTTGTAAATAAATATTTATACATATTTAAATGTAAAATATATTTTTAAATATATAAACCATGTGGAAGTAAACATTAATTATACATTTAATTTAAAATAAAAATTTATCCATTTTATTTACCTTAAAAGAATTATAAATATATATATACATATATTCAAATATATATATATATATATATAATGATTATATATAAATATATATTTATTATTGTATTAATAAACATAAATATATTTATGTATTTATTTAAATATATGTAAATAAATATTAATATATATTCATATATATACTAAAATAAGTATATATCACTACATATATATTTACATATATATACATATGTAAATATATGACAAGTAAAATCCTCTAGGCTATTGGTAAGTGTTCTTGTTATATGTAAATATATATGTATTCATATTTCTACATTATGAAAAATGCATATTAAAATATATATACATTCACACATAGACACACCTACAAATAGACACATATATATAAAGACATAAACAAATATATATACACACAAAAATTTATTTAAAAAATATATATACGTTTTATAAACACATTATAAAAAATTTATATTTAAATATACAATTATAAGTGAATATTATAAGAAATTACATATTCATATTTATGAGAATATATATTTTTAACTAGGTTGAGAGGGAACCCCTACATTACTCGAAGTACTATAGGCACAAAGGCCTTTATAACTTTTTTTCCTAAATGCTCTCAAACAACCCCTTCCTAATGCCTTCTTCAATGTCTACACCCCACTTACCACCCAATGATACAGTAATCGTGTCTTGCCTCATGTAGAGCTACATAGGTCCTAAACCTATTAGCCTGTATTTCAGGTTCCACCAACATTAATGTTTCCTACTAGCTTCACCTAGTGACTACAATTTCTATGATACATAATCCTGGGGTTGCTCCAGTGTAGTCAAACCAGATTTTCTCAGTGGCCTTGAGGCCCTATGGCCTAAAGTCCTAGGATATAATGAAGGCCTTGGGCCCCAAGGTTCATTTTTTGGCCCCAAATCCCATTCAGGATGAATAGTATAAATGCTATAGTACCCCACTACAGTACCTTCTATATTACCTGCACTACTATAATGCTACAGTACTGCTACCATACCCTAAAAAAATATATAAAAATATATGTAAATATATAAACATGTTTTGTAATTTTTTTTAAAAACAATTTATATAATTATATATAATTGTATGAATAAAATTATAAATTTTAAAATGTATGTAAATATATAAATTTATAAATTTATATTGAAATATATAAACATATTTTATAAATTTATTTAAAAACAATTATTTAATTAAGGGTACTTACATGACATTAGAGGAAAAATATATTTTAACATCGTTTATTTAACAACCAATGTAAAAACTGTTTTCTTTTTAGTTTTCATGTCATGTACTTGTATAAATGACATGAAAACCCACTCACATTGGGATTTAACATTGGTTATATAAAAAATGGATGTTAAAAGCTCAATGTGAGAAGGGTTTTAACATAAGTTATTTATATTACCAAAATTAAAACCCTTCTATATTAGGCTTTAATGTCGAATATTTAAATAAATAGCCTTAAAACCCTAATGTGAGAAGGGTTTTAACATCAGTTATATATATAATTGATGTTAAAAGTAAAATTTCAATCACGTAGTATTAATATTTTTTTAGAGAATGGTTTGAATTTAAAAAATCACACCTAAATTTTATTACATCATCACCAAACATATTTTCTTATACATTATATAAATTTATTTTCTCTCTCTTTCAATATTTTTTATCAAGCATTCTTCAATCCACATAAAATTTACTTCACTTATTCATTAAGTGATCTCTACATAGTATTTATTCTCATTATTTAGTATCTTTATTATTGGTTTTCTTCATCAATAAAATATTTCATGATTTATTTTTTCATGATGAAGAAGACTTCATCCAATGAAGTGAAGACCATAAATATTCGATATGAGATTTAGCATCTAGAGTTTGAAATTTATTTTTGGGCTATATAGTAGATGAGACCTGATTTATTTCCTAAAAATAAGAGAAATATCAACAAACAACATATCGATTCAAAGGAAACAACCTCATGCAGTTAAACTAAGTCAAATAATTCAGTTTATTTTCATTTTTTTCACCTGTATTCATTAATTTTTAGTTCATTTTTCTTAAGTTTTATTCATAGTGACTAGTATGAATATATATTTTTTAAAAATAAATCATAAACATTCCATGTAAATTATTTTGATTACCGACATGGAAACTAAATTTCGACAGTGGTTATCCTAAAAACTGATCTTGAAATTAAAAAGATTCACTTTTGATTCAGGTTATCAAAATAACCAAAATCAAAATCCAAAAAAATAAATGTTTTAACATTGATTTTTTTATCCAACATTAAAAATAATAGGTACTATATCAAATTAATTTCCATCAGATAGAAAACCATTGTCAATGGTTATTAAACTGATGTTGAAAGATATTTTTTACTACTATGAATAAATATATAATTAAAAAATATATATGTATATATATATATATATATAATAAATCATGTTGGAGCAGTTATATGAGTGTTCACCATGGACTAAGAGTTTACCAGGTTGAATATTCAGCAGTGAAAATTGTTAAGGGGGGTTAATTTTTGGAATACGCGCTGATAAACTGCTTGTATGAGGTGAAAATATAGAGTAAAAATTCTAAAAATGTGTTGGAATGGATATCTTGGTGGTTTTGAATGGTTTTTGAAATCTTTGATTTTAAAAATAAACATTTTTTAGTTTAATTAGTGATGATAAAAACTACCTTTATTGGCACTCAAAATGCACTGATAAAGGCCATGGTTGTTTTAAAAATATAATTTTAGATTTATCGGCACTAAAAAGCTAATAAGATCCACATTTTTAATTCCAAAAATAGTAATAAGTTGTCACCTTTATCAGTGAGTGTTTTCACCACTGATAAAGGTGAATTTTATCAGGTCATTTTTTAGTAATGATAAAGAAACTATCTTTTAAGGGCAGATAAAACGTCATTGTTTTTAGCATAGATAATAGATATTTCTAGCACTAATAAAATTGTGATATATATAAGTTTAAATAAAACTAATGTGATGTCCTTCCTTGTGATTAAGGGAATCCAATAATGGGCACGATGATCGTTTCATCCCCCCTATGGGGATTGATTTACCTGGAATATTCTTCGTATTGGGTTTTTGATGGCCATATCCATTCCTAATTTCCCTATTGATTCACTTTAATATAATGACTCTAGTGGATTTCATAGGGAAACCCACTTTTCTCCTTTCACTATCAGAATTCATAGAGACCTCCTCCTTCCACTCTCAGATGATGATTGTGAGGAGTCACTTAACTATGATAATCTACACTTTGCAATCATTATATGAATGATGGGTTTTCATAAATGTTTAAATTCATTGTTTTTATATCTTTAGATCTTTTACTATAACTTAACACTCTAATTATTCAACCAAGTAATACTCAAGTGAATTAGGGATTACTAGGGACCCATCCAAAGAGTGCATAAATCCATTCCAAATATTGTGTAGCCAATAATAGTTCATATCTATGTTGATAGAGACATATACCATCCACTACCTTTTCATATTAATCTAATAGTGGGATAAAAATGAAAAATTTAGAAATATATATAGTTTGAATATAACCAAATGTTATTATCTTCATGTTTATTTTTTTGAATTCATATTATATCAGTAGGAATCAGATAAGGTATCATCATCAATGGTAGTGGTTGGGTAGTCCTAAAGGATAATCTGATCATAAACATCATTCTCTAGTAGTAGGTGTTTCTCCCACTCCTTTAATGGTGAATAGATTTTTTTCATCCCTCTTCTCTGAGACTAATTTTGGAATATCTCCTCATTCACAAGGCTTATAGACCAGAACATATACTTATTCCCCAGTTCAATCCATACATGTGTAGTTGATTATTCCAACTACTTCAATTGTACCATTAGTTTTGGTGTCACATACTTGGTTTAAGGATATTGATCATCTTGTTTTTAGTTCATGCATATATCCCCCTTTACCATAGTGTCTGTGATAATAAGGGGTTAAGGGGAAATAATAATGTTATAATTTTGGTCGTTCATTTAAAACTAGGTAGTGTAGTGTAATTATGTAGGAGTTGTGTGATCAATATTCTAATCTTTTCATATTTCATTTTCCTTCAAATTGATAGGATGAGCTCCCCACCCCGCCCACTAATGGTGATTTTAAAGGCCATAGGTTTTGTGGGAACTCTATTAAGATGGATGAGTCACATCAATTCTTTTTGAACATCATTTCCTTATCATTTAGCCACATTTATTTACCTTTTTATATTTCCATTAAAAATTATAGATTTACAAGGAGTGAAAATGAACTAGGGGAGACTACTTCAGCACTTGGTCGTGAGCTTCAAGAAAACATGGTTCTTATCTTTCATACATGTCATTCACATTTTTCTACAAAATTATCTTATTTTTCATTCCATCAACTCAAAATAATATTTTGGTTTACATGGGTTATATTATGATAAAAATAAACTATTAATATACTTGTTCAATAATATTAATGTTAGAGGATAGAATGAGGATCAAGAGGGATGATGATCGCATTATTTTTAAGGATTATTCCTCAAACTAGCGTGTTTATTTTTATTCATTTATTTTTAATTTGGTGCCTTAGTTACAACCTCCATATTTATGGTTCTTAATTTTTTTTATAAAAATTATTTAGAGTAAGTGGTGTATCAAAAGCTTTTCTAGGTTTAGAGGGGATCCCTCTTAAATAGAGTATAGGATGAATACATCCAATTTATTAACTAATCCTTGTATATCACCTTTGGGTATCCATGAAATGGTGATAGCTATATAAATCATCCAAATTGTGATATTTTAAAGATGGTATATTTGGGACATATCTAGGTCATTATAAGCTTTGGGATCATTATCCATCTACCTATACTTTTCAAAAGAATTATGATTTATAGGATCAATATAAATTTATTATTTTACTTAGATAAAACAAATAATTGAAAGTAAATATCCCTACATATCATAAATATAATCATACTTATCTTCCATAGTCTTCCACAAAACTGATATTTAAAAATATTTTGATCATAATCTAGGGTATTAAAAAGCTCTAATGTGATTTCTTGATATGTTCCTTCAGAACTTCCACAATGGTTTTTAATTATAGCTTCCTCAAAATATATCTAAAATATTCCTCTAATATAATTAAATAAGAATATTTTGTTTAAAAACCTTACCCATTTACTTATTTTCAAGAAATGAGAGGGTCAAAATTCTTTTTCTTATATTCCCACTTGAATATAAAATAGGGGTAAACAAAAGACTAATCTTGGTTGGATGAGTTAGTGTACTGGAGAGTTGTAGATGATGAAATGGGGTAGGGATTGTATTTTTTGGATTTGGGGATAAGGATTTGATGCAGATAGTAGGGTTTGGTCTTTTCAAAAAGATGAAATATAGTTTTGAGTTTAATTAGAGGGTGTTTGGTGGAAACATTAGGTTCTATTCACATAAGGGGTATTTAGGGTGCATTTTCTTCAGTCAAAGATTTTTTGGGGAACACAGATTTGTGTAGATATTTTAGTTAAATCCATCGTGTAAAAATGTATGGTTTTTGGTTATAAAAGGGGATAATATGATTTTAATATGGGGAGTGATATTGGTGAATTGGTATGTTTTTAGTTTAAAGAAGTTGATGGGTTTAGAGGTGTGAATAGGTTAAAATAAGGTCAATGGCGGGAAAGGAGGTTGAATCAAGTTAAATAGTGGTTAGTTTTCATTTGTAAAGTAGGAAAATAATAAGGTCATAAAGTGGTTTCGTTTTGAAATGACCATGGACATTTGGATCTATCAATACAAATTTATAGACAAATAAAAAAATATAAAGTGGAATGTAAAACAATGACATAGTTTTTTTTATTAAAATTATATTAGATATTAGAATTTTTAACAAACATAATAACCAGTCAAGATGTTTTTTAGTCTATTTCACCATTTAAATGGTTGATTATGGGGTTTTTATGTTGGGTTTGAAACACCACGATGTGTGTTTGTGACTATATCATGGTATGTTGGGGTTTTAGGTTAAAATGAGAAAATAATATGCCCAAGTATGTTTTATAGGATTTTTTTCTATAACGAAAATAAAAAATTTCATGTTATTAATAATTTAATGAAAAAAGTGAATTTTTGAGATCATGGTTTTTTTGGGATAGGAAAAAACAGAACCATGGGGTTACTATGATGACGTATGGAGCCATGGTTTGATAAGGAAATTTACATGGAAATTATCCTAAATTGTGAAACTGAACAATGGACATTATGATTTTTTTGAGTGTTAAGAAAAATAGGATATGGATCCCAATAAAAAAATAATTCAAATCATTTTGAGTAATTTTTTTAAAAAAAAACAATACCTACCATAGATTAAGAAACCAAGATGTGGTTATTTGGGTTCAACAATTTTTCATGTTAAGGTTATGAAATTTCATAGGAAAAGTTTTTATGTTGTGTGGTTGTGGTTCTTGGGTTGAGAAGGGGCCATAAGGGTTTCCTAGGTATTTGTGTTCCTATATTTTGTGTCACCCAAAAGAAAAAAGGACTGTAAGTTGACCTTTTCATGGTATATACCCACTCCAATGGCCCGAAGGCCTTCATTTTTTCTATTGATTTTGATAATCCACCTTTCAAAGGATGAGGTGGAACCCTTACAAGGCTCGTAGGCGTAAGTATTACAAATGGGGTTAAGACACTAAATTTTTTGAGAAAATGATTATAGTTGAAGTGGTTTCTGTGATTTAATTCTCAAGGGCTGAGGTAAGCCAAAACAACAACATGGTTTGACTTCAAATAAGTTGTGGTTATTTTATTGATAGTAACCAAATATTTACTTTTTTAATTCTAGTAATTTAATATAAATAGACCATTTATAGTATAATTTCCAATCATATGATTCATTTTTTATGTATTTGAAAATTTATAAAATTGTTAGAAACTGGGATAAAATTTTGATTTTAAATATTTAATTATATTTTTTATTTAATTTTTACAGAAGAATTTAATTTTAAAGTTTTTAATATGTAGGTAGAATAAATTCATCTACATAACACTAACTAGAGAAATTAAATGGTTTCATAAGTCTAAGTGACTAGATATATAATATTAAAGGGTAATTTGGAACATGTATGTGTAAACTACATAATAATAAATAGGCTAGTGAAGAAGTTACCTGTTATATTTTCTTTATTCATGAAAGTAAAGAGTAGGGAAAACTACGTATAATTAAATAGAAAATATTTATGGCCACAAAAAATTGAAATGAAACTTCATAATATAAAATTTGTTCTAATAATATTAAATAATCATTTATAAATCCCACATAAGACTAAAGAGTGTCTATGTTATAATAAATAAGAATCATAATTTGATATAAAAGAATAAAATGAAAATATGTACAAGTATGCCAAGTCTCTCATAATGGTTCTTACATCGGTAAAATTTAACAATATAGTTAATGGGAAGATAAAGAAGTGTTATTTTCTTGTTGATGAAGTGGAGGATCTACACGGATTATAAGAACACACCCGATGTGATAATGTAACCTTAATATTAAATATTCAAATTAAATTTGGTAAACTCCCAAAAAAACCACATAAAAGATAATTTTGAGGAGTATAGGATAAAGGAACTGAAGGCCATTCAATACAACTCTAGAGATAAATACTAAGAAGAAATCCTTGTATGATGATCATGGAATTAAATAATTTAATATAAAGACAAATAAGTTGAATAATAATAATAAATTGAGTAATTGTTGTGGGTGTTAAAGGGGAACTAAGTCATTGCAAAAAGGGTTACCTGTTTTGGTATTCTATTCAATATTTTTAAAAAAATCTATTTAATTGAATTGTTGGATTTATATATTTATTTGTATAACTATGTATGATCCATGGTCATGGAGCACTAACCCAAGGGTTTGATATTGGTGGAGTATATGGATTACAAATCCTTTATCTTAATTTCTTTGTGTTTTAATTTCATTTATTAGTGAGATGGTAAGGTTTCAGGAGTTTGGTTTGGAGGTTTTCAACCTTCAACACATGTATTCCTTTTTATGTCCCCTTCTATTAAATTAATTCTCCCTCCATTCATTTAGATTCTATAATTTATAGTGATAATTGGTTAGCTGAATGATGAACAACATATATGGATATGGGCTTTTAGATAATGATATGCTTACGAATGTGGTTTTCTTTATCATGGCACTATGGAAGGATTTACTATTCCAAGGAGGAATCCAAGGTTAATTACGTTCCAAAGTATAGGTTAAAGAAGTAAATCCATGATTTATATTAAGTGGAGCTTGAATTAATTTAAGACAAAAAATGAATCTATGAAGGAACTACATTTCTAAAACTATGATAATCAAATTTCTTTACAACTATTTGTTTTGAGTTTTCATCCATTCAAATTCAGACATATTTTTATTTTTTGTATTTCACATGTTACAACCATAAATATAGTAACCCATAGACAATATATAATTTATTGTATTGGTATAAGATGTATGGGATCTCATCATAATGGACTAGTCAATTTAGTAGTCTTGAAGAACCAGATACATACATGATCCCCATTTTTCATTAGAAATATAATTGAAACATTGTTAAAGTAAATATTCTACATCCTTAAACTCATTTAATGATTGTTTATTTGTGTCAATGGGAAATGAAACAAAATAAGTGTGATCTCAAATTCTCAGAAAGGGTTATGTACATCAGAATAAATCATGAGTAAATAAGGAAAAATCAATATGGGATGTTAAATAACTGAAAACACTTTCCATTTAATAAATAACATGAGCACAAAATGAAACCATGAATAATATAATTGCATTAATATCATGAATAATAAAAACTAAATTCTCAAAGAATAAAAGTATTAATGTTGGAAATCATCATATAAAAAATCATGGTATATTTACCTTCAAAAACCTTCTCAACAACAGTTTAATATATGGGTACGTATATAGCAAAAAACCCATTTAAATAAGGCTAGACAACTAGATTGTCTCATGATAACTGTCGATGCATCGAGGGGATATATAATTCTATGTCCCACAAATTATTGCATATCCAATTCATTACTCATATATTGAATGATCAAATTAACTCATAAACAATACGACTTACCCAAAAGTGTCCATATTTAGTAATGAATATAGAATATCAACATTACCACAGTCAATCAAATAACATTCAAATTAAAACACCATATATAGAAATGGTACACGATTTGGGAAATAATGATTGATGATAAAAATAATATCTATATTTAAGAGAATTTAGTTTCCAATGATCATAATAATGTGAATGTTTTAATATAATGTTAACAACTAATAAACTATTAAGTGATAAAATATAACCATCAATTGATCAGAAATATAGGGTTTTTATATAATAATGTCTATTGGGGAAATAAATGGAATGAATTTTAAATATTAAAATAATATTTAATTAAATATTTTTATTTTTAGAACCATTGATAACATACATAAGAATATAGATATCATAAAACTATTATAGTTGTGGGAAAATCCATTATACCATATATGTTAAACAGAAAACATTGCTTTTGACTTTTTATAAAGAACTTTAAAGATAATTTTGTAAAGAAAAATTCGAAATATTCCATAAGAAACTTGTAAAAAGTAAAACATAACATCAAATTTCCATGATAAATTCAATGTGTAAATAAGGACCTGTATATATATATTTTGAAAATATGGACATGGATTAAAAATATACCCAATAAAAAAGGGAAATAAAAGCTATTTTTATTTTAAATATCACATTTTTTGATTCATGTTAAGAATAGAGGAAAATTTATAATAAAACATGGATACTCATTAAATATCTTGGTGATAAGAAAATTTATGTATTTTATGAAAGATAGATTATAATATTCTTTTAATGAAAATAAGTAAAATCCCAAAAATAAGATTTGTAAAATAAATCCGTACCTCTGTGGTAACTTTGGAATTATAACCCTTTGAAAGAATAAACATGAATTTAAACATCAATAAAAATTTAAAAATATATATTCATGTTAAATAAATCCAAGGGGGATTATATTCACCAAATAAAGCTAATGTATTGCATAATAACAAATCTATCTCAATAGAGTAGAAATTAAGATGAAATGCCTTACAAATATCATATCAAGGAAGTGAGAATTATTCAATGATGATATTGTGTGTGAAAAATGTAAATAAAAAAAAGTGGAAATAAATCTTAATAATAGCATAGGTCATTTAAAAAATAATCATGGAATGACATAGTCAATGAAGTATAAGTATAACCCAATGAATGTAAATTGAGTAAAAAACCCCTTACATCACATCTCTCCGAAGTTGAACATGATTTATATTCCTTTATAATATATTTAAACATATTATTAATTTATATCATAACCAAAACAATATTTTTAATATCATATATAATCTACTTATAACATCTTATCACATGTTTGCTAAGAGTCTTACATTATTATCATGGTTTCAGGTGTTAACTGCTTTTCTTTTCTCGTGCATGTTTTATCATGGAAGATCCAATCCTTGTACATTTATTATGGTTCTATTATATCAAGAAATTTAATCTTGTTATAATTATCATATATATATATATATATATATATTAAATCTGTCCTTATTACCATCCATGTAAAGATGGTGTGAAAAATGAATCACATCATATTGTGAGGGTGGTAGTCTGCACATATGCAAGCGTGTCATTATTGTTTTCTAAAGGATTGAAAGGTTAGGTGATATATTTGATATTATAATTAAATAAGTATTATTATTTCATAAACATCATATATATTTATCAGTTAAATATTTATAACCATCCATGTAAAATGGTGATGAAAATGAATTACACCGCTATGTGGAGATGGTAAGCCGTACATAAGAATGAGCGATGTCTTCGGTTTTCATAGGATAGAAAAGATATGAAAAAATGTTATAAAAAATCATAATAAAATAATATTATATTTATGATACAAATGATATTATTTTATTATGGTCAAAAATTGTTTATAGTATTTTGAAGAAGAAATAAATTTCAAAGAATCTGTAAACACGATTATCTCCTCTTCGAAAGAGATCCTTTAGATCTATTCTTAGGGGACCTAGGGTTGTAATTTTAGGAATAAAATAACCTCCATAACATGGATAATGATTTTTAGAAAAGGTTCTTTATGGTTTTTTTGAGAAATGAGTCTCCATATAATGTATAGAAGGGAGAGGTGATACCTTTTTGAAGTGAATGAACATACACACATGGAATTAACTAAATGATTAAAATATAAAATATTAATTTTCTTGGGAAAGTATAACAAAATTTATTTTTTTAAGATAATACATAATGTGTTTTAAATCCATTAAAAATCAAAAATTTATTGTTTTAATTATTATTTTAAACTTATCTTTTGGTTTAGCCCATTGGGTAATTCTTTTTAACCTTAACCGCAGTAAAGAATTTTTCATTCTTAATGGGTTATAATTTAATAGATACAGTCATAAATGGATAAGGGGTGAAATTTTCAACCTTTTTTAATTCTAATTTTCCTATTGAAATATTTCTATAATTTTTAAGTAATTTAGAAAAATATTATTTGTCCTAAAACCTCAATAATTTCAGTTTTTGACACTATTCATTTAATTTGAAATTAAAGACGTCAAGACAATTGTGTAATTAAAATATATACTTTTAACACATCTATAATATTTAAAATATATATCTAAAAATATTAGTACTCATTAACTCACCCAAAGATATTACTTTTATAGTTTTTAAAATAATTTATTTTATTTTTCTACTAATTGAAAAAATATTATGTTGGCATAGCATAAGAATTTATGGTAATTATTTTCTCCATAAAAATTAAAAATAAATTACCATGATAAAAAAATTATCTCAAAAATAATAATTTTGAACCAAGCATATGTTTTATTTATCCCTATTATAAAATATTACTCATATTAAAAGCAAGAGAGTGACATTACTTATTTTTTATTAACTTAAAATAATATAAATGTTATAATTTAAGGAAAGTTACAAGAAGTATCCAATTTTTATAATCATTAATAGTAAAGTCATAAAGAAATTTATTAAATAAAATAAATAAAAAAATTTGGAATATTTTTTGGCCTTATCACATTATATTTAACATTAATTACTAAATTTGCCCTTATCAAGTAAACAAATATCCATAGTGGTTACTATTCATATTGACAAAAAATAAAAGGGACTTATTTACCAAATTAGAACCTCTTAATTAAAAATATGGAATCCATTTTTTATGAATCCTTTCAGATAAGCGATATAATTAAATTTAAATTTAAACCGCTGAAATATAATGAAAAATAATTTTACAGAAAAATTCCTCTTAAGTATAAAATTGTTTTTGTACCAATTTCAAGTATAATGTTGATTATAATAAGATTTATTGAATTATTTTTAGTCAAAGTTAAATAATTAAAATTTAAAAATATCCCAAAAAAATATTTTTAAATTACTTGATTTAATGAAATCAAATTACTATATTTGAAAAATCAGTATTTTCAATATTCATGGGAAAAATCAATCAATTCATAGAAAAATTAGCCTAAGTAAATTTTCATAAGCTTGTTTAAAAAATTATGTTAATTTGGTTAAATAAATTTTCTAAAAGATACATAAATTAAATATATTATTTCCTCGTAAATATAAATAAAAACCATTTTGAATAAAATATATTCTTGAAACATAAAATGATTTTACTCAAAAATTGACTAATTATTTATCAATGCAATTAAATTATATAATTTTTTTTTTATAATTTAGTTATTCATATTCATAAAAGAATTTTTAATGTCCAGGTTATGATTTCTATTTTTAAATAATAATATTTTAACAGTATATCGAGATTCGTTTAAACATGGTGTTTCATGTAACACATGTTATAAAAAAAATATATTTAAAGAGAAATATATTATAAAATATCACAGTATTACATCAAAACCCACCTATTAATTTTTCATATTTATTTAATTATAAAAAATAATTAAAATATAAATAAGTTAAATTTCAGTGAGTGTTTGGTGAGGTTCCTCGATAGATGATAATGGTTAGCCACTGGGTTGTATTCCAAGAGTATTATAAAATATATTTAACAGGAACAATAAAAATTCCTCCTTAATTTTTATGGTTAAATTCCATGAGAGATTACCCTAGTAATATATAAGGTTATATTCTAGGAGTATTATTAATTATATATTATTTCCAACACATTATGGTCTTTCCAAATTCTTAAAACAATTATTCCTTATTCTATTATTACTTCCTTTAATTCTTTGACTTTTCTGCTACTATTTTTCTTCCAATTTGAATACATTGGGAATATTTTTGGGTTTCAAAATATTTACCATTATGGAATATAATAAATTTTCTTGAAATAGAAACCAACAAAATTCATAGCATGCTCATATGATTTGAAATGTTTTAATGTTTTGGAAAACATATTTCGGTTTCATCCTAGATAAAGAATCATTTAAAGTCTAAATCTGTGTATGACTTTGGTCCCTTAGTCAACCATGAGGTAGTTAATGAACTCGTATTTTAAGTATCCATGTAGAGTTAAACCTTTATACATTGACATTGAATAGAGGTTCATTCTCTCTTTGAATACTTATTGATCAATCAGTGTATTATTTGACTAACAAAAAAGTTCTTAACCAACTTTATCTCAAGTTTTCAAAAACAACTTCAAATTAGTGTTAAATAAGAGTAACTTGAATCAAGGTGTGAAATATCTATTATTTTGGGTTTCTAGGGCCCATAGTGGAAGTAAGTGGGCTGGGGATTTTAAAATTTTCATTGGCGTAACGACGGTACTTGTCGTTGCAGATGATCAGAGCCCCGGAGAGCTCTGAGGATCTCGCGTAGATTGTTAAGAGAAAAAAAATAAAAAGAAAACATACCTATTGCATATCTGAAGACGCTGTCGACCAGTACTTGTCGATGGCGATCGTTTCACGAAGGATCCATAGCAGGATCCCTCTATATCATCCACACGCGCCTCAAAAATCTGTGGGAATGCCGATCGTCGAACTCTGGGTGCTAGCGCATTGATTCAACGATATCTTCGACGTCCCGACGATCACAACATCGTCGATCTTGCAATGTGTGAGGATAAACATGATCCGATCTCTTGGATCTTCAGCTTCTCTCTCTAGGAAGCGGGAGGAGAGAGAGGCTCTCAAATTTCATTCCACAAATGAATGAATAGTGATGTGTGCACCAAAGAGAGAGAGCCTCCTCTTTTATTTATAGACATGTTGATAAATACCCAGTAGGGTTCCCCATCCAAAGTTAATATAAACGTTCTCTAAATAAATAATTATGACGACTTAAAACTGCGTCAATATTATTTATTAATTTTATCACATACTTGTAATACATAAAATATATTACGTGATAAAATCTGACCCATTTAACTCGAATCTATGTCCCTCTTAATATTAAACGAACCTTGAATATTAAATAATACTTGTTCGATTAATATTTTTTCATATTTACTAAACTCATAAATACATTAAATAAATTCAATCCCAAATATTCATAACTTTAATATTAATGAATTTATTTAATTCAGTTGGTGATCGACAACTTGGACAACGTTCAGACCCTGTGGTGGGTCCCACTATGTCCATATACCTATTCAACTGAATAGGTGTAGATTCTTGAATACCCTATTGGGTGTGACCCTCTAGGCCCTGATATCGATAACAGTGAATAAAATCCACAGACCAAGAGAGGAGTCTAGCAACTCATCATGGACCCTAAAGAGATAAGGACAATCATAGCAATGACTACCATCCTACGAACACTGACTGTGTACTGTAGTCTCTTTGTCACTAAATATCTCATAAAGCAAGACACACTCTTGTGTCATCGTCCTTATCTTTCTTTATTATTTATTGATCTATCTGGATGGATTTTCCTTTCTACTACTTTGTCCAATGACTTATGAAGGGGGCACCATCCTGATCAACCAGGCTTGAGATATACAACTTCATAAACTTGGAAGCGACAAATCCTTTCTTGACCATTCAACCAACGTTATACCACTAATGACACACCCGACACAAACTACCTCACCATGACATTACTGCCATGGTTTTTTCCTTGCATCAAAGTACGTAATTAAATGATATACATTGGTAATGGTCTCAAGTCAGGAGACCAATACACATGTCCGTAGATAGGAACAACCAATGAAACCCAAAACATGTGGTGTTCCTATTGACGGGTATGTCCTCATGATCTCACTGCTAGAGATCACCAAGTGTGAACTTCATGAGAAGAAGTCTCAATGCTTATGAGCCCCCATCACCTGATATTCAGACATCTACTGTGTCTAGTCAGTAAGATGTATCTAGACTATAGAACATATATTTAATATCAATGTCATTGTATCTCGAGGTTCTCATTATAGCCTGAGATCTTCTATAAACTCTCGACACGACAACTAACCTTTGGAAATTACCATTATTGTAGTGGATACAAAAAAGTATGCACTATAATGGTAAGAAATCATCATGCATATCTAACTGTACACATGATACAATAATAAAAAGTAATACATAGTTGGGTCTAGGGCACCCACTATTTCAACACTCCCACTTGCACTAGAGCCAACTTGCTAACTAAACTTGTAAGATACTCACATGATAAATATCATGCTCCTGCTGAGTAATGGCTTTAACTGCTTGGCCTGCCACGTTTTCACTGCGTGGCGTATCTACTATATGCAACCTCATCAAATTGAGTAAAACTTCTCAAGACATGGTATCCCCGAGTATATTACTTTTTTCCATTGTCATAACTTGACAACTTGGCTAGTAAAAATATCACAATTCACAATTCTCATTATGATAATACTTTTCTCACTAGGTGAGAATCCAATAACTGGGACAAATCGTTGCGATTTATAACTGCTTCTTAGCTACCTTAGAAGATGCAACATACTCGGTATATGTAGGTGTGGCTACCACAAGCTTTTATGAGCTCGAATCGCTCATCTCCTTTACCTAACTACGATGCTAGATCAAATTGATCTAAGGACTAATAGTATGTATCCCAACACAACTAGTATACCTTCCTCTCGATATTCCAGGTACATATCATTTGTACTCACTGAAGTACAAGATGATAGTTCTGACTACATCACTTGAAGTGCTCCTAGAAATAATTGATATCTTCCTATAATAAATTATATCCTGGCAGTATCAATTATTGTACATATTATGGAATATGTGATTGATCCATCGCTAAAGCATATGGTATCAATTCACAAATTTAATCTCTACACATGCTTCGAACATGTTAACCTGGAGAGATTAAGCCATGTGACATAGGCAACAATTCTGAACATAAATTGTTCGAACTTGTATTTTTCAATACAATGTCACTATATGTATGATTGACTTAGACCAAGAAACCTTTGGATCTACCTCAGTAGATCTTATTCCCTAGAACCTAGGTTTCTACTTGAAGTCAATCATTGGAGAATTGCTTTTAACCTGAACTTATATAACTGTAAGATCAAAATCTGTTTTCCATATGTTTCTGAACATATATCACTTGGAAAACATTGGCGCTCCAACTAACCTTTGGTAGACACAAGGAAAAGTTTAATTTATAATGAATGATCTAAGATCTTTTTGATTACATTAATCCAGAATTGGATTTCAGTAACTTGCAACCCTTATTGGCATCATTTGATGTCATCATCTCTTTCTGGTTGCGTCATATAGACACCTTCCACAAAAGATGATCTTGACATCGAATGAAAAATAAAAGGATCTTAGAAGTTCAGCTATGAAAAGTAAAATTCTAATATATTTAGGCATACCGACTTGGTATAACAAATCAAGCCCTATGGTACCATAATTGTACCATCCATGTATCATTTCATTTGAATACCCACCACAATATTCAATTAATAATCCCCTTTGCAATTTGATACATGGAATCTATTATTGAATTTTAGTTAGTCTTTTCAATCTTAGCTTATTTCCATATACTTCTTACTTGTAGGATTTATTATTCTCAATGAATATATCACCGACTGTGGTGAATATAAAACCATCACCATGGTTTCATTCTTCCTACGCAGTATGTGTCTCTGGAACATGCATATTCCACATGTACTTGTGGAACTTGTTCCATATTCCAACCATTTGTGCATCTCGAGAATTGACTAAGTCCAAGTCAATTCAGATCCCACTATCTCTAATAGATATGTGCACCCTTGTATAGAAATATAGTCTAATGCTTGACTACATCTTTACTATCTTAGGGATTTAGGTAATATTTTATATAACTATTAGGATAATTACCTTAGAATCACAACGTGTTTAACTTGATGCATGTTTGTTTAAATCCTAACAAACTCTTTGCATCTAAACATGTCTTATGACATAATGGTTTTTCCATCATACTATGACTCGTATGATATCCATTTTTCATTTTAGTTGGAATATTTGTTATGGGATTACACTGTTATTTGTAAATCACATTTTGAAATATGATGGAAGTTTTTGCAAGTTGCAACATTGATACAACTTACATCATAACTTTGATGTATAACATATGCATTTAGGAATTTCTCCACGCTACATGTTTGTTGATCAATGTTAATATGTAAGACTTTATCATCGATCCTCCTTATGAACGTCAATACGGTGATGTAGATAATGTAACATGCGTTTAGGAATTACTCAATGCTACATTATCATGATTGATGATTGCTTGGTCAAGATATTCTTCAGCCTGCCGATCCGAAGAAACTCATATCTTATGACCAAACTTATACTTCATTGGTACATTCCTTAATGACTTAAAGGAATCTTGTGATGTATCTTTACCTCTAGCTTTCTTTGGAGTAGTTCACACTCTCATGTTGAACTAACCTTGGAAGATTTTTGGCGTACCTTTATTTCCAGCAGTTTCTTTGTCTAAACTAAAGATATCAATTATACCATAGTTTTTTAGCTATGCCGAGCCTAAATACCATACTGGGTATATATTTGACGTCCTCTTTTAGTTTTACTTGATAAAGAATCACATTTCCACAACTGGGTAGGTCTTATATTTTATATTCATCATGTATTGCCATTGATTCAAATAGTAGTGAACTATTTGTTGAGTATGTCACCTCAAACAACATTCATTCCAAAATATGAAATAATGTCACATCATGTCCAAATGGGAACATGAGATAAATGTTTTTGTTTATACTCCACAACTTGTTCAATTTGAATGAATCACTTGGCAATTAGAAGTTATGTGTTTCTCCTTGCTGACTTAGGAATCACCCTTTCTCAGCTGCTTGGAGAAGACACTTTACTTATAGTAATGGTTCTCTAATTTCTTGGTTATTGTATCTCAATAAAAATATGTAAAAAGCATATTGTATTTCAATACCCAAGAAGTATGAGAGAAAACAATACTTTTATTCGATGAATATTAACTAAACAAGGAGCTGGAACTTGCTTCTTGTATTTCAGTTTTTAAACTTCCATGAATTCATTTAATTATGTTATGAAAATAAGCTCCTGTTTAATAACCAACCACTTTTCTTTGAAGGACATGACGAAGTTGCCTTTGGTGTAACTTTCCATAGGCCTTTTCACTTTTTCATTCAATGTATTCTCCATAAGAATAAAAGTTGGTGTTATCTCTAATATTCTTATTACTTGGGGAAATGTTACCTTAGCGGTAATGAAGCGCTTACTCTATGATATTCGTTTGTACCTTTAAATGAAACTAGAGTAATTGGGTGTAAAAGGTATAAGAAATGGGATGACATGAAAGATTCTGAACTATCTTTTACTTTACACAAACCGAGTGCGACCATCATATCCAAATATTGCTTCACTTTCTCCTCAAAAGGATCTTGGAGATGAGACTACATGTGATCATCACCCAAGTCTTGATGTAGCGACCACAACTAACATTAGAATTTGATGACAACATTATGATAGAACCATCATATGCTTGTTTCATGAGTCTCCTATAAGCATTTTTACACCCTCACCTCTTGAGGTGGCTTAACAGGTTGGGACACAAGCACCTTGAATTTCCATTATAGTAGTAATGTGTGCAAGCGCCTTTACTACACATGGAATTTCATGATTGTCTGGATATTAACTTTGTCCAATGTTTATCGTAGTTATATTATGGTATTGCTTTCCATTATCTACAAAAATACTTTAGCAGATGGTACTTTTATGTGATTACCTAATCTGACATTACTGATTATTTAATCATTAAATGTCTCCCACTAATTTTTCGAATTCTAGGAACCCTCTGTACTAGAATCAGAATACTCTTGAGTATTATAGTGGCAAGGATCCCTGAACCTCCCTTATAGTCTACAAGATAGGGCTACGCCACTACTCGAAGGGTCTAAGGTAGGCTTTTGGCTGGCCAAACGCATTAGCTCGCGGTTACTTGATCTGTTGAGTGAAGTCCCAGCTTTAAAAATCATTTACTAATTTACTCAATGCTTGCCTCTAAAATTACGACAAACTAGCTAAGGCTATATCTTTGCTGCAATCTTAGTTAATTAGACCCACCACACAAATAAGAACTCCCCGGTAGTAAGAGGCACCCTCAGCTATGGCATGAACCGACACCTCGAACACCCGATTTTGTTCAAACTTGAATGATGGAAGGCTATTTGTGACTTAATATTATCTTTGAGGGTTTTAATGGTTTTCTCTCGGCGAATGTAATCCATTTATATTAATCTTGTTCATCTATGTTGTCACGCTCACAACTGAACATCAATATAAATCAAACTTCTCTTCTTTATGCATTTTATTATCTATTAATTTATGTATTTTTCCTGTTGTTCTAAAAAATGCATAAAATAATAAATAAATTCATAAAGGTAAAACTACTACCCGACTGGTCTTGAGCATCTAAACGACCTTAGCACATCATACCTGAGTCGTATGCTTGACTCCTGATGCATCTCGACCCGTGCTGTATGTCCACTTCTCATTTGGAGCATCTCCCCGTCTTGGCGGGATCTATGTCATTCGCTGTCTTCGTCCAAAGTACAAAGATACTCGCGCGCAGGCGAGGGGGACTCGGGAATAAATGTACATCATATAATTATTGGGAGCGCATGCCCTTATACATTTTAACTAAAAAATAGATGATGCAAAGACCGTCTTTAATTAATTACAACCATCGCACACATTTAAATAACTAATTAAAGTAATAATTAAAAGCATACATTCTGGGTCAATACTCAAGACTAGACGATGGGTAAAATTAAAGCGTGATAAAAATTAAAATGCATAAATAAGTACGAGGGTTATTTAAATTAATTAAATTAAATGAATTAATAAATTCAAATAATTTAATTAATTATCAGTCATCTAATTAATTTAATTTTAATACTTAAAATTAAATTAATTAATTAAGTAATTTAATTTCAAAAATTAAATAAATTTTATTCCTCAGGTATTAAAAATATTTTAACTACAATTAATATATTAAATAATTTAATTAATTAAATTAATTAATTATATTAATTTATTTAATTAAACCCAAGGGGTTACCTGCCCGCTAGTAGGACCGGGCGGTGGCCGGGCACGACTGCGCTGCCTGCACATGCGCTAGGCGGGTTCGCGCGTGGGTCCAATGCGGCGGTTCTGCGGGAGAAGCGCTGCTGCAGGCGGGGGTTTGACTGCATGCACCGTCCAGCTTGCAAGGGGGGGGGGGGGCGCCATTCCAAGGGAGAGTAGCAGGCGAGGGGGACAGTTCAGAGGTGCGTCGTCCAGAAGGAGTGCCTCGAGTCTTCCCGAGCGGGGCGGCCAGCTGAGCGCACAGTAGAGGAAGCGTGGAGCGGGGTCCGACACGAGGCATGAGTCAACTGGGAGAGGCCGGCTGCTGAAGAACTGTGAGGAGGCTTGCCGAGCCGGGTGTGCAGCTGCTCGGGGCAGGAGGTGAGGTGCCGACGGAGTGTCCCGGGGTGTCGGCGCGGCTGCAGGGAGTGCGAGGAGAGGTGGTGCGGTGGCCGACATAAGTGGGTCCGGCCGGAATGGAGGAGGCCGGCGCAGGTTCGGGGTGGGCTGCTAAAGGCGGACCGACCCGATGGAGGAGGCTGGCGCAGAGCTCTGGCGGTGGCGCTCCCTGGCGGTGTCCATCCGGGTGCTGCAGCCAGTACAGGAGTAGGGCATGTGTGGAGCTGCGCGGATCCACAAGGAGGGATGGCCCTGAGGAGCGCCAGGAGGCGCCGGGTCGAGGTCCCGGCGGCGCTGCAGTGCGCCGCCTGGGGAGGAAATGCAACACGGCACTGCATGCACCGTGCAGGAGACAAGGGTCCGCTCGGACCCCTGCTGTTCATATTTTTTTGTTTTTTCTTTCTCTGTTCTTTCCACGGGCCACCCATACATTTTTTTTTGTGTTTTTCTGTCCACGTGGCATCCCCTTTTTTTAACCTTCTCTTTTTTATTAAATCATAGCAAGACCCCTTGGTCATGATTTTGTTTCTCCACGCGGGGAGACCCTCTTTGGGGTCTTCCTTTACATTTTTTTTAAATAAAGACTTATTTTTAAGTCTTTGTCCCCCCTTTTTTAAAAAAAATCTAAAGGCTATAGATAGCCTTTTAAATTAAATAATAATATAATTATTATAATTAAATAATAATTTATTATTATTAAATTATTATAATAATAAAATAATTATTATAATAATAATAAAATTATTGTGAAAATTATATTATTTATAAAAATATAATTTTCACAATTAATTTTATTTCTAATGATCCAATTGAATTTTAATTGGTTCAAGAAGATGAAATAAAATTATAACCTAAGATCAAATCGCACCTTCGGTCCAATCTGAAAAATTAAACTGGCAATAACCTGGCCGTTCGAAATCGGATCGACGCTTGGTTTGAACGGTTGTGACATATTTTAAACCCTCTACTTAATTTTATGAAAATTAATTTTATTTGTCTCAGAAAATTTACGTGACTCACTCTAATACCACTGTTGGGTTTCCAGGGCCGGCAGCAGAAGCAAGTGGGCCGGAGATTTTAAAATTTTTGTCGGCGCAACGACGCTACTTGTCGTTTCCGACGACCCGAGCCCCGGAGAGGTCCGAGGATCTAGAGTAGATTGTTAAGAGCAAAAAAATAAAAGGAAAACATGCCCATTTCATATCTAAAGCTGCTGTCGACCGCTCCTTGTAGAAGAAGGTCATTGCACGAAGGATCCATAGCAGGATTCCTCTAGATCGTCCACACACACCTCAAAAATCTGCGGGAAAGCCGATCGTCGAACTTCAGGTGCTAGCGCGGCGATTCAACGATATCTTCGACGTCTCGACTATCACTGCATCGTCGATCTTGCGATGCGGGAGGAGAAACTTGATCCAAGCTCTTGGATCATCATCTTCTCTCTCTAGGAAGCGGGAGGAGAGAGAGGCTCTCAAATTTCATTCCATAAATGAATGAATAGTGATGTGCGCACCAAAGAGAGAGCCTCCTCTCTTATTTATAGACATGTTGATAAATACCCGGTAGGGTTCCCCAACCCCCGTTAATATCAACGTTCTCTAAATAAATAATTATGATGACTTAAAACTGCGTCAATATTATTTATTAATTTTATCACATACTTTTAATACATAAAATATATTACGTGATAAAATACGAGCCATTTAACTCGACTCGCTGCCCCACTTAATATTAAACGAACCTTGAATATTAAATAATCTTTGTTCGATTAATATTTTCTCATATTTACTAAATTGTTAAATACATTAAATAAATTCAATCCCAAATATTCAGAACTTGAATATTAATGAATTTATTTAATTCAGTTGGTGATCGACAACTTGGACAATGCTCGGACCCCGTGGCGGGGCCCACTATGTCCATATACCTATTCAAATGAATAGGTGCAGATTCTTGAATACGCTATTGTGTGTGACCCTCTAGGCCCTCATCTCGATAACAGTGAATAAAATCCAGAGACCAAGAGTGGAGTCTAGCAACTCATCATGACCCCTAAAGAGATAAAGATAGTCATAGCAACAACTACCATCCTACGAACACTGACTATGTACTATAGTCTCTTTGTCACTAAATATCTCATAAAGCAGGACACACTCTTGCGTCGTCGTCCTTATCTTTCTTTATTATTTTTTTATAGATCCATATGGATTTTCCTTTCCACTGCTTTGGCCAAAGACTTATGAAGGTGACACCATCCTGATCAACCAGGCCTGAGATATAAAACTTCTTAAACATGGAAGCAACAAATCCTTTCTTGACCATTCAACCAATGTCATACCACTAATGATGCACCTGACACAAACTACCTCACCACGACATTACTGGCATGGTTTTCACCTTGCATCAAAGTATGTAATTAAATGATATACATTGGTAATAGTCTCAAGTCAGGAGACGAATACACATGTTTATAGATAGGAACAACCATTGACACCCAAAACATGTGGTGTTCCTATTGACGGGTATGTCCTCATGATCTCACTTCTAGAGATCACCAAGTTCAAACTTCATGAGAAGAAGTCTCAATGCTTATGAGACCCCAGCACTTGATAGTCATACATCTACGGTGTCCAGTCAGTAAGATGTATCTAGACTATAGAACATATATTTAAGATCAATGTCATTGTATCTCGAGGTTCTTATTATAGCCTGGGATCTGCTATAACATCTCGACATGACAAATAACCTTTGGACATTACCATTATTATAGTGGACGCAGAAAAGTCTGCACTATAATGGTAAGAAATTATCATGCATATCTAACTGT
This sequence comes from Viscum album, assembly GCA_963277665.1. Classification (NCBI taxonomy): domain Eukaryota; kingdom Viridiplantae; phylum Streptophyta; class Magnoliopsida; order Santalales; family Viscaceae; genus Viscum; species Viscum album. The sequence goes on along the minus strand of OY728141.1, from coordinate 513,067,325 downwards.
ACACATGATACGGTAATCAAAAGTACTACATAGTTGGGTGTAGGGTACCCACTATTTCAACATTTTATTAGTCCATTTTTTTAAAACTTCTTGTTTATTTACTTATAAACGTTTTTATTATCATAATCATCACTTATAGTTTCGTCAAACTCATTTAGCTATAGAAATATCTATTTTTCTTGTCTAAAATATAAATTCACTAACTTCAAAACCCAATATGACTTGTGATTGAGTTCCATAGAAAAGGTATACATTTCCACATAAATTATATGGAATTCTTATTCACCTAAGTATTTTTTTTATGACTCTATATTATACCAATAATGAAACAATGAGATTATAACTACAATATTTTAAATTTTGTCTCATCATTTTCTCTAAAATATTATTGAATTATTAGTTTGATATTTCCAATTTTCAATTTCTTTTGGTGATAAGGGGTGATGATGTTTAATAATACATTTTATTTTTTTATCATTCCCTTATTATATGTTTTTTAATGTGAGATCCTCAATCATGATAAATTCAAAACCGAACAAAAATATTCTTCTTCAAAAATCTGATCAAGACATTTTTCATGTTCATTCATATATCCTCAAATTATATCCATTTGGATGCATAATTATCTCACATATATGTAGATACATTTACAAGGGTGTTTACCAAGTTACCAAGAAATCAATTCCCCACACATCAAACACATAAAAATAAATAATTGTATTTTGATATATTTCAATCATTTTTAAAAAATCCTATATTCGTTGGAATCCATCACGAGCTCTTATGTATTAACTTACATCCTAGTAGAGAGTAGTATAAAGAATCTATTTTATAATATATATATATATATATATATTAGTTTTATATTAGGTTTATAGAGTCCTATATTAGGTGATTAAGGAAAAAAAATTAAAAATGATCTTCACCTAAAATTATATTATACATCATCAAATGATTATATATCTACATTTTTGGAAAATTAATGGTTCATCCAAAAAATAATGGGATGTTCCGGGAAAAAGTATCATGAGGTGTCTAAATTCTTAAAGACAACTACCTTGGATAGAAAGTGTTGGGAACTAAAATTATTACAATCACGGAACATAGCTATGAGCTCCTTCTCAATTATGGTGTTTTTAATTTTGTATTTAGTTAGATAATTACTTGCATAGTATATGAATTAAATGATGTGATCTACCAACTACCCCAGAGCTACTCGCATAATGTAGACAATATCATTACAGATGATCTCTAATTTATTCTCCCAATTGGGAGAGATCATAATCAGGGTTTCGAGTAAGTTTATTTTGATTGTAATGAATAATTCCTTTCATGTATCAACAAAAATAAATGGAAATTATTTTGACATTAATTAGTAATTATTTTATAAATCATGTAGAAATCCTTGAAATTTTAATCATAAAATCCCAAATGTACAACACAGATATGAATCAACTTCATATGGTGGGATCAGGTAACTATTTTATCACCTCAATATTAGATGGATTTAGTTAGATTATTTTCATTGATCTTTATAAGCCATAGAAAATTATCTCTTGAACCATGAAATGGAACTTATTACAATTGATTACTGATCACTTACCTCTACATAATTTAAGTACCTGTAGGGTCTCAATAATTCAGAAAAGGGAAGGTAAATACTCCCAAAAGATTGGTAAGAAGATGGATGCATGTTTGATTTTAAATTTGAGAAGAAAAATGAAGAAATAATTTTTTTAAAAGGAATCTAGCTTGTCCACGTACCATCACCAAGAATGGTTAGTGGAAGGCATAAAACGAAAACCACCGATATGCAGATGGCCTACAACACACTGGCCCGTGAGGCATTGGACAACGAATGAAGCTATTCGTAGTGAATTATCACCTGTGAACCAAAGATGTCTTGAACCATTTTCGCTGGTGAGAATCTAACAGAGGTATGCCCTGTACACCATCCCCGCAAATGATGTGGTTCTCATATGAGGGGAAGATAGCAGCATCCTGCACCTCAATACATCATGGTTTACTGAGTTATCCACAGGCTAGGTTTCCTCAATGGGATTCCCCAAAAGGTTCCACGTGAATTGCAGATACAACTTCCCCAGAACTATATAAAAGGAAAACCATAGGAACTGAAGAAAAGAGAAGAATATGGGGAGAGAGCTCTAGGATGGTTGAAAAAGGAATGAAGAACATAGATGGTGTGGGAGAAATTTCATCTGGACCCAAAGCAGTTCACGAGACTCCATCCCACATCAAAAGAAGTTTGCGGATTTCATCTCGTGAACCATATGCAGTTCGTAGACTCCATCCCATGAACTGTATGTAGTTCGCAAACTCCACCCTGCGAACCAAATTCGAAACACCCTCCGCAGCCAACAAGAAAACCAATAAAAATATATATAATAAAAATGGTTTTTTGGATTCCCATATGAGTAAGAAATTACACAAACTCACATATATGGAACCGAGTATGTGGATGGTCCTTGGTGGATAGATCTTCTGTGTACCATCCAACTTGTCCATCACCTACAAGGCCATCTCCTTTGCGAACAGACAATTCTAGACCATCTCTTATGTGGATGCTCCTACGCAACCAACTCCTACGCAAACAACATTATGTGGAAAACCATTCATTCTCACCGGTCCATACCGTAGGGGTTTCTCCCTGTACCCCAACTTCGGATCAGCACTGGGATGTGGTCTTGGCCCTCCGGGCCAGTCCCTTCACTACAGCCACTGACCCCCATAAAAAATGGAGAGTCTCGCCATAATCTTTTTGGGCCGGGTTCAAAAGATTTTCCTTTTCTTTTTTATTCCACCCAAACATCCTTCCCTTGAATACCATGAGAAGACACATTCTTCATGCACCTCTCAAAAACCCTATCACCTACCTCTTATGCAAGGTTGACCGAAAACTCCATGGACAATCCCAACCTGAATTTTTCTTAAATGCCCAGACAAATCCTTCCCATCTGTCAAAATCAGTGTCTCTGGTGATTTTGGATCCTTATAAACCTCCATAGCCATCAGAAGAGGAAGTCCAGTGTCCTAAGGCTACCTCTGCTTGACTATGCACATCATGCCCTAGTGTCTTTTCTTATGTTTCCCACAAAAACAGCCGTCAACCAAAGGAAAATTCATCATGATGAGAGTCCTTTCCTACCTCTATAAGCTTCAATGGATTCCATGTCCCATGTCATTTCTCCTAAAACAAGAATCCCTGGAGTCACAGTTTACACTTTCCTACCCTCTCATGTTCTAGGAATGTTAAAACATCCCAGCCCGATTATCCTACAACTAATCATGTGATTCAATAACAAGTGGCCCAAAATATATGCCCCTAAAATATGAGTCTTATATTATACCACACAAAATTAAACTATTTAGTATTAGTCCATGCAACATGTCATTAAACTATTATGACACCATCCAAGATATATGACTTTAAACTATCTTATAATGGGTGACTTTGGATCTTCATAAACATCCCCGACCATCAGAATTGACAGTCAGTTTCTTGAGGACAATTCTTCTTGACTGTGTACATCATACCCCGGTGGCTCTGCATATGTTGCCCACCAAAATGGATAGTAAATAAGAGATGAATTCATATTAAGGATAGGCATCTCCTACCTCTATATTCCTTAATAGATTCCATGTATAATATCATTTCTCCGGATCTTGGATCCTCTATAATCATAGTTTACACATTTTGTCCCTCACATGTTCGAGCCACGTCGGAACTCCCAAACATGATTTTCCTCTAGTTAATCATGGTTTCTATAACAAGTGGTCCTCATCACATGACCCTAAACTACAAGGGCCCAAATAGTCCTATCCACATGATGTTAAACTGTTATAACATCGTCCAAGCTATATGAATTTAAACTGTAGTATACCTCATATGACATTTCAGAGAACTCCCCCTGAGGTAACTCCCCAATCTTCCGAAGTCCAAGACGTTTGACCTTTAATGACATTTCAAATTAAAAGGTTCATTTCTATACACCCTCTTCCATGGTTTCCCCAACCCCATCCACCAGAGGATTTCCCTCTCCCTCCGATAGGATAGGAAGCATGTGGTTGGTTGGATCTCTCACATCATCTTGTTTCTCACACTGTGCATGAATCACATGGGTATAAGGTTTGTGAAGATTACAACATCCACACAATTCTAAACAATGATAACTCTAATTACTAATCAAACCAGGATACGTATGATTCCCACTTGAATGACTGATCTCAAAAGGTTTCCCTCTCATAAAGGTTTCACCTAATCAAGTCTTCATACATGGGAAACTTCTATGTGTAATCCTGAATAATTATGAACTATGAGAACTCTGATTCCTGATAAAAAAATGGTATTTAGGATGCCTAATTGAGGGAATGAGCTCAAAAGGGTGCCCTTCCAAAAGGGCTCACTTCCAAAAGGGTTCACCCAATCATGTCCTTTCAAATGGGAAAATTCCATGCCTAAGCCCCAGCAATTCGGAATAATGTGGGTTCTGATTCCTCTCGAGAGGATATGTAGGAAACCCATCTTATGGGTCTAATCCCAACATCAAGTCACCTTCCATCCCCCCTGGATGATGATAAAACCAAGAGTTCCTCATTGAATGCCTCCAGTAAGCAGTACCTCCGTTGCATCAAATATATATATGCTTACGACGATCCTGAGAACCAAGGGTAGCCCATGGAAAAAATCTTCGGGAATGAACCAAGGATTCATTAACATATGAAAACAAATTAAATCTATAAGAGAGTCATGAAATAGAATTTAATCCTCCCCCAAAAGGGGTGTGGTGAGCCCAACCTCCCATCCTCTCGAACAATGGAGTCCTTAAGTGTCATTGGCCAAATCATTGTTCAACGAGCACCTGCCTTTAGAATGCAGGTCTATTAAGCATGGATACCAGGTCTATTGGGTGTTTCTAGATCCATGAATAAACCCATTGGATACCATCCGAGGAAGTTATAACTAAGGAGGAAGGATTTCACAAGTACTTGACCACATGAAATCGCCCAATGGGACCATTTGACAGTGTCATATCCTTTGCAATACGAAAGGTGTGATTTAACCAGTCCCCATAGGGTTAATCCAGCCTTTTTTTAAAGGATAATGATGCGGAATGGTTCAAAACAAAAGAAATGGTGAATTTTGACAAAAGAATTTCTCTAGAAAAAGAGAAGGGTGATGACTCCCGTCGAACCATTTCACCATCACTCGAAACGCACCACTTTGGAGGTGGAACAATACCAAGTCATGATTATTAAATAATACCTTAAATGAATTTTTTTAAATTGAGAAAATTTATTTAAAATTTTATATAAATTCCCCATCCATATTGTGGAATATATGTTTCATCTACGATTGGAATGTCACTGGTGTGCTTCACATTCTAAAAACCAACATTGATAGGAAGAAATACCTCAAATGTTAAAAGTTGTTGACTAGTGGTGAGTGTCTAAGGGGTGATAGTGGGGAGACTATACCCTATAAAGATAAATAATACTACCAAAATAAAAACATATTAAGAAACTATAAATTATAAGAAACAAAAATTTAGAATATATATATGAAAAAAATGTAAACAACTACAAATACGTTACAAATATATACAATTAAACAGGATCTCTCGTAGGTTGATCACAAACATACATACACAAAAGTAACCAAAATAAACTACTAGTCTAGTACCAAGTAATAACATGGACCATCTAAAAATCCCCAACATCTATTATATGATCTATATTCACTTCCATCGTCACTAGATCCTAGTTGAAGATCTCTTATGATTATGTATTCTAGAAGACATAAATCCTAAACACATCTTGGAGAGCCCATGTAGGGTGTGGGTAGTAACTCAGTAATCCACTGCCGATGATGTCCCTAGATAATATATATATGTATACATGTGTATTAAAATATTTATTAAAGGATAAACAAAACATTCTCCTCAACTATGTCACCTAATTCTTGACTAACCATGAGTGATCCTTTACCTTCCCTAGCTGGTTTCAGATTGGAATAACGCATCCATGGTCTATTATACTAAGAGTTCCCTTGGTCTTCCAACTAATATCTTGTCACATGGAATCATAGTTCTTCCCATAACTAAATACCACACCATTTTAACCATGATACCCTATCATATCTCAAATGTACAATGTGAATACCACTCCCATCAGGTGATCTCCATCACCATTGGTGGCCATCTATGATGTACCACTCCTCCATAATGATGGTTAACACCATAATATATATCAATATATGGAGTATAATGATAATAATTAGTGGTTAAATTACCCTGATTGTCCCTTTTCTTTGTTCACACCACCCCAAAAACATCATCCCAATGGTGACCAGTAATCCCCCATATCTTAAGGCCACAACTTGATCAAACTCCATCACCATTGGTGGTAATGTTCGACACCATCCACATCAAATTGATGAACCACATATCCCCAATTCTAGTGATAAACTACACCCATATTCACATGGTTTACATACATCATGCTTCTAAGGAACTATATCAGTCACTCCATCCCAAGATACTTCATCTATAACATGCAACATCATTCCCACAAAACCCAAGAACCGCTCACTCTAGAAAAAACCATACTAGGACAAGAAAATTATTCTGTATGTGATAGCTCCCCGAGGTTTATCTTATAAATAATGAAAATAACATGTTTTTTAATTCACATTCTCTCAATCATAACCCTACCATCACCCATTTATTATATGTAGCATATCACATATATAACCTAGTAAATAAATACACCCCACATACCTAGAGTTATAAGGACTTTGTTCTCTTAGGAACTCTAGATAATATGGATCTAATTTATATAATCTAGGAAATATGATAAAATCCTTTAATATGGTACAATTAGTAGACAATAAGTAAATAACAAGAGAAACTAGAAAGAGATACTCAAAGGAAACTAGCCTTACTCACTACTTCTCTCGGAAATAGATGACATGAATAACCATCAATGTCAAATAAAGATCTCACTTGGTGATGAAGACAAGAACATGAGATAAATAGGGAGTATACAAATTGTTATTTTGGTAGAAATAGCCTAAACTCACATAAAAAAGGTTTTTAAGGCCACAAAAAATTATTTTTTAGTTTTAGTACCATGAATTTTGAATATTCGATATGATTTTATCATCGTTTAAGAGTGTCTTAATATGTTTGATGGGTCATCTAAAATTTTATTCCATTTATTAATATAAATATTGATTTGACGATGTTCTAATTATTGTGGTTTTCCTTCTTTTGGTGATTTATTATCTATTATATATATATATATATATTCATATTTATATGAATTTATGAGTATTTTTTTGTATTTATATACATTTTTAAAAAATTATGCATATTTATGATTAAATGTTTTATATGTTATATGGGTATATATATTTTAACATAAAATTATATATATTTTTGTCTTGATATATATATTTATGTAACATAAATGTGTACATTTATATATATTTATGTAAATTTTGTTATATGTATATATATTTATAGATATTTATATCCATTTATTATATATTATTACATATTTTTTTTAATTTATTATATACCGATTAGGTATTATTAATATATTTATATTAGTAACTTTGGGGAACAATTACGGTGAAACATGCATCAACCCCGATGGGCAGGTCATAGCCCCACTAAGGGATAACCCACCAATTAACTGCCTGAATACACTTATAAATTATGACCCCATAATTGCATCCCATAAGCCCCAACACTCACCCTACCATCTTCATCATATGTGAGTCATCACTTCCCCGATCACCTTCATCACAAACCCACAACACCAATATTTTAACTAGAGATCCACCGACAAGGGATGTTTCACCCTGTGTGTCACTAGTTGAATGATACTCCCCTACAATCCAATGGTATACTGACCCATCATCTAACCTGATTCTATGTAATTTCCACATTCCACCTCCAAAACACCACCCCCACCATAGAGAGGGGGTTCACCAATATCATTCTCCATAATTCCAATCATCACAACCCTCTACATCAGCTCGACATCTAGAACAAGACATCTCCCACTAAAGAGGATACATCACAAATTTTTCTTGTTGAATTTGAGTTCAAATATCACCCAACACATATATATGATAAATTTTTTCATGATATTTATCATGAAATTACCCCAACCAAGGAATTAGTTGCAACTACACTAAGACCTCTTCCATAGTCCATGGGTGGTGACTAACATCGAATGGTATATCCTAAATGGGAGGCCTTTTCATAATGTACATGTATGGACACACCCTATCATATTAATAAATAAGTGTAGATAATAATAATAAAAACATTAAATAGTATTAATTTAAACCTAGAATGAAAAACTTCTATTATCTACAAGAGTACGATAGTGAAAATTGAAAAGTAAAGAAAAAATAGACTCCCATATAAAAAGATATTCCAACCTAAAAAAAGAAAGAAAAATTCTGAGAGATCCCAACACTTGATCTCTAAGAAGAAACCAACATAAATGGTCCAAAGCACCAAGTATACCTAATATCCTCTGAAGTCACCACTAACCTATATGTTGTCTTCATAATACATGTCACATGCAGCCAAATCCCATGTAGGGGTGAGTATATACATACCAAGTGGGATGCCCTGAAATCTGAATGGGGGAGAAGTAAGTGAAATAATAGTAATGGAAATAAAATAGATAGTAAATAGTGAACAAATGAACCCAAACTAAGTGAGTAAGATCATCCAAACTCAAGGGGCTTATCTTGGTGTGCAGGCAGACTAAACATCGAGTGTTTTCCACCCATTGTAGGAGAGTAACCTCATCCTACCATAAAGAGCTAAACATGGAGAGTAGTTAGACTACCCCACATGTATTTGTAAGCCATGGAAAGAGAGTAAAAAAATCCAACAAAATGTCTACTGATATATATATATATATATTCTAAGTAAAAATAATCCAAAATGAGAGAGAAATGGGATCTCAATCTCATATAGTATCTCATGAAAAGAGTTATCCATGGTTATTGAAGTTCATAAACATTTCCTATCATCTCACATGTCTTCCCATAAGTAACTATGTATAGGAACTAAGCACACCACTATTTCACAAAGCTGAGGGGGAATAATCTATAAGTATAGGACTAGCACCCTACTTCATCTCGTGGCTCCACTTAATATTTACTCATTGAGGACCCACACCCTAATGTGTTAGTGGGGGGGGGGGTGTCCACTCTATAGGTATAGGACCCATGACTAAGCTGATGAGGGGTTACCCTCTATAGGTCAAGGACCCCTACCTTTTTGAGATAGGGTGTTCCACTCTATTGTCAAGAGGACCCATTCCATATCTGATAAGGGTTACACTCGGTAGTTAGAAGACCTAAGGCCAAGATGATGGGGTGTATGTGTGGGGGGGGGGGGGGGTTCCACTCTATTGGATGAGGACCCACACAATAATGTGATAGGGGGTTCCACTCTGGTGTCATGAGGACCCGGGGCCTATCAGATTGGGGGGGCCACTCAGTAGGTAGACGACTCATTCCCAAGGTGATGGGGGGGGTTCCACTTTATAAGTTAAGGGATCATGCCCTGGTGTGACAAGGGGTTCCAATCTATTTTCACAAGGACCCATATCATATCCAATTGGGGGTTCCATTCGGTAGGTAGAGGACCCATAACCAAGATGATGGAAGGTTCCACCCTCTACGTTGAAGACATATGCCCTAGTGTGATAGGGGGGTTCCACTATGATTTCACAAGGTCCCACGCCTTATCTGATATGGGGGTTCCACTCAATAGGTAGAGGACCAGCGTCCAATTTGATGGGGGGGTTCCACTCAGAATCCTCTGGTGATCATGCCCGATCACTGTAATTTTCGATCATATCCAAAATAGGTGTCATACCTTGAACATCTCACATCATATCAAAAAATACACAACAAAGAGTACCATCATGTTTTGTGTAGAAAAACACTTAGTATAGGCTAATCACAAGCCCTAATTTGAGTCAAAATGAATAAGATACAAGATTTTGAAGTTTCCTCATAAGTAACCAAGGGGTACACGACATGTGAGGGGACCCACACGATATGTGGTCCCACTCCACCACCTGGTCTTATTTTATATGGCACATGAATAATTTCTCATGTAGGGGTACATTATGTGTAGGGTGTATACGTGGCATATTCATGCCACCTGGGGTCTTTCCCATGATCCTTGGTCATGTCCATGTACCCATATGATGTCTTTGTACTTCAGTTCCTGATGTGTCCATCCACATGGGGTCCCACCTATATCCGGGGTCATGTTTGAGTACTCTAGAACATGGCATGTGCCTAGTCGTTCCCATGTCTGTATACTCCAAAAGCACATTCATGGTCATTGATATAGAGTCACATGGGATGTGAATATCCTACATGGCATGAGGAGCTCCCACACAATGTGAGGTATTTATAAACTACTGAAACCCTAGCCACAATAGCATAGGGGAAACACACCATGTATTAATTGTGATACACGACATATAGTCATGTTTTTTACAAAAACATAAGATCTATTCTTGAGAATATTGATATGGTAGTTTTTCCTTAAGATCCAGCCTCATCTTTATCCAAAATTGGTGGATCTACACTCTTTCTAGTGATTCTGGCCTTATCATGGCTGAAAATTGGAATCCTATTGCTACGCTCGATACCCGCATGAACAACCATCACCCAGTGTACCTCCCATTGTAGCTATTGATCCTAGATCTCAAATCCAAGAAAATAATCACCCATTATATAAACTATTCATACCCAAATTCATCCCTGACTACTGATCCCTTCATCTATTATAAAACAATTTAGAATCTAGTGGTCTGATTAGGCTCTGTACTACCTGAAAATGTTGAATCACGACCCTGTAGTCCAATGATACCAACAATGAATAATTTTTGGGAGAAAGGAATAAGAACTGGGGTTAAAACATTGTCCAATATTTCTTTTCCGACTAACAAAATTCAAATATTTTGGTTGGAAAACAATTCAAAACCAATTATATTTTCATACACGAGTGCATGCAATGTCGAAAAATTAGTCTATATCAAAGAAGGAATGATTCTGCTCAGTTGATTTAATCAAAATGGGTGTAAGACACAAATTGATGAGTACTAACTAGATATTGGATCATTCTTAATAAATACCATACCCTCCATTGATTTAAAGGAGTCACTTTATTTGCTGGACTTCGGTCTACTTCAATCTGAAGGTTAGTCATCATCTGATGCGATTCGCCATTAGAAAGAGGAGAATAATGCTCTGGATTATCCCAAGGTTTATGTGGATGAAACAAGAAAATACCCATAGAGAAATAGTTGTAGATTTTTTTCAGTTACATTAACTTAATATATTAATAAAATTAATTAATTAATTAACCAATTGAACGCACCACCAATGGTCGAGATCTTCGAACACCCCATACCGACATATTTTATGTCACACATAGGGTAAACATCATGTTTAAAACTCAACCAAGATCTAATATTTATGACCCAAGTTTCCATTTAATAGTAATCCCATATTCATTAATAAAATCTGTGTGAGTAATATAAAATATATACAATATTATTATAAATTTAATTTTGGGCACATCGGGCCTCAGAACCGCACATCATCTCATCTCCTGGCTCTAAAAATACATGTAGAAATATTTTTAAATCATTCAAGGAAAAATATGGGCCTTTACATCATTCCCATATTTAATATTTCCATCCATGATAAGAAAAATTATACAAAACTTTCATGGTACTGATCCCTCATCAGGATCTCCAACTCCTAGGAACTGTCATGCATGTTCTTGGGTTGTCACAACACGTGAAATAAGGGTATGGTCCAACCACATATGGTCATCACATTTTGATCTTCGATATCCACTTGGTGATCCGAAAAAGTATCTCCATATTCAATTTCCAGCTCTCCCCATTCAATGATGTGTGTGGGGTCATGCACATATCTCATCAACTGTGACACGTGGAAGACTTTGGGATCCCATTCCAACTATGTGGGTAGGGTGAGGCAATAATCAACCTCTCCAAACCTATGAATGGTCTCAAATAGATATCTTTACTCTCTAGATGATCCTCTGCAATCCTCATCATGGGGAAAGTCATAAGAAAATGTGGTCTCCATACTCAAACTATAAGGTCATACAATGTAGATCTTCATATTATTTCTCCATACTCTGTGCCATCTACATCTTCTCATGGATGACCTAGTCTTTTTTCATCTTTGATTGCACAAAATTTGGACACATAATACATGTATCTCCAATATCTATCCAATATGAGGGTAACCTATAGGGTATCCCTTGCAGGTACTCAAAAGGTTCTGTGGTGATAGTATAGTGGTAGATATTGTTGTACAAAAACTCTAATATGGGAAAGTGATCTGTACTACTCCAGATGAATTCCAAAATGAAATTAATAAACATGTCCTCCATAATTTGGATAATATTCTCAGTATGTCTATATGTTTGGGGGTGAAATGATGTACTCATCTTTATCTAGGTTTGGAATGTCTCCTATAGGACTCTACATAATCATGGAATAAACTATGCATCATAATCATAAACAATAGTTGAGGGTACCCCATGAATGTGAATGATCTCCCATATGTAAAACTTCCCCAAACTCTCCACTGAACTATGCCTCATGATATCAAAGAAGTTTTATGACATCATGATTCAGTAAAATATCACCAAAATGGTGTCATTTCCTTTCAATTTTCATGGAATCCCTATCACAAAGTCCATGGATATGTTGTCGCACTTCCATTATGGGATATCAATGGGCTACAAAAAACCCATTGGAACCTGGTGCTCAACCTTCAATTGTTAGTAGTTGGGGAACTAAGAGAAAAAATCATCCACTATTCATATCATTTTAGACCACCAAAACTATCACTGAAGGAATATCTACATCTTCCCTACATCAAGATGTATATCCAAAGGAGAAGTTTGGAACTTCTGCATCACCTCCTCCTGCGTTGTGACTGGGACCACCATTTTTCACTATAAAAGGATGACTTGATTCCATCCATATAAATATGTATCTAGTGAATTCCCCCATAGGTTTTTGGTTGTGAAATACCTCTCTATAAATTTTTACAAGCTAGGACTCACTCAAATGCTCGAGAAGTGGAGGAGTCAACACCATTGATAAAATAAAAGTTGCATCCTCCTCCTCCACCAGAGTCAACTATAAGGATTACAAATGATTCGAATCCCCCTTTAACAAGAAATACTAGGAATTCTGGATAAGGGAATTTGATACCATGTTATACTTCCAAATATTATAGGATATCTCAACGTCATAGACCTATAGGAACTCCAACCAGCACCGCTATCTCAGGTTTATGTCTCTCTTCATGAATATGTACATGAGACATTGATGGTATGATTAAATAATGATGCACTCTCCTAGAAGGTAGTGCATCCACATCCTTAGGGAGAAGACTAAAACTACTAGATTTATGTCATGATTCACATAGTTCTACTCATGGGGTATCAATTTTCTCAAACCATATGTGATAAATGTCTTCCACTTCATTAACACAGAGTAGATTATATATCTTGAGGTGTCACAATACACTACATACTCCACACCCTCCTATGGTCGTATCCACAAAAGATCACTCATTTTCCTTATCCTAAACTCTCGAATTCCCACTAGCACTGCTCAGTCTAGGTAAACTGATTCCCTTTTTGTGTCAGTGTAGTCAAATGAGCTTCATTCCTATAGAAGTCTTCCATGAACCTCTGATAGTACCCCTCCAAGACAAGAAAAATACATACATCTGAAAAACTCTGGGGAAGATCACTATCAAGAACTGCATAAATATTCATAGGTTCCATGGAAAAACCATGCTCAGAAATGACATGGAAAAAAAGTAACCCTCATGAATCCATAAATAGAGATTTAGGAGCTTACCATAAAGCTGTTGCTCCAGAAGAAATATTTGACCAACCTCAAGTGCACTATGTGCTCCTCCTCCATCACAAAGTAGATGAGTACTTCGTCAATAAATAAAACCACAATTTGGTCCATGTATGGATGGAATATATGGTTCATCAAAGCCATAAATATGGTAGGAGAATTCATTAAACCAAAGGGAACCATGAATAACTCATGGTGTCTATAGCGACTTCGTAATTCTTGATTCAGAATATATGTCTTACAAACCCTCAACTGCCAGTTTCTGAACTAGATATTGATCTTTGAGAACCATATTAAGCCTTGAAACAGATAAAATAGGAAGTCAATCCTTAAAAGGGGTAATTTATCCTTATCGTGGCCTAATTTAGGATCCACAAAAATCCATAAGATCTTATCCTCGTTTTTCATGAACAACACCAGAGTTTCCTAAGGGGATATGTTGGCCCTGATAAGGCCATTTTATTAAAGGCCCTCTAAGTATTACCACAGCTCCTAGAGCTCAGTAGGGGACATCTGATATGGTATAGAGATATCAAAGAGGTCTATATATTCATGTCGATAAAAAAATCTATATCTCACCTCATAGGTAGTCTTGGAAATCCGCGGGTAAGACATCCATGAAATCCTCAAAAAATGAGGGATTCCAAGTGCTTGATTATCCTAATGCACAAAGGGATGTACTGAAAAACTGGTGGGTGATGGGTTACAGACTCTGACTCATAGAACCTAGTTATCCCACTATGATATCCCTCTCACCGATAAAGTTTAATCCCATCCCATCATTATAAAGGAATCTAACTCATCAGATGTGGCATTCAATATGGGCTTAGACAATAGACAACCAATCCATACCCAAGAATATTTCATAGGGATCCATCATGATGACCCAATGTTCCCACATGAACTTATCTCTTCTAAGTTATGGATCACACTACTGAAAGATAAAAGATAAAGAAGTAGTGTTCTCTATTGAAACCTCAAGAAGAAGCTTCTAGGCTAAATCCTCTACTAGAATCTCTGTCTCTCACACCATGAGTATAGAGATGAAGTAATGACTAACAACTATGTATTCTAATACTAAAATAGAATTATATAAAACACATATCATACCTATGATCATCTCATGTTCCATGGGGTCATAATCCTCTATAGCGTATAACTATATGTGGGCCCAACCACCGGCTCCCCAAACCTGATGTGGGCCGACCAGTGGTGGTAGCTAAGATCTAATAGTTTTTTTTTCACCACCCATGAATCCTCCTTATCCTCTTCCAAATCCACATACCTGGGGTCCACCCTTTACTATTGTGACGACCCCCTCCCACCAAAGATGCCCCTCCTGAGCTGGCAATGGTGAAAGGGAGACAATGACCCCCGAGTCCCACCTCCAGTAGGCCCCAGGTTGGCGACTAGCACAAAGGGTATGAGTTTTCACAAATATGGGAGGCATTACCCTTTTATTATTTTAAGATCGGGAAATAGGAAAAGTCAACCACCAAAAATGAAAAGTACAAGTTTATATAAATAATCCCAAACCAATCCCACATGCATGTTTAAACAATTTTATAACAAGGTACAAGTAAAATAATGCTCAAAACTACAATACCAACAGAAAACAAGAGTAAAAAAACTACAAAAACTCCAACTGTATGACTATTAGGGTCCCTCACAGCCCTGGTAGTCCTCCTGGAAACCTAAAAGTAAACGTAGGGTGAGCATACAAGTATACTCCGTAGGGAAACCTAAAGCTCTCGTGCACAAGTGGGGAGACATCCTAATGTCCTGTGAGAAAAAAAGAAGAAACCTAGAAAGGAAATCTATCCACCCAACCTCACCAGCCACACTCACCAAAAACACAATCAAAACATGTATTAGTATATAAGAATAAGAGTATTGGGTACCCCACACCATTTCTCTTTAGTTAGCTACTCTTCATAACGACGAACGTCCTGACCCTGCCAGACTCTCCCCGCCCGCACACACCTGGGCCTCACAAACCACACATCCCACCCGCACACACCTGGGTCTCACAACCACATATCCCGCCCGCACACACCTGGGCCTCACAACCACGTATCCCGCCCACACACACCTGGGCCTCACAACCACGTATCCTGCCCGCACACACCTGGGCCTCATCCCGAAGATTCTTGGGAAACAGTAGAACCTGCCCAAAGATTCTTGAGCTAAAATCACCCCAATCTAAACCTACCCAAAGTGTCTTAGGGGTAAGTTCTCCTCAAGCCATCACAGAATAGGGGAGAAGGAGCAGGAAAGAGCTAGTAACTAAGGGAAAAACACCCTCTCCCATGAAATGGGAGTGTTCGGCACTAAGTGCTCAACATGGGTGGGGTGCGATAAAACACAAAAGATACACATATATATATGTATACCAAACACACAGCCCAACCTATGGATTCTAAACATAGAAATTGAGCATGTGCCTCGGCACTGCAACTACGAAGCATGCATACAACAAACAACCCCAACCCCATTTAGGTTTTCACGTTTCAGCAGAATTAGTTTATTTAGTTCCTTAACTATTGGGAAACTATCCACAACCAACCACATCGATTATTCATAAAACATATCCTTTCCATCCACAAATCAAGTTAGGAAAACACAAGCAACACAACCAAGTCCTTCTTATTAACCATCCAACCCCATTAATTATTATTCTCATTCCATTACCAAGACCCACCATTCATTAACTCTTCCACTTATATTTATTATTCACAACCCATAGTCTGTTCACGTTCAAACCCATCCCTGAAGCCCCTCTGCCAACTGTCATAACCACAACATCACCGTACATCATATCCCTTTAATACCATTTATCGCAGCCCCGCTGCCCACCCGATCCACAACAACCCACAAAACAATGTTCGTGCCACATCATCGCCCCTTTAACATCATTTATCGCAGCCCTACCGCCTGTTCTATTCGTAACAACCCAAGATTCACCCCTTAATTTCACACACCACGTATCCAAGACAACACCCACATGTTCATTATTCCATTTTTGTTTAACCGGGGTGATCACACAAGGGTTCCATATTTTCATTTAATCAGCCAAATTTATGTGATTAACCAAATTCCACATCTAACAAGGTTCCATTTACAAAAACGGTCTAGAAAGATAGGGAAAATTTTAATTGCGCAAGAAAAGGCCCCCAACGACCATGATTTTCAGAAGGCATAAGCCTATTCAATTCACAACATATCAATAGGATAAACAAAGATAAGTATAACAACTTTCCCAACCCCGTTCTTTAACCAGTTATTGTCTTTATTTAATGGTTAAACTGTTTCTCATGAAAATAAGAGGATACCCACCCTGTATGATGCACAAATTAGAGAGACAGAGGTAAGATCCCTACATCAACAGGTTCTGATCACAACGCTCCCCCGTATCAACTTTAGAAGACGTCCGTCGGCGTCCGTCACATCTG
This sequence comes from Viscum album, assembly GCA_963277665.1. NCBI lineage: Eukaryota > Viridiplantae > Streptophyta > Magnoliopsida > Santalales > Viscaceae > Viscum > Viscum album. The sequence continues at coordinate 513,049,875 of OY728141.1, read as the reverse complement.
TCGGGTCCCGGAAAAACCTCCTCGGGTGGAATTCGGAAAGGAAAGGCCAAAGGAAAGACAACGGATCCAAGCTCGTAAGTTCCGTCTCATCATCACGATCCTGTGGCCACTGATGGATCGTAAATCAGAGCTCGGATAAAGAATTTATGGAACAAAGAGCCTTCGAGTCTCATGGGAGAACTCTGCTTAGAGGAAAGGGGAGGAGAGGGGTGAGTTGAAAAGGAGGGGACCCCTCGTTTTATAGGAGAGAAAAGAAAAAGTACACTACGTGTACTTTATGGTACACAGAGTGTACTCGGTTATTTCACACGGTCTCCACGCGGCTTCCAACACGGCTCCGCAGCCGTTGACTGGTCAACACACGGTTTGAGGGTAACACATACGCGGGGAGGGACTACACAGCATGTAGTACTGGACACACGATGTGTACCCATTTATTAAACACGACAAGGACACAGATCCAAATCGGAACACGACCATTGACTGGTAATGCGTATGTAGGGAAGGACTACACGACGTGTAGTACTAGACAAACGGTGTGTACCCATTTATTTCACATGGCTCCAACACGGCACACGGCTGTTGACTGGTCAACACACGGTAACGCGTACGTGGGGAGGGACTACACGGCGTGTAGTATTGGATACATGGCGTGCACCCATTTATTTCACATGGCTAGGAGACATCCTTCAACATAGGGTATACCTAGCAAGGGGGTACACGACGTGTATTCAAACTACACGGCCTGTAGTTTCAAAATTCTGGAAAGTGTGGGAAAAGTCCGTTTTACCCTCCAGAACACTTTGTGGCCTTCTTCTTGACAAAGGAATGAGCCAGAGAGGTCTGGGCCATTACACCTATATTTGAAGATCTCTAATCATGACGTTGTCTTTGCCAAGGTAGGTCATCAGCTACCTTCCTGTGCTCCTCAGCACGACTTTTTGGGTAGCCATACACTATGTGACCTCTCCCATAAAAATAAAATCATTAGCCCTCTATGGGATGCCCTGATCCTCTACTATACCTCTGACCATGTACATGGGTTTGATCATGGGGAGTCTCCCATGATGAGATCTTATTGAATGGTTCATGCTAGCTGTTGCAGAATACTCAACCCGATAACACCTAATTCCAGCTCTCGTTAACTAGAATCCCTCTGACAAAAAAATATCTATCACCAGTGTCCTATCCAACACCCTAACATATATGGGGATTCAAAAGGGAACAAAAATAGTATAGATCTTTCTACGGAGTCCCTTATCAAACTTCTATACTCGAATGTAGCCATCCAGGATCATGTTAAGGGGGAATCATGTATGTTCTGTGATCCTCATTGCGTACAAAACCACTATCATCCCTACCTATTGCATATCAAGAATATCTTGAATTTGAATCAAACATAGGTATGAGGGTTAGTAAACCTCATGAAATATCTACTGTATGTTGGATCACAAGAGTATTGACTCATCATGCATCTGGTAAACAATACTCCAATAGCACACAACTGCTCCGTGGAAAAGGCTAGCTTCCAGTTCAACCATCGGATTCATTAGTGTTTGGATAAGCCTAAAAATATGGTCCACTGAATATATCCAATAGTCTTATACTAAGGGATATTTCTCTCCACGGAAACTCCAGTGCCTCTGTCACTAGAACTCGAAGAGTTATCTAAACCTTCACGCATCCTAAGCCTTCTAGGGTTGGATGATCTACTTCTCAATAGGTGGGGGCTCTTCTATCAATCCACCTAAAGGAAGGATCTCATGGGATGGACCATGAACCGAGGCCTCATCACTAATTGGATCATCATCATGATCCAAAATTTGTATTCTGGCCGACTGGCATCACGGAGGCATCCCTGAATTTTAATCAATACAGACCATAGTCGGATGAGAATATATATATGTCATGGGGAGAAGAATTGGGAAGGATGATCAAAGACCCAATACTATATGATGCATGTACCATTGATCCTTGTAACATATTTATTGGTATTAAAAAAGTAGGTAGTCAATGTATTGGAGAATGAATATGTCCACCACCCATACCATCACTCGGTACCATGTCCTAAGATCTACACTCAAGTCAATTAGAAATTATTTCCCAAATCCAACCCAAATCCTTGTAAGGGGACTACACAAAACACTATCATTTGGAATGAATAGCTGTGATATCAATCTGTCATGACCTGACCCTAAGAGGGATGAAGACACATCCACCATAAGTCTGCCTTCATAGGATAAGGGGTGGAAACAAGAGCTGACAAGAATATCATAAATGGGAGGCCTTTTCCTAATGTACCCATATGATCACAACACATAATCTCAATGAAGAAATAAAGAAATTTAATAATAAAAATATTCAAAATCTAAAACATAAACCAAAAATGAAAAAAATCTATGGTGTAAAAGAATACGATAGTGAAAAATGAAAATTGAAAGGAAAAAATACAAACCCAACCAGAAAGATGTCCTAACCTTAAAAAACTAGAAAGTAAAAAAATTTGATTGAGCTTGACTCCAGATCTCCATGTTTTGAGCACTGTATGTGGTCCAAAGAACCTATTATCCCTAAGCTCATATATAGTCACCACTAAGTTTCTTTTCATCTTCATAATACATGACACTAAAAGGAAAATCCCATGTAGGGTGATTATATACATACTCAGTTGGATTCAAAAAAATACGAAAGGGGGAACAATAAGAGATACAATAGAAATGTAAAGAAGATAGATAGTAAATAGTGAATAGATCAAACTAAACAATGTGAGTAATCTCAAAAAAACATGGAGTTTTACATGATCTGTGGTAGACTACACATCGTGTCTTTTCCACACATAGAAGGAGGGTAACCCATCCAACAACAAGGAGATCAACACAGCGAGTAGGTGGACTACCCCGTATGACTCTAGAATCCATAGAAAGATAGTAACCTAATCCAACAACATGGATATATATATATATATATTTAGTAGAAAGATTCCAAAAATGAGAGAGAAAATGGGTCTTAATATCATAACCCAACCCCGGAAAAGATTCACCAATATTTCCATAAGTCCATCAATTATATGCAGTATCTCGAGCGGCTTCCCATAAGTAACCATGTGGATACCCACACCTCACCATTGTTCCATAAAACTGATGGGGAAAATATCTATTTAGAGGACCCATATCCTAGTGTGTTAGTGGGGTTCCACTCAATAATTTTTTTAGAGGACTCGTGCCCTAATTCTTCAGGGGGGTTTCACTCCATAGGTAGAGGTCTCGTGCACAAGATGATGGAGGGATTCACTATATAAGTTATGGACCAACACCTTGGCGCAATAGGGGGTTCCATTATAGTGTCATGATGACCCAAACCCTACATGATAGGGGGATCCATATAGTAAGTAGAGGACCTTCACACTAGCTGATGGTAGGTTCCACAATAGATCAAGGACCCTCACCCTAGTGCGATGGGGGTTCCACTATGGTGTCACGAGGACCCATGACCAATCTGATAGGGGGTTCCACTCAGTAGGTAAAGGACCTATTTTGAAAGTGATGGGGGTTCCACTCTATAGGTTGAGGACCCATGCCCTAGTGTGACTGGGGTTTCCTCTATGGTTTCAAGAGGGTGCACACCCTATATGATAGGGGGTTCCACTCAGAAGGTAAAGGACCCCTTCCCGAGATAATGGGGGGTTAAACTCCCATGTTCGAGGACCGAGACCACAGTGTGATGGGAGGGGGGTCAAATCTAGTGTATTGAGGACTCACACCCTATCTGATAGTGGGTTTCCACTTGATAGGTAGAGGACTTTCATCCAAGCTAATGGGGGGTCCATTCTAAATGCCTTTGGTGATCCTGCCAGATCACTTCCATCATCGAGCATCACCTAAAAAAGTTTCACACTTTTAAAATCTTAAATCATATCCCAAAATCCTCAACAAAAGGAACCATTGAGTTCTAAGTGAAAAAAACTAAATATAGGCTACTTTTATGCTAAATTCCAAGTCTAAAAAAGGAGATACGAGAGGTTGATGTTTCTAAAAAGGTGACCAAGGGGTACATAGTGTCTGAGGGGACCCACATGGCATGTGGTCCCACTCCACCACCTGGCCTTGTCCAAGATGGTACATGGATCGTTACCCATGTTTGGATATACATGATGTGTAGGGGTATACATGGTGGTTCTAATCCACTAAGGTTCTACTCATGCTCCTTGGCCATGTCCATGTACCCATCCCATGTTTGTGTACTTCGGTACACTTCGTGTCCATCCATATGGGGTTTTAACTGTGTCTGTCGTTGTCTCTATGTACCACGAAACATGGCGTGTGTCTGGTTGTTCCCATGTTCATGTAATCTAGGAGTACATGCTAGGCCACCAACATAAGGTCACATGATGTGTGGGTCTCTCACATTGTGTGAGATACATTAAATTATTGAAACCCTAAATTCCATAGCATAGGGGATACACATCATGTGTTCATATTGATACATAACATATAGTTGTTTTTTAAATAACTCTATATCTAAAAAAGAGAACATAGATATGGTTATTTATCTTTCATATATGGCCTCATCACAACACAATATTGGTGTATCGACACTCCGAATGATGATTTTGTCCCTATGATGGCCGAAAATTGGAATCTTATTGTTATGATTAAAGCTCGCATGAACCGCCATCATCCCGAACACCTCCCATTTATGCTATTGGTATTGAATATAAAATTTTTATAATGAATCAACCACTCCATAGTTATTCATTCCCTAATCCATCCTAGATTTATGATCCCTTCATCACTCACAAAACTGTTGTGATTCTTAGGGTCCAATCCGGCTCGGACCCACCCAGAAATGTCGAATCATGACCCCATGGTCCAACGTTGACTATTAAAAATAATTTTTGGGAGAAAAAAAAGAAGAAAAATGGTTAAATTTTTTCCAAAAAATAAAATTGGGATATCCGAGTTAGAAAACAATTTTAATCCAATTAAATTTCAATTCATGGGTGCATGCAATGTCGAAAAATTATAGTACATTAATGAATGAATGTTTCTGCTCAATAAATTTTATAAAAATGGTGTAATATAAAAATAAATGAGTTTACCTAAATATTGGTTCATTAATTTTTGAAGAACACACCAGCCAGTTATTTAGAGCATTCGTTGCATTCGTTGTACTTCGATGTGCTTCAATTAATCATTTTGTTGTCATCTGATGCAATTATCCAATGGAATAGGAGAATAATTCTATGGATTATCTCATGTATTATGCTTCTAAACCTTGTAAAATCACCATGGTGACATACTTATTGATGTATTTTAGTTAGGTTAAATTAATAAATTAATTAATTATTTAACCAACTGAATGCAACGCCAATAGTCGACATATATGAACACCCTACACCAGCCTATTTTAGGTGGCGTATAGGGTAAAAATAACATTCTAGACTAAAATGTGAACATGTATTTTTGAAAAAAGCATCCATTTTAGAGTAATTCCATTTTCTTTAAGAAGCTCCATTAGTGTAATATAAAATATATTTAATATTTTTGTAAAATTAATTTCGAGCACACCAGGCCTCAGAATTTGCACATTATCTCAGTGCCTAGATAATATATAGAAATATTTCAAAGTATTATAAGGAAACAAATGGGTTTATAAAATATATATGACATATTTTAACAAACTATCTTGGGTTGACTTAACACGTCGACCAATATGGCTTTCTATAAGGTGACAAGTGCACCTCCCTGAATGCCAGAGGCTGCCCACTAATTGTGAGGATCCATAAGGTGCAATGGGGAGATGAGGAACTCTACTCAGATCATAATAATAGTTGAAAGGAACCCAATATATATAAACTGTGATAAAAATTAGAGTGCACATAATAAATAAACTAAAACAGAGCATGATATAATAAATGAAATACAATATACCAAATAAGATCATGTAAAATAGACAACATCCAGTTTCCCACTGGGCCGACTACATATAACAAATAAAAAAATGTAAAAAATAGGATCTACTTACAACACTAATCTAACCCACATACCTAGTCTTCATGACACTTGATCTTTACAAACCTGATCCTAATACTCCACATGAGAAGCTCCATTCAATCAAGAAACATTGGGCCTCAGCCCCAACCATCACATAACCTATGCTCCAACCTTAAAAAACACCTCTAGTTTTAATGAAACCAAGGAGAACATATCGTGGGTGAGAAATAAATATCATTATTCCTACCCCAATAGTGAACCTATAAATATGTTGTCATAACAAGTTCATGCATCAGGTATATTCCCATCATAGTTGAGAACTAACAACAGCTGGAATAAAATAAACCACTGTATTAAAAGGGGGAAAGAAAAAAATAAGAAAGTAGCCAACCAGTGGGTCCTATTCTAAAACCCAGGGTAAATCTACCCCCTCTCTAGACCTAGTGATAGGATTTACAGCACATGGAACACCCATCCACATGAAAATTGGCGTGTTTTTCAGATCTATATAGGATCTCCAAGACCTATAATTTAAACAAGAAATAATGACGGGCCCAAGGCATAACCAAAGGAATCCATATGAAAACACACATCTATTAGACAATATGACTCCAATGACATAATCAGAACTAGATACATGTACATGTAGGCCGACCACTATAGAACCTTTCATTCTTGGAGGTCCTATAGAAAAAATCGAGCACAAGCATAGACCCCAAAAAAATTCCCATGGGTACCATAATGAACCAAAACAAAGTAGACCATAGGAACAGAAAAATATAAGAGAAAAACATATTCATGACCCAGTGAGATAAAATAATCCATGGTACACAAAGCCCAATCCATGAGTTCCTCTACATCTCATGATCACAAAGCCATACTAGTCACAGGTAGCAATCAACTAGATGGGGGTTTAACTCATACATATTGTCCACTATCTCCCAATTACAATATAAAAATAGCTTTCCAATAAGGGATTGACCTAGATAACACTCAAAGACAGTGCCTGAGCCAAGATATCCCAAGGGTCTCCTCCTCAACCCACAAACCTAGGCAGATTCTACCTAAACAATTACATCCAAATGCCAACCATACGTGGGATGATCCAAAATTGAAACTAAAATCCAATAAGTAAAACTAGAAGTGATAATACACTCTCAACCAACAAATAATGGTCTCCCATGGTCCCCTCAATCTTATTATCCAAATAAAACAACCACCACTTTCTTTCCAAGACCTTCCACGATGTCAAACTAAAATCGAGACTCTCATGGTCCCTAATCCCACATCAAAAAGAGACATCCACACCATGAATCCCCTATTGTACCCAAGCATTAGGTTCATACCTAAAAAAGAAACCTCAACCAAATCGGAGGCCATAAAAATAGTAGGATGACTTATGAGGGGTTCCTCTACCTCATCATAAAGCACAAGACATGCCCGTTGTTGAACATCCCTAGTGGTCCTCAGTAGTTTCCAAATAATGCTTGATCAACAATTCTCCCAAAGGGTAATACCAGAGAACATACCTCCAAAAAGGAATTCATAATGGTCCTCAATAGAACTTAAAAAGAATAAGACCCTCCACATGGGTTCATTATAATAATAAAAAACAAAACATTTCATACATGAATTCTCAACAGATGACAACAACAACTGTTGATCACTTGATCAGAAACTAGCCCATAATGGATTCCGAAGATTCTCTCCCAATCATCTAATAATTTCAATGGCACCCAGTTGTAACCACCATTACATGGCATCAACCTAGACCAATGGTTCCAACAGCTCTGGTCCCTAAACATAGAATCTAAACCACAACTTTTCTAACCTTGAGCAACCTGTCTTAACAAGTAGGTACAACCAATATCTTCTCATATATACTACTTTATCCTTACATATGTGATCTATATAGAAGAAAATAAAACAACACTGGCCGAAAACCACATGAAATGGCCTACTAATGGCCTCACACCATCACACGAGCCACATAGCTCAGTACCTAGCCTCCCATGTGGACTTTAAAACCAAACCTCATGAAAACCTCTTACTGAACTCTGACATCCAAAAAACCAACTAGAAAGTCTCAAAAAACCAAAAGGATACCACTATTGTGATCTAAATTAAATAATTTCTCATAAAAAACTACTCACATGTCCAATTCTGATTATAGTGTGAAAACAAGAAAAACAACCCAGGATAAGGAAAGTACAAGATGTGTAATTTTGGTAGGCAGAGTCTACCCATAGAGGTCCCCAATGACCATCTTCCATGAGACACTCAACATGTACTTTTACAAATTACATGGAATGAGCCTCCTGTTACATGGAGTCTATCCCAACATGGGTACCATCCTATGAACCCATCCCCACTCGGTATGTAAAACACCCAAGTACATGACATGTACTGCTAGTACATGACATGTACTGCTAGTACATGACATTTACTTCTAGTAAATGGAATGTACCCTCAAATGGTGTACCAAACCATGTACATAGCCATGTAACACTTTAGATAATCTTATTTTATATGGAATGTGATCCACATGGGGTTTATCTGTGTACCTTACACATTCAAGTACCCACACATGGGGTGTCTAGATGAGAACTCAACCACATGCCCAAGTCCACTACACGAAATGTACCCCTGATACATAGCGTGTAGTCCCAAAAAAATAATCTTCCCCAAAAAAAACAAGTCATAGATTTTCTTCATAAAATCTCATTTTGTGTAACCTGGTAATCTTGAATGAAAAAAATCCTAAATCGGTCTGAAATGCTTGATTTATCCACAAAACTCCCAGATTGACCTACTACGGGTCCCAATAAAACCATAAATGGATTTAAAATAAAAAAAACTCTAGAGATCTATGGAATAAAATTTAAAATGTTCCAACCTCCAAGAAGAAACCACAGATGATTGGTATCGATTCGAAATTTGTAGTTATCACACGATGATTCGGACTAATCCGAGCTCTAAGGAATCACCTTCTCCCTTCCCTATTCATATTCTCTCCCTAACCCAATCTCATATGAATGGAAGGAATAATCCCACCAGAATAATCTAAAATACAAGTTAAAAGAATAAATAAATAAAAAATAGAAAATAAAAAAAGGAAAGAAAAAGAAAAGGGGGCATGGGCCAAACCCCGGTGCCTGACATAAGGTTTTTCCCTACCTAGAAAAAACCCACCATTATAAACTTAATGGAGATGATGGATTCTTCATCCAAAACTACATTTAATATAAAATAACTAATTAACATTCATAAATAAATTAATATAAAACTAATTAAATATAAAATATTTTTAAAAAATTCAAACATTTTAGATTTCCACCAAACTCATGTACAATGTAAAAAACCCAATTTTGAGACCAATGGAATGGTCATAAAAATTATTTGATATCATATCATATAGAAATTTCCATTTTAATTTAAACACTTCTAGGAACAAAAAAGTTCAATTTTCCCTAGATTTTTACTAGCCATGATGATTCAGCTCGTCGCAAACACCCTAACACAAAGGCTTCTCACCCCCGAGAAGCCTAAGTGGATAGCCGTTGGCCATGATCAACCAAATTCACTAGTCCAACCTATGAAATCTAAATAATATAATGACTAGTGTAACATCATCTATATCTCTCTCCAAATATAAGATACATTCTACAATGATCAATATGATTCTCTCCACCATAGGATTATCCTCATCGTTACCTCACTACCTTACAATAAACCACACAGACCACACTATGTCTGTGACATAACAGAATGGATGTACATGTCCAAACCACTCACAGTAGAGAAACACTATAAAAACCCATAACAACAGCCCTAAAAACAATAAAATGAGACTCACCACCTCCAAAAACCTATGGTTCACTCCCTACAAAAGTTTTTTACTTACTCTACTCCTCGAGCAAACAACATTACTCACACTAACATGGTCCAATAACTAACAAAACTAGGATTACATACCTAAAACCACCGACCACCATCAACATGGGCGTCCATCAAAAATCAAAATCACCTAACCATTCTCTGACAAAACTAAAAAAGATACAAAAAAAAGAAGGGAAAGGGGTTCAACCACACCTTCCCTCTCAATTCCACCCTGAGATAGGAAGCACTCGCTGCACACCACTTGTCAAACACTAGGAATCCCCATGCCTAACCAAATACTAGAGATAATAGACCTCAATGAACCCACCAAAGAAGAATTTTTACACCCACCCATGTCATCAGTGATAGTAGGCATACATGCCACACCGCATGACTTGGAAGACAACACAAGGATAAAATAGTTCCCTCACAAGGAACATGAACCTGGGACTTCAGGGGAACCACCAGATGATTAAAGCTCGAGTCCAAACCAAATATCCATCAGGCATCCTTTTCCTTATCGAGCCACCAATAGGGCACTCTGATCCTAATTCTGACCCACACATGTCTCCATGCATTTCTTGATGAAGGGATTGTATCTCCAACATTAGAGAACATCTCACAACATGATCCACATGACTTATCATCAAAAGAAATATAGATAGAGTAAAACACCCCAAATAGACATATGTAATTCTAATCCTATATACCTAAAATGATGCATGCACACTGGAATCTTTCCCACGATACAAGATAAAAAAAATATAATAAACCATAAATCAAAAAACTCAAGTGCATCTTGGTAGGTGGAATCATGAAAACGTAAAAACAAATACTAAGAACATAAATCCAATGCCTTGGAAACTTGTAATTTTTATAAAAATGAGGTTGTGAGACACTAATTTGATTTCCATAAAATTTTCTAACACATTCCAAGACCAGCTATCTACCGATTCCAAAAATCAAAAAACCAAACAAATTTAATACCATTTTGTAACAATTCATTCTGAGTCGGACTAACATGTCACCCAACATGTCTCGCCATAGGGACTCAAGTGTACCTCCCCAAATTCCAAAGGCTAACGAACAACAGTGAGGGTATATAATTTTTATTGGGGAGACTATAACCAATAATTAGAGAAAAATAATATTAGAAAATAGACAAATATGCATATATAGGTATAAACATTACAATACACATAATAAATAAACTGAAATAAAGTATGCTATAATAAATGGAATGCAGCATATAGAATCAAATAACGAAAAACCTATAATATCTGGTCACCCAATGGGCTAACCATAGATACCAAATAAAAAAATTAAATGTAAAATACAATAGCATATACATACATCACCAATCCAAATCACATGACAGGTCTCTATGATGCTTGAGCAGCTCCAACGGGAAGCTAAGTCTCCACATGATCAGCTTTTTGTAATCCAGAAACAATAGGCCTTGAACCCAACCATCGTGAATCCTTTTATCTAACCTTAATGTAGACATAATGTATACATTAACACTGAGGTACATGTATAGGGGGTGCGAAATAAATCCCAGTATACCACCCCCCAATTTCAAACCTATAAATTTATTTTCATAAAAAGTGAATGAATATATGATATGTGCAGCCTATCTAATAACTAAAAATGGATCGAATAGAAAAAAACTACATTAAATGGTGGAAATAAAAACAAAAAAATCATCCAACTAGTGGGATATATTTGGAAACCCATGGTAAATCTACCTCCACTCTAGCCCCTTCTAGGGGATTTACAGCACGTGGCTCACCCAACCACATGAAAATCTGCATGTCCACCAGATCTAAAAAGTATGTCCAAGATTTATAAATGAAATAGGAATGAATATAGGACCCCAGGGTGAAACCATAGGTGTACACACTTATAGAACACATCTACCAGGTATTAGAACTCCAATGGAATGATCTGAACAAGAGAAAAGAACATATTTTCCTACCACTAGAGAACTAGTCAATCTTAAAGGTCATTAAAAATGAATCAAGAACCAGCTAGGTACCTAAACAAAATATCCCATGGGAACCAACATGAACCCTAAATAAATGTCTCATGTGTACCTTAAAAACCATGAGATACAAGAATACATTGACATGGGAGTGCAAAGTATCCATGATACACAAAACCCACTATGTGAGAGCCTTAACATCTCATGAGTCCGAAGCCACACTAGTCAAGGCTAACACTCAAATAGATGTGGGTTTCACTCATCCATATCATCTATTATCACTATATAACCATATACAAAATATCCCATCAATTTATTAGAGAACCAAATCACACACATGTATGATTCCTAATCCATGATATCCCAAGAGTTACCTCCTCAAACCATAGTCCTGAATAGAAATTTCCTCAAACATTGCATCTAAAGGCCAACAAGATATGGGTCAATCTAACCATTAACCCACCATCCAAGCAGTTAAACTTGTCATGTGGATTCACTATCATCCAATAAATCTTGGGATATCAAAGTCCCCTGTATCTCAACATCCAAACAAAAAAACCAACGTGGACTCCCTATGAACTTCCTCAAGGTCAAACAAAACTCGAGGTGCTCACATTCCCCAGGGCTAGAACATGAATAAATTTCCACCATGGGACAACCATGATGAACCCAAGATCTCATTCCATTCCTGTATAAAAAACCTAAACATGACCAAATGCCACAATAAGAGAACTACACCCTATGAGGAGTTCCTTTATCCCTTCCAAAAGTATGGGACATACCCAAGGTTGAACATCCCAAATAGCCCTCAACAATCTCCAACTGATTCTTGATCAACAACAAACCCAAGGGGGAATCCAAGATCTTATTCCAACCAACTGGGAATTCACAATGGTTTTCATGACTGCCTAAAAAGCAAGAGACCCTCTACAAGGTTTTCTCAGCCCAAGGCAAAACAAAACATGCCCCACATACATTCTCATTAGCCGAATATGGGAACGAATTATCAGATGGTAAAAAATTATCCCCCAAGGGTATCCTCAAGAGTCCCTCAATCTCAAATCAGAAGCTCAGTGGACCTAGTTATAATTGTCATCCCATGGAATCAACCCATCCTAAAGGATTCAACAAATCTCATCTCCAAATAAAGAAGTTAAAACTCAACAACTCTAACCTCGAGAAACTAGTCCCGACACATAGTAAAAACCAATATATTCTTAGAGATTATACTCATTCCCACATTTCAGGATCCATCCAAAAGAACCTAAGACCACACTAATCCGAAACCACAATCCTCAACCAACTAATAAACTCACACTCTCACACAAGCCTCATAGCTCACTACCGAAACCCCAAGGAGGATTCTGAAACCAAACAAAATGAAAACCTTATACTAAACCATCACTATCCAAAACATCATCCAAAGGGTCTCTAAACACCAAAATGATACTATCATCCTAATCTACATGAAAAAACACTCATAATGGGCTACTCACTAGTCCAATTCTATCAATAGGTTGAAAAACAAGAAAAACTGTCCAGGACAGTAAAAGTACATGGTGTGAACATCATGTAAACGACGTCTACCTACTAAGGTCCCCCTTCCCTTGTGAATCAGGCCACTCAGAATTTACTTTTCCAAATTACACGATTTGTTTCTCCTAGTACATGTCGTGTACTCCTATATGTGAACTAGCCCATGAACCCCACCCCACTCAGTGTGTAAAATACCAGAATACACATCATGTACCACCAGTACATAGCGTGTAACCCCACATGGGATCCCCTCCATTATATGTATCAATGTACGTCCCATGTTTGTTTTCTCCTTCACATTGTGTACTCCACATAATGTTTGGACTTTTACACTACATGGCCAGGTACCCACACACAGGGAGTCTGAATGAGCACTCAACCACATTCCCAAGCCCACTACACAGCGTGTACCCCCGATACAGGGTGTGTAGTCCCAAAAACATAATATTTCTCAGAAGAGAATAAAACACATCATGTTTTCATGGAAGTACTCATAGTTTAAACTTGTTTTACTGAATGAAAAACCCTAGAATTGGCCTGAAACAACCGATTTCACCCTAAAACTCCTTGATCGACCAACCAGGAGTCCCAAGAAACCCATACAATAATTTAAAAATAATAAAAACTTAAAAATGGGGATTTGTGGCATACAACATAAAACGGTCTTACAACATAGTGGAAACCATCAACACTTCAAACCAATCTGTGATTCGTAGCTTCCACATGACGATCCTTCTTGACTAGTGCTCTGTGATGGAACATCCCCCCTTAACTCTCCTTATTATCTCCATCTACCTCTATCTTTAGTATGGAAGTAATCTTCCCATGTTTGTTTGGGAAAATACAAGGGAAATTAAATAATAAGTAAAAAAGAAAAAAAAATAAAATTAAAAGAAAAGAAAATGAAAAGGGGGCCCGACCCCAGTGTCTGATGCAAGGTTTTACCCCACTAAGGTAACCCCCATTCTAGACTCAACGATAGAGACTAAATTTATCTCCAATTTCAAATTTATGATATATAACCAAAAAAATGAACAAATGTATTAATATCAAATTAATTAAATGTTAAATATTCATAAAAAATCGACTCACTCGAATTTCTAGAAAACTCATGTCCTAGGGTAAGCACCCTATTCCAGGACCAATGAAGTGGTAAGAAAAATTTTCCTATATCATCTCAAAGGAGAAATTAAATTTTTTCCCTTGAACACTCTGAGGAACAAAGAAACATTCAAATTACCCCTTATTTTCACAACCTATAACAACGCGGGTCATCACAAAAATGCATGTATGCATGCATGGAATTGCATGTTCATGGTATGAAATAAGTAATAAAAAATAATTTATAAATTATAATAAATTATAATAAATAATAAATTATACGAACAATAAATTAATAAAAAAATAAATATAAATAATTAATCATCAAAAAATTATTCAATGGTGGTTTAAACTGATGATAAATGAATATCCCGATTTTAAATAAATACAAGTTAAATCATTCCACAATTTTGATAAAAAACAACTAAATGATTTTCGACATAATATTTAGTGGCAATTTTCCAATATTGTTGCGGAATGATTTAGTGATGGATTAAACTACTACTAAAAGGCTACTTTGATGTAGTGTTGTGTAACAGGGTACCCTTACTTAATTGATAAGCATTATATATGAACCCTTTTTTTTGATACCTTACCATTTTTCATCCCATCCTAGGGTAACCCTTGAATACTTAGGATTTATCCCTTATGAATCGAGAAATTTTACACATTGACCCATATGTTCAACACTTCTCCATTTTTATGACACAACATACGGTGAACCTTATATACTTAAGATTTAACCCTTATGTATGGTAATTATCTCAAGGAAACCATTATGTTTTAGGACCCTTATGCATGGAGACTTTGCCAAATTTTCCAACCCAAATCTATAAATCCACCAAAACATCTCTAGATTGATCTAAATGCCTCTAAATAAATTTAAAAAATAATCCATACAACCAAAAACCCAAAACAAACATAATAATCCTAGTTTTTTCATGATTCATATATTGAAAGAAAATGCCAACCGAAAAAGCTACCCCTCACTAAACTTTTACCCCTATACAATCCCTCACCGCAAGATGATTATCTGATACTAGGTCTTCTTTCCACTACCTATGCTTCCACACACACACACACCACTAAATATCATTAGGGGAAATTTTTTCCATTTGGGAGTTTTTAATTTTTTTAATTAAATGGTGATAGTTTTTTTTTATTTGGAAAATTTGTGTATAAAGCGCCAGATCAAATAACACTTTTGTATCCCACCCCAATTTTCAGGCCCCATTTCTTATTATATATAAAAATATAATTATATATGAAGAATTAGAAATAATTAATAAAATATAGATATATATTTATATAATTATAATTATATATATTTATATTTATATTTATATATAAAATGTAAATATATTTATAAATATATTTTAAATGTATATATTAATATATTTTAATAAATATATATTTATAAATATAAATATATTTATATAATTAGAAATATTAATTTACAGAGACAGATTTATAATTATATAATTAAAAATATATTTAAAAATATCTTTATATAATTATATTTATAATTTTATATTGATAATTTTTTATATGTTTAAAAAAATTTAAAATTTAATAAAAAAATAAATATATATTTAAACTATATAAAAATAGATTTGTAAATATATATTTTTAATTATATAATTATAAATTTATTTATATAAATATTAATAAATATTTTCGTTTTTTTAATGTAAATATATAATGCTTTTGTCTTGTAAATTAGTTTTTTACAATATTTTAAAATTAATATTTATTTTTCAACAATTTATTACAGGTTTAGTAAGTGTGTCAAATTAAATATAGGCAGTTTTCATATTTTATAATTTAGACACTTTCAAGGTCACCTAAATGAAATATAATAGTGTTATAAGTATGTGATTTTTAAAGTCTATAAATTATAAATTATAAATAAAATCAAATTTAAATATAAACCATTTAGTAATCATATATAAAAGAATTGAATTCAAAAATAATTTTGTTAAACCAGTTAACGATAAAAAAATTAATGGCACAAAACATTATTCTTTCAAAACATAATATTTATACTTATAAATATTCCTCGCACCCCTTCATAAATTGAAATATAATCTACGCCAATATAATAAATCAACATTGATGCCCCTCAATAGCACAACTCAATGTACGAACCTCATTCCCACTCTACATCCATCATTTATGTCACCTACATGAAACATTAATATAATATTTTCATTATTTATAAATATTTTGTAAAGTGTAAATGTAATTATTTAAAACAATAATGTTTTTCTCAAGTAAATTAGTTTTTATTTATTATATTTATGAAATTATTTTTATTTTAAACTATATTTATATATTTATTCTATGTTTTTGTTAGGTCTGAATGCGTACTGTAATATGGTCTATAGATCAGGATATCATAAAAAATAGAGAAGAACATAAATTGAATGTTTAAAAATAATAATGAAAATGTTTCTAAACATCAGTCAATTTTTTATGATTCTAAATTTTATTTTCATAATTTCCTAGAATATAATTAAATTTAGATAAATTTATTATATTAACAACGCAATAATAATCATGTGATTTCGATGTATTTCACTAGATTTATCATTGAAAAAAGGAAACATATTCTGGAAATTCAAGATTTCTACTACTATTGCATAGAATTTGGGTAATATTTGAAAAACATAAACATCAAATTTATACATAATATTAATTTAATGAAATGTAAATAAATATATTAACATCATACAAAACAAGTTTCATGTTAATTTGAGCTACATATCCATAGTTATAATAGCATTATTTATAAAACCTATAAAATACTATAAACTGAAAATTAATTTTGAAACAAAAAACCTGTGTCTTATTTTGAAAAAAATTAAAACATTTAAGAGATTGATTAGAATTTTTTTTAGCTAAATAAAAGTTAGATAAACTTCTTATCTTTCATAAAAAACAAGAATTATAAAAATCTGATCACTATAAGTCAAGAAATAATAAAAATATAGAGAGCGAATTAAAAAAAATTCAAAAAAAAAATAATGAAATGGATTGGAATATTTACAAACATTAATGTTTAATAAATAACAAAAAAATCATAACCTTTTTAAGTTTCAATTAGATTTTTCTTATGGTTTATATCTTGTAATCTTTCCAAGTCGAATAATTGAAACATAACATCTCTTTTTATAATTTTTTGACATTCCTTTCACTAGTGGAAATGGGGTCTATACAACCAGCTCTAATTTGTTTTGTTTCTATAGACCCCATTTTCAATAGTGAAAAAATATCAAAAAAAAAATAAGTATAAATTTTATGTTTTCAGAAACCCTTATTTTGTGCCATTAAAATTATTTTTCATTAACTATTTTTAAAATTTTTATATTTTCTATTATTTTTTATATGTTTCGTTAGTATTTTAAATTTAATATTGGTTTTATTTATATTTTATAATTTATAGGCTTTAAATGTCACATACTTTTAACATTAACATGGTTCGTGTAAGTGAATTTGAAAGCGTGTAAATTATAAAATATAAATTCTATCTAAACGAAACATTTAAAACCAACTAAACTTATAATAATTCTATTGAAACAAAAAAATAAATTAAAAAATATTGTGACAAAAAACTATTTTACAGGGAATAATCATTATTATTTAACAATTAATTATACGATTAAAAATATATCAAATGTATTTATGAATAAATATTTATAACTATAAAAATATTGATTTATAAATATATATTAATAATTATAAAATTATAAATATATTAATAAAAATGATGATAAATAATTTCATATTACTGAATATATATTTAGATATTTATTTAATGAATTTTAATTATCTATTTATAAATATAATTATATAAATATATTTATAAATAAATATTTATTTACATTAATCAATATTTAAAATTATAAATAAATAAAATTATTGATATATAATTATATATACATAATTATAATATAAATTTATATAAATTAAAAATATTTTTAAAAATATATTTATAAATATATTTATTATTATATAATTATAAATATTTCTTAATAAATAATTATTTATAACTATTTAAATATATTTATATTTATAAATATATTATTATGAAAATATATTTATATATAAATTTAAAATAAATTTATAAATAAATTTAATATTTATACGTAAAAATATTATATGTATTTATGTATTTATAAATAAATTAAAATTATTGTAAATATGTATTTATTAATATTGATTTATAAATATAAATTTATAAATATATTGATAAATAATTTTTTTATAATATGTTTCATGTTTGGAAACCACATAATCAGGTTCTAAAAGGGTTCAAGTTTTAAAAAAATTATCCGAACCCACCGGGACTAATAAAAACCTAATAAATTTAAACTCAATTTTGTTATAAATATATAAATATATTTAAACATCTAAAATTATTTATAATTATATTTATAAAGATATTTATAATTATAAAATTATAAATATGTATTTAGGTATTTATAAATCTATATTTATATAGTTATGAATATATATATATTTAAAAATAAAATTTAATTATTTTTAAACATATAATAAATAATAAATATATATTTATAAATATAAATTTATTTATATAAATATATGTTAACAATTATAAATAAATATTTTTATTAATATATACACAATTATAAATATATAAATAAATAAATATATATATATACATAATTATAAATATATATTTATCAATAAGAATTTATTTATCTATATATATATAATAAATAAATTTATAATTATATTTATAAATATATTTATAAATATATAATTATTAAAATATATTTATATATATATTTAAAATATATTTCTAAACATATTTAATATTTATATATAAAAATATAAAAATATATCTATTTATAAATATAATTATATAATTAAATATATTAAATATATTTATTTATAATTGTTAATATATAATTATATAAACAACAGAAAATGGGTGTGTATAAATAGGTAAGGGAGACAAAATATCCATTTAATCTGGTGCTTTTGGGATTATCTGAAAAGTGCCATTTGATCAGCCGCTTCATACACCCATTATAAAAAATTAGAAAACCTAACCCAATTTAATTTAAAAAAAATAAAACCACTGAGAAGAAAACTTTTTCCCATCAGGGGAGACTCGAGCACACTTCCAGAACCCTCAGGAAGCTCTCTCTAATCCATTGGATACTCATCCCTAACATGTGTAACCACAAATTCCCCTCTCTAATTAAAACATGATATGGTCCATGAACACTTCATCATGTTTCTTCTTTCCATGCCAATGTGAGGTAATCCCATTATAAGGGGTGGAGGATATCTAGGATAATCCATGGACAAGAAGAAGAGCCTATAAGAATCCACGTGTAAACATCCTCTCAACTGAGGCATTTCATATTAAACCAATCCATTGGAGAATAGAAACTCATATGGATTCCATTGAAAATAAAAGATGAATGATGGATCCATTTTAGGGGGATACAACTTCTTGTGGTGGTTCCATTAGTGGTTTCTCATTCAAAATTTTGTTAATTTTTTCTTTTATTTTCTTTTATTATGGATTTTTAATATTATTTCATTTTAATTAGAAGATAATTTCTCCCTCTCAATCCTCTTTTTACCACCATTTTATATTCTTCCCATAATCCTCTATAATGATATTTTAATGGAGTACTAAATAATGAATGATCTAATGGGGATGTTTGTTTATCCCACATTCAATTGATATTTTTCATTATTGTATTTCAATTCTAGGTGTGGAAATAAATAGTTTAAGGATGAGATGAAGGTGTTCACTCTTGTATTTTATTTTATGTGGATTTATTATTCCCTCTTAAAATTTATTTTAACTCTATTCCTAATATTTACTCTATATCCAAATTATCCCTATGAGTTAGGATAATAATAACACATGGGATGCAACTTGGAGTTTGAATGATGACATGTAGTCCTTATTCATTATCCACAGATAAAGTGGGTGGTTATCATATTTAAATATTCTCTAGGGAATGTTGGTCACCAACACATTAAATGGTGGATGGAAATCAACTGAATATAATATAATATAATATGATTGTTGAATAAAAATAATATTTTTTTAAAACAATGAAAACACTACTAATATCTATTTTAGAACAACTCTTCTCTATTTAACATGTTATTTATCTTCTTTTTATCTTTCATTCACAACTACATAATCACAAATATTGAGCAATAACCTTTATCAGTACTAGAAAAGGATTGATATATGGGGTGGTTTTATCAACACTAGATTAAATCACTTATTAAGGATATCTTTATCAGTGCAAAAAAAATGACAAAATTAACACCTTTATATATCAACACTTTTAGGCATTGAAAAGGGATATATTTATTAGTGAATTTATCTAACACTGATAATAATGATCGTTATCATGACATTATGTATCATTGATAAAAGGTTTGATAATTTTTATTATAATAAAATGAATGAACATTAATCTCATTACTATGATAGGAATGAAAAAGCATCTTGGAAGAAATGTGTCTCTAATGTTATTCCTAGTGTGGTTGATGATTTGAAGGGAAAAGACTCTTCCTCGATGATGAGGTATAAGGTGGATGATTCTATATTGGTCATTTATGGTGGATGTATTGAGTTTATTGTAGGATCAGGAAATCCAAATCCTGGCATGAATGCTCATTCCGAGACTGACCTACATCAGACACTAATAGGTAGTATGGTGCAGAAGATAGGTACTGGTTCTATCACAGATGGGAATGTGCAGGGGATTCCACTTGGTAATAAATGGGTAGTTCTAGTATCAATTGGGAGATTAAAGTTGGAGATGTTGTCCAAACATTGGTTCTATCATTCAAGGTTTAAGGTGTTCTGTCTAGGGAAGTTCAAGAAGAGATTTATAATATTCAACCCATTAGAATGGACATGTAGGGGGTTCACCTAACCACAGTGTTGGTTATCAGGAAGGTGAGGTGAATATGGAGTTTCATCTTGCTAAAAAAAATTCTCATGAGACTATTCAATGTGAAGTATTAGAGGAAATTTCTACAGAGCCTCATATTTTTGGGTAAGGATGCATACAGCTGTTGGCATCCAATCTATCGAGACAGGCTCTATAGGATGGTGGTCTCAACTGGCATGATTCTCAAAAAAAATATTTATTATCATCATGAGATTTAGAATATCATAAATTCTTTAAGAATCTATGATAATTGGGGAAACATCTCTAACGATGAAGGGGTGAATGATATCACTCCCTTCAAGGCTTCAAGCAGTAGTGGAAATGCCCCATTTAAGGATGTTATCCTAAATAGAAAGAAAAATGTGGTCACAACAAGGGTTTTACTCTTACTCCTTCAAACAAAAGTCCACTGAATGACTATTCCAACCTTTTAGGGAATATGTCTACCAGATAATCTTCTAATGTTCAAAAAATGACCAATGACGAGATCCTTGGGATCTTCAATAAAGGTGTCTATTAGACTAATTGGGAAATTTCTAATGATTTTGATAATGGAAATGATATGTCATATTATAATATTTGACGCTTTTGTTTGAAAAATGAGGGAATGTCCATTTTCTTGACCCCACCCGCTTCCTTTTTTACTTTTTGAGTATTTAATAAATATTTAGAATATTTTCCTTCAAGATAAACTTGTTCTGTATAATTATATCAATTTTAGATTTATTTATTTATTATTTTTGTCATTTTATTTATTTTAATATTTATTAATCCATATTTATTGATAAAATTTTATTTTTTTAAAATGATTTTAATTTATATAATTAATATATGCATTAATTTTCATTTTAATGTATATTATTTTTAATGTTTTTTAAAATTTTATATAATTAAGTCCTCTTATTCATTTTTTTAATATTTTTTTAATCTATTCATTTTTAATTAAACCTCACTCATTATTTCAAATTCATTATTTTAATATTATTTACTCATTTATAATGATATTTTTTTTTAATTTTTTCCTTTATTAATTTTTAATTTTCATTAGTTTAATATTTTGGTAATTTATTCATTTTTAATATTTTTAATAGATATTTATTCGTTAATATAGTTAATATTTTTAATATATAAATATATTTATATTGATATATATATATAATACTTTATGAAATTGAATTTATATAAGAAAAAATATGTATTTATACATAATAAGTCATATATTTAGTAAAAAAAAAATTAAGAAAAAAATTAAGAATTAATATTAATAAATTGAGTAATATACATGTAATAATATCTTATATAACTACCATTTATTTTTTCAATTTGACATATATAAATATTTTTTTTAATATATATACCTTAATTTCACAGACACGTATATGTAATTAATTAAATTTTATATAGAAACGCACACAAACACATGGGAATGGAGGTGAGGTTCGAAGGGTTCAATGAGAGATTTGATGGTGGAGATTATTATATTTCTTAAACCCTACATCACATGATGGAAATTCCTTATGAATCAATTCTCGGTCATGAGGAACTTATAACTATAGGGAGACAGAATGATTTACCTTGAAAATGTGACACTCTTGGGGAAGATGATTTGGCTATCTACCATGAGAATGAATACGAGATTGGTTCTCAGAAATTCAAATATTAAAAAGACTCAATCAATGGTCAGACTATTAAAAAGGTTTAAACAGTTCAAAAAAAATAAATTCTAGTGAAATCTTCAAATGAATGGATATGTGAAAGAATTATATAGTCGGAAGGCTCTTTCTTCCCAGGGGAGAAAAACTGGGTTCCAATATGAACTAGTTAGTAAAATCTCTTCCTTATTTATTTTCTATAATGGGAATTCTTTTCTCTTGGGTGTGGCTTCTAGTAATTCGTCTTTCCTTTTTATAATATCAAACAAAAGGATTTAATCCTTGTATCTTTATATCAAAAACATGGTATCTTCCATTTCCATAAATGATCACTAGATTTTAATATGACCAATTGCAAGAATACATTTACACGGGTCTGTATTCAAGTCTATAATATCAATTGGATTCTATAAAACATGAAAAATACTCCATGAAATTGTAATATCATTAAGTGTCTATATTATTCTTGATAGAGAGACTGAAATGGTATGATTTGGACACTGTTACAGAATTCTGGTGGAGATTTATATTATAACAACATGAATTGACAAGGATATTTTATTAACTCGAGATGATGAGATTAATCTTAGAGTTGTGTATGAAAAGATTCCTCTCCTTTGTGAGGAGTGTAATTAATAAAACATATGAATGATTCTTTTCATTGAATTATTGTATGCATGAAATGTGTCCAGCATGGACACTTGTAAAATAAATGTATGAGGGGATTTGTTTCTTCCAAGATTAGGGAACCTAGGAAACAAGAAAAAATCGACACCATCCTTAGGACCTCTACACCATGGGTAAAAAATCCCAGACCAGATAGAAAAGGATCATATGCTATTTTTTGAAGCAAGGATTGGGAATGAAGCTTGATTCTATAGGTAAATCCAAATGAATTGAACCTCATATAGGTTTGGATCTTTTTTTCTAAGAACTTGCTATGAAGGATGTCAAAGTGAATCCATAAGAAATAACTTTTTATTATATGGTTGTTCATCATGTGTAGGGGAGTACCCCCAGCTAGGAGCATCCTAGGGCATGTCTTGATGATGTTGATGTTAAATTTATTGAGTATAGAGGAGATTACCTTAACTAGTTTGATGTTGAAAAACCAGTACAATATACTATTAATACTCAACTCATTCAAGAGTGGAATTATCTTGCCTCCAGCCTTCGAAAGGGGAATCAGAAGGTGCATACATCACCTTAATTTTAGAAATTCTAGGTACAATCAAAGAGTGTTGTGAAGGTGATCAATAGTATGGTTGAATCGGAGAAGGAAGTAAAGAATGGTAATGGATGATTTTTTTCCTTAATATTCAGTCTAAACCTACTACTCTTTCTTCTTAAGATCAGATTTAGAACAAAATTTATACTCTAATAGTACTGACTAGTTCTTCTAAATTTTTTACTCTGACTCCTAAGGAAGTTGATCAACAACCATTAATAAATGTTTTTCCACCACTATTCTAGGGGTTTGTAATGAACCAAAATTTTATTAATGGATTTTAACCTTCTTATATTAATGTCATATAGTATAAATCACATTAATTAACAAAAATACCATAATAAAAACTTTACAAACAAAGAATTAATGAAATAATATGTATTTATAGAAGTTAAGGAACCAATATCAATAAAATAGTAATTTGAAATTAGGAATTTTAATAAAAACATATAAATAGTAAACCATACAAATGAATAGTAACTTTTTCCATGAAATCATAAAAAAAATTGGAATCTTATAATTTAATGTATCATATAATTATATCATAGTCTATGTAAATAAATGTTCTAAAAATTATTAAGTGTTGGAATTTTTTAAGTCATAAGTATTTAATTATAATTATTTTATTAATTTAATAATTCAAATGAAAATTGATTATCATAATATATATTAATATTACTATTTTTGTGTATTATGGTTTTAAAATAATTTTATGAGACCATAAGTAATTTTTCAAAGTGTTTTAAAATCAATTATTACTTTAAAATCTATATTTTCTATGTAAATGATGATATTAATTAATAAAAATATTCATCATATTTATTAAATTATTTTCATAAAATGGATTTCATTTTTTAATTATACATGTAAAATAATGGTTCGGATGATTTTTTGTGGTTTTTCTAGAATAGTTGAATTTTTTGGTGAATAGTGAAATATGATAATTAAAAAAATAAGATAAATACGTCAATTATTGATTCATAGGTAATGTAATGACGATGTAAGAAAAAAATATACAAATATTATTCATTATTTTAATATATTTAGTAACAAGTCCCAAACTATTTATAGTCTTGAGCCAAAATAATAAACTAAGGAATATAATAATGAGAAAACACACCTCTCCTCCCCTATAAATACTACCCTTCGCAACCCTTTCTCCTCACACCTTTCAAACATTGATACTTGTACAAGTTCTGCCAAATTATATTCTCAATCCAATCCACTGCATATTTGAGATCATGATCTCATCAAAAGACTAATCATATGTTCCTTGAGAAGGTTATCAAGAGGAGACTTCAAGAGGTAAAAACTCTTTTTTTTTAAATTTTCTTTCAATTTCATTTTTTTCATCTCTTGTACTCACCTTATATTATCCAAATATAATTATAAATATAGTATGTTTGATATAATTTAATTATATCATGACATGGGAATATCCATCATCATTATCCTCCCTCTCTCTCTTTTATTCTAAAAATGAAATCATCGTCCGTGATGTGTCAATCTGCCGACATCAAGGGAGATGCAATATCAATTTTCTTTAACACCATAAAATATATAAATAAAAAAATTTAAATGTTTTAACCATTTTTTAAATAAATTTTACCTCCCTATTTATGGTTTATAACTAATATATATACATAATAATAAGTGATAAAACAATATATGCTTGTCGTGATTGACAAACCATCAAAATTAACCTAAAACTATCATTATTAACTTTTATCTAACGATTCATTCTCATAACATTTAAAAAATTATTTATAAAGATCATTTAAAATTATGGAACATCATTAATGATATATAATAACAATTTTGGATATTTATCCACTTTTTACACGAACTTCCATTCATGGATACAAGTGAACCAATCATTGAAACAAAGAAAACAAACACTCTCAAATGATGGAATTACACTCTTTAACTAATCCAAATGGCCATAAATGAACTTAATAAAACCATAATGAAGAAAATTCATGTATAAAAGTATTTTTACTTTCTAATTAATGAATATAATGCGATTATACAAGACATTAAATTGAATAAATCATTTGGACATAAAGTAAGTGGATTCTTGAACCCAAGTCTCTTCCTTTGGGTTTTCCCTCCTTCACTCCATTTTTAGTATGTATGTTCCATTAACATTCCCTAAAAATCATTGAATTATCCTTCCCTTTTATTTTTTGCATATACATGCTTCTAATCTGATTTCATGACCTAATAAAATATTTTTCCAAAAGAACCCATCCTTTTAAAAACACATGTTTTACTTCTCTTGATCTTATTTCTTCTTAGATCAAGATGGATGATTATTATACCAAGTTTTTTATTACCTTTTATTTTGGTAACCCCAATGTTTATCCATGAATATATGCTTTAGGAAAACTATTTCCTTTCCATGGGTTATTTAATGTTCAAGATTGATATATGTTCTATGTGGCATGTATGATAATGTAAATGTTATGATGTACCAGGTGCACCCAAAATTATATAGCACAATGTAAATGTTATGATGTGACGGGTGCACCTAGAATTAAATAGTTCTCCAATTAATTGGGTAATATGATGTATATCATGTGAAAAATTGAAATATTAATGATCATTATGCTAAATTTGTTCACAACAATATATGGTGGTTGGCCAGTAAGTGATGATGTTTCATTTTTATGCATTGACACATTCCACTCCTTTTTATATTGATTACTATCATGATTATGACCCCATGACTATGTAATTGTGATATTTACAATTCTCACCCCATGTTATATTGATTCATGTAATTATCTATCCTCTTACTGGGATTTTTGATCACCCCTTTCTTTGATGTATATCCTTAGGTAATTACTTGTTCTAAGGAGAACATGAGGTCCTATAAGAAGTTAGAGGTGAATAAATTAAATAAATGTTTATTTTTTATTTTTGAAGTGTTATGTATGGTTGTAGTTTTTCCAAGACACTAAACCTTTGAATTATAGATGTGTAATGCTATTATGTTGTTATCTTTAACACTATGTAATAGTCATGTGAGAAAATGAAGGGTCACTATAACTGGTATCAGAGCATAGTTTAGTTAATTTATGAATTATAATTTGACAACCTTAGTGAAAAACCTTAGTATGAGACTAAGTATAAGTAAGCACCTTATAATATTTTAAAAAAAATTATAAACAAATGGATACCACAAGATATTCATTTAGACTTAATTGAACAAAGAAATAAATTATTTATTAATGAAAAGATGAATTATGTTTTGTTCTATCCTTTTATATTTTAGAAAATGGTGGGAACTAAGAGAAAATAGGTCAACAATCCATGCGAGGGACATTGAGGTGATTGCCCGAAAGACATCCCCAATGTCTTAGGAGGTAGAGTTTAAAATTTCACGGTCATTCTTACCCTTCTATATCAGTTCATAAATAATAACCTAAATAATGTGGAATATCTGAATTCTCATAAGAGGGAGAAACTAGCTATCGAGTCCCCTTGTAGTAACAACCACCAACGTTTAGGGGATATTCTAATCTAATAGTCATGGAACAATGGGTCAACTTAATGGAGAAGACATTTTTGGTACATCAATGTTCTCAGATGGAGATAGTGACTCTAGCTATTTATAGTTTAAATGGAGAGGTCGATCAATGGTGGTCACTGATTAAGAACACTAAGCTGAGAGATAAAATTGAAGAGGTGGAGTGGGAAGACTTTAAGATAATGTTTCTTAAAAATTATTTCACTCAAAATATTCATACAATGATAGAGATATAATTCATAGAGACGAAGTAAAAGGAAGTTCAATCTATCACAACCAATGGAGAAAATTTCAAAAGCATTTGAAGGCATGCCTTGGGTTTTTTTATAAAAAATGATAGAAAAATTGATAGATTCTTTAGTGGTTCAAAACAAAAACTTCAAAAGGATCATCCATTTTTAGACTTTGGGAGTTAGGTAGAAGTTGTTATATTTGCTCTAAAAGTGGATATATAGTTTTGAGAATGGTCCCAAGGCCGTGGGGATAAGAAATAAAAGATTGAGTTTCAAGTAGGAGAATCTAATGAGAATGGTGGAAAGAAAACTCAACCACCCACATGTCAAAAATGTGGGAAGAAGCATCATGGGAACTGCCTAAAATGGATAGGGAAAATTTTCAATTATAGGAGAGAAGGCCACTCATCTCATGAATGTCAAAAACACATGAGGACGCAAAAAAATGTGGTGGAGGAAAGGAAAGCACCCCCCATGATACAATGTTATAACTATAAGGAGCAAGGGCACTATGAAAGCTAGTGCACTAAACCTCATGTTCTCGAGGGTAATCATCAGCAGTAGCCACAAACTCCAAAGGATTAAAGAAATGATTATTCCATCACTACTCCTGAGGTGGAGCAAGAAAACAAAGTCGTAAAAATTACACTACCTATTCACCAAAAAATGGAAAAGGTCCTATTTGATTATAGTTCTGTGTATTATTTTATATATTTTATGTTTTCTAGAACTATTGAATCAAATCCCCAAAATCATAAAGTATATATATCTATAAAAACATCAAGTGGTGCAATAATTGAAAACCAAGTATTGGACTCTTCTATTATTAGTGTATGTGGGATGATTATTCCAGTGAATCTTTTGATAGTTCCCTGGGTGGAATTTGATACTATAATGGGAATGGATTAGATCTTATTATATAGAGAACATATAAACTGTCGGGAAAAGAAAATTTCTTTTCATATTCTAAACGATCCCATTCTCCTCTATAAATGAAAGGAAGATCATGAATCTCCTTTGGAAAATCCATCAATGGTGTGGGTGTTCATTCCTTATGGGGAAGCATACCTCGATCAAACGGTTGATTCAAATGAAGGTATCAACCTAGGGGAAATTCCCATTGTGATTGAATACAGTCTTGTATTTCTTGAAGAGTTACCCATAACTCCCCCAGACCATGAGGTATAATTTCCAATATAACTCATACCCAGAGATACTCCTATCTCAAAGTGTCTCTATAGGATAGATCCAATTGATCTGGAGGAGTTAAAGAATAAGATGCAAGTGAATTTGGATAAAGGGTTCATACGCCCTAGCACATCACCTGGGGGTGTGCCAGTGATATTTTTCATGAATAAAGATATATCAATTCTATTGTGTATCAATTATCAAGAACTCAACAAGATCACCATAAAGAAAAATTATCCTCTTACAATTATTGATGACTTGTTCGATCAGTTTTGAGGATCTCAGTACTTCTCAAAGGTGGATCTTTATTCTGGATACCATTATCTAAAGGTGAAGAAGGAAGATATTTATAAGGTTTCCTTTTATACAAGGTATGGGAACTATATGTTTATGGTGATGACCTTCAGACTTACTAATTCCCATAAAATATTCTTGGAATTTATTAATAGAGTCTTTGGAAATTACCTAGATAAATTTGTGGTAGTGTTTATTAATGATATTCTCATCTAATCCAAGTGTAAAGAGGAACATGAATAACATCTAAGGATTATGTTGTTGAAATTTGGGGAAGGAGAAGTTGTACACCATGTTTATAAAGTTTAAATTTTGGATGTAGACAATCACATTCTTGGGACATGTGATCACAAGTGAGGGAATTTATATAGACCCTTAAAAACAAAGGCAATTGAGGAATGGTCCAAACCCTCTACTGTAACAGAAGTCCATAGTTTTCTTAGCTAATAAGGGTACTATAGATGTTTTTTTGAGAAATTTTTGATGATTTTATATCCCAATAACTAATTTAACAAGGAAGGGGTTAAATTTTTTCAAGATAGAATAATTTCAAGAAATATTAAAGGAGCTAAAGCGAAGGATGATCATTGCACCTGTACTCACATTACCAAAATGTAGAGAGTGGTTTTTGATATATAGTGATGCTTCCAATAAAGGATTAGGATTTTTACTCATGAAAAATGATAATGTGATAGCCTACGCCTCATGGTAGTAGAATATCCATGAGAAGAAATACCCAACACCTGATCTAGAGCTAAAAACTATTCTTTTTTCCTAGAAAATATGGTGAAAGTACCTCTACGGTGAGAATTGTGAAATATATAATTATCAAAAGATCCTAAATTATATATTCACACAAAAGGATATCAACATGAAATAAATTATATGGTTAGAGCTAATAAAGTACTATGATTTCTCTATTCACTATCATCCTAGAAAGGAAAACAAGGTAGCTAATGATCTTAGCAGAAAATTACCTACTACTCTATCTATGATGTGGATTGAGAAAGACCCTATCTTCTTGGAAATAAAGAGGATGGATTTGTAAATCATAATGGTAGGGAATACATCTTACCTTTACCAAATTATTTCATAATCGTATATCTAATAGAATATTAAGGAGGCATAATAGAATGATCGAGAGTTACAAAAGAAGGTGAATGATGTAAATGAAGGGAAGCTGCAAGAGTTATATATCAATAATAATGGTGTGATTCGGTTTTCAATAAGGATTTGTGTTCATTCATCACCTAGGATAAAGAAGTATCTATTATATAATGATCATAGATCAACTTTCTATATCCATATTGGGAGAACCAAGATATATTGTGAGCTTCAAGAACACTTCTGGTAGGATAACACGAAGAATGAGATTTCAGAGTATATCTTAATGTGCTTGATATGTCAGAAAGTTAGAGAAGAGAAACCGAAGTCTAAATGGACGATTAAACCATTTCCTATACCCATGTTGTAATGGTAGAATGTCACTATGCACTTTGTCACGGGTCTCCCGAAGAAATCAAAAGGAAATAATTCTATATGGGTTTTAGTAGACTGAATCTCCAAGAGCTCCCAGTTTATCTCTATTTAGAATGTTCTCTCACTTGAAAAAATTGAAAATATATATGTAAATGAAGTGGTGATACATCATGGGGTTCCACTCTCTATTGTCTTCGATCATGATCTTAGGTTCACATCTAAATTTTGGAGGAGTATTCAACATGATTTGGGTAATGAATTAAATTTTTTCATGACTTATCACCCCCAAACTAATAGCCAATCTAAAAGGACTATTCAATACCTCAAAGATATGATAATAGCATACTCATTATAATTCAAAGGTGGATAGGAACATCATCTCCCATTAGTTGAGTTCACATAAAATAACATCTTTCACTCAAGTATTCATATGGATCTATATGAATCTCTATATAGAAGGAGATGTTGAACCTCAACCTATTGGGATGAAGTTGGAAAAAGAAAGATACTTAGACCTGATATTGTACAAGATATGGAAAAGAAGGTTTAATCCATCCAACAACATATCAAAGATTCTTAGAGTTGGAAAAAGAGTCATTCTAACAACCATCGAAGGGATTTCGAGTTCGACATTAGAGGTAAAGTATTCCTTTAAATATCACCCAATAAAAGAGTATTGTAGTTTGGAAAGACAGGAAAGCTCAACCCATGGTACATTGGCCCATTTGAGATCCTCGATCATATAGGAGTAGTGGACTATCAGCTCAAACTTCCACAAATTATGGTTTGAATTCATGATGTGTTCTATGTATCTCTCCTGAGGTGGTACATACCAGACTCATCACATATACTAAACCCGGATGTGGTACAATTGGAAGATGATCTCAATTATGAGGAGTAGCCCATAAAGATTCTGAACCGGAGAGATGCGGTCATACGCAACAAGATAACCCACCTTGTCAAAGTGTTAGGGAGGAATTATATGTTTGAAGAAGAAACTTTGGAACAATAAGAGGCAATTAATGATAATTACCTCACCTATTTATTTAAAATGGAAATTCAAGGGAGAAATTTCCAAAGGGTAGAAGAATGTAACGCCCAAAACCTTTATCAATAGAATTTTTCTCGTCTTATAGTAATGAAATATACTATAAATCACATAAAATAACTTAGATACCATAATTAAAATTTTATAAAAGAATAATTAATGAAATAATAATTATTTATAGATGTTAAGGAACCAATACTGATGGAATAGTAAATTTACCTTAGGAATAGCAATGTGAACCTTATGAATAGTGAACCTACCAAATGAATAGTAACCTCACCCATGAAAGTATAAATAAAATATAGGCATATTATAAATGAAATTATGGTATAATTATGTCATAGTCTAATTAAATAAATGTTTTAAACAATATTAATTAAGTGTCAACATTTGTGTATGTTATATATATTTAATTATAATTTTTAAATTAATTTAATAATTTAAAAGAAAACTAACTTTCATAAAATATCTTAATAAATTAATATTTTTATTTCTTATAGTTTTAATATAATTTTATGAGACCTTAAGTAATTTTTCAAAGTGTTATAAAATCAATTATGATTTAAAAATCTGTATTTTCCAAGTAAATGATGATTTTAATTAAAAATAACATTAATTTCATTTTGTATATTATTTTTATAAAATAGAGTTCATTTTTAAATTCTAAATGTAAAATAATCTTTACGGTTGATTTTTTGGAATTTTCTAAAATAGTTGATTTTTTGTGAATAGTGAAATACGATAATTTGAAAAATAAGCTGAATTCATTAATTATTGAGTCATAGTTGATGTAATGATGATTTAAGCCCAAAATATCAAACTATCCATAATTATTTTAATACATTTATTAACAAGGTTCAAATTATTCAATGTCTTGAGACAAAAAAATACACTAATGAATAAAATATTGAGAAAACACCTCCCTCTGCCCTATAAATACCACCCTTCACCACCCATTATCCTCAAAACATTCAATCTTTGAGAATTGTCCAAGTTTTGCCCAATACTCATCCCAAGAACCTCCCCCATGTCCAGGAGCTCATGGTCTAATCAAAAGGCCAAGCCTAGGATACATGAGGAGGTTCTAAAGAGGAGAATTCAAGAGGTAAATCCTCTTTATTTTTATTTTAATTTCCTTTCAATTTTATTTTTTATTTTATTCTCATAACATTCTATTATCCAAATGGAATGATAACTATGGTATTTTTGATATAATATAATTATATCTTGTAAATACAATATCAATCATCAAACTCCTCCCTTTCTCTCTTTTATTCTAAAAATGAAATCGTCACCCACGATGTGTGAATTATCCGACATTGTGGGAAATACACTTTCATTTTCCTTTAATTCCTTCAAGTATGTTAATGAAACCATCATAATGGTTTAAAATTATTTTAAAATTTATTTTACAACCCTATTTATATTCTAGAACTAACATATATACATAATACTAACTGATAAAACAAAACAAGTTTGTTGTGATTGAAAAACCATCAAAATTAAGCTAAAACAATCATTATATACTTTGATCTTATGATTCACCCTCATACCACATAAAAAATTATTTATAAGATCATTTAAACTTATGTAATATCATTAATAACATATAATAAAATTTCTGGATATTTATCCACATTTTACATGAACATCCATTCATGTATAGAAGTGAACAAATCCTGGAAACTAAGAAAATGAACACTCCCAAATGATGGAATTAAACTCTTTAACACATCTAAAATGAAATAAATGAACTTAAAAAAAATAATGAATAAAAATAATGTATAAAAGCTTCTTTATTTTTTAATTAATTAATCTAACATGATTACAAAAGACATTAAAGCGAAGAAAGCACTCAGACATAAGTTAAGGGGATTCTTGGACCCAACTCTCTTCCTTTGGGTTTTCCATATGTCACTCAATTTTTAGTAAAGATATTTCATTAATGTTCCCTAAATACCATCTAATTATCCTTGCCTTTTATTTTATGGATATACATTATTATAATCTAATTTCATGAAAAAATAAAATATTTTACCAAAAGAACAATTCATTTTAAAAACACATGTTTTACTTCTCTTAATCTTGTTTCTTCTTCAATCAAGATAGACGATTCATATACCAAGTATGTTTTTCCATTTATATTTTAATAACCCTAATATTTATCCATGAATTTATTCTTTATGAAACCCATTTACTTTCTGTGGGTTATTTTATGTTCAAGATTCATATATGTTCTATGTGGCATGAATAATAATGTAAATGTTATGATGTGAGAGGTGCACCAAAAATTATATAGAAAAATGTCAATGTTATTATGTGGTGGGTGTGCCCATAATTATATAGTGCTCCAATTAATTTCATAATTTTATGAATCTCATGTAAAAAAGTGAAATTTATGTGAAAATGGTGCTAGCTTTGTTCACAATTATGTGTGATAGTTGACCAATAAGACATGATGTTTCTATAAGAACTCGGTTTTTGACTCATGTATGAATCCTTTAAATTTCACTCTAATTCTTTATTTTGGACCTATTTTGGATTCCTGATGTTCTATTAAAGGTCTCAAGTGCGTCTAGGGATTTTTTGAAGCCCAGAACCTATCTTTTTAGAAAATAGGCCTAGTGCACTGTTTATAGTAAACCGTGTGGGAAGGTCTCATGGTTATGAAAACCGTGTGGGTGGCATGTTTTCTGATAGAGCCATAATGCATGGTTGGTGCATAGTTTAACTAACCATGAGACCTAAACTTTTGAGTGTCCATCTTCTCTAGGTACCCATGCATGGGTTGTGCATAGTTTGTCAAACTGTGCGAACAAATGGTGCATAAGCTAATTTGTAGGTAAAATGACCATTTTTCCTTTAATGATCTAATTAACACTCATATTTCCCCCTAATTTGAATTATTACAGGATTAGCCTTTTTTTCTCTCATTTTGGATATCTTTTAAGTATTAATATGGGGACTAAAAGATATGCTTCTTTTGGGATCAGATTGATCTTTCATTCATCCCATGAGATGTGCAATGGTAAGTACTCGAGTCCTTTTTAATAGTTCTCATCTTATATTTTTCTCAACCTAGTTATTGAGGTGTGAGAGTTTTTGTATTTATCTCATAGCTACACAATTATAAGATGAATCAAAGGACTATATTGGAGGAGGGGAGTCATATGACCCTTAGGTGGGTGTTCCATAACTCATCCCTTAAGTTCGTTGATTTTGGAATTGTCTTGTGGGGCCCGCTGATTTCATCAGGTGCTGTTAATAGAATTTATATTCCATACTTATAACCATTAGAAACATATGGTTATGATATTTACATGTATTTAATTAATTTTTGATGATTAATCCGATAAATCCATCCATCCATTGTAGGATGTTATGACATAATTGTGTTTTTAGTATTTGAAATGTTTGAGCTATAGTTCGGGTGTGACTTGGCTTGAACATTATAAGGTTAATTTTTCAATATTAAATGGATTGATATATATTTTGAATTCCATAATATAAATTACCATGTATGCTCACCACTTTATCCATCTATGTTATGTTATTTAATAAATAATTAAATGTGAAATGGAAATTTGAAATTATACTAAGTGTATGACGTGACTGGAGTAAATGTAAATAAACAATAGTTTTCAAATCTATAGCACCCATTACTACATTAATGTAAGGTAGAGGAATGGACATTAATTATTTAATATGCCTTAAATGGATTTAATAATGGTTTAATTCTACTTATTCATTTCACTCTAATGAAAGGAAAGGCTTGAACAAATTGAAATTATACATGAATTCATCATTAAATAGGATTTGGCCTGCATTGAGATCGCCTTGGATTCTTATCGGGGAATGCCTTGAGAACTTGGGAACCCCATTTTAATTCATGGATGTGGCTTACATAGGTTGAGACCCACCTATATTCTGATTCTTATGTATTCTTGGATAAACAGTATGACACCATAGGATCCCACACATAGTATTTCAGGATGCCTTAGATACACTCCTTGGATCCAACATTGACAAGTTGGTTCCATGGTTACAACCTATATGGCCTAGTAATTACACAGTCTCATTTTACCTTGTATGATCACCTTGGATTCGGTAGGAATATTATTGTGGAATTACTTAGACTGTGCTCCTAGGATTGCACTCTTACCCTTATCCATGCTACATTTATTACGGAGTTGATAACCCTTGAGGACTAAATTGCCTTCGATATTACCTCAAAACTTCATTATTAAATATCATTGCAGGTTTCCTTATAATAACCAGGAACCTTCACTATTATTATCATGTGACTTATTTTTAAACTGGTAACAATCAAATATTGAACTGGTTATAGGTCCAGACACCAACTGAGGGTTGAAGTGGTACATAGGTATTTAGTTACATTGTACTATAATTTATAAATGAATGATTTCACACTGTTATATTCCATTACATGGACCGAATATTATAAATACTGTTGGTGGCAACCTAATGAGATTTATAACACACCATATTTAGGCGTCATTTGGTACCCAAGGAGATTACATGAATGCAGATGTTAAAAAATGGAAGCATACTACTTCGAACACTTGATTGATTGCTGTTTAGGATGAATCTTGATAGCAGATGACCGAGTCAGAGCTTAGGATTCTTGATATAGTATTTTGATTTCCTTTTTAGTTTTGATGAACATGTTATGAATGTTGTCTTGTATCCATGTTTTCCCGTTTTCTAGATACATGACATATCATCATCAGTTGTTGTATGTTATTCTAGTAATTTTAGTTATTGTTACTGTTGTCTCTATTTTTCATTATTCCTTATATTTTCTTGTATTTATTTCACTATTTACCTCTATTGTTATTTATCTATTATGATACACTCTGGTAATGAGGGCAAAATCTCCCCTAGATACACCCTTTTCCCTCACTGCTAGTCACCGACATATGGAATTTGGGGAGATGCGCTTGAGTAAATGTGGCCCACTAGGCTCGAGGCACACATTAAGTGGCATCTGGGTCTGGGACATCATAATTTCATATCAAAGGAGGTTTCTTTTCTTGATTTACTATTTTTAGATGATATATTAGAGAATAGGAATGCTTGGGACTTGGTCATAATCCATTCTTGGGCATCATGAACCCATGTTCTGGGTAAAATCCAAGTTACCCAAAATATAATTATTGTTCTATTATTTCTATTAAATTTGACATTATTTCACCATTGGGTGACACGCATGCTACATGGTGTTGTTGATTATTAATCTATTTGGGGATTTCTTTCATCCTCAACCTGATGATATAATGGAAAGGATAATTGTTACATGTATCATTATAGGAACCTATAATTCGCATGTCATGTATATTCCCATTCCATATAGGCGAATTTCACTACATTGAATTTCATGATATGCGTATGATTGTTGAGTGATTCTATGATAGTTATATTATAATTGTATTAATCTTGGTTCGGATTGAGTGATTTCCTTTCTCATTTCCCTAGGTGTATGGTCCCTCATGGGTTGGGATGAGTAATTTACTATGTTGATCCATTATGATAGAAATTAATGGGAGTTATTTCAATTGATAAAGTGTATGGGAACCGATTCAACATGAATGGATATCCATTGTAAAGTGAATCATGACATCTAAAATTAATTGGTTGTATATTATTATCCCACTTTGTTATGTTTATTAGAGGTAAAAAAGTGAACTTGGTAATTAAATTTTAAATGAAATGAAACTTATACTTGATCACTTATCGATACCTAGCCATATAAGTGGGTAGATGGGGTAGTATTCCTTAGGTAGTGAGTTTCTTTATGTTAAACTTACACTAGTGATTCTATATTTCTACTTATATATTTTTCTATAGCATTGGATTGGCATTTGTATACTAATGCTGACATGACATACTCATATCATACACTAGGAGGGTGTCGATGACCATTATCCAGACATGGTGGGGCCTGAGCCACTAGTCTTACCTCCAAGAATACCACTTAAGGTACTGCCTTCTATACTTGATATGGGAAGTGATGCCTATGTTCGTGATAGTTTCTTACATATGATGAAGTCCATGCAGGGTGCTTTATTGCTTGCACCTATGATGGTCGGTTTGACTCGCGAGTTCCAGCAGTGGCATCCTTCTACCTTTTCTAGGGATGGTAGTCCACAGGCTCTTGAGTCTTGGCTAGATTTCACCCTATCTATCTTTGATCACCTGGAGACAACTATAGAATGAAGGGTCAATCTTGATAGATACATGTTTCATGATTCTTCCAAGCGCTGGTGGGATGTGATTTCCCATGCTAGTCGTCATCAGGTCATGTTGTGGGTTTATTTCTAGACTACATTCTATGATTAGTTATTTCCTCAGACCCTGATAGCTGATAGATCCAGGGAGTTCATGCATCTCAAGCAGGGTTCTCTGTCGGTTATAGAATATTTAGCGACTTTCCTAGAGTCGCAGCACTTTGAACCACTTCTAGCTGGTGATGAGATTTCACATGCTAGACATTTCGAGGATGGGATCTAGTACACCATCTGTACATAGGTGAATGTATTTGACCTCCCTACTTTCTCTGCATTAGTCTATCAATCTCTTATCACTGAGAAAAACCTAGGGGATGGAAATAGTACTGGGCTTAAAGGATTAGTATCACGGCATGTTAATAGTTATCTCAGTGAAAAGAAACATTCCCTCAAGGTTTATCATCAGAGAAGTGACACCCACGGTGCCCATTTATATAGATCTAGGGTGTGTCATCATTATGGAAAACAGGGGAACTTGAAGCCCCATTATGATAGAGACCCAATGGTGTGTCAGGATTATGGTCGTATGTAGAATCTTTAGTGTTTCGGCAGGACCTTTCAACAAGTTTCAAGTGTCAAAGGATCCATGCTAGATTCTCCTTTAAGAGAGGGTTCCTTTACGCCACTTCCGGAAAGAAGTTGGAATAACACTAGTAAGACTACCCGAGGAGGAGGTTATGGCTTTTTAAGCGATACCCTTGATCTCTAGCAGCACCAACAAAGTATTTATGATCATGGTAGTCCATCTATTGCAAAAGTTCATGGATCAGGTCAATTTCATGCACTAAAATAGATACCTAATGATCAGGTTGTGATACCATCAACAGTATGAGGTACTATTCTTGTGGAATCCACTATAGTATATTCTTTATTTGATATAGGTGCATTGAACTCTTTCATCTCTTTATCTATTGTGGAATTTCTCGGACTAGAGATACCGTATTAATATTGTGCAATGAACCTAGATACACCATTAAGGGTATGAACAGAGGGAATACACCAGTTTAGGGATTGTCCCCTTGAGGTAGGTAGTTACCCTTTCTTATAGAACATATTCATAATCGGGATGACAGAGTTTGATTTTATTATCTAAATGGATTGGTTGGTTCAGTATCATGATTTTGTAGACTATTATCACAGTAAGGTATCATTTACATAACCAATGGGTAGTAGTTATCAATATAAGGTAGAGTGGGGCGTCCAAGCTGGTAGATCTAGACTAGAACATTATGGGATAGGTTTAGTGATCAACTAGATTTAAAATCTCTTCATGGACGACAAAGGTATATGACAAGCTGATTTCCCTCTAGTAGTGGATCATTTTTGGGATGCATTTCCCAATGTTTTTTCTGTCTAAACTTCTGAGAGAGGGACATAGATATTATAATTGTGATTTTTCTAGGAGTAGCTCCAGTTTCCATTCATCCATACAAGATGGAACCTACAGAGATTTAGGAGCTCAACAGACAGTTAGAGAATTTGGAGGCCAAAGGTTTTATATGGCCCAATACATCCTCTTGGGTTTCGCCTGTGATTTTCACAAAGAAAGTAGATGCAAACTTACGTCCATGTGTGTATTAAATAAGGTTGAACAATATAATGCTCAATAACCAATATCCACAACCTCTAATAGATAATCTCTTCGACCAGCTTCACAAATCTAGGGTATTCTCTAAGATTGACCTGGGATCGGGTTATCATTAAGTGTTAGTTAGGTCGTCTGACAAACCGCGTGCAACTATCTATAGCAGGTATGGTCTGTATAAGTATCTTGTTATGTTTTTCGGTCTTAAAAACACACCCACTATTTTCATAGATCAAATGAATTGGTTTTTTCAACCCTATCTTGACTCTTTTGTCGTGATATTTGTGGAAGACATCTTGGTGTATTATCATACTCACAATGACCATGCTAAACAGCTTGATATAATTTTGAGTACACAGAGTTAACACCATATTTAGTCTAAGCTATCTAAGAGACACTTTTGGATCAACAAAGTTCCCTTATTGGGTCATAATATATCAGAATTATACATATCTGTTGATCCAGAAGTGGTTAGTGTTGTAGTTTCCTAGGAGGATCCCAAGAACGTGTTTGACATACCGTGTTTCTGAGTGATATCTAGATATTAATGGAATTTCATACATGACTAGTAACATCATTCTTCACCTATTACTGTACTTACCAAGAAGGTTGTTATGTTCTTATGGTTAGAAGCATATGAGAAAGCCTTTTAAGATCTCAAAGGGTGGCTTGTATTAGGACCTATTCTGACTCTTCTAGATCAAAGAATAGGTTATATCATCATCTGTGATTCATCAGGAATCATCCTAGGAGTAGTGATGATGTAGGAAGATAGAGTTGTTGCATATGGATCTTGGCAGTTGAGGCCTCATGAGAGAAATTACTCAACACATGACCTTGAGCTAGCATCATTTGTTCATGCCTTACATTTCTTGAGACACTATCTATTATGTTAGATATTTTTTGTGTGCCTAGACAACAAGAGCCTCAAATATATCTTTACATAGCATGAATTAAACCAGAAACAGTGAATATGGGTTGAATATTTTAAATCCTTTGATTTTGAGCTATCCTATATTCATGGGAAGGGCAATGTAGTTGCTGATTCACTAAGTCAAAAAACATAGGAACAAGAAGTACGATAATCTTGTGATGAATGAATGTTAATGGACCTATTATCTGATCTAAACCTCATCTCTCATCTTTGGTAGTTACCTCTTCCCTCCTTGAGAAGGTGAAGGGTATATAATTTCAGATCATGAAGGCATGGTACTCCATGAGAGTATATCAAAAGATAACCTGCCTCCAGATTGGTTTGTAGAAAAAGAAGAAATCCTACATATTCAGGGAAGTGTCTAAGTCCCTACAGATATGAGAGAGGAGTTTATGAAAGAGTCCCACACCTTTTAGTGGGATGTTCATCTAGGAATTTCAAATATGTATCGAGACATGCGACACTAGTATTGGTGGTCTTGGAAAAAACATCAGATAACATGCTTTATCACAAGGTTTTCCACTTTTTGGTAGGTGAAGGTGGAGCACCACAGACCTGCGGGCCTTTTACAGCCTCTTCCAATCCCATAATGGAAATAGAAAGATGTTTCTTTAGACTTTATAGTTGGTTTACTTAGGTGACCTAGTGGTAGCGACACTATATGGGTTGTCATTAACAGACTGACAAAGAGCATCCCACTTTATTCTTATCCTAGAGACTTTATCAATTAATGAGATGGGAAAATAGTATTTCCATGAAATCATATGACTCCATGGGGTCTCTCATACTATCATTTCAGTTAGTGATGCTCATTTCACATCACAGTTCTAGAAGGGATTTCAAAAGGCTTTAGGAACATATTTTCTTCTTTGCACAAATTTTCACCCTCGGACCAATGGACAATAAGAATGGATGATAAAAGTTTAATTGGATATGCTTCAATCATGTTTCCTTGATTTCAGTGTTTCATGGGAGGAACATATATCTCTCATTGAGTTAACCTATAATAATATATTTTAGGTGAAAATTCATATGGATACTTTTGAGGACTTATATGGTAGGTTATTTTGTTCACCCCTGTGTTGGATAGAGGTAGGTGAGGAAGTCCTACTAGGTCCTCATCTCATTCAGGAGACTTAAGAGTATGCAAAGA
Organism: Viscum album; assembly: GCA_963277665.1. NCBI lineage: Eukaryota > Viridiplantae > Streptophyta > Magnoliopsida > Santalales > Viscaceae > Viscum > Viscum album. The sequence goes on along the minus strand of OY728141.1, from coordinate 513,007,786 downwards.
TTATCAGAAAGCATATGAATACTACCTAATCTAGAAAAAAATATTATACTGATCACCATCAAGTACTTTTAGAGTTTGAGGTCAGGGATCATCTTTTCCTTTAGGTATCACCCAGTCTAAGGAATATACATTTATGAAACTAAGGTAAGATTTTATTTCATTACGTATGTCCATTTGAGATCCTAGAGAGAGTCAGGTCGGTAGCCTATATATTTCTACTTTCTGAAAGTTACCATTACATGAATGACATCTTACATGTTTCATAGCTCCTCCAGTATCATGTTGACCCATCTCATACCTTTGATCCTGAGAAATTGGAGTTAGATGCTGATCTACCTTTGAAGAGTATCCAATACGCATCAATGACCGGAGCATGAAGGTTCCCCTAGGCCAGTCTCTTCCTATAGTATGGGTGTTATGGCAGCATGGCCTCATAGAGAAAAAACATGGGAGTGGGAAGCTAACATACATTCTCAGTGGAAATAATTATTCTCTAACAGTGTTTCTACACGCCTGGAAGGTGAACTCAGGGAGGAGTTATTTTAAGGGGAAGACTGTATGAACCTGGTTTTTCACTCAGGTATAGATCCTTTATATTTTAGCGTAATTATTTATTTTGGACCTATTTTTGGATCCCTAATGAGGTAGTGAAGTTAATAAGGGTTTATAAGACTTTTCCGATCCCATAACCAAACTTTTTGAGAAACTATTATTGGCGCATGGTTAATAGTAAACCATGAAGAAAGGTCGCACGATTAGACCAAACTATACGGGTCACATGTTTTTGGACAGAGCCTTACTGCATGTTTGGATAACTGTTTACCTATTCATGTGGCCTAACCATGCGAGTTACCCTATTCCCCAGATACCTATGCATGGTTTTCACATGGTTTGTAAAGGCGTGAGGAAAAACTATACATTGTCTAATTTCTGGGTAAAATGATCAGTTTTCCCTTAATGATCTGATTAAGCATCCTCCTTCCTCTTAATCAAAATTCCTATAGGATTAACATTTTTTCCCTCATTTTGGATCTATTTGAAGAATTAAGGTAGGGATTTAATGTTATATTTTTTTTAAGATCCAATCATGCTTCTGTTCATCACGTTGGATGCACAACTATAAGTATTTGATTCCTTTTTAGTCATTCTTATCCTCTCTTTCTCTCAACCTAGTTATCGAGGTGTGGGTGTTTTCCCATTTTTCTCAAATATAATTCATTCTAAGACAAATAATATGATGGTATTGGATAATTAGATTCATACAAACCTATGGTAGGTTTTATATAACTCATCCCTCAAGTTCATTGATTCTTGAATTTTCGTTTGGGGCTTGCTGATTTCATCGGGTGTCATTAATTGAATTTATATTCCATAATTATAATCATTAAAACCATATAGTTATTATCTTTTCATAAATGTGATTAATTTTTGGTGGTTATTACCAAAACTCCATCCATCCCATGTAGGAAGTTATTCCATAATTTTATTTTAGTATTTTACACATTTGATCCACTGTTTAAGTGTGACTTGGCTTGACCCTTCCAAGGGTAAGATTTTATATATTAAATGGATTGATTTATATTTCTTATTGAATCATAAAAAGTACCATATATTCCCACCACTTGACCCTCTTAAGGTAATTTATTAAAATGATAATTAAATGTGAAATGGAAATTGGAAATTATATTAAGTATATGACTTGAAAAAATTAAATGTGAATAAATAATAGGTTTCATGTCTGTATCACCCCTAACCACATTAATAGATGGTAGAGGCATGGAACTTAATTATTGAATAGGAATTAATTTTATTAAATAAAGGTTGCAGGAAACTTAGCCTTATCACACTAATGAGAGGAAAGGCTTGAAATAATTGAAATTTTACATGACTTAATTATTAAAAAAGAGTGGCCTGACTCGAGCTCGCCTTGGATTCTTATCAGGGAATTCCTTGAGAACTTGGGAACCCCATTCAAATTCAAGGATATGGATTGATTGGATTGAGACCCTCCTAGATCATGATCCTTTTATATTATTGGATTCTCGATAAGTCACTATATAATCCCTCACATAGTATTACTAAATACCTTGGATACACTCATTAGATCCAACATTGACATGTAGGTGCCACAGTTATAGACCATAGGGACTAATCTCTTATTAGACCCATTTTACCTTGGATGATCTCCTTGTATTTTCTAGGTATCTTATTGTGTAATTCCTTGGAATATTCTCCTTGGATTACACTCTTACCCATAGTTGGGCTAAAATTATTACTGAGTTGGGATCCCTTAAGGTCTATGTTGCCTTAGTTATACCTCAGAAAATCATTATTAAATAGAATTGTAGGTTTCCATGTCATAACATGGAACCATAGCTATTATTAACATGTGACATATTTTGAAACTGGTAATAATCAAATAATGAATTGTTTACAAGTTTAGACACCAGATGTGTGATGAAGCAGGTACTTGGGAATTTAGATACGTTTTACTTCTTTAAATTATATTTACATGATTACACATAATTATATTCCATTATACGGGCTAGATGTTATATCCATATTTGGTGCGGCTCACTGAGATTTATCTCACACACTCTCTAGGTTCTATTTGGTACCTAGGGAAGATTACATGAATGCATGTGTTGACAAAGGAAAGCATACAACTTCAAAAACTTGATTGCTAACTATTTGGGATTGAGCTTGATAATAGATGACTGAGTCAGAGCTCAGTATTCTTAGGATAGTCTTTTGATTTCCTTTATAATTTTGTTGTACATGTTATGACTTTTGTCTTATATAAATTTTTTCTAATTTTCTAGATAAATGATATATCATCATCAGTTGTTTTATGTCATTCCAATTATTTCAGTTATTGCTACTATTGTCTCTATTTTCTGATGTTCCATCTATTTACTTGTTTTTATTCTAATATTTACCTTTTTTATTATTTATCTGATGTTATACACTCTGCTAATGAGATCATAGTCTCCCCATGGGCACACCCTAGGCTCTCGATGCTAGTCGACAACCTCTAGTGTTTGGGGATATGCACTTGAGGCCATGTGGCCCACTAGACTTGAGGAACCCATTAAGTGCCATTTGGGTCTAGGGCATCGCAATTTCATTTTTATGCATCTCCATTTGATACACTTTGGTAATGAGGGAATTTTCTCCCCAAGGACACAACCTAGGCCCTTGCTGTTAGTCGGCAGCCTCTGGCATTTAGGGAGATACACTTGAGGCCATGTGCCCCCTAGGCTCGGGGCACCCATTAAGTGGTATCTCGGTCTAGGACATCACAATTTTATTTTTATGAATTACCACATTCCAAGCCTTTTTCTAATTCTTCCTCTTAGGATTATGATCCCATTTATATGTTATAGTGATAATGATTTTTATCACACCTTGTTATATTGATTAATCTTCTTATCTATCCTCTTACTAGGATTTAATATCACCGCTTTATTTGATGTATATTGTAAGGTGATTACTTGTACTAAGGATAACATGTGGGATAATAAGAATCTAGAGAAGAAGGAATTAAATAAATATTGATTTTCTATTTTTTAAATGTTATGTATGGTCCCAGTTGTCCAAAGATGCTAAACTTTTGTATCCTGGCTGTGAAATAATTTTATATTGTCTGTCTATAAAATGACTTAATAAGTAATGTAAGAAAAAGAAGGTTCACTATAAAGTGACTATATCTAACTCTTTTAAACTATTGTTTGATGTTATATTGGATTATATGTCTAAAAAACATGAATAAATTGGTCCATTTATCTAAAAATATCCTTTAGATGGTTTATATCTAGGATAGTGGTAGGAGATAATCTATCCCCCTCATTACTCAAAAATAATGTAATCCATCTGAAATAATTTTGGCATGGCCATAGATGAAGAATGTGCTGAAGTGAGAGATATTAACTAGAAAATCAAACTCTATTAAAATGATAATGAGAAAGATAGATCACCATAGGTTCTTAGTGATGATATTGCAAAATGTTTCAACTCAAAAGTTGATATTTTTTTTGAAAAATTTGGAGCATGTATTACAAATAATAGTGGATTATTTTGCAGTTGTGGTGTTCTTTTTCAAAAATATAAAATTTAAAATTCAATCTGACCCTAAGTTAGATCTTGTGGACCATTCATCAAAAAAGGGACTGTAGATCATGGGTAAATTTTCTAATGATAGTTCGGCTAAATCATATTTAGATGATGGGAAGGAGCCTTGGTAGAGAAAAATGATGCAGAGGTGTGGACGACATCCACATGGTAGAGGTAACCATCGAAGAAGAGGTGGGTGATATTCTTATTTCATGTCTCAGTCTTTCATGTTGGTTTTCCATGAGAATTTTAATTTTTCCTTCAAGATTGTAGTATTTTTACTATTTGACCCCATCTCGTCTCTCTTGTATTATTTTCATTTTTTTATAAATGTAATGGGCGCTTGGGATATGTCTCGAACTTCTTTAAAAAAACACAAAAACACATAATATTTTTATAATTTATTCATTTTTTATTTGGTCATTTCATAATTTTATTTATTAATATTCAATATTTAATATATTATGTTTTTAATAGGTAAATTTTATTCATTTTTATAATTTTATTTAATATATATTACTTATTACATTTAAATATTTTTCCTAATTTATTCATTTTTAAAATAACTTATTTATAAATAATATTAATTTTTTATATGTTTTTGTAATTGATTTATCTTTAATTTATATTTGTTTAATATTTTTGCAATTTTATTCATTTTTAATATTTTTTACATATATTTATTCATTCACATTTAATGTTTTTATTATTATTTTAATTTATATAATTTATATGTATTTAGTTTCATTTTAATATATATTCATTTTTAATTTTTGTAATCATCTATATAATTAATAAAACATATCCCTTTTTAAAATATTTTTACAATCTATTAACATTTTAATTTTTAAATTTAACTATTTTGAAACATTCATTGATTTAATATTATTTTTTCTTTAAAAATGTTAATTATTATTTTACTTTTTAATAATTTATTCAATTTTTTATATTTATTCAATTAATATTTTTTAAAATTTATTCATTTTAAATATTTATTTATACACATTTATTCAATAACATTTATTGCTTTTAATATTTTTGTAATGTGCATAATTAATATTTATTCATTTTTATTTTAATATATATTCATTTTTAATTTTTTTGATAATTTATATAATGAATAAAACTTATTCAATTTTTAAATTTTTGAAGTCTATTCATTTTAAATTATTTAATTTCACTCATTTTTAACATTAAAGAATTTATGATTATTTATTCATTAATAATGTTTATTATTTTTTTACTATTTTTATAATTTATTCATTTTTAATAATTATTTATTAAAAAAAATTGGAATTTATTTTGATCATTTTTTATCAGTTTTAAATTTCTTGTGTTTACGTAGATTTGTTTTGTTGGCGCTTTTCATTTAAGCACCAATAAAATAATATTTTATCAGTTATCCTTTGGAAGTGGTGATAAAACTCCTTTCAGTCTTTTAAAATCTACACTAATACAAACCCCACCCACTAGCCTCATTTAAGATCTTGTGAAACATGACCTCTGCTTCCACTCCTCATTGAATTTATCAGATGAATCAACGCTCCCAAAACAGATGGTATGTCATTCTTTGTAATCCTTTCTTAATCGATCTTGCATTATTTCGTGATTTTTAGTTCTCCTGGCTTGATAATTGATCTCTAAAACCATAGAGTTGAATCCCCCTTTTCAATAATATTTTTCAATGTGTGTTAATAAATTATTTTCCATTATTTAATAGTTTTTCACTTTGGATCTATAGGGTTCCCTATCATCTTGGTATTTAGGAGTTCAATGATTCCCTTTACTTCAATTTTCATGGTTTTCCTTGTTTGTGTTTATGTATATATATGATTATATATATATATTTATATATATATTAACACATGTATAAAAAAATAAAATAATTTTAAATGAATATATATATATATATATAAATACACATTATACATATATAAATTTATTTTGGGTAGAGTAATTAAACTAAATTATTATAAATTTTTTTATTATAATGATATGACAATATTTATTGATAAAACTATAATTATCTATTCATTTTTTTCATTACATATTTTGTTTCCATTTCTTTCTTTACTATCAAAAGTGATTATATTTTTTTATTAGGAAAATAATCAAATTACATAAAAGTATTAATAACTTCTTAATTTGATTTTTATTATTCTGTACTTTTTAAAATTATAGGCTTTATATATTTACACAAAAACATATTTAGACACACACATATACATAATTATATATTTACAGTAAAATTATGATACATTTTTTTACATATAAATTTATATTTTCATTATATAAATACCTTGTTTTAAATTATTATTATTTTAAATGAATATTGTTGAACCTAATATTATGAGTATGAAAAAAATGGATGGATGTTAATCATATGATAAAGGTTAAATAGGATGGAGTTAAATATTTCATCAATTTTTCAATAGATCATATATATGACACATCTCAAATATGTTGTCTGTGTTTACATAGTTTTTATTATAGATTAATTCATCTAGAAGAGTTAGAAGAATATTTTATTTTTCAGGGAATAGATTGATGCCATAAATATTGGACTAAACATGGAAAAAACTGAAGGTTTATAATGAATGGAATGATACAAAAATTTAATGATCATGTGAAATGAATACTAGTGTAAATGTTGATGGAAATAGAATGGAATAAAGGAAAAAATAAATTGAATATGAACATTAATATTTTCAAAAGTTATTTGAGAACTTTAAGAGCTGTGAAAAGTGACCATTGTATACTAGTTATACTAAATATATAAAATTTTCAGTTATATTGAAGCTATATAATTTGAAAGATAGAGATGGATGGAGAAACACCATATTTAAAAAACTTCTTGGTCCCATCAATGATATTAAACCATAAAAAATGATCTACCTTATTGAATCTATGATGTTAAAAGAATTCTATGATTGTTGTTTATGATCTCTGAAAAAATACATAGCTGTCCAAATGGTTGTATATTGTTTTTTAAGTACCATGTATCACTCAAACCATCTCTTATGTGTGGTTCATCTTGATATAAAAAATATTAATAAATTCCTACAAAAGTTTTATAGTACTTTACTATCATTCCAAGCTTAATAAAACTATTGGATATCAAGAAACTACTAAAAAATTGACATGTAATGTAGATAAAATAATTGAAGATGGGAAACTACACCACCGAGATGACTCTACTCGGTCGAAGAAAATTTATTAGTAGTTTCTTAAATTTGGAAACAAACTAAGAAACCTCCATCTTATGTTATATGTAGATCAAATGAATTCTTTTAGTGTACAACGTAGTGCTAATTGTTTATAGCCAATTATTTTTGTGAATAGTAACTTGTAATCGTATTTATGTTTGAAGTGAAAATATATAATGTTGTCTCTACTTATATTTGGACAAAACATATCTTGTTAATGACATTGGTATCTATTATTATCCTTTGACTGAGGATCTAAAATTGATGTGGGATACTAGTGTTACATTTTATGATTCTCATAACAGTGAAGTGTTAAAATTCATATCCATATTTTATAGGATGATAAATAAATTTCATACTTATGGAAAAATTTTAAGACAAATAATTAATGGAATGTTGGGGTGTCCCATTTTTGAATATGGTACATAGTCAGTTCGGTGGAATCATTCATCATAGAATATTTTTTTAAGACATCATAAATTTTTAACCAAGTGACATAAATACTGATCCTAGATGACATCATTCGATGGAAATATAGAATAAGGTAAAACATTGCTTCCACTAATGGGTGACCGACAGTTCAATAAAGTAAAATATATTGAGACTATTTTTAGTAAAAAATTTACTAAAAAACTTATGAAATTATATTGGAAAAAGAGATCAGTTATATTTAAATTATCGTACTAGAATTGTTTTCATGTCAGAAATTTTCTTGATTTCATCCATATAAGAAAGAATGTATGTGATAGTGTTATTATAACATCAACTAAATATACTTGAAAAAACAAAAGATGATATTAAGGTTATATTAGAAATGATTTACATAGGTATAAGGGAATATTGGGAATTAATAAAGGGTGAAAGAAAAAAGTTTCTTCCTCCGACAGCTTACACTCTATCTAGACAATAAAAATTTCAAATCCATAACTTCATTAATGATAAAAAATTCTATAATAGTATTTATAAAATATCAAGAATGTCATTTTAAAGACTAATTTTAAGTTAATGGTTATAAAATAACATGGGTACTTCTTTATATAGGATTTAATGTCTTTAGCTTTATGTTGCATTCTCATTAAAAACATATGACATTAATTAACCAGGCTTTTCTTCTTTTTCAAAGAAATATGTAGTAACTTTATAGACGTGATGATGTTTCTAACAATTAATATTGAAATAAATGTCATATTATGGTAATTAAAGATATTATTTTCATAATAATTCTTTAATATAATGTTCCACCATATGTTCAACCTAGTTAAAGAGATTCAACTATGTGGTCCTGCACTTTACCGATGGATGGAACCCATTAAACCATATATAAATATTTTGAAAGGTATTTTTAAGAATCAACGTAATCGATAATGTTTTATTTCTATAAAATATATTTTTGAAAAATAAATTTAATTATGTGTTGATTACCTATTAGATGATGACAAAATTTGTCTCCAAAAATCACATTCTAGACAATGCCTTGTGCAATAAGGGATTTGTGGAAGATATGTTGTTACAATTAACATTATATAGTGTGTGAAAGATCACCTTTACATTTTATATAATATTATATAAGTTAATCTTTACGTTTAATCCCATAATGTAATTCTTAGACTTTTAAATCCATCAAGGGCTAAAGGATGGATATCAAATACACATAATCAATTTTTTATAGGATGGATTCAAGATCATATTTATAATGATTTATTTGAAAATACAAATTCAATTATTGAAAAAAATTAATTGATATAAAAAGGACCAAGTGTAAATATATTTTCATACAATGGTTATATTATTTATGGTTATATAATAAATAGGAAAGAACAAGATGAACAATGTATGATGAAAAATAGTAGAGTTACACTTATCTGATTCCATAGATAAAAATACAGTTAATGTTAATATGAAAAACAATGGAATCATTGAAAAAATATAAAAGTTATATTATAAAACATTTCAAGAGATTATTTTACATTTAAAATTGTTTGAAAATATGAGGGTAGTTAAATTTGATGAATTATTCTTCATGAAGGTGAATTTCAGTATGGAAACGTATAAGGATGAACCATTCATAATGGAATCATAATATGTGAAAATATTTTATGCCCCATACCCTTAAAACTAAAAATTAGTCAATTTTTCTATTAGTGACTAAAAACTATAGGTTCACATGGAAATTAAATTTTTGGTGGCCAATTCATTGGAATATTTCAACCATTTCATGGAAGTACCAATGCAGACATTATCATGTATGTTAGAGGGGACCACAAATAGGGGATTTGGAAACTCGAAAAAGGATCCAAATCCCAACAACTAAATAAAAAAATAGTTCAATAAACAAGTTAATTTTTTTAATATACTATGACTTTTCACATAATATTACGAGCTATCCTCTACATATACATAATCAAAATTAAATATGTAAATACATATATTGATGATGAATTATCTATATGTTAATTTTAATAATCCCAAGGAAGAATACATTGTTGATGAAGAAACTAAGTAATTTTTATGGGATCAAGAACATGTATAAGAAAAATATAAGTGTGGTGTAGCATCATCAATTATACTAAAGCTATTTAGGAATGAAAAACAGTTATAAAATATGAGGTTGGATGGAATTAACAAGACCAACTTGTTAAACCCAAAACGTCAATGTTCATAAGTTACATAGGGGTTATAACTCAAATTAATGTTTCAATTGATATAGATACATGGAATAATGTCATGTCAGAATTGAGAAAATAGTTTGGAAAAAATTAGGGTAATTTTATAAAAAACATTCTCCATTTTACCAAAATATAATTTGAAACATTTATTTTCTTTTTATTATCCCTTATGGAGTTTTATTATTTTAGGTTATTTACAATATAAGTTTATATTAATTATCACTATAAAATCTCATAGAGACTTTAAGACACCTCTAATAAAGTTTCATTTTAGGTATGATAAGAGAAATCAAAACCCCACACACCAGCTATGTATGAAAAAAATATAAATCAAGAAATATAAAAATATTTAATTAGTCTCCCTGATGAGGGATCATTTAAGTTTCATGATAATTGATAATCTTTTGTTTGATAATTTTTATTTTATACACTATAATTTGACTTTTTAATTTCTAAAATAGTAAAATAGTTCTATAAGTAAGTAGTGTGCATTAAAAACAATGTACCCCTACAATAATGTAAGGATAAGGTATGCTTTATTTGAAAAAAATGCATGTAAATTAAACCTAGAGTAAAAATTATATGTGATATGAAACAACATATGTTCCTATTGGGGGAGAGGAAAATGGAATGAGTGGGGGGTGAACTACCTTGTAAAAATTAAAGAGGTAAATCAAAATGAAAAATGAAAAATAAAATAGTTTCCAAAAGATAAAGTGTTTAAATCAATTAAATATATCAAAACAAAATTTATAAATTTAATATGTGTTAAATGGATTATGTAAAAATAGATTAAGTATGGAAATAATCATATCAAATTTATGAAATAATGCATATCCCTATTGAAATGTTGTAATATGGAAAATAAATTAAAGTTAAATTTTTTTATAAGTGGTTAAAAAATATCAAATGAGGTTCCCCTACATATCCACCCCAAAAATAGAGAGATATGTCTTATAAAGACCTTCCCTTGGTTTTAGCTGTGTCCCAAGAACCAATGTTTCCTTCATTTTAACGATTACTCGAGAACCAAACTTACCAAGGTTTTTACAAAATCCTAAGAACCAACCATTAATTCGATTTAATGGATACCCAAGAACTAGAGGTAGAAGTTGGGTTGAGAAGAGATGATTCTCTATATGAAAATCCATGGTAAATTTGGATGTATTTTTCTCTTCGAGGTTGGGTACAATTTAGAGAGAGAGAGAGAAATGTATGAGTCCTCAGGATGAAAAAATGATGGTTGGATCTTTGAGAGGAGGGATTATATAAATCTAGAGCATTGCAATTGATTCAAGAGTGGAGTTATTTCAAGACATAATTTTTGAGAACCATGCACTATTGATCCATAATTTATATCCTTCAAGACATCAATTAAAGTTCTATAATTATTTTGGTAAAAATTGAGCATTAAAGACTTGAGTTGGAGAATTTTTAACTGTAAAAAATAATTCCTCATTAATCTAGCTTCATGCCACTAGATACTGAGAATCCTCCACTAGGTAGTCAGGGTAATACCAGGAAGCTAATGTAATAAGAAATCTTCCACCGGCTAGTTAGTGTACCACCACCGGGTAGTCAGTGGGCATTAGGAGGATGAGAATTATTCTGCTAATACCACAGGCTATTTGCTACTACCAGTAAGTTAGAGAATTCCACCTTTGACCTGTATATTTCCTCAATGGACTTGTAAGGTTATTCCCACTTCATTCAGAGGCACCAAAACATCCTAATATAATTCATGAATATTTTTAAATATTCTCAAAAACCATTTCACTTTAACTAAAACCACAAATTTTTCCATTAAATGATATAAATTAAAACCAATTCAATGAAACCATTAGATAGAAAAATTAGTGTTTATGATAATTAAAACTAAATGAGAGAGAGATAGTGGTACAAAAATATACCCTTTTTTATGATCACAAAAATTTAACAAAAAAAATATTAAATGTAAATCATTATTAAAACAACTATAAATATATCAAAGAAATTTAAGATATTAGAAATATTAAATTCAATATGATTATAAAATTAATATAAAGACATTAAATTTTCCCATTAATTGACAAGAAACTAAATATTTTCATGAGTTAAACCATATTCCCTTCAAAAAAAGAAACAAATTATCCCCACATTGACATAATAATTAATTTCTCAAAAATCATATCATACTATGAAAAATAAAAAAAACAAAACATATCCCCCTTTTCTATTTTAAAAAAGGTAAAAAATAAAGGGAAAAGAAAAAAAGTAAGATTTTCTATGATATAAGAAGTCCATGCCATGAGATAGATATTTAAAAAAATCTTATAAAATCATAATTTTCAATATCTAACAACTAAAATGATAAAACATTAAGAACATTATTCGATAAAGAATAAAGGATAATGGATAATTAATTGAAATCACCCTAAATAAAATAAATAGAGCATATAAAACAAAGGAAATCATAATATCGAAAGAAGTAAAGCACATGAGATGGATCAATGTTAAAACACTTAAGATTACATCATTTCAGTTATAATTTAATGATAATAGTGAATCTAAAAATATTAAAATGAGATTAAAATATTTTTAATAAAAGAAGTTTGAAAAACATAAGGCAAGGTTTTTTTTAATATAAAAATAATAATTTTAAATAAAATAATTTAAAGAAAATTTGAAAAATAAATAAAAAAGGATATTTAAATCAGATTAGAAAATAATTTTATAAAACATAAGAAAAATAGAAGTTTTTAAAAAAATAATTAAATGAAATTTTTGAAATTAAATAAAAAATAATAAAGGAAAATATTTATTTTGAAAAAAAACTCAAAAAAAGAAGAAAATAAAAGTTTTAAAATAAATTTTCCCCCATTAATAATAAGAAAACACAGATAATAGATATAGAGAGAAGAGGTCGTAGAATTAAGATCAATAAGTATAAAAAGATTGAAAAAACATTTACCACATAGATCACGATTGAAGTCTAAACTTCTCTAAAATGGAAAGATTTGGGCTCCCCCGTGGTTAGATAATATAACAGTGAGCTAAAGATAGATAAAGATTGACCAATCACTATAAGGGTTGAAAAACAATTTTATCGAGAAGGAACCAAAAGATAAATCAATTAATCATAGTGTTATGATCCTTTAAAATAATTAAAAGAGAGTTATTTTAGTACATTTGAAGGTTTGACATTGTTTGATAATAAATTCAGAGATGGAGAAACAATCTTGGGTTTAGTAAGATTATCTAATAAGGTGTTAGGAACTCAAACATGTTAAATAATATATTTTAAATGATATGAAAAATAAATTGGTTTGTGGCTACCATATCTATCATTTTTACAATCAGAATCATAACATAAATGACCATGTTTTTAACTATAATTATAAAATATATTTTGAGAAATCCACTGCACAAATTTTTAATTTTTTAAGAGAATAAATTATTTGAAAAAACAAAATCATGATTATTCCATTTATCATATTTCTGACCATGGATTGTGTTACAATTATTTTCACCTTAGAATAATTTATAAAGATAACTTTTGAGATCCTTGATTTCATATTTTAAAACAAAAATACCCATTTGATTTTTAAATTTTAAGACCAAATCATATTTTTATTTTTAAATAATTTTTTTTTTATTTTTTTATTTACTTTTTATATATATTATTGATATGTTTGTATAAAATATAAAGTGGATTAAAATCAATTTGAACTTGATCAAGATTGTATTCAAGTTCTATATAGCATATAGAAATAGAAAAATAAGAATAAGATTAAGAAGAAGATGATTGAAAAGGAAAAAAGAAAAATTAGAGAAATAACCTCATTATGTACCTTGATATGTGGTATAAGGTATTTAGAACATGGGTCTCTTGAAAAGTTTGATTTTTTACTATCAATTCATGTTGAAAATTTTTAAGTATTCTTACCTTTCTAATTATCTTTTACATTTTAAAAGAGTAAATCTAATTTGCTGTTATCTTTATTTTTCTAACTGAAGCTAACTTATTCATAAAAATGAATATGATCATTATTGTTCACACATTGATATATTTTGTTCATCTATCTCTCTTAATGTTTTGATAAAATTGAGAGGGGGAGATAAAAAAAAGTGATATCCTTTAGGATGGAGAAATAATGTAATCACATAGCCACTCACACACCCGCGTGAAATTAATCCCAAGCATGGTTTAGTCCAACATAAATATCAGATCAGGATAAACATTATATATACAAGGACTATAGTTATATGGATCCTCATACCTTAAATTCTTTGATGTCAACAACAAGTATGTCAAAGGTTTCATCACACGAACCACATTCACACACTAACCAGACTACGATCACACTCCAAGGACTCATAGAATCAAAACTAGCTATTTTATTTTCGAAAGAAACAAAATATGACATGTTATAACACTTTATCTCTCTAAGATAATTTCCAAGTTATCAATTTTGGCCAACTACCGTATTCATAATCTTCTCTGTAACAATAATAATAAAACCATGTTTTATAATATATTTATATCTATTGATTAAGATGAGGTCATGCATGGTAGTCCATTAATAATTATTCTTTGATATAACAATATTATTATCCTTAATAATTTTCATAATTATCCTTGATAAATTTATATATTTTTTAGTTGATAATTTTTAATAATTATCCTCAGATAATTTTTAAAATTATATTTTTATAATTATCATGTAAAATTAACCTTCCATAATTACCTTATGATAATTTTTCATAAATTATCATTTGGAAAATTTCATATTTATACTTTGATTAAAAAATTATCCATTCATAATTATCTTATGATAATTATTTCATAAATTATCCATTAATAATTTGATATAATTATATTTTTATAATACCTATATTTATCCTTTGATAATTTTTTTTACAATTATCTTTTGATAATTTTTTATTAATTATATTTTAATAAATGAAAATTATTATAATTTGGTAATTTTTATAAATAATCCCTTAAAAATTCTATGTTATTACCATTTTATAATTAAGTTGGATAATTCTATGAAATTATCATTAAAAAATTCTTATAATTATTTGTAGATAATTTTTTTTTAAAAAATTTTTTTGATAATTTTTGAAGATTATCCCTTGATTGTCTGATTTAATTATATTTGGATAATTAATTATTTATATCTAATATAAATTTTTTTCATAATATAACCTTTGATAATTTGTTAATTATCCTCAATAATTTGAATAATTATACATAAATAATTCCAGGTTTGACATATATTATTTAAATAGCCCATTTTTTGCAATAATTAAGAGATGCATACAAATGGAATAGTTTAAATAAATAAAACAAAACACAAACCATAATACACCAATATAGGGAGAGGAAGAATATAGATTCTTAACACCTGTATCACACAAATTGAATCACAGTTCTTAACCTATCACATATAGAGGGGTTCCAGAATCACCAGGACCCAATCAAACTTACAAAGAGAAAAAACTGATTGCTTGTACTATTTTTAACCTTAAACCCATATTTTATCACCCAAAATCTAAACCCCCAATTTAATTCAATATTTCAAACATAATTTAAATTGGAGTCATTAATTTCATTTAATTAATGTGTTACTTATTTAAATCGGTCAAAATGGTGTTTATTGGGTGGTTTTAATAATCAATCATGTGAAATAATGGGGGGTTTCATGTATGTGTGGGGAAGATGATCAGAAAAAACGAATTTAATAATTAAATTAATAATAATACTATATTACAAAATTAAATAACTTAACCTTACATTCTATCTAACAAGAATCTTGACACATAAAATTTTGATATTTCTCCAAGGGTAAAATACACATCTTGGACCTAATGGTGGAATCAGATTTCTAATAAGATACACCATTAGAGGGATACATCAAGTTTTTTTTGTAAAAATATATAATAAAAATACTAAATAAAATACCCTTTCATGTGATGTTAACAAATACCCGATGCAAAACAACTTATGCCACACCTTGATTAAACCCTGCATTCCATACCCAACGGTGGTCTCAAATTTTCCATCTGACACACCATTCCTGAGATATTCCATTAATTTTTTAAAATAGCATGTGCATAAAATAATATTTTTAATATTTTTATTCTATCAATTCTAATATTCTATGGTCCTAGAATATCATTCTATGTTAGTGAATTGTTCCAAAAATATTCTATATAATATTCCAAGGTGTTAACAAGGCTTTTACACTTACAAAAGGACATTAAATCATTTATTATGTGATTTTTATTAAAACTTAAATTTTTATATAAATAAATAAATAAATTATTTATAAAGAGTGTTTTAATAATCATTAAAAATTGAGGATATTAAAACTCTACCCCTCTAATTACATCTTATCACTAAGAATTAACTCTAGAGGTCTTTTTCGAAAAAACTCAAGGCCCTGAGCTCCACCATCTGAATTGAAATCCCACGTATCCTCCCAGATCTTTCTTTGATACCACTGAATTTGGATGAATGATTCCATATTTACTCAAAGGAATTTTTTTATTCAATCTAATATCTAAATTATACACTCCTCATATGATGCATCTAGTTCCCACTCAACATCTTTATAGTCTATAACATGCGTTGGATCGAGTGTGTAGCTCTGAAGTTGAAAAAAGCATGGAAAACATCATACATTCTTCAATAATAAATAGGATATTAAAAATGTAATTCCACTTTTCCCAACGATTTTTTGATCTCATAGTGTTTCACAAAACGTGTTTCTATATTTCCCTACATCCTCAGATGTCAGTTCCCCAACCGAGGAGTCACTCATAAGAAAAAAAACCATATCACCCATAGTGAACTCCAAAGGTATCCTCCTATGGTGAGTATATGATATTTATTTTCTTTGAGAAGTGATCATCCTATTCTGTATATTTTTTACACTCTTTAAGTTCACTAAAATAAAACTATCATAAAAACTGTTGCATCACCAGCCCCATGCCAGAAAAATAGTGAATGAAAAAACCTCCCATAAAGACCCTATTATGGTGATATGGCTATGTGATTATCCCATAATCTAATTAAGTAAAATATGAAATATTGATTCATATCATCTAGTATCATATAGCCCTCTAATATGGTACATCTATTAGAGGATAATATTCTCTACTGAATCAAAATTGAGTCTCTTGGGCTTTCTGTAAGACTTAACAATACCATATAGTAAAATGGACATCTCTTCCCACAAAATCATCAAGGGAACTTCTCATGATCATACTATATCATGTATGTAAAACTTTTATATTTCAACTACTAGGTGAGTATCTATTATTGGTAAAAATTAGGTAACTCTTATCATTCGATCGAAAATTTCCCTGATTGTGTCATCACTCCTCAGGGTCCTAAGTAACCCCACCCGAAATCCCACCAAGTCATCCTCCCAACCGAAGATATAGAATTCCCTCGTCAGTTCCTCACTAGTTAAAGAAATAACTACCTCTGTCTCATATAATATAGTTTCATGTCATTTTTCAACATCATATTTGAGAACAATATGTTAGGGAAATCATAACTCTATCGGCAAGTCGAATCTAGAAAGATCTTGTGAAAGTATAAGTAAAGTGAACACCAGATTCATATGTTGAAAAAAATCACAAGACATGTTCAGGAATGCACCACATATAGTAATAAGTTCCTCATTACTATATGTTGTAGATTGGTCCACTCCATAAAAATGTACTATCTCAACTCTATGACCCTGCCCGTAACTCACCTAAGTCCCCACTATCTAGTCCTTCTACTGAGGAACCCATTCTATCCCATGATTCAATGCATGAGTCTATCTCGAACCCCCATGAGAACTCAATCCTGATTCCATTGAGATAAATCATTTTAGATGTCCCATATTTCCACGTCAATGAAAATAGATCTTAGGAAATGGGGAGAACATTAGATAATGCCCAGACACCTCACAATTAAAGCATTGAGGACCTATTTATTTCATAATAAATGTTGATAAACCCTTCTTTTTCACTAGATATCTGGAACCACCCTAATGTAGAACCTAAACCTTCATTTTCCTTCTTCCAAAAGTATCATAAGAATGTTCATTTGAAGCTTGAAGAAGTCCCACGATATTATCAAATTCTATTTCTTTCATTTCTATTTGGGTCATTCAAAGAATCTATATGAGTAATTTTTCATATACAATAACTATCATTATGCTCCACTGTAGTTCTGTGAGTTCATGGGAATGATATTGATTTAGTGTAATTGAAGGGAAGTATTAAATGATTTTTTTGATGTTTTTTCAGGTCATACCTTAATATATTACTAAAATGTTTACTACACCCCACCACCACTTAATGTTTTCTTGTAGCATGAGGGAAAAAAGTTACAACTTCCAGACCAAGGGTGTATCAATGAGATCAAAAACACACTTGATGATTCATATATATCACTTCAAATCCCATGGTCCACAAGTTACAGAAAAGGATGGATGAAATAGAAGATTGAAGTCTCTAGAATATTTGACTATGAACCTTTGTGGAAGGAATCTTAGCTGGAGTGGGCCTACTACCTGTACCACTGGAACAGGGTTAGGAATGTGCATAGGACTAGTCTAATTAGTTGGTGGTCTCACAAAATTTTTATGATGCAATATCTTTTGTAAGAGAATGAACATTAGGAAGATAACAATTCCTAACCAGTATATAGGATCATACAAGGTTCTTCCTATGTGTTTACTAGAAACCCAAGGTATACCCCCCCATCACCAACTCTGGTCTTCATTCCTACATGTGAGTCACAAATGTCATATATATAATAACACCACAACATGATCTATTAAAATAATTAAATACAATAAATATTAATCAAACAACATGTCAATAGATTTATCATACAAGGATACTATCCTGAATAGATAGTAAAAATGAATTTAATTAAAGAAATACTATGAAACAAAACAATAGTTATATATATGGAATGTGAAAATAGGTTCCTAATCATGATGCATGGACATGCTCTAAATCTAATAAATCACATATCATAAAAAATTGCATCACCCAAGGTAATTTTAGTCAACTATAACAGTGAAATATAAATTCCAATTTTAAGTTAACTCAGTGGTACACTATACAGTGACGTATAGACCCTATAATAGTTATCCCACTCAAGTCCCAACAATCCTACATCTTGTATAAACTATACAAAAACAAGGTAAAGATAAGAAACAAGTTATTGAGTCTTGTTCCTATGATCCCATCACATATCACCTAGCTCAGACCCGGTGGTTCTAGTCGGGATGTTAAAAAATAGACAACAAGTATGAGAATCATGTGTAAGTTTGATATAATTATTTTTTTTAATATTTATAATAGTATAACATAATAATATTAATTTTCCTTCATATATTTTTTATATAAATTAGACTTAATAATCATCATTTTAAGTAATTTAATAATAAATACTTTTAATAGTTTTGATGCATCTAGAAAAATATGGATGCAGTAGAGGTGAAGGTTTAGGAGTGTCACCTTTATAATATTTTGAGTATAAAAAGTCACACATAGATACATATGAGATAATAAAATACATACAGGTAGAAATAGATTCATTGAAAGTTATTATTATTTAGTCTACATTTGCAGAAAGGTATATGTGAAAGAGTTAAAGAAAACCAATAGTTGAATAATGATTAGTACATGAGGAGAAAGATAACCCCATTAGGTTTAAGGATATATATTCTTATCAACCACCATTCTTAACCAAGGTAATCAATTTATTCATAACACTTTATACTAAATGTGAATCAAACAACTATCAATAACTTTGTATTACTAAAATTATATTGCGTGAAATTGTATGTCATATATATGTACTAGTACAAACCCATCTCCTTTTTTGGTTGGGTAAAATGTATAATATCCAAGGAGTCATGATACACAATATAAAATCTCAAAATATCATATGAGGCTGGGGATTAAAATTTCTCTTGAGTAGAGCATTGAGTTTCTTTTTCCTCTAAATGTTCTAGATGTCAGCGTGGTTGATAATACCATTAGAACATTCACATAAGGGACATTTAATCCAAAAAATATACATGGTGATAATGAGGTTTGTTCTTCAAAAAAATAAATGAAAAAACATTAAATATTGATGAAAAAATGTATCAAATAAGTTATAATATTATAAATAGGAAAATGTAAGATGAAACAAAAAGTCGAATCAAAATAATCTAGTGGATCACCAAGTAATTCAAAACAAAATTCCAAGAGTAACTTCACCCCACTAGTTCAGCTTCCATATATATTAACATTACAGGTTAATGTAGATATTATATTCAAACATGTGAATGTTTCCAACATTGAATATGATGAAAAAAATTGGAGAGGATATTATAGGCCTAATTGGTTTGGAGAGTATAAATAAAATTACCATGCTTGAATGGTTGGGAACTTCAGTTGTGATTTCATACATGAGGTACGTTTACATAAACTAGTTTTCAAAAAATGATCTACTATTCTCATATCAAGGAATAATTATTCATATTTTCTATAGGAATATATATTAATACTATATAAATGGAAAATCATGTGAAGAAAAATATGGACTCATTAATCCAAATAACATTTACATGTCAGAATTTAATTTTGAAATGAATGAAATTTATAAAAAAGATGAACTAATTAGGACTTTTGAAAATAATATAAGAGATAACAGAATCTTCATGATTCCTATAATGAAGGGGTAAGACTCTAAAATCTAATTATAAATAATATGTTTCTTATTAATTAACTGTTTTTTATGAATAATTGGATGCTCATCACACTTCATTTGGATACCCTAAATGGTTATTTTTTAGATCCAAAGCATGAATTACCAACAAATTGAACATAGATGATGTCCATTAGGGAATTTTTACGGCACTAAAATCAATAATTTATAAATAAACTTCAAATTATAATTTTTATTTTATGTTTTAATGAGAATTATTTTATGATATGGTGGTAAATAAATATAATCTATATCATGGTATGAGTTCGGTGATTGAATACAAGAATCTTATCTATCCAACGGCCTGAAGGCCTTCAAATGTTTTTATTAAAAGTAAGCCCACTTTTAAGGGAAGAAGAGGAAGAACCCAAACATACATCATGGATGTAAAAAAAACATTACCTGAAGGTCAAGAGAGACAAACCAAATAGACAACATGGAGCACTGCTCCCCAGCATAAAAACGTGATAAAACTCTCCATTGTTACATAGTTGAATGGCTAGAAAGTGTCTTGTGTCAAATAACATGCCCGATCTGATGGCTGATGCCATACCCTCTCAAACATCCAAATCCATAAAGCAATGCAAAGATGAACAATGAGCTCTAAAAACCTCCTCTAAGGTCGAATCCATGTGGTGAAGTCCAGGTGCATCTCCATTCCAACAGATTTAACCACAACAAATCATCATAAAACTCAAACACACTGCAAATCATTCAAACCAGCACCAATTCCGCATGCCGGAAGCCAAAATCAATGCCAAAAGCACGCAACCCCAAATCCAACTCAGAAAACCACAACAACTAGTAGAGATTAAAAAAACACAACCAACCATACCAAATGAAACAACACCAAATATTCAAACCTCCACTTCGCAAAAAAAAATAGAGACCATGACCTCCCCCCTCTGGCCTCTCTAGATCTGTCACCATCCATCACTAAAAGCACACCAGATGTTGCGCCTGGCTTCTCTAGACCACACTGAAGCTAGATCCAACAACCGCACAAACCGAGCCATGCCGATCCAAGCCGCGCGCTGTGTCCCCAACCCTCCGAACCGAGATGAAGCCGGTGTTCCAGCAGACAAGTATTCACAGAAGCCGAAGACACCGCAGAACCGCACCGTAACTCCACCGTGACACACCATCACCACCACGTCATGCCGAGACGATCTGGAGAAAGCCGACCAAGCCGCGTCACGCCAAGATGATTCGGAGTCCATCCAAGCCGCGTCAAAAAAAAAAATTAATTATTAGTGTTTCTAAAGTGACTTAAACAAAATAATGGAAATTATTATGGATTTTATGTTTGTAAATTTATGTAATATATCATATACCATCAAAAACATCACATCCATGAATAGGTATTTCGAATGGTAATTACAATTTAATTTAAAATATTTTTTAATCGTTTGTTTATATATATTCTCTTATTTCTACTAGAATTTTAGATAGTCAATAAACTCAAAACCATAATTATATTTTTTTATAGATGAGTGGGTAGAGTACATGGTGTTCGAATTTTGGGCGATATCAAGTTGAGGTTATTTTTTATTTTTATTTTTATTTTATTTGTTTTAAAGATCCTGATGAGTTTTTTTCATCTCAAATTAGACACACAAGGTGTAAAGTATTGCTAAAAATCTCATTTTTTCAATATAATTGTATCATTTTAGTCTAAAAATGATTCGTATACCTAAATGGTCCATTGTTAATTTGTTATATTTTCAAATTGAGAACACATGAATTTGATTCAAGAAGTGGATAGTATGACAAAAAAATTAGGTTTATAATATAATTGTGTCATGTTGGTCTAAAACATGAATCTAATATCCAAAACCTATTAAAGGAGCTCAAGTATTCTTGATAATTTATAAAAATATTTATAAATCATTTTTGATGTGAAAAAATTGACTAATCAACGACCCGACAAATGATGTGTATAATATTACTCAAAGTGCATGTTTTCAATATAATAGGGTTATTTTAGTCTAAGTCATTATTAACATATAAAAAAAAGAAAAAAAATATTTTAATATCATGATATATTAGGATAATGATTCATAATTCATTTTCGATGCATAGGAATCGACTTCATGTCAACATGACATATGATGTGGTTAGTATAACTCAAAGTATATATTTTCACATTAAAAATGTATCATTTTACTCTAAAATACATTTCAAATAGCCTAAATCATGAAAATGATCTTAGACTATATTTATAATTTATCAAAATAATCCATAACTCATTTTTTACTTCTATGAATTGGCCTCACATCAATAAAACATATGATAAATTGGAATGACACAAAGTACAAGCCTTCACATGTGAAAAATATCTTTTCACCTTAAAACACATATCACATAACAAAAAAAATGAGAAACTGATATTTCATTGTCTTGATAATTTATGAAATCAATCCATAATTAATTTTTTTTATGTAGGAATTGAACGCATTTCAATCTATCACACGATGTCATTGGTATTACTCAAAGTGCATGTTTTCAACATAAAAGTGTCATTCTAGTCTAAAACATGATTCATAAATCTAAAACTGATAAAATGAGAATGTATTTTTTGATACATTAGTAAAATGATAAAAAATTAAATTTGGACATGTAGTAATTGAAAACATGTCATTTAGACATGCTACATGGACGATATGACTCAAAGTGAATGTTTTCAATATAATATAATAATTTCAATTCAATCTAAAACAAAATTTGCATAGAAAAAAAATAGAAAAAAATATTTTATTGTCTTGATAATTTAGGTAATGATTCATAATTTGTTTGGGATGTGTAAGAATTAACCTCACATCAATTTAAAACACAATGTGTTTGTTTTTACATAATGTGTATGTTTTCAGTATAAAAGTGTCATTTTCGAGTAAAAAACAACTCATATATACAAATCTAAGAAAATGATGTCATATTTTCTTGATACTTTTGGAAAAATATCCATAATTCACTTTTTACATGTCAGAATGGACCGTACATCAATATGACACATGATACAGAAAATATGACTCAAATTTCATATTTTCAATATAATATAATAGTGTTATTTTAGACTAAAACACTATTCACATACCAAAAATTGAGAAAAAATAACATATTTTTTGAATACTTTATCAAGAAAACCCATAATTTATTCTGGATGTTTAGGAATTAACCACACTTCAATTTGACAAATGAAATAGCTAGTATGACTCAAATTTCATGTTTTCAATATAGTATGGTCATTTGAGTCTAAAATTAAAAACAGATATCCAAAACTAATAAAATTATCATTTATTGTCTTGATACATTAGAAAAGAGTTCAATAATTCATTTATGACATATATTAATTGATATAATATTAATCCAATACATGACAAGACCTGTATGACTAAAATTTCATGTTTTCAATAAAATGGTGTTATTTTAGTCTAAAATGTGAATAAAATTTTCAAAAACATGAAAATTAAGTTATATTGTCTTGATACTTTAGAAATATGATCTATAATTCATTTGTGACATTTAGTAATCTACCACACACCAATCTAACACACTATGGGGCCAATATGACTCAAAGTGCATGTTTTCAATATAAAAGTGTCATTTTATTCTAAAATGAAATATATAGAGAAAAAACAAAGAAAATAAGCTCATATTATCTTGATAATTTAGGAAAATTATCATTAATTCATTTTTCATGTGTATGATTTTACCACACATCAATTTGACATATGAAATGGATTATATGACTCAAATTTCACATTTTCAATATAATTGTTTTAGTTTCGTCATAATTATTAATTAAATATAAATAATTGAGAAAACGAGCTTAGATTATAGTGATATATTATGAAAAAAATCCATAATTTATTTATAACATGTATAAATCAACCTCACATAAATCCAATATTTAATGTCTCATATATGAATAATTGTTCTTGTTTTCACATTAAAAGGGTTTATTTTAGTAAAAAATAATATTCACAATGAAAAATCCATGAAACTAAGCTCAAATTATCCTAATACATTTGAAAAATGATTCATAATTCATTTATTACATGTGTGAATTGACCATACATCAATTGGACACTCAATGTGGCCAGTATAAATTAAAATTTCTGTTTTAGTTATAAGGGTCATTTTAGTCTAATCCATGATTCACAAATCCAAAATTGAGAAAACTAGCATGAATTATTCTAATAATTTTGGAAAAATATCCCTAAGTTAATTTTGACATGTAGTTATTGACCAAATTTAATCTGACAAAATATGTATCATGTATGACTCAAATTGATAATTTTCAATATAAAAGTTTCCTTTTAGTCAAAAATACGATTCACATTGCCAAAAACTGAGAAAGAAATCTTGGATTGTCTTTATAATTATGGATAATGATTAATAATTTATTTTTTATCTATAGGAACTAACCGCACATCAATCTGACACATGATGTATCTAGTATGTCTCAAAGTGAATGTTTTCGATATAATATTCTCATTTTACTCTAAAATATGAATCAAATTAACAAAACTGATATAATTGTAACACCCCAAGATTTCATAGTGTGTTATTTCTTCAAAATAATTCAATAACTTGCACTAAACGCAACAACGAGTTCAATCTCACCATGACTTACCAAACAAGCCGTTCAAAATAGGTTATGAATAGTATTAACTAAATTTTAAACTTTATATATTCCTTATAATTTTAGAATCCATTTTATGAGTTTCTTAGACATAATGTAAGAAGAAATTCATTTTCAATATTTCACTTTTACCAACTTTTAATAGTGAAATCTTTTTAAATACAATATTTTAAACTTTTTGACTAAATGGGGACATCAAAAATTTAAAATGAAACATCCCAAGCTTCCACAGTATGCTTTCCTTTTAATGATACAGTAGCTTGTGTTGTACGCAACTTCGAGTTCTAACACACACCACAACCAATCAAACTAGCCTTTATGAATAGTAATACCTACTTTTTGAAATTATATATATTTTATATTTCAAAATGGACTTCATTTTTGGATTCGGAGTATCGAATTTCTCCTAAGGTGAAATTTTGGTACTTTTCGGATAACTTTCATATTTTGATGAATAGTTAAAATTACTAAATTTTAATTAAAAACAAATTTTTAAATCAAAATAATTAATAGTGATAAATTATGAATTTGAGTGGTTTTAAAGTATAATTAGAATATATTTTACCATTTTATCCAATGGTGTTCATTATAATTAATTTCACTTTGAAATTGGACCTAAACAATTGTCAATCTTTTGATATATATTGTTTCTTAAAAACACGATATTTGTTGTTACAGCAAGAATTAATTATAAAATTAATTAATGAAACTTATATGTTTGGAATTTTTTAAAATATAAATCATTTTTGAATTCGGAATATCAATTATAGCTTAGGGTGGAATTTTGGCATTGTTCTGAAAAACTTCAATTTTTGTTGAATAGTGAAACTACTAAGTGGTAGTTAAAAAACTAAATTTTTCATAAAACTTAATTTTACCGCTTCTGTGATTGGAATTTCTAAAATCCGAGAGACACGGTTAATATAAAGAAGTAAAATATGGTTCAATGAGAT
Source organism: Viscum album (assembly GCA_963277665.1). Taxonomy (NCBI): domain Eukaryota; kingdom Viridiplantae; phylum Streptophyta; class Magnoliopsida; order Santalales; family Viscaceae; genus Viscum; species Viscum album. The sequence continues at coordinate 512,981,447 of OY728141.1, read as the reverse complement.
GAAAATAATTTTTGGTGAATAGTAACTTTTTAGTTTTATTTACCACGGTTAAAAGTAAATAGGGTAATTAAGGGTAAAAATTATATTAATATTACCCCAACACATGTCCAAATTCTATTGGACAAGTTTATCTCGACCCAAAACAACCTTAGGAATAAAATATTATCATTTAGGTCCACTTGGATTAGATTAGGACATTTATTATTATTTAATTCAAAGAAGAGTTAAAAAAGTTAAAATCAATGTTTATTTACTAAATCATTTTTAATATAGGGTTATACATAAGATAAATTAGATTTTAAAAATTAATTAGAAAGATAATAAGATTTCCTACATAATTAAATTTTATTTATAATTTTTATACATTAAATAATTTAATTTATTTATGACCCAATGATGATGCAGTAATTACCATAATAGTGAAAAATTAAAATAATTGATATTTTAAATACCCAAATAAATATAATTTGAGAATTTTAATGAATTACACTAATTTTCTAGGATAATATGGCATATTATGATGGAGTTAATTGACTTTTTTTGAAGTAATCATTCTTTTATGAGTTTCACAAAAATCAACATTTGAATAGTGTCAAAATTGACATAAAATAGTTTTTAAAACAAATATTATATTATTAATTGATATTAAATTCCTAAAAACTTAAGGTTCGGCCAAGAGACTTATATAATGATAGGTGTATCATTAAAGGACCACTTGGGGGTCTCTTGTATGTATATAGTAAGTTTATTAACTATATAATATAAAAATACAAAGTGACATGGAAAATGTCAAACTAATTAACTAAGAGTTAAAACTAAAAGATAAGGTTAATATAGTAACCCAAACCTATCTAAATTCTATTGGTTGAATGGTTTTAGACCTATTCCCACCTTTACCTTTTAATAATCAACTTTTGAGCCATTAGAAACCGAATATGAATTTATTATAAATTAATATTTCTAGCTTTTCCAAAGGTACCCCTCACCCCTCTTATAAAAGGGCACTCATCCTTATAATTTCTTCACACCTTGAAAGCCTTTTGGTTCTACCAAAATCTGCACAAATACTCTCCCAACATCCCTAACTACAACCTAGAGGCCTTAGTTTGATCATAAATCCAATCTAAGGATCCCTTTTGATCAAATCAAAAGGAAGAACCCGAAGAAGAGGTAATGATTTCACCACCCTTTTCCAAGTTCCTTTCTTCTTCCACTTCTTCTTCCTTTGTTGTTACCATTCTAAAATAAAAACTCCAGTATCATATATATACTATTATGTTATTATAAATATGGTACAACCATATTCAGTATTCTATCCACCCTTTTAATAACATGTCACCATACGTGCGTACGTACGACTTACCGTCTCCACGTCGTGGTGTAATTGTTATTCAATATATTATTATTTGGATGGGTATAATAATGATATGTAACTCATGTAAATAATAAATATAACATGTTAATGGTTCTGTATATATTATATAACAACCATTTATATATTATTTTAATATCAAAAGAATGATATTGTCGCTCGTGCGTACGTACGGACTACCGTCTCCACGAACGCGATGAGATTCATTCTCCATCGTATCGATTCAAGTATAATTCTCATTTTATGATTAATAATAGTATCTAAGGACTTGATATTATTCTGGATATGAATAATATACAACCTATCCATTACAAACATGGCTTACGTAACAAAAAATATAAAAGAAAACGAGTAAGTTAACACCCGAAACAACGATAATACTAAGATATTATTAACAAATCAATGTTAAAAGATCATATATGATATCATATTAATGTATATTATTCTTGTATAATTTAATAAATATTATTTCACCATTATGCAGGAGGTTAACCTACCCCAACCAAGGAAAAGTAAAAGGTAAGGGTTTATTTCGCAATCTCTTCATTATCCGAGGTTGTTTATACGTAATAATCTACTGGGATCTCTTTATCATCCACATCCATGTTTCTTAAAAATGAATTTCAAAACATTTTTACTATTTACTAAGATATGGGTTAAAGTCATTTATACCCCTTTTGACTTTTTATAAGAAGTTTATAAAGGAATCTTTCCGTCGTTTTCCAAACAAGGTGCTTTTTAACCTTTTCGACAAAATTAAGGTAAGAATGTTTTTTTAAACTTATACGGCGGGTGCGGCTATTTACCACCGTTATAAAAATTTCAAAGCTTCCATTACAAGATTACAAGGATATTTTCAAAGTAAATGTTTTATTTTATAATTATGTGACTTTTAAATGATTTCAAAATGAATATTTTAATAATTTCGGAAAGGTACTCTTTATCAAAATCATAATTTTAAATGTTTTAAAGATTTATCTTTCTAAATCTTTTTAATTAATGTCCATGTCTTCAAAATATTTTTTAAGGATTTATTTATATGGACATGAATGTTTTTATAATGTTAATTCCTTTCAAAAGTTTCATAGTGGTATGGGACACTTTGATTCAAAAATCTCTTTTTAATTACTTCCTTTATAAATGTGTGAATTTTAAATGATTTCAAAAAAAGGAGATATTTATCTCAAATAGTTTTGATTTCATCTATGTCAACATCCTTTAATGGATTTTATGATTATATGATGTTGATTTATTGTGATACAAAACTTCTATATTGTATTGAAGGTTTTGTGATATGTTTGACTGTGGATGTTCTATTTTTATACCATTCATAGTTTATGGTGAAAGTATTGACATTTCGTATGCTAGTTTTAATACAAATGTTTATGTTATGTTTAAACCTTTTCATATGGGAATGAATTGGACTTAATATGTGACAGGTGGAGCCCGCTATAGCTCCTCGATGCATCGGTAGGTCTAATGAGACAAACTAGTGTCTTGGCACAAGGCCTTGGCAAAATCTTATTTGTAGTCTTGGCACGAGGCCTTGGCTATGTGGTTATGATAGTCTGGAATTATGCATTCCATCATTATGAAAGTGGTTATTGATATTTCATGTGATTATTCGATTAGTAGAATATCCATGTGAATAAGTAAATGACATTATTTCATTTTATTTTTGCCATACTATGTTGAAGTTCAAGTTTAAAAGCCTTTTTTTTAGTTATACATTGCCTTAAATGTTTATGCTTATTTATAAATGTTTCCGCTGTATTGCTTACCCTTACGGAGCATTTGAGCTCACCCCTTTCAATGTTTTATTTTTCCCAGGATTTTAAGAAGTATATTGTGATTGATAAGAAGGGTTAAGACAAGGGAATAATGGTATTCATAAAGTATTATTTATGTTTTTTTGTATGTTATGAAGTGTAATGTAACATTCATGTATGTAATCTATTTTCCAAGTATGCTAAAATAATCGGTCTTTCGAGACTTGATTCCTTGTAATCATGCCAATTTATGAAAATAATGCACCGACTCTGGGTTACTAGGGTCGGGGCATTACAGTTGGTTTCAGAGGAAGTTTAATACAAACCTTGGAAACTAGATTTAGGTAAACTCTGATTAGAGCACATAGACCTAAGATGGGCCTTGAGGATTAGTATATAAGAACGTCCTAGAATTTTGGTATTGTAGAGATTTTGTGAGTTTTCTGAGCAATACATCCCTGTCTGGATACGAGCAGGTAGAGGCGGCTCTGGCACAGATGTATGTAGGGGTAAAACCCGAAAACACCGCTTTGAGCTAGACTCAAACGGGAACTGGTGCACGACAATGGGCCTTGCTGCATTCTTGGTTATGACACTCCCGGGGGATATGCTTAGGATAATTCTCATTTTCTTTACAAACCATTATTAAGGGTTTATGAGTATATACTTCCTCAATGGAGGCATTTTTATGATTATGGATTATATCCATAAACTATTTAATTTATGTTATCTGTTTTACAAGTTTGGGATTAGGTATTTTTATTCATAAACTAATCTAGTGTATGCCATTGTTTAGAAATGTCACCCAGTAGAAGGAATGATAACTCCAGTAATGCACATAATCCAAAGAGAAAGAAGGATCATATCTTTCATGGTCTTAAGCCAGAATTTATAAGAGAAATAGTCTCCCATGTATTATCATCATATGAAGAAATAATATCATGTGTTGATAAGATAAGTAAAGATTTTACTGAGTCCTATGGCTTTGAAAGGAAGCAAGAGAAGAAAAGTATGGAAGAGAAAAAGATGGATAAAGGGAAGAGGGAAAAGAAGAATTTTTCTATATGTGATAACTGTGGGAAGAAACACCCTGGAACTTTTCTGAAAGGAATGGGAGTTTGTTATAAGTGTGGAGGAAAAGGGCACAAAGTACGTGACTGCAAGGGTAAGAAAATGGTTTCAAATGTACAATGATTCATTTTCAAGGAGTTTGGACACTACGCGAACCTATGTCCCAGTCATCAAACCATGCCGCAAATGATGCTATTGGATAATAATCAAGTTATGATACTACCACAGATGAAGAGGAATGATTAGAGTTCTTATGTTGATTATGTCAATTGAGTGTTGTATCAAAAATGTACTTGTTATAATAATTATGGAGTATATAAGGATTGTACTGCAGTACTATTTCATTAAGGACTTGAGATTGTGTGGAACAAAGAAAAGTGAGTCAATAGCAGGATAAATTTTTGGAAAATATATGGTTGAGAGAATGATAAACCATAATATAGTTCTGATACCAAGGTAGTGATTTTGGAATAATACATGATTTATTTGGATAAATTATATTGGATATTCTTGACTACCTTGAAATTGATTAATGATTTGTATATTCCATCATTGTTGGGGTTTAAAACATTTTTGGATTGATGAAGTATATCTAGAATTCTATATTGAATAAGGGAGCATGAATGTAATCAATAAGGAATATGGTAATTCAGGATGTTTCAGTGTATTAAAAGAATACATGATGAAGGTATTCATATGCTATTACGCGGTAAAAAGATCTACATTATGTTTACCTTCCTTATAAATTTTGGACTGTGAGTTTGGACAGATGTATTTTGGATAGTTCTAGTTTGGATTATTTTTGATTTCCATAAAAGGACAACCCGGAGGTCGGGCGGTAACCCGTCACGTCCGGCAAGGCCGCGAGACTTGAACCTGCAACCGAAGGGCGACAAGGGTGTATCACCTACCACTGGCCCATGAGATGTCCTGTATTAAATAATGTAGTTTTTTTAAAAGATCTGGTAGATGAATTATAAATTCGTTTATTTTGGAACCCTGTATGAATAGTATAAATGGAATTTTTTTACGTTCTATTATCTTTTAGAGTGAAAGATGAGTTTGTGGTAGAAATTTATTAATGTATAAAACTCTAATTATAAAGTAAGTATATCTCCTTATGATCTTAGACAATATCATAAATAAATTCCTCAACATTAAGAAAAGGAACTTAGAACAAAAATGTTTTCCTAGATGGTGCCTTAAATCATCACTAAATTATGGATTTGGGATTGTTGGCCTTTTCATAGCCATGATCTCTACCACTCTCCATCAGATAATTGATGGTTAGATTTCTCTTCCATATCCATATTTTCCTACATGGAACCCTAGTATGTGTTATTTTCGGTAATCTTCATACTTTCCACTCTTTATTTTAAATAGAGGCCTCATTAATTCATTTTTCGATGTGGGATTTCAACTAAGATATTTTGAAACGTCAAAAATGTGTTATCCTAATATCTTATGTTTTGTTGAATCGATGGTATTTTAAATCATCATAGATTGATGAATTTAAGGACCTCAATTTTAAACTTGTTTGTGATTGATGACCTCAATCACTACCTATAAATATTTACGTTTTTCCTTCAATTATATGTCTCTAATTGCCACCAATGTTCTCCTAATTGAGATCATAATTTGGTGGTGACCCTTTTATTTCTCTTTTCCTCATTTTAAGGCTAAATTTTAGTAACCCAATTTCCGATGTGGGTTTTCCCACAAAGATATTTTTTATTTTCAACCTTTTATTTTTGAAGAACAATTTCAAATTGTGAGGACGCAATTTATTGAAGGAGGGGAGAATGTAACACCCCAAGATTTCATAGTGTGTTATTTCTTCAAAATAATTCAATAACTTGAACTACACGCAACACCGAGTTCAAGCGCACCATGACTTACCAAACAAGCCGTTCAAAAGAGGTTATGAATAGTATTAACTAAATTTTAAACTTTATATAATCCTTATAATTTTAGAATCCATATTATGAGTTTCTTAGACATAATGTAAGAAGACATTCATTTTCAGTATTGCACTTTTACCAACTTTTAATAGTGAACCCTTTTTAAATACAATATTTTAAACTTTTTGACTAAATGGGGACATCAAAAATTTAAAATGAAACAACCCAAGCTTCCACGATACAGTTTCCTTTGAATGATACAGTAGCGTGTGTTGTACGCAACTTCGAGTTCTAACACACACCACAACCAATCAAACTAGCCGTTATGAATAGTAATACCTACTTTTTGAAATTATACATATTTTATATTTCAAAATGGACTTAATTTTTGGATTTGGAGTATCGAATTTATCCTAAGGTGAAATTTTGGTACTTTTCAGATAACTTTCATATTTTGATGAATAGTGAAAATTACTAAATTTTAATTAAAAAAATATTTTTTAATCAAAATAATTAATAGTGATAAATTATAAATTTTAGTGGTTTTAAAGTATAATTAGAATATATTTTTACCATTTTATCCAATGGTGTTCATTAGAATTAATTTCACTTTGAAATTGGACCTAAACAATTGTCAATCTTTTGATATATATTGTTTCTTAAAAACATGCTATTTGTTGTGACAGTGGGAATTAATTATGAAATTAATTAATGCAACTTATATGTTTGTAATTTTGTAAAATAGACATCATTTTTGAATTCGGAATATCAATTATAGCTTAGGGTGAAATTTTGGCATTGTTCTGAAAAACTTCAATTTTTGATCAATAGTGAAACTACTATGTGGTAGTTGAAAAACTGAATTTTTCATAAAACTTAATTTTACCACTTCTGTGGTTGGAATTTCGAAAATCCGAGAGACACAGTTAATATCAAGAAGTAAAATATGGATCAATGAGATGAAAATAATTTTTGGTGAATAGTAACTTTTTACTTTTATTTACCACGGTTAAATGTAAATAGGGTAATTAAGGGTAAAAATTATATTAATATTACCCTAACACATGTCCTAATTCTATTGGAAAAGTGTATCTCGACCAAAAAAAACCTAGGAATAAAAAATTATCATTTAGGTCCACTTGGAATAGATTAGGACATTTATTATTTTTTAATTCAAAGAAGAGTTAAAAAACTTAAAATCAATGTTTATTTACTAAAACATTTTTAATATTGGGTTATACATACGATAAATTCGATTGTAAATATTCATTAGAAATATAATAATATTTCATACATAATGAAATTTTATTTATAACTTTTAGACATTAAATAATTTAATTTATTTTTGACCTAATGATGATGCAGTAATTACCATAATAGTGAAAAATTAAAATAATTGATATTATAAATATCCAAATCAATATAATTTGAGACTTTTAATGAATTAAACTAATTTTATAGGATAATATGGCATATTAAGATGGAGTTAATGGAATTTTTTCTAAGAAATCATTATGTTATGAGTTTCACAAAAATCAACATTTGAATAGTGTCAAAATTGACATAAAAGAGTTTTTAAAACAAATATTATATTATTAATTTATATTAAATTCCTAAAAATCTAAGGTTCGTCCAAGAGACTTATATAATGATAGGTGTATCATTAATGGACCACTTGGGGGTCCCTTGGATGTATATAGTAAGTTTATTAACTATATAATATAAAAATACAAAGTGACATGGTAAATGTCAAACTAATTAACTAAGAGTTAAAACTAAAAGATAAGGTTAATATAGTAACACAAACCTGTCTAAATTATATTGGTTGAATGGTTTTAGACCTATTCCCACCTTTAACTTTGAATAATCAACTTTTGAGCCATTAGAAACCGAATATGAATTTATTATAAATTAATATTTCTAGCTTTTCCAAAGGTACCCCTCACCCCTCTTATAAAAGGGCACTCCTCCTTATAATTTCTTCACACCTTAAAGGCCTTTTTTTCGGCCAAACTCTGCCCAAATACTCTCCCAACATCCCTCACTACAACCTAGAGACCTTAGTTTGATCAGAAAGCCAACCTAAGTATCCCTTTTGATCAAATCAAAAGGAAGAACCCGAAGAAGAGGTAATGATTTCACCACCCTTTTCCAAGTTCCTTTCTTCTTCCACTTCTTCTTCCTTTGTTGTTACCATTCTAAAATAATAACTCCAGTATCATATATATACTGTGATGTTATTATAAATATGGTACAACCATATTCAGTATTCTATCCACCCTTTGAATAACATGTCACCATACGTGCGTATGTACGGCTTACCGTCTCCACGTCGTGGTGTAATTGTTATTCAATATATTATTATTTGGATGGGTATAATAATGATATGTAACTCATGTAAATAATAAATATAACATTTTAATGATTCTGTATATATGATATAACAACCATTTATATATTATTTTAATATCAAAAGAATGATATTGTCGCTCGTGTGTACGTACGGACTACCGTCTCCACGAACGCGATGAGATACATTCTCCATTGTATCCATTCAAGTATAATTCTCATTTTATGATTAATAATAGTATCTAAGGACTTTATATCATTCTGTATATGAATAATATAAAACCTATCCATTAAAAACATGTCTTACGTAACAAAACATATAAAAGAAAACGAGTAAGTTAACACCTGAAACAACGATAATACTAAGATATTATTAACAAATCAATGTTAAAAGATCATATATGATATCATATTAATGTATATGATTCTTGTATAATTTAATAACAATTATTTCACCATTATAAATGAGGTTAACCTACCCCAACCAAGGAAAAGTACCAGTTAAGGGTTTATTTCACAATCTCTTCATTATCCGAGGTTGTTTATACGTAATAATCTACTGGGATCTCTTTATCATCCACATCCATGTTTCTTAAAAATGAATTTAAATTTTTTTTTACTATTTACTAAGATATGGGTTAAAGTCATTTATACCCTTGTTTGACTTTTTATAAGAAGTTTATAAAGGAATCTTTCTGTCTTTTTCCAAACAAGGTGCTTTTTAACCTTTTCGACAAAATTAAGGTAAGAATGTTTTTTTAAACTTATACGGCGGGTGCGGCTATTTACCGCCATTATAAAATTTTCAAAGCTTCCCTTACAAGATTACAAAGATATTTTCAAAGTAAATGTTTTATTTTATAATTATGTGACTTTTAAATGATTTCAAAATGAATATTTTAAGAATTTCGGAAAGGTACTCTTTATCAAAATCAGAATTTTAAATGTTTTAAAGATTTATCTTTCTAAATCTTTTTAATTAATGTCCATGTCTTCAAAATAGTTTTTAAGGATTTATTTATATGGACATGAATGTTTTTAAAATGTTAATTCCTTTAAAAAGTTTCAAAGTGGTATGGGACACTTTGATTCAAAAATCTCTTTTTAATTACTTCCTTTATAAATGTGTGACTTTTAAATGATTTAAAAAAAGGAGATATTTCTCTCAAATAGTTTTGATTTCATCTATGTCAACATCCTTTGATGGATTTTATGATTATATGAAGTTGATTTATTGTGATACAAAACTTCTATATTATATTGAAGGATTTGTGATATGTTTGACAGTGGATGTGCTATTTTTATACCATTCATAGTTTATGGTGAAAGTATTGACATTTCGTATACTAGTTCTAATACGAATGTTTATGTTATGTTTAAACATTTTCATATGGGAATGCATTGGACTTAATATGTGATGGGTGGAGCCCGCTATAGCTCCTCGATGCATCGGTAGGTCTCATGAGACAAACTAGTGTCTTGGCACAAAGCCTTGGCAAAAACTTATTTGTAGTCTTGGCATAAGGCCTTGGCTATGTGGTTATGATAGTCTGGCATTATAAATTCCATCATTATGAAAGTGGTTATTGATATTGCATGTGATTATTCGATTAGTAGAATATCCATGTGAATAAGTAAATGACATTATTTCATTTTATTTTTTCCATACGATGTTGAAGTTCAAGTTTAAAAGGCTTTTTTTAGTTATACATTGTCTTAAATGTTTATGATTATTTATAAATGTTTCCACTGTATTTCTTACCCTTACGGAGCGTTTGAGATCACCCCTTTCAATGTTTTATTTTTCCCAAGATTCCATGAAGTATATTGTGATTGATAAGAAGGGTTAAGACAAGGGAATAATGGCATTCATAAAGGATTATTTATGTTGTTTTGTATGTTATGAAGTGTAATGTAACATTCATGTATGTAATCTATTTTCCAAGACTGCAAAACTAATCGGTCTTTCGAGACTTGATTCCTTGTAATCATGCCAATGTATTAAAATAATGCACCAACTCTGGGTTACTAGGGTCGGGGCGTTACAATAATGATCTTGAATTGTATTTCTAAATTATGAAACCTATCCATAATTCATTTTTATATGTATGAATACACTACACATCAATCTGACACATGATGTCACTGGTATGACTCAAAGTGCATGTATTCAATATGTTTGTGTCATTTTAGTCTAAATAACAATTTTCATTTGTAGAACTAAGAAACATATCTTTGATTGTTTTGATTCTTTATGAAAATAGTCCATAATTCATTTGGGATGTGTATGAATTAACTGCACATCAATCTAACACACGAACTGGCTTGTATGACTCAAAGTATGGGTTTTCAATATAAAAGTGTCACTTTTCACAAAAAACTGATTTATATAGGCAATGATGAGATAAAAAGTTATTTTTATCTAGAAACATTATAAAAATAATGAATTATTCATTTTTGGTGTGTAGGAATTGATTAAACATCAATCTGACACATGATGTGAACGATATGACTCAAAGTGTTTTTTCAATATAAAAGTGTCATTTTAGTTTAAAGCACACATAACTTTATCAAAACTAATAAAACAAGATCATATTATTTTCCACATTTAGGAAAATGATATATATTTGAAAAACTAAGTCTCATGAAGGGTGAACATAGACCCCTAACAGTAAATGTGAACCACATTCACATCTGGTGTGCAAGCTGTAATAATTAATAATTGAATTAATGTAATTATTTATATCAAAAACTAAAATAAAAATTAACTAATTAATATAATTAATGAATAATAATATAATTAATAACATACTTAAAAATTAATAAAATATTTAAAATATTTTTAATTAATTAAGATAATTAACAACTAATAATACCATTAATAAATTCACTAATTATTAATATAATTTACATAGAATAATAATTTACAATGATATAAATAATTCATAGTATAATTATTAATTAATTTTATTGTTATTAATTAATAATATAATTATTAAATAATAGTATAATAATTATTTAATAATATAATCATTAAAAATATAATTTGTAGTATAACTGATAATATCATTTATATATTTAGTAATTAATAATATAATTTACTATTTGTGAATTATATAATATTACAATTACAAATTGATTTTATTTTTTGATGTACTGTTACTAATATAAACATTAGTATTATTGCAGGGAATCATTTATGTACTAATTTCAATTGGTACTTGGAAAAAACCTATTATAAGAGCATCATTTTGAATTGGGTTTTAATTTTTAGGATTAATTACAAATATGACATTAATGTAAATTTTCTTTATGAAATTAATTAATGTAAATTTTTAATTGAAATATGGTGCAATTAAATATTTGTATTGAAATTTTCTTACAGGTAATATTGAAATTTTTATTATATTATTGAAAATTTTTGGTTTTTTATTAGGGCTACTACAAAGCTATAGTTCTACAGTAGTTGGTATGAAATTTATTAGTGCAAACAAAAGCACAGATAAATCCCATATTTATTAGCACTAAAAATAACTGATAAAGGCACCTTTTATCAATGATTCATTTTAGCACTGATAAATATCATGGGATTTTTAGAGTGCTTAGCTTGTCAGTGCTAACTATAGTTGAGTCTTTAATAGTGATTTTTAAATTATTACTTTATTATAATTTATAATCTATTATTTATTTCACGCACAATCACTTTTATTTTCCATGCATTAATTAATTAAAAAACTAAAAAATATTAATAATTTAAAATGTACATGAATAATGATTAATTAAGTGATATCCTTAAGAGATAGCCCACATTCATCCATTGTACTCCACAATTGGGAATAAATATTTTGATGAGGACCCCAAGAAAGGACTCGCATCACCCTATTTGACTACCTTATTGTTTTTTATTACCATTTGATAGTTTTATTATGATAGTTGAGCCCCCATTAATTCCAATTTTCTAGATTTATCCAAGTGATCATTATTTTCCATGATATTTTGGTTTGTGGTTACTAAAAGAAAATGAGTTGATTGATGTATTATGAAAGAATTTTATAAGTAGATAAAGTAATTAGGTTGTGGATGTGAGATGATATCTCTTGGTGATATCTATTGTGATGAGAGAGTATCCTTATGATATCCTAGGTTGGGATGTCAAATTTTGAATCCTTTATAATAGTCTTGTTAGAACTCGATTATAGTTAGGTAGTACAAATGTGATATGTACAGTATGTGATGAGTGTGAATGTGTTTTCTATTCCATAAAAGAACGGAATTATGATGGACTTTATTGAGCATGCATGATATATATTTCGAGTGGGTTGAGTGACACTCACTATAGAATTGAATATGTATCCACTTTAATAATTGTCACTCGGTATGTTAGGGGAAAAGGGGGGAAACTTCTTTATTAGACTCCCCATTAAGTGTTTATTGGATAGATGTTCTGGTTAACTTAGGTAGAAATTATATCTTATATATGGCCACGTATCATCATGGAGATGGAGTTATGTTTCAAGATAAAGAAGCGTAATAAAGTTTAAGGAGTCAGAAGGTGATAGCGTCAATATTGGGCTAGATGCCTGGGTATTTTTTTCTTTTGTTTTACAATATATGTATCGACCATGGGGCCTCTTTTTCAAGTTCGTTTATGGTCTTGAGGTATCCATTAACAAATAATCAATGTAGTAGAAATTATTGGAAACCATAAATCCCCAGAACACTATGCTAGAAACTAAATCCACGTAAACTATAACAGAGAATGTGTGCCTTGCACTAATGGTCATTTCTATTGTTTCCTTTGATCTATATTTGATAAAGATCATTAGTAAAAATCAACATACTCTTCCATACAGGGTGCATCCATAGACTGAAAAACATTCTCAATGTTTATCATGGTATTCTAGTACCTATTAGTAGCAATGGAAGATGGAAAACCAATGGCTTAAGAGGGGGAGAAAATTGGCCAATAGCTTTCTTGAGAAATGTACACACATTCTCATGGCTAGTCCTCCTTTATATAGGATATGAGGATTCTCCCTGAGTTTATGAATATACTCATATTTTCTATAAATGTATGAGTAAATGAATTTAGTTACAAATTTTGTAACCTTTGTCCACCAGCTATTCCATAAATTTCATTTAATCAATGATAAATTATGTGTAAGAGAGTTGAACAATAACTCATAACACATGGTTTTCTTTTGTTAATAAAAGGATTAATCATAAAATACATTCTCCAATACCTATTATATATCTTTATCATAAAATTTGAAAATAATGGGAAACAACTACATGATATCTTTATATCATATTAAATGATATACGCGTATGGAGTAAAACATTATTTTATAACATGGAAATCATACAATAAGATACCACTTATATCATCACATATGAAATATCCTAGATGAAGCACTTTCATATAAGCTTTTGATAAAATAACTTCTAATATCCCACTTACTACAAAGCCTTATGAAATTTATGTCATTTATCCTTAATATTGTATCATATTCAATAACTTGTGAAATAATATTCCAAAATACATTTAGATGTCTTCCGAAACACTTTTTTAAAACTATCCCAACTTCACCATATATCACATCATTTGAAATAAAAAATGAATACCCAACTAAAGTTCCTTTTGGATAAACTCTATCCATTTTAGAGTAGCTATTTTAGTTTCATAAAACTCAATACCAATTCATTCAACCACAATGCGTGACACCTAAGAAATTACACAATTGAAGACAAATATTAATCATAAAATTCTTAAATGTATTTAAAGTGACTTTTCTAGGAAAATATAATTGGCACTAAATGTATAAATGGATATGACAAGATATATTTCAAAAACATGCACAACTCTACCTTTTTCCACTATCTACATCATAGAAAATAATTCATAATCATTTAATACCTTTTTCTAATACGTCTAGTGACCATTGGACATAAAGTATGCCAACCCAATATTGACTCCTAATATATTCTCGATTCTTTGAGAATAGACTGATTAGGATTATGAACACATCACGCGTCATTAATTTAGTGCAAGAGAACATCACATTCACCTAGAATAGGTAGATAAGAAGATCAAATATACATTATATGTATGAAAATACATTTTCTCAGTCTATCTTAATCAAGGGACCAAATATCATTCTTTTAATTCAAGATTACAAATAACACCATGGTTATGCTCCAAATGACACCATGATCAGCAAAATACCAAACCATCCCTGATTATTTGGCATCAATGTTTGTGTAAGAAATGTATCAAAGTATAAATGTTCTTATTCCATGAATTTCTTAAGCCTCAGGTATATGGATTCAATATGAAACTTTCATCATGGAATATTAGTTAATTAATTTATGACACCCCATGTGGTATATTTCAAGGGTCATCTAGCTAAAAAAACTCATTTTATACCTCTGAGCATATTCTATTTCTTGATATAAGAAACATACGCATGTTAACCTTTATAATTTTTCAAAACCTATAACACCTTATGAAAAGAAATGAGTTGGGTTAAGACAAATTTAAACATTGAGTGGCCAATTATCATTACAATTCATATAATATATGTATCCAACATTAAATAAAAGTAATGTAGAGATTACCTTTTTATAAAATGGTAAATATTATATTCTTCAAACCCTTTATTAATTTTCCAAAAAAGCGTACAAACCAACATATCTCATCGTATCTCACATTATAGACTCATATATTAGAATTATTATTACTGATATTTTATGGTTTTATTAAACTCATTACATACCAATGTAAGACTAGCCACATCTCTATGTAACCATCTGAAAAAACACTCCAATAATTCCTTTAGATTGTAACTTATATGAAGAAATAAATCAAAAATACTTTGTGACCTAGATATCGTATTCATAATATCCAACTCATTAAACACAATATTCAAAATCTTTTACATTACAGTACTAAATATTTTGATGATAATAAATTTTGTTGTAAAATTATAAATCTATCTAAATTAATTATCATCATTTTTCTCAGAGCCTAAACTAAAAATATTTTTCTAAAAATTATTTGGTAATTAATATAACCATTTAAATTAATCTTTTACCATCATATCCTAATCCTTTTAGGATATTAAGTGACATTAACTTTGTTTTTTTAATGGTATAATACTTTAATATTTTTTTAACAAACTCCAATTATCCTCATAAATGGTATTTTATTTTTAGGACATGTGTTTTTGATAGAGAACCACCTTTCCATTATGAAATAACTTTCATATCCTTAAATGGGATTATTAATAAATAAATTATTTCTTCCATATCATATATAGTATTATCTATGTCTTGAGAATTTTTATAAAACAAAATAGGATTTTTTTTCATGTTCTAGAATTATCACATTTTGAAAAATGTATATCAAAACAAAATTTTCATTTATTAATAATTTTTTTTACAACAACACTTATTATCATATAAGAAGTGAAAGAGATGAAAATAATACAATCAATATTGGGATAAAATTGAGATTTAATTTTTAAAATACATCCAACCCCAAGATGTAACAACCCCTTGCTCTATTAGTTGAATTTATACTTTAAGATATAATATTTAATCCTTCATTAATTCTAAACTACTATTTTTTTACAAAATTATTGACACATATAGTTTTTATCATATACCATTCAAATAAGAATAACTAAATTTTATAAAATTAATACCTAATGTAGAAACTCCACAATGTTTCTTGTAACCCTTTAGGTATTATGAATAGTTCCTTCTCTAATGGCCAGGTTTTCCAAAAGGAAATCACTTCCCTTACTTTTCATTAGTTTAGATAGTGTTGTGGACCCTCCAAGACCTATATTATTATACATTTATAAAAATATTTTACCCTTTTACTTTTATACATCATTATAGAATAAGATCCTATTACTACCATGTTCTAACCAACAATCCGAAAAGATTAAAGAGATCATGAATTTTTTTTAAACTCATTTGTATTATAATCCATAAGGAACTCTCAGAATTTTTCCAATAACGATTGTATAATAAAGTACATGGATATAAAAAAGACTAGATGTGACCATAATCTATAAATGTAATTAATTTAACCATTTATATTGACAACATGAGTGGAATTTATTTTACCTTATTCCATCTTTGATAAAAAGATATTGTTTGACACCTCATACCTATCATGCCTTTCTTGTTCCTAATATATCATTTTTAGGTTGTATATCATCTTTTATTTATACATGTTCTCATGAGTGACATAGACCGGAACCAACATCAATCCCAGTGCACAATTAAATGAAAACACCCCAAACTCAAAACAACCGGCTCGAAAGCTAGAAAAAATCTAGCACAACCAAAAAATATCTTTCATAAATCCCATTTTATATTAGTTTTTTAAATCACCACATTCCTGAGACACTTTCAAAATACCAAAACCCAATTTCCAAAATCATAAAATTGTAAAGACTCACCCACAGTATCTTAGGAATCGTAACATGTGGATTCATCCAATTTTTCTTATATCACCCATGGAAAATCCCCCCCCCCCACACACTCACACACACACACACATGTGACCCTCCATAAAGAGTACCAAGGTTTAAACATCTCTTTTCTTCATCCAATCCCAACATATACACAATCTTCCAATTCAAATAATTTTCCTTAAACCCAATTCACTAATTTAAAACCATATCAAAGAAATCCATTTTTTCAATTCCAAAATAACTTTCATTTTGAAAATATATTTTCATCTCCAAATATCCTTTTTTTCATCCTACTCTTAGGCCAACCAAAATCTGAAGAGAACACATCTAATAACGAACCACCAGAATGAGGAACTAGTTTCTATGCCTAAACCAGATACATGGTGGGGAGCCATGCCCCACGTAAAGAATAACTCTAAGAGGACTTTGAACCAGGCACTCGGACTCCACTTGGGTCACCACCCCACGTGAGTCCAAACATAACCTGGTTCACCTCCATTTTCCTCCTCCAATCCAAAAAAACTCAATAAAAAAGATTCAAATCCCGGACTACCCCTAGCGACTCGAGGATTAGTGTGAGAAAGAGTTTGTGATTCTATTCCTACAGCTACCTCCTGATTCCCGAAAACCCCAATATCTATCTAAAAGACAACCCAAATAAAAATATCCACTTTTGATACTATTTTGTCACAAACCAACCTGAGTAAACCCTACACCGGTCACCCGAGTCAGTCCACAACAAGTCCCAAGGGGAGTTCTAGATCCCCCCTAGGAGGGAAACTAGTGTTGGGAATCAAAACTAAACAAGTGGGAACGATTTGGACCATAAATTAAAGACAAATAAAAAAACTGAACAATGAAAATAAAAACTAGTAGCGGCATGAAAAATAAAACTATGCATAGCTCCATGTGAACCTACGAGTCACCAACAACCTCAAACTAACTTCGCACTATGTTGATTGAATCCAAGAAAGGTGCTTCACTCGTAGCTAAAAACAAAGATAAAACTATAGGAATGAGTATTAAAACTCTGTAATCTATCTTGATAAACTATTTCCAATGCACTGCCTTTAAATAAAAAATGATTAATTTCATGTTTTAACTACAACAAATAAAATAATTTTTTCATAAATTTTCCCTTTAAAGAAAATCATGGTTCATTACCCTTCGTATTTTAACCTAATTTCCTTTCCAAGAATGAAGCATTAACCTTTTAAACAAAATAAGGATAGATAAGTGTAAAACTTTTTAAAAACCTTTTTGCACAAACTTTTGAAATCCATTTTTCCCATTTATCGGAGAGATGCACTATACACGAAGTCAAAAGAAATAATCAAACAAGGAAAATGGAAAATAACAAGTAAGAGAGCCCAACCAGACAATGCACCTCAATCATCCGCCACATATAACTAAGTGCTAAAATACCTTGAAAAAACTAGGATCTTGTGAATAACCTAGAACATACTATACATGTGACTCATCCCGAAGGTATTCCCTACCTGATGATTTCATAACTCCCAAATGCCCAATCATCACCATACTTGTCCTGACCGAGGGGCTCAATCCCATAGAAATGATAAAAACGTAACCCACATGCTATGGGACACTAGACAGTGCGTAATCTAGACTAGTGTTGTAATCGTTCACAGAAAATTCACTCGCTAAACTAGGTTCCCATATTCAGAATGAAAATGGGGTGATCCAACAATGTCAAATAAGTATCCAGTCCGAAGTAAATTCATCATACACAATCAACAAAAACCACAAGGTCACCCCTAGTCACCCCAATGAACATGTCTCTCACCTTAAAACCATCATAACACATGGGAATCCCCAAACCATAGAAACTCCCATATTTCGTCAACCAACAAGTCAAAGACCCATTCCAAGGAGATTATTCTAATGAAATCATTTTTAATGTGCCAAAAGGTCATCACAAAACCATCACATGATAAACCATTTTTAAAAGAACCACACACATTCCACTTTGAAAACCAGAAAAATTCATGGAAACCCAATTGAGAAACCCAACCACAATTTTAAATCCAAAACACATTTATAAAGTCCAATGGGTCATTTCTTCATGAATTTAATGTGAAAAACAAAATTAGCCCATTTATTTCAATACATTACATGAAAAAACCCTTCAATTCAAGACATACAGTATTACCATTAATTCTATATCAAAAATTAATATAAAAACTAGGTGTGAAATTCATGAAATAACTAATTCTTAAATATAAAGGTCAGTGAATAGATATCCTACATCAATGAATGGCCAGACCAAATATTTATAACTCAAGCAGCAGCCCACTCGTAGGAACACACTTTCACACACACACACACACACATATATATATATATATTCTTAAACCGATGCAGATGTTCCCCACACCATGAGGAAACACACAAATAGATGATATATATATTTATATGAAATCATACCTGGGAATATGTGTGTTTACCTTTGAAACCGATCACTAATCCATCCAATAAATCCATGGGACTCATAAAAACCATATGATCCTTAAATATATTGTGAGAAACCAACAATGGGTTTAGAAGCTTACCCCCAAAACTATTATTTCCAAACATTAGTAAAAAAATGCAGTTTTTATCCAACATATCAAACATGCCCTTAAGTTCAAATTATACACTCCAAACATGTTTCAATTCCAAACAGAACAAACCTTGAGGAATATATTCAAACTCATTTCTTTAGGAAACCACACCGAAGACCCAACATCATTTTGAAGATGACTACCATTTAAGAAAACATGGTTTCATGAAAACACCAATTGTACAAACTATCTTCATTTGAGGGCACATCTATCTGTGCACCTAGTGCACCCATGGATGTGCCAACATCCAAGGGCACAAAAAAATTCCAAGATGACACCCAAAAAAACAGTCCCACAAAACTAGTATTTTCTGTAAAACCATTTCAAACCATTCATGTCATTAAAAGAACACAATCCATCCACATAAATCCATAAAACCCTTTTTCAAAACATTTTTAACACCCTTATCAAACTATACCCTCACAAAATTACACACACCACACCAATATCACAATAAAATAAACAATAAAACAACATCATAAGGGATAAACATTTCATAAAAGTCTCAATTCAAATTTAAAAGACCAAAAGCATTTCAAACAAGCATCTTAGGTTCCTTAAAACTAGAGAGTTCACACAAATCATTTTGGAAAACTATTTTTGGTCAATTTTACCCACATGAAATCACCATTTGAATCAATAAATAGTTATATTAGAGGTTTTAATAACATATAAAATTTAAATAAAAACAAACAAGTTCTCATGGAGTGTTTTATAAAAGGAAAGGTTTGAAACGCCAACCTCAAATCAAGTTCGGGAGAAACAAAACTTCTACTAAAGGAAGAGAAAGACATCACAGAGCAACTGTACACCCTAGACTATGAGGAAAACGTGAGAATCATATAATGATGATTATGGTTTTTCATAAATGAATAAAATCCCAATAAAAAGGAAAGAAAAAAAACCAATCGGTAGAGAGGTTTGTCTGTGAGGAGTGGGGGTGCGGCCATGCCGAAGTAGGGCGAAGCAAGGGGGTTCGGGTAGCCGGAGTAGGGCACACTGGGAGGGGAAGTTGGCCAGATAGAGAGGGTGTCAGAGGCTAGGTGGTCAGGCTGTGCTGGAATAGGGGTAGGGAGGTGCGTCTGAATCGGGAGGGTGCATCGTTGAGAACAGGAGGTCAGAGTGAGGTGGTTGGTGCACTACAGGTCGAGTGGGAGAAGCCTGAGGCTCGGGGGCACAACTCTGCAAATGGAAAAATAAGGGGGGGGGGGGGTCGGGACCCCCTCTGGTTTCTCCATTTTTTAACTATAATAATAATAATATCAATAATATAATAATACCAATTCTAATAATAATTTTATTATTTTAAATAATAATTAAAGTATTAACTATTTAAAAATAATAATATTAATAATCGTTTAATAATGAAAAATTTATTAATATTTTAATAATGGTAATAATATCATACACCTCAATAATATTATTACTATTATATTTTAAACATTTACTTTAATTTATTTTACTTAAAAAAGTTATTTATTTTAAACCTTATGCAGTAGCATGGGCACCTGGGTCGACCGCACGGTTACTGTCAACTGTGAGGTTCCTGTGCATTGGTTTGAAACCCATCAAAGTTTCGAAGTTTCAAAAATTTCATCCTGAGCCCCAAAACCAACATCATCCAAATGATGCAAGACCGAGAAAAGAGTTAATTAAAAGAGTGCCCGAGGTCGAGGTTTGACAGATGTGACAATGTTGACATGTTAATTAGCTGTTGTGAGATCAACCTATATTTTACAAGGCTTCTCTTGTTATCAGGATGAAATGTACAAGGGAATATAAGAACATCACGAGACCACTGAAGGGTCTTGCAATCACACGTTCTTAAATTATTCACACGGATCGGTCCCGCAGATGTGTTTAGGATCTTGTATTTGTTTGAATTCCATAATTTAACATCTAAAGGGATCATGTCCTAAGTATATAAGGAAAAAAATTTGCTTAGGAAGAGGAATTTATGGACATAGAAGTGTCTTCTCATGAATTCTCCACTAGTTTGAGGTCATATAGAGGTTGGAGAATGTCCACACGAGGAAGACACATGAAGATCCATTATACATATGATTCGCATGGCCCTAAATGGGTCTCGTCAGGGGTTCAATGATACTACCCAGAGCCATCCCAATGATACCAGAAGCATGGGAGAGGGTACCTAGTGCATACAGTTGAGGATTTATCCATTGGCCAACCTGTATGTTGGTGGGTTTCTTCATGACACCGTGTGATACCCACATATCCACAATCGTCTTGACCTTCATAAGGTCTTGCGATGAGTTTTGTGCGTATACTCAAGGGGATACATATGAACGTCATAGCATGCATAGTGATAGACAGTTGTAATTTGAAAACCAATAAAGGCATCTGTTGGTTTTCCAAATATGGAGTCCCCATGTCTTCCCATGAGGCTCAATTTCACATACGGATCCCTCTTTCCCATGCAGTTCTTTCCCATGATTTTTTTCTCTCCCCAAAGAATATGTTCCATTACCATGCATGCCACTTATTGTTACTTTGTTTTTTGTTCCTTTCATAAAATGTACTGTGGCTGTCCATGATGGTGTATTTTCAGTGTCTATAAATATATACATATGTAATACATTAATTATATATAAAATTCTGAAAGCTCCTTTGGTGTTTTTTGTGTGCCATTTTTATTCCCGTCTACATTTCCTGGCTTGTATAGACAACAAACTAGTATCAGAGGAAGTATCAAGGGAATCCTAAATTTTTCTAAGATGGCCACCACAATACAGCATCAAGTTTCGAAACTGTCTAAGGAAAACTATGAAAGTCACTGCATCCAAATGAAGGTGTTATTCAGGTCTCAAGAATTATGAGAGATCTTCCCAGATGGGTATATTGTACCTTCTAAGGAGGAAGAATCCGTCTTCACAAATGAAGAAAAGACATCCCTCAAAAACCAATGAAAGAAATACAACAAGTCACTATTCTTCCTTTATCATGGGTTAGATGAATCAATGTTTGAAAAGATTTCCAAAGCAACATAAAGAAATCATGCTTGGGATACCATTTCCACTATTGTCAAAGGTTTTGATCGAGTGAAGCGGGTTCACCTTCAAACACTAAGAGCAGATTTCGAAGCAGCACTCATGAAGAAAGGTGAGAGTATCTTTGATTATTTATCATTCTTAATTGTCATTGTTAACAATTTGAAAAGAAATGGTTAAAAACTGGATGACATTCGAGTGATTGAAAAAGCACTATGATCTCCCACAACTAAGTTCAAGCATGTGGTTGTGGAAATCAAAGAATAAAAGAATTTGGAAACACTATCCATTGATGAACTAATGGTTTCATTGCAAGTGCATGAGCAATGAATGCAAAAGAATGTGGGTTCAACAATAGAGAATGCCTTAGAGTCCAAGTTGACTCTGCAATAACAAAATAATGGCCACATGCAATGAGTCAGTCATCGTGAAAGAGGAAGAGGGCATGGATATCATCCAAGCCATCAATAAAAGAAATAATGTTTTACTATCTTTTGTAGGAGAGGAAATGGTGGAGGGTGATTCACGTGTGGTCATGGAAACATAAAAAAATATACAATATCACAATTGTAAGAAATTCGGTCATCATGATTCTGAATGGTGGAGAAAAATGGGTCAAGATGAACAATCCAACATTGCTGAAGCATCTCACCATGAAGAGAAATAAGGCATCACACTCCTCCCCACACAAGAAAATTGATGTGAATGACCCAATGTATGGTATCTAGACATGGGTGAATGCAACCACATGAGTCGTAATAGAGAGTTGTTCGAGGAACTCACCGAAGAAGTTCATGGTGACGTGATATTTGGCGAATCTTCAAAGTTACCTGTGATTGGAAATGGTAAAATCAAATTTTATCAGAATATCGGAGATCCAAATTACATCTCTAATGTGTATTATATACCAAACATGAAAAATAATGTCATTAGTCTTGGCCAAATCCTTTGGAAGGGGTATGTTATACACATGGAGAATTCTTCATTTTCTATAAGGGATGCTAACAAGAAACATGTTTCTCAATTCGAAATGGAGAATAATCGGATGTTTGTACTGCATATCAACACGAAGGCTGAGGAGTGTCTCTTTGGAATCATGATAAATTACTCATGGAGATGGTATCTGTGCTTTGGGAATCTGCATTTTAGCAGGCTTAAACTTCTCTCCTCATCAACCATGGTGTGTGTCTTTCCGTTGATTGAAGTTCCAAAATCATGTATGTGAGGCATGTACACTCAGTAAGCAATAAAGGATCTCTTTACCAAGTAGAGTGTCTAGACGAGCAAATGAACCACTTCAGTTTGTTCACACTAAAATCTAAGGACCACTTGAAGCACCCTCACATGGAGGTAATATATATTTTATTACCCTCATTGATGATTTTAGTAGAATGTTGTTGTTGTATTGCATCAAAGAAAAATCTTCTGATTTTACTATATTTAAAACCTTCAAAGAACATTTTGAAACTGAAAGTGACCACATAATCAAAGTACTCAGATTTAAAAAAGTGGAGAATAAAACTCAAATGAATTTAAATATTTCTGCAGGGAATAAGGCATCAAGAAAAAATATATTGCTGCCTACATGCCACAGGAAAATTGAATCACAGAAAGAAAAAATTGCACCATCCTAGACATGACGAGGACCATGCTGAAGGAGAAAGGGATGCCAAAGAGCTTTTGGAAAGAGGCAGTGGCATGTACTACCTACCTGCTCAATCAGTTTCCAACCTAGAGCATCAAAACAGGACACCACAAGAGGAATGGAGTGACTAAAAACCGAGCATAGCGCACCTTAGAATATTTGGGTGTGTTTCTTATGCTCAAAGATCCAAAATCAGGAAGAAGGAAGCTTGATGATCGTGGTGAAAAGTGAATCTTCATCAGCTATTGTGAAGAGTCTAAAGCCTATAATATCAACAATACACTAACCAATAAATTAGTGGTGAGCATAGATGTGTTGTTTTGTGAGGAAGAAGCGTGGCAATGGAATGATGAAGAATCAAACAAAAATATTCCAGTCAAGACAGAAGATCTGGAGGAAATACATGATCATCAAAAGAAAACACCGGAAACACCTTCCTCGGGCGCATCATCAGTAAACAGAAGCCTGGGAGTACATTCCATCACTTTAAAAAGCACTCCATCAAGTCAAAATTGGGCTAGCTCATCCTCACCTATGGCGCCTAAAAAGATGAAAAACTTGAGTGAAATTTATGAGAAGATAAAAGAGGTAAATATTTTTTTATTGCATGTAGATCATGTGCCTATGACAATTTAGGAAGCACTAAGGGATGAATTTTGGATAATGGATATGGTATAAGGAATTCATTGCATAGAGAAAAATGACACCTGGGAGCTGAATACACTTCCTAAAATCTTGAAGAACATTAGCGCCAAATGTGTGTATAAGATCAAGCGAAATACTGATGGCGAGATTGATAGATATAAGGAAAGGTTCATAGTAAAGGGGTAAAAACAAAATTTTGGGGTGGACTGTGAGGAAGTATTCAATATTATTTCTCACCTTTGACACTTTAGGGATGATTATCTCCCCTACTGTCCATCATAGTTGGATGATCTACCAATTGGATGTGAAGTCTGTGTTCCTAAATGGAATTTTGGAAAGAAGTTTATGTTGACCAGCCTGAAGGCTTTGTTATGAAAGGGGAGGAAGAAAAAGTGTATCTTCTGAAGAAAACTCTCTATGGGTTGAATCAATCTCCGCGTGGTTGGAATGCATGCATTGACAACTATCTTCGAGAGAACGACTTCACACAATGTCCATATGAGCATGCAGTTTATATAAAGAAGAACAGTCGTGGTGATATATTGATTGCATTCTTGTATGTTGATGATTTTCTATTTATAGGGAAAAATCAAATGATATTCGATGAATTCAAGGGGGACATGTTCTAGGAGTTTGAGATGACCGATGGAGGAATCATGTGCTTTTTTATGGGAATAGAAGTAACACAACAACATGGAGGCATCTATATATCTCAGAAGAGGTATGCTAAGGAGTTTCTTGATAATTTCATGATGGCCAATTGCAATGTTGTAAACACACTTGTAGAAACGAGCTTAAAATTGACAAAATATGGAGAAGGAAGAAGCATTGACTTGAATTTTTTCAAGATTTTGGATTGGAATCCTAAGGTACCTCACAATCACAAGGCCATATATTGGCTTATAGGGTTGGGCTTCTCAGTAGGTAAATGGAAGCGCCAAAATAATCACACTGGCTAGCTGTAAAAATAATTCTCAGGTACGTCAATGGAATGATGGATATTGGTATTTTTTATCCATACAATGAAGAAGCAAAGCTATATGGTTACTTAGACAGTGATTTAGGAGGTTACCAAGATGAAAGGAAAAGCACTAATGGGTATGTATTTTTTCTTGGATTGACTGCTTTCTAATGGAATTCACGGAAGCAGAGTGTGGTCACCTTATCCACATGTGAAACAGAGTATGTGGAAGTATCATCTACTATTTGTGAGGGAATTGGTTGAGAAATTTGATGAAGGAGATGAAGCATCCATAGGATGGATCTACAATCATATATGTGGATAAAAAGTCAACAATTGAACATGCCAAAAATACGGTGCATTATGAAAGAAACAAAAACATTGATACTCGTTTTCATTTTCTCAGGGATCATGTGAAATAGAAAGCTATAAAATTGGAATATTGTCATACTACGGAACATGTGGAATATATTTTCACAAAGCCACTATCGACAGATGCATTCAAAAGATTAAGAACATTTCTCGGAATGAAGCATGTTTTGGTTTGAAGGGGAGTGTTGGAATTTGGAAACCAATAAAGGCATCCATTGGTTTTACAAAGATTGAGTCCCCATGTCTTCCCATGCTGCTCCATTCCACATACAGCTCCCTCATTCCCATACAACGTGTTCCCATGAGTTTTTTCTCTCCCCAAAGAATCTGTTCCATTACCTTGCATGTCACTTATTGTTACTTTGTTTTTTCTTCTTTTCATTAAATGCAGTGTGGGTGTTTATTTTGGTGTATTTTCATAGTATATAAATATGGTCATATGTAATCAGGGAATTATATATGAAAGCTTGAAATCTCATTTGGGGTTTTTTGTGTGCCATTTTTATTCTCCTATAAATTTATCGGCATGTATAGCCAACATAGAATTTTCATGTAGAAGAGGAGTGCATGGAAAATTTCGCACAAGTCCTCATTGTTTTCCATGCATGGAGGAGGTGTCTGCGAAACTGAGAAAATGATCTCTGTGAGATCAAGGTTTCTCCTTCTTACTGTTGGGGCGCATAGAGCCCGACGCCGCAGCGGAAGTAGTCATTGCAGAAACGCACGAGAGGAGAGAAGATTTCACCCGAAGGCATCTTACACGTCACACCTGAAGTAATTTTACATCACCACACCCAAAGGAATTTTTACAACGCACCCACACCCATGAACATACCATTTTTATGTATCGTCGATCATCGCAACCGGGACAAGCCGCTTGATCTCCACAACCAAGAAGACTTTCGATACATGACATCTTCATAAATCTCTTTGCACGCCGTTATTGACAATTATCTCTCCATCATCGCATGTCATCATCTTCACGTGCACACTTTCATTTTCCATCATCACCTTTGCTTCGTATCGGTTACCACAAATGCGGCAACCCCTTCCTCGTTTTTCTCTTGGCATCTACATCTTTGTCTGCCCACATTCCAAAACATGCTACCACTTCCTCTAATATAGACACACAGCCCATATCTCCAATAAATGCGGTCAACATTCAAAATTCCATCATTATTCCATAAATTAATATTGGGAATAACTCTTCATTAATTTTGGGAGAAAATCCTCCATTAATGATGTGAAAATCCCTCCATTAATATTTTCTCTCTCTTCATAAATCAAAATTTTAAATCATAAATCCCAACACTTACCTATGAATGAAAATGAAGTGTTGGACCAAACATCACCTACGCATTGCCTGGATGGGGTCACATGATCAACATGAAAATGCATGATCCATAAGGGATCACACAGGGGACTCCTTGGATGTGCGTCGAGGATTCCCGCGGGTTCGACATACACAGACTACGGTTCTCGGTTTAGCACCGTCAAAACACCATCAGTCATCGCACTGGAATCATTGTTTCTGGTACTGATCATTGTAAGTCTAAGGGTTCTCGATGTCATAAGACAGACATCTACTGAGGTTTGGGTTGCATGGATAAGGATTCGTGACGCTATATAACTGAGGGACTGATATGCTTGTGGTCATCATTACGGGCTTCACCTAATCCGAGGAGTCTGATCAAGGGACGTATGCGATTGAAGGCTTTCAAGTTTTCTGGCTCGTACTTGCGGGAACCAATATGGGTTATCTATATATGTCACGACCCGCCCTCGGGGTCCGTGCCGTGACTACCCCAAGCCCGCCTTCCATAGGCCAGGGGCTGGCGACTAGCACCAAGGCGTAAATCCCGGTAAAAAGGGAAGGCATTGCCTTTGTAAAGTAAACAAACACCACAGAGTAAGAAAGCGGAAAGTAAACACTAAGTAAAAACAGAGTACAACTGAAAGTGCAGAAAAGTAAATGGGCCAGTATACAAACCCAAACTGAAAGAAAAATACAACTCGAAAGGGAAAACAACAACTGTAAGTAAAAGCCTCTACACCGATCTGTCCACTGGAGATTCCACCTGAAGGGTGGGTACAGATAGCTCCACTGCTCCACGGGTCCCGTCGTCCGCTCCGAACACGTACCGCCCAGTGGTCCACCTCCAGGTACCGTCCTGCTCTGCAAGCCTCAGCCAAGATCAACGATGTCCGTCGTCTGCAACCAACACAACGTAGTGCGGGCATAGCCCGTGCAGGGGTGAGTATAAGCTACTCAGTAGGGACCCCGAGACCCCCGAATGTCTCACAAAATCCACAAAGGATAATCCACAAAGGAAGATACAAACACAAAGTAACAACTGACACTGCTTAGGTATATTCCCATACATATACCTAAGTCATCAATTCCAACACGCTCCATCCTCCGAGCCTAAGTACAACTCAGTCCACACAGGAAAGTAAACGTATTCCACACAGGAAAGCAAAACGAAATCCACATAGGATAACACAACTCAATCCACACAGGAAAGCAACAGGATTCAGCTCACACAGGTATACTTCTTCGAAAGACGATAAAGATGATCTCTGATCCATCTAAGTCGTCGGACCCACGAAGGATCGATAGGTAACTAACCCCCGCAAAAGACCCACACAGGATCGGGCCCACATAGGACCTGTAGGCGCTGGTTCACACAGGACCGCTGAGCGCAAAGACCCACACAGGATCGGACCCACACAGGATCGGGCCCACACAGGACCTGTAGCACTGATCCACGTAGGATCGCTGAGTGCTGTAATCGTCGTCGTCGAATCCTCACAGGATCTCTGTACTGTCGTCGTCGTAGTCACAGTAGCAGTAGCAGTAGTAGTCACAGTAACAGTCGCATCCAGCACTAGGGTTCCCGCACACAGCAAGCTCGTTCGGATGGTCCGCTCCACGAGCCAAGAGGCTGATACATCAACTGTCACAAAGTCTAGAGTTGATGTATCCAAAAGTTCCGTATCGTCAACAGGAACTCAACGCAACAGACGACGCATCGATCGGACGCCCGGTCTGAGAGTTATTGGTTTTTTCGTCCCAGGGGCCCGGTTGGTTTTTAAGGCAAAACAAACTCGACCGTACTCCACCTGCGTCCAAACCTCGGGCGGAGTATTCCAAAAGATCTGTCTCACTAAGAGGAACACAACAAAGCTGACGGCACGTCAATCAGACGTCCGTAGCTCAAGATATGAGCGTTTCCGCTCCGAGGGCCCGGTTGGTTTCGTGAACGAACCAACCCGGCCGAACTCAAAGTATTCCGAAACTTTGAGTGCGATATACCGAAACGACCGTCTTGATCCAAGGATCGCGTTTCCGTAGACGGTTCGTCAATCGGAGGTCCGTGGCGTCGCGTTCTTGATGATCCTTCCACGGCGCGGCGCGACGGCGCCGCGCAATATAATCGTGCGAATATCTGCGTGGTGCGACGGCACCACGCCATCTTGTTTCTTCCACAAGATAAATCAACAAGAACAAAGGAGGGGGTTCGGTCGTGTTCATGCGGTCCGGCCCCCTCACTTTAAACGATAACACATATTTAAATATCCTCACGTTTGTAATGCTAGAACCACGAACGAGAATAAAAAAATAAAAAAATAACAACAACCCCTACCTCGATATTCGCACGTTGACGTAGTCGTGGGAAGCGGTCGTTGATTCGTTGACGTCGGTTAGAAGACGAAGAAGTTGAGGAGGAAGCAATCGTAGAAGATGAGTCAAGATGTCATCATCGGTGTTCTTCGTGGGCGGCGGACGTTCTTCGCGTTCTTCCACGAAGGAGATGAAGAAGGTGGAGGATTTCTTCAGCTTCTCTCCAAAGCTCTTCCACACCTCACCCAACAATCCAAATAAAATAAGGTCCCTCCTTATTTTATTTACTAAGCCAATCATTTCAAAAACTTAAATTTCAAAAACAAAACACTTAATTAAATATACATGAGTTGTGTAATTAATTAAGTGTTAAGTTATCAAGGTTTAAAGAGGGAGAGAGGGGAGTTAGGGAATTCGAAAAGGTGGGGCTCAGGTGGGCCCCTCCTCACCTTAATCCTCTCTTAGGTGGTTAAACCACCCAACTTCCAACAAAAGATTTTAA
This sequence comes from Viscum album, assembly GCA_963277665.1. Lineage (NCBI taxonomy): Eukaryota > Viridiplantae > Streptophyta > Magnoliopsida > Santalales > Viscaceae > Viscum > Viscum album. The sequence continues at coordinate 512,951,117 of OY728141.1, read as the reverse complement.
CCACTTTAAAGATATAAAATAAATATTGTATCACAATTTTATTTTACTCTTCATTTCATCCAGAAAATTAAACAACTCTTCCTAGGCAAACGCAACTTCGGAAAAGGTCTTCTTAAGCGAAAATCGGCGCTGCGAGTTCATCGGTGTCCTCGGATGTCAATTCCGAGCACCGGATCAAAATTTATAAATTCCAGCTCGTTCGTTCACTGAACGTACCCGAGCCAAACTTTGGAAAATAATTCCGGGCACTCCGGGCCTCGGAATCAGGTGCCGTCTGAAACTACGCTCTTGTAAAATTCCAAAGAAAATTAAGAAAAAATTTCCCTTGAATTTTACTGGTCTTTAAATTACTCCCACCTCAGGGCTTTACGTCCCCGTAAAGATACATCAAAAACTAGGGAAACAAATGAGGGTACTGAGCACGCATTTGAGCCTCCCGCTCCCATGTGCTCTCCTGGAGGTTCCCGTGCTGCCATCTGATGTGCACAAGAGGAATCGATCGCCCATGCAGGACCCGCTCCTTTCAATCCTCTATCTCCACCGGGACCTCCGTAAAGGTCGCCCCATCGTCAACGTCAAGCTCCCCATGGTCAATGATGTGCGTCGGGTCGTGCACGTATCTCCTCAGCTGAGATACGTGGAAGACGTCGTGCACCCGGTGCAACTGAGGTGGCAGAGCCAGGCGATAAGCCACCTCGCCAACCCTGCTGAGGACCTGGAATGGTTCGATGAAGCGCGGAGATAACTTGCCGCCTCGGCCAAATCTCCGAATACCACGTCGAGGTGAGACCCGCAAGAAGACGTGGTCTCCATCCTCGAACTCCAGTGACCTCCGCCTCCTGTCAGCATATGACTTCTACCGGCTCTGAGCTGTCCTCATCCGCTCCTGAATGACCTAGACCTTCTCTGTCGTGGCCTGGACCATCTCTGGTCCCACAAGTGCTGACTCCCCAGGGTCTGTCCAGCACAAAGGAGATCTACAAGGTCGGCCGTACAATGCCTCGTACGGTGCCATCCCGATGGTGGAGTGGTAGCTGTTGTTGTACGCAAACTCCACCAAGGGTAGGTGGTCCTCCCAGCTACGACCAAAGTCGAGGACACATGCGCGGAGCATGTCCTCGAGAGTCTGAATGGTCCTCTCCGTATGACCATCCGTCTGAGGGTGAAAGGCTGTGCTCAGACGTAGCTGCGTCCCGAACGCCTCCTGTAACCCCATCCAAAGCCGGGAAGTAAAGCGAGCATCTCGATCGGAGACGATAGATGATGGCACACCGTGGAGCCGCACAATCTCCTGAACGTAGAGACGTCCCATGCTCTCCACTGAGCCCTGCTCTCAGATGGGTAAGAAGTGTGCCGACTTGGTGAGTCGGTCAACAATCACCCAGATGGAGTCGTGACCTCTGGAAGTGCGTGGAAGTATAGTCACGAAGTCCATAGATATGCCGTCCCACTTCCACTCTGGAACCTCCAAGGGTTGTACCAAGCCTGCTGGTACCTGATGCTCCGCCTTCACAAACTGGCAGATGAGGCATCGAGAAACGAACTCTGCTACTTCCTTCTTCATGCCTGGCCACCAGTGCTGTCGTCTGAGATCCTGGTACATCTTCGCCACTCCAGGATGTACCGCCAAAGGAGAAGTGTGAAACTCTCTCAGCACTTCCTCTCGCAAAGTGACTGGTACCATGGTACGTCCTCTGAAATGGATGTCGTTCTCTGCTCCAAGGGAGAAACCATCAGGTGCCTGTCCTGAGGATATCAGTGCACGCCGTGTCTCACAGTCAGCGTCCTCACGTTGTGCCTCTCTGACCCGCTGCAATAGTGGAGGGGTGACTGTGAGAGACTGGAGGAAGGCTGCTCCATCTCTATCCACGAAGGATATCTCCAAAGAGGCTAGCTTCTTCATCGCCTCCTCAAGTAGCTGAATGCCCGTCCTCCTGCTGAGGGCATCGGCTACCACGTTCCCCTTCCCAGGAGTATAGACTATCTCAAAGTCATAGTCCTGGAGGAACTCGAGCCATCGCCGCTGTCTTAGGTTCAGGTCCTTCTGTGAGAAGATATACCTGAGACTCTGATGATCGGAAAAGACTGTAAAGCGCTCGCCCATCAGGTAGTGTCGCCATGTCTTCAGAGCGAAGACCATTGCTGCTAACTCCAGGTCATGGGTAGCGTAGTTCTTCTCATGCGGCCTCAACTGACGTGATCCATATGCGATCACTGCCCGCTCCTGCATCAGAACACATCCGAGTCCGGTCCCTGATGCATCGCAGTAGACTACGTACCCTACTCCCTCCTCAGGCAACCCAAGATAGGTGCGCTGGTCAATCTCTGTCTCAGCTCCTGGAAGCTCTGCTGACATCTGTCTGACCACACGAAGGGTTTCCCCTTCTTCGTCAAAGCTGTGAGTGGTGCCACAACTCTATAGAAGTCTGGCACGAATCTCCGATAGTATCCAGCTAGTCCCAAGAAACTCTGAACCTCAGTCACGCTCCTGGGTGGCTCCCATGCTAACACAGCCTCAATCTTCACAGGATCCACTACAACTCCTGCCTCAGAGATAACGTGTCCTAAGAAGTGGACCTCACGTATCCAGAACTGGCACTTCGAGAGCTTACCATAAAGCTGGTGCTCTCGGAGTGTGTCTAGTATAACTCGCAAGTGATAGGCGTGCTCCTCCTCAGTCGTAGAGTAAATTAGAATGTCGTCGATGAAGACCACGACAAACCGATCGAGGTATGGCTGAAAGATCCTGTTCATGAGAGACATGAACACTACTAGAGCATTGGTTACACCGAAAGGCATAACCAAGAACTCATAGTGACCATACCAACATCTGAAGGCCGTCTTCTGCACATCCTCGTCTCTGACTCTGAGCTGATGATAGCCTGACCTGAGGTCTATCTTCGAGAACCACCGTGCTCCCTTGAGCTGATCAAAGAGGTCATCAATCCTCGGTAGCGGATACTTGTTCCTCACTGTCACCTGGTTCAGGCGACGATAGTCAACACAAAGCCATAGGCTCCCATCCGCCTTCTTGGCGAACAATATCGGGGAAGCCTAGGGTGAAACACTGGGTCGGATGAACCCCTTTCCCTGCAAGTCCTTCAACTGTACCCGTAGCTCTCGAAGCTCGGCGGGGGCCATCCGATATGCTGGAGTGGATATCGGGGCTGTCCCGGGGTACAAGTCAATATAAAATTCTACCTCTCTGTGAGGAGGTAGCCCTGGAACGTCGTCAGGAAAAATGTCCGCAAACTGATCCACCACTGCAGGAAAACCAGGACTCTGCACGTCAACTGCTCCAAGGATGAGGCTAGCCAACTGATGAGTAATGGGTTGTCCTGTCCTCCGCGGAAGTCCATCCTGTGCTGCAAAGGCTCCCTTCTCGCCGGTGAAGGTGAACCTGCTCCCGTCGGTGCGTACACATCGCACCTTGCGCCTAAAACAGTCAATCTGTGCATGGACCGTAGATAGCCAATCCATGCCCAAGATGACGTCGTAAGGCCTCGACGCTGCTACAAGAAGATCCCAGCCGAAGCTCTCGCCTCCTAGAGTGATCTCACACTGCCGGCACCAGTGCGTAATCGTCGAGTCTGCTCCCGTAGGAGTCTCTAGCTGTAAGGATCGAGCCAACGGCTCTGTCAGAATCTCCGAGCTCCAAACAAGGGCAGCGGCTATGAAAGAGTGACTCGCTCCTGTGTCTATAAGTACTGCAGCAAGGGTGGAATAGACACAGATAGTACCTCAAATCATCTCAGGTGCGCCGTGGTCGTAGGCCTCTGCTGCCTGGAGTTGTGCCTGTCTCTGCCCGCCAGCTCCCTGTGGTCGGGGTGGACCTCCTGGTGGTGGTGGTGGCAGAGCCTCAAAGCGTCTCCCACCACCAGCTGCTCGTCCAGCTCCTCTACCTCGTCCGCCTCCTCCCTGCGGACCGCCACGGTCGACCCTATGCCTCTGCCTCGGTAGTCCCTCTACTGTCTGCTGCTCCTCGGCACGGCGGGTCGGGCAGTCACGAGCCATGTGGCCCTGCCCGCCGCACGAGTAGCACTGTCTGCCTCTCGAAAGACTGGTTCCTCACGGTGTGCCCCGCACTGCTGAGCCAGTGTCCTGAGGTCGTCTTCCTGAGGGTCTAGTCTGTCTGGACCCCTGAGTCATCCGTCGACTGCCTGCTGCAGATGACTCTACCACGTGCCGCCCTGCGGTGGGTCTCGGTGCTGGTATAGACTCAGCAAGGAAGCTCTCGATCAAAAGGGCCCGCTCCATTACTCCTGTCTGAGTCGGTATGCTGAGGGAGATCAGTGATGCTCTGATCTCGTGTCTCAAACCCTGCTCGAAGGTCCGGGCCCGGAAGAATGGGTCCCGTACCATGTCAGTCGAGTAGCGCGAGAGATCAGTAAATCTCGCCGAGTATTGAGCGACCGTCATGCTGCCCTGCCGCAGCTGAAGAAGCTCCTGGATACGCACCGCACAAAGGGTGGCTGGGACGAACTCCGAGCGGAAGAGGCTCTCAAAGTCCATCCAAAGTAGAGATGCCTCATCGTGCACCTGGAGCATCAAGCTCCACCATCGTCCTGCTGCTGTGTGTAGTAGGCTCGCAGTGAGGATCACCATGAGGTCTGCTGGTGTCCTCACTAGCCTAAACACACGTACCACTACCTCCAGCCAGTCCTCGGCTGCCTGGGGATCCGTCTCCCCACGAAACCTGGGCGGTCGCTGGCGCTGGAACTCATGCAGTGCGCTGAGGCGACGTGAATCGTCAGCGGCTGGTGCTGGAAGCATCGGGGGCTCGGCGGGTAGAGCTACCGCCGGTGCCACTGCTGACAAAGGGCCCTGCACCGAGGCCTCGTCGCTCGGTGGGCTGTCGTCACACTCGACTCTCGGAACCCTAGCTGGCTGCCGTCGTGGGGCCATCTTGAAAAGGAAACAGGTGCGTCACGGTCAGAACAGTATACCTGGTGAGTTGATATAAGTAATCACAAAGAAAACTTGAAACACACACGCAATCAATGTTTTCGTGCATTAAGTCGGAAATCAGAAGTCAGGGTCCTGGTGTACAGATACGTCGGCCGCCGCACCAACACTGGAATCCCTGGACTGATAACCACACTCAATACGCTAAACATTATTGCTTCATATAGAAAAGATCAGAGTTCGCGGTAGAACCGAACTTCCTTTGATACCAATTTGTCACGACCCGCCCTCGGGGTCCATGCCGTGACTACCCCAAGCCCGCCTTCCATAGGCCAGGGGCTGGCGACTAGCACCAAGGCGTAAATCCCGGTAAAAAGGGAAGGCATTGCCTTTGTAAAGTAAACAAACACCACAGAGTAAGCAAGCGGAAAGTAAACACTAAGTAAAAACAGAGTACAACTGAAAGTGCAGAAAAGTAAATGGGCCAGTATACAAACCCAAACTGAAAGTAAAATACAACTCGAAAGGTAAAACAGCAACTGTAAGTAAAAGCCGCTACACCGAGTTGTCCACTAGAGATTCCACCTGAAGGGTGGGTACAGATAGCTCCACTGCTCCATGGGTCCCGTCGTCCGCTCCGATCACGTCCTGCCCAGTGGTCCACCTCCAGGTACCGTCCTGCTCTGAAAGACTCAGCCAAGATCAACGTTGTCCATCGTCTGCAACCAACACAACGTAGTGCGGGCATATCCCGTGCATGGGTGAGTATACGCTACTCAGTAGGGACCCCGAGACCCCCGAATGTCTCACAAAATCCACAAAGGATAATCCACAAAGGAAGATACAAACACAAAGTAACAACTGACACTGCTTAGGTATATGCCCATACATATACCTAAGTCATCAATTCCAACACGCTCCATCCTCCGAGCCCAAGTACAACTCAGTCCACACAGGAAAGTAAACGTATTCCACACAGGAAAGCAAAACGAAATCCACATAGGATAGCACAACTCAATCCACACAGGAAAGCAACAGGATTCAGCTCACACAGGTATACTTCTTCGAAAGACGATAAAGATGATCTTTGATCCGTCTAAGTCGTTGGACCCACGAAGGATCGATAGGTAACTAACCCCCGCAAAAGACCCACACAGGATCGGGCCCACATAGGACCTGTAGGCGCTGGTTCACACAGGACCGCTGAGCGCAAAGACCCACACAGGATCGGACCCACACAGGATCGGGCCCACACAGGACCTGTAGCACTGATCCACGTAGGATCGCTGAGTGCTGTAGTCGTCGTCGTCGAATCCACACAGGATCTCTGTACTATCGTCGTCACAGTCACAGTAGCAGTAGCAGTAGTAGTCACAGTAACAGTCGCAGCCAGCACTAGGGTTCCCGCACACAGCAAGCTCGTTCGGAGGGTCCGCTCCACGAGCCGAGAGGCTGATACATCAACTGTCACAAAGTCTAGAGTTGATGTATCCAAAAGTTCCGTATCGTCAACAGGAACTCAACGCAACAGACGGCGCGTCGATCGGACGCCCGGTCTGAGAGTTATTGGCGTTTTCGTCCCAGGGGCCCGGTTGGTTTTTAAGGAAAAACCAACCCGACCGTACTCCACCTGCGTCCAAACCTCGGGCGGAGTATGCCAAAAGATCCGTCTCACTAAGAGGAACACAACAAAGCTGACGGCACGTCAATCGGACGTCCGTAGCTCAAGATATGAGCGTTTCCGCTCCGAGGCCCCGGTTGGTTTCGTGAACGAACCAACCCGGCCGAACTCAAAGTATTCCGAAACTTTGAGTGCGATATACTGAAACGACCGTCTTGATCCAAGGATCGCGTTGCCGTAGACGGTTCGTCAATCGGAGGTCCGTGGCTCATGTTATGGCCAAAAGACCGAAACCGTCGCGAAAACGGGGGGTCCGGGTCCGGGCTGACCCGGCCCGACCCCCCCCCCCCCCCCAGGTCGGCCCGAACCGGGTCCGACCCAGCCCGGCCGGCGGCGGTCCGGCGCGGCGGCGCGGCGCGGCCGGCGGCGGCGTGGCCTGGCGCCGCTTGTCGCCACGCGCGGGGGGGCAAGGCCCCCGCTTCTTTCAAAAAGGCGGTGCGGCTTTTAGCCGCGCCTTTGGAAACCCCCCCCCCCTTCGTGGGGGGTCTGCTTTGTGGGAAACGGGGGGGCCGCCTGCCCCCCTTAACGAACCCCCCCCCCCCCCCCCTCATAAATGGGGGGGTTTTAGTGCTGGCCGGGGGAATTAAATTCCCCCGGCCTTTGACCTTCCGGCTGGCCAACTGGCCCGCCGGTTTTTCTCCAACGGGACCAGAAAACCGGTCCCCCTTCCGGCTTCCGACGCTGTCGGCCCGGCCGCCGGTCTTCTCGTCCCACCGCGGCCCGGAACCGGCCACAGTGTTCGTCGTCCGGCGCGGTGCGACGGCACCGCGCTCCTCCGTCGCGCCTTTGATTCCCTTCGACGCGGCGCGACGGCGTCGCGTTCTTGATGATCCTTCCACGGTGCGGCGCGACGGCGCATCGCAATATAATCGTGCGAATATCCGCGTGGTGCAACGGCACCACGCCATCTTGTTTCTTCCGCAAGATAAATCAACAAGAACAAAGGAGGGGGTTCGGTCGTGTTCATGCGGTCCGGCCCCCTCACGTTAAACGATAACACATATTTAAATATCCTCACGTTTGTAATGCTAGAACCACGAACGAGAATAAATAAATAAACAAATAACAACAACCCCTACCTCGATAGTCGCATGTTGACGTAGTCGTGGGAAGCGGTCGTCGATTCGTTGATGTCGGTTAGAAGACGAAGAAGTCGAGGAGGAAGCAATCGGAGAAGACGAGTCAAGATGTCATCGTCGGTGTTCTTCGTGGGCGGCGGACGTTCTTCGCGTTCTTCCACGAAGGAGATAAAGAAGGTGGAGGATTTCTTTAGCTTCTCTCCAAAGCTCTTCCACACCTCACCCAACAATCCAAATAAAATAAGGTCCCTCCTTATTTTATTTACTAAGCCAAGCATTTCAAAAACTTAAATTTTCAAAAACAAAATACTTAATTAAATATACATGAGTTGTGTAATTAATTAAGTGTTAAGTTATCAAGCTTTAAAGAGGGAGAGAGGGGAGTTAGGGAATTTGAAAAGGTGGGGCTCGGGTGGGCCCCTCCTCACCTTAATCCTCTCTTAGGTGGTTAAACCACCCAACTTCCAACAAAAGATTTTAACCACTTTAAAGATATAAAATAAATATTGTATCACAATTTTATTTTACTCTTCATTTCATCCAAAAAATTAAACAACTCTTCCTAGGCAAACGCAACTTCAGAAAAGGTCTTCTTAAGCGAAAATCGGCGTTGCGAGTTCATCGGTGTCCTCGGATTTCAATTCCGAGCACCGGATCAAAAGTTAGAAATTTCCGCTCGTTCGTTCACTGAACGTACCCGAGCCAAACTTTGGAAAATAATTCCGGGCACTCCGGGCCTCGAAATCAGGTTCCGTCTGAAACCGCGCTTTTGTAAAATTCCAAAGAAAATTAAGAAAAAATTTCCCTTGAATTTTATGGGTCTTTACAATATAGTCGAGGGATTATATTATCGTGTCGCATGACGTTCCATCACTCATGCGATCGCATGATCCACATGAAGATCCTTCAGGACGACTTGCGGGTGAGTGAATAGGGTGCATGTCATGGATGTCCACATGGAAAAAGGACCTTCTGGTTGAGGACGCGAATCCAAAAACAAATGGGAGGGGATCATGTGATATCATGAATTCCCCATATGAATTAGGCGTTGCATGATGCTCATTTCATCATGCGAATGCCTGATCTTCATGAGGTCAAAGAATAGGTCATTGCACCCACCTAAGGAAGTTATACGGGGATGGTCGATGATGCGCTCTGATCCTCTATCTCCCTTCTTTCCGATGCATCTTTTTCATGATGAGAGCTGGGTTTTTATGGGGAGGTCGCCCTAAAGTTCCTATCGCTTGCACGGGGAGGGCCCTGCGTGAACTAGCGAGACAACCTATTCTTCATGTGATGCCTCGGTTTCCTCTTACAATGTCGCGTGATATGAAAAATCTGAATTAATTTGAATGAAAAATTTTCCCAAGTCCGAAGGGATTGTTGGGGAGAATCTGAAAATACATCTCAGAAAAGATATCATGAGATATCATGTATCTTATTCTAGCAAATACACAATTACAGAATCTTGAATTTCCAAAAAATTGATTTAAAATAAATCTTCAAATCTAAAAGATATATCATATCTCAAAAAATTGAAACACCCACCAATCTACCACTTCACCTCGTCAACTGAGATACCATCCAACAAACTCAGTTAGACCAAACAACTTGTTAGAATCGCACCAACCATTATCCTCTGGAGAAAAATGAAACACATTTGGCAGCTCTGGTAAAAACTTTTGTGCTCCCCCAGCAAAGGAAATCCAAACGCTGAAGTCTTCATCATATCCATATCTGCACCACCAATACTAGAATAAACAATATCTGGTTCCCTCAAAATCGTGATCACCACCAAATCAGGAGAACCTATAGGAAAAACCTGCTCTCCCTACTCAAAATCCCGAGCACCTAGCACCTCACCTCGATCTTCAAATTTTAATTCTTTCTTCACTATTCGCACATTATGAAGAAAAGAATTAGATGTAAGATCCGGAACACCTCATTCAACTTGCTTTCTGAAGTTTATTCTGCCTCACGCACATTCCATCGATCCTCTCAAAACTTACAAAAAATTCTCACCACAAATTTCAAGCCCAAACCATCACCTCTGATACCAATAATTGGGGAGAATCTGAAAATACATATCGAAAAAGATATCATGAGATCTCCAGTATCTCATGATAGAAGATACACAATGAAGGAATCTTGAATTTCAAAAAAAAAGATCTTCAAATCTAAAAGATATATCATATCTCAAAAATGGCAACACCCACATGCGGGCTGAACCCCAATAGGGATCACATTCATAAAATTTGTGTGACGCATTTATTGATCATCTTCCCTTCGATGGCATGATCCAAGGATGATCAGGACATGGCCTCAATTTTTTGAGGAATCACTCATGGTGTGCCATTGTAATTCACGATTGGGTCTCGTGACAACCCATTTTGGTTATCTTGGACTTGTGCAGCTATTAGTAAAGGACTGGAGAGATTGCGGTGATGTTGAGTGGGTGTTGGCCATGCGTCCGGACATTGAACAAGGGTTTTGGGAGTTTAAAGATGAAGTATTTCACCTCATGAGTCTCTCTAATTCCAAAATTGTGCAGGATCAGGATAAGATCAAATTTGAACTCACGATCCGCATGATTGAACTAGACGAATGGGATCAACGAGAGGAATGATCGAACAATTGCGATCAGCAGAAGGCATGATCAAATAATCATCATTTGATTAGCGTGAATAACACATGCGAAATCACTATCTTACATCAAAACCTCCAATATGACTCCCTTTGGTATATAAGATAAGGCACAACCACTATTCAGTGAAGCCAGCAATGGGGACGACACTCATACCACGTACAACACCTCCACCCGGGCTTCAGCCCTATGGGCTTTGCACCCACGCTATGCGCATCGTTGGCCTCACACACCATGTTCCCTATACACTAACATGTCCACCTATTGAGGGAAGTACGCTATTTTCTTCCATCCACATACTATCCCGATTGGATCCCATTATCCATCGTTGACCCTAGTCCCACATGGGCCTCTAGTTGAGACTTTGCTCGGCTAGTTAGTGGGAAGGCCATAATTGTTTGCAAAAAAGTGGTAATAAAACACTTAACATATAAGGATAAAGTTCTAAGTATAATTTAAGGGGCCAAAGTGTATATCCACTATATCTAAGCCCATTATTCAAGGATTCCATGAATGATATACTTGTATTGTCATATAATCATCAATATTCTAAAATCCTCAATCATCAAAGTGTGAAATACACAATTATGGGTGCCAAAAAAATGCCTCCCTTATAATGAGACTTGTTTTGAAAAAATTATACGGTATACATAGATCCCTTTTCCACATTCTTGAATATCTGATGATCCATGATGAACCCATGAGAGGATTTGTTGAGAGTATGACCAAGGAACTCTCAAGTGTTTTTAATATGAAACTTCTGGCCACAAATGCTCAGTTGAATCAAATATAGGAAGTAGTTTTTGACTTCGAGAATGGATATCCAAAAAATGGAATTTATATGAATTCCATAATGGAAAATGGATTAAGTGATAATGGAAATCATGGATGCATCCAAAGTAAGGTACTTAGATCCCTCTACATATCCCATTATAATGAGAATCAAGCCGTACATAGTTCTGAAATATACTAATATGTAGATCAAAATCATGCATAGGAGATATAATTTCATTGAGAAAGTACTCTATGATGAATGTCCTTATGAAGATATAGTTCATATGTAGGAGGGGGAATATCACTGTTTTTTTGATGAAATCCCAAGTAAAGATCAATTTCTAGGTGGATACCTTGCTCAGATCATCCACGATAACAATCCTTCATGTGTAATACCAAACATAACCAATTTCTTGGATTTGAGTGCTTGAGTTAAAATAGTTTAATCTTGGAGAAATGTTAATGAATTCCAACTAACATTAAATTCTTTATTGATTCACCTGCTCCATTAGTTTTGAGATCACTTGATTTACAAAGACAATTAAGACATGTTATCCTTCCCAAATGCTCTAAATTATTCATAAGTCAGGGGAAATAGTGACCATGGATTTATTTTTTATAAGGCCAAATGGTGAGCCCCACAATCTTTGTATCCTTTTTACTTGTTTTTCCAAACCTTTCCTTAAGCTTTATATGAATGAAGACTTAACAGGCATGTAATTGGATTTTTCCAAGGTCAAATTCTTACAGGTTTTCAACCGGAAAAGTTTTTGCGCCTATTCCATCTTATAGATTTATCGTTATTTCATGGATCATACAAAGTGTAAGACCAGTGAGTGGAGAATCGACTTTTTTCCAAGATTCCCTTATCTGGTTTTTATCCCAGTTATTATCATGTTTTTGTTGTTTTAAGGTATTTCAAGCTAGACCATCACTATGATATATCTTAGAGCCTTTTATCTCAGTCATTTTCAGTAATGTAGTTTAGGGTATTCTATATCAAACCTTTGATGTGTGTTAGTTTAAATTATTCTATCTCGGAACTTTGTGTGCTATAGTTTATAGTCTTCTAGAACCGGAATTTTTTATTTTGTAGTTTATAGTCTTATATCTTGGACCATTGTGTGTTGTAGTTTAAAGTTGTCTAGATCGGGACATTATGTGATGTAGTTTAAAGTATTATATCTCATAACATGATGTGTTGTAGTTTATGTTCTTCTGTCATTTACTTTGATGAATAAGGAATACGGGGTAGATAGACCAAGGATGACTCAAAACACTCAGGGGTGTTGAGTTCTGCCATGGTGTTTCTAGGTATCATGAGGATTGGAGTACCTTTATTTCAAAGAGAATATGCCTTTAGTTGGTGGGTTTAATACATTATGCATCAATAGAATGAACAAGAAAAGATGATCTCCACTCTTTTTTCAAGGGTCATTGAATATTTACAGGAGGAATATGGGTTGAGGGAGAAATACTAGGGATTATAGGTCTGTTGGATAGTTGGAATATGGGTGGTGTAATTCATAACCCAAAAGCCTAAGTATGTGAATAATATATGGGTTATACTTACCAGGTATGTCTTGTAACACTCTAAAATGTTATGTTCGTCCACAGTGTCATCGGGGCTCACAAGGATTAAAAATCTCTACATACAGATCCAATATGTCGTTGGTTGTAGGTCTAATCCATTCTATGTCAATATAATGGCTGAACTAGGAGATATATTATCCTTTCTAAGGGCTATGAATGGTTAGAAAAGACTCAAGAATCTTACCAATGAAGTTGGGTACAGAAAGAAAGATATCCATGAAGGGATATTTCACCCTAGGGTAATTTAGCTCTGGATTATGAGCTCGATCCCTAAACCCCATGGTTTCAAATCACGAGGCATGGGCCATCAAAATATTGAGAATGGAGTGTCGCATTCTGGAATTGAGAAAGGGTACAAAAAACAGAAATGTAACATCTAAGGTATCACATCCTATTGGATATTTTGGTATTTGGATTGTAAATCACGGTAAAAAATTCTTGTTTCATGAGGATGACATGGGAAAATCATACTGGGGATGAACCAAAATATAATGGGTCCTAGGTTCTGTCACGGTGACATCATGCTCACAAGAATTTGAAACCCCTTTATACTGGGCCAAGATGTGTCTTGTTGGTGGTTCTACGCCCTTCTGCATAAATAGAATGGACAAGTAGAGAGATCTATTTTCCTTTCCATTGACCATGAAAGGTTTGCGATGAACCATGGAACTTTAAATCATGATGTTCAATTTAAAAAAAATGTATGATCAAATAAGGGTTAGAGAACCCTCAAATTTGAGTCACCGCCTAGCGAACATATTCTTACGGTGAGGAGATGGGACAATTCATTTATCTTACTTTTTTTAGGACTATGGGTTCTAGTTATCATACCTTTCCTTTTATTAGGGCTATAATGTAGGCCCTATGATATTTTGGAATTATTTATTTACAATCAAATTTTTCCTAAACTCAATAGATAAAGTGTTTTGTGGGCGAAGACTTGACTTTTTTTAGGTCTCCCACAGTGGGTTCTCAACCTAAAAATTTTCATGTATCATTCACTAGATATTTAAAGTCTTGTGATTTGGACCATAATGGCTAGAGTATAAGGTCGTACTACTTTTATTTGAAGTGTGGGTAGTTCAATATCATGACACACATGGAACTAATATGTGGGATGTTACTCAAGATCCTAAGTAGGATATCTAGGGTCATGGGCACTCCAACATCCTTCTGAGAGGAAGATGGAAGTGTCACAAATCACGGATCAAAGTCCTCAGGTCACGAGTAATGTAATGGTATAGTCATACTAAGGATGACCCAAAACACACTAAGGTGTTGGGTTCTTCCATGGTTATGTTATGTTAAAATGAATTAGAAATTCCATTTTATTTTGGTCCAAGATGTCGATGGTGGGTGGGTTTTAATCCATTCTTCATCAATATCTTGGCCAAACCGAGGGATCAATTTTATTTTAAAGGTGTTTTGAAAGGATTGTGACAACCTAATTTACTCAAGACATAATGTGTGGTACATGGATTGAGGTGCTTTTAAAAGATGGTGTAAGCATACCAAACTCTGGTTGACCAGTGTAATCCCCTTGTGGTCCTTTGATAAGGGCTGATGATAGGGGATGTTCTGCATAGTTTAATTCCATCTACTGGGGATGTACTTGTTTCTGTGTAGTTTAACATCATGTGTTAAGGAAATTCCTTACTGTTTTAATGTCATGAAGTGAGGATGAAGATGAGCCGATGTGAAAAAAAATGTTGATGTTGTAGCTGGGATCATGGGTGGAAGCCTAAAAATCTATACATACCTGATGAAAATGAGAATCAAGGAAAGCATAGTTCTTAAGGATCTGATCATCTTTAATGTCATATGGTAAGTAAATTAACCATGCAATTTAACTCCATTCAGAAAGGTCTCATATGGTATTCCTTTTATAGTCGTTCCTTTAGGACCCTGAAGAGCCTATCAAAATCTTCCATGCCTGATTTTTATGGGGAAACCCTTACTGAAATTCCTAAGCTCACATGAGCTATGCTCAGATTGAGAATCAAGGAGTGAAAGGGGTTCCTTTCACCATATAGAGGAAATAAAGGATAGAATAGGAGTATTTTACATCACGTGGTGGTGATACCAAGATATAGGATTGAGGCATCCCTATATATCTCATTGGAATGAGAATCAAGCCATACATAGTTCTAGGAAACTCATCCAATTCAATGTCATGTGGAAATCATATCTTCCATGCAGTTTAATATCATGTGGTAAAGAAGTGGATCACCCGACATGAAAGAAAAAGAATATTATGGATACTTTAAATTTTATGTCATGTGTTAAGGAAGTGAGTAACTTTAACTGAAATATCATTACGGCTAGGCCCAAAACTAAAGGGTTGGGCTTCACTACGAATCATGTGATGGAAGGAATCAAAACACACATAGTTATTGAGTAACCTTGTAGTTTAATTTCACACAATAAGGATTTGGATTTCCTTATGTGAATGAAGATGGATTTCATGGACCTGTGTATTTTATCATCATGTGGTAAGGATGAGAGATGAAATTTAGTTTTACTCCTTACTTCCAGGACCTCAATGTATAGTTTAATATCATGTGGATAGGGTGAGCTCCGTATAGTTTAGCTTCATTTTATTAAGTAGAACTCTGTACAACATAATATCATGTGGTTAAGAAGAACTTTATATAGTTTAGAATTATGTATTTAGGAAAAAATATGTACAATTTATCATCATGTGGCTTGGAAAAACATTATACAGTTTATTATCGTGTGTTTAAGATGAAATCCGTACATTTTATTGTCATGTGGTTAGGAAAAAATCCATAAAGTTTATCATCATATGGTTATGATTAAATTTATATAGTTTAATATCATGTGGTTAAGCTGAACTCTATTGAGTTTGTCATCATGCTGTTGGGATAAAATCCGTATAGTATTAACATCATGTGTTTAAGATGAAATCCCTATAGTTTTAACTTCACCTGGTTAGGAAATACTAAGTATAATATATCACCATATGGTCAAGAATATCTCTATATTGTTTAATTTCATGTTTAAATTCATGTGGTTAATATGAATTCTTTCATTCCATATTTGACCGATTTGGGATCTCATATTTGGAATTGGAAATTGTTCTGGGCAGTTTGGGGGGCCTTTTCCAACTAACACTCTATATATCTGAATTCTAGCCACTTAATCATCATATTTATATGTCTTTTCATGGGTTAGTCCATAGAGGCCACCTCTCTGTGTCTCTAAATGACCATGGTGAAGTGTTTTCGATGGTAGATGGGGCACTATATACTGTTAACTGTAGTATTGTGGGGATCTTTCTATATGAAGGTGCCTAATATTTTTGAGCACCTCTCTATACAAAAGTGTATGGGAAATGGGAGGATTACCTTATCTATGAGAGATACCACTATGGGGAGTATGATCAAGGTGGATGATAGGAGTAGGGTCCTAATGATCCATATCCATAGTACCCCAAAGAAGAATATAGTGGTAATGAACCTCTACTGCTTGGGTGGAAGAGTTGGAAGACCCTTGTAGTGTTTAGAATGTGTCTCAAACAACCTCAAGGACACTGTAATTGAGTAGATTGGGAATATAGGCTTTGATCTACATCATGTTCATAACATGTCATCCTTCCTTTTAGTGTTGAGAAGGGGTAGAAGCCCTCTCTTTGCTAGTTTCCATAATCCATAAAAAACAGTATGGTGCTGTTGGAATATGTAAGCACTACTCAGAAGATGCAGGGGTATGCTAATGGGATTCTCTGATGGGGATATAAGCCTGTCCAGAGGCGTATACCGCTCCCACTTGCTGGGAGTTGTCTATAATTGGGATATAAGCCCGATCTAGGGCCTTTGGAATATGTCGATGGTCCTTTTTTGATAGGAGTATGTCTTGTCCCAAGGTGTGTGTCAAGATCACTTGGTGAGCCCTAGTAAGAGTAGGAATATGAGCCCGATGTGGATATGCATTCCCCATAAGAATATGCTGATGGACCTCTAGAATGGGATAAGGGATATGAGCATCCTCTTGTATTTTCTCGAAAGGATGCTGGTGCGGAATTTCTTTGGCAGTAGCAAGAACATGTGCCTAGGATCTGTGATCCACTAGAATATTCCAGATAGACTAACTGATAGGAATATGGGCTTGTCTCAAGGATTTTTCCATTATCACTTGATTAGCCTCATCTTGAGCAAGTATATAAACCAAATAATGTGCCTTTTTAGTATGCCACTAGATTTCTTTGAATGGAATATGAGCCTTTCCTGATGCTTGTACCGCTCTCACATGGTGAGCCCCAACCTGGATGGGGATATGAGCCTGATCATGGGCCTTCGGAATATGTCACCATACTTTTACGATGGGGATATGTGTCTTTCCTGAACCATGTGTGCCTCTCTCAGTTGGTGAGCCCCAGTTGGAACGTTAATATGAGCCCAATTGTAATACCCAAGTAATTTTTTAATAATATATTATGTTATAAATTAAATTAAGTGTTTTAATTAATAATGATAATTATAAATAATTATATCTCAAATTAATTTTAAATTAATGTTCTAAAAACAAATACTATTTTATAGTATTATTTTGTGTATAAGTATATTTAAATATGGATATACGTATTTGATTATTTTCATATAAATAATTATAAAAGTATTTGAATAATAAAATTTATTTTATCAAATGTTTTTTTAATAATTTATTTTAAATGAATTAATTTTTAAATATCAATATATAGGTAAATTGACTATTATAATGATTTTGATAAATATATTAAAATTTCAAATTATTCAGATTATAAATAAATATAAGTATTCATATTGTAATATATATATATACTAACTTTTTGACAAATATAATTAATTGGTTTCTATAAATTTTGATCTTTGAAAATATTATATATAAATATATATAAACATATATGAAATTATAAGTTTTAAATTAGAATATTTTTATAACTATTTAATTTTTAATAAAATTATAAAATATGATTATAACTATTTTAATATTAATGATAAACTTATAATATTGTATATATATTAGGATAATCCATATATAAATAAATTCTACTAAAGAAACTGAATAAATAATAATTATATAATAATAATAATAAAACAAATAGAAAATTGGGTTGGGGATTTCCTTCAGGGGGTCCATCGGGTTCTCACAGTAGGGGAATCCAGAGAAGAGGGCCAAATATGAGCTGGAGAGGTGGTTTTAAAGGTGGGATTCGAGTCAATGCACCGCAATGGGGTTGATCCACCATGGGGTTTTGACCAAGGAGAACCGAGCACCAACATGAGAGTTTGACCGAAGTTGTAGTGGTCTGAGCCTTGTTCGCCGTTAGGATTTCCAATTTGCACATCGGAATACAGATCCAAGGTTTTCGAGCGATTAGGGTTTCAATTTTTTAGACCTAGTGTGAGGTAGGATTTTGTTCTTAGTCTTCTCATCAATGTGAGGTCAAATTGTTTTAGTATTCGGTTGTGCGTCATTTATGTTTTTTTTCAATTTCACAATATCTTATTTATTATTTTTGTGGAACACTGGATCTGGAGGTTGATTTTCTTAATAGTGCAATTTTTGACTTCTTCCAATCATTATCTTTTGTTCTTTTCCATATACTATATGGTTCAAATATATCAACTTGTAGTTATATCTGATCTGTATCATCATTTGGTTTTTTTTAATGTTTATGTCCCTTTTGACAGTCCTTGTTTCATATCGTTTTCTTCATATGAATATGTTTAA
Source organism: Viscum album (assembly GCA_963277665.1). Taxonomy (NCBI): domain Eukaryota; kingdom Viridiplantae; phylum Streptophyta; class Magnoliopsida; order Santalales; family Viscaceae; genus Viscum; species Viscum album. Next base: position 512,932,708 of record OY728141.1, on the reverse strand, counting down.
CCAAATCATTAAATATGAAATCTATAAATTTTATTTTTTTATGTCTTTGTATATTGTCTACTTTCCCTTTTTTGTCCGCATCAACATTCTCATATTTCTCTATAGGCTATGTGTGTCACTGTTTACACAAATGGGATTTATGACTCTAAAATCCTCTTATCTATATGCAAAAAGATGGGGCTAACCAACTTGTTTTTTCTTCCAAAGCCCATGAAATATTCAGTGTTTTTTCCCTACTGGACTTCAAGTAAAGGATTTATTTATCTTTAAAAATTTATAGTCAGGATAAGTATTTATAAAAAATTATTTTTTCATTTAAATTCATTTTTAATCTTCTATAATGAATACAATTTCCTTTTTAAATTTTTTTTCTCACTATGGATTTGTGATATCCAAACATAAAGAACAATATTCATACATATTTTATCAAGGCTATAAGATATCACATTAAATTTTACCCTTCAATTTATAATTTATGTATTAGTAAGAGAAATTCTTTAATTTCAAACATTTATCTGATGTTTTATTTCTATAAGGGAGATTTTATAGTATGTTTTTATAAGTGTTCATATTTAAACTACAAAGAGTTGTTTTCAAGTTTTTATTTAAGTTTGTGAAAGGGTGTAATAAAATTATTTATAGTTCTTTTTTTTAATTTTTTAAGGGATATTATCAATATTTAGATTTTATTTAGGATATATGTTTATTTTCATCAAAATTATATTTGAATTTGTTTCGCCATAAGGGATCATTTTATTTATATTATTTATGTTTTATTCTTAAAAATTATGTTTTGAGAATCTCAAGGGTTTGTTTTTTTGTCAAACTATGTTTATTTTAAAATATATATACATATATATGTATATATATATATGTATATCTATCCAACTATGTATAATTATTTTAAAAACTAATAATGAAAGGGTATATATTTATTTTATCAAAATTTCATTTAAATTTAATTTATTTTGATATAACGGGTTGTTTCATTAATAATCTAAATATTTAAAAGGGTTATTAATTATAACTACGATTCCAAAACCATTATTCCACTAACACATATTTATTTAAAAAAATTATGTTTTAATTTTATTTCATATTAATTCTTCTATTAGATATTCTCATTTATATATATTTTTAGTAAACATGAATTTATTGCGTAATGATGAGTATTGTTATTTCAATGTCATATGTATATATATAAGGGTTAAATTCTTACTTTCATGTATTTAATTATATCTTCAGGTTCATAATTTTATTATAATGTTTCTAAAATATTGTTCATATAATTTCAACATCTTATATTTAAATTATAGACATTGCATTTTCATATACTAATGGCCATTCATAAATTTACAACGTAAGAGATTTATTATTAAATTTTAAGGGATCTATTTTAATTTCAATTTATCAAACTATATTCGATTTTTAAATATATATATTATGTATATATATCTATATTTATATATATATATATCTACTTATTTTTTTTTGTTTTAAGGATTTAAAATCATCTTTAACATTATCATTTTAAGTAAGATGATTGTTTATTTCTATTTATCAAAGGGTTTTGAAATTGTTTCCAATACTTCCATTTATGTTTTATATCTTTCCATATGATACCATTTTATTTAAAAAAATGTATATATATATATATATATTACTCTTAATGTTTATAAATGTATGTATGTGTATATGTCATTTATGTAAAAGCATTATTATTTTCAACATAGAGGCATGTGCGTATGCACATCAATTTTTATAAAAATTTATGTCAACAAATGAATATATGTAAGTATCTTCTATGTAAAACTATTTTATACATATATATGTATGATCTCATAAAAACTAGTATTTCATGACACAATTTTAGCCAAGTAATTATTTTTTACGAAATTGACATCGAAGTGAAAAATTTAAAGAATCTTTATGAACCTTATGATGAAGAATTCCATTTATGATGTTTTTAACTCCAAAGAATCACACCTAGATATTATGAAGGTAGGGTATGGAGAGTGAACCCAAAAAACTTATGAGACTTTTGTCCTATTGTGACGGATGCGCCTAGATAGCACCCCAACATATTGGGTAATGTGTTAATCTCAGGATATGTTAAGTATGGTGCGCAGGAGGTTTATCTTAAGAACATTATGGTGCATGGGAGGTTTATCCAAAGAAAATTATGGGATTAGGGAGTGAAACTAATTCATCATGGGACTATATCTACCATGTATCGGGAGTTAACCGAGAAACCATGTTATGATCCAAGGTGAATTTTAGAATTAAATTATGAAGTGCTTATAAGTTTTCAAGTAAATTTTCTACAGTTTTATGAAATAATGAAGTTTATTTTCCAAATTTTATATATATCGAAAACTATTGAGTTGTTCTAAAATGATATAATTTTGGAAAATTATAGTTTTCAAGATTATATGAGAATTATTATTAATTTTTAGAAAGTTCAAATCTATATTCTAACAATTCTTTTATCAAAATATCTATTTTAAATGATATTTTTGGAACCCCTTACTCAGAAATCAAATTCTCACCCTTTGTTTTTAAATGTTTACCATAGGAATCATTGAATTTATAAGCCAAACTTCGACACTTTTGGTGTTAGCGTGTGCGGAAGCATAGTAGGTAATTGTTTTATTTTTGTTCAACTCTGAAAAATGTATGGTGTGGTCTATTCCTTTTGATCATAGACCAATAAAAAGTCTTGGACTATTTTTAGTTTTGTGTAATTGTTTAGTTACTTTCAATTTAAAAAATATTACTCCACATTTTCAGGCACTGAACCTGAAAGCATTGGTTCAGGACATTATAATTGGTATATGAACAACAGTCTAGACAACATTATAGATTAGATGTCATTTTTTTGAAAAAAAAATCTATGTTATATATTTTTTTTAATTAAGTCCCCTTAGGAATTATTTAATTCGGAAGATGAAAATTCAGAATTTTCTATAGTTAGATGAAAAAATTGTTAGGAAAAAATTATTTTAAGAGCGGAATAATGTAACACCAGAGTAATTTTTTTAATAATACGTTAAGTTATAATTTAAATTAAGTTTTTTAATTAATAATAATACTTATAAATAATCATATTTCAAATTAATTTTAAATTAATTTTCTAAAAAAATACTATTTATATTATTATTTTTTGTAAAAGAGGATTTTAATATGTATATACGTATTTGATTATTTTCATAAAAATTATTATAAAATTTTTTGAATAACAAAATTTATTATATCTAAAGTTTATTTCAAAAAATATTTTGAATGAGTAAATTTTTAAATATCAATATATATATATATATTGACTATTATAATTATTTTGATAAATATATTAAAATGTAAAATTATTCTGATTATAAATAAATATAAGTATTCATATTTAAGTATATATATATATATATATATATTAACTTTTATCTAATATAATTGATTGGTTTTTATAAATTTTTATCTTTGAAAATATGATATATAAATATATATGAAATTATTGGTTTTAAATTAGATTATTTTTATAACTATTTACTTTTTAATAAAATTATAATATATGATTGTAACTATTTTTATATTGAAGTTCAACTTATAATATTAAATATATGTATTATGATAATCCTTATATAAATGAATACTTTTAAAGAAATTAAATAAATAATAATCATATAATAATAATAAAACTAATTGAAAATTAGGTTGGGGGGTTTCCTTTTGGGGGTCCATCGGGTTCATGCAGTAGGGAAATCCTAAGAAGAGGGTTGGGTACAAGCTGGAGAGGAGGTCACGTATGAGGGATTTGAGTTGACGCGCCATGATGGGGTAATCTGCTTGGGGGTTTAGAACAAGGGGTACTGAGTGCCGGTAGGGGAGTCAAACGAAGCCGTGGTGGTCTAAGATTCATTTTCTATTGGGGTTTCCAATTCACACATCAAAATCCAGATTCGAGGTTTTCAGGTGGTTAGAGTTTCAATTTTCTAGACCCAGTGGGAGGTAGGCTTTTGTTCTTGGTCTTCGCATCTATGTGAGGTTGAATTAGTTTAGTTTTAAGTTGTGCACCATTTTCGTTTTTGTCTATTTCACAATCTTCTGTTTTTTATTTATATAGACCACTAGATCTGGATGTTTATTTACTTGATAGTGTAATTATTGAATTATTCCAATTGATATCTTCTATTCTTTGTCATCTACTTTGCGGTTCGAATATATCAACTTGTGTTTATCTCTTATTTGCATCATCATTTGTTTTTTTAATGTTTCTGTCCCTTTTAATCATCCTTGTTTTGTATTGTTTTCTTCATACAAATATGTTTAGAAGAATCATTGAATATGAAATCTATATATATTATTTTTTTCTATCTTTGTATAGTTTTTAATTTCTCTTTTATATCTCCGTCAACATGCTTAGCTTGCTCAAGAAGCTGTGTGTGTGACTATTTGTACAAATGGGATTATTGACTATAAAAACCTCTTATCTATGGGTAAACAGATGGGGAAAACCAACCTATTTTTATGTTCAAATCCAAAGGAATCTCCTAATTTTTTTTTTCTATTGGACTTCATGTAAAGGATTTATTTATCTTTCAAAATTTATAGTAAGGATATGTATTTATCAAAAATTATGTTTTGACATAAATTCATTTTAAATCTACTGCAACAAATACATTTAGCTTTTTCAATTTTGTTCCTTGTTTTGGATTTTTGATATTCAAACACAAAGAATGAAATTCATACTTATGTTCTCATGGCCTTAGGGGGTTTCCTTTAATTTTACCCTTCAATTTATAATGTATGTATTAGTAATGGAAATTATTTAATTTCAAATAGTTTTCTGAATTTTTATTTCTATAAGGGAGATTATATACTATGTTTTTTAATTTTACATATTTTAACTACAAATAATTATTTTCATGTTTTTATTTAAGTTTGTGCAAGGGTGTAATAAAATTATTTATTGTTCTTGATTTTTATTAAATTTCGGAAAAGATATTAACAATTTTAAGATTTTTTTAAGGATATATATTTATTTTCATCAAAACTATATATGAATTTTTTCTTACAAAATGGATCATTTTATTTAAATGATTTATGTTTTATTATTTTAAATTATGTTTTGAGAATCTCAAGGGGGTTTTTTTCAATCTATGTTTATTTTATAATACATATACATATATATGTATATCTATCCAAACAAGTATAATTATTTTCAAAGCTCATAATGAATTGATGGATACCTATTTTGTCAAAATTTCATTTAAATTTATTTTATTTTGGTATAATGTGTTGCTTCATTAATAATATAAATATGTTCAAGGATTATTAATTCTAAGTAAGATTCCAAAACTATTATTCCACTAATATATATTTATTTAAAAAAATTTATGTTTTAATTTGATTTTATATTAATTATACCAATGGATATTCTCATTTATTGAGGTTTTTATCAAACATGAATTTATTCCGTGATGATGAGTATTATGACTTTAATCTCATATGTATATATATATAAGGATGAAATGATTACATTCATGTATATAATTATATCATCAATTTTATAATATCATTATCATTTTTCTAAAATATTTCTCATATCATTTCACCATATTATATTGAAATTATGGACGTCACATTTACATATATTAATGACTATTCAGAAATTTATAATGTAAGAGATATATTATTTAATTTTAAGGTATAAAATTTAATTTCAATTTATAAAACTATGTTAGATTTTTAAATATATATATATATATATAATATTTATAAATATATATTTATGTATATATATATCTACTTCTTTTATTTCATTTTAAGGATTTAAAATCACTTCTTACGTGATCTTTTTATGTAAGAGAATTATTTATTTATATTTATCAAAGGGTTTTGAAATTATATTTAATCCATCCATTAATTTTTTATATCATTCCATATGAAACAAATTTATTTAATACATGTATATATATATATTACACTTAATGTTTATAAATGTATGTATGTGTATATGTCATTTTATGTAAAATAATTATTATTTTAAGCATACATTCATGTGATTATATACATCTTGTTTTATAAAAATTTATATAAACAAATGAATATATATATGTATATATTATGTAAAAATATTTTCTACATATATTTGTATGATCTCATGAAAAACTAGTTTTGTCATGACACATGTTTAGCCAAGTAATTTCTTATTACATAATGGACATCGAAGTTCAAAATTTAAAGAATCTTCATGGACCTTATGATCAAGGATGCAAGCTAAAATGTATTTAATTCCAAATCATTGCACCTAGATATTATGAAGTTAGGGTATTGGGAGTGAACCCAAAACCCTTATGGGACTTTTGGCCAATTATGATGGGTGTGCCCAGATAGCGCCCCAATTCATTGGGTAATGTGTCAATCTCATGAGACGTTAAGTATGGTGTACTGGAGGTTTATCCTAAGCACATTATAGCGCATGAGAGGTTTATCCTAAGAAAAATATGGGATTAGGTTGTGAACCTAATCCATCATGGGACTATGTGCACAATGTCTCGGGAGTGAACTGACAATCCTTGTTATGATCCAAGGTGTATTTGAGAATTAAAATATGAAGCACTAATAAGTTTTCAAGTAAATTTTATATAGTTTTATGAATAAATGAAGTTGACTTTAAAATTTTTATATAAATCAAAAACCATTTAGTTGTTTTAAAATGTTATTATTTTTGAAAATTATAGTTTTCAAGATTATACGAGGATTATTATTATTTTTAAATAAGTTTAAAACTATCTTCTAACCATTATTTTATCAAACGAAATATTTTAAATGATATTTTCGAAACCCCTTACTGTGAAATTAAATTATCAACCTTTGTTTTTAATTTTTTTTCATAGGAATCATAGAAGTTCTAAGTCGAAATTGATTTTTTTAGTGTTAGCACACATAGAAACTTATTAGGCATTTTTTTTATTTTTATCCAACTCTGATAAATGTAAGGTGTTGTATAATCCTCCATAACCTAGACCGGTAAAAGGTTATTGATTGTTTTTAGTTTTGTGTATATATTTAGATACTTTTATTTTTTATTAAAAATTTACACAAAAGTTTCAATCATTAAACCCAAAAGAATGGTTTCCGGACATTATAACAGCCCTATGCCTTGTCAATGACTGGGATATACTGATAATCCTCCCAGATAGAAGAAAGAATATGAACTTTCTACAAATAAACCAATTTTTCACAATGATCAGAGTTTTGTTATACCCTATATATAGGTATATAAATATACACATCTCCCTTCATCTTAACTAGAATATATTGGGGTAGTTTCTCTATTTCTGTCTCAAAGAACTGGAACTTCAATAGGGTTAGTACATGAATATATGCATATATTCTCATAGTAGTCAAGATATGTTGGTTGATGCCTTTGATTGGAGTGGGGGATATATTCCCACTAATTTCCTCCATGTTCCCATGGAATATATCGATGGATTTCATGTACGAGTGTAGGGATATGAGCCCCCCCATGTATGTTGTAGGAACATGCCCCCAGACATACTTCAAGTGAGAAGGGATGTGAGCCTTCTCTCTCTGGTCTATAGCTTTTTGCATTTTGAAAAGGATTCATTAATGACCATATCTATGTTTTGGGGGATGTGACCTATTGAAGAACACCCTTAGTGGGAAACTAAGGGGTATTGGTGGTTTTGTGATATAGTTGGGATCGAGATAGCACTGCATCTGTGGTGGTTATAGAAAATGTAACTTTCACATGATGATGACGATATCTTCTAGAGATTGAAATGCTACACATTTTACTTTATTTTGATCAGGACGTGTTCTGTCTAGTTTATCATCATTTTGAAAGGATGTGAATATAGGTGGGTGGGCCATGATATAAGATCCATGCATCCTTACGTATCGTATTAGGATGAGAATCAAGCTGTATATAGTTCTGGAAAATCCATACACTTTAATGCCATATGGAAAGGACACCAGTTGTGAAATTTAACTTCTTGTGGTATCGATGTGAATATTTATGGATGGGATAGGATATAAGATCCAGGAATCCCTATATATCTCCTTTGTATGAGAATAAAGTTGTATGACGTTCTATAAAACCCATCCATTTTAATGTCATTTAGAAAGGAAATCATCCCTATAGTTTAACATCTTGCGGTAAGGATGTGAATATAGGTGGTTAGGCTAGGATATAGGATGCATGAATCCCTATATATCTCATTAGTATGAGAATCAATCAAGGCATTTTTCTTGAATGCATGTGTGGTTGGAGACTAATACCACCAACGGTGGCCCTTATGGGTGAGGTCTATAGGTATGTACAGTTTTATGTTGTGTAAGGGACATCAACCATGTAGTTTAATATCATGTGGTGAGGAGTCATAGTATTCCTTTTATGGTATTCAATTTAGAACCATGATGACCCTATAGAAATATGTTATTCCATGATTATTTAGGGAATCCCTTGCCTAAACTCTTAAGAGAACATGATCCATGCGCATTGTGAAAAACAAAGAATTGGAAAGGGTTATTTTCACTATATAGAGGAACCTTAGAGAAGGACATGGGGATTTTGTATCATTTAGTGTCTAGAACAATATATAGTATCAATCCATCCCTAAGTATCCCATTGAAAGATGATAATCAAGCCGTATGTATTTATAGATGGTCTGTTTAGTTTAACATTGTGTGGTGAGGACGTTAGCTATGCAGTTTAACATATCTCGATAAGGACGATGATCTTATAGTTTAACTTCTTGCAGTAAGAATGATGGATATGTAGTTTAACATCATGTGGTAAGGATGATGACCATATAGTTTAATGTCTTGCAGTAAATACAATAAACAAGCAGTTTAACGTCCTAAGGTAAGGAAAATAGTTTTTTAGTTTAACATCTTGTGGTAATGACAATGTTCATACACTTTAACATATTGTGGTAAAGAAAACCAATCGTAAAATTTAACATCTTGTGGTAATAAAAATGGTCATCTAGTTTAACATCTTTCAGTAAGAACAATAGCCGTGTAATTTATCATCTTACGGTTAGAAAAATGGATATAAATATTAATGTGTTGCGGTAAGGAAAACGATCGTGTATTTTAATTTCTTTCAGTAAGGAAAATGGACTTGAAATTTAATTTATTGTGGTAAGGAAAATAGATTTGTAGTTTAACATATTTTAGTCAGGAAAATTGTCGTGTAGATTAATGTCTTATAGTAATGAAAAATGGAAGTGTAGTTTAACATCTTATAGTTAGGAAAATGGTCGTGCAATTTAACATCTTGAGGAAAGGAAAATGGCTTTGCATTTTAATGCCTTTTGGTAAGGAGAACTACTATGAAATTTAATGACTTTAAGTAATGAAAATGGTTGTGTAGCTTAATTTCCTAAGATAAGGACAATGATCAAGGAAATTAATGCCTTGAGGTAAGTGAAATGGTGAATAACCTATCAGGAGATTGGATATTCCGAAGGAGCTTGGATAACTCTTATTCACATTGTATGAGTTTTTAGATACTACTACTCTATCAAACCTGCACTTACATGTAACTCTAAGAAATCCTTGAAGATAAAGCATCTTTCTATCATATTCCCGAGACATTGATGGTATGGGAAATGGTTTTCATGGCCTACTATCCTTACCTCTTATGGATTTCTCATCATTGAGAGATCATCAAATCAGTTTCCATGGAATATTTGAAATACATAGGAACTTATCTAGATTGTAATAAATATACTAATCGTTGTATTTCTTCATGATATGGGATATAAGGTTACTTCTCCCATATGTTATATGTACTTCCATTGATGTGGGTGCATGGTTGAGTTTGGAGTATGGGGTATAGAGACCAGATCTTTATTATCCTAGGGATGGTGCTAAATCATTGGGGTTCTCGGATGACATTAACGCTTCCCATTGATTGAAAGACCCCAAATAACCAAGAGGCTTTGTGGAAATATTTGAGGGTATATGGATTCCAAAATATCCTCGATGAAGAGGTGGAAAATATGTAAATTCAACCAGCCCTATGGGTTGGGGGTCCTGAAAATATAAAGATTCCCTCAACCCTGTGGGATGGGGTGATATAGAACAATGATTAGATTTCTCCTGATGAGGGGATGATAAATATGAAAATTCCCGCAACCCTATGGGTTTGGGAACATAACTGCAAGGCAGGTTTCAATAATTAGACATGGGTACATCATCATGATGTAGAGATCTCAGGGTTATTCCCACACTTATATCATAGAGATCCCTATTCTCTTGTTAGAGTTAATTGATATATTCTAATGAATAAATTTCTTTATCATCCTCAAGGGACTGGATGGAATAAGCCATGGAAACACCCTTTCCTCTGTTAGTGGTATGAGGAGTTGATGACTAGAGGAGTCCTATTTCCAACCCTAGAGACTATATCCAATGTATTCGTTTTCCATACCCTCCATTTTTATCACCCTTTGAAATATAATCATGTTCGGGAACACCTTATTTGATTCCTAAAAGATACCATTATGCCTTTCTTTTTTATGTCAGTGGTAGAAGGTAGGTTGACTTGGTGTGATAGAGATGACTATAAGAGGTCATGATTTTACTCTTCAAGAATGTTCCCATTCAGATATGATGAGGAGTCTTTAGATTCGATTGATATCATATTGACTAATAAAGAGGTGGGATAGTTCTCTTCCTCAATAAAGTATCTCATTTGGGAGGTCAATGTCTACGATATCATTTAATGGGTTGGCTCTATTGTACTATTTGAGGGGACGGTGCCCATTGTACGATTTGAGGGGTCAGTTCCCATAGTAACTTTTTAGGGTTCTTTTCTCATAGTACCATTTGAGAGGATGGTTCCCATAATGAAGGTGATCCTAGGGTAAAAAAAGGAAGAAATTACCCTAGAACTACAGGCTGGGGTGCTCCCTAGGATTCCGTAGTTACCAAGGCTAGTTATGATGATGTCAAAGGAACCTATCTAGAGATGATATGAGAGTTAATCTAGAGCACTTTCAGAATACACTGGTGGTCCATAGATTGATTGGCAGTACTGGGGATATAAGCCTACACTAGGGCTAAATCATTTGGATACCCCTAGTGGTCTCTCCATCTGGGTTCCCTAACTTGGATAGTTGGTGTAGGCACAACCTCCTCTACAACTCCTAGTGGAATCATGGACATATGTTGAGAATGAATATATGAATGGATGGGAGACCTCATAAGAAACTCTTGTTTGATTGATTTTTCCTGTTGACTATTCTTATCCACTTCCTTAAGGTAGGTAAGGGATCTATTAATACACTATAGAGATTGTCACCCAAAGTGGTTGAATTTGGAAACAAGGCCCAATTGCTATGATGCGGTTGGTGATGGGAAATATGACCTATGGGAACTCAACCTTGAAAGGACTTCATGATCCAATTATAGAGTTATGATGAAGCTATTTATGTGGTATTATTGGACTAATAAACTCACCAATGGACACTGGATGTGGTGTGTTTTTGACAATATACGTTGGGGAGTCGTGGAAAAAGAAAATTTTATAGCGATCTCAGAATCCATTGGAGTATTCGATGATGTCATTTTGATTCCAAGGAATCTTGAGAAATTCTGAGTAAGAAAATAAGACACCTTATCATTTTATCATCATATATAAGATTACATGTTTGATTAAAAAATTTTATAGTTAATGTATAAAGAGGTAGTCCCATATTTTTTCACAAGGTTTAGTGAAGTTAAAAGAAACATGTCATGTTCACCATTTTGTTGTGAAATGAAAACAACATAAACTATCCTAACATGCACTTGAAAATCTACTATTTTTGACCCATGAAGGGGATGAAATAGTTAAAGGATTAATTTCAAATTCACTATTTTTTTCTTTGGGATTTATGATGTGGATGAGATCATGTTCGATAGTTTGATTTGGGGGGGGGGGGGTTTATGGATTTTCTCAATTGCTCACATCAGGTTTTCCATTTTTTTAGTATTCTCTAGAAATTCCCAGAATCTTCCACATCCATAACTTATTTCAAAATTACTTTACAAAAACAGATGGTCCGGTAGGGTTTCACTCCTCATGATGCTTAGGAACACCCAAATGTCGAGAGGATATGAGTGTGGGCTCATCACGCTCTTTTGGGGGGAATTGTTCCCTATTCCAGGACTCTCTTATATATTTAAGATAATTTCATGAAATATTTACCTGTCCTAGATATGGGATGGGTTACCCCTATTCTAATGACTTGATTATGAACATGTATTGATAGGAATAATGGTGTGTATATCAAAGGATCTCTATCATTCTCTTGTTTATTTATGATGCTTGGGTTTATGGACATGTCTAGGAACTATGGTGTCTATTTCCATATGGGGAGGTAGTTTGTGTCATATAGATGGTATTTAACCTCTATGAGGCATCCTATGTATCTTGTGAAAAAGTATCAAATCCCACATAGTTTGATTGGTAGAGTTTAAGGTCGTGTGACTGCACCCATCCATGTTGTTTAACATTATGTCGAAATGACAAGAATATCAGACTCAGAACATGGTGAGGAATCCTATGTATCCTATTTGAGATAGGAATAAAATTCTATATAGTTCTCATAATGGGTGTTTGTGTCATGATCGATACGATATTAGATGCCATAGATGGGACTTATTCATATGAGACTACCATGAGTTGCTTCTTTGGGAATATGGCCCTTTGATCGGAGATGAGAAGTAATCAGACATACATCCCAATGATGGTCCCACAAAAGGGTAATTCCCAAAATTATTTTAATACAATCATAATTGGTCTCTAAACCCATGTGATCCATGCTCAATTTGGGAATCAATATATAACGGTAGATTGGACACATTGCATGAGAGAATATCTGTATGGGGCATACATAATAGAATTTACCTTCTAGGGGCATGATTACCCATCTTCTAGAGGGTATGGTATGGAGATCAGGCCTTAGTAAGACATCCTACATATTCTATTTTATAACACGAATCAGAGTCATCACAGTCCAGTTTTTTCCCTAACCCTCTGATGGGTTTGAGGTACTTGAGTGTATGATCGGGTCTTATAATTAAAATAATTCCCTTGAATGAGTCCTCTTATCATCCACTGATGGATAAGGAGGTATGGAAGACCTAAGGGATAATTTAACACCTGTATTTTAGGAATATGTGGGATAGGAAGGGACTTACACCGAAGTGGATTCCCATTAGATCTCGTTCCATAGGAAGGCGTCCTACATATCCTGATTATAGAAAGAATCAGGGTTCTTGTAGTCCACTTATCCTTTTACATGTTAATGGGATAAGGTGGATGATCATGCTCAGGGACATTATCATTATCTCTAAGATTTTAGGAATGTTAGGGGCTTATTCATGTGTGGATTCCCTTTTTTTAAAGGCTTACACATTGAGGATACCCTTTGATTGGGGCTTACGCATTAAGGAAATATAATCATGGGATACATGTTATATTATGTCCGTAATCGGGGATTACACACTGAGGCTTTCCTATGTCACACTAATTCTTTATTTTCTGATAGAAAATGAGAGGTGGTGATGACTATGAATGGTATATCCAAGAGAATGACCTTGGTAGGGTCTAATAAGTGTGTAACCCTATCTCATTAAAGAAACTTCTTGTAACACCAAGAGAAAATTTAAACTGTAATTAATTATTTAACAATTTGTTTATAAATTAAAATTAAGGAATGATTTAATAAAAAGTATTTATAAATATTTATAAAAATAATTTTTGAATAAAAATATAAAATATTACTTTGTACATTGTATTTTTTTCTAAAGAAATTAATATATACTTGTATTAATATATGTTGCAAGGATGCGTATGAGAATTAATTTTAACAAGAATTGATTAATTTCGTATAGAAGATAATTATTTTATAAAGTTATTAGAAATAATTATCATTTAATAATAATAAATGAAATAATTCATAAAATTATGAATTATAAGATAATTATAAACTATACCATTTATATTGAAATTATAAATTTACTATGAAAATATAACTTATTAAGAAAGTGTATTTTTATTATTATTATAAGTTATGAAAATTATTTTGATTATATAAATTTTATTATATTACATGATTTGAATTATATATAACAATGATATTAATTGAATAATAATTAATAATAATAATAATAAATGCATAATTATATAACAAAAACAAAACATGAAATTTTAAAACAAAATAACAATGAAGCAGGATAAAGAAAAATCGGGTTAGGGTTTTGAGTCAAGAGGCGTAACAGGTTTCTTCTACAAGAGGATGAAATGTTGGGTTTATTCGAATCGTGGGTGATGGAGTCTTCGAGAATGGGTCGCTCAAATCAATGGACTCTAGGTCACAAAACAGAGCCGACATCGAGGTTTTGACCAAGATCCAATCGCCGGAAATTGCACGATGAGAGTCGAAGCCAAAGGTGAAGCATTCAAGATTCATGAATCTTCTACAGAGGATGGATTGAGTTCAGATCTAGAATCGAGTTCAAGTGAGGGTTTCAAAGAAGTGTTCAAAGCACGGTTAGGATTTGACTACACCTGATCTGTGCTGGGTTAACGTTCGAAGTTGGATATAGGGGAAAAACATCCAATTTGAAAATCTCCTCCATTTTTTAAGTTGTACTTGTTTATTGATGTTTTCTTTATCTGAATATTTTAGTTATTTGTCAAATAATGACCTAGTTTATCAATTTCATTCACTCGCATCCTGATTTTTATTGAACTTGATGTCCATGATTAGAACATATTTTTTTCAAATGCATGATGTAATTTGGGAACATTTTATTAAAAATTATATTATGAATTTATCTAATATGTGGTTGTGGATCAATGCATAATAGATAATCCCCTATTTTGGAAATCAATATCTTCTATTGTATCTGTATTTTGTCACCGATTCTTCATATGTCTTAATTTTCCACAGTTTATCATTAATACTTGCATCGATAGTCAATTATTTCTATTGACTTATATGAAAATATGGTTTGTTATAACTCCAACATGTAGAAAAAAGGTTAATGTCACCATATTTTTCATCTAATCCATATATTTACTTAGATTTAATATGCAATTTCTATTATTTTATTAAGTAGCTAGTATACACATCACAATAGAAAACACTTCTATAAATGACCCACTAAAACTCAATTTCTATTCCTCAAACATTATCATCCTTCCCCATATGAATAGAATACTAATACACTATCTATTTTCTAAATTGGTTCTGAGGTAAGGGATTAACTATTTTAAAATAATTATAATTTCCAGTATTTCCATTTTATTAAGGGAGTTTATTTTTTATGCAAATTTTTCTTTCAAATTCATTTTTCATTAGAATTAAAATTGTCAAATGGTGAAAAAATTATTTTGGGGAATCCTAAATCAAACTTGTTTTCAATTTTAAAATGTTATCTCAAAAATTTTATAAGTATTTAAGGGATTCTATAATAATAATATTTTTTCTTTATAGTTTGACGAAAATAATATTTCTGATGTTCTATGTATGCAATATTTGTTTTAAAACATATTTTAGTTTTAATATATGTATATATATGTGTGTGTGTGTGTGTTAAAGGTGAATTAATCATATTAAAATCATTTATTTTATAATAAACTATTATTGTTAGATTTTGAAGATACTGTTTTATTTTTGGAAGTTGAATTTATTAAAAAATCATTTAATTTAGAAGTCATACATATTAGAGGAATGTACATATCCGATAATTGCATATGTCATTTAATCAAATGATTAATTTTAAGTATATTATTATTCTTACATGTTTTATACTTCCATAAAATCCTTATCTATATTTGTAATCCATGAATTGAATATGTGTGTTTTTGTTTAAATTTTTATGTTCTTGCAATATATATATATATATATATATATATATGTATATTGAGATTTATTTTTTTTACATAGAATAAATCATGTCAGTATCTTACATGGGTATAAAATACATGGGTACATATTAATCGAACACAAAAATGACTTATTCATCATTCGAGATCATTACCTTTTAATTTAAATTATATGATCAAGTATATATAAATTTATATATGCACTTATTAAATTTAGGATATTCAAAACTTTTACATATATATATATCTTCATGAAAGAGTGAACACATATGAAATGATACTAGGATAATTTCATGTGTGATATATAAATTGCATGTGATTATTATTGCTATTACTTTATATGTTATGTCATTATTCCAGGACAAAAAGTAATTAATCAAATATGTATTTGATATTTTTATTCATGATTGAGTTTTTAAAATAGTTGAAGTTACAACAATATGAAATCATGTATTTCATAATAAGTTTGGGTACATGGATGTTTATGAAAGGTCTATGTGACAAGAATTTTGTTGAGAACCAAACTTGCAAGTGAAATTTAATGGAAGTTCATATATTTATATATATACATACTCATATATATAAATATAAGTGTAATCTATATTTTAACATAGTGACATGTTTAAAAATCAAAATCCAGTGAAAATATATATAAGTAAAGTAATATTAAATTTTTTTATAAAATTTGGTGTATGAATGTTGTAAATATGGTAGGGAATTGGAGAGTGAACCCAATCCCTCAAAATGGGGATTTTCCTAAGATAACCTTAAATGTTGCAAGCTTCCACAATACATGGTGTTTTTTTCAAAATCTTGGGTAGTGTATTCCAAAAAATCACTGGATTAATTTTAAAGCAATTTCTGTATGTAAGTAATTTCAAAAGTGGTATATTATTTTAAATACAAGTAATTTCAATTACATTTTTCAAACGGTGTTTTGAAAAGTATTTTTATGTTATATTTAAAGGAAATTTGCAAAGATATTTTTTAAAGAAATATTTTCTATAAAGTATTTAAACAATTTCAAAACTCCTTACCGCGAAATTGGATTCCCACCCTTTGTTTTAAAATTATTTTTCACTAGTTTATTAGAAGTTCAAATTCAGAAGTCATCTCTTTTAGAGTTAGCACATGCGGAAGCATAGTGGGCAGTTGCATTATTTTTTTTCAAATCTGATAAATTTAAGGTGTTGTCTAATCCTCCAAAATCTAGATTGTTAAAAGTTCCTTGTTTGTGTAATCTTCCGTGATAATATTTAGTTATATATATATATATATAAATTAAATAGCATTTTTAAGCACTGAGTCTAGAAGAGCGGGCTCCGATCGTTATAATTGGTATCAGAGGCACGGTCTAGAAAACTATGGAGATTAGATGTTGTCGTTAAGAAAACAAATCAACATGACAATTTTTTTATTTAGATAAGTTATGTCCCCTTAGAAATTCATTAATTCTGAATATGGAAATTCAAAATTTTCTCATGGATGATAAACGAAATGTGAGGGCGCAATTATTTTAAGGGAGGAGAATATAACACCACAATAAAATTTAAATTGTAATTAATTATTTAATAATTTGTTCATAAATTTAAACTAAGGAATGATTTAATAACAAGGCATTATAAAAATTTTTAAAAATACATTTTGAATCCAAATATAAAATATTACGTTATATATAGTATTTTTATGTCTTAAGAAACTCATATATATTTGTTTAAATATATGTTTCAAGGTTGTATATGAGAATTATTTTTAATAACAAATTATTAATTTTGGATAGAAGATCAGTATTTTATAAAATTATTAGAAGTAATTAACATTTAAGAATCATAAATGAAATATTTCATAAAATTATGAATTATAAAAAAAATTCAAATTTTACATTTTATATTGAAATTATAAATAAACTATGAAAATATAATTTGTTAAGTGTATTATTATTCTTATTATATGATATGATTTTTTATTATATAAATTTTGTGATATTACATTCTTTAAATTATATATAACAATGAAATTAATTGAATATAATAAATAATAAAAATAATAAATGTATAATGATATAATAAAAAAACATGAAATTAAAAAAAATAACAATGAAATGGGATAAGAAAAAATCAGGATAGGGTTTCGAGTCAAGAGGTGATACATGTTTCCTATAGAGGAGGAGGCTAGGGTTGGGTTCGTTTGAACCGTGGGTGATAGAGTCTTTGAGTATGGGTCTCACAGATTGGGGGGCTCCAGGTCATGGAACAGAACCGACGTTAGGGGTTCAACCGAGATCCAATAGCCGGTACGTGCACGATGGGAGTCAAAGCCGAAGGAGAAGCATTTGAGCTCCATGAATTGACTGTGGTCAACAA
Source organism: Viscum album (assembly GCA_963277665.1). NCBI lineage: Eukaryota > Viridiplantae > Streptophyta > Magnoliopsida > Santalales > Viscaceae > Viscum > Viscum album. The sequence continues at coordinate 512,914,435 of OY728141.1, read as the reverse complement.
ATAGAGACCAAATCTAGAATCAAGTTCAGGTGAGGGTTTCAAAGTAGTGTTCAAAGCTCAATTAGGGTTCGACTACACCCAATTTGTGTGGTGTTGAAGTTTCCAAACAGAATTAAGGGAAAATGACATCCAATTTAGAAATATCATCAGTTTTTTAAGAAGGATTTGTTTATTGATGTTTTCATTATTCGAATATTTTAGTGATTTGCTAAACAATGACCTAGTTTTTCAATTTCATCCACTTCCATCCTGATTTTTATTCAACTTGAGGTCTATGATTAACACATTTTTGGTTTTTTTTCAAATGTGTGCTTTAATTTTTTAACATTTTGTCAACAATTATATTTTGAATTTTTTAATATGTGTATGTGGATCAATACGTAATAGATAATCATCTGTTTTTGATATCAATATCTACTCTTGCATCTATATTTTTTCAATGATTCTTCAATATGTCTTAATTTTCCATGGTTTATCATTAATACTTGCATCGATAGATAATTATTCCTATTTCCTTATCTAAAAACCTTGTTCGTTATCAGTCCAACTTTCAGAAAAAAGGAAAATATCATTATATTTTACATCTAATCCATATCATGACTTATATTTAATATGAAACTGCTTTTATTTAATTAAGTAGTTAGCGTGTTCATCACACTAGAAAACAATTCTACAAATAACTCAATAAAACTCAATTTCTATTCCTTAAACATTCTCATCCTTTCTCATTTTCCTATCATACTGGTACTCCAACTATTTTCTGAATTGGTTCTAAGGTAAGGGATTAACTATTTTCAAATACTTTGAATTCTCATTATTTCCAATTTATGAAGGGAGTTTATTTTTTATGAAAATTTCACTTTCAAAGTCTTTTATCTTTAGAATTAAAATTACCGAAAGGTGAAAACATTCGTTCTATTAATCATAAAGAAAAAATGTTTTTAGTTTTGAAATATTATCTCAAAAATTTTATAAATTTATAAGGGATTCTATAATACTATGCTATTTCAGTATAGATTTATGAAACTAATATTTTTGATGTTCTAGGTAAGGAATATTTTTTTAAAATTATTTTAGTTTATATATATAAAGACACGTTAAAGGTGAATTAATCATTTAAAATCATTTATATTATAATAAATTTTTATTGTTAAATTTTGAATTTGTTGTTTTATTTTGGATTTTTGAATTTATTAAAACATAATTTTATTTTCAAGTCATGAATATTAGAGTAATGACCATATCTGATAATTAAAAATTTAGTTTCAGTAATTGATTAATTTTAATTACATGCTTATGCTTTCATGTTTTATACTTGCATAAAATCCAAGTCCGTATTTGTAATTCATGAATTGAATATGTCTGTTTTATTTAAAATTTATATGTTCATGTTATATATATGTACATATATTGAGAGTTTTTTTTCACACATCGAATAAATCATGTAAGTACCTTACATGGGTAGAAAAAACATGGGTACATATTAATCAAACACAAAAATGATTTATTCGATGTTCGAGATCATTACATTCTAATTTCACTTCAAAGATTACATATATATTAATTTATATATGTACTTCATAAATTTAGGTTCTTCAAAACTTATATATATATATATATAGATATATATATATCTGTCTTCATGAAAGAGTGAATGCATATGAAATGCTACTCTGATAATTTCATGTGTGACATATAAATTTCATGTGATTATTATTACTATTACTTTATATTTTCACGTCATTATTTCATGCATTAAAGTAATTTAACAAATATTTATTTGATATTTTTATTCAAGATTGAATTTTTAAAATAGTTGAAGTTATAACAATATGAAATCATGTATTTTATAAAATGTTTGGGTACATGGATATTTATGAAAGGTCAATGTGACAAGAGTTTTTGTCAGAACCAAATATGCATGTGAAAGGAACTGGAAGTTCATATATATATATATACTCACATGTATAAATATAAGTGTAATGTGTATTTTAACTCTGTCACGTGTTTCAAAATCAATATCCAGGGAAAGTATATATAAGTAAAGAAAGATTAAAAATGTTTTCAGAAAATCCAGCACTTGAATATTGTAAATATGGTAGGGAATTGGGGAGTGAACCCAATCCATCAAAAATTGGGTAGGCCCAAGATAGCCTTCAATGCTTCAAGTTTCCAGAAGCCATGATCTTTTTTTTTCAGAAGCTTGCGTAGTGTTTTCAAAAAAATCACTGGATTACTTTTAAAGAAATGTTTGTATGTAAGTAATTTCAAAAGTGGTATATTATTTTAAACATAAGTAATTTCAATTAGGTTTTTCCAAGGGTGTTTTGAAACTTATTTTTATGTTATCTTCAAAGGAATTTCTCAAAGTTGTTTTTTTAAAGAAATATTTTCTAAAAAGTATTTAAACAATTTCAAAACTCTTTAATGGACAATTGAAAGTCCACCCTTAGTTTTAAAATGGGTGTTCACAGGTATCGTAGAAGTTCAAATTCATATGTCATCCCTTTTGGAGTTAGCGAACGTGGAAGTGTAGTGGACAGTTGCTTTATTTTTGTTCAACTTTGATAAATGTAAGGTGTTGTCTAATCCTCCAGAACCTAGGTCGGTAAACAATCCTTGTTTTTGTAATCTATTGTGTAACTATTTATTTACTTATATATATATAAAAATTACACAGCATTTTTAAGAACTGAGTCTGGAAGTGCAGGCTTAGGTCATAATAATTCCCTTATAAAATGCGGATGAAGTCAAAGGTTCCTGATTGGGGCCTATATGGTATGAATCCAAGGGAGTTTTTGAGATAAAGTGGGCATATCCTAGAGGATTTTCCTAACATTTCTTGATTTTTTTCCCGATATGTTGGTGCATTAGTATGGAAAGGTAGACTTATTGAAGGATGTCTGACCGGTCAATTTTAATTCCTTGGAAGTATCCTCATAATTAAAGAGGACATGCTTGTGGTCTTGAGCACCATCGAGGTATACCCGATTGTTCTTTGTCACATGATGAAACCAACTCATCTTTGTATTGTTGCATGGTAATGTTGACATGTTAATGATTCAATATCGTGATCATGCCAACATATTAATAAATTCCTTTTAAGATCATAGTGTATTATCTTGGTTGTATTCCCATGACCAAGAGAGACGCCTCCAATGTGATTCGCATGATCGATATGAATTGTCCTAAGCTTGCTGCATGACAATGAAGATACGTCAAGGGGGTGTCTCTTGATCAACTTTGGCTTTTATTTGAATTTCCAAGTGAGAATGGCGACATTTCAATTAGCCGTTGTGAGATCAAATTGGATTTTGCAAGGCTTTTATTTTGACCATTATGACATTTTCAAGGTCGCCAAAGGTCATCAAGAGACCACAAAAGGGTCTTTCAATCACATATCCTTAAATTATTCACGCGGTGGGGTCACATAGGATTCTACAAGTGAACGTCCAAAGGGATCATGTCCTAATTATATAAGGAAAAATATTCACTTGGGTAGAGGGATGCATGGCCATGGAAGGGTCTACTCATGAATTTTCTACTGGGTTGAGGGCATATATAGGTAGGGAATGTTCTCATGAGGGAGTCACATGAAGCTCCATTATTCATGCGATTTGAAAGACCCTAAAGGGGTCTTGCGAGGGGTTCTACGATCTAGCCCAGAGGCTTCCCAATGATACCACAAGTATGAGTGGGGGTTATTGTGGCATACGTCCTAGCATTTATCTATTTACCAACCTCTAAGTAAATGGTTTTCATCATGACACCACGTGATACATGCACATCCACAATCTTCATGACCTTCATAGGGTCTTACAATGAGTTCAATGCTTATGCACAACTGGGTTGCGTATCAATGCCACATCATGAATGGTGATAGATTTGTCATGGAAAAGAAGAGTGCATGGAATATTTTGTGAAAGTCCTCATTATTTTTCTCATATGGAGGAGGTTTCTATGAGACCGAGAAAAGGAGCATCACTATATCAAGGGTTCTGGTCCTTATCTCCATATGATAAGGAAGCATCATCCCAAACGTCGCCTATAAAAAACATGGCAGGGTTTGCATGATCATCATGAAACCACATGATCCATGAGGGATCCCCCGAGGGACTCTATGGAAGTGTGCTAGGGATGACCTATAGTGCCACATACACAGACGAGGGTTCTGGGTTGAGAACTTTGGACCCACCATCAGTCATGGAGTTTGCTTCCTTGGTATTTCCTCCACCTGACCCGGGGCTCACGAGTCATTAATCACCGTATTCATTACTTCTGGGACTCATCATCACAAGTATGAGGGTTCATGACATCACAAGACTCACGTCTAATAAATTTTGTGTTGTACGGAAAAGGTCCCATGATGCTGCATAATTGAGGGCTTGGTAGGAATGCAGGGATCATTATGGGCTTCAACTAATCGAAGAATTCAATTCAAGGGATTCCCACATGATAGGACCATCTGAAACTCAATAACCAATATGTAATCCCATGAATTCCATGGGAATTTTGTGATGAACTCTCCCGATAATGGAAAGATGTGTCTCTATGTAGGTATGTCTGCATGTACGACAATATAAAGGGGCTCTCGGCATCACAATATTGAAGGTCTTCTTTTGTATTCTAGAAAATACTCATTGGCACTAGTTTGGCTGCTCCATGCAGCTCAGGGCTTATATTATCCCATCACATGAGGTTCTATCACTCATGTGATCCTTTTATCCAAGTGAATATCCTTCAGGATTCTTTGCTGGTGAGTGCGAAGGGTGCATGTCGAGACTATTCGTGTTTCCCAAGGCACTTATTGGTGAGGTCGTGAAAACTAAAACAAAGGGGAGGGGATCACACAATATCATCAACACCCCATATGAATTAGGAATCCCATGATGCTCATTTCATCTGAAGATCTCTTGATTTCAAGAGGTCATAGAGCAGGTCCTTGCACCCACCTAAGGATGTTCTATGGGGGCAGTCGATGGCGCGCTCTGCTCCTCTGCCTCCCTTCTTTTATGTACATCTCTTTTATTTCTCCTTCCTACCTTTTTCGTATCAGGAGCTTGGCCTTTTTTTTTCGGGGAGTGCCCCTACACAAGAGGCAGTCCCCACGAAATAGCCCAGATCAATTGGGTGTTTTGATTTGTTAAAATTTGATATTCTAAAACGATGTTTATAAATAGTTTAATACATGTAAACTGATGAAGATAAACTAGAAAGTTTGCATTGCAATCAAAACATCATATGAACATATTCAAATGAATTCAACAATAGTGAACACACTAACATATAGTGGTAATTACAACAATTCAACACATGCAATTAGAATTACATGGCAACATAAGCATTGAAAAACCAAGCCAAAACAAGAGTCCAAACAGATTCTATTAAACCATTTAAATTCAAGACATCCTTCAACAAATACCAGAAGCAAGCGTTCAGCGGTATACAAGTCGAATAAAATGCGGAAAAGTAAAGTAGTAAAAGGACACCAAGGATTTACGTGCTTTGGCCATAGGCTAACGTGCACGGGGCAGGATCATCATGGTTTTTACTATGCAAGGTAAATAGTACAGGAGGAAAGAAAGGAAACAACTCACATGCTAAACTGGACATGAAACAGAAATAAGGAGCGGTGGAAAACAAGCAACAGACACAAGCTTATAAAATATCGATGAGTAAAAAATATAATAGGACCAAGACCCCCTAACAGGGGTTCAGACAAACCTTTTTCAATATAGAAGCGTATGAAATGGTGCTGAAATCGTCATCGTAGAGTTCAGAAGTCATGATCTTCCATGACTGACGCTGCTGTCTAGATTCACCACCACAAGTTGATTACTGTCCAAATCCATTGTTGTTTTCCAAGTTCGGTGCATACGATAAAATGTTGTTGCTATCCAGATTCAGTTCCGCTGTCAAAGAACAAAATCAGAATATGCAGCTTCCTTATGGAAGTCCTTTGCATTGCATACAGGTTCATCACGTTCAAGAAAACCACAACCTGGGTCAACCCACCGCAGACCACCACTGAAGAATAATTCCTATTTCACCACATCACATGGAGAAGCTCGCATCAATGTTATACTTCACATCGATGGAGGACCCTCTTTCCGTAGAAGAAGCCTTTCTTGCTGCCTGAAGAAATCCCTTTCACATCTTAATCTTTCAACTCACACCACGAAAACTCTCGAAAAACCGAGTACCCTCATCATCCCTAATTCAACGCCTTAGATCTTGCCGAAGCTTGCGCGCATGAATCTGGCCGACCCTCTTAGAGGAGATAACTAGAGGCACACAAGGCTACGAATCTAAACCTGATTCGGTGGCCACCGCTAGAGATGCCAAACATCGCGGGTCCAAGACCACCAATGAATAAAACCAGAGAGATTCTCCGTCGTCCGATCCATTATGGAAGATGGTTGTGCCTTATTATCTTCATCAACTTCCAACCAAGAAACCAATCACTGGAGTTTCTCTGTCCACCACGGAAGAGCCAAGCTGCACTTCTCCCTCACCCCCGGTAAAAACAAAATGGTGTCTCCCAAATCCCTAAAACGCAGTGAAAAATTCACGGACATGTGGATGGTGGAGCTCCAATAGGCGGTTCTGTTTTTTAAGCTGCGTAACAGTTTCTAACAAAATGGCATATTAAGAAAAATCATTTAATTAACAAAAAAGTGATATCAGTTTCACAAATCTCCACCTTGGAAATTAAATGCATGAACAAATTTAATATTCAAAACCACAATCTCCACCTTGAAAATTAAACCTAAACCACATTATGATTCTGCACCACCTAACATCATCAACATGGGCATATCCTGAACAGGAAACAACCTACGAGGTATGACCCAAACAGTCCCCAAACATGTATCAATAGTGACACGTGTCTCCCAAAGTTGAATGATATTGAAAAACTAATAATCATGTTTAAAATAAAACAATTATAAATAGTTACATGATAAAGGTCATACCTTCACTTACCTGAGTCACACTCTGAGATGATGCAAATGAGGAAGATGGGACCAGCAAATCACATGCCAACAGGTCCCCGAATCAGCTCACCTGTGCCTGTAGAACACAAATAAATAGAGCAGTATCCAACCTCACACAAAACATGAAAAAAAAGCTCAGATAAATTCATATAGAATTGAAATTCATAACAAATCAATGAAATCATTCAAATAGCAGCATAAAGAGAGTGCAAAAAAAGACACAAAGCTCAAAATCAAGCAAATCGTTCACCCAACCTGAATCTAAGACAGACCCAGAAAACTCTCCACCTTAAGAGAATACACTACCTAAAATCGAGCAATAGGGGATGCCACATCCTAATCCAAGACAAAAAGATAGGTTCCTCAAAAACAGGGTACGACAAAAAATCTCATGCAGTCCCAATAGTCATAAGGGAAAACTCTAGACCCATGAGAACACCAGCTATCTAAGGGCAGCACACTACTGACCAAGAAAACCCATCTCAGTCTAGCTTCCTAACGATATCTAGGAACCGCCAAATATCTATAAAGAGATCTCAACAAAACCACCATGAAGCCTGATCATCACTGAGCCTATTCATAAGAAACGGTCACTCTAAACACTACCCATACCCAATAACCACTCATAACATGTCACATCCTAGAGAAACTAGCCCAAAACCAGGACATACCAGAAGAAAAAACCCATAGAAAATTACCAGCTCACTCTCCTAAGTCTAGAAGAAGAAAAAAGATCAACATGGAGAGGAGAATCTTTCATAGTAAATGAAACAACCCAAATCGGTCTTCACTTGAACCCACAAAGACATATAGGACCAAAGCACCAAGCATCGTCAGCTTGAAAACTGAGACACGCCGCCTGAAAACACTATCAGGAAGACTCTCGACGCAAGGCACCAGAAGATTCTCAACAGATGGATTTAGAATCTCCACCATAGGAGATGAGCGCCTAAACAAAATCCAAAAAGAGACATCCTCACACAAAAGGGAAACTACAAGGAACCATTTAAGAAGTCCCAACATCATATGACAACTCAAAGACGTGAGAACAATGGCTGGGAGACAACTAGAAACTAGGGGAAACCATGCCACTAAAGGAAAAAACATCCTAGTCTTGACTTACAGCACACGGTTCCTAGGAAACTAAACAAAGCCATTAAACAGGGTCAAACAGTAAACAAAGAAGCTTGGTGATAGGCCAAACGACACTGCACCCACAAGCTACCAAAACATAAACATCAAACTCGCAACTGGACCATACCTGGAGCAAACAGTCCTAATGGTTGCAGAGGAACATAGTGGAGCTAACATAAGCTCATCTCCTAGGAAAATGGAAGACACTAGAGACAAAAGATCCCAGCAATACATTACTCCTAATCAGCTCTCAAACAAAGGAAAACCTCACATAGAACCCATTCCTACCCTGAAACCATAAACACACATAGGTAGCAACTACCAAGAGGCATCTTTGAGGTTCCGAAAGGAAAAGGAAATAGTAAAACAACAAGGAAACAAACTATCAATAATAGAATGAAATTATAGCCTAAGAGAGCCAATGACCTATCTGAAAAAAACAATCAAAGCATGCTGCAATGTAAAATACACTAGAAAAACATTTTAAAGAAATGAACAATTGATTTCGAATTTTAACAAATAAAAACTTTAACCTAACCTCCCTCTGATACCAATTTTTTTGTGAGGAGCTCCCCTACATGAGAGGTAGTACCCACGAAATAGCCCGGATCAATTGGGTGTTTTGGTTCGTTAAAATTAGAAATGCTAAAATGATGTTTATAAACAAATAAATACATGTAAAAAGATTAAGATAAACCAAAAAGTTCTCATTAAAATCAAAACATCAAATAAACATATTCAAATGAATTCAACAGTAGTGAACACACTAACATTAGAGGTAATTACAAAAATTAAATGCTTGAAATTATAATTACAAGGAAACATCCACAAAGACAAACCGAGCCAACACAAGAACCAAAACAGCTTCTATTAAACCATTTAAATTCAAGACAACCTTGAAAAAATACTAGAACCAAGCGTTCAGTGGTATACAATTCGAATAAAATACAGAAAAGTAAAGCAGTAAAAGGATACCAATGATTTACATGCTTTGGCCATTGGCCTACGTGCACATGGTAGGATCATCATAGCTTTTACTATGCAAGGTAAACATTACAAGAGGAAAAAAGGACACAAATCACAAGCTAAACAGAAAATGAAATAGAAATAAGACATGATAGAAAAACAAGAAACATACAAAATATTATAAAAAATAGACAAAGAATAACTAGAACAGGACCGAGACCCCCTTACCGGGGTTCGGACAAACCTTTTTCGATGCAGAAGCATGTGAAAGGGTGTTCAAATCATCATCATTGAGACTAGAAGTCCTGATCTTCCATGACCGACATTGCTATCCAGATTCATCACCCCAAGTCAGTTGCTGTCTAAATCCATTACTGTTGTCCATGTTTGGTGTGTACCATAAAATGTTGTTGCTGTCCAGATTTAGTGCTGCTATCCAAGAACAGAACCAGAATGCAGAGATTCCTCATGGAAGTTCTTCACGCTACATACAGGTTCATCCTGTTCAAGAACCCTACTGCCTGGGTCGACCCACCACAGACCACCACCAATGAAGTATTCCTATGCCACCGCATCACATGGAGAAGGCCACATCATTTCTCTACTTCGCGTCGAAGGAGGACCCTCTTGCCGTCGAAGAAGCCTTTCTTACTTCCCGCAGCAACCCCTTTCTCCACTGATGCTTTTGCCTCACACCATGAACTCTCTAATGAAAAAACGAGTACCCTAATGAGCCCTAATTCAATGCCTTTGATCTCGGTGAATCTTGCATGCATGGATCTGACTGACCGTCTTAGAGAAGTTAACTGGAGGCACACAAGGCTGCAAATCTGAACCCGAGTCGGTGGCTGCCGCTAGAGATGTTGAACATCATGGGTCCAAGACCACGATGAATAAAAACAAGGAGATTCTCCATCGTCTGAGCCATCATGGAAGATGGCTGAGCCTTCCTCTCTTCATCAGTGTCCAACCAAGAAACTTATCACTGGAGTCTCTCTCTCCACAATGGAAGAGCCTTGCTGCGTTGCTCCCTCACCCCCGGTGAAAAAATAAACGATGTGTCCCAAAAACGTAAAACGTAGTGCAAAACTCCTGGACATGTGGACGGTGGAGATCCAATAGTCGGTTCTGTTTTTTAAGCTGCGTAACTGTTTTTAACAAAATGGAATATTAAAAAAAATCATTTTATTAACAAAAAAAGTGACATTACTTTCACAATAATTTAGGTTAGGTCGTCATGATGGTCTTGATTCTTTTGATGAGGAGGGTGTCGTACTAACTAGCGAGGCAACCAGTTCTTCACCAAAAGATCATTTTATCGGATTATGTGATGCATCTGTTTCCTCTTGTAGTGCCACTTGATCTGAAAAATATGAATTAATTTGGGTGAAAAATAAGTCGAAGGCAGAAGGGATCATGATCATAAACTTATTGGGAAGCTGTTATTGACCATCTTTACTTAGATGATATGATCTTAGGATGATCATGCTATAGCCTCAAGTGATGGTGGAAGCTGTCACAGTATGTCACTGGTATTTGCGATTAGGTATCGTGAAGGCCCATCCTAGTTGTCTCGGACTCGTAGGACTATCAACAAAGAATTTGTGTGATAATGGTGATGTCGAGCGGGTGTTGGGAATGCCTTTGAGAGTTGAACCAGGGTGTCGAGTGGTTGAAGATGCAGTCTTGTACCTCATGGGTCCTGTTGGAGTTGTCTAGCTGCATAGTAGGTCATTGGTGCACCTACCTCACCAACCAAGGTTTTCAATCATGGATGTTGCATATGAGTTTCTTGTTTATTTGGAAACTATGGGAGAAGTCCATAGTATGTGGTGGATGGGTGGGAGTTGTTTCAAACCTGACACCTCCCACCATGGCTATAAAAGGAGGGCCTCACGAGCCTTCCAGCATCATCAAATCCGAGCTAAGAGAGATCTTCCTTTCAATAGAGCTTCTTTTCAAGAGATCCATGCGAGCTCCATGTGAGAGGGGTGTAGAGAGAAGTTTTTTAAGATTTGTTATTTGTGAAATAAATCTCATTTTTCTTCCATTTTCGTTCTCAATTATCTATCTTCATGGTTTGAGAACCATAAAAAGTGGTATTAGAGGGAGGTTCCAGGGAAACCGCGATGGGCTGTGGAAATTTTCCTGATGACCGAAAAAATCACATTGCCTGAAATCGTGTTTTGAAGGAAAATTCGGAAATCCTTTGTCGAGACGATTCCAATTATACAAAATGCATCGAAAATGGAGCTAAAACAAACATCCTAAGCCTGGTCAAAGTTTGGTCAAACTTTAGGTGCTATAGTACCCACTTGCATGGGAAGAAGGCACTGTTCCAGCATTGGTGATTTTTTCAGCATGTTTCCAGGTGCTGCTCCAGTATGCCAGGTCATCGGCACGTCATCACCACGTCATCAGACAATCTCAGCCTTCGATGCTATTTTGATCATGTCTTGATCAATCGATATCCAGTTTTGACGATCCAGGAGTCAATTCCACCATTTTCAACTATTCTAGATGCAAAGTTGAGCTCCATTTTTGTATATTATACACCAATTTTAACAACATTGAAATCCAGTGGAGGGATCATCCACGAGAAGGATGATCATGTTGACTTGTTCTAAGTATTCCATTTGGATGTCTCGAATGGAAGATATCCACAATGCTAAGGATATGTTTGACCCCATTGAGAATGAGAGAGTCAACCTCGATTCCACCAAGGAAGCCGAGTAGAAAAAGATAAACAAGAAGATGATCGGTCAAATCTGCCAATGGATCGATCATAGCGTTTACCAACATGTTGCTCAAGAGACTGGTGCATGTGGAAAATGAAAAAAGTTGGAAAATACGTACTAGTTCAAGAACGCTCGAACCAAGATCATCTTGTTGAAGAGTTTTATGAATCTTCAACTACAGAGTGGAAGCTCTATAGCCAATCACACCAGTGAGTTCCAAATCCTGGTGAACCAGTTGGTGGCCACCAATAAGACTCTAAATGATGACAATCAGGCGAACCACTTACTCTGCACACTTCCCGATAGTTGGGATACTCTTATCATCTCACTGGGAAACTTGGAACCCGGAGAAAAACTTACCATGGTGATGGAAAAAGATGCATTGTTCAATGAGGAATCATTAAGGAAGGATACAAGTTACAACCAGACGCAAGCACTAATTCTAGAGAAGTGATAGAGACAACAAGGAGGAGGTCATGGGGCAAGAACCAGAGGTTGAAGTAAGAATAAAGGAAGGTCCATAGATGGAAGGAGGCCAACATAAAAATGCTACCATTTTGGAATAGAGGGACACATGAAGAAGAACTACCGAAAGTTTCTACAAGTAAAGGGAAAAAGTACCAACCTACAAAGAAGAAATGGAGGCGCACATGTGACCGTCACCGGAGAAGTTGTGCATTACTCCAAAGATGAAGAAGAGACATGATTTCATACATTAGGCCAAGACACATAATGGGTGGTCGATACAGATGCATCATACCATGTCACTACACATCATGAGTATTTATTGACTTATCATGCTGGTTACTTTGGTGCAGGAAAGATGGGGAATACCAGTTCGGTGGAGATTCTTGGCATGAGTGATATCCAAGTCAAGATGAATCTTGGATACACAATCACCCTGAAGGATGTTTGGCATGTTCCAAGCCTTTGAATCAACATGTTATCAGGTATAGCCTTGGATAAAAAAGGTTATGGAAACATCTTCAGCAATGGAGCATGGGAGATGACCAAAGAGGCCATCATCATCACACAAGGACAAATATAAATTACGTTGTAAAAAACTCATGTGAAGGTATGTTCAGAAAGCCTCAATAGAGTGGAAGGAGAGACATTATCCAATATGTGGCATTAGAGACTCAACCACATGAGTGAAAGATGGTTATCTACCCTAATAGATAATAAGCACATCAGTATTTACAAGGATGCATCACTTGATACTTGTAAATACCGATTGTATGAAAAAAAACATAGAGTCACATTCAATACAACTGTTTCACGAAGATCAAAGTTGCTGGATTGAGTTTTCTCTGATGTTTGCAGACACATTGAGGTGGATTCATTGGGAGGTGACAAATATTTTTCATTCATTATTGATGATATATCTCGAAGGGTGTGGGTGTTATTCTTGTGGATGAAGGACCAAGCACTGGACTAATTCAGGATATTCCACACTATGGTGGAGCATGAAACTGGAAGGAAGTTAATGTTTCTTGATTCAGACAATGGAGGAGAGTACACATATAGGGAATTTGATGCTTATTGCTGGAGTTAGGGAATCTGACATGAGATGAATGTCCCAAAAACCCCACAACACAACCGAGTTACAGAAAGAATGAACAAAACCATCATAGATAAGGTCATATGCATGATGAGTTTGGATAAGCTTCCTAATCCGTTCTAGGGAGAAGTTGTTCACGTTGCATGGAACCTCATCAATATATCACCATCAGTCCCACTGAATTTTGAGATTCCATAGAAGATATGGTCTGGTAAACATCTCTATTACTCTCATTTATGAGTATTTGGAAGTTTTTCATTTTGCATGAATCCAAGGATTTCAGGAAGAAGCTAGACGTGAGATATACTCCATGAATATTCATCGGTTATGGAGATGAGGAGTTTAGATACAAGCATTGGGACTCAAAGAATAAGAAGGTTATCAGAAGAAGCGATGTTGGGTTCCCTGAGAACCAGATGACCGAGGACATTCAAAATCCTATAATTTCTCAATGGGAAAGTGTTGATGACTAAATTCATGATCGAATACTTATACCATCAACCCCTGTCATTGAATAGGAAGGGGCACAAGAAGACTCATAGATAGTTGACCAGGAGGCAGTGGAGGAGGACATTGAGAACGGGGAGACTCAATCCTCTCTACAAGAAGTTACAGAACCATCACATGAGCTAGGTGATGTTGTGTCTCCCAAACCTAACATTTTATAGGTTCTAAGATATCTTGAGGAAGGATTCCATCAACAAAATATTCGGAGTCAGATTACCCGTTTCTGACAGATTAGGGGGAGCCAGAAGGATACCCGAAATAATGTTTCATCCAAAAACAATCAAGTGGTTTCATGAAATAAAGGATGAGATGGAGTCTTTGACAAAGAACCAAACATTCGATTTGTTGGAATTACCCAAAGTTAAGAAGGAACTAACAAACAAATAGGTGTTTAGGATGAAGAAGGATGGTAAAAAAAGGGATCTGAAGCACAATGCTCAGTTAGTTGTCAAGGGATTCCTTCCGAAGAAAGAAGTTAACTTTGATGAGATCTTTTTTCCTATGGTAAAGATGGCTTCAATCTGAGTAATTTTCAGATTAGTGTCCAGCTTGGACTTGGATAATGAAAAGATGGACGTGAAGATATATTTTCTTCACAAATACCTCTTCAAGGAGATATATATGAAGCGCACTGAAGGATTTTAGGTTTCTAGACAAGAAAACCTCATCTGAAATTTGAAGAATAGATTGTATGGACTGAAATAGGCTTGCAGACAGTGGTACTAGTAGTTTGACTCATTTATGGTGAGTCATGCCAACAAGCAGACACATGAGGACCAATGTGTCTACATCCAGATATTTCTGGATGGTAACTTTGTTTCTCTTCTACTTTATGTTGATGACATGTTGATCATTGTGAAGGATGCAGTGAAGATTAACTAGTTGAAGAAGGATTTATCCAAGTATTTTGATATGAACAACTTGGGAGTAGATCAACAGATTTTGGGGATGCAGATCATTCTTTAATGAAAGAAGAAAATGTTATGGCTATCTCAAGAGATGTATGTTGAACATATTATAAAACTTTACAACATGGACAAAGCCAAAACTATTATCATTCATCATCCAAACCATTTAAAGTTGGGAAAGAGTTCATTCCCATAATCCCTTGAAGAAATCGAGATGATGGAGATGATACCATAATCCTTAGTAGTTGGAAGCTCGATGTATGCTATAGTGAGTATGAGACCAAACATTTCCCATGCAGTAAAAATTGTGAGCTATTTTATCTCCAATCCTAGTAAGCAGTACGGGGATGCAGTCAAGTTGATTATGAGGTATCTTAAAGGTACTTCAATGTTATGTTTGTGCTATAGGGGAGATGAACATATCTTTGAGGGATATATAGATGAATATATGGATGGAGATCATGATAGTAGGAAGTCTACATTAGGATACATCTATAATATTGCAGGAGGAGTTGTATCATGGTATTCAAGGTTTAAAAAGTTCATCGCTTTATCCATGACAGAAGTAGAGTACATTACTGCGTCGGAAGCTGGCAAGGATATGTTTTGTCTAAAGCGTTTTCTCTAGGAGATCAAATCTATCCAGAAGGAGTACATGGTTCTTTGCGATAGTCAAAGTGCTTTGGTCTTGAGAAAAAACTCCATGTACCATTCCTAGATGAAGCACATTGACATTCTCTATCATTGGATATGCGAATTGATGGATCAAAAGTTGTTGTTACTTGGGACGATACAAATGAAGGAGAACTCAACAAATATGTTTACAAAGGTGTTTACTCGAGAAAAGATAGACCTTTGTAGATACTCTAGTGGATTACAGCTAGAGGGGGAGAATTTTTGGAGTTGTGTAGCTGCCTGGTAGGTGGGTGGTGCACCTACCTCACTATCTAAGTAATTCAAACATGGATTTTTCACATGTATTCCTTATTTATTTGGCAGGCATGGGAGAGGTCTATGGTAGGTGGATGATGGGTGTGGGTTTTTTCAAACATGACACCTCCAACCATGGCTATAAAAGGAGGGCCTGGGGAGCCTTCCAACATTATCAAATACGAGCCAAGATAGATCTTCATTTCAAGAGAGACTTGAGAGATCAATGTGAGGGAGGTATATAGAGATATTTTGTAAGGTTTGTTCTTTGAGAAATAAAGCTCATTTTTCTTCCATTTTTTTTCTATATTATATCTCTTCATGGTCAGTGAACCACACCAAGTAGTATCAGAGGGATGTTCCAGTGAAACGGGGATGGGTTTTGGAAATTTTCAGATGACTAGAAAATTCATCTTTCTTGAAATCATGCTTTGATGGAATATTCTGAAATCCTATGTTGAGACGATTCCAACGACACAAAGAGAAACGAAAACGGAACTAAAATGAGCTTCCTAGGCTCAGTCAATGATTGCCCAAACTTTGAGTGCTGGAGTACCCCCTTGCTGGAGAAGAAGGTACTATTCGGGGGCCAGTGACTTTTTCAGCAAGTTTCCAGCAACTGATATTGTATTCCACATCATCGCCTCCTCATTAAATGATCTTGACCTTTGATACCATTTTGATCATATCATGATCAATTGATATCTGATTTCAATTATCTAGGAGTTGATTCCACTGTTTTCAACTATTACAGACGCAACAGTGAGCTCCATTTTTGTAAATTCAGTACCATGTATAACTAAATTGAAATCCAATGGAGGGATCATCCAGGAGAGGGATGATCATTTTGACTTCATTGAATTAATCCATTTGGAAGTCTCTAATGAATGATCCCCACAATGATAAGGATATTTTTGACCCCATTGAGAATGAGGGAGTCAACCCCGATGAAACCAAGGATGAAGAGTGAAAAAATCTAAACAAGAAGACGATCAATCAAATCCACCAATGGATCGATCATAGTGTTTCCCACCATGTTTCTCAAGAGACTGGTGGATGTGATCTTTTGGAAAAAGTTGTAAAATACGTACCAGTCCAAGACCACTTGAAACAGGATCATCTTGTTGAAGTGGTTGATGAATCTTCGACTACATAGTGAAAGATCTATATCCAAACAAACCATAAAGTTCCAAAGCCTGGTGAACTAGTAGGTGGCTATTGGTAAGGCTCTAAATGATTACGATCAGGTGAACCACTTACTCTGGACACTTCCCAACAACTGGGATACTCTTGTCATATCATTGAGAAACTCAGCATTTGGAGGAAAACAAACCATGAAGATGAAAAAAGATGCATTGTTCAATGAGGAATCACAAAGGAAGGATTTGAGTTACAACCAAAGGCAATCACCCGTTCTGGAGAAGTGATAGAGACAACAAGGAGGAGGTTGTGGGGTATGAACTAGAGGCTGAAGCTAGAAGAGAGAAAGTTCCATAGATGGAAGGATGCCAATATACAAATTCTACCATGGCGGCATGGAGGGAAACATGAAAAAGAACAGCCAAAAGATGCTACAAGAAAAGGGATAAAGTAGAAACCAACAAAGAAGAAATGGAGATGAAAATGTGAATGTCACCTGAGAAGTTGTGATTTTCTCTAAAGATGAAGAAGAGACATGCTTTCAGGCATCAGGCCAAGACACAGAATGGGTGGTCGATACCGCTACATCATACCATGTCACTCAGCATCGTTAGTATTTATTGACTTATCATGCTGGTTACTTTAGTGAATTCAATATAGGGAATACTAGTTCGATGAATATTGTTGGCATGAGTGATATACAATCCAAGACAAACATTGGATACACAATCACCCTAAAAAATGTTTGGCATATTCCAACCCTTTGACACAAACTGTTATCAGGTATAGCCTTTGATCAACAAGGCTATGACAAAATCATCATCAATGGATCATGAAAGATGAAAAAAGGAGCCATCATAATCGCCTGAGGACACATATGCAGTACATTGTAAAAAAGTCATGTGAAGGTATGTTCAGATAGCCTCAACACAGTGGAAAGAGATACCTCATCAAATATGTGGAATAGGAGACTCGACCACATGAGTGAAATATGGTTATATACCCTAATGTAGAATATTTACATCCATGTTGACAAGGATGAATCACTTGATCCTTGTAAATTATTCTTGTATGGGAAACAACATAGAGTCTCATTCGATACCGCTTCATCACAGAGATCAATGTTGCTGGATCTCATGCACTCTGTTGTATGTAGACCCATGGAGGTGGATTCATTAGGAGGTAAAAAATATTTTCTATCCTTTATTGATGATTCATCTCGAAGGGTGTGGGTGTTATTCTTGTGGATGGAGGACCAAGTACTGGACTACTTCAAGGTATTCCATGCCATGGTGGAAAATGAAACTAGAAGGAAGCTGATGTGTCTTCATTCAGAAAATGGAGAAGAGTAAAAATCTAGGTAAATTGATGCCTATTGCAGGAGTTATTTTATCCAACACGAGAGGGAATTACCACACACCCCACAACACAACAGATTTGTATAAATAATGAACAGAACCATCATAGAGAAGGTCAGAAGTATGATGAGTTTGGCTAAGATTCATAAGCCATTATGGGGAGAAGATTTTCAGGTTTCATGCTACATTATAAATAGACAACCATTGGTCCTGATGAATTTTGAGATTCCATAGAAGAGATGTTCTGGTAAACATCCCTATTACTCTCATTTATGAGTATTTGGTTGTTTTGAATTTTTTAATGTATCCAAGGAGCTCAAGTAGAAGCTATACAAGAGATCTACAACATGCATCTTCATCGACTATGGAGATGAGTAGTTTGGATACAAGATTTGGGACCTGGAGGAGAAGAAGGTGATCAGAAGCAGAGATGTCATGTTCCATGAGAACCGGACAATCGAGGACACTCAAAATCCTAGAATGTCTCAAAGGGAAAGTGTTGATGATTGAATTCATGATCAAACACTTATACCATCACCCATTTTCATTGAATAGGAGTAGGTTCAAGAAGTCTCCTCAACAGTGGACCGGGAGGTAGTGGGGGAGGATATTGACCAGGGGGAGGCTCAATCCTCTCTACAAGAAGTAGCAAAACCATCATAGGAGCAAGGTTATGTTGTGCCTCCCAAACCTTAAATTTTACAGGTTTGAAGATATTTTGAGGAAGTATTCCATCAACAAAATATTGGGAGTCAGATTACCTATTTATTACTTATGAGGGGGACCTAAAAGGATACCTAGAAGCAGTGTCTCATCCAGAAAATCTCAATTGGATTTATGAAATAGAGGATGAGATGGAGACTTTGACAAAGAACCAAATATACGATTTGGTGGAATTACCCAATGTTAAGAAGTCACTAATGAACGAATGGGTTTTCAGGCTGAAGAAGGATGGAAACAAAAGGGAGCTTAAGCACAAAGCTCAATTAGTTTTCAAGGGATTACTTGAGAAGAAAGAACTTAAATTTCATGATATCTTTTCACCTATGTTAAAGATGGCTTTAATCTGAGTCATTTTTTGGATTAGTGGCTGGCTTGGACTTGGAGCTTGAACAGATGGATGTGAAGATATATTTTATTCACAGTGACCACTCCGAGGAGATCTATATGAATCATCCCGAAGGATTTGAGGTTTCTGGAAAAGAAAAACTCATATGAAAATTGAATAAGAGCTTATACGGACTGAAACAGGCTCACAGATAGTGGTACAAGAAGTTTGACTCATTTATGGTGAGTCATGGCTACAAGCGGATACAGGTGGACCAATGTGTCTACATCCATATATTTCTAGATGGTAACATTGTTTCTCTTATACTTTATATTGATGACATGTTGATCATTGGGAAGGATGCAGTGGAGATTATATAGTTGAAGAAGGATTTATCCAATTATTTTGTTATGAAAGACATGGGAGTTTCTCAACAGATTTTGGGGATTCAGATCTTTCTTGATAGAAAGGGTAAGTTGTTATGGATATCTCAGGAGAAGCATGTTGAACATGTTTTGAAACATTTCAACATGGAAAAAATATACCTATGATCATTTCTGTTCCAGAACATTTGAATTTGAGCAAGGGTTCATGCCAATAATACCTGTAAGAAATCTAGGTGATGGAGGTGATACCATAATCCTTAGCAGTTGGAAGCCTGATGTATGCTATAGTGAGTATGAGATGAGACATTTCCCATGTAGTGGTAATTTTGATCCAGTTTCCCTCCAATCCTATTAAGTAGTACTGGGATGTAGTCTAGTGGATTATGAGATATCTTAAAGGTACTTAAAAGTTACATTTGTGCTATGGGGGATCTGAACCTATATTGGAGGGCGATACAGATGCGGATATGGATTTAGATCATGATAGTAGGAAGTATACATCAGGATACATCTATACTATTGCAGTAGGAGTTGTAATGTGGAATTCAAGGATGTAAAAGTGCATTGCTTTATCCACTATGGAAGCAGAGTACATTACTGCTTTGGAAGATGGCAAGGATATGTTGTGGCTAAATCGTTTTCTCTAGGAGATCAAATTCATCCATAAGGAGTACATGTATCTTTGTGATAGTCAAAGTTCCATGGACATGAGAAAAAACTCCATGTATCATTCCCAGACGAAGCACATTGACATTCTCTATCATTAGATATGAGAAGTGATGGATCAATAGTTGTTGCAACTTTTAAAGATACACACTATGGAGAAATCAAAAAATATGTTTACAAAGGTGGCTTCTCTAGAGAAGGTAGACTTTGGAAGATAATCCAATGGATTTCAGTTGAAGGGTGAGAATTGTTGGAGTTGTCCAGCTGCATGGTAGGTGGCTGGTGCACCTACCTCACTAACCAAGGACTTAAAACATGGTTTATACACATGTAGTACCTGATTATTTGGAAGAAAAGGGAGAAGTCTATGGTAGGTGGAGGATGGCTGGGAGTTGTGTCAAATTTTACACCTCCCACCATGGCTATAAAAGGTGGTCCTGGGGAGCCTTCCAACATTATCAAATACGAGCCAAGGGAGCTCTTCCTTTCAAGAGAGCCTTGGGAGCTCCATGTGATAGAGGTGTAGAGATAAGTTTTTTAAGCTTTGTTATTTGTATAATTAAGCCCATTTTTCTTCCATTTTCTTTCTCTATTATCTCTCTTTATGATAAGGGAACCAAAAAAGGTCTGACTTATTTCAAAATTGTGTAGGCACTGGATAGGATCAAAATTGAACTTACTATCCACAAGATTGAAGTGGACAACTGGGATTAGTGGGAGGCATGATTAGATGGTTGTGATTGGTAGATGGTGTGATCAGATTGTTAGGACATGATTCGCATGAACAATACACATAAAATCACCATCCCACATCAAAACCTCCGATATGCATCCCTTCGATATATAAAAAAAGGCGCGACCACTGTTTGGTTAACTCAGTAATGGAGTTGGAGTTAGTGGGTGGGCCTCTGGTTGAGTCTTGTCTTGGATACTTAGTGGGCATGCTATAATTCTTTGTCAAAGGGTGGTAATAAAACAATTAACTACAAAGAAAAAAAATTCTATGTATAATTCAAGGGTCCATAGTGTATCTCCTCTATATCCAAGCCCATTATTCAAGTATTCTATACATTAAATATTCATATTGTCGTGTTATCATAAAAATTTTTAAATCTTCAATTAAAAAAGTGATAAATACACAATTATGGGTACCAATAGATGTATTTACTTTTAAAAAAAATCAAATTTTTATAGAAAAATACCAAAAAAATAAAGTATAATAAATTTTATTTTCCGATTATAAAAATGAAATTCATCTTATAAAACTAATTTCCATAATAATAGAAATTTAATTTATAATAAAATCCTTATTTTTTTTTGAAAAATATCATTTTTTATGATACAGTCAAATATTTTACCTTTATGAAAATTATTTAGGGTTGTATAAATTTATTTTATTATTTATATACAAATAAATATTTTTATATAATACAATTTTATAAAAATAAACACTTATTTCATGTCTTATAAATTTATAAATAAATAAATTTTGAAAAAAATTCAACATCCATGTTTTTTGAAAAGTATAATAATGTTTTCTTTGTATTAAATTTTTATTTTATCAAATTTAACACATTTATTTCATTTCATTTTGGTTTAAATTACTTATATTTTTATTTCATAATATTTATAACAATTATTTTACTATTCTAAGAGTATATTTAGTTTTTAACAGTCATGTTACTTTTTTTAATAGTTAGGTTACTATTCGAGCAGTTATATTTCAAATAGTCATATAGGTTTTCTATATTCTATAAAGTCATTATATTTCCTTAATTCATCATTCACTTCAATTTTCCTCAAGTTTATTTTCCTTATTTATAAATTTTTTTATTACATTACAAATTTTTGGTATCCTTTTTATGGTATTATTTGCAAGTGTGATCATTCTAAGAGACCAAGATAAACCCAAATTCCCTATTATAGTTGTTATATTTTTCTACATTTATTATCCCATTTTACTATTTTCAATTTTATTAGTCATATTTCTTCTATAAATGTACTTTTATGAATAATATAGTTTTTTTATTATATGGTGAGTGAGTTTTATAGTATACTATATTACTAAATATGACACATGTTTATTCGAAACGAAAATTACATTTATAAATGTCTTGGTCATTACATTATTCACCAATTAATAAATTTATTCCTGAAAATTTCATTTCACATACCAAGGTGAAACTATAAGAGGGTAATTATGATTCATTGTATCTTTAGTTTTCCATGATTCCTATTCATACTTATGGTTTCTCCACAACATTTTGATAAGGTGAGTTGTCAGGTTACGAAAAACTTTGTCTCTACAATCTAAAATCCTAATCAATTACTCATAGTAAGAGTGATCATTCCCAAATTATACCACCTATGGATTCAGTACATGAGGGATTTGGTATGTAATTTTTCATGAAGGATATACAGAACATTTCATTCACTTTATAGAGGTTTTTTGGATGTGCTAGTCAATATGCTACTGCTCCTATGTGATCAAGAATCTCAAAGGGGCCATTGTACCTAGGACATAGCTTTACCGTCATATCAAACTTCACAAATCTATTCTATGAATATATAGGAAGGAAAAATTTATCTCCAACCATAAACTCCTAGTTTCATCAATGATTTTCAACATAGATCATTATCAACTTTATGATGATCTTATGTGTTTTTGAAAGGATTTAACCTTCTCTACCATTTCCTCAAATAGTTATGGTATGAACACCTTACATTATCTGAATTCAAAAATGTAAATCAATATTTTTTCTTATATAATTATTTATAAGGATACATCTAAATGATCAAGGTAAATATATTATTATATGAGAAGTCTACCAGATGAATATGTTGATCTCAGTCTCTTTTGATTTCCATAGAAAAATATCTCATTACATCATTAATGGTCTGCATATTCTTTTCAGATCAATGATCATTTTGGAGGTTATAGGACCAAATGAAGTTAAATTATATGTTTAAGTCATGTTTAATGATTTTTATAACTTTTAGTTGAACCTCAAACCATGATAAGATATAATCGATATGGTGCCCCATATACCCTCACCACTTCTCTGACGTGTGTCATTACTTTTTCATCGAGTGAGAAGTCATATCAAATAGTAATGAATAGACAAGAATTAATAACATGGTCCAAAAAAACCATATCTCATTATTTCATTTGGATATCGTTGGAATACCCATGGAAAAATCCCTGGGGATATTCTACCATTTTCATATAGGTGTTGGCAATGGTTACACCATTCACTTGGATATGTTCCTTTCTACCATCACTTATTGGAACACTAGGAAAATCTATTTATATTCAATAATATATACATTTATATATTCCAACTATCAATTCTCATAGATATATCTTTACATATTTGTGCTCTATAGGTGTATAGAGAATATTGAGATATGAGTATCATTTTATGGATTCATGTTTATATCAGGAATTAATGGTGTGTATAGTCAAGTAAAAAATCTCACAACTCCTTTACCAATTTTGAACCCAAAACATTTCACCTTCCATATATTATCCATCTTCTTTTATCTCCCTCTATCATCCCATTGAGCATTGTTGATCTTCTCTTGAATGGATGGTTGATCAATTATTTGAGGAAGGTTGGATGATATTCATTGCTTTGTGATTCCCATGACTATTAATTGTATGTATTATAAGATTGGATCCTTTTCAATCCTCATCATGTAAAAGGTATCATGATCATTCCTATATATAGAATCTTCCAATTTATTCACCTTCCTCAGATGGAAATGGATTGTTCATTCATATTCCTTAATCAACTTTTACCATCTTCATTGGAAGAGGGTGAGATCATTCTTTATGAATACATACTTCATTTGGTTATGATCTTTATATACGTCAAAGTTCCCTACATAGATATAATTCCTATAAATATTAAAATTGAATATTACTGCTTCCAACTCCATACCATGTGTCAGATAGTTTTTCTCATCAAGAATCAATTTTCCAGATCCATGAGATATTGATTTATCATTTTTATTGAGTACACAACTCCTGAATTTATTTGATGCATCACAATATATCATAAACACTTCCTCAGATGAGGGTATTATGAGTACAAGTATACTAATTAACAACTACTTTATCTAACTATGTCTCTCTTCAAATTCATCATTATAGAAAACTTTCACACCCTTTTATGTTAGCTTGATTAATGGGTTTGAAAATTGCATGAACTTCCTAACAATTTATTAATAAATCACATCTAATACAGGGAAACTATAGATCTCTATTATATATTTTTCTCTATAACATACCTAAATTTACTTTTTCTTTTATAAATCCATATATATCCCATTTCTTGTGATAACATGCCTCAAAAATCTTACATTATCTCTCGAAAACTCACAATTATTGTACTTTTCATGTAACTTATCTTTTCTAAAAGTATTTAGAAAAATACTCAAATAATTTTCATATTCCTCCTTTATTTTTTATTATATAAAAATATAATCAATAGTGGCCATAAAAGTTTTTTAAAGGTAATATCAAAAGACTCTATTTATCAAGTCCATGAAAATTTCAAAGAGAATTATAGAGTCAGAATGGTGTCACTATGAAATTATAGTGTCCATACGTTATATAAAAGGAGGTATTGGAAATAAAATCCTACCTCAATATCAATTGAAAACATCCAAACCAAAAATTCACAATAGAGAAGTATCAAACCACTAGGGCTAAATCATTTGGATACCCCTAGTGGTCTCTCCATCTGGGTTCCCTAACTTGGATAGTTGGTGTAGGCACAACCTCCTCTAAAACTCCTAGTGGAATCATGGACATATGTTGAGAATGAATATATGAATGGATGGGAGACCTCATAAGAAACTCTTGTTTTATTGAGTTTTCCTGTTGACTATTCTTATCCACTTCCTTAAGGTATGTAAGGGATGTATTAATACACTATAGAGATTGGCACCCAATGTGGTTGAATTTGGAAATAAGGCCCAATTTCTATGATGCGGTTGGTGATGGGAAAGATGACCTATGCGAACTCAACCTTGAAAGGACTTCATGATCCAATTATAGAGTTAGGATGAAGCTATTTATGTGGTATTCTTGGACTAATAAACTCACCAACGGACACTGGATGTGGTGTGTTTTTGACAATATACGTTGGGGAGTCGTGGAAAAAGAAAATTTTATAGCGATCTCAGAATCCATTGGTGTATTCGATGATGTCATTTTGATTCCCAGGAATCTTGAGAAATTCTGAGTAAGAAAATAAGACACCTTATCATTTCATCATCATATATAAGATTACATGTTTGATTAAAAAAATTTATAGTTAAAGTATAAATAGGTAGTCCCATATTTTTTCACAAGGTTTAGTGAAGTTAAAAGAAACATTTCAAGTTCACCATTTTGTTGTGAAATGAAAACAACATAAACTATCCTAACAGGCACTTGAAAATCTACCATTTTTGACCCATGAAGGGGATGAAATAGTTAAAGGATTAATTTCACATTCACTATTTTTTTCTTTGGGATTTATGATGTGGATGAGATCATGTCCGATAGTTTGATTTGGGGGGGGGGGGTGGGGGGTTTATGGATTTTCTCAATTGCTCACATCAGATTTTCCATTTTTTAGTATTCTCTAGAAATTCCCAGAATTTTCCACATCCATAACTTATTGCAAAATTACTTTACAAAAACAGATGGTCCGGTAGGGATTCACTCCTCATGATTCTTAGGAACACCCAAAGGTCGAGAGGATATGAGTGTGGGATCATCACGCTCTTTTGGGGGGAATTGTTCCCTATTCCAGGACTCTCTTATATATTTAAGATAATTTCATGAAATATTTACCTATCCTAGATATAGGATGGGTTACCCCTATTCTAATGACTTGATTATGAACATGTATTGATAGGAATAATGGTGGGTATATCAAAGGATCTCTATCATTCTCTTGTTTATTTATGGTGCTTGGGTTTATGGACATGTCTGGGAACTCTGGTGTCTATTTCCATATGGGGAGGTAGTTTGTGTCCTATAGATGGTATTTAACCTCTATGAGGCATCCTATGTATCTTGTGAAAAAGTATCAAATCCCACATAGTTTGATTGGTAGATTTTAAGGTCGTGTGACTGCACCCATCCATGTTGTTTAACATTATGTCAAAATGACATGAATATCAGACTCAGAACATGGTGAGGAATCCTATGTATCCTATTTGAGATAGGAATAAAATTCTATGTAGTTCTCATAATGGGTGTTTGTTTCATGATCGATAAGATATTAGATTCCATAGATGGGACTTATTCATATGAGACTACCATGAGTTGCTTCTTTGGGAATATGGCCCTTTGATCGGAGATGATATGTAATCAGACATACATCCCAATGATGGTCCCACACAAGGGTAATTCCCAAAATTATTTTAATACAATCATAATTGGTCTCTAAACCCATGTGATCCATGCTCAATTTGGGAATCAAGATATAATGGTAGATTGGACACATTGCATGAGAGAATATCTGTATGGGGCATACATAATAGAATTTACCTTCTAGGGGCATGATTACCCATCTTCTAGAGGGTATGGTATGGAGATCAGGCCTTAGTAAGACATCCTACATATTCTATTTTATAACACGAATCAGAGTCATCACAGTCCAGTTTTTCCCCTAACCCTCTGATGGGTTTGAGGTACTTGAGTGTATGATCGGGGCTTATACTTAAAATAATTCCCTTGAATGAGTCCTCTTATCATCCACTGATGGATAAGGAGGGATGGAAGACCTAAGGGATAATTTAACACCTGTATTTTAAGAATATGTGGGATATGAAGGGACTTACACCGAAGTGGATTCCCATTAGATCTCGTTCCATAGGAAGGCGTCCTACATATCCTGATTATAGAAAGAATCAGGGTTCTTGTAGTCCACTTATCCTTTTACATGTTAATGGGATAAGGTGGATGATCATGCTCAGGGACATTATCATTATCTCTAAGATTTTAGG
This sequence comes from Viscum album, assembly GCA_963277665.1. NCBI lineage: Eukaryota > Viridiplantae > Streptophyta > Magnoliopsida > Santalales > Viscaceae > Viscum > Viscum album. Next base: position 512,887,090 of record OY728141.1, on the reverse strand, counting down.
AATGTTAGGGGCTTATTCATGTATGGATTCCCTTTTTTTAAAGGCTTACACATTGAGGATACCCTTTGATTGGGGCTTATGCATTGAGGCAATATAATCATGGGATACATGTTATATTATGTCCGTAATCGGGGATTACACACTGAGGCTTTCCTATGTCACACTCATTCTTTATTTTCTGATAGAAAATGAGAGGTGGTGATGACTATGAATGGTATATCCAAGAGAATGACCTTGGTAGGGTCTAATAATTGTGTAACCCTAGATCATTAAAGAAACTTCTTGTAACAACAAGAGAAAATTTAAATTGTAATTAATTATTTAACAATTTGTTTATAAATTAAAATTATGGAATGATTTAATAAAAAGGATTTATAAATATTTATAAAAATAATTTTTGAATAAAATATAAAATATTACTTTGTACATCGTATTTTTTTCTAAAGAAATTAATATATACTTGTATTAATATATGTTGCAAGGATGCGTATGAGAATTAATTTTAACAATAATTGATTAATTTCGTATAGAAGATAATTATTTTATAAAGTTATTAGAAATAATTATCATTTAATAATAATAAATGAAATAATTCATAAAATTATGAATTATAAGATAATTATAAACTATACCATTTATATTGAAATTATAAATTTACTATGAAAATATAACTTATTAAGAAAGTGTATTTTTATTATTATTATAAGATATGAAAACTATTTTGATTATATAAATTTTATTATATTACATGATTTGAATTATATATAATAATGATATTAATTGAATAATAATTAATAATAACAATAATAAATGCATAATTATATAACAAAAACAAAACATGAAATTTTAAAACAAAATAACAATGAAGCAGGATAAAGAAAAATCGGGGTAGGGTTTCGAGTCAAGAGGCGTAATAGGTTTCTTCTACAAGAGGAGGAAATGTTGGGTTTATTCGAATCGTGGGTGATGGAGTCTTCGAGCATGGGTCGCTCAAATCAATAGACTCTAGGTCACAAAACAGAGCCGACACCGAGGTTTTGACCAAGATCCAATCACCAGAAGTTGCACGATGAGAGTCGAAGCCAAAGGTGAAGCATTCAAGATTCATGAATCTACTACAGAATATGGATTGAGTTCAGATCTAGAATCGAGTTCAAGTGAGGGTTTCAAAGCAGTGTTCAAAGCACAGTTAGGGTTTGACTACACCTGATCTGTGCTGGGTTAACGTTCGAAGTTGGATATAGGGGAAAAACATCCAATTTGAAAATCTCCTCCATTTTTTAAGTAGGACTTGTTTATTGATGTTTTCTTTATCTGAATATTTTAGTTATTTGTCAAATAATGACCTAGTTTATCAATTTCATTCACTCACATCCTTATTTTTATTGAACTTGATGTCCATGATTAGAACATATTTTTTTTCAAATGCATGATGTAATTTGGGAACATTTTATTAACAATTATATTATGAATTTATCTAATATGTGTTTGTGGATCAATGCATAATAGATAATCCCCTATTTTGGAAATCAATATCTTCTATTGTATCTGTATTTTGTCACCGATTCTTCATATGTCTTAATTTTCCACAGTTTATCATTAATACTTTCATCGATAGTCAATTATTTCTATTGCCTTATATGAAAATATGGTTTGTTATAACTCCAACATGTAGAAAAAAGGTTAATGTCACCATATTTTTCATCTAATCCATATATTTACTTAGATTTAATATGCAATTTCTATTATTTTATTAAGTAGCTAGTATACACATCACAATAGAAAAAACTTCTTTAAATGACCCACTAAAACTCAATTTCTATTCCTCAAACATTATCATCCTTTCCCATATGACTAGAATACTAATACACTATCTATTTTCTAAATTGGTTCTGAGGTAAGGGATTAACTATTTTAAAATAATTTTAATTTCCAGTATTTCCATTTTATTAAGGGAGTTTATTTTTTATGCAAATTTTTCTTTCAAATTCATTTTTCATTAGAATTAAAATTGTCAAATGGTGAAAAAATTATTTTGGGGAATCCGAAATCAAACTTGTTTTCAATTTTAAAATGTCATCTCAACAATTTTATAAGTATTTAAGGGATTCTATAATAATAATATTTTTTCTTTATAGTTTGACGAAAATAATATTTTTGATGTTCTATGTATGCAATATTTGTTTTAAAACTTATTTTAGTTTTAATATATATATATATATATATGTGTGTGTGTGTGTGTGTTAAAGGTGAATTAATCATATTAAAATCATTTATTTTATAATAAACTATTATTGTTAAATTTTGAAGATACTGTTTTATTTTAGGAAGTTGAATTTATTAAAAAATCATTTAATTTAGAAGTCATACATATTAGAGGAATGTACATATCCGATAATTGCATATGTCGTTTAATCAAATGATTAATTTTAAGTATATTATTATTCTTACATGTTTTATACTTCCATAAAATCCTTCTCTATATTTGTAATCCGTGAATTGAATATGTGTGTTTTTGTTTAAATTTTTATGTTCTTGCAATATATATATATATATGTATGTATGTATATTGAGATTTATTTTTTTTACACATAGAATAAATCATGTCAGTATCTTACATGGGTATAAAATACATGCGTACATATTAATCGAACACAAAAATGACTTATTCATCATTCGAGATCATTACCTTCTAATTTAAATTATATGATCAAGTATATATAAATTTATATATGCACTTATTAAATTTAGGTTCTTAAAAACTTTTACATATATATATCTTCATGAAAGAGTGAACACATATGAATTGATACTATGATAATTTCATGTGAGATATATAAATTGCATGTGATTATTATTGCTATTACTTTATATGTTATTTCATTATTCCAGGCCAAAAAGTAATTAATCAAATATGTATTTGATATTTTTATTCATGATTGAGTTTTTAAAATAGTTTAAGTTACAACAATATGAAATCATGTATTTCATAATAAGTTTGGGTACATGGATGTTTATGAAAGGTCTATGTGACAAGATTTTTGTTGAGAACCAAACTTGGAAGTGACATTTAATGGAAGTTCATATATTTATATATATACATACTCATATATATAAATATAAGTGTAATCTGTATTTTAACATAGTGACATGTTTAAAAATCAAAATCCAGTGAAAATATATATAAGTAATACTAATTTTTTTTAGAAAATTTGGTGCATGAATGTTGTAAATATGGTAGGGAATTGGAGAGTGAACCCAATCCCTCAAAATGGGGATTGTCCTAAGATAACCTTAAATGTTGCAAGTTTCCACAATACATGGTGTTTTTTTTCAAAATCTTGGGTAGTGTATTCAAAAAAATCACTGGATTAATTTTAAAGCAATTTCTGTATGTAAGTAATTTCAAAAGTGGTATATTATATTAAATACAAGTAATTTCAATTACATTTTTCAAATGGTGTTTTGAAAAGTATTTTTATGTTATCTTTAAAGGAAATTTGCAAAGATATTTTTTAAAGAAATATTTTCTATAATGTATTTAAACAATTTCAAAACTCCTTACTGCGAAATTGGATTCCCACCCTTTGTTTTAAAATTATTTTTCACCAGTTTATTAGAAGTTCAAATTCAGAAGTCATATCTTTTGGAGTTAGCACATGCGGAAGCGTAGTGGGCAGTTGCATTATTTTTTTTCAAATCTGATAAATTTATGGTGTTGTCTAATCCTCCAAAATCTAGATTGTTAAAAGTTCCTTGTTTGTGTAATCTTATGTGATAATATTTAGTTATATATATATATAAATTAAATAGGATTTTTCAGCACTGAGACTAGAAGAGCGGGCTCAGATCGTTATAATTGGTATCTGAGGCACAGTCTAGAAAACTCTGGAGATTAGATGTTGTCGTTAAGAAAACAAATCAACATGTCAAATTTTTTATTTAGATAAGTTATGTCCCCTTAGAAATTCATTAATTCTGAATATGGAAATTCAAAATTTTCTCATGGATGATAAACGAAATGTGAGGGCGCAATTATTTTAAGGTAGGAGAATATAAGACCACAATAAAATTTAAATAGTAATTAATTATTTAATAATTTGTTCATAAATTTAAACTAAGGAATGATTTAATAACAAGGCATTATAAATATTTTTAAAAATACATTTTGAATCCAAATATAAAATATTACATTATACATAGTATTTTTATGTCTTAAGAAACTCATATATATTTGTTTAAATATATGTTTCAAGGTTGTATATGAGAATTATTTTTAATAACAATTGATTAATTTTGGATAGAAGATCAGTATTTTATAAAATTATTAGAAGTAATTAACATTTAAGAATCATAAATGAAATATTTCATAAAATTATGAATTATAAAAAAAATTCAAATTTTACAATTTATATTGAAATTATAAATAAACTATGAAAATATAATTTGTTAAGTGTATTATTATTCTTATTATATGATATGATTTTTTATTATATAAATTTTGTGATATTACGTTCTTTAAATTATATATAACAATGAAATTAATTGAATATAATAAATAATAAAAATAATAAATGTATAATGATATAATAAAAACAAAACATGAAATTAAAAAAAATAACAATGAAATGGGATAAGAAAAAATCAGGATGGGGTTTCGAGTCAAGAGATGATACATGTTTCCTCTAGAGGAGGAGGCCAGGGTTGGGTTCGTTTGAACTGTGGGTGATAGAGTCTTTGAGTGTGGGTCTCACAGATTGGGGGACTCTAGGTCATGGAACAGAACCGACGTTAGGGGTTCAACCGAGATCCAATAACCGGTACGTGCACGATGGGAGTCAAAGCCGAAGGAGAAGCATTTGAGCTCCATGAATTGATTGTGGTCAACAAATAGAGTCCAAATCTAGAATCAAGTTCAGGTGAGGGTTTCAAAGTAGTGTTCAAAGCACAATTAGGGTTCGACTACACCCAATTTGTGTGGTGTTGAAGTTTCCAAACAGGATTAAGGGAAAATGACATCCAATTTCGAAATATCATCAATTTTTTAAGAAGGATTTGTTTATTGATGTTTTCATTATTCGAATATTTTAGTGATTTGCTAAACAATGACCTAGTTTTTCAATTTCATCCACTTCCATCCTGATTTTTATTCAACTTGAGGTCTATGATTAACACATTTTTGGTTTTTTTTCAAAATCGTGATTTAATTTGTTAACATTTTGTCAACAATTATATTTTGAATTGTTTAATATGTGTATGTGGATCAATACGTAATAGATAATCATCTGTTTTTGATATCAATATCTACTCTTGCATCTATATTTTTTCACTGATTCTTCAATATGTCTTAATTTTCCATAGTTTATCATTAATACTTGCATCGATAGATAATGATTCCTATTTCCTTATCTAAAAACCTAGTTCGTTATCACTCCAACATTCAGAAAAAGGAAAATATCATTATATTTTACATCTAATCCATATCATGACTTATATTTAATATGAAACTGCTTTTATTTAATTAAGTAGTTAGCGTGTTCATCACACTAGAAAACAATTCTATAAATAACTCACTAAAACTCAATTTCTATTCCTTAAACATTCTCATCCTTTCCCATTTTCCTATCATACTGGTAATCCAACTATTTTCTGAATTGGTTCTAAGGTAAGGGATTAACTATTTACAAATACTTTGAATTCCCATTATTTCCAATTTATGAAGGGAGTTTATTTTTTATGAAAATTTCACTTTCAAAGTCATTTATCTTTATAATTAAAATTACCGAAAGGTGAAAACATTTGTTCTATTAATCATAAAGAAAAAATGTTTTTAGTTTTGAAATATTATCTCAAAAAGTTTATAAATTTTTAAGGGATTCTATAATACTATGCTATTTCAGTATAGATTTATGAAACTAATATTTTTGATGTTCTAGGTAAGGAATATTTTTTTAAAATTATTTTAGTTTATATATATAAAGACACATTAAAGGTGAATTAATCATTTAAAATCATTTATATTATAATAAATTTTTATTGTTAAATTTTGAATTTGTTGTTTTATTTTGTATTTTTGAATTTATTAAAACATCATTTTATTTTCAAGTCATGAATATTAGAGTAATGACCATATCTGATAATTAAAAATTTAGTTTCAGTAATTGATTAATTTTAATTACATGCTTATGCTTTCATGTTTTATACTTGCATAAAATCCAAGTCCGTATTTGTAATTCATGAATTGAATATGTGTGTTTTATTTTAAATTTATATGTTCATGTTATATATATGTACATATATTGAGGGTTTTTTTTCACACATAGAATAAATCATGTAAGTACCTTACATGGGTATAAAAAACATGGGTACATATTAATCAAACACAAAAATGATTTATTCGATGTTCGAGATCATTACATTATAATTTCACTTCAAAGATTACATATATATTAATTTATATATGTACTTCATAAATTTAGGTTCTTCAAAACTTATATATATATATATATATCTGTATTCATGAAAGAGTGAATGCATATGAAATGCTACTCTGATAATTTCATGTGTGACATATAAATTTCATGTGATTATTATTACTATTACTTTATATTTTCACGTCATTATTTCATGCATTAAAGTAATTTAACAAATATTTATTTGATATTTTTATTCAAGATTGAATTTTTAAAATAGTTGAAGTTATAACAATATGAAATCATGTATTTTATAAAAAGTTTGGGTACATGGATATTTATGAAAGGTCAATGTGACAAGAGTTTTTGTCAGAACCAAATATGCATGTGAAAGGAACTGGAAGTTCATATATATATATATATATATATATATATATATACTCACATGTATAAATATAAGTGTGAGAACCAAATATGCATGTGAAAGGAACTGGAAGTTCATATATATATATATATATATACTCACATGTATAAATATAAGTGTAATGTGTATTTTAACTCTGTCACATGTTTCAAAATCAATATCCAATGAAAGTATATATAAGTAAAGAAAGATTAAATATGTTTTCAGAAAATCCAGCACTTGAATATTGTAAATATGGTAGGGAATTGGGGAGTGAACACAATCCATCAAAAATTGGGTAGGCCCAAGATAGCCGTCAATGCTTCAAGTTTCCAGAAGCCATGATCTTTTTTTTTCAGAATCTTGCGTAGTGTTTTCAGAAAAATCACTGGATTACTTTTAAAGGAATTTTTGTATGTAAGTAATTTCAAAAGTGGTATATTATTTTAAACATAAGTAATTTCAATTAGGTTTTTCCAAGGGTGTTTTGAAACCTATTTTTATGTTATCTTCAAAGGAATTTCTCAAAGTTGTTTTTTTTAAGAAATATTTTCTAAAAAGTATTTAAACAATTTCAAAACTCTTTAATGGACAATTGAAAGTCCACCCTTAGTTTTAAAATGGGTGTTCACAGGTATCGTAGAAGTTCAAATTTATATGTCATCCCTTTTGGAGTTAGCGAATGTGGAAGTGTAGTGGACAGTTGCTTTATTTTTGTTCAACTTTGATAAATGTAAGGTGTTGTCTAATCCTCCAGAACCTAGGTAGGTAAAAGATCCTTGTTTTTGTAATCTATTGTGTAACTATTTATTTACTTATATATATATAAAAATTACACAGCATTTTTAAGCACCGAGTCTGGAAGTGCAGGCTTAGGTCATAATAATTCCCTTATAAAATGCGGATGAAGTTAAAGGTTCCTGATTGGGGCCTATATGGTATGAATCCAAGGGAGTTTTCGAGATAAAGTGGGCATATCCTAGAGGATTTTCCTAACATTTCTTGATTTTTTTCCCGATATGTTGGTGCATTAGTATGGAAAGGTAGACTTATTGAAGGATGTCTGACCGGTCAATTTTAATTCCTTGGAAGTATCCTCATAATTAAAGAGGACATGCTTGTGGTCTTGAGCACCATCGAGGTATACCCGATTGTTCTTTGTCACATGATGAAACCAACTCATCTTTGTACTGTTGCATGGTAATGTTGACATGTTAATGATTCAATATCGTGATCATGCCAACATATTAATAAATTCCTTGTATGATCATAGTCTATTATCTTGGTTGTATTCCCATGACCAAGAGAGACGCCTCCAATGTGATTCGCATGATCGATATAAATTGTCCTAAGCTTGCTGCATGACAATGAAGATACGTCAAGGGGGTGTCTCTTGATCAACTTTGGATTTTATTTGGATTTCCAAGTGAGAATGGCGACATTTCAATTAGCCGTTGTGAGATCAAATTGGATTTTACAAGGCTTGTATTTTGACCATTATGACATTTTCAAGGTCGCCAAAGGTCATCAAGAGACCACCAAAGGGTCTTTTAATCACATATCCTTAAATTATTCACGCGGTGGGGTCACACAGGATTCCACAAGTGAACGTCCAAAGGGATCATGTCCTAATTATATAAGGAAAAATATTCACTTGTGTAGAGGGATGCATGGCCATGGAAGGGTCTACTCATGAATTCTCTATTGGGTTGAGGCCATATATAGGCAGGGAATGTTCTCATGGGGGAGTCACATGAAGCTCCATTATTCATGCGATTTGAAATACCCTAAAGGGGTCTTGCGAGGGGTTCTACGATCTAGCCCAGAGGCTTCCCAATGATACCACAAGTATGATTGGGGGTCATTGTGGCATACTTCCTAGCGTTTATCCGTTTACCAACCTCTAAGTCAATGGTTTTCATCATGACACCACGTGATACATGCACATCCACAATCTTCATGACCTTCATAGGGTCTTACAATGAGTTCAATGCTTATGCACAACTGGGTTGCGTATCAATACCACATCATGAATGGTGATAGATTTGTCATGGAAAAGAAGAGTGCATGGAATATTTTGTGAAAGTCCTCATTATTTTTCTCATATGGAGGAGGTTTCTATGAGACCGAGAAAAGGAGCATCATTATATCAAGGGTTCTGGTCCTTATCTCCATATGATAAGGAAGCATCACCCCAAATGTCGCCTATACACAACATGGCAGGGTTTGCATGATCATCATGAAACCACATGATCCATGAGGGATCCACCGAGGGACTCTGTGAAAGTGTGTTAGGGATGACCTCTAGTGCCGCATACACAGACGAGGGTTCTGGGTTGAGAACTTTGGACCCACCATCAGTCATGGAGTTTGCTTCCTTGGTATTTCCTCCACCTCACCCGGGGCTCACGAGTCATTAATCACCGTATTCATTACTTCTGGGACTCATCATCACAAGTATGAGGGTTCATGACATCACAAGACTCACGTCTACTGAATTTTGTGTTGCACGGAAAAGGTCCAATGACGCTGCATAATTGAGGGCTTGGTAGGAATGCAGTGATCATTATGGGCTTCAACTAATCGAAGAATTGAATTCAAGGGATTCCCACATGATAGGACCATCCGAAACTCAATAAACAATATGTAATCCCATGAATTCCATGGGAATTTTGTGATGAACTCTCCCGATAATGGAAAGGTGTGTCTCTATCTAGGGATGTCTGCATGTACCACAAGATAAAGGGGCTCTTGGCATCACAATATTGAAGGTCTTCTTTTGTATTCTAGAAAATACTCATTGGCACCAGTTTGGCTGCTCCATGCAGCTCAGGTCTTATATTATCCCATCACATGAGGTTCTATCACTCATGTGATCCTTTTATCCAAGTGAATATCCTTCAGGATTCTTTGCTGGTGAGTGCGAAGGGTGCATGTCGAGACTATTCGTGTTTCCCAAGGCACTTATTGGTGAGGTCGCGAAAACTAAAACAAAGGGGAGGGGATCACACAATATCATCAACACCCCATATGAATTAGGAATCCCATGATGCTCATTTCATCTGAAGATCTCTTGATTTCAAGAGGTCATAGAGCAGGTCCTTGCACCCACCTAAGGATGTTCTATGGGGACAGTCGATGGCGCGCTCTGCTCCTCTGCCTCCCTTCTTTTATGTACATCTCTTTTATTTCTCCTTCCTACCTTTTTCGTATCAGGAGCATGGCTTTTTTTTCGGGGAGTGCCCCTACACAAGAGGCAGTCCCCACAAAATAGCCCTGATCAATTAGGTGTTTTGATTTGTTAAAATCTGATATTCTAAAACGATGTTTATAAATAGTTTAATACATGTAAACTGATGAAGATAAACTAGAAAGCTCGCATTGCAATCAAAACATCATATGAACATATTCAAATGAATTCAACAATAGTGAACACACTAACATATAGTGGTAATTACAACAATTCAACACATGCAATTAGAATTACATGGCAACATAAGCATTGAAAAACCAAGCCAAAACAAGAGTCCAAACAGATTCTATTAAACCATTTAAATTCAAGACATCCTTCAAGAAATACCAGAAGCAAGCGTTCAGCAGTATACAAGTAGAATAAAATGCGGAAAAGTAAAGCAGTAAAATGACACCAAGGATTTACGTGCTTTGGCCATAGGCCAACGTGCATGGGGCGGGATCATCATGGTTTTTACTATGCAAGGTAAATAGTACAAGAGGAAAGAAAGGAAACAACTCACATGCTAAACTGGACATGAAACAGAAATAAGGAGCGGTGGAAAACAAGCAACACTCAAAAGCTTATAAAATATCGATGAATAAAAAATATAATAGGACCGAGACCCCCTAACAGGGGTTCAGACAAACCTTTTTCAATATAGAAGCATATGAAATGGTGCTGAAATCGTCATCGTAGAGTTCAGAAGTCATGATCTTCCATGACCGACGCTGCTGTCTAGATTCACCACCACAAGTTGATTACTGTCCAAATCCATTGCTGTTTTCCAAGTTCGGTGCATACCATAAAATGTTGTTGCTATCCAGATTCGGTGCCGCTGTCAAAGAACAAAATCAGAATATGCAGCTTCCTTATGGAAGTCCTTTGCGTTGCATACAGGTTCATCACGTTCAAGAAAACCACAACCCGGGTCAACCCACTGCAGACCACCACTGAAGAATAATTCCTATTTCACCACATCACTTGCAGAAGCTCGCATCAATGCTATACTTCACATTAATGGAGGACCCTCTTTCCGTAGAAGAAGCCTTTCTTGCTGCCTGAAGAAACCCCTTTCACATCTGAAGCTTTCAACTCACACCACGAACACTCTCGCAAAACCGAGTACCCTCATCATCCCTAATTCAACGCCTTAGATCTTGCCAAAGCTTGCGCGCATGAATCTGGCTGACCCTCTTAGAGGAGATAACTCGAGGCACACAAGGCTACGAATCTGAACCTGATTCGGTGGCCACCGCTAGAGATGTCGAACATCGCGGGTCCAAGACCACCAATGAATAAAACCCGAGAGATTCTCCGTCGTCCGATCCATTATGGAAGATGGTTGTGCCTTATTATCTTCATCGGCTTCCAACCAAGAAACCAATCATTGGAGTTTCTCTGTCCACCACGGAAGAGCCAAGCTGCACTGCTCCCTCACCCCCGGTAAAAAAAAATGGTGTCTCCCAAATCCCTAAAACGCAGTGAAAAATTCACGGACATGTGGATGGTGGACCTCCAATAGGCGGTTCTGTTTTTTAAGCTGCGTAACAGTTTCTAAAAAAATTGCATATTAAGAAAAATCATTTAATTAACAAAAAAGTGACATCAGTTTCACAAATCTCCACCTTGGAAATTAAATGCATGAACAAATTTAATATTCAAAACCACAATCTCCACCTTGAAAATTAAACCTAAACCACATTATGATTTTGCACCACCTAACATCATCAACATAGGCATATCCTGAACAGGAAACAACCTACGAGGTATGACCCAAACAGTCCCCAAACATGTATCAATTGTGACACGTGTCTCCCAAAGTTGAATGATATTGAAAAACTAATAATCATGTTTAAAATAAAACAATTATAAATAGTTACATGATAAAGGTCATACCTTCACTTACCTGAGTCACACTCTGAGATGATGCAAATGAGGAAGATGGGACCAGCAAATCACATGCCAACAGGTCCCCGAATCAGCTCACCTGTGCCTGTAGAACACAAATAAACAGTGCAGTATCCAACCTCACACAAAACATGAAAAAAAAGCTCAGATAAATTCATATAGAATTGAAATTCATAACAAATCAATGAAATCATTCAAATAGCAGCATAAAGAGAGTGCAAAAAAAGACACAAAGCTCAAAATCAGGCAAATCGTTCACCCAACCTGAATCTAAGACAGACACAGAAAACTCTCCAACTTAAGAGAATACACTACCTAAAATCGAGCAATAGGGGATGCCACATCCTAATCCAAGACAAAAAGATAGGTTCCTCAAAAAACAGGGTACCACAAAAAATCTCATGCAGTCCCAATAGTCACAAGGGAAAACTCTAGACCCATGAGAACACCAGCTATCTAAGGGCAGCACACTACCGACCAAGAAAACCCATCTCAGTCTAGCTTCCTAACGATATCTAGGAACCGCCAAATATCTATAAAGAGATCTCAACAAAACCACCATGAAGCCCGATCATCACTGAGCCTATTCATAAGAAACTGTCACTCTAAAAACTACCCATACCCAATCACCACTCATAACATGTCACATCCTAGAGAAACTAGCCCAAAACCAGGACATACCAGAAGAACAAACCCAGAGAAAATTACCAGCTCACTCTCCTAAGTCTAGAAGAAGAAAAAAGATCAACATGGAGAGTAGAATCTTGAATAGTAAATGAAACAACCCAAAGCGGTCTTCACTTGAACCCACAAAGACATATAGGACCAAAGCACCAAGCATCGTCAGCTTTAAAACTGAGACACGCCGCCTGAAAACACTATCAGGAAGACTCTCGACGCAAGGCACCAGAAGATTCTAAACAGATGGATTTAGAATCTTCACCATAGGAGATGAGCGCCTAAACAAAATCCAAAAAGAGACATCCTCACACAAAAGGGAAACTACAAGGAAACATGAAAGAAGTCCCAACATCATATGACGACTCAAAGACGCGAGAACAATGGCTGGGAGACAACTAGAAACTAGGGGAAACCATGCCACTAAAGGAAAAAACATCCTAGTCTTGACTTACTTACAGCACACAGTTCCTCGGAAACCAAACAAAGCCATTAAACAGGGTCGAATAGTAAACAAAGAAGCTTGGTGATAGGACAAACGACACTGCACCCACAAGCTACCCAAACATAAACATCGAACTCGCAACTGGACCATACCTGGAGCAAACAGTCCTAAAGGATGCAGAGGAACACAGTGGAGCTAACATAAGCTCATCTCCTAGGAAAATGGAAGACACTAGAGACAAAAGATCCCCGCAATACATTACTCCTAATCAGCTCTCAAACAAAGTAAAACCTCACATAGAACCCATTCCTACTCTGAAACCATAAACACACATAGGTAGCAACTACCAAGAGGCATCTTTGAGGTTCCGAAAGGAAAAGGAAATAGTAAAACAAGGAAACAAACTATCAATAATAGAATAAAATTATAGCCTAAGAGAGCCAATGACCTATCTGAAAAAAAACAATCAAAGCATGCTGCAATGTAAAATACACTAGAAAAACATTTTAAAGAAATGAACAATTGATTTATAATTTTAACAAATAAAAACTTTAACCTAACCTCCCTCTGATACCAATTTTTTGTGGGGAGCTCCCCTACATGAGAGGTAATACCCACGAAATAGCCCGGATCAATTGGGTGTTTTGGTTCGTTAAAATTAGAAATTCTAAAATGATGTTTATAAACAAATAAATACATGTAAAAAGATGAAGATAAACCAAAAAGTTCTCATTACATTCAAAACATCAAATAAACATATTCAAATGAATTCAACAGTAGTGAACACACTAACATTAGAGGTAATTACAAAAATTAAATGCTTGAAATTATAATTACAGGGAAAAATCCACAAAGAGAAACCGAGCCAAAACAAGAATCAAAACAGCTTCTATTAAACCATTTAAATTCAAGACAACCTTGATCAAATACTAGAACCAAGCGTTCAGTGGTATACAATTCGAATAAAATACAGAAAAGTAAAGCAGTAAAAGGATACCAATGATTTACATGCTTTGTCCATTGGCCTACATGCACAGGGTAGGATCATCATAGTTTTTACTATGCAAGGTAAACATTACAAGAGGAAAAAAGGACACAAATCACAAGCTAAACAGAAAATGAAATAGAAATAAGACATGATAGAAAAACAAGAAACATACAAAAGATTATAAAAAATAGACAAAGAATAAATAGAACAGGACCGAGACCCCCTTACCGGGGTTCAGACAAACCTTTTTCGATGCAGAAGCATGTGAAAGGGTGTTCAAATCATCATCATTGAGACCAGAAGTCCTGATCTTCCATGACCGACATTGCTATCCAGATTCGTCACCCCAAGTCAGTTGCTGTCTAAATCCATTACCATTGTCCATGTTTGGTGTGTACCATAAAATGTTGTTGCTGTCCAGATTCAGTGCTGCTATCCAAGAACAGAACCAGAATGCAGAGCTTCCTCATGGAAGTTCTTCACGCTGCATACAGGTTCATCCTGTTCAAGAACCCTACTGCCTGGGTCGACCCACCACAAACCACCACCGATGAAGTATTCCTATGCCACCACATCACATGGAGAAGGCCACATCATTTCTATGCTTCGCGTCGAAGGAGGACCCTCTTGCCGTCGAAGAAGCCTTTCTTACTTCCCGCAACAACCCCTTTCTCCACTGATGCTTTTTCCTCACACCATGAACTCTCTACTGAAAAAACGAGTACCCTAATGATCCCTAATTCAATGCCTTTGATCTCGGTGAATCTTGCATACATGAATCTGACTGACCATCTTGGAGAAGTTAACTGGAGGCACACAAGGATGCAAATCTGAACCCGAGTCGGTGGCTGCCGCTAGGGATGTTGAACATCATGGGTCCAAGACCACGATGAATAAAAACAAGGAAATTCTCCATCGTCTGAGTTATCATGGAAGATGGATGAGCCTTCCTCTCTTCATCAGTGTCCAACCAAGAAACCTATCACTGGAGTCTCTCTCTCCGCAATGGAAGAGCCATGCTGCGTTGCTCCCTCACCCCCGGTGAAAAAAAAAACGATGTGTTCCAAAAACGTAAAACGCAGTGAAAAACTCCTGGACATGTGGACGGTGGAGATCCAATAGGCGGTTCTGTTTTTTAAGCTGCGTAACAGTTTTTAACAAAATGGAATATTAAAAAAAAATCATTTTATTAACAAAAAAGTGACATTACTTTCACAATAATTTAGGTTAGGTCGTCATGATGGTCTTGATTCTTTTGATGAGGAGGGTGTCGTACTAACTAGCGAGACAACCGGTTCTTCACCACAAGATCATTTTATCAGATTATGTGATGCATCTGTTTCCTCTTGTAGTGCCACTTGATCTGAAAAATATGAATTAATTTGGGTGAAAAATAAGCTGAAGGCAGAAGGGATCAAGATCATAAACTTATTGGGAAGCTGTTATTGACCATCTTTACTTAGATCATATGATCTTAGGATGATCATGCTATGGCCTCAAGTGATGGTGGAAGCTGTCACAGTATGTCACTGGTATTTGCGATTAGGTCTCGTGAAGGCCCATCCTAGTTGTCTCGGACTCATAGGACTATCAACAAATAATTTGTGTGATAGTGGTGATGTCGAGCGGGTGTTGGGAATGCCTTTGAGAGTTGAACCAGGGTGTCGAGTGGTTGAAGATGCAGTCTTGTACCTCATGGGTCCTGTTGGAGTTGTCTAGCTGCATAGTAGGTCGTTGGTGCACCTACCTCACCAACCAAGGTTTTCAATCATGGATGTTTCATATGAGTTTCTTGTTTATTTGGAAACTATGGGAGAAGTCCATAGTATGTGGTGGATGGGTGGGAGTTGTTTCAAACATGACACCTCCCACCATGGCTATAAAAGGAGGGCCTCACGAGCCTTCCAGCATCATCAAATCCGAGCTAAGAGAGATCTTCCTTTCAAGAGAGCTTCTTTTCAAGAGATCCATGAGAGCTCCATGTGAGAGGGGAGTAGAGAGAAGTTTTTTAAGCTTTGTTATTTGTGAAATAAATTGCATTTTTCTTCCATTTTCGTTCTCTATTATCTATCTTCATGGTTTGAGAACCATAAAAAGTTGTATTAGAGGGAGGTTCCAGGGAAACAGCGATGGGATGTGGAAATTTTCCTGATGACCGAAAAAATCAAATTGCCTGAAATCGTGTTTTGAAGGCAAATTCGGAAATCCTTTGTCGAGACGATTCCAATTATACAAACTGCATCGAAAATGGAGCTAAAACAAACATCCTAAGCCCGATCAAAGTTTGGTCAAACTTTAGGTGCTATAGTACCCACTTGCATGGGAAGAAGGCACTGTTCCAGCATTGGTGATTTTTTCAGCATGTTTCCAGCTGCTGCTCCAGTATGCCAGGTCATCGACACGTCATCACCATGTCATCAGACAATCTCAGCCTTCGATGCTATTTTGATCATGTCTTGATCAATCGATATCCAATTTTGACGATCTAGGAGTCAATTCCACCATTTTCAACTATTCTAGATGCAATGTTGAGCTCCATTTTTGTATATTATACACTAATTTTAACAACATTGAAATCCAGTGGAGGGATCATCCACGAGAAGGATGATCATGTTGACTTGTTCTAAGTATTCCATTTGGATGTCTCGAATGGAAGATATCCACAATGCTAAGGATATGTTTGACCCCATTGAGAATGAGAGAGTCAACCTCAATTCCACCAAGGAAGCCAAGTAGAAAAAGCTAAACAAGAAGATGATCGGTCAAATCTGCCAATGGATCGATCATAGCGTTCACCAACATGTTGCTCAAGAGACTGGTGCGTGTGGACAATGGACAAAGTTGGAAAATACGTACTAGTTGAAGAACGCTCGAACCAAGATCATCTTGTTGAAGAGTTTTATGAATCTTAAACTACAGAGTGGAATCTCTATAGCCAATCACACCAGTGAGTTCCAAATCCTGGTGAACCAGTTGGTGGCCACCAATAAGACTCTAAATGATGACGATCAGGAGAACCACTTACTCTGCACACTTCCCGATAGCTGGGATACTCTTATCATCTCACTGGGAAACTTGGAACTCGGAGAAAAACTTACCATGGTGATGGAAAAAGATGCATTGTTCAATGAGGAATCATTAAGGAAGGATACAAGTTACAACCAGACGCAAGCACTAATTCTAGAGAAGTGATAGAGACAACAAGGAGGAGGTCATGGGGCAAGAACCAGAGGTTGAAGTAAGAATAAAGGAAGGTCCATAGATGGAAGGAGGCCAACATAAAAATGCTACCATTTTGGCATAGAGGGACACATGAAGAAGACCTACCGAAATTTTCTACAAGAAAAGGGAAAAGTACCAACCTACAAAGAAGAAATGGAGACG
The DNA here is from genome assembly GCA_963277665.1 of Viscum album. Classification (NCBI taxonomy): domain Eukaryota; kingdom Viridiplantae; phylum Streptophyta; class Magnoliopsida; order Santalales; family Viscaceae; genus Viscum; species Viscum album. Next base: position 512,869,636 of record OY728141.1, on the reverse strand, counting down.
CACATGTGACCGTCACCGGAGAAGTTGTGCATTACTCCAAAGATGAAGAAGAGAAATGATTTCATACATTAGGCCAAGACACATAATGGGTGGTCGATACAGATGCATCATACCATGTCACTCCACATCATGAGTATTTATTGACTTATCATGCTGGTTACTTTGGTGCAGGAAAGATGGGGAATACCAGTTCGGTGGAGATTCTTGGCATGAGTGATATCCAAGTCAAGATGAATCTTGGATACACAATCACCCTGAAGGATGTTTGGCATGTTCCAAGCCTTTGAATCAACATGTTATCAGGTATAGCCTTGGATAAAAAAGGTTATGGAAACATCTTCAGCAATGGAGCATGGGAGATGAACAAAGAGGCCATCATCATCACACAAGGACAAATATAAAGTACGTTGTAAAAAACTCATGTGAAGGTATGTTCAGAAAGCCTCAACAGAGTGGAAAGAGAGACATTATCCAATATGTGGCATTAGAGACTCAACCACATGAGTGAAAGATGGTTATCTACCCTAACAGAGAATAAGTAAATTAGTATTTACAAGGATGCATCACTTGATACTTGTAAATACCGATTGTATGAAAAAAACATAGAGTCACATTCAATACCACTGTTTCACGAAGATCAAAGTTGCTGGATTGAGTTTGCTATGATGTTTGCAGACACATTGAGGTGGATTCATTGGGAGGTGAAAAATATTTTTTATTCATTATTGATGATATATCTCGAAGGGTGTGGGTGTTATTCTTGCGGATGAAGGACCAAGCACTGGACTAATTCAGGATATTCCACACTATGGTGGAGCATGAAACTGGAAGGAAGTTAATGTTTCTTGATTCATAAAATGTAGGAGAGTACACATATAGGGAATTTGATGCCTATTGCAGGAGTTAAGGAATCTGACATGAGATGAATGTCCCAAAAACCCCACAACACAACCGAGTTACAGAAAGAATGAACAAAACCATCATAAATAAGGTCATATGCATGATGAGTTTGGATAAGCTTCCTAATCCATTCTAGGGAGAAGTTGTTCACGTTGCATGGAACCTCATCAATATATCACCATCAGTCCCACTGAATTTTGAGATTCCATAGAAGATATGGTCTGGTAAACATCTCTATTACTCTCATTTATGAGTATTTGGAAGTTTTTAATTTTTCAAGAATCCAAGGATCTCAGGAAGAAGCTAGACGTGAGATATACTCCATGTATATTCATCGGTTATGGAGATGAGGAGTTTAGATACAAGCATTGGGAATCAAAGAAGAATAAGGTTATTAGAAGAAGCGATGTCGGGTTCCATGAGAACCAGATGACCGAGGACATTCAAAATCCTATAATGTCTCAATGGGAAAGTGTTGATGACTAAATTCATGATCGAATACTTATACCATCAACCCCTGTCATTGAAGAGGAAGAGGCACAAGAAGACTCATAGATAGTTGACCAGGAGGAAGTGGAGGAGGATATTGAGAACGGGGAGACTCAATCCTCTCTACAAGAAGTTACAGAACCATCACAGGAGCTAGGTGATGTTGTTTCTCCCAAACCTAACATTTTATAAGTTCTAAGATATCTTGAGGAAGGATTCCATCAACAAAATATTCGGAGTCAGATTACCCGTTTCTGACAGATTAGGGGGAGCCAGAAGGATACATGAAATAATGTTTCATCCAAAAACAATCAAGTGGTTTCATGAAATAAAGGATGAGATGGAGTCTTTGACAAAGAACCAAACATTCGATTTGTTGGAATTACCCAAAGTTAAGAAGGAACTAACAAACAAATAGGTGTTTAGGATGAAGAAGGATGGTAAAAAAAGGGATCTGAAGCACAATGCTCAGTCAGTTGTCAAGGGATTCCTTCAGAAGAAAGAAGTTAACTTTGATGAGATCTTTTTTCCTATGGTAAAGATGGCTTCAATCTGAGTAATTTTCAGATTAGTGTCCAGCTTGGACTTGTATAATGAAAAGATGGACGTGAAGATATATTTTCTTCACAAAGACCTCTTCGAGGAGATATATATGAAACGCACTGAAGGATTTGAGGTTTCTAGACAAGAAAACCTCATCTGATATTTGAAGACAGATTGTATGGACTGAAATTGGCTTGCAAACAGTGGTACTAGTAGTTTGACTCATTTATGGTGAGTCATGCCAACAAGCAGACACATGAGGACCAATGTGTCTACATCCAGATATTTCTGGATGGTAACTTTGTTTCTCTTCTACTTTATGTTGATGACATGTTGATCATTGTGAAGGATGTAGTGAAGATTAGCTAGTTGAAGAAGGATTTATCCAAGTATTTTGATATGAACAACTTGGGAGTAGCTCAACAGATTTTGGGGATGCATATCATTCTTTAATGAAAGAAGAAAATGTTATGGCTATCTCAAGAGATTTATGTTGAACATATTATAAAACTTTACAACATGGACAAAGCCAAAACTATTATCATTCATCATCCAAACCATTTAAAGTTGGGAAAGAGTTCATTCCCATAATCCCTTGAAGAAATCGAGATGATGGAGATGATACCATAATCCTTAGCAGTTGGAAGCTTGATGTATGCTATAGTGAGTATGAGACCAAACATTTCCCATGCAGTGAAAAATGTGAGCTAGTCTATCTCCAATCCTAGTAAGCAGAACTGGGATGCAGTCAAGTTGATTATGAGGTATCTTAAATGTACTTCAAAGTTATGTTTGTGCTATAGGGGAGATGAACATATCTTGGAGGGCTATATAGATGAATATATGGATGGAGATCATGATAGTAGGAAGTCTACATTAGGATACATCTATAATATTGCAGGAGGAGTTGTATCATGGTATTCAAGGTTGAAAAAGTTCAGCGCTTTATCCATGACATAAGTAGAGTACATTACTACGTCGGAAGCTGGCAAGGATATGTTGTGTCTAAAGCGTTTTCTCTAGGAGATCAAATCTATCCAGAAGGAGTACATGGTTCTTTGCGATAGTCAAAGTGCTTTGGTCTTGATAAAAAACTCCATGTACCATTCCTAGATGAAGCACATTGACATTCTCTATCATTGGATATGCGAATTGATGGATCAAAAGTTGTTGTTACTTGTGACGATACAAATGAAGGAGAACTCAACAAATATGTTTACAAAGGTGTTTACTCGAGAAAAGATAGACCTTTGAAGATACTCTAGTGGATTACAGCTAGAGGGGGAGAATTTTTGGAGTTGTGTAGCTGCCTGGTAGGTGGGTGGTGCAGCTACCTCACCATCCAACTAATTCAAACAAGGATGTTGCACATGTATTCCTTATTTATTTGGCAGGCATGGGAGAGGTCTATGGTAGGTGGATGATGGGTGTGAGTTTTTTCAAACATTACACCTCCAACCATGGCTATAAAAGGAGGGCATGGGGAGCCTTCCAACATTATCAAATACGAGCCAAGATAGCTCTTCATTTCAAGAGAGACTTGAGAGATCAATGTGAGGGAGGTATATAGAGATATTTTGTAAGGTTTGTTATTTGAGAAATAAAGCTCATTTTTATTCCATTTTTTTCTATATTATATCTCTTCATGGTCAGTGAACCACACCAAGTGGTATCAGAGGGATGTTCCAGTGAAACGGGGATGGGTTTTGGAAATTTTCAGATGACTAGAAAATTCATGTTTCTTGAAATCATGCTTTGATGGAATATTCTGAAAGCCTATGTTGAGACGATTCCAATGGCACAAAGATCATCGAAAACGGAGCTAAAAAGATCTTCCTAGGCTCGGTCAATGATTGCCCAAACTTTGAGTGCTACAGTACCCCCTTGCTGGAGAAGAAGGTACTGTTTGGGGGCCGGTGACTTTTTCAGCAAGTTTCCAACAACTGATATTGTATTCCACGTCATCGCCCCTCATTAAATGATCTTGACCTTTGATACCGTTTTGATCATATCATGATCAACTGATATCTGATTTAAATTATCTAGGAGTCGATTCCACTGTTTTCAACTATTACAGACACAACAATGAGCTCCATTTTTGTAAATTCAGTACCATGTATAACTAAATTGAAATCCAATGGAGGGATCATCCAGGAGCGGGATGATCATTTTGACTTCATTGAATTAATCCATTTGGAAGTCTCTAATGAATGATCCCCACAATGATAAGGATATTTTTGACCCCATTGAGAATGAGGGAGTCAACCCCGATGAAACCAAGGATGAAGAGTGGAAAAATATAAACAAGAAGACGATCAATCAAATCCACCAATGGATCGATCATAGTGTTTCCCACCATGTTTCTCAAGAGACTGGTGGATGTGATCTTTTGGAAAAAGTTGTAAAATACGTACCAGTCCAAGACCACTTGAAACCGGATCATCTTGTTGAAGTGGTTGATGAATCTTCGACTACATAGTGAAAGATCTATAGCCAAACAAACCATAAAGTTCCAAAGCCTGGTGAACTAGTAGGTGGCTATTGGTAAGGCTCTAAATGATTACGATCAGGTGAACCACTTACTCTAGACACTTCCCAAAAACTGGGATACTCTTGTCATATCATTGAGAAACTCAGCATTTTGAGGAAAACAAACCATGAAGATGAAAAAAGATGCATTGTTCAATGAGGAATCACAAAGGAAGCGTTTGAGTTACAACCAGGCGCAATCACTCATTCTGGAGAAGTGATAGAGACAACAAGGAGGAGGTTGTGGGGGTATGAACTAGAGGCTGAATCTAGAAGAGAGAAAGTTCCATATATGGAAGGATGCCAATATACAAATTCTACCATGGTGGCATGGAGGGACACATGAAGAAGAACTGCCGAAAGATGCTACAAGAAAAGGGATAAAGTAGAAACCAACAAAGAAGAAATGGAGATGCAAATGTGAATGTCACCTGAGAAGTTGTGATTTTCTCTAAAGATGAAGAAGAGACATGCTTTCAGGCATCAGGCCAAGACACAGAATGGGTGGTCGATAGTGCTACATCATACCATGTCACTCAGCATCGTTAGTATTTATTGACTTATCATGCTGGTTACTTTAGTGAAGTCAATATAGGGAATACCAGTTTGATGAATATTGTTGGCATGAGTGATATACAATCCAAGACAAACGTTGGATACACAATCACCCTAAAAAATGTTTGGAATATTCCAACCCTTTGACACAAACTGTTATCAGGTATAGCCTTTGATCAACAAGGCTATGACAAAATCATCATCAATGGATCATGAAAGATGACAAAAGGAGCCATCATCATCGCTTGAGGACACATATGCAGTACATTGTAAAAAACTCATGTGAAGGTATGTTCAGATAGCCTCAACACAGTGGAAAGAGATACCTCATCAAATATGTGGAATAGGAGACTCGACCACATGAGTGAAATATGGTTATATACCGTAATGTAGAATATTTACATCCATGTTGACAAGGATGAATCACTTGATCCTTGTAAATTATTCTTTTATGGGAAACAACATAGAGTCTCATTCAATACCGCTTCATCACAGAGATCAATGTTTCTGGATCTCATGCACTCTGTTGTATGTAGACCCATGGAGGTGGATTCATTAGGAGGTAAAAAATATTTTCTATCCTTTATTGATGATTCATCTTGAAGGGTGTGGGTGTTATTCTTGTGGATGGAGGACCAAGTACTGGACTACTTCAAGGTATTCCATGCCATGGTGGAAAATGAAACTAGAAGGAAGCTGATGTGTCTTCATTCAGAAAATGGAGAAGAGTAAAAATCTAGGTAAATTGATGCCTGTTGTAGGAGTTAGTTTATCCAACATGAGAGGGAATTACCACACACCCCACAACACAACAGAGTTGTATAAATAATGAACAGAACCATCATAGAGAAGGTCAGAAGTATGATGAGTTTGCCTAAGATTCATAAGCCATTATGGGGAGAAGATTTTCAGGTTTCATGCTACATTATAAATAGACAACCATTGGTCCTGATGAATTTTGAGATTCCATAGAAGAGATGTTCTGGTAAACATCCCTATTACTCTCATTAATGAGTATTTGGTTGTTTTGAATTTTTGAATGTATCCAAGGTGCTCAAGTAGAAGCTATACAATAGATCTACAACATGCATCTTCATCGACTATGGAGATGAGTAGTTTGGATACAAGATTTGGGACCTGGAGGAGAAGAAGGTGATCAGAAGCAGAGATGTCATGTTCCATGAGAACCGGAAAATCGAGGACACTCAAAATCCTAGAATGTCTCAAAGGGAAAGTGTTGATGATTGAATTCATGATCCAACACTTATACCATCACCCATTGTCATTGAATAGGAGTAGGTTCAAGAAGTCTCCTCAATAGTAGACCAGGAGGTAGTGGGGGAGGATATTGACCAGGGGGAGGCTCAATCCTCTCTACAAGAAGTAGCAAAACCATCATAGGAGCAAGGTTATGTTGTGCCTCCCAAACCTTAAATTTTACAGGTTTGAAGATATTTTGAGGAAGTATTCCATCAACAAAATATTGGGAGTCAGATTACCTATTTATTACTTATGAGGGGGACCTAAAAGGATACCTAGAAGCAATGTCTCATCCAGAAAATCTCAATTGGATTTATGAAATAGAGGATGAGATGGAGACTTTGACAAAGAACCAAATATACGATTTGGTGGAATTACCCAATGTTAAGAAGGCACTAATGAACGAATGGGTTTTCAGGCTGAAGAAGGATGGAAACAAAAGGGAGCTTAAGCACAAAGCTCAATTAGTTTTCAAGGGATTACTTCAGAAGAAGGAACTTAAATTTGATGGTATCTTTTCACCTATGTTAAAGATGGATTTAATCTGAGTCATTTTTTGGATTAGTGGTTGGCTTGGACTTGGAGCTTGAACAGATGGATGTGAAGATATATTTTATTCATAGTGACCACTCCGAGGAGATCTATATGAATCATCCCGAAGGATTTGAGGTTTATGGAAAAGAAAAACTCATCTGAAAATTGAAGAAGAGCTTATACGGACTGAAACAGGCTCACAGATAGTGGTACAAGAAGTTTGACTCATTTATGGTGAGTCATGGCTACAAGTGGACACAGGTGGACCAGTGTGTCTACATCCATATATTTCTGGATGGTAACTTTGTTTCTCTTCTACTTTATATTGATGACATGTTGATCATTGGGAAGGATTCAGTGAAGATTAGATAGTTGAAGAAGGATTTATCCAATTATTTTGATATGAAAGACATGGGAGTTTCTCAACAGATTTTGGGGATTCAGATATTTCTTGATAGAAAGGGGAAGTTGTTATGGATATCTCAGGAGAAGTATGTTGAACATGTTTTGAAACATTTCAACATGGAAAACATATACCTATGATCATTTCTGTTCCTGAACATTTGAATTTGAGCAAGAGTTCATGCCAATAATACCTGTAAGAAATCTAGGTGATGGAGGTGATACCATAATCCTTAGCAGTTGGAAGCCTGATGTATGCTATAGTGAGTATGAGATGAGACATTTGCCATGTAGTGGTAATTGTGATCCAGTTTCCCTCCAATCCTATTAAGTAGTACTGGGATGCAGTAAAGTGGATTATGAGATATCATAAAGGTACTTAAAAGTTACATTTGTGCTATGGGGGATCTGAACCTATATTGGAGGGCGATACAGATGCAGATATGGATTTAGATCATGATAGTAGGAAGTATACATCAGGATACATCTATACTATTGCAGTAGGAGTTGTAATGTGGAATTCAAGGATGTAAAAGTGCATCACTTTATCCACTATGGAAGCAGAGTACATTACTGCTTTGGAAGATGGCAAGGATATGTTGTGGCTAAATAGTTTTCTCTAGGAGATCAAATTCATCCATAAGGAGTACATGGATCTTTGTGATAGTCAAAGTTCCATGGACATGAGCAAAAACTCCATGTATCATTCCCAGACGAAGCACATTGACATTCTCTATCATTAGATATGAGAAGTGATGGATCAATAGTTGTTGCAACTTTTGAAGATACACACTATGGAGAAATCAACAAATATGTTTACAAAGGTGGCTTCTCTAGAGAAGGTAGACTTTGGAAGATAATCCAATGGATTTCAGCTGAAGGGTGAGAATTTTTGGAGTTGTCCAGCTGCATGATAGGTGGCTGGTGCACCTACCTCACTAACCAAGGACTTAAAACATGGTTTATACAAATGCAGTACCTGATTATTTGGAAGAAAAGTGAGAAGTCTATGGTAGGTGGAGGATGGCTGGGAGTTGTGTCAAATTTTACACCTCCCACCATGGCTATAAAAGGTGGTCCTGGGGAGCCTTCCAACATTATCAAATACGAGCCAAGGGAGCTATTCCTTTCAAGAGAGCCTTGAGAGATCCATGTGATAGAGGTGTAGAGATAAGTTTTTTGAGCTTTGTTATTTGTATAATTAAGCCCATTTTTCTTCCATTTTCTTTCTCTATTATCTCTCTTTATGATAAGGGAACCACAAAAGGTCTGACTTATTTCAAAATTGTGTAGGCACTGGATAGGATCAAAATTGAACTTACTATCCACAAGATTGAAGTGGACAACTGGGATTAGTGGGAGGCATGATTAGATGGTTGTGATTGGTAGATGGTGTGATCAGATTGTTAGGACATGATTCGCATGAACAATACACATAAAATCACCATCCCACATCAAAACCTCCGATATACATCCCTTCGATATATAAAAAAAGGCGCGACCACTGTTTGGTTAAGTCAGTAATGGAGTCGGAGTTAGTGGGTGGGCCTCTGGTTGAGTCTTGTCTTGGCTACTTAGTGGGCATGCTATAATTCTTTGTCAAAGGGTGGTAATAAAACAATTAACTAAAAAGAAAAAAATTCTATGTATAATTCAAGGGTCCATAGTGTATCTCCTCTATATCCAAGCCCATTATTCAAGTATTCTATACATTAGATATTCATATTGTTGTGTTATCATAAAATTTTTTAAATCTTCAATTAAAAAAGTGAGAAATACACAATTATGGGTACCAATAGATGTATTTACTTTTAAAAAAAATCAAATTTTTATAGAAAAATACCAAAAAAATAAACTATAATAAATTTTATTTTCTGATTATAAAAATGAAATTCATCTTATAAAACTAATTTCCATAATAATAGAAATATAATTTATAATAAAATCCTTATTTTTTTTTGAAAAATATCATTTTTTATGATACAGTCAAATATTTTACCTTTAAGAAAATTATTTATGGTTGTATAAATTTATTTTATTATTTATATAAAAATAAATATTTTTATATAATACAATTTTATAAAAATAAACACTTATTTCATGTCTTATAAATTTATAAATAAATAAATTTTGAAAAAAATTCAACATTCATGTTTTTTGAAAAGTATAATAATGTTTTCTTTGTATTAAATTTTTATTTTATCAAATTTAACACATTTATTTCATTTAATTTTGGTTTAAATTACTTATATTTTTATTTCATAATATTTATAACAATTATTTTACTATTCTAAGAGTATATTTAGTTTTTAACAGTCATGTTACTTTTTTTAATAGTTAGGTTACTATTCGAGCAGTTATATTTCAAATAGTCATATAGGTTTTCTATATTCTATAAAGTCATTATATTTCCTTAATTCATCATTCACTTCAATTTTCCTCAAGTTTATTTTCTTTATTTATATATTTTTTTGTTACATTACAAGTTTTTGGTATCCTTTTTATGGTATTATTTGCAAGTGTGATCATTCTAAGAGACCAAGATAAACCCAAATTCCCTATTATAGTTGTTATATTTTTCTACATTTATTATCCCATTTTACTATTTTCAATTTTATTAGTCATATTTCTTCTATAAATGTACTTTTATGAATATTATAATTTTTTTATTATATGGTGAGTGAGTTTTATAGTATACTATATTACTAAATATGATACATGTTTATTCGAAACGAAAATTACATTTATAAATGTCTTGGTCATTACATTATTCACCAATTAATAAATTTATTCCTGAAAATTTCATTTCACATACCAAGGTGAAACTATAAGAGGGTAATTATGTTTCATTGTATCTTTAGTTTTCCATGATTCCTATTCATACTTATGGTTTCTCCACAACATTTTGATAAGGTGAGTTGTCAGGTTACGAAAAACTTTGTCTCTACAATCTAAAATCCTAATCAATTACTCATAGTAAGAGTGATCATTCCCAAATTATACCACCTATGGATTCAGTACATGAGGGATTTGGTATGTAATTTTTCATGAAGGATATACAGAACATGTCATTCACTTTATAGAGGTTTTGTGGATGTGCTAGTCAATATGCTACTGCTCCTATGTGATCAATAATCTCAAAGGGGCCATTGTACCTAGGACATAGCTTTACCATCATATCAAACTTCACAAATCTATTCTATGAATATATAGGAAGGAAAAATTTATCTCCAAACATAAAATCCTAGTTTCATCAATGATTTTCAACATAGATCATTATCAACTTTATGATGATCTTATGTGTTTTTGAAAGGATTTAACCTTCTCTACCATTTCCTCAACTAGTTATGGTATGAACACCTTACATTATCTGAATTCAAAAAAGTAAATCAATATTTTTTCTTATATAATTATTTATATGGATACATCTAAATGATCAAGGTAAATATATTATTATATGAGAACTCTACCAGATGAATATGTTGATCTCAGTCTCTTTTGATTTCCATAGAAAAATATCTCATTACATCATTAATGGTCTGCATATTCTTTTCAGATCAATGATCATTTTGGAGGTTATAGGACCAAATGAAGTTAAATTATATGTTTAAGTCATGTTTAATTCTTTTTATAACTTTTAGTTGAACCTCAAACCATGATAAGATATAATCGATATGGTGCCCCATATACCCTCACCACTTCTCTGACGTGTGTCATTACTTTTTCATCGAGTGAGAAGTCATATCAAATAGTAATGAATAGAGAAGAATTAATAACATGGTCCAAAAAAAAACCATATCTCATTATTTCATTTGGATATCGTTGGAATACCATGGAAAAATCCTTGGGGATATTCTACCATTTTCATATAGGTGTTGGCAATGGTTACACCATTCACTTGGATTTTTTCCTTTCTACCATCACTTATTAGAACACTAGGAAAATCAATTTATATTCAATAATATATACATTTATATATTCCAACTATCAATTATCATAGATATATATTTACATATTTGTGCTCTATAGGTGTATAGAGAATATTGAGATATGAGTATCATTTTATGGATCCTTGTTTATATTAGGAATTAATGGTGTGTATAGTCAAGTAAAAAATCTCACAACTCCTTTACCAATTTTGAACCCAAAACATTTCACCTACCATATATTATCCATCTTCTTTTATCTCCCTCTATCATCCCATTGAGAATTGTTGATCTTCTCTTGAATGGATGGTTGATCAATCATTTGAGGAAGGTTGGATGATATTCATTGCTTTGTTATTCCCATGAATATTAATTGTCTGTATTATAAGATTGGATCATTTTCAATCCTCATCATGTAAAAGGTATCATGATCATTCCTATATATAGAATCTTCCAATTTATTCACCTTCCTCAGATGGAAATGGATTGTTCATTCATATTCCTTAATCAACTTTAACCATCTTCATTGGAAGAGGGTGAGATCATTATTTATGAATACATACTTCATTTGGTTATGATCTTTATATACGTCAAATTTCCTTACATAGATATAATTCCTATAAATATTAAAATTGAATATTACTGATTCCAACTCCATACCATGTGTCAGATAGTTTTTCTCATCAAGAATCAATTTTCCAGATCCATGAGATATTGATTTATCATTTTTATCGAGTACACAACTCCTGAATTTATTTGATGCATCACAAAATATCATAAACACTTCCTCAGATGAGGGTATTATGAGTACAAGTATACTAATTAACAACTACTTTATCTCATTATGTCTCTCTTCAAATTCATCATTATAGAAAACTTTCACACCCTTTTATGTTAGCTTGATTAATGGGTTTGACAATTGCATGAACTTCCTAACAATTAATTAATAAATCACATCTAATACAAGGAAACTATAGATCTCTATTATATATTTTTCTCTATAACATACCTAAATTTACTTTTTCTTTTATAAATCCATATATATCCCATTTCTTGTGATAACATGCCTCAAAAATCTTACTTTATCTCTCGAAAACTCACAATTATTGTACTTTTCATGTAACTTATCTTTTCTAAAAGTATTTAGAACAATACTCAAATAATCTTCATATTCCTCCTTTATTTTTTATTATATAAAAATATAATCAATAGTGACCATAAAAGTTTTTTCAAGGTAATATCAAAAGACTCTATTTATCATGTCCATGAAAATTTCAAAGAGAATTATAGAGTCAGAATGGTGTCACTATGAAATTATAGTTTCCATACGTTATATAAAAGGAGGTATTGGAAATAAAATCCTACCTCAAAATCAATTGAAAACATCCAAACCAAAAATTCACAATAGAGAAGTATCAAAACACTCATGGTTGATCAAAAAATTCATTGATCTAAGGCAGGGGATACTTATTATTTATTTTGAAATTTTAGTGTTCATGATAATCAATGAATATTCTAATTAACCTACCCTTCTTCTTAAAAAAGAGGACTGGTGTACCCCATGATGAAGAAATTGGTAATATGAGGCCCTTATCAAGATTTACTTATAGTTTCATCTTTACTTAGTCTTTTTCAATGAGGTCCATTCTATAGAGATGATTGAATATGGGTAAATCTCTTCATATAAGTTCAATTAAGAACTCATCCTCTCAATCATGAGGAAGACCAGACAATTATTTAATGAATACATCAATATATATACTCATAATGGGAATGTAATCAAGTTTGAAACTTGTCTTTGTATCAATATTTTAATAAATACATGATTCATAATTAGATATTAATGACAACACCAATGAGAGATTTTCTAAAATAAATTAATAAAAGTTTTTGTATTTTTATAGGTGCATAGGATGATTTGGGATATATGAATATATTTCCTTTTCCCAATAATTATTATGAGCTCTGTAGAATTATATCCAATACAAGCCTAGTATAATATAAGATTCTACCAAAGGAAAGATTATAAGATTCTCTAGAAGAATCTTCCCAAAAATTCCAACTAGGGAAGATTCTAACACTTGGGCTGAAACATTCACGCCACTATTTATTATATAAATATATCTAATTCAAGGTATCTAAGAAGTGATTCAATATTTATAAAAAACATATAGAATATAAATAAATGTTCATAACCTAAATCAAAATAGAACATTCACATTTATTTAGTGAATAGTATGAATACCAGGAACTAATTCATTTTCTTACTCTACCTTAGTGGTGGTGGTGGCATAAGAGTTTCCTTTATCCTATGGGTTATGTTGTTTCTAAATTTTATTCCTCTCAAATATCTTTTTTAGTGTACTAAATTTCATAGTTCCCATGATCATTGTAGTTGAAACATTAGATGATAGGTGGAGGATTGATTGGAACCTTCATTCCTTCTATCAAATTAATCAGGTTCTTCATATCCATTGAATGTTAATGAGATTGAGTATATTACTTTCCAAAAATTAAGACTATACTTGTTACTTTATGGTAGTTTTCTATATTATTTGTAATAAACCTTGTCTCTATGAGTTGATAATTTTGTAAGGAATTTTAATTTTTGATTTACTAGATATGTTGAATTTCTATCAGAGATTTAAAATGGAATTCTGAGAGTTGGAATGCCTCAAAGAGATATTTTTAGATAATTAATAAGGCTCAAAAGGAATTTAAAGTGGTTAAGTGAGCTTCAAGAGCTTCAGGTTTTGTTTAAGAAATTTTATAGAATAATTCCCAAGGAGCATAATTTGGGGAACACGGTTCAGGGGAAACCATGAGACACGATGATACTCAATGAATGATTAGTTAATTTTGTAAAAATAATGATTGGGTCCCATGGTTATTGAATAGTTGAATTAAAACCATGTGGGATTTTAGAGGAAATTATGCTAGTGTTGCAGGGGTTTTAGAACCACATGTACAGTTTTCACAAGTTTTGGAAAACTGTGCGACCCAACCATGCATAGTGGAGAGATTGAGACAATTACATCAACAAAGTTGTTGCATGGTTTGACCAAATGTGCAACCAAACAATAAAACCAAATTTAAAAGGGGGAATTTACCATTTTACACACCGAATTTTTCAGAGAGGAAAACCCTATTTTTCCCGTTCCTCCCCTCATGTGATCTTACACCCCCTTATATTGGTTACCTCATTCAAGATCCTTAAAGAGTAGTTTTTTGGAAGTTTCTATTGGTTAAAAAAGGTGTATCTTACACTAGGTCAATCTGTATTGTCTCCATCGTCATCTAATTATAATTTTTATTTTATTAGCTAGGGATATTTACTTTGATTCCATCATAGAATGGTGGAATCAAACACTAATTATGGTGATTATGATCCTCCTTGAAAGAGGGTCACCCAAGATGATGGATTCACTTCACCACATGACATTTTGTTAAGGTATGTCACTATGCTGAATTTTTAAAGCTTTTGAGATTAAATAAAAAAATTTAAAATTTTCTATAATGTCATTGCTTAACAATTTTTTTCTGGTTTGAGGTTGGGGGTATACTATGGGATGTTGGATAGTGGTTGGCCATGATTATGATGTGTTGAGATTAGCCAGTGAGAATTTGGGAATTACGTATATTTGGATTAAATATTTTAATTAAATGTAAAAATTTTAGATTAATTTATTAATTAATTATAATATTATTATAGACAATTTATTTTGGTGGTTTGGTTGTGAGGTAGGGCCTCAGATATCATGGAAGAGGCTAGATCGGCTTGGAGAGACATTTGAAGCACCTGTCAACCCTTGGTAATAAATTAGAATGATTCGTATGAGTTAAGTGGTATCTTGTATTTTCCGTTTGGAATTTATGGTTTTGATACATTACATGTGGTTTCTTTCACTCACCACTGAGGGAAACATATCTAGTTAAATTAATTAAATAATTTTTTATTAAATTAAAATTACTAATTAAAATGAATGAACATCAGAGGCCACAAACAACCCCTGGGTGCTAGCTTGATTCCTTAACCGCTGATGGGAAGGTCCATGACTGCTGAGATACTAGAAGGCCTCTATACCTCTTAATAGGTGAGTTTAGTCCAACTGAGACTTAGAGTCCTTAGTGTAGGATCCTTGATCACCCCTTGAGAATGAGGTGTTCTTACATTTGATGACTGGACCACGTTAGGATGGTGGGAAATTTAAAATACCCAGTGGATTTAGACCTCTTGAGAGGTTAGGAAAGGCTAAGGTTTGATTGTTATCTAGTGAACATGCCAAGGTTGATAGAACTTAGGTAGACCTAGATTGGGTTGGGTGAGTGGACCGACCTAGAGTTACCTTGAGGATCAAGATAGTTCGATGGACATATCTTAATTGTTACCCTTTTTGAGGGTCCCCATGTAGCTACTAAGGTTATTCTACATTTATGAATATTCTACGAGAGATTATTTACTTAGTGAATCAGGTGTTAACCCTATACCCTTTTTGAGACTGGGTACTCCATGTGGAGGGACTCCGTATGGATTAATAAGAGGTACCATAGTGAGAAAGTGGATATGAAAATGGGTAGAGATGATCACAACTGTCATTATAGAACCCAGATCAATGATTTAAGTATGTTTAGGTTGAGAAGAGTTAGTTTGTGATCTGATGAGTCCATCTGAGGATTTCATTGAAGGTCAGGAATAAGGAAACCTATGTTTATAATTTATGTGATTATTCTTGATATGGTATATGCCTTCAGGTGATGTGAGAAATGAATGGAAACCATCCTACAAGAGGTTGGTTTAAATTATTATAGGTCACATGCCCCAGATATTGACACTATTACAGGGGAGATTAACAAATATTATTATAGGACTTATGCCCCAATTAAGGAAACTAAAATGAAGTATTTATGTGATACCGCTAGGGATTCCATAGATTCTAAGTCTATATGATTTGGTGGACTATCATGTGATAGCCTGGCATGGGCCTTACAGTGGGGTCTTGGGGCCTACGATCTACCAAGGGACTGCTATTTGTTGAGGCGTGATTGGTATTTTATACCCATGTGAGCTTGGAACTGGGTTAGTGATACTAGTTTTGATTACCCCCTTGATAATAAAACTGCAATAGGGGAGGTTTTCAAAACATGTGGTCCTATTCACTTAATGATAAAACTATCACATCTATGGTCCATGATGACTATGAAAAATATTCTTAGTGGGAGGATTGTGGTTCTATGGTTGGAGCTATAAAACGTTTGAGCATGAGTTATTATTATAGCTATATTGATTATGAGATGTGCTTAGAGACACTCCAACATTAGGCAGAAACATGTTTGTTTGATCAGGGACATAAACCTTGGGATTGATTGTGTTTTTATTAATATATATTTTGGATATTATTTTATTTATTCTAAGCATATAACACACACATATCATGTCATATAATGGTTAGTACAAGAACACATTGGTGATGAAAAAATGAGTTTTTTATGGACACCCTACTCGATTCAACACTAAACATGGGTACCCAAGTGGGCATTCACATGGTTGCAGGAATAGGTTGGGCTGAGTCCCATGTTTGATCTACTTGGATGACTCAGATGAGTATATAGATCTAGTTATGATATTTGTATTGGGATTTTGTGGAGGTAATTTCTTTTATTATTTTTTTGTTTCATTATATATCTATATTCGGCATAGTCGAAAGTTAGTTGTATGTTTTACAGGGATGTTTGGGACATACTATATTTCATTTATTATGAGTATTTTTTATATATTGCTTCTTATTTTAGTTAATTTATGATGGATTTTTGTTGGTTATTTATTATGTTGTTGTACACTCTAATACAAGGTGTATAGTCTCCCTATAGTACAATCTTAGACACCCCTATTAGTCAAACTCTTTAAGAATATGTATAGGCATACATGAGGTCTCATAATGTTCCACCCTTCCACATGTTAGGACAAGGTATGGGTCCGGGTGATGTGGCAATGTAGTATAACGTGTTTTTTATTTTATGATTTTGAGAAATGGTAGATAGGATGTCTAGGAATGCGTGGGAGCTTGTGATGGATATTAGACTAGAGCATCGAGAACTCTTGATATAGTAGTATTCCAAAGTTATATGGGATGATATTATTTTTTGGATTTCTATGTTATGGTTGTATGTTATTTTCACCATGAGTGGCACACACGTGGTTGGGATTTTATGATTTATGATGGAATACTAACTCTTTCCATGTTAGGAAGGACTTAATGATTTGATTTTAAGACTTAGCCAATATAGGAAATTGGTGTCTCATGCTTCATATCGGGCATGTATGGTCCAATTGATATACACTGTTTAGTGTGTGATTTCACTAATGACAAAGGATTAGTTGTTTAAAGTGTCAACAAATAATCATTTGGTTTTTTCCAATATGAGTACTTGGTTGTATTTTACATATTTGGAAAAACATGTATTTTGATTTACTTTTAATTGATGGTCATGGGGATCTATGGTGTAATGATCATTGATGATGATGGTGGTACATACCCACGTGCATCAGAGGTTTAGTTACCTTGGTGGGTTGGCATGGTATTGGATGCTTAATTTTGAAAATATTATGGGTTCATGATGTTTAGGTTTAGTTATTTAATGTGTTAGTAACAACCTATATGGGCTTTTTCTGATATATCTTTGACTAAAATTCATTATAACAAAACTATGGTTGTGTGTATTCCTAGGTATGGGTCATATTGGGAGATTCCATTGTTTATGGGAAGAGTTAAATGATGAGATATTTTCCTCGGGGGAGCAGCGCTATTCATGGATTCTCATAGGGATGGGTTCTATATTTTTGGTTGGTGGTCAGAAATTGATGTCGTCATATGTGATACCCATGAGTGGGTGCTTGTCATGTTATGTAATGGGTTTAAATGGTAGTGTACATGACATCACATGATACATGACCTCAGATATAGAAATGATTGGTAAGGCTATGTGGGAGACCTAGAGACACTTATTTTTGAGCCTAAATTTAGTGGGTCAATAGTTTATGTTGTTAGTAGGAAACCTAGGAGATGTGTTGTGTTGGGTTTTATGGTTCTGTTAGAGGTTTTGATCATGGTTGTATGCTCGTGAAGAGAATTGTGATCATGAGGTTCTTCCAAATATATGAAATAGGATTTCAAATTCCTTAGTACCTTTGAGAGGAAGTACTTTGGGTGCCTTGGTTTTGAGACCGGTTTCAATTGGAATGATTATGATGAAATCTATACTTATGATTATGGATACACTTTTAGTTGTATGGTCATAGTGTAGGTGCACACACATGAATAGAATAGTTCTGGATGGAAGATAAGCATGTGTATGAGTTTGAAATTCCTTGGACTAAGCTTGGTAACTTGTAGTTCTAAAACGTCACCCATGTGGCATGTGTTCATGAGATTGATCATGACATGAGTAGAGTACCATAATTTGGATTAGAGTTCCGAGGGAGTTCCTCATGTTCTGAGACTAATGTGTTTTGAGGAATGATATTCTTATTATTAGCGGAGCACAACTAATATAAGTGTGAGTCATATTTTCTTCTCAAGAGGAACATTATTATAAACAAATATATATGAAGACATGGAAGTGGAACATGTTTTGTTAATTTGATACATGTTTAATTTTGAAATTCATGGGAGACTAGGTGTGAGATGAGGACCAATGGATTGGTGAAACATTTTTAGGCATTCCATCCTGAGGTTTTGATGAAACTAGAAATATACCACCCTGGAAGAGGTGTCATCATTTTTGGATTGGTATGAAGAAATCATGACTCAGAAGGAGAAAAAATGGGTGACATTTGACCCAGTTTTGGGGGATTTAGGGAGTGAATAATGTTTTCCATGCATGATTTTATATCCATTGATGGAAGAGGCAAGAGATATAGTGATCAGAAACCTATTTCAGTAATGTCAGGATAATGAATCTCCAATGGCGGTGAGTGGGATACTGGTTACTGAATGGACCCAAGTATTACATGAATTCTCAGTGAAATCTAGATACAAGTTCAAATACAAAATCATCTAGAGTTTGAGTGATGGAATCAGGTTTGGGATTACTGTGATGGTCTGAATAAGTCATATCGAGAATGTGTAGGTGCTTGAATTTAGGGATTGGTAGTGGGAAAAAATTATTGAGGAATCAAACATGGTTTTACATTAGAACACAGGTATAGACATTAATGGATGCATAAAAAACTACATTGGAATACATTTGGGCTTAATGAAATCATGATCTGGTTTTGTTAATGCAATGATGGATGGAGTCAATCATTTTTTTAATAAGTCAACAAGAGGTGGGTTGTCTTTTTTCATCAATGTAATTAGATAAATTTGGTTGAAAACTAAATTGAGTAAATCATATAGGTTGCGATAAGATCATTTTGAGGTTTTGACATCGATTTTCATGGAAAACACAACATGACTAGGTTGAGCTTGTTCAATTGGAATTCGATCATTTTAGATCATAATCGAGAACTGAGAGTATCATTCCCATCTAGGATTGGGGGAGTAGTTTGGAACCATTTCAATATCATGTTTTAGGATGAAAGGGATGTGTTTCCGGTAGGAAATTCTATTGTTTTCGATACTAGGGCTCAAAATTGGCCATTATGTTCTAAGTCCTATGGTTGGGATCACTATAGGCCTAGTGACGAATTTGAGGGTGACATGGTTATTTATTAGGTTATATTTGATTTATTATGCACCACCTCAATGTTTCAATGGTGTTAATGAGCATTGGATTTGGTTTTAGTGTATTGGGAACCATAAGTTGGAGGTTTTGACTTGGATGATGCTTGGGAATTTGAGAACTGGACATGACCATTTGAGAAATAATTCATCAAAAATCTGGGTCTGGATTTATGTTTGGATATCCAATGTTACTTATTAGGGATGATAAGTGTTAATGTAGGGAGGCTTTAAGAACTCATGTCAGCATGAGTAGGAAATTTCATAAGGATTTTGAATATTTGACTTATTGGATGGGTTGAATTTTGATTAGAGATTTAGAATGGAATTATGAGAGTTAGAATACCTAAATGTGATTTTTTAGACATTGAGTGATGCTCATAAGGTATCTCATGTTTTCACATAACCCGCTAGAGATTGAGGTTAGTTTTTGATAGTTTTGTAGAATCATTCCTAAGTAACATGGTTGGGGGTACACAGTTTGGGGGAATCTGCACACTAATAAAAATATAAATTGTAGTTCATTTTTCAAGGAGAATGATTAGGTCACATAATTTGAGAATCATTATAGTCACACTATACAAGATTTTATTAGAAACAATGCAATTATTTTAGAGGGTTATAGAACCACCCGCATGGTTGGTGAATGGTTTAATAAAATTTTTATTTTTTATTTTTTTGGTGATGGATTTTTTCAAGTTTGATATGCCATGAGTTGTTATTGAGTGGGTAGTCATGGTTCTAACATGAAGAGACTAGATACTATGAAATTAGGTATTATTATAATATGTATTAAATAATTTATTTATTTATAATTTTTTGGGATAAATTAATAAATTATAATGGGATTGTAAGTAATTAATTCTTGTGGATTGGTTGTGATACAGGTCCTTAGATATCTTGGATGATGCAAGATGCGATTGAATGGTAATTGGCCATTACTACTGACCCTAAGTGATAAATTAGAATGATCCATATGAGGTTGGTATTCTTTCATACATTCCCTATGGAATTTATACATTCAATGCATTGTGTGTGGATGCTCAGGATCACCAGTGAGGGTGAACCCCT
Source organism: Viscum album (assembly GCA_963277665.1). Taxonomy (NCBI): domain Eukaryota; kingdom Viridiplantae; phylum Streptophyta; class Magnoliopsida; order Santalales; family Viscaceae; genus Viscum; species Viscum album. Next base: position 512,848,707 of record OY728141.1, on the reverse strand, counting down.
AGTTAATTTAGTTAAATTTATATTTTTAATTAAATTAAAATGACTAATTAAAATAAATGAATAAAAGAGACCAAGAGAAATCCTTTGGATCTATCTTGTCTTCATGGCCACCGATGGTCGAGGAAAGGAATATTGAGAGACTGGGAGGCCTCCATACCTCTTAAGAAGTGGGGAAAGACTAAATAAGTCTTAGTAAACCTAGTGCAAGAGCCCTGATTACCTATTTTGAAAGGGGATTATGACTTGTGATGACCAGAATACAAGGGTTCAATGGGACCTTTGAGATACCTAGTGTCTTTCATACCTCTTGAGAGGTGAGGATATAACAAGGTAGTCTTGTTATATAGTGTATAGGCCAAGGTTGAAAGACCTTAGGTAGACTGAGTTCGGTCTGGATAAGAGGAATCTCCTAGAGTGAACTTAGGGATCAAGATAGTCTGAGGTCCATATCTTCACTTTTACGCTTATGGTGGGACCCAATATAGGAAGCAAGGGTGTGCTACTTTAGTGATGATTTCATGGGATGTGATATCCTTAGGGCTTTGAGAATTTTCTCAAGAAACTATTTGAGACCAAGGAATCCAAGTGGAGGGAAAAAATATGGATTGAGGAGGGGGACCCTGGTTAGAGCGTGGATATGAAAATAGGTTGAGATGATTCTGGGTGTCACCAATTAATCCCGAATATTTATTGAATATTTTTAGTCTCTGATGAGTTTGGTTATGATCTGGGGAGTCCAACCATAGGATGAATAGTGGGTCGGGTATATGGAAACCAGTTTTAATAATTTTTTATTGATGCTTGATATGGTATAAACCTTTGGATGCTATGATAAATGAATGGAAACTCCCATAGGGGATGGAAATTGAAATTATTATGGGGTCTACACCCATGAATATGTACACTCCCACAAAGAAGATTAGCTAAAATGCTTATAGGTATTATGAAATTATTGAGGAACCTCCCATAGGGGAGGTATGCTATACTGGTTAGGTTGCCATGAATTTTGAGCTTGGATAATATAGTGGAATATCACATGAAAGCCTGATAGTGGCCTTATGGTGGGGTATCAAGGCATATGACAAGACACAGGTCTATTATCATCAACATTTTGGATGTGCTGGTATACTGGGGTGAGCTGAACTACGAGTGTATTATATTGATTGGAATTGTTCTCCAAATGATAAAAATACAATATTGGAGGTATGAAAAACTTTTGTACCTATTCCCATGATGTGAAAACTCCCACAGAGGAGGTTTGTGATGACTAATAAATCTCACCTTGGTGGGTGGTATGAGATAATACAGTTGGGGATAACATGGAGGTGGATCCAGAGTTATTATTATGGTTGGAATGAATATGTGACATGCTTAGAGACACTCTGACATCAGACCAAACCAAGTATAGTTGATTGGGGCCATGGACATAAGGATCAACAATGTTGTTATTTATTTATTTTTAGCAGTTATTTTATTTTAGCTAATCATGTTATCAGAACATATCATGTTGTATGATGGTTAGTAAAATACAGTTATGGTATCTCCAAAATGTGTTTTGTGCTCACACCCTACATGGTCCTCTACTGTACATGGGTACCTGAGCACACATTCACATGGTTACAATAATAGGTTGGGATGAGGCCTAAGTTTAATCAACCAGGATGAATTAAATGATTATGAGGAGCTTGAGATCTAATTTGGCTTGGAATATTTTAAAGGAAATATATTTTATTGTATTTTGTTTCATTATGTATTTAAAATCGGCCATGCTGGTGATCGGTGGTTTGTGTAACATGGTTTTTTGGGCCTTATTTCATTTTATTTATTATCAGTACTATCTATATATTACTTCAACTTTAATTTTCCACATGATGTATGATGCTTGATTATTTATTTCATTACTATGTAGTTTGATACAGGTGGTATAGTCTCCCTATAACACCACATTAGAGAATCACTTCTAGTCTACAACCTTTGGAATATTAGGAGGCATTCCTAAGGTCTTGCTTCATCTATTGGTTTGGGCACCAGTCAAAAGTCTATGGCAGGAAGACATTATCTAATTATTCCCACACTCAGGACATGTTAGTAGCCATATTTTCTTCCTTCCATTCAATTAATCCATTATTTATCCTTGATTTTACTACATTATACTCTTTTTATCTCCAACATTATAAGACTATTTAGAATTAAAAATCTCCATATCATATTTAAGGGTATTTCACAAGATTTTTTCACACCTTTCAAAGAATTAAATTATAAAATATTTTAAAAGACATGTCTTAATTCAACTAAATAAGTGGTCAAAGATACTCTTATTGTCAATGAAAAAGATATAAGAAAACCTTGAAATATGATTGATGTTTTCTTCAAAATATCTAATTGATTCATTCTTCATTAAATCGATTATAAAAAATTCCCTCTCTATTTTAAGACAACATGTGAGAAAAATATTTATTGATTTTTTTTTGAATTCATACCACTGCATTAATTCAGTATTTTCCTTGGTTTTTTATTCTTTATTAGTGTATATCTCTAATAAACTTTTCTTTAAGGGATATAAAACCAATATTACCTTTACTTTATTAGAGAATTAATTGTGAGAGAATATGTTATCAAGAGATCCTATATATTGTTCCCCAATAAATAGATAAAAATATATAAATAATGTTAGGGTAATTTGTTAGAGAAATGAATGAAGCATAAATCTCTATTAGAAGAAGTATCAAAATCACATGATTTAATCTATTATTCATAAATTGAGTCAGTTGTGAAAGTACCGCCACGTGATTCTCCACTCCCACTCTCACATATTAGGTATCTCATTAGGGAAATAATTACATATCTAGTCACAACGGTTTTTTGGAAAAATACTCCTACTTTTATACATTTACTAAAATGAAAGAAAATTATGGATTAAAATAGTCAAATTTGTAGGATTATCAAAATGAAAACTATGAACATATAATGAATAACTCTTAAATGATATGTATATCATTACATAAGTATTTACAGTTTTTAATATATTCTATTCAATTTATATTTCCTATCATATTATCCACCAAATCCTTAAATATAACTAGAACTTATTTTGATACCAATGATAGAAACCTGAGTCTCATACACATATTATACAACTAATTTTTAACATAAAAATCTACAAAACTAAACCCATAAATATACAGTCCTAGTCTCTTTAAAAGATTAAATATATAGAAAATCAACTTAAATATAAACAAAAATATAATTACTAAAATATACATAATATGATCCTAAATCCCATTGATATTATATTACTAAGTAGGATACCTTGGGGAAATACATAATTAAAAGGGGAGATCTATAAATCATATTAAGGGAATAAACATATAGTGTAACATAAGAATCAATAGGCATAATATTATATCATAAAAAATAAGGGTCATCTAAATCCACATAGAATCATGGTATAAATAAAAATATATCATAATTACTTGGAATCAGAATAATGTAGAAGTAATATAAATTGTGAAATCATAAGCATATGCTGAAGATCGTTGCTAAGTCAATATAGAATAATTTTTTAAGCTAACTACTAAGGCACCATACATGGCATATTATGAAATGAAAACATTACCGAATGCATTAGGGGGTTAAATAATTTTATTACAACAAATCACATCATGATTTGTGAATTCATATATATTTTACATCAGTAAATAATAAATAAAATATAATCATATGAAAAACCCATGAAAAAGGAATGAGTTACACAATATTTTCTCAAAGAATAACCATATTCTATTTCATAATGATTCCCAAGAGAAGTATGAATTATATATTTTAGACATTAATAATTTAAATAAGAAGTATATGCTATGAAGACAGAGTTCATGTTTTAAAAAAGTCATAAGAACATGGTGGTGAAGTTGATATATAAACAAACCAATTAAATGATTATTTTAGGAAATTAATAATGGAACATTAATGAAGATAAGTTCATAGTATTACCATAAAAGACCAGAAATTATTCATAATGGTTTAAAATTTTATTTTTCTAGAAATTGTTGAAGGGAACAACCATTAAAATATTTAAACATAAAAGGAATGATGAATAGTATATTCACTATTATTGGGTTTTCATCTAAGAGAATATTGAAAATGGAACTCTAACAAAACATACATAAACCCACTAAATAAAGGGAAAATAAAATAGGTATATATGTAAGGGAGATATATAAATAATTTAAAAGAATTAAATCAAAATATTAGAGGGGAAATATGTGGTAAAGAGTGAGAATACATAACCCAAAAGAAAAGAGGGAGGTCTGTATGTTCCCTTCCTTTGGCTTCTGACATCCTTGTTATGTGCAACTAACTTCCTGAATAAAAAAATTAATTTTATTAAATACTTTCCTAAAACTATTTTTTAAAATTTTATTTTTTAAATTTTTATGTTTTTTTGATCATTTCTTTCAGACATTAAGTTCATGTTCACCATACCAGGGATTGTCCTTTCATGGTTCAAATGTCACATTAGTTTCTTGGTAATTATAAATGTTTTTTAAAAATGGGTCAATAAATACATAGGTTGAATGTTATGGAGTTAAAATAAATTATAGTGTTTAATATTTTTTATATATTAAATATTCATTAAAAATAATCATGATTCATAAAGTATAAATGTTATCATTTAATGGTTCATTTATTTAGATTGGATTTCGGACCATATTATGCATAATCATTTTAATTAAACATTTATGTTCATTTACCCTTTCTATAATTTAGAATAAAATAGAATATACCTACTAAGATCATATTTAACTAGTAAATCACTACAAATACTTGTCATGAAGGTGATGAAGAAAAATAATGTATTTCATTCCTTGAGAAGAGGATTGAGCCATGATATGGGCAATGTTTTCATTTTAATATATACAAAAGGATGGTAGATAATGAGTATTACAATAATATATACACTTTAAGTACATTTATGATTCCTACGATAATATATAAGGTTTATTGTAATAGGTTTTTAGGCAAAATAATAATATTTAAAGGAAAAAGATTTCATTGGAGTTCCAAACATACACTCTAGAGTGACTCCTTCGCGAATTAGATTATGCTTAAAAAATGGGGTGTTTTTATGATATTGAAACCTCTAGGGTGCGACTAAGATTGTTTCAGAGATATATATTTTTATTTTGATCATGATAATAAGATTAGGGTGCATGTATAAGTGGGGTTATTAATGGTGGTATTTAAAATGGGTAAAGAGAGGTGTTTTGATTAAAATATTCATTAGTTTATTTTTTTCACAAAATACTAACAATAATGATGATTATTATGAATATAAATAGTAATTGGTGTATTTTAAGCCAAGATCATGGTTTCTTACATCATCTAATATGAAATTAATCGTTTATTTAACATAAAAAAATATGAAATACCGCATTTTGATGTATTTCACTATGAAAAAAATGAAACTTTTTTATAAAAAACTACCAAAATGTCACCTTAAGATAATTTTGTCGTAAAGACATCAAAAATAAAATTAATTATCTATAGATGAGAAATTTTATTTTTAAATAAAATCATTATTTATTGAAAAATATCAAATTTTAAGGTACAATTAAATATATAACCCTGTCAAAAATTATTCATAATTTCCTAAATTATTATTTTATTTTATATATAAAAAAATTTCATTGTTAAAAAACATTTTAAAAAAATAAAAACATATTTAAAATTCTTTAAATTTATAAAAAAATATATATTAATAAAAATAAAATTTATTTATTTTAAAAAAATGAAATAATAGTTTCATTGTGTGGAATGCTTATTTTATCATATTTAAAACTTTTTTATAATTTTATTATGAGATAAATTCCTTTTATTTTTATTCCATAAGATATCAAACTATGATTTTTCAATTATAAAGGTCTGGTTACTATTCTAAAAATCAGATCACTATTTCTAATAACTAGGTTATTATTCCATAAATCTTATTTTCAATGGTCATATAGGTTTTATACATCAAATAAATACGTCATATTTCCTTAATTAATCATTAATTTCTATTTAACTAAGGTTTATACTACTTATTTTCAAAAATAGTGATTATATCATTAATTATTTCTTTCATATTTACATTATTATTCATGAGTACGATTATTCTGAGAGACCAATATGATCCATATTTCCCTATTTTAGCTATTTTATTTTTCATTAATTATTTTCACGTAATATTAATTTAAATTTAATTAGGTATATTTATTCTATAAATGTAATGTTATAAATATAATAAATTTTTATTATTTTGTATTATATGGTGTTTGAGTTTTTCACTATGTACATTACTAAATATGAAACAAATGTTTATTCATAAGGGAATATATATATATATATATATATATATAAGTTCGAGTCATTACCAAATTAATGTTAATAAATTTTATATAATTGTATTCTCTTTTAAATACCCCTATTAATATTCTTACCTTTTCAACTAATAGGAAGAACGGATATTCTTACGAATTCCTATGCCACACCACATGAGAAACAACAAATAAACCAGAGAAAAAACACGTAGTATTATTACAAGGATCCCCTCCTATGTGGGTGAAAACACCCTTTATATGTTCTATATTATTTTTATACCTATATATATGATATTATAATAATGTGAGTATTGGTGGGGAAGGTATCACCCTTTACCCATGAGTCTATTTCTCATAAATCTTACATTTTCTCTCAAAAAGTTTTTTATACCGACTCATGTCAGTTTACGATGAAACTATCAATCTAACTAGTGAACATGATATTATTATCTACAATAAGGTGTTACTATATCAAATGATAAGATATTAATCCAAAACAAAGGTCCTCAACCACAAATAATTATTTTGATATTATAGAATATAAGCCTATTTTTTCTCATCATTTAAATATTATAATGATCAATGTCTAAAAATTACAAGTGACTTCACATTGTATTATTCATCATCATTAGAAAGAACATAAAATAAAAATAAATAATCAAAAATAAGTATCTCATTGGTCTTTTTAACTTAATATTTTTATTCTTCATCTTCATCAAAAGTCATTACACAGTGATATGTATAGGCCTAAAAAATGTCGACCTACCTCAACTCTCTTATTTCATAAATTCATTATATTATATGATAAAAGGTAATCATAGAGAGGTTCTTTACTAGTAATAATTATTTACTTTTTATTCTCCATAAAAAATAATAAGATATATATTAGAATAATCTTATCAGCCTCCTCCTCCTCCTCTACATTTTCTTCTTTTATTCTTAAATTCTTAATATTTTTTCTAGATAGGATATCATCAGTATATATCTCTATCTCACTCAATACTCATTTCCATATTTTTCATTATATTAAAATTATTATACTAGTAATATTTCCATAGATTAATTCTATAAATTCAAATTATACTTATGGATTTTTCTATTCTTCAATATGACCATGTGATTTTTTTAATGTTTCTAATTTTATTAGAAATTCTACAACTACATACATGGGTTTTCACTCCATGATCCTTGTATGATCTTCCATAATCACCCTCTATTATCACCAAAATAGGTCAATAGTTTTCTGAAGGAATATACCTACTTTTATCTTTATAAATTATTTAAAATATTTATATTCAAAATCCCATAATTTTCTTGCGAAATAACTCATAATATTATCTTTTTTATTCACTATAATTCTCCATCATCCTGTATATTTTCTATACCAGTATTCAAGTTCAAATGTAGAAATATTTTTTTACTGTGTGAGAACACTCTTCTAGTATGAGATAAAATTACTCTTCTCTATGTCATACATTATTGGGACATGATAAAAACTGTTTTAGAGTGATTCATTTACATATCTCAAAACAATATAGAGATTAATATTCATAGGTTCTCATTAGGGTGCAACACCATCCCATAAACAATTATTTCTCATATACTATAGTGTGGATTCATCAATGAAAAATGACTATGTTGAATATTATAAATATAGACTTGTCTTACTCCAAAAATTTTATCCATCCAAATTTTTCATTGCGGTGTGATCCTATGCTTCATAGTAAAATTCTCTTTCTTCAATTTTTACTACTATTGTGATATCTCTTGATGATTTTTTATCCATGAAAGAATGTCTCAACATAATATAATTTGATTCTTGTAACATTTTACCATTAAATATTCGTTTTAATACTGATAATATTAGCATCCAAATATTTAATTTACTTTTCAACAATTTCATGTTAATCATCCATACCATTAGGTTATTATAACACAGACTTTAGAACCACCAAATTACTATAACATAACTCATATTATAGAACATGTTAATATTAAAAATTCTTTGAAAACTTTTAATTTATTATGAAATAATGAAACATTTAAAACATATCATTATTACATAGATTTGTGTCTTCTAGAATGATTATGATTGAGATCAGCATTCGAAACAAATTAATCTTATGCAACTTCATAGTATCTAGAGTTAATCAAATTTGAATTTATAATTTCATGAATTAATCCCACACATTATTTTTTTTATTAAAACTAATCTTTCATTTCATTTTATCTTCTCATCCTTATATTTAGTAATTCTATTTTAATCAAATAAAACCTTTGTTACCAAAAAATTAATTTAATGCAATTCCCATTTAATCCCAGAAAACTCATCCACCATTGATCTAATATCATGTTGCTTTTAATTTCTGTGTTTAATTTTACATAGAGAGGTTTCCATGCTATCTAACCCTATATATATTATTAAATTCATATTTAATCAGACATAGATCACAAGTTGATAATATTTTAAAAATTCTTCAAATATTTTACTCTTTTATCCAACTCAAATAATATCCAAACATTTCCAAACACTTAAATTCATCTGAAAAAAATTCAAATTAAATCAGGGGAATGTAAAAATTTCATAAAAAACTTTCAAAATTATTATCATGGAATTTTTGGCATATGATATCTCTAAATATTACTCTAATGGATCTCTACTACCTCAAATTCAATATCATATTCTTTCACAAATTATTATTAATAACAGTGCCTCAATTAATTCACCAATAAGTATTGAACCAACCTCAAATCATATTTTATTTTCAATATCCACTAATTTAAACTTCCAATTTCTATATATTTATTTATGACATGTAATAAGAATGATAGATCTTTCAAACTCATAAATATCCTATAGTAAAATTTCACCATCAACACTTATCATTGATATTCGTATGAATTCTATCTCAATAATAATCACATATCCAAATATATTCTCCAATGGGTTATTCAATATACATACTCATATCAATCTTATTTAATTATTCAGATGATCTTCTTCATACCTAATCCTTCCTTTAGAACATGTTTAATTTAATTTTCATTAATGAAAAATGAAACAATCATCATACCAACCCATTGTATACTTCACCCATTTATATTTGTTTTCAATAACCATTTAAATTCTAATTAAATACCATTATACCCCTTATTGATAATAAATGAAAATATTTTTTAATAAAGGGGAATTCATACTCATATCATACGCCAATAATGATAATAACTAAATCTTCTTTCACCTTATTAAAAGAATTCCATGATTCACTTGTGATAAGTATGGAATAATTTTTTTTATAAAAATTGGACATAAATGGATAAAATATATATCTACATGATCAAGTATAGTGTTTAAAATAATATAGAATAATCAAGACATAAAAACCATAAATTAATATATCAATATATAATAACAACACAAAAATATCTTTGCAGGAGTTATTCAAGTATATTTTCAAAATAATCACTTTGACAAAAGTAAAAATACATAAAAAAAATTCATGAAAAATTTTGTTTCTACATATTAAAGTAAATTCTTAGCTTAAAAAATACCCCCTTATTAAACTAAATTAATACAATAAAAATTATGATGTGAAAGTGTCAAAATTATGCCATAAATTCAGAAGTTTCAAAACTTTCATATTTTCACATTGAATAAAAATTATATCGATGTATATAAATACATATACCACTAAAGTTATATGCTCAATAAATATTCAACATGTATATTTTTCTTCAAAATGAACTCCAAGCATATCATTCTGATACCAGTTATTATTTTTCAAGGAGGAAATGCGATACTATTAAATCACACCATGATGGATTTCCCATTATATTGCATGGTTATCATAACATTAAATAATTTCTCCACCTAAATAAATTCACATTAAATTAAGTTCAAAGGAAAAAAATATACATGGAAATAATGTGGATCCTTCATTTCTCGTAAGTGAGTAAAACCTGGCTGTGATTTTCTTATTAACCTAGACTGATAATTGTTTCTATCTCTAATGGTGTGATAAGTCATTATGATTTCTTATCATATGATTTATTATAGATGATGAATAATTTTATTATTTTCATTCAAAATATAATTCTTAGGTGTAATTGGATTTTTTTACCTCATTTAGAAATGAACATTAATTCTTCTATGCTTTCTACATTTTATTTTCCTTCATTAGTTAGGTAGTCCATGTCATCATGATTTTTTTGGGAGTTGGTGTAGGTTCTTTGGATCATCCAAATTTTTTATCAAATTACATTTAGTTACCATTTAAATGATACTTCTCATGTTCTTCTTCATGGATGTATTCCAACGATCTAATTATTTTGTTTCTATATTGGATTGGTTATTTCCTTTTTCCTAGTTCTATTCATTCAACATTGAGATTCATTACATCATTGAAATGATTTATGACATAGAAATTTATCCTATAGTATAAAAATATCTTCTGTTGTGTAACATCTCTTTCATACTTTTTGGGTTTGAATTTATTGACCATTTTCTTCTTTACATTTCTCATGGTGATCTTATCATGATTATGTTAATTTCTTGTAATCACATATGAAATCATTTATTTATCATATTTTGGTATATTATTGGTTCATTTATACTAGCACTTACATCATTTTAACAAATTTTATTAAAATTTCTTATAAAAGTTTCATGACATTCAAATATCTTCTTAACTGATAGATTCACTATATTTTTATATCCATTATACTAACTCACCAGAATCTCTGTTAAATTCATACCTACTATCCCATGATATATGTGTTCTTTATCCTCTAATTATAGAAATATTATTCCAAAAATTAATGGCCTTGAGTCCAAAATTTCCAGAAAAGTAATAATGAGTAATAATTGTTTTTACATTTAATTGTAATATAGAAAGATTTAACTTATCACTTTTTTTTTGAAAAAATGACCCTTATTTTGTGATTTTTATGGAACATAAATTCCAACTAGTTCTCACCTCCACCCTTGATATAGTGTTGATTTTATTATAATCTTATCTATCAAGATATTTCTATAATGTTATTTTAAAACAGTAAATTTTAGGAAAAATATTAGTGAAAAAATGTCTTATAAAGAAAGGGATGTCCCTTTCCTTAAGATTGTAGTAGACAGATCATAGGTGATATCAAGACCCTCTTTACACTACTATGAGTCTTTTTAGTAATAAGAATCTTATCAAAAGAATCCATAGAGAACCTATTATCTCAACAGTTTCTAATGATTCAACTTATTCCAATTATATATTTCCCATTTTGAATTCGAATTCAAGTCATTTCATTTTGAGGGTATTTTTATCAACAGTTAATGATTTGAAACATTTTTCTCACTTACTTTTTAACAACTTAATCTAATTCTCATGATTTTATATACATTATTTCAAGAATTGTTTGATGATATTTTATTAATTTTGGATTTTTCCCAATTGACTCCAATTCTTTTTCTAGAGATAATTTCCTTTTATATATCAATAAAAACTATTATTTTGAATTTAACTAATTTGATGAGAATATTTCACTTTTGTAATGTTTTTCCCAGTTCTATTTTCATTGCATCATCATCAAATACCAGTTGTGACATATCATCCATTATATAGTTGATAAAATCTAATATATGTGTGATGCCATCAAAAGGGAATTTTTTTGTATAATACTAAATTTCTATGTAAAAATGACTATGTGATGCAATTGGAACATCTGCACCATAATAAGAACTTTATTTCAAAAGTGGACGATTATAAATAGATATAAAAAACAATTACCACTTTGATTACCTTCAAATAATGGCTAGCCATCTTTCTCTTTTTAGATCACTCCTAACTTCTTATCCAATTTATTCTTCATGTTGTTTAATTATTTGGCTGCAATAATCTCCAGGTTATTATTGACAGTGATTAAAAATATACTCTCAATATAAGGATACTCCAAACCATCATCAAATCTCCAATTAATATATAAAAATTTATGGGAAGAAGAATTAGATACAATTAGAGGTAGATTATTTGGCTCTTATACAAGTTGAAGTGATGCATGTATGCATAAACTTGTACCTACCAGAGGACTCTTCATGATGGAAACGTTTTTACCCCATAGGAAACTATAGGAAAGGGTGAACATCTAATACCTTAGGGGAACCATTGGACATGTATCATCCAAAACCCAGGTCCATCCATCATGAATACCATGGGAGGACATCCGTTCATTTCTACACTATCACACATGAGAGTTACCAAGGATAATACATAATTTCATTTAATCTGATACAAGTTAAATTTACCAGGAATCTATGTTTTAATGTTCAAAATCAGTTTACTCTATTAGAATAGGATTATAGCACCACTAGACCTTATTATGGTCTCCCTTTACAAAAAACCATTTTGACTAGTAGCGATCATATGAGAGGTTATAGTAGAGAGACTATACCCACAAAAGAAAAAAAATTATAAAAATATAGAAACATTATAAATTATAAACAACATGTGATAACAATCTGAGACATACATGTGATAAGTGAAGAAGACAACTACAATTCCATGCCAGTTATACAAATGTAAATAGGATCACCCATAGTTCAATCCTATATTTAAAATCCAATAAGTAACCAAAATAAACTACCATCTAGACACCAAGGATCAACCTAATCCATCATAAAAACCAGACCATCCAATTCATCTACCTTCTACACTTCCATACCTTCTAGGATCTGAATAATGAGCCCCTACTCTTGCATATCCTATGAGATATAAAGTATTCACGTTTCATAGAGGGAAAATAGAGGGTGTGAGTATGAATTCCATAATAAACCACCAATGAAGTCCCTAGATAATATCTCTATGTATACTAGTGTATGAAATTTTCCATAAGGGGAAGCCAAAGAACATCACCTAACCTACTCTAATCATGCATGAATAGAAACAAGCGAGCCTTTACAAACTTTATTAATTTTCGAAGTAGAATAATGCATCCATAATCTGTCATATATGAACCGACCTCAATCTTACAATCAATTCTAAGTCACAAAACACCACACATCAACCTAATAATAACCATCCCAAGTTAATCTTAAAATCCCAATGATATATGATAAAACAACATCACAAATCAAATTGAAATTCAACCTAATTACCAAACTCTCAATCAATATCCTAAAAAAATCAAGGAATTGTGACACCCATCACGAAATAAGTTTGTTTCATTAGAAACAACATATCTTACATATCCGGGGAAAATTATTCTTCTATACGATAACCTCAATCACCTTCCATGGGAAACTATGGCATATCCCTCATTCACAATGATGGGAAACACAATCATCCTATTTTCACTCATTCTATAGATTAGGCGACTAATAAAAATGTTAAAACCCAATAATGCTCCCAATATTATGTGAAAAATACCTCAACAACAAAGTGGTTGGCTATCACAATCTATAATCCCACAACTTGGAAAACCACCATAAACACCATGAAATTTTTTAACACTATGTACATCACACTAGTGAACCACGTCACCCCATTCATAGTGACCAACATCACCCACACTCATAGGGGTTACATCCATCAGGATTCCAGGGAACCACATCAATCACTACATCATAAAGGACTATCCACAATATGTGACATCATTTCTATCAAACCCTATAACCACACAATTATGAAAACCAATACATACCTATCCAAACCCAACATTTCCCATAAGAGGATAACCACAAGTATCTCTGATGAACAATGGAAAATCAATGTGGTTCCATTCTTGGTCACTCACACAATCCCACCTATGTCTGATTATCACATGACACACTAAAAAATATAAAATAGTATGTATCTTGGAAGAACCTACCTTGAATTAGTAGTACACTGTTTATTAAATACCTTGAGACTATTTAAAACTAATCATTAAAAATGATCTAATCCTAAAAAATCCCTAATTTATGGAAAACCTAATATAAAATATGGAAACAGTGATATAAACTAGTAGTGAAAACATTAGGAAAACTACCCTTACCCACAAATACTTCGAAAAATAGAATCTGAAAATATTAGAAAAAATTTACATATTATAGGGTTATAAAACTTACCAAGTTTCAGACTATCTCTAGTAACATTATGTATCAGAGAACCCATATGTATGATAATCTTGTGAATCAACACTTCACAACTTTTCCAGTCCATATAAAATAGTTTCATGAAGAATCTTACCTATAAAACTTTACCAGATTTGTATCCCAACTTTGGAAATCCTTACACATGGGAAAATCCATATGTGTTAAGAGCTTCATAAATTTTTAACAACAAGAAACTAAAATTCCAAAAAATTCCAAAACTTATCATGATTTATCTCAATCATGTCTATATTTATAATTTATAGAAAATCATGAAAAAATTAACATCTAGATTAATTTTTTTTAAAAATAAAATTAGAAAATACCATCCCTAATCCAAATCCAACTCTCAAAACATGATTCTCAGAAAACACAAACACCCCTGATGGCTAGATAGATTCCAAATACTCATATTCAATTCTAGATCCAACCAAAACTACAAGTAATTAATAACTAGAGTTATAGCCTACCCAATATTTGATATCAAATCCTTGACCTATCTCAGGATACACATCAAAAAAACCTTATCAAAACCCTAACATCCCACTCACCCCATTAAAAAAACGCTTTGATGATGACAAAGACATCCATAACTTTCCCAATCACCCCATATACCAAATAAAATAGACTAATTCCTTATGTGGGAACTCCTTAGTATATTTTTTACCTACCTGATCACACTATAACTATACTACCAAACATGATGATAATATCACACTCATCCACCACCATAATTCTCACACACACTTTCTATTAAAAGTTATTAACCCTTCCCGAACCATCACCATCCTAGATCTTGTAGATTACCACTTCTATACTATATCAACATGATTCCCAAAATCATCCAATATCATTCATGATTCCCAAAATCATCCAAATTCATACATGGTGCCCCAATTTTTCGTGATGCTAATATATCTCATAGTTTTGATGTTACATATCTGATTCCCACAAATCAACCAATATCAAGTAACTCTCTCTACCATGTATGAACATTTTGAAATAGTAACCATCATGAAAAACAAATACCAACTCACTCTAAGTGTTCCTATGACTATTAATTGATTCCTAGGCCGATCTAGGAGATTCAGCTCGACCACCTACATGTGACTTGAAGCTCGAATAATCAATGCCTCTCCTCTGTGAAATTTCACTCTAAATTGAATCCAATTCCCTCACTACTTGGTATCTCATACCCATTCTTGATCCACACATGTAGATTAATCAAAACTTCTAGGTCATGGTATTACTCTTTATCTTATGATTCATAAATGAGTCTAACCCGATCTACATCCCCTAGTTAACAGTGAGGCCATCTAAAAAAACTCCTCTAGATTTCCAACATGATCACATGTCATACACTCTAATATGCTCTACCAAAAAATTCTAAAACATTCCCAATCTATATATATAAGAATTTTTTTTAACAAACCACCCCATGATGGCTTCAGAAGACATTTTCTATAGTTACACTATTATAATTCATCATATCCCTACTTATGTATACCTAGATATCAACTACCTATCACACGTAACACCCATGTACAAATAGATATGATCATATCTAATATGTATTTCGCTACTATTAGTTCCATGTTAACTGGATTTAAAAATGATTTCAACCTAAATATATCCACCTACACCTTGATAACACAGCATAAACCATCCTCAAATCTCCACACATTTCCAATACCATATCCCTTTAGTATTAGAAAGGATCATAGAAAATATATGAACCTAATGCATATTCCCTAACTAAAGTCTCTCACTAAACCATGTTCACGAACTCAAAAGATCTGTCCACACTCAATGTCTTGGTAAATAAGTTCTTGAAGAACATCTCATTCCTTTAACATCATCCCCTCATTTCTACCTAGTTGTACCTTTACCTCCCACCACTGTTTAACTAGTCCTTTGATATTATATATTTATAGATTCACCCATAACCCTATTGAAATATCTATCTAGTTAAATATCATTTTAATTAACTCAATACAGTACTCTACTACATAGGGTTCACCCTCTCCCTAAAGAAAAGGAAGATTATTTGACCGAAACTCCCTTAATTGATATTCCATGGATGGATCACCTCCTAAATTTCCATAGTCATTTCCATGGATAACAGGAAAAAAACACCCTGAGATTCTTGACCAACCATTACCATGATACTCTGTCAATTATGGAAGTCTTTATTCTATCAAAAACTCTATTTGTGGTTTATACTTGCCTTTCCCCCCAGGGGAATCATCTGGTTCATGATTCTACAAAACCATATCCCTACCCTCCTCATGTTCCAATGGAGGCCACCTATTTTTCATGTCATTGAGTACCAAATACCATTCTTAATACCGATATAATAGTATAGATATTTAAAATAGGGAAAGAAGTATCAAATAATGCATCACACTAGCCCTTATACTTCCCTACCATACCTAAATTCCACATTATATAACCACTCTATCCAAACTACCCCTGTCATGGTTGTGCATCACACACACCATACACATGAAAGATCTATTTACTACATCACACCATGAATCACCTCCCTAGATTGGCTGAGAAGAGTTCAACTAAGAATCTATATGGGAAAACACAATATATTTTATCTTTGACACTCTAAATATATAAAACCATTTTCTATTTTAAAACAAAAATTAAAACCACAAGTAGTTTACAAATTTCATTTGAGCCTTCCATGCATATAATGATGCATGAGAACCACCTCTTTCCTCTTGAGTCCAAGAGTTCTAAGAAAATAAATTACATAAAATATCAATATATCAAAATTGAATAACTCAATTGTAAAAAAAAAAAAAATTCCATGTTTATCTAGTAACTTGGACTTTAGTTCACACTTATGTAGGACAAGAACACATTATAACATTTTTTCTAATTTAAATTTTTAGAAGTTTTAAAAAAACAATTATTGAGTCTCCAATATTCCATAACCCAAATATTAAACAAATATCAATAAATTTCTACTTTGTAAAATCCTAACCATATTCACTTTACTGTAATAAGATCTAAGTGAAACAAGACCATAGACATGTATTTTCTTTATTCAAAAGGATATTGAATATTAGAGCGTGTCTAAGGGTTTATAGTAGGTAGAAAACAGCCTCTGAAGATAAACAATAATAACAATTCAACAATAATAGAATAAATTATAAACAACATTCAATAAAAATATAGAAAATACATACCATTCCATCCATAAAAATTTGAAAAAGATCACCTATATGCTAATAAAATATGAACAATTCCAGAAATAAAAACAATCTGATATCCCAAAATTTAGGAACCACCCCACTCATTAGAAAAACTACAACATCTATCCCATACACCATTTTCACTTCCATCTTTAATATTAACTTTATAAAAGCATGTACCTTTACCATTGACATTTGACATAAAGTCTATATGAATCCAAGAGGTCCCATGAAGGGTTTGAGTGTTAACTAATTATACCACCACTAATGAGGTCCCTAGCTAATATCCATATATATATATATATTGGTGTATAAAACGTTTTATAAATTGAAAAAAAACACTACCCAACCTACTCCACTCATGCTTGATCATCCATGAGTGAGACTTTACCTACTTAGGACAATTATAGAGTGTAATGAATCAAATCATTTTGGTATATAGGTAGTTACCTCATCATTTAAACTAATTCCAAGTCACCTAGAATCACAAATAAAGTAATTACTAGTTACCAATGCATGGAAACCATGAATTTCCAACAAAATTTTCTCAAACTAAGTCACAAGTTCCCCAGCAATCCAACCCCTTTACTAACCATCAACTAAAGAAACTAAAAAACAAATGGCAAGACGACACCGATACTATTACATGATCAGTTCCTTAGAAGTAAAGTATTTAAAATTCTTAGAGAGTATCCCTATACTAACTAATCATATCAGTCACCATATATAATCATGTATGGTATATCCCTCCTCCCCAATGATAGTGAACACCATTACTCCTAAACCACTCAATATATGGTGTATATTGCCAAAAAGCGTAGTTAAAACCCCCTCACGTCCTTATACTATATGAACTCAACCCCAATGGATTAATACCCATGATGAGAGTCCATTATCATCCATATAGCTTCCAATAGTTGAACCTCTATCGCTACTCATGGTAATGGTCAACACAGTCCACATCACACCGATGCACCACATCACTCCAATCCCATTAATCAATATCACCCACATTCATAGGGGTTTCATCCATCTTATTTGAATATAGCACATCAATCACTATATCCCAAGGAACCTTATACACAATATACATCATCATTCCCCATAAAACCCTAAAACTACAATATTAATCAATCTAATCCATACCAGGGGAAACTCAGCATTTCAAACA
This sequence comes from Viscum album, assembly GCA_963277665.1. Taxonomy (NCBI): domain Eukaryota; kingdom Viridiplantae; phylum Streptophyta; class Magnoliopsida; order Santalales; family Viscaceae; genus Viscum; species Viscum album. Next base: position 512,829,852 of record OY728141.1, on the reverse strand, counting down.
AGATATTTCCCAAAGTCATTATATATGAATAAAATATTCCATAATTAGTGTTGTTACCAATCAATCAAACAACCTAACCAATTATATATTATTTCATGATGCATAAAAAAATGTATAATAGAGGAAGTATATAGGAACCACCTACACGGAGTCCAAATTTCTATACTCATTGAAGAAATCTAGCATATCTAGATTTAATCAATAGAATTCAGTTAATATGAAAAAAATACATATTGTAGGGAAAAAATATAAAACAAGGAAACAATGAGACAAAATAGTAATAAAAAACCATAGATAACTAAACTTACCCAAAACTACACCCTACTACAAATGACATGAATAAGGAATAAGATTTGTGGACGAAATCACTTGAGGATGATAATAATAATGAGATACATATTAGGGGAGTGAAATTTATTCCTAGATGAAATTGGAAAATCTTGATTTTATAACTAATCTATTCAATTAAATAATTATTATAGAAATATATATATATATATAATATTCACATTAATTCTATTTCGAAAACATTATAAAAAACCTAACATGTAACCCAGAAAAAAAATATGACATATGGAAACCACACATTCTAGGACTATACCATTTATAGATTTCCCATAAATATAATTATACTTATGAAAATACTTATATATGAAAACCCTCATGTTTCAATACTTTTCTAATTTTCACCATTAATAGATAAAATGTTATTTATAAAAATCTTAATTATCATGGTGCTTCTTCTCACTTTCCCAAATCCCTAAATCTGAAATATCCTATGAAAAAACTACATTTCATAGTGAGGTCCACACTTAGACTTATTTTCAATGAAAATTATATGATTTAATAAAAACCAATTATATTTTAGTGATCTCAACACTTATAAAAATTTCTATTTCTAAAGAATATATTATATGTGAGAAAAACCATACCTATCATAAGGTTCCAAAACATTATGAAATTTTAGACAAAATGTGATAATTGTTGTATATCAACATACCCAAACATATGATATCATTGTTCATCAACACTTTTCAATTTTTATAGTCCATATGAAATACTACCTATGAAGACTCTTACATATCAACACTTTAATAAATTTCCATCGAAAATATGTAAATCATTACATATTTAAAAACTTTATGAGTGTAGAGTTTTCCATGTTTTCAACAACTTTAATATCAAATTCCAAAAAATCTATAACTTATTTAGATTCATCAAAAACATGTCTAAACAAATAATTTATAGAAAATCATGCCAAAAATAAACCTATAAACTTTTTTAAAACCCAATGAACTCAAACTAGTAGAAACTAAACCCCAAATTCAGGATAAATCTCATTACATGATTCTTAAATACATCAACACCCCTAAAACCTTGGCGGTGTCTAAAAAACCATGGTTGGTATAAGATATGTCCTAAAATAGCATTCTTGAATACCCAATAAATTACATTTGAAATTGCATAGGGTGGGGGTAGAGTGAATCAATGTGAACCAATTTTACCACTACTTTATCTTAATTTACCTTTCATAATATTAAAACCCCAGCACTTGTTAGGATGAATGGATCTAGTTATTAATTCCAAACACACCACACCAAATGAAAAGTAGTAAATAAACAAGAGTAGCAACATATAATAATTTTGAATGCTTCACCCCAATGTGGTTGACAATATCATTATGGTGTATGGGTCATGTCTGAGTTATAAATGTTCACTAATATAATAAAATGAATATAGTAGGGTAAGATAGTATCCATAATCCTTGATACTATCTCTTTAAAAAGATATACTATATTTCAATACATTTTTATTACTAGCTCCCTCTACTTTACAATGACATTCCAAATATCACTAATGAACAAGATATTTTTCTCTTATAATAGATGTCACTACATTAAATGATAATATATTATTCATAAAAAATTTTCTTTATAGTGACCTTAGTATTTTTACACAAATTATTACACGATCATTAATATAAATATCAATTAATACAAATCATGGATCAAAAAAACCTTATGTCTTTGGAATACAAGGTTCAGAATATATCAAAGTGAGACTAAAATAAAATTTCATTATTTCATTATTTATAATGTGATTATAAATTCATTTGATCTTATAAAAATTCATTGGATAACCTATGGAATACTTAACAGAGATGGGTGAGCTAAAAATCCCTATAAGAGAATAAACATGATTAGAAAATATAACATGCGTGTCAAAAGCATAAGAAAATATCATTAAAAGAGAACGATAATGAGTAATCATGTGGGAGAATAAAATCAATAAAATTATATTATATGATAATGGAATCATAGTAAATATGAAAGAAGTATACAACATAACATAAACAAGAGTCAAGTATATCTACCTAAATAATATCACATGTTGGATAATGTCCCATAATTGATTAGGATTAATCCATAATCCCATACATGAATCATAATGAGACTAAATATTTTCCAAATTAATTTGAGAAATATCTAGGTAAACCTAATATATCATGTTCTTTATCATGTGTTCTTCAAAATAAAATTAAACATGAAGCATAAACATAGGATTTATCCATGGAAATAAATGAGTTTTAGAATCAAGTATGATATGATAATCAAAGGAAATTTCATATTTAAGGATTTTGGGAGATAAACATAAGGAATGTATTAAAACATAAAAGTAAGTTATAACAAGCTAGGTATATACAAGAGAGAGATATATAGAAAATTTAGAATAAAACCATTTAATAAAATATTTTTATCATTGATGAAAATTCCATTAAAGTGTTACATGGAATATTTCATGAAGAAAATACCATTTTCAATTATAATTATCTTATTAAAATTTAAAATTATGAGAATAACATTGATTTTTTTAAAATATAACTACTTAGTATTATAAAGTAATATTCAAAAAATTTAGTGGTCATGATGGAAGGTAATTCCATACATGTCATATAAGTTAAAAAAACATCTCTTTTATTGGGTTTGTAAAAAAGTTAAAAAATACCTCATTCAGAAAATGAGATGAAAATTACTTTCAACCCATTATTTATAAATTAAAAATGATTGAAAATTTCTTTAATAAATAATTTTTATAATTTTAATGAAATTATTGAAAAACTTTCCATAAAACATGTATATGGAATATAAATAATTTATGACCAAAGAGAAATATAAAATCTTCTTTTCATTAAAATATTTTCACAATAATTTTAATTTCAAATGAAAGGGAAATTATACTATTAGTTGAAAATTTAATGAATAACCAGATTAAATTAAAATTAATGGGTTTATTATACAATGATAAAATAATTTACGTGAAAGGAAACTCAAGTATAAATAATCCAAATTAAAATGAGATTGTGAAATAAACCCTTATTGCTTTGGTAACTTTTGAATCCTAACCCCATGATGAAATAAAATTTAATGAAACCATAAATAAAATTAATTTAATGATATTATTGATATAAAATATACAATTAGAATTATATACACTCCAAAAAAGAAATAAGTGGTCAATATGACATATGCCTCACAGAAATAAAAGTGAGTTGAAAAACCCTTAACCTGAGGCCAAACTTATCCAGTATGACCTTTATCTAATGTATACGAAACTTATATAAAATATTTTTTTCTCGAAATAATTTTCTATGTTTAATACCTTATACTTAAAAAATACTTCATTTATTTTAATTATAAATTTAATTACTTATCCATTTATGTTCACAACTGGTGTTTTAGGGATGCTCAATTAATGATTTCAAAATAGAATCAGTGTATTGATAGTGGAAAAAGGTGTCATCATTCCATATTATCTATATTAATATTAATTAAATAATTATAATATTTAAATTATAAATATTATTTTAAAACAAACAATCAAATTTGGGCATGAAAATGTAACTACACTACAATCATGGAGACAATAGGTTGTATGTAAGCATGAGTATCCTTTCAAACATCAAGTATCATGATGTAAAAAAGGTAAGTGTTATTTTAAATTTCAATATAGATAATTATATCATATATATTTATAATTATTTTATTAAACTCATTTACATATACTATACATGTGTTTTGGTAATAAGAAAGAAATCAAATCGATTTTCAAAGGAGTAGTTATAGCACCCCCAATTTCAATTAAGTAACCCTTCCTTTATTCTTTTTTAAGTATTTAAAGTATATTGGTGAATTTTGAGAGTTTTTTGAGAAATCTTGGAGTGTTTTGGGGATATTATATTGGTTCACAGTTTGGTAAAATCATAAAACACATAAAAGAAACAATGCATAGTGAAATACGAGATAAAGAGAAGGTACACGAGCTTCACATAGTTTTTCCAAACCATGAAAAATAATAAAAGAAAGAATGATATGTTGAGAATATTTTGGAAAGTGATATTTGGAATGGTCAGTGCATGGTTTGGTAAACATGTGAGCTCACCATGTGAGGTCTCCTTTAACGCATAGGTAGGAGCACAATTCACGCACAATTTTCCTAACCATGTGACTAAACCGTGTGTCGGTCAAAACCTAAATCCTTAATTTATGGATTTATCATATTTTCACCTCTAAATGATTTTACCCTAAAATGGCCATACTATGGGATTTTCCATCTAAAAGGTTTTAAAACGTCTTCCCATAAAATTTGAATCAATTTGAAGCAATTCCATGGTGAATTGAAGCTTGATTCTTGTGGTAATACATCGTTCTTAGTAGTTCGTGATTAGTTTCCATTGATACACTTCTACCTTTGTCCTGGTTTCATAGATCTACACCAACTGTAAGTAGATCTAGGGTTATGGATGCCAAATATGTTTACATTTTGTGTTTTTTTGACAGGGGAAGATATATATGGCAGGTCCGTGGTGTATTTGTTCAGTTTCTTGGACGTTTGAGTGTCCTTATTAATTTTCTCCATAAAATCCAAGGTATGTGTCTTTACTCTAGACTATTATTTTTTTAATATGAAGGATTTATTTTAAATTTTTTATTTGATGTGATGGATTATGAAATTTCTATGCATTGATTTTTGAGAACCCTCTTGAATGACGGTTGGTAGAAACATAGATATTGGGAGTTTTTTAGAAAGTTATTTGGTTCTTAGTTTTAAAACTATTATTTAAAAATATGGATTTTATGGAATTGTTCTAAAATTATTAATCAAAAAGATTTCAGTAAAAGGATAGTTTTATAGAAATTAATGGGAATAGTTGTTTTTAGTTTGTTTGTTGAATGCTTTTCAATAAAATAATTGTTTTATTAAAATGGATGAAATGGTTTTTTAGAATTGTTATGGAATATTGGTTGTGTTCATTCATGTTTATTTAGGATGGATAAATGTAAGGAGTCTCCCCCACCATTAGTGTGATGGACTAGGGTTAGGGATCTCCCCCATCAAAATGGTTCAATAAGCGACGAAATAGTGAAAGGATGAATCACCACTCATATTTATAGGGAGGTCAAAGGTTTTCATGCATGGTTGGATGTGTGGATAAGTGATGTGGAATAATTATTCCAAAATATAATTTTTGAAATGAGTTTATAACATTAGGGGTTTTTTCCATGGATATTTTTGTTTTTTTTTTGAGAAAATGGTTTCATTGTAACTTATTAATATTGTGATATAAATGGTTTTAGAATTTTTTTTAAATAACATATTTTATATAAATGTTTATAACATGTTCTATACTAATTGCGTGATTTTGGAAGTCATTGGGGGGGGGGGAAATATACTGATTTTCATTAATCACCCCTACTTTGGAACTTTGGTGATTTTGAATATGTTTTTATCAAGACATTGGCAAATTTAAAGTATCACACATCTTTAGTAGTAATTCGTGATACATGGGCTATCAGTGGAGTTGGACGATAGTGATTGTGGATCATTGGAGTTTTTATGCATATTTGAGTTTTGATAGTTTTAACTTCCTCTAGTTATATTGATATTATATTCTTCTACCATGGCACATGGTTTTAGTTTGGTTTTGATATAATGGAAATCTTTTAGTTTTCTTTCATTGTATCATGCATCATGTAGTGGATTTTTTTGTTATGGAATGTTTGGATTGTTGTTTATTTCATAATGTTCCAATCATCCTCCACTTGTATTGAATCCCCTAAGAATTTATTTCCAACCTTTTGTGTGTTGGGGATGTCACCTAAGGCCATGTAATGTCCTCATGCATTTTCAAGACAATGGGAAGTGGATGGATGTTACAAGTGGTATCATCTTGGTCCTTCCTTTTTTGGAAAAAGTGGTCCAAGTCTTGGTTGGTCTATGAATTAGTACTGGTTATTGGTCTTGGTTTTGAAATTAGTTCTATTCTATTTTTTATTTGGGATAATAGAAAGGAGTAGTATTGTCAAAACTTAAAATATATAGCAAAAAATATTTATCCAACCTTTTTATGCTAAAATTAAATTTACCAAGTATTTTGGTATATAAGGGTTTTGGAGATACTTATATTATTTTTAATATCATTTTCATGAGTATATCCAATGAGACGAGAACAAAAATTATTAGAAAATGAATTCCCAATAGGTGTTCATAATTCATTTTAAGTAATGATTTGATGTAATGTGAGTGTTTTTGAAAAATGTTGAAATTTATTTCAAATTTATGATTTTGAGAAGAACCTGATTATGATATCTTGAAAATAGTATATTTTAAAAATAAAGTGTGATTTTTCAAAAACAATTGATCATGGAAACATTTGTTTTTAGAAAGCATTAATGTGATAAAATTTGAAATGATAAGACTTTAGTTGATAGAGAGTAAGGCTTATGACATTTGGTGTTTTATAGAAAATGGAACCCATTAGAAATCATAGAAACAAACTGGAAGAAGCCCCTGAGAAGGTGGTTTTACCTAAGCTACAGGGGAACCAAGAGTTGGTTTGGAGTATCATCCAAGAATTTCAGGTCGTGGACACAAGGAATCAAATGGATGATCCAAGACAATTTTATCCATCCATCCAGTTCCAAAAGTAGAATCCACCCATCTTTTAGGGTAATTCATAACCAGAAAATCCAATGTTTTGGCTGAATAGGGTGAATCATATCTTTGATTTCATCACCACACCAGTAATGTTGAATATCAATTTGGCGATGTATATACTGGAGGATATTTCTTTCCAATGGTTGAATTTATCCATGGAGGATAAAGTAGATTAAGGCCTTGGTTGGTAGGATTTTGAAGAATTGTTTAACATGAAATTCTATCCTCACGCATTTAGAATTCCGAGAACAATGAACTTATTTAGCTTGAAGAAAGGAAATATTTCTATCATAATATATGTAGCTAAATTCAATAATTTTTCTCGCTTTTCACCCAAGGATGATGCAGGTGTGTCTTTGAAGGCACACATCTTTGAATTGTGGATGATATAGGATATTCAATTAAAGATTGATTTTCACTATATTTCAGTTTAAACAGAGATATTCAATAGTGAGACTGTAGATGAAAGGGATATCAGATGAGATATGGGAGGAGGAAGTATGTTGATACCCATAGTAAATGGTGGGAACTCTAATGCTGGGAAAAAATGGAACATGGATACCAATTTACAAGGGGGGGTTATGAATTAGAATCAAACAACAGGATCAATGAATCTTCCTCCAAAACCAATGATCCATCCTGGATGTTTTCATTTTGTTTCGTTTGACCACATGAAGAGAAATTGTACAAAAACACTTAGAGCATGACAAAACTGCAATCATATGGGGAATAATAAGATCAAATGTCATAGTTCTCCTAGGTTAGGTGCTTGGGAAACTTGTTAGGTATCAAAGGGGTTGTATTATTTGACGTGATGAGGGAAACATAATCAACATCATCAATAGAATAGAGCTATATATGGTGATTCTAATAATACCATGACTCCTCAGGTCATGAAATCTCAATAGGGAAACAAGGAGAAAAGTGCATTGATGAAGAAATTATATAGAGATGAACATGTTATTATGGATTACCAACATGTACCATCTATTGTGTGAGGTACAATTCTTATATATTATTACCTTATGAAAGTTTGGTTTGATATAGGCGATTCCAATTCCTTTATTGATTCTGATGTTGTTGACTTCTTATGTTTAAAAATTTACTTGATGCCTTCGGTGATAAGACTTCAGAATATTCTTGTTCAAAGATAATGTTGAACCTTTGTGTGTAGAGCATGATCTATAACCATTGATTAAACTGAGATGACATGGGACTTATCTGTGATGGAGGGGGATGTCTAGGATGTAATCATGGCTATGGATTGGTTGACAATGTTCAAGGATCACAAAAACTGTTATTATATAATAGCCAGTTTCTTTACTGAGGAAAACATAAAGAATCTCTTTATAGGAGGTAGGAATGTAAAGCTAGGTAAAATGGGCATGTTGGCACCAACAGTCAAAATGATCTCATACTAGTTTGTGGTGTTGAAATTGAAATCAATAGAAGATATCGTGAATTGTAGTTTTCCAGTAGTGGTTGACTAGTTTCCAGATGTGTTCCCCAATAATTTGTCAGGGTTTCCACCGATGAGAGAAGTAGAGTTTATGATTTATATTCTTCCAGGGACCAGTCCTATATAACTTCCATATTATCGAATAGAACTAATAGAATTAAAGGTAGATTAAAGTGTAGTTGGAATAGTTGTAAAGCAAAGGGTTTATTCATCCAAGCACGTCTCTGTGGGCATCATCAGTCTTGTTTGTGAAAAATGTAGATGGAACTCTTTGGCTTTGTGTCAATTATTGTAATCTTAACCATGTTAAAATGATGAAATGATATCCACTTCCATGAATTGATGAACTATTCTATCAATTTATGATAGCTTAGTTGTTCTCTAAAATTTACTTATAATTAGTATTTCACCAATTTTGACTTCAGAAGTAGGATATCCCAAAGAAATCTTTCTAAATAAGATATGGCCATTATGAGTATGTAGTTATTCCTTTCATTCTTATAAATTCACTTACAGTATTTATCAAATTGATGAATTGGATATTTTCAATGTATCTCAATTGTTTTTTGGTGGTGACTGTGGATAACATATTGGTGTATTCAAGGACAAAGGCAGAGCATGACCAACACTTGGAGACATTATTGGTGAAGGAACCTGAAACACCCTGAGAAGGGAGGGGAGAATGAGTGTGTCAAAATTTTCATCCAAAATGATGGATCTTATTCCCACATTGGTAGGATCCTATTAAACCTTCCTGAAAATAATGTTTAGAAAACAAACATTCACATGCAAAGAGATATAATAATAATTTTAGTTGGTTCACCACTAAGTGCTAGTCCAAGGAGCACAAAATGATAGTGTTTCAGTCATACAAAAATACACTAATATTAACTATCTATGGAGAAAAAATGTTTAGACATAGTCAATCTATTCTAGGCACACTACCATTACAATATTTTAGTGATAGAACACTACGTCCCTCAGAGAACATCCGTCGACTCCCCCTTGCTCACTTCCATGGGTGATGTCTCAGTCATTTTATCTACATGAAGGTCTATTTAATGGATTTTCATTGAAGTCTTTGTATTAATCTAGCATTAGACTCTTCTTACAACAATGTCCTAAATAGATGCACTTGAAAGGAGTGAACAAAAAAAACGGATAAAAAAATCCTATTAGAAGATCAAAACTACACTTGTGTGGACCACCACTTCTACCATAGAATTATGGGTATTGTCATGCAAGATAACTTTCATACAAAACATACTTTTTTAAACCATTATCTACAATAAATCTACACCATAAGTTTCACTTGGTCTTTTAGAGACAAAATAAACACTTGAGTTCATGTTTTTCTCCTCACAAGTTATTCATGAGCAACTCCCTTGCATTCCAAGATAATAGATAGCAGTTGGAACAACTTATTGAGTATTTAGTGGGGGTAATCAACTATTTATAGTAATTTTTGTGATCTTGTGTATGGGGAACATAACATTCTCTCAAAAATACAAGCCTAAACCTCCTTATCCTCTATCACACAACTAATCTTGTGCACCTAATCATAACTTCTGCACCCTTCCTTTATTTTCCATATTTTGATGAACCAATATTGAAAAATGAATGGTGCTTATATTTTAAATCACCCTTAACACTGGCACGAAACTCCCTTTTCCAAAAAACATTTCTCCATTCGCTAATTTTTCATCCAAATAAATTCGAAAAAACTGGGAAACAATGCCACCTTTAAAACTTTTGACTTCTTGATCTATAATAACCCTTTCCTTACATAATCCATGATATTCCATGTTATGATTGACAAAAAACATGAACCATGATCCATTTATTGAAATGAATAACATTGGTTCCAATAGTTGTAAATATGGAGGGATCATCATTTTTATTCGAAATTATCAAAGGTTTATTTTTCGATACAAGATTCACACTTTCTTATCCATGTAATTCTTGAAAGAGGCGTTTTAGTGGATCCAGAGAAGGTAGAGGCAGTAATATCTAGGAAACTGCCAATGAATGTGTTAGATATATAAATCTTCCTTGGTCTCGCTAGTTATTAAGGACTCTTTGTGCATGAATTATCATGACTAGATTCACCAATGAGAGATTTGAACAAGAATAATGTTCCATTCCTATGGGTCAAATATTATTAGAAGTCATTTTAAGAGCATAATATTTGTCTTACATCAATAATTTTCATTATTTTTCTCAAATAGGGACAAGGGTATGTGGTTTATTGTGACGCTTTAAGATTAGGGTTGGGATATGTTCTTATGCATAGAGACCTTGTAGTTTTTTTGGATAATGAAAGTTGAGATTTAATTATAATAAATTTCCAATGAACAATTTGAAGTTAGTGAAAATGGTGAATACTTTGAAAACATTGATTCATTATGTCTTCGATAAGAAATTCATAGTGTTCACTGATCATAAGAGTCTAAATCCATCTTGTCACAAATATTTTTGAATCCAAGACAAAGAAGATGAAAGGAGTGTCTGAAGAAGTTTGAATTTGACGTGATTAATGAAAATGTAAAAGGATATCTTGTGGCTGACACATTAATAAAAAATACATAAGATCAGTTAGAAAAAAAAAGAATTAGATGAGTGGGAGTTGATGTCGGTCTTGGACGACATGCACTTGGAATGTGAAGACCATGGAAAAGTTGTGATTTTATTTCCATTTTTTAGTGGTTACTGATTTGGTAAATATGGTTAAAGATTCACATACGTTTGATTCTGAATGTCATGCAATGAGTTAAAAAGCTCAATGGTGGGGAGATTATCGAGGGATGGAAGATGGATGAGTGTTCAGTGCTATGTTTCAAAAATCGGATTCTTGTACTTATATCTTGTTAGGAACAACATCTTCATGCTTACCACCATTCAATATAGACTATTCAACTTAGAATACAAAAGATGTATAAGGTGTTAAATACACAATTCTAGTGGAGAACCACTAAAAAGTTAGTTTCTGAGTTTGTTTCAAGATGGTTAACTTTTCAGCAAGTTAAGGAAGAACATTAGCGACCAAATGGTATTTTGTAGTATTTAACTATTCCTATTTGGTTGTGGGAGTAGATAACTATGGATTTTGTAATAGGTATCCCAATAATGGTTTAGGAACATGATTCCATATGGGTGACAGTGGATCGACTCAAAAAGTTGTCTCATTTCATCCCTATTCTTGAATATCATATAGTAGAGGACTTTCTAAAATCTATATATGAGAAGTGTTAAAGAGTAATGTAATACCAATTTTGATCATGTTAGATAGAAAAATGAGGTTTGCGTCTCATTAATGGAAATCCTTACAGAAAGGCCTCAGGACTCGGTTGATTATGATAACGATGTATCATCCTCATATGGACATGAAATCTGATAGGAAGATACAATCTTTATTAGATATTTTGTGATCATCTATAATGGATTTTAGTGATTTATGGGAAGAGCATATTTTTTTTGTGGATTTCTCTTATAACAACAACTACCAGGTCTTGATACATATGGATCATTTTCTTGCACTGCATGGGGGTCCTTGTAGGTCTCAACATTGTTTGGTAGAGACATGTGAGACTTCACTAATTGGTCCAAGTATTTTCTAATAAACAATAGAGAATATTTACTTAATCAGGAAATGTATGTAGATGAATCAATGTAATCAAAAATCATATGAGGATCATCATCGCTGACCATTTTTATTCACTATGAGTGATCATGAGATCTTGAGAATCTATCTAAGTCTTGGACATTATAATTTAGAGATATAGGTCAAGTTATCTCCTAGAAATATATTCCCTTTTGAGATACTTGAACAGGTTGGTGATGGGTCATATCAGTTGGCATTTTCACCACGGTTTAGTGCTGTATACAACGTGTTTCATGTATCTTAGTTGAAAATGTATAATCCTGATTCTGAACATGTGGTTCAATGGGAACACATTGAAATTTATCCAAATGATTCATTGGTACACAAAACATTGTAGATTGCAGATAGGAAAGATAAAGTATTGAATGGTAAAATCATTGGTCTAGTGCATGTTTTGTGGAAACATGGTCAAATACAGGAACGTACATGGGAACATTGAAAGGAAATGAAAGGGAAATTACCGGAACTATTTCAAGGCATTGATGGTTTTATAATTTTTGTGGATGGAAAGGCCAAATGTGGGGAGAATTTAGAAACCCCAGTTTGAAGTAAGTAACCCTTACATAATTCTTTGTAAGTATGTAATGTGTTTGGGTTATGTTTTGGAGATTTTGGGGAAATTTTGGAGTGTTTTTGGGATTTTCTCTAGGATCAAAATTGGTGAAAGTTTTATGAAAACCATTAAATACCTAAGAGAACCCCTGTATCGTGAAATAAGGGCTAAAGGGATAGCACACAGGCTGTTCATGGTTTGTCCAAAACGTGCAGATTCCTAGAAGAAACCATGTTGTGTTGAGAATATGTTGGACACTAATCTTTAGCATGGTGTCCACATGATTTGGTAACCTCTTTAGCCAAAAATTAATGGTCTCACTTAAGGTAGAGGTAGGATCATGATTAGTGCATGTTTTTCCTAACCATGTGACTAAACCATGCATGGATCAAATGTTAGATTCTTAAATAGTGGATCTAACACGTTTTCACCTCTAAAGTATTTTTTCCCCAAAATGGACCCTACTCAGTATTTTTCCCTCTCCATGGTTTTAGAGCCTCTCCCCATCAAATTGGAAGTTACCTGGAGTCATTCTATGATGCCTTGAATCTTGATTCTTGTGGTAATCCTTCATTCATGGTAGTTCTTGATGATTTTTCATAGATCTACTTCTCCATTTCTCTCGGTTTCATAGATATATGCCTAATGTAGGCATATCTAGGATTGTGGATGCCAAATCTGTTTATATTTGGCCTTTTTGTTGATAGGGGTTGATATCTAATGTGGGTTCATGGAGGAATATCTTGGTTTCGTGGATGTTTGAGTGTCGTTCAAAATTTTCAATATAAAACCCGTGGAATGTGGATTCATTCTTGACACAAAATTTTAAAATTTTAAGGGCTGATATAAAATTGGTTATTTTTTGAAAAGGATTATGATTTTTTAGTGAATTAATTTCTGATAACCCACCCGAGGGACAGTTGGTGGAAACATGGATATTGGGTGTTGTTGTAGAAAGTTCTTTGGTTCTTGGTTTTAAAATTTTTATTTTAAAATATAGATTTTCTAGAATTTGTGTTAAAATGATTTATCAAAATTTCTTCAATAAAATGATTTTTATTGAAATTAATGGGAATGGTTGTTTTGAATTATTTTGTTCAATGTTTTTCAATAAAATAATGGATTAAAAAAATTGATGAATTTTTTGTTTTGGAATATTGGTTGTGTATGTTCATGTGCATTAGAGATGGATTTGAGAAATGAGTCTCCCTAATCATTAGTGGGATGACTAATGGTCATTTACTACTTTCTCAACATAATCTATGTACGAGGATTATTTCCTAGAGATCTTGTTCAGTGGATCGAGTATCTATAGAACAGAGAAGACCTGCCACATTCTGGTGTTCCACTCGGCCTGCTCGTGTCTCTGGCAGGCTCGGAATAAGAAGAAATTTGAGGGAGTCCAATCCTCTAGTAGATCAATAATTTAACATATTATTTTGGATATGGTCACACTATTTTATGAATGGAGGGCAGCTCCTACCTTGCAACACCTGATTCTCAATTTTCATGTTTCCCATCTTCCCAGTAATGTCCCAAGCCCCTCTAGGTGTGATGGAATCCTCATAATTGATTTTTGAAACTCAATACCGATGGTCCTTGTCACTTGGGATCCATCTGTGGATGTGGGGTTGTTCAGGACTCAAAAGGCACAGTCATTATGGCCTTATTTACTTATATGGTCAGTGGGTCTTCTATCCAGGAAGAAGCCAAGGCCACTCTTATAAGCCTGACCCTTTTCCAATAAGCCAATATAATTCTCCTTGAGGTAGAGACAGACTCCCTGATTCTGCATAATTCCCTTGAGGGTGTTGGTTCTATCCCATGGTCAATATCCTACACCATTATAAAGTGTTTGGTTATGCTTCTCAATAACAATATCAAAGTGCTTCACATGTGGCATGAAGGGAAAAAAGTGGTGGACCGCCTTGCCACCTTGGCATAGCCCAACTATAACATCTACTGCATCTCGAATGTGAATTTATTGAAACTGAAGGGTGTATATATCATAAGGGGGATTCCCTTGGGTTACATTAACTCATACCTCCTTAGGCTTGTGTGTATTTGTAATTTATCCCTTGAGTTTTTTGAACTTTTCAATCCTTCTCCATTTTATTTGTAAATAAACAAATGATGATGATGATGATGAAGAATCACCACTCACGAGTATAGGGAGGTCCAGAGTTTTAATTCATGGTTGGATGTGTGCATAAGTGATGTGGAATAGATATTAGAAAATAGAATTTTTGAAATTAGTTTAGAACATTTTTGGTTTCTTTGTGTTGAACTTGATATTATTTTGAGAAAATGGTTTCATTTGAACTTTTTTATATTGTGATATAAATAGTTTTAAATTTTTTTTAATAGAAACTACTTTATATTAATTTTTAATAAAGGTTATATATTAGTGGCATGAGAAGGGAAGTCATTGGGGGAAATCTACTTAGTTTTATTACTCAACATTTCTTTGGAACATTGGTTCCTTTTCTGATGCTGTTTATCGAGACATGGGAAAGGGTATTGTATCACAAATACTTAGTAGTATATTGTGATACATAGGCAGTTGGTGGAGTTAGATCATGGGGAATGTGGAGGATTTTAGTTTTTGGTTGTCTTTGAGTTTTGATAGTTTTTAAACCACTGGGTACTTTGCTATTTCAGTCTTCCACTATGGATCTTTGTTTTAGTTTGTTTCCGATATAAAAGAAATGTTTGAGTTTTCATTCATTGTATCATGCATCATGTAGTGGCTTTTTTGGTTATGTAATTTTTGGGTTTTTGTATATTTTATAAAGGTAAAATCATCCCCCATGAGTATTGTCACCCTTAAAAATATATTTCCAGCCTTTTTCGTCTTGGGGATGTTGCTTAAGGGCAAGTAATGTCCTCTCGACTTTTCAAGACAATAGGAAGGGGAGGGATGTTACAGTAATGCACCGTACAGACAAGCGATGATATCATTTTACAATAGATGATAAGGTAAAAAATAAATGATATATTAATGTTCAATAATGATAAATATCTCATTAATATCATATGTAAAAAATAAAACCATAATTATGAATAGCCATTAGAGGCGATGATGTAAAATTAATTACATCGGTTTGTAGGATGGTAGTCCACCACACAAATGAATGATGGTTTCATTTTCCCATTTGACAGGTGAGGATATTGATGTATGTTATTCAATTAAAATAATAAAATATAGGTATATGGAAGATTATGATGATATTATATTATTCTGATTATATAATATTTTAAGGTAGTGGAGGAAGAATTAAAATAAAGATGCCCATTTACGAACAATACCTCTTCTTCGAACCATCTACTTAGGATCCTACAAAAACCCCTAGATTGTTTTTATGATCAAATTAAGGCCTCTAGGATGTATAAATGAATGTGGATAAGGTATTTTGGTAGTTATTACCTGAACTAAATGTCTTTGTATGTGTGGAAAGCAGATTACAGGGTGTTCTATTTTTTAAGGGATGAGGTGTGACATTTTTATATATACCCTAACCTATTCAATAATAGGAAGTCACTATGAATCCATGTCCCTCCAAAATGTATAAATAATGGATTTTAGAGGTCATATGGTTGATAAAAATATACACCATTCAAATAGAAACATTTTTACACATTTTATTCCATTTACCTCTAATGTTAGTCATTTTTACCACCTTAATTTTCAACCACAATAATTAGTTTTTTTATTTTTTTACTATTAATTAGGAAAAAAATAAGATATAATTATTAAATAATATTAATTATACCAATTACAATACTTGAGTCCATTTTATGAAATTAAAATATCTTAAATGGTTGAATTTAATTTAAAATTAAATATGGAAATTTTTTCGAAAAATGGGTTTTCAAGAAATTCCTTTTTCTATCATAAGTTGTTCTTACATTAAATATATGGCTAGTAAACAACATTATATGAATTTAAATTTATATAACTAGATATATAATAAATTGATTTCATTTAAATCTTTTATTAGTTGGGTTAATTTTAATTATTTGAAATAGATAAATTTAACACATTTAAAATAGTTACCAAAAAACCACATTTACCAAAATCATTAAAATTTATGATTCAAATTAAATTAACTAGATTTTTAAAAATAAAATGATTAATATTTTTATTTATGAAAAAATAAAAAATATGATTTAACTTTAAAATTACATTATTTAATAAAATGAAATGACATTATTAGAAAAATCGACAATTTTAACAATTCACTGAAAAATAAAAAAATTCAGAAAAATCACAAAACTTCGACCTTAATTAATTTTAATATGAGTATTTCAGAAAACAAATTATTTTATTACAAATAATTTAAAAATGTTATATTAATTATTTATAATATTTTCTTGAAAAAAGTTATAAATATCATTCTTAAAGGAATCATATTTTTAATAGAATAAAATATTATTACTAAAAGGTCAATGATTATTTAATAAGATTTTATAAATTAATTTTTTTAGTAGGACCATTATATATATTTCATAATTTAGTTAACACTATTACTATCTTCCAATTTATCAGTGAGGTTATAATGGTAACATTTAAGCAATAATATTTCAACTATATATCACGGATCATATAATATCAGTGTTGTGTATTGTATATTCTATTAAATACATTTTTATTTATTTTTTCATTACATCCTACCCCTTAAATAAATTCAATCCCCTCCATTTTAACTTTTTCACAGTAATCAAGGGTTTAAAATTTAAAAATTCATTTTTAGAAAACCCACATTGTAAAAAGGGTTTGTAAAACATCCTCTTAAATGAGGGAAAGGGAGATATGATGGTCATCTAGAACAAAAAATAGATAGGTATCTATGTAGGAGATCATTAGTGGTAAGTGAGAATATAGAAAATAAGTAAAGAATAAATAATTATGGAGATTGATAAAGATAATGGTTCTCAAGAATGTTAATTATCATGAAAATGTCGATGAAAACAAAGCCATAAATTTTTATCAAGTTAAAAGACCACGGACTCATCAAAAATGTTTGTAATATGATAATTTTTTTGTTTTAAGATCCTTTTCAAAAATTTTAGGGAGTCATTTTCTATCAAGATAGAGATGAAAATAAAATATAATTACTTGATATCATTTTAGTTTAAGAACTCAACATCATCCATTGGTTGTGCTTCGATAAATTCCAACTTCACCTCTTACTTTAACAAATGAATATGAAATATAAATTTTTTATGTTTAACAACTAAAATTATGTTTTAACAGATTATAATATCTATAAAATAATAACAAACTATTATTCATATCATTAATAATATGAAAATGTTTACCACAATGTAATATGTTACCCAAAAATGAATATGAATATCTTAATCTCTCAAATTAATTAACAAAAAAAAACATTTAACATAAATCAATCCTTAAATAAAAAAACCTATATCCCAAATAAAGTCAATAATGTCAATATGAAATAAGGTTTTAACCTCAAATGTTATCTCATACACTTGAAATTACATTTCCAAAAATATAATATTATTCTTCCCAAATAAACATTTATGGTAAAATTAAGGATAATATATATCTCATACCAATAATGTATTTCCCAAAATATCATACATTATCACTAAATAAAAGAAAGTAACAAATATTTTAACCTCTAATATGTTTCCAAAAACCATATTAATATTTATACACTAAATCATTTAAGTAGAAAAATGCCATACTAACCAGTATATTACATAGGCTAGTGGTAGGAACTTCACACTTATCTCTCTTCAACTGAGGGTTCAAGCCCAACAATTCAACATTTTTCAACCACTAAGGTTTTCTATTTATCTTATTCATCTACAAAAAATCAAATAATTTTAATTCACTGTAATTACATCGGCATCAGGCACATATCAAAGATCATATTTTCCTGAATCATGTGTTTTTCCCCAAAATACCACATTAACATTAAATAAACTTTCTAGGTCATTAGTACCATTCAAAATTTATTGAAAACCCTTAAAGAAAACTATTAAATAATGATCCTTAAATGTTTCATGATTCTTATAATAGGAATTCCATAAATAAAAAACAATTCAGAAATATAATTATAGAATTCCAACACCAAAACACTTCAATAATTCAACTTCAATGATTTTGATAACATATGCCCCTAGGAATTAGTCATTTGATTAGGTCATTGATTTAGATAATGAAAATATTCCCCACATCTTTGACATTGAACTGTTAATGGTTCCTTATGTTGAAATTTATTTCCCTGTGTCTTATTTACTAGACTCTTAATTTTTCTTACATAATAGATGTTTTGAGGCCTCTCTTCCCACACATAAATAATCCTCTGTTACATTACGTAATTTTCCATGGTTCATATTCTTTAATTTTTGACAATTTGGAAATTGAATATGAATTTCTTTCTCATATTTAATACTTGATCTTTGATGAGATGCTATCCTTCACTTATTTGATATGTTTTAAAATTCAAATATGTTCTTGATGTTAATTGTAATTCATGATTTCTCATTTGTAATTATCACAAGAATTATAAATTATATTCCCATTAGGTTAGGAAAATCTTTAGGGAAATAATTACATTTCCCATCACATTGGTTGTTCATATTATTTCTCTTATTTCCAACCATTAACTAAAAGAAGAGAAATAAGATGATAATACTGTAACAAATGATAATATAACAGATATCTTATAAAATAATTAGGGATAAAAAATATATTATTAATATATCCTAACTCATGAGTCTCTAGGTTTCAATATAGGTTATCCATGGTAACATTTTATATTAGTTTTTCTGTCCTTACAAAATTTTCAATTCATTTAAAATGGTTCATAAAGTGTTTGCGAATTTTCAAAGAATATCCCCAAGAGTTTTAAACCAGGTGTACAACAAGGATCATTACCATACCCCATGTGAAGATTTATTTCAGATCAATTTTCCAACTTAGAAGTTATTACCCCTGGTAAAAAACATTATATATCCACATCCACTTTTATTACCTATCTAGGGATGTAATTTCAACGATAGATGTCAATCCAAGGTTTATTGAACCAAAACAGATGGTATTAGATATATAAATCAACATAATTATCCTTGTAACCACATGAATAAATATAGAAAGAGTTGTAGAGATGAAGAGGCATGAAGAACTCTTACCTGGAGAGACACACTGTGACATCACAACAATAAAACATTTATAAAAACCAAATGGAAGGGCTTGATGGGGATACAGTCACATGGGAAAGCCTATAGGGGTAAGATAATGATATCTAGAATGATGTCCAAAATAAATTTCATCTGGACTACCTGCTCAAAAACTAGGCTCGTGGTATTACACGACATGTAACCCAGTTACACGTCCTGAAACTGAAATTTTTTCACATCAGCCAAAAAACCCATCGCCTCTTTCATAAAAAAATATTATGATTTTATGAGTTACACATCATTTATCCTTATTAAATGGTGTGTAATTTTTCATTTTATGGTATACATGATGTGTAAACATATTTCACACCATTGGAATCTCTACCAGGGTATAAAAACGATCATTTTAAAGATGAGAATCCAAAAAATAGGTGACTTCACCATTATAGGTATCCTCTAGATTCCATATCAAATATATCTAGACAATTAAAAAGAAAAACCAAAAAAGTATTAGATCATACCTAATATAAAGATAACATGATGTTACAACCTCCCCATTGTAGAAACTTTGTATCCCCAAAAACCCTATGAAGAAGCTTCCATGCCAAAATTATAAAGGAAATATTATATCATCAGTGGATCGTATTCCCACATCTCATGACTATCAAATCCATGCTTCCAAATCAGATGAAAAAAAGGTATCAACCTCCCAAAATGTACCTAGGTCTTAGAATCAACTATAATGACTGGCTGTTTAGTCATAGATAAATCATGTTCAACATCAGGATCTCTCCAAATCAAAACATGAGATGGATCTGAAAGATACATTTGGAGTTAAGATACATGAAACACATTATGTATCAAAACCAACTTTGGTGTAAGCACTAAACCATATAAAACATTCCC
The DNA here is from genome assembly GCA_963277665.1 of Viscum album. Lineage (NCBI taxonomy): Eukaryota > Viridiplantae > Streptophyta > Magnoliopsida > Santalales > Viscaceae > Viscum > Viscum album. The sequence goes on along the minus strand of OY728141.1, from coordinate 512,809,122 downwards.
TCACCTACTAAAAAACCTCAAAAGGTCCTATAAAACAAGGAGCAAACTTCCCTTGCCTTAGAAGCCATTGATGACCCATCCACGGTGAAAAATTCATGAACTTATGACCACAAATTGAAAAATACAAGGGTCTAAAATGATGAACAGAATAAGAATTATATTTGATCTATTCCATAAACATTCACTCACAAATCAACTTAATCTTCGATGTCATATCGTTCACAAAACTTGATCCCACCAATAAAATTTCACCAATCTCCGACCAACACAATGGAGATTTACAAGATTGAACACAAAACACCTCAAAAGGATCCATCATAGTTCACATTACTAACAATTATTATAAGAAAACACAACTAGTCCTAAATGATCATCCTAGGAACCACCAAAGTTGATAACCCAAGAATGAATAATATCCTCCCAAATCTGTATAGATCTTTATATGTGACCATCTGATTTCTGATGGTAGGCCATGCTCAATTGAACCTGAGATCCCAGTTCCAGTTGATGGCCTCTCGAAAATAACTTAGTAAATCAAGGATTCCTATCAGAAAATATTGTAGATGGAACTCCAGGAAAATGGAAAATCCCTTTCACATAGATATTTTCCAACCCCTCAAATTGGGATGTATCATGAATGGGTGTGAAGTTCACCAACATTGTTATCCTATCGATCACAACCCATATCATATTATACCTTATCTGGGTACATGGAATCCCAACCAAAGAGTCCATAGAGATCACATTACACTTCAATATAGGGACTTGAAGCGGAAGAAATAAACTCGAAGGTTTCTGATGCTCGACCTTAACCTGTTGGCATGCACAACAATGAGAAATTGAATCATCAATGTCTCATCTCATACCTGGATACTAGAAATGCCACTGCATGTCATAGAACCTCATAGTTGTTCCTGGGTGAACATCACATTGGTAATTATGACAACCCCCCATCACATAATTCCTTTCCACAAACGGTAAAATGAAGAAATTTTGATAACATAGAACACCCTCATTGGAGAAAAAACACTAGGAAACTATCTCCCCACCCCAAAGAGATCCACTAATGCTACAAAATTCATCATAAAGCTACTGATCCTCAAGAATCATTAGAAGAAGAGATTGTGACAAATAAATACTGGCTAAATAAACCTAATCCCATGATTATTGGACTCCAATATGCTACTGTAAAAAAGGGGCCTTAAATTCCACATTTTTGAATATTCTTTGACTGCCTGGGTCAGAATTTTCCAACTCAATGCATCTGTAATGACAATAACTTTCCCCGTGGTATAGGGGATGCTTAAATAAAAATACTACAGGTAGTCCACCTAATTCCTTTGGTTGATATTCAAATATTTTTTAGAGAAGATATATCTCAAGATATTTTGATCTGAATACATGGTTAACCTTTCTTTGCATAGGTAATGTTGACAACCCTTAAGAACATGCATCACAATTGAATGTCAAAGGTCATGGGTAGGATAATTATTCTCATGTGGCCTAATAATATGAGACCCATAGGCAATGACATGGTTACCTTGAATAAGAAAAAAACCCACTCCTAAAATCATGCATCACAGAAGCCCACCTATCCCTGCCTGACCGATGGAAGAGTCAAAAATAGTGATGTTTCCAGAAGATGATTCTACTAAAAAAAATAACCCTATCATTTTTCATCCCAATAAAGCTTCACTTCATTCAAATTTAGTGCAATAATTGGTGAATAAAACATTGATAATTCCATAAAAACTGATCACAATATTTAACCAAACCCAAGAATATTTGAATCTAGAAAAAATTCTGTGGTCATTCCCATGTCATAACATATTTAACCTTTTCAGGATCATCTGAAATACCATGTTCTGGCACCACTTGTCCCAACAATTTCACTTACCAAATTTATAAATCACAATTTTAAATCTTGGTATAGAGTTAGTGATTTCTCAATAGACTCAAAACTACTCTCATATGATGCACATGATCCTTCTAAAACATAGAGTAAACAAGGATCTAATCCAAAAATAAAACAATGAGAGTATCTAGATACTCCCGGAAAACCCTATTCATTAATGCCATGAAAACTATAGGATCATTAGTTAGAAAAAATGGAATAACAAGGTTCTCATAATAACTATACCAACTCCGAAAAGTTGTTTTTGGAATATTGGATTATTTTATCATCAACTGATGGAAACCAGATCAAAATTCAATCATTGAGAACCACCTTTACCCTTTAACTGAACAAAGAGATCATCAATCTACATGAATGGATATTTATTCTTTATCATTGATCGATTAATATTTTGATAATCAACACATTAGAGGATTGATCCAACAGTTTTCCTGGGAAATAGAACCGGTGCCACCTAAGGTGAAACACTCGAGCGTATAAAGCCTCTCTCAAAAATATTGTCTAACTAGGACTTTAGCTATTTTTTTCAGCATGTTCTATGTGGTAAGAGGGAATAAAATCTTTTTCAGTACCAAACATTAGGTCAGTGAAAAAATCAACCTCCCTTACTGGTGGGAAACCAGAGAAGTTAGAAGGAAACATGTCAAGAAACTCGATGATAAATGGAGTTAGTTCACCACTCAAATATTCATTCTCTATACCAATGGAAAACATGAATATCACTTTTCAAAACTATGGATAAGAAGGTCTGGACCTTCTTGACCTTGGGTCCCATTATACTTGGAATACACAACCCACACCACTAGGTGTATTAAAGGAGACTCGTCGAAGATAACATTTGATCCAGGCTATATTGGAAATGATTTAATCCATCTAGAAAATGACATCAATAGGCCTCATATTGAGAATTTAAAAGATCGAATCATGCTCTACTTCTGATAGAGAGAAAAAACAAACAAGAATACAAAGGCCCTACTCTCTCTTCGTTCCAATGGGAGTAGTAATAACTATTTCCCAAGATAAAATCTACATAATAAGATTAAGAATATTCACAATATTGGTTGAAATAAATGGGTGAGATGCACCAATATAAAATAGAGCAGTCACTAATAATGAATCTATAGTAATGGTACCTTTCACAGTCATTGGACCTATATCTTCAACCTATGGTGTCACTTACACTGGGTGATAAAGCTTCGTTCCAGATGCCTTTGGCTGGAACCCTTTCATACTTGAAGCATTTGATTTCTGTGTAGTTTTTGGATGTTCTAATGATCACATTCCACTACACATAGTAAAAAATAAATGGAAGAATCCTTATTAGTTCCATGAACATCCACAAGATCCATAATTATTGGGTGACTTAGTGAAAAAACTTTTAGAATTTCCATGTTTACAGCACTGATAGAAAGTTAATAGACATCCTCATAGCACTATAGGTAGTCTGGAATGTCCCTGCCATCGAGAAGTAACATGCATCCACTTACCCATAGAGGAAATGATGCTGACACTTTGAGAAAAAGGAACTCCCATTAACACTAACTTACCGACCATGTCCATCTCAACCATCATCACCCTATCCATGACATCAGTATAATTGGGCATCTTCAGCAAGAAAAAATAATAACTGATATATGATAAATGTACCAAATCGAACCCTCAAGCCTTTATTTTCCCATTAGATAAAATCTTAATCTTAAATTTCACAATCTCAATAATGTTATTTGTGTACTCATTCATGGTATTGTCCACCTAATCATTATTAAAAGACTCCACAACCTTGGTCAACACCATTGACATTGGATATAACAGGTCGGCGAAAAGAATGGGGTAGTATTTGTAATCTAATCCCCCATGTTTCTTTATTATCACCATCACATCCCACCATCTCTTGCTTGGTCCCTGTAGAACAAAGGTGGAACACTTCATAATGATCCTACCTAGTAACTCCAAGAACTCAAATATATTTTCTGTCATTCGTAAACATTCCTTGTCATGTCAAGGATCAGTGGAGCCTTTGAAAAATGGTGGCTTCTGGAAAAGGAACTATTGAGAACTAACTTTGATAATGTCTCTATGAGTTTACATATCTAGATCCTAAATGGGAGCTGAATGTGGTGCCTATCCCAGATCACGGACAATGTACACAATTACCTCAACTAGATTCGGGACTACTAGGGGATTCGATCACTATAGTTTCTTAAAAGCTTACTCCTAGATCTGATTCTCATGTTTTATTAGAGGCATTATTCTACACACCATTTTCATCCATCAAGGAATACATTAGATTTATTCTCAAATAGAGAAACAAGGAAATTTAATTCTAACAGATAGAATGAAAAAGATTTGGTTTTCAACATATCCAAATAAAAATAGGTAAAATATTAGAACTAATTCACAATATGACTTTACCTAACCACCCCTAGTTAGATAAGGTTTATTATAGTGTGATATTTCTAGGAACCGAATCGCAACTACATCCTTTTTCAAAACAAGATTTCATAAATGCATATTGACTTCAAGACAAAATATAAACTTATAGATCTGATACCACTTTGTTACAAACCGGCCTGGGAACCCTGGTAACCCGATAACTAGGACAACCTTGACATAGCCTGAATGGTGGTCCCAATCCCCATGGGTCGGTGACTATCACATGAAATCATACAAACTAAAATTGTGAATGATATTTCTACTAACAATGTTGAAGTACAAGGTGAAAGAAAATATGCATACGAAAAAAACTCCACTAGGAGTAATGTACCAAATGTCAAATAGAAATTAAATCCCAAAGTATTACAAATAGAGTACCAAAATAGGGACAAACAGCCCAAGTCCAAATGGACACAACTCACCAAGACCTAATATCAACAGTTGGATCCACCTCTAAGAGATACATTCCCCATGATAGAACCTAGAAGGAGATAATCTACAAACACCCAAAGACACATGTAGGGTGTGGGATAAAAATCTTAGTAGGGTATCACTAAGGATTCCATAATATATTCTATTAATATATTAAGAAAAGGAATTAATCTAATTATAAAATAAATAGTTTTGGAATTTTAAAAAATATTTAAAAAAATCATTCCATATAGTTCAAATGATGGAAAATACTATAAGAAAAGGATTTACAAGTGATGGATTATTTATAAAACAATGTCTTAATTTTTCTATATAAAATATCTTATATAAATTTAAAAGGAATGTAAATTAGTTTAACAACATTGGCATATAATTATATCTTAAATATACAAAAGAGATAAACATGATAATCTACCAAATAGGCATGAAATTTCTAGGCTATAGGAATCCACACTCTATAATTGATCATGAAAATATATGTAAACCCACATCCTATGGACACAGTTCTGAGATGACTTATCACCATCATATAAGGGATCTGACCTACTACATTTATTTTTTAGAACATATTATAATCATAGTGTTTGTCTAAATAAAACCCAAATTACCTAAGGCTTCTATGTCTTCATACATAATCAATGATGGGAAATTTAATTTAAGACTTCATGAAAAAAATTTAAATCCCATTCCTCCATTTCAAATTCAAATGTTACCTTTAAAAACCAAAAATGGGTTTTTAATCAAAACATGCCTTTTTACTAAGATAAAACCACTAAGTTTCTATAAAAATCATTTTAAGACACTTTCAAAATATTAAAATCAATTCAAAACAAATTCTATAATTTTCAAAATTCATTTCCACAATTAAATTCAATAATTTAATTGAAATAGTTTCCATAAAATCAATAATTTAAATTGAACAATTTAAATAAACCAATTTCCATAACCACTCCCTAATTTAATGGAATTGGGTGTTTTCCCAAATTTCATGCCAAAAACATTTCAAATATCCCAATTCACTAGAATTGGGTTTTAATAAAAACATATTAAATGAAATTTTAAGAAATTGAATTGAAATAAATAAATGAAATAAATCAAGCAATTTATGGTTAATCAATTTGGCCCAATGAGAAAAAATAACTTACCTTAGGATTAACATATATCGAATCACCAAACCTGAACCAGGATTTTTCCACAAAGAAGACGATCAAGAAATTCAGGAATCAAGCACTACGGGAAAAATGGATTTTTGTGACGGGTTATTTGCGATGGGAAAAAATCCCGTCGCAAATAGTCCTGTTAAAAACTTATTTGCGAAGGGAGGATTTTCCCGTCGCAAATAACTACTTATTTGCGACGGGGAAATCCCACCAGTCGCAAAAAGGTTGGCGCGCATTGCGCGCCAAAACGCGGGAAAATTATTTGCGATGGGTGGTTACCACCCGTCGCAAATAACCGGCGGTGGTAAAAAGTATTTGCGACGGGAATATACCCCCGTCGCAAATAACTGCCGGCGGTAGAAACTATTTGCGACGGGAATATACCCCCGTCGCAAATAGTATGTCGGCAGGTTATTATTTGCGACGGGTCCCGTCGCAAATAACTATTTAACCGTTGACCGTAATAAATGCGGGCTAAAGTATTTGCGACGGGTCCCGTTGCAAATAGTATTATTTGCGACGGGAAACCCGTCGCAAATAGTCCCGTCGCAAATAATCTAACTTATAAATACACCCAGCCATTTTTTTCCATTCACTCTCAACTTCTCTAATTTTAGAGTTCACAGTTTCTTAAGTTTAATTTTTTTTGGAGATTTGATATTGAAGTCTTCAACAATTATCGGAGATCAACCTCAGATCAATTTTGAAGGTATTTATGTTATTTTTAATTTAATATTTATTTTTAATTTTTTATTAGTTTTTTTTTAATTAGTTGTAATTTAATTATGTTTAGATTGTTTTGTTATTTAATAAATTTAAATTATTAGTATTCATTGTTCACAGTTAATGGTAATTAGGAGTAATTAATAATAATTAGAAATAATTAATAATAAATAGGAATAATTAATAATAATTAGTCATAATTAGGAATAATTATAGTTATATATATATAGTTATATTTAGCCATATATTAATATAGATTTATATTAATATAAATATATTTGGTTATATGAATGGAGAAATATATATATATATATAGATATATTTATTCATATATTAATATATATATTTATTCGTATATTAATATATATTTATTCGTATATTAATATATATTTATTCGTATATTAATATATATTTATTCTATTTGTATATATATATATACATATAGATATATATATATGTAGTTATAAGTTTTTATTCGTATATTTATTTGTATATTAATTAATATATATTTATAAGCTTAGTTTTAAATAAATTTATAAAATATGGGTTTTTATGTGTATTTATAAATAAATAAATAAATACATATATACAATACACACACACACATACACACACACACATATATATATATATGTATAGTTATGAATGAATACATAGAAATGAGGGGGTGAAAATCCTCTGAGAATGTTAAAATGATGATAACATTTAATCCGTAAGTCCGTTTCAACTCCACAACCAGTCAAATCGAAGAACATGAAACGATCTTCGATATGATATGCAGTACAGGCCAAACGGACATCCGGATAGGAAGTTATAGCCATTTGAATGTTAAAAGGACCATAACTTCTAATCCAGGAGTCCGTTTCAGCTCCACAATCAGTCAAATCGAAGAACATTAAAAGATCTTCGACATGATATATGGTAGAGGTTTATCGGACATCGGGATCAGAAGTTATAGCTGTTTGAACGGTGAAAAACCGGGGTGCCCCGACTAAAAACTCAGTTTTGGAGGCCTTCGGGGCCTTTTTGGGCCTTGAAAAAACCTTAGACGGGTTTCACCCGTCCATTGGGCTGTAGATCTCGTCGCAAGCTTCGATTTGATATGCTGTAGGGCTCAAATGGAGTCCCGGATCAAAAGTTATGGCCGTTTGAAGTTTGGGTTTCATTTTCTTCTTATTTTCCATCTTTCATTAATTTTTTTATTTTTTTTATATTCAAAGAGTTATTAAATGACTATTAATTGATAAAAATTATGTAATTATTAATTAAAAATATTTTGTAAAATATTTTATAACCCACATTTACTGAACATCTTATACATTCATATTTGATTTTTATTCATCCTTTCTAAAACATATTTTAAAAATAAATATTATATTTATATCAATATAAATAGGTTTATTGATTTATATATTAATAAATAATTTGTAATTTTTTTTAAATTTTTTATTATTATTTGCGACGGGAATATATTCCCGTCGCAAATAGTTTCTTCGAAGGAACTATTTGCGACGGGAAAAGGCCCGTCGCAAATAAGTTTTAAAAAAAAACCACAAATCTATTTGCGACGGCGTTTTCCGCAACGGGCGATTTGCGACGGATCCCCGTCGCAAAAAGGCATTTGTGACGGGATCCCGTCGCAAATGACCCGTCACAAATGCCTATATTTCTTGTAGTGAAGGATCAAAATTTGGTTTATTATCCCAAAAAATGTGGTATTTGATCTATAAATAAAAACAAGGCTCTCTGAAACGCCAGAGAGAAATATATAAAGATGTGTAGAGATGAATATTCATGAATAACACATACCAAGAGAGACACACCATGATTTCACAATGATAAAATGCTTAAATAAACAACCTCGAAGGGCCTGAGGTTGCCAAAGTCACCTGGGAAAGCTTCTAGGGGAGAAAGCATGAGATATAGAAAGAAGGAAAAAATAAATTTCAGCCAAAATAACTAATTAAAAATTCTGATCGGGGCATTACATAACCTGTAACCAAGTTACAAATCATGAAACAAAATATTTTTCACATCCGCCAAAAAACTCATTATAGATTTCTAACAAAATAAATATTTTTATTTGATGAGTTACACGTCATGTAACCTTATAAAACGACATGTAATTTTTCATTTTAGAATTTACACAATGTTTAAAAAACAATCACACCATGTAACTCTCCAATAGGCTGTAGAAATGGTCGTTTTGTAGCTGAGAATCCAACAAATCTATTACTTGAACATTATAGGTATCCTCTTGATTCCTTCTCGGCTCTATTTAGATAATTAAAAGGGAAAACCATGAAAAGGTTTAGATCATACCTGATATAATATTTAAGGGATTTTACAGAAATTATTCTATCATATGCATAATAATAATGAAATAATTATCATTTATATTCTTAAATTATTCTTTTAAAATAATCCAAGAAATTTGTTTATGAAAAATAAAATACATAATAATCATGGAGACGGTAAGCCATATACACCCCAAGTAAGATTCCCATTTTTTAACGATCATGAAAGAAAGTAGTTAAGTATTAATTAAACAATATAAAAAGATAAATATGGAATAAATATGGTATTATTCCTTTAAATACACTTATATATACACCATCAATGTGATGTAGTAATGAGAAAAAAATAACTTCACTTCGTGAGGTGGTAGTCCCCCGTGCACACAAAAAACATTATAATTTTTCTATCGATGGTAAGATAGTAAAGTATATGATATATTAATTCTACATAATGATTAATATTTCATTAATATAATATAATAAATAGAAATACATAATCAAGAAAAACCATTAGAGGTGACGGTGGAAAATGAATTACATTAGTTTGTGACGCGATAGTCCATCGGACACACAAATGATGGTTTTATTTCCAATTTTATTTAATAGGTGATCAATGTATGTTATTACATTTAAATATTATCATATAATTATATGGGATATATTAATTCCATTATATCACAGTGATTTAATAATATTTTGAGGAGGTTGAATAATAAAAAAATAAAGATGCTCGGTTAAGGGCAGTACCTCTTTATCAGACCTCCTCTTTATGACTACTACTAAAGAATACATAGATATGATTTATAAGTAAAAAATCCATTGGAAATGGAAAGAGAAATAAAAGAAGGATTTTTGATTCAAATGGTAGAACTAAATGGCTTTTAAATTAATGAAAGGGGAGTTTAAGGTGTTCCCTTTTATAATGAATGTGGATTGTAATTTTAATCAATACCCAAAACTATTCAACAATGGGATGTCACTCTCAAGACACCTACCTCAAAAATTGATAAATAATTTATTTTAGGGGTTATATAGATTATTAAAACCTCTATAATAGAAAAAGAGACATGTTCTAAACATTTTATTCCATTTACCTCTAAGGTTACCCACTTTTTCACTTTTAATGTTCACCATAGTAACTAGTTTATTAACTATTTTTACTATTAATTATTTCAAAAAACTATGTTTAAATTATTAAATAATAGTAATTATGATGATTCAAATAATGGATTCCATTTAGTAATTAATAATCATAGAAGTGTAAGAATTTAATTTGAAATTAAACCCAAAGAACTTGTCGAAAAATGGTATTTTGAAGAAATTCATTTCTCAAACATAAAATTATCTAACATTAAATATATGGCTAGTAATAATAATTAAATGAATAGAAATGAATATAAAAATATATACAATCTATAAATGTAATATAATATTTCCTTAAAAGGTATTATATTATTTAATTTAAACTGATAAATTGCATGCATTTAAAAATAGTTTGCAGAAAACTATATGTTTAAGTATAAACATGACTTTATACCAAAATTATGGAAATTTGTTATTAAAATGAAATTAATTAGATTATTATAAAAACACTATTCATACTTTAATTTAATACCAAATCCAAAATATAATGAATCTTTTAAATTACATTATTTGATGAAATGAAAGGACATTATTTTGAAAATCGGTTATTTAAACTATTCACTAAAAAATGAAACATATTAGAAAAATCCAAAAATTTCACCACAAGTAAATTCTTATATTAATATTTCAAAAGTGTTTTTTATTTTATATATTAACATTTTCAAATGTTCAATAAATGAATTATAAAAATTTCTCATAAAAATTTAAAAAATATTTTCGAAGGAAACATATTTTTTATATAACAAAATATCATTATTAAAAGTTATGTCCATATTTATTAAGATCATATCTATAAATTTATATTGATTACGACCTTTATATGTATTAAAAAATTAGATAATACATTTCATACCTTAAAATTTATCATATATGTTATAATGGTCATGTTTAAATAATATTATTTTAATTGAGTTTATCTATTCATTTAATCTCATTATTGTGTTTTATATGTGCACTCGATCATATTATTCTTTTAATATATAGAGGTGTTATAATATTTAAGTGCTAATATATATTCTTTGACTATATGATGTATGGTTTTCTCTTTAACATCTCAAGTTTATAATGATTGATGCATGTATATAATAAGTACATAAACATATCTTCTTCACCCTCAATATAAAATCATTAATAGACACTAGAAATTCCAAAAGTATTAACATGTTGGTATTCCCCCACAATATTATTATTATTCCTCAAAATTCATCACACACATATGTGTATAGGTATAAAAAGAATCATACTTCCTCAACTCACTTATTATATTTCTTATTTAGCTTATATGAAATAAGGATATCATATAGAATATATTTATTCTTACTTCTTCAATTTCCTTTATTCTTCTTCGAAAATAAATGGGTATATAGTAGAAAATCCTTATTTTCATCTTTCTATTCTCATTTTATTCTTATTCTTATTCTTTTATTCCTTAATGGTAAATATTTTTCTAGACTTTGTATCATTGGTATCTCTCTCTCTCACTAAATTCTTATCTTCCTATTATTATTTATATTCCTATAATATTGCATGAATATTCAGACAATTAAATTCTAGAAAGTACAATTTTTATTCTATAATTTTTTATTCCTCAACATAAACATGTGGGTTTGTTTCCCACAATTCTAATTCCCGAAAAAATTCTACAACTGCTCATGTGGGATTGATCCCCATAACACTTTACCAATTTTCCATAGTTACCTATTCTTCTCATCAAAACACCTCAAGAGTATCATAAAACAATATCTTGTATTTAATCATTATAAATGATTTAAAATATATATTTTTTAACCCAAATTTATCCTGAAAATATAATCTCATTAATCACCATTTTATTGACTATAATTATACCTCAGATTGTATTTTTTCCACAGTAACATTTATGTTCACATGTGGGATTTTTGTTAAAAATGGCACATATCTTTATGGAATGGGATAAAACATATTCTCCTCCATATCTTGAGGATATTTTGTTTAACCCCAAAATATGTGGAACGATTCATTCACCTATATCAATATAGCACAATGCTTAAGATTCACGGTTTCTCATTATGGTGTGACACCATCCCATAAACCATTTTTACTCATATATTACGACATGTATTTCCCATTGTGATGTGACTATGTTGATTATTACAAAACAAAAATCTACCTTCCTAAACAATTTTATTCTTCCATAGGTTTAGTTATGGCGTGATCCTCATTTTCATAGTTTAATTCCCCATAATCTATTTTTGATAATATCAAAATCCCTCTTCATGATTTTTAATCCCTAAAATAATGTCTAAAAAATAACTAATATGATTCTTATGATATTTATAATTTAAAAATCAGTTTTAATACTCATAATATCAGCCTCAAAATCCTTTTTTATAAATCCACAATTATGAGTTAATCATTCATAGAATCTGGTTATTCTGTCATGACCTTCAAATGTAATGATTTATTCTAAAACAACTCATCATTCAAAATAAGTCCATATAATGTAGGTATTAAAACAATTTAAGATAATATTATGTAATATAACATCCAAAAAATAATAATTATTATGTAGTTTTGTATCATTCAAAATGATTCTGCCCTAACTCAAAATATGGAAGAACATAATCTCATAAAACATTAATGAATCTGGATATAATCTAACATGGATTTGTAACTTCTTGACTTAATTTCACATAATAATGATTTAGATCCTAGAAATCAATATTTCATTTCATTGTATCTTTTAGACCATATCTTCCATATCACTAGTTTAATTAGATATAGCATTTATTTCTACGAGTTTAATCTAAAACAACATCCATTTAATCTTACACAACTCCTTCTCTATAGATTTAATCATAAGTTGTTTCAATTTTTTAGGTTTAATATTATAGAGATAGATTATCATGTAATATAACCATATTTAGATCAATTTTTTTATTTAATCTTAAATAGTTCACAATTTTACATTATTTTTAAAAATCACAAACTCAGTTCTTTTTCCTGTAAAATCACCCAATCTCAAAACATCAGACACTTTAACTTGTCTCAAAATAATTCAAAGGACATCAATAGAATATCAAGCCTCTATAAAACTCTTAAAACATTATTCCAAACACTTTTTCAACATAGGATAACTTCTTAAAGTATTCCAATGAATATACTGAACCTTAATTTAATCTCAGTTTCTTTTAATAAATAATCTCAATAATAATGCCTCTATCAATTAACTTATAAATATATAACCTATCTCAACTTATATCATATTTTCAGCCTCAATCATTTGTCTCTTCTAAATCATGTATATTTCTTCATGATGCGTAATCACATTGATGAATCTCTTATATCAAACCCAACCCTTGTTTTCATTATTATTTTATTATTCTAATTACCAATATTAATTTTCATAATGTTAGGTTCATCTTATTTTTTAAAGTTTTTAAATTTTAATAATTCTTTCATTTCACACGGTCATCGCATGGTTAGTGTTAACCATGTGATATTTATACAAAGATTCTTTGAAAATTATATGATCCATTTTATATGGTTGGCGCATGATTTTACTGAACGTGTATCCAAACTGAGTAGGTGAAATGAGTGTGTCTAGTAATTGGTTCACAGTTTAAAAAATATTATGACAACTATGTGATTTAATTAGTGTTTTCTGGCCAAAAGTTCCCAAAATTCCCCTTAATATTTAATACAGAGAATTGAGTTTCCCTTCTCCCTCCTCACATGAAACATGATTTATGTTCCATAAGAACTCTTTTCCTCACCCTCTTCATCTAATATTCAACACCACCTCATATAGGTACATGTGGGATTCATTTGAATTAGGGTTTCTGCCTATCCTATTTATTTTCCATATATATTACTACTTGTTTTACTTATTATCATCATGATGGGTTTTTGTAGGATAAATCCTAGGGTGGGGTGGGGATTGGTAGTAATAACTTGTGTATTTTGTTTCTAGAGTTTTTGAAGTCCCTATTAGGCATTTCTTTCTTTATTCTTGATGGTTCTTCATGATTCATGCCCATCTAAGGTATGTTCTTCCATTTTCCTCTCTTTTCCATGGAATCAAGATTATTCTTAGTCTTTCTAAATAATTTCACATAAAAATTTTATATACTATATATATTTTTTAACTACTTAGGATCATTTTTAAAAATTATTTTTATTTATAATGGGTATTTATAACCTTTAAAATGATTAACGAAGTGGTTAATGGTTTTTGATTTCTTTCTCAATGGAAATATATGTTTGTTTGGTATTTTTTATGTTTCTTGATATATTTTCATGTTTTTGGTGTTTATATAATGTTTTATTAATGTGGGAAATTTCTTTTTTTTTATGATTTAGGAAATTTAATGATTTTAGAGTGGTCTTTCCTTCATCATTTCCAAAGAATTATAAATTAAATTTTTATCAAATGTCTCATGATTGTGCACATATGTATGTGTTGGTATATATATATATTTATATATTTATATATATGTATGTTTTGGTTCATATTCACATTCTAATATGTGAATATGTGCATCAATATATATATATATATATGTATGTGTGTGTGTGTGTGTGTGTGTATGTTTATAGTAATAAAAAGATTCTTAGTTGAATAAATTTATGTTTTAATTTAATTTTAAAATATGTTTCCAAAAATGGATTTTAAAATGGTATTAATAGTTTCACTTATGAGGTTCGTTTAGTATCTTGAAAATGAATCTAAGGATGTTATTATTAATATTTACACTTTTAGTGCAATTTATCCTAGTGTTATTATTATTATTATTCTTAATATTATTATGTTTAATGTTTCTAATAGATTTTATAGAAGATGTATCATTATAGGCCTTAATTACTTATTTAAATGAGATATATGTTTTTGATTAGTTTCATTGATGTAGGTGGTTTCAAGTTAAACACCAGTTTTATGAAACCATCATACATAGAATACATTATAAAAGGTGTTTTAATTAATTAAATCCATGTTATTATAGTTTTGATTATATATTATATGCCTCATGGGTATTTTAAAATTATCCCCTTAATTTGATTAATGAAATTGTTTTGAAGAGTCATGTGGTGTATTTAATTAATTGAATTGTTTGTGAGAGGTTGAAAAAAGTACCATTTCTAAAAGACACAAGACAACTTTTAAATGGGTAAATAATATGGGATGATGAGTATCTAATAATGTAAATCTTGATTAATTATCCCTTTGTAATTCACAAAATTAACTAAAATACTACTCTTGGATAAATTTTATGGTTTTTTGATAGGATTCACCACACTACTAAGACAAGGTGTGTTCTCGTTTTTGATTGGTTAGATGTTGTGTATGCTTGTGTGGAACCATAAATCTATGACAAAGAATGTTATCATTAGTGGATAACACAAAAATTGGATACTGATCAACTTGTTAAGAGTCCGATTCAAGGGTCTAGAGTTCCCATAATTTTAGATGACCTATGATCCCCACCATAGTGTCTGACTATGATGGGATTATTTTACTGAACGTTCACCACATTATAAATTTTAAAACCATGTTGTTTACTTTACTGTTTAATTTTTTTTTAAAATATTACCATTATGGAATTTATATTTATTTTTATAAATTTAAATAATGTAACTTGTTTACTCTCCATTAAAATTCAATTCCAATTTTATTATAATTAATTTCAATCTACAAATTTTATCTTGTTTTGTAAGAGAAAATGCATGGACCGTTTGCTGCAACAATAATGGTCAATTTATGATCAAACCCTACTTATACAAATCTATGTTATTAAACTAAGTTGATATTGTATGTTTATGTTTAGTTTTTGGTTACTCAAAAAGTAATTTGGCATTGAGGTTGGTGTGTTATCATGCAAGAGCCTGCTGTCATGCCACCTTCCTCATAAAAATGGTCTCAGACAATTCCATTAGACTCATTGTTCCCACTAATGATTCCACATAAAAATAGAAGGGGTTTCCATGAAAATTATCAAACATAATCATAGGACCATTTATTAGTCACATGACACATCGAAAATAAGGAAAATATTAATCTTCAACAACACTGACACAAGTTTGTGAGACCCCAAACCTTTGTAAAATAAATTAGAACATAAAAGGGGAAATAATGGAAGATTATTACGAAGGAAGATTATGTTTTACTCTAAATGAATGTTCTTATACATACTAAGTGATCACCATTTATCAAAGGAATACCTCTTGAAAATATGACATGGTCTTGTGAACGACCCCTGAAAAGTCACCTATGTCTCACAAAGAAACCCAGATGAGACACCTTCGATCATAAAAAATCCTGTTCAAGAGCATCATGATCTCACAAAGACTTCTATACATGTCATCCTAGACTTGTAAATACTTCTTGACATGTCCTTGGGGTTTGGAGAAATCCCTTTGATCGGCCGAGGACCAATAAACATGGAACTGATGGAAAATTATCAAGGTCACTTAAAATATTATTTTGCACCCCCTATTATAATGAAGGTCATGTTGGAAACCAAATAATGTCTCAATCACATCCTTGAAATATTAATCGCTACATTGGATGATAAAAAACATTGGATCTCCTAGTTATATGGATTCAACATATAAGAAAACACCCATTAAAAGGAAATATATGAAGAACGTTAGATATATAAAGATGGAATCATTAATAGACCTCCCTTATCACATAATGATATTTAAAAAATGATCATTTTTTAGGGTAACCAGTAATGTTTCAGGATTAGGATGTGATTCATAGACATAAATTAAATATATAAGAAATTCTTGAAGCCGAAAACAATTCCAACCAAAAGGGTGTGCTGGGCCTGACCTCCCATTCTCTTGAAAAATGTGAGTCCATAAGAGTCATTGGTTCCAAAAACCCAATTTATTTTCCACCTTTGGGAAATAATTATATGCTTAGTTTTGTATGGGGGTACCATTGGGAGTTTTTTTGAAAGACAAACATGGTGAACCCAGTGTGAATAATTGTGCGGCACATATCATCCCCTCATAATCAACCATTAGGAATCTATATGCGGATAATTTATAACAAAACAGAAATGGTGACCCTGATGTGACGAATTGTTAAGAAAATTTATCCCCCTCATAGTAAATCATTGAGAATATATAGTCAAAAACATTCCAATGAAACAATAATTTCGAACCCTACATGAATCTCTCAAATATGAAAACAATCGGTTTAACATGATTCACGCCATATTATTTTTTATTTGATATGAAAAAGGTGTAGAACATGAAATGAATATTACAAATGGTGAAAATGTTTGGGTAATACTATATATCTAGGGGATATAATGAAATAATCCCATCCTCAATATTGAAAGTCCACTGAAGCAGAATGGCTAGACCGAGAATAAGAAATTTCAATTATGTTACCTGTGAATATATGATTGGGTACATATCATGCCTATGATGATTCACTTATTGATGAACTTATTTCATTTTTTCATCATGAATTTAGATAATACTCTCACAAACAACACCCAACTCGATATAATGTCTTCATCTAGCAACTATTTGGGAAAATCAGTTATGGATGCAACCACCATGGGTCTCAGAACGAATTCACCCACCAGAAAACTTCAGCGTCATATAGAGAATGCAATGGTATGAGAATAACATCAACATGGTATGATACTGACCCTTTGGATACCCATGAGGATAGATAAATTCTAAAACTAATGAGTTCACATCATCCAAAGAAACTTGAAATAAGGCCTATGGTTCTTGTTACCACCACCAACCTATTCGGAAGCTTATCCTTGGTGCATGGAAATCGTCACCTTAAGTAACTGATAAAGTTAGACATAGGCGTGAAATACAGATCCTTTCATGTAAAGGATTTTCTGAGGAGGGGCCCTATCAACCACTGTTTCTAAGGCCATCTTGCTAGTGATCTTCAGTTGCCTGTTAAGGGTACTACCCGACACACTTACACCTCTGACACGCTTTTATGGGAAATAAGGAATACATATAAGTTGAAATAATCATTGGATAATTTAGAGTGGGTTTATGTCCATACTCTTTCTAACGAATCATAATAATATATTCTAGTTTCAGCCCGCGAGCAATGTCATATACATGATCACATGGGATATGTTTGGGGTCATATTTCTACAGTAACCATGGGGGAGGATTTTAACCCTACTAACATGCATGAATTCCATTGGAGAATTCCAGTGGAACATGGAGGGAAAATTTGGTCTCATGTCCCTCCCTCAATTGAAAATATCTTCTAGTATATAGTAGAGAAAGAAAATGTGTCGGATTACATTCTTGTACATACTTTTATGAAGTTCTATTATATATTATTAATAACTGAAGAACTCTGATGAAATATTCCGACACTAGTAAATATAATGGGATAAGAACATATTATTATCCTTATAGTCAGGACAACAGAACAATTTGATCTGTATGAACATGTTGTTTCTCTGGAGAAAGGCCATATTCATACTTCTGTACAAGAGGATTATGAGCATATTCTAGTAAAGAATGAGGCACCGAACTAGGATCATATTCACTTTATATTTGTGGATCATCAAGTGAGAGAGACACATTCTATGGGACAAGGGATCATTCTAATTGAAAAATACTGGAGGTAAATTCCAAAGGCCTAGGATTAGACTTATATCTCCATTCTTTCCAAGGATCATCATGTGATAGTGGATGATGCCTCAGGACATGCATATATTCCCGTTGAATAATAAAGGAAGCATAATCCAAAGGCTTGAGACCAGGATCATATCCTCATTTTGACCGAGGATCACCAAGTTATAGTGGAACATTCATTAGGGCAAGATCATATTCCTATCAGTGAAGATACAAGGAATATTCTAGTAGCTCATGGTCGCCATGCTCATATACCTACTTCTGTTGATGAATGATTTTTCCAACATCCTTCTAAGGCTATACATGAAGAGTCTCATATTAATTATTCCATTCTAAAGGTTAGTTAGTATATTCTGAATGGTAATTCATATTCAAACTGAGATCACATTCCAGTTCCAACTAGGTCTCACCATGTGAGATTTGAACATGCCTCGATATAGGATCATATTCCTATCGAGAAAGACCAGTTGCATACTCTAAAGGATTAATATCAAGATAATATCCTTGTAATGACTAAGGATTACCATGTGAGATTGGAACATGCCTTGGGAGAGACTCATATTACTTTTAGTGAACCAAATTTGCATATTATATTATATTCTCAGCAGTTGGATCATACTCTCGTATCAGTAGACAATTATCAAGATATTGTTGATGTTTTCATACAACATGCTCATGTCCCTATAATATTTAAAAATGAAGGTTTGTATATTCTATCCAAAACATAAAATGAGGCTCATATTCATAATATAATCAATTCTAGAGTCATTGAGGTTGTTCGAGACACATTCTCAACACCTCAAGTGTCTGTCGACTCTTGAAAAAAATGTAAAATGTGATCATTACCATGATAGTTTTCTTTGTGGTTGTGTAGAGATGGATCGTAGGGACTCTACTCATGACATCCACCATGGTCAACATATCTATGGTGTTATATCACACTAATAATAAATTCCTCCCCTTTCATATAAACCATTTTATAGAGAGGAGTTCAAAATAAAAATTCCTTTGTACAGTGAGGTGCTTGAAACACTGGGGTAAACTACCTATAGTTACCCATACACTACTATACACCCTTCACTATGGTTAGCAGAAAACCTCGATAAGTAACTTCTATAGTCTCCCAAAATGGAGGTGTGTATGTTTAATAAAGAGGAAGATAACATTGACTTATAGAGAGAGTTAGTTGGAAAAAATCTCCAAACCATGTTTTGTCCCCTTGGCACTTCTAACTATGAGATCCCAAATGATCTAGAGAAGGAGTGGATTACTTAACTAAACCAAAATATGTGGGGAAATTGTCTTTGAATGATGGATAGACACCTACTTTATCTATGGTATAGGGGTTTCCTTCATACTATTAAGATAATATGTTGTCCACTAGACCATGCTACTATCTCCATGGCACAAGACCCAAAACTGTAAAATCACAGAATAAATCTATGACAAAATTTCCACCACTGAATCAAAAACTATTTAAACAATGATCATTAAATCCTCTAAATGCATCGATATTCGAGGATGGGAAATTATGGAGAATTTCACATAATTTCACCACTGGAATATCGGAACTCCCCAGATATGATGTCCTGTAATGTCATAACCTCTAGAGAAATTAGGGGAACATGTAATGAATGATCTAGTGGGTCACTACAATGAAATTACCCCTATTCAATAGTGCTGAGAAATCAAGAACAGAGGGATATGATATCCAACAGATCAGTAAATTAGCCCCCTCAAGGAAACATAAACACATTTTAAACACAGAATATAAAGCATAAATAAACTAGAAAACTTCCCATAAATAATGAATCCCACTATGGGATGCCATTTTACCAAAATCATACAAGATAACAACTACCTCATATCAAACAGGCCGCAATAGTAGCCTCCACAGCATCCATCTAGAAGAGAACCCATTCCACTTGGTTTGGGAAATATCTACCACTACCCCCACCACTTGGACCATCAATCCCTTAGAGGATATAGGGCATGCTGACTGTAGCTAAAAAACCCCCATCCTACTAGTCCAGGTGCATTTTTATCTAAACCATCATTACCCGGTTCAACATTCCCAAAGATGGTCCTCTAGAAATCAATAATGGCTATAGATCAACCCTATACAACTAGGATGGGTGAATTTATATCTCGATTCCTATCTTAAGAGTACTGAAATCCTTGATCGAAAGCCTTAAATACTTAAAAAGAGGATAAAAAAATTCCAATGTTGGCCCCACCCCATGGTGCTCAAAATCATTTCACCATCATAATCACCACCATGAATTAAATCAGTCATGTTAAGGTTGGGATGTAAATATTGATGAGCGACATTCCATCCGTTTCTCCTTCCATAAAAAACCTTTGTTATTTGGGGCCTATTATACATTCATGACCAAAAAAATCCTCATGTTCACTACTCACAAGCCAAGATAGGAAGAGAGTGTAATGAAGTAAATCAAACTAACCAGGGGTTGAAAACTAAAATGTTCTAATATGGACAAGGGTTCGAGAAACAACCCTAATGAACGTGGTGAAGTTTTTTCCCATTTTTTAATTAATGGGAAACATGCAATTTCTTGACATACCTTTATGAATTTTATCACTGTCAGCAACAAAAATAAAATGGATCAAGTTGCAGATGTGGAGGGACATAATAAGGAAAATAAACCCAAAGGGGAAGGTGATCTAGATGCACCCATTGAGGCCACATGTACCTAAAACCAGATGAGGATCCAAAACCTAGCATCTCTAAATAGCAAGCTTCCATCTATACAGTAGAACACTACCAATGATAAAGGGAATAAAGTGGTCATATGACACTCATTACTGAGAAGATCCAAAATTCCTTCCAGAGAGGATTAGTTGGAACAATATGAGAATTAGATACAGACTCTAAGAAAAATCAATGAGGATAAACATAGGGGAAACATTCCCATTGGGTATCTTATTTAGGAAAAGGTGAAGTTTCCTCATCCCATACATATGTAATGAGACAATCAGCCTAAAAGAGTGGCATGTGTGTATCAGATTGTATTTGGAACTAGGATTCTAGTATACATAAATTTGGATGTTGGAAATTATCATTAAGTCCCTAAATTATATATAAAAACTCTCCATCTTTAGGGTGACCATTCAGTCATAGAAAGAATTAAAAATAGAGGGAGATGAAAATGTGGCCAACACATCAAACCCATCCCACTCCCTATAGATGATAGGATTCCTAGACTACAATACCATTAGAATTTTTCTACATCATTCAGCCCATGGATACTTTAATATAAGACAATGAAGGGTTCCACAAACCTATGAATCATGAGAGAAATCCATATCCAAAATGTAAGGATGAAATGTTTTCCCCTCCCAATTTTTGAAATCCTACCCTATCCACTATTTATGGCATGGGAATCCCAGAACATCATCTCACAGACATTGTATCCCAATGTAGTCTGATGATGGGACCTCGATATCAGAAGGATGCAACCATGATGAGCTGTTTTATAAAGAATATAATATGGATAACCTTTCATTGGTACAAATGTCTTCCAGAGAAATCTATTACAGGATGGGAAAACCTTCTTTATTTATTCTTTTACTTGTTTGGTTTCATTTGGAGGAAAATGACAATTTTTTAGATGATAAATTTCATGAAATAAAAACTAAAAAGGGTGTTTGATTTCATAGAAATGTGGAAAGGTTTTACCTATTCAATCAACATCCCTTTATCATAGGAGAAATTTTAGAAACTCTATGCTAAAAGTCCCAGAGATGATCTATAGACACCTTTGATATTGATGAAGTACCTTTGTTGGTTCCATGAGTTATCATAAACAACACAACGTTTGGAAGATTCCATTTAGTAGCCCCAAGATAAATATCATCTCACTCCTTCATTACAAGGGAAATGTCTTAGAAATTTAAGGAATTCTATTGTCACCCTCAAGCTGGTAGTAGTGCCCAATCAAGCACCTATGAAAGTCATAAAGATCCTAACACCTCTTATTAACCAGAAACAACAACAAAATCACCCTCTTATAGAAGTAAAGAGAGATTTTGGACCCCATGACATGAGGAATGGATGATTGAAATTTTTTCCTTCCAAAATGATCATGTCCTTGGCTATTTCCGTAAGCCATGGATAATAACCTTCTCAAGATAACATCACCCCAGAATCCTAATGAGGTGAACCTCACTAATAATTTAGAATACTACCTTTTTCATATAAGGATAGTTCACAATATTATGTTTTTCATTATCTTCAAAAAATATCTTAAAGTCATTGTTATTTCATGATAGGTGATATTGGAAAAAACTCCAGAATAAGAATCCTACATAAACATTGACTATTCAGAATAACAAAGTGATTGGAAGAATATTTTGGATAAATGTGGGTATAAGTTCAACAACTGGATGGCTTAAAAAATAGTTGACTGAGCTCATGATACCCTAATATAATATCTTCAAAAAACCATTAACATCCGTGTTATATAGTGAGGTGACATTTGATATGTGTCCCATAAGAAAACATCACCATGATACATAAGAAAAGATAGAATATGAAGAATCATATTCAACTCTGACGTTGGATCTGACTCTTGTTGATTTCTTCCTTGAAATGACCAATGAATTAGAAATTCTCAACCAAATGGAATCGTCATCATATGAAGATCTCATATTCGGTTATGTTAATGTGATACACTTATTAAACCCCTTAACTTATGAAGATTATGCATCTAAGTTTGAGTTTCCCATACCTAACCATGTAGTCGAAGGCCATAGGCCCTGAACATAAGGATACATAATATAACATGCGTATGGTATGAAATAATATTTTTTTCACATCCCCACAGTGGGCATATATGTAGTTGAGGCCCATGTTGAAGCTCACCTATAGGAATGACATAGAAATAGAGGTGTTTAAGAGATTCTCATCAATCTTCCATGCCTAGTTATCATACACAACTTCCGAATAGCGGTACAATTATATAATCTTCCATGAAAATGGGGAAAACTGACATGACCTACACCACTCAAAGCAGACACTCCCACAACCTATGAAAACAGACCAGACCCATCTACCACAAATTCCACAACTCATGAACTACATAATAATAAGAAACCCCTCTATGGGAAGAACTGAACTCTTGAACAAAAATAAAACATTATTTATATCTGGATATTATTCCATCCAAGATCTCAATATAGGATGATCTCCATTTATCAAAATAGATAAGATAGGACTTCGTCGAAGCCCACAAAACCCCACAAGAATTCAAGACAGAATTCACCATAGCTGAGGTTTATTATGTGGAGACTATTCCATCAGAATACCATATTTCTATATCGTTCATAGATCAGGATAAAAAATAATTCATATAGGGACACATCTAGCCCCTATATGTTTCAGGAAGACTCAACAATGTCGATGTCTGAAGGGATATGATTCAAAATGTTTCTAGGATTAACCTCCTCCCGATTTGAACCCTTCACTATTTGGGATATAGTGAGGGGGAATTATCTTCCACAATGGTGATCATTTCAGGGTATGATAAGCATGAGAAAATACATATTAGGAGGTTCAATCTCAAAGATAAATTTAGGTATCTCTCATTTAACACTGAGTTCATGGTTATCCTATAAGAGACTATATATAATGTCCTAAACTTTGGGGCTTGGATTCACATTTATGCAGTGATACCCTCAACATTCCATAAGTGTTTAAAATACCCCATCAATGGAATATTCTACATACTATAAGGTGAAATTTCCCCTTGTGAGTCTTGTGAATCCACAAATACTGAGGAAGGAATCTATAAAAAGGAAGAAAAAACATTGGGGGATAATAATACAGTTATTTTATCCACTAGTGGCTTGAGTACCACCCCTAAAAATACTTGGAGTACGATTGATGGTGATTATATGCTACCCATAAATCTAGTTGAGAACCCAGACTCAATACAACATGTCCAAGATCTACATATCACTACTGATAGTGTAAAAGATAACAAGATCTGGAATCACCCTGTAATGACTAGGGTAGTAGATGAGGATAATGTATTTTCTCAGGGACACTCTCATCCTGATGGTGATAGAGATTCCCTCAGATCTCCGACCTCATCTAAAAATTCCTCTATAGAATTAGAGGTTGAATAAAGAGGATAACCTCATGAACTCCACTATCATATTCAAGGAAGACATATCCACCTCCATTGATGTGCTCAGGTAGGTTAATCTCGAAATAAAAGAATAATTGTGTCCTTTATTGATTATTTTCACCATGGACCTTAAAGAAAAGAAATGTATGTCACTTTTCTTAGGAAACATCAATATGTGTTCACCTATAACTATACAAAAATACCTAAAATGAATCTAAATGTTGAAATGAACAATCTTGTCTTACACGATGACCATCAAGGTTTCAGGAAGGTAGAGATGAGATGTACCCCTATCATGAAAGTAATATAGTAGTGAAATTTGGAAAATTGATGAAAGCCAATTTTTTCCGGGAAGTGAAATATTGAAGAAGGATCACCAATATCATCCCTTTCAAGAAAAATAATTGGTATATTAGGGTATTCATTTATTTTAGATACCTTAATTGACACTTCCCAAAGGAATACTTTCTATTGTTGATCACATAACTCTTTATCAATGTAATTGTTTTCTTCTAATACATTTAATTCATGTATGGGTACTTTTGAGACATTTAGATAAAGATTCCCACTGAAGGTGAGGATGCCACTACCTTCAAAGAACCCCAGAGGATATTTTTCTATTAGTTCAATCCCTTTGGATTAATGAATAGTGGAACTATATATCAATGCACCATGCATAATATCTTTAATCCCTTATTTCTATAAATAGACAAATTTCATGTTGAAAACATTGTGGTAAAATCCCTACAACGATGTTATGACATCCCAGATCATTAATCAGACTTCGACAAGATACACAAACACAATATGAAGAAGAATATTTTGAAATTCAATTTTGGGGTGACATTATGAATGTTACATGGATTTTTAGTACATCAGCATGGTATTGAGGCTTACCCTGAGAAGTCCATTTCAATATTGGAAATTTAACCCCTTCAGAATCTCAAAGAACTTAGGGGGGTCCATGGGTACCTCACCTACAATATACATTTCATAGCCATCATGGTTGGAAAATCTCTCCCCTTCACCAAGATAATGAAGAAGGGAATCTCCTATCAATGATATGGGGAATACCAAGAAGACTTCAAGAGTCTCAAGTAGTATCTATTTCACCCACCAGTCTTGACACCACTAGTGGAAGGAAATTAAGTCCTCCTATATGTGGCCATTATGGAAAAATAATTTGGAACTCTACTCGCACATAAAAATGATGTGGGGGAATGAAAACAGTCTCTAAAACCTCATCAAAATGATTCTAGGAACTAGGACCCAATATTATTATTTTGGGAATAACTCCCTCACACTCATGATTATAGTGAAGAAGAAGAGGCATTACATTCAGTACCATAAATTCCACTTGGTCTCTCATATTGATACACTAATGTATGTCCTCAGCCATCCCATGATGACTATGAACTTGACCCCATGGGTTGTTAGTCTAAAATCATATAACATATAGTTTGTTTCACAAAATTCCATGAAAGGGTAGCTCATGGATGATTTCCTCATTGCACATCGCACCCTAGAATGTAAAACAGTGGACACCATGATTTTAGAGGGGGATTTTTTCTATTCTCATGACATTCCCCAGACATGATATTCTTATTTTGATGGTGCTTACTTATTTCTTATCAAAGAAACATGGAAAATCCAAAGCTCAACCAGGTTGGTATATGGATTTCATTCGTCACTCCAGAAAAAGAAACTCTTCCTAATCTTTTTCAATATCCATAGTCTGCATGAATTCTGAGACTAAACACCAAGAACTCATCATTGGGTTGGAACTATACCAATATCTTCAAATAGACTACATAAAAATAAAACGGGATTTTGAGCTAGTTATACAGTATATCATTAGTGTATATTCCAAAAAAAAGAAAAACAAGCCCCTTTCATTGGATATGTTAGAAGACTAATGGTAGAGTAACCTCATGTTCCCACATTGCATCATGATCCTAAACATAGAAATAATTTTATAATGCATTAGATAATGAAACCATAGTCATGGATGACCCTAATAACGAGGAAGTGATATTCCAAATCACACACCAAAGGACGGTCTCATCCATCATAATAGATGGCATAGAAGAAATCAATCAGGTCAACACCACCCCAGATTATGATGAACTAATATCCATTCCTACATGGATGGAGTCCATAATTGATTATATAAAAAATGGGATCCTCCTAAAAGGCCGGAAAAAATAGAATAGATTCATCCTCGAGCTATTAAATTTACCCTCCAGGATGCTTCAAATGAGAAGAAATACCTCTACAATAAAGGCTATGACATAATAGTCCTCAAATTCCTAGAATATATAGAGATTCATGCCATTATAGAGGAATTCCATGAAATATCTTGTGATGCTCATCATTCTGGAACTAGGCTCTCCCACAAAATTAGAAGGCTGGGTTACTACGAGAAAACCATGATACAAGACTATGTGGAATTCTACAGGAGATTTCATGTCTTCTAGATTCCAAAAATATTGATCCATCAAACCCATGAATTGTTAAATACAGCTAAATATTCATATATGTTTGTTGTATGGTGAATGGTTGTGGTGGGGCCATGTCCCATAGCTATATGTGAGCAGTTTAATTTCATCCATACTACTACCGACTCCTTTTCAAAATGGGATGAGGTGATACACATAATAAAATGTTGGAAAAAATAATATCATCAAAATTTTGAAGTCTAATATCATCACTAGGTTTGAATTCTCTCACACGATATTGATGAAGAAAACCCCAACTTATGTTCTACATAGTTGAAGAAACTATACCAAGAGTACACCATGGATTCCAATCATTCATCTTAATATCATGCAGTGTTGAATGAAAAGATTGAGGCATTCAATAAGATTCCATCAAATATACTTTTGAAGATATTGAACAAGGATAATAATCCCTTTCTAAAAATATCATCCATGATTTAAGAACCTACCATACTTCCACACATATTCCTACACATGCAAAAAAATATTCATTGGTTTAAAAAAATAATGGAAAATTTATCGTAGAATTACATTTTCCTTCTCTTATAATAGTCATATATGTGAAACTCATAGATGATGAGAAATAAAAAAGTTATTGAATGAATTAGAGAGGCTTGATGAGAACAGATAACACACATTGGAAAACCACGAATTCCATCAAAATCAGATTGCGTGAGCCTTAAACTAAATGTTTTGACTCTGCATGTTACTTAAAATAGAACTGGTATTGTCTCTTAGATCCCCAATGATATCAGGAATGAATCCTAGGAAGATGGAAGACAAATGGTAAGGGCGATACATCATACATAATTTCTATCACAATAGAGCATACTCACTAGAAAAATGGAATAGGAGTGAGTCACACACCACTCCAATGTAAGGTTTCTTAAGAAGTACTTTTCATATCCCTTGTGAAATCATACAACCTTATAAATGCATGAAGTTAAACTTCATGGAGTACATCCTGACCAAATGATGTTAAACTGAAAAAACCATATCCTGATCACACAACATAAACTGCACAAATATGTCCTCACCGCATGACACTAAACTGCACAGAACCCTAATATTAATTTTATTCCATGTCATGAAACCATCATCCTAACTATAAGAGGTTAAACTTCACTACTGATTTCCTCATTGTCTGGCCCTAAACTAAATGGTTTCCAATAACTATGTGTTGATTAATTACTACCATAATAATTTTCTTAGTGATGCCTAAACCCCGATTCTTGGGCCCAACTGCAGTATTCCTTTTTTTTGATGTCGAGTAACCTAGGTACTAATCTCATGAAGAAAGACTTTATGGATAATTTCCTCTCCACATGAAAATAAAATACATAGGCCTTTGGAAACTATGTATGTCTTTATTCTCATAGAATGAGATATGTATGGACTCATTGATCCTATATCTTAACCTAATCACCACATGATACAAAATAACCTTTTCCATTCCCTAACTATCAATATATAGTAAAATATTTACCATTCTTTGATTCTCACATGGAGAATGGACCATATAGGATTATGAATTTCAATAAGCGATTCTTCACATTATTAAGATATATCAACCCACAATAGTGTTATCATGGTCCTAGATGCAAGAACATAAAAGGTGCACTGTGAGTCCTCACCACCTGATATTAGAAAACACTTTTGATACCTCATGCATGAAAAAAATAATGTGATACTATAGGCCTTTTTTTAGATGAATAAAATACATGGTACTAGTATACCACCACCCCTATATTATATAACTACATTTGACTTGATTTCTACCATGAAATGATACACAGTGATTCCCAAAACTTCATTCATGGGAAAAATAACAATATTCTCTTTTCTCATCATGGTGCCTACTTCCTTTCCTCATGACATCAAATTTCATGGTATATTATGAAACACATATGGAATGATTCCCATCATCCTGGGTTAAATAGTTACGCCTTGATCTTCAATCCGTGGACTAACTACAAAAATCAATAGAGACAATTTCACTCTCTTCCAATGGGTCAGAACTAACTAGAGTGTTCCCCATTCATGAAATATTTTTTTATTTATTATTGTCATATTAGGATATATAGTAATACCTAGATCTCCAATCTTGGGCCCAAATATAATAATCAATGAGAACAATTCCCCCCTCTTTATATAGTTCAAACCTGCATAGATTATTTCCCATTTAAGAACTACATCTGGCTTGATTTTTTTATAACAAGAAAAAAAGAGACACCTTGATCCCCATTCATGGTTTTAGATATATAAAATAAATGATAAAAATGCATACCTACCTCATTATGGGGTATACCTATGAAATGAACATCCTTACCACATGACGTTAAACTACATAGAATCAAATACGCCCCTACCCCGTGATGTTAAACTGAATGGACAATGTCCTAGCCACATGACATTTAAACTATAAATAAAATACATCCCCAATAAAATAAATTTAAATTTATAGACCATAACCCATAATAATTCTTTATGAAAGGTCTACATGATCATGGATTTGGTCAAATAGAGTACGTGGTACTTCTGCCATCTTTTAATCCCCTCAGCCTATGAACCATAATTTATGTCTTGAGCACCTCATTTTCCTCCACCCATTCATGTCCCTTTAAAATGATATAAAAAATATTTTCTTTAACATGCTATCGATGTATAAGGGGTCAAACCTACCAACCAGAGACATATTGGATCTATAAGAAGGGAATTTTGATCGTTGCGAGCCTAGCATCACTATGGACGAACTCAACACCTGAGGGTGTTTTGGGCCATCCATGATATGATCATCCCATTAAATTAACCACTACCTGACAACATTGATCCATGATATATATCATTTTCATCTCCTTCATAGAAGGATGTTGGAGCACTCTTAAACCGGGGTATCGTAATTAGGCTCTTGTGTAATATTTCCCTCATCTTGGGTCCATGTTCATCAGGACCTTGAACTACTAACACCTTGGTCAAATATGTATGACCATAAAATCTTTTCATTTATGATCCAAATCACAAGAAATTAAAATTCTACGTAAAATAGACAAAACAATTTTAGGTCAAAATCCTACAAATGATGTCCTGAGTAAGATTCAAGTCTTCACTCACTAAAATCTTCATCTCCAAAGTTTAGGAAAAATGTAATGTGTAAATAAACGTGGCATAAATATCATAGGAAACACTATATATACCTAGAAATTGTTTTTCCAAGATTACTGGACCCCTTAGAATAGGAAAAAGTTAGTGTAATGTGTTTTTCATCTCCTGGATTAGATAACATGTTCACTTTGTAGTGTCACAGATTTTAGGGTTCTCAAAAACTCATCAAAAATTACATATTAAAAAACTACACATCATTATATTAGCATCTTTGATCACATTAAACCATCCATGAACCTTGTAAAAGGATACCCAACTTAAAGGGACACTTTTTATGACTAATTATGTATTTCAATAGCTTTAACATATGCACCTATAATTTCCCACCAAATGTGTCACATTAAAAAAATGGATTTCCAAACTTTTTTTCCCGGAATTCATGAGAACAAAACTCTGTATCTTATAGTGTTCAAGGTCATTCTCGTCATGTTTGTACAATACCATCTTCATGACCCAATATCATTGGATCATGATTTTAAATCCCTATAACCTGTGTATTCATGAAAATTTGAAATCCTCTTCATTATGTCACCGTGTTTTTTACCCCTTTTAATGGATGGAATGAAAAACTCCATTCCCAAACCTTTTGATAAATCAAACCCCATGACTTGAAATAATAGGTATAGGGACCAAGCCTCATAATTTAATATAAAAATTTCCCTAGGGTCCCAAAAACCATCCGGGGTATCTTTATTCTATACCCAACATCATTATATAAACATTTGATTGTACAAAAATATTTTATAACCATTGGAAAAGGGAGAAGACACCATTTTTTGACCATGATATTAACATATAAGGGGTTTTACATAACAACAAGAGGTGTCACCTCATTGTAGAAAAGGAACCCCAATCCTTGTGAGCCCTAGTAACACCGTGGAAGAACCCATCACCTCAGGGCGTTATGGGTCTCTCCTGGAATGTATGACACATTCCATATTCACTCACTAAATTTTTTGGGTTATGAGTTACATCCCCCACATTCCATCTATATTGGTGGACTCATATTCACATGTATTTATCCCTCAACCAATATTACCCCCATAAATATTTCATAGGACATGTAAAATAGGGAGAAAAATCTGTTTTTACCATCACATAGAAGTATAAGGTCTTTGACCAACCAATCAAAGGAATATACAATATGCAGGAAATGAACACCAATCCTTGTAATCCCTAGAAAAACTATGGTTGAACTCATAACATTAGGGTGTTTTGGGTCATCCCTAGCATGTATGTCCCATATTATATATTCATTAAAAAATTCAAAGAATAATGAATATAAAATTCATAGTATTTGATGTCCTAGAAGAATTTATTTAAACTATATAGAATATTTTATGTCCTTAGTGCTTAATGTTAACCTGCACGACAAATGTCCTTACCATATGAAATTAAAATTCATAGAGAATTCTACTTAGAAAATAGTATATTGCAAATAATATGATGTTAGGGATAAAAGACCCTTAACTACCATACTATATGGTTTCATCTAGAAGACCCTAAACTATAACACAACAATAATTTAGTTTTCACGACTGGAAAAAAGGCACAAAACCTATCAGGTTGAAAAATTGTAAGTGGGTGGCCTAAGAAAAACCCGAGTCCATGCTCGCTAAGTCTTCCCCTATAAAAAGATTTGGAAAAATTAGGGAAATATAATATATAAAAAATAAAAATATTGATGGGACCATTTTATGAACTACGAAGAAATCCAATTATGATGGCTATGTCTACTAACTTTAGAAAAAGATAGAGAATTATACCTATGGGATCTATATTTTAATAAAATTGTCCTTTTGTGAGTTAGGTTATCTCAAGATAACTGGAGTAGATACATCAATGAGGAATCTCATGTTGGTGGTAATTCATTAGAATTTATCAAAAAAACTATTATGATTTAAATGTTCATATAATTACATTTAGGTTTACATGATATTATATAAAGGATGTGTATAATTGGTGATTCGTGCAACATCAGATTAATGAAATATCATGCACATCATGAATAAAACTGGATATCAAAATATAATTTTCATAATATATATTCATTTATAGAATAAATAAGGTGGTATCAAGAAATTTTAGGGCCTCTCTGAAGATTAAACTAAAAAAATACACATCAATGATCAAACTATAAAAATATTTGATGGACCGAGCTAGTCAAGTCGAGAAGATTCTGATGAGAAGCATTGATTGAGCACTAATGTGTTGCCTTCATAGGTTATTCTACTTCTACCTAAGGGTGATGGGTCTCAATAAGAGTATACAACTCCTGAAATATTTTAAGTGTGGTTTCCAATGAGTATGAAGATACTAAAAGGTCAGAATTCGAGTGACCTGTGATCTCCTCATATCTCGTTATCTGTGTGGTCAAGACCTCTATTTGGGTGTTAAACTCATATATGAACTGAAAAATCTATTCCAAAACCTCATAATATTCATTTATCAGTTTATCCAAGGGAGTCCCATCATCAAGGTCATGCATGTACCTCCTAGTCATATCCAATTATTATCATTTCAGGATGATATGTCACATGATTTCATATATTGGTTGGTATTCAATGCCTCCTGCCCCTAAATCTTGATTGGGTCAGTGAAAATGTTATTCTTGGTGACAAATAATTCACAAAGAAGTCTCATTTTTTCTAATTTGAGTCTTCTACCATTCTATCAAGCACAGTGTATAACCCTAAGTAGCTGATGGAGTGGGTGCATCAGAAGGGGGGGGGGGTAACTGGTTGAGATAACAAGGAAATAGGAGAGGAATCCCCATATAATCTTATCTCAATAGACCCATCATATATTTCTCATATCAGGGGGCTGACTCCCCTAATGAACTCTACCCCATTGATTGGATTTTCATCACTAAGAGAAAAAACATCCCCAAAGACTCGCCCAAATCTTGAATCGACACCATCATTGCTACAAATAAGGGGGTCAGTGAGTTACATGGTTTGTACACAAGACAGACCAGCTAATTCTGCACACCAACCAATTCAAAATCTTACTAAGAATAGGAATAAAAATAATCTAGGAAGATAGGGGAACCAATAGGCATATGGATAATTAGATCATTAGTGTCCGCACACACTAACTCTAGCCAAAACTAGAGGATAATCCTAATATGTCACTCTACTCATACGCCAAATGAGGGGATAGGGGAAACCCTTTGGATATAGCCGAACTAGATAGTGAACTGGTATAAGGTATGTAGTTCACAACTGATCTACTCACCCCACCTGGCTATGAGAACCCCATTTTTAACACCTTGATATTTTATGAAAAATATTCTTTTAATTTCATTGATGTCTTGTGTTTTAAGCTACAACAAGATTACCTTGTGCTATACGCAACACCGTATGAACTTGCAGTATACACAACACTATTCTTGGATCATGTTACACACAATTTTGATAGTAGTTATTCTACAAAACATTGAGTGTATATATATATATTAAATGTATAAATGAAATATGGTT
The DNA here is from genome assembly GCA_963277665.1 of Viscum album. Classification (NCBI taxonomy): domain Eukaryota; kingdom Viridiplantae; phylum Streptophyta; class Magnoliopsida; order Santalales; family Viscaceae; genus Viscum; species Viscum album. The sequence continues at coordinate 512,775,106 of OY728141.1, read as the reverse complement.
GGATTCTTTTATACAAAACAATAGAGGAGTATTTCACAACATGCAACCATGATTTGGCTTGCATTACACGCAATCATGACCTTCCTCGATAGCGTGTGTTGTACGCAATACCAGGTTTCACTAAACAAAGATATATGGTTATAATATTAATATGGACTATCCATTGTGAATAGTATCAACTATATTTTGATTTTTATAACATTGTTATTCATCTTACACATTTTTTAGAACATGGTATGAGAACAAAATCAATTTTTCGAGTAAAAAAAGTATTTTTCAAAAAATGTAGTTTTGCCGCATTTTGATGGCGCACCCACTTTAAATTTTGTTTTTGATATGTCTATAATTTCAATTTGAAAAATTAAAAATATTATTTGGAATTAGGATATAAAAATTTAATTTTGATTTTTTTTTCATATTATTCTGATAACTTTCATATTTTAATGAATAGTAAAAACACGTTGTATTTTAGTTAAAAACAACTTTTTTTATCGCAATAATTTATATGGATAGATTATCTTTTTAATTTGTTTTAAATTGTAATTAGAATATATTTTTACCATTTAATCCAATGTTGGTCATTGTAATTAATTTCACTTTGAAATTGGATATAAACAAGTATCAATCTTTTGATAGTTATTGTTTCTTAAAAAACACGCTATTTGTTTTGATAACGGGAAATAATTTTAAAATTAATTAATGCCACTTATATGTTTTAAATTTGAAAAAATAGACATCAATTTTTAATTCAGAATATAAAATAATTCTTAGGCTGATTTTTTGGTATTTTTCTGAAAAACTGCAATTTTCGATGAATAGTGAAACCACTTAGAGGTAGTTAAAAAACTGACTTTTTCATTTAAATGAAAATTTCTCACTTCTGTGAATTGAATTTCGAAAATCCGAGGGACACAGTTAATATCAAGGACTAATATGTGGTTCAATGAGATTAAAATAATTTTTGGTGAATAGTAACTTTTTACTTTTTTTACAACGGTTAAAAGTAAATAGGCTAATTAAGGGTAAAAGTGTTATTATTATTACCCTAACACATGTCCTAATTCTATTGGATAAGTGTAATTCGACCAGAAACAACCTTATGAATACAATATGAACATTTAGGCCACTTGGATTAGATTAGGACATTTATTATTAATTTATTTAAAGAAGGGTTAAAATAGTTAAAACAAATTTTAATAACTAAATCATTTTCAATACAGGGTTATACATAAGAAAAATTCGACTATAAATATTCATTATAAAGATAAAAATATTTCCTACATAATGGTATTTTATTTGTAATTTTTATACTTAAAATAATTTAATTTATTTATGACATAATGATGATGCAATAATTATCTTATTAATGAAATATTGACATAATTGATGTAATAAATACCCAAATAAATGTAATTTGAAACTTTTTAGGAATTAAAATAATTTTTGATGTTAATAAGACATGTTAGTATTGATTTAATTAACTTTTTTAGAACTAATCATTCTGTTATTATTTTCACAAAAATCAATTACCAAATAGTGTCAATACTGGCATAAAATAGTTTTTAAAACAAATATTATATTATTAATTGTTATTATATTCTTAAAAATCAAAGGTTCGGCCAAGATACTTATATCATGATAGGTGTATCATTAATGGACCACTTGGGGGTCTCTTAGATGTATATGGTAAGTTTATTAACTATATAATATAAAAATACAAAGTGACATGGTAAATGTCAATCTAATTAACTAAGAGTTAAAACTAAAAGATAAGGTTAATATAATGACCTAAACTTGTCTAAATTCTATTTTATGAGATGATTTTGACCCATCCCCACCTTATATTCTAAATAAATCAATTTATATCTATTAAAAAACGAATATGAATTTATAATAAAATTATATTTTTAGTTTTTCCAAAGGTGCCCCTCTCCTCCCTTTAAAAAAGGAACCTCATCCCTCTCTTCCTCACACCACATTGAGCCTTAAAGATTGGAAAAACCCTGCCAAATTCTCTTCTCAACTTATATATAAACATAATAGAGGTCCTGGTATTCTTTAAAGACCAATTTTAGTGCCTTAAGAGGAGGTCTCAAATAGGCGCTTCAAAGAAGAGGTAATGTCCATTACCGATTCTTTCAACTTTATTTCTTCTCCCACTTCTCCTTATTTAGTTGTTTCATTATGAAGTAATAACATAAGTATAACTCATATACTGATATTTTATTATAAGTATGAAACAAACCTATTTCACAATCTATCCATCCTACGGAAATTGAAATCACCACGCGTGCGTACGTACAGAATAACGTCTCCATGCCGTGGTGAAATCTGTTTTTCCACCAACACCTTACATGGATGGGTATAATGGTGTAAAGAATAAATATACATAGTTACTATAACATCATACTGAATCTGATATTTTGTATCATCCACTCCAATTCAATTCAATAATTACGGGAACGATATCATCGCTCGTGCGTATGTACGGACTTCCGTCTCCACGGCGCGATGAGATTCATTCTCAATGATTAACCATTCATGAATGATTATAAAGTGTATATAATAAGTAATCATGAAATATATAAAATAATAATGATACTCGATTTATATATATATATATATGTATGTCATCTATTTAATTCCATTCAATTCAATAAGGAAACGAAAACAACGTTCATGCGTACGTACGACCTACCGTCTCCATGAACGGTGTATTTCTTTCCATTTATCGATCTATTTTATATATGTATATTCTGAATAAATATTATATATAAATCATTTTTTACATTCTGGATGTAAGTAATCATGATCTGAGTAATCATATGAATAATTACAAGTCAAAACATGGATGACAAATGAAACGATTTTACCCAAAATACTCTTTAACATGGAATTTACAAAAGAACGAGTAATATAAAGTCATAAGTGAACCATATATGATATCATAACAATGAATATAATTCTGTAATAAGTCAATGAAATTATTTAAATCATTATACAGGAGGTTCAGAAATACATGAAGCATATCGGAACTATGGTAAGGGATAATTTTTCAAATCTCATTTTTATCCGAGATTGCTTATTCGTAAGTATTTATTAGGGTTATTGCTATCATAAATGTCCATGTTTTATAAAAGTGTATTCATGTATGTTTAAAGTCATTTTTACCTATTTTTACTTTTACCCCATGGTATGGAAGGAATCTTTCTTTTATTTACCCTACAAGGTACTTTTAAACTTTTCTGAAAAAAGTACAAGAAGAATGTTTTTTTAACGTATACGGCATGGAAGGATTTTTACGGTTTTATAAAGCCTTATTTTCATGAAGCTTCCTCAAAAATATTTCAATACTATTTTCAAAAAAAATCCTTTTCTTTTAAAATTTCATGACATTTTGTGAAAAGAAAATGATTTTGAAGAAAAATGGATATTTTTCTCAAGAATTAATTTCAAGTGTTTTATCAAAACCATTTTCATCTAAGATGACATTATTTCACATGTGTATGTTTCAAGTATCATGTCTCTATTATTTACATGGTTTCACTTTTCTTATGATGAAATGATATCCATTTTTTATATACGGATTATGTTATGATGGGATGATGTTTATGAAACCCATTTTTATTCTTTGGGTTATGGTGAATGATTTATGTTTATGTTGTGGCACAAGTAAGAATGTTTTCATTATGAGATGGGCGGGGCCTATATCTCCCTCCAATGCATTGGTTAAAGATTATATATCTCATGATATAGACATGGCTGAAACAGTAAGTTAATCCAGTTCAGTGATACAAGACTGGATCGAGGAGTGAACTCAATTTAGAAATGGACTTTGTCTATTAAGATGGTATTGGAAGCAATGCCTTGGATACTATGGAAATCATAACAAGTGCTGGATGGTTTCCACAATTACATGTTTTATTCCTATGCTATTTTATCGTGATTGATGTTCCTTTATGATAAATTCCTTACTTACTTCCAAGATTTATGTCTTTGCTCGAGGTTTTAAGGATTAGATTTGATGTTCAAGTTTTTGCTTTCAAATTTTTATGGATTGTTTTATGTTCTCTATGTTTTCCCTTACTGAGCATTTGACCACACCCTTTTTATGTTTTATTTTCCCCAGGAAATAAAGAAAGGTTTTAGGTAAGTAAACAAAAAGGGGAAGATCGTTATGGGAGATGTTGAAGATCTTTAAACATGATTAGATGTTTATATTCCGAGTTTACAAAGACACTACACTATTACGATCCTTGTGTGTCTATTTTTGTTATGTATTAAGTATTCCACAAAAGTAATGTGTTGTCCATGTACGTCATGATTCGGGTCTCTACAGTTGGTATCAGAGGAAAGGTTTAGTTAACCTTTGGAAACTAGGATGCGAAAACGTTAGTGAGAACACCTAGATATATTTCTATGGTATGTCTAGGGATGTGCCTAAGGATAAGTATACGCATAGGTTATAATCCTAGAATTACGGTAATGATCTTAGAATTAAACCTAAGATGCTAGATGTCTAAGTTACTCCCCTTTTATTATGTTATTTTCCTTGCATTATTTTTTCCCCTCATAGAATTCTTTGTGTGTTTTAGTTAATGGAGGGAACCAGAAGGAATTCGGTTAACATTGAATCCAATGGACAAATTGGTGACTATGAGCAACAAAATTGCGTAATGCCTAGAGAGAAAGATATTGTGATTATGCCGAATCAGTAATCGCGATATATGATTAACAAGGTGAAATTTAGTGGTATGCCTAATTCATCAAATAATAGGAAGATAGACTTTTATGCATGTTCGCATGTTGAGGAGAATAAAGAAAGGAAGATTGAGATTTCTAGTGAAGGGAGGAAGAACCTTGAGGAATACATCAAATGGAGAGAAAAATGTTATCTGTGTGGTGAAAAGGGTCATAGAGTGACAGATTGTTATGGAGTTCAATTTCTTATTTGTGGAGAACATGGGCATTACCCAACTGAATGACCTAACCTAAAAATTTACTTCTAAATCAAGGAAGGACTTATTCCATGAAAATAATTGAAGAGGATGGATTGAAGTGTTTATATATTGGTATTCAAGAATAATGTTGTTGAGGTTCTTTTATGGTGTATTAGAATATTTTTGTATTAGTCTATAGTGGTTTTCAATAATTTTATGGACATGTAACCATGAAAAGTGATTCAAATATTTTGGAAAGCAGATGATATGCACATAATGAAGGGATAAGGAAAAAAATTAAATGTTTGATAGTATTCATGAGCTCATGACTGATATAAGGAGAAGGTTATATCATGGTTTGAGTATATAGAATTGCTGGATTTTGGAATGTGGAAAGATTTAGATTTTGACAGCATTCATGTTTTCATTAAGGTTTAATGGGTATTTATTTTTCAAGAGAATACATGATTAAGGTATTCACATGATTGGAATGTGACCAACAAAATATATGGGGGATAAATGATGGTATTCACATGCTTAGTTGATGACATTTCAAGTAATAGTTTTCTTTATACTATGAGCTTGGACCTAAGTATTTTAGATAAATATTGGAATGGATTATGTTGTACATAAGTTAGTATTTTTTAAGGATATAACTTTTTTTCAATATTATTGATGGGATGTTATAGTAATGTAGTTTTAGAAAAAGGACAACCTGCAGGACGGGCGACAACCCATCGCGTCGGACAAGGCTGTGGGAATCAAACCCACAACCGAAGTACGACTGGCCTTTATCGCCTACCACTGGCCTACATGAAGTCCGAATTTAGTAGAAACAAGTTTTATTATATTAACCAGTATGATATATGAAGTATAAGCCCATTTTAAGACCCATATATGATTAATCTCACAATAGATGGACTTATGTATTTTTGATAACATTTCTAACCGTTTGTTTGAGAGAGATGGAATGGCCCATCATTCTATCACATGATCTACTAACACATCACGAATGACAAATTCAACTACATTTCTTTAAGATATGAAGTGGAAATTGTCCAAAGAACGACCAACGGTGAGACTGTACCAAAATCACAAAAGTATTTATTCTGATTCCAATTTCATCAACTTTAGGGAAATGATCTTGAAAACCAAAAATGTTGTCCGAGTGCCCTTATATCCGATGAATCAGATGGTACCTTAGATCATCAAAAATCTATGGCTTTGTGATTGATGGCTTTTTATAGCCATGTTCTCTACCACTCTCCATCAGAACTTGATGGTTATATTTTTTGTCCATATCCATATTTCACCTAGGTTCTCCTATATGGAAACCCAGTGTTGAGTTTCTTTGCATAATAATTACATTTCATTCTTTAGTTTTTAAAATTATGTTTTAGTATTCCTTCTTACGACGTGGGTTTTTATAAATAGTAAACGATTTATGGCCCCCACGAATTTCGAGGGCGAAATTCATTTTAACGGGGGTAGAATGTAACACCCCGAGATTTTATGAAAAATATTTATTTAATTTCATTGATGTCTTTTGTTGTAAGCTACAACAAGATTACCTTGTGCTATACACAACACCGTATGAGCTTGCAGTATACACAACACTATTCTTGGATCATGTTACACATAATTTTGATAGTAGTTATTCTACGAAACATTGAGTGTATATATATATATATATTCAATGTATAAATGAAATATGGTTGTATTTTGTTATATGAAACAACGTAGGATTATTGCACAATATGCAACCCTGACTTGACTTGCATTACACACAATCACGACCTTTCCCGATAGCGTGTGTTGTACGCAATACCAGGTTTCACTAAACAACAATATATGGTTATAATATTAATATGGACTAGCCGTTGTGAATATTATCAACTAAAATTTGAATTTTATAACATTATTATTCATCTTACAAATTTTCTAGAACATGGTATGAGAACAAAATCAATTTTTCTAGTAAAAGATGTATTTTTAAAAAAATGTAGTTTTTCCGCTTTTTGATGGCACACCCACATTAAATCTTGTTTTTGAAATGCCTATAAGTTAAATTTGACAAAATAAAATTCTTCTTTGGAATCAGGATATAAAAATTTACTTTGTAAACATTTTTCATATTATTCTGATAACTTTCATATTTTAATGAATAGTAAAAACACGTTGTATTTTAATTAAAAAGAACTATTTTCATCGCAATAATTTATATGGATAGATTATCTTTTTAATTATTTTTAAAGTGTAATTAGAATATATTTTCACCATTTAATCCAATTTTGGTCATTGGAATTAATTTCACTTTGAAATTGGATATAAACAAGTATCAATCTTTTGATAGTTATTGTTTCTTAAAAAAACACGCTATTTGTTTGGATAATAGGAATTAATTTTAAAATTAATTAATTCCACTTCTATGTTTTGAATTTGGAAAAATAGACATCAATTTTTATTTCGGAATATCAAATAATGCTTAGGCTTAATTTTTTGTATTTTTTTGAAAAACTGCAATTTTCGATGAAGAGTGAAACCACTTAGTGGTTGTTAAAAAATGACTTTTTCATTTAAATGAAATTTTACCACTTCTGTGAATTGAATTTCTAAAATCCGAGAGACACGTTTAATATCAAGGACTAAAATGTGGTTCAATGAGATGAAAATAATTTTTTTGTGAATAGTAACTTTTTACTTTTTTTACCACGGTTAAAAGTAAATAGGGTAATTAAGGGTAAAAGTGTTATTATTATTACCCTAAAACATGTCCTAATTATATTGGATAAGTGTAATTCGAAAAAAAAAACAAACTTAGTAATAAAATATGACCATTTAGTCTCACTTGGATTAGATTAGGACATTTATTATTAATTTATTTAAAGAAGGGTTAAAATAGTTAAAATCAATGTTTAATAACTAAATCATTTTTAATATAGGGTTATACATACGATAAATTTGACTATAAATATTAATTAGAAAGATAAAAGGATTTCATACATAATGGTATTTTATTTGTAATTTTTAGACTTAAAATAATTTATTTTATTTATGACACAATGATGATGCAGTAATTATATTATTAATGAAATATTGACATAATTGATGTTATAAATACCCAAATAAATGTAATTTGAAACATTTTATGATTTCAAATAATTTTATATGTTAATATGACATGTTAGTATTGATTTAATTAACTTTTTTAGAACTAATAATTCTGTTATGATTTTCACAAAAATCAATTACCAAATAGTTTCAAAATTGACATAAAATAGTTTTTAAAACAAATATTATATTATTAATTGTTATTATATTCCTAAAAATCTACGGTTCGGCCGAGATACTTATATCATGATAGGTGTATCATTAATGGACCACTTGGGGGTCTCTTAGTTGTATATGGTAAGATTATTAACTCTATAATATAAAAATACAAAGTGACATGGTAAATGTCAATCTAATTAACTAAGAGTTAAAACTAAAATATAAGGTTAATATAATCACCTAAACTTTCCTATATTATATTGGATGAGATTATTTGGACCCATACCCACCTTATATTTTAAATAAATCAATTTTTATCTATTAAAAACCGAATATAACTTTATAATGAAATAATATTTTTAGTTTTTTCAAAGGTGCCCCTCTCCTCCCTTATAAAAGGGGACCTCCTCCCTCTCTTCCACACACCACTTTGAGCCTTCAAGCTCGGCCAACCCCTGCTAAATTATATTCTCCACTTCCATAGAAACATCCTATAGGTTCTGGTATTCTTCAAAGACCAATTTTAGTGCCCTAAGAGGAGGTCTCAAAGAGGCGCTTCAAAGAAGAGGTAATGTCTATTACCGATTCTTTCATCTTTATTTCTTCTTCCACTTATTATTCTTTAGTTGTTTCATTATGAAGTAATAAAATAAGTATAACTCATCTACTAATATGTTATTATAAGTATGAAACAACCCCATTTCAAAATCTATCCATCCTACAGAAAATGAAATCACCACGCGTGCGTACGTACAGAATACCGTCTCCACGCCCTGGTGAAATCTATTTTTCCACCAACACCTTACATGGATGGGTATAATGGTGTAAAGAATAACTATACATAGTTATTATAACATCATAATGATTATGATATATTGTATCATCCACTCCAATTCAATTCAATAATTATGGGAACGATATCATCGCTCGTGCGTACGTACGGACTACCGTCTCCACGACGTGATGAGATTCATTCTCAATGATTAACCATTCATGAATGATTATAAAGTATATATAATAAGTAATCAGGAAATATATGAAATAATAATGATACTGTATTTATGTATATATATTTGTATGTCATCTATTTAATTCCATTCAATTTAATAAGGAAACGAAAACAACGTTCATGCGTACGTACGACCTACCGTCTCCATGAACGATGTATTTCTTTCCATTTATCAATCTATTATATATATGTATATTCTGGATATAAATCATGTTTTACATTATGGATGTAAGTAATCATGATCTAAGTAATCATATGAATAATTACAAGTCAAAACACAGACATCAAATGAAACGATTTTACACAAAACGCTCTTTAACATGGAATTTACAAAATAACGGGTAATATAAAGTCATAAGTGAACCATATATGATATCATAACAATGAATATGATTCTGTAATAAGTCAATGACATTATTTAAATCATTATACAGGAGTTTCGGAAACATATGAAGCATATCAGACCTAAGGTAAGGGATAATTTTGCAAATCTCATTTTTATCTGAGATTCTTTATTCGTAAGTATTTACTGGGGTTATTGCTATCATTCATGTCCATGTTTTATAAAAGTGTATTCATGTATTTTTAAAGTCCTTTTTAACCATTTTGAATTTTACCCCATGGTATGGAAGGAATCTTTCTTTTATTTACCCTACAAGGTACTTTTTGACTTTTCCGACAAAAGTACGAGAAGAGTGTTTTTTAACGTATACGACATGAAATGATTTGTATGGTTTTATAAAGCCTTATTTTCATGAAGATTAATCCAAAAGATTTCAAGACTATTTTCAAAAAAATCCTTTTCTATTAAAATTGCATGAAATTGTTTTAAAAGAAAATAATTTTGAAGAAAAATGGATATTTTCCTCAAGAATTCATTTCAAGTGTTTTATCAAAGCCATTTTCATATAAGATGACATTATTTCACACGTGTATGTTTCAAGTATCATGTCTCTATGATTTACATGGTTTCACTTTTCTTATGATGAAATTATATCCAATTTTTTTATATATGGATTATGTTATGATGGGATGATGTTTATGAAACCCATTTTTATTCTTTGGGTTATGATGAATGATTTATGTTTATGTTGTGGAACAAGAAAGAATGATTTTATTATGAGATGGGTGAGAACTATATATCCCTCCAATTCATTGGGTAAAGATTATATATCTCATGAGATAGACATGGCTGAAACGGTAAGTTAATCCAGTTCAGTGATACAGGACTCGATTGAGGAGTGAACTCGATTCAGAAAGGGACTTTATCCACTAAGATGGTCTTGGAAGCAATGCCTTGGATACTATGGAAATCATAACAAGTGATGGATGGTTTCCAAAATTACATGTTTTATTACCATGCTATTTTATCTTGATTGATTTTCCTTTATGATAAAAGCATTACTTACTTCCAAGATTTATGTCTTTGCTTGAGGTTTTAAGGATTAGATTTCATGTTCAAGTTTTTTCATTCAAATGTTTATGGATTGTTTTATGTTCTCTATGTTTTCCCTTACATAGAATTTGAGATCACAATTTTTATGTTTTATTTTCCCCAAGAAATAAAGAAAGGTTTTAGGTAAGGAAACAAAAAGGGGAATATCATTATGGGAGATGTTGAAGATCTTTCAACATGATTAGATGTTTATATTCTGAGTTTCCAAAGACACTAAACTATTACGATCCTTGTGTGTTTTTTTTGTTATGTATTAAGTATTCCACAAAAGTAATGTATTGTCCATGTACGTCACGCTTTGGGTCCTTAAACCATTCTAATGAGATATCTTGTATGAATTTTCATCAAGATAACTACCTCCATTATCAATAATTGGCCCTATCAATGAAGGATTAGGAGTGACATCGATGCTATGAAATTAGATAAACATATAAGAAAACTCACAAGGGACACAATTCATGGCCTCACCCCCACACATTTCTAGAAACTAGATGAAATACAAGGAACCACTGATCCCAGTAGAGTTGTGGTATCCATAGAAGTAGAAATGTGCCTCTATCCAACTGAATAAAAATATTAAAGGACCACTAATCCTATAAGGTAATTTTACATATTGAATATAGAATAGAATATGGAATCACCATGAAAGATTTTTTACAACTTAATTGTGAGGCCATTTTTTTACTATCCTTGCATACATCACTAGCGTGATAACCCAAATTACGAGGAATGCATCCCAAGTCAGGAAAATCCATTCATTCAAGAACATGGACATAAAACTCAAGAAATTTAAGCTTGGGGATATTTATAGAATAATCCGGTGGACCCATGTGGGATTTCATAAAACTTACAAGATTTCTTAATATTAAACGGTGTTGTCATAGAACATTAGGGAAGGGCGCCAGTGATGGTGTATAACAGTCGGGTGTGATCCACCATGATAGACGAAAATTTTTATCTAATCATTATGAGTGATTAGTGATCACATATTAATATCCTTAGTTCACATTAATTTCATAATTCTATGGATATCCCTCCCCAAAACTGGAGTTTGTGTGGGGTCATCTTAGATGTCTATATTGGGAAGCAATTCATCATACACTTCCCCAATGGGAGATATCCCACACAGTCAGTTGATATCCTTAAGGGTGAATCCTACTTAACCATAACATATATGGAATGAATTGGATCATGGGAAACAAAAACTAATCGCTCCCCTGATAAGATTCTATTGGTGGTATATGATGAATTGGGAAACCAATATAGCCTCATAAAGATAGATATCATATAGTTGGTAGGAAAATTCGAAACAACTCTGTCGAACCCAAAATGGCCATGACCATTTAGTAGTAAAATTTACACGAGGGTGCATGTCCTATTATGATCTCAAAAGATACTTGAGTGGTTACAATAAGAGATGGATATGCTCGAATAACTTTGTGAAATGGGATTATGGGTGAAATCACAGCAGTATGGACCCATAGGGAAGTTCCCGAGCACATTGGATAACCCCAGGGACCATGCTACAAACAGATGACCATCATTAGAAACTGTCATATAAATTAAAAGAGGAGAAGTTGAAACACAAACAGAAATAACATTGTAGTCAAAAGAAGGAATGGAAAAACTATCTAGTAGGCCAAATCCATATAGGGAAGCCAGTGTGAAAACAGATAGTTCTAGATTTCAGATGAGAGAAGCCTTTTCAAAACCATGTTATTTGAACTAACATGATATTTAGGATCACTGTTATGGTTATTAAAAAGCATGGACATTTGGTAATCCATATAAGAAGATTAAAGATATTTGAAATCCATCTAAAAAAAGTAAGGGTAATATGTCATAAAAACGAAAAAACAATCATGTCAAAAGAAAGGAATAACTTCAGTAGTATCATCTGAATCAAATAACCCATATGAGAATTCATGGTCACCTGACCTAATACTAGTCTCATGAAAATCATGAACCATTTAGTTATAAAAGACTTTATAACCTATATGACATATCATGATCGCATGACCAGTGAAAAGGCTCTTTATTGAGTGACCTTGACATGGTCAAGTGATCCGCATAATAGTCGAGTGGTTATGAGAGTAAACCAATAGATCCTATATAACCCCCCAAAAAACATACAAATATATGGAAAAGGTTAAATCAATTAATAAATATAGATTCACAATTTATTTGACAATGTTATGGGACAAAATTGAACTCCATAAATGGTTCTAAAAAATAGTCTTGTAGGTAGGTCTCGTGAATGGTTCTCATGGAAGGTCTTGTTATAGGGTCACGTGATTGGAGAATATGACAAGATCTCTAGGGAGTTAGAGTAGCTGGTGAATGAGTCCCTATTCATTTAACTATTTATAGGGAATTATATGAAATACCAAAGGTGACCTAAAAGATAAAACTTCACCCTAGGTACTAATTGAAGGCATTTCAAAAGACTCAGGTGGGGATTTACTTCTATCAGAACTAAGCCATTGTCCCAGCATAAATTTCTCCTAGGTGGGGGGATTTGTTGATTCCCACAAAAATGAGAATTGTAAAATCTATATGGGATAAAATACCCAAAACATGGGTATTATTTTCTCTACAATTAAATGGAGGAGACGGTTTCCAAAAATCATGGATCACATAAACCTCCTAAAGAAACATGATCGCATAACCCTTAGAAGATCATGTGAATGGGTCATGAATAAATCATGAATTGATTCAGATCATGAAGATCCTCAAGGATAGTACTATTTTTCTTTTAAATGTATAAAATAAATTGAGTAATAATGTAGAAGCTACAAAGTGAACTGCTCCACTTCATGTGAATTTTCAATCTGTGGATGCCTAATAATCATATAAAACCCTCTCAGAAAAAGGGTAAAAATATAAAAAATATGGAGGACATATATGGTAATTAATATTCACTCTTTGTGCCCATGTATATCACAAGACACCATAGAATCCCTAGAAATATTTCCACCTTATCATGAAAGATCCCACTGGCATGTCACTTTCATCATATGAAGGGTCTCAAACACGTCCATTTAACTCAGCGTTGTGACTACCAACACAAAAGATAAATATAAGTGTTTTACCTAAAAATGCTGACAAATTATCACAGAACCCTTTATTGTTCACCCAATGCATCACATACATGGAATGTTTTTTCCATTGACCACACTCACACACATTCATGAGATACCCAATGTTTTTAAAATAAATAATAAAATAAAAGGGGAAATGATAGAATCTTCATGCAGAGTGAGAATATGTTATAAATCATATGAATGGGTTTATATGCTGTAATAAATCACCGTTGATCACATTAAGCCCTATTAAATAGCTGACATGGTCTCATGAATATTCCTATATAAGTATCTATTGACTCATAAAGAACCCCATATGAGTCATATTCAATCATGTTAAAGCCTTTACATGGGAATCCAAATCTCAGTAAGACTCTTAAAAATGTGATCCAAGAATTGTAAATACATCTTTACATGTCCAAATTGTTAGGGAAAATTATTTTGATAGGATGAGGACCAATAATTGGGGTTCTTATGGAACATTCTCATGGTCATTAAAAATCATGTGATGCCCCCTAGATGACCTACAGTGGGATCTGACGAAGTACGTGACAACAAATCCCTCCACTGACTCTAGTACATATATAAAAGATAAATTATTCACAAGGGATATTATTACTAGGGTGGTGAGGACTATAATTTCCTCCATAAGAATAAAAAATACATCCACTGATCCATGATCGGTCACACATAGGAGCATATGAGAATTTTTCTCGGAGAACCCAGTCATGCGATCAAAATGTTTTTACACAAGGTAAAATCTATTGAATGACCTAATGGATCATTAGGTATGCATAGGAACATTGCGTGATCACTTTATATCACATAATGGACTTTTAGAATAGTAGGTTGATCATGTGAAGGAGGTCATACAGGTCATCTAGGTCACATCAAACCCAAAATAAGCTAACACTATAAAAACATGCGGGTTATATGAAATAAAGTATAAAATAAATATTAAAATATAGGAGACTAATGTGAAGATAGATTCACTAATGGTCATGCACTTCACATAAAGAATCCCAATCATGTGAAAACCCTATGAAATGTCACCCAAATCATGCAATGCTCCCTCAACATGCTGTGTGGATTATACAATGTCCATTGTACATGCCAATAAAGTCATATGATTCCCTCCATGTATGACACCCTTGTATAGAAAAGTCATCTAGGATCATCATCCAAACCTTGCGATGGTCTCCAAACTTTTCACCCTGAACCATGTGGTGACACTATGACTTGTTAGATAGGTCTTTTGATGAAACAAGGGCATATAAAATGGTTCTTTTTTATTTCACCAAGACATTCCATCCTTGATCATGAGACACCCTCCATACATTTCATTTAAGTCAGGAAACACCCTCTAGACATGTCATCCTTTATCTTGCGATGTCATTTGAAAACGACAGCCGTATCATGTTACGCCCTCAAAATATTTCATCTATGATCTTGTGATGGACTTCAGACATGTGATTCAAGTTACTAGATCTTCTCCAAACTAGTCAAATGGATAAAAAATATGACTTCATGCATGTATTATAAGTGATCAAGATATTTCTAGAAATCCTCATACATGATAGGAAGACAATCAGGCTGTGTCGAGCCGACATGATAACATTTTCTTGTAACATTACTGGGAAGACATAGTGTGTAATTCTAGATAAGTGGAATTATATGACTTCTTCTATATAAGGACATCAACCTCAAATTAAGTCCCAATATGCCTATGACATTCCGACCATCAAGACTCAATCTCTCCCATGGGTTGACCATTCTTCCTCATCCATCAGCAGACTAATAAAAAAACTAAACTATGATGAATATGATTCCTATAAAAACCAAGATATGTTGGATTAATTTATAAGTCATGAGATCAAAAGGGCACCCACCTCAGCATAAGTGTTGATATGTTCCTTATATTCCAACCATCAAGACCCAATCTCTCCATTGGGATGGTTATTCTTCTTCAAACATCAGTAGAATGAGAAGACAAATTTATTAAGATGAAACTTATTCTATTCATTCCTAGGATAAAAAGGACACCTTCATAAGGCACATGCTCCATATTAATAATTCATAGGGTTTTCCCAGTACACAATTCCCACATCAATATACAGTGAGACCAGTCACTTGCTATTCCTTGTTTTTCACATAGAGCCTGACTCACATGGTCTTAAGGAATTTCAATGATTATATCAATCACATCATGAATATCCACTATCTAGGGAAACCTCAGTGTGTAATCCCAAGGTAGTGGCATGATATGAATACATCCATATAAGGTAATCCACCTCAGATCCAATCCCAAATGTACGATCAAACTATGATTACTCTAATTCCTAACATAACCATGATACGTAGGATGCCTCCCTGAGGCTCGAGTTAAATACATAGTTCCTATGTTCCCACCAATAAGTAATTTATAAATCATTATAAACTAAATATGTTTAACAAACTACATGATATTTGATTCCTATCATAAATCAGGATATATTGGACACCTCATGATGGCTCAATTCATTCTATACAATATTAATCACCACCCTAGATGCTAAAAATCCTAGGAGTTCCCATTTATATGGATTCAATATATAAGAAGATACCTATTAATGGGTAATGGATGAATAAAATTAGATAAATATAGACATACTCATTAATAGACCTCTTGTTTCACATATAGAGATTCAAAATTGCATCATTTTTTAGTGTATCCGGTTCTGCATCGGGATTGTGAAGAGAATACTGAAAATATAATAAATCTATAAGAGGGATCCAGGTTAGGAATAAATTACCCGCAAAATGGTGTGATGAGACCAACCTACCATCCTCTTGACCAATGTGTGCCCCCAAGTATCGTTGGGTCTAATACCCATATTGAAATCTCACCATTGGTAAAAAATTATATACTAAGTTACGGATGGGGTGACCATTAGGAGTTTTTTCAAAATAAAAACACGGTGAACTCAACCTGATGAATTGGGAATCACATTTAACCCCCTCATAATCAATCATCATGCATCAACATGAAAACAATTCCCAATGAAACAAAAATGGTGTACCCCATGTGAATAATTGTGTAGCACATTTAACCCCCCAATCAATCATCGTGTATGTACATGCATAAACATTATGAGGAAACAATGTCAATGGAAACACAAAAGATCCTTTCATCCTATTTCTCTCTCTTATCCCTTTGAATGTTTCTGGATTCTTGTTATGTGTTTTTTTACTTTGTTTAATTTATCATTTATGACATTTTAGATAAATTTATATTCATTTTTTTGGAAATTTTGGTGAGGAATATGATTAGTGATATGTTTCAACACTTCTGAGAAAGGGGGTGTCTTGTATTGTCTTCCCCTAGTACTATAAATATTTTTTTATCCATCATGACATGTAGAAACCATATATGATTAGTATACCTCTTCCAAGTACTAGTTTTTTAATTTTTATTTTTGAGTTGTTTCCAACAGTTATCTTCCTAAAACCTTTATGCCTAATTTTCGGGCTTGATTATGTCTTTATTTATTTTTGGTATCATGTTCGATTCATAAGGATGTTGGGTTACTATTTTTTTAACTTTGTGTCACCCACTGGGACTTCTATGTCATTCTAAGGGGAAAATAGTTATGGTGGGGACTAATATCACACCCAACCCATATTTTAGTATTATTTTTTTATATTTATTTATTTTATTATTATTGAGTGTTAGGTTCTTTTATTTTGGAAATTTTTTAAATTTAAGAATTTCTACATGTCACATATTAGAATAAAATTAATCTTAACTGTGTGAAAACCATGTGAATAGGATTTTCTACTTAGTAGAGGAATTTTACATTATTGAAACAGAATTTTCCCAACCGTGTGACAGATAATGTTGGTTCCCCATGTGTTCCAAGTAAGGGGTGTTTGTGCATCACAAAATTTGGTAAAATATATGGAAACCATGTGATTTACCCTATGTTTAAAAATTTATATTTACAAAAATTGCCCATTTTGATTTAATTCCCTACATTGGGTCTCTCCAACCCCGAATCATCTGATAGACGATTGAGACTGCCTATAAACTCTCATACATAGCTTCCTTCTAAAATTTTTATCACCATTTATGATTTTATACATTATTAAATTAGGTTAGGTTTTCTTCGTATCTAATTTCTTCTTCCCTTATATATTTTCATGTTTTTCTTTATCCTCATTTTTTGGTTCATTATAAGCAAAACCCAAGGGTGGGTTTGGGTCCTTATTTCTAATGGACTTGGTTTTTAGGGTTTGAGGAGCCACTCTCATGAAAAAATTATTCTTTCTTCAAGTCTCTCCATCATTGATGTTCACATACAGTTGGTTCTTCGATGTATTCCTATTTTCATTGGAATTTAGATTATTCATGGGATTTTTGACTAATTTCCATTTAAAATTTATCATGATAAACATTATTTGAAATAATTATAGTGATTTTTTTAAAAAAATTGTATTTATAATGGGTTTTTATAACAAATTTTTTTAAAGGTGGTAATGGTGGGGTATTTCCTTCATACAAGATGTTTAGGTCTATTTTGGATTTTTTTTATGTTCCTTGATGGTTTTAATATTTTTGGTGTTTGTATAATGGTTTATTAATGTAGGAAATTTTTGTTTTGTGATCTATGCAATTTAATTATTTTAAAGTGTGCTTTCTTTATTTGTTTCAAATGATTTATAAATTCTATTTTTATTTCAAATGTCTCATTATTAAACATATATGTATGGGTGAGTATATATATTTGTGTGTATATATTTACATAAGTAAATATTAATGTGTATATTGAGGGAGATAGATATATACATAAGATTAATTGTATATAACGATAAAGGGAATCTTGTAAGTTTAAATTGATGTTTTAAGTATGTTTTAAAATATGTTTTCAAAATGTGTTTTTAATGAGTATTAATTGTTTAAAATGTTACACCAATTGGGAATATTGTAAAAGAAACTATGGATTTTGTTATTATTATTAACATTAATAGTGTTATTTAACTAATTATTATTATTATTTTAAATGTTTCTAATGGAGATTTAATTTAGTTTAAATCTATTTTATGATATTTTTAATTATTTATTATACTCCACATGGGTATTTTAAATCTCCCCTTTTAATTTTATAAATAAAATAATTTAATGAGGCATGTGGTGTATTGGTTAAATTGTATTTTTTGGTGATGGAAGGATAAAAGTACTCTTTTTAAAAGAAATGTGAAATCATATAAATTGGTAAATCACATGAGAATCCATATATCTAAGAGGGGAAGTAATTATTAGGTATCCCTTCGGATTTAAAAACACTAACTAAACACTTAGACATGGATAAAGGTCATGGTTTCATAGATGGGAATCACCCCACAGATAGGCCAACGCATGTACTCCTTAGTGGTAAGTTGGATGTAGTTCTATGGATGGGAGAAATTATTCCACCAATAAAAAGGAATGTTCTCTATAGAGGTTTTCATGCACATTGGATTTTGATTGACTAGTTCTCATGATGATATAAGGGTTTATAGTGACCATAATCTTAGATGGCATGAGGATTTTCCCCATGGAGCATGACTATAATGTGGTTATTATTATGGAATATAATCTTATTTATAAATTGATTAATATTGTTTTTTAATTTATTATTTCTAAAAATTAAAATATTACCATCACAACATTCATTTTAATTTTCAAATTATTAAATTATGTTACTTTATTTCTCCCATTTTTAATTCAAAGAAGATTTTATTATAATTAATTTCAAACTATCATTTAAAGAGTTTTTTAAATAAAATGAATGGAACCATTAGTGAAATCAAATTTATCTATATATGCTCATAACCTACTCAAACTACTCAATGTTAGTAGACCATGTGGATATTAAAGGTTTAGATTTGGTTTTTGGTTACTCACATATTTGGTTAGTATTGTGGTTTGAGTGTGAACTCTTGTTACATGGATTTCATGATAAAGGTGTATTAGTTTAAGTTTATTCTTTAGTATTTGATCCGATTCAACCACCCATATTTTTATTCCTTTAATTTACTGTTGGTGTTCATGAATGTGTCATTTGGATGATTTAAAATAGGGTTTTTTTGGGTAGGGGAGTTATAAGCGATTTATGTGATTTATTTCATTTCAGGTTCTGTTTATTTTTTATTTTTCATATTTTTAAATTATCTTATCTGATTTAGTGTGGGTGTCCATCATATGGATGTTTCATTCCAACATTTCAGTATAATTATTCTTCTTGTTTAATTTATTTTTTTATGAAAAATCATTCCTAATGAGTAAATTATGATGACCTAATAATTATTTCAAGCCAATAGGGATCATGAACTTCACATGGGAATTATAAAAGGCTGATATGGGTGTCTAACAAGTGTATTAGGTGGGAGTTTTCATTAAAAAACCGGTATAAAATCCTAGGTTCTTGAAGAACATTTCTATTTTAGGATGTCCATTAAATAAGAGGTAGGATCATCAAAACTCAGATGGTAGGTAATGGGTGGGTGACCGATTACCACCAATGATAATGAAAACTGACTTACCATGAGATATAAAATTTTGAATTTTTTATTTAGATCATTAAATTTTAATTATTTTTATGAATATTAGTTTTAATTTCTTATGTTTTGATACTTTTTTGGTGTTTTATAAGTATATAAGATTATTTTAAGATTTGGGAATAAAAATTGGAGTTGGATTGGAGGTGAAAATTTATCTCACATGGTCTAGTAAATTGTGTAGATCCAATGAACATGGTCTTATGAGGCTTCCAGTGGTGGTTTCATGGTTGGATAGTGACCCACCAAACTATGCATCCAAACCATGCAAAGCCAATATTCCCCAATTATTATTTTATTTTATTTTTAGGAAGTTTCAGAGTTGAGTGTGATTACTATTGTATTGATTCATGAAGAATTTTATGCCGATTAGGTGATATTTTAGGAAATCAAATTAAAAATTTTAAATAAATTATGACATAAAATAATTAATACATTGTTTCAACAAAATTATAATGGAGGTTTAAATTTTCATTTACAAATAATGGTGGTGATTTTAATTTTTCAAATAAATTTAGAAATAAAAAAAGTGATTTAAAATATGTTATAAAATGATATAACATGGATTCTAAAATGATATAAATGTGAATTTTAAAATTTTAAATAGAGTGGTGTTTTTCAAAATATTATTTTAATTTGATTTCATTAGTTATTTTAATTAAATTTCATATAGTCTTTTGAAATCAAAAATTATTTTTATAAATACTTTGAACCCCATAGAATGAAGGATAATTTTTTACATTTAGTATAATTTACCATTAATTTTACTTAGTTTAATATAGAGATAGAGTGTATCCAAGGTAAGATTGTTTTTTAAAATGTGTTTTGATTTTTTGATGCATTTCCTATTTTTTTGTATCATTTGATTTGAATTTTGGAAACATGGATAGATAGATTCATGTTTCAAATTATATGGAGTATGACTCAAAAAAGCCTTTATAGAAGGTTTATAGTTGGTATTTAGGATTTATTAATCATAATCCTAAGTTAATTTTGATTTTGGGAAAATGGTACTGGAAATATGTGTTGAGATTGATGTGTGTTGATTTACTGAAATTTATGTTTTGAGTAAATTGTTGGATTCATGTATTCTTTGGGTGTAACATGGATTATTCCTTAGGTAATTTTGGGGTTTTATGGAGATTATAACTTAGTTCTAGTATCGTTATTTGGTTTTTATGTGATACAAATCTGGTGACATGTTTTTTTGTTATATTACACATAGAAAATATTTGGTTAGTGTCTCTGGTAACTATGATGGGTGTTGTTTTTTATCTGATTCATTAGGTTCACCAAGAGTTATTGTGATGACATTGAGATCCATGGTATTTCTCAACCATCCCATGACTTGGGTCTGTGGTGACCTTATTAGGGAATATTATTTTTCATGAATTGTTTTTGTGGCGTCTTTTCTCTTTTCTCCAGTTGTTATAATTTGAGTGAGAGAATGTTATGTGATTTTAGACCTGGTGGAATGTTTGAGGTTCGTTTTTGGGAGTATTAGTCTTTTTATATGTCATTAGGCCCTTATTTATTTCATTTTTTTATTGTTGGGTATTGATGAGAACCCTTACAAGATATTCATTAAATTTCAACCTCTTTTCCCTCTAATTATTTTTAGATCATTGAGATATGATTTTCCCTTGGGTCATTTATCCCTCAGGAAATTTTTGAGAAATTTGTATCTTTTTTAATGGAAATATTTTTGATCAATAGTTTGGTGATTTTTTATGAACATGGGAAATGGGGGTGAATTTGGTGTCAAACCATTGGACTTCTGGTCTTGTTTGACCAGGTAGGATTTGTGGAAGCCTTATATGGTGGGGAGACCACTTCAAAGTATTAATTTTTTAATTCTTCTTTTTGATTTTTCACATTTTTTATTCCTAGAAGCCTTATTCATATGTTATGGGTATGGATGTGTATTGATATATTTTAGGACCCATTTTTGTTGATAATGATTTCATGTTACCATTTTTTTGAAACATCATGTCATCCATTGGGAGTTCAATGGAATTCATTGGGAAGAAACCATTATTGTAATGACTTATGTTACACCCTGAAACTAATTTTGATTATTATTATTAGTTTATTTTTCTATTTATTTATATATAATTATTGATGATCAAGTTATTTTATTTTTTAATTTATTTAATTTTAATAATTCCGTCATGTCTAATAGTAAACACACTATTAGTGATTACCATGTGATAACCATGAGAATAAACTGTACAACATTAGAGAGATATTATTCCTGGTTGAATCAAATATTTGCCAAATGTGTGTCCAACCTATGTGGGTACCTTGAGGGGGTATTGTTAGTGGTTCATGAATCATGAACAATTTGGTATGCCATGTGGAAACCATGAAATTTACCATGTGTTTTAAAATTTAAAATTATAAAGATACCCCTTTGGTTTTAATGAATAGAATTGCGTCTAAAATCACCCTCCTTTCATGATGCATGATGAAGTAACCCTAAAATCTCCCCTCAATGTCTTCCTCCTCTTTTAGCCATCCCCAAATGATTACAAGTAGTATTCATGTAGGTTAGGGTTTTTTTCTATCCTATTACTTTTTCCCTTCTCTTATTCTTCCTTTCCCTTGTTCATCTCACTATGGTTCCTTATAGGTTAAACACTAAGTGGGTTTTAGTTATTATTTATTGAGGGTTTTTATAGGGTTTCTGGTGTCCCTCATAGGACAAGTTTTCTCTTTTATTTAAGGCTCCACATTATTCAAACCATTTAAGATGTGTGAATCCATGTGTTTCTATTTTCCTTGAAATACAAATTATTTTTGGGTGTTCTAAATAATTTCCCAAAAAAAATTTACTCTTTGAACATCTTAAAATTATTTTCAAAAAGGATATATATTTATTAATTTTATCTATAACCTTTAAACCAATTTCCTAAGGGGTTAACAGTTAGAGATTTCCTTCACACTATAATTTTATGTGTTTCTGGGATTATGATTATGTTATTTAGTTGTTATATATTTTTTGGGTAATGATTTATAAATGTGGGAAATATTTATTGACCGTTTTATAGAATTTAAGGGGTTTGAAGTGTGTTTTCTTTCTTGATTTCAAAAGATTTCTGTACAATATTTTTTTAAATGTCTCATTCTTATCTAGATAGATTTTGGTTGTAATGTATATATATATATATATATATTTGTGTGTTCAAATATATATATATTCATAAGAGAATATGTGAATATGTGCATTTAGACATAGACACAAACACACACACATATATATGTGAGTATATGCATAATGATAAAGGTATGGTTTGGTGTTTAAATAGATGTTTGAATTTATTTTTTGAATAATATTTTAAAATGGTATTTAAAAAGGAAATTACTAATTAAAAAATGAGGCATGTTTTATATATTGAAAAATAATAGGGGGATGTTATTATTATTACTATTAACATGAGTTGTGTTGTTTATCTTAGTATTATTATTATTATTATTATTATTATTTTTAGTGTTTCTAATGGATTTTATTAAAAATGTATCAAGATAGACATAATGAAAAAATTTCATTAGATATATATTTTTGATTACTTTCATTGTGGTAGGTGGTTACAAATTAAACTCATATTTTATGAATTTTTCATGATTGATATAGTTTTTAAATATTTTTAAATTAATTAAATCAATGTTCTGTTAGTTTTGATTATTTATTTTATACATCCTGGGTATTATAAATGTTTCTCATTTACTTGATAAATAAAATGGTTTGAAAAGGCATGTGGTGTATTTTATAAATTGAATTGTTTGTGATTGGTTGATAAAAGTACAATTTAATGAAATGTGACATCTTTAAATTAGGAAAAGAACATGGGAAGCAATGTTTCTAAAATGGAAATTGTAGATTAAGTGTCCCTTTGTATTTCACTACAATAAATAAACAGTTTGACTTGGACAATGTTTTTGGTGTCATGGTTGGGTGTCACCACACCACTAGTCCTGGGAATCTACTACGTTTTGGTTTATTGAATGTGATGTCGTGGATGGGTGAAAAAATTCCACTAGGCCAAGGAATATTCTCCTCGGCTGTTGTTGTGCACATTGGATTTTAGATGACTAGAAAAAAATCTAATATAATGGTTTAGAGTTCCCATAATCTTATATGACCTAGGGATTTCCCCATGTTTCAAAACAATAATGTTTTTATTTTTATTAAAGTTAATCCTATTTGTAAATTGATAAATTATGTTGTTTAGTTTCTTGTTTCAAATAGTTAAAATCGTAACTTACTGGCATTCATCTTTATTTCAAAATTGTTAAGGTGTGTTACATGTTTCCACATATTTAAAAATCAAATCCTATTTTCTTATAATTAATATTACAATAGTATTTATTGAGTTTTTTATAATAGAAAATGGATAGATCAGTTTGTAAAAATCCTTTGGGATACTTATGGAAGCACCATACTTATACCTCTCGGTATTTATAGGACAAGTGGATTATATAGGTTCAGTTTTTTTTTGGTTACTCACAGAGTGAGTTGGTATTAGGGTTGGAGTGTGACCTCAAGTTTAATTGACTTATCAATTTGGATATATTAGTTCTAGTTTATTATTTAGTAGTTCAACCAAATTATCCACCCCTATTTTTCATCCTTTATTTCATGGATAGTGTTTAGTCATATGGAACTTGGATGAAATAAAGGTGGTCATAGTGTGTGAGTGATTTGGAGGTGGGATATGGAATTTCATTCATTTTATGTTTACTTTCACATTGAATTTTATTATTTTAAAATATCATTACCTGATTTGTCTTGGAAATACAACGTTTTTAGGCTTTATACTATAATATCAGTATAATTTCAATCCATTTGTAAATTAATTCATTTAGGATAAATCTTTCCAATTGATTAAAAAAAGATTCCCTAGTTCTTTCCATCATCCAACAAGGATAAAAGATGA
The DNA here is from genome assembly GCA_963277665.1 of Viscum album. Taxonomy (NCBI): domain Eukaryota; kingdom Viridiplantae; phylum Streptophyta; class Magnoliopsida; order Santalales; family Viscaceae; genus Viscum; species Viscum album. The sequence continues at coordinate 512,749,835 of OY728141.1, read as the reverse complement.
CCCTCATCCCTTATCTTAATCCCACTCAAGTGTAATCTAGGTGGATGGCCCATATTGGTTCATAACATATCAAAATCATCAAGAACATGGTGTAGAAAATGCTCAATTAGTACTTTATATTTATCCCTATTAATTCTAGATCAACAATCATTACATATTCCATGAACTTCTCAATGTGATCTTCAATATTATTACCCATCACATTTTTCTATAAATTTTTTTATCCCCTTCTTTATTCTTAATCTTTAATTCAACACACTTAGACTTCACTTTTCATTGAAAAAACATAAAAATATTCATCATAATCCACTGGGAACTTCATGAAATTTTACTTCTTAAACTGAATCATATATCTATTCCTAATATAAAATATTTATAACTATGAATTATATATGGGACAGATTAAATAAATTAATAATTAATATATTTAATCATGAGATATACATTTATGAATAATTCAAAAATAAAGAAAATATAAACATTTTATATCTTATACATGAATTATGGACATTCCATAATTAAATATAAATTTAAACCATATATTTATTCAAATATGAAATCTTTTATATTATTCTTTAAATTTAATTTCACATAAACATATGATATTAAATGGAATATAACATTTTATATTTTAATTAATTTTTTTAAAAACTTTATATAATCTAGATATCAGATAATTTAATTTTATTTAGAACTTGATCATATATGTTTTTCTAATATTATTTTGATGCATTTTAAATAATATTTAAAAATTAGGCCATTCGATTTGAACAAGTCAAACTAATTTTTATGATCAATTCTTAATTTTAAATATAACCACTTTTATATTTATCCTTATTTTCTAATTTATAAAAGTTTTACAAATTACCCTTATATTTTCCATATAGAGATTTTATATCAAAATTAAAATTTATACCCTAAAAATTTGAAAATGTATCTAAAATCGGTATTTTATGTCATGGAATATTTATTTAATATATGTTTCATAAAAATTTTATTAAATAATGATTAAAAAATTTGTTATTAATTAAATTTTAAATATTTTTGAAATTAAATAAATTCCCCAAAATATTTGTTTTATTAATTCATAAATAAATTTATGAATTAGAAAATAAATTCACAATTGAAAATTTTAGAAAAATAAATCTTACATAATATAATATTTTATGATATACATTATATCATAATATTTTGATTGCTGAATTTTCAATTATATTTTCTGATTGACAATAACTGGCTACTATATCATCCTTTGGTGCCTAGGATTTGTATCCTATGATATTAGCTATATCATTGTGGTTACATGAAACTCTATTTTCAAAACACTAAGGGCCATAATCACCCAATATGATATACCATATAGTGCACTATGATGTTTGAAAATATCAATGATTTATTCCATGATACTGCCTATAATATCACATATCATATGGAATGGAAGTATCATGGCATTCAGTATCAAATATCACAAGTCCATATGCAGAGAAAAATTATAATCATTTTTATTGATAATATTTATTACATCATTATAGTATTAATTTTTTTTTATTTTCAAACATGATTTAAGGAATCAAGATTTGTTTTATGAATCTAATACCAATGTATGTTTTTAAGGATTTATTAACACTTATTGAATGTTGATGAAAAAATCCGAACCCATAAATCCCAAGAACACCATACAAGAAAATTAAACTATGTAATTTGTAATAAATAATGATTACAGTATGCTAGTGATTTATATTTCTATTTCCTTCCATATATTCTTGATAAAGATAACTAATAATAACCAACATAATCTTCCTTGTATGGTGTATCCCTAGGTTGTACCTTATCAATAAAATGGTTTTTTTTGAATATTCTACATATTTATTCAAGGTACATTATTACCTCTTAGAGTTAAAGAGTGAAAAAAAAGAGAGTATCTAGAGGGAGAGAATATAACTTCAAAATTTCTTGAGAAACACAACCACATTCTCATGGAAAACCCTACTTTATATAGGTTTTGAGGATTCTATTTGAGCCCATGAATTTAATTACATGTTTTATAAACATATGATTAAATTCCATTAATTACAAATTTTTTTTATTAGGCCACTAACTATCCCATGAATTTAATTTAATCTATGATAACCTATGTGTAAGAGATTTGAATGTGAAATCCTTAATTATAAGGACCTGACCATATAACATTACATAATCTTTAATTAAATGAATAATTCACATTGAGGATCTTTTCAGGTTTAGAGTTTTAGAGAATTAGGACATAACTATTACATATCAATGATAACAAAGTAGACACATCTACTCATTTTACATTTTCTTCACAAAATAAAAACTCTTGAACAACAGAGTCATGACTAGTTCCATGTTTTAGACAGCATGGCATTTCCTTGATCCCATCCTTGACCCTATTCCACTTTATGTCCTGTGAAAAACATTTCAAAAACATAGGATGATCATAAAAAGCTCAGTAAGGGATACTCAAAGAAATAAAACATTATATCATCAATATATACATAACAGAATATTTTTAACATACCACATGAAATCATAAGAATTGTGAAATACACATAGAAATCATAAATCAAAAAGGTAACTTAAGGCATACATAACATACTTATGTTGTAGCTATCACAACTACATAGTGAGTCACATTTGGAATACCCATCACAATATATTCCCTAAATCTCTTAAGAGAAACATTAACGTTTACCTCCATCTTGTTACCCAATGCATTGGAGAGATATCTCGGGCTCACTCGCCCTAGGTTTATCACAGAACCACCTGTATACGTAACAATGGAAAAGAACCATAACATAATAATAACACATAACATAATCATAAATGAAAGATAACGTTCCCACATTGTAATAACAATATAACATTTTATGATATTGAAATAATAAATCCATTCTAAAAACATTTTCAATACCAAAATACATAAAAAGAGTATATGGTCTTTATTTTCCTTTTAAAAATATTACGGCTTGTTAAGGAATCCAAAGGTCAAATAATACTTGCGGCGGCAGAAAAGGTCGTTGTCACCGCTTAGGTAAAAAAAAGAAACATTCCTTTTTGTCATTTAGTAAAACTCTTCATAGAGAAAAGATTTAATTTGAATGAAATGAAAATTGAAAAGGGTTTTATACATGGTATAAAAGAAAGTCGTGTATAAATCAAAGGATGCCTCAATGAAAGGACATTGAGACGAAGTCCCCTATAAAGATGGTATCCTTAGATTATGGATAAATCAATGACATAATTATATGTGAAAAAAATAAATACACCCAATATAATTGGATATTAAGTGTAAAAGAATCATAGTTCATTCACACATATTCATAGCACAACATAATAAAGAAGTAGAGATTTAACCCAAATAATTGAAATTGGACCAAGAAGTTCCATTACAAAAATTCAGTAGCCTAACGATGTCACATAAAATTTCAGAAAATGATTTGATGAGAGATAAAAGGGTATATAATCACTTGGACATAATATTTACAACATTAAGGATATAGAAGAACATATCCCTACATAAGAATATGTGAATTAAAAGACATAATAAAAAGAATCCTTTTAAAAAAGAAGAGGGTGAAAGGTTCCCTTAACGATTTGGTAACCTACGAAACATACACCCCATGAAAGAAGGACCATAAAATGTTGATGTAAATACCCATAAATGGATGTATATTACTCATATATTAGAATAATGGGCAGTAAAAACACCACTCAAAATAGATAGTGGATAATATAGCATGAATCTCATGGGAATAAAAAGTGAGATAAAAACCCCTTACCTCGTTCTAATAAATCGAGTAATATGACCAAAAGATAATATGAACCAAATGAATCACATAATACCATGAATATAAATAGAATCATGATAATATATACAAAATTTATGTATACAATACAACACATGAAATAAATAATTGGTGAACTATGGAAATCGCACAGAATTAAAAGTGAGATAAGAAATCCCCTTACCTCAAGTCCACATTGTCTTGTTGATTTCATTATATTCACAAATAATAAACTTTGGTCAATTTATAATCTTAAGTAATTCCTTTAATGTTCATTATTCAATTCATATCACATATTATCGTGTTATAACAATTAGTTAATTATGTGAGTTCATATCATACGTTTTGTCGATGTTCGGTACATGAGTCAACAATGAACTTTTTTGAAGAGAATTGTGCATGTAGTTATAAGTAAATCATCTCCGTAATTGTTTTCATGATTTAAATATCATATATATCCAGTATATATGTATTTAATAATATTCCATAATGTTTGGAGATATGAAATGAAATGTACCGTTCATGGAGACGGTAGGCCGTACGTACGCATGAACGCTAGTTTCATTTTTTGTCATATTAATGGACTTTAAAACTAAATGAGACATAGATATATTATAATTATAGTATAATATATATGTTATATTGGTAACATAGTTCCTTAATTACATTCTATATAAATTCCATGATTGGCATGAACAAGTCACATCACATGAGGGGAAGTTGTCCACACTTTCTCATATGAAATTATTGCATTTTCAAAACATGAAAAGCATAATGGTATGTTTTAAATATAAAATACAGAAGCATAGAGAGGAAATAAATATAATATATATCATATATAAATATAGTTCCATCAAAATGGCCACCATGAGAGGAGTTAATAGAATATTGAACAATCATTGTTTCGTGAGGCAGTAATTCGCCACCCACAGAAACAATATGTTCTTTAACCATTAGACGAAGGTGTGTGTAAGTGTAGGTAGAATCCTTATCATAACAACATACTAGTATTTTGAGGATACTGGGGTTATTATGGGATCAATAATAAGAAGACAATGGTGAGTGAAGAAGGAAAATTAAAGAATGAAACTCAAGAGAATACATTACCTATAAATCGGGTAACTCTTTTTGATTTGAGCTAAAGGCTTCCTTGGAAAGACTTCTGCCCAAAGTGAGGCATCTAGGAGTGAGAGAGGTATGTGGAGAGATAATATGAGAAGTATTTGGATGTGAAAAGGTCTTGAGATGTGTGGGTATGGGCATAAAGGTGGGTGCCTTTTATAAGAGGGAGGAGGGTCACTTTTGGAACGTCTTGAAATGTTAATTTATTATAAAACGATTTTCGGATTTTAAAGGTCCCAAAATGATATATTTTGGGGATAAGGTGATAATTTTTCTAAATACACCAATCCAATAGGTTTTTGAAAAGTGTAAGTCTTACATTTTACCTTATCTTTTCATTTTATTTAAATCATTCATTAATGAGGTATTCACTGCATCATCATGCTGTCATAAATAAATTTATTTATTTAATGCCTAGAAATTATAAAAAAACTACCATGATTTAGGAAATATTTTTATCAGTCCAATTACTATTTATATTCTAAGATACCATTTATAAAAACAAAATTAAAATTGTTTTACTTAGGATATACAAACCTTTGTTATATTTCTCTTATTTTTAAAAATAATGTCATAAATGTCACTATCACACCTATGTGACTCCATGAGCCCTAGAGTTTGGTAAAAATATTCTGATGATAGTACATGACTCAAAAAAGAGGATTTGGACACATGTTGGGGTCATTTTATATTATTATTATATTATTTTATTACCCTTAACTACAAGATTACTAATTAATCATGATAATTAAAGATAATTACCATCATTACTATTCATAATGTCCAAAAACAAAAAGTTCTCAATTACATAATTTGGACCTTCTAATTCAAAATATGGAATCAATTTTACCAAATTCCAAACACAGAAATTGCAGTAATTAATTTATAAATAATTCCCATTGTCAAAACCAAAGACGAGTTTTTTTAAGAAGTAAAAATTATCAAAAGATTGCCTTGTTTTTACATCCAATTGAAAAGTGAAATTAATTCCAATGAACAAAATTGAATTAAGTGATAAAAACATAATTCCATTACACTTTAAAAAAAATTTAAAGGACAATCTATCTATATAAATAAATTATATGAAAAATCAGTTTTGAAGTAAAATACAGTATTTTTCAATATTCATTAAAAATGAGCATTTGTCAGAAAACTACCAAAAATTTATCCAAAGTAAATTTGATATTCCAAATTCAAAAATAATTTCCATTTTACCAAATTCAAAACATAGATGTTTCATTAATTAATTTTATAATTAATTCCTGCTATCAAAACAAATAGAGTGTTTTTAAGAAACAATATCTATCAAAAGATTGACACTTGTTTATGTCCAGTTTCAAAGTGAAATTAATTCAAATGACCAAAATTGAATTAAATAGTAAAAATATATTATAATTTCACTTTAAAACAAATTAAAAATATAACATAACCATATAAATAAATTATATTAAAAGGAGTTTTTGAATTAAAATAAAACATTTTTCACTATTCATAAAAAAATGAACTTTATCGAAAAAATAACAAAAAATTACACAAAGAAAATTTTTATTTCCTGATTCTAAAGAAGTATTTTATTTTGTAAAATATAACATATAAAATTGTCAAAAAGTGGATTTAAAATGGTTCTCCATTAAAGGCGGTTAATCGACCTTTTAAAGAATATTAGAATATTTATGCTTAAAATTGGATTAATTCGCATTTTAAGCCTCTTACATTTATTGAATAAATGTAAAAATATTTAACAAACATATATAATCATTTTAGAGTTAGTTCTGTTCATTCTCTCCATTACAATGGATTGGCGTTAACTACCATTTAAAATAATATTATTATATTATTAGTGTGCAATGTATGATTTTAAAGAATCTCGTTGTGGCATATTGGCTACTCCATCGAACATAGAATCTCTTTTAAAGTAATATTAACATTTAATTCACAAATATTAATAAATATGAAAATGTCATATTCTTTGTTTAAAAGGGATGTTACATCCTTCCATCCTTTTGGGAATTGTGTCCTCGCAATTTTAAAATTGGGCTAGGAAACTTTATTAAATGCCCCACATCGGAAAAGGAGTCAATTAAACTGTTACTTTAAAAGAAAGAAAGAAAAGTAAAAAGATCACCTAAGACAACAGAAACTGGGATTCCATGAAAAAATTGATATAGAGGAGAAACAAACCGTCAAGGTCTGATGGAGAGTGATAGATAATATGTCTAGGAGAAAGTTAACCACAAAAAAATCACAAACTTGTGATAAGTTAAACAGTATTTGATTCCCTAGTAAGAGAAGTTAACAAACAACATTGTTGTTTTAATTTAAATTTAATTGAGTAATTTTTTTATGAGCTTAACTAAAACATAATGAAACATACTTACTTTTCATGTAGACTTTGACGTTTTACTATATTTCTAACACAAACTCATATTTCCACAAAATGATGAGTATTCAGGATGACTTGTTCATATTAAGAGTGCTAAATCAACTTTGAGAGAATAAAATAATCTATACAAGATGAATTATATATTTACCATGTCTTTATACATTAACCAAAACCAAAATTTTTAGTACAAGATCAGATAATCCCCAAAAGGATAATCCTTTATCAAAAAAATACTACTCCTAATCTCCAAAATTCAACAAAAATAACCAAAGGTTCAAGAAATACTATTAAATAAACAGATATCCATAAAATTATTCAAAGTATTCCATACTAACATTGAAACCCAAATATCTGAAGGATTTAATCACGTAGTCTTCCTTGGTAAATCTTAACATTTATCTCCAAATAACATCAGTTACTCTAAAAGTCTCATATTGAAAAGTAATTATCCTAATCACATACCCTCCATGATAGGTTAATAATTTCCATATATAACCCAAAATAAACTTATTCCTGATTCATAAGATCATCTAACTAAAAAGAATTAGTCATACTAACCAGGGACTTCACGTAGTCTAGTGGTAGGCGATAAATACCAATCACACTTTGGTTGTGGGTTTGATTCGCGCCGATTCGTCTGACGCGATGGGTTGTCACATGGTTTGCATGTTGTCCCTTTTCAAAAACTACATAATTTTATCACATTCCCAAAAAGAGAAATATTCATCAAAAATAACCATAACATATTTTAACCACAAAGGTTATCTAATAACTTTCGTTTTTCATCCCAAAATATATTAACAGGTAATTACCTCAAATTCAAGGATCATATAAACCAAAATGGCTCTTTATAACTATATCCACAATAGAAATTATAATTATTCCTTGAATATAATTTTTATATATCAAACATCAGGGTTACACATACGATAAAAAGTCTTCTAATGTAATCTCACCATCAAAAGAACCTTAATACTTTTAAGAATTTCACCATTCTAAAATCTACCGTAACACTTGAATCCCTAATATGTTGACTTCTTACTAATTCAACATTCTTCATGATCCATTAACCATTACTTTCCAACTTATTCTAAAATACTTATTTCCAACATACAAAATCCTGAATCATATCCTAAGATTTCAATAATAGGCTAACATATGTTAAGAAATAATCCATACCTTTCATTGGTCATTTCCAGTTTCCTTATCCTAAATCAGAATGGCATTAAGTATTGGTAAATAAATATTTGTAGGATCTTGGTGATCCCATTCCTGAAACTTCTTCGTAGTACATGTGTTTGTATAATGACTGTACATACCACATTTAAAACATTCAATTGATCCCTCAGAAAGAACAACATTCCCTTTTCTAGAGTCAACTGAATACTTCCTTTTTCCATGGTAGGTTCTTGCTTTATGACCTTCATTTCCACACCTATATCATCTTTCTGTCCCTTTGAAACATTTTCCTAGGTGTTTCTTTCCACATCTTTGACAAATAGGTTTTTGAACACATTTACCCTTATGATTATTACCTGATCTTCTCTAGGGATTTGTTTCTCGCATATATGATTCCTTATAAAAATCACCAAGGTTTAGGTGGTCAATCACGACTCTAGATAGTTGGTTGAGAATAACCACAAGAGTTCTCATTGTAGCTCCCGTATCATTCAGTTTCTCATTCAGAAAACTGTCACAGTTTCCTTCACTTACACTGTTACTTTGGTGCCTGGTAGATCCATCCATTTACTAAAACAAAAAAGGTCAGTGTGAGTATATCAGTAAAATCATCATATAATTTCTTATGATGAGGGTAAATACTATGATATAATTATTCATATTATCTTAAACTCATTACTTTATCTAAAAAACAATGAATCTTTCTAAAATCCTAACCATTATGGTAATGCCACTTATGCTTAAAGAATACCCTAACCTCTAAAGTTATCTAAACCAACATTTGATACCAACTATAAGGACCTGGGCTTATAAAATTACATAATCTTGAATTAAATGAATAATTTATATTGAGGATCTTTTTAGGTTTAGTGTTTTAGATAATTAGGACATAACTATAACATCTCAATAATTAAAAAGTAGACACTTCTACTCAGTTTCCATTTTTTCACAAAATAAGAACTCTTTAACAAATGAGTCATGTCTAGTTCCATGTTTTAGACAGCATGACATTTCCTTGATCCCATACATGACCCTATTCCACTTTACGTCCTATGAAAAACATTTTAAAAACATGTGATGGGGATAAAAAGCTCAGTAAGGGATACACAAAGAAAGAAAACATTAGATCACCGATATATACATAACATAAGCTTTCTAAAATACCTCATCAAATCATAAGTATTGTGAAATAAACATAGAGATCATAAATAATAAAGGTAACTTAAGGCATAAATAACATACTTACATTATAGCTATTACAACTACATAGGGAGTCACATTTGGAATACCCAACATAGTATATTCCCTAAATCTCTTAAGAAAAAAATTAACGTTTACCTCTGTCACGTTACCCAATGCATTGGAGAGCTATCTCAGGCTAACCCTCCCTAGGTTTATCACAGAACCAATCTTATACATAACAATGGCTAAGAACCATAACATAATCATAACACATAACTTAAGCATAAAGGAAAGATAATGTTCCCACATTGTAATAACAATATAACATTTTATGATATTGAAATAATAATTCCATTCTAAAAACATTTTCAATACCAAAATATGTAAAAAGAGTTCATGGTATTAATTTTCCTTTTAAAAACATTACGGCTTGTTAAGGAAGCCTAAGGTCAAATAATAATCACGACGGTGTGAAAGGTCGTTGACACCGCTTACATAAGAAAAAGAAACATTCCTTTTTGTCATTTAGCAAAACGCTTCGTAGAGAAAATATTCCCTTTGAGTGAAGTGACAAGTCAAAAGGGTTTTATACACTGTATAAAAGAAAGTCGTGTATAAATCAACAGATTCCTCAATGAAAGGAGATTGAGACGAAGTCCCTTATAAAGATGGTATCCTTAGATTATGGATAAATCAATGACATAATTATGTGTGAAAAAAATAAATACACCCAACATATTTGGATATTAAGTGTAAAACAATCATAGGCCATTCACACATTTTTATAAAACGACATAATCAAGAAGTAGAGGTTTAACCCAAATAATTGAAATTGGATTAAGAAGTTCTCTTACAAAAATTCAGTAGCATAACGACATCACATCAAATTTCATAAAACAGGTTGATGAGAGAAAAAAGGGCATCTCATCACTTGGACATAATATTTACAGTAATAAGGATATAGAATAACATATCCCCACATAAGAAGATGTGAATTAAAAGACATAACAAAAAGAAGCCTTTTAAAAAGAAGAGGGTGAAAGGTTCCCTTACTGATTTGGTAACCTATTAAACATACACCCCATGAAATAAGTACCATAAAAGTTTGATGTAAATATCCATAAATGGATGTATATTACTCAAAGAGTATAATAATGGGATGTACATACACCAATCAATGGAGATAGTGGCAACTATAGCATGAATCTCACAGGAATAAAAAGTGAGATAAAATCCCCATACATCATTGTAATAAATAGAGTCATATGACCAAAAGATAATAATAACCAAATTAATCACATAAAACCATTAATATAAATAAAATCATGATAATATATATCACATGCAATAAATAATTGGAAAAAATGGAAATATCATGGAATTAAAAGTGAGATATGAAATCCCCTTACCTCAAGTCCGACTTGTCTTAGTCATTTCATTATATTACTGAATAATAAACTTTGGTCAATTTATAATTTATTAAGGAATTAACTTAAAGTTTATTATTCAATTCATATCACATATTATCATGTTATAATAATTAGTTAATTATGTGAGTTCATATCATACGTTTTGTCGATGTTCGGTACAAGTGTCAACAATGAACTTGTTTGAATAGAATTGTCCTTGTAGTTATAAGTAATTCATCTACGGAATGGTTTTAATGATTTAAATATCATATCTATCCAGTCTATATATATTTAATAATATTCCATAATGTTTGGAGATAAGAAATGAAATGTACCGTTCATGGAGACGGTAGGCCGTACGTACGCATGAACGCTACTTTCATTTTTGTCATATTAATGAACATTAAAACTAAATGAGACATAGATATATTATAATTACAGTATAATATATATGTTATATAGGTAACATAAGTCCATTAATTAAATTATTTATAAATTCCATGTTTGGCATGGACGAGTCACATTATTTGAGGGGGCAGTTGTCCACACTTCCTCATATGAAATTATCGCATTTTCACAACATGAAAAGCAGAAAGGTATGTTTTAAATATAAAATACAGAAGCATAGAGAGGAAGAAAATATAATACATATCATATATAAATATAGTTACATCATAATTTCCACCATGAGTGGTGTTAAAAAAAGATTGGACAATCATTGTTTCATGAGGCAGTAATTCGTCACCCACAGAAACAATATGTTCTTTAACCATTAGACGGAGGTGTGTGTAAGTGTAGGTAGAATATTTATCATATAGAGATAACATTATATTAATTATACTGGTGTTATTATGGTATAAAATAATAACAAGATAGTGGTGAGTGAAGAAGGAAAATAAAAGAAAGAAACTCGAGAGAAGACATTATCTCTAAATCGGGTACCTCTTTTTGATTTGAGCCAAAGGCTTCCTTGGAAAGACTTATTCCAAAAGTGAGGTTATAGGAGTGAGAGAGGGATGTGGAGAGATAATACGAGAAGTTGTTGTATGAGCCAAGGGATTGAGATTTCTGGGTAAGGGGGTAGAGGTGGGGGCATTTTGTAAGAGATAGGAGGGTAACTTTTGGAAAGTCTTGAAATGTTACTTTATTATAAAATGATTTTCGGATTTTAAAGGTCCTACAATGATATATTTTTAGGATAAGGTGATAAGGGTTCTAAATACACCCATAAAATAGGTTTTCTACAAGTCTATGTCTTTTATTTTACCTTATCATTTCATTTTATTTAAATCGTTCATTGATGAGGTAATCACTGCATCACCATGCTGTCAAAAATAAATTTATTTTTTTAATTTATAAAAATTATAAAAAATACCATGATGTAGGAAATATTTTTACTTTTCCAATGATTATATATAGTCTAAGAGATCATTTATTTAAACAAAATTAAAATTGTTTTACTTAGTATATACAAACCTTTGTTATATTTCTATTCTTTCTAAAAATAATGTCATAAATGTCACTACCACACCCATGTGATTCCATGGGAACTCATGTTCAGTAAAAATCTTCCCATTATTGTAAATGACTCAAAAAAGAGGATTTTGAAACATTTTGGGGTCATTTTATATTATTATGATATTATTTTATTACACTTAACTACCCGATTACTAATTAATCACGATAATTAAAGATAATTACAGTCGTTACTATTCATAATGTCAAAAAAATATTTTAGTTACATAATTTATACCTTCTGATTACCAATATGGAAGCCATTTTTACCAAATTCAAAACACATAAATTGAAGTAATTAACTTAAAAATAATTCCCATTGTTAAAACCCAAGACGGGTTTTTTAAGAAGTAAAATTTATCAAAAGATTGACTTGTTCTTACATTCAATTGAAAAGTGAAATTACTTCCAATGAAAAAAAATTCATTAATTGATAAAAAATAATTCAATTACACATTAAAACCAATTAAAAGGACAATAAAACTAGATAATTAAATAATATGAAAAAGTGGTTTTGAAATAAAATGCAGTATTTTTTACTATTCATTAAAAATGAACATTTGTCATAAAAATACCAAAAATTTGTCCAAAGTAAATTTGATATTTCAAATTCAAAAATGATTTCCATTTTAAAAAATTAAAAACACATATGTTTCATTAATTAATTTTAAAATTAATTCCTTCTTTCAAAACAAATAGCGTGTTTTTAAGAAACAATATCTACCAAAAGATTGACACTAGTTTATGTCCAATTTCAAAGTGAAATTAATTCCAATGACCAAAATTGAATTAAATGGTAAAAATATATTCTAATTAAACTTTAAAACAAATTAAGAATATAATCTAACCAAATAAATAAATTATATTAAAAAGTGATTTTGAATTAAAATATATCATTTTTCACTATCCATAAAAAATGAACTATATCGGAAAAATAACAAAAATTTACACAATGAAAATTTTGACGTCCCAATTCTAAAGAAGGATTTTATTTTGTCAAATATAACATATAAAATTGTCAAAAAGTGGATTTAAAAAGGGGTTTCCATCAAAGGCGGTTAATAGACCTTTAAAGGAATATTAGAATATTTATGCTTAAAATTGGATTCATTCGCATTTTAAGCCTCTAACATTTATAGGATAAATGTAAAAATATTTAACAAAAATATATAATAATTTTGTAGTTAGTTCTTTTCATTCTTGCCATTACAATAACTAGGCGTTAACTACCATTTAAAATAATAATATTATATTATTAGTGTGCAATGTAAGATTTCAAAGAAACTCGTTATGGCGTATTGGGTAGGCCATCGAACATAGAATCTCCTTTAAAGTAATATTAATATTTAATTCATGAATATCAATAAATAAGAAAATGTCATATTCTTTATTTATTTGGGATTTTACATCCTTCCCCCCTTTTGGGAATTGTGTTCTCATAATTTTAAAATTGGGCTTTAAAACTTTATTGAATGCCCCACATTGGAAAAGAAGTCAATTAAACTATCACATTAAAAGAAAGAAAGAAAAGTATAAAGGTCACCTGAGACAACAGATACTAGGATTCCATGAAAACATGGATATATAGGACAAATAAACTATCAAGGTCTGATGGATAGTGATATAAAATATGTCTAGGAGAATGTTAACCATTAAAAAATCACAAACCTGTGATGGGATAAAAAATATTTGATTCCCTGGTAGGAAAAGTTAACAAACAACATTTTTGTTTCTTGTTACATTTCATTGGGGAATTTTTTTATGAGCTTAACTAAAACATAATAAAACATACTTACTTGTGATGTAGACTTTCAAATTTTACTAGATTTCTAACACAAACTCATATTTCCTTCAAACAATGAGTATTCAGGATGACTTGTTGGCATTAAGATCACTAAAATAAACTTTGAGAGAATCACATAATCTACACTAGAAGAATTATATATTTACCATGTATTTAGACCTTAACCAAAACCAAAATTGTTAGTAAGAGATCAGATAATCCCCAAAAATATTATCTTTTATAAAAATAAATACTACTCTTAATCTCCAAAATTCAACAAAAAGAACCCAAGGTTCAAGAAAGACCATTAAATAAACAGCTATCCATAAAATTATTCAAAGTAATCCGAACTATGATTGAAACCCAAATCTCCGAAGGATTTAATCACGTAGTATTCCAAGGTAAATCTTAACATTTATCTCCATGTAAAATCATTTACTCTTAAAGTCTCATATTGAAAAGTAATTAACCTAATCACATATCCTCCATGATAGGTTAATCATTTCTATAGATAAACCAAAATAAACTTATTCGTAATTCATAATATCATCTAATTAAAATAAATTAGTCATACTAACCAGGGACTTCACCTAGTCTAGTGGTAGGTGATAAATACCAGCCACACTTTGGTTGTGGGTTCGATTCCCGTAGCATCATCCGATGCGATGGGTTGTCACATTGTTTTCATGTTGTCCCTTTTCAAAAACTAAATAATTTTACAAATTACCAAAAAGAGATAAATTCATCAAAAATAAACATAACATATTTTAACAATAAAGGTTATCTAATAACTTTCGTTTTGCATCCCAAAATTTATTAACCAGTAATTACCTAAAATTCAAGGATCATATAAACCATAATTGTTCTTTATAACTATATCCACAAAATACAAGATAATTATTCCTTGAATAAAATTTTCATATAACAATCACCAGGGTTACACATAATATAAAAAGTACTCTAATGTAATCTCATCATCAAAAGAGTCTTAAAACTTTTAAGAATTTCACCATCCTAAAATCTACCATAACTCTTGAGTCCCTTATATATTGACTTCTTAAAAATTCAACATTCTTCATGATCCATTAACCATTCCTTTCCAACTTATACTAAAATAATTATTTCCAACATACAAAATCCTGAATCATATCCTAAGATTTCAATAATAGGCTAACATATGTTAAGAAATAATCCATACCTTTCAGTGGTCATTGTCAATTTCATCATCCTAAATCGGAATGGTATCAGGTGTTGGTAAACAAATATTTGTACGATCTTGGTGATCCCATTCCCGAAACTTATCCCTATGACATGTGTTTTTATAATGACCATGCACACCACATTTAGAACATTCAATTGACCCCTCAGAAAGAACTTCATTCCCTTTCCTAGAGTCAACTGAATTCTTCCTTTATCCATGGTAGGTTCTTGCATTATGACCTTCATTTCCATATCTATTACATCTTGCTGTCCCTTTGAAACATTTTCCTAGGTGTTTTTTCCCACATATTTGACACTTAGGTTTTTGAAAACACTTACCATTATGATTATTACCTGAACTTCTGTAGGGATTTGTTTCTCTCATATATGATTCCTTATAAAAATCACTAAGGTTTAGGTGGTCAATCCTGACTCCAGATAGTTGGTTGAGAATAGCCACAAGAGTTCTCATTGCAGCTACCATATCATTCAGTTTCTTGTTCAGAAAACTGTCACAGTTTCCTTCACATCCACTGTTACTTTGGTGCCTGCTAGATCTAGCCATTTACTAAAACCAAAAAGCCCAATGTGAGTATATCATTAAAATCATCATATAATATCTTATGAGGAGGGTAAATACTAATATATAATTATTCATATTATCTTAAATTAATTACTTTATTTAAAAACTATGAATCTTTCTAAAATCCTAACCATTATAGTAATGTCACTTATGCTTAACGAATTCCCTTACCTATAAAGTTATCTAAACTGACCTTTGATACCAACTACAAGGACCCAGCCTTATAACATTACATATTCTTGAATTAAATAAATAATTCACATTGAAAATATTTTTAGGTTTAGAGTTTTAGGGAATTAGGACATAACTATTACATCTCAATGATTACAAAGTAGACACATCTACTCAGTTTCCATTTTTTTTACAAAATAAAAACTCTTGGACAAAAGAGTCATGTCTAGTTCTATGTTTTAGATAGAATGATATTTCCTTGATCCCATCCTTGACCCTATTACACTTTACATCCTGTGAAAAACATTTAAAAACATCTGATGGGGATAAAAAGATCAGTATGGGATACACAAAGAAAGAAAACATTAGATCATCGATATATACATAACATAAGCTTTCTAAAATACCTCATGAAATCATAAGAATTGTGAAATACACATAGAAATAATAAATAATAAAGGTAACTTAAGGCATAGATAACATACTTACATTGTAGCTATCACAACTACATAGGGAGTCACATTTGGAATACCCAACCCAGTATATTCCCTAAATCTCTTAGGAGAAACATTAAAATTTAACTCCTTCACGTTACCCAATTCATTGGAGAGCTATCTCAGGCTCACCTGCCCTAGGATTATCATAGAACCACCCATATACGTAACAATGGCTAAGAAGTATAACATAATAACAACACATAACATAAGCATAAATGAAAGATAATGTTCCCACATTGTAATAACAATATAACATTTTATGATATTTAAATAATAAATCCATTCTGAAAAAATTTTCAATACAAAAATATGTAAAAATAGTATATGTTATTTATTTTACTTTTAAAAACATTACGACTTGTTAAGGAAGCCAAAGGGAAAATAATAATCGCAGCAGTGGAAAATGTCATTGACACTACTTAAGTAAAAAAAAGAAACATTCCTTTTTGTCATTTAGTAAAACTATTCATAGAGAAAAGATTCTCTTTCAATGAAATGAAAAGTCAAAAGGGTTTTATACACTATATAAAAGAAAGTCGTGTATAAATCAAAGGAGGCCTCAATGAAAGGATATTGACACAAAGTCCTTTATAAAGACGATATCCTTAGATTATGGTCAAATCAATGATATAATTATGTGTGAAAAAAATAAATACACCTAATATAATTGGATATTAAGTGTAAAACAATCATAGGTCATTCACACATATTCATCTCTCTACATAATCAAGAAGTAGAGGTTTAACCTAATGAACTGAAATTGGATTAAGAATTTCCCTTACAAAACTTCGGTTTCCAAACGACGTCACATAAAATTTCAGAAAATGAGTTGATGAGAGAAAAAAGGGTATCTTAGCACATGAACATAATATTTACAGCAATAAGGATATATAAGAACATATCCCAACAGAGGGAGATGTGAATTAAAATATATAACAAAAAGAAGCCTTTTAAAAAGAAGAGGGTGAAAGGTTCCATTACCAATTTGGTAACCTATGAAACATACACCCCATGAAAGAAGGACCATACATTGTTGATGTAAATACCCATAAATTTATGTATATTACTCAAATATTATAATAATGGGTATTACATCCACCACTCAAAGGAGATAGTGGAAAATGTAGCATAAATCTCACGAGAATAAAAAGTGAGATAAAAACCCCTTACCTCGTTGTAATAAATCGAGTCATATGACCAAAATATAATAAGAACCAAATGAATCACATAATACCATGAATATAAAAATAATCATGATAATATATATCAAATGTAAGTACACAATACACCACATGAAATAAATAATTGATGAACAATGGAAATCTCACGGAATTAAAAGTGAGATAAGAAATCCCCTTACCTCAAGTCCGACTTGTCTAGTTCGTTTCATTATATTCCTGAATAATAAACTTTAGTCAATTTATAATTTATTAAGGAATTAATTTAAATTATATTATTCAATTCATATCACATATTATCGAGTTATAATAATAAGTTAATTATGTGAGTTCATATCATAAGTTTTGTCGATGTTTGATACACGAGTCAACAAAAAACTTGTTTGAAGAGAATTGTTCATGTAGTTATAAGTATATCATCTCTGAAATGGTGTTCATGATTTAAATATCATATATATCTAGTATATATTTATTTAATAATATTCCATAATGTTTGGAGATATGAAATGGAATGTACCGTTCATGGAGACGGTAGGCTGTACGTACGCATGAACGCTACTTTCATTTTTGGTCATATTAATGGACTTTAATACTAAATGAGACATAGATATATTATCACTACATTATAATATATATGTTATATAGGTAACATAAGTTCATTAATAACATTATTTATAAATTCCATGTTTGGCATGAATGAGTCACATCACTTGAGGGGGTGGTTGTCCATACTTCTTCATATGAAATTATCGCATTTTCACAACCTGAAAAGCATAAAGGTATGTTTTAAATATAAAATACAGAAGCATAAATAGGACATAAATATAATATATATCATATATAAATATAGTTCCATCATAATGGCCCCCATGAGATGTGTTAAAAGAAGACTGAAAAATCATCATTTCGTGAGGCAGTAATTCGCCACCCACAGAAACAGTATGTTCTTTAACCATTAGACGGAGGTGTGTGTAAGTGTCGATAGTATCCTTATCAAAACAACATAATAGTATATTGAGGATACTGGTGTTAATATGGGACAAAATAATAAGAATATATTGGTGAGTGAAGACTGAAAAAAAAGAAAGATAGTCGAGAGAAGACATTACCTCTAAATTGGGTAACTCTTTTTGATTTGAGCCAAATGCTTCCTTGGAAAGCATTCTTCCCAAAGTGAGGATTCAAGGATTTATAGAGGTATGTGGAGAGATAATATGAGAAGATGTTGGATGATACAAGGGATTGAGAGTTGTAGGTAAGGGGGTAGAGGTGGGGGTCTTTTATAAGAGGGAGGATGGTCACTTTTGGAAAGTTTTGAAATATTACTTTATTATAAAATTATTTTCAGATTTTAAAGGTCCCCCAATGATATATTTTGAGGATAATTTGATAAGGGTTCTAAATCCACCCATCCAATAGGTTTTCTAAAAGTGTAATTTTTTTATTTTACCTTATCTTTTCATTTTATTTAAATCGTTC
Organism: Viscum album; assembly: GCA_963277665.1. Taxonomy (NCBI): domain Eukaryota; kingdom Viridiplantae; phylum Streptophyta; class Magnoliopsida; order Santalales; family Viscaceae; genus Viscum; species Viscum album. The sequence goes on along the minus strand of OY728141.1, from coordinate 512,730,348 downwards.
ATTAATGAGGTAATCACTGCATCATCATGGTGTCCTAAATAAATTTATTTGTTTAATGTCTAAAAATTATAAAAAAATACCTTGATTTAGGAAATCTATTTATCTTTCCAATGAATATTTATAGTATAAGATATAATTCATGTAAACAAAATTAAAATTGTTTAACTTAGGATATACAAACCTTTGTTATATTTGTCTTTTAAAAAAAATAATGTCATAAATGTCACTATCACACCCATGTGACTCCATGGGAACTCAAGTTCGGTAAAAATCTTCTAATGGTTGTCCATGACTAAAAAAAGAGGATTTGGACACATTTTGGGGTCATTTTATATTATTATGATATTATTTTACTACCCTTAACTACCCGATTACTAATTAATCACGATGATTAAATATAATTACCGTCATTACTATTCATAATGTCCAAAAAAAAGTTCTTAATTAGATAATTTGGACCTTATGATTCAAAATATTGAATTAATTTTACCAAATTCCAAACATAGAAATTTCAGTAATTAATTTAAAAATAATTCCCATTGTCAAAACCAAAGATGAGTTTTTTAAGAAGTAGATTTTTTCAAAAGATTGACTTGTTTTTACATCCAATGGAAAAGTGAAGTTACTTACAATGAACAAAATTGAATTAAGTGATAAAAACATAATTAAATTACAGTTTAAAAACAATTAAAAGGACAAGATAACTATATAATTAAATTAGATGAAAAAGCAGTTTTGAAGTAAAATGCAATATTTTTCACTATTCATTATAAATGAACATTTGTCAAAAAAATATAAAAAATTTATGCAAAGTAAATTCGATATTCAAAATTCAAAAATGATGTCCATTTAAAAAAATTCAAGACACAGAATCTTCATTAATTAATTTTATAATTAATTTCCACTGTCAAAATAAATAGCATGTTTTTAAGAAACAATATCTATCAAAAGATTGACACTCGTTTATGTCCAGTTTCAAAGTGAAATTAATTCCAATGACCACCATTGAATTAAACGGTAAAAATATATTCTAATTACACATTAAAACCAATTAAAAAGATAATATAACCATATAAATAAATTATATTAAAAGGAGGTTTTGAATTAAAATACAACATTTTTCACTATTCATAAAAAAATGAACTTTATCGGAAAAATAACAAAAATTTACATAAAGAAACTTTTAATGTCCCTATTCTAAAGAAGGATTTTATTTTTTCAAATAAAACATATAAATTTGTCAAAAAGTGGATTTAAAAGGGGTTCTCTAACAAAGGCGGTTAATCGGCCTTTTAAAGAATATTTGAATATTTATGCTTAAAATTGGATTAATTCGCATTTTAAGCCTATAAAATTTATTGGATAAATGTAAAATTTTTTAACTAACATATATAATCATTTTATAGTTAGTTATATTCATTCCTTCCATTAAAACAGCTAGGTGTTAACTACCATTTAAAATAATATTATTATTTTATTAGTGTGAAATGTAAGATTTCAAAGAAACTCATTGTGGCATATTGGGTACGCCATCGAACATAGAGTCTCTTTTAAATTAATATTAATATTTAATTCACAAATATTAATAAATATGAAAATTTTATATTCTTTATTTACCTGGGATGTTACATCCTTCCCCCCTTTTGGGAATTGCGTCCTCACAATTTTAAAATTGGGCTCAAAAACTTTATTGAACACCCCACATCAGAAAAGGAGACAAATAAACTGTCACTTTAAAAGAAAGAAAGAAAAGTACAAAGGTCACCTGAGACAACATATACTAGGATTCCATGAAAAAATGGTTATGGAGGAGAAACAAACCATCAAGGTCTGATGGAGAGTGATAGAAAATATTTCTAGGAGAAAGGTAACCACCAAAAAATCACAAACTTTTGATGGGTTAAACAGTATATGATTCCCCAGTAGGAAAAGTTTACAAAAACATTTTTTTAAGTTACATTTCATTGTGGAATTTTTTATGAGCTTAACTAAAACATAATGAAACACACTTACTTGTCATGTAGACTTTCAACTTCTACTAGATTTCTAACAAAATATCATATTTCCTCCAAACGATGAGTATTCAGGATGACTTGTTCGCATTAAGAGTGCTAAAATCAACTTCGAGAGAATCACATAATCTACACAAGATGAATTATATATTTACCATGTCTTTATACATTAACCAAAACCAAAAATTTTAGTACATGATCAGATAATCCCCAAATGGATAATCCTTTATAAAATGAAATACTAATCTTAATCTCCAAAATTCAACAAAAAGAACCCAATGTTCCAGAAAGACCATTAAATAAACTGCTATCCATAAAATTATTTAATGTAATCCAAACTAATATTGAAACCCAAATCTCTGAATGATTTCATCACGTAGTCTTCTAAGATAAATCTTAACATTTATCTCCAAATAATATCAGTTACTCTTAAAGTCTCATATTGAAAGGTAATTAACCTAATCACATATCCTCCATGATAGGTTAATAATTTCCATAGATAACCCAAAATCAAATTATTCCTGATTCATAAGATCATATAACTAAAAATAATTAGTCATACTAACCTGGGAATTCACGTAGTCCAGTGGTAGGCGATAAATACCAGGAGCACTTTGGTTGTGGGTTCGATTCCCACAGCTTCATCTGATGTGACCGGTTGTCACACGGTTTGCGTGTTGTCCCTTTCCAAAAACTACATAATTTTATAGCATTCCCAAAAAGAGATAAATTCATCAAAAAAAACCATAACATTTTTTAACTACAATGGTTATATAATAACATTCATTTTGCATCCCAAAATGTATTAACCTTCAAGGATCATATAAACCAAAATGGTTATTTATAACTATATCCACAAAAGAAAAGATAATTATTCCTTGAATAAATTTTTCATATATCAAACATCAGGGTTACACATACTATTAAATGTATTCTAATGTAATCTCATCATCAAATCAGCCTTAATACTTTTAAGAATTTCACCATCCTAAAATATACCATAATTCTTTAATCCCTTATATGTTGACTTCTTACTCATTGAACATTATTTATGATCCATTAACCATTCCTTTCCAACATATTCTGAAATACATCTTTCCTACAAACAAAATCATGAATCATAACCTAAGATTTTAATAATAGGAAAACATATGTTATGAAATAATCCATACCTTTCATTGGTCAATGTCAGTTTCTTCATCCTAAATCGAAATGGAATTAGGTATTGGTAAACAAATATTTATACAATCATGGAGATCCCATTCCCGAAACTTCTTCGTAGGACATGTGTTTGTATAATGACCATGCACACCACATTTAAAACATTCAATTGATCCCTCAGAATGAACTTCTTTCCCTTTACTAGAGTCAACTGAATGATTTCTTTTTCTATGGCAGGTTCTTGCTTTATGACCTTCATTTCCACATCTATAGAATCTTTCTGTACCTTTGAAACCTTTTCCTAGGTGTTTCTTTCCACATCTTTGACACATAGGTTTTTGAACACACTTACCTTTTATGAGTATTACCTGAACTTTTGTAGGGATTTGTTTCTCGCATATATGATTCCTTATAAAAATCCACAAGGTTTAGGTGGTCAATCATGGCTTCAGATAGTTTGTTGAGAATAACCACAAGAGTTCTCATTGCAGCTCCCATATCATTTAGTTTTCCGTTCAGAAAACAGTCACAGTTTCCTTCACATCCACTGTTACTTTGGTTCCTACTAGATCCAACCATTTACTAATACCAGAAAGGTTAGTGTGAGTATATTAGTAAAATCATCACATAATATATTATGAGGAGGATAAATACTTAGATATAATTATTCATATAATCTTAAACTCATTACTTTATCTAAAGAAACTATGAATCTTTCTGAAATCATAACCATTATGGTAATGTCACTTATGCTTAAAGAATACCCTAACCTCTAAAGTTATCTAAATTGAACTTTGATACCAACTATAAGGACCTGGACTTATAACTTTACATAATCTTGAATTAAATGAATAAATCACATTGAGGATCTTTTCAGGATTAGAGTTTTAGAGAATTAGGACATAACTATTACATCTCAATGATTACAAAGTAGACACATATTCTCAATTTCCATTTTTTTTCACAAAATAAAAACTCTTGAACAAAAGAGTCGTGTCTAGTTTTATGTTTTTGACATCATGACATTTCCTTGATCCCATCCTTGACCCTATTCAACTTAATGTCCTGTGAAAATCATTTCAAAAACATGGGATGAGCATAAAAATCTCAGTAAGGGATACACAAATAAAGAAAACATTAGATCATTAATAAATACATAACATAAGCTTTTCAAAATAACTTATGAAATCATAAGAATTGTGAAATTCACATAGAATTCATAAATCATAATGGTAACGTAAGGCATAGATAACATACTTACATTGTAGCTATCACAACTACACAGGGAGTCACATTTGGAATACCCAACACAGTATATTCCATAAATCTCTTAAGAGAAACATTAATGTTTACCTCTGTCACGTTACCCAATGAATTGGAGAGCTATCTGAGGATCAACCGCCCTAGGTTTATCATAGATCCACCCGTATACGTAACAATGGCTAAGAACCGTAGCAAAATCATGACACATAACTTATGAATGAAGGAAAGATAATGTTACCACATTGTAATAACGGTATATCATTATATGATATTGAAATAATAAATCAATTATAAAAACATTTTCAATACCAAAATATGTAAAAATAGTATATGGTACTTATTTTCCTTTTAAAAACATTACGGCTTGTTAAGGAATCCAAAGGTCAAATAATACTCGCGGCGGTGGAAAAGGTCATCGACACTGCTTACGTAAAAAATGAAACATTTCTTTTTGTCATTTAGTAAAACTATTCATACAGAAAAGATTCCCTTTTAATGAAATGAAATGTCAAAAGGGTTTTATACAACGTATAAAATAAATTCAGGTAGAAATCAAAGGATGCCTCAATGAAAAGAGATTGAGACGAAGTCCCTTATAAAGATGATATCCTTAAATTATGGATAAATCAATGAAATAATTATGTGTGAAAAAAAATAAACACACCAAATATAATAGGATATTATGTTTAAAAAAATCATAGGTCATTCAAACATATTAATAGCTCGATATAATAAAGACTTAGATGTTTAACCCAAAGAATTGAAATTGGATTAAGAAGTTCCCTTACAAAAATTCGATAGCCTAACGGCGTCACATCAAATTTCAAAAAACGGGTTGATGAGAGAAAAAAGGGTATCTCATCACTTGAACATAAGGTTTACAACAATAATGATATATAAGAACATATCCCAACATAATAATATGTGAATTAAATGATATAACAAAAAGAAGCCTTTTAAAAAGAAGAGGGTGAAAGGTTCCCTTACCGATTCGGTAACCTACGAAACATACACCCCATGAAAGAAGGACCATACAATGTTGATGTAAATACCCATAAATGGATTTATATTACTCAAATACTAGAATAATTAGCAGTACATCCACCACTCAAAGTAGATAGTGGAAAATATAGCATGAATCTCACGGGAATAAAAAGTGAAATAAAATCTCCTTACATTGTTGTAATAAATCGAGTCATATGACCAAAAGATAATAAGAACCAAATGAATCACATAATACAATGAATATAAATAGAATCATGATAATATATATCCAATGTAAGTGCACAATACACCACATGAAATAAATAATTGGTGAACAATGGAAATCTCACGGAATTAAAAGTGAGATAAGAAATCCCCTTACTTCAAGTCCAACTTGTCTTGTTCATTTCCTTATATTCCTGAATAATAAACCTTGTCAACTTATAATTGCTTAATTACTTCCTTTAAAGTTTTTTATTAAATTCATATCACATATTATTGAATTATAATAATTAGGTAATTATGTGAGTTCATATCATACGTTTTGTCGATGTTCGGTACATGAGTCAATAATAAACTTGTTTGAAGAGAATTGTCCATGTAGTTATAAGTAAATAATATCTGGAATTGAGTTAATGATTTAAATATCATATATATCCAGTATATATTTATTTAATAACATTCCATAATGTTTGGAGATATGAAATGAAATGTACCGTTCATGGAGACGGTAGGCCATACGTACGCATGAACACTACTTTCATTTTTTGTCATATTAATGGAATTTAAAACTAAATGAGACATAGATATATTACAATTACAGTATAATATATATGTTATATAGGTAACATAAGATCATTAATTACATTATTTATAAATTCCATGTTTGGCATGAACGAGTCACATCACTTGAGGGGGCGGTTGTCGACACTTCCTCATATGAAATTATCACATTTTCACAACATGCAAAGCATAAAGGTATGTTTTAAATATAAAATACAGAATCATAGAGAGGACATAAATATAATATATATAATATATAAATATATTTCTATCATAATTTCCACCATGAGAGGTGTTAAAATAATATTGAAAAATCATCGTTTCGTGAGGCAGTAATTCGCCACCCATAGAAATAGTTTGTTCTTTAACCATTAGACGGAGGTGTGTGAAAGTGTAGTTAGAATCCTTATGATAACAACATACTAGTATATTGAGGATAATGGCGTTATTATGTGATCAAATAATAAGAGGATAGTGGTGAGTGAATAAGTAAAATAAAATAAAGAAACTCGAGAAAATAGATTAGCTCTAAATCGGTTAACTCTTTTTGATTTGAGCCAAAGGATTCCTTGGAAAGCCTTATGACCAAAGTGAGGCTTCTAGGAGTGATAGAGGTATGTGGAGAGATAATATGACTAGAGTTATGATGATCCAAGGGCTTGATATGTGTGGGTAAGGGGGTAGAGATGAGGGCATTTTATAAGAGGGAGGAGGGTCACTTTTGGAAAGTCTTGAAATGTTACTTTATTATAAACTGATTTTAGGATTTTAAAGGTCCCACAATGATATATTTTGAGGATAAGGTGATAAGGGTTCGAAATCCACCCATCTAATAGGTTTTAGACAAGTGTAAGTCTTATATTTTACCTTATCTTTTTATTTTATTTAAATTGTTCATTAATGAGGTAATCACTGCATCATTATGGTGTCATAAACAAATGTATTTATTTAATGTCTAAAAATTATAAAAAATAACATGATGTAGGAAAACTTTTTAGGTTTATAATTACTATTTATAGTCTAAGAGATCATTTATTTAAACAAAATTAAAATTATTTTACTTAAGATTAACAAACCTTTGTTATATTTCCCTTATTTTTAAAAATAATGACATAAATGTCACTATCACACCCATGTGACTCCATGGGCCCTCAAGTTTGGTAAAAAGCATCCCATGGTCGTCCATAACTCAAAAAAAGTATTTTTATTCATGTTGGGGTCATTTTATATTATCATGATATTATTCTATTACCCTTAACTAACTGATTACTAATTTATCACGACAATTAAAGATAATTACCTTCGTTACTATTCATAATGTCCATAAAAATGTATTAATTACATAATTTGGACCTTCTGATTCCAAATATGGAATCCATTTTACCAAATTTCAAAAATAAAAATTTCAGTAATTAATTTAAAAATAATTCTCGTTGTCAAAACCAAAGACATGTTTTTTAAGAAGTAAAATTTATCAAAAGATTGACTTGTTTTTACATCCAATTGATAAGTGAAGTTACTTCCAATGAACAAAATTGAATTAAGAGATAAAAGAATAATTCAATTACACTTTAAAACAAATTAAAAGGACAATCTAACTATATAATTAAATTATATGGAAAATCAATTTTGAAGTAAAATGTAGTATTTTTTACTATTCATTAAAAATAAACATTTTTCAGAAAAATACAAAAAATTTATCCAAAGTAAATTTGATATTACAAATTCCAAAATTAATTCCATTTTATAAAATTAAAAAAATATAAGTTTCATTAATTAATTTTATAATTAATTCTCACTGTTAAAACAAATAGCATGTTTTTAAGAAACAATATCTATCAAAATATTGACACTTGTTTATGTCCAATTTCAAAGTGAAATTAATTCCAATGAACACCATTGAATTAAATGGTAAAAATATATTCTAATTAATCTTTAAAACCAGTTAAAAAGATAATACAACCATATAAATAAATTATATTAAAATGAGGGTTTGAATTAGAATATAACATTTTTCACTATTTATAAAAAAATGAACTTTATCGGGAAAATAAAAAAATTACACAATGTAAATTTTGATGTCTCGATTCTAAAAAAGGATTTATTTTGTTAAATATAATATATATAATATTTTCAAAAAGTGGATTTAAAAATTGTTCGCCATCAACGGTGGTTAATCAACCTTTTATAGAATATTAGAATATTTATGCTTAAAATTGGATTCATTCGCATTTTAAGGCTCTAACATTTATTGGATAAATGTAAAAATATTTAACAAACATACATAATAATTTGGTAGTTAGTTCTGTTCATTCCCGCTATTACAACAGCTGGTCGTTAACTACCATTTAAAATAATAATATTATATTATTATTGTGCAACGTAAGATTTCAAAGAAAGTCATTATGGCGTATTGTGTACGACATCAAACATAGAATTTATTTTAAAGTAATATTAACATTTAATTCATGAATATTAAGAAATATGAAGATGTCATATTCTTTATTTACCTGGGATGTTACATTAATGATTTTCCATATTTTTCAATCATTAGGTAAAACATATGATACAATTATACAAGCATTATTATATAGCATTATCCTACAGTACAATAGTCATGGTTATACACTGTTATATATTTTTTATATCATATTATAAAATATACAAATTTGTCACAAAACATGTGGTATCCCTTATATTTTCAATTATGAAATAACATAGATAAATCACATTTATATATGATTTATGGCATATATGAATCATCTAATGCCCTATGGGAAGACATTAAGAACCAAAAAGTTTCAAATTACGCCCCTAAAATTATACTTTGAGTACCAGAAGTTTTCATAATCAGGCCCCTAAGATTATATGTTGGGTATTAACAGTGGATATCACTTATATTTACCCTTAATCCACTAAATTTTCTCCATTTCTACCCTAGATCGATTATTCTTCCTCCCTAAGGTTGTGGAGACCTTACCCTTCAACCAAGAAGTGATCCATTGGAAAATCTCGGTGCATTGAAGGACAAATTGCTTGGTAAGTCTCCATTCCTTGTAATTTTATTATATATACTCTTATTCCATCTCTTAGATTCATAGATATAGTTCAGTTAGGATATATCTATGATATTTTATGCCAATGATGATGTGATTTGGTTTGGTTGATATCAGGGAACAAGATCTAATGTGGGATTTTTGAGATTTAACTCGGTTTTGTTGAATTGGTCTTGTATTTATTCCGTTTCACCATAATTTATGAGGTCAATATATTTACTCTCAACTCATATTAATATAACATGATGTATTTGTTTCTAATTGAGTAAATTACTTGAAATTTATTACTAATTTTAATGTGAAAATAAGGTATAAACTCTCTTTAGTGATGGTTTGTGGATTTGTAAAATTGTAGAATTTGATGTGCAAGGTTATTTACTGAATGGTTGTTAAATTGGTTGTTTGGTTTTATTTATGAAAAATTTTTAGGTGGAGTGGTTTAAAAAAATTATGATTTATTGAAATGATTATGAAAAATTGGATTTGGAATGGGTTTGGAATAATTGGTTGGAGTGTGTTCATTTGAATTGGTATGACCATTTGGAAGGGGTGTGTCTAATTGGGGCACTATCACAACATTACCTTGAAATGAATTGGTATATATATATGAGATACTACTCTTGATTATTGAAATATCATTGGTGAATGTATGTGTGGATTTGTGGATATGTTGAAAGAAAAGTGAATACCAAAATTGAAATTATGAAATTGTTTTTAAATAATTGTATGGTTTCTTTCATTGGAAATGGATTAGTTTCAGAAAACTATTTGTAATGGAAATTGTTTTGTATCATGATATAAAATGGTTAAAATTGTTTTATTTAAATAATTTTATATAAATTTACTAACATGTTCTATCCTAGTGGTGTGATTAGGGAATTAATTTGGGTAAACCAGATGAGTTTCATTACTCACCCCCTTCATTAGTACGTAGGTTCTTTTGTAGACATTGTTTATCAAGAAAAAGGAAAAGGGAATATATCACATTTTTTAGTGGTAATTCAAGATACTTGGGCTGTACAGTGGAATTGGAGCAAGGAGCATTTTGGTGTTATTGGGTCATGTATTTAGAGTTTTTGAGCTTTGTGGTTTATTGTTTTACTTTGGTACTCTGATATTGGTGATGGTTTAGTTTAATACTTTTTTGTATTACATTGAGTTACATTACATTGGTATCATGCATAATATTGTGGTTTTGGTTTTGGAATGTTTGGTTTTGGTTGTTTTTATTTTCAAAGGTTAAATAATCCTCTAATTGCATTGAAGCCCTTGGCGCCTATTTCCAGCCTTTGGCACCATGAGGATGTTGCCTAAGGCCAAGGAGAAATTCCTCCCCAACTCTATCCAATGAGGAGGAGAGGTATGTTACAAGTTCTATCAGTATTTATAAACTGAATTTTTTTGGGACAAGTGGTATTAGTCTTTGTTTTCCCAAATCTTTTGGGTCAAGTACTATCAACTTTTTTGGTCCTTGACTTCAAAATGGTATGAGTTTGTTAGATCATTGGTTATTTGATATACCTGTCTTAAGGTTGAAAATCATTCTGGTAGAGTTATTCATTTGGGACGGTAGAAAAGAGTAGTATTTTTAGGAATGGAAATGTAGATCCTCAATATATTTTTCTATCCTATTTATGGTGAACTTCACTTTACCAGGGAGTGGGGTATATAATTGTTTTGAAAATAGTTATAGTAGTTGTAAAATAATTTTCATTGGTTTCTCCCATGAGAAGAGAACTAAATGCATTAATAAAATTTACTTCCTTCTAGGAGTGTATATTTCATTTTGAGTAATGATTTAAGATTTGGGGACAACATGATAATTTTTAAAAAATGATGAAACTGATTTCAAATGTGAGATTGTGAAAATGGAATAATTTTGGTATTTTAAAAATTGGTTGAATTTAAAAATCATGTTAAAATTTATGAAAATGGTTGAATGTGGAAAATATTGATTTTTTTTAAATCCTTATTGCGATGGTTTTGATGTGGTAAAATATGAACTCATTAAGTCTTCAGTTGCAAGAGAGTGAGACTTTTTGTGTTTTTTTTCTTTATAGAAAATGGACCTCGGTATGCATCATGGAAGACAACCAAAAAAAGCTATGGAGAAAGCAGATTCACCTGAGCCACTGGTGAACCAACTGCTGGTTCATAGTATATTTCAATCTTTTCAAGCTATCAATAGTGGGAACTGAAGGGAGAAACCAATGAAATTGGGCCATTCTGTTTAGTTCTAGAAGTAGAATCCAGTCATATTTCGAGGTGATTCAGAACCGTAGAAGAAATATTTTTGGTTGAATAGGATGAATCAAATAATCAATTTCCTTGGAACTCTAATATAGTATAAATTCAAGTTGGTGATGTATTTTATGGTTGATCCTGCCTGCGAGTGGTGGGATTTAACAGTTTAGGATAAATTAGACCATGGAATTTCATAGGAGGCTTTTGTAGAATTATTCAATAAATAATTAAATTCTCACATGTTTAGGATTGAAATAATGAGAGAATTTTTCATCTTTAAATAGGAGAGTCTCTCAAGGATAGAATATGTGACTAAATTTATGGATTGAGTCCAATTTTCAGACATAGTTTCTACTAGTGAATCATTTAAGGGACACATTTTCAAATGAGGGCCGAGGTAAGAAATTATATTAACAATTGTAGTTATTTGTATGATAGATTATAAAGAGATGGAAAATAGAGAGATGGTTGAAGAATTAGAAATATTAGAAGTGATGGGTGGTTGAAGCATGTTGATTCTGATGGGAAATCGTGGGAGCTATAATGATGGGAATAAGTGAAAGAGAGATACATATTTATAAGGTAGTGAGATGACCCAGAATTAGATGAATGCATTAGTGAATATTCCTCCAAGACCCAAGAGAAAATATGGATGTTTTCAATGTGTCTTGTTCAGCCACATGAATCAAGAGTGTATGACACCAATGATAGAATTCTACACTAGCAACCGATGAAAAAACTTGAGTTTTATTGTCTCAGTTCTCAACGGCCGAGAGTTTGAGAAACATATCATGTTTTATAGATGTCATATGCTTTGAAAGGAGAAGGGAAGTAGAATAATTATCATTATCATAATCAAGATAGGCATAGAGATTATATAAATACCATGACTCATCAACAAGGACAATCTCAACAGGGAAATAAAGAACATAATTCAACGAGTAAGAAGTTATATGTAGTAGAGTAAGTTATTGAGGATGATCAACCTGGGTTATCGATGGTGAGATGTATGATTATTTTTAATTCTACAATTATGAAAGACTTATTTAATGTTGTATTATCCCATTTTTTATTTCCTATCATAATGATAATCTTTTGGGTTTATATGTTGAGATGAATCCTTTTGGTTTGAAACATAAAAATCCTCGCAGTCAAAGAGAATGTCGATCCTTTATGTATAGATCATGTTCTGTAATTGATGGTGGAGATGAGTTAATATGTTATTCCCCAGTTCTTGAGATGGATGTCTATGACATAATCCTTGGTATGGATTGGTTGAAAATATTTAATGATCACATCGACTATTATACCCATTGGGTTAGTTTTATGACTGATGATGGTATTGAACATATCTTTAGAGGAGACCAGAATATAAAGGAAAGTGAAATGGTTTTTTTTCACTAACAGTTGGAATGATATCATATTATTTGGCATCATTAACTTTGGCATATATGGAATATATCAAGAATAATAGTTTTCGAGTGGTTATTAATCAGTTTCCAGATTTTTTCTTAAACATTTCTCATTGTTTCCACCAAAAAGATAAGTTTAGTTTACAATTGATCACCTTATGAGGACAATTAATGTTTTCCTTCAATATTATAAAAAGAAAAAATAGATTTATGTGAGTTGAGAGTACAGTTTGAAGAGATGGAAATCAAGGGGTTCATTTGGACAAACACATCATTGTGGGTAGCACCGATCTTTTTTGTAAAAAAAATGAGCATGAAACTCTCCAATTTTGATTAAATTATTATAAAATTATCCTTTTTATGTTAATAATAGGTATCCCCTTCCATGAATTGACGATCTATTCAATCATTTTAGTGGATCCTAATAGACCTCTAAAATTTACTTGTGATCAGGGCATCACAAATTTTAACTTCAGAAGGAGGATGTTCTAAAAATAGATTTCAGGAGTAGATATGGCCATTATTACTATGTGGTTACGAAATTTGGTCTTATAAATACATGATAACTCATTGTAAAATTTATGAAACAAATATTTCAATGATATATTGATTAGTTTTTGGTAGGTTTTGTGGATGAAATATTGGTGTATTCATAAAAAATGGTTAAGAATGATCATCACATGGCCACAATGTTTGGAATCATGAGATATATTCTTTTATATGAAAAATTATCAAAGTGAAATTTTTTGATATAAGAGATATGTTTCACTATCCATGTAATCTATTCAAACCGGTATTTTTGTAGATACAGAAAAGGAAGAGGTTGTATCCTCTTAGGAACCACCAAACAATGTATTTGAGATATATAGATTCCATGGTTTGGATGGTTATTATTGATGTTTTGTTCATGATTTTTCATGACTAGAATAACTAATGACATATTTGATGAGAAAAAATTGATCTATTCCAGTGGAATTTTTAATTTCAAAATTCATTTCATGAGAAAAAGGTTGAACTTACATTAGCACCAAGCTTGATATTATCAGAATTCAGACAGGGGCATGTGGTGTATTGTGATTTTTTGGGATCTGGGTTTGGATGTCTTATCATCTAGGGAGATAATTTTGGGACTTTTGGATCATGATAGTTATATTTTCATGAGAAGAACTACCCAACAAATGATTTTATGTCAGCTATAATTTTCTATTTTTTGAATACATGGTGTCATTTCTTCTTTTGTGATAAATTTCCTAGGTTAAGAGATCATAAGAGTTTGAAACATATTTCCACACAAAGGGATTTTAATCCGAGACAAAGAATATGGATGGAGTACCTCCAAATGTTTTAATTTGATATGATTTATACACTAGGTAACATAAATTCAGTGGTAAATACATTAAGTAGAATTTCATACAGTCTATTGGAAAAAGAGGCATCAGATCAGTCGAAGTTGAAGTTAGTGATAGCCGACAAGCACTTGGAATGTGAAGACTGAGGTGATGTTGTGATTTTATTTCCAGTTTTATTTATTCCGAATTTGGTTGTGATAGTTAAAGAGGCACATACATAAGATTCAGAATGTGTTGCAATGAGGATGAAACTCAATGGTGGGGAGACTATTGTGGGATGGAAGCTGGATGAGAGTTCAGTTTGGTTGTTTCGAAATTATATGGTCATACCGATGTTTTTTCAATTACAACTGCTTCATACTAGCCACCATTAGAGATATTCTATTCATCATGGAATACAAAAGATTTATAAGGTGTTGAAATCATAGTATTGGTTGATTGGTATGAAAAGAATAGTGTAAGAGTTTGTTTCGAGATGCTTCACTTTTCATTAGTTTAAGGAAGAGAATCAACAACCAGTAGGTATATTGTAGTCTTTACTGATTCCTTGGTGGAAATAAGAATAGGTATCCTTGGATTTTATAATAGTTCTCCCAATAAAGGTTCGAAAAAAAATTCCATAGGGGTGATAATGGACCACCTCACAAAATCATCCATTTTCTCCCCAATCCATGAATCTCATATGGTGGAGTAATTTAAAAAAATCTATATCCAAGAATTGGTAAAGAGGAATAGTTTACCAGTTTCGATAGTATCCGACATTGATCATAGGGTTATATCTTGTTTCTAGAAATCCTTATTGTAATACCTTGGGACTCAGTTGAATATTATTATAGTTTATCGTCCATAGATAGATGGAAAATCCTAAAGGATAATAAAGAAGTTTTAAGATATATTATAAGAATATTTAATGGATTATGGTGGCTCGTGGGAGGATCACATACCATTAATGGAGTTCTCATACAATAAAAGTTATCCGACCATAATACATATATCTCTTTTTGAGGAATTGTATGGCTGTCCTTGTATTTCTCAAATTTGTTGGGTGGAAACATGTGAGACATCAGTGGTTGGGCTAATCCATGTCCAAGTGACAAGGGAGAATATTTAATTGATAAGGAAACATACGGATATAGCTCAAAGACATTAGAAATTGTATGTGGATCATCATAGATGGCCGTTGTCATTCGAGGTCAGTGGTCATGTATTATTGAGGATCTCACCAAGGCTTAGACATCATCATTTTTGGATGTATGGAAAGTTATATCCTTGATACGTATACCATTTTGAGGTAATTGAATGGGTTGGAGAGTTGGAATGTTAGTTGTAATTTCCACCATGGCTATATTCAATGCATAATATGTTTAAGGTATCTCAGGTGAAGAAGTATCTATCTGATCATGACCATATGATGTAATGGAATCACATTGACCCAGAACCATAAGATATATTAGTACATGTTCCAGTGGAGATTGTGGGTAAGAAAGTGAAATTATTTCATTCTAAAATCATTGTTCTAGTGTAGGTTCTATGTCAACATGGTTATATTCAGTAGGAGACTTGGGAACAAGAAAATGAAATGGTCGAGTAATAACCCAATTTTTTTCAGGACAATAATGGTTTTTTATATTATGGGAACCGAAAGGAAAATTATGGGGAGAATTTAAAACCTCTAGTTTTAATTAAGTAACCCTTTATTTATTTATTTTATATTTGTAATGTTTTTTAGTGATGTTTTGGAGGGGTTAGAGTAATTTGGGAAAGTATTGGGGGAATTTCTGGAGGTGCACAGTTTTAACATGGTTTGTAGAAACTGTTAATCTCTTTCAAGAATGTATGATAAGTAAGGCAACTGTCTCTTAGTAAACACAAAATGTTTCCATACTGTGAGGTCACCTAGGAGAAACCTTGCTTTTGGGGTCAGAGACATTTGTACTTTTAGCGCACAATTTTTCTAACCATGTGACTTACAATGCATGATTATATATTAGATCCTAAAAAGGTATATTTCACTCAAATTTATCCTTAATCCACTCTTTGGTTACACCTTTTCAACACTAACTTTATTTTATTTTATTCCAAAGGCTGTAGAGACCTTCCCCTTCGATCTAGAAGCGATTCATTGGCATATCATCGTGCATTGAGGGTAAGATTTCTTAGTATGTCTCTATTATTGGTTTATTTCTTAGATATAACCTTCTTTAATTTATTGGATTCATAGATAATGTCTATTTGGGATATAAATTTTATATTTTATTCTAATAAAGATGATATTTTTATGTGTTGATATTAGAGAATATGATCTAAGGAAGGTTTTTCGAGATTTATCTCAGTTTGGTTGAAGAATTTGTGTTGTTCTTCATTGCTACATAATTTATAAGGCAGGTGGATTCAATATGAACTCATCTAAATAGAACATGAAGGACTATTTTTTAACTAATTGAATTTATTTAAATTTACTATGAATTTTATGTGAAAATTCTGGTAGAGACCCTCTTTAGTGATTGTTTCTGTATTTGTGAAATTATGAAATTTGATGTATAAAATTCTTTTGTGAATGGTTTTAAAATGATGATTTTAACATTTGTTGTTTGGTTTGATATATGGAATTTTTTTGTAAAAATATTTTCTAGAAAAATGATGTTTTACTGAAATCATTTGGTATAATAGGTTTGTCCTGGTTTTTTCATAATTGGATTGCATGTATTCATTTTTATTGAAATGACCCTGTGTAAGGGGTGTGTTTCATTGGGGCACTGGTATATGAATTGCATGTGAGACTTGATAGATTGAAAAGAGGCTGTTCATGAGTATGGAATAGTCACCTGGGAATGTATGTGTGGATGTGTGGATATGTGGAACAAAAAGGGTATGCCCAAATGGAAATTGTGTAATTATATTAAAATCATTTTTGGCTTCTTTCTTTGGAAATGACATGGTTTGGGAAAATTTTTTATTATGAAATTTTTTTATATGCTGATATAAAACATTTTAAATTATTTTATATAAATGTGATTATATAATTATACTAACATTTTATTTACTAGTTTCATGAGTAGGGTTGTCATTTGGGGAAAACCTACTGAGTTTCATTACTCACACCCTGATTGTTCATGTTGGTGATTATATATATATTGTTTATCAAGACACTTGTAAAGGAAAGTATCAAATTAATTTATTGGTGCATCACCATACGTGGGTTGTATTATGGTACTGGATCATGGGGCATGTTGGGATCTATGTATTCATGTGTTTGAAATCATTGGGCTTTGTGTTTATTTTTCAACTTTGATACTCTAATATTGGTTATGGTGTACTTTTCTATTATTGTCCTCTTGTATTACACTATGTTGTATTTCATTAGTATCAAGCATCAAATAGTGGTGTTGGTTTTGGTATGTTTAGTTTTGATTGTTTTCATTTTTTCAAGGTCAAATCATCCCATAATTGTATTGATTGCTTTGGAATTTATTTTCAGTCTTTGACACCTTGGACATGTCACCTAAGGCCAAGTGAAAATTTCTCTATGACTAAAAACAATAAGGATGGGTGAGATTTAAAAAAACATATCCATAAATCTCTTCAGATAAGAACCATTCCAACCCACTTCTATTGGGGTGTTGAAACCCCATAACCCATTTGTAAAGATAATGATTCTCTAAGCACATTATCAAACCCATCTCCAAGCCAAACAATCACTCTAACATAAGGTAGTATATTAACCAATGCTCACCGAGCCACACTGAGTTTTTACCAAGTCTATATCATACCATATATACTATCTCACTATCTTAAGGAGTGTAAAAAATCTATAACATACTTTCTTTTATTCACTATTTTATGTTTCCCATAAAGTGGGAGAATAACCAATTATCAACCAACTAAACCACTCACAAATATTTACCCTCAAGAGATTCATCAAGCCTAAGAAGGCTTATCCAACTCAAGAAAATTCATAAGTATTAATCATTCATTAAAGATAGATTTCAATCATCCTAAAAGAAAAATTAGTAGGTTCTCCAAAATTTAGAGCATCTATATCCATGATACCCCTTTCACCATCCCA
This sequence comes from Viscum album, assembly GCA_963277665.1. Classification (NCBI taxonomy): domain Eukaryota; kingdom Viridiplantae; phylum Streptophyta; class Magnoliopsida; order Santalales; family Viscaceae; genus Viscum; species Viscum album. The sequence goes on along the minus strand of OY728141.1, from coordinate 512,712,018 downwards.
TGAGATCCAATCCGATGGCAGTATGAGATTATCCTACTCTTGAATACACATTTTGTGTCACCCCACATAACATTTTTTTAAACCCGACGGAGATATAGTCACTGGGAGATTCTAAAACCATTAAAACTAGTGCATATAATTTATTTCAGCTGTAATAAACTTTCATTACTTTAAGTAAAAATTTAGAAAACCCTCGGCCCCAATTCTGGAAACCCAATCATGAATCCCCATGAAAGTAGATGTCCTAATAAATAAAACATATGATATAAATATTTTTATACTACGGTGTACAAAACTCATACTTATTTAAGTTACCACATCTAGTATTGTTAGATAATTCTTCTATATTCACTTGAAATCAAAAAATTGGACAAAAAGTCCCATTTAGTATTCTCACTTGAACACCCAAAAGGTGGAAAACCTGATGAGGATGGTTGAAGATCAATCTATAGCCTCCTCCAAAGGATTATAAAATAGAAGGTGGAATGTAATTCTTCTTATATGTAGAGATTAGGGAGAGAAAATTTGAGAATAGGGGAGAAGAATAAATGGGAGGGGAGGTGTAGAGACCCAATCATTTCATATATAGATAGTACATATTTTAGATGAATATTCAATACATTACCAAAACACATGCCGGAGGATTGCAATGGTTTAGTTCCATTGAAGACTAGGAATATAATATTCATAATAAATGAAAGATAATTAATATTTCCCACAAAGACATTATCATTTAGTACTCTTCAAAGGCACACCCAAATTAAAAAAGATTTCTTGATACACTAGGGAAAGGAAACATAATAAGGGGTGATGTCAGATTCTCAATATTGGTAAAAGGGGAAATATATGAATATAACATGTGTATAAGTGTATGAGAACGTGAGAATAACATATTACAACCATATCCATCATATGAAAGATCAAAATCACAAGTCATGGAAAAAATATTGGTAGTTTAAAAGTCATAAATCATATGAAAACCAAATAATCTGATCCCTGAGAGCATAACAGTGACACAAGTGAGGGAAACTTAGATTACACATAACCGTATAAAATAATTTCCTTAGTAGACAAGTATCATTTAAAAATTTATCATATTGTAATGGGTTCACTCCCCAAACCATTATAGTAGACAAGGTTTACTACCAAGAGTATCATAGTGGATATAGTCCCTCACAGAACTAGGTTATCTCCACATTCTAGTCCTTTTTATCTCATTAGATGTTAATATTTTCCTGATGTATTGGAGGTAAATATTGATCACACCAATGAAATAATGAAAATCATACATACATGTTCCGAAATACCATAAAAAATTCATCATATCTGAAATCATGAAATGAAATGGGCTTAATTAACATTTCATTATAGAATTACCCATGATAAAAGATGTAGGTTTTAAAAACATATTTTCATTCAAAATAAAATCCATCTAGAGAAATAATAAAAATAGTATCCTTATCTCACCTCCCTAGTAATGAATAAGTAGAATAAAATTATTTCTTCATATATGAAAAATGATTGTGAAGGATAACTTGGAACATTTATAGAAGAAAATTTCCTTTCCACTTTGAGTGAACACTTTATTATAAAAATAAAACATTTTTGTAATCAATTTATTTGAAAATAAACTTTGAATCTTATAATGTAAAATTTAATAATTATTTAAAACATTTCCTGAGGAAAATATCATTTCAACTTTTAAAAAATTTTAATTTTTTTATCTGATAATAACCATTGAAACTTATATAGAATCATTAACATTCATTTAAAACATTTCATGAGGAAAATATCATGCACACATCATTTTTTTGAAAACAAAAAACATTTTAAATATCATTTTCATGGAAAATAAACTTTAAAGACTATAATGGAAGCCTTAATGAACGTAATGGTTATAATGGTTGAAAATTTAGTTCATTCCATACATGATAAAATGACGAATCCTTTCACTTTTTTAGTAAAACCCAAATGTAACTAATTTTGAAAATCACAATAACATTCCTTTCAAAACATTTTTTTAAAAAGTCAAACATGGGTAAAAATGATTTTAATAGATCATTTGAATAATTTAAAATACATCTTAGAATTTTTTTATAACAAATGGACATAGAATGATTTTTTTTTCCAGCAGAATATAGAAATAATATAACACCCCAAGAAATTACAATATATTTTTCCTTGAATAATTTAAATTTCACGATTTCTTACAAAGAACACAATACTAGGTTTAAACAAAAAAATATTTAGTCAGAATTTGAAAAATGAATTTAAAATTACAATTTAAAAATTATATAATATTTACTAGGAAAAATTAATCTTTTTAATTAGAATATAAAAATTAGATTTTGGTGAATTTTTTGTATTTTTTGGAGAAGTTCAAATTTTGATGAATAGTAAAAATACAAAATTTTAATTGAAAATTGATTTTTTGGTAAAATTATTTATATTGTAAAATAAAATTTTGAATTATTTATAAATAGAAATTAGTTCAATTTAATATAATTTAATCCATTTAGGGTTATTGGAATCATTTTAATATTGAATTTTGATATTAAAATATTATAAACTTTTAGACATTTTGACTTTAAAAACCTGCTTTATCGTCATGTCCGTGGAGCTAATTTTAATTTAAAATTTTAGAACATATGTTAATTTTATATTAAAAAATGGATTAAAAATTGGGAATCTTCATTATTTATATTTTATAATAATGAAAAATTAATGTTTTAAAAAAAGGAACAGTGAATGTAGATAAAATAAATTATGACAATTAAGGTAAAAAAATTTACTGAGGGGTTAAATTGGAATGTTAAGAGTGAAAATGACCTTAATTGTTATGGTAATTTTATTGAATTATTTATTTCAAAATTTGAAATCAAATTCAATGAAATATGGAAATTTTTTCCACTTTTTTTGGAATAATACCCAAATAATAAGTTAAGTATAGAAAAACAAAAAAAGGTACGTTTCATCCTTTAAATATCTATAAAGCCTTGGGATAGAGACAAAAAAATTGGTTTTGTTATAAATATTATTTTTAAATATAAATTATTTTATTATCATAATAATTTATCTTTAATTTTTATATATGAATTACTTATTAAAATGTTTCAGAAATACAAATTCATTAATGATTTAGTTAATAAAAATTAAAAAACATGATAGTAAAAATAATAAAAGTAACATATATTCAATGAATTGTTTTGTTCCATTATTTTTTAGATTAATATATCATGTAACATTATCTTAAAACAATATATTTTAATTCCATCATGACCTTGATATTTTTTAATTCCAATTGAAATAATAATGTCAAAATTGTTATTAATGTTATGTTCGAATAAATAATATTTTATTAAATGATTTCAAATTACTAAAAATCGCAAATTCATAAAATTTGTTTTAAAATGTTAATAAATATAAACTATTTTCAATTCATGGAAACATTTTTTCTCATTTTATTAATATATAAACCCCTAAATTGTAAAAAACACTATTGGCACATTTAAGGTTAAAAAATGTTTTTTCACATACATGCGCATGTGTTAAAATAGATTTTCAAAACACATAGGATTTTAAATTGATAATTTGGATTTAATAATTCGAATTTTTTTTTTCATATTATATAAAAGTTTATCTTTAATTTATTCTGAATACATAAATTACCTAGGATAGAAAACTAGTTAATATAGTGAAACCCCAAAATGGTAATGATAAAGAAACATATAAGTTAAGGAAAAATGTTTAAAAAATGTATTTTATAATGTTTTGTATGTTTATAAAGACTATATAATCATTGACCCATTAATTATAAATATTTCACCCACTTTAGGTAATATTTACCTCCTAATTGTGAATACTTTTGTGAATTTACAAGAATTCCACTCCTCCTCAACTATAAAAGGGTACTAGCTCCGTCACATTTTTAAGAAACAAATAATATTTGGTTCATCCAATACCAACCCAAATCACATCCCATATTAACTAAAATAATACTAGAGTCTTTATTATGGGTATAAATCCAACCTAGGAAGGATTTTGTAAAAACCTAAGGTGGAAACCCGAAGAAGAGGTATTGTTCTTCAACAAGCGTCTTTATTTTACTTCTTTCTCCACCTGAATAATTTTGAATTGTACCATGATGATATAATATAATAAGTATATTACATATATTGGGATATTTTTATAATAATTTAATGACCCAAAACCATCTCCACTTCCATAAAATGTGTTATTAAATCATCATTTATGTGTAAGGAAGACTACAACCACACTAATCAATGTCATTGGTTTTCCAAATTTCACATCTCAAAGTGGGGAAGGATGAAATATATAAATTAAATATTAAATATTTATAAAATATTTAAACCAATGGAGTCACTATATCATATATATCTTATTATATTCCATTTGGTAGGAGACATGATAACGTCGCTCAAATGTATGGAAATATACTTACTCATGAAGCAATGTGATTATTCTTCCACTTACACTTCACAAGGATGGTGATAAAGATAATGTTAATGACTATAATTGATATAAATTAAATAATTATTTTATTAATGAAATATTTACCAATTTTTAATGATAATATATATATATATATATATATATATTAGTTTAATTCTTTCCTTTTCACTCATGTTAATATGATAACATCGTTCGAGTATGTGTGGACTACCACCTTCACAAAGTGGCGTGACTCTAGTTTCATCCCGACACTGCATGGATAATTTATATAAGCATGTAATTTTTTATATAATATTTTATTACCATTATATAATTGTAAAATATTATATACCACCTTTCTATTAATGTCATTGAAAAATGGAAACGTTACTCATGCATATATATGAACTATTGTCTCAATGATCGTAACAAACTTCATTTTTTAAAACCTAAATTCATGATTTATATTAAAAGTATAATTAATATATAAATATGATAATTATTTCATAATAATTATTATTAGGATGACGAATCTATATAATATGTGAAATAATCAGATATTTCATGACAAAACATGCATTAGAAAACAAGGCAATTAACACAAAAAAAGAAAATAATGAAGGATTATTAATGAAAAGGTAATATGGTGTCATAAATGGATAATATATGAAATAAATAATATTGTGATTAATATTTTATAATTTAATAACATGTTTAAAACCACTATACAAGAGGTTAAATCTTGTAAAACCAAATTGAAGTGTTAGATTAGAAATTTCATCTCAAATTACATTCCATTGATACTTATTCATTATTATACCCCAATTCAATATTATGTGGTGTATATATGGACCCATTAAAATGTAATATCATGATTACATAATTAATATTGTTATTATTAATTTCAATTAAAATTATTTCATCCACGGGGATTTGACTTGAAAATTATAAAATGGTAATAGTTATTGTGAAATCTCACTTTCATTCTTGATTGTTAACTTTCTCTTGAAAAAATCAATTTCTTACAATAAATTCTCATTTGAAATTAAATTTATATTAAATATAAATATTATTATGTGATGGATAAATTTATTTTCTAAACTGTATAATATATTTAAATAGGTTTCTTTCATTGAATGTTATTTCATTAACTGGGGAAATAATGATAAATCCATATACTTTAATCAATACATATATTTTATAAGGAACCATTTTTATGAATTAAATTTATTATTAAATATATTAAGAATGAATTGGATAGGAAGTACATGGTTTGGGTGTAACACCCCAATATTTTATGCTTTGTCTCTTCTTAGATAAATTCAATTTCTTAAATAGCTTACATTATACATAATACTGAACATAAATGAAGAATTAAATATTATTATTTAATTATTGTAGACATAACCTAGACATTCGAATGTAGGTAATGGATTAAGATACCTAAATTAGGAAAATATATTTTAAAAATGTTTTTAAAATTAATTCACTGGTTACTAATTAATTAGAAATAAAAATGAGAACCAATTGAAAATAAAGGATTTGTTTTGAGAAAAAACATTATGCCAATAATAAAATTTAATATCAATAAATATAATTAATCAATATTAGTGAAATATATGAATAAAATTTATATTTTAAATATTAAATCAGATTCTTTTATGTCCATTCAATAATTTTGATACTCTTAATAAAATAATAAAAGCAGATTTAAGCATAAAATGCTATATTTTCCAAAAAGAAAAATTTCCCACCTATTGATGGTGAAACCATTATAAATATATATTTTTAAACTATTATAAGTTTTATTTTAAAATATAAAGTTCATTCTTCAAATAAAAATATTAAAAATATTTTAGGGTAAAATTTAGGATTTTTTCAGAGAAGTTCCATTTTTGACGAGTAGTGAAAAATAATAAATTTTAACTAAAATTTATTTTTTTCTAATTTTTGATATAGTTAAATTATATTTTAAATTAGTATAAAAGTAAAATTAGTTAAATTAAAAATAAAGTAATTAAATTTCGGTCATTGGAATCAATTTCACATTGAAATTAAGTAAGAAAACACTCTAGAAGTTTGAACTTTTCTCTTTTAAAACCCACTTTTTTGTTATGTTTGTTGGATTAATTTTAAATTTAAATTATACAATTATGTGAATTGAATATAGTAAAATGGAATGGATATTTTTAATTATAAGTTAAAAGTTATTTTTAATGTCAATTTAATCTTAATTTAAATTAAATTTACAATGGTAAAAAGATTATTTACCGAAATATAGGAGAAATAGTGACAAAGGTTAATGTTAAAAGTCAAAAGCCTAACATACCTAAAAATTAGAACATTTATTCGTATTTTGTGGTATTTATTGACCATAAACATTTGAAAAACATTAATTATTAATATAATTCATTGATATTAATACCACCTCAATGTGGTTAGCTTTAATTACAAAATAATTATTATTTAATCACTTAAACCCACCTCTCCTCAAGTATAAATACCTCCCATAACCTCCCCATTTAAACTCACTAGATATTTATCTCCTAATATATAATCAAAAAAATCCCATCCTCACCCTACCCATGTCTAGTTTTGGTTTCCCTCACTAAAATTCCAAATCCAAGGTCCTCAAGGGACTCTGAAGGTGGTGATATTAAAGAGGCAATTTTCTCAAAAACACCTCTATTAATTTCGTTCATTCTTGTAAATTATCCTTACCTCATTAATAAATCACGACATAATAATTATAGAATCATTTACATACAAAAATTTTATTTTTATAATTAATATTATTACATCCATACCATTTATTTCCTCTTCTTATTCATTGAAATTAAACTATTATCAACATTATGAGGTTCAATAACCTTCGTGAATAATGTTTTTGTTCTTTTTCATTATAGCCTTAAAGGATGGTCATAAAACCATTTTTATTGTTAAATTATATTTTAATATAAATATTATAACCTATATCATGTTCTGGAACTCATATATACTCATAATAGTAAATAAAATGAAATTAATTCATGATATTTGAAAAAACCAACAAAGTAATCTAATCATTTATAACTTACATTTTATCAAATAAATCATCATCACGTATGAAAGAAAAATTATAAATGGGACTATATAATCATATGTAATTTCATTAATACCATTTCAATTAACTTATATATTATTATTTACATTTGATAAGAAAATTCATAAGTATATGCAAATAAATCAACCATGAAACCATAAAACAAACACACCCAAAAAAATGAAAATTATTATATACTATTAATGAACATGAAGTAATATTTTATTAAATAGACATATAAAGTATTATAAATATTAATATAGTTTTATAATGATTTAATAACCTTTTTAAACCATTATACATGAGGTTAATAACTCTACAGTAAAAGGAAGCATGAGGTATGTATTTTTTCATCTCACTTTTACTTCTATGAGATATAAGACATATTCTCCACTTATTTATTGTGAATGATATACTACTAATTGATTTATAATATCATTAATCTCATTATCTTCATATTATTAAATGTTTCATTTGATAATTATAACTTTTATGGGGCATATGGTTTGACATATTACAAGTGGTAAAGATATTTCTTAAGTCAATTTTCCTTCATTGTGTCAAATATATATTTCATTGATTATTTCATGATAATTTTTATGTGTGAAATGTATTTTTATTATGTCATGTTTTATTTTCTATTTTTATTTGTATTTATAGAGAATACACATAATTAGTTAATTTGTAAGAGACTTTTTCTCAATTTCCATTCATTGAGGTATATACTGATGTTATACACGATGTTATTTTATGAGGTGTATATAAAAACCCTTTGAAATATAATATCATGAATATAATTTTCTTTAATTAATGAAGATTTTTCACCGTGTTATGAGAAACATTGATTTAAAAATCTATTTCTATATCTATTATTCAGTATATAATGAATGCTTTGGACACACGAATGGGTGGGGAACATATGTAGAAAGGTCACTCTATGAATCAATAGTCTCATGAGATGAATAATGTGGAAAAATTAAATGAATTTTACCCACAATTATTAAACATTCTTGTGAAAGGTCTTGATGATAGTGGTTCATGTTCCAGATACATGATGTTCAATAATTAAGCATTGCCTAAATTCAGAATTCAGTCATCATTGTCAAAGATATTTTCAGTATGAAAAAAAATATATGGTTGCATTTTCATTATAACTTTATTAATTACATGGAATTTGTGTTCAGTTATATAACGTGAAATTTTTATTCTGTTCATTGACACATTATTTATTCCACTATACTTAACTATTAATGAGAATTTGGGTTCATCCCTTCCTTATGTTTTATTATTCCTAGGTTTCTAATTTGTTTATTATGATTGATATGTAGTGCTCTGCTAAGGGGAATAATCGTGTTCTGAAAAAATAAAATTTGAATTTATGTTTAAAATATAAGTTTAGTTTCAAATATGTTTCTAGTTTACCCAGAATACTAAACTATTCAGTCTTTTGGGATGCGATTTAATGTATCTTATGCCAATGTAATAAAGGCAATGGCTCTAGGATTCTTGGGATGAGGTCATTACAGTTGGTATTAGAGGAATTATAGTATAATTAATGAGAAATATATTTAGGAAATCACATATTAGAAAACATGGCCCTAATTTTGAATTTGTGGATAAGTATAGAAACACATCCCAAAGAAACCATGTTTATGATTAGGAGGTTAGCTACCCATAAATTTGTTAATTTCTATTCAGTAATTCACTAGTTTTGGAATTATACATTATGTTTCATTATGTTATGACCTAATATAGTGAATCCCATTAATTATAAAATGTAACCTTATAGGTGTAACAGTTACCACATCAATGTATGTAATCTAAAGAGTAATAATGATCATTCATTTGATAAGATTAAGCCAATATTTTAAAAAGAACTTATATCCAAAACATTCTAATCATACGAGAAATTAATGTCACGTGATATCAAGACATAGAAACAATTCTCTATATATGATGGATTAAAATGGAAGAATGAGAATAAGATGATAGAAGAGAAAAGTATGGACAATGGAAAGAAGGGAAAGAAGGATTTTCCCATATGTGATAATTGTGGAAAGAAACACCTTGGTACATGCATAAAATGATTGGAAATGTTTTATAATTATGGACAGAAAATGAAACAATATTTCGATTTCAAGGGAAATAAAAAGGTTACCACTTTATAATACTTAAAATGTAGATATATGTGGAACTACTCAAATGAAAACCCCAAACTTCAAGGGAATATACCTCAAAAAAATCTGATGGATCATGGTCAAGTTTACACCATTACCACAAACAAAGAGAATGATTAATGTTATTATTATTGGATTTAATAATTATTTTATTTTAGTATTTTATCAATTATACAATGGTTATAATAATTATTGAATAAATACATAATCTAGTATAGTACATATTCTTTAAGGATTTATAGGATTGTGATGAATAGTACCAGAAGCAAAGAGAAGTGATTATGTTGTAAGTTAATATTTTTGAAAGCACATGATTTAGGGAAGAATTTAAAATGTGATTAATATTGCGATAATAACGATAAATATATATTAATGGGATATTATTGGTGACCATGAAAGTGGTTAGTGATTTTATGGTTGACATTGGGTTTACAACATGTTTGGATTTATGGAATATATTCAATAAACTGAGATATTATTTTTGGAAGAATTATTGTTTTCACTAAGATTTAAAAGTGATAAAGGTATTCATATATTTTGTATGTGACTATAATGACTACAATATGTTTTTAGGAAAATATTTTTAGGTTTATTTTTGAAATTTAATGACTTTATTTCTATTTTTTTTAATTTTTATAGATGTATTTTTTATTAATCTTAAAATTAACTACTTAGGGAATAAATTAATTTGAACATTGGTTATTATTGTTTTAGGTTAAAGTGTGGTTTATTGGATATCACGTTTTAATTTTTCTATTTTAGTAAGAAGTTATCGGCTGAAGGAATGAATTTTGGATCTTATAATTAATAAAAGTTCTCCAGGCATGAAAAATTCATCTTTAATATTCATACCCTTGGATAAGAAATTATGTGGGGATAGATAGAAGAACAAAACAGGACAATATTATTATTATAAAATATAAATAAATCATGTAATATTATTTTCTTGTGATTATATGTATAAGAAAATAATACCTCATCTTTAGGAAAAGAATTTGGAAGAAAAATGCTATTTGATTAATTTTCTTACCGAGAAAATAATGGCCTATTAATGAAATCATAGACTTAAGGTTTTTTGATTGAAGAATTTATGATAACCATGTTCTCTATCAATATTCCTGAGAACATGATAGTTTTATTTCTCTTACATTTCCTATTTTTCACTTCACACTAATGTTATCCTATCCAAATTCCTAATTTTGTGTTACCCTTCAGATTTACCTTTCCCTCTTATTAACATGATGGTTTGTAAACCATATTTTTGATGTGGGTTTCCCATACATTAATTTTCATATATCAAATTTTTATTATAGAAGTGAAATTTCAAATTTTGATGATGAAATATATTAAAGGGTATAATGTAACAATCAAATATTTTACTGCATGCCACTTCTTAAATAAATTCAATTTCTTTAACAGCTTATGTTACAAAAAATACCGATCTTAAGCCAAAAATTAAATATTATTATTTATTTTTAATAAATATCACAATGGTTTTGGAATTATAATAATTTATGTGAAAAAATTAAGTATGAAAATATATTTCACACATGTTTATAAAATTAATTCATTTTTTACTAATTAATTAAAAATAAAATGGAGAACCAATCGAACATAAAGGATGTGTGTTTATAAATAAATATTTGTATGCCCACAATGGAATTGAATATTAATAAATTAAATTAATAACTATTAATGAAAGATAATATTTAAATTTATATGTTATAAATTAAATCAAATGTTTTCAAAATCATTCAATATTTTTGATATTCTTAAGAAAAAAATAAATCCAGTTTAAGCACAAAAGCAATATTTTTCTTAAAGATAACTATCCACCTTTTGATGGAAAACCTATTTTAAATCTAAATTTTGGAACATTAAAATGTTTTTTTGGAAAATTAAATTTATTTTTGAAATAAAAATATTAAAATTATTATAGGATAAAATTTTGGTACTATTTGGTGATGTTTAATTTTTGATGAATAGTAAAAAATAAAAAATTTTAATTATAAACTTCTTTTCATATAATTTATTTATATATTTAAATTATATTTTAAATTATTTTTAATGTATAATTAGATAAATTATGATTTAGTAAATTCAATTTATCTCATTGGATTCAATTTTACAATGATATTTGATATACAAGTACTCCAAATTTTGAGCTTTTCACTTTTAAAACCCTATTTTTCATTATGTCTGATAGATTCATTTTAAATCCAAATTTTACAATTTTGTGAATTTAATTAGGAAACTACTATTAAATATTTATAATAATAAGTTAAAATGGGTTATTATTATTATTTTCAATATTATTTATAAAAAATTTATAATGGAAAATAATTATTTACCATAGTATAGTTAAAATAGTGACAAGGGTTAAAGTTAAAATGTAAAAGAGTGGCATACCTATAAATTATAAAATTTAATGTTTGTATGATGAAATTAATGACCCTATACATAATCCAAAAAATAATTAACAAACTAATTCATTGAAATTATATCCATGTCATTGTGATCGACTTTAATTATAAAATATTCATTATTTAATCCCTAAAACCCACCACTCCTCAAGTATAAATACCTCCCCTCACCTCCCCATTTCAACTAAAAAAACATTTATCTTCTGAAATATCTTTTTAAACTTATGATAATAACTCTACCTATGTCCAAGTGATTCTTGTTTCACCAAAATACCAAATCTAAGGTCTTCAAGGGTCTCTGAAGGGGGTGATATTCAAGAGGTAATTTTCACAAAATACCACGCTTAATTAATTTTATAATTATATTTTAACCTTACATCCTTCATCCATAATCACATAATAATTCTAGAATCATTTAAATATGGTAATTTTATTTTTATAATTTTTTGTCTTATATCCCTACCTTTTATCACCACATCTTATTTAATGAAATGAAACTATTTTCCATATTATGTCGCCCAATCGCCACTGTGAATAATGTTTTTGTTATTTTCCCATAATCATATTCAACTCTGGACATATAACTATTTTTAGGGTTAAATATTATTTTAATAGGTATATTATAACCTCTTTAATGTTATTCAACTACTATATACTCATAATTGTAAATAAAACAAATCGATTTCGTGATATTTGAAAAAACTGAAAAAATAAACTAGTTATTTATCATTTAAATTTTATAAAACGAATCATCCTCATGCATAAAAGAAAAATTATAAAAAGTCTCATTTAAACTTATGAATTTGAATGAATAAAATTTTATTTCGTTTTATTAGTTTTATTTCCATCTGACAAAAAAATCTGTAATTATATAAAAATAAACTGACCTTGAAACCATGAAACGATCACACCCAAAAAATAGAAATAATTAAATATTAATAATTAGAGGGTGATAAGATTTTATAAAAAGGTTATATAAGGTGATATAAATATTAATATGGTTCTATAATTAGTAAATGAAATTCTTTAAACCATTCTACAAAAGGTTAAATAACACTACACTAAAGGGAAGCGCGAGGTAAGGATTTTCTCATCTCACAATTATTTATATGAGATGTATGACTAATTCAAAACTTATTTATTAAGTGTTATATAATTAAATTTGATATATAATATCATTAATCTCATCATATTAATACTATTCAATATTTCATATGACAATTATTACTTTTATGGGGTGTAGAGTTCGATTGATTACAAGTGGTAAAGAAATTTCTTAACCGAATCTTCATTCATTGGGTTAAACATCTATTTAATTGATCATATAATGATATGGTTAAGTGAGAAATGTATTTTTATTATATCATGTTCTATTTCCAAATGTTTTATTTTTATTTATAGTGAATACACATAATAAATTCATTTTAAGGGACTTTATCTCGATTTCCATTCATTGAGGCATATTTTGATGTTATAAACTCACTTTATTTTATGAGGTCTATATGCTTACCCTTTAATATATCATATAATGAATATCATTGTATTCATGGTATTCAAATATTTAAAATTGGTATGGGAATCGTCGATTTAAAAATATATTTCCATATAAGATATTCATAATATAATGAATGATTTGGAAACAAGAACCCATAGAGACCGTATGTAGAAATGGTCCTTGATGCATCAGTAGTCTCGCGAGATGAATAATGTGGCCAAGTTAAATGGGTTTTACCCCCAATTATTAAACTATATTATGAAAGTTATTGATAGTAGTGGTTTATGTTCAAGATACATGATGTCTAACAATTATGTATTGCATACATTTAGAATTTAGTCATTATTGTCCAAGAGATTTTCACTACGAAAAAATATGTGGATGCATTTTCATTATCAGTTTATCGATTACATGGAACATGTGTTTAGTTATTTACTATTACCTAATGATTATGTTCATTGATTCATTATTCCATCTGATGTACTTAACCCCTACTAAGAATTTGATCTTACCTCTTTGTTGAGTTATATTTCTCATGGTTGTCAAGAAGATTATAATGATTGACATATAGTGTTACACTATAGGGAATAGCGGTGTTATCAAAGAAAATAGTTTTTCAATTTATGTCTAAAAAGTAATTTTAATTTCTAATATGTAGCTTGTTTTCCAAGACTACTAGACAATTCAGTCCATTGGGATTCCATTTCATATATCTCATGCCAACGTAATAAAGTAAGGAACTGGCTCCAGGCTACTGGGGTCAGGGTCATTACATTGTGGAATAGTTAATTCAAGGACATAAATTAATCAGCAATCTCATGAGATGAATTCTTTGACCAAATTGGATAGGTTTCTACCCATAGACAAAAACTATCTTGAAGATAGATATTGACATTAACTATCCATAAGATAGATCTTGATTGTTTATATATCAAACATTATACATTCCATTATTATTGAAATTTCATATGATTTTTTATATTGAATTATTTGATCATATTTTTTCTTTTCCATATTATTTTAAAGTTATTGATTAATTTGAATGTGTTTAAATAATTTAGCTTTCCATATTGATTATGACTTATCTAGTAATTTAACATGAATGTGTGCTCAATTATTTACCATTCCATATTGATTATGATTATGGAATCATGATATATTTTACGATAATTAATCCTTACTGAGCATTTGAGCTCACCCTAATTTCATTTCCTTTTTCCATGATATGAAAAATAATTCTTGGAATGTGATTTCAAGGATGTAGTTCATTTGATTTTATTATATATTATGTTTCATTTTATATTACCAATGTAAAATGGGTATTATGTATGTGTTTTATTATCTAAAACTAATAAACTGATCAATCCTTTAGGATTCATCCCATTGAATCAATTCCAATGTAATAAAGTAAGGAAATGGATTTAGCCTACTAGGGTCATTATCATTATAGTTAGAACATGATGTTTAGTAGAAACCATGGGAACTAGATTTAAGAAAATATATATTATGTAACACAACCATATGATTGAAATTGAAGATAATTATAGAAGAATGCCTTAATGTTTTGGTGGGGAAGAGATTATATGGTCCTTCCTAGAAATATATACCTATTTGGATACTACATGTAGATGTGGTTCTTGCATAGATGTATCTAGAGGTAATAACTCTGAAAAAGGCACTTCGATATTGACTCGACAATTCCAAGTTACATTAAACTAGACAATACTAGGAACCTAGTTTGATACTCCCTAGGGATATGATTTGGATGATAAACATCTTCTTTACATACCATTATAACATATTTTAAAATAAAGATATCCCAGAAGAAACCGTGTTTATAAATCTGATATTAACAATGCATAAATTTTGGTTTTTGATTAGTATTACATTATATTTGGAATTATACATCATGATATAAAGTTCATTATTTTATGAGATAATCTAATATATTCCATTTATTAGAAATAAAACCAGGAAAGAATAAAGGAATCAATACACATAGAAAAAATAAATATTTCCCTACCAAGGAAGATAATATATAATGTGTTAGAATTGATTAAGTTATGGATATATTATATTAGATTAATGAATTTATGAAAAATAACCTTGTCTGTAAGGAGAAACCTATTAAGAAATGATATTCCTTGATGTTGGATAACTTTATGGGACAGAGGTCCCCATCATTTAGTGGGACTAATGATCCAATAGAATCTAAGAAAAACAATCAAGTCTCTGTTGAAGGTATTTATAGAAATTGGATTTCATGAAAAGGAAAAGGTTAAAATTGATGTGTATTATCTCAAAGTAAATGTGGATCAATTATGGTTGTTGATCGAGAATACTATAGAGGAAGATGAAATAGAACTCAAAGAATTGAAAAATTTTAAGAATACATTATTTGAAATAAATTCCCTCACGAGTAACAAACTAAGATGATGAATGGATACATAGATTAAATAAAATGTAAAAACATTATTTTTTAGAATATTATTCTACACTTACAAGGTAAGCTATGTACTTTAAAAATTATATATGAAACACATTGTGAATGATTTTCCATTTCTTCAAAGGTATTACACCAAGTCTCTGACTGGTTCTGGTCTCTAAAAAATATTATTCAAAAGATGAAATAATTTTATGTTATATCAAGTTTGGGAAATAATTCTTCAATTCTTATGGCTTTAATGTGAATCAATATAAGAAGAGGATAGAATAAAATATAATGAATAAAGGGAAAAAGGGAAATAGGTATATCTCCACTTGTGATAATTATGGAAATAATCACCCAATGTGACGATAGAAAGGACTGGGAGTTACTTATAAGTGCAGATAAAATGTTCTGTAGGAAAAATGAAAATCTAATAAAGAAAATACTATTATTCACTATTTCAACTATAAATAGATCGAGAACTATGAAAAAAATACCCCAATAATCCAGTCAATATTCCTAAAATTAAGATAAGGGATCAAGGGTAATCTTAAGATATTGAGGAAATCAAAGTGGACTGATTAATGTTTTTGCTTATTTGGATGAATAAAATATGTTGTAAAAGTATTTTTTTGATGATATTATATTTATAAGAATAATTAAATTTATAAGTATTGTTTTGTAGTAAAATTTATTAATAGATTTGAAAGAATGTGTTGAATGGTACCGATTAAAAAAAATGATTCAGTGAAAAGTTGATCATCTTAGAAAACAAAGGATCAAAGGAAATAAAACCCTTAATATGTTCTGGATGTTGAGATAATGATGTTAGGTAATGGGATGATTGATATTGATAAAGTGAATTAGATAGTACTAACTAGCTTATAATTGATTAATTATTTATTGACAAACTGGGTGACACTATCATTGATGGATTTTACAGTACGTTTAGATTTAATAAACATATAAAATAATCTATGTACTATTTAATGAATAAGGAAGGATTCATTTTTTTAATATTGTTATATTGTAATTATGGTTTTACATTATTTTATGAAAATACATGATGAAGGTATTCACATGTTTGGTATGTGAAAATTAGAAGCTACAACATATTATTTGTGTCGTTATTGATAAGTTAAATTTTATAAATTTAGTGAACTAATTTCTAAAATTATGGATCTTAATCTTTTGGAAGCATTATAAGGTCAATAATTTATGAAATGGTTTGTGTTAAAATTAGTATGTTGTTTTAGAGATTAATGTATTACTTATCTATATGAAGATTTATATATATTGTATAACTTGTACTAAAATGCTTATAAAAAAGCTAGCGATAAAAATATTGACTTACAATTAAATTATAGATATTATGATAAGTTAAAATTTAATTTCAGTGATTGAGGAATAAAAAATAATTTTTGGATATTCATTTTTTAGAGTAAGCGATTAAGTGGAAACTGATTAAATCCCAACCAATGGAAAAATTTGTCCTTATAAATTAGAAACATATAAAGTATGTTTATTTTAATATATACTAAGATAGTACAATAATTACACAACATTAGGAAAAATGATCATGAAATAAAATTATATCCTATTACCATCATTTATGTTGATATCGATGACCAAATTCACACCATTAGTCTATGGCTTTGTGACAACTAACTATATCTTGAACATGTTCTCCAACACATTCCATCAATATTTGGATAATAGTTTTCTCTTATATGTCCATGTTTTAACTTACCAAATATTTTTTTTCATATTTATACACCTTACATGTGTTATTACATATGGTTATTGTACTTCCCTTTATCTCTTATTTAGAGGATGTTTTATTAACTCTTTTATGATGTGTGTTTTTGAACAATGGTGTTTCGATATATAAAACCCCTGATTACTAAGAGCAATGTTAAATTATTAGGAAAAATTTATTTAGTGTGTGGATAATTTAACACCGCAATACTTCACAATATATTTCTATTATACTAACTTAAATTTCATGATATCTTATGATGCATGAAACACCAGGTTCAAACAAAACATTTTTTAGTCATGCTTCGAAGACATAATTTTAAATTTAATTTCACTAATTTTTTAAAATTTATTTGAAAATAGAAACTAAATTTATGAAACAATAATATAAAAATTATAGTATGGTGATTTTGTGGGGGTTTTTATGGAATTCATATTTTTTAGATGAATAGTAAAAAATGTTGAATTTTAATTGAAAACATCAATTTTTTAAAATTATTAATTATGATAAATTATTTTTTAATTGATTTTAAATAAAAATTAGTTCAATGTTATAATAACTAATCCAAGTAGGGTATTTTTAATCATTTTTATAATGAATTTATATACTAAAATGTTTTAATTTTTTAAACATTTTCACTTTAAAAACCATCTTTGTAATCACGTATGATTTATTATTTTTTATTTTTCTTGAAAATACTGAAAATTGAATTTGGAAAAATGTATTCTATATTTAAAATTATAATAATTTATCATTTTTTATAAGGACAACGTAATTTTATATGCAAATATAAATTTACTGTAGTAAGAATTAATTATTACGGTTAAGGTAAAAATTGGTTTACCGGAGGGTTAAACTAAATTGATAAGAGTGAAAATTAAGTAAAATATTATATTAACTTTATTTAATGAGTTATATTAAATATTTTACATTAAATTATATGAAAATTTTAAATTTATTTATACTTTCTTTTTAATATGACCCATATAATATGTTATATAAATGAAAATGCAAAATGGGAATTTTCTTCCTTTTAATATCTACAAAACCTTCGTATTGAGATAGAAACATAATTGCTTTAGTTATACATATTATTTTGGAAGATAATTTTTGTTCAGATTAATTTATGTTTAATTTTTAGAGATGAACTAGTTACATAAAATTCATAGAAAATTCTAGCATAATAATTATTTATTAAATAAAAAATAAAATATCTAATAATATAAACAATAAAATGGATGTATATTAAATAAATTATTAAGTTACATTATTTTTTAGATTAATATATCATTTTACACATGTATTAAAATTATATATTCAAATTCCATCATTTCCCTTGTATTTTTATATTCAAATTAAAGGAATAATGTCAAAATTGACATCAATGTAATTTTATAATAAATAATACTTTATTAAATGATTTAAAATTACTAAAAATTATATATTATGATAATTAATTTATAAATGATAAAAAATTTAAACTATTTTCCATTCATGGGTCAATTTTTTTCTTATAATTACTATATTGACCCCTAAATTGTGAAAAACTTTTCTTATTGAAATTAAGGTTAAAAGAGTGTTTTTTCACCTACATGATCTTGTTTAAAAAATAAAAATTCAACAAACATATTATTTTTTATTGATAAATGGGATTTATTAATTAGAATAATTGGGCCCAAATTATCTAATAAGTATCACTTTAATTTATCCTCAATGGATAAATTACTAAGGTCAGAAAACTAGTTACCGTAGTGAAAACCAAAATGGTAAAAATAAGGAAACTTAGATGTCAAAAAAAATTAAAATATTTTTTTATTATGTTCTAGAGATTTATCTAAAGCATAGAATCATTTCAACCCATTATGTATCAATATTAGAGAAAAATGTGGTAATAATGACCTTCCAATAGTGAATACTTTGGGTCTTTACAAGAATGCAACTTCTCCTCAACTGTAAAAGGGAACTCATTCCCCTCACTTTACCCCACCATCATTAATCATTGGTTTAGGAAAAACCTACCCAAATAATTTCCAAAATTCCATAAACTAATCCTATATTCCTTATTTTATGTATACATTCATGCTCGGAAGGATTTAATACAAACCTATGGTGGATACTCAAAGAAGAGGTAATGTTCTTCAATAAGTTTCATTATCTCGTTTCTTTGGATAACTCTTTCAATTTTTATTATTCCATGATGATATAATGTCTTAAGTATCATACATATATTTGGATATTTTTATAATAAATTAATTACCTAAAATCATATCCACATTCATCAAATGGGTTACTATGTCATCATTTGTGAGTATGGCGGACTACCGCCTCACGAACCGATGTCGGTTGTTTTTTTTTCATTTCAACATCTCATGGTAAGGATTAATGATGAATATAAAGTAAATATATAATATTTATAACATATTCATACCTCTATAGTCACTATATCAAATATATATATATATATTTTCATTCATTTTGTTGGATACATGATAACGACGCTTTGAGATGGTATGTGGTACATATCTAGGAAAGATGTTTCCATTCTCTCGACAGACTAAAAAAAGGAAATTTAAATAATATATTATATTTCCCTAAAAATATTAATGTTATATATATATAACAATTTTTTATATAAACCTATCCTTATTACCTTACATTTAAAGAATATTTGAATAAAAAAGCCTGTCGCTTCGCGAGGCGGTATTCCATCGTACAAACAAAGTGACGTTATTATATCCCCAAGGAATGGAATGTAAGGTGTTATATGTGATATCATAATAACATGAGAGTAAATATTTTACCTATATAATATTTTATTTTAATATATCATTATTACCATCCATTTAAAAGAAAATTGAAAAATACATCACATTGGTTTTCGAGGGTGTATTCCATAGTACACGCGAGCAATGATTTCGTATCCGACTTAAAGGAAGTAGAGATGGATGTAGGTCATGAACTGAACATAATAAAACTTCAGTCTATATATGATATTTATATTTTTATATACTCATGTTTTAATAATAATTTAATGTGTTTTAGGAATAAATAAAATAAAATTTTTAGTTAGTGACATAACCTTTTATTCAGACAACTCCTTTTGGTTTTCACAAAAAGCCTTTCTACATTGGATTTTTGACCAAAATAAGGTTTCTAAGATGATTTTAGATAATTGAAAAATTTATTTTGGAAATTATTTTCACAAATAATGGGTTTTTAATCCGTGAATAAGAGAGGATATGGGGAGGCCTTTTATAAGGGAGGTTAGTGGCACACTTGTAATGTTTGAAAAGAAAAAACTGTACACATTTTTAAAAATGAAACAAGCGACCAAAATGGCCCATTTTAAAAACTAGAATATTTAAAGTCTAAATATTTCCACAAAATGGAGGTTTTACATGTTTTTGGATATTTTTAACCCTTATCCTATTATTTTTCCCCTGGGTAAGGCCAATTTTTATTTAACTACAATAATTAATTTTTAATATTTTTACATTTCAATATGGTCAAAATTTAAGTTTACCTTCTCATATAATATAAATTATTTTGATCTCAAATATGGAATGAATTTTTCCAATATCTATTCACATAATCGTCAATATTTAATTAGAAATTAATCCTGTAAATGTGATGAGAAAGTGGTTTTCCAAAGAGAAATGTTCAAATTTTTAAATTTTTTTATATAAAAGACAACATATAATTGAATAAAATGTACTTAATTAGATTAATATATATATAATTGAGTATATTTTACTTTTAATTCAATATTAATTTTTTTTAAATTTTTTCAAAACAAATGAAAATTCTTAATAAAAGGCAGAATTTTTCATTATTCTTCAAAAAATATATTATTTTAGAAAATTCTAAAAAATTCACTTTAAGATAATTTTGACATGTAGATTAAAAAATATATTCTTATTTTTTCAAATAAATTTTCTATAATTTTAAAAACAAAATTTTATAAGTGTGAAAAATGTGACAAATATATTTTTTAGAGAAATGCCATTTTGAATTATAAAATTGGATTTATTCTTATCACTTGTATAGGGAAAAAATAAGATGAATGTAACACCCCAAGATTTTTATGACACAGATTTTTTTTAAATTCATTTGATGTATATTTTTGTATGATACACCATGATAAGCTTGCACTTCACACAACAATGACTTAGCTTTTAGTATACACAACACTATTCTTGGATTGTGTTATGCACAATATCAAGTTATTTTTATATACTGGGTTTAATAAAACAACTCAATATTATAATATAACCACATAACCTATAAATTATAATAGTGACTATGAAAACTATTAACTTAATTATGAAAATATTCTTTACACATGTATATATAATTAATTATTTTGTGAGAAAATAATTATCAATGAAAATAAAACCGTTTTTAAATAAATTTTTTTTTTCTGAATAACAATTTAAATTAAAATAAGTGAGTTTATAAAATAATAAAATAAAACATTATATATTTTATTAATGAAATATTTATTTATTATATATTAAATATGATGTTAAAAATCAATCTTATATATTTTTAGACATGGTAAAAGAATAATTTCAATATTTCAGATAAAAGAATTATTTTTCAAAAAATGTTGTTTTAACTCATTTTGATGGTACACCCATTTTAAATCTAGATTTTTTAAATTATATATATTTTATTAGATAATATACAAATTTTTATTTTAAATAGGTATTTAAAAAATTACCTTGGATGAATTTTTGATATTTTTCGGATAACATTCAACTTTTAATGAATAGTAAAAATATACTAAATTGTAGTTGAGGACAAATTTTTAATCAAAATAATTTACTTTGTTAATTAATATTATATAAGTGTTTTAAAATATAAATATACTATATTTTTATCATTTAATATAATGTAGTTGATTGGAATTAATTTTACATTTAATTTTATTGTTAAAAATTTTCAATATTTAGAATATTTTAACTTTTAAGACTAGTTTTCTCATTCAAAAAACAAGGGTAATTTGAAAACAATTGTTGAAACTCTTATGTTTAGAATATTAAAAACGAGTTCCATAATTGGAATTAGTGAGTAAAAATTAAGTTAATAGGGTTCTTTTATTTTAGGGTGTATGAATAGTAACATTAGTAAATTTTTATTTACCACATTAAAAATGTAAATCAGAGAATTAAATGTGAAAAATAATTTTATAAAATTACCCTAACACTTTTCCTAATATCATTGGATGAGATGTTTTTGACGTAAATTATCCTTGTGTCAAAATGGTTTCTTTTGGAAGGTAATTGAATGAGATTATGAAATTTAATATATTTTATTTAAAGAGAAGTTAAATATAGGTTACTCATATTTTAATAACTATATCCTTCTAATATAAGGTTATACAGAATATAAGTTCAATTATAAATACTAATTTCAAATATATTTTTTTATTTATCATTGTAATTTAGTTCTAATTTTTGTTAAATAAATAATAACTATAAAGGCATATAAATTAGTGATGTACAAATTATTTTATTGAGAAAAATAAATAAAATAAATATTATTAAAATGATAATAACCATTAAAAGACAAAAACACTTGAAAAAATATTAATTTTCAATTATTCCTCGATGATAGTCATCCAAGGGTAGATTTATTGACCATTTGGATCCATGTGTAAAATTTAATGACACTTATAATATTTTATTTAAAGTGATGTTAAAGTTGCAGCAACTATGTTTTAATTTATCCATCATTTTTATGTTGGATTTTATAGAAGAAATATTAATATATAAGTATTATTATAAATAAAGGAATTATCTTTATAATAGTATTTTATTTTCAATTTTTTTTCATGATATATGTATATTAAATAATTTCACAAAACCGATGTAGTAAAAAATTTATTTATGGAAATAAGAAATTAATGTTATTAAAAATATTAAAATAAATATTATCTTGAATAATTAATAAATCCATTGAATTTTATTAATGAACATGACCATATTGGAATATAATAAAATATTTAGTTCAAGGATAACATCATATCTTGATATTTTTCAAAATTAATAAATTTAATTGTTTCAAAATTGGAAATATTGATTGTTCATCAGAATAAATTATTATTGAATTATTTAAAAATTATATTTTTTAAGAAATATATAATAGTGATGATATTGTGGAAAATTATATAAATTATTTATTTATATTATAATTTTCATCAATTAAGAGAGCACTTGACCATTTTCATATTGTAATTATTGTTACCTTAGTTAAAAATTAAAAACAATAACTAAGTGTTAATTAAATGAATAAGGTTTATATAGAGAGAAACACTTGTCTAAAATTTATTGGTTTATGAGATTGCAACCTTATATAATCTCTTCTTAGAAATACAATAGGTTTTGGGTAATTTTTATTGTTTTATCTTTTATTATAATATACTATTTTTTGAGATTCCAAAAGTTCCCCTCACCTCTATTATAAAAGGGAACATCAGCCCTCACTTCATCCCTTCAAATTGAGCCTTCTAGATTAGATATACACTACCAATTTTCTTTCTCAAATTCTTTAGATAAAATCAAGAGGTTTTGGTATTCTCAAAATATAAGCTCTAGTGCCTTTAAGAGGAGATATGGTGGGAGTTCATCGAAGAAGGTGTAATATTCTCTATCGATTCATTCAAACTTATTTCTTATTCTAATTAATATTCATGAGTTGTTTCCATTATAAAGTAATAAATCAAGTATATATTATATACTGAGATGTTATTATGATAATTGAACAACCATATTCTACCTTCTATCCATCATATGAAAAATGAAATCACCACGCGTGCGTATATATGACTCAACATCTCCACACTGTGGTTTAATATGTTTTTCACCACCACCATAATTGGATTGTTATAATGATAGAAATTGTAACTATATGTGATTATTATAACATGATATGAATTATATAATAAAATTTATATGATCCACTTCTATAACATTTCAAAATTATGGGAATGATATCGTTGCTCGGGCATATGTACGACCTACCATCTCCAAAATGCGATACAATTCATTCTTCATGAAATACATTAAATCCTGATTATACAAATGTACAGAAAAAATAAATATGATATATATTTTTTTAATACAATTTTTCAATGAGATAACTATAAAATAATAAGGATAACCAGAACTTATTCAACAAAACCTACATAAGAAAATTATGCAGTTAATACCCAAATAATGAGTAATAATGAAATGTTATTAAAAAAAGATGATAATATAACCATATATGATATCATGAAAATGACTATAATTATGGAATAATTCAATTAAATTATTTAAATCATTATATAGGGGGTTTGGATACATAAAAAGGATATCATACCTAAAATACGAGATAATTTTACACTCTCATTGTTATGATATATTGTTTATATGTAAGTATTTAATAGAATATATTTATCATATATGCCCATGTATTCTAGAAAACTATTTTCATAAAATGTCTTAATATTCTTTTTTGGATGCCTAAATTAATTTTTATACATTTTTTTACTTTTACCACATGATTTAAATAGAATCATTATTTTATTGTCAAACGAGGTACTTTTTGTCTTATCCAGCAATAGTACGAGAAGAATGTTTTATTTAAACATATACATCACAAATAGATTTTTACACATTCATAATTCCTTACTCCCACGAAAATTACTTTACAATAATAGTTCAAAGTTATTTTCATATAATATATTTTTTTTTAATTTACTATAATTTTGAGAAAAGAAAACATTTTTAAAGAAGAAATGATATTTTCCTAAAGAATTAATTTCAAGTGTTCTATCAATTTTCTTCCATCTATGATGGAATTATTTAATACGGTTATGTTTCAAGTATACAATACCTATTATTCCTATGGTTTTATTTTTTATGATGAAATTTTATTTAGGAAATTCATTTATTTTCATGGTTTATGTTATGATAAGAATATGTTTAAGAACCCCATTTTATTCCTTGGGTAATGCTATGATGAATGAATTATGTTTTTATGGCACAAGTGTTTATGATTTAATTATGATATGAGTGGGAGCTATGTCTCCCACCAATGCGTTGGGTAAATATGGATAACTCAAGAGGTATATATTTTATGTTTGAACCTAATTTCATGTTCATAATTCTATGTAGTACCTGGTTTTTATGTCCTTAATTTTACGCACAGACCTGGTTCTCATGTCCATATGTTTATGCATGGTCCGGATTTGATGTCCATAATTTAATGAGTGAACCTGTTACTATTTATACATGTTCACAAAGTCACTTTTTTATGTGTAAGATATAATTTCATATCATAGGTTAATGTTATGATCTCACAGATTGTGTTATTTTATTTATTTATGATTCATGTATTATGAACTATAAAAATATATTCCATGATTTTGGATATGAAAGGTATGAACTTTTATTTTCATGATAATGTTCTCATATAATTATTTTCATGAGATTCCTACATATCTACTTTTTATACCTGTATTGAGCATCTGATCTCACCCCTTTATTTGTTTTCTTTTATTTAGGTTATAAATAAATATTTTAGGTAGGGGTACTAAAGGGGAAAATATATATTTGGGAGATTTTTAATATATTTTTCCAAATTAGATGAATGTGTTCAATGTTTTCAAATTCACTAATGTAATATAGTATTAGGGTTTTTTTAATTTGTTATGTATTCTATGAAATTAATGTAATGTCCATTTACATTAGGCTTGGGGCATTGGATTTTGTATAAGAGGGATAGTTTAGTTAAACTTTGGAAACTAGGACGTGAAAACAATAGTGAAATCCCTAGAGATATTTATAAGGATATTTATAGGGATTTTCCTAATGATATATCTAAGTATAAGATACAATGCTAGAATTTATTAACAATCATGGATTACCTTGGAGTAAACCTATGATAATTCCTTTGATTATGTGGTTTTCCAATATGATTTGTTTTGTTGGCACTATTCTTTTATATTTTACTCAATGGATGAAACCTGAAGGAACCATGTTAATGATAATTACAATTGAAAATGAAACTATTTCACTTCTAATAAACCATATGATATGGGAGCTGCAATGAAAAATATTTTATCTATACTCACAGAAGTTATAAATCCTAATGGACTTCCAAATGAGTAGAGGAGGGAACAAATTTCTATTGAGTCTTTTTTGAGGCAACATCCACCATATTTATGTTGGTTTTATAGTCTCTATGTTAAAAAATAATGGACCAGTACCACTGAAAAGATATTTTTCATCCTTCATTGTTCAAAAAATGAAAAAGTTGTGTTGGCTATTTATACGCTAGAAGGTGAAGCTGATGAGTAGTGGACTCTTATTAAGAAAACATTGGATAAAGAATAAATTGGATATATTGAATGATAAGAGTTTAAAGTAATATGTTTTAATAAGTAATTCCATAATATTATAAAAACAAAGATAGAGAAGGAATTATTTTATCTTATGAAATATGATGATGAATCTAATGGTATCTATAAATCTAATTTTAAAAGACTTTCATGGTACGCTTTTGGGTTAATTATTATCCCTAAAAGAAAAATTGACTGATTCTTCAGTGACATAAAACTAAATATCCAAAAGCCTTATCTATAAGGGACATTGGATTCTATAAATAATTTATTCCTTGTGCCCTAAAAGTGTAAAAGGAAGTTGGTAACTCTCATGGTTATGGAGATAGGAAAAGTAAGATGGAGCTTAATGGAAACTCTAATGGTTTTTTCATAATGAGACAAGAAAATTCTCAACCTCCTTATTTAAAAAATGTGAAAAATAGAAATCATAGGAATTTATGAATGGAACAAGAATATGCTTCAAGTGTGGGAAGACTATCTATCGAGAAAAAGTGTTTCGGAGTGATGAAAAATTCCATTCAATGGATATAAAGCTCAAGAAAATTCACCATCAACACATAAATTCTACAATTGCAAGGAAATGAGGATTATTCTAACCAATTCCCTAATAAAAAGGTTATATATGATTTTCAAAGTTAGAAAACACTTAAAGGAAAAGAAAAAGGTAAATTTCATGTGATCACTATTGGAAATATAGAGTAAGACAAGGAAGTTATGGAATAATTTAGTGTTTATGTAATGTAATTCTAGAATACTGTTGTAGAATCACTTTTATGGTATTATGGAATAATTTATCCATAATGCGGTTTCTATATTTATTTAAGAGTATATGTTGAATGATACTGATAACCATGAAAATTGATTAAGATATTTTTTTAAACACATGATTAATGTAAGTACAACCCTTAATATGTGCATAATGTTGGGATAATGAAATAAAGAGATGTTTGATAGTATTAATTACCTAAAGACTAATATGATGACATAAAGGATTAAGTTATAATTTTTTGTATGTGGAAAAGAGTTAATTTTTGAATGTATAAATATTTTTAATAAGGTTATATGATAATTCAATTGTTTACCATATTTACTAAAAATACATAATTATGGAATTCACATTTCTGTAATGTGGCCAATATGATGTACCATATAAAATATGGGTGATGAATATTAAGCTGAGTTTGTGCACATCAATCGAATGTTTTATATTTTCATATTTTAGAAGGATTGTAATGTTATAAATTTATTTAAATTGTAAGTTAAACTTCATATGCAGTTTGATAGAATAATTTATTATCACACCATAGGTGTACTTATGCATATTTGATAACCTATGTTAACCTTTTTTGTGATAAAGATAGATGGAATAACCTATAATTATATTTATATATCACATGATCTATTAAAATATAAGGAATGATAAATTTAACCTCATTTATTGGAATAAGAGATGATGTGTAAATTGGTCAAGTTACAATGAAAGTATAAGATGATACATAATCAAGTAATTATTTCATCCATTATTCATCTCAATGAACATGATATTGAAACCAAAAATTTTATCATAGTAACATATTATATGATAAATTATATGGACCCTTAGATCATTGCAAATTTATGGTTTTTGATTAATAAATTATTCTAATGATTTTCTTAATCACTCTCCATTAGATCTGGATAGTTTGATTTCTCTTATATATCCATGTATTCACTTGAAACCTATGTTATCCTAGGTGGAAACACAGGTATAAGGGTCTTCAGGAAACCATTATGTTCCAAATATTCCATTTTAAATGGACGTTTTATTATTTGTTTTTACGATGTGGGTTACTATGATAGAAAATTTCAAGAATTAATAATTTTATAACCCCTAAAAATTTCAATGATGAAATTCCATTTAAGGGGGGTAAAATGTAACACCCTGATATTTTTATGAGGTATATTTTATTTTAAAAATTATTTGATGTATTGTCTTGTACCATACACCAAGATAATATTTCACTACACAAAACACCATCTTAGATTAGGTTATACACAAAAATATGCTTGTATTTTGTTACACATAATTTCAAGTTCTTTTTATAGAGTTCATATCATTCAATACCGAGTTTAAGTGAAAAAATAAAAATTATTATGCTGCCTTATAAACTATACATTATAATAGAAATTATGAATATTATTAACTAAATTATGAAAATATTCTTCAAACACACACACACATATATATATATAATTCTGTTATGTTAAAATAATTATAAATGAAAATAAAACCCTTTTTAAATAAAAACAGTTTTTTTCTAAAATACATTATAAATGAAAATAAGTGATCTTATAAAATAATAAAATCACTCTAGATGGATTTTATTAAAGAAATATATATATGTAATATATGTTAAATTTAATTTTTAAAATTCATGTTATATATTTTCCAGACATAATATAAGAAAAAATTCAATTTTTCAAATAAAAGAAGTATATTTTTTTAAAAATATTTTTAAAACATTTTGTGAAACCCCCATTTAAAATATAGTTTTGTACACATTTAAATATTATATTTATCAATAAAAACTTCTTCTTTTAAATATTCATATAAAAATGAACTTGGGATGAATTTTTGATATTTTTCGAATACCTTTTAAATTTTGATGAATAGTTAAAAAAATACTAAATTTTAATTTAAAAAAAAATTCAACGTAATTATTTTTATAGTTAAGTTATATTATATAATTATTCAAAAATATAAATATATTTTATTTTATCATTTAATACAATTTTGGTCATTGGCATTAAATTAAGATTTAATTTTCATGTAAAAACATCTCATCCTTTTTCAATGTTTTATATTTTTAAAACTCATTTTGTTATTCAGACAATAAGGTAAATTTTAAATTAATTACTAATGCTTCGGTATTTTGAATTTTTAAAAATGGATTCCATAATTTTAATCAATGAGTTCATATTATTTAAATATGTTTGTTTTATTTTTGGGCATATGAATTGTAACTGTAGTAAATTTTTATTTACTATGGTAAAAATGTATATTAGATAATTAAAGGAGAAAATTATATTATATAATTACTATAACACTTGTACTAATATAATTGGATGATAATTTTTCGAGATAAATCATTCCTGGGTCGAAGTGACATCTTTTAGAAGCAACATGGATGATATTACGACATTTAATATATTTTATATTAAGAAACGTTAAATATGCCTTACTAAAATTTTAATTACTATATCATTTTAATATATGAATATTCAGAAGCAAAGTTAAAATATAAATAAATTTTTTAAATAATTTTTTTTATTTATCATGGATTTTTTTTATAAATACATAATTACGTTAAATTCTTATATATTCATGATGTAGAAATTATTTAGTTTGTCAAAAATAAAGAACATAATTTTTATTAAAATGATAATAACCATTAAAAGACAAATAAACATTTCTAAATATTAATTTTTTGAGTATATATTGACCATAATCATCCAAAAATATAGTTATTGACTATTTTGATCCGTATTGAAAATATTATAAAACATATAATATTTTATTTGAAGTGATGTTAAAGTTGTCACATTCATGTTTTAATACATATAGCATTTTAAATATTGGATTTAACAATGATATAATAGTCTATCAGTATTATTATGAAATACAAAGGATTTATATCCATAAATTTATTTTATTTTTAATTTTTATTCAAAAAATTAGTATATTAAATAATTACGTAAAACTGATGTAGTAATTATTTTATTAATGGACATATCAATTTATTTTTATTAAAAATATTAAAAAAATATAATTTTAATAATTCCTATATCCAGTAAATTTTATATATTAAAATGAACTATTAGGAATGTAAAGAAATATTGTTTTCTAGGATAACATCTTATCTTGATATTTTAAATAATCAATAACTGAATTATATCAAAATTTACACTATTTATTGTTTATGAAAATAATATATTATTAAATTATTTAAAAATAATAAAACATTTTTTAAAATATAAAATAATTTGGATGAGGTGTGAAATTATTTAAATTATTCATTTATGATCTAATTAACATCTACTTAGTAAATATTTAACTCATTTAATATTGAAATATCTATCACCTTAGTTAAATATTTAATAGAATAAAAAAGTGTTAATTAAAAGGATATGGTTTATATTGACTGAAATACGTGTCTGAAATTTATTTTGTTATGATATTACAACCTTATCATCTCTCATTTTCTATACTGGGAAATATTTGTGGTTTTTAGATATTTTTTTATTATAAATTTATATTCTTAGAGATTCCAAAAGTTCCCCTCACCTCAATTATAAATGAGATCATCATCCCTCACTTCTCCACTTCACATTGAGCCTTAAATATCAGATATCCTTTACTCATTTTCCCTCTCATCATCTTTTTTTAAAATTTATAGGTTTTGGTATTTTCAAAATAATAACTCTAGTTTCTTTAGGGGGAGATCTAGAGGGATATCATTGAAGCAGAAGAAATATCCTCTACCAATTCTTTCAAAACTATTTCCACTTCTACCTCAACTTAATGAATTTTTTAAATTACAATGTTATAAATAAAGTATATATTATATAATGATATTTTTTATGATTATTAGAAAACCATATTCCACCTTCTATTAGTTCTACAAAAAATGAAATCACCACGCGTGCGTACATACGACTTACCATCTTCACGACGTGGTGTAATCTGTTTTCTACTACCACATTACACGATGGGTATAATGAGGGAAATAATTAATAATTGTTATTATTATGAAATTATATGGATTCTAGAAAAAATATTATACCATCCACTTCCATACTATTTCACAATTATGGGAATGATATTGTCGTTCGTGTGTACGTACGACCTACCATCTCAACGATGTGATACTATTCATTCTACATGATATCAATTAAAGAATGATTATATAAATGTATAAAATTGATATATATGATATATATTATGGTATAATTATTTCCAATGATATAAATATGACCTAAGAACGAGAACCCGAACTTATTAAAGAAACCATGCATAAGAAAACGAAGCAGTTAATAATCAAATAATGAGTAATGATGAAATGTTATTAAAAATGATGATAATATGATCATATATGATATCATAAAAATTAAAATTATTTTTGAATAAGTAAATGACATTATTTAAATCATTATATATGGGGTTTAGATAAATACATAGGATATCAGATATAATGTAAGGGATAATTTCACAATCTCATTATTATCTGAGAATATTTATACACAAGTTTTTACTAGGGTATATTTTTCATCCATGTCCATGTTTTATAAAAATTTATTCCCCAAAATGTTTTAATATTAACCTATGTATTTTTAAAGTCATTTTTACCCATTTTGGTATTTTACTACATGGTTTGAAAAGAACCATTCTTTCATTTTCCATACAATGTCCTTTTTGACTAATTCAATGAAAGTATGAGTATAATTTTTTATTTTAACATATATATAATGAATGGATTTTTAATCTTTCATAATTACATATTTTCATGAATATTAATTTAAAATATTTTAACATTATTTTCGATGAAATCGTTTTCATTTATTTTTTTTCATTTTGAAAAAGGAAAATATTTTGAAGAAGAAAGGATATTTTTATAAAGAATCAATTTCATGTGTTCTATAAAAATTATTTTCCCTCTATGATGGAATTATTTAATAGTGGTATGCTTCAAATATACTATCCCTATTATTCATATGGTTTTATTTCATTTATTATGGAAACCTATTTATGAAATCCATTTTTTACATGGATTATGTTATGATAGAATTATGTTTAAGAATCACATTTTATTCCTTTAGTTATTAAATGATGAATGTCTTATGTTTTTGTGGCACATGTAAGTATGAATTCATTATGATATGGGTGGGGAATATATATCCCAACAATTCATTGAGTAAATATCGATAACTCCTGAGGTATATATTTTATGAAAGAACCTAATTTCATGATAATAATTCAATGTGTGGACCTGGATTTCATGTTCATAATTATATGTGTGGACCTAGTTTTCATGAACATATCTTTATGAATGGTCCTTATTTAATGACCATTATTTAATCAGTGAACCTGTTACTATTTATACATGTTACGAAAGTTACAAGTTTATTTTCAATCCATAATTTCATGTCTTATTTTAATTTTATGATCTCATGGATTAGGTTATTTGATTTACTTATGATTCATGCATATAAACTATCAAGAAATTTCCATGTTTTTTGACATACAGGGTATGATATTTTATTTTTAGGATCATGTTCTCATATTCTTATTCTCATGATATGCCGCATATTTTCTTTTTATACCCTTAATAAGCATATGAACTCACCCATTTTTTTCCTCTATTTATAAATAAATATTTCAGGTAGTGGTACTAAAGGGGATGGTCTTTACAGAAGATGTTGAAGATCATTCACAGGATCACAAGAATGTGTTCTAAGTTTCCAAAGGCACTAATCTGACACAATATTTCAGAGCATGTCTGTATAATGTTTTATGTATTCGACAAAGGTAATGTAATTTCCATGTACATCAGTGTTGGGTCATTATAATGAATGTTAATAATTTGATTTAATATATATATATATATATATATATATATATATTTGATTTAAATAATTCAAAAAATTGGTTTTTCAATTTGTTGATATAAAATTCATTTTTCAGTAAACACTAATTTTTATAAAAAGATTATATTTATTTGGAAATAGTTTTTCATTTTATTTCTAATTAACTATTACACAAGTAATTCATTTTATATACAAGTTTAAACTATATATTTTCAGAACATAGTTAATCCTATTCAAACCCTCCACTTCAAAACCTATGTGATTATTATAATATTAAATAAAAATAAATTAATATTATGTCACGTTCCATTTATACTTAGGGTTATTCTGAATGTAAGATAAACTATGTGTTGCATGTAATGCAAGATAAAATCATTGTTCTGTGTAATGAAAGATAAAATCTGTGTTGTGTGTAATGAAAAATATCAAAATATGAAATGTTTTTGAAAAAAACATTTTAAAAAATCCCAGGGTGATAGATTCTACCCCCTTAAATAAATTTCATCCTCAAATATAAACTTTTGATCGATAAAAATGTATTAATATTTAATATTCGTTTTTTGGAAAAACCATATCATAAAATTGGTTAATAAAAATTTATGTTTGAAAGAGAGGAAGGGATGCATGGGGGTAATATGGAATAACACACACTAGGATTCCAGATTGGAAAAAATAGGTTGGAGACGATGATTTAGACATGGTAGAAAATAATAATTTCAAAATAATGATAGATGGTGATAGATATGATTGATCAAAATAGAGTTAATGACCATGTGGAAAACAGAAACCACAAAACCATGACCGAAATAGTGTGAAAAAAGGTCATTGATATCATCAGAAGTGATGGTATTTGTAATTTTTTTATTTCAATATCATTTTCTTATAGTTGGGGAATTTTCCAAATAATATAAACTTATATGATCCCATCTATTACATAAGCACAATAACATCCATATTTCATGATTTAATCTATTTAAACTATATATTATACTCTAAGAGATTAATTTTTTTGGTATGAATCACTAAAGGATAATAACATTATTAAAATATTTTTATCTCGTTCTTTCAATCTCTAGTTATAATAAAGAACAAAAGGGATAACATAGGTCATGAATAAATCATCATGTGGTAAAAGAATACATTAATCTATAAAACCTCATCCAAAGTTTAGCTGAAATCATTCCATAAATGGTTAAACTTATGACTCTACAAAAATTCAAAATTTCATAATAAGTTCACTAAATTTCCCCAAAAAACCTAACATTAATCCCCCAAAGAACATGAAGTATGTCTAATTTCACATAACAAATATGTGAATACATTGATAATATATTTTACTAAAACATATTAATTTCTTGAAATACCATTAAACCTAAATGAAAACGTACCTTATTTCAAAAATTAACTCTTACATCATTCCTGAAGAAAATCATAGATTATTGAATATATTACATAAATTAAAATTTTTTGTAAACCCCATAAATGATTACATAATTTTTTTTCATAAAATAATTAATCATTTTAAAGGTATTCAATGCAATCCAATTTACATTATCCATATTAATAATCTATTTACCTAATCTAAACACCACATATTTAACATCAAGAACATATTTTGGGTTATCTTCCCTTAATAAAAATATCAACTTTTGATTAAATCAATTTTCTAGGACATCGTAACATTTTATGTATTCTTGAAACTCAATAATTAAAAACTATTGTGTAACAACTAATTGATCTTTAATGATTCAAATTACCAAAATATCACTGAAAAAATATAATTCTTTGAACACCCATACAAAAACACATCAATCATTACAATTTCTTCATACAATGTTATCTAGACTATATCTTCTTACTCCACAACACTTCTTTCCTTACATATGTTATTTTTAGCCTCATCATCATAAAAAATATAACCGTTACTTATACAAAAATTCTTAGTATCTTAATGAGATTTCCCTTTAGGACATTGATTTTCATAATTCTCATTCTTAGAACATTTCAAACATTCTACCACCAATGATATCATAGGGAGATCATTATTATCATCAATTGTGTTAACCAATTTTTTCATTTTTCCTCTCTAATTAAATGCTCTATATCTTTCTTTTACACACTCAAAACATATTATTGTTCCTTTGAGACATTCCATAGAGTGCCTCTTCCAACATTATTTACACATAGGAACCTGAATCTTCTTTCCTATATGGTCTCCATCATTTAAACTCTCAAACAACTCTATCTTTATATTCTTTGGTTAGTCAGGGAATTGTTTAAGGTGTATGTTATTAATCATATATCATGATAATTATTGAGGGATGATAACAATATCCTTCACTCTAGTCCTCATACTATTTGGTTTCTCATCAACACATTGTCTATCACATTAAATGTTGATCCAGTTTTTTCTATTTCCCACCATTGACTATAATTATAAAGCATAGTGTGAAAAATTATAATCATATTGGAAAACCACATAATCATGGAAAATCACTTATAGTATGTCTAAATCCTAACAAATTATTTTTAATCCTAGAAACTTTAGGTTTAACCTAGGTTATCCAGGGAAATTATTTTAATATTTTATGATGGTTTGTAAAGACTTCTTAAATTTTCAATGAGTATCCATAAGAGTGTCAAACGAGGTGTGTATCATGGACTATTTCTGTGCACCAAGGGGTGATCAAGTCCGAAATAATGTTCCATTTTAATTTTTATTACCCCTAGGAACCTCTATAAATGTGCCACTTCAACTTTTAGTATTTATATAGGGATGTAATTTCATGGAAAATACATGATCTATACTTTAAAAATATTCAAGGAAATTTTCCTATAGTTTAACTAATCCTTAGAAATATCCTCAGACATATACTTAGAAATATCCCTATAGTACTCACTCAATTTTCTACCTCCAAGCTTCCAAAGGTTAAACAATAATTTCATATGATTCCAACTATACTATCCCAATATTTCCATAAATAGATATTAAATATTTTATATGAATATTCATTATATCACTCAAACACATTCTTGAGGATCATAATGGTTTAGTTTATTTGGATACTATGAGAAAATATTTTAATTTATTGAAGGATATTAAATGTTTCCCATAATAATCTTACCATTTAGTAATCTTAAAATATATACCCTACTTAAAACCTTTATTCAGATCCTTGGGAAAAGAAACATAATAAATGGTGAGATCAGATGCTTAGTAATGGTAAACAAGGGAAAATATATAAACCCAATATCAGAATAAGGGTATGAGAACATGATCATAACATATTAAAACTATACCATTCATATAAAAAATAAAAATATCGAGTAATGGAATAAATATTGGTAGTTCATAATGCATGAATCATAAGGAAACCAAAGAACATGAGCCATAAGAGAAACTCATTAAAATAAGACATTGAATTGATACTTGAACATATGCATAGACAATCATTTCCTTTTTAGTCAAGGATCATTTCCAAAACTATCATAGTGGAATGCGTTCAATCCCAAAACCATCGTAATATTCAAGGTTCACTCCCAAGACTATCATAATGCATAGAGTCACATACTAAACTTGGTTTACTACCCACTATTATCCTATTTATCTCATTATATATAAATATTTACATAATTAATTTTAGGGAAATATTGTTACATTCAATCACATAATAAAAATAATATATAATTGTACCAAAATATCATAAAATATTATCATATTAGAACCCATGAAAATAAACGGGTTTCATAAACATTTTATCACAACATTACCCAAAGAAAAAGAATGATGTTTCATAAAGATATTTCATAAAAAACCCATCTTGAGAAATAATATCAATGGTATTGTTGGACCATATCATCTGTAAATCACAACTAGAATAATATAATGTCACATAATATGGAAAATTATGTTTAATGATCACATGTAATACTTCTAGAGGAAAATATTCTTTACAATTTGAAATAAACTCTTTATTAAAACATAAAACATTAAATACATTTAGTTTAAAGTTTCTTTTGAAACATATAATGGAAAATTATATATTATTTAAAATATTTCATGAGGAAAATATTATTTCCACACTAATTTTTTGTAAAATATAAAACAATACAAAAATCATTTTTTTTGAAAATAACATATGAAACTTGCAATGGAAGCATTAAAAATCATTTAAAACATTTTTTGAGGAAAAAATCCTTTCCAGTTTCACTATTGTAATAAAATAAAAAAATTTGAAAATAATTTTTTTTAGAAAAATATCCTTTAAAACATTTAATTTAGTCCCTAAATAAAATAATTTTCTATGGATTTATGAAATTATTTTCATGGAATACTCAATAAAACAAATATTCCATTCATATTTTCAGTAAAATCCTAATAGGCCTAGATTGGAAAATGGAATGATGATTCCTTTAATTTTTTTTGTAAAATGTAAAACTTGGGTAAATATTTATTTAATAAATAATTCCATTAATTTTTTAAAAAATCAGATACATTTTTAGAAAATTTTTTTTTAAGAAAAAAGAGTTTTTTATTGAAGTTATAAATAAA
The DNA here is from genome assembly GCA_963277665.1 of Viscum album. Taxonomy (NCBI): domain Eukaryota; kingdom Viridiplantae; phylum Streptophyta; class Magnoliopsida; order Santalales; family Viscaceae; genus Viscum; species Viscum album. The sequence goes on along the minus strand of OY728141.1, from coordinate 512,673,635 downwards.
TTTTTTTATTAAAAATATTTTTTTTGATTTAATTTGTATATAAAGAGAGTAAAATGAAAGGAACATGTATTATAATGAAATTACTATAGAATAATAAAATTCATCAGTTTCATTAGATATGGATCAAAATATTTCATCATCAAGATGATAATCATAAACCATCCTGAAAAATGATGAGATTATAACTTAAAATGTTTACCAATTTGGTATGCATTAATTCATAATAAAAAATAAATATTAATATAAAATAAAAAATTTAATATAATATAAATTTTTATATTCGTGATATAAAATGGTATTGGGGTAGTATATAAGAATCATAGAATAGTATTGGTGCATAAAAAAACTTATGTCCCAAAGAAGACAATTTGTGGAAGAAATCACTTACTACTTTTGTATATTTTAAATTATGAACACCATTACTGATATATCCTCAAATAAAAATGTTAAAAAAAATAATTTTTTATATTATAATCATAAAATTAATTAATGGTGAGTATACACACCATATAAAAGAAGTAGGCATTGAAACATCATGCGTCTTATAGAAGTAAAAAGTGATATGGAAATCACTTACCTTATGTCTCAACTTCATTTGTACACAATAGAAACTCTAGTATAATAAATATATGTTCACTATGAAAATATCACAAAACCATAATCATATTTATAATACCATATATGTTTTACCTATGTCATTTTATTACTCATTTATCAATAATTCTTGGTTAAAATCATGTTTTGGGTAATAACTGCTTTATTTTTCAGGTATGTTTTCTTTTTTTAATTTTCAGTACTATAACATTAAGCATGTTTATATCATATCCGTAATGTTTAACGTGGTAAAAATACGATATATATTGAATATATATGTTTTTATAGTAATCATAATTCTGATATTGATAATAAAATACACTATTAATAGAGACGGTAGGTCGTATGTACCAATGAACGTTGTTTCCATATCTTTCAATATTAAATGAAATAAAGTTAAATAATATATTAAATTTATAGAATAATTTCTATTTAATATATATATATTTATTACATATTTTTATTTAAATATATCTGTATTACCTTCAAAGTAAAGAAAAAGTGAAGAATAAATCACATCGCTTCTAGAGGCGGTTGTCCGCTGTACCCACGAGTGATGTTATTGTATTCCCAAAAATTGGAAAGTAATGATTTATATTTGATATAATAATTATATAATTATAAATATTTCACAAATATAATATATTTTTATTTAATCTATATTTTTTACCATCGATGAAAAATTGAAATGAAAAACACCTCACATCAATTTGGGAGGCGGTAGTTCACCAAACACACGAGTGATGATTTTGTATGCCACACGATGGAAGTGGATATTTTTATAGGTCACACACTTAATATAAAATTAAATAAGTATATTTAAGATAATTAGGTTATTATATAAGAGTGGTTTAATTATAATTGAAAGATTTGGAAGAAGAAATTATATAAAACACTTTGTTAGGGACATGAACTCCTCTTTGGACAACTCCTTTTGGTTTTCACCAAAGTCCTTGATAGGTTAGGTTTATGAGCAAAAAATATATTATATAATGATAATATTTAATTAATTAATTTATTTTTTCATTTATTGTCAATAAAAATTGGTTTTTAATGTGTGAAGAGGAGATAACATTGGGTGGCTTTTTATAAGCGATGTTGGCAATACAAATGATTTTTTAAAAAGAAAAATATATACCCACGTTTTTCATATTCCAAAAGGATAAAAATAGTTTAATATATAACCTAGAATATATACTTTCAAAATATGTCCATAAAATGGATGTTGGGAATGTTTTGGAACATTTTTAACCCTTATTGATTTATTTTAACCCATGGTAAACCCATTTCTTACTTTAACCATAGTAGTTGATTTTCACTAATTTAATATTCATTATAGTAAATGATTATTCATATATTATTAGAAAAAATGAATTATTATGATAAAAAGTTTTTTATACATTTTAATAAATTCCATTTAAAGAAGTGGAAAATTTTAATTTAAAATTAATCCCACATATGCGATGAGATAATGATTTTCCACAGAAACAATGATCAAAAGTTTAATTTTTTTTGATCAAAATTCAATATCTATAAGTTAAATTTATCTAAATTGGATTAATAAATATCTTATTGAACTAATGTTAATTTATAACCATATTTGAAAAAATATGTGTTTAAATGTTTTAAAATATATGAAATTTCTTAATATAATCCTATATTTTTTCCTATTAAAAAAATTATCACTTCATAAAATTATCAAAAAATAAATCCTAGATAATGTTGACATGATAATTGAAATTTTTAATTTATTTTTTAAAATAATGTTTCTAAAAGTAGAAAAAATATTAATTAAAATAAGTATGTAAATGGAAACAAAACTCCTTCTTAAAAAATATTTTTTTAAGCATAACATTGGATTTATTCTCATATCTTGTCTAGAAAACACATAAGATGAATATTAATTTTTTCTAAGATATAATATATAAATTTAATTAAAATAATTCACCAAAATTGTTGTAATACCCCGACCCTAGATTCCCAGAGTCGGTGAATTATTTTAATACATTCGCATGATTATAAGGAATCAAGTCCCGAAATACTGATCAGTTTAGCAGTCTTGGAAAATATATTACATACATGAATGTTATATTACACTTTCCAATATACAAAAAAAATAATCCTTTGAGAATGACATTGTTCCCTTAGCTTAAACCTGCATCTCAAACATAAAACACTTCTTTGGATCCTGGGAAAATAAAACATAAGAAAGGGGTGAGCTCAGATGCTCAGTAAGGATAAATAATTTAGTGGAAGCTATAAACTTTTAAGGAAAGATATTTAATAAAAACAATACCTTTTAAACAAAAAAGTGAACATAATATGGAAAAAATAAATCAAAAATTACCATATAAACTTGAACATGGATATTCTACTAGTTGAATAACCACATGTAATAACAAATTTCATAATGAGGGAATGTATAGTATGAGAATTTAATTTCTATGTCAAGGCCTCGTGCCAGGACCTAGGGGCTACCTGTAATCGGATCCCAACCCGGAGAGTCTCTGTAACCAGTCTCCATCCCGGAGAGCCTCTGTAATCGAACTCCAACCCGGAGAGCCTCTATAACCAGACTCTAACCCGGAGATCCTCTATAACTGGACTCTAACCTGGAGGGTCTGCTGTAACTGGACCCTAACCCAGAGGGCTTTCTTTTACCAGTCCCCAACTTGGAACATACTAGTCTAATAAATTCATCTTAAGAAAAGGTTGAAATATAACATAAAAATTCGTATTAAAACAAACTTACAAAATGTCAATAAATTATCCTTAAACCATGAATGGCCTAAAAATAACTCATCCATAGTAAAAAATATCACAAAACCTTAAATACAATATTGGAGATTTGTATCATAATAAATCAACCTCTAAAAAGTGTAAAATTTATCAAAGGATGTTGAAATAGATGAAATAAAATCTATTTGAGAGAAATATATCTTTCTATTTTGAAATCATTTAACAGTAACATAATTATAAAGAAAATATTTATTTTTAAAATATTCATATAATATTTAAAGGGAAGATTCTATAACATTATAATTGCGGAAAATTTCCAGACCCGCCGTATAAGTTAAAAAAACATTCTTACCTTAATTTTGTCGAAAAGGCCATAAAGAACCTTGTTTGGAAAACGATAGGAAGATTCTTTTATAAACATCTTATAAAAATTCAAAAATTGGTATAAATGAATTTATACCATAGTCTAGTAAATAGGAAAAATGTTTTGAAATAGATTCGTAGGAAAACACGGATGTGGATGATAAAGAGGTCCCAATAGATACTTATGTAAAAACAACCTCGGATAATATTGAGATTGTAAAATTAACCCTTACCTTGTAATTTTCATTGTTTGAGGGTATGTTAACCTCTTTTATACGAGTTAAATCATTTTTATTAAATTATTCAAGAACCATATACATAATTTTGATATCATATATGATATTCTAATAATTCTTTGTTAATAATATTTTAGTATTATCGTCGTTTCATGTGTTAACTGATTCGTTTTCCTTTATATTATTTATTACGTGAGTCATGTTTTTTATGGATGGGATATATATTATTCATATCTAGAAGGATATGAATTATTTAAACATTATTTGTAATCATCAAATGAAAATTAGTCTTCAATGGTTACGATGGGGAATAAATTTCACTGCGTTCGTGGAGACGGTAATCCGTACGTACGCACGAGCAACAATATCATTCTTTTGATATTAAAATAGTATATAATTGGATAGTATATCATATATATACATAATAATTAATAATTTATACTTATTATTTACATAAATTATACATATTTATTTTACCAATCTAAATAATAATGTATCGAATAACAACTACACCACGACGTGGAGACAATAAGCCGTATGTGCGCACTTATGGTGACATTTCATTCATAGGATTTATAGAACAATGAATATGGTTGTACCATATTTATAATAACATAAAATTATATAGAAGATACTGGATTTATTGTTTTACAGTGGAAACAACAAGGAATGAATAAGTCGAAGAAGAAAATAACTTGATAGAGGTGATGAGATATTTACCTTTTTTCGGGTTATTCCTTTTGATTTGATCAAAAGGGATCCTTATGTAAGCTTTCTGACCAAAGGAAGGACTCTATGTTGAAGGGAGAATAGTTGAGAGGATATTTGGTCAGGTGTTGGCTGAGCCAAATGGATTTGAAGGTGTTAATATTAGAGAAGGAGAAGTGCCCTTTAATAAGTGGGGTGAGGGTCACTTTCAGAAATGATTAATGTATTACTTTATTATACAATCATATTCGGTTTATAATGGCTACGAATGAATTTATTTCAAGCCTTAGGTGGTTATGGGTCGAAATACTCTCAACCAATAGGTGTAAGACAAGTTTAGGTTTCCATTTTAACCTTATCTTTTAGATTTAACTCTTAGTTAAATAGTTTAACTTTTACAGTGTCTTCTTGTATTCTTACACTATATGGTTAATAAAGTTACTATAAAAATCCGAAAGAACCTAAAGTTGTTCATTAATGACATATATAATATTATTTAATCACTTTAATAGAACCTATTATTTTTAGGAATATTATATCAACTAATAATATTGTATTTGTTTTAAAAATAAATTTGTGTCAATTTTGACACTATTTTGTATTTTGTTTTTTTGAAAGTCATAACAACCTTATCACTTAGAAAATTTTTTATCTAATCAACCATAACATTTCATATTATCCTATAAAATTAGTGGAATTCATCAAAAGTATCATATTACTTTTATTTGGATATTTATAATATCAATTATTATAATCTTTCATTAATAAGGTAATTAGTGCATCATTAATGTGTCATAAATAAATTAAATTATTTAATGTCTAAAAATTAAAAATAAAATACCATTATATAGGAAATATTTTTATATTTCTAATGAATATTTATAGTCGAATATATCTTATGTATAACTCTTTATTAAAAATGGCTTACTTATTGATCTTTGATTTAAACTCTTTGAACTCTTCATTAAGTAAAATAATAATAAAAGTCTTAATATAATCCAAGTGGAACTAAAGGATCATATTTTATTCCTAAGGATTCATTTGGTCAAATAACACTTATCCAATAGAATTAGGACATGTTTATTGGTAAAAATAATATCATTTTTCCCTTTAATTACCCTATTTACTTTTAACTGTGGTAATTAAAAGTCAAAAGTTACTATTCACCAAAAAAAAATTATTTTATTGAACCACATTTTACATACTGATATCAACCATGTCTCTCAGGTTTTTTAAATTCAATTCATAGAAGCGGTAAATTAAGTTTTACGCAAATTTGCAAATGCTCCTAGGAGGCGTTGAAAAGACGGTAAAAAGTTCCATAAAATATTTATATATCTAAACTTATTATAAAATGAAACCAATGAATTAAATTGAACATATATAGGTATAATCTATATATTTTGACCTAAAATAAATTTAAATAAAATAAATAATTATTTAAATAAAAATTCATTTTTAAACAATAACTCAATGTTTTTCACTATTCATCAAAAATTGAAAGTTTTCAGAATAACACCAAAAATTCACCCTTAGCTAATTTTAATATTACGAATTCAAAAATGAAGTATATTTTACCAAATTAAAAGCATAGAAGTTTAATATATTAATTTAAAATTAATTCCTGTTATCAAAACAAAAAAAAATGGGTTTTTAAAAAAAGTTAAAACTATCAAAAGATTGACTTGTGTTTATGTCAAATTTAAATTTGAAATTACTTATAATGAACAAAATTGTATTAATTGATAAAAATATAATATAATTATACTTCCAAACCATTTAAATATATAATTGAACACTATAAATTATTTTGATTAAAAAATGTTTTTTTAGTAAAAATTTAGTAATTTTCACTATTCACCAAAATATGAAAGTTATCAGAAAAATACCAAAAAATTATCGAAACTAAATTTTTATGTCCCGATTCTAAAGAAGAAATTTATTTTTTAAATTGAATATATAAATGTGTCAAATATTGGATTTAAAAAGGGTTCACCATTAAAAGGCGGTAAAATTGCATTTTTTGAAAAATACTTCTTTTATCTAAAAAAATGAATTTATTCTTATATTATGCCTAAGAATCACATAATATAGATGATAAAATTATATATATTATATAAGATTTAAAATGACATTAATACTATTTATAATCACTTTTTGAACGATATGGTTGGTAATGTTGTGGTGTGCTCGAACTCAGTGTTTCGTGTAGCGCAAGCTATTAAATTACTTTAATGAGATAAAGTATTATGAGATCTTGGGGTGTTACATTTTCCACTTATTCAAATAAATTGAGTCCTCAAAATTTGAAAATGTTCTTCAAAAATAAAAGGTTAAAAATAGAGAAATACCTTTGTGGAAAACCCACATCGTAAATTTGGTTAATAAAATTTAATATCAATAAGAGGGAAAAGAAAATTAATAAGTTACCACCAAATTATGATCTCGATTTGGAGAAAATTGGTGGCAATTAGAGACACATAATTGGAGGGAAAACATAAATATTTTTAGGGAGTGATTGAGGTCATCAATCATAATATATAATTTAAATATATTGACATAACAGATCCATTATCAAAACCGTTTTCAATACACAAATACGTAAAAAGAGTCTATGGTATTTTTTTTCATTTATTTTTTTTGGTTTGTTAAGGATTCCAAATATCAAATAAAACTCGTGGTTGAAGAATTTTCATTGTCACCACTTACATTAAAAAACATTCCTTTTTTCGTTTAGTAAAACGCTTAGTAGAAAATATTTCCCCTTGAAATGAAATGTCAAAGGGTTTCATACACCGTATAAAAGAATGTCGTTTAGAATTCAAAGGATTCTTCAATGAAAGAATATTGATATTATGTTCCTTAATTAATGTTTAATAATTAATTTAGTCATAGAATAAGTGGGAAATATATATATATATATACTTGACAAGTATAGTTACATCCTTTAACTAATTCCTACCACAAAATCATCTTTTATTCCAAAAGATTTCAAAAGAATATTCTATTTATCCTAATCCTATAGGGTTCCAAAAATAATGAATTTATAACTCACCTATCAGATCTTTAAAAAAAAAACTACATTATACAATCCAGGACATCACGTAGGCCATTGGTAGGTGATGTACCCTTATTTCCATTCGTTGTGGGTTCAAGTCTCCTAGCCTTGCTGGACATGACTGGTTATCGCCCGACCTCTCGGTTTCCATTTTTATGAAAATACAAAAATAACCTTAACAATTGTATCCAATTTCAAACTTAACCCATTCCAAACATTAGACTTATCCAAAATACTTCTATCCAAACTCACTGTCCAAAATTTATATGGAAGTTAAACATAATGAAGATCCTTTTTTCCACGTAATAAAATGTGAACACTTTCATCATGTATTCTTTTTGAAACATGGTAACATCCAAAATTAACATAAAACTTTATTGATTACATTCATGGTCCCTTCTTCTTTACAAAATAATGGATATATTCATTATATCACAAGTAATTTAATATTCCAACAATGATGAAATAAACAATCTGTTAATCAGTTTCAAGGTAGTCAAGAATATCCAATATAATTTTTCAAAATCAACCATCTCTTATTCCATAATCACTACCTCATTATCAAGACCCTATTGAAGATTACCTTTCCTTTAACCATGTATTTTCCAAAAAGTGTAGCTTACTATTAAGTCACTTTTCTTAGAATCATATAATCCCAAATCCTCAATAAAATAGTACTGTTGTACAATCCTTATTTATCTCCATAATTCATATAACCAGTATATTATTGATACAACACTCAAATTAAATAATTCTATAATAACAACATAAGAACACTAGTCATTCCTCTTCATCTGATAGAGTATCATAACATGATTATTATCCAATAGAATCATTTGCGGTATACTCTGATGACTGAGAAATTGATTCACGTAGTGTCCCAACGCCTTGTAGATGAAGCATTTTACATTTGAAACCTTTTTCTTACCCTTGAAATAACGTACTTGGTTTCCTTTTTCTCCACACTTATAACAAACTCCCATTCCCTTCAAGCATTTACCGAGGTGATTCTCTCCACATTTATCACATTTGGGAAAATCCTTCTGTCCCCTCTTCTCTTTATCCATCTTTCTCTCAACCATACTTTTCTTCTCTTGCTTCCCTTCAAAGCCATAGAACACATAGAATTCATTACATATCTTATTAACACATGATATTATTTATTCATGTGTTGATAATACATGGTAGACTATTTACCTTATAAATGTTGGCTTAATACCTTGAAATATATGATCCTTCATACCATTTGGATCATACGTATTTCTGGAGTTCTCATTCCTTTTACTCGGTGCCATTTCTAAACAATGGAATACAGTAGTTTATTTTATGAATCAAAATGAATAATCATAAACTTGTAAAATACCTAACGTAAATTGAACAGTTTATGGATATAATCACTAATAATAAAAATATTTTCTTTGAGGAAGTATTTACTCCTAAATCCTTCATATTGGCTTGTAATGAAAATTTGAATTATCCTAAGCATATCCCCCGAGTGTGTCATAACCAAGAGTGTAGAAAGGCCCGTTGTCATGCACCAGTTCCCGTTCGAGTCTAGATCAAAGTGGTGTTTTTGGGTTTTATCCCTAGGTACATCTATTCCAGAGCCGCCTCTGCCTGCTCGTATCCAGATAGGGATTTATTGCATGGAAATGTCAAAAAATATCTAAATTACCAAAATTCATGGAAGTTATTCTATACTAATCCTCAAAGTATTTCTTAAGGTAATGTTATCTGATCAGATTTTATCTAAATATATTTCCAAGGTTGTTGCTATACTTCTCTGATACCAACTGTAACTCCCAGAACCTATATTCCTAGAGTTAGTGCGTTATTTTAATACATTAGCATGATTAAAAGGAATCGAGTCCCGAAAGACCGATCAATTTAGTAGTCTTGTAAAATAGATTATGTACATGAACGTTACATTACACTTTCTAACATACAACAAAAAAATAATCCATTGAAAATTCCATTGTTCCCTTATCTTAACCCTGCATCTCAAACATAAAATACTTCTTGGGATCCTGGGAAAATAAAACATAAGAAATGGGTGAGATAAGATGCTCAGTAAGGGTAAATAATTTAGCGGAACAATAAAACATTAAGGTTAGATGTGTAATAAAAACAACATCCTTTAAAACATAAACCTGAACATAATATGGAATAAATAAATCAAACATTACCATATAAACATGCACGTGGATATTATACTAGTCGAATAATCACATGTAATAACTAATTTCATATTGAGGGAATTTATAGTTCTAGAATTTAATTTCTATGTCAAGGCCTCGTGCGAGGACCTAGGTGCTAATGGTAACAGGACCCCAACCCAGAGAGCCTTTGTAACCGGACTCCAACCCGGAGAGCCTCTGTAACCAGATCCCAACCCGGAGAGCCTATGTAACCAGAATCCAACCTGGAGAGCCTCTATAACTGGAGGGTCTACTATAACAGGAACACAAACTAGAGGGAATACTTTTACCGGTCCCAAACCCGGAAAATAGTAGTCCAATACATTAATCTTATGAAATTTTGAAATATAACATAAACATTCATATTAAAACTAGCATATGAAATGTCAATTATTTAACCTTAAACCATGAATGGCCTAAAAATAACTCATCCACAGTCAATCATATCACAAAACCTTAAATACAATATGGGATATTCGTATCATAATAAATTAAGTTCTAAAAAGTGTAAAATTTATCAAAGGATATTTCCATAGATGAAATAAAATCTATTTTAGATAAATATCTCTGTCTATTTTGAAATAATTTAAGTGTTACATAATTATAAAGAAAAAATTTATTATGAAAATATTTTTATAATCTTGTAATGGAATATTATATGATGTTATAATGGCAGAAAATAGCCGCACCCTCCGTATAAGTTAAAAAAACATTCTTACTTTTTTTTGTCGAAAAGGTCATACAGTACATTGTTTGGAAAATGATGGAAACATTCCTTTATAAACATCTTATAAAAAGTAAAACAAGGGTATAAATGAGTTTAACCCATATTCTAGTAAATTGTAAATTTTTTTTGATATAAATATTTAAGAAAACACTGACGTGGATGATAAAGTGATCGCAGTAGATACTTACGTAAAAACAACATCGGATAATAATGAAATTATGAAATTAACCCTTAACTTGTACTTTTCCATGGTCGAGGGTACTTTATCCTATGGTATAATAGTTAAATAATTCTTATTAATTTTTATATGAACCATATACATAATTACAATATCATATATGATCTTCTAATAATGCTTTGTTAATAATATTTTAGTATTATCGTCGTTTCGAGTGTTAACTGATTCGTTTTACTTTATATTATTTGTTACGTGAGTCATGTTTGTTATGGATGGGATGTTTCATATTCATATCCATAATTATATCATGTATTGAAAAATTATTTTTAATCATCAAATGAAAATTAGTCTTGAATGGTTAAGATGGGAAATGAATCTCATCGCATTCGTGGAAACGATAATCCACACATATTCATGAGCGACAATATCATTATTTTGATATAAAAATAATATATAATTTGATGGTATATACTATATAAAGAATCATTAACATGTTATATTTATTATTTACATTAACTGTACATCATTATTTTACCCATCCAAATAATAATGTATTGAATAACAACTACACCACGACATGGAGATGGTAAGCCGTACGTACGCATGTATGGTGACATATCATTCATAGAATGGATAAAATAATGAATAAAATTGTACCATATTTATAATAAAATCAAATTATATGGAAGATACTGGATTTATTTTTTTTCAATGGAAACAACAAGGAAATAAGAAGTGGAAGAAGAAAAGAACTTTAAAGAGGTGATGAAATATTTACCTCTTCTTCGGGTTCTTCCTTTTGATTTGATAAAAAGGGATCCATAGGTTAGCTTTATGAAAAAGGAAGGCCTCTGTGATGAAGGGAGGATCATTGAGAGGATATTTGGGCAGGGTCTGGCCGAGTCAAATGGCTTTGATGGTGTGAATTTTAAAGAAGGGGAAGTGTCCTTTTATAAGAGGGGTAATGGTCACTTTAGGAAATGATTAAAGTATTAATTTTTTATACAATCATATTTGGTTTATAATGGCTCTAAATAAATTTATTTCGAGCCTTAGGTGATTATGGGTCGAAATCCTATCAACTTATAGGTTTTAGACAAGTTTAGGTTTCCATTTTATCCTTATCCTTTCGGTTTAACTCTTAGTTAAATAGATTAACTTTCACCGTGTCTTCTTGTATTCTTACACTATATGGTAAATAAAGTTACTATAAAAAAAAGAACCTCCAGTGGTTCATTAATAACATATATAATATTATTTATGACCTTTGGATGAATCTTATATTTTTAAGAATATTATATCAACCAATTATATAGTATTTGTTTTAAAATTTAATTTATGCCAATTTGGACACTATTTGGTATTTTGATTTTGTAAAAGTCATAAAAACCTTATCACTTCAAATTTTTTTATCTAATACACCCTAAAATGTCATATTAATCTAGAAAATTATTGGAATTCATTAAAAGTCTCAAATTACATTTATTTGGATATTTATAATATCAATTATTTTAATCTTTCATTAATAAGGTAATTAATGCATCATCATTGTGTCATAAATAAATTAAATTATTTAATGTATAAAAAATAAAAAAATACCATTATCTAGGAAATATTTTTAGATTTATAATTAATATTTATAGTCTAATTTATCTTATGTATAACCCTATATTGAAAATGGTTTAGTTCTTAAACATTGATTTTAACTTTTTAACTCTTCTTTAAGTAAAATAAAAATAAATGTCCTAATCTAATAAAAGTGAACCTAAAGGACAATATTATATTCCTAAGGATGTTTTCGGTCAAATAAAAATTATCCAATAGAATTATGACATGTTTTTGGATAATAATAATATCATTTTTACCTTTAATTACCCTATTTACTTTTAACAGTGGTAAATTAAAGTCAAAATTTACTATTCACCAAAAATTATTTTTATCTTATTCAACCACATATTACTTACTGATATCAACCGTGTCTCTCAGAATTTTGAAATTCAATTTACAGAAGCAGAAAATTGTATTTTATGCAAATTTGCAAATGCTCCTAGGAGGTGGGTAAAAGACGGTAAAAAGTTCAATAAAATTTTTATATATCTAAATTTATTGTAAAATGACTCCAATGAATTACATTGAATGTATATAGGTATTATATATCTATTTTTGACCTAAAATAAATTTAAATAAAATAAATAATTATTTAAATAAAAGTTTGGTTTTAATCAATAACTCAGTGTTTTTCACTATTCATCAAAAAGTGAATGTTTTCAAAAAAATACCAAAAATTTACTCTAAGATAATTTGGATATTATGAATTAAAAAATGAAGTCTATTTTACCAAATTCAAAACATATAAGTTTAATTTATTAATTTATAATTAATTCTTGTTGTGAAAATAAAAAAACGGGTCTAAAAAAACTATCAAAAGATTGAAATGTGGTTATGTAAAATTTAAATGTGAAATTACTTATAATGACCAAGATTATATTAAATGAAAAAAATATAATCTAATTATACTTATAAACCATTCAAATGTATAATTTACCACTATAAATTATTTTGATAAAAAAAGTTGTTTTCAGTTAAAATTTAGTAATTTTCATTATTCACCCAAATATGAAAGTTATCAGAAAAACGCAAAAAATTTATCAAAACTAAATTTTTATGTCTCAATTATAAATAAGAAGTTTATTTTGTGAAATTTAATATATATAAGTTTCAAATATTGGATTTAAAAAGTGTTCTTCATTAAAAGGTGGTAAAATTGCATTTTTTTGAAAAATACTTCTTTTATCTGAAAAAATGGTTTTGTTCTTATATTATGTCTAAGAAACACATAATACGGATGTTAAAACTATATAGAGTATATAATATTCATAATGTAGTTAATACTATTTATAAAATCTTTTTGAATGACTCTTTTAGTAATGTTGTGGTGCGCTCGAACTCGGTGTTGCGTGTAGTGCAAGCTATTAAGTTACTTTAATGAGATAACATACTATGAGATCTTGGATTGTTATAATTATTTTTTTAGTTTATTTACGTAAAAACTGTTTGTTTTCTTAAAAATATATATTTCAGAAAATTATCTAAAACATATTTTTGTGTAATGCAAGATAAAATATGTGTTCTATATAATGAAAAATACCTAAAATATTGAGTTTATATGAAAAATTTATTTCATTAAACTTTGGGGTGTTATAGTAGGATCACTAGGTTATGATTCCATCAAATATAGTGGGAGTGGACTAAATATTTTTCTAACAAAATATAATTAAAAATAGGATTTAAAAAATATGTATGTAAGGGGATATAAAACATCTAGTGGTCCTATACTGAATGATGAGTATACCATTAGAATATTATTTTATTTCCAGTAGACACCATGTAGGGTTTTTTGTATCCTAGAAAAGGGAATTTTTTACCCATGTCCGTAAAACTCAAATAGGGTATTTTTTCCCACACCACACCTCTACAATATCCTTTATATCATTTTAATCATATTTAAAAGAGACTTATATAAATATAACTGGCCTAATTTAGAATCTCACTCGATAAATTTCCATTATAGTAATTCCCATTTTAGATTCCTCTAACACGTCACTACCTCGGTCATTACAAACTCCCCACAATATTGATTCATATCTATGATAATCCTCCAGTAATATCATTCAACTTAAAAATGATCCACCTGAATCTAATTCCACATACAACTCAGAATTAAAATCTAGATATAATACTTTATCTCTATGAACATAGTCCTGAGTAGAATTACATTATACAAGAACTCCCATTTTGATCCCCCACATGCACTTGTCATTTGTTAAAACACATAATCGATACATATCCTATTTCACCATACCAAATTATACACAAATAGTATCAATCGTCATTTTACTTAAAAAACTACTCTAAAATAACCCAAACTCTCACACACTAGACCACCATAATTTTATAGCAATCATAGATTCCTAACTCTATCAACATCATGGAAATACCCAATAATTACTTCTTGATTTTATCTTACTCATGGTGTGATTCATTGAAATGATCCCCAACTTAATAAACCCATCGGCATATTCTTCTTGATAGTACGGATATAATCCAAATTAAAGTCCCTATAAGATTATTCATGATATCATATATTGAGTTAATCATATTATAAACTAAAACAACCCATGAAAATAAGCTAAATTCCAAATATGGTATATACTAAGTAAGCAAAGGTAATTTTTCTACTTGCACCATAGTATTGAAGTGATACATTGACAAATAACATACTAGTTCCACTATAGACATGATCCTCAATGTTTACCAAAACCTTCTTGTTGAAAGGGTTATATAGTAATTGATCAATATGAATTTTCTCACCATAGGAGTATCTATATCATTATCCTACCAATATGAACACTCTATATCCACCATCCCACACAGAACACTACTAAAATACATAATTTGAAAATCTTGATAGACCAATATCATGAGCCCTGATCATGGTGTGAAGATAATGTAGTGCACCACATGACCACTGATCATTAGTCTTAGGTCATCCTCCATCCCGAGCACTACACTGGATCAGTCTCCAAATTCCCTCTATATTAGTACAATTATACTGTTATTTTCAATGACCAGATTAAATCATTGTTATATTTCTAAATCTCAAATCGAATTAGTTATTTAATGTCCGAAAAAATCACAACATCACCAACTCACACCTAATCACCCACATGAATCCTTAACCACTCATAATTTATAATTACCCACATTTTCCCTCTCAATGTTCACAACCATATTTGAACCCTTATCACTATTATATAGATATGTATTATCTAGATTTTATCATCACTCCATAAACTTTTTTCATGGGTTTCCATAATTTTATTGTAATAGTGTAATCCCACATATCATAACGGGATATATATAAATCATTGTATTCGGTGTTAAAAATATTTGGAAGTATCAATGATCTATCTTCCTAACTAAAATATTTCAATGGAAATACTTCAAAATAATTGAATTTAATCACTGTATAATGACTTAAACACTTCTTCCTACTATGGAATCTATAACATCATAGTAGATGTTAAAAAAATAAAACTAATATATAATCTTGGATCAGTAAGGGGTACAATGACAATTTACCAAGAAGCTCAAAAATCCCTTTATTAGTTAGCTCACCCCACCTCAAGACCCTATGGAGGATATATATCAATATATAATAAATACAATGTAATTTAACTTAACAATGAACATCCTGGACCCCAGTTCAATTTTCAATAAAACCATAAATATTTATTCATTCACCTTAGTCACATTCAAAAATATTATCCTTCACTATGTTGTACAAGACTCCCATGACATAGCTTTATATTGTGGGGGAACTCAAGTGTCTGAGTCTCAATCCCAAAAAACCATCTATCCATGGGTTTTATTCAAACAATATGGGTCTTAAGAACCAATATCATGCCATGGTTCAACATAACCCACACACATGGGAGGTCTAGAATGTACCAAACATACAGTTCCACAATCCATTATCAATCCACCCTTGATGTCATATGATCACTCCTCTACTGATCATAAGCTTATTTTTTATTTAAAGAACCCTCCCAATGGTTTTTTTCCATCATCAATATTTATCGCTTTATAAAACATATTCGGTGTACTCTTCTATACTATAATGTAATAAACTCTGACTCATGCCTTCATGGGCCATATCTCTTTGATCATAGGACTCCATTCTTAACCAATTAACCATATATACCTTGTATATAAAATGAATTCTTAAAACATATCTATTACTGCCTTAATTTCCAACACACCTAAGGAATTTTAGATACCAAAACCAATCAAATAATCCTACATTTTGTGTGTCGTTTATATATAATAATAATCGAACAATGTTCGAATTATATTGGGTTATGCCATAATATGTTCCACACTTCTCATTTGAAACTCACTATATATCCTCTATGGAAAGTGAGAACTAACTAACTTACATATAAAACGTTTCCTAAACAACCACCATATAGGTGTATAATCAATTATCACCAAACCACTATAACTATAATGATGTGGTTTTTAGGATCATATCATGTCCATAATAGCTAAAAACCCATTTTAATTCTTGATATATCATCATATAATCAACATAAAATGAAGATCATTTATAAAATAGGTGTACCACAAGTCCCCGAAGCTCTATCTTGATAGGGTATATTTGATGGATATCACCAACAATCAACCAATGGACTCTCACCAATACAGGTAGTAGAATAGCCACAATAATCCTCATATATTAGGGAGGACCCTATGAACTCCAAAGGTGTTATAGAAATTTTTGTACAATGATAAATGGAGAACAATGAAAGAAGAGAGATTTAACTTTTGTAAGGTAGTAACAGAAACTGAATTGGTGTATCATATACTTATATAGACCCTATTAATTAAATAATGGATAATGAATACAAGTTTCTAATTCTTGGTATCTGATATACATTAATCATAAATTCATATCCACTGGATTTTATTATCATTAAATGTTTTAAGGATTATAACATATTAAAAATTACTTAAATGAATAATCAAGATGATTTATTGTTAAATAAAACCATTTAGAAGATATGTATGATCCAAGAACCTAAAATACATATATCATTGTCATACCAGATAATATGATAAAAGAATCTCATTCCTTTAATGTAATATCAAAATCATATCCCACAAGATGAATCAAATAAATATTAAGGATGATAATATTGATCAATTGTAAAATAAAATTGATCTATATTTATTTAATATAGAATGATATCGCATATGTACGAAAATATCATAAAGAATATATAAAAAACAACAAAAATCTTTGAAAATCTATCCAAAATACTTGGGATATTTTTTATCAAATTTTCTTCCTTTTGGAAGAAATAATTGGAAAAAAAATTAGTCTATATTTTATGGAATAAATGTGTGACCCTAAAAACCTTTGTAGCATAGATAAAAATTTATTATTCTATAATTTTTCTATATATGTAATAGTAAATCTCTTGAAAAACATCAATGATAATCCAGGTGAAAAGGGGTTTGGTGTCATCTGGGTTAAACATACTTGTCTCTATATGAAAATTTTCATCACAACATGCATCATATACATCATTTGTATACAAATATAATCAAAAATTTCATAACATTGATTTACCAGTGGATACAAAACAAGTCATATTAATATACGTTATCTCATACGATCATGATTCTCCAAAATAGAATATCTATTGTCAATTAATACTGCAAATTGTATTCATCTAAGTAGATGAACACATCACATGTAAGTAATTGAAACCTGGACATGAATTTCCTTAGTCTAATTAAATCAATGTCATATATGTATTTTTTTCATACAAGTGTAAAAATTATATCCTTGTTAAATTCCAATCGATGACATGGTTAACAATAAAACCAACCATCCGCTGATTAGATAAGCCTCATGAGTTTCATAAGAGGGATATCAAAGTGTGAAGGTTTTCAAGTTAGGTATCTTAACAAAATTAGGTAATAGGGATGGATAATAAGAATAAATCCCTAAGTATATCTATAAATTTTTGATATTCTATGTGATATAATGTAGTATGGATATCCAGATAATAAGTCTTGAATTATTATCTCATGATTCAAATATTTTTAACATATACAACACTTTGTAACAATTACATGATTATACCCATGATAACTGTAACATATCATCACCAACCATTAATTTTCTTGAACAATAGGGTGTTTCCATCTGACCGAAAATCTGAACATGTTTAAGATAAGGACCGAGAGGAATTCCCAATCCTCCCAGGTTGGGGAGTAGCACTAGGAATAAAATATAATCTTCATGGAAAAAATTTCTTCCCAATAACAAATTGATCCAAATAAACCAAATAGATCATGATACATAAATCCATTGAATTCAAATAAATACAAAACATCAACATATAGAATAAAAACTGAGAAAAAAGAAAACTAAAAACAAAACTAAAACCAAACCAAACTCGAACCAACATGATGATCATATAAATTATTTTTCAACACCATCCATAAACCAACCCACTCCATAAGAAACCTAAAACAAATATGAATCTAAAAAATAGCTCGAGTGTCCCAATGATGAGGGGCATAGGTAGAGAATGAAAATAGACATCATAGTAG
The DNA here is from genome assembly GCA_963277665.1 of Viscum album. Lineage (NCBI taxonomy): Eukaryota > Viridiplantae > Streptophyta > Magnoliopsida > Santalales > Viscaceae > Viscum > Viscum album. The sequence goes on along the minus strand of OY728141.1, from coordinate 512,654,647 downwards.
GTTAGCACTACATAATCCATACATAACCATTTCCAAAATTGTACACAAATTCTAGTTCAAAATAAATTTAAAAAATATTGTTTTTTATCTTTTAATGAACAAAAATATATTAAAAAAATACATTTTCAAAACAAAGGATGCCATCCTTTTTTAAGAAAATATTTTCTGTTTAATTTCTAGTTAAAAAATTCCAAATATGAAAACAAAAAAATTGATCTATGTGTTATACTATGAAAAATTTAAATAATTAAAGTACAGATAATTAAAACTAAATTAGGCAGGTAAAGGAAGTTTTAAAGAAATAAAACAAGAATATACAGATTGTAATCATAGCAATTTCCTAAAAATCTCTAAAATAAATCCCTTGATATACTTTGTTTGAACCCACCTACATACATATGGTGAATCCTCATATTCCATAACCAACTTCCTACTCCAAACATGCCTCCCTAGTGGAAAATCCCATTTGGTCTATCCTCCATCGAGGGGTACTAATCCGTTTAATCATGATTATTAAAAAATGGTTAGTCGAATGACTAGATGAATCCATGGAATCCCATGATTATAGTATAAGGGAGTATGGGGGTTGGGTTATCACATTTTATTTGAATTAAACGTAACCCAAATATTCCACCATGATTGCCTTTCCTAATCCTTAACACCACCTCTATAAGGGTCCTCTAATTGGAAATAAAATCATAGTGGTTCTCATCAGACATGAAACCATTAAAAATACCAATTAGGCTAGTATTTCATGTTATTTTTAAAACCAATTATCAAAATACAACCAAAATATCTATGAATCTATACATTTCAAAATCCATCTTTCTTTCCACAACAATTTTAAAACCCATATAGATGACACTACTCATGATTTGAAGATTCCAAATGATATTATGAAGTTATATTGTGATCAATAACGACATCATATGTTCCAAATAGGATGAAATTTAGGAACCACATGTGAAAAGAAAATTTTAATTCATTGGAAAACAAATGATCCATTTAGTAAACATTTATGTTTTAGGAGAACCATTGGGAATGAAGTGGGATAATGAAGAGGAGGTGTAAGAAGGGAATGTTTTTTTTGAAATCTGGGGTTTAAGGTAAGTATAATTTTAGTAATTTATAAACTATTTAGGCCTATATATATGAGAACCCTTTGAAAATTTGGATATTCCAACATGCAATGGAACACTTGATGAAAATAGCTTAAGTAACAAAGGTTTTAATCAATGAAACCCAACCTGAATTATTATCAATTACAAGGATTTACATAGAAGCATCCAAATATAATAAGACTCATAAACCACACAATATGGTCAATATAAGATGTCAACCAAACCAAAATGATACAACCAATGAAAAACCCAAACAAAAAAAAACCATTTAATTTTAAATGACTAATTAATATTTCCTCAAACTTTTTTTGTACACATAGATATAAGAATAATCATAGAAATCTATTAAAAAGACATTTTACCAAATTTTCAACATTAAAACATTCAATTTTGTTAAAAAAACCTAAAATGATTGATTAACATCTATAAAAAAAATTATAAATATTCAAGAATCAACTAGAACGATTTGAAAAAAAAATAGATTAAGAAACCTACCTCAATGATGTGTGAATGCAAAAACAATTATAGGGAAGGAAGAATAAGGCTCAAGAAGCAATTCACACACCGAAACATAAAAAAAATTATTTTTGCCAAACCTCACCCTAGGGATTGTCTCAGAAAAATCCAGGATATGAAAGAACCAATAACAAGAGTAGGGAGAAGAGAAGAGGATGAAAACACCAAATATCCATGAAGAAACCACCTTATAATCTCAAGGGAGAATTAGAGATGGGAGGAAAGCCATAATGATAGTGGTTTGGGAGCCCTCTCATGTGTAAAAATTAACCCAGAGGATATGGAGTTAAGTTGAGGTTAAAAATAGGGAGGGGAAAAGATGGAATGTAATATTTTTAAGAAACTCGGTATGTTGAATGGTTTGGCCGCATGGGTCTCCAAACTATCTGAAAAATATGCACACCCTATATGAAGAAGAGGGAACCCACAAGGGCTATATGCATGGTTTGGAAAACAATTTGTGACCCATGAAACTCAGATCATTCAAATGAAATATCCATTTTCATGCTTTCTGCATGATTTCTATTAATTGTTCACCTGTCACGTGCCTTGAATTAGACACTAGAAACAAGTCGCACAGTTACTTCTTAGCCTTTTACGTTTTTCCAAAAGCGTTATTAGACCAACAATGTAAAACCATGTAAGAAAAAATTGGAATAGAAATTCCCTCATCCTTAACAAGTCACATAATTTTCCCTAAAACCGTGAACAAAGAGAATATCCCTCTAAAACCTCAAAAACTCAAAATCAAATCAAACTGAGAAATCAACTCGGATTTTAACCACATGATCCAACAACAAGAAAAGAATAAAAATAAAATAAATCTATGACTGATGTAGACAAATTCTCCCAACCACAAAAAACATTATGCCCCCATAAATTCACCATCCAAATGAATCCATGGTCCTCGGTGTAACCTTTTCCACTATAAAATTCACACTTGAATAGATCTAGAGAAAAACACAACAATAATATCCATAGGGAAAATATAGAGAGAGAAATTACCACCATATAATCTGAGTTCCATAGAATAACCAACACATAACAACATTGGAACTCCCAGTGCAGACTAACTCCCCCAACATAGTGGGGCTGAAACTAAAAATACTTAAAAAAACACTGAATAGAAACACATTTCATAAACTTCTCAAGACACAAAAATCTCCAAAATGAGCATAACCAAATATTATACCTGATATAAAAGAAAAACAACCACTGAAGAGTTCTTTATTCTACAAGTCAAAACCACAAAACTACACGAAGAAGTATCTATGAATGTATAACAAAAAGGAACTTTCAAAATGAGGGAGTTTATAAAAGGGAATTTTCTGTTGTTACCACTCTAACATTGGAGACAAAAGATGATACAACAACCCCACCAAAACAATGAGATTATGAATGTGTAAAAAGATTATCTTTGGAGATTATGGATAGAGCCCTATTTTTTGGAAGCATCTACTACCCTATAGTCAAGAACTGGTGGCCTCTGACCAAGACTTCCACTTCTAGGAACACTACATGAATAACATCCCCGGGTTTCCCAAACTAACACATCATCAACAAGCCATCATAGGAATACTAAAATATGGCCATGAATGTATAGATCGAACACATTGGAATCACATTAGAGAATATATTGATGAATGAGAATCCATAACATATGAATGAGACTCCACAAATATGGGTACATCTGGTACACGCTTCTCAAAAGATGCAGAACCTTCATGAGAACCAAGAGAAACTATTTCACTAACCACCACTAACAACACTCTAGAAGCCAACTTGTCTTGATACGCCTCTTCTATGAGATTCTCAATATATCATCCTCTGATGAGAGGAATCAATACTTAATATTTAGATATAGACCCATGCAAATTTAATGGGATTTCACCTTATCCTTTGACTCCATATTTGGATAAAAAGAAACCAACTCTTTCTAGTGATCAACATCGGACCTCACAATTTGTAGACCTTACTAAGACTCCAAGAGCTCTCTCACTTTCATTGCTTTCACCACCACTGGTATGAACCATCAAATAAAATTGGTCTGAAACACTTTTTAATACATCCCATTTTTCAATTAAGGTAGGTAAATCACCATCCCCTTATCAAAACCTGAACCTTCATATAAATCAAGAAAAACAAACTCTATCACAAATTCATGGTTTCCCAAAGACCAGAAAACATCTCTAACTTCATCAAGACACTCCACAACCTCTAATGGAAAATAATCATCATAAAAAATTTGAAACAACTTAGAATAAATCGACTCATCGACCCCACTGGGTTCACAGAAATATTGAGAAAATGATATAAATAGAACAAATATAGAATACAACATAAATCCACTGAATAGAAACAAATACAAAACAATACATGATACAACAATAGCTAAGAAAAATGGAATTTAGATACAAAATAAAACTAAATTAAACAACGACAAACAAGATCTCTATGTAACCTAATGGCCACCACAATCCTTAAACTAGGATGATCTACGTGAAACCTAAACCAAATATGAAACTACAAAATATATCAGATCTACCATTGCTTAGTGGAACAAGTAGGGAGTTTCACAAAGAATTCTATAGGTAAGAACCATAGAATCAATAAATGTCCCTTTCTGAAAGAATCCACAAAGTTTAATTCGAAATACATTTTAAAAATAGTGGTTTCTATCATTTAAATAACCAACACATATTTTCAAGAAAATACATCTTCAAAACAAAGCATGAATTCCCGTTTTAAAATATATTTTTTGTAACGCCCCGACCCCAGTTACCTAGAGCCGATGCATTATTACATAACATTGGCATGATCAAAAGAAAGATCAAATCTCGAAAGACCGATTGGTTTAGTAGCCTTGGTAACACTAGATATATTAATAAAGTTTACATTACATCATAAAACGAAAACTACAACAATATAGTCTCCATATTCCACATTCTTATCCCCTCATATTATCCCTGCAGGTCATTCATAAATTACTTCTTCACATCCTAGGAAAAATAAAACATAGAAAAGGGGTGAGCTCAAATTCCCAGTAAGGATAACAATATAGCAGAAACTTTCATAAATAAAATAATCATTTAAGGCAATGTATAACTAAAACAAAAGCCTTTTAAACTTGAACTTCAACATAGTATGGCAAAAATAAAATGAAATAATTCCATGTACTTATTCACATGTATATTCTACTAATCAAATAATCACATACAATATTAATAAACACTTTCATAATGATGGAATGCATAATGCCAGACTATCATAACCACATAGCCAAGGCCTCATGCCAAGACTAAAAATACGATTTTACCAAGGCCTTGTGCCAAGACACTAGTTTGTCACATGAGACATATTGATGCATCGAGGAGCTATAACGGGCTCCACCAATCACATATTAAGTCCAATGCATTCCCATATGAAAAGGTTTAAACATAACATATGCATTCGTATTAAAACTATCATACGAAATGTAAATACTTCATCCATAAACCATGAATGGTATAAAAATAACACATCTACAGGGAAACATATCAAAAAACCTTCAATACAATATAAAAGTTTTGTATCATAATAAATCATCTTCAAATAAGCGTAAAATCCATCAAAGGATATTGACATAGATGAAATAAAATCACTTTTTAAAGAAATATATCTTTCTATTTTGAAATCATTTAAGAGTCATATATTTATAAAATAAAACATTTTCTTTGAAAATATTTTTATAAGCTTGTAAGGGAAGCTTCGACAGAAAATATCCGCACCCGCCGTATAAGGTAAAAAAACATTCTTACCTTAATTCTGTCGAAAAAATTAAAAAGGACCTCGTTTGGAAAACGACGGAAGGAATCATTTATAAACTTCATATAAAAAGTAAAACAAGGGTATAAATTACTTTAACACATATTATTTCAAATAGTAAGAATGTTTTGAAATACATTTTTAATAAACATGGATGTGGATGATAAAGAGAACCCAATAGATTATTACGTATAAACAACCTCGGATAATTAAGAGATTGCGAAATAAACCCATACCTTGTACTTTTCCTTGGTTGAGGGTAGGTTAACCTCCTGTATAATGGTGAAATAATTGCTATTAAATAATACAGGAATCATATATATTAATATGATATCATATATGATCTTTTAACATTGCTTTGTTAATAATATCTTAGTATTATCTTCGTTTCGGGTGTTAATTTACTCGTTTTATTTGATATGTTTTGTTACGTAAGCCATGTTTTTCATGGATAGGATGTATCTTATTCATATCCAGAATGATATCAAGTCCTTAAAAATTATTTTTAAATCATCAAATGATAATTATACTTGAATGGATACGATGGAGAATGAATCTCATCGCATTCATGGAGACGGTAGTCCGTATGCACGCACGAGCGACAATATCATTCTTTTGATATTAAAATAATATTTAATTGGATGGTATATCTTATATAAAGAATCATTATCATGTTATATTTATTATTTACATTAATTACAAATCATTATTATACCCATCCAAATAATAATAATATATTGAATAACAATTACACCACGTCCTGGATACAGTATGCCGTACGTACGCACGTATGGTGACATGTCATTCAAAGGATGGATAGAATACTGAATATGGTTGTACAATATTTATAATAATATTACAGTATACAGGAGATACTGGATTCATTATTTTAGAATGATAATAAAAAATAAAGAAGATGTTGAAGAGGAAATGAATTTGAAAAAGGGTGGTGAAAACATTACCTCTTCTTCGGGTTCTTCCTTTTGATTTGAACAAAAGGGCTCCTTAGGTTGGCTTTATGATCAAAATAAATCCTCTAGGATGTATTGATGGATGTAGGGAGAGTATTTGGGTAGAGGTTGGCCGAACCAAAAGGCTTTGAAGGTGTTAAGTAATGAGAAGGAGGAGTGCCCTTTTATAAGAGGGGTGAGGGGAACCTTTGGAAAAGCTAGAAATAATATTTTATAATAAATTTATATTCGGTTTCTAATGGCTCCATAGTAGATTATTTAAATTTTAAGGTGGGGATAGGTAGAAATCCATTCAACCAATATAATTTATACAGGTTTGGATCATTATATTAACCTTATCTTTTAGTTTTAACTCTTAGATAATTAGTTTGACACTTACCATGTCACTTTGTATTTTTATATTATATAGTTAATAAACATACTATATACTTCAAATAGACCTCAAAGTGGTCCATTAATGATACAAATATCATTATATAAGTCTCTTGGCCTAACCTTAGATTTTTCAGAATTTAATAACAATTAATAATATAATATCTGTTTTAAAAACTCTTTTATGTCAATTTTGACACTATTCAATAGTTGATTTTTGTAAAAATCATAACAGAATGATTACTTCAGAAAAATTATATTAAATCATTCCTATTATGTCATATTATCCTAAAAAATTAGTGTAATTCATTAAAAGTCACAAATTATATTTATTTGGGTATTTATAATATCAATTATTTTAATTTTTCACTATTATGGTAATTACTGCATCATCATTGTGTCATAAATAAATTAAATTATTAAATGTATAAAAATTATAAATAAAATATCATTATGTAAGAAATATTTTTATCATTCTAATTAATTTTTATAGTTGAAAATAAAACATATATAACCCTTTGTAAAAATTGTTATGCTAAAAGATACATGCTTTTGTCATTTTTGTATTTATTTTATCTTAATTAAAATAATGTGTCCCTATCACCTACATGTGGCTCCATGGGGTCCCAAAATCGAACCAAAGATGCAAATGGTCGGACATGTATCCACCAATAATATTAGGACACATTTTAGGATAATTTAGTATTATTATAATATTATTTTTTAACCCTTATTTACTGGATTTACCCTTTAACCATGGTAAATAAAATATTTACCGAAGTAATTATTCAAAATGTCTAAAAATAAAAGTTATCTATTTAAACAATATGGAAATTCTGATTCCAAATATGGAATCCATTTTTCCAAATTCAAAACATAGAAGTGGCAGAAATTAATTTAAAATTAATTCCCGCTGTCAAAAAAGCGTGTTTTTAAGATATAATAACTATCAAAAGATTGATACTTGTTTATGTCTGGTTTAATTGTGAAATTATGTCCAATGACCAACATTGTATTAAATGGTAAAAATATATTCGAAATATACTTTAAGACCACTCAAATTCATAATTTATCACTATTAATTATTTTGATTAAAAATGTTGTTTTTAATTAAAATTTAGTAATTTTCACTATTCATCAAAATATTAAAGTTATCTGAAAAGTACCAAAATTTTACCTTAGGATAAATTCGATACTCCGAATCCAAAAATGAAGTCTATTTTGAGAGATAAAATTTCTAAAATTTCAAAAAATAGGTATTACTATTTATAACGGCTAGTTTGATTAGTTGTGGTGTGTGTAAGAACTCGATGTTGCGTACAACACACGCTATTGCATTATTCAAAGAGAAGAATACTGTAGAAGATTGAGGTGTTACATTCTACCCTACTTCAAATAATTTCATCCTCGAAATTTCTAGAATAATACTGCATGAAAAGACTCAGGTGGTTCTTCATCATAAGTTCCTCGGGTTCCCACGTTGCCTCTTCCATCTTATGGTTTCTCCACAAGACTTTTACCAGACGCATTTTTCGGTTTCTTAGTACTTGTTCTCTCATATCAAGAATCTTGATGGGCTCTTCGAAATAAGAAAGATCGGGTTCCAGTTCTAAATCCTCGTATGTGACTACATGCATTGGGTCAGGCACGTATTTCCTAAATAGAGATACGTGGAACAAATCATGAACTTTGGAGAGACTTGTTGGTATTGCCAATCGGTAAGCTACAGCCCCAATTCATTCTAGAATTTCAAAAGGTCTGATGTACCTGGGACTCAATTTACCTTTCTTACCAAAATGTATGACTCCCTTCCATAGAGATACCTTCAAGAAAACATGATCACCAACTTGAAATTCCAAATCCTTCCTTCGATTATCGGTATAGCTCTTCTGCCTACTTTGATCTACTTTGATGTGATTTTGGATTACCTTCACCTTTTCCATCGTTTCTCCACCAGTTCTGGGCCTACAAGTTTTCTTTCACCAACGTCATCCCAACAGGTTGGTGTGCGAAAACTCTACAATGCTTCATATGGTGCCATCTGAATACTCGAATGGAATCTATTGTTATAGGAAAATTCTACCAGAGGTAAATATTGATCCCACATACCCTGAATGTCAAGTGAGCAAGATCTCAACATGTCTTCAAAGGTTTGAATAGTCTATTCTGATTGTCCGTCTGTCTGAGGGTGGTAGGCAGTGCTCAAATGAAGTTCAGTATCCAAGGACTTCTAAATAATTTTCCAGAATCTTGAAGTAAAATGGGGATCACAATCAGAAAAAATCGATAGGGGTACTCCATGAAGTCTCACAACTTCATTAATATGTAGTCTTGCTAAACGTTCCAGTGGTAGATCTTCTCTTATAGCAAGAAAATGTGCTGACTTGGTAAGATGATCAACAATAACCCATATTTCATCGTTCCTTCTAGGAGTCTTTAGTAGTCCCATGACAAAGTCCATCGTAATATTGTCCCATTTCCACTTAGGTATGGGAAGAGGTTGCAATACTCCACTAGGCAGTTGCCTTCCAACATTCACTTATTGACAAACCATACATCTTGACAAAAAATCGGCAATATCCCTCTTCATGTTGTCCCACCAAAAATGTTCCTTCAAATATCTATACATTTTGGTGCTCCCAGGGTGCATAGAGAAATTGGAACCATTTGAAAAAGAATTGATGTTTCAACTTCCCTGGTTATTCCCATGTCCATCTTCACTAGATCCATGAAAATTGGATCCCTTTCAATTCTCATCACGTTCAAAACTCCATGGTCTTTTCTGCTCAAAGAATCTACCACCTTGTTTTCTTTCCCCGGGTGGTAGTGTATCATACAATAATAATCCTTGAGTAATTCATGCCATATCCTTTTCCTTATATTGAGTTATTTTTGTGAGAATATATACTTCAAACTCTTGTGATCAGTATAAATCTCACATTTTTCACCATAGAGGTAGTACCTCCATATCTTCAAAAAAAAATGTCACTGCTTCTAACTCGAGATCATGAGTAGGATAGTTTTGTTCATGAATTTTCAACTGTCGTGATGCATAGGCAATAACCCTATCATTCTGCATAAGGACACAACCAAGTCCTTTCTTCGATGCATCACTATAAATAACGAACCCATCATTCCCCAATGGTAGAGTCAATATAGGTGAATTGACTAATCTTTTCTTCAGTTCTTAGAAACATTCTTCACACTCTTTTTTCCAAACAAATTTAACCCCTTTACGTGTGAGCTTCGTTAATGGGTTTGCCAATCGGGCAAAATTCTGGACGAAATGTCAATAATAACCTGCCAAACCAATAAAACTGTGTACCTTAGTTATACTCGTAGGTGCTGGCAATTCTTGAATTGCCTTGGTCTTAGAAGGATCAACAGATATTCCATCTTTAGAGACAATATGGCCATGAAAAGAAATCTCCTGAAGCCAGAATTCACACCTGATAAACTTCCCATATAATTCATTTCTTCTCAGAGTCTTCAAAATAATGTGAAAGTGATTTTCATGATCTTCGTAGATTTTGGATTATACCAAGATATAATCAATAAATACCACCAAAAATTCATCGAGATATTACTTGAAAACTCTATTAATCAGATCCATGAATATAGAGGGTGCATTAGTCAATCCAAAAGGCATTACTGTAAACTCGTAATGCCCATACCTGGTTCGAAATGCTGTCTTCGGAATGTCTTCCTTCTTCACACACAACTGATGGTATCCAGATCGGAGGTCAATCTTTGAAAAGTATTGAGCTCCATGCAGTTGGTCAAATAAATCATCAATGAGAGGTAGGGGATACTTGTTCATTATTGTTATAGCATTGATCTAAGTGTAGTTGATACATAACCTCATAGATCCATCTTTCTTTTTAACAAAAAGAACAGGGGATCCCCATGGAGAAACACTAGGGCGAATAAATACTTTATTACTCAATTCCTCTAGTTGTTTCTTTAGTTCGAATAATTCTACAGTGGCCATTCTATAAGGGGACTTCGATATAGGCCTTGATCCAGGAATTAAATCAATGGAAAACTCAAATTCTCATTTTGGAGGATGTCCATGTAAATCTTCCAGAAATACATCTATATATTCTTTCACAAGAGGTACATACTCTATTTGAACATTCCTTTCCTCACCCACAGTCATTTCATTATCTTCCTCCCCAATAATTGAATTTAGTTGAGCTACTGGGGGTGGATCTAGATAAGAATTAGGTGGTGACGATTCTGCCCTAAAGATAAGGTGTTCCTTATCATCATCATCAAAAATATTAACCTCCTTCTTCTTACAATAAATATTCACATCATAATCCGAAATCCAATCCATAATGAGGATTATATCAAACTCAATCATAGGTATGACGATGAGATCAGCTGATAAAGAACAATTATGTGCTCTAATGGGGACAGATTCACAAATCTTTATTGCAATGATACTTCCCTTAGGAGTTTTAACTGACAACTCCCTTGTTAAATCAAATTGAAAATATCTAATTTTATTAGCAAACTAGGAATATATGAAACAATGCGATGATCCAGAATCAAATAATGCATTTTCTAAACATGAGGAAACCATTAAATTACCTGCCACCACGTCTTTCAGAGCTTCTACCTCAGCAGTAGTGATATCATAAGCTTGGCCTTGATCCCTTGGACTTTTCTGAGGTAAGTCCCCCTGACGCTTAGGATATTCATTTTCATAATGTCCCATCTCCCTGCAATTGTAGCACTGAACATTGGTAGCTTCCTTCTTCCCTTTACAATCATGAGCTTGGTGGCCTTTTCCACCACACTTGTAACAGACACCCATTCCCTTCAAGCAAGTACTAGGGTGTTTCTTCCCACATTTACCACAGGATGGATATTCAACCTTTCCCTTCATCCCCTTATTTCCATTCCCAGATTAATCAGCAGATCTCTTCTTCTCTTGCTTTTCTTTAAAGTCATAAGACTTTGAGAATTCATTCTCTATCTTGATAGCACATGAAACAATGTCTTCATACGACAAGAAGGATTGTGAGCCTAATTATCGACAGAGAAATGGTTTTAACCCATCAAAGAAATGATCAATCTTATTTCATGGGTTACATATATAATCTCCAGCATACCTTGATAACCTTGTAAAGTTAGCCTCATACTTTGTGACATTCTCATCCTCCTTTTTTCTCAGACTCAGAAATTGCCTTTCTATATCTGCTCGATGGTCACGAGGAAAGTATTTTTCTAAAAACAGATCATTGAACTCCCTCTATTCTATATTTGATACTTCATCATCTTCCTTCACGTTTTGAATCAATGACCACCATTGATCCGCATCTCCAATGAGGCGGTAAACTACCATGATAACATTTTCCCTTTCACTACATCCCAAAGCCTGAAATATTTTCTCTAGGGAACTTATCCATTGCTCAGCTACTAAGGGATTTTTAATCCCATTGAATGTTGGTGGTTGTTGCCTCATGAAGCGATCTAACATTGATCCTCCACGCTGCGGATCAGGGTGCTCCATACAGGTAAGGTTATTATTCATAACCTGAGTGAGTTGTCCCAGTATGGTAATTAGATGATCAGCACCAGTTGCATCACCAGCTCCACTATAAATATCTTGAGTAGGAGGGAAATCCCTACATGTAGTGCGTGCATTGATACAGTTTCTATTTCTTCTACTAGGTCCCATTTATAAACAATGACATAAACTAGATCAGTTTATGAATCAAAATACATAATTTCATACGTATAAAACACTTAACATAAATTGAACTATTTATGGATATAATCCATAATCATAAAAATGTTTTCTTTGAGGAAGTATATACTCATAAACCTTTCATAATGATTTGTAATGAAAATGAGAGTTATCCTATGAATATCCACCGGGAGTGTCGTTACCAAGAGTGCATCAAGGCCCATTGTCGTGCACCAGTTTTCGTTCAAGTCTAGCTCAAAATGGTTTTTTCAGGTTTTACCCCTAGGTACATATGTTCCAGAGCTTCCTCTACCTGCTCATATCCAGACAGGGATGTATTTCTCGAAAAACTCACAAAATATCTACAATACCAAAATTCTAGGAAGTTCTTCTATACTAATCCTCAAAGTCCATCTCAGGTCTATGTGCTCTAATCATAGTTTATCTAAATATAGCTTCCAATGTTTGTACTAAAATTCCTCTGATACCAACTATAACTCCCCGACCCCAGTTACCCAGAGCCGGTGCATTATTACATAACATTGGAATGATCTCAAGAAAGATCAAATATCGAATGACCGATTGGTTTAGTAGCCTTGGTAACACTAGATATATTAATAAAGTTTACATTACATCATAAAATTAAAACTACAACAATATAGTCTCCATATTATACATTCTAATCCCCTCATATTATCCCTGCAGGTCATTCATAAATTATTTCTTCACATCCTGGGAAAAATAAAACATAGAAAAGGGGTGAGCTCAAATGCCCAGTAAGGATAACAATATAGCAGGAACTATCATAAATAAGAATAAACATTTAAGGCAATGTATATTTAAAACAAAATCCTTTTAAACTTGAACTTCAACATATTGTGGAAAAAATAAAATGAAATAATTCCATTTACTTATTCACATGGATATTCTACTAATCGAATAATCACATGCAATATCAATAACCACTTTCATAATGATGGAATGCATAATGTCAGACTATCACAACCACATAGCCAAGGCCTCGTGCCAAGACTACAAATAAGATTTTGCCAAGGCCTTGTGCCAAGACACTAGTTTGTCTCATGATACCTACCGATGCATCAAGGAGCTATAGCGGGCTCCACCCGTCACATATTAATTCCAATGAATTCCCCTATGAAAAGGTTTAAACATAACATAAACAGTCGTATTATAACTATCATACGAAATGTAAATACTTCATCCATAAACCATGAATGGTATAAAAATAACACATACACAATAAAACATATCACAAAACCTTCAATACAATATAAATGTTTTGTATCATAATAAATCAACTTCAAATAAGCGTAAAATCCATCAAAGGATGTTGACATAGATTAAATCTAAACTCTTTTTAGAGAAATATCTCTTTCTATTTTGAAATAATTTAAGAGTCATATATTTATAAAATAAAACATTTTCTTTGAAAATATTCTTATAATCTTGTAAGGTAAGCTTTAATGGAAAATAGCCGCACCCGCCGTATAAGTTAAAAAACATTCTTACCTTAATTCTGCCGAAAAGGTTAAAAAGAAACTTGTTTGGAAAATGACGGAAATATTCCTTTAGAAACTAATTATAAAAAGTAAAACAAGGGTATAAATGACTTTAACCCATATTCTGTAAAATAGTATGAATTTTTTGAAATACATTTTTAATAAACATGGATGTGGATGATAACGAGATCCCAATAGATTATTACGTATAAACAACCTCATAAAATGAAGAGATTGCGAAATAAACCCTTACCTTGTACTTTTCCTTGGTTGAGGGTAGGTTAAACTCCTGTATAATGGTGAAATAATTGTTATTAAATTATACAATAATCATATATATTAATATGATATCATATATGATCTTTTAACATTGCTTTGTTAATAATATCTTAGTATTATCGTCATTTCAGGTGTTAACTTACTCGTTTTCTTTGATATGTTTTGTTACGTAAGTCATGTTTGTCATGTATAGGATTTATCTAATTCATATACAGAATGATATCAAGTCCTTAAACATTATTTTTAAATCATAAAATGATAATTATACTTGAATGGATACTATGGAGAATGAACCTCATCGTGTTTGTGGAGACGGTAGTCCGTACGTACGCACAGGCGACAATATCATTCTTTGGATATTAAAATAATATTTAATTGGATGGTATATCTTATATACAGAATCATTATCATGTTATATTTATTATTTACATAAATTACACATAATTATTATACCCATCCAAATAATAATAATATATTGAATAACAATTACACCACGACGTGGATATGGTAAGCCGTATGTACGCACTTATGGTGACATGTCATTCAAAGGATGGATAGAAAAATGAATATGGCTGTACGATATTTATAATAATATTACATCATATAGGAGATACTGGATTATTTATTATATAATGATCATAACAAAGAAAGAAGAAGTTGAAGATGAAATGAATTTGAAAAAGGGTGGTGAAAACATTACATCTTCTTCGGGTCCTTCCTTTTGATATGATCAAAAGGGCTCATTAGGTTGGCTTTATGATCAAAATAATGCCTCTAGGTTGTATTGAGTGATGTTGGGAGAGTATTTGGTTGCCAAACCATTTTTAATCAAAATAATTAATAGTGATAAATTATGAATTTGAGTGGTCTTAAAGTATATTTCGAATATATTTTTACCATTTAATACAATGTTGGTCATTGGACATAATTTCACAATTAAACCAGACATAAACAAGTATTGATGTTTCAACTTCCCTGGTCATTCCCATGTCCATCTTCACTAGATCCATGAAAATTGGATCCCTTTCAATTCTCATCACGTTCAAAACTCCATGGTCTTTTCTGCTCAAAGAATCTACCACCCTGTTTGCTTTCCCCGGGTGGTAGTGTATCATACAATAACAATCCTTGAGTAATTCATGCCATATCCTTTTCCTTATATTGAGTTATTTTTGTGAGAATATATACTTCAAACTCTTGTGATCAGTATAAATCTCACATTTTTCACCATAGAGGTAGTACCTCCATATCTTCAAAGAAAAGGTCACTGCTTCTAACTCGAGATCATGAGTAGGATAGTTTTGTTAATGAGTTTTCAACTGTCGTGATGCATAGGCAATAACCCTATCATTCTGCATAAGGACACGACCAAGTCCTTTCTTCGATGCATCACTATAAATAACGAACCCATCATTCCCCAATGGTAGAGTCAATATTGGTGAATTGACTAATCTTCTCTTCAGTTCTTTGAAACATTCTTCACACTCTTTTTTCTAAACAAATTTAACCCCTTTACGTGTGAGCTTCGTTAATGGGTTAGCCAATCGGGCAAAATTCTGGACGAAATGTCGATAATAACCTGCCAAACCAATAAAACTTTGTACCTCTGTTATACTCATAGGTGCTGGCAATTCTTGAATTGCCTTGGTCCTAGAAGGATCAACAGATATTCCATCTTTAGAGAAAATATGGCCATGAAAAGAAATCTCCTGAAGCCAGAATTCACACCTGCTAAACTTCCCATATAATTCATGTCTTCTCAGAGTCTTCAAAATAATGTGAAAGTGATTTTCATGATCTTAGTAGATTTTGGATTATACCAAGATATAATCAATAAATACCACCAAAAATTCATCGATATATTACTTGAAAACTCTATTAATCAGATCCATGAATATAGAGGGTTCATTAGTCAATCCAAATGGCATTACTGTAAACTCGTAATGCCCGTAACTGGTTCGAAATGATGTCTTCAGAATGTCTTCCTTCTTCACACACAACTGATGGTATCCAGATCAGAGGTCAATCTTTGAAAAGTATTGAGCTCCATGCAGTTGGTCAAATAAATCATCAATGAGAGGTAGGGGATACTTGTTCATTATTGTTATAGCATTGATCTCAGTGTAGTTGATACATAACCTCATAGATCCATCTTTCTTTTTAACAAAAAGAACAGGGGATCCCCATGGAGAAACACTAGGGCGAATAAATACTTTATTACTCAATTCCTCTAGTTGTTTCTTTAGTTCGACTAATTCTACAGTGGCCATTCTATAAGGGGACTTCGATATAGGCCTTGATCCAGGAATTAAATCAATGGAAAACTCAAATTCTCATTTTGGAGGATGTCCAGGTAAATCTTCCGGAAATACATCTATATATTTTTTCACAAGAGGTACATACTCTATTTGAACATTCCTTTCCTCACCCACAGTCATTTCATTATCTTCCTCCCCAATAATTGAATTTAGTTGAGCTACTGGGGGTGGATCTAGATAAGAATTAGGTGGTGATGATTCTGCCCTAAAGATAAGGTGTTCCTTATCATCATCATCAAAAATATTAACCTCCTTCTTCTTACAATAAATATTCACATCATAGTCTGAAATACAATCCATAATGAGGATTATATCAAACTCAATCATAGGTATGATGATGAGATCAGCTGATAAAGAACATTTATGTGCTCTAATGGGGACTGATTCACAAATCTTTATTGTAATGATACTTCCCTTAGGAGTTTTAACTAACAACTCCCTTGTTAAATCAAATTGAAAATATCTAATTTTATTAGAATACTAGGAATATATGAAACAATGTGATGATCCAGAATCAAATAATGCATTTTCTAAACATGAGGAGACCATTAAATTACCTGCCACCACGTCTTTCAAAGCTTCTACCTCAGCAGTAGTGATATCATAAGCTTGGCCTTGATCCCTTGGACTTTTCTGAGGTAAGTCCCCCTGACGTTTAGGATATTCATTTTCATAATGTCCCATCTCCCTGCAATTGTAGCACTGAACATTGGTAGCTTCCTTCTTCCCTTTACAATCATGAGCTTGGTGGCCTTTTCCACCACACTTGTAACAGACACCCATTCCCTTCAAGCAAGTACTAGGGTGTTTCTTACCACATTTACCACAGGATGGATATTCAACCTTTCCCTTCTTCCCCTTATTTCCATTCCCAGATTAATAAGAAGATCTCTTCTTCTCTTGCTTTTCTTTAAAGTCATAAGACTTTGAGAATTCATTCTCTATCTTGATAGCACATGAAACAATGTCTTCATACGACAAGAAGGATTGTGAGCCTAATTATCGACAGAGAAATGGTTTTAACCCATCAAAGAAATGATCAATCTTATTTCATGGGTTACATATATAATCTCCAGCATACCTTGATAACCTTGTAAAGTTAGCCTCATACTTTGTGACATTCTCATCCTCCTTTTGTCTCAGACTCAGAAATTGCCTTTCTATATCTGCTCGATGGTCACGAGGAAAGTATTTTTCTAAAAACAGATCATTGAACTCCCTCCATTCTATATTTGATACTTCATCATCTTCCTTCACGTTTTGAATCAATGACCACCATTGATCCGCATCTCCAGTGAGGCGGTAAACTGCCATGATAACATTTTCCCTTTCACTACATCCCAAATCCTGAAATATTTTCTCTAGGGAACTTATCCATTGCTCAGCTACTAAGGGATTTTTAATCCCATTGAATGTTGGTGGTTGTTGCCTCATGAAGCGATCTAACATTGATCCTCCACGCTGCGGATCAGGGTGCTCCATATAGGTAAGGTTATTATTCATAACCTGAGTGAGTTGTCCCAGTATGGTAATTAGATGATCAGCACCAGTTGCATCACCAGCTCCACTGTAAATATCTTGAGTAGGAGGGAAATCCCTACATGTAGTGCGTGCATTGATACAGTTTCTGTTTCTTCCACTAGGTCCCATATATAAACAATGACATAAACTAGATCAGTTTATGAATCAAAATACATAATTTCATACGTATAAAACACTTAACATAAATTGAACTATTTATGGATATAATCCATAATCATAAAAATGTTTTCTTTGAGGAAGTATATACTCATAAACCTTTCATAATGATTTGTAATGAAAATGAGAGTTATCCTATGAATATCCACCGGGAGTGTCGTTACCAAGAGTGCAGCAAGGCCCATTGTCGTGCACCAGTTTTAGTTTAAGTCTAGCTCAAAGCGGTTTTTTCAGGTTTTACCCCTAGGTACATATGTTCCAGAGCTTCCTCTACCTACTCATATCCAGACAGGGATGTATTTCTCGAAAAACTCACAAAATATCTACAATACCAAAATTCTAGGAAGTTCTTCTATACTAATCCTCAAAGTACATCTTAGGTCTAAGTTCTCTAATCATAGTTTATCTAAATATAGCTTCCAAGGTTTGTACTAAAATTCCTCTGATACCAACTATAACGCCCCGACCCCAGTTACCCAGAGCCGGTGCATTATTACATAACATTGGAATGATCTCAAGAAAGATCAAATATCGAATGAACGATTGGTTTAGTAGCCTCGGTAATACTAGATATATTAATAAATTTTACATTACATCATAAAATTAAAACTACAACAATATAGTCTCTATATTATACATTCTTATCCCCTCATATTATCCCTGCAGGTCATTCATAAATTATTTCTTCACATCCTGGGAAAAATAAAACATAGAAAAGGGGTGAGCTCAAATGCCCAGTAAGGATAACAATATAGCAGGAACTATCATAAATAAGAATAAACATTTAAGGAAATGTATATTTAAAACAAAATCCTTTTAAACTTGAACTTCAACATATTGTGGAAAAAATAAAATGAAATAATTACATTTACTTATTCACATGGACATTCTACTAATCAAATAATCACATGCAATATCAATAACCACTTTCATAATGATGGAATGCATAATGCCAGACTATCATAACCACATAGCCAAGGCCTCGTGCCAAGACTACAAATAAGATTTTGCCAAGTCCTTGTGCCAAGACACTAGTTTGTCTCATGATACCTACCGATGCATCAAGGAGCTATAGCGGGCTCCACCCGTCACATATTAATTCCAATGAATTCCCCTATGAAAAGGTTTAAACATAACATAAACAGTCGTATTATAACTAGCATAAAAAATGTAAATACTTCATCCATAAACCATGAATGGTATAAAAATAACACATACACAATAAAACATATCACAAAACCTTCAATACAATATAAATGTTTTGTATCATAATAAATAAACTTCAAATAAGCGTAAAATCCATCAAAGGATGTTGACATAGATTAAATCTAAACTCTTTTTAGATAAATAACTCTTTCTATTTTGAAATAATTTAAGAGTCATATATTTATAAAATAAAACATTCTCTTTGAAAATATTCTTATAATCTTGTAAGGGACGCTTTAATGGAAAATAGCCGCACCCGCCGTATAAGTTAAAAAACATTCTTACCTTAATTCTGCCGAAAAGGTTAAAAAGAAACTTGTTTGGAAAACGACGGAAATATTCCTTTAGAAACTAATTATAAAAAAGTAAAACAAGGGTATAAATGACTTTAACCCATATTCTGTAAAATAATATGAATTTTTTGAAATACATTTTTAATAAACATGGATGTGGATGATAACGAGATCCCAATAGATTATTACGTATAAACAACCTCATAAAATGAAGAGATTGCGAAATAAACCCTTACCTTGTACTTTTCCTTGGTTGAGGGTAGGTTAACCTCCTGTATAATGGTGAAATAATTGTTATTAAATTATACAAGAATCATATATATTAATATGATATCAGATATGATCTTTTAACATTGCTTTGTTAATAATATCTTAGTATTATCGTCGTTTCAGGTGTTAACTTACTCGTTTTCTTTGATATGTTTTGTTACATAAGTCATGTTTGTCATGTATAGGATGTATCTTATTCATATACAGAATTATATCAAGTCCTTAAACATTATTTTTAAATCATAAAATGATAATTATACTTGAATGGATACGATGGAGAATGAACCTCATCGTGTTTGTGGAGACGGTAGTCCGTACGTACGCACAGGCGACAATATCATTCTTTGGATATTAAAATAATATTTAATTGGATGGTATATCTTATATACAGAATCATTATCATGTTATATTTATTATTTACATAAATTACACATAATTATTATACCCATCCAAATAATAATAATATATTGAATAACAATTACACCACGACGTGGATATGGTAAGCCGTATGTACGCACTTATGGTGACATGTCATTCAAAGGATGGATAGAAAAATGAATATGGCTGTACGATATTTATAATAATATTACAGCATATAGGACATACTGTATTATTTATTATATAATGATAATAACAAAGAAATAAGAAGTTAAAGATGAAATGAATTTGAAAAAGGGTGGTGAAAACATTACATCTTCTTCGGGTTCTTCCTTTTGATATGATCAAAAAGGCTCTTTAGGTTGGCTTTATGATCCAAATAATGCCTCTAGGTTGTATTGAGTGATGTTGGGAGAGTATTTGGGCAGAGGGTGTCCGAACCAAAAAGGCTTTGAAGGTGTTAAGTAATGAGAAGGAGGAGTGCCCTTTTATAGGAGGGGTGAGGGGCACCTTTGGAAAAGCTAGAAATATTATTTTATAATAAATTTATATTCGGTTTATAATGGCTCCAAAGTGGATTATTTAGAGTTTAAGGTGGGTATAGGTCGAAAAAAATTCAACCAATATAATTTAGATAGGTTTGGGTCATTATATTAACCTTATCTTTTAGTTTTAACTCTTAGTTAATTAGTTTGACACTTACCATGTCACTTTGTATTTTTATATTATATAGTTAATAAACTTACTATATACCTCCAAGAGACCACCAAGAGGTCTAATAATGATACAAATATCATTATGTAAGTCTCTTGGACGATCCTTAGATTTTTAGGAATTTAATATCAATTAATAATATAATATTTGTTTTAAAAACTCTTTGATGTCAATTTGGACACTATTCAATAGTTGATTTTTTTTAAAATCCTAACAGAATGATTACTTAGAAAAAAGTCAATTAAATAAATACTAATATGTCATATTATCCTATAAAATTAGTGTAATTAATTAAAATTCTCAAATTATATTTATTTGGGTATTTATAATATCAATTATTTTAATTTTTCACTATTATGGTAATTACTGAATCATCATTATGTCATAAATAAATTACATTATTTAATGTCTGAAAATTATAAATAAAATATCAATATGTATGAAATTTTATTAGACTTATAATGAATATTTATAGTTAAAAATGTAGCACATATAACCTTTCGTAAAAATTGATTTTCTAAAAGATATATGCTTTTGACATTTTTGTATTTATATTAACTTAATTAAAATAATGTGTCCCTATCACCTACATGTGGCTCCATGGGGCCCCAAAATCGACCCAAAGATTCCCATGGTCGGAAATGTATCCAACAATAATATTAGGACACGTTTTAGGGTAATTTAGTATTATTATCATATTAATTTTTAACCCTTATTTACCAGAATACCCTTTAACCATGGTAAATAAAATATTTACCGAAGTAATTATTCAAAATGTCTAAAAATAAAAGTTACCTATTTACACAATTTTGACATACTGATTACAAATATGGAATCCAATTTTCCAAATACAAAACACAAAAGTGGAAGAAATTAATTTAAAATTAATTCCCACTGTCAAAACAAAAAGCGTGTTTTTAAGATATAATAATTATCAAAAGATTGATACTTGTTTATGTCTGGTTTAATTGTGAAATTATGCCCAATGACCAAAATTGTATTAAATGGTAAAAATATATTCTAAATATACTTTAAAACCACTCAAATTCATAATTTATCACTATTAATTATTTTGATTAAAAAAGTTGTTTTTAATTAAAATTTAGTAATTTTCACGATTCATAAAAATATTAAAGTTATCCAAAATGTACAAAAATTTTATCTTAGGATAATACTCAAAATCCAAAAATGAAGTCCATTTTGAGAGATAAAATTTCTAAAATTTCAAAAAGTAGGTATTACTATTTATAACGGCTAGTTTGATTGGTTGTGGTGTGTGTTAGAACTCGATGTTGCGTACAACACACGCTATTGCATTATTCAAAGAGAAGCGTACCGTAGAAGCTTGGGGTGTTACATTTCTAGTTTATCTCCTAGCTAAAAAAATTTCAAATAAGAATCCAAACAAGGTGATAAAAAATCTTTACCAGGAATCATGTAAATAGTGAAGGTATAGAAAATTAAAAGTAAAAAAACTAGTTAAAAATACCTAAAAAATAAAATAGGAATATATATATATAGTAATCCTGAGAATTTCCTAAACATGTCTAGATGAAATCCCAGAAAATACTTAGATAAAAATATTTTTTCAATATGTGGTGTAGCTCCATAGTGAATAACCAACCGACATCTCTAATCTAGTATCACCAGTGGAAAATACCACTTGGACAATCCTATATCCAGGGGGTATAAATCCTTCAAATTGGGATTATTAAGAAACTTTCACACAACCCTCTTTATATAGCACATGAATCCCATGATAATAGTTTTAAGGAAAATGGGAAGGTCATCACTTTTTTGGTATTAATCACAACCCCCATATGCCAACATGATTTTCTTTTTTACATCTCTAAAACCACCTATATGAGGGACCACTCATAAGAAGAATGGACATTGGGGTTCTCATCACAAATTGAACAATTAAAGTTTTAAAGTGGGCCAATATGTCACATGATTTTTAAAATCAATTTCCCAAATACTCCAAAAATACCAAATAGAACTTACATTTCAAAACCCACATTTCTTTCCAATACCATTTCAAATACCTAGGAAAGTACACTACTCATGCTTAGAGTATTATTAATGGGATTTTAGAATCAAATTTTCATCAAAAACTATATATGAGGTTCCAAATATGCCAAACATTATGAAAAAACTTTGAAAATTAATTTGATATCATTTGGAAATTGAGATCCATTTATGAAACATTAAGGTTTTAGGAGATCCTTTTTGAAAGAAGAGTGATAAAGGAGAGAAAGGTGAAGAAGGAAATATATTTTTAATTATAGTGTTTAATGTAAGAATCATTATAGAAACAAATTATCATTTTGGTGCCTATCCAAATGTGTACCCCATGAACATATGAATATTCCCACATCCCATGGATCATTTGATGAAAACCGCTAAATTAAGATTTCCCAGCTATGATCTTTGTATCACTCAGAGGAGGGGTGGGGGTTGAATCATTGAAATATTTTTATTTTTTTCCATTCTTATGAAATAACCTTGTCAACCTATTAAATAGTTGTTACCATTATTAAAACAAAACAATAAAATATTGACAGGAACAAAATAATTTACATGGTTCAATACTCAACAATAGTAGCTACAACATTGGTATGGATTAGTAACAATAAAATACCACAAAATAAAGTATAAAACCATCCTTTTGTGTGGATACAACATGTTGTACATTCTTATTGTAGTAACATGTTATAAAAAATTCACCAGTTTATTAAAATAATGTTATCATTCTTCCATGTAGACTTTCACAAATGTAATATTCAAAAAAAATCTTCACATTCTTAACATGAAGTAGGAATGAATTTATTTGGAATTTGTAATGATACTCTGTTCGATCATCAGTCAGATTCACTAGTCCGATTGATCATCCTGATAAAACAACTCTATAAGAATACCACTGAAGCAAATTTGAAATGAATCTGTCTGAGTCTAGAAATCCCAGTATGATTTCTCACTCTGATTCAGAAACTCCTAATATGATCATATCTCTCCTCCTTATATCCAAAAAATAGCATCAGGAATTATCAATCTTGAAACTAATTCTCTCTAAAAACATTCATCACTCTTCATTCTATCTTCTTCACTCATGAACAATACATGAGTTAGAAAGTACAATGTACCCTCCTACTTTTATAGGTGCACCAAAATGGCGTAGGAGGGAATTTGAAAATGATTCTCACATAAAAAAATATCACGAATCTTCAATTTCTCTTTTATTTTAGATACATAATTGACTTATTCAGTACTTCCTAATTATTCTTGAACCTTATCAAATATTTTCACAACTACATGTCACTTTATAATTTATAAATATCCTTCAGTCCATAATTGATGATTGTCATGATGTCATCATTATAATCAAGGCATATGAAAATAGAATATTATACATTATATTTATCTCTACCAATTTATAGATATAAACTTAGATATATATCTTCCAATTTCTTTGTCCATAATCATACTCACAACTTATAAATATTTCAAGGCTTCTCAGAATCACATGAGTATCATCTTAAAAATATTTAATCTTAAAACAAATTCAAACTTTTTCTTTCACTCAGATCAGTGGTCTTGTGTATGATGACTATATCAGTGTTATTTCACCTTTAGAGAATATGTATCTTCTTCACTAAGTTAGATCGATGTCACCTTTAGTACGATGGTTATAACAATATAGTGTCTAATGGATCTTATCCACTTTGATAAAGACATTTACCAATAGATTATTTTCTCTTGAACTAATTGAAAACATATTATAGAAATAAAATAGTGAAACCTTATTAATAATTTTGAATACATTGTTGATCAGTCTCTGGATTTTTTCAAATCATCGGTTTAACTAACTTCACTTATCTTATCTTTAATTATTCACAACAACTCCCAAAATGATTCTTCCCCAAATTAAAATTTCCCACTACCACTACATCAAATGATTAGTGTCATAATTTCTATAATGATTGGTGGAACACTGTGTATGATAGACCGGTTCTAGGAGTGACCCCTTTTGTTTCCTAATTACAGTAAACATGCTTCCAACATTAAAAAAATTCTTTCTCAAAATATTTTTATCTTGTGGTTTATTAGTCAAACTAAAAAACAGAATATTCTTCTCACATTCTGATCAGGAAAAATTCACACCCTTCAAACATTTCTATGTTTGGGGATCTCACATTGATAAACTGAGAGTGAAAATGTTTTCATTTAAAATATTTATTCTTCTAAAAAAATATCTTACATCATGAAATCCTAATGAATATTAGGAATTTTAATATATTCTTCAACATCTAATGACATACAATGAAATTCATTATAAATTCCCATCCTTCCATAAACTTCTTTCTTTCCAACCGAACATAAATATTATTGGAAACACATGTTATACCACATTACATCATAATCATTGAATGAAATTTTATTATGAAAAATTGTCGATTTTGAGAATTAAAAAATCAAAAAATAATTTTAAGGTTCTTATTAGATCCATTCAGACTCTAGTACCCTTCCTTGTTATGATTTTCAGACCCACAATGAGTCCAATGAACCCTTTCTACTATAAATATTATTCCTAAACTAATGAAATTTCTTAAGCATTTTTAATTTTATGTTTTAATTATGATGGTAAGTTTGATCAACTAAAAATACAAGGTGATTTGGTTTCATTTCCTTAATATATCTTGGAAAACATAAGACAACACACTGTTTTTAGCTTCTAAAAATAACTTTCAACAAACATGGTCTCGGAACCATAGGGGTTACAATAAAAATGGAATCTTTCAAGGTTCGAAATTATCCAACTTGTCACATGATTTTTAAAACCAATTTACAAAATACTTCAAAAATAAAACGCTTAACTTACATTTAGTAACCCAAATTTCTATCTAGAACATTTTAAAATTCCATGGAGATGAAACTAATCATGCTTATAAGATTCCAAATGGAATTTTGGAATCAAATTTTGATCAAAACATACATTCAAGGTAAAAAAATTCCCAAACATTTGGAAACACATTTGAATACCAAATTTGAGATCATTTAGAATCTAAGGATCCATTTGTGAAACATTTAGGTTCTAAGAGAGCCATTTGGAATAAATAGGGAAAAATAAGAGAAGGGGGAAGAAGGAATGTTTATTTGAAATATAGGGTTTAAGGTAAGCATTATTTTAGATATCCATTATTATTTTTGTTCCTATCCAAATGCGCACCCAGTACATATATTTATATTCTAACATCAAATGGAAAACATGAAAAAACCAGCCAATGTACAAAAGGTTATTTTTAAAGAGACACAAAGAGAATAATTTTCAATTACAAGTATTTAAACACAATCACTAAAACATAATAAGGCTCATAGAACACACACCACGATAAATATCAAATGTCAAAAAGGCTATGAATATCAAACCAAATCCAAATTAAAACAAAAATATCCCATTTTATTTGAAAAGAATATTTAACATTTCATAAAACACTTTGTATACAAATAGATAGAGTCATTTTCAAATAAATCCCTTGAAAACTCATTTTCACAAAATTTCAAAAATAAAAATAACCCCATTTCACCAAAAAAACACATCCCAAGATTATTCAAACGTATATACATTTATTAAAAATACTCAAGAATCAAATGGAATTTTTTAGAAAGGAAATTGACAAATTCACCTACCTCAGTGTTGTGATAATGAAATAAAACTCCATGAAAATGAAAAACAAGTCCCATGACGTAATCCAAACACCCTAACATCAAATTTTTAACATCCCCAACCTGATGGACATTAATATGGTTCCCCGAGGTGAGTCACCAATGACCTCAAGAATGCCTCCTTGTATGATCGAGGGTGCTGACTAGTTGCGAGGGTCTTCTGTCATGTGTTGAGAGACTATACCCTATTTTTTAGAGTAAGTCATAATAGATAAAAATGATAATTAAAGGAAAAGAAGAATTACCTATATCCAGGCATCAGAATCTATTTCCTAAATTTAGGTACAAGCCCACATCGAAACGTAGACATGATATATAATATCAATATAGTGTCATGTGTATGGAAAATCCAAAATAAAGACATATTAAAAAAATCCAAAAAAGGGTTTCGACTCCAATTTTTGACCCTTAATCCATGAAAATTCCATTCCAAAGTCTAGCATCTATAAAAGGTACTTTTCCCTTGTTTTGAACTACAAACATGGAATATGCTTAGGTACCCAATGGAAGCTAGAGAAAGGTGTGGGCATAACTAAACAGTCCACCATGAATTATTTTTTAAAAATATCTATTCTAAATATACAGTAGATGAATATACTAAAAGAGTAAAAAGATAAGAAAAATATCAAACAAGTTCCATTGTTTAACAATATTTATATAAAATGCTCACATCATTTATTACAAGGGTTATAAAATTCAATTATAAAAAACCAACATATGTCAGGCAACTACTGTACATAAAGGGAAAAGTCAAGATCCCAATCTCACTAAGGAGAAAAATTTCATAAAAATTAAATCACACTTATCTTAGACCCTCGGTCAAGGTAGTAGCATCGAATGCAATTGTTAGGGGCCTAGAGCCTTAGTCCAACTCCCTATCACATGCATTCTAGTGGTGAATTTTTGAGCCTCAGTCCAACTCAACCCCTAGTTGGAGCCTCAGTCCAATATCCCACACACCACCAAGCCATGTTCACATTATTTATTAACCATTCATCCCATAACCATTTCAAGGAACAATTTTCATGTAATCCCCATATCATTCACAATTCATTTTTAATGAAATACAGAAACCATTATAAGGCCTTATCCCATTTGTTCTTTCCCATTTATATTCCTTAACTCAGACACATGTTTCCATTACAACCCATATTACATTTATCAAATTCACCATAAACCATTTAATCCATTCACAATATCCCAGACAACCCCTTGGATCATGTTAGAAACTAGACATAATTTCCTTTATTCCATTTCATAACACCATCCAATAAGTCAAAACATTTATCAAGGGGTCTACTTTATTAGCAAACAATTCCATTCTTTATATTAGAATTATCCCTATTAGGTTAATGTAAAACCCCTTGGGTGGCCCTATATTTGGTCTAATCAACCTCACTGTGTACCATGGAAATCATGAGGGGTCCAATTACTCACATAGTCATGAAAATTACAAAATCTTACTAAGGTAGAAGGAACCAATAGAACAACCACATGCATATAAACCAAACTCAAGACTATGGGATATAAAATTTAGACCACTTACCTCAATTTTGAAGATGAATGCTCACTTAACCCTATGCTTTGAGTTACATCCAAACACCACTCAAATCCCCCCACCAAATTTCTACTGTAAAATGGGATTTGGGGATTCTGAAGGATAATAACGGATATAAAAGTTCTAATTCAGAAAAAGGAGGAAGGTGGACTTTTAGAATTACTCATAGCTTTGATTATCACCTAATGACACTCCAAATGGATTATAATAGAGGTTGATTGAACCATGGAAAGCCTCAGGCGTTTTTTTATCACTAGGGTAGGTGGAGAAGAAATGAAGTGGAAACATTGGGTAGAACACATAAATCCTATAGGATGAAAAAGGGTAAAATCAAACTTTTAACAAATCATGGTTTAGATAATCATGCACCAACCGTGTGGTATGGCTCTATCCATTCCATCTTGGTTTGGCCTTCCCCCATGCATGGTTAACCTAACAGTGCATCCCTCCACCTGGATATCACAATTTGGTTTCAAGGTTTCCACTAACCATGTGCCAACTGTGCAACATGCACAAGAAAGAATGACTTCCCCTTTATTTGGTGTGACAAACCCCCAAGACACACCTGAGCCTCCCCATACACCGTGTAAACATTCATTTGACCAAGAAGAAGATACTTATACAAATAAATAAACAAGGAAATAAATAAGAATGAACTTAAAGATAGTTTTAGATCTTAAAACCTCTCCACCTTATAATGGATCGTCCTCAAGCCACTATTCCCAAGCATCACTGAGCTCCCAAATAGAAGATTTCAGACCACTAGACCCGCATACTCATCTCCTTCTCCCATGTTTATTATTGAATACTACCATTTTCTATAACACTAGATTCAATGGAATAGTATTTCCCTGAACTAATTTCTTTCTATGATCGACAATATGAACTACATGCTCCTGAAAGGATGCATCAACCTCATGCTCAACAACATCAACATCAATCAGATGGGATGGGTATAGGTTATACTATCAAATATGTGACACAATAAAAACATCATGAATACCACTATACCGCTATAGAAGATCCAATCTGTATTCCACTGGTATGATCCCCTCTATGTTCTCAAATGATCCCACATACATTGGTTCCAAATTACGATGTTTCCTAATCTAATGGAAACCCAACCTCAATGACACTAAAAACACACTATCAACCACCAAAAACTCAAGAGGTCAATGATGCCGATATGTATATCCCTTTTCCTACTATGAGCTATATCCATCCATTTTTGAATCATATAAACCTGCTTTGATGTATACTCCATGAGACTTAGTCTATTTTTTGATTCTCTATCCTCTATCCACTCAATAGTGATCTACATGGTCTAACTATTGGGCATCTTTTGTTGTTCCATATGAATCACACCCCAATAAATTTTGTTCTAGGTGAACTAAAAAAAACCAAGTGCTTCTCCCATGATATTTGAAAATATAGGATACAATATCTTAACATGTCCTCCATAACATATATAGTATGCTCCGAATTTCCATCCATCTATGGGTGGAAATCCATACTCAAAACACCTGGGTACCAAGTGATTTCTATAATCCCTTCGAGAAGTTTGAAGTCAAATGTGGGTCATTATCTTAAACTATATTTCATGGAACCACATGAAATAATAATATTTTTCTAGAATATAACTGACCTAACTAGTCAATGGCGAAGGTCTATCATCTCAGTAAGAAATGATCCACATTGGTTAAATAATCCACTACTACCTATATTTCATCATTCTTCTAAGACATCCTTTAAATAACCACAACAAAATCCATCATCACATCATCCCACTTCTTATTCTGGAGTGGGTTATGGTTCTAACAAACACCTTGGTTTCAGAAGATCTTCCTTTACCTATTAATAGGTATTGAATATCTCTATGAAACATGAAACATCCTTCTTCATCCATGGACACTAATATTTCTTATGATGATCGTGATATATTTTGGTCAATCTAGGATGAACCATGCACTTCGAGGCATGGAACTCATGTATCAACTCTTCCAACATACATATAGGCACTACAACACGTCCATGAACATAAATAATCTCATCATCACCAATATTCCAACTGGAAGATGACTTCCCACCATCATTAATTTCCCTCAAAGGCAGACACTATGGATCCTAATACCACCTATCCTTGGTTCAGCTCATAAGTGTGAACTTAAAAACCAAGGATGAAATGTTCATCTACCCCTTCCCATATTGAACTTCTATATGCATCCCTAGAAAATAATTCCATCATCCTCCACTCAGAACTGGATTCCTAAACGACCTGTTTTGAGTATTCCAACTCAAAGTATCTCTAATAGTGTTCCCCTTTCTAAAATTGTAAACTAGCTCAAAATAAAAGTAATGCATGTATTCAAACCATATATACTACCAAATCATCATGTCACATTGGGAGAGTATATACATAATGATTTGATGATAAGTATATATGGTAAACCTCTATTCTAATAAGTAGTTTTTTCAAAATTATTCTTTATAAACTGCCATGTCCAATTCAAGATCATGCATTGGATAACTTAGTTCTGGATTCCTTGACTATTAGGAAACATACACAGAAACCAAATCATTATTCTTCAACACATCTCTAAGACCATCACCAAAAGAATAAAAAACAAGGTATACCCCTTAATTGGATCAAGTAGGACAAAAATTGGTGTAGTTTATACCCACTCCATTAATTCCATAAAGGCATTCCCACTTGCTTTAGACCACTCAAACCTGATTTCCATCATGGTCATACCCAAAGTGGTTCTACTATGTGGGATAAATCGTTGAAAACCAGTTGATAATAACCCAAAAAATCAAGAAACTTTCACACATTTAAAACATTCTTGGGCTATTCCCAAGATACAAGAACCTGCACTTTATTTGGGTCGACCAACACAAATTCCTCAGAGATGATGTGACTTATGAAATGTAACTAGTAGATACTGAAATTTGACATGAATGTATTGGAATATATCATATTCTATCTTAGTGAATGCAGGAAAATGTCAAGATGTTTTTCATGATCTTCATGAGTCTTGGAGTATAATAGCATTTCCTCCACAAAGACAACTACAGAATGATCCAGGTATGGGTGAAAAATTCAGCTTGTTAGAATCATTAACACTACTGGTGAATTGGTCAACCTAAACAACATAAAAAAACTCAAATAACTAATACCTACTATTAAAAGAAGTCTGTGGTATATCAAAAGGTATCACCCCCAGCTAGTGATGCCCTGGTCTTAGATCAATCATGGAGATCACTAAAGCACCTCTAATCTGGTAAAAAAGATCATCAATTAAAGGAAGAGTGTATATTTTCATAACAATCTTCTGATATAGCTACCTATAATCAGAAAACAACCACAAGAACACATCGAAATTTTTGGAAAACAATACTAGAGAACCATAAGGTTTCATACGTGGATAATTAAACTCCCTGTTCTCGAGTTCTACCAGCTTAGTTTTAAGTTTATGAAGTTCTTCTAGGGACATTATTTATGGAGGAATAGAAACCGATTCTTCTCCCGGTAACAACTCTATTTTGAAATCAACATCCCTATCAAGTGGAAGTCCCACGAATTCTTCATGAAACACATATTGAATCTAATCCACCACAAGTGGAATGGTAGGTTTCTCTACCCCCATCATCAAGCATAATACAAGCCACATGGATTGTGAGTTCACTCAACTGCTGAAAAAATGGCCCTACACAATCTTCTCAGATATCACGTTCCCCACGAGGAACATAATTATTCCCCTCTGAGGAAATAAATGTTACCATATGGGGGTAACAATGGATATATAACTGGTAAAAAATCATCCAATACATTCCAAATATCATGTCAAAACATAATATTTAGAGGAGAACCATGATCCATAGTATATGATACCCACCAACCTCAAGAACAAACTGCTTACATAGTTGGATATTTTCCAATCACTCCCCTAAAAATGTATCAATCAACATGACCCACACACATGATCCACCACTAGGACCAACACAATCCCAAATAGGGAAGATATAAAAAAATGGGAAGCACCTATAATAAATAAAGAACTAGAAAGAGTGGAAGATACAAAGAATCATACCACCAACTGTCCATGGTCCATCCTCACCACCTCTGGGAATTGGTTATACTATACGAAGATAAACCAACTCCCTATCCTAGTCTCTTATCTGAGTTCCTAGAGTGGTTGTACTATGATGATATGGACACTCTCATCTGGTAGTACATAATCATTTACCCTGACCGGTAGGACTAATAGAGCTCCAACTTCCTATCCAATATGGGGTAATCGACCACCTAACTGTACTCTGCATCAACATCAATCCCCAATCAATACCCATATATCAAGGGTTCCTACATAACCTCTGCACATGCCCCATCCTTCTTCACACATTACAGTCAACTGGTGGTCAAGGACCTTCATCATGCTTGTGTCATGTCCTACCATACTAACAACATAAAAATTGATCACAACTCTAAGAGGATGGTTCCCATTTTTGACTACCCTGTTGACCACTTCCCTGGTGTAATATCTCAAAGCAGCGATTCCTACCATCAAAATCCATATAATTAGGTCTCCCAACTAGGACTACCTATCCACCATAGGAAGCCTCCTTGATATTACATTATGAAATAATGGCCCAATCCACCACTTTATAAACCCTATTCAAATAGATAATATTTACATGGGAGTTACTCTCATGTATAAGAACATCCTTGAAATGTATCAAAATAGCTACCTTATCCCCCACTAATGCTAGAACTAAGTGTTTTATGTCAATGAAGTGGCCATAATAATCCATCACTGGCATAGACCGCTTGGTTCAACCTCATAAACATCACATCCATCTCTTATATCTAGGTCTCTGGGTAAAAATGTTCTTGAAACATTTTATGGAAATCATTCTATACCATACTGTCCACCTGATTAGACTCAAGACGAACATCCCAACATCTCTTTGCTTGACCCCACAACATGTAATCTTCCAACTTTACTCTCTTCTCATGATGAGCTTATAAGTGATCAATAATTGTTTGTATAGACTCTATCTAAAACATGGCTACATTAGGCTCACCCTATATTGAAAAGTCTTATGGTGTTCTAGATGAAACTCCCTAGTCATGTCAATTATACTTGTAACAGCTCACCCTAAGTCCCATTCAATCATCTATATAAAAACATTGAAGTTCTCATGAATTTTCTCCTCTCTTATGTTACCCTAGACCACTAGTTTCCCTTTCTCCATTTCTAGATGGTCATTATTTGTGAAATCCTCTTGTCTCCCAAGAAGTGAATCTCATCATGGTGGAATCTTCCTACAATGACAAACACACAACTCAGAACACATAACTCAAAGAATCCATATTTTCATAAAATAAATTTCTGCACTATTCATAACAACCCATTACACATGAAATATACCAAAGGATATCATCACACCTCTTTCACTACCATTATCTATCCCTACCTCGGATCATGGTTAACATGGTTAAACAAACTTACGAAATCCCAAGTCTTTCATTAACTATCCTTTGAATCCTATCATCATCATAACATAAACCTTCCCACATAGGCACTATACCCTCATTATAAAATACCACAACCACATTTTAAACCATTTACAAATTTTCATTATGCACTATTCTTTAACCATTATTTTACAATAATTCCATTTACTCATGTGAAATTATCTTTATTAAACAAAACTAATTTTAAAAAAAAATCATGAAAATTAAATTCATTTTACCCCCCAAGTCTCATTTATCTTCCCCAAGTGTGCCTACTATAATTAATGTCACCTATAACCCTTGGTGCCTAAAATTATTCATGAATGCACAAATGTGTGCCATTCCTTCCATGAAAAAATATCATAAAATAGACACATCACACAATAGTAGCATCACCCAATGGTGACATATCACTCAACCGTAACACGAAATATCAAGAAAAACAACCCCATCCTCAGAAATTGGGGTTTTCATCATACTTGGGTTAGCTACTCCTAAGAACTATATAATTATCAAGAACCATACACATCCAAATCTCTCACAGAACACCCTAAAATAATACAAAAATAGAAAATAACCTCATCTAATTCATCTTTGTAATGTCCCCAACCTGGAGTACCTTAAACTAATTCCCTGAGCCAAGTTTCCACATGACATCATGTGAACATCCCCATATGCCATAGGATTCTGACTAGTAGTGAGGGTATAATATAATGCATCGGGAAATTATACCCTCTTTATCTTAGTAAGACACAACGGATAACACTTTGAAATAAATAAAAATATAAAAACCAATAACCATGCATTCAAATACATTTTCCAATGTTGGGTACGAACCCACAACCAAAAGTAAACATGCTATGTAATTTCAATAGATTATCACAGGTAATGAAAATCCAAAATAAAAAAATTTGAAAAATATCCATAATAGATCCTGACTCCATGTCCATATCCCTCATCCATGCACATCCCTTTCCCAATTCAATCCTCTATCATAGGTACTTTTTCCTTGTCTTAACATACAACCATGAAAGATTCGAGGGTACCCTATGGTGGCCGGAGATGGGTACGATTAAAATTCACTAGTCCACCACCGATGATGTCTTCAAAATATCAATTCTAAATTGATAGTTTATGAAATTATTAAGATAAAAACAAGATACGAAAAAGATATACCATGAGCCAGTAGTTTTTACCCATGTATAATTATAGAACGTACCTCACATAGAAAATTTCTATATTTATTCCATGAACATATGAA
This sequence comes from Viscum album, assembly GCA_963277665.1. Lineage (NCBI taxonomy): Eukaryota > Viridiplantae > Streptophyta > Magnoliopsida > Santalales > Viscaceae > Viscum > Viscum album. The sequence continues at coordinate 512,619,428 of OY728141.1, read as the reverse complement.
TGCATATTTCTTCTCATTTCCTAGATATCATGTGAACATACCATATAAACATTGAGGTCCTAAGATATCTACACGAAGAAACTAGTTTTTAATGAAGAGGGCTACCATGATGTTATCTTATGGTTTAAGGGTTGGTAGGATTTTTAAAAAAAAATATGAGGTAGAATAAAAGTGTTTAATATCTTAAGTACAAAGAATTTGAAAATTATGAAAGTGTTAACAATAAATGTTCTCCCTATACAACTAAAATGTGTGTATCAATTTCAAATAAGTCTCCTATTTTTTCTTGATGTGTGGGTAAAAACTAGGTAGTGAATAATAATGGTTAAACTTTATCTTTACTTTATTTATTTTTCTTTTTTTATTTATTTATTTTAATATATAAAACTCATGTTGTTTTAATTTAAAATTTTATTTGGATATAAAGAGGTAAAACTTCAAAAAACATTGATATAATATGGTCTATGAAAACACTTCCCAAAAAATATTTGGAACCTTTTCACTAAAACTATAATAATGAATTTTCCCTATATTTCCATTGGAAACACCCTCTCCCTCATACTTGATGAGAATAAAACAATATACACGGTTCTAAACACCCACTTGGAGGTAAAAATCCTTTCTATACAAAATCCTATAAGGTGAGATTCCTATTGGAGTATTAAAAGATATATGTTATACCTGAAGTGCATCATCCATGAAAAAACTTGAATAACTATTATTGGGTATCAAAATTTTGAATAAGATTCTCTTATATTCATAATTTTAAATCTCATATTTTTCATTATTTTGATGGTTATATGTAGAATATAATTTATAAATAAACCCATAGTTACAAATAAGTTTTTCTTGTTGTGATTATAGAAATGAGAACCCTTATTGCTAATTATAAAACATAATAAACTAGACATGCTCTAAATATGAGATCCCACAAAATCAACAACCCTCAAGAGTCATGAGACATAGTATAATTTTCTTCTACAAATTTAGATATATATCCCACATGCAATAGGATGTACATAAATCACAACTAATTTGAAAATATCCCCGGGAAATTAATTCTATGTGCATCAAAGATTTCAGTATATAACTTAGATTTTTGGCAATTTCATTCATCTTGAAATTATTCCCTTTTATTTGACATCATATTCCCAACATAAAAATAGGATGGAAATATCTATACAATTTTGGCTAATAAATTCAAGACTCAAGGACTTCTCATGTTATATTAGGAGATACAAAGTGGTCCCTATAATATAAAGTGTGGAAAAATCTCAAAAAATTTGAAATCATCATAAAATACTCACAAATGAACATCTTCTCACTATTATTAATGAACATGTATGGGTTATATGAAATGTACCATCCAAAATAATTCTTAAGTATTTGATATTTTGAATTGTTAAATTTTTTGGGGACCTAAGATGCTGAAAAATATCACAATGTCTATATGATAAGGGGTACAATACAATACATTATAATGGTTCTTATCATTAAATAATTCTTCTATTGAGAGTAATGTGTGATCATGGTGGTCTAATAGTGCTGGAATCATTCTAATGTAGTTATCTTCCACAATTTACACACCCATATTACCTTAAATAAATATGTGAGACTTTTGGAGGAGGAGTATCCACCATATAAGGTGGGGCTTAGTTTTAGTTTTCATAAAGAGAAATATAATGGAAAAAAGTTCATAAAAAATCACTTTTTTTCCAAGGTAATATGAACATAATCTGTCTAGTGAAAAAATATCTTTTTCAGTGCCAATGAAGTCTTCATGTCTAGGTTTAGGGGTAAATGAGGTATAAATAATGACATGAGGATCCCTCTAAACTCATTGTAATAAAAATACCCCAATAGAAAATTTATTTGAATCAAACATAAGTTCCATGGGGAGATTCCACCTCAGTGGTTTTGGTATGGGAGGTGATGTGGGACTCCTTATTTGTGAACTAAATTCATCCTTAAAATTTCTAAAAAAACACAGAATATTTTTGTTATAATTGAGAAAAGGGAAGTGTGATTTTACTGAGTTCATAAATGATTCATGATAAAAAATATGACTGACCCAAAAAATATCAGACATGAAGAACAATTTTTTGAAATGTAATGGAGTAAATTAATTTAATTTCTAATTTATCAAATTTAATTACCTTACTCAAAATATCATTCCAAATAACTATACCCACTCTACAAGGGAATGTGGTTTCTCATAATTTAATATGAGATAATTTTCAATGCATAATTGGAGGAAAAAATAAAGGCGTTAAAAAAAATCATTAAAGGAAGATCCCTAACCTATGAAATTATATATAAAAACATCAATTTAAATATTAAGAAACATAGAAATATATTCCAAATATAATTCCAAAATCTACTAAGATTATTATATAGACCAAATGAAATTCTCATGTATGAAAATATGTCAAATGGTCAAGTAAATATATTTTGTTTTTGAAATATAATGGATACATGGATTTGAAAGTAACATAAAAAATTATTATAGAGATAGTAATGGGACATACTGACGAATATTTCTAATATTTGTTCAATGAAGGGTATATAAATTTTTTTTTCACATGGCTTGATTTATCCAATTGAAGTAAATATAGACTCAATAAATATTTTTTATACATGTTTTTACCAAGTCATTCTTTTCATTTGAACATATTACTATTCTAATTTTTATTGTTGTTTTTTACTTGGATTACCCTTATACTAGAAGATATATGATAAATGACCCTAAAAAAAGTAATTTACCAACAGATTATTCAACCTCATCAAGGTTGGTGGGATTTAACTAACAATTAATTTATCTTATTGTCTTATCATTATCATGAAAAAGGATATGGTTCATTTAAATAGATAGTTTATTCTAAGGAATATTAGAAAATTTATATGCTATCACCTTTTTAAACTCTCTCAGATGGTCTAGTAGTTTTGATTCCAACTCACGTGAGTGGTTATTGGAAAAAAATATCAGAAATTTGTCAATTACCTTAATATATGTTTATTTTAAGTTAGATTTACATAGTTTAAATTGAAACATAATTGAAATTTATATTTGGGGAACGAATTTAAGGGGGGGGGGGTGAATGGATCTATCTCAATGCTCATGTTTTTTCTTTATAGAAAGAGAACTACTAGAAATTATCTTTATAGAATAATAAATAATCATGTATAATTAAGAATCTACAAACTAATAAATTAATATACTAAAATAAAATTTTTTTAAGCCCAAAAGAAAACTGGATGAATGAAGTAAAATAAAAACAATCAAAGAGTGAAGAAGAGGAAGAGAAATTATATTGTGGGTCAAGGAAAGAATTTTGTATGTATTTCACCAGATATTTTTTTTAACAAATTGATAAGAAGAGTGGAGTGATACTAAACTGGGTGTTTCATAGAATCATGGTATTTGGAACTTACCTTTTCTCCTTAGAAATTCTGGGAAAATTACCCATTGTGAAGGTTGGTGAATTTATTTATCATTTTGAGGAATTTAATCCAAGTAAGAGATGATCATGTCATTGAGTTCGAGTATCTTACATCTCATGCCTATAAAGGTCTTTCTGCTACATTAGATTCTTCACACTCATGATGACATCCTTGATCACTTCTATAGGGAGTGTTTTTCTCTAATTAACATATTTCATAATGATTGATGCTCTTCTTCATATAGGTAAGTATTCATAGAGTGAGATAGCACATTAATTTAAGTTTCTAAATCAATAATTTATTACAAAATGAAATTCTTTCATATGGTTAAAGGTATCATAAAAGTTCATATATCCTTTCATTATATTGGAATAACTGGTTGAAAATGTCTGATACATTCTTTCTATGTTTGAAATTCCAATTCCCCTATAGTTTCTCTCTATGGGTGAAGAGATCATTTAGAAATTTTAAATAGTGATTAATTTAATTAATTATATCCAAGAGAAGAATATTAACATATACCTTCTTCAGTGTAACAATTTTATTTTATTCAATTACATTGTAAAATGTTTTCTTTGATTGAGAGAGTCTCTGAGGAAATGGTAGAAGAATGGATTGTTTAAGGGAATCCTCAATGATAAGATTTTTGTCCTTATTGTTTTTTTCTCCACCTGAGTATTTTAAGGGAAAATAAAAAGAATTTTTAAGATTAGGACACACCTATTTTTAATAATTAATGTAATTATAATTTTCATTAATAATATGATGTGTGATATCACTTATATTATATTTTTTATTCGGAAAAAAAGGTTGGGATGGTATTTGACAAGAACCTGGAATATTTATCATACCGATGGTGTTTCCCAGTTGTCCCTCTTGAGTTTGTAGTCTCTATATAGTCTATTGCATGACTTTTTGGTACTAGAGGTTCTAGGATACCATTTTATTTACTATTTTTTCAAGGCTTGTTTCAGATTTATGATGAGTTTCATTTTAATAAGGTGAATGATATGAAGTTTATCTGCCCTGTACTTTTTGATACAAGTCCTTTTGGTGTATCTTGAGTTTTATCCTTATCAAAATTGTGGTTTTTGTTACAACCCAAAGAGATAATTTGATATAATATTATATTTATTAAAGGTATGTTCTTGTTGAAATAGATTCCTTGGAAATTCCATTATATCAGGCTCAGATAAATTTTAATCTTGGGTGTACTTTTAAGAGAAGTGAGTGTTATTGGAACAAATACAAAAATGTCATAGAAGGGTTGGAGAGTTTTAATTACCTGAATGATTAGATCATTTCCCAAAAATTGTGTGTATTTTATAATGATTATTATAAAAAGTACTAGGGATGAATGACTTACCTCATGAATTCCTCTAGTAGGTGAAATTTCTCATGCACCAAATTGTTTTTCATTTTGATCCATGTTGGCTATTATGTCTTGATTTATCATAAAATGTTTATCCACAAGGGAACCACCAATTAGAACATATATAAATCCAAAATCCATGGTGACTATCCCCTCATAGAATTATATAATTATAAATTGTTTTCTTATTTATTAAGGAACAATAGTTTAAAGAGTTTTTAATATTTCTAAATAATCCCGGAGAGTCTCTCCTTATAATTTTATAATGAATATATTTATTTTCTAACAGAATCTATTTAAAAATAAGGGAATAAATTCTCAATAAAGAGTAATTTAAGGTCATTATAGCCACCAATTGTGGTTAACCGATAGTATAACTAGTCTTTGGCTATGCTATTAAATGAAAATGGGAAGCCCCTAAACTCTATGTGGTTGTAAGAAAAGTTTTGGGGTATTATAGAATTTGTAAATAAGTAAGTCTCCTAAAGATATTCATGAGGGTTATCACAGAGAAGACCATGTATATTATGAAGGAGGTGCATGACTCTTGATCTCAGATCAAATTTGGATGCTTCCTAAAGTTATTAGATAAATATAGGTTGGTACTCCCCATAAGGGGTGGTAAATTATTTTCAAGGAAATATTATTAGTTTCATGTTTTTATAGATTTAATTAGGTTCACTTTTATATAGGGTTGGGACTACATGAGGTTCTATAATGATCTCCTTCATGTTACTTGATTTCAATACTCTGGAAGATCTAATTTATGAGGGATGAGTCTTTTCAAATTTTGTGTCCACTTTAAACTGTTTTTCCATTCCCAATCAGGTCATTAAAATTTATTTATATTTTCTCAATTCAATAAAAGGTTAATAAAAGTAAAAAAATTAAGGAATATTATGGGAGAAAAAAGACAATGTGATAAAACTGTATAGTGAAGAAGAATAAGAAGAAGAAAAATGAATAAACAAATAAATAATCACAAAAATGTAAAAAAATGTAAAGTATATAGTAAAAACAAATAAAATGGGAAATGAATTTATAAAATAATTAAGGAATGGTATACTTGTTTAAGGACCCCCAAAAATCATTCAACAATTTGGTCATGTTTTCAAGATCATCAAATTAGTTTTTTATTTTTTCTATATTTTCTATAGTATAATAGGAACCCTTGATCACCTATCAATAGAGCCTTATATTGGAAATTTAGAAATAAGATCTATTTTAGGGACAATTAGATGGGGTTTTTAAGAGTGGATTATTTTACAAATTTATAAACTACATTTGAGTGAATATTTATGGAGTGAAGTTTATGATTTCAATTGATTTTTAAAATTTTGATCACCTAGAAAATCCACTTGATGTAAATCCCAAATTATTTCAATGTAAAGGGTTAAATGTTTTAATACATGATTTTTAACTTTTTAAAATATACTTTAAACTTATTTTTTACTACTGTAGCACAAAGGATTTGATCAGTCACACGATATTGAATATTGGAGACTGCTCAAAATCATTACAAGTGTGATGATGTGAAATCTGACTTAATAAAGAAATAATATCAATAACATGGTTTGATGACCACTTTTATATCCTTTATTGAATTATCAAAAAGTATAAAAAATTAATATTCATGATTAATAATATTGGATTTTACCAACAAACATAATCCACAATATTAATATAGATATAGAAAGTGTGAGAAAAGAGACAACCACACTCAAATCATCACACAATCGAGGTTATGCATATAAGCACGAGGATCTAATATGATTGGGTTTTTATGTGTAAATGACAATAAAAAATAAAAAATATAAGTAAATTAAAAATATCATAACTCAAAACTGGAATTAAAATATATTTTAAATTATTTCAATTTGAAGAATGAGATTACATTAAGGTTCCTCCCTCGATAATTATAAAAAATTTAACACTCCATGGAATGGAAGAAAGATAATATAAAATTTCATAAATAAAATACTCACACCATATGGAACAAAATCAATTATAAATGAGGTATTATATTATTTTTATTAAAAATTAATTCTAAATTACCAAAAAATAATTCTAGTCTGTAAGGAACCATGTGACTATTCACATTAGAATTAATCCCTCCACTTGGTTAGGATAGTTGAATGACATAAAAATTGATAGATGAAATGAATTTTTTTATGCCATTATGTTATCTATCCAATGGAGGTGGGGTTAGAATAATTGGAGTTCTTAATACTAATATACATACCAAATACCAAAAGGTTGTCCAATTAACCTTGCCCAGATTTGTTACGGATTGATGGATTATATTGTGCTTATTTTCCATAGATCTATTCATTAGTATGGTTTAATAAGTTGTATCAAAATTAATTATTAGTCATTAAAAAATTATATTTTGAATTTTTATCATTATATATAATGTTTTGATATAAATTAATATTTGTTATCTAATTGGTTTTATGTGTAATTGTATGTTTTTATGCATGTTTCCTAAAAATGAATTCAAAATATATAATATTTACAAAATGATTTAATAATGGGATAATAATACCCATAAGTAATTAAAATCACACATTTATGGGTGATAATATTTGATATATCATTATGTGATCAACCTAAAAAAATATAAAAACACATTAAACAACATAATATATAATCACGGTAAATATTCTTAACTAATTGTATAATAAATTCATGCATGAGACATAAACAACCCAGAACAATGAAACATGAGAAACCTCAAAAAGGGAAACCATACATAAGTACCATTTAGTATGATGGATATATATCTAGGGAAATCATATCCTTCCTATAAGGATACCAGGTAAAAAAATTCCAACCAGAACTATCAATACCAAACACCATTGAGAAATTCTAATAACAAGTCCTAATATGTAAAGACCCAATGTTTTTAAATGGAAATTCCCATCTTATATTTATGTCATAAAATAACATGAAAACAAAACATAATGAACTACTAAGTGATTAGTGACCTTTAAACATAATTTTTTCACATCTGTGTTTGGAATTTCGAAAATCCGACATACACGGTTGTGTTCAAGATGATTTTTGGAGTCTAATGAAACAAAAATAATCTTTGGTGAATAGTGACCTACCCTTATGAATAGTAACATACCCTTATGAACAATAATATGACCATTATGAATAGTAAATCATCCAACATAAGAGTAACATTACCTATGAATAATTAAATAACGTTTGGACATCATAGAAAGTGACAATTTGACATTAGTAAACATTTTGGTATTTTGTAATTCATAAATAAATAATTATAATTAATTAAGTAATTTAGAAGAAAATTTATTTCCATAAAATGTATTCAAAAATTATTTAATAAATGTATTATAGTTTTATGATAATTTTATAAGACCCTACGTAATTTTTTGAAAGCACTATAACATCGGTTTTAATCTTAATAACTGTTTTTTAAGTAAATTAGGATTTTAATTAAATATTAAATTAATAATAATCAGACAATTATTTATGAATAATGGACTTAATTTTTTGGATTCTACACATCAAAAAATGGTTTGGGTAAATTTTTGGTATTTTTCTGAGATACTTGAATTTTTGATGAATAGTAGAATCCGATAATTTACAATAAATGCTAAATACTGGATTAATTGAGTCATTGATGATGCTCTACTGATGTAATCCCACTTGGTTCGGGATCACATGATAAAATTACTAATCATGGTCATTCAATACTCACTATTCATTGTCTTAGGGGAAATTAATAAACTAATGAATTTTATATTAAGGAAACCCCTCTCCCCTCCACTATAAAAGCCACCCTTCGCACCCTCATTTCCTCATACCTCTCAAGATCCAAGACTACTCTAAACTCGGCCCAAACACCTTCACTATCCCCAACCCCAAGTCCAAGAGATGCTGGTCTCATAAAAAGACCAAGCTTAGGCCCTTTAGGTGGTTCTCAAGAGAAGGATTCAAGAGGTAATTTCTCTCCCTCTTCTCCTTTAATTTCCTTTCAAGTTCAAGTTCATTTCTTGATCTCTCCCCACATATCTTCATCCAAATGATATTTTTACTCCAGTAGTATAAATTTACGAAAATGGTATGATTATAATGGGATATTATATCAGCCAACCCCCTTTCCCTCTTCCTTTTATTTTATTAAAGATAACGTTGTTCGTGAGGTGTTAATTTATCACCTTCAAGAAAGACATGCTTTCTTCTTCCATTTATACTATCTGATATGTCCATGAAACCATTTTTATGAAGAAACAGAATATTTTATTTGTATTATCATTTATTTAAAGTTCTGGAACTATCTTATGACCATATTTCTAGTGATAAAATAAAACAACCTCATTATGATCGAGAAATCACTCAAATTAACCCAAATATTCATCATTTAATTCTTATCTAATGATTCATCCACATGGATCTAATATAATTCATTATAAGATCATTCAAACTCTGTTAATATCATTAATAATGTGTAATATCATCTCTTGATGTTTACCCATGTTCTACCCGAACTTCAATTTATTAATACAAGTGAACCTCCCATGAAAAATCATAAAAACAAACATTCTCGAAAAATATTTTTAAACTCTATAAGTCATCCAAAGGAACTTTAAATGACATAATGAAACCAGAATGAACCCTATTAATGTATAATAGGTTTTGTAATTTCTAATTAATTAATATAATGTCATTATATAGGAAATTAAAGAGAAGGAAGCATTCAAATACAAGGTAAGGGGAAATTCTCGAACCTAACTTTCATCCTTCGGGTTCTCCCTCTTTCACCCCTTTTTGATATGGTTACTCCATAAAAATATTTTATTCCTCTTTTTATTTTCTTTTATGGGATATACATGTTTGTCACTGGTATTTATGACAATCCAAATGTTTTCCAAAAGAACTCTTCTTTTAAGAACTCATCTTTTACTTCTCATTCAAAGTTGATGGTTCTTGTATCAATGATGTTATTACATCCTTGTTTTGGGAATCCAATGTTTATGAATGTGTTATTATGTGATGAAACCCATTAATTGAATTTGTTTAGTTATGTTCATTATTGATATATGTAATATGTGGCATTCATATTAATGATATGTTATGATGTGACGGGTGCACCCGGAATTATATAGCGCAATATGAATGTTTGAATGTGACGGGTGCACCTGGAATTATACAACGCTTCAATGAATTGGGTAAAGTGATTAATATCATGAGTAAATGCGAAATGATGTGTGAACAAGATTCTAGCTTCGTTCACAAGTATGTGTTGTATTTAACCACTAAAACATGATGTTCCATTTTTATGCATTGCCACATTTCAAGTCTTTTATTTATGCTCCTCTCATGTTCATGATCTTTTGCCTAAGTTATGATTATGCTCAAGCTATGCTATATTGTTCTTAACTATCCTCTTACTGGGATTCTAGATCACCCCTTTTTATGTATATCCTCTGGTGGCTACAAGTATTTAAGAGAGGACAAGTGCCAATAAGAAGCTAGAGAAGAAGAAATTAAATAAATGTTTATTCTTGATGTTGTATTTGTTATATATGGTCCTAGTTTTCCCAAGACACTAAACATTTGGATCCTCTATGTGTAATACTATTATGTGTTTTATCTTTGAAATGATTTAATAGTAATTTAAGAAAATTCTGGGTCTCTATAGTTAGTTTCAGAGGCAAGGTTTAGTTAATTAGGGAATTAGGATTAGTGAACCCTAGAGGAAACCTATATCATGAGACTATGTTAAAATATGCACACAAGAATATTTACCTAGGGATCCCAGATGTTATGTTTTTGGTAGAAATTTTTGAGATGAATAATTTATTCATGACTTGTTTACTTTTGTTTTGTTCTATCCTTTTCTATTTTTGAAAATGGTGGGAACCTGGAGAAATCAGGCCTACAACTCATGCGAGGGCCAATTCAACGATTGCCCGAATGACATCCCTAATGATTTGGGAGGTGGAGTTCAAAACATCATGGAAATTCTTACCCAATTACCTCAGGTTATGAATATTGACCATAATAATGGGGAACATCCTCCTTCACCAAAGAGGGAGCAACTGGCTATCGAGTGTTTTATGTGGCAAAAACCACTGATGTTTTGTGGATCTTCTGATCTACTAGTTACAGAACAGTGGGTCAACTCCATGGAGATGATCTTTTATATGATTCACTGTTCTGAGATAGAGAAGGTGACTCTAGCCATTTATCATCTAGATGGAGAAGCTGATCAATGGTGGGCTTTGATTTAGAACACCAATCCAAAGGAGGAAATTGAAGATATGGAATGGGAAGACTTTAAGATAATTTTTCTTAATATGTATTTCCCAAGAACTCATCAAACGAAGATGGAGAGAGAATTCATAGAGCTCAGGAAAAAAGAAGGAGAATATTTCACAAACTATGAAGAAAATTTCACAAGGCTTCCAAGGTATGCTTCAGGTTCTGTTCTCAATAATGATATCAAAATTGATCGATTCTTTAGTGGATTAAAAGCACACCTTCTAAAGGCTCTTGCAATTCGAGACATTGGGAGTTATGAAGAAGTAATTCGATGTTCCCTCAAAGTGGATATAGAGTTAGGAGAATGGTCCCATGGATATGGGGATAATGAATGAAAGATGGAGTTTCATGCCGGTGGATCTAATGATAAAGGTGGGAAGAAGAACCAACGACCCACATGCCAAAAATGTGGGAAGCTGCACCATGGGAACTGCCTCAATGGGACGAGGAAATGCTTCAAGTGTGGGAAATAAGGAAACCATGCTCAAGAGTGTCGAAAAGACACGAAAAGGAAGGAGAATATAGCCGATGAAAGGATAGAACCACTGATGGTCAATGCTACAACTGTAAGAGTCTAGGGAACTATTCAAACCATTGCACTAAACCTCGAGTTCTCGAGGGTAATCAATGTCAGCAACCACTAAATCCAAAGAAACAAGGGAAGTATTATTCCATCACTACTGTGGAGGTGGAGCATGATAATTAAGTAGTACAAGTTACACTTCCTATTCACTCAAGAATGGAAAAAGTCTTATTTGATTTCGGTTCTACGCATTCCTTTATATCATGCAAGTTTGGTAGAACTATATAATCAAAGCCCCAAAACCTTGAAGTAGTGATATCTGTAAAAACACCAAGTGGTGCAATATTTGCAACCCAAGTGTTTGACTCTTCTCTTGTTGGCGTATGTGGGAATATTCTTCCGGAAACTCTCATAATACTTCCCTTGGTGGAATTTGATGCTATAATGGGAATGGATTGGCCCTCGTTATATAGAATACATATGAACTTTCGGGAAAAGGAAATATCCTTTCATATTCTGAACCATCCCATGATCCTCTAAAAATGCAAGGAGGATCATGAATCTCCTTTGAAAAATCCCTCAATGGTGTGGGTGTTGATTCCCTACGATGAAGCGTACCTCGTCCAAATGGTCGAGTCGAAGGAAAGTTCCAACCTTGAGGAAATTCCCATCATGAGGGAATAAAGAGATGTATTTCCCGAAGAGTTACCAGAATTCCCCCAGATCGTGAGGTAGTGTTCTCAATGGAACTCATACCTGGAGCTACTCCTATCTCGAAGTGTCCCTATAGGATGGCTCCTATCAAACTGAGGGATTTAAAAAAGCAGCTGCAAGAGCATCTGGATAACGGGTTCATATGCCCTAGTGCATCACCTTGGGGTGAACTAGTGCTCTTTATGAAGAAGAGGGATGGAAAAATGCGACTGTGTATCGATTATCGGGAACTCAACAAGATCACCATAAAGAAAAAGTATCCTCTCCCAAGGACTGATGACTTGTTCAACCAATTAAGTGGAGCTCAATACTTCTCAAAGGTGGCTCTTCATTCTTGATATCATTAGGTAAAGGTGAAGAAGGAAGATATTCAGAAGACTGCCATCCGTACAAGGTATGGGCACTATGAGTTTTTGGTGATGCCCTTCAGACTTAATAATGCCCCTACAATCTTCATGGATTTGATGAATAGAGTCTTTAGACATTACCTCGAAAAATTTGTGGTAGTGTTTATCAATTTCATTCTCATCTAATCCAAGAGCAAGGAGGAACATGAAGAACATCTAAGACTTGTGTTGGTGACATTAGGAAAATAGAAGTTGTGTGCAATGTTCTTAAAGTGTGACTTTTTGATGAATCAAGTCATGTTCTTGGGAAATGTGATCACAAGTAAGGGAATTTATGTGGATCCTTCAATGAAAAAGGAGATTGAGGAATGGACCAGGCCCTCTAGTGTCACAGAAATCTATTGTTTTCTTGGATTAGCTGGGTACTACCGATGTATTTTGAGAAACATCTCATGATTGTAAAGCCTGCTAACTATGATAACATAGAAAGGGGTAAAGTATGTCTGGACGGAAGAATGTGAGGGAAGCTACAAGGAGATAAAGGGAAGGCTGACCACTGAACCTGTACTCACAGTACTTAAAATTGGAGAATGTTTTGTGATATATAGTGATGCTTCAATGAATGGCTTCAGTTGTGTACTAATACAAAATGACAATGTGATAGCCTACGCGTCACGATAGTTGAAGATACATGAGCATAACTACCCGACACATTATCTAGAGCTCACAGCTGTGATTTTTTCATTCAAAATCTGGCGGCACTACCATTATGGCGAGAAGTGTGACATATACACCGACCACAAGAGCCTAAAGTATATATTCACACAAAAGGAGCTCAAAATGTGTCAATGGATATGGTTAGAGATAATCAAGGATTACGATTTCTCTATTCACTAACATCCTCGAAAGGCGAACAAGGTAGCAGATGCTATAAGCAGAAAAGAACCTGCTACTCTATCCATGCTATGGATTTAAAAAGACCCAATATTCTTGGATATGAAAAGAATGTATTTTGAAATCTTAAGGGCAGGGGATACATCATACCTTGCCCAAATTATTGCGCTACCATCCATCCAGGAGAATATTAAGGAAGCACAAAGGGATGATGTAGAGATACAAAAGAGGGTGAATGAAGTAATGGAAGGGAAGCTGCAAGAGTTCCATATCGATGATGATGGTGTGATTCAGTTTGGAATACGGCTTTGTGTGCCTTCATCACCCAAGACAAATAAGGAGCTTTTGGATAATGCACATAGATCAAATTTATCTATCCATCCTGGGAGTATCAAGTTGTATCGTGATCTCTGAGAACACTTCTGGTGGGATAACATAAATAAGGAGATTGTGGAATATAGATCAATGTGCTTGGTATGTCAGCAAGTTAATGATGAGCGACAAAAGTCCAAATTTATGACGCAACCATTTCCTATACCCATGTGGAAATGGGAAAATGTTACTATGGACTTTGTCACGGGTCTCTGGAAGACGTCAGAGGGAAATAATGTGATATGAGTTGTGGTTGACTGACTCACCAAGACTGCACATTTTATCGCTATTCATGAAGATCTATCACTTGAACAATTTGCAAAGATATATGTGAAGGAAGTGGTGAGACTTCATGGTGTTCCACTCTCAATTGTCTTTGACCATGATCCATGGTTCACATCTAAATTCTGTAGGAGCCTTCAACATACTTTGCCCAAATGGCCCGAAGGCCTTCTTTTTTATTTTATTATAGATAATCCCCCTTTTAATGGTTGAAGGGGAACCCGAACATGACCCATAGGCCCAAGGCACAAGGCTCGACATGACTTGCAATACATGACCCGAAGGCCTAGAGACTGCTGTCTAGAATTCAATGGTGGATGGGATCAGCATCTCCCATTGGTTGAGTTCTCATACAACAATATCTTCCACTAGAGTATTCAAATGGCTCCATATGAAGCTCTGTATGGAATGTGATGTAGAACTCCAACCTTTTGGGATGATGATGGAGAAAGAAAGCTACTTGGACCCGATCTCATTCAAGAGATGACAGATAAGGTTCAAGTCATCCAGAAACACATCAAAGCTCATCAAAGATGGAAAAAGAGATATACTGAAAATCATCGAAGGGATTTGGAGTTCAACGTTGGAGATAAATTATTCCTTCGAATATATCCATGGAAGAGAGTCATGTGATTCAAAAAGAAAGGGAAGATAATCCCAAGGTATATTGGCCCCTTTGAGATCCTTGACCGCATAGGAGCTGTGGCCTATCAGCTTGAACTTCCACTGAATATAGCCCAATTTCATGATGTGTTTCATGTATCACTACTGAGGAAGTACATACCAGACCCCTCACATGTACTAAACTCAGAGGTGGTGCAGTTAGAAGATGATATCTCCTATGAGGTGTAGCCAGTAAAGATTATGGATCTGAGAGATAAGGTTCTACGCAACAAGACATCCCATCTTGTCAAAGTTTTTTTTTGAGGAACCATAAGTTTGAGGAAGAAATATGGTAACCAGAAGAGGCAATGAAGGAGAAACACCATCACATGTTTGTGTAAAGTGAAATTTCGGGGGTGAAATTTCTTAAGGGGGAAGAATGTAACAACCCAATGTTTTTCAATGTAAATTCCCTTCTTAAATTTATGTCATAAAATAACATGAAAACAAAACATAATGAACTAGAAAGTGATAAGTGACCATTAAACATAATTTTTTCACTTCTGTGTTTGGAATTTCAAAAATCCGACATACACGGTTCTGTTCAAGGTGATTTTTGGACTCTAATGAATCAAAAATAATTTTTGGTGAATAGTGACCTACCCTTATGAATAGTAACATACCCTTATGAATAGTAATATGACCCTTATGAATAGTAAATCATCCAATAAAAGAGTAACATTACCCATGAATAATTAAATAAAATTTAAACATCTTATAAAGGGACAATTTGACTTTAGTAAACATTTTTGTATTTTGTAAGTCATAAATAATTAGTTATAATTAATTATTTAATTTAAAAGAAAATTTATTTCCATAATATGTATTCATAAATTATTGAATCAATGTATTATAGTTTTTATATAATTTTGAAAGTCCCTACGTAATTGTTTGAAAGCACTATAAAATCAGTTTTAATCTTAAAAACAGTTTTTTATGTAAATTATGATTTTAATTAAATATTAAATTAATAATATTTATTAAAATATATTTGAAGAATGGAATTAATATTTTTATTCTACACATTGAAAAATGGTTGGGGAAATTTTTCGTAATTTTCTGAGATACATGAATTTTTGATGAATAGTAGAATCCGATAATTTACAATAAATGCTAAATAATGAATTAATTGGGTCATCGATGATGCTATGCTGACTTAAGCCCACATGGTTCGGTATCACATGATAAAATTACTATTCTTAGCCATTCAAGTCTCACTATTCTTTTTATTAGGGGAAATTAATAAATTAGTGAATTTTATATTAAGGAAACCCCTCTCCCCTCCACTATAAAATCTACCCTTCACACCCTCATTTCCTCACAAATCTCAAGCTCCAAGCCCTATCTAAACTCTTCCCAAAAACCTTCCCTAGCCCAAAACCCACGTACAAGAGTTTCTGGTCTCATGAATAGACCATTCTTAGGCCCTTAAGGTGGTTCTCAAGAGAAGGATTCAAGAGGTAATTTCTCTCCCTCTTCTCCTTTAATTTCTTTTCAAGTTCAAGTTCATTTCTTGATCTCCCCCACCTATCTTCATACAAATGATATTTCAACTCTAGTATGATAAATATAATGTAATTATATGATTATAATGTGATATTATATCACCCAACACCATTTCCCTCTTCCTTTTGTTTTATTAAAGAGAAAACTGTTCATTCGGTGTTAATTTATCACTTTCAAGAACGACATGCTTTCTTCTTCCATTTCTACCTTCATATCTGGTCATGAAACCATTTTTATGGTAGAAAAAGAATATTTTATATGTATTATCTCCTATTTCATGTTTTGGAAGTGTCTTTTGACCATATTTCTTGTGATAAAATAAAACAAGTTCATTATGATCGAAAAATCACACAAATTAACCCAAATAATCATCATTTAATTCTTATCGAATGATTCATCCAAATGGATCTAATATAATTAATTATAATATTATTAAAACACCTGTAATATTATTAATAACATTTAATATCATTTCTGTATGTTTACTATAACACCCGATACTTTTATGAGAAATATTTTGTTTTTATGTTATATAAATCATCAAAGGAATCTTTCACTACACGCAATCGCGACCTTCCTTGATAGCGTGTAGTACGCAATACTGAGTTCCGCTAAACAATGATATATTATTATAATATTATAAACTAGAAGTTATGAATAGTATTAACTGAATTTTAAATTTTACAACATTATTATTCATCTTGCACATTTTCTAGAACATGGTAAGAGAACAAAATAAATTTTTTTTGGGTAAAATAAGTATTTATCAAAAAATGCAGTTTTTCCACCTTTTGATGGCGCACCCACATTAAATCTAGTTTTTGACATGTTTATAATTTCAATTTGAAAAAATAAAATTCTTCTTTTGAACCAGGATATAAACATTTACTTTGGATAAATTTTTGATATTTTCCTGATAACTTTCATATTTTGATGAATAGTAAAAATACGCTAATTTTTAATTAAAAACAACTTTTTTCATTGAGATAGTTTATATGGTTAAATTATAATATTTAATGGTTTTAAAGTATAGATAGAATATATTTTTACCATTTATTATAATTTATGACATTACCATTAATTTCACATTGAATTCATAGGTAAAAACATTTCAATCTTTGACAATGTTTTAACTTCTAAAACCTGTTTTCTTAACAACGAGATCTATTTTAAATTAATTACTGCGACTTATGTATTTTGAATTTTGAAAAATGGATTCAATATTTGTAATAAGTGGGTCCAAATTATGTTAATAGTCTACTTTTTAAATTTGGGCATTATGAATAGTAACTACGGTAAATTTTATTTACCATTGTTAAGGGTAAATCGGGTAATTAAGGATAAATATAAGATTATAAAATTACCCTAACACATGCCAAAATCCTATTGGATGACTAAACGTCGACCAATATCACCTAAGAGTCGGATTAGATTCATTTAATGGACTTTTTTCTATGAAAATAATTTAATTATTATTAAAACCAAAGAATGTGACAAATGTCACTTTCTTAAATCTTATAAGTATAATAATTTTAATTTAGTGATAAACTTAATGAAACTTTGAACATGAATAATCTACATAAATCTAATACAATTATATACAACATAGGAACTTATTTAGAATTTTTAGTGATTAAATAATTATCATTAATTATGACATAATAGTGATGTTGAAATTATTTTATTAATTAAGATATCAAATAAATGGTTTTAAAAATATTAAAATAATTATTATATGCACTATTTAATGTTCTCCACTAATTTTCTAGATACATATGACATTTTATTAATCTATTAAATATTTTAGTTCGAACATATCCTCTAAATATATTTTATTTAAATTCAAATAAATGAATAGTGTCAATTTTGACACTATTGTTATTTTATAAAAATAACATATTATAAAATTGTTTAAAAATCACAAAAATATTTAAAAATTATAAATTAAATTTTATATGGTCGAAAATGTAATAAAGTGTCAAATTATGGAAAATTCACAACACATATGTAATTATTAATAATAATTTAAAATTTAGAATATTATTACCACAAATAAAATTAAATTGATAAATAAGGATAAATCAAGTTGATAATGTTTAAAATAAATTCATAACTTGTCTAAATTTTATTGGTTGATGATATTACAAACCTATCACATCGAATATTCGGATATGAGTCATTTTGGAAGTTTTTAAGTGGGGTTGAGATTTAATATAAACTAATATTTCTTATATTTCCAAAGGTGCCCCTCTCCTCCCTTATAAAAGGGAACCTCCTCCCTCTCTTCCTCACACCACTTTGAGCCTTCAAGATCGGCCAAACCCTGACAATATATCCTCTGCACTTCCCTAAAAACATCCTATAGGTCCTTTTCTTCTTCAATGACAAATTGTAGTGCCCTAAAATGAAGTCTCAAAGAATCCCTTCAAAGAAGAGGTAATGTCCCTTACCGATTATTTCATCTTTATTTCTTCTTCAACTTCTTCTTCTATAGTTGTTTAATTATGAAGTAATAACATTAGTATCACTCATATACTTATATGTTATTATAAGCATGAAACAACCCTATTTCACCATCTATCCATCCTACAGAAAAAAAGAAATCATCGCGCGTGCGTACGTACAGAATATCGTCTCCACGCCGTGGTGTAATGTATTTTCCCCCACCACCTTACTTGGATGGGTATAATGGTGTAAATAATAACTATATATGATTATTTTAATGGTATATTTATTCTGAAATAGTATACATACACTCCAATACAATTCCATGATCATGGGAACGATATCTCCGCTCGTACGTACGTACGGAATACCGTCTCCACGATGTGATGTGACTCGTTATACATGATATTCGTTGCATAATGATTATATAAATGAATTTAATGAATTAATATGATATATATTACACTAATACCATTATGTAAATGAGTTATCTATAACCTAAAGAGAAGAATAAGAATTTATTCGACAAAACAAGCATAAGAACAAAAAGTAATAAACACACGAATAAGAAGTAGTAATGAAATATTACTAATAAGAAGACAAGAATATGACCATATATTATATCATAACAATAAGTATGATTCTTGAATAAGTCATTAACATTATTTAAATCATTATGCAAGAGGTTCAGACACTTACGAAGCAAATCAGACCTAAGGTAAGGGAAATATCACAATCTCATTTTTATCCGAGATTATTTATACTTTGTTATTTACTGGGGTGTATTTTATCATCCACATCCATGTTTCCTCAATATTTAATATTATTTACATCCACCTACAATTGTTTAAATCCATTTTTACCCTTTGGTGAGTTTTTAGTAAAAGATATGAATGGAATCTTTTGTCGTTTTTCGTACGAGTTACTTTTTGACTTTTTTGACAAAAGTACGAGAAGAATGTTTTTTAACTTATATGACAATAATGGATTTTTAAAACATTATTTCCAATAAGCTTCCTTTACAAGTTTTCAAGTTTATTTTTAATCAACTTCATTTAGTTTATAATTGTATGACATGTTAAGAAAGGAAAAGTGTTTTTGAAGTAGAAAGTATACTTTCCTCAAGAATGGAGTTCAAGTGTTTTGTCAAAATTATTTTCCATCTAAAATAATAAAGGGTTATATTTCTATCCCTATTATTAAATTGATTTTATTATGTTGTGATGGAATTATTTTTAGGAAATCCTTTATCTTATATGAATTTTTTTTATGATTTCATGATGTTTAAGAATCCTATTTTTATCACAGGGGTTATGCTATGATGTATGGTTTATGATTTTGTGGAACACAGAAGAATGGAATCATTATGAGATGGGGGGGACCTATATCTCCCTCCAATTAATTGGGTAAAGATTTTATATCTCATGAGATAGACATGGATGGAACGGCAGGTTAAACCGGTTCAGTGAAACAGGACAGAAACGAGGAGTGAACTCGGTTCAGAAATGGACTTTGTCCACTAAGATATTCTAGAAAATGAGTCTTGACTAATAAGAAATGATTCTCTATGATTATGTGTGTATTACACAAAGTTTCATGTTTTAAGTTATGATTATTTGGATTACATTTCACTACTATGATTTATCCCATGTTATGAAATTATGATTTCCTTTCCAGGTTAATATTTCTACAAGTTATGTAATTATGAATATGATGTGATTGATATTACTTTTGTTTACCCTTACTGAGCATTTGAGCTCACCCTTTTGTATATTTTCTTTTCCCATGTCAGGAAGAAGGTTATTAAGTAAGGTATTCCAAAAGGGACTATAGATATGATGAAATAAATGGGAGACATTGTAGACGCTTTATGAACCAGTTGTTTGTGTTTCCCAGTTTCTAAAGACACTATACCTATACGGTCGTTTCCTGGTTTTGTTATATGTTGTAATAAGTGTGCTTAAATTTTGAAGTATTAACAATGTATGTAAAGTATGGGTCGTTATAGTTGGTATCAGAGGAAAAGGAGGTAGGAATGTATCCAATCTTTGGGAACTCTCACATGTGAGCATTAGACGAAGCATGGCGCTCCGCCCAAGGGCTTCATGAGGAAATGGCTGCCACTGGGGATGGTGGTGTGTCCCACCTAGGGGGTGTAGCCGCCCATGGAGTGCCCTGATAGGTATCAATTATAGTCCACTGGAAGTAATTCTAGACTGTTATAGTTTGTATCAGAGGAAACGTATAGTCAACCTTTGGAAACTAGGATGTGAAAGCCTTAGTAAGAACCCTAAGGATAAGTCTAAGCATAGAACACAATCTTAGTGTTTTAGAAATGGCCATGAATAACCTAGGATAAGACCTTAAGTGTGAAATTTTATTCTTGATTATGTGGTTTTCCTATTATAATTAGTGTTGCTCACACTATTCTTCTTGGTTTTAGTCAATGGATGGAACCCGAAGGAACCGTGTTAATGCGGAATGCGACATGCAATGCAATGATTGTCCCCATGAGCAACCAAACTTTATGGGAGCTAGAATGAAAAATCTTGTAGCCATGCTCACATAACTTTCTCAAGCTATGAATCATGCATGACTTGAAAACGAGCAAAGGAAGGAGAAACATTCTGTTGAATCCTTCATGAGGCAGCGTCCACCTTCTTTCAGCGGGTCTACTGATCCATTAGTTGCTGAAAAATGGATTAGTACTACTGAAAAAATATTTTCAATTCTTCAATGTTCTGAATATGATAAAGTAATCCTAGTAGTGTATCGTTTGGAAGGTGATGCTGATCAATGGTGGAATCTTATCAAGAATACGAGGTAAAGAGATGAAATTGAGTCCATGTAATGGGACGAGTTCAAGAACTTATTTTTCAATAAGTACTTCCCTCGTATTCTCCAAAAAAAGATGGAGAAGGAGTTTCTTGAGCTAAATCAAAAGGATGATGAATCTGTTGGTACCTCTGAAGCAAATTTTACAAGACTTGCAAGGTACGCTTCTGGTATTATTATCCAACCTGGGAGTAAGATCGATCGATTCTTTAGTGGATTAAAAACAAGTCTTCGAAGGGCGTTAGCCATAAGGGACTTTAATAGCTACGAGTTAATCGTTTGATGTTCTCTCAAAGTCGAGATGGATATTGGAGTAACCCATCAGTCATATGGGTTTGATAAGAAGAGGAAAATGGAATTCAAAGGAAAATCAAAAGAGCACACTGATAAGAATATGATTTTCCCTTATTCTCAAAGTGTGGAAAGAAACATGGAGGGAGTTTTCTTAAAGGGACAAGTAAATGTTTCAAATGTGGAAAGGAAGGTCATCGGGCATTTGAATGCCGCAATGATGGGAAGAAGATGTATAATGATGCAAACAAAGGAAGGGATACACATAATGAACCTACTACACTTAAATGTTTCAAGTGAAAGGAGATGGGGAATTATGCCAATCAATGCCCAAATCCAAGTGTTGATGATGATGGTCGATGTCAAAAAACTCTTAAAGCTAAAGACAATGGAAAGTCACATGCAATTTTTATCAGTGATGTGGAGTACGATAACGATGTGGTGAAATCTACACTTACCATCCACTCTAAAGTAGATAATGTTTTATTTGATTCTGGATCCACCCACTCTTTTATTTCTGAAGAATTTTCTAAGGATATCACCGTATTACCTCAACAATTAGATGTCGAGTTAGTTGTGACAACCCCTAATGGCATAACAGTTGCATCAAAATTTTATAATTCTTCCTCGATTGAAGTTTGTGGGAAAGTGCTTCCTGCAAATCTTGTGATCCTTCCTATAGTGTAATTTGATGTGATTCTTGGCATGGATTATCTTTCTTTATATGGAGCTCATATCAATTGCCAAAGATGGGAAGTCACATTTCATATTCCAGATCAATCTATGATCGTCTATCGATGCAAGGATAAACATAACCTACCAGTGGAAATTTATTCCATCTTATGGGTCTTGATTCAACTAAATGAAGGTTATTTATCTCAAATGGTTGGTGAGAAACTCACAATTAAGAATATGCCCATTGTACGGCAGTTTGATGATGTCTTTCCGGAAGAATTTCCAGGTCTTCCACCAAATCGTGAAGTTGAGTTTTCAATAGAACTCGTACCGGGTGCTTTACCTATTTCAAAGTCACCTTATAGAATGGCCCCAATTGAGTTGCAGGAATTGAAGAAGCAATTCCAAGAGAATCTTGATAAGCGATTCATATGCCCTAGTGCGTCACCTTGGGGAGCACCTGTTGTGTTTGTTAAGAAGAAAGATGGATCAATGAGACTCTACATTGATTATCGAGATCTTAACAAGATCACTATCAAGAACAAATATCCTCTCCCACGCATTGATGACTTATTTGACCAAATACACGGAGCTCAATACTTTTCCAAGATTGATCTTCATTCAGGGTATCATCAATTAAGGGTAAAAAGGGAGGATATACCAAAGACGGCTTTACGTACCAGGTATGGACACTATGAACTTATAGTGATTCCATTTGGTCTTACTAATGCCCCTGCTATCTTCATGGATCTGATGAATAGAGTCTTTAGAGACTATCTTGATCAATTTGTGATAGTCTTTATAGACGATATTCTTGTCTATTCAAAGAGAAAGGAAGAACATGAAGATCAGTTTAGAATTTCATTGAAGACCCTGAGAAAGGAGAAGCTTTATGCCAAATTTACAAAGTGTGAGTTTTGGCTTCAAAGAGTTTCATTTTTGGGTCACATAATCTCAAAAGAGGGGATATATGTGGATCCAGCAAAAACAGAGGATATCGAAAGATGGTCGAGACCAACAACAGTAACCGAGATCCGATTTTTTCTTGGTTTGGATGGATATTATCAACGTTTTGTGAAAGATTTTTCACGATTATCTAATCCACTCACCAAGTTGACTCGGAAAGGAGTTAAGTTTGTCTGGATGGAGGAATGTGAAGAAAATTTCAAGGAGTTGAAAACAAGGTTATCGAGTGCACCTGTGCTCACACTTCCTTGTAGTAGAGAAAGGATTGTAATCTATAGTGATGCATCCAAGAAGGGATTGGGGTGTGTTCTTATGAAAAATGATATGGTGATAGCTTATGCCTCACGACAGTTGAAAATCCATGAGAAAAATTACCCAACACATGATTTGGAGTTAGCTGCGGTAATCTTTTAATTAAAGATATGGAGGCATTATCTTTATGGAGAAAGGTGTGACATTTATACTCATCATAAAAGTTTAAAGTATATTTTCACACAAAAGGAGATGAATATGCGCCAAAGAAGATGGTTGGAGTTGATTAAGGATTACGACTGCTCAATCCATTACCACCCTGGGAAAAGAAACAAGGTGGTAGATGCATTAAGTCGACAAGACCATGCCAGTTTATCAATGATTAGGATCACAAAAGATCCAATATTTATGGATTTACAAAGGATGGATCTTGGAATTTTAATGGAAAGGGAAAAATATTATCTTTCTCAAATGAATGTTCAACTATCTATACATGTAATGATTAAAGAGGCATAGAAAGAAGATGTAGAGTTACAAAAGAAGGTGAGAAATATTCTGGAATTCAACCTTGATTGTGATGGGATAATAAAGTTCAGGAATCGGGTTTGTGTTCCTCCCATCACGGAATTATAGAAGGAGCTTCTGGATGAGGCTCATAGTTCTTCATTCTCTATTCATCCTAGAAGAACGAAGATGTATAAGGACCTGAAAGAGTACTTCTGGTGGGATGGAATGAAAAGAGATGTTGCTGAATATGTCTCTCGATTCTTGGTTTTTCAGTAAGTTAAAGGTGAGAGACAGAAGTCTAAGGGGATGTTACAACCATTACCCATACCCTAATGGAAATGGGAAAACATCACTATGGAATTTGTCATAGGACTTGCTAAAACATCCAAAGGAAATAATGATATATGGGTCATAGTTGATCGTCTTACAAAGTCTGCACACTTCATTGCTATTAGAGAGGATTTCTCTCTGGATCATCTTGCCAGGATATATGTAAAGGAAGTGGTAAGATTGCATGGAGTACCACTTTCTATTATATCTGATCGGGATCCGGGATTTACCTCGATGTTCTGGTGAAGTCTTCAGCATACTCTGGATATAGAGTTGAGTTTTAGAACTGCTTATCATCCTCAGATATACGGTCAGTCTGAGAGAACAATATAAACTCTAGAAGATATGTTGAGATCTTGCTCTATGGATTTCAAAGTTGGTTGGGATCAACACCTACATTTGGTGGAATATTTTTATAATAATAGCTTTAACTCCAGTATTCAGATGGCTCCTTTTGAAGCTCTCTATGGAAAGAAATGCAGGACTCCAACTTGTTGGGATGAAGTTGGGGAAAGAACTATATTAGGACCTGATCTTGTTGATGAGATGGCAGAAAATGTCTGATCTATTCAACAACACATACGAGCAGCTCAGAGTCGACAGAAAAGTTATGATGACAACTGAAGAAAAGACCTAGATTTTGAAGTGAGTGATAAAGTGTTCTTACGGATATCTCCCTGGAAGAGGGTCATGAGATTTGGAAGGAAGGGGAAGTTGAGCCCTATATATATCGGTCCTTTCGAAATACTGGATCGTGTTCAAAAGGTAGCTTACCGATTGGCACTTCCACCGAATCTCTCTCAAGTTCACGATGTGTTCCATGAATCTCTCCTGAGAAAGTACATACCTGATCCTTCACATGTACTCAGCTTAGAAGTTGTACCGCTAGAGCAAGATCATTCTTATGAAGAACAGCCGATAGAGATCTAGATCGTAGCAAAAAAGTCCTACGAAACAAGACCACTCGATTGGTGAAAGTTTTATGTAGGAACCACCAATTAGAAGAAGCTACATGGGAGCTTGAGGATATGATGAGGGAGAGGAATCCTCATCTGTTTGTTACAAAGTGACGAATTTCGAGGGCAAAATTCATTTTAAGGGGGGTAGAATGTAACACCCGAGGCTTTTATGAGAAATATTTTGTTTTTATGTTATATAAATCATCAAAGGAATCTTTCACTACACGCAATCGCGACCTTCCTCGATAGCGTGTAGTACGCAATACTGACTTCCGCTAAACAATGATATATTATTATAATATTATAAACTAGCTGTTATGAATAGTATTAACTGAATTTTAAATTTTACAACTTTATTATTCATCTTACACATTTTCTAGAACATGGTATGTGAACAAAATATTTTTTTTGGGTAAAATAAGTATTTAAAAAAAATGCAGTTTTGCTGCCTTTTGATGGCGCACCCACATTAAATCTAGTTTTTGACAAGTTTATAAGTTAAATTTGAAAAAAATAAAACTATTCTTTTGAATCAGGATATAAAAATTTACATTGGATAAATTTTTGATATTTGTCTGATAACTTTCATATTTTGATGAATAGTAAAAATACGCTAATTTTTAATTAAAAACAACTTTTTTCATTCAGATAATTTATATGGTTAAATTATAATATTGAATGGTTTTAAAGTATAGATAGAATATATTTTTACCATTTTATATAATTTATGTCATTACCATTAATTTCACATTGAATTCATAGGTAAAAACATTTCAATCTTTGGCAATGTTTTAACTTCTAAAACATGTTTTCTTGACAACGAGATTTATTTTAAATTAATTACTGTGACTTATGTGTTTTGAATTTTGAAAAATGGATTCCATATTTGTAATAAGTGGGTACAATTATGTTAATAGGATACTTTTTAAATTTGGGCATTATGAATAGTAACTACGGTAAATTTTATTTACCATAGTTAAGGGTAAATCGGGTAATTAAGGATAAATATAAGATTATAAAATTACCCTAACACCTGTCAAAATCCTATTGGAGGACTAAAAATCGACCCATATCACCTAAGGGTCGGATTAGATTCATTTAATGGACTTTTTTCAATGAAAATAATTTAATTATTATTAAAACTGACGAATGTGACAACATGTAACTTTGTTAAATCTTATAAGTATAATAATTTTAATTTAGTGATAAAATTAATGAAACTTCGAAAATGAATAATATAAAGAAATCTAATACAATTATCTACAACATAGGAATTTATTTATAATTTTTAAAGATTAAATAATTATCATTAATTATGACACAATAGTGATGTTGAAATTATTTTATTAATTAAAATATTAAATAAATGATTTTAAAAATATTAAACTAATTATTATATGCACTATTTAATGTGATCCACTAATTTTATAGAAACATATGACATTTAATTAATCTATCAAAGCTTTTAGTTCGAACATATTTTCTGTATATATTTTATTTAAATTCAAATAAATTAATAATGTCAAAATTGACACTCTTGTTATTTTATAAAAATAACATATTATAAAATTGTATAAAAATCACAAAAATATTTAAAAATTATAAATTAAATTTTATATGGTCTAAAATGTCATAAAGTGTCAAATTATGGAAAATTCACAACACATATGTAATTATTAATAATAATTTAAAATTTAGATTATTATTACCACAAATAAAATTAAATTGATAAATAAGGATAAATCAAGTTGATAATGTTTAAAATAAATTCCTAACATGTCTAAATTTTATTTTTTGATGATATTAAAAACCTATATCATATAATATTCTTATATGAGTCATTTGGGAAGTTTTTAAGTGGGGATGGGATTTAATATAAACTAATATTTCTTATATTTCCAAAGGTGCCCATCTCCTCCCTTATAAAAGGGAACCTCCTCCCTCTCTTCCTCACACCACTTTGATACTTCAAGCTCAAAAAACCCTTGCCAATATATCATCTCCACTTCCCTAGAAACATCCTAGAGGTCCTGGTCCTCTTCAAGGACCAATTTTAGTTCCCTAAAAGGAAGTCTCAAAGAATCAGTTCAAAGAAGATGTAATGTCCGTTACCGATTCTTTTATCTTTATTTCTTCTTCCAATTATTCATCTTTAGTTGTTTCATTACGAAGTAATAACATCAGTATCACTCATATACTGATATGTTATTATAAGCATGAAACAACCCTATTTCACCATCTATCCATCCTACGGAAAAAAAGAAATCACCGCGCGTGCGTACGTACGGAATACCATCTCCACGCCGTGGTGTAATCTATTTTCCCCCACCACCTTACTTGGATGGGTATAATGGTTTAAATAATAACTATATATGATTATTGTAATGTTATATTTATTCTTAAATAGTATACATACACTCCAATACAATTCCACGATCATGGGAATGATATCTTCGCTCATGCGTACGTACGGAATACCATCTCCACGATGTGATGCGACTCGTTCTACATGATCTTCATTGCATAATGATTATATAAATGAATTTAATGAATGAATATAATATATATTACACTAATACCATTCTGGAAATTAGGTATCTATAACCTAAAGAGAAGAATAAGAATTTATTCGACAAAACACGCATAAGAACAAAAAGTAATAAACACCCGAATAACAAGTAGTAATGAAATATTACTAATAAGAAACTAAGAAAATGAACATATATGATATCATAACAATAATTATGATTCTTGAATAAGTCAATAAAATTATTTAAATCATTATACAGGAGGTTCGGACACTTACGAAGCAAATCAGACCTAAGGTAAGGGAAATATCACAATCCCATTTTTATATGAGATTGTTTATACTTTTGTATTTAATGGGGTGTATTTTATCATCCACATCCATGTTTCCTCAATATGTAATATTATTTCCATCCACCTACAATTTTTTAAATCCATTTTTACCCTTTGGTGAGTTTTTAGGAAAATATATGAAAGGAATCTTTTGTCGTTTATCTTATGAGGTACATTTTGACTTTTCTGACAAAAGTACGAGAAGAATGTTTTTTTAACTTATAAAACATGAATTGATTTTTAAAACATTATTTACAGGAAGCTTAATTTACAAGTTTTCAAGTTTATTTTTAATCAACTTCTTTGAGTTTATAATTGTATGACATTTTAAGAAAGGAAAAGTGTTTTTGAAGTAGAAAGGATATTTTTCTCAAGAATGGAGTTCAAGTGTTTTGTCAAAATTATTTTCCATCTAAGATAATAAAGGGTTATATTTATATACCTATTATTAAATTTATTTGATTATGTTGTGATGGAATTTTTTTTAGGAATTCCTTTATCTTATATGAATTTTTTTTATGATTTCATGATGTTTAAGAATCCCATTTTTATCACATGGGTTATGCTATGATGTATGGTTTATGATTTTGTGGCACACATAAGAATGGTATCATTATGAGATGGGTGGGACGTATATCTCCCTCCAATTCATTGGGTAAAGATTTTATATCTCATGATATAGACATGGCTGGAACGGCAGGTTAAACCGGTTCAGTGAAACAGGACCGAAATGAGGAGTGAACTCAGTTTAGAAATAGACTTTGTCCACTAAGATAGTCTGGGCAATGAGTCTTGACTAATAAGAGATGATTCTCTATGATTTTGTGTGTATTCCTCAAAGTTTCATGTTTTATGTTATGATTATTTGGATTACATATCACTACTATGATTTATCCCATGTTATGAAATTATGATTTCTTTTGTAGGTTAAGATTTCTAAAAGTTATGTTCTTATGAATATGATGTGATTGATATTTCTTTTGTTTACCCTTACTGAGCATTTGAGCTCACCCTTTTGTATGTTTTCTTTCCCCAGGTCATGAAGAAGGTTATTAAGTAAGATATGCCAAAAGGGACTATAGATATGATGAAATAAATGGGAGATAGTGTAGACGCTTTATGAACCAGTTGTTTATGTTTCCCAGTTTCTAAATACAGAATACCTATACGGTCTTTTCCTGGTTTTTTTATATTTTGTAATAAGTGTGCTTCAATTTTGAAGTATTAAAAATGTATTTAAAGTATGGGTCATTGTATTTACCCATTTTCTAGTTGAAATTCAATTTATTAATACAAGTGAACCGCCCAAGAGAAACCATAAAAACAAACAACCCCGAACAATGTTTTTAAACTATATAAGTCATCTGAAGGAACTTAAAATGAAATAATGAAACCAAAATGAACCCTATTTATGTATAAAAGGTTCTGTAATTTCTATTTAATGAATATAATTTCATTATTGAGGAAATTAAAGAGAATGAACCATTCAGATACAAGGTAAGGGGAAATTCTCAAACCAACTTTCATCCTTCGGGTTCTCCCTCTTTCACTCCTTTTTGATATGGTTACTCCTTAAAAATATTTTTTTTCATATTTTTATTTCCTTTTATGAGATATACATGTTTTCAATTGTATTTATGACAAACCAAATGTTTTCCAAAAGAACTATTCTTTTAAGAACCCCCCTTTTACTTCCCATTCAAAGTTGATGGTTCCTGTATCAAGTATGTTATTCCCTCCTTGTTTTGTGAACCCAATGTATATGAATGTGTTATTATGTGATGAAACCCATTCCTTTACATGGGTTAGTTATGTTACTTATTAATATATGTTCTATGTGGCATGCATGATAAGGATAATGTTATGATGTGACGGGTGCGCCTGGAATTATATAGCGCAATATGAATGTTTGAATGTAACGGCTGCGCCCGAAATTATACAGCGCTCCAATGCATTGGTTAAAGTGATTAATCTCATTAGTAAATGAGAAATGATGTGTCAAAAAAATTATATATTGTTTCACAAGTATGTGTGGTAGTTAACCACTAAGACATGATGTTTCATTTTTATGCATTGCCACATTTCAAGACTTTTATTTACGCTCCTCTCATGTTCATGATCTTTTTCCTATGTTATGATTATACTGACCCCATGCTATATTGTTCTTAACTATCCTCTTACTGAGAATATATCTCACCCCTATTGATGTATATCCTCAGGTGGCTACATGTATTAAGGAGAGGACATGTTCCAACAAGAATCTAGAGAAGAAGATATTAAATAAATGTTTATGCTTGATGTTGTATTTTTTATGTATGGTCCTAGTTTTCCAAAGACACTAAACCTTTGGATCCTATATGTGTAATAATATTATTTTGTTTATCTTTGAAATGATGTAATAGTAATCTATGAAAATACCAGGTCGCTATATAATATCTCTACCAACTATATGATCTCTGTGTCCACCAAACACTCCTCCAAATAGTGCTTCATCTATAAAAAACAATACATGTGGGAATGAAGGACAATAAAGGGGTGAATATAAATATACCCTATAGTACACTCCTATAACACCATGTAAAGACATAAACTACAGGTCAAAAAAAACACAGAACATCATATATGATAAAAAGAATCTATATATACCATTCAAGTTAGAAACTGAAGGACATAGGGTTGTCCCAATAATTATAGTTTAGTATCAAATTAATAGAACAAACTCATTAAATATCAAACCTCGTATAATACTATAGATTATTAGAATATGTTATGATTTACATGAAAAAAAGTAGACAACATAGTTGCATGAAAAATATTTAAGGAGACCTAGTATGCCTGAAATAATTTATGGAGGAAAAAAATTATAATCGCATAACTTCAAAATCATTCACCCCATATATCTATATCATCATGGGGACCCATTAATTTCAGATAACTTCATGTGAATCAAGAGGGTAATGAATCCTATGGATACCCACACCTAATTGAGTGGAATTTACATTGGTTAAGAGGTTTACATACTCCATGATTGGAGGACCTAAGATCCATCATAACTAGTGGATCAACAAATTAATTATGTTTATAGAAGACTGGTTCAAGTCTATCAATTTATCACTATAAGGGTAAATAACTACATTGATCATATGGAGGACCCGTAATATAATATTATTGTGTCATATGGAGGGTTACCAACTACATGTAGTCTCCATAATCAATACAAAACCTCATCGAAGGCTATACAATGCTCAAGAACTCCACTTCCAAACATTCCTTCTTAATAACCCCTAATAATGATGTTGTGTTCACTATCATATTCTATATGGTAAATCACTCAAATTATACTATTCAATTGTGAAATTCTAAAAACCATTTGAGAAGGTATAAAAAACATCATGAAATATAATATACATGATGTACAATTATTCCAGAAATATGGTATGAACTACGAAAAGATGAAATCCATTTATTTTGACTTTCTATCTATGTAGTCACTTAAAACATGTTTTTTAATTCAGATGACTTAGAATTTCTATACCATGATTCAATCAAGATTGTAATCTGCAGCCTGTTTTTTTGTGAAATCAACATACACAACTTGTATCCCTTATGGACAAGTTGTGTAGAGTACAAGGAATAATCAACATGTTCTGAATTTATAATCGAGTCATGTATCCAATTTTCTTGTTTTTTAATCATTAATTACATTAAATGTACATTAGATATAATTCATTTTATTATACAAACATTTTCAAGACCTGACTAACATTATG
Source organism: Viscum album (assembly GCA_963277665.1). NCBI lineage: Eukaryota > Viridiplantae > Streptophyta > Magnoliopsida > Santalales > Viscaceae > Viscum > Viscum album. The sequence goes on along the minus strand of OY728141.1, from coordinate 512,587,131 downwards.
TCTTCATAAGATATCACATTATGTAATGTTAGAGGGTAAATAAAAGAATATGATTCAGCACATTTGTTTCATTAGTCTAATGAAAAAAATGTGTTTTGAGAACACACTATGAGATAATTATCCAATTTTAGAAAACCCTATCCACTAACCAAAAAATGATACATAGTGCATGCCCAAGCATACCCACCAGGTGATATTTAACACATAGTGAAAACCCTATCCCAAGATAAAAACATTACATGACATGAAATCCTAGGCTTTTTATAATTTGGTTATATATTCATCACTATATATGATTACTTTTTTAAATTATCTACCACCACCAGGATTTTTTTATTCGGTCACCATGTTCACCTATCATCCAACTCTACTACTCCACTATTTACTATTGTGGACTATGTCATTCAACTACTCAATGTTCCGATTGATCCAAGCCAAATCCACCATGTCTTTCCAAAGCCCATGTGGAAAACATTTCCCCCATCCTTATCACCACATTCCAACACTTCTATACCCCATCCATGAAAAACCATAGCTTGTATCCATAGTTAGGGATTATTTCCATTACCACCATCCAATGTATTTCCATCATACCAAAAAACACTATGAGTCTCCCAAATCATTCCACCCACCGAAAACTATGAAGGATGGTTTCCCTTCACCAGCATACAATCACAAGAAGGTAGGATACAAAAGATAAGTTTGGGGAGAAATGAAGATACATAGACAGATGAAAGTTTATTGAATATTGTGTGGCCACTCATTTTTCATATTTCATAAAAAAATTAAATTTCAACTTCGTTGTAAATAATAAATTAAATGAATAATTAATTCTTAGTTATGTGTGAATAATACAAACAAAAAATTTAAATCATTATATAATCAATAATAAGGTAATAAAAAGTAACAAAAATATTACTTCATAGAGATATGATGAATCTTCAAGATGGGTTGGTTGATGTAATAATATTTAATCTCAATTTCATCATGAATCCTCATTAGCTTCAAGAATATGATGATGGATCCACCCTAAAGAGTGAATAAAAAATATTTCACACTTTAGGGTTGATATTTACCATAAAAAATACAATGAAAATATTTTTTTGGCTTCAATAAAATATTAATAAAAATTATTATTCAAATAGGACAGACCCATGTTTCATATCAAATAACTTATTAGTGGGAACCAAGTCACTTATTTGGGCTACAGAATAAATTAACCACATTTGAAAGGGTTTAAAATTCACTTAGGAGAATTCATGGGGAGATATTACATAGAGAAAAAATATCATTGATAGAGAATCATGCTACATTAGATATATGGTTTATTAAATTTCATGAGAAAGTTTTTTTTTGTAATTTTTTATTCTATTTTTTAGTACTCCTATATATTGAAGCTTGAGCTAGATCATTTATCTCCATTTATTTTTTGTAACGTATTTATCACTCATTATACTAGTCAATCTTGAATCTTATGAATTTCATGGATATATGGAAACATTATCTCTTGAATTTAATATCTTCCATACATATAAACTAGAAAAGAATATTATTTTTTAGTAACTTAGTCTTCAATATTGAAGAAACCATGAATGTAAGTTGTGACTTTATTCCTTATTCATTTAGAAAACATCTTAGTGATTTTCTAATTAATAAGATAAATCAAACTTTTTTAAATTGATGCATCAACTAGGTATCAAATATGTTCTTACAATGAGTATGTTCAACCCCATAATTATTTTCACACTTATAAAAAACAACTTATTTTCCATGATTCAGAAGAGTGGATATAGCTGACAGAGAACTATAAGTGAAAATTAATAAAATTTGCGAGAATGTTTCTCAATTAATAAGAGTTTGATGATATAATTATCCTCTAATATGAAGAAAACCAAGATATTAGACTTCTAATAATATATTAAATATGTCACCATTTGATAAAGACCCTTATAATTATTTTCTATCACGAAATTCATTGGTGGGAATGTTATAAAGATGAAATGATGGAAATATATAATTAGGATTCAAGTTTAACATTAAATATTTTGAAATTTGTGTTAATTTATATTTTTTCAGGAATAGGTTATGGGGAATCAAATGGTATTTTGAAATTAAGAATTTTGTACAGATAAATTTCAAGGATAAAATTATTTAATTTTACACATTGGTGGGAAAATATAAATAAAAAAATGGGAATATGATGTGAAAGAAAAGATATTATCATGGTAATAGCTGAATAAGCATTTTAGAAGATTTTTTTACCCAAAAAATGCAACCAATAACATTATTTCCAAATGTATAAATTGTAATAAGGAGATTTTTTTTAAATTATAGATTTCATAGTTTATATTTTATTTATGGGAAATGTTGTTATAAAGTATAAAGATAAAACCATTAAAAGGTTCTTGGGTGGGTTAAATTATGAAACATCAAATTTAGTGTAATTATAAATATTTTGGTAAATGGATGATATTTGAATACTTACTATTAAGGAGAAGAAGAAAAAACAAAGCTCGAAGGAATTGATTATTGATAACTAAAAAAGATGTATTTTTATAGATTCACTTCTTCTAATAATTATGGTACTATTTAAATGGAAATTAGGAGGAACATAGTGTTGGATAAATTTAAATATAATTACATGGAACCGCTAAAATTAAAATCTAATTAATTTGAGTGTGGGAATTATAAGTGCTTTAAATTTCATGGTTATAATTATTTTTATGGAAATTGACTCAATAATTGAATTATTAATATGATGTAGGTTGAATATATTGGAAATCTTATTAATGAGGATGAAGTTAGTGGTGATAAATCATGAAATCAAGAACATTTTATGGAATAATTTTATGTGGGTAATAGATGTTTGATATAGATATTTTTATAAACACAAATATTCATGAAAAACTATAAATGAGAGATCATGTTCAAACCTTGTTTGATCATAAATCAGCGATTATACAAGATTATTCTTTATAGTTGGAGTTTTAAATTTTTTTATTAATGATCCTAGTGGATAAATTTAATCTTCTATCTCAAAATCATATACGCTCATAAAAGCTAAAATTTATAAATAATTACAGGGAACTTCAAGTCCAAAAATAGGGTGTGATGGAATTTTATATTGGTAAGAATTAGGATACTGATGTATTGTGTCATGTTATTACTTTGGATGAATTTCACTTTACATTAGGGTGACCGTGGAAGATTTCATGGGATGTAAAATATTATGGGAGAAAGAATATATATTCTTTTAGATATAGGATTAAAATACCAATTTTTAGTCTTTGTATCCATCCCAAAACCTTCAATGAAAATATATTGTAGAAGATATCAGCAGTATCTAATTTATCAATGAATATTAATTGAGGATGGCAATTAAAAAAATAAATAGTTTTTTCTTGATTGTTGATTGAAAATCCATCCCTTGATCATGAAATTCATCACTATTCATGGGCTTGATATATGATTGAGGAATATCATATTCTTTTCCATAATGATCACCCACTTATATACCACCATTTTAAATATTTAAACACCAAATTTATGTTAAAATGGGTGTAATATTATAAAACAAAAATTCTTATTAATTTAATGCATAGGATTTAATAAAATTTCATTAAAAATGGATGAGTTGATTGACCAAGTAATTTTTATAAAAAATAAAGAGTCCATATTCTTTTATTAAATTATTGGTTCCAAAGAATAGTTATACATATCATATATGAAATGATAATTTAGATATCAATAACATTACCATAAAATATATTTATAACATTCCATGACTCAATTATATTCTTGATGAACTATATGGGGCATAAATGTTTTCAATGGATGATCTTTGGAGTGGATACCACCATAATTAGATGAAGGAAGATGATGATTAGAATACAACATTTATGGATAAAGGTAGACTATTTTTTTAGGTGGCCATAACGTTTGAACTTTTAAACCCTCCTTGTATATTCATATAACTCATGAATTATGTTATAATAACATTAAATACCAAATTTATTTTAGTTTATTTGGATGAGATTTTTATTTACTATATTTATTTGGAAAACTATTTGAATCGTCTTTGATAGATATTTGGAATAATATGAGAAAAAAATTTATTTAGAAAGTAGTAAAGGATTGAGTTATTTTGAATATTGGTTGTATTTTTTGGATATATTTAATCCAAGGATGGAATTATGGTGGATCAACGAAAGGTTTAAGTAATAAACCCTTGGCTACCACCCAAATCCATTACATAAGAAGTAAGTTTTAATGATTTAAATTTCCTATTATAGCTTTGTTTCCAAATTCATCACTGTTATACCATCCATCACAGAATACATGAAAAATGGAAAATTTTAGTTATAAAATGTTGAAAATGAAAATTTTTAGATTATTAAGAATATATTATGTGAAGCCCCGGTTTTTTCCTCACATGATTTTGATCAAGTTCTCAAAGTAGACTGAGATGTATCTGTGGTTGGAATAATCAGTTTTATCACCAAAACAATAATCTCATTATATATATCATTGATAAATTGAATTATACATGGAGAAATTGCAACATATATGTTAAGTAATTTTATTCAATCAAGAGATCTATATATCATTGGTCTCATTATTTGAGAACAAGATTGTTTGTTCTTCATTCTGGCCATCAAGAATTTATATTAATAAATGGTCAACTCAGGATGAGTTAAATAAATGAAAAATGTGTTGAATTATTATAAACATATTTACTTATTTATAAGTACAATAAATGGAATGAAAATATTTTGGTAGATTTTTTATTTTTAAGGTATGAAATACATACCCTTCTATATATTAAAATTAATGGATTTTTGTATATGAAACAATATTTTTAGATTTATATATATATGAATTATTTTATAATTCATTATAAAAATTTATTTGAGGAATATTATTCAACACATGATGAGTTTCTCTTGATGTTAAAAAAGCTTTATTTTCCAAAGGGTAGTTATTATGAATTTTTTACCATCAAAGATCATAAATAATGATTTTTTGTTCACATTGGAATACCTAATAATTACATATCTTGAAAGCTAATTTCAATTAGCCTATGACACAATTAGGTTTCCGAGAAATTATTTTGAGAATGTGGGACATTACAAAGATAAAAGATTAATTTGAATCCTGGTTTCTACACTCCATTACCGACTCTAGGGAAGCTATGAGAGGATCTTAATATGGATTTCATTATTGATTTATCAAGGACTTGGTGGGGTAGGGATTAAATAATGGTTTATATTGATTTATTTTATAAGATGAATCATTTAAAACCTTTTTAAGAGAGTGAAGATATATTAGAAGTGGAAGATTTTTTAAGAAGACTATTCACCTCTATGGAATTCCTTGTATCATCACTTCAGATAGAGACAATATATTTCTAATCCAAATATGGAAGATATTATAGGGTAAATTTAAAAAGATAAATATTTTTAGTTATTTTCATATGCTTCAAAAAATGGGAAAATATATGATACCAATAAAACTTCTGGAACTATTTTTAGAACATTAGTGGGGAATAATATGATATATTTTGATTTATAACTTATATAATTAAAATTTTTTGTAGAAAAGATCTCAAAGGGATACCAATTGACATTCTATATTAAAAGCTGTTTATGGAATCGATCCTGTCACTCCAATATGAATTTTATCTCAAAATATTGATTTTGGTGGGAATATAGATATTGAGGATATAGGGAAGTATATGAATATGTTTTAGTAATTTAATCATTATTATGTAGATAAATATAATGATAAATATAAGAGGAAATCTTAAAATCACTAAAAGTAGTCAATTTTACAACATAGAGACAATATATGAACTCACCTTTGAAATCAGATGATTCCTTTAAAAATGAATACCAATATGGAATCATGATCTAAAGGTCCATTCAATTTACTTTAATGAGAAACAAATAATTTCTAGAAGTTCATTTGACTCAATGATTTTGGTGATGTTTCTCAAACGTTCAAAATTGGGGACTTCTCTCTATATATTGAAGATACAAAGGTAGTGGATTTGACGGAAAATACTATATATGATGGAGGGAATAAAAAATACCAAATAGAAAATGAATATAATATTTTTGGGATTGAAAAAATATAAATCCCAATTATTATTCAAATTGGACAAGCCCATGATTCTTGTAAAATATCATTCTAGTGGGTAATGACTCATTTATTTTGTCAAAGGAATGAATTATCATTATGTAAAATGGTTAGAATTTGATATAAGATATTTTATTAGAAGATAATAAATGTATAAAAACATAATTAATGGATAATATCAACTTTTTTGAGATATGAGTTGTTAAATGGGAAACAAAAAATCATTTTTTGATATTTTGTGTGGCTTTTGAGTATTCCCAGGTCATGGAAATTGAGTTTGGTTGTTTATATCCCATTATACATTTTCGTAATTCATTTATCATTTATTATAATTTCCATGAATGAATCATCAAAATTTAATTCTTTATTTGAATCCTTATCACTTTTCTTTAGCCTTTTCTATTTTCTAGAGTTTGTAGTGATTCTCCCTTATTAGTGACATATTGTTTATGATTTGAGAAAACATGGTGGGTGAACTTTACATTAATCATCATTTAATTGGATACTATCACAACATCATTCACCTTCAATAACTTACTAACTATATTTTCATTTTTACACATCAATGGTTCACATCATTTATAATGGAAACTCCTAGGTGATGTGAAAAATGGTTTAATTTATATAATTAAAATTGATTAATCAGATAATTTAATAAAAAAATAGAAATAGTTAATTCTAGGTATTTAAAACTTAGACACATAAATTAAAATTCTCTTCGATAAAAAATCACATTACATAAACGACATATACGTCATAATATCCATATATATATATATATATTTTGAAATATCATAGGTCACATATGTGAGATAAAAATTTATTAATTAAATTAATATTAAATATTCCTTTAATACAGACCATATTAGAGTCTAAAAAACACTCATGAAAAAGGAAAACACAATGTATGAAGATGAAATTAACATTAAAAAAATATGATAACATTAACTATGGTGAAACTACCAATCTGTGCCTTTAATTGAGGGAATTAGTATGGAACATCAACAACTAGAAGTTACATTTTCACGTCGATCCAGCCCCATGGTTCAAATTATAAAACTATGTATTCCATGAACAGCATCCACCACATGGATCCATCCACTATATTATTTATGTCACCTCATGAAATTTTTCTTTTAAGAAAAATATTCAATAATACAAGGACATAATAAACAAACATTAAATAACAAACACATAAGTGATTACATGGTTTAGAAATTAGTTCTAACATACACAAGTGAAAAAATTCATCATTTATTAAAGTAAACATTATATAGATTCATAAGGGAACCAATTTTTGGAACCATACATAAAATTCCAAAATAATATGTATTAACACATTCAATAGTTTCATCTTACAAGACTACTCCATTCATTATTCCACCCATATGGTATGACCTTCCTCCCTTGTCTTTAAGGTCTTTGAGACATGGTGGTGACATCTTAGTGCCCAAACACACTTAGATTCATTATGATTGTCCCTTTGGGGTGAACCCATCCTTTAGTATCCTCGGTTTCAGTCCGTTGAACATGTGGATTTTTACCAACTTATAGTGGGTCATAGCTGGTCATCCAGTTCTAATGCTTTCCAACATTCATAATGAAACCATCATTGGATTGGGAAGCCTCTGTATTCTAGCAGTATCCACTAACTTGGCCTCCCACTCACATTGATTAGTGAAAAATACTCTTATTATTAATAATGAAAAAATCTATAAATTATTTCCTTTGCTACAAATTTATAATGGAATACTTATATATATTATGATCAATGATTCTTGTCAGTGGCATAACTTCTGTTCAATCACGGCCTGCCCAATATATTGTTTTGTATATGAAGATCTCATTCCAAATGCAAAAATATATCCCTTAAAATAAGGGAACTAATCTAAGTGAATTTTTTTATTGTTATTCTCCATAGTATAACACTCAATCACCATAATTCCATGGAACAATCTTGAACTAAAATAATTTATGTTCAACAACCATTAAAACTACTTATATGAAACTTCAGCACTAATTTTTGGAAAGAGGATACCATTGACCATCTTCCATTCAGTCATTCCACTAAAAATTTCTATGAACCTTTTATACCAAACAAAATTATACCTAAATGGAGATGATGTATCCAACTCCATAGTGTTTTTCCCAAGTGTCATTTGGAATCATATACTCCTAAAATACCATCACATGACCAAAAAATAGTTTCTCACACCAAAACCCAAAAATATCCTACTTGATAATGACTTTCGTTATTCCAGTATAAAAATATGATCCTGAAATAATACTATCATTCATTTACTAAAGCCACACTGGTCATATTTCATTTGTACCTTGTAGTTTCATCATTTTTCTCCATGATTTCTATTTTGATCATCAAGATCTCTATTAAAGATATATCCTCATCATATTTTTCAATAAAAACTACCCATTTCATTTCCAAAAAACATATTGAGCGACTTCATGTAATTTCACAAAAAATAAAACAGTCATGAGATATGATCCAAGTCATAACAAAGTAACATAAAATGGTTTTTTTGTGTACAGAATCCCATGCTATGATCATACTAGATAACATGATTCAAAAATGTGGATGACTGAGCTTCCACGACTTCAAATAACTATTCTGTATAGTGATATCTAATGAAACCAATAGAACTAACAACAAAGTGAAACTTATATATTATTATTTTCTTATATAATTTGATGATGATATTCCATAAAAAATGTTTTTAGTGAAACGAAGACATGCATGGCCCTTTTCTCCCATTTCATTCCATCCCTAATTTCAATCCTTCAGAAATACTACTCAATTATAGAGGACGTTTTGATACTCTAAAAATATTATGAAAATAATTTCAACATATTCATAAATCCAAAAAATAATTCATTTCCTTAATTTTAAAAGAAACATGTTCCATGGATTTTGGGTTTCAATATTCTATATTTTTTATTCTTTTTGTCATGTTTTTAAAGGCTTTTATTTTGAGGGAAAACAAATATTGCACCTAGACTTGGAGTATCTATATAAAATACTAACCTAAACAAATTGAGAATTAATATCATCCCTTAAGAGGAGAAAAATGTAAAAACATTCCCAAACCATTTCGCACCACCACTTCAAGAAGATTCCATTTTAATTAACAAATAGAATGAATGATAACATAATAAATTCCCATGGATATCCCACATAGCCATTAGTCTTCCCATTCAATGTCAAATCCCCTCACTCATTAACACTAATATCCCATGTCCCAGTATAATTCTTCATCAAAAGGTAGGTAGACATAACCATTATATATTTTATAAATATTTTTCTACTTCCAAAAACTCTCATATATGAAAGCATTATCAAATTAGCTTCTATTATCTGTGGTTTCTGTTGATGAAAGTTATAATTTGTAATAAATTTTTTATTTTAGAAAAAAATACCCACAATGATGTGTCACCTCATATATGAAGGCACATTGTCATATAATTCCCCCATGAGAATCCCCCAAAACTGGCCAAGTTTTGATTTGTTAGTGTTCCAACCTTTTAGAGATAGAATAACACCCACTCATTTTAATAACTATTTCATCCAAGTTACTTATAATTAATAAGGCTATTCACCTTCCATTCCTCCACAATTCACTAATGACATATATACCACATAATATATATTCTTTTGGTCTCTTCTTCTATCACACCTCATGTCCACACTCATCGATAAACAATATACCACCATAATGAATCAAATTCCTTCCAAAAAATCTTCTTATTTTTCATTAGATGATCATTAAATTCCTCTTCCAATGATCTATGATTTTTAAAATATCATTCATTCTAATCCTTGTTTGTATAGAACTATAATTTCTCATACAATTTCAAGGTTTCTATAACATACACTATCTCTCTATTATTAATACTGAGTGAATAGAACCCAAATGTCATTTTCTAGACTCAAATTGCCTAGATGACACTTGTTAGCTTATAAATACACCCTTTCAACTATTATATTTTTAAAAAATATACAAATATCACCTTACCAGAATAAACCAACTCGTCTCACTAGAAAAATGTCATCTAAATAATGTTTTGTCACTTGAATTTCATCTAGTAAGTTCCCTGAAATTTACCAGAGAATCATACTTCTATAACATGCACCAATTCACCTAGATACACCTTTCATGAAAATATTTTTTCTTTTTATAATGTCCTTCCATTATATGAACACATCGATTTTTTACGTCTCACCATTCATTTAGAACATACAAAATCCATAAGGGTATAAAAAATATTAGGGATAATGGTGTTTATTGTAGATTTATCTTGTAGTCTTCTAACCAAACTCATGAATTTCACCATGATGAATAAAATAAGCCTCAAGACTCACCCTAGCCTGGATTACACTCTATATCCCCAAAAAAATCTAGAACTTCCACAATATTCTTATGAATTCCATTATAGTTATTTGATAAATTGGTCAATATTTTTACTACAACCATGGTTTGATACTAATTTTTTATTAAAAAGACCATCAATCACTAGATGTTATATCTTCTGATTGATCTATCCTCCATATTTAAACATTTGGAAGTAAAATTTTTATTAACCCCAACCATATCACAGATCCATCCCTTATATAGTTCATGTTACCTTATAACCCCATTCTTATGAGATAAAAAATTTAAAAATTCATATAATAAGAAAAATAGAAGAAAAAATACACAAGAGATTATGTGGTTATGTAATTATTTCATAAATCTATACGATATATAGTAATTTTTTCATTTAGGTAAACATTTAACATAGTTACAGGGGAACCAAGTCCCAAAAACCCAACCATAAATTGAGAGAAATATTTTTCATCAATTGGGATGTATTTATATTTCAGAACTACTCCTTACGATCTTCCACCCATCTACCTCTAACCTTCTGAACTTTGTTCCAATTCCACCAACACAAGGGTTTCTCAACATGGTATTATCAAATATCTATATTCTCTCTGATTGGCCCCTTCCAGGTCACCATTGTCTATATCAACCTCAATGCCAGTCTTTTTCACATGTGGATCCATCAAAAAATTATACTAGGTAAGAACCGGTCATATGATTGTACGATTTTTTGATTTTGTACAGAAAGATTATTATCTTTGTAAATGTCCATTTCCCTATGGAATTTTATGAATTGAATAAACCTTATTGTTAAATATAGTTTTTTACTCTTATTATCCCAACCAATGCCTCTTATGAATAATTAAATTTTTTTTAAAAAATCCATGAGGATAGACTTCCACATATCATGGTCAGTTATCTTTGTGTGTGGTGTAACACATTCAATTTTATCACCACCTTCAGAAATTTTTTAAAATCCAAATATTCCCTTCAGATGGCTCCAAATATCCTCTAGAAAATGATATCTAATTAATGTGAATCAATTAGATGGTCCCCTAAACATTAAAATAATCAGCCTCCATGATTATAGGTTGCATGATTATTCTAAAATACTTTATATTCATTTCCAATTCATTAAACATGTATTTAACTACACTCCTCAACTAACCACTACTGAGTTTCTCTATAAGGATACCAATAGGAAACATCCATTAAATTGTGCTACTAGAAATTCCTATGAACTATATCCATTGACCAAAACAAGACATCCATGTTACAAGCCAGTATTTTACTATCCCTTTTACCAGATAATCATCCAAAAAATAAATTTTTTAAAATAAAAAAATGGAAAAATAAACCACTTCTCACACTAATACCCAATATCAATGGACCATGGAGTCTAGAACTCAAATATTATCTGCTTCATTCTCAAGGAAAAAACATGGGTCACTATATTCTCCATCCCTATAAAGATTTTCATTTCTAAAAGAAAAAATAACATAGATTATTAACTAAAAATATCGTAATACAACTTCATGTGAAGGGATAACCGACCCTCATGAACAGTTCATCCACTTATAGAGGTCTATGTTATATGTAAAATCAAAAAACAAAGCAGATAGGGAAAATATAGACTATCCATTACTTTAATTCTAATTTACTTCCCAAGATTTTTATTCTCTACTGGAATCATAATATCTATACTGATATAGAGAAATGGATTAATAAAAAAATATAATTTTTCATTATATGGATCTTGTTAATATTTATAACCTAGTACCTCTTCCATCCAAAATCACCCATCCTCACAGTATGAAGATAGGCCATGAACCATTTATATAAAACTTCACATTTTTCCTTAACAAGGTACAACCTCAGAGAGAATTCCATTCCCCATATATAAATAAAAATATTTATAGATTTAAAAATAGAATAACCTATCCAATACAAACTCTAAAATAATATAAAATGATAAAAATGTTATATTCTAACCATATATACTCTTCAAATGGATATTATCTTTGAGGTTTGACCCAACTTCTCGATATCATTTGGAAAATCATATGTACTAATTTTTATGGAAAATTCATAATAGAAACACTTAAAATTCATCTAAAAGTTCCTCTATCATTAGTGGAAACCACACATCCACACCAAAAATTCAATAAAATATTTCATCCATCACAACATATGACCAATTTGGATTATTATTACTCTTAATTAAATCATTTAAGTTCATATGAAGTAATGATATTAGCCTCATCAAACATATGGAAAGTTTAACTTCAAGTAATTAGTGGCCCATTCCACCACAATCCAAAGTCGATAGTCCTAAGACATTTAAATGAACACGCACTGTCTCATGCATACATCAAGAAAACTATGACCCAAACACGAGTGACTAAAACCAAAAACTGAATAGATACATCCTCAAGTATATACATAAAGATGACATGTATTAATGATGACATAATTCATGGAGAATCTTGTATATCAAACGGACCTTTCCCTACTAGAATGAACCCAAGTAAAAAATTATTATAATAGGGACCAATAAAAAACTCATGGTAATACTACTATCCAACCCTAGAAGTGGATGGAATTATACCCAACTGAGAATACATTAGGTATATCTCTTGAGAATATTTCATCACATAAAACCTTCAATCTATGCCTCCGTACTTAGCCTCCCTCACTCAATGAGCAGTGTAGGGACATATTAGAACCAAGTTTTTCAGTGGTTATGTTTATTGGAAATATGTGAGAAGAATAAACCCCAGGTTTTTATATTTGTTGAACTACTTTTTTTATTGAAAATTATTACTAGATTAAATTTTTTAGATGATATTTAGGATATTACAAGATTTGGATATACTTGGATAATACATTATTAAATCAAATTATAATTGAATTTTTTTCACCATAAATAAGGTCAACCATCATTCAATATTGTAGTCTACGATATGAATGGGTTTTTATAAGATAAATTTACTATTTTTAATGAAATTATATTCTAGGTCATCAAGATAGTCTATAAGGAAGAGATTCATGACATAGTAAAGACCCCACGAATTTTAGACATAACTCTATTTACGATAGAAGACTTCATAGAAAAACTATTATTACCACAACTCAAAAACTAATATAAAAGGATATATAATTATATGTGGAGAAAAACAAGAAACAATGCATGACTGTTAAATATTGGTGAAACTCTATTTTAATGTGATATATGGTTTATTCCATAGTGTGTGCATAATTCCAAAGTAGTTTTATATAAAACTATTATGATACAATGAAATAAGTAGTTGTTCCATGGATTTAATGATTTTATAATAATGTCTTTAACCCAAATAAAATTTAAATATATAGGGTCACACTACATAAGATGGGCTTCTCAACAATATATCTACTATTTGAGAAGGTTTAAAGAGATCATGGTGAAATATCCCTGGAGTTTAAATAATATTTAAACATGTTTTTTGGATTTAAATATTGATATAAGGTAAATCCATATATATATAATTAACTCTACAATGTTTGAGTTTTAATTATCATAATTCCATAATAAAAAAATTTATTCTTGTGAGGTAGGAAAACCATCATTTTCTCAAAATTCAAATTCTTCTGGGATTTTTTTGGGACCAGTCTGGACTTTGAAAAACATAATTAAATATTAAAGTATGTTTTGAAGGACAAATTAAATAATTTAATACGGAAAATTCATGAAGAACATTTAGATATGTTTTAACTCATGAAATTGGAGGATTTAAGATATAGTTGAAGGATAAAACCAATTAACAAATATTTAGAATTGATAAGGCTTGATGTTGAAATGAATTTCCATGAGGATCTGGAGTTTCAAAGGATAATGGAATCATAAAACAAAACCCATTCAATTTTTTTGTTTTTTAATAAACAATTATTATAAGTTATCATAATTTCATGTAATCCTTGTAACTCTCCTTCTAAATAGTGATCCAATAGTTTGATTGAGGGAGTGACTATTGGATTGATAGTTAGTCATTCCTAAATATTTTAATAGTCTATAGTGAGTTTTTATATCCCCTAGTATATTAGAATAATGTCACCATATTCTCATGAGGTAACACTAACATAACATAATAAATATTACATCTTTTGATATTAATATTGAACACATTTCACAAAACTAAAACCCTAATGAATGTAATGGTTTAGTGAATTTGGAGGAAATATATATAATCAACTTATTTCATTAAATATATTCAATATCTTCGACAAATTTCTTCTCTCAAAGTACCACTGTAATACATTTCTTCCCTAAATCAATTATTTATAACCTAGGTAAAATGAAAACACATGAAAGAGTGATCATAGATGCTTAGTAAGGGTAAATAAGGGTGACAAAAATCAATAATATTATAGAATTATAATATACAAATAAGGGTTTCTGATAATGATTATAAATTATTGTGTTTATACCGAGTCTATCTTAGATAAAAAATCATGATCCATGATATAAAGATTTATCATTTTAAAGATCATAATTTTTAATAGCAGGGAATAATTATTAATCAATCTTGATCTAGAAAAAATATCTTAATCATTGGAAAATTTTGAATAAATTATGTGGAAAAATAATAAGTATATAAAAATCATTTAATTATTAAAATATCACTACCATGACTATCAGAGTGGACAAAATCCCATAGTGGATTGGGTTGAATCCATATTATATCATTTCCATTTTCAATGTTCACTCACAAGACTATCATAGTGGACATAGTCCCTTAATGAAATAGGTCCGCTCCACCATTATAGTACATATTATTTCATTACATATAAATAATTAAGCAATACATTTCATGTATGTAATGTACCCACCCATAGAATAATGAAAACCATACATATGTGTTCTATAAGATCATGAAAACACGCATCAGTTCATTATTTCGTAACTCGTGGGAAATAAAATGATTTCATAATAATTTTACAATCACATAGTGACTATCCATCCCAAAAAATTACATGTATGATATTATTAGATCATATCCCTAGTTAATAATAAGAAATATCAAATTATTTTTTCATAGATAAAAAATACCTCTAACAGAGCATTTGAACATTAGTTTGAAAACATGGGAAAATATTTTTTTCAATGTAATATTTTAAAAAATATATAATATTAAAGACATTTATTTGAATATAACCATGAAAACTATTAATTTATGATTTAAATTAAATAAATACTTTGATCTAAGGTAAATCTATTCTTGCGATAAAAGTTAAAATAATGAATCATTTCACAATTTTTTGTAAAAATTCCAAAAGTAACTCATTAAAAAAATGAAATAAATATTCTTATTAATTTTTTAAAATGAAATAAAATAACGTTAAAAAATAATTTAAATAAAAATTTTTCCCTAGAATGTAACATTCTTTAAATAATTTTAATAAACACGGACAAGGGGAAAAAAATTTCAACCCATGAAAAATAAGATCATTTTTTATAAAACAATTCCCTCAATAGTTATATATACCGAAGAGTGAACAGTAAAAGGAAAAAATGAAGTCCCATAAATAAATATAGAAGAATAAAATAGATGGTTTCTAATGTATAAAAATAATAAAAATAAATTTTATTGAAAATTTAACAAAAATAATCCTAAAATGAAATGAAATTGTAACAAAAACCCTTACGCCAGGTCTCTTTTTACTTCTTATGCATTAAAACCTTTTGTATAATAAATATATATTTATTATAAATCAATAATTGAACATTATTAATATATATATATATATTATAATTTTATTTAATTTCCATTTATCCTCATATAAATAATCATTCAATAAAATCAATATTCTGTTAAAATTTGGTCTATTTTTCATGCATGGTTAGGTTCAATGATTCATGTTACTTCACACTAATTATGGTTTCATATTATAAAAAAATCTATACCACCTCATAAGTAACATATTTATTAATTATATACATTTTTATAACAATTTATAAGGCTGAATGTGAAAAATAAATTACATCACTTTGTGGGGACGATAGTCCGTACCTACGCAAGAGTGATATTTCCAATTTATTATGGATAGAACAATAGAGAAATAAATAATAATTAATTTTTTTTATAATAATTATTGTATAATAATCATAATTTATATTCATATAATTTATCTTTATTACCCTGCATCTAAAATAGAAATGAAAAGCGAATCACATCGCTTCATGGGGGTTGTAATCCACACGTATGAAAAATTGACATTGTCATTTTACAACATATGGAAGGGTAAGAATATGCAAAATATATTATATATAAAAATAATAATAACATATAAAATTAATTTATATAACCATCCAAGAGATATTGTAATGAAAATTAAAATACATCACTTCATGAAGACAATATGCCAGACGTAAGCATGAGTAATGTTTTTATTTTTTATTTTATATAATGTAGATGGAAATTTGACAAAAATGTAAGATAGAAATCATAAAATTATATTAAATATACTTATTATATCATTCTGATATGTTTATGGAATATGTTTTAGATGTAGAAGAATAAATAAACATGAAAATGATTAGTGATAATATATATCCCTTCTTTGAGAAACCTTCTTTAAATACCTTCATAAGTAAAATTCATATGGTATTTTAAGAATATAATAACCTATAAGAAATTTACATGAAATTTGATAATATATTTGGGAAGATAAATTGCTAATTTTCTGTGGATAATATATGATATTGGGTTCACTTTTATAAGTGAGGGGAGAGGCACACCAATAAATGTTTAGAATATTAAAATATAACAAAGTCATCCAAAATTTGATATGGATTTAATGTGAATTAAATTAAAATATTAGATAATATAGGATATAAATACACTAAAATGGATTTAGAGAAGTATTTAGGTTATTTTAAACCTTATTTCTTTAGTTTAACCCCTAATTTATGCAATTTAACTTTTACCGAAGTAATGGATTTGTACCAATTTATTATAAAAAACACAAAGTTGGAATAATTTATAAATTTTTGAGATTATGAGTTCGAATATGGAAACCATTTTTTCAAATTCAACTTCCATAAGTGGCCTAAATTATTTTTAATGTAATCATGAAAAAAAATGATAACGTTTTTTAGAAATATGGTTTTTAAGAATAAAATAGAATTTAATCAATTCCATGACCATTAAAAACCATTAGTATAATGTTCATATGTTTCGTTGAAAGTGTTATATTAAAATTTCAATAAAATTATTCATCAATAACAATTTATTATGTTTATTATGATAAAATACATTGTGCACAATAAAAAAAGTTTTAAAAAGTTTTTCTTTTTTTACCTTCAAAGGCTTTTATCTTAATTTATTAGAAGTTGATAATTATTATATGAATGATTATTCGATTTTTATTTATTTTAATACCAATATATTTCATAAAAATCCTAGTTAATTTGAGATCAATATATAATGTATAATAAAATAGAATACATTGAAAAAAATACTTTTATAACATCAAATGATATAATCTTTAAAATTTAAAATTTAGTTTTTTTCCATGGGAATTAATCAATACTATTTCGTTATTGAAAATTTTTATATATACTTCTCATAATTTATTTAGAAATATTATTATATACCAATATGATGACTAGGATATGTAATATTTTTATATTATATTGTTGTTTTTCTTAGCTCGGTGTATCGAGTAAAGCCAACTACCATTCACGTTAAATTTATTTAAAGAGAAATATATCATAGAATCATTAATTGTAATATTATACCACGCATCTAATAATTTTTACCTCATAATTATATAACCTTGATATAAGAAACTATGGATACTTCTCCCTCATAACATCCTTGATTTCCCATATAGCATCCTCAAATTTATGGTTTTAGAAAAAAAATAATCCATGTGTGTAGTCTTCTTTTACAAGATCGTATAAATAAGATCTAGAATTTCTACTAGTTATCGCTGATATTAATGAACATGATTGAGTGGTACAACCTCTAATATTGGTGCATGTAAAGGAATACATATGTACTTTTTCAAAACTATTAAATGGAAAAGCTAACGAACATGAGATTCGGTGGAAGTGCTAAGTTATATGAAACCATCCCGATCCAATGAATAATTTGAAAAAGGTCAGTATATTTTGGAATTATCTTTACATTTTTTCTAAATGTCACAACCTTATTCCATGGTGATATCTACAAGAATACCTTATCACCATATTTGAACTCCAAATTTCATAAACTATTTCTAATATATTTTTCTCTATATTTTAGATACCCTAATGTGTTTCTAAATGAATATAAAATTCTCTTCCACTTACTCACATAACTAATGTTCCAATAGATTTATTTCTTAAACTTCACACCAGCATGTTGGAGTTCTACAGTTCATTTTATATAGGGCTTTATAAGGAGACATCTAAAAGCTTTAGTTAAATTTATTACTGTAAGAAAAATTTACGAGATAATGATTTTGATCCCAACCACCTTTGAAATCCATATAATGTGATCTCAACATATCTTATAAATTTCTAATTGTCCTCTCAAACCAACCATCTATCTGAAAGAGATATGTAGTGAAAATGTTCAACACCGTATTCAATTATTATTTAAGAATTCCCAAAAATTTGAGGCAAATATTAAAACCCTAATCATATACGATTTAAAGTACTTCTTCAAGAAAACATATCACTTTATAATTTTATATACTAGATAGTTGATTCATAGATAAATGATCACTAATATAAGTGATATTTTTAGATGTTTTAAAGTGATCGACTATAACCCTAATAGCATTATTCCATTAATATTTCATTGGGAGTCCCATTGTGAAATATATCGTGATGTTTTACCATCTCCAGTTTGGTATAGTTATGGTAGTAAAATTATTGTATAGTTTTATCTCCCAGTATTAGATTTTTTTATACCATGCACTATGATATATACTCTGCAATATATATTATATGGTTTTCCCAACAAATATACTCTTTCAGATCACTATAAAACCTCATTAATCAATAATGAATATAGAATGATGATAAACAAGCTTTATCCAACAACTACTTCTTCAAATAACATATTTACAATACACACACACAGTTTTTAAACCTTATCAATGAATCATGGTAATGTTTGAACTTTTGAACAATCCTTACCGTAATTTGTAGCTTAACATCTTCCTTCTCTTCATTTTTATTATTTACTTGAATATATGGTTGAAAATGATCTTGAAAAATATATTATATTTCTCCCTTATGATTTCATGGTCTATCCTCTACCAATCCATATGTATTTTATATATTTGAATCATCATCCAGAACAAAATATCACGGTTCTTCTAACTCAGAGCATCAACCACCTAGTTCACCTTTCTAGGGTGGTAAATAATTCAGAATTTATAAACTTTAATTAGATATTACCATATTATCTTCCACATATTCACCTATTTATATGTAAATATTTAATTCAAGATATTATAGTGGGTATATATGTTATAAATTTCACGATAATGATAATTCATTAATATATTTGATGTAAAAAATACTGCTTTTAATTCTAAATAAAGTGTAAGATAATTTTTTCCATGAATTATCAATTGATGTGAGGTATAATAAATTATTATATAGTTATTCATGTGGATTAATCCAAGTCCCTTATTTGATGCATCCCTATATATCCAAAACCATTCTCCACTATAGGGTAGTGTCAGTATAGGTTCACCAACCATCCTTCTCTTTGGTTCCCCAGTATTTTCCATCAATTTATCTATAAAACGGAACTTGGGTCCCTTTCATGTCAACTTGGTCATGGTATTAGATAATTATGATAAATATATCATAAATCATTGATAGTGTCTATAAATCTAATGAAAAGCAATGATCTTTGTCACTCTGGTTACCCTGGGCCATTTGTCGAATTACTTCCACATTTTAATGATCCCCCGATATACCATTGCATGTAATTAGATGACCTATGAAGGATACTTTATGCAGCTTGAATTCATTCATGCTAAATTTTGAATACAAATTTTTCGTTCTCAATGAATTCAACACAATCCTGAAGTGATATTCATTATCTTCGTTACTTTATAAATATAAAAGAATAATTTCTAGAAATAATACCACAAACTAATAAATGAAATCAATAAAGACTAGATTCGTTGGATACATAATGATACCAGGGAAATTGATAAGTCTTTTTGACATCATTATAAATTAACAAAGTTTATACCTCTTATAGAAATATGTAATTTAAATATCAACTTTTGTGACCCTCAATTGATGATATATAGATTAAAGGTAAATCATGGATAAGAATTGATCCCATTATAATTAATTGAAATAATTTTCGATTCATGAATGAGGATACTTTTTCATTATAATAATATTTTTTATGTTTTTGATAACCAATGAAAAGATGAATTTCCCATCATTATTCTTAACAAAAAGATTAGGTTCACCCCATTGTGACATTATAGGGTTTATGGATCCATTTTCCAAATTCCATTGGAGTTGCTTCTTCAATTAATGTAACTAAATCAGGTCCATTCCTTAAGTTGACATGGAAATAGATGTAGCACTAGTTTTTATTTATTTCTAAACTAAATTTTATAATTCAGGAAAGTCTAGGATAGTTTTCAAGAAATACAACATAATATTCCTTAACAATAGGAACATATTCAATGTTAAGTTTCTACCCAACCATCTAATAATGATATCCATCATGATTAGGTAGTATGACCCATTCAATTGGATATAATATTTAATAGGATTTCATAATCATCCTCACATTTATATAAAATCATAGGTTTATTTGTAATATCAAATGTGATTTCATAATTCTCGATAGTTATTTTGAATTTATATGGATTGGGATAAATAATGCCAAAAATCACATAAAATTCTATTAAAGGAGAATAAAAATATTTTTAATGGAAAATCATTACAATCACCAAAAAACATAGGTTTATTAGTAATATAAAATGTGATTTCATTATTCTAGATAGTTATTTGGAATTTATATAGATTGGGATAAATAATTCCCAAAATCAGATAAAATTATATTAAAGGAGAATAAAAATATTTTTAATGGAAAATAATTATAATCACCAGCATGAAATCCCCAACTATGAATTGGATGAAAAGTGTGCCATGAAAAATCATGATCAACTTCATTGATAGACATAATGTAAGCCCTTTATTGGTCTATGAGTTATCCTTTAGATTATTTAATTAACTCAGATAATTCCCAAATCCCCCTTGTAATAAGTTTAACTATAAATGATATCTTATGATGTGATTTATTTCCTACCATCAAACACTGTATTTTTTCTCAGTAGTTACTTTCCCTATGACATTATTTTCCACACACAAAACATCTTCCTTTATTTCTTTGATATATTTTTTTGAGATCTTATTCCCATGTTCCTAAAATTTTGGATACTAAATAGTCTTCCATCCATGGAATTTATCACATGAAATAAATATACTTTATTATATTATTTAGAAAGTTAAGAAACAGACCTTGTTTCAGGTTATTTATAATATTTTCGTGAATATAATTAGGAATAAACACAAAATATCACATTCCAGCTACCACTTCATTTGGTTTCTCAAGAGGAAGGTAGTTTAAATAGTTGTCAGATTCATTAATAGAATGATTCCTTTTTGTTACATCTATTGACAACAACCAAAACAACATAATGTAAGTATCAAGATAAACTAATCAGTGTGTCTAATGATATGATCATTAAAATCATTATTGTGATGTCCTAAATTATGAAAATGTCTTATCATCATATGAATCATTAAGTTCATATTTTATCCCAATGTATTTTCATATATATATTCATATATTATATCATCATTATTTTTTAAAATGATGTATAAATATATTTTTATTTAACCAAAGAATATCCCTCAGGGGTGTCTAGATAGGTGTGATGTATTATTCCCACTCATCATACTCCAAGTAATGATCATGTCGATAATCTACCTTAAGTTTTTATAGTTCTTACCCCTAGGTTCATCTATAGAATATAAAAATTCAATATCCAGTATCTAGAAAAGGATTTAATTGTATGGATACCATAAAATCCATAATTTTACAAAAATATATACATTGTTTTATATATGTAGACTTATCCCCAAGGTTTTCAGAGAATATTTTTAACCCTAATCTCAAAAAAAATTAACTGAAACCTCCCCTCATACCAACCAAGGTGACCTGAGAATTACATAAAAAATAATTTTATCATTTTTTAGGAATATTAATGAAATTTCAGAAAAATACATGCTTGTGAATCATAAAGGTTTACTGTATTTGAAAAATAGATACAAAATCAACCTATTTCATAAAATATCATAAAAATATCCAAAAACATTCTTCTCTCATTACACCCTTCTAATAAATTTATTTCTTAAAACAGTTATTCACAACCTTTTGAAAATGTAAACAAAATAATGAGTGAGCTCAAATTCTCAAAATGGGTAAATTATGTGCATGGGCATTTTCTTTAATTCATGTGGGATGCAGTCAGATTTGGTTTGATTGTTTCCCAAACATCAATTTCTACTTTGGTATAGTCTAGTTATAGTTTGAGGACGATCCCATTGAAAATTTATCTTTATATAAGAACATACAGCTTATAACCATTTTGGGTTAAGTCATAAAATTTTTGGTTTAATTTGGGAAAACTATTTCTAGATACATTACGGTTTGGAATCAATAATGAGGATAGTACCAGGATCAATTTTAGGGTATTGTAGAAGAATGACCATTAATTATTACTTGGTAGGATCCTAAATTTTAGTATCCTAAGAATGTAGATGTCACTATTTAACTATGGTCCAACCAACTAGTTATCCATATTAGGGAACTATTCCTTGGACTAGAGATAGTGAAAACCTTGATTATTTAATTATAGATTATAAGGTAGAAAGCATTATTGGGTATTGGTCATAGCCAATTATACTTCAACTAAGATATGGTAATCCATTAAAATGTCATTTGGTCAGGGTTGTTCGAATGAAATAGATTGAAAATTCTTATTTATCTTGATTACTTATCCATTAGGGTTACAGAGATTAGAATAAATGATTTTATTAAGTTCAGATACCCATACTCTCAATCCCTACCCGATGTGGTTTATCGACTCATTATAGAATCAATTAATAAAGGGAATGAGGTTGAAAAAATATTGAATTTATAAATTTAAATGGGGATTAAAAAATTAAATAACATGCAAATAGTAGAATTTATCAGTTGATGAACATTCAATCATTAATTGAAAAATGATATGGGGTCAATCACAATTGTAGAAACATTACTTACATGAAACACATATGATAACAAATGAAACACTAGTTCATAGTAGATTATGAATTGAAGTAATGAATAAGTTAAATTGTGTCAGTAATGCCGAACTGGATGATGAACAACATTTAAATTGACCAATAATGCTTCCATTGAAGTAAAATAATCAAAAAATGGAGGAATTTGAGTTTTTATTAAAAGGAGTAAAAGGGGTTGGGAGAAAATTGAAAGAAATAAATTCTTCCAACTCTTAATCATTTAAATATGATTCCCTGGAGCTATATATATTGGAAAAATATTACATGATGTGTAATCGGAATTTACATTGTGTAATGTTGATCAAGGGTTTTCTCTATAAATTCCGAATCTGCATGTATCTCACATAAATCTCATATGAGATTTTAAATATTGACTCCATTCCTAATGTGAAACTGGATATGACATCATGAATCTTGCTGTGGTTTGATGAAATTATTTTTTGAATTCTTAAAATCATGTAATGAAGATTCACATCATTTAAATTATAATATTAATTAAATTCTTTATGACATGGCTTTACATCATTCCACATGATGTGAAATGAAATTAAAAATTGTGTAATGAGGTATCATGATGTGTAATATCAAAAGTTTCTCCATTTATGAATTTTTTTCCTTATAACTTTGGAAGCCTATTTTCTACAACAATCAATACATATCAGGTTCATTATCGAAAAAATCATTGAAAATTCTTAATAAAATGAATGTAAAATTTATATATGATTTCATCTTATCAGTACACGTGGGAGGAAACAATAACTTATAATTTGAAATAATAAGATACAAATAAGGTAAAAAGATACTAACTATAAAATTTGATGTTTCTAACTGATGTATTATAGTTCCTAAATCATGAGTCATGATATAAATATTTATCATTAAAAAATACATGAGTCATAAGAGTGAGTAATCATCATTAATTAATCAGGACCCATGTGCGCATATCATTATCATAATAACATTTCAATGGAATTTTTTGTCATAATTATAAGAATATTAAAATCCACTCATTTGTTAAGGATCACTATCAACACCATAATAGTGGACAAAGTCCCATTATGGATTGAGTTCACTCCCCAACCCATCATTTCCTTAGTGAAGGTTCATTATTAAGAATATCATAGTTTAAAAATTCCCTTACTAAATTGGGTTCACAACCCATTCTAATAGATATTATATAATGATATATTAATCATTACCCAATATGTTAGAGTTATTTAATTTACCCACCCATCCTATAATGAAAAACATACATTTTTATACCACAAAATCATAAAAAAGATAATAATTTTAACATAGTAAAACCAATGGAAATGAAATGGGTTTCATAATCATTTCATCATCACATATTCCTAATAAATATTGAGAAAGAAAATAAAATATTTCATTTTATTACATCTCCAATGAATCATAATAATTATCAGTGGATGTTTACATAGATGAAACATACCATTAAAATTTAATTTTAACATTTCCATTAAAATAGAGAAAAATATCATTTTTCTTCAGTATAATTTAAAAAATAATTCAAAAATAATTAAAACATATTCTATTTCAAAATAATAATGGAAAATATTAATTAATGCTTCAAGTAAATAATGGTTATGACCTTGAAGAAATATATTCATGTGGTAAATGTTAAAACAAATATTCCATTAACAATTTTGGTAAAAAGTATGAAAGTACATCATTTGGATAATAAAAAGAAGATTTATTTTAAAACATATGAAGGAAAAAATATAGTTTAAAGGGACATTAAATAACCATGTGATTATATAGATAAAAATTATTTAAATCGTTTTAAATAACACGGTCATGGAATAAAAAATTTGTCGACTAAATAGAATATATGTTCAATTTTTCTTAAAAAATTTACTCAATAATTTTTTATAAAAAATATAGGATAATGAATATAAAACATAAAAAAAATAAAAAATAGGAAAATAAAATATTTTTGGTTTAAATTATAAGGATAAAATAATATCTATTAATGGAAACATAACATAAACAAAACTAAAATGTAATGAGACTATAACATACACCGTTAATTCAAGTATAAAATATCTTTGTATATGTTCAAAACTCATATATAACAAATAAAATATAATTATAAATGAATAATATATCAATTTTCATAAATATAAGGATACATTATAAAATATCATTTATTTATATTTTTTAATGATCCATTTATTAACGATTATTTATTAAAATCATTATTTGGGTGAAAACGGTCAATTCTCCAAGCATGTTTTGGTTAAATAGATCTAGTTATTTCATATTGATCATGGTTTCATCATTTATATAATATAATAAATGTATTAAATTTTATATTTATTCATGATATAAATTTTTTATTCCATTCATAAAATGTGATGATTATAAATGAATTAGATCAGTTCATGGAGACTGTAGTTCATACATAGGCATTAATAATGCTTCCAATTTTTGATGGATAGAATGGAAGAAAGAAAAATAATAATTTGACTTTATTGAATCATTATTATATCTTACATAGCATAAAAAATAAATTTAAATCATCTATATTATGATCCATGAAAAATGGAAATGAAAATTGAATGACATTTTTTGTAGAGGTGGAGTCTACACGTACCCATGATCGATGTTTTTATTTTCAATAGATGGATGTGTAAAAACCTATATGAAAAATTATATAATAATAATAGAAATTGTTTTATAATAATTATATACATCAATTACATTTATTTATATAACCATCTAAGAGAGTAAGTGATAAAAAATAAAACACATTGCTTCATGGAGACGGTAGTTCATATATTCCCATGAGAGATGTTTTTATTTTCCATTAGATATAAATAAAATAGAAAATGGTTGCACCAATAAATAAAAAATTTCATTATATTAAAAATATTAATTTAATAATCTTTATACGGTGATATATAATTTATATGAGGTATAATAATAAATAAACATGAAAAATATTGTTATGAACATATAACTCTTCTTTGAGAAACCTAATTTGAATGTCTTTTTAGGAACCCTTGGGATGGTATTTTTGATGATAAAAAACTGTAGGAAATATATATGGAAGTTTAAAAGAGATATTTCATTGATATTTGAGATAACAGGCTCACATGGTGTGGAGATTAGAGGATATGGGATTCCCTTTTAGAAGTGGGAGAGTGGCACACTTGTTTTTATTAAGAAGATTTAAATATAATATAGTTACTATTATAGTAATGTGGCTAAAAATTAAATACAATTATAATAGTGGATGATATTGGATCGAAATACACTCAACTAATAGGATGAGGAATTGTTTTTAGGATATTTATACCCTTATATATTTAGTTTAACCCCTTATTGACCCCTTTTAACCTTTAGCGAAGTAATGAATTTTTACAATAGTTACAATGCACCATGGAAAAAAATAATGTAGACTAATACCAAAATTGAAAAAACTAATTCCAAATATGGAAACAATTTTATCATATTTAATTTCTATAAGTTTCAGAAAATAAAGTTTTATGTAAGCAGAAAAAACATAACAAAAAGTGTTTTTCTAGAAAATTTCATTTTTAATAAAAAATAGAATTTAATCCATTTCCTTAAACATTAAAAATACTAATGTGAATTATAATATATTTTAGTGAAAATATTATAAATAAATTCATTAAAAAATTCATAAATTTTTCTTAATTGAATTTATTAATATAATAAATTACACAAAATAAAAAAGTTATCTAAAAATGGAGTCATTATAGATTCTTATTTTTTTATCTTCATTTATAACCAATATATAATTAATGAATGAATGATAATAAACTTTTCAAATTCGACACCAAAATATTTCATCAATATTGTAGTTTATAATTGATCAATGTATAACATATATATAAAAATATATAACATATAAAAATTTATTTTTAGACAAGAAATAATAATATTTATAAAAATAAAAATCGAGTACCTATTTCATAAGAATTAATACATATTTTTCATAATAGAAAATTTGTATACATACTTTTCATTATTATTTAGTTTTATTTATGCATTCTAGTCCAATATATAGTGATATAATATTTAAATAGTATATCACGATTTGTCTAAGAATAATGCTGCATAAGGAGAAAGATATCAAACACATCAAATTTATTTAAATATAAATATATCATAAAAATATTTGGTAATTATAGATAATTAGAGTAATACATAGTGGTGAACAAAGTAAAATCTTCATATAGAATCATTTTTTATGTGGATATTTTTTTGTTTACAATATTTAATTTTTTTGAGGTATTTTAGGTATTTTAGAACAAAATCCTGTTAATGGTTAGAAAAAATTAAAAATTTAGTCCCCCCCCCCTCTTTGGAGGTATTTTGGATAGTGGTTGTAATAGTAAAATATAATTGATCTAAGATAAGTAATGTATCACTCTCCCATAAAACACTTCTATGATAAGGTTGGATGCTTAAATGTATTCTCTATAAGATCAATGTAGAGTCTCCTGCTAAGGGAATCATCTACAATGGTACTATTATACCAATTTCATCACACAATCCACCATAACCTCAAATATCCTAGAGGCGAACCACCACAATACCCTATAATAGGACATTCCATGAAGGAATTTTTCTCTCTAATCCTAAAATTTACACTTTTTGAATTATCCAAATAGTTTGTTCTCTTAAATAAATACAAGAAAAAAAATAAAATACAAATAATGATATCCTTCTGAACAAGATTTAATGAGGGTGTCAACAAATAAAACCAATATAGACTAGGTCATAATCCCCATTACTATAGAAGAAATGTTCACCACTCTAAATGAAACTACAAGGAATACATATTGTCTATAACGATGATTGAATGTTGTCTCTGGGAAGTCCTACAAATAAACCGAATGATTATGATTTCCATAACTAAGATCAACTTTTAGAATGCAACCCTATCCTTTCTACTGGACAAAGTGGGTCATAATAGTGCTGACAAAACATTCTTGAAAATGTCTCCAAAATTCACCATTAGAACCCATAGATCACCAGTGACATCTGATAAACTACGATGATGTCAATTTTGTCACAACATTTATCTTGATAGAAAAATTGATCTATTAATTATGGAACCCCAAAAATGATTCCTAGGTAAACATCCAAACATTATGATATAATTTTCGAAAATAATTCTACCAAAACATGCATATTTTACAAGGATAAACTCAAAAAATTAGAAGGTAATTATATAAAAATCCCTGAGGGTTGTTCTTAATAATCCTTCATGAGGATCCTACTAACCATTAGAGGTCAATAAATAACATCTCACTCATTAGTAGAACAACATTTAATGAAATAAATACTCTGAATATTTGATTAAAAATAACCAATTACTGATAAAGATGATTTTACTAGGTCCCATATTAGTGTGATGAAATAAAATTAAAGACCTCTCAACCAATATCCCTTTCTATTTTATGGATAATATCACAATATCTATAGATGTGATTCAATGGGTGATCAATGTACATAATAATATCTTAATGAAAATGTGAAGTTACTGTCTCTATTGGAATCATAAACTAACAATCTAATGATATAGTGAGAAAATAATTACTCATGTTGATGTTGATGAGTAAATATAACATCATATAATGAAAACAGTTCATACATCAGATAACTCAGTGCGTTACCTGTTATAGTCCCTCTAACTCTATGAATCGTTAATACTATCGCATGGGTAGGGATATATAAGATTGTGGTACCAATCCATTGGTTTTAGAGGCCTCTTTCAAACCTATGAGTTAGTAATAATCCATCATAAATCATTTATAGGGGTAAGTTATGAGGTCTATAAACCTTGAATCAAATGTAATAACTATCATGATTTATTTTTTTTAGGTCAAACAATTATTGATCTCAAACCATACCCGAAATAAAAAACATAGAACCCCCAGGAATAAACATACTAACTAAAATTATTCTATAGAAACTGTATTAAGAGTTTACGTTAACAACCTTCATTGACAAATCAATGTACCATGAAGGAGTCTTGATTCAAGAGTCACCATATGATCAAAGTGTATCTAAACTTGAAATAATATACAATTTAATGACTCTAATCAATCCTAATTGGGTAATAGACTAATGTTCACTTGAAATATAAGATAAATCAATTATCAAAACTAATGTAGAGAATAGAGACTATAGGTAGTATAACCCTACTCAAATAGGGTACCAAAAATTTCACATAATGGTATGTTCTATGAATAGATAGTGGAGAATATTACCTTTGTTAAAATAGAACGAAAACCTCAAAATTCAGTCATCGAATAATTTTATTTTCACTTTAATTATATGTGGAAATAGATTAAATTACTAGTATATGATCATTTAAACCCCACCTATACCTCGATGTTGGTTTCTTATTTATGTAATTCTCTATTAAACATGAAATAAGTACAATTAGCAAATCATATCTTGTTGATTTTACATAAAAAGGACATAGGAAAAAATACATCTGACACACTACATGATGCCTGTACTATCTAGTTTTTCCCATGAAAATGATTCCTTAATATCATGAGTTGACTAACAATCTATTAGAGACTAGTTGAAAGGATATGTCATCCTCCAATGGTACACTAGGTTCTTCCTTCTGACTACTAAATGGTATACCCCTTAAAAATATTTCTACAATCACTGTAAAGGCACTGTAAGATTTGAATCAAGGAAGATTGATATTATGATTCAGAGAATAACAATTACTTTTATATCTAGAAATGGTATCACAATAAATAAATATAATTTTACGGTATCCCATGTGAATTAAATGACATGTGTAGGTGCATCAAAACAAGGAAACATCACTATTGAAAAAGCAAGTTAGGAAATAATCATCGAAGAGGATGATGAGTATAGAATTGAGGAAGTAAACTACATAGAATCTCTTGTAAGGTATATCATCACACATTTCATTCCCTTAGTCATTCTACCCCCAAAACTAGAACTGAAACCCCTTCCCAGTACACACAAGTATGCCGTTCTATATATTTTTGATGCACTACTAGTGATAATTAACTCCAAAAAATCAAAAATGCAAGAGGAAAAATTTGGTCACTTATTGAAAAGGAATAATAGATCAATTTCATGTGGATTAGATGATATAAAAGGAATTATTAATACTTTACACACCCAAATAATTATACTTGAAGAATATGAAAAACCCAAACTCCAAACTAAGAGGTCACTCACACCATTGATGAATGAGATTGTTAAATAAGAGTTATAAAACACCTAGATTCTATAATACTCTTTTCTATCTCTAATAATGAATGGGTGAGCTCACTAAAATTATTTCCTAAGAACGATTGTCTCATATTAGAGAATAATGATGAATATGAATTAATATCAACTCACACCATCACTAGAGAGTGAGTATGTGCGGACAAAATAAATCTAAATATGGTAACCTATAAATATAATTTTCCATTTCAATTTATGGATCAAATTTTTTAAATTATATAAGGAAATAAATTTTATTTTTTCTTGGATGGATATTTAGGATACATTCAGATTACAGTGAACCCAAATGATTACTCTAAGATAGCATTCACATGTCCATTTGGCACCTTTGACTATAGGCGCATGTCATCCAGAATGTTAAATGACCTGGAAAACATTAAAAGGTTATTGAAAAATATATTTCATGATATGGTGGAGTAATTTATATATATTTTCATGGAAGAATTTTAGTTTATGAAAGATCTTTCGAGGTCCACCAAAGAAATCTTGAGCTAGTCCGACACCACTGTGATGAAAATTGTCTTTTTTTAAACTAGAAAAAATGAACCATTATTTTCTAGGGAGGTATAGTCATTGGAAATAATATTTCCAAGAATTTAATTGATGTTTATCCTTCCAAGACTAATGTGATCAATGATTTACCTGAGCATTCAACAGTCAAAGGTATAAGAAGCATTCTAGTCTATACATGATTCTATCAGGGATTTATGAATGCATTCAAAAAATCACCACATATGATACATATGTTATTAATGAAAAAACAATTTAAATTCACTAAATAATTTTGGAAGGCATTTAATTATTTAAATAAAATCTTTTAAGAAACTCTTATAATTATTTCACCAGACTAGGATATGAAAATCAAATTGATGTGTTACACCAGATACTTCAATGTTGGTTTTGTTTTAGGGAAAAAAGTTTGTCACATATTATATCCTATCTATTATTATAGTAACATGATTAATGAATCTCTAGTTAACAACAAAACTATAGATAAAGTGCTCTTATAATTTGTGTATGATTTTTAGAATTTCCATTCCTAATAGGGTTTTCAAGGTGAATCAGGGCATCAATCATGATGCCTAATATATTTGATAAACCAAAAGGATGACAATAAAAGACGAATAACGTGGGTCCATTTTCTCTACAAGTTTGGAATTTTCATCAAGGATACCAAAGTAACATAAAATTTGGTCACTGGTCAACTGTACCAACATCCACTGCCACTCATATAAAATAATGATGGAATCGACATCGAAGATGACTTTCCTGATGTAAAATTTTTTGAAATAAAGGAAAAACCAGGGTTTTCATATATTGAAAATTATTTTTCCACATGCTTTTTACACCAATACCTCTCCTACCAACAAGGAAGAATATTTTTATTATAATATTCACATTATTACTTGGATGAACCACTATTGTTTAAGTGTTGTGTTAATGGCTTGTTACAATGCTCCATTCCAGTGACTGAAATACCATATGTGTTAGACATGTGTCATACATCACCAAGTAGAGTAAATAATGGACCATAATACATGGTAGTGAAATTCTTACAATATGGACTTTTTGGTCCCATACTTCACCAAGATGCAATAGATTACTGTCAAAGTTGTTATATGTTCCAATGAACTGGCACCATTATAAAAAGAAATAAAATTCTTCAAAACCCATTCATTGAAGTAGAAATATTAAAACATTGTCAAATAGATTTCATGGGATAATTTCCCAATTCATATGGAATGTCCTATATTATTTTTGGCATTGTCTACGTCTCCAAACAGTAGGAAACTGATGTTACATCACATGATACAAAAATAGTGATCATGAATTTCCAGAAAATATTTTGTCCTAAATATTAGGTTTTATTTTATTAATAATTAATGATCGGGGAATTTTTTTACTAATCAAGATGTTAAAGGAAATATAGATAAATATGTAATCTGGAATAACACATTTACTCCCTACTACCCATAAAAAAGAAAGAAAGTTGAATTGTCAAATAGGGAAATAAAGAAAATAATGGAAAAGATAGGGAACATAAGTCAAAGTGACTAGAGTCTAAAATTGGATAAATAACTAAGAGTATAAGAAACTAAATAAAAAACACCTATTGGTGACACACCTTTCAAATTAGTCTATGGAAAACCATGTCATCTATAAGTTGAATTGGATCATCAATCATATTGGGAAAATAAGAATCCCAATTTGGATTAAAAAAAACAGAGAATAAATAATGATTAAATTGGATGAATTATAGAAAAATAGAAAATATTATTATGGAAGTTCAAATATATACAAAGAAAAAACAAAAAAAATCATGATCAACACATTAAAGGATGCATCTCTATTCTAAGAAATAAGGTCTTATTACTCAACATGAGATTAAAATTGTTCCCTAGGAAACCAAAATCTAGATGTTTAGTACCATTTTATGTCATTCATGTATTCCCCTAGAAGAACATTGAAATTCAGAAGGATGTTGGACCACCATTTAGGTATTATGGTCAAATACAAAAAATCTATCAAAAACCATTCTGTGAAGTCTGTTTCATCAGCCTAAAATACATCTGATCCTTAAATCATCAAGATATCGATGTTGTAGGAAGAATTGACTGGGAGGAAACCTAGGTAAGGTCACCTTAGTATAGATTAGTTTAGATGATCCTTAGAAAATATTAAGACATTCCAGGATAAAAGAATTAGGATTTGAACCAAAACTGAGGAGAAATATCAATTATTTGTCGTGTACCTCTGTTTTACAATGTGTGTATTTTATGACCAAATTTTAATAAAACTTAGTATTACACAACACAAAACGTAATTTCATATCATTTAATCCATCAAACCTATTTTTAAAAATAGGCATATTAACACATAGGTCACAACCCAACCCCCCACCCCCACCCCTCCTCCCGCAACCCCTCCCCTCACATCCCTCTCAGTCGCACAACCCCCCACACCTCCCCTCCACCCCTCCCGTGCAACCACTCCCCTTACCTCCTCACCAGAACCTCATTTACTCCACCCTATCAGCTGAAACAAAAACCCCTACCTTCTTGGATCACACCACTCTGACCTAATACAACTATGAAATAGACAAAAACTATGCACCCTATACTAGAAAAATCTGCATCTGACTGTGATGATCCTCCTCTGGTGAAACATTCTCAAGGTGATGCACCTCCCACACCCCCACCACCTATGGTAGAAACCACCCCACGTCCTGTTGTAGCTCTTGCTGAGATATCTTATTATGAAGACTCTTAGTCCAGCTCTGGTAAATTTTATGGGGATCAAAACACACATTTTCACCCCATCATGTGTTTCTCCGACCCCAAGCATCTTGTCTCCCAGAAAATATTGTAGAAAAAATCGGCGAGGACCAATAAATCCATCAAAATGGATTTCCTAGTGTTATTACATAACAAACAAAAGACCCTATAGCTTTTTAAGAACCTCTATATTTTATCCATTTTTTAGGAACATGAGGATAATTACGAAGAGCTATTTTTAGAGTTTCTATCCACCTTTGAGTTCATAGTGGGAAACCTCCACATCAGACATGACAGCAGACCTCATAAGCTATCCTTTTCCTAATTCAAGATATGGCTCGAAATTTATAGTAATGAATTATTTGAATTTTAGGTATTTCTTACCCTACATATTGATCCTCTAAAGAATGAATTGAGGTATATTTAGAATATGATCTATCGAGATGCTCACACAGAGCACGATACTAGGATCACCACGTTGACCCAGCTCGACATCCCATCACTCAGGATCCTTTATCGATACATGACTCATGAAAGGCATTATAGGGGAGAGTATCATGGATGTGTGATACAAATTGATTTCATTACCTTTTATGTATCCATGGGTGGCCACAGTATCAAAAAGGAGACTCAGTTCTCATATTATAATAGAGATTACACTCATTGAATGATAGGTACATTTATGGGAGTTTCTATCATCACTCACCTAGATCACCATAATAAATTATTCAATTACACACTTCCTCTAAACTCCCTCGGTCTGATGGATTCAATCAATTTTTTGATGCCACAAAAGATGTAGCTCCTAGTTAGGGATGATGACACCTACCAATGGGCACCATGAGTCAATGAGGTAGCTGACGAGACCCTAGGTAATCATGTAGCAGACCCTAATCCCACTCCACCCACATCTTCACCTCCTGCCCCTACCACCTACATCCCTACCTCTACCACCACCACATCCAATACTGCTCTACCCACCCATTCCATCCCGATTGATCTTTGGGCTATGTATCTTTTCATCCTATATAATTTGAGACTGATCTTTGTGCATCTATACATTAATTTTTCAGAGCTTTCCCATATCACCACCCCTCCACCACCCTCATCTCCCACATCATCACAACCACCACCTGCCCCTGTTGACCCCTCCTATTCTAACACTCCAAATCCACCTGCATCCAAGACTATCCTACAATCAGATCTCTCCAACCCTATGATCTAGTAGGATCACCTTATAGAGAAAGACCACCAAGGAAAGGGGCCATCCAACACCCCACCCACTGAGGCTACATTTATTGATCCAACTGCAAGACACACTACCCTGTTCAGGATTACAACCTCCCCACCACCTAACCAGTAGCATCTTTCCATCCCCAAAACATCTCCCTCAGTATGTCACCCACCTGTCCCTTCAGAAATTACTTCCACTGACCTGGTTAGATAGATAAAACCTCCCTCAGATCGAGAGTGGAAACTCGATGAGATTTTTGAGTCTGTTGTCTAATCTTAGTGACACCTACACATTTTTATTTTAGTCATATGTATTGTGTCTTATTTATTTTCTTTTTGTTATATGTTTCCCTTTATTTTTTATTGCTTCACTTATCAATATATATGAAAAATTGATTTTTCTACACTTTACATGGATTATTTTTCAAATGAATATGATTTTATAGTATCCATGTATAGTTAATGTATTTAATTTATGGTTTTCAATATAACTATTAAACCATCAGTCCTTATTCAACGAGTGACCCAACACCTCATCGAGGTCGAGCTTCAGCATCAGGAGCTCTCACATGAGATTCATGCCCAACAACCACCACCACGAGCACATATACCCTTCCTATAACACTAGATCCATGATCTATATTATCCTAAAGTGATATATCATGTCAAATGACCTTGATATCTAGAGGAAAATACCATGGGTAGCCAAAGATGATAGAGGAGACACTAAGACATTGGATGGAACTAGCTGATACATCGGTAAATCTTTCTGGATAATAATTTTATTTGTTACTTCTAAATGGGCGGAAACCCATATTTTATCAATTTTCTCATCTTATTCTTTATGCTGACTATACTTCAATAGTATTTTCACCTTTTTGATGATTCATATTAAGATTTACTATAGAAACATGCCTTAATTTATATTAAATATGTTTTCATTGATCATCATATTGTTCAACTGCATATATTAATGATTACATATGTTTCGAACATATGGAATACTGATTTATATAGTGTATGATTTTCATTTATAAACCATATTTTAAGGTATCCAAATCCTAAAAAAAATTAAGATAGCCTAAGTTACCCTATGAAATTCCACTTCTTATTAGGAGGTCCTGATTCCCTCAGTCTTTCAGTGTTCAATTTCCATTCAATTTATCTAAGCATAGTCTACCATAACAATCCATAGATACTTCCATGGATAGTGCAGACATTGTCTCATTCTATGTGTGGGGTAGTTTTTCATGAATTTCAATATCAATACACTTGAATTTTTTCCTGATATCATTTTTCTAGTCGGCATTTATCATCTGGAAGAATTATTAAAACCTGAAACTCATTATAACCGTTTAAATAAAAGAAAATTTTATGTTGCCAATTATTGGAATCCATTTTTTTCCTATTTAGATTTTTAGAATGATTTATAATATTATTAGTTTAATTCAAAATATTTTTTTAATAACTGTTAATTGACTTATTACATTGTTTTATACCCTTAGTGTTTGAAAGATATTTATTTATTCCCATTCCTAAGAAGATTTTGAGGAAACAATAGCATTTCATTTTATGAGAATATTTCTTGAGTGACACTAGGGACATGTAAAACTATTAGAACATGCATTGATATTTTACTGATGCTATGAATTAACAAATAAAATTTTAAAATGATTTAGGAAATATTTGTTTAGATTTTTTTTCTGAGACCCACCTTACATGTTTCCGTAATTAAGCCCATAGTTTCCTTGAATGACTATATAGGATGAAGATATTCCATGATGATTATAACATCCTTCCCTTCTATGTGTCTAATTCATGACTTTACTTTGAAAAAATCAGGTGGAACCCTTCAGTAAAAATGGGATAATTCTACTCTAGAGCTGTATTGTGTTTCTCATCATATTGTTTTATTATGATCCATTTATACTTTGTAGTATTTCACATCTATCTTGTTCATTTGAAAAATAAAAATTTAAAAAGAAAAATAAATTTGGGTTGTGTATTGGGATAATCAAAAAATACTATTTCTTGAATGATGAATCCCACCAATGATCATATGTGGTTAGGGAGTAGATGTGAGATCTGTCCTGGACATGAATTTCGAAAAATAAATCGAAAAAAAATTTAAAATTGAATATGATACATTTTTTTCACTCACATGATGTATATACATGGATCCAACTTGATAATTTGGGAGTGTGGAATTTATTATCTATGTAAGAGTCATTTCATTTCACTTTTCATGATATTCATGCATTATACTCTAGAGCCTAATCTCCTTTTTGAGCTTGTTTTTCATAATTAACCCACCTTCCCACAACATTATAGTCATTATAACTTAATTTTTGAAGGATTCATGATTGATTTTGAATTTAAATTTACTAATTAGAGATGACAGAATAAGTGCAATCCTATGAATAAGATCATGTACTAAGGGTATGCACATAACTCCAATTTCATTTCAACTTGAATGATGAGAGAAAATTCACTATGAGGTAAATTACATATGGCTATATAATTCAAGGGACATTTAATAAATTGTGGGTAAATGATTAAAATTTTGATTAAATAATTGAGCTATAAGGATTGTTTAATTTTCAATACAAGGATGTTTTTTGAGACTAACTTTTTCATCTTACACTTAGTTTCATTTTCTTGGATATAATGAATCTTTCTTATTTTAAAAAATTTCTTACCTTTTTAAATCCCAATTGAGATCATATTGCTTGAAGACATGAAATTTATCAAATATGGGAGAATTTGATAAGATGAAATCATATATACATTTTTTTCATCTTGTTAATTATTTTCAATGATTTACTTGATAATTCAGCTAGTACGTGTTTTTTATTGCATGGATTAGGCTTTCAAGGTTCAAAGTAAAAAATACAAAAAAAGAGAAAAATTGGCTATTAGTCATTTTGATTCCTCATTGTCGGACATGTAAAATCATTTCACCACATGAAACAATCCATTAATCCATGTCCTAAATAATTTAATGGTAATGAAAAGTTTCACAAGGCGAATCATCCTTACACGAAGTGAACCATCCTTACATGAAATGACCTATTTATAAATGATGTGAATCACGAGTCCACGAAATATGGAACGAAAATCATATTTCCATCTCAAAATTATCCAGCTTAAGGAAGTTTCATGATGTGACATCTAGTTACATGTCATGAATGGATTCAAAGTACCAAATGACAGATGATATTCATGCGAGTTATATGTAGATTCAAAATTCATAGAGAAACCCTTAGATTAGCATTACATGAAATGAATACCAATTACACATCATGTAATTTCTTATTTTTATATACAGTATACACAAACATGATTTGGGAGGGGGAAAAAGTTGTTTCTTTCATTTTTCTCTCATTAGCTTATACTCCCTCTCCCCAAAATCAAATTATTTCAGGTATATTTAATTTTTTTAATTTAAAACAAGAAATGTGGATTGATTTAGATGAAATTATTCATCTTGTTTTCAACACCAACACCATTCTTCACACATTCATTGATTAAAGCATCACACATCAAACAACCATTTCTTCACTAATTCTCATTCATATTTCAAGTAAAAATTTAATTAAATTGGGTTTTATTTGTGATTTAAATTGATCACTCTGGATTGAATTCTCATTAGTTGAATAATATGAATTGTTTCATGTTTGTCTATTTTTTAAACTTAATATTTATTGGCATGTTAATCATGATTTCAATTCATTATCTATTTACAATAAATTCTACCATGAGTGGACAAACAACCTAGGGTAAAGGTTGAGGGTAGGGGTATTTGAATTTAATTAATCCCTAAATTATAATCTTGGTAATCCTATAAATATTAATCATTTATAAACAAAAAATATTTGTGAAATTTATTTGAGTGACACTAACCATGGGAACTTTAAATGAATAACACTAACCTAATTGGATTAGATTACAGTTTGACCAATATCCGGTAAAACTTCCTGCCTTAAAAGCTATGCATAATGTTCTTAGATTGAGATTACCTCCAGGAAAAGGAAAATACAACTTCTAAGTAGAACTAGTTGGTCTAAACATAGTCAACTGCTGACGTCTTCTTAATTCACAGCCTAGATCTTAGGGATATACCATGTGAAGAATGATATTATCTTTTACCTGAAACCCCAAAATTTACAATGATCCCTTACTTATCTCTGTTCTTAATTCAGAAGTCTTTAGTGTTAGTTTTCCCAAAATCTACCAAACTCATGAGGACTCCAACATATAAGGTTTTAAACTGTATGTTCATGTAAACAGCTCAATTTCACATGGGATAAACCACACACTATCATTGTACTATGTCTCAGTACAAAATTTTAGATTTGGAAAAAATAAATCTAATTTGACTACAACCCGGGTGACTTGAAAAACCTGTATGAATTGAGTGACACGTACAAGCATCTCACTATTCTTATTCATGTTTCTTGTCAATTAATAAAAATATTTAGTGTTAAAATATTCTTTATATCAATGATACGATTTATCTACAATTTATATAGGATCATTAAATAAATCATATAAAATCCTTGTTTAGAAGCGTTTTATTTTAAATCATAAATCAATATTACTAGTTACTTTGAAACACTATTGAATTTTATCAATGCCTTATTATTAACAATAAACATTATGTATATATATATACATATCCTAATTTTGTTACCTCTATTTTTACCCACAGCTTTTATTACTATAGTTTCATGATTGTATATCATTCCATGTTTTGTTGTTGTTTGGTTATGAATGTGAAGCAAGCTATTGAAGACATTAGTTTTCAATGTAAAGTACATTTTAGAATCACTAGGTTTCATATAAAAAATGTAAACCGTCCATTATGGACAATAATGTGGTCAATATTTATATCCATTTATCTATTTAAGAGATATCACTTCTCACACACACATGATAAATATTTATTTATTAAAAAAATATCAAATATCCCGGTAACACCTGAGACTTTTATGAGAAATATTTTGTTTTTAAATCATAAAAGGAATCTCTAACTACACACAACACTATATTGGCTTGCTTTACATGCAACTGCGGCCTTCCTCGATAGCTTGCGTCGGACGCAATACTGAGTTTCACTAAACAACGATATGCTATTAAAATATTATTAAAAATAGCTGTTATGAATAGTAATAACCACTTTTTAAAATTTTGTAAATTTTATTTTTCAAAATTGAATTCATTTTTGGATTCGGAATATCGAAATTATCCTAGGGTGAAATTTTGTTATTTTTCTGAAAACATTCAATTTTTGATGAATAGTGAAACCAGTAAGTGGTAGTTAAAAAAACAGAATTTTTCATAAAACTAAATTTTACCGCCTCTCTGAGTGGAAATTCGAAAATCCAAGAGACACGGTTAATATCAAGGACTAAAATGTGGTTCAATGAGATGAAAATAATTTTTGGTGAATAGTAACCTTTTACTTTTTTTTACCACGCTTAAAAGTAAATAGGGTAATTAAGGGTAAAAGTGTTATTATTATTACCTTAACACATGTCCTAATTATATTGGATAAGTTTAATTCAACTAAAAACAACCTTAGGAATACAATATGACCATTTAGGCCCACATGGATTAGATTAGAACATTTATTATTAATTTATTTAAAGAAGGGTTAAAATAGTTAAAATCAATGTTTAATAAGTAAATCATTTCTAATATTGGGTTATACATAAGATAAATTCTACTATAAATATTCATTAGAAAACTAAAAATATTTCCTACATAGTGGTATTTTATTTGTAATTTTTATACATTAAATAATTTAATTTATTTATGACACAACGATGATGCAGTAATTATCTTATTAATGAAATATTGACATAATTGATGTCATAAATACCCAAATAAATGTAATTTGAGAGATTTTATGAATTCCACTAATTTTATAGGTTAATATGACATGTTAGTATTGATTTAATTAACTTTGTTCGAACTAATAATTCTGTTATTAGTTTCACAAAAATCAATTACAAAATAGTGTTAAAATTGAAATAAAATAGTTTTTAAAACAAATATTATATTATTAATTGTTATTTTACTCCTAAAAATATAAGGTTCGGCCAAATGACTTATATAAGGCTATATATATTAATAATAAACAAATTTGGGTTAGTTTGTCTTTATATAGTATGTTTATTAACCTTATAGTGTAAGAAAACAAGAAGACACGGTAAAAGTTAAATTATCTAACTTAAAGTTAAATCTAAATGATAATGTTAAAATTGATACCTAAACTTGTCTAAATTCTATAGGATGAGAGTATTTAGACCTATAACCACCTTATCTTCGAAATATATCAATTAGGAGATATTAAAAACTGAATTTGACTTTATAATAAAATAATATTTTTAGTTATTCTAAAGGTGCCCCTCTCCTCCATTATAAAAGAGTACCTCCTCCCGCTCTTCCTCACACCACTTTGAGCCTTAAAGCTCGGCCAAACCCTGCCAATATCATCTGTCCACATTCCTAGAAACATCCTATAGGTCCTGGTATTCTTCAAATTCCAATTTTAGTGCCCTAAGAGGAGATCTCAAAGAGGCGCTTCAAAGAAGAGGTAATGTCCGTTATCGATTCTTTCAACTTTATTTCTTCTTCCACTTCTTCTCATTTAGTTGTTTCATTATGAATTAATAACATCAGTATCACTCATATACTGATATGTTATTATAAGTATGAAACAACCCTATTTCATCATCTATCCATCCTACGGAAAACGAAATCACCGCGCGTGCGTACGTACGGAAAACCGTCTCCACGCCGTGGTGTAATCTATTTTCCACCACCACCTTACTTGGATGGGTATAATGGTGTAAATAATGACTATATATGACTATTGTAAATTGATATTGATTATGAAATAGTATATATACACTCTAATACAATTCCACGATCATGGGAGCGATATCATCGCTCATGCGTACGTACGGAATACCGTCTCCACGATGTGATGCGACTCGTTCTACATGATATTCATTGCATAATGACTATATAAATGAATTTAATGAATTAATATGATATATATTACAGTAATACCATTTTGTAAATGAGTTATCTATAACCTAAAAAGAAAAATAAGAATTTATTCGACAAAACACGCATAAGAACAAAAAGTAATAAACACCCGAATAACAAGTAGTAATGAAATATTACTAATAAGAAGTTAAGAATATGACCATATATGATATCATAAAAATAAGTATGATTCTTGAATAAGTCAAGGACATTATTTAAATCACTATACAGGAGGTTCAGACACTTATGAAGCAAATCAGACCTAAGGTAAGGGAAATATCAGAATCTCATTTTTATCCGAGATTGTTTATACTTTGGTATTTACTGGGGTGTATTTTATCATCCACATCCATGTTTCATCAATATGTAATATTATTTCCATTCAACTACAATTTTTTAAATCAATTTTTACCCTTTAACGAGTTTATAGTAAAAGATATAAAAGGAATCTTTTTTCGTTATTCGTACAAGGTACTTTTTGACTTTTCTGACAAAAGTACGAGAAGAATGTTTTTTTAACTTATACAGCATGAATGGATTTTTAAAACATTATTTCCAAGAAGATTCCTTTACAAGTTTTCAAGTTTATTCTTAATCAACTTCTTTTAGTTTAAAATTGTATGACATGTTAAAAAAGGAAAATGTTTTTGAAGTAGAAAGGATATTTTCCTCAAGAATGGAGTTCATGTGTTTTATCAAAATTATTTTCCATCTAAGATAATATAGGGTTCTGTTTCTATCCCTATTATTACATTGATTTGATTATGTTGTGATGGAATTATTTTTATCAATTCCTTTATCTTATATTAATTGTTTTATGATGTCATGTTGTTTAAGAATCCCATTTTTATTACTTGGGTTATGCAATGATGTATGGTTTATGATTTTGTGGCACACATAAGAATGGTATCATTATGAGATGGGTGGG
Source organism: Viscum album (assembly GCA_963277665.1). NCBI lineage: Eukaryota > Viridiplantae > Streptophyta > Magnoliopsida > Santalales > Viscaceae > Viscum > Viscum album. Next base: position 512,543,478 of record OY728141.1, on the reverse strand, counting down.
ACCTATATCTCCCTCTAATGCATTGGGTAAAGATTGTATATCGCATGAGATAGAAATGGCTGTAACGGCAGGTTAAACCGATTTAGTGAAGCAGGACTAAAACAAGGAATGAACTCGGTTCAGAAATGGACTTTGTCCACTAAGATATTTTTGGCAATGAGTCTTGACAAATAAAAAATGATTATCTATGATTATGTGTGTATGAAAAAAAGTTTCATGTTTTAAGTTATGATTATTGGGATTACATTTCACTACTATGATTTATCCCATGTTATGAATTTATGATCTCCTTTGCAGGTTAAGATTTCTAAAAGTTATGTTCTTATGAATATGATGTGATTGATATTTCTTTTGTTTACCCTTACTGAGCATTTGAGCTCACCCTTTTGTATGTTTTCTTTCCCCAGGTCAGGAAGAAGGTTATTACGTAAGATTTTCCAAAAGGGACTATAGATATGATGAAATAAATGGGAGACAATGTAGATGATTTATGAACCAGTTGTTTATGTTTCCTAGTTTCTAAAGACACTATACCTATACGGTCTATTCCTGGTTTTGTTATATGTTGTAATAAGTGTGCTTCAATTTTGAAGTAATAACAATGTATGTAATGTATGGGTCGTTATAGTTGGTATCAGAGGAAAGGTATAGTCAACCTTTGGAAACAAGGATGTGAAAGCCTTAGTAAGAACCCTGAGGATAAGTATAAGCATAAAACACAATCTTAGTGTTTTAGAAATGGCCATGAATAACCTAAGATAAGACCTTAAGTGTGAAATTTAATTCTTGATTATGTGGTTTTCCTATTATAATTAGTGTTTCTCACACTATTCTTCTTGGTTTTAGTCAATGTCTAGAACCCGAAGGAACCGTGTTAATGCAGAATGCGATGGACAATGCAATGATTGTCCCCCTGAGCAACCAAATGTTATGGGAGTTGGAATGAAAAATCTCGTAGCCATGCTCACACAACTTTCTCAAGCTTTGAATCATGCAGGACTTCCAAACAAGAAATGGAAGGAGAAACTTTCTGTTGAATCCTTCATGAGGAAGCGTCCACCTTCATTCAGCGGGTCTACTGATCCATTAATTGCTGAACAATGGATTAGTACTACTGAAAAGATTTTTTCAGCTGTTCAATGTTCTAAACATGATAAAGTCATGTTAGTAGTGTATCGTTGGGAAGGTGATGCTGATCAATTGTGGAATATTATCAAGAATACGAGGCAAGGAGATGAAATTGAGTCCATGGAATGGGATGAGTTCAAGAACTTATTTTTCAATAAGTACTTCCCTCGTATTCTCTGAACAAAGATGGAGAAAGAGTTTCTTGAACTAAAGTAAAAAGATGATGAATCTGTTGGTTCCTATGAAGCAAATTTTACAAGACATTCAAGGTACGCTTCTGGTATTATTATCCAACCTGAGAGTAAGATCGATCGATTATTTAGTGGCTTAAAACCAAGTCTTCGAAGGGAGTTATCCATAAGGGACTTCAATAGCTACGAGGAAATCGTTCGATGTGCTCTCAAAGTCGAGATGAAGATTGGAGTAACCCATCAGTCATATGAGTTTGATAAGAAGAGGAAAATGGAATTAAAAGGAAAATATAAAGAGCACACTGAAAAGAAGATGAGTTTTCCCTTATGCTCAAAGTGTGGAAAGAAACATGGAGGGAGTTGTCTTAAAGGGACATGTAAATGTTTCAAATATGGAAAGGAAGGTCATCGGGCATTTGAATGCCGCAATGATGGGAAGAAGATGTCTAATGATGCAAACAAAGGAAGGGATACACAGAATGAACCTACTACACTTCAATGTTTCAAGTGCAAGAAAATGGGGCATTATGCCAATCAATGCCCAAATCCAAGGGTTGATGATGATGGTCGACGTCAAAAAACTCTTAAGGTTAATGGCAAAGGAAAGTCACATGCAATTTCTATCAGCGATGTCGAGTATGATAACGATGTGGTGAAAGGTACACTTACCATCCACTCTAAAGTAGCAAATGTTTTATTTGATTCTGGATCAACCCACTCTTTTATTTCTGAAGAAGTTTCTAAGGATATCACCGTATTACCTCAACAATTAGATGTTGAGTTAGCTGTGAAAACCCCTAATGGCACAATAGTAGAATCAAAAGATTATAATTCTTATTCGATTGATGTTTGTGGGAAAGTGCTTCCTGCAAATCTTGTGATCCTTCCTATAGTGGAATTTGATGTGATTCTTGGAATGTATGGCTTTCTTTATATGGAGACCATATCAATTGCCAAGGAAGGGAAGTCACATTTCATATTCCAGATCAATATATGATCTTCTATCGATGCAAGGATGAACATAACCTTCCAGTAGAAATTTCTCCCATCTTATGGGTCTTGATTCCACTAAATGAAGGTTATTTATCTCAAATGGTTGGTGAGAAACTCACGATTAAGAATATGCCCATTGTATGGGAGTTTGACGATGCCTTTCCAGAAGAATTTCCGGGTCTTCCACCAAATCGTGAAGTTGAGTTTTCAAAAGAACTCATACTGGGTGCTTTACCTATTTCAAAGACACCATAAGAATGACCCCAATTGAGTTGCAGGAATTGAAGAAGAAACTCCAAGAGAATATTGATAAGGGATTCATACGCCCTAGTGTGTCTCCTTGGGGAGCACCTGTTCTGTTTGTTAAGAAGAAAGATGGATCAATGAGACTCTACATTGATTATCGAGAACTTAACAAGATCACTATCAAGAAAAAATATCCTCTCCCACACATTGATGACTTATTTGACCAACTACGAGGAGCTCAATACTTTTCCAATATTGATCTTCGTTCAGGGTATCATCAATTAAGGGTCAAAAGGGAGGATATACCAAAGATAACTTTCTGTACAAGGTATGGACACTATGAATTTATATTGATGCCATTTGGTATTACTAATGCCCCTGTTATCTTCATGGATCTGATGAATAGAGTCTTTAGAGACTATCTTGATCAGTTTGTGGTAGTCTTTATAGATGATATTCTTGTCTATTCAAAGAGCAAGGAATAACATGAAGATCACTTGAGAATTATATTGAAGACCCTGAGAAAGGAGAAGATTTATGCCAAATTTACCAACTATGAATTTTGGCTTCAAGAAGTTTCATTTTTGGGTCACATAATCTGAAAAGAGGGGATATCTGTGGATCCAGCAAAAACAAAGGTTATTGAAAGATGGTTGAGACCAACAACAGTAACTAAGATCCGAAGTTTTCTTGGTTTCGATGGATATTATTGAAGTATTGTGAAATATTTTTCACGATTATCTAATCCACTCACCAGGTTGACTCGGAAAGGAGTTATGTTTTTTTCGACGGAGGAATGTGAAGAGAATTTCAAGGAGTTGAAAAGAAGGTTATCCAGTGCACCTGTGCTCACACTGCCTTGTAGTGGAGAATGGTTTGTGATCTACAGTGATGCATCCAAGAAGGGATTGGGGTGTGTTCTTATGAAAAATGATATGGTGACAGCTTATGCCTCACGAAAGTTGAAAATCCATGATCAAAATTACCCAACACATGATTTAGAGTTAGCTGCGGTAATCTTTGCATTAAATATTTGGAGGCATTTTCATTATGGAGAAAGGTGTGACATTTATACTGATCATAAAAGTTTAAAGTATATTTTCACACAAAAGGTGCTGAATATGCGCCAAAGAAAATGGTTGGAGCTGATTAAGGATTACGACTGATCAATCCATTACCACCCTAGGAAAGCAAAAAAGGTGGCAGATGCATTAAGTGGACAAGACCATGCCAGTTTATCCATGATGACGATCACAAAAGATCCAATATTTATGGATTTACAAAGGATGGATCTTGGAATTATAATGGAAAGCGAAAAATCTTATCTTTCTCAAATTAATGTTCAACCATCTATACATGTGAAGATTAAAGAGGCACAAAAAGAAGATGTCGAGTTACAAAAGAAGGTGAGAAATGTTCCTGAATTGAACCTTGCTTGTGATGGGATAATAAAGTTTAGGAATCGGGTTTGTGTTCCTCCCATACCCGAATTAAAGAAGGAGCTACTGGATGAGGCTCATAGTTCTTCATTCTCTATTCATCCTGGAATCATGAAGATGTATAGGGACCTGGAAGAGTACTTCTGGTGGGATGTCATGAAAAGAGATATTTCTGAATATGTCTCTCGAAGCTTGGTTTGTCAACAAGTTCAAGCTGAGAGAGAGAGGTCTAAGGGGATGTTACAACCATTACCCATACCTGAGTGGAAATGGGAAAAAATCACTATGGACTTTGTCACAGGACTTCCTAAAACATCCAAAGGAAATAATGCTATCTGGGTCATAGTTGATCATCTAACAAAGTCTGCACACTTCATTGCTGTTAGAGAGGATTTCTCTCTGGATCAGCTTTCCAGGATATATGTAAAGGAAGTGGTAATATTGAATGGAGTACCACTTTCTATTATATCTGATCGGGATCTGAGATTTACCTCGAAGTTCTAGAGATACCTTCTGCATACTCTGGATACAGAGTTGAGTTTCAACACTACTTATCATTCTTAGACAGATGGTCAGTCTGAGAGGACAATTAAAACTCTAGAAGATATGTTGAGAGCTTTCTCTATGGATTTCAAAGGTGGTTGGGATCAACACCTACCTTTGGTGGAATTTTCTTATAATAATATCTTTCACTCCAGTATTCAAATGGCTCCTTATGAAGCTCTTTATGGAAAGAAATGCAGGACTCTAACTTGTTGGGATGAAGTTGGGGAAAGAAAGCTATTAGGACCTGATCTTGTTGATGAGATGGATGAAAAGGTCCGATCTATTCAACAACACATAAGAGCAGCTCAGAGTTGACAGAAAAGTTATGCCGAAAACCGAAGAAAATTCCCAGAGTTTGAAGTGGGTGATAAAGTGTTCTTATGAATATCTCCCTGGAAGAGGGTCATGAGATTTGGAAAGAAGGGGAAGTTGATCCCTAGATATATCGGTCCTTTCGAAATACTGGATCGTGTTGGAAAGGTAGCTTACCGATTGGAACTTCCACCGATTCTCTCTCAAGTTCACGATGTGTTCCTTGTATCTCTCCTGAGAAAGTACATACCTGATCCTTCACATGTACTCAGCTCAGAAGTTATACCGCTGGAGCAAGATATTTCTTATGAAGAAGAGCCGATAGAGATTCTGGATCGTAGTGAAAAAGTCCTACGAAACAAGACCACTCGCTTGGTGAAAGTTTTATGGAGGAACCACCAATTAGAAGAAGATACATGGGAGCTTGAGGATATGATGAGGGAGAGGATTCCTCATCTGTTTGTTACAAAGTGACGAATTTCGAGGGCGAAATTCATTTTAAGGTGGGTAGAATGTAACACGTGAGACTTTTATGAGAAATATTTTGTTTTTAAATCATCAAATGAATCTCACACTACACACAACACTAGATTGGATATCTATACACGCAACCATGACCTTCCTCGATAGCTTGCGTCGTACGCAATGCCGTGTTTCACTAAACAACGATATGCTATTAAAATATTTTTAAAACTAGCCGTTATGAATAGTAATAACCACTTTTTGAAATTTTGTATATTTTATTTTTAAAAATGGACTTCATTTTTGGATTCGGAATATCGAAATTAGCCTAGGGTAAAATTTTGGTATTTTTCTGAAAACATTCAATTTTTGATGAATAGTGAAACCACTAAGTTATAGTTAAAAAACTGAATTTTTCATAAATCTTAATTTCACCGCTTCTGTGAGTGGAATTTCGAAAATCCGAGAGACACGGTTAATATCAAGGACTAAAATGTGGTTCAATGAGATGAAAATAATTTTTGGTGAATAGTAACTTTTTACTTTTTTTTTACCACGGTTAAAAGTAAATAGGGTAATTAAGGGTAAACGTGTTATTATTATTATCTTAACACATGTCCTAATTCTATTTGATAAGTGTAATTCGACCAAAAACAAACTTTGGAATAAAATATGACCATTTAGGACCACTTGGATTAGATGAGGACATTTATTAATAATATATTTAAAGAAGGGTTAAAATAGTTAAAATCAAAGTTTAATATGTAAATCATTTCTAATATGGGGTTATACATAAGATAAATTCGACAATAAATATTAATTAAAAAGCTACAAATATTTCCTACATAATGGTATTTTATTTTTAATTTTTAGATATTAAATAATGTAATTTATTTATGACACAACGATGATGTAGTAATTATCTTATTAATGAAATATTGACATAATTGATGTCATAAATACCCAAATAAATGTAATTTGAGACTTTTTATGAATTCCAATAATTTTCTAGGTTCATATGAAATTTTAGTATTGATTTAATTAACTTTTTGCGAACTAATAATTCTATTATGAGTTTCACAAAAATCAATTACCAAATAGTGTCAAAATTGACATAAAATAGTTTTTAAAACAAATATTATATTAATAATTGTTATTTTATTCCTAAAAATCTATGGTTCGGCCAAATGACTTATATAATGTTATATATATTAATAATAACCAACCTGGGGTTCGTTTGTCTTGATATAGTAAGTTTATCAACCTTATAGTGTAAGAAAACAAGAAGACACGGTAAAAGTTAAATTATCTACCTTAAAGTTAAATCTAAATGATAAGGTTAAAATTGATACCTAAAATTGTCTAAATTCTATTGGATGAGAGGATTGCGACCTATAACCACCTTATCTTCGAAATATATCAATTTTGAGCTATTAAAAACCTAATTTGACTTTATAATAAAATAATATTTTTAGTTATTCCAATGGTGCCCCTCTCCTCCCTTATAAAAGGGCACCTCCTCCCTCTCTTCCTCACACCACTTTGAGCATTCAAGATCGGCCAACCCCTACCAATATCTCCTCTCCACTTCTCTAGAAACATCCTAGAGGTATTGGTATTCTTCAAAGACCAATTTTAGTTCCCTAAGAGGATATCTCAAAGAGGCGCTTCAAAGAAGAGGTAATGTCCGTTACCGATTCTTTCAACTTTATTTCTTCTTCCACTTCTTCTTCTTTAGTTGTTTCATTATGAATTAATAAAATCAGTATCAATAATATAGTTATATGTTATTATAATTATTAAACAACCCTATTTCACCATCTATCCATCTTATGGAAAACGAAATCACCACACATGCGTACGTACGGAATACCGTCTCCACGCCGTGGTGTAATCTATTTTCCACCACCACCTTACATGGATGGGTATAATGGTGTAAATAATGACTATATATGATTATTGTAAAGAGTTATTGATTTTGAAATAGTATATATACACTCCAATAAAATTCCACGATCATGGGAGCGATATCATCGCTCGTGCGTACGTACGGAATACCATCTCCACGATGTGATGTGACGCATTCTACATGATCTTCATTGAATAATGATTATATAAATGAAATGAATGAATGAATATGATATATATTACACTAATACCATTATATAAATGAGTTATCTATAACCTAAAAATAAAAATAAGAATTTATTCGACAAAACACGCATAAGAACAAAAAGTAATAAACACCCGAATAACAAGTAGTAATGAAATATTACTAATAAGAAGATAAGAATATAACCATATATGATATCATAAAAATAATTATGATTCTGTAATAAGTCAATGACATTATTTAAATCATTATATAGGAGGTTCGGACACTTACGAAACAAATCAGACCTAAGGTAAGGGAAATATCACAATCTCATTTTTATCCGAGATTATTTATACTTTGGGATTTACTGGGGTGTATTTTATCATCCACATCCATGTTTCCTCAATATTTAATATTATTTCCATCCACCTACAATTTTTTAAATCCATTTTTACCCTATCGTGAGTTTATAGTAAAAGATATGAAAGGAATCTTTTGTTGTTTTTCGTACGAGGTACTTTTTGACTTTTCTGACAAAAGTACGAGAAGAATGTTTTTTTAACTTATAAGGCATGAATGGATTTTTAAAACATTATTTCCATGAATATTACTTTACATGTTTTCAAGTTTATTTTTAATCAACTTCTTTTATTTTAAAATTGTATGACATGTTAAGAAAGGAAAATGTTTTTGAAGTAGAAAGGATATTTTCCTCAAGAATGGAGTTCAAGTGTTTTATCAAAATTATTTTCCATCTAAGATAATATAGGGTTCTGTTTCTATCCCTATTATTACATTGATTTGATTATGTTGTGATGGAATTATTTTTATGAATTCCTTTATCTTATATTAATTGTTTTATGATGTCATGTTGTTTAAGAATCCCATTTTTATTACATGGGTTATGCAATGATGTATCGTTTATGATTTTGTGGAACACATAAGAATGGTATCATTATGAGATGGGTGGGACCTATATCTCTCTACAATGCATTGGGTAAAGATTTTATATCTCATGAGATAGACATGGCTGGAACGCCATGTTAAACCGGTTCAGTGAAACAGGACTGAAACGAGGAATGAACTCGGTTCAGAAATGGACTTTTTCCACTATGATAGTCTTGGAAATGAGTCTTGACTAATAAGAAATGATTATCTATGATTATTTGTGTATTCCACAAAGTTTCATGTTTTATGTTATGATTATTGGTATTACATTTCACTACTATGATTTATCCCATGTTATGAAATTATGATCTCCTTTGCAGGTTAAGATTTCTAAAAGTTATGTTCTTATGAATATGATGTGATTGATATTTCTTTTGTTTTCCCTTACTGAGCATTTGAGCTCACCCTTTTGTATGTTTTCTTTCCCCAGGTCAGGAAGAAGGTTATTAAGTAATATATGCCAAATGGGACTATAGATATGATGAAATAAATGGGAGATAGTGTAGACGATTTATGAACCAGTTGTTTATGTTTCCCAGTTTCTAAAGAAACTATACCTATACGGTTCTTTCTTGGTTTTGTTATATGTTGAAATAAGTGTGCTTTAATTTTGATGTAATAACAATATATGTAAAGTATGGGTCATTATAATCCCTATAAACTCAAATATCATAAAATATAATAAAAAATCATCCCAAGGTTAAACACCACACCCCATGATAAAAACAATGATCTTTATATTTTAACAATATCAATCACTATAGAAAAATTATCATTCTACCCCTTTAAGGGCACTGATACTCTATAACACAAAATGTGGATTGAGCCATGAATATGATAAAATGTGGCTCTTGACCCAAACACGTGTTTAAAGTCTATTTATAACTATCATGTTTTGGAGGTGAGAATTTTATAAATTTAGTTTCCATGTGATTTATAATGTATAACGATGATATAGAATTAGGTAAAAGATCTAAGGTTATTTATTAGATGACTCAATAGTGAAAAATCATGATGTAACATGAAGAATAATATCTCACTTGACGAAAAGGAATATAATGAAAATTTTGATTTAAAAAAACAAGAATAAACTAAAAAATTAAAAACTGAAGAAATGTTTTCCTTTATATCTCTATAAAATTATGATATTTTTTCTACAAAAGTGGTAGTTATGAAATATGATAATAAATTAAATAAAATATGTTACTAATAATATGTATGAAAATATGTAATCACACTTGATACAACCAATTATAATAGAGTAATATTCTGCTTAACATGATCCCAATGATGATATTTATACTAGTGAAAGCATAACAGTTCAAGACACAAAGATGCATGAATAATTTTCATTATACAAAATTACTGATAAATGGGATTTTTGTACTAATGATAAATAATAAATAAATTTTTAGAAAATAAATTTAATTATGTTTGTTATTAATTATCATACAGAATAATTTATTTTTTAATTGAATAATATAATTATAAAATAGAAGCCTTAAATACACAACTAAAATGAAAAAACTAATTTAAAATAGTTTTGAAAAAAATGTTCATAGTGATAAATGGATTCCTCAAATCTAACAACATTATAAAGGATTCCTAATTAGAAATAAATAATTAAAATATTATCAAACAAGAATATATATTAACATAAAAATTGTAATAAATCATAGTGGAATTTGGTGAAATTTATATTAAAAGAGATATATTCAAACATTCCATGAAAAATTCCATCATTTTCAATAATAATGGAAAATTATAAAGTTGAAGGTAAAAAACGTATTTTGAAACTATAAGTTATAGTTAACATATAAACAATTCCTGAAGTGCACATTATATAACGTTATAATTAATATTAAATTTATAATATTTTTTTAATTAAGGAAAAAAAATATATAGTATATGAATGTATTGAATCTTGAGGAGAGATTAAAGGAATCAAATTATGAGAAATTGGTGTTATTGGTTATAATAACATATAATAAATTTTTTGAATCATTAAGAATGATCAAATATTTTATATATAGTAAAATATATTTTAATATTGGCATAATAAGGAATGGATATAAATGTAAATCATAAAAATTTAAACCTAGATAAAAAAAGGAAATAAGGTTTCACTGATGGAATATGAAGTAGTTGGGTCTCAAATAATGGAGTTTTATTTTGAATCTTTTAAATATTAGTGAAATGAATCTGATGTAATGTGTTACTAGAATGTTTAATAATCACACACCATGTATTATAAAATAATTAGTGATTAATATATTGGTGGAATTAAAAATATATTTTTATAAAATTTTCTTTTTTAATCCATTAAAAAAGTGGTAAAGTTGTTATATTGGAAATTTATTATATATTCTAATATTGTTTATATAGATTCATATTTTTTCATGGTAATTGAAGGATGATATAATTTAAAATTGATATATATGAATAAAACTAATGAATAAAAAGTGTACTAGAATGAAAATATGTATATTGGTAAGAACTAGATGATTTTACAAGCACTTGAAACATGTATTGGATTGAAGACATTAATTGTTAAAAAAAGAAGTATATTTTATAGATAATGGTATGAGAGAGCTAAATTGTATGAATAAGAAAGACCACGAGGATAGTATGGTATAATATGTATGTATATAATAAGTATTAAAAGGTAATTAATATCATAATCAACCTATAACAAAGGAAAATATTATATCAATGATGAAATGGGATGATTGACATTCATGGAGTCTGTCGACTAATGTTAAGAAACCTCCTTCACACTGAGAAGGTCAATATAAAGAACCCATGTTCTCCATATGAAGAGTGTTTCAGGTCATATTATTTTAATTATTTATAAGAATAATTAATTTAATATATTATATAACTCAAGTATATTGATAGAAGTTAAACAATTTGTAGACCAGATGGGAGTGTGATTAACAATGTTAGTATTTGTTCTGAAAAGAATAGAGTGGAAGGATTTGTTTTCATTAAATCAATCTTATTTCTTAAAAAGATCATGAATTTTTTAGTCATAGAAATTAATTATTTAGGTCCATTGATATGTATATTATTTTTTTATTTCTTTTTATAAAAGTTGTTTTAACACTTCATTGACTAAGAATACATAGAGATAATAAAACTTTCTTAAAAGAGAAAGCATTAATGTTTGGGATAACGTATTGTATTTTTGAAAATGATATATAGGTTTTTAAAAAAATCCAACATGGGGAGGCGGTATTATATCCCCATTTATGCTAAATCTGGAATTGTTGATTGCATTTTCATAGAGATTATTTCATATATAAATATGGGTTAAAGGAGGTTGGTGCACTGGGAAAATATCCAAGATAGGTTTAGAGGAAAAACCATGTGATGTTTCTTTTTCATGCATGGGGATGGATTATTTTGTGAACTATTTCATGCGATTATGTAATTTAATCAATTAAATAAATGCGTTTAAATTTTCTGGATGTATTTATCAATATTTGGATTGTTTTTATCCAACATCAAATCAAGAATCCAAAATATATCACCTTGTGGGATATATAATTTTAAAGGATAAGTGTTAATAGATGCACATGTGATTCTTCAAAAAAAGGAATTTCTTAGAGGGAGATAATAGGTGTGGTGGATAAAACCTATAAGAATTACATTTTATATATAATAATATGTAGACATATTTTGGTAGGTCATACATAATAAAAGGAAACAATAGATGTCATCAATGATAACACATGGATGTTTTTTGGATTGTAACTTACTCGGATTTCTATATCACAAGTATCACTAGGTAACAATTAATACCATTATTTAATTCAATGTTATTTTCAAGGGGTAAATTATTATATAATTTTAAGCAATTAATTTTATACTAATGTAAATATATGTTTTAGTTTAATACAATATATGCTATTACAATATCTCCTCACGTGTCATGAACTTGAGCTTCATTGAAGTAAAAAAAATATAATAATTTGTCCCATGAAATTGATGTTGTTACCTACTATATACATCAATATAAAAATAAAACTAGTTATGTTTGTGTCTTCAAACAATGATATTCCATATCAAGAGACATTTCTAAATGATGAGAAATATTAAAAATAATGTTATGGAATTATTTTAGAATAGATTAAAATACAAGATATAAAATGAGATATTACTAGAACATGGTAGAAAACCGTTGTAATCATATGAGATATCTATGTATATCACACCAATAAGGTTGTTTTCAAATTAAAATATTGTTCCGGATAATTCATATCACAAAAAATTGGGATATCAAATGGTAGGGTGAAATCACATGTATTTAATTTGATATGTTAAAACATTAAGGACAAGACACTTGTCATATTCATAGATCACTATAAAAGTTTATAATTGAGTTAATAAAAGTCGTGGGACACATTGAATTCAATTGGATCATGAGATACATAAAAACCATAAAAATGTTGGTGTTCCTTGGTGAGGGAAGTTCATTACCTTTTTAGACTAATATGGTTTCCAATAGATAATATAGAGATCAAGGGTTTGAGTGCCATCAGTTCTAATCCCTTAAATAAGAGTATTTTTTTTAATAAATCTTATACTTATAAAGACTATAATATCTTTCATATATTATATCTTATTATACCAAATCTTTTAATGATTCATCTTGTCATCAAGACTAAGTATATATTAATTTTGAATGTAAAAAACCAATTGCAATTTTTCATTCCAATAATCCCATGATGAAAAATTTTCAGTTATAAATGTTCCCACTTTATTATTTATATTTGGATACTTCACTATAAAACTAAATTTTATTATGGTATCCACCTAAATTAAACATAGAATATAGTTTTATGCTCATACAAGTTTCTTTTAAAATAAATAAAAGTGGATACATGGTAATTAGTTGATCAAAATTATTTAATTTTTCATCGACATTGACTTCTAACACATTCTAAAAACATTTTTAATGAAACCTGTATTATGTCACTACATTGAACCACCAATCGGTGCATGAACCGATAGTCACTACTCTACCTTACTCACACGTCCACGTACTCCAGAGGAGACTTACTAGTAGTTAGGGCCTAAGGAGGTACAGAGGGGAGACAATAAGCTATATTTCAAAGTTTAAAATCATAAAATAAATAACTAAAAATAATACACATCAAAGTACACAAGAGTAATAAATAAACTAGACATTCTATAAAAAAAATGAAATGTAGGCATACAAGCATATAATGTTGATTTCCCACTGGGTTGATCACATTAGAGGAATAAAAAAATTATAAAAAGTCCCTTCTACATCGTTGAGTGATTAAACATCCTAGTATCAAAATAACTACCATGATACTCTAGCTCAATCAAGAAAAAAACGGTCCCCTTCACAACCTGCACCTCCAATAAAGTGAGAGTCTACATTGGCATGTAAGTGAAATGGATTCCATAGTAATGCAGGAGTATATAACTTAGCAGGGAACCAGTGTAACACCAAAATACATTAAAATACTTTCCTTTTATAATAAACCTCATTTTTTTGTTATCATGACATAAATATAAAGATAAGCTTACACTACACACAACACCGAGTTAGCATGTGTTACATGCAAATTAGAGTTTTACCACATTTTAATGATGGAACTATTTTGGAACTATTATAAATTTTATATATCAAGATAAACTTATTTTTTGAAATTGGAGCATCAAAATTATGTAAGGGTGAATTTTTGGTATGTTTTTTTTGAGATGTTTAGTTTTTTATGAATACAAATAAATACTAAATTTTAATTCAAAATTGATTTTTCATATAATTTATTTATATAGTAAAATTATGTTTTGATTTTATTTTAAAGTATAATTATATAAATTTTATATAAGTTAACCCAATTTAGGTTATTTTAATCAATTTCAATATGATATTTTAAATAGAAACATAGTAATATTTTGAACATTTTTACTTTAAAACCCCACTTTCTCATCCCTTCTATGGGATCTATTTTAAATTATTTTCTTCCACTACTATGATTGGAATTTATATAAATGTAATAAATATTTGGAATTAAAAAAATTATTAATTTATAATAATATCAAATTAGTTTTTGACCAAAACAATTAGTGAAAGTAATTGAAAGTAATCTTAGTGATTACGGTACAATTAAGATTAATAAGAGACTAAACCTTGAACTTATGCACCAAAATGACCTAAAAACTAGTAAAAAATCCATTTGATACTAATATTGGGACAATAAACCCTCTTGGTTATAGTTTTATGAGTTAGTGGGACACATGTTCCTGGAAGTGACCCATATAATAAGTTAATTTAGGAAAAAGGAAAAAAGGAACCTTCCATACCATTAGCATTTATAAATATTTTGAGTATGGGAGAAGTTAAATAGGATTGGTTTTTAATATTATGTTGAAATGTAAATGATTTTATTACATAGTAGTTTAACTTTAAATTTTTTAGATTATATAATTACATTAAGTGCTTAACAATTGCTAATGCATAGATTTTCTAGTGAATAGTTATTTAAGTTAACTAATGCTAAAAACATTAAAAGTAAAGTAAATTTAATTAATTGTTGTGTTAAATTATTATTGTACATAAATATATAATTTTACGCGTGTATTAACTTAATATATTATAATTTTTTTATAGTTTTAACTAAAAATTAAATAAATAATATCAAAATTAGCATTAATGTTATTTTATTAAATATTTTAAATTAATATAAAACTAATATTCTACCATGTGAATTATAAGTGTTAAAATAATAATAAATAAAATACATTACTTAAAAAATTGAATTTTTATATTTAACGTATTGACCTACAGATAGTAAAAAGATTGTTAGCATGGTCCAGGTTAATGTTGTGTTTTTGCGCGTTACATGCACCTGTTTTAAAAATTAATTTTCAGAAGACATGTTATTTTTATTATGTAAATTACATATCATATTTAGAATTAATTGGGTCTAATTTTTTATATAATTCTTACTTTAATTTAGTCTTAATTCTTATATTAATTTGGCTAGATAATAAGTTACTTTAATAAAAACTAACATGATAAAATTGGAGAAACATATATATTACGGATAAAAAATTATAATAATGCACTTATTTATGTTTGATAGAGGTTTTAAAAGAACATAAATCCCCTTTAATCCATTATTTATTCATTTTTTGGGAACATGAGATAAGGGAAACGTCCTTATATTGTATATTGTTTGGTATTTACAAGAATTCCACCCCCTTTATTTTAAAAAGTAATTCACTCTTACCCTTAATCAAACATATCAAGAGACTATATCTTTTTAAACCACATCCAAAACCATATGCCGCCATCGCTACCCTCATCCTTGAATCCTCACATTGCGAAGAAAGAAAACCAATGAATCACTTGGTGAAAAATAAAGGAGTTACCCCAAAAAGATGTGACACTATTCAATGTACATTTATATTTTATTTGTTTCCCAAACCCTTCATTTAATTTTATTGAATTAATATATAATAAAATATATAAAATCAATATAGTGATATATTTTATATTATAATTATGGACTAAAAATAAAAACCCTTCCATAAAATGGGTAACAAACTTACCATTCGTGTAAGGAGAACTACCGCCTCATGAAATGAAGTCACTCGTTTTTTCCATTACTACCTTTTATGGTGAGTAATTTTGAATGAAATTTTTTTATATATGATATATATGATATTTATAATGTATTTATGCTTATATAATTATTATATAAAACCTACCATTATGCGTTCAATTTGGGGTGCATATGATAACTTTGTTTGTCGTGTGTGGACTACATCGTCCTTAAAGCGATGTGATACCTTCCCAAATTACATAGAATTGTTTTAATTAAAAATATATGACATAAATGAAATATATATGATATTAATGACATACTTAATTTTCTTTAAATATAATATTTCTTTATTACCCATTTCACACAATAAAACATTGATAATGTTATTCGTGGTCATGTGGACCACCGCCTCCTCGATGCAATGTGATTAATTGTACATCAATATAAATCTATATATAAGTATATATTATTATATAAAACATTATTTTTGTTTTTATTATTGTTCTATAATTATAAAATTTTACTTAACTTCTTTTCATAAGGATCATTAAAAAATAGTAACGTTATTAATGTGTATGTATGGCCTACTGTCTCCAAGATAGTAACAGTAGTACATTTTTATAACTATCATTAATGGTTAGTTTTAGGATTTTATTTTTGTATTAATATAATTAATATTTAATTGTCATTATTTTGGAGGTTTTTATATAATTACCCCTATTACCATAGTTGACCTACCAATGTTATTTTTGACACGTAAACAAAATATGGTTAACACACCTAGCATAATTTTAATTGTTAAAGTAGTTATTTACAATATTGTAATAAGTGAATCAAATGTAATGATAAACCTAAAATGGGTTCTAAAGAAATTAAATAATTAATATGTGTTTATTATTTAGGAATATAAAGACACATGTGAAAAGTCATGCTCAATGTAATGGATTTTGTCTCAATTAAATTTCATTATGGCATATTGTAATTATTACGAACCTAGTTTCTCTTATATGGTGTATATAATTCACATTGAAATTTTATATCATGAATGTCCTTATTTTCATGATATTATAATTTTCATTTAATGTTATTATTTCATGGGTATTATGATTCCAATTTTTTAAAGTTTTATTGGTCACTTTGGAATGTTTAAAGATATTTTCCTCAAGAAAATTTTAATGATATTTCAATGGTATTTCCATTCATTAATGTAATCAAACCTTATTGTTACTTATCCCCCACTAAGTAATTATTGATAAATGCATTTTATTTATTAAATAAGGATATTTTATGATAAGTAACATTTTTATTAATTAATGTGATTATTTTATATATGAGGAATGCTTTGGGAATGCAAGACAAGGGTTGGGGACTGGTTAATGTAATACCCTTGATGCATAGTAGATTCATGATATGAAATGAGTTGGGGAAATCCCCTTCAAGTTTGATTCCACGAAGAATAAATAAGTTTCTAACCACATACATAAACCATTTGGTGAAAGGTATTTATAGTATAGGTTCATGTTCCAGATACATGATGTATAATAATTAAGCATTAAAATCAATTCCTTAATTATTATCCAGAGTATTTTCACTATGAAAAAATATATAGATTTTTTTCATTCTTATTTTATTGATTAAATGACATTTTTTCCATAAATTTCCTTGATATATTGGTTATGACATATCTAGTGGTTAAAATGGAAATTATTCCCAATTATTTACCATTATATATTTTCTATTCTGATCAATTATTGATTACTAATATTGTACACAAAACTCTACTGAGAATTTGATATCACCCATATTTTGATTTCTTTCCCAACAATATGAAGATGAATTCTTGGAATGAGCTTCAAGGATGCATTTTTTTTTATTATGTTCCTCTCACAATCTAAAATTTGTATCATGTATGTAATCTGGTTTTCCAACACAACTAAAGTATTTGGTCTTTCAGGATTTGATTCCTTGTAATCCAGATAATGTTATAAATTAATGAATCGTATCCAGGCTTCTAGGGTGGGAATTTTGTGGTTGGTATCAAAGGAAGTTTAACAGACACCATGGAAACTAGATTTATAACACAAAAACTAGGGAACATAACCGCAAGGTAGAATTTATGGATGCATATATATGAACTTCCAAGAGAAACCATGTTTACGCTTATAAGGCTATCAATGCATACATTTTTTTATTTATGTTATGTATTTCCATAGTTTTTGGATTATATATGAAACTTTTAACTCATTAAAGGTCTTCATTAAGAAATAGATCATAAGTGAAAGAATTTTAACCTCAGTAATGAACATAACCCCACGAGTTCCAAGTATATTATATTTTATGGTCTTAAGATGATCTTTTAAATGGAACTAGTCACCCAAGAATTCTAATCATATGAGTACATACTATCACATGATAAAAATACCTAAAAATAATTATATATGTATTATGGATTATGAGTGAAGCAAGAGAACAAGAGGAAATCTATGAAAAATATGGATAATGGGAAGAAGGTGAAGATTTATTTTCCCACATGTAATAATTGTGGAAATAATCACCCTGGTAATTTATTAAAAGGAATGGGAGATTTCTAAAAGGATAGATGGAAGACCCATCATGCTTGTGATTGTATGGAATAGAAAAAGGTTATTATTTCACAATGCATCAACTTCAAGGGTGTAGGAAATTGAAAATCAATGACTCAAGTGTCAAAAGAATATACCCAAAAAGAGGCTAGTAGATCCTGTTCAATCTTCTTCTACTTACAAAGATAAAAGTAAATGATTAATATGAATGTTTTTGGATTCTAAAATTTTGACATTTGAGTATTATATCAATAAGGTACTGATCATGATAATTATATTATATATAAGGATTATACTGAATAACTTTTTCATCAAGGAATTAAAATTATCTGTTTATTAGTGCCGATAACCAAGAAAAGGGATTGAGTAATATGTAGAAAATTCATGGAAAACACATAGTTGAGGGAATGATAAGACTTACTGTGATCCTAATTTTTATGTAATGATGTTTGTAAAAAAAATACTATTTATATGGATGAATTAGATTTGATATAAAATAATACCTTAAAAATGGTTAATATTTTGTTGATAACATGGTTTATTCTATCATTAATTGAGTTTACAACAATTTAGATTTAAAAAATATATCCAAAATGTGTTTTACTTAAGGTATAAAGAATAATGATTGATTCAAATAACATTTTATGGAAATTCATGTTATTACCATATTGCCAGAGAATACATGATGAAGGCATTCATATGTTTATAATGTGGAATTTATAGATTCTTCACGTTGATTAAAGGCTAATGGTATGTAATATTTTTAAAATTTAGCGACCTTCTTTCTAAATTGTTGGATAGTAATATTTTGGAAAATTTATCAATTTATTAAATGGTTTAAGATGAATATTGGATGTGGTTTTAGAACTTTATATATTACTTCACTATTGGAACCATCTTGTGGTAACAGATGAAGTAGAAATAGTTCAAGGAAAAATCAATGGAAATTATTATTTTTTTGAAACATATATCTACTTATATCATTATAGCGAAAAATAATATTTCAGTTCTGGGAAAAATTTATTGAAAACAGTAGACCAATTATCTTCAATTTTTATGATACTAAATAATTGTATAAACCTCTAGTTTATGGATTTGTGGTTACTAATTTTCAATAGAAAATGTTACATCTCAATCTCCCTTTGAACATTATAGTTTGATTTTTATACGAGGTCCATGTTTTTACTGAAGTTATCATATTTAATAGTATATTTTTGTGGTGAAATTATCATTTTAAATTGACTCTTGTTAATAAATTTTTTTATTAACCCTATTTATGATTTTTTCTAACAATAGTATTTTCAAATATCAAACCGTATATTATCGATATGAAGCTTAAATTATGGGTATAAAATTTAATTGAGGTGGGGATAATGTGAAACCCAAATAATTTACAATATTTTAATTTTAGAATAAATTTAAAATTGTTTTTTGTATTTATTTAATAAAAATGTTAAGCTTACTCTACACACAACACAAAGTTTGCATGCGTTATATAAGAACATGAGTTTTACCACCTTTTAATAGTGATACTATTCCAAATAAAATTTATTTAAATTTTATAATTATTATATTTAAAAATAAACAACATTTTTGAAATTGTAAGATCTTAATTAGGTTTAGGTGGTTTTTTTGTATTTTTATGAGAAGTTTGATTTAATGATGAATAATGAAAAATATGGAATTTTAATTGAAAACTGCTTCCGCGTCTAATTTTTTATATATATTTAAATTTAGATTTTATTTGACATTAAAGTATAATTATAGAAATTATTTATCATTCAACCAAATTTAGTCCATTGGAATAAATTTCACACTGATGTTTGATATAAAAACATAGCACACTTTTGAATATTGTTCTTTAAAAACCTTGTTTCTCATCTCATCTCTATGAATAATTTCAAATTATATTTTTCAACAAATATGATTATAAATTAGAAAAATGGATTCCAAATTTTTAATCAGCATAATTTATGTTTTATAGTAATAAAAAATTTGTTTTTGACAAAAAATATTAGTAAAGGTGATTAAAATTAATTACAACAGTTATGGTAAAATTAATCTTAACAATGGACTAAACCCTAGAATTAAGGGCCAAAATGAACTAGAAACTTGTCCAAAATACATTATATGCCTATATATCGACTATATCCTCACTGTGATAAAATATTATGAGTTAATGGGATGCATTTTAATGAAAATTGACCATATAATAAGTTATGTTAAGAAAAAGGAAACAATGTACATTCCATACCTTTAAAATTTATAAAGCTTCAGAGCGTGGGAGAAGATACATAGTTTCGGTTATAAAAATCATTTCGAAATATAAATGAATTTTATATCTTTTTAATTTAAATTAATTTTTAGATATTATATAATTACATTAAATTCTTAATAACTGCTAACACATGGATTATTTAGTTAATAATTAAATGAAAATAATGAATATAAAAACATTAAAAATAGTGTAAATTTAATAAATTATTTTATTCCATTAATTTTATAGATAATGATATCATGTTACAGAGATTTTAAATTCACATATACTAATTCTGATATTTTTTTATATTTTTTATATTAAATTGAAATAACTAATTTCAAAATAGAAAATAATTTTATTTAATAATGAATGTTATTTTATTAAATGATTTAAAATTAATTAAAATAATATCTTTGTCCAATTTAATTTTATGAGTTAATAAATATCAAATATTTTCCACTAATGATCCAATTTATCATTTATAATTATCATATTCACCCATAGATATTAAAAACATTGTTAACACGGTCTCGATAAAAGAATTGTTTTTACGCGTTACATGTGCATGTTTTAAAATTAATTTCCAACACAAATAAGTATTTTTTAGAAAATTATGTATCAGATTTTTTAATTTAGCAGGTCTATATTTTATAATAATTTTTAATTTAATTTTTTCTTAATGGTTAAATTAATTATGTTACAAAACATGTTACCTTCAAAAAAACTAAAATAATTAAATTGGGAAAGCACATAAGTTAAGTAAAAAAATTATAATAATGCACTTTTTATGGTGCAGGTTTTTAATTACCATAATTTCTATTTAATCCATTATATTTACATTTTTATTTACATAATTTATGGGAGACTTCCAAATAGTTTATACCTTTTTTGTATTTATAAGAATGCCACTCCCCCTCCATTATAAGAAGGCGTTCACTCTTCCCATTCATCAAACCTCTCAGGACACATTAGTTCATCCATTATATATGAAAATATTCCCCCAAAATCCCTACCCTAATAATTGATGCCTCACATTTGGTAGAAATCCATACAAATAATCCCTTTTCTGTAAACCAAAAGTTGTTACCTGGACAATATATAACACTCTTCAATGGGCATTTATGTTTTATTTATTTCTACACCCCTTAATTTCACACTATTCTATGAATATATGATAAAATAAGAATTATTAATATACTTATATGTTTTAATATTAATTAAATGAAATACACCTACACACACTTCTATCAAATGGGTAACAAAATTACCATTCGTGTAAGACACACTACTGCCTTGAGAAATGATGTCATCTGTTTTTTCCGTTACCACCTTTCATGGATGGGTATTATGATAGACAAATGTTTTTAACATGATATATATGATATTTATTATGTATTTATGAATCTTAAATTTTTATATAATACATACCTTTATGTGTTCCATTTTGTGTAAGTACGACAACTTCATCTGTAGACGATGGGTAGGCCGGGATGCATGTTTAATGAAAGAGCGGTCTTTGGGCCATAAAATGGTGGGACTATGGGCCATGTAATGGGATTCATGCCCAATAGGCCTTTAGTACATATATTATAAATGTAATAAATTGGTTTTTTTGGTGGGTTATCCCTTGGGGGGCTGTGACCCGCATATTCGGCCCGTGTGTGCATTGTATTTGTGCGTTTTTTTGTAATTATACCACCAAGAACAAAATATAGTATAGAAAAGTGATAATTTCATTCATGAACATGTGGAATACCACCTCTTCAACATTATTTTATTCTTTTTACATAAAAAATAATTCAATATATAAGTTTATATTATAAAATAAAATGTTATTTATGATATAATGATCATTCTGGAAAGATATATTGTTTCTTACCTTCTTTTAATAATGATCATTGAAAAATGGAAATGTTACTCATGAATTCATATGTCCTACCATATCCATTTTTGTATCATTATCTTTTATGATAACCATATTTCATGATTTTTTAACAGTAAAATTTATGTATAAATTTGATTGTATTGTCATAGCTGTTATTTTGGAGTTGTTTATATAATTACCCGTTTGACCATAGTTGACTGACCAAAGTCATTTTTGAAACATAAACCAAATATGGTCAAAACACCTAATGTAATCATAATTGTTTATGTATTTATTTAAAAGATTGTAATATGTGAAGTAAAATTAATGATAAACAGGAAAAAGTTTCTAAAGCAATTAAATAAATAACATATGTTTATTATTCCAGAATATAAAGGCACATGTGACAAGTTATACTGTATGTAATATATTTATTCTCAAGTGAATTTCATTAAGGAATATCATAATATTATGCATCTAGTTTCTTTTATATAGTTTATATAATTACCAATGAAATTTTATATCACGAATCTCATTATTCGTATGATATTATAATTTTCATTTAATTTTATACATTCATGGGGATTATGTTTCAAATGCTTCAAATTGGAATGAGACACTTTGGAATGATAAAATATTATTTTCCCCAAGGAATTTTTATTCATATTTAAATACTATTTCTGTTCATCAATGTCAGAAACAATTGTTGTTACTTACCCTATTGTGGGGAATTGTTGGTAAATCCGTGTTACTTATATAATATTTATATTTGATGATAAGGAACATTGTTTATTAATTAAATCGATTATTTAATATATGATGACTGCTTTAGATATGTATTAAATGGGTGGGGACCAGTTAATGTAAGTTTTTCGATGAATATATAGTCTCATCAGATGAAATTAGTTGGTGAAAACCCCATTGTGTTTGTTTGTATGAAGAATTCATGGGTTTCAATCCACAGTCTTAAATAATCTCGTGAAAGGTATTGATGGTAGTTGTTCATGTTCAAAATACATGATGTACAATAATTAATCATTTCTTTCAATTTAGTTATAATTATTCAGATTATTATCACCATGAAAAAAATATATCGATGAATTTCATTCTTGATTTATTATTTAAATGACATGATCTTTTAGTACAATACATTTCTTTAATAATCTTGAATTATCCCTTTGTTCAAAGAGAATGTGTTTTATGTTATTTAACATTCCAAATTGTTTATTGTTATTGATTTCTGATTAAATCCATGGTACAATTACCCTTACTATGTATTTGAGATCACACTTATTCTGTCTTGTTTCCCCATTATTTGAAGTGGAATTCTGGGAATGAGTTTCATGGATGAATATTATTTTTATTTGTTATGTATTATGTTCCCCTACCAATATGAAATGGGTATCATGTATGTAATTTGTATTTCCAAAACTACTAAACTATTTGGTTCTTCATAAGATTGATTCCTTGTAATAATGCCTATTAAATTACGTAATGCACTGACTTTGAGATTCTAGGGTCATGGAATTACAATCCCCAACATGGTTCCATATAAAACTAGAAGTACGGTGATATGTGAATGCAACACACACTGAATAATCAAATGAAAAACTAATGGAGAAAAATAAACCAAAAAACCATTTTTGATCCTCAGGTCTATGACCTTGAACAACCATACATACTTCAAATAGTTTTAGAGTGTATTTGAGAAAATCACGATGACCATGCCAACTAAAATAATGACACATAGATATTTCAACCTAGAATTATAGGACCATCCTGAGGGACTCATCCACTCTTATTTATAGTGATCATGAATCAGTGGAAAAACTCACCTTGGTATATAGTATAATGGCCTTGGGAAGGCTCCACCCTGATATCCAAACAAGAGGATTACTCGATACCATTATGCAATAGTTCTGTTCGGAGAGACTCAATATCTCAAAAGGTCTAAACACACCCACTAATGACCCAACAAGCCCTATAATCATAGTACATGGTATAAACACCATCCTTTAGATAGCTTGATCAATCCCACTAAAGAGCCCACCATCACCCAACAACAGGCACATGAAAGGAATGTTTTCATAATCATAGAACCTAAGTTACAATGGATCTAAATCCATTAAATTCAAACTATATGTAAAATAGATCTCACTTTAGGGAGTATTCATTATCTCCATATAGATAGTTTTCATGAACTACCCATAGGGTTTATTCGTGAAGTCTTTATATGAAATTTTCATAAAATTCCTATTGGGAGTATTCATGACATCCCCTAGGGAGATTCATGACCTCCCCATGGGGAGTATTTATAACCTCCTTGTATGGAGTATTAACAAAAACCCACATGGTTGTCTTTAATTTCTACTAGTAACCACCACTTGATGGCATTTTCCACACATATCTGAATCTACATGAGGGAATATTTCATAAAACCTTATAAAAAAGGAAAAAATTCTGAGTGTCTAAATTTTTCATCAGTATCCACACCCACGTACAACCTTTCACTAGAGTTGAAATATCATTATGAACCTATTAGCTACCCTATATCACCTAAAAGATGGACCACCCAACTTGGAGTATATGGTCTTGACCAAGTTTCATGACATTACCCAAATTACATATAATATCCCTCAATAATT
This sequence comes from Viscum album, assembly GCA_963277665.1. NCBI lineage: Eukaryota > Viridiplantae > Streptophyta > Magnoliopsida > Santalales > Viscaceae > Viscum > Viscum album. The sequence goes on along the minus strand of OY728141.1, from coordinate 512,518,178 downwards.
TGAAAAATATATGAAGCCTCATGGGCCACAAGAATCAATCCTCAATGAAATTATTTCCAAGGGATGGAGTAGATCCCATATCAAATACAATGTCATCACTTGGTAGGTCTAAACACTTGATATATTTTTAAACTGCCGAAGGACTACACATACAATTTCCATATCTAAAAGAGGAGTGAAACCTGCCTCTAGTACAATTCAACAAGCCAAAGGGGTCCAATGTTTCAATAGGTTCACATAAAGCCCACAAGGCAAAACTCTCACTCTACATTGTTGTACCTATATCGAGGGGTCATAAAGGTGTCCTATGCAAATAGAATTATCATACATTCTCTCTGGTCACACCCCTAAAGGGGTCTAGATGATATAAGAAATCACAAAAATAGTTATGGTCTCAACCATTGGTGACTGAGACATGTAAGATAGTGAGTTGAGTCAATGTTTCCCTGGCACATTCTCTTTAAATTTAATGTACTCCATTTAAAATGAAACAATTTAATAATAAATAAAATATTAATAATAAAAACGTTTTTGATTTTCAACATCACTGTGGAGAGAAAACATGTCCATTTATCAGAACAAGACATGCATACAAGATTAGAGAATATACCAAGGACCACATACAACATTTGAATTTATTCAAAAGATTTTATAGAGGTTGATGGTTGTTTCCCAGCTGGACAAACCATTTCCATGATCAACTGAGATCGTCTCAATGACCTAATATCCTAAATCAAGCCAAACAATTGAAACATATTCAATTATAATATCTATAAATAAATAAAAAATATATTATAATGATACATAAATCACAATAACTCATCGCATAGCTACATTGCATCAAGGCCTATCCCACACATACACGAGAGGCCCATAGGAAAACCCCAGAACAAAGTGAAAACAAATATATTGTAAAAAAAATTCTATAATTAAATAAGTTATTCTTTTAAGGAAAATGTATTCGAAAATTCCAATGATGGTGTAACTTCATCGAAATGATAAGGCCACTACAACAGAGTGTCCTTTAAAAGTGCTAACATTTATCAGAGCTAGAAAAAATAACTCATAATGGTGACATTTATTACCACTTTCATTTAGCACTGGTAATGACTACAATAAAATAAAAATAATTAAACAAATAAAAATTAAAAATGGGTAAATTAAGAAAATTATTAGTTATTTTATTAATTAAATAAGTATAGATGAAAATGAATAAATTCAATATACATATATATTATAAATATTATAAATATTATTTATTATATATATATAGTGAATAGATTCTAAGAATTAAAAAATTAAAATATAAATAAATCATAATAAATAAAGAATAAAATAAAAAATGAATCATTTTAAAAATTATTTTAAAAATTATTAATGAAAAAATTATTATTAAAAATTAATAATTATAATATAGATTTAATAATTATAAATATCACTAAATAATATATATATTAAATATAAATTTTTAGAAAATGAATAAAATGCAACAATTAATTAAATTTTAATGTCTTATTCATTTTTAATTTTGTTTGATTTTAAAATTAACATATACCAGATGTTGTGTGTCACATCGAATTCACATAAATATAAGTAATTAATTCATTTTTATATACAATGCAAACACAAAATTATTTATGAAATTAGTGAAATCTAATATAGAAATACAAACACCTAAAAGTTTTGTAATTTATTCAAATTTTAGTATATTTTATAATTACATTATAACATTATACATTTAATATATTATGTTTTTAATTGGTCAGTTGTATTTATATTTTTATAATATTAATATAGTTAGGTATAATTTATTTATTTTTCAATATTTTATATATTTTTGAATTTAATCATTTCCTATTATTTATTTATATATATTTAATTACTATGTTTTAATATTTTCAATAAACATTCATCTCTACATAAATATATATATCCATATTTTTTATTAATATATATTTAATTAATAAAACTTATACATTTATTCAATGTTTTTAATGTGTACTTATTTTTAATTATTCAATTTCCCTCATTTTTTATGTGCATGTATTTATGATTATATATTCGTCAATATTATTAACAATATATTTTTAATATATTTATATAAATAAATATACTTGAAAATGTATATTTAAAATATTTATAAATTTATACATTTATAAATTATTAAATTTATAAATTTATAATTTTTTTAGAAAAATAAATATTAGTTTTTTAAAGAATTTATATAATTATAACGAAATAAAATAATATATTTCAATAACTATAAATTAAAATAAATTTATTTAAATAACGAATTTACTCTCTATATTTATAATTTGAGGTCGAAGTCTCTATTTGTTCGGGAAAATTGGATATATTATTAATAAAATATGACAACATAAAATGCAGAGATGTATTGGGAATGTCTCGAACTTGAGACTTCGCGAAGATCCATAAGGGTAGCTACCAATGAGCTTCCCCCTCCCAACTGGTGGTGGGAGGATCGCGATCTCATTTGTACAAGAAGGGAAGCTCCTTCTCGCCTTTCTCAAATCATGAATCACTTCCTATCTTCTCGAAGGTTTTTTTATCCACAAAAATCCTTGATTTATTACAGGATGCTCCTCAACTCCTGCTCTCTCCGATGAGGATCACTTGCCCCATGGATATTTTAAAACTCACACTAGTTTCCAGGTTTCATCCGCATCGACCCTCAGTTGAGGAATTTGACTGCTTCATCTTTGGTTCCTGGGAGCTACAGGAGCATGTTGTGGTCGGCCTACATGATCAGCATCACATTATGATCCGATTTAGATCAGAGGAGGATCTAGTTTCTGCCTAATCCTAGGGCCCTCGAAGATGCAACGAGGCCTCCTTATTTCTTTTTTATGGTGTTTTGACTATCACATGTGACTCAACCTATCTACAATCACGAAGTGGGTTAGTCTTCCAGGTCTTCCTCTCTCCTTCCAAAATCCTCAAATTTTGTGTCTTATCGGAAAAATGATTTGAAGATATTTCTATACTGATCGATGAACAGAGGTCATGTGACATCCCATTTGGAAAAGAATTATTTGTTGAGGTTGATGTTGCAAGGCCACCCGTGAATTGGTTATGGATCAAGGATGTGAAAGAATTCCGGTGGAAGCAGGAGGTCCTATTTGAGTCTTGGATGCAGTTTTTGTTAATTATCGGCGTTTTGGTCATTTGGAGTTAGTATGTTGAAGAAGAAATGTGATTGGGAGTTCACAAGAGGTGAAAATGGGGGAACTAGTAGCTCTGTTGTTAATGGACTGGAGCAGTTTCTAGTGGAGCTCCCACATGGGGTCTCTCTGATTAAGCAATCATCTGAAATCCATCAAGTGGCCATGTTGAAGGATGGACCAGAGATTTATGAGCTGGGGGTGAGAGTGGTAGCATCTCCCTCAGGCCGTGCAGTGGTGGAAGATCAGTCTCATATAATAGCAGAGTGTGAGGTTACATAGAATCTTCATGCAAGGACTCCTGTGCATGCAGTTGTGGTGAAGGAACTGCGTCCTACTATGAACACTTTGGTGAAACAAGTCTTTGATCTTCTTAAATCAGATCTTGGGAGCTGTAAGAGGACTTTGATGGATAGTACGAGAATTGGATATTTGCTGATGGTTAATGTGCCTATTCATAACCAGCTTGAGGGAGTGAAGATTGAGAATGGTTCCCCCATGGAGGAAGGCCTACAAGGGAAAAATCCTGATAATTTTCATCTTGAATCCTATTCTAATCCTGTAGTGATTTAGGATGCAATGGGGAAGAAGGCATATGATGGTCTTCTCAATGAGATTCCACTTCAATTTATCACTCCAATTGACATTAACAGGGAAGCGCTGAAGGTAGGAGAAGGATGTCTACCTGCGCCCGAGGGTAATTTCATTAGAGGAACTGAAGGCTTCTAAATGACTGACTATGTGCCCACCAATGGAAAATGGGGAAATGACTGTGATAGTGACAAAGAAAACGCCACTGCTATCCCCAAATAGTCTTACAGTGATATTGTGTAAGGGTGAAAAAATAAGGTATCTATAAGTGACGGCAGTATGACTGCTCTATGAAGGAGAAGGCTGAGGAAAGATTACTCTTACCTTTTGAATCTGATGTCTACAAGATCATTCTATAAGAGGTAGACTAGTTCCGGGGATGTCTCTGGTTTGAAAATGGGAATGTAAACTTCAGAGGATTTTATTTATTTTGAAAAGTTGAATATGAGAAAGAAGTACGCCAAGATTCTGAGGCACTATGAATGCTCTGAGTGGGAATCAACTTCTGTGGATGAAGCACCTTATCATAGATATGGTGACATGTATGATTTTTTCTAATCTGTAGTTGTTTTTTTAGGTGTGATGTACTTTCTTGTTTCACATTACCATTATTTTAATAAAGGGTCAGAGGTCTCCCTTTGACTGATCTTTCGTAGTATAATTATATAAATATATATTATGATATAAATATATTTACAATTATAAAATTACATAATGATTTTTAAATAATGAATATATTTACGATATCAATATTTTATATATATTTACTAAATATATATAATTATATGAATATATACAATGATATTAATATATTTATAATTATAAATAAATAGGTAACCAAATATTTATAAATCCCTATTTACTATATTTATAGAATTATATATTTATAATTATGAATAAAAAATATATTTTTTAGAAAAGAATTTATGTAATTATAAAAAGATAATTAAATATTTAAATAATTATAAAATTAAAATGAAAAATATATAATTATATAAATATATTTAGAATTTTTAATTTATATTTATAATTATAAATCCTTTATCTGCACTAATGTTTTAGCGTTGATAATTATCGTCCTTTATCATCACTAAAAAATCACTGATAAAGATGCATTTTATTAACGCCTATCAATTTAGCCCAGATAAAAGGATTTTTTATTAGTGATTTTTTGTGAGAATTGATAAAAGTATCCCATGTCTTTTTAAAAGAACCATAACTATTACTCATTCAGCCATGACTCTCAATCTCTCATTGATCTCATCTACTTCTGGCACTATTCCTCTATGTTCTCTAAGGAGAATCCAGGCTTCCATCCTAGGTATGTTATTTTCTCCCTTTCCCGTCTCGTTGATAACCTGTTTGGGATCCACTATATGTCTTTCTGTGTTATTCGTAACCACTAAGAACCCTATATGTCACCTCTCTCTCTCTCTCTCTCTTTCAATTACATATACCTACACAACACCAACCATACTCGGTGAACTCATACAAGCTTCATATAAGACCACTGTGAACTGAAACTCCATCTGTTTTTGCAACTGATGTTTATTTTCTTGATGTTTCCATTAATATACCTTGTACCCTTTTATATTGGGTGGATTTTCAATGATTTAATCTTGTTTCCACAGTCTGACATGAACATGAAGAGGAAAAATGTTTATGAAAATAAGAAGAATTATGAATATATATATCTATTGAGAAAACAATATTCATAAAATTTCATAGAAAGATAAGTATAATTTTTTTATTAATTTATATTGGATGATTAATTTCACATATTTGATGTAGTTAAATGAATAAATGATGTTTTTTCTTTTTTCATAAAATTATAGAATTTTATGGTGGTTCCTATATATATTCATTGATTTGTTTTTTTTGTTTATACACGATTTGAATATAAATCATAATGTAATTTCACATGACGAATATATTATTGAATACTAAGATGAAGATATACCACATGCAATAATTATTAAATGTGTTAAGATAAAATTTTATACAATATTTCAAAATTTAAGTCTACATAGCACTATTATGTTTAATTTATGATTGGGTTTATTTTAACCATATATAAACCGATAAATTCATTCTGGTTAAATGGAAACGAAATTTCTAGGATTACATTATATATTTTTTGTATGTTATGATAGAAAGTGAATTATATTTTTGAAATGTAATATGTTAAAAGAAAAAATTTAAATTTAATTTAGGTTATTTTTGAATATGATGGTGTTTAGAGTATACATGGGATAAATATATTAAAAAAAATATGTGATAGGTTTTAATTATGTTAGATTTGAGAAAAATTGGGTTACATATAATCTTGATCAATTATCTTATATTACGCATTCTATAATAGAAATATTGAAGTAATTATAATGTTGTATTATTCAATTTAGGAATTTAGTGTTTACAATACTAGATTATTTGTAGTTTTTATACATGTATTTGATATTTTATTTTTCCATTAAAATGCATAATAAAATATATATGTTGATAGGATAAATATATTATTGAAATTATTTTCATGTAATCAAACAAACATATGGGTTTAATAGTCTCTAGTTGGTAAAAATAACCCATACAAATTTATAAATAATTTTTTAAAGACATTAGGTTTTTTGGGAATGGAAAATTTTTTTGACATTTATTTTGTAATTATTTATTTTTATCTGTGTAAAGATTTTTTTACTGATTGTTGAAGAAATATTTTTTTTACAAGTCTAATATTTGTTCCTAACAGTAATTTTTTTTGAGACTTTTTATATTAACCATAATATGTAGCTAATATTTTTGTTAAATTTGGATAAATATTACTTTATAATTTTTCATTTGAATTATCCCGTGATATTATTTGAAATTATTTTTAATATACCTATAACTGTTTGAATACTATATTTTTCTACAAAAAATTTATGTCAGAATGTCATTAACATTATTTTTATCATATATTATAATATGATGGTTACTATGTGATGGATATGTATGGTATGTTAGAATGTTATTTACTATATATATGTATGTGATTCATCAAGGTCTAGGGTGAAGGTGATGTGTCATTTTTATTGTTTTATGGTTCTTATTTATATTTTTTCAGAAGTTAGGTTTAACTAAAGTATTGTGGCACCAATTGTTTGGTTATTTCCATGGGGAACCAATTATGTTGAAACTTACACATACTTGAAATTTACCTCCTAGTAAAAATATCTATGTTATACCCATTTCATGATTTTGATACAATAAGTAAATTAGATGATTATACCTCAGGGATATTCATGGATTCTAAGGGTCTGAGGACGAATCACATGGTATACTTGATGTGGTTATTTCCAGAGGTACATAATTTTTTTCTCATTATATGATTAAAATGTTTAACTCTTATTAGTGAAAAGATTTTAATTTCAAGAAAAAAACATGGTATAAACTTATGGTATGATTAAGATAATTAACTAGTATGAAATGAAGTTGGTATATTTTATTATCATGGGGTGCTTGTGAGAACATAATGACTTGACATGCATGTGTTTCATGACTGTTACCGCAAAGAACATATAGTCAAATATATTCTTTGTTGTATATGGTAGCGGCCCGGTTAGTATTTAAATGTTTATTCTTATACTCACATCCTATAAATGAATCTTAATGCATATAGTGATCTAATATTTGAGATATAGGTTAGACAAAATGATTAATAACATAGATTAGTGTTGGTACTACTCGAGGGATTGGTTTATGTTTTGATGGTAGTTTTAGGGACCTATTATATTGTTTAAATTAGATTTTAAATTTTAATTTAAGATGTTGTAATTTACAGTTTTTTGAAGAGGTGACTCGCATACTTACCAGTTTCATCTCCCAAATAGTTATAATTGAATTTTCTTCATGAGACTCATCCCACATCTCTTATATGTTGTTTGAACTAGTATGAGTAGTAGTCATATAAAATGTACACTAGTACCTGGTATGGGATAAATTTTTGTTACTTTAGTTTGAGTAACATCAGTGTATGTCAACAAGAGATGGGGAAGGAGTATTAAACAAAAAATCCAATAATAACTCTTTAAGAGAGGAATCTAACGAGGATGTAAGAGGTCTATAACATTAAAAATTGGATTAATTCAGAGGAAAACACCTACCATAGCGGGCTAATTCTTTTTCTATATCCAATTACACATTTCATTCATAATTGATAAACACTAACCATTTGAAAAACAATATGAATATCGAGTTAAAAATTTCATCATGTTTTTTATAGATAATCCATGCCACTCTTCCTAGATCATTTCATTATGCTTAGAATGTTGTTATTAAAGTAAAATTAAATGATTGACTACTCATGTACACATTGTCTTATGCACAACATGATGTTACAAATCCCATGGAAGAAATGATTGTTCATGATGAAACTATAAAATTATTAGGGGATCAACAACATGTTGATGAAAAAACAATGATGCATTATCAATGTGATGAATAAAATTATCATGTCCAGAAGTTGGGGTATAAAATTTGAGGTCGATTGGAATCAACACAGTCAACCTATAAACCCCAAAAAATTCAATATTAACTAGCTATCTTGCGGACATATTGAGGATGTATATTCTGATTGATATTGATTCATAGAACCACATCAAACCTGTATCAAAGGAAATACTTTGGAAATATATAATGGTAATGTTACAATATTATTTCTCTCTTTTTCCCAAAAATATATACAATGAATCATTTATTTATTTTTCAAAATTCCTTAAAGATTTCATATATTTTAGAAGATTTCATTAATAAATTTGTTTTAATGACCACTGGAAAATATTATAGAGGCTTCCATAATGATCTTATGAAGTCACATAATAGTAATGCTGAGGGGATAATTAATACCCACGAGCTAGTTAGTTAGGAACACATTATACCGAATGAAACGTGGACTACATTCATCAATTATATGAATGATAAATTATTTCAGGTTCATTGCAGTAGATAAAATATTATTTTAAATTTTTTATTTAATCTCACTTGATTCAAAACTGTTTATTTATCAAACAGAAAAGGGAGATGAAAGTAAATAATGTGCATCAAAATTAGTGTACACATATCTCAAAGCAAGGATGAGGAACTCTTCATTAAATAATATATTGAATTATATTTTAAATAAATAATAAAAGTTTAATTATGTGATATAATAAAAATAACTTCTTTTGTATATATATAGATTGATGAATAAAAATATGAAGCCACTTACATCCCACATACTCTTTTATGGGAGGTGGATCTTGTAAATAAAGAGGGAAAACTAGTTGATGAAAATAGAAAAACAGTGTGGGAAACATGTGTATGTATGAAATAATTGTAATTTATTATGATTTATAATATAATTAAAAAAATTATCTATTTATGTACATATTTTTTTTTATATTGTTGAGACAAAATAATCAGGACTGACCATACCTGAAGAAAAGATACTTTTAGTAGCTTTAAAGAGGCCAGAATAATATGGTTGATTGGGAGGATTAGGTTTTGGAGTCTCTCCTCAAACATATTTTGAGAAGATAAAATTACATGAAGGTAAATATAATATAGTGATATGATTTCATAAACAAATAGACCCAGTACATGATATTATTGTTCAGTATAGTTTGTTAGACCAATGTATGGGGAAAGATCAATGTGAACCAGCACTGGAAATAATATCCACACATGATCCAAATAATCCAACTAGCTTTGAGGCTAGTTATTTTCCCCAGCCACATACCTCACTCAAGGTATTTAGTTTTTTCATTACCCATTCTCCTAAATGTGAATCAAAAAAACTTCTAATAACTTTATATTACTAAAATTTTATTGGGTACATTTGTATTTGATTTGTATCTGTGAACACCCATTCACCATCTTATTGTGATGGATACAGTGTATAATATACTTGAAGATAATCTACACCATAAATAACTCCCAAAATATCATATGATATTGGGGATTAATCTAGCTCCTTATTCAACTACTGAGTTTCTTATTCCACTTGGGAATATGGATATTTCAATGGTAAATAATGCTATTGCATATTTCATAGCATGGTAATCTAATATTATAATGATATATGAGGTATTTATTTAAAAAAATCACATGTAGAATGTATAAATGTCGATAATAAAAGGTCTGAAGTGAGGTATGATATTATGATCTATATATCTTTGTGGAAACAAAATGTCTGGTCTAGAAAATTTAGTGGATCAACCAAGAAATAAAAATAAAATTTCAATAGTACCTTCTCCCCACCAGTTCCATAGAACAATTTTTCATCATTAAAATTTCACATAAAGACCACTTTTAAAGATAAAAATATGTCTTACATTCCATATGAGAAATAAATTTATGGATCTTTCATGATATATGTAATTTTTATTGAGGCTATAATTGAGATTCTCAAGCATGAATGACTGGGAAACACAGTTGTGATTTCACAAATACATTATATTTTCATAATACATATGTCTAAATAGGGAAATAATGTGTTTTTTAAAGTTATTAATTGTGCATATTTTCAGCAAGTGTTTATATTACTACATTATAAATTGAAAATCATGCGCATAACAATTTGGATTCATTAATCCCTGTATTATTTTATATGGAAAAGTTACCTTTGATAATGAATAAATTGAGAAGATAATAGATGAGTTACATGAAGATTTAGATGAAAAAACATCAGATGATATACTCTGTTTTATGTCTACAATGTATGAATAAAACTATACACTAAATTCATATAAACTATATTTTTAATTTTTTAATTAACTATTTGTTTCAGTTTTTTAAGGAAGCACTAGATGTAGGTCATAATCAATATAGATATACAAAATATTTATTTTTTTGATTCACTGAATGGATATCAAACTAGAAAACCACACATGATGCATATTGTGAATTTTTAATACACTGTAATTAACATTTTAATGATGAAATTTTAATTATATATTCTATTCTGTGTTATAACAAGATTTTTTTTATGATAGGGTGGTCTTTAAATATAGGAAAAATCATGGAACATTGTTTGTGTTTGAGGAGATAAAGAAAATGAATTACTAAAAATAGAAACAAATTATGATATAAATTGAAATATATAACTATCATGAAATTTAAAAACAATTTATTATTTTTTTCAATTTTTCTACAGTATCTGAACTAAGATAATGGCATCTACTTTCAATATTATGTTTGCAAATTTACGAGAGGGATCATAAAAAATAAAAATACCAGCATCCCCCAGTATTAATTTACAAAGGTAGTTAAAATTTCATTAAATATATTTCATAATAATTTGATTGTATATATTTTATTAGTACTAGCAATATTTATGATAACATAAAAATAAGAAGTAAAATTTTATAGATATTTTTTGGAAACAAACACATTGTCAGAATGTATTCCAGAAAAATGAAGGGGATTACTTTCTATGTTTGGTATTTAGGATAAGTTATGAACATAGAAATATATTTGGCGTATGAATGAATTGTTTCAGAATTGTTATATATTATTTGTGAACTTTTTTTAAAGGATAAGTATAATGGAGGAAATATTTTTGTTTAGAAGTTTTTACCTCTAAATAATAAATTTCTTGGGTAATTATGGAGGAGGAGGTGGAGGTGGAGGTAGATTCGGAGTCGGATATTGATTTAGAGGATGAGATAGAGACGGAGGAGGAGATGAAGCACTGGATTGAAAATAATAAAATTGATGGGAAAAGGAGTAGAATGAGGATCCTAACAAGAATGAGTAGGATTCCATTTTCTAAAATGTGTGTGCAACAATTTTCACATAAGATAAGTTTCTGTGTGTATGTGTTTCATTTGTGTTATTTAAAAAATTGTTTCACCACTTTTTATGTGAATTTATAACAGAATTAAAGTGGATGCTTTTTTTAGAATCAAAACAAGAAAAACATATTATTTCAAACTGATAATCATAGGATAAAATATCTATTAGCACATTCCATGTACTATCAAATATTAATGAAGTATGGATTAAACCCCTCACCACGGAAACAATGAACAACAATAACCAAATGGATGTTGTTACTTGCCCTTGAATTCTATAAACTATAAATAAAGGGTCTTAGTAGTGGAAAAGTAGTCACTTGAGCGTCATAAAACAAAAATTAAATCATCAAAAAATAATATAATTCAAATTACATTTTTAAATAAATTTTTGTGTAATCAACTATTGAATCCAGTAGGTGTGTGAGAGAGCTATTGGAGGAAAACCAGTATTGAGATGACATTTTCTTCAAGGAGGGCTGGTTTTAAAGGAAACATTAAGTCCAATGAAAATAAATCACCATATAAATAATTCCCTTAAAATGAAAAATTCACTTCAAATGAAAACATGAAGCACCAAAAATGCTAACAAATACCCCTTTCAAACAGAATCTAATATCTTGATCTAAACCTCTATGAAAATTAAATAAATACAAAATTTCATCAACTAAATCATGAATTTTCAAAAAAGAAATATCTAGTTATTCCACTTTTGTGGGTGGTATAATTATTTGGACTACTCGATCATAAATTAGATGCATGATATAATATCACAAATTCTTGTGAAATTCATACAGTTAAAATTCATTTTTCATGCAGATTTCTAATATGTAAAATGATCCATGTTCATAAGATAATTAAAAAAACCCATCATCATTATAAATAAAAAATACATGAAAATAGTGTTATTCCCATTTTTAAGAACAGATAATGATGATGTTATGTTAGAGTTTATCATAACAAAGAAAACACATTCATATTGTTTTTAAATTGACATTAATTTTATTAAAAAATACAACTAACACAATCTAAACTGTTAAAATGATTTAAAATATTTTTCTTATATTATTAAAACAATCTATAAGTCATTTTTGGAATATAGGAATCCACCAAACCACAATATGATAAATGATGTTCTTGTTATGACTACTAGTGTCTTCCATGCGTTTAAAATTGACATTTTAACTTGAAAAAAATCACTGAATGAAAAATATAAAAACACACATGGATTGTCTTGATAATTTAGAAAAACAATTCATTGGTCATTTTTTATGTATAGGAATTAGTCTCATGTTAGACCCACACACTATTTCCCCTATATGAATCAATGTGTGTGCTTCTAGTTTAAAATGACAATTTTGTAAAAAAAAAGAAGTGGATTACTCAAAACTAAGGAAAATGATTTGTGTTATTTTTATACATTAGGAAAATGATCCATAAGTCATTTGGGATGTCTAGAAATTTGTTTCACCTCAATATAAAACATACTAAGATCGGTATGACTCCATGTGCATCTTTTTTTTTCAATATATCCATTAATTTTAGTAAAAAAAGACACCAAACATGCTCAAAAACCATTTAACACTTTCATATTATTTTGGTATATGAGAAAAAATGATCGATAAATAATTTTTTACATGTATGAATCAGACTCACCTTAATAGATAAATTACGTTCTTGATATGACTCAACCTATCTGATATTAGTCTAAAATTGAAATTTTAATACAAAAAAGAATCATTTACTAAAAACAAAAAGAATAAAATCAATTTGTATTTCTAATTAATGAAAATTATTAATAATTCAATTGTGACATATAAGAATTAGTCTCACATCAATCCCACACAAGATGTGACCTATATTTCTCAAGGTGTGTGTTTGCAGTTTAAAATTTCATTTTAGTAAAAAACAGAATTGGTATACTCAATACCCAAAAAAAATTAATATTATTTTGAAACATTATGACAATGATCCATAAGTTATTTGCGATATGTAGGAATTAGCCTTACCTTGATCCAATTCATGTTGTGATTGTTATGACTCAATGTGTGTCTTTTTATTAAAAATTGACATGAATTTTAGTAAAAAAGACAACTGCCATACTTAGAACTAAGAAATTGAAATATTATTGTTTTGGAACTTTAAGAAAAAAAACATAATTTTCTTTTATGTGTAGGAATATTTCTCACCTCAATCTGATACATGATGTGTCTGGTATGACTCAAAGTATATGTTATCTATTTAAAATAGACAATTTCATATAAAAAGATCTATTAACAAAAAACCTATAAAACGTTTTAAGATTGTCTTGATAATTTAAGAAAATCATTCATAATTTATTTTTTATGTGTAAACATTATTCTCATGTCAAACCTACACATGATGTGTCCGGTATGACTCAAAGTGCATGTTTCCAGTATAAAATGGAAGTTTTGTAGAAAAACAATTGGCGTACTCAAAATCGAGTAAATGAATTTTTATAGTTCTGATATTTTAAAAAAATCATCAACATGTAATTTGGGATGCATATAAATTATACACACATCATACCGACACATGGTGTTATGAGTATGAATCCAAGTGTATTTTTTATTCAAAATTGACAATAAGTTTAGTAAAAAAAGACAATAGACATACTCAAAACTAAGAAAACCCATTCATATTTATTTGGTACATTAGTAAAATGATTGATTAGTCCTTTTTAATTTGTAATAATTATCCTCAACTCAATCTGAAATAGGATTTTCTCAGTATGAATCAAATTGTCTGTTATTAGTTAAAATTTACATTTCTATATGAAAAGTGTCACTTACTAAAAACTAGGAAAAAATTATCGTAAGGTCATGATATATTACTATAACATTTCATAATTCATTTTCAATTGTAGGAATCAGTATCATGTTAAACCCAAAAATTATGCGACCTATATGACACAAAGTGCGTGTTTCCAATTTAAAATTACATATTAGTAGAAAAAAATTTGTGAAATGAAAACAAAGGAAACCTATTTTTATTGTTTTCATATAATAAAAAAAGAACCATAAGACATTTGGGATGTGTAGAAATCATTTTAAACTCAATTTGTTTCACGGTGTGACAAATATGGCTCCTAGTCTATCATTTTTTTCAAAATTGACATTAATTTTAGTAAAAAAGACAGCTGACATACTGAAAACAGAGAAAAACATTCATATTATTTTAGTAATTTATTAAAATGTTAAAAAATTCATCTGTGATGTGTAGGAATCAACAAAACTTCATTCTGATATATGATGTTCCTGATATTAATCAAAATTGACATTTCATTACAAAAAGTGTCACTCACTAAAAATTAACCAAACAGTTAATTTTTTTTTGGAAATTTTTGAAAATGATTAACAATTAATTTTTAATGTGTAGGAATTAGTCTTACATCAATCCCAGTCATAGTGACACCTATTTGACTCAAAGTGTGTGTTTCCATTTGAAAATAACATTTTACTGAGAAAAGGTGTGTACACAAAAAGTGGGATTTGTAGGAATTATTCATACCTCAATCAGATGCATGGTGTGATTGGAATGACACCAAGGGAAACCTTCCAATATATAAGTGTTATTTTTTTTGAGAATGTGCATTACATCACCTAAACCAAGAAAACAATCCAATATTTGTTTCTCATCATTCTATCTTCTGTTACATAATTTATATCCTTATAATTTTTATCTTATGCTTATTTAGATAATTTCCATAGAGATAATGCTGGAAGATGACCAATAAATGTCATGTGACATGAAACAATCAACCACAATGCAATGTGATATATAGTGTTCTTGGTTTAAATCAATGACTAGTTTAAAATTATATTGTTCTATTTAATTTATATATTTATATTCTTTATAAAATGTGAATTTAAATCTTATATTGGTGTGTTCTTTTTTAAGATATGGGGTGTCATGTTCTTTTATACTGGTGAATTATTTTCTTCTATAATTTATTTATTTTATTTTATTTGTGTTTTAAATTTTATGTGATTTCAATTTTGTATTTGTATCTTATTTTTCAAATTTTTGATGTTGTTTATGGTGCTTTTTCTGGTGATATAGTGTACTATTACATCTCAATGCAGAATTACCAATTTATAATGTAACAAGTTGGTGTAACATCACAGTACAATATCCCCCTATAACTTCAATACAAAATGAAATGATAAAGGATTCATATATTAGAACATTTAACAATTCTAATAAAGTTCTCCTTTATGAGTTTATTTATTGTAGCCGATAAAATATTCCTATATAAATTCCTATAGAAGTGATGATATTGTGTCACTTTACCAGTGCTAAATAAATTCACTGATGAATGAATTTTTTTTTCATAAATTTTCTATAGATGAAAAATTCCCTGAACTTTTAACTATGATGTGGTATTTAGAACTTTTAAAGTGGTGAAAAAGACTTATTATATCACTATTAAAGGATTCATTTTTATTTGTGGCCGTAGTAGCAAGATGTCATTATGAAATTTTCTCTATGAAGGCTAAATGAAAGATCAACCCATATCATTTGAGTCCAACACACTCAGTTGGACAAGGAATTGAATTTTTAAACTTTGGAAGTGAAATTTAGGGAATAATAGAGGGAATAAAAATAGATATGAAAAGAGGTTTTAGTATACCTTAAATCACTAGAAATCAATTTAAAATCCTACCCAAAATAAGGGGTGAAATGATGGAGATGGTAGGGAGACCCCCAGCGATGCACACAAATATAAGTGGTAGATATGGGATGTCCGCTAAAAGATTTGAGTGGGAAATAAAGTAATTTTCCCTTTAAAAGCCTCAATGGCCAGGTAGTGGCCACTTCTAACATATTGGTTCCTCTGGCCAGCCACATACTAGTCAATTGTTGCAGGTTTCTAGCTACCAGTAGCCTATCCATTCTATTCCACCTATGATGCCTCTTAAGGCCACCTAAATAACTCTAAATCCATTCACATCATCGAAATAACCTCATTTAAATTTCTCGAAATCTCAAAATTTCCTTCAAATTTTTGGTTCAAATTTTCTCCCATAAACAAATTCATGAATTAAAATTCCTTTATGAATTTTCATCCCATACAAACACTAGAACTTACAATATCTACATCATAACACTTCTCATACATGAAAAGTATTAGTGAGAATCTAATCAAACATAGAGACTTACATTGATGATGGATAAAGGTGAGTCTCTATGTAATTATATGGGTAAATCCTCAACTAGGAACATCCACAGTCATGCCATACTATGAGCACACATGAACTACAAACCCGATCCATTCATGGATAAACTTAAGTTCATCACAAGCCAAAACGCAACACTCAGACCCCATCCAACATCACATTAAAAATTAATCCAACATAATATCTAAATGTACAATAGGTATTAATAGAAATTCATTGGAAATAAGTTAAACTACCCCCAATAGGACACTATATTGTTCCCCATTGTATATCCTAACATATAATTCTATTTGAGTGAAACCTCACCAAATTAAACCATAAACATATGTTTGTGACTTCTACCGACCCATGATCATAAGGTTCCATGGATTATAGGCCCATAAGTAACTCAATAATCTCTATTGGTCCTTTGTCGACTCATGGACATCACTGAGTGAATATTCAAAAGGTTCCACGCTTGAACAATGTGTGCAACCTTCAATCACCCTAAATATATTTAGTGTACAATTAATTATCACCATGTCACTAAAACCCAAATCATTATCTTGTGGAGTGTGTCACATCTATACTAGCCTAATAAAATTATAGATAAATACTACGGGGTTCACTAAAGTTACTATTTTTGAAAATATTATCAATTATACCAGCTACCTGAGGGGCTCCGCACGGTAGCTAGTGGTCATCATCAATTTCACTGTTTCTTCCTAGATACTAGTGGTTGGATGAATGACTCCATTACCCTACCAATGAGATTTCTACAAGAATTATGTTATGTCTAGTTTCCAGCAACATCCTAATGGATATATTGATACCCAATAACCACTTTGACTCATATAAACATCATTTAATTCCTCTAAAATACTATGGAATTTCTCTCAATAAAACATGTCAATCAAGGATTCAACGTAGATTCCTCAAATCTATTTGAATTCCTCATCATGGAACATCTTGATTCAATAAAACCCTCTCATTTTATTCATTAAATAAAATACATGTATTCATTATAATATAAATTTAATCCACTCAAATTAAAAAAAATTATACATAATATAGTATTTGTGATCATAAAAAACATCATTTGTGAGGGATTGATTCAACAATCAACCACTTTTGGATGATCCCAAACACTTTAAAACACTTCATATAAAAATATATATAAATATATAATCAATATTTAAGTATATAACATAGTATTTAATATATTTTTGAAAGCATATTAAACATACAAAATAAATATACAATACACAACTAACCACAAATAAATAACAAGATGTGGAATAGAGATACACACATCCACAATGAAGCTTTTCAAACTACTTCATAGCATGAAATATTTTATAATTTATCTATAAGGACCTAGCCATATAACATTACATAATCTTGTATTAAATTAATAATTCACATTTAGAATCTTTTCAGGTTTAGAGTTTTAGAGAATTATGACATAACTATTACATCTCAATGATTACAAAGTAGACACATCAACTCAATTTCCATTTTTTTCACAAAATAAAAACTCTTTAACAAAAGAGTCATGTCTATTTCTATGTTTTAGAGAGCATGACATTTCCTTGATCCCATACTTGGCCTTATTCCACATTATGTCCTATGAAAAACATTTCAAAAACATGGGATGAGCAAAAAATCACAGTAAGGGATACACAAAGGAAGAAAACATCAGATAATAAATATATACATAACATAATATTTTTAACATACCTCATGAAATCATAAGAATTTCGAAATGCACATAGAGATAAAAAATCATAAAGGTAAATTAAGGCATATATAACATATTTACATTGTAGCTATCACAGCTACATAGGGAGTCACATTTGGAATACCCATCACAGTATATTCCCTAAATATCTTAGGAGAAAAATTAACATTTACCTCCATCATGTTACCCAATGAATTGGAGAGCTATCTCAGGCTCACCAGCCCTAGGATTATCATGGAAACACCCATATATGTAACAATTTCCAAGAAACATAACATAATCATAACAAATAACTTAAGCATAAAGGAAAGATAATGTTACCACATTATAATAACAATATAAAACATTATGATATTGAAATAATAAATCCATTCTAAACACATTTTCAATAGAAAAATACATAAAGAGTATATGGTATTTATTTTCCTTTTAAAAACATTACGGCTTGTTATGGAAGCAAAAGGTCAAATTATACTCGCGACGATGGAAAAGGTCGTTGTCATCACTTACGTAAAAAAAGAAACATTAATTTTTGTCGTTTAGTAAAATGATTCATAGAGAAATGATTCCCTTTGAATGAAATTAAATTTCAAAAGGGTTTTATACATCGTATAAAATAAATTCTTGTATAAATCAATGGTTGCCTCAACGAAAGGAGACTGGGATAAAGTCCCTTATAAAGGCGATATCCTTAGATTATGGATAAATCAATAACCTAATTATGTGTGAAAAAAATAAATACACCCAATACAATTGGATATTACGTGTAAAATAATAATAGGTCATTCACACATATTCATAGCATGAAATAATCAAGAAGTATAGGTTTATCCCAAATAATTAAAATTGGATTATGATGTTCCCTCACAAAAATTCTGATGCCTAACAGTGTCACATAAAATTTCAGAAAACGAGTTGATGAGAAAAAAAGGGTTTCTCATAAATTGGACATAATATTTACAACAATAATGATATATAAGAACATATTACAACATAAGAAGATGTGAATTAAAATACATAACAAAAAGAAGCCTTTTAAAAAGAAGAGGGTGAAAGGTTCCCTTACAGATTTGGTATCCTATGAAACATACACCCCATGAAAGAAGGAACATAAAATGTTTATTTAAATACATATAAATGGATGTATATTACTCAAAGAGTTGAATAATGGGTATTAAATACACCACATAAATGAGATAGTGGCAAATATAGCATGAATCTCATAGGATTAAAAAGTAAGATAAAAACCCCTTACCTTGTTGTAATAAATCAATTTGTATGACCAAAAGATAATAAACACCAAATTAATCACAGAATAACATGAATATAAATAGAATAATTATAATATATATCATGTGTTAGTACACAATACATCACATGCAATAAATAAGTGGCAAACAATGGAAATCTCACAGAATTAAAAGTGAGATAATAAATCCCCTTACCTCAAGTCTGACTTGTCTTGTTCGTTTCATTATATTACTGAATAATAAACTTTGGTAAATTTATAATTGATTAAGGGATTCCTTTAAAGTTTATTATTCAATTAATATCACATATTATCATGTTATAATAATTAGTTAATTATGTGAGTTCATATCATACGTTTTGTCGATGTTCGGAACATGAGTCAACAATGAACTTGTTTGAAGAGAATTGTCCATGTAGTTATAACTAAATCATCTCAAAATTGGATTTAAAGATTTAAATATCATATATATATATATATATTATATACGTATTTAATAATATTGCATATTGTTTTTAGATAAGAAATGAAATGTACTATTCATGGAGACGGTAGGCCGTACGTATGCATGAATGCTACATTCATTTTTTGTCATATTAATGGATTTTAAAACTAAATGAAATATATATATATAGTATAATTCCAGTATAATATATATTTTATATAGGTAACATATGTTCATTAATTATATTTTTTATCAATTCCATGTTTGGCATGAACGAGTTACATCACTTGAGGGGGCGGTTGTCCACACTTCCTCATATGAAATTATCGCATTTGCACAACATGAAAAGCATAAAGGTATGTTTTAAATATAAAATAAAGAGGCCTAGAGAGTAAATAAATATAATAAATATAATATATTATTATAGTTCCATTATAATGGCCACCATGAGAGGTGTTAAAAGAATATTGAACAATTGTTGTTTTGTGAGGCAGTAATTCGCCTCCCACAGAAACAGAATGTTCTTTAACCATTAGACTGAGGTGTGTGTAAGTGTAGGTATAATAATTATCATAAAAAAATCCTAGTATATTGTGGATACTTATTTTATTATGGGATCAAATAATAAGAAGATATTGGTGAGTGAAGAAGGAAAATAAAACAATGAAACTCGAGAAAAGTCTTTACCTCTAAATCGGGTAACTATTTTTGATTTGAGACAAAGGCTTCCTTGGAATGACTTCTGCCTAATGTGAGGATTATAGGAGTGATATAAGTATGTGGAGAGATAATATGATTAGAGGTTGGTTTATCTGAGGTCTTTAGAGGTGTGGGTAATGGGGTAGAGGTGGGGTCCTTTTATAAGAGGGAGGAGGGTCACTTTTGGAAAGTCTTTAAATGGTACTTTATGATAAAATGATTTTCGGATTTTAAAGGTTCCAAAATGATATATTTTGAGTATAATGTGATAAGGGTAAAAAGTAAACCCATAAAATAGGTTTTAGACAAGTTTATGTCTTAGATTTTATCTTATCTTTTCATTTTATTTAAATCGTTCATTAATGAGGTAATCACTACATCATAATAGTGTCATTAATTAATTAATTTATTTAATGAATAAAAATTATAAAACAAATATCATAATGTAGGAAATATTTTTAGATTTCCAATTACTATTTATAGTCTAAGAGATAATTTATTTAAACAAAATAAATATGTTTTACTTAGGATATACAAACATTTGTTATTTTTCTCTTCTTTTTTAAAAATAATTTCATAAATGTCACTATCACACCCATGTGACTCCATAGGCCCTCAAGTTTTGTAAAAAGCTTAACATGGTCGTAAATGACTCAAAAAGGGGATTTGTACACATTTTGGGGTCATTTTATATTATTATGATTTTATTTTATTACCCTTAACTACCTGATTACTAATTAATCATGATTATTAATGATAATTTCCATCGTTACTATACATAATTTCCAAAAACAAAAGAGTCTTAATTACATAATTTGGACCTTCTGATTCCAAATACCATATCAATTTTACCAAATTTCAAACAAATAAATTGTAGTAATTAATTTAAAAATATTTCCCATTGTCAAAACCAAAGATGGGTTTTTAAGAAGTAAAATTTATCAAAAGATTGACTTGTTTTTACATCTAATTGAAAAGTTAAATTACTTCCAATGAACAAAATTATTTTAAGTTATAAAAACATAATTCAAATACAATTTAAAACCAATTAAAAATATAATATAACTATATAATTAAATTAGATGAAAAAGTGGTTTTGAAGTAAAATGCAGTATTTTTTACTATTCATTAAAAATGAACATTTGTTAGAAAGATACCAAAAATTTATCCAAAGTAAATTTTATATTCCAAATTAAAAAATGATTTCAATTTTACAAAATTGAAAACATATAAGTTTCATTAATTAATTTTATAATTAATTCTCACTGTCAAAACAAATAGCGTGTTTTTAAGAAACAATTTCTATCAAATGATTGCCACTTGTTTATGTCCAATTTCAAAGTGAAATTAATTCCAATGAACACCATTAGATTAAATGGTAAAAATATATTTTAACTAAAATTTAAACCCAATTAAAAAGATAATTTATCCATATAAATAAATTATATTAAAAGGAGGCCTTGAATTAAAATACAGCATTTTTCACTATTCATTAAAAATGAACATTATCGGAAAAACAACTGAAAATTAAACATAGTACATTTTGATGTCGCAATTATAAATAAGGATTTTATTTTGACAAATATAACATATAAAATGTGAAAAATGTAGTCTTAAAAAGGGTTTTCCATCAAAAGACAGTTAATCGACCTTTTAAAGAATATTAGAATATTTATTCTTAAAATTGGATTCATTGGAATTTTAAGCCTCTATCATTTATTGGGTAATTGTTAAAATATTTAACAAACATATATAATCATTTTTTAGTTAGTTCTGTTCATTCCTACAATTACAATATCTAGGCGTTAGCTACCATTTAAAATAATATTATTATATTATTAGTGTGCAACATAAGATTTCAATGAAACTCATTGTTGTGTATTGGGTACACCATCGAACATAGAATTCCCTTTAAAGTAATATTAACATTGTATTCACAAATATTAATAAATACGAAAATGTCATATTCTTTATTTACCTGGGATGTTACATTATCCCATTTAATCATGACTAACTTCTCCCCATTTGTGTCTATTAAATGAAAAATAATTAAAAGATAAAAAATCAATCATATAAATCAAGGAGATTAAAATAAACTAAAAACATAAAAGAGATAAGAGTTAAAATTAATATTGTAAATGAAACAATATTTTTAAATGAATTTCATGATTTAATTGGAAAAATAAATTAAGAAAATAAATAAATTTAAAAAATATAAATTAAAATAGATCCCTTTAATGAATAAAAAATCATAGATGAGAGGGATAAATGAAATATATTTAAATAATGTTCAATAGAGTATTGAGAATTCAAAATTCATAACATGTCCCCCATGAGATGAACATTTATTTAAAAAATAATAATTGAGAATAGAAAATCTATGATTCGCCTAAATTTTTCCATTTAACAATGAGTTCAATATGTAATAATAGATTAATGAATCCATGAGATAAAAATTAATTGATAGATCAAAAATTTTAGGAGATAAAAAAATATCATTTGCCTTCATAAGATAAGATAAAATAATATATCAATTACATCAATAGTTAGAGTTTATCAAGACGACTTTGGATATAAAAAGAATAAATCAAATTCAATTTTCAAATTCCAGGAATTAAAATTTCAAAATACAATAACACATAATAAAAAAATAAGATATCTTATTCAAGAAAATAATATTTCAACATGTTCTTTAAAAATCATTTGATAAGATAAAAACAATGAAAATTTTATAATGTTTAATTCCTAAAAAATAAAATATCGAAGTCAGAAAAATTAAATAATTATCAAAAATAGATAATTGAAATAAAAAATATAAGGTAGAGGGTTAGTATTAAAATAATTATTATAATACTTCCCTTGTATTAAATGGTTAAAACATATGAAAGAAACCCTTTTTAGCATGATGGATTGTATTATTTAGATATCAATCTACATTAGAGTAGGATAAATACATTTTTATTGAGAATCCACAATACAATATGTCAATAAGGCATATAGTAATATCCCTATAATATATCAATCAATTATTTCCTTTAGTAACCAAATTTTTGATATTGGAATTAGGTAAAAAGGACTTTGGAACTGAATCGCCCCTCATATAATATTTTTTATTTGTAATAATAGATGAAATATGAATCAATTTTGATCTTCCATTTCATTATTTTTTTATATAAACTCAAAAATTAAATGTATAAATTTTATGTAATAATTAAGAACACTTATATTGAGATAAACCTCAAAAAAATAGTTTTGGGGTATTTAGAATGATTTGATATAAGTGAAACTGAAATGATCATTCAATTGATATTTTGAACCCAACATCTTATTTATATTTTTGATACCATGTATGATTTCAAAAATATATCTCTTTAGGTATTTAATATTGGATTGAAACATTAAAATTTTAAGATGGTTATTGAATTTCAAATCCAATTCATCACTTTCATTGATAATTTTTGTATTCTCTTTAATGATATAGTCTTTTTCATTAATAAATAGTCTAAATTTATTTTTATGTTCATTATAAAACATTAGCGGTTTACAATAACCTTTTTCAAGCTCATTCTTAGCCTATCTAAAATATTTATAATTCAATTTTTTTGAAGATAAAGATAATGGGGGTGAACAAGAAGATGATGGTTTGAAAGAGATAAGTGAATAATGATATATAAACTCATTATTTACAATTAGATGATCCATGAGGAATCTAGTACTTGAAATTATTGACTATTTTTGGTTAAAGAGAACATGGATTCATTTATAGCACTTGACGTTAAGACTTGTTGGGGATTTAAGTAATTTCTTCTTCGAATCCATATTAATTTTGTAAATTGATAAATCTGGCATGATGCGTCCCTTTGCTTTACTAATATACTGTCATTTGTGATTTATGAAATTTTTTTCAGGTCTAGTTTAATTATTCTTATTCATGAGTTTTTTAAATTTCATTTCTAGATACTCAAATTTAGTACCTGTCTCATATGATACAACATCATTAGTGGATCTGAATGAAATGTTTCTTTTCACTTATTTGTCTTCCATATTTTTTTAGTTTTTTTTTCATATTATCCCTTTATGTAAATTTCATACATCATGATGGATCCAATTTGTTACCCAATGACCATATATTTAAAACATTTAAATTATTTTATATCCATCATCTTTTGTTCCTAATATCATAGAAAGATTCATGTAATTAAATTTTCTAATTTTTCTGTACACATATAATCACCATGAGACATTGTTCTAATTAAAATGTAATTAAATAAAATAAAAATTCAAAATATATTAACTATCATGCATAGTAAAAATATAAAATTATTTTATATACATATCATGTTTATTATATTTGACATTTTTTTAGATTAATGTGTAATTTTGAAAAATTTAATTTTTTCATGTGATGTTTTTCAAGTACATATTATATTGAATAAATTTTAGTCATGACTGTAATGAAGATTATTCATGGATTTCTAATAATTCTCAAAGCACAAAATGTATTGGGGAATGAATTTATCTTCTAGTTCAATTGTATGAGTATAACCATGGAAACCAATTTTTCAAATACGATATTCAATACTTCTAAGGAAAACTAAAATGTGAGTTTTCTAATTATAGTAATTTCTTCCATCAAAGAATGTATCATGAGTATAATAGGATGAGTATTTCATACATTATTTTCTTTAAACTTGTTTCGGTTTAAATAAAATATCCTTTGATAAAAATTACAGGTCAGAATGTATGGAAAGAGGGGAGTGAGTTAGATTGATATAATTAAAAATAATTACAGTGATGTGAACCATGTAATAAAAAAATAATAGTGATAAAGATAGTGTCCAGTTGAAAAAATAGTAAGTAATGATTAAGTGACAATGGAAATCAATTAATGAATGATTTTAATAATTAAATCGTGATTCTGATGAGTGTGAGAAAACAACTAACAAATTACGAAATAAGATCATGATAAATCATATATGATAAGAAAAGGATAATTAAATGAGAAATCATAGTGGATTTAAGGAATAAAAAAATTATGTGATAATGAATATGGTGATGATTTTTACGATTTAATGTGTAAATTAAAAGGGAGTGTAGAAATTGTTTGACAAAGTAGTTCAATAATAGCTCAGTATGAGTGTAATATGACCCTTATGAATAATAAACCATATTATTAATTTATTGCCTTATAGTTATAAGATAATGTGTTCTTGATTAGTTTTTCAAGCTGATATAAAACGAATTATAGTTTAAAAAATTGTACTTTTTAGAATAAATTATGGTTTTATTTAAATATTAAATTAATAATATTTTGGAAATTATTTCCAAAAAATAGAGTTTACTTTTTGATTCAATATGCTGAAAAATGATTAGGGTGATTTTTTGGGATTTTACTAATGTACTCAAATTTTAGATGAATAGTAAAATACAGTAATTTACCGTATATATACATTATTAGTTAAATTCACTATTCTTAGAATCATGAAGGATGTAAGAACACATTTTTCAAATTCACTTTCACATACTATTATTATTGTTCACAAGAATCAATACTATCAGTTATCCTTTTGAAAACAATAAAATAATGAGTAAAATAATGGGAAAACCCTCCTCTCCTCCACTATAAGCCACCCCTCACTCCCTCTTATCTTATCTCTTATCAAGCCTTTTCCTTTTCTAAATTCTACTCAAATATGCTAGAAATATCCTCTCCCATGTCCATCAGCCTTTAGTATCATAAAAAGTACAAAACCTCTACAATAAAGAGGTTCTCATGGAAGATAACTTCAAGAGGTAAATTCCATTTCTCATTTAATTTATTTCATGTCCCTTCCATTTCTTTCTATTTCTTTAACTCCATTTATCAAAATGTTATGATAACTATAGTGCCTTAAATATACTAGAATTGTTTTATGATAATTGGTAAAATTATCATCATCTATCATTTTCTCTCAATTTATATAAGAAATGAAAGAACTATATAAGATGTGTTAATTTATCACATTCATGGATGTCAGGTTTTCAATTTCTATTAACATCATTAATTGTGGTCAAGAAAACAGTTTTATGGTTGAACCATATTATTATATAGGTAATATAGCCTCTATAAGGTTCAATAATATTTTTTTTAAAAAAAATGGTATTAATTTAATGATTAAAATGAGTTTGTTGTGACCAAAAATTTCCAAATAACCAAAACAATTATCATTTAAATTTTATATAATGATTCATATTCACTAAAAATAACCAAATTAATTTTAAAAATATGTAATATTATGGATTTTAACTAATAAAATATAAATTTAATTCTATAAACCTATTCTCATTATACATGTTTGTCCATACATTAATATAAGTAATCCAATCATGAATACCAAGAATGGAAATGCTCCCAAACAATGAAATTGAATATCTTAACCCATTAAAAGTCCATGAATGAACCTAATAGGGTTATTATAAATTAATTACATGTAGATGAGGTTTTTTAATAATTAATTTATGAACCTAAATATGACTATTCAGGATATTAAGATCATGTGACGAAAACCTTCAGACATAAGGTAAGGGTTTTCTACCAAAACCTCCATTTTCATTCAGGTTACTCTTATTATCTACATACCTAAATTAAATTATTATTTATTCATATTTAATCAACATATATTCTGTGATAATGATATATATATGTGTATAAACTATAATACTACATTCATTTATTGGGTGTTATTTTTAAAAAAAAATGATATTTCCAAAATTCTTCCTGAAATACAAGCCTGATTCCATGGAATTTAACAAATTATTACCTATTATCAAGGGAGATATATAATATTAAATTGGAAAACATTACCTTATAAAATCACTCATTTTATTATTAAAATATTTTCTTACTTCACTTTTGTTTTTATAAAAATATGTTCCCAAAAAACACTTCTATTCAATGTATAAGAGGATTTATGCAAAGAATTAATTGATGGTTTTAGAAGAGTATCTTTATCTATTTTAAATATATTTTTTTATCCTAATGTATTGTTGGGATTAATATTTTATGATATCATATAACATATTTAATTGAATGGTTTATGACTAGTGTGTCTGTTGTAATGATATTTTAAAACCATTCACCTATTTACTCTGAATGGTTAGGGTTAATGCTTAATGTATTGGGGAAGTTATTTACATTTCATATATTAGTTTCAATTGAATTTATATGTTGTTTAAATTTATCCCCATTCATTTTAGGAATTTATTGGAGTTATTAAGTGTCAGGTGGGGTTAACTATAACCCTTCGATGCATTGGTAGGTCTAATGAGACAAACTATGGTCTTGTCACGAGGCCTTAACAGTATGATTATCTGTGGTCTTGGAACGGTGCCTTGATGGTTGGGTTATGATGTCCAAAATATTGAATTAAATCATTATCAAAATATTATTGATTGTTCATGTGGTTACTTTACAAGTACAATACACATGATTATTTATTATTATGGAATTATTTATTCAACTCCTATTTCTCCCACAGTGTATTCAAGTTTAGTTTATTTTTAAAGGGATACATTTTTAGTAATTCACGATGTACAATGTTTATTTTTATTATATTATACGCTTTATATAATACCCTTAATGATCATTTGAGCTCACTTTTTTATTATGTTTCATTTCATCATGATAGGAAGAAGTTTATTATGAATAACCCGTAGCGATAAACATAGAGTTGTGTATATTCCCAATAAAACTTATATGTTGTATTTAATTTCATGTTGTAATGTTGAACTTATGTATGTATATTGTTTCCAAAGCTAATAAAATAATTTCTCCTTATGGATGAATATTCTTTGATTATATCTCAATGTAATGAAATAATTCATCGGCTCCAGGAAACTGGGGTCGAGTCTTTAGAGTGAGCCCTAACATCTCTTCTCCATAGATTGAGAGGGGTTTCTTATTACTTCCATGACTGTAATTTATATCAAAAAATAATTTTTCCTATTCCTTTTAATTATTTTGGTAAGAAAAATATTCCCTTACCTTATCAATAGTAGAAACCCACCAATGAATATCCACTGCATTTCCAATTTCAAGCACTTTCCCCTCACATTGTGGTTGTGAGCAACCTCTATAAAAGATAATGTGAGAAGAGATATACTTTTATGAAGAAAATATATTAACAAGCTAGTATATTACATTTAAATTGGAATAATTAAGTATTTAGAAAAATTATAGAGAGGTAAATACAGGAGAGTGTCAATGATATTGAGAATAGGAATTGACGCTTGAGAGGTATCCTTGAGATTTATAGAGAAAATCACTTGATTCATCGTTGAAATTTTATAGTTATAATATTGGTAAAAATTTTTGTTTTTAAAACTCTAATGATTCTTATTTATAGCTGTGAATGTATTTTAGAACATTTTGGATTTGTGGGGAGTCATTAAGAATCATCAATCACTTGATAAATGCTGCATGGTCCACTAAATTTATGATTTTTGATAATTTTATCGATCCTTATCGTAAACCAAATAGGCTCCACTAATTGGTCAGTGGGAGTTATAGAGTTCACTTCCTCTATTGAGATACCATCAGTTGGTTAGTGATTTCCACATTATGGATAACTAAATGTATGATGTTCTTTCTAGATGTGGTTGGTTCTCTAGTGTCTATGCATATCTCCAAACACCACTTTGGCCCTTCAAAACATCATTAAATGCTGCCAAAAAGATTCAGTAACATCACTCTAAAACTCAAAAATGTTCCTATATAATTAAATAGATATTCATAAAAGACCTTTAAGATGCCATCCGGATCCGTACACTGAGATAAATGTTATAAGTTTTACTTTTCCATTGCTTTGTTTTAAAAACCACAAATATTTTATCTCTTTCTTAAAACTCTATTACACTAATTTTATATATTCATTATTTTTTAGTATGTTTTTAAAAAATAAAAATCTATTGATGTAGAAATTATTCTAATATAAAATGAATATAATATTTTTATTGATACGTCTATCAGAATGAATGTTCGTTAGATCCATCCGACTAACTTTTATTCTGACCAGAGTATTGTCTAGTTTTCTTTCTATTAGACTAAAAACTCATATCCATTGTACTAAAAATAGACAAGATCCATTGAAATGACCTAGTTTATATTCATCAGATTGAAAAATAACAATATAGTCCATCAGACATTATAAATTTTTTAACCAGAGTAATTATATTTTTACTATTGTATTGAATTCATTAAGGCATTATAATGGTGATAATCAAATATCATCATATGGAAATGTTTTTCTGATATTTCAGGTGAATAACATCCAATGAAATTACAACCAACTACATGAATGATGGAAATATAAGACCTAGAGGAATTACTATAATGGAGTGTGTTTATGAGGATATGGGAGTTGATCGATTTTAAACTCAACACATATGAGATATTTCTCTACATGAACATCTCATTCTTACACATTGTAATTTTTTAGAGAGATGTGTTCAAAAGATTAAATTTGTGGAATTGAAATATAATTAGAAATATAATTTCTTTTGTATTTGGTTTGTGTGATATTGGTTTGATAGAATGACTCTTGGGATAGGAAGGTAGGTGAATCCCAAACATCAGATTAATGGATTCTGGTGATAGAAAGGTAGGAGAACCTAATCCAATAGATCATTGGATTTTGGGGCTAAGAAGATAGGGATCATGTTGATCTTCATATCAAAGGATTTATAGTTTATGAAAGATATAAATGATATCGATATTCAAGATCAGGGGATTCTAGAGGTTTGGGAGATAGAGGAATTTTAATCATCATATAGAGGGATTTCCAACCAGTCATCCAAATTAATTTTTTATTATTTTCATAAAAACAAATTTTGAGGGTATAACGAGAACCCTCACAAGTTTCAATTTCCACATTCTAGTAGACCAAATGATCACAGATTCCAAATTCAAAAACATAAATCCAAACCAAGAATTATAGTGGGTAAAGGATAACAAATTCAAAATTCAAACTCCCCAAAAAGACACCCAAACTGAGGACACGTCAAACCATGAGCCACCCATTATAGCTAGAGTAATGTTTCCTCCCTCCCTCCATCATTATCATAGTACTCCATTATCTTATCCATTACCATCCATCAACATCACAGTCAATGACTGGAAAAAACCCCCAAAATAGAATCCATAACACTATTGAATTACCTTTCCATTAATAATGACCCACAATCAATAAAAAACACATTGAAAAATCATCAAAAACACAAATAAAAAATTGAAAACACATTGAAACAGAATCGCAAAGAAAATTAATAACCACTAAGGTAACTTATAGAAAAAAGGCCTCGGTAAAACCTGCCTCATAGAGCACCTACCGCTCACACAGACACATCCCAGAACCTCTTCTAAAACCTCAAACAAAACTGACCTAGAATGGGGTAAGATATTTGGAATCCAAATCAGAGTAAGAGTGGACTAAACCTACATAACAAGCCTTGAAGAATCCAAAACCATCAACACTATATAAAAAATCATCAACAAACCATCACTTTTAAAAAAGTGAGCATGACTCCGTCTAAAATATCTATCAAAGGACCAAAGTAAAATCAAATTCATAAATGTGAAACATCAGGAAACCGAAACCCCAAAAAATATAAATAAATGAAAATGGAGAGGGAGAAGAAGTCAAGGAATGAGTAAATGAGGTATCTGAGAAAGAGAGAGAAAATCAAGAAGTTTGAAACATCCTCCGATAGAAGAAATAGATAATCGTGATGATGAGAAATGAGATGGAGAGGAGGTCTACTCCAAAGCCAGGGGAAGGTCCCTGGATAGATGTGATGTGCTCTCTGGAGAGTTATTAGGGATAAAAAGGTGACATATAGGATTTCCTACTATGGAAAAAATATTATAGTTATGTGTACAACTATGGATATCTTATGTCATGATTTTCTACATCCTTAAATCTAATGGTTGAATAGTAAAACTACAACTATAAAGTTTTTGAGTCATTATTACCTTATTTTAATCTTGTGTATTACTTATTTAAAATATTTTACATTTCTATTTTAATTTTATATTAGAATTTTATTTTACTAATCATCTTAATAAACTATTTTTCCGTTGCATATATGAGACCTATAAAAACATTGATTTATTACACTATTTATTAATCTGATATACACATTCTGATCATCAGACAAATTTAGAGTAGGATCTTTTTGACATAGGAGGTTTGGTGTTTTTTGTTAGTTTAAATAATTAAAATATAATTCAACCCCTCTTATAGCCATTATAATAACATATGATCGAACAAAATCATGATTTGTATAGATCCCTTCATTTGATTCAATAAAAAAACATGAAGGCTTAAAAATATAGCTATCATCCAATCAATTGGAAAATTTAGAAACATAATACAGCGTTTGTAATCACAAAAGCATCATCAAAGAGAGTGGTTAAATAGTATATCCCTAAAATCATTCATATATCTATTCTTGTTATCCTCATGAAAGTAAAACATAATAAAGGATGGGCTTAGATCCTCATTATGAGAAAGTATACAAAAAAATATGTACTAAAATAAAAAAGTATAAATAATATGGAAAAGTTAAGAAATAAACAAATTTTCTATATAACTAAAACAATAAAAGGGAAATATATCCATGGTTGAAATAATAATATAAATAATCACATGGATATCAATAACTAGTTTCATAATGATATATTTCTTATGTTAGACATCAAAATATTACTGTAAGATGTTTTTGGAATGAAAAACTACAAAAAAATATATTTCACATGCCAAATACTAGTACTAGATTGTCGCATTAAACCTAAAAATGAACATATGGGCCATAATGAGTCTCTTTCATCACTGAATTGGTCTAATGCATTCATCCTATGAATTAAATGAATAATAATTCAACAAATACCCTACAAATCATTAATATGGAAAAACTATCATACAAAGTGTAAATATTTTCCCAAGAAAATAAATAGATTAATATGATTATAAGAGATATATAGATATATGGTGGATGGTATCATTAGATTATATCCTCAATAAATTATAAGATTCATCAATGGTGTTTCCATTTATGAAAACAATTTAAAAATATCAATGGAATATTTTCTAAGGAAAATACCATTTTTACATTGACATCACATTTTTTAAATAAAAAATTAAAATTATTAGGAATGTTATTTTCATGGAAAAAATACTATAAAATTTAAAAGTAATATTTAAATTAAATAATAGTCATGGTGATTGGAAAATACATTCTTATAATAATAATTAAAATAAATATTCCATTCAACCCTTTGATAAAATTAAACCAGTTCATATAATGTTATGAAGAATAATTTTAAGATAAAAATAATAAAAGGGTGAGGTTATATGATTTTTAATGGTAATCAAGGGTGATTCTATAAGTATACAGGATTTATAAGAAGTATATAAAATTTTACAATTATATCCTGTATATC
The DNA here is from genome assembly GCA_963277665.1 of Viscum album. Taxonomy (NCBI): domain Eukaryota; kingdom Viridiplantae; phylum Streptophyta; class Magnoliopsida; order Santalales; family Viscaceae; genus Viscum; species Viscum album. The sequence continues at coordinate 512,484,805 of OY728141.1, read as the reverse complement.
AAGGATCCTGATATTAGGTCATGGAATAAATAGAAGTTCATAATTACTCAAAGATATTATTCAATGAGATAATAAAATAATACATGAAATTGTTTCATACACATAAGAATAGAAAATCATTTTATAATTCTTCATGGATCCCTTCCAAGACCATCATAGTGTACAAAATCCCTTATAGAACTGAGTTCACTCTTCATTCCAGCCCTGTATTACTGAACTGGGTTCACCTCCCATTCCATTCCTATATATCTCATAAGATATAAAAATTTAATCATTGAATTGGATGGATATATTAGTCCCACCAGTCACATAATGAAAACCATACATAAATATTCCACAAGAATGTAAATCTTTGAACATATCAGAACCCCTGGAATTAAATGGGTTTTATAAACATTATTTAATCATATCATAACCCATGGAAAATAATTGTGTTTCATAAATATCATTCAACCATAGGATGATTAGGGATATTATCCATGAAAAATATCCACAGTAAAGAATAAATATCATCATATAAAGTTATCATAGATGGAAAATTATTTATATATATCACTTGAATATAATTCTTAAGAAAAATACCCTTTCATGTTGTAAAATTTTGTCTTTTATTAAAATTACACGGAATTTTGAATGAAATGTTATTATAATAAATTTTTTATATTATATTTGATTATTAAACGAACTAATTCATAATGAAAGTGAAATAATATGTTCATTCCATATATGTTAAAATAACATTCATTTCCTACTTTTTCTTTTAAATTTACCAAATAACATATTTAAAAAAATGATAAAATGAGCCATTTCAAACCTTTTACTAAAAATTCAGACATGGGTATAAATGAATATAATTTTTTTTTATAAGAATACTAAAAATATTAGGTATTTTTTAAGAAACATGAACATTAATGATAAATATTACCCAATGAATAATTACCTATAAACAATCTCAAATAATAATGGGATTGTTAAATTTATCCAGACCTTAGGTCCATTTTCCTTTTTACACATATGAAACTACTATATAATTTTATAAATAATGTTATGAATTTAGACCAAAAACCATATTATTATTTATGATATCATATATGATCTTATTATATCATCTTTTCACATGTTTGTTAATAATATTAATTATTTCCCTTCTTTTGGGTGGTAAATGCTTCATTTCCTATACATGTTTTATCATATAAGAAGTAGTTATTATTCATAAGATATAGTTTCTTCATATTCAGAATGATATTAATGTAATATATATCATATTTATTTATTATATACATTCATATAATCATTATTTAATGGTAATCATGGAAAATGAATCACAACGCATTGTGGAGATGGTAGGTCGCGTGTACATATGAGCGATGATATGTTTCCCTAAATGGTGAAATGGGTAGGAAATGGATGGTATATTAATTTATTTCTAAGAATAAATATAATGGTATAATTATCATATATATATTTGTAATTTCATTTATTATAACAATTCAAGTAATGTGGGGATGAAAATAGATTACACCTATGTGTGCTGATCGTAAGCTATACGCACACACACGTGGAACTTTCATTTTTTGTAGGACAGATAAAATGTGTAATATTGTTGTTTCATAATAATAATAACATATAATAATATATTTTATACTGTATTTATTACTTTATAATGGAAATAACCCATGAAGAGGAATAATAAGAATAAATAATCTTGAAATAGTTTTTAATGACGTTTACCTCTTCCTTAGAAAACTTGGTTTAGATCTCATCTTAGCGACACTAGGGTCGGTATTTCTAGAATAGGAAAACCTTTTGAATGTTTATAGGGAATTTTAGAAGATAAATTGGTAGGGTATGGTCAATATTGAAGGCTCAATGTGATGTGATCAAGTGAGGGTGGATGTTTCCTTTTATAATTGAGGTGAGGGGAACTTCTGGAATTTGAAAAATTATTAATTTATAATAAATTCAACATAAATGAAAATATATAAAAAATACATGGATTCAATGATAAAATGAGATAAAGTTGTAATATCATCAAATGATAAATTGTAGACAAATTTTGGTATTATTTTAAACTTTATCAGTTTGATTAACCCCTAGTTAACTTATTTTTATTTTAACTTTGGTAAAAAAAATTCAACACTATAAAGTTTTACTTTTAACTAATGTGATGTAAGTTAGACCATAAATGAAAATTTTAATGAATATAGACCATATTACAATTATGTTTTATATTTAACTATATTTTTTATATTTCATATAATTTAATAAAACATTACTTTGATAAAATATCATTTCTCTCAATTTCCCACTATTCATTTTTTGGACTTTTAAAAATATCAAGATATCAATATAAAAATGAAAAATATACTTTATTATGTATATATGGGTTAAATTCCATCTATAAAATTATTTTATCACTTTAATTAAATATAATTATATTTATTTTAATATTTATAATAACATATTTTGATATTTCTGTTAATAAAATAATTTATACATCAGTGTTGTGTAATTATTTAATAAAATTTTTCTTTAAAAAAATTAAAAATAAAATTCCATGATGAACAGAAATACTCTATATTTCATAATATTACTTATACTATAATATATACTTTTTGTAAACCTAAATTAAAAATAATATATAATTTAAAACATGAAAAAGACATCTTTGATTTTTTTTAAAAATAAAATATTATAAAAATTATAATCTCATCTATGTGCCCTAAAAAGTCAAAAATAAATTTATATTATGTAAATATGGTTATTTAGTTAAAACTTTAAATTTAGGTTTATTCATCACAAACGTTTTCCCCATGTGGACACATAATATATATTTAAGACAATGAAAGTGGCATTTTGTGACTTTCATTGACTTAAATATCATATATGTCATTTTCATTGAAAAGTGTCCACTAAAAAATTAATTTTTATCCATAGGTTTTAATTATAGACTTATATTCATCCAATGAATATTTTTCAACTGTTAGGTTCATTTTAAAGTCATTATAATTTTATATTAACATAAATTACCCAATTTTCCCTTTACCGTGGAAACAAACACTATCAAGGTTATTATTCATAATAAACCAAAATAAAAGAGGCCTATTAATAAATTTGGACCATGAGAATAAAAATTTGGAATAAAATTTTCAAAATTCAAGAAAACATAAGTTGTAGAATTTACTTTATAAAAAAACCGATAAAACAACATGAGAAATGGTTTTTTGGAAAAAATCCCATTTAAATCATAAAATGTTTTTAAACATAATTTAATTATAAAATACATCTAAAGGAAACTAATGGTATTATTTTAAATGAATAAAAACTAATTAAAATTAAAAACTAATCCAAAATCTTTTGACCTTATAAAGACTTTAAATAAAATATAGTTTTCCAAAAAAATAGTATTTTCACTATTCTAATCAAATAAATGTTTTTAGAAAATTATATGAAAAATAATTTTAGGATAATTTTGTCATGAAGAATTTAAAAATGAGATTTTTTTGATAAATTAATCTTTAAGTAACTTATAAAAATTACTATTCAATTATAAAAATAAAATAAAATCATTTATGAAAAAATATATTTTTGGAAAATAAATTCATGTTAATAAAAATTGTGGGATACTTTTCTTAGAAGATAACAACACATTCATATTAATTTGGAACATTAAATTTATTTCAAAAAGTAGTTCATAATTTTCATGCTAATTTAACAGCTATGTTATAAAGTACTTATAATATTAACGTGTTTTGTTTCAAATCACAGTTGCATGAAACAAAAGTTGTTGATAAATTAATATTATCTAAAGAGAAATATTTATTAAAATATAGTTGTGTTACATTATACCACTCCTAAAATGTGTTTTTCCTTCAAAATTAATCACTTGGAAAGAAATATATGAGGATTCCTATACCTCATCACATCTCTAAATTCCCACATAGCTTCCTCAAATTGGTTGTTTAACCATAAAAAATAAACCAATTGAGTGGTCTTTCATTCTACAACTTTTTATCTATAGGAATATATATATATATTTGTTGTTATTTATAAAAAATATATTTCTACAGTAGTATGAATTCTGAGTTTAGTACATGTGAAGGATCAAGAATATTCATTATTAGGAGAGTTACATGGAATATATGCACTACTAACCCAAATCATTCTTGGATCACCTTATGTTCATCAAAAAATAAAACTAGGCACTCAAACCCCATACAACATATCATTAAAAACACATCCAAAATCATATCTGGATTTACAATAGATTTTTATTGAAATTCATTTAAAATAAGTATCAATACCCCCAACTATCCAATTGTGAAATCCTTACTATATAACATAACTTATTGTACTATTTGAGAGAAACTAATAAAATATCTCCATAAACACAGGAATTTACGTTATACTAACCCAAATTCACTATTGTGTTGGTCCTACACACGATCATAGACATCACCATTTGAGATTCAACAGGTTCCATGCATGAATAGTTTGTTCCACCTTCAATATCCCTGAACCTAATGAGTGTATAGTCCCCTACAACAGAATAAATAAAACAAAAATCACAATCTTGTGCGTTGTGACACATCCATAATATGATAAATCGCCTAATTTAATATCCATCCATGCCTGTTACATTTTAGTTTCACCAAACTAAGAGCATTCAAAATTATATCATCATTAGGGGGTGAAAACTCACCAATGCTATGGATAACCATTCAAAATTAGTGGCAATTACTCATTAAAATGTAAGCTACATGAAACTAGGAGAACCCTATAAACCCCTCTTAAATATGTCTTAGATTCTATTCAAGCCTTACCCACATGCATAACTTCCACCCATCTCCATAAAAAAACAAAATCATCCAACCAATATTACACCCTTCTTTTATTGTGAAACTAGTGTAAATAATGATGAGTATTCGAAAGGTCCAACCCCCATAAACTCAGCTTGATTCCAAAATCCTCATCACCCATAGTTTTTCCATTCTAAAAATTATGGACTAATGATTACAACATCATTTATCTAGTATCACATCCTACAAAATGCCTTTATAGTGAGGAACCTAATCATGGCTCTCACATTCACAACATATATGGAATCACTATGATCAGTACTTGTGGTATCATTTATTACTATACCCACTTTAGGGCATAATACACATGATGAAATTAAATTCTGAACCACCAAACTACAAGGGAAATGGTCTTAATAGTGTATCATACTATGGGAGTACTCCATTGAGAATCCCAACCACTAGATGATCTACACTGGTCATCCACGTACAGAACTAACCCCTTTAGGATCATAATCTTATACAAGTACACCAATATACAATGATATCATCCTACCATGATGTTTTTTGAGTAACCTATAGTCATAGGGTTTGGTTAAGTAGAATTCCATTCCAAGGTATATAGGAAAATTTGATATAGGTTATTACTGAAGATTAAAATAACTGATCCCACCATCCAGGTTAGACTAATAATCTTGGGATCCAATTCCCTTTTTGAAATATAAAATATCATAACATATCTCATGCATACGGGGTACATTACCATCATTGTCATTATCATCAATAGTCTTACAATAACTCCACATGACCTACCATCAGATGGAAATATATGCATCTCAGTTCATCATAGTAGAATACCCCTATGATATTTTATATGAAAAATTCCATATGATCTGTTACAAACACTTTGAAAATCGTAAATTTCATCTTAGTGACAATGATCACACTAGTAGGCCAATATGTCATGTGAATTCTATAAACCTTACACAATTAATAAAAACACCTTCTACCCATGCTATCCAAGAGACAAATTAAAGATAATTCATGATCGATAATCCAATCACCACGTGTGTTACATTAAGTGATGATTATATAACTAAATATATCATAATAGGAAAATAAATCCCAATTCATAGTAACATGGAATTCCTACCGGAATAGTTGTTCATGAAATACAATACCTATATCCATCATATGCTCTAACACGTTCTAATACTTCATGGATACTATAACCCAAATAGTATGAACAAATAAAATTAAAAAATCTGATACCAATCTATAATGTCATTCAAACCCATACTGATGAGGGACTATACCCCATATATAAGTCTATCAAATTGAATCCAGTAACTTGGATCTAGTGGTTATCATAATACATAATCTCAAAAGAAAATAGATATCATCTAATATGATTGAATAGTTTTGAAGTCTTTGGAGTCTAGATTGATACATGATTCACTATGTACATTTGAAAACATGAAATAAATCACTTCTAGTATATATAGGTTGGGGTGGATGGAAATAGGTAGAGGGGGTGGGGTGATTTTCCACTATACAAATTAAAACAATGAGAGTAATTGTAATTAAAAATTTAAATAACAAATGATATTGAGTTAATGTGCAGTGGAAAAACAATAATACATAATGATAAAGAAATTATGGAAGTAAATTTATGAATTAACATAATAATTAAATTGATATTATTAATAGTGTAACTACATAATTAATAATTAATGAAATATGATTTGAATAACTTCGATATAATGTGAAAAGAGTATTTACAATGATAATTAAATGAGAAATCACAGTGGATTTAAGGTGTATCAAAATTATTTGATTATGAAAATCATGATGATATTCATGAGAAAATATGTAAATTGAAAGAGAGAGAAAAAATATTTTAATAATGGTTTTTGATAATGTCTCAGTGTGATCCCCCATTTATTCTCGCCTTGGGTTGAGATGTTTTTCTTATTACTCCTTATATTTTTACAGAGGAACACAAACCAATTTCTCCTTTTCCTATTATTATTTGTAGCAATAAACTCATGTCCCATACTTTATTAATAGTAATATAATGTTGGTGAATATTCCATACTCCTCAAGTGGTGAGCACCCATCCCTCACTTTGTAGTTGTGAGCACCCTTTATAGAAGATGAGGTGTTAAGAATGATATTTTATTGATTCAAATATAGTAAAAAACCATTCACATGGGTCTCAATTAGAATAGTAATATTTTTAGAGAATATATAGAGAGATAAGGTGATGAGGTATCCTAAGATATTGAGAATAGAAACTGTATCTTTATATTTCTCCTTGACATTGGGGTAGAAGAATTCACGATTCATTATTGGCACATTATAATTACATTGTTGAGGTATTATAAGATTCAAAGTATCCAAAGACTTATATTTATAGTCTCTAAAGTCTTTAAGATCATTTTAGAACATGAGTGAGTCATTAAGAATCATCAAATATGGGATAAATACTTTGAGGTTAAAAAATATTATGATTTTTTACAATATTCTTGATTCTTACCAGCTACCCAATGGGCTCCACCGGCTAGCCAGTGGGACTATTAGATTTCACATATTCTTCCAATAATCTATCAGTGTGATTAATAGATACACTAGATAACTATTTCTTTTTCATGTATGATGGAATGTCTAGATTCCTCCAACATCACAATGGATCTACAATTCCATGAAAACTACTTTTACCCATATAAACTTCATTCAATCCCCATAAAAGACTAGGGAACTTCTCTCTATCTAATATGTCCATCAATACCTCAACAAATATTCATAAAATATATTTCAACATGTCATCATGATACATATGGATTCAAAAAGATACCCTTATTTGTTTCATTACAAACAATATATGGAGATATCATAATATAAATTTCATCAACCGAAAATTTAAATGGTTTACACATAATAGAATATTTGTGATCATAAAAAAATCATGTGAGAGAGAGTGGTTCATCAATCTACCATTTTTTGATGATGTTAATAACAGAAACAAACACTTGATATAAAAAGATATATGATGAGAAAATAAATAATGAATCATATAATATAGTAAAAAATATATTTTCAAAAGTATATTCACCATTCTCAATAAATAAGCCTCTGAGTAGTAGTGTTTTCTTTAGTTCATGGTGATAGGGTTTGATTTTGGTATTCTTCCCCTTCCATCCTCTGGAATGGATCTTGTATCGCATCAACATCCTTCAGCTCAACGTCAGGGTGGTATGTGGTGGTATCTTTTGGATTCGACTGCAATGGAGAGGTTATGGCTTTGACTTGGCTTGGTGACGGGCCCTGTGAGTTTTCGACTTCAACTCAGTTTGGTGTAGGCTCTTGTGAGGTTCAATATTTTTCAACCCTAGGGCATCATATCGGGCTGCAAGTGAGGTCTTGGGACATCTCGTCATTGGTTCTCGAATTGGCGTCGACCTCTGAGTGGTGGAGGGGGGAGGGTTTCGTGGTTTTAATTCTGGAATTCATGATGTTCTTCTACAGGTTTGATTTTGGTGATTTTCATGTTCTATGTTGTTTGTGTTGGATTGGTAGATTTGTATGATGATGGGTCTGTTGAAATGGTGAGTGGTTGATGGATCAATTTTAAATAAAAGAATGATCTCATAAAGGAAACCCTAGATATGGTTTTCCCTTGCCACTGCCTCCATCTTCCTAGGCTCTGTCTGGATGTTCCCTTCGTTGACATTCCGGCTCGGCAAATCAGGTTGTGGCTCACGACTTTGGGGATCCTCTTCCATCTATTCCAACGTTGTCTCCTGCCTCCTTGCCCTATCCCTAAATTTTATAATGATTTTCAAGGTGGCGTGGTGAAGGTTTGGAGGCTTTGTTCAATGTCTATGGGTTGCTTCCATGGCTGATCTTGGTGTGTTGAGAGGTTTGTTGTGGGTTTTGAGTGCGGTCTCAGAGGCAGCGATTCGATTTTGTATCTAGCTTGCATTTTTTTATAACTGGTGACTAGTTCAGTTGGTTGAATCATTAAATCTACGGTAAGGGTATTATTTGGGTATGATTGTTTTGTGGAACTATGGTCTTTTATCTTGGGTCAATGAATTTGATTCTTCTCAATGGACGACTTCAGAAGAGGTTCAGAGCAAGGAGATTTCATGGTTCAATACTTTTTAGAATTATTTGTTTTATAGGGTATTGCATTTTCCATCGGTTCTATTCCTATGCATTCATGGACGAGATTTCTTTCTGTGTAGTGTTGAGAAGGTGGAAGCTAATCACTCTAATTTGGATTCTAGTTAGGGGACCATATTTGCAGATTTGAATCAGTTTTTTTCGTTATGGGACACTGGATTTTGGGTATTAATTGTCTTTATGTCTTCGATGTTGTTTGGGTTCCCCCTTACCCCTAAACGGGGTTTATCATATCTTAATAATAAAAAAATTTAAATTTCAATCAGTCAACAAATAAAAAATACAGAACAAAACTACAAATAAATCATAGCATGTGGGACATAGATACACCTCTAAAACATGATACTTTTTAAAGTTCTTCCAAACACAAAATATTTCATAATTTATCTCCCTTTAAACATTAATCACTCTCATACCATTGGTTTTTTTATTAACACTATGATAACTGAAAGATAAAAAATATAACATATAAACCAATGAGATTGAAATAAACTAAAAATAAACAAAATAAGAGATAATAGTTAAAATTAATATTTTAAAACAAACAGTATTTTTAAATGAATCTCATGATACATTTCAAAATAAAAAAATATTTTAAATAAATATATTTGAAAAAAATCCAAATAATCCATTTAGTGAATAATAAATCATAGATGATAGGGAGAGATGAAATGTCTAGAAATAATGATTTACATTATACTGGGAATTTATAAAATATACCCTTTTACCCATGATAAGAACATTGATTATAGATACATCACCAGGAATATAAAATCTTGGATCCACCTCAATTGTTTCATATAACTATGAGGTGAAGTGGTAATAATAGGTCAATGAATTCATGATAGAAACAATAATTGATAGATCAAAAATCTAAATAGATAAAGATAAATCATTTGAATTCTAGAGATAAGATAAAATAATAAACCAATAATATCAAGAGTAAGAGATTTTCATGATTACTCTGGATATAGAAAAATAAATCAAATTCAATTTTCACATTCCATGAATAATAATTTCAAAATAATGAAACATAATAAACAAACATAAGATGTAATATTCAATAAAATAATATTTCTATATATGTTTTTTAAATAATTTGGAATGATAAAACAATGAAAATTTCAAAAGGTTCACTACCTAAAAAATGAAACAGTGAAGTCACAAAACATAATTCATTATTAAAAATCAATAATGCAAATAAAATATAAATGTAATTAGGGTAAGGTAAAATTATTCATTATATGGAAACCCATGCGTAAAATGGTTAAACCATATTAAAGAAACACTTTTGAGATGCATGTATTTTATTTTTGAGATATCTAATTAAATTTTAGGTTAAAAATCTATATTTATTGAGACACCACATTTAGATATGTCAATAATATATAGTGGAATATCAAAAAAATATATCAACAAAATTCTTCCATAGGTACACAAATTTTGTATCTTAAAATATCGGCTAAAAGGGACTTTGGTACTGAAGATTTATTTGTATAATAATTTCTATTAGTCATGTTATATGAAAGATGGATCAATTTTGGTATTCCATATCATCATTTTTCTAATTAATATCAATAATTAAATGTATATTTTTTACATAATAATAAAAAAATTTATAATGAGAGAATCCTTTAAAAAATTATTTTTGGAGTAGCTAGAATGAATTTAAAGAATTGTGACCCAAACAATCTTTAAAATGATATTATGAAACCAACATATTATTTATATTTTTTTAACCAAGTACAAACTCAGAAACATATCTCTTGTTATATTTAATAGTTGATTCTAACATTTCATTATTAAGATGATGTTTTAATTTCAAAACAAATTCTTCCTTTTTTGAATTTTTTTCCTTCTCTTTAAGAAGTTGGTTCTTTTCATTAGTAACATGTCTCTATTTTGTTCTATGATCATTTTAAATTGTCATGATTTTACAATAACATTTTTCAAGCTTATACATAGCATATCATAGATCTTAACAATTCATTTGTCTTGAATAAAAAGATAAATATGGCCAATAAGAACATGAGGGTGTGGAAGAGATAAGTGAATATGGAAAGCTAGACTCAATATTTACCTTTATATTTTCCTTGATAAATTTATGAATTTAAAATCTTGATGAGGTTTTGGTGAAATAGACCATTTAGTCATTTCAATCACTCCAAGTTAAGACATTAAGTAATTTATTTCATTTCTTCTCCTATTTCATATGTATTTTTTGAAAAGAAAAATATGGATTTATTTTTCCCTTTTTCATTAATATCATGTCATTTGTGATTTATGAAATTGATTTTTATTTTTTTTCATTATTAGTTGACATCTTGTAATTCAATTGTTTATTTAATTTTATTATCTAATCATCAACATTAGTCTCACCATCATATGAAACACCATCATCAATATATCTAAAAGTAATTATTCTTTTAAATTCATTATCTTCTATATCATCTTTATTTTTTTATTTATATTATCACATTATGGAAATTTCATACATCATGAGGGGGCTAATTAGTTCCTCAAGTGGCATATATTTTATATCTCTCACTTCTTGTATTTCCACCAAATTTTGTTACCATGATCCTATAAAAACCCATGTAATTTTCTATACTAATATTACTATAGAAAAATACCTACCATGATAACTTTTTCCATTTTAAATGTAAGTAAATAAAGTAAAAAAAATCAAAATAGATTCAATCACATGAATACTAAAATAGTCAAAGTCATTTTAGTACATATAATGCTTATTGCCTTTGAATTTTTTGTGCCTTCATGTGAAATCTAAAATAATTTCAATATTTCATTGGTGGTATTTCAAGTTAATATTCTATTAAAATCATTTTAATAATGTCTATAATGAAGATTATTCATGGATTTCTCATCAATATCAAATGGCATAATATCATGGGGTGTGAATTTATCTTAAGGTTCTATTGTAGGAGTATAAAAATAAGAAACCATTTTCCAAATATGATATCCAATACTTATAAGGAAAATTTAAATGTGATTTTTCAAATTACATTAATTTTTTTCAAAAAAAGTAAGGATCAAGAGTATAATTGGAAGAGTTTATCCTACCTTCATACTTTGAAACTTGATTAGGTTTAAATAAATGTGGATAGAAATATGGGAGTGAATTAGATTTATAAAACAAAATATAAGTAGTGTGAAGGATAATACAAAATAAAATAATATTAGAGGTAGATATAGTGTTCAATAAAAAAAATATTAAGTAATAATATATCAATAATGGAATTCAATTGATGAATGAACTTAATAATTAAATTTGAATTAAAAATTATGTGAGAATACAATTATAAATTTATAAAATAGGATAATGATATTTTATATGTTATAATAAAAAGAACATTAATTAATTTATCATAGTGGAATTAATGATTATAAAAATTACGTGATAATGAAAATTAAGAGGATTTTAATGATTCAATGCGTAAATTAAGAGATAGTGTATGCATTCGTTGACAAAGAATCTTGACAATAGCTCTGGGTGAGCCCTAATTCCTCCACCCCTTTAGTTGAGTGGTTTTCTGGTTACTACCTTGATTTTAATATAGATTAAGGAAATAATTTCTCATATTCATTTTCTTGATTTTTGTATGAAACAAAACAACCATACTTTATCAATAGTAATAACCTATTGATAAAGATCCATCATTTTCGATTTATGATAACTTTTGCCTTAAATTGTGGTTCTTTACATCCTCTATAGAAGATAATGCGCGAAGAGAGATATTTTCTTGATGAAAATCCATTAAAATTTTAGGCCTTAATATCTTAATAAGAATAATTTTATTTAGATATGAGATATAGGGAGGAAAATCGTGGATATATAAAAAGATATTTAGAATAGAAATATTCACTTGAGATGTGTCATTGAGATTGAGGGTGAATATCACTTGATTCATTATCAGAATTTATTAATTATAATTTTGAGATAATTTTATGTTTCCAATACTCCAATGAATCTTATGTATAGCCTCAAATTTCTCTAGTTTTTTTTTATTTCAAGGGAGTCATTAAGAATCATAAATGAATGTTTAAATGCTACAACTTCCACTAAAGTTATGAATTTTGGAAATTTTCTCAAAGCATATAGACTACCTGATAGGCTCCACTAGTTGTCCAGTGGCTTATGGGAGTTCACTTACTCTGTCTGGACTATATCAACTCGTTAGTGAGGTCCACTAACTAGTTGGTGTGATTAATTCAATTATAATGTATTTTCTAGATGTGACTAATTGTCAAGTGGCTCTATAGATCTCCAAAAACGACTTTGTCCCATCAAAACATCATGAAATGACTCCAAAAATATTTTTAACATTCACTTTAAAATTAAAACATGTTCATAAGATTCCATTATAATCCATATATTGATTTTAATTTTATACTTTTTAATTTTCTGTTACTTAGTATTTAAAATCACAAACACTTTAACACTTTCTTAAAACTATATTTTACTATCATTTTATATCACAAGTGTTCTCAAATTTTTTATAAAACATAGTTTTCTACTAAATATAGAAACAATTCTAATATAAAAAATATAAAAATTTTTATTATCCATTATATTAGACTAATTGTGCGTCTAATCCATAAAACTAACTTTTGTTCAGACTAGATGATTGACTAGTGTTATGTCTATCAGGCTAAAAATTTCATGTCCGTTAGACTAAAAATAACCATGATCCATTGTAATGTCTTGTGATTACTTCATTGGATTGAAAAAGTATAGTATTCTCTATCGTAATATCTGAATATTATAAATATAGTAATTACACTTTTTTACTAATGGACATAATTAATTATTGAATTATAATGGTGATTAGAAAAATGAAATTGAATGAAAATATTTTGATGAAATTTTAAGTGAAGAAAATACAAGGCCATTGTAAAAAACTCTTAGAACCATAGAAATATTATATTTTGAGGATTTCTTATAAATAAGAGTGAATTCAAAGAGAATCGAGCTGATGGATTTTTCGACTCAACATATCTGATATTTTTCTATCATTAAACTTCTCATTCTTATAATTTGTAATTTCGTATAAAGTTTTGTGGTAAGTATTATGAGTGGGGTATTGTAAAATCATAATAACTATAATTCCTTTTGTATATAGTGTGTGTGATCATGGATTGATGGAGGGATATCTAGGATAGAATTGTAGGTGAATCAAATCCATTAGATCAAGTGAACCCAAGGATTGGAAGACAATTGAATCAAATATTTTGGATCGAGGTATTTTTAGGCTATGAAGACAGCGATGAAACATATATTTTATCAAGTGATTTATTATTAATGATTAATAGAGATGATACTGACCATCCAGATCAAGATATTTTGAGTCTAGGAATATAGAGTTGATGCATATATTCATATAAAGGTCTTTATTGATTAATAACGAGAGAGATAATACTGATCTTCTGGATCGAGGAATTCTAGTGGTTTAGAGGATAGATAAATTTATATCACCGTATCGAGGGATCTCTGGCTGTGTAAATAAAAAAATTATAGTTTTTTCTATTAAAGTATGGATATCTTAAGCAAGTATTTATATCTTCTTTAACTCTTATCATTAAAGAGTAAAACTACTTTTATAAATTTTATAAGTCATTATTACATTATATTAATCTTTTGTATTACCTACTTCAAAATGTTTACATTCCACTATAAATTTCATATTAGAATTCTATTTTTACTAATATTTATAAAATACTATTTTATTGGTGTATCAATGAGACTGATAACAACTTTGATTACACAGATGATTTCAAGATCTGATATACACAATCTAATCATGAGTCGAATTTATAGTCCGGTCTTTTTGTAAAAATATGTTTTGTGTATTATGATAGATTAAATATTTAAACCACAATTCACTCCCCCTCTTATAGCCAACGTAAACATTTATGATCCAATAAAATCATGATAGGACAAGATCCCTTCATTTGATTTTTTAAAAAATGTCACATGAATTATTTTCAATATAACTATCATTCAATAAAATGAATATATTGAAACATAACAGAGTGTTTGTGATCATAAAAACATCATGATATATAATGGTTAAATATAATATCCCTAAAATCATTCATAGATAATTTTTTGGGTCCTAGGGAAAATTAAAAAAATAAAGAGTGATATTAGATGAACAATAAGAGAAATTGTACAAGAGAAAATATCATAAAATAAACAATGAAAGAATAATATAGAAACTTTAACCAATAATAAAATATAATATATAAGTAAAACCATAAAAGAAAAATATATTTAGGGATGATATAATAATATTAATAATCACATAGATAAAAAAACATTTTTTGTAACGATAGATTGGTTATTTCAAACAGAAAAATGTTATCATCATATCTTCATTGCAAGACAGCACATAAAAATAGATATTTCACATGTAAAATACTCATTCTAGTTTGAATCATGGGACCTACTGATGAATATAGGGGAAATAATGAGACTCTCTCATCACATAATATATATAATTAATTTATCATATGAAATAAATAAATATTAATTCAATAAATAATCAATATAAACATTAATATTGAAAAACTAGTATATAAAGTGGTAATATTTTCCCATGTTAATAAATAGGACAACATGAACATAATCCATCTACAGAAATTTGTTGTATTATATCTTAATATTATATCCCAAATAAAGATTAATATTTTTCAATGGATGTTTCCATTGCATTAAATACTTATTAAAAGAGAAACGAATAATTTCTTAAGTAAAATTCATTTTTCTTTTGGAAATCATTTATATAAAATAAAAAAATTAGAATATTAAGAAAATAATTTTCTTTAAATAAATAATTCATAATTTAAATGGAATATTTAATGTAAATAATAGCCATGATGATAGAAAAATTATTTTTTATAGTAAATATAAAAATAAATGTTTCATTCACCCCTTTTATAAAAATATCATCATTAACATAATTTAAAATAGATTAATTTTAATTCATTATATAAAAATTCCATCATGGGTAAAAATTAATTTAATCATTTAATGAATCATATTTTTCTTAAATAGATATTAAATAAAAAATTGAATATTCATCATTGCATAACATAACAAACCCATTCCAAAACCATATAGGTTTAGTGTCTTTCGAAATAGGGGAATATAAGAAACTGATTCATAAAACATCTACAACATCTCACTCTTATTACTCCAAAACTACAACCCTTTATGTCACAACTTACTTAATATATTTTATCATATCTCAAAAAACAAAATAAAAGTGTAAGATAAATCCTCTGTAAGAGTTATAAATATAGATAACATTATCATAAGGGAAGAAGAACATTAACACAACTTTTGAATATTATATATTGTATATCCATGATCATGATATTCTGTCAAGGAATAAATTGATGTTCATAAAGAATAAAAGAAAATATACTATTATATCATAAAATAATACATGATATTTTGGCATAAATATAAGAATATAAAATCATTTTCATATTAATAAAGTATCACTTCGATGACCATTATTGCGAAAAAAGTCTCGAAATGAACCACGTTTGGTTTTCATTCTAGACCTGTAATACTAGATTTGGTTCACCTTGTATTTCAATCCTCCCTATCTCATGAGATATAAATTTTTATCCAATGAATTATAGGGAGATATAGGTCTCTCCTATCACATAATGAAAACCATACATATTTGTGCTATAAGAACATAAATCATTCATCAAATCAGAACCCATGGAATGAAATGAATTACATAAACATAATTCAATCATGTCAAAACCCATGGAAAATAAATGGGGTTCACAAATATCTGTCAACCATAGAAATAATTTATAATGTATCTATTACATATATCACCATTAAATAATAAATAACATCATATAATTTTATTATAGATGGAAAAACATTGAAAAATCACATGAAAATAATTCTCTTGGAAAATATCCTTTCTTCTTTGAAAACGTTTTAATTTCTTAAAATGCCAGGTAATTATAAAATAATGAATTTTCATAAAAAATAAACATGTAATATTGTAAGGTATGCTTCAAGAAATTATGGTGACATGAAAGAGGAAAAATCAGTACATGTAATATAAGATAAAAAACATTCTATTTACATAATTTCTGGAAATTTACAAAGTATTTTATTTGGAAAATGACAAAAATAACCCTTTCAAACCATTTAGTAAAAAATAAAACATGGATAGAAATGACATTAAAAAATTTTATAATAAATATAAAACTATTTTTTATTTTTTTTATAAAATATAAGAGATGGAAGATAAATATTATCAACCAGATAATTACATAAAAAAAATCCCAAATAATAATGATTTTTGGAAATTAACCCTTAATATAGGTCTAATTTTCTTCATACTTCTCTGAAACTCATGTATAATTCTTTAAGGAATGCTATTAATTTATAAAAAACAATATTAGTATTTACGATTTCATATATTATCCTCTTATACAATCTTATAATCTATTTGTTAAAAAAATTTCATTATTACCCTTCTATAGAGTGTTAACTACATCATCTTTATATGCATGTTTTACCATATAAGTCATAGTTATTGTACATAGGATATAGTTGCATCATCTCCACAATGATATTATGGTAATAGATATCAAATTTATTTATT
This sequence comes from Viscum album, assembly GCA_963277665.1. Lineage (NCBI taxonomy): Eukaryota > Viridiplantae > Streptophyta > Magnoliopsida > Santalales > Viscaceae > Viscum > Viscum album. The sequence continues at coordinate 512,467,155 of OY728141.1, read as the reverse complement.
ATACACATTTACATAATCATTATTTAATGGTGATCATGGAGAATGAAATTTATCACGTCCTCAAGATGGTGGGCCATGTATACACATGAGCGATGGTATTAATCCCTTCATGATGAAATGGTGTGGAAATGGATGGTAAATTAATGTTTTCCAACCAAATATAATTTTATTATAATTCGATATATCAATTATTTATATCATTATACCCATCCAAGTAATGAGATGATGAAAAAAAGAATATAACATAATATAGAGACAATAAGTCATATGTACACACATGTCATGTTATCATTTTTTAGAGGATGGATAAAAGTGGGAATAATTTTGTTCTATAATATAAATAATATCTCAGCATATTGGTGATACTATAGTTATTAATTTATAATGGAAAATACATGTGAAGAGGATTTATAATAAGAAATATGATTTGGTAAATACATTTACTTATTACTTGGAGAAATTTATTTTGATCTCCTCCTAGGAACACTAGGGATGACCATTTGTAACATCCCGTTACAGTTTCATGTATTTATAAACCATATTTTGTTAAATTATTAATATCATAAATAAGTGGCAAAGAAAAAATGATTTATCTGTGAAATTTTGATAATTATGTTAAATGCCTTAAATACAAGTTAACATCTTTGAATATTCAATGGAATATTTTTTGAGTTTGACCCTGAGTTAGAATGAGATTCTTAGGCCCAAAAAAGTCTCGGTGATGACTGAATAAGAAATTTAAATATAATATATTAAGAACAAACTTTTTATTCAGAAAAATTGAATAACTCTAAAACAATGCAACATATTAGAAATACGAGACCACAATTATGTCTGAAACACGGTGTTTACCCTAGGAAGGGTATAAATTTTAAGGTGTCGAACATTTGTATACCTCTCTTTTGATATAAAGTTATTAAATATTATTAAATATTTTATTTTATTAAATATAAATAAATTTCATCCAAATGGGGCATCATATTGGAAATCTGAGACCACTGATATATTGGGGACATGGTGTTAACTCGAGGTGAGGTATACTATTTGTATGTGAAAGATGTTTGCATGCCCCACTCACGAAAATAATCTTTCTTATATTTAAATAATTTTTATTCCATTTTTTGGATATTAAATCATTAATAATTCTCAAATGGTGTGTTGTATGAGAAATCCGAGACCACCATTAGGTCTGGAATGGGGCGTTTACCCTAGGTCGGGTTTATTTTAAATGTTCATAGAGTGTTTGGAAACATTGCATGCAATAAAACCCATTTTATTTTTAATTAGTTATTTATAACCCTTTTAATTAACAATTAATTAATTTCTATCCAATAGTTCATCTTATAAGAAATCTGAGCCCACTGTTATGTCCGAAACGTGGGGTTTTCCCCAGGTGGTGTATAAATTTTATACGCAATGGGCGTTTGGTCAGGTTTATAATTAATACAAGAAATTTAAATAATTAATTAAATAATAAAATTACTAATTTAATATAATAATATAATATAATGTTCATAAGATGCCCCAACATATAGGTTGATGTATCATGGTGTTAAAAGTCTATGTTCCTTAAACATGTTAATATTATTAAGTGGAAACACCATTAATAGTTGAATTTACACACTCCACCCTTAACATTATGTTAAATTATGGATTAAATGCGTGTTTTAAATTTTATATATGAAGTGAATATTTTTTTTGAAATCCTAAAGATGACAATAATTAATGATAATTAATGATAAAAATAATAATTTTTATTATTAATATTATTATTATTTGTGAGAAATAATATTAATGGAATAAATTATAAAAGTGAATTAATAATAAAATTTTATGTAATTATTATTATTGATGTGAGATATTTAAAATTAAAATTAATTGATATTATTATTTTTATCATTGTCAAAACACCATAAGAGTCATAACTCCCTCGTATGGTGTCAGATTGACACGCTTAATATGGTAGCATGACCCTGGAATTGAGCCTGTCTTTTCAGGACCAATATTGGATATTTAATTTGGTATTAAGATATAGGTCTATGAAGATCCCTATATGATGATGGGATTTTTAACATTCTAAATCATAGGAGTTTTATAACACGAATAGAGGTTACACTCCATGTAATAACCCAACATTAAATGTGTTTTATAATTTTCAACATGTCTTCATCATTACGAAAATTAATACTTTCACGGTGTGTAATTGAATTACATGTCTTATAATGCCCATACAATGGGATATAAAATGGAGGCATCACATGGTTAATTTTTTCATTATTTTTTCTTTGATACCCCTCCACCCGACCCAAAGCCTTCCCCATGAATTCTTGGAGTCTTCCAACCCTTCTGGATCCATTCCTTTGGCGATCGATTATCATTGCATTTTCCAGTGATAACTGGATAGGTGTTTATCATTGTTTTTCATTTATCTCCCTTTCATCTATTTTGGGATTTATATGGATGTTGTTAATGTTGATGGATATTTCCTCCATGATGTTGTATCTCACTTATATGTTGTGTTTTTAGATCTTCTACACCTTTGTTCTCATTGACGGGTGTCGTTGCGAGTAACGAGTTTTAGGAAAAGGCACGTGGTTACGTACCGATTAACCAAATTTAGTATTCCTAATTTTATTTTTTTATTTAAAATGATGATTTAAATTCAATTTCTAAAAATTTATTTCAATTAAAATGATAATAACCCAATTATAATGAATCAGTAGTTTTGAAATGGTTTTGGCATTGAAATTTGGAAAACCCACCAATTCCATTGTTTTGGGCTATCGTTATAGAAATTGGATGATTTAAATGGTTGAATTAGAATTGTGGATTTATGGAAATGTTTTCAATTATATTGATGAATTTAATTTGGGAAATTAATTGTGAAAAGTATGTAATTGGTTTTTAATGGATTTCAAAATTTTGAAAATTGATTAAAAATGATTTCATAGAAACCCAGTGGTTTTATCTTGTAGGAAGGGCATGTTTTTTTATTAAAACCTATTTTGGTTTAAATTGAAATGAAAGTGGGATTTTGGAAATGGAATAATGGGATTTAACTATATTTTAAGTGGACTTAAAATAAATTTCCCATCATTTAACGGCGTGTATAAGGCATAGATAGTTGGTGAGTAATTTGGAAACACTATACACTATTACACTGTTCAAAAACATACTTGTGGTGGGACAAATCCCTCGTAGGAGGGTGAGAAGTCCGCTTTGGCCAACTTTAGTGGGATGTGAGTAAACCCATTTTTATGAGATCACATAGACAGTTCGGAATCCTATAGCTGGTTAATACTATTGTACCTTCTCGAAGATGACCATGTTGCTCTCTAGTTTATTTATATATTAGATATAAATGTATGTTAATGTTGTAAAATTTCTATATATTATTTTACTGGATTTATATATACTATTTTATGTAACCGTTTTATTTATTCCATTTTTTTATAAATATTCCATCACTCATAATGTATTTAACATAGTTTAAAAGTATTTTTAATGATATTGAAATTATACAACACGTTTTTTTAAATATGATCTTGAATTTTTGAAATTGATTATTTCAAAAATTGTAATTTTTTATTAGATAATCGATATTTGGAATCTATTATGGAATCTTTTGTGATATCCTATAGGGCATAGGCTCAAACCCTAATTTTTCCTTCTAGTGTTTGTAGACATTCGTCTTCTTGGTTTAAGGAAAGGGATGTGTTCTCTTGTAGGTGGATCTAGATTGTGAGATTTACACTTTGTGAGTTGCATCCATAGGAACCATGGGGATATCTTTACCATTTCTATATTTGAGTTATAGTACTATGGGGTTTCATTCCCTTTTTTATTCTAGTAATTTACTTCTAGTTGAGTTTTCTTTTCTTATATATATTATCTTGCTTCTTTACTTTTGCATTGTTAGTGATAAAATAATTTCCACTCGCATGTTGTATGATTCCAGGTGCTAGTCACCAACCCTTGGGGATCAGGAATTCCCTTAAGGCTATGTCAGGGATGGCTTAGTTATCGGGTTATAAAAGTACCTAAGCTAGTTCATAACAAAGTGGTATCAAAGGAAGGTTAACCATCTTGCCTTGATGAGAGTATGCATTTGAGTATTCTTGTTGGGCCTTAGGAAGCAGTTGCGATTGAGTGCCTGGCCATCTCTCACCACAATGAACCTTAATTCAATAGGGTTGGTTAAGTAAATACATCTAGTAGACTAGTTATAGAATTTTAACTATTTTTATTTGGATAGTGTGAAATACAAATCATACTATACTATTTATTGGGAGTATTTTTCCCTCGTTGCTCTGATTGATAATTTTCTAACTATATTTAATGTTAACTATTGATGTTGTATATCATCATGCCTTCGAGAATACATATGAATCCGATCCAGGAGGAGGCTGCTACTAAACCACAACGAGAAAAATCCTCCAGTGTAACCAAGTCTAGTTGAGGTTTTCATTTGTACTATCCAAGTTCTGGGATAGGAACAACCTCCAGTGCTCATTTTTTGCTACAACTACGGATACTCATGGGGGATGTTCGTCGAAATTGTTCTCATGAGTTCGTTTTCCAAAAACCACCTATTCTCAAAGGTTCCTCTGATTTTTAGAAACCTATGGAATGGTTGGGAGGGATAAATTTTTTTTAGGTTCATAGAGACACTAGATGAGAACAAGGTTAAGTGTTCCATCTTCATGCTAGAGGGGCCAAGAAGGATATGGTAGGACACAATGGGGATGGAAATGAAACATGAGTTATTAGTGTAGAAATACTTCAAGGTTATTTTCACTAAGTGTTTTTATCAAGATTCTATGATGTTGTCCAAGGTTGTGTAATTTTTCAAGATTGAGCTGGCTGAAAAAACTGGGATTTATTATTCAACTAGAATTACAAAGTTAGAGAAGTTTATGTTTGAGATTTTATATAATGAGAGGATAAAGTCTTGACGGTTTGAGTTGAAACATCGATCAAATATTCATCCTCATGTTTTCTTGTTGACGCTTCCCACTTTTGCTGATGTGATGGATATGGAAATGATGGTTTAGATGGACCTAGTTGGAATGTCTAGGATAAAGGGAGTTTTTTTTTCTCTCAGTGGTTGTATGAGTTCATTCAAAGGAAAGAGGAAGATTGATGACTCTCGTAGTGGTTCTAGACAACATGGTTGTTTTTGACATCTCGTATTGCCCGACAGGAGCCCATTGATATTCTACCAGTGTGGTAATCTAGATCATTCAAATAGGGTCTTCATTGAGGAACCCAATAACTATGGATCTTTTAGAAGTTTAGGGAACTTTTATATCTCCTTCCACAACACTTTGACTCTACGTAGTGGCACAAGATCATCAGAATATCCAAAAAAAATTGTGGGTCTATCAAATGATTCATGTACAGAAGGGTTCTAGAGAAAAACATCTTGAATGAAACTTCTTCACGCAGTGGAAGAGTCCCCAGAGGAAGCTGATACAGGTTTAGAGACAATGAGAGGAACCATTACAATAGCTTCATCTTTAGTGACTGCTCAATTTGGTACTAGTTCATCTCACCTGTTTATTTAAACCTATATCATTAATCTTCTTTATATTTATACAGAGTTTATTTATTTAGTAGTGTATATTACTACACACCTTGGTACAAAGAGAGAGAACGATATCTGTAGTCCCACTTTTCTATTCACTCTATCTGATAACGAGCTTTCATGGAGTTTTCTAGTACATGACATGGAATCCCTTGAATTCATATTTAGGATGGATTGACTCATTTCCAATAAATCTCATATTGATTATTATCTTTGACGAGTCTTCCATACTACACCAAGTGGTGTACCTCTTGTCATTCATAGAGAATGAGACCAAGGACGAGTATATCTGATCCTTCTTATCTATAGTTGGGGAATGTGATATCCGTATTTTATTTTGATCTGGAGAGAGATTCAATGAGCGATAAACTCTCTCCAGTCATCATTGAGTATCACGACCTATTTACATATGACTTCTCTATGTTTCCATAGGTATGGGAGGTTTAGTTTTCTATTTACATAAAACATAGTACTCAACCAGTTTCAATGGGCAATGACCTCTCTCCACTTATGTTCATGAATTTGGCGGGGGGCATGGGATGACCATTTTGGGGTTTTTAGTCTTCTTATTCCAACAGTTACAAATCCAATGTTAGAATGGATCTTTTTGAAGCCTTGTACGACCATCCTTATAAATCATCATTATTGTGGTCAAAGATTATTGAATTTTCCTTGGTTCGACCATGTTTAGACAAAGGGGTGACAATAAAGATTTAGTTGATTGTTCAGTTAATTTTAAGGGACAAGAGATGATATAAGTCTTTTATTGATCGATGTAATAGGCCTTTTTAGTTTTTAGTTTGTGATTAGGTATTATTGAAGGTTTAACCTCGGTTGGTTCATCGACATCTTCAGATGAAAGGGGAGATTCCTCCCCATTTTTGGGGACCATGGAAGGTTGTTAGTCATGGTGTAAGGTTTCATACCATTTCTCACTACCACTCCAGCTCACATCGATACATAATGTGTTCGATGTATCGCAACTATAAAAGTATCAGTCTGGTCTATCTCACATTTTGAGCTAGAGTGATCATGATACAGAACTTTATATACCTATGACAGATAAACCCGTCAATATTATAGATTTGGAGACCACGATACTTCATGGGAGGATTATACGTCTTTTCCTTATACTCTGGAAGCATGGTTCTGAATCTTATGAGACGTGGGAGAGTGAGGCATTGATGAGAGAGAAGTGGACTCATCTTTTTGATGTGGGATTTCTTCATAGGATTTTTCTGGATAGAATGTTCTTATGGTGGGGAGGTTGTAACATCCAGTTATTGTTTTCTGTATTCTTGAACCCCCATTTGTTAAATATTTAATATCGTAAGTAAGTGGGAATGAAAAAAATGATTTATATAAATGTGTTAATGGAATTAAATTACAGTTAACATATTAGAATAATCAATTGATTATTTTTGGAGTTCAACACGGAGTCCAAATGAAATTATAAGGCACACAATATCTCAGTGAATATTGAATAAAAATATTAAATATAATATATTTAATAAAACCTTTTTATTCCAAATAATTGAATAACTCCAAAATTATGTGTCATATGAGAAATATGAGACCAACATTGTGTTTGAAACATAATGTTTATCTGGGGATGTGTATAACATTTGATGGCACCGTATATTTTGATTCCCCCCTTTTAAAATTATGTTATTTAATAATATTTAATATATTATGATATTAATGATAATTAAATACCATGCTTATAATGAATCGTAAGGGAACTCATGGACCACTGATATGTTCGAGATGTGGTGTTTACACTAGGATAGTTATAAAACATGTATGTGTTGTACATTTTCATGCATCGCTCGTGAAAATATTCTTTTTTATATTTAATAATATTTTAACCCGTTTTTTAATATTAAATAATTAATATATCTCAAATAGTGTGATATATGATAAAACTGAGACCACCATTTGGTTTTGAATGGGGCATTTATTTAAGGAGGGGTATAACATTGATGCGTTTAGGGTTTTTGGAAACATCGTAGGAAATAAAACTAGTTTTATTTTAAAATAATTAATTATTCCATTTTTTAATTAATAAACAATTAATTTATCTCAAATGGTACATCGTATAAAAAATAAGAGGCCACTGTTAGGTCCAGAATGTGGATTTTACCCTATGAAGATTTTAAATTTTATATGCAACTAGCGTTTGGTTAGGTTTCTAATTAAAACAAGATAAATAATAAATGAATTAAATTATTATATTATTAATTTAATATAAAAATCAAAAATAATTGTCTTAAGCCTCCAACCAATATTCTTTACGTAACAAGGTTTTAAAATGCAATGTTTCGTAACAATTTTTATACTATTTTGTGGCAACACAATTAATGGTTGAATTTACACAATCCACCATTAAGATTATGTTGAATTATGAATTAAATGGATGTTTTAAATTTTCATTATTTAATTACTATTTCTGTAGAAATGTTAATTATGACAATAATTATAGATAATTATTGATAGAAATAAAAATTGTTATTATTAATATTATTATTATTTATGAAAAATAATATTAATGGTGGAAATTATGAAATTGATTTCATAATATAATTTTGTTAGAATTTTTATTATTAATGTGAGATATTTAATAATAATATTAATTGATTTTATTATTATTATTATCATTTTCAAAACACTATTTCAGTCATAACTCTCTTGTACGGTGTCAAATTGATTGACTGTTAGCAGCATCGTGACCCTAGAATTGAGGTGGCCTTTTCAAGAAAAATATTGGATATTTAATTTGAAACTTGAGTGTAGATATATGAAGTTCCAAATATGATTATGGGGTTTATTCCTTACGAATCCCAAGAGTATCACAACATTAATAGGGTTTACACTTCAGGTAATACCCCAACATTAAAGGGGTGTTACAATTTTCGACGCATCTCCACTGTTATAGAAATTAATACCTTCACAATGTGTAACTGAATTACATGCCATGGAATGACCATACAATATGATATAAAAGGAAGGAAGTGTATTGTTATATTCTTTATTCGCGCATCTCTAATTCCCCTTCTCTTGACCCAAATCCTTCCCCAGGCATTCTTGGAGTCTTACAACCCTTACAGGTCCATTCCTTTGGCGATCGATCTTCATTGCTTTGGAGGGTGATATGCAGGTAAGAATTCTTTATTATTCTTCTTCTATCTATTTTTTTCTCTTTTGTGATTTTTATGGATCACCCTCAAGTTGATGTATGTTTCATCCTTTCTGTTGTGTCTCACTTCTAGATTGTGTTTTGGGATTTTCAATACCTTCATTCTCATTGATGAGTATCATTTAAAGTGTCGTGTTTTTGGAAAAGGTAGGTGGTTATGTCCCAATTAGACAAATTGATTATTCCTAAATTTCTTGATCTATTTCAATTACTTACTTAAAATCTATTTCTCAAAATTTATTCCAATTAAATTGATAAAAACCCAATTCTACTGAATCAGGAGTTTTGAAATGGTTCTGGCATTGAAATTTTGAAACCCCCCCAATTCCGTTGAATTGCGGTGTGTTTAAAAAAATTGAATAATTTAAATTGTAGTATTTAAAATATGGATTTGAAAGAAATGTTATCAATTATATTATTTAATTTAATTATTGATATTAATTGTGAAAAGTATGCAATTGATATTGAATGGATTTTAAACTTGTGAAAATGGATTCAAAATGATTTGATATAAACCCAATGGTTTTAAATTGTTGAAAGAGCAATTTTTTGATTAAAACCTGTTTTGGTTTAAAATAGAAAGGAAATGGAAATTTTGAAATGGATGAATGGGATTTAATTGTTTTTTATGAAGTATTAAAATAAATTTATCATAATGTTAGAGTGCATCCAAGCCTTTGGTAGTTGGTGATTTATCTGGTTACACTATATTCAATTACAATGTTCTAATACATACATATGGTGGGTTACATCCCCAAAGGGAGGGTGACAAGACACCTCTTGACAATATCAAGAGGACGCAAGTATACCCATTTTTCTGAGATCACTTAGAAAGTGTAGCATCTTATATGTGGTTAATAATATCATACCTTTTAGAAGAAGATCATGTTTATCTCTTGTTTATTTATATATGATATATAAATTCTTTCTAATGTTGTAAAACTGATTTACAAGACTTTACCAGATTTATATAAACTGTTTGGTGTAACCATTTTATTAAATCCATTTTTATAAATATTACATCTCTTATAATGTAGTTTCTATGTTTGAAAAGTATTTTTTGTCATTTAGAAGTTGTATAGCATGTTTTTTTAAAATGATCACTTGAATTTTCTATCATATTTTTTTTTAAATTGAAATTTTTTATTTTGATAATCTATATTTGTAATCTGTTGTGGAATATTTGGCAGTATCATACTGGGCTAAGGTTCACACCCTACTTTTGCCTTCTGGTGGTAGTAGTATTTATTCTTTTAGGTTCATGAAAAGGAATGTGATCTCTTATAGTTGGATCCAGCTGTTGAGCATTGGACATTGTGATTTGTTTCCATAGGGATCTCAAGGATACCTTTCCCATTTTAGTACATGGGTTATTGTGCTTTGGGATTTTATTCCCTTTTGAATTTTGGTACTTTACTCCGAGTGGAGTATTATTTTGTTATGAATATTATCTTGCTTCTTTACTTTTGCATTGTTAGTGAAACAATCATCCCTACTTGCATGTTGTATGATTCCAAGTCCTATTTTCCAACCCATAGGGATCATGAACCCCATTCGATCTATGTTAGGGAAGGCTCAGTTATCGTGTTACTAGGGTACCCGGGCTAGTTCGTGGCATCTTTGGAGAGGACCAAAACATCTATGTTGTGTCTAGGGAAGATTAGAAGATAAATTGGTAAGTATGGCCAATGTTTAAGTCTCAATGTGATGTGAAAGAATTTACAGAGGAGGTTCCCTTTAATAACTAAGGCGATGGGCATATTTGGAATTTCAAAAAAATATTATTTTATAATAAATTAAATCTCAACATGAACACCTAAAAATTCTATGGATTAAAATATAAAATGAGTAATGTTGTAATACAGTCAAAAAATATACTTTAAATAGGTTTTGGTGTTATTTTAAACTTTATTATTTTGATTAACCCTTAGTTAACTAATTTTAATGTCAACTAAGGAAACAACTTTTTGAATATTAAAAGGGTGTAATTTTACATATATGACGTTAATTAGACTATAAAGAAATTATTTATAAAATTTTATAACATATTATTACTATTTTATATTTTAAAATATTTTTTATGGTTGGGAAATATTTTAATAAAATATTATTTAAGATAAAGTATCATTAGTGTCAATGTTGACACTATTCATTATTATGGTTTTAAAAATACGAAGATTAAAATATTACTAATAAAGAAATATTCAATTATATCCTTAAGAGGTAATGTTCACCTATAATTTTTTTATTAAGTAATTATTATAAATTTTATTTATTTTAATATTTTTGATAACATTTATTTCATATTTCCATTAATAAAACAATTCCCACATTTGCATTGTGTCGTTATTTAATATACTTATTTCATTACAAAAACATAAAAATACAATACCATAATAAAGATATATCTTCTATATTTTATACTAATTTTTATACTATAATATATAATTTTAGTTACCCTATATTAGAAATGATATATTATTAAAAAATATGAATGTAACATCTTTGAATTTTTATTAAATAAAATATTATAAATATCATAATCACATCTTAGAGCAACAAAAAGTTCAAAATAAAAATTTAACCTTAGTATATGTTTATTAAGTTAAAATTTTACATTAATTTCACCTATGACATACGATTTTCCCCATGTGGACACATATGCGACATTTAAAACAAAAAAAGTGACATTTGGTGACTTTCTTTGATTTAAATATTAAATAAGTCATTTTCATTGAAGAGTTTCCATTAAAAAAATTTAAATAATTAGGTTTTTAGGGTCTAATTATATCAATCCAATAAAATTTCGGCAGGTTTTAGGGTCATTTTATAATCTTAATAAATTTATTTCTAACCAAAATATTCCAATTTACCTTTGACTGTGGTAAAAAAAGTTTCCCAGGTTACTATTCATATTTGAAAAAAATAAAAGGTTATTATTAAATAAGTTATAATAATTTGAATCATATTTTAAAAATTCAAAACACATAATTTTTAGAATTTATTTTTCAATAAAACTCTTAACATTTCATGAAAAACAACTTAAAAAAATTTACATTTTAAAACTTAAAATTTCTTAACAATAAATTCATGTATAAAATCCTTTTTACGAAATATATTTGGACTGTTTTTTAAAAATGAAATAATTAAAATTTAAAACTAATCAATAAAATAATTTGTATCTTGTAGATAATATAAATGAAAACAAAATTTTTAATAAAAATTAGTATTCTCACTCTTCCTTAAAAATAAATGTTTTTATAAAATAATAAAAAATAATATTTTTAATATAATTTTGACATGATGAATTCAAAAATGAGATTAATTATTTTTAAAATATTTTCTATAACTTCTAGAAATTATTATTTTCCTATAAAAAGAAGATTAGCTCATTTTTTAAGAAAAAATATCCTTAAAGAATAATCTGATTGTACTAAAAATTGTGCGGTAATTTTCAGAGAACATTCTGATAAATTCATATTAAGTTGGAATTTTATATTATTCTGGCAAATTATTTGTTAATATTTATTCTCTGAAATTTAAAATCTATGTTATAAGGAACATAGAATATTTTTTTAGTTCATTTAAACTCACTATTTCATTTAGTTCAAGCTATTGAATGATTAAAATTATTTAAAGAGAAACAATTATTAAAATATTTGGTTTTTACATTATACAACATTAAAATGAATTTTTCCTCAAAATTCTTCACTTATATTCAAATAGATGAGGATATATCTGTCTGGTCACATCTTATGGTGCCCACATAGCTTATATAAATTGGTGGTTCCACCATCAAACATTAACCAAGTGAGCAGTCTTGTTTTTTAGAAAATTCTCCCTACAATCCAAAATATATATCAGTTTTTCATTATTAAAAAGATCTTGATATATTAGTTTGAATTATGATTTTAGTACAAGTAAAGGGTTAGGAATATACTTTACCAGGAGAGATATATGGAACAAGTCATGAACATGAGAGAGATTCAGTGGGAGTGATAATCTATAAGGTACCCTCCCAAAAATATCAAAAATTTCAAGAGGGTCGATATACTTAGGTCTTGGAATTCCCTTCATTTAAAATATCATTACTCTCTTATAAGGAGATATTTGTAGAAATACCTTATCAACCACTTAAAATTATAGGTCATTTCATCGATTTTCAACTTAACTATTTTTTCGACTCTGAGATGCTCTTATGTGTTATTGAATTGATGTAACCTTATCTATCATCTCCTCAACCTAATCAGGTCCCAATATTTCATTTTAGAAACTTCATTCTAGCATTTTGGTGTTCTTGATTTCTTCCTACATAGAGATTAATAATGATCCATCTGAATATTAGAGTGAAATCTATTATTGTATGAAAATTATACCAAATATATTTGTTGATCCCAACCACCTTTGACATCCATAGAGAAATATCTCAATATGACATCAAGATTTTGAATCATCCTCTCATACTAACCATTTTTTGAGGATGATAAGTATTGATCAAACATAACTCTTTATCCAGAGATTTCTGAACAATTCTTCATAATATTTAGGTAAACCTTAGGTCCTAATATAATATTATAGATAGTGGTACTCCATGAAATATTCCCACTTTATTAATATATATAAATTCAATCTTATCAAGAGATAAGTTTTCTCTAAAAATAATTATGTGTTCAAAATTTGTGAGGTGATCTACTATTACCCATATAAAAATATTCCCTTTAGTTGTTTTGAGATGTCTGATGACAAAGTACATGATGATGTTTTCCCATTTTCATTTCGGTATAGGTAATGGTTATAACATCCTCTTATAATTATATCTCTCATCTGTAACTCTATGATAAAATATTCACTAAGAAACATACTCTACAATATCTATCTTCATGCCATCCCACAAAAATACTATTTTGGGTCCCTATATATCTTTTTGAGATTAGGATGAAGACATAATGATGAACTATGAGCCTCATTAAACAGCTCCATCCTTAATTTTCATATAGGAGGAATAAAAACATGATTCTTGAACATCATTATTCCATAACAATAATATTTCGACTTGGGAACACTTGAAACCTTCATTGGTATCTCCATAGAGTCATTATTTTCCTCCATAAACATTATTTGTATTGATGGTTAAATATTCATTTGAAAAAGATAGGGTTTCTCCCCTTTAAATTTTATAGATCCATGCTTTACAAATTCTTATAAATATGATCTTTTGAGATCCTCACCATTGATAGGATAACATGTTCATTTCAACTCAAAGAATCTTCCACCTTGTTCACTTTCATAGGGTGGAAATGTATTGTCCATTTATAATAATTAATCATTTAAAACAATCATCATTGGATAATATTCAACTCATTTTCAGTGAAAATATAACTTAAACTTTTATGATTAGTATATATTTCACACCATTCTACATATAGATAATTCCTCGATATGTTTTATTAAAATATTACCGCAGATAACTCCAAATCATGGGTTGGTTAATTTTTTAATTGATTTTCAATTTTCATGAGGAATAAGCTATCACCATATCATTTTTGCATGAGAACGCAACCCATCCTTTTCTTGGATGTGTCATTATAGATCACAACCATTTTCTCCACTATAGATTAGTGTGAGAACATGTGTAGTAACTAAACTTATTTTTAACACCTTTAAATTGTCTTCCCATTCTTCCATCCATATGAACATCAGTACTTTTTCTGTCAAACTTTACAGTGGATTATATAATCATGAGAAACATTTCCCAAAAGTAAAATTATATCAAACAAAACCAAGAAAACATGGGATCAAAATGATAACTGATGTTCTTTCACAACATTCTCAAACATATTTCAATATCGGATCCATAGATATCCCCTATCATGAGATTATGTGACCCAAAAATGAAACATTCTGAAACAAAAATTCCAACTGGGTAATTTTTCTATAACGCTTATCCTTTATCAGGGTCTTATGTAAGATCGTCATGGGGTATTCATGTCCTTCCATACATTTCGAATATAAAATAATCTTGTCTAAAAATACTACCAAAAACTAATCAATATAGTCTATAAATGTTATATTAATTAAATCTATAATGATAGCATGATAATTAGTAAGAACAAAAGGCATCACTAAAAATTCCATGTTTCCATAACTTATACGGAATGTCATCTTGGGTATATCCTCATTATTAACACTTAATTGATGATATCTAGAAGTAATATCCATGATCGATGAGTATTTATCACTACATAAAGTAATAAATATAGGGGAGATGATATTTATTCTTTATAGTGATCTTGTTAAGTTCTTTATAATAAATGAAGAGTCTCATTGATCTATCATTATTCTTGATGATTATAACTGGTTCACCCCAAGGTAACACACTTGGTCATATAAATTAGTCAACAATATTTTATTGGAGTTACTTCTTTAATTCTAAATATTAAATTGGGTCCATTCAATAAGAAAACATTGAACTACGCATAACACCCATTATGAGATCTATTAAAAACTCAAATTCCAAATTTAGTGGATTACAAATAAATTATTTTTTAATGGATTTAATAAAATCCCATAAAATAGGTGTACATATAAAAAAGAATTTTCCTCAACCATCTGAGATAGATAACCTTCATCTGTAGGAAAAAATACATACATGTTGGAAGTAATTCCCACTACATGTTCATATTCATCCTTTCATTAATAGATGATTATATATTTAATCTAAATATGAAATATGACTTCCATTATTTAACAATTTATATGTGCTCAATATAGAGTGAGCCAATCCATACCAAGAATCCCGTCGAATTCTATTAAAGGATGGATTATATGATTCATATGAATTAGATACCCCAAAAATTAAACTATAAAAAAATTATAAACTTGTGATGAGACCATTACACTATTAAATGTTTTCATAACCAACTCATAATCTAATTGAGGAGGTATTATAGCAGCACCCATATACATTTTTTCATTAATAAATGAGTTTGTGGATCAAGAATAAAATAACCCATTATCTTTTTTAGAGTGGATGATATGTTTACCTTTCACCACTTCATTTTCATAATCCCAATTTCCAATAGATATTTAATATGATTTTAATTTTTTTTATCGTTAAGAGGCTAATGATGTTGATGATCATATATAACACTTGGAATAGGTCATTGGTTATTATAATGACTATTTTCATTAAACATGAAGAATTAAAGTGTGGGAGGTTCATTATGTGAATCCTGTTTCTCTATTAATATCATATCCTATCTTTTTCCCACCAGTTTGATATTCAATTTCCCAACGAAATTGTTTCCCACACTTAAAACATTTACTTGTCCCCTTAAGACATTTTCCTCCATGTTTCATTCCACACTTTTATCATAATGGAAAACACATCTTTGTTTCACCATGGTATTTAGATTTTCCATTGAATTCTAGTTTTATCTTCATAACAAACCCATAAGATTAATGGGAAAATATGATCTCTTTATTTTACTTTATAAAACATATAAATATTCCCTCATAGCTATTTGAAGTCCCTTATAGCTAATTTACTATGGAGACATTGTTTTAATCCATTGAAGAATCGATAATACTTAAATTATGGTTACATAATAATTACACAAGCGTACCGTGCAAGCCATTAAATATTTACTTTTTAGATACTAATATATTAATCATAATTTTTCATAACCTCAAGGAACTCCTTAAGTATTTTCATATGAATATTAAGAGTAAATTAATTACTGAAATATAAGTTCTTCATCTCGTCCCATACCATAGAGTCAATTTCATTTTATGAATTGTATTCTGGATGAGATTACACTATTGATCTGCATCACCTTCTAAAAGATAGACTTTCAAGATGAATTTATTATGTTCTAAACATTACAGAACTGAAAATATCATTTTAGTGGAACAGATCCATTTTATAGCCACAAATGGATCAGAAGACCCACTAAAAGAAGGTATACACTACCTAATGAAGGACTAGACAAAATATTATTCCATTATATGATTGTTTAGAAGTATTGAATTATTCATTGTTTTGAGAAATTTGTGTGATCATAACAATATGTTTTTTATTCCAACTAAAATAACATTTAGTAGCTTAGAAGGACAATTATGGCATTTCTCATCACATCCAACATTAAAAATGTTCCTTCAGGTTCCATCCATTAACTAAAACAAAAAATATGGCACGAGTAACACTAATAATAATGGGAAAACCATATAATCAATGGAAATGACTTATAAAATTTCAATTCACAAAACCTTAGTTTTTATCATATGATATTTATTCTTATCACCATAACTCGAGAATTTTATGACATACATTGACTTATCCTTATAGTTCTTACTATGATTTTCTCAAAATAGTTTCCTAAACCATAATCTAATAAAAAATTAAACAACCAATACTTTACATACAATTATATTAAATATAAAATAGATGAATATTCATTAAATAACCTAAAAAAATAGTGCCAAAACTATATAGGGTTAGCATCTTTGGAGACTATGAAATATAAATAACTAATTCATAAAACATCTACAATGTTTCCTACTTTTTCCATTATAACTCGAACCCTTTTTGTCACATATTACTTATTACCTCTATTCATATCATGAGGAAAAGACACATATAAAAAGAGAGATCTAATATGCTTGGTAAGGGTAATCAAGGGAGACAAGATATGTATACGAGTATAAGAACAAGAACAGAACTTTTGAAAATAATATCCTACATATCAATAATCATGACATTCACTAAAAAACAGTACATTAGAAGGGGTTATTTAGAGGGGGTTGTAAAAACCCCCCTCTAAATTCATTTTTTGTAACATTAGAGGGGGGTTTTCACAACCCCCTCTAATCATAGAATTTTGAGGGGGTTCACAACCCCCTCTGAAATTTTTAGCATTTTTTTATTATGTAGTTTTATTTTAGAGATGGTTATGTTAAAAATGTCTTTACTTTAATAATTATTGGTGCTATATATTTAGTTACATACACTATATATTTGGTTAGAGGCGCTATATATAAAAATACATACATACAGGCGTACACACACACACACATATTCATTTGGATTTTAGAGGTGTTATGTGTGTGTGTGTTATACAAAATTTGTTTCTTTTAATGAAAAAAGACGGGGTTCACAACCCCCTCTAATGTAAGTCATTATAGTGGAATCGAAATCCCCTCTAATGTAAGACATTAATGGGAGTTCAAAACCCCCTCTTGAACCCCCACTAATGTATTACATTAGAGGGGGTTCACAAACCCCTCTAATTTAAGAGATCAGAGGGGTTATTAACCCCTACTATTTTCTAAAAAATTTCATAATATATCTATAGTATATATTTTCTATACATATATGAATGTATTTATAAAATGTATAATATATTATATACATATAAATATGTAATATATAAATATATATTATTGTGTACGTGTAAACTTAATATGTATATATATATATAATATACATGTATTCAAATAAATATAAACAATTAAAAATAAATATATAAATACACATTTGCGTTTGTGTGTGTTTGATAAAAATGTATTTATAAATACATGCATACGTAATTTAATTTAAATATATGTTAATATATAATGTATTGAGGTGTGTAGAACATATATATATATAAATATATATTTATATTTATATAAATAAGATGCATGTTATTTATTTAATTTATTTAAATATATTCTGTAAATAATGTTTATCTTAATAAACTTATTAATATATATAAATACAATAAAATATAAATTATATCTGTAAATTTGTTAATATATATGTATATTAATATATATTCTTATTTTAATAAACTTATTATATGTATTTAAATATATTGTTTTAATAATGTTTATTTTAATAAACTTATTAATATATATAAATATAATAATATAAAAATTATGTGTAAATTTGTTAATATATATATGTTTATTAATATATGAGCATATTTTAATAAAATTATTATATGTATTTAAATATTTTATTCATATAATTTACATTTTAATAAACATGTCAATATATATATATTGAATAATATAGGTTCAATATAAACCAAATGAGAGTTGGGGTGGTGGTTTGGGCGCCGTCTTGATACCATATTGCAGCGTTGTTCAAATCCCAGCTGATACAACATTTTTAAAAGCCCTCTGAATTAATGGACTAAGAGGATAAGTGGTTTAGACCTGGAACACACGAGGACCGGGCGCAGTAGGGCTGGACCGGGAATGCCCGAGGACTGGGGCATGGCTGCACCTGAAACGCACGCGGACCGAGGGACACCTAGGGGACACACACCCGACACACGAGGACCCGGGGTTGGGGAGGAACCATGACACACACGAGGACCACATGAGAGGAGACATGCATAAGGATAGACGAGGGAGGGACCGAGACACACATGAGGACTGAGAGAGATGGGGGCGGGACCGACACACGCATGAGGACTGGGGGGACACCGAGGGGACACACATGAGACCACCCGAGGCAAACGGGGGTGGGGGGACAAACCCGAGACACACGAGGATGGGGGGACTGACCCATCATAGGAGACATGTACAAGGACATATGGGATAGGGATCGAGATAGACTATGGCATGACCAAGACACGCACGAGGAATGGGGGGACACTGGGGGGACACACAGGAGACACCCAAGACAGAAGATAACGGGGGGACAGACCACACACCGAGACACACAGGAGGGGCCGAGAGGGAGGTTCTTGAAAAAAAGAAAACATTTGGGGCGATTATGTAAAACCGGCCCAAATACAACTAACAATTATCAGAGTTTTAAACCACCCCTAATCCCTCTAGTAGAGGCATTTAAGGTTATAACCACCACTAATTGCAAACAGTTTTGGTAAATTATGGACTACATTAGAGGCGGTTTAAACCCCCTCTAATGTAACCGCCACTAAATTCATCACTCATTTACCAGAACTTTTTCAAAACCGCCTCTACTAACAGTATGCGAGCACATTAGAGGTGGTTTCTCCTAAACACCGCTAATGTATTTAGAAGGGGTTATAACCCCTTCTAATTTTAAAAATAACCACTTCTACCATGGTCATTTTTTAGTGATTATTCCATTGAATAAATAGAAGTTCATAAAGAATAAAAAACATATTTAGTGAGAGAATAACATAATGAATAAACTTTTGGTGTAATAATAATCATATAAATTCATTTTAATATTAGTTAATGATAAATTCTAAGACTATCATAGTGGACCGAAGTAGCTTACTAAAATGAGTTCACTCCTCATTCGAGCCCTGTATTACTGAACTGAGTTCACCTACCTTCTAGTACTATATATCTCATGATATATAAATATTTACCCGATGAGTTTTTGGGAGATATAGGCCCCCTATCACAAAATGAAAACCATACATATGTGTGCCACCAGAACATAAATCATTCATCATATTAGAACACATGGAATGAAATGGGTTTCATAAACATCATTCAATCATATCTTAACCCAAGGAAAAGAAATGAGCTTCATATTTATAGTTAAAACATTAGAATAATATGGATATTATACTTTTATATTATAATCATTAAATAATAAATAACATCAAATAATATTATTTTAGATGGAAAATAATTTTTAGAGATCACTTGAAAAAAAATTGAGGAATATTTCTTTTCATCTTTTGAAATGGTTTCATTTCTGAAAATGGGAAAAAAATATTCTTTGCAAAACATGTAATATTGTAAGGGAAGCTTAATGATATTTAGGTTTAATTAAAAAAAATAATTGGATCATTTTATATAAGTAAAAAACATTTCATTCAAACTTTTTCTAAAAAAGTCGCAAAGTACCTCATTTGGAAAATGACAAAAGGATTTCTTTCAAAAAATTTAGAAAAAGTTAAATCACGGGTAAAAATGAATTTAAACAATTATATAATTATAAAAAAATAAATTTTAATTTTTTTACGGAAAATTGGACATGGAAGATAAATATTCCCCTATAGAGACTTACATATAAACAATGAGGAATAATAATTATATTGTGAAATTAACCCTCACTTTAGGTCTTATTTCATTTATACATATCCGAAACTCTTATAGAATGGTTTAAATAATGTTTTTATTTATTCCATAAGAATATTCATATTTATAATATCATATATGATCCTTTTATATTTTTTTTCACCCATTTGTTAATAAAATTTCATTATTACCCTTTTTGGATGTTAATTGCTTTATTTATCCAATACATGTTTTATAATATAATTCTCAGTTCATATGAGAAAAATATATTATATTCATCTAGAGAATGATATTAAGGTAATTTATATAATATTTATTCATTATATAAATATATATATATATATTAACACAATCATTATTTAAAGGTGATCGTGGTGAAAGAATCGCAATGCGTCATCGAGATGGTAGGTCGTATGTATGCACGAGCGATGAAAATATTCCCTTAATAGTGAAATAGTAAGGAAAAGGATGGTATATTAATATTAAAAAAAATAATTTTTTTAGTATAATCATATACATATATATATATTAGTTCTATCAATATATCCATCCATGTAATTTGGGGATGAAAAATATATTACACGATGATTTTGAGACGGTAAGCAGTATGTACGCACACATGATGGTTTCGTTTTTCATTGGTTGGATAAAAGGTGAAATATGTATGATACCTAATCACAGTTACATATAATAATATTCATTATAATAGATTTAATACATTATAATTGAAATAAAACAATAAATGTAAGTATAAGAGTAACTAATATTGAATGACTAAGTAAAGATGATTACCATATCCTTGGTGAAATTCTCTTAGATATCCTTTTAGGAACACGAGGGTTGGTCTTTTGAGAAAGAGATAACCTATAGAATGTGTATAGTGACGTTTATAAGTATAACTAGTATGTTATGGTAGAGATTTAAGGCTTAATGTGATGTAAAAATGTAAGGGAGTAGGTTCGCATTTAAAATTTATGTGAGAGTAAAATTTTGAATTTCCCAAATTATTAATTTATAATAAACATAATATCATAAAAAATACCTCAATGATGATATGGTTTAAATTTTGAGATAATAAAATGTCACAATCTAATAAACTAATTGGCCTTAGATATTTTTTGGTATTATTTGAAACCTTATATTTATGATTAACCATTAGGCAACCTATTTTTATTTTAATTTAGGTAATAACTTCTTTAATATTAAAAAATGTAATTACTATATATGTTATTTCAATTAGACCAGAAACGAAAAATTTAAAACATTTTTTATTATATTATAATTATTTTGTATTTTTAAATATTTTTAATGATTTTTAAATAATTTAATAAAATATTATTGTGATAAAATGTAATTAGTTTCAATTTTGACACTATTCCTTATTTGAGCCTTTAAAAATATCAAGATAATAATTAATCTTAAAAAACATATTTTATCATCTCTAAGAGGTCATGTTAATCTATAAAATTCTTACATCTAATTAATTATCTCAATTTATATTTATGTTAATTTCTCTAAAATCATTTATTGGATATTTTCCATAATAAAATAATTATTAAATCAACACTGTATAATTATTTAAAATAATTATATAATTTCTAAAATTTAAAACTAAAATACCATGATGAAGATAAATAATATATATTTTATAATAATATTTTAGTTAAATATATATTTTGGGTAACCTTATATTAAAAATGATATACTATTTAAAACATGAATATTATATCATTGAATATTTAATAAATAAAATATTATAAATATCATAATATCATCTATGTGGAAAAATTTGTCATAAATATATTTATTTCATTAAAATATATTTATAAAGTTAAAAATTTAAATTTAGTTTCATTCATCACATAGCTTTTTTCCCATATAGACACAAAAGCGTAATTTAAGATAAATATTGTGACATTTTGGGCCAATCATTGATTTGAATATTATATAGATAATTTTAATGGAAAAGTGTCTATTATAAAACATAATTTAGATCATTATTAGTTAATGGTTTAATTATATTTATATAATAAAATTTGGTATCATTTTAGGGTCATTTTATAATAATTATAATTTTAGTTAAAACCTAAATTAACTAATTAACCCTTTACCATGGTAACAAATTTATCAAGGTTACTATTCATATTAGTCAAATTTAAAAGGGAAATATTAAATAAATTTTGAAAATATTAATAAAAATTTTGAATCCAAATTTAAATATTCACAACATATAATATTCACAATTTACATTATAATAAAACCGATATAATTCCATGGAGAACAGTTTTCTAAAAAAATGTCCTTTTAAAACAGAAAATGTTTATATAATAAATTCACTTATAAAATCATTTTTAAAATTATAATAATAATATTTATATTAAAAATTAAATAATTAATATCTAAAACTAATCCAAATAATAATTTGAACCATGTAATTACTCTAAATGAAAATTAAATTTTTAATAAAAATGTGTATTTTCGCTATTCCTAAAAAATAATTGTTTTTAGAAAATTATAAGTAAATAATTTTATGATAATTTTGAAATGATGAATTCAAAAATGAAATTAATATTTTTCAATTCATTTTTCTATAACATCTAAAAACTATTATTCACACATAGAAAGAACATGAAATTATTTTTTATGAAAATATATTTTTGATGAATAAAGTGAATTTAAAAAATTTATGTAATAATTCTCTAAGAACATACCAGTAAATTAATATTGGTTTGGAAGATTATATTTATTTTATAAATTATTTTTTTTGTATTTGTTTCTAAAAATTTAATGACTATTTAAAAATGAACATAAAATATTTACACACAAACTTTAAACATTTTGGTTTGGTGTAACACAAGATATTGAAGAATTAAAATTATTTAAAGATATATATTTATTAAAATATAGGTGTGTTATAAATAAATCACTAAAAAATATTAAAAACATTCATTAAACGATTTTAATGAAATTATGGTCCTCGAAAAAAATTATTCCGAAGCAAATATAAAAATAAATTCATCTTTCCCTAAAAATATTCTTTTAGAGTATTGAGTAATTAGAGGAAAAAATTAAAGTAAAACATGAATTTTTTAAAAATAACTATAGTATAATAAAATATTTTTTTAATGTCATAAAATATAATTTCATAATTGGGAATTTAAGCATAAAAATCATATTAAATGTGGGATTGTAAGATCACAAACTTGTTGCTTTGGTAACATTCGAATCATATCCCCTATAGAATAAATAAAAAATGAAACATTAAATTGAATGAATATAAAATAACTAAGGATATATAATATTAAGTGGGTTTTATATACACCACAATAATAAAAATAAATAATGTGGAATATGGAATATATCTCAAAAAAATAAAATTGATACGAGATTCGCTTACAAATATCATAAAATTCAAGTGAGAATTAATAAAAGAAGTGATTATGTGTAACAAATACATATCCCTATAAAAAACTATAAATAAAATATAAAACATTAATAGGTCCTTAAATACATAATCTTGGAATAACTTAGTAAATGAGAAATTAATATAACCGAATAAAAATAAAGTGAGTTAAAAATCCCCAATGACTTTCGAAACTTATAAAAGAAAACGATATTGAATAAAAATGAAATGAAATTGTAAAAAAAATTAATATTATAAAATTAATGATAAAATATATCTATAATTATGTTTATACACTACAAAAAATAAATATTTTTTTGAAAATGGAGTAAGTCTCATTGAATTCAAATTGGGACAAGAAATCCTTTAACTCATGTTTTATTATCCTATATGTTCCTTTAAAATCCTATATAATAAAATTAAATTTACTATAAATCAATAAAAACAATATTACTAATTATAATAAAATATATTATTAAATTAAAACATATTATCACTCGTTCATTAATATTTATTTATTAAAATTGTTATTCCATGTGATAACTGTCTCATTTTTCATGCATGTTTCAGTTTGGAATTTCCTATACTTTCACTCTGATCATAGTTAATTAATCATAAAAATGTTAATAATGTCATGTATATATTATTATTACATACTATTACCAATTTTGAAAATTCATTTATCATTAATTTCATAAATATTATAACATCCATCATGATGCTGGTAAAATATTCCTAGACAAGAGTGTGTTATAATGATCGAATGAGTAAGAACATTCCAAGGTATAAGCTTAACCCAAATAGTAAAAAAAATTCATTTCATATTTATCATGAATTTTCATTATATATATTTTTATAATAGTTGATAAAATCTGGATATTGAAAAAATAATATATCACTCATTGAGATGGTAGTCTATATGTACGCATGAACTATACTTTAATTTTTTTACTAGAAAAAGAAAGAGATAGTGGAAAATATCATATCATTATAGAATCGATAACACATCATAAATATAATATAAATTTATTAAATATATCATTATAACCATTCATGGGATTATGTGATCAAAAAATGAATCCCAATGTAGCTTGGAGGTGGAAATCCACATGTACGTACAAGTGATACTTTCATTTCCCATTTGATATAATAGAGGTGGAAAATGGTTGTCCTATTATCATAATAACATATTAGTATATTTATTATACTATATATATTATGTTAGGATATATAAAAATCATTTATATGAATTATGAGAAGAAATAAACATTTAATGAGTCGGTTAAGGTAATTACCTATTGTTTGACATACCTCTTTTAGCTTA
Organism: Viscum album; assembly: GCA_963277665.1. Classification (NCBI taxonomy): domain Eukaryota; kingdom Viridiplantae; phylum Streptophyta; class Magnoliopsida; order Santalales; family Viscaceae; genus Viscum; species Viscum album. The sequence continues at coordinate 512,441,630 of OY728141.1, read as the reverse complement.
CACCATAAGCCTTTATAGAATGGTCTTAGGAGAAGAATGAAAATATCAAGAATTATGTATTGGAATATTTTATGGTATTTGGTAGTGTATTTTATAATCTACATTAATTAATTGTTTTGAATAATGGAGGTGAGGAGGTTCCACTTATAAGTTACGAGAGGACTTACTTATAATTGCTTATAATATTTAAATATCATTAATATCCTTCACAAGTAACATTCTTCCAAATAGTCATGAAATAAAAGGAAATCTATATATGTTAAAAATATCAAATTATAATATAATTTATATAGGTTTTAAAGTCATTTAAATTCATATCATTCAGTTTAGACCCAAAATTATCCCTTTTTATCATCAACATTGGAAACATAATTTTATAACATGATAACGTGATTATATAAACAAAAATAAAATGTTAATTATAAAAAAAAACTTGAATTGAAGATTAAAATTTTGTAATTAAATTATTTAAATTAAAAATATATAATTGGACGAAATTAATTTTAATATCAGTATAAAAAACACATGTAAAAATATTTTTTTTGGAAAATACTTGATTTATGCGTAAAAAATCATTTCACCTTAAAATCATGTAAGAAGTTGATTTCCTAGATTTTTTCTGGTTAAATAAAAAAACTGATGGTTTTTTTAATTTATTGTAAATCCAAAATAGAATGTAACCTTCCCATAATACCATTAAATGGGATGTCCCAAAAATATTTTTTAATTTGTATAAAATAAAATTTATGTTTATAAAGTCCTGGATCGGTTCCCAAAATAAAAATAAGGTTTCAAAAATATTATATAAATATTATAACATATAGTTGGACAAAAACTCATAAAATGATATGACTATAAGTTTGAGGTAGTGTTTAAAGTAATTCCCCAACGTTTTAACCATGTTTAACCTACTAAGGGGAAAAATATTTACAACAATTACTATTCATAATAATGAAAAATAAGTGTAAAATTTAAAAAATTAATAATATTGATTCTAAATCATAAATATATTTATAAATATTATATTTTGATATATATGTCATAAATAGTTTTTTTATAAATTCAAAAAATGCAATGAATTTTTATTTATAAAAATGCATTCTTTTAGCAGAAATTAGAACATTTACCAAAATGAAGTATCTTACTGATATTATTTAAATAATTTTATTATTTATAATGAAATTATATTTATATTAATTTAATATAAAATTGAATTCATAATAATAATTTCAATTTAAATTATTAAATAAAAATAAATGAATGTTTTTAAAAAATAAACATATTTTACTAATCATATAAAAACATTTTGGAAAAATCCAAAAAAATTCACCCAAATGTAATATAGAAATTATAATTTAGATGTTTTGATTAATTTAATCAAATAAAATAGGAAAATGGTATAAATTAATTATAATTTCTGAGAACAAAATTCTATAAATACTATTTTTGATGGAAATATGTTTTTGAACATTAAATGAATTTTTTAAAATTTGAGTAGTTAATTATTATGAATTAGTCTATAAATTTTCATTATATAAAACCATTATGGATAATATTTATAAATTTTTAATTCCTATTAATACCACCAATTTAACATATATGTTTTAATATCGACATTTAAATATTTATATTTCTATAAGAAATAACAGTTAAGTTAAAGATAAGTGTTTCATATTTAAAAATCTATTGAGCATATTATTAATTTAATATAATGTTAATGAGTGTTACATTCCCATACACTTAAATAAATTTTTGTCCTAAAAATTTCTTTATCACATTAATCAATGGTTAAATATTTTAAAATACATTTTTTGAAAACCCACATCATTCAAAAGAATAATAAAAATTCCTTCAAAATGGGGATGTTAGAAACATATAGTTTACCTAAAAAAGAATGGAAAATAATTAAGGTAAAATATAGATATGGAGGAGAAATAAAATATATAAATAGTAATAGATATTGATATATACCATGATCATGAGAAAAGTAATGACCAAAAACCAATAAATCATTAAGGGATAAAGAAAACTATCAATACCTTATAACTGATGGTAATAGGATATCATTTTAATTTACTAGAGTTGAGTTATTATTTATCTATTAATATATATAATTTTAGAAAATAAAATTATTCGATTTATTTCCATATCATAAGTACATTTTCATAATTTTTCTATTCATCAATAGATGTTTGCTTTTATCTAATATCTTACTTTAAGAAATACATATTTATGAGGAATTATTAATTCCATAATTAGTAAAATTAAAATTCAATAAATTATAATATCTTATTGAATATAAAAATAACTTCCTCTTATATTGTAAAAAATTGTTTATCCCATGTTTAGATAACATCCAATATGAATAAACCATCATATGAAGAAATACTAAATTATTCTCCAAAGCCTAAAAAATAACACCCAAATATCATTAGAAATCATTCCACAAATAAATAATCTCAAAAATAATGAAAATATGAAATAAAAAATGATACCAGAATATTATAATGACTTGAACACATATTCTTCCAAGATCAACATGAACGTAATCTACAAACAAAATTAATCACCCTTACATTCCAAAATTGATATTCTATAATCATATATTTTAAATATTTCCTATAATTAAAACACCAATTTATTTCATAGTATGCTTTCTAAATTAATTTTAGTTCATCGATTTCTTGAGATGAATGAAACCCTGATATTTTGATAGATTGTTATGTTTGATAGTGTATAAAACACGCAACATTGAGATCAATCGAATGATGATACATTATTAAAATATTGTTTTTTAACATGAAAAATATAATAAAGTCATTAAATTGGAGGGTGTAAAAAGGATTAACCATATAATGAAATATATATAAAGGTCTCGGAAAATAAAAATTTATTTATTATTTCTTCGTAAATAAACAAACAAATTTTAGTAAAGTCATTTTATACATTTTCTTTAAAAATTAGACATATAATTTTTTTTAGGAAATATTAAAATTATTTTCTATAATATTAAGAAATAATATTTGATAAAATTAATACAATTTTTGAAATAAACATATGATGATAATATATAGGTGAGATTTTTTTTGTTTTTATAAAAAGATTGATGTTCCATTTAAGAGTGAAAAGTATTTATTTTTATTGAAAACAATATTTTTGTTAGAAAATTTATTAGTTTCATTTTATTTTCAAAGGGGTTCAATGTAAAATTATCTTATAAATCTCCTTAATAATCTAATTAATTTATTTTGAAAAATAAATAATGACATAATTTATTGTTAATAAATTATAAAAAAATTTATTTTTCTAAAAAACCTATTTTCATAGAATTTTGAGGTTAAATATAAAATTAATTTACACCATTTATATGAATTGAATAATTAAAAATGGATTACATATTATGAAAAAGGGGTTAACAATTTATTAAAAAGGTCCCTTTTCTTTTTGGTCATTATGCATAGAAACCATGGTAAATTTTGTTTCTACGGTGAAGGGTAAATCATGAATTTAAGGTTAAAAACATATTGATATGGACTACAAAATGACCATAATAGGTTATGTAATTTTATTCTATGTGTCTAATTTTTCATTACTCATACAATAGTAGATTATATGACCTTTTTTCGATTTGGATGAGATTATGAAATTTATATTTTTTATGTAATGAAAATATAAAAATGTCACGCTCTTATTTTTAATATCTATATTATTTTAAACATAAGAATAAAAAGGGAATATTTTATGTTATAAGTAGCATTTATAATGATAAATTATTTCTATTCATCATACTAATTTTTTTAAATTTTTGTGAATAAATAAATACCTTAAACGCTTAAAAACGATGGCCCAATAATTCTTAAATTAATTTGGAAAATAAAATAAATGATATTAAAATCATTAAAATCAGTTTAAAATGAAATAATTAATGTGAAATATGAATTTTATATATAAAAATGCCATATTATAGGGGTTTTGATGTATTATATGTGAATTAATTCTCTATCAAGATGTTATGAATGTCATACTAAATAAATAAATCTAAAATTTGAATTATTGATATTTTATGAAAAGATAATTTAATTAAATAATTTATAATTCCTAAAATTAATAGATTCATAAAAATAAATGGGATATTTTTAATTAAATCCACCATGGTCCATTTTTGTGATGTTTTTAATTTTATTTTAATGTTATTTACCCTTAAAGAGTATACAATTTTAATAGTATGATAGTTGTAAAATGTGCTTATCGGGGATTAAAACTAATTTAAAATTGAGAAAAAATATCTAAAATTTATTAAAAATTTGTTTCATAAAATTAATTGGACATATGTATAACTTATTATAAAATTATGTAAATTTTTATCCACATTGAAAAAAGAATTAATTTATATTAATAAAATATTTAAAGAAATTTAAAAAGACCCCTTCACCTCAATTATAAAAGTGAACCTCCACACTAACATATTTACACCATATTGAGAAAATAATATCAAGAAACACCTACCATTACTCTTATAAAAATACATATCCTTGTTATTGAGGTTTGGGACATTCAATAATTATTACTTTAGGCCCCTTAAGAAGAGTTCTAAAGGGAGTCCACATAAGAATAGGTAATCGTCTTTACCGACTCGTATAATTTTATTTATTCTTATAATTCCCCTTTATGTGTAATAACCATACTAAAATAATGTATATAATAAAATAAATATACTTATATGTTATTATGATTATGTTAAAACCATATTACATATATTTTCCAACATACATAAAGAAAAAAACATCTCTCGTGTGTACATTCGACATACCATCTCTACGAAGCGGTGTAATTTATTTTTATCTATAAATTTATTGGAAAATTATAAAGATGAAAATAATTAATATATATGATATATATATATTAATTAATAATTTTTTTAAAGGTTAATTATTATTTACCATTCATTCATTACGTTCTTTTAAAATTATAACAACATTCATGTGTATGTATTACCAACCATCTCCATGAATGGATTAACTAATTTTTGAATGCATATATTTGTGGATGAATATTAATATATACATATTTAATATACAAAATATTTATACCATTTTTAATACTATAGATATAATGAAACCATAATAAAATTATATGGACCAAAACTACCAAATCAATAAATATATGGAAAAAGAATAAGTTGTCACCCAGAACAATGATATAATAAATAATTATTAATAAACATGTGATAAAAGAATATAAGAAAACAATAAATGGTAAGATATATATTTTTGAATTTTTTTATGTAATATATTTATAATAAATATATATTTATTATATAGGATGTTCGAAAATGTACAATGGAAATCAGACTTGAGGTAAGGGTTTCTCATAACACTATTACTTATTTGAGACAACTTCCATATTCACCACTTATTTATTCTGCGTGATGTATATACACCCCTTTGATATGTTATATCATGAATCTATTTTTATTCATTCTATTTAATTTTTAATTTTAATATTTTTTCATTCAAGGGGTTTATTATTGTAAAGATACTCAAGTGGTATGGATTTTATTTCCAAATCTCTTAATTTTTTGGGATTTTTTATTTTTAAAGAGAATATGAGGAATATTTCTCTTTAATATCTTATTTTTTAGAAAAAGGAAAATCAAAACTATTTTTACTATTATCTAATGATGGTTCAAAGTCATTTTACCTATGTTTTGATTTCAATTTTTTTAAAGAATTCATCCTATCATTTTCCCAATGGGATACTTTTTGACTTTCTTACAAATGTGTGAAAGGACTGTTTTTTCCTTATACAATATGAACATAATTTTCTACCACCATGAATCATAATTGATTGGAAGCTTCAAATACAATTTGATATGTTTATTTTCAAATAAAATCATTTATTCATTACATGTATCGTATGTACATTTAAAAAAGTGTTCATAGTGGAAATGGTATTTTCTATAAGAATTTTGGTTGTGGACTTTATGATGTATTTTCATCCAAATAAACATAATTGTTTGAATCCAGTTTTTATAATATACTTTAATTATACCATCAATGATATTTATATGATTCTTTTATGACCATTTTTACTAGGAAATGTTTTGACGCACCATATGATAATTCTTCAAATATGGAATGTTTTTTATTTTTAATTCATATTGATCCAGTTGTATTATTTATTGATATGAAGAATGAATTAGACTTATTAAGTTACATGCAGTGCATGATATATCCCCTAGATAAATCTGTAGGTCTAATGAGACAAACTAAATTTATTATTTGTTGAGTCCTTACTCATTTATTTTCCAGGTTTATGTAAAAGTTTCGGTCCTATGTTTCATTTATCCGGTAGTATTTATTCAATCATTATGGGATTAGTTATTAATGTCCATGTAATTATTTTATTTTAAATAACATCCATGGATAATTATTAATCTCATATGAGAATATGAATTTATATGATCATCCCTTATTCCTTCCATATTATGCTCGTGTTATTATTGAAATGCTATGTGTTTCAGGTATTTACATTGCATATTGATTATGTTTATTTATTCAGGATATATTTCGTTGTATGATTACCTTTACTAAGCATTAGAGTTCAACCCTCAATTTTTTTTATTTCTCTATGATACTTGGATTTGTTTTAAAGCTTAAATAAAGAGATATTCTCATATGAATAGTGTTGTTCTCGAAGAAAATACGATGTTGTATTTTTTAATTTTGAAATGTAATGATAATTTGATGTTTGTATCTAGTTTAACAATAATAATAAACTATTTAATAATTTTTTATGTGGCAGCATATATCTAGTGCCAGTATAATAATGTGTTCCACCACACTCAAAAAACGGGGTTGGGGTCATTACAATAATTAACCTATATTCAAATTCATAACTTTTACCATAGTTTTTGAGTGATATTCATTTATTTGCCTTTTTTCTTAGAATGACAAAAAGATATTCCATACCTAGAGGTAATATTTTTAAAACAGAAACATCAAGCAACCAAAAATCACACCTAATAATTTTAATATATAATATATTTGTTTATAAAATTTTCATAAATGATTCTTCATTGATTTAAATACTCTTTATAAACAGTTGAGTATCTCAGGATATGATCAATAAATATTAAAACATAATTATTAGGGAAATATTGGATACTTGGGGAAAAATTCTAAACAATTACTCATCTCCTTACTGTTATATCACATGAAATAAATATATTCTTTACTTCATTTATAATTATGAACATGATGTCCTTTTTCTCCATAATTATTATAAACTATAATTTCCTTTAAAATTTTTCCCAAGTGATTATTACAACATTATTGACATGTTGGATGTATAATCCTTTACCTTCCATGGTATTTATCTACTAAACTTCAGTTAGAATTCATTACTATCATATTTCATGTATTATGAAGTTTAGCTATGTTCAGATCATTTTACATTACTCAAGATATCAGGTAAGGCATAATCATAATATCCATTACACTAGATTTTCTCAAATTATATATCTTTATATAGTAAAGGATATTAATAATACCGTGGTTTAGTTTTCCTAATATGTATATGATCATTTGAGTTTTAACAACCGCTATATTGGTATGATAAACCCTGTAATCTATACATTGTCTATGAATGTTTATATGGTTTCAATTCCTTATACAAGGTTTCATCTCTAAACAATGGCATATATTGGATTATCTCATAACTTTATTAGTTCTAAATCATAATTTATAATTCCAAATATAGTGAAGCATTAAATATATATTGAGAATTTATTATTATATAATAACTGAATTATATACATAGTGTCTTTTTAGAATATTTCCAAACCAATGGAATATAATCAAATCCTTAATAATGGTGCATAAAGAGTGAATGTATTATCCAAATAATTACCCCTAGGAGTGTCAAACTAGGTGTGATGTTTGGACCCCTTATTATCCATCATGTGAGGATCGAGTTAATACCCATCAATCATTTTCAATGTAATTATCCCTAGGAGCATCTATGACAGAGCCGACATCTAATAGTTTATATCCAAATATAAATTTCACTACTATGAATCCGCAAAATTTATATATAAAAAATATTGTATAGTTTTTTCTTATACCAAGAATTATGTATAAAAACTATTATAGAGTTATATTATCTAATATTGTTTTTCTAAATCTAGTTTAAAATGGTTAAAAAAATTATCATACCAAATGTGACACCCTGAATTGAGTATGTAAAATTTTGGTGGTAATCTTACAACATTAACTAAAAACATAATAGTTCACAGATAATACAATAACATAGTTTTTTAGTACTAAGAGAAGAAATAAACAAATTATTCTCATATTAAATTTCAAAACATGAAATAAATCATATAATTTTAGTGAGAACATTATTATCTATTCTAGTATATCCCGAAAATAATTTATAGATCTCTTTTTAGTATCCTAAGGAATGGAAAATTTGAGAATGGGTGATATCACCTTCTTAGTTTGGGAAAATGTGAAATAAAAGATGTTATAAAATAAGAAAATCATGAATAATATAGTAAAGGTAAATAAAAATAAAATATTCCATATATCTAAGACCATAAAAGTGTAATATATTGACAGATAACATTAAAATATAATTAATCACATGGATAAAATGAACTATCTTCGTACAGAGAGAATTCAAATTCCAGACATCATAAACATACCCTTATGGATTAATTCTAAGACACCATACATAAATATGTATAGGATATAAAAAATTCCTAAGATCGTTTTTCTGATGATACCTACTGATGCATCAATGGGGTATATTATCCCTCGACCATTACATACCATTTATAATTAATTAATCATATGAAGTAAATTAATACCAATTAAATACATAATGAACCTAAAATTAATATTTAAAAACTCGAATATGAAATGTTTATATTTTCCACTATAAATAAATAAATCAACTTGATTGTAAGACATATAGGAATGTATGTAGGATTTTATCATTAAATTATATCCTTAATAAAGTGTAAGATTAATTAAAGGATGTTTAAATAGATGAAAATAATTTAAAAATATCACCAGAACATTTCTTGATGAAAATACATTTTTCATGTTGAAATCACTAATTTAAAATCTCATAATTCCAAGAACATTTGGGAAAAAATTTCATTTAAAAGAAACATTTAAATTTTCAAAGTAATCTTCAATAAAAATAATATTCAAACTATGGTAAAATCCATTTTTATCATAAACATTGAAATAAAGAATCTATTTACACCTTTGATAAATATTACCTCATTTTGATAATGATAAAACATTCCTTTGAAAAAAACATATAAAGTTAAAAATGCGTAATGATGATTTTAATTTATAATTTTAGTATATTTAAAACATTACTAAAAACATTTTATAGAATGTATTGTCGTGGAGGAAAAATATTCTCATCCTAATAGAAAAAATAATTTATTTTCCTTAAAAACATTAATTCAAACATTTGAGTATATAGAGAGAAAAATTATAGGAAACATTTCAATTTATATTATAAAATAATAGAAGAAAATATATATATTTTTTAAGATATATAAGATAATTTCATTATCAAAAATTAAATCATAAAAAATTCATATAAAAAAGTGAGATTGTAACATAATACCCGTATCGATTTGGTAACTTTTGAATCATTACCCTCATGCAAGAAAAAACAAAAAATGAAACTTTAAATGTGATGAATTAAAATGTATTCTAATATATCAGATAAAATTTGTAGTATATCCACCACTTGAATGAATAATGTGGTGAATATGACATATATCTCATGCAAAAAAGTGAGACAAGAAACCCTTATAAAGACCATCACATTGAAATGGGAATTTATCGACGATGTTATTACTTATAGTAATGGTTAATATTAAAAATTTAAATAATATAGAAATAATCAGAGTTCATTACCCCCATAATCATGGAATTATATTGTTAATGAATAATAAATATAACCTAATCAAAAACAAATTGACTTAAATAACCCCTTACAGCTTTTGTAACTATAAGAACAGATGGATTTTGAATTAGAGAAAGTGAAATGGATTTGTAAAGTATAGTAATTTTTTTAAATGAGTGATAAAAGACATAAATAATCATGTTCATAATCCATAAAAAAATAAACATGTGTTCGAATTGAAATAATTCCCAATAAAGGAAAATGGAGATGAAAAATCCCTTACCTCATGTTCTACATTCGTTGGAAGTTACTTTAATATCATATATAATAAATTTAAATTTTTTATAAATGATGAATATAAAGAAATTCATAATTATAATACCAAATATTTTTTAATCAAAACATTTTATCGACCATTAATTATAAATTCATTATTAAATTCACATCTTTATTTAATAAATTTTTTCTTTATCATACATGCTTTTGTTTAGTTTCTCTGATCATTTCACATTGATCATGCATCCATTATCATCTAAATAAAAATAATTTAATTTATATATTATTATTAAATATTATCACAATAATTAAACATTCATTAATCATTCATATCATAAAAATTACAACTTCACTAATGGAGGGGGTAAAACTGACCGATGCAAGAGCGTATTATAAAGGATAAATGTTTATGAACATTTAAAGGTACAATATTCATATAAAAATTACAAAATATCATTCCTGTAATAAGTATCTTATATATTAATTATATATAATTTTATGATCATCTATAAAATAAGGATACAGAAATAAAAAAAATATTGTTCATGGAGAAGGTAATCCGTATGTATGCATGAATGATACATCCATTTTATAATAGGAATGAGGAAAAGAAGATAGAAAATATTTAATCACTAGAAAATAATTATTAAATTATATCTTATTAACATTCCATGATAAGTAGTGACGGATAATGAATCATATTCTTATATAGAGGTGGTCTTCCCCCAATACATATGGGAAAAACTTTTATTTCCCATTTTTTTGAAAGAAGGTGGAAAGTGGGTTTTACTTAATAATAATAACATACTAGTGTATTTATGTTACTTGATTCAATATTATAGTATATATGCAATGAATTTATAGAAATTAGAAGAATAAATAAACCTTATAACAGTTAATTAAGACAATTTCCTCTCTTTGAGTGACCTCTTTTTACATACATATTAAGCCTTACTAAGATAGTCTTTGAAGAAGAACATAAGCTCAATAGAAAAGATAAAGAATCTATGAAGGTATTATAGTTGTTCTTGGTTGATATGTTTGAATAAAAAAATTTAATAAGGGATTTATGGATGTTCCATTTTATAAGTGATGATAGGATACACTTTGAATAAATTAAATGATTAAAATATAATTAATTTATTTCTCATGTATATTGGTTCAAAATGTACATGAATTATATAGAAAACTGGATAATTTATAATTATCAATATAAAATAATATATAGATAAGTTTTTACATCATTATAAAACTAATCTTTTGGGTTAACCTGTTCCTTAAGACTTTTTAATGTTAACCATGTAAAATTTACATTTTACCATGATAAATTTATTATACGCACAAAAATGAAAGAGGCCTAATAAAAAATTGGTTATGAATATTTAGTGAATTTTAATTCAATTTATCATATTCCAAAGTTGTAGGTGGTGGAAATTAATTTTAATAAAAGTAAACAAAACACATGAAATATAGTTTTTAAAAAAATACTCGATTTTATTGTAAAAAAATTCACCTTGAAATCAAGTAAGAAGTCGATTTACATGATTCTTATGGTTAAATAACAAATAAAGGAATGTTTTGAGAATTTTTTATTTGGTGCAAAGTGAATGGGACCTTCTCCTAATACCACTATAATATCCCGGATGAGAAGGAAGGAAATGATTGAACCATGCACTTCATATTCTCTAAATGTTGGACACACCTCCCTGACTTCCTCCAATTTATACAATGCTCTTGGGACTCTCTATACAAGGGGGATGTGCTGAAAGGATTACAAAATAATCATCAACATTTGAAACAAAACCTCTTTTCCTGGTACAACACTCTCCCTTCAAACCATGAAATATTGAATGATATATAATGTGAAATTGAGGAGGATGAGTTAAGGGTGGAGGAAGAATGGGATGAAGATCATTTTTGTCCCTCAGACTAAAAAAATAGAAACATTAAGAAATTTGAGAGAATCATGAGAGGGTATTTCATGAAATATCATGAGAAACATGGATCCAATAAGGATACCACAACAGTGCATTTTTTCATGCCGTCTTGAAAGAGAAACAATGGAACTATGTATCCAATATTCTTTGTAATGATGGATCATTTACCGTAGAACTAGAGGAAATTAGTGGTATGATTAATTAAAATTGACATTCATTATTATATACTCCTAGACAATGAATGTAGAACAAGTATCTTGAAAGATATGCATAATTGTTCTCCTCAATTCCCCGATCATTCTCTGACCATGTCGACAGTATAACTAGTAAAATCCCAAAGGAGAAAGAGGTGTGGGACACAGTTTGTTCTCTTAACCCAAATAGAGAATCTAGACCTTATGGTCCCCCTGGTTTTTTTTACTTTATCACATGGAGCAACAAAGATAATGATATTGTTTCATCCATCCCATATTTCTTCATGGGGGCCACTCCCTTAGGTTTGATCTTCCACAACGATGATCCTCCTCCCACATGTGAAGAACCCATCCTTTATCAACCAGTTTTCCCTATTAGCTTGTTCAAGATTTCCTAAAAGGTTCCACAACCATCATCATTAAATGATTTTATTAATTCATCCAATATTGGGATTCAAAAAAACAACACACGTTTATCCAAGGACGGTATATACAAGGTTCCATTGGTATTATTTGAGAGATGATCAGTGACATTAACTTGAAGATGAAATGTTCTAATCTTGTTATCAAGGTTAAAATTAATATATATTAGGATTTCATGGAGTGGATATTTCTCCGTAGAACCATGAGATGAATGTGGTTCTCTAAGTGGACCATCGACTTGCAGTTTCATTGCTACAATTTTCCATCGTTTAACATCATATTCAAGAGATTCACTACGGATTATTTAAATTAGTTAAGAGCCTCAGACATGGGGACCCCATCTCCCATACGATCATTATCATTATTGAATAATTCATAATTTTATATGTATACTTCTGTATTTAAAATGGTTTTATGATCCAATATCATGGTAGATGAAACTTTTTAAGAGTGTATCACCTTCTCTATGAAGATGACTTAACATTCTTCATCATTGGATGCAGTACCTCAACCAGGGGATTCAAAATATTATGTATGTGTATTATAAATGTGGTAGGAAAACTACCAAATGGTATAAAACTCATGTTTTATTTTCTTTAATACAGTTGAGTTGGTGAAGAGATTCCACTAAGTTAATCTTGGCCATAAAGGGTATGAATTTTCACATGGAATATATGGTATCTCCCATTACTCATGGTATAATTCTAGTTAGACACTTCAAAACTATGGTCCTCAAAATTACCAACTGCATCCGAAATTGGTAGAACAATTTTCTCTTTTTTTGATGGAGAATAACCCAAGTTAACTCTATTTTATCTTCAATCTCCTTGTATATTATATCAGATCTCAAAGTTCCCAAGTCAATTATCATGTAAATTCATTTCATATTAAAATAATTCATCTAGGACACACTAGAGGAAATAAAATTTCAATGTACCTCTTGGTACATGCAATCCAAACTGGTAGATCAAGGGGGAATTAGTGCAAGGAATATAGGGGAAGTCAATTATTCTCTTCAAGGAAATATGGATTGGGATGTAATTAGGGATAGAACCATATAAAAAAAATTAATCTATGTTAAACATCTCTATGAATTTATAGGAAAATGATGCTTGTCGACCCAGTTGTGGAATCATGTGAGGGGACACATCCCTAACATCCAACACAACACTCGGTGGATCCTTGGAAATGTATACATTAACTTATATGATTGTAACTAGGTGGGTGATACTTTGGGGTCCCCTATGCACGATCTATCCTTCAGGTAGGGTAATAATTACCTCGATTTCATTCATGATATCCCAAATACAACCCAAAATAACCATGTTTGACAACATAAATTTTGAATAAAATCCCAATAAGTGTATCTTCATGTGCTCTTCATCAGGTCATTTCATAGCCAAAGAATTATGGAAGATAGTTTATGCAGTGACCTCTCAATACTCTTAGAGGAAAAGTCTCTGGTGTTAAGTACATCGCATTGACATACAACTTCCTAGTTTGGATAATTCACAATCATTACATTACTATGGAAATAATGGGGAATGGAAAAGGTATTCATCATCCCTTGAAGTTCTTTTTTCTGGACTTCGGATGAGTAAACTACTCTTAATCTCTTATTTCAAAGTGATTAGGTGTCCAAGGTGTGCAGGGAGATGGGAGAATTATCTTCTTCTCGTGTAGAGAAAGAGACTGGCGGGTGGAGGTCCCTCAAGGTTGGTTTGTCGAAGCAATAAAGTTCATTTTGGTGGATAAGGCCCAAATATTCTCCTTATGACTAGTTTCTTGACCTTTGAGAAAGGCTGTAACCATGATCTTTACAATGGTCCTCATGTTCTACCACATCTCTGATGATGAAAACCACATTTCTAGTTGTGGAATTTTTGGGCATCATGAACCTACAGGGGAATTATCATTCCCTTAGATTCTTTATGGCCAGATGCCCCCACCCCAAGTCAACCATTTTTGTTTCTTCAGGTAGTTGGGTAAGTTGGTATCCTACCGTTAATGGAATTAAATTAAACACAGATGGTACGTGTAGGAAGAGATCATTTTAGGATGTAGTAGTGGTCTATGACTCCATGAGATCAATGTGATTTTATATTAATTTGTGCTATTGGACGGGAAATTCCATCCAGGTTGAAGCTGACACTATGTTGAATGGTATTGATTTCTTCCATGCCAATTGGATCTAGTTTACTATAGTTGATAATGAATTAAAAAACATATGGAAATCTCTCAAAGATCATTATTCCACCATTGTAAGATCATCTATCTAGTTCAAAAATGTAAGTATCTCATCTCAAAAAATTATAACCCCTCCAAACATTGTGTGAATGTAATTGAATTTCGGGCTTCCTTGCCATGAAGGCCTCCCCGAATAACCCCTTTAAAGAATTTTTTACTCTTGGGTCCCTCCCATTAGGTAGAGGTGATGTTTCTATAGTTGATGTGTTTGACCTTAATTTTTTCAGACAACCATAATGCTTTTGGTTTTCTCTTTCACGATTTTTTTTGTAATATGGTGTTTGTTTGAAATTAATAAATTCATATTTTGTTGTTTGTTTTCAAAAGGGACCAATTTACATAATTTGAAAATCATAATTTCAAATTCAAAATATATATTTTTTGGATTAAATTTCAATAAGTTTCAGAAATCGATTTGAATGTAAACATGTAAAATGAAATGAAAAATAGTTTTTAGAAACATTTATTTTTATGACCAAAAATAATCTTATACAAAAATAAAGTATAATGAATACTATTATATAATTAATTAAATTATTTCTAATTATATAAAAAAATTTCAAATTATTATCAAATGAAAAACATAATATGTATTTTTAATTAAATAATTTAATAATAATAAGTGATAGTTTAATTAACATGGGTATTTTTTAAAATTTTCAGACTAGGAGGCCCCTTTATTAATATAGAAAATGAAAATGAAATAGAAGATGAATATACGAGGCTAAATTTTTACACAACAAGATAAATGTAAAAAAATCATTATGCTTGAGATCGAGTATCATATAGTGATGAAGAAGGATTGAACCCCTACTATGGGGATTTCGTACCCACCTTCATCTATTCACTCACTTATAGGGCCCACATCTATCATCTTGTGGCTCAACATCCATGTCAACCCTCATATAATCAGCTACACTACTGGTTTTATAAACTTCTTCCATGTTGCATCTAGAAGAAAGTAAATCAAAATAATCATGAATTTTGACCTTAGTGTTTATATTGTTTCCATGTCTATCTGAAACTATATTTCCTTGATTAGAAAATAAATTTTGTGAATATTATGATATATCTCCAAAAAATACATAAAATTAGCTCATTGGAAGATTTAGACACACAACATTTATCTTATCCCTATAAAATTCGACCAGACTAGTTTCCATAGATGATGAAACCACCAAAAGACATCCTTATGATGTCGTTATCACCATTATAAATCATTGATTATATCTTTTTATAGACATAGTGGGTGCTTACATAGATAGTAATTTTCTACATTCAATGTATTTTTCATGGTTAGAATTCATATTCATTTATAAAAACCAAAAATTGGTTTCAATGGATTGATATGTAGGGGAATGTTTTAGAGTACCTGACAAATTGACAACTTATTCAATTCCATATCATAATTTCATAAAATAAAGAGGATAAGCATCTAATCTCTCACCATTAGATACATGAACCATATTTGTGGGCATCATGGAACTCAAATCATTTTATTTAGTCCTATTATAGATATCCAACATAGAGGAAAGAGGTTTAGTAGATACAAGAGATCTCTCCATACCATGAGTAAGAGAAGTCACCATATCATATAAAAAATAATTCCCTTTTATAGAAATATTATGTGTTTTACCATTTTGATCTTTTCCACTATCCATAGACTGATAGGAAATGGATTGATAATTATCAGGTATAGAGCCTTCAAATTGATAATGTTCATGAGGTAAAAGAATTATTTTTTATTTGGATTTCATTGAGTTGGATACCATAATTTTATCATTATGTTTTAATACATTTGAAGTAATCATCCTTTTAATATCCCACATACTAAAATATCAATAATATTTTACCGAAATTTCAAAGGCTTCTAGAGTATCATCAGATTACTCGCCATATTTCTCATTAAATAAACCATTGCAGATAATATCTATAAAAAATCTATCCTTAAATAGGTGAGTCTCCAATCCAATGTCATCCCAAGACTCATGGGAATAATATACTGAAATAATGCATTATAAGTCATTAACATATCTTCATCTTGAAGAGAGGAGGAAAAAATCATTGCATTAGAAACACACATAGATTTCTGATAAGAACACTGAGAGTAAATCCTTTTCCTCTCCAAGGAATGTTTATAAACAATAAAATGAGGATGAAAAATTGAGATAATTATATAACTCGTATCATGATTTGGAATAATAGTTTTTTGACGAGATCCTTGGACTGATTCTTAGAGATCTAAGAATTCATGGTACTCTTCCTCATTCAATAATGAGAATGGTCATGACATTTTATAAAATAAATTCAGTAAATTAAACTACTTCTAAATTTAAAAATTTAACGTCATATAATCCTAACAGAATCAAAGAAGGGGGGAGTCCATTAAATTTCTATTTTGTGGAAAAGAACATCTTGTGGCATAGAGAGAAATACTCATTAAATTAAGGTATATCATAAATCAATTACAACCAAAACAATTGAAAATTCATAAAACTAACATGTTATTTAGCAGTGTCCGTCCCAATTTCAATACCGATCAAAAACTCGATGTCAAAGTGAATTTAAAATTACTAAAGGAAAAAATTTAGACCTTGAATTTTATCCTAAACCAGTGCGCATGTTTCTTTAAGATCAATTATAATGAAATTGAAATTCTATGCATGGATCTTCAGGGATCAAACCCTTAGTTCGAAAAAAAACTATGCTCTATGCTATACCATGCATCTAAACCTAGGGGAAGAGAATGCGGAAGAGTCCTCAATCAAGGGAAACATATTTGAAATACTAAAATCCTCAAATTGAGTCTAAAAAAATTAGGCCTAAAATTTTCCATGGTTTCATACCTTTCGACAATGAAAAATGAGAAATGAAAGAGTCATTACAAAGTTCATTCCTATTCTTACATAGAATTTAATGGTATGGTTATAATGAAAATATTTAAATAATAATACATTTATAATATATCATAGTTCATTTAAATCATGGTTTCTCATGTAATTTTAGCTACTATTATTATTTTGATGATAAACTAATTATTTTAGTGTTAAAATTAATGTTCAAAGTCATAAATGAAATAAATATGAATTATTATAATAATATTATTTAGGAATAATTAATAAATTGGATGTATTATAACAAAATAAAGAGCAGTCATACAAGAATACAATGCAGATCACCCACTATTCCAATCACATGACTAGAATACAAATTATAAATAATATAAAATAAATCTGTACCTATTAAATCATTTATATAAGAAACATCATATCCTCCAAATCCCCTATGAGATACTCTATCATGATCTAGAAAAAATTAGGCCCGTACCTAACATTTTCATGAAAACAAGTGAGAGGCTTCTTTGGTACAAAAATTCAATAGAAACTCAATGCATGATTGAGTATATAACTTAATAGGGAACCACAAATATGTTCTTATACCAAACTAATAATACAATGATATGTCCATGTGGAATTTTCTAAATAAAAAAATAAATAATTATTAGAAAATTAAATAAACCACACAAGAAACATTGAATTTCATGTCCAACCTCGATCAACCAAAGCTACTACGACTAGATCTGGAGTGTTTATAAGGAAGTCCCAATTACTATTCAAAATATAATAACAATCAAGGGGTATTTCAAATTATTATATCATTAAATACCTAGGGGAATCATGAAAAATAGTATACATTAATCAATACCTAGATGATAAACTCACCTTGATATATATTATAATTACATGTGGTGAGCTCCATACGGATATTTGAACCTGTAGAATGCCACACTTGAGAATCTAGTAGCCCTAGAAGCTGAGACAAAGTAGCCGAAAAAGAACAATTACTCCCACTTGTCATCCCAAAATCCCCCAAAAGTTTTCAGACTGTATGAATTCATCCATCCAAAAGCCTCAAAACACCAATCATAGAACCCAAAAACCCATGATACCTTGAATGTTTAAGGAACACCATCCTTGACCCAATAATAAATAAATTCTGACTCAAAATACATGGACGCTCCACTAGTAGTATCACTAAATTTTCTATAAGGAGTATCCATGAACAACTTATAGGGAGTTATCACAACCTCCATATATGGAGTATTCAAGACCTCCTTGATGGGAGTTTTCATCACCACACCAAATTGATTATTTATGAAATATCCATAGAGCGTATTCTCCACCTCCTTATAAAAATGAGTAATGAACACCCACATGGATGTTTTCCATTTCAATAAGTATCCTCATCTTAAAAGGACTCCGCCAAACAAATACCAACCTCCAGAGTGGTATAATACGCAACCCATCATAAATAAAAAAGGAAATATAGGTTTGAGGAATTAATAAACTCTTCAAAACTGTCCATACCAAAACACACCTTCTCAGTAGGGTCTTATTATCAAAGGTCACCCACTGATTCCATGAGTTCATTTCAAAGACGAGACACCTAATTTGGGGTCTATAGTCTCTGTCAAATCTTGGACCATCACCCATATTATAGAGGGAATATCAATCATTATAAATTTAATAAATATGTAGATACTCAGGAGATTAAAAAATATTGTTTGTGTGGAATTTTTCTAAAAGGATGGCCAACATCCCAACTCTAAACTGAAGTCATTACAAGGTCAGTCTGAACACCTAACCATTCATCAAACCACCCAACGCCCACACATACGATATCCACATCTCAAGGGAGTGGGATAAACACCATAGGTATAATTAAATAATAAAAATTCTTCCTAGGTGTTACAAGGGATAGATACGTATCACGAAGACAAACTCTCACTGAATGTAAATGAATATCTAATGAGAGTTCTCAATGGTGTCTTATGTAAATACCATTTGGTCAGAATCACTTTGGTTACACCCCTAAATTGGAAAAAATGTAAAAATAAATCACAACAATTGTCCTGACCCTAGCCATAAAAAATGGGTTATATAAAACTATTCACTAAACAAACATGAAATTCGATCTTCCTATTTCATTTTTAGGAGAATCATTTTATATTAAACATTTTAATTTAATTAAAAATTTTAATAATAAAAACTTATTTAAGGTAAAAAACATAGTGGAGAGAGTACATTCTCATGAAATATACATAAACAAATACAACCACATGATATGTTCCATGGACCAGATACATCATTAAAATAATTTTCCTTTACTCTATTAAGGTTAGATACTACTTCCCAATCCCGAGAATTGTCACCATGATCAACTAAGACTTTCTCAATGAATTGGTATTCTAACTCAATAAAAATGACAGATATTTAATTAAATAAATCATTTATAATTAATTAAAAAAATATTTTTCAAAGAGGTATAATGATGGATAGCTCAGCAAATCCCAAGCTATATCAAGACCATGTAAAAAAAATGGGAGTACCACTGTAGAATATTGGAAACAAAATAATCCAAATCCATAGACATCAAAACTATTTACATATATAATTTAATTAATATTTTACAGAAAAACCAAAGGGAAATTGAAATTGTAATATACCTTAACATAAATGAGTATAAGTGTCATATTGATGAAGTGATGGTATGCCCACTATGAGGGTTGAATAATATAATCGTACATTTCAATTGATTCTGCCATGATTTGACAATATTTAAATAGAAACCAAAAATCAAGAATAAAAAATTTAGGGAATAATGGAGGGATGGAAAAATATTGACCTATATAGGTGGATGAGTAGCTAAAATAATAGAAAAAAACACCAAAATCCCACCCGAAACAAGGGTGATGAATCAAGGAAGATGATAGGGGTACCCCCAAAAACACATGAAAACAAGCGTGGGAGAGAAGGGATACTTATTAAAAACCCTATTGGGGAAATAAATTAATTACCCAACTTTAATTACAACATTTCATAGTAGGTATCCACCTCTACCAATAAAGTGGATAGAGGTCACCAGTTTCCAACCAATAGTGGTATCCTAGTGGCTACTAGTAGCCCACCCCCTAGGGACACATTTGATTCCACCATATGACTCAATGATTTCTTAATAACCTTGTTACACTTCTAAGGCACCTAGTTGAGGTGGTCAAACACATGGAATTTCATTCTATAGTATGGTCCAAATATGGTCTATTAACCAGTTAAAAAATTCAAATTCTTTCAAGAATTTTAAACTTGTAGGGAAATAAGGCCAAACACAAACCAACCTATTCAAATTTGAATATAATCGAACTAAAATGAATTCCTATAATAATTTTTAATTAATAACAGAATGTATCCTTCTCATGTTATCAGTTTCTGAGTCATGGGACCACAAATATCCTTACAAACAAAATCTAAAATATGTTATTCCCATTTTTTCTTTTGGTTTGTAAAGATATAACACCATATCCCCATTAATTAAAACATCATAATCTATCTCCATATATATTTTAAAAATATTAATGTAATAAATAACTATATACTTAATAAGATTTCCCATGCCTTTTTTATAAATATTTCCTAGTTGATTTTTCCTTAATTGGTCTGTTATTCCATTTATAAAGTACATTTATTATATTTTAGATTATCCAGGTGCAAATTTGAATTTTTTTACCTTGAATAAATGTCATTTTTGTTTTATAATATTTTTTTGAAAACCATAAATATTAAATACATCTTCAGGCCCAATCTCACTTAATTGAATTATTGGAAAATAATAATATCAAACCCATATATAAAAAACATTATTGTTTTTCAATTTATCTACACTAATTTTTTTCTTTCCACCTCCATTGATCATTAAGGATCCTTTACTATTCCATTAACTCCAATATTTTATTTTTCATAGAAACGAAAATACCATATCAGATGATATAAATACCTACTAGTGAGTGTCCATGTAAAAAATTATTGTATTCCTTGTGTTTTACTTCAGTACATTTTTCCTTCTCATTATTATTATTTATATTCCATTTATTATTATGATTATAGGAATAATTATTGTTCAACTTTTAATAAGTTTCATAAAATAAATAATCTCATGTTTCCTACTCTTACAATAAATAAAATCTACACATTCATTGAATATTTTTTATAATTATATTGAAGTTATTTATTGAGGTATAAATAATTCACTCACACATTAACCTATAATTAAAATCATTATATTCATAGCTAGAACATTGAAATAAATACATAACATATTTTTTTAATTGGGTGATATTTTAAGAAAGAATCCTTTTACTATTCAACATATCCTCATTTGTGGAGTATTTTATTGTTTATTTAAAATATGTTATTGTATTTCATAGGTAACCAGAAAATTGGCACCATTGTTGTAAAAACATTATAAAGTTATAAATAAATTTAAATATTTTTTTTTATAATTTTTTAAAATTCTCATTTTCATTTTTTGATAGTTTTATTCATCTTTTTGATTAACTATATAATTGAATAATGATTATTTCACAAACTAAACATTCATGTCAAACATTTTACCATCATATCTATAACACCATGAATACATATGAGTCATATAAACCTTTTTCTCATCCCTACACTATATTTCTCTAATTTTTTTATCACCTTTATTGGGGATCATAATAGAGTTTATTTTATCATATATGATCCATAAAATATTTCTCAATTATGTTTATTTGAAGAAAACTTAATGGGTAGTCTTCAATAATAAGTTCCTATAAAATCCCATGTAAGTGTTCCCTTTCATTCGAGATTGATTTTTCATTTTTTTTAGTTGCATTTAAAATACAAGAAAATAATTTTTTTGTGTGATCCTAAAATATATTAAATTGGTTTTTATGATTTTAATTAGTGTGATTAGATTCTAATAGTTTATGTGTTCTCCATGTGATGTTACAATTGACACCATTGGTCACCAATGAAAAAATTATATACTGAATTGAGTTCAAAACTATGACATTCGACTTAATATGGGTACCTAAAAATTAGAAATTACCCTAAGAACCTAGTGTGGGGTCTTATTATGATCCTTGGTGAGTATTTTTTTTGATAAAATTTTTATATAGTGATGTAAAGGCTTAATAATAGGGAAGGGAACTGATTGATGGCCTATGTTCATAACCTTGGTTAATTAATTTTAAATTTTTTAAATTGATCTTTTATGGTCTGTTGTTCAGGTTAATGACTTCTTGATAGGTAGAAATACCTCATCCACCTAGAACTAATGGGGGGGGGGGGGTTTATTGTCCACCCATAGCACATTTGTGGTATCTTATCCTCCCAAATTAGGTTAGTTATCCCTCATTCACCCTATAACTATTGAGGTGGTGGGATATCATTCACTTTTTGATGTTGTGTTAGCCGTACATCATTCAATTTAGATTTTTTTTGGTGAGAATATTCCACTACTTTTTTCCATCCAAGTGGTGCATCGTCCACATGAGGACATTCTTTAGTGTTATACCATCCACCAATTATTTGATTTTATTGGTGTATTATCCATATGGGATGTGATAGTAGTTGTACATTATCAACCTAGAGGATGATATCGATGGTTCATCATCTACCTATGTATGTTATCTTGCCGGTACATCATCAATTTTGACAATTAATGGAATGGTGTGTCTTCCTCAATGAGAGTGATACTAAGGGAATATCAATATCTTAGTTGGGAAGTCATAGTGGTTCCTTATCCAACCAAGATTTGAAAAGTGTTTATATTGTCTGCACAAGAATGGATAGTGGTGGTGTATCATACTTTTAAGTTCGGTGAAATTTTTTACCCCAGGAAATGTCTCATTCTCCATTGATACAATGTTGGTGATGGATTATTCACATAGATGACCTATAATGGGGATATATAATTCACCCTATTTAATGTATTAGGACTAATATATTATTTATAATAAAGGTGTATTCATAACATGGATATATCATACCATTATGACACAATCCGAAGAAGGTATGGACACACATGGTTTGGTTGGAGCACCTTACAAGGTGAAAAGTAATTTATTTACTATTATTTAATTTATTATAAAATTATTATGAGAATTCACATTCATTTTCTAAACATTTATGTACCTTTTTTATGGTGCACTATTGATTTGTACCCACACCCTAATTGAGTTTTCTAGTACTTGAGAAAACTATAGGTTTCGTGACCCAAGTAAAAAAAATTACCTAATATTTTGTATTGAGAAATGTAACTTGTAATATGATATGAAAAATATATTACATTCTAATAGAAAATAATCTTAGTGAAATCCTTGGGTTGTATCTAGAGATGGGTTATTATAATGTTGTTTTCACTTTATATAAGGGGTGTTTTTATATGTTGTATTGAAATGAAATATAAGTGAATAAAGTATTGATAGTGAAAAAGTGGTTTGAAAATAAAATTTTGATAGGGTTATGATATAGGGATGGATTTAAATTATACTAATATCAATGTTTCAAATTATTTACTACTAGTCTTATTAACTAGAATTTGAGATTTTCCAGAATCATTTCATCTATCTACATAGGTTGAATGGATATGACGATAATTGATTAAACATGGAGCTTAGTTTGTAATGTCCATATTCCTTATATATACAGTAATATAAAAACCAAATCATAGTAAAATAAGGAAATATCTAACATGGTTTTTTGTTTCATTAGTCACAAAATAATGTTCTACTACCATTTATACCCAACCCAACACATTTTGTTCTCTTCACCACTCATCCCTTTTCTATTTTATCATATAAATGTTAGAGATCATTGGAAGGAGATAATTGATCAATTCCTAGTGGTAGAATATAATAACTATAATTAATTCAAACACAATTTCATATGTTATTAAAAACATCCAATGCACATTGAAACAAGTAAAAAGAAGAGAGAGTTTTATTCATGATGTTTTGTTGACAAGAAATACAATTGACTTACTTACCTACCCCACACACCAAAAGCTCCCACCCCTCAACGAGAGCATAAAAGTGGTGAATAAGGGGGGTAAAAGAAAATATTAATGAATGAGAAGAGTAAAATAAAATAATTGACACATTAAAAAAAATAGTAGAGGTGGTCATAATTGATCTCCTTGGTGATAACTCTCTTCTTCTTTAACCACATGTTCCTCATATAGATCCTTGGTTCCCTACTTATTTATCGAAATTTAAACCTCTACAATCCCTGCCTTTTTATTTATTTGGAATATTTACTTCTCTCTAAAAATTATCTCTCAATTTTGATTTGGTCTTCCCTAAAATCCACACTATACCTTTTTATCCTTATAGAAATAGCATAAAATTTATATTCCACATTTCCACATATGAATGATTTAATGAATTATTGTGTAGCACCCCAAAGAAACGGTTTGTAGAGAAGATAAATATTATGATAAACCATCTATATTGGAAAAAAAATTAATCCATACCTACACAAGAATGTTTTATCGAACTCTTCCATAAGTCATACATTCCATGTTTGATGCAGAAAAGCTAAGTCATACATGGATCACAGTCATATGCTAGACACTTCACAATTTATTATGGTGATGTTTTAATTCATATGTGGGATCCTCAATAAATTCATTTGCATCCTCAAGAAGTTTGACACACACCCTCAACGTAATATTCTCGTAGCTGAAGTCATTCAATCGGCTCGATCTAACATCATACGCCACATCAATGTCTAAGGGGGGTAAATAATTCATTAAATATTTCATAGAGAAGATGTATATTCACATAAATTCCATAAAAAATCATAAATCACACATAATATACTATTCCAATTTTGTATTTAGCACTCAATGATATAAAATACAATGAATTTTTCATTTTATGACATCCAATCTACTAATGTAATATCATGAGGAAATATTCAATTCTATCACCTTAATTCCAAACATCTAAATATGGAATATAACCACATTTAATTTATATAAATAAACCCAAACCACTTGAAAAAATTATGAAAACAAAACAAAACTATATGTTTTATTTATTATAATAATTCCAATGATAAAATAAACAATTAAAAATCAATCTTGATTCTATTTATATAATTAAATCTGAATTATTCTGAAAACCAATAAATTTAAAAATTACCCATTAATGATAAAATGGTGGGAGAAATTTCATTAATGTATCATGTAAAATATAAATAAATATTATCTCTATCAATTCTCCCATACATAAACATTTGACTCATAGTCAAGTGATCTTTTATCATAATACCTAATCATAATTAAAAAACACTATACAATGTGCGTTCTTTCTTTAACACCCTGATTATAAATCTTATCTCACCTCCCAAATGTCTATATCTAGATCATCTTCATAAAATTTATATAATTATTTTCTTCTTCTCTCATCCTCCCATTCTCATTTAAACCCGCCTACCTAGAATTATTTTACTAAATAGTCATGTATGATTTTTAAATGTTCCTTTTCAAGTCCCTTGTTCATTTAAGGTTCACCATGATTTCTGGATTTATTCATCTCTACCTAAATATTCAATAACTCATTCATACATTAAGTAATTTTTAGGTTTGTTCTATAGTTGATGGTTTATTGGTTCATATTGATTTTTTTGGATGAGTAGGGGTTTGAATATATAATAAAATATACGACATGTTTTTAGTTTCTTTTACAAATGGAATTATTATTATCTCTTTTTACCATCTATTGGAAAGAATACACCATTTTTTGTTTCTGAAAGGTATGTCTAGAAAATTGGTAGTATAATAAAAATCAAATCTACCCCTTTATTTAGAAAAATCATAGAATTTATTTAAGAAGTGTCATCTGGGTGGCTAGTGGATTTAAGTAGGTTATAATGTTCATAAATATATGAATTAAAACATCCCCATTCATGTATCAATAGATAATAATTTTATTGGGTAGTTGGATCGGAGAAAACATTAGCATTATGAAATTTGGTCATCCCACATCCCTCTCCTTTCAGCATTATTTCAGCTTAAATATATATTTGGGCTTATTATATGTATTTTAATTTATTAAGGAAAGAGATGTTACATTTAGTCTTTAATTAGTGGTGTTTTTTAGATGTATGGATTTAAATGATATCATTTCTATCCACATATTCTTTCCAGCATAATTTTTTAACAAAAAAGAATAATATATAATGAAACTATTCTTTACATTAGCGTAACTAAGATCCTCAAAACATCTATTTATAGTTCACCATTTCCCACGCCATCATTATAATTTTACGTTGATTTTATCATCTTCTGTAGAATGGTATATTGTAATTTTTTTCCTCTAATATATATTAATATAAATTTCAATCATTGTTTATATAGTCTATAAGGGAAAAATAAAAATGAATTCTATAAGTATGAGTTCTTTTTAAATGATTATTTTAAATTAAAAATATCTCCTCGATAATATATAGCACAAATATCATAATTCGAAAAGATTTTTAACTTGATTACTTAAAAAATGAGGTTATTCAAAATGAATTGGTTTTATCATGAAAAAATTCATTGTGAGAAGATGTAAAATAGTTTTATAAAACTCTCAATAAAGTGATTGAAATGTGGTACAACATTTCATTACAAGGTATTCACAAATTAGTTAAAATTTCTTGAATTCTATTCATATAGAATTTGAAAAAAATATGCTCATCTCAAAATTTATTCAGGGTTATTAATTTTGTCAAATTAATTTCAAAATAATGGATTGGGTTAAAAAATCTCATAGGCACTCAAATGGAACTCAAAAGTTTTCAAAACACAAAAAAATTATAAAAGATACAAAAAAATTGAAAAAAAATTAAAATTCCTAAACTAAAATAGTTTTGTCCCACTCACTTAAATGATGTTGTCTCCTAAATTTAGTATAATATACTTATCAATGAAAATGGTTTTCAATGGAATTAGAATCATAAATTATGTTTTTAATGAATGGTATAAATTAATGGATTTCATTGACATATAAGATTCAGGATTGTGATATCCTCCACGAGTTCTTAAGGAAGATTTCGATTAAATTTTTATAGTATATGCCTAATAATATTAAATTGGTTTCTTTTTCCTCCTTCAAAACTGAAACAACACCAAAAGGATAGAAATGTGGTACTATAAATGGAACTTTCCTCGTTGAATAAACAATACCCAAAATTCATTTGAGTCCTGAGTTGTATAAAATTTATTTCCCACTATGTGGAAGTACATTAATTGATTTAACTAATAAGGAGTCACTCTATTTCTCTATTTGTAAATTTATAACATAACATAATATTTTTTTTATTTCTTAAAATTGATATAGATACATCCTTCTTTCTTTCTAATTATTATCTAGATCTTGTTTTACCTATCTTATTTCCCAATATCATTGTTCTCTAAAAAAATAGATAGATGGCGACCCTTTCCATAATTAAATATATATGGGATCATATATATTGGTGCATTAATTTATATAGTATAATATCATAAGATTCCTAAAACACTTGTATCTAGTCATTTCTATTTGGTTTGATAGTTTTTATAAAATTACATTGATCTCCTTATTTGATTCTTTTACTTGGCAATTTGATTTTTTCTGGTAGAGTATGGATGTATTAAAATTCACACAATACTTCCTCATCAAGGCTTCCATGATCCTGATGAATAACTAATTCCATTGACCACTAATGATATATCATTGAAATCTAAACCTTAAACAAATATGGGTTCTAACAAAATAACATAATATGTATGAATTGATATTTTTGTTGGATTTGGCTTCCAACCATTTTGATATATAATCAACTGTTAACAGTATAAAAGAGTTTCCAAATGAAATGATAAAAGGGTCCAACATTTATATTCCTTATAAATTAAATATATCAAAAATTATTATGGTTTAGTAGGAAATATCACTTATTTTAGAATGATACAATTCAATTTACAATGTTCCCACCATTTATAAAAAAACATGTCTATTTTTGAACAATATAGGATAATATATTATTTATTCTAAATTTATTCTAGAAATACTTTGAGGTACAAAGTGTCCTCAACAAGATATGGTATAGTATAAATCAATAAAACATTTCACCTTTATATTAGTAAAATATCTTTATATCATTTGATAATTACTAATTTTCTAATGATAGTGATCTTAGAAAATGTAAAATCTTACTTCAACTTTGTTTCTAAAGAATTGGTTGGGGGATTATATAAGATATGACTTTAGAAGTTAATATAAAATTTTCCATATCAACATTCCAATGAAATTAACCTTCAATAGTGTAGAAATATTTTTGTATAATTTAATCATTCAATTGTTCTTTAGATAGAATGACCACTTTAATAGTTTTGGGTAACCTACTCAGGTAATTAGCTACTTGGTTTTTAGCACTCTTATTATCTGGGATCTCTAAATTAAACTCTCAATATACTAGAATTAATCTGAACAACCCTATTTTATCAAATTCAATCTTTATCAAGTACACAACAAGTTCTATATAAGAAAACAATGGACATATTTCCCAATAGATATAATCAAAATTTCCTATAGAGAAAATGTGAATGTTAATAACTATTTTATGTGGTTGTATGGTGGGTCTGCTCAATATCAAATGTCCTTGATGCATATAAAACAAATTGGTCTCTAGAATAAACTCATTAGGAAAAAAACTATTACAATATCATGGTTAGAATCATCATAATGACATTCCAATTATCATTCCTAACTTGGGGGATACATCCTTGGTGGTGTGATCAATGTTATCTTTAATTCAACAAAATCTTCATTGCAATTGATATAAAAAATAAATTATGCATATTTCAAAGGTAACATAGAATGGGGATGATATGTTCTTCCAAATAACATGATAAATATTATATAAAATTTTAACTAACTTAGAAGTGAACTAATATGCTTTACACAAGTTTTATGTGGAATTAAATTTATCGCTTGAATTTTTGACTTATCAACCTCAATTTAATCTTATAAAATTACATTCCCAACAAATATTCCTCCTTCCACTATTAATGACACTTTTCAGAATTTAGAATATTTTTTTTCATGTAATTGTTGTGAAATGCACCCAGATATTTCAAGAAATGTTCTCAAGAATCACCAAAAACAGTAAATTCAGACAAATATGCCTAAAGATTGTGTTCATTGCAGTCTAAAAAGATAATTACCATACACCTTTAAAATTTAATAGGTGTATTAAACAATAAAAATATAATATATATTTATGGAAAGGAACTATAGGGATATATCATTATTGTTTCTCACTTATCCTCAGTTGTAATTAGAATTTGAATGTAACCCAAGATTCCATATAAAAAATATTAGTGAGTTTAGACAACAAACCATTCCAACTACTAGTCAATAAATGGTATAAGAAAATATTACTTTCTAGTGACAAAATTTAAATTACTATAATATATATACACTATTAAGATATTTTGAATTATAACATGTATCAATTTATTTTTTTCATTCCTTATAATAGCCTATCCAATTTTTTGGGGACAACATGAATGGAGATGACCACTTATGATTCATATATTATGATGATTATTTCTACTTCAAAAAATTATCTATCACATCTTATAATACCTACATCATCGTTGAATTTATTTTCCATTGGGATTACTAGTTACTCTAGAATTTCAATATTGTTGAGTTTTGGTTGAGAACATTTTGGGATTTATGCATAGAATATCT
The DNA here is from genome assembly GCA_963277665.1 of Viscum album. Classification (NCBI taxonomy): domain Eukaryota; kingdom Viridiplantae; phylum Streptophyta; class Magnoliopsida; order Santalales; family Viscaceae; genus Viscum; species Viscum album. The sequence goes on along the minus strand of OY728141.1, from coordinate 512,411,010 downwards.
CATAAACATTAACCTATTCCTCACACATATTCTCTTAAAAGTACAATAGATTTTTTTTCTTGGTCAACGGGTAGGTTATTAGAAGAAATAATTGGTAATTATTCTCTCTTTATTAAGGACACACAAATGAGAAAAATTTTAAATGGTTTTAATTCTAGAATTTGGGTATATATTAATGACAAAATCAGGTATGGACTTTGTACCTCCAATGCAAGGATTTCATTCTAAGAAGATATCTTATCTGATTAATCATATTTAAAAAAACAACAAAATCCATAAATTAATTTATAAGTAACAATGTTTTCTAAACTATATATAGAATTTTCAATTTTTTGTTATATATCATTCTTCAAAGAATATTGAAACATTTACTATTTTTATAATGATAAAATTTCATGCAACATACCTAGGTCTACATCAGGCATTGCCTCTATAATATGTGATACTATAAATAATTTTTGATCCTCCTAATGTTAATTCATTTCATAAAATATTTTGATGTTGATAGTGCATTCTCCAAATTCATTGGGGGATATTTCCCTCATGTACATTGAAGATCTAATTAATTGATTGAAAAAATTGACCCTAAGATTATTGGTCATTTTTTTGTGTTGAATCATCTTCCATTATAAAGACCTATACATCTGATGGGATGTTCACAATTTTCACTCTATCTAGTATATACTCTAAAACAATATCTTTAAAATTAATGAATCTATTTTCAAGCTACACTACTAATTTTACGGTATTTAAGTCTTTTATTTACAAATTAGTAAAAGTTTATTAACATATTAAACTAATGGATGCACCTAAATAACCTAAATAATATTAAGAATTAATGGATCCAAGCATGATTTTGATGGATAATGTTCAAATGTTTTGACATTTTTTGGGAAATTTTTAGTCTATCAAAGCTGAAACACTTCTTCCCAAATTGATCATTCATTTCCCATTATGTTACTAATTCATTTTGTAATGTACATTAGGGAACATTAAATACATTAGAATCTATTTGAGAGTATATAGAAGAGTAATTTTCATATCAACTTCTTTGAATGTCTGTAGAATTTCACATTGAATTTTTCTACTTGGATTTGTAGGATGTTTTTATCCTAAAAGGAAATGGGAGTGGAAGTAAATGCTTGTCACTTTGATTCCTATTCATGGGTTTCTCTAGTCTCTTCGTATTTCCAACCATTTCACCTATTTATTATTTACCCTAATCCTACTATATTAAATTTAGTATTTAAATGACCTATAGATGTTTTTCAACCTCATTTTAAATATTTTTTTGTTGGTTATAATATGGTTTAGGTGTGGCTAGGGAATTGATTTCCTTAAAACTTCTTATAGTTACTATGATAAAATCACCAATGGGTTAGGGACTGACAAATTTTAATGATTTCCTAGATTTTTGGACATGATATATACTATATTGGTTAGTTTATTCCTTAACTCATCTGCTTAAATTTTCAATTCCATAACATTATGTTATCATTACTGTGGATCAAGGGAATGGATTCTATTTAAGTGTTGTTAAATTATTCCATTTATCTAGAACAAGGTTGGTTATTAATAATATCTATGGTTATAACATTTTTGGTATTTATATTATAATGGTGGTGGTTATTGATACTAATTTTGATAGATTGGTATTTCATGGTTTTTTGGATTTCTAAATCCCTATTGTACATAGTAATTATACCTCTATGTTGAATTTTTGTGTTGGAATTACCTTTTCCAGTAAGTAGAAACACAACATTTAGTTCTATGTATCTCTAAACACTAATCATTATAATGGTTAGGATATGCATACAAACCACATACCTAGAGTTGTGCTTATTACTCATTGGATTTTTTATGGTACATTTGTATAACAAGGATAGTTGGTTTCTAATGTTTAGATTATAGATCTGAATGTGAATCACAAGATATTATCTCATGTAATCATATGTTATGCACTACACTTAAACCAAATGACTATTATATTTTTTCTATAATATAACCGATTCCATTGGCCTTTGTTAGTGATTTTAATATGAATGACCATGTAGATGATTAATCTAATATATTCCTATCGTTATTTAGAATGAATTGATAAATGAAGAAAATGATGTGTTTTTATTCAAATTTTTTATGAGGTATGATAACATATAATTCCTTGAACCTCTCCCAATAGACATATATAGTATCTCTAGATGTTTTTTATAGTACAAATATGTTTTATGATATATTTTATTCTAGATATTAGAAAGAATAATTTGATTAATTTTTTTGTAGGTAATCCCAATCTGGAATTTCTCATATTTGTATGTTGTACAAACACTCTTTAGCTGCCTCAACAAGTGAAAAGTAGAATTTCTTTTACTTGAGTTATTATTATGAATAATTTCTAGGATTCAATATTGAGAAGACTAATGAAAATTCATTAATGTGAATATTGGGGCCTTTAATTACAAGACCATGAAACATGATAAAAAATTAAATTATTCTAATTTTTAATTCCAAACCATTTTAATTAGAAGTCATGATAATGAGATTATTTGGATTCCGAAAATTAGGGGGAAAAAGATAACTCATGGTTTCATTATGGCTTGCTTCCTTTATGGAATGATCAATATGAAAACAAGAAGTCCCACATGATTCTATTTGGTTGAACTCTTCAAATTCATATTTTGATTATTAATTTTAAAGCCTTGTATTTAAGATTCTATTTATCTTGATGTCAAGAGAGAATATTTGGTCAGTTGAAGATATAGTCATAAAATTTCATGTTATTATTTTTGGGACATCATTCCCTAACAACGATGCCATGTTTTGACATGAATTTTGTCATGGGTTGTGTGAAAGATATTATTTTCCATGTACAAATATAGAATCCAAGGGTTTTATACATAAATAAGTTCCCAAAAACTATATTCCAATTTATAGAAGAGGTGTTTTGGTTTTCTTGATTAAAAGAAAATTAAAATTACTAAATTATTGAGAGTTAATAAAGGTTATGAAGATCAAATAATGACAGGGTGATGGGTAATGAATGGATATTTAGTTGCACTACTATCATTATTTCAAATTATTTGACTCATATTCTTTTTAATTAGAATTTGAGAGGGTATATGATTTTTGGGGTAGATTTTTTCATTTCTTGATGATATAAGCAACTAAATTGTGTTGTTTTAGATGTTAATTCATAATGATTAAGAGGAAGTTGTACTTAACCATTTTTGACAAACATAATTTCATTTTTTTCATATTTGTTATCATTAAAATATTATTTTTCATTAAAAACATCATATTTTATATAAAATTGGAATATTTTAATTTACCACGTAAAAAATCATTATAATTTTTTTGTTAACAATTTTTTTATATTGTATTATTAAATTCTTTTTATAATTCTTCCATTCCAAACAAATATTCCAACATAATTTCAACTCTCACCAATTGTGGAATATACATTCTTAGAATTTATTTAACCAAGATGTAAATATGGTCTATCATATTTCCTTATGTATTATTTAATGAAATGAAACACTCCTATTTAAATAAGGAAGGACTCAATCATATTTTTTTATTTCTTAAATTTCCCATTAAAATTTATATACTCATTATACATAGTCCAAAAAACAAGAAACAATTAATTACTCAAAAATTATCTATTCTATTATATATATATTAGAGATAACTTTTAGGAAATAACCAATCATTGACTGGTGAAGACATACAATATATAGAATTAAATCAGACATAATCACATGTGATATTATGAACTACTTATGAGCACTAAAACTAGTAAATATAAGAGGGATTTTTATTTACGATGTTTGGTAATAAAGAAATAAAATTGACATCCTTACATAACCCTATCACCAAATGGTCCTACCCCTATACATGATAGACATTAATAGTGGATGTGTGGGAGGAATATATTCCAAATGACTGAAATGTAGAAAATAATATAATAGAAACCTAAAATTAGTAACAATAGAAGTGGTCCAAGTGAAACTCCAAAGTGTGAACTCTCTCTGTTTCCTTTTACCTCTTGTTATTGTTATTAATCCTTAGTTCAAATATTTTTTGGCCCCGGTCAAACCTTATAGATCCTTCCTCATTTATTTATTTGAAATTTTAATTTTCTATTATAATTATACGTTGGTCAAGATCTCATTGTTCCTAAAATAATGAACTTCCCTCTTTCCCTTAATCATTATATAAAAAAAATTTAATCTATATGGCCACATCTAACTGATTGGATGAATAATAATTTTCGGTACTAGATCATTAATTTAATATCCTGATTAATCATATGATCATCAAATTATTTTAGATAAATATTGAAGTTAATTACACATAGAAAAGTCATATTAAATCATATATGAATTTAAACATTAAAATATGGATGCGTTCAAGAAAGTTCATATGAAACCAAAAAGACACACATATTGTACTTTATAGAGTCTTATGGTGGAACTATATGTTATTTACGGTATCCTTAACCAATTCATATACTTCCTAGTGAATTTTAAAACACGCCCTCATGGTCATTTGTTCTTAGTAATAGTCAAACACTCATCTCGATGCAAGTTAATACATCTCTTCAATGTCGGAAAGTTCTAAATAAGTCATAAAAGATTTATTGGAAAAGTAATACAATCTTTCCAAAAGTCTAATGAATTTTATAAGTTATACATAAACATTATTTACAATGTTTTACACAATAATAAAAGTCAAATGGGACAATTCATTTATGATTTCCTTCCTCCCAACTACCAAAGTCATATAGGGAGGGATTTTTCATTTCTACTATAATAATTCTAGACTTCCTTTTTTCGAATAGAACAAATTTTATTTATTCAAAATAAACTCCTTTTACCACAAATAATTATAAATCCAACCAAAATTACGTGTTGTATTTATTTTAATAATTCCAAAGATAAAATAAACAATTATAAATAAATCTTTAAGTAATTTTTATAATTAAATACAAATTATTCTAATAATAAAATCGTGAAAATTAACCATAAAATAGAAAAATGGAAAAAAATAATTATAATATCAAGTGAAATATCTAATGATATTGGATATATAAAAAATTTCTTCAAGGGGATCATACATAGTTTTTGGAGATGAGACTGGTCCGTGACTCATGACTAATTATGAATTTACACATTACTTCTGTATATTATTATACCCAGTTGTATATGATTGACACATGAAAGATGTTATTTTAAATTTTATGAATTTTATGATATGTATAATAGTTATTTTTGAAATATAATGGGTGGATATTTACAGTTTATTGAAATTTAACAATGTTTTCAATATTATGTTGTTTATATGTGGGTATTATTATTTCCCTTATATGACATCCACTGTGTTTTATTGGTTATCTATTTCAGAGGTTATATTATTAAAAAAATTATATATAAAACCTATCTAATAGCTATAAACCCCAAACATCCAATGTGGTATTATTCATATATATAGAACCAAGTTCAATCACAATATAGGTGAAATATACCTAGAATGTTACCAATTGGTTTTAAGTCCTTGTTATTATTTATTTTAATTATATTTTGGATATGGTATATAGGAGACATGATGTTTATAATGATTTTTATATATCTTATGCATGGTAGTAGCTCACTATTTCATGTGGAAAGTCCACGTTTCATAGGATAGGACTAGTGTTTCTATATTTTGTTTTTTTGTTCATTATACCAAGAACGATGATTTGAGGTTATCAATTTATTGATTTTTTGTTTTAATATCAGAACAGTGTAGAAAGAGTTATGCATTAAAGAATATTTTTTCATATAGGGATCATATGACATTCTTTATATGTCTTTTGATTTACATTATTGACTGATATTCCAGTTATAATATAGAGTTGGGTTATTTAAAATATCGGCAACAAATTATACAATGTTTTCCTATTTAAATTTATTTTGTAACTATACTTGATAATCATAACAAAAATTGGATAATACAATCGGTATATTTTTTGTCACATGTATTTCCAATGTATATACCTAATAATTTATTGTGAGGGGGGTATTAAATGAGCTGCACAATTTTTCAGATTAGGTTTAACATTTTTGTTTAGTTGGAAATTTTTGTTCATGAATATTATTGATGATTGATTGTGTGTGTGTGTGGGGGGGGGGGGTTAATTGTGTTACAACATTCATTGCGCAAAGTTCATCATGTTTGTATTTCATAGAAAACCCCACTATTCCCCCATCCATAATTGGGTATAGAAACAATTTCTAAAGGAAAGCCATCAGTTGGGGTTTTTGACCCAAAATTTCTTATGGACTCACCTTGGTCGAGCGTATCAGAGGTTAGGATCCCAACACACTTCTTGGGGGGAATTTTTTCCTACAATAGGACAATCTTATTTATTTATGTTATGTTTTTGAATCTCTTTAAAATCCAAATATGGAACCATTTATCTAAACAAAATGATCACTTATTGAATCTCTCTATGTAGAAAGGGAGGTCTATTAATGAATCCATCTATTTATATATGTGGTTCTTCACCCATTTCCCATTAATGGATTTTTTTCTTCTATATTATATTACAATATTCTCAAGATTTTATTATCACCTAGAGAGGTGATTAATATATGATGGATGGGATTGATTTAATATGAGGAATCCAATATATCATTTTATATAACAAGAATCAAAAAACATGTAGATTTTTAAACATGTATTATTTAGAATCCTATAAAAAGGAAATTTAGGAACCAGGTATTTAGATTGAACTTCAAGGATGTGTTATATGTATCCTATATATGGAAGGAATTTGATTCATCATAGTTTAATCATACCCTTGTAACTATCTCCAAGGTGGATGCCCTTATATAGAGGTAGTCATATCATTCCATTGATTGCGGATTTCACCCTAAAGATTCTCTGGTTGGTGGAGATTCATGATGTGAATGGTATGATAATTTAATCTGATTCAGAAGACATTATCCATGATGAGTTTGAGAATAATTATATGGAAATTATTCATTTCACTACATCGGTATTTAGGGAATTATGTTATGGGATACAACTTTTAATTCTTAATATGGTGCTCAATCCTTAGTTAGGCATCCTATGTATCCTTGGTATATAAGGAATTAGATTCATCATAATTCAGATGTCTTCTATTTATACTGAGGAATGAGAAAGAATGATTATCTCATGGGAGAGATTCGGTCCTGGTGGTTGGAATTTCCTTCACATAAAGGAACATACACTAAGGAGGATTCCAATTCCATCTCGAGCCTTAGGAAGGCAATCAATGTATACTAGTTTTGAAATGAATCAGAGTCATCATAGTTCTATTGTCCATTTTTACATTGATGGGTGATGAATAATGTTTGTCCAATGAGAGAGATTAGGTCTGTATGTTTAGAATGTCTAAGATATAGAGGGACTTACACGGATATGATTCCCATTCGAGATTGGGACTTAGGAATGGGACCCATGTATCCGGTTATACAAGAATCAGATTCATCATAGTTTAATTTTAATCTCATCTCGTTGATGGATGGTGAATAAAGATCATCCCATGGGAGATATTGGGTCTTAATGGTTGTAATATCAATGAAATAACATGAATTAAATAACGGTAGATTCACATTTGAGCTCGAGACTTTGGAAGAAATCCTACATATCCAAGGTATGACAGTAATTAGTGTCATCATAGTTGAGTTTGATTAGGTCATACAAAGATGTTATCTTAAAATAAGGGTAGTTATATCATGCCACTGGTCTAGGATTACACATTGATGTTTCACTAATATGTTCTCTAGAAATGGTTATCATGTCCTGTGATTCCTTCTCAACATGACTTGATTATCTACTCCGTGAATCTGATCTTATTTCCCACATATCTGAGGATGTATGGACATGTCTTGGTTTCTTAGCATATATGAATGAAGAAAGACACGTGATCTAGATTAATTTTTCATTGGAAATCACATATCATTAATGAAATATCTTCAGATCATTACATAAACGATGGTAGCTTATCCAGAGGGTGTCACGTGATTTGGATATCTTTTTTGGAGGAAATTATAAGTTCTATGATGACATGTATGTATAATGTCAACAGACTTGGACCACATGTACGGAGGGTGTTGTATGATCAACGGTAGCATGTCCTATAGAAATTGTGTGAACCACTTGACATTTCCTAATGAAATTGTGAGTCCTAGCTAAATTATGTTTGTTTCATCAAATGATTTGGGGTGACATGGAAAGAGTCCATCACAAGGTATTTTTGGTGATACTAGAAGTAAAAAATATACATTATTGGCATACCCAGAGGGCATCCAAAAACATTATTTTCATCTCTAAGGGAACTTGCATGATCTATATATAATGATGAGGGATAATCACATGATCTGGACAACATGTCCAAATGTTTCTGCATAATATGGATTTGGCATGCGAGGCACATGAGGATTGGAATACAAGGACTCATCCTCAAAAAATTACTTAATCATTAGTTAAATCATGAATTAACACTGAGGATCTTTTCATGTTTATATTTTTAGAGAATTAGGACACAACTATTACATTACATCTCAAATATTACAAAGTATACACTTCAACTCAGTATCTATTTTTTTCTTTAAAAAAATCATAAAAGAAAACAAGAATTGTTTTGTTGATACAAATCTTCTTAAATTCTTCCTTTATGTTACCCTTGTTTATACCCTATGAAAAACATTTCAAAAAATATGGGATGGGTATTAAAATCTCACTAAGGTATATAAAAAAATGAAATAAAACATTGGTCCATAAATACCTGCATAACATATGATCTTTAACATATCTCATGAAATAATAAATTTTATGAATAACACATAGAAATCGTAAATCATAAAGGTAACTTGTGGCATCCATATCATACTTACATTGGAGCTTTCACAGCTATAAATGAATTTACATTTGCGATACCCATCATAGTATATTCCCTAAATCTTTTAGGTGAAACATTAACGTTTACCTCCGTCATGTTACCCAATACATTGGAAAGCTATCTCGGTCTCACCAACCCTATGTTTAACATGGAACCACCCATATACATAAAAAAATCCCATGAACCATAATATAATCATAAAACAAGTATAAGTGAAAGATAACATTTCCGCATTGCAATAAAAATATAAAATTTCAATATATTGACAAAATCAATCCATTATCAAAACAATTTTCAATAAAAAAATACCTAAAAGAGTATAGTTTTTATTTTTCTTCTAAAGACATTACAGCTTGTTACAGAAGTAGAATATCAAATAATGATCACGATGGAGGAAAGGTCGTTGTCACCATGTACTTCAAAAAGAAACTTTTTTTGTTTTTTAGGAAAATTCTTTAGAGAGAAAATATTTCCATTGAATGAAATTAAAATTAAAAGGGTTTTACACACCATATAAAATAAAGTCGTGTATAAATCAAAGTATGTCTCAATGAAATGATATTGATATGAAGTCCCATACCTCATGTCTTACTTAATGTGTTTGTTATTAAATTTCCTGAATAATAAACTTAAGTTAATTTATATTTTCTTTATATTTTTTAATTTTATTATTCTTCTTATATCACTTATTACTTTTCTATAAAAATTAGTAAATTATATTAGTTCATTTCAGACATTTTGTCGATGTTCAAAACTTGAGTGAAAATGAACTTGTTATTATTATAAATTATCCATGTGGTCAAAATTCCATTATATCTATAATTATAAACATTATTTAAGTATCATATATATAAAATATATATTTTTTATATATTTTTTATAATAGTATACATCATTTGGATATATGAAATGAAACACTCCGTTCATGGAGACAGTATGTCGTACGTACACATGAACGCTACATTCATTTCTATTTCATATAGAATGGAAAGAAAACATAATGATACATAGGTATATTATAATTAATGGATAAAATAATATTTTATATATGTTACACAAGTTCATTAATTCCATCCTTTATACATTATATATATTTCATGAACGAGTCTTGTTACTTTGAGGGGGTGGTAGTCCACACTTCCTCAAGTGAAATTATCGTATTTATACAACATGAAAATCATAAAATTGTGTTCAAAAAGAGAATTAAAAAAGCATAGAGTTAAAATAAATATCATAAATATCATATATAATTATATTTCCATCATAATGGTCACTATGAAAGGTGGTAGGGGAAATCAAACAATCATCGTTTCGTGAGGCAACAGTTCACCGTACCAAGAAACAGTGTGTTATAAATCCATTAGATAGAGGTGTGTGTACGAGTAATTTGAATCTTCTCATAAAAAAAACCTAGTATACTTAGTATAAATGAGTGTATATATAAACAAATAATATAAAGATCATAGGGAGTGGAGATGGAAAAATAATGGAATGGAACTTGAGAGAAGACATTACCTCATATCGGGTAACTTCTTTTGACTTGAGCCAAAGGGATCACATGAATTTCCTTCTTCCTAGGGAATGGATTCTATGAGTAAGATAGGGTTGTTTTGAGATTATTGGAGTATATTTTGGACGAACCAAGGGGCTTGATAGATGTGTGTAATGAGTTAGTGTTGGTGGCCTTTTACAAGAGGGAGGATGGGCTTTATTGGAATCTTTGAAAGTTGTATTTTATTATAAAATTATTTTTAGTTCCAATATGTCCAGAACTAAATAAATATGATGATACGATGACTATTTTTTGAAATAAAATCATCTAATAAGAATTGGACATGTTTTTGATATTTTTTTTAATCATTATCTTTTTTATTTAACCCTTTTTTACTCCTACTATTTTATCAAGCACTTAACACTTTGGGAAAAAAATAAGTTACTAAAACAAGACAAAAACCCAATTAAAGAGTCAATAATAAAATTTCAGACTTACGATAACCATTTGGAAGAATCTTATATTTTTTAAAATTTTAAAATATTTAATAAAATATTTCATATTTTAAAATATGAAATATGTCAATTTTGACACTATTCAGATGATGACTTTTTTAAAAATCCATAACAAATTGATTGATTCAAAAAAACTTCATTAATAAAAATATAAAATGTAACTATCTTCTAGAAAATTTATGGATGACATCAAAATAAACGAATTAAATATATTATAACATTTTAACATCATTTATTTGAATCCTTCGTTAATGAAGAAATCACAACGTCACCATTGTGCCATAATTAAATTTATTTATTTAAAGTCAAAAAATTATAAATAAAATTCCATAATTTACTAAATATTTGTATCTTTATAATGAATATTTATAGTCAATATTATCACTTATATATCCCCATAAAAAAACTGTTTTACTAAAAGACATATGATTATGTTACATTTTCCATAACATTTAAATTAACTTTAATAAAATGTGATTTTCACTTACATGTGGCTCCATGGGGTCCCAAAATCTACCCAAGGATTCCAATAGTCGGAAATGTATCAGAAAATAGGATTAAGAAATGTGTTAGGGTAATTTAATATTATTAAAATATTATTTTCTTACCCTTATTTAACTAATTTACACTTTAACCATTGTAAATAAAATATTTACTGATGTTACTATTCATAATGTCTAAAAATAAAAGTTTCATATTTAAAGAATTTAAACCTCAGGATTTAAAATATGGAATCTATTTTTTCAAATTAAAAATATATAATGTTCAAAAATTAATTTAAAATTAATTTCAATTGTCAAAACCAAAATTCGTGTTTTTAGGAAGTAAAAAATACCAAAATGATTAGCATGTTTTTATGTCCAATTTGAAAGTGAATTTGCATAAGATGACCAATTATGGATTCAATGGTAAAAATATAATCTAATTAAACATTTAAACTAATAAAAAGGATAGTCTAAGTATATAAATAAATTTGATTAAAAGGTAGATTTGAATTAAAATGCAGTATTTTTCACTATTAATTAAAAAAATGAACTTTATCAGAAAAATACCAAAATTTCATACTATATAGAATTTGATGTCCCAATTCTAAAGAAGATTATTATTTTTTCAAATAGAACATATAAAAGTGATAATAAATATATTTTAAAAGGGTTATCCATCAAAAGGCCTTAAAACAACCTTTTCATGAATATTAAGGAATTTCATGCTTGAAATCTGATTAGTTCTTATTTTAATCTTATAAACATTATTGGATAAATGTAAAGACATTTAACAAACATGTATAATAATATTGTAGTTAGTTATATTCATTACTTATAGTATAATGGCTTGACGTTAACTACCATTTAAAATAACAATATTATATTATTATTATTATTCAGTATAACTCAACACGGTGTGAAACATAAGATTTTGGAGAAACCCATTGTTGTGTGTTGGGTATGAAATTGGACATAGAATCCTCATTAAATTAAAATTAATATTTAATTCAAAAATATTAATATATATGAAAATTTCATATTCTCTATCTGCCTTGGATGTTACATCCATCCCCCCTTTCAGAAATTGCAACCTTACAATTGTATTCACTTATAAAATAAGTTGGGGTATTTATCCCTCATTCAATTTTCAAATTCCCACGTTACTTCTTCAACCATATGGGTTTTCAAGAAACCATTACCTAATGAATGAAATTATTTCTCAACACTTTCTCTCTTTGGTCATGAATAATGACTTGTTGTTCCAAATAAGAAAGATTATCTTCCAACAAAACTATCTCAAGACTCAAACCATGATATGGACAAGTCATATACTTTCTCAATATTGATACATGAAAAATATTGTGTACCTAGGATAAACATGGTGGAAAACCACTATATAAGCAAATGATCCAACTTTCACTAGGATTTCATATGGTCTAATGAACCTTGGACTCAACATTCCATTATTACAAAAAGGCATCACCATTTTCCAGGGAAAATATTTGATAAAGACATGATCACCTACCTCAAAAGAAATATCCTTCACCTGGTGATCCCCATAACTTTTCTTCCTACTATGAGCTATTCTCATGTGCTTCAGAATTAGCTGAACATTTTATGCAATCTCTTCTACCAATCCAGGTCCCATCAACATTCTTTCACTTACATAATCCTAAAAAGCTAGAGTTTGACACTACTTTCCATATAATTCCTTTAACAGAGCCATATATATAATCAAATGGAAACAATTATTATAAAGAAAAATCATACAGTGAAAGATGTTGGTCCCAAATTCCCTAGTAATATATTGAATAAGCACGTAGCATATATGATAAAGTCTGAATTTTTCATTCTAACATCCCATTTGATTGAGGATGAAAAAAATACAGAAATTTAATTCAGTACCCAATGAATTTTGAAGGCCCTTCCAAAAGTTAGAAGTGAACCTCAGATCATGATTAGTTACAATGGAGAGGGGAAGTCTATGTAACCTGTATATCTCTTTAACATACAATCGGTAAAATATGATCAAGATATAGAGTATCTCGAATAGGAAAAAAGATCAGATTTATTTAATCGATAAACAATTACCAAGATTTCATTATTACCTTGAGAGGCCTTCGGTAATCCCTCAACAATGTCCATGGATATATTTTTCCATTTCCACTCGGGCACTGATAAAGGCCGATGAATCCAATTCAGTAACTTCTGCTCTATTTTCAACTATTGAAAAATCAAAAATCTCAGGGTAAAGTCAACAATATCTCTTTTCATTCCATCCCAAAAGTAATACATCCATCTATATATGTACATAATAGTACTGCTAGGATGAACTGAAAATGGAGAACTATGAGCTTTACATAACAACAATTTTTTCAAATGTGAATACCAAGGAACACATAATCTATTTCAAAACATCAAAACACAGTCTCTATCAATAATATACATAGGTAAATTACCCCTCAAAACTAATTATACCTTTTTTTGTGACTCACTTTCATCTTTCTACACTTCCTTTATTTTGTCTACAACGAACAATTGTATTGAATCCTGAAACAAAACAGAGTAATTTTCTATACCAACAACTTCTATTCCAAATATCATCAACTCATTAATAAAATTATCTTATTCCAAATGTATCAAGGTTAATGTAGAATTTCATTTTCAACTCAATGTATCAGAAACTTTATTTTCTTTTTATAAATAGTAATCAATTGTGAAAAAATAATCCTTGATTAATTCTATCCATCTTTTCTGTCTGATTTTTTACTCTTTCTAAGTGAATATATACTTCAAACATTTGAGATCAGTATATATTTCACACTTTACTCCATAAAAATGATGCCTCCAAATTTCTAATGAAAAAAGAAGCTAATTCCAAATCATGTGTAGGGTAATTTATCTCATGAGGTTTCAACTGACATGAAGCATAAACAAGTCCCTGATCGTTCTTCATTAGACACAACCAAGTCCCTTATATGAATAATCACTTTAGATAAATAAATAACCATCTATGGAAGGTAACAGGATCATTAACCAATCATCTTTTCAATTCTAGTAAACAATCATCACATTCTTTTGTCCAAATGAACTTAACACCCATTCGAGTTAACATAGTCAGTGGTCTAGATAACCATGAAATATTTTCAAAAAACCTGTTGTTATAGCCTCCCAAACCTAGAAATCTAGGAATCATTGTTATATTTGTACGTCTTGGCCATTTTTCAACAACATTTGTTTCAATAGGATCAACAGTTATTCCATATTTTGAAACAATGTGACCAAAGAAAGATTTTTTTTGTAACCAAAACTCGCACTTGTTGAATTTACCATACCATTTCATTTCTCATATGGTTTTCAAGATGACCCTTAAAATACCTTCATGTTCCTCTTTAATTTTGGAAAATACCAAAATGTCATCAGTAAACACACCTGAAAACATATCCAAGAACTCACATAAAATTCTATTCATAAGATCCATGAATATAGCAAGACCATTGGTTAACCCCAACTGCATAACTAAATATTTATGATGGCCATATATATTATGAAACACAGTCTTTGGAATGTATGCTTCCTTTACATTCAAATGATTGTACCACGAGATCAAGTCAATATAAAAAAAATACTAATATACTTGGAGATGATAAAAAATCATATATACGAGTCAAAGGAAACATATTGTTAATAGTGATATTATTCAAGGCACTATAATCAATTAAAAGTGTCATTGAACCATATTTTTTCTTAACAAACAAGACTTGATCACCCTATGGTGATGTGATAGGTTGAAATAAACCTTTATCTAACAACTCATACAATTATTTAATTAAATCTAATAGTTCATTTTGGGCTATTCGACAAGTGGTTTTGGAAATTGTATTTGCATATTGAACTAAGTCAATAGTAAATTCCACATCCCAATCAATAATTATAATAGGAAACTCCTCAGAAAAAACATCAAGATACTCATTCACTACAAGAAGATAATTAATCTGAACAGTTCCTTTGTTTTCAGCAATATGTGCAAGGTAACATTCATTTATATCTTTCACGAGTTTCTCAGCATCTTGATATGTTATCAGAAATGAGGGTTCATTATTTTACACAAAATAAAAATTTTTCTAAAAGGAAAACTCTTTATCTCTACTATCAATATTGTCATGATAAACATAAAGAAAACCCGTACCAAAAATAAAATCAAACTCTACTAGAGCAAGAACAATAAGGTTGGAAGGTAGATTCATTCCCTACAGAAGGACATGAAGGTTCCTATAATTTCTTTACATATCAAAATTTCCTCCAAATATTTTTACCATAAGTTTAGGATTCATATCTTGATATGGAATTCCCAATTTACTACAAAATTTCACAGATATGAAATAATGTGTAGACCCTAAATCAAACAATAAATTGGAATAATATGAATAAACAAATAGTGTACCTGATACTACTTCATTCAATGGCCCAAAATCTGCTAAAGTAGTTTTAAAGGATTTCACCACCCATTTCTTCTTGTAGTCTTTCTACATTACTTCAGTTGAGCTCTTTTATGGACATTCATTTTCATAATTACCCATTAAATTTCACATAAAATATTTTACTTACTTTTAATTAGATTTTTTCTTACCATTACCCAAATCATTTTCAGTTCAATTACGAGCCTTATTCCCCATTTTTCCACATCAAACGCACTTCCAAAAATTCAAAAGGCATTCCCCAGTGTCTTTTTGACCACAATTTTCACAAACTATAAACTTATGTTTCTTACCATCAAACTTTTTTGAAGAGTACTTCCCTTTCTTATACCACCTCAACCTCTTATTATATTATTTTCAAAAGATCACCAAATTTTCAAAAAACTCAATTTATACCTTCTCCATACATCAAAAAAAATTTCATAACATTTGAGCTAATGAGAAGATAAATCCCTTTGAAATTTTGTCTTAAATATTTAGTAAAAAAGATGGATTTTACTATCAATATCCCATATGATATTTGGTGCATACCTTGAAAGTTGAGTGAATTTTACTTCATAAGGAGACACTAAGTCATAATCTTTCCTCAATTCAAGGAATTTGATTTCCATGATAAAGAAAACTACCATAGAAAAATATTTCTCAAGAAACATACCTTTGAATTCAACTTAATCAAGAGAATCAATATCCTCAGTATCCCTGAAATTTTTAACCATGGACCACCACAGATCTGATTCTCCTTCCAAAAAATAAACAATAAGACTATCATTTTGATTGTATGTACAACCCATGACATGAATAATATTTTATAGTACTTTAATAAACCCTGCAACTAGCATTGGGTAAAATGATCCTCTGAATGATGTTGTGAACCCCTTCCTCTGTAAAAGTGATGATGAAAGCCGGTGAAGCTCGTCAGTGATTCGGTTTTTAAATTCTCCAGTCATCTCTAGTGTGTTTTGAGGCTAACCATGGTTCGAGGTGTTGCAGGAATCGAGGGATCCCGTGATTTGAGGCCGGGACGTGGGTTCGTGGCTCGAGGTGGTGAGCATCGGTTTTTTGAATGTTGATTTTTAATTTGAATGTGTGATGTCGTGGCTGTTTGGACTGTGCGGTTTGGATTCATGTATTGGGGTACCAGAAACCCTTAAACCATCTCTTAGAAAATGAAAAAAATGGTTTTGCTGGTCGATCTCGTGCATGTATACCACCATTATTTATATCCTGATTCAACTGTGCCATCACTACAACAAACCATTCAGTTCCTACTCTGACCATCTCAGGTTTCTGATTTGGAAGGTTGTTTTCCTTCTGATGTTGTCAAATCCTAGTTGTCATGTTTACTCTATGAAAAACCATTCTGAACACAGAAATTTATTAGGCGAAGTAACATTGTAATCTGTAAATTCTATGCCATTTAAATGTTACCATAAATTAATTTATGGATATTAATTCAACAATATATTAACTCCTACAGTTGTATAAACTGACCGTTGATATGAACCCTAAAGACCTGGCCTTAATGCAATACTTAATTTTGAGTTATATCAATAATTAACATTGATGATCTTTCCAGGTTTAGAGTTTTAGAGAATTATGCTATAAATATTACATTAGATATCCAATATTACAATGTAGACACTTATACTCAGTATCTAATTTTTTCATAAAATAAAAATATCTTAAAAGAAAACCATAATTATTTTATTGATATTAATCTTCTTGAATTCTTCCATTCTTTTACCCTTCCTTATAACCTGTGAAAAACTTTTAAAAAACAATGGATGATAACAAAAAGCTCTGTAAGGGTTATAAAATAATGAAAGAAAACATTAGTCAATCAATAGATACAAAACATAATATCTTTAATAGAACTCATGAAATCATAATATTTATAACTAACATATAGAAATCATAAATCGTAAAAGTATCATGTGAAATCTATTTCATAGTTACATTGTAGATTTTATAGCTACATAGGGAGTTACGTTTGAAATACCCATCATATTATATTCCCTAAATCCCTTAGGAGAATCATTAACATTTACCTTTGTCATGTTACCCAATTCATTGGAGAGCTATATCATTTTCACTGGCCCTAGGTTTATCATGGAACCACCCGTATAAATAAAAAATTCTAAATAATCATAACATATTCATAAAAAAAGCATAAAGAAAAAATAAAATTTCAACATTGCAATCAAAATATAATATTTGAATATATTTATATAATCAATTCATTCTCAAAACCAATTTCAATAAAAAAATGTGAAAAGAGTATATGGTATTCATTTTCTTCTTAAAAAAATTATGACTAGTTAAGGAATCTAAATGTCAAATAATGCTTGCGGAGACGGAAAGGTTGTTCTCACTGTATACATTAAAAAGAAACATTCTTTTTGTTATTTGGTAAAATGAATGATTGAGAAAATATTACCTTTGAATGAAATTAATTATCAAATGGGTTTATACATTATATAAAAGAAATTCATGTATAAATCAATGTATGACTCAATGAAAGGGTATTCAGACGAAGTCCTTACCACGTGTTCGACATGACTTGTTTGTTCATTAATTTCCTGAATATTAATCTTCAGTTATTTTATACATGATTCATAATTTTTTTATATAATTATTCCTTTTATATCACTTAATACCTTGCTATAATAATTAGTTAATTATTTGAATTTATATCGGACATTTTGTCGTTGTTCAGAACTTGAGTAAAAAATGAAAATGTTATAATTATAAATTGTCCATCTGGTAAAAATTAAATTATCTCAAGAATGATATTCATGATTTATATATCATATATATATATATATTATATATGTATTTAGAATATGAAATATCATTTGGAGATAATAAATGAAACACACCGTTCATGGATATGGAATGTCGTACGTACACATGAACGCTACTTTCATTTATATTTCATTTTTAAACGAACAAAAAATTACTAATTCATAGGTATATTATAATTTTATTATATATCATATTTTATATAAGTTACATAATTTCATTAATTCCATTTTTTATATGTTCAATGAATTGCATGAACAACTCATATCACATTAAGGGGGCGGTGGTCCGCACTTTCTCAAATGAAATTATCGTATTTATACAAAATGAAAATCATAAAGGTATATTCTAAATGATAATTACAGAAGCATAGAGATAAAATAAAAATCATAAAAATTATATATAATTATAGTGCCACCATAATGGACACCATTAAAAGAGGTAGGGAAAAATTGAATAATCATCGTTTCGTGAGGCATCAGTTCGTTGTACATAGAAATAATATGTTTTAAATCCATTAGATGGAGGTGTCTGTAAGTGTAGTTTGAATCCATATCATAAAAAAAACCTAGTATATTGATGATACTAATTTTATTATATAAACAAAGTATAATAAGATTAAAGGGAGTGGAGAAGGAAAAATAAAGGAAATAAACTTGAGAAACGACGTTACCTCAGATCAGGTAACTTCTTTTGGTTTGAGCCAAAGGGATATCTTGAATTTCCTTCCACCTAGGGGAAGGATTATAAGAAGAAGATAGGGATATTGGGAGATTCTTGGATTATAGTTTGGATGAGCCATGAGTATTTAGTGTTCTGTGTTGTGGGTTAGATGTGGTGGCCTTTTATAAGTGGGGGGAGGGGCTCTTTAAGAAAGATTGAATGTTGTATTTTATTATAAAATTATTTTCAGTTTAAAACTTTCCCAAACTTATTAAATTCAAAAATAAGAAGACTATTATTTGAACTAAAATCTTCCAATAATAATTTTTCTAGTTTTTGTATTTTTAATCCTTATCTTTTTAGATTGAACTTGTTTTTACTCTTTCCATTTTATAAAGCATTTAACAATTTGTGAAACAAAATAGTTCCAAAACATGCAAAAAATCCAATTAAAGTGCCAATACTAAAATTTTAGACCTATAATAACTATTTTACAGCATCTTATATTTTTTGGAATTTTATAATATTTAATAAAATATATTATATTTTAAAATATGAATTAGGTCAATTTTAACACTATTCATATCATGCCTTTTTTTTGAAATCCATAACAACACGATTGATTAGAATAAAATTCATTAATACAAATCTAACATGTAAATATCATGTAGATAATTATTCTATGACACCAAAATAACCAAATTACATTTATTTGAACATTTTTAATATCATCTATTTAAATCTTTTATTAATGAAGCAATCACTGCATCACTATTGTGTCATAATTACATTTATTTATTTAATGTATAAAAAGTATGAATAAAATAACATAATGTAGAAATTATTTGTATATTTATAATGACTATTTATTGTTGAAAATATCAATTATATAACCCCATATTAATTTTTTTTACTAAAAGATGTATGTTTATGTTAGATTTTCCTTAACATTAAGTTAATTTTAAAAAAAATGTCATTTTCAAATACAAGTGGCTCTATGGGGTCCCGAAATTGACCAAAGGGTTACCATGGTAATAAATGTATCATCCAATATTATTAGGACATGTTTTAGGGTAATTTAATATTATTATAATATTATTCTTTACCCTTATTTTCCAAATTTACCCTTTAACCATCGTAAATAAAATATCTACTGATGATAATATTCCTAATGTATAAATATAAAAGATACATATTTACACATTTTTAACCTCCTCATTCAAAATATGGAATCGATTTTTTCCAAATTCAAAACACATATGTTGCATAAATTAATTTAAAATTAATTCCCATTGTAAAAACCAAAAAGGGAGCTTTTAAAAATTAATAACTACCAAAAGATTGACATGTGTTTATGTCCAATTTCAAAATGAAATTACTTCCAGAGACCATAATTAGATTAACTAGTCAAAATATAATCCAATTAACATTTAAAACCAATAAATAGAATAATAAAAGTATATAAATAAATTATATTAAAAGGCAGTTTTGAACTAAAATGCAGATTTTTTCACTATTCATTAAAAATGAACTTTTTCAGAAAAATACCAAAATTTCATACAATGTAAATTTTTATGTCCCGCTTTCGATGAATAATATAAATTTTTCAAATAGAATATATAAATGTGAAAATAATAAGATTTAAAAAGGATTCTCCATCAAAAGTAAGTAAAACGACCTTTTAACGAATATTAAGGTATTTCATGCTTAAAATTAGATTCATTCTTATTTTATGCTTCTATTTTTTTTTGAATAAATGTAATGAAATTTGAAAAACATGTATAATAATATTTTTTTAGTTCTATTCATTCCTACTAGTACAATAAATATTCATTAACTATCATTTAAAATAATTATATTATATTATTTTTTTCAGTTTGACTCAGCATTGTGAGAAACAGAAGATTTAGAAAAAAAACCCATTATAGTGTGTCTAGTACGCCATTGAACATATAATCCCATTTAAAGTAAAATTAATATTGAATCCACAAAAATTAATAAATATGAAATTTTCACATTCTTTATTTACCTGGGATGTTACATACTTCCCCACTTTTAGAAATTGCATCTTTTCGATTTTGTTAATATATCAAATAAGTGGCGGTATTTATCCCTCGTATAATTTTATGATTCCCATGTTTTATCTTCAACCAAATAGTTATTCCACAAAACAGGTACTTGATGAATTACCTTATTCTCCAACACTTTCTCTCTCAGTCAAGAATCTAGACTGGTTATTCCTAAAAAAAGATTTTATTCCAACTAAGCTATCTCTAGACTCAAAACATGATATTGATCTGTCATATGTATTCTCAACATTGAAACATGAAAATCATTGTGTACCTAGGATAAACATAGAGGTAAAGACGCTCTGTAGCAAACAGATCTAACTTTCTCTAGGATTTCATAGGGTCCAATGAACCTCTGACTCAACTTTCCCTTCTTATGAAAACACATCACACTTTTTCATGGAAAAATGTTGAGAATGACATGATCACATACCTCAAAAAATATCCTTCCTATAGTTATTCGCATTAATTTTCTGAATTCTTTGAGTTTTTCTCATCTAATTCTAAATTAACTGATCTTTGTCTGCTATCTCTTATACTAATTCTGGTCTCATAAACGTTCATTCACCTAAACCATCCTAAAAAGCTGGAGTTTGACACTGCTTTCCATATAATGCCTCACACATATCCATCTATATACTGGAATGAAAACTGTAATTATACGGAATCTCTACCAATGAATGATGTTAGTCCAAAATTCCATGTTAATCCATTGAATAAGCACGTAGCATATCTTCTAAATTCTGAATTTTTCTTTCTAATTACCCATATGATTGAGGATGAAAAAATATACTAAAATTTAATTTAGTTCACAATAACTTTTGAAGGCCTTTTCAAAAGTTATAAGTGAACCTAAAATCATGATCATATACAATTGTTATTGTAACTCCATGTAACCTAACTATCTCATTAACATACAATCAAGAATGATTATCTAGAGAAAGAGTTTATTCAATCGGAAGAAAATGAGGATATTTAGTCAATCAATTAACAATATAAAAGATTACATTATTACCTCAATATGTCTTCAGTAATCCCAAAATGAAGTCTGTGTATTATTTTCCCTTTTCCACTCTATCACCGATTCAGGATGAAGAATCCCTTTCAGTAAATACCGCTCTATTTCAATCTATTGAAAAATAAATCATCTCACTGTAAGTTAATCAATATCTCTTTTCATTCCATCCCACCAGTAATATTTCCGATGATCTATGTACATATTAGTACTTCAAGAATTATTTGGAAAAAGGAAACAATGATCTTCATATAACAACTCTTTTATCATCCGTTAATCACAAGGCACACATAATCTCATTCCAATACTCAAAAAAAATTCTCTATCAATATGAAACTCAGGTAACGTACCCTTCTGAACTAATTATACATTTTTCTTGAACTCACTGTCATCTTTCTAGGCATGATTTATTAAATATTTTAGGAATGTTTATACTAAAACCTGAATCAAAATAGATTAATTTCTTTCACCAACAAGGTTTATGCCAAAGATCATGAAATCATTAATCAAAGGATCTTGTTCCAAAATTCACAATGTTAATGTAGAATTACTTTTTCGACTCAAAGAATCATCCACTTTTTTTTATTTTCATGGATGGTAATGAATTGTGAAATCTTAATCCTTGATTAATTATAGCCATATCCTATGTCTCATGTTCAATTCATTCTGAATGAATATATACCTCAAAAAATTTGGATCAATATATATTTCACACTTTACTCTATACAAATGATAACTCTAAATTTTTAATTAAAAAACAATAGAAGTAAATTCCAAATAATGTGTAGGGTAAGTTAACTCATGATGTTTCAACTGACATGAAGCTTTAGTAATTACTTGATCATTCTGCAAAATGACGCAACCATGTCCTATTAAGGAATCATCATTATAGATAACAAATTCACCATCTTTGGTAGGTAATTATAACACAAGAGAATTCAAAAATATTCTATTCAATTCATTAAAACAATCATCCCATTGTTTTGTCCAAATGAACATGACACCATTTAGATTTAACTTTCTCAGTGGGATAGATAACCCTGAAAAAATTTAAAAAAAACTCTTGTAATAGCCTGTTAAACCATGAAAACTATGTATCTTTGTTATATTTATAGGTCTTTTCTATTCATGAACAACTTTTTATTTAGTAGAATCAATAGTTCTGCCATTTTTTTAAACAATGTGACCATAGAAATAAATTTGTTGTAACCAAAACTCACACATTCTGGATTAACCATACAATTTATTTTCTTTATGGTCTTCAAAGAAACCCTTAAATCTATTTAATTTTCCTCATTAATTTTTGAAAATACCAAAATGTCATCAATAAACACAACCAAAATCATATCCAATTACTAATGGAAAATTTTATTCATAAGATCCATGAAAACAACAGGTGCATTGGTTAACCTAGAAGTCATAACTACAAATTTATTATGGCCATATCTTGTACAAAACATGGTCTTTATAATGTCTAGTTTCTTCACTTTATACTGATGGTACCTCGACCTCAAGTCGATCTTCAAAAAATATAAATCTCCCTGTAGCTAATAAAACAAATCATCGATTTGAGGCAATGGATACATGTTCTTAACAGTGATATTATTCAAGGATCTATAATCAATGCAAATTATCATGGAACCATCATTCTTTTTAACAAACAAGACTAGAGAAAACCATGGTGATGTGCTAGTTCAAATGAATCCTTTTCTAAAAACTCATATAATTGTTTAATTAACTCTAAAAGTTCATTTTGAGCCATTCGATATGTGGGTTTGAAATTGTCTTACCAATAGGAACTAAGTCAATAGTAAATTCAACTTCCCAATTAGGTATAATACCAAAAAACTCATTTGGGAAAAATCAGGATACTCATTTACTACTGGAACATAATTAATCTAATCAATTCTTTGGTTTTCATCAATATGTGTAAGGTAACATTCATTTCCATATTTCACTACTTTCTCTTCTTCTTGATCTGTCATTAGAGATATGGGTTCATTCTTATACAATAACTGAATGTATTTCTGAAAAAAAGCTCTTTAACTCTATAATCAATCATAGTATGATAAACAAAAACCCAATCCATACACAAAATAACATCAAAATCAACTAGAGGTAGAAAAATATGGTTTTCAGGTAGATTAATTCTACACACAAGGACATGATGGTTCTTAAAATTTCTTTTTTTCTCAATATTTTCTCCCAGCGTTTATACCATAAGTTTAGGATTCATATCTTGAGAAGGAATTCCCAATTTACTAGAAATTTTCTCAGACTTTAAAGACGGTGTATACCATAAATCAAACAACAAATTGGCATAATATGAATAAGAAAATAGTATACCTCATACTACTTAATTTGATGGACCAACATCTACTGAAGTAGATGAAAAGGTTTTCACCACCCTTTTAGCTTGTATTCTAGATTCTTTCCTTCATTTGAGTTATTTTTTGGACACTAATGTGCATAATGACCCATTTCATTGCACATAAAACATTTTAATGACTATAAATTTTATTTTTTATTACCATTACGCTAATATTTCTCAGTCAAATTACAAGCCTTATGTACAATTTTACCATATCAAAAGCACTTAACATAATTAAAAAGGCATTCCCCAGTGTTCTTTTTACCACTATTTTCACAAACTGTAAACATAAGTTTCTTACTGTCAGTTATTTTTAAAGAGTTCTTCCCTTTTGTTTGCCACATCAACCTCTTATTATGTTGTTTTTTAAAGAAAAAATGATCATCGACAAACTCCATTTCCACCTTCTCTGCACATTGAACAATTTATTAATAATTTTTGATCTCAAAAGAATCTAAATACCTTAGATACTTTATATTTAATCCTGAGTAAAAACGATTGATTTTACTATTAATATCCCATATAAAATTTGGAGTATATATTTTCAGTCGAGTGAATTTCGCTTCATATATAGCCACTGAGTCATCCTATTTCCCC
Organism: Viscum album; assembly: GCA_963277665.1. Taxonomy (NCBI): domain Eukaryota; kingdom Viridiplantae; phylum Streptophyta; class Magnoliopsida; order Santalales; family Viscaceae; genus Viscum; species Viscum album. Next base: position 512,385,597 of record OY728141.1, on the reverse strand, counting down.
AATTCTAGGAATTTTTTTTCCATGCTAAGTCGAACCGCATTTGGAAAATATTTCTCCAGAAACATACCTTTAATTCATCACAATCAAAAGGATCTATCTCCTCACTATCCCTAATATTTTTGACCGTCGACCACCAATGATCTAATTCTCCTTCAAAATGATAAACAACAAGAAAAACCTTTTCATTGTATGTACAACCCATGACATCAAAATTATTTTCTAGTGCATTAATCCACCCATCAACTAGAATAGGGTCAGATGATCCTTTAAATGAAGGGAGATGTTTCCTCATGAAATGATCCACTATAGACATTTTCTTATGGTGTTGATCTGGTTGATCTTGTGAATGTATACCACCACCATTTATATCCAGATTCAACTGATCTATCACTGCAAAAAACTCTTCAGTTATGATTTTTATCATTTGAGGTTTCCTATTTGGAAGGTTGTTTTCCTCTTGATGTCATCCCATTATAGTTGCCCTATTTCTTATGCAGAAAACCATTATGAACACAGAAAGTTTTTAGGTGAAACATCATGGTAATCTGTAAATGATATATCCTTTCAATGTTACCATAAAATAATTTATATTTATTAATTTTACAATATCCTAACTTCTAATGTTTTCTAAACTGATATTTGATACCATCTATAAAGACCCGGCCATAAAAACACTTAATATTGAGATAAATCATGAATTAACATTGAGGTTCTATTTTGGTTTAGTGTTTTAGAGAATTAGGCCTTAAAAATTACATTATGTCTCAAATATTACAATGTAGAAAATTATAACTAGAATCCATTTTTTCATAAAATAAAATTCACTTAAAAGAAAACAAGCGTTCCTTTCGAGATATAAATCTTCTTTAATTCTTTATTTATCTTAACCTTCCTTATACCTTGTGAAAAAATTTTCCAAAACATGGGATGATCATAAAAAGCTCAGTAAGGGCTATAAAATAAAGAAAAGAATCATTAGTCCATTATTACATACAAAAGATATGATATTTAACATACCTCATGAAATTATAAGATTTGTGAATAACACATGTATATCATAAATCCTAAAGTTAACTTGTAGCATCCATATCATAGTTACATTGTAGTATTCACAACTACATAAGGAGTTATGTTTGGAATACCCGTCAGAGTATGTTCCCTAAATATATTAGAAAAAACATGAATGTTTACATCCATCATGTTACCAAATGCATTGGAGAGCTATCTCGGGATCACCCTCCTTATGTATATAATGGAACTACCTGTATACATAAACAAATCCCGGGAACCATAACATAATCATAAAAAATCATAAAGGAACAATAAAATTTCCACATTGAAATGACAATATAAAATTTCAATATATTGACATAATCAATACATTCTCAAAACCATTTTTAATTCCAATAAATTTAAAAAGATTATATGGTATTTATTTTCTTTTTAACAACATTACCACTTATTAAGGAATCCAAATATCAAATAATTATCGCGGCGCCGGAAAGGTCATTGTCAACCACGTACATTAAAGAGAATCATTATTTTTTCGTTTAGTAAAACTATTTATAGAGAAATCATTAAATTTGAATGAAATTAAATTTCATATGGGTTTAAACATTGTATAATAGAAAGTCATGTGTAAAGTAAATTATACCTCAATGAAAGTAGGTTGACATGATGTCCCTTACCTCGTGTTTCACTGGACACGTTCATTATTTATTTTCCGGAATAATAATCATAAGTTAATTTCTACTTCATTTAGAACTATTTTTTTGTTAATTATTCCTTTTATATCACTTGATACTTTTCTATAACAATTAGTTAATTTTTTGAGGTCACATCAGTCATGTTGTCGATGTTCAGAACATGAGTCAAAAATGAACTTGGTGTAATTATAAATTGTCCATGTGGTTAAAATTACATTATCTCTAGCATTATATTCATGATTTAGATATCATATTATATATATATATATATGCATTATATATGTATTTATAATAGTCCATATCATTTGGATATAAGAAATGAAATGCACTGCTCCTGGAGACGGTAAGCCTTACGTACACATGAACACTACTTTCATTTATATTTCATATTTAACGGAATGAAAACATAATGATAATTAAGTATATTATAATTCCAGTATAATATCAAATTTTATATATGTTACAAAATTCCATTAATTCCATCCTTTATATGTTCCATGTATATAATGAATGGGTCATATGACTTTGATGGTGTGGTAGTATGCACTTCCTCCAATGAAATTATCGTTATTATACTACATGAAAAGCATTATGGTATTTTCTAAATTAAAATTAAAAAATCATAGTCATAAAATTAATATCTAAAATTTCATTTATAATTATATTTCCCTTATAATGGACACCATGAGAGGTGTTAGGGTAAATCTGAACAATCATCATTTCGTGAGGCAGCAGTCCATTGCACACATAATCAGTATGTTAAAAATCCATTAGATAGAGGTGTGTGTAAGTTTAGTTTGAATCGTCCAATTAAAAAAATAGTATATTTAGGATACTTGTGTTGTTATATAAACCAAGAATAAGAAGAGAATTGGGAGTGGAGAAGAAAAAATAATGGAATGAAACTTCAAAAAAGAAGTTACCTCATATTGGGTAACTACTTTTGATTTGAGCCAAAGGGATCTCTTTAATTGCATTATACATATGATATGGATTTTAGGAGGAATAGATAGATGTTTCGAGCTTCTTGGAGCAGTTTTTGGATGATAAAATGGGAAGAAGAGGTGTGTGTAATGGTTTAGAGGTAGTGGCCTTTTAAAAGAGAGAGGAGGGGTGCTTCAGAAAAGTTTTAAAATAATAAATTATTATAATTTTTTTTGAAAAGGACAAATACTCATTAATTTTGATGATACTATTACAATTGTTGGAAATAAAACCATCCAATAAGAATTTGATAGATTTTGGATAATTTTTAATCCATATCTTTTTTATTTAACCAATTTTTACTTTAACCATTTTAGCAAGCATTTAACACTTTGGGAAACAAAATATTTACCAAAACATGACAAAAATCCAATTAAAGTGTAAATAATAAAATTTCATACTTATGAAAACGATTTGGCTGAATCTTAGATTTTTTGGAATTTTATAATATTTTGTTAAATATATTATAATTTAAAATATAAATTATTTCAATTTTGACACTATTCATATCATGGATTTTTTCAATTTCATAACAAGAGGATTGATTAAAAAAATATTCATTAATTCAAATATAACATATAGCTATAATCCATTAAATTATTTTATGAGATAAATGAAATTAAATTAAATTTATTTTAAAAATATTAATATATTTTATTATAATCCTTTATTATTTAAGAAAACACTACAACACCATTATGTCCTAATTAAATTTCATTATTTAATGTTTAAAAATTAAAAATAAAATACCATAAAGTTAAAATATTTTTACCTTTATAAATACTATTTATAGTCGAAAATATAACCTATATAACCACATATAACATTTTTACTAAAAGATATATTTTTATGTTACATATTCCTTAACTTTAAATTAATTTTTATAAAATGTAATTTTCACTAACAAGTGGCTCCCTTGTGTCCCAAAATATACACAATGATTTTCAGTTTTGGAAATGTATCATCCAATAGGATTAGGACAGGTGTTAGGATAATTTAATATTATTATAATATTAATTTTTAACCCTCATTTAACAAAATTACCATTTATCTGTGGTAAATAAAATATTTATAAAAATTATAATTCAAAATGTATAAAAATAAAATTTACCTATTTTAACAATTTTAAACTCCCAATTCTCAATATGGAATCCATTTTCCCCAAATTTAAAACACAATAGTTTCAAAAATTAATATAAAATTAATTCTTGTTGTCAAAACAAAAAAGCGTGTTTTTAAGAAGTAAAAACTACATAAAGATTGACATTTGTGTATTTCCAATTTCAATGTGAAATTACATCAATGACCAATATTGGATTAAATGGTAAAAATATAGTCAAATTACACTTTAAAACCTATAAAATGAATGATAAAACTGTGTAAATAAATTAGCATAAAATGCAATTTGGAATTAAAATGCAGTATTTTTCACAATTCATAAAAAATGAAATTTATCAGAAAAATAACTAAATTTCATCCAATGTAAATTTTAATGTCCCACCTCGAAATAAGAATATTATTTTTTCAAATAGAACATGTAGAAGTGAATAAAAGTAGATTTAGAAAGGTGTTATCATCAAAAGGTGGTAAAACGACCTTTTAAAGAATATTAAGGTATTTCATGATTAATATGATATTCATTATTATTTTAAGCCTATAAACATTATTCGATAAATGTAAATACTTTTAAAAAACTTGTATAATAATAATTTAGTTAGTTTTTTTCATTCATACCAGTACAATGGTTAGGTGTTGACTACCATTTAAAATAATTATATTATATTTTTTTCATTATGACTCAGTATTTTGTGCAACATAATATTTTAGAGAAACCCATTGTTTCATGTTGGGTACACCATCAGACATTGCATCCCATTTAATGTAATATTTCTATTTAATTCACAAATATTAATAAATATGAAAATGTCATATTATTTATTTACCTGGGATATTACATATAAAATCTATCTTCGGTTGAGTCACCCATAAATTAGTCTTTATTCCCTCTTTTATTTCATATCTATCTCTACTTTTTCATGTGTTACATTTTTTTAGAAGTTTTTACACGATCAACATGCTGGACCTCTTTCGTATGATTCAGCTATTACACCATAAGTCCTTCATGTGGTCTGAAGTGATCACATGTAGTTCATATTAAGGCGTTGTTATCAAATAGGTTCTTCCTTATATTTTATCTGGTCGAAAACCTTTATGATATTGTTATTTTCCTATCCAATAAATATTCTCCTATGATTCCATGTGTGATTGATATTGGATCTATTGATGCATTTAATTATGATGAGGGGTGGATTTATAGGCCCCTATCCTAGTTATATGTTTCCTTTCCTGGTGAATATCTCATACATTTAGGCGAGAGTTGGTAGTGGATTGTGGTGTCACACACGTCATGAGTTGTGGCCACCAGTCATCTAGGAGTGTCACATGATTTTTATTGACAACAATAATGTCATGTCAGTGCCTCTTTTATTAGTACACAGGTGATCTAAGTGATTTTTCCTATCCATGTTGACATGCCAGTGAGTTATTAAAATGATAGTTAAACATGTCTAAGAGTCTTTTGGTATATCTGGATGCTTGTGAAAAGGCCTTCACATGACCGAATATGTCTCATTTTGGGTTCTTCATGAGATAACATTGACTTTTTAGGTGTCATTTTCGATACCATGTTAACTTTTAAAGAGGGATTTCTATGATCAATAATGTTCACTTGGGGATTATAATCCCATTCTAGTGAAGGAAAATATACTTTATCTCCACAAGAAGTTTCCATAATTTCCCATTTTATTTAGTTTTTTATTTAATAGTGGCTGCGGATCTACAAACTTTTTGTGGGTGTTTTCAAATACACACACTTTATGTGTCCATGATGTATCACGTGACCAATAAGGGGTAATTTAATGATATGAGAGAATTTTCATTGACAACCCTTATGTTTTTATTTAGAGTCAGTAGTGGAAATAAAGAGTTGAATGGGTATGTCTAAGACCATTCATATGATGAAGGTGACATGAAAATAGGCTATTGCATTACAAGGTGGCCATTTTTTCAAGGCTACCATGGTATCTTATGAACCACATGAGCATGTATCATGATGATAGATGATAGTATAAGGACGCTTTATTATGTATTCTTTTAACATTTTTTTTCAAGGGTTTTAGATGATTTTCAGGCATCCGCTTATTGAAAAGTCAGGTGACACATATCAGTTCAATTGGAAGATACTGCATGATCAACGTATTTATTGGATTCCTTTGAAAGAATAATATTACTTTTCAAGGAGATCCATATGATCTGAAGCATGTGATGAACTATACACAAACCATTCTTATGACTTTCTAAAGTTCACGTGATCGTGTTTCCTTTATATGTTTACATTATCTGTAAAATTTGGTTAACTTATATTATTTTTAATTTTGGAGAAAATAATACCCATGATTTGGGATTTATTCCCTTAAATAGTTTCTAATTCTCATTTGGTGGTCATTCCCAAATTTCCCCCTCAATAATGACATCTGTGGGGACACGTGAACGGTTCTGAATAATGTAAATGCCTACCAGAGACTTCGGGCTAACACCAATCAGTTTATTGGGTGATGATTGGTCTCCCAGCTGACCATTGGTATTTCAAGGAGATTCCTATAAATAAAAGAGTATAAGGGATCCCATTCACCAGCTACTTCAACCGTCCATATATTTTTCAATGTGTTTCTCTCATGTTACCCCTTCAAAATACATCCCACAAGAAAATGTCATGAAACCAATAAGAAAGACCATTTCAAGAGAACCATTTCATGAGATCTTATTTTTGCTAAAACATGTTTTAATCAACCATAAAAAACGTTTTTTAATTGATTCATCCTTTTCCATATTTATATATGTTTATTTTATCAGTTTCACAGGATCTGCTCAATCAGTCGCATCAACACTCGACAATTATGTGGATCGCATGACCTTGTTAGGGACACATGATCGCAAGGCACTTGACTAGCCATATGGTCATTAGATGTCCTATGTGATATGTGGTCTACAATAATTAAATATGTTTTGTGGTTATTGATTCCTATATCTGGTCAAGTGATTGAGAATTCCCATATGGGTTAGACAATTCACATGTTGATTATATAATTATTCCTTTCTTATAACAGGACGATATTTCCATTTTTCAAATATATGCTACTTAAATTTTAAAAAAATTAATTAATTCTCTTTTAAATTTTCATCCACTATGACCAAATATAGGATTATGATTTCTAGTAATTGTGACATTGATCCTCAGTATCATGTGCACTTTGACAAAATGGTTCTAAAATGGTTTCTCCCATATAAACTCCAGAACTATCCTTTATCATACTATCTAACTTTGTATGGATTCAACTAGTAGGATGATGTTTTCATTCCTTCCCCAAACTATAATCATCGAACTGGTTGGGTGTCAAAATCCATTGATTTTATTTGGAAATAAATTTATAAGGATTAAAATCTAGTTGAATCACGATACCCGTGTTTTTCCTATATGTTGTAAAACTCCCCTTAAGGTCTAGATGGCTGTAGGTTTTCCATCAACCCATTCCTCAAAGTTATTGAAGAATATTTTAAGAATATTTAATCATTTTTAGTGGTGGTTAAAAATTAAAATGTGGCATGTTCCCTGGTGGAAATTTCTCTCATGAATAAGCATGGCCATTCTGGATTTGAATGACACATTTCGAATTTACTTATTAGCTATATGTTTTCTTTATTTAGAAGGTTATATGGGTTTACCAGTTTATCATAAACCGTCAAGGAAATACTCTCATGAAATTGATTAGTTATTTGTGTCATGGTAAAAATTCATTCCATCTATCATGTGATGTCGTAGGAATTAACTTCTCAGATATCTACCGATTGGGTTGGATATCCCCCCTTAGGAAAATGTTTGATGAATTCATTCCCAACGTGGACATATTGGATGATCCTACAAAAAATCATGTTTTGGCCATGAATATGATCAGAATTGTGAAAGTAATGTTAAGTAAGTATATGAATATATGGTCACTCATTTCATTTAAATATTGGATTCACATTTTCCCCTATCGCAGTAGAGCTCATACCACCACTATATACCCTCATTGGTGACCCTCCACTTAGTATTGTGAAATTTCTAGTTTATATTGATAAATCCCAAAAGAGGGAGAAAATATTACATCGGGATACTGGGTGTGGATGTAGATATCCTGGAGGCTTAGGCTTGGGGGTTTTATGCCCACATTCTTGAATGGGGGTATTTTCATAGTTGGGGATGTCTGCTTGAGAATCCATGTTCAAACAGTTGTGATGAAAAAAAATTAGCAGAGGGATGAACACTCAATATTTTTGTATCAAATATTTCATGCCTTTACTAAATTTTGGTTCATATTCGTCAAGGAAAAATCCCATATAGGATCAGTGGTCCTTTTTAGATTTTATTCAGTTTGAAAGGGGACCATTTCCAATGTAACGAATACCACTACACTACCAAGATCCCTGGTTCATTGTTTATCCCTAAGATTCACGATATTTATGGGGATGATCCCATATCATTAGTAAATAATGATTTTGATAATATGTTGATCTATTATGATCACTTCGATTTCACATCTTATCCTGCACTGACATCTCCATTTGTTGAAAAAAGAAACAGCTCTCTTAATGAATGGTTATAAAATATTTAACTTCTAAAAGGGGTTCTTGTAGACATGATAGATGTTGTAACCATTTTTTATCCATATAACCCTAACAAGTTTACTCTCCATCTCAACTACACCAAAAGTGTTATCCCTCTCCCTTCGGTTGGGGTGTGCAGAGAGAAACATTTTTGGATTATCCACCAGTTTTGGAAGACATTGGAGTATGAGGAAATAAATGATGATATTATAAATTTTCAAATTGGCAACCCTATCATCAAATATTATTTTTATTACTAGTCTTGGGTATAAGTATACTCAAGTGGTTTTCTAAATAAACATTTTTGTCAAGTGGAAAAACATTCTGCCTCACTGACCCCCTAGTAGCATTAATGAATGAGCTGATTCAAGATTCGGGAGAGTCTTCGAGGAAGAATTCTCATTCTAGATACCTCCATTATTTCAGTGGGGGAGTTCATTTGTTAAATTCCCCTTCGTTATAAGAAACATATTATTTGTGTTTTGGAAGAAGTATATATGGGGCTTCCTCCCCAACTTCCTCGTCAACCCAGTTAGTTGTTCCACCATATAACACACCCACTCTGGAAGCTACTGAGTGTAATAGATATTGTAGGCTAGTCTAGAATATGATTCTAACCCTAAATTATGATAATAGTATGGAAATAATCATAAACAATAAGAGCATATTATCCATATCTTTCATTATTTGCGGGTGGGTGACTTTGACTACCAATCATTATATGAAATCATTACACAAATAATTCTAATAAAGAAAGATTTGTCTACCATTGGGATATTATTGGGTGAAAAAAATGATTAGATTCCAAAATAATAATAGATAAAGGAATATTTGGTGGTGTTGGAATAGAGATATCAGTTCATATCTAAAAAATAAACTCAAATGGAGTTCTTGACGGTACATATAGTGATATGTGAGGAGATCATGGATCACTCAAATTTTGAACTTTCAGCATCATCCTTCTATTTATAATCTACAAATAAATGAGTGAAGGAGATATCTATTATTATTGTGAACCTTGAACCTCATTTAGTAGTGGATGAATTTTGGATGGTGGCACTTTATCAATCAATCAACGCTTCTTGTCAGACTGTTGGAAACTTGGATAGCTTGACTGATCAAATCATATTTTACTTTGATCATTTATGTGTATGTTCTATTGACTGAATCTTTTTTGAGGCTCCAAAATGTGGATATCACTCTTTCTATATACTATCAATGAATATATCTTCCTAACATTATATGAAGTTATAAAACATTATTTTCTTCTTGATAAGAATGATATTTCAATGATAGAATGTTTGATGAATCATCAATGATACTAATCCATTGTATAATATCATGTGAACCAGAATGTATAGAATTTAACATTCAATCTAGAACATATATTTCATGGGAAATGATTTCAAATTTTTACAAACACTATATTCATCATTGATGTATCTTCTCCAGTTATCTTGATATTTCTCAATTCCCACAAGGATAATTTAGGTAAAATATACATATTGGAATGAGAATACTCTATCCATTGAAGATTAAAATGTACCTAGTGAGCATAGAATGATTTTTTCTAAGGCCATGTGATTATCCCCACAATATTTTTATATAATTATTTTATATTTCCCTAATTTTATACCAATCTTAATATTGGGGAATACTAACTAGGTATGGAATCAGCTTTTTTTCAGGCCACCCTTTAATGGGTTTTCAACCTAAAATGGTTTGTTTTTTCCGCTGTTGTAAACTAAATCATTTATATTCTATAGATTATGGTCTTCTAGATCGGTCCGTCTATCACTGTAGTCTCTATTCTTTTATCTCAGACAGCCTGTCACTAGAAATATACAATTTTTTAACCATCATTTTCATGAATTTTAATATCACGAGGTAAAGTAATTTGTAGTGCATTTTAACTTCATGAAAAAAGGACATAAAATATGTTATAAAGTTTAATGTATGATTTCTAGGAAGTAAAATTTTTTATAGTATAATTTCATTATTAAAGTATATGACCGATGAATATGGAATATAAAGAATACATGCTTGGGATAACATAAAACACCCATAGGTTTTGAGTTCTTCTGCGGGGTTTCTATGGATTCACAAGGATAGAAGTTCATTTCATGTATGGAGTAGATGATGTTTATTGGTAGGTAAAAGACATTATGAATTAGTGGAATGGAAAAAAATATTCTTTCTTACTCTTTTACAAGGGCTATGAAAAAATTAATGGGGGTAATATTGGCTGTGGTAGAAATGAAATGGAAGTCGAGTCCACATGGATAGTTGGAAGGTGGTTGATGTATGCCAAAACCCATTCATTTTTGTTTGTGAATATTAGATGTTTTAGGTGTTCTAGGAATGACCCATAACCCCTTTTGTTGTTGGGTTCTTCCATAGTTTTACATGGGATCAAAAGGATTGAGGTTCCATTCTTGAAAGGATAAAATTCCTCTATTTTATAGGCCAAAACCCTTAGGTGTTGATAGAATGGTTAAATAGTATTGTCCCCACACTCTTCACATGGACATGAAATATTAATAAAGGCTTAATTTTTTTAATTATGAAGTTGGTAATAGAGGAAACGCTATCCAGGAAGGGTTCTAGAAACCTAGGGAAAGTTAGATCTCAAATTTTGAAGCTGAGGTCCTATACTAGTGGATTTCAGTCATGAAGTGTGGGCCATAAAAAGATTCAAGAATAGAGTGTAACATTCTTGAATTGATAAAAGGTAAAAAAATGGTGATGTAATGTTTAAGATGTTGAATCAGCTTGAATAGTCCATTTATGTGGATTTTTAATTGATTTTCCAAAGTGCCCAAGTCATGATAATGATGTGAGGAAATTATGTTGGGAATGTCTCATAATGATCTAATTTGGTGAGTTTTTACAAGGTAATAGAATAGTTAACAGGGATCCAATATCCATTTTTCAAAGTAAAACATTTGGTTGAGGACTGTTGGTGAATATTCAAGATCTAACGGCATAAATTCATAGTCAAGTAAAGTGTCCATGGAAGCCAGGTATCCATCTCCATGGGCCTTTTATGGTTTACGGTAACCTAAGATGCTTAAATCATGATATGTGATTTTATGAAAAATCAAATATTCAAAAAGGGTTCGAGCACCCTAGAAGTTGTGTTTCCACTTTATGAATATGCTATCATGGAGAAGAGATGTAACAAGTCATTACTAAATTTTTTTTGGACTAGGGTGTCCAGTGTGAAAAGATCATCTTGTAGTATGGCTAAAAAGTAAGCCCTATGATATTTATGTCTCATTAATTTATGCCCTAATTTTTTCCCTAAACTCTAGAGATTACTAGTTTAGTAAGAAAAGGCATGACCTTTAATCAGACCCCTTTGTGGGTTTTTGACCTAACTAGTTTTTTTCCCTTCAATTTAACGTAGTAGTTTAAGGCCTTGAAATTTATACCATAAAAGGATAGAGTTTTTGGTCGTCCATATTTGATTAAGGTGTGAGTTGTTTAAGGTCATGATTCACATAGACCAAATATGAGGAAAATTATATACACAATCCTAATTATGATACACAGGGATAATATTAGTCCAACATCCTTCTAACCAGTATATAAAAATTATGTAGATCAAGGATCAAGGCTCCCAGGTTATGGGTAATGATATGGGAAAATCATATCAGGTATGGCCTAGAACACCCTTGGGTGCTAAGTTCCACCATGTTGATACCATAATCATCGGGACCATAAATCCATTCTTACAGATCCATGAGGTCTCTAGTTTTTAGATTTAAACCCTTATGAATTGATAGTATGGTCAAGAAGAGAGATTTATTTTCCTTTCCAAGGGACATGAATGGTTTGTGGTAACATGAGGTGCTTAATACACGAATTTTGATTCATGGGCTGAGTATCATAAAATATGGAAGAAGCATAAAATAATTTAGTTGAATAGGGTCATGATCTTGTGGACCTTTGATAAGGAATTATGATGGCGATGGTCTACAAATATTAACATAGTTTAGTTGGGATATAATTGTCTTTCAGTTTTAATTTCATGTGAGTAGGAAGTTTTCCTTATTATTTAACATAATCTATGGTGGGGATATTTATTTCCTTCTATATTGACATCATGTGTTAAGGATTATTGTTGTATAGTTATATATTATATGCATTAAGGGGAGACTATTTATTATTAAGATGTTTCCACTGAACCAAGTACTGGAGGACTAGGTGTCTTTTTGCAATTGATGATTTCATGAATCAAAACACATGTTGTTACTGAATGTGAAATGTTCTAAAATGGAATGATCTATTTGTAAAGGGTGTAATTTTTCCAATTGATTATTTTAGATGGTCCTGATATTTGATATTTGGGATTTACTTTGCATTTTATGATAACAATAATCAAGCTACTTGTAATTCTTAAATTCTTACTCTCTATGAAGGCCTGACCATAGGTAGAAGGAGACGCTGTTCATGTTAATAATTGTAGTTGGACCAGGAATTTGAGATACAATTACCACTACATATCTTGTGATGGTTGGAATCAATACACACATAGTTCATGAGAAACCATATAGTTTTACATATTATGGAATTTGCATAGTTTTCCAGAAGTAAAAATAGAAATTTTTGATTAGTCCCATTAATTTAGGTCCTAGTACCACTTCATATCGTGTGATGACATGAATAAAGTTACATGTTGTTGTAGAATGGAGGAGTGTGGGATATTAACAAACTGGTATAAATCCCACCTATACCAACACCTACATACCAATAGTTTGAAAAACCATTTGTTTATGTAACCTATTCCAACAGTTAAATAAAACCGTTGGCACAAGATAAATACTATGAATTTTTCAAACTATTTCGGTAAAACCTTTGGAAATAAGGGCTAATTTTATGAATTTTGACAATGGTTTGCTAAAACTACTGAGAATTTGTTGTTTTACCAAATCTATTCCAATGGGGTTTTCAAACCATTTGTGTGGACAATATTTCTCTATGTTTTTAAAAATCTATTTGAAAAAACCCCCAAATAATCGTCGGACATATCCCGCGAATAGATCTATCTACACATCATTGAATAGATATCTCCTCTGTTGAACCATACCTCCCGAGAACAAACCCGCGAGCTCACTTCCACTATCGAACAGAATCTCTCCACCTCAAATAGACCTCTCCACTAAACTAGATATCTTTATCCAATGAGATATCTACTCAAACCCTATATCCAGAGCATAAAACCTACATGGAGAGCTCACTTCATCCACCACGAGCTCACTTTCTCCAGAACAAATATCTCTAGGATTCGAACCCTAATTCAGGTCAACCTCATTTGTGAGATACCTCAAATAATAGATCTCTAAATCCATTATTGGATTCAAACATCTAGATTCATTGAATTACGCACGAAATTGGTTAATTCCTTTTATTTTCCACATTGATATTCTTCTAATGGACTTGATGTGGTGTATTTATTAGTTTTTCATATGGGATTATAGTGGATTACATTGATCAAAATGTTATGTTTTTTCATAAATATTATTTGAATTGTGATGGGTGATTTGAAAAATCTCCCAATATTCATAATTGGTTTTATAGTATTAGAAACATGTATGATAGTGTCATCATGTCATGTGTGTTACCTATTCTAATTATAATCCATTTATATTTCTAAAATCATCACTGTTAAACCTTTTACATATATTGCTGGGTCTATTGGTGATGAAGACCGTGATCCTTTTTCCACAAAAGAGGTGTTCTTATCAATAACCTTTGGTTAGAGCATGGATGGTATTAGTCTAGTGCCTTATACCTGGATTGAGAAATTTATTAAGGAATGAATAGAATTGTGAATTGATTTTTTTCTTCTCATGACATGGGAATTAGAATTTTTAATTAGAAATATGCAAATTGGAATTGACACAATACAAACTTTAATTGATAATGTATCATATAATTGTATAATTGGTATGAAATTGGAAAATACACAATGTTATATTGAAAATAACTAGTTTGGTCATTATGGAATATGAGGAATGATAATTAGTAATTTTAATGAATTAAAAAATGTTCCATATGTCAAAATAGTTTTCATGTTTTGGTGTTTTTTAGACGTTTTCCTCTTGGTTATTTTTGACACATGGTTATATATTACCTGGAATGGTTACTCCACACATAGCCTTATTTATTATCTTAGGGAATTAAATATTTATATAATAATAATTCACAGAGATTCCATTAACCCTTGGAAGATGAGAGAAATCCTTGTAATTGGTAATGTGTGTTAGGTATGTGGTCCATGGAATGGGTAATGTACCTTGTCATGGTACGTTGTCAAGGAAATCATCCAGGATACTAGTAGGCATGGACATACAAATATGGAAATCTATTGAATCAATTTTCCATACCCTGATTGTCAACCTAGATCTTGAGTGTTGATAGGATTATTTTATGTTCAACATCAAATTAATTAATTCATGAAAATCAAAATCATATCATTACATGAAATATAAATCTTGAATAGATTATTTCGACACCATTGGTGGTGTCATAATATTTTTTACTCCAACCTATTTAGTATTCCCTTCAGAATCAAATAAGACAATATGGAAACCAGTCATTACATGGTTTTGAGGCCCTATGCTTGATTGTTTCATTAGTAAGATGAGATAAAAGAATGGATATGGGACTGAGCACGGTGTTCAAGACCAGTTTTGGGAGAATTTATTTGGAGTTTTTTTATGTTGTTTACCTGTAAGAAATCCTATTTATATTTCAGTTTGGTATACAATTTGGAATAATATAATTTTTTAGTCTTTTTTCGGTAATTCCCTATTTATATATTTGAATAGATTTATATTGGTTTTTTATGATGTTTTCCCCATTTTGTATTATTTTTAATGAAATATTATAGTCTCCCACTATATATATTATCCGTTCCTCACTATTTTTCTTCCTATGGAATATGGGGAGGTTTTCTTGAGTTTTTATGATGACCCATTGCTGTCACATGTGGAAGATTCTAGTCAAGGTTGTCACAAGGTTTAATAATTTTCAGTATTTTCTATATCCTTATTAGTTTTTTTATTGGTAAATAAGAGAATAGAATGTGTTGGGGATTGGTAATGAGCTCATACATACGATTAACAAACCCAAGAGAATGGTAAAACCAGGTTTCCCAGGAGGGGATTTTTTTCATGAGTTATTCCATTTACAATTTTGATGTTATTTCACCTTGGGTGATGAATATGTTGGGTGATGTTACTATTTTATGTGATTTTACTCATGGTTTGATATAGAATGGGGAACATCTAATACCTCAATGTGTGATAAAAGGAAATTATAATTTCATGAACTTATCATTCTAGGGATTCATTAATTTCATATGAAATTATATAACATGACTGATAAAAATAACAATCAAAAAATTTCTACTAAAATATGATTAATTAACATTCTCAACAATGAGTTTATGAATCCATTTATCTGTTGTTTTTTCTATTGTACATTTCCATTAGAGTTTGATATTTTTTATGATCTCGAAGAGCTGATGAGTGTTTTTATCCATGTAGAGAAAATGATTCTACATTATCTTTTTTTTTTCAGTGTGAGAACAGTAAACATCACACACCTCATATAGTGTAGTTGGAGCTTCCTACAACAATAGAGAGTTTGATAGATGATCATCTCTATGATAGTATTCCATGAATCTTTTGATAAATGTTGAGCCTGACTAATCACAATTTATATTGAATGTATGGTACCTTGGTAGAGTTTTAGATACATTACCCACCCATACATAATGGGGAGGGAGGCCCTTAGTTAACAAATCTCTAGATTGGGTCTCTCATGAAAATGATTATTCACTTGTAGACAACATTGGATATGAGGGCGAAGCTTGCTACTTGTATTCTAAAAGGACCATCTAAGTGCTCGAGGGACATCATAATACATGATTTACTATAAGAAGAGCTAACAAATAAAGGATTCAAGGATAAATATATGAGTCACGTGTATCTATATTTTTTTGATGAATCGAATGTCTTGAGACTTTATAAAATTTATACAAAGGATGATGTATTTAATGGACCACGAAGGTTACTTCATAGATCTGAAATATTTCACCCCTACACATGAAGGAGATGATATAGAATGGGTGACGTTTTTTTAGCATGGGATTCGGTATTATATCATTTCACATGTTAATTCCATTTTTGTGAGATTTTTTTTATTTGATGAATCACGATCTCATCACTAAAGATAACCCAACGGTGGCCCCGAGTAATGGGAAATGTGTTTTAGTAAGATTACCTGGGATTTATACGTTAGGATTCAATAAGTGTTGATATTATGATTTCCACAAAGGACGCTGTGGTCAGATCAACTTGTGATGTAGGCCACAAGTATTTGGACATCATTCTGATGAATTTGATTTAGAATTGCGGGGTTGAACATAAGTCATTTGAGTGTCCTTTTCCCATAGTGGAGTACTAATCATTTGATAAGATGGTTGCTGTATATAATTTCTATAGGATCACATAGTAGTTGATAATTGGAAGTGGTTCCTGTTAGGAACCAGCTACTGGGAGATTCTCTCCTACTCCTACGTAGATAGGCTGATGGAGTTCTATCATTCACTCGGGTTGGGATAGGTGACATGGAACCCAAACATATGAGTAGTGGTATAACTATAATGGAGAAATATAAGAGAGTTAATATAGAGACTATGGAATAGGTAAATGCAATATTCATATTGTGGAGTATACTCATACCAATCAATATGTTGAACCACCTACTTTCATATGTACAATTCATGTGTAATCTAGAATTTCTGTATTTTGATTAATACTATTGGTTTTATTCATTTTCTTCTTCAAAATTTTCTAATTCCATTGGATAGGATATGTAGAACTATGATGTGGTTATGAAAATTGAAACATCATTAGGGGTGCAACTCCACACTCATTATATTATTTCTTTAGTGATTGGACAAATTTATTCTTGCAAGATGGTTGACCAAATCCAATGGTTTGGCATGCCAAGATTCATATATAATGGAATCAATAACTTTAAATTCATATGTTATATATATTACTCTACCTACAATCAATAGCATATGGGGGATTCACAACGGTATTCTGACCCTGAGAATCATTGAACGCGTACAAAAGTGAATCTTAGGGATTATAAAATTATAAATTAGGTTTAGTGGGATATTACCACATAAACTATTTTTATAATTTTCCTATGATCCATTATTTTATTCATTATTATAAACAAATCCTAGTAATGTGAGACATATTCATAAATAACATTATCCACTATAGTTCAATCAGTATCCACATTATTTGTGGTGCCCCCCTGTCTATGACATTGATTACCGTATATTAGGAGAAGCTTGACTCAATACCTTAATCTTAGGGTAATTTGTTAACTTAGAAAAAGAATCCCTAGAAGTGGAATTAATCCATGGGTTCTTTTTCTAATGAATAAATTTCATTTATCTTATTGAAACATATTTTTAATAAAAGTAAATTCACAGATGGAGACATGAATTCAAATGTAATCAAACTAAATAAATTTAAACCCAAATGAATGAAATTGTATCACCTGATATAAAAAACAAGACAAATTAAATCTAATGAAAATGTTCGAAACAAAATTGTATACAAAAATCCAAACTAATATGAAACTTGATATAAACTGATTAAATACCATTTATAGGAAGAGTAATTGTCAGTGAATAGGAATTTACTATTTGATAGTATCATTTGAAATCTTGGATCTGTTTCCCCTTACTTTCAATAACAGGATTTGACACATAAAGCATTGAGGTTCTAATATATTGGGCGGTGAATTTTATAGTCACAGAAGAAAAGTATGCTTATTTTAGTTTTTTTACTTTCTTTATCGCATTATCCACTTAGGAATTTTACCGCTTTCTATGGATGAAGGGTATTTACATTCTATGATGGCGGTAGAAGGGAACAGGTGGTGGATGTGCAATATTCTTTGTAGGGGAGGGTTATTAGGGTAGTTGGGAGATTAATTAATGTGTTTCATTTTGGGTTTTCCCTTAATCTATATTGCTTCAATTTATTTTTAAATCCTTCGGTGTTGACGTATGACATACAGATGGGTTATGCCAGTTTTTTTTATATTTTCCACTTGTGTTTTTATTATTTGTTTATGGGTAAAATTATTCCCATGTGGTGTTTCCTTGACTCCCGGACACTTGCTCCTACTCAGGGGCTCCTTATATAACGATATTGGTCTTCTCCATGGCCTACTACATTGGTATGAAATTAGCTATTTTCTAAATTCCATTATATTATTTCTCTATCTTTACATAAGGGAAATTTTTGAATTCCTTCTATTACATCTTCATCAATTCAACAGAATCTAGAAAATCATAAGGGATCATGGGATATCTTCTAGAAGTATTTATTAGTATTACATCCATGTTTTGAATAATACTTTGATAAATAAGACAAAAAACTAAACACAATGGTAATAGATAATTTTTGATATACTCAGAACAACCAAGTACTGGTTTTATATTCTCAGTGAACATCTTTCAAAAAATTTGTAAACTACCCGAATAGTGAAACGCAATAGTGTCTCAACAATACAATACTTTTCATTATTGGAAAATTAATCACTATATGGGTTTATAACGAAACATAGATACTATTTGATGGGGATAAATAGGACATCAATCAGTGGAAGAAAAAACATCCAATCAACACATCTTCCAAAAAACAATCTCCAGAATTGGAAAGTATAAGAACCCCAAACACCATAAATATTTTCCGTCTATTTGATTTTAGTCATCCCATATCCTACCTTATATGAAAAAAATTTTAGCTTTTAGAAATTTTTACATAAATCAAACTGGTGTTCTCACATTAAAATCATCACTCAGTGAAACCAAAGCATGTGCAGTCCTTTTCTGTCACTACATTTCATCATGGTTATGATCATGATACCTCTTTTTTTAAAGTACGTTATGATACATTGAAAGAAACAATCATTTGACTTGCTGGGGGCATGGGATGGGGGGGGGGCTGCAGTAGAGTGGGTAGTGGGTGGGGAGATACAAGGGGGTCTTTAGTGGGGTGGGGGATTCGGGGGGGGGGGGGGGGCTGCAATGGTGTCGGTGGGTTGTAGGGGGTGTTGTAGTGGGGGTGAGGGGATGCAGGAGGGGGGTGCCGGGGGGGGTGGTGGGTTGCATGGGGATTCTAGATTGGGGGATTGGGGAGGGGGTCTGTGGATTAGGGGAGGGGGTTGTAGTGGAGTGGGGGAGGGGTGGGGGTTGTAGGGGGTTATAGTGGGGTGGAGGATATAGTGGAGTGGGGGCTACTGGGGAGTATTTGGATTGGGGATTGGGGGGGTACCACGCAGTGGGGGTTGTAGGGGGGATTTTAGTGGGGTGGAGGGATACAGGGGGGCTTCGAGGGGGGATGGAGGGGGTGGTATGTGGATTAGGGTATGGGGGGGTTGCAGTGGAGTGGGGTGTGGCTTTAGTGGATTGGGGTTTTGGGGTGCTGTAGTGGAGTGGTGGATGTAGGGGGGTGCAGTGGAGTGGGTAATGTAGGGGGGATGGGGGGATGTGGGGGTGCGGGGGGTGGGGGTGGTGGGGGGGGGGGGGTTGCAGTGGACTGGGGACTAGGTGGGAGCTGTAGGGAACAGGGGGTGGTGTAGTGGAGTAGGGGATAAGGGGATGCTTTGGGGGGGGGTCTGTAATGGAGCGGGGACTTTCTCGGGGTGTTCAGAAGATATGCGGTGCAGTGGAGTAGGGGATGGGGGATGAAATTGAGTGGGGGGAGTAGTAGAGTGGAGGGGGGGGTATAGTGGAGTGGGGATGGGGGGGCTCCAGTGGACTTGGGACTGGGGGTGCAGTGGATTAGGGGATGGGGGTACTGTAGTGGACTGGGGGGGGGGTCTGTGGATTCGGGGGTTGGGGGTCAGTGGAGTGGGGGATGGGTGGATTTAGTTTAGTGGAGGATGTAGGGATGCACTGGAGTGTGGGATGGAGGGTGGGGGTGCATTGGGTGGGGGGGATAGGGGGATGGAAGTAGAGTGGGGCGGGGATGGGGGATGGGTGGGGATAATGGGGGTTGGGGGAGACTGAATTGGAGTGGCTGGAAGGGGGGGGGTTATGTGGTTTGGGGGATGGGGGGTTAGTTGAGTTGGGGGTGGGGGGCTGGAGTGGGGGATGGGGGTCCTGTAGTGTAGTGGTGGACGGGGGGTGCAGTAGGGGGGATACAATGGAAACCTTCAAGTGCTTTCTAAATATACTACCTTCACACTTCCCATCCTTGAATCTTTTTTCCAAAACCATGGTATGACGTCAAATTTTCCATGAACCATCTATGAATGCAGTATAAAAACATACATCATATATTTCATATGAAAATTATGTCTTCTTTAATTGTGTATACCCCACGCACCCCTTAACTCAAACATACTTCTCTTTCAAATCTGTAAAGAATTGTCACTTTTTCTATATTTTTTAGAGCAAGGTGATTTATAAAATTTACCTTTATGTATATTTTTTAATGTTTATTTCTTCATACTTCCCCTATTAGATGTTAAGTGAAATAAATTAGGAGACTCTATAGATAAGACTCAATAGAATTAGATATACTCAACAACACACCACACTTATCTTCTTATATAAGATTAAGAAATCCTCATTTGAAAGTGTGTCTTCCATAATTAAATCTCCACTAATTGAAATCATTTTTCAGGTTTCCTTTCTTCCCATAATTCATACAAATGGGGCCATCTTCCTCTGAGCAATTCCCACTCGAAAAAGTTCTGATTTCCCTTTTATATATCATTTATGTGTTGTGGGAATCTCCCATTACTTCCACACTATATGAATTTTCAGAAGATTCCTCTTTTCGATGAAGTTATACATTCTATATCAGGTCATTAATGTTTTCAAAAACCTGGTTAGTTTTTTTAATGAATTAGTCACTACTATTTTCATCATTAGCAAAGGTTTTAAAAGGTTCAGACTCAAATGACTTCTCCATTCCATGATTGGTTAGTCATTTTAGTTGAAAATTATCCACTATAAACCCAAGTGGTTCCCATCTGGTTGGGTCGAATGCATGTTCCCTTCATCATTCACGGGTCGATCTCTACAGTGAGCTCTTTGGGGGTTACAGGGGCAATGCGCTCTAGCTCTGGGGTTTCGGGGGCCGAAGGCCCCCAGCCCAAATTTTTGGTTTCTGATGCAACTATAAACACTGTAGTGGTGGATGAAAAAATATATTTTTTATCTCACCATTATATTCTAGGATAAAATACATGATTTTATATCAGTGTCAAAAAGTGAGACATAAGAAACATTCTTGTTATGATCACCAGAGATATTTCTTATCATTCTACTAGATGGAGTCTAAACAATTTGAGTATATTGGGTTATATGAATCAATTTAGACTACCAGATGGATTCATTTCGATACTAAATCCATTTAGGTGATTCATATTTGTTTTTTATAGTGGTTAATATCTTAATTATCCATAATAAAATTTTTTACTGGGAAAATAGGAAGGCTGATCTATAATGGCTGGATGCCTGGTGTGTATTGGCTGCTTTAGGATAGAAGGCTACTATGTACTGGCTAGAAGCCTGGTGTGTACTAGTTTTGTAGGAAGGAATTATTATATGTAATGGATAGAATCTTGGTTTTTACTGGTTTCTATAGGAAGCCTTCATGGTACAGGTTGGCCTACTGTGTGTGTATTCTAGCAGTTCAACTAAACTATTGGTATTAAGTATGAAAGACTGTATACCAATAGTTTAACTAAACTGTTGGTATTTAGTAATCAACATGTGTATACCAATGGTTCAATTCAATTTTTACAATTGGTATTAAGTAAACAAGTATTGTATACCAACGGTTCATCTGAACCATTGGTATTTAGTAGTATTTAATCATGCACAATGGTTCAAAACTATTGTTAAAAAGGTATTCGACTAATTTATCCCAACATTTTCCAACTCTTAGAATAGGGATTACCCAACAGTTCAAGGTGAACTATTAGTATATATAAATTTCTAGATCATTATACCCACGGTTCAACCCAAACCGTTGTTATAGGGCTATTGTAATGTCCAACACCCCAACGGTTCATAAAACTATTGGGATAGGCTATCCCGTTAGTTTTGGGGCCTATAACAATAGTTTACAACCATTGGTACAATATAGATTACAGTAGTGACACAAAGGATTGTGGTTCTCCTAGGATAGGGCGAAAACAATGTGCAGTTTTGTGTCATGTAGTATACATCAACCATAAATTTTAACATTAGGCATAGAGGACTCATAATGCACCTTTTTTTGTCTTTCATCAAGGACAATGCTAACCCCATCCTGAGATAATATGTGTCAATGATGCAGGGAAGACCTAACCAAAATTACTCATCCCACGTGATCCATTATCAGTGTGACAAGTAGAAAATGATAAGGTTTCTCCCACCATATGGAGATTGATAAATAAAGTACTAGGGAATTTTGTATCATGTGGTGGATGGGTCATGATATAGGATCTAGGAATCCCTACGTATCTCATTGGGATGATAATAAAGCTATATGTTGTTCTGGATGTTCACTCTTGTTTAGTGTCATGGAGAAAGGGAATCATATGTGTAGTTTAATATCTTATGATAAGGATGTTGGTCCCATGATGTGAAGGAAGATGAATATTTGGGATCTATATAGTTTAGTTTATTGTGGCGAGGCCAATTTTTTTTCGTTTAACATCATGTGACCAGAACATGGTCCACACATATCACATGGTTGGAACATGAGATGTACAATTTAATTTTTTGTGGCTAGGACCTGTGAGTCTTTGATGTATACTATGTGTTATATTTCTTAAGAAACAT
This sequence comes from Viscum album, assembly GCA_963277665.1. Lineage (NCBI taxonomy): Eukaryota > Viridiplantae > Streptophyta > Magnoliopsida > Santalales > Viscaceae > Viscum > Viscum album. Next base: position 512,362,314 of record OY728141.1, on the reverse strand, counting down.
TGCAATGAAATGGGTGTGAAATAATCCTCATCCATTGTGGCTAGTGTGTATGATCTTTTGTGATAGACCCTATGTATGATGTAAGGCCCTTCCAATTTAGGACCCAACTTTAGGGGTTTTTTATCCTAGTATCATTTGGGTTTCAAGAACCAATATCCATTCTCCATGAAGGAATGAGATGATTAAAACCTTTTTTAGGGACTTACATGATTCAATTCTGATAGAATTTGAGGTTTTTCATTGTAAGATGCATATTCTCATTAATCCACTCAAATTTACACAATATCTAATGTTATTTCTCATCATATGAGAGTTTCCAAAGATGTATATTTGAAGTTAAGTAAACTAGAATTATATATGAACCACTAATTTTTCTCTATATAGTAATTAATATTGTTTTTCTTATGTAGCAGTACACATGGTAGTACAATATTCCCACAAATCATGGAGAAGCATATCTGGCCAGGACATCTTGTCATTATTCTACATCTTTTATTGTATATCCAACCGAGTCTTATTGAGTTCCTCTATCTTTCCATTCCCCCCAACATTATAGTTGGGTGAATGGTTTGACTCGTTGTTGTACTACTCATATAATTTCATAAACATTGTAAAACTAAATTTGGTGTGGTTTTCCATGATCATCATGTGAGGGGCATTGAATACAGTGATGATATAAGATTTTATGAAGTTGGTGATAATATTCATCCTAACTTTCTTGTGGAGTATTACCTCATACCATTTATAGAAGTTAGTAGTAGAAAGGATGTACATAAACTGCTTAGTTGTGGCTGTGGTATGTGGCCCCACAACATCCATTAAAATATGAAAATAGAAAAGGATATTTAGATGTATGCAACAGTTTATGGGCTTGATGGATGAATTTTTCGTGAATATGGTATTCATGGAATTTCATGGATAATTATGCATAGTCCCATATCATGTGTTTCTTATAGTAACCCAACCACTTTATTTTTTTAATTCTAGTCCTAGAATGTGGATCTCCATAGAATCCTACATGGAATTCTTCTATAATATTGAGAATATCTATTTTAGCCATGAATACAAGGAGTATTCCATTTAATCCTTTATTTTAGGCAGTGTTTTTCTCATTTGGATCATTCTGTAAGATAATGTTTGAAAATAAGCACTGAATCCATTCCATTTTAGTATGGTCTATTAGGAAAGCCCATTTTGACGTTAATAAATTATTGGATCCACCAATCTCACAGTGGATATCATTTCATCACGGTCTGGGAAATTATTGACCAAATTGATTTCATCAATGTCATATATTCTGACCGATGAGACCATTATGTAGTGCATGATGTGGAAGATAAATTCCCCTTAATCAGGCTTGACCATGTCTAAGGATGCATTATCCAATGCTTCAGTAATGCATTTTGGGATTGGGTCACATGATTCAATGTATGCTCAAAATATAACATTTCCATTAGTCCTTTCCCATAGATAATTATATTGTTATTTATTCCTTTTATATGGAATATTTTCCTTTTATATTCATTATTACTAGATCGTAATTCCCTTTGATTATCAGTTACTCTATTTGTATCTATTGGGATACCTCTGAACTAGGAATATGGGGTTTGTATTCTGCCTTATTATTCATGAAACCATCAGATAATGATAAAGAGTATGGAAATTTTTCATTATCTAAAGAGAAAAATATAATCACTACGACAAAATAGTTGAGAATTGGATTTTATGTCCTTTATTTGATATGAATTTTGTAGGTGGAGTCAAAATACATCTCCCCTATTTGGGGAGTATCATGGGAATAGAAAAACTTGTCATCTAGATGATCGGTTTACACTATTTCACTTCTATGGATGGGATGTTCCATGAAGAAATCATCTTGGACATATACATTAAATGACTTCTATGAAGAATACAGGATGTAATAATGTTTTAGAATTACCACCCATAAGTCCTAGCACCCAGTTATCATGGGATGAAAAAGGATCTACTTGGACTCATCAATATGAGAGACCATGTGGAAATCATGGGGCATCATATAATACTTTAGTTTTTCACTATAAATATGGGAACAATGATGTTCTTCTCGATATAAAAATATTTGGTATCTGTTCCTAGCATAATTTGGATGTGGTGGTAGAGACTATCCTCATTCCCAACATCATTGTTTTGTCAAGGAGAGTGTGAATAGATCATTCCATGGAGGCTCTATATATGATGAGTGGATTTTCTACCATTGGTAGCATCAGGGTTGGTGGGATTCAATAGATACTTCATGATAATCTCAATTGATTCTTAGAAGACCCTATCTCATTGATAGATGATTCTCTTCTATATTGTCTTGGTAAAGGGGAGATATTTTCAATCTAGGTTTTCTATGAACTGTTGATTGTAGGAGAGGTGCCCTTGGATCCCCCTCATATCTTTGAGATTCCAAGGGTTGAAATTTATAGTATTACACTATTCATTTTAGGGTCAGTATTATTTTCATTTTGTCTTACCACAATTTGAGGAATTTTAATATCATTGCCCCTAAATCATATTTCACTGAATTCAACCTCAGACTATGATGTGAAAACTTTTTGATGAATATTAGAATATCCATGAAGTGATCACATCACCATTAAGATTCAACCATAAGAAAATCAACATAAAATTCATCTATCTATCCCAATAATTTCTTTAAGATATGATTCATGGCATGTTGATATGTTATGACAATATTCATTAATCTAAAAGGGCATGAATTAATAGAAAAATATTTCTTATGGTGCTCTGAGGTCTGTGGATTCCTAAACCATAGGGATCATCTTTATCTAATAATACCCTGAGTAAGCATCCATTAAAGAAAGGGATTGGATTCTAGCAGTTTCATTGATCAAGAGTTTTGTGATTAGAAATGGTAAGTCATCTTTTGGGTAGTATCAATTAGGGTCTCTAAAATTGATGTATACCATGATCTATCCATTATTTTTCTTAACATGGATGATGTTGGAGATCCATATTCGGTATTTCAGTTCTTAGACAAAGTTATCATTGATCAAACTTTCAACTTCCACCTCGACATTAGAAGCATGATAGGGGAGAATCTTCTTGGATTAATAATTTAAACCTCAATGTTCATTAGTTATGTTGATATAGTGTGTATCCACTCTACATTCACTTCAAATATTTCTATATAGTTCCAAGTGAACACATATCAATATTTCCTTAGAAATGTGTGGTAGATATAATTATCATTAAATTACTTGGTGGACCAAATCCGATCTGAAATACCTATACAATGACTCAACCATTAGGGGATGATATTGTGCTTTATCATGGTATCTCTCACCATGATTGTGACAAAGATACACTTTGTTTTCAAACCTCATCTAAAAACACCTCCATATACTAAGATGTGTATAAAGAAGAGGATGTGTTCAAGAACTCCCTACATTTAAAGGGGGTAAAATCTATGTATTTTTATACAAAATTGATTGGTATCCTTCACTTTTATATCACTCTTCATCAATATATGTGGAATTACCAGATTGAAAGGTGGAACTATCACTATGTAGTACGTCGACCTTCCCATCGATAGGGAATTCCAATAACTAAAGGAATTTTGATGGTACTAAAACATGAATGTAAATCCAAGGGATTTCCATAAGAAAAATATATTTAGTATATTTTTGGATAACCATGAACATAGAGTTAGATGTGATATCCTCAAACTGATATTTGAGCTTGATATTCTTGAGAGTACTTTTCTTACTCTTATCAGACCATTGAATGACTATATTTGTGGGAGATATTCCCCCTTTATATATCCCAAATGTTGAGGGGTTTGAATCAAGATGACATTGATCCCAAAAACATTCTCAATCCGGTCCCTTTAGACATATACATTTTCACGTCTGCCTAAAATATATAGGGACTACTATTTCCCTAGATAACCTCTTCCTGATCCTGATTTGTGAATGATATAGCAACATGAAATTTTTATATCATAGTCTCTACCCAATAAACCATGGATAGAATGGATTATATCTCTAATTACTATTTGATTGGGACTTCTTCAATTAGTGCCTCTCTAATATGTTTTGGTAATTGAACCATATCCTCGACTGAGAGCTTGGCTAAGGGAATCACCAACTGTTTTAGATTGGCTTGCCTTTGTACCATAGGTTGGTGCTTCCTAAGGAGGCATTTCTACGTATTATGTGGTTTAGAAGCTATGTAATTGAGGTATATGGGCCAAGTTATTGTGAATATTTTGTGTTAGTTTCTCCTACATGTGGCATAGGTCATTCCATGCTTCCCCATTGACTTAGCTAATTAGATAATCAATCCCCTACTAGGTGGTCATGTATGATGACTGGATATAGATGATTGTTAGAGAGTTCGGCGACACCTGCAAGTATATTTTGGTCCTGATGGAGTGATTTACCATGGGTCTCAACTTCATATATGTACTTGTTTCAGATGTGACCAAGATATTGGGTCCGACCACACCCGCGATGTCCTATGTTACCTATGCTCTAATGCTAGTGGCCTCTAGCTCCACAGTTAGGTATAGAGAACTCATACATAGATTCATATTAATTATCAAATAAGGTGTCTTAGAATTATACCATGTTAGAAAACAATTATGAGAGACTCATTAGATAATGGTTTTGTTTGGTGGGGCATGGCCCATTCATCAGATGTCATAGGAAAGAAATCTACAAGAGTCAAAGATTGTATTAGAGCATCAAATGACTCTTCATATTCTATCTCTTCCTATTTCCGATGGTTTATTTAACTTTTGGTAGGAATATTTTATGTCTCCTCCAATTAAACAAGACCATTATGGTTATAAAAATCCATGATAGTAAGGTGGAGTGCACTCAATCAACTATTTTTCAAGTCATCCAGTTCTCAAATATCCCCCTAAGCTTGGAAGGAACTATTTTATGATCACATTATTCATCCAAATTGGAATTGGTTATGCATGTAACCAAGATAGGGGGGTTATCCAATATGTATTATCTATAATATACAATTATTTGGGGGATGTTTATGAAGATAAATAAATTTTGTATGTTGTGACCTAGTCTTATATGTAAAAGGGAAGTAGCTCGGATTGTTTGTGAGTTGGACCTCCTTGAGCTTCCAAGGATGCGGTAGCTTTAGTATGTTATTTTTCATATCTACAAGGAAATAACCATGGTACATATCATTTAAAAATGAGTATACATTATTCATCATATATTTAAATCATGTGTGACTCTAATCTCTATTTTACTTCTAGTCGAGGGTTATTTTGTTGTTTCTGTCACTTGATAAGAGGAATTTGGTAGTTCAATACCTACTTAGATGTCTTAATTGGAATAGTTTTTGGTTTTAGGGTAAAAATGGTTATATATACCTTTCTAAGAATTTTCACCGTTGATGTTGGTATGTGTCAAGACATAGGTCATGTCTTCCAAATGTTGTATACTAAATTGTGTGCCATTTCTAAAAACTCACTGAATCTTTCTAGATATATCACTAGGATCGAATTTATTTATATGTAATCACAGATATTTCCATAAAATAGCTCTTGAAATTATTCCTTTGAGAGAGGGATGTTGTGTGAAAATGTTAAACCTTTATATTTTTCTATAGAGTCACATGGCCTATTATTATCTTTTTTTCATTCAAATTTTTAGGTCGAAAATTTTCATTTTACTCAGCGTAGAGATGAACTAAAAAATAAATTAATGAATATGGTATTTCCATCATACAAATGATCCCATTGGAACAATATTATACCAAATAAATATTGTCCCTATTAGAGATTGTAAAAATCACCTCACCACGGTTGCGTCATGATGTTATAGAGGGCCCATCATCATACGACAACGAGACACATAGTTTTTGAGATGTTGATCATGGTTACTTACATAGTCAAAGGGGAGAAGTTATGATTTCTTAAATTGAGTTGTGGAAAGTGGCATCCACTCATTTGGGATATGTGTTTCTCTCATAATTCACAGGTTCACATCTCCCCTCCATGCATTCCGTTCATGTAACCATGGTATCAATGACGTTGAGAAATTCCAAAGGTACAACTATTTGAGATAACTCCCATCTACAGGGAGTAAGTGGGATTGATTAAATGGCATGTTTTTCAACTCCCTATAATTTTAAATTCATGATAAGAAATAATGATCACCTAGGAGAGGGATAGGATATCATTGTAATAGAGGGAAGACATGATCATTTCTTACTTCCACATTTATGTATTGTAACGCCCCGACCCTAGTTACCCAGAGTCGGTGCATTATTACCTAACATTGGCATGATCACAAGAAGGATTAAATATCGAAAGACCGATTGGTTTAGTAGCCTTGGAAACACTAGATATATTCATAAGTTTTACATTACATCATAAAATGAAAAACTACTACAACAACATAATGTTTCCACAGTCCACACTATAATCCCCTCATAATATCCATGCAGGTCATTCATAACTTACATCTTCACATCCTGGGAAAAATAAAACATAGAAAAGGGGTGAGCTCAAATGCCCAGTAAGGATAATAATATAGCGGAACATTAAAAAATAAGCATAAACATTTAAGACAATGAATTACTAAAACAAAAGCCTTTTAAACTTGAACTTCAACATAGTATGGCAAAAGTAAAATGAAATAATGCCATTTACTTGTTCACATGGATATTCTACTAATAGAATAATCACATGAAAAATCAATAACCACTTTCATAATGTTGGAATGCATAATGCTGAACTTTAATTTCTTTGTCAAGGCCTCATCCCAAGACCTTGGGGCTAACTGTAACCGGAACCCAACCCGGAGTGCCTCTAATAACCGGACACCAACCCGGAGTGCCTCTAATAACCGGACACCAACCCGGAGTGCCTCTAATAACGGGACACCAACCCGGAGTGCCTCTAATAACCGGACACCAACCCGGAGTGCCTCTAATAACCGGACACCAACCCGGAGGGCTTACTTTTACCAGTCCCTAACCTGGAACATACTTTTCCAACACATTCATATGAAGTAAAGATTGAAATATAACATAAACATTCTTATTGGAACTAGCATACGAAATGTCAATAATTTCATCATAAACTATGAATGGTATAAAAATGCACATCCACAGTCAAACATATCACAAAACCTTCAAATCAATATAGAAGTTTTGTATCATAATAAATCAACTTCAAATAATCTTAAAATCCATCAAAGGATGTTGACATAGATGAAATCAAAATTCTTTTTAAAGAAATATGTCCTTTTATTTTGAAATCATTTAAGATACATATAAAATCAAACATTTTCTTTGAAAATAATGTTATAAGCTTGTAAGGGAAGATTTGAAGATTTTATAACAGCGGAAAATAGCCGCACCCGCCGTATAAGATAAAAAAAACATTCTTACCTTAATTCTGTTGAAAAGGTTAAAAAGGACCTTGTTTTGAAAAGGACAGAAAGATTCCTTTATAAACCTCTTATAAAAATTCAAACAAGGTTATAAATGACTTTAACCCATATTCATGTAAATAATAAATATGTTTTGAAATACATTTCGAAGAAACATGGATGTGGATGATCAAGAAATCCCAGTAGATTATTACGTATAAACAACCTCGGATAATGAAGAGATTGTGAAATAACCCTTACCTATTTGTTAACTTATGAAACATACAACCCATGAAAGATGTATCATACAATGAAAATGTAAATACACATAAGGTAAAGTGTATTACACAAAGAATACAATTATGGGCAGTACATACACCACACAAAAGATAATAGTGGAAATATGGCATGAATCTCACAGAAATAAAGAGTGAGATGAAAAACCCTTACCACGTTAATCAACTGAGTCGTATGGACAAAAGTTAATAACCACCAAATTATTTACAGAATAACATGAATATAAAGAGAATCATGATAATATATATCAAATGGCAGTACACAATACACCACTTTCAATAATTTAGTGGCGAACAATGGAAATCTCACGGAATTGAAAGTGAGATAAGAAAATCCCTTACCTTGTACTTTTCCTTGGTTGGGGTAGGTTAACCTCCTGTATAATGGTGAAATAATTGTTATTAAATTATACAAGAATCATATACATTAATATGATATCATATATGATCTTTTAATATTGATTTGATAATAATATCTTAGAATTATCGTCGTTTCGGGTGTTAACTTACTCGTTTTCTTTTATATGTTTTGTTACGTAAGACATGTTTTTAATGGATAGGTTGTATATTATACATATCCATAATGATATCAAGTCCTTAAACATCATTTTTAAATCATCAAATGATAATTATACTTGAATGGATACGATGGAGATGAATCTTATCGCGTTCGTGGGGACGGTAGTCCGTACGTACGCACGAGCGACAATATCATTCTTTTGTTATTAAAATAATATATAAATTGTTGTTATATCATATATACAGAATAATTAACATGTTATATTTATTATTTACATGAGTTACATATCATTATTATACCCATCCAAATAATAATATATTGAATAACAATTACACCACGACGTGGAGACGGTAAGCCGTTCCCACGCACGTATGGTGACATGTTATTCAAAGGGTGGATAGAATACTGAATATGGTTGTACCATATTTATAATAACATCACAGTATATGTAATATACTGGAGTTATAATTTTAGAATGGTAAGAACAAATAAAGAGGAAGTGGAAGAAGAAAGGAACTTAGAAAAGGGTGGTGAAATCATTACCTCTTCTTCGGGTTCTTCCTTTTGATTTGATCAAAAGGGCTCCTTAGGTTGGATTTCTGATAACACTAAGGCCTCTAGGTTGTAGTGAGGGATGTTGGGAGAGTATTTGGGCAGAGTTTGGATGAACCAAAAGGCTATGAAGGTGTGAGGAAATGAGAAGGAGGAGTGCCCTTTTATAAGAGGGGTGAGGGGCACCTTTGGAAAAGCTAGAAATATTAATTTATAATAAATTCATATTCGGTTTCTAATGGCTCCAAAGTTGATTATTCAAAGTTTAATGTGGGTATAGGTCGAAAACCACTCAACCAATAGAATTTAGATAGGTTTGGGTACTTATATTAACCTTATCCTTAAGTATTAACTCTAAGTTAATTAGTTTCACTTTTACAATGTCTCTTTGTATTTTTATATAATATGGTTAATAAACTTACTATATACATCAAAGAGACCCCCAAGTGGTACATTAATGATGCACCTATCATGATATAAGTCTCTTGGCCGAACCTTAGATTTTTAGGAATTTAATATCAATTAATGATATAATATTTGTTTTAAGAACTCTTTTATGTCAATTTTGACACTATTCAATAGTTGATTTTTGTGAAACTCATAACAGATTGATTACTTATAAAAAAGTCAATTAAATCAATACTAATATATCATATTATCCTAGAAAATTAGTTTAATTCATTAAAAGTTTCATATTATATTTATTTGGGTATTTATAATATCAATTATTTTAATTTTTCACTATTATAGTAATTACTGCATCATCATTGTGTCATAAATAAAATAAATTAATTAATGTCTAAAAATTATAAATAAAATATAATTATGTATGAAATCTTTTTATCTTTCTAATTAATATTTATAATCTAAAATCCAACATATATAACCCTATGTAACAATTGTTTTTCTAAAAGATATATGCTTGTGTCATTTTTGTATTCATTTTAACTTAATTAAAATAAAGTGTCATTATCACTTACAAGTGGATCCATGGGGTCCCAAAATAGACCCAAAGATGCCCATGGTCGACCATGTATCAACCAATAGGGTTAAGACACGTTTTAGGGTAATTTAGTATTATTATAATATTATTTTTTAACCCTTATTTACCGGATTTACCCTTAACCATGGTAAATAAAATATTTACCGCAGTAATTATTCAAAATGTCTAAAAATAAAAGTTACCTATTTACACAATTTGAACATCCTGATTCCAAATATGGAATCCATTTTTCTAAATTCAAAACACAGAAGTGGCAGAAATTAATTTAAAATTAATTCCCGCTGTCAAAACAAAAAGCGTGTTTTTAAGAGATAATAACTATCAAAAGATTGACACTTGTTTATGTTCGGTTTAATTGTAAAATTATGTCCAATGACCAACATTATATTAAATGGTAAAAATATATTCTAAATATACTTTAAAACCACTCAAATTCATAATTTATCACTATTAATTATTTTGATTAAAAAAGTTGTTTTTAATTAAAATTTAGTAATTTTCACTATTCATCAAAATATGAAAGTTATCCGAAAAGTACCAAAATTTCACCTTAGGCTAAATTCGATATTCCGAATCCAAAAATGAAGTCCATTTAAAAATATAAAATATATATAATTTCAAAATTTAGGTATTACTATTCATAACGGCTAGTTTGATCGGTTGTGGTGTGTGTTAAAACTCGACGTTGCGTACAACACACGCTACTGTTTTATTCAAAGGAAAGCGTACTGTGGAAGCTTGGGATGTTTCATTTTAAATTTTTTGATGTCTCCATTTAGTCAAAAAGTTTAAAATATTGTATTTAAAAAGGTTTCACTATCAAAAGTTGATAAAAGTGCAATACTGAAAATGAATATGTTCTTGCATTATGACTAAGAAACTCATAATATGGATTCTAAAATTATAAGGATTATATAAAGTTAAAAATGTAGTTAATGTTATTCATGACCTCTTTTAATGGCTTTTTTTGGGTAAGTCATGGTGCAATTGAACTCGGTGTTGCGTGTAGTGCAATTTATTGAATTATTTTGAAGAAATAACACACTATGAAATCTTGGGGTGTTACATGTATACTATCTTCCTAGATCTAGAGTAGCTCTGATGCTCAGATGTCACTCTTGCAGGAAGATCAACTCTTTCCAGATATATGGGGGGAGGAATATTTACCCCATCCTAAATATGATACCCAAAGGGAATGTTTCCCCAGAGTGGGTCCTTGTTATGATCTCAGAGTGTTTGTATCTCATTCTCATATATTTCCATCTGCTCCACTATGAAAGGAATTTTGAATCTTCTCGGTGATGACTGGGAAATAACCACTTCCATTACATTAACTTTGGTATTGTTACACCATATAGATATCAGAAATATATTAATAGGTTTTATGTTTTGGATCCTCCTCTAGTTTAGGGTTTTTGTAGTTGCATTGGGTGCATCCGGATCACCATCCAATTGGGGTATATTTTCCAGATTTCATCCCGCCGCATCTATGCCTTAATCTACATTGTCTATTGTTTTTATTATAAATAAATCCATATAATTATTTCAGGAAATGAAATTTTTCTCATTACATTTAATTCCTGAGTATAATTCTACACTAGTTGCATTAGGGTTATTTCTCGAACCATTGTCCATATTGTACATTATTTGTAACACCCCAAAAATTCTAAAAGTGTAACTTTTATTCAATAACATGTATGGCATGAAAAAAATTGTGGAATAGAATATAACCACTTGAGGCATTATGTTATATATAATATTTTAAATAAATTTAATATATTCTATTTATTTCAATGGACATAATACTGAATTTTCTTGCATCACACACAACAACGTGTTTTGTTGATAGTTTTCCTTACACATAAAATGAGTTTTTCTAAATAAAACATATTATTAAAATATTATTATATAATATAATAAGTTAAAAAATATACATTAAATTAGTGGCTATGAATATTATTAAATAACCTATGAACATATATGGTTCATAAAAATATAAAATGAATTAATAAGTTTCCAATCAATTATAAATGAATATAAAAACCTATTTATTATGAAAAAATTCTTTCTTCCTCACAAGGGTGTTTTAATCTGAAAAATTAAATTAATTAAAATTAGTGATTGAATTTAACAAAGTATATATATATATATAATAAATATTTAATGAAATATTTTTTTTGTCATTTTAATGGGAATAAGATAATAAGAAACACAATTTTACGCATAAAAACCTATTTTTATGTAAATACAGTATTAAATCCTTTTAATTACGAACCAATTTTAATTACAATATTTGGAAATTTTATAAAATTTTAGGTCCAAATAAATTTCATTTTTGAAATTGAAAATTATTAACTCGGTTAGGGTAATTATTTTGGTATTTTTCAGTGATGTTTCATTTTTTATTAATAGTGAAAAATACAGAATTTTAATTCAAAACTCACTTTTCATCTAATATTTTATTAAGGATAAATTATATTTTATATTGTTTCAAAACTATAATTGGACTAATTTTACATATATTAATCCAATTAATTTTATTTTAATCAATTCCACTTTGAAATTGGATATAAAAACGTTTCAAAATTTTAAACATTTTTACTTTTAAAACCCACTTTATCATATAATTTGGGGGATTAAATTTAAATTAGTTTCTACCAATTATGAGATTAGAATTTGGAAAAATGGATTCTTGGTTTGGATTCAGAATAATTTGAAAATTCTAAAAAGTTCAATATAGTTTTAGAAAAAAATATTAGAAAATGTGATGAAAATTAATTACAGTGATTACGAGGAGAATTAGCTTAATAAATGACTGAACATTAATCTCAAGAGAAACAATGAACTTGGAACAATACCAGAATCCATTTTATATTTAAATTTCAGACCTATACTCACATAAATAAAAAACTTTTCATTATTGGAGACACCTGAGAAGGTAAAAATGTTGGTTTATTTCCCTTTTCAAAAATTTAAAAGAATGCCACTCCTCCACCACTAGAAAAATGCACTCACCCATCCCACTTTTTCCCACATCTCAAGCCCTTTGGATAGTAAATACCTACCAAAATAAGATTAAAAAAACTATAACATCATCATGGTGTCCTTAACATGGGTATAAATCCAACCAAGAAGGCCTTTTGGTATAAACCAAACAGAGTTACTTGAAAATGAGGTAAAATTATTCAATTTGTATTTATGTACTATTTGTTTCTACACCCATTAATTTTTTATTTTTACATGATTATACAAAAACATCACTATAATTGATATACAGAAATGTTTTTATGTTAAAGATTCGACCTAAATCAACAATGAATTCCCTCAAATGGGTAACAAACTTATAGTTCGAGTACGGATAACTACCACCTTACTAAATGATGTTTTTATTTTTTCCATTACTTCCTCTCATGATTAGGTATTATGAGGGAAACACTATTTTTATTTGTTATTTATTATATTTATGGTACATTAGTACTTCTAAAATTTTTATATAACACATAACTTCATAATTTTCATTGTGTGTAAATATGATAACATTGTTTAGGAATGTGTAGACTACCGCCTCCCCCAAGTAATGTGATACATTCACACAAATCATAGAATTTATTAAGGATTATTTTACTTAATATATATATATTTATGTCATTAATATGATAATGTAATTATAGTGTATATATATACATATGATTTAATTTTCTTTCTTTTTATACGACAAAAAATGGAACTCGTGTTCAAACATATATGCGAACTACCGCCTTAATAAATGATGCATTTCATTTCCAATATCAAAATTTTAGGGATTATTATAAACACAAATATACTGAATATAAATGATATTTAAATCAATTTTTACATTCATTATATTATTGAATAATAAATTAATAGATAGTAACAAAACGTAACATGTTAATACATACTCAAAAAACTAGTCCATTAACACAAGAAATAGTGAAAATAATGAATGGCTGTTAAAAAACATGTAATAAGATATTGGAATATGTAAAAAATATGAGATTATAAATTTGAGTATGTTAATGGTGTATGACAATGAATTGTTTAAAAACCTTTATAGAGGTGGTTAAATTAATATCTCACGAAAGGAAATGCAAGGTAAGTGATTTTTGTCACACTTTTCATTCCATAACGAAAACACCATTTTCACCACTTATTTATTTTTTATGGTGAATATACTACAAATATTTCATTTTATATCATGAATGAATTTATCTTAATGGTATTTAGTGTTTCATTTTAAATTATTTATTTACTGGGGATTATAATAAAAATGTTACAAAGTAAGGTACATCATCTCAATTTCAATTATTTAAGATATTATTTATTAGTGTGAACCTAATTTCTTTTATATGGTGTACGTACTACTACTTTGACCAGTAATATCAGGATTAATTAATTATTCAATATATTTTTATTTGTAAATTAAATTATCTAAAAAATAGTATTTTAATAAAGAATTACTAAGTGGAAATGAATTTTATAATTGAATTTCATTTTATTGGGTTATATTAGTTCATTATTTTCATTAATATTATAAGATTATGTGTGTAATAATTTTTTTTATAATTTTTTTTATTTAAAGTTATATAATGTGTATTTTCATTTTAAATTCATAATCTATTTATTTATTGATTCCTACATCGATGTTACGATATTTTCAAGGGTTAACTTCACAATATCATTTTGTTTATGATCATTTAGCCAAGAAATTACATCAGTGGAAATTATGTTATAATTTTTCATAAGTACTTTAATTTTAATCTCCAATAATTTTTCATGACCATTTTTGAGTAATAGTAACATTTTCCTCTTTCTTTAATCAAAATTTTTTAGAAAATATTTTTAAGATAATATGACATCATTTATCCCTTTGGTCGGAGAATATTTTTCATCTAAAACCCTTTTTTCTAAAATGGTTTATAAAAATATTTTTAACAATTCAAAAATGATTTATTAAAGAAATATTTACCCTTTTATAAGTAAATTTTTTTCAACGGAATCTTCTCGTCTCTTTTTGGAAAAGGCACTTTTCTTACCATTTTACTTAGAAAAAGTAATGCTTCTTTTATCTCATAGAACACGTATGAGTTTACCCACCATCATTTCGTTGAATCATTCGTTGAATGTTTAGAAGGATAATTTTTAAGGAAAATTATTTTAAAAGTTATTTTCAATGAAAAGGATTTTAAAGATTTATTTCAAAATAATAAAATATTTTTTTATTTGTTTTATAATATTTTTATTCATCAATGAGAAATTCCATTTAATTTTACTCAACATAGGATAAGTTTTACTGATACCATCATTATTATTCTTCTATATAGTTATTTATTTATTTTTTCAAATAAATTATTCATATTCACGTCCTTGATTCAATTTTCATCCAGTTGAAAAATTCAATTTTCTATGATCATTAGAACTTGAATTTCCCTCTAATTATCCATATCAATTATCGTACATATGATTATTACATTAATCTTATATCATATTTAAATATGGGGTTTACATTGATAGATATATGATTATATAGGGGAATATGGACAAATCTATATTTTTTATTCAATACTGATATTTGATAAGGCATACTATCTATTAATTAAATTGTTACTTGATATAATGATATTTTGGGACAAGTAGTGAGGGGTGTGGCCAAAAATTTATATATCCCCTAGATTTTTTGATAGGTTATCATGAGAAAGTTTATATTACAAAATTAAATGGGTTTTATATGTAGTTTTATACGATCTTGTTAAAGGTCTTGATGGTATAGGTTTTTACGTGCCTCATACATGAAATCCAATAATTAATCATTTCCTTTATTTTGATTCTGTATTTATTATCTAGGATATTTTTAATATGAAAACATTTATGGATGCATTTCATTATAATTTTATCAATTAAATGGAATGTGTTATTAGTCACTTTACTTTCCATGTTGATTTCTCCTTATCAAGTTATTTAAATTCCATGTTTATTTAGTTATTTACCATTCAACATTATTTACTCACTTCCATATCTATTATTAGTTACATGGAATATGTTATCAATAATTTATCTTTACATATTAATTATTCTCATTGATTAATTATTTCAACCACTATATGTTACCCTTAATGAGATCATAATCTTGCCCTTATCTGGTTTACTTTCCTTAGGATTCCTTAAAGTGTACTAATAAAATTAATCAAGGATACACTAAATGGAATAAATTCATTCACAAAAGAAAAAACTTTATTGTGATTAGTGTATTCATTTGTAATACAAGACCCATGTATTTATCGAGTTTACCAGGATTAATAAACACTTCAAACCTTTAAAATCCGATTCCGTGTAATCATGCCAATGAAGTGGTAGTTGAAACTAGCTCTGGGATACTGGGGTTAGGGAACTACAGTTGGTATAAAAGGGAGGTTTAGTATCAACCATGTGAACTATATTTTGGAAAACATATATTTTAAAATATAGAACTATGTTATAATTTGAGAAAAAGTATATAATAACAACCTAATGTTTTGGTTAGATAGAGATTATGTATTTTTTATAGAAATACATCACTACCAGAATACTAAAAGAAGAAATGGTTCTGGAAAAAATGTACATAGGGGTAACAAATATGAAAATGTTTGTCAATTAAAACTCAAGAATTACATTCTACATGAAATCAAGCCTTACTACACACATGGTTTGACACTCATAGTGGATATGTTAAAGATAATTCACATTTTATTTTCAAACCATTTTGAAGTATTTGAATAGATAATGGAAATGAATTACCTAGGTGAATCCAGAGGAGTCTTAGTAAAAAAATGATTTGTCAAGATTTAGAAATCCTAAAAATTATTATATAGTTTTTCCATTATAATAATTATTGACCAAACTACGAGATCTAGTTTTATTTAATGGAGGTATATTTAAGGGGCCCAGTTAACATTAAACATGACAGAAAACATGGTGATAATCAGAAACCAAATGAGGTTTGTATAAGAGTGAATATATCATGTTTATTTCTAATTAGTTTCATTGAGAAAATATTAACAACATATACCATAAAATACTATTTAACTCAACAAATAAGAGAAGGATGTAGTTTTCTAAGAGCTCATGTTGTGGATACCATGGAGATAAAAATGTTCTATTTCTATTATACAAGAAATGGAGAATGAAGAACCCATGAAAGTTCCTCAATAGAATGGAGAAATGATTTATGTGTGGTAAATAAGGAAATAATGAAATGAATTTTCAAGGAAAATGAATAATGTGATGGAAGGAAAAAAATATCCTCTTAAGGATCCATTTATAGTTTGGTTCTTTACCTATAGATTACAATGTCATTACTTGATTCAATTCCCTATTCTATATTATAAATTTAAATAACAAGTAATTACCTATGTGGAAATAAATCTATGAAGTATTAATGAATTGATAATTTATTGAAAACCATTGTTAAAATGTAATTATGTTTTTAAAACAAAGGAAAACTTGTATGTGAGGGAAAACCTATCAAATCTAGAAATGTGGTGGGGCTCAAACCAGTGACCAACGGACAATAAGGGTTTGGAGCATACCACGAGCCTACATGATGTCTGAGTTAATGTGTAATTATATTTTGTATAAAATTTGGACAAATAATTATTAACGATACACTAGTAATGTTATATTTTAGTTTTAGATATTACTGTATTAACCATATTGGAATTGGGGATTATTTGGAGACAAATAGTAAGAATTTTCATTCTTTTGGGGGTTAATAATATCTTAAAACTATATTTGAGTGACTTAGGTGTTAAAGATAATTTTTTGATATCGATTTACTTAAGTAATGGAGGAAATAGAAATTCATCGAAGAATAACCAATGGATTAAATTGTGTTTATAGGATTCATTCACATAGGTATATTTGCTTAGATACATAGGCAAAAAAATAATTAATCAACATTAAGAAAATTATAAAAAACAAAAAAAATGTTATCCTAATACCATAACATTTTTGGATCTTATTGTCTTCTAAATATTCAAATATTGATGGCTTTGAGGCCCTCAACATTTCATTTATTATTCACTTATTTGTGATCAATGGCCTAAATTAATCCCTATAAATATTTACACTTCTCCTCCATGTATATATTTGCTTTCATTAATAATTTTCTCCTATATATGAGACCTTATTATATGTTAATCCATGTTATCTTTGTACTTCCCATTCTCTCTTTTCCAGAGGATATTTTAAGAACCCTTCTCATGATGTGGGATTTCAATAAAATATTTTCAAAATATAACACCTTATATTTTATATATTGAAATGAAATTGTGAAGACATAATTTATTTAAGGTGGGGAGAATGTAATGCCCTAAAAATATTAAAATAATAACCCTTATTTGATAGTGGATATGGAAGGAAACACCAAATGTAGAAAGGTATATATCCTATTAATGAAATATGGTATATTGGATATTTTAAATAAAATTAATATATTATATATCTTTAAATGAATGAAATACTGTGTCAGCTTACATCAAATGCAAGAACATGTTTCTTCGATAGTTTTTGTTACACGTAAGACCGAGTTTTATCGAACAATAATATATACATGAAATATTATTATTTAATATAACAAGATATGAACTAGATATTAAATTAGTGGTTATGAATAGTATTATCTAACTTATTATAATATTTTTTAATAAAAATTTAAACTTAATTCATTGGTTACCAATCCATTAGAAATAGATATAAAAAATATTTGAATAGAATAGAAATTTTTTTTATGCTCACAATAGTGGTTTATTATAATAATTAAATTAATTATAATTACTGTGAGTTATTAAGGTAATATATATATATATATTAAATATTTAATAAAAAATTTTGATCTTAAGATTTTATGGGCATAAGATAAAAACAAATCCAATTTTACACATACCAACCTAAATTTTTCTAGTGACTATTTTAGATCCTTTTAATGGAGAACCTATTTTAAATCAAAAAATTTGAACATTTTATAAATCTTTATTTCAAAATAAAAATTATTTTTTGAATAAAAATATCAAAACTATTTTACAGTGAATTTTTGGTATTTTTCTATGAGGATTCATTTGTGGATGAATAATGAAATGTACTTATTTTTGAATCGCATCTGCCTCTTTATCTAATCTATTTATAAAGATAAATTATAATTTTTATTTGTTTTAGTGTTTAATTAGATAAACATAAAATATATTTGTCTGATTTTTTTCATTCTTAATCAATTAAACTTTTAAATTGGGTAAAAAACATGGAAAACAATTCAATGTTTTTTCATCAACAACCTGCTCTATCATATCATCAATAGAAAAAAATTTCAAAAAATTTCTGAAACTTGTGTGGTTGTAATTTGAAAAAACTTATTCCATAATTTTAATCATCATAATTTATAATTCATAATAAGGTTAAATTACTTTTTTCTAAATATATAAGTGAAGGTGATTAAAATTAATTTCCATGAATAAAAGATAAATTATCTTAAACAATGACTATACCTTAATCTTAAGGAACAAAACAACCTATAAAAATATCCAGAAGAAATTTTTTGTTCATATCGATACCCTATCATCATTTTCATCTAATTGTTTTCATTATTGGAGCCACATGGTATGGGAAAAACGTGGGTGGAATTCCCTTTTTAAAAATTTACAATAATTTCACTCCTTCTCCACTATATAATGACACTCTAACCTGCCACTTATTCATACATCTCAATCCGTAAATATCATCCAAAATCTACCCAAATATGATCGAAAATCACCCCATAAAACTATATTCTTATCCTTGAGATAAAATCTAACAAATATGGTATTTTTGTATAAACCAAAAAGAGTGACATGAAAACAGGGTAACATTTTTTAATGTGCATTTATGTTCTATTTGTTTCTCCAACCCTTAATTTCATATTATTCCATGATTATATAATAAAATAAGTAAAAAAAATAAAATTATTTTTTTATGTGAATGGTTTAACCTACACCTACACACACTTCCATCAAATGGATAACGAATATATCATTCATCTACGGTGAACTACCATCTCATGAAACAATTTCACTCGAATTTCCATTACCACATATGACGGTTGGGAATTATGAATGGAAAAAAATTATAATATATGAATGATATCTATATTGTATTAATAATTACTTAATTCTTATATAACACATTACTTCAAACATTCCAATTTTTTAAAATACCATAACATCATTTGGGGATGTGTGGTCTACCGCCTCTTCAATGTGATGTGATAGGTTCACACTATAAATGGAATATATTAAGGATGATTATTTAAAAAATAAGTTATAAATGACATAAATATTACAATTGAATTATAATATATATATATATATATCATTAACCTTTAATTATTTTAATGCGACAAAGAAACAGAATCAGCATTCATGGGAATGTACGAATTACGGTCTCCATGAACAATGCATTTCATTTTCTGTCTCCAAAGTTTATAGATTTTTATAAATACATTTATAAGGAATATATATGATATTTAAATATTTTTATAAATTATGGATATAATTAAATCCGGAACTAATTAATAGGAACAACATGTAACAAGTCAAAACATTCTCAAAAAACTAGGCAATTAACACCCATAATAGTGTAAATAATGAAAGGTTGTCAACAAAAAAATATTATGGTAATATAAGAAGTTAATATATTATATTATAAATATGATTATATTTCTATTATAAGTAAATTACATTTTTAAAACCATTATTCAGGATATCAAATGATTTCACTAGAATGGAAATAGAAAGTAAGGGATTATTGTCTCACCTTTATTTCTATTCTACACACACCATTTTCCCCATTTATTTCTTTTTTTTATTTATATACCACCCCTATTAAATTTTATGTCATGAATAGATTTATATTCATGTTATTTATAGTTTAATTTTAATTTATTTTTTGTGGGGACTATAATTCAAATGATACCAACTCTTAAGGGACTTCGTATAAATTTTCACACGTCAAAAAATACTTTATTGGTGTGCACCTAATTTCTTATATATGGTGTACATACTGCCACTTTGACGAATAATAGAATGATTAATTCATTATTCATGATATTTTGAATTTAAAATTGAATTATTTCATCAAATTTGATTTGAATTAAGAGTTACCTAGTGTAAAATAATTTCATAACCCAATTTATTTTCTTTAGTTTAAATTACTTCCTTGTTGTCATTAAAATTTTAAGATTATGTGGGTAATAAATTTTTATTTTATTTTTTTGTATTATCACATTGTTATGGTGATTTAAATTTTACATGAATAATATATTTATTTATTGACTCTCATATCAATTTTATGGTCTTTTTAAGGGTTTACCTCACAATCTCATTTTGTCCAGGATTATAAGGCCCCAGCCTTAAACCTTACTTAATCTGGAGTTATTAGAAGATTAAACATTGAGGATCTTTTCATGTTTAGAGTTTTAGAGAATTAGATCATGAAACTTGCATTACATTCCACATTTAAACAAAGTGGTTACATAAAACACATTATTCATTCCTCCCATCAACAGAAACATATTTAAAATAAAACATGGATTCTTTCTTGACACATCCATGACACTATCATCACATCATGTACCCTTCCCTCGACCCGTGAAAAATATTTCAAAAACATGGGATGAGCATAAAAAGCTCAGTAAGGGATATATAGATATGGAAAGGAAACATGAGTACATGTATACATAAGAATGAAATCATACTTTACCCATAAAACGTAGGCATCTCAAATCATGAATAAATCATAGAAATCATAATACATAAAAGTAACTTGAGGAATTCATAACGTTCTTATGTAGGGAGTAACCCTCTTGGTTATGTTTGGAATACCCATCACAGCATATTCCCTAAATCTCTTCGAAGAAACCTTAACGTTTCACTCCTTCATGTTACCCAATGCATTGGAGAGCTATATCGGGCTCACCCGCCTTTAGTTTATCACGAAACCACCCGTTTTCATAACAATGCCCAAGAACCATAACATAAACGTATCACATAAAACATTCATAAAGGAAGAATAACATTTCCACATTTCAATCTCAATATAACATTTTAGTATATTGAAATAATGAATCCGTTCAAAAAAGAAACCATTTCCAAAACCATTGAAAACATTTAATAAAGGGATTTTTGAATCAAAGTGTCCCATACCACCTTGAAGCTTCTAACATTTTAAACCATTAATATACATATAAATAAATCCTTAAAACCATTTTCAAAACATGGATATTAATAAGAACAAATCAGTAAAGCATTTTAAAGCAATATTTTGGTTAAAGGGTTTTTACCAAAATTAGAGACACTTGAATACAATAATTGAGGAATAAAATTTAATCAGAACATTATAATATCATGAGAATAAATGGATTCATGATATAATATTCCAAAGGACAGTATATACACCACATAAGAGTGAATTGGTTCATAACAACAATGAAGTCTCAATAGGGATGTAAAATGTGATGAAATCCCTTATAAAGAAGGTATCCTTAAATTAAGGACAAATCAATCTCAAAAATATGTGTGAAAAATATAAATACACCCAATATAAGTGGATATTAAGTGTAAAACAATAAAAGTTCATTAACACATATTCAATGGATGACATATTCAATGACTACATGTGGAACCCAAAGAAATCGAAATTGAGTTAAAAAGTTCCCCTGACAGCCCAACGGCATCACATCAAAATGAGTTGATGAGAGATAAAAAGTGTATCTCATCACTTGGACATAAAATTTACATCAATAAGGATATATGAGAACATATTCCAACATAACAATATGTAAATTAAAATACCCAACAAAAGAAGTCTTTTAAAAAGAGGAGGGTGAAAGGTTCCCTTACCGACTTGGGTATCTTTCAAAACATACACCCCATGAAAGCAGGACAATAGATCATTGATGTAAATACTCATAAACTAAAGTATATTACACAAAGAGTAGAATAATGGGAAGTACATACACCACTCAATGTAATTTGTGTCAAATGTAGCATAAATCTCACGTGAATAAAAGTGAGATGAAAAATCCCTTACGAACACTCGGCAGCCTAACGGCGCCACATAAAAATTCCGAATATGGATTGATGAGATCAAATAGGGTATCTCATCACATTACAATTAAATGTACATCAAGAGGAATATAAAATAACATCCCACAACATTACAAAGTGGAGCTTAAAAGAAGTGACATAAAGGAGAGTACTTAAAAAGAAAGAGAGAGGTTAGATCTCTTACAAAAGTTCGGCAGCCTAACGGCGCCACTCAAAACTTCCAAAATGGATTGATGAGAGAGAATAGGGTCTCTCATCACATGAACATAAAAATTACAGTAAGTGTAATATAAAATATCATCCCAATAACAAGATAGATGAGCTTTAAAAGGAATGACATAAAAGTGTGTACTTAAAAAGAAAGAGAGGAGTAGGATCCCTTACCTCGGGTCCGACTTGACTCGATCGTTCTTTAATCTCCTGAATAATAAACTTGAGTTAATTTATAATTCCTTAAGAACCTTTTTCAAGTTCATTATTACTTTTATACCACTTATTACCATGTCATAAACATTATGTAATCATTTAAGTTAATAATATTTGTTTTGCCGATATTTGGTTCTTAAGTCGAAAGTGGACTTCTTACAATTACATGTTGTTCGTGTGGCCAAATGTTTATTATATCCAGAATTGTATTCATTATTTAGATATCATATATGTCATATATATCCAGTAGATGCATGCATTTATAACATTACATAATCATTTAGTGGTAAGAAATGAAATGCACCGTTCATGGAGACGGTAAGTCGTACGTACGCATGAACGCTACTTTCATTTCAATTTCGTATTTTATAGAATGGAATAATAATGATATAAAGGTATATTATAATTCCAGTATAATATCATATATAATTTCATATTTCCATCCTTTATACATCCCACATATGGTATTTAACGAATCAAATCACTTTGAGGGGGCGGTATTCCGCACTTCCTTAAATGAAGATATCGCGTATACCCATAATGGAAGCCATAAAGGTAAGACAAAAATGAAAAATACAGAAGAATAAGTAAAACATAAACATATTATATATCATATATAAAAATAGTGACATCATAATGGCCACCTTTTAAGGTGTTAAATGAGTATTGAACAATCATCGTTTCGGGAGGCAGAATTTCGCCATCCACGGAAACCGTGTGTTCTTTAACCATTTGATGTAGTTTTGTGAGAGTGTAGCTAGAATAAATCTTATAACAACATCCTAGTATATTGAAGATACTGGTTTTGTTACAAAATAAGTAAATAAAAAGAGTTTAGGGGGTTGGAGAAGAAAAATAAAACAAATGAACATGAGGGAAATGAATTACCTTTAAAAGTGTAACTCCTTTTGATTTGAGCCTAAATGCTTCCTTTGAAAGGATTCTACCCAAAGGTAATCCTCTAGGATGAGGAGAGGGATGTGGAGAGAGTAAATGGGCATGGGTTGGCCGAGCCAAAGGCTTGAGGAGTGTGTGAAATGAGGTAGAGGTGGGGGCCTTTTATAAGAGGAGAGGAGGGGCACTTTTGGAAAGTAAGAAATATTACTTTATTTGAAAATGTGTTTCGGTTTTAAAAGGTCCAACATTGATATAATTCGTGGATAAGGTGATAAGGGTTCTAAATACACCCATCCGATAAGTTTTGGACATGTGTAGTTCATAGATTTTACATTATCTTTCCATTTTATTTAAATCGTCAAATAATGATGTCATCGCTGCATCATTATTATGTCTTAAATAATTTAATTTATTTAATGTCTAAAAATTATAAAAAAATACTATGATGTAGGAAATCTTTTTATCTTTCCCATGACTATTTATAATCAAAAATATGACTTGTATAGCCCCACTTAATTTTTTTTTCTTAAAACATATAATGTTTGTGTCATTTTTACTTTTACATTAAATAAAAAGTAATTTATGTCATTTCCCAACCAAAGGGGATCCATGGGGTCCCCAAGTTGACCCATGTCTTGTCTTGGTCGGCCATGACACGACCAATGAGGGTAGGACATGTTTCAAGCTCATCTTATTTCATTAATGCATTATTTTTACCTTAAACTACACTAATTACCACTAATTGCGATTAAAAACTTAATAAGTTACTATTCACCAAAAAATTATTTTATTCTCATTGAACCACATTTTACTTCTTAATGACAACCATGTATGTTGGATTTTCAAAATTCAATACACATTAGTGGTAAACTTTAATTTAACTGAAAAATCAGTTTGCTTGATTACCACTTAGTGGTTTCACTATTCATCAAAAATTGGAGTTTTTCAGAAAATTACCAAAACTTCACCCTAAGCTATATTTGATATTCCGAATTCAAAAATGAAGTCCGTTTTACAAAATACAAAACATATTAGTCACATTAATTAATTTAATAATTAATTCCTGCTGTCAGAGCAAATAGCGTGTTTTTATAAAACAATAAGTATCAAAAGATTGACACTAGTTTAAGTCTGATTTCAAAGTGAAATTAATTCCAACGACAACTATTGGATTTAATGGTAAAAATATTTTCTAATTTCACTTTAAAACCAATTCAAAATATTATCTAATCATATAAATAAATTATATTAAAAAGAGGTTTTGAATTAAAACACAACATTTTACACTATTCATTAAAAAATGAACTTTATCGGAAAAATACCAAAAAAATTACACAAAGTAAAATTTGATGTACCGATTCTTAATATGAGTTTTATTTGGTCCAAAAGAATGTATAAGAGTGATCAAAAATATATTTAATGACAATTCTACATTAAAAGTTGATAAGTGAACCTTTAGTGAAAACTAGGGCATATACGCCTAAAATTGAATTTTTTCCGTATTTTAAGCCTTTATCTTTTATTGGATAAATGTAAAAACATTAAAAAACATAAATAATCATATTTTAGTTATTTCTATCCATTCCCGCCAATACAACGGCTACATGTTAACTACCATTTGAAATAATATTATTTTATTATTAGAGTGCAACGTAAGATTCCCAAGAAACTCGTTGTTGCGTGTTGGGTATGCCATCGAGCATTGCGTCCCCTTTAAAGTCATATTAATATTTTATTCACAAATATGGATAAATATGAAAATTTCATATTATTTATTTACCTGGGGTGTTACATCCTTCCCCCCTTTTGGGAATTGCGTCCTCGCAATTTTAAAATTGCGCTTGGAAACATCCTTGAACGTCCCACATCGGAACAAGAGTCGGTAAAACAATCACTTTAAAATAAAGAAAGATAAGCACAGAGGTCACCCGATTTAACCCATACTAGGATTCTAAGTATGAAAATATGGACATGGAGGAGAAAACATAGGGTCATGTTCCGATGGAGAGTGATAGAAAACATGTTTAGGAGAAAGTTAAAAATAAGAAAATCACAAACTTGTGATGGGTTAAACGGTGTTGGGTTCCCCAGTTGGAAAAGTTAATAGACAACATTTTTGTTCTAAGTTACTTTTTATTGAGGAATTTATTCATAAGTAAGAATAATCACTTATCATGTTGACTTTCAACTTTTACTAGATTCCTTAGTCAAACTCATATTTTTTCCAAATGACGAGTATTTAGGGAGACTTGTTCGCATTAAGAGTACTATAATCAACTTCTAGAGAATCACCTAATTCCCCAAAAGAGAACTATATACATCCCATGTATTTAGGCTTTAACCAAAACCAAAACCAAAAAGGTTAGTACAAGATCAGATAATCCAGAAAAGGATAACCCCTTATAAAAAGAAAATCTATTCTTAATCTCCAAAATTTGTCCAACAAAACCCAAAGTTCAACGAGGACCATCCGATAAACAATTTGTCCATAAAATTCTTCAAAGTAAACCAACATAAGATTGAAACCCAAATATTTGAAGGATTTAGTCACATAGTCTTCCAAGTTAAATCGTAACATTTATCTTCAAACAACATCAGTTTCTCCTAAAGTCTCACATTGAAAAGTAATTATCCTAATCACATATCCTCCAAAATCAACTTACTCTTAATTCATAAAATCATATAACTATAAAGAATCAGTCCAACTAACCAGGGACTTCACGTAGTCCAATGGTACGCGATAAATACCAGTCGCACTTTGGTTGTGGGTTCGATTCCCGCAGCTTTGTCCGACGCGACGGGATGTCACACGGTCTGCGTGTTGTCCTTTTTCCAAAACTATATAATTCTCAAATCATTCCCCAAAAAGGGATAAAATCTCCAAGAATAATCATAACATATTTTAACCTCAAGTTCATCTCATGCCCTTTATTTTCCATCATATAATATAATAACCCATAATTACCTCAAAAGTAAGGATCATATAAACCCTAATGGTTACCTTAATAATTATTACCTGAATTTCCACATCGAGTTGGCCATCTCGTTCATGATGCATTAGAGAACTCACCAAGGTTGAAGTGATTGATCATGACTCCTTGATAGTTGGTTTAGAACAACTATGAGATTCCTCATTGAATCCCCCATCTCATCTAGTATCTTAATCAGAGAACCACCATAGTTTTCTTCAAACCCACTGTCACTTTGGTGCCTGCTAGATCCAACCATTTACTAAAACCAAAAAGTTCAGTGTGAGTATATCAACAAAACCATCATGTACTAATGAGGAAGGTAAACACAAAGATATACTTACTCATTCACTTTATCTAAAATTAGGACTCTTTCTGAAATCCTAACCATTATGGTAATGTCACTTATGCTTAAAGAATACCCTAACCTCTAAAGTTATCTAAACCGACCTTTAATACCAACTATAAGGCCCCAGCCCTAAACCTTACTTAATCTTGAGTTATTACAAGATTACACATTGAGTATCTTTTCAGGTTTAGAGTTTTAGAGAATTAGATCATGAAACTTGCATTACATTCCACATTTAAACAAAGTGGTTACATAAAAGACAATATTCATTCCTCCCATCAACAGAAACATATTTAAAATAAAACATGGATTCTTTCTTGACACATCCTTGACACTATCATCACATCATGTACCCTTCCCTTGACCTGTGAAAAACATTTCAAAAACTTGGGATGAGCATAAAAAGCTCAGTAAGGGATATATAGATATGGAAAGGAAACATGAGTACATGTATACATAAGAATGAAATCATACTTTACCCATAAAACGTAGGCATATCAAATCATGAATAAATCATAGAAATCATAATACATAAAAGTAACTTGAGGAATTCATAACATTCTTATGTAGGGAGTAACCCTCTTGGTTACGTTTGGAATACCCATCACAGTATATTCCCTAAATCTCTTCGGAGAAACCTTAACGTTTCAGTCCTTCGCATTACCCAATGCATTGGAGAGCTATATCGGGCTCACCCGCATTTAGTTTATCATGGAACCACCCGTTTTCATAACAATGCCCAAGAACCATAACATAAACGTATCACATAAAACATGCATAAAGTAAGCATAACATTTCCACATTTCAATCTCAATATAACATTTTAGTATATTGAAATAATGAATCCGTTCAAAAAATAAACCATTTCCAAAACCATTGAAAACATTTAATAAAGAGATTTTTGAATCAAAGTGTCCCATACCACCTTGAAGCTTATAAAATTTTAAACCATTAATATCCATATAAATAAATCCTTAAAACCATTTTCAAAACATGGATATTAATAAGAACAAATCAGTAAAGCATTTTAAAGCAATATTTTGGTTAAAGGGTTTTTACCAAAATTAGAGACACTTGAATACAATAATTGAGGAATAACATTTAATCAGAACATTATAATATCATGAGAATAAATGGATTCATGATATAATATTCCAAAGGACAGTATATACACCACATAAGAGTGAATTGGTTCATAACAACAATGAAGTCTCAATAGGGATGTAAAATGTGATGAAATCCCTTATAAAGAAGGTATCCTTAAATTAAGGACAAATCAATCTCAAAAATATGTGTGAAAAATATAAATACACCCAATATAAGTGGATATTAAGTGTAAAACAATAAAAGTTCATTAACACATATTCAATGGATGACATATTCAATGACTACATGTGGAACCCAAAGAAATCGAAATTGAGTTAAAAAGTTCCCCTGACAGCCCAACGGCATCACATCAAAATGAGTTGATGAGAGATAAAAAGTGTATCTCATCACTTGGAAATAAAATTTACATCAATAAGGATATATGAGAACATATTCCAACATAACAATATGTAAATTAAAATACCCAACAAAAGAAGTCTTTTAAAAAGTGGAGGGTGAAAGGTTCCCTTACCGACTTGGGTATCTTTCAAAACATACACCCCATGAAAGCAGGACAATAGATCATTGATGTAAATACTCATAAAAGAAAGTATATTACACAAAGAGTATAATAATGGGCAGTAAATACACCACTCAATGGAATTTGTGGCAAATGTAGCATAAATCTCATGGGAATAAAAGTGAGATGAAAAATCCCTTACGAAAACTCGGCAGCCTAACGGCGCCACATAAAACTTCCGAATATGGATTGATGAGATCAAATAGGGTATATCATCACATTAAAATAAAATGTACAGAAAGGGGAATATAAAAGAACATCCCCCAACATTACAAAGTGGAGCTTAAAAGAAGTGACATAAAGGAGAGTACTTAAAAAGAAAGAGAAAGGTTAGATCTCTTACGAAAGTTCGGCAGCCTAACGGTGCCACTCAAAACGTCCAAAATGGATTGATGAGAGAGAATAGGGTCTCTCATCACATGAACATAAAAATTACAGTAAGTTTAATATAAAAGATCATCCCAATAACAAGAAATATGAGATTTAAAAGGAATGACATAAAAGTGTGTACTTAAAAAGAAAGAGAGGAGTAGGATCCCTTACCTCGGGTCCGACATGACTCGATCGTTCTTTAATCTCCGGAATAATAAACTTGAGTTAATTTCTAATTACTTAAGAAAAATTTTCAATTTCATTATTACTTTTATACCACTTATTACCATTTCATAAACATTATGTAATCATTTATGTTAATAATATTTGTTTTGCCGATATTTGGTTCTTAAGTCGAAAGTGGACTTCTTACAATTACATGTTGTTCGTGTGGCCAAATGTTTATTATATCCAGAATTGTATTCATTATGTAGATATCATATATGTCATATATATACAGTAAATTCATGCATTTATAACATTACATAATCATTTAGAGGTAAGAAATGAAATGCACTGTTCATGGAGACGGTAAGCCGTACGTACGCATGAACGCTACTTTCATTTCTATTTCGTATTTTATAGAATGGAATAATAATGATATAAAGGTATATTATAATTCCAGTATAATATCATATATAATATCATATTTCCATCCTTTATACATCCCACATATGGTATTTAACGAATCAAATCACTTTGAGGGGGTGGTAGTCCGCACTTCCTTAAATGAAGATATCACGTATACCCATAATGGAAGCCATAAAGGTAAGACAAAAATGAAAAATACAGAAGCATAAGTAAAACATAAACATATTATATATCATATATAAAAATTGTGACATCATAATGGCCACCTTTGAATGTGTTAAATGAGTATTGAACAATCATCGTTTCGGGAGGCAGAATTTCGCCATCCACGGAAACCGTATGTTCTTTAACCATTTGATGTAGTTGTGTGAGAGTGTAGCTCGAATAAATCTTCTAACAACATCCTAGTATATTGAAGATACTGGTGTTGTTACAAAATAAGTAAATAAAAAGAGTTTAGGGGGTTGGAGAAGCAAAATAAAACAAATGAACATGAGGGAAATGAATTACCTTTAAAAGTGTAACTCCTTTTGATTTGAGCCTAAAGGCTTCCTTTGAAAGGATTCTGCCCAAAGGGAATCCTCTAGGATGAGGAGAGGGATGTTGAGAGAGTAAATGGGCAGGGGTTGGCCGATCCAAAGGCTTGAGGAGTGTGTGAAATGAGGTAGAGGTGGGGGCCTTTTATAAGAGGAGAGGAGGGGCACTTTTGGAAAGTAAGAAATATTACTTTATTTGAAAATGTGTTTCGGTTTTAAAAGGTCCCACATTGATATAATTCGTGGATAAGGTGATAAGGGTTCGAAATACACCCATCCAATAAGTTTTGGACATGTGTAGTTCATAGATTTTACATTATCTTTCCATTTTATTTAAATCGTCAAATAATGATGTCATCGCTGCATCATTATTATGTCATAAATAATTTAATTTATTTAATGTCTAAAAATTATAAAATAATACTATGATGTAGGAAATCTTTTTATAATTCCAATGACTATTTATAATCAAAAAGATGACTTGTATAACCCCACTTAAAAATTGTTTTCGTAAAACATATTATGTTTGTGTCATTTTTACTTTTACATTAAATAAAAAGTAATTTATGTCATTTCCCAACCAAAGGGGATCCATGGGGTCCCCAAGTTGACCCATGGCTTGTCTTGGTCGGCCATGACACGAACAATGAGGGAAGGACATGTGTCAAGCTCATCTTATTTCATTAAAGCATTATTTTTACCTTAAACTACACTAATTACCACTAATCGCGATTAAAAACTTAATAAGTTACTATTCACCAAAAAATTATTTTATTCTCATTGAACCACATTTTACTTCTTAATGAAAACCATGTATGTCGGATTTTCAAAATTCAATACACATTAGTGGTAAACTTTCATTTAACTGAAAAATCAGTTTGCTTGATTACCACTTAGTGGTTTCACTATTCATCAAAAATTGGAGCTTTTCAGAAAATTACCAAAACATCACCCTAAGATATATTTGATATTCCGAATTCAAAAATGAAGTCCGTTTTAAAAAATTCAAAACATATTAGTCACATTAATTAATTTAATAATTAATTCCCACTGTCAGAGCAAATAGCGTGTTTTTATAAAACAATAAGTATCAAAAGATTGACACTAGTTTAAGTCTGATTTCAAAGTGAAATTAATTCCAACGACCACTATTGGATTTAATGGTAAAAATATTTTCTAATTTCACTTTAAAACCAATTCAAAATATTATCTAATCATATAAATAAATTATATTAAAAAGAGGTTTTGAATTAAAACACAACATTTTACACTATTCATTAAAAAAATGAACTTTATCGGAAAAATACCAAAAAATTACACAAAGTAAAATTTGATGTCCCGATTCTTAATAAGAGTTTTATTTGGTCCAAAAGAATCTATAAGAGTGATAAAAACTATATTTAATGACAATTCTCCATTAAAAGTCGATAAGTGAACCTTTAGTGAAAACTAGGGCATATACGCCTAAAATTGAATTTTTTCCGTATTTTAAGCCTTTAGCTTTTATTGGATAAATGTAAAAACATTAAAAAACATAAATAATCATATTTTAGTTATTTCTATCCATTCCCGCCAATACAATGGCTACATGTTAACTACCATTTGAAATAATATTATTTTATTATTAGAGTGCAACGTAAGATTCCCAAGAAACTCGTTGTTGCGTGTTGGGTACGCCATCGAGCATAGCGTCCCCTTTAAAGTCATATTAATATTTTATTCACAAATATGGATAAATATGAAAATGTAATATTCTTTATTTACCTGGGGTGTTACAAGGATTGTTTACACATGAATTACCATCAGCAGAAATTATTTTATAATTGTTCAATAAACCAATTAATTTAACTATCCTCTTGATTTTTATGAACTTTTCCATGTAATATTACCTTTATAACATTATTTTACACCCAAAATGTTTTAGAAAATATTTTTTAAAAAACCTGACATAATTTCTCTCTTTAGTTGGAGAACATAAATTCTTCTTAAAAAATTATTTTTTAAAAGGGGTTTAATTTTTTTATTTTTTAATGATTTATTAAAGACATTTTTACCGAGTTTTTATTTTCGAAATTTTTTGAATGTAATATTATGGTCTCTACTCTAAAAAAACTATTTTAACAATTTTTTATTACAAAAGGAATTTTTGTTTTTTACATCATATGACATGTATGGATTTACCCACCATCATTTTTTTTAAGAATTGTTTTTTTCAATTTTAGAAGGTCAATTATTAAAGAAAAGGTTTTTAAAAGTGGGATTCTAGTAAAAAAATTCAAAAATTTATTTTTAAAAATAATTTAACAACACAAGACGTTGCAATATATTCATGTTATAAAAAAATTTATTTTGTATCACTTTATATACAACACCATGTTAGGCTTATGCTACACACCCCACTACGATAGCTTTCAATACACACAAGACTAGGTTTTACCACCTTTTAATGGTGCACCTATTTTAAAACTAAATTTTTGAAATTTTATTTTTCAATATAAAATTTATTTTTGAATCCATAACTTGAAAATTATCTTAGGGAATTTTTTTTATTTTTCTGAGAAGAATCATTTTGAGGATGAATAGTGAAAATACTGCTTTTTAAATGAAGAACTGTCTTTTCATTTAAATAATTTTTAATGTTAAATAATATTTTAAATTTGTTTTGAAGTAAAATATGATCAATCAAACATATATTAACCTAATTTTTTCTTTAGAATAATTTTTATATTAAAATTAATGATAAAAATTTATTGAACTTTTGAACATTTCTACTTTACAAACCCACTTTCTCGCTACATATGTGAGATTAGCGTTAATCTAAATTTTTCCACCTATGTAATTTTTATTTAAAAAATAGAAATTTATGGTTCTATTAAGTAAAATATTTTTTGTCTAATAAGATCAACATTTTTTTAAAAAAATGTTTGTGAATTTGATTAAAATTAATTATGGTGATTAAGGTAAGATTAAGCTTAATAAGGGACTAAACCTTATTCATAAGGAACAAAATGCCATGGAAACTTATCCAAATTATATTATATTAAAAAAAAATTAACCATAAACCCATGTGGTTTTAATTTTATGATTTATTGGGATATTAGGTTTTGAATGTTCCCTATATAAAAGGTTATGTAAGGAAAGAGACAAAAAAGTAATCTTCCATACCATTAACATTTATAAAACATTGAGATATTTAAGAAACAGAATATTTTCAGTTTTAAATATCCTTTTGAAATATAAATTTTTTATTTATTTCATAATAGTATATAAATAATTTTTAGAGATGGTTTAGTTACTTAAAATGTTTAAGAAACACCAACATAGTAATAACATATATAATAAACAACTGAAATAAATAATACATTAATTATTAAAATTAATGAGAATTTAATGATTTAATGTCATTATTTTTTTAGATGAATATGTCATGTTACAAAATTGAAAAAATATTAGATTTCAATTATAATATTTTTTGATATTATAAAATTAATATTTAATAAATAATGTCAAAATTGACATTGTGGTTATTTTACAATAATTGAAATTTTATTAAATGGTTTATAATTTATAAAAAAACTATATTGTTCAAGGTGATTTTTAATTGTTAATATATATTAAATATTTTCTATTAATAGAATAATTAATATTTTATAATTAAAAAATTGACCTATATATTGTACAAACGTTGTTAACACTGTCAGGGTTTGAGTAGTGTTTTTACGCTTCACAAGCACTTGTTTTAAAATTAATATCCAAAAAACATGTATTTTTTATTTTATAAAATTTACCTAATATTAATAATTCAGTGGATCTATATTTTTTAATAAAAATGTCTTTAGTTTATTCATAATGGATAAATTACATAGGTTTTAAAACTAGATTCTTTAACAAAAACCAAAATGATAAAATTTAGGAATTCTAGATGTTAAGGACCCAAATTATTAAAATGAACTTATTTTATTGTTTTGGAGGTTTTAATATACCATTATTACTACTTAATATATTATTTTTATATTTTTAGGCACATTAGGTATGGTATACCACCCATTAATGGATTACTTTTTGTATTTACAAGTGTCACTCCCCCTCCACTATAAAAAACAATGAACTATACCAATTCCTCATAACACTGAAGATATTTTACCTCAACAAATATCTACCCAAATATCATCCCATTATATATACCCTAGACCTATAATCCACCTTTTTCATAGGAATAAATCCAAGGAAGCCTTTTAGTAACGACCAACAAGAGTTAAACAATTAAGAGGTAACATATTCTCTCAATATCTCTAGTTTAATTTCCGTTATACACCCATAAAATACACATATTATATTGATTATATATAAAAAATAGTATTCGAAATTAACTATTATGTTGTTATGAAAAGGGTTAGTCATTTACAAAAACACACATCCATCTAAGGGGTAACAAGCAAACTATTTCTATTTACAATGAACTATAGCCTCACGAAGAGATGATAGTTCATTTTTCCCTTACCACCTAACATAGTGGAAATTATGATGGAAATTATAATTATATATGATATATATGATATCTATAATTTCTTTATTCTTCTACGATTTTTATTTATTACATACCTTTATTCAGTCCATCTTGTGTAAATACAATAATTTCTTTTGTGAAAGTGTGGACGACCGCCCCCTCAATGCGATATAAATCACTCATGCCATACATGGAATGTATAAAGGATGGTTTTAATAAAACTATGTAACATATATGACATAGATATTATAATATAATTATAATATATATATATATTTATTAACTATTTATCATTTTTTTACTGTGAAAATGAAATGGAAGTATTGTTCATTCGTACATACGACCCAACTTCTCCATGAGCGATGCACTTCATTTCTTATCTTTAAATATTATGGATTATTATAAATACCTATGTAATGAATATATATTATAATTAAAAAATTATTTAAATTCTAATGATTATTAAATCATTATCTACGTAATAGTAATGACAAATGACAAGTGAAAACATACTTGAGAAAAGTAGGCAATAAACACCAGAAATAGTTAATATAATGAAGACTGCTAACAAATGGATAATAAAATATTATGAGGAAATAATATATGATATTATAAACATGATTATGGTTATCTTATAAGTTATTAATATATTTTGAAATACTATTTTTGAGGATAAATACCATAAAAAAAAAGAAACGTTAAGGTAAGAGATTTTGTCTCAATTTAAATTCCATTGAGACATATTTTTGTTATGTACCAATTCACATTTATATGTTGTAAGGACTTCCCATTGACATTTTATATCATGAATATTATTATTCTCATGATATTATTTGTTTCATTTAACTGATGGTAATTATTATTTAAATGTTTCAATGTGGTATGGGAAACATAGGAATATTTAATGATTATTTTACTCAATTGTTTTTTAATGTCAATAACCATTGTTGTTACATATCCTCATATGGGGTATTATTGAATAATCCTTATTTTATATTCAATAGGTATATTTTATAGGGAAAATTGTTGATTAATAAAATTTATTATTCAATTTGATGAATAATTTGGAGAGGTAAGACACGGGTTGGGGACTAGTAAAAGAAATCCCCTCGATGAATTAGTAGTCTAATGGGATGAAATTTGGTTGAAAAACACCTTCAAATTTGTAACCCATATGATATAAATTTTCATGTGAAAGGTATTGGTAGTAGAGTTATTATTGGACAAACCATATTGGTTTGTAACCAGAATATATTAATCTGTATTGTGAAAGGTCTTGATAGGAAGGGTTTCATATAACTATGAAATGTGGAATCCAACAAATAATAATTTCATTAATTATACTTCAGTTATTATCATTATTCATCCATGATATTTTTCATCAACATATCTATGGATTCACATCTTTCTTAGTTTAATGATAAATGTAATTTTTTTTAGTTTCTTACCTTTTAATATGGATATTGCCTTATCTAGTTATTTGAATGGAATGTGTTGTCAATTATTTTCCTTTCCAAGTTGGTTTATTTACATTTATTAATGATTCATTATTCCTTAATAACCATTTCTGATCATTTTACCTAACCTTTATTTTTTTTGCTTTCCCCATGTTATGAATAATAAATCTTTGAATAAGCGTTCAAGGATGAAGATTATTTCATTTTATTGTGTATCATGTTTGAATTTTCTATTACCCAATGTATTAAGGGTATCAGGTATGTAATATGTATTACCTAGAATTCCAAACAGATCGGTCCTTCGGTATTTGATTCCTTGTCATCATTAAAATGTAATAATATAATGCACCTTCTTTAGGCATCTACGATTTGGATGTAATAATTACTATCAAAATAATTTTAGAAACAACCATGGGAAATAGATATAGAAAACATAGATTAAGGAAAATAAACCTATAATTTATTTTGAGGATAATTATACTAGAACATCCAACAATTTTGGTAAGGCAGTTATTATTTGAGTACTCCTATTAACAAAACCATTTTTGGATACTACATATGGATGTGGTTTAGGCACGGATATACCTAGGGGTATCAAATCAAACAATGTGTTCCAGGCGTGACTCGTGGTAACTTGGTATAAAGAAATGGGTCTTACTATGAAACTGGTTTGACACACCCAGGTGATACGCTAGGGATAGTTCACAATTTATTTATGTACCGTCATGAAGGATTTATCAGTAATTATATCCCTAAAGAATCCATGTTTATGATTATGATATGAGCTATGCATAATTTCATTAATTTATGTTATTCCATATTTAGTGTTATACAATGTCCATAATTTTATGATAAAATATATTATATTAAATTAATTAGAAATGGAACCTAGATTAAATAATGGTATTTTTACTTGTGGAAAATGTATAGAATACCATAATGTGAAATTCAATGTAGCTGGTACAGGAACTAAACAATTTATTGATAAATTTGGGCAGCTGAATCAGGTCATGACAAATAATCTTGCTTGGATGGAGCAAACTGTTCCACAAAGAGTATCTCTTATTCTTGATTGATTTATGCGACAGATTCCCCTAACATTCAATGGAACTACTAATCTGATTTGAGATGAATAATGTATTATGTCTATGGAAATGATATTTATAGTCATGGGCTGTTGTGAAGTGGAAAATGTTACACTTCTAGTGTATTTTCTCTAAGGTGATGCTGATAGGTGGTGGTCACTGATCCATACACAAGAGAGGAAGAATAAATTCAACTCATGGAATTGAAAACTTTTACGGATACATTTTTAGATAAATACTTCCCTCATGATCATCAAACAGAGATGAAGAGAAAATTCCATAGCTTAATGGAAAAGGATGAAGAAAGTTTTATAGATTATGAAGCTACATTTACGAGCATATATAGGTATGATACAGATTATATACACCACATGGAATAAAATACCGATCAAATCCTTGAAGGTCTTAGGATAACTCATTTAAAATAATTTTAATAACTCTTAATTCCATAAAATGTTTTGAAAAAATTATATGGGATTATTTCAAGACCATGCACTGAGATGGACTGTGATTCTGAGTCCTAGAGATCCCAAAATGATTCGTAGAAAACATTTATTTTCTAAGTAGTGAAATGAGTGATTTTCTGTAAAAACTGGAATAAATTTTAAACGGGAGCCCAAATCTAAAATATGAGGACACTATTGCATTCAATATGGAGGTTCTACCCTAGGTGTGACTTATGTTTAGTCAGCATGGGCCTCTGGAGAGAAAACTAAAAAAGTGAATAATCGTAAATAAAATAATTATATTATTTTATTTTATTACTCAAATCCTTATAACTCATAAATGGTGACACAGATTGAAAATATGAGACCACTGTTGAACTCGTGAGGGTATTATTTCGTTAGGAATAACCTAACACTAACCAAATGGGGTAAACAGTAGAATGTAGTATTTGGTAGTAAATAAAATAATTGAATAAAGTTATTTTATTTTAAAATAATTATTACTCAAATTTGGTATCTCAAATTAGAAATCCTATAATACCATTGAGTTTTTTAGGGTACACTTCCCTTAGGAGAAGCATACCAACGGCTAGTCCGTGCCAGCTGTGAAAGTTGGTTTTTGGGACATGACCATAACTAAATTAATTTAAATAAAAGTTAATTCATTTTTGAATCTTCATAACCCTCATACAAAAACTTGAATTAAAAATATGAGACCATCGCTGAGTTCGTAATTAGATTTTCTCCTCAATAGGGACTTAACCTCGACCGATGTCCGTCAAGGGAAAGTTTATTTTTTCTAATGATTTAATGAAAAAATAGACTAAACATAAAAAAATTATTTTATAATAAACTATTCAATGTGGTTTAGGGATTAGTGATGATAAATATCAGTAATGAGTCTGTGTAACGATTCTACAACACAATGTTAAAGAAACATTGATTCATGTTTCGTTAATTAATTTCCTAACAAGCAATGTAGGATTGTTGGCACAATCCTGGAAATTGGTTTGATGCATTGGTGGGTGGCGATGATGAACGGTGATGGACAACCTCTCCAACGATGAACATCGTTGAATATGAAGATGGCGGTGACACCCTTGGAGAGAGGATTTGGGATCATAGATCGATGGATGAAAGTGAACGATCATCCTAGAGAAATCTCATATACCAGTCAAAGGTTTAAATTATTAATGAATTGTTACCCCTGCTCTCCCCCTCTAAACAAAGAACGTATTTTAACTCTCTAACAAGTTGATCCGTAAATGGATTTTACTTATGGGGTTGGAAAACATAATTACTGGTTGACACTAGGATTAAATAATAGTTATTTATAATTTATACGTCATGATCCAGCTAACACAAACAATTCTGGACCAACAAAAACATAGGTCGGTTGTTCATATGGGTGTTCTTAGTGATCCCCTCCATCTCTCTCTCCTTGTTCTTAATGGAATAACGGATGGCGGTGCATCAACGGTAGAATATCCATGCATAAGTTACATGGTCAGGCGGGCCATGTAACTGGTGGAAGTCTACGGAACAAGGTTGTTATATCGATACTAGGCCAGGACGACGGCAACCGGCCGTGGCGGCATATGGGAGGCGGCCTGCTGGCAGCGCGCCGCTGCAGTAGAAGGAGTTGCCATCAGGGAGGCATGTAGTTGGTTGAAGGTGGACGTGGTCAACTTACTACTTCAGAGTTTCACGCAGAGAAAAGCAGTGATCGGAAGATCACAACAAAGAACCGTAGTCTGCAGATCACAACGGTGAGCTGGACCCATGGTAGAGCTGCAGGTCAGGTGGAAGGACTAGACCACATGAGAGGACCTTCACTAGTGGGCAGTGCTGCTTAATCACCATGATGGAGGAGTATCCCATGTAGGTAGGTCATGTCATCCAAAAAGGATATGGATGGCCTCTTCTAGATACATGTGGCATGAACCAGACACCTAGCGGGCATATAGGCAAGGGGAGGACCGACCCGCCAGGTCGGACGGACCAATGGCATGAATTGGGACACTGGGCGGCCTGGGATGGATAAGATTCGGTCCACTGATGCTGACCGGGATGATGGGAAAAACCACGCCACTGGGTGTCCTATGCTAGGAAAGGACCATCCCGCCAGTTACATGATGAGATAGATGAAACCGGGTCACTAGGCAACCCGGCAGGCTGGACCCATGGCCGAATAGGGTCAGGTCTAGCAAGGCCCAATGTGACTTTCCCAGTGGCCAGGTTGGACTGTACCGGCCCAGAACCCATTAGGTCGGGTTGGGGAGACCTATCCAGGTCGGGTTATATGGGACCCTCATGCCATTTTGGTTGGGTTTGTCCGACCAGGTCGGACCGGGTCCGGACACAATCAACCACTTTTTTCTAAATTGCCAATATCTTTCAGAGCGAATGTCGGATTGATGCACCATTTTGGGAATTAGAATCCTTGTGATGAGGAGGTTATTTTGGAACTATCTCTAGAGGATTGGATTGGATTTTATGTCAAATTAAGGGCTTGAGGATTGAATTCTACCAGAATCCTACGGCTGGATGAGACTCGAAGACTACTGATAATCGATTCTAAGTGGCCCTACATGCCTAGATGAGAAGAGGCATCGTGTGGACTAGTTACATGAGACTCAATGTGAACCAGCTACAAAAGGTGTAGTGTTCTCCATGTAAGGACACGACCCTAGTTTCCTAGTACTAGTGCCTTATTTGATTACATTGGTATATAAACAAGAAATAAGCATCCCGAAAGTCCGAGTAGTTTAGTATTATTGGAAACAAGATTCATAAATAAGATAAACATTATAGAATGAAATTAAATACAATATATAAACTCCTTAGACAACATCCATAACTCTTAGGTTATTTCAGCATGCCATTCATAATAAACTTTTCATGTTCTAAGAAAATGAAACATAATAACAGGGTGTGTTCAAATGATCAGTAAGGATAAGAAATACTCCAGAAGATAACATAAACATTAGACATGGTGAATAATTGAAAACACGTGCCTCTAAAAATAAACATGAACATAATAATGCATAAAAATGAGCAGAGTAAATATTTACATAACATAACATAATCATGGGTATTCTACTAGTAGAATAACCACATGAAAAATCAATAATATTTTCATAATGAGGGAATGCATAATGTAGGAAAACATAACCATGCTATCAAGGCCTCTTTCAAAGATCATAAATAATAATTTTTTCAAGGCCTTATGCCAAGACTGTAGTTTGTCTCAGGATACCTATCAATGCACTGAGGGGCTATAGAGGGACCCACCCGACACTTACTATATCCAAATCATTCCTCATATGAATGGGAATAAAGATAAAAATCATACACAATCATATTGAGACTAATATATGAAATTTAAATAGCTTTTCCCAAACATTAAGAAAAAACACTAACCATTCGAAGTAAATAGATGAATGGTTTTAAGATAGCACATCAATTGAAAAAATAATCATAAAACATTAAATTAAATATAATATATGATAACATAGAATAATAATCCCAATAATACATATGAATCAACAAGAGTGTTGAAATAGATGAAGATACTATTACAAAATCTTTGAGTAAATCTTGAGATAAATAATCTTTTACTTTGAAAAGACGAGTTCTTTTGGAAAAATATTTGAATAAATCCATAGGTGAAGTAAGATAGTATTTTCATAACGAAATGAGTGATTTTGTAAATATAATTGTTTGCAAAAACAAAATATAGATTTCCCCTTAAAATAGGTATGAATTAGAGAAATTCCCTCAGATCGATCTTGTATTTCAGAAACATTTTTTAATATTCCTTAAAAAACGTGTAAAAATCCACAAAATCCGGAAGGGTTCTGGTTGGAAAACATATATAGAACACTCACACAGATTATATGAGGGATACATAATAATATACAATAATTTCATTGAAGTAATTAAACAATAAATTTAACCCGAATGAAAATGGATGTATGGGTGCGAAAACCCATACCTTAAACCCGAACGGGTTCAACTATTGAACTTAAGATCCTCTTGAACCAAAAAACACTGAGAGCCACCATAAGGGGGAGTTTTTGGTCTTTTGTGATACCAAGTATTGCTGGATGTGGGAGAGGAGGTTGGGAAGATATTTGAACAGAATTTGGTGAAGGCACATGGATTGAGAGGAGTGAAGAGTAGAGGGAGTAATGGGGTGTTTTTATAGTAGAGGGGAGAGGGGATTTCTCAATTTTATATTCATTAATTTATTATTTCTATCTAGAACATGGAATTGTGACTCTTCCTTGACCATGAATTGTAATTTTATCATGAAAATTTGAATCAATTGATCTTACATCAGCAGAACATCGTACATGACTTCTATAATTATTGTATTTAGATTTTTTTTGTAAATTATGGTATTTCACTATTCATAATAAATTCAAATATTTCAAAAAAATCCCAAAAATTCACGCTAAAGATTTTTCAGGATGTAGAATTCAAAAATGAAGTCCATTTTTCAGAAATAATATTCTATATAAGATTAATTTGATATTTAATTTGAATCATAATTTATTATAAAAAACATTTTTAAAACATTTATTTACTTATTCCAGAACGTAGGTACATCACACTTCAACATGAATATTATTTATATACTATCATATGTAAGGTTACTATTCAATACTGTATATCACTATTCATATGGCTATGTAACTATTCATAAGGGTAGGTTATTATTCACTAAAAGTTAAGTTTTCCATAACAGATTCTAGATAACTTACTGATCGCAACCGTATATGTCATATTTTCAAAATTCACACCACAAAAGTGACATAATTATGTTTAAAGGTCACATAGAACTTAATAGTTCATTATGTTGTGATTTCATGTGATTATGACATGTTTATAATAAAGTAATTTCCATTTAAAAATATTGGGTCATTATATTCTCCCCTCTTTACAAAAATTATGTCCTCAAAATTCAAAAAATGTTACCAAAAAAGATTCGGGTATGTCTTCAACGTAAGCTCCTTATGTTCCCATGTTGCCTCATATATATTATAGTTCCTCTAAAGTACCATTACCAAACAATTAGTTTGATTTATGAATACTTGTTCTGTGGTATCAAGAATCTTGATAGGCTCTTCTCAATAAGATAGATCAGGATCATGTTCTATTTCGTAATAGGTGCGTATATGTGTT
Source organism: Viscum album (assembly GCA_963277665.1). NCBI lineage: Eukaryota > Viridiplantae > Streptophyta > Magnoliopsida > Santalales > Viscaceae > Viscum > Viscum album. Next base: position 512,318,928 of record OY728141.1, on the reverse strand, counting down.
GGGTTTGGCATGTATTTCCTTAACATTGACACTTGGAACACATTGTGAACATTGGAGAGACTTAGAGGTATTTCCAAAAGTTAAGCTATTGCTGGAATTCAGTCCATAATTTCAAAATGTCCGATGTACACATAACTTAATTTTCCTTTCTAACCAAATCTTATTATACCCTACCATGGAGATATCTTTAAGAAAACATGATATCCTACTTCAAATTCAAAATCTACCTTTGGTTGTCAGCATAACACTTTTTCCTAATTTGAGAAATTTGGATTTGGGCTTGGATAATATTCACCTTATTTGTGCTTTCCTCCACATGTTTTGGGCCTACGAGCATTCTTTCACCAACCTCGTCTCATCATGTTCGTGTATGCCATCTGATTCCATACAACGCTTCATATGGTGCCATATGAATACATAAATGGAAGCTATTATTATAGGAAAATTCAACTAGAGGTGAATAATTATCCCACATGAATTGAAATTCAATTGGATAGGACCTCAACATGTCTTCCAAAATTTTAATAATCCGTTTTGATTGCCCATCAGTTTGTGGGTGGTAGCCAGTGCTCAAAAGAAGATCAGTATCTAGTTCATTCTGATGAAGTTTACATAATTTTGATGTAAAACGGGGATCATGATCTGAAATAATTGATAGGGGTACACGATGATTTCTAACAACATCATTTATTTATAGTCTTGCTAAAGGTTCAAGTGGTAAATCTTTTCTTATTGCATGAAAATGTGCTGATTTTGTAAGACGCCAACAATTATCCATATCACATTATTCATTCATGGAGTCTTTTGTATCCCCTAAAAAATTCCATCGTAATATCATACCATTTATACATAGAAATAAGAAGGGGTTTGATGACTTCTCTAGGACGCTGTCTTCCAGCCTTCACCGATTGCCACACAAAACATCTCGGCACATAATCAGAAATATCCAACTTTATATTTTCCCACCCTAAATGATCCTTTAGATATCTATAAAACTTTTTACTATCAGGGTGTATAGAGATATTAGAGATATGATCATCCTCTAATAGTAACCACTTTTTCTCAAAAATAGAGGCAACACAAAGCCTCTTTCAGAATTTCAAAATGCCTACTTTATATAAAAAGTCTGCCGACTTCCTATCATTTATACCTTTAATTTTATTTTGAAACTCTATATCATCAGCCTGAGAACATTTTATTCTTTCATGTAATTAAGTTTTGGTAACATTTTGAAATAGATGTGATGTGTTACATTTCATGATAATTCCCATATCCATCATTACTAGATAAATGAACAAAGGATCCCTTTCAACTCTCATCTTGTTCAGAACTCCATGATCCTTTCTGCTCAAATCATCTACTACCTTATTTTCCATCCCTGGGTGGTAGTGTATTGTGAAATCATAATCTTCGAGTAGCTCAATCCATCTCCCTTGTCTCATGATGAGTTCATTCTGTTAGAATATATATCTCAAAATATTATGATCTGTATATATCTCACATTTTTCTCCATAGAGGTAATGCCACAAAATCTAAAGAGAAAATATTACCACTTTTAACTAAAGATCATGATTTGGATAGTTTTGTTCATGATTTTTTAGCAGCCTTGATGCATTGTAAATCACTAGATCATTCTTCATAAGGACACAACCAAGTCCTTTCATTGATGTATCGATATAGATAACAAAATCGTCATTCCCCGATGGCAGGGTTATAGTCAGAGCATTAACTAACGTTTTCTTGAATTCATTACAAAACCTATTCAAATTCCTTTTTCCATTCAAACATAACCCCTTTTCATGTGATCTTGGTCATTGGGTTGGCTAAACAGGCGAGATATTAATGAAACACCAATAATAATCATCTAATCTAATAAAACTATGTACCTCAGATACATTCGTTGGAATAGGAAATTCTTGCACAACAATTTTATTCATAGGATCCTTAAATATTCCATCCTTAGATAAAATTTTTCTAAGAATGAAAACAAATTGGAGCCAAAAATCACACTTTCTAAACTTCCCATATAATTTATTTGTTCTAATATTCTTTAGAATAGTGTGCATGTGATTTTCGTGATCTTCATCGATTTTAGAGTATACTAGGATAGCATCAATAAACACCACCACCAAGTCATCAATATATTACTTGAAAACAATATTAATCATATCCATAAAGATATATGGGGCATTAGTTAGTCCAAAGGAATTTCTGTAAACGTGAAATGCACGTACCTCGTTTCAAATTCTATTTTTGGAATGTCCCCCATCCTCCTAAGAAACTGATGAAATCCAGATCGAGGATCCATCTTTGATAAATATTGTGCTCCATGAAGTTGATCAAATAAATTCTCAATTCGTGGCAGAAGATATTTAATCATTATTGTAATAGCATAGATTTCCTTATAATCAATGCACAACCTCATGGACCCATCTTACTTCTTGACATAAGGGACATGGGCTCCCCATAGAGATACACTGGGTAAAATTAATCCTTTATCACTCAATTACTCTAGTTTTTTCATTAGTTCCACAAACTCGACAGTGTAAATTCGATAAGGGTTCTTTGATATGGGCTTTGATCCAGGAATTAAGTCAATTGGAAACTCAATTTCTTGCTCTAGAGGATGCTGAGGTAAATCTTCTGGAAAGACGTGAACATATTCTTGTGCAATAGTTTCATCCTATATCTGTACATTCATCTCCACACCCATATTTATTTCATTCCATTCCTCCCCAATAAATGAATTTAGAAGAGCTTCTGGGTGTGGATCTAGATTAGAATCAAATTTCTAGGTTCTTCCTCTAAAAATAAGGGATTCTACACCATTCTAAAAAATTGTAACTTTCTTCTTCTTTCAATAGATCATCACTTCATAACATGATAACCAATTCATACCGATAATTACATCCTATTCAATAATTGTTACGATAATAAGATTAACCACTAAATCATTTTAATGTGTCATTATGGGAACTAATCAAAATGCCTTTGTTGCAATGATACATCCCTTAAGGGTTTTGTCTGATAACTCCTTTATTATGTCAGATTGGACAAATCAAATTTTCATGGAAAACTAGGGAGATATAAACGAATGCAATGATCCAAAATCAAATAAAATATTGGCTATATTGGGTGAAATGATCAATGCACTTTCCACCACATTGTTAGGAACTTCATCCTCCGTGGTTGTGACAGAATAAGATTGGCCTTTCTACCTAAGAATTCATTTGGGAAAATTTACATGACATTTAGGAAATTCATGTGCATAATGTCCCATATCCCAACAATTATAGCATAGAACACTAATAGATTATTTCTTACCCTTACAATCGCGAGATATGTTTCCTTTTTCTCTGCAATAATAACAGGCTCTCATTCCCCTTAGGCAAGTTCTAGGGTGTTTCTTCCAATAATTACTGCATGATGGAAATTCAACTCTTCCCTTCTTCCCCATTTCCTAATTTCCATTCCCAGAGTTTTCAGAAGCCCTCTTCTTCTATTTGTTTCCCTTAAGGTCATAAGACATATATAATAACTTTTTTTCTTGATAGCACATGGAACTATGACTTCATATGATGAGAAACTGTGGGAGACTAGAGCCCTTTTTAGGAATGGTTTTAATCCATCGAAGAATTGATCAATTATTCTCCTGGGATTATTTATGTAGTCCACAACATGCTTTTCCAGGCTTGTATAGTTGGATTCATAATTGAAAAAAATTTCATCCTCTTTCTGCTTCAGATTCAAGAATTTCCACTCCATAACTTCTCACTATTAATTAAGGAAATATTTTTCTAATAATATTTCCTTAAAATCCATCCATTCCATATGTTCTATTTTTTCCACGTCCTCTATGTTTTCTATTAATGACCACCACTGATCCGCATCTCCCGTTAGATGATAAACTGCCATGACAACCTTCTCCCTTTCATTACATTGAAATGTTAGAAATATCTTCTCAAGGGAACATATCCACTTCTCCTCTACAAATAGGTTTGTAGTCCCATTGAACGATGGAGGATTTGGACACATAAAGAGATATAACATAGCTCCTCTATATGGTGGATCTGGATTCACCATATGGGTAATGTTATTATTCATAACTTGATTAAGTTTTCCTAGTATAGTTAAAAGTTTCTCAGCACCATTCACAACACCAGATCCAACATCATTATCTTGCATTAGAGGGAAATCCCTATAGGGGACACGTGCGTTCGTGCAGTTTCCATGTCTTCCAATAGGTTCCATTTCTAAATAATGGAATACACTAGATTAGGGTATGGATCATAATGTATAAACTCAATATAGAAAAATACATAGAATAAATCGAAATTCTACGCATAGCCCTTCTATTAATCATAATCATTGTATCTTTGAGGAGAATATACAATTAAATCCTTCATAAGGGATTGTAATGATAATGTGAATTATCCTAAGAATATCCCCCAGGAGTCTCATGACCTAGAGTGTAGTAAGGCCTATTTTCGTGTACTAAGATTCCCCGGGTCAAACCTGAAACTTCTTGTCGGATCTTTCACTCCTATATACATAAGTGACAGATCCACCTCTACCAACTCGTATCCAGACATGGATGTATTTCTTGAAATATCCACATAATCTATTCCTTACCAAAAAACCCGGACATTATTGTATGTTTATCCTCAAAGACTTACTTAGGGACTCTCCCCTAATCTACATTTTATAAATCTAGTTTCCATGTTTTCTTCTAAACATCCTCTGATTCCAACTGTAAGGACCCGACCTCAGTTTCCTAGAGTCGGTGCCCTATTTTATTACATTGGCATACAAATAAGGAAAAAGAATCTTGATGGACCGAGTAGTTTAGCATTATTGGAAACAAGATTCGTACATAAGTAAAACATTACAACTTGAAAATAAATACAACATAGAAACACCTTAGACAACATCCACAACTCCACCATTATTTCTACATGTCATTCATAATAAAATACTTCATAACCTGTGAAAATGAATCATAATAAATGGGTGATCTCAAATACTTATTAAGGGTAAGAAATATAGTGTAAGATAATATAAACATTAGACATGGTTAATAATTAAAAAAAATGCCTCTAAAAATAAACTTGAACACAATATTGCAGAAAAATGAGTGGAGTATATATTTCCATAACATAACATAATCATTGGTATTATACTAGTATAATAACCACATAAACCATTAATACTATTTTCATAACGAGGTAATTCATAAAGTGGGACAACATAAACACATTGTTAAGGCCTCGTGCCAAGACCATAAATAATCATTTTGTCAAGGACTTGTGCCAAGACTATAGTTTGTCTCATGAGACCTATCGATGCACCGGGGGTCTATTACAGGCCCCAACAGACACTTACTATGTCCAATGAATTCCTCATATGAATGAGGATAAAAATAAACAACATACACATTAAAATGGAAACTAATATATGAAATTAAAATAGATTTCCCTCGAACATTAAGCAAAAACACTAACCATTCGAAGTAAACATATGAATGGTTTTAAGATAACACACCATTATCCAAATAATAGTAAACCATTATGTTAAATATGGTAGAAGATAACAAGTAATAATAATCCTAATAATACATAATAATCAACAAGAGTGTTGAAATAGATGAAGATACTGTTATAAAATCTTCAAGTTAATCTTGAGATAAATACTCTTTTACTTTGAAAAGAAGAGTTCTTTTGGAAAAATATTATTATTAGACTAGAAGTAATGTAAGAGAGTATTTTCATAATAAAATGAGTCATTTTATAAAGATAATGGTTTCCAAAAATAGATTATAGAGTACCACTTAAAATAGGTATGAATTAGGGAAATTCACTTGGATCATGCCTATATTTCATAAACAATTTTGAATGTTCCTTTTAAAACATGTAACTATCCACAAAATAAAGAAGGGTTATGGTTGGTGAACATATATAGAACAATAAAAAAATATAAGGATTACATAATAATATAACATAATTTATTTGAGGTAATTATACAATAAAATTAACCCAAATAAAAATGGATGTTTGGGTAAAAAAACCCATTACCTTAAATCTGAACATGTTCTGCGGTTGAACATCCGCTCCACTTGAACCAAACTGCCTTGAGAGCCTTCTGAAGGGGGAGGTTTTGGTCTTTTTTTGAGATAAAGTCTTTCTAGACGTGGGAGAGAAGGTTGGGAAGAAATTTGGATAGAATTTGATGAAGGCACAAGGCTTGAGAGGAGTGAAGAGAAGAGGGAGTGATAGGGGTTTTTCTACTGGAGGGGAGAAGGGATTTCTCAATTATATATTAATTAATTAATTATTTCTCCACAAGACAAGGAATAGTGAGTCTTCTATGACCATTTATTGTAATATTACCATGTGAATCCAAATCAATTGATATTACCTCAATAGAACATCATACATGACTCTATAATTATTGTATTTAGCTTATTATTTATATTATGGTATTTAAATATTCATAAAATTCAAGTATTTCAAAAAAATCCTAAAAATTCACCCCAAATTTTTTTCGATGTGTAGAATCCAAAAATAAAGTCCATTTTTTCGAAATAATATTATATATATAATTAATTTAACATTTATTTTAAATCATAATTTATTCTAAAAAATAGTTTCATAATATTTATTTACATATTCCAAAACATAGGTATATCACAATTCAACATGAATATTATGTATATAATATCATAGGTAATGTTAATTTTCATTATGGTGTATCACCATTCATAGGGGTATTCTACTATTTGTAAGGGTCAGATACTATTCACTAAAATTGATGTTTTCCTTACCGGACTCCACTGATCACAACCGTGTATGTCAGATTTTTGAAATTCACATCACAAAAGTGAAAAAATTATGTTTAATGGTCATATATCACTTAATAGTTCATTATGGTGTGATTTCATGTGATTATGACATGTTTATATGAAATTAATTTCCATTGAAAAATATCATGTCGTTGCACAACAGCTATAGGAGGCACTGTATAGACCATCTAGAAGCGGCCCTATATGGACCCGCTACAAGAGGCTCTGATTGAACAAGATACTTATGGCCCTGTGTGAACCAACTCATAGCAAACCTATGTGGAACAACTATATATGGCCCTATTTAGACCAGCTATGATAGCCTAAGTGGGGATCAGCTCTGTGGACCCGACCGAACTACAGTGGAGAGTGGTTCTCTGTGACCCAACAGACCTATAGTACTCATCCATGATGAGTACCTTAGCAGTCTAAGGTGTTCAGTGTTTTGACTGATAGTCTTTCATTCCATAATTATAGTTATACATGGTGTGAGATGTCTTTTATTTGTGATCTTGTTGTGTGGTCTTCTTTTGTGGTCTTTCCCTTGGGTTTTGTGGTCCATGCAGACTATTGTGTTACTCACCCTTATACAGGATTCACCCATATGTGTCGTGTCACTTGAAGGTGGTCAAATCATCAACGGAGACATCAGTAGTCTAGGACAAGGTGGTTCTCACTGAGATGAGAAATACATATTCTTCGATGGAGACCATGGTGGTTTTGGACCAGGTGGTGCTCAGTGAGACGGGAGGGATGAGTGTACTTCTACGAAAACATATAACATTCCTCCACCTACCCTTCAGGTGGGGTCTTGAGCAGATGAACCATGGAAGTTGTACATTTCATTATGGTTTTCGGATTGTATTCTAGACCCTTTTTACTTTATGTTTGTAATTTACTCTTAGTAATGGTCTCAGTGACATTTGTGGTTTACTTTTTGTTTAATTTCCATAGTTTGAGCTTTGTGCGTGTGTACGAGTTTAAAGGAAAAAAGCCTTATCTTTTTGGGATATGCTGACTCGGTGCAAGTCTCTTACCCCTAGCCTATAGAAGGTGGTCTTGGGGTTATCATGGCACTAGACCTAGGAGATAGGTAATGAAAAATTGGTATTAGAGGTGTTCGATTCAAGCAGAAGAACATAGACTTTGTAAATTTGGATGGGGAAATAGTGTTAAGTGTTTCGAGTTTGGATTTCAGGCTAGGGATTCTATTGTTGGTGTGGCGGCCAATGTATCCATACACCTAGAACCTAAATATTGTTTTCTGACTTGGTACATGAAAACGCTGGTTGCATTCATCATTGACTTTTTTCCCAGTAATTTTTTAAGCCATATTCATCTCACCAGATATAATAAATTGATCATGGTTACACTTGATTCTCTTTCAAGATGCCTCCATGTAGATAGCCATCTCAGATTATAATCCATGACCACAACGGTTGTCCACAGAGTTATGAGGATTTGGTATAGGGACTGTTTCCCGATATTGAACTTTCCAGCGGTGACCCAGCAGTACCACCACCAATGGATTAGAAGTTACTACTGGTGCTATTGGTAGATGATGCATTTATTCTCAGTTCTTTACACGAGTTCCGGTTATAGGGTCCTCATAGGATCAAGGGATAGATATATCCACAAGTCACTGAGGACTAGTTGGAGGTGGCGACGTGATTCTTCTATTTAGTTAAGAATCCATTTAACCAGATGGTGGTTCTAGCTACAATCCTTCTATAGGGCATAAGACGTCGTAGTGGAGCTAGGAGAGAAACATGAGGTGGTATAAATTTTGAAATATTACAACCACCACCCCAATGTGGTCCACACCAATTTCAGGGAGTAGGATGATAGGGGAAGGGGGTAGTAGCATGTGTCCATCCTTACCTACGTATCAGTAGATGTTTTTTCCTTTTAGTTCTCTATATTGGTGGAAAATTGTGAGGATGTCTTTCTATAATATGTTCCAAGAGTAAATCCTAGAATAGGGGTAGACTTCTACATTGATATGTACCTCAAGAAGACCCTGACATCTACACCTACATATCAAATATCTCCCATTGAGCTCCAGGATCTGAGGGTATAGTTGGAGGATTTACAGAGGAAGGGGTTTATAAGGCCCAAAATTTCACTATAGGCATCCCCAGCATTATTCGCTTAGAAGGCAGAGGGAAGATTGACACTATTTTTTTACTTCCAACACCTAATCTAGATGACCATGAAAAAATTGTATATTCTTACGAGTATTGATGACCACTTTAATTAGTTGAAGGGTGATAGATTGTTCTTGAAGATAGACCATAAATCATACTATCACCAACTTCGAGTAAGAGATGAGGACATCTCGAAGATAGATTTTAGTTGCCGCTATGACCACTAAGAGTACTTTTTGATGTCTTTTTTCATGAAGAACACCACAAAAGTGTCCATGGGACTCATGAATAGGATCTCTAAGCCATACTTATACCAGTTTTTTGTGGTCTTCACTGATGATATATTACTTTATTTAGTATCTGAGGAGGAGCACATGATACACCTAAGGATGGTTCTGAACACAGTCCACGAGCACCACTTGAAGGAAATCTATCGAAGAGTGAGTTATAGATTGGAAAGGTCCATTTTCTAGGAATCTCATCTCAAATGTTGGAGTTGTGATGGATACAATGAAGATAGAGGGATTGATTTCTAGGGAACCATCAAAAAGCATTACCAAGGTTAAAAGTTTCCTAGAGTTGACTAGGTACTATTATTGGATTGTACCTGACTTCTCTAGAGTGGAATAACTCACGACATCATTTCTAAAGAAGATAAAACCCTTCGTATGGATAGAAGTATGATAGTATAGATTTCATCAGCAGAGGAATTGCCTGACGAGTGATAATATCTTGAAGTTTCCATTAGAGGGCACTGACTATGTAGTGTACTATGACACATCAGGAACTGGGATTGGTTGTGTCCTGATGCAAGGACATGAAGGAATTTCTTATGGATCATGATTATTAATGCCGCATGAGCAGAACTATGTGACTCATGAGCTTGAGTCGCTTTCATTAGTATTTTCACTAAATATGTTCTATCACTGCATTATGTTCGAATGATTCATCATCTACTCTGGCTACAAGAATCTCAATTTTATGTTTTCTCAAAAGGATTTGAATATGTGATAGATATGGTGGATACAATGTATCTAGGACTCTAACATTGGGATAGTCTATACTTTGGGAAGGGGAATGTGTTGGTAAATGCTCTCAGTAGGCGATCGAGTTCATAAATACTAAACGATGCCTTAGAGAAGTTGGCCTCACTTCATGTATCCTTTGTAGATTGAGATGATGCATATTTTCATTAGTCGATGGTATTTTCCCCTCCACTCTATCATTGAGTCATGGAGACCCAACTCAGATATTCTAGCTATGAGTCTACATGTTCTTAGATGTTTGTAGAGCATTCCCCTAATGAATATTCAAAAGGTGGGGAGCACATAATCTTTTTCACATGATGTACTAATGTTCCAGGGGAGCTATTGGGGGAAGTGTTGAGGGAGTTCCATACATACCCTTTGGCGGTATATCTATTTGTGGGGAAGATGTACTAGGACCATCAATGTTAATACTGGAGGCTGGTGATGAAGAAGGCAGTGGAAAAGTTTTTCTCGAGATGCCTCACTTTTCAACATCTGATGGATGAGCACCAGGTTATAGTAGGTTTGACACAACCCCTCAAGGTACCAAAGTGGTAATGCGAGGTAATATCATTGGACTTTGTACTGGATTACCATGTACATCTAGGGGGCATGATACCATCTGGGTGATCTTAGACCAACTCACCATGGTGGACAACCTCTTTCCCATTACAGAGAAGGGTTAAATAGAGATCTTTGGACGCCTCTATTTGCTGGAGATATTTTGACTCCATGGAGTCCAATCTATGATTTTCATAGATCATGAGGCACACATTACATCTCGATTTTGGAAGGGATTACAAGAGGTGTTCGGGGCTCAGCTGCACTTGAGCACGACCTTTCTCCCACATACAGATGGTTAGATGGAGTGGACCATACATAACATGGAGGACATGCTTCATTATTGCAATATTTATTTTGGTCATAGTTGGGAGGACAACCTAACACTTTTTGAGTTTTTGTACAACAACAAGAAACCACTCCAACATTGGTATGGCATCATTCGAGTCACCGTACAGATGACCATGCAGGTCACCATTATAATGGAATGACCAAGGGGAGTCAATACTTATGGGTCCATAGATGGTACAAGCTACTACTGAGAAGGTGGAGGTCATTCGAGAGTAGATGAAGATTGCACAGAGCCAAAATCGTCATATTCTAATAGGCTACTAAAATATTTTATGTTTTAAGAGTGGGGTCTTGTATTCCTATGAGTATATCCTCGATGATGGATACAAAGATTTCACTGGGTTGGAATTTTATCTCCATGGTTCATCGGATCTTTCCTAATACTACGTAGAGTGGGTGAGGTGTCATACTTCTTGGCTCTACCTCCGCAGTTAGAGAGGGTGCATGATGTCTTCCATTTATCCCCGATGAGGTGATCTATTCAAAACCCTTCTCATTTCATCGACCATGGTGGGATGGAGATTACCGATGGGGTGACATTCTTGGAGAACCTAACGGAGATAGAGGATTTTTAGGAGAGGATATTTTATGGATGATGGATTCATCTAGTGCGTGTTCATTGGTAACACATAAATCTATAGGAGAGAACATAGATTCCAGCTTAGTAACCCAATTTTGTTTGATTAGCCCTTGTTTTTTCTTACAAGGACATAAATCCAAAAAGGGTGGGAGTAATGTAATACCTTATAATTCCATGATTTTTTATTAAAATTAAATGGGATTATTTTGAGACAATGTGCTGAGACGAAATGAGATTCTAAGGCCCAAAATTCTCGGAATGATCTGTCAAAAAATGTTATGTTTTAAATAGAGTGTGAGTTATTTTCTATAAAAAGTGTAATAACTCATAAATGGATTCCTAGTTAAAAATATGAGGGAACCGTTGAATTTACGATGGAGGATTTACCCTAGGACTGACTTAAGTTGTGTCGGTGTAGGCCTATAGTAAGAATACCTGAAAATAAAATAACCATAAACAAAAAAATTAAATAAAATGATTTTATTTTTCAAATAAATATAACTCATGAATGGTGACTTGTATTAATTATTTCATACCACCGTTGAACTAATGAGTATATGATTTCCTTAGGCGAAGCCTATCATCGGCCGGTGTGGGCTGGTTGTGAAAAATGTTTTTTTGGGACGTGGCTGTAAATATAACAATCGAAATAAAAGTTATTTTATTTTAGAATCCTCATAACTCACAAATGATAACATGAATTAAAAATGTGAGACCATCATTGAGTTCGTAATGATATGTCATCGATAAGATGGACTACCCCTTGACCGATGTGGGTCGAGGTAATATGTTTTTTTCATATGATTTAATGAAAAATTAAATAAACTTAAAATGATTATTTTAGTCGAAATTGTTTATTGTGATACAGTGACGAGGTTATGATAAATCTTTTTAATGAGTTTGGGTAACGATTCTACAACATAACATAACAGAAACTCAATTCTTGTTTTGTAAATTAATAATATAATAAGAAATGCTGGATGGTTTGCACAATCCTGGAAATTTCTCTGAGGCTTTGGAGAGTGGTGATGACAAACAACGAAGGAAAAGATCCCAAACAATTAATGCTAGAGAATAGGATGATGGAGATGATTCCCTTGGAGAGAGAATTAAAGATCAAAGATCAACGGATATAGAAAAACAATCATCTTAGAGAAATATTATTTCCTGGGTAGGGGTTTAAATTATTAATTAATTGTGTTTCCGACTATCCCCCTCTAAACGATCAATGAGTATAAACTCTCTAAGAAGTTGGTCTACAGATGTATTTTCAATGCAAGGTTGGTAAATATAATTTCTGGTTGATATTAGAATTAAATCTACGTGATTTATAATTTATACATTGTGATCCTACTATCAATAACATTTTTGGACCAACATGAATATAGGTCGGTAGTTCATAATGGTGTTCTTTGTGATCCCCCAATCATTCTCTTCCTGTTCTTTATGGCATAAAGGATGGTGGCGCATCGGCTGTAGAAGCTCTAATGAAAAGGGTCATAGCCTAGTGGGTCGTAGAACCAACAAGAGACTGCAACACAAGGCTGCTACAACAACACCAGGACACGGTAATAGTAGGAGTTTCTAGCCCAGAGGCCGGTAGTTGGTGGTAAAAGGATGTCGAAACCTGGACACATTGGAGACACAAGAAGTGCAAAGCTACCGTCTGCAGAACGTGGCGAAAAGCCACGGTCTGCAGATCCTGGGGGCAATGCCACGGTCTGCAGAGTGCCATGGTGAGCTAGACCCACGGGATAGCCACTAGTTACATGGAAGGACTGGTCTGCATGAGTAGACATGCACGAGATGGCATCACCACATTGGAGCAGTGACCTATGTCGGTGGGCCACGACATGCGGAAAGGGGGTGGACGGCTTTTTCCAGCCACACACGGCACAAACCAAAGGCCTAGTGGGCATCCAGGAAGGGGGAGGACTGTCCCACTGATGTAGATCATGCATATGCATGAAACTAGGCCATTGGGCATCCAGGGCTGGGAAATGACCGGACCAGCAGTTGTGGATCAGGATGGATGAAACAGGGTCACTGGGCGACCTGCCAGGCTGGAACCAAGGCCGGACCAAGCTAGGTCCAACAATGCCCAATTGGCCTAGCCCAGCAACCAAGATGGACTAAGCCAGCCCATACCCCACTGGGTCATTTCGGCCTGGCCGAACTAGGTCTGGTCATGCATCATCCCAGTGATGGGTTGGTCGGGTCGGTCCGCCCAGGTTGGACTGATCCCGAACAAAATCGGCCCCTATTTACTAAAATTCCAATATCATTCAGATCACGTGTCCAATTGACACATCGTTTGTGGAATTGGATCCCTCCTGACGAGGACTTTTTTTTCATGCTATATAGAGGCTTTTATGGAAGTGGAAATTAGAATAATGGCTTAAGGAGTGAATTCTCTCATAATTGAGGAAACTACATGCGATAATCTTGTGGCTAACTGAGACTTAATGACAACTGAAGAGCAGTTCTAAGTGAACCTATAGGACTAGATGATAAGCATCCCTCATTATACCAGATTCAATTGGCTCAAAGTGATCCATCTAAAAAAGGTTCTATGTGAACTAGCTAGATACATCCCTCTGTGGACCAGCTATAAGTGACCATATGTGGACTAGCTATAAGCAGCCATGTGTAGAACAGGTAGAAGAATCTCTGTGTGAACTAGCTACAAGTGGCTTGTGTGAATATGCTCTAGGAAACCCTTTTTGGACTTTCTATAAGTGGCCTTATGTGTACCAGTTAGACATAGCCCAGTGTGGACAAGATATGATGGTCTATGTGGGGAGACGCTCTTTGTGACCTAGAAGATGCACAGTGGAGGGAAGCTCTGTGTGGCCTAGCAGACCAATGGTAACCATCAAGGATAAGTACCTTAGCAGTCCAAGGTGTTCAGTGTTACAAATGATAGTCTTGCTTTCCATACATTGATTTATACCTACTGTGAGATATCTTTACATTGTGATATTGTTGTGTGGCCTTTTGTTTGGTAGTTCTGTTATGTTCCAAGGTCCCACCAGAGTATTGTGCTACTCACAACCAAAAAGGGTTCACTGGAATGTGTCATGTCCTGCACAGGTGATCAACACATCGACGAAGACCTTGGTGGTTTGGAACCTGGTGGTTCTCAGTGGGATGGGACAAACAGACCCTTCGATGGAGACCTTGGTGGTCAAGGACCAATGTTGCTCTGTGAGATTGGAGAGACATGCATACTTCTACCAATATAAGTAGCTTCCCTTCACCTACCCTTAAATAGGGGTCTCAAGGGGATGGGACATGGAATTTTTACATTCATTAATGGTTTTGGGTTTGTATTCTGGTCCCTTTGTACTTTCAGTTTGTACTGTACTCTCTGTAGTTCTCTTGGTGACAGTTGTGATTTACTCTGTGTTTACCTACTGCAATTTGAGTTTTGTTCATGTGTACTTTTTTAAAGGTAAATAAATTCCATTTTTGCAATATTCATATCTAGTGCTAGTATCCAGTCCCTGGCTCATTAAAGGAGAGCTTGGGGTAGTCATAGCATGGTCCCTAGGAGAGGGTTCATGATAGAAAATTGGAATCCCAAACCTTTTATTCATACGATGAAATTGTCGTATGTGCTATCCAAATAGAAAAATAATTCTATATGTGTGGTGTCTTCTAAGGGAAGATATAGAATAAGAGTATTATGGATCCATACATGGATAAGGGAAAGAAAAGAATGAGGGATTTTTTTTCATGTGATAATTATTGAATGAAACACTATAGTACATGCTTGATGGGAATGTGAGTTTGTTATATGTATGGAGAAAAATGCCTAAAATTTTATGATTCCAAGGAAAAGAAATAAAATTCATAGGTAAATTACTTCCACTTTAATGAGATTGGTCACTATACAAATGAATTCCCCAAACGATAAGGGAAAATACCTCAGAAGACTCAAAATGGTCAAGGTCATGCTTGTGTTGTTGATACAACTGAAGTTGAATGATTAATGTGACTATGTACTTGTATCCTTTAGTAATGATGTAATTTTTTTATCAGTTATGTACTAGTTATACGTATTATTGAAGACATGAGGATTGTACTACAATAATTTTTTCCTATGTATTTGAGATCATTTGAATAATTGTAACAAGATAAGTTATTTTGTAGCAAGATAAAATTTTCAGAAATCATGTTAGTGAGGGAAATAAAACCCTTAATATGTTAGTGAAGTTATGATAATCATGAAGAAATGATTTATTTGGACACGTTATGAATACCATGGAACTGATTAATGAATTTTTGAGATTTGGTCTATACAAAAAAACTTATTTTAAGGAATATATCAAATAAAATGTGTCTTTAATAAAGAATAAGGAAGAAATAATTCTTACAATATGGTTTTTATGGTGATTTGAGATATTTTGATATTTCAAAAAGATACATGATTATGTTACTCATGTTTTTGGAATTTGAAAATTTACAACTTCTTCAGGTTGATTAATATATAATGATGTGTTCATTTTGGAAATTTAGTGACCATCTTTCTAACGTGTTGGATCATTAAATTTTGGAAAGGATAAACTTTTATCAAATTGTTTATGAAAAAACATTGAATATAGTTTTAGGGATTCATATATTTCATCACTATATAATGAATATTTTTCTAAGATTATGAATAGTTCAAGGAAACACCAATGGGAAAGAATATTCTTGTAGAAACATATAAAGTAAGTGTAATTACTTATATTCATAGAGATTGAATGAATTACTCAACTCTAGAAAAAATGACCTTGGATAAAAAATGTGTACCTAGTAACTTCATATAGATTAATCAATGTTCCCTTATATCACCACCAATTTTGGTATTTGTGATTGTTAACTTTCTCCTAACCATGTTCTCTAGCACTCTCTATCTGAACTGGATCATTGTATTTTTCCTCCATATCCATGTTTCCATTTCCCACCTATGTTATCATACTAAAGAACAAAGATATGTGTCCATTTTACATTCCTTTATCTCTTATTAATAATATCTGTTTCTAACTCTATTCATGATGTTAGTTTTTCAACAATAGTATTTTTAAATATCAATTCCTTGATTACAAAGATCATATTTAAACTGGGAGGACCCAATTTAATTATGGTGGGGAGAATGTAACACCCAAATACATTGAAATGTTTTCATGTTAGAATAAATATTATTTTTTCTCCCTTTATATGAAACAACATGTTAATCTTATGCTACACACCACCCTGAGTTAGCTTCTGTTACAAACAAGACTAGGTTTTACCACGTTTTAATGGGGAACATATTTTAAAACAATGTTTTTGTAATTTTATAAATTTTATTTTCAAAAATATACTTCTTTTTAGAATTAATAATGTCAAGGTTAGCTGAGGGAGAAGTGGTTTTTATTTTTCTAAGAAGTATCATTTTTTCTGGAATAGTTAAAAATAGTGTGTTTTAGATAAAAACGTTTTTTATTAAATAATTATAAATGTTAAATTATATTATAAATTCATTTTAAGTAAAAAAAGATCAATTATACATATATTAACCCAATATATGTAATTTTAATCATTTTTATATTAAAATTGGAAGAAAATATATATTATATTTTTGAATGTTCCTACTTTAAAAACCAGCTTTCTAGTCACTTCTTAAAGATTAGCATAAAATCTAATGTTCCCACTTCTATGATTTGAATCTTCAAATATAGACATACATAGTTATAATTAATAATTTTTTTTTGTTCCAATATGATCTACTTAATTTTTCACTAAATATATTAGTGAATGTGATTTAAATTAATTATGGTGATTTAGGTAAGATTAATATTAATAAGCGACTAAAACTAAATCATAAGGACCAAAATGACCTGGAATCATATCCAAATTGCATTGGCTACCAATAATTTTATCATATCCCTATTTGGTTTATATTTTACTGGTTATTGGGATATTGTGAAATGGAATTGCCCTATATAAAAGGTTTTGTAATGTAAAGGACAAAAATAGATCTTTCCTTATCTTTAACATTTATAAAACATTGAGTTATGTAAAAATAATAATATTTATGGTTATATGTATCAATTTTTCAAGATAAATGGAATATTTTTATCATAATAATTTATCAATAATATTTAGAAAATCATTAGTTACTTAAAATTCTTAAGAAACACAAACATAGTGATTATTTTGATAATAACCAATAAAATTAAATAATACGATAAATATTATAAGTGAAGTGAATTGATTGAATTATTGTATTTATATCATTTTTCGATGAATATATCATCTTAATAAACTAAAAAAATTAATAGATTTTAATTCTATTACTATTTTATTTTATAAAATTAAAATTAAATAAATACTGTAAAAATTGACATTATTATTAATTTATAATAATTAATATTTTATTCAATGATTTAATATTAATACAAATACTATATTCTACAATGGTATTTTAAGTGTTAATAAATATTAAATATTTTATATTAATGTACAAATTAATCTTTTATAATTAAAATATCAACCCATATATTGTAAAAACATCGTTAACATGGTACGTGTTTAAGCAGTATTTTAGCACGTCACACGCACCAGTTTTAAAATTAATATCCAAAAAACCATTAATAATCTTTCTAAATATGATATCGTATTAATAATTATGTGTATCTTTATTTTATTATAAATATAACTTTTTTTATTCTTAAGGGTTATGATACTTTGGTCTGAAAACTACATTATATAATAAATACCAAAATGATAAAATTTGGGAATCTTATAATTTGAGGGTCCAAATTATTAAAATAAACAATTTTATTTTGTGTTGGAGGTTTTAATCTACCTTTATTACTCATTAAAACATTTTCTTTATATTCATTAGCCACTTTATTTTAGGTAGACATCACATTAAAAAATACCTTTTGGTATTTATAAGAGTGCCTCTCCCCCTCCACTATAAAAAGGAAAACACTCTACCCCATCCTCACTCCTCTAAAAAAATTTATCATCCAAACTTCTATGAAATAGACTCCCAATGTTCCTCCACTCGACCTAGAAGCTTCTATTTTTTAAGAATCAATCCAAGGAATCCTTTTCATACAAACCAAAAAGAGTTACCCGGTTAAGAGGTAACACCCTCTCTCAAGCACTCTAGTTTCATTTCCATTATCCATCACCTGAAATCTAATTATTCAATAATTATTAAAAAAAATTATCCTCAATATTATTTTATATATTTTTTTAATGGTTTCTACATAGAAATATATACTACTCCATAAAATTGGTAAAAAACATATTATTTCTGTGTATGGTGAACTACTGCCGCATGAAGCAATGAATGTTCAATGTTCCATTACCACCTATAATGGTGGCCAGTACGATGAGAAATATGTTTACATATTATATATATATGATATTATTAATGAAATTATGATTCATTAATATTTATTTAAAAAATAATATAATGTTTTCCATATTGTGTAAATACGATAATTTCATTTGAGCAAGTGTGGACTACCACCCTCTCAAAGCGATATGACTCATTCATTCCATACATGGAATGTATAAAGTGTGGTTTTAATAAAACATTGAAAATCAGATGAAATATTTATGATATTTTAATAATAATATAAATATGTATCAATTAATTTTCATTCGTTTAATACGACAAGGAAATTGAAGTCACATTTATGCGTACATATGACTTATCACCTCCCAGAATAGTGCACTTCATTTTTTATCTCCAAATATTATGGATAATTTTAAATACATATTTAATTAATATATAATATAATTTAGTCATTATACACATTTTTTAGATGATGAAATTGTGTTCTAAGAAATAGTAACAATGAATGGCGAGTGAAAACATACTTGAGAAAAGTAGGTAATTGACACACGAAATAGTTTAAATAATGAAAGAGTGTTAACAAAATGATAATAAAATATTATGAGGAATTAATATATGATATTATAAACAAAATAATTTTTATGTTATAATTTAGAATCATATTTCAAACCACTATAAAAGAGTATTCAAACCAAACAACAAAAAGGAATGTTATGGTAAAGGATTTCATCTCAATTTACATTTCACATAAATTTATTTTTGTTATACACCAATTCAATTTTATATGTTTTTATACTATAATTTTACATTTTATATAACGAATCCACTGATTCTCATAATAATATAACTTTCATTTAATTTATGGGAAATTATTATTTAAATTATCAATGTGGTATGCAAGACGTTGGAATGTTTAAATATTATTTTTCCTCAATAAAATTTTAATGTCAACAACCCTAATTGTAAATTATCCACATATAAGGAAATATTGATAAATCTATACTCCTTATTCAATATGGATATAAGATAAGGAAATTTTTTTATTATTTAAATTTATTATTTGGTTCAATTAATTATTTGGACAATTAAGACATGGGGTGGGGCCCATTTATGAAAATCCCTACATGTTGGTGACCAACTAATGAAACCCCCTTAATGAATTGAAACCTACCTGAATGGATCCTTTCTCTCCTGGGTTCCCCCTCTTACTATCAGCTTCACCTCAGGTTTACCTCTGAAACCCTTCGTTGCGGGTCCATAGGTGAATCTGAGCATCGTTCTTTAAAACTTTCTTCCTTCCCCTATTTTTTCCTATCGTGCCTTCTTCGTACCCCATCGTGTGGATTATTCATGGGTTTATCCCAATTCTCTCCTTTGTATTTTTCCTGAAATCACTTGTTTTTACTTCTTGTTTCATCTTAAATAGTGGCCTCTACGTCGTCATCTTCTTTCATTGGTAGTTCTACTGATCTGATAAAGATCATGTCAAAGACATTGGTCTCTAATCTACTGCTCTGACCTCACAATCCATGGTGACTTTTCATGTTGGATTTGAAGTGGTGGATTAAACTTGGTGGTGGGATTTTTGGATTGGTGGTTTATAGTTTTCAGGAACTTATTTCATCTTCTTACATTTTTTTTGTTTTGGTTTTTTTGATTCATTGATGATACACATATAGAGCCATCAACCACTATTTCCCTGCTCTGATCTCTTGGTCCTCTTTGCCTCTATAAGGCGGAAAGAGTTCAGTGGTAATCAAGGGGTTTTGGGTGTGTGTTTTGGCCAATGGAGGTGCTCCAAGCGCGCATCCCTTTGAAAATGGTTCAGAGAAAGGAATCATCTTCTTCTCTGTGAAGTTCTTGTATCGTCTATTTTATAGGGTGTTTATTCCTCCTTTGTGACATTTATGTATCGTCTGTGATTCTTGTCCTGAATTTTTCATGTTCCTTATGATTGAAATTTTTTTGCAGTGTTCTACGATGGTGTCCTTAATCGTGGTTTGTGACGACGCTGTGTGTGCTTTCGGTGTTGATGCTGGTTTCTGGAAAGATGTTATCAATTATAGTTGGATCATGATGTGGTTGGATCAATGAGGTGATGATGATCTATATTTTTAAGAATGAAATTTGTGATGTGACATGGTTCATATGTGAGGTGGTGATGATGGATCACATTTAAATTTTGAATGGCACGATGTTGATAGTTTTGTTTGATATTTTGAATTTATAAACCTGTAATGCTGATTTTGTGGATATTATATAGGTTCCCACTTTTCCCTAAAGTGGTTTCTATGGTAAAATTAAAAAATTGATTGTTGGGCCCCTCAATTCATCGTTAGTCTCATGGGATGAAACTAGGTTGGAAAAAATCATTGTTTTTGTAACCAGTATTATATAAATAGTCTTGTGAGATGTATTGATAGTATTGTTGTGGAATGAAAAACCAGATTAGTTTGTAACCAGAATGTTTTAAAGTATCTTGGGAAAGGTAATAAAGGTAATGGTTCCATGTATATTGGAATCATATCCTACAACAAATAATAATTTCAATTATTTATAAAAATGATATTATCATTATTTATCCATGATATTTTTCTTCGAAATATCAATGGATTCATTTATTTCTTAGTTTATTTATTAATGTCAGTTGTTTTAGTTTGTTACCTTTCCAAATTGATATTTACCTATCTAGTTATTTGAATGGAATGTGTTATCTATTATTTACCTTTCCATTTTGGATTATTTCAATCGATTCATTATTTCATCCACATTACTTACCCTTACTGAGCATCTGATCTCACCCTAATAATGTGTAATTTCCCCATGTTATGAAAAATGAATCCTTGAATAAGCATTCAAGGATTTGGTTTATTACATTTTACACTGTATCATTTTTTTTATTTCCTAAATCCCAATGTATTATGCGTATCATGTATGTAATATGGATTTTCAAGAATAATAAAATGACTAATCCTTTGAGATTTGATTCATCGTAATCATGCAAATGTAATAAAGTAATGCACCGGCTCCTAAATTCTAGGGTCAGGAATTACAAAAAAATTATGTTTTTATTTATTTTACAGTATTTCTATTCATTAATGACATCAACTATTGATTTTTAATCCACATGGGATAAGTTGTATTGATACCATCCTTTTTATTCCTCTATATGGTTTATGATTTATTTGGACATGGATAGTATTGATATTTAGTTCTTTGATTCAATTATTTATACCATTGAAATAATAAAGTTCATATGATCATTGGATATTAAATTTAGCCTAATTATATAAATCATTTATCATGGATATTTTTATTTCCATATATGTATATTATTTTTACATAAAATGTTATCTTTGATAGTTATTTTATTTAATTGGGGATCATTGATAAATAAGAATTATTTATTCAATACAAATATTTGGTAAGGCATATTGTTTATTAATTAATGAAATTACTTAATGGAATGAATCTATTGTATAGGAAGTGAGGGGTGGGTTACAAACAATATATATCCCCTTGACTCATCGACAGTTCTAATCATAAAAATTAGTTTGAAAAATTAAATAGGTTTCTAAATGATGTTTTAAACCATGTCTTTAATGTTCTTGAATGTGAATCTAAATAATTATTAATTTCCATAATTTTGATTTAGTATTTATAATCCATGATATTTTCTATATGATAATGACTATAGGTGCATTTCATTCTTAGTATATTGATTAAAAGTAATGTCATTCCAATTTCATAAATTTCCATATTGTCTTTCCTTATCCACTTACATAAATGAAATATGTTTTCAATTACTCTCTTTTCTATATTATTTACTGACATATTTCTCATTTATTGATTACATGTAATGTTCACCAACTTATTTACCTTTCCATATTGATTATTCTCATTAATATATAATTTTTCCATAGTACATTACTATTATTGAGTGTCGGCCCATAGGAGATAGTTGACCATCCTCTGTAGTATTAATAGTTTTAATAATCACAAATCATGTTAACTCCAATTAATCATGGATAAATATTTCAATAATTATTATTTAAGTTTCTATTTGTGTAATTATTTTTATCTATGATATCACTTATGTTTAGTACATTCTGTTAATATTTATATTATTATATAGTCAAAACAAAAAAAATTCTATGTGTAACAGACTGACACTAACACAAGAGATGAGATATCGACAATTCAAATGAGTCACAGACACATGAAAAACCAATGCACATGACCAACCGAAGCACATGACCTACCGACGTAGATGACCAACCAATTCAAATGACCTACCGAGGAAATTGGCCTTTTGACACAGATGACTGACCATCATTACACAAGAAATACTGATGCACGGTGCTACCGATGAAAGGACTCAGCGACAGTTAAAACAATTCCCCAATGTAATGAGTCACTGATGCATAGAAAGACTGAAAAAATGAAACACCAATTGAATGAGTAACTGAGAGAAGGAGATACTGAAAGAGGACTCACCGATATACTGTTTAAAATTTATTCTATTTAAAATTATTTCTAATGGTCATATTTTGATAGTTTTAATGCAACTGATTACATTAATGCCTTTTTCAGAAATTTTATTTGAGGATGTATGAAATATGAGCTACTGTGTCTACCTTAAACATGCACATTTTTAGTATTCAATATTATATATACCAAGAATATCACATGAAAGAAATGACACAAAGGAAGACTCATGCAGACACTCATACACAAGAATATATGAGAAAACCCCCAATGAGCACCATACAGAAAGAAAAAACACATGATGAAATCATCATTCCTACCTACTATGAACCAAAGAAATACAGATCATCAATGTTCCATCATCTTAGTAGCATCCAAAAAAACTGAAGGAGATGAACCTCTCACCCTCCAGGAAGACATAACATAGTGGTCCACGACACTCTATATCCAGTGTTTGTTTCTAGAAGAGGACTTGAGCTTTAACTATGATACATCATAGAGTCCAGAGCTGAATTGAATAAAACTTAGAGAATCTCTAATCCATTATTAATATATTTTCTTCTGTTGTGAATTGTTTAACTAATGTTTCGAGCAATGTGTCTGTCCTAAATAAAAATCCCACTCTGTCTCATATACTAAACTGGAGGATAATAGATATCCTCAAACAACTATTTTTCTCTACTTGTTTATCCCATGAAGAAATATGGAAGAGTTCATGGGTGACCTGATGGCATTTTTTGTTCCCATGTAGATCTTTGGTAGAGTTTTGGTGACCTAGATAGTCCGTGAACAATTATGTTAACCCCGATTGAGGGTGTGGAAAAAATATTTATTTATATAGATTTCTTTGTGGTATATTATCAACAAGTGGAGAGGACTATGTCTCTAGTTGATATTGAACCTCTTGATTTATATAGACCATGTTTTCCATTTATTATTTCTCTATTTTAATTCATTTGTCAGAAATATAAAGTTTACTTTGATATTTAGTCTTGGTTAGTAGTTATATATTATTTCCTTATTAGAGTAGATTCAGAATTTTTATCAATATCTCATATTTTTATAACTGATAATTAATCTATCTTTTGAGAAATTATTGGGACAGTTAACCTAATATAATATTACTACCATGGTTAACTGGCCAGTTTAATTCTAAATAGTGGGAACCTTTTAAATAAGATTTTTGACTGAAATTTTTTTTGGAACTAAATTCACCCTCTATTCAGTGTCCTACTCCAACCATAATTTGGTATTATAGGTTGTTTTCATGTTGCTATTTTCAAAACTTTAAATTTTAAATCTGTTTTAAAATATTTTTCAACTGTTATTTTAGCTGTATTGTAAATGTCATTATAATTATTTTAGTTATTAATTTATAGTTCTTTAAAAGAATATTTCTTTATCATTAATTTTATATTGGAAGGTGTTCCTACCAAAATATCTCTACTCTGTAATGGATCAAATTATGAAATACACAAAATTAAAATGAAAATTAACTTAGAAAGTATGGTTTTTGAGATTTGTTCTTCAATTATAGATTAATATATTATTTTTGATACTTCTAGAAATACTTGGGATAACCCAAATAAGGATGTCTATAATAATAATTGAAAATCCATGAATGACCTATACTGATCTTTAGGTGATGAAGAGTTTAATACATTTTCTACATGTAAAATATCCCATGAAATGTTGGACACTTTATCTGTTTCACATGAAGTAACCTCAAGTGTCAAGGAAATGAGACTTTACACATATACCATTAAATATAATGACTTTAAAATGAATCCTAATGTTCTTATTTCTGACATGTATCTTAGGTTTAATGATATTTTAAATACTATTATCTCTCTTGGAAGAGAATTTACAACTATGGATAAAATCATGAGAATAGTCATATTCTTAATAGATAGATGGAGAAGAACTTTTATATTTGTCTGAGAATCCTGCGACATCAGAATGTTACTAGTAAAGGAGTTGATAGGCATGTTGATGATGTATGAAGAAGAACTAAAAGTCAATAAAGAAGACGATGATGAACCCAAAAGAAATTAAATTTCTTTTAATTCTAATTCATCTAAGAAAAAGGAAAAGTTCATGATGAAACTGAAAGTACCATTGATGAACAATCATCAGGAGACAATGATGAGGAGATGGATGAAATAGCCATAACATTTAAGAAATTTTATAAAAAGCTTAAATTATTTAGAAGGAACAACTACCAAGGTAATTATGATAACAAGGGATATTAGAAAAAGGATCGGAAGAAAGGTGATAAATCCAGGGAAATAATTTGTTATGAATATAAGAGAAAGGGACATGTAATGTCTGACTATCCCAAGATAAAGTACAAGAACAAGTATGATGATTAGGACAAATATTATAAGAAGGCCACGAAGGAATCTTTGGGTGCATCTAATGACAACTCAAGTGACTCATGATCCTCTAATAAAATAACTAAAAAAGAAAATTTGTGTTATATTGGAAACACATCTGAGTTAACTTTAAATTCTCTTGAACATAATTCCTATTATTCTAGAGATGTAAATGATTGTGAAATTCTGAAAAATGAGGAAATATTGGAATACTGAAAAATTTTATACGACACTTGTAATTTTTATTAATATAAATAAAATTATTTAAATAAATAGTATTCTTTGACTACCACTCTTAAATCTAAACTTGTTGTAGAAAAAGAGAAAAATTCCCAACTACATCAGGAGAACAATGAACATAATTCATCAAATGTGCAATTGAAAAAGAATATTGATAGATTTACCAATGGTAATGAAATATTATTTCAAATTTTTGGTAAACAAGTATAACATTAGTATACTAATGGAATAATATACCAACCAGTAAAGAGGAATGTGAAAAAAAACTCATTTTGTATCAAAATCTAGAAAATCCAGTTTTATGCCCAGTTCTGAAAAATGTTATGCATGTTTTAGATATGTAATATCTTCTACTGTTTCATGTTTTTCTAGAAAAACTAATTTTTATTTTTCAAATAATTTAAATAATTTTTATAAGAAATCCACGAAAAAAATATGGGTTCCCAAAGCTCTTATTAATAATGTTTTGGACCCAAAAACAATACGGGCACCAAAATCATTTCTTGACTAATTTGTTTTGTAGGAAAACTGTATGAAAATATCCATTAAAAATGTTATGGTACTTGGAAAGTGAATGTTGAAGACACATGATATAATATTACTCATGCTTCTAGAACAT
Organism: Viscum album; assembly: GCA_963277665.1. Lineage (NCBI taxonomy): Eukaryota > Viridiplantae > Streptophyta > Magnoliopsida > Santalales > Viscaceae > Viscum > Viscum album. Next base: position 512,292,356 of record OY728141.1, on the reverse strand, counting down.
GATAATTATTGAGGGTGGTCATGTCACCTTTGGTGAAAATTCGAAAGGAAAACAATTGGTCCTAACCATACTGGTAACTCTAACTAAGTTTTAATTTCTAAAGAAATTTTTTTGATGGATTAAAATAAAATCTACTTAATATATCTCAGTTATGTGATGATGTGATTACTACTAAATTTAAAAATAATTCTTTGAATGTTTTTAACTCAAAAAATAAGTTAGTATTTTATGATCATATAAATTAAAATGTATATGCGGTTAACTTAGATTCTTTAATTTCTCAAAATGTTTAATGACTGAGTTCTTTTTATAAAAAATCCTTGATTTCACATAGGATATTTGGAGATTGAAATTTACTCTAACTTAGAAATATTAATATAAAAGGCTTAGTAAAGGTTCTACCTAAACATGAATTTCCAAATGACAAAGTCTGTAATCCTTGTCAAAAGGTTAAATAGAAAAAATATCTTTCAAACCGAAGAAATAAGTTTCAACTTCTCATCCTCTTTAGTTGGTACACATGGATCTATTTTGTACTTTTAGAGTTTCATGTCCATGTTGTAATAATTATGTATTTTTTCTTATAGAACACTACTTTAGATATACTTGTACCTTTTTATTGGATCACAAAATTGAAGCCTCCTCTCATTTTACCATGTATTCTAGGATTTAAGAAAATCTAAGTGGTATTTGAATTAATAACCAATGAAGTGACCATGGCCATGAGTTTGATAATCAAGAGTTTGAACATTTATTCTCACAAAATGGATATAGTCATAACTTCTCTGCTCCTAGGACACCCCACCTATATGGTGTTATAGAACGAAGAAACAAAACTCTAAAATAAATCTCTAGAACTATGTTTAGTGAGTATGATATAACTATATACTTTTGTTCATAAACTTTCAATACAACATGCTATATAATCAATATAGTATTTATTAGAACTATCCTTAAAATAACTCTCTATGTGATGTGGAACAATATAAAAACCAAGAATAACTACTTCAAAGTGTTTGGTTGCAAAGTCTATATTCTTAACACTAAGGATAATCTCGAAAAACTATCCTCCAAGAGTGATGAAGGAATTTTCCAAGGATATTCAATTTCTATTAAATCCTATAGAGACTTCAATAAGAGAACCAAATATATGGAAGAATCTGTACATATCAAATTTGATGAGACATATCCACTTGATCCAAAGACCTCTCTAGAGAATATTATTGATGATATGTCAAACTTGGACATCAATACTATGTATTCTGACTAACCTGTGATGAATTTTTTTAAAACTTATAGTTTTGAAAATTATCCATATTCTATTAATAATGAACGAAAACCTATTGAAGAACCTACAGTGACTAGAAATTCATTTTTGGCTTTTAGAACTCTCAAGAACCATCATTTAGATGCTATTGTTGGATATTTAGAAAAAAAGAACACAAACTAGAGATTTTCTAAGAAATCAGGTTGAAAATCAAAATTTTCGGTCACAAAATTTACCTAAGAACATCAATGATGATATCAATGATTAATTTTTGGTGATGGCTAAGCAAGAAGAGTTAAATTAGTTTGAAATAAACAATGTCTAGAAACTTGTGGATAGAACCAAAGATGCCTTCTCTATAAGAACCAAATGGGTGTTTTGGAATAATGTATATGAAGATGGTAACATAGTTAGAAGCGAATATTGATTTGTTGTACAAGGTTATAGCTACTAATAAGGGATTATCTATGAGGAAATTTTTTCACAAGTATCTAGACATAAGGCCATTCGAATATTTCTTACCTATGAAGCACATCTAGATTTAAAACTTTATCAAATGGATGTCAAGAGTGTGTTCATAAATGGGTATAAAGATTACGATGTTTTTGGTGAACCACCTACTGGTTTTATAAACCCTCATTTTCCAAATAATTTGTTTAAATTAACAAAATTATTATATAGTTAAATGAAATCTCCAAGAGCTTGGTAGGATAGGCTCATCACTTTTATTATTCTAAAATGTTTTAGAAAAGGGATATCTGATCCAACTATGTTTATAAAATGAATTTCCAAATATATTTTCGTATTACAAATTTATGTAGATGATTTTATTTTGGGACCTTCTAAAAATTATTAATTTCTTTATTTTTTAAATATTATGCAAAGTGATTTTGAAATGAGTTTAATGGGTGAACTAATTTTATTTCACGGATTTTAATTATATCAAAATAAATAATGTATTGTTTTGAATCAACGCAAATATAATAAGTATCTTTGAAAATGATTTGGCTTTGAAAGAACTAAGATTAGTGACCCTCCAATGAGTACCACTTGTATGTTGGACTTTGATGAAGATGGTAAATTTGTTTATCAAACCTCTTACAATGGAATTATGGGATGTTTAATCTACATAACTACTAGAAGGCCAAATATTATGTTTTGTGGATGAATGTGTTCACATTTTCAAGAGAACCCAAAAGGAACTCATTTTCTTAGTGTTAATGTGATTTTAAAAAACCTTAAACATACTCCCAACCTAAGACTGTTCTATCATAGAGGATAGTTTTTTCATTTATTGATATTTGTAGATGCCGATTTTTGCGGTTGTAAGTTAGATAAAAATAGAACCTTTGGAATATGTCACTTTTTGGGAAAGTCTCTAGTTTCATGGTGTAGTAAGAAACAAAATTATGTTGCATTATATACTTCTAAAGCTAAATACATAGTTGTTGGTAGTTGTTGTGCACAAATGTTGTGGATGAAACACAGATTAATAGATTATGGATATCAATTCGAACATGTACCTTTAAATCGTGATACACAAGTGCTATTAATATTTCTAAGAATCTTGTTTCACATTCATGGAAAAAATCATATTGATGTAAGGAATCACTTTTTGAGATACCACTATCAAAAAGGTGATATAACATTAGTGTTCATTGCCACTAAACATCATCCTGCAGACATTTTCACCAATACATTGAACACTGAAAGAATAAACTACACTAGACATGAGTTAAGAATGATCAATATATTTAACCCTGTGTGGAAATTACTTTGACCATTTTAAGAGTTTTCACATCGACATTGATAGTATGTAGCGACAAATTTCATGATGACACCGATAACATTATCATACTGACAACATTGTCATGCTGACACCGATGATATGTCATGCGGACATATTTTTCATTCCGACAGCGATTCTATGTCATGACGACACAACTGTCATGCATACACTGATATATTATTATGTCGACACCATGTCATGCCGAAACGGACTCCTATTCAAGTCGACATCATTAATGTTACACAAATTCTGTCATTCCAACACCAATAACTCACTATTTTTATACGATTTATGTTTTTACCAAAATGACACTATTATAATGTTTTTTGAACATAATTCTCAATTTCATGATTTTTTGATTTTAAAATCCCCAAATGATATAGATTTTCATTGATCCAATATAATCCATTACCCCTACACTCTGCTTATCCTTTATCTCTTTACCCATGAACATTCACCTTCTAACCTTCAAACTGAGCTATTGGAATGGTGTGTGTGAAGTGAGATCTTGTAGTTGGTGAGTCTCTTTCTTCTAATAAATAGAAGGGTGAATTGAGAAAATCATCTATACCTATAAATCCTTCTCTGGAGAATCATGTTGTAATTGCCAAAAGAGAAATTATTTAGGATTGAATTTTTAAGAGAATGTATTTACTTCTCAAGATACTACAAGATCAAGGATGGATCAAGTGGTTCTCAGATAATGAAAGACCATTTTACCCAATGATATTTCATGAATTTCACAAGAATATGGAGATCTTATTGGAAGGAAGCGATGTTTTCTAGATCAAGTCCATAGGTAGAGGAATTATAATCTCTTTATCTTCAAGACAATGGGTAGAATGCCTTAATGTTCCTCATGAAGGATTATTTTATGATTATTAAGGTACCTCTACACCAGAGATTAATATTATATGCTCTGAGACAACTCTGATGGAGATCACTAATAATGATGAGCACTAGATACCCATTACTACAGAGTTATGTGTAGAATGTAGAATATTGTTTGAGTTTATTCAGAATCAAATCTATCCCAGGAAAGGGGAAATTTATTCTATTAAGTATAATGATTTCTACATGGTTTAACAGCTAAGAAAAAAGATCAAGGTAAATTTTTTTAGATACATTGTTGTGCACATGATTGAAATGATAAATCCTTCTGGAAAAAATGACTCCCTATTTTATCAAAGGATTATCTCATGTATGTTAAAAGATAAAGGTTGTGTAAATAGAGAAGAAGTATTTTCTAAGTGTAATGGGATCTACCTCAGTAATGTAATTTGTAAGAGGATGAAAATCAACTGGAAACCATGAAAGAAATAATGGGTTGGAGTTGAAGATAATATATATGATAAGTTTAATCTGGTGGACTATCCAACTGGGCCTATGAATATGGATAATCCTACTCTGGGACCAAATGAGGAAGTTATTTACTCCATATATGAAAAATAATATCCTACCGCTCTAGTTAGAGATCAGGGTATGATAGGGGTGATCCTGACACCACTAAACCTCAAAAGGGGTTTTCTTTTGGACCTCATAGTCCTCCACTTTCCTTTCCATATGATGTGACCACACATGAAGACAATATAGATGAGGAGAAAAAAATCTCAGGAAGTGTGGAATATATAATGGGATCCAGTGGATCAAAAGAAGATGAATAAAGTGATGATGATGAAAGTGGCAGTGGTAGTGAAGTGGAGGAACTTAAAGAATATGGTGATAAAAATGGAAATGATGAACATTTATCTAGACATGATGATGATTAAAGAAATGAACGTGATGATGAATATCATAATGATGATCATGGTGAAGATGATTTTATAGTTGAAGAATTAGATCATGTTTGGTTAGAAAAACCACCTGAAGTAGTTGTTGAAGTAAGATAAAATTATGAAGTTGTTGTAGAAGTGGATTCTCAAGCAATTAAGGTACCTAATTCAGTTTAGGAAAGAAGAATACCTCATGTTGAAGATGAGAACCCAATGAGGAGAGCTCAGATTTATGGGGATCCTAAAGAAAGAGATGTTCAAGATTGTGAAGAGGGTCAACTTGGAAGAGTATGACTTGATACTCTCACTCTTCTGAATATTTATATAATGGTTGAATGGGAAAGGAATCAGGGGTATGTAGCACTGAGATTAGATTATAAAGACTCAGATGATGATGTTTTTGTACCTATTGCAAGGGAATTAGTGAATGAGACCATTCCTAGTGTCCCTATCAATAAAGTAGTTTTTGAAATGATTAATGAGGAATTTGTTTCAGGTATAAGTATATATGTTCAATCTCATATGGTGCAATAGATTCAATCAACTATGATAGAAAAAAATAAGTTCAATGATGAATTAAACTCTCAAAGATTTTAAATAGTAGAAATGAGGCATTCTGGGAAAGAGGTGTCTGTTCTAAGTATCAAAGTAGATATAATTAAGGCTGATGCAGCCAATGTTGCAAAGAATGTGATAGAGGAGATTCAACCCAGCATAATTCCTACTACAAAGACAATTGATTCATGTACTACCATGTTGATAAAAGAGATGGATGGGCATTCTTCAACAATAAATACTTTGAACATAGAGTACATTGGTTGTCTGGAGACTATTATTTAAACTTTGAAGACTCATACCTCAACTCCTACTATTATTAGTTCTACATGTAGCCAAATTTCTCAGACTCTAGACATTGATGTAGTCAGAACTGTTGTAAAGGAGGAGCTTCAAGCTCTATTTGATTCCTCTGGTTTGGGAAACCATGAAAAGACTAAGATAAAAAGTGATCATGTTCTTGATATGGTCAGACTCTATTCCAAAAGTGCTAAAACTGAAAATTATCAGATCCTAGAAAAAGTGGAATACTATTTCAAAAATATCATTACCAAGCATTCATTAACCAGTCTATTTATGTATTTGATAGAGAACATGTCTTTGACTCCAGTAACTAGAGATATTAATGATCAAGTACATATGTTGAAAGACTTCACTCCTTTTTGGAAACAATTATAGAGAATAAGGATGAATTTGGGACTACAATAAAGTATGCAGGTGAGATTATTGAGGATTCCATCAAGTTATTAAATACATACATTCAGGTACAAAGTGAACCAATTATAGAATCTGCTGCTGCAGCTCTTGGACCTCCTAGATCAGTGCCTCCACCTCGAATGTCAGTTCCTTAGGATTTTAATCAAATTCAACAAGTGATCTAATAATAGATTCAACCTACCATGTTTTCCCAACACAACACCATAATTTTACCTAATGTACTATAAGTATTGATCCTACCACCTCTAAAAATATACTTTGATCCCCAGATTCCCAATAACCACCTACTAGACCCTATATTGATCCCTCTATGAAAGTGAAGGAACCTGTTAGTCAGTATCCATAGTGTGGATAATTCTCAGAAAGAGTTGTTTGCTTGACCATTGTTGTTTTTATTTGAAGACGCACAACACATTGTACATTATTGATTAATGGAATTTTTTTTCTTTTATTTCCACCATTTCTCTTTTACATATTACTTAATGATAATTTTTTTATTGGATAATAGTTTTTTTATAATCCCAAAAGGGGGAGAAACAGTTTGGCATTATCATTATTTACTTGGCATTTGATATCACTCTTAAATATCTCATTTTTCCTCTTTGATACCATTACTCTTTATTTTAACACTGAAACTTATCTAGATATTATCAATTGTAATACATAAGGAGAGAAGATATGTATAATGAATTCATTCCACATAAAACGAAAATACTAAATAATTTAATGGTTTGTGATCATCAAAAAGGGGGAGATTGTTGGTCCAAATGAGACTGTTGGTTGTCCTCTCTAGTATGAATAGTTTTAATAATCACAAATCATGTAATATTCTATTTATCATGCCTAAACATTTCCATCATAATTATATAAGTTTTAGTATGTTAAATTATGTTTATCTATGATCTATCATAAATTTAGTACATACTATAAATATTTATATTGTAATACATTCCAAACAAAACTATTTTCTATGTTAAGAAAATGACACCGATAAAAGAGATTAAAAAATAAAACATCAACTGAGTCACGGACACATGACCTACTGATGCACATGACCTATCGACACAGATGACCTATCAATTCAGATGTACTACTGATGCAAATGGAATAACAATGAAAATCACCTAACGTTAGTTCAAATTACCTACTTATGCATGGTGCTACCGACACAATTACTTGCTGATAGTTAGAATGAGTGACCTATGAAATGAGCCAACGATGCAGGGAAAGACCGAAAAATGACACACCGATTGAATGAGTCACCGATAGAAGGAGATCCCGACTGAATACTCACCCATATACTATTTAAAAATTATTCTATTTAAAATTATTTCTAATATTTATATAATGAGTGTTTCAATGTGATTGATTACTTGAATTCCTTTGAAAGGACATATAAATTGGGGATGTTAGAAATACGGGGTAAATTTTCTACCTCAAACATGAACATTATCAGGTTAAAATAATATATATAAAAAGTATAGTGTTTGAAAGAAGAAACACTTGGGAATACTCACACAGACACACATACACAAGAATATATGGGAAAAATCCTCAAGATCATCATACACAAAGAAATAACACAGTAGAAATTATTCATTCCTACATGATGTGATCTAGAGAACTATTGATTATTAGAGTTCCATCGTCTTAGAAGTAAGCATCTAAACTGAATGAGAAGAACCTCTCACCCTCTTAGAAGAATGAACACAGTGCTCCATGAAAATCTATTTTCAGTGTTTGTTTCTGTAACGCCCTGACCCCAGCTACCCAGAGTCGGTGCATTACTTCGTAACATTGGCATGATCACAAAAGATAATGTCTCGAAAGACCGATTAGTTTAGTAGCCTTGGAAACACTAGATACATTCATAAATGTTACATTACATCATAAAGTTAAAAACTAATAATAAAGTCTTCATAGTACACACTCATATCCTCTTCTGACAATCCCTGCAGGTCATTCATAAAATACTTCTTCACATCCTGGAAAATATTAAAACATTGAAAGGGGTGAGCTCAGATGCTCAGTAAGGATAACAATATTGCGGAAGCCTTCATAACTAAACATTCACATTTAAGGCAATGTATAACTAAAACAAAAGCCTTTTTAAACTTGAACTTCAGCATAATATGGCAGAAATAAAATTAAATAATTCCATTTACCTACTCACATGGATATTCTACTAGTCGAATAATCACATGAAATATCAATAACCACTTTCATAATGAGGGAATGTATAATGCCAGACATTCTGAAACATTTTGTCAAGGCCTCGGCCAATACGTCTAAAATGATTAAGGGCTCGGACAAAACCATGAATCAAATTGGGAAAGGGCCTCGGCCAATTCCACGTCTAGTTGTCTCATGAGACCTACCGATGCATCGAGGAGCTATAGCGGGCTCCACCCGTCACTTCTTAAGTCCAATACATTCCTCATATGAATAGGTTTAAACATATCATAAACCATAACATAATCAATTCACATAAAACATGCATAAAGGAAACATAACATTTCCACATTTCAATCACAATATATCAATACAACACATTGATATAATAAAAACGCTTTCAAAACCATTTTCATTACCAAAATAAAAGAAAGTTAAAACTTTGTATTTATTTTTCATTAAAAAAATAATGGCTTGTAGAGGAAGCCGAAACTCAAATAATGGTCACGGCAGCGGAGAAGTCATTGTCGCCACATAAGTATGGAAAGAAAAACATTCCCTTTTGTCATTTAGAAAAACGCTTCTTATAAAAAAGATTCCTTTTGAATAAACATAAAAGTCAAAGGGGTTTATACACCGTATAAAAGAAAGTTGTGTATAAAACCAAATATGCCTCAATGAAAGGAGATTGAGACTAAGTCCTTAAAAAGATCATTTTTAAAATATAATAGATCTAATATGTGTATTCACTATAGGTACACATAAAGAATGTAAAAATACAAAATAGGACATAATAATATCATGACATAATTTGAAAGTAGGAGATTAACCCAAAGAATGGAAGTTGGGTTAAGAAATTCCCTTACAAAGATCATTTTTTTAAAATAAATAGATCTATTATGTGTATTCACTATAAGTACACATAAAAAAATTACACATACAAGATAGGACATAATAATATCATGACATAATTTGAAAGTAGGAGATTAACCCAAAGAATAGAAATTGGGTTAAGAAGTTCCCTTACCTTGCGTCCTGTCCTGACTCGACCGTTCTTTAACCTCCTGAATAATAAACTAGAGTTGATTCCTATTTACTTAAGAACATTTTTCATGTTCATTATTCCTTTCATATCCCTTATTACCATGTTATGAACATTATGTAATTATTTAAGTTAATAACGGTCGTTTTGTCGATCTTTGGTATTTGAGTCAAAAATAAACTTCTTATAATTACAAGTTGTCCATGTGGTGAAATATCCATTATATCCAGAATTATATTAATTATGTCGATATCATATATATCATATATATACAGTATATACATTCATTTATAATATTACGTAACATTTAGAGGTAAGAAATGAAATGCACCGTTCATGGAGACGGTAAGCCGTACGTACGCATGAACGCTACTTTCATTTCTATTTCGTATTTATTGGAATGAAATCATAATGATATAAATGTATAATATAATTCCAGTATAAAATAGTGTATAATACCATTTACTCCATCCTTTATACATCCCACATATGGCATTAACGATTCAAATCACTTTGAGGGGGCGGTAGTCCGCACTTCCTAAAATGAAATTATCGCGTTTTACCCATAATGGAAATCATAATGTATGCCATAAATGAGAAATAAAGAAGCATAAGTAAAACATAAACATATTATATATCATATATAAATATAGTGACATCTTAATGGCCACCTTTTAAGGTGTTATATGAGTGTCGAACAATCATCGTTTCGTGAGGCAGAAATTCTCCATCCACAGAAAGCGTATGTTCTTTAACCATTAGATGTAGGTGTGTGTAAGTGTAGCTCGAATCCTTCTTATAACAACATCCTAGTATATTTAGGATACTTGTGCTGTTAGAAAAGAAATGAATAAAAATAGTTTAGTGGGTTGGAGAAGAAAAATAAAACAAAACAACATTAGAGAAGACATTACCTCAAAATCGGGAAACTCTTTTTGATTTGAGCCAAAGGCTTCCTTGGGAAGAGTTCTTCCCAAAGTGAGGCTTCTAGGAGTAATAGGGGGAAGTTGGGAGAGTATTTGGGCAGAGGTTGTCCGAGCCAAATGGCTTGAAAGTGTGAATGAGGTGGTAGAGGTGGGGGCCTTTTATAAGTGGAGAGGAGGAGAACTCTTGGAAAGTAAAGAAAAGTCACTTTATTATAAAATGAGTTTCAGATTTTAGAGGTCCCACACTTATATAATTCGAGGATAAGGTGATAAGGGTTCGAAATATACTCATACAATAGGTTTTTGACAAGTGTAAGCCTTGGATTTTACATTATCTTTTCATTTTATTAATATCGTTAAATATTGAGGTCATCGCTGCATCATCATGATGTCATAAATAATTTAATTTATTTAATGTATAAAAATTATAAAAAAAAATACCATGATGTAGGAAATCGTTTTATCTTTCCAATGACCATTTATAGTCAAAAATATGACTTGTATAGCCCCATGTAAAAATTGTTTTAGTAAAACTTTTCATGTTTGTGTCATTTTTTACTTTAACATTAAATAAAAGGTATTTATGTCATTCTCTAACTAAAGTGGCTCCATGGGGTCCCCAAGTTGACCCATGGATTTTCTTGGTCGGCCATGACACATCCAGTGAGGTTAGGACATGTTTCAAGCTCATCTCATATTATTAAAACATTATTTTTACCTTAAACTACACTAATTACCTCTAATCGCGATTAAGAACTTAAAAGTTACTATTCACGAAAAAATTATATTAATCTCATTGAACCACATTTTACTTCTTAATGACAACCATGTATGTCGGATTTTAGAAAATCAAATCACAGAAATGGTAATATTTCATTTTAACGAAAAATCAGTTTTTAACAACCACTTAGTGGTTTCACTATTCATAAAAAATTGAAGTTTTTCAGAATAAGGCCAAAATTTCACCCTAAGATATAATTGATATTCTGAATTCCAAAATGATGTCTATTTTACAAAATTCCAAACATATAAGTTGCATTAATTAATTTTATAATTAATTCCCGCTGTTACAACAAATAGCGTGTTTTTAAGAAACAATTTATATCAAAAGATTGACAATTGTTTATGTCCAATTTTAATGTTAAATTAATTATAATGACCACCATTGGATAAAATGGTAAAAATATATTCTAATTATACTTTAAAACCACTAAATAGTATAATTTATCACTATAAATTATTTTGATTAAAAAAGTTGTTTTTAAGTAATTTTCACTATTAGTAAAAAATTAGAAGTTCTCAGAAAAATACCAAAAATTCAACATAGGCTAATTTCGATATTCTGAATCCAAAAATGAAGTCCATTTTGAAATATAAAATTTCTATAATTTTAAAAAGTGGTTATTACTATTCATAACGACTACTTTGATTAGTCGCTGTGTTTTAGAACTCGAAGTTGCGTACAATGCAAGCTATTTCATTATTGAATGAGAAGCGTATCGTGGAAGCTCAGGGTGTTACATTCTCCCCTCCTTTAATAAATTGCGTCCTCGCAATTTGAAATTTTTTTCTTTGAAAATAAAAGGTTGAAAAGAGAAAATACCTTTGAGGAAAACCCACATCAGAAATAAGATTAATAAAATTTAGCCTTAATAAGAGGGAAAGGGAAATGAAAAAGTCACCACCCAATTATGATCTCTATTAGGAGAACATTGGTTGAAATTAGAGACATATAATTGAAGGAAAAACATAAATATTTGTAGGGAGTGATTGAGGTCATCAATCATAATCAACTGTCAAATTGAGGGCCTCAAAGCCTTCAATCTATGTTGATTTAAAATATCATCAGTTCAACAAGACATAAGGTATTATGATAACACATTTTTATGTTTTAATATCCCTTTACTAAAGTTTAAGAATTAATTTATTCATTGAATAAGAGATAAATATATATATATTTATGCTTGACAATTAGAGTTTCAACCTTCAACTCATCTTTCACTCAAAAAGATAATAGAACTCAAAAATATTATACTTATCCTAATTGTATAAGGTTCCAATTGTTAACACATACCATTTAGATTAGTAAAATTATTTTGTAATAACCAGGGACTTCCTGTAGGCTAGTGGTAGGAAATGAAGTCCTGTCGCACTATGGTTGTGTGTTCGATTCCTGCAGCTTTGTCTGACGCGACAGGTTATGCCCCACCCTACAGGTTGTCCTTTTCCTAAAACTATAGTATCATAATATTACAAAAATAATCTTCATAAATTTTTTTAACCTTAAACAATAATATCCAAATATCAACTTAATCCACTCCAACCTTTATAGTTATCCAAAATACCTTTGTCCAGACTTTCTCTAAAAGGTCTCTTAATTCCAAAATCAATTTATCAGATTCCCCAAACAAAGTAAAGTTTCTCTTATTGTCACATACTAAAAATATGATTACCTTCATCATATTAAAACCTTAATGAAACAACAAGTACTGCAGTACAATACTTATATATATATCACAATATTCTAATAACCAGAATATAATCCATGAGTCCAAAAGCACCAATACATTAATTATTCCGCTTCAACTGTAGTCATAGCATAAGATTGTCCTTGATCCCTTGGCCTTTTCTGAGGTAAGTTTCCCTGATGCTTAGGACATTCATTTGTATAATGCCCCATTTCCCTACAATTGTAGCATTAAACATTGATAGCCTCTTTCTTTCCCTTGCAATCACGCGCCTAGTGACCTTTTTCTCCACATTTATAACAAACTCCCATTCCTTTTAGGCAAATACCATGGTGATTCTTCCCACAATTATCACATAATGGAAAATCCTTCTTTCCCTTTTTCCCTTTATCTGTCTCTTGTTCCACCGTTCTCTTCTTCTCTTGCTTTACTTTGTTGTCATAAGACTTAGAGAATTCCTTTTCTGTCTTGATAGCACATGAGACAATATCTTCGTATGATGATAAGGATTGTGATACTAAAGCTCGACGGAGAAATGGTTTTAACCCATCAAAGAAACGATCAATCTTACTCCTTGGGTTACGTATATAATCAGCAGCATGCCTCGCTAACCTTGTAAAGTTAGCCTCATACTTTGCGACATTCTCATCCTCTTTCTGCCTCCGACTCAGAAATTTCCTTTCCATATCTGCTCGATGGTCATGAGGAAAGTATTTTTCTAAGAAAAGATCTTTGAACTCCCTCCATTCCATATTCGATATGTCATCATCTTCCTTTGTGTTTTGAATCAATGACCACCATTGATCAGCATCTCCAGTGAGGTGGTAAACTGCCATGATAACCTTTTCCCTTTCACTACTCTCCAAGGCGTGGAATATTTTCTCTAAGGAGTTTATCCATTGCTCAGCTACTAATGGATTTTTACCCCCATTATATGTTGGTGGTTGTTGCCTCATGAAGCGATCTAACATTGATCCTCCATGTTGCGGATCAGGGTGCTCCATACGAGTAAGGTTATTATTCATAACCTGAGTGAGTTTTCCCAGTATGGTAATAAGTTGATCAGCACCAGTTGTATCTCCAGATCCACAATAATTATCTTGAGCAGGAGGGAATCCCAACACGGAGTGCGTGCATTGATACGGTTTCCATTCCTTCCAGTAGGCGCCATTTCTAAACAATGGCATAAACTAGATTAGTTTATGAATCAAAATACATAATTACATACTTATAAAATACTTAACATAAATTGAACTACTTATGGATATAATCCATAATTAAAAAAAATTTCTTTGAGGAAGTATATACTCATAACCCTTCATAGTGGTTTGTAAGAAAACGAGAATTATCCTAAGCATATCCCCCGGGAGTGTCGTAACCAAGAGTGCATCAAGGCCCGTTGTCGTGCACCATTTCCCGTTCGAGTCTAGCTCAAAGCGGTGTTTTCGGGTTTTACCCGTAGGTACATCTGTACCAGAGCCGCCTCTACCTGCTCGTATCCAGATAGGGATGTATTGCTCGGAAAACTCACAAAATCTCTACAATACCAAAATTCTAGGAAGTTCTTCTATACTAATCCTCAAAGTCTATCTTCGGGCTATGTGCTCTAATCAGAGTTTATCTAAATCTAGCTTCCAAGGTTAGTACTAAACTGCCTCTGATACCAACTGTAACGCCCCGACCCCAGCTACCCAGAGTCGGTGCATTACTTCGTAACATTGGCATGATCACAAAAGATCAAGTCTCGAAAGACCGATTAGTTTAGTAGCCTTGGAAACACTAGATACATTCATAAATGTTACATTACATCATAAAGTGAAAAAATAATAATAAAGTCTTCATAGTCCACACTCATATCCTCTTCTGACAATCCCTGCAGGTCATTCATAAAATACTTCTTCACATCCTGGAAAATATGAAAACATTGAAAGGGGTGAGCTCAGATGCTCAGTAAGGATAACAATATTGCAAAATCATTCATAAATAAACATTAACATTTAAGGCAATGTATAACTAAAACAAAATCCTTTTTAAACTTGAACTTCAGCATAATATGGCAAAAATAAAATTAAATAATGCCATTTACCTACTCACGTGGATATTCTACTAGTCGAATAATCACATGAAATATCAATAACCACTTTCATAATGAGGGAATGTATAATGCCAGACATTCTGAAACATTTTTTCAAGGCCTCAGCCAAGACGTCTAAAATGATTAAGGCCTCGGCCAAAACCATAAATCAAATTGGGAAAGGGCCTCGGCCAATTCCACGTCCAGTTGTCTCATGAGACCTACCGATGCATCGAGGAGCTATAGCGGGCTCCACCCGTCACTTATTAAGTCCAATACATTACTCATATGAATAGGTTTTAACATATCATAAACCATAACATAATCGTATCACATAAAACATGCATAATGGAAACATAACATTTCCACATTTAAATCACAAGATATCAATACAACACATTGATATAATAAAAACGCTTTCAAAACCATTTTCAATACCAAAATAAAAGAAATTTAAAACTTTGTATTTATTTTTCATTAAAAAAATGATGGCTTGTAGAGGAAGCCGAAACTCAAATAATGGTCACGACAGTGGAGAAGTCATTGTCACTACATAAGTACGGAAAGAAAAACATTCCCTTTTGTCGTTTAGCATCTTCGTATAAAAAAGATTTCTTTTGAATAAACATAAAAGTCAAAGGGGTTTATACACCGTATAAAAGAAAGTTGTTTATAAAACCAAATATGCCTCAATGAAAGGAGATTGAGACTAAGTCCTTAAAAAGATCATTTTTAAAATATAATAGATCTATTATGTGTATTCACTATAGGTACACATAAAGAAAGTAAAAATACAAAATAGGACATAATAATATCATGACATAATTTGAAAGTAGGAGATTAACCCAAAGAATGGAAGTTGGGTTAAGAAATTCCCTTACAAAGATCATTTTTTTAAAATAAAATAGATCTATTATGTGTATTCACTATAAGTACAAATAAAGAAAGTACACATACAAGATAGGACATAATAATATCATTACATAATTTGAAAGTAGGAGATTAACCCAAAGAATAGAAATTGGGTTAAGAAGTTCCCTTACCTTGCGTCCTGTCCTGACTCGACCATTCTTTAACCTCCTGAATAATGAACTAGAGTTAATTACTATTTAATTAATAACCTTTTTCATGTTCATTATTTCTTTCATATCCCTTATTACAATGTTATGAACATTATGTAATTATTTATGTTAATAACGATCGTTTTGTCGATCTTTGGTACTTGAGTCAAAAATAAACTTCTTATAATTACAAGTTGTTCATGTGGTGAAATATCCATTATATCCAGAATTATATTAATGATTTAGATATCATATATATCATATATATACAGTATATACATTCATTTATAATATTACGTAACATTTAGAGGTAAGAAATGAAATGCACCGTTCATGGAGACGGTAAGCCGTACGTACGCATGAACGCTACTTTCATTTCTATTTCGTATTTAATGGAATGAAATCATAATGATATAAATGTATAATATAATTCCAGTATTATATAGTTTATAATACCATTTACTCCATCCTTTATACATCCCACATATGGCATTAACGATTCATATCACTTTGAGGGGGCGGTAGTCCGCACTTCCTAAAATGAAATTATCACGTTTTACCCATAATCGAAATCATAAAGTATGCCATAAATGAGAAATACAGAAGCATAAGTAAAACATAAACATATTATATATCATATATAAATATAGTGACATCTTAATGTCCACCTTTTAAGGTGTTATATGAGTTTCGAACAATCATCGTTTCGTGAGGCAGAAATTCGCCATCCACAGAAACCGTATGTTCTTTAACCATTAGATATAGTTTTGTGTAAGTGTAGCTCGAATACTTCTTATAAAAACATCCTAGTATATTGAGGATACTGGTGTTGTTAAAAAATAAATGAATAAAAAGAGTTTAGTGGGTTGTAGAAGAAAAAATAACAAAACAACATTAGAGAAGACATTACCTCAAAATCGGCTAACTCTTTTTGATTTGAGCCAAAGGCTTCCTTGGGAAGAGTTCTTCCCAAAGTGAGGCTTCTAGGAGTAAGAGGGGGAAGTTGGGAGAGTATTTGGGCAGAGTTTGGCCGAGCCAAATGGCTTGAATGTGTGAATGAGGTTGTAGAGTTGGGGGCCTTTTATAAGTGGACAGGAGGGGCACTCTTGGAAAGTAAAGAAAACTCACTTTATTATAAAATGAGTTTCGGATTTTAGAGGTCCCACACTTATATAATTCGAGGATAAGGTGATAAGGGTTCGAAATATACTCATACAATAGGTTTTTGACAAGTGTAAGCCTTGGATTTTACATTATCCTTTCATTTTATTAATATCGTTAAATATTGAGGTCATCGCTACATCATCATGATGTCATAAATAATTTAATTTATTTAATGTATAAAAATTATAAAAAAAATACCGTGATGTAGGAAATCGTTTTATCTTTCCAATGAACAATTATAGTCAAAAATATGACTTGTATAACCCCATGTAAAAATTGTTTTAGTAAAACTTTTCATGTTTGTGTCATTTTTTACTATAACATTAAATAAAAGGTATTTATGTCATTTTCTAACTAAAGTGGCTCCATGGGGTCCCCAAGTTGACCCATGGATTTTCTTGGTCGGCCATGACACATCCAATGAGGTTAGTACATGTGTCAAGCTCATCTCATATTATTAAAACATTATTTTTACCTTAAACTACACTAATTATCTCTAATCGCGATTAAGAACTTAAAAGTTACTATTCACCAAAAAATTATTTTAATCTCATTGAACCACATTTTACTTCTTAATGACAACCATGTATGTCGGATTTTTGAAAATCAAATCACAGAAATGGTAATATTTTATTTTAACGAAAAATCAGTTTTTAACAACCACTTAGTGGTTTCACTATTCATCAAAAATTGAAGTTTTTCAGAATAAGGCCAAAATTTCACCCTAAGCTATAATTGATATTACGAATTCAAAAATGATGTCTATTTTAAAAAATTCCAAACATATAAGTTTCATTAACTAATTTTATAATTAATTCCCGCTGTTACAACTAATAGCGTGTTTTTAAGAAACAATTTATATCAAAAGATTGGCAATTGTTTATGTCCAATTTCAATGTTAAATTAATTCTAATGACCACCATTGGATAAAATGGTAAAAATATATTCTAATTATACTTTAAAACCACTAAATAGTATAATTTATCACTATAAATTATTTTTATTAAAAAATTTGTTTTTAAGTAATTTTCACTATTCATAAAAAATTAGAAGTTCTCAGAAAAATACCAAAAATTCAACATAGGCTAATTTCGATATTCCGAATCCAAAAATGAAGTCCATTTTAAAATATAAAATTTCTATAATTTTAAAAATTGGTTATTACTATTCATAACGGCTACATTGATTAGTCGCTGTGTTTTAGAACTCGAAGTTGCGTACAATGCAAGCTATTGCATTATTGAATGAGAAGCGTATTGTGGAAGCTCGGGTTGTTACAGTTTCTTGAAGATGACTCGATCTTCAACTGTGATACATCCAAGAGTCTAGAGGTGAATTTAATAACAAATAGAGAATCTATATTCCCTTATAAATATATTATTCTCTGTTGTGTACTATTTAACTACATTTTAGAGCAGTATTTGTGTCCATACTAAAAACATACACTGCCTCTTTCACAAAATTGGAGGATAATATATATCCTCAAACTACTATTCTCCTACACTTTTTTGTCCTGTGAAGAATAGTGGATGACATCATGTGTGACCAGATTGAAATTTTTTCAAACGTAGAAATGTGGTAGAGGTCTTGCGACCTGTAATTTTTGTGTACTAGTTTGTTAACCCCAATCCATGGTGTGGATCAAATTCATTATTTATATAGATTTCTTGGTGTCAGGTGATCACAAAGTGGAGATGACTGATTATTTTCTTGATACTGATCATATTAGTTTATATGAGTTGGGTTCTCAATTTATCATTTCCCTATTTTAATTCATTATTCATAAAAATATGTTTTACTTTGATGGTTAGTATTCTACATTAGTTATAGTTTATTTTCATTAATTGTGTAGTTTCAATAGTTGTATCAATATCTCATATTGTTTTAACTATGAATTAATCAATCTTTTGAGAAACTATTTGTGTAGTAATCCTATTAATTTTACTACCTTTGTTAACTTGACAGTTTTATGTTAAATTGGGGGTATCTTTTCAACAAAAGTTTTAATAGATTTTTTTATAGGAACTCAATTCACCCCCTCTTGAGTGTTCTACTCTGACCCACACTAAGTATTTGAGCTCAACCATATTATTTCCGTTCCCTAGGAATAATTGATGTGTACTCAGAAATTCATACAAAGATACTTTATCTAGAAAAAATTTATTATGAAAAGAAAACATTCATGTTTTAATTATTGTATTAATTTGTAATATAAGACTCATGTATGTATTTGGTTCACCAAGACTATTAAACTCATTGGTCCCTATGAATTTGATTCCTTGTTATCATTCGGATGTAATGGAAATTGGCACTAGCTCTAGGATACTGGGGTCTGGGGGAGGGCTACAATTTTGGAGTTTAACCTAGTGGGGAATGGTTCCCTTTTTTGTGCATTCCATATTGGTCAAGAACCAAGGATGGTGAGGGAGTATCTAGTCTTTTTTACTGAATGTGTCTCAAATAGTAGAATTCCATATTGTGGAAGGTATAAGGGTTGAGATAACGACCAAAAATATTTACCTCCGATCTAGAAAATGATTTATTCTCTCTATGATGATGATGATGACGAAAAATCATACAACCTTATGGGTTGGGGATTATATGATGTCATAATATGCATCTTTGACCATATTTTTGATGATATAATGGTTATAGTCATGGTTTTGTTGAATAATTGGATGGGAATAGAGATATAAATGCCTAAGTACCACTAGTATGGGGTTGATATAAAACTACCATTTATTTACCTATGACCATATTGAGGGATGATGAACCTGGTGCTGAATATTTAGATTGAAATTCCCCCATTCTAGTGGTGTGAGGTTTTCCTTACAGTTGAATCCATCATGTACTTCATCCTCTTAGAGATTTATCCTCGGAGGGGTGGAGGTTGTGAAATATATCCACGAGCCTTGGGGGACAGGTTTACACCTCAATGGATTCTATGGAAGATGTTATTACAACCTGTTCGATATGGCACAATTGTTCTCATGTATGATTTTGTTATAGTGTAAGCTTATGATGGAAATCATTCGTTATGGTATGTTTTTTGTTTAATTCAATCTTCAACATTCATTCATAAAATGTGGTCCCATTCCTCCAAGGGGCCTAGTCCAAAGTTCTTTTTTATAACATGTCCCTCTGTTCATGATGTATCACCACTGTTTAAGCGGGGGAGTTTCATTATAGTGACCAACTGGATCACATGCTACCAAGTCCAGTAATGTTTTTTAAAAGGCTTTAAATTTAGAGGACAATATACATAAAGAGTTCATTTTTCTAGGTTGTAGTTAAGTGAAAAACTTCATAGATTCCCCATCCTATAATATAGATGCAGGAAAAGGCCTAATTGATCATTTTTTGAAGAGTTGTGATGAAATTGTGGTAGGTTTTTTTATAGATTTTTGTTGTGGTATTCTAGTTTTGGGACCCGTATTATGGAGAAAAAAGATAGGAGTCACTTAAAATAAGGTTTATTGATAATTTTAAAGTGAGAATTATATATTATATAACATATTTTTCTATCCTCTAATCACTGATGATGTTCCCACATATTTTTGCATAGTAAATTTTTTACTCCTTTTATAGCTTATCTGGGATCCCATAGCAAGAAGTTTCAAGGGGCTAGAATATGTTAAAGAGGTTGTTTGTAGCTAAATCTATCCATATATCAATGTTATATTCTTCTTTATCAGACTTACATTCCTCTATTTGTCTAAACCATAGAATTTTCTTCTCGTAGTCACCTGATAACTTCAACGAATGGTGGATGATAGTTAATAGGGAACTATATATGGTTGACCAATATTCTTTGAGCATCTATCTCTATGAATGAGTTTATGTTTTTAGAACCTATATATATATGTGTGTGTCTTGGAAATATTATTATTTCCTTATTGATAGTAGATATCACCATGGGGGGTTGACCACAACGGATGTTATGAGTAGAATACCTATGATTCATCTCCACACTACCATGATGAGGAATATCAGGGTATTGATCAACTTATACTTTTTTTGAAGATTAAGAATACCATTGGGGTGTTAATAATTTATGGTGAACAACTTCATGGAAACTGACACTGAGAAGATTTGGAATACGAGACTCATTACATGTCATAGATTGAATATGACAGACTGCATTTTGAAATTGTGTTGGGATATGAGAATATAGTGTGATGGATGTTCAAATATTTTTATAATCATCTTGTTTTATAGGATTATAATCCCATTACTAAGAGGATACTAGAATATGTCAAGTAATCTATCTGACTATAATATGACCCTTTCTCAAGGCATGTTCCACTATGATGTGTTGATGCTCAGTTAGAATGAGTATATGAGCCTGATCCCAATCCATTGGATTATGTCGCTGGTATTTTTCAGAAAAAATATTAGCTTATCCTAAGGCATTTCTCTCTCTCACTTGGTGCACTCGATTGGAATGGGAATATGATCCCGGGTTAAATTTTCATTCCCTGTTGGAATATTTCTATGAACCACTAGAATGGGGGACTTAATATAAGCCTCTTATTGTATTTCCTCAGGAGGATTCTAGTGCAGTTGTTCATCAGTGGAATTAGGTATATTTGTATTCATTCCATTATCTATTGGAATTTTCTATGTATCATCACTAATAGGAATATGAGCCTGTCACGAGGCTTTTACCACTCTCACATGGTGATCATCTATCGGAATGGGAATATGAGCTCAATACTGAGCCTTTGAAGTATGCCTCTAGTCTTTTTCAAAATGAATAAGAGCCTTTCCTGAGGCATGTTTCCATATCACATGGTGAACCCCAACTAGAATAGTCATATGATACTGGCCTTTTGTCTGTGGCCTATGCCACCAGTCTTTTTCAAAAGGAATGTGCCCCTGTCATGAGGTATGTTCCACTCTCACTTAGTGAGCCTCAGTTTGAATGAGAATATTACCTTAGTTCGATGAAACATCATTTAGCGGAATATGCTGATAATCCTCCTAGAAGGGAGTAATAATATTCTATTTCTCTAGAGAAACCACTTGTTTATACTAATCTGAGTGTTGTGCTTCCCTGTATATAGGTGTATCAATATGAACCTGTCCCTATATCTATACTGGTGTCAGAATATGTTGACGGAATTTTTTAGGAAAATCTAAGATGTAAGGGAACCCCAATAAAGTGTACCTATGAATGTAATTGTACAAATTTTATATATACACGATATACTAGTAGATATATTCATTTCAATTTAGGATATGATCCAACTATTTTACTTCTTGTTCACCCAGAATATGATGATGCACATCATTCATGGGGGAATGAATATGTGCATCCCCCATACCTGAGGTAGGAATATGACAAAAGTCTTCTTTCGAGTGAGCATGCATATTAACCTGCTCATTCTCTGCCACTAGAATATACAAATATGCTTCTTTAGTGGGATTGAGGATAAATCCCACTTCAGAATATCCAGATATTTCTGAACCCTATGTTTCTTCCTTGTTTCACATTCATGGGTCTTATATGTGGATGTGTGTCAGATGGTATTATTAGCGGGAAACTGAAGGGAACTGGTGTGATGGTGTAGGTGATGGAAGTTGATAGGATCCTTCCTCAGTGGTTTCTGAATTTTAAAGGAGTTGTAGTTGACTCCTTGGTCCACGATCATTAGATATTATATGTGGTGATTTTTATGCTCCAGGGACATTCATCTGAAGAAATTATCCATGGGAATAAGTGCCACTAGGTTTAATTCAGATTTCTTTGGATGATACCGACTTTTTGGTTTTAGCATTTTTGAGACCCTCATGGTTATCCTCAAGATTATAGGGTATACCATGTCAGTGGTACTCCAAATACATTTAATTATTCACCCAACGATGAATGTGCAAGTCAGGTGAGGTCATTTTGAGACCTGTGTGGGTTGCAACAATAACTGGTATTCCAGAATGGTCACTAGATGAAGACATTATCCAGGGCAGAGTATTGACTGTGGGATTAGTATTTGTATTTCGGGTGAAAACAAGGAACACGACCCCTGATCAGTTCATCATCATAGGTACGATATATGCTGAAATAGATATGCACAGAGAACACAATTTTCCATTCATATGCATGTCCTGGATATTATGCTCATGTGGAATTTTCACAACAAGGATGTACATATTTTATGATAACTCTTGGCTTCATATGATCAACCAATAATTTGAATCATTTGGATTATTCATTTCATGTTCCCCCTTTCTTCATAGTTATTGAAAATATAATGGATTGACACATGGAAACCAACCAATTTTTTATTTGAATGATTCACATTGGATCCACAATTTTTGTTTCATTGATGGGGGTTAAATGTGTTGTAGAATTTTCATATCAAGATCAATATTTTTTCTGTCATAATGCATTCACAAGTATATTGCAGATGATTGAGTATGAGGGTGGTTAAATGTGTATCCCAATTCATCACTTCGGGGAAACCATGTTTTTCTTTCATAGAAACTCGCAAGGGTTCCCCAATCCATATCTAAGTACAGAGCTTATTTCCATAGGTGGGAAGGAAATTAATATTATAGACTGAACTAAGATTAGGGAATCAAATTTTTCTAGAGGATGGGACTTTTGTCTCACCAAACCGTTTTTGGGGAGTGTTATTTTCCACTCTGGGAAACTCTTATAGATTTAAGATATGTTCGTGAATCTCTTCCTAATCCTGATATGGAACCGGTTAATGTAACAAAATGATCAATTATTGAATCTCTTTATGTTGAAAGGGACTTCTATTAAGGTTTCCTTTTATATTTATGTAATGTTCTTAATCCATATTCTTTTAATGGGTAGCTTCTTATATGTTGAATCCATATAACAGAGTATTCCATAGTTTATTATCATATAAGGATGCGATTAGTATTTCATGGATTGTATTGATCCATTATAAGGAATATTATATATCCTATAATATAATAGGTTCCAAAATCCACATAGTTCATTAAATCTATACAATTTAGAGTCATAAAGTAGGGGCATATAGAAGGAAACATAGTCACCAGGTATTTAGCTCGATCCTCAGGGAGTCAACCTATGTATCATGATTATGGAAGAAATCAGAGACTTCATAGATAAATATTTCCCTTAGGACATGCTCTGAAGTGGATTAAATTATATAGAGCGAGTCATATCATACAACTAATCGGGTGTTACACATTTTGGTGTACTTGGATGGTAGTGTTTCATGATGAAAATAATATGATCATTAGAACTATTTATGCCCACATGATCCATTCTCAATGTGTGAAATAAGGGATAGCATGTAACCATTCGTTGTGCCTATGGATGATAAATTTTTTTGTTAGGGTAGAACGTTGAATGATTAATATAGATCTCATGATTCAGGATAGATTCTTGCATATCCTATGTATGGAAGGAATGAGAGAAATCATAGTTTTGTTTTATTCCTGGTCTGCTAATGTATAAGGGAGAATTATTAGCCCATAGGAGAGATTGGGTCTCCATGGGGGGAGACTGGGAGACATAGAGGGACTAACATTATGGTGGATACAAATTTGAGAATGATTCTTAGAAATATTTCTTATTAATCGTGTTTATTATAAGAATAAGAGTTTTTTTTATTTCAATTGTGTTCTCAATATATTGATGGATGAAGAAGTAATATTGGCACATGAGAGAGATTGGGTCTCGATGGTTGTAATTTCAAAAAAATAAATAGACATACACTGAGGTAGAGGTCCATTTGAGATTAGTCATTAGGAATGTTTATTATGTATCCTGGTTATTATAGGTATCAAAATCATCATAGTTCATTTGAATTATAATCCCACTAATGGATGATGAATAATGATCAACCCATGGGATGGATTGGGACCTGGTGGATGGAATGCCAGAGACATTTCAGAAATTACACATAGGTAGATTCCTATTTTTTCTCATGCATTATAAATGAATTCTACATCTCATATTTAATAATGTAATTAGAGTCATCATATTTCAGTTTGATCATAACATAGACACTATGGTTTCCCTAAAACAATGGTATTTATAACAAGCCACTGATCGGGGCTTACACACTTCATTTTCTGAAATATGTTTATAGGAAATAGTTATCATTTCTAGGGAAACCAACTTGACAGGGCCTGACTATCTTCTTAAAACGTCTGATTATCTACCCAACATGTTTGAGGATATTTGGATATGTCTTAGTCATTCAAGGAACATGACTAGAGAATATATGATTATCAAGTTGACTTTTCTATAGGAAGTCACATAACATGAATTAAATTTTGGAATACAATTTCGTGATTGGCACTGAGATATCCTCATGTTGACTTCTCTAGAGGACATATCATAACATTAATGACATGTTTGATGATCATTGCATCATCAATGCGGTCACATCTAGAGGGTGTCACTTTATTTGGTTGTATTTTCCGGAGGACATCATAAGATCCAAGATGACATGCTTGTGCTGTGTCTCCATACCTAGAAGAAAATGTTTGGAGGGTTCGACATGATCAAGGATGGCATGTTTTTGAGATAGTACAAGAACTGTTTTACCTATCCTTGTGTCCATGTGAGATCTAGATGACATTTTCATAGTCTCACTTCAGGATTCAAGGTGGCATATATGGATGTCAGCATATGGCATGGATGGTGATCCCAAAGGACACCGCTAGGCCAAGGTGGAATGCCAAGATGACATAGTATGATATTATTAACATATCCAAGGGAAATATCATTATCCATATTTCATGTCAAGGGAGTGTCTCATAATTTGGGGGATATACCCTTGTGTTACATCAAGATTTGTATTGAAAATACAAAGGGAATGCGGATCAATGAATATGTATTTGCATGAGTCTCTTATATTTTAGTCTTTATTACATAATTAATATCATAAGTGCCTTATGTTTGAATAGTGTAATATTATTTTAGGTTTCCCATAAACCATCTGTCATTTAGAACAGTTGATGTTCCAAAATTAATTTTCGTGATTTCAAGTGATCAACTGAAGTGCCTTGTTCAATGAATTTTACCTTAATGAAACCTTTGGTATCACATGATTGGTCTCTCCATGAAATACTATCCTATTCTGTTATGAGAGGTTGTTTTTGGATTTGTGGATACATTTATTTTTGTTTGGGGGGGGATTTATTAGAATCACTGCCGCAATTACATGCTGCCTTGTGCGACACATATGTCCAAAATTTCGGATGGTGTTTTATAAAGGATGTTTTGTTAGGTTATTTTCATGATTGTGTCATCAGTTAGCCAGTAGAGTCAGATAATTCATAGTGACCACAATAATCCCCCATTAGTTCCCTATTTATTATTCCTCGACTGACCAAAGGGATTTTTCCTAACCATGTGAACATGTTAAGAATTTTTTACGAAGTAATGAAAACAAGTATAAAGTCTTCAAGAGATCAGGATTCTCATGAAATTGATTCCATGTGATCAAAGATGGCTTACATGGGGTTCTCTGTGAGGTAAAGGTGACTTTTCTGGGGTAATTCATGAGACCAAATCATCTTATCAAGAGGACATCATGTGATCACTGTTGATCACCTAGGGTGTTTAAACCCATTCATGTGTAGTCCAACATATTCTCACACAACAATAAGATTACATTATTTCCATTATTATTTCCTTATTTATTTTAAAATGGTTGGGGATATAATGAATTTGTGTCAGTATTGTCAAATACAACCACTTTTCCAATCTTTGATGCACTGCATGAAAAATAAAGGGTCATATGATGATGTGTGATCATTTTCATGAAAAATCATTCTTTTTTTTTTGGAACCAGTTCTGGAAATGAAATACTAAATGGACATGTGTGATAACCTTCATATGATGAAGGCAACATGCTACCGGGCTCTTTTATGAAAAGGTGGACATGTAGATACGGATTTCACAGTGCCTTGTGAACATCATGGGCATGTCGTATGAGGATCATTAACAACATAAGGCCACAATCTTTTGTATAATTTTACCCTTTATTTTTCAAGGATTTTGGATTATTTCCACTATATTTCAATTAAAATGTCATTGGAATTGGAGTATTTCACTTGGTAGTGCTACATGATTATTGAATGCCTTATATTCCATCTCATGAAATAAATGATTTTTTGAGGGGATCAGTGTTATATGATGTAGGTCATGAGCTAAGCATTACCCATTTGGATGAATTCTTGAAGGTTGTGTGGTCATTTTTCCTTTGTAGGGGTACATGATCAATGAGTTTTGTCAACATTCTCTTACTTTTCATTATAGTGAAAACAATACTCATGTTTTGGGTATTTCTTCCATTATAGATTTTGTGATTATCATTTGGAATGCATTAAAATATATTATAACTATCATGCAATCCTATATGATATATTTACCCAACAAGAGAGTGGTTAAGCAATGTAATACTCCAGTAAAGATTTGTGAGACCCTTGTATTGTATAGTGGGTATTGAGTATCATAGCATGTTATCCATAATTTCTTTCCCTATATTATGTATTATTATGTGTTCATAATTTCCGTGGAGTGGGTATATGACTTGGGTTTGATGACAACCAATATTCATGTTAACCCTGGGATGAATTTAATGTCTTGTAAGTTTCTTTATGATATCTAAGATAGAAGAAATAAGGGAAATTCAGTTCTGTGACATTAATGTGTAAGGACTTCTTAGATAGGTTGGGAAGAATAATGATATAGATATTAAAAGGGGTATTAGTGTGTTAAGTGTGTTATAATAATAATAAGGTACTTTATTGTTATTTCTCGATATGGGTTGAAATTTTTTAAGGAAAATCAAGAGAGAGGGATGAATTATGAATGTGTGAGAAAAACTGATGCTATGGAAATTTTGAAGAATAAATTGATTGAATTTGATCAATGGCTCATATTGAGCGTGAGTAGCCAGAATGGTCATCTTATGTAATTTTACAATTGACCTATTGGTGAATAAGAGATGGAGTGTCTTAGAAATTATATGATTTTAGAACCCTAAGGGTTGAAGGAACTAATTATCTCTACTGGGAAATAAAACATGTCTCAATTAATGGTGGGGAGGCAGTAATTAAATGGTGAAACCATTAATAGAGATCTGATAATTCAAAGATAGTGGGAAGATGAGGGTCAGGTGACATCATGTTAATTCACTATTATTGGGATATATCTTTAAATACCAGGTGTGACAATTGATTATTGATGGATCAAGATAATTGCTGCGAGTAACGTTACTATTTTGTGACCCTAGGGTGAGGCTCATGGGATTAACCTAAAAAAATTTAATGAGAGGGGCTCATAAATTTCACTGTTTGGATAATAATAAGATTTGTGTAGGATTGTATTTTTGGATTACTAATAAGAAAGGTCGTATGGATTAGATCAACCCATATATGATATGAGCATGTATTTCCCATTTAAAAATGTTTTGAGAAAATTTCATGAGTGATTTTTGAGAAGTCCAAACTCATGAATGGGTGTTGTTATGTGTTTTTTCATGGTTACAAGTGTTTGGGTTATGTTTGATAAAGTGGAAATACCTTGATATGGGTATTGTTAAATAGGATGGTCGAGTAAATTTATCATGTTGGGCGATTCATGGATATGATTTGGGGTCTTATTTTGGTGGAAGGACTAGGATTCCATATTGAAAATGTCCGGATTCAATGACCATGTCCATGGGATATCAATTTTTGGGAAAAAATGGTGACATTTATAGTTGGGTGAGGATCCATGCCCTATGTATATTCTTGGGTATGATTCTATGGTTTCCAATGAGATTGGTGGGAGGTTCTTAGGTGTGTATCAATGTAGCTGATGTTTTTTTTGGGATTAAAAATTCAATAATTTGTGTATGGAATTAGAAAATTTTGAAATTCATGAATGATACTTGGATTAGTGATGTATATCATGGGTAGTTGGATTTTGGAGGTAGTCAATGTAGTGGTATACAAATATTAATGGTTGGGTTCTAATTGAGTATGATGTATTTGTAATAAATAATGATATGTAAACCATTGTATGATCTAACCATGGATTTTTAAGGGATTAGAGAGGTCATTTCATGGTAGTGATGTTGTATTGATCAAAATGGAATATTTGAGGTTGTTCACTTGGTTCATACTAATTTGGTAGAAATATTTCATCAATGAGAAGGTATGGTCACATGTATAAGAGATATTTTAACTTCATGGGGTTCCTATGGGCATCGTTTATAATTGGAATACTTATTTTACATCGCACTTATGCTGAGTGTTTCCTAATTTTCATGATATGTAGGTTCTCCTGATCGTTTCCTTCCATCATTAGATGAATGGATTATCCAAACATACTACCTTAGTGATGGAGGAAATGTTAGAGGAATATGTTATTTCTTTTATGGCTTATTATATAACCATTTAGAAATTTTATATTCCACCTACATTAACTATTATTAGGATTCGATTTAGATGGAACCTTTTGAGGCTTTATAAAGTTGATCATGTTGATCCTCATTGTGATGGCCAGATACCATAGAGTTGGTGAATATGAAACCTAGTCTCATACAGGTGATGTAAGATAATATGCATCTTATGATAATGTGATATGTGACTTCATGAATCATGTTGTGGTCACATGTAGCTTAATGAAATCGTCCTCTATAGTTATATGCGGGACGGAATGTTTTCTTGTGGGGGACACCTTACCTTGGAAGAAGTCATATTTAGAGGCCAGGGAAGTAAAAACCGAGGTTACTGGGGTCATTTGAGTTCATC
Organism: Viscum album; assembly: GCA_963277665.1. NCBI lineage: Eukaryota > Viridiplantae > Streptophyta > Magnoliopsida > Santalales > Viscaceae > Viscum > Viscum album. The sequence goes on along the minus strand of OY728141.1, from coordinate 512,262,593 downwards.
GAGAGGATTCATACAATGAAATATCAATTGGCGGGTTCTTAGGGATAAAATACATTGCACAATACATTCCATTTATCACATCATTGGAGATACCATCCAAATATATTTCATTTGATCATTGTTGATTATGGAAAAATAGGTCATGAAAAATCATTTAATGAATGAGTGGTTTGTACAGTGGATCAGAGTTTGATGTCTACATAAAGGAAGATTGTACTGATAGTATGGATGTAATGGTTGCATGGGAATACCATGGAGGAGATATGACAGTGAGAGCCTGATATGAAAACATAGTGGTTAGAGATTTTAATTAATGAGGCACACTAATTATTGGATGAGAAAATTAAGGATGATATTATATAGAGTGTGAAGGTTGTAACACCCTACATGCTTTCAAGATAAGGCCTCCCCTTGTTGTCCATTACATTTAACTTTTCTGATTAATGGACTTCCATTGTTCAAGATCACATGAGACTACAATTCATCAGATTAAGTCCCAATATATTTCACAATTCTAATTTTTTTAGGCCGAATCAGTTAGGGGTCATCAATAACCCAGACCATTTAAGTCCTTTTTATGTTATCAATGAAATTAACTAATTTTCCTTGAATCTATTGAGAGTTATGAAATTTTATTTTGTCTTGTATTCCGTTAAATTAATTTAAACTGGTTTCCTTAATTTTGTATCATGTGTATGGAACCTAATAGTCCTAGAGGGGATTGTATGACCTGATTTCGGACACCATTGGTCACCAATGACCAAATTATATATGGAATCTAGTTTCAACCCATAACTTTGGACATGGTATTGGTACCAATAAATGAGAAATTTCTAAAGGGTCTAGTGTGGTGTCTAAGTGAACTATTCCGCTTGGATTTTTCTTGAATACTTGCTAGTACAGTGGAATGATATCCTTGAAATGAAGCATGATACATGTAATAAGTTTATGGACTGAGTTAGGTATCACGAGTATAAAAAACATAAATTTCACATCATTTTAGATTGATATTCATTACATTCCATAATAATACACACCTAAGGACTCTATAGGATTAATACATTTTGAAACAAGATACATAATGAACTAATTTTATAAAATATCTCCAACATCATATAATAATTTTTTCTCCCCTAGTACCTTTATTTGGAATTTATTACATAATTTCTTTATTATAATAATTGAGAAAAATGGAAACATAAGAAAGGGTGTGCTCAGATTCATAGTATGGGTAATAAATGGAGATATCAATTGATGATCCTATGAAAGAACAAGATAATGAAAAGGGTATAAGGTCATTATTAGATCCTATAAATTTTATTCCCAATTACCTATAAATCTTAATTCATGTTTCATTTCATAATAATTTATAATTTCAAAACACATGACTCTTAAGAGGGGGGAATTAAAAATTATCGACCATGATCCATGAAAACATTTAATAATCATAATACATAGGTTTGTTTCATACAATGTATCATAGAAAGTCATTTCTTTAGTAAAATATTACTTTTAATGTTATCATAGTATTTTGGGTTCACTTCTCATTCCATAATTTATATAATCAAGGTTCACTTATATTAATATTATAGTGGACTAAGTACCTTACCAAACTTGGTTCACTCCCCATTCCTATCCATATTATATCATATGAAATAAATCATTACCTAATGCATTGGTTGGTTTTGATAGTCCCACCCATCATATAGTGAAAACCATTAATATTTATGACACATGATTATAGAAACATTGTCAATTTCATTATAACAGAACCTATGAAAAAACCAGTTTCATAAATATTTAGTCATCACATAATGATATGCCACCCATAGAAAGAACATGTATAGAATCATTAAATCATGTCCCAAATTAAACCATATAATTATTAAATTTTATTGACATAAATGAATAATAACATTGAAATAATATTTAAATGTTTCTTTGAAAACATGGGAGAATATCTTTTTCCATAAGTATCTTTAAAACTGAAAATTTACAGAATAATAAATAAAATATATTATTTTAAAATAAAAATGGAAACATTAAAATCCATTTTCAATGAATTTAATTGTTATTATGGTGGGAAATTGTATTCATATGGTATATATTAAAATAGTGATTTCGTTCTGACTCTTGGTAAAAACCCCAAAAGAAAATTGTTTACAATTTTTTTAAAACAAATACTTATTAACCCTTTGTATTGAAATTTAAACAGATCTAAAAATAAATCAATAATAATACGATAATAAAAATAATAATTTTGTAAATAGTTTAATGAAAGTGGACATGGAAGAAAAATTTTATAAATTAAATAGCAAATGAGGTCTACTTTTCTTAATAAACATTATATATATATATATGTCAAAAAGGGAATAAAATTGTATTAAAAAGAAAATTTCTGGAAATAAAAATATTATAATAAAATATATGGGGTCTCAAGGATAATGATCATATTTTTTCCATCAAGGTAAATTTAACATAGACAATCCTGAAAAGAAGTGAGATTGTAACATAATCCCAAACATCATGTCCTATATTTATTCCTATGAATTTCTAAGACCATTTATAATAAATTTTAATATATTATACATAAATACCAAAAAAATATTCATTGATTAAATTCAATGTAACAATTCATAATTATTTTCAATTACACATTTGTTAACAATATTGTCACCATAATCAACATTTGAGTTAATACATGTTCTTTTTCTAGGAATGTTTTACTTTATTATTTCCTTTAATTGAAATACTATTTTTTTAATCATATAAAAATTTCTAATAATTTTATTATTATAATATTTTTTCATTATATACACTATTATAACCATTATTATATTATGGTGATGAAAAATGGATTACATTACTTTGTCATGACAGTAGTTCATATATACGCACAATTAATGATTTACTTTTTCAGAAGATTAAATAAACGAAATATAAATAATAATATATATATGAAAAATAATTATAAATAAAAGAATATGTAATATAATAATTAAACCCATTCATATGGCATTACAAGTATGGAATACATAAAAAAGGAATCACATCAATTTATGGACGTGTAAGTCAACCTGTACTAGTGACTAACATTATCCTTTTTTATATAATGGGAAAAGGTTGAAATGGGTATAAAATAAACATAAAAACATATTATTATTGTAATTATAATGATTTAATTATTTTAATATGGTTATATATTTTTTTATGAAGGTAGAAGAAGAAATAAAGTTAAAATAATTTTGTGAAGACAATTATATATTTTTAAGAATCCTCATTTGGTTCGCTTCTTAATGAGAATTAGGTTGGACTTTAGAGAAGAAAAGAACATAGAAAATATGTATATAAAATTTAATAATAGATTTTTTAGGTATTTGCTAATCAATATGGCTGAAATGGTGTGAATAAATAAAGTAATATTTTTCCCTTTTATAATTGAGGTTCTTGGAAAAAAATTTAAACACTTAAAACATTAAAATATAATAATGTCATATTCAATTAATGGTTTCCCAAAATCAACCCTAATTATAATATAGTACAAATTTGGATCTAAAGAAACTAATAAATTGTATTTAACCATTTTTTAGGTTATTTTAACCATTATCAATTTATTTTAACCCCTTATTAACCCTTTTTAACAATTACCGTAACATGGATTTTTTATAGAGTTTCTATGCATTAGAACCAATAATAAAAGTGGAATCTATAAAAAATTTAAAATTCATTAATCCAATTATGGAAGAAATTTTATAAAATTCAGTTCCCATATGTTTTATTAATTCATTTTAAATAATAACAGAGAACAAAACAAAACCAATTTTTAGAAAAATCTATTTTTAAGATTAAAGCTAAATTTATTCACTTTAAATTCCAAATAATAAACATAAAACGAATGTTATGAATATTTTATTTGATAAAATATCTATAATTTTCATTAAAACAATTAATAAATAGTTAATAATTCATTTTATTTTGAAAAAACACATTGTGAGCATAAAACCATTTATATAGAAAAACATCACTTTTACATTCAAGTAAATTAAATATATTTTCCAGAAAATTGTATACCAATGAATTAATTTTATAATTGTGTAAAAAAAATAGTTTAGTTGTTACTTTTTATATACTCCAATATAATTTCTTGGTGAAACTAGTACATTTAATAATAATATTTCAATATTATATCATATTTCATTTGAATACAATGTTGCATGTAATGAAATCTATCAAATATATAATTATTTTTTTCATAGAAATACGACATAAATGTAAGGGTGTTACATTATATCCAAATTATAATGATACTTATCTCTTAATTTGATCACTATAATATAAATAACTGACGTTACTTTTCCCATATCACATCCTTGGGTTCCCATGTTACTTCCTCAAATATAGAGTTTCACTACCAAACATCGACTCAATGATTGGTCATGTTCTGAAAAAAAAATTATACCTTCTATCTGGAATGTCTACAGATTATTACTCATATGATTGATCATGATCCAATGGCATGACCTGTTATTCTAATAAATTTTAATGGTCAGGTATGCACTTCATAAAAAGTGATAGATTAATCACATGATGAACATGAGATAGATTCAGTGAGAGTGATATGAAAATTAAAAATATAGAATTTTTTTATATCATAGGCTTGGAATTCCATTATATACATATTTCATAACCTTATTCATTATAAATATCCATAGAAACACCTTTTAACCAACTTTGAACTCCAAATCTCACAAATGATTATTAGTATAACTTTTATATTAACTTTTATCTCCCCTGATGTGATTCTTAATGGACTTAACCTTCTCTATTAATTTGTAAACTAGATTAGGTCCCAATATCTTTATTTTATTAAAATTATCATATAAAATTGGAGTTATACACTTCCTGGAATAAAAGGATTCATAATGAGACATATTAATATGCATGTGAAGGAAATTATTTAAAGAACATACCACAAACAGAAGGTGTTGATCCAAACCACCTTTAAAATCCATATAAAAGGATCAAATAATGTCTTATAGATTTTTAATGGTCCTATTCTAAATAAAATCTATCAGAGGATGATATAAAGTGCTAAATATTAGTCAAATATTAAATTCTTATTGAATACTTATCGATAAAATTTAGGTAAACCTCATATCCCAATCCGTTACAATATACTGTAGAAATCCATGAAACCTTGTAACTCTTTTAATGTATATCCTATAAATATGATCATGAGATAAATATTATCTACATGAAATTAAATGAACAGATTTTATATTCGATCCTATCCATGAAACAATTAGCATTTCCTTCTAATTCAGGGTATTATCCACCTTGGTCTCTTTACAAGGATGGAAATTTATTGAGAATTTATAATATTTAATCAATTACAAAAATCAAATTTTTTCCAAATTAAAAAATAATGTAATTATATAGATAAATATTTTATGATTCGTATCTATATCACACCTTTCACCATATTCATAATACCACGATATTTTCAATCAAACAATTATGACTACGAAATCCATATAATGATGTGGTTAATTTTTTTCATTGATTTTCAATTTATGGAATGAATAATATACCACCATGAAATTCTATATGGGGACGCATCCCAATACCTTCTTTGATGCATCACAATAAATTACATCCCCTTCTACACTATATGGTAGTGTGAGTAGAGGTGTAAGAAAAACCATGTTTTATTCTCTATGAAATTTTCTTCACAATCATATGTCCATAGAAACATGTATCCATTCCATAAGAACATTGTTAGTATATAAGATAAATGTGAGAAATCAATCAAAAATCATCGATAGTATGTAGCCAGCCCACGAAAATAATGAATCTCAATTACCATGGTTTTCTTTTTTTCCATTTCTCAATAACATTCATCTTTAAAGTATTCAATGATATACCCTCGCTATAGATTATTTTACCAGGTAATTATATTTTCATATGAAGAATTCATATTTGGTAAATTTAGAATACAACTTCTACATCCATAGGGTTCTTAAAAAAGTCAAAAAATGAACTTCATATTCTTCTTTAGTCTTTACATATTTAATAATATCATCCATAAAGACTAAAAAAATTGATTAAGGAAATCTATAAAGACTCAATTAATTATATCCTTGAATATATTTAAGGTATTGGTAATTACAAATGGCATAAATATAAATTCATAAAGATTAAAACACAAAAATAAGGATGCCTTGGGATATCCACCTTCATGACCCACAATTGATGATATTTTGAATGAAAATTAATACTGGAAATGCACTAATCTCCATGAAGTTAGAAAAACGTCCATTAATAAATGTTAAATTATTCTTGTTATTCATTTTGATTTTTTTATGTTCTCGTTAATAAATTAAAACTCACATTGAACCATCTTAATTAGTAAATAAAAGAATAGGTGAACTCTAAGGAAACACACTCATACATATGAATCCTATTTCAATATTCACAAGGATTTGGTACATCTTTTCATATAACATAATAATGTATATTCTATATAGAGTCTCTGATAAAATTTTAGCACTAGGTAAGAGTCATACTGAAAACTCCACATACTGAATTATTGGAAGAGTAGTAATGTTTTTAAGAAATGTATTAACACATTTCTAAAAAACTGGAATATCCTCAAATTTGAGATTGTCCTGAACCGTTTGAGATAAATACCCCTCATTATTGGGTATTAATACTCACACAATGGATGTATTTTCATTTGGAAGTTCATATTCATCCTCTCAATAAAAAATTATCATTGGTTTATTCAGAATATCTTATGTGACTTCCTTCATTGGATATTGATTTCTTCTTTATATAATTATTGTCAATCCATTCCCAAAATCACATAAAATATAAATTGATAGACAATGACAAGAATTACTAGAATAATATTCCCAATTTTTTTCAGAGATATAGTAATGAGATGTGATCATCGTACCATTATGATTTTCCAAAAATTATTCAACATCTAACAATTGATGTAGTGGTATGATACCCTTAACAAATAAATTATATATAAAAGAGTTTCAAGAAATATAATCCAATAATATATTTATAGTATTAGAGTGTATGATAAGTATAATTTTCACCACTTCATTATTGTGACCCACTTCAGCAGTTGTGATTACAAGATCTATCCCTTTATCTTTTGGATTAAGTGGCTTATAACAATAATTTTCATCATTAACCCTAGTTTGTAGACAATGGTTACCATAACAACCATACTAATTATACTTGTAGAATAATATTGTGGGCGGGTCACTAAATTTATATTTATCCACATTATTTTCATTGTATTTACTGTTAACATATCATTAACATTCTCTTTCTCAATGGACATCATTCTTATACATGAAACATTTACGAGTACACTGGATGAAATTTCCCACATGCTTATTTCCACAGTTTGGGTACAACGAAAGATTAATCATCTTTCTATTATGGTCTTTATAATTATAATTTCTCTGATATTAAATATTTATCTTCTTATACCTAATACCATGAGAACAACGACAGTCTCCCATCTCTATTTCTTACTTGAGAGCACATTGAACGATTTCAACATATCTAAACTTTTTTTTATAAAAAAGTATTTTTTTTAGACATGGTATCAAAACACTAAATAAAAAATCGTTTTTTCTTTTTGATTGGACGAAAAAACCAAAATTTTACTTTCACCATCTTTTAAAAGATACCACATTGGCATGGGTGGATTCAACATTTTTTTTCTTTAGTTCCAAGAATTCCACATCTATTTTAATGTGATGACTTAGTAGAAAATACATATTAAGAAATACCTTTTTAAATTATCCCATGTAAAATATTGAATTTAATCCACTTAACTAGTATTATTGATAATATATCACCATTGATACACTTCATCTTCCAATAAATTTACTACCATGGAAACATTTTCATCTTCTGAGAAATTGAGAATGAAGAAAATATTTTCAATGGTACTAATCCAGTTCTAAAACACTAATGAATCATAGAACCCAAATGATAGAAGGTGGATGTCCACCATGAATGGCTCAAGGTTATTTTTGTCCCCCCTTTTCTTATTTTTAAAGTTCAGAATAATTCATGGACTTATATAATTGAATGCGCATAACAATAATATTTTCTATTCCATGCACCTAACCATTTTATTTATCATTGTATTTTTGATGAAATTCATTATTAGGATGATTTTGTCATGTTACAACCATTTTCTAACACCTAAAATCTAAGTTACATCATCACGATGTAATAATCATAATGAAAAATCTTATAATCATGAAAATAATTCATTATAAATCCTAAATTATTACAACTTTTTATCAACATATGAATGTTTCTCGTTCACCCTATTTAACTTTTATCTCATAATATATTACATTTGGTCTTATTATTATATTTTAAATAAAATAACCACAAAAAACCAAACCCTATCTATCATACCAACTAATGTAACTTTAGTATAACATACATAAATATTGCATCAATTTTTATAAATGTTAAATACATTTCACAACAATACAATCCTCGCTATTGTTACATTTTTTTGTATTTGGATACTAGGTACACAATCAATTTATTTCAATGAATTTCTTCAACATCTCAGATATATATCTCCATTTTTTAGTTCCCTTGATAGGTGTTTATTACATAAAACTATTCCTCATAAACTGGGAAAAAATGGAAAAATAAGAATGGGTGAGATCATATGGCCAGTAAGTATAAACATGGGAGTCATTCATCAATAACCATATTCAATGGTATGATAATAATAAGTGTATTAGATCACGATCATAACATATGAAAAATATCCCAACCATTCATATATATTAATTTATGTGTCATGGGAGACCAATTTATAATTTCAATAAACATGATTAATAAGAGTGAGGAATCATAAAAAATCAATCATGATCTATGAGAACATATCATAAAAATAATAAATAGGTTTATAGAATACACCTATGTATATAAAATAATCTTCTTAGTCAAGTCTCACTGATAATACTATCATCCTAGATTTATTTCACTCCCCAATCCGTCAATTTCATTGTCCGGGTTCACTTTCTAGACATTTATAGTGGTTAGATTCACTTAATAAACAAGGACCACAACCCATTATAGTCCATAATGTATCATGATATATCAATCATTACCCAATTCATTATTAGAATTTAACTAAACCACCGATCAATCTAAAATTAAATTTTTATTAATCCATTTTTAAGTAAAAATAAGAAACCATAGTTCACAAACAATCTACCACTACATGCTAAAATAGCTCTCAAAATGATTAAACATATGAAAACCCTACTCTTTATTACACACGTAGACATTATTTATTACATAAAACTGACACTTTATACAATATAGAATATCGAGAGGTAAACTATCTTTGGAGCGTATGATCATTACATAACAACTTGAAACATGAAATATAACATATTTATTGAAAACATTCTTTATATGATAACTACATTACCTCGTACTTAGCACTGGATGGGATAACATGAGAACATGAATAAGAAAATGGTGTGCTATAAATCCCAGTAAGGGAATAAACATGGAATAATATGATGAATAATATACATGTTAGACAATAGACATATCAATGGATTACAAGTGAAAAATGAACATAAAGAAATGGTAATCCATGATAATCATAACATAGAGATGTGGCAACAACACTTAACATGGAATTAGCATGAGCCAAGGCTCATTGCACAGGAAGCATTGGTAAACTCTCATTGCATATGAAGCACGAGTAAACCCTCTTTGCACTTTAATTATCATGATTCAACACACATTACACATGACCTATGATAATACTATACTTTACCCAATTCATTGATGCGCTATGAGGGGGCACCTTTCTTAAACAATAAATTTCATGCATAAGTGTGCAACATGGATCATAAAACCTGGAATCAATCATCATCATTTATTCCAAGATAAAGTGATGTGGAATAGATAGATGAAGCATTATAATCAATATTAAAATTTTCATAATGGTGAATACCCTTGATATAGAAATTGGCATGGTATTCACTACTTGATGGCATTGGCTTGGAAAATCGTAGTGCAATTTAGCAGTATAACCACGTGATATAAGAACACATAAAAAATGGTTGATGAGAGATAAAGGGGTGTCTCTATATATTTACATGAAATGGAAAATAAGGGGTTCATATAGATACATATCCCAACAATCATAATGGAATTTCGATGCATAATACAAAAGATTTACTTGGATGTAAAAGAGGAGAGAGAAATCCCTCAAGGAATTTCAGCATGGTAACAGGTGTACATGTAACGAATTAATGAAAGAGAAAGGGGTATCCAATCCATCCAAACATAAATAGGTCAGTATGGGGGAGGTGATAAATCGTACCCCAACATTCCTAATTGAAAAAAAATAATAACAATTTAACGAAAATCGGACAAAAACGAGAAAGGAAGACATCCCTTACTTGGAAGTGTTCTTCCAAAGGCTTGGGAGATGCTTGAGAGAGGCTCCTTGTGAGTTTGGGGAACCTTGGGAGGATTATAGAGATAAGAGGGAAGAGTTTTGGAAAACTCCAAAGGATATTAGTGATGATTAAGTGGGATAATGGGTGGGTTTATATAGGAAAAGAGAGGGAATTATTTAATATTTAGTTTTGGGAGATCACTCGTTAAACTAAACAAAAACACTAACCATACCATGGTTTGTGGCCATGGATTTTTCCAAAGGGGAGTGTAAAAAAATAATTTATGAGGCCAATGGAAGAACTTTTTAAAATAATAGGTTTGATTATGTGGAGGTGAGTCACACTCTCAATGAAAAAAATTTAAAAAGACAAAATGTTTTATAAGTCTTGGAGGGTCCACTAAAGGTTTTCAAAATAAATCAAACAAATCTAAAATCACATTATTTCCATGGTAAATTATATATTGGGTGAAAATAATGTTTAAAGTATTTTATTACAACTCTATTGCATCATTATGATGTCATAAAACATATTATATATTTAAACGACATTTATTTTTACCCAAAAATTCGGTTGTCTCAGAAAATAATGAAATAATCACCATTGCATAATTTCAAAATCCTAATTCAAAAAATAATATTGATTTTATCTAAATAATGTTATAAATATGTAAATTTTTTCTTTTAAAATAAAAAATGACATTTGTCGAAAATTCATGGGTTTTTATAACATCTACTTTCATACCTTAATAAAAATTACAATTATATTCACAAAAATTTTATGATAATTTATATTTAATAAAAATTAATTTATTAATAGTATATTCTTAAAAAATTATTTAATTAAAAATACATTAATTCATTATAATAGTTTTCTTAGTTGAATATTTACTAAAAATACAATTTTGGCTTTAAAAACTATTTAGAAATTAACAAAAATAAAATTAATTCACATTGTTTATAAAAAAATAATGTACATAGTCATAGTGTTTGGGCCTTGTTACATGACCCCTTATAACACCCACATAAGAATAAAGGGAAAGGTGTGCGATGGTGATAGGCTCCTAGGGTGGCTCGGATAACATCTCTCAAGTGTTAATCTCTATTAACATCCACTTCTCCTGTAGTCGGTTCCACTCAAGATTAACGTGTTAAAACTCAACTTGGGCTTGGGAAAGAGAGAATCCCAATGACACCACCTCCTTTCTGAGATCACATAAATGGGAATCATATGAGGCAAGTCTATAGGATGAGGCCATCACTTCCTTTCTCTATGTAAATTGGATTTTTTAAAGCCCTATATTTATACTAATTATGTGAATAATGTTCAATGTCTATATTAGCAACGGTCAAAATTATTAACATAAAAGCATTGAAGATCACATTTTATATAATCATATTAAGACATTTAATTAGATGAAGAGTTCTTTTCATTAATTAATGTTTGGGTCATTACAATCTTCCCCCCTTAAAAAATTTATCACTTGAAATTTTCTTTTCCCACACTAAAACAGATGTGTGTAACTTTTCTTCATCACTTTCTCTGATTCCCACATCGCTACTTCAAACCTGTTGTTTCTCCACAACACTTTTACAAGGGTCATTGACTTATTTCATTGAATTTTTTCTTTATGATCTATGATCATAACTGGTTTCTACTCATAAGAAATATCATCCTCAAACTGTACTACCTCTGATGTTAGTACATGTGATGGGTTTGGTATTTACTTCCTTAAGAGGGACACATGAAAGACATCATTTACATTGGCCATGGTAGGTGGAAGTGTAGCCGATAGGCCACAACCCCGATATGATCATGAATCTCGAAGGGTATTATGTATATAAGAATTAACTTCCCTTTCTTTCCAAACCTCATGAACTTCTTCCACAGAGTTATGTGTAGAAATTCCATGTCTCCAACTTGAAACTCAAGGTCTCATTGACTATTATCTACATAACACATCTGTCGACTCTACGCAACATTGATATGTTGCTGAATGGTTTTCACCTTCTCCATAATTTCTTCAACCATTTCATGTCCTAACAGATTACGCTCACCGACTTCATCCCAACATGCCAATGTTCTGCACCTCCTCCCATACAAGGCTTCATATGGTTCCATTTGGATGCTTGAATGGAAACTGTTATTGTAGAAGAATTCAACTAGTGGAAGATGTTGGTCCCAGCCTCTTTTGAAATCCATAGAACATTATCTTAACATATCATGAAGTGTCAAAATAGCTCACTTAGATTAGCCATCTATTTGAGGATGATAGGCCATACTAAAGATCAGTTCAGTATCCAGATCATGTTTAAGACTCTTCCAAAATTTAGAAGATAATATTTTATATCTATCAGATATAATAGATAGTGGTACTCCATACATCCTAACCACTTCTCTGATATATTTTCATTCCATTTGATCCAATGAGAAATACTCCTGAATTGAAATGAAGTGTGCAGACTTTTTAAGATGATCCAAAACAATCCTGATTGCATTGTTGCATTTGGATGTCCTCAGAAGTCCGGTGAAAAATTCCATGGTGATGTTCTCCCATTTCCATACTGGTATGGAAAATGGTTGCATAATCCCCTTAAAATTCCTCCTCTCTGCCTTCAATTATTGACAGACTAGGAACATTTATGTATTCTTATTAATCTCATTCTTAAAATTATCCCACCAATAATGGTCTCGGAGATCCCAATACAACTTTGTGTTTCCAAGGTGAACATAGAAATTAGAACTATGTGCATTATCCAAAAGTTCCTTCTTCAGCTTCGAACTTGATGAAACACATAGAATTTTCCCAAATCTCACAACTCCTTATTTAATAACATTTAACTCCGAGGATTTACATTTTTTATAGCTTCCACTTTTTTGTAAATTCCCACATCATCCTTTTAACTATTCCCAAAGAGACGATTTATCAATAATTTGTTAAAGGATTGATGATTTTACCTTCATTATGATTCCCATGTCCACCTTCATCAAATATAAGATGATTGGATCATTTTGAATTCCCATCAATGATAGAATCGTTGGGTCTATTCTACTTAAGGCATCTGCCACCTTGTTTGATTTCCCATGGTGGTAATGGATTGATCAGTCATAATCTTTGATCAACTCAAACCATCTTCATTGGAACATGTTCAACTCTTTCTATGTTAATATATACTTGATGCTTTTTTGGTCCATATATATGTCACACTTCTCCTCAAATATATAATTCCACAAATTTTTTAAGCAAAGATCACCGCAGCCAACTCCAGATCATGTGTTGGATAATTCTGTTCCTGAAAATTCAACTTCCTTGATGTATAGGCAATGAATTTGTCATTTGTCATCAACACTCAACCTTGGACCTTCTTTGAAGCATAATTGCATACCACAAAATGTTATCCACTTGCAGGTAATGTGAGACCGGGTACAGTGAGAAGCATCCTTTTCATCAAATTGAATATTTCCTTGCATTAATCACTCCTAGAAAACATTACTCCATTCCGAGTTAGCATGGTAATAGGGTTGAACAATCATGTGAAATTTCTATCAAATATTTGATAATATCCATATAACCCTAAGAAGCTACAATTATCCATTAGAAATTTTATCCTTGGTCATCCATCTATTGCATATATCTTGGAGGGATCTTGAGATATGCCATTGCTTGTGATGATATGGCCCATGAATGAGAACTCCTTAAACCAGAACTCGCAGTTGTTGTAATTTGCACAGAGCTTCTCCTTTCGAAAGGTCTCTAGTACAGTTCTCAGTTTCTCTTCATGTTCCTCATTGGTTTTGGAGTATATTTGAATATAATCTATAAATACTACCACAAATTTATCGAGGTAATATCTAAAGATTCTATTTATCAATTACTTGATGATTATTGGAGCATTAATTAATCTGAAAGGAATTACTATGAATTCATAGTTCTCGTATCATGTACGACAAAAATTCTGGTGGATATCTTCTTTCTTCACCCTTACTTGAATATATCTCGACTGAAAATCTACCTTGGATATGTATTGTGCTCCACGAAGCTGATCGAACAAGTCATCAATTCGTGGGAGAGGATACTAGTTCTTTATCTTCACTTTTAAGCTCGTGAGAATCAATTCAAAGGATCCTTGACCCATCATTCATCTACATAAAGAGGACTGGTGTTCACCATGGTAATGAACTTGGGCATATAAACAATTTATCCAGATTCTCCTGTAGTTTTTTTAGCTCCACAAGATCCACAACATCCATTCTATACAAAGTCTTGGATATTGGAAACTCCCCAGGTATAAGATCAATTGAGAATTCAATATATATTTTTGGAGGAATACCATGCAATTCCTTAGGAAACACTTCAAATAATTCCATCACATTATACATGTCGTCATGGATGGTTTCCTCCTCAGACTCAATCATTTGATCCATATACGCGTGCTCATAGGAAAGTAATATCGATTCTTGAGATGATGGAGCTAAAGAAGATTCATCTTCTTCCTTGCACTAGTATATAATTGGGGGTTGATTCTCCCCATGGAGAGTGATTTCCGTCCAAAAAAAAATTATTTTGGCTCTATATTGGGAAATCCAATACATTCCAAGAATTGCATTAAATTCCAAGAGAGGGAGAATGATGAGGTTAGCTAGGAAGTTCAATCCGCCGATTATGACATTGGAAGTGTTATATTCAAGGGATGCAATGATTGCCTGATTTTCTGTACTCACTGACATCTTTACTTCCATGACTTGTGGAGTGTTAGGATTGTTCAACTAAACATTCGTGATATAATATAATGCATAGAACCTAAATAAAAAAGTTTGTTTTCTATTATTGGATGGAAAACTACAGTACCCATCTCCAATTATTTGTTAGGGTTCAACTCAGAATTAGTGATTTAAAAATAATTCCCTTGATGCCTTAGAGGTTTTTGGTTGCCTCCAAGAACCCTTAGCTTAGGGAACTAATTTTCATGATGCCCTAGTTCATTGCAGTTGATGTAATGAATAATGCGTTGAGAGTCGAATGGAGTGTTTCTCTCCTCTATCACAACAAAAAGTTTTCTTTTTGGAAGTTAATAGATAGGTGTCCTTATCTTCTACACCTAAAGCATTTCCTCACCCCCTTCAAGGAATTTTTGGGGTGCTTCTTTCCACACCTTTGGCAAGGTGGTGCAGGATCTTCTAAGAACTATTAGATTTATCCATTGAACCTACATAAATTAATTCCACCTTACACTTCTTATCCTTGTGATACCCATGAGGTTCTCCAATCCACATTTCAACCTAGAGGCAACATCATAATATTTCCTCCTAGTTTTTGATGATGTGGATCTCCAGGGATTTATGCTTTCTAGGTTTCTACCCACCAAAGAACTTGTCAAACTTGAATTCAGGGGTAACGACAAATCCAGAAGTAAATCGTGCAAGGATTGTGATGTTTTCCACATATTATCCAATAGATTCATTATATTTTTACTTGAGGGAAAGGAAGTCCCTTTCCATCTTAATATGGTGGGTGCGTGGAAAATATTTATGAAAAAACATCTTCTATAAAACCTTCCATTTCAATGACTTGATCTCCTCCTCAGGCTTCATATTTTTTATCAATGTCCACCATTGATTGGGTTCACCCTCCATACTATAAGCATCTATAAGAACCTTCTCTTGTTCGTAACATTAAAGTATGGAGAAGATCTTTTCAAGGAATTTGATCCATTGTTCGAAGATTGTGGAAACATATGATCCATTGAAAGAAGGAGGCCTTTGTCTCTTGAAGCTCTCCATAGTGACTTGTTCTTTAATAGGGGGGTTTAATGTTCCTCTTGTACCATGTTTATATTCAATGCATGAGTTATTTGAGAGAGTATCATGACAATTTTCTCAATTCCCGCTCCCATCAGATTTGGCATCTCATTAGAAAAATAATCACAATGGTCCCCACATCGGTTGTTAGTCCGAGTCCTCCTATTACCGACCATTGGTTGGAATAAAAGGTATGTTAGGGTTAAGACCTAAATGGTAATCGAAGGATAAAATATATTACTTATAAATAACATTTATTTCTTTAACTTGTGAATCTATAGACTTCAATCTATGTTATCCATGATCTAATTTCTAACATATATTCATTGTGGATTTTTTTTAATTCCATTAATAATGGTTCATATTAAGCTTGTGAATTTACCAATGCATATCCCCCGGGAGTCTCATAACTAAGAGTGAAGCAAGGCTCGTTGTCATGTACCAGGAAACCCCAAGACAAGCCTAAAAATCTTTGTTGGGGTTTTCACCCCTAGGTACATCTATGCTAGAGCCGCCTCTACCAGCTCATATCCATACATGGATGTATTTTAATGATAAACCACTTACTCAATACTCACCAAAAATTAGGGATTTTTTATTATACTTAGCCTTATCCCTAAGACATCTTTCAGGTTTTCTAATCCTAATGCCAAAAAATAACAAAACCTATCCACTGATACCAACAATGATAACCCTACTCTTTATGAAACATTTAAACATGGTCTATTATAAAAAAAAACTTCACTTGATAATAAATTGAAGATCAAGATGTCTAGTGTATTTGGGGCTTAGGATAATTACATAACAACTTAAAGCATGAAATACAATGTCTTTATTGAAAAATTCATTTGCATGACCAATATATTCCCTTGTACTTATCATTGCACGAGATAACCTGAGAACATCCATAAGAAAAGGGTGAGCAATAAATCATAGTAAGGGAATAAAAAAGGTATAACATGAAGAATATAATAAATGTTATAAAATAGACATATCAATGGATAATAGGAGAAATATGAACATAAAGGCATGATAAAGCATGATAATCCTAACATGGGGATGTCAAAACAACACTTAACATGGAATTAGCATGAGCCAAAGATCATAACACTTGGAGCATGAGTAAACCCCCATTGGACATGAATAATTAGTAAACCCTCCTTGAACATGAATTATCATGATTAAACACTAAATTCACCTAGAATATCATGATACTACACTTTACCTAATGCATTGGAGTGTAATCAGGGCACACCCTTCTTTAACATTTCATTTCATGCATTAGTGTGCCACATGGATCATACAACAAGGAATCAATCATCATCATTTCTTCCCCGATAAAGGGATGTGGAATACATAAATGAATATTTATAATAAATAAGTAAATGTGAATAAAGGTGAATACCCTTGATAGATAAATGGGAATGGTATTCAATACACAATGACATTGTCTTGGAAAATCGTAGTGCAATTTAGGTAGCATAACAGCGTGAAATAATAACTCATTAAAAATGGTTGATGAGAGATAAAGGGGTGTCTCATAATAGTTACATGAAATATACAGAAACGAGGGTCTTATAGATAAATTTCCCAACAAACATAATGGAATTCAGATTCATAATGAAAAATAATTACTTAGATGTAAAAGAGGAGAGAGAAATCCCTAATGGAATTTCATCATGGAAACAAGTGTACATTAGAGGCATTAATGAGAGATAAATGGGTCACTAATTATCCAAAAACTAATAGGGCAGTATGGGGGATGTGTGAAATTATACACCAACATATTTAATTGAAAACAATAGGGCATAACAACTTGATGAAAATTGGACAAAAATGAGAAAAGAAAAAATCCCTTACTTGGAAGTTTACTTCCTAAGGCTTGGAAGAATCTTGAGAGAGGCTTCTTGGGAGCTCGGGGTGCCATGGGAGCGTTATAGAGATAGGAGGAAAGAGGCTGGAAGAACACAAAATGCTTTTAGTGAAGATGAAGGGGGATCTTGGGTAGGATTATAAACGAAAGGGGAGGGAATTTTTATTATTTAGGTTCGGGTCACCACACCTTAAAATAATCAAAACCACAAACCAGACCATGGTTATTGCCCGTGGCTTGTTCAAAATGAGAGTGGAAAACCATATTTTATGATTCCAATGGATTAACATTATAAAATAATAGGTTTTCTTATGTAGAGGTGAGTCACACTCCCAAGGAAAACTATGTAAAAAGACAAAATGTTTTATAAGTCTTGGAGGTTCCACTAAAACTATGTAAACTAAACAAATAAAAATCTGAAATCACATTATTTTAATGGTAAAAAATATATTGGTCGAACATAATTTTTATAGTATTTTATTTCATATCTATTGGGTCATTATGATGTCATAAAACACATTATATATTTAAACGATAATTACTTTTTACCCAAAAAATCGACTATCTTAGAAAATATGGAAAATTAACCATGGGATAATTTCAAAATCCTAATTCCAAAAATAATATTCATTTTATCTAAATAATTTTCTAAATATGAGAATTTTTTTTAAAATAAATACTGACTTTTTAAAAAAATTCATGGGTTTTGACAAAAAAAACTTTCAAACCTCTTTAAAAATTAGAATTATATTCATAAAAATTGAACGATAATTGATATTTAATAAAAATTAATTTATTAATAATAGTTTATTAAAATATTATTTCATTAAAAAATCCATTAATTCATCAAAATAGATTTCTTAGTTGAATATTAACTAAAAATACTATTTGTTGTATAAAAAACTATTTACAAAGTAATAATAATAAAATGATTGAACATTCTTTATACAAAAATAATGTACATAGTCATAGTACTAGGGTCTTGTTACATAACCTCTTATAACACTAGCATAAGAATGAAGGGTAAGGTGTGTGATGGTGACATACTCTTGGAGTGGTTGGATAACATCACTCAGGTGGTAATCTCTAATAATATACACTTCTTGCGTAGTCGGTTCCACTCAAGCATAACGTGTTTAAGCTCGTCTTGGGCTTGGTCATGAGTGAAGCCCAATGACTCCACCTCCTTTCCAAGCTCTGAAAAATGGGCTTCGTATGGGGATAGTATACTGGATGAGGCCATCACTTATTTTTTTTGAGTAAATTGGATTTGTTAAAGCCCTATATTTATACTAATCATTTGATCACTGTTCCTTGACTATATTAGTAGTGGTTAGACTTCTTAATATCAAACCAATGAAGATCACATTTTATATAACCATAAGAATACATTTAATTAGATCTAGAAGATTTTTCAATAATAAATGTTTGTTCCATCAATAAAATCAATATGAAGATTATATTACACATCAAATATATATAGTTTCTATTTTATCATACTAAAATTGGTATATGGATCCTCTATGATAAGATCTTGAAGGTGAGTAATCATTCTTTCCACTATCTAAATAAATTCCTCTGAGTTTATTTTTATCCGATTGAATCCTCAGGACAATTTTCGATCATTTTTTTCTATCCATAATTATGGATCCTCATTTGAATCATCTTTACACCTTTGTTCATAAATTAATTTAATCTCCTCTTCCGAGACATTGGGACATACAACTTTTCCTCGCAATTCTAACTTGGAGTGTAGGTTAAGTTTCAAGCACTCCCCAACCTCTTCTTCCTTGTTACTTGTATTCCTACACGATTATTCACATTACCCATTTTATTGAGCTTTTATTTCCTTGTATCTACCCTTCTTGGTTGACCTATTCTCCATTTGTTTTGACATGTAGGAGTAATCCAAGAATCCCTTAGGTTTTATAACGTCCCGGTTCCGGAATCCACCCAGAGGTGCCCCGTACCCTGTTGGTCACATGTCCTCAAGCACGTTTTCCCAAACGACAGAGGCTACCGACTAGCAGCGAGGTCCATGGGTGTGACAGTGGGGAAACTATGCCCTCATTGGAAGAGTACACAAAAAAATAAGAATAAACATGCAATAGCAGAAGCAGTAATAACCAACAATATAAACATCAAAAGACTAAATCAACAAACTAGAGCACAAATGTATATATATGAAATGATGCATGATACATGACTAGAAAAACTACTAAACAAGTCACAATGATGGAGAATACTACAGTACAAAAAACATGTACAAAAATAAATGTAAACAGATCCTCAGCATCGCAAGCCAAAGCATGGTCCCATGATCCCCTGCTCCAAGCAATCAAGTTCCAGAAGTCGAAGGGCACTTTCCCTTGTCTATTCCTGTAACAACATAGTATTCTTAGGCCCAAAAGAATGGCCTAAAAAGGGTGTGAGGTAAAACCCCAGTAGGCATTCACCTGAAGATCTGTGCCAAACAGTCAGTGAGTATATGGAAGGTAAAAGTACAATAAGCAGTAAACAACAACAGCAAGCAATATCAAGTAAAAGTAAGCAGCAAAACAAGATGATACATAGAGGGAAAAAAATCCACAACCAATCAACAACAGTGAAACAAGAATCTAAAAAATCCAGAATTCCTCTGGGAAGTACTCGCAGCCATCTCCTCTGGTCCTATCCAAGAAGTACCACAACCCTCTGGGCAGTGCACTCAGCGTAACCCCTCTGGCGTGGTCATACGAATTTATGAGACTCTCTGGGGATGCTCACTCGGTCAATTCCCCTAATAGTCTAGGGTAGTAAGGGAATCTCTTGAGGAAGATCACGTCATCTAACCCTCTTATCCCCAAGGTCTAGAGACTCTCTGAGGAAGCTATCTCGGTCAATTCCTCCCATAGCCTCAGGTATACCACAGACTCTCTGGGGAAGCTTACTCGGTCAATTCCTCCTCTAGACTAGGAAGGTTCTTAAAGAGATTCAAACAAGGTAAGACTCTCTGAGGAAGTCCACTCGGCTTACCCTCCTGTATTATATTATATCAAAGACTCTCTGGGAGCTCACTCGGTGCATCCCCTCTGTAGTCTATAATATTTAAGACTCTCTGGGAAGCTCACTCGGTCTATCCCTCATAGACTATAGCACCAGGTTCTCTCAGATCCATGCCAGTCAGTGTATAATAATGCTATAAGGCCAATGTAAACCTATAAATCTACTTAGCTAACCAAAGTACACCTATAGAGCTACTTGGAAAAACAGTCTACAAGGCATCAAGCATGTCATGAATTACACCTCAACCTATAACCGCATGGCATGAAAATAGGTGTAACAACCAAAGGTAAAGGAGACCCAAAGGTCATGAACAGAACAATTCAAGGGAAAATACATCCAAGAACAACACATTATCCTCTAACAGGGTCAAATTACCTCAACACAAGCATACAAGGAAGGCAGGAAGACAACACAGGGAAAAAGGTAAACACGCAACACCATGTTTATGGGTATTGGTGGAAATTCGCACATAAAACTCATAGTCTTTGAATGGTAAGGAACATAATACCTACCTCAATCATAGGAGATCAATATACATGAACCACGACAGCTAATTACCCCTAGAATTCACTAGATATGAGAAAATTCACAAAACATTCACCCTTATATATCTTGAGAAAGAGGAAGAATTGGAAAACAAATCTCAAGTAGAAGGAAGAAATCGCTACTGCGCTTCCAATGCAATCGACCATGCTCAAATCAGAAAATGGACGGAGAAGTGGGGGCTCGAGGAAGATCCGGCCATACGGGTCGCTCACGGATGAAGAACTTATAGAATGGGTGTGTTCTTTCCGTCAGGCGCAACCCCGTTGCGTTTTGTGAAAAATAGAAAAGTACATGGTGTGTACTTTCAGAGTACACGACGTGTACTAGGATTTTCAGTACTCTGCCAAAATCGGCCTCCACGTCACCCCTACACACTGTCTATCTGGCCTGGGCACGGCAAGCACATGGCTTCAAGACGGAGAAGAATACATGATGTGTACTCAGAAAGTACACAACGTGTACTTCGAAATTTTCCAGAAACACCATTTTTATTAAAAAATCTAGAAGAAGGAAAATGTTACATAAAACGAAGATTCGGGTTCTTACAAACTTCCCCCCTTAAATAAATTCTTCCTCGAATTTCCTTAGATGGGCGTTGAAGAAGGATCGTTTAATAGTTCTAGCCATTACGATCGAACCTCGGCCTACCTCTCCCAAGTATCCTCATGTACTCACCCGTGCTGCCATAGCACTCGTACTAGAGGAAAAAACCGGCCTCGGAGAACCTTTGTAATGCGATCGAAATTCCGGATAGGATGCTATTCAAACGACGCATTCGCTTCGAGCTCAACCTCCTCGGGCTGAAAGACATGCGAAGGGTCTGAAATGTAACGTCGGAGCTGAGAGGCATAGAAGACATCGTGCATGGCCTGGTACCTCCGAGATAGCTAAAACCAATAGGAAACTAGTCCAACTCTCTCCAACACCTCCAACGGCCCGACGTACCGCGGTGAAAGCTTATCCTATCTCTAAATCCTCTTGTGTCCCAACCTCGATGCGACACACAGGAAACCCTGATCTCCGACCTAAAACTCCAGAGGTCACCTCCACTGATCAGAATAAGACTTCTGTCGAGACTGAGTTGTAGAAATCCTCTTCTGAATCTTCTCTATCTGCTCAGAGGTCTCCTGAACAAGATGAGGTCCCAGCAATGCTGCCTCTCCTTCCTTCAGCCAGTATATGGGTGATCGGCATGGCCTACCGTAAAGAGCCTCATATGGTGCCTTCTGAATGGTCTCCTGGAAACTGTTGTTGTAGGTGAACTCCACAAGTGGTATATGCTTCTCCCAAGAACCACTGAAGTCTATAATTAAAGCTCGGAGCATATCCTCAAGCACCTGGATCGTGCACTCGGACTGGCCATCAGTCTGGGGATGGTATGTCGTACTAAAAAGTACCTGGGTACCCAAAGCCTTCTGAAGTCCCTGCCAGAACCAAGAGGCAATGCATGAATTCCAGTCTGAAACAATTGAGTGTGGAACTCCATATAAACGTACAATCCCTCAGTTGTACATTCGTCCCAGATCATTAACACTGAAGGTGTCCTTGGTTGGCAAGAAGTGTGCATCCGTCGTAAGCCTATAGATGACAACCCAAACAACATCACTTCCCCGAGGTGACCTCGGTAACCCAGTCACTATGTCCATTGCGACATCGTTCCACTTCCACTCCGAAATGGATAACTGTTGTAAAAGCCCTGCTGGTCGCTGAAGCTCTGCTTTCACCTACTGACAAGTAGAACATCTCATGACAAAACAAGAAACATCTCTCTTCATACCTGTCCACCAGTACTGGTGATGTAGATCCCGGTTCATATTGGTGACGCAAGGATGAACTTCCCAAACTGAGGATTGGAAATCCCACATCAAATCCTCACGTATGTCTGCTAGCACCCATACGCATCCCTGTAAATGCAAGATCTCATCCTCGCCCACTGTCTATTCAGGAAGAGGGTACCCTCCTGACACATTCTCCCACAGGACCAAGGCCTCTGAGTCTGATAGACGATTCATTCGTATACGATCAAGAAGTGTAGAGGTAACAACTACAGAAGATAGGACAGTCTGTCCCTACCTTTCGTGCACCTCCAGATGCATCTTAGAGAATAGAGCCACAAGATTCCACTCACTACTGGCCTCATGAAATGCCTGAATCTGAGTTCGTCTGCTCAACACATCTTCCATTCCATTTTCCTTTCCCGGTGTATTGGCGAGCTCGAAGTCATATGACTGAAGATACTCGACCCACCTGCGCGGTCTCAGATTCAGATCCCGCTGAGTGAAGATATAATTGAGACTATTGTGGTCAGTGAATACCACAAAGTGCTCTCCCAATAGATAGTGTCTCCAAAAATTCAAGTCATGAACAAACAGCTTCCATCTCCAGATCGTGCGTAGGGTAGTTCCTCTCATGTGGCCTCAACTGCAGATACCTGTATGCAACGACTCCATCTACCTGCATAAGCACAGCTCCCAGCCCGATACCTGAAGAATCACCATAAACAGTGTAGCCCTTGGCCAGCTCTGGCAAGAATAGCACCAGCGCTGACGTCAACCTCCCATTTAGCTCCTGAAAGGTAGACTCACAAGAATATGACCATAAGAACATTTCCCCCTTCTTGGTCATAACATTCAACGGTGCTGCTAGGCATGAGAAGTCCTGAATGAAGTGTCTATAGTATCAGACCAGCCCTAGGAAACTCTACACCTTAATGACGTTCTTCGGCTGCTCCCAGGAAACTACATCGCTCAATTTCTCTGGGTCCACTGACACTCCTATCTCCGATATAACATGACCCAGGAAGTGAATCTGATCCATCCAAAAGTGGCACTTCAAGAGTTTAGAATATAGCCAATCCTCTGTCAGTGTACTTAGAACGATCTCAAGATGTGTGGAATGGTCGAGTCGAGTGTGAGTGTACACCAAGATATCGTCCACGAAGACCACGATGAAGGAGTCCATGTATGAATGGAACACTCGGTTCATCACTACCATGAAGACTACAGGCGCGTTCGTAAGACCGAACGACATGATTGTATACTCGTAAAGACCATACCTACTCCTGAAAGCTGTCAGAGGTATATCTGATGGTCTAACGAGAAAATGATGATAACCAGACCTCAAGTAGATCATTGAGAACACCTGGGATCCTTGAAGCAGATCAAAGAGGCCATCAATACTCAGCAAGGGATATCGGGTCTTTACCGTCAACTAGTTCAGCTTTCGATAATCCACACAAATCCGAAGGTTACCGTCTGCCTTCTTTGCAAACATGATATGCAAACCCCAAGGAGAAGTTCTGGGTTGGATGAAGCCCTTCGCCTGTAACTCCTCCAGCTGCTTCTTGAGCTCCTGCAACTCAGGTGTAGCCATCCTATAAGGAGGAATGGACACCAGTGCCACTCCTAGCATGAGCTCAATCAAGAAGTCTACATCACGCTCCGGAGGTAAACCTAAAAATTCTTCTAGAAATACATCCCTGAAACGATCCACCACTGGAGGAATGTCTAACTGTGAAGTCCCCTGGACATCCATATAAAGACTGGAAATCTAGGCTTTAACTTCCCCTAGCCCGGGATGCTCTGGTCTCGCTCTACCCGCTTGGACATCCCACTCACCTCTATGAAGGAAGGATCCACCCTCTGATGATATGAAACTCACCCTAAGGTGATAGAAATCAACGACTGCCTGGAAGGGAACCAACTAGTCCATACCGAGAATGACTTCATAGCCCGTCATCTCTAGGACATAGAGTTCCCATAAGAAATGACACTCCACAACCACGAGAGGGAACTCTCTGCACTGACATATGCTAGATGTCCTCATTCCCAACGGTGTGTCAAGAGTCAACAAGTCGGCATACGAAAAGATACAGAGCCCAAGGCTCTCCACAACCACAATAGAGATAAAGCTATGGGAAGCACCTGTATCGAAAGGAACTGACGATAAAAATGAGGCTACTAAGAATGTACCTCGTACTGTAGAAGGGTCGAGATCCTACTCCAGATAGGTCTGCTCCACGGCGAAAGACTGGCATACGCCGCAGCCCGACGCCGCTAGATGACCTCTCTGAGCTGATCCACTCTGCTTTGGATGATGACCTGGTGACTGACCACAACGACTGCGACCTCCAACTCTGCCTGAATAGTCGAAAGAACTCCAGTACCCTGACTGGTGGGAAACTGGTGAAGCATCTCCAGAACGCGGGTTCATAGAGGAACCCCTACAACTAGCTGAAGGTGAGATGATGTGATAGTAATGCTGAAGATGGCCCATCTTGATGCAAGACCGACACTTAATCAGATCCCTTTGGAACTGAGGCCTATTATGCCCACTCCTAACGCACTGGTAGCATACAATCTGGCTTTCAGAAGACGCATCCTGTGAACCTCAATCCCTTCGGGAAGACTCTATGCGACACTTCCTACTATCTATAGGAGGAACACCAGCTTTGGATATTGAACTGCCCTGAATCACTGCTCCAAAATCTCTCAGATTGAGATTATTAATCAGTGCCTGGTTGGCGATGGAGGATATCGAAGTCAACTGGAGGATATTCACCTTGGAACAGATCTCCTGCCTGAGACCGTCCCCGAACTTCCTAGTAAGGAACAACTCATCACCTTCTAGGATCGGTGTTAAACACTACAACTCAGTGAAACAAGGCGAGGAATCCATAATAGAGAGAGTACCCTGCGGAAGACTCATAATCTCCCGAGCTCGATCATCCCTTAGTGTCTCCGAGTAGAAGTAGTCATAGAAGGTGCGTTGAAAATCGTCTGAAGACATATCCTACTGACGCCCTGACCGTGAGATCACATATCACCACCTCTTGGCGATGTCCCGAAGCATATAAGTAGCCAACTTTACCATTTTCTTAGGAGGGATCTCTAGGTGGTCAAAGATGGTCAGTGTGGCCTTTATCCACGACTCTGCAGCCTAAGGTCATCCATCCCCTGAAAAAGTATGAGGATGTTGCTGCTGTAAAACCCGCGTCAACTCTTCCATCGACGGTGTAGAAGGAGGCGCTCCTTGGAAGGTCTGCATCATCCTCAAGAAGTCCTCCCTGAACTGTGCCTCAGTGCCTGTAATGGGTATGACAGCCGGTGCCAAGGCTGGCTCGACTGGAGGATCGGAAAGAAGTCTCTGATCAGCCATATCTGGCATCTGATCACGACCTGATGATAGACGTACAACCAGAGGACGTCTCAGAGGAATAGATCTGAAAGATCAAAAGTATACCTTAGATTAGAAAACAAGGACAGAGAACACGAGAGTACAAAACAAGAACAGGGGAAGAAAAAAACACAAGTTTACAAAACAGAACTACACGGAATGTATAAAAACTACACGGCATGTCTTCTTAAGCCACTTACATGGGCGTGTACCCCTTCCCTACAGGTCGTCTAACATCTCAAACTACACGGCGTGTTGACCAAACACATGGAGTGTACTCGAAGACTATTACCCTGCCGAAGTCTCCTTACAAGGATAACTCACACGGTTCAAACTATCATCAGACTACACAACATGTTACCTAGGAACACAGCGTATACCAGACACTGACTCGGTGGTACGTGTTGTTAGTTACACGGCCATCTACATAGCGTGTTACAAACTAACACGTCGTCTATAGGAGAAGTGACACCCTCTTGTGTTGTTTGTGACATGGCCGAGTACCTGGGAAAGACTACATGGCTTGTTCCAAAAGCAACACGACGTGTCTTTGAGAAGGTCATGCCGACCCGTATTGTTCGTGACACGGCCGGGTACCTGGACAGGACTACACGACATGTTCCTTTACAACAGGGCGTATTCTACTCGAGCTTCCCTGACCCGTGTTGTTAGTGACACGGCCGGGTACAAGGCTCTACACTACACGGTGTGTACCTACCATACATGATTCTCTCCTGACGTTGTTTTCAGAACACCGTGTTCCTTCACACACATTCAGTAACATGGACTAAAAACTACACGACGTGTAACCAGAAAGTACACGCCGTTTATTCTGTGTTTTTCTGGGCAGTAGCGCAGAAACTTCATAGAAGCATAGAAACACGGAAAACAAGGAAAATAGGTGCCCAATTCTGATCTGTGAGGTCCCATACTCCCTGCGAATAAAATCTTGGCATCCCCTACAATCACATACAAGAGAAAACAGGATCATGATCCACCAATTCCCGATTGAAGAGGGCCCATAACACCTCAAGAATCAAAATTTGGCATTCATTTAAACAATGTACAATACAAACAATTCTCTAACAAGCAGCAGGGATTCTATCAAGCATCTATCACAATAGCATGCGTAATCTAAACAATGTATATCATAACATCATGAAATTTATAATGCACCCTATGTTGCATGACAAGAATACATGGCATGTCATTTCAACAAGTTCCTATATGATGCATGAGATGGCATACCCACATCTCATCGGGTTGCGACAGAATTAGAACCGTAATATCAAAATAATAACAGTACAAATCATGTGAAACACTCTTGCTGAAATCGTATGAACCGTAAAATCTCAATACCAGAAAACTGCAATAAACGAGGAAGTATGGCTTTTCCATGTACATGGGTTAGCTACTCCCGTGCACAACTTATTAACAAGTACCGAATCTGTCATATCCCTGGATGAAGTCTCTAAATAGAAAAGCAAGAGAAATGAAATTTCTCTGATACCACTTTGTAACGTCCCGGTTCTGGATGCCACCCGGAGGCGCCCCGTACCCAGTTGGTCACATGGCCTCAAGCACATTTCCCCAAACGCCAGAGGCTGTCAACTAATAGCAAGGGCCTTGGGTGTGACAGTGGGGAAACTATGCCCTCATTGGCAGAGTACACAGCGGAAGAAGAATAAACATGCAATAGCGGAAGCAGTAATAACCAACAATATAAATAGCGGAAGACTAAATCAACAAACTAGAGCACAATTGTATATATATATGAAATGATTCATGATATATTACTATGAAAACAGCCAAACAATTCATAATGATGGAAAACACTATAGTACCAAAACATGTACAAAAATAAAAATAAATAGCTCCTTAGCATCGCAAGCCAATTCTTGGTCCCATTCTCCCCAGCTCCAAGCAATCATGTTCTAGAAGTCGAAGGGCACTTTCCCTTGTCTATACCTGAAAAAAATAGTTTGCTTGGGCCCAAAATCATGGCCCAAATAGGGTGTGAGATAAAACCCCAGTAGGGATTCACCCGAAGATCTGTGCCGAATAGTCAGTGAGTATATGGAAGGTAAAAGTACAATAAGCAGTAAACAACAATAGCATGCAATAGGAAGTAACAATAAGCAGTAAAACATGATGATTCATAGAAATAAAACAATCCACAACCAATCAACAATAGTTAAACAAATAGATAAAAAGCCGAAAACCCTCTGGGAAGTACTCGCATCCATCCCCTCTAGTCCTATCCAAGAAGTACCACAACCCTCTGGGTAGTGCACTAAACCTAACCCCTCTGGCTTGGTCATATGAATATATGAGACTCTCTGGGGAAGCTCACTTGGTCAATTCCCCTTATAGTCTAGGGTAGTCAGGGACTCTCTTGAGGAAGATCACGCGGTCTAACCCTCTTAGCCCCCAAGGTCTAGAGACTCTCTGAGGAAGCTATCTCGGTCAATTCCTACAATAGCCTAAGGTATACCACAGACTCTCTGAGGAAGCTCACTCTGTCAATTCATCCTTTGACTGGGAGGGTTCTTAATGTGATTCAAACAAGGTAAGACTCTCTGAGGAAGCTCACTCAGTCAACCCTCCTGTAGTATATAATATCCAAGACTCTCTCAGAGCTCACTTGGTCCATCCCCTCTGTAGTCTATAATATCTAAGACTCTCAAGGAAGCTCACTCGGTCTATCCCTTATAGTCTAGAGCACCAGGTTCTCTCGGCCCCGTGCCAGTCAGTGCATAAAAATTCTATAAGGCCAAAGTACACCTATAGAGATACTTGGATAACCAATGTACACCTATAGAGCTACTTGTCTAAATAGTCTACAAGGCATCAAGCATGTCATGAATAATACCTCAACTTATAACTACAAGGCATGAAAACAGGTGTAACGGCCAAAGGCAAATAAGACCCAAAGGTCGTGAACCGAAAAATGAAAGGGATAATACATCCAATAATAACACATTTTCCTCTAACATGGTCAAATTTCCTCTACAAAAGAATACAAGAAAGGCAGGAATACAACAAGGGAAAAAAGGTAAACAAGCAATACCCCTTCACGGGTATTTGTGGAAATTCGCACATAAAACTCAGAGACCTTGAATGGTAAGGAACAAACCACCTACCTCTATCCTAGGAGATCGATATACCTAAACCACGACTGCTAATTTCCACTAGAACATCGTAGATCCGAGAAAATGCATAAAACGTTCAACCTTAGGTAACTTGAGAAAGAGGAAGAATTGGAAAATAGGGCACAAACAGAAGGAAGAACATACCGTTGCGCTTCCAATGAAATCGACCATGCTCGAATTAGAAAATGGACGGAGAGGCAGGGGCTCGGGAAAGATCCATCCATAGGGTGGCTCTCAGACGAAGAACCTGGAGAAGGGGTGTGTTCTGTCTGTCAGGCATGACCTCGGTGCATTTTGTGAAAAAAAAGTACACGGTATGTACTTTTAGAGTACACAACGTATACTAGGTTTTTCTATACTCCACCATTATTGTCCTCCACGTCACCCCTACACACCGTGTGTGTGGCCCGGGCATGACCAGCACATGGCTTTGAGCTGGGGAAGATTACACGGCGTCTACTCAGAAATTACATGGTGTCTACTACGAATTTTTCCAGAAACTATATTTTTCTTAAAAACTCCAGAAAAATGAAAAGCGTACCTGAAACTAAGATCCTGGTTCTTATAGGTTTTTTTCCCAAGAACCACAATACATTTCCCTGTGTCTCAAATGCCTTTTTCCTTTCTTCCTTCTAGGTATTTGAGGAGCATTCCCACGAATTTGTTCCATGATATCCACTAATGGGTGACTATAGCTGTCATCACCTATAGAATCATCCTCTAGAGGAAATGGTGGTTCATGATCATCTAGACCCTCAAAAAGGTTCCCCATCTTTACTACCAAGCATTATTTGAGGGGACATTGCTAACATAGAGACTCCTCCTTACCTGTATTATTCTCTAATAAAGTTATAATACCCCCATTCCTAGCCTTCAGATGGTCTACGGAGTTGGCCCCGATGATGTTTGGGTCAATGGGCTCCAAGACAGTCACTCAATCCAGCCTCCCATGTCCGTAGTGAGACTCTGTTATATGCTACAATAATGACTTCCCATGCATCATGTCTGAGCCTGTGTGATGCTCATATCCACGATCCATAAATTGTGGTTTCTTCTTAGTGTCCTCCCAAACTACACCTTGAGATCCACTATGGCCTTGAACATCAATCACTATCATGATCACTTCATCTTCTTCGATAGAGCTGGTTGAAACGGGAAGTTCCACCATTACTACAACTAAGGGAGCCTCCTTTTCTTCTCCATTTAGACCAAAATCATGTTATTAAATGGGAAAATATGTCCACTAACCACGGATCTTTCTCCTTAGGCTTCACAATTTTCACTACCACTTGAAAAAATAAGGAAGGCCACTGCTGGAGATGATCTTCCCAGGTGATGGACCTTGTGACTGGAAATTCTAGTTGCCTGAAGTGTTTCATCACCTTTGGTATAGCCCCAAACACCTCTCCATACTCACCCAAACTAGAAATATTTTTCACATGAAGGTTCACTACAGGATCAACCTTCACCTCATAGTCCTTAGTTATACTGATCAATATTTTCCTATCTCGGAGCCCACAACGGTAGCCAGAGACCTAATGGACCAAACTGTGACATCCAAAGAAGAATTCTAGCCATGCTTCAAATGCGACCATTTCATTCCATCTGAACTTTTATCCGTCTGAAATCAATAGCCACTTTGTTGGCGTCTTTGAAACATCCACCTCAACACATATGGGAGGGTAGATTGGGTGAAAAATTGTAGACATGCGACTATCAGAGCATAAATTCCTTACAACCAAATTATCTAACATTCATATAATTGATGGGTTCTATAAATGGAGTGGCAGGTCTGCAAATCATACCCACACCACAGAATCTGGTGTATTGAGGTTAATGTTAAACTCGAAAGACCAGTGAAGGAGGTAAAAGCCACATCTGTTGATAACATGTGGGGCGCTTGACTAGGCGATGATTATAACATCTTCTGAGGAGAAATGAATCGTCAATTGGCACCAATCGATAAGATCAATTTTTATCTATATGAGTGGAAATTAAAATATTTATTAAAATTACATAGATAATAAATTTATCTTATGAATGAGAAATCTCAAAAAAACATTTAATTAAAATGGACATGGAAGAAAAATAAAATTGACCAAATAATAAATAATGTCAAATTTTCATAAATAAATATTTAATATTTTTTTAAGTAATAATAAGAGCTAAATGGTATTAATACATAAAAATTACAAAAATAAGTACATAATAGTAAAATACATGTTTTTAAAGGATAATGATCATATAATTTCCCTCAATATAAATTTAACATAGAGAATCTTGAAAAAATTATATTGTAACAAAAACCTCACCTTAAGTCCAGACAATCAACATACAACTTTTAAAGCTCCAGTACAGTAAATTTATATTTATTTAATATATATCAAAAACAACACTCATACTTTTAAAATGGTAGGACATTCCATTATAGTTTCTAATTACCAATTTATTATTTTTTTTACAATAAATTTAACATTATGGTGAAAAAGGTTATGTTTTCCAAGCATGTCATTGCTCGACAGTTCCAGAACACACTCCTTGGTCATGGTTTTATTAAATATTTAATAATAATAATTATATAAGAATTTCTTTATTTTATACACTTATAAAACAATTCATATATGGTAATGATGAAAAATGAATAACCTCACTTTTTATATATGGTATTCCCTACGTATTCATAAGCAATGTCATTATTTTTCAGTAGATTGAAAGAAATCATGATAAATAACAATACATCTTATAAAGTAATAAAAAAGTAATAAATATCATATATATTCACTAAAAACATCCATATAAAATTCTATTAATGTAATATATGAAAAATGAATCTCATCGCTATGTAGAGTTGGTTGTCCACAAGTAAAAATGAATGACATTATAATATATTATAGGACTGATCAAAGGTAGAAATTCTATATACCATTCACATAAAAAATTGAATTTAGTAATTATTTAGATTTAATTATGTTAATATTGTTATAGAATATTTGAAGTATGTCTAATAAGAAATAATGTGAAAAGGATTAGGGGAACTAATTACCTCTTCTTTGAGAATCCTCATTTGGATATCTTTTTAAGGACACGTGGTTTAGCCTTTTAAGAATAAAAAAACCTCTAGAACATTACTTGTTATGTGGAGAATAACGAATAGGTATTTTTTTAAATATATTACTAAAATTATGTGAATATGTAATGGAATAAATAATCCCTTTTATTAGTAAGGTGGGTGGAAACTAGGTTAATAATGAAAACATTAGAATATAATAATGTCATATTCATTTGTAGGTGGCACCACTGAAACTCGAATTTTAATTTAAGTTAACTTTGTTCAAAAATCAACATAAATATTATTTAATCAATATTTATTTTATTTTAAACCTTATATATATATTTTATCCCACCACTAGACCTTTTTAACAATTAATGTAATAATGAAATTTTACCACAAATACAATTACATATGACCAATAATGAATGGGTCCCCAATAAAAAATTCTAAAATTATAAATCCAACAATGGAAACCATTTTATAAAATTCAATTCCAACAATTTTATGAAATGAATTTTAAAATAACCATGAAAAATCAAAAGAAAAGAGTTTGAAAAATGCATTTAAAGAATAAAACTTAATTTATTCTCATTGCATGACTAGTAATAACCATAAATGAATGTTAAATATTTTATTCAATAATTTTTTATAAATATTACATTAAAATAATTCATTAACATAGATCAATTTAATTTATTAATAAAAAATAAATTGTTTGAATAAAAATAGTTTTTTCTTAGAAACCCATATCCTTTACTTTCAAATGATTTGTTCATTTATAACTAATTTAAAACCAATGAATTAATTTTTCACATGGGTAAATAACGATTTTCCCTAATTTATTAGTTCCTATTTATATTCAAGAATCCAATATCAAGGTCATAAATATCACATTTTTTAATAATATTACAATAGTATATCACAGTTTGTTTAAACATAGTGTTTTGTGTAATACAAGATATCTAGGTCATAAAAATTATTTAATTATAAATATATCATAAAGTATCCATATGTTATCATTATATTATAACAATTCTCATGTTAGATAATTTTAATTGATTCCAATGATCTATTAATGTGTATTGTTCACGTTAATGACTTTTTAATACATGGTGGTACCCGTCAACCTATAATAGATTAGGGGGGTGAGTTATCCAACTTCTAATCATTGGTGGTATCTCATCCTATTGGATTGTGATTTTGATCCATTTCGAAAAAAATTTCTATTAAAATGATGAAACCTCATAAACATTGTATGGTCATATTAGTGGTACATCGTTCACACGATCTTTTGTATTGGTCGTGTCACACCCCGACCGCGGACGTCCGTAATTTTTTTCTTCTTTCTTGGTCCTTGTTTAAATTTTTCGAAGATTAATTGCGTTGGCGGTGTCGCGTCGGTGCGCGGTCACCGCATCGTTAGCGGTGACCGTGCGTTCAGCCCAGGTGACAGTGTGTTCACCCGGTGTTTTAAATATTTTAAAATCTTTTGGTTAAAAATAATTATTATTATAAGTTTTATTATTAACCTTATAAGTTTTATCATTATTATTATTATAAAGTTTTAATATGATCATACATTTTATTATTATTGATATTATAAGGTTTTATTATTATTTTTATCACACACATATATATATATATAAACCTAAACTAAACCAACCCTAATCCCTCTCCCCGTAGCCGCCACCCCCCCCTCACCTCTCTCTCTCTCCATCCCCTCTCCTTCACCGCGGCCTACAACCGACCGTCCTCCTGCTGAGCCGCCTCCTTTCCGACCTCCCCGCTGGATCTCCGCCAGCCCGCCGCCTGCATCCCTCCCCACTCTCCGTCGCCGTCCCAGCGACCCGACCCGCGCCCTGCCGCCTCCTCCCGTCTCGCTCACCCCAGCGCCACGCCGCCCGCCCTACTCCCTTCAGCCGCACCCAGCTGCCGCCCCGGCCGCTCCTCTCCCCTGCTCGCCGTCCCGACTCGCCCAGCCGCAAGCCTCCCCTTCCGTCCGGCAGACCTCCCCTCCCTGCATGTTCCGCACGCCGCGCCCGACAACCCCTCCCTGCCTGTTTCCCTTGCCGCGTCCACGGCCAACACGGCACCCCCATCTCCGGCTCTCCTGACCTCCTCCCTCTTGCTCTCCCTCTCTCCGTCCCAGCTCCCCTGCACCGGCCTCGTCCGGCGCTCCCCGTCCCGATGTCGCCAGCCCCTCCGCGCGACCCCCGGCCTCCGCCTGCGCCCTCCGCCGTTCGCACCTCCCATGCGCAACCCGCGTCGCCCTCCCTGTCCCGGCCTCCTCACGCCGCCGTCCTGGCTCCCCCGCTGCTCCGCAACTCTCCCCCTCCGCTGTAGGTTTGTTTTTATTTTTACTTTTATTTTTTTTGTTAATCTTATATAACGTCTATTATTTTTACCATGTTAATAATATTATAATTATTTTATTATTATTATGTCATTATTATTATTATTATGTTATTATTTTATTAAATTATTATTATTATTATTATCATGGTATTACGTTATTATAATAATTATTATGTTATTATTATTATTACTACATTATTATTATTATTATTATATTATGTTATTATTATTATTATTATTAAATTATTATTATTATTATGCTATTGTTATTATATTATTATTAATAATATCATTATGTTAACATTATTTTATATTATTATCATTATTATATTATTAATATATCATAATTATGTTAAATTGTTATTGTTACGATTATTATTATTATATTAATATTATGATATTATTATTATTATTATTGATATATTATTATTATGCTAATTATATTATTATTGTTATTATTATTAAAACATTATTATTATTATTTTGTTCTTATTATTATTATTATTAATATTATTAATACTGTTATTATTGTCATTACTAATCTTGTTATTATTATTATTATTATTATTATTATAGTTGTTACTATTATTATCATTATTATTACTCGGGCTTTCGCTTTTGTTTTGTTAGGGGTTTTTCATCAACTTATATTTGTTTTTGGTGGGTTTAGGATTTTAGGACCCGCGCAGGGCGTTTCCGAGAGAGTGCCATCGCTGCACCTTGTTTCCGAGGTTCCGCCGTCTCCGCGCCTCAGTTTCGAGGTGAGCGTTTCTCCCCGACTCTTGGTTTCGCATGCTCTAGTGAGTTTTCGTATGTGTCTGAGTCCTTTATACCTATTATGCAGAGTGTTGGACTTTATCACGTGGCTTCGGACACACGTCGTGTCATCGCGCCTTGGTTCCAAGGTCGTTTTACCGTCGCTCTTGGATCTTGAGGTAGGTCTCCCTATGCACTTGCCTTTAAATTAAGAATTTATTTATTCCTTGTCCTTTTATTGAATTTCAGTAAATTTAAAAGTAATATTAAGTAGTTTTTATAGTGTGGTGATTTGCTGATAATGCAAACTGTTTATTTCTAGCATTTCATTGAAAGTGTTTTCTTGGTTTCAATTGTGGGATTCCATAGAAATATTGCTAAATGGTTTTTCCTGAATGATGAAAGTCATGTTGAAACTGTGTTTTGAAATATTTTTGGTTTGTATAAATTAGTAGGTGTATTGTTTAGGGAAAATCGTGTTTTTCTTAGAATCTTGATTAGAGGAATTGTCGTATGACCTTTAAACTTGTTTTTGGAAACATTATGTGTGGTTCTTGGTGGTTGAAAAACGTTTTCTTTTGAGGCATGATTAAAAGTTTGGATTTCATTTGAGAAATAGTATTCCTTAAAAAGGTGATTAAAGGCCCGTTTGGCTCTTGATAAAAGTGGGGTGCGTTTTGATATTGGAAAATAACTATACTTATGAATCAATTGTGTTCCAGGTTTGATATGCTGATTTGGGTTTCTTAAACAAAGTTCTAAGTGTGTTTTTTTGGTTTTCAATGTAATGGCGTGTGTAATATCCCTTTTGAAATGCTTTAAAATGAAATGGTCAAAATGTAAATGACATGACGGCCCGGTTGGAACTTTAATAAATGTGAAGTGATTATATATATATATATATACGTACTTGTGAGGGCATATCTACAGGGGGACTTCCCTTCGAGGGTTGTCGTGTAGCGATGTCCGTGTAAGGGGTTGGAAAGTGCAGTGAGCTGAGTCACGCGTGCGAGGGTCTCCCACTTACACAGTGTTACTAAAACCACCAAGGGTTCCTGGGCGTCTTGTAGATTATCGAGTGACGGTTGCTTGATAACCCTGATTAGACGGGTTGGTACCCCCTGGAGTTGTAGACAGGCCAGGAGGGATGTTCCACTGGTTGGCTATTAGGGCGGCCAGTTGGTTATTGACTATGGAGTACCACGCCGGCAGGTAGTCTGAACCCGAGTACGTCCAGGGGTTTTCTAGGGATGTTCAGGATCGCCCATGGTTATTGCTGATAACTTCTGGTTTATTTTTTACCTGCACTTGGTTTTCCTTGCCTGTTTACCTTTACTTGCACTTGTTTTCCCAGCTTGTTTGCTTTCAGTCATATTTCACAGCCTATACTGTTATACTTTGGGGAAAATGGTTTTCAAATGAAAATGCTTTATACTCTTTGGGTTAGATTTGAAAATGTAACACTTTTCTTTTCAGAATGAGTTTAAAACTAATGAAATGGAACTAACTTTCGAAAAAGAATAAGGGAAATGTCTCGTGTTTGATTTTCAAGTAAAGCATTATGAAAAATTACTTTTATACATTATAGTTCAAACCTGGAATATGTAGATTCTATATTTACTGGCAGTGCTTTGGGATTTGTTGTTGGACTCACCTACTAAGTACTTTTGTGCTCACGCCTATCTTTTACCATTTCAGTCGCAGGTCTTCCCTTGCTCAGGTCTTCTGTTTTGAGTCGCTCAGTGTTGGAGCGAGGTTGCTCTCTAGTTGGGTGGTGACCTAAGAGGTCACACGAAGGTACATGGTCATGTGGCTTTTATTTCTTTTCCATTGTTAGTGTTTATTTGTTCTGTTCTATTTACTTTTTTTTGGGCTGAAATCGTTCCCTACGATCAAAGTTTAATGCCCGAAAATTGTTGCCATCCCGGGGGGATCGGGAACGCCCCTCGGGACTTGCTGCGGACTGGAGGGTGGTTTTGAAATCAAAAATGAAAAGGGAATTTTAAAGAGGAGATTTTATTTTGGGTTGTGTTGTATTTGTTTGGTCCTTGTGCTGACTGTTTTGGATGAAGGCACTTTTATTGATGTTGCTTCGATTTGATGTTGGTTTTGGCCTTGTGTTTTATATGTTGCTCAGGAAATGCCGCCCAGAAAGGTCTCTAAGGATTCGGATAAGTCATGCCCAGTTTTTGGTCCTCCTCAGACTTTGCCTATTCTCCATGGTGATCAGGGTCCGTTAGAGGCAGTGAAATGGCTCGAGGAAGTGGAGCATGTTTTTAGAATGTTGGGAACTCCCGATAATGTTAAGGTTCGTGCAATTATGAAGTTGTTCAAGGGTCCATCTCTGGACCAGTGGAAGATGGTTACCCCATCATCAACGCAAGTTGAAATGACATGGGATGTCTTTAGAATTGTTTTCATCCAATGGTTTGTACCTGAGGAAGTGAAGCTGGAGAAAAAGAGAGAGCTTGTGCATATCCAACAAGGCCAACAGACGGTGAAGGCATATGTTGACCATTTCAAGGAACTGATTTCCTTTTCTCCAGATGTAGCGTCACATGAGCTCATGAAGGCCTCTCTTTTCACTGGGGGTCTTCGTCGAGAGATCAAGGAGCGAGTCCTCCCTTCTAAAGACCTTGGTTTCAAGAAGCTGGTAGAAGAAGCATTTTTGGCTGAGTTGGTTTCCGGTGTGCGGGTGGTTAATACTTCAGCGTCCCCTGTTGTTCGTAAGAGTTCCCCCCCTGGTGAGGAAAAGGCGCCAGAGATACCTGTTCCTAAGGAGCTATTCCCTTTGGTCCCAACTCCCAGTTCATCGGATTGTTCAGTGGTGTGCTATCAGTGTGGTCGTTTCGGGCATTTAAAGCCGTCTTGTCGCAACCCTCCGAAGACGTGCCATCGATGTGGCTGTCTGGGTCATCTGGAGAAGTTTTGCAGGAAGCGTCGCTTGAAGAGGACGCCGTGATGGGAGAATGTCAGTAACTGACTGTGAGGCAGGAGATGCTTCAGCCACAAGTCTTGGGGTGAAGCTCGCGCACAGTCAGGAGTCCCCAGGGGTGTGAAGCCTTGGTCCAGGTTGTGTGTTCCGTGTTAGTAGTGGAACAATCAAGATCTTTTGGTACTTGTTTTTCTGCTGTTAAGTTTTGACGATATTGTTTGTTCATTGTTTTACCATGGGGTTATCATGGACTTGTTCTATTATAATCCAAGTAGTCTGGATTATGTGGATGTGTTGTTTCTGAATCATGTGTCTTTCGAAAGGTGTGTTTGACCCTCATGTGGGTTGACATCGTTTTAGTTATGTTATCGATGTGGTTACGTTTTGTGGACTTCGGTGGATCATGTCTCCAATTTGTTGTTGGTTAAATGTTTTCCATGGGATTTCCCCCTAGTGTTGAAGGTCGTCGACTTTGGTCAGGGGTCCAACTTTTCGGCGAAGGTGTTGTTTTTCACTCGTGCCATAAGAGTTGGTTTAAACCAGTTGGGAGTTCCCGTGTTGACCCCCCTTTTTTTCCTAGGGTTGTCTATTTAGATGGTCAATTTTTCTGCACAAGTTGAGCTCTTGTGGTGGGGAGAACCCCTTCGTGTTCTCCCCTCAACCTCGGGCTTCATCTTTCTCTTGGATCGGTCAGGTGTGACCTGTGTAGAGTAAGGTCATCCCGGGATTCTCAGTTCTCTTCGGTTACTTTAGTTCTGTTTGGGCATAGACTTGGTTTCTGGCTGACTAGTGGCCTGGTGACTTTCTGGGGGCAGAAAGTGTCTGTGGTGGGGAGAATTGTCACACCCCAACCGCGGACGTCCATAATTTTTTTCTTCTTTCTTGGTCCTGGTTTAAATTTTTCGAAGATTAATTGCGTTGGCGGTGTCGCGCCGGTGCGCGGTCACCGCATCGTTAGCGGTGACCGTGCGTTCAGCCCAGGTGACAGTGTGTTCACCCGGTGTTTTAAATATTTTAAAATCTTTTGGTTAAAAATAATTATTATTATAAGTTTTATTATTAACCTTATAAGTTTTATCATTATTATTATTATAATGTTTTAATATGATTATAACATTTTATTATTATTGATATTATAAGGTTTTATTATTATTTTTATCACACACACATATATATATAAACCTAAACTAAACCAACCCTAATCCCTCTCCCCGTAGCCGCCACCCCCCCTCACCTCTCTCTCTCTCCATCCCCTCTCCTTCACCGCAGCCTGCAACCGACCCTCCTCCTGCTGAGCCGCCTCCTTTCCGACCTCCCCGCTGGATCTCCGCCAGCCCGCCACCTGCATCCCTCCCCACTCTCCGTCGCCGTCCCAGCGACCCGACCCTCGCCCTGCCGCCTCCTCCCGTCTCGCTCACCACAGTGCCACACCTCCCTCCCTACTCCCTTCAGCCGCACCCAGCCGCCGCCCCGGCCGCTCCTCTCCCCTACTCGCCGTCCCGACTCTCCCAGCCGCCAGCCTCCCCTTCCGTCCGGCGGACCTCCCCTCCCTGCATGTTCCGCACGCCGCGCCCGACAACCCCTCCCTGCCTGTTTCCCTTGCCGTGTCCACGGCCAACACGGCACCCCCATCTCCGGCTCTCCCGATCTCTGCCCTCCTGATCTCCCTCTCTCCGTCCCAGCTCCCCTGCACCGGCCTCGTCCGGCGCTCCCCGTCCCGGTGTCGCCAGCCCCTCCGCGCGACCCCCGGCCTCCGCCTGCGCCCTCCGCCATTTGCACCTCCCCTGCGCAACCCGCGTCGCCCTCCCTGTCCCGTCCTCCTCACGCTGCCGTCCCGGCTCCCCCGCTTCTCCGCAACTCTCCCCCTCCGCTGTAGGTTTGTTTTTATTTTTACTTTTATTTTTTTGTTAATCTTATATAACGTCTATTATTTTAACCATGTTAATAATATTATAATTATTTTATTATTATTATGTCATTATTATTATTATTATGTTATTATTTTATTAAATTATTATTATTATTATTATCATGTTATTAAGTTATTATAATAATTATTATGATATTATTATTATTACTACATTATTATTATTATTATTATATTATGTTATTCTTTTTATTATTATTAAATTATTATTATTATTATGATATTGTTATTATATTATTATTATTAATATCATTATGTTAAAATTATTTTATATTATTATCATTATTATATTATTAATATATCATAATTATGTTAAATTGTTATTGTTACGATTATGATTATTATATTAATATTATGATATTATTATTATTATTATTATTGATATATTATTATTATGCTAATTATATTATTATTGTTATTATTATTATAACATTATTATTATTATTTTGTTCTTATTATTATTATTATTATTATTATTAATACTGTTATTATTGTCATTACTAATCATGTTATTATT
This sequence comes from Viscum album, assembly GCA_963277665.1. Lineage (NCBI taxonomy): Eukaryota > Viridiplantae > Streptophyta > Magnoliopsida > Santalales > Viscaceae > Viscum > Viscum album. Next base: position 512,220,974 of record OY728141.1, on the reverse strand, counting down.
ATTATTATTATTATAATTATAGTTGTTACTATTATTATCATTATTATTACTCGGGCTTTCGCTTTTGTTTTGTTAGGGGTTTTTCATCAACTTATATTTTTTTTTGGTGGGTTTAGTATTTTAGGACCCGCGCAGGGCGTTTCCGAGAGAGCGCCATCACTGCGCCTTGTTTCCGAGGTTCCGCCGTCTCCGCACCTCAGTTTCGAGGTGAGCGTTTCTCCCCGACGCTTGGTTTCGCATGCTCTAGTGAGTTTTCATATGTGCCTGAGTCCTTCATACCTATTATGCAGAGTGTTGGACTTTATCACGTGGCTTCGGACACACGTCGTGTCATCGCGCCTTGGTTCCAAGGTCGTTTTACCGTCGCGCTTGGATCTTGAGGTAGGTCTCCCTATGCACTTGCCTTTAAATTAAGAATTTATTTATTCCTTGTCCTTTTATTGAATTTCAGTAAATTTAAAAGTAATATTAAGTAGTTTTTATAGTGTGGTGATTTGCTGATAATGCAAACTGTTTAATTCTAGCATTTCATTGAAAGTGTTTTCTTGGTTTCAATTGTGGGATTCCATAGTAATATTGCTAAATGGTTCTTCCTGAATGATGAAAGTCATGTTGAAACTGTGTTTTGAAATATTTTTGGTTTGTATAAATTAGTAGGTGTATTGTTTAGGGAAAATCGTGTTTTTCTTAGAATCTTGATTAGAGGAATTGTCGTATGACCTTTAAACTTGTTTTTGGGAACTTTATGTCTGGTTATTTGTGGTTGAAAAACGTTTTCTTTTGAGGCATGATTAAAAGTTTGGATTTCATTTGAGAAATAGTATTCCTTAAAAAGGTGATTAAAGGCCTGTTTGGCTCTTGATAAAAGTGGGGTGCGTTTTGATATTGTAAAATAACTCTACTTATGAAACAATTGTGTTCCAGGTTTGATATGCTGATTTGGGTTTCTTAAACAAAGTTCTAAGTGTGTTTTTTTTGGTTTTCAATGTAATGGCGTGTGTAATATCCCTTTTGAAATGCTTTAAAATGAAATGGTCAAAATGTAAATGACATGATGGCCCGGTTGGCACTTTAAAAAATGTGAAGTGATTATATATATATATATATATACGTACTTGTGAGGGCATCTCTACAGGGGGACTTCCCTTCGAGGGTTGTCGTGTAGCGATGTCCGTGTAAGGGGTTGGCAAGTGCGGTGAGCTGAGTCACGCGTGCGAGGGTCCCCCACTTACACAGTGTTACTAAAACCACCATGGGTTCCTGGGCGTCTTGTAGATTATCGAGTGACGGTTGCTTGCTAACCCTGATTAGACGGGTTGGTACCCCCTGGAGTTATAGACAGACCAGGAGGGATGTGCCACTGGTTGGCTATTAGGGCGGCCAGTTGGTTATTGACTATGGAGTACCACGCCGACAGGTAGTCTGAACCCGAGTACGTCCAGGGGTTTTCTAGGGATGTTTAGGATCGCCCATGGTTATTGCTGATAACTTCTGGTTTATTTTTTACTTGCACTTGGTTTTCCTTGCCTGTTTACCTTTACTTGCACTTGTTTTCCCTGCTTGTTTGCTTTCAGTCATATTTCACAGCCTATACTGTTAGACTTTGGGAAAAATGGTTTTCAAATGAAAATGCTTTATTCTCTTTGGGTTAGATTTGAAAATGTAACACTTTTCTTTTCAGAATGAGTTTAAAACTAATGACATGGAACTAACTTTCGAAAAAGAATAAGGGAAATGTCTCGTGTTTGATTTTCAAGTAAAGCATTATGAAAAATTACTTTTATACATTATAGTTCAAACCTGGATTATGTAGATTCTATATTTACTGGCAGTGCTTTGGGATTTGTTGTTGGGCTCACCTACTGAGTACTTTTGTGCTCACGCCTATCTTTTACCATTTCAGTCGCAGGTCTTCCCTTGCTCAGGTCTTCTGTTTTGAGTCGCTCAGTGTTGGAGCGAGGTTGCTCTCTAGTTGGGTGGTGACCTGAGAGGTCACACGGAGGTACATGGTCATGTGGCTTTTATTTCTTTTCCGTTGTTAGTGTTTATTTGTTCTGTTCTATTTACTTTTGTTTGGGCTGAAATCGTTCCCTACGATCAAATTTTAATGTCCGGTACTTGTTTCCATCCCGGGGGGATCGGGAACGCCCCTCGGGACTTGCCGCGGACTGGCTCGGGTGACTGGTTCAGGGTCGACCCGGGCTGGTTCGTGACAGGTCGAGCAACGCCCACTTATGTAAGTCATCATAATGGTTCATTTTCCATTCAAGGTCTTACTCGACATGTTTATCATCAACAAATTATTTGATGAAAATTTTCTATCAGCCACTTATTATATGATAATGATGAAACATCATCCACATAAAATATGATATTGTTGGTGCATATTTCACTTACGTTTGTTCATCGATGGTACATCATCCACAAAGAGAATTATGAAAGTGGTGTGTTATCCACATTAAGAGAAATACCGATGGTATATAATGCACTTATTTTAGATGTCATGGTGGTATATTTTACACCAATGATGTAGAATGGAGGTATATCATCAACCTAATCATGGATACTGGTGGTGTATTTCCACTCAAGAATATTGAAACCTCATTCACTAGGAAATTTATCATTCAACTTTTCTACTTGTATAGTGGTGAATCATTCCACTAGATGAATTTTAATGGTGTTAGCTAATTCATCATATTTATTTTATGGGACTGATATTTCATTTATCTGTGATCTGTGTTCATACCATAGTAATATAATCACATGCCAAAATTGTATAAAGTTTGTACGGTAACATGTGACTTAGATGGATCACTACATGGGGTGAATACTTTTTTATTTACTCTTTTTCACTTTATTATAACCTCATATCGAGCATGAAACTATATTTTTTATACTTTTTAGTGACCCCATTGGTGGTGTCCCATTAATTTTTAATCACATCTTTTTTGGGTGCCTAGGTACCCAAACATGTATTATGTTCAATGTAGTAGGTATGGAATATATACCTTCTTCATTGGACAAAAAGGATGATGGAATTTGGTTGGTATCTAGAAATGGGATTGGATAATGAATTAGGGATTTTTGTGGATGATTACATTACATATTTTTTGACCCAATTGTATATGTTATCTATATAAATGATCATATATTATGTTATAAAACACGTATGACATGGAACATGGTACATTTTGATACAAAATGTGTTTATATTTTCTATTTGTTGGAATTTAGTTGTGTTCATCTATTTATGTTGTTATGTGTGTATAAACATTTCATGATATTACTTCTATTTTGTTTTGATGGATATCTTTACATGAGGGTATTGTGTTTCACCATTTTATATATCAATCATGACCACCATTCAGCATTATCTAGAATAAAGGGAGGAACATTTCAGGTACATATCACCCTGTTCATTCATGATGGAGTGAAACTACCCAAGGGAGATTAAAATATCCATTAATTCTTTTTCACATAACACATGACCATTGTTTTTTCAATTATTCCAATAATTTCATTCATTATTATATTGATATTTATTTAGAAGAAAAATAATATAATAACGTCAAAGTATTAATATATTTGTTTTTATGAAATATTTAATTTTAGATCCAAGTATATTGAATATTTTCATAACTTATTCTTAAATAACATTGGGTATTCTTCTCATTTTTTCATCATAATCATTAATTTTCACAATTATTTTGTTTTTTTCATCCTAAACATGAATTATTCAAAGACTTCATTGTTTTCTCATACCTCGTATTCTTCATCAAAAAATTTTTGAAGCATTGTGATCACATATTTTAACTATTAATATCATTCATTAGATTTTTATCACCATATAATTGATCATTGTTTATTTATATGTATATAAAGACCATAAAAAATCGTTCAATTTCAAATATTGATAAAAAAATTTCTAAATGATCTTGATTTGCTTCCTCACATTCATCTTGGGATTCATTCTAATATTCCATTTACAAAAAAATGCCTCCAAAATACGATTTACGTTTATTCTTATCTTCTCCATATTAGGATTTTATTCATATTATATTAATTGAAAAAAAAATTATTTAAAAATTTACCTTAGATTTGGAGTGAATACAATATTTCTCACTTGATTTTTCAATGAAGAACATTTTCTATATTTCTATATAGAATATCAAACTATTCACTTTTATCTTCATGTTTCATGGGATATTTACCTATTATCTGACAAACCCATTCAAATATAAATCATATCCATGGATGTTTTCTTTCAACCGTTCATTTTTATATTTTATTTATTTTGAAATATGTGGAAGAAATCATCATTTCAATATTAATTATCATTATTAAATTTTAGTGTCCATAGACATTTATTTTTTTCTCATTTATGATGTATAATTAATTAAACAATCTATTTTGAACCATATATCATAATAAAAAAATTAATTTATATAAAATTCTATTTTTTGTGACATATTAAATTAATGGATAATATTTTTTCACTGAATATGGGTGGGATTATTCAAATAATCATCTTGAAATTTATTTATCTTCAATAATATCTAAAATTTCTCCCATATATCAGATTGATATATAGATTTTATTGAATAATTTGATAAAAATATCAGATGGAAACATCTTTATCCTTTCAAAATTGTTTTGTGTAACATATAAAATTCTCCATTTTACCTTGAAATATTATTCATATAATTTTTAAAAAAATTAAAATTTATCTTTTGAGGATATGAAAACCACAAAATTTATATATTCATTTTTTATAAATATATATATATTTAATATTACACTATTCCATCAAACATAAGTAAATTATTAACAAATTAAGTTGATTATACTATTATCCCATCTCTAGTAAGAATATTACTTATATTTCCTATATAGTTTTTATACCTAGATATATGAGATGTGGCCTTATCTTGTTCTTATATATTTGGTTTTAAAACCTATTAAAAATTATAACTCCCTTAGGACTCACTACATTATCCATGATTATAATACGATTATAATTTTTTTAAAATTATGTTATTAAATTCATTAATCTATTGATAGATATTTATGAATTTGATACACATTATTAGAATCAATTTATCAATATGTTTGAACAACTCAATGAGAGACAAGTGGTGGGGGTAAATTAGGGTTACAAAGTATTTTAACCTACATTACATAAAAATATAATTTTGGATAATTTTATATTAATAAATGGGATAATTTTTTTAACCAAAAAAATATAAATAAAAAAATAAATTAAAATATAGAAAGGAAGGAAAAATGAAATAATACAATTTTTCATTTAATGTATATGTCAAAAAACGTGACAAAATGAATAGTTCTTATTCCACACAAAACACTAACTCATTATTTTGTTGTTATATGAGTTTTTATTTTTCCAATACCAAGAAAAAGTTTTACTCCATGTTATTATTATTTACTCCCAGCTTCATGTACGGAAAAAATGACTCAAAAGACATTTAAATAATTTTCTCATCTTTAAAATGATGTTCAAACCAAAATGGTGTCACAAATAATATTTATGTATTAGACCTTCATCTTCAAAATATTATTGTGTATATATTATGAAACTTTATATATTTTAAATGTCTTCCTATCAAATCCACTTGGAAATTTTTTTTTCTCTTTATACTTATCTTTTAGAGGTATATAATTACCTTCTCTATAGAAACATCCATATAATGCATCATTGAAAATTTAAAACATGAATGTGTATGACAATTTCACCATCAAAATAGTCTTAATGGTTTATCCAATTATTATAAATATTAATACATCATCATACTATTTGATTAAAGTTGAATGATGTCATTATAATATATCATTTAATTTTTTTAAAATGAATATATAAGAAGGTTTTTTGACCTCCATAATAGAAAACAATAGTGTGATGAGTAATAATAAATTTTTATGGATATTATCTCTTTATAAATTATAAAATTTCATGAAATTTAGATAAATAATATTATTTAACATAATTTTATAATTTTATCTTAACTATTAAAATTACATGAAAATTATATATTTAACTATTATGACAATGTTTTAGTATATTTTCTTTAAATTTTCACCATATTATTTTATTTATTTAATTTTTTTACAAGATTTATCACCCATTATGATAAAAAATAATTTTTGGATATGTATTTCTTTATAACATGTTTTTTATAATATATTAAGATTTGAATTAAATGATGGTCCTGATATATGATAATGGTAATCACCACACCATTTGGGAAATATTTCCTTTATATGTCATAATACTGATTTCATATTTTATTAAGTGTATAAGAATACACATTTATATTTTAATTATTTTATAATTTTAGATGCTTTATGTGATAAGATGGTTAATTTTCCTGTTAATGTGGGTGTACATTTTTTTACCAATATTTCCCTTTCATGCTTGAAACAATTTTTCATATTATCTCTTTATACAGCCTATAAATATATATTTGTCCTTGTTTTTAGAGAAATTTTAAATGGTATTATAATATTCAGTAAATATTATAGTGGATTATATTTAATTTTAATTCATTTAGAAACATAATTTTCGAAGATACTATGATTCTAAACATGTTAGACTCTTCTCTCCAAATGGAACAGTTTCTTAAAATCTATAAAATATATACCTCATTATTTTTTGGAATTTACCTGATTCATATTTTTAATTTGTTATGTTCAATTTATAAATATTTATTATTTTTTTCTTTCAAATCAAAAACTACACACATAACATGCAAGGTCGTCAAAGTAGTAATAATTTGTGTGGGATTTTTATTTTCCAACCTAAGAAGCACAAAATCATTTTTTATGGAATGTATTGATTCATTAAGAATAAAATAACTCTCATTTATATGATGGGTATTATATTATAATTAAATTCCAAAAATAATATAGTATTTAAGACAAATGTTTAGTCCCTTGTATTAGTATGTTCTTCAAATCTGGTTTTGAATCAATTATCTTTTTAATGTTGTCCAATTTAATTTTATTATGGTATGGTTGTAAATAGATTAAGAGTCAATATTTTAATTAGTATATCATATGATGAATTTTATTAGTAAAAAATCATGTGGTTTATTTAATTAATTAAACCCTCTCACAAATTTTTTTCAATATATATGAGTTCTTATATATTTTTGTTACTAAATTTACTTCAATATAATGTTAATTTTTCCAAAGAGTGAAAATAGGTAAGTGTGGGATTATTGATAAAAAATATTTCTACAAATTGTATTTCGGAAATTAATGAATATTTCCCCATATAGAGCTGATTAAAATTGTTTAATGAAATATTATAATTTTATCCTATATTTAAATGGCACAAGAAAATTTTAGTTTTGATTCTATGATAGTAGTCTATTATTTCATCTTTTATTTTTATAAACCTTATTTTTATTAGGAATTTTTTCTATATTACTCATGTATTTTTTTTTCATAAACCCCATTTGGATATATTTTTTATCAAACATTTTGGATGGGGTATTAGGTTTTGAAGTCACAGTTTGACTCGCCAAGTCATTATAGGGATAACCTCACTAATTTAAAAATGTATCTTTTATATTAGATGTTTTTGGGTTAAGTTTTGATAAAATCATTGATTTATAATAAATAATAATTTAATAGTTTTTAATATATAAATCTTTCTTGGGTCAATAAGGTAAAAAATTTAATGAATTTGGGAGTAAAATATTTTACCGAGATTCCACATTCAACCATGAAACCATAATTAACCCTAGCACCTAATTTACTCTAATATTTTTATTTTAATTAATTTTATTGGGTTTTACATTAGATTAAGTGATTGGAATAAATTCTGGTAAGGTTATATCCATATTATACACATTAGAAGGAGAATTTTCTCTAATAATATGATATCACTCATCATGTTTCATTCTCCATCCAAGGAGTTATTTATTTTTAATTCGTATAGTCCCCCAACATTATTTTTTCATTTTAAATCCATATAATTTATGTTTTTAATTTATTTAAATTATGAAAATAGAGTTACAATATTCATCTCTTTCATATCAAATAATTCAAACATAGTTCGTTATATTTATTAACAAATAATTTATTATTTGTGATATTGAATTTCTGATGTCATAAGTATGGAATTAATTCATGTGGTTGGTATTTATTCTTTGAGGCATGAATAAATTTTTTTTTCATCTGTATCCTATCATAATTTATCACAAACAACGAACTATATCCAATGATATCAGTTAACATATTTCTATAAATATTTCTTTTAAAAAACTATTTTATATAAAATAATCATTTTTAACAATGGTTAAGATAATACTAATAAGGAATGTATTCAAGTGGGATTTGGGTTAATTAAAAAAATTAATTTATCATTTAAAGTATAGAAAATTATTTATTTATTTTATTATATTTATATTCTATCTCACAAAAAAATTCATAGCATCTAATTGTTACTTCATTTTATTAAAAACAGTTCATAAAACAACATCTTTTTTATTTTTTTTATTTCATTAATTTTTTACCTTAACAACCAATAATAATTTCTTTATAAGTGTTTACCCTATATAAAAATGATCCATTATATCCACTATGGTAACACCCGAGACTTTTATGAGAAATATTTTGTTTTTAAATCATCAAAGTAATCTTTCACTACACACAACACTAGATTGGATTCCTTTACACGCAATCGCGACCTTCCGCGATAGTTTGCGTCGTACGCAATACCGAGTTTCACTAAACAATGATATGCTATTAAAATATTATTAAAACTAGCCTTTATGGATAGAAATAACCACCTTTTGAAATTTTATAAATTTTATTTTTCAAAATGGACTTCATTTTTGGATTTGGAATATCGAAATTAGCCTAGGGTGAAATTTTGGTATTTTTCTGAAAACTTTCAATTTTTTATGAATAGTGAAACCACTAAGTGGTAGTTAAAAAAACTGAATTTTTCATAAAACTGAATTTTACCTCTTCTGTGAGTGGAATTTCGAAAATCCGAGAGACACGGTTAATATCAAGGACTAAAATGTGGTTCAATGAGATGAAAATAATTTTTGGTGAATAGTAACTTTTTACTTTTTTTTACCACGGTTAAAAGTAAATAGGGTAGTTAAGGGTAAACATGATATTATTATTACCCTAAAACATGTCCTAATTCTATTGGATTTGTGTAATTCGGCCAAAAATAACCTTATAAATAAAATATGACCATTTAGGCCCACTTGGATTAGATTAGGACATTTATTATTAATTTAATTAAAGAAGGGTTAAAATAGTTAAAATCAAAGTTTAATAAGTAAATCATTTCTAATATGGGGTTATACATAATATATATTATACTATAAATATTCATTGGAAAGATAAAAATATTTCCTACATAATGGTATTTTATTTATTATTTTTAGACATTAAATAATTTAATTTATTTATTACACGATGATGATGCAGTAATTACCATAATAGTGAAAAATTAAAATTATTGATATTATAAATACCCAAATAAATATAATTTGAGTCTTTTTATAAATTACACTAATTTTATAGGTTAATATGACATGTTAGTATTGACTTAATTAAATTTGTTAGAAATAATAATTCTGTTATGATTTTCACAAAAATCAATTACTAAATAGTGTCAAAATTGACATAAAATAGTTTTTAAATCAAATATTATATTATTAATTGTTATTTTATTAGAAAAAATATAATATTCGGCCAAATCACTTAGATAAGGTTATATATATTAATAATAAACAACTTGGGATTCGTTTGGCATGTTATGGTATGTTTATTAACCTTATAGTGTAAGAACACAAGAAGACACGGTAAAAGTAAAATTATTTAACTTAATGTTAAATATAAATGATAAGGTTAAAATAGGAACCTAAACGTGTCTAAATTATATTGTATGAGAGGATTTAGACCCATCCCCACCTTATCTTCTAAATAAATCAATTTGGATCTATTTCAAACCCAATTTGGCTTTATAATAAAATAATATTTTTAGATATTCCAAAGGAGCCCCTCTCCTCCCTTATAAAAGGGCACCTCCTCCCCCTCTTCCTCACACCACTTTGATCCTTCATGCTCGGCCAACACCTTCCAATTTCTTCTCTCCACTTCCCTAGAGACATCATAGAGGTCCTGGTCTTCTTCAAAGACCAATTTTAGTACCCTAAAAGGAGGTCTCAAAGAAGCGCTTCAAAGAAGAGGTAATGTCCGTTACCGATTCTTTCATCTTTATTTCTTCTTCCACTCATTCTTCTTTAGTTGTTTAATTTTGAAGTAATAACATCTGTATCACTAATATACTTATATGTTATTATATGTATGAAACAAACCTATTTCAACATCTATCCATCCTATGGAAAATGAAATCACTGCGCGTGCGTACGTACGGAATACCGTCTCCACGCTATGGTGTAATCTATTTCCCCCACCACCTTACTTGTATGGGTATAATGGTGTAAATAATGACTATATATGATTATTGTAAAATGATATTGATTCTCAAATAGTATACATACAATACAATACAATTCCACGATCATGGGAATGATATCATCGCTCGTGCGTAAGTACGGAATACCGTCTCCACGATGTGATGTGATTCGTTCTACATGATCTTCATTGCATAATGATTATATAAATGAATTGAATGAATAAATATGATATATAGTACATTAATACCAATATTGAAATGATGTATCTATAACCTAAAGAGAAGAATAAGAATTTATTCGACAAAACACGCATAAGAACAAATAGTTATAAACACCCGAATAACAAGTAGCAATGAAATATTACTACTAAGAAGCTAAGAATATGGCCATATATGATATCATAACAATAATTATGATTCTAGAATAATTCAATAACATTATTTAAATCATTATACAGGAGGTTCGGATACTTACGAGGAAAATCGGACCTAAGGTAAGGGAAATATCACAATCTCATTTTTATACGAGATTGTTTATACTTTGAAATTTACTGGGGTGTATTTTATCATCCACATCCATGTTTCCTCAATATGTAATATTATTTCCATCCACCTAAAATTTTTTAAATCCAATTTTACCCTTCGGTGAGTTTTTAGTAAAAGATATGAAAGGAATCTTTTGTCATTTTTCGTACAAGGTACTTTTTGACTTTTCCGACAAAAGTACGAGAAGAATGTTTTTTTAACTTATACGGCATGAATGGATTTTTTAAAAATTATTTCCAAGAAGCTTCCTTTACATGTTTTGAGTTTATTTTTAATCAACTTCTTTTAGTTTAAAATTGTATGACATGTTATGGAAGGAAAAAATGTTTTTGAAGTAGAAAGGATATTTTCCTCAAGAATGGAGTTCAAGTGTTTTATCAAATTTATTTTCCATCTAAGATAATATAGGGTTCTGTTTCTATACCTATTATTACATTAATTTGATTATGTTGTTATGGAATTATTTTTATGAATTCCTTAATCTTAGATGAATTGTTTTATGATGACATTTTCTTTAAGAATTCCATTTTTATTACATGGGTTATGCAATGATGTATGATTTATGATTTTGTGGAACACATAAGAATGGTATAATTATGAGATGGGTGGGACCTATATCTCCCTCCATTGCATTGGGTAAATATTTTATATCTCACGAGATAGACATGGCTGGAACTGCAGGTTATACCGGTTCAGTGAAACAAGACTGAAACGAGGAGTGAACTCGGTTCAGAAATGGACTTTGTCCACTAAGATAGTCTTGGCAATGAGTCTTCACTAATAAGAAATGATTCTCTATGATTATGTGTGTATGCCATAAAGTATCATGTTTTAAGTTATGATTATTGGGATTTCATTTCACTACTATGATTTATCCCATGTTATGAAATTATTCTCTATTTTTCAGATTAAGATTTCCAAAATGTTATGTTCTTATGAATATGATGTGATTGATATTTCTTTTGTTTACCCTTACTGAGCATTTGAGCTCACCCTTTTTTATGGTTTCTTTCCCCTGGTCTGGAAGAAGGTTATTAAGTAAGATATGCCAAAAGGGACTATATATATGATGAAATAAATGAGAGACAGTGTAGATGATTTATGAACCAGTTGTTTACGTTTCCCAGTTTCTAAAGACACTATACCTATACGGTTCTTTCCTGGTTTTTTATATGTTGTAATAAGTGTGCTTCATTTTTTAAGTAATAACAATGTATGTAAAGTATGGGTCGTTATAGTTGGTATCAGAGGAATGGTATAGTCAACCTTTGGATACTAAGATGTGAAATCCTTAGTAAAATCCCTAAGGATAAGTCTAAGCATAGAGCACAATCTTAGTGTTTTAGAAATGGCCATGAATAACCTAGGATAAGACCTTAATTGTGAAATTTTATTCTTGATTATGTGGTTTTCCTATTATAATTAGTGTTTCTCACACTATTCTTCTTGGTTTTAGTCAATGTTTGGAACCCGAAGGAACCGTGTTAATGCGGAATGCGACAAGCAATGCAATGATTGTCCCCTTGAGCAACCAAACGTTATGGGAGATGGAATGCAAAATCTTGTATCCATGCTCACACATCTTTCTGAAGCTATGAATCATGCAGGACATCCAAACGAGTAATGTAAAGAGAAACATTTTGTTGAATCCTTCATGAGACAGCGCCCACCTTCATTCAGTAGGTCTACTGATCCATTAGTTGTTGAAAAATGGATTAGTACTACTAAAAAGATATTTTCAGTTCTTCAATGTTCTGAACATGATAAATTCATCCTAGCAGTGTATCGTTTGGAAGGTGATGCGGATCAATGGTGGAATCTTATCAAGAATATGAGGCAAAGAGATGAATTTGAATCCATAGAATAGGACGAGTTCAAGTACATATTTTTCAATAAGTACATCCCTTGTATTCTCCAAACAAATATGGAGAAAGAGTTTCTTGAACTAAAGCAAAAGGATGATGATTCTGTTCGTACCTATGAAGCAAATTTTACAAGACTTGCAAGGTACACTTCTGGTATTATTATCCAACCTGAGAGTAAGATCGATCGATTCTTTAGTGGCTTAAAACCAAGTCTTCAAAGGGCTTTAGCCCTAAGGTACTTCAATAGGTACGAGGAAATCGTTCGATGTGCTCTCAAAGTCAAGATGGATATTGGAGTAACCCATCAGTCATATGGGTTTGATAAGAAGAGGAAAATGGAATTCAAAGGAAAATCTAAAGAGAACAGTGAAAAGAAGATGAGATATCCCTTATGCTCAAAGTGTGGAAAGAAACATGGAGGGAGTTGACTTAAAGTGACAAGTAAATGTTTCAAATGTGGAAAGGAAGGTCATCGGGCATTTGAATGCCGCAATGATGGGAACAAGATATATAATGATGCAAACAAAAGAAGGGACACACAGAATGAACCTACTACACTTCAATGTTTCAAGTGCAAGGAGATGGGGAATTATGCCAATCAATGCCCAAATCCAAGGGCTGATGATGATGGTCGATGTCAACAAACTCTTAAGGCTAAAGACAAAGGAAAGTCACATGCAATTTCTATCAGCGATGTGGAGTACGATAACGATGTGGTGAAAGGTACACTTACCATCCACTCTAAAGTAGCAAATGTTTTATTTGATTCTGGATCCACCCACTCTTTTATTTCTGAATATTTTTCTAATGGTATAACCGTATTACCTGAACAATTAGATGTTGAGTTAGCTGTAACAACCCCTAATGGTACAACAGTCGCATCAAAAGTTTATAATTCTTCTCTGATTGAAGTTTGTGGGAAAGTGATTCCTGCAAATCTTGTGATCCTTCCTATAGTGGAATTTAATTTGATTCATGGCATGGATTGGCTTTCTTTATATGGATATCATATCAATTTCCAAGGAAGGGAAGTCACATTTCATATTCCATATCAATCTATGATCTTCTATCGATGCAAGGATGAACATAACCTTCTAGTGGAAATTTCTTCCATATTATGGGTCTTGATTCCACTAAATGAAGGTTATTTATCTCAAATGGTTGGTGAGAAACTCACGATTAAGAATATTCCCATTGTACGGGAGTTTGATGATGTCTTTCCGGAGGAATTGCTGTGTCTTCCACCAAATCATGCAGTTGAGTTTTCAATAGAACTCTTACCGGGTGCTTTGCCTATTTCAAAGACACCTTATAGAATGGCCCCAATTGAGTTGCAGGAATTGAAGAAGAAACTCCAAGAGAATCTTGATAAAGGATTCATACGCCCTAGTGCGTCACCTTGGGGAGCACCTGTTCTATTTCTTAATAAGAAAGATGGATCAATGAGACTCTGCATTGATTATCGATAACTTAACAAGATCACTATCCAGAACAAATATCCTCTCCCATGCATTGATGACTTATTTGACCAACTACGAGGAGCTCAATACTTTTACAAGATTGATCTTCGTTCAGGGTATCACCAATTAAGGGTCAAAAGGGAGGATATACCAAAGATGACTTTCCGTACAAGGTATGGACACTATGAATTTATAGTGATGCCATTTGGTCTTACTAATTCCCCTGCTATCTTCATGGATCTAATGAATAGAGTCTTTAGAGACTATCGTGATCAATTTGTGGTAGTCTTTATAGATGATATTCTTGTATATTCGAAGAGAAAGGAAGAACTTGAAGATCACTTGAGAATTAAATTTAAGACCCTATGAAAGGAGAATCTTTATGCCAAATTTACCAAATGTGAATTTTGGCTTCAAAGAGTTTCATTTTTGGGTCACATAATCTCAAAAGAGGGGATATCTGTTGATCCAGCAAAAATAGAGGTTATCGAAAGATGGTTGAGACCAACAACAGTAACTGAGATCCAAAGTTTTCTTGTTTTGGCTGGATATTATCGACGTTTTGTGAAAGATTTTTCATGATTATCTAATCCACTCGCCATGTTGACTCGTAAAGGAGTTAAGTTTTTCTAGACGGAGGAATGTGAAGAGAATTTCAAGGAGTTGAAATGAAGGTTATCCAGTGCACCTGTGATCACACTACCTTGTAGTGGAGAAAGGTTTGTGATCTATAGTTATGCATCCAAGAAGGGAGTGGGATGTGTTCTCATGCAAAATGATATGGTGATAGATTATGCCTCACGACAGTTTAAAATCAATGAGAAAAATTAAACAACTCATGATTTGGAGTTAGCTGCGGTAATATTTGCATTAAATATTTAGAGGCATTACCTTTATGGTGAAAGGTGTGATATTTATACTGATCATAAAAGTTTAAAGTATATTTTCACACAAAAGGAGCTGAATATGCACCAGAAAAGATGGTTGGAGCTGATTAAGGATTACGACTTCTCAATTCATTACCACCCTGGGAAAGCAAACAATGTGGAAGATGCATTAAGTCGACAAGACCATGCATGTTTATCCATGATGAGGATCACAAAAGATCCAATATTTATGGATTTACAAAGGATGGATCTTGGAATTATAATGGAAGGGGGAAAATCGTATCTTTCTCAAATTAATGTTCAACCATCTATACATGTGAAGATTAAAGAGGCACAGAAAGAAGATGTCGAGTTACAGAAGAAGGTGATAAATGTTCATGAATTCAACCTTGATTGTGATGGGATAATAAAGTTCAGGAATCGGGTATGTGTTCCTACCATCCCCAAATTAAAGAAGGAGCTACTGGATGAGGCTCATAGTACTTCATTCTCTATTCATCCTGGAAGCATGAAGATGTATAGGGACCTGAAAGAGTACTTCTGGTGGGATGGGATGAAAAGGGATGTTGCCGAATATGTCTCTCGATGCTTGGTTTGTCAGCAAGTTAAAGTTGAGAGACAGAAGTCTAAAGGGATGTTACAACCATTACCCATACCCGAATGTAAATGGGAAAACATCACTATGGACTTTGTCACAGGACTTCCTAAAACATCCAAAGGCAATAATGCTATCTGGGTCATATTTGATCGTCTTACAAAGTCTACACACATCATCGCTATTAGAGAGGATTTCTCTCTGGATCAGCTTTCCAGGATATATGTAAAGGAAGTGGTAAGATTGCATGGAGTACCAATTTCTATTATATCTGATCGGGATCCGATGCTTACCTCAAAGTTCTGGCGAATTCATCAGCATACTCTGGATACAGAGTTGAGTTTTAGCACTGCTTATCATCCTCAAAAAGATGGTCAGTCTGAGAGAACAATTCAAAATCTAGAAGATATGTTGAGATCTTGCTCTATGGATTTCAAAGGTTTTTGGGATCAACACCTACCTTTGGTGGAATTTTCTTATAATAATAGCTTTCACTCCAGTATTCAGATGGATCCTTATGAATCTCTCTATGGATAGAAATGCAGGATTCCAACTTGCTGGGATGAAGTTTGGGAAAGAAAGCTATTAGGACCTGATCTCGTTGATGAAATGGCAGAAAAGGTCAGATCTATTCAACAAAACATAAGAGCAGCTCAGAGTCGACAGATAAGTTATGCCGACAACCAAAGAAAAGACCAAGAGATCGAAGTGGGTGATAAAGTGTTCTTACGAATATCTCCCTGGAAGAGGGTCATGAGATTTGGAAAGAAGGGGAAGTTGAGCCCTATATATATCAGTCCATTCGAAATACTGGATCATGTTGGGAAGGTAGCTTACCGATTGGAGCTTCCACTGAATCTCTCTCAAGTTCACGATGTGTTCCATGTATCTCTCCTGAGAAAGTAAATACCTGATCCTTCACATGTACTCAGCTCAGAAGTTATACCGCTGGAGCACGATATTTCTTATGAAGAACAACCGATAGAGATTCGGGATCGTAGTGAAAAAGTCTGACGGAACAAGACACTCGCTTGGTGAAAGTTTTATAGAGGAACCACCAATTAGAAGAAGCTACATGGGAACATGAGTATATGATATGGGAGAGGTATCCTCATCGTTTTGTTACATAGTGATGAATTTCGAGGGCAAAATTCATTCTAAGGGGGGTAGAATGTAACACCCGAAACTTTTATGAGAAATATTTTGTTTTTAAATCATCAAAGGAATCTTTCACTACATTCAACATTAGATTGGCTTGCTTTACACGCAATCGCGGCCTTCCTCTATAGCTTGCGTCGTAAGCAATACCGAGTTTCACTAAACAACGATATACTATTAAAATATTAATAAAACTAGCCGTTATGAATATTAATAACCACTTTTTGAAATTTTATATATTTTATTTTTCAAAATGGACTTCATTTTTGGATTAGGAATATCGAAATTATCCTAGGGTGAAATTTTGGTATTTTTCTGAAAACTTTCAATTTTTGATGAATAGTGAAACCACTAAGTGGTAGTTAAAAAAACTAAATTTTTCATAAAACTTAATTTTACCGCATCTGTGAGTGGAATTTCGAAAATACGAGAGACACAGTTAATATCAAGGTCTAAAATGTGGTTGAATGAGATGAAAATAATTTTTGGTGGATAGTAACCTTTTACTTTTTTTACCACGGTTAAAAGTAAATAGGGTAGTTAAGGGTAAAAATGATATTATTATTACCCTAAAACATGTCCTAATTCTATTGGATAAGTGTAATTCTACCAAAAACAACATTAGGAATAAAATATGACCATTTAGGCCCACTTGGATTAGATTAGGACATTTATTATTAATTTATTTAAAGATGGGTTAAAATAGTTAAAATCAATGCTTAATAAGTAAATCATTTCTAATATGGGGTTATACATAAGATAAATTAGACTATAAATATTCATTAGAAAGATAAAAATATTTATTACATAATGGTATTTTATTTATAATTTAATACATTAAATAATTTAATTTATTTATGACACAATAATGATGCAGTAATTACCATAATAGTGAAAAATTAGAATTATTGATATTATAAATACCCAAATAAATATAATTTGAGACTTTTATGAATTAAACTAATTTTCTAGGTTAATATGACATGTTAGTAATGATTTAATTAACTTTTTTTGAAATAATAATTCTGTTATGATTTTCACCAAAATCAATTACTAAATAGGGTCAAAATTGAGATAAAATAGTTTTTCAAACAAATATTATATTATTAATTGTTATTTTATTCCTAAAATTATAAGGTTCAGAAAAATGACTTAGATAAGGTTATATATATTAATAATAAACAACTTCGGGTTCGTTTGGCTTGTTTTAGTAAGTTTATTAACCTTATAGTGTAAGAACACAAGAAGACATGGTAAAAATAAAATTATTTAACTTAATGTTAAATCTAAATTATAAGGTTAAAATAGGAACCTAAACATGTATAAATTCTATTGGATGAGATTATTTCTACCCATCCCCACCTTAGATTATAAATATATCAATTTGGAGCTATTTAAAACCGAATTTTGCTTTATAATAAATTAATATTTTTAGTTATTCCAAAGGTGGCCCTCTCCACCCTTCTAAAAGGGCACCTCCTCCCCCTCTTCCTCACACAACTTTGAGCCTTCAAGATCGGCCAAACCCTACCAATTTCTTCTCCCCACTTCCCTAGAGACATCCTAGAGGTCTTGGTCTTCTTCAAAGACCAATTTTATTACCCTAAAAGGAGGTCTCAAAGAAGCGCTTCAAAGAAGAGGTAATGTCCGTTATCGATTGTTTCATCTTTATTTCTTCTTCCACTTCTTCTTCATTAGTTGTTTCATTATTAAGTAATAACATCAGTATCACTCATATACTGATATGTTATTATAAGTATGAAACAACCATATTTCAACATCTATCCATCCTACGGAAAACGAAATCACTGCGTGTGCGTACGTACGGAATATCGTCTCCACGCCGTGGTGTAATCTATTTTCCCCCACCACCTTACTTGGATGGGTATAATGGTGTAAATAATGACTATATATGATTATTGTAAATTGATATTGATTCTTAAATAGTATACATACACTCCAATACAATTCCACGATCATTGGAATGATATCATCGCTCGTGCGTACGTACGGAATACCATCTCTACGATGTGATGCGATTCGTTCTACATGATCTTCATTGCATAATGATTATATATATGAATTGAATGAATAAATATGATATATAGTACATTAATACCATTCTGGAAATGACGTATCTATAACCTAAAGAGAATAATAAGAATTTATTCGACAAAACACGCATAAGAACAAAAAGTTATAAACAACCGAATAGCAACTAGCAATGAAATATTACTACTAAGAAGCTAATAATATGACCATATATGATATCATAACAATAATTATGATTCTGTAATAAGTCAATAACATTATTTAAATCATTATACAGGAGGTTCAGACACTTACGAGGCAAATCAGACCTAAGGTAAGAGAAATATCACAATCTCATTTTTATCCGATATTGTTTATAGTTTGAAACATACTGGGGTGTATTTTATCATCCACATCCATGTTTCCTCAATATGTAATATTATTTCCATCCACCTGCAATTGTTTAAATCCAATTTTACCCTTCAGTGAGTTTTTAGTAAAAGATATGATAGGAATCTTTTGTCATTTTTTGTACGAGGTACTTTTTGACTTTTCCGACAAAAGTACGAGAAGAATATTTTTTTAACTTATACGACATTAATGGATTTTTAAAATATTATTTCCAAGAATCTTCCTTTACATGTTTCAAGTTTATTTTTAATGAACTTCTTTTAGTTTAAAATTAAATGACATGTTAAGAAAGGGAAAAATGTTTTTGAAGTAGAAAGGATATTTTCCTCAAGAATGGAGTTCAAGTGTTTTATCAAAATTATTTTCCATCTAAGATAATATAGGGTTCTGTTTCTATCCCTATTATTATATTGATTTGATTATGTTGTGATGGAATTATTTTTATGAATTCCTTTATCTTATATGAATTGTTTTATGATGACATTTTGTTTAAGCATCCCATTTTTATTACATGGGTTATGCAATGATGTATGATTTATGATTTTGTGGCAACATAAGAATGGTATCATTTTGAGATGGGTGGGACCTATATCTCCCTCCAATTCATTGGGTAAAGAGTTCATATCTCATGAGATAGACATGGCTGGAACGGCAGGTTATACCGGTTCAGTGAAACTGGACTGAAATGAGGAGTGAACTCGGTTCAGAAATGGACTTTGTCCACTAAGATAGTCTTGGAAAAGAGTCTTGACTAATAAGAAATGATTCTCTATGATTATGTGTGTATGCCACAAAGTTTCATGTTTAAAGTTATGATTATTGGGATTTCATTTGACTACTATGATTTATCCCATGTTATGAAATTATGCTCTCTTTTGCAGATTAAGATTTCCAAAATGTTATGTTCTTATGAATATGATGTGATTGATATTTCTTTTGTTTACCCTTACTAAGAATTTGAGCTCACCCTTTTGTATGTTTTCTTTCCCCATGTCAGGAAGAAGGTTATTAAGTAAGATATGCCAAAAGGGACTATAGATATGATGAAATAAATGGGAGACAGTGTAGACGATTTATGAACCAATTGTTTATGTTTCCCAGTTTCTAAAGACACTATACCTATACGGTCCTTTCCTGGTTTTGTTATATGTTGTAATAAGTGTGCTTCAATTTTGAATTAATAACAATGTATGTAAAGTATGGGTCGTTATAACTATGTATCACATAAACATATCAAAAATCATTTTAGAGTGATTGGGACAACGCTTCTTCAATTACCCTCCACATCATTTACATTATGTCAAACCGTTTATTATAAAATATTTACAAAAAATCCATTTCATCATTGGAATCAATGTTAATTACTATAAATAATAATCAAAATAATATCACAGAACTTCCTAACAATGTATTTCATAGAGTTCTATTTCAATCTAGAATATCCAACATTAACCATAGAAAAACAAACTTGATAAAATAGTGTGATCCGTGAAATTGTAATAAACCTAGACATTATGTCTCCCAAAATGAATTTGAATAGTCTAATCAATAAATTTGATATTTTATTTATTAAAAGTATTTAAACATTCTATATTTTATTATTTTCCATGGTCTTCCATACAAGTACCTTCACTTCTATTTCACCTCAAACATCATCACCCCCGGGATGTTTTGTGAAAAATAACTTGAAATATTCCAATGACAAATATCTATGTTTTTGGATTAAAACAATGATAAAAATTATTGAATACTTTTTTTCTTTTCTCTTATCATCCATGATTAAAATTATATTTCATAGAAAATATCATAAAAACATTCATTAAACTGTTACTTAAAGAATGTGGTATTATAACTATTCTAAATTAATTAATTATTTTATTTTAGATTATATATTGTATTATAGTAGAATAATAATTCTTCCTATCCCAAATAATACATTATTTCATTTTAATAGTGGAAATAAAAAAATAATTTAACAAAATGAATTAAGTTATTAAATTAAAATAACCCTAATAATAAATGGCCATTTTTATGAGATTTAATATTTATAATGATAAAATAAATAAATAAAAATAAATAATTTTTGTAAATAAAATTAAGAATATTAAAAATCATATATTTCACTCATACACGAAAAATATATCATGGATAAATATAAAATTTCATTTTACAATCCATTTAATATTATTGATTCATGTCAGTTAAAATATTAAATGAATAAAATATAATAAATTTTTATTATGTTAATTATTAATTTAAATTTCATTGAATTAATTATTAATAAAATTTTAAATTATGTTTTATAAAATTGTACATGAAAATAATCTATCATTTAATAGTAATTATTGTTTTTGGATCCAAAACAATCAAAACAGTCATCAAATGAGTTCATCAATACTATTTAATCAAATAAAATTTAAACATGATTGAAAATAACTAATTATAACACATGGGAAGTATTTCAAATATAAAGATAATTTAATGGGTTAAAATTTAGATGATATTTTTTCATGATGTTTTTTGTGTTATAGTTTATATAATTAATTTATGGTTACATAATTATTACCCTATCATCTCAATGAGTAATATAATAAAAAAAAATAGATCGACTACATGAAATAATGATTGATTTAGCAATTTTAACTCCTATTTAATATTGATGTTGGAATCCTAGATTTTTATGTCAATATTTCCTAAAAAACTGGTTCCCTTGTTTGAATCCTATATCACCCTCATATCATTTTATCCACATATATAGATCCCTTTTAAATGATGTGACCTTTTTGGGCACCGATCAGTCAACAACATCGAATCCACCACAAATATCCACCTATAAATCCTTATCTTTAATTTTTTATTTTTTATTTATTTGAAATATGAAATTATGTCCTATCTTATATTACCATGTCCTTAAATTGTTTTCCATTTTATATTTTTTAATTCATATTTAATAATTAATTTACTATTTTTTGATTTTTTATTTTTTTATCAAATATAATCCATCTTCTCCTCTATAATGACCCCAAATCCACAACTTCCCTTCCTAGGATGATAGTTAAGAGAAGTAGTTATCACTGAGTCCTGCCTCTAAGAGGCCCAAAGTTTTGGATCTTGGTGGGATACTTGTGGTTTGTTATTCTACAATAGAGAATGTTGCTGATGAAAGTGTACCAGAAGTGACATCATTATGGTTAATGTAGGGTTTCATTTGTGAACACATATGTTTGATATTGTCTGAGATAATTATTAATTTTTATCCTTTATTAAATTACTATGCACCCACCCATGTCAGGTAACCCGAATGACACCTCAAGACCCTTGGGGGTGTCTTCCCTAACATCCATGTTAGGGTGGATATAGATTTTTGAGTACACAATATACTCCAATATCACTTCAATAGTATTATCTTGAGATATCGACAGTGGTTGATGGGATAATTAGTTAGTTTCATGCATGGTTAGAGGAGGGAATGAGGTATATTCCCTATGCATTCTTGATACCCCAGTTCCTGAGATACCTAATGAAAGACATGTTATGTGGATTGTGTTAATAGATATGACTAGTAGTTGGTTCCATTAGACTTGATATGTGGTTAGTTTTTCCTAACATGACATACAACTTGATCATTTATTAGTTCATATGGATGGGATGAGAATAAGGTAATTACTGGGAAAGTTTTTACATGGAACCATTATCAAAATTTTTATGATATTACATATCTACAATCTGATGAATTGTTATGTGAGTGATCTTTAGTGAGGCTAGGGGAAACTAGTTGGCCCATATATGTTCTGGTTAGATTTTCTATTTTATTATTATGGTATTATTTATGTATTTTTACTTGTTAACCCGAGTCCTTGGGTATGATTCGACTAGGTTTACATATTATGCTCACCATATATATTTAAACAATTTTTCCTATTTCTAGGGGGGAAACAATGATCAAGATGGTTAGTACTAGCTTAGATATTGGGTTATTCCAGTCACTTCTGGTTGATTTACTGTTTGTATTTTTTTATATTTACAGATGGTTGAATCAATTTTATTTTCAAGCATGAGAGATATCTATTGTATGGGTTTTAAATTTCTTTATATAATTATTGGTTTCCTGGTGGCTTTATATTGTTATCTATATAAATCTAGTGAAATACCTATAATTTTAGTGTTTTATACCAATGGTGGTAGTCTCTAACTGAGGGCCTGATAGATATAGGACTTGGGTGACACTGCTTCTTTTCACTATTAGACGCAAAGTAGTACAATTGAAGGGTTTGTATGACCGATTGGTATCAAAGGGAGGTTCATCAAGAGATAGTGTGGAGGTTGAAGCTATCTAATTTTGAGAACTTTATGGGTTGGTAAAAAATAGTGTTTTAAAACCTTAGTTTATGAAGATAGTGAGGGAGAAACAAATAGGAAACTTAATTTAGGACCCCCTATGTTCTTATAAAAGGACCATGATCCCTTTTAATGTACTTGGTAACATGTTACATATTGTTGGGTAGATACTTAGTAGAGGTATGTGAAACATAATTTCATGAAATTTATTTTGAATAGAATTATTATTGCAATAAATTAAGTAATAAATTAAATGAATAAAATAAATTAATCTCAACTGAACATATTTGTGTCTAATTTCATTACTTAATTTCTAGTTTTTATCTCTCATGTGTAGTCGGAGTATAGGTGGTTTAGTATGCCATATATATTGGTCATTAGAGGGAAGACCCTGATTTGGTGGATGAGAATTGGTACGAAACATTTAACACATTTATGATTCAAAGGATTAATAGGGTTGAGGTTAGATTATATGATCTCTAAATGGATCATAGGATGGGGGAGTTAGAGATCACATTCAGATTAATTTGTGAATGAACCGAGTAATGGGTTCCCCTATCCGTTAGTCAGTTGAGGGGTGAAAGGAATCAGTTGTGGATGTTATACCAAAAGTAGGGGAACGAGACTCAGGTTTTATTTCTTATCTTCTAATAAGAGTTCAGAGATAAGTTCAAATCGATGATAAAAAAGGGGGCAATGAAGAATGATTTTATCTCCCTTCACTATGGGAATAGAATCTTTCAGGTAATATGGATTATGTTTAGGGAAATTTTATGTTTTCCCCGAATTATTTTCCAAATGAGGAGTCTAAGGCATGGTTCATGGAGGAGGCAGTAAACCCCACCTTTTATTTTTATAGTTTCCCTATTTACATTAATCATATATTTGGATGTGAATAAGAAGTTGTATGTGATGGAGATGGTGAATGAGTGGGGAGGATAAACCATAAACAAGAGTTATTAGGGACATTTGAGGAGAAATTAATTACTTATAGGGTCATGGACGATGGTCTATTTAATGTTTTGATAGGCAGGGAAGTATCCCTAATAGTTAACATTAAATTTATAGAGGGATGGAAGTTCTCGAGAATATATCAAGAGATATCAGGTTTTTATTTTTGTATTTATTGGTTGCACTCAATATCAGTTTAAGTATCTTTCATTCCATGAGAGTTAGTATAGTTTGGGTAGTCATCACTCATTTTTTTACCACTATAAGTATCCATCGTTGAAATTTTTATAGAAAGGCCCTCCATCTTATGTGCCTCTACATGTATAGTTGGATTATTCTGGGCTAGGAGGAGGTGGAGTTAGAAGAGGGTAGCCACCAAATGTCCCTCTCCAAGAAGGATAGAGAATAGAGAATGGATTTGGATGTAATCTTTAGTCAGTAAGAGATGTTAGTTTTGGAACAGTGCATGTGATAGTTGATCCAATTCTTGAGGGCATAGAGGTCAATTGATGTACAATCAGTTTTACATTATCGCTAATTTATCATTAGTTTTTTTCTGTAGATTATCACTCTTTCTTTATACCCACCATTTTCTATGAATTATGACTAAATGATTCAAGGATTCCCACTCCCCTGTATTTATCAATAACATTAAAATTCCGGTCTAATTAATTTTATGTGTTACAGGGATACAGACTGATGATTTAGAAATATCAGTCATTAAGATATTTCTTTTTGTTTTATATACAAACATACAATTTCATTATTTACATGGATTTTTTATTCCATTTACAATGTGGTTAACTATTTAAAGAGGACAATGGTGTTTTCTAATGTGGAGGGGTGGCATGTGGTGTTCATCTGTTAGTGATGATTATATCTTGGTATTAGTTGAATATAACCTCTTATTTTTTTTGATGTATGTGTCATCGATAAAGCTAGAAATATATGAGGGGGTGTAGGTCCTCAGTTTTGTTGTAGGGTTTCTGGATGTTTTCCTCAAAGATATTATGACCCATCCCCCAGGATATGATGTATTGTTCAAGATAGAGTAACAGTTTTGTACTATAACAATTTAGATTTCTTTTTATTGGATTAAACCATTTCAATTAAAGGGGATGAGTATCCGGATTGATGACCTAATACAGATAGGATTTATAAGGACTATTGTATCACCATTATGATATCTTGTATTTTTCATCAAAAATGTGGATAGTAGTCTAAGTATGTAGATAGAATACTAATGGATTTATCCAGAGATTATTAAGAATGAATACCCTCATTTGAGAATTAAAGATCTATTTGACCAGTTAAGGAGAACTAGCTTATTTTTTATTAATGATATTTGGTCTTTATACCGTAATATGAAGAAGTATTAGATATATACTATAGAGTATTCTTTCATATTCTATCTTTGGAAGATTAATTTCCTTGTCATTTGGTAATTTTCATGAATGCATCAATTGTGTTAATGGGTCTCTTGAACACAATATATTTTGAGTTCATGCAATAGTTCTAAGACATGTTAATTGAATACATTCTCATATAATTGATATTATAAGAAGAAAATGTTTTTAAATTTTTGATCATTTTTAGGATCTCCAACACCACCATTGGTATGGTAAATTATTCAAGTGAATGTTCAAGATGTGATAGGTGTATTTCGTCTGGAATGTGGTGTCACAGCAGGGAGCAGTAGTGGATCAAGAAAATGTTGTGGTAAATATTTCATGATAGTCACCCATGATCATGGTATAATTATATATATTTATTGGTCTCATCTATTACTATTTATGTTTTGGGTCTAAAGTTTCCTGGTTTTCTACCCTATTGACCACCTTAACCATGTTAGACTATGATATAATATAGACTACTCAGTTCCATGTAACTTTCAACTATATAAAGGAGTAGTGGACCATTTCCCTAGTAATTTAGTTCCCCTAAGTGGTCATGATGTTAGAGGTGTTCTGGGATACTTCCAACTTGGTTTTGTGATGTGTCATGATGAATTAGTGAGTAGCGAGAACCTATGATTTTAGTTAGCTATGCACCCCATGAGTGTAACTACACCACCACTAATCTAATGATTATGGAAGTGGATTTTTCCCTATTGTGGTGGAGGAATTATGTCGAGATAGAATTTTATATAGTCTTCATAGATTAATAATGCATGGGTTATGTTTTCCTACAACATGACATCGATCTATGAAAATATATATAGTTGAAGATTCTCTAATAAACTGATTTCAAGATATCATATACCATTTGAAAGGGATACATTATGGGAAATTCATGTAGTATAAAGTCATGATGAGCCGTTTGAGAATCTAGTGATTCCTGGAATGAAATGGAGGAGTTAGTGGCATTTCATCTCAGGGTACAAGGGTTTGATTTTAGAGGATACCTGTTACAAACAATGATAAATCATTATTTGTTTCATCTATTGAGGAGTCTTAATGGGGAGACTCATAGGTGGAGGAGATTCAAAACTGGATTGTTTGTAGTCTTCCCCCTGAGGTTTTTTTGATGATGTACATCATTGGGTTATCTTTTAGTGAATGATGCCCATCCCATTGGTGATGGATGAAAATTTTCTATGCGAGTTTCATATCTCACCCTTAGAGATAAACCATAGAATATTTAATATCTATTATGTTCTGATGAGTAACTTCTGGTAGCCATAGATCAAGTGGTTAATAGAAGAATTTATGGCCCAATGTCTTTTCTTACAGCAATTTAAGGCATATAATCATTTATTTGGCAGTTTTTTGCATCCATTAGATGTCCCTGAGTTGAAGTGGGGGTTTATCTCAATGGATTTCCTCATCGTTTTACCCTATGAACAAGGGGTATATGATGTTATCTATGTGATCACGGATCAACTGATTACATTTTCTCACATTCTAGACATTCGAGAGCCAAGTGTCATTGATTTTCCAAAGAGATTGTATGTGGATAACATGGTGAGGACTCAGGGAACCCTAACGACCATAATTTTTTAATGAGACCCTCATATTAAAACTTGATTCTATATATTATTCAAGAATTACATTGTCCATTAGTTACACCTTAACCTTTATTTCAACCCCAAAATGGACAAGTAGATTGAGTAAACCATATAAATTTTGGAATATATGTTGTAGGAGAGCATCATATATTTTGGTGGATCCTGAGTATGAAAACTAACCTTGGTTTTTTTTTAAAAATAATAGATGCCACCCATCCATTATACCCTATGTGGTATTGTATAAGATGTTGTGTTGATATATATTGAGTTAGAGTGGGGTTATAGTGGTATTAATACTTGGCCTCAATTTTTTGTAGAGAAAAACCTAATAAATTCAGGTGTTTTTTTAGAATATTAAGGAGTATAAGGACTTATGGATGACTTATTATAGTAAATGAAAAGAATATTTGGATTCTGAGGTTATATACCATGCTTTCCTAAAGGGTTCCTCTTGGTTTTCTCAGTTATGTTTTATTTGGTAAAAACATCTCTCACCTCAGTCTGTTACAAACATTAATAATTTAGATCATATTGGTGAGGTGGCTTATTAGTTCAAACTAACTCCATAATTCGATAGAGTTTATGTTGCATTTCATGTGCCCTAGTTCTAATAGTATATTCATGATGGTTCTCACATCATCAATATGGGGTATAACTATCAAATATAAATATATGTTAAGGAAATGATGGTAATGGTTCGGTACTTCAAATAAATCGTTCTACAAGGTATTTCTATCAACATGGTTAGAGTAATATATATTCACGGAGGTATGTAGGATAGTACTTAGGAGTCATAGTTGAACATTCATTCTTGGTAACCATATCGAGTTGTATCTTAATGTTTTAGTTATTTTTATATTATATTATGATGGTAATTTTTTATTTATAGCTATTATGTTTTTAATATTAATAAATTTCAAGATATAGTTTCATCTTTATTTAAGAGGTATCTTCACGAGGTAGTGTTGGTGGGTTTTTGTTGATTGGTTCTGCCTTTCCTTTTTACAGTGATTTTTATTATCAAGGATGAGAGTCAATTGAGGGGATTCTAAAGCACCAAAAAAAACACTTCCATCACATTATGTTATGATTTTTAGATTTTGGGATATTTTAGATGGGAATAATTAAGGGAGATAAGTATCTCTAGTGGTTTAATAAATTGTAGGTGGTGATTAAAATCTTGAACCACCATTTAATATCATGTAATGTCTGAATGGTTTATTCATAACTTGTTGGAATATTTTTCAATGTCAGATTCAAGTCATGAAATTATATTAGTGTCATGAATGAGCATTGTGATATTTTTTCATTGATATCTCTAAATGTTTCAAGATGTAAAATGATATACTCAAAGTGTGACATTTATCTAGGTTTTTTGGATTAAGAACCTTGTTTTTTAGAATTCTGAATCACATAAGGTGTACAACATAAAACATCCATTCTCACAATAAAGGTGTAAATTTATAGGATTCATATAAATTTAGGATTCCCTCCAATTTAAATACTCATCCTTTTTATTCCCTCACACATTAGTAGATGATTAGTTGATTTGACAGCTCTAACAGCCCCTAATCTATGTTGTTTATCCATATATATATAGGATTCAATATTTGCATATTTGGGTGAGTTTTTTTTCTCATTATCTATTAGTTATACCTTTTTTTTAAATAGTGATCTGATAGTAGTTTTGTTGTTTGTACTTAGGGTTTTACTAAGATGCAATTTTAATGGGATGTATCATTTTTAGATTAATTTTTGGATTCCTTGGGTGGTTGTAGCCCCTTGGTTCACCCTCTCTTTTTTGGTATTTTTATAGAGAAACAAAAATATCTATTTGATGTTGGGGATTCTTGATCTCTCCTTTTATGTGAATCAATGGAAATGAATTTTTTTTTATAAAATTTTGTGAATAATAAGAATTCGGATAATAAAGATAATCAAGCGAACAAATGAAATTAAAAGGGAATGGTGTAATACATATGATGTTACCTATTTTTGTGAGGTTATTAATTTTGATCAGGATATATACATGTTATTGGATAATTATTTATAGGAATTTAATGATTTTATGATACCCTTTAAATGGATAAATACAGAAATCGATTAAATTAAAATACTAAGTAGAATATTATTATTTAATGCATGAATCGATGTTTATAGTTTGCTGTACATTGTTTGTGTGTTTTAGTTTCTATTTTGGTGAGCAATGTGGTTAACACTATTATTTACAGATTTTTGGATATGGTTATGATGTGTTGATTGCCCATGTTGGTATCTTAATAGTTGTCTAGTATCAATGAAATAATAATTTTCATATAAATTAATTTGTTTATGGATAATGAATTCACATGATTAAATTTAAAGGTTAACAACTGAATGAATTATGATTGATGGATGAATTTTGAATTAAAAAAATTGAAAATGAAACTTGGGTTATTTTCTATTATGTGATACATGTGGTTGGTTGTTTTTCATTATGGGAAAATCATGGTAGAGAAATATCTATAGTGACCTAAATATGACTGAGGTAGTTTTTCTTGTGTGAACCTATATGTGTGGGATTTTTTATCGTACTATATGGCTGAATTTTTATTAATTTTATATGAATCCTACCCAATTTCAGGTAACTTGAATGACAGCTATATATCCTAGTGGTTTTTATCTATTATCTAAACTGGGGGAGATATAGATAGTTGACTACCCCCTCTTTTATTCTCTCACTTAGTAATATATTCTAGTTATGTTAGTGGATGATGATGAGTTACGTGGTCGCGGTCATGTGTGAAAGGGGGAGGGAATGATGTTTATGACCAAAATGTTAATGATGCACTATTGATAGGATTAACATATACGAGACTTGATATTTGATTTGTACTATGAGTTTCTAAATTTGTTTAGTTCCATAATAATTTATATTCTATTAGCTACATGAGACATGATATATGGTTGGTGTGGTTATTGGTGAATATGAAAGGGATAAGTGAAAAAGATACCTTATCAACTGGGTGATTGGTGTAAATCAGTAGGATAGTGATTTTTTGAAATTTTATGTACATTATTATGATATTACATAACAATTAGATGTGTTATTTTGTGAGATATCCATAGTGAGGTTAGGGGGATAAATGTTGACCCATGTAGGTGCTGGTTAATTCTACTATTTTTTCATTTGGGAATTAGTATCCAATGTTCACTTCTTTTACGTGAGACCTTTTGTATAACCCTATTTACTATACATGTTATGATCTCCCTAAAAATATATAAATTTGTTTTTAGGTTCGTAATAGGTATTTGATGATCAAGTTGGTTAGTACTCCCATGAATCTTGGGTTGTTGTGGTGGATGAAACATGATTTACTTTTGGCGTGGTTTTATCAATGGTATTTTTTGTATCCATTTTTTTAATACATGCTATATATTTCATGAATGGGATTTCAATTTGTTTATATTATAGTATGGTGATTTTGTTAGAGGTTTTTTTACAATATAAGGATATTTAGGGAAATACCTCCCATTCTATTATTCTATACCCTAAGTGCTAGTAACAAATCCAATGATTGTCGGAGGAAGGACTCATGGGTCAATTATTCTCATTACTCCTGACCGATTTGGGGTACTATTAGGGGGAATTTTTTATATTTTATTTTATTGTCTCTAATTATTGATCTCGAATCCATTATTTATTTAAAAAAATATTAATTTCTAATTTAACTAAATACATATCTCACAAATATAATCAATTGAAATATAAAATTAAATTCAATAAATATTATCTAAAAAAATAGATTTTCCCCTTTAAAAAATTTAAAATATCAGAAAAAATAAATCATTGGTAGATGAAAATGGTTTTTAATGAGAGAAATTCTTTTGAATAATCATGTTTAGGAATCAATATATATGTCAAATAATATTTTATATTGTTTTGTGATCACTTTATCAACAATAAAATATAAAAACTCAGTGTTACCATTTTTCCCATAAACATCCTAATTAAATAATTATTACAATTAGTGTACCATAATGTGTTCATTATGACATGGTTTGTTACATGCCTTTATTTTTAGTTTCTTTTAGTGCTCTATCATAATCTAAAATAATATATATACATTTTATATGTCTTTATGGTTCTATATTTCATTCCATCAAAAACAATTTATTCCAATTTCAAATAAATATATCCATAAAAATTTATAAACAAGGTATCTTTAATATACCTCCACCTTAAAATTATTCTCTAGATAAATTCCTAACTCATTACCACATAGGTGAAAATCATCTTTATTCATTAATTACTCAATTTCCCCAATCACCCACTTTTGTATCATAACATTACAATGCGTGAATCTCATTTTCATCCCATTCAAATAACAAAAAAAATTCCACAATTTGATGCACATTTTCAAATATTCCATGCACCAAATAATTTCAATATAATATATTAAATAGATTAGTTAAAATACATTATTTTGAGTTTTATGTACCATGATTTTACTCATAAAATAATCCATTGTACTCATAAAATTTTTATATATAAATCATACATGAATAATTAAATTCATTGGTTTATTCATTCAAACAATAAATATAGGCCTATAATAATTTTATATTCAATAAACCATTCATATAAATTAATAGAAGAAATTATATAACTGTTTCTGCATTATATGTGGTTTAATGGTCATTATGAATATATAATTGTGTTAAAACTCACCCTTATATGTATATTTAGGCTATTATAATCGTTAAATATTTCATGGAATCATAGATGATAATAATAATTTCATCTTAGATAATCCATGCTTTTAAAATATTCCTAAAATCTATATTTTTTTTGTATAATGTGTGGGTTATATTTTTTTATGTTATAAGTGTATGTTGTTAGTAATTTGAACTATGATTTCTCTAATCTAGTTATCATGTATTATATTATCACATTATGTGATTTTGTGTTAAAGGGGTCATAAATATACATTAATTAAATGATAAAATTGGTTATCATTCATAGAGTTTTGATTTCATAGGAATATACATTATAAATTTTATAATATTCATTTGTGACAGTAAAGTAATGTAATATGAGATTTTTTATTTTCTTAGATGAAAGGGATTATTCCGAGCAGAATAAACTAACATTATGTCATTTCACTGAGAAACCACTATTATATAATTAAGGGATGATATCATTTAGGAATGTGTCACTACCAATTACAAGGCACACTACGTCTTCCTATATATCCAATCACTATTATAAGATGGGTATTTGAATAATTTGACATCAAATTCATTTATATTTAATGATACTATAAATAATTTATGATCCAATTCATAATGTGTGTTTCACTTCAAAAATATATTTAATAATAGTTTCATATATTCAATTACATCTAGTTCACATAATAAAATCTTTATAATTAAATATTGATTCATATTGGTCTTCCATTTTCTATTCACTCATTATTATATTATTTTTGACATATTCCAACTATTCCATATAAAACATTTAATTTCTCTAAAAAAATTCTCTAACATGATATGACACCTCTTTCCTTATAATTTAACTTCATAATCATTCATAAAGGCCAATTTTAAACAAACATTGATTGAATGATCTCCCCTCTATTTGAAATTTTCTTAAATTAATAAAAATATTCATATATCTAAAAAATAATGAAATAATACATCTCATAATGGGGAAATATACGCTGGTCTCCACATATCTCTAACAACATGCACTATTAGTTTATCAATTACCATAAGTATAATCCTTTAAAATATAATAAAGTCATTATAGAAAAATGTTTCAACAAAATATATGATATTACTACATAATAAATGAATCCTTTCCAAAATGAAGACTTTGGTTGTGATATGTGACACTAAAACCTAATACATAGATTTACACTACTCTTCATAAATGGGTTTTTTACACAAGCCAAAACTATCATTTTTTTGTCATATAATGGTCAAAAACATGATATCCATAAAACATCATAAACAACTACAATATTTTCCTTTAGCATTTCTGATATAGAAACATATGCTATAACCCAAATTTAGTCCCCCAGTATTTAACCTTTATCCTTATACCACACTAATCCAAGAATCATATTTCTCCTTCATGGAATGATATTTATTTCACGATCCAAAAAACAACTAAAATAATAAACCGAAGGTGATTTTTTTTATCAGCATAATCAACTATAAATCTTTTAAAAACATATGTAAACATATTTAAATATAATCCATAAACATAATTCATCCAATAAGACTAATTTAAAATACATACAACTTCTTTTTAACTTGTTCCATAATTATTTAATTTAGATAATCAATATTCTTAACATTATACCCATTTAGGTTTTTTCTACATTCATAATTTTGTTACTATGATTACATGATTCCAAATGGATTGTTGAAAATATTAAAATCTCTATCAGATCCTAATTGAAATATAAGGTATCATATATATATATGTATGTATATATGTGATATTCTCAATGTAAAAAATATGAAGTATACATTGTTTTTTATGAAGACCTTGAACATTTATCTTTGTAAATAAACAAACAAAAATGAATATATATATATATATATCTCTATTATTCATCAATTTTATTCCCCTAGGTATAATATGTTTTACTTTTTATTCCAAATATCCCCAATAAGAGTATATTTATCACTATTTACATGAGAATTAACATATTCACGACTACAAAGTATTGATATTTGCAAAAAGTTTCAAAAAAACCACATATAGAAAAAATGATCTTTTTAATGATTTATACATTTCTGTATTTTATACTCTGAAAATTTTCCCAAACAGTACCCAAATTATAATAGTTGTTGATAAATGTTAAATATAAAAGACATATATAAAGAAGTCATATATAAAACCTCTTTAATCACAAGGATGTGGCTGAACATTGAGATTCAACCAATGATTTCACATATAACTATATTTAAAAAATATCTACCACTTGATGGTTTTTTCAAATTTTGTCTACTTTGATAACAATACTATAAAATTAATCTTTGATAAAGTGGTGTACAATTTTTAATATAAATTGTTTTGTGAATTTCATAACAAATTATCTATAATCTAAAATGAACTTTTATTTTCCAAAAAATAAATTAGGGGAATCATTACCTAATTAATAAGATCTGATAAATGTTTCCATATCCATACAACGTGGTAATTTCCTTTTCCACTAAGAGATAAAACAATTCTATAATAATTAGTTTAATGGTTTCTTAAATAATGTTTATCCAACTAACACATATACATTAATAACGATTTCTTCTCTAATTATTGATTTACAATCGAAAATATATCCTGACCAGTATAGATTTCAATCATCCAAAAATTCTCTATCCTTCCATACATCAAATAGAAAACAATATTAGTGGGTAATTTATGTAGTACTAATAACTAATTACGTCACACTAATATTTTTATGTTTCATATTACTTTAAGACCTTATTTCCAAGCATTTTTCATAAAAATTATTTTATCATGTTAATATAAAATAGGGAAAACATCCATCCTTTCTCCAGAATAAAACTAGATTAACAAACTTTTCAACATTATATAATCCATGTTTAATTACAACAGTTATTGGTGTTATAAATATTTTGTAATTTTACATGTGAGACATCATGAAAAATTCAATAACATATTTATATTGAGAGATAAAAGTATAAAAAAATTGGATAGGAATTTAGTTTATGAAAATTAGTGAGTTAACCAATCATTAATGTTTCAAATTCCATTATCATAAAATATTAAAAATCGTCCACTAATTATTCTTACTAATAACAATGATAATATCAATAATATAGATAATTTTTACACTTTTTTCATTAAATAATTTTATATAGTGGTTGTGAACGAAACCACCACTCATGAACTCCAATTCCCTTAAATATAATTATAAATGAATATTACAAGGATATAGTTTTTGTATTAATTCATATAATTATTTATTTGGTTGACATACCATGATTCAATCATAAACAATATAAAAATAGACTGAATTTTTAGCAAAAAATGCTTTTTTGAGTACTCCATTAAGGACAAAGTGTTTGCATATTTTTAGTAGATCATGAATCATATGTATATTAAAACTTCTAAGAATATTATAATTATATCCAGTTTCACCAATGATGAAAATTAATCCTTGACATATTTTCCATAAATTTAATTATAGATCATAACAACTAAAATTTACTTTTTTGGATCACAATATCATAGTCATCATGTCTATTTTTGAATACCCATTTATTTACACTGATGATTTGACCATTATACATCTTCAAATCTCCAATTTTTAATTATTAATTTTTTATCAATATATTTATTCAATAAATTAACCCACATATCATCCATTAATTCTACATTAAAAGGTAAATATTCTATTTATGATAGGAAATATTTTCTCAATACATCTCATTCACCGAGTTTTTGTCTGATTATTTTTGTTGTATTCATAAATTTTAGATCCCCCTTTTACCTTTGATTCTATGATTTACTAAATTCTACAATAGTTTTGTTTTTTAATTCATTATCAGAGTCCTCCATATGTGTTTTACTTCGATGATCTCCATGATTCATGGCCCAATCATTCTGAAAATAACATATTTCATGAATGATTTAATTTCTAGTTTTATTTATATAATTGTACTAAATAAATTTAAAATTATTTCCCTCCATCCTAATTTTTATCCTCTTATTAGAACAATTATAATCTTTAATATTGGAAGAATAACAATGAAATATACCTTCATTAGATAAATCACTATACTTTCTTTATCTGACTTTTACATTATTATATCAAACCTAATTCTACATGACCTAAAGTGGTTTATAGTTATTTCCCTCCCATTCCACTTATATTATAGATAAATATCCTAAAAAACATTTGACAAGGATATCATTTGGTTACACAAATACATTCACTACTGAATTTTGTTATCATCTTGAGATACCACTCTCAATGAATAGTTTCTTTTCCATGTTTTTCAACATAAAATTTCAACATTCATCCCCCATTTTTCAATGGTGGTCTCACAAATGACACCTCATATTTGAATCCATGATACTCTAAATAACTATAAACATATATAGAGATGTACTTCATTCCATTGTATCGTCATAATATTTTGATCATCATTATATTTTCGTTCTCAACTCGCATCGAGTATATTTTGAAACATTCCACCACCTCTTTGTTTTATTTCATGAACATGGTATATTATACCCTATTATAATCATCAATAAATAATATTAAATAAAATAAAAATTATTTTAATGTGTGTGTCAAGGGAGTGTACATGTTTTCCTGAACCAAATTAAGAAAATATGAAGCTCCCCTTTTCTTCAACTTTTAGGTATTGCGAACCATCTTACCTCTCATACATGAATCACATATCATTTCCCTATCTCTTTTAAGATTAAGAATACTAATAATGACCATACATTTAGAATAAAATTCCATGATTTTCTATTGTATATACCTATGTTTTCAATGTAATAATCAGTATATGTCATCCACCATGAGATATAAGGGGTTCATTTTACAATCCACTAGATAGTGTTTTCTATTTTTAATGATCAATGATTTTGGACCCATTATATTAATACTACCTTCAATAACTCATGTCACACACAAACACAAAAATAATAAAACAATAGACTAAAAAATTAAATATTAAAATAATGACTAATATAATAATTAGTTGATAAAAGGATAATAAATAAATAAAATAAATATATATTTATATTCACACGGATTAATATTTTAAAAATAATCCATTTGAAGAACTATTTAAAATTCGACGTATTGTATTCTACCTTAGTTAATTAAATTGATCATATTTAAATGTATAATATAATAGTTAGTATATATATTTATAAACTAATATATAAAAAATCAATTATTTAAAAATCTATATAAAATATGATTAAGAACATGTGATAATTAAAATTGTCATTTTATAATATAATAAATTTACTTTATATGTAGATTATTCATTTACAATGTAGTTTTTAAATTATATAACTTGATTCCAAATATAATAACATAATTTATGAATTAAACATGTATATATTATATTTTTATTAATGTTTTTTTCTATAAATATTTATTTTAATAAAAATAGTTCACAACACAGTTTTAAAAAAGTACATAAATATTATTAAATTATTTGTATATAAGTATGAATTTTAAACTCATGAAAACATTTTCAAAGAAATTTTTTTAGTTTATAAATGATTTTTTAATTTTAAAAAGATTTTTTAATTGAAATCCCCATATTTGACAAATTAAAACAGAAGTTATAATTATTAGAAAAATATTTTTAAAAGATTCTAAATTTCATAATATAATATTAATATTGTAAATTTTAAAAATTTAATAAAAAAATATAATCCATATTTGTATAGTTTTTTTATAATTATATAACTTTTATCTATTTATGTATTGGAATAAAGTATAAATTAACATGGTAATAACTAGTTATCATGGGGAAAACAAAAAATTGAAACCATGAGTAACCTAAGAGTTAAAGGGGATAAAATGTTAAAAAATTATTTCCAATTAAGTATTTGAGGTTTTTATCAAACATATATATTCCATAAACAAGTATTTTCCTAATTTTGTTCTGCGTTTCTATAGAGAGACTTCCTAGTTTATAAATGTTTCCTTTATTTACAAAATTTTAATATCTTTTCAATTATAAAGAAGTATCTCCTCTAATCACTTCCCATCACAACCAAATACACTTGGTTCAATCCAAAATATAAAAAAACCTATCATTAATATCCCCATACCCCTTAAATTGGTTCCATTATATCCCTCAAAGGCATAACCGCCTTTTAAAACGGGATAACCAACGAAGTGAAGAATGAGTTCTTAATATATCTTTCACTTTTTTATTTTTCTGGAACTCATTTTTTTCATTAAAATTTCATTACACCCTCATAGAAAGATAACATAAGTACCCTTATTATGATTAAATTTTATAATAATTAGGGTTTATGTTT
This sequence comes from Viscum album, assembly GCA_963277665.1. Classification (NCBI taxonomy): domain Eukaryota; kingdom Viridiplantae; phylum Streptophyta; class Magnoliopsida; order Santalales; family Viscaceae; genus Viscum; species Viscum album. The sequence continues at coordinate 512,182,219 of OY728141.1, read as the reverse complement.
TTCATAACATCTCCATTTTCATTAAGAAAAATGAAAATGTAAATAATGGGTGCGTAGGGACTAATGCCTCCATGAATAAATGAGTTTATTTTTCAATACCATATTTAGTGTATAGTTATAAAGATGGATTTAACGTATTAATATTATATATATAATATTAATATTGGTTTGGTAATACAAATTTCATATCCTATTAATTAAATGAATGGTAAATAATCATTATAATATTTACCGTCTTAAACATGAATACTAAAAGGAAAACTATATATTCATTCTATGATATAATTTCGTAACTATAATATAATATCTTAATTATTTATAATTATATGATATGAAATTTAAAAATACTAAATTATATCATTATTATACAATTATAATAATATTGTAACTTAATTACCTCATAATCATATATTAATCACGTTATGTTCATGTTTTTATTGGATTGGCCACCTACTTGAACATGGCATGGAAACTATGTGATGGATGATTATTAAAATACAATTAAAAGAATAATATTATATAAATAAATAAATAGTTACATATATTATTTTCTGGAAGAGATATATTAATAATTAACTAATTTATTAATAAAACACCCATCTTAGGTTAAAAATCACTAAAAAATGATCGCATTCAATTTTTTCTTATCAGATAAATAGTAAAGTAATAATGAATGGAAATTTAAAATTCCTATGTAATTAAAAAAAATCCCATAGATAAAATGTAATTATTTTGGAATGAATAACATTTGATCAAAAAAATAACAACACTACTCCTATCAAACTTCTATAAACCATTAAAATTATATATGCTTGATGTTGGAAAACAAGTAAATATATATATATATATATATGAAATTTTTATTCATTCAGATTATAAATGGTTATAGTGTTGAATAACATTCTTGGGTATTAAATATACAATTATAATTTAATTAATTTGAAGTTTGGTGCATGTATAAAATGAATCATGATCAAGGTAATTCTTTTCTTGAAAAATTTCCCTCTTTGAGACATATTTTATATTATGCACCTAATCTATCAAATATTGGGTATATTATTCATAATGTAGTTATTATATAATGAAATACCCATTATTTATGGTAATTATTGTTAAATATATAGCTCTATATTTTAATAGGGTTTGACGTAAATTCTCCTCAAGTTATAAGGTTTTTACATAACACAATTCACATTCATTGAGTTATATGTATTCTTATTGATTAAATTTCATATTAGTAGGATAATTATAAAATATTATCATATTATCAGGTATTTTATCTATAGTTTTTTAGATATATATTTTTACCACATGAACCCATTTTATAAAATTTTCTTACATCAAGAACTATGTTAGATGTACAAGACTTTGGTAACCAGAATATATTTCTTTGGGTTATATGGTTTCTTTTGATATTTGTCCTTGGTATTTATATTTATTAATTTATTTACCATTTTAAATGATGTTCTATTTTATCTTTCAAGGGATTATTCCTTTTCTATTCAATGCTTCATACACGACTCTTCTCTCTCCAAAATATATAATTTTATCAAGAACGAACCTCATTGTCTGAATTAGCTCTTTTGTGAAGTCCATATTTTATTTCCCACAAATGTTATATTATATTTCTCTGAAATATAATATGTATTATTTTCAATTATTCTAATAATTATATTTTCCCATTTTAATAACTAAAAATCTAATATATTTTTTTTTTGTTTTAATAAAACTGTTCTCCAAAATTTTTTTCAAAGCCAATTTTTTTGTTAATTATTATGATTATTCAAGGAATAATTTTTTGATATTTATTTCAAATTAAAAATTTATCCAAATATTTTACTTAATATTTGTTAAAATATCATTCTAATGAGATCAATTAAATTTTCATTTTATGAATTTTTAGGAAATTATCTATTTTAATATTTTTTTGGGAACATATATTTCAACCCCCTTTGTAATTTTATTTGAATCGTTTAATCTTGGATTTCATGGTTTCAAAATGAAAATTATTTTTCCTCTCGATTTTGAAAAAATATCTTTTCATTTTTTTAAAAAATAAACTATATATTTGTTTACAATATGATTTTTCCTAAAAATCCATAAAATTATTTTTTTATTTGTCATTCACCGTTGAAATATCATATACTTGATTGAAGATGTTTTAAAATTTATCAATCCATCTTATCCACTAGATGGACTTTAAAATTTCATTTTATTTTAGAAAAATGTACTATCACAATCAATGTAGTAATTTATTATATATCCACTTTGACTATTATGAATGCATAGATTTTATTTTGAGGGTATAAACCAAACAAACTAAAATTAATTGATGTGAACTTAACCATTTTAGTAACTAAATAAAATATAGTAATAAATGGAATAAATTGAATAATGATAACATAATTAACATTAAAAATGCTGATAAGAATGTAAATAACTAATATAATTTCATTATTCTGAATTTAAGGAACTTATAAATTTAGATGGCACATATGGTCTGTGATTTTTCATTCAATAATAGTTATAAGTATTTCATTCAAACACATTTTCATCCATATCAATATTAATTTAAACAATTCAAGAATATTATTAATTATTATTGAATGTTTTATAATGTAAAATTTATACTAGTTTTGATGTTATCTATAAATTTTTAAACAGGAATATTTTGATCTTATTCTATATGAGTTATTTCGTAATTTTTTTTAAAAAAAGTGAAAAAAGAATTTTTCTAGTGTATACAACTTGTACATATTTTCCACTATCATAGAAATTTTTATTATAAATATACCTATAAATTGTTTTAATGGTTTTTCTAATAAAAACATATTCACATTTTATTGGATATTTTTCCATAATTAGTTTTTAAAAGAATGTAATATTTCCCTATATTTTTATTTGAAAATGTAATGTGAATTTCCTTATGTATTAAAATGAGCTATTTAAGGGTTTTATTATGAAAAAGTTTCATACTATGAAATTTCATTCATGATATGGTACTTGAAAATTATATAGGTTGATAAATGAGAATGATATAACACATGATTAATTATGAGCCTAATATATCTCTCTATTTAATTATTTAATGATTAGTATTTTATGGAGGAAAATGACAAAGATAAAAGGGTAGGATACTCTTACGGAATTAAATAAGGATAATTTATATTGATATGAGTGAAATAAAGTGATAATGGTTTATGGATTTGATTCTCAATGATACATTTTAATGATTAATGAATGGTTTTATGGAAGTATTTTTTTCTATAGGAATGAAATTTTTATTAAATTTTAATGGAAAATGTATTTTCTCTGATGAAATGTTTTCATGAATTATAATATTCCCCATGTGATATTAATGATTATATATGATTATTATGAGTTTAAATTGTTTTTCCTAAACAGTATATGATTTTATCAAATGGGAATGTTTTTTTTGTGTATGAAATTTTATTATTAATACATAAAATGTTTTCATGGGTTTTCATGTTTTCCCCTAGACTAGTTGGATTGCTTTATTTTTTATCCATTTTTTAGATTATTATTTCTCATCCAATGTTTTAAATTTTTCTCATTGGATCTATGTATGTATAAGAATAATATTAATGAAAATTCTGACACATCTTCAATGAAGAAAACATTTCATACAATAAAATGAAATTTAAATTTAAGGAACATTTGTTGTGAAAAAAATTGTAAAATGTTAGGAAGTGTTCACCTTGTTTAAAATGTTTAACATATTTATCTAATATACTAAATCAAAAATATCATGGATATGTAAGAATGATAAACCCATGTTATAAATCTTATAATTTTTGGTAGATTGTGTTATGGGTTTGAATAATTAACATGGGTAGGATTTCATATAGAGATACATAATATGCCCATGAGGCATAAAATAGTTCATATTTTTGGAAGGCCCATGAAGCATACAACATAGAGTGTGATAATTGGATACCTTACTAGGGATTTATATTTCAAATTTTAATTTCCCCAAAAACATATGTTGGAATGACACCTAGAATTATAAATTTAATAATTTGATACCCATCAAACAAAATAATTGTCGCTTAGCAAATAATAGGGTTGTTGGGTATGTGTCTGATCATGTGTTCAATTTTTGTTCAACTAATATGAGAATTATCCAATCATATGTTGATTATGGAATCTATCCAAATGATTGAGATATACAAAATTAGTTTATAATCTTAAGTCGCTATGAAATATGATGTGATTATCTATTTGGGAAAGAGGAATCTGATGTGATCATATACTTAGATGGATTACATGTAGTGTATTCGTCATCCTAAATATTTTATATTCGAAAAAATTATAAAATATGAATAAATATAGGGGAATGACATACTTTGTGTCCCATGGAAAATAAATGTCTTGGAAAAATATATCATATAAAAATTGAAACACCCACCCCTTGTAACACCATAATCCTCCCCATTTTCTTGGGAAGAGGTTATGTGATACATTCCTTATATAGCATCCCCAAGACATCAATGGCAGATAATAAATTCCAAGGTAATTAAAGGACATTGGGTGGTGAAATTCAATGAAGAAAAATCAACCAATCAAGAGATAATTTCCATGACAGGTTAATGAATCATGTAAATAAAACACATAACTTAGTACAATACCAACAAATAAGAACATCAGAGTATAATAGAAAATGAAATGAAAGTGAAAGAAAAAGGCTCTATGTACAAAGAAATCATCACTGGGTAGGAACTGTCTAAGGACAAGATAAAAAAACTATGAAGATCCAACTTTAGAAAAAATCCCATGAAGTCAAGGATCACCTCTAGAGAAGTACAAAACAGGACCCATCCTTATATCTCGATATAAAACATATTCAAACACTCAAAAGTTCCGTTTTAGGGGTTTGTATAGAACATGGTATGATTTCCAAAAAGTCATTCCATAACTCACTAATAGGAAAAGAATTGTTTAGATAATATTATTAAAATATATTAAATGTAAATAAAAAAATTATAAACTATAAAAAAATCTATACAAAAAACACTTAGATAAGGAATTTTAAATGATTTCACTTTTATTGGAAAAATAACTCAATTTCACACCCACACACACACAACACAAGAAAACAAAGACCTACATAAAATTAAAATAGGCAATTCATCCTATCACTAAGCCATCACTTGGGGACCAACATGAAAGGGGTACCTATGACCATGATTAGTTTCAAATAATCCTTATTAGATGGTAGTACTTTTGACCATTACCCATCGTAAATTATTATAATTTGACAGTGATAATCCTGACCATTAACTATCCTAAATTATTATTAATACACAACACATATTTATTCTGAAATTTCAAAATCATAATGTATTTAACAATATCTATTCTTTCAAAAACCACCTTTATGAAATCACATCAAAAGGGATTTTCTGATTAATTCCATCAAATATTTGTAACTCTACATCAGTATAATTTTTAAAGGATGAAACCAGTAAGTTCAAGAATTGTTGAGTGGGAGATAAGCCACCTTGATCACTAATTTTTGAGAAAAATATCCAATATGATTCCTCATATTAATGATTTTTCATCCCATTACTTTAGAAAAATCCAAGAAGATCTCATAAACACTAATCCAAGCACATAGACCAAGGGATAAAAACACTAATATTTGGTTCCAATCAAGAAAAAATGACAACATTAGACCTCATAATAGAGAAGAAAAACCCATTGTATGGATTCCACAAAAGATAACTCTAATATTCGATGCCATTGTATTTCGAACAAAAATAATCATCGAAATTCAACTATGTGTACCCTCAGAGTCAAGAGAGAGAAGAATAGGACTTGTGGGGAAAAAAATACACAATGGTTGTAACATAATATACTCAGTATGGGAGTTTACACAATGTGTAATTATTATACATGTTTTATATTTTCTCGTGGACATATACACAGAAAATCACATTGCCATGATTATATTTTCTAAAAAATCTAATTACATGATGTGTAAATTTTTCACATTGTGTAATTCTTCATTTGTGTTTTCCTATAGCTATCCAAATTGTTCTAATTAACGAATAAATTAAACCATGACCCCAAGAAATTAAAATAGATTAAATGATAGAATACATTAAATCTGGGTAGATACATTCTCACCACTATAAGTCTTTCAATCCTTTAAAATATAAAATAAATTTGTCCATTTCCTCCACAGAAACTTTTTAATTTCCCTTAATTTCTCTTGAACCATACCATGCCTTCATTGAAATTATAAAAATAAAATATATCTCCATAGATGCGTATTTCCTTTCTCATCTTGTACCCATACTGGTTCATGGATAAAAATTACATCATGATCAAGAGTAACATGATCTCATATGATCGCATCAAGAGCATCTAGGTTACAATTCTGCAATTGAGAAACAAGGAATAGGTTATGAAAAAAATAAAAAAATTGGAATTAATTGTAACAAATTCCCAACAGTTAAAATCCATTCTATAACCTTTAATGTTCCCACATACCATGGTGATAGTTTATATTATTTAACCACGCAAAAATGACCAAGTATTAGGAAAAGTTTATGAAAACATGGTAACTGACATGAATAGATAATGGTCAGTGACCATTATCAGCATATAACATTTTTTCCATTGTGATGTTGACATTATTTTATGAATCATGTTTATTTTCTCTATATTATTTTGTATAAGGCTCAGTCCAATCAAAGATGATTCTCTTGTTTATACCCAATAGAATTGATAATGATAAATAAGAACTTAAAAATAATCTAATATTGACATATGAATTGTTTTATATTAACGAGTGTTATAATAAAATTAAAAAAAATTACATGATCCTCCCATGAACCACCCAAGTCCATAACACATTCTATAAGCATATAGTCTAATGTTTCAATTGTGCATTATGATTGTCCATCTGTATGTGGATGAACACACTGAAATTTTCCATGGATAAGATTAATATGGTTTTCCACCCATATTGGGATTCCACTTTTGTAGTCTTTAGGGATGATATATTTTCATATTCTCATTCTCATCTCGACCATAAAAAAAATAATTATATGATTCATAATAAATTGATAGAGAGTGAACTATATTCAAAGCTCACTAAATTCCAATTTTGGATCGATAATGTACACTTCCTTGGCCACATTATCTTAGAGGAATGAGTATAAATTATACTAGATAATGTTAGTTTTTTAGTTACCAAGGAGCATCCTAATAATGTTTTTTGACATATAAAATTCTCAAGATAAATGGTCATTATAATAACATTATATAAGACTTATCATGATTATCAAAACCTATTATAATAATTACCAAAAATGGTGTGAAGTTATTATAGTTAAAATCTAATGAGTTTCTCTATTTGGAGTTGAATGGGTGATTAATATTAGTAGTGATCCTGATTCTTCTTTAGTTTGAAAGAATATATATGGTCTATTGTTAAAAATTAGGTATTAGGTAAGGATCAGTTCTAATGTAATTTGATCAAGTCATATAATACATGTCACAATAGTTGAGGTCAGATGAGAGAAATTACATTAAACACAGTTGTGGGTTATTAGTTTTAGTTCCTCCCTTGTGTTGTTAGAGGAATTTTTTTTAAGGGTGTATTTTTATACAAACCTAGAAATCCTTAGGTATTTATTCAGATAGTGTGACATAAAAATCAGAAGGGGGAGGTTTGTTTAATACATGAAAAAATTGGATTTGGAATTTTCCAATAAGAATGGTAAAGTAAATGATGTATCAGAAGATTTAATTCTTAGGACTCATACGCCGGAAGTTCGAGAGGTCGGTGATGAGTATAAGCTTAAAACTATGTTTTTTAAGATACAAATGGAGGTTCAGTTCTATCATAGACATTTTGAACCTATATCATTAATAGTGACCTATCCAATTCTATAGAGGGTGAATATGTGGTGGTTGTTAGATCCTGAGTTCTTGGTTCCAGGGAAGAGTGTTAGAGGAAAGAAGTCACCGCCAGACTGGATCATTGATGATAATGAAGTCTAATGCATTCATGGACACTTCTGGTATTCAATAGACAATTTGGGTTATTGATATGAAATTATCATTATTTTACATGGGTAGTACATCCCTATCTTATGAAGATAAATCATGACCTACATTTCAAGTATTGAAGGATTGATATGAAAAGGGGGAGAATTGGTTTTGATACTATGTGTTCCACCTATAAGAATGTGAAAGAAAAAAAACCTTCAACTATCATAGATTTAATAGTCATTTCTTATTCCTGAGTTGAAATTTTATAATACCAAAATGAATTTTATTACAAGATTATTGAGATCCCCTTATAGAAGTGATTTAGTACGATTGATCATTTAAAGGCTAATGAAGGTCCCTCACTTCTTACCTATTAGATATACCTTCTCAGTTGATAATATTGGGAGACTTTATTTCTGTGATATTGTATCACAACATGGGGCCCCTCATACTATAATTTCTGATAGGGACAATCATTTGACATTGTGATTTTTTAATGGGTTGTCAAATTCTTTTGGTACTCATGTGATTTTGATAACTTCCTTTCACCCTTAGACCGAAGGTCAAACATTTTGGATGAAAAAGGTTTTAGAGGACATGTTCCTAGAATGAATCTTTGATTTTGAAGGTTAATGTGAGGAACGCATACCTATTGTTGAGTTATACTATGATAACTGATTTTATGAAATTAACAAGATGAATCCCTATGAGTGCTTATATGTTCGCACATGTCTTTAAACATTGCGCTTGTTACAGGAAGGTTATGATTCACTAATTGGACCCTGAATGATTCAAGAGAGTTATAAGAATGCTAAGTTTACAAGGAAACTAATTTCTAAAAATCATTAATGGTAGAAATTATATGATGATAATCACCATAATCCATTATATTTCAACGTGTACATTTTGTTTTTATTATATGTTTCACCTAAACTAGTTCATCAATGTTTTATATGAAAAAAGGTAGCTTTCAACTAGGTACATTGGAACTTTTATGGGTGTGGAGAGAGTCATTAAGATAGCCTATTAGTTTCAGTTACCTTAGAGGTATCTATCAATGCAATATGTCTTGTATATTTCACAAATTTTCTATTACTATTACGATATGTCTCATATCTTTCATCCTGATGAGGTTGATGTTGGAGGTAGTTGCATACTTTGAGAAGCATCCCATCCATATTGTGGACCAGAGCATGAAATCTCTCTATCAAATATCATTTCTTTTAGTATGGGTGATATGGTACCTTTTCCACATATAATATGAGATATGGGGGTGAGAGACCAATGTATATGATCAATGGTTAGGTTTTTTATTAGATAATTATTTACCACCCATGGATGGGAAACTTGAGGATGAGTTACTTTAATTAGGAAAAAATGTAAGACTATAGAATTTATTCATCACATTGAACGTTTTATTTTCTATTATATTCCTCAATTTTATCCTTATAAATGTTCCTAATCCCATAGACTAAAAATCAATAGTGTTTGAGGCTTGTTCAGAGCATGTACTTCTGAGTTATGGATACAACATTAGAGTTGCATGGTTATCACAAAGTTAGTACTAAATAGAGACCTAAAATAGTGTGGCCCTGTATTAGGTCCCTAAAGAATATATAATCATTTATAGGGTGTATTTGGATGTATGTGGATTAGATATAGAGTGTACATGAGATCACACAATATTTCACATTGTCAGCTGTTGGTCGTGCATCGTGTGTTTCGATGAAAGTTGGGTGCATAGGGTTGGAACAATGTTTTCCTAAACATGCAGTCAATCCATGTGACCTTTTATGATTGGAAAAAATATCATTTCCTTTTATCTAATTAACTCAACCCTCTATTTCTTATACATCCACAAAACTTCTCCCTTCCTTTAATATTATCTCTTTCAATCCTAAAGCTTTGATTCAAAGTCGTTCTCCCATCTGAACTCTGATTTGAGTGTCATATATCACATTAGATCTCCACCTATTTTATCTCAATTCATGTATATCCATTCATCATTATTATTCATATCAATGGATAATATTTGGTATATTCTAATATGACCTTCTTTCAATTACTTCTTCTGTTATTCTACTTTATTTTGATTTAGACCAAACTAATGGTTGATACAAGATTTTACCTCCACCAAAGGAATTTTGTAGGCGGTCTATAACTTTTTCATAATTATTTTTTGTATATTTGAATATCATTATTAAAATTCAAATCAGAAATTCCATTATTTTCTTCTAAATTAAATGATAATCTTTAAATTAGTAATTTTAGCTTCATTTTGTTGCCTTTCTAGAACCTAATATTGGATGGAGGTTGTCAAATTTAACAAGAGCCACCTATGAGGTGTGTTCAATAATATAACTTATGTCAAACCACCCCATTGGGTCTATGAGAATTAAAACTATGTATTGGGTTCCTTTTTAAATTAACTGAGATAGTTATAGAGGTTCATAGCTTCTTTACCATTTTATTAAATTCTGTTAAAACATTTAAATGGTTGGTTTCAGATGAAAATGTCTAATGAGATAATTATTCTCATGGAGTGACTCTTTATATCGACAATTATAATTTTTTATTGACACTAAAATAACCCTTCTATTTTATTATATTTTTATATTCATGTTTTACATCTTAGTATGGAACCAACTTCTTATGATGATATGAAACCTATTGTATAACGGTATTGCAAAAACTGTGTGTTCGATGTATAACACATGTGACCCCTATATATGATTATTTTTTGTATCACACCAATTAGAGGATCGAGGTATAGAATATGTGAACTGTATATATGATTTTTCATGGTTTGTAACTGACGAAGAATATTGAGTTATGGGACCTATGACTTTTTTATTCAATAGTTATCTCAATTTAGGTAGCCCTGGTTATCGCCGAGGGACCAGAACGATGTAGGTCTGTTACTCATTTCACATGAAGAGTATATCATGCTGATTGGTACCTTCTATTTAAACATCATATATATATATATAATGATTATCTATTATGGAATACTATTTTTATAACCTGTTCTCATGGTCTTGTTTATCTATTATTCACATCCAACATTTCTTATTATACCTTCATATGGTTATATTTTATATTAACATGCTAGATTTATTATAGACTCTATTTGTGATGGACTAATGAGTATATCTCACAAACTCTTTGGTATAGTGAATGGTACTCGGAAATACATCAAGGATGTTGGTTGAGATAGGTGCAAGAACCTGGTTGTCGATGCTTGATTGATTGTAGTATGGAAGTGTGGGACCATGGGACCGAGCTATGGATCATGATGATATGTATAGACCGCCCTTTTGTTCTTTTCGAGTTATTTGGAAAAACCATTTTTATGTGATTATTCTTCTATTTTTATTGATCTTCTTTGTTAGATGCATGACATTAGATCATTTTTTATATTCTATAATATATTGATATTGATATCTTGTTTATTATTACCATCTGTATGTTTGATTCTCCTATCATAGTTTTCATTTATTATTATTCTATTGTTATCCATTTACTAGGCTGCTATGTTAATATGATATTGAGGGTTTTCTAAACTATACCACATTATACTCTCTTTGAAATTTGGAAGCCTCTAGTATATGGCGAGGTGTGCTTAAAACCTTGAGTCCAAGAAAGTTTGATTAATAATGAGTGAATTGAGTTCACAATGTAACCACATTCTAGTATAATAGAGATCTATAATGACACACATGGAATTATTAAAAAAGATCCATACAAATGGACAATTGATATATGCTATTTTAATTAATTCAACTAATTATTGGTGATTCACCCATAAAACCCAAAAATTTAGAACATGTTTTTTCAATATTAACTTTATTATCTAGATAGTAAGATCTATTTTACCATATTTTTGAGTGTGGATCATAGTGATTAAGAATAACTAAGATCAAAAATCATTTTGGGGAATCTTCCATTCCTATTAGGTAATGTGAGGATCTAGATTAGATATTATCATCCTCAAAAAACCATTTGATATACATTATATAATCTAAATATTGAACCAATAAATAATACACCATGAATAACTCCCAAATCACTATGAAATTGGATGAATTTTTTACCTAATCCATTATAATGACATAATATCACACTTACCAAAATCTTGATGAAAACATGTAACAAAATTTAGGAACATGTTAATACACCTCTAATTTCATGGTTTTTCTTGATTAAAATTTTCAGAATCTTGTATATCTTGATTACATTGGGATATTTGGGACGTTTAAAGTAGCTTGAGATTGGGATTTTTGTAATTGGTCGTGGATCAATGATATATTTTTTTAATAGGAAGAATACCAAACTGTGATGTAGGGATACAATGTGAAGTGATGGTTTTTCTAAGGGGATGAAATTTTGGGCTGGATATAGTTGTTTTTATATATAAGGGGAACCATGTAATGATGGATGTAAAAGAATTTTTATAGCATGTTTTCTAAAAAATTTACGTCTGATGGGGTTTTTGATAAGCTTTGATGAAGTATGAAGATATTTGTGATGTGCAGACTAGGTTGGATAGTTTGTATAAGTCATAAAATGTATGGGTTCTCATAAATAAGGTACATAATGTTTGTAAAATTTGGCTAAGTCTTCATTAATAAAGGTCCTCATGTGTAAGGATCCTGATGTATGGAATATTTTCCATATCCTCACATATGAGGGTCCTCATGTATGAGGGTACACATCTAATTTTAGTGATATGGTAATGTATAATAAATAAGGGTAACTAAAATATCCCTTTTTAAAATATAATGGTTACTCTTATGTGTAAGGTTTATAAAATAGTAAATTTTAATATATATGGGTTTTGTCTGGATGTCATGTAAGGTCTACTCTATAAATAAAAATTATATCTTTCTAAAAGATATAATGGTATCTTATATGAAACATAAATTTTATGAAATTTGGTTTATAGAAATGGTAAATTACTTTAAATGTATGGATTTAACTTATGATACATAATTTATTTCCAAGTATATAACATTTACTCTAATACAAAAGATTTAACATGATATATATGTATTAGAAAAATGGTAATGTTTGAGATTATATGTAAGGGTCGATGTGTATGATTTTTGGGTTGATTCATAAGGATTGATACATACTAATTTGGGTTGATCCATTATATTTGATATATATGGGTTATTATATAAAGGATGATACATAAGATTTTGGTATGATTATATAGAAACCATTGATATACATGGAATAAATAGTACAACAAAATTATAATTTAAATAATACATCCCAAAAAGATTCTCACAACCCAAATACATAATTTTTTTGGGTATAATATATTAGTTACATTATAATCATAATATATGATCATTAATCTATAACTTTGATCCTCTAGACCATCTTCAAGAAATACTATATGATGTAATCATATTTATAACCTCAGGAATTGAATCAAAAGAAAATGGTGATATTGAATGCAATGTAATAGAATAAATTTCAACATGTCATCAAGTGTTAGATGATAATCATATGAAAAGTCCCAGTTATGGGAGAATTTTTTAATTGAAAAGAACATAGAACAACAATAAATGTTCATAATCTAATATTAAAGGAAATGTATTCTCATATAAACATACCTAAAACATAGGAAAAGTTTGTGGATTATTTTGGAATTAAAAATTATTCTAGGAGCATAATCAAAGGTATATATTAATACAACATTTCATATAAACAAAAAATTGTCACAAAAATATAATCATATAGAAATTGTTACACTGTGAAAAAAACCCTACACATCATGTTGTGAAATAAAAAAATCCACATCCTTTATGTTATTAACCAAAAAAATTATAATGTTTTTTATTAGGAAAAAAATTCCCACTCATTATATTATGAAAAAAATCCCACACATTATATTATCAATAATAAATGCCAATGCATCTTGTTGGGAAAAAAATAATGTGTATGCTTCATGTTGTGAATAAAAAAATGTCCCAAACTTCATGTTGTGAACAACCAAAATGATAATGATTTGAATCATTTTCTTATTATAGTTAAATTCTTAACCAATTCAGTAGTTGTATATATAAGGGCCCACCAATTATCATACTTAAAAATTTATATGATTTAGATAATCTATCAGAAGAATATTAGGAAAAAACCATTCAATGGGAATGGTTTTCTAAACCATTTTATTAATATCACATAACATGATATTAAGAAATCATATAATATTAAAAATCTATTTTCCAAATCAAAAAATATTATAATAATTCTGAAATGGTGTCCAAAACATCACTACATGAAAGATAAATATTAGAGGGTAAATAGAAGTTAAAATAAATAAAAACTTATTAAAAATTTAGTATAAATTTTAGGTAAATAGTACATTAAAAAATTTTAAGGTATATATAAGAGTTATGAAAATATACATCCAAATATAGTCACCTTGGAATGCTTTTAGGATTTATATTCGAGAAGTAAAAAAAATGAAAACAATTAATTTTAAAATATTCCTTAATAATGGAGACAAAAAAAAGGTAAGTATTTTTCAGTAAAAATGAATTAAAAATAAATTTAAATCATAATTATAAAAATTATTAAATAATAGGGACTTGAAAAATATATTAATTATTAAAAAAATGGAACTGTAAATACTGGGAAAATTTTTACTTATAAAATGAGTCTTTAATAATTGAAACATGACAGAGACATAATGTTTTCCAAAAAGAAAAAACTATATTGAAAACGTTTACTATAAAAAAGAATAACAAATAATGGAAATATGAAAATATATTTATAGTTTATCAAAATATATATAGAGGTGATGATATAACTTTTTATTTGGAATAGATGGAAAACCCATTCGACCATTTTGAAATAACCCTTTCGAAAACCCACATCATTAAAAATAGTAAATCCATTATTTTAAAAATAATAAGGCCAAATCAAAGGATCAGGGGAGATGAAATAAACATTATATTCCACTAGGTAAATGAATAAATTTTTGGGGACTAAAATCATTGACATGGATGAAAAATAATTTAAAATAAATTTGGATAATTATTGGTAAATATGGAATTTAATGAAATAATAGAATCATTTGATATTTGTTTGGTGTGAAACATGATGTCCCTGTAATGGTATGTATAAACAAAATATAAATATTCTTATTGTATACTAGATCAATATTTAAGTATCATAGTCCAACATAATTGATTATGACCAAAGTAAAATATTTGAGCCACACAAACCCCTTACAAAATTTGTAACCATTGAATGAATATACCATGAGTGGTATTGAATTAAATATTAAAATCAAGTTCATGAAATATAATATTATTATGATACAAAATTAAAATATTGATATATTTACACCATTGAAAAGGATGAATAGGGTATTACATAACCATGTCTCAAGGGAATAAATTTTTTGACTAAGAACCCATTTCATTGTTTACTTTGTTTGTTCATGATAAAATATCTTCTTAAAAAATAACTAAAATACAATAATATTAAATAAACGTACTCATAAATATTAACCTTTTTTAATCCTTTTTATAATTTTTTATCTTAAATACTTTTGTTAGTTATAGAATATTATTGCCATCATGTTTCAATAACATTAAATAATTTTTGAATGCTTAATAATTTTGATATCATTAACTATAATTTTATACCAATTTTATTGTTTATATATCATTTAAGGTTATATAATATCTAAATTATATTTTTGAAATTTTTTTATTTCCTTCTATATTTGTATTTGTTACGTTATGTGAAAACAAAATTGGTAATGACTTATTTTGTTAATTTTAGTTAATGAAAATGATAGGTTAATAGTAAGTCCATTAAAAAAATAATATTTTTATAATAATATCAAAAACCTATTAGTTTATTACATTATAATAATATTAATTATTAGTTTATCAAAGTCATTCATAATAAAATTTTAATGTGTCGTTCATGTTGGTGGTCAAACCGACTGAAAATCGGACTCAATTTAACTCGATTGGTGTGTATGGATAAAGAAGTTTTTTTTGACATAAAATTATTTTAATAGAATCATAATTAAATTTTACTTTTTTTATCAATATGAACAATATTTTAAGATTTTTTTTATATTTAATGAAAATAAGAAGAAAAATGAAAAAGACTATTGTGGGAGGTGTTAGTCTGTTCACACACATGATTTACATTACATAATCCTTCTAACTGGATAGAAATGAATAAATAAGGTTTTTTTATTTAATATAAAAAATATATTTATTACAAATACACTAAATTATTAAATATATTATGGTTATTATATATTTTTAATATTATTATTCATAATAAAAACACATGAAGAAGATAAAACATATGTTAGAGACTTGATTTTTTATTGGGTGTTTCCTAGAAAATAATGGTATTAGTCTAACAATGAATGACCAAGGGATTAGTTTTTGGGATAAGGATATAGGGGGATTGAAATTATATATTTTTAATAAATAATTCAAAGGATATGAGTGTGTTTGAATTTTTTTAAGTGGCCCCTTTTTATAAGAAGATAAATGGCCACTCTTGGAGAAAACCTTAATATTTTAATATTGTCATGACATTGTTCCTTGTTAAATACCTCCAATGTTTAAAAATAATGTATTTAGGGTTTTTTATATCATTAATGGATCAAAAAAGTGTTTCATAACATGATTTAAAAAATATATAGTGTTGTTACCATAATGTATTTTAATTTTACTCTATTTCATTTAAACATGGACAGTATTTATTAACAAAATTATTTTGTGTTTAATTAAATATATAATATTACTCATATAAAATTTTTTGTTCCCACAGTACTATATCTAACACATATTTAATATAAATAAATTTATAAATGTTATAATATTTCCTTCTAAATAAAAATTAATTATGTGTACAAAAACCCTTTTTGATGAAAAAATGAATTTTGGCCATTTTTTATTCTTAATCATATTTAGAATATATTACCATGTAAATAAGTGTTAATTTTTATATTAATTTGTTTATACATAATATTAGATTAATTAAATAAATTATTTAAATTTAAATGATTTGATATAAATTATTTTATATTAATAAAAAATATTTTTTAAACTAGTTGCTTCACCATTATAATGGTAATTTTTTTAAAGGTGATTCCTAGGCCAAAAATGACCAAATCACAAATATAATTTAAAGAAATATTAAAAGTGTATAAAAAATGGGATCATTTTAAAATCTTTTTCATGAATGTAAATAAGAGCAGTGGGAAGGTCTTCGTACCGGGTAATGTCCTGATTTACTCCCAGGTTGGCAAGACCATCTACAACAATGTTTAATTCTTGATAAACATCTATTATGATATAGATAACATCGACAAGAGAATGGGATAATTCCATCCAATGGGAATTAATCATCCATGCATGGTGAATTATGCCATTCTCAATCGCTTGAAAGATAGTCTTCCAGACACTTTCAATCCAAAGGTTGTTCCAACCAAAGAGAATGCCAAAGGTAATGACATGTATCAAAACCAACATCTCGGCTTCAATGGAGGTGGAAATTCCACATTTACCCATGGAGCAACCATGTATCTGACCGAGGTGATTCCTTAAAATAGAACCACACCCTACAGGTCCCGAATTTCCCTTGGAGTCACCATCAATATTGATCATGATTCATCCATGTTGGGGGGATCTCCAGAACACATCCAGTGTGTAATGTGGCTAATTTTTTTTCCTTTAATCCTTATACGCCTCTGGATCCCAAAGTCATGCACGGTGTTTTGGTAATGTCCATTTTGAACCAAGAAAGCTATATGTAAGGCAATGAGGATATTCATCCAAACTGCATTTTGATTAACTGGTTAATTATTATGAATAAATGAATTCTGATCATACCAGATCATATGGTGAAGCTCAGAAATTATGGAATGGAAGAGGTTCCTGATTTTCATAATGCCTTCTCTTTATGCACATTTTATAATTTTAGCTTTGACTGAGTCAAGAATAAACTACATACATTAAAAAATGTCAAGAATATAGTTGAAAAGAGAAAAAGGAATAACACAAGAGGGAAATAGGTGGTCAACATCTTCTCTGTGTTGATTACAGGTTTTTCACTTAGAGTAGAGATGGATGCCAAAATATTGGAGGAAAATTTTAGTGGGAACTCTTTTGTGAGAAAGACTCCATAGGAGATTTAATCTAAAAGGTTTTATCCAATGTTTTTTTGAAATTTTTTAACCAAATGTAGTCACTTTAGATGTTACAAAAATAATTCTTGTAGAAATGTTTTGAGATAATCATACAATTTTGAGCAGGTTCCCAAGTTAATAAATCATTAGTATGATCAAAAGAGTAGTTTTCAATGACATTTAAAATAGTACCAGGAAGGTAATCATGTTGAGAGTTTAAAATGTTTCTGATAGAGCTGTTGGTATTATCACAGGTTTGATCAAGTTGTATCATAGAGATTAAGTGCATTGCAGTCGAGTTATCCAGCCAAAATTTCATAGAGTAGTCTTTGGAGACCATCCATCTAGATTTATTCACAACCTGGGTAATGTAAACATATGAAATGGGTGAGCGTGAATTATCATTAATGGAAAACATTTCAATATATTATCTAGGATTGGATCATAATCATATGTTAAAATAAGGCATTGAGGAAAATTATTACTAAAAATTAAATGGAACAATAAGATTTATTTATAATATATGATTAAAGGACATGTAATCTGAAATTAACAAATTGATACCAGGTATAAAATGTGTGAAATATTAATACAATAATTATGATTTAAGGTTCATAACCATACAAATATTTAAATACTAAATTTATATAAAAAATGAATCATTTCATAAACATAATAATATAGAAATTATATAAATTTCACCAAAAAAATGACCATAATTCACATTGTAGATAAAAACATTCCCATACATCATATTGTGAATAGATAAAATTCTTGCAGTTCATATTAGGAATAAAAAAATTTATTATGATTCATATTATGAAAAAATACTAAAACATTATATTGTGAAAAAAATTACCACACATCATGTTGTGAAAAAAAATTTCCACACTCTATATTATGAATGAAAATAATTCCTACTTATTATGTTTTGAAAAAAAAATTCATGATTAACATTCATTTCTCATGAGTTATAAATATTTAACAAATGAATTATAAGGTTATATCAAAACACATTCATAATCATCAATATATATATGTTGAGAGACCCATGGATATAAATTGGGTTTCTTAAACATTTAAAATTTCACATAATAAGAACATAATAAATAATATAATATCATAAATCTCATTTTAAAAAATAAATAATTTCATAATAAAATATAAACGGTGATCAATACATAATTTCATGAAATATAAACCCTATAGGGAATATATAAGTGAAATAAAAAAGTTTCCACAAAAACATTTAAAAAATTAATGAAAAGGTTACTTTAAAAATCTTCTTTTTGAAAGGAAAGAGAAGACATTTGAAAAACTAATTTAAAAAACAATATCCTTCGGAATACATAAGGTTTCAAAAATATGAAGTAAATAAAATTATAGAACTATTTCATAAAAACAATCTACAATATTGGAGTCGTGAAAAAGTCATGATGATTTAAAAAAAGTACGTAAAAATAATTTGAAATGAGTTAGTATTAAAAGAATCATAAATAAAGGGGACTAAAAACAGATATAATTTTTAAAAAAATATGTGGTTAAAATAATTTTCAAATAATTATTATTTTTAATTAATCTATAATATTGAAAACATAAAAAATAAATATTGTTTTAAAAAAGGTAGGTAATAATACTTTGAAAACAATTTAATTTTAAAAGTAATCATTTATAATTAAGACATTAAAATAAAAATAAATTATATCAAAATAAATTTTTTAGTGTATTAAAAAATATATTATTATTTAATAATGGGAAACATTTAGAAAATTTCTAAGTATCCTTTTTAAGAATCAACCTCATTAAAAATATATTGAATGATTTCGTTTTAAAATAAATGAATGAAATGGAAAGGATAGTTGGGGAAAAAATAATTTCCCTTTGAAAAGGAGAACATTGGTGGTGCAATAACATGGACATTGGTGACAAATCAATTAAAATATGTTGGAAATATTTTTAATAAAAAGGCATTCTAATGAAACAATAGAATAAACAAGAAAGAATAAATTTTTGAGAAACATGATATCTATATAAATTATGATTGAAATAAAGAAACATAATTATAGGGTATAATAGATAAATCCTTAATGATTATATTTCATTAAATGGGATTATGACCAATGGAATAATTTTAGTTACAAAAATCCCTTAAAAACATTATTAAATTTAAATCAAAACCCCATTAGAAGAATAAAATTATATAGATAATTGAACGTCATGAAACATAATAGGATAGTGATAAAAAATTACTATATGGAAATATATACTTCATTTAAAAGAAAACATGGTGTATAACGTAATAATTTCTCAAGTGATTAAAATTCGAGACAAAGATAATCTTACCCAATTTACTTACTTATGTGATGACACTCTAACATCTTGAAAAATAAATATATTAATTAATATTTAAATACATAACCTTACTCATAAAAATTTACATTTTACAATCATTAATATTTTTTTCAACATGAAATAATAAATATTTTATGAATATTATTAAGATTGGGTGTAAATAAAATTAACAATTTTGTGCATGTTTAATAATTTTGATATCCTTAGCCATAAAATGATACCAAGATCATTATTGTTATATCATTTTAGGATATATAATATGAAACTTATATTTAGTTAAATTTTTGTTTATTTCATCATATATGTGTTTCGGTTATGTTATGTAAAAATGTAATTTATAACGGCTTATATTTGTAATTTTATGGAATTAAAATGATACATTTATAATAAGTTAAATAAATAATATAATATTTTTAAAATAATATACCACTATGTATTTTATCTGAATATTTTAATAATAGTTGTTTTCATAATCCCACAGTCATCCATAATCATATTGTAAAGCATTATTCAGTTGGGATGTTAAACCTACCGAAACATATACTCACTATAACTTGATTGGTGAGTATGTTTAAGGATGTGTTTATTTTAAAATAATATCTTTATAAAAAAACAATAATGATATTCTTTTTATTATTTTATTTGTTTTAACCATATTTTATTTCTTGGGACCAATAATGAAAATGTATAAGTAAAATGAAAAAAATACTACATATGGAGGTAGTAGTCCACACACATGCCTCATTGAAGAGTCTTCTTTTTAAGTTGGTGGAAATAAATAAATAAGGGTATAAAATTTATATAAAAATATATCAGTAAAATAATAATATAGAATTAAAATAATTATTATGTTTATAATATATTAATAATCTTTATATTAAAAAGAAAGACCTTGGAAGGTGGTAATACATACTTCAGAGACTTTATTTTCCCATTGAAGTACCCATAAAATTTAAGGGATTTGTCAAAATATCTGTCACCAAGGAATTATTTTTTTTGATAAGGATATTTTTATAGTAAAATATTATAGGTTTAATTAATTATTTATTAGTATTTGTGTGTTTTTAAAAATTTTAACAGATCACTTATTATTATAGTTGAAAAAAAGTCATAGAAACACACTTTTTATTTTTAAAATTCCATGAAACTATTCCAAGGTAAACAGATCAAAAGTTCTGAAATAATGGAGGTTTTGGTATATTTAGGTTTATAAGGGATCAAAAATGTGATTCCCCAAAAGTTTTAAACATTTTATAAGAGTTTTATCATTAATTTTTTACAATTTACAATTTTTCTCTTATACTGGGTAGTTAGATTTTAGCTTAGAGATCTTATATTTTATAAAAAAAAATATAAAATAGAACATAAAATAAATTTTTGGTCTGATAGAAATAAATTTTACATATATTTAATCAAATTAAAATTACAAATATTATAAAATTCACTTTTACATTAAAATAGATAATGTGTAAAAAAATAGAAGAAAAATGCATTTTGGCCATTATGAATTATTAATCTAATTTAGTTCTAATTACTAACTACAAGAATGTTAATATAGTTATTTATTTGTTTTTAAATAATCATAGATTTATTTTTTAAATGAATTAAAATTTAATTTATTTGATATAAATTCCATGTTATTAATAAAATAATATTTTTAAAATAGTTTTTTACCATTATCATGGTAATTAAGATTAATTCTAGAAATATAAATTTTATAAAAAAAATGAAAATTCAACTTATTAATTAGTATAAAAATTATTATCTATAATCAAATAATGATTATTCAATTTATCGTTAAATGTGTATAGATGTTAATCTTAACGTTGTCACATGTATCACATAAAAGCCTTTTTTTAAATGTTTTATTTTTACAAAAAATGATTTATGATTATGATAGAATTACAAATTGAAATTTTTTAAATTTTTTTAATAATTTATTATATTTAAAATATTAAATTTAAAAAAATAAAATAATTCAAAAACACATCAATTAAACTTGTTATAATTATTTAAACAAAATAGTCAAAAAATAGTTATCATTAAAACATAATATAAATTTTCAAAATGTGGAGCATGTGATTATAAATTAAAAATAATATATTGAATGTATATAATATAACTTATAGTATAAAATTTAATATTAATATATTTCAAAAACATTGAATAAATATAAAAGTAGGGGTATTAAAAAAATCTGTATTTCCACTATTCACAAAAAAACAAAATATATCTAAAAAAACCAAAAATAAATACTATGGTAATTTTTTTAGGGTTTCATAAATTAATTTAAAATTTAAAATTTTTAAATTTAGATTTATTTAATAAAATATTATATTTTAATGAATAAAATTTTATTGAAAATAAGCTTTTCAATATTAACTCATAGTAGATATTTAACTTCTAAATATTATAACTATTCATGATTATAAATATTACTTGTTATTATATATTTATTAATAAAAACTTCATAATAATTTAAGTTTTTTTATATTAGGTTTATCATGTGAAAAATGTTATAGAACATAATATGTCCTAAAAACGATCCAAAATCTCAAGTTGTTACTAGTACCGAAGGGTTTACATCATGATCTGATTATATATAAGTGTGGTATATGTGATACGTATTGGTAGAATAAGTTGGTATATTTGAGTATGAAGGTGTGTAGGGCGAATCAAGACATGTCAATAGAAAGGTCATGTGATGACATGGAATATATCAAATTTTATAAATAAATAATTAATCGGTTAAATTATGTATTTAAGGAGGGATTCTCCATTTTGGCCAACAATATTGTTGTAATTCCCTATAATCTCTCTTCATCCCCTGTTTCATGCTTGAGGATTTTTTCATTGTCAAATTATTTTCATGGTAATTCTAATTCAATCCATGTCTTATGTAATTTGATCCTTCATTATTTCCCATTTTTCCAACTCAAGTCCCTAATTATGGGGTTTTGGAGATAATTTTTCAGTTTCATTGAATTCTTCATGAAACAAAGAGCAGGTCATGGAAGGTTTGTTATATAAATATTTATTTAGGATTTATTTACAACATTATAAATTTCATATGTGGTTATATGGTCAAATATCAATGTAGGTGAATGACTTAGAACTATGTTGTTATAATTTTATTCTCAATGTAACTAGGTATGTTGAGAAATACGTATTTGACCCTTATAAGGGTAGATATGAGTGAAATAATATGGGTTTAATGTATCATGTAATTACTCATAAGATGTAGTAAAGGATTTATTGTTGTGTTTTCAGGCATATTTTGGTTTGTATCATCTCAATAGGGACTTGGAAGAACTTCTGGATTAGCATATAGGGTGGAATGATAAATACCTTATATGGTTATGGATGATGCTGTAAATGAATACTTAGTATGGGAAGCTAGAAAAAAAAATTAATGTACGTACATCTGAAATTTTACCTGAGATTGTGATAGAAGATGACTAGTTAGAGGGTTGGTGACCCATGTCAGTCAGGTTTGATCGTTATGTCTTTTTTTCTATTGTGTAATAATATTTTTAGCGTGTGATATTCCCATCGTACCATGCATAGAGGGAATGATTTGGATTTCATTTTTGGTTGACTCGAAAAATTTCTTCTTTATAAAACTTCCTTGCTATTAGATATGTGATGAGTACCCATGCAGATATTATAATGATCCAGGACTTTTATACATATTATTAAGTGATTTTAAGATTAATTATACATGAAATTAACACCATGGATAAAAAATTATTGTGTCTTTAAATGTCATGTAATGTAATTAAGAATCAATTAATAATAAAAAATAATTTAATAAATAATAATAATGAGAGCCCAACTCCCAATTATCTCTTATAACTACATTGTATAACCTAGGGACTAAATAGAACATAGTGGTGATCTAAAAATACCATTATGGGAATTAATATGGGAATGAAGCATATCTAAAGAGTTAGAAGGAATAACATTATAACATAAAACTAATGGCTTATGAAAAGCAAAATGAAGAATAGAATTTATAACATGGAATCAAAGTATCATCACAATATTTGAATGTGGATACAACATATAACATGAGATAAACATGAGCCAAGTCAAACATCCAATACTATACCAAAATGATGGAGAAATCCCCATAATGCATTAGGTTGACTCCCTATTCTAATAAGTAATGTCTCATGAGATGAATATATTCACCTATTAAATGGAGCTCTATCTAGGTACACCCATGAAAACATATTCATGCTTATTTAAGGCACATAAACATTGAAATATAATATACAAACATAATAATTAACCATGTAAGGGAATGGGTTTCGTAATCATATCATAAAGCATAACTAAAGTGAATATCATAATGGTATCTACGAAATCGTGGATTAAAATCATTTTTATCATTATTAAAAGAAATTGAATAATATATCAAGAATAATGATTTCAAAATGAATTAAAAAAATAGTTATTACGTAACATATGAAATGTGCCACATAAGTGGGGTTTAACGAAAATCATAAATTGTGTCCAAAGAGTCTAAATGTATAATTGTTTTTATAACACTAGAAATAAAGTAAAATTGTTCTTCATAATAAATTATGATTATTTTGAAGAATAATGGGGTCTTAAAATATATTATGAAGTGTACATGAAAATGGGTAACAAATAGAGAATTTCCCTTTAATTGGGCATTCTTACCGAGAGGAATTGATAAAGGGGTCCTTTTAGAACATTTATATATCTATTACAGAAAAATTAATTGAGATAAAAAAAAATATTTATTTTACATATAAATTTAATGTATAAGATTTATACAAGAATTATGAAGAGATTAATTGAGGAAGATATTGAAAAAGAATAAACCAAATGAAATGTGGAGGTTTGGATAGATCCCTTACCTTTTGTCGGAATGTGATATGACCTTTTACTTAATGTCTTATATAATGAAAATATATTACATAACTACTTAAGTAGAAAAACTTCCACATTTATTTTATATATTATTATTTTATTAAGTTATTTTATGGTCATTTTAATGAGTTATAACGTTCAATTTAATCATTCTGGGAGTGTTTGTTTCGAGGTTTCATGATTGTTTGTCCTGTGTATAATTATGGATGTTCATTTAAAATGGGAATACTAATACAAAACTGAAATTAAATTTTAGTATTACACATAAAATATTATTAAATGGTCTAATATATTTTTTTTCTAACACAAGGATGATTCATTTGAAAAAAATTTAATGATGAATTTTTAGTATAGTTTTTTCATTTTTCCTTTCATGAGGTTATTGATTTGTTTTATTTAATTTTATTTATATAGGTTAGTTATATAACAAGTAATAAGTAATAATATAGTTATTAATTTTTTAACCATATTAATAGTTTTATGACCGTCCTTAAAGTTGGTAATTGAAATCAAAAACTAATTATCTGTGGAGAAAGTTATTCCCACGAATTTAGAGAATGGTTTCATTTCATTGAATAAAAGGAGATGATAAAAAAAGAATGTTTTATAATATTAATTTATCGAAATAATATAATATTATAAACATTATACTGAAGATAATACACTTTTATGTATGAAAGTGGCTAGAATAATTTTGAAGGATAAAATAGATAAAAGTGGATGGTTTAAAATGTTTCCTCTTCAATATCACATCTTTGAAGGACCCCTTGAGGAACATGGAATTGGTGTTTCAGTGAAACATAAAACACTTTTATTTGGGGATAGTGGGTTGGATAATTTTTATATGATATTCTTAAATCATAAGGGATTATATGGTTTATGGAAAATGGGTTGTGATGGGTAACATTTAAAAGGGAGGAGATGGGTGTTTTTGAAAATTTACAACAGATTAAATTATAATAAATTAATTTTCAATCCTACTACCAAAAAACATCCATGTATTTGATGCTAAGATAAATGATGTTTTAATATAAACAACAATTAAATTTTTTAAATTTCATGGTTTTATTTTAAACAAAATCATTTTGACTAACCCCTAATTAACTTAGTTTAATTTTAACAATTATAACACATTTTTTCAATATTAATAGGTTACAATTTTTACTTATATGATGTCAATTTGACCATAAATGGAAAATTTATAAAATTTATATCATATAATAGTCAACATGTATTTTTTTAATTATTTTTATGATTTTCAAATAATTTAAATAAATATTAATGTAATACAATATAATTATTGTAAATTTTGGTACTATTTAATACAATGAAAATTTAGAAACATCAAGAAATAATTTAAAATAAAAATATAATGATTTATTATATTAAAATATGGAATATTATTCTGTAAAATTATTGTGTCATGTTAAATATCACAAATTATATTACTTTTAATATTTTTATTATCAAAATTTTGATATTTATTTTAATTGAAAAAATCTGGCATCAACAATGTTTAAGCATTTAGGGTAAATATTTAAATCCCATTTTTTTTAAATATATTAAAACATTGAATATTAATAATTTATATTTTCAAATAATATTTATAGTATACTATATCTTTTAGTTAAACCCATATTATAAATATTAAACTTGTTAAAAATAAGAGTGTCACTTTCTCTCATTTTCATTGATTTTAATGATGTCTAAGTCATTTTCATAAATAGGTTTATATTAAATAACATAATATAAAACCATATGTGTAAATGGTTCTATTTAATATAGAAAATATGATTTTTTATAGAAAATAGTTTTCCTTGTCACATATTTTTAATATAGATTAACAAGAATTACCATTTACCGAGACACAAATTTTTAACAAATTTAATATTCATATTGATAAAAAATAAAAGGGGATTATTTACTATGTTTGGGACAAATTTTTCCAAATATTTAATCCATTTTTAAAAATTCCAAACACAAAAGTGGTATAATTTCATTTAAAATTTAACCATCAAAATGGAACATAAATGTTTTTTCTCGAAAGATTCCCTTTAAGTGTAAAATGTGTTTATAATAATATCTTGTATGAAAGAAATTTAAATGAAAAATAAAATAACAGTAATAATAATAAGGTTATAAATATAGTTTTAAACTAATCAAAAAATATAATTTTACTTTGTAAATGTTTATAAATAAAATAATGTTTTCATTGGAATTCAGTATTTCTCACTATTTATTAAAATTTCAATCTTTTTATGACATTACAAAAAACTAAATATAATATAATACTGACATGATTAATTCAAAAATAATGTTTATTTTGTAAAATAAGTTGTCTAAAATTGTAATAATAATTACACTTATTTTCTCTTATTGAGAAATAAATTTTTTTTTGAAAAGATTATATATTTAAAGAATAAAATGATTTTATTAAAAAAATTAAGTGTTTTTTTATTAATCATTATAATATTATTGTAATTCATAAAATTTATAGTCTTATTCTTACCTTCTAATTAAATTTATTGGTTCTAAAATTCAGGTTCAAATAATTCTATTTTAATAGTATATTATGGTTCCTTTAAAACTCAGTGTTGTGTACAACACAAGCTACAGAAAAAATTAAATTATTTAAAGTGAAATATATCATAAAATTATCATGATGTCACATTCTTCCCCCATATTAAATTCCACCCACAAAATTTAGTTTTCTATAATAAGGATCAAACATTTGAGTATACTTATCCTTCATCGCTTCTTCCTATTCCAATGTCACCTCAGTATATTTGGGGTTCCTCCATAATAATTTTACCCTGTTAGTATTTTTGTTGCATTGAACATTGAATCTATAGAACAAGATAATCACTAGTTGATCCTCATAAGAGAGATCATTTTCTGGCAATACCACCAAAAAATTCATTACATTTTATAGATCTGTCATGCTATTTCTTAGGAGGAATATGTGGAATGCATATTGTTCTGGAGAATTATTAAGGGAAGTGCAAGTAAATATTTCAAAAAACTAATGTGATGAAGAATATCAAAGGGTAATATTTACCTACTAATTAACTTTCCCATATTCAAAAATTTCAGTAATCTATTCTATAAATATATATGAATGAATTACTTATCTCTAACCTCAAACTCTAAGTCTCATCGATGATTTCCAAAATTTCTATTCAGTTGGATTTGGGTAGGCCTGATATGTAGCTCAACAGTCATAAAATTGTCTACAATTTCCTTGACCATTTTAGTTCCTGATTGTTTATATTCACATTACTAGAAAATTGGACTATCCCCACATATCTATACCCGCGGTATATAAAAACTGTGGGTATATATTGTTTTGTGTATATCTATACCCATAGTATATATAATCCATGGGAATTTACATGTAATCCTAAAATATTTTTAAAACCATTGGGATAGACATCCCCATATATTTATATCCACCCACCACCTCCATTGGAGATATATCTTCCCCATCTGTTGAGTCATGTTCTTCACTCACGTGAGTAATGAAGGACAACTATAATCCTCCATTACTATCCCATGTTTCCTTGATTTCCTGATTCCTATATTTTTTGATAGTTTGTTCCAAATTCTTCTTCTATTCCACAAACTATATTTTTTTAATTTTACCTATTTATCAAACTCTATCTATGATACAGTTAGGTAAAAATTCTTCTATATTATTTTAAATAAGGTTCATTGTGTGTGATGTTTTATATTGTGGAAATTTTTAATGATTTTAATATGGATTGAAAATTTTCACTTCATTGGTCAGTAAAATTATGGGTTTGTTTATGTTTGATTTATAGAGGTTATTGTAAGTTATTTTCTTGGTTTTTATTTTTATATTTATTAGTAATAGTTTATGGAGATGATTTATTTGGAACCAATCAGTAATAAAAATTTATTTATTCAATATAGGAGGTTGATTAATAATTACTGAATATTAAGGAACTCATCGATAGATTTTATTGGTGGGTGTGCTCTTCCATAGATGCCATTTTTCAAAATATTCATATGATTCGGCTGAAATTTATTTAAATTATGTAATAATTCTAGAAATAAATATATTTGAAAATATGATTGTGGAGTTTTTAGAGTTATTTTTTTCTATTAAATAATTTCATTTTAAATGATAATATATATTAAAACAAAAAAATATATTTTAAATTCGTCATAATTTTTCACTTATTATAATTTTTTTTGAACCTTTACCATGTTTTAATAATATTACCAATGATTTTTATGAGCCATTAAATAAATTATTTAAATGGTTTAATTTGATTATCGTGTCAAAATGAATAAAATAATATTTAATTATTTTCATTTAACACGATCTTTACATTTTTAATAACTTTTTAAAAAAATGCACATTTCAATCTTATATAGATTATGAAAGATATTGATTAATTTTGAAGGAATCTGTATTTTGATAATGATTTATATATGTATGAGCACGGTTTTCCCACTATACTTACCTTAGTGAGCATAATTGTTGTAATATTTTTCTTTTATAGTAAAATTAAATTCATGTCCTAATCATTATTAAATTTATTTTAGGGACATACAATTGAACAATAGTTGAAATACACTCATCCTAAAAGTATGGGTACCATAGGGGGTTATCCCAGATAAAGAAGGAACACCTTTTATAGTCATTAACACAATGAATCACAAGTGAACACCCCATCTACCACGCCATTACAACCTCTACTTGAGCCTCCAAGGATGTTCCCAATCATTCATTAATCATTATGTCATTTATCCTATTCTTCCCATACTAGGTCTATGTAACATTTATAGATGTTCATATCTTCATAATATCCATATCCTTTTATGTATCCTCAACCTTACTACCCATATTATTCTATTTCCACAATGCCTCAATTTTCTATTATCGACCTAGGTTATGAGGATATTATTCCATCTGTTTCCACTCCAGTGCATATAAATCACATGGAGAATAAATTGGAACAATTACATCCTTTAAAATCTATTGATTTTTGAAAAAAAGATCCATTATATCCCAATGAGTATCTTGTATGAGGTTTTTTTGTTATACTTGTCTGAAATTATATCACATCATTTTTTCCGATTATAATCTGAATTAATTCTTCATTTTCATCCTTTGAACATATTCAGGGGGATATTCTAGTAGGTGACATGGTCCTAACCAAATGTGTGAATCATAGAATCACCAAAAACAAATAACCTGGGATTAAAATAAATATAATATGATTATTTTTAGTGTGGAAATTTCATGTGAAATTTATCCAATCAAAACAATGTCGTTCAAGTGTAACGTGTATCATGGTGGCATATCAGTAATAAAATCAAGGATAAAGCATGGTTATAGATATAGGTAATAAAATTTATTAAATTTTTATCTATATTGATGTTTTATTTAAATGACATAACATATTTTGTGAAGTGTCAATTTATCTTTAACAACGGCGAAGCTGATAAGGTCAAAAAGTTGATGGATCTTGGAGTGTTCTAGTGATCATATAATCCAAAATTATATTTTAGTTGGAAGTATAGAATCCATAATTATTTAGATATTGTAACAATATTCCCTGACTATCCATTATAACAATATCATGAAATGATAACATATTGAAAGAGTGAAGAGCTTATGGTATTCACAATCCTTAATGTCTTGCAAAGAAAAATGAATGAATTTTAATTTTATAGTATTTTTGTTTTTAGGATGCATTGGAAAATAATGAAAATATCAAAGATAAAATAATGTCTTTGTACACTTTGGGGTGAAATAAAATGTCTGATCATGAGAGGTATCAGGTACATGAATATGAATATAAATAATAAAAATATTTATACTGTTAATTAATAAGATTTTTATGATGAAAATTAAGTTTTTTTGTCATTAATCGATTTAATATAAGTTTTCAAATTACCATTTGAAATGGAAAAATGGCCAAATGAACAAATCAGAAAAATGGAATAATGAAAAATTAGACAAATATCCAAATGTCAAAATAGAAAATGTCTATATGGGAAAATGGAAAAATGACCAAATATTAATATAGTGTAATGTCTAAATGGCCAAAATACCAAATGAATAATTGGAATAATGAAAAATTGGGAAAATGGTCTAATTTCCTAAAGTAATATTAGAATACTGTCATAATTTTCTAATTTCAAAATGTCCTAATGGCCAAATGGACAAATGGAAAACGTTTCGAATAAAAAAATTGCGTAATAACCTAATACACATATGGTAAAATAACCAGATGTCCAATTTTTCTAATTGGGAATAATGGATAATTTCATAATATCTGAATGTAATACCCCTTGATGTGTTGAATTTTTTTTTGAATTAGTTTAATGTTATCAATATTTTTCAATTGATGAAAAATTGTATATAGATTTTAATTGAAAAATAATGAAAAATAAAACAGTCTAGACGATGATATGTTATAAAATTATATGTTGATGGGTGAAGAAAAATCATCAAGAAGAAACAATGAAGTTGTGAGATTATAACATTCAAATCCTTTTTTTCATGCCCATAATCAAGATAATTGGCCTCCTAAAAAGCATACGTGACCGTGTCTTTCATAATTGGAAGGGTCTCTAAGAAATTATTCTACTGAGCTGTAATCTTCCAAGATAGATGAAAACTATCGATTCTCAAAACATAAAAAAATGTGGTTCCATAAAATTCAAACTATATTTTTTCATTATTTTTTTTAATCCATTTCAGCTACTTTGATCAACTCTAGAATTCCTCTTCATGATATGTGGATGAAGCATAAGTACCAAAGAGGCAACCTTTATTCATCCGATTATAATCAATGAAGACCACACCATGTTGAGATAGTTCTACAAACAACACTTGGATTATCTTTTTCTATAAAAACAATATTATTAGTTTGTATTATACACAATTTCGAGTTCTTTTGATAGCTTGGATTACACAAAATACAATGCGTTACCGAAAAATAGTATATTATAAAAATATTATTATTTAATATAATAAATTACATGATACCCATTAAATTAGAGTTGATGAATAGTATTAACATTTATATGATAATAAAAAGTTTATAATATGACTTCATTGGTTACTAATTAATTAGACATGGAAATATATACCTATTGATTATAAAAGAAGTAGTTTTATTTTTATGATCCAAAGGTCAATTTTTTTTAAAAATTAAACTAATTAAAATTTTTGAATGATATTGATGAAATATATATATATTATATATTCAATAAAATATTTATTATATTCTCCCAATAGATTTTATTGAAATAAAAAAAGGAAAAAACACAAATTTATAGTTAAAACCATATATGTTTCAAAAGGGCAATTTTACCTCATTTTAATGGAGAACTAATTTTAAATATACTTTTTCGTATTTTTATAAATTTAATTTTAAAAAAAGAAACTTATTTTTTGAAATTGGTATACAAAAATTATATTTTATGAATATTCGATTTATTTGGATAAGATTCATTTTTTGATGAATAGTTAAAAATACTAAATTTTTTTGAAAACAATTTATTCATCAAATTTATTTGTACTGATAAATTATATTATTGAATTGTTTTAATGTATAATTAGTTTATTTTTTTCATTTAATCCTTTAAAGTTCATTTTCAATAATTTTACACAAAATTTAGATATAAAAATGATTCAATCTGTTCCATGTTTTTACTTTTGAATCTTTTATTCTCGTTCCGTTAATGTGATTAATTCTAAATTAATTACTACAACTTATATGTTTTGAATTTTTAAAAATGGATTCATTTTTTATAATTAGTGGGTCAAAATTATGTAAATATGTTTTTTTTATTTTTGGGAAGTATGAATAATTTTTTCAGTGATTTTTATTCATGGGATTTAAGGTAAATCGAGTAATTAACAGTACAAATAAAATAATAAGTATTATAGAATAATCCTAAAACATTTCAAAATATCATTAAATGCGTATTTTTTTACCAATATAATCCATGGTCCATGATTATAATTATAACGACCCATACTTTACATACATTGTTATTACTTAAAAATTGAATCACACTTATTACAACATATAACAAAACCAGGAAAAGACCGTATAGGTATAGTGTCTTTAGAAACTGGGAAACATAAACAACTGGTTCATAAATTGTCTACACTGTCTCCCATTTATTTCATCATATCTATAGTCCCTTTTGGCATATCTTACTTAATAAGCTTCTTCCTGACCTGGGGAAAGAGAACATACAAAAGGGTGAGCTCAAATGCTCAGTAAGGGTAAACAAAAGAAATATCAATCACATCATATTTATAAGAACATAACATTTTGGAAATCTTAATCTGCAAAAGAGAGCATAATTTCATAACATGGGATAAATCATAGTAGTGAAATGAAATCCCAATAATCATAACATAAAACATGAAACATTGTGGCATACACACATAATCATATAGAATCATTTATTATTAGTCAAAAATCATTGCCAAGACTATCTTAGTGGACAAAGTCCATTTCTGAACCGAGTTCACTCCTCGTTTCAGTCTTGTTTCACTGAACCGGTATAACCTGCCGTTCCAGCCATGTCTATATCATGAGATATAAAATCTTTACCCAATGCATTGGAGGGATATATAGGTCCCACCCATCTCATAATTATACCATTCTAATGTGTGAAACAAAATCATACATCTTACATCATTGTATAACCCATGTAATAAAAATGGGATTCTTAAACAAAATGCCATCATAATACAATTCATATAAGATAAAGGAATTCATAAAAATAATTCCATCACAACATAATCAAATGAATGTAATAATAGGGATATAAACAGAACCCTATATTATCTTATATGGAAAATAATTTTGATAAAACACTTGAACTCCATTCTTGAGGAAAATATCCTTTCTACTTCAAAAACATTTTTTCCTTTATTAACATGTCATACAATTTTAAACTAAAAGAAGTTGATTAAAAATAAACTTGAAACATGTAAAGTAATCTTCTGGGAAATAATGTTTTAAAAATACATTCATGCCGTATAAGTTAAATAAACATTCTTCTCGTACTTTTGTCGGAAAAGTCAAAAAGTACCTTGTACAAAAAACGACAAATGATTCCTTTCATATCTTTTACTAAAAACTCACTGAAGGGTAAAATTGGATTTAAAAAATTGTAGGTTGATGTAAATAATATTACATATTGAGGAAACATGGATGTGGATGATAAAATAAACCCCATTAAATTTCAAAGTATAAACAATCTCAGATGAAAATGAGATTGTGATATTTCCCTTACCTTAGGTCCGATTTGCCTCATAAGTGTCTGAACCTCCTGTATAATGATTTAAATAATGTTATTGACTTATTCCAGAATCATAATTATTGTTATGATATTATATATGTTCATATTCTTAGCTTCTTAGTAGTAATATTTCATTGCTACTTGTTATTCGGGTGTTTATAATTTTTTGTTCTTATGCGTGTTTTGTCGAATAAATTCATATTCTTTGCTTTTGGTTATAGATACATCATTTAAAGAATTTTATTAATGTAGTATATATCATATTTATTCATTTAATTCATTTATATAATCATTATGCAATGAAGATCATGTAGAACGAATCGCATCACATCGTGGAGACGATATTCCGTACGTACGCATGAGCGATGATATCGTTCCCATGATCGTGGAATTGTATTGGAGTTTATGTATACTATTTCATAATCAATATAATTTTACAATAATCATATATAGTCATTATTTACACCAATATACCCATCCAAGTAAGGTGGTGTGGGAAAATAGATTACACCACGGCGTGGAGACGATATTCCGTACGTACGCACGCTCGGTGATTTTGTTTTCCGTAGGATGGCCAGATTTTGAAATAGGGTTGTTTAATACTTATAATAACATATCAGTATATGAGTGATATTGATTTTATTACTTAATAATGAAAAAACTAAAGAAGAATAAGTGGAAGAAGAAATAAAGATGAAAGAATCGGTAACAGACATTAACTCTTTTTGAAGTGCTTCTTTGAGACCACCTTTTAGGGCACTAAAATTGGTCTTTGAAGAAGACCAGGACCTCTAGGCTGTCTCTAGGGAAGTGGATAGAAGAAATTGGTAGGGTTTGGACGATCTTGAAGGCTCAAAGTGGTGTGAGGAATAGGGGGAGGAGGTGCCCTTTTATAAGGGAGGAGTGGGGCACTTTTGAAATAAATAAAAATATTATTTTATTATAAAGACAAATTCGGTTTTAAATAGAGCCAAATTGATTTATTTCGAAACTAAGGTATGGATGGGTCGAAATCCTCTCTTCCAATAGAATTTAGACAAGTTTAGGTTCCGATTTTAACCTTATCATTTAGAATTAACATTAAGTTAAATAATTTTACTTTTACCGTGTCTTCTTGTGTTCTTACACTATAAGGTTAATAAACATACGATAATAAGCCAAAAGAACCCCCAAGTTGGTTATTATTAATATATATAACCTTATATAAGTCATGTGGCCAATCCTTATATTTTTAGAAATAAAATAACAATTAATAATATAATATTTGTTTTAAAAACTATTTTATGTCAATTTTGACACTATTTAGTAATTGATTTTTTTGAAAATCATAACAGAATTATTATTTCACAAAAATTTTATTAAATCCATACTAACATGTCATATTAACTTATAAAATTAGTTTAATTCATAAAAAGTCAAAATTATATTTATTTGGGTATTTATAATATCAATAATTCTAATTTTACACTATTATGGTAATTACTGCATCATCAATGTGTAATAAATAAATTAAATTATTTAATTTCTAAAAATTTAAAATAAAATACCATTATTTAGGAAATAGTTTTATATTTCTAATGAATATTTATAGTTGAATTTATCTTATGTATAACCTCATATTAGAAATGATTTACTTATTAAACTTTGATTATAACTATTTTAACCCTTCTTTAAATAAATTAATAATAAATGTCCTAATCAAATCCAAGTGGGCCTAAATGGTAATATTTTATTGATAAGGTTGTTTTTGGACCAATTATACTAATCCAATAGAATTAGGACATGTGTTAGGGTAATAATAATATCATTATTACCCTTAACTACCCTATTTACTTTTAACCGTGGTAAAAAAAAGTAAA
Organism: Viscum album; assembly: GCA_963277665.1. Taxonomy (NCBI): domain Eukaryota; kingdom Viridiplantae; phylum Streptophyta; class Magnoliopsida; order Santalales; family Viscaceae; genus Viscum; species Viscum album. Next base: position 512,145,592 of record OY728141.1, on the reverse strand, counting down.
AAGTTACTATTCACCAAAAATTATTTTCATCTCATTGAACCACATTTTAGTCCTTGATATTAACCGTGTCTCTAGGATTTTAGAAATTCCACTCACAGAAGCGGTAAAAATATGTTTTTATGAAAAATTTAGTTTTATTAACTACCACTTAGTGGTTTCACTATTCATCAAAAATTGAAAGTTTTCAGAAAAATACCAAAATTTCACCCTAGGATAATTTCAATATTCCGAATCCAAAAATGAAGTCCATTTTGAAAAATAAAATTTATAAAATTTCAAAAAGTGGTTATTACTATTCATAACAGCTAGTTTTAATAATATTTTAATAGCATATCGTTGTTTAGTAAATCTCGGTATTGCGTATGACACAAGATATCGAGGAAGGATGCGATTGCGTGTAAAGAAAGCCAATATAGTGTTGTGTGTAGTGAAAGATTCCTTTGATGATTTAAAAACCAAATATTTCTCATAAAAGTCTTGGGTGTTACATTCTACCCCCCTTAGAATTAATTTCGCCCTCGAAATTCGTCACTTTGTAACAAAAATATGAGGATACCTCTCCCTTATCATATCTTCAAGTTCCCATGTAGATTCTTCTAATTGGTGGTTCCTCCATAAAACATTCAACAAGCGAGTGGTCTTGTTCCGTAGGACTTTTTTGCTACGATCCAGAATCTCTATCGGTTGTTCTTCGTAAGAAAGATCTTGCTCCATCAGTATAACTTCTGAGCTGAGTACATGTGAAGGATCATGTATGTACTTTCTCAGGAGAGATACATGGAACACATTGTGAACTTGAGGGAGATTCGGTGGAAGCGCCAATCGGTAAGCTACCTTCCCAACACGATCCAGTATTTCGAAAGGACCGATATATCTAGGGATCAACTACCCCTTCTTTCCAAATCTCATGACCCTCTTCCACAGAGATATTCGTAAGAACACTTTATCACCCACTTCGAACTCTAGGTCTTTTCTTCGGTTGTCGGCATAACTTTTCTGTCGACTCTGAGTTGCTCTTATGTGTTGTTGAATAGATCTGACCTTTTCTGCCATTTCATCAATGAGATCAGGTCCTAATAGCTTTCTTTCCCCAACATCATCACAGCAGGTTGGAGTCCTGCATTTCATTCCATAGAGAGCTTTTTAAGGATCCATCTTAATACTGGAGTGAAAGCTATTATTATAAGAAAATTCCACCAAAGGTAGGTGTTGATCCCGACCACCTTTGAAATTCATAGAGCAAGCTCTCAACATATCTTCTAGAGTTTGAATTGTTCTCTCAGACTAACCATCTGTTTGAGGATGATAAGCAGTGCTGAAACTCAACTCTGTATCCAGAGTATGCTGAAGACTTCGCCAGAACATTGAGGTAAACCTCAGATCCCTATCAGATATAATAGAAAGTGGTACTCCATGCAATCTTACCACTTTTTTTACATATATCATGGCAAGCTGATTCAGAGAGAAATCCTCTCTAATAGCCATGAAGTGTGCAAACTTTGTATGATGATCAACTATGACCCAGATAGCATTATTGCCTTTGGATGTTTTAGAAAGTCATGTGACAAAGTCCATAGTGATGTTTTCCCATTTCCATTCGGGTATGGGTAATGGTTGTAACATCCCCTTAGACTTCTGTCTCTCAGCTTTAACTTGCTAACAAACCAAGCATCGAGAGACATATTCAGCAACATCTCTTTTCATGCCATCCCACCAGAAGTACTATTTCAGGTCCCTATACATCTTCATGCTTCTAGGATGAATAGATAATGAAGAACTATGAGCCTCATCCAATAGCTCCTTCTTTAATTCGGGTATGGGAGGAACACAAACCCGAATCCTGAACTTTATTATCCCATCACAATCAAGGTTGAATTCAGGAACATTTCTCACCTTTATTTGTAACTCAACATCTTCTTTCTGTGCCTTTTTAATCTTCACATGTATAGATGGCTGAACATTAATTTGAGAAAGATACGATTTTCCCCCTTCCATTATAATTCCAAGATACATCCTTTGTAAATCCATAAATATTGGATCTTTTGTGAAACTCATCAGGGATAAACTGGCATGGTATTGCCGACTTAATGCATCTGCCACCTTGTTTTCTTTCTGAAGGTGGTAATGAATTGAGCAGTCGTAATCCTTAATCAGCTCCAACCATATTCTCTGGCGCATATTCATCTCCTTTTGTGTGAAAATATATTTTAAACTTTTATGATCAGTATAAATATCACACCTTTTACCATAAAGGTAATGCCTCCAAATATTTAATGCAATTATTACCGCAGCTAACTCCAAATCATGAGTTGGGTAATTTTGCTCATGGATTTTCAACTGTCGTGAGGCATAAGCTATCACCATATCATTTTGCATGAGAACACATCCCAGTCCCTTCTTGGATGCATCACTATAGATCACAAACCTTTCTCCACTACATGGAAGTGTGATCACAGGTTCACTGAATAACCTTCTTCTCAACTCCTTGAAATTCTCTTCAGATTCCTTCATTCAGACAAACATAACTCCTTTCTGAGTCAACTTGGTGAGTGGATTAGATAATCGTGAAAAATCTTTCACAAAATGCTGAAAATATCCCGCCAAACCAAGAAAAATTCGGATCTCAATTACTGTTGTTGGTCTCGACCATCTTTTGATAACCATTGTTTTTGCTGGATCCACAAATATCCCCTCTTTTGGGATTATGTGACCCAAAAATGAAACTCTTTGAAGCCAAAATTCACATTTGGTAAATATGGCATAAAGCATCTCCTTTCTTAGGGTCTTCAATATAATTCTCAAGTGATCTTCATGTTCTTCCTTGCTATTTGAATATACAAGAATATCGTCTATAAAGACTACCACAAACTAATCAAGATAGTCTATAAAGACTCCATTCATAAGATCCATGAAGATAGCAGGGGCATTAGTAAGACCAAATGGCATCACTATAAATTCATAGGGTCCATACCTTGTACGGAATGCCGTCTTTGGTATATCCTCCCTTTTGACCCTTAATTAGTGATACCTTGAATGAAGATCAATCTTGGAAAAGTATTGAGCTCCTCGTAGTTGGTCAAATAAGTCATCAATGCGTGGGAGAGGATATATGTTCTTGATAGTGATCTTGTTTAGTTCTCGATAACCAATAGAGAGTCTCATTGATCCATCTTTCTTCTTAACAAACAGAATAGGTGCTCCCCAAGGTGACACACTAGGGCGTATGAATCCTTTATCAAGATTCTCTTTGAGTTTCATCTTCAATTCTTGCAACTCAATTGAGGACATTCTATAAGGTGTCTTTGAAATAGGCAAAGTACCCGGTAAGAGTTCTATTGAAAACTCAAATTCACGATTTGGTGGAAGACCCGGAAATTCCTCTGCAAAGACATCATCAATCTCCTGTACAATGGGAATATTCTTAATCGTGAGTTTCTCACCAAACATTTGAGATAAATAACCTTCATTTAGTGGAATCAAGACCCATAATATGGAATAAATTTCCACTGGAAGGTTATGCTCATCCTTACATCGATAGACGATCATAGATTGATCTGGAATATGAAATGTGACTTCCGTTCCTTGGAAATTGATATGAGCTCCATATAAAGAAAGTCAATCCATGCCAAGAATCACTTCAAATTACACTATAGGAAGGATCACAAGATTTGCAGGAAGCACTTTCCCATAAACATCAATCGGAGAAGAATTATAAACTTTTGATGCAACTGTTGTACCATTAGGGGTTGTCACAGCTATATCAACATCTAATTGTTGAGGTAATACGGTAATACCCTTAGAAAAATCTTCAAAAATAAAAGAGTGGGTGGATCCAGAATCAAATAAAAGATTTTATACTTTAGAGTGGATGGTAAGTGTACCTTTCACCACATTGTTATCTTACTCCACATCGCTGATAGAAATTGCATGTGACATTCCTTTGTCTTTAGCCTTAAGAGTTTGTTGACGTCGACCATCATCATCAACCCTTGGATTTGGGAATTGATTAGCATAATGACCAATCTCCTTGAACTTGAAACATTGAAGTGTATTAGGTTCATTCTGTGTGTCCCTTCCATTGTTTGCATCATTAGATATCTTCTTCCCATCATTGTGGCATTCAAATTCCCGATGACCTTCCTTTCCACATTTGAAACATTTACTTATCCCTTTAAGACAACTCCCTCCATGTTTATTTCCACACTTAGAGCATAAGGTATAAATCATCTTCTTTTCAGTGTGCTCTTTAGATTTTCCTTTGAATTCCATTTTCCTCTTCTTATCGAACCCATATGACTGATGGGTTACTCTAATCTCCATCTTGACTTTGAGAGCACATCGAACAACTTCCTCGTAGCTATTGAAGTCCCTTATGGCTAAGGCCCTTTGAAGACTTGGTTTTAAGCCACTAAAGAATCGATCGATCTTACTCTCAAGTTGGATAATAATACCAGAAGTGTACCTTGCATGTTTTGTAAAATTTTCTTCATAGGTACCAATAGATTCATCATCCTTTTTCTTTATTTCAAGAAACTCTTTCACCATCTTTGTTCAGAGAATACGAGGGAAGTACTTATTGAAAAATAAATTCTTAAACTCGTCCCATTCCATGGACTCAATTTCATCTCTTTGCCTCATATTCATAATAAGATTCCACCATTGATCACCATAACCTTTCAAACGATACACTGCTAGGATGACTTTATCATGTTCAGAACATTGAAGAACTAAAAATATCTTTTCAGTACTACTAATCCATTATTCAGCAACTAATGGATCAGTAGACCCGCTGAATGAAGGTGGACGCTATCTCATTAAGGATTCAATAGAATGATGCGCTTTCCTTTGCTCGTTTGGAAGTCCTGCATGATTCATAGATTGAGAAAGTTGTGTGTGCATGGATACAAGATTTTTCATTCCAGATCCCATAACGTTTGGTTTCTCAGGGGGACAATCATTGCATTTCCCATCGCATTCCGCATTAACACGGTTCCTTCGGGTTACAGCCATTGACTAAAACCATGAAGAATAGTTTGAGCAACACTAATTATAATAGGAAAACCACATAATGAAGAATAAAATTTCACACTTAAGGTCTTATCCTAGGTTATTCCCGGCCATTTCTAAAACACTAGGATTGTGTTCTATGCTTATACTTATCCTTAGGGTTCTTACTAAGGATTTCTCATCCTAGTTTCCAAAGGTTGACTATACCTTTCCTCTGATACCAACTATAACGACCCATACTTTACATACATTGTTATTACTTCAAAATTGAAGGAAACTTATTACAACTTATAACAAAACCAGGAAATTACCGTATAGGTATAGTGTCTTTAGAAACTGGGAAACATAAACAACTAGTTCATAAATCGTCTACACTGTCTCCCATTTATTTCATCATATCTATAGTCCCTTTTGGCATATCTTACTTAATAACCTTATTCCTGACCAGGGGAAAGAAAACATACAAAAGGGTGAGCTCAAATTCTCAGTAAGGGTAAACAAAACAAATATCAATCACATCATATTCATAAGAACATAACATTTTGGTAATATTAATCTGAAAAAGAGAGCATAATTTCATAACATGGGTTAAATCATAGTAGTGAAATGATATCCCAATAATCATAACTTAAAACATGAAACTTTGTGGAATACACACATAATCATAGAGAATCATTTATTATTAGTCAAGACTCATTGGCAAGACTATCTTAGTGGAAAAAGTTCATTTCTGAACCCAGTTCACTCCTCGTTTCAGTCCTGTTTCACTGAACCGGTATAACCTGCCGTTCCAGCCATGTCTATCTCATGAGATATAAAATATTTACACAATTAATTGGAGGGAGATATTGGTCTCACCCATCTCATAATGATACCATTCTTATGTGTGCCACAAAATCATAAATCATACATCATTGCATAACCCATGTAATAAAAATGGGATTCTTAAACAAAATGTCATCATAAAACAATTCATATAAGATAAAGGAATTCATAAAAATAATTCCATCACAACATAATCAAATCAATGTAATAATTGGGATAGAAACAGAACCCTATATTATCTTAATGGAAAATAATTTTGATAAAACACATGAACTCCATTTTTGAGGAAAATATCCTTTCTACTTCAAAAATATTTTTTCCTTTCATAACATGTCATACAATTTTAAACTAAAAGAAGTTGATTAAAAATAAACTTGAAACATGTAAAGGAATATTCTTGGAAATAATGTTTTAAAAATCCATTCATGTCGTATAAGTTTAAAAAAACATTCTTCTCGTACTTTTGTCAGAAAATTCAAAAAGTACCTCTTACGAAAAACGACAAAAGATTCCTTTCATATCTTTTACTAAAAACTCACCAAAGGGTAAAATTGGATTTAAAAAATTTTAGTTGGATGGAAATAATATTAAATATTTAGGAAACATGGATGTGGATGATAAAATACACCCCAGTAAATTTGAAAGTATAAACAATCTCAGATAAAAATGACATTGTGATATTTCCCTTACCTTAGGTCCGATTTGCCTCGTAAATGTCCGAACCACCTATATAATGATTTTAATAATGTTATTGACTTATTAAATAGTCATAATTATTGTTATGACATCATATATGGTCATATTCTTAGCTTCTTAGTAGTAATATTTCATTGCTACTTGTTATTCGGGTGTTTATAACTTTTTGTTCTTATGCGTGTTTTGTCGAATAAATTTTTATTCTTCTCTTTAGGTTATAGATACATAATTTCCAGAATTTTATTAATGTACTATATACTATATTTATTCATTCAACTCATTTATATAATCATTATGCAATGATGATCATGTAGAACGAATCGCATCACATCGTGGAGACGGTATTCCGTATGTACGCACGAGCGATGATATCGTTCCCATGATCGTGGAATTGTATTGGAGTGTATTTATACTATTTAAGAATCAATATCATTTTACAATAATCATATATAATCATTATTTACACCATTATACCCATGCAAGTAAGGTGGTGGGGGAAAATGGATTACACCACGACGTGGAGACGGTATTCCGTACGTACGCACGCGCGGTGATTTCTTTTTCCGTAGGATGGATAAATTTTGAAATTGGGTTGTTTCATACATATAATAACATATCATTATATGAGTGATACTGATGTTATTACTTAAAAATGAAACAACTAAGGAAGAAGAAGTGGATGAAAAATAATGATGAAAGAATCGGTAACAGACATTACCTCTTCTTTGAAGCGCTTCTTTGAGACCTCCTTTTAGGGCCCTAAAATTTGTCTTTCTAGAAGACCAGGACCTCTAGGATGTCTTTAGGGATGTGGATAGAAGAAATTTTCAAGGGTTGGCCGAGCTTGAAGGCTCATAGTGGTGTGAGTAAGAGGGGGAGGAGGTTCCCTTTTATAAGGGAGGAGAGGGGCACCTCTGGAATAACTAAAACAATTATTTTATTATAAATCCAAATTCGGTTTTTAATAGCTCCAAATTGAATTATTTGGAAGATAAGGTGGATATGGGTCGAAATAATCTCATCCAATAGAATTTAGACACGTTTAGGTTCCTATTTTAACTTTATCATTTATATTTAACATTAAGTTAAATAATTTCACTTTTACCGTGTTTTCTTGTGTTCTTACACTATAAGGTTAATAAACTTACTATAACAAGAAAAAAGAACCCCAAGTTGTATATTATTAATATATATAACCTTATCTAAGTCATTTGGCCTAAACTTATATTTTTAGGAATAAAATAACAATTAATAATATAATATTTGTTTTAAAAACTATTTTATGTCAATTTTGACACTATTTAGTAATTGATTTTTGTGAAAATCATAACAGAATTATTATTTCTAAAATAGTTAATTAAATAAATACTAACATGTCATTTTAACCTAAAAATTATTTTAATTAATAAAAAGTCTCAAATTATATTTATTTGGATATTTATAATATCAATAATTCTACTTTTTAACTATTATGGTAATTACTGCATCATCATGTTGTCATAAATAAATTAAATTATTTAATGTATAAAAATTATAAATAAAATACCATTATGTAGGAAATATTTTTAGATTTCTAATGAATATTTATATTCGAATTTATCTTATGTATAACCCCATATTAGAAATGATTTACTTATTAAAATTTGATTTTATCTATTTTAACCCTTCTTTAAATAAATTAATAATGAATGTCCTAATCTAATCCATGTGGGTCTAAATGGTCATATTTTATTTCTAATGTTGTTTTGGGTCGAATTACACTTATCCAATAGAATTAGGACATGTGTTGGGGTAATAATATTATCATTTTTACCCTTAACTACCCTATTTACTTTTAACCGTGGAAAAAAGTAAAAAGTTACTATTCACCAAAAAATATTTTCATCTCATTGAACCAAATTTTAGTCCTTTATATTAACCGTGTTTCTCGGATTTTTGAAATTCCACTCAGAGAAGCGGTAAAATTAAGTTTTATAAAAATTTCAGTTTTTTTAACTACCACTTAGTGGTTTTACTATTCATCAAAAATTGAATGTTTTCAGAAATATACCAAAATTTCACCCTAGGCTAATTTCAATATTTCGAATCCAAAAATGAAGTACATTTTGAAAAATAAAATTTATAAAATTTCAAAAAGTGGTTATTACTATTCATAACGGCTAGTTTTAATAATATTTTAATAGCATATCGTTGTTTAGTGAAACTCGGTATTGCGTACGACGCAAGCTATCGACAAAGGCCGCGATTGCGTGTAAAGCAAGCCAATCTACTGTTGTTTGTAGTGAAAGATTCCTTTGATGATTTAAAAACAAAATATTTCTCATAAATGTCTCGGGTGTTACAATAATCGTTTTATGCGACATGGGTTAGAGTATGACATTTATTATATTTTATTTAAATAAAAGTTACAGATGTCCAACTAATATTTTAATAATAATACCATTTTAATATTGGGTAATATGTAAGATAAATTCCACTATAAATATTGATTTCAAATCAAATTTTTTTTATTTATCATTGTAATTTTTTAATATTTTTACGATAAATAATTACATTAAAGACTTATACAATGTTGATGTGTTAATTGTTTAATTAATGAAAATATCAAATAAATGATATTTAAAATATTAAAATAAATATATTTTTGACATAATTAATAAAATAAATTAATTTTAGTTATTAAATTAACACATTAGTGATTATTTAATGGAGATTTTTTGAAGATAAAATACTTTTATAGTATTTTAAAAAAAAAATATAATGAAAACTATCAAAATTGTTACTAATGATATTTTATGAAAATAACATTTTATAAAATTAGATGGAAATCAGGAAAATAATAAATAAATATATAGATGATAAATTATGGTCTAGAATATCATAAATTTACCATTTATGTTAGAATTGAGAATTTTTACGTAAAAATATCCACCTTTTATTTATGAAAATGTTGTTGTTCTAGTTAATATTAATATATGTCAACTAACAGTAAATCCAAAAGTTAATGATTAATTTTACATTATAAGTTATCCAAAAATTATATTATTAGAGGATATAGACTAATATTCTTCCTATATTTTAAATAACTCCATTTGGATCCACTTGTAATTGAAAATTAATTTAAATGAATTTAATATTTTGAGAGTTTCTGAAAGAACCTCTCACCTCAATTATATAAAAGAACATCATCCCTCATACCATTAAATAAAATTGAGATTTATAGATCAAAAAAAATCTACAAAATCCTCTTAAACACATTCCTATACACATTCTAGTGTTTATTTTCTTACAAAATCACCATCTCTACAATTTTTTAGAAAATATCTAAAGAGACCATTTCAAAGAAGAGGTAATCGCTCTAACTGATCACTCACTTTTTTAACTCTTTTGTAACGCCTATAAATCTATGGATAATATCATAAAATAATAAATTCAAAATCCTAAATATTTTTAAATTTTACAATGATTATAAATACACCATTATACATCTCATTTCTCATCGAACAAGAAGTGAATATACCGCTCATGCGTCTGTACGACTAATCATATCCACGCAGTGATAAAATTCATCTTCCATCACAATTTATGTGGGAAAGAATTATATTGGGTTTAATATATATATATATATATATATAATATTTGTGTCATGATTATATATTTTTAATGATAATATCATATCTACATTTTACCAGATAAAATTTTGGGAAATGATAATGTCGCTCGTGTGTATGAATTGCTTACTATCTCCACGATGTGATGTTACTCATTTTTCATTGATATATCCCATGGGAGGTATAATATGAATTTAATGAATAAATATGATATATATAGAATAAAATTTATTGTCTAATTAAAATATATCACATAATTTTATTTATTTTAATATGGAAAAAAATGAATACATCGTTTATGCCAACTTATTTTCTACTGTCTCCATAAATGATGTATCTTATTTTCTACCTCTAACATTAATGAATCTCCTTGAATAAATATATAATGAAAAAATATATATATATATGATATTTATATCATAGTTATAATTCTACATATAATTCAATCATGGTTTAATTATGTGGACCGAGAATAACAAGTTAAAACATGTGCGCGAAACAAATCAGTTATTACCCAAACTATAAAATAAAAATAAAATGTCAATAAGTAGGTAATGTCATGTCATATGTAAATAATATATTGCGTTATATACATGAATATGGTTCTTAAAAATATTAATAATAAACTTATATTTATTATACTGTATTTTTTCATGATTATGACAAAGTTAAGATTTAAGGTATGAGAATTTCATCTCACATTTTATTTCTATGAGATCTATTCCATAGTCAAAAATCGCTTATTTTATGGTGTATATATTATCATATAACATTTTATATAATTATTTTAATTTATTTCATGATAAGAAATTTTTTTAATTAATTTAATTAATTTATGGGGATCATGCTTCTAAAATTACTCAAGAAGTAATAAATTTTTGTCACACATTTATTTCTTGGGGATACATGCCTTATACCCTACATGTTTATCATCAATGGTTTATATACCTCCCATGAATGTATATTACGAGAACTATCCAAAAGATTATGGTATTTTTATATCCATATAATTTCTTTTATTTCCTTTGACATAAGAAAATTATGATTATAAAGTGATGAGTATTTATTTCATATTCTTAACAATATTTCATATTGTTTTCTTTTGTGAATATATTAAGGAATATTTATCTTCCATTTCCATGTTTTTAAATGGCGTTTTCAGAAATATTTTTACTATAATCCTATGGATGTTTAAGGTCATTTTAACTCTTTCTTTATTTTTTACTATATATTTTTAATGGTTTGTTTTTTTTCATTTTCTATACATGGTAGTTCTTGACATTTTACGTAAAAGTATGAAATGAATGTTTATAAAAAATATTTCCTGAAAAAAATATCCTCTTACATGATTCCATTATTATTTTAAGTTTCCATTTCAATATTATAGGGTTATTTTCAAATATAATTTTTTCTTTTAAAATTTCATGTGTTTTTAAGAAAAGAAACTGTTTTCAAAGCGAGAAGGATATTTTCCACAAAAATTGTTTTCAAGTTAAATTTCAAAATTATTTTCTATATGTGATAACATTAATTAATGTTAATTATATTTTATATGATATATGATTCAATTCTACTGTTATTATTATCACTAATAGTTGTTTATTTTTATGACAGAATGATATTTATAGAACCCATTTAATTTCATTGGATATATTAGGATTGAATGATATTTATGAAATTCATTTCATACCATGGGTTCATATATGATGAATGATTTATGTTATTTTGGAAAAAATATGTATGTTTTTTATTATGTGAGGGGTGGGAACTAAATCTCCGTCCAATAAATTGGGTAATGAGAAATGTTCTTTGAGCTCAAAAGTGTACAAATGAGTTCATCGTAATCCCATAAACAAGAGGGTAATATTACCTTAAAACATTATAGAATTTTTTTTCCCGTTGGACCAAATCTATAGTCATTTATAAGATATCTAAAGGATCCTTTTTGAAGAAGAGGTAATAAATTTTACTGATCACTGCATTTTTTTCTCTTCTATACTTCCTATAAATATATGATTTATATAATAAAATAATAAATTCAGTATAATGGGCATGATGGAAATTTATTATGATTATCAACTCACAGTTATACATCCCCTTTCCCATCAAAATATGATGTGAATGTATCACTCGTGTTTACCTCTTACTGTCTCTATATAATGATATAATTCGTCTTCCCTCACCATATTTTATGAGTCAGAATTATAATGGGTTAAATGTATATATATTATTTTTATTAAATTATTTTTCTTATGTAATGTTAATTCTATATCTAATTTTTCATGAACTATTATTTTCTTAAATGATAACTTTAATCATGCATACATATGGCTTACCATCTCCACGATGCGATTTGATTCGGTTTTTATCTATATTTCACATAGGTGGTAATAGAAATAAATTTTAATAATATATATGATATATATAATATAAAAATCAGTATATAATTATAATATAACTTACAATTTTTTTTAATTTTAATATGAAAATAAAACTAAAATTGTGTTCATGCATACCTATGGCCTTCCATCTCTAAGAAAGGGGTATTTTATATTCTACCATTAAAAATTATGAATAACCAAGAATACATATTCACTGAATATATTTATGATATATATCTAATTTTTATCATTATTGAGATAATTAAATCATGGTTTTTTTAGGACAATGAATTGTAAATCAAAATATGTACGAGAAATAAAGATGTTATTACCAAAAACATAACATAAACATGTAATTATTAATAAGTGGGTAATATAAAGTCATAAGTAAATAATATATGGTATTATATAAATTTATATGATTATATAATGGTTTTATAAGAAATTGTTTTTTTATTATATGGGATTGTTTCATTAGTTCGATGAGATTCAAGATATAAGGTAATGTGATTTATCTCACTTTTTATTTCTGAGAGATACATTCCGTATTCACCACAATTATCTTTAGTGTAATGTATATATTGATCTTTGACATGTGAGATAATTAAATTAATATAACTTAAAATATTAATTTTTCATTATTCTTTTATTGGGTTAATGATATTAATGTTACTCAAGTAGTAATGGATTTATGTCTCACTCTTATTTCTATGGGGAACTTTCCTTATAAACTATTTGTTTCTTCTATTTGGGGTATATACTACCCATAAATTTAATTTATGATTATTATTCGGAATATTAGGGTATTTTAATATCCACATAATTTCCTTTCTTTTATGTGGAATAAAATGTTATTGACTATAATGTGATGATTACTTATTTTGAAGTCTCATCAATATTTGAGATTTCGTCGTTTTAAGTCTCTATTGGATAATATTTATCTTATATATCCATGTGTTCTAAATATAGTTTCAAAAATGATTTTACTATTCTCATATGGATGTTTAAATTAATTTGTAAATATTTTTATATTTTTACATCAACTTTTTAACAGAATATTTTTTGCTAATTTCCAAAAGAGGAACGTTATGACTTTTCTAGAAAATGTATTAATTGAATTATTTTTAACATATTCAAAATGAAGAGAATGTTCCTATTTCATGAGTCTATAATAAATTTAATTCTCATTTATAATATTATAGGTTTATTTTCAAGAAATTATTTTATTTTAAAATCGTGTATCTTTTTAGGAAAAGAAATCATTTTCATAGTAGAATAGATATTGTACCCAAAAATTGGTTTCAAGTATTCTCTCAAAATTATTATCCATATAAGATAACTTTATTTGATCTTTAATTAGTTTTACTAGAGATATGATTTAATGATACAATTCATATTCTATGAAAGTGTAGTTTATATTTAAGATGGAATGATATTTATGATCCCATTTCTTATAATGGGTTATATTATGATTGAATGATATGTATGAAATAAATTTCATTCCATTGGTTCTGAAATGTTGAATGATTTTTGTTTTTATGAAATTTTTTTTGGGGTTTTAATTAGGTGATTGGTGGGACCAAAATCTCCTTCCAATGCATTGGGTAATGATAAATGTTATTAGAGACAAAACAGGTACATGAGAGGTCACCCTAAGCCCGCAACAAGAGGGTACAAAATAGGTCGTCCTAATCCCACGTCAAGAGGGTACATGGGAGGTCATCCTAAGCATGAAAAAAAATGTACACTATAGGAAATCCCAATCCACATGTAGCTACACCAGTGATTATCTCTAACCTAACATACATGGAATGTCTTGGTATGAATCATTAACTTAAGATATTCTAAGCTTATGTGTATTCCAGAATTTCCATGTTTAATGCCATTGTTATAAACTCCTGGATCATGTGTTTTGATTTTATTATGATTTATGTCTTATGATATACGAATATTTATTTCCCGAATCATGTCTAAGATCTTTGATACGTAGGTTATGATCTTCTGATATTATGGTCATGTTTTCATACCCTTATTCTCATGTTATGCTTCTATCACTTCCATGTTTACCCTTACTGAGCATTTGAGCTCACCCTTTCTGATGATTCATATCCTCAGTTTAAAAATAAAATTTTTAAATAGGGGTACTAAAGGGGAATATCATTATTTGATATGTTCAAGTATTTCATCAAATTAGAAGCATGTATTCCATGTTTCCAAAGGAACTATGATATTATGGTCATCAGACATACATTTTTCTAATGTAATGAATATCCATTTAAAAATATGAAATATCCATGTACGAAAAGGATGGTTCATTATACCTATTGGCCTTATTGTCAAATACGGAAAATGGAAAATGTCCAAATGTCTAAATAGTGAATTGAAAACTGGCTAATTTCTAAAATGGCCGATTAACCAAATTACAAAATGGCCAAAATGGGAAAATGTCCAAATCACCAAATAGACTAATGGACAAATGGATGGATGGGATAATTCTTTAATGTCCTAATGACCTAATGGAAAAAATGGAGAAATAGTAAAAATTAAAAAATGGTGAAATGGCCTAATGGCCAATTAGCATAATGTCCAAATGTCCTAATGGACAAATTTAAAAATGGAATAATGGAAAAATTATACAAATGAACTAATGGATTAATGGAATAATGTTCTAATCACGATATTTTAAAATGGGAAAAATGAAAAAATTTATAAATAAACATATGGAAAAATTTATAAACAGCCTAATGGACTAATGGAAAAATGTCCAAATAGAAAAATGGACAAATGACTATAAAAACTAACTAAAAAATGAACTGAAATACCAAATGATCAAAATTAACAAATTAATGAATAAAAAAATGGTAATTGGTAAAATGGAAAAATTGTCATAGGGAAAGTTTTCCAAATGGCCAAAAAACAATGGTACAATTATTCAGAGGGAAAATGGACAAATTTCCAAACATACAGATATCCTAACAACCAAATTTACTAATGAATAAATTACCAAGCAATCTAATAAATGAACCTAATTACCTAGTTAGTGTAATTATATATTGACTATATAACCAAATAATAGTAAAAAAAATTGTTCCAAAATGACCATATAAGAAGAACCCCTATGATACACATTGTTAGAATGTTAGTTAGGGTGTATTGATTATGTTATGCAACTATTATTAAATTTATAATTAAATATATATTAAAATGCTTCTTCATTTTATATATTTCATCAACATATATAATTTCAGATAATTATCGGTTTATAACATTCATGTTATTAATAATTTAGTATAATAATAATCAATATAATTTGAAGCAAGAGGAATAGGGCCTCGAATATTGTGTTCCTTGAGAGAAATTATTTTTCTCTAATAGGAAGAAAATTGAAGTAAGTGATGTAAAAAAAAGAAAATATTGTATGATCTTTTATTTATATTTCATATTTTGAGACGTAATTCACAATTAAATATCTTTTTTATATTTTCAGTAGTGTTCCCATGAGTCCCTCAATGTGAAAAAGAAGGAATCTTCACACCAAATGTTTATTTGATGCATGTATTAAGTGATGAGCATCATGGGAGAGTTCAATGTTGACCAATGAAAAAAAAAATTGTACACACTAGGTATTTTCCCTCATTAAGAACCTCTGAAACCTTTAAGAACCCCGAGCTACAAAATAGTCATATAGAAGTAGATGAGGCCAAAAAATAGCTATATAAGAGAGTTAGTGATGTTAAATTATCCCTGAACACTTCTTGAATGTTATTTTTTTATTATTCCATCACATTCATTAGAAGATGTTATTTAATTTGATATATGTATAACATCAATGCACTCTCCATATAGTGCCCTGAGTGATGTCAATTGTTTCCAAGTGGCGATCGAGCTGATGGTATTGGTTGTGGTGGTGTTGGTGGTGGTGGTGGTGACGATGATGGTGTTGATGATGATTTCAGAGAACCAGGAACCGATGCTGGTGATGATTAAGATGGAACTTGTGGTAATTAGGGGGATATTTTATCCCTCCATTTTTTATTTTAGGTAGAGACATGTGTGGGTGACTAAAACTAAGGGATGATGTTGGCTGTATATGTATGTTATAGTATTGTTAATAGTTTGAATACTATTTAAAACATGATGGTTGAATGCTAAAACTTTAATCAGTGTTCTATAGTAAATGTATACCATGGATTGTAATTTATTTTAAGGTTCTGTGAGAGGTGCTGGACAATTCTTCTATTATCCAATGGGTTATAACTTTATTCCAACATTTCAAATAACCTTGGGTATACATCATTTATAGAGAATGACCTATATCCACGATTTCAAGTGAACACTGGATATTATGAAATCGACAAATCTTGTACCCATGGGTTTCTAAGCTTTACCCATGGTTCAAAATTTTGTGTATATTTTAAGATTCTAGTATTTTCAACAACTCCATCCCATCATGAATGTGTTCAAAATCTTTTCTAATAATGGGATTTATATGGAGACATTTTTATTATTGATCGGAAACTATTTTTGTAAGATAACTCAAACAATAGAGGATTTTGATCCCATCCTACTTTAATGTCCTTTTAGGATGAGATCAACATTTCTTCAAACATATATATGGTCTTCTCTTATTGGATATTAGTTTGAGGATGATAACTCATAATGATGTTTAGTTCAGTGTTCAGAAAATATTGGATACTTTTATAGAACATAGAGGTAAATATCATATCCCAATTGGATAAAATATATAATAGAAATCCATTTATCCTCACCAATTCATTGATGTATATCTGGGAAATTTTATCAATTGAGAATTAGTATCTAATTTCAAAATTCTTTATTCTTTGTAAGACAATCCAAAATTATCCATAGAGCATTATTTCCATTGTATTTCATTTGAAGTATAGTGATAATGTTCATAGTGATGTTTTACCCTTTCCATTTAGGTATAGGTAATTTTTTCATCATAGCCTTGTAATTTATCCTTTAACAAATCACTTTCTGACATACCAGAACATTGATATATATTCATCGATGTCAATCTCAATATTGTCCCACCAATAGTCCTCATAGAGATCTCGAAACATATTTTTTTACCCTAGGTTTATGGAGTAGGCGAGTTATGTGAATAATTCAAAATATACCTCTATATCTCAGGATTTGATCGTACCCAGAGTAATGAACCAAATCATAGGGATCTTTTCTCATCTATTTTGAACTATTTGGATTTCTTATTTCTGATAGATTTTATCTATTTATGAATTTCCATATAATTCATTTGAGCACCCATTATCTACCTCATAAGGTATGGGTAAGAAATAATTTGAGAATATAATTATGAGGTTCCTTACCTTATGATTCCCATGTCCATCCTTTGGAATTATAATAATATTGGACCTTCTCAATTCTATTTGTTGATAATTCTTCGAGATTCTTTATATGTGGAGCATCTTCTACTTTATTTTCTTTAGTAGGATTGTAGTGTATTGAGAAGAAAGAATCCATAATGATATCTATCCATATTTGGTGGTAAATATTAAAATCCTATTAGATTAATATATATTTTATGCTCACATGATTAGTATCCATCTCGCACTTATCACCATAGAGACAATACCACCAAATTTTCAATGCTAAGATCACAGCTGCAAACTCCAGATCATGTGTCAGATAGTTTTTCTCATGAACTATCTGCAACCATGATGCATAGGTTATCATTTTATAAATTTTCTTCAATATACAACCTAATATATTATTTGATGCATTTTTGTATACCTTAATGAGTTCCCCACATATCAATAGTGTAATTACAGGTGTAGTGGTATGCTATTTCTTAAAATCATTGAAGTAGTCTTCACATTCACTAGTATAGAAAAAACATCACTCCCTTTCGAGTCAACATGGTTAGTTCTTTAGAAAATTCATTGAATTTGTTTCATAAATTTTCATTAATAAATAGATATACTGAAGAAACTACAGATCTCCATTATAGATTATAGCCTTAGCCACCCATGAATTTCCTTTGTCTTAAAAGGGTTTATAGGTATACCTTCCTTAGTAATTACATTCCCTATGAATGACACTTCCACCATCTAAAAATTACATTTACTATAATATATATAATTTCTTCAATTTAAAAATTCATTTACATAATATTTAAATTCTCTTCGTTTTCCTCCTTACTCTTAGACTATATCAGAATACCATCTATAAAGACTAACAAAATCATTTCGTGGTAATATCTAAAGACTCTATTTATTATGTATATGAGAATTTGTAGATAATTAGTGAGTCTGAATGGAATCGCTATGAGTACATATTTCCCATGCCTAATTTAATGGGATGTATTGGGAATATCATTCTTCTTCACCTTTAATTGGTAACATTCTGACTGATGGTCTGTCATAGGGAAATACATGGACCAACATAGTAGATTGAAAAAGTCATCTATTTATTCATGGGGATAATTTTTCGTTGTCCTGTTTTATTTTGAGTTGATGATATTAAATGAATATTTTTATTGAACCATCATTCTTCTTGATTAAGGACAATGTTACACCCCATGGTGAAGCACTCGGGCATATAAAATCCTTGGCCATATTCTATTGCAACTACTTCATTAGTTCATCCAACACAATGGTGGCCATCTTATAAGAAATGTTTGATATGGGATTACATCTACGTATAAGTTTTATTTATAACTCAACCTAATTTTTAGAAGGAATAACATATAATTCATTAGGGAACTCATTAGGGTAGTCACTCGTAATGGGAATGTCTTGAAACATAATCTTCAAGTTTGTCTAAATCATTTAGCCAAGATATGATTTCTCAAAAAAATGAACTTTTGATTTAATGATTCAAAAGGAGATACCTCCTCCTTCTTAAACATGTATATAATTGGAGGATGTATTAGGATGTGAAGAGTGATCTCCCTCTTCTGACAGCTTATGTTGTTTTTGTGTAATGATATCCAATCCATTAACAATATAACCTCAAACTCCACCAAAATGAAGTAATATGATATTATCTAGGTGGTTTACCAAAAAAAATGGTAAGGGATGAGTAATAAACATTATATTAAATAATTTATACATTCTTTATTTTCAATGATATCTCAACGTCCATCTTATGAGGTCTGGTTTGAATAGTTCTACAAAACTTGCATGATAGGAAAGAATTAATAGAACAAGAATCAAATAGTATGTTCATTATTATTGAATGAATAATCATTTACCTATAACCACACCATTTTTATGTTCCATTATAATATTAGTGATAGAGTATTCCCTGGCTTGTTTTCCTTGGAGCTTATTGTCATTGATTATCTCTGGAAACCCTTGGATTAGTGCATTTTCCAACGAAATACCCATTATCCTTATAGTTGAAATATTGTACTACAAGTAGAGTATGGATCTAGAATTACCTTATCCACTTTATTAGACTTATTCATATTCATTTGAATTTAATAGAATGAGTCCCCTTTTTCACATTTGATGCATGTCCTAGAAAAGTTTAGATAGTTTTTTGGGATTCATCATCCAAGTCATTTGTCATATGGGATGATTGGTTTTCTTTCCACCATATGATCTATATATTGATTCTCCCAAATTAAAATTCATCTTATATTTTTATTATATGATCCCATAAAACAACTAAGAGTCTCTAATATAAATAATAATCTTAAGGGAACAATGAAAAATCAACTCATAGATGTCAAAGTCTTAATTTTACGAAGAATTTTTTTGACTCAGTTTCTATCAACTAATGAAGAAATATGCATTGATTCAAGTGTTAAAGACAAATACAGAGGTGTGTCATGAATTTCATGTAACATTTTCATCATATTATCTGATAGAATAGTCATACATTTACTTATGTTTGAAGAATAAACTCTCTATATTATGATGGTGCATTCAGGGGAAATATTTATTAAAAAATACTTTTTTTAATGATTCCAATTCCATGAAGTCAATTTCCTCTGTAGACATCTCATTCTTGATCAGTGTACACCAATTATCAACATCCCCCATCTAACAGATAGAATTTTATAACAACATTCTATTCTTATGATCATTTTTTAATATAGAATATCTTCTCAAAGGAGCTAATCCACTATTACGTGATGAGATGATTAAATGGTCTATAAAATATATGAAACCCTTGTCATATAAAGGATTTTAAATGAACATGATATTTCTTTAGAGAAGGATGGAATTACACATGATTGATGTTATTATTTATAACATAATATGGTTTATCTAGAACTATCATGAATATTTGAACTTCCATTCCCATTGGGTTCTGAATCTCAAAAGGGAAATCATCACATTTCATATGGAAATCGTAGTTGGAATTTTTTCACATTTTCTCACCCATTAACTGAAAAAGGAAAATAAAATTAGTGGGCTTAAATACATACCTTGTAAGATTATAAATAGGAAACTTCGAACTTAGATGGACAAAATTGTAAATGAAATGTGTATCCCAACTTGTGATTTCTGATTATGAAATCTAGATTATACATGGTGATAGAATTATCCCTAGGGTTTTTAAGAATATTTCTATTCCTAATAAAAAAACTAGATCTTTCTCTGATAGCAAATATAGTGAATGATTCATATTATACATATTATTACATGATTTTATGCTAAATTATCTATGAAATACAAACCAAGTATTGAAAAGTATAGTGTCCTTTGAAGACTATTTACATAATTGGGAAACACAAATCCAAAAGAAAACCACTTTTTATTAATATTCATGATGATCTAATAACTCCCTTTGAGCTCTTATAGTTGTGTTGGATATCATGGGGAGAGAGAATAAACATGGGACTGAAGCATAACATAAGTGTTAAAATACATAACATGATAATATAAATGAATGGATCATGATTAAAAATAAAGAATCATAGAATTTATAACATGAAATCATATGATCATGGTAATGTAGTAATTTGGAAGCAATATATAATTTGACAAAAACAGGAGTTAATTATAACTTCCAAGACTATATCACATAGTTTAAAAAGTCCAATAATGGAATAATCTTGTTCCCTTATCCAATATATAACATCCTATTACACTAAAACATTACCCCAATAATTATATTTCTATCTACTCACACCCATAATAAGATGTGAATTCATCTGTTTCCCACATAAAGAATCAATTATAACAAATAAACATAAGGGTTGCCCATGGAATGATAATGGTTTCATAATTATATCATAAGTCATAGAAAAAGGGTGTATCATAATGGTATACATGAAAGAATGTATTTAAATTATTCATGTTCATTAATAAATAAAAAATAATAATATACCAACACTAATGATATCCATCTGAATGAAAAATAGTCATTAGGTAACATTAAAATGGTTTCACTTAAGTCCGGTTTTAGAGAAAAAATAAATGGAATTTATAGAGGATGAATGAATGATTTTTTTCATAAACCAGAAATAAAATATAATTTTTTGATTGTAAATTAGTGATTTTAGAAAAATACTGGATGCATAAATTTTTTTGTGGATTGTACCTAAAAATGGGTATGAAATACAGATGATCCCTTTAATCGGATTTGATTATTGAGAGGATTTAAAAAAGGGCCATTTTAAAACATTTAATTCTTCATAAATGAAAGATTAATTGATCCGAATACAAATTTTTAGTAAATATAAAATGACTCTAGGAGTATTATACAATAATAACGAAGATATAAATTGATATAGAGAGAGAAAAAGTGTAAACCAATGGACATATGGAGGTTCGGAGAGATCCCTAACACAATGTCCAAATGTGTTATGCATATGCACTAAATATTATATATAATAAAATTATATTCATTAATTACACAATTAATAAGATATTAAACATGTATTGTATTTATTATAATTTTATTAAATTCATCTATATCCTTTTTATGAGTTATAATATTTAATATCACCATTCCAGGAGTGTTTGTTTCGAGGCTTCATGGTCGTTGCACTTATATATAATTATGGATGTTATTGTAGAATGGAAATATTGTAAAAATGTTGAATATAAATGGTATTAATACAAATACATAATTTTAAATAACCTAAATATCATTTTTCTAACATGAGAAGGATTCATTTGATAAAACTTCAATGATTAATTTTTAGTTAGTTTTGTAAATTTATTTGTCCATCATAGATGAGTTTTGTTTTATTTAAAATTATGTATATATATTTATTATGGAACATGTATAAAATTATAATTTACTTATTAAAATATTATTTATCATGATAATAGTATTATAACTATATTTGAAGGTGGTAATGGAATATAAAAACTCATTTTCCTTAGAGATGGTTAATGGGAATAATTTGGACAATGATTTCACTTTTTTGATTAAGAGGATATGAGAAAAAAGGATGGATATAAAATATTCCATTAGAAACATAACATTCAATTATATACATGAGAATGTATTTATTATGATTTTACTAATGAAACAGGGGAGTAGCTGGTATAAGAAGAATAAAAATTAATAAGGGTTTTCAGGGAATATAACATCTTGAACCTCCTCGATAAACCCCTTGAAGAACATGGAATTGTTATGTTGATGTGACCAAAATCACATGGATGCGGTTAGAGTTTAGAGTCATGTTTTTGGAAGATATTTTTAATGTTTCAATTATTGGATGGTGTGAAGAAAAGGGAGTTTTAGGGGAGCTATTTATAATGGAGGAGAGGGGTGTTTTTGAAATTTCTCAAAAGATTAAATTATAATATATACATTGTAGATCCAAATACCACAATACAGACATGGATTTGAATATATGATAAGATTATATTGTTATATATTCATAAAATATAATTTAGATATGTTCTTGATTTATTTTAAACCTTATCTTTTGGTCAAATCCTGGGATAACTTATTTTAAAGTTTAATATGATAACATCATTTATAATTTTAGAAGGGTGTAATTTTTACTTATATTGTGTTAATTTGAAAAAAAGTAAACTATTTTTGTTATTTTTGATCATATAATAATTAAATTGTATTTTTAATCATTAATATGGTTTTAATGAAATTTAATAAAATATTAATCTCATAAAATATCAATATTTCCATTTTTTATACTATTAACTACATTGAAATTAAAATACATCAAGAAAACAAGTAATATTCAGAAAAAATATATTTTATTATATCCTAATAATTTCATTTTATTCCATGAAATTTATTGATCAACTTAAATATCTCTTAATATAAGACTTTTTTTAATATCATTTATTTTAATTTTTGTCAATTGAATAATTTTGTCAGGAGTGTAGTGTATGAAATTCAGGTAAATATTTAATTAACTTTTTTAATAAATTACAATGAATATGAGAAATATTTTCTATCACTAAATAATATTTTAGTCTAGTATATCATCTATTTAACAATATATTAAAAATACTATTCTTATTCAAAATAAGAGTGTGAAATGTTGTTACATTAATTGATTTTAATAGTGTCTAGGTATTTTCATGGACTATTGCCCATTAAATATCCCAGTTAGAACCTTATGTTTTAAGGGATTAATTTGATTCATCTAATTGAAACTTTTATTAAAATATATGGCATTATCACTTATTTTTAATCTAGATTAACGAGATATACCATTTATTGATTTTATAAATTTTACCATAGTTACTATTCTTATTGACCAAAAAATAAAAGTGGTCTAAATACTAAATTTTCCATCTTAATTAAAAATATTGAATCCATTATTCAAATTTTTTTGAAAAAATTTAAAAATATAATTTAGAATTAAACAATCAATACGCATTGAAAATCAATTTTATGAAATAATCATTTTTAACTATAAATTATTCATATACTAATTTCAGGTATAAAATTGATTCCAAAGTCCAGAATTATATTATTTACAATAAAAAGGAACTAATAAATTATTAAAAATAATCCACATTATAATTTTACTTTGGGAATTCTTTAAAATAAAATAAATTTTCAATGTAAATATGTTTTTTAGTTATTCATTAAAAATAAACTCTTTTTAAGAAATTATAAAAAAACCATCCTATTTTAATATTGACACGAGGAATTAATAAATTATGTTTATTTTTTAAAATAAATTATATAAAATGTTCAAAATTATTTATATTTTTTTCTCATTTAAGGAAATGAAATCAATTTTTGATGAAAATATATTTTTAATGAATAAAAATAATTTTCTAAAAAATGACTTGTTTATTTCCTAAGAACTAAAAATTAATATGTTTAATAATATGAATATTAAAATTCATACTCACCAATTCAATGTCTAGTTTTTAATATCCACGTTATAATATATTATTTTTATAGAGTATTGTGGTTCATTTAAACTTAATGTTGCATGTAATGCATGCTACGATAGAAATTAAATTATTTATAGAGAAATACTTCAAGAAAATATCAGGTTGTTACAACCATGACCTGAGGATATGGTTTTTATTATTTTGTTGGTTGGATTTAAATAATCACTCTTTATACTGTTTTAGTTATGATAAGTGGATGTAGTACATAGACATGGTACGTTGCCAAAGGGAAGGTTTATCTCATGTGAGAGGATGCATATTGTGATGCCCTCTATAAATCATTATATGGTTAATGGAGATGGTTATTAGTAAAGGGTGGAAAGTTATTCCTATCATCTATCACCTTAGGTAAGGTTAGGGTTTCTAGAAGCCTCATTAGTTCATGATGCCCAGACGTGGGTTTATATTTTCTTATTTATTATTTATTATTTAATTATTATTTTTTCAGTGCATCAACACATATATAATTGTTTCATTTATTGTATGTATGCATTGGTGGAATACTAGGGATATTATTAATTACACCTCGAATGGGAACCCATGTACGTGTCAATATTTTATTTTCAGGGATCCAACCAAGGGAAGGGGACCTATATCGGGCTAATGAGCATATATAGTCTGCATGGGATTTGAATAGATTCCATGAAATCTTCTGGGATATTTTGTTGTGGTTCTTATGATATTTTTAGATTCTTTTGATTATTTCATGTATTAACACATATAATTTTGGTATCTTTAAGACTCAAATATATGGTGTCTACAAAACATGTATATGTCAGATTTAAGTTACTAGGTTAGGTGGATTAAATTTTTTAGTTGTTATGTTATGGTTTCAAATTGTTCATCAAGTGTTATTATGTAATTATAGTTTATGGTACATTTCCACATCCCTATGTGGGATAAGGTTGAGAGTGTATGAGTTCATTGGCTTTGGATTAGAATGTTTTTCACATGTAATGTGTTTGATTTTTTTAATATTTTATATATCTTAAAATTAATAAAATTAATACAATAACATATTTTCAATTTTCCTAAAATCATTACCACAAACATCTAATTAATTTAACATGAATTTCTTCATAATTATGTTTTATGAAGTAGTATAAAAATAGATATTGGGTTAGTGGTGGGTATATATTACTTGTTTTTATGTGTAGGAATTTAGGAAGTGGCTCATAGGGTTGTTTTGTAAATGTGTCAATAAATTTCCAAAATTCCCTTCATATTTAAGCCATTAATGGCATTTCTTAAAATGTTTATTATCATGTTTGAAAATACATCCTCAATGTTTTCACATGGTTCCACATAAAGATTAAATTTAGTATGTTCATTTGGTAGTGAATTCTGGTTTTATACAAATAAATGACTATTTGGGTGGTGATAAGCATGTTCCTGAGGCTATTTCTATTGTTCAGGTAGTGTATCCACTTCAACCATGGGTTCTTCATATAGTAGTATATATAGGTGGTGTTGTAAATCATAGCGTACATACCATGGTTTATTTTTCATAATATTTATTGATAAAAACCACCATGATTCTCATATATAGTGGGTCCTTGGGATATATATAATTGTATTGAAGTGATCAAGCATGTATTTGAGTTGGTAGATACATTTGATGAATGCAAAGGGTATATTATGACCTCTAAGACTTAGATACACTAAAATATATGGATGGGTTTCCGAGTACATTCCATAAGTCTTATGATATTGTTATGGGGTCCTCTAAAGATCTATTCCATGATTAGTTCATCCTGGATCCATTGAAGCTGGATCTAGTGTAAGGGTTCATGAATCTACCACAGGGTATGATGTCTATGAAAGACTATACTACTTTAAATATTGATTTGCGATTTCCACTATTTTTAGAGGAATATATCCTAGAAGGCACAAGGAATTGATATTGGCCTTAAAATAGGGGTAATGAACTAGTTCATGTTTTTCAACATTAAATATTACTTAGATTTGGTTTATAAGTATGCCATTATTGATAATAGTCTTCTAGAGGATTTTATATTAGGATCTCTTCACATTTTTCATCAGACAGGTTGTAGTCTTCCTAGTAGTGTCATCTCTTCCGTTTCTTTTGTCTGGGATATGATATATGATGGGACTCACTAGAGTGGTGAGAGGTAGATTAGTAATTCCAGTAAGTTTCTCTTATGATATATAATGGGACTCACTAGAGTGGTGATATGTAGATTAGTAATCCGAGAGGTTTGTTGTTTCCTTCCATAAGAGAAACTTACAACATGTGATTACAGTTTGGATGACTATAATATTACCACATTTCATGTAGTAGAGAGATAATGGATTTCCATGAATTTGTTATTATGAATAATACCAAATGGTTCTATATAATGATTCCTTATATGGGTTTATATAGAATTTCATTATATATTTACATGTCACATTCCGGGTCAATGGGACTATAGATATAAATTGTTGTTATATATGAAAAGTTGGTCCATCTAGTTGGATAAGGGTATCAGGGGGAAAAGTAGTAATTGAATATTATATGGTAAGTTCCTCATGTGATCTATGGATCATGGGGTTGGGGTTTTAGGTTCTATGTAGAGAGGGTGTATGCCTTGGACTGGATTCTGGCAGATGGGGAACATAGTCCAACCATTACCGATATAGTTCAAGTATCTTGGATTGTTTCTATTATTTTTTTGATACATAGATATCTCATCATTTTATTTTTCCTTGGATTGATCCTTCTATCATTTTGGTTTTTTATTTTTTATCAATACTATTAGATATTGATTCACCTCTTAAAAATTGGTCAGAATGGGTTTAGTGGTTCCAAACATGTTCCATAGTGGTTGAGGGATATAAAAATTTGTGCTATTTTCTTTTCCAATATAAGGTAAATTTTCAATTCAATGTTATTATCCATTGATTTACACACCTATGAAATATCCATGATTGATATTAGATATTGTTTAATTTAAACTCCCTCTATATGTTACGAGTTAATTCTTATTAGAGAGCTGTATATAGACGTAGGTAGAGTGGGGTCTCCCTTTAGTCAAATATGACATATTACAATACAGGTGGCTGGTATGATTCTTTTAGTAGATCAAGTAATTATTCTAATTACTTTTACTTTAGTTTTTGACTATTTCTAGGTAGTATTTCAAGATGAATTAATATGAAACCCATATTAAAGAGAGATTGATATGATGATCGATAGTTTATCGGGTGGGAGGCCAATGTTGAATCTTTCTTAGACTATGGTCCCAGACAACTTAAGAGAGTTAAAGGTTTATCTAATGGACAATGAGGAAGAGGGATTAATTATTTTTAGGACATCCACTAGTAGTGCACTGATTTTATTCACCAAAAAGGAAGATTATATAATCATGTTATCATGAAATAAAAAAGGTCGAATTACAATAAAATAAATACCCTGTTTCCATTATCAAGGATATATATCTTATCTAATTATTTGAGAAGAGAACTATGATTTTTTATTATTGCTCTTAAATTAGGATACCATAAGATATATTGAATATGGAATTCAAGAGCAGGTATTGGTTATATGAGTACCCTATGATGCCATTCAAATTGATTAATACATGATTGGTTCTTGTGGATATCATCAAATATATCCTTCATCTTTATCATGGACCCCTCCTCATGATGTTTGTTTGTTACATATTGGAATACAGTAAAACCTTAGATATCCATATCGATAAGGAATAGATTATATTAACTTTTCCTTTAGATCATTATATTTTATCAATTTACTTAATGTTTCACTTCTATATTCCGGATTCATTCTTCCATGGTCTTTTGATATTAGAGGAATGTTTTTAGTTAATCCTAAGATGGTATAGGTACTGTTGTATTTGGAATGTCCAATTAATGTTGTATAGTTCAAATTTTTTCATTGGTTTTATTAGTATTATCGGTGGTTGATCCATGAATTTTCATTCATGGAAACACCCATGATAGGGGTTACTAAGAATGGAGTAAAATTTGAGTGGGATGATTTAAGTGAAGAGTCTTTCCAAGAGTAAAAGAACAGATTGAAATTTTATATGACTCTGATTATATAAGGTCTAGGGAGTGACTATAGGATTTACTTGAACAACTCGTGGTTTGGTATTGGAGCCATTTTTATGTGGTTGGGGGTTAGGTGTTCTCTTATAGGTCTCATTAGCTACAAATCAATGTATAAAACTACTCAACCCTTTATTTAATGATAGTTTTTATGGGTTTTGACTTATAATTTTTTTGGATTATATGTTTTATGAAATATTTTTCATCACATTATAACATAAGATCTTGTGACACATATTCCTTATGTGGTACTTGATGCTATTTCAGAGGTGTTGGGTTTAGATCCTCCATCCCTTCAACTTGAAGAAAACATATACCATAGAGAATTTGAATTTGAACATAGATTCTCTTAGTTTTCTGAATCATAAGTTGGATATTTAAATTTCTATTAAGGTGTAGAATTTGATGGGATTACTTATTGACTAATATCTTATTGTATATGAGGGATAAAAAGTTCGTTCCTTTGATCCTTTTATTATTACATATTTTTTTGGATCTGAAAAAAGCTATACAGTATCTCGACTCTGATATTTTTTAATATTGGAATGAATCATGAGAGAGGATCCAGTATCGATATGGTCTTAGAATGAGAAAAATGTGCACTATATCTATATTAGGATGGTGGTATCCAAATTAATAAAAATATGAATTTATGAGGTACCCACATTCTTTATTTGGGGTGGTATATTCATGGGTTTCAACGAAATATCATGCCAATAGGCTTTGTTTTTGGTGATCGGGCATGTGGAAAGATATAATTGGTTTTCTATATCACTACCATAAAGTTTAGAGGATAAAGGTGGAGCACCAATGACTAGGTGGGTTAACTCAACCACCTTCAGGGATAGTATGAAAGTAGTATAAGGTGTCCATGTACTTGATCATGGTAATATCTTGGACCTTGAGGCATCGTGACACAATATGGGTGGTGTTTGACCAACTATCAAAATTTTTAAACAACACACATATATTTGAAATGCAATTAGTGGAGAATTTTGGAAATATATATGTGTAGGTGACAGAGAGAATATATATGGTATGCATGAGAATATTATTTAGATTTGGAGATTCATTTAATGTTAAGTTTTTTGAAGGTCCTATAGAAGGCCATGGGGTCTTAGCAAGAGCATAGTATAATGTGTCAATATAAAGTTCCCTATGGGATGAAACATTTTTTTTACAATTATCCTTATTTTATATGTTTTTATTTAATTATTATGTTATGGGTGATGGAAAGATTATCCACCTTAAGAATATGAATGATGCTACCCATTTATTTGTAGAACGAAGAATTTAGTTATATGTTTGTGAGAATCCATTATTATTTGATTATTGATTATATTGGTCCTAATGGTAATGAAATGTAATGAATCTTTTATTGATTTAAACTAATAAGATAGATGTGTGGATATTTTGAAGAAGGATAAATAAATTATGTTAAAAGATAACATAAATAGACAGATTGAAGTAAAACGTTGTAGAGATTATATCATATTGTGGTGCATCTTGTAAGATAATGAAATAAATTTTTTACAAAACATGGATGATTTTTTTAAGAGAATAAATTATATTGGAATTTTTGAATTTGTAAGAATTATTGAAATTATCAAACATGTGTATTTAATGTTATAAAATTTACTAGGGAAGAATATTTAGAGTTTGAGAAGGTTTTACAATATTATTAGGGAGTTTCAATTTTTTTCAGTTGATTAAGAGGGATTGGAGATGGATTAATCAAACCCTATCTATAATCTAGTAAAATATAAAAAATATAGAAAAATATATATTTAAGTATGATTTATCTTGTATGGAGATTCCCAAACTGGATAACCACATAAAGGGAACCTCAGTCTGCCCATCATCTTAATGGGATTTGATTATACATACATTCTTTTAAAGTAATGCACATATATTTTAATCACGTATAAAGATTGATATATGGTTCCTAATAACATTTTAACAAGATTCATCGATGAATAATTTTCATAAGTGGATCCAAAACACATGAGAGGATGAACATAATGGTCATGATATCGGTGTAAGAGTCCCAAGAAAACTGTGTTATTGTTAACATAATGATAGATATGTAAAGGTCATCTCCAACCTATATAAAGGTAATAGGTCATCATGTAAGGGTAAATATGATGTAGAGAGTGTTTTGTAAAGGTGAATATGACTTGGTTTCGGGTAACATAAGTCAATTTGAGCTACGTAAGAGTTGTTTTCTAAATGTTTAAAGATCATCACTGAGATTCACCAGGGTGAACCTAAATCTCGATAAATTTTACTATATTATTTGTGTAAGGGTAATTTGAACCCCTGTAAAGGTCATATGAGTGATCTGTAGAGGTAATATACCACTATTCAGAGGACATATTCCATCAGTGTAAACATCATTCCCAAGTAAAAATTGGGGAATTCTATAGATTTCAATCATATGGTGCCCAATATAAACATCATAAGTCAAAATATCACAACGATTAACTATTATGAGAGATGGTTAATAGATAAAAAAATATTAAATCATGGAATAAATTTATTAAATATTTGTTTAGACTAATCGTAAAATTATGTACTAATTAAATAAATTTACTAAATGTGATGATTCTTCAGTTTTAGTGTTTTAAATGTCACAAAATCTTTTTTGATTGTAGAAGAAATTTTCTAAGGTCGATCAATCATGTTCATTGATAATCAATATATAAATTTGAACATCAACTAAAAAATTTATAGACTCTCACACAAAAAGAGAATTATTTGTTAAGCATTAATGAAGTCGAATCATATTATAGATGTAATGTCTCATCCTAGTTTCCACACCCCTGTGCCCCGAACCGGTCAGTCACATGACCTCAATTGTGCCTCCCTTTATGCTAGAGGCTTCTGACTAGCTGCGAGGGTCTGGTTAGTTATTTGTGGGGGGACTATACCCCATTTTTCATTTATTAGAGTAATAAACCATAATAAATAAATAAACAATACTAGAAACATATAATCATAATTAATACCAATATCTTATGATACATGAATAATGAAGTAAAATGATTAAACTAAACAGTAAATATATCACGCCAATGTATGTGCTATGTGTGAATATGAATCTCAAAAGTAAAGACACTAACAATAACAAAGAGGTTCCCAAACCCTGTATGGTTTCCTCATCCGCACTCCACCCCAACTCATCCATCTAACATAGAGACTTTCCCCCTTGACCTATCCTATAATAATGAAGTTTATTTATGTACCAATCTGTAGCCCACGTAGGGTGTCAGTACAACTAAGTAGGACACCACCAATAGTGTCCAAAATAATTCCATTCAAAAATAGTTTATTTAATTTTAATATGAATATGTATATTGATTGAATAAACGGGTTATCGTGTAATGAAATATTCTCTATTTAAGCACATAAAAGTTAGGGTTCTTATAGACACCCAATCCTCAATACCAACTTCGTCCCATGGTTGACTATGAATTATCACTAAGGGAGACAATATGTTTGAATTTTCATGTTACCATTCTTAATACAAAAATGAATAACCATGTAACAATTCATTAATTCACACAATTTAATGGTTATGTTACCATTATTTATTTCACACAAATGAATGAACATGCAACCATTATTTATTATACACAAATGAATGATCGTGTTACCATTCCACAAATCAAAAAATTGAATGACCATGTTATCATTCACCAACACATAATTAATTCAAAAATTAATTGTATAAACAAATTACATAACAAATTAAAAAATTACTTAAACACAAAAAAATTTATTAGGTAAATCAATAATAAACTAATCACATCAATAAAATTAATTAATTCAATAATTAATTAATCACACCAATTTCTCTAATCAATTCAATAATTAAATAATCAAATCAAGAACAATAGGTAATTTAACAAATAAATAATCACATAAACAACTCATGTTATTTTTTTGATAAACCAAAAACATAAATAACTCTAGTTAATTAAACAATTATCGAATCTCATCAATAATATTAATTAATTAGAAAATAAATTAACCACATCAAATACATTATTTAATTAAACAATGAATTAATCACTCTAATTATGTATGTCAATTCAAAAATTAACTAAATAGAACAATTAATTTAGTTAATTATACAAATGAATAATCATGTAAATAAATATATTTGATTAATCAATTAAAAAATCACATCAAATACATTAATTAATTCAAAAATTAATTAATTACACAAAACCTCTCAATTAATTCCCCAATTAATTATTCACTTTAATCCCATTAATTAATACAACAATTAATTAATCACTCCCATAAATCCCATTATTTAATTCAACCATTAAATAATAACATTACTTACCATAAATTATTCATCAACAAATTAATCTCAACAACCCCATTATTTAATTAAACAATTAAACAATTAGATTAATTCCCTTAATTAATTCACCAATTAATTAATTACATAAATCTCAATTATTAATTATACAATTAATTAGTCATCTCAATGTCACTAATAAATTAAAAATTAGTTTACCATATAATTACCCTTAATTAATTTTCCAATTTATTAAGAATACAAATTTCATTAATTAATTCATCAACAAATTAGACAATATCCATAACTCATTTTCCATAATTAATTTCACTATTAATTTTGAAAATAAACAATATAGATATATCATAAAAACAACAAACATTAATTTTGTCAATTCATATATCTTAATATGTAATTTTTAATTAATCAATTAATTATCTCAACACGTATATATTTTTATCTCAATATTAACCTACCATTAATTATCTCATTTCTTATGGCTAGATATATCATAATTAATCTACAATGAATTATATGAACTCATATATCTA
This sequence comes from Viscum album, assembly GCA_963277665.1. Lineage (NCBI taxonomy): Eukaryota > Viridiplantae > Streptophyta > Magnoliopsida > Santalales > Viscaceae > Viscum > Viscum album. The sequence continues at coordinate 512,111,806 of OY728141.1, read as the reverse complement.
TATATCTCATATTAATATACCATTAAATATCTAAACTCACATATCAAGATATGTAATAATTAATATAACATTAATGACCTCATCTCATATATCTAGATATCTCAAAATTAATCTACTATTAATTATCTCACCTCATCTATCAAGATATCTTAAAATTAATATTCCATTAATTATCTATTCTCATATATCTATATGTCTTGTAATTAATATTCCATTAATTATCTAAAATCATATATGTAGATATATCATAACTAATCTAAAAATAATTATCTAAACACATATATGAATATATCTCATAATTAATTCGACAATTAACTGTCTTAAAAAAAAGATCGCTATATCTCGTTATTAATCCCCAAATTAATAATCTTAATCACATGTCCCTAAATCTCATAACTAATAATCCAATTGATTATCTAAATTGGAATCCCATATAACCGATGATTTATTCCTCAATTAACTATCTAAATTGGCATCCCCTTAGTCTGATAATCAACTCCTTAATTAGTCATGTATTTGAATAATTTATCCAATACATTAGTAGGATATTATTTGAATAAAAAATCCCTAAATCAAACAATTAAATAAAAATTTAAATTCTACTTGTACAACCACTAAATATAATAATTAATTCTGAAATTAATTATCAAAATCACAATACCATTATTCTCATGATTAAATACCCAATAATTCCTATATTTCAAAAATTTATCCAATTAATAAAATCATCTATTATATAAATAAAAAATTCAAAAATCTCATTATTAATTACACAATGAATTATATAATTGGACTGCCCACAAATATCATAAATAATTACTAAATCAATTATCTAAATGATCATCCCCTTAGAATCCTGATTATTTCTCCAATAAAACAATATTTTCAACAATAAACCACTTAATCAATTGAACACATTAATTAACCCAATATTTGAATTAAAATCAATAAAGAACACTAGAAGTTACACAATTTCAAACACTTAATCAGATCACAAATATGGGAAATTATTATTAGACCACCTACCTCTATTTTTTTATGACTAATTTACCAAATGGAAATCCATGAAAGTTGAGTGACACAATGATGTAGATTTAGATTCGAATATCAAAACCCTAAAATCAAGATTCATGAAAATCAAGATCTTGAGTGATTAGATATAGATCTAGTATAATAGAATTTTTCTCACTAAATAGACAAAGATCTATCTAATATATTATATTAAGTAATTAATATAATATATAATAGACAGAGGAAGAATAAGGTAAAAATGATATAAGAAATCACTTACTGGGATAGAAGAAGTCTTTGATTCGGGCTTCGATTCAAGATGAACTGTAGTTAGGAGGGACTACAATTCATCCAGAGAGCTCCCCAAACATAAATGATTTCCTAGGGATTAATTTGGGTCTATTTGAGGTTAAATTCTGTGTTTATGAAATTTTATAATTAATTATCAGGCATAATTAATTACAACACATGGCTTCCCGCATATGGCCGCACAGTCTGCCCATCTCCTTCCAGTTGTTTTTCAAAAAAACTCCCCAAAACCCCCCAAAGTATAACCCAATTTAAAATTACTTAATAGAAGTTAAAATAATTATTCTAAGCAAGTCTAACATATCTCTATAAATTTTTTTGATCTAAGAATTTCCCAACCTTATAACATCTAATCTTTGAGTATCACTCCCAAGCTCACCTATGATTCCGATTCAAAAAGATTAAACCATTGATACCTCAGATATATCACTCTCAGCAAATATTATTCTTACTCAAATCCATATTACCAAAATACATGGACTAGCAACACCATCATTCCCTACAAAACATTCTCATTATGATCCAACAAATGTATAGGATTCTCCATAAGGATGTATCAGTCTTAATATCATCATCATGAACATGAAAGCCATGTTTTAAAATTTAATTCTCCAAAAAACCATAAAAACCCATCTAATTTCTACTATTTCATAACATTAATTACTTTTTAGAAATAAAATACATCCCCCACATCCATGGATATGACGACATTTAACTAAGAAATTAAAAAATTCCTCTTACAGGTTGCTCATTGGAATTCAGAAGCAACCAATTTCAACCCATGGTCTCGCTCCACACACCTAATTTTGAAACATCACGCCACACCCTTGGATCTTTGTTAAAATTTCATTATCAAGTAACTCAACCACCAAGGCCCATTAACCACAATATTCATCCACCTCTATCCCCTATAATAAATTCATCAGTAAACATTCAATGGTGTAACTCGCATCATCCAGCTCCAGACACATATCGGTTCATAAGAAAATCCTCCAAGTGTCCCCATATCCATAAAAATACAATACTATAGCTATGTAAAAATCCAGAGCATTCACAGTGTATCTGATGAGATGTCATGATTGTCACTAGTTAAAATTACACTATGAAGACATAAATTAATACAACTAATAATCTTCTATTATTGGTGATACCTTCCATTTTGGAAACCCCTTAACATGTCTAAAGTCATGAGATTCCCTACCCACCAACATCTCACCACACTGTCGAAAACATGATACATGTTTCATAATGAATCTCAAAAATAAAAGACAATGAAGATGCCAAAACAGGTGTCGAACCACATCTGGTTCCCTCATCCATGATCCACCCCAACTCATCCATCTAGCACAAGGACTTATCCCATGACCTATCCATCAATAATAAAGTCTATTCGGATATATATCATATATCCCAAATAGGGTGTGAGTACAACTTAGTTGGCCACCACCAATGGTTTCATAAAACATTCTAGTCAAAATAGTGTGCGTAATTCTAATAAGTATATGTATAATCAATAAATAAATATTTTATCATGTTATTAAATATTATTTCTTTAATCACATAAAACCTAGGGTTCCCATAAAAATGTAAACCTCAATACTTGTCTGGCCTATACTGGAATTTGAACTATCCCAGAGGGATACCATATGTTGAATGTCTATGTTACCATTTTTATTCACAAATAAATGACCATGTAACCATTCAATAAACCATGTATTGAATTTCCATTTTACCATTATTTATTTCACACAAATGAATGACCATGTTACCATTCATAAGTTATCACCATTTAATGGACATTTTAATAGTATTTATTTCATACAAATGAATGACCATGTTACCATTCCTTAAATTACTCAATTGAAAGACCATGTTTCCATTCATCAAAACAAAATTAATTCAGCAATTAACTATCTACACAAATTACATTACTAATTAAAAAATTATTTAAACAAAACAATTTCATTATTTAAATCAACATTGAACTAACAAAATCAAAAACATTAGTTAATTCAATAATTAATTAATCTCTTCAATTTCTCTAGTAAGTTAACAATGTACTAATCAGGACAAAAACTCTAGTTAATTAAATAATTAAATAATCACATAAATAACTCATATTAATTCACCAATTAGACGAACACACAATAACTCTAGTTAATTCAACAATTAACTGATATCATCAATAATATTAATTAATTATACAATAAATTATTAAAAAAAATACATTAATTAATTCAACAATTAATTATTCACTTTGATTCTATTATTCAATTAAATAATTAACTAAACACATAAATTCCACTAGTCAATTAAGAAATTAACTAATCAAGTTAGTAACTATAGTTAATTCATCAATTAACTAATCACAACATATACATTAATTAATTCAACAATTAATTACTCACTCCAATCAATGAAACTAATTCACCAATTAATTGTTCTCGTCCATCCCATTTATTAATTATACTAATAATTAATCACTCCCATCAATCCCTTTATTTAATTCAACTATTAAATAATAAAATTACTTCCATTATTTAATTATTCAATTAATTAATCTCAAAAATCCCATTATTTAGTTTAAAAAAAATAATCCCATTGTTTCTCTTAATGATTTTATTAATTAATTAATCCCATGAATATTGTTAATTAATTATACTATTAATAAATCACATAAGTCTCATTCCTAATTCACTATTTAGTTTATCACAAAATTACCCTTAATTAGTTCCTTGATTAAATAAGCATGTCAATTACATTAATTTATTCATCAATTAATTAGTCCTTATCCACAACTCATTATCCATAAATAATCTAACAATTAATTACTCAAATCAACAATCTAAATATCTCATAATTAATTGTACAATTAATTATCTCAATTCATATATCTTGATATATCATAATAAATTCATAAATTAATTATCACAACTCATATATCTTGATATCTCATAATTAATATACCATTAATTATCCCAATTCAGATATATAGATATCTCATTATCAGTATACCATTAATCATCTCAACTCATATATCAATATATCTCCTAATAATATACCGTTGACTATATCAACCCATATATCTAGATTTATCATAATTAATAGTGCATTTATTATATATTCTCGTATATTTAGATATCACATAATTAATCTACCATTAATTATCTCACCTAATATATATAGATATCTCATAATTATTCTTCTATTAATTATTTAATCTCATATATCTAGATATCTCATAATTAATATACCATTAAATTATATCAACACATTAATCTTGATATCTCATAATTAATCTACTAATAATTATCTAAACTAATATATCTAGATATCTAATAATTAATCAATAAATTAGTTATCCAAATACAATTATCTCAATATCTCATAATTAATCCCCTTATTAATAATATTAATCTCATATCCCTAAATACCATAAAGAATCCTATAATTAATTATCTAAATTGTAATACCCTAAAATACATAATTAATTACATAATTAACAATCTAAATGGGAAGCCCCTTAGTGACATAATCAACTCCCCAATTGGTCTATTATTTCAATGATTTATCTAAATAATCAATTGGCCTTTATTTAAATAAAAAATACATAAATCTCACAATTAATTAATAAATAAATTATATATTTATATGAACACTAAAAATCCTAAAAAATTCCCAAATTAATTATCAAAATGACTAGCCCATATTCTTCTGATTAAATCCCCAATAAGTCGTATATTTCAACATTTTATCTAATTAATGAATCAGTTATTATCTATATCTAAAATTCCTAAATCTCACAATTAATTCCTCACTTAATTATCTAATTAGACATCCCATAAATCTCATAATTAATTCCCCATTTAATTATCAGAATTACCGGAACCTTATACTCATTATTAAATCCCCAATAAATCAATAATTTCAAAAATAAACCAATTAATAAATTTACCACATCAAATAAACCTATTTAGGAGTTACAATTGCTAATGTAAACTATACATTATAAAATTTCATAAACTAAATCAAAATCATGACTATCAGAATTGATTATTATACCACCTACATCAATTCTTTGAAGGCTAATTTCCCATTTGAAATCCCTGATCATTGAGCGTTACAATGGTGTAGATTTAGATGCAAATCTCAAAACCCTAAAATAAAGATTCAAGAAAATCATGATCATACAATATTAGGTGAAGATATAGAGTCATATATATATATATATCTATATAGACACATATCAATCTAATACAGTTGATTACATCATTAAAATAAATCGAAATGGATAGAGGAAGAACAAGGTATGGACGAAAAAGAAATCACTTACCTAGATAAAAGAATTCATCTATCCGGGCTTAGATTTATGAAAAAAAGAGGTTGGGAAGGAAAATAATTCTTTCATAGAGCTCCCAAAACTTGAATGATGTCATGGGGTTAAATTTGGGTTGATTTGGGATTAATTAGGTGGGTCAATAAATTTTAGAATTAATTATCAGTCATAATTAATTCCCGCACACAGTTTCCTCCACATGGGCGTATTGTCAACCCCATATCCTCCCACTTTTCTCAAAATTTTCCAAAACAACTCCCCAAACTAAATCCCCATTGAAATGTAACCAACAGAAGTTAAAATAGTACCACTATATTTCCCGGTATTTCTCTAGAAAATATCATGTTATTATAATCTCTCCACCTTAAAACAACACATCCTCATCCTGTTCTACCAAGCTTCACTGAGATTCTGATTCAAAAAGATTGAACCAATGAGCCCTTTCATATATTTATCTCTCCCAATATTCTTTATACACATGTCCATGTTTCCCTAATACATAGACTACAACATAGTATTTCCCTGAAACATCTTCTTATTATGATCCAACCCATATATAAGATACTATTAAAGGACATATCAGTCTCAAGATCACCATAATCAATGTGACTGACACATTCCCCAATTTAATGGAAATAACAAAAAAAACACCATTCAATTGGCACTCTGAATTGACATGAAAGACTACATATAATTAAAGTACATCCACCACATCCAAGGCTCTCGCAGCCTTTCTTTATGAAATTTAAACTTACAACTTATAAGTTCCTCATTAGAATTCTGATGCCACCAAATCCAACCCATGGTCTCCCTCTAGACACCTACATCTGACACATTTCTCCCTACCATTAGTTATTTTTTAACATTGCATTATCATTTAACTCAACCACCAAGGTCAATGTCTCATTTTATTCATCGATCTCCAGGCCCTCATAAGAATCTCATCCATAAACTGCCGATTGTGTAACTCACACCATCCAACTCCAGACACATACTGGTTAATAAGAAAAATATCTAAGGGGAACCATATCCAATAAAACAAAATTATATAGCTAGGTGTAAATCTATAGGTTTCATAGTGTACCTGAGATGATGTCATGGCCATCAATAGTTAAAATTACACTATAAGGTCATCAATGAACACCACCACTAATCCGCCATCACAGATGTGACCTCCCATTTTTGAAACACCTTAACCAACATAATGTTATGGTATTCCCTAGACACCAACATCTCACTACACTATACAAAACTAGATGGTCCCTCACACAAATCCCAACTGATTTCTAAAAACTAGTCCGTTTTCACTACTCAGACCACCTTTATCCAGGGACAATGAATCAAAAATAGGATTCTTATTTTACCACATTAACTCAATTATCAAGATGCATTTACATTAAACCATATAAAGTATTTCCATATTTTTCTCGCAACACAAAAATAACTAAGGCACTACCACTACCATTAACCATACTATACATATGTCTTGGTTAAAAAGGGTAAACACATTATTATTAATCAAGGATTTCATTTAGTCATCCTTTTATTTTCATCTGTCATCATTTTACAATATTTCTGAATTTCTTGTTAGGCACTATTTTTAGTTCTATTTCACAATGAAAAAAATTGTTCATGATCAATAACTTACCCACAACCCATTTTCCCATTCATATCCAAAATGATTCATGATAAAAATAATAATCATGAGTGCCTAGAATGATGTATACAGATTCAATATGTATTTCATTCAAGGACTAGAGTCAATGTCAACACCTATCAGAAAAAGAAAACACATAACATTAAAAGTGTGTTACCAAAGTTGAAATAATACTCATATATAATAGAAAACAACAAAAATAATAATCTGACCATGGGTACCTGGGATTACCCCATTCATGGGGTGGCTACTTCAATCCACGATATCATAACTAAGCCTAAACCATTCCTAGACTCATGTATACCATTCAAAACTGTAATACAAATGAAGAAGATAATAAAAATCATATGATACCACATTGTCTCTTCTTGAACTGGTCGATCACATGACCTCAAATTCACCTGCCCATACACTAGAGGCAACCAACTAGCAACGGTGGTCTAGTTAGTCATTCTTGGGGTGACTATACCCCATTTTTTCTTTTTTCAATGTAATATACAAAAATAAACAAATAAAAAATAGTAGAAAAATATAATCATAAACAATACCAATATCTCATGATATCCAAAACATGAATTATAATGTTTAAACTAAACAATAAATATGTCATGGTGATGTATGTGCCAAGTGTCTATATGAAATTCAAATGTAAAGACACCGAATACACACAAGAGTGTCCCAAATGAAGTCTTTTCCCATATCTATGCTTCCCCCAACTTATCCATCTCACATAGGGACTTCACCATTGACATGTCATGTAATAATAAAGTCTATTCGTGTACTGATCAGGCATCCCACATAGGTGGTTAGTATAAATATGTAGGCCACCACCAATGGTATCTAAAATAGTTATAGTAAAAAATAGTGTTTGTAAATATAATAATAATACATGGGATGAGTAAATAAATAGTTTATCATGGGATTAAATATTCTCAGTATAATCACATTAAACTCAGGGTTATCGTAGGCACCACATCCTCAATACAAACATCGGCCAATGTAGTAATTTCAAAAATCCCCAAAGGATACCACATTTCTAAATGTCTATGATATCATTCTTATTTTAAAATTGAATGAAAATATTAAAATTCATTAAATAACACAATTTAAACACCATGTTACCATTTTTTATTTAACACAAATTAATGACAATGTTACCATTCAGTAGTTCTGACCATTGAATGGCCATGTTACCATTATTTATTTAACACAAATGAATCACCATGTTACCATTTACTAAATCACACAATTTAATGACCATGTTACTATTCATCATCACATAATTAATTCATTATTTAATTATCCACACCAATGACATTACTAATTCAATAATTATTTAAACACTACAATTCCATTAGTTAAATAAATAATTAAATAATACAATAAATAAAAATAATTAATTAAACAATTATTTAATCACATAAAGTTATATAGTTAGTTACACAAATAACTAATCATGTCAAATACTCTAGTTAAATAAAAAATTCACTAATCACATCAATTACTCAAGTTAATTCATCAATTAACTAAACAAATCAATAACTCTAGTTAATTCAACAATTACATAATCTAAAATATAATATTAAATAATTTAAAAATTAATTAATCACATCAAATACATTTATTAATTCATCGTTTAATTAATCAATTCGATTTAATTAGTCACTTCAATAATTAACTAGACACAACAATTGCTTTATTTAATTAAACAATTAAGTAATCAATTTAATAACTCTAGTTAATTTATCAATTAACAAATCACATTAGATACATAAATTAATTCCGTAATTAATTAATTACACCAATCCCTTCAACTAATTCAATAATAATATTTTCATGTTAATGCCATTAATTAATCCTATAATTAATTTGTCACATTCATCTATGCAATTATTTTATTAAAAACATAAATTACAACATTACATTTATCAATTAATTCATCAATCAATTAATATCATCAATCCCATTATTTAAATAAATAATTAAATATTCACCTTACGTCCAATAATTTTTTCATCAAATAATTAATCCCATGATTCTCATTAATTGGTTCTACAATTAACTAATCTTCTAAATATAATTAAAAATTCAACAATTAGATTATCATAGAATTACCCTTAATTAATTCCTTCATTAATTAAGCAGGTCAATTCCATTAATTAATATATAAATTAATTATTCAATATCCAAAAATCATTATTTATAACTAATTTAACAATTAATTATCCAAATCAACATTTTAAATATATCATAAATAATACTCATATTAATAATCACGATTCATATATCCTAGTATTTCATAATTAATTATTCAATTAATTTTCTCAACTCATATATCTTGATATCTTAGAATTAATATAACATTAATTATGTAATTTCATATATCTAGATATCTCATAATTAATTGTCCATTAATCATCTTGACTCATATATCCAGATATCTCTTAATAATCTACCATTAAAATTTTCAACTCATATATCTAGATATTTCATAATTAATATAACATTAATTATCTCATCTCATATATATATATCATAATTAATCTACCATTAATTATCTCACCTCATATATCTAGATATCTCTTAACTAATATTCCACTAATTATATATTCTCATATATACATATTTCTCAGAATTAATATTTAATTAGTTGTCTCATGAAATATATCTAGATATCTTATGATTAATCTTTAATTAATTATCTAAACTCATTTTTCTAGATATCTCTCAATTAATTCATCAATTAATTATCTTAAAAAAATTATTTTAATATCTCGTAATTAGTCCCCTGATTATTAATCGTAACCACATATCCATAAATCTCATAAATAATCGTCCAATTAATTATCCAAATGGGAAGCCCTTATACCCCATAATTAATTCACAAATTAACTATATGAATGGTAATCCCCTTAGTCTCAGAATAAACTTCCCAATTATTCATGTATTTCAATGAATAATCCAACATATCAATTTTCTGTTATTTAAATCCCAAATCACTAAATCTAACAATAAATAAATAAATTACTTATCTACTGGAATATCACCTAAATATCATAATTAATTCCTAAAATAATTATCAAAATTATCATCCCCTCGTTCTAATGATTAAATCCCCAATATGTCATAAATTTCATAAATTTATCCGATTAATCAATTCGACATTATCTAATTCATAAAATATTAATTCTCAAAATTAATTCCTCAATTGATTATCTAATTGGACGGACCCTAAATATCACAGTTAATTACAAAATTAACTATCCAAATGATCCTCCAATTATAATCATGATTAAATCCCCAATAAATAAATAATTTCAACAATAAAAAAATTAATCAATTAACCACATTAATTAACCTAATTTAAGAGATCAAATCTCTAAAGAAAAATATACATTCTATAATTTCATACACATAATAAAAATCAAGACAATGGAAGTTTATTATTTGAACACATACCTAAATTATTTAAATACTAATTTCACAATGGAAATCCTTGAATGTTGAGCGGCACTACAATGTAGATTTAGATCTAAATATCAAAACCCAAAAATCACGATTCAAGATAATAAAATATTGAAGGATTATATCTAGATATAGAATAACATATCTACATCTCACCAAATAAGAAAATATATATCAAATACAATATATTACATCGTTAAAAAATGTTTAATAGATAGAGGAAGAACAAATGATGTACATGAGACAAAATCACCTAACAAGATAGTAGCGGTCTTCGATCCGAGCTTTGATTCATGAAGAACAGAGGTCGGGATGGACTTTAATTCAACTGAAGATCCCTGAAAACATGAATGATGTCCTAGGGACGAATTTGGGTCTATTTTGGGTTAGTAGGGAATTTGGAAAATTTTATAATTAATTATCAACCTTAATTAATTACCACACATGGTTTTCTGCACATGGGTGGATGATCTACCCTATCTCCTCTAAATTTTTTTTTCAAACCTCTCCCAAAAACACCCCAAACTATAACCCAATTGGAATATACTCAATACAAGTTAAAATAGTGCTTCTAAATGAGCCTTATATTTATACATAAAATTTTAATTTCTATCCATAGATGAAAATTGGTTACATGATTAGTATATTTTAAAATGGAATGAATGTAATTTTTATAGAGATAATAGTGGAAAAATAAGGAGATATATAGATCAGTGTGTACGGTTATTAATTTGGTTTGGTGTTTATTTTAAATTGTTAAATATTTCCATTATTGAAAATGAAATTTGTATCAAAAAATTAGTAATTCATCTATATGAGGAAGTATAGATCATGAGGAATAATAAAATAGATAAGAAGGTGGAGATGTCTATGTGTGTAAACTGAGTTAGTGTACATAACTAGACTTCTTGAAAGTAATCAAAGAGAATATGAGAGAGAACTAATCAAGGAAAAAATATAGAATCTTCCGAACATTGTTAAAAAATGATGAACAACGTTTTAAAGGAGAATAATAAAAACATAATAATATGAGAAGCATCAGAACATAGACAATAAACATGTTTCTAGAAAGTGAAGACCCTAATTATTTGGTGTTTTCTCAATAAGTTATTCTCCAGGTAGAGTTTTTATGGGATTTATTCTTGATGTATAATATATGATAGAGTCCTTAAATTAGTTTTCTTATTAAAAATGAGTATTAAAAAATCATACACCAACTTTCGTCCATGATTTATTAATTGTTCTAATGTAATCAATGACACTCTGATTCGAGGAAGTAGATCAGTTTTGGATAAAAAGAAATCTATATAGAGATTTTGATTTAATTGCACAGTAAAAAGGAAAGACATGATAAAGTAATGGGATGATATTTGGAATAAGTAAAATGTATATGAATTAATTAATGATAGATGAAAATCATCATGATTATAATTAGAAGGGTTTGGTAATGTAATTTTATATAACCTGAAATAATTTTGGACCTTTAAATAATGTTGAGAAAGGATCATTACATATTTTTTTAGATTATTCCAATGTCTTGTTAGATTCGGTGTCTACACATTCTTTTCATTATAATAATTTTACTAGTAAAATGAAAATACCACATTATGAAATAAGTATAAATATTTTTTAACTCATGGATGAGGATTTAAACCAGAATATATTTAAAAAGACAACATATTATCTTACGTTGATATATTTTATATAAAATTATTACTGGTTTACCCTTAATTGAGATTTTTTTCTTTCTTCTAATGGATTGGATTTTTTATTATCATTAAAATATTGATATCATTTGTAACGAATCCATGATCAATTATCAGAGTGTGTTTCATTTTATATTTAAAAAAGAGTTCATAATGTTTATTTCATATCAATAAGAAAAAAACTAGTTAAATATTTATGGTGAAAGTTATCTATAACATATCATTACAAATAATGGGATTATTCGTCTTAATTATGTGTCTATTGTAAATGATCATTCATATGTAACTATTTATGATCTACTAATTTTTATCCCAGTTTAAGAAGTTGAATTTAATATTGATTTAATTCAAGATTATTCAACGATTTTATAAGTTTTTTATTCAATTGATATAATAGAGCCATTGGAAATAAAAAAGAAATTAAAATAATAATATTATAAATTTTTCATCCACCCACAAACATCACATTGGAGTGCACCTATTTTGTATGATAAAAATAAATATGGTTATTTGAGTCTTATCATTTAATAAAGAGAACTAAATAACAAACAAAATTAAAACTTGTATTTTTTTCATCATAAGAATTGCTTATTTTATAATCTCCTAGGTGCTCTATATTTTTTTATAATTGATCACAAGTTTTGGTATAATAAAAAATTTGTGAAGGGGGAATGAATTTTGAGGGTGGGATTTTGTACATGGCATTTTTACAATGAGTATGTGGTTGTGCATTTCTTGGTTAAAAAAATCACTTGTTGTATTTAGAGATATTGTGGAGTTTTCCAAGATTATTTGGATAGGTTTGTAGTGATATTAATTATCAATAATATATTATTTTCTAAAATTTATTATGATGATGTAATATATCATATAGTTTTTTAGAATACTTTGAATGAAATGAAGCTGTAAGTAACATTGAGAATTTGTAAATTTTGGAAATAATAAATTGAAATACCATTGGAAAATTGTTTCTAAATATGGAATAAGTTTTAGTACTCTTAAAAATAAATTGTTGGAAGAGTTTCTAATTACTATAAATGTATGTATGATTTTATGTATTCTTATTTTAGTAGCTTACTAATGACATTATTCTGAGAATCATTCTTGGTTATTTTGACCACTAACCAACTGTACAAATATGGGAGTCAAATTCCTCTTGATAAAGGAATGTGAGGATTGTTTTCAAGAATTAAAAAGAATATTTTTTAATGCAACAATATTTTACCTACCATAATTAAAAATGAATTTTTCATTTAAATGGATTCTTTGTTGAATGTAATTGGTTATCTTTTATTTCAAGATGATCAGAAAATCCTATGTGTGTTATGCTAATTGAATCATCATTAGAATAATTATCTGACATATGACCTTGACCTGGATACAATATTTTAATCATAAAAAATTTGGATACATATTATTTATGGGTAGAAATGTGTGATATATAAAATTATTAAATGATTGAATTATATATTCACCCAAAAATAGTTAAACATTGGAATAGATGATGGATGGACCTAAAAAATATTATATGTTCATGATTGACATTCATCTAGGTAACTAAACCAAGGTATCTAATTCCTTAAATCACATAGTGGATAAATAATTTAAAATTATGTGTTTAACACATGATCCCTTAGTTAATGTTTTATTGAATCATTGATTGGATGATGTGAATCAATAATGATTTTCACTTTTTACCAGGTATAATTATAATCAACATTGTCAGATAAAATTAAGCATGCCCAAACGGAAGTTCATGGGTTGTAAGAAATGATATAATATATTAAGAGTGGTAATTTATTTGAATATAACTTTGATAAATAAGGTGTTATATGTTTAATAAAGAGTCAATGTGTTCCAAGTGATTTTAAATTGAGAATTAGAATTGTTGATTGAGGCTCATATGTTTATATTTTTAGTATATCCTCATAGTACTAAGATATATAGAGACCATAAGAAATATTTATTTTGTGGAATAATGAATAAATATAATACTAATTTTACCATTAAAATTTTTTACTTGTATATAAGATAATGTAAATTGAAAATTGTGAAAGGGGATGAATTATCCATTGTCAGTGCCAGAGTAAAAATGGGAGAATATATTATTGGATATCTTGGTTGTATTATCGAATAAGTATTGAGGTAATAATATAGTTTGATTTATTATTGATTGTTTGAATAAATATATCCATTATCCTCATATTCAAGATATTATTCCATTAGATCATATTACTAGACTCTATATCGAATGGATAGTCAGGTTTCATGGAGTTCATCTCTCTATTATATATGATCTTGATCAACAAATTACATCTAATTTTGAGATGGAATTTAGAATTAATTTGGTACCAAATTATATTTCAGAATTCCCTTTCATCCTCAATTTGATGGAAAGTAAAATAGAAAAATTTAGTAATTGGATGGATTTATTCTTTTTTATCATTGCATTATCATGGAAGATTTGATAACATATATTAATACAACCATTTTATTATAATAATAGTTTCTATTCGAGTATATAGATGGAATAATTTGATGAATTTTATAGAAACCAGTGTCTTACAATAGATTACTGATATGATATCATTGAAAGAAAGTAGTTGGGGATGAAATTAGAAGAAGAGATGGTTTAGAAGGTATAGTTTATTTATTAAAATATGATGAAATATTAGAGTTTGTAAAAGAGTTATGAAGATAAATATCTCTCATTTTAGATCATACATAATTTTTTTCATAAAATATATCACAAGAAAAGTGTTATACATTTTTATAGATAAGAAAATATAAGTCCATATTAAATTTTTGCTTATGAAATTACAGGCAATGTGGTATTAGATTCTATTTAATTTTCATTACCTTTATTGTTATCTAATATAGATTATGTATTTCTTGTTTCGTTGTTAAGTAAATATGTACAAGAAGAATTGAATGTTTGGATCCATGAAGTAATTCAATGGAAAAAAATTCTTATGAGCAAAAGAAAAATCAAATTCTCTTTTTCAAAAGTAATGTGTTAGGGAATAAGGAAACTCACATTTTTTTATAGAATAACAATATGATGGAGGAATCAATATGGGAATATGATAACACTATGAAGAAATATATCCTCACATGTTTATGTAATAAATAAATGTGAGGATATAATTTTATTAATAAGGGAATATTTTGTCAAACAATATAATACTAACATAAAATAAATTTCATGACTTAGTTATATCTATGGTAACATTGTTTAGATTTATATTCATTATAATAATTTTTAAGCAATTTTTGTTTCGAAATATATATATATTTTTTCTCACTATTTTTTTTTCAGGAATTAGATATTTTTATAGAGATAAATTGCATAATTTTTTAATTTATGTTTTTTTGAATTGAATTAATTTTTTATATTAGTATATAAAAATTATCTTAGAGTGAATTTTTGGGTATTTATGAAACAGTTGAAATTTTTATTAATATTTAAGATATTCTAATTATAAAAATAATGTAACTTTATGAGGTAATTATGATATAATCGTGAATAATAAATACATAAAACCATTTCATTAACCAAATATTTATTTAAGGTTTAAATTAAATCATTTAAATATTTTTTTAAATTATTAAATCAATTTCATTTTTAACCAAATTTATTAATCTAATAAACAACTATATTTGATTATTTATGTTTAATGAAGTACTCCAATGGTTTGACTTGGTTTTATAATGATACAAATTTCAATTATAATTAAATTTATTAATAATAAACCAATAAATTCATGGGAATCAACTTGAAAAAATATATTTTATGAAAATCAATTTTATTCAAAAAAAAATATTTTTATAAAAATGGGTTTTCAATGTATTTTGCGAGATTCAATTAGAAAAGATTTTGTAAAACTATTTAAATTGAAATATAGAATATGAATTTAATATTTTAAATCACCACGATATAGTATTTTTATAAATATAATAATACTTTTAATTTTAATAATTAGTTACAATGGTAATAGTTTTTTCCACGTAAATGGACAAAGGGTTTGACAAACTGGTCAAACTAAGAGATAAAGATTAAAATACTAAAACATGTATATATTTTATTTTAATATTATATTATGACCTTACATATTTCAATGTTATAAATTGGAAAATATTGGATCAATTTTTTCATTGACAAATACAATTATTTTATTTTTATGTTGTTTATATTTACAAGTGTTCTACTCCTCTAACCTATTAAATGGAACCTCATCTCCCCACGTATACAAAGACATTGAGAATTATATATTTCATAATACCACCCCATATCAATTACCAACACTAATTACCATGTTTTTGCAGTCCTATTATCCACAAAATATCAATCCTAGAAGGTTTAGGGGTTAATACAATAGAATATATCCAAGGAGGATGATCATGTGTTAATTGAATTCTGTCTTATTTATTGCTAGGTTTATATCCTTAAAATATTTTTTTAAAAATCATAATAAAATATAATAAGTGTATTTAATATACCTAAATTTAATTATAATTATGAAATATATATATTTTTACCATCTTTCTATCAGTTGGGAGATGAAAACATCACCCACTATGCATATAGACTACAACATAAAAAATGTGATGTGTTTCATCTATTATCACAACATCATAAAAATTGTTAGAGATATGTAATTATTGTATATATAGGATATTTATGACATAATTATTATTCTTTAATTATTAAATATTATCTATCTTCTTACCCTACCATCTATTGGGATGTGGAAATGTCACTCGAGCATACAAGTGGACTACCACCTCCAAGAACAAATGTAATTGTGTCCATTTAAAACTAAATGAAATGATCAAGTTTATAGATTTAATGAATAAATGTGATATTTATATTTATATTATTATTTATTAATGTTTTCAATTTCCCTAACTCATTTCCATTTCATTCAATATAAATATTAAAATGACACTCTTGCATACGTGGAGACTACCACATTCATGAACGACATACGTCAAATTTCATTACCACCCTAAATGGATGGTTATAAAAGTATATTTAATGATTAAATATTTAAACTATAAATAATTTAATATTAGTAAAATAATTTAACCATGTACACTCTACCATTTTAAATGCATCAAATTCATTTTTTTATATGATAATGCAAATGACACCAAATGGTTGGACATGAACTAAATCATCTTAGTCACTAAATAGAACATGATAATAAATTAATTAAAATGATTATAGATAATAGAATATTAAAAATGTTATTAATAATGTACATGACTAATACAAGTTTATAACTTATTAATGTAAATGAAATATTACGAATATCAGGACTCATAGTAAAGGGTTTTTCATTATAACATTATTTTTTATTTTTCCATTAAAAATATTTATAGACCATATCGATGTTTATATAAATGTTTCAATAATGTTATTATCTATAATATAGTGATTTTATAATTTAATTATTAAATATTATTTAATTTTTATACTTTTTTAAAATTATTCTTTTTATCGTTCTCCATAAATTTTACTTCTGATACTTTTTACAGATATGTAAAAAAGGTTTTTATGATTTACCACACTACTACCTTTTCCCACAATGAAATTAATTATTCTATAACCAGATTCCTCCATAGGATTATATCTTTACCATAGATGTTAAATTTTTAGTTATTCAATTATTTGTTATTTTTTCATCATATTTTAATGAAAAATGCATTTATTCTCATTTTTTTGAGATAACTGAATGTGATTTTACTTTCATGAAAAATTAAAATTCATATAATTGTTATGGTGAAAATTATATTTCTTATGAGTTTTCTTCATGTCACTATTTTTTATCATTATAAATAATAGTTTTTTACTTCAATATATCCCTCAAATGGATTGGCTAATGATATGTTCTCCACGAGGAAACAAGACAAAATTAAACGTGAAGGATATTCAAATATAAGGCTTTTTCTTAGAGTGATATAAATATAATGTCCGAAGTGAAATAAATAATATTTTATTATTTAAAACTATTTTTCATTGAATTTTTTTGATTCCATAAAGTTGTAAATAAGCCTATTATTTAAATATATATTAGAATACTTTTTGAAAAAAGGTTTATTTTCAAAGAAAATCATTAATTTCCATTAATAATACCACATGATTATTCTTTTACTTTTATGATTACTGATGATATTTATTATTGGAAACATTAAGTAATAATATTAAATTTAGGTACAGTGAAATGATTATTTGAGCTCAAATATTAAAATTTAATAAAGGAAAATTTTCAATTTTGTTTCCATGAACTTAAAATGGACTAAACCGTTTATTTTTTATATCACTTACTATGTTTTTTTCTCATAACACATTTAAAATGTTTTTTCATTGGGAAAAAAGAATGTATAATATCTATATCAAGGTATATGGTGAAATGTATTAAATGAAAGAAAATTACTTGAATGAAACCGGAGAGAAAACACAATAACCTAATTTTTGGGAAAAAAATTTAAAATGCATGGATGTTTCAACTATAGAATGTATTGGTTTTCATAATTATATAAAAATATAAACATAAAATGTAATAAAAATGTAAAATAGTGAAACCATAGTAATAAATATTTTAATTATGGGTTGATAATTTTCTGAGGTATGATAATGAGACCATTCCTTGAGTAGATGTTTTTGGATTTTGAAGGAGTTTGGATATCAAGATTCCCTCCTCCGAATTCTTCAATGGTGATCAATGGATATTGGACTAGGAAATGTGAATATACCTAAGGGAAGGTTTTTCTCATTATAGTGTATGATTATTATGGTTCCCTCCACATATTTCTGTATTATTACTATAGATAGTTCCTCGTACTAGGTGACACATTCTTCCCACCATCGACCACCTTAGTTATGGTTGGGTTTTGTGGTGGTCTTGTTAATGCATGATGACCAAACATATGAGTATGTGTATTAATGTATTCATTAATTATGTATATTAATGAATCAAATCACATATTATTTATCTATTTATAATGACGAATCCATTTTGGATCTCTTATGGGTATATTACTGTCACCCTACATGGGCACCCTAGTGTGCATGAATATTTTTTATAGGGGATCCAATAAAATAAAATGGTACCTATGACCAGTCGATGGGAATTCTGTGAAAATAGGTTATTTGAGGTGATTCTAACACATAGTTTGAAATAAATTTTTAATTTACCTATGATAATATGTTTTTACTTTTCTGTATCACATGCATTGATCCACCATATATGAGGATTATTTTAGCTTGAATATATGACTAGTTGTATCACATTTTTAATTTTTTCATGTGGTTTTATTCATCTAGTGTCCTATATTTTTTTAATATCTATTATTTTTTTATTTTTTTAATGACTAAGGCCCTCTGAAATAATAGATAACATCTTATATATTGGAAAACACAAATGAAGTCATTTGGTACACCATATTAGTCAATATGAGTTGGGATATGGTGTTAAATATATATCACACTAATTCCACCATGTGATATCCAATAAATTAATGGTCCACCATAATCATGATATTTTACCTTCTTATTTAAATAGACTAAACAATGATAAAGAAACTCATCCACTATCTTTTTCATCACTGACATCCAAAATTTACTCTGAAAAGAATGATGTATCATAGTTATACCATCATAAACTACTAAAAGTGTTCTACGTAACTAATAACGAACCACCATATGATTCACTAATATAATTAAGATAATCCCCTAAAACAACAGTCACGGTTGATCATCGTCTAACCAACCCCTCGTGGAATCTCTATAGACTACATGATACTGGAAAGACCTGACCTCAACATGTAAAAATTAATATATTATTACCCACAATATATAGGATAAATTCACTATCATATGATACAATAATATTCTAACTTTATATTCCTACACATCCTGATGAAATGATGAAATCTACTATATAGTCCTCCATGAATCTTTTTTACCCTTGAGATATATCTTCACATGACATCATTTCCATCACATAAGACATGACATTCCCTTTACCATGTTTATAAAAGATATTAATGTCATAATACTATATGAACAGAATCCACCATAACTAACACAAATTCAAATAATATTGAGAGAAGAAATACACTTAATCTATTAATTCTTGAAGGCTGTAAAATTATATTGGATCAGATAGTGTTGTCACAATATTAATCAAAGGACCACTGATTCTCAATCAGTTACAAGGGTAAAATATTTTTGTTCATGAGAATTTAATTATTGAGATCCCTAAGTGTCACATCCATCACATTCCTTAAAATGCAACCCAATCCAATACTAGAAAAATCATGGATGTCCTCAAACAATAATCCCTCTATTGAAAAATTAATAGAGGAAAAATAACCATATTCTCATTGAAGTAATAAAATACATTTACACAAGTTTGTCTATATAGAGGCCCATTAATTTTGTATTTAAACAATAAAAGGGGCTGAAAATTGAGAGAAATCAGACACAAACTTCTGATAACATTTGACGATACAACGAAAACTATGATCCTCTATAACATTTATATGTTTACCTAAGAAAAATCCACCTTAATATTAATTGTATTAGACATATTCTTCAATATGACATAATATTTCAAAGGAAATTATTGTCACAGTTAGAATCCTACACTTGTATAACTTCACATAGAAATTATTTAATCAAAGAAAAACAAAAATATCACTCAAATTATTATCCTAGCCATCCTCTAATATTCTAAAAATGAGGATGTCATCAACAAAAACCCAAAAAATTATTTAGGGAATCATGAAATATTTATTTCACTAGTCAAATGAAAACATCAAGTGTGTTCAAGGAAAAAAATTCAATATGAAGAACTCAAAGTGTATATAATGATATATGAAAGTATATTTCAGGACATATTCCACCATCACCCACATCTTAAGATATATAGACCAAAAAATGCTATTCCAGAAGTAACTATCACCCATTAATTGAAAGAATAAATTCATTAGTCTTGATGAGAATATGGTGGGTCTTCAACTTCACCAATTTAATCTTATGGAAAATGATACAAAAACACAATCTTAAATCCTCCTTATTCAATGAAAACATGTAAAAACCTCATGTAATCTCATCAAAACACTAAAGATGTCATCTAATAAGTTGGTATCAAAATTAGATATACACTTAGTTGTAACTAATTCATAATCTCATTATCACATCATGGTGAATAATACCATTATCTTCATTATATGTATTAGAAAACTCTTCCCTAACCTTTGTTAACACTAATTGTTGAAACTCAACTAATCCAAACATCATCATTTCCAATTAATAATAAATAGGATTCACATGTCACCAATCCATCAGACGACACCTCTCACAACCGATGACTATGATCTCATTACCCTTAAAATAAAGAAAACTTTTTATGATGTAATTAATAATATCTGACACTGAATAAAAACAATCCATATAAATAGCAGCATTATATGATTGTATCTGTAATAAAAACAACTCTTTGAGTGAGATATATTTCAATATCATTTTTTCCCAATCATTAATAAAACATATACATGAAAACCAAATATACAATTAACATAGTAAAAAAATATGGGTAGTGGATATATATCTACCTCTAGTTCAAAAGATCAAACTATAGTATGTGAAATGAAAGTGTGAAAATCTATGGAAAAAAACAAGAAATATACCACATTGAATTGTAAATAGATTGTACCTAAATGATCTTTTCCTACACTATTACATACACCTATATAGATACTATATTAATACACCATAAACCAATGCCTCATTGATCCTAATGATGATCATGACAAAAAAATGGACATCCTTATACCCCTACGGATGAGGGGCATAATAGGGTCATCCTCTTACTTCTACATAAACACTTTTATATGAAAAAACATTGTCACATTGATATTATTAACGATAAGGCATCATAGGAAAGTAGTATAAGGGTTACACCGAAAGTGGGTTTTCATCTCTACAGTGAACATAATGTAATGTTAGACACTATATGGTAATTTTTATGACCTATAAATGAAAATAATGTCACACCAATACTAATTGTAGAGATCCAATAACATCTAGATCTACTGAAATGAAAGAAATATCGTAGGAACTGGCTTATTGTCATTTAAACCATTTAATATTTATAAAACACAAAACCTATATCCATAAGTTACCAAATTTGTATGCAAAAGTCATCTACCTCTCATGACTTAATTCTATATAATATAATCATATATATTACATTAACCTTCATTATAACCATAATATACATCGAAAATCTAAAGGGGTGACCTAGAATAGGATCTATGGATAAAAATCAACCTCAAAATAACTTTCCTTATGATCATCATTGAATATAATGTTGCAAGTATAAAAATGCAGGTCCTTTATTTATATTTAAATCCCACACATGTTGGATCTCCCTGAATGGAGAGATAGAAACTTATGCAATCATTCAACCTTAATTGATGGAGAAAGGGATGTTACATTAAAATAATAATTGAACCAATCACAAGATAATTCTAAATACACAAGACATTCATGAAATAAGATCCACCAGTAATGAGCATCTCCGTGTAATATGCTAATTACAAAAATAATTTGATGCTTTTTTATCATGGATCACACTAAAAGTGATTTACAAATCATCTAACCACCTATTGATCTCATGATTTGATACAAAGACATTATAATTTAACATGATATAATATTGAAAACCATGTAGTGACTTATTATAAGAATTACACTCCTTGTTATCAACCTTATTATGATGTTCTCATTTTTACTTAAGGAATTCATCAACATTAACTTATAAGGGATAAAATACATGAACATTCATTACAAGGATGCCAACTTCTCATAAAAATGGGAATATGAATTTTATTATGTTAATTTAAATAAATTCATTTTTATTTCCCATTATTTCTATAATTAAATCATTGGATCAATCAAACATAATGTATAAAATCCACTTATATATCTAACATGTGAACATAATCAACTCACCTAATATTTTCAATAATCATAAGCTAGTTTTTTAATATCATATGGGGCCCTAGTTCTTAGTGTCCTTGCCAGTTTATCTTGGAATCAACATGTACCAGATTTGATTGATACAACTTCCCAAGAAAATATAAGAAATTACAACCTATAAATAACTCAAAAATACATAATGACTATTATGAAAATATTAAATGACACTTTATCATGATTAATCATTTATATAACACATCATTAGTTAGTAGAAAAGTTGAGTGCGATCCATTAATCCCACATCCAATAGGTCATCGGTTAGAAACATGCATCAGGGATATAAACACACACATATAGAAGGAATTTGCATCATGAATCCCTATAACATAATATGAAACCAACAATAAAATCCAAATAATAATAACATAAACTATCCCATAATTAATTTAACATCATATGTAAATATATTACCAAAAATAAATACCTAAAATTCAATAACAATATAATTGCTTCCATGAACACTTTCTAGTTCTAGGTCATGAACTTCTGAGGCCTAACCGGGTCACCAACTCCCTCTTATGGACATACAAAAACAAACGCACACACACATATCGTGGTGATAAAAAAAGTATACTCGGTATAATATTCCCAAAAGCTGTCGGGAAAATGTGAAAAATTACGAAAATGACTCTTGGAATAAAAAGGAAATAAACTCATTACCTAACCATGTTAACTAATTTCACATCATAAAAAACTCCCACTCTACAAAATAATACTTAAAAGAATAGTAATATAATTCAAAATAATATATCTGTAAAGGTAATACAAATCTGAATCCACACTAAACTAGACACCCTCACACACCAATTATTGATCTCATAGTGTTCCCATACCATCCATATCTACATAATCCCAATCCTAATAATAATATTTATCAGTATCACTACCACATTAACATATCCAAAGACACAAACCACAAAAAACATCCTCAACACACATTTAAAAATATGATTTAAACCCACAATTCTATACCCAAGGTTTTTTAACATTGGGAATATGTAATATTATAAAAATAGTTTTTAAAACCATTATTAAAGACATAAAATAATGACACTTTGTCCATATTTTCAAAAAAAATCATTGGTAATGTCCTTGATATACCAATATTTTGTTTTTAAAATGATTAGTACAGACTGTCCCTAGATCAAAACATACCTCCTCCCCTCTTATAGATCCTTAATTCCTTACCTCTCTAGAAACTCATCCCCCACTATTCTTTCTTAGTAGATCCAAAAAATCACATCCACATTAATCTATTTTTTCATTCGATTCCTCTCCATCTCAAATAAAATTGTTCCAAATACATTTCCATTCTATCAGAATTTAGTTTCACGTATATCATTATATCAAATATCTACTAAGATAAAATTATTCCATGATTATTCATTACTTTTTAAACCTTTTTTGATTCTATTAGTTAATTTAATTAATTATAAATTTTTTCCTATCCCTTTTAGTAATTTAATTTCATTTACTCAATACCTACTACTATACCCACTATAAATATTTTATTTTAGGAGATATAAATTATCATATTATGGGATTTTTTGTATTAGTAATTAAATGTTTTTTAATATGTTAGGGGTTATGAATTTATTAATTTAATAGTTTTATTTTAATTAATTAATTATTAATGTTTGGGTGTAATTAATTAAAATCTATGGTAGCGAGGAATATTTAAATATTTTTATTGATAATTGTAGTGATATAGTATGAAAGAATATTAAATTCAATATTTTTATATTATTTTATTATTTTTATTATTATTTTCCATTAAATTAATTTATAAATAACTATTATAAGAAGTTTTATGGATGTTTAATGAGCATGGGGAATTTTTATAAAGAAATATTATGGATTGTGTCAAATGTTTAATTGAAATGGATGAATTTTCATAAGTCTTTATGAGAATATAATGTATGTGTATGTGTTTTTTTGTTATAAATTATATTAGTACTAAATTTTGTGTCTATTGGTTTTATATTGTTCTTATAAAATGGAATGTTAAAATGGTGATATAATTTTTTTTAATCCTGGTATGTGTATTTATTTCTAGTTTTTAGGCTCTTTATAACTATAATGTAAATATCATATTTTAATCAATTTCTGAAATAAATTTGAAATGCGAATACAACATGTTTCATGATTGTTTTTATTCCTCTAATTACCATATTATACTATAGATGTTAGCTATGGAAGAAATTTTGAGATCATTAAAAGGATGTATCAAGCGATGTATGTAATTTTGATTCATTTTGGTAGATAATTGGGTTTCGTAATGAAAATTGAATTATCATTGAAGTAAATTTTTAAATGGACGTTATTTTTATGAAATATAATTTGATTATTAACTGTATTTAAAAAACATGTTATTATTTTGAAAAAATATTTATGTGAATGGTTTTTTATGGAATAAAAATTATTTTTTTACTTTTATCTTTATTTCTCTCAACATTGATTATTATGATAAGTATAAATATTTTTATGATTATTTGAGATTTAAATAAACTATTAATTTATTATTGTTAAATGTTATAAAAATTCTATGTATTTATAAAAAAAATATTTTCTATAAAATATACTACATTTCATACCATATTTGAAATAAAATACTTTCAATCTCACATTATCATTTTTTATGTTTTTTTGATTATTTTTCAAATTAAAATAAAATAGTATACTATTTGTATTTTAATGATAAATTATTTTTTGTATCAAGATTAGTAGAATTTTGATGTATGGTATTGATCAGATCTCAATAGTGCTTCAAAATAAATTTTATACTTTTATATTTTTCATTTAACAATGATTTAGATAGAGGTCATATTCACTTAGAAAATTTGGATTTTTTAAAAAGAACATGATTAAGATTTAAAAAAGTTAGTTACCATATAGAAAATAGGTTTTTAAATAATCTATAATCTTTTGTATTATAATGGATAAAACAATCACGCATATACTGTTGATTAAATAAATTAAAGTAGTGGAATTGATAATTTTACATTTCACCTATTTGCATTTATTTATAAACTGAAGAAATAAAGTATGAGAGTATATGAATACATCATTATTTGATCACATGACAAAAGTAATGAGAAAGATGATGTTGAGAGACTGAAATAGTTTATAGAAGTTACAGGGACTCTAATATATCAAGCATATTGAATATAAAAATGACGAAATTTTTAACTTGACTATATCATAAAAAATACTTGTATGGTATTTTTAATACAAGGATTAATTATTCTCTTACCTTTTTAATGGATTTACTTTATGATTATGCAAATATTAACACAAATTATTATATTCCATTGATGTTAATGGAAAATCTTGGATTTTCAACTACTAAAAATCATTTATGCCCAAAATATTGAAGCTTATTTTGTTAGGATTTCATGAGTGTAAATAAGGGAAAAAATTGGTACATATAATTGGAATCCCAATGTATATGGGATTCTATGTCATTTATGTAAAAAATAATATAATGAATTTCATTGATTTATAGGCTTCAAAATAATATCATGTATAATGAAATTTTAATAAATATGGGAGGGATTGATTGTAAAATAAATAATGATAATGAATATTTGGTTTATCCTACTAATGGATTATCATGGTTGTCATTTGATGAATTAAATCTTGATTTTTTATTTGATTTATTAAATTTTAGGTTTTCTCTGTAGTTTTATTTTTTTATCTTTTTGTTCATATGATTACATAACATAGATAGTGGTTGGATTTCATTCCCATTTATAACCACCAACATGGATTCAAAAAAAATTAAACTCTAGAATGTACTTATATCCAGGGAATTTTATGATATATATTATATAGATACATGCTTCAAACATTTAATAAATGATTTGATACAACATTAGAATGTGGATGTGTGTATATATGATGATTTTTTGAAACAGACATTTGAAATGTCTAATGTGACTCTGGGTATAAGAATTGATTTTCTTAATTATGGTATGATGCCCAGTTAGAGTAAAAAGGGTAATCTATCTTGTCCAATTTATATAAATAATATATGATCTAAAAGGCAGAAAATTCATAATATTTTTAAATTTATTAATTATTTATGATTAATTTAAATGAATCATTCATATATATAAAATCATAAAAATATTGAAAATAATATTGAGATCATGAGGGTTCCTCAGGGTATATAAGAAGCTTGTTTCAATGAAATAATATAAAACATCTATATATAATTATGGATTCAGATTTAGTGACATCATTTTATTCTTATCTAATAAGGAAAAACATTTCATGGTGTAAGTGGTGGAAAAGGCTCTTTATTAAAAAGATTCTCTAAAATAATAATATAATGTCATTATAAAAGTATTTCCGAGACATATTTATGATAATGATGATATGGATGTAATTGACACCATGAATGGCCATATTGTTTTGAATCAAAATATAGCATATGATGATTCAAATAATTTAATTTTAAGATTTAATTATGAACCATAAGTAGTAGGGAAAACCTTATCGAAGAAAAAGTATGTATGGTTGGATCCATAAACTTTTGGTATTGTTGTTTCAGTAATTATAAAACACCTTTATTCTCATATCAGATATATTGTTTATTTTTTTTGAATTTAGAAAAAAAATTATTCATAGGTTCAAATGGTTCATAATTTTAATATCTACTACAATCATTTTTATATTATTTATTTCAAAAAAATTTATCACACCAATACATTGAAATTTAAATTGATCCATTTATTTATCATCATATGATTTAAAAAAAATTCGAAATTTTATGTGTAGCTATATTATATTCTCTGTGATTCTAAGATTGTACCAATTTAATTTTTTTAACTACATCTAGAGTTATAGATTTTGGATTTCAGTGATTCATATCAGTGTAGGGATATGAATGAATTTTGGAAAAAATCATTCAAATACACAAAAATATATTTTGGATCATTTATAAAAACAATATTTTCCCAATGAAAAAAATGACGAGTTTTGGAATTTAATTTAATTGGCATCAAGTTTAGGTAGGTGGTCTTAAATATATCCCCTAAAAAAATTATTTATGTTTTACGAGACATGTGGTAACTAGTTTCCCTTTCATGTAAATTTAAATTGATTAAATGATATGCTTTGTTTAAAATATATTCTTAGTTTATTATCACAATGTTATTAGGGCATAGGGGTTTTTGGATCAAGCTTGAGTGTGTCAACCACCAATTAATATGGACTTGGATATGAATTTGTATTCCATGGACACTAATACCCCATAAGGGGTGTTTATTAAATAGATAAATGTGATGCAATGACCCTTGTAGAGAATCCCTAAAGGCCTCATAAGGATGAAGAATAATTTATTCAGTTTGATGGCCTAGAGGTCAGCTATTAGACTATATTGAGTTTCCTTAGGTCACTTTGATTTGAAATATGGCCATGGTGAAAACGTTACTTCCCCATAATGATGTGATGTCCTGGTGGGTATAATATAATAATATGGATGGATAGTTTGGGTGTGTAGGCCAGCCTATGGTGTTTTGAAATGGGAGTGGGCTTCAAACCATTTCCATTATAATACATGACTAGGAGACAAGTGATTCCATGAAAAAAATTAAATAATCCAATGGACGTTATGCCCTCTATGTGATATGTGATATCCCCATAGATGTGATTTAGATTGGAGGACCCATAGCGGAGTCCTGGCCGTGATGATACAAAGGGAACCATGATGGGTTCCCAAATGATTTTTCCCATATTGAGATGGTGTATACGAGATATGGGTAGATATGACCATTTGTGTTACATTAGAACTCCAATTAGTGATGTATTCATGAGGTGGGTTTGGTTCAATGAATTAGGGAGAGTTGGGGTGGGGAACTATGACTATAAATATCTGATCAATATATATATATATGATAATAAATAGTTGAAGTTGATTTAGCTACTATATTTATATAAACGCTTGGTGATTTCATGGATTTATAGGTTAGAATATAAAATTTGGTTTGTAACTAGTAGAGTTGTGAGGATATTGTTTAGGGAATCCATAGATCAGGAGATCATATATATTATTTAAGTTACCATAAGATATTTACCAAAAGATCTGAAGTTATTTTTTGGGGATTCCGTGTATTTAAAACCGAGATTATCATATATAAGATATAATGGGTCGTGAAATAATGTATGAATGATTTTGTTTATTTTACCATGTGTTTCGATCTCATATTAAAATGTCTGGTATATTATAGATTATGTCTTTAGTGTTCTGAAGATATTTTATTGGCATTCCATGGGTTTATGGATCACATTATACTATTTGGGATGATGTGGGTTATGGTAAAGAAATATTGAGGATATGGATTAGTTCTTCCATTGATTTTTATATAGATTTATATTGGTTGGAATGATCACTAAAATATGCTCAGTGGAACTCTAGAACTAGCTAAACCAGTTATGGTCAGGCTGGGTCATGGATAGAATGATCAATTATGTATTTTTTTTATTTTCTTATAGTTATTAATTTTTATTTAGATAATGTAACATGGAAATATAATTGTATTACATGTTATCTATGAAATTGAATTTTTGGTTCACTCCTAAGTTTTGTACTCACACCTTTCTTGGGCGGCTGATGCACTGGGGTACCTCGGAATATCTTACATGGTTTTATGTTCAGGTTGGGTATAGGCTAAATGTTGTGTGTTTGGTCTTGATAATAATGAGAGAGATTTCAATATTATATTTGAGATTATGGTATGGTGGGAAATCCTCAAATATTATATTTTTTTATCATTATTTTTATTATGAATGTTGTAGTGGGTGATCAGTATTTTATGTTTGTATTCATGATTATACATCATTCTTCATTATTGGTAGGGAAGTTTCATTTATTTTTACATACTCTAATAAGTGATATCTTTTATGATGATCCATGGGTTTTTTGTTATTAAATACTCAAATACAAGGGGTATAGTCTCCTCATAGTACCACCTTTATCCCCCACTATGATTCAGTAGCCTCTGGAATTCGATGAATCATGCATAAGGTCATGTATTTCCACTAGTTTGGATACTTTTCATAGTGACCAGAGTTGGGATGTCACATCGTTAATGTTTTTCTACAAAAAAGTTTTTTCATTTTATAATAGTTTACAAATATTATATGGATTATATATTATGTTATATGAATTTTATTTTATTTTTCTTTATTGAGATCATAATATAATTCTTTTTTTTCATTGATTAATTTGACATCTAAAAACATCATTTTACATGTAATATTACAAGTACATTCATTAATTTATTTTGATAAAGTAATTAGTTTCATAAAAATTGTGATTTTATTAAATGAATTTAATGTCTGTATAGATTGAGTTATCCTTAGAAAAATTATATAATTATTTATTTAAACATTTATTTACATAAATTCTTAATTAAAAATAATTTTATAATCTTATTTTTTAAATAAAACTTAATATCTATTAATATAAGCCTTTATCATACTAATAAACATAAAATGGAATGATATATTTCTTTACTTATAATAAATAGTAAAAGTAAATATATTAAATAAAATAAAGTAATGTTTTTTATGGTGGTGTTAATCCCTCATTGATTCCATAGATGTGTTGTTTTAGATACATTGTTGATCATGGTTTGAGTTAAGAATAGAAATTTTTAGTGGGAATTGATGTTACGCCATCACGAGCAAGCCTATGTTTAGTGTGGAATTGGTTGTTAAAAAAATATATTTAATGTTAAAAGAATAATTTATTTTATAATTCATATACTCAAATAATTCCTTTAAACTAAATTTTTTTATTCTATTATTCTCATTTTTGTATTGATATGATGAGTATGGAATTGTTTTTAAATCCTAAACATTACTTTTATCAAAAATAAATATATTTTTTCCAAATGTTTTGGGTATAATATATTTTTCAAAAGATGATTATAATTTTATAAAAATCACCAATTTTTTGTATAAAGAGTATTACTTTAACATGGTATTGAAACAATAATTTTTATTTGGTAAATACTACTTGAAAAATTATGTGACTTGATTACGACATGCCACTACTTATTCCATGATTTAAATGAAAATAAGTATTCTTTGATCAGGTTAAATATCCTCTTATTCCGTGTTTATCATGTTTGTCAGTGTTCCCTTATAACTCATTACACTTCTCATTCCATGTTTTCATTTTCAATTTGTATTCCCTGATTATGTTATGTTACATCTTAGTCCGTATTTAAATATCTAATTATTAATCATTTTTTATATTATTCCACCTCTTATTTAATGTTTGTAATTGTTTTTAGTATTAATTTCATAACAAAATATAAATTTTATTTTCATATTACAAATATATTAAATTTTTAAGAGGTATATAGAAAAATATTACATGATAATGACCATTTAATGTGATTTTTTTGATTTCGTCCTCGGTTACCCACTATGGGTGTTATATTTCAAATTTATATATTATATACATAGTGAAAAATAAAATTTCATTAATCATTTTAAAATTTCAATCTATAAATACCATCCAATAGTCAAATATTCTCTATTCGTACGAGTGATAGTGGTATTAATTAGTCTAATCATGGGGGTGGTAGTTGAGGTACCCATAGTACGCTTCATACCCAATCAATCCTAGACCCTTAATTGCATATCCATTCCTCCACATTTCACGTCAAATATTTTATATTGAGGCACAGTTTATTTTCAAACAAACTATTCTTTTCAACTATTTTTAGTTATAATTCACTTTTCATATACATTTTCCCTATATGATGTTTGGTCACCACCCCTATTATCTTATTCCACTTACTTCTATACACACCAAATTTCATAGTTCTCAAATATCTATAGGTTTGTATACTCATTATATGTTGAAGTCATCATTATAGTATTATAATCAAATAGATAATAGAAATAATCAAAATAATTCATTCCATTTTATTTTACCCTCAAAAGACACTAGTCATTCACTGTTTACTAATCCATTAGATCACACTATTCAACCATAATCAGGTATTTGTTTACAAATTTATAAATTTTAATCATTAAAGATTTATTTAAATTGTAATGTGAATTAATTTTATAATTTTATATATCTTCCATAGTTGGATATACTACTAGAAATAAGGTTAATACTCATGTGCATGGGGTATGGAGACCCCATACACAAGTTGTCTGTGATTATAAAGAGGAAAACTAAATGATTAGTTAACATGATAGGGAATGAAAATGTTTTATATAGATTCTTAAAATATATAGTAATATCTTTATATTGGCACCATATATTAGGGACACTTGCATAATAGAAGCAAGGATAATTCTGGTGATGAGATATGGTTAATAAATTGTATTACAATAAAGTGTACATTAATATTATACTATAATAATTAATTTTTTGGGGTTTTAGATTTGAATTATTTTTCACAATGGACAATATATAAAGGATTTATGAATAATGTAATTATAAAAAATGTAAAGATCATTTATGTATGGATTATATATCATTGGGAATAATAAATTTGTAACATGGTAAGTGTGTACACAAACACATAATGATTGTATAGTTACATAGTTCCAAGAGATTATTTCTTATTATAAGAGTGATGAGTTTGAAGTATTATTGAAATTTAATTATTTTGATTGAAAACAATTATGGCTAGTATTAATAGTTTTGTTTCTGCTATTGTTTTTTTTGGTACTATAAAAATAAATCATTGAACATGAGAATTTTGATGTATTTTCATAAAATGGGATGGAAACCTATGTAATAACATTAGAAATACAAAATATTTTTCATGTTCAACTCAGTTTCATTATTTTTCTCTTATAAATTTATTTTAAATAAATTTAATTTTTTTATAATAATGATTTAAATTAATTTCAATGGGGAATAATTAACATTTATGGATATATAACTCATGAAAAATTTTCATACATGAGTAGAAAAAACAATATAGAAGATTGGTTCATAGTGAAATGTAATAAATGTTTTTTATTAGTGTTTCAAATACATTAAAATATTCATATCAATTTCTTAAATTTATAAGTAATTTATATTTTCAACAACATTATATTCTATATCATTATCATAAAATTTACTAACTTCAGTTCAAATGTTTATTTGTGACAAGTACTAGGTCCCGAGATCCATTGTAGGGTCATATTCTAACATAAGAAAACTATCCTACACAATAGTTATTGTCCTAATTCTTGAAATTTAAACACCTCTTATTGTACCAACAAATAATTTAAATAGGATTATATAGAGGAAATGGATGGAAAAATGGTAGTCTATGTGCCTATAAAAAACAATAGATCATAGTGAAAATTATGAGTGATATTATGGGTATTTTTTTCACTACTTTTAGATAGTGTTGCAGCTCTTGATACATGTTTTTGAATGATGCACTCATTATACGATGCTTCATATGATGGTGATGACTTTACTAGTTGTGATCGAGGTGATGACCTTCCCAA
This sequence comes from Viscum album, assembly GCA_963277665.1. Classification (NCBI taxonomy): domain Eukaryota; kingdom Viridiplantae; phylum Streptophyta; class Magnoliopsida; order Santalales; family Viscaceae; genus Viscum; species Viscum album. The sequence continues at coordinate 512,077,784 of OY728141.1, read as the reverse complement.
TGCTCATGGTTATTATATTGTTTGAGAAATTATCATATAAATGAGGGTAAGGAGGAGTAATAATCTATTTGGATCACCTCTATCTGGGATAACAGAGAAAACTCTTGAAACCCAAAACCACTTATGGGTGATAGTCACATTACCTGACTGAGATGGTAGTGCATAAAATTTATAAAAAACTAAAATGTATATATAATATCCCACATACACAATCTAAGAGTATGTGCATAAAATATTATTCCAAGACATAGTTATCACCACAACACATCATTGTCACTACCATCCCTAACCACTCCATAACAGACACCATCATAATTACACAACATTCACATAACATCCCATTAAGTCATCATAATCCAAATTCATATTAATTACATCCAAACTATTAATCTAAAAAAATACTATATATTTTATCATTTATAAAATTCCCCATACATTTAATTTTCAATTCATAATTAACCACATTAACATTTAACATCGACATTAAATTTATTAGGCCACATATATTTCCATCCATTATAATTATATCCATACACATCCCTTTAAATATTATTTATTAAATTTACAATATATATCATATCAATCATTCTATTAATTATTTACAATACATCATCCTTCTAGAAAAACTGTTTTGACTATTAATTATTTTTTACTTCAATAATTTATTAATTTACCTCATCATTATCAATATCATCAAAACCAATGCCATTAATATTTTCAATAATTCAATATTATTTTTATGAAACTATAACGCAACCAAATATCAATCCTTATATACCAAATCATCATAAAAGCTTCATTTCATACAAAAATACATGATATAAATTCAACCATATTTCAAAATAATAATTTATACCCCATTATCGACTAGAGTAAACATGTTTCAATAATTAAATATCATCAACAAATCATACAACATAATAAACTAGCCATCAAAAAATCTACTCTTATTATAACAGCAATAAAACTACAATAAATATGTCATAAAATATGATCAATCAACTTAAATTACACAAATAATGTTATCCACCATTACAAATCATGCTTCACTTCATAATAAATAGTAATCTTCGAAATCCAAATTTATTTTAAATTTCATATTTCAATAACTTTTTTGAGTTAACTTATTTAAGTAATCATAAAATTATATAAATGATAATGAAATTAAAAAACATGATATCAAAGAACTAGTTGTATCAATCAATCGAATTAATAAAATATAATTAATATATTTTAAAAAATATAGACATCATGTGAATCAAATATCCTCTTTCAATTCTTTAATTATGTATCATTATTTTCTTGAGGTTATTTATTTTTATTTACCCTTTTAAAATATATTCATGATATTTATACATTCACACTTAATAATTGAATGTATATTTTGAACATTCCTCCTCAAATAAATCATTAATGATCACGGTGAAATAACAATAACATGAACAATGAATGTACACCACCAAGTTTCTTAGAGGAGTCTAAACAGCTTAAAATATATAAATATCAATAAAAACCTCAATTATACATAGTCAAAATCTTATAATCCTCAATTATAGGGATATTGAGTACAGAAATATCCAAATGAGTAAAAGATAAATAGAAGAATACCACATTGGATTCATGAGGGAACGATCTTTAGAAGGCAAGAGATAATATTCGATCACATATGAATAATATTTCCATATAGTGCTTGGGTGTGAAGCCTATTTCAAATTAATTTATTTAGGTAATAAAAAATAGTCACCAGATTAACTTCGTTGGAAGATGTTTATCAAAATTTTGTTTTCTTGGTGTGTATATAGTGAAAACACAAACTATATAGATAGAAGATGAACCATCATAATTATGTATCATTCAATGATATCATGGATGCGAGGTCTGTTAAAAGAACAAGATGTGTATAGAATAAATTTCTAGATCAGTTTAACAAGTGAAGAACTTGAGTTCACAGGGTTATTGCGGATCAAAAATTTCTATTCCCTATAGAGTAATTTATGTGAAAGATAAAAGGCACTTGATCTTGGATGGCAAGCTGCAAACTCTTATTAAATGGAGTGGGGACCTTATGTCAAGTGAAAACTAAACCATAATTATATACCAAATAAGTACACAATTTATCTAATAATTATATGTTGTTAATTATATAAAATATATATTAACTGGTGTATTTTTTTGATTATTATACTTATTATACTTTTGATAATATAAGAAAATATGAAGTTTTTCTCCCCTACACACAAGACAATTGGTCTTAAGAATGTTAGTCACTTATTTTAATTTCATTCAACATACAATTTCATTTGTATGATATCATATTTTATATTTTTTAAATCCTTTCTTGTGTAGTGTGAGATTTTTACATTGTGTGGTTGGTAGGGTGCATTGAAATCCTTATTCTAGAACACTTTTCCAAGGGATAAATATTATTGATATTTTTTCTGTTGTGATATAATACACTAAATTTTTTCCATATCACGTTTAGGTAAATCAATATTTAATTATCCAATATTTATATGATAACTAATCCATCCAAAAAGTGTCTTAAATGCTTTTTTGTTTAGAGATCACTCAACACATAGGTTATAAGTTAAGTTTCACCCTCTCTTGTCTTGATAAAATTACATTTTATTTTGAAGTTTAATATAAATGATAAATTTGGAGTCTGATGAATGAAAATTAAATGAAGAAAAGTGTATAGGAATGGATTTTAGATTTAAGAGAATACAGAATGAGGATTATATAGTACAAATGGATACAAATAGTCCAATTATATGTATGTGAGGTGAATATAGAGAAGGAAGGATTGAAATGGTTGAATAATATTTCTCTTCAATTGGTGATGATTTCCTGGGAATGGACCGTTTCCTTTGATCTCTAGGAAATGAAAACCACAATAGATGAGATTAGTGAATTGGTGTATATATATTTGTGTGTGTGTGTGTGAAGCCACTTTCACATAATAATTTATCCATGACGTGGTAGTTGTTCAGATTAAGACTATCAAAATGAAAACCAATGATAAATCATGTGAAATAATTCCACATTATCATCATGAATATAAAAATTAGTGATGATAAAATTCATGAATGATGTCTGGTTAGTAATTATACTATCATCACTTCTTGAAAGACCAGATGAGATGGTGAGTGATATCAGTAATTTTTGTTTAAAAATAGACTTGGTGTGTGATGATACCAGATACCTGATCTCATATAACGATATCCTATGGAGGGAAGTTAATGTAAAATATAGTAGTGCACTCCATTATTATGGATGATGTAATCCAAACTATGTTAAACACCTTGGGAGGGGGTGAATCAAGGTATGATAGATGAACACAATGAACCATTCAGATATAGTTTTTTCATTAATGTATACATTATTCTTTGACATTCTCCATGAATTGTATGAACAAAAATAAAATCCTTACCAATACAGAACTATTTTACATGGTTCACCCTCACTGGGATATATCCAAGGATCATACAATGGAAATACACCATTATACCAAATCCAGTAAGGGTCACCGAAAAAAGAGGTTCGAGATCCATCAATTTTTTGTCTATGATTATTATATTTAAAATGTTCTAAGTTCACTAACTATCCCTCTTAATTTATAACCAATCGAAATTATAACTCTCGATGCTCTTTCAACTGATGTATTCTCCCTAATCCTTCAAAATATTATTCCATTGGTAACTTGAATCAATATGGTTTACTCCTCAAATGGAGCATCATTAAGTTCCAAATTCACACATTTTATGAATACCACATTATCATTGATCTATTAGGAATTTACCTATTAATAATTTTAGGATTCTCACTACCTTCACAAATCGTACACAGACATTGTCAAACTGACCGAATCTTTTCAAGTATAAATATCATTTTCAAAAACCAAAAAACATTCAGGAAGCTAACCTCATTCATGAAGCTCAAACACTTTTATGAAGAATACCTGGACATTATAAATCTCACAACTTTTAGTATTGTTTTTATATCCCTCACAAAAATAAATAAATTTGAAATACTTAATAATTTTGGTTATCTCTCATATCATTCGTTAACTTCCATTCTCTGAAAATTTATTACAGGACCAAACTTTAGAAATCACCATCATGAATTCAGATCCTTTTTATTTTGGATAATAATTTTTCTTCTTAGATGATAGTGATAGAAGCCTATTTATTAGTGTTTCCAACCTTTCTCAACTCTTATATCTTCATCATCACCATTTCATGAAGTAATCCATTTTTTATTCATGATCATCTATTCTTCATGAAGCACTAGAGAAATTTTCCAGTTTCCAAAGCTTATCATAGGGGTGAAGATATACCACATTTCATCATGTGTTCACAATGATCCTCAAAATTGTGAATCTTAGATTCACATAGACATAGATAATGGCTATCTTTTTTATCGAACATTCATTATTCTCCCCACCATCACAAAGCTAAAATCATTATGAAACTAAAATCACCACGAAACTCATGCCTTTTATATATATTTATGGGGAATTTAAAAATTCCATCTTTCACAATGATTAATCCATCCCCAAAAAATTAGACCACAATTTTATTTAACACACTAGGAAAAGGAGACACCTCGTATATGTCATTTCTTATACCTCCTACAGATCATCTATGACATTTTATGGAACTTTGTCAAGATAACTTGTATAAAATATCCCTCGAACACCACAACTGACCTTGGAGAAGAACTTTGTCAACAAACAAAGTCAACCATAATTTTTTAATGTTACATAGAGGGATTTCTTCCAAACATGTGAGGATGGTAACCCCATAATATATATTGAATGAAACTAGCATAAGATAAGTATTCATAAATAAGTCAAAGAAAGTTGGTTGGGCCAGGTCTAACAAATAAAAGTTGTGGGAACAAAAGACAAATATTATTTTGTTTATAAAAATGCATAAGGAGAAAAATATAATGTAATAAACATATGGTAATTGAAATTCCATTATTTACATGTAAGGTATCATTACTATATTCCCCAGTGTCACCACGCCAATGCCATTATAGGTGGTCAAATCCAAATCATATTTCGAATCAATGATAAGACAGGGATAAATTTTAAATTATGTATCTATTATATTTGGAAACTTCTATATAGTGGATGATGAAAACATATATGTCATTAGTAAATTTGATTTGAATATATTTATATGAAAAATAGTGGCATTGTAGAGACCCGAAACTTGACGTACATTGACATTACATTACTTTTGCGGAATACTTGGTACATAACAAAAACACACACACAAGGATCGTAATAGTTTAGTGTCTTTGGAAACTCGAAACGTAATCTTCTAATCGTGGTGAAAGATCTTCAATATCTCCCATAAAGATCTTCCTTTTTTATACCTAAAACCTTTCTTTATATCCTGGGGAAAAGAAATATAAAAGGGTGAGCTCAAATACTCAGTAGGGGTAAACAAAAGTAATATCAATCATATCATATACATAAGCACATAACTTTTGGAAATCTTAACTTGCAAAAGAGATCATAATTTCATAACATGGGATAAATCATGACAGTGAAATGTAATCACAATAATCATAACTTAAAACATGAAACTTTGTGTCATTCACACATAATCATAGAGAATCATTTCTTGTTAGTCAAGACTCATTGCCAAGACTATCTTAGTGGACAAAGTCCCTTTCTGAATCGAGTAACCCTCGTTTCAGTCCTGTTTCACTGAACCGGTATAACCTACCATTCCAGCCATGTCTATCTCATGAGATATAAAATCTTTACCCAATGCATTGGAGGGAGATATAGGTCCCACCCATCTTATAATGAATCCTTTCTTATGTGTGCCACAAAATCATAAATCATACATCATTGCATAACCCATGTAATACAAATGGGAATCTTAAACATCATGACATCATAAAACAATTCATATAAGATAAAGGAATTCATAAAAATTATTCCATCACAACATGATCAAATCAATGTAATAAAAGGGATAAAAACAGAACCCTTTATTATCTTAGATGGAAAATAATTTTGATAAAACACTAGAACTCCATTCTTGAGGAAAATATCCTTTCTTCTTAAAAAATACTTTTCTTTTCTTAAAATGTCATAAAATTCTAAACTAAAATAATTTTATTAAAAATAAACTTGAAAACTTGTAATGTAAGCTTCTTGGAAATAATGTTTTAAAAATCCATTCATTCCGTATAAGTTAAAAAAAACGTTCTTCCCGTACTTTTGTCGGAAAAGTCAAAAAGTACCTCGTATGAAAAACGACAAAAGATTCCTTTCATATCATTTACTAAAAACTTACTGAAGGGTAAAATTTGATTTAAACTATTGTAAGTGGATGGAAACAATATTATATATTGAAGGAACATGGATGTGGATGATAAAATACACCCCAGTAAATACTTACGAATAAACAATCTCGGATAAAAATGAGATTGTGATATTTCCCTTACCTTATGTCCGACTTACTTTGTAAGTGTCCGAACCTCCTGTATAATTATTTAAATCATGTTATTGACTTATTCCAGAATCATATTCATTGTTATTATATCATATATGGTCCACTTATGACTTTATATTACCCGTTCTTTTGTAAATTCATGTTAATGTAGCGTTTTGTGTAAAATCGTCTCATTTGTCGTTCGTGTTTTTAACATGTAATTATTCATATGATTACATAGATCATGATTACAATTTCCAGAATATAAAACATGAATTATATATATATATATTCAGAATATACAGATATAATAAATCAGTAAATGGAAAGAAATACACCGTTCATGGAGACGATAGTCCGTACGTACGCATGAACGCTGTTTTCGTTTCCTTATTGAATTGAATGGAATTAAGTAGATGACATACATATAAAAATAAATAATTCTAGTATCATTATTAGGTCATATATTTCATTAGTAATTATTATATATACTTTATAATCATTCTTGAATGGTTAATCATTGAGAATGAATCTCATCGCGTCGTGGAGACGGTAGTCCGTACGTACGCACGAGCGATGATATCGTTCCCATGGTCGTGGAATTGTGTTGAAGTGTATGTATACTATTTCAGTATCAATATCACTTTATAATAATCATATATATAGTTACTCATTACACCTTTATACCCATCCAATTAATGTGGTGGCGGAAAATAGATTACACCACGGCGTGGAGACGGTATTCCGTACGTACGCACGCGCGGTGATTTCCTTTTTCCGTAGGATGGATAGAAGGTTAATTAGAGTTGTTTAATAATTATAATAACATATCAGTATATAAGAAATACTTATGTTATTACTTTATCATGAAACAACTAAAGAAGAAGAAGTTGAAGAAGAAAGAAATTGAAAAGATCGGTAATGGATATTACCTCTTCTTTGGAATGCTTCTTTGAATCCTCCACTTAGGGAACTAATATTGGTCTTTGAAGAAGACCAGGACCTCTAGGATTATTATAGGGAAGTGGGGAGGAGAAAATGTCAGGGGTTGGCCGAGCTTGAGTGCTCAATTTGGTGTGAGGAGGAGGGGGAGGAGGTGCCCTTTTATAAGGGAGGAGAGGGGCACCTTAGGAATATCTCAAAATATTATTATATATTAAAGTCAAAATCGGTTTATAATGGTTCCAAAGGGTCTTATTTCGAAGCTAAAGTGGGGAAGGGTCGAAATCCTATCAACCAATAGGATTTAGACAAGTTTAGTTTATTATTTTAACCTTATCAATTAGATTTAACTCTAAGTTAAATAATTTAACTTTTACCATGTCTTTTTGTTTTCTTACACTATATGGTTAATAAACATACTATTACATGCCAAACGAACCCCAAATTGTTTATTATTAATATATATATCCTTATCTAAGTCATTTGGCCGAACCTTAGATTTTTAAGAATAAAATAACAATTAATAATATAATATTTGATTTAAAAACTATTTTGTCTCAATTTTGACACTATTTGATATATGATTTTTGTGAAAGTCATAACAGAATTATATGTTCGAACCAAGTTGATTAAATAAACAATAATATATCATAGTAACCTAGAAAATTAGTGGAATTAATAAAAAGTCTCAAATTACATTTATTTGAGCATTTATAACATCAATTATGTTAATATTTCCTTAAAAGGGTAATTACTACATCATCGTTGTGTCATAAATAAATTAATTTATTTAAAGTCTAAAAATTATAAATAAAATATCATTATGTAGTAAATCTTTTTAGATTTCTAATGAATATTTATAGTCGAATTTATCTTATGTATAACCCCATATTAAAAATGTTTTAGTTATTAAACTTTGATTTTAACTATTTTAACTATTCATTAAATTAAATGTCATAATCTAATCCACGTGGACCTAAATGGTCATATTATATTCATAAGGTTTTTTTTGGTCGAATTACACTTATCCAATAGAATTAGGACATGTGTTAGCGTAATAGTAATATCATATTTACCCTTAGTTACCCTATTTACTATTTACCGTGGTAAAAAAAGTAAAAAGTTACTATTCACCAAAAATTATTTTCATCTCATTGAACCACATTTTAGTCCTTGATATTAACCGTGTCTGTCGGATTTTCGAAATTCCATTCACAGAAGCGTTAAAATTAAGTTTTATGCAAAATTCAGTTTTTAACCTACCACTTAGTGGTTTCACTATTCATCAAAAATTGAAAGTTTTCAGAAAAATACCAAAATTTTATCCTAAGCTATATTTCATATTCCAAATTCAAAAATGAAGTCTATTTTACCAAATTCATAACATAGAAGTTGCATTAATTAATTTTATAATTAAATCCCACTGTTAAAACAAATAGCGAGTTTTTAAGAAACAATATCTACCAAAAGATTGACACTTGATTATGTCTGGTTTAAATGTGAAATTACATCCAATGACGAACATCTTATTAAATTGTAAAAATATATTCTAAATATACTTTAAAACCACTCAATTTAATGATTTATCACTATTAATTATTTCGATTAAAAAAGTTGTTTTTAATTAAAATTTAGTAATTTTAACTATTCATCAGAATATGAATGTTATCCGAAATGTACCAAAATTTCACCTTAGGATAAATTCAATACTCCGAATCCAAAAATGAAATCCATTTTGAAAAATAAAATTTACAAAATTTCAAAAAGTGGTTATTACTATTCATAACGGCTAGTTTTAATAACATTTTAATAGCATATTGCTGTTTAGTGAAACTCGTTATTGCGTACTACACACGCTATCGAGGAAGGTCGCAATTGCGTGTAATGCAAGGAAATTCAAGGATGCGTGTTGTGAAAGCTCCTTTTGGTGTAGCGTACAACACAAGACATTAGTGAAATAAAAAGAATATTTTTCATAAAATCTCGGGCTGTTACATTCTACCCCCCTTAAAATGAATTTTGCCCTCGAAATTCGTCGGGGTTATAAATGGTTTACTATTCGAAAGTTTCTTTAATAGAAACCCACATCGTAAAAAGGAATACCAAAACATGGATTTAAAAACTAAAGTATGAAATGTAACGATTACCCAAATAAACTAGTCGCTGGGTTTCCACATAGGTAAAAATATGGATATGGAAGAGAAATCTAACCATCATGTTCTGATGGAGAGTGGTAGAGAACATGGCTATGGAAAAGCCAGTAATCACAAGTCCATAGATTTGTGATGATATAAGGTACCATCTGATTCATCAGGTATAAGATCACTAGGACAACATTTTTGGTTTTCAAGATCATTTCCCTAAAGTTGAAAATTTGAATTAGAATAAATACTTACTTTATTTTCGGTACAATCTCACTGTTGTTCGTGCCTTGAACAATTTCCACTTCATCTCTTAAATAAATGAAGTTGAATTTGTTATTCGTGAAGTGTTAGCAGATTATGTGATAGAATGACGGGTCATTCCATCTGTCTCAAACAAAAGGTTAGCAAAAATTATATACATAAGTCGGTTTATAGTGAGATTAATCATATATGGTACCTAAAATGGACTTATACTTTAGCATACTGCTTAATATAATAAAACTAGTTTCTACTAAACAGGGACTTCATGTAGTCCAGTGGTAGGCGATAAAGGCCAGTCGCACTTCGGTTGTGGGTTCAATTCCCACAGCCTTGTCTGAAGCGAAGGGTTGTCGCCCGTCCTGCAGGTTGTCCTTTTTCTAAAACTATAACATCTCATAAAGAATATCGAAAAAAACTCCTATCCTTAAACAATACTCACTTATGTCCAACATAATCCATTTCAATCTTTAGGCATATCCATAATACTGCAGTCCACTCTTATAACATAGTGAAAACGATTATCAGATATTTAATACCATCGTTGATCCCCATATATCATAAGATATGTTTTGTTGGTCACATTCCAAACATTCAAAGTCATTAATCATGTATTCTGTTGAATACCTTAGTGAAAACATGAATGCAGTTTAAAGTTAACACTTTCCACATACCAAAATCCTCAAAATTCTATATACTCAAACCATGATATCACTTAGTCCTTATATCAATCATGAGCTCATGAATAATATTAAACATTTCATTTTCTTGTTTTCCCTTCATTATGCGCATATCATCTTATTTCCAAAAAAATATCTCAATCACATTGAATACCACATCAATAAATATTGCAATACTCAATGATACAACATTATTTTGGAATCCCATTACATAAACACTTAATCATTCCACCACATCGTTGTCATATTCAACATTGCCAATAGTGATCGCATGTGACTTCCCTTTGTCCTTTTCCTTCAGTGGTTGCTCATGTAGATCATCACTAACCCTTGGATTAGGGCATTTATTAGCATAATGCCCCATTTCCTTGCACTTGAAGCATTGAAGTGTTGGTGGTGCGTTCTCTGCAGTGTTTGCTTTATTCACATCATTAGAAACCCTTTTTCCATTACTTCGACACTCAACTGCTCGATGAACTTCTTTTCCACACTTAAAACATTTTCTAGTCCCTTTAAGACAATCTCCACCATGCTTCTTTCCACACTTTGTGCATAAGGAAACATTCATCTTCTTTTCACCATTATTCTGAGATTTCTCCTTGAACTCCATCATTCGTTTCTTGTCAAAACCATGAGATGGATATGTAACACCAACTTCCATTTCTACCTTGATAGCACAACGCACAATTTCTTCATATCTACTGAAGTCTCTTATAGCTAATGCCCTTCGAAGACTTGGTTTTAAGCCACTGAAAAATCGATCAACTTTACTTTCAGGTTGGATGATAATGCCAGATGCATACCTTGCAAGTCTTGTAAAATTCGCTTCGTATATACCAACAGATTCATCATCTTTTTTCTTTAGTTAAATAAACTCCTTCTCCATCTTTGTTCGAAGAATACGAGGGAAGTACTTATTGAAAAATAAGTTCTTGAACTCGTCCCATTCCATGGACTCAATTTCATCTCTTTGCCTTGTATTCTTGATAAGATTCCACCATTGATCAGCTTCACCTTCCAAACGATATACTGCTAAGATGACTTTATCATGTTCAGAACATTGAAGAAATGAAAATATCTTTTCAGTGGTACTGATCCATTGTTCAGCAACAAGTGGATCAGAAGACCCACTGAAAGAAGGTGGACGTTGCCTCATGAAGGACTCAATAGAATATTGTTCCCTTCTCTGCTCATTTGGAAGTCTAGAATGATTCATAGCTTGTGTAAGTATGGCAATAAGATTTTTCACTCCATCTCCCATAACATTTGTTTGTTCAGGAGGACAATCATTGCATTGTCCATTGCATTGATCAACATGGTTCCTTCGGGTTCCAGCCATCGTCTAAAACCCAAAAAGAATAGTGTGAGATGCAAAAATCATGCTAGGGAAAACAACATAATAAAGGGGGAGTACCTTCAATATCTAACAGCTTAGGTTTAATTCTATGATCGTTAGCGTAGTTCTAGTACTATAACCTATACGTATACTTAACCTTAGGGACATCCCTAGACATACCTTAGAAATATCTCTAGGGATCTCACTAACGTTTTCGCATCCTAGTTTCCAATGGTTGACTAAACCTTTCCTCTGATACCAACTGTAGAGACCCGAAACTTGACGTACATTGACATTACATTACTTTTGCGGAATACTTGGTACATAACAAAAACACACACACAAGGATCGTAATAGTTTAGTGTCTTTGGAAACTCGGAACGTAATCTTCTAATCGTGGTGAAAGATCTTCAATATCTCCCATAAAGATCTTCCTTTTTTTTATACCTAAAACCTTTCTTTATATCCTGGGGAAAAGAAATATAAAAGGGTGAGCTCAAATGCTCAGTAGGGGTAAACAAAAGTAATATCAATCATATCATATACATAAGCACATAACTTTTGGAAATCATAACCTGCAAAAGAGATCATAATTTCATAACATGGGATAAATCATGACAGTGAAATGTAATCACAATAATCATAACTTAAAACATGAAACTTTGTGGCATTCACACATAATCATAGATAATCATTTCTTGTTAGTCAAGACTCATTGCCAAGACTATCTTAGTGGACAAAGTCCCTTTCTGAATCGAGTAGCCCTCGTTTCAGTCCTGTTTCACTGAACCGGTATAACCTACCATTCCAGCCATGTCTATCTCATGTGATATAAAATATTTACCCAATGCATTGGAGGGAGATATAGGTCCCACCCATCTTATAATGAATCCTTTCTTATGTGTGCCACAAAATCATAAATCATACATCATTGCATAACCCATGTAATACAAATGGGAATCTTAAACATCATGACATCATAAAACAATTCATATAAGATAATGGAATTCATAAAAATTATTCCATCACAACATGATCTAATCAATGTAATAAAAGGGATAAAAACAGAACCCTTTATTATCTTAGATGGAAAATAATTTTGATAAAACACTAGAACTCCATTCTTGAGGAAAATATCCTTTCTTCTTAAAAAACACTTTTCTTTTCTTAAAATGTCATAAAATTCTAAACTAAAATAATTTTATTAAAAATAAACTTGAAAACTTGTAATGTAAGCTTCTTGGAAATAATGTTTTAAAAATCCATTCATTCCGTATAAGTTAAAAAAAACATTCTTCCCGTACTTTTGTCGGAAAAGTCAAAAAGTACCTCGTATGAAAAACGACAAAAGATTCCTTTCATATCATTTACTAAAAACTTACCGAAGGGTAAAATTTGATTTAAACTATTGTAAGTGGATGGAAACAATATTATATATTGAAGGAACATGGATGTGGATGATAAAATACACCCCAGTAAATACTTACGAATAAACAATCTCGGATAAAAATGAGATTGTGATATTTCCCTTACCTTATGTCCGACTTACTTTGTAAGTGTCCGAACCTCCTGTATAATGATTTAAATCATGTTATTGACTTATTCCAGAATCATATTCATTGTTATTATATCATATATGGTCCACTTATGACATTATATTACCCGTTCTTTTGTAAATTCATGTTAATGTAGCGTTTTGTGTAAAATCGTCTCATTTGTCGTTCGTGTTTTTAACTTGTAATTATTCATATGATTACATAGATCATGATTACATAATTCCAGAATATAAAACATGAACTATATATATATATATTCAGAATATACATATATAATAAATCAGTAAATGGAAAGAAATACACCGTTCATGGAGACGGTAGTCCGTACGTACGCATGAACGTTGTTTTCGTTTCCTTATTGAATTGAATGGAATTAAGTAGATGACATACATATAAATATAAATAATTCCAGTATCATTATTAGGTCATATATTTCATTAGTAATTATTATATATACTTTATAATCATTCTTGAATGGTTAATCATTGAAAATGAATCTCATCGCGTCGTGGAGACGGTAGTCCGTAAGTACGCACGAGCGATGATATCGTTCCCATGGTCGTGGAATTGTGTTGAAGTGTATGTATACTATTTCAGTATCAATATCACTTTATAATAATCATATATATAGTTACTCATTACACCTTTATACCCATCCAATTAATGTGGTGGCGGAAAATATATTACACCACGGCGTGGAGACGGTATTCCGTACGTACGCACGCGCGGTGATTTCCTTTTTCCGTAGGATGGATAGAAGGTTAATTAGAGTTGTTTAATATTTATAATAACATATCAGTATATAAGAAATACTTATGTTATTACTTTATCATGAAACAAGTAAAGAAGAAGAAGTTGAAGAAGAAAGAAATTGAAAAGATCGGTAATGGATATTACCTCTTCTTTGGAATGCTTCTTTGAATCCTCCACTTAGGGAACTAATATTGGTCTTTGAAGAAGATCAGGACCTCTAGGATTTTTCTAAGGAAGTGGGAAGGAGAAAATGTCAGGGGTTGGCCGAGCTTGAGTGCTCAATTTGGTGTGAGGAGGAGGGGGAGGAGGTGCCCTTTTATAAGGGAGGAGAGGGGCACCTTAGGAATATCTCAAAATATTATTATATATTAAAGTCAAAATCGGTTTATAATGGTTCCAAAGGGTCTTATTTCGAAGCTAAAGTGGGGAAGGGTTGAAATCCTATCAACCAATAGGATTTAGACAAGTTTAGGTTATTATTTTAACCTTATCAATTAGATTTAACTCTATGTTAAATAATTTAACTTTTACCGTGTCTTTTTGTTTTCTTACACTATATGGTTAATAAACTTACTATAACATGCCAAACGAACCCCAAATTGTTTATTATTAATATATATATCTTTATCTAAGTCATTTGGCCGAACCTTAGATTTTTAAGAATAAAATAACAATTAATAATATAATATTTTATTTAAAAACTATTTTGTCTCAATTTTGACACTATTTGATATATGATTTTTGTGAAAGTCATAACAGAATTATATGTTCGAACCAAGTTGATTAAATAAACAATAATATATCATAGTAACCTAGAAAATTAGTGGAATTCATAAAAAGTCTCAAATTACATTCATTTGAGCATTTATAACATCAATTATGTTAATATTTCCTTAAAAGGGTAATTACTACATCATCGTTGTGTCATAAATAAATTAATTTATTTAAAGTCTAAAAATTATAAATAAAATATCATTATGTAGTAAATCTTTTTAGATTTCTAATGAATATTTATAGTCGAATTTATCTTATGTATAACCCCATATTAAAAATGTTTTAGTTATTAAACTTTGATTTTAACTATTTTAACTATTCATTAAATTAAATGTCATAATCTAATCCACGTGGACCTAAATGGTCATATTATATTCATAAGGTTTTTTTTGGTCGAATTACACTTATCCAATAGAATTAGGACATGTGTTAGTGTAATAGTAATATCATATTTACCCTTAGTTACCCTATTTACTATTTACCGTGGTAAAAAAAGTAAAAAGTTACTATTCACCAAAAATTATTTTCATCTCATTGAACCACATTTTAGTCCTTGATATTAACCGTGTCTGTCGGATTTTCGAAATTCCATTCACAGAAGCGTTAAAATTAAGTTTTATGCAAAATTCAGTTTTTAACCGACCACTTAGTGGTTTCACTATTAATCAAAAATTGAAAGTTTTCAGAAAAATACCAAAATTTTATCCTAAGCTATATTTCATATTCCAAATTTAAAAATGAAGTCTATTTTACCAAATTCATAACATAGAAGTTGCATTAATTAATTTTATAATTAAATCCCGCTGTTAAAACAAATAGCGAGTTTTTAAGAAACAATATCTACCAAAAGATTGACACTTGATTATGTCTGGTTTAAATGTGAAATTACATCCAATGACCAACATCTTATTAAATTGTAAAAATATATTCTAAATATACTTTAAAACCACTCAATTTAATGATTTATCACTATTAATTATTTCGATTAAAAAAGTTGTTTTTAATTAAAATTTAGTAATTTTAACTATTCATCAGAATATGAATGTTATCCGAAATGTACCAAAATTTCACCTTAGGATAAATTCAATACTCCGAATCCAAAAATGAAATCCATTTTGAAAAATAAAATTTACAAAATTTCAAAAAGTGGTTATTACTATTCATAACGGCTAGTTTTAATAACATTTTAATAGCATATTGCTGTTTAGTGAAACTCGTTATTGCGTACTACACACGCTATCGAGGAAGGTCGCAATTGCGTGTAATGCAAGGAAAGTCAAGGATGCGTGTTGTGAAAGCTCCTTTTGGTGTAGCGTACAACACAAGACATTAGTGAAATAAAAAGAATATTTTTCATAAAATCCCGGGCTGTTACAGGCATCATGACACTCAAAGGATTCCAATACATCCTAATGATATGGAAAGTTATTATTTCAATTAGAATACTTGATGTAGATTTCTATGGATTTACATTCTAATATAGTGTTTATTATGTAACTCAAGTATCAATAGTGGTTGAAAGAGGTTTAAATTATGGAACATTATATTTTAAAAGAATCATAGATTGGATTGAAATGGCCATAAAATCATCAACATAAGTGATGCAAATTTTCTATAGTTGGTTTCGACATATATATGAGAAGAAAATAATTGTTTTGATGACCATTGACATTTTAAATCTTCATAACACAAATATTACTACTTTAGATTATTTTTTGATTGAGAAAAATACTAGGGTGTAATTTAATTTAGGTAGATGGAATCCTAGAGTTCAGATGTGGGAACTAGTTCACTTGAATATTTCGTGCTCTACCCCAATCATGTTATATTATGGTTTTCTGTACATTTTCATTTTTTATAATAAATTTGATTTCTTTAAGGATTTAATTCAATAGAAGACCATGGAATAAATGGAAGGCCACTATAAGATTAAGTGCATGCATTTATATAATAGAGTTTAGTATTCTAGACAATAATTATAGAAATTTTATTGGATAAAAGAGATAATAAATGAAAATCTATTTCCCAAAACACAATAGTAGGAATAATGTGAAAGGATGGATGAATAAAAAATTAACAATAAAGACTCAAAGAACGAGGTTTCACTCAGAAATAATTCAAGTAATTCGAGATAATTCATTCAAAAATAGCATCATAACTCATTAATAGAAGTTTTTCATTGGTAATTGGAAAAGATCATTTAAAATATCCATGCACTAGTTAATGATTGAATGTTTTCTATCTTAAATTAATTAGGTGTTTCGTGTCATCTTATGTTAATGATAAGTATCATAGAAATTTCTGGATAAAATCTAATACATATATTCTTATTGGGTATGGAGAAAAATTTATTGAATTTCATAAAAGGGATAATCGTAGGATAGAAGTCATATTTTATAGATTTCTAATCTTTAATGAAATGGTTTTAGGGAAGGATTGTAGATTTGTAGATAATGATGTTGAATGACATGACTAAACTATCAAAGTATAAGTCAATTTTCATAAGAATATGAAAAGAGATCAACTTCTAATGAACTCATATGAGAATTATAAAAGCACCATATATATATATGAAACTAGTTGAATATATTCTATAATTTTCATAAACTAATAAAGATGTATTGGGGGAACAAAAATTTAGGGATCTAAAAGATAGAGAAGAGGAAATTTGTATAGAGAATCTAATTCAATTTAAGAGGTTAATTAGAATCAGAAGTATTTTTTTATAGATTTAGGATTATATAAACTTATTAAAATTAAAGGATAGAGGGGAACATGAGTACCTCAGAGAATCAGTGACCCACAATGAATTGAAATTATAGAAGTCAGCTATGTATAAAACTATATCTTATTTGATGTGTAATAGAACATGAAATCTTACTGAAATACTAGAAAGGAAATACGATCTTAATAATAAATGGATTCTCATTTAATGGAAGTGGATGATTTCAATTAGTATTAAAAATTATGATTGGTGGAAATGGGGTTTCAACAAAATGGAGAAGTTTATTAATGGATATATTATCAATAATATTTAAGCATGAAACATCGAAAACGTTTCTTGGAATAGTGTTATCAGATGATTTATACAAAGAATATATGCTTAAATGGAAAAATAATAGTGTACTAGAGAATTATATAAAGGATGAGATTTTATAATGTAATAAAATTAGTAGTGTTTCTTTGATGATATTGGGAAACATTTCCAAATCACATTAATTCATTATATTATTTTCCTGATTTATATTCATTATATTTTTTTGTCTTTTGTTGTTTCCTTAATGTTTTTGATATTTCTCTAGTTTTTTTAGGTTGATGTTTTCTAGTGGTTAATGTGAACTTAATAACTATTTTAGGTATACTTATGGAAGGGTTAAATGATATATATGAATTTTCTACAGAATGTTATGCTGCATTGACTCCTAGTGTGTAACGCTTCATTGAATTGAGGATCAATGTTCTACTGGTCGTATGATGATGAAACCTCCCAAAAAGTAGAGAACCAATGACCATATACGGTTTAATGTATTTATAAAGAAAATAATTTTAAAATAAAATTAAATTGTAATTAAAATACAGGGACATGAAACCACAACATGATTTAATGCGTCACAACACAAGAAGGTCAAGTCAAAGAGTTATGGATTGATATACCCATAATATCCTTCATTAAATATATTTAAAAACAATTTAAAATAAATATTTATAATAAATATCATTTAATAATGGGGATTCCCATGTTACAATTATCCAACAATTAAAAACCATGGAAAAAACCATAGACTCCTCCATCGATCCTGATAATTTGAAGATAAACTATATTTACAGGATTGATCATCATAACATCATAATAACATAATATTAAGTAAAATATATATATAAGATCATGTTTGAAGAATAGTTAAATCCCATATAAAATATAAAATAATACCACATTATAATAGATCAACCCCAACAGTCTATAGGTACACTAAAATATCAGTTCTTAAGTAACATGTCAAATACTAATAATGAACCAGGTTAAGATACATAAATATCACATCTTTTTGAATTATTATTAAATACATTTCACAAACACACAAATTAGGACCATAGTATTTTTGTGTCTTTTGAGACTATAAACAAAATCTTCTTATTTCATGATGGTTCATCATCTTCTCCCACAAATATCTTCTATTGTAGTACTCCGCTTAAGAACACCATTCCTAACCCATTATTCTTAAAATGGGGAAGGAAACATAATAAGGGGTTGAATTAAATTCTGAGTAAGGGAAAGAAAGAAATTTTGATCTATGATCATATGGATGAATAGGATTAGAATAATGATATTTTAATATGAAGAAGAATTCAAATGTTCATACCAAACCTGTTACAGATCATAAACAAGAGTCATGGTATAAAACATTATAATTTCAAAAATTATTGTACATAAGAGTGTGGAATCATTATAATACAATCATGTACCATAATATCCTATCATAAAATTGAAACACCAACATAAATATAAAAAACCATTTCATATGTCAACATTAACTACTAATCCCATCAACATAATGGATCACGATTAATCACAAAATTCCCATTGTGGGTTAGAAGACTCTTGTTTCCTACAGTAGATTAGTACTCACATTTTTTCCATAGTGAATCAATACCATATATTTGTTTCTCATTGTTATCACATGACATATAAATCATTACCCAATAAATTGGTTGAAGATATAGGTCCCACCCATCACATAGAGAAAATCATAAAAAATTCCCTCTGATCACAAAAAATTCACCAGATCAAAGCCCATGAAAAAATAGGTGTCATAAATATCTTATAATTGCATAACTTATGGAAAAGAAATAGGATTCATAAAACTTTCCTTAATTCATTATATCATAACATGTGGATAAATCACCTGTTTCATAAAAATATATTCATTATAATCAGAAACTATGATGACAAAGAATAATTATATAAAAAATGGATCATATCGGTTGTAATATATATGTAACACAAAAGGTTTTTTTCATTGATTAAAATAAATTTCATAAAAATAAAATTAAACAATTCTTGATGAAAATAACATTTCCATTTTGAAATTCAATTTTTTTCTAAAAAAATCAGAATTCTTTTAGATTACTATTTTTTGAAAATAAAAATGAAAAGTTATAAAGGAATCATCAAATACAATAGTTTTCAAGATAGTGGAAAATTATTTTCATTTTTTAAAATTTTTAAAAATGATTCATTTCACGTTTTTGTAAAATAAAAAGAGGACTAATTAGGAAAAATACATGATGATTCCTTTTAAAAAAAATTACAATTAAAAAATAGGGTAAAAATTTCTTATAAAAATTTAGATAATGTTAAAATATTTTTTCAATAATTTTTAGAAATCATAGACATGTAATAAAAATGGTTTTAGACTGAAGAGTGAAATTAGGAAGATTATTAATAAAATAATTCTCCTGGTCTATTATGTTATTTAAAGGAGGGAAACCAAAGTTGAACATGCATTCTATATAAATAACAATAGGAGATGGAAATAAATGATTTTATTGAGAGATAGATCATAATATTTCAAGAATTAAAGTTTAAACATAAAGTATCCCAATAAATGATGAGATTATTTCATAATAACCTTACCAAATTGTTGATATTTAATTTTAATCCAAATAAAAGAATAATATTAATGGAGACATAGAATATCATGACAATAAATATATTCTGGATGTTACCAATCAAAGGGACTGTATATACACCTCATAAAAGAAGATATTCTTGTAACATATCACATGTCTCAAAGGAGGAAAAGTCAAATAAAAATCAATAACCTCTTGGGTGATACTCAAACTCTAAATCCCCTGAAAGAGATATCCAAAAATGGAAATGTATATAGATATAATTTTAAGGATAAAAATCATAAAATGAATTCATGGGTATTATTCATACAACATAAAATAAATTTGTGATGAATATGGTATGTGTATCACAGAAGTAAAATTTGAGATGAAAATCCCTTACCATGAGTTCCACCTATATCAAAAGAGCTATAGATTCAAATATAATAAATATTGATTAATGATAATTATATTATATGAACATAATCATATATATCAAAACATATATTATTTACATATATCCATTTATTAAATGGTTATTACTAAATTCCTGCTAAAATTTCATTTCCGGTAACAACAACTTCTTATTTAAAACATTGGTTTGGTATGGTATTTTTTTTCATTTACATTGATCATGGTTATATAATTTAAATAATATTAAATTATAGGTAAATATAATATATATTAATTATATATTTATTTAGAGTACGTGATTAAATTTAGAGATTTTAAATGAATTACATTGTTCATTAAGATGGTAAAGAGTACATATATACAAATGTTATTCCCATTTTATTGAATGATGGAATGAAATAAAGGTAAATAATAATTTATTATAACTATTCATTATTATTTGGTATATGTCACATATATACATTAATTTTTTTCCTTATTATGTTCCATGAAAATTATAAGTGAAAATGGATCCCATCCTTTCACTTGGTGATAGTCTTCCATACACACCATTGATATTATTTTATCGCCCATAGAATGGTTTGTAAACAGGTATATGCCACAATATATTTCAGAAATACAATTTATTTTTATAATATCATATATATATATATATATTATCCATAATAATACTAAATTGTGATAGGTGTTTATGCAAAATGTGTCACATTAGTTTGTGAGGTCAAAGTCTGTCATACAAAGAAGTAATATTACCATTTCATGTTTGATGGAATAGAAGATGGACGTAGGTAATTAACATAACAGAGTAAAATATGAATTTATTTAAGATTATAATTTCATTATATTAGCATGGTTGAATAAAATTTGAAGGATTTTGAGGAATAAATAATATAAAAACACTTGTTGAAGAATGTTACAATTTCTTTGGTTAACATCCTTAGGTTAGAACCGAATTCATTTCTAAGATGAACATATAATTAATGTAACACTCCTGTGGTGAGATAAGTAAATTAATTAAGGTACTAGAGTATATATGTTTTGAAACAATAGGTTTTGGATGTATGACTATAAATGGACTGGCGTGGCATTTTGTAAGTGGGGGAGAGGACACAAATGGAATTTTTTAAATGAAAAAGGTGTACCCACATTTTTATCATTCCAAAAGGCTCTAAATTGTACTATTCACTTTCCTATAAAATATATGTTATGAATATATCCCTAAAATGTTGTTTAGATATGTTTATAAGTAATTTAACACCTTATCATTTGTGTATAACCCTCAATAATCTAATTTTCACCTTAATTGTGGTAATTTTATTTACTGATGTTACTATTCATAATAGTAAAAAATTATGTAGAAAGTAATAGAAAATTCAAATTAGACTGATTCCAAAAATTTGATCCAGTTTTATAAATTAAAATCACATAAATGACGTAATTTAATTTTAAAATTATCTCCACTGAATTGATGAGAAAGTGATTAACCAAAGGGAAAATTCTCATAAGAATTGAATGTATAAACATCCCAATTAAATATGGAATTTATTCCAATGAACTAAATTTTATTAAAAAATATTTACCTGAACTAGTTATTATTTTAAAACAAACTAAACAAAAAATTTGTATTTTTAAATGTTGTAAATGAAAATAGAATTCCTAATAAAAACCAGTATTCATCAGTACTCACTGAAATATTCGACTTCATTAAAAAATATCCATAATTCACTCCAAGATAATTATGACAAGTAAATTTATAAAATTAATCTTCTTTTTTCAAATAAAATTTCATTGAGTGAAAAAAATTTAATTTATTATTTGTTCAGAAAATGTAATAAACCCATTTTTAATGAAAATATAATTTTTGAAAAATATATATACATTTCTAAAAAGTGATAATTTTTTTATCAAAATGATTAATTTATATAATAAATTATAATTATTTTTTGATGAATTATTTATTACTATTAATACTACTTTGATTAATGTTTTTGTTTTAATGGTAGTGTTTAAATAATAATTATTGTAATATATCATGGTTTGTTACAACTTTATCTCATGTGTAACACAAGCGATCAAAGAAATGTAATTTATTTGAAAACTAATAATTCATAAAAGATAATGATTTTAAATAATACCACCATAAAAATGAATTTCACCCTTGAAATTCATCATAATTATACAAAAAATTAGGTTATATCTTCCTCATCATTTCATAAGGTTTCCAAATAGCTTCATCAAACTACTGATTTCACCACCAAAGGGAGTGGTATTTTTTCGTAACACTTAATCACTAAAATCTAGATTTTCTAGTGGTTATTCCAAATATGAAATATCCCTCTTGTGGGATATTACCTCTGAGTTTAGTTCATGTGATGGATCATGTATTCACTTCCTTCAAAGAGTTACATGGATCACATCTTGAACATAGAAGGGATTTGGAAGTAATTCCAAAAATAATCTACTATATCGATATGACCAAGAATCTAAAAAGAACCAATTTATTTATGTATTTACATGACCATGTTTACAAACCTCATAATCCTATTCCATTGAGATATTCATTGGAATACATTATTAGTGAATCCCAGTTGTAGTCTACCTTACTGATTGTCAACAAAACTTTTATGTCTACTATGAGCTACATTGATGTGTTTATGAATGGATCTACCCTTTTCTACCATTTCATTAGCTATCTCAATCCCTATTACCTTTCTTCCACAAACCTGATTCCAATAAATTGGAGTTCTACACTTTTTTCCATTGAGGACTTCAAAAGGAATCATTTAAATTCTCTAGATAATGTTATTTTTATAAAAAAAACTCTACTAGAGGAAGGTGTTGATCACAATCACCATTGAAATACATAGAATAAGATCTCAAAATATATTTGGGGTTTTTTCTTTTCTCTCAGACTAACCATATGTCTACGGATGATATGTAGTACTGAAACATACTTCCATATTCAGAAACTATTGATAACTTCGACAAAACATTGAGCTAATGCTCATTTCTCGATTAGATATAATAGAATCTGGTACACCATGTAATATTACCACTTCATTATTATATATTCATGAAATATGAACAAGGGACAAATCTTCACTAATGTAAATAATGTTTGATGTCTTTGTATGGTGATTTATTACAACCCAAATATCATTATTCATTTTAGTTTTTTGGGGGATTCCGAAAAAAAATTACAAAGTGATGTATTATCATTACCATTATGGTATGGATAATCATTATAATATCTCATTAGACATTTTTCACTCACCCATAACTTGTTGACATAACAAATGCTAATATATAAAATCAGCAATATCTCTCTTCATGTCATCCCTCAAAAAATAATCTTCCAAGTGTCTATAAATATTTTTTGTCCAGGTTTCAGTAGATAATAATGAACTAGGAGATTACAATATCACATAATTCATCAAATCAGACAAGGATGGAACACAAACTCGGTTCCAAAAACATATCACTCTATCAAAAAAATGTTAAACTTAGGAAACTTTATAACGTTCTTATGTAGCTCCACATCTTCCTTATACCCTTCTTTAATCCTCACATGAATAGACGGTTGAATGGTTATTTTGTAATGATATAATCATTATCATTCTTTTATGATCTCTATTTGCATTCATTGAAAATCCATAAAAATTAGATATTTGGTGATCCTCATTTTGGATAAGATTGCATGATACTTTCAACTCAATGCATCATCCATAGTTTTACACTTCCTAGGGTGGTAATGTATTGGGAAGTCAAAAAAAATTTCAATTCCAACCATCTTCTATGGATCATATTCCGCTCCTTATTTTTGAATATATACTTTAACTTTTTGTTATTATTATGTATCTCACAAATTGATACATAAATAAAATTCTTCTATATATTTATTTATAAAATTACTACATCTAACATCACTAGTTAGGTGATTTTAATAAATATCCATAATTTATAGTGAAGCAAACTCTATTACCATATAATTATAGATGAGAATAAATCCTAATATATGTCTAGATGGGTCATTAGTGATTAAAAATATGTATCCCCTATGAGGTAGTTTGAGGAAAGGTGAACTGACCAACATTATCTTTATCTCCATGAATGTTTCCTCAAATTAATAAATATAATGAAAATTGAATCATTTCCAAGTTTATATGGTCAGGGTATTTGGAAGCACTGAAAAATTCTCAACAAATAATCAACAATATCCCACCAAACCAAGAATTCTACAGAACTCATTCACCGTGGTTAGTATTTTCAAACATTAAATAACATTTTTATTTTAAGGAACCATTAAAATACATTAAAATGGGGTTATAGACCCCAATAATCGAACATTTAAAGTACCAAATTGACATAAGGTATGTTTTTTCATACAAAATTTCATTAATAGGGTCCCTAGAACAATCATCAAATGAGCATTATTTTCTTCCATTCTCTTTGAGTATATATGAATACCATATATAAATTTTAAAAAATCAGCTCAATCTAATCTCTAATTCATTTATTCATTAAATCAATGATTATAATAAGGGAATTTTTAAGACTGAATTGAAGCACTATATATTCACAATGTCCATACCTCATAAAAAATGTTTTATTGGGTATTTCATCACCACTGGCCCTCAACTGATATTTATGAAATCAACGATCAATATTTTCAATGTATTGAGAACCTTATAATTTATAAAATAATCACTGATACGATGTAGAGGATAGTTATTCATGATAGTGAACTTGATATGTTATCTATAATCCATTGAAATATGAAAGGAAAAATCTTTCTTCTTAAAAAAGATAATAGGTTCACCCCATTGTGATGAACTGGGGATTATACATCCATTGTCATAATTCTCCTATAGTTTCTTGTTCAATTTTAATAACACAATAGGGTCTATCTAGTAGGCAGTATCTGAAATATGTACAGCACCAGGTATGATTTTTATTATGAACTATATTTCACGACTTGGATGAAGTCCCGAAAATTCATATAGAAAGACATCAACAAACTCCAGAAAAATGTTTATTTCTTAGATGTTGAGTTTCTCCCTAATAGTTAGAAAAAAATTTAATTCATGGATAATAATTTAAACCCACATGGATGATGTAATTTCCATTGGAATTATATAAAATTCCTAGTAATGCTAGATGTGCAATGGTTTATATGGAATATGTAATGTGACTTCCCTTTATCATCAATTAATATAGTCTCCATATAACAAAATCCAATCTGTGATTATAATCACATTACATTCAACAAATGGGGAATCTCATTATTTTCAAGAATAAATTTCTTACAATCATCAATGATATAAGAATACATAACTTTTAGGGAGACCATTATAAAATATGAGTTTTGAAATCTTACATAACATATAAAAATTGAGCTAAAATTTCAAAACCCTATTCAAATTACGAAGATATAAAATAGTGGGTAGATCCAGAAACAAATAAGACATTATTTTTTAACGATTTGATGATAAGATTACCTTCCACCATGTCATTTTCAGAACCCACATTGGCTGTCATAACCACATATGATTTCATTATGTCTTTAATATTAGGAGGATATTTATTTTGACAATAAAATACATATATATTCAAGAAGTAGTTTGAATAATTTCTATACTCAATACATTAGAATCATTCGTGCATGTGTGGAGCATTATTTGGGTTCCTCTTCTACTTCATTGCATTAACTAACCGTTAATTGAATTTCAATATTCAATAACTAAATTACCAACCAATCAATATTTAAATCACCTTACAGTAAAATTCAAGAAATTCAATTTAATATTCTTCCTATGTTTTTGGGATGCCAATGGTTGAAATTTATTTCAACCATGTGATTTATTTTTATTTTAATGAGACTCAATATGAATTTTTTGTAACAGTCTTTGGAATTGTGGTAATATCCAATTTCCATTTCTACCATGATTGCACAATGAAATATTTCTTCATTGATACTAAATTTCCTTATAGACAATTCCTTTTAGAGTCTTGGTTTTATGACACCAAATAATTGATCGATTTTACATTTTGAACTAATTATTAAAATAGAATCAGACCCTAAAATTATTGTAAAACTAGTATCTTATGTACCAATAGATTCATCATACATCTTATTAAGAATAGTTAATTCATTATTTATCATTTTATATAGAATAAAATGGAAGTAATTATTGAAAAATATCATCTGAAACTAATCCCATTGAATGGAGTAAATTTATTCCTCTTGAATCATATTCATAATATGGTTAAACCATTCATATACTTCACCTTCCAAATGATAAATTTCTACGAGTAACTTTTCTTGTTCTATGCAGCAGAGAATATAAAATATCATCTCAATGGTTTGATCCATCACTGAGATACTATTAGTTCAAAAGTTCTACTCAAATAATGTGGATTTTTTATATTATATGATTCAATATAACATTGTTACCTCATTTTCTAATTCAAGATATTTTCATGATTGATGAATAGAAAAAAAAATTGTGAATAGAAAAAATGTTCTACATCCCAGATCCCATTGAATAGGATTTCTCTGTTTGAGAATCATTATATTTTCAATCACATTTAGTAATAACATGGTGCTTTTATATTCCTTCCATTTTATGAATCCAAAAATAATAGTTTCCAAATCACTAATCATAGTGGAAAACCAGATTTTCATGAAAAATAATTTATAATTTTTTTAAATTAGGAATCATACTTTAAATTTAATGAAACCAATTGTTTATCCTAGGTCATCCAGGATGATCATAGAATTAAATCCCTCATAATGGTTGGAATACAAAAAGTGGAATAATCAAATAATATTCACCTGGAGTGTCAATCAAAGTGCATATTAAGGCCCCATGTTGGGTACCTTATAATGATCAAGTTGATCCGAGCAAAACTTCTTCAGATTTATTATCCCTAGGTATATTTTCTTTATTACCAAGGCCACATGGAGTATACATATAGTGATGTATTGCTTGGAAAACAGAAAAATATATTCCTTAAAATTAAACAGGATGTTATCCTATACATACGAATATCCAAAAGATTATCAATATTTATTTCTAATCTTAATAAGCAATTATTGACAAAAACATTCCCTTAATACAAATTATAGGACTCAATATTTTCATAAAAATTACTTATCTTTTTAGATGAATATTCAATAGAATTAATAAACACACACCATAGGGCCATAATAGTTTAGTGAAATTAGATAATAGAAACAAATATTAATATTTCATAAAATATCTGTAATATCTCCCAAAAAGATCATCTCACATAGTACTCCTCTTAACCATACCCTTCCTAAAACATTCATTATAATTTAATGAATGATACATAATAAAGGGTGATCATATATTCTCATTAAGGGTAAAAATTAGAGATATAAATATACGATCATATGAATTCATAAAATAAGAATAGGGGTTTGTGAAAATAAAGATAAATTATGATGTACATACCCAACCTTTCATAGATCACAAACATGATTAAAGGATTAAAACATTATCATTTTAGAAATCATGGGACATAAAATTGGAAACCATTTCAAAACAATCATGAACCATAGGATCGTTCCATGAAAGTGTATGACCATTATTAATATAGAAATATATTTCATATGTTAAGGTTAACTACAAAGATCATCAACATAGTAGATCTTGAATCATCACAGTTTTCCCATTGTGGATCAGGATGCCCTTATTTCCCAAAGAGTATTTGAAATCACATGTTTCGCAAAGTGGTGAAATCCCAATGAATTTTTTCCAATAAGTATCTCATGAGATATAATACTTTACCCAGTGCATTATTTAGATAAATGAGTATCACCCATAACAAAATGAAAATCATATATATGTGTGTCCCCAGATCAGAAAAAATTAATCATACTAGACAACATCAAATGAAATGTGTTTCAGAAATGTTTTTATCATTACATAACCTAAGGAAAAGAAATAGGGTTCATAAACAAATAATTAATTCATTATGTAATATATCATAGATAAATATTGGGTTTCAAGAACATAAAATCATCGTAATCACATACCATACATATAAAAAAATAATAAATGTATAATTAGATCATTTACGGGCAGCACCAATGGTTTTTATCATTAGTGAGTATAAATTATATATAAATAATCTTAAAATATTATTGAGTAAATTAGATTCTCCATTTTGAAAATAACATTTTTAAACAAAATAAATTACAAATCATTTTCAAAATACTTTTTCTGAAAATAACCATGGAAACATATGATGGATTATTAAAATATAATAGTGGCTATGAAGAATTAAAATTCCATTCATGTAGCACACTTTAATAAAAATACTTATTTCTCATTTTTGGTAAAATCCAAAAAAAACCTTGTTTTGGAAATGAAATCAAGTTTCTATTTTTTTTTTAAAAATCAGCATAGGTAATTTTGAATTTAATAAATCCTTTGATGAATTTATAACAATTTTAATTTTTTTTTTGAATACATATATGTGGAATAAAAAGGTTTTCAACCAAATATATAAAAAAGGATTATTTTTAAAAAAAAATTATCTTATTCATTATAAATATTTAAGAGAGAAAAATGAATGGAATACATGTATTTTTAAAAAATGACAACTATAGAAGAAAAAAATGGGGTTACTAGGATATTAATTATTATAATTCATCAAAGGATGCATAAACATAAACAATCTTGATAAATGATGAGTTTCTATCATAAAACCCTTACGACATTGGTAACATTCAATCATAAATCCCATGAATGAAAAACAGTAGTTGAAATATAAAATATCAAGAGAATAATTGAATTCATGATATTAAATGTAAAAGGGGTTCTTGATAAACCTCATAAAATAATATAGGTTCATAAAATAACATTTTTTCTCAAATAAATAAAATTGATACAAAATCCAATACTGCTTTAGTAACATTCGAATCGTAAACCCCATGAAAGAGAGACACTAAAATAGAAATGTAAATCATCATAATTTTTAACATAGCCATCATAAATTAAATTCATTGAAAATATATACAATACATAAAATAAATATTTAGTGAATATGGAATATTTCTCAAAGAAGTAAAAAGTGAGAGGGAATTCCCTTATCTTGAGTTCCACTTACCTGGAATGTTCTCTAGCCTCCATTATAGTAACTATATATTTATTTTAAAACTAATCTAGGAAAATAATCACATATAAAATATCATATATTATGTACTTATATATTTTTACTAAATTTTTATTAACAATACTTTGTTAATATTATGTTTTTGGCAATAACTACTTCATTTTTTTCATGCATGTTTTCGTTTACTATTTTTAGTCTTTTTAATTTGATCATGGTGATATAATAATAATTATTTTATTCATGATATAAATAAATTAAATATTCCTTAAATATATATTAAGAGTAATACATTAAATTTAGAGATAGAAAATTAATTACATTAATCATGGAGATAATAGTTCTTACGTACGCATGAACGATTATTCCATTTTCACGAACAATAGATTGAAAAGAAGGTAAATAATAATTAATTGTACAAAATAATTATTATTTATTAAAAATAACATATTATCACTAAATTTATTTTTTATTACATTCCATGTAAGATGTATGTGAAAAATGAATGACATCACTTTTGGAGGCGGTAGTCAGTCGTACCCACAATCAATGTCATCATATCCCCCATAGAATAGAAAGTAAAAAGGTATATCTGATAATATATTTTAAAAGTATATTAAATTAAAGAATATATGTATATATATATATATATTTGTGTGTGTTTGTGTTTTTGTTTATTATATTAATCATCATACATAATTGGGGGTGGTGTTGATGGAAAAGGTGTAACATCAATTCATGAGGGGGTAATATGTTATACACACATGGGGCGTTATCATTTCCCATTTGAGGGGAAATGTGATGGATGTAGGTCATGAAATTACCGAAAAACAAAATATTACATTAAATAGATATGTGTTATTATAATATTATGGTTTAATAATATTTTGAAGTTGTGGAAGAAGATATAAAATAAAATTGCCTATTGAGGAACGTTGCCTCTTCTTCATGCACCATCCTTATGTTTTCCCTAAAAGCTATCCTTGGATGGATTTATGAAATAATAATGATTATAGTTATATATAGATAATAAATGATGGTATTTGTGTGGGTATTACCTAAACCAAAATGTTTTGGAAGTGTGATTATGAGAGGTGAGGGTGTTTCCTTTTATAAGTGGGGGAGAGGCCACACTTTTAATTTTTAATATAAAAAAGTGAAACCCACAATTTATCGTGAAATAACGATAACATGTGTACCATTATAGATAATACTAGATATTAAGTATTAATATGGTCATCTAGTGTGTTTTGGACGTTTTTTAGATTTATTTCACCATTATCTATTTAGTTTAACTCCAAATAATGTTATTTTCACCATAACTCTGATAATTAAATTTTACTACGTAATAATAATATTGGTCCAAAATTAAGTTAAACTTATTATAGAATAAAAATTTTGTTGATTACAAATATGGGAACCAATTTTATAAATTTTATTCATAGTATTAGATGAAGTTTGTTTAAAATTGACCCCAAAATTGTGATGAGAAGGTTGTTTTCCAGAGAGAATTTTCTCACTTGTATATAAAGATTTAATATCCCAATTCAATATGTAATTGATTAAAATTTACTGAATTTTATTAACAAATATATTATTGAATACAGTTTACTTTTATAACTATCTTAAAATAATTTTGTTGTTTTCAAAAAATGTAAACGAAAAGAAAATTCTTAATGATAAATGTATTTTTTCACTATTGAATAAAAAATTTGTCTACTCAGAAAATTCTAAAAAATACAGTACAAGTTAATTTTGATATTTACGATTTAAAAATGGAGTTTATTTTTTCCAAAATTAGTTTTCATGGTATAAAAAGTTACATTTATTATTTTTAAAAAAATCAATATAATCTTTTTTTGAGAAAATTTTAATTTTATAACAAATAAATAATTTTCCAAAAATTAAGAACTATTTATCAATATGGTTTATTTATTTAAAAGAATTATATATAAATTTTAAAATTAGTTATTAATATTCATCCATCTATGTTTACAAGATAGCTTACAACTGTTATATTCAAATAATAATATTAATAATATATCACGATTTATTAAAACACGGTGTCGTGTGTGACACAAGATATCATAGATATTTGATTTATAAAAATAATAATAATTCATAAAAAATTGGTGTTATAAAAACCAAACACCTTATGCTACAACATCTCAAACCATAGTGAATCCAACACAACCCTTCTCCCCAAGCACCACTATACCAAAAATCCTAGTGTAGCATAACAAGTCATCGAGTTATTTATGATAGATATACTACGATAAATTTCACTATTTTTCTATATATTAAATATATTTAATTTAAAATTTATTATGAAATTTGTTACCCATTTTTTCTTTATGAGAATTAATATAATTATATTTAAATTAATTTTTAAATTAATTTTAATTAATTTTAATTAATTTAGAAAATAATATGAACAAATAAAAAAATTAAAATGGTTATTTTGAGTGTTGAGTTTCTGTTGCAGATGTCAAAAAATAAATTCATTATACAGAGTCTTCATAATTTGATAATCATGCTTGATTTGTAGGAGAAAATTGAAAAAATTATAGGTTTACTAATAGTAAGATATAATTACGACAAACCATGTGTTATCAACCATACTGTAGAATAATAAACAAAGAGACCATGTACATGGCATATCATAATTAAAATCATTAGGAAAGCGTACAAATAAGAGATGTTATTGTGATGGTCAGGGAACCAGATCATGAAATATTTCTAAAAAAAGTATCATCAATAAATAACCAATACAATCCAAGTGAACTAGTAGGTGAGGGAAAATCTATTCAAGTTTTGGATACATGTCAGGGGAATGTCACAAATTAATAGTCAGGCTCAAGTGTGCATTAAAAAGAGAACGTGGAAAAAAAACATTGGAAAACACCACAAGAGGGTAGTAACCAGGTACAATAGGGTGGTAACACTAAATATGGGTAAATATTTCCCTAACTTATTATCTAGTTCCATACACGACCATATGTTTAGTGAGGGATAGATAAACATAAAATATAGTGAGAAATCACAATGACATATTAATCTATTTTGAAAGATTAAATTATAGCCACATATTCTATTTTATGCTATACTACATGAGTCCTCGCACATACAACTCACTCGAACCAATTCTAAAGGTCTTGTGTATGATTAATAATCATCTAGAAGAACTATATAAGATTAAGGATGTAGTTAAAAGAACATGAAAATTCCATAAAATACATTATAATTCATATGTACATATTTCATTAAAGGATGATGTTGTGATGTATAGATAGAGATTGTCCTTACTGAAGAGATATTTTGGATCATGTGAGAAGAAAGTGACTAAAACATGAGGACTTGAGCTGGGAAAAACAATTTTTCATGAAGGAACTATAGGTCCCTTGAAACTCTTAGATGATGATTCTGAGACCCAAATGTATGAATTATAAAATAAATTATATACATGGGTTCTATATAAGGAATCCAAGACTAAATTAATATGTTCTTTATAATTCAAATTTTATTATAAATTTTGGTCAATGTCACATTATATAGGGTTCCAATTTTAGTTTTGGGGTAACATTTATTTCAATGTAGACATTTTGTTACATTTCATTCTATTAATTTTCATATTATATATATATATATGTGTCTACTATAACCTCTCATCTCACCCATAAATGACAGTTAACCTTAACTTTATCCAAAGGGAGGATACCAAATGTCCCTAAAGTATCCTAATATTTTTTTCATTTCTATATTCGAAACATTATGTATATTTGGGAGAGGATGTTTTATTGTGTGTATTAAAACTTTATATTACTTATTTTCTGATTTCATTTCTCAATATTATAATCCATTTTAACTCTATCATTTAAAATTATTAGTATAAATAAAATTAGTATGATGGGTGTTCTGTGGATAAATGATTTTGTTTCACTCATGAAATTATGGTGTACTCCAGATTGAGGTGATTCAATCAAATTATTCTATGAGATAGTAGTGGGTAGTAAATTCATATATCACTGGGTGTATTTTTCATTAAAACATTGAATACTATGTGGGTGTATCCATTTTATGGGATTCATATAATGATATATAATACGGAATATTTTTTAAAAGTGATAATGATATAAGATTTAGTTTTCATCCACGAGTAATTATTTTCTCCTCAACATCATCTAAATTGGATTTTCTTTTTATTTTGATTTATTATATTTTCAAATCTTTACGATTCAAAAACCTTTATGTTTAATTTTAGGTTTTTACATTCTTTTATAGATAAATAAATAATAAATTTTAATAATATTGTGTGATTATGGACTAAGATGATATTTAACCTAGGTTTTGTACTATATTTTATTAAATTAGATATTAAAATTTTGAATTTCTTTAATATTGATTCATGAAAAAAACTACCCATCACATCAAGAACCATTTCCCTAGAATTAAAAAATAATTTTATTCTAATTTTGTTCATTTTGATAAAATATTAAATAAATTAAATAATAGAAACAAAAAATAGGTTAAGAATAAGTTTTAAAAATAATATTCCATATACACAAAAGAACACATATGGGTTTTGGAATTTTGATTAGTGTATGGGATAAATATAACAAAATGAATTGAAAAAAAGAGAATCATAAATTCAAATCATAGTAGAGAATATTTAATGAGTGTAGAGAACAAATTTAAGATGTTACCACTCTATAGTAGAAGTTACCTATATATAGGGAAGAACAACAACAATAACAAAAAACCTAATAATGTTTAACACACTGTAGTTACACTTATATTTTATGTGTAATTTCTAATATGGTCTGAGATACTAATTATTTTTCATTTACTATCAAACCACATAATACTTATAGGATAACTACAAAAACATGAAGAAGAGATAGTTCATACATTATAGGGATAGTTTTATATTTTAAATAATTTTTATTCTAATATTTTTTTGCTAAATTTTGAAAATAATTATCCTATAAATTTATTATAAATTTTTATAATAGTTGTATTCTTCTAGAGGATCATAAATAATCATATTAATCAACTATTAATAACAATAATAATCTTTTAGAATTTATTTGAGATACATAAATGATTAAATGATAAGAATAGGTCAAGAATTCTAATATGACGAACCATCCATATTTGACAACATTTTATTAGACAATTAAAAATATGTGGTGTAGGCTGATTAAAACAAAATGAAGTTGGGGTGTGATGTCCAAGAGAATAATATGTTTCCAGTAGGATTGTGTACAATTATTTTAATATCCCCTAGTAAAAACAATATGGTGGTCCATTTTGAGGAAACCCCATCTCCCTTTATACTTGGATATGCATTAAAACTATCATTCTGTGCATTATAAAAACAACATTACCTTTTTGGGGGATAAATATTGGGCTACCTTATTTTCTGATACATGTACAATATAAAATATACGGAAGAGAGTGAATTTTATTCTCAAAATTAAATAACATTTTTTGAACCCTCTCATGTAATCTGTTTACATAGAGTAATGATATGATAATAAAATCTTAGATTAGATTAGAATCAAACAAAATGGAAACTACAATGAAATTAATATGATATAAATAAAATGGAAATATATATATGTAGATTATTCACTATGGAAATTTAGTTATCCAAAAAATCATGAAAAATCAAAAAATTAAAAACAAAAAAAATTTCAGAATAATAGAAATTTAACATAAAAGAGAGTGTTAGATTACAATTAAAATACATTATTTAATGTAATTTCGTGGAAATTCCCTGTAATTTTTTTATATGTGGAATTATTTCTAGACCGTGAAGTCTAAAGACACGCACTTCTGAGGCCCGGAGGGCCCAGAATGGTCTGTCGAAGTTTTTTTATTCATTAAATAGAACGCCTAAGAAGTTTTCCTGAAAAAGTGGAATAACTCTTAAATGGTTACTCAGATCAAGAAATATGACAACACCAT
This sequence comes from Viscum album, assembly GCA_963277665.1. Taxonomy (NCBI): domain Eukaryota; kingdom Viridiplantae; phylum Streptophyta; class Magnoliopsida; order Santalales; family Viscaceae; genus Viscum; species Viscum album. The sequence continues at coordinate 512,041,748 of OY728141.1, read as the reverse complement.
TTTTCTCATGATGATGGTTTTACCTTAGGCGCGACTTAAGTTTGGTCGACGCGAGCCTCCTGTGAGAAAGCCCGAAAATGAAATTATTGTAAATAAAATAATTAAATAAATTATTTTATTTTTCAAATGCTTATAACTCACAAATGGTTTCTCAGATTGAAAATCGGATACCACCGCTGAACTTGTGATGGCATGCTTTATTTAAGAAGATACTATCTTTGGCCAGCGTGGGCCACTAATGAAATCTTTTTTTTTGGTCATAAATAAAATAATTAAGTGATAATTATTTTATTGTAAAATTCATAACTTCTAAATGGTAACTTGAATTGAAAATCAGAGAGTAATGTTGGGTTCGTTGCGATGTGTTTCACTTAGGCAGAGTCTACCCTTGAACGGCAAGGGTCAAGGGTGACTGTTATAATTTTTCCACACTTTTTTAGGTATGTTCAGTAAATGCACGAGTGGAGTTATTTAAACATTGAACCTGTGCTATGAAATGAAATATGAGGGCACCGTTGAACATGAAGTGATGATATTCACTTAAGAAGACCTTCACGTCGACCGCAGTAGGTCCGGAATTTTTTTTGTTTTTTCAACTTTTTACTAGAATAAATAAAATAAATTTATTAATTTATTTTTATTCTATTCCTCCAATGGACGAGAGGTAAGGGGAACCAGGTACATGTCGAGCCAATAAATTGCATGACCTTTCAATTCTATGTAACTACACCATTGGGGAATTAGGAAGAATTCTAATTAATGGGCCTCCATTAATTCCAAAGACGTTGCACACCCATCCCCTCTTCTATTTGTATGGAGTTTGGGGAGATGTGTTTCCACTACTTCGCCAAACAACAAAGTGATGACAAAGTGAAGTGACACAAAACCCTTGGTGGATGGAGCTGGTACCCATGGGAGTTGATGAGTGACACTGAAACCTTGAACTGGAGATCGACGAATGAGTTACATCATTGGAGGCTAGTTGCGGGGGATGACGATGGCCAACACATCCTCCAATGCATGTGATCTCCAACTGACTTGAGATAGGGTATTTATGTATGTTGAATTTAATTATATTATTTCTCCTTATCCTAAATTCACAGTGACGATCTAAAAACAATCATGGTCATCGTCCCGCACATAAACCATGCTCCACTTTCTTTTATTTCTTTGTGCGTTCATTGTGCGATTTAAATGCCTAATATTTTTTGGTGCTAGATATACAGTGTTTTGATGAACGTGATATATGGAGTTGAATACCTCGATGCAAGGATCGCAAATATGAGATCGTTTAATTTTTCGGTCTTGGAACGAAGCCGCAATCGCTCACGGAAGGAGGCGTCCAAATATTTATTGTTGCTGGAAACACAATTATTTTTTGAGTTCTATATATAGATGTGAATCCATCAACTCAAGGATCACAAATATGAAATAGTTTAATTTTTTGGGCTTGGAATGAATCCTCAATGGCTCACGGAAGGAGGTGGCGGTCGATAAACGGTCGGCCACAAGGTAGGAAGGGCAGCGCACATCCGCGCCATTGAATGATGAAAAGGCCGCGACCCGTCGGTCGTGTAAGAGTGAGGGCGGCAGCCGGTGTAGAGGTCGTCTATTGGACAGCTGTGGCGGCGTGCATCTGTGCCTCCTAGAAAGTAGGGGCTGCCACGTAAGGCCGCTACGACGATGGAGGGGCGGCCAGCCGAGCAGGCTGCCGGTGGTAGCGTGGTGTACGACCGCGCCGTGAAGCAGGGTTGGCCATCCGGCTAGCCGCGGGCTGCACCGAAGGCTAGGTTGGGCCGGACCCAATGGTCCAGGATGGATCCCGTGGGCCGGTTTGACTCATACTGGGTTGGGTCGGGTCGGACCGACCATGTCATCACGGACCCAGACCAACTTCGGTCCTTTTCTCTCTTTCAGCCATAACATGAGCTACGGGGGTCGATTTGACGAACCTTCATTTGCTCCAAAAACCTTGGATAAAGGAGGAAGTTTTGGTATATCCCAATTGAGTTTTGGTTAATGTCGGGGTACATCTAGGTTGGATCGAACACGAATCCAAACAGGCCCTTGTGGAATAAATACCAATAACTTATAGACTGGGCATCCGATTATTGCACCCTCTGCTGTGCTGAAACCCCTTTTACATTAAAGTAATTTCGGATAATTATTCTGGGACTTCGTGGAAGTTGGAGTATCGACCTATGGCTTGAGGAGTGGATACTCCCTGAATCAAGCGAGCTTAGTGCGGGAACCATGTAGCGGGCTATAACATGAGAAATAGATCCTTCGTTGGTATGTTCTTGATGGTCCCGCATGGATCCACTAAAGGAAGCCACGTGGGGATACACTAGGATCCGGTGTTGGTCTGATGATGTACTAGGATCCTTTGTGGGTCTGGTGTACTAAGATCTTATGTGGGTCTGATGATATACTAGGATCATATGTGGGTCTGTTGTTCTAGGATCCTATGTGGGAATGATGATTTACTACGATCATGTGTGGGTCTGCTGTACTAGGATCCTGTTTGGGTCTGATGATGTACATGGTTCATGTGTGGGTGTGTAGTACAAGGATCCTATTTGGTTCTGATTATGAACTAGGATCCTATCTGCGTATGTCGTACCAGGATCCTGTGTGGGTTTGATGTTGTCCTAGGATCATGTGTGTCACGACCCGTCCCCTAGGGCCCATGCCATGGCTACCACAAGCCGTCCTTCAATAGGCCAAGGGATGGAGACTAGCACCAAAGGAGTAAATCCATAAAACGAGGAAGGCATTGCCTTTATAAACTGAAAACACACACACAACAGAGTACGAGATGAAAGTAAACGCTAAGTAATGGTAAATACAAAAGTGTGCTGAAAAGTAAAGGGGGAAGGAAATATAAGCCCAACATGAATGTGTAAGTATAACTGAAAAACAAGTACAATTGAAAAAGAAAAGTAGCTACTAGTTAATCCTTAGGGGTTCCTACCAGATGGGTAAGTACAGATGGCCTCCTCAGCACTGCACGTCCGTCAGTCTCTTCCATGTACCGACTCTTCGTAAGTTCCACCTCTGGGTACCGTACAGTCCTACTACTCAGCCTCAGTCAGCGCTATCCTTCATCTGTATCAAACACAATGATTTGCGGGCATATCCCATGAAGGGGTGAGTATAACAATACTCATTAGGGTCCCCGAGACCCTCAAGGTCTCACAAAATCCAACAAGGATAAACCACAAAGTATGAACTCAATAGAATACCCCACTTAGGTATATTCCCATTCATATACCTATGTTATCTAGTAATCCATCTAAATAATGAAAAAAGTACAAGTTACTGACTCAACTCACACAGGTATACAACATTTGTAGAGATAAATAGATGAACAGACATTGCCACTGAATTATCAGATCTGTCAGAAAAAGACATGATCCAGGACCATCTATTCTATCAGACCAACACATGATCAAGGAACAGAAATCAGAACTATCAGACCAACACATGATCCATGAACAGTATTTATAGATATTGGACCAACACATGATCCTGGACCAACTATTCTGTTAGACAAACACATGATCCAGGAACAAAAGTTAGAACTATCAGACCAACACATGACCCAGGAATAGTCGTGAGTGCACAGCCAGCCTCAGGGTTTCCACTAGCATGCTTGATTCCAAGAGAGTCTGCTCCTCAAGACCAGAGAAAATACATCCACTACCACTTCTCCCCGCATTAATGTATCCTGAAGTCCCGTCTTGTCAAAAGGCACACAACGCGACAGACGGTGCGTTAATCGGACACCTGGTCTGAGACTTATTGGCATTTATATTCTAAGGGCCCTGTTGGATTTATGTTATATCCAACCCGACCATACCCCAACTGCGTCCAAACCTCATGTGCAGTATTCCATAAGAACTATATTGCTCCAAGATTTCTATCACAGTAGATGGTTTATCAATCGGACAACCGTAGCCCATATTAATGGCAGAAAGGTAGAAATAGGCCAAAATAGTTCCGAGTCTGGTCTGGCCCGGTCGGACCGACCCGGTACAACCCGGGATTAGACTGGGGTCTGACCCGGTCTGCAGGTCTGATCTGGTCTGTGGGTCTGACCCAGATAGTGGGGGAGGCCCGGCCCACAGGGGCATCCTGACCCGCGTTGGGCGGACCATACCATGGGAAGTGTGGCTCGCATGGCCTTGCTGGCGGCCCGCGTGGCCTGGATGGCCAGCGGGTGGCGATGCCCTTCAGTGCCCGCCCTAGCTGCGTAAGGGTGGGAGGGTTCCCCCCGTCTCCCGAATAGAACCGGAATGTGGCACCAGTTTGGTAGCCCATGACACCTAGGAGGGCCCCGCCTTGTCCAGCTGGCTGAGCAGCCAATGGGTCTGCTCTGCATGCGGCAGGCCTAACCGGCCTCTTCTTCTCCCCCTCCGCGGTCAGGGGGCATGGCTTCATTCTCTTCATAGCACGACAGCACTGCGCACATCTGGTGGCCTAGAGGCTGCCCGTGTGCACCGCCATGGCCAGGGGCAGTGAACGTTTTCCTCTCTGCGGCGCACCAACACCATTCCCCTCCGGCGGCCTGGTAGCTGCCCATATGCACTATCATGGCCATGGGCCGAAGCATACTCTTCTGCATGGCGTGACGGCGCTACGCCCTTCCGGATACCCGGCGGCCCTACGCCACCAGTTTCCTTCTCGGCCGACCCGACACCAGACGTTGTAGCACCTTCCATCATCATCAACAAGTGAAGAATAGCTGAGGGGGGAGGGTCGGGCCATGTTCTTCTGGCCCGCACCCTCCGGTTTATGGTGATAAAAGTCGGAAAATCATATCCCAGAATTGAACAATGAAGAACAGGAATAAATTCAATCTTAAATCCCCTACCTCGTGGTTCGTCATTTGTTGACAATGTTGCGGAAAGGCAGACTTCGATTCATTAACATCATGAAAGAAGATGAATAAGTCAAGGACATAGTCGTCGATTTTATTCAAGGACGACACTTCCCCCTTGCCTCAGTTGAAGTTTATTCTTCGTTTGTGGATGAAGTGTTCTTCATTGGAGAGTTATTTTTCTCCCAAGCTCCACCAAAAAAGAAAAATTCTATGAAAATAATAGATTATGACATCTTATTAAATTGTTGGAATAGAATTCAAAAGGATTAAATTAATTAATTAAACATGTTCAATTACTAATTGAGAGTATTGGAACCATAAGTGTGGAGTTCAAGGGGCTTCTCCCAACTTATTGGGTGGTCCTAAATGTTATACCTCGGGTGGTCCCCACCAAATTAATTAAGAAGAGGTTTGTATTCCTAGAGTGGGACCCACCACCATAAACTCTCATGGGATGTTAAGGTCTGGTGGCCCCCACCTCCATCCACCACATGGAAGTTTTAACCAACTAAAAATTATTTATGGAAAGAAGTTAATTTATTTTATTATTCACACTTAAAACCAAAAAACTAACTTTCATTCCCGACCATCTGTTGTTGAGGTGAATGCCTTCTTAAGTGAATATCGGTGTTGTGAGTTAAATGGTTCCCTTAGATTTCAATTCCGAGAACCAGTTAAAAATTTATAAATACCCACTCGTACGTTTACTGAACGTACCAAAAAAAACATCATAAACTGATTCCGGGCACACCAGGCCTCAAAATCATGCGTCGTCATGTTTCGTTGTGTCGTAAAATTCCCACGTATTTAAGGGTAAATTTTCCACGGAATTTCCAAGTCTTTACATTCTCTCCACCTCAGGTGTTTACGTCCCCTTAAGCTACAACTCGTACTATGGAAACAAATGGGGGTATTGAGAATGCATTTGAGCCTCCTACTCCCATGTGCTCTCCTGCAGGTTCTCGTGCTATTAGCCAACGCACACTAGAGGTATTGACCATCCACGAAGGAACCACTCCTTTGGATCATCAATCTCTAATGAAACTTCAGTTAAAGTCGCCCCATTGTCGAATTCCTCCTCCCCATGGTCGATGATGTGTGAAGGGTCATGCACGTATCTTCTCAGCTGAGATACGTGGAAGACGTCATGCACCCGGTGCAACTGAGGTGGAAGATCTAGGCGATAATCCACCATGCCTACTCTACTGAGGACCTGGAAAGGTACGATGAATCTCAGAGGTAACTTTCCACCTCTTCCAAATATCCGTAAACCCATCGGGGTGAGAACCATAGAAATACATGGTCCCCATCCTCAAACTTTATAGGTCTTCGTCTCATGTCAGCATACAACTTCTTCCTACTATGTGCAGTCTTCATCTACTCCTGGATGATCTGAATGTTCTCTGTTGTAGCTCCTACCATCTCTGGTACCACCAGTGCTGACTCCCCAGGGTTTGTCCTGCACAAGGGTGATCTACAATGTTGCTCGTACAATGCCTCAAAATGTGTCATCCCTATGGTGGAGTGATATTTGTTTTTGTGTGAAAACTCCAAAAAAGGTAAGTGGTCCTCCCAACTACGACCGAAGTCGAGGACACAAGCACATAGAATGTCCTCTAGGGTTGGAATGGTCCGCTCTGTCTGACCATCTGTCTGAGGATGGAAGGCAGCGCACAGGCGAAGTTGTGTCCCAAAATCCTCCTGCAACCCCTTCTATAGTTGGTATGTAAAGTGTTCCGCACTATCAGAGTCAATAGATGAAGGTACTCCATATAGCCACACAATCTCCTACACATAGAGGAATCCTAATATCTCTAATAAACCCTTCTCTCTACTAGGTAGGATGTGGGACGACTTGGTGAGTCGGTCGACGATCACCCAAATCAGGTCTTGAATTTTGGATGTACATGGAAGACCGGTCACGAAGTCCATGGATATCAAATCCCACTTCCACTCTGGGACCTATAAAGATGATCCAAGCCGACTGGTACCTGATGTTCTGCCTTCACTTGCTGGAAAGTGAGGCATCAAGAGACAAACTCTACTACCACCTTTCTTCATACATGGCCACCAATGCTGTCATTTGAGGTCATGATGCATCTTCACAACTCCTGGATGTACCACTAGAGGGGACGTGTGAAACTCACTCAACACTTCCTCTGGAAGTGACACTGGAACCATAGTACATCCTCTGAAGAGGATGGTGTGCTTCCCATATTTAGTAAATCAATAAAGTGTGTTTCCTATGGATATCTGAGCACGTTATGTCTCACAGATAGACTCCCCATTCTATACTTCCCTGACTCGCTGAAGGTGTGGGGGAGTGACTGTATGAGACTGTAGAAAGGTTGCACCGTCTCTATCCTCAAAGGATATCTGCGAAGTAGCTAGTTGCTTCATCTCCTCTCCTAGTAGCTGTATACCAGACCTCCTACTGAGTACATCTAAAACAACATTCCCCTTCCCAGGAGTATAGACAATCTCGAATTCATAGTCCTAGAGGAACTCCATCCATCAGTTCTCTCTCAGATTTAGGTCCTTCTAATAGAATATATACCTGATAATCTTGTGATCATAGTACATGGTAAAACATTCTCTCATCATATAGTGTCTCCACATCTTCAACGCAAAGACCACTACTGCTAACTCCGGGTCATTGGTAGTGTAGTTCTTCTCGTTCTATCTTAGCTACTGAGAACTATACATGATCAATGCTCATTCATGCATTAGGACACACCTAAGTCTAATCCCTAATGCATCGCATTAGACTACATACCCACCACCTTCCTCTAGAAGCCTGAAGATGGGGTCCCTAGTCAGCCTCTGCCTTAGCTCTTGAATGCTCTGATGGAATCTCTCCTACCACACTATGGGTTTCCCCTTCTTCGTGAAGGCGGATAGTGGTGCTGCAACTCTAGAGAAGTCTGGAATGAACCTCTGTTAATATCCACCCAAACCTAGGAAACTATTCACCTCTGTCAGACTCCTGGGTGGCTCCCAAGCCATTACTGCTTCAATCATCATTGGATCCACTGCAACTCCAACCACCAAGATTATATGTCCCAAAAAATTTACCTATCATATCCAAAACTGGAACATCGAGAGCTTACCATAAAGCTGGTGCTCTCGGAGTGTGTCTAGTACTACCCGAAAATGGTAGGTAATCTCCTCCTCAGTAGTTGAGTAGATTATAATTTTGTCAATGAACACTATGACAAAGAGATCAAGGTATGGCTGTAATATCCTGTTACTGAGTCCCATGAACACTATGAGAGCATTGGTTTCACTAAAGGGCATAACCAAGAAATCTTTGTGGTTGTACTGACACCTAAAGACCGTCTTCTGCATATTCGCATCTTGAAATCTGAGCTGGTGATAGCCTGATCTATGGTCTATCTTCGATAACCATTGTGCTCCCTTTAGCTGGTCAAAGTGGTCGTCACTCCTCGAAAGTGGGTACTTGTTTTCACGGTCATCTGGTTTAGGTGATGGTAGTCGACACAATGCCTCAAGCTCCCATCCGACTTTTTGGTGAACAGGATCAGGGCTACCTAGAGAGTAACACAGTGCCAGATGAATCCCTTCCCCTTTAATTCCTCCAGCTGTACTCACATCTCATGATGCTTGGCGACAACCATCCGATATGCTGGAGTAGATATCAGTGTTTTCCTTGGGTACAGGTCAATGTTGAAGTCCACCTCTCTGTGAGGAGGTAGTCCTGGAACATTGTCAGGGAAAACATCCACGTACAGGTACACCACTAAAGGATATCTCAGACTCTCCACATAAACTACTCCGAGGGTAAGGCATACTGACTTATAAGTGATCAGTTGCACCCTCCTCCGAGTAAGTTCTTCCTACGCTGCAAAGGATCCCTTCTCACCGGTGAAGGTGAACCTGGTCCCATCCGTGTGGAGACACTAAACATTGTGCCTAATACATCCGATCTGAATATAGACTGTAGATAACCTTTACATATCTAAGATGATGTCGTAAGGCCTCGATGCCACTACGAGAAGATCTCACCCAAAGCTCTCGCCTCCAAGAGTAAGCTTACACTGCCGGCAGCAGTGCGTAATCATCAATTCTGCTCTTGTAGGAGTCTCTAGCCATATGGATCGAGCCAACGACTCTGTCGGAATCTCTGAGCTCTGAACGAGGGCAGTGGAAATGAAAGAGTTACTAGAACCTATGTCTATAAGAACTAAAACTATGGTGGAGTAGACAAAGATCATACCTCGAATCATCTCCGAAGCACCATGATCGTATGAATTAGATACCTGGAGCTGAGCTCGCCCCTATCCCCCTACTCCCTGTGGCCGGGGTGGACCTTCCGGTGGTGGTGACGGTAACACCTCAAATCGTCTTCTACCACCAGCTTCATGTCCATCTCCTCTGCCATGTCCGCCTGCTCCATGCTATTTTCCCCAATCGAATCTCTGTCTCTACCTGGGCGGTCCTTCAACTGTCTGCTGATTATCAGAACGGTAGGTCAGATAGTCACGTGCCATGTGCCCCTACCCTCTACAAGAGTAGTATTTCCAACTAATTTAATGATTGGATCAGTCTCATGTACCCTTCATAGCTGAACCTGTATCCTGAGGTCATCCACCAGATAGCCTGGTCTTCTTGGAACTCAGTGAAATCTGTCTTCTGCCAACTGCAGAAGACTCCACTGCTTGTCAACTAGTGAAGAGTCTTGCTATAGGTGACTGCTCAACCAGGAAACTCTCCACTAAGAGGGCTCTCTCTAACACCCTTGCCTACATCAGGATTCTGAGGGTGATCATTGAAGCTCTAATCTCTCACCTGAGCCCCTAATAGATAGTCCAGGCACTGAATAATGGGTCTTGCACCATATCTATGGAGTAACATGAGAGATTAGTGAAACTCATTGAGTATTGTGCCACCATCATGCTACCCTACTGTAGATTTAATAGCTCCTATATCCACAGGGCATGTAGGGTGGCTGGGACAAACTCCGGCCAAAACAGGCTCTCGATGTTTGTCCAGAGATATGTCAGCTCGTCATGCACCTAGAGCATCAAGCTCCACCATCTGCCTGATCTTGCCTGAAGGAGACTGGTGAGAAAGTTCCCCATAAGGTCTTCTGGTGTCCCTACTAGTATGAGGACTCTCACCATAGCCTCCAGCCAATCCTCAACTGCCTGCGGGTCTATCACACCCCTGAACCTGGGCAGCCTCTGGCATTGGAAATCGTGAAATGCGCTCAAGCGGTGCGCACTCTCTACTGCTAGGGATGGTGGTATCGGTGGCCCAATGGGTAGTGGTACCATTGGTGCCTCCACAGTGATAGGGCCCTGCACCAAGGCTGCATCGCTCAGTGGGCTGTTATCTCATAAAAATCTCGGAACCCTGGAAGGCTGTCTACGTGGAGGCATCTTGAAAAGAAACTAGTGTACCACCATCAATATGTTGTACCTGGTGATTTGACTCAATGAGAGCACAATGAAAAATCATGAAACACACACGCAATCGTTGTTTTCATTCACTGAGTCGGAAATCATAAGTCGGCATTCTAGTGTGTGGATACATCGGCCGCCTCACCAACAGTGGACTCCCTGAACTGAAAGCCATAGATATTACCCTTAACACTGTTTCTTAACAAAAATAAAGATCAAAGTCCTAAGTTCTGCGGTAGAACAGACTCCTATAATACCAATTTGTCATGAACCATCCCCTGGTGCCCGTACCATGACTACCCCAAACCCGCCTCCCATAGGCCAGGGGCTGGAGACTAGATCCAAAGGCGTTAATCCATAAAACTGGGAAGGAGTTTACTTTATAAACTGAAAACACACACACAATAGAGTATGAGTTGAAAGTAAGCACTATGTAAAGATGAATACAAAAGAGTGCTGAAATGTAAAGGGGGCCAAAAATACAATCCCAACTGGAAGGTTTATGTACAACTGAAAAACAAGTGCAACTGAAAATGAAAAGCAGCTACTGGGTCGTCCTCCAGGGATCCTACCTAATGGGTAGGTATAGATGGCCTCCTTAGCACTCCACACAAATCAGTCTCCTCAGTGTACCGACTCGTCCTAAGGTCCACCTCCAGGTACCGTCCAGTCCTGCTACTCAGCCTCAGTCAGCATTATCTGTCATCTGCATCCAACACGACGAGGTGCAGGCATATCCTGTGCAGGGTTGAGTATAACGATACTCAGTAGGGACCCCGAGACACTTAGGAACTCAACAAATCCAACAACGATGAACCAGAAATTATGAAATAAACAGATAACCCCTATTATGTATATTCCCATACATATACCTAAGTTATCTATTAATCCATCTCCATCATGAGGAAAACAAAAGTTACAGACTCAGATCACACAGGTATACAACTTCTGTAGAGAGATAGAGATAATCAGATATATCCACTTAATAATTAGAGTTGTTGGACCAACACATGATCCAGGACAAGCTATTCTGTCAGACCATCACATGATCCAGGAATAGAAGTCAGAACTATCAGACAAACACATGATCTAGGATCAGTCATCAGAGCTGCCGGACCAACACATGATTTAGGACCAGCTATTATATTGGACCAACACATGATCTAGGAACAGAATTTAGAACAGTCGGACCAACACATGATCCAGGAATAGTCGTCAGTGAATGGACTACCTTAGGGTTTCCACTAACATGCTTGATTCCGGGAGGTTCTATAACTCTTGCCAAGAGTCGATACATCAACTACCACTTAGTCCCAAGTCGATGTATCCTGAAGTTCCTTCTCGTCAAAAGGAACACAACGTGACTGAAAATACGTCAATCGGACACCCGGTCTGAGAGTTATTGGAATTTTTGTTCTGAGAGCCCGGTTGGATTTAGGTTCAATCCAACCTGACCATACAAAAACTGAATCCAAACATCATGTGGGTATGCCAAAAGAATCGATGCGCTCCAATTTTTCTGTCACTGAAGACGGTTCATCAATCAGACACATGTAGCCCATGTTATGGGAAAAAAGGTGGAAATATGCCAAAACAGGTCTGAGTCTGGTCTGTCCCAGCCGTACCGACCTGGCCCGCGTGGCCTGGATGGCGGCCCATGTGGGCTGGCTGCTTGAGTGTCCTGGCTAGCCTGTGGCAAAAGGATCCATGAGGGGCCCAGCATAGCTACGTAAGTGCGGGATTCCGCACCCCCCATATCCCGAACAGAACTGGTGCCATGCACCGGTTCGGTAGCCCGAAGGACACAGGAGGGTCCCTCTTTGTTAGGCTAGCCAAGCAGCCCGCCAGTCTACTCCTCCGAAGGCCGGCCCAGCCATCTGATTCTTCTACACCACCATAGCCAGAGGGCTATGACTTCTTCCTATGTGCGGTGCGATGGCGATGTGCCCCTCCGACGGCCTGGAAGCCGTCTGCATGCACCACTATGGCTAGGGGCCACAACCTTTTTCCTATGCGCTGCAAGACAGTACCGCAGCCCTCTGGCTGCCTGGCGGCCACCCATGTGCACTACCACCGCCAGGGGGCACGGCCTACGCTTCCGTGCAGCGCGATGGCGCTGCACCCTTCCGGTGACCCGATGGACCTATGTCTCTGGTTTCTTTCTCGTTCGGCCCAACATCGGCCATTGTTTCACCACCAGCATTATCAACAAGCGAGAAATAGCGAATGGGGAGGGTGGGGCCGTGTTCTGTCAGCCCGTGCCCACCCCTTAATGGTGATAAAAATCGGCAAATCATAACCAAGATTTGAATGATGAAGAACCAGAAAAAAGTCAAATTAAAATCCCCTACACTGTGGTCCATCATTTTTTGATGATGTCGTGGAAAGGCAGACGTCGATTCGTTGACATCGGGAATGAAATTGAAGAATTATAGGATGTCTTCATCGGCATTCTTCAAGGAAGACACTTCCCCCTTACCTTGGTTGAAGATTGTTCTTCATTGGCAGAAGAAGTGTTTTTTGTTGGAGATTTCTTTTTCTCCCAAGCACCACCAAAAAAGAAAATTGCTAACAAGATAATACATTATGAAATCTTATTAATTTGTTTTCATTCAATTAAAAAGGTTTTAAAAAATTAATTGAATGTGTTCAATTAATAATTATTAGGGTTGGCACCATAAGTGGGGAGTTCAAGGGGATTTCTCCCCACATAAGGTGGGGTTTAGGAGGTTATACCTCGGGTGGTCCCCACCAAATAAATTAAGAAGAGGTGCTTAGACCTCGGGTGGGCCCCACCACCATAACATCTCAAGGAAGGTTAAACGGTGGTGGCCCCTAGCTCTAACCTCTACTTGGAGGTTTTAAGAATCTAAAAATAAATTATGAAAAGAAATTAATTTTTTTTATTATTCACACATAAATCCCAAAAGCTAACTATCATTCCCAACCATCTGTCATCGAGGTGGAAGCCTACATAAGCAGATACCAATGCTGCGAGTTCATAGGTGCCCTCAGATTTCAATTCTGAGCACTAGTTCAAAAGTTATAAATACCCGCTCGTACGTTTTCTGAATGAACCCGAAAAAAAACATCATAAATTTATTCTGGGCACACCGGGCCTCGGAATCATGTGCCTTCAGTTTTCAGGGTCGTTTAAAATTCCTACATATTTATGTAAAAAATTTCCACATAATTTCTGGGTCTTTACACTATGTTGGTCTACTGTACTTGGATCATGTGTTGGGTCTGATGATTTACAAGGATCCTATGTGGGTTTGTTGATTTAGGATCTAATGTGGATCTTCCTCTTAATAGAGTAAGATTATTCAGTAGTCACATCTAATCATATCTAATACTATACCTAAGTTATACATGGTGTAAGATGGGTACTTACCATCATGGTAATACCTATGTGGTATTCTTCTGTGTGGCATACCTATGTGGTACTTTCCTTCATTGTGATACCTTGGTGTTATTCTTCAGTGTGGCATACAAGTGTAGTACATTCTTTCGTGGTAATAACTTGTTGGTATTTTCTTATGTGGCATACCTATGTGGTGCATACCTTCGTGGTGATACCTTTGTGGTATTATTCATTGTGGCTTACCTATGTGGTACTTTCCTTCATGGTGAAACTTTAGTGTTATTCTTCTGTGTGGCATACCTGTGTGGTACTTTCCTGCATGGTGTTACCTTGGTTATATTCTTCTATATGGCATACGTATGTGGTACTTTCTTTGTGGTGATACCTTTGTGGTCTTCTTATATGTTGCATACTTGTGTGGTACTTTCCTTTATGATGAAACCTTTGTGGTATTCTTCTGTGTGGCGTTATCTTTGTGGTACTCACCTTTGAGGTGTTACCTTATTGGTATTCCATCCTTTGTAGCACAGTTGAGCTTTGGGTTTTTGAGTTGGACCTTCTGTTTCCTAATGAATGAGATGGGTATACTTGATAAATTCAGTATATATATGGGAATATACCTAATTAGGGTTGAAAATTGTTTCCTTGATTTGTGGTTATTCCTTTTTGGAATTTGTGAGCCTTTTGACGGTCTTGGGGTCCTAACTGAGTATCGTCATACTCACCCCTGCAAAAGCTATGCCAGCACCTTGTTGTGTTTGGTGTAGACAACAGACAACACTGACTAAGGATGGGAGTACCAGGAATGGAGGTATCTCAGAGGTGGACATTAGATGAGACGTACCATATAGACTAATGTTCTAGAGCTATACATACCCTTTAGGTGGGATCCATGGTGGGAGTTTGCCAGAGTTGTATTAGTTTACTTGTACTTTTCAATTTTATTATACCTTCGAGTTGGTCTTGTATTCCGGACCCTTTTCATTTCTTTACACTCTATTTTTAATATATAGTTTACCTGTGTTCATGTATTTTGTGTTCTTGGATATGTGTGTTTAGAGGTTATAAAGACAATTCCTTCCCGGTTTTAGGGAATACCCCTTTCGGTGCAAGTCACTGGCCCCTGTCCTGTGGAAGGCGGGCTTGGGGTAGTCACGACACATGCCCCCGGGGATGTTTCGTGACAAATTTGTATGAGAGGGAGGTTGGGTTCATCTAAATAACTAGGACTATGGAATTTTATGTGTCGAGAAATAGTATTAAGTGCTTTGAGTGTGGTTTTCAGTTTTGGGAGTCAAAGGTTGGTGTGGCGGCCGATGTACCCATACACCAGGACCCTGAGTTCTGATTTCTGACTCAGTACATGGAAGTCCTGATTATGTGTGTTTTAAAGAGTTTATTATGATTTCCTAGAGTCATGTCTCCAGGTATAACTTAATCACTATGGCAGACCTGTTCTTTAACAAGATTCCACCTTGTAGACAACCAGCTAGGATTCCCGAGAGAGAATACAAGATGATGGCCCACCGAGCAACACGGATCTAATGTAGGACCCTCTTACTATGTTGACACCATTGGGTGGTGTACCGATAGAACCACCACCTGTTGGGAAGCAGTTACCACATGCCACACAGGCGGATGCTGCACGCCGACTGAGTGAGTTGCACGAGTTTCAGAATTATAGGCCTCTGAGGATTTGAAGCGAGACAAATTCCTACACAGTTGAGGGCTAGCTAGAGGCAGTTTCTAGAGTTTTCCTCCTAGTTTATACACCAATATAGTGAATTATGATCTTAGCTACTAGTCTTTTACAGTGAGTGACCATGAGGATGGTCCTCATAGTGATGATGCTTTGGTACTTGGACCGTTTCCCGAGATGGTACCTTCAGGTAGTGTGTCTACTATATCACTGCATGTTGGACAACAGTTACAACCAAAGGTACTAGTAGAGGAAGAGAGTACTCTTAGTGCCTTAAGAGTGATTCAACATCAGTTACCTCTCAGGTTCGGAGGTGATCCAGACTCACAGGCGGCTGAGGACTGGCTTGAGAAGGTGGTTGAGAGTTCCCTTGAGCTTGTACAGCTTCAGCAGGACGACATGTTGGTAGTTGAGTATTCAAAGAGGCATACTGATAATTCCAGGTAAATGATGAATATGTTACGATCAGTGTTTAGGGATTAGACTTTCGATCGAGGTGTGTTTAAGGACATCTGAGCTAACACTTTCCCACTATGAATTCCTACTTATGATAGGGTGCTAGATAGAACCATTGTGGTTGAATGTTCCTTGGATGAGCGGATAAAACCAGTGTATATTAGTAGTTGGAAAGTAGGAAATTAGGGCATGTCTCAGAGACATGGGCATGAAAAATATTTTGGGAAGAAGAAGTGTTAGGGACAGATGAATCTACAGGGTAGGATACATGGAAGCAGAGAGCTAGGAGAGCAGCATGAGCTAGTGTACATTTCAACATCTTACAACCACCCCCTTTTTGTGCACCCCACCAGGCTCAGGGATATGGGGGACATAGGAAGGGAGTGGGTGGATGCGGTCAAGTAGTGTGACCCAAGGGCTCTAGGAACAATTCGAGGTACGGTATAGGTCTACTACTAGCTTCCGTATAAATAGACATAGGGACTAATCATTTCTTCTTTCCACGAATCATGTTCAAGATATAGAGTTTCTGGTTAGGCTGTTGACTTGACCCTTGCATCTAGAGAGACCTTTGGGATGAGACATGATAATCAAACTTATTCCAACGATGTTTTATGATCCTTCATGTGATAGTTTCGGTTGGAACCTCTGGGTGGAAGCATTAAGGCCTTACGAGGTTAGTTTGGGTATAGGCTGGACATCCACAATTCATACTCAAATTGACTGTATTAGGAAAAAAATGTTGTGGTTTCTCAATAAAATTGGAATGGGGTTTTCCTTGGATGGAGAAAAAGGAATCCCAAACAGCATAGGATAAACTCATGCATAGGAGTGTGCAACTGATCACTCTTGAGTCAGCCTGCCCTACCATCATGGAAGTAGGAGTTTCGAGTTTTTTTGTTCCGAACAGAGTTTCTAGAGTTCTTCCAAGACAATTACTTTGAGATAATATATTTTCATGGGAAGGGGAATGTGGTAGTATATGCACTCAGCAGGAGTTCTAGCATGCAGCTTCTGAGTGATGCATCAGACCAGCTAGCCTCTATGTGGATATCATACATGGATCAACATAGAGCATCTTAAATTCAGTTTCTAACAGTCACTCTCCCTCTTCTTCAGTGATTCAGGGAGGCACGACATGGGAACACTGAATGTGAGGCTCGACATGTTCAAATATCTTCAGGGCAACCACGTGATGGATTCTCTTAATGTGGGGAGCACTTAATCCTCTTCATAGGATGTACCATGGTACACGTAGCGCTATAGGAGGGGGTGTTGAGGGAGCCCCATATCTCCCCTCTGACAGTACATCCTAGTGCGGTGAAGATATTGATGGATCTCTGACGTTAGTACTAACGGCCTGGGATGAAGGAAGTAGTGGCAGAGTTTGTATCATGATGTCTCACTTGTCAGCAAGTGAAGCCATCATAGATTTTGAATAATTCTTATGCTGATATGATACAGAACCACTTGGAGTTCCAGGAGGGGGACCACATATTCTTGCGAGTTTCTCCTCCACACGGACAACGAATATTTGGAAGAGGAGAAAAGTTATCACTGAGGATTATCTTTCCTTATATGATACTTCAGAGGATAAGATAGTTTTCAAAACTCTTGGCTCTTCCACCGTATTTGGATATGGTGTACGGGAAGACGTATCCTAGCTGAGAAGATACGTGCACGACCCACCCCACATCATCGACCAGGGTGAGGTGGACTTTAATGATGGGGAAACTTTTAAGGAGGATCCAGTATTGATTGATGATTGATAGGAGTGGGTCCTTCGTGGGTGGTCGATACCTCTGGTGTTCGTATGCTGGCAGCACCAGAACCTCCATGAGAGCACATGGGAGCAGGAGGCTCAGATTCGTGCTCAGTACCCTCTTTTGGTTGTTTTTCATTTGTTGTTGCTTTCGGGGATGTAAAGCCCAATGTTAGGGAGAATTTAATGTCCCGGAAATTCAATATAATTTTTTTATATATAGAATTATTTTAAGACCGTGAAATCTGACAGAGCACGATTCCGAGTCCTGTAGTGCCAAGAATGGTCCGTCGAAGTTTGGTTAAACCTTAAATAGTGCGCGTAAGCAGTTTTCCTGAAAAACTGGAACAACTATTAAATGGTTTCTCAGATCAGAAATCTGAGGGAACAATTTCACTCAGGAAAGCTGGTTTATAATAGGCGCGACATATGTTTATTCGGCATGAGCCTCCTGTGAGAAAACTCGAAAATGGCATAACTGTATATAAAATAATTAAATAATTTATTTTATTTTTCAAATTCTTATAAATCACAAACAGTAGCTTGGATTTAAAATATGAGACCACCAATGAACATGTGAAGGCATGCTTTATTTAAGAATATACTAATATTGGTCAGCACTATCCACCAGTGAAAGTAAGTTTTTCGCCGTAAATAAAATAATTAAGTGACAATTATTTTATTGTAAAATTCATAACATCTAAACAGTAACTCAGATTCAAAATCGAAGAGTACTGTTGGGTTCGTTGGGGGCATGTTTCACTTATGAAAAGCCTAACCTCAAATGGCATAAGAGAAAAATTATGTTTTTGGATCTTTTTTATAGAATAAATTAAATAACATTATTATTTTATTTTTATTCTATACCTCCAATGGACGAGCGGTAAGGTGGGACCGGTGACGTGTCAAGCCACTAAATGGCATGCCAATCAATTCTATGTAACTGCACAATTGGGTAATTAGGAGGGTTCCTAATTAATGGGTATCCATTAATCCCACGAACATTGCACACCCTTCCCCTCTACTATTTATATAGTGCTTGGGGAGATGTTTTGGCAGTGCTTCGACAAGAAACGAAGTTTTGACAAAGTGAAATGATGCCAAAATCTTGGAGGAGAGAGCTGGTACTAGTGGGAGGTGATGAGTGACACTGACACCATGAACCGGAGATCGACGAACGAGTGATGTTGTTAGAGGCTAGTTGTGGGGGACGACGAACACTGACACATCCTAAAACATGGATTCTCTCCAACGAACACGATGTTGGGGTTTTAAGCATGATGAATTTTATTCTATTGTTTCTCCCTATCCTAAATTCACAAAGAAAATGGTGAAACAAACATGGCCATCATCCAGTACATAATCTATACTCCTCTTTCTTTTATTTATTTGTGTGTTCTTTGTGCGTTCTTCAATGCCTAATAAATATTGGCATGGGAAATATGGACTGTTGAAGAACGTAATATATAGAAATGAATCCCTCAATGAAAGGATCTCAAATTTGCGATCATTTAATTTTTCAGGCTTGGAACGAAGCCACAATAACTCGCGGAAGGAGGCGGCCAAATACTTATTGGCATTGGAAACATGCACATTTTCTGAGCGCAATATATGGACATGAATCCCTCGATGCAAGGATCATAAATATGAGTTCGTTTAATTTTTTGGGCTTAGAATGAATCCGCAAGGAGTCGCGAAAGGAGGCAGTGGTCGAAAACCGGCCGACCATGAGGAAGGAAGGGTGGCACACGTCTGCCCAGCAGGATGATGAGTAGGCTGCAACCTGTCGACCGGGGCAGAGCGAGGGTGGTGGCCGATGTAGTAGTCAGCTACTGGACGGTGGTGGAGGCGCATGTCCGCACCGACTGATGTGAAGGGGCCATAGTGTAAGGCCTCGATGGCGATGGTGGAGCGGTCTTCCGGGACGGATGCTGCTGGCGGCGTTGCGCGTGACCTCAACACGAAGGAGGGATAGCCATCTAGCCAGCCCCGGGCCACCGCACCGTGGGTTGTGCACCATGTGACCCGATTCAGATCCTGAAGGCTTGGTCCGGCCTTGGGATAGACCCAAATCAGGTCGGCCAAGGCCGGGTCGGGCTGGGTCAGTCTGACCTGGTCGGACAAGACCCAAACCAACTTCGACCCTTTTTTCCCTTTCGGCCATATCTTGAGCTATTAGCATCCTATTGAAGAACCGTTAGTGGTTCCAAAAACCTTGGAGAGAGATGTAACTTTTGGTATACCCCACATTAGTTTTGGTTAATGTTGGGGAACAACCAGGTTGGATCAAACATGAATCCAACTGGGCCCTCAGGACAAAAAGGCCAATAAATTACAGTTCGGGCATCCGATTAATGTACCGTCTGTTGCATTCAGACCGATTTTACTTGGAGGACCTTTTTGATAAATATTTTTGATGTTCTTGGTAGTTGGAGTATGGACTTGGGGCTTGAGAAGCAGATCCTCCTGGAATGATGCAAGCTTAGTGTGGGAACCCTATAGCTGGCTGTAACATAAGAAAGGGATCCTTCGTGGGTATGTGCTCAAGGATCCCATGTGGATCAACTCTAGGAATCCATTTGGGACTACATTATAATCCTGTGTGGGTCTAATGATATACTAGGATACTGTGTGGGTCTATTGTACTAGGATCTTGTGTGGGGCTGATGATGTACTAGGATCCGATGTGGGTCTTCTTTACTTTGAACCTATGTGGGTCGAATGATGTACTTGGATCATGTGTGGGTCTACTATACTAGGATCTTGTTTGGGTCTGATGATGTACTAGGATCCTATCTGGGAATGATGTACTATGATCTTCGGTGGGTTTTATGATGTACTAGGATCCTCTATGGGTCTGCTGTACTAGGATTATGTGAGGATTTGATGATGTACTAGGATCCTGTGTGGGTTTGTCATACTAGGATCATGTGTGGGTTTGATGAAGTACTAGGATCCTGTGTCGGTCTACAATACTAGGATCATGGTGGGTATGATGATGTACTAGGATCATTTGTGGGTATGATTATTTAGGATCCTATGTGGGACTGCCTCTTAATAGAGTAAAATGATTTAGTAGTTATATCAAATCATCTCTACTACTGTACCTAGAATATACCTGGTGTGAGCTAAGAACATACCTTTGTGATAATAACATTGTGGTATTTTTCTATGTGGTGTGCCCATGTGGTACTTTCATTCGGGGTGATACCTTGGTGGTTTTATTCCGTGTGGCGTACTTGTTTGCTACATTCCTTCATGGTGATACGATGCTGCTATTCTTCTGTGTGGTGTACCTGTGTGGTACGTACCTTTATAGTGATACATTTTTTGTTTTCTTCTGTGTGGCGTACCTGTGTGTCACATTCTTTCGTAGTGATACCTTTGTGGAATTCTTCTATGTTGCGTACCTGTATGGTACTTTCCTTCAGGGTGATACCTTGGTGTTATTATTTTGTGTGGCGTACCTATGAGGTACATACCATCGTGGTGATACCATTGTGGTATTCTTCTTTGTGGCGTACCTATGTGGTACTTTCCTTCATGATGAATCCTTTATGGTATTCTTCTATGTGTCATTACCTTTATGGTACTCACCTTTGTGGTGTTACCTTCATGGTAGTCCTTCCTTTGGGGAACAGTTGAGCTTGTGGATTTTGAGTTGGACCTTGTGTTTCCTCATGAATGAGATGGGTATACTTGATAACATAGGTATATGTATTGGAATATACCTAAGTAGGGTTGACAGTTGTTTCCATGCTATGTGGTTTATCCTTTTTGGGTTTTGTGAGACCATCATGGGTGTCGAGGTCCCTACTGAGTATCACTATACTCACCCCTACATTGGTACGCCCACACCTTGTTGTGTTTGGTGCAGATGATGGACGTCACTGACTGAGGTCGATAATACCAGGACTAGAGGTAGCTCAGAGGTGGACATTAGATGAGGCGTACTACACAGATAACCATTCAAGATATGTACCAACCATTCCTGTAGGATCTATGGTGGGTGTTCGCAGGAGATGATTCAGTTTACATATACTTTTCAGTTTTCTTGTTCATTCTAGTTGTGATTGTATTTTGGCCTCTTTTTTCTTTCTATACACACTATTTTTACTATATAGTTTACTTATGTTCATATCTTGATGTGTAATTGGTTGTGTGTGTTTACAATCTATAAAGGAAATGCCTTCCCAGTGTTGGGGAATACACCTTTCGGTGCTAGTTTCTAGCCCCTGGCCTTTGGAAGGCGGGCTTGGGGTAGTCATGACACGTGCCCCAGGGGACGTGTCGTGACATTAATGGACTCTATAAATAATTTTTTTATCCAATGTGTAAGGAGGACCTTTCTACCTGATCAACAGTACTGATCTCCCTATACCTGAAAGCCCTTTAGTTGAACCCATCATAAGGTTTAATGTCTTCCAATCCATAGTAGACCTCGATCATGTAATATCATCCCCAGCTATTCCTTCATATCCTCTTAATCCAATTATCAAAAAAGATCATAAATAAAATTATTTTTCATCCAATCCATAAAATACTTGAATGACAATGATCACAAGCACAAGAATTATATTAAGATTATTTAGAGAATTTGTAGTGAGAACCTCACAAAAATTTGATCTACGAGAAAATCTTCAAAAATAAAAATATAACCATCATAATAAAACTACTGAATTAGTAGCTCTTAATTATATTTTGATTAATACTGTCACATTTTTACTATATTTATTTTTTAATCCTCAATGAATTTTTATTTATAAGTACAACATTAATCACGGGATTCTATATTTTTTAAGGTCGACTGTAACTGCACTGGAATAAAATTCTTCATCATCACATGTGGTATGACTATGTCAATATCATCCAATTAAGTTAGTCCTGTAAAAGTTTAACAATGGTATCCTTAATGAATATAATATTTTCCAGAAATTCGTTTTATGGTATTTTATCTTTTCAACTCAATCCTCCAAAATTTATATTACACTATATTTATTATGCACAAAAAAAATTAAGTTACATCATGTTATAATTAAGTAATTTTTTTTCAAAACAAATGAATGAAAAGTGTGTTTGATATAAGAAACTCTTCCTTTTATGAAATAACCTGACATCCAAGGAAACATGATAACAAAAAAGGAATATTAAATATATACTCGTGGTAAGTTATTTTGAAATTAGAACCTTCCCATTTTCACATAAAAATAAAAATATAACTCATTAGTCAAAAGTAATGAGTAGAAAAAATATCTTCCTTTATTAAAAAAATAAATATTATAAATTTAAAAAATTTCTATATTTTTCTGAAATAAAAAATAATTGTTTTTATAATTCTCAACACTGGTGATCTAAAAAAGAAAAATTCATGAAAAGGAACACTAAATATTTGTAATTTTCATAACAGACATCCAACCTTTTTAATTATAATTATAAATGATGAGGAAAATTAAAATTATCCAATTTCTATCTTGTAAATATCTCCCCAATTTATATGAAATATATTATAGAAAAATATATATCTAATGAAAAATTAATTTATTTAATATATATATATATATATATTATTTTCTACCCTTTAAATGGTTTTAATTAGAGACTAACATATAAATATATTCATTATAACTATTTTATAGCTCCTTAAGTACATGTTTTTTACTTTCCTAGATATATCATACATTTAATATAAAGAAATCTCCCCATCAAGAAATTCATTATTCTTCTACTATAATGAGGAGATATTTTCTATAGATATTATTTTAAATTATTCCTTTTCTTAGATCTTAACAAACTCATAAGTAAATCATAGAAAATAATAAAACTGATAATCAGTATAATAAATAAAAATATAAATAGTTATGATAAAATATAATAATATCTTCTATTAGATATATTTTTGATGAATGTATACTTTAAATTAAAAAGTCCTAGATATATATTTTTGAAAACATTGTATAAACAAAAAATGGAATGATGAATTAATCAAATTTCATCCATTTTTTTAAAAAAAATTAATTTCTTGAAATAGTTCAAATATGATTTGAATTTAATATTTCTTTAAATTGAATATTCCCAACTTTTATTTAATGTATTGAATCTTCTGTAATTTAATGGTTCAGTAAAATTATTAGCAAGATAACATTCAGTTATTATAACGACAAAAAAAATATCTCTTTTTTAAATAAAATTCCCAAAAATGGTGACTTAAATCTATGTGCTTAGGTCAAAAGTCAGGTACTACAGTTTAAGATTATGAAGACGAACTAGTATTATCACAATGGATTAGGGACTGGGTAAATATCAAAACAAAATCCATTGGTGTGTACTAAATCCAAAACACATGAGTATAAAACCATATAAAAGTTATATATGTATATTCCTTAATAGAGTGTTAAACCTCCTATTTCATCTTTAGAGACTATGAAACTAGATCCTCTACTATGAAATAACATGTTAAAAATGTACTCGTCATATCCAACAAACAACCTCCAAATTCAACTCTGAGTAAATGTTTTCTATAAATTTAGTTCTAAAATAATAGAATTAGAAATGTTCCAATGAACCATTCTGGTAATGGAAATTATGTTTTATCACATTAAAATGTTAATCCATTGTATTTTATTGAAATATAACACACTGAAACAATGAAAACATAATGTTTGTTCAGCTATCCATTAAATATAATAATCTTCTCAACATTCCTCTATAAGGTTTTTGATAAGCATGTATCTTAGATCCATCATGATCGTGTTTGATTATGGTACTTACTAGACTAATAATTCTAGAGTCATTATCAAAACATGAATAATTTATTAAAGCTCAAATAAATATATGTTCCGTTAAAACATTTCCAACTATTTTCTGTAAAATTTAAAACCTAATGATAATAGTTGAGTTCACACATCATTCCCATTCTAAACTCACTCAAAAAAGTTATAAAAATATATTATTTATTTACAATGATAATAACATCAAGATTGATTTTGATGACCATGATTTCTTTAAAAAAAATCCTTTATAAAATTATATCTATCAAAAAAGCGCAAAACAAAATTGTTTGAAATGAAAATACTGATAATTTTATGATATTGGGATCCTTGTTCTTGTTTAAATACATGTTCTAGCAATATTGAATCTTAAAAACTGGGATTTTATTCATCATATCATTCCTATAGAACATAATTATTTTAAAATTTAATTGTAACATACAATTGAAATAATGAAAAATTATAATTTGTTATGAAGGATGATAATTTTTTGATAAACTATAATTGAGGTAATGGTGAAATAATATCACTATAATCTATAATTTCATCTTTATAATGTTGAATAATCATAAAATATTATTTATTCCTCATAATTATTCCATTTTCATAACATTTGTTTTTAAAAAATCATATACATATACATTAAAGATATTCATTCATCACACCAAAAGTCTAAACATTATTCCTCTCAGATTGATTGGGTTCAACATAAAAAAAACTATCTATAATTCAACATTTATGGATTCCTATGTAATTTTATATTCTAGAAGTGACATATATTCTAGAAGTTAACACCCATTTTCTAATGAATTTTGTGTTCTAAAAGGTTGAGTTACACCACAAATTATATTATCATTGGGATGATTCCTTTTGAATGACTACATCCTACGTAAATAATGTATGTTTTTCATGAACTATCTATTTTGTATCATATATTTATGTAATTTACATATATTTAATATTCATAGATATGAATTCAATAGTATTCACTAACTATGGTTTTGGTTAATATTTTATAAATTTAATAGAAGTATTTTCACAAACACTATTAGAAGGATTAACTTATTAAGGAATTTAAAAAATATAAGTATCAGTTTCATAAAAATTAAAATTAATTATTTCATTTAAGATATTATTTTTTATTAAAAAATATATATGTTTTACTAGATATAGATTATCCCCAAAATTCCTTCATTTACGGTATAGTTAAATTTATAAAGTTGATGTTTTTATTCAAAATAAACACTTTACACCAAAAAAAATTCATGTATGAATTTTTTTGATTTCTCCAAATTAAATGATCATAAGGAGTTAAAAAGATGAATAAAATATTGTTTTAAAGCATAAGAAGTCATGCATAAAACCTTAAACCAAATATTTACAAAAATAGAGTATTCACTCAAAAAATATTGAGTTGTCTCATTATGATTTCTTTTACTTCATTTTACTATAGTATTTATTTGAGGTGTTCTTCATACTAATAATTTTGAGTAATAATTTTTTTACTATAAATTTTTTCAAAACAATAATTTTAAAACTCTCCACCATGACACTATAGATTATGGTTAAATGTTGGGTTTTATCATTTTTAATAGAACTAATAACTAAATAAAAATAATTCTTTGGATTTTCATATAATAAAATAATTATAAATTAATCTAGTGCAAACATAAACAAAAAATAATCATAGTGAATTCCACTAATGATTTGAGTTTTTTCAGAATGAAAAACAAATAAATGTATAGAAACTATAATTCTCCATAAGATAAGACATAGCTAGTAAGTTTAAAGAAATACTTTTATTCATTATTAACTTGACAAGTATCAAATAATGGTTTTTTAATATTATGTGTTGGTATATCACTATCAAGTCCTTTCCTAGAAATTGTAGATATATTTTAAAGATTAGGGTGACATATATATTTATTCAATGTCCATGAAAATCTACATGAACACTTAAAAAAGAAAAAATTCTGATGTCTAAAATCATTTAATTTAAACATGTATACATTTTTGTGCATATAAGTTGATACAAGAAAAGAACCATTCAAAAATAGAGCTATACATTTATCAGTTATGAAGTAGAAAATGTATCCATCATAGAGTAGTTGACCCAATATAATAATTTTTTCTTATGTATATAATGTATACAACATTATAAAAAAAATTCCATGAAAAGATATATCTCCCATTTTGATGACATCATATTGTGCATCTTCTATAAAAGGGACTCATCCATCATTTTGCATTTTCATGTTATAAAAGGTAAACATCTCTCTTATCATGTGTTACGAAAAAATTAAATCCATTTAATACAGGTTCTAGCTTTTGGTTCTCAAATTATTTGAATAAAAATAGTAAGACTATATTTTTGGAAACCAAAAAATCCTTGGGTACATAAATGTTAGAAAACAAAATTTTAAGAACCCATATATGTCCATCTATCCTATGAAAATATGTTTTTAGTTCTTTAGGTATAATATATTTATGAAAAACAAATGAATCGACATGATTTAAATAAAATAAAACTCTTGTTACCTCAACTTTTCTATTTAATACAAAAGGATTCATCTTTTGGTACAAGTAATTTAAAAAAAATGCAATTTATCCTATACATAACCAACTTCATTTGAAATTGTAAATATTATTATTTTATATATATATAAACCAAATTTTCTCTAAAAGGTTTAATGTTAAAAAAAGAATTCTTTAAACTAATAATTTCATATTTAACATTGAAAACTAAATATTGGTCATAAAAATATGAACATTGAATGGGATTATACTATAATTCTAATGAGTGGTAAAAAAATTGGTATTAAATATAAAAATTCTCCTATGACCCATAAGATTATCAATGTTGTTATTCAACAATGGATATAATTTTTCTTATGAGTAACAAGTTCACCATTTATTTGTAATTAATAAAATCATCATTATCATCTAATGAATTAAATTTTTTATCTTATGATGAATTATATTTTTCACCATCTGATAAAGATGAATAATCATCTTTAGGGGTTAAAAAATTATTAGTCTAAAGAAAATTTTGTGAAATATTTCACATTTGTATTATTGATGGTACATTTCTCATCATTAGGAATATTTTAAGTGAATCCTAGAATCATCAGACTACATCATCCGATATCATTCAATAGACTATCAGAATCTGTGTCACCTTTCCTTATATTCCAAGTATTAATGTCTTCTATACATTTCATACCTATTCTTTTTATCTGTACTCATTTAATTAATTTATTTACTATTTTACCATGGTAAATAATGTTTTATGTTTATTTTCAATTTCATTTGGTATTTGATAACATCTAAATATTCCTTCTTCTCATTTTTTCCCTCCAATAATTTTATTGATCACATCTTAATTTTTGATTCCAGATACTCATATTTATCTTTTTCACTAATCTATTAATTTCTCCTTCACTAGAATACGCATTTATAGAATCTTATGGAAATTTAGAATTATTCTTCTTATCAATGGATCTATGATTTATATATGGAATTTCATTACCAAAAGTAGATTTGAATTCAACTTTATTCTTCTTATTCTTTATATCATTTATTTTTAATATACTCTCATATTTCATGAGTGTCATATGTAAATAATCAAGAAATATCCTTCTAAAAAGTTTTATATAATGATTATAATTATATTTAGTATACCAATCCTTCGAAACTATATCAATTACTATTTCAACCATGTGAACATATTCTATCTCATTCACACTATGTGTATAAAACTATTAAAAATATCCATGAGGTGATGATGCATCTAATAATATGATCGAACATATATGTAATCCATTTCATGGAATCCTACTCAAAACATAATTATACAAATCTTAATATCATTGGATGTTACAAAATGATAATCCAACAAAATCATCCAAATTCCATTATTATTGTTATAAGATCACATTTGATTAAAGATTTTTAGATCATATAACATTAAAAAACGTTCTAATAATTATAGTTATCATAAAAATCAATTTTATCATCTCTATAAAATTTATAAATTTCCTTCTCTAGAATTTTGTAATCCTCATTCATCATAAGATAGTTCACCAAATTCATATTAATGAATAATGTATTTATAATGTCATGCATGTACTTATAATCATTTACATCATTCATTGGAGGAAAAATAGTGTTTTAATTTCCAATTGAACCAATAGGTATTCATGACATCATAATTAATATATTTTCTCCATTACATTGTTCAGTTGAAGGAATCTAATATAAGAAATTTGTACACAAAATGAAAAAAACACTAAAACCACTCTTAGTATCAAGTGTAGATTTATGATCTCATACAAATTGTAATCATAGATATGTAAAGCATGCAATATTCAAAGGAGGTGAATTGTAATATCAAAATCGACTTAAACTTTTTGGACCTCCTCATATTTTTAGTTTACCGATAGTAATGACAATCTAATAAATTTATAGATTATGGTAGATATAAACAAGAAAGATATTTATTAATAATTCAAGGATATAAATTTAGTGGAAATATAGAATCATAAAATAATCCCATTAGAAATATTTTTTTTGAACTTCATCAAAATATCAAAAATGTTAAAGTATAAAATATATACAGTATTTAAAGTTAATAAAATGTGAATTAATTGATTAAAATACAAATAATCATCTCAAAGATATAATAAAGAAACAATTTCCTACAATTTTTAAGGATAATCATTCAATTGGATAAATGGTACTAGTCTTCTGATCCCTAGAAGCCCTCAACATAAACCCATTGGAAGGTGTTGTATCTATGTATCCTCAGAAGAAAATGATCACCTAGGATCCAAACTATATATTTATTCCAATTCCTCAAAAAATTCAGTCATGTTAGATTGTAAATAACTATATCTACTTTATATTCCATGAATTCATCAATCCAAATAATCAAAAACACAATAGTTGTGAAATGTGATATTATAGAATTTATAGTGAGGTCCTCACAAACAGATTCTCCCACTAAAAACCCCTGAAGAAGTACTCCATGTTTCAAAACTGCACTGGTAACCTAGGTGTTTGAAGATTCCAGATGACTTATAATCACAATTTAAAATTTTTATTCGAACTATTATAGTATCTACATTTATGGGAATATGATCCCTAATGAAATGATATTTATAATAAAACCTTCAACTGTTGGATTCCATATTCTTCTAGGTCTACTGTAAAAGCATTAGAAGTATCATCTTCATTTTACAATGAAATAAATATAGCATAATTTAATCTAATGAAGTTGTACCTAAACACACTAAAGCACTATCATATTTGGTGAATTTAATCTTGGAATGAAATAATATTCACCCGATTTTCATCTTTTCGACCCAACCCTATGGAATTTCCTTTACCAGTTTTTTATTATATAAAAAAGACTACAAATATTCGAAGTTAAATTTATTAATTGTCAAGTGCAATGTGTTTTATTGATAAAATGAAGTCTAATAATACTTGACTCAACATACCTTTGTTTTTAGTTTCTTTATATTCAATTTATTTAACTTTTTTAGGGTTATTTTATTGTGTTTGATTGAAGGAGGGAAGATGTTTGATAATGTATTCAAGTCATTGGATAACCATTTTTCACCTCTTTAGAATGATTCAAGTTATATATATTTTTATTAATAGTTTTAATTACATTGTCTATATGATAATCATGATTTCATGCATACACATAAATTTGAGTTATAATAGATAAAATCTAATTTACTTGTGTGGTCAGGGGATTTTCAACATGATTTTTATGTGATTTTAAATTTTCATTTTATTTTCTTTTTCGTGTTAATGTTTTGGGGTTGTGAACACTCTATCAAGAAATAAATATCTGAATTTATTTTTGAACTTTGAGGTAATTTTTTTTGTGATTTTATCTATTGATATATAATAATATTTTAATTATTATTCATATGTTTTCGTTTTTATTATTTTAGAACATTTTCATGAATTTTTATAGGATATCAACAGGATCGATCCCTTCTCTCTCGGCCTTCTGTCCCGAGTGGGATACTACTCTTTCTGGGGGGGTATTACATTCAGCAACATCACATGGATTTAATCTATTAGATCTAGTGTGTGGGGTAGATTTGGTTTTAGATCCAGGTGGTTTGATAGTTCTGGTGTGGTCAACGTTGTCTCGATGTCCGAATGGAAGTGGTGATCATAGATATTGTTCAATTATTTCTTTACATCATAGTTTGGGAAATGTTCATTATTATGGTGTAGTTATTTAGATGGGGTGGATTTTGATTTTTGACTAGGATAAATAGAGGATCTCATATGTGGTAGTTGCGTACCAGTTCCATGGACCTATACTATGCACGATCGACAATTGTTGTGTGGCGGTGTTCTAAATGGTTCTCTGATGTCCTCACTATGTGGTGAAGGGACTCCTTCAATCAATCTTCATTTACGTGGTGGTGATTACATGGGTTTTTAACAATTCTTAAATTTAGGCTTAGGAGTTGTAATGGACTATGATTTTTTAATGGGTTATGTCCATCTCAAACTGCTATTTTTTAGACTATGTACTTCTTAGGACTACATGATTTTATTAGGTTTTTAATTACCGAGTTTCAAAATGGGATTCTCCTTTCTTTTTATTTTTTTATTAAATATACAATCTCTATAACATTCCAATAATGATATTAAAATTAAAACACTTGTGTGACTAACATTAATTTTGGTTCTGATCATTAGAGTTTTCTATGAATATTATGACATTATCATTATAATAACCTCACAATGTTAAGAGTGTTTTGGGATTCTATTATTTCCTATAAATTATATTAATTTTTTCAATGATTAAGAGTAAATGAAAAAATTTCATTATGATCGAGGAACATATTTTTATAGACCACATTTTCATTGAAACATACCTTTACATAAAAAATTGTTTTTCCATAGATAGCCATGATTTTCCTATCAGATTATGGGAATATTACATGATAATTTCCCCTTACCTACCCATAAATATGAATGTTATTCTTGATAATTTTATATAGGAGTGTGTGGAGGGATTTCATACGTTATCATTAAGATGTAGTTAATTGAAATGGTAGTGTCCTCATTTTGGTAATTAAAAATAAATATGAATTACTCAATTCACTATTATCATATTTCAACCCTTTATCCATGAAAAAATATTTTTGATACAATTGTGTATATAAAAAAAATAAAAAAATACTTACCAATTAAATAATAATAATTATAAAATAGTTGTTACCATAAAATTTAATGGAAAATCCATTATTAAATGAACTAAAAAATGTAGTGGAGTTAAAAAAGGTATAATTGTTGTAGTTTTTATTAATGTCACCCCTTGTATTAGAAACATTAAGTGCTAAAAAATCATAAGGAATCTTAAAGTTCTATGATGAAGCCCTCATGATTAAAAAATCATTGAAATGTGATATCCAATGGAATTAACTTTATAATTTTTATGAGATAATTTTTTTAGTTCGTGCTCTATAAATTCCAAAAACATAATCCAGACAATCAAAAGAGAACATAGAACCATTTATGACCATGAAAAAATGAGATAAATGAGAAAAAAAATTGTCACATTAAATCAATTTCTTATTCCATCCAAAATTCACAAATTTCATTACAAAATATTCAACAACCCATGAATCACCTTTGAGTGTATTCAATCAGAAAATAATGTGACTAAAAGATCAATTAAAAATACCCTAAAATTATGAAACACTCTCACATATCCAATTGATACTATAGAACCTAGTCTATAATAATCCTCATTAACCTTTTTCTCATCCAATACTAGTGGAATCAGTCAATGTTTTATTAAATTTAATATGGTTAGTATATATAAATAAATTTGACTTGTATTAGTCATTAATCAAATCAATAACCAAATGGGGATTGATGATATATTTTTTTATGGTAATTATGTGAGAAAATTTCACTGAGAAAAATTACATTATCATGAATGGCATTTATGAGTTCATGACCTTATCAATAAACCCTTTGGTTTTCAATTCATTCCTTGAAACATTAAGACACCAAAAATACCTTGAAAAGACATCGTGATTGGATTCATTTTTTATTTTCTCATTCTATGGATATATAGAACATTCATAAGCTAATGGTGAACATTAATTTCCACAATTATGATCACAAATCCATATATTTATATTCTATTATGTGAATAATGGAAATGTATATTCATGTGATGTTGTTCACAAAATAGAAATTAATAGATATAAAATTCTAACATTTCATGGATACGATAGGTCAACATCATTGAGAATAATTCAATTATGAGGCATGATAAATCATTCTTAATGAAATTTGATAAATACCCCACATTTGATTTTGGATTTAATCTTTGAATAGGATATAGATTATTCATAGAGTGTGGAGACTAATTGTGTGGGAGTTATGGGAGACATAATTTCTTATATTGTTCACGATTTTAAATGTATTAAATTCCCATAATTAATAAATATTAGGTAATTAATAACCTCTTTTTGTTTTAAAAGATTAATTGGAATTTGTTTTAAATTGATTGATACTCAAATTTTATTCGATTTAAATCCATTTATAAAATATTCTAATAATAATATAAATAAAATTGTTTTTTTAATGTTTTTCAGGGAATTTGGAAAAAAAGTATATTTTTCTGGAAACGTATTTATAATTTTAGAATCATGTGTATACCCAGAAGATATTGGCACCAAGATATTAAATATATTTTACAAATGAAGAAAAGAAGAGTTAACCATTACATGGATTTTTACAATTATGTGAGTAGATCAAAACCCACATATCTATATCTACCAAAGATAAAAAAAGTGGGAGGGGTCCTAAAGGAACAAATTGTACTCATCTCGTGGATTGATTTCGTTTTAAAGGAATCATCCACTTGAATAGCTCCTCTATAAATTGTTCATATAACAAAATATTAGTTTTTCACATGATGGATACATTCAAACCATTGATTAATAAATCTCTAGGGAAAAATCCTGGTGCTCTCTATCAAAGAATTAACAAAAATTTCAATGATAGATTCAATCCATAGGGTCTTCCAATTATGACAAATGAACATTTTATTGCTTAAATTATCACCCATAATTCTACCTCACATGAAATTCCAATTCATATATATTGATGGAAACAACAATTGAAAAATCCACAGTGTGTACTAATATCACCTCCACAACATGAGAGACCTGACACATCAGAGGAGGCACCATTAACACTAACTTATAACCATGAGTGGATTAGAGGAATCTGGAAATTGTATTTCAAGAGTAGTGGTTTCTTGGGTCTTCCCTATGATCCAATCAGTCTTAAAAATTGTTGTTTCATCATTGAAATTTTTAATGGAATCATCCTATACTCTACTAGTTACATATAATTTTCTATAAAAAGGAATAAATACATCATAGAAGGTGGGTGTTTGGTTGTCTGAAATACATTCATTCATTTTTTAAAACATAATTTTATACATAGATTCAGTGGGTATTAATTGTAGGTCAGGTATCTATCCACTCATTATGTCTTGGTTCATCTCATGCATGATATCCTCTAGTTGCATTCTTGTAAGAAAATTAATGTCAAATATACTACCAACATACTACCACAACATCTGAGTAAATATATATCCCTGGAAGAGATTTTGAGTGTTCTCTTACCCCTTAAGAAAAAACAACATAAACACAATGTTTATCATGACCATATTAAATTTTTTTGTGGGTGGGATAACTCATTATCCAAATTTTCTATAGAAAAATATATCTTCTGGTCTAAATCAATCGTACCATGAATTTTATCATCCATGTTGAATGCATGCTGGTGAAAGAACAATCCAACCAGTAGTGTATTTTATAGTGAACTAACCATTTCTATTTGGATTCGATATAATTGTATCCAATTTAGTGAAATAATAATTCATTCATTTTCAATAGGGTGTTGATTTTCATCGTTTTTGTTGTTATGTTCCAACATCTCTGAAATTGTAATTTTTTTACATTATCTTGTGAAACATAAGAGGTCTTATTAATTGTTCTATAGATCAATGATGTTTTCTAACCATTGAGATAAGACTATTCATTGAATATCAATTTGTATTTACATATGATTTCATTATAGGAGTTCTTGATTAAAGACCTTGTAGAAGAAGTTAGATGATGTGGATGTCCATCCATCATTCTCATATTAATCCTTCTTAATAAAAATTCAATGAGATGTAATTATAGGTCGAGATATTCCATGTGGATTTTTATGATCAACATCATTAAATACACTAAGAATATTTATACCAATACCACCAATATCATTGTGTTTGGAACATTCCTTCTAGGCTACAGAGATTAACCTTCATTCATGCATCAAGACTGCCCATATGAATCTCTGGGTCCTGGAGTGATGTTTCTCAATGAGAATCAGGTATATAACGTAAGACTATAATTAAAAATAATCATAATATATCTTTTTTATTTTCATTCAATTCATTTTAATATTTTTCTAATAATCTATACTAAAATATGTGTTTTTGAATGTTATATAGGTGTTGCAAAAGACGAAAAACATAATTACTAATGAAATGGATATATAATTATAGAATAAAGCATAAGAAGTAAATGTAGAATTGAAAAATTAACCAAATATGTAATATTAATATTAATAATAATATTTAACATTATTTCTATGATTTTAAAATTATCATAAAAATCCTATAATAAAAATGGAAATTTTTAATATTTAGTAGGTTCTAACGGAAACTAAAATCGAAATTCTTCACGAAATGTAAGAATTATCAAAAAAAAAATAATAAAATGTAATAGTTGAATGAAAACACATAGGATATTTTTATTTCATTTGATTTGAATTCAAATTTAATTTATTCTATGAATTCTAAAAAAATTGTTTTTCAATACTGAGTAGGTGTTTTTAAAGACTAAAATAGAAATTATTCATGAAAAATATGTATATTATGAGAATAGAGAATAAAATATAAGTACAGACTGAAACATCCAAAGGAAATTTTATATTAATATTTGGATAATACATGATTTCAATGAATTTTCAAATTATTTAGAAAATCCTACATTTATATTTTTTTCAATGTTTAATATGTGATATGGAATTATAACCACCAAATTCATCATGAAACATGAATAATATGATAATATTAAATACACCATATGAGTGGAGTCAAAAATGAATAAGCTATTTGGATATTAATTTTTTAAATTTTGTTTTACATTATCTAAAAATAATATAATTAAAATTTTATTTTTGAAAGGTAAGTATATTTTTTTGAATACTAAACTGAAAATTCTCCATGGAAGGTATAAATAATATGAAAATAGTTCAGTTACATAAGAGTAGAATGAACAATATATAGTCTATGTAATATTAAAATATAATTATAAAAGCCCATGTATAGTAAATGACCCTATGAAATAAGAAACATGAATTCTATATAAGTTTAAAATTGGAATCACAGTAATTATGTATGTCTAAAAATGAGGGCAAGTGTTGTGAAGGACAAATCATTAAATGAAGAATTATTTTAAAAAAATATCTTAACATCCACCAATCAATTTATGTATTATGGACATCCTGGGGAGGGAATGTCATTTTTGTAGTCACAAACATGTCAAGGGTGAGGATAAAATGAGAAATAATATTAGAATAAATCACATGATATAAGAATATAATTAAACATGAAATCTCTATGTACTAATAAAATATAATTATAATATAAATTTTATCATTATCCACCCAATTTTAAAAAAAAACATAGACCCCACATAAGTGAAAATTTGGAATAAGACTCATTATGTTTGTGTAAAAATGAGGGATTTTTTTGGGATGATCAAGGAAATATATTTGTAATTTTTTTAAAAAAACAATCTTAAAACATAATAAATAATACAATCCCAATGGATCATTAAGAGGGAATTCAATGATGGGTTTTGAAGTATATATGGGTGATTCCCAATAAGAAATAGTTGTGAATGATATAACATGGGAAAGAAAATATTAAATTATAGAGCTGGTTTCTATTTCTTACTAATGAATTACTGAGGGTTACTACTTAATTGGATGAAACACCTTCCCCAACATATTATCTAGTGGAATTTCAAAGCTTTATCCTGATGTGGGGCATATGGGCATACACCGTAGAAACAAAATCTAGCAACATC
Source organism: Viscum album (assembly GCA_963277665.1). Taxonomy (NCBI): domain Eukaryota; kingdom Viridiplantae; phylum Streptophyta; class Magnoliopsida; order Santalales; family Viscaceae; genus Viscum; species Viscum album. Next base: position 512,005,183 of record OY728141.1, on the reverse strand, counting down.
TTCTCAACCTATATCATAAATCATTTCCACATATTCCATACAACACACTACAACATGAGTCCTCCCAATAGTATATTACTCAATCTTATTCTATGGGACTGATGCATGATCCAAATTTATTATAAGAAATAAAATAATGTATTGAATTCCATTTGAAGAGAACATTTATTCCATGTTACCTATTATTTTTTATTTTTAAAGAGTTTGTTGAAGGAGTTACATGTGATGTTCAACTAGAAATAATCCAAGACAAATAAAAATTTTGAATATGGGAGATAGATGTTATTATTATCCATACAATAGAGATGGTTGAACCAAACCTGCAAGAGGGAACTAAAACTCTCTTTAATATCCAATTAAATGAATCCAAACCTCACATATTATCATCTATAAATCAATTATATTTATGGAATCCATAAAAGGAGGCCTAAGATGAAATAAGTGGTTCTAAACAGTTCATTTTTCACAGAAATAGATGATGATGTGTCATTGTAATGGGTTCTCATTTTCATCGAGGATTAGATTAGATTTCCATTCATTATTTGTTTCTAATTTTCATTCCATTATTTTTTATATAAATTTTTTTCTCTCTTTGTACTATAACATATAATCTATACTATAATGGAGAGATAACCTAAGAACTCAAATTGGGGTAGAAACCGAAAATATATAGATTCTCTTTATAATTTTATTCCACTTCTCTTTTCGAATCTTTAAGGAACAAGAGGACCGTATATATAGGGGTGGGTGAAAATATTTCACATTTATTATTCTCTTATTTTAATCACAATATTAAAAACCATTTTATCTTCTTATAATATAGTTACTAGTATATAATGGAATCAATAACATGGCATTTGCATCGATACACAATCCTAGTTCACTAAGTCATTATTGGAACAATGAAAGTTGATGAATTATCCTATCACTATTGTTAGATATAGTGATGATAAGTGTATTTATGGGTCTCTTTGTTTATTTTTCATTCAATAATTATGTACAATATGGGTTTCTTGATTCAATGGTATGTAGAAATTGATCTATAATATGTGTGAGATTTTTTAATGAGATAGTGAATGGAAATTTATGTTAAATACTAATGAAATTAAATTATTCATAAAATAATCTCATTTGTAATTTCATAGGTTATTACATTATTTTCATTGTATTTAAAACCCCCTATTATTATGTTTTGATAATAATTTTTTATTAATTAAAATAGTGATAACAAGATTACTGTGTGATTATGGTTATCCTTGAAATTTCCCATATTATGCGCACTATATTTTAGTACTTTAGGGTTTAAGAAATTATTATATATTATTTTGTATTATAATTAAATATTCTCTCTACGTAGTGATATATTAAAACAATTAAAGCTTCCACAAAACCCATGGTCTTCTTTTTCTGTCCACATGAAACACATCCCTAAAACCACTTGGTGGGTCTATGAAACATATGAATCATTTTTTTAATCCTAAAAAAAATCATTCTAATTTTATTTAAAATACGTTTTTGGTTTATGGGTTTTTGGTGTGTATAAAATAATTTTGATAAGCATATTTCATCTATTTTTAGCATGAAAATACAGATATCTGATTTTGTTATTCCAGACTACATTCTCTAGTTTTATAATCATTATAATGGTTCGTGACTAACTTTATATAATAATATAGATCTATGATGAGTTTTTAGAAAAATATTTATGTTTATTCCAATTTTTTTACAACAAATCTATGAGAAATTTAAATACAACTATTGGAGGATTTATTATAAATTAGAGTGTTGAATCAAGGACCAAAATTTACAAAATAAAAAAAATCTAAGAGTTTCTAATAACATAAAAGTCATAATAATTATATTTTCATTGAGGGATTTGGAACATTTTGAGGTTTCTTTTTGAGTGTTATACTAAGATTTCTTTTTTTTTTGTTCTCATTTTAAACCTATAAACATCTTTTTATCACAATGTTCGTTGTCCTTCTAGATCACTGGATTCCATTTTTGAATAAATATTTTTTCTTCTTATCTTTGTGATGGTTTGTTTCTAGGTTATGGAAGTGACCTATTACTAATTAGGTTGATCGAATGATTTTGAGAGATAAGATAGATTGTATATGTTTAGACTATAATACCATTTATTTTCTTAAACTAAAGGTATTCTAGGGTGTAACAACACAATTTATTATAATATATTTATTTTAAATTAAACATCATTGATAGATTATTATTCACAAGACATTGTGTTTAAACAAAACATGATTTAGTCATGCTTTGAGAACATAATTTAAAGTTAATTTTAATCACACTTATTAAATTTATTTTATAAAATGAATTTAATTTTTGAAATCGGACAAAAAATATATATTGTGGTGAATTTTTGTAATATTTCAAAAAAAAATTCATTTTTTGATGAATATTGAAAATCAAAAATTTTAATAGAAAAGTGCCCTTTCATTTAAATAATTAATAATTTTAAATTATATTTTAGTTGGTTTTATTGTTAAATTTTTTCAAGATTAAATCAATTAAACCAATTCAGGTTATTATTATCATTTATATATATAATTTAGATATAAAAACATTGTAATCTTTGGAATAATTGCACTTTGAAAACCCAATTTCCCATCACATATGTGGGATTAATTTTATTTTAAAATTCTCAAATTCTATGAATTCAATTTTGAAGAATTTATTACCTTTTCTAATAATAGAAATTTATAATTGTATATATGATCAACTATATTTGCGAAACAAAATAATTAGTAAATGTAGTAAAAATTAATGAATTTAGTTAAAGTAAAAGTGGGTTTGATGTGGGTTAAAATAAAATGACATGGGTAGAAATAAACTATAAAAATTTACAAAAAAAAAAATTTATGGTGATATTTCTCTAATTTTACATATAATTTTCTATAACGGGTCATCATAGACATATTTTACCTATTAATAACATGGTAGAAGTCAATTAATTTCAAAAATACCAATTGTGTCATCTCTCCAACTTATAAAAGGCCACCCCATATTCTTTCACATTCAAACCCAAACCCCTATTTGGTTCATAAAATACCTACACAAATATCTTACAAAAAATCATTCCTTCATATTATTGTCCTTACATTTTTATGAAATCCAAACAATAAAGGAATTAGTGAAAATATAAGGGGTATATCCGAAGGAGAGGTAACATTCTTCAATAAGCGTCGTTATTTAAATTATTTATCAACCTCCTTCTGTTATTATTAAAAAATAATTATATAATAACCTAAATATACTTCATATAAAATATTTTATTTATAGTAAGTTCATGAACTACCACAATTTAAACAACTATATAATGGGTTACGAAATCAACATTTGTATGTACGGTGGACTACCGCCTCACAAACTGATGTCGTTCGTTCTTCCATTACCACCATTCATAGTTTTGAATGATGATGGATCTAAATTATATATATTATATTTATGAAATATTTATAAATTTTTATTCATTATATAATATATATATATATATTACCTTCCATTCCATATGAGATATGATAACGTTGCTTGTGTGTATGTTAGACTGCTCTCTCCGGAAGCGATGAGATTCATCTTTCACTAACACTTCCCAGGGAAGGTGATAAAGAAATATTTAATGATTATATATTATATAAATAAAATAAATAATACATTCTTGAAATTTATTTCATTCTCTAATGATAAAATAAAATTATCCTTTTCTTACATTTTAACTCACTTAAAGATGACAACATCATTTATGTACATGTGGACTACCAGCTTGAAGATGTTATGGGAATCGCATTTCATAACCAGACCACATGAATGGGATATATAAGCATATAATAAGTAATATATGAAATCATGATAATTTTTAAATATTAAATATTACATACCTTCATTTAATATTGTTCATTTGAAAATGGGAACATTACCCATGCATACGTACGTGCTACCGTCATCATGATCCTAAGAAACATCATTTTTCATAACTATTTTTCATGAATAGTTTTCAAATTATAATTTATGATAATTATTTTATAATTATTATTCAAGATATGATGAAACTATGTAGTATTTTTACAAACCTAATCATTAATGATATAACATGCAAGTGGAAACATGGTAATTAACATCAGAAACAATGAAACTAATGAAATATTATTATCAAACGTGTGGGAAAATTTTATTGAAGTATAATATATGATATTATAAATATAAATATGGTTCTATTGTATGTTTATGACATTTTAAAATAAACTATAAAATTATTTATATCATGTTGACCCAAAATGAAGGCTGTGGTAATGGATTTCATCTCAATTTTCATTATATTAAGACTTGATAATTATTATGCACTACATCATTACAATATAATGTTTTTACTTACCCATTGACATATTATATAATGTTTAATTCATAATTCATGGAATTTTATGTTCCTCATAGAATTATTTAATTATTGTGTATTTGACATGATAAATAATATTTGGTAATGTTATTTTAAAATATAAATTGCTTTTGTGATTTTTAACGTCATCTTCAGACAATCACATCCTTGTAATCATTTCTTATTGGAAATTTCATTTATCGTAATCATAGATTCACTTTAATAATGGATAATATTATTTCATAAACTGAATAAATTTTTACATTTTGTTTTTTCTTCGAATATTATTTGATATATTTGGTAAATATTGATAAATATTTATATTTTACTCACTATGGATATTTGATATTAATGAATATTAATTAATTAATTAATTAAACCATTGGATATATGAGGAATGCATTGGGCCTTTAGTGATTGGTGGGGCCTGTTATAATATTTCTTCATGAGGAAGAATTGGGTCCATGAGACAAATTATATTGGCCAAATTATATGTGTTTCCACCGATAGTTTATAAACATCCGTTTGAATGGTCTTGAAAGTAGAGGTGTCATTATGTATGAGATCATGGTGTCCAATAATTAAGAATTTTCTTTCTTAGTAATTAAATTATTATTATAAATGAAATTTATCAATAATATTATATATGGATCCATTTTATTCTAATTTTATTGATTAGAAGGAATATTTTTTGGTTACTTACCTTAAAATATTTAGTGTACAATATATTTTCATGTGGTCACGTTTTGTAAATATAATGTTTGTTCAGTTTTTACCTTTATATATTGATTATTTTTTAAGTATTCGTTTACTCTTCTATTGTACTTAATCATTATAGAGCATTTGAGCTCACCGTTAATTTTTTTATTTACCCAGGTTATGAAGAAGAGGAATTTGAATGAGTTTTCAAGGATGAAATTTATTTTCATTTTCAATGTATTGTGTTCTATTTTATTTTACCAATATAAAATGGTTATCATTTATTAATATTAATACCCAAAAATTATAATCTAGTCATTCCTTCAGGATTTGAATTCTCTTATTTATTACAATGTATTGAATTAGGCATCAACTTCAGGTTAATTGCTTCATCGTCATTATTTTTCGTATCAATGGAAGTTTAGTAGAATCCTTGGGAACTAGTTTTGGGAAAACATTTATCTGGGAATTCAACCCTAAGATAATATTTTAGGATAAGTATATAATGACATTACAATGTTTTCTAAGGAACATAGTTTGTGTTTTTTCATATAAATACATCCATGTATGCATAATACAAGTGTTTGAGGTTTTTTAATAGAGGTACCTTGGGGTAACGAATCCAAAAAGGGTACATTGGGAGAGACTCAATCATTACATAGTGATTGACAACGATTCCTACTATGCACTTGGTTTGAAACTCATGTGGGATATGAAAACTATAATGAACATTTTTTTACAAAACATTATGAAGGATGTGAAAATAAGGAAAATCCAACAGAAACCAATGTTATAATAATGATATTAACAATGCATAAATTATAATTTATTCTATGTGATAGAAAATATTTGTAATTAATCATTAATATTTAAGGTTTATAATATTATTAGCTAATCCGGCGCAAGAAATTGGTTAAAAATGGGGTTTTTAATATTGAGTGATATCAATAATCATTGAAAATGAAGATATTTCCCTACTATTTAAATCAATAAAACTAGTATTTTATCTATGAAAATGTTTCATATATTTAGGCATCATAATTAGTTTATGGAAAATGTATTTGGTCCGATGGGAAAACCTATTCCACAGTGAGATTCTCCTATGTTGGAACACATATTGTGATAAAATTACCCATCATTTAGTGAGACTAATAATCCAGTGGTAGATGATAATGTATTATGTATTTGTAGAAAGTATTAATGGAATTGAGATGTGGTGTAAAGGAAAAGGTTACAATTTTAGTTTATTTTTTGGAAGGTCATACTAGTCAATGGTGGTCATTAATTTAGAATTCTAGAAAGGAATAGAAAATATATCTCTTAGAATGGAAATATTTTAAGGAGACATTATTAGTAAAATAATTCCTTTATAAAAAATGAAATGAAGAGAAATTTACTAATATTAATGAAAAAGATTAGTGAAATGGTTTAATAGTATGAAGATAAAATTACAAGTTTATCTTGGAATTATAAATATAATATACACATCCTGGATGGAATGACTGACCATTTCATTAAAGAACTTAAGTTATACAATTGAAGGGATCTCATCTCTATTTTTTCATAAAATGAAATAGTTTCATGTCCTACCATAAAGGAGATGTAATTGTCTAGAATTATTATAATAAAGGGGAATAAATAGAATAATAATTCATCTAAATGCAAATATTAAGGTATTACATCAATGAAAAAGGGAATGGTAGATTAATTTCTATAATGAAAAAATTGTGGAAATAAAAATCATGAAGAGTGGTTAAACATATTGGGAGTGTGTTACATGTGTGGGGATAAGGGGAATATAACTCATGAATATATGGGTAAGATAAAAATAAACGATGTCCAATTATTTAACTATAGTGAAATTGGGAATTACTCACACTAATTCCCCATGAGTTAAATGAATCAATAGTATAAGAGTCAAAGTGGAGAATGTCAATCTTGTGTGATTACTACAGATGAGGTGGAAGTACCCAATGACATGGTGATAGGTACTTTAAAAATATTTTTAAATTTATTTAATTATTTATTTTATTTTTGATCATCACAGTCATTTATATCTCCCCATTTTCCCAAGAAAATTATACATTTTACATTAAATTTAATAAGGGTGTTATTAGTCAAAACTATTAAATGATGTCTCATACATATGGTTTATTTCAATATAATCCTTGGTGTAAATAGGGAATTCCAAATTTGAAGAAAATATTTATTACATGAAGATAGAAATTTGGTTTTTTAGTAGATGTTGAATTCCTTATCTTCAAAGTAGAGACATCATCATCTAACTCATATTTAGATCCACCCATAGTAGCTATACTGAGAAATATTTTTTGGGATGAAGAGAAAATAAAATATATGGATTGATAAAGTAATCCTCAAATTGAGAATGTATCTATTGTATAGAAATAAAATAATGTATTTAATAAGGAATTGATATGACATCCACCAGAGTGTGATGTTTCTTTTTCCATATTATTAATCTCTAATGAAAGACCAATATCAAAGACTCCCTATATAATTCTCCTAGTGGAATTATAGGATTTGATGAAATAACTATAGTAATTGTGTGATAAGGGATTGATTCACCCTAGTGTTTAACCATGGGAAACTCTATTTTATTCATTAAGAATAATGATATATCCATGAGGCTACGTATAGATTATAGAGAGATCAATTATAATATGTTAAAAAAAGTATCATCTTCTACAAATCGATGAATTATTAAATCAAAATTTTTTAATATTAACCATCATTCTAAGTATCATTAATTTTAAGTTACAATGGAAGTCATACCCAATAAATACTCTTGAACAATGTAGGGATCTTAACAAATTACAATTTTTCTATTTGGATTCACTAATGAACCCTTTGTTTCTATAGGTATAATAAATATAGTATTCAAGGAATATATTATTGTTTTTTTGACTATTCATTGATGATATTATCGTGTATTCTAAAATATATGAATACAAAGAGAATCACTTGTGGGAAATTTTAGAGACTCTTATATGAAAATAATTATATGGGAAATTTAGTATGTCTGAATATAAGCATCAAGAAATTTTTTTCTTTCCCATATTTTCTCCAAGGATGGAATATCATTTTATCATACAATTTCAAACGTACATAAAGAATGTTATAAAAAAATGAACATAACTAAGGTATGTGATTTCACTTGTTTAGCAAGTTACTATTGGGGATTTTTTCTGAATATTTCCTAATTAGATAACCCATTAATAATGATTTCATGTAAAGGGGTTATGTTCGTTTGAAAAATATAATTTGAAGAATTATTCAATGAACTATATAAAATATTGGTCAATTCGATGATTTTGAGTCAACCATATGGAATGGATGGGTTTCTGGTATATAATGATTTATTGAATAAGGGACTAGTTGTGGATTTATGAAAAATGATAAAGTTATTACATATGAATCGGTGAAATTGATTACACACGAATATAACTACCAAACCCACAATCTTGGGTTGGAAGCATTCATAATTGGTTTCAAAATATGGATAAATTATCTCTATGGTAAAATATATGAGATATATATTGATCATAAAATACTCAGATATTATTTTAAAAAGAGATCAATATGAGACAACAAAGATGGCTTGAGATACTCAAGGATAATGATTACTCAATACACTACCACCTAAGAAATTTAAATATAGTATTTGATTCATTGGGTATGAATGATCATGGATTTTTCGCCAAAATTAAGACTGATAGGGGTTATATGTTCTGGATTATACTAAATATGGATATTGGAATATTAAAATAATGTGGTAAATCATAGTTTTTTAAATGAAAGAGAACCCATATTTATTAGAAAAGATAAAATTTTCTTAATTTTATGATGATAACTTTTAGAAGAAAATTAATGACTCTAATGATGGGAAATTAAATAGAATTTCTTTTGATGATGGTGTTATGAAATTTTGATGGAGATAAATGGTTCCATATATAAATGAGCTAATAAGGAATTTTTGGTTGACACTCATACAATGAATTTATCTATACACACTGTTTTCATAATGATTTATAGGGATTTGAGGGAAAATTTTTTGTGGGATAACATGATTCAAAAAATTATGATTACATGTCTAGATGTTTTTTATCAAAATGTTACACTAGTGAGAAATAATCTTAAAGGATTCATATAACCTCTTCTTATTTATATGTAGAAATGGGATGACATTACTACAACCTTTTTCCCAGGACTACCAAAGAGTCTTAGAATGAATGATGAAATATGCTTTATCATTGAATTCCAAAATAAATATGCACATTTATATACTATAAGAAGAGATATACTTCTTGGTCTCCTCACAAGGTTCTATATTAATGATGTTGTGATACTTCATGGTGCAACCCAATCAATTATTTCTTATCAAGATCCCATGTTAACATTGATATAATGGAAGAGTCTATAGAAAGAATGTGGTATTGAGATTCATTTGAGAACTACCTACTCTCCTCAAACTCATGGGTAGACTGAAAATACTATTTAAATAATTGATTACATATCGAGGTAATGATCACAAGACATTCATGGTATGTGGTATAATTATTACCATTGATTTAATTTTCCTATAAAAACATATTCCATTCATGTATGAAAATGGATCTATATAAATCAGAATACTAAAAGATATTTTCTAGTCTGACTTGATCACATAAAGTTGTAGAAAAGGAAAATGTAGTAATAAAACATTATTTCAGAGTCAAAAATAAAGTAAAAAGGTATTAAGGATCATGTTAATGTATCCCAAAGTTTGAATATGAGATATGCAGATAATCAGAGGAAGGATCTGAAATTAAAAGAAGGATATCATGTTTTATTAAAAGAACCTCCATGGAATGGTGTCATAAGGTTTAGTATGAAAGGTAAGCTGATACCTTGATACATGGGATACTTTTATATTCATGAAAGAATATGAACTTTTTTTTATCATTTTGAAATTCCTCAAAACAATTCAAAACTATATGTCATTTTCTATATATCATAATTCATGAAGTACATACTATACAAAAATATTGTGAAAACCTATGATGAAATATAATTGGAACATGACCTATCATATAATGAAGAACATATCCAGATTCTTGAACAAGAGTGCAATTATTTAGGAATTAGTTGAAATTTCTTGTAAAGGTACATTGGAGAAATTAAAAAATAGAGGAAGAAATGTGGGAAACAGTGGATATTCAAATTATAAAATACCCACAAATATTTAGAAGGAAATATCCATGAAATTTGAGGATGAATTTTTTTAGTAGTTAAGTATGTAACTCTCCAAAAAAATGATAATATATATATTTAGGAATAAATTTCATTAATGTTTTATGATGCATGCAACACAAGGTTTAAACAAAACATGGCTTAATATTAATTTACATATATAATTTATAATTTTTTTTTCTAATTTTATAAAATTTAATTTTTAAAATGTAATTAATTTATTAAATCAAAATACCATAATTATATTATGGTAAATTTTTGGTACTTTTCTAAACAGTTTCATTTTTTCATGAATGGTAAAAATAATGAACATTAATTAAAAAATAGTTTTTTATTTAAATAATATATAGTTTTAAATAAAACATTTAATTTGTTTTAAAGAAATATTAAATCAAATTTATTTCAATAAGACCAAATTAGTTAATTTTAATCATTTTTATATATAATTTAGATATAGAAACATGGAATTATTTTGATCATTTTCACTTTAAAAACCTAATTTCTCTTCACCTATGTGAGATTAATTTTTAATGATGATTTTTCAATTATGGTAATTTAATTTGGAGAAATGGATTTCATAATTTTAGTAAAAAATATATAATTTATAATAATGTAAACATATTATTTTACAAAAATGAATACTGAATGCTTTAAAAATTAATTACCATGGTAATGTTAAAAATGGGTTTATGAGGACTCTATTAATAGGATTCATTCGTTGTTCAAAACTTCTGACATTTCTATCGTTGTCAATGGCTCCCCTAAAGGATATTTTAAATGCTCTAAGGGTGTCCGAAAAGTTGATCCTATATCTTCTATCCTTTTTTCCATCTAGGAAGACTATCTTACCCGAATTCTCACTAATATGGATTATCAATACAAGATAAAACGGATACAAGATACTCATGGCCTCAATGCCCTAACCCATCTTATTTATGCGGTTGACATTATTCTTTTTTATTAATTGGAGAAATAGAAATATTCTGAATATTAGAAATGATTTATCTCATTATGAGGTGGTTTCAGTTCAATCTGTTAGTTGGAACAAGTCATTTATTTTCTTTGGTAATGGATTTCCTGACAATTGTAAAACCAACATCATTGAAAGACTTGGAATTAAAGAGGGTATTTTACCTTTTACTTATTTAGGTGTTCCCTAATTCTGTGGAAGACCTAAAGCTGTGTATTTCTCTTATGTGGTGGATCAGGTTCTTCACCAACTTTCTTCCTGGAAGGGGAAATCCCTATCCATGGTTGAACGGATTTGCCTTGTCAAATCTAGCATTATCTCCAAAATGGTCTACTCTCTACTAATTTACAAATGAGCTTCCTCTATTCTTGAATAAATAAATGGTTACATTAAAAACGTTGGTTTGTCTGGTATCACTGTTGTATGAAAGCTTGTTACCATCCCTTGGTCTACATGCTACAAACCGTTGGAAAATGGTGGTCTCGACATTAAGAATTTCAAACTTTTCAATGAAGCTCTTCAAGCCAAACTCACTTGGAATTTGATCAATCAAATTACTAATGCCACTAAGTTTCTTTGAAAATGATTCTGGGAAAATCTTAAGAAAGGTAACATGAGTTATGTTTTATCCTCTATCTGGCCCTCCATTAGAGGCTCTTTCCAAAACATTCCTCATAACTCTAGATGGATGGTCAGTAAAAACTCCTCTTTGAATTTCTGGCTCATTAACTGGTCTGGCTCCCCCTGATTTCAATGTTATCTCCACACACCCCTCCTGAAAACATAAATCCCTCTATTCTTGATGTTATGAATTCCCCATATCCCAATCTCTTGGAGGCCATTATGCATGTGGTTGAATGTCATACCTTCTATATTACATATGATTTCCCCATGTGGGAACATGAACATAATGGTATCTTTGATTCAAAATCCTTCTATAATCAAAAACTTTCTTCATATAAAAATATTTTTTGGTATATCAATCATTTTTCTAATCATTGGATCAATACCTATAGACTTAATATTATTTGGAGGATTGCGCATAATCGTATTACTACTTATGTTTGCCTTCAGACCTTTGGCATCCATCTTTTAACTAAATGTCATATGTTTTATCAGCATAGAGAGGGTACCAACCATCTGGTCCTATCCTGTGCTACTTCTTCGGCTCTTTGGATTTTTATTGACATGTTTTATTGTAGATGACTTTGTTCTGACTCAATTACTATAAATCTGAAACGTTGTGTGGAGATCAATGCCTCGAAGAAAATCAAGAAACGTTTTTTCAGCTGTTTCCGAGCTCCTCCTTGTTGTATGGTATGATTGTATTGATATTTTACATAAAAGGCACTCACTCAATCTCAATGAAGGTCATTCGAGAATTCTCAATACTATAAGGGATGCCTCTTTGATTCAAAGGAATTTTTTAACAATTTTATGGAATATTTTATGATTATCAGACGGCTTCGGGTTTTCAGCCTCAACAAAATGCCGCGTAAATCAATTTAGGTGTTCTGGAAAGCCCATATTCTTGGATAGATAAAAATAAACATAGATGGAGATTCAAAAGGGAACCCAGGTCAAGTAGTTTTTGGAGCTATCTATAGGGATTATCTGTACCACTATCATTGGTTTTTCTTTGGAGGTTTCTCCAACACCACTTCCTTAGAATATGAGATGATGGCGGTGATCCAGACTGTTGATTTTGTGAAAAGAAAGGGTTGGAATGACATTTGGAATGCAAGAAACTCTACCTCCATCTTCCAAGAAATTTGGAATGGCATGGTCCACCATTCGTGGCCCCTTACACCTCGCTGGATGAGATGCATTGACTCTTTTAAAGAGATTAGATATATTTCCACACATTCCTACAAGTAAGCGAACATGGTGGCTGTTTCTCTTGCTAAAAAATGTATCAACCAGTGCGTTATTTGGGTTGATAATTTATTGGTTGACCTTCTTCCTCTTTTAGAACGAGATTGTAATAAAATCCCTTCTTTCAGAATTTTATTGTTACCTTATTTGATTATTAATAAAATGTGTCTTGGTCTTTGACCAAGACATTACCTTAAAAAAGTGCAACCCTATGAATTAATCCTATAGAAGAGGTTACTTTCTTCAATGAGCTTTTTTATATTATTTATTTATCCACACCCATTAATTATTATTAAACCATGATTATTTAATAAACGACTTATAATACAAATACTAGGATTTTTATATTGTAATGGAATAATGTACAACCATTTCCAATTCCATCAATTGGGTTGGAAAATCATTTTTTGTTTTTACGGTGGTCTACCAACTCACGTTCAAATGTCATTCGTTATTCCATTACCACCATTCACAGTTGGGAATGATGATAGATATAAAGTATATGAATTATATTTATAAACTAATGCTACATATGGTTTAATTATATCATATATGTATTTTTTACCATCCATTTCTTAGGAGATATGATAACGTCTCTCTTGTGTACATTAGACTACCACCTCGCGAAGTGATGCAATTCATCATTCAATAATACTTCACAAAGAAGATGACATGGATATGTTTAATGATTATACGTGATAAAAATGGAATAATTATGATATTAATGACCTATTTATCATTATATAATGATTATAAACCATATTATTTTTCTTACCCTTTCACTCACTGAATGATGATATCATCATTCCTTTAAATTTAGAAAACCACATTCACAATGTGATGTGACACTATTTTGATCACCACAATATATAGATTATATAAATATATATGCATATAATATGTTATATTTTATATAATGATAAATATGTAAATATTATATATTACATACCATTATTCCATAATGATGAATGGAAAATGGAAATGTTACCAATGCATATATAATACCTACCATATCCATGATCGTAGAATACTTTATTTTTCATAAAAACATTTCTTAATTTGTATTAAAAGTGTAATTTATGATAATTATGTCATGATTATTATTCTATAGATTTTAAAATTAAATATTACTTTAAATAACTAAATCATTAATGGAAAAACATTCATGATAATACATGGAAATTAACACTCAAAATATTAAAATAATGAAATATTATTATCAAACTAGTGTTAAAATGTTATTAAAGTATCAAATATGACATTAAAAATATTAATATGGCTTAGTTTTATGTTAATGAAATGTGTAAAACATATTTATTGGAGGATAAGTCATGTTCATCCAAAAAAAAGGGTGAGGTAATGTATTTCATCACAATTTAAATATTTTGAGAATTAAGAATTATTATAAACCAATTAAGTTTTATGTTGTGTATGAATTTACCCATTAAAATTTATTATCATTATTCATTCATAATTCATGGTAATTTTGGTTTTAATTTGAATCATTTCATCCATGTGGATTTCACTATCAAATTTCAAAGTGGTAATGTTATTATATAATATCACATTATTTTTTGGTAATTAAAATTTTCTTAAGACAATCAGTTTCTTGTAAACATTTTTCATTAGAAATCACATTTCTCTTAAATATAAGTATTATATAACAAGGGATATTATTATTTCCTAAACCATATAACTTGATTAAATATGGTGTTTACATTGAATTTTATCCATGTTACCACTTAAATATTTATATTTTGTAACTTTTACTCAATAATGATATTAGATTCATATCAACCCCTTAATTAAATCAATTATATGATATATGAGGAATGACTTGGACCTAATGTTTTGGGTGGGGTCCCATATAATATGTCCCTTTGATTCATTGGTTGGTCTCATGATTCAAATTATATTGGCCTAAATAAACATGGTGTCCACTTATAGTTCTTATATTTTATTGTGAAACGTCATGAATGTAAAGGTATCATTATTAGTAAGATCATGTCACCCAATAATTAATTATTTACTTCATTAAGAATTATGTTATTATAATCCAGGATATTTTCATAGTGATATTTTTTATGTATTCATTTCATTCTATTATGATTTATTATATGACATGAGTTTCATTTTTTTACCTTTACATATTGATTATTAATTATCTACTCATGATATCATTTTATAAAAATTGAATGTGTGTTTAGTAATTTACCTTTCGTTATTAAATATTATTTAATGATTAATGAATGCATCAATTTTACATAAACATTATAGAGTAATTAAGCTCAAACTTATTATGTTTCACACCACCAGTATATGAAAAAGAGATTGTTTTATTATTCTAAGGATTAATATTATATTATATTTCTATGTGTTGTGTTTTATTTTCTATTCCCAATGTAAAATGGGTATTATGTATGTATCTTTTTCCCCAATACTACAAAACATATTAGCGATATAGGATTTTTATTTTTTGTATATATTCCAATGGAATAATGTAGGTACCGACTCTAGGCTACTAAAGTTAGGTTTATTACATAAAATATACGAATAAATACCTTTTCACAGGTTTGAAGTCAAACACACCTAAAATATAGTATTAATATTCTCATTTATATTTTGGTAAAATTGAGGTTTTATTTCTTTTATGATTACATGATCATCAATTATTTATATTCCCAATGTGAATTTAATTTATTGTTACATTTATAATCTTCTTATGTGTATTTATTTCCTCTATTCACAATCACTTTACAATTTTGTTGGTGGTCACGAGAGAATATTTATTATTGATTCAAAAGTGAGGTGGTGAAAAGTTTTAATTGGTTTTTTATACTGTAATTCAACCATCATCTTATATTTTACCTTCCTTGGTAGTCTAGTCAAACTCAAGGTATCAATACTATATCTAAATTTATGAATTTTCTTGATATTATGAAATAAATTTCAATTTGATTATTATTATGTGGTTTTTATTTTTCATACAGTAATTATTTTTTTGGAAAAAAGAATATTTTAATGAAATATATATTTTATATTTGATTTATTGATAATATAAATCCAAATCGACCTCTTATTTTCAATGGTTTTGAACATTAATATAATTCAAATTACATAGACATTAATTATTAAAATTGTATTTTAATTTTATATATATTAATAGGTAGTTAAAATATTCTAGAAAAATAATATACTTCTTTTTTCTAGGGATTAAAATATTGAGAATCAATTTAATTATTTAGTGAATAATATTTTTCTATGTATGATATAATGAAACATATATTGTCATGTATTATGTTTTAAAATAGAAATAAATTGAAAAATAGTTAGAATTAATGAAATTTAGAACTTATAATGTGTTGCAGAAAAAGGGATCAATACATTGGGATGAATAATATAATATTGAACTAGTGTTTTGTGATTGATTCACTCAAATGCCTAAAATAATGTTGAAAATAACTAATAACATAAAATATCTTTATAACAACCCACACTTTACATACATTGTTAATACATCAAAATTGAAGCACACTTATTACAACATATGACAAAACCACAAAGGACCGTATAGGTATAGTGTCTTTAGAAACTGGGAAACATAAACAACTGGTTCATAAATCTTATACAGTGTCTCCCATTTATTTCATCATATCTAGGGTCCCTTTTAGCATATTCTACTTAATATCTATCTTCCTGTCCTGGGGAAAAGAAAACATAAAAGGGTGAGCTCAAATGCTCAGCAAGGGCAAATAAAGGAAATAAAAATCATATCATATCTTTATGAAAATCAAAACCTGCAAAAGAGATCATAATATCTTAACATGGAATAAATCATAGAAGTGAAAATGAGATCCCCATAATCATAACATAAAACTTGAAACTTTGTGGCATGCACACATAATCATGGAAAATCATTTCTTGTTAGTCATGACTCATTGCCAAGACTATCTTAGTGGACAAAGTCCCTTTCTGAACCGAGTTCACTCCTCGTTTCCGTCCTGTATCACTGAACCGAAATAACCTTCCGTTCCAGCCATGTCTATCTCATGAGATATAAAATCATTACCCAATGCATTGGAGGGAGATATAGGTCCCACCCATCTTATAATGAATCCTTTCTTATGTGTGCCACATAATCATAAAACATACATCATCGCATAACACATGTAACAAAAATGGGATTCTTGAAACATCATGACATCATAAATCAATTCATATAAGATAAAGGAATTCATAAACATAATTCCATCACAACATAGTCAAATCAATGTAAAAATATGTATAGAAACAGAACCCTTTATTATCTTAGATGGAAGATTATTTTGATAAAACACTTGAATTGAATTCTTGAGGAAAATATCCTTTCTTTTTCAAAATCAATTTCTTTTCACAAAACATCATGCAATTTTAAAATAAAGAGATTTTATTGAAAATAGTCATGAAATCTTTTAGAGGAAGCTTCATGAAAATAAGGCTTTATAAAACAGTAGAAATCTGTTCGTGCCGTATAAGTTAAAAAAAAACATTCTTCGTACTTTTGTCGAAAAAGTCAAAAAGTACCTCATATGACAAAAGATTCCTTTCATAGATATTACTAAAAACTCATAGAAGGGTAAAAATGGATTTAAACAATTGTAGGTGGATGGAAATAATATTACATGTTGATGAAACATGGATGTGGATGATAAAATACACCCCAGTAAATACTTATGAATAAACAATCTCGGATAAAAATGAGATTGTGATATTTCCCTTACCTTAGGTCCGATTTTCTTTGTTCGTGTCCGAAGCTCCTGTATAATGGTTTAAATAATGTTATTGACTTATTCCAGAATCATACATATTGATATGAGATCATATATGGTCATATTATTAGCTTCTTTTTAGTAATATTTCATTGTTACTTGTTACTCGGGTCTTTATAACTTTTTGTTCTTATGCGTGTTTTTTCGAATAAATTCTTATTCTTATCTTTAGGTTATAGATAATTCATTTCCAGAATGGTATTAGTGTAGTATATACCATATTCATTCATTCAATTAATTTATATAATCATTATGAAATGAAGATCATGTAGAACGAGTCGCATCACATCGTGGAGACGGTATTCCGTACGTACGAACGAGTGATGATATCGTTCCTATGATCGTGGAATTGTATTGGAGTATATATATATATTATTTCAGTATCAATATTACTTAATAATAATCATATATAGTTACTCATTACACCATTATACCCATCCTTGTAAGGTGATGGTGGAAAATAGATTACACCACGGCGTGGAGACGGTATTCCGTACGTACGCACGTGCGGTGATTTCATTTTTCCGTAGGATGGATAGAAGGTGAATTAGGGTTGTTTCATATTTATAATAACATATCAGTATGTAAGTAATACTGATGTTATTACTTTATCATGAAACAACTAAAGAAGAAGAAGTTGAAGAAGAAAGAAATTGAAAAGATCGGTAATGGATATTACCTCTTCTTTGGAACGCCTCTTTGAATCCTCCACTTAAGGAACTATGATTGGTCTTTGGAGAAGACCAGGACCTCTAGGATTATTCTAGGGAAGTGGAGAGGAGAAAATGGCAGGGGTTGGCCGAGCTTGAGTGCTCAAATTGGTGTGAGGAGGAGGGGGAGGAGGTGCCCTTTTATAAGGGAGGAGAGGGGCACCTTAGGAATATCTCAAAATATTATTTTATATTAAAGTCAAAATCGGTTTATAATGGTTCCAAAGGGTCTTATTTCGAAGCTAAAGTGGGGATGGGTCGAAATCCTATCAACCAATAGGATTTAGACAAGTTTAGGGTATTATTTTAACCTTATCAATTAGATTTAACTCTAAGTTAATTAATTTAACTTTTACCGTGTCTTTTTGTTTTCTTTCACTATATGGTTAATACACTTACTATAACATGCCAAACGAACCCCAAATTGTTTATTATTAATATATATATCCTTATCTAAGTCATTTGGCCGAACCTTAGATTTTTGGGAATAAAATAACAATTAATAATATAATATTTGATTTAAAAACTATTTTGTGTCAATTTTGACACTATTTGATATATGATTTTTGTGAAAGTCATAACAGAATTATATGTTCGAACCAAGTTTATTAAATCAACAATAATATATCATAGTAACCTAGAAAATTAGTGGAATTCATAAAATGTCTCAAATTACATTTATTTTGGTATTTATATTATCAATTTTGTCAATATTTCATTAATAAGATAATTACTGCATCATCTTTGTGTCATAAATAAATTAAATTATTTGATGTCTAAAAATTACAAATAAAATACCATCATGTAGGAAAGCTTTTTAGCTTTCTAATGAATATTGACAATCGAATTTATCTTATGTATAACCACATATTAAAAATGATTTACTTATTAAACTTTGATTTTAACTATTTTAACCCTTCTTTAAATAAATTAATAATAAATGTCCTAATCTAATCCAAGTGGGCCTAAATGGACATATTTTATTCCTAAGTTTGTTTTTGGTCGAATTACACTTGTCCAATAGAATTAGGACATGTGTTAGGGTAATATTAATATCATATTTACCCTTAGTTACCCTATTTACTATTAACCGCGGTAAAAATAGTAAAAAGTTACTATTCACCAAAAAATTATTTTTATCTTATTGAACCACATTTTACTTACTGACATCAACCGTGTCTGTCGGATTTTTGAAATTCCATTCACAGAAGCGGTAAAATTATGTTTTATGCAAAATTCAGTTTTTTAACCTACCACTTAGTGGTTTCACTATTCATCAAAAATTGATAGTTTTCAGAAAAATACCAAAATTTCACCCTAGGCTAATTTCGATATTCTGAGTCCAAAAATGAAGCCCATTTGAAAAATAAAATTTATAAATTTTCAAAAAGTGGTTATTACTATTCATAACGGCTAGTTTTAATAGCATATTGTTGTTTAGTGAAACTCGGTATTGCGTACGACGCAAGCTATCGAGGAAGGTCGCGATTGCGTGTAAAGCAAGCCAAGCAAGTGTTTTGTAGAAAAATATTCCTTTGATGATTTATATAACATAAAAGTCTCGGGTGTTACATTCTACCCCCCTTAAAAAGAATTTCGCCCTCGAAATTCGTCACTCTGTAACAAACAAATGAGGATACTTCTCCCTCATCATATCCTCAAGCTCCCATGTAGCTTCTTCAAGTTGGTGGTTCCTCCATAAAACTTTCACCAAGCGAGTGGTCTTGTTTCGTAGGACTTTTTCGCTACGATCCAGAATCTCTATCGGCTATTCTTCATAAGAAAGATCTTGCTCCAGCGGTACAACTTCTGAGCTGAGTACATGTGAAGGATCTGGTATGTACTTTCTCAGGAGAGATACGTGGAACACATCGTGAACTTGAGAGAGATTCGGTGGAAGCGCCAATCGGTAAGCTACCTTCCCAACATGATCCAGTATTTCAAAAGGACCGATATATCTAGGGCTCAACTTCCCCTTCTTTCCAAATCTCATAACCCTCTTCCAGGGTGATATTCGTAAGAACACTTTATCGCCCACTTCAAACTCTAGGTCTTTTCTTCGGTTGTCGGCATAACTTTTCTGTCGACTCTGAGCTGCTCTTATGTGTTGTTGAATAGATCTAACCTTTTCTGCCATTTCATCAACGAGATCAGGTCCTAATAGATTTCTTTCCCCAACTTCATCCCAGCAAGTTGGAGTCCTGCATTTCATTCCATAGAGAGCTTCATAAGGAGCCATCTGAATACTGGAGTGAAAGCTATTATTATAAGAAAATTCCACCAAAGGTAGGTGTTGATCCCAACCTCCTTTGAAATCCATAGTGCAAGCTCTCAACATATCTTCTAGGGTTTGAATTGTTCTCTCAGACTGACCGTCTGTCTGGGGATGATAAGCAGTGCTGAAACTCAACTCTGTATCCAGAGTATGCTGAAGACTTCGCAAGAACTTCGAGGTAAATCTCGGATCTCGATCAGATATAATAGAAAGTGGTACTCTATGCAATCTTACCACTTCCTTTATATATATCCTGGCAAGCTGATCTAGAGAGAAATTCTCTCTAATAGCAATGAAGTGTGAAGACTTTGTAAGACAATCAACTATGACCCAGATAGCATTATTGCCTTTGGATGTTTTAGGAAGTCCTGTGACAAAGTCCATAGTGATGTTTTCCCATTTCCATTCGGGTATGGGTAATGGTTGTAACATCCCCTTAGACTTCTGTCTCTCAGCTTTAACTCGTTGACAAACCAAGCATCGAGAGACATATTCAGCAACATCTCTTTTCATGCCATCCCACCAGAAGTACTCTTTCAGGTCCCTATACATCCTCGTGCTTCCAGGATGAATAGAAAATGAATAACTATGAGCCTCATCCAGTAGCTCTTTCATTAATTCGGGGATGGGAGGAACGCAAACCCGATTCCTGAACTTTATTATCCCATCACAATCAAGGTTGAATTCAGGAACATTTCTCACCTTCTTTTGTAACTCGACATCTTCTTTCTGTGCCTCTTTAATCTTCACATGTATAGATGGTTGAACATTCATTTGAGAAAGATAAGATTTTTCCCCTTCCATTATAATTCCAAGATCCATCCTTTATAAATCCATAAATATTGGATCTTTTGTGATCCTCATCATGGATAAACTAGCATGGTCTTGTCGACTTAATGCATCTGCCACCATGTTTTATTTCCCAGGGTGGTAATGGATTGAGCAGTCATAATCCTTAATCAGCTCCAACCATCTTCTTTGGCGCATATTCAGCTCCTTTTGTGTGAAAATATACTTTAAACTTTTATGATCAGTATAAATATCACACCTTTCACCATAAAGGTAATGCCTCCAAATCTTTAATGCAAAGATTACCGCAGCCAACTCCAAATCATGTGTTGGGTAATTTTGCTCATGAATTTTCAACTGTCGTGAGGCATAAGCTATCACCATATCATTTTGCATAAGAACACACCCCAATCCCTTCTTGGATGCATCACTGTAGATCACAAACCTTTCTCCACTACAAGGCAGTGGGAGCACAGGTGCACTGGATAACCTTCTTTTCAACTCCTTGAAATTCTCTTCACATTCCTCTGTCCAGACAAACTTAACTCCTTTCTGAGTCAACTTGGTGAGTGGATTAGATAATCATGAAAAATCTGTTACAAAACGTCGATAATATCCAGCCAAACCAAGAAGACTTCGGATCTCAGTTACTGTTGTTGGTCTTGACCATCTTTCGATAACCTCTGTTTTTGCTGGATCCACAGATATCCCCTCTTTTGAGATTATGTGACCCAAAAATGCAACTTTTTGAAGCCAAAATTCACACTTGGTAAATTTGGCATAAAGCTTCTCCTTTCTCAGGGTCTTCAATATAATTCTCAAGTGATCTTCATGCTCTTCCTTGCTCTTTTAATAGGCAAGAATATCGTCTATAAAGACTAACACAAATTGATCAAGATAGTCTCTAAAGACTCTATTCATTAGATCCATGAAGATAGCAGGGGCATTAGTAAGACCAAATGGCATCACTATAAATTCATAGTGTCCATACCTTGTACGGAAAGCCGTCTTTGGTATATCCTCCCTTTTGACCCTTAATTGATGATACCCTGAACGAAGATCAATCTTGGAAAAGTATTGAGCTCCGCGTAGTTGGTCAAATAAGTCATCAATGCGTGGGAGAGGATATTTGTTCTTGATAGTGATCTTGTTAAGTTCTCGATAATCAATGCAGAGTCTCATTGATCCATCTTTCTTCTTAACAAATAGAACAGGTGCTCCCCAAGGTGACGCACTAGGGCGTATGAATCCCTTATCAAGATTCTCTTGGAGTCGCTTCTTCAATTTTTGCAACTCAATTGGGGCCATTCTATAAGGTGTCTTTGAAATAGGCAAAGCACCTGGTACGAGTTCTATTGAAAACTCAACTTCACGATTTGGTGGAAGACCCGGCAATTCCTCCGGAAAGACATCATCAAACTCACGTACAATGGGAATATTCTTAATCGTGAGTTTCTCACCAACCATTTGAGATAAATAACCTTCATTTAGTGGAATCAATACCCATAAGATGGAAGAAATTTCCACTGGAAGGTTATGTTCATCCTTGCATTGGTATACGATCGTAGATTGATCTGGAATATGAAATGTGACTTCCCTTCTTTGGAAATTGATATGAGCTCCATGTAGAGAAAGCCAATCCATGCCAAGAATCACATCAAATTCCACTAAAGGAAGGATCACAAGATTTGCAGGAAGCACTTTCCCACAAACTTCGATCGGAGAAGAATTATAAACTTTTGATGCGATTGATGTGCCATTAGGTGTTGTCACAGCTAACTCAACATCTAATTGTTGAGGTAATACGGTGATACCCTTAGAAAATTTTTCAGAAATAAAAGAGTGGGTGGATCCAGAATCAAATAAAACATTTGCTACTTTAGAGTGGATGGTAAGTGTACCTTTCACCACATCGTTATCGTACTCCACATCGCTGATAGAAATTGCATGTGACTTTCCTTTGTCTTTAGCCTTAAGAGTTTGTTGACGTCGACCATCATCATCAACCCTTGGATTTGGGCATTGATTGGCATAATGCCCCATCTCCTTGCACTTGAAACATTGAAGTGTAGTAGGATCATTCTATGTATCCCTTCCTTTGTTTGCGTCATTAGACATCTTCTTCCCATTATCACGACATTCAAATGCCCGATGACCTTCTTTTCCACATTTAAAACATTTACTTGTCCCTTTAAGACAACTCCCTCCATGTTTCTTTCCACACTTTGAGCATAAGGAAAAGCTCATCTTCTTTTCCGTGTGCTCTTTAGATTTTTCTTTGAATTCCATCTTCCTCTTCTTATCAAACCCATGTGACTGATGGGTTACTCCAATCTCCATCTCGACTTTGAGAGCACATCGAACGATTTCCTCGTAGCTATTGAAGTCCCTTATGGCTAACGCCCTTCGAAGACTTGGTTTTAAGCCACTAAAGAATTGATCGATCTTACTCTCAGGTTGGATAATAATACCAGAAGCGTACCTTGCATGTCTGGTAAAATTTGCTTCATAGGTACCAACAGATTCATCATCCCTTTGCTTCAGTTCAAGGAACTCTTTCTCCATCATTGTTCGGAGAATACGAGGGAAGTACTTATTGAAAAATAAGTTCTTGAACTCGTCCCATTCCATAGACTCAATTTCATCCCTTTGCCTCGTATTCTTAACAAGATTCCACCATTGATCCGCATCTCCTTCCAAACGATACACTGCTAGGATGACTTTATCATTCTCAGAACATTGAAGAACTGAAAATATCTTTTCAGTAGTACTAATTCATTGTTCAGCAACTAATGGATCAGTAGACCCGCTGAAAGATGGTGGACGCTGCCTCATGAAGGATTCAACAGAATGTTTCTCCCTCCTTTGTTCGTTTGGAAATCCTGCATGATTCATAGCTTGAGAAAGTTGTGTGAGCATGGATACAAGATTTTGCATTCCAGCTCCCATATCGTTTGGTTGCTCAGGGGGACAATCACTGCATTGCCCATCGCATTCCGCATTAACACGGTTCCTTCGGGTTCCAGCCATTGACTAAAACCAATAAGAATAGTGTGAGCAACACTAATTATAATAGGAAACCACATAATTCAAGAAAAAAAAATTTCATGCTTATGGTCTTATCCTAGGTTATTCATGGCCATTTCTAAGATTGTGTTCTATGATTAGACTTATCCTTAGGGTTCTTACTAAGGCTTTCACATCCTAGTTTCCAAAGGTTGACTATACCTTTCCTCTGATACCAACTATAACGACCCACACTTTACATACATTGTTAATACTTCAAAATTGAAGCACACTTATTACAACATATGACAAAACCACAAAGGACCGTATAGGTATAGTGTCTTTAGAATCTGGGAAACATAAACAACTGGTTCATAAATCTTCTACAGTGTCTCCCATTTATTTCATCATATCTAGGGTCCCTTTTAGCATATTCTACTTAATATCCATCTTCCTGTCCTGGGGAAAAGAAAACATAAAAGGGTGAGCTCAAATGCTCAGCAAGGGCAAATAAAGGAAATAAAAATCATATCATATCTTTATGAAAATCAAAACCTGCAAAAGAGATCATAATATCTTAACATGGAATAAATCATAGAAGTGAAAATGAGATCCCCATAATCATAACATAAAACTTGAAACTTTGTGGCATGCACACATAATCATGGAAAATCATTTCTTGTTAGTCATGACTCATTTCCAAGACTATCTTAGTGGACAAAGTCCCTTTTTGAACCGATTTCACTCCTCGTTTCAGTCCTGTATCACTGAACCGAAATAACCTTCCTTTCCAGCCATGTCTATCTCATGAGATATAAAATCATTACCCAATGAATTGGAGGGAGATATAGGTCCCACCCATCTTATAATGAATCCTTTCTTATGTGTGCCACATAATCATAAAACATACATCATCGCATAACACATGTAACAAAAATGGGATTCTTGAAACATCATGACATCATAAATCAATTCATATAAGATAAAGGAATTCATAAACATAATTCCATCACAACATAGTCAAATCAATGTAAAAATATGGATAGAAACAGAACCCTTTATTATCTTAGATGGAAGATAATTTTGATAAAACACTTGAATTGAATTCTTGAGGAAAATATCCTTTCTTTTTCAAAATCAATTTCTTTTCACAAAACATCATGCAATTTTAAAAGAAAGAGATTTTATTGAAAATAGTCATGAAATCTTTTAGAGGAAGCTTCATGAAAATAAGGCTTTATAAAACAGTAGAAATCTGTTCGTGCCGTATAAGTTAAAAAAAACATTCTTCGTACTTTTGTCGGAAAAGTCAAAAAGTACCTCGTATGACAAAAGATTCCTTTCATAGATATTACTAAAAACTCACCGAAGGGTAAAAATGGATTTAAACAATTCTAGGTGGATGGAAATAATATTACATGTTGATGAAACATGGATGTGGATGATAAAATACACCCCAGTAAATACTTATGAATAAACAGTCTCGGATAAAAATGAGATTGTTATATTTCCCTTACCTTAGGTCCGATTTTCTTTGTTCGTGTCCAAATCTCCTGTATAATTGTTTAAATAATGTCATTGACTTATTCCAGAATCATACATATTGATATGAGATCATATATGGTCATATTATTAGCTTCTTGTTAGTAATATTTCATTGTTACTTGTTACTCAGGTCTTTATAACTTTTTGTTCTTATGCGTGTTTTGTCGAATAAATTCTTATTCTTATCTTTAGGTTATAGATAATTCATTTCCAGAATGGTATTAGTGTAGTATATACCATATTAATTCATTCAATTCATTTATATAATCATTATGAAATGAAGATCATGTAGAACGAGTCGCATCACATCGTGGAGACGGTATTCCGTACGTACGAACGAGTGATGATATCGTTCCTATGATCGTGGAATTGTATTGGAGTATATATATATATTATTTCAGTATCAATATTACTTAATAATAATCATATATAGTTACTCATTACACCATTATACCCATCCTTGTAAGGTGATGGTGGAAAATAGATTACACCACGGCGTGGAGACGGTATTCCGTACTTACGCACGCGCGGTGATTTCATTTTTCCGTAGGATGGATAGAAGGTGAATTAGGGTTGTTTCATATTTATAATAACATATCAGTATGTAAGTAATACTGATGTTATTACTTTATCATGAAACAACTAAAGAAGAAGAAGTTGAAGAAGAAAGAAATTGAAAAGATCGGTAATGGATATTACCTCTTCTTTGGAACGCCTCTTTGAATCCTCCACTTAAAGAACTAAGATTGGTCTTTGGAGAAGACCAGGACCTCTAGGATTATTCTAGGGGTGTGGAGAGGAGAAAATGGCAGGGGTTGGCCGAGCTTGAGTGCTCAAATTGGTGTGAGGAGGAGGGGGAGGAGGTGCCCTTTTATAAGGGAGGAGAGGGGCACCTTAGGAATATCTCAAAATATTATTTTATATTAAAGTCAAAATCGGTTTATAATGGTTTCAAAGGGTCTTATTTCGAAGCTAAAGTGGGGATGGGTCGAAATCCTATCAACCAATAGGATTTAGACAAGTTTAGGGTATTATTTTAACCTTATCAATTAGATTTAACTCTAAGTTAATTAATTTAACTTTTACCGTGTCTTTTTGTTTTCTTTCACTATATGGTTAATACACATACTATAACATGCCAAACGAACCCCAAATTGTTTATTATTAATATATATATCTTTATCTAAGTCATTTGGCCGATACTTAGATTTTTAGGAATAAAATAACAATTAATAATATAATATTTGATTTAAAAACTATTTTGTGTCAATTTTGACACTATTTGATATATGATTTTTTTGAAAGTCATAACAGAATTATATGTTCGAACCAAGTTGATTAAATCAACAATAATATATCATAGTAACCTTGAAAATTAGTGGAATTCATAAAAAGTCTCAAATTACATTTATTTTGGTATTTATATTATCAATTTTGTCAATATTTCATTAATAAGATAATTACTGCATCATCTTTGTGTCATAAATAAATTAAATTATTTGATGTCTAAAAATTACAAATAAAATACCATCATGTAGTAAATAGTTTTATCTTTCTAATGAATATTTACAATCGAATTTATCTTATGTATAACCCCATATTAAAAATGATTTACTTATTAAACTTTGATTTTAACTATTTTAACCCTTCTTTAAATAAATTAATAATAAATGTCCTAATCTAATCCAAGTGGGCCTAAATGGTCATATTTTATTCCTAAGATTGTTTTTGGTCGAATTACACTTGTCCAATAGAATTAGGACATGTGTTAGGGTAATATTAATATCATATTTACCCTTAGTTACCCTATTTACTATTAACCGCGGTAAAAATAGTAAAAAGTTACTATTCACCAAAAAATTATTTTTATCTCATTGAACCACATTTTACTTACTGACATCAACCGTGTCTGTCGGATTTTTGAAATTCCATTCACAGAAGCGGTAAAATTAAGTTTTATGCAAAATTCAGTTTTTTAACCTACCACTTAGTGGTTTCACTATTCATCAAAAATTGAAAGTTTTCAGAAAAATACAAAAATTTCACCCTAGGCTAATTTCGATATTCTGAGTCCAAAAATGAAGTCCATTTGAAAAATAAAAATTATAAATTTTCAAAAAGTGGTTATTACTATTCATAACGGCTAGTTTTAATAGCATATTGTTGTTTAGTGAAACTCGGTATTGCGTACGACGCAAGCTATCGAGGAAGGTCGTGATTGCGTGTAAAGCAAGCCAAGCAAGTGTTGTGTAGAAAAATATTCCTTTGATGATTTATATAACATAAAAGTCTCGGGTGTTACAATCTTAGAGGGAGAATTTTTAGATATGACCAACTTTTGGAGAATAGAAAAATATCATGCCTAAAGAATGTGTATCTAAATTAGGATTTATAGATGACACTAAAAGAAAAAAAGACCAATTGTGTTTTATTTTCTTTTACTTACAATAGTTTAAATTATAAGGATTAAACTATAGACCATATAATGATATTCCTAATGTAAATCATTATACAAGGTGAGTGAAGGCGAATTTTCCAATTATTCTAAGATAATAGACCGGTATATGGGAGAAATATTTTTTTCATAGAGATAAAAGTATTGATAATAATTAAAATAATGAGAAGAAATAATCTAATGAACTTATCTACTATTAATATTGAATGTATTTTAATATACATCTAGATTTCCTAGAGTTGAAAATAATAGATAGAAATACTATAAAAATATATTATAAGAGAGAATATAATAAAAATTTTAATGTGTTAGACACATGGAGTGTTATATGTGGTGATAATATTTCCGAAATTTTATAAAAATATAGTGATGAATTCATAAAGATCATAATATTCTATGAAAATTTTCCAATTTTTTACAATTTTTCCATTGGTTGGATGTAAGCATAAGTTCATACTAATTTCACTCTTTCCTAAAAAAATTAATGATGAAAGTGATAGTGAAAGTGAATATGAAGATGATTTTTTTTTATTTTTTAAGAAAATTTTCTATATGTGGCATCTCATGTAAGAAATAATAAAGGATTAAATGATAAATGTGATAAATCTATTGATAATTCATATAATCTTGTTATGAATTAAAATGAACATGATATAAAAGTGAAGCGTTGGAATGGAATGTTGAATTCAAAATTAGATTATTTGAATAGTTATTTTTCAATAGCTATTATTGAAAGAAAGTTTAAAAGGTATTTTAAAATACTTATAAGATCATATTATGTCATTTTATAGATAAATTATAGTTAAATTTAATAATTCAAATTGTATAATAATTACATTGGGGGTTCGATTTATCAAAAAACATATTTTTACATAGAAAAGACCCTTTTTAATAAATGTGAAATTGAGTAAATTATAGAGAACAATTCACACTGAATAGACTTCATTCATATAGAAGAAATAAATATTTTATTTGTAAACAACTCATTATTAATGATAAAATAAGCCAAGAGGATTTGGGTACCAAATATTCTTCCAAAAAATTATTTTGTATTTAATAAGATCTATATACTAAAGGAATTTTTTTTGAAGTAGTTATGTCACTGCGTATCAGTAGATGAATATAAATATCAGATACCTAGTAATTTATATTTATGTTAAACAGAACGTATATTCCATTATGATATTAATGTATATTTTTAACTTCTAAAATTATTTATTAATATCTTGCATCAATTCCTTTAATTTAGAGAGACTTATATTTTTTTATTTCATTATCTACCGTTAAAATAATAAAATTTAATTTTCAAAAATCTAATATATTCGGAAAACTTTATCTAGAACCATATTAAAAATAAAAATGTCATGTTAGTTCACTGTAATATAACTTTAATATAAAATTATCATTTATTTTTATTAAAATAGATTTTTTATGGAATTTTTTTAAATAAAATGGGACTTCATATTATAATTTTTTTGATTTTTTATTTTCATGGATGTGAATTGTTAAAAAAAATTCAATTGAAGGAGTTAATAATTAAATATTTAATTCTCATAATAATGTATTAAGTCATATATTATTGTCAGATTTGATCTAGTTTATTAGATATTGGTTAATCAATATTTTTAGTGATCCACCTATGATTCCAATATAGGGTAGTGGATCGAGAGTTGTTTTATCACATTCATTATGAAATTATTTATATATCTCTTTCTGAGTTTTTTAATAATTATTCTCTGTATATTTGTGTTATAGAAACACATGAATAAATTTTATACATGGAGATCATATATTAATTTATTTACTATATCTATTTGATTTTAAAGAAACTGTTTTTTTGTAGAGGTAATAATTTTTCAAGGATGGGAAATACATTTAGAACTTAAATAAAACTATGAGGTGAACGATCCATTGATTATTCATGGGTTATATAGAACTACAATGTTCATTGAATCAAGATGTTAGGAAAGTTTATCATTTACCCACTTTTAAAACACTCTGTGGTTTAATATGATAAGGGATACTTATATTCTAGGACTTCTATTGGTGGGTGAGTCACTTTTCGTTTCACATAGGATTTAGAAAATTAAAAATTATTATTTTTACACAACAGTTAAGGAAATTACATTTCGGGTTCAGGAAATGTTTTATAAGATGAAACATACATCTCCAAATTTGTGGATGATATTTTATCTCATCTTGTTATTATTTTTCCAAACTAGAGTATTAAGGATAATGTAATGAATCAAGTTATCCATCTATAGGATTTTCTTTTTAATTTGAAAAATCTAAATCTGGATAAAAATGTATGTGGATAGATTTGATTTATTTTTATATTAGTGGTTAAGATGATTTTCTCCCAAATGTTGAACATGATTTTGTTAATAATTTTTCATGTTATGAAGTAAAAAATGAATTTCATAATGAAAAGTGTTAATGAAAATCTGATTGATATTGATACAATCTATAATATGATTTAAATGTGTGACATTAGAAGGAAAAAAGTTAATTAGGAAGTCATCGAAGGTTGTTATGTCAGATGATCAGAAAATTGTTTAGAAGATAACAAGGGACAAGGGAATGAATACATAAAATGATAATATAAAAGCTGTAGTAGTATCTCAAATTCCCAATTCAACTTCACTAAAGAGTAAGTAAGTATAATTTCTTCAAAATCTACCAATTTTATGTAAAAGGAATTCAACAGAATAATTATTGAAATTAATGGAGCATTACTGTGAATATTGGGGAAAAATATTAAGAAGAATTGAATAATAAAGAATAATATGTCTATACGAAATCATTTCATTAGATTGAATAAGGTTAAAGATATTTACATAACATATGAAGGTCATCAAAAGATATATAAGGATAAGAATAAAATCTGATATTCACTAAATGAGATAGTATCTCATGTTGTGAGGAATATTATACCTTCTATTACCATCAAAAGAGATTCATGTTAATGAAAAACCTATCTAGATGAATAAGGAAAAATAAAGGAAATTTTAAGGAGAATTAATTGAATATTAGGATAAATAATCATCACTATCCTCTACTCATTTAGTTATTGGAACGTTTACTAAATGGAAAGTTGAAGAAGTTATTCACAAATAATTAATTTCATCAATGTATTATTCAATGGAAGTTACTTCATCTGATGTTCCAACTATTATAGTTCAATCTGAAATTGGATATTTTTAGATAGAAGAAATTGAAATAAAGATAAGAAAGAGATAGATGTTGGAAAATATTTGTCATGTAGAGATCTATGCGCTTATACATCTTATGATAAAAAATTAGCCACTACTAAAATTAATTATCCAGATGTAGGGAAATTTTTTTGATTGAGATTTAGATTATCAATTGATGCTAGAAGTAAGATAATTTCATCAAAATAATTATATATTAAAGAATGTTTAATTAATATTAAAAAAATCCAGTAATATTAAATAATTTATATATATTTCTATTGGGTGATAAAAATAACTAAAAATACAACCATTAGTAGTTTTAAATGAAAAAGAAAAATATGATAGTTTATCTAAATCAACATCAAGTACCATATCACTAAGAATTGATTGAAATCATAATTATCATAATAATTTACAAAGTTGGTTTCTAATGTATCTAAAATATTACTTGATAAAAATTTCTGGTTCAATATCATTTATAGTCATATAATTAATTATCTAGAATCAATATTTTTTAAAAAACTACTTGATTCAGTTTCAAAATTTTATGGTGATTGGAGAAATGTAAATTAAGAATGTGAGAACTATTCCTAAATGATATTATATGTTCCTAAATAACTGACTTTTTTTGGAAAAATAAATCTAATCTATATATGGATTGATGTATTCACTAGATTAGAATTCATAAATATTTATTAAAAGTCACCATGTGCATGAAAATTTTTTTAATAAGAAAAGTATTAATAATGATGATCATCACAATTTATTCATAAGTTAAAACCATTTTCAGTTTCATATAACAGTCGAATATCATTGTAGAATAAAATAAATAATGTTTCAGAAGAAAATATAGTTGTAGAGGATCATTATATGAATGTTAACGATGATAATTATTTTGAGAAACAAATGTGGATTCAGCAAATCATCCATATGATTGAAAAATTTCTCAGGAAGGATTAAATTTTAATTTTTGGTTTTCTTATGTTCTATTGATGATGGCTGTAAAACTAATCGTATAATTGTTTTTATTTTATGGAATGTAAAAATCTATTGTGAATTTTATTCCATTTCTTATATTATATCAATTACCATTTCATGATTTTCTTATTCACTTTTTTTTGATTTTCCATTGTATAAATGTTTTATATTTTTGTTCACAAATTTTTTTAATTTATAAATTATGATCTTTCATGATGATTTTTTAAATTTTTAATAATTAATCATATCCCAAAATAAAATAAAATTTGTTATTTTTAATTATAGGAAAATATATTAAAAATCATTGGGGAGAATTTTTATCAATATTTAAATTTTTTAATGGGTTTCCCTATTATTTGTTTTGAAAAATCTACAAATTTATGATAGATTATTTTAAAAAAATCAAAAGTATTTCTTCACTACTATTAATTTCTTTATTTGTTTCTTTATTATAATCTTAGAGGATGAAATTTGTGATAAATTATGTAATTAATTTATAATGGGGGAATATTTTATAAAATAATATAATTTCAATTTTAATAAAAATATTTCATTATTTTATGAAGGGTAAGAATTAATTGTTTGATAAATGGGGACTTTGTTTCAATTTTTCTTTCAGGTTTGGTGTTTTTAAAAATGTTTGGAAATTAATGAGTCTATGAATCTTTTGATTCCATAGTTTTGAAAATCATGATACACTCCATGGTAATGTTATTTGACATGAAGTATTTGTTCTAAATTTTTTTTCGTGAAGAATAAAACTCGATATTCTTATTTTTGGAGTTTCATTAAATGAAAATTTAGAGATATAAGTCTACATTATATACAACATTCAATAGTTTTACAAACACTATATTCATTAGGTACAAAATTCATTGTATGATATACCATTACGATGACTTTATAGGAATATGATGAAGCTACTTTTGATGTAGTCAAAACTGATTCCATTGAATATTTTATTATATTATTGAAGGTTTTATAATAAATAGGAAAACATCTTTGAGGAACAAAATATATGAAAATATGAGTTATTAAATATTAGGAATTATTAATGTTTCTAATTTATTGAATGCATGAAATTGGTTGTTGTTTTGATAGATTAAAATCATAATAAATTTTCATTTGAGTGTTTTTGTAATTGGTCAATTGTCATGTTGTCACAATAAAAATAATAGCATTTAATATGGTAATTTTTTAGATTCAAATCCGTTAAGATCAAGGGATTCTATGGACAAAAACATAGTTTTGTTTCTAATCATTATGATCCCAAGTTTTCGGGAAGAGGACGAACCTTTTTTCTAATTAGGTTGGTTATGGTATTTTGGGAAGGGGGACAGAGTGTATGGTGTTAGACACTAATACCTTCCGACAAGTATAAATTCAAGGGATTCCAGAGGATAGTATGATCAAACATTATAAAGTCTTAAATTCAATGTTATATTGAATAATTGTTTTATATTCTCTTTTATAATTTGGTTAAAAAGAGTGGTTCTATAATATTCATAAAGGGGTACATGGTTTTTTAACTAGTACACCATGTTACATTTTATATCCCGTATGTATACATGTTCACAAAAAATATATTTACACTACAATTAAATATTTTTGAATGTGTATAATGTTCTAATAATTTTTTTCCCATTACATACATAATTTTTTCTATAATTATCTTTTCATTGATTGAATGTTCATATCTTCTGATAGATTTAAACACGAGGATGAGAAATGTTATAATGGGGTTTTTAGTCAAGAATTCATCCCTCTTGTAGTTTACCTAGATTATTAATATTGTAAAACACATCCAACTTCTCAAAATCACAAAGTATACAGCTATATAAATTTGAGTATTTATAATAATGGATAAAGTCAAACATGATCAAAATTTTATTTCACCTTATTGAAGAAAAATATCATATCTGTCTTCATCCATTCTCATATGTTGTTTAAATTATTTTTGTGAATTTATTTTTATATTTTTAATTATTTCTATAGGGAAAATTGATTTATCAATTTATTATCAAATTTATTTCACCATCGTATCCATAAAGCCTCATTAGATACCACATTACTATGTGTTTAAAAATACCAAAGTTGAACCAAATAAATGGTATTTTTCCATAAAATGTACATTTTCCTCGGTTGAACATACAAGCCACAACTAAGATAAATTTTTAACCCACACCAAAATCTCTACTATTATGCATGATATAAATAATTTTCATAGAATAAAATTATATCTACTTAGATTAGTGACATATCATTACTTATATCTTCACACCTATTTCATAATCTACAATGTTAATTTATTAATCATCAGAAGGAATCTACAAAAAAATTCATTTCATTAATAGATAGTTCATTTAGATTGTACAATGGTGGAAATAATATTAATATCTACTACAAAATTTACACATCCTTGATTTCATCACTATGTCCACGAATTGATTTGACTAACGCAATGATGTATTAGAATAAACCATCAATATTTTCATCATGGGGGATCGTTAGGTAATTTATTGTTTTATGAAGAAAATTATTCTTGTCCTCATTAACATTTTGATAAAATATATATATATTGGTCAATTTGTAAAATATAGAATACTCATATGTGTATCACATTGCCTTAATATAGATTTTTTCCTATAGTCATCGAAATATGGTATTGTGTGTCGTAACATCATCATTAAGAAACATATTTTGGATTTCATCCGATGAAATATCTAATGGATAACCTACATGAATACCATGAATAGACTCCATTAAAATATCATGTCTAAGAGATTAATGACTTGTTCTCTTGGGATTCTTCCAAATTTAATAATTATAATCATTAATGAGTGTATATCTTTTTATATTAATTTATTTACAATTGAAATACTTCATTGTATAATATTAATTTTAAAATAAACTTTTCACCTTTGATATCATTTACCAAAACCACAACATCTAATATCACCCTAATAGGGGGATGGATTGGAGTGGGTATATTGTTTCACAGAAAAAATATTGTTCTCATTTTTTTACGAAAACTCAAACATTTCCACTAAATACAATCAATAAAGTAGATCCAAAGATTGAAATAATGGGGGAAATGGGGATTCTCTATGTTTATTCCAAAAATATTATATCTAAAGAGAGTAAAAAAGATGAATTTTCTGTATTCAAATAAATTACTAACACTTTATTAAGGTATTACAAGAAATATAAACAATTCACTAAAAAATATAATGATCTATTCCTAATTCAATAACTCCACTCACAATTTTTTTGAAAATGATATGATGAACATTACATGAATTTAATTTACCATGAATTATCTACTGAATAATCAAAACTATAATTCAAAATGGTTATTCATCATTACCATTATTTTTATTAATATTTCTAAATTGTTAATTTTATTCAATTATAAATGAATATTTATTATATTTACATATCTGCATATATTTCTCTCACTAGTTATATTCTCTCTCAATTATAGTCATGTATACTAATTTCATTTTGTAAAAATAATCCTTTTAATATCATTATAAAATATTCTACAACACATTATTCTACAATCCGCCTCTTAATTCATCTTAAATATCATGCATAATACTAGTGTTTAATCTCCAATTGTAAGGGATATTATTTCAATAATAACCCTCATTTCACTTTTTAGGGATTATTTATTTTTAAATGGTTAATTTATGGTTTCTAGAGGTGAGAGTCATGTATTATCCATCTTGAGTGTCACCAGACCATGGTAGTGGGTGTGGAGTTTGATGAGGTGAGTCTCTTTTTGAGATTTAACAATGGGAAGTTAATTTAGTGTTGGTTATTTTGGGGATTCAAGAATTTTGTGTTGGTTTGGTGTTACTTGGAACACTATAGGGGGATAAGTACAATGTTTTTCAATTTTGGAAGTCATTAGATTGTGATGTTTACCTATGAAATATGGAGAATGCATTTATTTCCTACTGGAGGGAATTTCACTATGGAATGTCTTAACATTTTTTCTATTAGAAATGGGTGGAAATTAAATGCTCATTTTAGATGGGCATGGTGTAATTTCTACGATGAGGTCAATACATGCAAGGAGGTGAGGAAAAAATAATCTATATCAATGAAATCAAAGATAAAAATAACATAAATAGAATAATAATATCATGATTTAGGGATATTTTTTTTGTTTCTTATAAATTAGCAACATATATATCTTATTTTACTACACTTGTAAACATTTATCAAATATAAAAATCCTAAAAATCCATTTCTATATATCAGAGATGGTATAATAATCTTCAAATAATAGGTATAAGAATGTTAAGAAATTGTCATGTTAAGATTCCGAGCAAGGAAAAAATATCATAAAGAGTTGGATCCTAAATCTAAAATAGAACATAAGAAAAACATATATTTCATAATTAAATTTAAAAATAATATGTAATTTCATCATAAAACATGTTATTGAAACATAATATCATAAACCAAAAATTATAGACTTATAAAAACATTTACATGGCTCTAAATATAGCTCAATGATAATATAACATGTGATCATGACATTAATGTGGGGAATTCAGTAAAAATAAATCACAATCATAAAAGTGTGGAATTTAATTTAAATGAAATATATTGTGAATGTCTGGAATAAGTTGATAAACCACATTTACATGTGGTAAAACCATTAGCATATGAAAACCTACTTGAAAAAATCTCTTATAACTATTCTAATGTGAACAAACTCATTATGTCCATTTCTGAAATGTGAGCAAACCCATCATGCCCATTATAATTCCCAGACATAAATCACTATGTGTGAGCTATAGTGCACATGGAAACATGAGTTCCTCCCCATATGAACGATGTTTCCAATGTCAAAATGAGATAGTTTTAAGATGGGTTTTTTGACATAGTTTGAAACGACCTCTAGGATTCATGGTGTTTTATGGGTGATAGTGGATCAATTAACAATAGTGGACTATTCACTAATGATTTTAGACCATCGTTCTATGGATGGGATTTTAAATATATGTTTCCATGAGATTTCACATCTTAGCGGAGTTCCCTTGATCATTTTATAAGATAGATATATGTGATTCACATCATAGTTTTCAAAGGGTTAGTAGAAGGCTCTTGTGACATATCTCAGGTTGGGAACAACATATCATCCATATACAACTTTACATTCTAAGAGTAGGATCCTAATTCTTAAGTATATTCTTATAACATTAATTATAGATGCTGGAGGTTCTTGGGATGAGAATATATCTGTGGCAGATTTTTTGTATAATTATAGTTACTAGGCTTCTATTTATAAGGAACCCTCTGAGGTCCTTTATGTTTGAACTTTTTACTCACCATTTTTTTATAATGAGGATATTGAGACTAATATTAAAGGATAGATAATAGTTAAAGAGAATTTAGATAGACTATTGTTGATCTATAAGAGGTTACTCATGACTCATAATAGACAGATATCATATAATAACCATAGAATGAGAACCTTAGTGTTCAATGTTGGTGACTGGGTTTTCTTATGTGTGACTCCTCTTTTTGTGCATCAATGTCATCAAAATCAATGAAAGATAACACCAAGAGTTCTTAGATCATTTGAGATCATTGAGCATGTAAGGAGTGTGTCATAGTGTTTGGTTCTACCTTCAGTGTTATTGAGGTATGCAAGATGTGATCTATATGTCTCAACATTATATGTACATGCCTAATCCTATACATGTTATAAACTAGAAGGATATTGAGATAGTTTCAGCTGCATCACAAGAAAAATGGTTATTCTTTATAGTTTACCTAGGTGTGAATATTTTATTTGGGAATAGGGTTCCAATTTTTTCGATCTTATGGAGGAATAGATGTCCTTGCTAGGAGACCTAGGATAGGGAGTCAATTGTTTTGGTGAAATACACTTTGTTTCATTGCTCAAATCCAAAGATACTTATCTTTGTTAAGGATTCATTGGAGATAGAGAATTTCAACATCCTCATTTTTAGTCGGTATGTTAATACAAGTTATGACACATTTTAAATGATGATTTTGAGCCTTATGATGGTCGAAACATGGGTTTTATTTGTTTTTTTAGGTTATTTGAATCTTAAATGTTGGTATTGTAGGTTTTTCGTTCAAAATGGCCAAAACAATTTCCTGATGAATTAATTTCTAGCCCAACTTTTCTTTGTTGAAAATGGATATAATCAAAAACATCCATGGCCATGGAATGATTCAATGAAGAAACTTGTAGTCCATGAATTTGGAGACCTCATCATTCCTTTTTGGAGGATGTGGGGAGGGAAAACGGCCTTGGATTTCAGAGATTTTTTATGGATTGATTTTTTGGGATATAGAGTTCAAGAACATTATGGCCATTGAAAGGATATGGTGTATGGTTTAGCATTGACTGTGCCACATTGAAATTTATAAAATTCATACCTTATTCCTCATATCTCCATAAATTAGAAACATTTATTGTTAGAATATTATTCAATCATAAATAGTGGGTTATTAATTCCTTCTTAACATGTTTTCCTTTGATTAAATTTCTAGATTCACCATCCCCATTGAAGATTTCTTTTTTGGGGGAATTATTAGTTGATGATCAGTCCATGTTGTGACCTACTCTGTGCTCTGATTTCATATTTTC
This sequence comes from Viscum album, assembly GCA_963277665.1. Taxonomy (NCBI): domain Eukaryota; kingdom Viridiplantae; phylum Streptophyta; class Magnoliopsida; order Santalales; family Viscaceae; genus Viscum; species Viscum album. Next base: position 511,965,599 of record OY728141.1, on the reverse strand, counting down.
CAAAGTTAATATTTATTCAACTTACGCTTATCTAAGTGATTATTCCATCTATAATTATCTATTCTTATAGTTTTGGGTGATTCGGTAGACAAATTTGGTGAGTCTTTAATATTCTTTAGAATTTCATGTATCATTTCTAATTAGTCATTGAATTAAGTTTTCATCGTTTATACAATACTGGTTTGCGTATTCAACTATTTTGATTCCCATATCTGGTGGAAAAACATACTTCCCTGAGGATCTATGGAATTTTACGAAATCTTGATGGATTTTCTATAAAAACCCATCTCTTCATTTCATATTTAGATATCATTTATTACATAAACATGAAATTAGTAAAACCTAGTTGTTCAATAGGTTTAGTGTATATGGTGATTAGGAACATTACTTTAAAATTTAAGAGATAAATTACAATATCTTTATTTAAGAATTATTTTTCATGACCACAACATTCCTTCGTACTTATCATTGCATGGGATGACCTGAGGACATACATAAGAAAAGGGTGAGATATAAAGAATTGTAAGGGAGAAATAAATACATAACATGTAGAATACAATAAATTATAGTAAATAGACATAAAATTGGAACATAAGAGAAACATGAAAATAAAGGAATGATATAGAATGATCATAATTGAATAAAAATGTGGAAACTACATAAAATACTACATCATAAACATAAAGGAATCAGGTAACCCATTTCCCAACATGGTATAAAAATGTCCTAAAAGTAATTTTTTAAACCCATATCTTAACATGGAGTATCATGATACTAAATATTACCAAATGTATTAGAGCTCTATCAGGGTGTACCCTTCATAAAAATTTTAATCTCATTCTTAAGTGTTCCCCATGGATCATATAACATGGATTTATACAACATGGATTCATTCAACATCATGATTTATTCCATGATAAAGGAATGTGGAGTAAAGACATGTATGTATATAATCAATAAGTATATATGCATAAAGGTGAATACCATTAATCAAGAAATGGGCATGGTATTCACTACACGAAGATTTTGGTATGGAAAATCCTGGTGCGATTTTGAGAGCATAATAACATCACATGTTGATTAATAAAATTGGTTCCTAAGAGAGAAAAAGGTATCTAATAATTTAGATTTGAAATGGGTAGTAAGGAGATCATTTAGTATAATATCCCAACATATTAAAAGGGATTTGAGATGTATAATATAAAATAAATTCTTGAATAGAAATGAGGAGAGAAAAATCCCATATGGATTTTCGGCATTGTAACGGGTGTACATGGGAGGGATTAATGAGAGTGAAAGGGTTTTACCATCATTAGAACATAATAAGGTTAGTACGGGGGATGTTCAAAAACATAGGCCATAATTTTTAATAGAAATATAAAAGGGTGTAACAATATAAGGAAATTTGGACAAAAATGAGAAAGGATAGAACCCTTATAGGGATGTATTAACCTAAAGGCATGGTAGAGGATTATTGGAAGCTTAGTGGTGCTTTGGGAGGACTCTAGGGAGTAGATAGAAGAGTGAGGATGAGCTTCAAGGAGTCTATGTGATGGAGAATGGGTTTTTTGGTGGGTTTATAAATTAAAGGAGGGGGAATTCTTTATTATTTAGTTTTTGTATAGTACACACTAAAATATTCAAAACCACAAACCAACCCATGGGTTTTCCATGGTTTCTGGAAAAGTAGAGTGGAAAATATTATTTTATTAAGAAAAGGGATAATAATATTAAAATATTTCCCTTGATTAGCTGGAGGTGAGTCCCACTCTCGAGAAAATGAATTTATAATCATAAAATATATTATACATTTTGGAGTATTAACTAAGGCATTATAAAGTAAGTAAAATAAATATAATATAACATTATTTTAAATTTAAAACATATATTTCATCAATTATCCCTTTTATTGTATTTATTACATCACTACTGGGTCATTAGGAAGTCAAAAAATATAATATATATTTTTATATTATTTAATTTTTTCCCAGAAAACAAACTATCTATGAATAATATGAGCATTCCCCATTGGATAATTTCAAAATCATATTTCAAAAAAATCATATTCAGTTTATCTAAATAATTTTATATATATGTAAATTTTCACTTTTAAAATGAGAACCGATATTTATTAAAAATTGTCATGTTTTGAAAAAAATAGTTTTAAAATCTTATTAAAAATTACATTTTTTTCATAATAATTATATAAACATTTATTCTTAATAAAATTAATTTGATAATAATATTTTATTAAAATATTAATTATTTAAAAAATTCATCAATTCCTCCAAATAAATTCATTAAAAATAAACTTTTTGTTTTATTATATAAAAATATAACTCTTATGAAACTCATTACCTAATAATTTATTGAGAAAGAACTGATATAATATTCATTTAAAATATTTTTCTTCTAATTTTTTTTAAAAAATCAATGGTTTAATATAATAATATATATTTCAAAAATACTATTTTTACCTGAAAACATAATTTATCTAAATCATCATTTTTAAAGAAATAATATTCTACTAAAGGAATGGATGGAATAAAAATTTTATTTATAAAAAATAATTATATAATAAGTTACTAATACCTTGATAAATAACCCCTTATAACATCTTCATAAGACCTAAGGATAAGGTGTGTGATAATTACAGATTTTTGAGGCGGGTCAGATAACATTGCCCGAGTGGTAATATCTAATTACATGAACGTATCCCATAGGACGTTCTGTTAAAGATTAATGTGTTAAAGCACATCTAGGGATTTGTGTAAACATAAGATATATGATTCTACCACCTTTCCGAACTCCGAAAAATGAGCTTCACACGACCCGAGTTTATAGGATGAGGCCATCATCTCTTTTTTTTTTCTGTTAAAAGGATTTGTTAAAACCTTATATTTATATTAGTTATGTTGTAACGCCCCGACCCTAATTACCCAGTGTCCGTGCATTATTACATAAAATTGGCATGATCAAAAGAATGATCAAGAATCGAATGACCGATTCGTTTAGTAGCCTTGGAATAAATAGATACATTCATAAAGTTTACATTACATCATAAAATGAAAACTACAACAATATAGTCTCCATAGTCCACAATATTATCCCCTCATACTATCCCTATAGGTCATTCATAAAATTATTCTTCACATCCTGGGAAAAATAAAACATAGAAAGGTGTGAGCACAAATGCCGAGTAAGGATAACAGTATAGTGGAAACTTTCATAAATAATAATAAACATTTAAGGCAGTATAAAACTAAAACAAATTCCTTTTAAAGTTGATCATAAACATAATATATCATAAATAAAATGAAATAATTCCATTTACTTATTCACATGGATATTCTAATAATCGATTAATCACATGCAATATCAATAACCACTTTCTTAATGATGGAATGCATAATGCCAGACTATCATAACCACATAGCCAAGGCCTCGTGCCAAGACTACGAATATGATTTTGTCAAGGCCTTGTGCCAAGACACTAGTTTGTCTCATGAGACCTGCCAATGCATCGAGGAGCTATAGAGGGCTCCACTCGTCACATATTAAGTTCAATTCATTCCTCATATGAACAAATTTAAACATAACATTAACATTCATATTAAAAATAGTATACGAAATGTCAATAATTTCTCCATAAACCATGAATGGTATAAAAATAACACTTCCATAGTAAAGAAAACACAAACCTTCAATAAAATATGGATGTTTTGTATCATAATAAATCAACTTCAAATAAGCTTAAAATCCATCAAAGGGTGTTGATATAGATGAAATCAAAATTATTTGAGAGAAATATCCCTTTTTTGAAATCATTTAAAAGTCACATAATTATAAAATAAAACATTTACTTTGAAAATATTCTTATAAGCTTGTAATGGAAGCTTCAAATATTTTATAATGGCGGAAAATAGCCGCACCCGCCGGGTAAGTTAAAAAAACATTCTTACCTTAATTCTGTCGAAAAGGTTAATAAGGAACTTGTTTGGAAAATGATAGAAAGATTCCTTTATAAACCACTTATAAAAGTCAACAAGGGTATAAATTAATTTAACCCATATTCTAGTAAATAGTAAAAATGTTTTGAAATACATTTTTAAGAATTATGGATGTGGTTGATAAAGAAGTCCCAGTAGATTATTACGTATAAACAACCTCGGATAATGAAGAGATTGTGAAATAAACCATTACCTTGTAATTTTCCTTGGTTTGGGGTAGGTTAACCTCATGTATAATGGTGAAATAATTTTTATTTAATTTTACAAGAATCATATACATTAATATGATATCATATATGTTCATTTAACATTTCTTTGTTAATAATATCTTAATATTATTGTCGTTTTGGGTGTTAACTTACTCATTTTAATTTATATGTTTTGTTACGTAAGTCATGTTTGTCATGGATATGTTGTATCTTATTCATATCCAGAATGATATCAAGTCCTTATATACTATTTTTAATCATCAAATGAGAATTATACTTGAATGGATACAATGAGGAATGAATCTCAGCGCGTTCGTGGAGACGGTAGTCCGTACATACGCATGAGCGAAAATATCATTCTTTTGATATTAGAATAATATATAACTGGATGGTATATCATATATAAAGAATCATTATCATGCTATATTTATTATTTACATGAATTAAAAATCATTATTATATACATCCAAATAATAATGTATTGAATAACAATTACACCACGACGTGTAGACGGTAAGCTGTACGTACGCATGTATGGTGACATGTCATTCAAAGGATTGATAGAATAATGAATATGGTTGTACCATGTTTATAATAAAATCAATGTATACATAATATACTGGAGTGATTATTTTATACTGGTATTAACAAAGAAAGAAGAAGTGGAAGAAGAAAGGAACTTGAAAAAGGGTGGTGCAATCATTACCTCTTCTTCGGGTTCTTCCTTTTGATTTGATCCAAATGGATCCTTAGGATGGATTTATGACTAAATAAAGGCCTCTAGGATAAATTGAGTGATGTTGATAGAGTATTTGGGTAGTGGTTGGCCTAACCAAAAGTCTTTCAAGTTGTGAATTAATGAGAAGGGGGAGTGCCCTTTTATAAGAGGGGTGAGGGGCACCTTTGGAAATGCTAGAAATATTATTATATAATAAATTCATATTCGGTTTAAAATGGCTCCAAAAGAGATTATTTAAAGTTGAAGGTGGGGATAGGTCTAAAATCTCTCAACAAAGAGTATTTAGATAGGTTTGGGATACTATATTAACCTTATCTTTAAGTATTCACTCTTAGTTAATTAGTTTCACTTTTCAAATGTCTCTTTGTATTTTTATATTATATGGTTAATAAACGTACTATATACATCCAAGAGACCCAAAGTGGTCCATTAATGATAAATACATCATGATATAAGTCTCTTGTCCGAACCATAGATTTTTATAAATTTAATATCAATTAATAATTTAATATTTGTTTTAAAAACTATTTTGTGTCAATTTTGACACAATTCAATAATTAATTTTTGTAAAAATCATAACAAAATTAATAATTGAAAAAAAGTTAATTAAAAAAATCTAAACATGTCATATTATCATATGAAATTATTTTTATTTATAAAAAGTCTCATATTACATTTATTTGGTTATTTATAATATCAATTATTCTATTTTTTCATTAATTAGGTAATTACTGCATCACCATTGTGTCATAAATAAATTAACTTATATAATGTCTAAAAATTATAAATAAAATACCATTATGTACAAAATCGTTTTAGATTTAAAATTAATGTTTATAGTCAATAAGCGAACATATATAACCCTATGTAAAAATTGTTTTTCTAAAAGATATATCCTAATGTCATTTTTGTATTTATTTTAACTTAATTAAAAAATGTGTCCCTATCACCTACAATTGGCTCCATGGGGTCCAAAATCAACCAAAAGATGACCATGGTAGGACATGTATCCAAAAATAATGTTAGGACACGTTTTAGCGTAATTTAGTATTATTATAATTTTATTTTTTAATCCTTATTAACCAGATTTACCTTTTAACCACGGTAAATAAAATATTTACCGAAATAATTATTCAAAATGTCTACAAATAAATGTTACCTATTTACACATCATGGACTTCCTGATTCCAAATATGGAATCCATTTTTCCAAATTCAAAACACAGAAGTGGAAGAAATTAATTTAAAATTAATTCCCGCTGTCAAAACAAAAAGCGTGTTTTTAAGATATAATAACTATCAAAATATTGATACTTGTTTATGTACGGTTTAATTGTGAAATTATGTCCAATGACCAAAATTGTATTAAATGGTAAAAATATATTCTAAATATACTTTAAAACCACTAAAATTTATAATTTATCAATATTAATTATTTTGATTAAAAATGTTTTTTTTAATTAAAATTTATTAATTTTCCCTATTCCTCAAAATATTAACGATATCCGAAAATTACCAAAATTTCACCTTAGGCTAAATTCGATACTCAGAATCCAAAACTTTAGTCCATTTTGAGAGATAAACTTTCTAGAAATTTAAAAAGTAGGTATTACTATTCTTAACTTCGAGTTTGATTTGTTGTGGTGTGTGTTAGAACTCGGTGTTGCGTACAACACACGCTATTGAAATATTCAAAGAGAAGCGTATCGTAGAAGCTTGGTGTGCTACATTCTCCACTACTTTAAATAATTTCAACCTTGATGTTTATAGATTACTACCGCATGAAGAGAATCAGATGGTTCTTCATCATAATTTCCTCGAGTTCCCACGTTGCCTCTTCTATCTTATGGTTTCTCCATAGAACATTTACCAGACAAGTCGTCCAGTTTCTCAGCACTTGTTCTCTCGTATCAAGAATCCTGATGGGCTCTTCGCAATATGTCAAATCGGGTTCCATTTCTAATTCCTCATAGGTGAGTACATGAATTGGGTCAGGCAGTTATTTCTTCAACAGAGATACATGGAACACATCATGAACTTTGGAGAGACTTGGTGGCATTTCCAATCGGTAAGCTACAGCCCCAATTCGTTCTAGAATTTCGAAAGGTCCGATGTACCTGGGACCCAATTTACCATACTTACCAAAACAAATGAATCCCTTTCATGGAGATACCTTCAAGAAAACATGATCACTGACTTGAAATTCCAAATACTTCCTTCGATTATCAGCATGGCTCTTCTACCTACTTTGAGCTACTTTGATGTGGTTTTGGATTACCTTCCCCTTTTCCATTGTTTCCTCCACCAGTTCTGGGCCTACAAGTTTCCTTTCACCAAACTCATCCCAACAAGTTGGTGTGCGACATCTCTTTTCATATAACACTTCATATGGTTTCTTCTGAATACTCAAATGGAAGCTATTGTTATAGGAGAATTCTACCTGAGGTAAATATTGATCCCACATTCCCTGAAAGTAAATTGAGTAGGATCTCAACATGTCTTCTAAGGTTTGAATAGTTCAGTCTTATTGTCCATCTGTATAAGGGTGGTAGGCAGTGCTCAAATGAAGTTCAGTATCCAAGGATTTCTGAAGACTTTTCATGAATCTTGAAGTAAAACAGGGATCATGATCAGAAACAATCGATAGGGGTACTCCATGAAGTCTCACAACTTCATCAATATATAGTCTTGCTAGACATTCCAGTGGTAGATCTTCACTTATATCAAGAAAATGTGCTGACTTGGTAAGATGATCAACAATAACCCATATTGAATCGTTCCTTCTAGGAGTCTTTGGTAGTCCCATGACAAAGTCCATCGTGATATTATCCAATTTCCACTCAGGTTTGGGAAGAGGTTGCAGTACTCCACCGGGCTGTTGCCTTCCAGCTTTCACTTGTCGACAAACCATACATCTTGACAAAAAATCAGCAATCTCCCTCTTCATGTTGTCCCACCAAAATTGTTCCTTCATATCTTTATACATTTTGGTGCTCCCAGGGAGTATATTGATATTAGAACTATGGGAATCATCCAGCAATTCCCTTTTTAGATCAGGTATATTGGGAACACAATGTCTCTTCCCAAATTTCAAAAATCCTTCTTCATACACAAAGTCTCTCAATCCCCAGTCATTCACAACTTTAATATTCATTCAAAATTCTTCATCATCGGCCTGAGAACTCTTAATCCTTTCTAGTAAATATGGGTTGGAAACCATTTGAAAAATCATTGATGTTTCACCTTCACTGGTTATTCCCATGTCCATCTTCACTAGATCCATGAAAATTGGATCCCTTTGAATCCTCATATTGTTCAAAACTCCATGATCTTTTTTTCTCAAAGCATCTGCCACCTAGTTTGCTTTCCCCGGGTGGTAGTGAATCGTACAATCATAATATTTGAGTAATTCAAGTCATCTCCTTTGCCCCATGTTGTGTTCTTTTTGTGAGATAATATACTTCAAACTCTTATGATCAGTATAAATATCACATTTTTCACCATAGCGGTAGTGCCTCAATATCTTCAAATCAAAGATCACAGCTGCTAACTCGAGATCATGAGTAGGATAGTTTTGTTCATGAATTTTCAAATGTCTTGATGCATAGGCAATAACCCTATCATTCTGCATGAGGACAAAACCAAGCCCTTTCTTTGATGCATCACTATAAATAACGAACCCATCATTCCTCGATGGTAGAGAAAATATAGGAGAAATGAATAATATTCTCTTCAGTACTTCAAAAAATTCTTCACACTCTTTTGTCCAAACAAATTTAACTCCTTTACGTGTGATCTTTGTTAATGGGTTAGCCAACCAGGAAATATTCTGGACGAAACATCGATAATAACCTGCTAAACCAATAAAACTACGTACCTCAGTTATACACGTTAGTGCAGGCCATTCTTGGATTGCATTGGTCTTAGAAGGATCATCAAAAATTCCATCCATAGAGAAAATATGGCCATGAAATTAAATCTCTTTAAACTAGAATTCACACTTTCTAAACTTCCCATATAATTCATGTCATCTCAGAGTCTTCAATATAATGCTCAAGTGATTTTCATGATCTTTGAAGCTTTTAAAGTATACCAAGATATCATCAATAAATACCACTACAAACTCGTTAAGACATTCCTTGAAAACTCTATTCATTAGATCCATAAAAATAGACGGTTCATTAGTCAATCCAAAAGGCATTACTGTAAACTCGTAATGCCCGTACCTTGTTTGAAATGCTATCTTCGGAATGTCTTCATTCTTCACACACAACTGATGGTATCTAGATCGAAGGTCAATAATTGAAAAGTATTGAGCTCCATGTAGTTGGTCAAAAAACCATCAATGTGAGGTAGGGGATACTTGGTCTTTATTGTTATAGCATTGATGTCCCTGTAGTTGATACATAACCTCATAGATCCATATTTCTTTTTAACAAAAAGAACAGGGGCTCCCCATGGAGAAAAACTAGGGAGAATAAATCCCTTATTACTCAATTTCTCTAGTTTTTTCTTTAGTAAAACTAATTATACAGTGGACATTCTATAAGGGGTATTTGATATAGGCCTTGATCCAGGAATTAAATCAATGGAATACTCATCTTCTCGTTCTGGAGGATGTCCAGGAAAATCTTCCGGAAACACATCAACATATTCTTTCACAACAGGTACATCCTCTATTTGAACATTACTCTCCTCACCCATAGTCATTTCATTGTCTTCCTCCCCAATAATTGAATTTCGTTGAGCTACTGGGGGTGGATCTATATAAGAAATAGGTGGTGACGATTCTTCTCTAATGATCAGGTGTTCCTTATCATCATCATCAAGAATTGTAACCTCTTTCTTCTTACAATAAATCTTCACATCATGGTCTGAAAGACAATCCATACCGAGGATTATATAAAATTCAATCATAGGCATGATGATGAGATCATCAGATAAAGATCATTTATGTGCCTTAATGGGGACTGATTCATAAAACATTGTTGCATTGATACTTCCCTTATGAGTTTTAACTGGAAACTCCATTGTTAAATCAAATTGGAAGTATCTAATTTTCTTAGCAAACTAGGAAGATATGAAACAATGTGATGATCTAGAATCAAATAATGCATTTTCTAAACTTGAGGAAACCATTAAATTACCTGCCACCACGTCTTTTGGAGCTTCTAACTATGCAGTAGTGATAACATAAGCATGGCCTTGATCCCTTGGACTTTTATGAGGTAAGTTCCCCGGATGCATAGGAAATTCATTTGCATAATGTCCCATCTCCCTGCAATTGTAGCATTGGAAATCGGCCGCTTCCTTCTTCACCTTGAAATCACGAGCGTGGTGGCCTTTTTAACCACACTTGTAACAGAGTCCTGTTCATTTTAATCAATTACCGGGGTGTTTCATCCCACAATTACTACACGATGGATATTCAACTTTTCCCTTCTTCCCTTTATTTCCATTCCCTGATTGATCAGCAGATCTCTTCTTCTCTTACATTATTTAATGTCATATGACTTAGAGAAAGAATTCTCTCTCTTGATAACACATGATACAATGTCTTCGTACGAGGAGAAGGATTGTGAGACTAATTCTCGACAGATAAATGGTTTTAACCCATCAAAGAAACGATCAATCTTACTTCTTGGGTTACGTATATAATCTCCAGCATACATTACTAACCTTGTATAGTTAGTGTCATACTTTACGAAATTCTCATCCTCCATTTCTCTCAGACTCAGAAATTGTCTTTCCATGTCTGATCGATGGTCATGAAGAAATTATTTTTCTAAAAATAGATATTTGAGCTCCCTCCATTCCATAATTTATACTTTGTCATCTTCCTTCGTGTTTTTAATCAATGACCACCATTGATCAGCATCTCCAGTGAGGAGGTAAACTGCCATGATAACTTTTTCCCTTTCACTACTCTCCAAAGCCTGAAATGTTTTCTCTAGGGAATTTATCCATTGCTCAGCAACTAAGGGATTTTTACTCCCATTGAACGTTGGTGGTTGTTGCCTCATGAAGCAATCTAACATTGATCCTCCATGCTTCAGATCAGGGTGATAGATATAGGTAAGGTTATTATTAATAACCTGAGTGAGTAGTTCTAGTATGGTGATTAGCTGATCAGCACTAGTAGCATAACAAACTCCACTATAATAATATTTAGCAGGAGGGAAATCCCTACATGGAGTGTGTGCATTGATAGAGTTTCCATTTCTTCCACTATAATAATAGTGCATGTGTTTTCTATATCCATGAGTCATTTAATTAAAATAAAGGGAGTTTTATTTACAAATGATTGGGCCATTACATTTTCTATTAGTGATTATTCTTTGGTGAATCTATTTATTTGTATCCATAATGTTCCCCTCTATATATTTTATTATTAGTCTTCCACATGACATTGGTGGTAGATCTTATAACATTCGGTGTTATCATGTTCTTGGTGACTACCATCTCAGAAAACCATGATGTTGACATCTTCAATCATGAGGTAAGAAGACCCTTACTATATAAGGCCTTATATATAATGTTTTCATGATTTGATCATTTATTTTTAAAAACATATTTCATATATATTTTTAGTGGCTCTATGAGGGGAACATGATACCCATTCATTATACATTTTCTTATGATTTGTGTGTAGCCAATTTAGAAGGGTTATTAATATGTGTTATTGTTCCTTGATATGAAATATATAATTTTTGTGATATTTAATATCTTCTTCTACCTTTATTCAAGTATCATGATAAACACATTTCCCAATTTTGGTTAGAGGACCCCCTAATGTATGTGAGTGATGATCCGTAAAAGGCTACAAATTGTTGATTGTTTTATGTTATAAGTATCATCATGAACATGTCAGCCTATGTGGGAGTATACCATGTATTAGAGTGGAGTATGTTTTTCCTATAGGTTGATATGTTATATTTCAATGAAGGGGTGTTGTAAATATCTAAATACATCAATCATATTTTGTGGGTGTAACACGTAATGTTTTAGGATCCATTATTATTATTATTCAATAATTATTATTATTATTATTATTATTATTATATATTTCAATGATTTTAATGAACTTTTATATATTCATTAAAATGAGTTGAAACATTAATATAACATGTTACCTAAAATATTTGAACCAAAATAAAAATAGATTATTCATTTATATGTTCTACATTACAACTGATGAACATAAAATGATTTATTTCACATTGTGGATTTTTACTCACAATGGATGAACTATATCCATCAAAATAAAAAAACAATAGGGGAAAATAGATAAATAAGATTAAAATATTTAAAACATGGTAATAAAATGGACCATCTTCAACTTGGAGGGTCACCAATTGATAAAAAAAATTGATAAACCTGGATGACATCGATGAAAGAAGAAATCAATATGAAAAAATGAAATAAGAACTCTACCTTGTAATGTTCGAGTGGAATGAATGAATTATTTTGTATATTTATTTTTAGGAATATTACTGGTCACATGAAATTTTTTTTGTCTGAATATATTCATTCCAATTGTGGTCATCATTCATATATCATGTAGGTATAATGATTTCTGGTATTGTTAAGTGATATGTTTAAAATAATATAACTCACAATGAAATAGAAATGTGATATTAAAATATTTTAAATATATATGTATGTTTTCTATATATAAATATTATTAATATTTTTAAAATATGATATAATTTATATATAAAATTTCAGTTAATTTTTTAATACCCATGATATAATAATAAGTTAATTTTATATTATTATTTATCATCTAACCATATTTTTAAAAGACATTTTATATAACAGTAGTATTCATTTTCATTGAAATATTTTATTATGTATAATATTTTTTCCTAATAAACATAATTGAATAATCCTAACTATTTCAATATATTAACTAATATATTAACATAACATAAATTACAAAATGATAAAAAATAACATTATTAACAAATAATTTTTACAAATCCCATTTTCCAGAAATATATATATATATATTATATTTTTGTTAGAGAGAGATATATATTTTTGACTTTGAATTTTATAAAAAATAATTCATATTTGATATAATTTTATAAATATTATCCTAATATTAATATTTTATATTTTAATAAAATAATCCCTTTTTATGAGAATAGTAAAAATAAATACTTTTACAAAAAAACTATCAGTTTTATAAAATAATAATGATTTAAATGTTTAATAAATCAATATGATGTTAAAAATATATATTTAATTAGTAATATATATCATTTCAAAACATAATATGATGAAATTAAAAAAATACATTCTTATCATTTTCAAAACTGAAATACTAAACACAAAAAAATGTTTTTACGCACATATTTTATAAGATAGACTTTATCAATTTTAGTAATTTAAGATAAAAAAATTATTTTAATTTTGAGGTAAATATTTAAAAAAATTATTAAAATTTTAAATCTATTTTAGGAAGATGATTATATTTTTAGTATTAGTTTTAATTAATGCTATAAGAGTAAAATAGTTTTTTATAATATTTTTTTAACATCATGTAATTTTTATTTAATAAATAAAATTCATATAATAAAATAAATTTATGTAATATTATTTTAAAACCAATATATAACTATATTATCACTGATTCAATCGATAATAAACAGTAATTAAGATAAAGGGACAAATAAAACAATTCTTAAAAATAATTCGTAAAACAATTCTTCATGTTAAAAACAATTCTTCATGGTAAAAATTAAGATCTAAATATGTAAAGGCCAAGGGTAAAATTATAAAAATATGTTTAAAACATGTGTGGAATGAATTTTATGAGGATTCATAAAACCAATATCAAATAAAAATTTATTATTATGAATTTTTTGAGTTATTGGCCAAGGAATATCATACCGATATCCTAGAAGTGTTAAGGGTATTACCAAAAGTTCCATATTAATCAATTATAAAATTTGATCAATTCCACCCCTCCATGGTGAAAATTAATATTAAAATATCCATTGAAAATTTATCCAACATTACTTTTCTATAATTTTTTTTCTTCTCCTATAACCCCTCAGTCGCTATAATTTAGGTTAAGGCCTTCACTGTCAAGGAAATATGTAAGAGGATATAGTGTATCTAACGTAAGTATTACATTATTCATAATGAATTCTCCTTAATTTATCACTTAATAATCCAATATTAACATCAAATTATTATATAATTAGCATTTTTTTGTAGATATTTTATTATATTAATTTAATAACAATTGTTTATTCCTTTCCATCTACAAATGAAAAAAAATCGTCTTTATTGTGTGGCACAGATTACATCCTCTACTGAGTGACGTATTCAATGATTCATCGCCAAAATTAATGATTGTTCAAAATGATGTAATAGATAAATAAATATTATATAAATAATATAAATATTATTCTTAAATATCAAATTATTTTATACTTTATTTCACTATCATTCGTTAAGAAATTGAAACATTAAACGTGTGTACGTGAGAACTATCACATCCAAGGGAAATGGGTTTCATTTTACATCACCTACCATCATCAATGTATGCAAAAATAGATTTTATATATATATATTATTGTTAAAAATATAATAAAATTCAAGATATTATGAATGTACTTTATAATGATTCCCACTATGGTCAATGTACCTAATGAATGACATGCTAATTGACCAAAAATATCATGTAACAGACATATGAATGAATAATTTATAATTAATAAATATAATTTGGTAGAAAAATGACCTAATAATTTTATTTATAGATTAATATGGTTCTCATGTAGATATATAATTAACTTAATTTAGATTCTCTCAAATTTAATTGTTAGTGAATATCACTTTCAGACAAAGGTAATGATATTTTGATTAGTTTCTCTTCATTTAGTCATGGTTTAAAGTTATGCAATAATTCTTTATTTCTATTGTTTATATAATTACCAAGAATATATTTTCTTATACACCATGATATATTGAATCATATTTATATAACCATTTAATTATCAATCATTCAATGTCCTCGATACTATATAACAAAAGTCATAAGGTCTTGGGCTCAATCAACCTTAACAGAGGGTTGATTTGATGTTATGCACCAATATTCATTTATATGGTGTATCTAATGCCTTTATTATTTAGAATATAATAAATAATTATAGAACATGGAAAATTCACTTCCATTCACACTCTTCCTTACTATAGGAAATGAATGACAGATTCACTAAAATATATAGGTATTTTATAACTCAGTATAATTTCTTGAGTAATAATTATTATCCTTGAGTTTCATCTTTCATTTCATATGGTATAAGAAATTATTATTTTTTGGGGTCTCATTGAATCAAATATTATTTATTTGTTATATTTAATCAATTCTGAAAATTATACTATGATAAGAATAATTCCAATCCATTTAAATGATGGTTTCCCTGCGTAGTCGCTAATTTCCCTTCCCACCATCATTCCCCATTTTAATTTGATAACCAATTAAGTGTTTTCTCATTCGAACATCATATTTAAATTCTCTTATTTAAAAAAAACTACCTTTTTTACATCATGGTATTTAAAACAAATGTGTTTTAAAACATAAAAAAGGAATATTTTTTATATCCTTCATGAATTTTCTAGTTACAAGTCCTCTTTAATTTTCTCACTTTTGTGAAATTTTCATCTAAAAACATATTTTATTATTTTAATATATATCCCTTAAATATATTCCTAGTTAAATAACCATTTCCTTTCATAACTAATACATTTTTTTTACCTTCTAAATTCCCACTTGTAAGTAAACTTGGTTTAAGAGAAAATTCCTATTGGCTGTCTCATGTCCTGAACCATCTATTTCAAGTGTTCTTAAACAAAATATTTCTTCTAAACACTAAGACAATTTTCTATATAACCCCCAATAGTTTAATTAAGGTTTTATGAAAAATCATAAATAATTTCCTTGTTTAAAAATACATTTACATCATTCACAAAGAACGAACCAAGTTGTTCATTTTTATTCGTTATTATCATACACCATTCTCAATAATTTTCTACATTGAATATCTACATTCATGACATAGGTACCCTTATCAATTATTAATTCTAAAATGATTTAATTCCTTATTCTCTTAATAATACTTATGACTTATCTTTCATTTATGCCTTGATTTATAACCATGAAACCAACTTCCATATCATGCGTTTGAGCATTCTTGTTGTTTCTGTATGGTTTATTTTCCTCATGTGGAATACATATGTATGATTTTCATTTATATAATTTAGGAGAACTGAATTATATCACCTATAATTCATTGGTAAAATTATTATATCTCATTAGGTGTTATTTAAGGTATTAGGGAGTGAACCAAAATGCACCATGAGTCATTGTCCACATTATAATGATAGTCTTGGGAGAGACATTTGACTTATGTTTCTAATTCCATGTTTTATTTTACTTATACATGTTTAAGATTACATTATATCATTATATAGTTTCATTATTTTTTGTTTATATATTTATGATCACCCCTTTTAAGATATCATGTTATGCCGCTTGACTCACATGTTCTAATTTATTTTCACGATTAGTCTCTGACTATGATTTCTAGGTCACCCATATCCTTATTTATTTTCTAGAGGATAACCAATATAGTTTTGGAAGATATTTCAATGTTAAGATAACTATATGGAGTTTTACATAATGATGATATTTTTATGTTTAAGATTATATATTTGTATTTCCAATATTTAATAGATACTAGAACACATTTTCCATGGAACATATTGTTGGAAAAATTGTGAAGAATCATGAAATAATTGATGTTTAAGCATTGGGTTTCCAAAGTGAGACTTACCATCATCTTAGGATTAAATAAACAATATAGGCGGGGTGTGTGGATTTTCATAATAGAGGAACGTGGAACAAGTACAAATAGGCCCCGGGTGACAAAAAACTCTCAGACATGGGGAACATATTGTGATGTATAGTAATAGAAATTGACATCCTTAATATTAACATGCCTATGACGGTGGGGCTAGAGATTATGGAAAGATTTTATTGTGTATGAAGACTCAATGAATGTGTTGTTTTATGTTTACTTAATAATTTACATTATATCATAACATACATTTATATGTATTTATTGTATAGTTTTTTTGAGAATGTATTGGGGTTGTCCGACATGGTTTATACTCACACTATGATATGGAATCTCGATGCTTGTGAAGACATTATGATATGGTATATATTAAATGGAACAACCCAAATGACTAAGAGATAGGAAATGGAGCATGATCATTAGATATAGTACTGGTATTGACTTCAAGGTAATTACATCATGGTTTTTTACTTACCTATATTAATCATAATTGGGTTTGACCATCAACTTTGGGGGTCTATAGTTTATTAATTCATTTATCTTAATATACCCACCATTTAATTTGTAATAGAATTGAACATTTATCCTGATGTGTTATTATAATTACTTATTTTTTATGATAATGAGGGTATAGACTCCTTACGGATGGAATTTAGACCCTTATTTCTAGTCATGAAATTCCTATATAAGGTGATCCATGCATGAGATGATGTGGAAATACAACTCAAACATGATGATTCAGGTCTGAACATTGAGAATTATATATGATGGTTAGAAAAAAAACTCAATCCTATTATATTGAATGTCAGAATCCATATCCTAAGTCTTCTCCTAGACCCATATATGACTCCATAAGATCTTAACAATTTATAACTATCTTCCCCTGAAAAACAATATCACCTCAGTCGACTCTAGAGTCCAACTGCTCTTTATATGATGCATTTGAATCCAACTCATTATCATCACAGTCTAAAACATTTACATGCTTGAGCAAGTAAATATAAAGGTGTGATACATAAAACAACTCATTAATACCATTGTAACTTGTAGGAATGCACAAATGGTTTGACACTATCCCTATATGCTTGATGATCTCAAACAATTCAAAAAATCATAATAATATATTTTCATGATTCTGAAGCTGTCGATTCCCCAACAAAGGATTCATCCACAAGAAAACATGGTCTCCTATATAAATATAAAATGGTTTACACCTATTATAGACATACAAACTCAATCAATTCTATGTGGTGACAAACCACTTTCAAATCATTTTTAATATATCTGTTTTCTCCTACACAAGGCTTGATCCTATACTAATTACACCACTCTCCTATTGAAATAATAATGGCGAGTTACATTGTTTACTATAGATATACTCATAGTATTATATCTATATTGAATCTTGTTAACCCTTATAATAAACAAATTATACCAAGGGTATCTTCTCAACCCATGATACTCCAATGTCTAGAATAAAATATCAATATATATAATCAATAATCAAGAACATCCTCCTAGAATGTCAATCTTTTTTTTGTGATATTTATTTCTTATCCTCAACCGATTCCCCAAATAAAATTTCAATCCATTACCATTATGTGACATGAAACATATGTCTCATATTTATAAAATTATCAATGGAAAATTGTATATCCATACATCTCTTTTATATATATGTTTTCCTAACTCTTCCAAGGAATGAGTCTCCTAGATTGGTAATAAATGGAATACTTTAGTCATATAATCCACAATCACCCATTCAACATCATAATTCCAAAGGTTACTTGGTAGTACTACCACAAAATCCATTGTGACTACATCCCATTTCCATGTGGTAACTTGTAATGGAAATAATAAACCTCCATAATGGAGATGCTCATTTATTTCACTCTAGAAGGTAAGAACTCATGAAATGAAACAGTTTATATACCTCTTCATTCATGGCCACCAAAACTATTTTTTGATGTCATGGTACACCTTCACACACCTGAGATTCATTGTGCACCTTAGGGAATAGAATTATCTCATATGATATTACCCAATAGGAGAAGGAACTACAACACTACCTTGTACATAAATCATGTCATCATTGTATGAGGACCAACATAGTATTGGATCAAACCCACCAAATTCTCTCACATCACCTTAACCTCGGTATATAACTCTTAGTTGGCCTTCACTAGGTACAATAAATCTAACTCTATAGCCTGGGGTGGTCATGTAAATGTCAATCACTCCTCAGTCACATCCATCTTCCAATCATCCAACAATCACATTAGATTGCACTCTTCCTCAAAAGGATTAAATTCATGAAGTTATATGTACTTCATCTTCCTACTGAGATCATATGTAACAACATTACACATACCTAGTGAATAAGTGATCTTGATCTTGAAGGTCTATATATACTCCACACAGTGCCTCCACTTCATATTCATGTCACATTGTGACAAGATAGAGCTGAGAATATTGTGATCTATGTTGAAAAACGATCTATATACAAGTATATAGTGTCACAAAAATTTCAAAGCATAGACCACAGATTTTAGATCCAAGTTTTGGTAGGATAATCCCAGTCATGGTGTCACAACAACTATGACCCATAAACTATTACCTGATATTCTTACAACATCACATCTCCCAATCCAAATCATTAGAAATCATGAATCAACACATATTACACCCCATGTTCTATAAACTTTTTCACTATACTTGTCATAAATATCCTATTTATCTCAATAATAACTTCCCCACAATGATCCAAACACACAAAAAGTACTCATTTCTTAGTCTAAACTATCATGGGGGCTGTCAATTATGATAAATCATTGTTGAAATTCCAATGTACCCTAAAATCCAATAAGGAAACAAATAAAAAACACATTTGAAGGGACATATGAATACATCACCACCTCCACATTCTCCGGATCTATCAAATTTAACATATGAGAGATCAAATTACCTAGGAAACATAACTATTAAATAAAAACTTCAAACCTTCATAGTATTATATAAATATAATGTTATTGATGTGTACTCATCACAATATCCGTGTTCCTATCATGTATATCTACAGTATGTGAAAATATAAAGATGTATCTAATGAACATAATAATGAACAATTCAAGATACGAGTGAAAGATATTTTTTAGGAGGGACAAGAATAACATTGTAGGGTTTGTTAGATAATAAAAACAACATTATGAACTCATTTATCCCATACTTACTCCAAAACACATTCCATGATATGTATTCATTACACACAGATTATTTTACCCCAAAACACAAGTTAATATCAGAAAATCATCGAGTTTCTTACAAATGATACAATAGATAATTAATAATATGAAAATAGAACCTATTATTTACAATAACATAGTGCAAATTTCTATAATCCACATAGAGAAAAAGAGTATCATTGTCATTTTATGAATCAAAAACTGGATCATTCAAGAGACACAAGATCGGTCTAATAAAACTATTTTTTTCTAAGACATCAAGCTAAAAATTGAGTTCCTCAAACTCATATGAATCCAAATGATTATAATTAATCATCATTGGATAAACCCCTAGAACAATTTATATTATATACTCAATACATCTATCAAGAATAATTCCTTATTTTTTTAAAACATCCTGCTAAATATATGCAAATAGAAGGAAATGAGTGGGCTAAAATTGATCTAGCTGAAATAAATAATCCTAGAACATTCACTATAATTTCAAAAATATACCTCAAAATTAAGGTTACTATAGTATCTTCCTATACCCACATACAAGTAATTACCAAATAATCCCTATTAGGATGGTTAAAGGATACCTGTCTTCAATAACATTAGATGAGTTCATGATAGCTTTAAATACATTCCATACAAAACATCATTTTGAAGTAATTAATCACTATGATCATGAAATTTAATATATTCAAATAGCATGTAATCAATATATGACATTTTTGACCCCCTCCCTAAATATGTTCTACTTTATTTATCAATGGAATTTTGAGGGAAATAATCTCTAAGGATATTTCAACTAGTAAGTATAGGTGAGATACCACTTGAGTAGTTGTAAAGGAATGAGAAGAATCAGTATCAAAAAATGTGGTGGATAGAGCATATGCGATCAAGCCTATATATTGAGCCATAAATGGAACTTACATCATTCATCTAGAGTTTGATATACTGCAAATAACATGGAATTCCTCATCTCTATACCATTACCCATCAGCCATCTATGTTTGGGTAGTATTCATTCTCTATTATGGTTATACACCACTAAAATTCCTTTACCTCCTAGAAATCTTTAAATAACACCTCAAGAAAAAAAATTCATTGGTGACCAAATCTACCATATCAGTAACACAGAACAGGTGGATTCATTCAATTATGAATAAGAAAACCTATTTGAATGTAATTTAATCATATGGTATAATCACCTCCTATTGAGAACAATGAGGATCTATTCAACTCACAATTACACATACTATATATTCTTACTGATCATAATTTATCTTCCAACTATCAGAAGAGGCTTTTATAGTAAAGAGAGGAAGCTCAATCATTTGTCTGTAATAGATTAGATATAAGCCTACTACCTTGTCCACTTCTAGGCCGTTCTCAATGGTTAAGGAAATATATCAAAAAATTGAGTAAAATATCACATCAAAGATCTTAACATTCCATTTGATCTTAGGATGGAGGTCTATCTCAAACTTTCAACAATTTTTGTCCCTATTTCTATCCAAAGGACGGTTAAAGTATAGTTTCTATTTAAAATTAGTATAATACACTAATCCATAAATATATCCATATTTAAAATCATTTAACTATGGGGTATGGTCCAAATTCAACACATCATTAAAATATTCCATGAGTAATACATCCATGAAGGTCTCTTATGTAATCATATGTAATATTTATTCCCGATTCATGATAGCCCACCAAAACATTGAATATACAATAAATAGAAAGTATGACAACATCACTTGAACATCCAATAGATATTTTACTAGGTTGAAATTGTTCTCAATGATATCATTTCATTCATCTATACCCTATAGGCCTCCATTACCCTAAAATATCTTTGTATGGGTGAGAATGAAGTCCCAAACATGGTCAGACATAGTCTTCTAAATGATTCCTATTTCAATGGGATTAGTCCAAAAATAATCCATGATAAATTGACTCTATGTCAGGAATCCCTAAATCTGCTCTAGGAGAATATTGGGTAGCATCCTCCTTCACCATAACAGGATGTACAAGAATTACCACTCGAATGAGAGATTCATAGGCTTCCTCAATCAACATGCGCATCAAACTTCACTATGGGGGAGTTTCTAAAAATCGAAATGAGTGGTTAATACATTTTATGTTTTTAGTTCATGATAGACCCTACTCAGTTTATGGGATCACACAATGGTTCTCCTCGGAGGATTCCCATAACTGAAGGTATATCCCTCTTTGATCTACCCATAACTGATTCCAAGTGTGTTATACCTACATGTTTGTTATATTTATATTCATATATCAGACAAGCATGGTCAAGTTTAAATAACTTATTCCAATATATATTTCAAAACAATAGTGAAATACAAATATATCTCTAAAAATTTGCACAAATCATTGAATATAAATAAATTACTGTCATGAAGAACACAATATGTATATGTATATATATACAACATGTGATCCTATGTTCCTTCTCATGATATATTAACACACCAAAAAAATATAAAATATTAACTACACAATATACTTAGGATCAATAAAAAACTATAATACCATTACTATAACAACAATCACAATAATGACAAATAATATGTTTGTTACTCATGTGTTGGCCAGGAACACATTAAACCCCATATTTGAGTCCCAGGTAGCCTAACTCTTTTATACCTTTCCCCAAAAAATAGTCAAGAAGACAACAAGAGGGAAAACCCCCATTGATTCCATTATAGAATTTCATATCCTAAATCACCATTCTCATGACCTATTTCCAAATTTCCTCATGAACACCTCTCCATATTCTAATGGCTTCCAACTATTATTGAGTTTTTGAATTCAATAAATTGGGATACTATACACTCAATGTCATTAAACCCAAGTAATAATAATAAAATATCTATATAAATAAATAATTCCATATAAAATGACAACTAATGTTTTGAAAGAATAATGAAATAATAAAATAAGGGCCTACAAATTTTTAGGATAAAATAGAGTACGAGTAAGTTAGGTAAGCAAATAAAACACTATATCATCAATATAGATCATGTCCCATGACCACCTACAATCATAATTCTTTGTCTCCTAGCTCCATGTCACTGTGGAAATTACATTGAAAATATTCTTGAAAATGATTTCTGTACGCGCATTAAGATTACCATGTATGGTGTTTGTATAAACCAAATAGGACACCACCAATTCATCATTAATAGAGATGAAAAATAAATATATAACACATTATTCCTTGATAAAAAATAAATTACATAGTAAAATTATATCCAAAAATGTTTTAAGTCATCATGAACTATCGAAGCCTCCATGATCCCTGACACCACCTATTCAACACATTTCCACTAAGGATGTCAATGTTGGAAACCACTTGGTAGAAAACATGCCACACATACCAGAATTGTTTTGTATTTGTAATCGAATTTCAATGATTTTTTGTGTTTTCATTGAATCTATAAATTTTTTTCAATTGTTTACGAAATAATAGGTAATTTTATTTATATAATGAAAATATTATTGAAAGAATAAATTAATATTCAATTTTGAATTTGGATTTTTCTCTATGAACCTTAGGATTTTTTATGAATCTAAAATTTTGGATGACTCTTTACATTTTCTTTTAAGAAAAGTAGGCTAGTCCCGAGATGGGCCTTAAACCAAAGATAGTTCACCACACATCCATACCACAAAACTTAATTTTGGAAAACTCTTGGAATTTACTATTTAATCAGTGATATGCACGGGGAATATCCTTGTGGCATCAAGAGGAGGGTGTTTTAAGGATGGGGTGGTCCATAGTAGGGAGCGGGGGTCCTCTGGACCCCACACGACTTCACTGTCGAGCAGATCCCATGACAAGGATTAAAAATCCTCACCCAGAGCCGTTTTGTTTCTATGTGGTATTGGATCTCCATCATGCTTTTCCATCCACCACCACCCTAACATTTCTCATCCACTCACCCTCAAATATGCCTTTGAACTCTTCCGACCACCACCCATACACTCACTCATTACCACCATTTCCTCTACCTCTAAGCTCCATCATTCCACCGAACACCAATTCCATGTCAAAAAACATCACTTCCATGAACTAGGAACCACCTGCTCACACCTCAATCACCAAGAAATATCGAGGTTTCCACTCTATTTCAGGATGTCGTCTACTCACCTGAGGACCACTATGAAGCACATAATCTCCCTCCATCCAATTCTAATGATGGAGGGATGATGGAGGACCCTCTATTTTCCATTTTCCTCTCGTTAATCAATTCCACATCGCTTCTTTATTCACCATAGGTATACAGGTCTTCAAATATTAACACCCTAGGGTCCTGAGGTTCCTTGAAGTTAGACATGAAGGCCTTCTATCCTCCTACCTATAAAAAGAGGCTCTTATCTCATTTGGAAGAAACTAGTCACCACTACATAGGAGAAGGATATTCTCCCCAGTACTGGGATAAACTGCACTAGTCCTCTCTTCCAATTCTTCTTCATTTTTTAATAATTTAATTTTAGTTTATTATTTTAATATGAAATTTTAAATTATATTATATTTTTAAATAAATAATTAGCAGCATGTTTCTCAAATTTCTTCACCACCCATTCCATCGACTTTTCTTCTTCTTCTACTCAAAATTATCATTCTTATCATTTTTCTTCTTTAATTATAATAATTATTATTATTTTATTTAACAATATTAAAATAATTATTATCCTTTTAAAAGTCTCAATATTAATGTAATTTTCTTATTTTTTATTCTTATTTTTAAAAATATTTTTTTCTTAGTTATAATAATAATAATAATTATTATTAAAATACGAAACCATATATAAAATTTATACTAATTTTTTTAATTTTTTTCTTCATTTATTTTATTCTCCCCCTTTACCTCTCTCTATTAGCCCAATTCAATTTGACATTATTATTTTATTTTATCATCCCATTATTTTTAAATTTATTCCGTATTTTTTATATTTCAATTTTTCATCTATTCTTCTGATTTCCACCAGTGTGATATCTTACTCTTGTAAATGAGAGGCTATATCTATGCCCAGGGGGAGGTCAAGTTGTTCTTGAATTTTAAATAATGTTTTTTTTTTGGTATATTTTTTTAGCAAGCATGGGTGAGGCAAATATCCCTGATGTAGACTACCCCCACTGATATGAAACATAATCTATATATATACTTTTGTTTAATATTTTCTCTCTCTCCATTGGTTAATTATTTATATAATTGTGTTGAGATAATCAATGGATGTAACACAATCTATAGTGTTGGGTTATAAACGATGGAAATCCTAAACCAAGGTGTTTTATGAAACATGATTAATGGAGGATGTATAATTGAGAGTTCTTAGGCATTCCATTATTTCCAAAATTTCTAAATAAAGAATAATAATTCAATCATGAGATTTCATGTTGGGATTACCAAACTAAAATTGATAAATTAAATGAAACTAATTATTGGATCTCAAACAAATCCCAAAGCCAAAACCGTTCTTCCTTAACTCATTATTTTTTAGATTTTCATGGTAGTATAATTAGAATATCCATTTTTTCATGTCATTAATAAAAAAGAAAAAATGATTTATAATTTTTTTTATAAGTGATTCAAAACAACAAAAAAACATATTCAAGGATATTTAGATGTAGTAGGTGAAAAAAACTAAGAATATATTAATGTGATAAGAATATAGTCATCCTATGTACTATATTTGGAAATTAATTTTCTTTTCCAGACCACATGGCATGCGTGCATCAACACTGCCACTGTTTCCAGGGATCTGATCAAATGTTTACTTTCCTTTATATTTAACATCATTGATAAATTTTATTGCTTTTATAAAATTAAAAACTAGAAAAATCCATTCTGTTTTCAAGTGATCATTTTTTAAATTCATGGAGAAATTATTCATTGGTGATAAATACAATAGTTTTAGAACCTAGATATATAAATGAAATTATTTTTTGTGATAAACAAAACAGGGGATCCTAGAGAAAAATTTGAATAGAAGAGTTATATAATTACCACATCCAAAATCTCAAATAAACCCATGAGAATTAAGTGTTTCATAGATTGTATAGAGAGTTAACTAAATTAGGGGAATACGTCCCAGAATCTTATCAACAATAGGATAAGACAAAACAAGATCCCTAATAAATTATTCCCAATACTTTTTATGATGTACCCCAAAAGAGTTCTAAGATAATGTGAAAAAACACACACAAAAATATGAAATTCAAGATATAAGGGAGATGGGGAAATATCTACAAGGCCAAATGGATTGGATAACTAAATAATGACCAT
This sequence comes from Viscum album, assembly GCA_963277665.1. NCBI lineage: Eukaryota > Viridiplantae > Streptophyta > Magnoliopsida > Santalales > Viscaceae > Viscum > Viscum album. The sequence goes on along the minus strand of OY728141.1, from coordinate 511,939,222 downwards.
TAGAGCAATCTGAATCTAAACTAGAAGATGAGACACTTTTCTCCACTCATTTACATAAAGATGTCAAAATGTAAGACTCACCTAATAAGCAAGATGATGATGATGAAAAAGAAGTATATGAATTTTTTAAAGAATATGAGGAACTTCTTGATCCCCCAAACCATTTAATGAAGAATAAACTAATCTGTTTAAGGAAGACACGACAGAAATGGTGGAATTTGACATTATGATAGAGGATCCTAGCTACCTTACCTCCATTCACTATGTGTATACTCCAAGTGCAACACACTATAAAAGAATATATTATATCCGAACCAACAATTGGAGTTGATCATTTCTCAAACTCTATTTCATTTGATATTTTTATATTATAATTGACTATTAATTAACAATATTTTTATTATATAGATATGGAAAACCATTGCAATGAATCGGAGCCAAGTTAATAACCTTGGCCTACACCTCTTGATTAACCCATGGAAATCCCTAATTTCAATGAACATGAATATGAGAAACCACATCAGGATATCTATGATGTTGATCTTAAGGAAATCATAAAGGAAGATGATCATATTAAAGGGTACAAATTTATTATTAATAAATAAAATTTAATTCAAGTGGAAATACCTTTTTAGTTATTCATTTATTATTCAATTTATTCATCCTATTAGAACCCATCACTAGAATAAAAAGATAGTGTTGCAGAAATAGTGCCCAAGGAAGAGGTTGGTCCGATACATTATTGTACCCCCTCTATTAATGATATTCCTAGTTGTTAAGGAAGAAGATCTAGTATACTCTATCCATGGATCACTCCTAAATCTGAATTATGAAGAACATACTGAAAAAAGACACATCGTTTGGTTCACATAAAAGAAACTTTATCTACTATCTAATTGGCGATGACAACTTGTATTTCCCTCTAGTGGAAGTAAAAAATATAGGACCCAATTGGGGGATCATACCAAGACATATCCAAATCTAATTCCTTTCTAGTAATATATATTTCAATTTTATTTCATTAGAAGTATTGTATCATTAATCCCCACTCCATATATATTTTTTAACATATATTACATGATCCATGTGCTTAATGTTGAAATGTTTTAATATAGCTTCATAAATTGAAGAAGACCGCCTCGAAAATTGGATAGGGAGGACTACGATCCTTGGAAAAGGGAGGTAATTTTTTATTTTTCATATTTTAAAATCATTATATTTTTTCAAACAACATGTTTTGATCTGTAATTTAATATTTCATTCCCACACTTGAATTATTTTTTTACTCAACTTATCTAGGACACATGAGTTTCATAGGAATCTTGTGATGACATGTTTTGTAATTCAACGTGAATGAGATTGAATCAGTAAAATACATAATTAAATTATTAAATTTAAACATGGATATAATAATGTGGATTATTGATTTAAGGGAAATTATTTATTCATGTAAATGAAATTTTCTAAGAAATTTTCTTACATTTTATTTCATAAATTCTTATAAATTGAGTTTTTATTAATAATGATTCTATAAATGATTTTCCATTATCATATTTCAGATTCTCAAGAGGTTTATTCACCATGTATTTCATATTTTATCAGGAAAATATTTCTTGATTAATATTGGGGCTAGTCACCGAACAAAATGTGAATGAAACATTTCAAAGATATGAGGATGAAAAAATCATTTAAATTTAATTGAGGCATCATTTGATAAACCAATAATCATTAGAAGAAAAAATTTATATCAATAATTTTTTATTACATAATGACAATGATTGAAGTTTATATGTTTTAGCCATTTTAAGCCATATTTTTTCATTACTAACCTGCTCTTTGAATTATCATGACTTTTTATATCTGAAGTGTGAGGGTGAAGGGAGTCATGGTGGATGAGTTGAAATAAATTTAATGGAAAAAGTGTGGGGGTGATATTTGTGGGTATTAAGAATGATCAATAATTTATGACACTTCATTGTTCTTCCGTCATGAATTAAATGAAAAAAAAACAAAAAATGATAAAAATGGGTTGTGCATTGGGAATAAAAAATCACCATTACATAGCATATGATTTTTATCGTATGTTTTTAAGTGATGGATATTAGGTATATTAAAAGAATAAATTTCCAAATAAATGAAATGGTTCCTTGAAAAAGAATAAAGGGGAGTAAAAGTATATAGAAAATAAAAAGTGGAAATAAATCAATAATTATTCTAAAATTGATCACGATCTTTTCTTGGAGTTTTAGAAAAGTAGGGGGATGTTACAAATTGATCGAAATAATTTCATTAGACAATTACATTGAATAAAATTATTGATACCTTAATATATAAACCTCTTCCTTGAGACTTATTTTTAAACAATAATTACTACCTCACTTAATAATCATAGAAATTTGGACAAAAATTGAAATCCCTTGTGATTTTATATACCTTCAGTTTTTACAAAGTGGAGAATGTATTTTATTTACAATGTCATTGATAAAGAACATGTTATCCTAATTTGAGAATAATATACTTGAATTTTATCATGAGAGATGAGTTAAAAAGATTCAAAAGAGAGGTAAAACATGATTTGGAATGTCTAATGATTATAAATTAAGTATCGTGAATTATTGAGAATAAGGTTTCCATCATTTTCAAATGGGGAAAATTAAAATATATTATTTGATTATTTTTGTGAAAATTGGAAAATTAAATTGATATAATATATTAATTTTTAAAATTTGATTTCAATTTGATAATAATTTTATTCAATCATATTAAAATGTGAATATTGATAGAATTGGGGAGCTCAGATATTCCATGTTGATATTTTATTTTTTAGGAAATGCATCGTTTATGTGTGGCGGTATTTGATAGACCAAAATTATGTGAATATTTTTAATAAAATTTCAATGGTTTTTGTGATTTATCAGTGAATTAACCCATTTATTGCAATGTTTTACTTAATAATGTGTAATTTTTCTTATATAATGAAAAAGGTCTAAAAGAAATAAAAATGGGTTAATTTTGAATTTTAATTTTTATCTATAAACCTTAGGAATATTTTTATGAATCTCAAATTTGTGCTAACCACTTGTATTTAATTTGTCCAAAAAGTAGGACATTATGAAAATGGGCCTTCATTCATGGTCGACCCACCACATAGCTAGTCCATACAAGGTTGGTCAAGATGGTTAGACCAGTCAAGGTGGGCCCCCGCTTGAATCGGATGCACACGGGGGGGGGGGGGGGGGCAGGCCCATGCATGATCTATGAGTGGGTAAATCATGTGGGAAGAGCATCCTAAAACAACTAGCATTGACACATGAGGCATATTTATGTGGAACTGAGAGGAGGGAATCAGTGGGACGAGGTGGTCCATAGTTGTAGGCAAGAGTCATCCATCTCCGACATATTATCATGTCCAAGTGGATCCTGTGACAAGGCATATAATGCCTCGAACATATCCATCTCATATTGATATCACATGAGATCTCTTTCACTCTCCATCACAACTCCTCCATGATCTGCCATCGACCACCACTCCACCATCACTCCACCACTCTTCCTTGCCTCTGCCTTAGATCTCATCTATCCCCCACCCCTACCCTCACTCTTAACCACCATTTCTTACACCTTCAATCTCCCCCATGCCACTGTTTGACTCTTCCACATCGATGACCCTCACTTCCCTCCATCGAGATCCACCAACTCATACCCTAATAATCATGAACCACTGATGTCTCCACTCCCATGTGGTCGGCCCCCAGCTCACCTGAGGACCACCGTGAATCATTTAGGCTCTCTCAAGCCAATTATATGGCCATATGGAAGATGGAGGACCCGTCATGACCTAAAAGGATCTATTTAACAGAGTTTATTCAGTAACCTAAGGTATACGAGTGTTCAAATATTGACACCCCTAGGTCACATAGTGTCTTTAAAGAACTTATGAAGGCCTTACCTCCTTCAACCACCTATAAAATTAGGACACTACCTCATTTGGAAGAAATCAGTCAACACGGCCAAGTAGGATGTAATCCACCTCTCAACATGGCTATGATACAATTCTCCTATCACCCCCTTATACTTAATCTAATTAATAATTAACTTTTATTTAATTTAGTTTTCATTTATTTTTTCAAATTTTATTTTTAAATTCTAATTTAGTTTTGCATAATGAATTTCATCAATGTTGGTCAAATTGTTTCACCACATATTTAATCCACTATTATTTTTTATCATATTAAAATTTTCCATCTAATATTATTAATATTATTTAATAATAATAATAATAATTTATTAATATCATTCTAACATCATAATTTTCAATTTTATTTTGTTATTATCTTCTTTTTAAAAAATTATGCTTTTAATAATAATATTTATTATTATTGTTGTTGTTGTAACCAATTTTTATAATGTATATAAATTTTCCAATTATTTTCATTTCATTTATTTCATCATTTTTTTTCACTCTCTCATCCCAATTATGTGTTAGTTTATTCTTTTAATTTCTCATCCTATTATTTTTTATTTTATTCTTTCATTTATTATATTTCTATTGGTATTGTCTTATTATCTTTTCCACCATTTTTGTCACTTACTATCGGAAATGAAGGGATGAACCCATGGCCTAGACCATGGGGAGGTCAAGTGTTCTTGAATTTCCATAAATATTATTTTAATTTTGTTGGTAGATTTGAGTAGCATGCGTGGGTGAGGTAAATGTCCCTGATGTAGACTACCCATAATGACATGAAACTCAATCTACTTCTACTCTATTAATTAATATATTTTTTTCATATCTTCATTCTTTAGATAATCATATGATGGTGTTAAGATAATAAATGAATGAAACGACATTTATAAAGTTGGGTCATGGAAGATGGCGCATCCAAGACCATGGTGTGTCATCAACCGTGATTAACGGAAGAGTGGGAATTGAGAGTTCTTAAACATTAAATGATTTTAAAAAATTATAAATAAATAAATATAATTGAAACATGTGGTTTTATATTTTGATTATAAAAAAAATATAACATTTAAAATATAATAATAACTGAATCCAAAACTAAATCCAATGATTAACCTTTCTTCTTTAACTCATTTTATTTTGATTTTCATTATAATATAAATTAAAATTTTCATTTTTTTAATTTATTAATCAGAAACCCAAAAAATATTCATTAATTTATTAAAAAATGAATCAAAACAACAAAATGACTATGTTATGGTTTTTTAGATAATGTTGCTGAACAAACTGAGAAGATACTCAAATGAGAATACCATGCTCATCATCTATGCTGAGTTAGGAAAATAATTTTCTATTTTGATGCCCTATGACCAGCATGTGTAATTACTATTTCATTATTATTATTTTATGGAATGCCACATGCACCACCTTAATAGTTATCATTAGATTGAATTAACCATTCCCCACCCTGATAGTGGTTGGATGTCTTAGATGATGGTATCTCCTACCTGACATGTTTGATGTATTTGGATGTGTACATCACCCTTGAATAGAAATCATCCATATCAACCTATATATTAGGGATAACCAACTCCCCTAGATGGTCTAATACAATGTCACTTGAGATGTCTATGATTTGAATCATACCATCAAACAATCCGTAGTCCAAAACCCTTTTCACTTCATCACCCCCCCCCCCACTCTAAGGGATCCTCTAACCATCCCTTAAAATATTATTCATCCTGATACTGAAAATTTTGAAATTCCTATTCATCCTGATACCCAAATTTTTTTAAGGATATGTATTACCATAACCAATATGTAACTTAGAGAATAATAATATGGTATATAAAGAATAGTTCTTAAGAGGCTACACACAAATCATAATAACACATATAAAAAAGGACTTAGGAGCCACACACAAATCAACACACAATATATATATCAATAATGGTTTCAATCATAAAATATCAAATCCTAAAAACATTATATATAAGGCTCAATGCAGTAAATATTTTTCTACCTCATGATTGTATAAATCAATGATAAGGATTCCAAGAAGGTATTCATACATAGAAAGGATACATCCTATGTCCTAGGAACAATTTTTAATGTCAAAAGAATGTTCGAGAATAGAGATTATAGAGATTAACCTCATGAGTGGAATGTAAGAGACTCACTAAATAATATTCATCATTACAAACTCTACTAAAATTTCCTAGATTTCCAATAGCTCTTATTAAAGGATGTTATCACACAAAATATTGGAATATCCATGATACAATATAAAAATAACATAATATAAGCCTTAAAATCATCATTATATGATAACTCAAAAATTATAGATGAAATTGGACTCATCAAGAAAGACTCATATAAGTTCACTTCCAAATCACCCCAAACCAAAGTCCCAAGAAATGATAGATTGAATGAACCCATAGATCAACCCAAGGAGAGTCAAGATCAATCCAAACATGAAAGAAATAAGATCTATATAAAATTTAGTTGTATTAAATGTAATTATATAAAAATTATCACAAAATGTCAATCATGGATTAGGAGTGTGAGTCATGTGATATAATTGATGGAAAACGAGTGAAAGAGGCACTAATATTCCTCTCACTAAGGCAGAACGCATCTTGAAGACCAAACAGAAATAATTAATATAGATCATAGAATGTTGTTATGAGGTTCAACCATTTTAAAGAGGAACTATAATTTTATCACCCTACACCATGTTTTATCCATGGTTGTGGTGTTATTTTACTATACTACTCAAAACTACTATCCCTATTGTGTGTTAGCAAAGCCCAGGTTGTTTTACCTCTCCACAATGTCCAAATATGGGTGGTTTTTTAGTTTGTTTCCAAATGTTTCAATACCTATGAACCACACCATTTCCATTACCATGTACCATTTTCTCTTTTTATAGTGAAGCACACCAAGGGAAAAACAACTATCATTAGGGTGTGGTTTTGGTCATTTGAGCTAGAAACCTTCATACTCAACTTTTATGCATCAAAACACATACAATAGAAACAAAAAACATGTTTCAACCATAATAAGGATAAAAAACATCGCAAAAATCATATTGTAACGTACATTTACATGCCCACAAAAAATGTGGGTGTTATACCGACACCTGTGTGTACAAACTCATCAAACTCATGTTGGACTATCTCATGAGATGTAAATAGAAACCAATGCATTAATGGGTGATATAGGATCCCAAAAATTTTCATATATACATATGTATTATAAATAAAAAAATAATCATTATATTTTAAATATACCATGAAAAAATAATTGGTTTCTTAAATATCCAAATTAATGTCATTCACTATTCATAAAGTACCAATGTAAACAAAATTGGTTTCATAGCACAACAAAATGCTATAATATAAAATCATGAATTAAGTTGCAAGATTCTAAATAATTGTAACCCAAAATAATAACATAAATAAATAAAACATAAAGTGAATAATTAAATGTAATTAAATTATAGATGGATCATTTTAGGATAATGAAATTCAAATCAGGAAAAAAAATTTGGAAAAAAATTTGTATTCATGTTTTAAAAGTCATAGTTATGGGTCTATTTTTGAAAATACTCCTATATTTCAAAATAATGGCATATGTGAAAATAAAAACCTTCAAGAAAATAAATTTATAAAAAAAAAACATTTCTCTATAAATAAATAGAGATCATAATTAAAATTGGGATACATATTTAATAGCGGTGAATGAAAATAATGATGAAGGTGAATAGACTTATGGAATAAATTTCAGTTATCATGTCTCTTTACATTACCCGTGATATCCATAGATATACCTTAAACTCCAAAATCATAAAGATAAACATATTAATTACCTATTTAATAACCTTATTCAAATAAATATCCATTTATAGACCTTATTTAATACTATTCTCTACATATATTACATTATTGAAATAAATTTTCTACATTAGGTGATAATAATATATGTTGTTCTGAACAATGTACATAAAAGAGGTGTTGGTACACATTTATATCCCAAAATTACTAAATTAAATCCCATTACTGGTACTATATTTTCTGTTTTATGATTACATAAAATGTTATAATTCCAATTTATGGTTGTTATGGTTACTTTTCAAAAAATTAAAATGATTATGAATTAGTTTTGGGTTATTTACCCATATTAATGGATTAAAATATAACATTAATTTCTTTTTTGTTTTATCCAAAAAGTTCCATAATAATGATATAAATTTCATATCTTAATCAGATACAATCATAAAATATAAACTAAATCCGAACAAATATTTATGTGATGTAAAAAAACATGTTTAATCGTAGAGGTGGTAGTCTACAAAAGACATGATTCACATTTTTTTTTGATTATTGAAAATGGAGTGGAGGTTAATTATTTTTCGATAATTATAAAAATATAAAAGTATAATAAATATACATATTCTATCAATTTAATATTTTGTAATTAATGTTTATGAATAATACAAGGACATTAATAAATATAAAGGAGAGAGACATATTTGGAAGTTATACCTCAATTTTTAAATAATATCCTTTTTTAAGGGAATTAAACATTTGAGGGATGGTATTTTAGAAATAATCGAAAACCTTTATACCTTATAGGAGTGTTTCAAGAGATTATTGGGATTATTCTGGTCTAAAATTAGGTGTTTTTTGTAAGGGGAAGTGACGAAAAGAGTGCCCTTTTATAAGTTAAAAGGAATTTAATTTTTGTAAAGACCAAAATATTTTCAATACAGTAAAGTATCTCTCAAATATAATGGATTTTAATTATTAAATAATATATATATGAATATATATGATCAATATACACATACATCACTCAAATATAACATGTTTTTAACAAGTTTCTTTACCTCTATGGTTACTCATTTTTACCATTATTGTTATCAACATGGTTAATATTTTTTCATAGGTATATTTTCCATTGAACACTAAAATTAAAATGGTATTTGTTATATAATAGGAACAAAATGATTCCAAATTTTAAATCCATTTTTTTAGATAATTTAAAAAAATTATCAAAATAAATTGTAAAGAATTTAATGTGAAATGTATTCAAAACATTTAAAAAAAACATAAATTAAAAAATGTCACATATTTGGATATAAATTGAATTAAATATTTTTGAAATTATTAATTCAATTATAAAATATATACTTATTCTTATAAAATGGTTTCATGAATTTAAAATTCGTAGTTATGTACTAATAATGTCATAAAAGTCATGTTATTTGATAAACTGGTTTTTGAACAATTCAACTAAATGTTTATATTTTTTAACAAAAAATCAACAAAAAATCATTATAAGATAATATGGCGATGATAAATCAAAAAATGATTTTAACTTTTTAAATTAGTCATACTAAAATGTATAAATTTTAAATATAATTTAAAAATTAAATGTTTTCAAATAACTATTTTTATAGGAAATCATGTTTTAGAATATTAATTATTTTTCCCTATAAATTTAAAATTAATAATGTTTTAGTTCACTATTCAAATAAAAATATATTATACATAGAAATAATTCAATTTTAGTAAAATATTTTATTAGTTTCATAGTTTTAATAATTGATTCGATAATTTGAGAGAATTTTATTTTGTAATGATATTATATATGTGTTTCTATGTGTGTGTCAGCTGGTATTTATATATTATTCATAATTCTATTAAGACAATTTAAACATTAAAATTCAATTTTTACCTAAAAATATCAATATTTTTTTGATTTTCGTGTAACGTCTTTTCCTGAGTTCCACAGATCTATGCCCGGACCCAATTGGTCACATGACCTCAAGTGTGCCTCCTCATATGTTATAGGCTACCAACTAGTAGTGAGAGTCTAATATGTGACATGGGGAGATTATACCCTCTTTAATAGAGCATCACAAAAATGGATATAATAAAAAATAACCAAATGATATAACTAATAACTAGAATAATATCATTATCAATATAGACCAACATCACATGATGAACTAGATCAAGAAAATATAATCTAAACCCAACACAGTAGATATTTATTTCCATATATGTTTCAAGTTGAATTATATAAAACAAAAATAAATACACCTTGATAACTCCCCATGTGGTTCCCCACATCACACTGGGTCCCCTCATCCATGCACTATCCCAACTCAACAATATTTCATAGGGATCTTTCCCTTATCCTCTTATACTAACATGACGCCTATTTAAGTACTTATTAAAAATCCCATGGTTGGCCAGAGTAAAAAATCAATGTTAGAAATGAAATATAATACAAAAATCATACTATAATAGATTATGTAGATGAAAAAAGAATAAAGAATAATAAACAAGGTATATAATGATCAAATTTAATTATTATTTATTTAACCACATAAATCAATTGGGTTCACGATGAAACCCAGACCATCAATACCAGCTTCGTCCCACTCCAGAGTGTGAATCATAAATAATAGGGAATCAAAATTCATTATTATATGGGAATTCATCAATCATTTAATTCCAATTTCACTCCAAGGATTCTGGTAACCACAGTCTAATGCGAATATTTTGGGATTAGAATGTCATGTCTAGCACCTTGTGGGTATTTGGAGCTTTAACAATGTCCCACAGATCATAGTCATATCATATCTGTATTTGAGGCATCAGTCCCTATCCCCCAATAATTGTTATCACATATTGGTATTTGAGGAATCAATCCCAGTCCAACAATCATATATCAATCAATAAAATATATCTCGTATATCTTATTTATCATGTTTAATAATCATTAACCCTATTATTAATTTTTCACATAATGGTGCGCCATTCAATTTATCAAAACATTCATGGTTCATCACTTTAATTACATGGAATAATTTCTATAATTCACCATAATTTTATTTACAACCATTTAACCATATAATCTATTAAGCATTCTAGGTTAAGACAAACATCAATTAATTCCCATTATCAATCAATTAATAATCACATTAACCAAGCAATTTTCTAATACAAATAAATCAATGAATTTATAAACACGACTCAAATAATCTCAATTTCCCAAATTTAATCTCATTTCATTATCAAATGTCAATTCAATTTAATCATTTATATATTAGATGAAATTTTCCTACCATATAAATTATAAATGCTCAAATTCAAAGATGTAATTGAAATCAATACTATGGGAACTGAAATTTAGACCGACTACCTTAAGAAAATTGATGAAGGTTTGAAAATTTAAAAATACTCAAATTGAATTAGGGTGATCAAGAACACAACCAAATAGAAGATATAGGACCAAAACCTAAGAACATGATCCAATGGATTAAAATCTATCATTACATAGATTTAAACCAATGCTAATAGAGGATATAAAATTCCTCTTTATCCAGAGAGAGTGAACAAATAGAGTTAAATCTAAATAGGATGATATTATATACCATAAAAGGTGAATATCTATTGTATACACCATTGATTCCTCAATATTGGAGTTCTATGAACCTTGGAATCTATTTTTTATCTTCAAAAAATAAAATAAAAATGTTAGGTACATGTTGGGTCAAATTGGGTTTGATACCGAGGGGATTGGGATTTTTTTAAAAACCACAAAAATAAAAGTCTTACAAATGGTTTACTAGGTAGTGGCGCATGGTTTGAAAAACTATTAACCCAAACCACACACCTCATAATATGGGTTCATAGTTTCTATAAAGATGGTGAAGTGTTTGAAAAAACATGCACCAACCAGCCAATTCTGTTCTATTTTGGATTGCATGGTCTTATTGTGGAAGTTGTACGATTTGGGAAAACTGTGCACCAATAATAAACTACCCCATTGCTGCCAAAATTGTAAATATTATACTAAAACCCCCAAAAGAAAAAAAACCAACCAATATAAAGAAAAAAAAGTTAAAATAGTAGCTGAGAAACAACAAAACAAATCTCAATCAGAGGTGAGGATCTTTCAATCTCCCAACCTTTGAAAAGCTCATCCTTGAGATGTACTCCCACATATCTCTATGATTATAAGGTAAAAAGATCTGGCCTATAGGCCTATATATCTTCTTTTATCAACCACGTTTCATCCTGAACATGCCAGTGTTTCAAAAAAAAGAATTTTGGAACTATCACTCCCCACAACAATTTCTTACTATGATCCAAAAAAATAGATACTCCTAAATGGAAATATTTTCCTCAAGCTCTACTACATCAATATGGATCACATGAGAAGGGTTAGGGTGATACTAAAAAAATTTTTACGCATATAAGATGTCATTTATGGAACTATACCAATGTGTAAGAGCCAACCGGTATGTCGTCGGCCCAATTCTACCCACATAATCAAAAGGGAAAACAAACTAGGGAACCAAATTTCCTTGACTCTAAATCATACAATGAACAAACCTAGGAATCACTAAATGAAATACCAGATCACCCACTATAATCTCAAGGGGTCATCAACATCTACCATCATACAAATTGTATCTACTCTATTCCATAACCATACATTTTTGAATCAAATTAATGTACTCATATGTATCATACCTGAGACTCGGTCCCAATAACTCTAACTCACATACCTCCATCCAATATACATGTTATATACATGGCCTACCATAATGTTTATAATATGGTTCCATATTAATATTCTGATAATTACTACTATTATAGGTTAACTCAATGAGTTCAAGGTGCTTTACCTAAGACCCATGAAATTCTAAAAAAATTTCATGTTTCAAATCCTCCATATCCTGTACACTATTTTCTGACTAGTCATCTGCATGTGGGTGGAAAACCATGCTGAGAAAGACATTTTTACGAAGAACCTTTGGTAATGCATTCTTGAAATGAGAATTGAAAGATGATTCACTGTCTAACATTTTACTACATGGCACCCCATGTAGACGAACTATCTCTTGAATGTACAACTCTCCCAACTGATCCAGATAGGCCATAAATAAACTATCTCTTGAATTTACAAGTCTCCTAACAGAGAAAGTCTCTTAAATATAAATGAAATGAAATACCTGAATGAATTGGTTCCTGGTCACCAAAACTTTGTCATTCTTATAAGTTTTCCTTAGGAGACCTAACACAAAGTCCATCGTTACGATAACCTACTTCTATTCTGGAATGGGAAACTACTATAGTAAACCATTGGGTCCTTGATGCTATGTTTTCACCTATTTATATTTTTAGATTCATGTTAAAAACACTATAATCTCTATAATCATGCTTGTCCACAAATATTATGAGAATAGGTCATGGTACATATTACAACCTTACATTTCATTCATTACTACGACATTATTTTAAAGATAAACAAAATAATAGTATTACAAACCCAATATCCAAATGATTAGTGTATCAGGAAATTTTTTTCCATATATATTATTTACATAATAAATCATCAACATTATTTAACACCATTTTCTGTATCTCATTATTTTCACTCATGTTCTCCTTATTACAAGTATTCACTTTACGATATACATCAAAATAACGGGTGATCTATATGCCCGGTAAGTGGATGATTAAGAGATATGAAACCTGGGTTAGCATAATCATAATCATAATAACATAAGAAAAGGATCATAATAATATTCATTAGAGGAATAAATATATAAATTCATGGAATATAATAATGCATAAAAGGTAACCATGACGTGTTAATTGTCAAATAAAACACATTATTGTGAACAAAAATAGAAACATGATCATGCATATTTCAGTTCATCACATTAGATACCTCACATTACCCAGTGCAATGGAGAACAATATAATTCTAGGAGAACTCATCACATCATAACATTTTCTTGTTCTATATAATTATGGGTGCATCTTTCACATCATAACATTTACATTATCATGCATTCTATATAGAATGTATATCAATATAGGTCATAAAATAACTCATGAAAAGGAATGAGATTCATTCACAAACATAAATTCATGAATAACCATTAGGGTTACAAAAAAAATAGGTAATTACGTACTTATTATAAGAATAATCTATCTTGAGTGAAGTTGAAACAATCCCAAGAGAAGTAAAAATGATTGTTTTTAGAAATAATATTACTTTTGGAAAACATTGTGATTATCATATACTCATGTAGAAAACATGTATATCATATAAATGAAAAGGGGAGGATAAAAAAGTTTTTTAAGGAACGTTAATGGAACATCTATACTGAAAATGGAGTAAGAGAGGGAAACCCCAAGGGAAAAGAGGTAGGTCATATAATCCCATAACCTTATTTTCCAATGATTTTTTCTATTTAATATTATGGATAATAAAATTAAATTAAATATTTTAAAAAAATAAAACCATTTATAAAATAATTTGACTTAATAATGTTTTATAATGTACATTTATTTTCATTGCAAAGTGTTATAGAGTTTATTTTCATCATTTCGGAGTGTTCTATTTCTCGATTTTATTGATTGGTTCACTTTTATTCATGGATGGAAGGTCTTGTAAAATGGAGAAAATTATCTAGAATAGATATTATATTTTATTAATGAATATAAAATAGATTTAATAGTATTATATATCATTTTTTATGGTATATTGATGAATCATTAGATAAAACATTAATGAAAAATATTTAATTTATTCGTAGATTTGATTACAATCATAAACTCATATCATTTTATTTAATATCATATTAATATTGTTGGGAAAAAATCTCTCAAGGTAAAATTGTAGTATTTTTGGATTGATTGTGTTTGTTGACAAAGCAGGTTTTCATGGATATTTGTCAAGTTCCCAAGAAGTTGTTGACAATCCTTGTTGAAAAAGAACGATGACAAAGGAAAGGACGATCTGGAGGCGGTACAAAAGAGCAGTACAAGGTGGCGCCGTATCCCAGTGTTTGCCAAATTTTTGGGGTCCAAAATTTGGAATTTGGTGAGCATCGCGAAAAGTGGATTTCCATGAAGATCATATTTTTATATGGAAAAGGCATGAGTTTTTCGAATATGGGATGTATGGATTGGATTTCGAGAAGGCCATAAAAAGGGAGGCGGTGATGCTTTGCGATTACTTCAAAGCTTCGCGAACAACAGAGTTGAAGCGCATCGCAGCGGTGAAGGGATTTGCGAGGGAGCTTCGCGGAGGTGAAGGGCTTTGCGAGGGAGCTTCACGGCGAAGGTGTGAAGGAATGTTGATGGTGATCCTTCGCAATTACGATGAGCTCCGCGAACAGAAAATTTCCATGGGGCTTCGAGATTTGGAAATAATTCTGACGGAAACTTCGGAGCTTCGCGATTGGTGATGACATGGCGTTGAATTCGCGCGGAAGAGCCGAGGGTCGGTGGAATCTCCTATTAATAGAGGCCGACCCCCTCAAGAGAGGAAGAGAGAATTTTCAGAGAAAATCATTTGCTCTCGATTTGCGAAGGTTGTTCGCAGAGCCAGTGTGCTTCGCGAAAGAGGAGCTTCGCGGCGGCTATTGTAGCTCCGCAAAACCTGCGATCTCCGTGCTGGCATAGTAAGCTTCTTGAGGGGAATTTCTTTGTGACGTCTTGATCTTCATGAATGTTCTTTGCGAAGGCTTGTTTGAGCTTCGCGAAATTGAGAGCTTCGCGATGTAGGGTTCTTTGAAAAGGTGTTTCCAAAAGGAATTTCCCAGTGTTCAGAGGCAAAGAGGTATTTATCAGTGGGTGAAAGTTGGACTTCAATAGAGAATCTATCAACAATTGAAGATGCATTGTTTCATGCAATTGAAGAGACATACAAGTCTATAAAATATGAGTGGATTCCCTTCTGGAGCAGTGAGCATAGGAAGAGCAAGTAGGTGATCCTCCCCACCGGTAGTGAGCCAGAGAGAGAAACAGGGAGTGACTCTTGGGAAAGTAGTGAGATGACACTAAACCATGCAAAGGCAGTGATCTTGGGACAGAGTGACTGTACATGAACTTTGTATCCACATCTAGTGAAGATTAATGGAATTTGGTACGACCGGCAACCTGTCGGCGTATGCTCCTTGGATGTAGCCCAGTGAGGGTGAACCAAGTAAAAATCTGTGCATCTGCCTGCTAATTTTCCTGCATTGCATTCAAAGCATCATCATCAGATAAAGAATAAAGTAATTGATCATGACATACACACAAGTGCAAACATAGTGACCCTTGTAACAAAGAGGATAAGATCCAGTGGGGTAGGAAGACCTTTGAGAAAGAATATCCATATCCTGATTCACCCCCCTCTCAGGGTATATAGGCCCCTATTGGCCATAACAATTGGTATAAGAGGGATATGTTTCTTTTATCATATTTGTTTGCTTTGACTTAGTGTAGTCGATCTGTGTGGTTGAAGACACAGTTTTCTCATATCACAACCTGCCATGGGAAAAGGAAAATCATCAAAGAAGAATCAGAAGTCTGGTAATTTCCCTCAGTTTGGAAGTGTTTTTGGAAAAAGAGTGATTCAACTAAAAGAATCAAACAGCTTACTGAAGGAAGGTCTGGATGAATCTGATAGGGAAAATATTGATTCACTCAATCATGATGTTGGAATGAGTGATGTACATGATCATCATAGTGATACTGAAACAGAAGCATAAATTGAAGGAAGAATAGATATGCAAGCTGAGTTAGAGGCTGCTCTTGAGGAGATAGATGTTTGGAGAGCTAAAAAAATAAATCTAACAAAGTTGTTCACAATGCCAAACTCTATATGCAGCAGCAGGAAGAAGATAATTCTGAGTTGATGGAAGAAATTTACTAACTGAAGTTATCAACACGAGAGAACTCAGAAACAGTTAGTGAGTATAAGCATAAGATTGAAGAATAGAAAATGGAGATCGATGGCTTGAATTGAAAAGTGAAAGATCAATTGAAGTGCATCGAAGAACCTGATATTCCATGTTATGTTGGAAACACCATAGAAATTAATTCTAAAGATAATCGAATCCACGCACTCGAAATTGAGGTCAACAAGCTAAGAGGATTAAATCAAAGGCTCATTGATGTGGGAATTGACCTAAAGGAGAAGAATGATTCTCAGGGTGAGGAACTACAAAAGCTGGCTAAAATAAAAGGAAATAAAAAGGTTGGTGATTATGAAGAGAGTCAAAATTCAGATGAAGTTCGGAACCTGAAATCCAGAAAGGTTGATCTTGCGGTACAACTATCTGAGCTAGTTCAGAAGAATCAAAGACTGCAACAAGACAATGCATGTTGTTCTGATTCTGTTGGCCAAGAAAAACTGAAAGTAAAGGAGCAGAGTGACATGGTGGATAGGCTGACACATGAGTTGGAAGATGAGATGAGTAGAGGGAAGCTTCTCAAGGGGGAACTTGATGTCCAACTTGAATCAAGGGATATGAAGATTCAAAAGTTGGAAGAATAGCTAGAATCAGTAAAGACGAAATTGGAGAAATCCAATACTAAAGGAATGCCAAAAATGAAGGATGCCTTACACTTTCTATTTGATCATCCTTCGACAAGTGATGATAAAATGAAAAAAAAATATGCTATTTCTGAAGAGAAACAATAGAATATTTTCTCAGCTCAAAGACCAGCAAGTTTCAGAAAATCTGGTATAGGATTTGAAAAATCACCTCCCATGCATGATAAGAATAGAGTCGTGAATAACTTCAGTAATGGATAAAATCATGTAGGTACTGGAGATAGGCCTAAGAGGATAGCTACAATAAGAAGTGATGAAATGTGTTATTTTTGCGGGATTCATGGCCACACATCAAGCTTTTGTTCAGAGGCTCTGGAATACATTTCAGGCTGTGAAAACAGAATCTGTAAAAAATATGAGAATAAGAAGAAGCGTCATGAGAAATCAGAGAGAAGATTCTCTCAGAGGAAATAACTTATTAGATGCTATTACTATGGAAGAATGGGACATACCATGAGTATGTGTCAGGAAGCACAGGAGCACAATGTCAGAAGAAGAACTCAAGATGCATCAACATATCAACAGAGAAATGATTAAATGAGGAATTCCTTTGATGTAAAACGTTTTATATGTTCTGATTATGGGCATTTGGCAAGACAATGTTGCAAGAAGAAAGCAGGAATGGAAAAGGAACTCGAAAAGAGATTCTCAACTCCAGGTGTGCATGATAAGGAATTATGCACTGGAAGAAAAAGTGAACAAATCTCGTGGAGATAATGTGAACAAACCCGGATGATTAAGGGGATATCTACTTCAGCTGTGAGTAAGAAGAATGCACATTCAGTAGAGGACTCACCACCAGTGAAAGAGAGTGTTGTGACTCAAACATCTGATAAAAGAAAGATAAACAAAGATTACATTGAAAAATCTGGATGTCGTGTTCCTCAGTGAGAAGTGGAGGAAAGAGAACAATCCTTGCAATAGAGAAAGAGGAAAGGGAAGATGGAAAGAAAAGAGATTCCTACTCAGAGAAATAATCAGGGGAAGTGGAATTTTGGTGGAACATCAAAGACAGAAATGTGCACACGTGGGTTTGAACACCAAATGGTAAGAAAGGCCAAGCCTACAGAATCCACATATCAAATAAAGGATCAGCATGCAGGTAATGAATGCTAAATCATATGGCCGGAGTAGTTGAAGTTGTCTAGGCATCTAGAAGAAGCCATGAAGGAGTGTGATTCTCTACATAAAAGAATCAAAGGGTTGACCCATCAGGTTCAACCACAATCCTCATCTTGAGGAGTCCATAAGAATTACCCCCTCTCCCTATATATATTAATGCTATTAACTGATGATTCATGTGTTTCAGGTTTTAGGGAGATAAGATCCATGGGGTAGTGGCATCTAAGGATGCAAAGTTAAGAAGTAATATGCTCTAGATCAGGTACTAGAGTTGAAGAAGAAAGGGAGCAATAGAGCACACTAGGAAGTGATTGTGTTATTAACTCTACCTCTTGTTTCCTACACTGAGTTCCAACTCAATAGGATTAGATATTTTGTTAATGGCTCAATTCCAAGTGGAATATGAGAATCGATGATGCAGAAAAAGAAGAATGGTATGGGTTTAAAAGTTGGGCCTAACCTTTGGAAGGGTTCCATAACATAGGGGGAGTATTCATTAACAAAATCAGATGCAAGAGCCATCAAAGCAATAATCGAATGAATCAGCTCATGAGTTTTTCAATCGAGGGAGGACTTATTGTCACAAAAGCATCAATAATCATTCATCTCAATCTTAACTTTTTTGCTCTAACAATTTGGTATTAGGTGACTACTTTCACGATACCAAGAAGCTGTGAGAGAAAAATCAAATGTGTGTCAACAAAAATGTGAGAGAAGATGTTCAAAGAAATGACATCATTGAACAATGAAACAATGAAAAATTTTCTATTAAAAGTGAAGAAGTGGTAAGAGAATCAGGGAGATAAGAAGTGGCTGAAGATGATTTAGAAGATGATACTGATGATGAGTACAAGGAAGTAAAATCCTTATCTGCACAAAAGACAAAGAATCTAGCTGAAATTGACAGGCAGAACATCATCAGTGATCAGTGAGATCCAGTTCAGACAAGGAGAATGAAATCCTTGCAGCATACATCATTACTATCATAGGATGAGTCGAAATGATTTGATGATGCAACTGATGATGATAACTGGGCTCAGGCCATGAATGAAGAGCTAAATCAGATTTAGAAGAATCAGACATGAGAGATTGTTTCGAGGCCAACAGACAGGAATGTCATCGGGACTAAATGGGTTTATCGCAACAAGATGAATGAATATGGAATAGTGATTCGGAAAAAAGCACGACTAGTGTGCAAGGGATACTCCTAGATAGATGGAATAGATGTTGATGAGACATTTGCACCTGTTGCAATGCTGGAAACGATCAGACTATTTTTGGCCATTGCAGTGCAAAGAAAGTTCAAAGTTTTCCAGATGGATGTCAAATCTACCTTCTTAAATGGATTTCTAGAAGAGGAGGTGTATATTGAGAAGCCAGATGGTTTTCTCATTCATGAGTATGAGAACAAAGTTTGCAGGATGAAGAAGGCATTGTATGGGCTGAAACAAGCACCAAGGGCATGGTACTCAAGGCTTGATCAGTATTTGAAGAAACATGGTTTTCAGCGTGGAGGAGTTGATTACAATCTCTATTTCAGTAATGAAAGTAATCGAAGGATGATGGTATTGGTTTATGTCGATGACATAATATTTGGCGGATCAGATGAAGCTCAGTGCAGACAGTTTTCCGAATTCATGAAAAATGAGTTTGAAATGTCAATGATTGGAGAGCTAACGTTCCTTCTTGGTCTATAGGTGACACAAGGAAGGAATGGAACATTCATTTATCAATCTAAATATACCAAGGAGGTCCTGAGAAGGTTTGGAATGGAAAATTCCAAGGAGAGGAAGACTCCGGTTGCTACCCGGATGAAATTATCAAAATATGAGGATGGCAAAGCAGTTAATATCACAGAATACAGGCAAATCATTGGAAGTCTACTGTTCTTAACCGCAACAAGGCCATATATTGTTTTCACCCAATGCCAAGCAGCGAGATAATAGAGTAATACCAAGGAAAGTCACATGATCGCAGTGAAAAGAATACTTCGGTATATCAAGGGCCTGGTGGCCTTCGGTTTGACATACAATGACAAATCTCAGACAGAGTTATTGGGATATACTGATGCAAACTGGGTCGGTTCAGCGGATGATAGGAAATCAACGTCAGGTGGTGCTTTATATCTTGGTGGATTGTGTATTTCATGGCTAAGAAAGAAGCAAGATTGCATTTCATTGAGCACCGCGGAAGCTGAGTATATTGTGGCCACTCAAGCATGCACACAGTTATTATGTCTAAAACAACAGCTTGAAGATATATGAGTTGAAGTGAATCCTCCGATCGGAATCCAGTGCGATAACTCAAGTTCTATAAATCTCAGCAAAAATCTTGTCCATCACTGTAACACCCCAAGCTTCTACGGTACGTTTCCCTTCGAATAATGCGATAGCGTGTGTTGTACGCAACCTCGAGTTCTAACACACACCACAACTAATTAAACTAGCTGTTGTAAATAGTGATACATACTTTTTGAAATCATATATATTTTATATTTCAAAATGGACTTCATTTTTGGATTCGGAATATCGAAATTATCCTAGGGTGAAATTTTGGTACTTTTCGGATAACTTTTATATTTTGATGAATAGTGAAAATTACTAAATTTTAATTAAAAACAACTTTTTTAATCAAAATAAGTAATAGTGATAAATTATGAATTTGAGTGGTTTTAAAGTATATTTAGAATATATTTTTACCATTTAATATAATGTTGGACATTGGACATAATTTTACAATTAAACCGAACATAAACAAGTGTCAATCTTTTGGTAGTTATTATCTCTTAAAAACACGCTTTTTGTTTTGACAGCGGGAATTAATTTTAAATTAATTTCAGCCACTTCTGTGTTTTGAATTTAGAAAAATGGATTCCATATTTGGAATCAGGATGTTCAAATTGTGTAAATAGGTAACTTTTATTTTTAGACATTTTGAATAATTACTGCGGTAAATATTTTATTTACGATGGTTAAGGGTAAATCCGGTAAATAAGGGTTTAAAAAATAATATTATAATAATACTAAATTACCCTAAAACGTGTCTTAACCCTATTGGTTGATACATAGTCGACCATGGGCATCTTTGGGTCTATTTTGGGACCCCATGGATCCACTTGTAAGTGATAATGACACTTTATTTTAATTAAGTT
This sequence comes from Viscum album, assembly GCA_963277665.1. Taxonomy (NCBI): domain Eukaryota; kingdom Viridiplantae; phylum Streptophyta; class Magnoliopsida; order Santalales; family Viscaceae; genus Viscum; species Viscum album. The sequence continues at coordinate 511,917,563 of OY728141.1, read as the reverse complement.
AAAATGAATACAAAAATGACACAAGCATATATCTTTTAGAACAACAATTTTTACATAGGGTTATACATGTTGGATTTTCGATTATAAATATTAATTAGAAAGATAAAAAGATTTCCTACATAATGATATTTTATTTATAATTTTTAGACATTAAATAAGTTATTTTATTTATGACACAATGATGATGCAGTAATTACTATAATAGTGAAAAATTAAAATAATTGATATTATAAATACCCAAATAAATATAATATGAAACTTTTAATGAATTAAACTAATTTTCTAGGCTAATATGATATATTAGGATTGATTTAATGGACTTTTTTCTAAGTAATCAATCTGTTATGAGTTTCACAAAAATCAACTATTGAATAGTGTCAAAATTGACATAAAAGAGTTCTTAAAACAAATATTATATTATTAATTGATATTAAATTCCTAAAAATCTAAGGTTCGGCCAAGAGACTTATATTATGATAGGTTAATCATTAATGGACCACTTGGGGGTCTCTTGGATGTATATAGTAAGTTTATTAACAATAATATATAAAAATACAAAGAGACATTGTAAAAGTGAAACTAATTAACTTAGAGTTAATACTTAAAGATAAGGTTAATATAAGTACCCAAACCTGTCTAAATTCTATTGGATGAGTTGTTTTCGACCTATCCCTACCTCATCATTTGAATAGTCAACTTTGGAGTCTTTGGAAACCGAATATGAATTTATTATAAATTAATATTTCTAGCTTTTCCAAAGGTGCCCCTCACCCCTCTTATAAAAGGGCACTCCTCCTTCTCATTTCTTCACACCTTAAAAGCCTTTTGGTTCGGCCAAACTCTGCCCAAATAATCTCCCAACATCCCTCAATACAACCTAGAGTCCTTAGTTTGATCAGAAAGCCAACCTAAGGATCCCTTTTGATCAAATCAAAAGGAAGAACCCGAAGAAGAGGTAATGATTTCACCACCCTTTTCTAAGTTCATTTCTTCTTCCACTTCTTCTTCCTTTGTTCTTACCATTCTAAAATAATAACTCCAGTATCTCACATATACTGTGATGTTATTATAAGTATGGTACAACCATATTCAGTATTCTATCCACCCTTTGAATAACATGTCACCATACGTGCGTACGTACGGTTTACCGTCTCCACGTCGTGGTGTAATTGTTATTCAATATAATATTATTTGGATGGGTATAATAATGATGTGTAACTCATGTAAATAATAAATATAACATGTTAATGATTCTGTATATATGATATACCATTCATTTATATATTATTTTAATATCAAAAGAATGATATTGTCGCTCGTGCGTACGTACGGACTACCGTCTCCACGAACGCGATGAGATTCATTCTCCATCGTAACCATTCAAGTATAATTATAATTTGATGATTTAAAAATGATGTTTAAGGACTAGATATCATTCTGGATATGAATAAGATACAACAACCATGGCATATGTAACAAAACATATAAAAGAAAATGAGTAAGTTAACACCCGAAACGATGATAATTCTAAGATATTATTAATAAATCAATGTTAAAAGATCATATATGATATCATATTAATATATATGATTCTTGTATAATTTAATAACAATTATTTCACCATTATACAGGAGGTTAACCTACCCCAAAAAAGGAAAAGTACAAGGTAAGGGTTATTTCACAATCTCTTCATTATCCGAGGTTGTTTATACGTAATAATCTACCGGGATCTCTTTATCGTCCACATCCATGTTTTCTTAAAAATGTATTTCAAAACATTTTTACTATTTACAAGAATATGGGTTAAAGTCATTTATACCCTTGTTTGACCTTTTTATAAGAGGTTTATAAAGGAATCTTTCCATCGTTTTCAAAACAATGTCCTTTTTAACCTTTTCGACAGAATTGAGGTAAGAATGTTTTTTTTAACTTATACGGCGGGTGCGGTTATTTTCCGCCGTTATAAAATCGTCGAAGCTTTCCATACAAGTTTATAAGAATATTTTCAAAGAAAATGTTTTATTTTATATGGATCTTAAATGATTTCAAAATAAAAGGAGATATTTCTTTAAAAAGAATTTTGATTTCATCTATGTCAACATCCTTTGATGGATTTTAAGATTATTTGAAGTTGATTTATTATGATACAAAACTTCTATATTGTATTGAAGGTTTTGTGATATGTTTGACTGTGGATGTGCTATTTTTATACCATTCATAGTTTATTGTGAAAGTATTGACATTTCGTATGCTAGTTTTAATACGAATGTTTATGTTATGTTTAAACCTTTTCATATGGGAATGCATTGGACTTAATAAGTGACAGGTGGAGCCCGCTATAGCTCCTCGATGCATCGGTAGGTCTCATGAGACAAACTAGTGTCTTGGCACAAGGCCTTGACAAAATCTTATTTGTAGTCTTGGCACGAGGCCTTGGCTATGTGGTTATGATAGTCTGGCATTATGCATTCCAACATTATGAAAGTGGTTATTGATTTTTGCATGTGATTATTCGATTAGTAGAATATCCATGTGAATAAGTAAATGGCATTATTTAATTTTATTTATGCCATACTATGTTAAATGTTCACGTTTAAAAGGCTTTTGTTTTAGTTATACATTGCCTTAAATGTTTATTTTTATTTATGAAAGTTTCCTCTATATTGTTATCCTTACTGGGCATTTGAGCTCACCCCTTTTCTATGTTTTATTTTTCCCAGGTAGTGAAGAAGTAAATTATGAATGACTTGCAGGGATATTATGAGGGGTTAATAGTGTGGATATGAAGACTTTGTTGTTGTAGTAGTTTTTCACTTTGAAATGTAATGTAAAACATTATGATTATATCTAGTGTTTCCAAGGCTACTAAACCAATCGGTCTTTCGGGATTTGATCTTTCTTGTGATCATGCCAATGTTATGTAATTAATGCACCGACTCTGGGTAGCTGGGGTCAGGGCATTACAGTTGGTATCAGAGGAAGTTTAGTACAAACCTTGGAAGCTAGATTTAGATAAACTCTGATTAGAGCATGTAGACCTAAGATGAACTTTGAGGATTAGTATAGAAGAACTTCCTAGAATTTTGGTATTGTAGAGATTTTGTGAGTTTTCCAAGCAATACATCCCTGTCTGGATACAAGCAGGTAGAGGCGGCTCTGGCACAGATGTACCTAGGGGTAAAACCCGAAAACACCGCTTTGAGCTAGACTCGAACGGGAACTGGTGCACGACAACGGGCCTTGCTGCACTCTTGGTTACGACACTCCCGGGGGATATGCTTAGGATAACTCTCACTTTCTTTACAAATCATTATTAAGGGTTTATGAGTATATACTTCCTCAAAGAAAACATTTTTATGATTATGGATTATATCCATAAATAGTTCAATTTATGTTAAGTGTTTTATAAGTATGGGATTATGTATTTTGATTCATAAACTGATCTAGTTTATGCCATTGTTTAGAAATGGCGCCTAGTGGAAGAAATGGAAACCGTATCAATGCACGCACTCCATGTAGGGATTGCCCTCCTGCTCAAGATAATTATAGTGGGGCTGGTGATGCAACTGGTGCTGATCAGCTAATCACCGTACTGGGACAACTTACTCAGGTTATGAATAATAACCTTACCCGTATGGATCACCCTGATCCGCAGCGTGGAGGATCAATGTTAGATCGATTCATGAGACAACAACCACCAACGTTCAATGGGAGTAAAAATCCCTTAGTAGCTGAGCAATGGATATTTTCCCTAGAGAAAATATTTCAGGCTTTGGGGAGTAGTGAAAGGGAAAAAGTTACCATGGCAGTTTACCGCCTCACTGGAGATGCTGATCAATGGTGGTCATTGATTCAAAACATGAAGGAAGATGATGAAGTATCAAACATGGAATGGAGGGAGTTCAAAGATCTGTTTTTAGAAAAATACTTTCCTCGCGACCATCGAGCAGATATGGAAAGGCAATTTCTGAGTCTGAGACAAAAGGAGGATGATAATGTCACAAAGTATGAGGCTAACTTTACAAGGTTAGCGAGGTATGCTGGAGATTATATTCGCAACCCAAGAAGTAATATTGATCGTTTCTTTGATGGGTTAAAACCATTTCTCCGTCGAGCATTAGTCTCACAATCCTTTTCATCGTACGAAGACATTGTCTCATGTGCTATCAAGACCGAAAAGGAATTCTCTAAGTCTTATGACTTTAAAGAAAATCAAGAGAAGAAGAGACCTTCTGATCAATCTGGGAATGGAAATAAGGGGAAGAAGGGAAAGGTTGAATATCCATCTTGTGGTAAGTGCGGGAAGAAACACCTCGGTGCTTGCCTGAAAGGAATGGGAGTCTGTTACAAGTGTGGTGAAAAAGGCCACCAAGCTCATGATTGCAAGGGGAAGAAGGAAGCTACCAACGTTCAGTGCTACAATTGTAGGGAGATGGGGCATTATGCAAATACATGTCCTAAGCGTCAGGAGAACTTACCTCAGAAAAGGCCAAGGGATCAAGGCCAGGCTTATGCTATCACTACTGCTGAGGTAGAAGCTCCGAAAGACGTGGTGGCAGGTAATTTAATGGTTTCCTCAAGTTTAGCAAATGCATTATTTGATTCTGGATCATCGCATTGTTTCACATCTTCCCAGTTTGCTAAGAAAATTAGATATTTCCAATTTGATTTAATAAGGGAGTTGTCAGTTAAAACTCCTAAGGGAAGTATCGTTGCAACAAAGTTTTGTGAATCAGTCCCCATTAGAGCACATAAATTTTCTTTATCTGCTGATTTCATCGTCATACCTATGATTGAGTTTGATATAATCCTCGGTATGGACTGGCTTTCGGACTATGATGCGAAAATTTATTGTAAGAAGAAAGAGGTTACGATTCTTGATGATAATGATAAGGAGCACCTTATTTTTAGAGCAGAATCGTCACCACCTAATTCTTATTTAGATCCACCCCCTGTAGCTCAACTTAATTCAATTATCGGGGAGGAAGAGAATGAAATAACTGTCGGTGAGGAAAGGAATGTTCAAATAGAGGATGTACCTATTGTGAAAGAGTTTGTAGATGTATTTCCGGAAGATTTACCTGGACATCCTCCAGAACGAGAAGTAGAGTTTTCCATTGATTTAATTCCTGGATCAAGGCCTATATCGAAGACCCCTTATAGAATGGCCACTGTAGAGCTAGTCGAACTAAAGAAACAACTAGAGGAATTGAGTAATAAGGGATTTATTCGCCCTAGTGTTTCTCCATGGGGAGCCCCTGTTCTTTTTGTTAAAAAGAAAGATGGATCTATGAGGTTATGTATCGACTACAGGGAGATCAATGCTATAACGATAAAGAAAAAGTATCCCCTACCTCGTATTGATGATTTATTTGACCAACTGCATGGAGCTCAATACTTTTCAAAGATTGACCTTCGATCTGGATACCATTAGTTGTGTGTAAAGAAGGAAGACATTCCGAAAACAGCATTTCGAACCAGGTACGGGCATTACGAGTTTACTGTAATGCCGTTTGGATTGACTAATGCACCCTCTGTATTCATGGATCTGATGAATAGAGTTTTCAAGGAGTATCTCGATGAATTTGTGGTGGTATTTATTGACGATATCTTGGTATACTCCAAAACCTACAAAGATCATGAAAATCACTTGCGCATTATCTTGAAGACTCTGAGGAGGCATGAATTATATGGAAAGTTTAGCAAGTGTGAATTCTGGCTTCAGGAGATTTCTTTTCTTGGCCATATTGTCTCTAAAGATGGAATCTCTGTTGATCCTTCTAAGACCAAGGCAATCCAAGAATGGCCAGCACCTACGAGTATAACTGAGGTACGTAGTTTTATTGGTTTGGCTGGTTATTATCGACGTTTCGTCCAGAATTTTGCCCGATTGGCTAACCCATTAACGAAGCTCACACGTAAAGGGGTTAAATTTGTTTGGACAAAAGAGTGTGAAGAATGTTTCGAAGAACTGAAGAGAAGATTAGTCAATGCTCCTATATTGACTCTACCATCGGGGAATGATGGGTTCATTATTTATAGTGATGCATCAAAGAAAGGACTTGGCTGTGTCCTTATGCAGAATGATAGAGTTATTGCCTATGCATCACGACAGTTGAAAATTCATGAACAAAACTATCCTACTCATGATCTCGAATTAGCAGTAGTGATCTTTGCTTTGAAAATATGGAGGCACTACCTCTATGGTGAAAAATGTGAGATTTATACTGATCACAAGAGTTTGAAGTATATTTTCTCACAAAAAGAACTCAACATGAGGCAAAGGAGATGGCTTGAATTACTCAAGGATTATGATTGTACGATACACTACCACCCAGGGAAGGCAAACAAGGTTGCAGATGCTTTGAGTAGAAAAGACCATGGAGCTTTGAACAATATGAGAATTGAAAGGGATCCAATTTTCATGGAGCTAGTGAATATGGACATGGGAATAACCAGGGAAGGTGAAACATCAATGCTTTTTCAAATGGTTGCCAAACCATCTTTACTAGAAAGGATTAAGAGTTCTCAGACCGATGATGAAAAATTTCAGAAGAAGATTAAAGCTGTGAATGATGGGAGATTGAGAGACTTTGTGTATGAAGATGGGATTTTGAAATTCGGGAAGAGACTTTGTGTTCCCAATATACCTGATCTAAAAAGGGAATTGTTGGATGACGCTCATAGTTCCAATTTCTCTATACACCCTGGGAGCACCAAAATGTATAGAGATTTTAAGGAACATTTTTGGTGGGACAACATGAAGAGGGAGATTGCTGATTTTGTGTCAAGATGTATGGTTTGTCAACAAGTGAAATATGGAAGGCAACAGCCTGGAGGAGTCATGCAACCTCTTCCCATACCGTAGTGGAAATGGGACAATATTACGATGGAATTTGTCATGGGGCTACCAAAGACTCCTAGAAGGAACGATGCAATATGGGTGATTGTTGATCATCTTACCAAGTCAGCACATTTTCTTGCTATAAGAGAAGATCTACCCCTGGAACGTCTAGCAAGACTATATATTAATGAAGTTGTGAGACATCATGGAGTACCCCTATCGATTGTTTCTGATCGTGACCCCCGTTTTACTTCAAGATTTTGGAAAAGTCTTCAGAAATCCCTGGATACTGAACTTCATTTGAGCATTGCTTACCACCCTCAGACAGACGGACAATCAGAACGGACTATTCAAACCTTAGAAGACATGTTGAGATCTTGCTCACTTGACTTTCAGGGTATGTGGGATCAATATTTACCTCTGGTAGAATTTTCCTATAACAATAGCTTCCATTCGAGTATTCAGATGGCACCATATGAAGCGTTATATGGAAAGAGATGTCGTACACCAACCTGTTGGGATGACGTCGGTGAAAGAAAACTTGTAGGTCCAGAACTGGTGGAGGAAACGATGGAAAAGGTAAAGATAATCCAAAGTCACATCAAAGCAGCTCAAAGTAGGCAGAAGAGCTATGCCGATAATCGAAGGAAGGATTTGGAATTTCAAGTCGGTGATCATGTTTTCCTAAAGGTATCTCCGTGGAAGGGAGTCATGCGTTTTGGTAAGAAAGGTAAATTGAGTCTCAGGTACATCGGACCTTTCGAAATTCTAGAACGAATTGGGGCTGTAGCTTACCGATTGGCAATGCCGCCAAGTCTCTCCAAAGTTCACGATGTGTTCCACGTATCTCTGTTGAGGAAATACATGCCTGACCCAACGCATGTACTCACCTATGAAGATTTAGAACTGGAACCCGATCTGTCTTATTGCGAAGAGCCCATCAAGATTCTTGATACGAGAGAACAAGTGCTGAGAAACCGGACGACGCGTCTGGTAAAAGTTTTGTGGAGAAATCATAAGATGGAAGAGGCAACGTGGGAACCCGAGGAACTTATGATGAAGAACCACCCGAGTCTTTTTATGCAGTAATACCATAGAAATTGCGAGGACGCAATTATTTGAAGGAGGGGAGAATGTAACACCCCAAGCTTCTACGGTACGTTTCCCTTCGAATAATGCGATAGCGTGTGTTGTACGCAACCTCGAGTTCTAACACACACCACAACTAATTAAACTAGTCGTTGTAAATAGTGATACCTACTTTTTGAAATCATATATATTTTATATTTCAAAATGGTCTTCATTTTTGGATTCGGAATATCGAAATTATCCTAGGGTGAAATTTTGGTACTTTTCGGATAACTTTTATATTTTGATGAATAGTGAAAATTACTAAATTTTAATTAAAAACAACTTTTTTAATCAAAATAAGTAATAGTGATAAATTATGAATTTGAGTGGTTTTAAAGTATATTTAGAATATATTTTTACCATTTAATATAATGTTGGTCATTGGACATAATTTTACAATTAAACCGAACATAAACAAGTGTCAATCTTTTGGTATTTATTATCTCTTAAAAACACGCATTTTGTTTTGACAGCGGGAATTAATTTTAAATTAATTTCTGCCACTTCTGTGTTTTGAATTTAGAAAAATAGATTCCATATTTGGAATCAGGATGTTCAAATTGTGTAAATAGTTAACTTTTATTTTTAGTCATTTTGAATAATTACTGCGGTAAATATTTTATTTACCATGGTTAAGGGTAAATCCGGTAAATAAGGGTTTAAAAAATAATATTATAATAATACTAAATTACCCTAAAACGTGTCTTAACCCTATTGGTTGATACATAGTCGACCATGGGCATCTTTGGGTCTATTTTGGGACCCCATGGATCCACTTGTAAGTGATAATGACACTTTATTTTAATTAAGTCAAAATGAATACAAAAATGACACAAGCATATATCTTTTAGAACAACAATTTTTACATAGGGATATACATGTTGGATTTTCGATTATAAATATTCATTAGAAAGATAAAACGATTTCCTACATAATGATATTTTATTTATAATTTTTAGACATTAAATAAGTTATTTTATTTATGACACAATGATGATGCAGTAATTACTATAATAGTGAAAAATTAAAATAATTGATATTATAAATACCCAAATAAATATAATATGAAACTTTTAATGAATTAAACTAATTTTATAGGCTAATATGATATATTAGGATTGATTTAATGGACTTTGTTCGAAGTAATCAATCTGTTATGAGTTTCACAAAAATCAACTATTGAATAGTGTCAAAATTGACATAAAAGAGTTCTTAAAATAAATATTATATTATTAATTGATATTAAATTCATAAAAATCTAAGGTTCGGCCAAGAGACTTATATTATGATACTTTAATCATTAATGGACCACTTGGGGGTCGCTTGGATGTATATAGTAAGTTTATTAACCATAATATATAAAAATACAAAGAGACATTGTAAAAGTGAAACTAATTAACTTAGAGTTAATACTTAAAGATAAGGTTAATATAAGTACCCAAACCTGTCTAAATTCTATTGTATGAGTTTTTTCGACCTATCCCTACCTCATCCTTTGAATAGTCAACTTTGGAGCCTTTGGAAACCGAATATGAATTTATTATAAATTAATATTTCTAGCTTTTCCAAAGGTGCCCCTCACCCCTCTTATAAAAGGGCACTCCTCCTTCTCATTTCTTCACACCTTCAAAGCCTTTTGGTTCGGCCAAAATCTGCCCAAATAATCTCCCAACATCCCTCACTACAACCTAGAGTCCTTATTTTGATCATAAAGCCAACCTATGGAGCCCTTTTGATCAAATCAAAAGGAAGAACCCGAAGAAGAGGTAATGATTTCACCACCCTTTTCTAAGTTCATTTCTTCTTCCACTTCTTCTTCCTTTGTTCTTACCATTCTAAAATAATAACTCCAGTATCTCACATATACTGTGATGTTATTATAAGTATGGTACAACCATATTCAGTATTCTATCCACCCTTTGAATAACATGTCACCATACGTGCGTACGTACGGCTTACCGTCTCCACGTCGTGGTGTAATTGTTACTCAATATAATATTATTTGGATGGGTATAATAATGATGTGTAACTCATGTAAATAATAAATATAACATGTTAATGATTCTGTATATATGATATACCATTCATTTATATATTATTTTAATATCAAAAGAATGATACTGTCGCTCGTGCGTACGTACGGACTACCGTCTCCACGAACGCGATGAGATTCATTCTCCATCGTAACCATTCAAGTATAATAATCATTTGATGATTTAAAAATGATGTTTAAGGACTAGATATCATTCTGGATATGAATAAGATACAACAACCATGGCTTATGTAACAAAACATATAAAAGAAAATGAGTAAGTTAACACCCGAAACGATGATAATTCTAAGATATTATTAATAAATCAATGTTAAAAGATCATATATGATATCACATTAATATATATGATTCTTGTATAATTTAATAACAATTATTTCACCATTATACAGGAGGTTAACCTACCCCAACCAAGGAAAAGTACAAGGTAAGGGTTATTTCACAATCTCTTCATTATCCGAGGTTGTTTATACGTAATAATCTACTGGGATCTCTTTATCGTCCACATCCATGTTTTCTTAAAAATGTATTTCAAAACATTTTTACTATTTACAAGAATATGGGTTAAAGTCATTTATACCCTTGTTTGACCTTTTTATAAGAGGTTTATAAAGGAATCTTTCCGTCTTTTTCAAAACAATGTCCTTTTTAACCTTTTCGACAGAATTGAGGTAAGAATGTTTTTTTTAACTTATACGGCGGGTGCGGTTATTTTCCGCCGTTATAAAATCGTCGAAGCTTTCCATACAAGCTTATAAGAATATTTTCAAAGAAAATGTTTTATTTTATATGGATCTTAAATGATTTCAAAATAAAAGGAGATATTTCTTTAAAAAGAATTTTGATTTCATCTATGTCAACATCCTTTGATGGATTTTAAGATTATTTGAAGTTGATTTATTATGATACAAAACTTCTATATTGTATTGAAGGTTTTGTGATATGTTTGACTGTGGATGTGCTATTTTTATACCATTCATAGTTTATTGTGAAAGTATTGACATTTCGTATGCTAGTTTTAATACGAATGTTTATGTTATGTTTAAACCTTTTCATATGGGAATGCATTGGACTTAATAAGTGACGTGTGGAGCCCGCTACAGCTCCTCGATGCATCGGTAGGTCTCATGAGACAAACTAGTGTCTTGGAACAAGGCCTTGACAAAATCTTATTTGTAGTCTTGGCACGAGGCCTTGGCTATGTGGTTATGATAGTCTGGCATTATGCATTCCAACATTATGAAAGTGGTTATTGATTTTTGCATGTGATTATTCGATTAGTAGAATATCCATGTGAATAAGTAAATGGCATTATTTCATTTTATTTATGCCATACTATGTTAAATGTTCAAGTTTAAAAGGCTTTTGTTTTAGTTATACATTGCCTTAAATGTTTATTTTTATTTATGAAAGTTTCCTCTATATTGTTATCCTTACTGGGCATTTGACCTCACCCCTTTTCTATGTTTTATTTTTCCCAGGTAGTGAAGAAGTAAATTATGAATGACTTGCAGGGATATTATGAGGGGTTAATAGTGTGGATATGAAGACTTTGTTGTTGTAGTAGTTTTTCACTTTGAAATGTAATGTAAAACTTTATGATTATATCTAGTGTTTCCAAGGCTACTAAACCAATCTGTCTTTCGGGATTTGATCTTTCTTGTGATCATGCCAATGTTATGTAATTAATGCACCGACTCTGGGTAGCTGGGGTCGGGGCGTTACAATCACTCTAGGACAAAACACATTGAGATAAAGTATCATTTTATCAAGGAGAAAGTTGAGGAGGGGATCATGAAGTTGGAGTATGTGCCTACAGAACAACAGGTTGCAGACATCCTGACAATGGCCTTACCCAAGGTAGCATTTGAGAGACATCGACTGGCTCTGGGAGTTCAGTCGACTCCCTGCACTTGAAATAGTGTGGGCCCATACCACCCACTCTCCCTGAGGTATGATGTGTTTTTACCTAATGTTCTGATATGTGTTATCTACTATGTTACAGAATACAAAGGAGTGACCATTGGGTTCGTTGACAAAGGGGGTGAAAATAGTGATTGTTCAAGGGGAGATAGTGTGGCTATACGAGAAATCATGAAAGAGACGGGGAGAAGCTGACCAGTGGAGCAGCCAGATAGAGGGAGAAATGAGAAAGGGGGAGATTTTTAAATCTGAGGCTGCTAGAAGTGATCGATCAAAGCATAGAAATCACGACAGCTGAGGATCGTGATAAATGCGGAATAGTGGTGTTGGAATGGTGAGATAAGGATTCTAGCTATCACCAATTGGGATCAGTGTGGTTCAACAATTGGTATCAATTTAAGAATTGGTATCAGGTTGGAATCGACAATTGTTGATTGACCTGAAGTGATTCATTGATGATCTTTTCATTCTACTCTTTTTTCTCATGCCGAGCATTTCTCATGTGGTCTTAGAGTACGTGTTAAGTGATTCCTTGAATGCTATCATAATTGAAAGAGGCGAATGGTGGTAGTGGCTAGAAGAAGACTCAGTGAGGTATCAAAGTGCATAAAATCCTTCTGAGTAGAGTTGTGAAGAGTTGTCATCAAACCCAAAGGGGGAGATTGTTGGGAAAAAATCCCTCAAGGTGACATTGCAGTATTTTTGGGTTGATTCTGTTTGTTGAAAAAGCAGGTTTTCATTGATATTTGTTGAGTTCAAAATAATTTGTTGACAATACTTTTTGAAAAAGAACGATGACAAAGGAAAGGACGATCTGGAGGCGGTACAAAAGAGCAATACAAGGTGGCGCCGTTTCCCAGTGTTTGCCAAATTTTTGGGGTCCAAAATTTGGAATTTGGTGAGCATCGCCAAAAGTGGATTTCCATGAAGATCATAATTTTTTATGGAAAAGGCATGAGTTTTGCGAATATGGGATGTATGGATTGGATTTTGAGAAGACCATAAAAATTGTGGCGGTGATTCTTTGCGATTACGTCAAAGCATTGCGAACGGCAGAGTTGAAGCGCATCACATCGGTGAAGGGATTTGCGAGGGAGCTTCGTGGAGGTGAAGGGATTTGCGAGGGAGCATCGCGGAGAATGCGCGAAGGAATGTTGAAGGTGATCCTTCATGATTAAGACGAGCTCTGCGAACGGAAAATTGATGTGGTGCTTCGCGATTTGGAAATAATTCCGACGGAAACTTTGGAGCTTCGCGATTGGTGATGACGTGGCATTGAATTCGTGCAGAAGGGCCGAGGGTCGGTGGAATCACCTATAAATAGAGGCCGACCCCCTCGAGAGAAGAAGAGAGAATTTTCAGTGAAAATCCTTTGCTCTCGATTTACGAAGGTGGTTTGCGGACCCAGTGTGCTTCGTGAAAGAGGAGCTTCGCGGTGGCTATTGTAGCTCCGTGAAACCTGTAACACCCCAGGTAAATAAGGAATATGACATTTTCATATTTATCCATATTTTTGAATAAAATATTAATATGACTTTAAAGGGGACGCTATGCTCGATGTCGTACCCAACATGCAAAAACGAGTTTCTTGGGAATCTTACGTTGCACTCTAATAATAAAATAATATTATTTTAAATGGTAGTTAACATGTAGCCGTTGTAATGGAGGGAATGGATAGAAATAACTAAAATATGATTATATATGTTCTTAAATATTTTTACATTTATACAATAAAAGATAAAGGCTTAAAATACGGAAAGAATTCAATTTTAGGCGTATATGCCCTAGTTTTCACTAAAGGTTCACTTATCACCTTTTGATGGAGAACCGTCATTAAATATAGTTTTGTTCACTCTTAAACATTATTTTGGACCAAATAAAACTCTTATTAAGAATCGGGACATCAAAATTTACTTTGTGAAAATTTTTGGTATCTTTCCGATAAAGTTCATTTTTTAATGAATAATGTAAAATGTTGTATTTTAATTAAAAACCACTTTTTAATCTAATTTATTTATATGATTAGATTATATTTTTAATTGGTTTTAAAGTGAAATTAGAAAATATTTTTACCATTAAATCCAATAGTGGTCGTTGGAATCAATTTCACTTTGAAATCAGACTTAAACTAGTGTCAATCTTTTGATACTTATTGTTTCATAAAACACGCTATTTGTCATGACAGCGGGAATTAATTATTAAATTAATTAATGTGAATTATATTTTTTGAATTTTGTAAAACGGACTTCATTTTTGAATTCAGAATATCAAATATAGCTTAGGGTGAATTTTTGGGATTTTTCTGAAAAACTTCAATTTTTGATGAATAGTGAAACCACTAAGTGGTACTTATAAAAACTGATTTTCCGTTTAAATGAAATTTTTCCATCATTGTGTTTTGATTTTCAAAAATCCGACATACATGGTTGTCATTAAGAAGTAAAATGTGGTTCAATGTGATTACAATAATTTTTTGGTGAATAGTAACTTATTAAGTTTTTAATCGCGATTAGTGGTAATTAGTGTAGTTTAAGGTAAAAATAATGCTTTAATAAAATGAGATGAGCATGACACATGTATTACCCTCATTGGTTGTATCATGGCCGACCATGTCAAGCCATGGGTCAACTTGGGGACCCCATGGATCCACTTTAGTTGGGAAATGACATAAATAACATTTTATTTAATGTAAAAGTAAAACTGACACAAACATGATATGTTTTACTAAAACAATTTTTAAGTGGAGTTATACAAGTCATATTTTTGATTATAAATATTCATTGAAAATATAAAAAGATTTCCTACATCATAGTATTTTTTTATAATTTTTAGACATTAAATAAATTAAATTATTTATGACATAATAATGATGCAGCGATGACATCATTATTTGACGATTTAAATAAAATGGAAAGATAATGTAAAATCTATGAACTACACATGTCCAAAACTTATTGGATGAGTGTATTTAGAAGCCTTATCAAATTATCCACGAATTATATCAATGTGGGACCTTTTGAAACCGAAACACATTTTCAAATAAAGTAATATTTCTTTACTTTCCAAAAGTGCCCATCCTCTCCTCTTATAAAAGGCCCCCACCTCTACCTCATTTAACACACTCCTCAAGCCTTTGGCTTGGACAACCCCTGCCTATTTACACTCTCCACATCCCTCTCCTCATCCTAGAGGATTCCCTTTGGGCATAATCCTTTCAAAGGAAGCCTTTAGGCTCAAATCAAAAGGAGTTACACTTTTAAAGGTAATTCATTCTCTCATGTTCATTTGTTTTATTTTGCTTCTCCAACCCCCTAAACTCTTTTTATTTACTTCTTTTGTAACAACAACAGTATCTTCAATATTCTACGATGTTGTTATAAGATTTATTCGAGCTACACTCTCACACAACTACATCAAATGCTTAAAGAACATACAGTTTCCGTGGATGGTGAAATTCTGCCTCCCGAAACGATGATTGTTAAATACTCATTTAACACCTTCAAAGGTGGCCATTATGATGTCACTATATTTATATATGATATATAATATGTTTATGTTTTATTTATGCTTCTTTATTTTTCATTTTTGTCTTACCTTTATGTCTTCCATTATGGGTATACACGATATCTTCATTTAAGGAAGTGCGGACTACCGCCCCCTCAAAGTGATTTGATTCGTTAAATACCATATGTGGGATTTATAAAGGATGGAAATATGATATTATATATGATATTATACTGTAATTATAATATACCTTTATATCATTATTATTCCATTCTATAAAATACGAAATAGAAATGAAAGTAGCGTTCATGCGTACGTACGGCTTACCGTCTCCATGAACGGTGCATTTCATTTCTTACCTCTAAATGATTATTTAATGTTATAAATGCATGAATGTACTGGATATATATGACATATATGATATATACATAATGAATACAATTCTGGATATAATAAAAATTTGGCCACACGAACAACATGTAATTGTAAGAAGTCCACTTTTGACTTAAGAACCAAATATCGGCAAAACAAATATTATTAACTTAAATGATTACATAATGTTTATGACATGGTAATAAGTGGTATAAAAGTAATAATGAACATGAAAAAGGTTCTTAAGGAATTAGAAATTAACTCAAGTTTATTATTCAGGAGATTAAAGAACGATCGAGTCAAGTCGGACCCGAGGTAAGGGATCCTACAACTCTCTTTCTTTCTAAGTACACTCTTTTATGTCATTTATTTTAAGCTCATCTTTCTTATGATTGGTTTGTTATTTTATATTAAATTTACTGTAATTTTTATGTTCATGAGATGAGAGACCCTATTCTCTCTCATCAATCCATTTTTGAAGTTTTGAGTGGCGCCGTTAGGCTGCCGAACTTTCGTAAGAGATCTAACCTCTCTATTTCTTTTTAAGTACTCTCCTTTATGTCACTTCTTTTAAACTCCTCCTTGCAATGTTGGGTGATTTTCTTTTATATTCCACTTGCTGAAAATTCTATTGTAATATGATGGGATACTCTATTTGATCTCATCAATCCATATTCGGATGTTTTATGTGGCGTCGTTAGGCAGCCGAGTTTTCGTAAGGGATTTTTCATCTCACTTTTATTCCCGTGAGATTTATGCTACATTCGCCACAAATTCCATTGAGTGGTGTGTGTACTGACCATTATTCTACTATTTGTGTAATATAATTTCGTTTATGAGTATTTACATCAATGACCTATTGTCATTCTTTCATGGGGTGTTTGTTTTGAAAGATACCCAAGTCGGTAAGGGAACCTTTCACCCTCCTCTTTTTTAAAAGACTTATTTTATTGGGTCTTTTAATTTACATATTTTTATGTTTGGATATGTTCTCATAAATCCTTATTGATGTAAAGTTTATGTCTAAGTGATGAGATACACTTTTTATCTCTCATCAACTCATTTTGATGTGATGCCATTAGGCTGTCAAGGGAACTTTTTAACCCAATTTCGAGTTCTTTGGGTTCAACTTGTAGTCATTGAATATGTCATCCATTGAATATGTGTGAATGACCTTTTATAGTTTTACACTTAATATCCACTTATATTGGGTGTATATATATTTGTCACTCATATTTTTGAGATTTATTTGTCCTTAATTTAAGGATACCTTCTTTATAAGGGATTTCATCACATTTGACATTTCTATTGAGGGTTCATTGTTGTTATGCACCAATTCACTCATATATGGTGTATATACTGTCCTTTGGAGTATTATATCATGAATCCATTTATTCTTATGATATTATAAAGTTCGGACTAAATGTTATTCCTCAATTGTTGTATTCAAGTGTCTCTAATTTTGGTAAAACCACTTTAACCAAAATATTGTTTTAAATGTTTTAATTATTTGTTATTATTAATATCCATGTTTTCAAAATGGTTTTAAGGATTTATTTATATGGATATTAATGGTATAATGTTTTAATATTCAAGGTGGTATGGGACACTTTGATTCAAAAATCTCTTTATTAAATACTTTAAATGGTTTTGGAAATGGTTTCTTTTTGAATGGATTCATTATTTCTATATACTAAAATGTTATATTGTGATGTGGAAATGATATGTTTCCTTTATGCATGTTTAATGTGATACGATTATGTTATGGTCCTTGGGAATTGTTATGAAGAACGGGTGGTTCCGTGATAAACTAAGGGCGGGTGAGCCCGTTATAGCTCTCCAATGTATTGGGTAACGCGAAGGAGTGAAACGTTAAGGTTTCTCCGAAGAGATTTAAGGAATATACTGTGATGGGTATTCCAAACGTAACCAAGAGGGTTACTCCCTACGTAAGAATGTTATGAGTGCCTCAAGTTACCTTTATGTCTTATGATATCTATGATTTATTCATGATTTATTATGCCTATGTTTTATGGGTAAAGTATGATTTCATTCTTATGTATATATGAACTCATGTTTCCTTTCCATATTTTTATAACCCTTACTGAGCTTTTTATGCTCATCCCAAGTTTTTTGAAATTCTTTTCACAGGTCAAGGGAAAGGTACATGATGTGAAGATAGTGTCAAGGATGTGTCAAGAAAGAATCCGTGTTTTATTTTAAATAGGTTTCCATTGATGGGAAGAATGAATATTGTCTTTTATGTAACCACCTTGTTTAAATGTGGAATGTAATGCAAGTTTCATGATCTAATTCTCTAAAACTCTAAACCTGAAAAGATCCTCAATGTGTAATCTTGTAATAACTCATGTTTAAGTAAGGTTTAAGGCTGGGGCCTTATAGTTGGTATCAGAGGTCGGTTTAGATAACTTTAGAGGTTAGGGTATTCTTTAAGCATAATTGACAATTACCACAATGGTTAGAATTTCAGAAAGAGTCTTAGTTTTAGATAAAGTGAATGAGTAACTATATCTTATTGTCTATCTTACTCATTAGTACATGATGGTTTTGTTGATATACTCACACTGACCTTTTTGGTTTTAGTAAATGGCTGGATCTAGCAGGCACCAAAGTAACAGTGGATGTGAAGGAAACTGTGACAGTTTTTTGAGCAAGCAACTGAATGATATGGGAGCTGCAATGAGAACTCTTTTGATTATCCTCAACCAATTATCTGGAGTCGTGATTGACCACCTAAACCTTGGAGATTTCTCTAAGGCATCATATATGCATGAAACAAATCCCTACGGAAGTACATGTAATAATCATAAAGGTAAGTGTGTTCAAAAACCTATGTGTCAAAGATGTGGAATGAAACACCTAGGAAAATGTTTTAAAGGGACAGAAATATGCTATAGATGTGGAAATGAAGGTCATAAAGCAAGAACCTGCCATGGAAAAAGGAAGCATCCAGTTGACTTGAGGAAAGGGAAACAAGTTCTTTATGAGGGATCAATTGAATGTTTTAAATGTGGTGTGCATGGTCATTATGCAAACAAATGTCCTATGAATAAGTTTCGTGAATGGGGTCACCAAGAGCGTACCAATATTCGTTTACCAATACCTAATGCCATTACAATTGAGGATGAAGAAACTGACAATGACCAATCAAAGGTATGTACTATTTCATGACTATTGTTTTCTTATTTTGGAATCTTAGGATATGATTCATGATTTTGTTTGTAGGAAAGAGTTATTTCGGAATAAGTTGGAAAGGAATGGATAATGGATCATGAAGAATGTTGAATGAGTAAGATGTCAACATATAAGGGCTTCAAGAGTTAGGGTGAAATTCTTAAGAGTATTAAGTCTCTTTTGAGGATGGGGTTACATTAGAAGACTTTTTATATTATGTGTAACCCTGATGTTTAATATAGGCAAATTTTATTCAAGTAATAGTTATCTTTTCTTTTGTGGACATAGTTATAAAGAACCATTTGGGTTTATATGATCCTTACTTTTGAGGTAATTATGGGTTACCATATGTTATGATTGAAGTGAAAGGCATGAGATAAAATTGAGGTTAAATTATGTTATGATTATTTTTGATGATTTTATCCCTTTTTGGGTAATGATTTGAGAATTATATAGTTTTGGAAAAAGGACAACATGCAGACCATGTGACAACCTGTCGCGTCGGACAATGCTGCGGGAATCGAACCCACAACCAAAGTGCGACTGGTATTTATCGCCTAACACTGGACTACGTGAAGTCCATGGTTAGTTTGACTGATTCTTTTTAGTTATATGATTTTAGGAATTAAGAGTAAGTTGATTTTGGAGGATATGTGATTAGGATAATTACTTTTCAATGTGAGACTTTAGGAGCAACTGATGTTGTTTGGAGATAAATGTTACGATTTAACTTGGAAGACTATGTGACTAAATCCTTCAAATATTTGGGTTTCAATCTTATATTGTTTTACTTTGAAGAATTTTATGGACAAATTGTTTATCGGATGGTCCTCGTTGAACTTTGGGTTTTGTTGGACAAATTTTGGAGATTAAGAATAGATTTTCTTTTTATAAGGGGTTATCCTTTTCTGGATTATCTGATCTTTTACTAACCTTTTTGGTTTTGGTTTTGGTTAAAGCCTAAATACATGGGATGTATATAGTTATCTTTTGGGGATTAGGTGATTCTCTAAAAGTTGATTATAGTACTCTTAATGCGAACTAGTCTCCCTAAATACTCGTCTTTTGGAAAAAATATGAGTTTGACTAAGGAATATAGTAAAAGTTGAAAGTCAACATGATAAGTGATTATGCTTCCTTATTAATAAATTCCTCAATAAAAAGTAACTTAAAACAAAAATGTTGTCTATTAACTTTTCCTACTGGGGAACCCAACACCGTTTAACCCATCACAAGTTTGTGATTTTATTACTGTTAACTTTCTCCTAAACATGTTTTCTATCACTCTCCATCGGAACATGACCCTATGTTTTCTCCTCCATGTCCATATTTTCATACTTAGAATCCTAGTATGGGTTAACTCGGGTGACCTCTGTGCTTATCTTTCTTTATTTTAAAGTGATTGTTTTACCGACTCTTGTTCTGATGTGGGACATTCACGGATGTTTCCAAGCGTAATTTTAAAATTGCGAGGATGCAATTCCCAAAAGGGGGGAAGGATGTAACACCCCAGGTAAATAAGGAATATGAAATTTTCATATTTATCCATATTTGAGAATAAAATATTAATATGACTTTAATGGGGACGCTATGCTCGATGGTGTACCCAACACGCAACAACGAGTTTCTTGGGAATCTTACGTTGCACTCTAATAATAAAATAATATTATTTTAAATGGTAGTTAACATGTAGCCGTTGTAATGGAGGGAATGGATAGAAATAACTAAAATATTATTATATATGTTCTTAAATATTTTTACATTTATATAATAAAAGATAAAGGCTTAAAATACGGAAAAAATTCAATTTTAGGCGTATATGCCCTAGTTTTCACTAAAGGTTCACTTATCACCTTTTGATGGAGAACCGTCATTAAATATAGTTTTGATCACTCATAAACATTATTTTGGACCAAATAAAACTCTTATTAAGAATCGGGACATCAAAATTTACTTTGTGTAAATTTTTGGTATCTTTCCGATAAAGTTCATTTTTTTAATGAATAGTGTAAAATGTTGTATTTTAATTCAAAACCACTTTTTAATATAATTTATTTATATTATTAGATTATATTTTGAATTGGTTTTAAAGTGAAATTAGAAAATATTTTTACCATTAAATCCAATAGTGGTCGTTGGAATCAATTTCACTTTGAAATCAGACTTAAACTAGTGTCAATCTTTTGATACTTTTTGTTTCATAAAACACGCTATTTGTCATGACAGCGGGAATTAATTATTAAATTAATTAATGTGAATTATATGTTTTGAATTTTGTAAAACGGACTTCATTTTTGAATTTAGAATATCAAATATAGATTAGGGTGAATTTTTGGGATTTTTCTGAAAAACTTCAATTTTTGATGAATAGTGAAACCACTAAGTGGTACTTATAAAAACTGATTTTCCGTTTAAATGAAATTTTTCCATCATTGTGTTTTGATTTTCAAAAATCCGACATAGATGGTTGTCATTAAGAAGTAAAATTTGGTTCAATGAGATTAAAATAATTTTTTGGTGAATAGTAACTTATTAAGTTTTTAATCGCGATTAGTGGTAATTAGTGTAGTTTAAGGTAAAAATAATGTTTTAATAAAATGAGATGAGCGTGAAACATGTCTTACCCTCATTGGTTGTATCATGCCCGACCAATACAAGCCATGGGTCAACTTGGGGACCCCATGGATCCACTTTGCTTGGGAAATGACATAAATAACATTTTATTTAATGTAAAAAGTAAAATTGACACAAACATTATATGTTTTACTAAAACAATTTTTAAGTGGAGTTATACAAGTCATATTTTTTATTATAAATATTCATTGAAAATATAAAAAGATTTCCTACATCATAGTATTTTTTTATAATTTTTAGACATTAAATAAATTAAATTATTTATGACATAATAATGACGCAGCGATGACATCATTATTTGACGATTTAAATAAAATGGAAAGATAATGTAAAATCTATGAACTAAACATGTCCAAAACTTATTGGATGAGTGTATTTCGAAGCCTTATCACCTTATCCATGAATTATATCAATGTGGGACCTTTTGAAACCGAAAAACATTTTCAAATAAAGTAATATTTCTTTACTTTCCAAAAGTGCCCCTCCTCTCCTCTTATAAAAGGCCCCCACCTCTACCTCATTTAACACACTCCTCAAGCCTTTGGCTCGGCCAAACCCTGCCCATTTACTCTATCCACATCCCTCTCCTAATCCTAGAGGATTCCCTTTAGGAATAATCCTTTCAAAGGAAGCCTTTAGGCTCAAATCAAAAGGAGTTACACTTTTAAAGGTAATTCATTCTCTCATGTTCATTTGATTTATTTTGCTTCTCCAACCCCCTAAACTCTTTTTATTTACTTATTTTGTAACATCAACAGTATATTCAATATACTAGGATGTTGTTATAATATTTATTCGAGCTACACTCTCACACAACTACATCAAATGGTTAAAGAACATACGGTTTCCGTGGATGGTGAAATTCTGCCTCCCGAAACGATGATTGTTCAATACTCATTTAACACCTTCAAAGGTGGCCATTATGATGTCACTATTTTTATATATGATATATAATATGTTTATGTTTTATTTATTCTTCTTTATTTTTCATTTTTGTTCTACCTTTATGGCTTCCATTATGGGTATACGCGATATCTTCATTTAAGGAAGTGCAGACTACCGCCCCCTCAAAGTGATTTGATTCGTTAAATACCATATGTGGGATGTATAAAGGATGGAAATATGATATTATATATGATATTATACTGGAATTATAATATAACTTTATATCATTATTATTACATTATATAAAATATGAAATAGAAATGAAAGTAGCGTTCATGCGTAAGTACGGCTTACCGTCTCCATGAACAGTGCATTTCATTTATTACCTCTAAATGATTATGTAATGTTATAAATGCATGCATTTACTGGATATATATGACATATATGATATATACATAATGAATACAATTCTGGATATAATAAACATTTGGCCACATGAACAACATGTAATTGTAAGAAGTCCACTTTCGACTTAAGAACCAAATATCGGCAAAACAAATATTATTAACTTAAATGATTACATAATGTTTATGACATGGTAATAAGTGGTATAAAAGTAATAATGAACTTGAAAAAGGTTCTTAAGGAATTATAAATTAACTCAAGTTTATTATTCAGGAGATTAAAGAACGATCGAGTCAAGTCGGACCCGAGGTAAGGGATCCTACAACTCTCTTTCTTTTTAAGTACACTCTTTTATGTCATTTATTTTAAGCTCATATTTCTTATGATTGGGATGTTATTTTATATTAAATTTACTGTAATTTTTATGTTCATGAGATGAGAGACCCTATTCTCTCTCATCAATCCATTTTGGAAGTTTTGAGTGGCGCCGTTAGGCTGCCGAACTTTCGTAAGAGATCTAACCTCTCTCTTTCTTTTTAAGTACTCTCCTTTATGTCACTTCTTTTAAACTCCTCCTTGAAATGTTGGGGGATTTGCTTTTATATTCCACTTGCTGTAAATTCTATTTAAATATGATGGGATACTCTATTTGATCTCATCAATCCATATTCGGAAGTTTTATGTGGCGTCGTTAGGCTGCCGAGTTTTCGTAAGGGATTTTTCATCTCACTTTTATTCCCGTGAGATTTATGCTACATTCGCCACAAATTCCATTGAGTGGTTTATGTACTGCCCATTATTCTACTCTTTGTGTAATATAATTTCTTTTATGAGTTTTTACATCAATGACCTATTGTCTTTCTTTCATGGGGTGTATGTTTTGAAGGATACCCAAGTCGGTAAGGGAACCTTTCACCTTCCTCTTTTTTAAAAGACTTCTTTTATTGGGTATTTTAATTTACATATTTTTATGTTTGGATATGTTCTCATACATCCTTATTGATGTAAATTTTATGTCCAAGTGATGAGATACACTTTTTATCTCTCCTCAACTCATTTTGATGTGATGCCGTTAGGCTGTCAATGGAACTTTGTAACCCAATTTCGATTTCCTTGGGTTCAACTTGTAGTCATTGAATATGTCATCCATTGAATATGTGTGACTGACCTATTATTGTTTTACACTTAATATCCACTTATATTGGGTGTATATATATTTTTCACACATATTTTTGAGATTTATTTGTCCTTAATTTAAGGATACCTTGTTTATAAGGGATTTCATCACATTTGACATTTCTATTGAGGGTTCATTGTTGTTATGCACCAATTCACTCTTATATGGTGTATATACTGTCCTTTGGAGTATTATATCATGAATCCATTTATTCTTATGATATTATAAAGTTCTGAATAAATGTTATTCCTCAATTGTTGTATTGAAGTGTCTCTAATTTTGGTAAAACCACTTTAACCAAAATATTGTTTTAAATGTTTTAATTATTTGTTCTTATTAATATCCATGTTTTCAAAACGGTTTTAAGGATTTATTAATATGGATATTAATGGTTTAATGTTTTAAGATTCAAGGTGGTATGAGACACTTTGATTCAAAAGTCTCTTTATTAAATGTTTTAAATGGTTTTGGAAATGGTTTCTTTTTGAATGGATTCATTATTTCAATATACTAAAATGTTATATTGTGATGTGGAAATGCTATGTTTCCTTTATGCATGTTTTATGTGATATGATTATGTTATGGTCCTTGGGCATTGTTATGAAGAACGGGTGGTTCTGTGATAAACTAAGGGCATGTGAGCCCGTTATATCTCTCCAATGCATTGGGTAATGCGAAGGAGTGAAACGTTAAGGTTTCTCTGAAGAGATTTAGGGAATATACTGTAATGGGTATTCCAAACGTAACCAAGAGGGTTACTCCCTACGTAAGAATGTTATGAATGCCTCAAGTTACCTTTATGTCTTATGATTTCTATGATTTATTCATGATTTGATATGCCTATGTTTTATGGGTAAAGTATGATTTCATTCTTATGTATATATGAACTCATGTTTCCTTTCCATATTTTTATAACCCTTACTGAGCTTTTTATGCTCATCCCATGTTTTTTGAAATTCTTTTCACAGGTCAAGGGAAAGGTACATGATGTGACGATAGTGTCATGGATGTGTCAAGAAAGAATTCGTGTTTTATTTTAAATTGGTTTCCATTGATGGGAAGAATGAATATTGTCTTTTATGTAACCACCTTGTTTAAATGTGGAATGTAATGAAAGTTTCATGATCTAATTCTCTAAAACTCTAAACCTGAAAATATCCTCAATGTGTAATCTTGTAATAACTCAAGTTTAAGTAAGGTTTAAGGCTGGGGCCTTATAAAACCTGCGATCTCCGCGCTGGCTTAGTAAGCTTCTTGAGGGGCATTGCTTTGCGATGACTTGAGCTTCACGAAAGTGCTTCGCGAAGGCTTGTCTGAGCTTCACGAAATTGGGAGCTTCGTGAAGTAGGGTGCATTGCGAAGGTGTTTCCAAAAGGAATTGCCCAGTGTTCAGAGGAAAAGAGGTATTCATCAGTGGATGAAAGTTGGACTTCAATAGAGAATCTATCAATAGTTGAAGATGCATTGTTTCATGAAAATGAAGAGACCTACATGTCTATAAACTATGAGTGGATTCCCTTCTTGAGGAGTGAGATTAGGAAGAGAAAGTAGGCGATCCTCTCCACCGGCAGTGAGCCAGAGAGAGAGAAACAGAGAGTGACCCTTGGGAAAGCAGTGAGATGACCCTAAACCTTGCAAAGGTAGTGAGCCTGGGACAGAGTGACTGTACCCAAACATTGTATCCACATCTAGTGAAGATTAGTGGAATTTGGTACGACCAAAAACCTATCGGCGTATTCTCCTTGGACGTAGCCCAGGGAGGGTGAACCAAGTAAAAATCTATGTGTCTGCCTGCTAATTTTCCTACATTGTATTTAAAGCATAATCATCAGATAAAGAAGAATGTAAGTGACAATAACATACACACAAGTGCAAACAAAGTGTCCCTTGTATCAAAGAGGTCAAGATCCAGTGGGGTAGGAAGAACTTTGAGAAAGAATATCCATACCCTGATTCACCCCCCCCCCCTCTCAGGGTATATAGGCCCCTATTGGCCCTAACAAATATATTGCTTAAAAAACATTATATTACTTATAATATGTATAATAAAATCTTATTTAACCATAATTATGGTTTTATGTCCATCCTCGATGGTGGTAGTGAAAAATGAAAATGCCTTATCCATGCACATGAGCCTCGCCCTAGTTGGTGAGGACTCGGTAGGTGCAACTAAGAGACCTGAGATCAGATCCGGGTGGAGGCGTATTTCTGGTTACGATAGCAGTACTATAGCAGGCACTGTAGCAAGAAATGTTCGGTGCTATAGCTGCCGGAACTATTCATCCATTTCGGCCTTTGGGCCACCAGTTTGGGCCTCGGGTCCAATAAGGCTTTTAGGCCACCCAAGGCATTTGGGTTAGTTCATTCTAAAGGCCTTCGAGCCACCTTAAGGCTTAAGGGCCACCACAATGCCTTCAAGACACTTGAATTCATATGTGCCAATTTGACTACAAGGAACAAGGCTTCAGATGAGGATTCAGGGCAGACACATTCACTAGAGTAGAGCTAACCAGATTTGGAAGAATAAGAGAGTATGGATTTTCCATCAGTACGAAGCATGTACAGCTATTCATAGGACTGCTAGCCAACCAGCCCTACAAAGGTGGAGTGCGAATATCATGACATTTGCTAGGGAGGAACATTTATAATTTGTCTTGTCTGAGTGATTCCCTCTAAGGCCTATGTGTCATGTAATTGTATCTACACCTTTAGGCCTTGTAAGGGTTCCACCTCACCCCTTGAAAGGTGGATTGTCAAAAAATAATAAAATATTAAGGCCATCAGGTCATTCCGACTGACCTTATCCACGATTGTGGTAAATTGGCACACCACATATGATATTTTTATTTTTAGAAAAAAAAATTGAAAATGAAAGAGATTAGAAGATGAATTAATACATTAACATACTAAAATTATATTATATAATATATAATAGAGTTATAATGACACATAGATAGGTTTAGGTGATGACAAGTAAGAAAATAAATTAAATTAAAATGAAATTAATAGAAAAGGAAATTGGATTGCACCTCTTCAATTTCTCTTTCTTGAGAACCTCATAAGGGAAAAGGGTTTGGTTTTTTGTAGTGACCAAAGGCTCATGGATGTGGGGGTGATATTGGTATGTGAATTGGGTAAAATTTGGATAAAATTAAAGACTTTTAAGATCCAAGGAGAAGAGGTGGTGAGGGGAGGTATTTATATGAAAGGAGAGGGGTGTTTTTTCAATTTTATATTCATTAGTTTTTATTTTGGGTCAAGACATTGAATAGTTTGAACATTAGAACTAAATATATTAAAATAAAGAATTGTAGTTCGTGAATTTAGGATTAAATCATTTACACATATTCTATGAATCAATATTTCTAGTATTAAGATTTTATCATAAAGTACCATCTTTTTCTATTCACAAAAATACAAGTATTTTAGAAAAATCCCTAAAAATCATTGTAAACATTTTTATGTATAGAATTAATAAATAAACAGAATTTTATGAAAATAATTTTCCATATAGGAAAATTTTTATTTTTAATTAAAATCATAATTTACATGGGAAATAATGATTTTAAAATTATAACTGACTCTATAATACATTGAAAAATTAATTTTAGTCTCATAAAATTATCTTATAATTACAATAAAAAAATCATAAAATTTGAATAAATTTTAGGAAAATAAAATTTGTTTTAAATTAATATAATAATTAAATAATTATAAATAAAAATTTATGTTTTATAAAAAAACCAACACTTAATTAATTATTTATAAAAAAATTATTTACTTGTATAATGATATAATTATATCATATTATAATTAATAATAATCTTAAATTTTTTTAATATGTTAATTGGTTAAGTAACTATTTTATTGGTCAAATTATTATTCCTAATGGTCATGTTACAATTCCGATGGCCATTTTACTATTCCATCAGAATTGGTTCCTTAATTTCTATAAAAACCACTTATTTCAATTATTATTCATTTATATTGTAATTATAGTGTTTTAAAATTGATTTTATGTTGGTTAAACTATATCAAATAATTATAAGAATGAAATTTCCATTGATAAAATTTGGGTCATTATATTCTTCCCCCGTATGAAATTTCTCCATCGAAATTTCATTTAACATACTATGGTGAAAACAAGAGAGAGTACATCTCCTTGATATCTTCAAATGGTTACCATATTACATCTTTATACTTATAGTTTATTCATATTTCTTTAACTAGGTGAGTTGTCTTTTGCATGAAATTTTATCTCAATATGCCAAGATCTTAACTGGCCACTCCTCATAAAAGAGATCATTTTCCAGATGTACCACATCTATATTCAATAAATTCAGGGGATCTAGTATGAACTTCCCTAATAGGGATATGTGGAATAGATTGTGTACTTGAAACATGGTAGGTGGAATAAACAGTCGATAGACCACAACTTTGAAATGACCAAGGATATAAAATGGATTTATGTACCTGAGACTCATCATTACTTTCTTCCAAAATATCATGATCCTCTTCCCTAGAGATATTAAATTAAATACTATGTCTTTGAAATCAAACTCTAGGTATTTTAAAAAATTGTCTTCATAGTAATTCTGTCGACATTGGGCTGCTCTAATGTGATGCTGAATGGATTTCACCTTTTCCATAATTTCATTCACCATTTCAGGTCTGATTAGCTTAAATTCACTGAATTCATCCTAGAATTATACTATTCTATATCTTTTCCCATAAATATATTTATATGGATCCATTTGGATGCTCAAGGGGAAACTATTGTTGTAAAAGAACTCATCCAGAGATAGATATTTTCCCTATCATCAATTTAAATCCATTGAACTTGATCTCAAAAGGTATTCTAGTGTCCGAATATTATGCTTTGATTGGAAATCAATTTGATGATTATAAGCCTTGCTAAAGCTTATCATAGTGTTTAATGATTTTGGATTTATTTCCATAACATGGAGGTGAATCTTAGATCTCGATAAAATGAAATCAATAGTGGTAATCCAAGGATCCTTAACACATCTCTGATGTATATCCTTTCAAGTTGATCCAATGAAATTTTCTCTAGAATTACGAAAAATTGACCTATATTTGTATGATTATGTACAAAATCCTATATTTCACTGTTTCCAATGGATGTCCTTCGATACCCACCAACAAAGTCTATAGTGATGTTTTCTAATTTCCATGTTGGTATGTGTAGTGGTTCCATCATCCCCATAGGCATTTATATTTCATCATTAATGTGAAAACATACTAAGAATATTTTTGTATATTCAGTAGTATCCTTCTTCATACTGTCCCAAAAATAGTTCTCTTGGAGATCTCAATACATCTTTGGTCTCCCTTGTTGAATAGTAACGATTGAGCCATGTGAATCATTCAGAAGAAAAGTTTTTTTATCTATATAGAAAGGTACACATAGTCATGAACCAAGGAATAAAAGTTATTCCCCATAAAATTTTAGGCTCTTATGAACAGTATATATTTCATACTTCTCCCCATATAGATAAGCCTCCAGATTTTAAAAGTAATGATCATAGATTTCAACTCTAAATCATGTGTGGAATAGTTTTTCTTATGAATTTTCAGATGCCATGATGCATAGGATATCCGTTCATCATTTTTCATCAGTATATAGCCAAATCCCTTCTTTCATACCTCATTGTATACTACAAATAGATTTCCACTTTTCAGAAGTGTGTGTTATCGTTTAGTGATAATCCTTTTTTTATCTATTTGATGTATTCTTCACATTCAGTTGTCCAGAAAAACATTTCTCCCTTCTAAGTCAACATGGATTGTGGTTTTTGAATTCATTATAAGTTCCCCACATATCACCATTAATTTCAGACAAGGCTGAGGAGACTATGGATCTCTTTTAAAAACATTTATCTGGTCCACTCTTCGATTGACTTTGTCTTACAAGGTCCCACATATATTCCTTTACTAGTGATAAAATTCCCCAATAATGATACTTCCTCCATCCCGAACTAAAATTTACTATAATATTAATAAATTTTATACCATTTCAATGTCATTATAATTATATTCAAAGGTTCCCCATGTTCCTCTTACTCTTGGAGTATATTAGAATATCATTTATAATGACTACCAATTTTTTTAATGTCTAATCTAAAGAATTTATTCATTATGTCCAATAATATTTCTTATGTATTATTGAGTCTAAAAGGAATAAATATGGACTCATAGTGTCCATACCTCATAAAAAAGTTTGTATTGGGGGTATCTTTCTTCCTCTCCTATAATTAGTGATATCCCAATAGAAGGCCCACCTTAGAGAATTCACTATGTAGTGGATCAAACAACTAATTTATATGTGGCGTGGAATACTTTTCCTTTATAATTTTTTAGAGCTCAAGATAACCAATTTAGAGGTGCATTGATCGATCCTTGTTGTTAATGATGAGGACGGGTGTTCCCCTTGGTGAAGTACATGGGAATATAAAACCCTTATCTAGGTTCTCTTTTAATTTTTTCATTAGTTCATTAAACTAAATAGTGGACATTGTATATGGTTTTTTTGATATAGGCATAGATCCAATAATAAGTTCAATAGAAAAATCGACCTCTCGATAAAGAATAAGGCCATTAAATTCTTCAAGGAACACAAAGCTATATTCTATTACAATGGGATTGTATTTGAGCATTATCATCTCATTTTTTTCAATCATCTTATCTAGATATTATCAGTCATATGGAAACAACAGACACACATGTGATAATGATTATGAAGGATATTCATCTTCTTCTTTACAACTGTATATAATTTTGGATTCCTCTAGAATGGTTGAGGGATATCCATTTCCCATATGTTGATGTTGACATTGTATAAATATTTCTAATCCATGCCCAATATATCATCAAATTCCACAAATGGATGTAAAACAAGATTTTATGGGAGGTTTAGTCCATAAACATTAACAGGTGTGGAGTTATATGCTTTGGATGCAATGATTTTCTAATTTTCTATTCTCATAGATAAATAATCCTTCATTTTTTGGGGATGTTTTTATAGTTCTACAAAACCGTCCAGATATGAAATTATGAATAGAACCAAAATAAAATATTATGTTTTCTATTTTCGAATTAATAACCAACGTACTTATCACCATATAATTTTCTTGATCCACATTAGTAGTAGTTATGGAATAATAATTCTTTTTCCCTTTTGGATGTTGTGGATATTGATGATTATTTCCCTAAACGAGTCAACGTTCAGTTCAATGGATGTCCTAGTTCCCTTTATTCCTACAGTTGAAGCATTGAACCGTTGGTGGTGCTCTCATTTTCTCCATCATATCAGCTAGATTATTTATATCTCTTAAACATTCTGTTGATTAGTGACCATGTATCCCACACTTAAATAATTTCCTTATCCCTTTGAGGTAGTTACAAAGATGAATGCTTCACACATTTTTGACAAGATAGTGGTAGATCATTCATTCAACCTTTGTCATTGGATAATCTAGCAAGAAACTCCATCTTCTATTTCTTATCAACAGAGACATGGGAACATTCTATAAACTCTATATCTACTTAGAGACCACATCAAACAACTTATTCATAATTTATGAAGTCCTAAATTTCCAGATCCTTTTTAAGGTGTTATTTTAAACAATTAAAGAATGAATCCATTTTTCTAAAATTCGTGATAACAAAACATAAGTCATACCTTTCATGCCTTCTAAAGTTTTATTAATATTATGTGATAGATTCAAATTAGTTTTTCTCTAGCTTTAAGAATTCACTATCCGTATTTATCTCAATATTTCTAGGAAGAATAATTGTTATGAAATATTTTCATAAATTTTTCTCACTCCCTGACTTCAATTTAATACATTGTGATGGTGTTCTATATCAACACCCAACATTGATAGGCCTCTCCATTTAAATGATAAACAACCATATTCACTTTCTATATCTCAGAAAATTGACGAACATAAAGGATACTCTACATTTAGTGGAACCCGTATTCTGCAAATAATAGATCAAAATATAAAGTAAATGTATGTGTTCATTGTCGTATAAAAGAATAGATATTTAGTTTCTCCCTATTATGTTAAGGATCATATTCCAAATTATTTAGCTTATTTCTCATTGAATAAGAAATCTATGTAAGAATCACCATGATATTTAGAACTCCAAATCCCTAGGCATTGGTGATGTTATTAGAACAATCACTACATTTACCCTAGCATGGGTTGTCGGCTAGGTTTTTCTTAGTTCCCAACATTTTCAAAAATAGATAAAATTTCAAAAAAAAATAACTAATGATTTCATGAATGAATACATTACTCCATTTTTCAATTATAACTAAATATATTTGTTGTTGGATCACTATGTTGAGAAGTTTTATAAAATAAATATTCTTGGGTGCTTATTTATTCTCATACTAAGTGTTTTCACTAAGGTTATATAATTCTAATTAACAAATAAACTAAACTATACTATAATACCAACTATATCGACTCTACTTTTCATAAATAAGTGTTACATTATTTTAATATTACAAACATAATATTACTAAAAAACAAGGATCCAAATGTTTATTGTCTTGGGAAAAGTTTTCTATACATAACATTTACATAATAAAGCATAAAAATTTCAGAATTCATTATTTCTTGGATTCTTATTGGCCCTTATTTTCTACTTAGTAAAATTATTCATCTAAGGATATACATAAAAAGAAGGGGTGATCTAAAATCCTAGTAAAATTATTAACAAGAGAAATGAAACATGGGTGATCATAATCATCATCATCCTACCATAAGAGAAGGATCATGATAATAATCATGATGGGAAGAATTAGATAAATTCATGTAATGTGTCGATGTATAAAAATGAAACATCATGTCTTAGTATACAAATACCACACATATTTGTTAACTAATCTAGCATCATGTTCCCATGAATTTCACATTATATCCTAATATACATCACATTACACAATTATTTTGAGGACTATATAATTCCAAACAAACCAATAATATCATAACATTTTCATGTGTTATATATTGTAGGGTGCACCAACCATATCATAACATTTACATTCTCATGCATGGCACATAAAACATAGATTAATATTAGAAAAAAATAACCCATGGAAAGGAATGAGATTAATTTCATAAAAAATAATTCCTTTATAAACATTTTATTCCCAAAATAAAGAGGGCATAAAATACTTTTAATAATACTCATCAATATTTAGTGTAGGTGAAACAATCTCCGGAGAAGTAAAATGTGTGTTTTTAGAAAGAAGAGTTCTTTTGTAAAACATTGGTATTTTCATAAAATCAAGTTGAATACAATAATATAAATAAACATAAAAGTGGAGGATAATTAAATAAATTTTAAGGAATAGTAATGGAACATCCATACTGAAAATATAGAGAATGATTGAAAACCTAAAGGAAGATAGACGGGTATGAGAATCCCCTTACCTTTTCTCTGAATTCATTCTTCACATTACAATCATATATAATAAAATTAAATACAAAAATTAGAAAATATAGAATCTTTTATACATTAATTTAATTAGTTATAGTTTTATTAAGTTAATTTATGGGATTTTTAATTAGTTATAGAGTTTAATTTCAACGTTTTTGAGTGTTTGTTTTCATGGTTTTCATGATCGAGTCAGCTGTATACATGGATGGATTTTTGTGTAAAATGGGGATTATTTTCCAGAATTGATATTATATGTTATTAATGAACATTTAGGAGTTTAATTGATCTTATATATAATTGCTATATTGTATTAGTATGAATCATTATATAAAATGTTAATTAAAATGCTTTAATTTATTTGAAGGACTCTATGACCATAACGGACTCATATCATTTTATTTAATATTCAATTTATATATTTAATGTAGTAAATTACACAACTTATAAATTTATAATAAAATAATATTTAACTATAATAATGGTTTTTGACTATCCTTGACGGTTTTAGTGAAAAATTAAAATGCAGCATCCACAGTGGTGGTAAATTGACACACCACATGTAATATTTTCATTTCTAAAAAAAATTGGAGAGAGAATTGAAGATGACTTATTATATTAAAATAATAAAATTAAATATTTAAAAATATAATGTAATTATCATTCAACATTGATTAGCAGAAGAAAGTAGAGGATATGAAAATAAATGTAATGGAAAATAACGTAAAAGAAAAAGAAACATGATTTTACCTCTTGAATTTCTTCTTCTTGAAGACCTCCGTAGGAAAATTATTTGGTAATTTGATGATAATAAATAATCCTAGTTTTTGTGTAGGGGATTGGGAATAGTATTTAATATAATTTCTATGTTGTTCAATTCTTTAAAGGTGTAAGGAGAAGAGTTGATGTGTGTGGTATTTATAGGAGAGGAGAGGGCAGTTTTCTTGTTATTTTATTCATTAGTTTGTTATTTTGGATCTGGGATATGAATAGTTTGAGAATTATCACTATATATATTAAAATAATGAATGATAGTTTAATATTTTTGGCCCACATCAACCATACATAATACATGACTCAATAATCCTTGTATTCAACTTTTATAATAAAATATCATATTTTATTATTCACCGAAAATTCAGGAATTTAGAAAAATCCCAAAAAATCACCCTAACATTTTTATGATGTTTATAATTAAAAATTGATATAAATTTTATGAATATAATTTTATAAATGTGATAAATTTAATTTTTAATTAAAATCATAATTTACTTGGAAAATAAAAAATTTAAATTATATCTATTATTAAAAAAATTAAAAAATTAATTAAGATCTCATAAAACAATCTTATAATCATAATAAAAATAATTGTTAATTTCTGAATCAGTCTTATAAAAATAAACTTTCTTTTAATTAATTATATCATTTATATTATTTTAAAATTTTAAAATAGAAATTAATATTTTATAAAAAACACATAATTAATAAATTTTAAAATATTTATTTACCTACATTATGATATAATTATATTAAATTATAATTTAAAACATACCTATATTTA
Source organism: Viscum album (assembly GCA_963277665.1). NCBI lineage: Eukaryota > Viridiplantae > Streptophyta > Magnoliopsida > Santalales > Viscaceae > Viscum > Viscum album. Next base: position 511,882,408 of record OY728141.1, on the reverse strand, counting down.
ATTTATACATTCATAGACGAGGTTACCATTCTATTCACCAAATTACTATTTATAATTCTCATGTTACTATTCTAAATGTCAACATACTATTATATCGGGGAAAGTTCGTTAATATTTGAAATACCTCTTATTTTATTCATTATTTACATATAATGTTTGTATTGTGTTCAAAAAGTGATTTAATGTAGTTTATACCATATGAAATAATATTTATAATTGAATTTCCATTGATAAAATTTTTGGTCGTTATAATACATTTTGGTAAACCCTTGTTGCACCACCCACATTGAGGCTTATAATTCACACATAATCTCCTCTCGGATACATGTAGGAACACAAACACAATTTATAAAATATATGATCTTATCCTCGTGTATAGTCCTATTGAAAGGTCACTCCCAACCTTCATGTATTTCCCAAATGTCCAAAAAATATGTATCCTCATTCTGTATCTCTATGATCCAATCCATAAGTGTGGACTCCAAGAATATTGAGATGATGAACATTTTTTCTTGGCCTTCCTGAACCACAACATGCATCTCTACCAGCAAATCATTATTTTCCCCTCAAAACTACACTCATCAACAGCTTGAGTTTGACTATTTCTCCATAAATATTTACAAAAATTGTTTTTTTTCCTAGGAGTATATTCCAAGTCAAAATCAAATAATACATATATTCAGCCCATCTCTAATGTGGGATATTCAAATATCACTGTGGGAAAAAAATACTTTAAACTCTTGTGGTCAATATACATAATAAAAAATTCACCCAAAAGATAATGCGGTCAACACCTCAAGTAATAAATCATTGATTCAAACTCAATGTCCTTTGTAGGGTAGTTATATTCATGTTTCCTCAACAGACATGACCCATATACCATAACTCAATCTCTATGCATCAAAAATACTCCATTTCTCATCAAAGATACATCATAAAATACCATATACTCCTCACATGGATTGGGTATGATCAAAATTTGTGGTGTATTGAAATTCTTATTCAATTGTTGGAAATAATATTCACATGTTTACAACCCTTCATATTTTATCACCTTATTTTTAAGACCATAGTATGTGATTCAATTAATTAAACGTCTTAAATAATGATCCAATAATAACCCAACAACACAAAAAAGCTACAGATATTAAAAACAATATTGGGCTGTTACTAATGAACAACTACCCTCACCTTCTCTGGGTCTGCATACTCACCTTCCTTTGAGATGATGTAACCCAAGAAATTTACTAGGTTAATCTGAAATTCACACTAAGTTGGCTATGAGTATAGGAGTTACACTCTCAGTGTACTCAGGATGATGTCAAGAAGTTTTGCATGATCATCATGGGTCTTGGAATTCCACAATATTTCATCCAAAAACAACCAATTACTAATCTAGGAACATGTGGAATATTTAGTTAATCATGGAAATAAACATAGCCTAAGTATTCATCAGCTCGAAAGGCACCACGATGAACTCATATAGGATATATCTGCTTATGAAAACTATACATTGTATATTAGTTAGTAAAAATCTCATCTAATTATACCTTGATCTCAATTAAATTTGTAGAAAATAAAAGGTCCTATAAACTATTCAAGAAGATTATTGATACGCGATATAATATATTGGTTCTTCCCAATCATATAGTTCAGCTTCTGATATTCAACACATAATTGAAATGTTCTATAAGATTTCGTAGAAATCAGGATTAGAGAACCCCAAGGTGACATACTCGGATTGATAAATCCCTAATCCATCTAATCTTCCAGTTGATTCATAATCTCTTGATTCTCTGTTGGTTCCATTGTGTTAAGTCAAATGGAAATTGAATGAACTTTGAGCATGATATCAATTGAAAACTCCACATCAATCTCATGTGGAAGCCTTAATAATTCATCATGAAACACAACCTATAACTAGTCTACTACAAGTGTAAACACATCCCGATTTACTCCCCCAGTTCCCAGAAAAAGACTTGTATCATGGGATGTAATATCACCCAAATTTTCATTAATTGTCCCTTCATTGGATTCCTTGATATCCCATTCTACAAAATGAATATATCTATAACCCTTATGAAATGTAAAGGTAACCCTCCTATGGTTAAAATATATGTGGAATATATATAGTACCTACCAATACATACACAAAATCAATTCCAATCATAACATATCAAGGTTTTAAAGATCCCGTAGAAAACAATACACCCCAACCTTGAGAAAACACCCCATGTCTAAGATGATATCTCTCTTCTATACTCCCAATGGTGTATGGATCATGATAAACCCAGTCAAAAACTCCACCACTAAACTCAACCCATTCAAAAATTGTATAGATATAAAATAGTGATGGTTTTATATATCAAATAAGTCCCTAGAAACATAGAATCTAAAAAAATGGTACCTCTAATTGTCTATTATCCAGCCTCCCTATCCACAATTATAGGCTGAACTGCATGAAACAATCCCGAAACTCTTCCATATAATACAGTCTGAATCCTGTGAGCTACTCTAATCTGATGATACATACACTCTTTCCCCATAGTTCCACATCCATTTCCTCAAGTTTCATGGGTTTGTATACTCCAAATTCCATACTTTTAATGGGGAATAACACCCCTTCCAACACTTTGAATATACCTAACCATTTTTTCATTACACATATATCACGAGTTCCTACAAAACTATAATAGATCTCCCATCATACTGAAAAATTAGCACTCTACTAGTTGTCGGTGTCATTATCTAGAGAGGTGACATAACCTTGAACATTGATGGAAGATCACTCGAGTAGGGTCTTGCATAACTGATCCTTCCCCCTGGCCACACATCTTGCGATTCCCTAGTTAACATTCCCATAGTGACACTTCCTAATATCGGAATAGGTAACTATTGGTCAACCTTCAGAAACAACATGTCCTCCACTAGAGTCCTCCTTTAGGTTCCCCTCAAATATGAGAGTCTGATTGACCACTTAGGAAACCATTTTGAGTATAATGGTGTTAACTTAGGACTTTATCTCACATTTGATCCCATCCTAAAACTGCAGCATTGTAGTATCCTCATCCACTACCAAATTTGGTACAAATCACTCAAAATTAGTGAAGAAATCGTTGTAGACTATCATGGACATACTCTCATGGGTCAACCTCATAAAATCTATTTATATATCCAAACTATGAATCTCATAGTAAAAGTACTCTAAGAAATTATCGTGAAATTCAATTCACCCCAAATTTTACAACTATCTATACCATGTTTGGATGTCCCACCAACACTTTTCTTGACCATGTAACACATAAGAAGAAAGTTTTACTCTCTTTTAAGTAGGATTATCCAATGGGTGATGGACATAATCTTTCTAAAAATCAACTACCTCATGTCCACCTTCTCCAAAAAAATGTCAAAGGGTATTGCACCTGGAACTCCTATGTCAAATCAAACATACACTTCACAACCCACCCAGTGTATTTATCTAACAACTGCATAATGTATGAAAAATTATCACAAAATTGATCCTTGTATTCCTCACCAATAATTATCAGATCCTATGGCTCCACTACTGGATAATCATTTCCAGCGATATCCTCCTACCATCCTATCAATAATAGTTGTCATGGTGTCATATATATTCCATTCCAATAACATGTATTAAGACACATTTTAACATGATTTATTCACAGAAATATATAATATGTTATCCCCCATACCATCACACAATTTCAAAACCAAGGCACTATCACTCCCCTCATCCACCCCTCACATCGGTCAGTGATTACATAAGGTAAGACTTTCTAATATAACAAGTTTCAAATTAGAAACTCATTTATATATTACATTTTACACTTCTAATATAATTTACAATTATTAGTTTCATATTAGGCACCTTTTTCTTTTAAATTACACTGGTAAAAAAAATGTATTTCCATTTAAAAAACATACCACAAAACTACTTTTATATGCATAACTAAAAGGATAAATGTCAAAATAATTTCTGTCTTCCTAGAATAATGAACGATTAAGAAAATATCATTCCATATTAAGCTAGAAATAAAAATATTGGAAAATATTAATAGCATCACATAGTAAGTGCATCACTCGAGGGGAAATAACATCCAATTGTCACAGTAACATCAATAACAATAATCCCGCCCTGGATAATCAGTTTTACACCCAAACATGGCTTAGATAATTCCATGCACAATCTCATGACCAAGGACTAACTCATCATAGTCTCTTGTCTACCTTTACCATGTAGTAAAAAAATATAAAAGAAAAAACCCATTTGATACCACATTGTTACATCCTGAAATTGGTGCCACAAACAAGTTCCCTGAGCTAGTTGGTCACATGACCTCAACCACACATCCTCATATTATAGAGGCTAATGAAGAGTAGTGGGGGTATAAAATATGACCCATAGAGACTGTACCATCTTTATCAATGAAGAACAATAAAACAAATAATAATCAATAACCAAAGGTTATATCTAATTACCAGAATAATAACGTTACAAAAAAATACAAATAGAAAATGATGAAGCAGTACATAAAAATAATATATACACACAAAAAAAATTACACATCATTCTATATATGTGTAAAGGTTTATTATGAGTAACCAAAATAAAGTCACCTAGAAAACTCCCCAAGCAGGTCTCGACATCATTTTTGGTTCCCTCATCCACGCTCCATCCCAACATAACCAGCAATCACAGGTATCTTTCCCTTATCTTATCCTGAAAACATAATTTTTTTTCAGGTACTAATCCGGGATCCTGAGTTGTGAGTGAGTACAACTCAGTAGTCCCCCAACAATGGTGTCTAATAAATATCCATTATATAAGGGTGTATATAGTTTTATAAATAATATATAATAATAAACAAGGTAAATAGTTATCATATTTTTTTATTCATTAATTATCCACATAAATCACCTGAGTTCATAATGACACCTAGAATATCAAAAAAACATAACACCATGCTATATTCTAAAACATATATCATAAGGAAACATAATTCATTACAACATGGTATTTTATCAATCATTCAATTCCAATTTCATTTCATGGATACATGAAACATAGTATAATGCTTATATTTTGAGCCAAGAACATCATGTATACCATCCCATGGGAATTTGGAGCATTATCCAGGGTACCAAACATGATTATTATCACATATGGGTATTTAGAGAAACATTCCCTTTACCACAAAAATTATAATAAAATATGTATATTTTGAGCATCGTTCCATTTTCCAAACTTCTATGTCATTCAATAACACATTTCTTTTACATCACATTATTCAAGTTTAATCATCATTAATCATATTATAAGTTATTCACATAATGGGGCTCCATTTTAATTTATCAAAAAATGTATGCTTCATCACTTTAATCATAAGGAATAATATAAACATTTCACCATTAATCCATTTATGAACATTTAGTTATATAATCCATTAACCATTAAAAGTAATTCCAATCATCCCTTAATTACCATTATAATTCATTTAATAATTACATTAATAAAAAAAATTCATGATCCTAATAACCCACAAAATTCATATTCACAATTCTACTAATTCTAATTTTCCCATGTTTAACCAATTTCATCATCACATGGTAATTAAATGTGATCAATTAAATTTCAAATTCAATATCGCATCAATTAAAATTCCAATTAAATAATTTAATACATGAAATTAAACTCAATACTATGGGAAATAACCTTTATTTGAACAACCACTATATTGTTGGCAGATGTTCACTAAAACATAAATCACCAAATAGAAGATGACCAAACAAGAACACAACTACATGGAAGATATAGAACCAAAACATAATAAATGATCCAAAAGGATGACATCCCTAAAAACCTAGACATTAATGATTTCCAATGTAGGATATAAAATTCCTATTCATTATGAAATATAAATGAGAGGGATAAAATTCCAAATTTGAAGAGATTAAATGAAGAAAGAGGTGTAGAACCTTAAATCAAACATTCAATTATTCATTAATGAAGTTACAGATTCTTTAGAACCCATCTTACAGCTCATGAAAACGAATATATAATTTTTTTTCCAATTAGGGTAATATTTGTATTGATATTAGTGGGTTAAGAATTCTAAAATATTTTTTCCAGAAATTTCAAATTGTGTTCATGGTTACCTGGGTTCGGGTGCCATATTTTCCAAACTGTGTGCCCTAAACATGGAACTCATCTTAGGGGTGCACATCTTCTAGAAATAGGGCCCTCCATTTGAAAAACTACATGTGAACAATTCAATATCTCCATTTTTTGGATATTTAGTTATTTATTCATGGTACGCACACTATTTTGGAAACCTATGTGCTGCACTACCCCATTTTCTTCCCAAACCCTCAATTTTCACCTGAAACACCATGAAAAAATCCACCAGACATATAAAAAAATAGGGGTGAAATAGTAACTAAAAACAATCATGAGTCATATCAAAATAATTTCATGATCATAAATTCAATGTCATGTGTAGATTATTCCATTTAACACAATATTTTTTATGGGGTAAAAACTCAGGTTGTTAAATTCAAAACCCCTTAATAATTTAATCCTAGACATCATATTATATGAAAATAAAGTAATGAAACTTTTCTATCATAGCAACCTCATGTTCCCATTTAGCCTCCTAAAATTATGGTTTCACTATAAAAATTCTACGAGATGGGCGGTCTTGTTTCTCATAACCATATCATATTGATATAATAATTTTACAGGTTGTTCTTCATTTTATGGTTTTATTCTAGTTTTACCTCTATTTAGCTCAGTAAATGGGATTAATATAAGAATCAACATCTCGACAGTTGATAATTATATAAAGAGTTTTAATTTTATATATTATTAGATAGTTCATCACGAAATCTAGAAATTAGAATGAGGTTTTGATTGTTTATGTAATAGAACATGATGATTTTGGTTGAATTTTATGTTTCCATGGAAGTCTCGTTGGTTCTTATTAACACTGGGGGTGTAATAGATGATTTGTGTTGTTGGAAATAGCCTTATGAGGCTATTAATGTAGTGAACATGATTCAAAAAAAGGAATATGATATTGGTATATGTCTATAATGATTAAAGATGTGAAAATTTGGCCCATTGGGCACAACATAAAAATTCAAAGAATGACACTGGCTCACCTTTCCCAATAATGGATTTAATATCCATTATTCAAGGTGTGAATACTATTCAACATCATAAAACTCTTATAGATTTTTTACTTTATTTTTAGGTTAAGAGATTATATTGTTAATGATAAAAAATACTATAAACACATTACACGAAGAGTTTATTGGATAAAAGATCTTGGCTTCTGAGAGGCCATACGATTTCACCCCACCACCATTTGAAGTGTAATTAGTTAAAATGGATTCCTCTTAGAATGTCATAGAATTTTCTATCCACATATGTTTTTATATATTCTTGGAATATAATTAATCTATTAGTCCTTGATTGAATCCGATTGATAATTTGGATGGAGAATCTTGCATATCATAATGTTTTTCTATAAGGATGATGTGATATTAGATATACATGTAGAGGGGGTATCATGTGTTGTTAAACAGGATCTATTTATTGGGATCAATTATAGGTGAATCATTGAGTGTCACTTTTAAATTTTTCACATTTAATTTTATTAAATTGTTTGTTTTTTCATGGTTTCACAATTGGTATTTTACCTAAAAGGGAGTAAGAATCATGTTACAGACCTTTAATTGATAATGGGTCATTTTTTTAACAAGGTGATGTTGTTCGATATGTATTTTATCATATTTATCTTTCACTATCAGATGTCATGTTCCATGATATATTTTAATTAATTATAATTATATTATATTCTATTATTTGGAGTGTTTTATCATGAAATATGAAACTCATGGAATTTAGAGAGTGCAAATTGGACTAGGGAGATGTGAGTAATACTGTTAGACCATTCTTGGATGGGGGTTACATTTGATTGGGGTAGGTGTCCTAGAATTACCTCCTATGGTCAGTTTTGGATTGTTTTAATGTGTGAATTTATTATTATTGTGATGAAACACCATGTGTTGAATTAAAATAATTGGATAATTCACTATTTAATGATAATCCTATATTGAGACACGTTCTGGATCTCTTTGGGTAGGCAAGAATTGAGACTGGACATGTTGCCATCCAAGGGGTGTGCCAACATTTGACAGTAATTTGGGAACATAATAAAAAATTGACATCCCCTTGATTAAATGGATGTTGGTAACATTTAATCCAACCAAATGATGAGGATTGGTATGAGGATTAAAAAAATGCCTTGACTTGAATTTAGATTATCTTTGTAATTGTGATGATTATCAGGTAAAGTGATAATAATAATTAAAGGGGTAACATTGGATTATAATTTGAAATAGAAATTGGATCATAAATGCTATGTTAAGTGGAATTAGATATTATTATTGTAATAACTGATAAGTTGGTTTCAATTGATTCATTCATTATTATTTGATAACATGATAAATTGAGAACTGTTGCATAACATTTAAATTAATTGGATTGATTGAAATAGAATCACATGGAATATTATTTGATAATTGGATGCCAATTGATTTAGGGTCAAAATCATGAATAACTAGTGTTTCTTCCAATTATTATGATAATTGGGAACATAAACATATGGAATTTAATTGTTTGAATAGATTGTTATCAGATAAAATGGCCATTATGGATTGTGATGATGTATCTGTTACATTTAGTGTTTTGTTATTCCAAAATTATTATGTAACAAGACTACAACTAGTTATGATGAAATTCACATATATATGGATTTTTCTCGGTTACGCTTAAATGCTTATATATAGTGTTTTCTCATAGTTATACTAAAATTCTTATATATCTGTAGTCCACCTGGTTATGCTAAATTTATTATATATAGGGATTATACACAGATATATTGAACAACTTATATATTAGGATTCCACAAGGTAATGTTAAAATGATTATATATATATATGGCTTATTCTTAGTGATGATGAAAAACTATTATAAATGGGTATTAATGGTACTTATGTGGAATTTCTACTATTCATTGTGTCTACTATACCTAGTGAGGGTTGTGGATATGGTAGCCCTGAATCCATGACATGATCAAAGTTATCTAGTAGGGTGTCGATGTACATTTTTCTAACCCAAAGATTCATCTTGGATCACGAGGGTCAGTGGGTTTATTTTATGTGAAATATTATTTTATATTAAATTAATTACTTTGTTTATCACATTATTTCATACAGTATATAATCATACTAGATTTTCTAAAAACTTTTTCGGTGGTGGACTACTGAGTTTTAAACACACCCTACGAAATCCTCCGTTATAATTTGTCACTCTAGTATCTCTCTCAAGTCTATTGTAGAAACATGTTGGGGTTATGGCTCAGGATGAAATGGTCGAGATTGATATCTTAGATGGTATCTAGGGTTTGTATGATATTGGGCTTGGATTTTTAGTTGAGAACCTTTTTTTATTTCCTTTTATAGAACTATGTATCAATGAATATCCCTTTGGGGTTTCAGGCTTTATATGACATGGTTATTCATGCATGTACCATATTTCATGTACTATTATAGAACAAGTATTTATTTATTCCCAATATAATTATTAATGGTATTTTATGAGTTTTTATTATTATTATAATACCATATAATTCCATGATTTTTTTAAAAAAATATTAAATGGGATTATTTTGAGACCTCACTATGAGATAACAAGTAATTCTAAGCACTGGAGTGGGTTGAAAGTAATTTTGACCTATTTTTATGTTTCATTATAGTAGACATGAGAGGGGGTTTTATAACTTCTAAACTAGTTCCTAGATCAAACATTTGAGGGAATATTTGAACTAATAGAATCAGGAATAACCCAGGTATTGTCTAATAATGGTCGGCATGGGCCAACTGTGACAAATAGATTTTGGCAGTAAATAAAATAATTGAATTATGATCATTTTATTTTCTAATCCTTATAACTCCTAAATGGTATCTTGGTTCATAAATCATCGAGAACTGTTGAGGTTGGGAGGGTGTCCTTTCCTTATGCAGATCCAATGTTCAACCCTCTCGGGTCGAAGGTGAAAGTTAGTTTTTGGAATTTTCAGATGAAAAATAAAATAACTTAAAAAGTTATTTTATTTGTTTTCATTATCGTTAAGCTGTGGCGGGTCAGTGATGTGGGGAAAAATTGAAGAGATTATTAATCTCATTATTGAATATCATTAATAAAACTCATTAATTAATCTACGTAAAGACGCTACAACACATCGTAACAAAAAAACTAATTCGTGTTTCGTAAATTAATAGCCTCACAAGAAATGAAGAATTGTTGGCATAATCCTAGAATTTCATTGAGGCTTTGGTGGGTGGTGAAAAATAATGACTAACGATGAAAAAATTTTCTTCCACCCTTCTAATAATCTATAGCAATGGTTGTATGAGGATATAGAATGAAGAACATTGGTGTGCAATTCTATTCTTCCTTAACCAGCAATTCTATCCCAGTTATGGGTTTGATGCTTTTCTGCATGAATTTCCTTTTCCCATTCCCTCTCTTAATTTATGAATGTTGGTTAACTCACTAACAAGTTAACCTAAGGATCGATTATTCATGGAGGATAGATAATAATACAGGATAAATGGGGTATTTATCATAGGGATCATTCCACAATTTTCTTGGTTATTCATGATCCTGCTAACAATAATGCATTTTTCTCAACACGAACAAGTCCCATATCATTATTTGGGTGTTCATATGTGATACTCCTTCCCGTTTTCTCTTATTGTGTCTTCCCGTTCTCTGTGGAACAACGGTCGATGACACATCGACCGTGGAGGCACTATAGGAATCATCTGTGGCCAGGCGATCTGTGACATCAACACTAGGCAGTGGACAAGTGAGTCAAGACATCGACACCAGACCACAACCAGGAGAGCAGTGACATCTTCACTAGTTCGTGACCAGGCGAGCCATGACATCGGCAGCAGGCTGCAACACTAGGATAAAACACCCATCCGTGACAGTGATCTGGACCCGTGGATCTCTAGGGGTCATGTGGAGGAACTGGCATGCATGAGAGAACTGGATGGCCAAAAACACGACACCACCATGGTGCCGCATGTCCAGGAGAACTGGACATTTCCCAACTTATATGGTAGGATAAAATTAGACCACCAATGTGGGCTGGGCCAAAGTACTAAACTGGACCACTAGGTTTCCTGGCTTGGAAGTACTGCTCCGACAAAATTAGACAAAGCAGGAGAACACGGACCATGTCAATAGGCGACCCGATGTGTTGTACCCACTAAAAATCTAGGATAGGCCCAGTAAATCCCAGTGGTCCACACTAGACTGGGTTAAGAAAGTCCCAACAATATAGGTTGGTTCAGCCGAAACATGTCAGGACCTATAGGACCCCCGAGCTAGTTTGGTCGGGTCAGTCTAACCTAGTCAGATCGGGCATCGAGCCAACCTACCAGAACTTACTAGAATGAAAATATCTTTTAGACCGAGCATCCAATTGATGAACCATATCTGCTGTGGGGAAACTTACAATGAGTCTTTCCTTGGGGAAAACACTAAGTGAGATTTCGTGATAGTTGAGATTTGAATGATGGCTTGAGGAGTATATTCTCCATGAATCAAGCACACTGGATAGAGGGAATTATATGGATGCCTGTGAGCTGAAAGATATGAAGAGCGAACCTCTGTGGTCTAGAAGATGAATGTAACTTAGTGGTTCAGTAGATGAGCAGACCTCAGTGGTCTATTATATGAGTGTACATCATTGTTTCAATAGACAATCATACCATAGTAGTTCAACAAATGAGCATACTTCAATGGTTCAACAAATGACCATACCTCAATGATTTTGTAGACAAGAGGGCCTCAGTGTTTTAACAGACGAGTGTACCATAGTTGTTCAACAAACAAGTGGATATCAATAGTCTAGAAGACGAGCATACCTTAGTGGTTAAGCATATGAGCATTCCTTAGTGGTTCACCAGACGAGTGTACCACAATTGTCTAGCAGACAAGAAAACCTTAGTGGTCCATCAGACAAGCGTACCTCAGTGGTTTAGAAGATGAGAATACCTTATTGGTTTAGTAGAAGATAGGAACTCATTGGTCCAACAGACGAGTAGACATCAATGGTGTAGTAGATGAGCGGACCTCAGTGGTCCAGTAGATGAGCAGACCTCAGTGGTCCAGTAGCCAAGTGGACCTTAGTGGTGAAATTTCCAAGAACACCTCAGTGGCTCATCAGGGATGAGTCCCTCATCATTACATCATGAATCCACTCCATGTTGATAATATTACATTATATAATTACAGATATACCCGGTGTGAGTTGATTTTGATGTGTGATCTTACTGTTTTTCCTAATTTTTGGAATATCAATTGTGTTTTGTGGTTCCTAATAAGTATTATGTCACTCACCCCTACACGGGCTTCCCTGCACGTGACATGTCTCGTGCAGTTGATCAACACATCGATGAAGACCTTGGTTGTCTAGGACCTGGTGGTGCTAAGTGATATGGTACACAAGGGATTATTTATATGGCTATTGGAATCCACCTATAACCTAAACTTCATGTGGGGTCTGAAGAGGAAAGTCGGAGGAAGTTGTACATTCCTTAATGATTTTGGACTTGAATTCTGGCCCCTTTTTAATTTTAGTCTCTATTGTACTCTGATTAGTTTGTCTCAATAATTTTTGTGGATTACTTTGTGTTTATCTTCCAATGTTTGATATTTTTACATGTGAACATGTTTAATGAAAATGCCTTCCCTTTTTTGGATATGCCTACTTGGTGCTAGTTGCCATACCATGGCCTATGGAAGTCGGGTTTGAGGTAGTCACGACATGGGCCCATGGGGATGGATCATGAAAATTTATTATTTATTTTACACTCTAATATTGGGGTTATAGTTTGACCACAAGACAATCTTACACCCCCACTACTAGTTAGCAACCTATGGTGCGTAGGGAGTATCACATGAGGTCATGTGGTGAAAACGACTGACCCCAATTAAATATTATGTAGGGGAAGGATGTTACAATGTGGTGTGAGAGATATTATTTTCTATTTACTTACTATTTTAGATCTAGTATTATTTAGATTTTGAATTATGATAGATCTATTGATGGATATCTGGATGGTGTGTTGAGAACATTATTTTCAGTAGGAATTCTTGGTTAACTAGGTATGGGATGTTTTTTTTGATTTATATAGTTATACTTATATTTTTTTCGATTTTAGTGGCACACATGTGGTTTTTATTTTTTTATTTACGATAGATAATATGCCGCTAGACCCTTTGCAGTTTCCCTATGAGTTGATTTTGACTCTTATCCTAATGAGTCTAGATGTTTCCCATTCATTATATCAATCACTTTACAAGATATATTGTCTTTCTATTGTGTGATTTCCTAGATGGAATATGTAATTTTTTAATGTTTCGTCAATTTATCATAGTGTTTTTCATAAAAGTACATTATGGAATTCTATTATGTTTTCCAGAGTTGAATCCAATTTTTTATGTTTTTTTAAATTGATCTATTGAGAGATTTTCTATGAAGAGTATGATGACACAATTCTTATGAAAAAGAGGTGGAGAGGCCCTAATAATGTCAATATGGAATGTAGTGCCTATGCTTTACGATCCTTGTGGGTGGTACTTTTTTGATTTTTTTGTGTGGTCGGGTACATGAGATAATAGTTCGATGTGAATATTCTTGGATAGGATGAGTTCCTTAGTTATGGTAAGCTTGTTTGTATTTTGATGACTATTCTTTTGACACCACGGAGATAAATTTTTTGACATGTTTCTATAATGGTATATTAAGTCAAAAGAAAACTTTATTCCCTACGACTTGTGACCATATGAGTGGTTGACCTGTGTACTGGGTTGTTGTACCTAGGGGATTTCTTCATACATGATAGGTAGGAATATGTGGGGGACATAGATGCCAATTTTTATGACTCATTCCATAGTGATTTAGAATTGTTTTTTATTGGAGTTGAGAGTGATCTAACATAGTTCTCACAATTTTAGTGATAAGCATCATATGTGTTGGTGTTTTAGGAATCACTGGTTGTTCATTAGGTTAGGACCCATGTGACATCTAGTTATATGTGTGTAAGAACACTATAGGAGCATATTTTTAGTGTATGTGAACATATGTGTCTATAGTGGATCTAGGTGATAACCAATCCAGTAGATGGAGTTATGTACCATCTGCTAAGGATGAACACTTGATGTTTTAGAATTATGTTATGAGGAAGGTGGTTATGTGAGTATTCATATAACAAGGGATGTGCTTGTATTAAATAATTGTTCTATGGGATATTTTTGTGGGTTGAGCGGGAGGAACAAGAGGAATGGTTGGATGATTGAATGGGATTTAAATCATTGTTCTAGAGACGTACAACTCATGTATATTTTAGTTGGGTATAGTGAATGGTAATAGTCAAGTGTGTGTCCTGGGTTTTTTTTGTGGTATATATGGTTGGCTTGTGAGGGGGTCGAACAATTCCTTTTGGGATGTGTGAATGGGTGGCTCATAAGTAGCTACCTATTTTTTATTTTGAAATCAATATTATACATGAGATTATGGTTGGGATAATGGTTTTGGTTTGGTATAATGAATCCACTGTGTTTTCATTAAAAAAATTCAGGTCATGGAGGAGGAACATGAGTAGTGTGGTAGAGGTAGTTCAAAAATAAACTATTATTCCTGGATACTTGGAAGAGAGTCATTACGCATTTGGATGTTTTGGTCATTGAGCACCCCTTAAATAACGGTAGCTAGATATTAGTGATATTTTCAGTGTAGAGAGCCCTACGGCCCTTGAAGGGGTTTGAAATATCCCTATGGTTATAAGTGACATAAAAAATGGAGGATTCTATGATGTCAATTTTCAATGAAAAATAAGAGTACTCCCAATTTATAAATGATCATACCCAATATCGTAACATCATCTAATGTATGATAAAAGGGATTTGGGTATATTCCTACATACATAAATGTATTTTTTAGATTATGTTACTCCTTGGTGTTATGCTCATAAATTGATATATGGAATGTCATATGTTTTAGACAATTATATGATATTGGAGGATGACCCATTGTGAGAAGTGTCTTTATCTCAATTGGACCAGCCATTGGATGGTCATGATTTTGTTTGAACACTATCACATTAAAATGTATGATTTATATAGTCCAATAAAAACAAGATATTAAAATTATTATAAGACACTAAATAGAGTATCTATGTTGGACTCATGATTTTTATGTTTCATGGTGGTCCGAAGGTGATTCATGCGGTGACCCACATTTTATGAAATGTTTTATAGAGTGGTGAATTATTGTTAACATGTTTTTTACGGTCTTAGAAGATTGGTGACTTGGTTCATTGGGTGAAACAGTTTCATCTCTTGCTTCATGGGGTGAAACTCTGTTTTATGACATGATTCTGGGGTGAAACATGGGATTAAATTATTTGTGACCTGATTCAAGGGGTTAAGAATTCAAAAAATGGGAATAAGGTTCCCACTTGGGACAAACAATTATGTATTCTAGGTAATTCGATACCATGGTTATGGAATATCATTATAGGTATGATTGGAGTGTTTCACAATTAAGCTAGGACTATCTAAGAAGAGGTGAGTGTAAGCATGACCTATGTGTTGGAAATGTTTACATTAATTTTTTGATTTAGAATAAGAAATGATATTTGGAATCGCCCCTGGTAGGTGATTTTGATAGTTTTTGGGAATGGGGAGATTGAAACTGTGTTGAGTGGGTCATTGGACAATTGGGATCCTATTTTAATAATATAACATGATGGTGGTGGAAATTGTGGGTTTGGAAGTGGTTGTGAAAATTATATTCTATGGTGGGATTCACCATGAACATACATAAGACATGAGGGATGAAATGGTTATCATTCATACTGGATGGGTGCCGTTGAATGTTATCAAGTTGTTTGGTAGGGATTATGAGCACTAGTTCAAGCTTTCGTAAATAACGAATCACATGTTTAGAGGAGTAAAATGGAATCTCATTCAGCATTATAGATTATAACATGGTGATTGAGCATTGTTTTAGAACTCTAGTAGTTTAGTTTTATATATTAAAGGCTCATTTAGAAATCTCGGCGATGATATGTCTTATGTTTGGGTGATTCTAAAAACCCACATCTTGAAAGTTCATATTATTAGGGGAGTTTGAATTTTATCTACTAGAATATGGTTGATCTTGAAATGATGAAATTATAACAATGTTCTTGTTTTTTAAATTTCTAAACATGATTTTTTCATGTGATTTTAATGTTTTGGTGGAGGACATGGGGGTTTGGGTTAACTCCGTAGGTTGAACAGACAAGTCAGGATACTGGAAACAACCTGAGGAGGAAATTTACATAATGAATATGAATAATAATATTAATATGATTCATGGGTGGTGTCCAAAAGGATTCTAGAAATGGATACTAGGATCAATGTTATAAAAAAATTCAGGTTGTCGCATTATGTGTCATGTTGGGACACTGGCAGGCTATGACTAGTAAATATATTTGTCTCAAAAATTAATGACGTGAAATATCATTTCACATTATGAAACCCCCTAGAAGTGTTTTTTGAATATTTTTATGTGACAATATTATTTTATTAACAATACAAAATCCACTCATTTAAACCCCTTATTCAACAAAGTAATGATATTTATGCTCTTGGCCTCTGGGAGCCCATCCAATCTCTCCCTTCACTTATTAAGGTACTATCAAGTGCGATATATTCCTATCAATGGGTACGACCTTTTTCGGTACATGTATTTTTAAAATCCTCTACAGAATTACCATTATCAGTTGGTTGTTTCTTTTTTCCAATTTGAAAATTGGATAGATAATCCAATTTTTCTTATGGATTTTTCTGAGGATGATGAGATATTGGATCTACAATAAAAGGGGATATCCTGATTTTTTGAACATTCTATGTTTAATCTAAATCCATCAAATAATAATTATTCAGATTATATTATCAATGTATCCAATTTAAATTTATTATATTGGTTAATGTTCCTTTTATTCATAATGGTGATTTCACCTGAAAGGGATTTAAGAGCATGTTGTGGACCACCCATGGAAGGTGGGTCATTTTTATGACTTAGTGTTGTTTTATGGTATGCCTTTCACCATGTATTCCATTCATCATTGGGTATGAGTTTCCTTTATATAAATTAATAAATTATAATTTGTATATAATTAATTAATTTTATGGTTTTTAGATGACATCCAGATCTCATGGCATTTAATGAATGACGATTGAACTTGGGAAACACGAGAAAGGTCATTGGACAATGAATAGATTTTGGTCACCTTAATTTGAGGTAGGTGGTTTATAAATACTCCATATCTCCCATTTTACAATTTTATAGTATTTTTATTGTGATCACATCGTAATGTCAAGTATGTGACGTAAATAATTGGAGAATTAATTATTTCAGGACAATACTATGTTAAGACTACCGTTGGATCATTTTTGGAATTTGGTGTTCAGACTGAACATGTGGCCACCAAATTGGAGTTCCATCCTTTGATACAAGGATAGGAAGCTAATATAAAATAACCTAGAGCTCCTTGATTAAAATTATGTTTGATATATTTAGTTTAAACACATGATATGTGTTGGTATAAGGATTTAGAAATTGTCCTAACATGAATTTGGCATATCTTAGTTATTTTAATGATTAGAATGAGAAGTGATAACCTAGATTAAAAGAGTTAATTTTAGATTATAATTGAAAATTGGTATTTTTGATTAAATTATAAGTGATGTTGTATTAGATATAATTTTTCAACAATTCATAAATTACTTTAAATTTATTATTGCATTGTATTTTGGAAATTATATAAATTGGCCACTAAGTCATAACTTTTAAATTAAGGTTATTGTTTGAAATAGAATCATGTTGACTAAATTTAGTTAATTGGCATGTTAATGGATTCTAGGAAAATATTATAAATGAATGAAATTACTTCCAATTATTGTTATAGTTTGGAACCTAAAATTATGGAATATAAATTACTGGATAAAAGGTAGTTGAATGAAATTACCATTATGGCTTATAGTGACATGACTGTTATGCTCGGTGTTTTGTTACACTAAAATGATTATATATTTGGCCTACAACCAATTATGTTTAAATTATTATATAAAGGGAATTAACGTGGTCAGGATGAAATTATTATATATAGGTCTTCTATCGTGTTATATTGAAATACATATATAAGTGATTTGATCCCTATTATGTTGAACTTATTTTTTATTGGGATTGTGCCAGGTAATATTGAAATACTTTTAATAGGGACAGTTCTTGTTGGTAATGAAACCATTATATATAGTGGGTTTCCTAGTTCTTCTGTATGGATTCTCCTATAAATTGTTTTTTTGTATAATAACATGTGGTGGTTATGAATATGTTTGGAAACGATCTGTGACATGGTCAGAGATATACGATGTGGTGAAAAATTAAGTTTTGTTGACCCTAGGTGTCAACTCCGATCTTGAGGATCAATGGGAATATTTTATGTGCAATATTATTTTATATAAATTTAATAATCCTCTTTATCAGTTCATTTCATTAACTTTATACACTGAATGTATTTTTTTTGGCACCCTTGGCGATGGCCTACAACGTTTTACTCAGACCTTGTTCAGGCCACCGTTTTACTTGGGCACCCATGTAGCACTCATTTGTTTATTGCTGGCACATGTTTGGAAAGAGTCTGGGATAGCATGGTCGAGAAGGATATCTTAGTTCGTATCAGGATATTGGTTGAGATTAGGCTCGACGATTGAGTTATGCCATTTTGTTTTACCTTTTATTCTATTATGTACCATTCATTGGCTGAGTGGGTGGTCAAGGATTGAATGACATGGTTTTTATGACCTTTAAATCATTTCATGTATTATTATTGGATGTATATTTACTTATTCATAATCTGATTATTTATTATGTTTTTAATGTTTAGTTATTAATTCTTTATCACGCACTATGAAATGATGTTTATAGTCTCCCCAATATACTATCTTAATCCCCAGCATCTATACGGATTCCTAGGGAATACAAGAAGGCACACCTAGGTTCATGTGGTGATGTAGACTGGCCAATGGTTTCCTAGTGATCTGTGGAGGGATGTTACAATGGATCTGGTTTTCACTTCCTCAAAAAATGATAAGTGGAGCACATCATTCACTTGAGAGAGGTGTGGAGAGAGTACCAAGGGATAGGCTACAACTCTAACATGATCAAATATCATTAAGGGTATGATATATACATGGATCATATTCCCCTTCTTCCCAAAACTCAAATCCCGGTTCAATTGAGATATTAAACGGAACACCTTGTAACCCCCTTCATACTCTAGATATCATTGATGATTATCATTTTAACAAATCTATCAAATTTGTTACACATTAATATGTAAAATAATTTTTTGAACCTTCTCCATAATTTCATGGATAGGGGTTGTACCAATTCCCTTCCACTCTGCAAATTAATCCCAACATGATGGGGTCCGACATCTCTTATCATATCGAGCATCATATGTAGTTGAGTGAATTATATAATATAAAAACTGATATATGGAACTCTTCTAGGAAAGGTTTTGGTACCAAAATCCCTAGAAATCCATTGAATAAGATCTATAAATATCCAATAGACTTTGAATTTCATTAGCAGGTCAGCCATCAATATAAAGGTGAAATATAGTTCTAATTCTCATCACTATGTCTAATGAATTCAAAATACTTTTCAATAAGCTCAATATAATCCTTAGTTCAATGTCATGTACAATTTATTGTGAAAATACATGAATCTTAACCACATCTCCCATGTATATCATAGAGAGTTGGTCAATGATGAAATATTATATCATGGAAAAAATGTGCTAACTTGGAATGGTGATTGACTAAAAGCTAATTAAAATTATGGAAAATAGACATTTAATGATGTCCTCAAACAAATTCAATTGTCTTTTGTTTTCATTTTAATATTGGAATGGATAATGGTTCCAACATACAATTTGAATTTTTTATTTTAATAATGAATTTTTAGCCTGCCCAAAATTAATATATTTATTCAATAGTTTCTCAGTTCTTATTATGTTACCTGATTTTTTTCATCTAATAATAATAAATTATAACGCCTCTTGGAAAAACATAGATGGATGAGATATTGGAATCATCCAAAATATCTATATAGAATTCTAGTTCTTATGAGACACATATCCTAGTTCCAAAAATTATAACTACATCTTTATCAAAGTTGAACTCTGGAATATTTCCTACATTTTTCTATAGCTCTACATCATCTTAAAAGGAATATTTGATCATAAAATGAATTGATTCTTGATTAATCACTTAGAAAAGATTTGATTTATATCCACCCATTATGAAATAATGATTCATATTTAATAAATCCATGAGTATTAAATCTTTTTCTATCCTCATCATGGATAATTTAGAATGATCTATCTTGCTTAGGGAATCTTCAACATTATTTACCATCTTTAGGTGGAAATGTATTTCATAATATTTTATCAATTCAAAAATATCAATTGGTGAATATTCTATTCCTTTTATCTGAATATATATTAAAATATATATTAATTAATCAATATATAGTTATATATATCAAACTTTTGTTTGCATAGATAATGGTGAAAAATCCTTATTGATAATGGTTATTTTTTCAAAATCAAAATCATGTGATCTATAATTTTTCTCATGATTCATTTACAGTCATGAAGCATAAGAAATTTACATATCATTCTGTATTAGGATGCAACCCAAACTATTTTATGAAGCATTACAAAATATAAAAAACCTTTCCCCGCTAAGGGGTAATGTAAATACAAGAGATGTGACTAGCCTCTACTTTAATTACTGGAAACATTCCTCACATTCCTATATCCAAATGAAATGTAAAACATTCCATATTAACTTTTTTATTTGATTTTATAGTCATGATAAATTTATAACAATGCTTCGGTAGTATTATATTAACCTAAGAAAACTATAAATATCTATTACAATCATCGGGTTGGTTCATTTCTTGATAAAATCCATCTTTGATAGATTTAGTAATATACCATTTATTTTGATAAAATTTCCTAAAAATGACAATTTCTATTGGAATAATTGAAACTTTCTATAATCAGAAAGTTTTTTATCCTTTAAAATGTCTATTAAAAAATACTAAATTGATCTCCTTCCCCATCCTATCATTTTGAATATATAATAATATCATATATAATGAAGACTAAAAATTGATCAATAATATCATATATTATGAATACTAAAAATTGATCTAGTAATATTTAAATAACATTTGTATTATCTATTAATAACAAGGTAGTATTGGTAACCCTTAATAACATAACTATAATCTCATGGGTTCTATTCCTTGTCTAGAATACTCTCTTTAGAATAACTAAAATTTTAACCCTCAATATATGATATCTAGATAGAAGGTCATTCTTCCAAAAGAATTAAGATCCAATATGATAATTTAACATATCATTGAAATGGATTACATGATACTAGTTATTGATCATTGTTTTTACAATGTAAATGATAATAAATTCATAAACACGATGATTAATCATTTGTTTTTGAAAAATAGGAATGTTTAACCACTTTGTGAAGCACTATCATGTCTGCAACCCTTATACCAATTGTGTTTCTTTTTCATATAAAACTAATCTAATTCAATGGGATCCATTATATAAGGAATCCTTGGGATAGGAATAGATCTAGGAAATAGTTTGATTGAAAACTCGACCTCACACTCGAGAGTAATCCCATGAAACATTTATGTAAGTTCATTAGTGTAATCCTATATAATAGATGTGTCATCTATGTTGACTTAATCCCTGGTCATTTGATATATGATTCCCTCATTGTTGGGTATTATAAATCATATTATTTAATTTTAATTAACATGAGTTTATAGGATTCCTAATACTAATAATTTATAATAGGATGATTTTTAAGTTAAATTTATATTTCCTTATTTTGATGGTTCATAAGTGATTTTGGAACCCAAATCCAATACGTACCCCATATTATATGAAATTACAGAAAAGGAAGAATAATTATATTAGTAAGATGTCGCCTCCCTGAAATTTCAATCATACTACACATATAAATCATTGATGTAACTGTTATACCCCAAAGGGTATTAAATAATATTTTAATATCCATTGTTTTGGGTGGTGATTCAATATTCAAATAAAAAATGTGTGTTGTAATGGAATGTGTTGAATCAGAAAAAAATAAGTTATTATTAGATCTAAAAATGATATCAAGTGTATGCCAGATGACTTCATTATCATGATATTCCTCATCAATTGTGTTAATGAATTCATGTCACCATTCATTTATTTTTTAGGTTACAAGGTCATATTTTCTTCGTTAGAATGAGGTTTAGGTCATTTATTTTCATACTTCATGAACTCCATTCACCTGATTTATTGTACTAATAGAGGTTCATTAGTTGGTTCCTCCTTCAATTATATTATGTTTAAGGGCCTCTGACCCATGGCTTGATAGTTATGTGATTTGTGTCCTAATTTACTATAAAAAAATCTCTTCCATGATCTGTTGATAAAATTACTCATCTGTTTTGAAAAAATTTATTACATATAGGAAATTCGGATTTCATCCCACGATGTGCCTTATCATCAGTGCTTCCATGATAGTCCAATTAATTTTCCTTTTCAAGGAATATTATTTGGCCCCAGTTTCAATCTCAACATTAAGATCAAATCAAAGAATCTCTTCATATATATTAATGTCTCTTATGTAGAAAACCCTTATAATACTATAATTTAACCTAGTATATAAGTGAAATATTTTTCTTTCATTATCAGAGATGAAACCAGAGGAATTATTTTGGAGTCATGTGATATTTTTTCATATAATATAATATATTAGTCCTTGTTTTTCTTAATTTTCAATAATTTCTACTAATTTTTGTGTAATAATTATGAGGTAAAATTTTATTCAAAAACATATTCATGAACTATTCAAATTCGATAGAATACATATCCTATTTTTCTATGGTATAAATAATGATACTCCACCAATAAATAGAATTACATTATAAATGATAGACTCTCAAAAGAACATTTTCATTATTCGATAACAAGATAATGAAAAATATTTTTTCCATTACGTTGACCCACTATTCAATAACTTGTGTATTAGAAGACCTTCTACAAGAGGGTGGTTATTGTATCATCAATGGATCCATAGTTAGTTTCTCCCACCATTCTGTGTTTTGTATCTCAACATGATTTGTGTTGTTTATAAAAACTTGAGATAGTTGGGTGATCATTTTAAAGATATTTTTTATTCCATCACAAATCTTATTAGGTTTCCTATTGGGATAATCTCTACAATGTCCATTTCGCCAATTTTTTATGTAGCTCTTTTAGGTTCCCACCATTACCTTAATTAATGTAAAATATGAATGAGTTTACTTGAATTAATTAATTTACTTAATTAGTAGTTATATATATAGATGAGGGATTTCCTAAATAAAATGTACACATTATCTTAGGAACCACTAGGTTTCAATCTAGGTTATCCTTGGTAAGATTTCTAAGTAAAGCAGTTATATATATTCAAATCATTAATAATGGTTTATAAATATAAAGTTATTAACCTGATAATATCCCCAGGGAGTATTAAACTATATGTGAAGTTATCCCTCTATATCATGCAATAGATCACGATTGAGTTACTATTTAATACACACTCTATGGGGTTATTACCCCTTTGTAAAATTGTTATAGAGCTTGTATCCTCATACAACAAGAAGATATATATTTAATTTCTAATAGAACAATAAAATATATACTTTAACTAAACATTGGGATGTTATCCTACTCATAAACTCATCCCTTATAATTTTTCATAGGGGTTTCTAAAATTGTTTCTTAACTAATCACTAAAAATAACTAATCCCCACTCTAATTCCCACTAATGAGACTCAATATAAACATAATATAAATACAATAATAATATCATGATTTAAAAAATATTTCTCAAAATATTTTCACAATACAATTATAAAAAAATTTAGTGCCTTGGTAATTAGGAAAATAATTTGTTTTTCAATATTGATAATTTCCATAAAATCATTCTCATATATAACCTCTTATAGGGATGTCAATTGATATAATTATTATCATATCATGGGTAATGTAAACATAATAAATTAGTGAGCTCAGATTCCCAGTTAGGTAAAAAAAATATCACAATGTGTCACATCATATACATGTTGGATGACCTGAGGAAGATATATATATCTTAATAAAAGATAAAAATACATTAGAACATAATCATAAAACATGTTACCTAAATATAATATCATAAAAATATAATTATTTAATAATAAATGTTATAAAATGGATAAAAAAATTCTCAATGATCATATAACCTGTGACCATTGAATAATGGGGTGTAATATATTAAATATACGGAAAAATAATGAAAACATGGAATTTAATATAAATTAAATTAATCATAAAATTTTGGAATAATATGATAAGGATCGTAGAAGTTTAGAAAAAACATAATAATAGAAAACCTAAGAAAAAAACTCCATCATGATCATTCTTATGTGAAAAAAATCATTATGTTTATTTATGAAATTGTGATCAAAACCATTATTCACATTCATGTAGAAGAAAACTATGTATATAAATTCATAACAATCTCTTGAGATAAATAACATAAACCAATGCATTAGATGAAGACATTGGTAAAAACCCATAATTAGCCATACATATGTGTACTACGTAAATTCTATCATTATCTACAGTTAAATAACATCTGGAAAATAAAGGGTTTCTTGAATATATAGATGGATATTTTAAAATTTTAATAAATAACCCATTAAAATAAAAGTGGTTTCATAAAACACCCAAATTTTATAAAATAGCATCATGAATTAAATAATTTGATACATAAAACAGGATTACCCAAATTAATAACATAATAATGTAAAATATAGGTCAAAAAGAAGAACATAACTCCATTGTAGATAGATCATTTGATGATTATGAAAACCAAATCATGGATTTGGATTTTGTCTTCAATAGTTTGTAATGATGTTGTAAAAGTCAATTTTATGAGTCTATTTTCAAAAAAAAATCCATTATTTTTTAAATTGAATTTTAAAAACCATTAATGGAATTATATTTTCATCTAAAACAATTTTTACCAGTAAATAATCATATAAAATCATTTATAATTTAAAATTTAGTGAACATGGGTGAATGAATTCAAGAATAATGTGAATAATTCAATGGAAGAAATTATAGTTACTAGGTCCATTAACATTGCCCTCGATTTCCAGGGATGTTATTTAAGATTCAATAACATAAAGTTAAAAATATTAATTATGTATTTAATGACATTATTCATATACATTTTCAAGTGTAATCCTCATTAATAATAATTATCTTTAATTAAATGATTTTTTTAATTATTTTCAATATCGTTAGTTAATAATCATGAATGTTTTGAACTAGGATCATAAAAGAGGTGTGGATATTCATTTTCTATAAAATATATCAATTTATAATTAAGGTAAGGTACTTTAATTTATTATTTATAATTAATTCTAATGTTCTAATTCCATTACATAGGAGTCGTAGTCATGTTTTGGGATAACCAAAATCGAGACAAACTAGTTTTGTGTTATTTAAAAATATAAATGTATTAACTTATAATGATCATTAATTTTTACGATATACTAAATTTAAAAATTAATGATATGTATTAATTAAATGAATAAAATATTATCATCCAATATAAACAAAAAATATCCATGTTTGGTAGCTATGGAAAACAAAAAACATTTATTCATGGAAGTATTAGTTTGGACAACGCATGATCCATGTTTTGGTTTTTCTAAATGAAAGGGGGTGGGTGTTTAATTAGTATACCATAATTATAATAACATTTCATTATAATAATGATACTGATTTTATCATTTGGTGATGGAGAAAATTAAATTTAAAAATATTAAAATCACAAAAAGAAATAGAAAATAGAAGGGGGGAGGAGTTGTCAAATTATTCCTCATTTATTAGGTTATATCTTTTATTAATGGGATTACAAGATTGATGGATAATAATTTGAGAACATATGAAACTTTTTACAGTTTATAGGAGTGTTTAAGAGAGGTTATGTTTCATTAACCATCTCGGATACCCAAGTACCCTGATACCCATGGTGGCTCAGATATATAACAAAAAGCCACCCCAATCCCTAAGGGTTGGTCACTAACACCTCACATCATACAATATTATATAAGGAATGAATTTACCATAAATAGAAGAACATAAGAGGTTTACAATTTAGTTTTCTAAAAACTAAAAATTGAAAAATATTGAGAACAAAAAACCTACAACAATGCACAAAATAGTACATCCTCAATGAACTCAACAACTGGAAGGTTAAAACTTAATCATCCCAAAGGAAATGTCATCCCACTCCATGGTCTAAAGTATCAAGAACATCCATCACCACAATTTAATAGGATCCTCACACATCTCATAGAGAACATGGGTCTAATCAGGTGTGAACACAAAATACCACCTCTAAGGGGAAAATGTCAAGATAAATATACACCCCAATAGGGGATCCATTTATGAGTTTCTATAAATATGTTATTTTTGTAATAGTTTTCATTGTCAATACATTTATAAGGAGACATGGTCCTATCATTCATTCCATAATTACCTCTATCTAGCATGACAAACATGAGCTTTAACCATGAACAAAATTGAGAATTAATCTTTGAAAATAATTTTATAACAAAATTTCCCAATAATAATTTGTATCTTGCCTTCTTCTTTGAAAAATTAAATCATCTGTTTTCATAATTTTATTCCATTTTAAATCACTTTTTAATGAAATCCATTTTCCTCAAGATCAATAATCAAATAGTTTTAATCAAAATCTTTTCCAAAATCAAGCAATCATTTTTGATGAATTCACCCCGCAATTTCAATTCCATTGAAATTGGATTTTTATCAATTTTTATAAACCTTTGTAAATCAATTATAAAATAAACATAATTAGTTGTTAAAAAAATAAAAACAAATTCCATTTATATAGAAATCTTTGGTTCAAAGTTTTGGTAAAATAATTATTGAAACGCCTACGATTAATCAAAGATCGTGAATAAAACCCCATAACAGGATCCTCCAATGAATAAGAAAGACATTTGAGATCATGAAATCAAAACTATAATCAAGATCCAAATAAATTCTTTTTAGATCCATCCAATTCAACATAATCAAAAAAACATTAGGACAAACTAATGAGAGATTGGAAGAAACCTTTATAAAGTATTTCCACATTCTAGAAGATATTAAAAATTACCCACAATTCTTTGATTCAGCATGATAAGGGGTTTGAGGATCCAAAACTACTTCATGATAGCCTCCAAAGACAAGGAAATGATGTTCTATTAGAGTGGGGAGAGAGTCATCTTAAATGGGGGATTAGGAATTAAAATAAATTATTTTTTGGATTAGTTTATACTCACACAGATATATTTCTAGTGAGAGCTAAATTGTTAGACATATTGTCTTCCCCTATGTTAGGGTGAAGGGTTTCTCTTAGTTTAGAACACAATTTTTTATACCATTATCCAATTTTGAAAACTGTCACTGTCTAGGGTGGAAATATTTTCACTAGGTCCCCAGTTTTTAGAAACCATCCTGCAACTATGCACATCCCGAAAATCATCCAAGAAATTCAAATGTTCACCAGAAAAATCATGAGACAAACACAAAACAAATAATGATTAAATGAAGGGTCTAGGAGTACCTAAATATAATTAAGAGGATGTTTCAAGCTCCCCACAATAAAAAACTCTATCCCATGAAATCATGTCTAGAACATTCCACATCAAAGTGATGATGACATTTCTCTCTCATATGTCCCTTATGCTCCAATATCTCATGAGAATTAATAACCACGCTTCCATAGCTCTTGGTACTTATTATATATTTGTACCTGATGATTCCAAATATTATATTCATTTTGTTTTTTTAAATGTGATAACAATTTTTTTAATGTACTAAATTTATAATTTATTAAAAACTTCTTTTATAATATTACTTATATTCTAAAATGTCAAATATGGGTTTATAAAATAAAAATAATTTAATTTCATAAATCAACTTAATAAATACATATTTTTCCGTAGACAGAGGTTTCATAAATTTATAATTCATACATATATTATTATAATTTCATAGAAGTTATTTTTTTGTAAATGACATATTTTCCACCAATCAGCAATAAATAATTTCTTAAAGAAAATAAAAAAATATTTGTACACTAATATGGCCATGATATGTCGAAAAATGATATTAACTTTTAAAAACTCATATCCTAAAATTTATTATTTTTATTTTTCATTAAACACATAAAATATATGGAAAAAATAATTTTAATAAAAATATGACTTTTGGAATATTAACTAATATATTTTTGCAATAAATTAATATGAAATCTTGTGGTAATACTTTATTAATATAATAATGTATTATACATGGATGGAATTTTATTTTATAAATTTATTTTATTTGTT
Source organism: Viscum album (assembly GCA_963277665.1). Lineage (NCBI taxonomy): Eukaryota > Viridiplantae > Streptophyta > Magnoliopsida > Santalales > Viscaceae > Viscum > Viscum album. The sequence continues at coordinate 511,853,654 of OY728141.1, read as the reverse complement.
TCTTAGGTGTAATTATTTAGTCAATAAATAAAGGTAATTTTATTTTTCTTTATTATATATATATATATATTTCATAATTCTGTTATCAATTTTTATACCTAAAAATTTTATATCTACCTTAAAATGGCCTATATATTTTTCATTAGTGTTGATTGTGGAGATATCCTTACAATATAGTATTTTTTTATGGATTAAAACTCAGGTCATTACATAAATATTTCAATGCCATTGTGTTGAGTGCGTTGAGATGAAATGATAGATTATTTTCCACTATTCTATAGAGAGTGTCATGGTAGATTTCTAGTGGATATTAAACAACATCTACCATACCGTGGTATATAATAAGTTGGTGTTCAAGGAGGTGTTAATTTATTTTTCTAATTTCATGGGGATTAGGGGTTCTAGACATTTCTCATGGCGATAAACTCATATCTCTTTTGACTGAGTGGCTTCATGGGAATACTGTAGGACATTGAGTGAAGGTGGATGCCATTAATTATTCCTTTGTAAATATATGGTCAAAATTTCTTGGTTCAATTTTTAGTCGCTTCTTTTAAACCCTTTATAACACAAGGTCATCCTCTCCCTCTCCATCATTTTCTCTTGGAAAATTATACCTCATTGTTCATTGGGATTATGTTATCTTGGGTCAAGGTGTTAAATTGTCCACATATTATCATATTCCATGTTATATTTAATTCATTAAGATCATTTTTGGGGGGTTTTGTTTTTAGTTTAGTTTCAATAATTAATTGATTATGGTTTGTCATAGATAAGTTTTCAGGTAGATTCTCTTGAGTTCTGTACTCTTTGTTTCTTAGATTCATTCTTTCATGATTGGTGATTTCAATAACGCTATAAATATTGTTATATTATTTGCTATGTATTATTTTTATATAAAATGTTACATTAATATTTCTTTGGGTTTTAGAGTAATTAATATAAATACTGATAATAACTGAAAGTAACAATTAGTCAAAGGGGCGTTATGATCGGATGTGAAAATTTATTTTTGATGAAACTTATTGATACATTGTATATAGTGGTCTATATATCTATTTTGTATAAATTTTTTTCTTTATAATGAATTATATGAATGATATTACATAAATAATGTAAAGATGAAAAAATGGATTGATTAATGAAAGGGACATTCACGTTTAATTATTATCCTGTCTAAATTTTGTTAAGTATGTAGGTATTTATTATATCATGTTTTTTTTGATTCCTAAATTTTATTAGGTTATCTTGATATGATTATTTTTACTAAAATATATATATAATGAATCAGATAATTCATGATTTTATGAATTTTTTTCTAGAGATACATATTTTTGGTTTTGTGAGCCAATCCATTATTATTAATGGTTTTTCTACCTTGGTACTATATCCTCTATGTCCCCTTGAATTTTTGTATTGAAAATACTATTTTTGGTATTTATATGTTCTCTTGGATCCTATATCTTTACTATTATTTAATGTGTAGTGTTTTGTATGACAATGATAGATAACAAAAGTTGAGAGTGATTTTTTCTAGTTTCATATTCATTGAGATGAGGCTGATGATATATTAGATAATGTTGGTAGAGTGTTAAGATTTTTTATTATTGGATTTTTGGGATGTGGTGGTTGTGTGGTTTTATTTTTATGGGATTATAGTAGGTATTTTCATATGTGTTATTGTATTATTAATTGTTTCTTGATGATTAATTATGAATAATTACAACATGTGGTTGTAGTTAGCCAATTCACTATTGCAACATCTTTGATTATGGTAGTTGAGGTCGAGTCCAATAATACCTAAATTATGGAATGAAAAATATATTTAAAATGATATCATTGGATTTTTGTTATACTAGTGAAAATGAATAATTGAACACATGGTATGGTTTGAATGAATTCTCAGAAATCTTGGAATAGAAATCTAGAAACGACATCAACAATTTTGAAAATTTATTGGCCTATAATGAAATAATATTATAAGAAAATAACTTGTAATATGGATTAAATTATGATTAATTGATTTATAATTACTGAGTTATGATTATAAATTATGTTGAATCGTTATGCTTATGTGCTAATATGAAATCTATTTCTATAGACCATAGTAGTGATGTCGAGGTTTCATGTGTGACAATACTTCTAGTTATGTATAAGGATATGTAGTTTCTTGTGTGTTCATGGATGATATATTGTTATATTTTTTTATTTCAAATCATCCACTTCCTAATACATATTTTCATCATACACCGATATGTTTTGGGTTCAACGTGTTATCACTAATATCCAAGTTGGTGAGGGAAAAAATGGTTAAATTCTTCATCATTTTCACTCTCCATTATATATAGCATGGTGTGAAATAATATTCAGGATGTATGGTCATATGTTATTAGGTATTCTCTTACAAGGCCTATCATATATCTCAGTGTTAATATAAAATTATGTGCGGTAAACAATCGTCTAATGTTATTGAACATACTTGTATTCTAGAAGTAGTGGTTGTTGATTTTTATAGATGTAAATAAATGATATGTGATGGATTAAGGTATAATTCCAGATATATGGGATATCGGGGATTCCAAAATTAAAACATGGTTATGGATGGGATGAGATGTGGTTATGATATATATGCATGGGGTTCATGATGAATTATAGAATGGTTACAACACATAGTGTTCATTGGTGGGGCTTTAGATTGAATAAGTAATTGGAATGTGGAAGTGAGGAACCATTATTATGTATATTAGTTTCATAGGTATATTCTTACTTTTATGAATTACATAGTGAGTGGGCCATGATGTGGATAATATACTATTTTACCTAGTTAGGTAATTAATTGTTTTATTTTGATTATTCACTAGGCTTTAATGTACATCCATCATATTTTCATGAGAGGATATTTGGAGAATACTACTAAGTATAACAATATTATCAACAGATATATATAAATTTATTTCCAAATGACTTATTTGGTGATCGACTTACGTGTTAATATCTTATTGTGGTGGGTCATGAGTTTTTAGTGTCCACGGTCACAACTTCGGTGTGACTTTTATTATTTGGTCATTCTTCTATTTTTATGACATTATATTGATGAATTGGGGTTATATTTTTATTTTCATTTTTATGTTGTTTATTTTTTGTTTTCATTACATAAATTTTCCATAATTTATATTCATATTTTAATTACTCCCATTTCTATTCATTTTATACCATTAATTCTAGTTTCTAACCCATGGGGTATTGGAGGTGGGATTCAAGGATCATCCCATCTTCACTAATATCTTAGATGGTGTAACAACAAAGGTTATGAGGACTTGATATAGTGTAATCATAGTTTATGGTTGAGATATAGGATGGATTTTAGTGCAAGAAACTAGTGAGGCTTTCTTGGGTTTTTAGGTAAATAGTATAATCTGAAGACAGTATGTGTTGTAAACAAGGGAGACCAGATAGGAAATAGGATTTTATCATCTCCAGTGATCTAACATAAAGAACATCATATTTATAAATCATGCTAAGAAAATTTATTTCTCATTATGTGTAAATATCTAGGTAAGGATCATGCATTATGATTTCAATGTATGTGTTTGAATTTGGTTTGGAATGATAATTTTTTTAAAATTTAATATTAATTGAACATAAATATTCCAAATTAAATGTTCATGTGTCCCTAATGTTTTTATATTGTATGGTAATGGATATAGATCGATCCCACCATTAGGTTAATGTCAAATATGTTCGAATAGATGTGCTAGAGGATCACCATAGGTTGGAGGGAAATGTTAGATACTATTGGGAATGGAAACCCCAAGTGTTTCAATACAAATGTCTATAGAAGTATGAGTGATACATTTATAATGTAGTTGTTAAAGATTGGTTGTATGTGACATATATTAACTTCAATTATATTTATTATTTGAGGGAGAATTTGGTTTTATTGGATGTGATGAATATATGTGGGGTTGCTCTGTAGTGTTGGTTCCTATTAGTCAGGGTTTATAAGTAGTCATCCATTTAATGGGAGACATTTTTCAATCAATTCCTGGCTATATGCCTTTATTTTGTCATGAAGTCATCTTGTCACCAAGATATTATCACTATCTAATATGGGAATTATAGTGTGTGGTAGTTCATTATTTTATTTAATAACAACTTCTATTATGTTTACTACCTTCTTCCAAATAATAATGTCAGGATGTGTAATTTCAAGGTTTCTTTTCATCCATAGATCCAGTTCTAGGTAAGCCCCTTCATGTTTCCGATATATCTCATGTTGTGGGAGTGTGATAAGTTGTTTAGAGAGTATTATATAGAACTTTCTTAACATGATATGGGAGATTTCAAGACTCTATGTAAAGATATGTTTTGTCCATACGTTCCCTGTTTCAGGGACAATAGAATACTCAATCAATTGGGAGCTGGTTTTTACCATCTTCAATCAATTTCTATAATCCTCGTAGTTCTTGGACCTCATCTCGAGGATTAGGAATGATTTTATATTCTTTTTCATGTCAATTTCATTAACATATTTAGTTTCCCAATTTTATTGCAAATGAACAATGTGATAGGCTCCCTCTTCAAGATAAATTGTTATAGTAGTATCCCATGTGGTTGATGTATGATAATAATGGTGTTATAGCTTCTGACTATCAAAGAGGGGAAATGGAGGGAAGAGGATAGCCTCGTGATTCCCCGCATTCTTAAGGACAACTCAGAATTCAAAATCATTAAGGTGTTCACCATTAGATCCCTAAAGTTTGTGATGTCAGGACTGGTTAGATGAAGGACTTATAAATTCCAGTTCCATGAGAGATAGTAGTCATGTCTTGAACTATTTATGTGTACTCTAATTGGTTGTAATTTTTTTCTGATTCAATATCCACACACTCTATCATTTCATTGACCATATTACATGATATGGGAATTTAAGGTTAGAGACATCCATTTACTCAAGAATCGAATAAAAAAGTTGGAGGTTAATTTAGCTTTCCAAATGTGTGTTTCGAGATTTTGAGTTCATACTGTGGAAACGTTTCTATTGGGGAAATATTCTAGATTGTCAGATATAGTAAAATTAAATCTTCCATAGAATATACTTGTGAAATTTTGTATAAGGTATTGTAGATTTCATAAGAATAATTTTTTATATTTTATGATGATAATGGGGGTTTGGCTATGTACATCAGTGAGAGAGGATCTCAAATAGTTCAGAAGCATGTTTTTTTATTATTTTCCTTTATGGATGGCATAATGTAGAGTTTAGTGAAGTATTATCTAGTGGTGTTTTCTAAGGTCATATAAGAATAGATTCATGTCTTTCCATAAGTGTTTTAAGACCTAACCACTTATCATCAGATTAAATTTGGGATGGTGTTTCAAATATGTTTCAGTCTAATATTGATTTTCCTATATAGTATGGTACCTTATGAATTCTAAGAGTTGTTAATTCAGATTTATGGACCTCTTAATAGATGATTCATTCAACCTAGCTTATTACCATGGGATGTTTTAAATATATTTCTAAATAAGGAAGATTACTGTCTATGTTTGTTCATCGATTATCATCACACAAATCAGGGGACAATGAAGAACCATCATCCCCTCTCATAGATTAATGTTATATTAAATCAGAATAAGAGATATAACTAGTTATCAATGATCTATTTCTGTTAAAGATATAATTAGATTTTGGTAAAGGATAAGGATATTCTGAAGACCTCTTTTATATGTCATTATTGGCATTATGAGTTTATTAAAGCGTTGTTTGGTGTTACGAAAGCTCTAACTATTTTGATGGGATTTCTAAAATTCAGGTTTCGTTAATTTCTATACTATCACATTGTGGTGTTTATCAATGAAATAATATTTTATTAAACATCTAGTGAAGAGTACATGGAGTATATTCAAGCTATTTTTGGAGTTATTCAACGTCACCAGTTATTTAAGAACATGTCTATGTGTGATTTCTAAACCCATGAGGTCTGTTTCTTTGTTCATTCTTTGTATCATCATGGGGTTAGTAATTGATATTTTTAATATTGGGGTTTTGTTTCTTAGGTATCCCATAAGAATGATATAGATAATAAGGGTTTAATTTATCTTCTAGGATATTATAAAAGGTTCCTACATTACATTTATTGGATTATGAAATCATTGATAAGTTTGACAAAGAAGGATTAAGTTTTCACAATTATAGAAAAGTGTATGGTTAATTTTGACTATTTTATGGAGAATATTGTTTGTGCTCATGTTCTTCATATACCAATAGAGAACATTGTGTTCAAGGTTTACTATGAAACTTCACATCATGGATTGGGTTTTGTTATGTTACAGTAGAGAGAAGTTATCTCCAAATTGTTTCAGTAGCTAAGGAATCATGAATCTAAATACACTACCATTGATCAAGATATTTTTGTGGTTGTTTATATTGACGGGATTAATGGAATTACCTATTTTTTGAGGAATTATTAGTTTTTATAGATCATAAAATATTTAGATATATCTTTTCACAATGTAATTATATGTTTTGGAAGAGATAGAGAATGGAATTCTTATAGTAATATAACATAAAAAATTCAAATACCTTAGATAAAGGGAATATATTACTTGTTTCCTTCATAATAAAATCATGTGGTGATAATGTTCATGAGGCTTGTGATGTTTGGAGGGAAAGGGAGGTGCTACCCATGATAAAAATTGATATGGGAGAAGTTGATTGTAGATGGTGTTCTTATTATATTTTTCTATATTCATATTTGGTTTAGTAGGTAAGGGAGTCACAACTCTGGGATTCCAATGCGGATTTTGGTGAGATCATATTATTTCTGGTGATTCCAATAAGAAATGGTATAAAGATGAATATAATTGGATGTTAGTTCAGTGGAATATATTAATTCAATTTGTAATGAATATTGAGGTTCTTACTTAGTTTTATAGTTCACTATTATTAATACATCCTAGTGTAGATGAAATGTCTCTTACCGTAAGAGGCTTGTTTTGGTGGCCTAGAATTAAGAGATCAGTCACAGAGTTTGTCTCTCAGTGTTTTGTTTTTCAGTGGATGAAGACTGAGTATTGTTTTTTATGTGGGTTGTTTCTACCACTTTATGTTCCCCAGTGGAAGTGGGAGGAAATATCAAGGGACAATATCAATGATTTTCCTTCATCCTTTAGAAAATGTGATGTTATATGGGGGATCATAGAATTCTTTATAATGATACTTTTCTTCTTGATGATTAAGGATTTTTCCTCAGATATTTTTTTGATGAACTATAAATAATAGGTGGTAAGACATTATTAATTTATGAATATTATCATATATGATCATTACCCTCATTTTACCATTGGGTTCTTTTGAGGATTCTAATTTCCTTATGGATCTCAGTTATACCATTGGGCATCTTTTTAAATAAAGAAGGATTGTGAAATAGATATAACTCTCATAACTCTATAAGGTATGTTTCATGGATGAATCAGGGATTTTTATGGTTTTTGGGTGAGGCACCTACCCTTGGTGGAGTATTCTTGTAATAAAAATTATCACTCTACAAACTGTATGTATCCATTCGAAGTGTTACATTAAAAAAACATAATGATGTCCATTATGTTGGAATGAGGTTAATAATTCTATGATTCATGGATGATAATTTTTTTATCACATTATAGATATGGTGAATGTGATCCTCTATAGAATAAAGGCAGAGAGGATCACCAGTAGGCTTATTCAAATCATTTTGGGATGCCTATGTAATTTGATGTTGGAGATCATGTATTCTTGAAGGTATCATATCATCATGGGCATTGAGGGCCCATCCACGGGAGTATGATATCTCCCTAAATATTTTGAACTTTATAAGTGTTTACATAAGTTTGAGTAATTTATTATCAGCTAACACTTCCTCCACAAATTATTTATATTCTTGAAATCCTCTACATGTTGTAGTTAATATAGTATATTCATAATGATTTTCATTTCATTGATTATGATGATATGGGATTTGAAGATGATTAATGATTTGTGGAGAGACCCATTTCAATTCAAAAACCAAAAGTATAATGTTTAAAAAACATGTGTTATCCCATAGGATAATTCTATGTGGTGATATGGTGGTCAAGAGAAATATACCTAGGAGAGATATTAATAGATTCATTCTCAATATTTTGAGTTGTTTTATGTTTGATTCGTTTTCCTTTTGATGATATTGTATTTAATACCTTATTGATTTATGATATGGTGGTCAATTTTTCAGGATTATGAACACATGAATTATGATGTGTCAATAATGTTTTATTTTATAGAGATTATTGAGCGGAATATCATGGATTGGTTATTTGGTCCCCCCTTATATTTCCATCATGGAATTTATAATATTTTCTTAGAAAAACATATCTTGATGGGTATCTAATATAATAGTTATATTTTCTTACATCCTTCAATTTAAAATTTCTTTGGTATTGGAGGCATCACAAGGGAGCTTTTATGATAAATGGAGGTGATATTTAAAAGGTTCACACACTATAACAATCAGCATGGTTCTAGACATGGTGATGATGTATTGAAGTTTTTTCATGATCTGGGAATTTTTTTTAGGATTTTTGTGTTTTGAGATAATTTTATAGTGTTTGGAACATCATGGGGATATAATATTCTAGGATTTCCAAGAGGGATTTTATTTTTCATTTGATGTTTCCCTATGAGAAATGGGGAAGTTATTTATGTCATCATTGAGAGTTTCACAATGCTAGAGATCAGGTTTTTTCTATATATAAAATGGGATGTTCTGAAAAACCTAGGTTGGATGGGAATGGTGGTGGTTATAGGTGAAGGTTAAGCCATGCGAGGAGGTTAGGAAATAAAGAGTTTGAATCACCACACCATAATATTGGGTGTGATGATCTAAAATGGTAGGATATATTCCTCTATTCCAAAGAGGGTGTCAAAAATTACATATTTGGGGGATGTAATGGTTATTTTTAGTCATGCTGTATAGAATGGTGGCACCCAAAGAGCTGTTTATTTTGTTTTCAAAACACCTATGGCGCAAGGGTTGAAACCATTTCAAACTATGGGAAATATGGATCTCCTTTAACAAATGTGTATCATCTGTATTGTGTAGGAGACTGTGATATGGTGGAGGATATTTTTACTTCCTTTATAAGTATATGGTATGGTTTTCCTTGGCTTAGTTATTATTCCCTTACATCAAACCATACCATTCTCCCATTCCCACCAAGAAGTCCTGGTTGTGTCTTTTGAGAGATTAATTCTCTTTGAACATTGGGATAATATTAAATTTGATAAATGTTCTCTATTACCGAATTCTTCTTTTCTTCCTTTTAATATTTCTTTCAAGATGTTTATTTATGATGTATTATAGTTTTTGTTCTATGTTTTTTTGCATGACATAATCAAGTATTGTTGTGGATAGGTTCTGATGTTATTCCCTCTAATTTGGTTAGTTCATGTTTCCACCATTATTCCTTTTTGGAGAGTTGATTAGCATGATGATTTTAATGAATGGGGGGTCTTGAATTATAGTTATTCAAGTGAAATTGAGTGGTTATCATGATATTGTTTCTTTGGGTAGTGGTGGAGTTGACGTAATGAAATATAATAACAATAATTATGAATAAATTAGAATGGTGAGGTGATCACATGTGGGGATACTTTATCGATAATTACTCTTCATACATTCTTGACAGTGTTTTATCAATTTTTTTATATTATTATTTTTTATCGAATTTTATATTGTTTAAATTGGATAAACAACATAAATATATAAATATGTAGTGTATAACTAAAAATTCATGGGAATTTAATTACTATCCTTCCTAAAATATTTTACCATGAAAGTATTTTATGAAGAATGTTATAACTGATTCATAGTTTTTGTTAGCTATTGATAATAGGTTTCTAGATTCTTAAATATATTCATGATAAAATTTTTAATTCAAGATGTTAATGATAAGGTTGTTTATTATAGATAAATGTTTGGGGATAAGAAATACCATCAGTGTTTAATAAATAATTTTATTATTTCAAGTTATGGACTTCGTTTCCCCTTAAATGTGTGTGAAGAAAATAATTATTTTTGCATAAGTATGTTCTCTGGAATAGTATATCCTTGAAATTATTATATGTGTTGGGTTTAGTATGATCTATATAGAATACAAAATTTATTAGAATTGATTTTTTGTTGCATATTTACTTAGATGAGGATGGTGTTGGATGGGATGGAGCTTGTTTAGAGTTGGGCTGGGCATTTTGTTTTTGTTTTTTGTGATTTTTAGTTGATTCTGGTAGATATATTAAGTTTTATGATTTTTTTTTTCATTAGTAATAATTTATAAAACATACACAAAATATGACAAATATCATATTCATTTTAAGTTCTTTCCTCTTTATGGTTGTTCAATTAGATTTGTAGAATACCCAGATTATGGAATTAAAAATGAATTAATAATGATATTTTTGAATGGGTACTAATATTATTAATTTTGAATAATAGAAACCATGGGATGGTTGTAATTAATTCTCTAATGGAATTGAATGAAAATATAGAAAAAATGATGTAAATTTTAAAATCATTTTTGCTAGTAATAGAATTAAGAGATAAAACTGGAACATTTAAGGTTTATTAATGAAGAATAATTAAATGAAAATTACTTTGTGAAAATGATAAATTATTTAAAATCATGATTCTTATGTGATTATATGAAATCAATTTCCCAAAAAAAATTAGCAGTGATGATTATGTGGTCGGATTGTTGATAAATATAGTTGAATCTAAGGCTAAGAGGTTTCCCATTGTGTGGTTGTGCATGGTATATTATTATATTTTCTAATTTTATATGATCTACCACCCAATTTTGGTTGGTAGTAGACAATTATTTTTGTGACAATATACCCTCTGACATCTAGGTTTGTGAGGGAATGAATGGATGGCTTCTCCCTGTTTCCATTTCTCACCTTAAAATATAATGATGTGTAGATTTATCTGGGATGTGATGGCCTAGTTTATATGGTAAATTTATACAATTGTTTTGTTGAATATTAGGTTTAATATACATTTATTTATTGGTTGTAGTGGCTTGAGGCTATAATACAATGTTTTATTCTAGATGTAGTGTATATGGTTTCGTATAGGTGTACTTGCGGGAGTTATGATGTATTAACGTAAAATGTAAGATACAAGGGTTGTATTGGCTACTATGTATTCTACATGGTTATGGATGTGACGATATATTGTTGGGATATATATGCATGAGGTGCATGATGACTTATGGAATGTATTGTAGCACATGATGTTGGGTGTTGGGGTTTGAGAGAAGAAAACCATTGGGAAAGTGGTGGTATGGTATATTTTGTATATATATTATTTTGATGTGGATATTATTACATATATGTGGTACTTGTTTAGAAACCACTAGTGAGGATGAGATATGATTTTCCCTGTTTAAGTAATGAATCATTTTTATTTGTTTATTTACAAGGGCAATAATAGGCTTCTTTCACATTTCCATTGGTGGTTTCATAGAGGATCCTACTACTTATACATGTATACTCACCCTATATATATTAACTATTTATATGGTCACCATGATATGGTTTCTTATCAACATATTAATTTCTATCCAAGATTATTTGTTTAGGTAATTCTGGTGTTTGTGATGATTTCGTAGTTGTTGGTTTCGATATTTCCATTTTTTGTATAATATTACATTCATGTGTTTGGATTGGTAATATATTATTTATGTGATGCTGTTGACTGGTGGTTTTATTCTTATATTTTCTCCTTGATTTTAATTATTGAGGCTAATTCCTATTATATTTATGAACTATATTCCCTCGATGCAAGATACTATCATGTGTCCTATTAGAGGAAGCAATCTAGGTTCATCTCCTCCTTCACTATTGGCCCCATAGGGGTAACAATGGAGGGGGTGGATAATGACACCAATTTATTAAAAAATACTCCTCTATTTGAAAAATATTTTAATGAAAATAATAATATTATAGTTAAACAAATCCTAGCATAATAAAACTCATTATAGTGTAATGTATCTCAATTATGATATTTTATTTAAATTGTTGGAAAAATTTTCCTATCAAATTCAATAAATCATGTGATTCATAATCTATAAAAAATAATAGATAAACAGGTTATAGTTTAATTTATTGAATTATTTCATAATCAATGAATTAATTACGAATTATGACCACTAGTAAAGTCATACTCCACTAAACTATTGAACACAACCCCATACTCTTATCATTGAAAGCATCCTCCACATATGTAATGACCCTAAATGTTTTGATGTTTTGTAAACATCCAAACAATGAGAAAACATCAACCTTTATTCTTGTTTTAAAGGACTCTTTATTTCATCCAAAACTTATAAGGTGGGTTTTTTGAGCTATTGTAGTGGGTATAGTTACAGTAAAACTATTCACCTGAATTGTGCCTATGGGACACATGGCCTTCTAGACAACTACCGAATTTTGGTCAGTGGGCCTCCAAGACACCACATGCCCTCAGGATAAGAGATTATGGCCATTCATTGATCATTCGAGACACATGAACTCTGGGCCATGAAGTAGTTGGCTCATACTACATAGGAGCAGACCCTAGAAGAGGAATCATAGTATGTAGAAAGAACCAAAGAAAATCTAACCTAATTCGGAATAAAGAGAGGGAAATTGAAAAGTAATCCAATGTAACTAGGCACTTTGATGCTCTATAAAGGGAAATACTAGCCAATCATCTATTCCATGTGGGATGCATAATGCAGTCAATGACGTTGATTCATGCCAGGTGTAGTTCTAGTGTAGCTAGATCATTGGGCATGTATGTTATGTACTATAACTTGATTTTCTAGGCTAATGTGTCATGTAATATTCTTATGGGATATGTAATGACCATGTTTCTGTATTTCATGCTATATATTGTTTCACTACTAAGCCATTTTAAAATTGGATTTCCTATAAGTAAAAAAAACATAGGCCTCAAGATCATTACCACCACCAAACCATGACCATCATTTTTAGTTTATCTCAAAAGTTTTAACCAATGTCGCAAGAACATTCTTTATTGAAGATAGGAATTGTGGTATAAAAAATTAACTTGTAACCCAAAATATTTCTCAAATTACTCAACCTTCAACAATATATAATGATAATTATGTTGTAATATGTCCTATTCATGGAACAATATTTACATTACCATATAATAAAAAACACAAAAAAATCACAAAATAAGTATATTAATCACAAAAGTGATTTATTATTTTGGCCAAAAATTAAATCTAAAGATCCCAAAAACAAATAAAGAATTATTTGATTCATTGAAACATCAATGATTCATACAATAAGACCAATTGATAAGTGAATCATTTGAAAGTAACATATATGTTTCCTTTGTTTTGTGATTACTTGAATGGTGGACTACATATTAGACACAATCCTCTAGATTTCTTATTTCTGTTTACATCAATACATACATATGAAGTAATTGAATGATTGCAATATTACGTAGAAAATTTCATTCTGTACTTCATGAGTGTTATCCCAATCCTCACTCAGTCAATCTGGACATGAGTTTTTGTTCATATTTTATTACATATGGGATGCCAAAAAACCCCACCTCTATGTAACTAGATATTTTATAGAAAAATTATGTATCTCTACTCACTCACTCATTTATCAATGTCATTTTTCTATATGAAAAATTATTTATATATATGGTTTAATTCAATGATAAATGATTTTTTATTCCATAAATAAAACTCTAGGAATTCGTGTGTGGGAATATGTTCACTATGATTTTATATTCGATGGAATCTCTTTTTAATTTTTAAATTATTATTTATTTTTTTAAATGTTAAATTTTTTTTTTAACATTTTTATCCAGGTCCCACCCTAACCTATGTCTACTATTCCTAATCCAACCTAGACCCACCTGTTAAAATCAAGCATATATGTATATATGTATGTGTGTGTGTGTGTGTGTTTGATGAGATTTAAACCCCTTACTTCTTGGTTATTTAGTAATGTCTTTACCGGTTCACTAAGTCCTTCACATGGTGGCTAAAAAAACATTAATATATATATACACAGATCGATTTATATAAATACTTGTAAATATATATATATATATGTGTGTGTGTGTGTGTGTGTGTAAATATAATTATTCAATATTTATTAATACATACATATAAAAATATATTTATAAATAAATATATGTATAAATATACCTTTATATTTGTATATATAAATATAAAAACATAATATATTTTAATGTATACTAAGGTATATAAATTTGAATAAAAAAATATAAATATGTATAAATATAAAAAAATACAAATAAATATACATATATATATATAAATTTAAATACATATATATACATATCTATATATAGCAACATAAAATATGTAAATATATATCAATAGAAATAAAGAAAAAAATTAATAGGTACATATATGTATATGTAAATTACATTATATATATATATATAATTGTAAATATATATAGATACAAGTATATAATCAAAAATAGTTATATATAAAAAGAAAAATAAATATTCATAAATATATACACTTTAAGATAATTAAATATATATATATATATATATGAATATAAAATTATATATTAAAGCGCATATTGAGATTCATAAATAAACACACACACACAGATATATATATATATATATATATATTTATATATAAAACCACATAATATATATATATATATATATACACGCATAACTCCATATAATGATCTATAAATATATATAACTATAAATAAAATTACCTAAATACACACATATATATAATTAAATGTTGTTCATTAAATATATATAACCACATAATATATATATAAATACAAATGAATATAAATGAATGTATACGAATATAACTAAATATAAATATACATAAATATACATAAATTCATATAAATATCGGTGTATATATAAATTTAATAATTTTTTATAAAATTTTTTAAGGACCCACGCACAAATATATATATATAATTATATATATATATATATAGACGTATATATGAATCAATAAATATCCAAATATTACATATTTACACACATATATATGTACATAAATACATATAAATATTCAAAAATATATTTAAAGATATAAAATTGAAGATAATTATATTTGAATATAAATAATAATACATGTGAAAACTTATTTAAAGATACATAAGTACCAAAACAATGATATGTATATATATATCCATATAATAAAAATATATATATATATACCTAATTATATTTAAATACACATAAATACAAATAAATAATATATATATATATATAACTATAAATAAATATGGGGTGCTGCCTAATTGGTATACCCCATAATCATTCATCCAAAAGACATGGTTTGGAATCCTGGCAGGCCCCTAAGTGGATTTATGTCATAGGTGGTGAATCAAGCAGGACTCATGTAACTGGTGACATATGCATGATGCAAGTAGGTGGTGACGTAGGCATGACGATGTAGGCAGAACTCTACATTGAGCCTTCAGGCCATGCACATGGGAAACATTATCTTGGCCATATGGGCAATGTAATGGGTTAACATATAATCAGATAAAAAGCGGTCTTTTTTCCTAATAAATTTTTTTTTGATCCCAATGTATTTTAAAAAATTTAATTATAATTAAAATTACAAAAATATATATAAATATAATTGAATAAAATTATAGGAATATTAATAAATTTATATATATAAATATATATATACCCACAAAACATATACAATTATATATAAATTATATAAATAACTAAATATGAAAATATATGTAATTAATAATTAATAATTTATAATTCCCATTTCATTATGATATATAATTTTAAATAAAATAATAATAAAAAATAATACATAATAAATAATAAGTTTTCAATAATAATGAAATAGTATATAATTATTAATAATTATTAATTATGTGGTGATTTTTAAAAATCGTTCCTAAATGATGATAGATTTTAAAAAACTCTTGTGAAATAAGTGATATTTCTTTTGAAACAACCACTAATAAAATATAAACCAATCATCTAGTAGTGTTTTTTAAAACTTCTCCAAAAAATAGCTGTTGAACATAGTTTTTATTATTGTGTTTATAGCCACATATATATTTAATGTATTGGTTAAAACTACTCCATCTTCTCATTCTTGTTTCATAACCCATTGATTATTTGATTTTAATCCTCTGTGTGTTGCCATAAATTGTTAGCACCTTCATCAATAATTACCAATTTTCGTCATATAAAAAAATAAATATCTATAAATTTATATAATTATAAATAAATATACATAAATATTTGTAAATTCACATATATATACATACATAATTAATGATAAATATATATAAATATATATAAGCACTTATAAAGATACATATATACATATATATTCCAAAATAATATATATAAATATACAATGATATACTTAAATATGTAAAAATACTAATAAATATCTAAAAATTTATATAACTATATATAAATTTACATAAATATATATAAATACCTATATATATATAATTGGATTTAATTATATATACATGTAAATATAAATATAAATATATATATATATATATATACATTTAAACACATAGAGATATAAATACATTTATAATCATATAATCATCTATATATATAAACCAACAATATATATATATATATATATAATTATAATTCATAAATCATAAATGCTGATTACCGACTCATAATTTATTAAAATATTTAATTAAAAATAATAATTAATATTTCTAAATAATTGATAAATAATATCAATTATTAATAATTAATAATAATTAAAATTTTATGAAATTAATAATAATAATTTAGTATTTTTAATTTCAAGATTTTTTTTAAAAATGATTGGTAAATACTCCGGGTTTTCAAAAAACCCTCGTGAATTAGTTATGTATTTTTTAAAACCACCGCAATAAAAATAGAAACAAAACATTTAGTAGTAGTCTTTAAACACACTCTTAGAAAACCACTTTTAAACACCATTTTTTATAGAGTATGGGGACACTAATATCTTCTATGTATTTCTAATCTCCATCTTCTCATTCTTGCAACATAACTCCTTGCGGCTTTGAATGAAATTGCCTATGCATTATTATAAATTTTTATCACCTTCATCATCAATAACCTTTTTTCATTGATGTGTATCAAAAATTGTTGATAACAATTTGTTACATCTCAAATTTATTTTTATCATTATTTATTACAATATCTATAATATTATGAATATAATATTCTTTCAAATATCTTTTTTGAACCTTCCCCTAGAGCCCAGTCATAATGTCTTTGGTCAATGATACCACAATTCATATTTGATACTTCATTTGCATGAACATAAAATTATTTTCTTTTCTCAATATATTAAGAGTTAATCATAATAAGAAACATTTTTTTATAAAATTGTGTACACTAATGTTTTATGAACACAACTTCCTCGTATCGAAAACAAAAATTGAGTTATGTCATTTTCCACTATATGTTATATCACATAAGGTGACATCCCAACGATATGGGATGTTATTAATTAAATATCCTACTAATAAACATAATTATTCATAATCTTAAACGTATTGCAATGATTAAATTAAAGTATTATAATAATTTATGTGTTCAATGATCACAAAATAAATGGAGAAAACCTTAAATGATTGTATAATATAAGATCAAGAGATTTAAATATATTTATAAATTCTTGAACTCATGTATTCCCTTCATTAATTTTGGAGGCATTTAAAATGTGTTATATGATTTATTTATGAATAAATAAATGGTGGTTTCATAGACTACCACTAATGTGTAATATTCCCCTTCAATTATTTGAAAATTGTACATCTAGTGAATAACACATATAGAATATAAATAGTGGGTTATTCCTATATAATTACTGTCAAATACATGAAACATTTCTTCTAGAAAAAGGTATTTCTAATGTTATTCATTTTATTCATCTACCCCTCTACCAAATGATCCTTTATTAATGTAATTTGAGTTTTAATTGTATATATACTTTTTTCATTCCATTAATAACTGTTATTGAAATCTTATAAATACTTAGATAAGTATTGAAGAATATTTAAATTGTAAAAAATATATAAATATATAGAAGAAAAAATATCCATTATGACTATTATGTAATATCATTTTCTCTTTGTGGTTACAAAAAATATATTTTGTAAAATTTTTCTATGTTATGTCTTTTAATAAACTTTTCCATTCAGAAATGTAACTAAGACAATGAAACAACATATCATTGTCCCTAATAATTAATTTCCATGTGTTTTAATGAATAGTAACACAACACACTACAAATATGTGGATATCCTTACAAGCGATATGATCAAATTTCATGTTTTGGGAGGATATTATGTAGTGATTTATAAATATATTTGATCACAATAGATATTACCACATGTGATACATTATAACGACCCATACTTTACATACATTGTTATTACTAAAAAATTGAAGCACATTTATTACAACATATAACAAAACCAGTAAAGGATCATATAGGTATAGTGTCTTTAGAAACTGCGAAACATAAACAACTGGTTCATAAATCGTCTATACTATCTCCCATTTATTTCATCATATCTATAGTCCCTTTTGTAATATCTTACTTAATAACCTTCTTCCTGACCTGGGGAAAGAAAATATACAAATGGGTGAGATCAAATGCTCAGTAAGGGTAAACAAAAGAAAGATCCATCACATCATATTCATAAGTACATAACATTTTGGAAATCTTAATCTGCAAAAGAGAGCACAATTTCATAACATGGGATAAATCATAATAGTGAAATGAAATCCCAATAATCATAACTTAAAACATGAAAATTTGTGTCATACACACATAATCATAGAGAATCATTTCTTATTAGTCAAGACTCATTTCCAAGACTATATTAGTGGACAAAGTCCATTTCTAAATCGAGTTCACTCCTCATTTCAGTCCTGTTTCACTGAACCGGCATTACCTGCCATTCCAGCCATGTCTATCTCATGAGATATAAAATATTTTCCCAATGCATTGGAGGGAGATATAGGTCCCACCCATCTCATAATGATACCACTCTTATGTGTACCACAAAATCATAAATCATACATCATTGCATAACCCATGTAATAAAAATGGGATTCTTAAACAACATGACATCATAAAACAATTCATATAAGATAAAGAAATTCATAAAAATAATTCCATCACAACACAATCAAATAAATGTAATAATAGGGATAAAAAGATAACCCTATATTATCTTTGATGGAAAATAATTTTGATAAAACACTTGAACTCCATTTTTGAGAAAAATATCCTTTCTACTTCGAAAACATTTTTTCCTTTCATAACATGTCATACAATTTTAAACTAAAAGAAGTTGATTAAAAATAAACTCGAAACATGTAATGTAATATTCTTGGAAATAATGTTTTAAAAATCCATTCATGCCGTATAAGTTAAAAAAACATTCTTCTCATACTTTTGTCGAAAAAGTCAAAAAGTACCTCGTACGAAAAACGAAAAAAGATTCCTTTAATATCATTTACTAAAAACTCACCGAAGGGTAAAATTGGATTTAAAAAATTTTAGGTGGATGGAAATAATATTACATATTGAGGAAACATGGATGTGGATGATAAAATACACCCCAGTAAATTTCAAAGTATAAACAATCTCGGATAAAAATGAGATTGGGATATTTCCCTTACCTTAGGTCCGATTTGCCTCCTAAGTGTCCGAACCTCCTATATAATGATTTAAATAATGTTATTGAATTATTCCAGAATAATAATTATTGTTATGATATCATATATGGTCATATTCTTTGCTTCTTAGTAGTTATATTTCATTGCTACTTGTTATTTGGGTGTTAATATCTTTTTGTTCTTATGCATGTTTTATCGAATAACTTCTTATTCTTCTCTTTAGGTTATAGATACATCATATCCAGAATGGTATTAATGTACTATATATCATATTTATTCATTCAATTCATTTATATAATCATTATGCAATGAAGATCATGTAGAACGAATCGCATCACATCGTGGAGACGGTATTCCGTACGTACGCACGAGCGATGATATCGTTCCATGATCGTTGAATTGTATTGGAGTGTATGTATACTATTTCAGAATCAATATAATTTTACAATAATCATATATAGTCAATATTTACACCATTATACACATCCAAGTAAGGTGGTGGGGGAAAATAGATTACACCACGGCGTGGAGACGGTATTCCGTACGTACACACGCGCGGTGATTTCATTTTCCGTAGGATGGATAGATATTGAAATGGGGTTGTTTCATACTTATAATAACATATCAGTATATGAGTGATACTGATGTTATTACTTCATAATTAAACAACTAAAGAAGAAGAAGTGGAAGAAGAAATAAAGATGAAAGAATCGGTAAAGGACATTACCTCTTCTTTGAAGCGCTTCTTTGAGACCTCCTTTTAGTGAACTAAAATTGGTCTTTGAAGAAGACCAGGACCTCTAGGATGTTTCTAGGGAAGTCGAGAGAATAAATTGTCAGGGGTTGGCCGAGCATGAAGGCTCAAAGTGGTGTGAGGAAGAGGGGGAGGATGTGCCCTTTTATAAGGGAGGATATGGGCACCTTTGGAATATAACTAAAAATATTATTTTATTATAAAGACAAATTCGGTTTTAAATAGCTCCAAATTGATTTATTTAGAAGCTAAGGTGGTGATGGGTCGAAATACTCTTGTCCAATACAATTTAGACAAGTTTAGGTTCTTATTTTAACCTTATCATTTATATTTAACATTAAGTTAAATAATTTTACTTTTATTGTGTCTTCTTGTGTTCTTACACTATAAGGTTAATAAACTTACTATAACAAGCCATACGAACCCCAAGTTGTTTATAATTATTATATATAACCTTATATAAGTCATTTGGCTGAACCATAGATTTTAAGGAATAAAATAACAATTAATTATATAATATTTGTTCTAAAAACTATTTTATGTCAATTTTGACACTATTTAGTAATTGATTTTTGAGAAAATCATAACAGAATTATCATTTCGAAAAAAGTTAATTAAATCAATAATAACATGTCATATTAACCTATAAAATTAGTAGAATTCATAAAAAGTCTCAAATTATATTTATTTGGGTATTTATAATATCAATAATTATAGTTTTTCACTATTATGGTAATTACTACATCATCATTGTTTCATAAATAAATTAAATTATTTAATGTCTTAAAATTATAAATAATATACCATTATGTAGGAAATGTTTTTTTCTTTCTAATTAATATTTATAGTCGAATTTATATTATGTATAACCCCATATTAGAAATGATTTACTTATTAAACATTGATTTTAACTATTTTAACCCTTCTTTAAATAAATTAATAATAAATGTCCTAATCTAATCCAAGTGGGCCTAAATGGTCATATTGTATTCCTAAAGTTGTTTTTGGTCGAATTAAACTTATACAATAGAATTAGGACATGTTTTAGGGTAATAATAATATCATTTTTACCCTTAACTACCCTATTTACTTTTAACCGTGGTAAAAAAAAGTAAAAAGTTACTATTCAGAAAAAATTATTTTCATCCCATTGAACCACATTTTAGTCATTGATATTAACCGTGTGTCTTGGATTTTCGAAATTCCACTCACAGAAGCGGTAAAATTAAGTTTTATGAAAAATTCAGTTTTTTTAACTACCACTTAGTGGTTTCACTATTCATCAAAAATTGAAAGTTTTCAGAAAAATACCAAAATTTCACCCTAGGCTAATTTCAATATTCCGAATCCAAAAATGAAGACCATATTGAAAAAAAATTATAAAATTTCAAAAAGTGGTTATTACTATTCATAATGGCTAGTTTAAATAATATTTTAATAGCATATCGTTGTTTAGTGAAACTCGGTATTGCGTACGACGCAAGCTATCGAGGAAGGCCATGATTGCGTGTAAAGCAATCCAATATACTGTTGTTTGTAGTGAAAGATTCTTTTGATGATTTAAAAACAAAATATTTCTCATAAAAGTCTCAGGTGTTACATTTTACCCCCCTTAGAACGAATTTCGCCCTCGAAATTCGTCACATTGTAACAAAATGATGAGGATACCTCTCCCTTATCATATCCTCAAGTTCCCCTGTAGATTCTTCTAATTGGTGGTTCCTCCATAAAACTTTCACCAAGCGAGTGGTCTTGTTCCATAGGACTTTTTCGCTGCGATCCATAATCTCTATCGGTTGTTCTTCATAAGAAAGATCTTTCTCCAGCGGTATAACTTCTGAGCTGAGTACATGTGAAGGATCAGGTATGTACTTTCTCAGGAGAGATATATGGAACACATCGTGAACATGAGAGAGATTCAGTGGAAGCACCAATCGGTAAGCTACCTTCCCAACACGATCCGGTATTTCGAAAGGACCGATATATATAGGGCTCAACTTCCCCTTCTTTCCAAATCTCATGACCCTCTTCCAGGGAGATATTCGTAAGAACACTTTATCACCCACTTCGAACTCTAGGTCTTTTATTCGGTTGTCGGCATAACTTTTCTGTCGACTATGAGCTGCTCTTATGTGTTGTTGAATAGATCTGACCTTTTTTTCCATTTCATCAACGAGATCAGGTCCTAATAGCTTTCTTTCCCCAACTTCATCCCAGCAAGTTGGAGTCCTGCATTTCTTTCCATAGAGTTCATCATAAGGATCCATCTGAACACTAGAGTGAAATCTATTATTATAAGAAAATTCCACCAAAGGTAGGTGTTGATCCCAACCACCATTGAAATACATATAGCAAGCTCTCAACATATCTTATGGAGTTTGAATTGTTCTCTCAGACTGACCATCTGTTTGAGGATGATAAGCAGTGATGAAACTCAACTCTGTATCCAGAGTATGATGAAGACTTCACCAGAACTTCGAGGTAAACCTCGGATCCCGATCAGATATAATAGGAAGTGGTACTCAATGCAATCTTACCACTTCCTTTACATATATCCTGGCATGCTGATCCAGAGAGAAATCCTCTCAAATAGAGATGAAGTGTGCAGACTTTGTAAGACGATCAACTATGACCCAGATAGCATTATTGCCTTTGGATGTTTTAGGAAGTCTTCTGAAAAATCCCATAGTGATGTTTTCCCATTTCCATTTGGGTATGGGTAATGGTTGCAACATCCCCTTAGACTTCTGTCTCTCAGCTTTAACTTGCGGACAAACCATGCATCGAGAGACATATTCAGTAACATCTCTTTTCATGCCATCCCACCAGAAGTACTCTTCCAGGTACCTATACATCTTCGTGCTTCCAGGATGAATAGATAATGAAGAACTTTGAGCCTCATCCAGTAGCTCCTTCTTTAATTCAGGGATGGGAGGAACACAAACCCGATTCATGAACTTTATTATCTCATCACAATCAAGGTTTAATTCAGGAACATTTCTCACCTTCTTTTGTAACTCGACATCTTCTTTCTGTGCCTCTTTAATCTTCACATGTATAGATAGTTGAACATTCATTTGAGAAAGATATGATTTTCCCCCTTCCATTATTATTACAATATCCATCCTTTGTAAATCCATAAATATTGGATCTTTTGTGATCCTCATCATGGATAAACTGGCATGGTCTTGTCGACTTAATGCATCTGCCACCTTGTATGATTTCCCAGGGTGGTAATGAATTGAGCAGTCGTAATCCTTAATCAGCTCCAACCATCTTCTCTGGCGCATATTGAGCTCCTTTTGTGTGAAAATATACTTTAAACTTTTATGATCAGTATAAATATCACACCTTTCACCATAAAGGTAATGCCTCAAAATCATTATTGTAAAGATTACCGCAGCTAACTCCAAATCATGAGTTGGGTAATTTTGCTCAGGGATTTTCAACTGTCGTGAGGCATAATCTATCACCATATCATTTTGCATGAGAACACATCCCAGTACCTTCTTGGATGCATCACTTTAGATCACAAACCTTTCTCCACTACAAGGCAGTGTGAACAAAGGTGCACTTGATAACCTTCTTTTCAACTCTTTGAAATTCTCTTCACATTCCTCCGTCTAGACAAAATTAACTCCTTTCCGAGTCAACTTGGTGAGTGGATTAGATAATAGTGAAAAATCATTCAGAAAACGTCGATTATATCCATCCAAACCAAAAAAAATTCAGATCTCAGTTACTGTTGTTGGTCTCGACCATCTTTCGATTACCTCTGTTTTTGCTGGATCCACAGATATCCCCTCTTTTGAGATTATGTGATCCAAAAATGAAACTCTTTGAAGCCAAAATTCACATTTGGTAAATTTGGCATAAAGATTATCCTTTCTCAGGGTCTTCAATATAATTCTCAAGTGATCTTCATGTTCTTCCTTGATCATTAAATATATAAGAATATCGTCTATAATGACAACCACAAACTGATCAAGATAGTCTCTAAAGACTCTATTCATCAGATCCATGAAGATAGCAGGGTCATTAGTAAGACCAAATGGCATCACTATAAATTCATAGTGTCCATACCTTGTACGAAAGAAGTCTTTGGTATATCCTCCCTTTTGACCCTTAATTGGTGATACCCTGAACGAAGATCAATCTTGGAAAAGTATTGATCTCCTCGTAGTTGGTCAAATAATTCATCAATGCGTGGGAGAGGATATTTATCTTGAATGTGATCTTGTTAAGTTCTTGATAATCAATGCAGAGTCTCATTGAGCCATCATTTTTCATAACAAACAGAATAGGTTCTCCCCAAGGTGACACACTAGGGCGTATGAATCCTTTATCAAGATTCTCTTGGAGTTGCTTCTTCAATTCCTGCAACTCAATTGGGGCCATTCTATAAGGTGTCTTTGAAATAGGCAAATCACCCGGTACAAGTTCTATTGAAAACTCAACTTCACGATTTGGGGGAAGACCCGACAATTCCTCCGAAAAGACATCACCAAACTCCCGTACAATGGGAATATTCTTAATCGTGAGTTTCTCACCAACCATTTGAGATAAATAACCTTCATTTAGTGGAATCAAGACCCATAATATGGATGAAATTTCCACTGGAAGGTTATGTTCATCCTTGCATCGATAGACGATCATAGATTGATCTGGAATATGAAATATGACTTCCCTACCAAGGAAATTGATATGAGCTCCATATAAATAAAGCCAATCCATGCCACGAATCACATCAAATTACACTATAGTAAGTATAACAAGATTTTCAAGAAGTAATTTCCCAAAAACCTCAATCGGAGAAGAATTATAAACTTTTGATTCGATCGTTGTACCATTAGGGGTTGTCACAGCTAACTCAACATCTAATTGTTGAGGTAATTTGGTGATACCCTTAGAAAAATCTTTAGAAATAAAAGAGTTGGTGGATCCAGAATCAAATAAAACATTTGCTACTTTAGAGTGGATGGTAAGTGTACCTTTCACCACATCGTTATCATACTCCACATCGCTGATAGAAATTGCATGTGACTTTACTTTGTCTTTAGCCTTAAGAGTTTGTTGACGTCGACCATCATCATCAACCCTAGGATTTGGGCATCGATTAGCATAATGCCCCATCACCTTTCACTTGAAACATTTAAGTGTAGTAGGTTAATTCTATGTGTCACATCCTTTGTTTTCATCCTTATATATCTTCTTCCCATCATTGAGGAATTCAAATGCCCGATGACCTTCCTTTCCAAATTTAAAACATATACTTGTCCCTTTAAGACAACTCCCTCCATGTTTCATTCCACAGTTTGAGCATAAGGGATAGCTCATCTTCGTTTCGGTGTGCTCTCTAGATTTTCCTTTGAATTCCATTTTCCTCTTCTTATCAAACCCATATGACTGATGGGTGACTCTAATCTCCATCTCCAATTTGAGAGCACATCGAATGATTTCCTCGTATCTATTGAAGTCCCTTATGGCTAAGGCCCTTCGAATACTTGGTTTTAAGCCACTAAAGAATCGATCGATCTTACACTCAGGTTTGATAATAATACCAGAAGCGTACCTTGCAAGTCTTATAAAACTTGCTTCATAGGTACCAACAGATTCATCATCCTTTTTATTTAGTTCAAGAAACCCGTTCTCCATATTTGTTCGGAAAATATGAGGGAAGTACTTATTGAAAAATAAGTTCTTGAACTCCTCCCATTCCATGGACTCAATTTCATCTCTTTGCCTCGTATTATTGATAAGATTACACCATTGATCAGCATCACCTTCCAAATGATACACTACTAGGATGACTTTATCATGTTCAGAACATTGAAGAACTGAAAATATCATTTCAGTAGTACTAATCAGTTGTTCAGAAACTAATGGATCAGTAGACCAGCTGAATGAAGGTGGATGCTGTCTCATGAAGGATTCATCAGAATGTTGATCTTTACTTTGCTCGTTTGGAAGTCCTGCATGATTCATAGCTTGAGAAAGTTGTGTGACCATGGATACAAGATTTTTCATTCCATCTCCCACAACGTTTGGTTGCTCAGCGGGATAATCAATGCATTGCCCGTCGCATTCCGCATTAACACGGTTCCTTCAAGTTCCAGCCATTGACAAAAACCAAGAAGAATAGTGTGAGAAACACTAATTAAAATAGGAAAACCACATAATCAAGAATAAAATTTCTCACTTAAGGTCTTATCCTAGGTTATTCATGGACATTTATAAAACACTAATATTGTGTTCTATGCTTAGACATATTCTTGGGGTTCTTACTAAGGCTTTCACATCCTAGTTTCCAAAGGATGACTATACCTTTCCTCTGATACCAACTATAACAACCCATACTTTACATACATTGTTATTACTTCAAAATTGAAGCACACTTATTACAACATATAACAAAACCAGGAACGGACCGTATAGGTATAGTGTCTTTAGAAACTGGGAAACATAAACAACTGGTTCATAAATCTTCTACACTATCTCCCATTTATTTCATCATATCTATAGTCTCTTTTGGAATATATTACATAATAACCTTCTTCCTGACCTAGGGAAAGAAAACATACAAAAGGTTGAGCTCAAATGCTCAGTAAGGGTAAACAAAAGAAATATCAATCACATCATATTCATAAGAACATAACATTTTGGAAATCATAATCTGCAACAGAGAGCGTGATTTCATAACATGGGATAAATCATAGTAGTGAAATGAAATCCCAATAATCATAACATAAAACATGAAACTTTGTGGCATACACATATAATCATATATAATAATTTCTTATTAGTCAAGACTCATTGCCAAGACTATCTTAGTGGACAAAGTCCATTTCTGAACCGAGTTCACTCCTCGTTCTAGTCCTGTTTCACTGAACCGGTATAACCTGCCGTTCCAGCCATGTCTATCTCATGAGATATAAAATCTTTAACCAATGCATTGGAGAGATATATAGGTACCACCCATCTCATAATTATACCATTCTTATGTGTGCCACAAAATCATAAATCATACATCATTGCATAACCCATGTAATAAAAACGGGATTCTTAAACAACATGACATCATAAAACAATTCATATAAGATAAAGGAATTCATAAAAATAATTCCATCACATCATAATCAAATCAATGTAATAATTGGGATAGAAACAGAACCCTATATTATTTTAGATGGAAAATAATTTTGATAAACCACTTGAACTCCATTCTTGAGGAAAATATCCTTTCTACTTCAAAAACATTTTTTCCATTCTTAACATGTCATACCATTTTAAACTAAAAGATGTTGATTAAAAATAAACTTGAAAAATGTAAAGGAAGCTTCATGGAAATAATGTTTTAAAAATACATTCATGCCGTATAAGTTAAAAAAACATTTTTCTCGTACTTATGTCGAAAAAGTCAAAAAGTACCTCGTACGAAAAACGACAAAAGATTCCATTCATATCTTTTACTAAAAACTCACCAAAGGGTAATATTGGATTTAAAAAATTGTAGGTGGATGGAAATAATATTAAATATTGAGGAAACATAGATGTGGATGATAAAATACACCCCAGTAAATTTCAAATTATAAAAAATCTCGGATAAAAATGAGATTGTGATATTTCCCTTACCTTAGGTCTGATTTGCCTTGTAAGTGTCCGAACCTCCTGTATAATGGTTTAAATAATGTTATTGATTTATTCAAGAATCATAATTATTGTTATGATTTCATATATGGTCATATTCATAGCTTCTTAGAAGTAATATTTCATTTCTACTTGTTATTCGGGTGTTTATAACTCTTTGTTCTTATGCATGTTTTGTTGAATAAATTCTTATTCTTCTCTTTAGGTTATTGATACATCATTTCCAGAATGTTATTAATGTACTATATTTCATATTTATTCATTAAATTCATTTATATAATCATTATGCAATGAAGATCATGTAGAACGAATCACATCACATCGTGGAGACGGTATTCCGTACGTACGCACAAGCGATGATATCGTTCCCATGATCGTGGAATTGTATTGGAGTGTATGTATACTATTTCAGAATCAATATAATTTTAAAATAATCATATATAGTTATTATTTACACAATTATACCCATCCAAGTAAGGTGGTGGGGGAAAATAGATTACACCACGGCGTGGAGACGGTATTTCGTACGTACGCACGCGCGGTGATTTCGATTTCCGTAGGATGGATAGATGTTGAAATATGGTTGTTTCATACTTATAATAACATATAAGTATATGAGTGATACTGATGTTATTACTTAATAATGAAACAACTAAATAAGAAGAAGTGGAAGAAGAAATAAAGATGAAAGAATTGGTAACGGACATTACCTCTTCTTTGAAGCGCTTCTTTGAGACCTCCTTTTAAGGCACTAAAATTGGTCTTTGAAGAAGACCAGGACCTCTAAGATGTCTCTAGGGAAGTGGAGAGAATAAATTGGAAGGTTTTGGACAAGCTTTAAGGCTCAATGTGGTGTGAGAAAGAGGGGTAGGAGGTGCCAATTTATAAGGGAGGAGAGGGGCACCTTTGGAATAACTAAAAATATTATTTTATTATAAGGCCAAATTCGGTTTTAAATAGCTCCAAATTGATTTATTTAGAAGCTAAGCGGGGATGGGTCGAAATACTCTCATCCAATAGAATTTATACAGTTTTAGGTTCCTATTTTAACCTTATCATTTAGATTTAACATTAAGTTAAATAATTTGACTTTTACCGTGTCTTCTTGTGTTCTTACATTATAAGGTTAATAAACTTACTATAACAAGCCAAAAGAACCCCAAGTTGTTTATTATTAATATATATAACCTTATCTATGTCATTTTTCCGAACCATAGATTTATAGGAATAAAATAACAATTAATAATATAATATTTGTTTTAAAAACTATTTTATGTCAATTTTGACACTATTTAGTAATTAATTTTTGTGAAAATCATAAGAGAATTATTATTTCTAAAAAAGTTAATTACATCAATACTAACATGTCATATTAACCTAGAAAATTAGTGTAATTCATAAAAAGTATAAAATTATATTTATTTGGGTATTTATAATATCAATAATTATAATTTTTCACCATTATGGTAATTACTGCATCATCATTGTGTCATAAATAAATTAAATTACTTAATATCTAAAAATTATAAATAAAATACCATTATGTAGGAAATATTTTTAGCTTTATAATGAATATTTATAGTCGTATTTATCTTATGTATAACCCCATATTAGAAATGATTTACTTATTAAACTTTGATTTTAACTATTTTAACCCATCTTTAAATAAATAAATAATAAATGACCTAATCAAATCCAAGTGGGCCTAAATGGTCATATTTTATTCCTAAGGTTGTTTTTGGTCTAATTACACTTATCCAATAGAATTAGGACATGTTTTAAGGTAATAATAATATCATTTTTACCCTTAACTACCCTATTTACTTTTAACCGTGGTAAAAAAAAGTAAAAAGTTATTATTCATCAGAAATTATTTTCATCTCATTGAACCACATTTTAGTCCTTGATATTAACCGTGTGTCTCGGATTTTCAAAATTCCACTCACAGAAGCGGTAAAATTAAGTTTTATGAAAAATTCATTTTTTTTAACTACCACTTAGTGGTTTCACTATTTTTCAAAAACTGAAAGTTTGCAGAAAAATACCAAAATTTAACCCTAGGATAATTTCGATGTTCCGAATCCAAAAATGAAGTCCATTTTGAAAAATAAAAATTATAAAATTTCAAAAAGTTGTTATTACTATTCATAATGGCTAGTTTTCAAATATTTTTATAGCATATCATTGTTTAGTGAAACTCAGTATTGCGTACGACGCAAGATATCGAGGAAGGCCGCGATTGCATGTAAAGCAAGTCAATCTAGTGTTGTGTGTAGTGAACAATTCCTTTGATGATTTAAAAACAAAATATTTCTCATAAAAGCCTTGGGTGTTACATACATGCTTAGTTATATAGTTATAATAGTTATCATGTAAATATCTTGTTATGATATAAAAATATAATGGCCAGTGAAAGAGGTTAAATGATATAAGTAATAATGGAAATCACATATATCACATGGGTAGATATAGGATATCGCTACCAATGATAGAAAGGTAATGACCTATATCATAAACAGTGATGTTGAAAACTATTTTTCTCAGCATAACTTATTTATATGTTTTATTTTGTGAATTAGATTGGATTATTATGAAGAAATAAGGCAATAAAAATATTTTATATCAGAATATATGAAAATTTCAAATTGTTTCATTCTGTGTTTAATATAATGTATATTTTTTATTTAATAATTTTTTTTGAATTTTTCATAAAAAATAATGAATTTTTTAAATATTTATTTTATTCCTCTAATTAATATGAATGGATTTAAATTATTTAAATTATAAATATTTTAATTCATTGTTAAAATGTTCAAATTAATTATTATAAGTTTTATTTTAGGCATTTGAAGTGAATTTTGTTATATATAAATAATTATTTTTTTATGAAAGAAAAAAATTTATTTTTATATAAATATAAAATAATTATTTATTATAATTATTTATACATATTTTGGTAAAAAAATATTTTAGAATTAAGATATTTCTTGAGTAATGATATATGGATAGTGATACTTCAGATCAATCTTTCACTAGACCTTGAAAAATGGTTCTATCATGAAATTTGAGGCCAGAAACCTATTATTCCATAAATGCACTAAAGTAAGATTTTTATTTTGTGGTATTAAATATATTGAAAGAAAGAGATTCATTTTCCATATCCATGAGATTAATAAATATGTGTATTTGATTTTATAATTTGGTTTTTTTTGGATGAATCCAAAAAATACTTATTAGTCTTATAAGTGTTATCCATTATCATGGCTAAAACATGATAATTTAGTTGAATCCACGAGTTTCTAAACATATTAATTAAATATATACAATCATATAATGAATGGATCGGTTACATATATAAAATTGTGAGTTTTCTAAAACCCAAAAAATACTGAAGTGTTATTTTCCTTTCAATGTAAAAACTTTTCTTGTCTATGATCTTCCAAATGAGTTGGTTACACTAAAGCCAATTACTCCTAGATTTTATTACATATGTCGAGTGGAATTTTGGAGAACAGAAAAATTAAGTTCATATATATGATGAAATATTTATTTTATAGTTATATAGATAACCTTAACATTTTAGTTCCCATATAAAGAAAAATGATATTATTCATTAAATAAATACGGTAAGAGTTTCTCTAGTCAACCATTAATGAGTCATATGTGAAATAATTGAAA
Organism: Viscum album; assembly: GCA_963277665.1. Lineage (NCBI taxonomy): Eukaryota > Viridiplantae > Streptophyta > Magnoliopsida > Santalales > Viscaceae > Viscum > Viscum album. The sequence goes on along the minus strand of OY728141.1, from coordinate 511,821,815 downwards.
ATAGAATCTACATAAATAGATATTTGATAAAAAAATATCTGTCACTCAAAAAAAAAAATTAATAATATATGGATCTTTATCCACTAATAGGTATAATTTATGATGTCATCATTTTAGTGGAAGTATATTCAGAAAAAAAATATTTTATACTTTTTAGAAAAAGATATTGACTTAATAAATATACTATATTGAAGATTAATATATTATTAAATATATAAATAATTTTTTATATTTATTATATATTTATATTATATCATTGGATGTGTTATCAGTTATAAAGATAAGTAAAATAGGCACAAATAAGTGATCCTTATATAAATAATTTTTAAAATTTAGATTCATGAGTATTAATTTTTCTTGAGTGAAACAATTTTGTGATGATATATATAGACTTATAAATTAACTATAAATTATTCAGGAAAAATAAGATATACAGGTTAACCATGGTTCAAGAGTTACTATTTTAGTTTTAGGCATGTGTAATCTATATATCCAAAGTGTATTGATTATAGAGGTATGAAATCGTTACTATATTACAGCTATATATAGAAGTTTGTTTGTTGTTTATTGTTTGAATTAGAATGTTTATTTCCATAGATTACAAAAATGATAAATTATATATTAATTAATAAAATTATTCATTGAATAAGAAATATGGTGAATGGTTTAAATATTATACATATGGATAATTGTATGTAACATATCAAACATAAGTAGGTTAAAATGAATAATTTAAATAATACACAATATTTGATTTTCTGAAATGAAAATATAAATTAAAAACGTCATAAAATACTCCATATACATGGATGATTAGAATCAATTTATTGTGAATCATTTTATACATGATAATATTTTTTATTAAGAATAATGAACAAAATGCCGATTACTAAAATTGGTTAAAGTGTTTTCCGTGATATAAAACATAATACAAAGTGATTAATGTGTATTATCACGTATAAAGTCAAGTGACAAAAATAATTCTTTCAGAACAATTAGTTATGTCTTTAGTTAGTATCATTTTGTTTTTTTAATATGAACATGTTTGAAACCTTTAATATTCTAATGGTTTTGAAAAACGAATTACATAACCAATTTGGAATGACTTATTATATTTATTGATTAGATTGAGATAGAATATAATTATGTCAAGAGATTATTTATCATCTCATTGATTTAGGTGTTATTTTATAATTTACTCCTATAGAAATTCCTTAGCAGAATAATGTATATGAAATGGGAAATAATATTTTTCAAGATATATTTCAATCAATTACGAGTCTATATAATCTCAAATAATCTTTATATTGTATTATATTGTTATAAAATTTTTACACAATCATGTTACATTGAATGAAAATATAACAATGTGAAATAGGTTTCTGGATGGAAAATATCCCAATTTTTATTAATTATGAAATTTGGGTTTCAAAACTAATTCAATGTATAATGTTTCTATAAAAATCGATCCAAAATATGATAATTATATGTTTACTGGGAATCCCACGGAAACAACGGTATACTATTTATATCAAAAAAGTGGGTAAAAAGTGCTTGTGGCTCGACAATGAGTATTTAGTAATTAAGGAATTAGTGTGAGGATAATTGTACTCTGTGAATTTCATAATCAAAAAATAAAGATAATTATTTTGATAGAATGTGATACAATCCCGTATAGAAAAATAGATAATGATCCGACAAAGATATCACAAGATCCTCATAGTTCTACTATGGTTGATCAATATTCTAAGAGATATATATTTATTATGGAAATCTATGATGATAGAGAGTTCATGCGAGATAAAACTACCACTTATTTAGAAGTTATCTGGTGTTTTTATTCTGTAAAATTGATATGGTTCATGAGATGTGAAATGCTCTTTACATACATGAATCAAGTTTGGATCTTGGGGGGAACCACCTAAAGAGGTGAGTTTTGTATGGTGTAAGTGGGTTTTTTGGAAATAATACTAACATGGGTGGTATTGTGCATACCTATAATTATCATTTTGTCTTCAAGGATTATAAAAAAATTGACAGTATAAGATTAGATGAATCTATCACTAGAAGTTATGACAAAATTATTTGGAATTTATATTAACATAATAGATTATTTTAATAATATGATATAATATATAGATTCTAAAATTGATTTCCTAAATAGAAATTTATTTAGTGATGTATATATTATAGTACCCATATGTTATTAAGACCTAAATGGGGGAAATAAAGCATGTAATATTAAATGATTTATTTATGTATTGAAATAAGAATCACAAGATTGAATTTTTTGAGGATGTATTTAATGTGATTTCTTTAATAAACAAAGGAGATGAATAATGAATCTAGATTCATATAGTTAGAACATTGTTTTATTTATGGGGTTTTATGTGAATGAGACAGAACTGATTGGAAATGAAAACCCTGCATCAAATTTTTTAGTGGATTTGTTTTTAAAAAGAATCTCAATGAAGGAAATTTGTGGATTACCTCACATACTGGGTATAAAAATAAAAATAAATAAGGGTTATATTGTTTTTTTGTCTTAATTCGAAAAACATATATTTTTAAAGTACTAAATAATCATTGTTTGATGAACTGTTTGAGGAATTTTTACCATTTCTACATGGTTTGTCCCTTAAAAATTCTCAATGTACCTATATAGTGTTATAATTAAAATGATTTAATGATATTCCATTTTCTTCATCAAATGGATAAATCATGTTTGTAATTTGGTGAACTCTATTTGTGGACTTTTATACATTGCAAATTACCATTCACCCTAATAAAAGAACAATTTATCATTTTATTAAAATTAGCATCATTTAGAAACATAACTAACATACTTATCCATACATGAAATAAAACATAGGAGAACAAGGTGAATGTCAGTTGTTCATGTTTATAATGTTGTCTAATTAGTTTCATCGTAAAATGCAGCTAATTTTCCACACATCATTGATCAACATTTTTTAAAATTTTTATAATGAGAGAAGTAAAAACCCAGAAAAATAATTAAATATAAAGGAAACTAATGTATTTTTCAATGTTATAAGAAATAATAGAGGAACAAGGTGAGTTCCAATTCATAATGTTTATAATTTTTTCTTATTAGTTTTATCTTTAAACCTGGCTACTGTTACTTTTTTACCATCATTTAATTTTTTGAGGATGAGATAAGTAAAAACAATGATAAATATTTATATATATATATTCATCATTATACCCGCATGATAATTTCCCTAATTTCTATCTTAAGACTACAACAACTTACACCATAACCACCTCGCTTGTCCGTAGCCGATTATACTGGATCATGCATTACAAGATCAGAGTTGAGGGCATGATCCAATCAGTCCACGGGATTTGTTTGTTCATTATATCAAATATTTAGATACACATAAATGTATTGGAGTATTTTCAATTATTATGTAATAAAATAATATATTATTATATAAATATAATAATATTTAATATATATTATATATATGTATACATGAGAATATATTTATATATTATTATATAATATTAATATATTATATTAAATCAATGTGTGTATATATTTATCTGTGTGTATGTGTGTGTGTTTATGTTGGGAAAAAATCCCTCAATGTATCATTGAATCATTTTTAAGGAGTTTGTGTTTGTGGACAATGAGGGCCTCCGTGTTCTGTTTATTTACAAAGGGGATTTCATGGTGGCATGTTGAGTTCAAGGGATGTTGTTAATGATCCATGATTGATTCAAGAATGTCGAAAATGGAATGGTTGATCTGGAGGCGGTCCAAAAAGATCAAATACAAGGTGGCGTCATCTTCCAGTGATTGCCAAATTTTTGGGCCTCAAAATTGACAAATGGAGAAAAGTGTTTTTGGAAAAGGGACTTGCACACCGGTGTCATGGAGGCTTGGAAACATGTGTGCCATAAGTTTTTCAAGATCAGAACATAAAAATATAGAAATGGAAAAAGGAGCCCCGATGTTTTGGGTTTGGTCGCGCAAGTGACTAGGGAGGCGTAGACTAGGGAGACTACACTTGCGCACCTAGAAGAGACTTGCGCGCCAAGTGCTCAGCTTATCCAAATGCCTATAAATAGATGAAGAACCCTCCTCATTTTTTGCGAGTTCAACACTTAGTGAAAATTAGAGCTCCCATCACACATGTGGTGTGGTCGCGCAAGTATAATGTTATTCAGAAGTTGCACACCATTTTATAGTTGCATGCCCAAAGTGGTCTGGGTGAGAAAGGTTGTGAGTTGGCCAAGTTTAGAGTTGATGAAGGGGGTCCTGTATAGGATGTTTGGTGAAAATTTCATGCAAGTCTTTGAAGAAGTGCGATAGTTTATAGTTGTGCGCCAAAATTGATTTGGGCATAAATGGGTGTGAGTCATGCATGTTTGGAGTTAAAGAAGAGAGAATTGCGTAGGTGGTTGAGGTGAACTTTTGTGCCATCTTGAACTTGCATGCCAGAAATTGTGCACCGACATGGACAAGCACACTAGGTATGGTAGAAGAACACCATTCATTTTACTGATGCGTGAAAGCTGGAAGATTTCCAGATACCTTCGGTGCAAAGTGAGATTCATCTACGAGTGAAAGTTGAACATCAACAAAGAATCTACATACAACAGAGGATGTAGTCATTAGTGATAATGAAGAGACCTACATATCTATAAACTGTGAGTGGATCCTTTCCAAAGAAGAGAGAAAAAAAAAGATGTAGAAGCCAATTCTCTCCACTGGCAGTGAGCCATAGAGAGGGAAACAGGGAGTGCCCCTTAGGAAAGCAGTCAGCTGACCCAAAACATTGTAAAGGTAGTGAGCCTAGGAATATAAGTGATCTATCCCGATCATTGTAAACAACAGTGCGATTTTAGTGAATTTGGTACATCGGCACATTGCCAGTCTATTCTCCATGGACGTAGCCCAGTGAGGGTGAACCAAGTAAAAATCCATGTGTCCTATGCATTCATTAGTTTTTGTTTATACTTTGCTACATGAAATAGAGAGAAGAGAGTCTTACTTAACAGTGAGACAAGATCACTAGGGGGGTTGTTTTAATCTATCATGCCCTGATTCCCCCCCCCCCTCTCACGGTATCTTACCTAGTAGACCTAAAAATTGGTATCATAGAGAAAGGTTTATTTCAGTGGTTCTCTCTCAAATGTAGGTCACCAATCATAAAGGGATTTTGATCTTCGACGAGAACAATTTTCAGCTATGGAAGAATCAGATGCAAGAATACTTCCAATATTTTGGAATGGATGTATTCACATCAGCAATGCATGGTATAACAGCTAACATCAATTGTGGGGCATTATCGGAAGTCGAGCGAAGAGAATTGGATTCTGACTCTAAGGGCATAAATTATTTAGGGGGAGCCCAATCTAATGCTATCTATACAAAGGTGATTTCATGTAAACCATCACATGCCATGTGGGAAAAGATTTTGAAAATAAATGAAGGAGATACAAAGGTTAGAGAGGCAAAGCTACATGTACTGTGTAAGAAGTATGACGATCTGAAAATGAACCCAAATGAGTCTGTTGGTTAATTCTTTGGCAGGTAAATATTATAGTGGAAGATATACGAGGTCTTGTATAAGCCATTGAAGACATAAAGATCGTAAAGCCCATCATGAGGAAACTTCCACCTCGGTTCAATCCAAATGTTTCAGTTCTATAAGATAAAGATCCAAAAGAGCTTACACTGTACAATTTTCATAGTACCTTGGTTGCATATGAATTTAGGAACGATGATAATGAGGCTATGGAAAAGGGGAAATCCAAATAGGTGGAATTTAAGGCCATAAAAAAGCTCACCATTGAAGGTTATCATGAAGAAGAAGAGATAGATGAGGTAATTTCATTCCTCTCCTCAAATCATCAAAGATGAAAAGGAATGTTCAAAGAGAAACTTCAACATTCTTTCTTTAGATGTGGAAAATTTGGTCAACTTGCCGTAAGATGCCCCAAAAATTTTCAAGAAGAAAATGATGAAGATGAAGTTGAAATTCTCAAGAATAAATCTTTATCCTATGTGAAAGGGAAGAAGCAGTTCAAGAGAAATTTTCATCAAGAAGAAGAATCATCTTTCACAATAAATAGACCATTCAGATGAGTCTAATGTTGAAGAGGTTCTGTAGATTGAAAATTGCCAAGATCGTGGAGAAAATACTATAGTGGCAGTTGTCGGTAGTTCACAAAAGAACAATGAAACCGATGGTGATGATGAAGAAGATAAATTTAAAGGGAAAATAGATATGTAATCTGTGTTAGAGGCTTCTCTTAAGGAGATAGGTGTTTGGAGAGAAAAAACAAGAAACCTAACAATGTTTTTCATGATGCCAAACTCTATATGTCGTAGCAGGAAGAAGAGAAGTCTGAGGATATGAGAGAAAATGAGAAACTCAATACACCAAGACCAGATAATGTAGAATTATTTAGTGAATATAAAATCAAGATTGAACAACAAAATGGGAGATTGATGGATTGAAAAAAAAGTAAAGATCACACCATGCATATCGATGATCATGAATAGTAAGTTTTTAGTTTGTGGAGAAATGTTAAAGTTGAGGAAAAACCTTTGATTCCCCACACATTCTTTGGAAATCAGGTCATTGAGAAGACTGAAAAGTTGAATGAGGAGCCTAGTAGTTCAGTAGGAAAGAAACAACAATTCATCTTAGAAGTTAAGGATGTTTCATGGCTTGATCACAAACAAAAATCTGTGAAAATTGACATCAGACCGTAAACACCCATCTCGAGATTGAAAGCTGATTTTGGCACAAAGAAATATCAGAATATTCAGAGATCTCAAGGGGAAACTTGTAATTCAGAAGTAACAAGAATGAATTTACCTTATATCAGGTGTTATTCTTGTGGAATGATGGAAAATTCACAATATGTGTGTTCTATAGCCAAGAGATATCGAAAGGAACAAGAACAAATTTGGCAGCCAAATAGAGAATGTTTCTCCATAACATATTTTGAAGGACAATTTTTTTGGTACAGAGGATTTGGGCACATGGCTAGGTTCTGAACTTCGACTATACAGAGGAATGTGCCAAAGCATAATAAAAAATGATCGCAAGAAGAAAATCAATAAACCTATAGGTGAGTTACAAATGAAAAATAGTTTTACAATTTTTCAAGATGAAGTTGGTCTATCATACATTGATAATGAAAAGAAGTCTCAATCAATGCCAAGTGTGATGGCAATAATATGGACCAAAAAGAAGAAGGATGATAAGTCCATGGTGGCAGAAATTTCCCTTAATGCATCTGATCGCTCTGGTGTGTGGATTCTTCATAGTGGTTCCACATATCACATGATAAGTAATAAGGATCTTGTTACATGTGTAATATATGAAAAAGAAGGACATTTCATGTTTGGAAATGATGAAGGTCTGAAGATTATTGGTGCAGGAAAGACCATGTTTGGGGGAAAAGAAATGAGACATGGTGATGTCTTAGTAGTTGAAGGCCTCAGTCACAATTTTATTAGCGTCAATCAACTATGAAAATCAGGACATTATATAATGTTTAATAAGAATATGTGTGTCAACAAAAGAAAATATGGGGTTGTATTTCTACCAGAAATAATAAAAAAGGGAAATCTCTACATGGTAATTGTGGAAGAAGATATGTAGTTTCTATCCAGAGTGGAAGAAAACAGTTGTGGCATAAACGACTTGGTCATCTTTTCCAAACAACCCTAGAAGATATCGTAAATTGTGATGCAGCAAGAGACCTCCCTAAGCTATCATGTGATCATAATCACACATGTGATGCATTCCAACAAGGGAATTTGATCAGAAAGGCATGTGAGGAAAAGGAAAATAAGTCAACAAGAGTGCTCGAATTAGTGCATGATGATGATGTTTTTGGTCCTACCACACCAAGAGCAATTGACGAAAAGAGGTACTATGTACTTTTCATTGATGACTATAGTAGAATGGCATGGGTATTTGTTATTTCCCCTAAGTCTGATGTGTTCAGCTTCCTAAAACAGTACCGAAGGGAATATGAAAGGATTCTTGGATAGAAAATTATAATGTTTCATAAATAATTTCGTATAGAATTCACAAACAGACAGGTGGAAGAGTATCTCTAGAAACATGGGATAAGGGATCAATTTATTCAGTAAGAACACCCCAATAGAATGGAGTGGTCGAAGTGTGAAATCATATCATCAAAAACATGGTCGGAACAATGCTTATAGAAAAATACCTACCAGAGAAGTTTTGGAAGGAAGCCGTATTGACATTAGTCTACATTTCTATTAGGGATCTGTTGTGTTCAAAGGAAGGAAAGACTCTGTATAAAATGTGGTATGGAAAGAAGTAAATAGTGAAATACTTTCGAATATTTGGATGTTTGTGATTCATTCTCAACAAAGAAAATCATAGGAAGCTTGAATCACGTGGAGATAAGGGAAAATTTTAGGGTTACTCAGACAAACGCAAAGCATACAAATGCTTTAACAAGAGGCTTGTAAAATTAGTTGAGAAAAATGATGTCACTATTGTAAAAAATGGTGATAATATTCAACAGCACAATGAACAGTTTCATGAAGAAAGTGATGATGAGTAATGTAACACATGGGGGGCATAAGTGCCAGATGCGGACTCAAAAGAAGTCACTGATGATGAACAAGAAAGTGTCAAGTCTGTGTCCGCAAGGAGGCCAATGTGTCTAACTGAAATTATAGTCAGAATATCATTGGTGATCAGATAGCTTCAGTTCAGACAAGAAAAATAAAATCATTGCATAAGAAATGTTTATTATTTCAGGTAGAGTTGAAATTATTTCCTGATGCAACTGAAGATGAAAACTAGGTTCAAGCTATTAATGAAGAGATTGATCATATTGCAAAGAACTGAACGTGGGAGATTGTTTTGAGACTAGTAGATAAGAATTTCATCAGGACTTAATGGGTCTATCATAATAAGATGTGTGAAGATGGAACAACAGTTTGAAACAAAGAAGGAGTAGTGTGGAAAGGATACTCCCAGATAGAGGGAAACAATGTTGATGAGACATTTTCACCGGTTGTATGGCTAGATATAATCAGGTTATTCCTAGCTGTTGTAGTGCAACAAATGTTAAAAGTGTTCTAGATGGATTTCAAATGAGGATTATTGAATGGGTGTCTGGAAGAGGGTGTGTATATTGAGAATCCAGATGATTTTCTCATTCATGAGGATGAGAACAAAGTTTGCAGACTGAAGAAGGCTTTGTATGGGCTGAAACATGAACCAAGAGCATGGTACTCAAGGCTTGATCAGTAATTTAAGAATCTTGGTTTCCAGTGTGGGGAAGTTAATTACAATCTCTATTTCAACAACGGTAGTAATCAAAGGATGATGGTGTTGGCTTATGTCGATGAAATAATATTTGGCCGATCAGATGTTTCTCAGTGCAGACAGTTTTTTGAATTCCTGAAAAGTGAGTTTGAAATGTCAATGATTGGAGAGCTAATATTTTTCCTTGGTCTACAAGGGACACATGGATGTAATGGAACCTTCATTTCTCAATCCAAATATGAGAAGGTGGTTTTGAAAAGGTTTGGAGTATAAAATTCCAAGGAGATGAAGACTCTAGTTTCTACCCGGATGAAAATGTCCAATGATAAGGATGAAAAGGCAGTTAATATCACATATTACAGGAAAATTATTGGATGATTGTTATATATGATTGAAAAAGGCCTGAAATTGTAATCTCCACATTCCAAGCAGCGAGATATCAGAGTAATCCCAAGGAAAGAAACATTCATGCAATGAAAATAATACATTAGTATATCAAGGTCATGGTGGACTTCAGGTTGAAATAAAATGACAAGTCTCATACAAGGTTATTGGGTTATACTGATGCAGACTGGTCCGGTTCAGCGTATGATAGGAATTCAACATCATGTGGTGCTTTTTATCATGGTGGATTGTGTATTTGTTGGCTACGAAAAGAGCAAGGTTTGGACTGGCTGGGTACTATCTGAGATTTGTGCAAGACTTCTCTACGGTTGCAGCACCGCTTTCAACTGTAAAGAAGAAGGGGAAACCCTTCGTGTGGTTAAAGAGATGCCAGAAGAGCTTTCAGGAGCTGACACGGTGATTAACCAGTGCGCCCATCTTGAGGCTACCACTAGAGGGCATAGGGTACGTAGTTTAATGCGACACATCATGGACTAGACTCTGGTGTGTCCTGAGGTAGGAGTGAGCAGTGATCGCGTATGGTTTACAGTAGTTGAGATAGCACGAGCAGAACTACGCTACCCATGACCTGGAGTTAGCAGCATTGGTCTTTGCCTTGAAGATGGGGCAGCACTATCTAATGGGGGAGCGTTTTACAGTCTACTCTGACCACCAGAGTGTAAGGTAAATCTTCTCACAGAAGGATCTGATCATGAGATAGAAGTGATGGCTTGAGTTCATCTAGGACTATGAATTCAAGATAGTATATACTCCTATGAAGGGGAACGTTGTAACTGATGTTCTCTGCAGAAGATCGGGCATTCAACTTCTTGGAGAGGCGACGGAGCATCTGGGCGCATTGTAGATATATTTGTGGATATAGATGGAGCTACCTTCCTACAGTCTCTCAAAATCACTCCTCCACTCCTTCAGTGATTCAGAGAGGTATAGAATGAGGATGTTTACTGTGAGACTTGACGTGCTCAGATATCCTCAGGGCAGGGTCCTGAAGGGTTTTCTAGAGGTGGGTAGCACGTCATCCTCTTCATGGGACGTACCATGGTACCAGTTGAATAACATGAGGTGGTGTTTAGTGGGTTCCACACTTCCACTCTAGTGGTACATCAAGGAGTGGAGAAGATGTATCAGGACCTCAGACGAGAACACTGGTGGCCTAGTATGAAGATGGCGGGAGCAGAGTTTGTCTCACGGTTTCTCACTTGTCAGCAGGTGAAGGTGGAGCACTAGGTACCAATAGGATAGGTACAACACTTAGAGGGTCCATAGTGGAAGTGGGATGGGATATCCATGATTTTGTGATAGGACTTCCATGTACATTCAGAGGACAGAACTCTATCTGGGTGATCATAGACCGACTCACCAAGTGGGTCCACTTCCTATCAATCAGAGAGTAGGTCTGATTAGAGATCTTGGGACACCTCTATACTCATGAGATCTCATGACATCATGGTTTTCCATCAACTATATTCTCCGATCTAGATGGTCATTTAATTTCCCGACATTAGAAGGGGTTACAAAATGATTTTGGGACACAGCTTCGCATGAGCACCGCCTTCCATCCTCAGATGAATGGTCAGACTGAGAGGACCATTCAGACACTTGAGGACATACTCTGTACCTGTGTCCTCAACTTTGGTCATAGATAGGAGGATCACATACCCTTCGTGGAGTTTTCATACAATAACAGCTACCACACCACCATCGGGATGGCCCCTTATAAGGCATTGTACGACTGACCTTTCAGATCAACTCTGTTCTGGACTGACCCAGGGGAGTCAGCACTTGTAGGACCAGAAATCGTTCAAGCTATGATGGAGATGGTGCTGACCATCTAGAAGCAGATGAAGACTACACAGAGCAGACAGAAGTCCTATGATGATATGAGATGGAGACCACTGGAGTTCGAGGATAGCGACCATGTATTCTTACGGGTCTCACGTCGATGTGGTCGACGGAGATTTGGACGAGGTGGAAAGATATCTTCGCCTTTCATTAGGTCGTTCCAGGTCCTCAGTAGAGTAAGCGAGGTGGCTTTCCTCCTGGCCCTTCTAAATCAGTTGCACTGGGTGCACAACGTCTTCCATGTATCTCAGCTGAGGAGATACTTGCACGACCCTTCCTACATCATCAACCACAGAAAGCTGGACATCGATGATAGTGAGACATTCACGGAGGTCCCGGTGGAGATCATGGATCGACAGAAGCGGGTCCTATGTGGACGGTCGATTATCCTGGTGCACATTCGCTGGCATCACAGGAACCTCCAGGAGAGCACATGGCAGTAGGAGACTCTTATTCATGCTCAGTACCCTCATTTGTTTCCCAAGTGTGTGTTGTAGCTTTACGGGGACATAAATCCATGAGGTGGGGGTAATGTAAAGATCCATAAATTTCAAGGAAATTTTTTTCTTAATTTATTCAGATTTTAACGAGTCTGTAGTTTTTTACGGTGCTTGACTCTATGGCCTGGTGTGCCCGAAATCATTTTTTGAAGTTTTGATCATGTACGTTCAGTAAATGTATGTGTAGGTTTTTCTATATTTTGAACTGGTGATTGGAATTGAAATCTAAGGACACCGATGAACTCACAGCATCAGTATTCACATAAGGATACCTTTACCGTATTTTATTTTTATACAGGATGGACGTTATAATTCAGGGTTTCATAATATATTAAATAAAATTGTTGTGTTACAAATTTTATTTTTAAGTGGTGGTTCTCTTCTCCCATGAGGAGTTGGATGTGGGGCACAGACCCAACATAACCTCCCTTGGGAGGATATAACTAAGGTTGGGGTCCACATGATATTAGACTTTTCAACTCCCCTTGAAACCCCCATTAATCCTCTTTATCTTCTGAACATCCCTCTTGATGTGCCTACTCTCCCTTTTATTAATGGTAGAGCCTCCACACCTCCCTCCCATTGATTGTGCCAACACAATTAATTATTGTCTTATTTAATTAATTTTTGGTGTCATCAATTCATTTTAATTGTTTTGAATTTCATGTAAATCTTATTATATTGGAGAGCCTTTTTATTATATTTTCCTTGACAAATATTCTGAGGTGGATCTTTTGGAGAATTAGAGGACAGCTTCATCCTTCCAACGAAGAACCGCCGAAGAATGACGAATCCATCTTTGATCTTCATCCAAGCCAAGAAGAGGAGCCGCCCATGAGAAACATCAACTATGCTCCCTCCTCAAACTTACCCCGACGTCAATGGAATTGACATCCGTCTTCCACGAAGCCCGACTTCCGTGATGCCGTCTTCCACGGCTCGTCGACATGCAACATACCTTGAATCGAGGTAGGGGGATTTGTATAATTTTAAGTGAATAAAATTATACCTTGTTCCTATTGAATGCTTTGGATTGTCTTCGTCCTTATGATATCACCTAACATAGAGGGCGCGAGTCGAACGAAAACGGCCCGAGGACCCTCAGTTGATTCATGATTATATTGGAAACAACGACTGGAGGTGGTGGCGACAGGAGGCGGCGGTAACCTAATTTGTTGGCCGCACACCAACCACATGGAGAAGAATCGCGGACAGAAACCGTGGGCCGCTCGGGCTAATGAACCGGCCAGCTAGTGCTGGCCGGGATGGTGAACCGCGTCATCAGTAGGCTGCTTGCCGAGCCGAACTGGCCAGCCATAGCCGGCATGGTAGGAGACAACAACGCCTCTTGGTTCCGTGCTGTGGGAAGATCGCGGAGCCTCTTGGTGCTGCGCTGCGGGAAGACCGTAGCCCGCGATGGGTGGGCCGCTTCGGCGGGCGAACAGGTCGGCCACCTGTCTGCCGGGCGGAAGGGAACCTTGGTGCCTATGGCTACCGCATGTGGAGGAACCACGACCCGCAACCGCGATACACTCGCACCGGACAAGACTGGACAACTTTGGTTGGTCGAGAAGTAAGGAGGGCGGCGCCGCTCGGCACCACTGTGCGAACCGAACCGGCCCGCGACCCAAGCTGAGTCCGCGGGTGGGTCGCGCCCCACTGGGCTGGGCCGACCCTCTTACCAGGTCGGACCTGCCGGGCCGGGTCCTAGGGTGGGTCATGCTCCACCGGGCTGGCCCGACCCCCAGCCGCGTCGGACCCACCAAACCGGGTCTGACCGATCCTCCAGGCCACTCGGCTTGACGGGTCGGGCCCGTTTCGCTTAAACGTGAATATCTTCTAGATCGTGCATCTGATCGATGGGTCATCTGCAACACTAGGATACTCATGACGAGGAGGTAATTTTGAGATACTCTAATTGAGTTTTGAAGGAATTTGTAAAATGTCTGGGTATGGATCGAGCATAAATCCAACCGGGCCCTTGGAACACAAAAGTCAATATCTCTCAAACCGGGCGTCCGATTGACGCGCCGTCTATCGCGCTGGGTTTATTTCGATGATACAGAACTTCAGGAGACGTCAAATTAGGACTTAGTTGATGTATCAATTATTGGATCGAGGATTGGACCCTCCTATAATCGAGCGTGTTGTGTACGGGAACCCTAGAGCTGGCTGCGACTACGACGACTACTTTACTGGGGTCCATCGTGGGTTCGACAGTGACGAATTCTGTACTAGGATCTTTCATGGGTTGTGCAGCGATAACTTCTGTACTAGGATCCTCTATGGGTTTGGCAGCGATGGATTATGTACTATGATCCTTTGTGGGTTTGGTAGATATGGCTTCTGTTCTGGGATCCTACGTGGGTTCGACAAAAGAAATGATTCAGAGGAAACATCTAATCATCTCTACCCCTCTTCGTGAGTTGTATACCTACGTGAGCTGACTCCTGAATTTCAATCATTATCATCGATTTTATTGACTATACCTTCTGTGTGGACTGGTTTTTGCTTGGTCTCGAGTGTTGGAGCCGAACTGTGGTTGATAACTTAGGTATATGTATGGTCATATACCTATGTAGGGTTGGTTGACACTTCGTGATTATATCTATCTTTTGTGGTTTTTCCTTTGTTGATTTTGGGAGAACATCAGGGGTCTCGGGGTACCTACTTAGTATCGTTATGCTCACCCCTACATGGGCTATGCCCGTACTTCATTTTGTTGGTGGAAAATGACGGGCATCACTGATCGAGGAAGAGAGTTGTTGAACTAGACGGTACTCGGAGGTGGACTACTAGGCGAGACGTACACAGAGTGGACGGATGGACCTGAGGTGCTTAGGAGGCCATTTGTACCCACCCTTCAGGTGGAATTTCTAGAGGACGACTAAGTAGTTTCGTTTTACATTTCTACATTTGTACTTTACTGTTGGGCTTGTATTTCCGGCACTTTACTTTCAGCAGTTTCTCTTGTATTTACCTTTACATAGTTTTTATTTTCAGTTTTTTCCTCTACCTCTTATGTTCAAAATATGTGTGTGTTATAGGTTAAAAATGAAATAACTTCCCTTTTATTGGGATTACGCCTTTGGAGCAAGCCGCCAGCCCCTTCCCTATGGAAGGCGGGCTTGGGGTAGTCACGACATGGGCCCCGAGGACATGTCGTGACAGTTATCCCCTATAACTCTAGGATATTCTAAATTAATAGTATCATAGTCATATATATGGACAAGAAATTATTCACAACCATCAACATACCCCCCACACTATATGGTCTTATCTAACATCTCCCATTGGAGATTTAAATATCTATCACACTAAAGAAACCCTGAATTTCCGAAATCACCTTATTGTAATGGTCATATACTATTCATGGTAAATTCAAAGACCTCACTCTACCCTCAATAGGGTGTTCCAAGTATCTGTGACCCATATTATCATCTTATCCATCACTATTAGGGATACGCCTTTCATGGTAACCCAATTATCCATAGGAACCAACCTTGGAAACTAAAAACTCTTCTAGAGTCCCAAGACGTACCTAATTCATTTGAAAACTCATGTTAAACCCTCTCCCCTTGGAGCCCTTATCGTAGGGACCCCCCAAATATCCAAATTATGATAGAGCACATATCCCATCCATGGGATGGTCAATGACATCCCTTCAATTTTACCTAGGTTGATCTTGAACCCTATCCCTTTTATAGTCCAATGAAAACATGAATATATTCATAGTCTTTAATATATATATATATATTTATATATTAATGTGATCATCTTCCACAATCATAGATTAATTATACATGTGATCCTCCAATCACCCATTTCTAAGCCAATACTTGCATCATCTATTATCATGCCGATTACCAAGATCCTATGACATTAAAAATAAAAAAAAATTAATAAAAATTATATTTAATTACACAATATCGTACAATCATTCATAATAATTAAGATACTCATCCTGATTTGTCACCTCTTACAATGCACACAAAACATAGTGAGTTCATCCACTCTGGTCCATCTCAAGAAATGTATAGAAAATAATCCATTTTCCCAATTGAATTCAAATATACCATTGTGTTATCTAAATGACCCCCCTAAAAAGATGCATCCAAAAAAATATACAATAAAAAAATTTAATGGATGGATAAAGATGAAGATCATACTATTATTTATCCATAAAATGAAACCATGAACTAGCCTCGTCAAGGGGGACCACTAGTATATATAAAATGGAGAGAGTATACTAAAATGGATTTTCCAACATAACCAGTTGATCGAAAACCATGGGTGGTGGACTGAAATGATGGTCATAACCCTCTCAAAAACCTCGGTAATGTGGACTGTTACAGAATGGTTATAAATGAAACAAAGTAATAACACTTGTATAGGGTTTCATTGTGTTGTGACCCTTTAGGTTTAAGTGAAAAGGAAAACCCGAATGTACCAAGTTTGGGAAAAACAAGAATCTATAGTGTGATCCTCCACCCCATTGTCCTTAACAACTATCCCTCTTGGGGACCCTCTAGGAAATAACTCCATGTCAATGTCACAACACTTCCCCCATGATCACACCTCACAAGACATCCCTTTAGGATAAAATGCAATGTCATCCATCAAAATTGAACTATCTCACTACACAACATGATTCATCATTGGGAAATTCCATAAAAATTAAACCTAAGGTTCCTTGAATGAAAATACTATTTAAAAAAATTACAATGGAATGTGTATTGGTATACCATTTTATATTGCATACATAGTGTTAAGGCCTCTACCATGGGAAAAATATCTCTCTCTATACCGTTGTAATGAAATGAATGTAAACTATCATGACATGATGAGCCACATAAATCCTAATCAAGTATGGGGGTCACCCAAACACTGCTTCGACAGTATCCCTAACACCCAAAACATTTCCAATTTCTATAAATGTGTCCAAAACATCTCATTGATATATTATAAACAACATAATCCTGATCTATGTCCCTATTCATGAAATTTCCCCTACATAGGGATGGAAAATTCAAATTTTCCCAAAAAAATTCCTATTATTCCATAGGATATTACAAACTCTGCATCATAACATTTCTCATCCTTGAGATTTCATTACGGTCCCTAGCCAACATTCATGACATGCCCTAGTTGGAAATTCACAAAAACATACTTCTTTTTACCAAAAAACATTCAATGAGTTAATATTTCATAAATAAAAAAATTATTCATGTTTATCATTAATATTTGAGCTAACCTGTTCATCGTCATCAAAAACATTGAGATGATGGTAAGAAACTATTGTCTATCATAAGGCACCAGAGCAACATCAACCAGTTCATCTCTAATATTATGATACCCCCCCCCATTAGAATTCACTTACAATGGACGATTCTACATCATTTTCTACCTAAAATTTGAATCATATATCGAAAATAATATTTAGGAAATAAATTTATAATATCAACATATCCCACCCTAACATTAAATTTCATGAAAATGAACTAGTCCTCCACTAGTATAACTCCTTAGAAAAAATTAAGCCACATGAAACACACCATCACAACTATCGATGATAATATCTTATCGTATGGAGAAATAATAGAATCATTAAATCTCATATACTAATTTTTGAACCCAAAATTGGTATATTTCAATGGTTGGGTCCTCAACTACCGACACCAGTCATCATACTCTCACCCTGAGAACTGACTCACCTATAATCTATCTCACACTCAAATGATGTCAACTGTTATCCTGAACCTAATGAAGACACTTGAACTCTATCTGAAACCACATATAAATAATAGATCTAGTATTTAATAGTAAAATAGATAAAATATAATTTACCTACACACCGGAATCTCGGTTCCACCTCAACCATCAATCAATCACTCTCACTACAATCATGGACCATCTGAATCATGCGTCCATGACTGATAAGATTATACAAACCATAGGTTTATCCTTATCATCACTCCACCTAGGATTATTCTATAATATCAATGGGTTATAATGTATATACATCAAAATTTATTTGAAAATTCAACATATGGTGGATAAATTATTAAGGAAATAAATAATAGGTAATTTCAATGTAAATAATGTAAAATGGATGAGAAATATCTTTTAGAAAATGTTATGTTTTTAATGTTAATTATTTTATTCGTCAATCATATCAAGAAATTGATCATATAATTATAAAATTTTTTATTACATTAATAAATGTTTCATGACATAAAAATTTTCAATGGAATCTTAGAAAAAATTTATAGAGGGATTAAAGAATAATTGAATTCTAAAAAATTTGTAAAATATATAGATCTAACAACATCCCTGACAATGATATTACGGTTTCATTTTCTTTTATATGGTTACAAAAAACAATAATTTTTTATATTTTATATGGTATTTCAGGGCTTATTATTGACCATTCGCTAATGTATCAAAGAAAATTTCATTAGATATTGTTGTCCCGGATAATGTTTGGCACATGGTTTAAATAAGTGTAACATAACACACTCATGATATAAGGATATCGTTGCATGTGATATAATTAAAATTTCATCTTTTTGGGATTTTATTATGTAGTGGTATATAAATATAATTTATAATAATAAATATTACAACATGTAATATAGTTTTAGTTTTATAGAAACAAAATGTATCATTCAAATAATTTGTTATGATATTGAAATATCATGGATAGTGATAAAGGTTAAATGATATAAGTAATAAAGGAAATATAATATATCAAAATCATAGATATAGGTTATCACTACCACTAATATACAGGTAAGAACCTATATCATTGACAATGATATAGAACAATCATTTTATCATTCAAAACCTATATATAAATTTTCATTTTTAAATTAAATTAGATTACTATAATTAAATATAGTAAAAAGTTTTTATATTGGAATTATGAAATTTTCATATTACATCCATCATTTTTTAAAATAATGTACATTTCTTTCATTCATAAATAAACAATAAATTTTCATCAGACAAATATTTAATTGATTAAGTATTTGTTAAAATCAACTATTTAATATCCTTGAATATAAATTATTAATATTATGAATATTTGTACAATTTTTTAAAATTTTAAAAATTAATACATATATGTATTTTTTCATGAATTTAAAGATATTTTTTTATGTAAAAATAATTATTTAATTTAAAAAATAAAAAAATGATGCCTATATTATTATAAAATAAATATTTTTTATAAATATTTATATATATTTGAGTTTAAAAATATTTTTGATGTGATACCTCACTTGATTAATGTTATATGTATAGTGATACATTAGATAAAAATCAACTGGACCTGGAAATATTGTCTTATCATGAAATCAGAGGTTAGATAACTATCCTTCCCTTCATGTTCTTGAGTATAATTTTCATTCCACAGAATTTAATATATTACATGAAATAGTTTTTTGTACCTTATCCATGATATTATTATATATTTTTATTATATTTCATAATTAAGTTTTTCATAGATGAATCCTACCATTATTTAATAGATGTATAAGGGTTATTAATAAACATGGCTAAAACATTCTAATTTAGTTGAATCCATGAGTTTCTAAATTATTTAAATAGATGTATGAATCCATATAAATAATTACATGGTTAAATATTAGTAATTTTGTGATTTTTAATACCAAAATATAATACCAATGTGTTATATTCCATTCAATGTAATCACTTTTCATGTGCATGATCATCTAAATGAGTGGGTCACACAAATTAAAATAAATTATGGATTTTATTATGTTTGTAATTTAAAATATGGGCGACCTAAACTGTTAAGTGATTATTTATTATGTGAATTATAGGTTATAGTTGGATCAATATCATTTACATTTATGATTCCATATAAACAGAAAATTAGATTATATAGTAAATAATTATGGGAATGGTTTTGTCTAGTCAACTACCCCAATGTTATAAATGATATAATTTATAGGATTTTCTACAAAATTATATAAATGATAAGAAAATAACCTTATCTAACTAAAAATAAAATTATATATTGATCTTCATCTGGTAATAGATATAATGTATGAGGTAATCATTTTAGTGGGAGTATATTCGATAAAGACTTATTGAATGCTTTTTAAAAAATGTTACTCACTAAATAAATATCCTTTTAATGATTAAAGTAGTCTTAAAGAAAAAAATAATTTTCTATATTTTTGGAAAATTGATATTTTTTCATGAGAAGTGATATAATTTATATATATATATGATAAATGTGCATAAATAATTTAATGTTATAGAAATAATTATTTAAATTTAGATCAATGAGTATAAATTTTTTTAGGGTGACACACATTTGTTTTGAAGTAGATAGACATAGAAATTGAAATGAATTGATTAAAGGATAAATAAATGTATAAGTTAGCAGGGGTTAAATAGTTACTAAAATTTATTTATGCACATATGATCAATATATTCCAAGTGAATTGATTATGCAGTTATAAAATTTATACTATTTTATAACCATAAAAAGAAGTTTGATTGTAGTTTATTGTTTGGATAATAATGTTTATGTCAAATGATTTATAAAAGTATTTATTCAATATAAATGACTTAAATGATTCATGGACTTAGAAATATGGATAATACTTAATATATTATATAAATAGATAATTATATGTAAAATATTCAAAATTAGTAGGTTTAAAAAATTATTTAAATAATGAATAATTTTTAAATCATCTCCAAGAACATATAAATGAAAAACACCACCAAAGAATCCATAGATATGTTCTTTCAAAATCATTCTAGTAAGATTAATTTTATACATGTAAATTTTTTATTAAGAATAATGACTAAACATTCATTTAGTGAAATTGGTGATAATGCTAAGGGGATATCAAACATAATACATTATGATTAATGTGGGTAAATGAGTGTAAAATATTGTGTCAGTAATAAGTACTTATAACCTATACATTTTAATTTAGTTTGTATTATTATGTTTTTCTTAATAAGAACTAGTATGTAACCATTGAAATTATTAATGTGATCTAAAATAAAGTTTATAATCAATTTGGAATGACTATACTTATTATTTTATTAGATTGAGGTAGAGACTATATAAGTTAAGAGTTTATTATTAATCTGATAAATTATTTATTTATTTCACAATTTACTTCTTTCGAAAAACAATAGTGGAATGGAATATCTAAAAGGTGGAATAATATATATTTATATATTGTTCAACCAATTATGTGTCAATCTATTCATCAACTAAAATCATAGGGTATGCTATTGAAACAAAATTTTCTAAATAATAATAATCCATATAAGGACATTATAACGATGTGAAATAGGTTGTGTAATCATAAATATCCTAATTTTTTTAGTTATGAATTTGGGGTTTTAAAACATATGCGATTTATAATGTTACTAATTAACATGGGTGTAAATATGATTAGTACATATTTACAGGGTATCCCAAGGAAACTGGGGGATATTATTTCCTTCATCTAATTATGTAAAAATTGTTTATGTCTTGACAATAAGTGTTTCTTAATTGATGATATGGTTTCAAATATTTTTTCATTGTGATGTTGATCACAAAAAAAGAGAAATATTTATTGGGATATAAAGTTAGGAAAACCAATATAAAACAATGGAAATTGAATCGAAACTGATACCATAAGAATATCATAGATAAATTTGGGTTCATTAAGATACTTATAGATATATATTTATTATGGAAAACTTTTATAATAGATAGTTTGTATAATATAAACCTACCACTTATATTGAAGTTATCAAGAGTTATGATTCATGGAAATGGTTAGGGTTCAGGATATATGAAAAGGAATTTACAGACATGAATCATGTTTGGAACATGGGTGAATCACATAATGTGGCAAGGAATTTAATGGGTGGGTGGTATTTCTAAAATAAAACTAACATGGTTGGTATTGTGTGTACCTATATATATCTCATTTGGTAGTCAATACTTATTATAAAATTCATATTATAGGGTTGGAGTAATCTTTCAATAGTCATTATGATAAATTACCTTAAGATTATGATAATAATAATATTTTCTATATGGATGCTAAAACTTATTTCTGTATTAGAAATTTCTATAAGAATGTATATATTATACAACACATAGTTTTTTAAAATCCAAATTCTATTAGTAAAGTACGTGATTTTCAATGATTTATTTATAGATTAAAATAGGAATCTCTTAATATAATTTTATTTGATGATGTATTCATAGTGATTGATTTCATCAAAAATGTAGATGCATATTTTGTCAATATAAATATAGTAGGTAACATTATTTTATTTATGGTGTTGTATGTGAATGGCACACTACATGTTGGAAATGATAACCCATCATTTGACTTTTTAATGGATTGGTCTGGAAAATTCATCTCAATGATTGACATTGGTGAAGTTTCTAACATACTATGTATATAAATATATATAGATAAGGGTTATGAAGATTATTTCATAGAGTATAATCCCATATATTTATAACCTACACAACAATAATATTATAAATAACTATAATATGGTATGTTTTCAATTTCTATATAAATTGTCTCTTATATGGACTCAATGTCCCTCTATACTGATTCTAAAAAAATTAATTAATGAGATTACATATGCTTCATAAATTTTATAAGTCATATTTTTCATTTTTTGTACTCCACATGAGATCTTATATACATAAAGAATTAACATTCACCCTTTAAAAATAATACTTTTTCAACATTAACCTTTCAACACCTAGTTTTTCAGGTCTTTGTTTAGATCTATTGCAATGTAAATACAGATTCTTTTCTTGGATCTAATGTGGAAAAAATGTTGAGTTTTGAAATGAAATATATGTATAATCATCCTACATTTGGTACCTCATAGCTTGTTTGGGAGTTTTTGGAGAAAAGGGTGTCTACTTCATGATTTAGGCCAACTGTGATCCGATTTCCAGATTTAAAAAAATTATTCCTTTTATAACTCCTTAATTTTCAATATTTTTCACTCATTAAACATCCCAATGGACCTCAAATTACCTATTTAAACCACCATATCCATATTGATTCCTTATTAATTCATAATCATTGTGGATTTGGGTCACTTATTTCAGTATTGGGCCAACCCGTGAGCCCATTTTCAGTTTAAAAAAATAATTTCATTCATTTTAATAGTATTATTTTTTAATACATTTTGGTGATTACGCCTCTCAATAGAGCCATAAATATCTTTCCTATCCCCCATATTCCTTCCTTCTTCTATTGTTCTTATCATGGTCACAAATTATGGTAAAATTTATCAAAGCTTCTCAAATCTTCCCTATTTGGTAAAGAATTTTTTAATAAATCATCGATTTGTAATATATTTCACCAAAATCATCTTTAACTTTTTTTATAGACTTATGGAGACTATAAATTGACTTCCAAAATATTCCCTACCCTCTAAGGGTGTGGATATTAAGAAATATTAAGAGTTATCTTGTTTTCAAGGTGAGTTTCCTTATCATTTCTCCTCCTTCTTCCTCCTTCTTCCATTATTTCATGGATCTCTCTTCCTCAATGCTCATGAATGACCTGGGGTTCTATTTTTTGAGGATTGTTTATGGGTTATTCATTATTTTATGTATGTTATTCATAGATATAGGGTTTGCGAAACCTCATGGAAGGTTTTCGGGTCTTCATTTCCATTCCGCCATGGTTTTTGAGGTTGGATATCCAAATATTTTCCTTTATTAGTAATCATACATATTTTTATTTTTTTTAAACATTATATGTAGGATAGGTATTGTTTTTATCAATTTTTTATAATTATTTAGTGTGCACAAAGGGTAGTTTATGCCGTTTTTATAATAATTTTGTTGTTTTTGTTAATGTGTGCACACTAAGTGTTTTTTTAAATGATATATTTACTTTCACACGTGAATTACAATATTTAGAACACATTTTAGATATTTAAATAATTTTTTTGCATGAAAAATAAGTTTTATTACATTATTAATGTTAAATAGATATAGTTTTATTAATTGTTGCATGCCTCATTTTAGGGAAAGTGCTCATTTGGCTTTTGAGTGCTCAAGGTGATATAAAATGAATGTTGAGGCTTATGAAAATTATTAGAAGAAGGTGAATAAATGTTTTGGGTTCTTTAGGTGGGTTATATTCTGGTTTTGGGTTTTATAATGCAGTGATTATTGGTTTTTAGTGTGTTTTGGTATGTGTTCTCAGTAAATGGCCAATTTCGAACCTTTTTAGAAATAGACGGGTTTTGAATGTGTAACAAGAGTTTTTAGGGATTTAATTAAGTTTCATATGTATGAAAATGGAGTATTTAACCTTTTCTATGGATAGTAGAATAGTTTCTTTTGAAAAATATTTTTTTTCTAAAGATTTCATAAAGGCATGTTTGGCATTTTTCTTATAAAAATGGTTTTCATGTGTACTTCATGTTGTATCATTTGGAGCCATTTTATGGTCCATGAAATTAATTTTATTAAATGGTTTTCGAGATTCCAAATATGGTTTGATATGGTAATGGTGGGTTTTTTCCCTTAAATAAGATTTTGTAAATGGATTTAATGTATAAAGCCTCATTATACTTCATGAAATTTTATTATGAGAATTATAAGTGGTTTATTGATCCGCGAATGAAATATGAAGCATGTTTACGGGCTATATGTGTGTGTATTATTTGTGAATGAATTTTTTATGTGAGCAATGTATTTGATAATATATTGAACATGATTGAGCACTAATGGAAAACCAATGTATCTAGGTGAGAATATGTGTACTAGTATGCTTTTCTCATTGGATATATTGTAGTCACCATCTGCATAAAGTGTGTTTGGTTCATAAATTCAGTAGTGTGTGTGTTTTATATTAATTTTTACATTCATTAAATTATCCCTCTTGAAAAATGTTTTTATTTGGAAGTTATGTCTCTTTGAAATTGGTTACTATCATTTCTTGGCTATGAAAACATTCTCCCATTTTAAATTATATTCATTAGAGCATAAAACAATGTTTGGAAAAAATTCATTTATTTATTTTATTTCATAATTATAAATGATTATTCATTTATTTTAAATTAAGTGATTTGTTAATAGAATTTTGGTCTATCATACAGAGTTTTAATACTCACTTTTATAGTCTTTTAATATTTTTCTCCCTTCTGCAGATTTCAACTTGAGATTGATATCTTTGGGGGTTGTCTAATAGATTTATTGGGTAGTGTCCAGTGAGGTTACATGGAGTTAGTTGGTTGTAAGGTCTAGAGAGTTGAGTTTTCTCATTTAGATATACATTTAGTTTAATGGATAATTTTTTTTTTCAACTTTTATATAAATGTATGTTTGGATGTCTGATTCTTTCTCCTACTTTTTTACTGTTTATTCTTTTGGAAAAAACGTTCCCTTTTCCCTCTATATGATTCCCTCAGTGCTTGTATCCATTCCAATTCAATCAAGAACACCTCTCGGGATTTTTTTCTGAGTTTATTGGGTGACCGGTTCCGGGTCGACCCTGACTGGATGATGACAAAATGTTATCAAAGGAGGTTGGATCTTAGAAAAACATTATTTTTAGAGAAACCTTTTTATTTGTGTGATGTCAAGGTAGATGATGTATTACTGTGGGAAAATGAGGGTTATGTTAGGGAAGAGTGTCACAAACTTCTGCTCATCCTGATCCTAATATGTCCATGGGATTTTAAATTTTAATGGTTTCTTTGGTTCTTAATTTTTTTGGTGATTGGGATACAACAAGGGGACATGAAATAAAGTCCTTCGTGAACTTGTAGGTACGGGAAAGCCATGTGAATCCAGGGAATTTTCCAATGAAGTATCTCTGTATTGGGGGAGTGTCTGAAATATGTCCACCAACCCTATGGTAAAGTCACCCACTATCACTAGTTCCCATTTGTGGGTCTCTTAGTCCTTTTTTGAATTTTAAAATTTGTTTCAAATGTACTTGTGTGAGAATTGTGGAAGTGTGTTATCAATTCCTAATATAATTTTTTTTAGAATTTCGGGTTTTTGTTAAACTAATATTTGGTGAGAAAGTATAATGATTTAACAGTATTGAATTTCTACCTAATGGTTTATTGAAATAAAATGGTTTTAAGGCCAGAATTATTTTATGATGATTATGAAAATTTGTTTAAAATTAGATTTTAGTTCTTTTGAAGAGTGTTTGAATATGATGATTTGGTTTTGGGAATTGGTTTTGGGAAGATGGTGTTTTAATAAAAATGGTTTTGGCCATTATGGGTGTCAGATTAAGAAAATAGACCTTGCTAAATTTGTACAAAGGGAATGGATTGTATAAAATGAATTCTTGTTTGGGAAGATGTTTTAAAATAAATGAAATGTGTTATAAATCAAATGGTTCTTGAAAAATATGGTTTTTTGGGATGCTGAAAAATGTTTTTAATAAACGGAGATGATTTTGATGGAGACCTATGGGGTTAATTTTTCATGCTCGGTAAAATGGTTTGTTGTGTGGAAATATGAAAATGGTTTTTGAATTGGGGTATAGTGTTCCTATGGAAGGTACATGATTTTAGAAATGGGTTGAATTATTTGGATTGTTAAATGGGGATTTTTTAAGCCATTTGTGTTTTCATGGGTGACCACATGCATGGTTTTGTATACATTCATTTATGGATGCCCGATATTGAATAGTGGTTGGGTGCTCGAGGTGGAATGATAATGTGAATGTCAGTCTTTCTTGATGAAGCTCCATTGGTGAATGTGAAAATCCACCAACTTAGATTGTTTTCTAAAAGTGTTCTAAGCTACAAATTTGTTGTGTTTTTTGTAAATTAATGTTTATGTGGGTTTCTTTTCATGTTTTAGAAGTGTGTTTTGTTTGGTATACTTCCTCATTATCTTGAAGTGATAAACTTTATGTGTCTTGAGATGGGATCTAGTTTGTGGCATGGTTTTGGAGAAATTTTCAGTGAGTTTCTATGGATATTTTAAATGTTGTTATGTGTTCAAAGAAGGTTCTCCATTGGAAAGACTTCCTATTGATCATCCTAAGGGTTTATTTCAAAAATTAAATCCACATCTTCAGATGATGCCTCATCAATTTTTATGGAATAGATATCTATTTGGTCTTGATTTAAAGTGGTTTCCTATTATGATAATTATTTTGGACAAAACAATAGTGTTCAGTGAAGTTGATTTGTTTCTCTGTTTTACTTGTCCATTAGTCGCCTTATTCAGAGTGAGAGAGAATAGGGATATGTATATTTTCGTTCACATTTAGTTTAAGGTGTGTTATTGAGAAAGAGAGTTTTGTGGGGTTTATTGATCTATAGCTCATGGCTACAGTGCATCAAATGCTTTAAACATTAGGGCTCCAGCCATAGGCCTCAGAGTGAATCTTTTCACACAGTTATAAAATAACCAGAGGTGTGGGGAGCTCAACTAAGCTCCATCCATAACCATTTTGTTAAGGTAGTTTATATGTTTTTATTGTGGTTTCTCATCAGTATGTTTTTTATTTTTCTCTTAATTATCTTGGTGGAATTACACATCATATAGTGTCTATGGTTTTTCCATCTCTGATGTAGGTTTCTGGTAAATGTCCCAATGTGGGTTATCAATGTGAATCAGGTGTGGTATTGGTTTTAACAATTCATAGTTGGAATCTTTTGGGAGGTTCTTCTATTTTTTTTTGTGGTTTTATTTGCCAAACGATTAGGTCCCTTCCCTCCCCACCTCGAGTGGTGGGGGTTTTGATCCATACTAATTGTGTTAGCCCAGTTCTTATCTCCATCATTCAGGAGTGGGTGGTTTAAATGTTCATGTTGTAACCCTCATAACATGGGAATGTAGGTTTTTTAGGAGTGTTTTTCTGGGAATATGAATGGTAGGTCTGTTTCTATTTCATTTTAAATTCTTTTTTTTTTCATTTCTAGTTGGCGTCTAATGTTGGAGAGACCCACTGTGGGTGTCGAAGAACTTTCCTTTGAGGAAACTTTTGATGGTAGATTTGATTTAATGGTGGGGATACCATTCCATCCTCCCTCCTTGTCATCAAATTTCGTGTGTGCTCTTTTTTTCGGTGATCATTGGGTTCATTGGTAGAAGCCCCAAAAATCTGGTTCTTGGCATGGTTGTGGAGGTGGTGGCTTGATCTTTCCATTGAATCTCAAGAAGTGGTTGTGATTTGGTGTTATGATTGAGAAATAGAATTAAGTTCCTTTTATGGTGGGTGATATTTACATTGATTGATAGGTTTTACCATGTTGATAATGTTTCATTAAGTGTTTATCTTTTAACTGGAAAGCATTGTGGTTTTCTTGGGGAAAAAATCATTAATGTTAGGGTGAATTTTCACACCTCATTTTTAATTTATTGGATTTGATCCTATTTTTTCTAAATAACTATACTTTTCTTGGGTTTTGGGTGAGATTAATGTTGATTATTTCACATCCATTTATGTATAATCACCTTATAATGGGTTTCCCATAGCTTTTTTGGTAGTTTTTGGAGAAAAGGGTTGTTACTTCATGATTTCGTCCAACCGTGAGCCCATTTCCTGATTTAAAAACAATTTTTCTTCTTTTCAAACACCTTCATTTTGTAAATTTTTTTCATTAATTACACATACAACATGGAATATCCTGACCTTTTAAAATTACTATATCTATTTTTAATCCTTAGGAATTCATACTCATGGTGGATTTGTGTTATTTATTTAAGAATGGGTCCATCCCATGAGTTCTTTTCCATTTTTAGAAAAATAGATTGCTTAATTTATATAATATTTATTTTTTGATATATTTTGGTGATTAAACCTATCAATAGAGACCAAAAAACCTTTGAGAACACCCATGTTCCATTTTTCTTCTTTGGAGTTCATTTAAGTCGTAGATTTGGGAGAAATGTCTCAAGGCTTCTAAAATCATCCAGATTTGGTAAGTTGGTTTGCTTCTTTCATGAATCATTATTTTTTTCTCTTTACACCCAAATATTATTTACATGGTTATTTCAGATATAATTATCCTCTTCATTTAGTTGTAATCCATTCCCTATTCTCCAAGGTTTGGAGATAAGGGAATAGGTAGGGTTATATAGTTTTCAAGATGATTTTTGTTTAACTTTCTCCTCCTTCCTCATCCTCCTTCCATTATTTCTTATCACTTTCTTAATTACTATTCATTAAATTCCAATTTCCATATTATTAAATGATTTTTATGGGGGTTTTTATATTTTTGGGTTTGGTATTTATAGATATAATGTTTTTTAACCTCCATGGATGGCTTTCGGGTGTGCATTTCCATTCTACCATGGTTTTGAGGTAGGTTGTCGTATTAACTACCATTATAATTCCAGATTAATCTTTTTCATGATTGTTTCACGTTATATGTATGATATTAATTGGTTTTCCCCAATTTTTTAATTATTTAATGTTCAAGAAGGGTATTTTATGCCTTGTTTTAAGAAAATTTTATTTTTTCGTTAAAGTGTGCGACACTATGTGTCTGTTTAGATGATCTATTTGCTTTCTTAACTGACATATAAATTTTTTAACCTATTTTAGCTATTTAAATAATCTTTTTTCATGAGAATTGTTTTTATACACATTTTAGTGTTAAATAGTGTTTGTTTTAATAGTTGTTGCATGCCTCGTTTTCGAGAAAGTGGAGGGTTTCCTTTTTTCTTCACATGGTGATATTAAATGACTGTTTTGGATTATAAAAAGTATTTTATGCACATGAATAAAATTTTCCGGATTCCTCATGTAACTTCCAATCTGTTTTTGGGTTTTATAATGCAGTGAGTAGCAGTTTTATTGGGTGTTTTATCATGTGTTCCCAGTAAATGGCATGTTTGGAACCTTTATAGAAATGGATGGGTATTTAATGTGTAACTTATGTTTTTAGGGGTTTAATTAAAATTTATATTGATTAAAATGTGGTTATAAACCTATTTATGAATTTTGTAAATGGTTCTTTTGGAAAATATTGTTTTTTTGAATAATTCTTAAATGCCCGTTGGGCATTTTTCTTAAAAAAATGGTTTTCCCATGTAATTCATGTTTTATGATTTGGTTCCATACTGTGGTCCTTGAAATTGATATATAAAATGTTATTGGGGATTCCAAATATGGTTTGATATGTAAATGGTGGGTGTTGGTCTTTAAAAGATCATTTTTGAATGAAATTTATCCGCAAAGACTCTTTATACTTATTAAAATTGTTTTGTGAAAATATTATGTGGTTTATTGATCTGTGAATGAAATGTGAAGAATTTTGTATGATTCTTGTGTGTGTATGATTTTGGAATGAAATTTTCTTGTGAAATGTTTATTTGATAATATGTGTAACTTGATGGATAATTATAGGGAGACCAGGGTATCTAGGGGGGGGGGTGGAATTATACCAGTATGCTATTGATCTAGATTGGTTTCTTCTATATTTCACATAGCAAGCTTGATAATGATGACACTAAATAAAATATGATGATGATGATGGGGACCACTAGGTTATGAGTTTTTTCCTTACCAGTTTCTCATTCATGAGAATAAATATTTCTTTATGGTTGTTCTTACACCGCGATATTAGGTAGCTAGGGCCCACAACGAACTAGTACCATGGAGTGTTCTAATGACTTGTGCTCATTTGATATCCTATACTCACCATCATCATATGGAATGTTTAGTTCATAAATTCAGAAGTGTGTGTGTTTTATTTAAATGTGTATGTTTTTTAATTTATCCCTCTTGAAATTTTTTTTATTTTGAAGTTAAATCTCGTTGAAATTGGTTACTATAATTTCTTGGTTATGAAAACATGCTACCATTTTAATTTATAAGGATTATAGAAAAAACCCATTTTTTGAAATCTTACATTTATTTATTTTATTTCAAACTTGGAATTGATGTTTATTTTATTTTAAAGTAAGTTTATTGGGAATAAAATATAGAGATATCCTACAATGTTTTAATACTCAGACCTATATTCTTCTTCAATCATTAGCCCTTGTGCATGTTTCATCATGAGTTTGATCACCTTGGGTGATGTCTAATAGATGACTTAGATAGTGACCAATGGGGTTACATGGATTTAGTTGGTTTCTAGGTATGGATGGTTGAGTTGCCTGGTTTAGTTGTAATTTCACTTTCACATACAATTAATGTTTAGTTCAATTTTTATATAAAGGTATGTTGGGATGTCTGTTTCATTCTTCTGAATAGTTATTGTTTATTTATGGTTGAAAACGTTCCCTTATCACTCTAACAGATTCTCAAGGAACTTTTTGCCATCCTAGGAGGATCAGGAATGCCTCTTGGGATATGTCACAGTGCAACCCGGGTGACTAGTTTAGGGTCAACCTAGACTTGGTCATGAAAAGCCTCATTTATAAATGTACATAATGTATTTATCCATTTTTGAATAAAATTGGGAAACCGGGTGTTGGTAAGGATTATAATGATGTACAATTAGCTACATCCATAAATGCGGCAAATTTTATACACATCTATTATCTTTTATTATTCATGTAGTAATATTTGGAGAGGTACAATGTACTATTTTGGTTATATCCACCACCATTGAACACAACCCAATGATGAAAATTGAATTAAATCGTATACCTGGGGACTTGACCCCATGACATGCCCCTCACATTCAAACCCTTACCACCCCACCACCAATGGTGGGAAAGCATATGTAAAATGTTGGTAAATAATTGAATATAAATCTAACTAAGTTATTTTTCCATGTTTGAAAAAAACATTGAGAAAACTGTGTGTTCCATTTGGTCACATTTATAATACTTTCTAATTAGATGAATCTTTAAATGTAGTTATATTCATTTTTTCAAAAAATATAATTTTGATAGAATTATAGTGGTGAAAAAAGACAAATATATATATATATATATATATATATATATATACATATTCACATCGTTATACCAACATTCTCATTTCCCTAATGTCACATCAAAAGTCTACTCCCCCCTGCACCCAAACCACCTCACCCTATCCGTAGCCATTTAGACTGGATCCTGCATTAGAGGGTCAGAGTTGAAGGTATGAACCAAACATTCTAAGGGATTTGTTTGTCAATCATACTACATATCTATATAGACACATATGAATATGTGTATTTTCTTATTATTATAGAATAAAATGAAATTATATTATACACATATAAATATTAAAATATTTAATATGTTTTATTTTTAATATTTATATATATATGGGAATGTATATATATATTAAAATATTAAAATATTATAATAAATACATGTGTGTATGAAAATTTGTATATATATTTAATACAATACAACAATATATATGTATATATATATATATATATTCATATATATATATATATATATATGTATATATAAGTTGTAAATTATATTATCTAATAAAATATATAACATTCATTATATTATAAGAATTTATTTTTTATTTTGTAGGTTGTAAAATATTTTTGATGGTGTTTTTGTTAAATAATAATTTATTACACACATACAAACATTTCTATGTCGGTGTGTGAGTTAATATTTTTAAATATAAATTTATATATGTGTGTGTGTGTCTCCAAAAAAATAAATATTTATATATTATAGTGATATATATGTATATATATATATTTAATATATATATATATTTATTTTTTTTAATATTATAGAATTATATAATATATACATATAGACACACACACTCATATATATGAGGATATATTTGTGATAAATATATATTTTTATATATTTTTATCTTATATTATTACTAATATTATATATATTTCACTATCATATATATATATATATACATACTTGTATATATAAATATGCATGCATGTTTTTATGTTTTTGTTTATAGTTTTAATATATATTTTGAAATAAAAAATTATAATATATATAAAAATATTTAATTTTTTAAAATGTTTAAAATATATTATTTTAATATTATATAATCTTATAACATATATTTATACATTTATTATTAATGTATATTTATATATATTAGTATACATATTTAATGTTTTTATTTTTAATATTATATAACACAATATATATATATATATATATATATATATTTGGCATGATTCCTTAAAATCACTATCTAGTAGATATATAGATATATATATTGTAGATATATATATATATTTAAAGTGTGTGTGAATATATATATATTTACATATATGATTAATATATATTATCCTCAATATTATATAATTATATGATATATATATATATAAATTGAAAAATAGATATTTAAATATATTCTGCTTATTATTTTATAATTATAATATATATATAGAGTATAATTATATTTATATATATATTATTTTTAATATTAT
The DNA here is from genome assembly GCA_963277665.1 of Viscum album. Lineage (NCBI taxonomy): Eukaryota > Viridiplantae > Streptophyta > Magnoliopsida > Santalales > Viscaceae > Viscum > Viscum album. Next base: position 511,788,415 of record OY728141.1, on the reverse strand, counting down.
ATATTACCCCTAATGTGTGTGTGTGTGTGTGTATTACCGAATTTTTAATAAATAATTAATTTTTTTGAATATTTATATATGTATATGTTAATTTATATGTTTGTGAACATAAATTTTTTAATATAAATGATTAAATGTGAATTTATAATATACACACACACATATATATTTGTTTTTAATTTTGAATTTAAATATCTATATTTGGGTGTGTGTTACTGTGTTTAATATTGTGTATATATTTTAGTGATATAAATGTATATATATTTTTGACTTGAAAATACATATATATATATATTTAGAATATATTATTGTTTATATTCCTTAATAATATAATATATTTTTAGTTCTTTATATATATTTTAATGTATATATTTTTATATTTTTTAATTATTTTAATGTATATATTTAAGATATATTATTTTAAAAATTATACAAAAAATTTATTTCTGCATGTGTGTGGGCCATGTTTTTTAAAAACAAGGAAAAATTGACAACATTTATATGAAAAATAAGATAATTTAGTTGTTCTTGTTAGAAAACACATAATAATTAAAATCACTAATTATGTTTTTATAGTGATTTGATAATGATAAAATTTAGTTGATTGTAACAAGATTTCAATAATGAATTTCCTTGTGTGCATGAGATTGATTATAGATATTTTAATGAATAATGATGGTTTAGGTCAATGATTTTCAGAGTTTAATTGAACTTTGTGTTCTAATAGAGGGAGTGTATTAAGAACTTATTCTCATATAGTATTATGAGAGATGAGATACATCTAACTGGTGTTTTTTTTGGATATTGAATGTTTTGGGGGTCAGTGGTGGCCTCTGAGTAGGGTTGGGGTGTCCCCACGTCTGTTTTTAGGAACATGGAGCCTCCAAGAACATTATGATATTTCACTAGATATGGAATGTTATGTATATGGGTTCATGTCCCCAAGAATGGCCATAAAATGACCAAGATACCTGAGTCAGGTGTCTGATGTGGTATCAAGAACCTGATAGAGATGAGGTTGTTTTCTAAGCAAGGTGTAAATGTAATTCTATAAGCTAAATTTTAACCATCCATTTAAGAGACCCCTATGTTAGGTGATTCTACCAGATAAAAAGTCTCCCTCTCTCTTTATTATCTTATATTGCTCTCCTACTTTGACCCATGACGTGTCAAGGTGTATTTTTTCATCAATTGCGGTATGGTAGTTCCTGCTCCTCATCCCATTGTTCTCCAATATTATTCTCCCTTTTATTTATATAGGTTTGGTTTAGGTACTTCATTATGTTTCTATAAGAAAATGGTTGAATAATAATGATATTAAGGGGTTTCATGTTGTAGTCAAATTAAGATGTATAAAGAGAGGAGATTTCAGTTTTTATCATTTTTATGTTTGAGGTATGTTTCTCAATTGATTTCTCAATGGATTCTACTAATTTTTATTGGAATTGGTTTCCAATTTATTTTCTTGTGATGGGAATTTTCATCATATGTGTATTAGAGGCTTGAGATAGGAGGATGGTTTGCAATTTTTTGATGGTCTATCTATGTGGGTCTCCTTTGTGAAATTTAAAATATTATGAATATTATAAATAAATTTTCTAATTAATTATATGTGTTTATATATAAATAATAAAATTGGTTGGTATGAGGTAAGGACTTAGATGGGTAGTGATGTTGGGTATGGGCTTGGTTCAATGGTCGAAGATCATAGGATGGTATGTTCACTTCACCATGGATCTTGGTAGTCCCTTTAATGTTTAATAATATATTGGTATGAATGTTCCTCACATTTGTGTTGCTTTGGTATGGGTTGAAAAAATATTTTTATGGGGCAGGTGAGTTTTGGATTTTGAAATAGGCTTACGTTAATCATTTTTACAGTGAGTTGATTTTGTCATGCATGAGTTGGAGACATGAGCATCTCCCAACATCCATCCCAAAAAGGGGAATCATGTATGGTTTGGATTAAGGAATTCAGAAGTGATTATTATTATTGATAAAATTACATATAACCTGAGTTTAAGAAGATTGGATGGGTTCTTAACCTATGGATTGTGAGGTCCATGCATAAAGGTCATGTTCTTACTAACTATAAGAATTTTATAGAAATAACTATGAATATAGCCATGATACCTTGTAAATATTTAAGTGAGAGGATTTTTATTGTGGGAATGAGGATAATAGTTATGGTAAGCTATTGTGTAACACCCAATGTTTCTGTGAAATATATTTTTGAATTAATTTAATATTTTTTTATATTTTCATGCAACATTGAATGTAGGTTGTGTTATATGAAAGAACCATGTTATTTATGCCATGTACACTACACCATGTCAAAGTTACATTATACGATACCCAATGATAATTTTATTCCACACACAATAACTACATGTCTTGTTCTATAGGCACCACCGACTTGGCTTTCACTACACGCAGTACAGACATAGGGTGCATTAAATGCATCATTCAATTTATACAAAACATCATTTTAATACACTAATTTTGTAAAAATGATAATTAAAACTTTTTTTTGTAAAATTATTTATTATTAATAGAAATAAATACTTCTAATATATTATTTATATTGATGATAATAAAAATTATAGTTTATTTTATAGTTGTTAATTGATTAAAAAAATATTATTTTCACAAAAGAATGACTTTTTATGTCCTATGAAAAATTACAAAATTTATTTTAGAAACATTTAGAAATATAATTTTTATAAAATAAATATCCATTATGAATTCAGAATGTCCAAATTCGATTTGGGTGAATTTTTAGGATTTTTCTATGAAATGTTATTTTTCGATGTATAGTGAAAAATAATGAATATTAATTAAAAAAGATTTTTTGTCTAATAAATTTGTGTAGTTAAATTATAAATTCAGTTTTTTTAAAAGACACATTAGATAAATGATGAATCTATATATCCAATTCAGGTCATTGGAATATATTTTTTAATTTAGATATAAAATCTTAATGAACTATGAACATTCCCACATTAATACCCCGCGTTCATGAAACTTCAATGAGATTAGAACAAACATATTATTTACGCACCTATGAAATGAATTTTGAAAAAAAAAGAAATATAAAATTTTAATCAGTATGATATTTACATGATAATAATATAAATATAATTTTTTACAATATGTATTGATGAATGTGATTAAGATAAATTACAAAGATTAAGGTAAAATTAAACTCATCAAGAAAATACACCTTAAAAAATAATGGCCTAAATGTCCTGTATTCTTTTCCAAAACCCATTTAATGGCCATATTTCTTCCTTATACCTTTTATTATTGAGTTTGTTTTATTTTGTAAGTCATTTTTATGAAAAAATTGAGAATACCAAATTTGTTTCAAAAAATACAATGTGTGTACACTCATTCCCTATAAAAGGACACCACATCTCCTTGTTATTCACACAACACAAACCAAATAGGTTCATCCAATTTCATCCCAATACAAATAAAAACATCCCAACCTTACTCTTTGATGCCTCCCATTAGGCAGAATACTATACAAGGAATCCATTTAGTGTAAACCAAAAGGAGTCACACTACTAGAAAAAAGGCCTATACACATGGTTATCTAACAAAACCATAGTTATATGTTCAGCTATACCTAAATTATTCATTAATAATGGGTATATATGATATTTCCTAACTTATACCCATAATTCTTACTAAACTGCAGTAATAGGATCCCTGCATAAGCAAGAGAAGACAAAAATTATCAAGAGAATGCCACGAGAATTCCTATCCCCACTATTTAGTAAAATCATTGGTATAGGTTTAACCAATACCCATGATTTTAATAAACTGTGGGGATAAACTTCAGGACTATAACCTATACCCTTGTTTTTCCCAAAACTGTGGGTACAAGTGCTTCTATACACTGCATTCAGGGAGATCCATGTGTATAGGTTTTAGTCCTGAAGGCTATCCCCATGGTTCATTAAAACAATGGGTATATGTGAAACCAATAATTATAATTTTAATGACCTGTGGGTATAAGTGAAACTTATACCTATTGTTTTACTGAACCATATGTTTAGGTTCCATTATATTTTCTTTGGAAAAAATAGGACGGGAAAACCAATTTCCATAGTTTTTTACCAATACCAATTGTTTGTAAATAAATAAATAAATATATATATAATTATATATATATATATATATTTACATATAAATAAAAATTGTGTAGTGGTAATAGACATCAGTTGTGTAGAGGCTTTGAGGGTTCGGAACCCACATGGGGTATTTTTTCAATCCTATACCCATAGTTTCAGAACTATGGGTATAAGATTAATAAACTGTGGGTATATGTCATTACTATACCCACACATCAATGACCCGTGGTTTTATGAACCATGGGGATATACTATACACATATTTTTATCTCAATTTTCCTTCTTTAAGAAATTTATTTTGTTATGAAACTATATTATTTTATGATGTGAATATGATTCCAATTTACATGTTGTATCATTGAAATAATTCATTTCCATTGTATTTTATACTCTATGTATTTTTATTTTCATACATAGGGAGTGTGATTCAAAGATTCCATGTAGTAAGTGTTTATTGAAATAATCTCATTGTTTATCGATATTGTTTATGATTATTATTCCATTGATGAAATATTATGCTCCATATCTCAAGAACTCTCAAGATTATTCTAAAACACATTTTATTCATGTTATATACATGTAATGTTACCAATTTTCCACTCATTGGTACAGAATATTATCAAGAATGTGTTTTTAAGAATGTCTGACATTACTGCTCTATTTAGTTTCCCTGTTTGTTAAAACCCTTGTTTTTAAAAGGTTTTATAAAAATATACACATATTATCCTATTATATTTCATTTAAATATTAGACATGTTTTACCTTTCTAAATGAAAATGGGTTTTAAAAAAGAATATTATTGATGTTTTTTGGTATAGGTACTTTTGTTCATTTTACGGTGAAACAATAATGCTCAACACATACGAATTTACCCTCTACAATGAACAACATTCCCTTTAAGCATACTTCAAAAAAATATTTATTTTTTGAAAACATAAAATATTTTCCTAATATTTTGAAACACTTTATATTATACTGGGTTTCAATGATAATGTTCTTCCAATAGTTTTATGTTTAAAAAGTTTTTATAAACGATTTCAAAAACATTTTTTATATGTTTCAAAAAGTTTTTTTCAAAGAAAAGGATTATTATGATTTTTGAATCATCTTTTATAGGTTAAATTTTTTTTAGAAAAAGGTTTTCAAAGTCTTTTCATGATTCTTTAATAAAATTTCATGGAAAAGGGATTTCAAAATGTTTTCATGATTTCTTTATATATTTTCAAATTATTGTCAAATAAATGGATGTAAAAATTCTTTCAATATTTATTTATAAATTTTCATGAAAATAGTTTTCATAAATTTCTCAATTCTCCCTTAAAAAGTTTTTCATATTTATTTTCACAGTTTTTTTTAAAATATTTTATGTTTTGGAAATCATTTTTTCAAGAAGAATGGATAATTAAATTAAGAAATATATTTAAAATATCATTAAAAATACTTTCCCTTATAATATGACATGCTTTGGTGTTTATAATTACTTTTGGGGATATGAAACAAGGTTACATTCAATTATTTCTATAAATGGTTTGTGTTTTAATGACCTAAAATTCAAGAATATCCTTTCCTTTTAACATGTCATATGCTTGTGAAATCAATTTATCTTTCATAGTATATATTTCTATCAATCCCTCTACCTTTCAATAGTAATGACTTGAAGAAATGATTATGAATCCTGTTTGTTTTCCATAGGTTAGGATAAAATTACCTGTTTATGATATCCATTTTATTTTGTGGGTTTTTTATGATTAATGGTTATGATCTCGTGGAACATTTATGTTTGATTTCATTATGAGATGGGTGAGATCTATATTATCCCTCCAATGTATTGAGGAAGGAAATATATCTCGTGAGATATAATAAGACAGTATTGGGAGTGAACCTTGACAACTAATATGTCCATGATAGTGAACGATAACTACCAAGATTGTATGGGGAGTGAACTCATACAACTAAGATGGCCATGGTAGTGAATCATGATTATCAAGATGGTATGGGGAGTGAACCCATACTACTAAGATGTATTTTTATCAATTCCTCAACTACTATGGAAATAATATTACATACTTATGTGTCTTTCAAATATCTTATCTTATTCCCATGTTATGCATTCATGGATTGTTATTTTTTATTTTCTTATGATTCATGTCTTATGAACTACCATTTTTTATGACACGAATCATGTTTGTGATCTTATGATATTAAAGGAATGATATACTCATGTTATGATCATATTCTCATGCCATTATGCTCACGTTTATACTTACATGTCTCCCTTTTTAATACATAATAGGCAATTGCAATCACAAATTTTTTATTTTTTCTTCCCACTGTTATGAAGATATGTATTATATTTGATGTGTCTATGTGGGGTGCATGTCAATAATAACATAGTGGGTGATAATGTAGCGCAATTATTTACTAGTGTTAATATATCCATGTTTCCAAAGGCACTAGACTAATACATTCTATCACTAATAGAATTCAAGGTATTTTTGACGGGATACCATCACAAATAGGTTTTAGCAACGGGAAACATCACCATCGCGAATAAGTCTCCAATTATTTACTTTATATTTATATAAGCTCTTTTGCGACAGGACCATCACAAATACTTTTTTTACAACGGGCTCATAATCCCGTCGCAAAGATGTTTTATGAAAAAATTATTTTGACTTTTTTCGAGGGGATCCCGTTGCAAAATAATAAATAAATTTTTTTAAAAATAAATTTAATAAAATTTTATTTGTTGAATAATTAATTTTAATATTATTAAAATAATAAAAAATTAAAAAATATTAAAATTCTAAATATTCAAAAAAACATAAAATATTATTATGATTATTGATAAATTAATTTTAATATTATTAAAATAATAAAAAAACATAAAAAATAAGAAATTCTAAATATTCAAAAATATAAAGAAATAAATAAAAAAGTCATAAAATATTATTATGATTGTAGATAAATTATTTTTAATATTATTAAAATAATAAAAAAATATAAAATAATAAAATTCTCAATATTCACAAAAAAATATAAAAAATAATAAAATATTATTATTATTATTATTATTATTTTGTAAAATAAACAAATATTATACAATATAATACTGAAAAAATATATTTAATAAAATTATGATTAATGAAACAATAATATTAATATTATTTAAATAATTAAAAAATATAAAATATTAAAATTCTAAATATTCAACAAAATTCATAAAATATTAAAAATTAAATTATGTAATAATCACACCATTATAAAAGACAGAAACTGTAAATAATTAATATAACAAAAAATATAAATTGAAATGTTTTTGGCATAAAAAAACACTGGGGGGTCGTCTTCTCGAGGAGGTGGAGGAGCTGAAGGAGCCAGTGAAGGAAACTCCATCCCTAAACTACGAGTCAGACGACACATGTACTCCATCTGCTCGTGATGCTACTTCTCCCATAGATGCATCTCTTCCTCGTACTGCTGTTGCTGCTTCCATTGACACATCTCCTCCTCGTGCTGCTACTAATGTATCTTTTCTTTCTTCTTCTGCGAACTCTCAATATGGTCATTCTGAGCTCGGAATTGCTCCTGATAATGTGATCTAGAAGATGATTCCACTCCACGATCTCCTCTTGATCTGGATGATGGCATCGCAACAGTTCCATAACAAGTACCAGGAGTCAAATGAGAGCTGATACCAACTACTCGGCCCTTCTCAAAGCCATACTAAGTCACCTTCATCCATGCCACCTCGTCGAAATAGTGGGCACTGGTCTGATCAGTCACCTCATCCTGACCCTCAAACTATTTATGAGAAGTCGCAGCCTCATATGACTCCATCTATTCCAATTTGAAATTAAAATTGTGAAAATATTATATGCAGTTAATTTTCAAATAGAAAAAAATAAGACTAACCACAATCTGACACTCGTGATCATCTCTAATCTCTCCTGTGGTTGGATCACTGTACATCATTTGATAAACACCATACTCTATAATATCAGGATGGTAGAATTCCTATATAAATATAAATTAAACTGTTTATTTTTGATTTTTTACAAAATATTTTAAAATAATACTTACCATATGCTCTCTATGTGTACTGAATGTACGACTACCAACTCGATGTGTCACCTCCTGTCTCCCCTAGTTCTGCTGAACCAATGAGGACCTCATCTGAAATCCACCACCCAACCAGTGTGCACATAATCCATCCCAAAACTGAGATGAAATGTACTCTGGTTGGTGGGATCTACACGACTCATCAAATACTGTCTCTCATGCTTTCTTAATGGTCGTCTTTCACAAATAGTTCAAAAACTGATGAAAATGCTCACGCATTGACACCTCCCATGCTGCCAAGGATATCTTCATGCATGCTATCATCGATAGAATACCATAAAACCTACAAATAATTTATAATATGAAGTTATTAATATAATAAATTTTCAAATAAATATATCTTATTTACGTACCATCCAATGATTGTACATACTGACCTGCACATCAACGGGAATTTGTTCACATGTGGTCCATGGTTGTGAAAAATAATTTCACAATATAGAGCTCCCTTGTCCAAAAACTACATTTTAAAAACTATGAAAAAAGATTAAATAATCAAAAAAATAGTATATATATATAAATAAATTAATGAAATATCAGTAAAATATAAAGGTTACCACACCTCCGTGTGCGTGGATCGTAGCCAAGACATGGACATCGCTCAGAGATAGGGTCAGGAATCATCAGTTGCGCAAGACCGTGCCCCCTCCGCATACATTCTGAACCACCAGTAGGCTGAGGGTCAGATGATCCTACATCCCCCTCATCCAAAGGTAGCTCATCCTCCCCTAACACATGAAAAAGATCAGAGTCCATCTGAAACAAAAAATGAATGTTCTTAGTAGATAGTTGAAAATAACTATTATATATATATATTATTTATGATCATAATAAACATTTAGCTATTACAATGTTCACCTTTATCATCATATTCATATCTAACGATGTCAATGTAATCATATTCCTTTTCTGCAACATCAATATCCATATGATTTTCACTTTCATCATCCCTTGTCATTTCAATTTAATTTGTAACATAATTAACATCTTCATCACCATAGACCCTTAATTCTTGGGTGTCCTCATATATATTCACGTTTATTTATGAACAACATATATTTTGAGTAGTCTTTTGAAAAATTTCAATTTCTTCCACTTCAGTGGAACAACATTCATTTTGAGTAAATTGATTTTCCCGATATTTTATTTTTATTATGCTCCACCAATCACCCAGGTATCTTGAAGTAACATAGTACATTGCATAATAAATTTGATGTTCTTGTTGAGCCAGTAAAAATGGTTCATTTACTATAAGAAGACTTTTATATTTAATATCGACGATTCCATGAGTCGGATGAACACACAAGCCTCTCTCAGTATCCAACCACTGACATTTAAAAATCGTTTTGTAAATTTGTCTAAGATAACAGAGCTCAATAATTTCATTCAGAATTCTGTAAAAGCGAACTTCATTTTCTCTATGATGCGATCCTCTAAAAAAAACTTCATTGTTCATTGTTTTTTTAATTCCCCATATGCAGGTGTATGAAATTGAAAACCATTCACCACATATTCATTATAAGATTTAACCATTTTGGATGGTGGGTTAATCAATATACACAGTCACTTATCAATTTTATCAGCATGCTGAGACACCTAAAAATTTGTAAAACATTTATCGATATAATAAATAGTAAACTAATTTTATATTAAACCATCTATTATTTAGGTTACCAGGTTTTGAAACCATTGAGAAATTTATTTTTTGTCTGTGTTCATCAAGAAGAGTTGTTGTAATTTGTGGAACCTATTTATTGATATGATTATCATATAACCTACAAATAAAATATGTTTACATACTGTAATAGAAATTATAGAATAAGTGATAAAAGCACTCACAATACAAATGATTTCATTTATTCGTAGTTGAGCAGAACATATTTATGAGCTCTGTGATGTTCATCATCTGAATGCCATCATTTTTCAACTCTACTAAAGACAAGAATTGGCTGATTAAAACTGATAAATGATTGTCCATTTCATCATTAAAATTTCCCTTGTTCCATCCAATGCGGTTTGGTTTTGTGGGATATTCAGATTCAAAATAGTGAGAGCAGAAAAAAGAAATTTTCACTATCAAATAAGCTTCATCAATTGATCCTTCAACCGATTTGTTGTTATGCAATTTTTTTTCAATTTCGGCATGCATCTCTCCAATGGGTACATCCATAGAAACTGTACTGGACATCCACATTTAGATTCATGTAGAAAATGTAATATCAGATGTTCCATTGAGTCAAAGAAAGCAGGAGGAATGATTTTTTCTAGTTTACATATAATTACAGCAACATCTTCTTCTAGTTTTCTTAGAGAATCATAGTCAGTTGTCGCTGCACAAATGTATCAAAAAAATATGATATGCCTGTTATCGAATCCCAAATCATAGAATTCAACAATCCTCTGAATCCAATCTGCATAATTCATTCCATTATAAAATGACAATCACACCTTTTTAATCCGGTAATATGACCATTCTTAACACATCTGCCCAAATTGAATGAATAGTCGTCTAGAAGTCTCAAATATGCATCCACTGAGAAAATAAAAAACAACTCTCTATAGAAAGTGTATAATATTTTTTTGGCATCATTAACCTATGTGATTTAACATTTTCAAATAGTTCAACTTCTGTTCACCTAAAAATTTGGGCAAGATCTAATTGTGATTTTGTAGTATCCTTGGTCTTACCTGGTGTATCCATAACTGTATCAAATAAATTATCAAAATATTACTTCTCAATGTGCATGACATCCAACATGTGGCAGACCAACAAATCAGACCAATATAGGAGATCCCATAAAATGATTCGTTTTATCCAATAATGTTCATTCCCAAATCCATGAATTTTCTGTTGGTTTACTGTTGGCCCAAATGTGATGGGAGGTAATGAAAATACAATGGATTTTAACTCTTTACTAGAGATGAAATTTGGAGATCCATCCCTTTCAATTGTGCCTTTTCTGAAATGAGATTTTTTACTTCTAAAAGGATGATCTGTTGGATGAAATCTGTGATGACAGTCAAAATAGAAAGGTTTTTTTTTTCATTGGCGAGCATAAAAGCTTTATTTAATTTCATATAGAAAGGACATGATTTTAGACCATGTGTACTCCTGCCAGATAACATGCCATATGCTGGAAAGTCACTACTAATACACATCAATGCAACTTTTAATTTGAAATTTTGTTTCACAACAACATCATATGTACTAACACTGTTACTCCACAATGAATTTAACTCATCAATCAATTGTTTCAAATAACCATCAATATTATTTTCCGGATGTCTTGGGATTAACATGTTCAAATAGATATAGGGATCCTTCATCAACATCCATGGAGGTAGATTATATGAATTTATATAGATAGAGCAACATGATTACTGACTACCATAAGAACCAAACGGATAGAAACCGTCAGTAGAAAGACCCAATTGCATGTTTCTGGATTCTAAAGCAAACGAAGAATGTAGACGATCAATATTTTTCCATGAATCACCATCAGATGGATGATTCAAGGTTTTACCGGTTGAAATATGGGTTTTGTTCCATGATATCATTGACATTGTGCTATGAGACATAAATAAATGTTGCATCCTGGGTGTAAGGGGGAAATATCTCAACTGTTTTACTAGAATTGATCCAGACGTCCCTGGTTGAGCTTCTTTATAGCTCGATTGTCCACATGTTGGACAACAATCCAATGAATCATTTTCACCAAAATATAAGATGTAATCATTTTCACATGGATGAAACATCTGATAACTAATTCCTAGATTATGAACCAACCTCTTTCACTTATATTAAACTGCAGGGAACACATTTATTTCAGGTAACAGTGTTTTAACAAAAAAAAATCTGATCATTACAGTTATTTGACATTGCATTATCTTATTTAATAGCCATAAATTTTAGCAACCAATTCTCATTTGCTTATCCTATAACAAGAATATAATGCATCCTTAGGAGATCTCAACAACTCGTAATATTTGGATGGTGACATATTAGAAGTTAAATCAATATCATTGTGTGTTTCAGTTTTTTGAACAGATGGACCTGCATTATCTGATTTATTCCTAATTATTACTAATTATTCCTAATTATTACTAATTATTCCAATTTATTAATATTTATTAGTAATTATTACTATTTATTACTAATTATGGCTAATTATTGCTATGTATTTCTATTTATTCGTAATTATTACTAATTATTTTTATTTATTTCTTATTATTGCTAATTATTTCTAATTATTGCTAATTATTGCTAATTATTGATAATTATTGCTAATTATTTCTAATTATTACTATTTATTGCTAATTGTTGCTAATTATTTCTAATTATTGTTAATTATTCCTAATTATTCCTAATTATTGCTATTTATTGCTAATTATTAGTATTTATTTCTAATTTTTGCTAATTATTTCTAATTATTGCTAATTATTAGTATGCATTACTAATTTTTACTAATTATTACAATTTATTAAAAAATTTACTAATTATTACAATTTATTACTAATTATTACAATTTATTAGTAATTATTATTAGTTATTTCTAATTATTTCTAATTATTACTAATTATGTCTAATTATTCCTAATTATTGTTAATTATTTCTAATTATTGCTAATTATTACTAATTATTAGTAAGTTTTACTAATTATAAGTATATATTCCTAAATATTCATAATTATTCATAATAGTTACTAATTATTCCTAATTATTACTAATTATTCCTATTTATTAATATTTATTTCTATTTATCATTAATTATTGCTCTTTATTACTAATTATTGCTAATTATTTCTAATTATTACTTATTATTCCTAATAATTCCTCATTATTGCAAATTATTGCTATTTATTTCTTTTTATTTCTAATTATTTCTAATTATTCATAATTATTGCTAATTATTTCTAATTATTATTAATGATTAGTATTTATTACTTATTATTACAATTTGTTACTAATAATTACAATTTAGAACTAACTATTAAAATTTATTACTAATTATTATTAATTATTCCTAATTATTATTAATTATTCCTAATTATTACTAATTATCCCTATTTATTACTAATCATTCTTATTTTTTTACTATTTATTGCTATTTATTACTAACTATTGTAATTTATTTCTAATTATTGCTAATTATTTCTAATTATTCCTAATTATTTCTAATTATTGCTAATTATTGATAATTATTCCTAATTATTGCTACTTATTGCTATTTATTTCTAATTATTGCTAATTATTTATAAATATTGCTAATTATTCCTAATTATTAGTATTTATTGTTAATTATTAGTTTTTAAAAGTAATTATTAATAATTATTAGTATTTATTACTAATTATTATAATTTATTTTTAATTATTATTAATTATTCCTATTTATTTCTATTTATTACTAATTATTGCTAATTATTACTAATTATTGCTAATTATTCCTAATTATTGCTAATTATTCCTAATTATTACTAATTATTACTAATTATTAATATTTATTCCTATTTATTCCTAGTTATTACTAATTATTCCTAATTATTACTAATTATTCCTATTTATTACCATTTATTGATATTTATTACCAATTATTATTAATTACTACAAATTAATTATATACATGGCTAATTGTCATTAATAATTAATAATTACTACTAATTATTAATAAATAATACTAAAAATTTGAATTTATTAGTACAAATAAATACTAATGACAGAACAATTTAAATTTAATTTATTACAAATAATCAACAATAAAAAATAATTAACATAACAGAATGAAAGAAAATAATAAATTAATAAAACATAAATACATTGAAAAAGTATTTTTATTGATGCAGACAGCTTCACAACTTCTTCGTGAACAAAAAAATTAACTTAGATAAATTCTCTCTCTAAAATCCGAGTTTAGAGAGAAACATGATCTATAATTTGAGAGGAATGAGAGGAAAACAGATTAGGGTATATATAGGTTAGATTATTTGTGACCAGATTATTTGCGATGTGTATCCTGTTGCAAATAGTATCTTTTGCAACGGGACCCGTCACCAATACCAACGCCCGTATTAATTACTGTCAGCGGTTAAAAAGTTATTTGCGACGAGACCCATTGCAAATAGTCCCTGCTAACACACCTTTTGCGACAGGATGACATCCCGTCGCAAAAGGCTATAAACCACCGTCGGTTATTTGCGACGGGCCCCATCACAAAAACTTAATTATTTGCAATGGTGGGATCCCACCATCCCAAATAACCTTCGCGCGGTTTGGCACGCTATCTGTGCCAACTGTTTGCGACAATAGATGAAATCTCGTAGAAAATAATTTTTTATTTGTGACGGGTCGTTACCCGTGTCGCAAATAACCTCTTGGACGGACCTTTTGCGAAGGGATATATTCCCATCGCAAAAGGCCCGTCCCAAAATTCCTTTTTCCCGTAGTGTTTAGGAATCTTTTTGTATAATGTTTGAAGTATTTCAAAATTGTAATGTAATTTTAATATATGAAAATTGAGGGTCTCTATAGTTGGTATCCGATCAAAGGTATTGTTAACCTTTTCTAGCCATGATGAGGAAACCATAGTGAAAAACCTAAGGGAATGTCTAAAAATATGTTAAAGGATAAGGAAAAGTATAGAAAAATGTCCTAGTATTATGGTAAAATATAGAGATAGTTGTATCATATAATGAAATCAATGTCTGGATAATACAAGTGGATGTGTCTCTAACCTAGATGTACCTAGGAATAACAACTCTAATATGGTGTGTTCGGCCTGACTCGACATAACCTTGTTTAAACCAATGGGCCTTTCCGCACACCTAGTTTGGCACTCTCATGGGATATTCTTTGGGAATACCCAGACTCTTGATGAGAAATCATGAAGGATATAAAAATAATTTGTCTATTAATAACCTAGGATAAATCTAATGTGTCATAGAGTAATGAATGTTTTATAATTTAGACATCCTATAATTAGTTTTTCATTATCATATCTATCCTCAATATCATATTTGTTTCATACTCAATGATTTCTAGTTTTACTCAAATGTGAGATCAAGGAGGAATTGGGTGAACATTGTATGTGATAAAACATTAGCGGATGAGTAATCAAATGGGATACTCACTGGAGTAAAGGATGTTGTGATCCTTCCTAGTCAATTTTCACAGAACATGATAAAAAACATGTACCTTAACCGACTCTCATACTCAACAAGGAATGGAATGAAGGATTTAATTGAGATTTTAGTAAATGAATACCATTTAGGAATGAAGATTCAGTTCCCTTTGTGTGATGTATTTTGAATGAATAACCCAAATGAATGTCTTAGAGGGATGAGAAGGTATTTTAACTGTGGAAAAGAAGGGAAAAGCATGTAACTAAAAAAGAAAAATGAAGGGCTAAATTAATGAAATGGATGTGAATAATGGAAACCCTAATAAATCATCATAGTTTATATTCATTATGTGTGGTATGAATGGTCTTTTATAAAGCAGTTCCCTCAGGAGAAATATCCCGAAGAGAATTAACAAGGTTGTACAAGTAATGGTTTTATTTTTAATGATGATTAAACTATATATGAAATATGAAATGAATGAGGTATTAAGTGATTGGATGAGGTATCATTCATAGTGGTTATAGATAAGGAAGAATAATACAAGATTATATGTATTTATTTTCAAAAATTATGTTATATTTATGGTGAAATATATAAGGGTTTTGCAGATTATATTTTTCGATAAGGATTTAGAAGATTTTTTTTAATGTCTCTGGTGGACTAGAAAAGTGATTTAATTTTAAGGTGATATTTTCACAAAGGTAAGACAACCCCTAATATTGACCATATGTATATATATATTTTTTGGTTAATGATATTTTGGATATGAATAAGTAAATTTGATTTTAAAGATTACCTCAAAACTGATAAATGATTTGTTGATAATGTGATATATGAATGATGTTTATAACTTATTAGATTTAATGAATATATCTATTAATCTTTTAAATAAGGAAGAATTCATGTTTTTTAAATGTATTTATGGTAATTGTGCTTATTACCATGTTTAAATAGAGTACACAATGAGGATATTCACATGTTTCGAATGTGAAAATAAATAGAAACTTTGTGATTTATAGAAGATCAATGTCAAGATAATTTCATGGCCTCGTCTCTAATAATTTTTTATTGTAATCTATCAAGAGGGATATATGGTTAACCATTTATGAAATTTTTACTTTTAAACATTGATGATGTTTGCGAGATTAATTTATTATAACACATCATGAGTATATATGCATATTGGATAAACAACTCTAACATCCTTTTGTTGATGGTAACTGAAGAGAGATGGGATGACTTATCATAGATCTCATGATCTTTTATTTATTTAGGAGTGAAAATTTCACCTTATTATTTTTGTAGAAAGTGGTGAAGTGAAAATTGTTCAAGACACAACCAAATGTTGAGATTTTAATTATGAAAGAGAATAAAATATAGTATGTATATCAAATCATGAAATCTATTCAAATCTAGTGAGAGTATCAGGATAGTTGAAATGGTTATCCTAGTACCTTCTTTTATAATGAATCTAATTGTCCCTTAGATCATCATAGATTTAGGAATTCTTATTTTTAAAATTATCCTGACCATGTTCTTTATCACTCTCATCTAGAACGTGATAGTTAGATTGTCAAATACCAAGCCATAGTGCCATCCAATCTGACAATTGAACTGTTACATGGCATGGCCCGAATGGAATTCCTTATCACGAAGATATGGAAACTAGTTCTTGGGTATCAAAAATTTAAATTGGTAATGATTTCCCCTATTTATATAAACATTAAAAACAAAATAAATAAACATCACATGGCTGATTAATCAAATTAAAATAAGGAATGACAATTTTTAGGTATAATGTTCATAACATTAATAACAAAAAATGAAAAGGAAACCAATAACATCTCAAAAAACCTCCATATTTTATGATAAATTCCACCATAAAGATACAACCACTAACACCTAAAACAATTATAACACTATCAAACGGATGAACCACACCAGAAGACATATTTATATTATATAGTTCTTATATAAAAATTACTATTTACACCCAATGGTGTATACATGGTGTGAGCCAAAGCCAAGTTGAATTATACACAAATGAAAAGAATCCAAAATCCTATAATAGAAGACAAATTAATATGCACATTTAAGCAAACGCCATTGTATCATTTTCAAGAAAACATTTTTAGAAAAAACTAATTTAAAGGATACCATTTTATGGAAGACCATTTCAAAATATAATTTCTTCAAAATGAATTCTACAAAAGGACCACCATATTCCAATGGATAGAACCATGTCACAATAGAGAACCATAGTTAAATACAAATTTGTAAATAACACTAGTGGAACTCTAAAAACCTTATACCTTTGTGAATCAATGTCATAATAACCATAACCCACATCTTTCTCAGGCACAAGCCACTAGGTGGGAGAATCTAATGAGACTAGTGGTATCCGATCATAATATTAGTTTTTTAGTATTGTAAGAGTCAATATTACGATGTGAATTTGGGATTTTTCACTTTTGAGTAAACTAACATCAATACACTAGAAAAATCGAGGTTTTCCACTTCTAAATCTCTAGAATACAAGTTCTCATATTTTCATTTATGTATCTGGGATTTATATTGTTTTCAATTCCACATTAACAAATTAGATATGTCAATATATTTACAATATAATATAAAAATCCAATGCACATAAGAAAAAAACCCCATCCAAAAAACCAAAACCATTCCAAATTTCCAAATTCAGTCTAAACCATTTGGAAATACATTTCATACTAGCTTCACAATTTATGAACCCCATTTGAAAACATAATTAGAAGAGACCATTTTAAATCCATCCATTTCCATGGAAAATCCATTTTTAAATTTACACATGAACCCAAATCAATTTTGAAACATGTTTCCCATCATTTACACAGTTCAAAATTCATACTAAACATGAATAATAAAGAATCCAACATAATATAAATTACCATTTAATGTGGAATAAAATTTTAACCATTAAACCCTTTTAAAATCATATTTCATACCTTTCTTATGAGGTATAAAACCCTTTTTATGAAGCATCACATTGTTACATACATAAAACATAACCATATTTCATTATAAAATCACTTTCATCTTATATTAATGAAAAAAATCTTCCAGAATATATTTCACACCACAAAACAAATCCATATAACATGTTTAATATGACATGAATGAACATAAATATCAACTAGAAATTTTAGGTCATGAAACCACCTACATTATACTTGGAAACTAATGAAAAATGATGAAAAATTGAAACCACTCCACCACAAGACCCTATAAGGAATATACATAACACTAATTATAATGATCACATAAGACAACATAATAAAAACCCTCCTTATGTTGTACAACCTGGGGAAAATTTGGAACTTGAGAAGGGAGGAAGAGAAACCATCAAATGAGGGGTAAATCAAGGCAGTAACCAATTAATTGATGATTTTTTGATGAATTTTGGTAAATACCATCAATGAAATGATACCAAAGATTGTAATTTCATGAGCCTAGAAGTGCAGAGCTGGTGCATTATTTTAATATATTGGCATTATTATAAGGAATCATATACCGAAGGACCGAACAGTTTAGAAATCTTCGAAAAAATATTACAAACATGAACATTAAAAAACTATTTCTAACATGAAACAAAAAATATATCCTCATTTGAGAACACCATTATTCCCATAGTGGATCCCTGTATTTCAATCATAATCAACTTCTTGGAATCCTTGGTAGATAAATCAAAATAAATTGGTGAGCTCAAATGATGAGTAAGGATAAATAATATAGGGGTGGCTATAAAAAATCATCATAATCATTTATGGAAAAGTACAAAACTAAAACAAAAGAATTTTAAAACATTATATTCATCATAATATATCAATAATAAATCAAATAATTCTATTTAAACACTCACATGGATATTAAAATAGTCTAATACTCACATGTAAAATAAATAAATAATCTCAAAATGAGGTAATGCATAATACTGGACATCATAACCACTATGTTAATGCCTTGTTCCAAGACCATACACAAATATTAAGTCATGGCCTTATTTCCAGACATGAGTTTTTCTCATGAGACCTACCGATGCATCAAAAGGATTTAGTGTGCCCCACCTTTCATAGACTAATTCCAATACATTCCTCAAATGAAAAGGGTTGAACATAGCATAAACACTCGTATTAAAACTAATATATGAAATGTTAAAACATTAAACAGAAAACGTGAATGGTATTACAAAAATATATCTACTATCAAATATATTATAAACACTTCAATAAAATATTGAAGATTATATGATAATAAATAATTAAAAATTATGCATAAAATCCATGAAAGGATGTTGACAAAGATTAAAATAATATAATAATGTTATTAATACTCTTTTAGAGAAATAAACCATTTTTAATTTGAAAAATATAAAATTAAAAAATTTATAAAATAATACATTTAAAAGATATTTTTGAATCAATTTTTTTCATTCCACATTGAATCTTTGTAAAGGAATTACCATTTTTAAACAGTTATGTCCATATAAATAATTCATTAAATAAATTTGGAAAACAAATAAATTAATGAAAAAGGATTAAAATTATAAATCATTAATAACTTTATAACAATTATTTACATTAATATTCTATACTTAAAACCCTAAAAATACTCCTTTTGATTTTTTTATGAAAAATGTGCATGAATTATTAATATGTCCATGTAAGCACTTACGTATAATCATTCTCGAATAATAATTAGATTACAAAACCAACCCTTACATTAAGTATGATACTCTATGTACCTATCCGAAAATCATGTATACTTATTTTAAAAATATTATTAACATATATAAGAAACATATTAATAATTATTATATCATATATAAATCTCTAATGACTTAATGTTACCATTTTGTTATCAATTCCATGTTAATGAAATATTTTGGGTAATAATCACTTTGTTTAACGTACATGTTTTGACATTTTATTCAAGATAATATTATGTATATCATGAATTAATTACTTCTTTAATTTTTAATATGATATATATATCATATCTATTCATAATATAAATATATATAATAGATATATACTTTAAATGGAATACACCGTTCATTGAGACTATAGTCTCTATGTATGCATGAATGTTATTTTCATTTTCTTATAGTATTGAATGGAAAGATGTGAATTAAATATATGTAAAATTAAATATTATTAATTTAGCCTTATTATGTAATATATTTCATATTTATTGAGAGTATATATTTTTTTTATTCATTCTTGGTTGGTGAACAAAGAAGATGAGTCTCATCGCGTCATTGCGACGGTAAGCCGTGCATACGCATAAGCGACAATATCATTTAATAATAGTTAAATGGTATATAATTGCATATAATATAAATTTTAATGAAATAATATCATTTTATATTTATTATTTAATTCATTTTAATTCATCATTATAACAGTCAAAATAAATTATAGATGAAAAATAGTTTACACCACGGCGTGGAGACCGTAAGTCATATGTACACACACATGGTGATATTGTTTTCCATGGAATGGATATAAGGATAAATATGGTTTTAACATAACACTAAAAACATCTAATAATATATTAAATTCTTGATTAATTATTTTAGTATTGTAAAAACTTAGTAACAGGAAGTAGAAGGAGAAAATAACATTGAAATAAGGGATTAAATGATTACATCTTGTTCGGGTGTATCGTTTTGATTTGAAAAAATGGACTCCTTATGTTGGATTAAGTATAAAAGGGTGGTATATTGGATGACTTCAGATATGTTGGGAGGATATTTTGGTAGGGGTTGGTTGAGACAAGGCCTTTGTAGTAGAACTTCCCTTTTATAGGAGAGGAGAGGGGCAATATATGAAAGTCATGAAATAATAATTTATTATAAATTTAGTTTCAATTTATAATGTCTAAAAAGAGATTTATTTCGAGTATAATATGAGGATTAGTCAAAATACTCTCAAACAATAGTTTTTAGACAATTTAAGTTGATGAATTTTACCTGATATACCATGTCTTCTTGTATTTGTATACTATATGGTTAATATATTTATTAAAGAATGAAAATAGAACCACAAGTGGACCAGTAATGAAATTTCTAAGACTATTTATGTCATTTTTTTGAATCATATATTTTTATGACTATTATAACATATAATAAAATAATGTTTATTTTAAAAATTCATTTGTATCAATTTTGACACTATTTAGTAATTGATTTTTGTTAATGTTATAAAAAAATGATTAATTTGATAAAAAATAATTAAATCATCCCAAAAATGTGAAATATATCAGAAAAATAATGGATGCCATTAAAAAGAAAAAAAAATATTTTATTTTAATAATTATAATATCATTTATTTCAATCACTCATTAATAAGGTAATCAACGCATCATCGTTGTGTCATAAATAAATATATTATTTAATGTCTAAAATTTATAAAAAAATACCACAATTTATGATTTTTTTTAATATTTATAATTAATATATATAGTCTAAGAGATAATTTAAATAAACCAAATAATTTTTTTAATTAGGATATATATTTTTATGTTATATTTACTATTTCATTTAATTAAACATCATAAAATGTAATTATCACTTTCAAGTGGCTCAATGGGGTCCTAAAATTGACCTAATGATTCTCATGGCCGGCCATATATCATTTCATAGGATTATGAAACGTGTTTTGGTAGTTTTATACTATCATTATACTATTTTTACCCTTCATTACATAATTTACACTTTAACCATGGTAAATGAGAATAATTACTGAAGTTACTATTTATAATTTTGAAAAATAAAATGTACCTATTTAAACAATTTGGAACATATGATTAAAAATATGGAATCCAATTTTCCATATTTAAAACACACAATTGGATGAAATTAATTTAAAATTAATTCCCATTGTCAATACCCGAAAGCGAGTTTTTAGAAATTATAAACTATCAAATGATTGGAATGATCTTCTTTCCAATTTTATTGAGAAATTACATACAATTAAAAAAATAGATTAAATGATAAAAATAGAATGAAATTACACTATAAAACAAATTAAAAGAACTATATAACTATATAGATGAATTAGATGAAAATGGAATTTTGAATTAAAATACTATATTTTTAACTATTCATTAAAATATGATTGTTATCAAAAAATACTAAAAATTTATCTAAAATACATTTTTATGTCCCACTTCTAAATATGAATTTAATTTTTTCAAATTCGATATATAAAAGTGTCAATTATTGGATTTAAAAATGGTTCTCCATTAAAAGGCAGAAAAACTATTTTTTATGAAAAAATACAACTTTTATCTGAAAAATTGAATCTGTACTCATATTATGTCTAAGAAACAAATAATATAAATCTTAAAATTATATGGAATATATAAAATTCAAAATTTTCTCAATTCAATTCATAACATCATATTAAAGGAATAGTTTGATAGGTTATGGTGCGCTCGAACTCGGTGTTGTGTGTAGCACAAGTTATTGAATTCTTATGAAGATGCGTACTATGGAAGCTTGGGGTGTTACATTATACCATGATTCAAGAAATTGGTTTCTCAAAATTTACTCTCGAAATCGAAAACTATGGGTTTGACTTTGTAAAAAATATTTATTCAAATCCCACAAGGAAATTGCATTAACGAGACCTCCATTTTAATATAACGAAAGGGAAGTATTAAGGTCACTAGAGATAACATATACTAGGATTCCATGTTGGAAAATATTTATACGGAAGAAAATACTAACGATCATGTTATGATGAATAGATATAGAGATCATGATTATGAAAAAGTTAATACCTATAAAGGTATAAATCTATGATGATCAAAGGGGATAGTTGATTCATCACAAAAGAATTTACTATGATTTATTTGTGCTATGATATATTCCCTATAGTTGAAGAACATGAGAAGAAATTATTACTTAATTTCAGTTCGATCTCACCATTGTTCATACCTTGAATAACTTCATCTCTTATTAAAAGAGATGATGTTGAATTTGGGATTCCTGTATTGTTGGATGATCATACGATCCATAAATTTATTGGGAGATCATTAAATCTATCTTAACAAAAAAACATACCATAGGTTACCACATATGCATATGTCAACCTATACCAAGATAATAAATTAATCTAACTAACATCAAATGGAGTATAAATTATTATATCCATAAATGGATTACCATACAATGCTTACAAAAAACTGAAAATCTACCACTTTAGAAAGAGGTGATCCAAATCGACTTAAAATTTCTCTACCATATTTAATTAGGAAGATCTTGGTTGTCACATTCCAAAAATGTCTCATGTATTCTCTTGAGTCATGATAACAGATTGAATTAGCAGGTATCCATTTTGAAAAAATTCATGTTTCCTTGTTCCAAAACATAGTGGATTATTCCTTAAGTCATAAAATTTTTTATACATAATTTGTGATAGCATAACTCTCTTTTCACCAAAACCATAATTAGTCCTAAAGAAATTAGAATCCTCCAAATTACTTATTCAAATCCCTCATATCTTTATACAAACATTGTTATATTAATATAAGGAACATATTAAGGGTTATCATTTCATTAATCATATTTTCTAAAAATATAATCTTACCCTTAAATCAAATTTCATTTCCATTATAATTGTTCAACATATTCTTGAAAATCCTTAGCGAAAAACATAAATTGTATACTCCATATATAACTCACTATTCATAATTCTTGGATCTAAATATATAAATAATTAAATCATTCCAATTTAATTGTTCGCATGGAATATGTCCTTCCTTGGGTTATATATAGATTATTATTAATGTTCATTGAGTAGGGTAATGCTCATGATTTACATAGCTAAGGAATTGAATTCCATAACAATTTCTCAATATATGAACCTATTTTATGAAGAGATAACATCTTCCCATCCATTTGATGTGTTGCTCAAGGTTCTTCTCCCCTTTGTCTTGATATGTATGAAGCCGAATCTTTATTCTTCTATGTTTCTTAAAAATTTAACATTTATAAATGCTCATAATAAACGTACACAATGTTTTATGAAATTCCTCAAATATCAAATTTTTAATCATATACTGTGATAATTGATTTTGGCATAATCATAATAACTTTATTTCTAGTAATTATCCAATTTTAATGCTCAAAATCAACATATTTTACATCAAACTCAATGTTCATCAAATTCCATCTCATTTACACCATTAATTAAGACCATAAGGAACATTGTGAGAAACAAATCTCATTGGAGAAAACCACAAAATTAAAGGAAGATAATTTAAATCTCTAACATCTTAGGTTTAATCCTTGGTTATCCATGATCGTTAAAAAAATTCTAGGGGGTTCTTTTATACATATCCCCAATGTCTATATTAGGGTTATGATCAATAATATTTTTTTTCTAAATCTATTTCCATGGTTATTTCTAAACTTTTTTTGATACTAACTATAATGCCCCAATAACAAAAGTTGAGAGCTGATGAATTATTTTAATACATTAGCATGATTATACAAAATCAAATTCTGATGGATGGATTAATTTAACAGTCTTGGAAAACAGATCACATACATGAACTCTACATTAAAATTTCTAAGAAAACACATCATAGAAAATCCTTTTATTAAAACATTACCACAATAGCTTAACCCTGAATATCAATCATAAAACACTTCTTGGAATCATGGGAAAAAAAATTTAAGAGAGGGGTGAGCTATGATGCTGAGAAAGGATAAACAATATAGTATATGCTTTCAAAAATAAGCATAAATGTTCAAGGAAATGTACAAAACTAAAACACTATACTTTTAAAACATTATATTTCCCATAACACGGAAAAAATAAATCAAATAATTCCATTTAAAAATTCTCATGGATATTATACTTGTATAATAATCACTTGTAAAATCAATTTCTAATATCATAATGAGGGAATTCATAATGCCAGACAACATAACCACTACGTCAAGGCCTTATGCCCTGACCGTACAAACAAATATTTTCATGAACATATTCCAAGACACTAGTTTGACTCATGATACCTACCAATGTACCGAGGGGCTATAGAGGTCGTCACCCATCACTTATTAATTCTAATAAATTCCCATATGAAAAGAATGAAAATAACATAAACACTCATATTAAAGCTATAATATGAAAGGATAATACTTTATGTATAAACAATGAATTGTAATAAAATATCACATCCATAGTCAAAAATATCATAAACCCTTCAATACAATATGGAATATTATATCCTTATAAATTAATATCAATGAAGAATAATGTCTAATAAAACCTGATAAAATATATGAAAATAATAAAATAAAATTATCAAAAATCTTTTATAAAAATATACATTTTTTACATTTAAAACATTAAAAGTCACAAAATTTAAAAAAGAATACATTTAGAAGAATTTTTTGAATAAAAGTGTCCCATAAAACATTGAATATTTTAAAAGGAATTAGCATTTTAAAACCTTTATGTCCATATATATAAATCATTAAAGCCATTTTGAAAACATGGACATCAATGAGTATGGTTTAGAAGTATAAATATTCATAACATTTATTATGATGATTTAGTTAAATATTACATTACATAAAACCTCAAAAATATTACTTATTTAAAATTTTAATGAAACATGGAAATAAATTATAAATATATCCCTGTGAACACCCACACATAAACATTCTCGAATAATAATGAGATTTCCAAATTAACACTAACCTTAGGTCCAATACTCTTATTATGTGTCTGAAACTGCTGTATAATGTTTCTAACCATATTATTAACCGATATAAGAATATTGATAATATTTATGATATGATACATGATTATTTTCAGAAATTATATTACCCCTTTATTAACAATTCCATGTTAACGCATCATTTCGTGTAATATTCGCTTGGTTTATCGTACATGTTTTGACTTGTCATTATTTATCATATTAATTTGATTATTATTTAATTAATTTCAAAATTTATAATATGAATTATATATCTTATATATTTATAATATAAATATATATTGGATATATATTTTAAATTTAATGCAATGTTACAGGAGACGGTAGGCCGTTTGTACACATAAGAGGTGAGTGACACTTTAGGAAAGTATTGAAATATTAATTTATTATAAATTTACTATTGATGTATAATGGAACCAAAGGGATTTATTTCTAAGATTATATGAGCATGGGTCTAAATACTCTCAAACAATTTTTTTTGACAGGATTAGGCCAGGAATATAACATTATCTTTTTTCTTTAACACTTAATTAAATAAGATAACTCTTACAATCTATTCTTGTATTTGTATACTATATGGTTAATATAGTTACAGTAAAATTAAAATATAACATAAAGTGGATAATAAATTACATTTTTAACGCTTTATAAGTAGGTTATATGAATATTTTATTTTTATGACTATTATATCATTTAATAAATTGTTGTTCGTTTTAAAAATTCATTTAAGTCAATTAGGACACTATTTAGTAATTGATTTTTTTAATTCATTACAATTTTATTTCTATTAAAAAATCATTAGATCAACCCTAACATTTAAATGTTATAAAAAAAATCGTGGATTGAATTTAAAATCTCAAATTACATTTATTTTAATAATTATAATATCATTTATTTTTAATCATTCATTAATAAGATTATCCTTGAATCATCATTATGTCATAAAAATATTTATTTATTCAATGTATAAAAATTATAAATAAAATACCAAGTTATAGGAAATTTATATATATATATAATGAATATTTATATTCTATGATAATATTAATATAAACAAAATTAATTTTTTTAGTTAAGAGATATATGTTTATGTAAAATTTCCCTTTTCTTGAAATTAAACATCATAAAATGTCATTATTACTCCCTTGTGGCTTCTATTGGGTTCTAAAATCAACCTAATTATTCTCTTGGTCAGACATATATAATTTTTATCCTTATTAAGCCGATTTACCCTTTAACCATGATAAATAAAAATAATTAGTGAAGTTACTATTCATAATTTACAAAAATAAAAGGTAACTATTTACCCAATTCGAAACATATTATATCTAATATGGAATCCATTTTTCAAAATTAAAAACAAAAAATTAGCATAAACTAATATAAAATTAATTGTTGTTGTCAAAACAAGAAAGCAGGTTTTTAAGTATTAAAAACTATATAATGAATGAAATATATTTATGTCCAATTTTAACTTGATATTATTTAAAATTACAAAAATTGTATTAAATTATAAAAACCAAATCCATTTTAACATTAAAACCCATTAATATTACAATCTAACTATATATATAAATTTGATGAAATGGTAGTTTTCAATTTAAATGTTGTATTTTTTGACTATTATTAAAATATTAATGTTATCAAGAAAACAATAGATATTTATCCAAACTAAATTTTTATATCCCTTTTATAAAAAACAATTAATGTTTTTAAAATTTAATAAATAAATTTGGCAAATATTGGATTGAAAAAGGCATTCTCCATTAAAAGGTGGAAAATTTGAATTTTCTGTAAAAAAATTTCTTCAATTGGAAAAATTGAATTTCCCTTATATTATGTCTAGTAAACAAATAATTTTAATGTTTAAATATTATATAATATATTAATTTCAAATATTGGTTATTACTATTTGCTACCTATTTTTAAAATTCTAGATTGATATGTCATGGTGCGCTCGAACTCGATGTTGTAGGTATCGAAATATTTAGAATTATTAAGAAGAAGTGTACCAGGGAATCATGGGGTGTTAAAATGATTTCCAAGGAATATTACATGGATATTAAATGGTTGAAAATAACAAATGGGTATGATTGAAATGTTTTAGTGTTAAATGTTGAGAAGACAAGATGGAATTTTCAAAACTGTAATGACCTGGACAAGTCCCACGGTTTTTCTGAATGGTTTTCAAAATTATACGGAAGTTGTGCACCACTCAATTTTTGAGAGGGTATGGCCAAAAGGTTTAAAAACAATGTGATAATTTTGTGTTAGTCCCTATCTAAAAATGTCAGTTTTCCACATTGTTTATTGTGCTGGATAAACATTTCCCCCAAACCATGTTCAAATAGTGTTCTACCTTTTTTGATGCCCAAAAACCCAATTTGTTTCCAGAAAATTAAAACTGGAAACCCAAGAATGTGAACTAGACATATTGAAAACAAAAGAAATACCTCAAAATTTCAATCCCATCCCACCAAGAAATTGAGTGAAAAAATGAGATCAAAAAATGAACTAGAGTAGAGAATGAAAACTAAAATCTAGGAGTGATAATTCTCCCCACCCTGAAAACATTTTTCTCTTAGAAATTCATTCCATAGACTGATTTGAAAAATTTGATACTCTTCCATAACTGAAAGAAATTCGTAACAAAAATCAAGATGAAAAGAAGAAATAAACACCTTAAAGAGGAATTGAGAGTCACAAAATTTAACACAAGAGGCCAAAATGGACTCCCCTAAAATCACATTCTTCCCCTATAAACTAGGGAAACATCTAGTTCATCGGTTAAAATAAATATAACCCCCACAAACACATAATCCATATTTTCAAACTTAGAACACTTTGGAAATTTAAAATATAAATTCATAACTCATTCCTAAAATAAACAATGAACCCAAACCACTACTCGAAGAGCATTGGAAAAATCCAACCCTGAGATTTGGAACTCTAGTGAAAACAAGACCATTGTGCACATTCCAAAATATGAAGGTTTTTTTAAGGGAAACATAGAGGCAATATTCACAAATGAAAATTCACAATTCCATGATACACCAAAGACTAAATCCAATTACCAAAACTGGGGGCTTCAAAAAACTCCCCAATATAAAAATCTTACTAACACCGACCAACACTAAAAGAAACCACAACATGATCCATGGTGGGTCTTCCCACAAATTAATGTAATAACCAGCTTAGGAAAAATAACAAAAAAACAAAACTATGGAAACCTAACACATAAAAAACACTCCACCACAAGGAGCCTGATGAAATAATCTACAAACCATGTTGAACACAATTCCCAAATCTTCACACCCATGGGACACGATAATATCCATATGAGCACAAACCAAACCAAGACTTATTCACAAGGATGAAACATAAGGAAGACCAAATATATATTTTCATCCAAATAGTATAAAAAATATAATTTCATAAAGTAAAAACCACCCATTCTTTCATCCGAGAAAAACATTCAATAATAAGGAAAACAACAGCAGTATGCCTTAAATTTCCAATGCCAAAATGGTAGAAACAGGGGTTGTGTCAAGGTTCCAAACACCCTCTGGGGCTTCCTATCAATGTGAAACGTCTAACTAGTGTACGTACATCTAGATTTATGTTGTCTTGAGGCATTTGATTCCTAGAAATATAAAGCATAAAATCTCTATTCAAAACTCTTTTATTTGGTTTCAGGAGAGACCATACAACACTCAAGGTATAAAAAAAATACACAACACCCCCCAAGACACACTTTTTTCCACCATAAAACTTTAAAAAAAGACAGGGAATTTGAAAATGAACATGCATGATATTATTTCTCCTAGAACGAGAAACAGCAGAAAAAATATAAACAAGGAACACACCTTCATTTAGAATGGTAAAATTTGTAATTTCCCAAATAAAACACACTTCCATTAAAATAGAAGTTCTCAGTACCTTCTAAAACTTCTACAAATAAATTTTAAAGAATAAAACATCCCATACAGTATAATACTCACTCTTCTAAAAAAAATCTATCTAAACTACTAGAAGATACCAGGGCATCCATAGGAACAATTGGACTTCAAATCTTTCCGGCCTGAAAAACAATTCTAGTTAAATGTGCGACATCAGTTGAACAAGAAGATTCTATGCCTTAAATAATCTAATGAAAAATCCAATGGCCTTTTAAAAATGTGGCCAAAACCAAAAACTTCTATCCACTTTCCATTCCCCTTACTCAAATTCCATTCAACAATTCCATATTGGACCTTCAAGCACAACGGTGAAAACCATCACCCATAACAACTTCGGTAACACAAGGAAACAAAAATTTATTTAAAATTTATGAATCCAATATTCATCATCAAGAATATATTCATTACCATGTAAGAAGATGATCCAATATACAAACATCGAGAAGAAATTATATGGGTTGAACAATTGGAAGGCCTACTAATGGTAAACCACCCATAGACACACATCTAATTTAAGTTGAATCTTATAGGAATATACAATATAAACCATTTTAACCAATAGCCCAACTAAACAAATCCATTGGCCAAAAAATTTCATAATAAAACACTGAAAACACAAAATGAATCATCTCAATGGCGTCCCAAACATTTTATTTCAATGGAACCCACTAACCAACATCTCATAAAAAATTCATAGACATGAAATCAAACTTGAAAAATTGTTTAAACATGAATATTTCTCATACTCAAAACCCCTCACAAGAAATACTCATAAATCATAAGGGGAAAACACAAAATGACTAGTTACCAAAACAACACACCTTTTCATAAAAGAACATTTCAAAATAAAACAAGATTTGTGGAATGAATAGTAACCAATGGAATTCTATGGAACCTCACACATGAATATTTTAGTTCAAAAATGGGAACCCATCACCTCATGTAATCAACCGTACACATATCCCCACATTTCCATGTATGTGTTCACCCATTAAAATATCCATGGTCAAAAAAAAAATACTTTTCCACATTCCAGGACAAAAAATTCTACCCATAATTTATTCTTATCAATTTACATCCCATTTAAAATGTCATAACACTTTTTAAAATCACACTAAAAGCCAAATAAAAGACCAATTTCAAAAACCACAAATCAATACAATTTAATATATCTCAAAATAAAATCTAATGGATTAAAAAAATCCAATTCACCCCACTCAAAAGTTTGTTAATAGCAAAAAAAACCACTTTAAAACATATTACCAAAACCCTCCAAGAAATTTTTCATTTTTCCCAAATAACATATTTCAAGAAACTACTTATTTTATTATAAAGATAAAGTATTGATAAAATCATTCATTTTTTTCAAAAATCATTTCATAACAAACACATTTATAAATAATCCTTCAAAATTATTACGAAACCTTATTTTCCATATCCCCCAAAACTAAACCATTACCATTTTAAAATCTATTTTTTTACAATTCCCAAAAATTTGTTTTCAATACAAATTTTCGATACCCAAAAAGACGCAAAAAAATGGCATTATGAAACTAGGGTCGACGTGTGACATGGTATATTGTTGGAGGTCACATGTTAATAATGATACCATAACAAAGATTCTTCTAGGAATATTTCTACCACTATATATGACTTTATAGGCCTTGTGGGATCACTAATACCATTAACCAACTATCTCGTCATTTTCTGAAAAAATATTGTAATGAAAGAAACCTATGAAATCCTGACTTCCCATGTAAATTTGTGTTCTATCATGAGGTGTTCTGGCCAAGAACCATACTAACAACTAGAACATAAATTCATCAAATGGCCTGCATCAAATCAGTATATACTATTTCACAAATTACTTATCCCAAAAATCGTGAACTCATTTGAGACAATTGTTTTTCATGAACCAAGCTCGAGTCCCATCAAATCTGACACTCGGCCCAGTTTGTGTCATGGCCTGAAGGGCATTCCCAATCCCCAATGGTTGGAAAATAGTATTTTGGTATCATCAAAATACATTGAAAATGAATTAATAAATTTATATATACATTAAAAACCATGATAAATAAACATCCCAAAGATGTGTAATCATTATAAAATAATGAATATCAATTTTAAAATTTTTAGTTTTCAAATAAAAAAAAATACTACAAGTAAAGGGAATCCACAAACATCCCAATAACCTCCATATGACATGAGGAACAATTTCTTGAAGCCACAACCACTAAAACTTGCCTCAAGTGGATCACTTTCCACTAAATCCACTGAACAATGACACATCTTCTCATTACCTAGGTTATACAAAACATTTCTACATACAAAAAAACATATATCTAGTTTGTGATCCAAATCCATATATGATTCCACTAAAAAATAAATATTCCATTCTTCAAAATTATATTAAAAAATAACATGCACATTTATAAAAAAAAGTTCGGAAATTTTTTTCAAGAAAACTTTTTAAGAAAAACCATTCTGAAAGATTCAAATTCAACGAATAAATGATGAAAACACACTTTATTAAAAATAATTTATACACAAGGTCCATTATAAAACAATTTATTACACCACATAACATAAGAATCATTTCACAAAGGAGTACTATGGGTAAATACCTAAGGTAAACTAGAACAATTATTCTATAGAAACCACATACCTAGGTGAAACAATGGCATAGAAACCGTAAACCACATCATTCACATGAATAAGACACAAAAAATACCCCATGTTCCTAGTAGAATATGATCACAATATATGTTTATTTATTGTTATAATAATCCATCATTCTATGTGAATTTGGAATTTTCCACGTTTGAGGAATCTAACGTCAAGATGCTACAATAATATGGGCTTGTCACTAAAAAGTAATTAGAGTAACAGTTCTTGTTTTCCAAGAAAGGTAACCAAGATTCCCTTTGTGCTCAATTTAACATTCATATATCACATATATCAATAAATTAAGAACATATAAAAACATACCAAGCACCAAAGGAAATCACCACTTCAACATAACTAAAACCATTACCATTTTTAAAATTCACACTAAACCATTTTGAAATTCCTTTTTCACAAGTTTACGAATTTATTAAACCCATTTGAATAAATAATAAGATAACAGAATTTGAGATCCAACCATTTCAATTGAATGTCCTTTTATAAACACACATATGATCCAAACTCAATTTTAAAACATTTTTTTTTTCATTTACAATATTCACAATTCATTATAATAGGGAAAAAATGAATCAATCATGCAATGATTCTTATTTAATTTGGAAAACTCATATCCGAATACAATTCCCTTTGAAATACCTTTTTTCACCATCCACACGTGGCATTAGACCATTTTTAAGAAACATAAAAAAGATAAATACAAAAAACATAACCATTTTCCCTTAAAAATCCACTGAAATCATATATAAATTCCATAACACTTACATAATATATTTTTCACCAGATAATAAATTCATAGAACCCATTTTGAAAGAAAATAAAATATATCAAAAGCATTAAAAAAATTTATGTCATTGAGCCTCCTACCTCACACATGGTATATTATGAAAAATGATGAAAAATTTAAACTACACTACAAAAAGACCATATAAAGGATAGAATAAACAATAATCATAAAGATGTTACTCAAAAGAACATGAAATAACCCACCTTAGTTCATATAACCCTCTAGATTGTTGAAACATATGAAGGGAGGATACATTCAAAAAACATAACCATTTTCACCTAAAAAATCCACTTCCATCATATATACATTCCATAAAACATCCAAAATATATTTTTCACGATATAATAAATCCATAGAATCTATTTAGTAAGGAATAAAAATATATCAAATGTTTCCAAAAATATTATGTCATTTAACCACCTACCTCACACTTGGATACTTCTGAAAAGTGATGAAAAAATTAAACTACACTACCAAAAGACCATATAAAGGAAAGAACGAACAATAACCATCATGATGTAACTCAAAAGAACATAAAATAACCCAACTTAGGTCATAAAACCCACTCGATGTTTGGAACTCATGATAGGGGAAGATAAACCCTAATAGAGGGAGTAATTAGGGGATAAAACACTTACATGATGAATCCTTAAATAATCTAGTTCAAAATAACTCATTAAATGAATCAGGAGTGGTCCAAAAAATATTGGAGGGATCTCCAATGGCTAAAAATAATGTATTGGAGGATGAGAAGGGTTGAAGGATAAATCCTAAGTGGCCACAAATGGAGTTTTTTTAATTTTTATGACCTGGAAAAGATGCATGGTTTTACCACATGGTTATCCAAACTGTTCAATAACCACGCACCCCTCTCTGTCCTATAGGGATACTCTAGATGTTTATAAAATAAGGTTTACAAAATATGTTCTAACCATGTATTATCCACTTTTAACAAATGGTACAAGGCCACACAGTTTCCAAGGCTTGGTGAAAGATTCCCCCTAACTATGCATAAACCATTATCCACCTACATTCATGCATAAAAAATCAATTTTTTCTTAAAAATGCCAAGGGGAAACCCATGGATGAACACATTACTGAAATTAAAAAAAAGAGACATCTAAAAATTCATACCTTCTCATCCCAATACTTGATATAGAAATTGAGATCAAAAAATAAACTCGAGTAAAGGGAAAAAAACAAAAATCCAGGTGTTCAATATATTAGTCTTCCATGTGCATGCTTTCACATCACAATAATTTTATTCTAAATATAAACCTAGTTATGTGTCAGCATGGGTAACAATTATGTTTCCAACATAAATATTTTAATGAAATTTTAGTATTCAATATATTGATGTGGGTTTCTAAGACTAATAATTTCATATATTAAAAATTTGATAACCTTCATGAATTTCAAGGAGGAAATTCATTTTACAGGGGTAGAATGAAACACCCATATTTTTTGGGAATTTATTTTATCTAATTAAATTAATCATTTTTATATTTTAAAGAAACACTGGATAAATCTTGTGTTATATGAAAGAACCAATTTATTCATTCCATAAGTGATTCACAATGCTATGATTTCATAATAAGATACCCCAATATATGTTTTATCTATAAGAATCACCTACTTGTCTTGCTTTACATGCATCACTGACCTAGCATGCACTACATGCAACACCAACTTGGCGTGCGTTACATGTAACAATTAGTTTCTTCGAAACATCATTTTATTTTTATAATTATTTAAAATTATAATTATATAATATCCATTATATATTTTAATATTCATATTATTAAATCCTTTTTAATTATTATTTATAATTGTGATAATTAAAAATATAATCTTTGGTGAAGTCTTTAAATGATTAAAAATACTATTTTTCAAAAGAACTGTTATTATGTCCTCATAAGAAAAAAAATTAATCTTAAAAACATTTATAAATTTAATGTTATAAAATAAATATTATTTTTAACTTATAATGTTGAAATTAATATATGGGGAATTTGTGGATTTTTTCTATGAAAAAACATTTTTAATGAATAGTTAAAAATATTGAATTCTAATTCAATATTCCACTTTCATATAATTTATTTATAATGTTATATTATATTTTATGTTTGATTTAGTTTACAATTAGATAAATTCTAAACAAATTAATCCAATATAGGTTATTATAATATTTAATAAATAATTAAAATATAAAATCTTAATGAACATTGGAACTTTCCAACATTAAAAATTTGTTTTCTCGCACACATCTGCGAGATTAGAATTAAACATAAATTTTCCACTTATGTGAATTTAATTTTTAAAAATGGAAATAAACAGTTGTAATCATTTTCATATTTGTAGTCTAACATGAACAATATATTTTTTGGTAAAAAATATTTGTGAAAGTGATTAAGATTAATTATATCGATTATCATAAATTTTAGCTTAACAGGGTAATAAAATGTAAACATAAGTGCCAAAATGACCTAAAAATTTCCAACAACCATTCGATGGAAATATTTCGGCCATAAGTCTTCCATTATTGATTATTTTTTATGACTCTTTATAGGTAAAATTAATGGAACAACTAACCTTTTTTCAAAAATTCCAATTGGGTCCCCTCCCATCCCGATAAAAGGACACTACCTATCCTCATTTTTCACGCCTCTAAAAACACAGAGGATTGGCCACTATCATCCCAATAAACCTAAATATATCTCTCCCTTAATCCTTGAAGCCTTATTTTAGGTTAAAATCTTTCAAAAAATCTCTTTAGTGCAACCCAAAAGGTGTTCCCAAATAAAGGGGTAACATCCTTCCTTATGCTCCATTATTTTATTTTCCTTCTCCACCAACTCAATTATTATTATTTAATGAACCCATAATAGCCTTAGAATCATTAATATACTGATATAATGGTATTTTAATGGTTGTACATACAATTACTCACACTTGCATCAAATGGATAAAGAACATACCATTATAGTGTACAATAAAATACCACCTCATGAGAAAATGTTGTTTTTTTACCTTTATCACCTTTTATGGTTGGGAATTATGATGAAAAATAAATTTCTATATGATATATATTATATTTAATATTTTTTTACTTATTATTTTATTATATATATCCTACATTCTTTCATTTCATGTTGTGTAAATATGATAACTTCATTTTTGGAATTGTGTACAATTGCCTTCTCAAAGATATATGATTTGATTACAATTTAAAAGGAATGTTTTGAGGTTATAATTAGTAAAATACAGGATATATATGATATATTAATGATTTTATGACTAAATTATATACATATATTCATATATTTCATTTACATTCTTTTTTTCAATATTCCATGGAAATGGACACATCATTCAAGTGCTTATACGACATATAGTCTCCATGAACTGTGTTTTCCATTTCAAATATCTATCATTAATATATTATTATAAATAAATATATAATGAATATATATGATATTTAATTTATTTTTTACATTCTATAAATAATATATTCATTTATTATGTAAGATTATCCATAATTAAAAGTCAAAACGCATACGATAAATAATGCGGTTATTACCCAAAATGTTACATTACCATGTAATTTTTAATTAATGGTTAATATATGGTTGGGGGAAAAAATATCTCATGTATTCTTAAAAAAATTTTGGTTTTGAATTTTTTTAAAGACATATGACCACAAATTACTATGGTTGGTGTTTGCAAAACTAGGTGTTTAAGGCGATGTATTTTGTTAGTGTTTTCCAAATTATTGGGCCTCATAATCGGGTGTTAGATTTAAGAAAAAGATGTTTTTTCTGAAAGTGAGTAAATAATTCATGGAACATGAAGGATAATTCATTGAATGAAAAATTGGTACGTGGAATTGCATTGGGAAATTCCGAAAATTCATGATTTACGCATAGCAACACTATACAGTCCATGAAGCATTGTGTGTAGACCAATTAGTGAAAACACATCATATAGAGGCTAATAGTTCATGGATGGAAAATGGTTCTCAGGAGGAGAACTATTCATTTTGAGAGTTTTAGGTTCACTTGAGAAAGATATCATCCACCGTAGATTATCAAAACAATACGCATACTGTGTACTGAAAAATGGTTTCCGGATGGAGCTTAGTACATAATAAATTTCTCACCACATCAATGATTTGATTAAAAAGGATTATAATATTTTTAAAATATTTTTTTATATAAGGATCTATTATATTATTGTTTAATACAGTTATTTTCAATAGAAAATATTTTTACTATGTGATGAAATTATGCTAATTCTGAAATCATTCGTGAGGGAGTCGATGAAGGAGAAGAGTTCATGAGGAGGATTCCGTGAAAGGATAAGTGGTTCATGGGAAACACATTATGTGAAAGAGATGTGTTTTGGAGGGAGTATTTCATTAAGGGTGAAATATTTTTCAGGTAGAGTTTGAGAAAGGGGGTTTGTGGGTCACTATAACCCATAATCGAAGATGGTCCATAGAGGAGAGGTAATACATGGAATAAGGAGTCATCCGTGAAGTCGAGACAGTTTGTGGAAGAAGGGTTGGTAAAATGATAAAGAATCTATCTGCAAAATGAGGATGATAAGTAGAAGAATAGGTAGTTCTTGGAGTAAATGTAGTCCATAGATGATAGTTGGTTCATAAAACATATGTGCTATGTGGTGAAGTTCATTTTGAGGAGGTCTCAAGGCTGTCTGCGGAGGGATTAAGGCATTTCACAGTCGAATTGTGGACGAAAGTAATTTTTTCAAACTAACCGTACGTAGGATAGTAGGTTTCATCTATTGGTGAAAAATGGAGATCAATAGATCATTTATCTATATTTTAGGATGCATGTTTTCATGCAACTGAATGTATATACATATCCATAAACTGTTAGTGGATCCCTTCTAAGGTAAATGATTAAAGGAAGAGGAATTTGGTGATACATTCAATTGGTAGTAGGCAAGAGAATGTGACATAGGGAGTGACCCTTGCTAATTTAGTGAGAGGACCCTACATGTTGGAAAGGTAGTGAGCCTAGATATAGATATTATGTAGCCCGATCCTTGTAATTTGGATGTCAGCCTTAGTGGATTTGGTAAATCAGCCCATTGTCATTGTATGTTCCTTAGATGTAGCCTCTTATGTGTAAAACAAGTAAAAACTGATGTTTCTTGTGAACTATTTGATTTCTATTCATATATTTCTACTTGAAGAGGAGATAATAGTGTTTTTTAATGTAGAACCATGATCTGACAGTGAAATTGTTTTATCTGTCATACCCGTATTCACCCCCTATCAGGGTATTTAACCTAATTAGGATATGAAAGGTCGTATGGAGATATTATATGGTATCATATATATTAATATGGTTCTGTGAAAAATTTATAGTAAACATCAACTTATTATACATGAGTCTTGTACATGTATGACGAATGTCATGACATGTGGTAAGGGAATTTCATATAACTTTTTATTACATTGAAATTCATTCCATACTCATCCATCATATATTTTGTGTGTTTTATATACATCCCATGAATATATTCTAATATTATTTTTCATAAGTTTATGTTTATTTACATATCTATTTTATGATATTTCATTCAAGGATTTGGTTGAAATGATACAAAATCTGTAATGTAAATTTGTCTCAATTTTCTATATATGAGAGCCATTTTTTATGCACCTATTATCTTTTACGACATGTATATTATTACAATTGAAATTTTATGTCTTTAATATCATTATTTTTCATCATATATTTCTCTCCATGTTATTTTATTTTCTCATAATGAAGTATGATTCATTTTTCGTAATTGGTAAGAATTTATTGAAACAATCTCATTATTTATCGATATTATTTAGGATTTTGATTCAATTGATGAAATTTTATGATCCATAACTCAATAACACATATTATTTTTCTTAAAACCAGTTTATTTCTATTATATCCAAGTGATGGTTCCATTTTTCTAAATTTGGAATATAATATGATCCAGAAATTGTTTTAATGAAATTAAAACTTTAACTCTCTCTTCTGTTGGAAATATGTGTTCCTTAAAAATATTTATTTTTTAAAATGTTTTCAAAAAATATTGTATTTTTACCTTATGATATATATATTACATTTTTTTACATTTATACATTTTAAAAAATTATTTTTAAAATGTAATAATTGTGTAATTTTCTTATCAAGGTCTTTTCTAAAAATTTTATAGTGAATAAGGAATGTTCGAAATGCATCGATTTACCCAATATCATAACTAAAATTACATTGAATCTTACAATACAAAAAAATAATATGGACCATAAATTCATCCCATAAGTGATAGTAGTCATTCTTAAAGGATGTTTCCAACCACTCCCATGATCCAAAATTCCAACCATCTCATACTAAATGAAATCCCTTCACTTTTACCTATGGTTATATCAACCCCTATCCCTTTACATGGACCAATGAAAACATGTATAATTTCACCCTCATGAATAAATAAATATATATTTATTTATTTATATTAAGGTGTCCATCTTAAACAATCATGGATTTAGTATACCTATGTTGCTACACTCTCTATTGTCCAAGCCTATAAATGCCTCATCCAAACTCATAGAAATTACAGAGATCGTACCTTATTCTACAACATGAATAAAATTAACTATTATGAATTATAATTAAGTATGAAAATGATTCAAATGATTCATAATCAACAAGAAACTCATAATGAATTACCACTTCTTCCAAAAAACAAAAAACTATGTGTGTTAATCCTCTTGAGTCCTTCTCTAGATATGTCTATAAAATGAACGATCATCCCAAATGAATTATAATATACCATGGTGGAATATACACTAAATACCTAAATAGAAATATCCCAAAAAAGTGGCAAAAAATGATTGAAATTATTGGATAATGGGATGATATTAGTATAAAACCTCCATAAAACATTACAATGAACACCCCTCATCCAGGGGGTCCAAAATTAGGGATAAAAAGGGGGAGAGTATGCTAAAATGGATTTCCCCGCATATCCTGTCCATTTAAAACTAAAAGAGAAAACATGAAATGAAATGTCAAACCCTCGCAAAAACACAGTTCAGGTGGCCTATTACAACATTTTTAGAAGTGATATACTACAATTACCCCTATTAATGGTTTCTTTGTGGTGAGACCCACTAGTTTTGGGAGACAAATCCCACCCTAAAGCAACTATTATAAGAAAAACGAGAATCTGTTGTGTGATCCTCCACATCGCTATTATAAAAAACCATACCTCTTGAAGACCCTCAAGGAAATAGCCCTATGTATATAGCACAACACGTCCCCATTTATCACACCTCAAAGCACATCCCCTTAGGATACAATGTAGTGTCCTCTCTCTTAAACTAATCATCTCAATACAAATAATGATTCTTCCACAGAGAATTCAATAAATGTGCAACCTAACCTTCCAGACATGACATAATTCATAAGACAAATTAGAATGGAATATGCATTAATCTACCATTTTATATCACGTACTTAGTGTGAAGGCCTCCACAATGGCCCAATTGTCTCTCGCTCAACCCTTATAATGGAATGACCACAAGTTATCATGAAATGAAAATCCACAATAATCATAATCAAACGATGATGTCACCCTGACCCCACCCTGATAATCACTCCAGCACCCAATACATTTCTCAAGGATAATAATATGTCCAAAAACATCTCCTAAATATATTCTATGCCTTATAATACTAAGGAATATCCAAATTCATGAAATTTACCAAAATTAGAGATTAAAAGTAAAATGTATCACAATGAAAAATGTTATATCAATCCATGGATCATTAAAAATTCCTCACTAAAACACTTCTCATCCTCGATAATTCATTATGGTCCCCAGCCCCCAATCCAGACATACACTAATTAAAAATTCATAACTAACTCATAAATTTTTATCATCAAACATTGAGTGAGTTCTTATTATATATCTCTAAATAGTAATGAACACTATTATTTAAAACATGAGCTACCCACTCATCATCATCGAAAACAATGAGATTATGGTAAAAAACCATTGTCTATCCCATGACATCAGTGCATCATCAACAAGTTATTCTCTAGGAATATAATAACCCCCATATAAGAATCCAATCAAAAAGGGAAATTTGAACTCATTGTTCTCCCTACCATATGAATCATATATAAAAATAAACTACAGTTCATCCATTGATAATATCAATATATTTTCCACCACACAAAATAAAATTGAATGTAAAAACCGTAATTGGTCCTCCTCTGGCTGAACAATCAGGAAAACTCTATTTCAGACCCAACACACTATCAAAACTCTATATCATAATGTCTTAATATATGGAGGAATCATATAAATATTTAAACTATTTTCTAATTTTTTAACCCAACACATGGAATATTTCTATGTATGGGTCCTAAACCACCGTCATCTGTTGTCATACTCTCACCCTGAGTAGAAGCTCACCTATAATCCAACTCAATCTCAAATAACATAAACATCTATCATAAACCCAACGATGACTCTCAATGTTGATTAGAAACCACATTAAAATAATATATTTAATAGTTACAAGAAAATTGATACAATTTAATGTTCATCTTCACTGACATCTTAGTTCCTCCTTAACCATCTACCAATTAGTCTAATTGTAATCATGGAAAACCCATGATGTACA
Source organism: Viscum album (assembly GCA_963277665.1). NCBI lineage: Eukaryota > Viridiplantae > Streptophyta > Magnoliopsida > Santalales > Viscaceae > Viscum > Viscum album. Next base: position 511,746,134 of record OY728141.1, on the reverse strand, counting down.
TCCATAACTAATAGGATTCTACCTATTATAGGTGTATCCTTATAATCAATACACTATAAAAATTCATAATCTCCCCAATCTATTCCCCATCAATTAATGAATGTAATGAGTTGACATGGACACCCCACTCATTCTTGAGTGCCAACATGAAACACTAACCCATTACAAACTCACTCAGAATATCATTCTCGTAAAATTATAAATATACATATGAGATAAGGTTAACATAAATGAAACTAAAATGGTTCACTCCCCACCATATGGATTCCAATAATAAACTCCTCGTGAAACATGTGTGATATGTTTGAACATCGCAAGCATTCCTCTCCTCCCATGTAAGGATCATCCCATCCCAAATAGTACCTATCAAGGAATAATATTGGATAAATAATTCCATTACAGTGTGATTAATTTTTAATATATCCTCCTACAATAGAGAGAAACCTATAATTTTAATATAACACCCTTGGAGTAAATATCAGTAGAAATCTCATCGATCACATCAATTATTTATCCACACATTGTCACAAACTGACCCTAATACCAAAAAATAACGACCAATACCAATGTTCACATTACCTCATACATTATGTATTTTCAAAAAAAATCCACACCAATTGAAAATATTCTATTTTGAGGAAGCTTTAACCTCTGAATACCTCTATAATAATTTCTTTCTCACAACCCATATCAAACTCATCTCCACACAGTGGATGTATTCTCCCATAATTACCAGTTGCACAACCAGGATCACTCACACATGAATTTTTCCCATTAAACCTAGGATAAATTGACAAATAAACTATTCATTACCCTACATAATTTCAATAGAAATAACTAAATGAAAAAAGTATGGTTTCTTCATAATAATCATGAGGTATCTCACTCATGATAAGGCCTTGCACATGATCACCAACCACCTAAGAATTACCCCCGAACCAAAAATGTGTACCCATAATCTATCTATCCTACTTCATACCATCTAGGATCTCAATACACAATCTCAAAAAAACCAAAACCTAAAAAAATTATAGAAATCCCGGAAATTATTCCATTAAAAACCCAACCCCAACACCAAATCACTCTATTTGATTTACATCTCAAAATACTAAAGAATAATAAAGGCCTTTCCTCCACCAACATAAGGTTATCTATACCCTCAATGAAATCTAATCACATCATTAAATCATATCTCATTCATAACTAACATGGTCCAAACAAACTAGGGGTTATCACCAAGGTATCAAAAGCTAGCACCAACCTGTCAACGGCCACTATATGTCCCTTGAACTGAGTGGATGTATAAGAATTTTCAAATAACCTATGACTATAATAATCACATGACCAATTATTAAAATTAAATATTATGGTTCTACTGTTTATAATCTAACTAAATAGTTATATAGGAAAAAAATATAAGTTATTTTTTGAATTTTAAATATTCGGGTCCTCTATTATTAGATAAATCAGTTGCATAAAATCATATTCATGCCATGTGAATCCTATATTCCAAATATGATCCATGTATATAAGATTATATCCACTATGGTATAGAGGAAAAAAAATAAATAAATATTTCAATAAGTGTATCATAATTGAATACATATCTCAACTATAACTACAAAAACAAAAAAAACAACAATCTTATAACCATATTTGTAGGATGTTCCTATCATAAAAGTGTTCATGACTCACTTGTTTTAGATTAATCAAAGGATTTGAAACATATATAATTAATTTCTACCATATCCTAAATAGAAATAAAAAAGGAAAAGATTATTTGATACCATTTTGTAATTCCTTGGTTTGAGACCACTCACTAGTGTCCCAATTGGAGACTAAAGGTGGACTTAGACACACCTCTATACACTTAGAAGGCTTAAAACTAGTTATGAGAGGCTAAATACACTGGGATAACTATTACCACTATTTTATATTCATAAATATTAATAAAAAGATATCCACAATAATAAAAGTAGTATTAAAAATCAATAATGAAACATTCTATAACAAATATATCTTGAATAAGCCAGGAAAAATACATCAATTAATCAAATATAGGTAAAATTTCATATATAAAAGAAAAAAGAAAACAAAAACACTGAAAGTTATAAATATATACATGATCCTAACTAATTTATAGAATTTAAATCCCAATTGTGTTTCTCTAGCCCACTCCACTGCAAAACCCATCCTCAGCCTGAAAGAAGTCACTTGGTCATCATGAAGATGAGGGTTCATGAATATGTTTTGATAAAAATATCATAGTAGGGTATCAATAAGTGAGTCAAATATACCCTATCACATATGGAGGTATTCATGTGGAAAATTAAGGATGGAATAGAGTTTATTATTAGGTTATCATGTCCTAAGTTGTACACCATGATATATCAAAATACTTACATTAGCCATCACCCAAAACTAATCACCTTGTAATATAAAGCATGAAACATACCAAAAGACTCAAGGTACAGTTCCATCCTATATATCACAGTTCATTACTCAAATTATATAAGGATTTATTGATAATTCCTAAGAGATAAAATAATATTCTTTTAATATCCATGGTTTTTCATTTAAAGACCCGATGTTTCCCAAAAAAAAGAACTCATATTACACAGTGACTATTTAATTATATTTTACAATATAAGAACATATAAAAGCTATTATAATTCATTATTAATTTATATATTGTTAATTAATAAGGACCATAACATTTTTTAGCAACCTGACAATATAAGAATATACGAAATATGCACACAATAATGTAAAATCCACTGGATTAAATTCTCTAATGATAATCATTACTACTATAAAATAGAAAAATTAAATAAAATTGATAGTAAAATGACAGAAAATATCAATGTAGTTGTAGAACATTGGTAATAGAAGAAGTTACTTTTGATATATGAGAATTATGAAGAATAAATATGGTATAAGGATTAAAATTACCATAAGGAGTTGATTGTTACCTGAAAATTGGTTAATATAACCATTGGTCAATATGACTATTTGTAAATATGAATTTTTCACATAAAAATGTAGTCCATTATTTCCATTAAGAATTATGATCATTGGTAATAATGTTACAATAATAATTAGTATATATAAATGGTAACGGTAAATGATAATTGATATAGAGTATAAAAATGATGGCCTCAAATAGTATGATCATACCTTTTCAAGCACATTTATTAGATAATGAGAGCATGTTCACATCTTTGGGAATCTCTCTTGACTAAGCCCAAGAAGATATTAAAATGGTATGGCTTAATTAGAATGAAACATGACTGATGTTCATGTTAGTGGAGATCACCAACAGGTCATTGTTAGCAAAGCCACCCAATAAAAGTAATACAACCACACACTATATCCTTAGGGTGTATATTGGAATGAAAAGTATTTATGTATCTAGAACCGAGTTGTAAGAATTTTTTATTTTATTTTTTGATTAAATAATGTTTATATTAATCATATTACATTATTAATTTATTTATATGTACGGTTATATAATGAGATTGATAAAAATTTGATTTTGATAAAAAATAATTCAAAATTGATTTTTTTGAAATATAAAGATCCAAATATTTTTTTATTTAAAAAAATATTTATTATATAAATTTTATTTTAGTGAAATGATATTATTAAATATTATTTATTTTATTATAAATGCAAATACATTTTAATTATGTTATTTTTTATTTTTTAGTGGTTAAAAAGTAGTTTGTATCTTAAAAATTAGAATTTATAAATTCATATAGATTTTTAATTGAAAGAGTAAATTTATGTACTTAAAAAATAATTTAGGAAAAAAATCATTTCCGACATCACTAGGATGAAATTAGCCAATCGTTAATGATTCAATATTTTATGAGATAATCCATTTTTTGAATAAAAAATTAAATACAATATAAATATATAATATATACTATGAAACCATTATATCATAAACCTAATTTAATGAATACTATAAAAGAAATGAAAAAATTTATTTTTTCCCTTTATATAATTTATTTTTGATATTATTTGATTAATTTTACAAACCTATATTGAATCCACCAAAACCTGTAATATATTTCAATGATTTGAAATAAATTATTTATGATCAATAATCACTTATACAACATGAATGGTATTATTTTAATGTGTTCAGTTCATAACCAAACAAAATATTGTAATCCACTTCTCTGTGAAAGATACCTTGTAATTAAACAATGAGTAATTTTTTGGTTTTATTATTTCATTAAATAGTCTCAAAAACCAATGATTAGAAATTAATAATGAATTCCCATATATTTTATAATAAATACCCTCCTAATAATGCTTTTATATACACTAAAAATCCATTGATCTTGAAATAACACTATTTTCCAACTAAAAATCCCTCCCATGATATTCCCCTTCTATTGAAAACCTAATCCTCAGATTTTTAAACTATCCTCCCATGTAATGGATTCTATTAATCTTCTTGTTATCCACAAAATTACATTGTAATTAGTCATATAAATTCAATGTTATTATGTTCTCATGAACTTATGATAATTCCCTTATAGTCTAATTTTTTTCTTCTCAATTAAATACTTCTTTATCTCTCATCAATCCCATTCTGTAGACCATTTGGTATACCCATTATGCTACTGAAATTATCCTTTGATTCATTGTACCTATCTTTTTTTTGTTATGAATACCCAGTCCAATTTTTATTCAGTGGTATTCATATATATATTGTTAATTATAAATCATTTATTGGGGATGTGTATTTATAAAACCCACATTCTCTTCAATTGGGTTACAAATAGTGAAAGGTTAATGTATTTAAAAAGTTATATACCCATTACATTTATACGAAACCAGTTCTTTTTCCTCTAAAAGTTTTTAATGATTTATTTTATTATAATATATGTGGAAAAAATATTTAATACATATTAAGGGTGCACCATGATAGAGTTTGAATTCATTAAGAAAACAATAAATCTCTAGAGATGACATGTTTAGGATAAATTAGTGAGTGACCATGGTTATCTAATTTAATACACCTAGGCAATGAACCATGGTGATATGTTTATAAATTTTCGATTATTTATGTTGATGTAAAGTTTTATTACACGAGTATTAATTAATGTATATTTTTTTCATTATGTAATCTTATAATTATCTACCTTATTTCTAATAATATAGACTCAAATGGGCCCTAAGAGTTAGTAATGTATTATTTGTTAAGGAATTGTGTAAAAAACATCTATTAAAAAGGCATGTCACTATTGTTCATACAGAAAGAGATGATTAAATATTTATGAAAAATATGATGAGAAAACATTATTAAAAAACATTGGTATAAGACTAAATGTAAGAAAGAAACTGGAAAGGTGACTGGATGATGATTACAACGTCGGCTTGAATCATGGTTAGTGAGCAATTCGATGTCTACACGACTCAAGGTGTCTCTTGGATCAATTCGCAACGATGACGGCTGACACGTTGACTGGAATGTGGAAATCGGTTTATGTTTGTGAATTTTGAATGTGAAAACTCTGGTGGTGGCGTGGAAATTTAGTTATGGCGAAGGCGGGATGTGAGTTTTTGAATTTTGTGATGTACTGTTACCAATTTTCCTTAATGTGGCTCTTAGAAAATATCAAAAAATGGATTCGGAGGCAACGAAAGAAACTGGAAATATAGTGAAGTATGAAGTGAGTGGTTTATAAATAACCAAACACTTATCAAAATTGTAAAAGTGTATATGATACTTAACCAATTGTATCAATGGATAATAACCCCAATTACGGTGGATTGGGTAATTACATGATCATAACTTGGTTATTATTAAATAGTCATTTCCACACACCTGGTATGAAACTCCCATGTGATATGATTTAGTTAATTACATATTCTATACTAACCACCTTGAAAGATATATTATTAATGAAATAGTATTTAGATTGAGGTATGTAGTTCTAGAAGTGCATTATTAGAAAAATTTAGGTCAAAATTTTTATATATTTATTTTTTAAGTATTCATAATTATTACACATTCCTCATTTAGTATCTATTCTCCCAAAAAAAGAATGAAAATATACGTAATTGTTTAAATAACTGATGCAACACAAAATGTGATGATGAACATCACCATATATGGGAGATATAGTATAAAGCATCTTGATAATATTGAGTTTGTTTGATCATGTTATGAACAACAACCTAAACCATGCAGAGCATCCATCTTCACCAACGAACATCTGAAAGTTGAATATTTCATATATCGAAACCCAACTTTTTTTGTGGAACTTATGATCCACAGATCGATGAATAATTTATCAGTAATAGATGAAATATATTTTCATTTAATCATTTTTAACATAGAAAATTTAAATTGGTAGTATATCTCCTTTAGGGACAAACAGATTAGTGGTGGAAACTGATCAAGAACACAAAACCAAAGGATGATGATGAATCCATGGAATGTGAATACATCAAAAAAATAAATTTTCAATTGGAATTTTCCTCATAACCTTACAACCAAAATTGATATGTAATTTAATTTATATAAATAAAATTTAAAATTAATTAGTGGGGAATAATGAGATAAATATTACAAGGCATGAATGATATTATTCCAGTGTCGTTATTGATTATTATGTGAATATTGACTGGTTTTTTGTGTCATATGACCACATCTATAAAAAAATCATACAACTTTAGTCAATTGGAGTTATGAAGATATAACATGACGTGATATAGATGTTGAAATGGGTTTTGGGATACCCAGTGGACTCACATGAAAAATTACAATAAGGGAAGGATGGGGACTTTTTTTTGAATCAATAAATATAATGAAATGGAAATGAAGAAAGTGAAACATTCTATGTGTAATAAATTTGGTAAAAGGAAATCAAAGAATTCACTTTATGAAAGAGTAAAGTGCTCTCTGTGGGGAATTGATATCCATAGAGCCCAAAACATACATAGATATGTAAAGACATAATATTTAAATACTAATAAAATGGGGAAGATAGTTTAACTACAATGTTTTTGGTGTACAGAGAATGTGAATTTATCTAATAAACATCCATATCAGAAGATAATATATCGAAATCACCAGAAACCCCAAAATAGTACAAGGGATCACTTTCATAAAATGACATTCACAGAAGCTAATTTCAAGGCTTAAAAGATGTTGTGATAGGTACACTAATCATATAATCAAACATGGAATGTAGATTGTTTGAATTTTGTTATACACATTTTTTTATTTTATACATCTTTATAAAGAAAAAAAATTCAATCAATGGACATCTATTGGTGGAGTATTTCATCAATTTTTCTTGGATGAACTATTCAAGAATCAATGTCTATAGTTATTCCCAAATTAACTTTACTGAGTAAAATCTCTCTGAAAGCATGTTTTTCATTGGAATGGTAAAATATTTCCAAATAAATGGGATGTATTGGTTGTTAATGTATATTTTCATGATAAACTAAATAAGCATAGAGATTTTATATTTCTTAAGGGTAAAAAATATAATTATCTTAAAAGGAGTTGTATACCAGCATGAATCTTTCGAAGATCCATTAATTATTTCCTTGAAAATAGTGATTATTGGTGAAAAACTAGAAGAAAGGGAAATTATAAAAGTAGGAAATGTACCAATTTTTGAGAATTAATTGATATATTTCATAACGAGTTACATAGAACACCTCCTAAATGAGATAAAGATTTCCCTATTGAACTCATACCTAGATCAAAGACAATATTTAAAAACCTATATAAAATAAAATATACCCAGTAAGGGGAATTATATAAGAAACATGAAAATATTCTATGGAAGGGTTTTATTTGACTATTAGTGTCTCCTTGGGGAGTACCTGTTATCTTTCTGAAGAATAATGATATACAAATATATCTATTCATCAATTATAGAGAACATAATGGTATTAATATGATGAAAAATAACATCTTATATGGATTGAAGATTTGTTAAACATTCTTTTGGGGGTTCAAGTAATTAATTAGATTGATAATTGATTGGGGTATCCATAGCTATGTGTAGATAATGAAGATATCCAAAATAATTTTTCTGAAGAAGATATAGATGTTATGTGTGTGATTTTATTACATTTGGGATGAGTTTTTAAACTTTAATATTTATGGATTTTATGAATTTAGTCTTTATGGAATACCTGGATAAATCTATGGTGGTCTTTATAGATAATATTCTAATGTATTCTTGATGTTTTTAAGTCCATGAGGATCATATCTGGTTTATATTCTAAACATAGATGATATTGAATATTTTTTTTATAAATATAGAAAATAGAAGTTTTATATACAAAATGATGCGTTCTTATCACAAATGTTAACCAGTGAGGGGATTTTAGTGGATCCCATAAAGATAAAAACCATAGGGGAGTGGCCAACTATTATAATAGTAACTGAGATTCATTGTTTTCTTCATCATTAATGATTATATATTATGTTTTCCAGTAACATTTTATTACATTGTAATCCAATAACCATGTCAAATAGATATTGAGTAATTTATATGTAGAAAAAGGAGTGTGGATAATGTTTCTAAGAACTCAAAAAGTGTTTGTCTAGGGAACCAGTGAATGTATTACCCTCTAATGGGGAATTATTTTTAATTTACTAGGATTCTAAATTAAATTGAATTTGACTTATAATAATGAAAAATGAAAAAGTGAGTTTTTAGAAATTAACGTAGTTAAATCCACTAGTCCCAAATAATCCTGCACATGATTTATAGTAAGATAAATTTATATTTTCATTGAGGATATGGAGCCATTATCCTTATATAGATATGTCTGATATATACACTGACTACTAGAGTTTTATGTATATGTTCATAAAAAAGGAATAGAACATGAGAGAATAGATATTGTGGGATCTTCTTAAGGAACTATGATATTTCAATAAATTATCATAATGGAAAAAAATGTCACTAATATGTTGTGTATGAAAGACACTAAACTTCTTGGGAGGATTTGTATGGAATAAGATACATTAATGAAATACTTGTTAAATTTAGTCATTAAAGTCATAATGTAAGATATATAATAAATCCTATACCAAATAATTTCTCAACCATAATTAGTGTAGAAAATCACAAAATCACAATATGGATATACTAATTTAGAGAATAAGATATATGCTATGAAAAAATAACAATCCATGTGAGTTAAATATTGATAATGGGGGAGTACCGAGGTGTGGTATAAGGATATGTATCTTATTTGATATAGAGTTGAATAAAAGACAGACATATTAGGTTTGTATATCTACATTATTTATTTATTTTGTAATGAAAAAATTTATTCATATTTATGAGATCATTATTTGGAGGATAAATTTGAAAAGAGTCGTTTATGATTATACTATAAGGTGATTGGTATGTAATAAAGTGAATTTTGAGTGAAATCCACACAAAGGAGTGGTCTATGCACTACCCATACATGAATGGATGTTAGAAAAAAATACTAATGAATTTTTTATTTTCATTCATAATACATTAATGGGAAACATTTATATTTGGGAGATTATTTGTACATAAAAAATGTCTATGAATTTAATTACTAGTTGAAATGATTTATCTTTTGAGTTCCTTTCTCATATGTATACTCAAGATTTGGTGGGAGTTAATGGGGTGACATTACAAATTATTTGACATCATGATCCACGTTTTTCTTATATGAACTCATAATGGCTTGAAAAAGTAATGAATACTAATATAAATCTCAGTAATACCAACTATCATCTAATTTATAGGATGTTTTATTGGATAATTATGAAATTTGTGGACATTATGCAATCAAGATCACTTGATTTTCAATAAATATGTAACTAACATATTCCACTTTTTAGAAATATCAAACAACAAAAATTATCACTCTCGAATACACATGGTTATTTATAAATCACTCTATGTTAAGAGGTTTAAAACTCCAACATGTAAGGATGTTGTGGGGGAATAGAAATAGTTGGGAATATACATTGTGGAAGACACTAATGAAATGATAAATATGATCAAGAAACTTATTAAGTCTTCTCAAATGCGAATAGCGTGTTTTACATACAATAGAAGGAAGAAAACATAGATTCATGTTAGGGGTAATTTATTCCTCAAAATATAACCAATTAAAGGTGGCATGAGGTTTAAAAAGAAGGGTAAATTTTTTATATGGATATTTAGAACATTTGGGACTATAAATAGTATTGGAGAATTTTCATATTTGGTATAACTACATTCAAACCATTCCAATGTGTATGATGTATTCCATATGTCCCTATTCAGAAATTATATTCCATATCCAACGCATATGCCAGAACAAAATGATAAGTAATTGAAACCTAACTTATCATATTGAGAAGAACTAATTCATATTCTTGATTAAATGAAACCTGTTTTTTGTAAGAGGAAAACTGACTTGTGAACGACTTCTGGATAAATGAGAAGTTTATTGATGTGTCATTGGCACCTAAAGTTGTGATGAATGAAAAATACACCCATTTTTTGGTAGGTTATAACCATGAATGACAAATATTTTTAAGGGGGAGAATATTACAACCCAACAATATCATTAATAAATGAACTCAATTTTAATACGGACTATTTTATTCTGTTTTATAGTAGATGAACATAAAATAAATTCTACATTTCTTAAAAATATTATTTATCATGAATAAATATTTATTGTAACAACGAGAATCAATATAAGGATATAAAAAAAGAAGAACAGTGCAGACACTAATATAACATCAATATAATTTAATTCTCTAATGATGATCATTGATGATATAAAAATTGTATAAAGAAATAAATGTGTATAATAGTATATAAACTATCATTTTAATATTATATCCTTTGTATGTGATGTAATGAATGCTTAGGTAGGAGAATTTGTTTGTATATATAGTGTATAAAGGGTAAAATGATTGTTAGGATCTGGTTATTAATTGATCGTTGGTCAATATTACTATTGGTAAAGATCAGTATTCTCAATATTAGTATTGTTAATAATCATACCATTATAAGTGGTGTATAAAATGGGTAATGAAAAAAAATATAATTTTTGGAAAATGGAGAAATGATGGCCCCAACCAGAAAGATCATTCCATTTGAATCCTAATTATCATAACATAGGAGGGACATAACATCATTGGGGATCACCCTTGACGAGTCCCATGTAGATCATTAATATTTAATGATCGCGTAGATTCAATTATAATAGAAGTTAAAGTAACTGGATATCACCACTATGTAGTTGTTATTTAATCTACCCCATTAAAGTATAATTATGACACACCATATCATTAGGGTATATGTTGGCATTATAAGGGTCATGTATCAACACTATGTTACTATGAATTTTTTTAATTATTTAAATACAATAATGATTATATTTATTTTTTTTATTATTACATTATATATATATATTGTTATATAATATGTTTGATAAAATTTATATATTTATACAAAGAAACCAAAATTGTAGTTTTTTTGAAATAAATATTTGCAATTAAATTTTTTAATAAATCCATGAGTTTTGAAACAAATGTTCTTTTCATGAAATATTCTTATTAAATTATATTTATTTAATTATAAATGGTAGTATAATTTAATGAACTCCCCTAAAAAATTTATATTAACCGGATATTTTTTGTGCCATAAAAAATGTATTATTTAATATATTAGGATTTTTATTTACTTTTATAAATTCATAAATATAGGAAGTATTTTATTTAAATAAATATCTTTTTATCAATTTTTTTTGGTAATTTATTTTTATTTTCCGGGGAATGTCGATTTTTTCAGTAAAAATTAAATGCGAAAATAATATACGTTATGTATCATGGTATTATAAATTCCATAAAGTGGATATAAAATACTCTAGAATAAATTTATGAACAATAATAGGTGTTTTCTATAAAATATATATTTTTGAATTATTTTATTATTTCTACAAACATATAATAAATCATCAAAACAATATATTATATTTTAATGTTTTTACATAATTCATTAAGAACATGAATAATTTCTACACCATTAGTGGTATTAATTTAATGATTTCAATTATTAACCAAACAAAATATTGGAAACCACTCATATTTGTCCAAAACAATAGTAAAAACAAATGGGATGGTTTTTGGTTTTTATTATTTTATTAAAATATGTCCAAAACATACATTTAGAGATTAATTATGAAATTCTCACAATTTTTCTATAAATACCCACCCAATCGCCCTTTACCTTTTAATAAAAATCAATTGATTAATTATTTTACTCACTATACCTCTATAAATTCTTCACATGGTGTTTTTATGATCTTAAGTGCCTCTTAAAAATAATTTAGATCCAACCTATCAAATAAAAGATTCTCTTCCACTTATTTTTTCCGAGCACTTACTTTGTAGTTAGTCTTCTAATTTCAAAGTAATTTTGTTCTTCTTAACTTATTATCATTCCATTACTGTCAAAATATTATTCTGTCAACTATTGTATTATATTCTTTCACATTAAGAATATTTAATGAACAAAATTTCAAACCAGTTCTACTTCCAAAAGCATCATTTTATTTTCTGTGGATCTCTTTTTAGGATACAAATATCCAATGTTATTTTTATTAAATAGCATTCATATATAAGTGATTATACTTCCCTGATTGGATATATCCATGTTTGGACCCCATAATCCCATATCATCAGTTAAAAATGATGAAATATCAAGTCATTAAGAACTAATGTTCTCAATTGTTTTATATGAAATAAGTCATTTATCTTATTAATGAAATGTTTCATTATAGTTTTTTTGTAAGGCATAAAAAAAATAAATATAAAGGGTGTGAAATCATAGTTCTTGATACATTGGTTAATGAATTAATCTCTAGAGATTAATTTTTTATGATACTAGGGTGAATGAAACTTATTAGATTTTTTACAGCACCTTTGTGATGACAATTAAATATATTCTTATAAATGTTCAATTTTTAAATTGTAGACACATATAAATTTAATTTATTATATAATTAACATTATTAGCACATATTAATACTCATTTAGTATCTATATTTATCACCCTTTTTCCATTAATTTTTTTATTTGTTATTATGATTTATGCTCACCCTTTTATATTGATGATGGTACATAGAAATAAATTCTAATGAACTACTATAAAATACCAATGGGGTCATTCTAGACTGTTAAATAATGTTATTATCACTGTTTTCCTTATTGTTTTTATATATTATGTACCTATTTTGAAGAAATCAATACTATAAAGGTGCAGAAATTTCATTAATGTAATACCTTATTAAGAAATTATATTAAAAATCATGTATTAAAAAGGAGGCTCTCTATAATTTGAGTTTTTTTAGATGATTTTGAATTATTATAGATTCCCTAATCATTTTTTAAGAATATTGGAGCTCACATATAGAATTTTGAAATTATAATTTGAAGAGTGAAATTGAAAAAGGAATTAATGTTTATGAATAATAATAGTTTTCACAAGATTCATGTAAGGATAGTCTATAACATTATAGTCTAAAATAAAATATGTTTTGGTACTTTATGATATACATAGTTTGAATATTTTGAGTTGTAGAAAAAATTGGGAACTTTTATAAAGAACATTATGGTATGTAAAGGAGAATAATATAATACATAAGAGACATTTCAAGCATTATAAAATGAAAATTTTAATATCATAAATGATATCTCTGATATATAAATGTCACCTACCAAATATATAAGATTCATTCAGAACATGAGGAGTTGAAATTTATTAAAGGACACTATGACATATATAATTCTATTACGTATGTTTCACCTTGTGATTTTAGTATGAATTTGCCTTTGGAATAAATTAATTGTGATCGATATATTTTGAATCACACAACAGTGAATTGAAGGGAATAACGATTTATTATAATAAAAAATGAAATTTATTATAAGATAATTAAATGGAACATAATCAGTGAAATAAATTATTATAAAATATCATTTATTTTATTAAAACAATTTATATAAACTATGTATATTAAATAAATTAATCACTTTTTATGTATAAAAACAATATATTTATTATTTAAATTCATGAAATTTTTATTAAAATCAATTATGTAATTTTAATTAATATTAATTGTATCATTCATGCCTAAATAATTTTTTTTTTAATTTTTTTTATATTGTAAATATTTTTTATTCAAAAGAAAAATTTCTAAATTTTAAATATTAAAATTTGTAAAATTATAATCCTTTTTGGATATAAAAAATCAAAACTATCATAGATGAATTTTTATGATTATTAAAAAATGGTTGTTTTTATGTGATAATAAAAAAAATTCGGAATGAATGATTGAGGAGTTAGAACATGGCTGACCAAGAACATGCAATCATGGGACTGTTTGGGCTTGATATTGATAAATATTGCATATTAAATGTTCAAATTTCTCAATCACTCACTACGAAAAATATTTTTGGGAAAGAATACTGGAAAACCACATTACTATTATTTTATTATTATATTGTTCATTATCAATATAATGAAAATGATATAATATATTGATATATACATATATATATGAAAACATATTTGAAAAAATAAAAAAAATATTGTAGTGGGTGCACGTCGCTCCGTGAGGGGGAGACAAAGGTGGGTAATGATAGGGGAGAGGCAGACGGGGCGACGAGGATGGACCAACATTGGGGGATGAAGAGGCCGGTAATTACAAGATGTTAGGTGGGTGGGGTATGGGGATGGGTGGGGTTAGGGGAGGCATGTAGTAGGATGGGGGTAAAAGAGGGAAATGTGTTTGGACAAACATGGAGGAGGTGGAGGATATGTGATTGAACAATGGAGACTGAAGTGGGCGATGAGATGTGGGTGGAGGTGGGTGAATGCCTTTGGGGATACAGAGGTGGGAAATAGCATGGTGGGTAGTGGGGGTGGGAAATGGAATGGTGTTGTTGGGGGAGGGGGTTAAGGCACGAAATGGTATGGAGGAGCCATATGTTAGGTGATAATATAAGGGAAACAAAGGTGGTAAATGATATAGTGGGAGGTAGAGTTCCGTTGATATTGTGGGGGAAGGAGGGGGTGGGAGAGGGGGATTGTCATATATGGGGGGAGGTGGAGGTTGGAAATGACATTGGGGGGAGAGTTAGATTAAGACAAGCCTAGAGAGTTGATATTGATGAGAGTGATGAATTTTATGGAGTTGTGATAATGTCAACAACTCTAGTCTAGAAAGTAGAGGCCGAGGTGGTCGATATTGAGTCTAGAGTATAAAGGGGAACAATTTTCTCGAGATAAAAATGAATGGATGGATAGGTGTGAGTCTAGGAACTCACTACACAATATGTTTTGGTGGTATTAGGAGATGAAGGGATGATATTATTTTTAACATGGGTTTCACTCAGATTTCATTTAATTACCCAAATATTTTATAAGGGAACAATACTAAAGACTAGTGAATAATATTATTAAAAAAATAGAACTACCCATGGGTGATCTGTTATCCATGTATGAAAAGTTTCAAGGTCTAAATTTCTATATAGGATGTTCATCCAATCCCATTTACAATTGAGCTTTTCTAAAACCCAAACCTCCAAAGACCATACCCAAACTCACATAGGAGGTGCGTGTATAGCCACATCACACTGGAAAATACCATTTTTAAATATTCCATATATATTTTGACATTATAATCATATAAACATGAATTATCAATTTATTAAAAAATTCGCAACCAAATAAATATCTATGGTGATAAATAAATCATTTAAAATTATTATGTTGAATTTTTAAATCAATGACATTTTTGGAACTAATGTTATTTTTTATTATAATAAAAAAAATATCATGATCCTTTTCATTTAATTAAGAATTAAAATTGATCCATTCGGGGTTATAATTCATTGAATGTTGTTAATCACTTAATTATTTAATCATAAACAAATAATTTTCATGGGAATCAATATTATACAGGATTTTGGTGTAAAATCAATTTATACATAAAAGGGAATTTTTCTAAAAACACTTTTCTATTATATGAGTACTCATATTAAAATTATGTTTTATAAAATATATAAATTTAATAAGTTAAATTCCTCTTCATATTATGAACCATAATATACACATTATATATTAAGGTCCATTTCATTTTTATTCATAAAAAATTAATTACCATTGTAAATGTTAGTCACTACTGTATGTATTTAAATGGGTAACATGAGTTAATCTAAGAGATAAGGGAATAACATTAAAAAAATTATCCTAAATTTATTTTATGATGGGATTCATTTCTCCGCTATATTATCATTGAAATATGAGTAGTCTGGTACCACATTCATTTGATACTGATATTTAAAATTCTTAAAACGTAAGAGTTTTTAAAAAACTGACACCCCACTCACATATAAAAGTACCCCACCTCCGCCCAAATAAATCCAAACAATTCCAATGCATTTATCTTGAATAACTAGAGAAATTATCTCTCCCATTATCCTCTATCACTTTTCAAAACCTCTATTCTGAAGAAGATGTCCAAAACCTCTCATTTTGAAGAGTCCCTTCAAAAGAATATTTAATATCTAAATAAAAGGATATATTAATTTAGATATTTAATTCATATATTCATGATATAACTCTTCTTAAAATTGATTCATAGATAAAATATATTTTTAAAATCAATAATTTTCTTATAAAATTTATAATAGGATTATTAAATATAATGGTAGTACTCATCTAATCATTATATCACTCTTTTATGGGTTGATTTTATCACTTACAAGATTGATGATATAATACTTATATCATGAATTATTATGGAATGTTTGATAATAAAAATATTATATTATAATAATTAATTTAATATATTTTAAGGACTATTTAATTTTTTCCCATATTTTTATTCCCTAATAAAATCAATTCATTTAATCAAATCAAAATTTCTATAAAATTATATTTTGATTATTTCCATGAAAATCATGACAACTAGTTTTATAAAACGACCATGGTAGTCTATAAATATATTAAAAAATATATATATATTTATATTTATTTATATTCTAGAATTAATGAATCTGTGATCAAGGTGAATGTACCCTCACCAATAAGTCATAACATGTTTGGAAAATGGAATAGTTAACACAAAATAATGATTTTAACAAATAATTATTACAAAATGTGGAATAAAGAATTATAAGTGAGTGGTATCTTGTATTATAAACATAAATAGTTTTCTAATAACAATTTTAAAAAATATATATTTGTTATACAGATTGGATAGAAAATTTATAATCAATATGTAGTCTGAGGTATAGGTTTTTTTTCAAAATTTCAATTAATTCTGATATGTTCTTAATAATACAGCTGTTACATTTATATAATATATATAATAACTCTTTAAAATAACATATAATGGTTATATTTATACTTATGGTTTTGTATGTTTGTTTCTTAATTTCATTCTATCAAGGTTGTTTTGAATTTAAAAATTTAAAGGTGTTTATTTATTATCATTTCTATAAACGTTTCAACATCTTTTACCAAAAAATATCTCTTTACATATAAATATTATTAATAATGATTAATAATTTTTATTATATTCAATAAAATTATTACTAAAGTTAATTTTATTTAACCTAAGAATTTATTTTACACTTTTTATAAAGAAATATTTTCATTGTTTTTCCATACGAGTTATTTTTGAATGTCATCGAAGAAGTGTAATTTTTTTTCGAACTTGTCCACCAATTTTCATTTTCTTTACATCTTGAATATTAGTAGTTATTAATGATCCATTCCATTTTTCATGGATTTAAAAATAATATAATACTCTTACTATTCAAAAAATAAATCATTGTAAAAAAATTCAACATAAAGGGAATTTCATCATTTTATATAAAGTATATTTCTAACACTTTTATCAAAATTATTTTTCATTTCATTCAACATGCATTTATTTTTCTGTGCATAAATGGGGATATTATCAAATGATTCCAACCACATTATTTCTATGTATTAATTATGAAGATTTTTTATGGATATTTTTATGAAAACAATTTCATTTCCAATAGTCAATTAAGTTGGAAAGGAATGATAAATTGTATTATGTTCATATAGAATACATAATTATGGTTTTTTATTATATGATGGTTTTATATATAATAAATGTATAATACATTTTTTAAATCTTCATATCTAATGAGGTATTATTTAAGGGGCTGAGTGATGAACCCAATCCCCTATTATACTCTATACCCCAAGGTTTATTTGGAATGGGGAGTAAAACCAATCAAGTATTCGATTATATCAACATTATAGTGATGGTACTTAAAGTAATCCTTGAAAATGGAAAATTATTTTCTATAATTTTTCATATTACAAAATATTTTTCCTTAAAATTATAAACTCTTCAACAAAAACATATAGGCACATGGCTATATCCATGGTCGAACATAGTCTCAATTTGTGTGAAATAATAACCATGAGAAAATAATGATAATGTAAATAGGTGGCCTATAATAGTGGACAAGATCATCCATGAATAATGGATTGTGGATATGGAACACATATAACTGCGATCACTCATATTTGGGGTTTTATATTTTCCATCTCTAAGTTTGGTAAATTTCCTTATGTAGATTTGGAAATTAAATGGGTTATGCTTGTGGTCCAATAAGACAATGTATATAGTGAAATGTTCAGGGGTGTTATACCCATTACATTTTATTACCATGTATATAGAGTGTTTGAGTTGACAGTTATAGACATGGTACTGACAAAAAAATGGTTATAGTGTCTTTAATAGTAATGTTATATCGACAATAATATTGGATAATGACTATAGTGTCATGAGGATTGTGTTATAACTATAATCTAGTTTGACCATGGTTATAGGGTTTTGGGGGGAAGGTTATAGCTATAGTCAAGAATATATGTCCCTAACCATATAAATTACCTATTATGGATTTTTAATCCTATAATTCATTCACATTGTTTTTAGGGTCTATTTTGGTCTATAGTTTTATAGAAATAGGTCATAACTCATACATAACAAAACCATATTTTACCAAGTGGAAACTTTTGATTAGTATTCATTCTTAATCATAATATAATGCTTTTAAAAATAAACAAATTTTATTTTCCTAAAAAAACTTCACGAATTTCAAAATCACTAATTATTAATCATTATACATCCTTAAGGCCTAAAAAATTAATTTATGGTATGTGAAAAAAAAGCTCAATAAGGGATACAAATAATGAATAAACCCGTATATCTAGTAAAAAAATGAAAATATTTGAACAGTTTACCTATATAAGAATATATATTACTAGTAAGAAATAAATCATATCTATATGAAAAAATTGGCCTTTTATTCAAAATAAAACAATTCTACCAATAAAATGAAAAGGTAAAAACCCTTTTTTTAAAGATATAACATTATATTCATAACCCTAAGAATAAATTACTTTATCCCAGATAAAAATATACGAGATAAATTCTCTGTAACTCCCTCCTTCATTCCTATTAATACATGAAAAATTATACAATTTATTGGAGAACTATATTTTTAAACCCATTTTAAAAGATATATCATGACTAAACATCCATCATGGTCTATAATGGGGATCAACCCCTCATATAAGCTATATTTGGATCAATCATTTCATCTCTTTAATTATTACGTATAATATAAAAAATTATGTTTACATATTAAAATACCCTATCATTTCAAACCCCATTATATAAAATAAAATAACAACAATGAATGGAAAGATGTATTTTCAATGGATAAAAAATTAAATCTTATAAAGAAATAAAAAAATAATATAATGGTTATAATGGTGGGAAACATCTTATTCACCATATATGTTAAAATGGAACATTCCATTTTTCATTTGGATATAAATTCAAAACATTCAATAATATGAAATTTTTTTAAAATAATTGAATGGTCAAAGAGAAATAAATGTAATTTATAATAATTTTATTTATATATAAATTCTTTAGTAATATAAATTTAAAAATATGGAAATGGAAGAGAAAGATTTGTAAGGGATACATGAAAATAATATTTTTAAAAGAATTCCCCTTATATAAAACCATTAAAAGTATCATTTTTGAAATATTGTATTGTAATAAAAATATTGTCAAAAATTACATTTATCGCCCATTTTATCATAATTATCAGTTTTCATTAAGGATTTATAAGTCCATTGACATGGAATATTTGTATTTAGGAAAAAATACATAAAACATTTAAAATGAGGGTTTAAGTTAAGTCGTCCCTTACATTGAGTCTAATTCATCACATACATTCATTACATTCCAAAATAATAATCATATAATAAAAATATAATTTATTAAGAACCTTATTCAATTTTATTATTCCTTTTTATTTTAATTATTAACATTTTATATTTAATTTCAGAGTTATTTAATCATATGTCAGATGTTTTGATGATATTCGGCTCATATGTTCCAATGTCTTCTGTAGGTTGACTATAGAAAGATAAGTATCTTTTAAAACATCTCACTAATAATAATAACGAATTAATTATAATTCTTTTAAATAAATTATTCTTTTAAAACCATTCATAAATTTTTTTATAAAACGTGATCTACATTAGAATCATGGAGATGACAGGTCATATGTACAAATGTGTTACATTTATATTTTTCAATGATCATTATCAAAAGAAGTTAAGTATTATTTTTATCATTAAAAATGTAGATTATCTTATAAATAAAATATTATTTGAGTAAATATATATATATATATATATACACATATATAATCAATGTAATGTGGTGATGAAAAATGAATCATATCACTTTGTGGAGGTGGTAGTACACATATACTCCCGAACAACGTTACAGATTATCTAGGAATAGAAAGGTAAGAAATTAAATGATATTTTTCATTTTAATAATTCATGTTATTTCCTCAATATATTATATATATATATAGTCAATCCATCATTAAATCCTTCTATAAGAGGAGTAGATGGAAGATGAATTTAATTGGTTGGCAAGGTGGTATATTTCCATACACATGACTGATGGTTTCGTTTCCCATTTGATAGAAGAGGAGACTGATATATGTTATGAAATTAACATAATAAAATATAAATATATTGGAAATTATTTTTTATTATATTACCAAGGTTGAATTATATTTTAAAAATATTGAAAATGGAAAAAATGAATACCCTTGGTTTAGAGATATATATTTTCTTAAGACAACGTCTTATGGTTTACCCCAAAAACATTCACATGGATTTTTATGATCAAACCAATTACTCAAGGATAATAAAAAGTATGTTTAGAATGTATTTTTATCAGTAATTTCTTAAAAAATAAATTCCATGTTTAAATAACATAAAATAAGATAATCCCATTTAATAGAGAACAGAGGGCACTCGTAAATTTATTTAATTTATTAAATTAATATAAATTTATTTTTATCATAAATCAAATTTTTTTAAGATTATATTATTATGGTATTAATTAAAATATAATAACAAAAATTTAAAAAATTTAGGTGATGTTTTCACCGTTATCTTTTTTTAACCTGCTTTTACCCTTTTCAAAATTACTCTGATATTATTGATTTTACTCTTTAGGGGTCAAGAAAGTTACTATAAAACGAAAATTGTAAAAGAAATGAACAATGGTTTATATTTTAATCCATACCCCATTAAAATGGAAATTATTTAATTTTACTATGTTTTAAATCATTTAACTAAATATTATTATTTTTTTAAATATCTGTAATGTCAATTTTGACACTGTTTATTTCATTTGATTTTAAAATGATAAATATACATATAGTATTAAAATATATACATTTCAAAATCCCACAAGTTGCTATATCATTATACATAATTTTTGGATAAAACTAATTTATCAATATTTTATTACTTTAAATATCATTAAAATCATTCAATTTATTTCCTTTTATTTCAATAATTACTCCACCAATGTTGCATAATAATTTAGGTAATGATTTAATTACTAAAAATTAAAAATTTATTAAAATTATAAAAATTTATTTATAATTAAATTAAATATTTAGATACTAAAATAGGTTATTGGTATCCCCATCACAAAATATTATATTTACTAAAACAAAGAAAGTTTCATTTTAGGTTTTTATTTACATGATGTTTTATAAATGTCACAATTAAGGCCATATGAAAAGAACTAAACAATTCAAACCTCAGGTGATTATTCATGAAATATACTCGGAAAAAAAAATTATGTCTAATGGTATAGATACATTATATTACTTGCCACATAATTTTAACATTAAATATACCCATTTTACCATTGCAATGCTAAAAAATTTTCTAATATTTATATTGATAATGAATAATAATAAATGGAATATAATTTAAAAAAATAAAAATTTAGATTGAAAATATGGAATTATTTTTTCATTATTCAAATCATATAATTAGAAAATTATAATTTAAAATTAAAATTGGAAAACATGATGAAAAATGGTTTTTTTGAAAAATAAATTTTTAAGTAAAAAAACGTTTTTATACTATATTCAAATATAAAATTAATTAAAAATCAAATAATTGGACTACATTTAATTAGAATGAACTAATTAAATTTTAAAAATTATCCAATATAAATTTTTACTTTTTATATAATTTAAAATAAAATAAGTTTTCATTAAAAATAATATTCTATTATGATTCCATGAAAAATAATACTTTTCTTAAAAATTCCAAAATTCACTAAAAATTTTTATATACTAATTTAGAAAATGATTTAATTTTTATCAGAAAATATTTAGAGTTTATTTAAAAATTTATTATAATTTTTCTCTCAAAATGAAATAATATCCACTTTTGATGCAAACATATTTTTGATGAATAAATTTACTTCACTAGAAATCGAGTGATTATTTATGAATAAATAATCATAAAGATTTATTATATTAAAGAAAAATATATATATATATATATTTGATAATGTCATTAACCATATCCATACATTCCAAATTAACAGCTAGTTTACAATGGACATATTTGAATAATTATATTTCATGTTTCAATTAAGAATATTGTTTTACATATTTTATGTTATGTAACAAAATATTTATTTTAAAATATTTTAATACTTCATTATTTATTCAATTAAAAAAAGTTCTTCCTCAAAATTTTATATTCATCTAATCCAATAAATTTTTTAAAATTTGAAATCCCATTTATTGAAATCCCATATTGTATAGAGTGTTAATAAAATATGGTCATGATAATAGATGAAAAGAAAATACAAATGTCATTTAGAATTAAAAAACTAGGACTGCATGTAAGAAAAAATTTGAGGGATGTGTAAATGTTGAATTGGAAGAAATTTTTAATGCCCTAATAATGATGGATTGTGACAAATATAATTTATCAAAAGAATGAGAACCCTCATGAGAATGTTAATGACCACAAAACCATAAACCATTGAGGTGTAGAAAATACCATCGATTCATCATAAATGAAGTTAATAAGATAAATATTTTTCAAGATAATTTTATTAAAGTTAATGAATTTTATACCATTTTAACTAAGAAATTACAGAATAAATACTTACATATAATGTATAATTTAATATGTTAATAAATTTCTACCAAAATTTCATATATTTCTCTAAATAATTATTATTAAAAATGACTTGTTTTATACCAGATATAATAAAATCAACTTATAGTGGATCATTAAACTCTATAAAATGATAATGAGATATTCCTCCAATATTTATAAATTAACTCACAAAATTTTTTATTGTAAAAGGTAATATAATTACCCAATTAAACAAACCATCATATGAAGAAACACAATATTAATCACCAATGGCTCAACAAAAAAACCCAATGTTGAACTTATATATTTTGATAAATAACTAAAATCATGTTGTTTCCAAATATTTCATACTGAGATTGAAAAATAGAAAATAGAATGACTTCATCACATATTCATACTAAATTAATTTGATATTTATAAAAAATCCAAAATAATATTATGTTA
The DNA here is from genome assembly GCA_963277665.1 of Viscum album. NCBI lineage: Eukaryota > Viridiplantae > Streptophyta > Magnoliopsida > Santalales > Viscaceae > Viscum > Viscum album. The sequence goes on along the minus strand of OY728141.1, from coordinate 511,722,075 downwards.
TTATACCATAAATATATATTCCATAGTTATAGAATCTCCACAATATGATAACCATTTCCATTAATGATATGAATCATCATAAGTGCACATTAAAATTAGAACTACCTTCAAAAGGAGATTCAACATTGATCCCTCAAATAAAATCCAATATTTTTATTGACCTTAAGCATATATGGCACCCAAAATAATGAAAATATTCAAAAATAACATTAATCATCTAATCACCACAAAAATATTCAATCCCATAGTTATATCTATTATAAGAGATATATTTCGAACTTGTATTAACCAATAATTAACTCAATATCAATGATCGTATAAAAACAAATGATTATAGATTCCTTAAATGTTATTTAGACAAAATTTAAAGGCATTCATTCTGATATAATAGTATATTATGAATATATTAATCATTAAATTTACATATACCTAAAACATTTTCTAAATCCTAATGAATATCTTCAAAAAATTATCCCAATTTTATAACTCCTCTTTTCAATGTATCAATTCCACCTAAAAAACATTCAAAATATTGATTATAAAAACTACTATAGAATAATTATTGGGTGTATCATGATTCTCATAAAATTTAGAATTTATCAGAATATCATTGAAAAAATACAACATCATTATAATTCTAAAAACACAATACCTATACACATCCATCATTCAACTACTTTCAAAAACATTTATCCTTGGTTTATTATCATATTCCTAAATATTTTGTTATTAAAAATAATTAATATGAATAATTTCCTTAAGATTCATCAATAACAACCCTATCATATATTATACATAAAATAGAAAAAATATATTCCATACCTTAAATCCAAACATCAAGATCTTATTTTATGTTTTTGATATCACTGTTATCATTATACATGAATTTCATTTCCACCTAAATGAAATAGTCATGTTCCTTGTTGTATTTATCATTCAAAATGATATTGATTAGTTGATATAATGGTATAAAATAAATAAAATACCATGATATATTAAAATTTGGGAGTAATTAAATGGTGTTTGATACATCAAACAGTTTCTAACAGGTGATGTAAATGTTCAAATTACTATACAAATCATTTGAAATATATTTTTCCATTATAGTGATGATAAAATCATTTGAAAAATATAAGAGGGTTTTGTGATGTATTATTCCATTAATCATGAAAAATCGAATTTAATATATAGAAATTAACATCATTAAACCATGAAATCAATTATTTCATATTTAAATGAAAATGGTCGTTGTAAATTTAATACACATATAAATTCTATAGGACATTAACATTAAAATCCCAAAAACAAACCTGAATATCTTGAATAATAAATAATATTTTAACATCAGATGTTATCATATTAATTTTCATGTATATCCCCAAAAATGAATCGGTATTCTTTTGAAATAATTCTTTCGTTAATCCTAAGGACAAAATATATTTCAAATCAATAACATGTCACAAAAATTTTCATTAATTGACTTAAAATACCATTATATAAACTCAAAATGGGGTTACTATGCCTTCAAAATTCTGATAACCCTTAATCTTACAAACCCATGGTGGCATCCAAAAACTCCAAAGTAAAAATCACGTTAAAACTTCGTAATCTTAATAGTTATCTAAACCATTCCAATGATACCAATTATAAGGAACGAACAAAAACATTACATAATATTATGTTTTGAGTACTCAATTCAATTAATTAAATTTTAAGATATTATTTGGTTTATATATTTTAATAATTATTTTATAAATCATAAATAAAAAAACAAATTTTATAAAGAGAAATATTTTGATCATTATCCATTTTTTTAATAATATAAATATTTTAAAATAAAACACTATTTCTACTCAAGAAAAATATTCATGAATTTAAAATATACTTATTCTTTATTCACACACATTCTTAAACCCTTTGAAAAACTATTTAAATTTTTTGATGAGCACAAAAGCATTATAAAGTTACAAAAAATAAAAATTGAGTTAGTCCAATGAAAAAATTGAAAACATTTTAAATATTTACCTTTATCACAATATACAATTAGTGTATGAATGAAGTTATTTCCTCATGAAAAAAACATAACATTCTATAAAATAAAAACAATAAACCGATATAATTTATGTATAACCCGATTTTGGATACATTGACCATTATATTCATAACCCATGTTTGAAATAATTTGAGCACGATTTAATCAATAGGAAAAAACCACCTTAGTAACTCAATTCTTCTTGACAATTAATACATGGAATATTACTTAATTCCTTGGAGAAATATATATGACAATCCATCTTATAAGAAATATCAGTATCAACTATTTTCTTTGAGTTATAATGGAGTTCAACCTGTCATATAAGTTGTATTAGGAACTCCCATTTCACATATATATATTTAAAGTACAATATATAAACCATTTATAAATATGGAAATACCCTCTATTTTAAAAACATATTATCTAAAGAGAAATATATAGATGGAAGGGAAACATGGACATTATTTTAAAAAACATGAAATCATGTAATGTCATACAAAAAATATACAATGGTTATGGTGGTGAGAAAAGTTATTTTAACCATATATGTTAAAATAGAACAATATGTTTATTTATCTAAAGAAATTCAATACATTATATAAATATATTAATTTTTAAAACCACACAATGAATGTGAAAGAGAGATAAATATACATTACAATTAATTTATTACATATAAAAACATTCGTAATATATTTTTATGAATAAGGACCTAAAATAAAAAGATTTGGAATTTAAAAAATAAAAGAATATTTCCAAGAGAATATCCCTTAAATATAATATTACAAAGACTCGTTTTTTCATAACATTGTAAATTAATTTAAATATGGTAAAAATGAAATTTATCATACATTTAATAATAAATAATAATATTAATGATACATTTATAAGAACATGTACATGGAAGATAAAGATTTAAAAAAAATCCTTAAAACCTTTAAAATAAGATTTTATGACAATGTTTCCCTTAACTAAATTTTGGATCATTACATACATTAATTTCCTTCCTAAATAATCAAATTATATAACATACATAATTTATTTAGAATAATTTTAATGTTTATTGTACCGATTAATTTTATTGATTATCATTTTATAGTCAATTACTTATCATTTATGTTTATGTTGGATATTTTGATGATATTTGGCTTATATGTCCCAAAATGACTTTAGTAGGATGAATTTGGTCAAAGAAGTCATTATTCCATCAAAATAAGAATTATATTCATGGGATAATTATCATTTTTACACATAAATTATACTTATAAAACATATAATATATATTAATATAAAAAATTACATAAGTCATACTCCTGGAGATGATTGGTCATACATGTTCATGTGCGAAAATTCCATTTTACAATGATCATTATGGAATGAAGTATGTATTTTTTATAGAAATATATTAAAATCATAAATACAAAAAATATTATATAAATATACTTATATATATATATCATCCATGAGATGTGGGAATAAAAAAAGAATCACATATCTTCTTAGAGGTAGTAGTCCACACGTACACAGTAATGACATTATCAAAATCTAGTCTTTGAAAATCTTTCAAATAAAATGATATATTATATTTCCAAGAAGATAAATATGTCATTAATATCACAAACAAAAAAACAAGCACACTCACACACACAGATATATAAACATTAAATCCATCATTTAAAACAGTGGTATGAGGTGGTTATATAAAACGAAATACATCTGCTCATGAGGAGGTAATCTGCTATATATGAGAACGATGCTTTCATTTCCCATTTGATGGAATATGTCACGACCTGTCCTCGGGGCCCATGTCGTGACTACCCCAAGCCCGCCATCCATAGGCTAGGGGATGGCGTCTAGCACCAAAGGCAAAAATCCAGAAAAAAAGGATGTCACTGCCTTTATTAAAGTAAACAAACACAACAGAGTACACAAGATGAAGTAAACACTAAGTAAACTGTGTACAAAAGTATGTTCTGGAAAGTAAATGGGCCAGAATTCTAACCCAACTGAAAGTACAGTACAACAGTAAAGAAAGAACATATGCAGTAAAGTAAACCAGCAACCACTGAGTCGTCCTCCGGATATCCCACCGGAAGGGTGGGTACAAATGGTCTCCCCAAATCATCGGGTCTATACGTCCTCTCCATGTACGTCCCGCCATGTGGTCCACTTCAAGGTACTATCCTGCTCCACAAGACTCCAACTCGATCAGTGTTGTCTGTCTACTGCATCCAACACAACGTAGTGTGGGCATAGCCCATGCAGGGGTGAGTATACGATACTCATTAGGGACCCCGAGACCCCCGAAGGTATCCCAGAATCCACAAATGATAAACCATAAAGGAAAAATACAAAAATGAAGTATCAACCAACTCTACTTAGTAATATTACCATACATATACCTAAGTCATCAATTTCAGTTCCGCTCCAACTCACAAGCCCATGTACAACCCAGTACACACAGGAAATCACAACCCAGTCCACACACGAAAGCAAGTCAATCACATCGAGGATAATGATTGAAAGTCAAGACTCAGCTCACATAGGTATACTACTCACAAAGAGAGGTGAAGATGATAGATGTAGCATCTGAATCATCTTCTGTACTGATCCCACGTATGATCCAAGTACAAGAGTCGTCGCTGCCAAACACACGTAGGATCCAAGTACTGTAACCATCGCTGCCGAACCCACGTAGGATCCAAGTATAGTCGTTATCACTGCCGAACCCATGTAGTATCCATGTACAGTCATCCTTACTACCGAACCCACATAGAATACATGTACCATCTTCATCGTCGTCGCAGTCGCAGCCAGATCTAGGGTCCAACACACAACACGCTCGATTTCGGGAGGGTCCGCTCTTCGAGCCAAGTGGTTTGATACATCAACTATAACGAAGCCCAGAGTTGATGTATCCTGAAGTTATGTCTCATCCAAAGGAACTCAATGCAACAGAAGGCACGCCAATCGGATGCCCGGTCTGAGAGATTTTGACCTTTCTGTCCCAGGGGCCCGGTTAGAAATAAACTATTTTCTAACCCGGATGATATCCAAATTCATCTGAAACTAACTAAGAGTATCGAAAATGGAACATCTCATCGAAAGAGTCCCAGTGCCGTAGAAGGTGCATCGATCGGACGAGCAGTCCTTAAGTTATTCACGTTTATGTGAATAACGGGCCCAACCCGTTTAGCCCAATGGGACGACGGGTTGGGTTGACCCAGTTTGAAGGGTCCAACCAAGAAGGGTTGTCGGACCGGTCCGAAGAAATTCGCAACTCAGCCCGAAGGGGCATGGCCCGGCCCGTTTCGGCGCGGCCCTGTGCGGCCCGGCGCAGCATCGCTGGCTCGACCAAAGGCCAAGTGGGTTCCAAAGGGGGGGGGGGGGCAGGCCCCCTCGGGTTTCCCCACCGGTGGGGCCAGGAGGCGCAGCCCTTCACCAAACTGGCTCGCTAGACCGGCCGGTCTTCAATGCACACGGCCTGCATGGGTGGGCAGCCTGTCTTCCAGCATGGCGCCGCGGTTCTGCTCCGCACGACCGGACGACTGGCAAGTCGGTTCTTCCGATGAAGGGGCCCGTGCAGCGGGCCACAGTTCTTCCCGCACAACCGGCACAACAGCGTTGGTTCCCTTCACCACATTCCCGGCACAGCGCGACAATGGCATGATTCCTCCGCCATCAATTGCCAATTCTAAATTAATAAACGAGAACAATAGAGGGTTGTCAGGCCATGTTCATTAATCTCGCACCCTCCACGTAAAACGATATCAATTGACCATATTTTACAACGATTTCCAACGAGAATGGGGTACACAAACAACCACTTTCATGAATAAACCCCTACCTTAACAAAAGAAATCGAACGTCGGGTGTTGCAGAAGATAGTGTCATGGGATGAGGATCCGTAAGCAACAACGGAGTGCACCCGTTGAGGAAGTGGCATCTCCCCTTTTTTCATGGAGAGAAGATTATAAGGAGAGACCTCGTTGGTGAGATCTGGCATCGGTGTCACCTCCCTTGTCAAGGAGGAAGAAGGGGATGGAGAATCTGGGGATGCCGAGTCAATGTTCTTCATCTGAGAGTTATCGTTCTTTAACAAAGGAGATGAAGCGTTCTTCGAAACTCAAGAGCTCTCTCCCCAAAATCTCAACACAACAAGCCAACCCAAAAATAAAATAAGGTGACCCCTTATTTTAATTAAACAAGACAATCATTTCAAAATACAAATTAAAACACTTAATTAATTAATGAAAGAGTTTCAATTAATTAATTAAGGTGTGTGTGTTGGAAAGTTTTAATGAAGCGAGAGGGAGAGATGAAGGGTCCACATTAAATTATGGAAGTTGTCAAGTTTAAAGGGGGAGTTTTATGATAGTTAAGAGAGAGTTATGGGAATATGTAAGGTTGGGGCTCATGTGGGCCCCACCTCAAAAATATCCTTACATGGATAGTTAAAAGCATGTGGGTCCCATCCTAACTCCCCCATGTAGGATATAACCGCTTATGATATTAAAATAAAATTGTCCCAAAATTTTATTCACTTCTTATTTAATCCACAAATATTAAATTCACCTCCCGAGAAAACACATCTAAGGTAAAAGTTATCTTAAGAAATTACTGGTGCTGCGAGTTCATCGGTGCCCTCAGATTGAAATTCCGAGAATCGGTTCAAAAGATTGAAAATCCCGCTCGTTCATTCACTGAATGTACCCGAGCTAAATTTCATAAATTTATTTTGGGAACACCGGGCCTTAGAATCAAGTGCCGTCAGAAGCCACAAACATGAAAAATTCCAAAGTAATTATGAAATAAAAAATTTCCTTGAAATTTTTACCAGATCATTAAATTACTCCTCCCTCATTGTCGTACATCCCCGTAATGCTACATCATAAACTAGAGAAACAAATGAGGGTATTGTGTATGCATCTGAGCCTCCCACTTCCCTGTTCTCTCATGGAGGTTTCCGTGCTGCCAACGAATGCACACCAGAGAAATTGACCATCCATGTAGGACCTGCTCCTGTCGATCCTCGATCTCCACTGGGACCTCTGCGAATGTCGCCCCATCGTCGATGTCCAGCTCCCCGTGATCAATGATATGTGTCGGGTCATGCACGTATTTCCTCACCTGAGATACATGGAAAACGTCATGCACCCGGTGCAACTAAGGTGGAAGGGCAAGGCAATAAGCCACCTCGCCTACCTTGCTGAGAACCTGGAATAGTCTGATGAAGCATGGAGATAACTTGCCACCACGACCAAATCTCTATAATCCGCATAGAGGTGAGACCCGTAAGAAAACGTGGTCGCCATCCTCAAACTCCAGTGGTCTCCGCCTCCTATCGGCATAGGACTTCTGTCTGCTTTGTGCAGTCTTCATCTGCTCCTGGATGATCTCCACCTTCTCCATCATAGCCTAAACCATCTCTGGTCCTACGAGTGATGACTCCCCAGGGTCAGTGCACCACAGAGGTTATATGCATGGTCGGCCAAATAGTGCCTCGTTTGGTGCCATCCCGATGGTGGAGTGGTAGCTATTGTTGTATGCAAACTCCACCAAGGGTAGATGATCCTCCCAGCTGCGACCAAAGTCGAGGACACATGCATGGAGCATGTCCTCGAGAGTCTGAATGGTTCTCTCCATCTGGACATCCTTCTGAAGGTGAAAGGCGGTGCTCAGGCATAGATTCATCCTAGAAGCATTCTATAACCCCTTCCAATGCTGGGAAGTAAAGCAAGAATCCTGATCGGAGATGATAGATGATGGAACAACATGAATCCATTTGATCTCCTAAATGTAGAGGCTTCTCAAGCTCTCCACTGAGCCCAGCTCTCTGATAGGTAGGAAGTGGGACAACTTGGTGAGTCGGTCGACAATCACCAGATGGAGTCGTCTCCTCTGGAAGTATGTGCGAGAACTGTCAAAAAATCCATGCATATCCCATCACACTTCCACTCTGGGACCTCTAAGGGCTACACCAAGCCTGCCGGTACCTGGTGCTCCGCCGTCACCTACTGGCAGGTGAGGCATCGTGAAACGAACTCTTCCACAACCTTCTTTATAACCAGACACCATTGCTATCGTCTGAGATCCTGGTACATCTGTGCCACTCCTAGATGTACCATAAGAGGGGATTTGTGAAACTCCCTCAGCACTTCCTCCTACAGTGAAATTGGTACCATGGTACGTCCAATGAAGAGGATGATGTTCTCTGCTCCTTTAGAAAATCCATCAGGCGCCTATCCTGTAGATATCTGTGCATGTCGCATCTCAGAGTCATCGTCCCCACATTGTGCCTCTCTGACCCACTGAAGTAGTGGGGGAGTGAATTTAGAAAGGCTGCTCCATCTCTATCCACGAAGGATATCTGCAACATGGCCAGTTGCTCTGTCACCTCTCTAAGTAGCTGAATGCCCGATCTCCTACCGAGAGAAGAAGCTACCACGTTCCCCTTCCTAGGAGTATAGACTATCTCAAAGTCATAGTCCTGGAGGAACTCGAGCCATCACCGATGTCTCAGGTTTAGGTCCTTCTATGAGAAGATGTACCTGAGACTCTGGTTGTCTGAGTAGACTATAAAGCGCTCTCCCATCAGATAGTGCCGCCACATCTTCAAAGAAAATACCACTACTGCTAATTCCAGGTCATGGGTAGTGTTGTTCTACTCTTGCTACCTCAACTTTCGTGAACCATAAGCGATCACTGCCCGCTCCTGCATCAGGACACACCCGAGTCCGGTCCCTAATACATCGCAGTAAACTATGTACCCTACGCCCTCCTATGGTAGTCTCATGATTGGTGCACTTGTCAATATCTGTCTCAGATAATGGAAGCTCTACTGACATCTATCTGACCACACATAGGGTTTCCCAATCTTCGTCAATGCTGAATGCAATACTGTAACTCAGGATAAGGCTGGCACAAACCTCTGATAGTACCCAGCCAGAAATAGGAAAATCCACACCTCTTTAACACTCATGGGTGGCTCCCAAGAATGTACTCCCTCGATCTTCACATGATACACCACAACTACTGCCTCAGAGATTATGTGCCCCAAGAAGTTGACATCTCGAATCCAGAACTAAAACTTCTAGAGAATAACATAATATGGTGCTCTAGATGTGTGTCCAGTACAACCTACAAGTGGTAGGCGTGCTCATCTTCAGTAGTCGAGGAAATGAGTATGTCGTCGATGAATACTATAACATATCGATCAGGTTAAGTATGGAAGATCCTGCTCATAAGACTCATGAACACTACTAGAGTACAGGTTACCCCAAAAGGCATAACTGAGAACTCATAGTGGCCATACCGACACCTGAAGGCCATCTTCTGCACATCCTCATCTCGAACTCTGAGTTGATGATAGCCTGATCTAATGTCTATCTTCGAGAACCATCGTTCTACCTTGATCTGATCAAAGAGGTTGTCTATCCTCGAGAGTGGATACTTGTTCTTTACGATCACCTGATTCAGGAAACGGTAGATGACACATAGTAGTAAGATCTTATCTGCCTTCTTGGCGAATAAAATCAGAGAATCACAGGGTGAAACACTTGGTCGGATGAATCCCTTGCCCTGCAAGTCCTCTAGCTATACTCGTAGCTCACGAAGCTCAGCGAGAGCCATCTGATATGCTGGAGTAGATATCAGGGATGTACCAGGGTACATTTCAATGTAGAAATCAACCTCTCTTCGAGGAGGATGTCCTGGAACGTCGTCAGGAAAAACGTCCACACACTGATCCACCACAACAGGAAAACTCTGACTCCACACATCAACTGATTTTATGATGAGACTAGCCAACTGATGGGTGATCGACTGCCCTCTCCTATGCATAAGTCCATCCTGCGCTGCAAAGGCTCACCTTTTACCGGTGAATGTGAACCTACTCCCATATGTGCGGACACACCGCACTTTGCGCATAATACAGTCAATTTGGGTATGGACTGTAGATAACCAGTCCATACCCATGATGTCTTTGTAAGGACTCGACGATGCTACAAGAAGATCCCAGCCGAAGCTCTTGACTCCTAGAGTAATCTCACACTGCCGGCACCAGTGTGTAATCGTCGAGTCTGCTCCCGTGAGAGTCTCTAGCCATAAGGATCTAGCCAACGGCTCTATCGGAATCTTCAAGCTCCGAACAAGGGAATCATCAATAATAGAATCAATCAATCATGTGTCTATAAGAAAAACAATCAGGGTAGAGTATACACTGATAGTTCCTCAAAAATTATATGGTGCACCATGGTCGTTGGCCTCGACTTCCTGGAGCTGAGCCTGCCCCTGTCTGCTAGCTCCCTGTGGTCGGGGTGGTCCTCCTGGTGGTGGTGGTGGTAGAGCCTCTAAGCGTCGTCCACCACCTACTACTTGGCCAGATCCTCTGCCTCATCTTCCAGCTCCATGTGGACCTCAACGATCGAACCTCTTCCTCTTCCTGGGTGGTCCCTCAACCGTCTGCTGCTCCTATGTATGGCTGGTCGAGCAGTCACGGGCCATGTGGCCCTACCCGCCGCATGCATAGCACTGCCCGCCTCTCATATGACAGGATCTACTGCGTGTTCCCCACACCTCCGAACTAGTATCCAAAGGTGGCCCACCTAATGGCCTGGTCCGTTTCGACCTCTACGACATCTGTCTACTGCAGATTGCAGAATACTCTGCTACGTGTCTCCCTACAGTAGGCCTCGCTACTGGTGTATGCTCAGAAAAGAAGCTCTCCACAAGAAGGGATAGCTCCAGTACTTGTGCCTACGTCAGAACGCTGAGGGAGATCATTGATGTAGCACCCCAAGCTTCAAAGGTACACTTCTCTTTGAATAATTCAATAGCGTGTGTTGTACGCAAAATCGAGTTCTAACACACACCACAACCAATCAAATTAGCCGTTATGAATAGTAATACCTACTTTTAAAAAAATTAGAAATTTTATCTCTCAAAATGGACTTAATTTTTGGATTCGGAGTATCAAATTCAGCCTAAGGTGAATTTTTGGTACTTTTCGGATAACTTTAATATTTTTATGAATAGTGAAAATTACAAAATTTTAATTAAAAACAACCTTTTTAATCAAAATAATTAATAGTGATAAATAATTAATTTTAGTGGGTTTAAAGTATATTTAGAATATATTTTTACCATTTAATACAATGCTGGTCATTGGACAAAATTTCACAATTAAACCGGAGATAAACAAGAATAAATATTTTGATAGATATTATATCTTAAAAACACGCTTTTTGTTTAAAGAGTGGGGATTAATTTTAAATTAATTTCTACCACTTACGTGTTTTGAATTTGGAAAAATGGATTCCATATTTTCAATCTGGATGTCCAAATTGTGTAAATAGGTAAATTTTATTTTTATACATTTTGAATAATTACTTCGATAAATATTTTATTTACCATGGTTAAAGGGTAAATCCGGTAAATAAGGGTTAAAAATAATATTATAATAATAATAAATTAAAATAAAACGTGTCCTAAAGATATTGGTGGATACATTTCCGACCATGGGAATATTTCGGTCGATTTTGGGACCTCATGGAGCCACTTGTAGGTGATAGGGACACTTTATTTTAATTAAGTTATAATAAATACAAAAATGACATAAGCATATATCTTTTAGAACAACACTTTTTACATAGGGTCATATATGTTTTATTTTAAACTATAAATATTCATTATAAATATAAAAAGATTTACTACATAATGGTATTTTATTTTCAATTTTTAGACATTATATAGTTTAATTTATTTATGACACAATGGTGATGCATTAATTACCTAATTAATGAAAAATTAGAATAATTAGTATTATAAATAAATAAATAAATGTAATTTGAGACTTTTTATAAATAAAAATAATTTTATAGGATAATATGACATGTTAGGATTTATTTAATTAACTTTTTTCGAAGTAATCATTCTGTTATGAGTTTTAAAAAAATCAATTATTGAATAGTTTTAAAATTGACATAAAAGAGTTTTTAAAACAAATATTATATTATTAATTGATATTAAATTTCTAAAAATATAAGGTTCCATAAAGAGACTTATATCATGATAGGTGTATCATTAATGGACCACTTTTGGGTCTCTTGTTTGTATATTGTATGTTTATTAACCATATAATATTAAATACAAAGAGACATTGTAAAAGTGAAACTAATTAACTAAGAGTTAATACTTAATGATATGGTTAATATAGTAACCCAAACCTATCTAAAACCTATTGGTTTAGTGATTTTCGACCTATACCCACCTTAACATCTAAATAATTTACTTCTAATCTATTAGTAACAGAATATTAATTTATTATAAAACAATATTTCTATCTTTTCCAAAGGTACCCCCACCCCTTTTATAAAAGGGCACTCCCCCTTCTAATTAATTCACACCTTCAAAGAATTTTGGTTGGCCAAACCCTGCCGAAATACTCTCTCAGCTTCACTAAATTCATCCTAGAGGTCTTCCTTTAGTCAGAAATCCAACCTAGGGAGTCCTTTTGATCAAATCAAAATGAAGAACCCGAAGAAGAGGTAATTATTTCACTAGCCTTTTTCAAGTTCATTTCTTCTTCCACTTCTTCTATCTTTGTTATTACCATTATAAAATAATAACTACAATATATTATATATACTTTGATGTTATTATAAACATGGTACAACCATATATCAGTATTCTATCCATCATTTTAATGACATTTCACCATACATGCGTACGTACGGCTTACCGTCTCCACGTCGTGGTGTATTTGTTATTCAAAACATTATTATTTGGATGGGTATAATAATGATGTGTAATATATGTAAATAATAAATATAACATAATAATTATTCTTTATATATGATATAACATCCAATTAAATATTATTTTGATATCAAAAGAATGATATGGTCGCTCGTGCGTACGTACGGACTACCATCTCGACGAACGCGATGAGATTCATTCTCCATCATATCCATTCAAGTATAATTCTCATTATAAGATTAATAATAATTTTTAAGGACTTAATATCATTCTTCATATAAATATGATACGACCTATCCCTAAATAACTTGTCTTACATAACAAAACATATAAAATAAAATGAGTAAGTTAACACCTGAAACGACAATAATATTAAGATATTATTAACAAAGCAATGTTAAAAGATCATATATGATATCATATTAATGTATATGATTCTTGTATAATTTAAAACAGATTATTTCACCATTATAAAGGAGTTTAAACTACCACCAACCAAGGAAAATTACAAGGTAAGGGTTTATTTCGCAATCACTTCATTATCCGAGGTTGTTTATACGTAATAATCTTATGGGACTTCTTTATCATCCACATCCATGTTTCTTAAAAATGTATTTGAAAATATTTTTACTATTTACTAAAATATGGGTTAATGTCTTTTATACCCTTGTTGACTTTTATAAGTGGTTTATAAAGGAATCTTTCAGTCGTTTTCCAAACAAGGTCCTTTTTAACCTTTTCGACAGAATGAAGTTAAGAATGTTTTTTTAACTTATACGGAGGGTGAGGCTATTTTCCACCATCATAAAATCTTTGAAGCTTCCCTTACAATCTTATAGGAATATTTTCAAAGTAAATGTATTATTTTATAATTATGTGACTTTAAAATGATTTCAAAAAAGGGATATTTCTATGAAATAGTTTTGATTTCATCTATGTCAACATCATTTGATGGATTTTAAGCTTATTTCAAGTTGATTTATTATTATAAAAAACTTCCATATTGTATTGAAGGTTTTTTGTTTTGTTTGACTGTGGATGTTTTATTTATATATCATTCATGTTTTATGAAGAATGTATTGACATTTCGTATTCTATTTTTAATACGAATGTTTAAGTTATGTTTAAACCTGTTCATATGAGGAATGCATTGGACTTAATATGTGACGGGTGGAGCCCGCTATAGCTCCTTGATGCATCGGTAGGTCTCATAAGACAAACTAGTTTCTTGGCACAAGGCCTTGAAAAAATCTTATTTGTATTCTTGGCACAAGGCCTTGGCTATGTGGTTATGATAGTCTGGCATTATGCATTCCATCATTATGAAAGTGGTTACTGATATTGCATGTGATTATTCGATTAGTTGAATATCCATGTGAATAAGTAAATGGAATTATTTCATTTTATTTCTGCTATATTATGTTGAAGTTCAAGTTTAAAAGGATTTTGTTTTAGTTATACATTTCCTTAAATGTTTATTCTTATTTATGAAAGTTTCCGATATATTGTTATCCTTACTGGGCATTTGAGCTCACCCCTATCTATGTTTTATTTTTTCCAGGATGTGAAGAAGTATTTTATGAATGACCTTCATGGATAGTATGAGGGGATAAGAGTATGGACTATGGAGACTATATTGTTGTAGTTTTAATTTTATGATGTAATGTAAACATTATGAATGTATCTAGTTATTCTAAGGCTACTAAACGAATCGGTCTTTCGAGACTTGATCATTCTTGTGATCATGACAATGTTATGTAATAATGCACTGACTCTGGGTAACTGGGGTCGGGGCATTATAGTTGGTATCAGAGGAAGTTTAGTACAATCCTTGGAAGCTAGATTTAGATAAACTCTGATTATAGCACATAGATTTAAGATGGACTTTGAGGATTAGTATACAAGAACATCCTCGAATTTTGGTATTGTTGAGATTTTGTGAGTTTTCCGAGAAATACATCCTTATCTAGATACGAGAAGGTAGAGGCGGCTATGGAACATATGTCCCTAGGGGAAAAACCTGAAAACACCACTTTGAGATAGACTTTAACATGAACTGGTGCACCATAATGGGCCTTGCTGCACTCTTAGTTACGACACTCCCGGGGGACATGCTTAGGATAACTCTCATTTTCTTTACAAATCATTATGAAGGGTTTATGAGTATATAATTCATTAAAGAAAACATTTTTATGATTATGTATTATATCCATAAGTAGTTCAATTTAGGTTAAGTGTTTTATAATAATGAAATTATGTATTTTGATTCATAAACTGATCTAGTTTATGACATTGTTTTGAAATGGCGTCTAGTAGAAGAAAGGGAAACCATAACAATGCACACACTCCATGTAGGGATTTCCCTCTTTCTCAAGATAATTATAGTTGAGCTAGGGATGCAACTGGTGCTGATCAGCTAATCACCATACTGGGACAACTCACTCAGGTTATGAAAAATAACCATACCCGTATGGAGAACCCTGATCCGCAGCGTGGAGGGTCAATGTTAGATCGCTTAATGAGGCAACAACCACAAACGTTCAATGGGAGTACAAATCCCTTAGTAGCTGAGAAATCGATAAATTCAATAGAGAAAATATTTCAGGCTTTGGGGAGTAGTGAAATGGAAAAAGTTATCATGGCAGTTTACCGCCTCACTGGAGATGCTGATCAATGGTGGTCATTGATTCAAAACACGAAAGAAGATGATGGAGTTTCAAATATGGAATGGGGGGAGTTTAAATATCGGTTTTTAGAAAAATACTTTCCTCGTGACCATCGAGAAGATATAGAAATAAAATTTCTGAGTCTGAGACAAAAGTAGGATGATAATGTTGCAATGTATGAAGTTAACTTTACTAGGTTAGCAAGGAATACTGGAGATTATATACATAACCCACGAAGTAATATTGATCATTTCTTTGATGGGTTAAAACTATTTCTCCGTCGAGAATTTTTCACACAATCCTTCTCGTCGTACGAAGACACTGTCTCATGTGCTATCAAGACAGAGAAAGAATTCTCAAAGTCATATGACTTTAACGCAAAGCAAGAGAAGAAGAGATCTGCTGATCAATATGGGAATGGAAATAATGGGAAGAAGGGAAAAGTTGAATATCCATCCTACAGTAAATTTGGGAAGAAACACCCCGGTACTTGCTTAAAAGGAATGAGAGTCTTTTACAAATGTGGTGAAAAAAGCCACCGAGCTCGTGATTGCAAGGGGATGAAGGAAGCTACCAATTTCCAATGCTACAATTGCAGGGAGATGGGACATTATGAAAATTAATGTCCTAAGCGTCAGGGGAACTTACCTCAAAAAAAAGCCAAGGGATCAAGGCCAAGCTTATGCTATCACTACTGCTGAGGTAGAAGTTCCAAAAGACGTGGTAGCAGGTAATTTAATGGTTTCCTCAAGTTTAGAAAATGCATTATTTGATTCTTGATCATCGCATTGTTTCATATCTTCCCAGTTTTCTCTGAAAATTAGATATTTCCAATTTGATTTAACAAAGGAGTTGTCAGTTAAAACTCCTAAGGGAAGTATCATTGCAACAATGTTTTGTGCATCAGTCCCCATTAAGGCACATAAATGTTCATTATCTTCTGATCTCATCGTCATGCCTATGATTGAATTTGATATAATCCTTAGAATGGATTGTCTTTCGGACCATGATGCGAAGATTTATTGTAAGAAGAAAGATGTTACGATTATTGATGATGATGATAAGGAACACCTTATATTTAGAGCAGAATCATCGCAACCTAATTCTTATATAGATCCACCCCCAATAGCTCCACTAAATTCAATTATTAGGGAGTAAGAGAATGAAATTACTATGGGCGAGGAAAGGAATGTTCATATAGAGGATGTACCTATTTTTAAAGAATATGTAGATGTGTTTCCATAAGATTTACTTGGACAACCTCCAGAACGATAAGTTGAGTTTTCCATTGATTTAATTCCAGTATCAAGGCATATATCGAAGACCCCTTATAGAATAGAAATTGTAGAATTAGTTGAAATAAAGAAACAACTAATGTAATTGTGTAATAAGGGATTTATTCTCCCTAGTATTTCTCCATGGGGATCCCCTATTCTTTTTGTTAAAAAGAAAGATGGATCTATGAGGTAATGTATCGACTATAGGGAGATCAATGCTATAACAATAAAGAACAAGTATCCCCTACCTCGCATTGATAATTTATTTGACCAACTGCATGGAGCTCAATACTTTTCAAAGATTGACCTCTGATATGGATACCATCAGTTGTGTGTGAAGAAGGAAGACATTCTGAAAACAGAATTTCGAACAATGTACGGGCATTACGAGTTTACAGTAATGCCTTTTGGATTGACTAATGCACCCTCCATTTTTATGGATCTAATGTACAGAGTTTTCAAGGAATATCTTGAGGACATTGTAGTGGTATTTATTGATGATATCCTGGTATACTCGAAAAGATACAGAGAGCATGAATATAACTTGTGCATTATATTAAAGACTCTGAGAAGACATGTATTATATGGGAAGTTTAGCAAGTATGAATTCTAGCTTCAAGAGATTTATTTTCATGACCATATTGTCTCTAAGGATGTAATTTCTATTGATCCTTCTAAGACCAAGGAAATCAAAGAATATCCTGCAGCGGTGAGTATAACTGAGGTACGTAGTATTATTGGTTTAGCAGGTTATTATCGACGTTTCATCCAGAATTATTCCCGGTTGGATAACCCATTAACAAAGATCACAAGTAAAGGGGTTAAATTTGTTTGGACAAAAGAATGTGAAGAATGTTTCGAAGAACTGAAAAGAAGATTAGTCAATGCTCCTATATTGACTCTACCATCGGGGAATGATGGGTTCATTATTTATAGTGATTCATCGAATAAAGTACTTGGTTGTGTCCTTATGTATAATTATAGGGTTATTGTCTATGCATCACGACAATGGAAAATTCGTGAACAAAAATGTCCTACGCATGATCTCGAGTTAGCAGCTGTGACCTTTTCTTTGAAGATATGGAGGCATACCTCTATGGTGAAAAATGTGAGATTTATACTCATCACGAGAGTTTAAAGTATATTTTCACACAAAAAGAACTCAACATGAGGCAGAGGAGATGGCTTGAATTACTCATGGATTATGATTGTATGATACACTACCACCCAGGGAAAGCAAACAAGGTGGCAGATGCTTTGAGCAGAAATGATCATGGAGTTTGGAACAATATGAGAATAGAAAGGGATCCAATTTTCATGGATCTAGTAAAGATGAACATGGGAATAACCAGGGAAGGTGAAACATCAATGCTTTTTCAAATGGTTTCCAAACCATCTTTACTAGAAAGGATTAAGAGTTCTCAGACCGATGATGATGAATTTATAAAGTAGATTAAAGATGTGAATGATGGGAGATTGAGAGACTTTGTGTATGAAGAAGGAATTTTGAAATTCAGGAAGAGACTTTGTGTTCCCGATATACCTGATATAAAAACAGAATTGTTGGATGATGCTCATAGTCTCAATTTCTCTATACACCCTGGGAGCACCAAAATGTATAGAGATTTGAAGGAATATTTTCAGTGGGACACCATGAAGAGGGAGATTTCTGATTTTGTGTCAAGATGTATGGTTTGTCAACAAGTGAAAGCTGGAAGGCAATATACTAGTGGAGTATTGCAACCTCTTTCCATACCTGAGTGGAAATGGGATAATATCACGATGGACTTTGTCATGGGACTACCAAAGACTCCTAGAGGGAACGATGCAATATGGGTTATTGTTGATCATCTTACCAAGTAAGCACATTTTTTTCTATGAGAGAGGATCTACCACTGGAACATCTAGCAAGACTATATATTAATGAAGTTCTGAGACTTCATGGAGTACACCTATCAATTGTTTCTGATCTTCATCCCCGTTTTACTTCAAGATTCTGGAAAATTCGTCAGAAAGCCTTGGATACTGAACTTCATTTGAGCACTGCCTACTACCCTCAAACAGATGGACAATCGGAATGAACTATTATAACCTTAGAAGGCATGTTGAGATCCTACTCACTTGACTTTTAGGGTATGTGGGATCAATATTTACCTATGTTAGAATTTTCCTATAACAATAGCATCCATTCGAGTATTCAGATGGCACCATATGAAGCGTTATATAGAAAGATATCTCGCACACCATCCTGTTAGGGTGAGGTTGGGGAAAGTAAACTAGTAGGCCCAGAACTGGTGTAGAAACGATGGAAAAGGCGAAGGTAATCCAAAACCACATCAAAGAAGCTCAAAGTAGGCATAAGGGCTGTGTCGATAATCGAAGGAAGGATTTAGAATTTCAAGTCGGTGATCATGTTTTCTTGATGGTATCTCCATGGAAGGGAGTCATAAGTTTTGGTAGGAAAGGTAAATTGAGTGCTAGGTACATCAGACCTTTCAAAATTCAAGAACGAATTGGGGTTATAGCTTACTGATTGGCAATGCCTCCAAGTCTCTCCAAAGTTCACGATGTGTTCCACGTATCTCTGTTGAGGAAATACATGCAAGACCCAACACATGTACTCACCTATGAGGAATTAGAACTGGAACCCGATCTGTATTGTTGTAAAGAGCCCATCAGGATTCTTGATACGAGAGAAAAAGTGATGAGAAACCGGACGACTCGTTTGGTAAAAGTTCTATGGAGAAACCATAAGATGGAAGAGGCAACGTGGGAACCCGAGGAACTTATGATGAAGAACCACTCGAGTATATTCATGCGGTAGTATTCTAGAAATTTTTAGGATAAAATTATTTGAAGGAGGGGAGAATGTATCACCCCAAGCTTCTACGGTACACTTCTCTTTTAATAATGCAATAGTGTGTGTTGTACACAACATCGAGTTCTAACACACACCACAACCAATCAAACTAGCCATTATGAATAGTAATACCTACTTTATAAAATTTTATAAATTTTATCTCGCAAAATGGAGTTCATTTTTAGATTCAGAGTATCTAATTTATCCTAAGGTAAAATTTTGGTACATTTCGGATAACGTTAATATTATGATGAATAGTGGAAATTCCTAAATTTTAATTAAAAAAATCTTTTTTAATCAAAATAATAAATATTGAAAAATTATGAATTTGAGTGGTTTTAAATTATATTTAGAATATATTTTTACCATTTAAAACAATTGTGGTCATTGGACATAATTTCAAAATTAAACCGGACATAAACAAGTGTCAATATTTTGATAGTTATTATATCTTAAAAACACACTTTTTGTTATGACAGCGGTAATTAATTTTATATTAATTTATGACACTTTTGTGTTTTGAATTTAGAAAAATGGATTCCATATTTGGAATCAGGATTTTCAAATTGTGTAAATAGGTAACTATTATTTGTAGATATTTTGAATAATTATTTCAGTAAATATTTTATTTACCATGGTTAAAGGGTTATTCCGGTAAATAAGGGTTAAAAATAATATTATAACAATAAAAATTTACCCTAAAACATGTCCTAACCATATTGGTGGATATATGTCCGACCATGGGTATCTTTGGGTCGATTTTGGGACCCCATGGAGCCACTTGTAGTTGATAGGGACACTTTATTTTAATGAAGTTAAAATAAATACAAAAATGACATAAACATATATCTTTTAGAAAAACAATTTTTACATAGGGTTATATATGTTTTATTTTGAAATATAAATATTTATGAAAAATATAAAAAGATTTCCTATATAATGGTATTTTATTTATAATTTTTAGACGTTATATAATTTATTTTATTTATGACACAATGGTGATGTAGTAATTGCCTAATTAATTAAAAATTAGAATAATTGATATTATAAATACCCAAATAAATGTAATATGAGAGTTTTTATAAATAAAAATAATTTTATTGGATAATATGACATTTTAGTATTGATTTAATTAACATTTTACCAATTAATCATTCTGTTAAGAAATTTTTAAAAATCAATTATTGAATAGTGTAAAACTTGACATAAAAGAGTTTTTAAAACAAATATTATATTATTAATTGATATTAAATTCATAAAAATATAAGGATCGGCCAAGAGACTTATATCATGTTATGTGTATCAATAATGGACCACTTGGGGGTCGATTGGATGTATATAGTAAGTTTATTAACCATATAATATAAAAATACAAAGAGACATTGTAAAAGTGAAACTAATTAACTAAGAGTTAATACTTGAAGATAAGGTTGATATAGTAACCCAAAACTGTATAAATCCTATTGGTTGAGTTATTTTCGATCTATTCCCACCTTATTATTTAAATAATCCACTTTGGTTCCATTAGAAACCGAATATGAATTTATTATAAAATAATATTTCTAGCTTTTCCAAAGGTGCCCCTCACCCCTCTTATAAAAGGGCACTCCCCCTTATCATTAATTCACACCTTAAAAGCCTTTTGGTTCGGCCACCCCCTGACCAAATACTCTCTAAACTTCCCTAAATTCATCTTAGAGGCCTTACTTTAGTAATAAAGCCAACTTAAGTAGCCCTTTTGATCAAATCAAAAGAAAGAACCCGATGAAGAGGTAATGATTTCACCACTCCTTTTCAAGTTCCTTTCTTCTTCCACTTCTTCTATATTTGTTATTACCAATATAAAACAATAACTCAAGTATATTATATATACTTTGATGTTATTATAAACATTGTACAACCATATTTCAGTATTCTATCCATCCATTTAATAACATGTCACCATACATGCGTACGTACGGCTTACCGTCTCCACGTCGTGGTGTAATTGTTAATCAAAACATTATTATTTTGATGGGTATAATAATGATGTGTAATTCATGTAAATAATAAATATAACTTGATAATGATTATTTATATATTATATACCATCCAATTAAAAATTATTTGAATGTCAAAAGAATGATATTGTCACTCGTGCGTACGTACGGACTACCGTCTCCACGAACGCGATGAGATTCATTCTCCATCGTATCCATTAAAGTATAATTCTCATTTGAAGATTAATAATAATATTTAAGGACTTAATATAATTCTTTATATGAATAATATATATCATATCCATAACAAAAATGTATTACATAATAAAACATATAAAAGAAAATGATTAAGTTAACACCCGAAACGACAATAATATTAAGATATTTTTAACAAAGCAATGTTAAAAGATCATATATGATATCATATTAATGTATATTATTCTAGTATAATTTAATAACAATTATTTCACCATTATAGAGGAGGTTAACCTACCCCCAACCAAGGAAAATTACAATGTAAGGGTTTATTTCTCAATCTCTTCATTATCCGAGGTTGTTTATACGTAATAATCTACTGGGACTTCTTTATCATCCACAACCATGTTTATTAAAAATGTATTTCAAAACATTTTTACTATTTACTAGAATATGGGTTAAAGTCATTTATACCCTTTTGGACTTTTATAAGTGGTTTATAATGGAATATTTCCTTCGTTTTCCAAACAAGTTCCTTTTTAACCTTTTTGGAAGAATTAAGGTAAGAATGTTTTTTAACTTCTACGGAGGGTGCAGTTATTTTTCGCCGTTATAAAATATTTGAAGCTTCCCTTACAATCTTATAAGAAAATTTTCAAATTAAATGTTTTATTTAATAATTATGTGACTTTTAAATGATTTCAAAAAAGGGATATTTCTCTCAAATAGTTTTGATTTCATCTATGTCAACATCCTTTGATGGATTTTAAGCATATTTGAAGTTGATTTATTATGATACAAAACGTCCATTTTTTATTGAAGGTTTTGTGTTTTGTTTGAATGTTTGTGTGTTATTTTAATACCATTCATGGTTTATGGAGAAAGTATTTACATTTCGTATGATATTTTTAATATGAATGTTTATTTTATGTTTAAACATGTTCATATGAAGAATTAATTGGTCTTTATATGTGATGGGTGGAGCCCGTTATAGCTCCTCGATTCATCGGTAGGTCTCATGAGACAAACTAGTGTCTTTGCACAAGGCCTTGAAAAAATCTTATTTGTATTCTTGTCACGAGGCCTTGGCTATGTGGTTATGATAGTTTGGCATTATGCATTCCATCATTATGAAAGTGGTTATTGATATTGCATGTGATTATTTGATTAGTAGAATATCCATGTGAATAACTAAATGGAATTATTTCATTTTATTTCTGCTATATTATATTGAAGTTCTTGTTTAATAGGATCTTGTTTTAGGTATAAATTTCCTTAAATGTATATTCTTATTTATGAAATTTTTCTCTATATTTTTATCCTTATTGGGAATTTGAGCTCACCCCTTTCTATGTTTTATTTATCCCAGGATGTGAAGAAGTATTTTATGAATGACCTGTAGGGATAGTATCAGGGGATAAGAGTGTGGACTATGGAGACTATATTGTTGTACTTTTCATTTTATGATATAATGTAAACATTATGAATGTATCTAGTAATTACAAGGTGACTAAACGAATCAGTATTTCGAGACTTGATCTTTCTTGTGATCATGCCAATTTTTTGTAATAATGCACCGACTCTGGTTAACTTGGGTCGGGGAATTACAATTTAAGACCTGGTATCATGCCTTAGTGCCTGCTCAAAGGTCCGATCCCTGAATAATGGATCCCATACCATGTTCGTGGAGTAGCGCGAGAGGTCGGTAATCCTCGCCGAGTACTGGGCTACTGTCATGTTGCCCTGCCGCAACTGTAGTAACTTCTAGATGTGAACCGCATGGAAGGTGGCTGGAATAACTCTGAGAGGATGAGGCTATCGAAGTCCGTCCAATGTAGAGATTCCTCATCGAACACCTGGAGAATCATGCTCCACCATCTACCTGCTATTGCGTGCAAGAGACTCACTGAAAGGATCTCCATAAGATCTCATGGTGTCCCTACCAATTTGAAGACTCGGACGATAGCCTCCAGCCCATCCTCGGCTGCCTAAGGGTTCCTCTCTGCATGGAACCTAGGCAGCCTCTGTCACTGAAACTCATGCATCACACACAGGCAGCGTGCAGTCTCCACTACTGGGGCTGGTGGTATCGGTGGCCCAGTGGGTAGAGGTACCGCTGGTGCCTCTGATGTAATGGGGCCCTGCACAGAGGCCTCGTCACTCGGTGGGCTTCCATCTCGCACAAAGTTCGGAACCCTAGATAGCTGCCTTTGTGGGGACATCCTGAAATGAAATAGGTGTGCCACAGTCTAACAATATACCTTGGGAGCTGACACAAAGTAATCACAAAGAAAACTTTTGAAACACACATGCAATCAATGTTTTCATGCACTGAGTCGGAAATCAGAAGTCATGGTCCTGGTGTATGGATATGTCAGCTGTCGCACCAACACTGGACTCCCTAGACTAACAACGAAACTCAATACGCTTAACACTATTTCTTCATAGAGAGAAAATATCAGTACCATGAGTTCTGCGGTAGAACCGACTCCTCTGATACCAATTTTTAATGACCCGTCCTCGGGGCCCGTGCTGTGACTACTCCAAGCCCGCCTTTCATAGGCCAGGGGATGGCGAGTAGTACCAAAGGTGAAAATCCACAAAAAATGGAAGTAATTGTCTTTATATAAGGAAAAAAACACAACATAGTATGCAAGATGAAGTAAACAGTAAGTAAACTGAATACAAAAGTAAGTGCTGGAAAGTAGATGGGATAGAATACAAACCCAACTGAAAGTACAGTACAACAGTAAAGAATGAACATCTACAGTAATGTAAACCAGCAACCACTGAGTCATCCTTCGGATATATAACCTGAAGGGTGGGTAGAAATGGTCTCTTCCGCTCCTCGGGTCTGGCTGTCTTCTCCATGTACGTCCCGCCAAGTGGTCCACCTCCACGTACCGTCCTGCTCCACAAGACTCCACCTCGATCAGTGTTGTCTGTCGTCTGCATCCAACACAATGTAGTGCGGGCATAGCCCATGCAGGGGTGAGTATACGATACTCAGTAGGGACCCCAAGACCCTCTAAGGTCTCCCAAAATCCACAAAGTACAAACCTCAAAGGAAAAAATAAAAACACTAAGTATCGACCAACTCTACTTAGGTATATGCCCATACATATACCTAAGTCATCAATTCCAGTTCGGCTCCAACTCACAAGCCCAAGTACAACCCAGTTCACATAGAAAAGAACAACCCATTCCACACCTGAAAGCAAGTCAATCATAATGATGATAATGATTGAAAGTCAAGACTCAGATCACATAGGTATACTACTAACAAAGAGGGGTGGAGATGATAGATGTAGCCTCTAAATCATCTTCCCGGTCGAACCCACGTAGGATCCATGTACAGAAGTCGTCGCTGCCGAACCCACGTAGGATCCAAGTACAACAACCATCATCGCCGAACCCACGTAGGATCCAAGTATAGTTTTTATCGTTGCCAAACTCATGGAGGATCCTAGTAAAGTCGTCCTTGCTGCCGAACCCATGTAGGATCCAAGTACAGTCATCATCGTCGTCGCAGTCGCAGTGAGCTCTAGGGTTCTCGCACACTGAACACTCGATTCGGGGAGGGTCTGCTCCTCGATCCAAGGGGGTCGACACATCTACTATCACAAAGTCCATAATTGATGTATCCCGATATTTGGTTTCATAAAAAGGAACTCAACACAATAGACGGTGCGTCAATCAGATGCCTGTTCTGATAGATATTGGCTTTTCAGTCCCAGGGGACCAGTTAGAAATACGCTCGTTTCTATCCCGGATGATATCCAAATTCATCTGAGACTCACTTATACTATCTCAAAAGGACCGTCTTATCGAAAGAGTCCCAGTGCTTCATACGATGTGTCGATCGAACGCGCGGTCCTTATGTTATTCACGTTTAAGTTAATAACGGGCCTAACCCATTTAGCCTACTAGGCCGATGGGTCAGGTTGACCCTGTTTGACGGGTCCGACCCAGCTTGAGTGTTGGACCTGTCTGAAGAAATTAAAAAATCAGCCCAAAGGTGCTCAGCCCGGCCTGGCGCGGCCCAGTTCAGCCCGACCCAGCACGGCCCGACCCGGCAAGGATTGGCTGGGCATGCGGCCAGGCCGGCTCGGCAGAAGGTCGAGCGGGTTGCAGGGGGAGGGGGGGGGGGTGCCACCCCTAGTTTTCTGCACCGGCGTCCCCACCCTTCCCCAAACCGGCCGATCTTCTGCACATGCGGCCCGAATGGGTGGGCCTCCGGTCTTCTAGAGCGGCGCCCTCCCAGCGTCGCGGTTCCGCTCAGCCCAGCCGACCAATGGGTCGGCCGGTTCCTCCACTGAAGCCGCCCGTGCAGCAGGCCGCGGTTCATCCCGCACAACCAGCACGATGGTGCCAGTTCTCTTAGCCACGTTCCCAGAAGGGTGCGACAACATCGTGCTTCTTCCGCCATCAATTTCCAATTCTGAATTAATAAACGAGAACAACGGAGAGTTT
Organism: Viscum album; assembly: GCA_963277665.1. Lineage (NCBI taxonomy): Eukaryota > Viridiplantae > Streptophyta > Magnoliopsida > Santalales > Viscaceae > Viscum > Viscum album. Next base: position 511,695,832 of record OY728141.1, on the reverse strand, counting down.
TCGGGCCGTGTTCATTCGGCCAGCGCCCTCCACGTAAAACAATATCAATCAGCCATATTTAATAACTATTTCCAACAAGAACATGGTAGGTAAACATCCACTTTCATGAATAAAACCCTACCTCAACAAAAGATATCGAACGTCAGGTGTAACGAAAGACGGCGTCGTGGGGTGAGGTTCCGTAACCGATAACGGAGTTTGTCTGAGGAGGAAGCAGCATCTCCCCTTTTGTCACAGAGAGAACATTATAATGTGAGACATTGTTGGTGAGATCCCACGTCGGTGTCTCCACCCTTATCATGGAGGAAGAAGGGGATGGAGAATCTGGGGTTACCGAGTCGATGTTTTTTGTCAGAGAGTTGGCGTTCATCAACATAGGAGATGAAGCATTTTTTGAAACTCAAGAGCTCTCTCTTCAAAATCACAACACAACAATCCAACCCAAAAATAAAATAAGGACACCCTTTATATTAATTAAACAATCCAAGCATTTCATAATACAAATTCAAACACTTAATTAATTAATGAAAGAGTTTCAATTAATTAATTAAGGTGTGTGTGTTGGCTTGTTTTAATAAAATGAGAGGGAGAGAGGAAGTGTCCACATTATATTATGGAATTTGTCAAGTATACAGGGGGAGTTTTATGAGAGTTAATAAAGTGTTATTGGAATGTGAAAGGCTAGGGCTCATGTGGGTCCCACCTCAGAGATATCCTGACATAGGTAGTTGGGAGCTTGTGGGTCCCATCCCAACTCCTCCTTTTAGGATATAACCACTTAATATATTAAAATAAAATTGTCCCACAATTTTATTATTTAATCCAAAAATTTTATCTTCACCTCCCGAGCAAACACATCTGCGGTAAAAGTTATCTTAAGCAATTATTGGCGCTGTGAGTTCATTAGTGCCCTCAGATATCAATTCCGAGCACCAGTTCAAAAGATAGAAAAACCCTCTCCTTCGTTCACTGAACGTACCCGAGTTAATCTTCGGAAATTGATTTCGGGTACACCGGGCCTCAGAATCAAGTTCTGTCAGATGCGACAGACTCTCAAAACTCCTACGTATTTAAGAAAAAATATTCCTTGAAATTTATGGGTCTTTACCGAATAGGAGATATATATATGTTATGAAATTAAAAAACATATCTTTTTTATATGAGAGATAATATTTATTATTATATAATTATGGTTTAATATGATTTCATGACCTTCCAAGAAGAAACAAAATTAAAACTCTACATTGAGAACTATACCTCTTCCATACACAACCTCATAAGTTTTACAACAATTGATTTCCTAGGGAGTATTTCTAATAAAAACGGCTATATGACAAGAGGATGGGTTTTATGAATTGATTTGGGATGTTTTGTAGAAACAGATTGTTATTGAAGTATGAATATATGATAATAATATGTTTACTTTAAAACGAGAGGTGATGGGCACTCTTGAATTTTATTGAACTATTAATTTAATATTAATTTATCTTGAAGAATATTTTTTTGTATATTGATTAAATTAGATGATAACATCAGTAATGATCTAAATGATCTCATACAATAAAAAATGAAATTTTTTTGATTATTTTTTTCACCTTATCATTTTTAACCCATCTTAATACTTTTTTACAATTACCATGGTATTAATGATTTCACTCTGTCGAGGTCATGAAAATCAAATATACAAGGATAATCGGATAATAAATGAAACATGTTTGGTTTTTTCAACCATATCCATATAAATTTATTAAATATAGTATTTTTAGAGTTCTAATTCATTTAATGAAATATTATTTTTTATAAAATATCATTAATATTGATTTATATAGTACTCATTTAATTTGACCTTTAAAATATCATCAACATTATATAATTGAAATATATAAATTTAAAACAACTATAAAATGTTGTAATTACATAAATATTTTTTGAAAAATAATAAATTTTACAAATTATATTATATTTAATATTCATAATATTAAATATGTTATTTTTTTAATAATATAATTATTATATTAGATTTTTTCTATGAATTTATGTTATTATTTAATTAAAACAAAATAATGAAATATTATCATGTTTAGAAAAATTCATTTAAATTTGAAATGATTATTTAGAGCTTAAAATATATTAGTTTTATTTCTAAAAAAATAATATTACAGTTATTAAAAGAAATAAAGTTAAATTTTATTTTTTAATAACGTAATGTAATTTAGGTTAGAGTTAGTGTATTCGAACAAATTGTGTTTACTTTTATTTCATATATATTTTTTGTATGGAATATTTATCAAACTTCTTTTTACATATGTTATATTATTAAATAAGAATATAATGAAATAATTTATTATAGTATATTCCACATTAATATGTTCATAGTAGTTCCTTGATATGATGAGAACCCCAAATTTTATGGAAATGTTATTGCATATAGTTTCAGAGTATGAAAATGTAATATTATGGGACATATAATATATATTGATGTTTTCCAATCATGATTCAAGTATCTCTAAGATGAGCGGGGGTGAAACATTGATGACTTTTTCTTTTAGGATTCCTTAATTACTAAATAACCTTCAGTTCCTGTTAATTATTTCTTTCCTTATAGATCACAAGTCAACCAAATATCCACAGAAACACAAGAATAAACATGGTTCTCTATTCAATAAGAGTAGGAACATCCATAGTATTGCATATAAATAGTAAAATACCACACGATCAACTAGAAAACAATCATTTTATTTGGAATATAATGTGTAGGAGGTTTTTTACACTCATTTTGCATAATAAAAACATTCCAATAGTGCATATGCTTCTTATAGAACAAAATGATAGAATATAATGTTACAGTGCTTCTTTATCCACTTCCACAAATTTTATCATTCAAAATAATTACTCTCTTTCCTACCTAGAAGGTGATAATAACCCATTAAACATTGTAATGATACATAGTGTGATACACCATTATTATTTCCATGTTATCATAGAGCTGATTTGACTCACTTTGAATGACCTGTTCACATAAACTGAATGATGAAAACTTCTTTTTTCAAAGTTCACAACCTTCATGAAGGAAACTAAATTAATTGAACTAACATGCTTCGTGATGCTCAATGATTCAATATAGAATATCCCATCACCATGAAGCATCAATTACAAAGAATATTTGGAATCAGCAATGAATTTTGTAGGAATTTTAAAACGATCAAGATCTCATAGATTTCAAGGATCCTAGAGGTCCTCTATATTTGTGAAATCAATGTGATCCCATATTTCCTTATTTCTGTCATTTCAAATGATGTGGGGTCTCTTAATATTTATAGTCTTTCCTATTTGTGAAGCTCCACTACCACTATATTTATTTGACCAATCGAAAATAACTTCATGACACCCCTCTATACATGATGCTCCATTGATATTTGTCATTTCTATAGATATCAATGTCAAACCATCATGAGGTTGTGATGATCTACCTCCCATAATCATGATGATCAACATCAACATTAATTGACGCATAATGATACACCCAACTCGAATCCCATCTTCTTAAAACTCATGAATTTTCTATAATTTCATAAGGAAAACAAAAAACCCATCTTTTGTGATGCTAGCCATCATCCAAGTTTAAGATAAAAAAATGGAAAACACTAAGAAACTGCGACACCATAAAAATATACTTCAGAAATACAAACCATGCAGATTCAATATCATCCAACAACTTCTTTATTTCTAATATAATTAGAAAATTATTTGAAACAACTTTTCCCTCCTTAATGTTAAAAAGCATGAAATAGAATTCCTCCAAAAAACTTATGATATTTTTGAAATACTAACTAGAAATGAATAATTATATTTAAAATTAAAAGTAATGTAACATAAAAGTATGCCAGAATTATAATTTCTTCAAAATAAAATGGAGTTTCATCTAAAATTTGAATTTTATTTCATGAGTATAGAGATTAGTCTGATCATCCACTTATACAACGTATTGTAAATTACTTTCTACTCAAACATCCAGGAAAGAATAAGAAAATTCTAGAATATGATACTCTTCTTTATCATATTTGTCCTAACATATATATTTTTAGTTCTAAGTAGTCATACGTAGATTAATCTTCTTCTCATGATGTTCTGACAAGGTAATCTCTAAAATGGGAGATTATGATAACAAAGTCGCCAGTAAGAATTCATCATGTTTTTGTGTCATTGTATATTCCATTAATTAAGCATGTATTTTGGTCTATAGAGATTATGATTATCTATAATTAATTCCATGAATCATGGAATTAAATTTTATTATGAAAACATTGATTCCATATGTTTGTGGTAAGGTATGGAACATTGGGTTCATCGTGATTAACATGTCATTAATGGATATGCGAAGGAAGGTTTCTTACCTTCCATCTTTAGAGAGGTTGACATCTCATCCCTTGGATTATATTATAACCATTACATCAAATTTCATGTTCATTTGAGAATGATTCATTTATTTTAGATATTAAATGAACTACATATCAGGAATATAGGTTGGTGAAACAAATAAGAAACCTACTTAATGTAATATTGAGACAAAGGGATTATATTACATAGTGATTATTCATATGTGGTTCTCATCATTGATAAATTGTGTTATTTTAGTTGGGTGAATTAAAAAATAACTCGATAATAATATTGGACATTAAGTAAGACTATATAATACCAATGAGAAATAATAATATAGTGTCACAATATGTGTTTCTGATGATTGTAATTAAAAATTATTTTAATTTACTTAATTAGGTAAATATTATTCCCATTATTGATGGATAATTTTTTTCATGTTTTATCAATCGAAAATAATTGATGATAAATGAAATATTTAAATGAATTAGATATTCATGTGTTAAATAAATTCTAAATGAGTTCAAATGGAAGAATATTACATATAGTGCCAAATGTTAATTAACAAGTCAATTAAATATTATTTGTGACTGTACTAGTTGGTTTGTGCCACAAAATAATAATAATAACAAAATTATTATTATGTGTTATGGGGTTTATTAATGATTATTATATTATTTAAGGGATAAAATGAAATTAAATAATCAAATAACCTAAACCCTAGCTCCGTGAATATTATATTATTATTATTTTTGTTTCATCCCAAACATTAACATGAGAATAGTTTTTTACAATGAAAATATATATAAAATCATCTTATATGTCATCGTATCAGTAATTAAAAATTAAAGAGAGACACATTCATGGTCAAAGGATGATTGATCATAATTAATAAAGGAAGATAATCGAATCACGGTGCTACCACATAGAGATTGATTGGAATTGGTAAGGGATCAATGTAGAATATGTGGATCACCACTAGTGGGATTATATCTTTTCATCCTAAAATCATAATGAAGGAAATTCGAAAAATAATTTTCAAAGGATGAAAATATACATCGAAGAATGAATTATCAGATCGTATATTAGATTATTTTTATATTCAATAAAAAAAATTATTAATTTGATGTGAAAGTTCATCCCTTGGGGTTTCAGGAAACACAATATTAATGGATTGTTTAATATATCTCCTCCACCGCATGCTTCCACTACACCAAAACATTCTAGTTGTATCAATGTGGGAAAATATAAACATATAATAATTTATTATGTATTTAATCCATACAAAATAATGTTTGAATTTTCATTTAACATTATTAGTTATTAATACATTTGTAATTAACATGATATAAACATATTAATCATTTTCATTAAACAATTCATTTATATAATGGTCTATGAAAATATTAGGATCGACTAAAGATTCCTTCATTAACTACCATATTTGTTGTCAGTAAGATATGGTAACATGGCATGAAATAGGAGTACACACCATATACCCTTGTACATTGTACATTGTTAAGCCACATGATATATGACATAAAACAAAATTGTAACAGAGGGGGTATGCTAGATATTGACTAGACAACCTAGAACACAGTATGTCATATTCCACATAGTATATTAATCATTCATGACTTGTAGAAAACATTGGTTAGTTGAGAAATTACAACAATCCATGTGGTCATTATACATGCTCAAACTATGTAGGAGCCACATCCTAAGGATTAATGGAATACAAATCATGTAACCTATGCTGACAACATGTAGTTTATCAATTCCTACATCCAAAATAAATAATGGTTCCATGATCTTGTTATCTAGTCACATGAAATTAGTAATACATGGCATGTAGTTGGAGTTCACAAATTATGTAGTCTCATGGTAGAGAAAAAGATGAGTTTTTTGATGGGTTGCATGAGGATAAAAAATATAGAATAGATTCCATGCATCTAGCCTATGCATGTCCTATAATCAACTAACATACATTCGAATGTCCTAGTCATGTGTCTCAGGAACACAGAAAGTAGATTACATAAGCAAGTTCCCTATATACGTGAAAACGGTGGTACACAACATGTAGCTAGATATTCCATGCTATGTAGTATCCTAATAAATGCATAAAATTAAATTACATAAAATTGAAAATAGAAGCATTAAAACATTATTGTATTGATCATCAATTGTTTTTTTACGATTTAATAATGGTATTATGTAATTTTAAATTCTAAATTATTTTATTGTAATAAAATCTATAACTATTTGTTCTATTTTTTATTTTAAATGAATTAAATAAATGATGGGTATCTACAAAATAAATTGGATGGTCATTAAAATGAAATAGAATTAGTTATTTAATGTATGATATATTATCTTAATAATAAATAGAGGATTAAAAAATGACATTTGTACATTTACTTTTTTGTATACATTTTATGTGTTCATGAACTAGAACAATATTAGTGTCTGTGTTAGAAATTGTTAAATTTATCTTTTTACTAGGGTGTCCAATTATTTATTATTAATTTAAAATTGATTTAATGTGAGTCAACGCTCCTTCTATTATCATGTAGGACATTCATGTCCACGGATAACTATATAATCCTCGTTTAAACAAAAACATTAGTTCCCATCACAGATCTGTCTGTTATAAATACATGCAATTAATGGTGTTTCTCATGGCACATTGAGGTAGTTCAAGATGGAAATATAATTATTCCAACACCATAGTTACAATGATTGATAGGAGGAATTCTGTAACTTCTTCCATGACTAAAAACAAGTGTTATTTCTACTAAGTCATAGGTTGAGTTAATATCCATTCATTAAATCAACTATTAGATAAATCACATGAATGAATAACGTAATTATATTTTTATTTATATGTATTCATTATTTCATATTATGGATTCAACACCAAGTTGAAAAAAATAAATGAATTAATGTTGAAAGAAGAAATTCAAATAAAACAATTATGTGTTGATATTTTATCTATCAATGTTAATTAATTAATTAACAATATATTAATATAAAAATGTGGTGTAAAGGATATAAAAAGACATAATTTATGTATAATACATAAAAATACCTCAAATATATATAATGTATGACTGGTCTATCCATCACTTGATTAGGAATAAATTTCATTGAACTATGTAATTGACCAACCCTCATTGGGACACTTTCTTATAACATGGCGTTCTTATGAATGTAAATGGTTTAATTAAACATCTTAAATCATGATACGTATTCCTAGATAGACATTATTTAACTTGGAGGTTAGTATTGAGGAAATAAAATTCCAAATTTTAAGAAATGGGAGTCCATTCAATGGTTCATGGTGATTCTAGCCGTTAGTAGGAAAGGACCCACATGCCTAAACACATTCATGCAGCTTGAACAACCCGATTTGGGGTTCTACAAAGGGACATATGGATCATTTCATATATAATATCCTATTAAATATACATTCTATGTTCATGGATGAGGGATATTGGGTATTATTAAAATAGTATAAGATTTTAAAAAATAAATTAATTTTTTATTTATCACATATTCGTTAATCATGAAAAGTACTAATAATGAATTATTTTATTTTTTGAATAAAATTGAAATTTCATCATCCAAACTAACCCATCAATCTATATTAATGAAAGAAAATAACATCATTGGATATAAGCTCTAGGAATGGTTCAAAAATATTTTTGTGTTTTTTCTCCTTGAATAGAAATAATAGGTTCCAGAATCCTCACTTCCTGATTTTCTTGCACTATTGGAGAGTGATGATGATTTATTTTATCTATGTAAAAAATCAGATTAATGAAATTACAATTTTATGTTTAATTATTTCATATATATATATAGGTAACATATAATGTCTCATGAAAATATGGATGTGTATGAAATTATTTAGAACCTCAGTTTTCTTAAAAAGGGAGATCCATACATGAATAGTTTAAGATTTCCGAGGAACTCCATTAGTGAATGGTTGGATAAGGTTCCATATTGGGGTCCACATAGTCAAGATCATTGACAACATTTATCACATATAGGTTTTAGGTAATAAACTCCCTAACAAACTGGGTAATGATCTCATTTTTGAAACACCCCTTAGTAATTCTCAAATATTTTTCTGAATTTTAATATGATAAACATTGAGAAGTATTTTATAGAGCTTCTTATCCTTTATAACCATGTTGATATGGGAAGAAACATTAAAATAGTTCAGAACATATGGTGGAAAAATATAAATGGAAATAATGAACTCAAATCCCAAATCTTCTCAACATGCAACCAAGAAGAGTATGATCAAGGGGAATGAAAGGAAATAAGATGATATTTATTTCACTTGTGGCAAGAAGGGGCATAAGATGAAAAATTACACATATAAAAATACTATGGGGTAGTTGTAGGTTCATATATTATTGAGTTTAATTTATCTATTTGTAAATAATGGCATTAGACACACCATTTAGTGATCACATATGAATTAAAATATAGGAACCAAGTAGATTCAGAAAATATTTCTACGAGGACTTATATTTATAGGAATACAACAGATCTAAACATGATGATATATCAATGAGGGACTATCAAATAATGTTTTCAAAATTAAAATTCTTTTTTTAAAATGGATATTATTATGTTCATTCAATTACAAAAAAACATTATTTCAGTATCCAAAAATCATATAGATTTTTTTTATTTTCATTTCTAAAAATTAAATTTTATTATTTAAAAAAAATTCATTTTCATTGTAAGGAAAATTTACATACTATTCATTATGTGTTAGATCACACAAAAAATTAATGGAAATTTTTAAAAAATACTTCTTCACATGACAGACACCACACCCGACAATGGAATCACTAACGTGGTTAGGTAAATGAAAAGTGTTTGACAAAATTATACCACAATGTATATATTGATTCTTTAGAACTAAAAAAACTTTTTATATGTCATGGATGTTTACAATGTGAAATGACCAAATCCTTATCTAGTTGAAAAGGTGAAAGGGAAAATATTGATGTGTGTGGACCATTTCATATTGAGGTAATGGGTGGGTAATCATCATTATAAATTTTAAAAAATATTTTAGTGTATATGGATATGTCAACATATTGAGGTAAAATTCATATTCTTTTAACAAATTTATAAAATAGTATAACGAAGTTGATAAATAGATTTTTTATATTATTAAGAAACTCTACTTAGACTGTGCTGGTGAATACCATAATAAATCTTCATTGATTAATTATGGGATTTTGGGAATGTTTCTCTAATAAATCATCCTTATAAACCCCATAATAATGTTGTAATTGACAGGAATAACCTCGCCTCATTGAAAATGGTGAGATCAATGATGAGTAATGTGAGTATTCCATTTTATTTTTTGGGGTACTCATTAAAAAGATAAGAAAAATACAAAAAAAAAATTCCAACTAAAGTGGATGAGAGTATACCATACCATATATGGAATGGAAAGAAACGTTCAATTTTTACCAGACATATGTGGGGTTAAAAATCATTTTTTACGGCCACATGAGGTAATGAACATGATCCCCAAGGATCAAAGTGTACCATTATAGGATACCCCAATGAAACAGGCGAAACTACCTATATCAACCGTCATTCAAAAATGTAATATTGGAAAGACATTCCATTTTAATTTAGAGTAAATACATAAATAAAAAAGATCATGGGAGTACCACTGATTATGATTTAGTTGATTTTAAAGGTATTCAATAAATGGAATAAGAATAGATTCCATAAAGCCCCATTATAGAAGAAAATTCCCGTGAGACACAACTATTTCATATGAGTACAAGAGAGGATAAAGAAGCATAACCGTGTGTTTTTATAATCACTAAAGATGGAAACTCATTATTAATCGATAATAATGAATATTTTTCCTATAAATAAGAAGTAAGATGCAAAGATGTTTCCATGTCCAAAGAATACATGAATTATAGAATATACTCCACATAATGAAACCATGATTTGATTTCGGTAGATTCCCCAATGGATATAAATACTATTGGTTAAAAATGTATATTAAAGAAGAAACTAGAGACATTAAAACATGTCAGTACCTATAAGGCATGATTTTTCGAAAAAGGATGTAAGAACATCAAGGAATTTACTATGATGTTAAATTTTCACCTATTTAATTACTGAAATCCATTAGAATTATACATTACGATGCATCTTCTAATGATTGTGATATTTTAAACATTGATGTAAAAAATAATTTCGTACTGGGAAACTTCATGAAAAAGACCATATAGAACAACCCAATGGGAGTGTGACTCCAAAAGATTATAAAAGGATATAAAAATTAAAAAAAATAAATTTTTGGACTAAAGAAAACATCCTTGTGATAGAACATTCATTTTGATGACGTGATTACATAATATGGTTTCATAATGAATTAATGTAATCTGTGTGTCTTAAAAAATATAGAGGCTAAGAAATAATTTTATTAATAGTTAATGTTGATGAAATATTATATATTAAAAAAATAAATAACAGTCTTATAATATATTAAGCTATTTTGGAATAGTAGTTTCTCCAAGAAAGACATAGGAGAGGATGTATATATTCTTGGGATAAAGATATATAATGATAGATCCATGATACTATTTGAAATATGTAAAATTACATACATTGAAATGATACTGATGATATTGAGTATAAAGTAATCCAACATGGAATTATTTTCTATATCAGATGGTATTTATCTTTCCATAAATATATATGCTTAGACACGTGAGGATTTATGTTTAATGATAAGGATTCCATACTCATTAGTGGTTGGGTCGATCAGGAGTTATATAAAATTTGCTTGGTAAGATTTTTCCAACGCATTAAGTGTGGAATTAAGATATCAAGATGACCATGTTGACAACCATTGGATGGAAATGATGATTATCCTTATGTATTTTTGGGTGTAATAAGGATATGTTCTTGGTTTCTGGAAGATATATGGATTTATTCATTATAAGATATGAATATTCTCATTTCCAAATAGATCAAGGAGACATGAAGTCACAAATATGATAAATAATCACATTGAGTATAAGTATTGTGAGATGTAAGAGCTTATAGTTGGCTGCAATCATAAATTCGATAGTAGAGCCTTAGTATATTTTGGATTCTAAGGCATCTAATTTGGATGTGTGGTTGCACCACCTCATTAAGTATCAATATATATTAGCTACAAATAAATGACATATAACATTTTATTGTTATTATATTATAGAGGGGGCTTTTGAAAAGAGCTAAGGTCACATTTTCAAACAGAGAACATTGTTTGGATGTTCCACATCTTGAGGTATTTTTTTTCATATTTGTGATATTTTAATGAGATGTATTTCTATTTTAATTAATGTGGTGGACCCCATTCAAAAATCCATAACATATTATAAACATGATTATCATGTGATTTCTATAGTACTAAAAGTAATAGGTAGTAGGCTCTTGTCCCATTGGGGGTTTGTTTGAGTTGGTGTCATATGACCCACTTCTTGTACCCTTATTGAATATATATTTGATATATGGAATATTAATAAAATATATTATTACATATAGTTAATTATTCTAAATTAATATAATGTAATAAAGTCATAGAGTTTTCGTCAAAAGGAAAAGTTCATATCAGTTCCCAACTATGATTATAACCATTTAGTCTTATATCGATGTTTTTAGTTATAGTTATTCGTTAAAATACCTTACCATTATGGGACACATAATATATATAATATCAAGTGAAAGCACTCATAAGAATATTATTATTTTTAAATTAATTTTTACACATGGTAATATGTGATACGGGATATGACAAGAACAAAACCACTAGTTGGAATTCCTTATGATTTTGAGTCATCAAACATTCATATATGTTAATATATTAAATTGTACTTATACATTATGATTATCATTATTTATTTTCATTAATCATTCACTTTTTTTTATAAAACCATGATTGTATATGTTCATGGTGTGATATGGGATATTTGTAGTGTCATTATTAACATGCCATTAATGGATAAGATGAGGAATGATTTTCCATTCCACCATTATGGAGGTTTATATCTCAACCCTTTATTTGAATACAATCATAAAATTAAATTGCATTTACATTTTAAAATGATGTTTTTACAAAACATAAAAAAATAAATATGTAATAATAATATAAGTTGGTGACAGAGATGTAAAATATAAATGATGAGATATTTAGACAAAGAGATTACATTACACAATGAGAATTTGTATATGATTTTTGTCATTGCAACACTATTTTATTTCCTTAGGGATCTATTACCCATTCCTAGAAAATAAAATTGGAATTGGAAAACCCTTCCCAATTCAAACTATAATGAACCCTAATGGTTTGTAGACTATGTGTTTTATATGATCACGACTATATTCTATTTGAATTTAGTTAATTGTTCAAATATCATCCTCAAGATAGAGGGATTATTTAATTCACATTTTATCAATTTAAATTTTTTATTGATAAATGAAATATTTAAATTAAATATTAACTAATTATTTTAATAAATCTTATAAGATATGAAGATACAAAGATAAGTCCACTGAAAAATATAAATCTCACGCCTGTTAAATAACATTTGTTACTGAACAAGATGGCACATAGAAAAAAATAAGAAAAATAATATTATTACGTACCATGGGGTTCATTAAGGAATATTATATTATGTAATGGTCAACATGATATTAAATTATTTTTAACCTGAACCATAGATCTATAATTTGACTATTATGTCTATTGGGTATTGCATTAAAATTCAAAACATGATAATCATTATGCCCAATGAAACCATATCTCAACTCCTCCTTTATCTATTCCTCCCAATAACAATAAATACAAGAGTGGTCCCTATAAGATCAAAAGATGAGCGATCAAAAAAAATAAAGAAATAATATTAACATATGGTGATAGCACTTGAAGTCCTATTTTCGTTGCTCATAGATCAGAGGAACACATGTTGATCGTCTCTTTAAGGGTTCAATCCTTGAATCACACAATGTTTCAAAATAAATCTAAAATGGTTTATTTGGATTAATTATATCTACAAAAATTATATAATTATTAAATAAGTTATTATTTTATTTAAATATATAATAAAATAATTATAAATTTTATGTGACATATCATTTCATGGGGTTTTTAGAAACTCAATATTTAAATAAATATTAATATTTCACATTCCACTATATAATTCTATTATTCCCATAACATACATTATAATAGTAAAAAACATGGGAATATTAGTCAATTTAATATATTTGAATTTTTTATTATTACTGAAGAAATATAATACTACAAAAAAATTATGGAGAATGTTAGGGTAAATTTTTAGTCCCTAACACATTATTTTTAAATTAATTAACCAAATTTAACTTTACCATGGTAATAAAGCCACTATGATTTCTTTTCATAATTACAAAAAATAAATGGTAAAATTGTAAACAAATTATACCTATTGATTCCAAATATGAAATACATTTTTCAGAATTAAATTCCTTGAAGTGAAAAAATTTAATACAACATTAAATCGAAAAAATGTGAGGAATTTGTTTTCTTCCCAAAATTCCATTTTAAATAAACAAATGACTTTAAACGAAATTCAAGAATAAAATTCTCTCAAAAGACTATAATTAGATTATATTTTATGAAAAGTAACTAAATTATTTCAAAATTAATCCAAAAATGAATTTTACTTTCTAAATACATTAATAGAAATATATTTTTCAATAAAAAATGGAATTTTTCACAATCAATTAAAAAATTTGAAATTTTAGAAAAATATATATATTTTTGACACAAGATAATAATGAAATATTATTTTATAAAATAATTACCTTTTTATAAAAAAATAAATACATTTTTAGATATTATTTATAATATTTTCTAACAATAAGAAGTAAAACAAATTTTTGAAAAACCAATATTTTTTTGACATTGAAATAGCATTGATAAAAAATTATTGATTATTTATTAATATTTTATAAATAAATTTGATTTGATAAAAGTGAATTTATATATATTTTATAATATTGTTGACCCTATTCGTTCCCACCAAATTATTGGCTATGTGATAATAATCATATTTTAATATCAATATTTGGCGGTTAATTTGTGTTCAGTATTGCGTAACATGTTTATGAGCTAAAACAATCGCTATAGGGAGTTGGTGGGGTGTTATTTCTACATTCATGAAATATTGTGATTGTTTCATGGGATATTACCACGGTCAAGAATGACTATGTATAGAAGGATGAATGGGGGGGATTAAATCCATAACCACCTAGTAACATATTTATATGATCTTTTGGTCTGAGAAATCATAATCAATTAAATAATGATAGTAAAATATTTCTAAAAATGATTATATATTTATATGATATGTTTTGGTATGGTGGTAGTGTACTTTTAGATGAAGTGGTGAGACGAAAGATATGAAAATGGCAGGCTTCTTTTTTGGAATTGTTTTTAGCCAAAGGGTATCTTGTTGTGGGTCTATGTGAGGCATAGAGAAGGTGCCAAATCAAAGTGGTTGTGGCTCTGATGTTGTAGCTAATGTTTTTATTATATATACATTGTGATTGTGGATATTTCTAAAATCCATTGGAATTTTATGTATATCCATATACATGGTCCATGGAGAGAGATTTATTTTTAATTTCTATATGCCTATGTTATGCTCTTACGACTATGGATTGATTAATGTTTAAACACTCGTATGAATTGTTTCTTATGTTATGACAAATCCTTGTGTTACAACTCCATATTTTTTATTAATGTCTTGTTGGGTAATATTTTTATATGTTATGATCATGTAACATTATTATATTGTCATCCCCATGATATCATCTTATTCTCAATTATGATATTTTATTATTAAACACCGTGATTACCCGTACGTAGCATCCGAGTTACCCTTTCTTATGTTTCAATTTCCTAAGGTTATAAATAAGGGTGTTATTTATGATACATCTAGAAGGGTACTATGTTTGAAGATTGTTTTTAAAAAATATCTAAAAATGGGTTGTAAATAAATGGAATATGTTTCATGTGTTTTAATAAACAAATATTATAACTTATGGTGTGTGAATTATTGTGAAATGTATTTATTAATCATTTAAAATAATGAAATATTCATGTATTTTATGATCAGGTCACCTCACATTGTATTAAAACATGATTTATTTAGTTTGGGGGACTACGATATGTATAATATGAGTATAAAACCCAAAAATAGTAATAAACTAAAATTGATATAGGATGAACCTAAAATGTCATTGGACACAATAATTGGAAATAATTTAAGAAAAATTTGGAATGGTTTTATTTATCAAGTTTTTCTCACTCTGATTATTAATGCTTGATACTTACATTAAACATGTTGGTTATAGTCAAAGGATTAAACTATGAGGAATAATGATAAAAATGCGAGTAATGGACAATGGAAAGATCATCCCCATAAGCAACCAAATGGCATAAGATTAGGAAGCAAAAAAAATTATTTCTATACTCACCCAAATATTTGAAGTTGTGAACAATAACATGAATCATAAAGAACATAAAGATGAGTTATGGAATAAGAACCCCCCATTGATACTTTAATGATGCAACCTCCAGTGTATTTTAATTGGTATTTAATCCAATATTTGATGATTTGTCGATAAATATGGTGGAGGAAATATATTCCATTATCCAGTGAACGTAGCATGAAATGGTTATAATATCCATGTATCACATAAATGGTGAAGCTGATTAATATTGGAGTCATCTCAAGGATATGATGCATGATGAAATAATTAAATTTTGGAAACGTGAAGAGTTTAAACAGGTATTTCTCGATAAGTATTTTCATCAACCTCTTCACACAAAAATAGATAGGTTATTCCTAGAAAAAATGATAATGATACTTCTGGTAAATATAAAGAAAACATTTAAAACATTCAAGGTATTATTTTAGTTTTATTATCGACATAGAATGAATAATTGATCAATTAATTAGTTTTTTAAAACTATGTCTCATAATAAAATTTTATCTAAGGGACGTTGGTAGTTTTGAATAAATAAATCAATGTTCTATCGAGGTATAAATTTAGACGAAAAACTCACATTATTCTTCTAGATTTGAAGTTTATAATAGAAATATGGATTTTCCAAGAACCTCTATTAATATATTAACTAATGAAATGAAAATAATAAATCCTTTATGGTGAAAATGTTGAAATAATCATAGGGGAAATTTCATTAAGGGGATAAATGAAATATTCATGTGGTGAAAATAATTCCATCATGAAAATGAATGTAAAAACAATATTATGTGGAAATAAAATGAAATGAATTAATATAATGATCAAACAAATATAGAATCCACACCTGAATGATTCAATTGAAAGGTGTATGAACATTATGAAAACCAATTCATGTATCAATGTGTTAATTTTAATAATAAATCTCAACAACCTATAAAGATAATTTAAAAAGGGAATGGTAATGAAATTAAAAAACTTTTATTGGGATACATGAACAATGTGGTGAAATTAAAAAATATAATACACTCAAGAAGCCTTAATTGCTTATTTGATTCATGTACAACCCATTATATTAAATCTTGAGGTTCTTCTAAGCATATTACATCACCATAACAATGATTATACATTATGTTATCACTGAAATCCCTTAATGGTTTGATGATTGCGTCTCAAGTATAAAAATAACCCAATACATGTTTGTAGGAATGTGATTACCAAAAATATTATTATTATTCCTATAGTTTAATTTGATTTTATTTTGGGAATGGATTGGATCACTCTATATATGATCATTACCAATAAATAATGTAGATAATTTATATTTCACATAGTTAATCAAACCAGGATTTTATATCAATTCTCTGATGAATATGAACACCTAATTGAAATTACTTAATTAATATGGGTTTGAATACATAATCATGGTTGGATATCTCTCTCAAATGTTTGGGGAGAATATTATCACTAACTATGTGGAGATTATGAAAAATTATATCAATGTATTTTTAAAAAAAATTAAAATTCTTCCCCAGAACCATGAAGTTGTGTTTTAAAAATAAACACATTCCCAGTTATACACATATTTAAAAAAATACATATATAACGGTTCCTATTTAGTTAAAGGAATAGAAAAATTAACTCCAATAAAATATTGATAAGGTATTCATGCACCCAAATTATTTTTCATTAGGTGTGCTAGTTTTTTTCTTATGAATTATGATGGTTCAATGTGTATTTGTGTGGATTATGTTGAACTAAATAAGTTCATAATTATGAATCAGTACCCTCTTTCACTAATTAAATACATGGGAAATCAATTATAAGAAGATAAATACTTATAAATGATTTACCTTCAATTTATATATCCTTAATCAGGGGTCAAAATAGAGGATGTACCCAAAAAAGCATTCCATATATTGTACATACATTTTGAATTTATATAAATTCCATTAATACATATAAATTTCCTCAATATATTCACTTATGTAATGAATAGTTTGTTTAGATATTACCTCAATAAATTTTTGATAGTCTATATTGAGAACTTTTCAGTATATTTTAAGAGAAAGGATGAGCATGAATAACTTTTGAAGATAGTGATAATGACATTCAATATGGAGACACCATTTTCAGATTTTAGAAATTTTGAATTACAGATATAAAAATTCTCATTCATGGGATACTAATCAAAAGTGAGGGTATATATGGGGATCCTTTAACAATATCTTCGAACAACCACTTTGACTAAGGTCCATTGTTATTTTGGGATATATAGATACCATCAATAATTTTTTATTAATTTATTACCAATATTGAATCCACAAACCATGTTATACCAAAATGGGGTGATGTTTCAATATATAGAGAAATGTTATAAAACATTAAGGAGATTAATTATATTTTGTTCACTACAACTGTACTTACATTTCCATGTAAGTGAATAGGGTTATATATATATAACCATGCTTCAAATAAGGTTTTGAGTGGTGTAATAATGGAAAATGGAATAGTTGCAGTATATTAATTCCCCTAATAGATTTTTTTAAATAAACTTAATCATGATTTGAATCTATCATTGAATTTTTTTCCATAAAAAAAATAGATATTTTATTTATGGCGAAAGGTTCCATTTATATACTAATCATAATAATGTTAATGTATATGTTCACATAGGAATTGAATATGTGTAATAAGAGATACATAGAGTTAATCAAAGACTATGATTATCCAATAAATTACAACTTTTGAAAAGAATAAAAATCTGATGATTCTCTAATTAGAAAGGGTGATGATTTATTTTTCATGTTGATGAATGAAAATGAACCAATACTCATGGATTCATAGTTTATGGACATAAAAATCATAAGTAAAGTGTAGAAATACTATAATTATATAATTTATTCTTAACCATACATATATGTGATGATTAAAAAGGTTCAAGAAGAAGATATAGAGATTCAAAATAAGGTAATGAATTTTTTAGAATATAACGTTGACCGTGATGGAAAAATAAGGTTCATGAATAAAATATATGTTCCATCAATAACAAACTTGAAGTAGTAATTTGATGAATCACATAGAATTTAATATTATATCCATACTCAAAGAAAAAACAAGTTTAATGATATCAAGAATAAATTTAGTCCAAAAAACCTGGAATGGAATATTGAAGAGTATATATAAACAAAATTGGTATGCCAACATGTTATGTATGAAAATAAAAAGTGTAAGGGGATGGTTTAACCATAACCCATACCAATATGAAAATAGAATTATATCCCCATATTATCATTTTAGGCCTTCCCAATACTTAATAAGTAATTTTGGTTTTAGTTGATCAACTTATGAAGTAAGTGGATTTTATTATTATTAGTACTACTTTATCTCTTGACCAACATTCTATTGTTTATGATACATAAATTATAGAAATGCATGGAGTAGAACTTTAAATTATGTCTGACCAGTTTATGTGTTTTACCTAAATGTATTGAATAAGTTTACAGCAATCACTAAATAGATAATTTAGAATTTTTAATATATATATTCATAGAATATATAGTTAGTCTTAACATACTATTTAAACCTTATATGTTATGTTGAGAGATTGTTCAATGTATTTCATATGTGATTGGGATAAAAAACTTTCCTTGTTAGTCTTTACATATGAAAATAGGCACAATTATAGAATTCAAGGGAAACAATATGATTATTTAAATTCAATGAAGTGTGGAGCTCCAACATGTGGGGATAATGTTGGAGAGAAAAAGATACTTAAACTAGATATTACTGAAGAAATGTGAGAGAAGATTAAAAACAAATAAGAGGCACACATAAACATCAGAAAGTTGAAAAAAATATAAATCGATAATCATCGATGAAATTTGTAGTCTGATATTAGGGAAATGGAATTCCAATGAATATCTCCTTAGAAAAAGTTTATGATATTTGGAAATAAAGAAAAAATTGAATAGTAGGTACATTAGACCTTTTTGAAATCTTATACAATATGGTATAGGTATCATATCACCTTTTACATCCTTTAGACCTCTCCCAAGTGTAGGATATGATCCATGTATCCATTATTAGGAAGTACATACCCCATCCTTCAAATAGATTGAACTAAGAGGATATAATATTAGATCATTCCCTTTCTTATGAGGAGAAAAAAATAGAAATCATGGATGGATGAGATAAAGTACTATTAACGTAGAACCCTTGTAAGGACCTAAAGTTTCATTAATGGAAATCCCTATTTATCTAATTAAATATCTCATTAGGTTTATATAAAATGTCAACTTCATTGGTTTTATGTTATGAATTTTTACCATTTCTTATATATCCGTTGAAAATTGATCACATGATTAGTATAAATATAGGGCTTTAACACATCCAATTTTACATCGACAAAAGAAGTGATGGCCTCGTCTAGTAGAATTTATCCGTATCAAGCCCATTTTTCGGAGCTCGGAAAAGAGGTGGCGTCTTTGGGCTTCTCCCTTGACCAAGCCCAAACTGAGCTTCATCTTTTCAAGCTCGAACATGACTACCTACGGGAAAAGTGGAAGTTGATTAAAATTACCACTCGAGCAATGCTATCCGAGCCACCCCAAGAGACTTTCACCATCGCACACCTTACCCTTAGGTCTTGTGCAGCTGTTTTAAGGGGTTATGTAACAAATAAGTAGTACTATGTTCATGTACATTATTTTTTTTGTATATAGTAATGAATATAATTTCTAGTCATTTTTTGATACATTGTAAATAGTTTTTAAAGTAAAAATTGTTTTTTAGTTATTATTTAACTAAGAATTATATTTTATTAAATTAAGGTATTTTTTAATTAAATATTATTTTAATAAAATATTATTATTATTATTAAAATAATTTTTATTAAATATAAATTATCTTATAATTTTATGAATGCAATTATACTTTTTATTAAGGTTTGAAAGTCATTTCTGTCCAAACCTGTGAATTTTTTATAAATGTAGGTTATTATTTTAAATATAAAAATTAACATATTTATAAAATTATGTAGATAACATAATTGTTATTTTTGGAATCAGGATGTCGAGATTATCCAACGGTGAATTTTTGATAATTTTCTGAGATAGTCAAATTTTTGAGTAAAAATTAAATACGGTTTAAATATATAATGTGTGTTATGACATAATAATGACCCAATAGTGATCTAATAAAATACTATAATCATTATTTTAGGACAATATATGTTTTAACATTAAAATAATGTGATTTTGGGTTTGTTTAACTTACTTTTCAAATCATTAATGGACCCCTCAAGACTTATTAAACACCTTGCCTTTTTAAATTAATTTCCATGGGAGTGTGACTCACCTCCACATAAGCAACCCTAATATTTTAAGAAGTTGGGAATTTGGCCTTATAAAATATTTTTTTCCTCTTCCCTTTTCCAAAAAACAAGGGAAAAAACCATGGGATGGTTTGTGGTTTGGATTAATTTAATATAAGGGGTCCCAAACCCAAATAATAAATAATTCCCTCACCTTTCCTATATAAACCCACCCAAGCTCACACTTCCTCCTCACTAAAAGCCTTTATAGTTAGTCCAACCTCTGCCCTAGTCTCTCTAGAATCCTCCCAAGAAGCCTCTCACAAGCCTCTCTCTAGCCTTTGGAAGCACATTTCCATGTAAGGGTTTTTTTCTTCCTTTCTCATTTTTGTCAATTTTCTATAAGTTGTATTGCCCTTTCGATTTCAATTAAGAATTTTGGGGTATCGTTTCACACCACCCCCATACTTCCCTCTTATTGTTTTAATGATGGGAGACCCCTTTTTCTCTAATTAAATGCCTCCCATGTACACCCGTTACTATGTCGAAATTCCTAAAGGAACTTCTCTCTCCTCTTTTACATTCAAGCAATACTTTTGTATCATGAATCTAAATTCCATTACAATTTTTGGGACATGTATGTATATAACCTCATTAAATTCCATTACATATAAATATGATGAGGAACCCCTTTATCTCTCATTAACATTTTATATGAATTCTTATGTCACGCTGTTACGCTGCCGAAATCACACTGATTTTCTAAGCCAATGTCATTGTGTATTGAATACCATGCCCTTTTCTACATCAAGAGTATTAACCTTTATGCACATTTAAATATTGATTGTAAAATTTCATGTATGAATTATACATTACTTTATCATGGAATAAATGATTATGTTTTATGAATCCATGTTTTATGATCCATGTGGCACACTTATGCATGAAATGAAATGTTTAAGAAGGGTGCGCCCTTATAGCACTCCAATGCATTGGGTAAAGTATAGTATCATGATATGTCATGTGAAATGTGTGTTGACTCATGCTAATTAATGTGAAACTAGGGTTTACTCGTGCTTCATGTGCAATGAGGGTTTACTCATGCTTTATGTTCAATGATCCTTGGCTCATGCTAATTCCATGTTAAGTGTTGTTGCCACATTTCCATGTTATGATTATCATGCTTTATCATGCCTTTATGTTCATGTTTCATTTATGCTCTATTGATATTCCTATTGTCTAACATGTATTTTACTCATCATGTTATTCCATGTGTACTCCCTTACTGGGCTTTATAGCTCACCCTTTTCTTATGAATGTCCTCAGGTTATCCCATGCAATTATAAGTACAAGGGAATGTAGTGGTCATGCCAAGGATGTTTTCACTAAAGATGATGTATTTCATTTTTAATGTTTTTATGTAATGATAATAATCCCCAAAGACACTAAACCTCTTGATCTTTTTTGTTGTATCAAGAGATGTTTTATGTAATAAATCATGTTTAAGTTGTAATAAAAAGTAGGGATGTCATAGATGGTATCAGAGGATAGGTTTAGTAATTTTTGGGATTAGGAAACCCATGTAAACCCTTAGATACAAGAATAAGTATAATAAAAACATCCCTAAGTTTTGGTAAGTGCTGAGTAATTGGTTTAACTAACAAATACATCCCGGTCTGGATACGAGCAGGTAGAGGCGGCTCTGGCACAAATGTATCCTAGGGGTAAAACCTGAAAACACCACTTTGAGCTAGACTCGAACGGGAATTGGTGCACGACAACGGGCATTTCTGCACTCTTGCTTACGACACTCCTAGGGGATATGTTTTTATAAATTCACAAGCTTAGTATGAAACCTTATTAAGGGAATTAAAAAAAATTCCCCTAAGAATATATGTTATAAAGTAGATCAGGAAAAGCCTAGATTGAATCCTATAGACTCATGAGTTAAGGAAATGAATGTATATTTATAAGTCGTCACCTTTTTTCTTTGGATTACCCTTTATGTGTTACCCCTAACTTTCCTTTTATTCCATCCAATGGCTGGTAATAGGAGGACTCGGGCTAACAACCGTTGTGAAGATCAGTGTGATGAATGTACTAATGAGATTCCAAATCCAATGGGAGCGGGAATTGCGAACTTTTTCATGCTTCTCTCTCAGCTAACTCAAGTATTGAATAGAAACACGGGTTAAGAGGAACGTTCAACCCCCCCCCCCCCCCCCCTAAGAAAGAAAAAGTCTCTATTGAGAGCTTCATGAGACAAAGGCCTCCTACTTTTAGTGGATCATCCGATCCCACGATCGCTGAACAATGGATCAACTCCATTGAAAAGATATTCTCCATCGTACAATGTTCTGAACAAGAGAAGGTTCTTATAGAGGCTTATCGTATGGAGGGTGAAGCTGATAAATGGAGGAATTTGATCAAAAATATGAAGCCTGAGGAGGAGATCGAGGCGTTAGAATGGATGGATTTCTGGAAGATGTTTTTCGATAAATATTTTCCGCACACCCTCCAGCTTAAGATGGAAAGGGACTTTCTCTCCCTCAAGAATAAAGATGAAGAATATGTTGGAGTGTACGAGGAAAACATCACAAGGTTTGCATGATACGCTTCCGGTTTTGTCGTTACCCCTGAATGCAAGGTTGACCCCTTATTTTTTCGGATGAATCCTAGCTTGCAGAAAGCATTAGCTATCCGTGACTTCGATAGCTATGAGGAAATTGCCCGATGTGTCCTCAAGGTTGAAATGGAGATCAGTGAATCATAGGGGTACCATGGTGACAAGAAGCATAAGGTGGACTTCAATGCTGGTGGTCCGATGGATAAATCCAGTGGTGCTAAGAAGAACCAGCACCCCACTTGACAAAAGTGCGTAATGAAGCACCGTGGAAATTTTCTTAAGGGGATGAGAAAATGCTTCAGGTGTGGAAGAGAAGGGCACCTAGCTGTTAACTATCGGCAAGAAGGACCCGCAGCTACGACAAACGAGAGGAACACTCCGTTCGAACCTCAACACATTGTTCAATGCTACAAATGCAAAGAACCAGGTCATTTTGAAAATCAGTGCCCTAATCGAAGGGTTATCAGAGGAAACCAACAACCTCCAAGATAGCAAGGAAGAGCTTTTGCAATCATTTATTCTGATGTGAACACCAACAACAAAGTGGTGACAGGTATGCTATTTATTAATTCAAGAATAGAAAACATACTTTTTGATTTAGGTTCTTTGAGTTCTTTTATATCTCGAAAGATCAGTAGAACAATCCCAACACCACTACAAAACATGGAAGTAAAGATGTCAGTGAGTACAGAAAATGGGGAAATCATTGCATCCCATGAGTACAAGTCCTCCCCTATTATAATCCGTGGATTGAATTTCCTGGAGAACCTCATCATACTCCCTCTGGTGGAATTTGATGCAATTCTTGGCATGTATTGGCTCTCCTTATATAGAGCCAACATAAATTTTCGGGAGAGGGAAATCACGCTCTATATGGAGAATCGACCCCCGATTCTTTATAAGTGTCAGGAGGATGATGAATCTACATTAGATCCATCATCTCAAGCATGGATATTAATGCCTTATGAGCACACGTATCTGGATCAGATGATTGAGTACAAGGAAAAAACCATCCTTGAAGAAATGCCTATTGTGAAGGAATTCGCTGAAATGTTTCCCGAGGAACTACATGGTCTTCCTCCAAGAAGAGATGTTGAGTTCTCAATTGAACATGTACCTAGGGCACTACCAATATCCAAGACTCCATATAGAATGGTTGTTGTAGATCTTGAAGAGTTGAAGAAACAACTACAAGAGAATCTAGATAAAGGGTTTATACGCCCAAGTGCTTCACCTTGGGGTGCACCAGCCCTCTTCATCAAGAAGAAGGATGGGTCAATGTCGCTTTGCATTGATTATTGTGAACTTAACAAAATCAAGATAAAGAACAAGTATCCTCTCCCAGTAATCGATGACTTGTTTAATCAGCAGTTTGGAGCACAATACTTCTCCAAGGTGGACTTACGGTCAAGATATTATCAAGTAAGGGTGAAGAAGGAAGATGTCCCCAAGACTACTTTTCATACAAGATACGGGCACTATGAATTCATAGAAATGCTCTTCGGACTCACCAATGCTCCAACAATATTCATGGACTTGATGAATATAGTCTTTAGAGATTACCTTGACAAATATGTGGTAGTATTTATATATGATACTCTAATATACTCAAAAACCAAGGATGATCATGAGGATCATTTAAAAACATAACTAGAGACTTTGCGCAAGAAGAAGCTCTATGAAAAGTACAACAAGTGTGAGTTCTAGTTGAAAGAGGTCTAATTTTTGGGACAAATAATCACATGAAATGGGATATTTGTGGACCCCTCCAAAATAGATGTAATTGAGGGATGGCCGAGGCCAACATCGATAAAGGATATCAGTAGATTTTAGGGTTAGCTGGATATTATCGATGATTTGTGAGAAACTTCTCATGATTTTCCAACCCTCTTACCAATCTAACTTGTAAGGGAGTAAAGTTTTCCTGGAGTGATGAATGAGAAGAATGCTTCAAGGAGTTGAAAAGGAGGCTTATCACTACGCCCGTGCTCACATTACCCACAAGTGGGGAACTTTTTGTGGTATTTAGTGATTCTTCAAAGAAGGGATTAGATTGTGTGCTGATGCAGAATAATAAAGTGATAACCTTTGCCTCAAGGAAGTTGAAAATCAATGATCGAAACTGTAGAGACCCGAATATTGATGTACATGGACATTACATTACTTTTGCGGAATACTAAGTACATAACAAAAACACACACACAAGGATCGTAATAGTTTAGTGTCTTTGGAAACTCGGAATATAATCTTCTAATCGTGGTGAAAGATCTTCAACATCTTCCTTTTTTTTACCTAAAACCTTTCTTTATATCCTAGGGAAAAGAAAACATAAAAGGGTGAGCTCAAATGCTCAGTAATGTTAAACAAAAGAAATATCAATCACATCATATTCATAAGAACACAACATTTTGGAAATCTTAACCTGCAAAAGAGAGAATAATTTCATAACATGGGATAAATCATAGTAGTGAAATGAAATCCCAATAATAATAACTTAAAACATGAAACTTTGTGTCATACAAACATAATCATAGAGAATCATATCTTATTAGTCAAGACTCATTGCCAAGACTATCTTAGTGGACAAAGTCCATTTCTGAACCGAGTCACACTCGTTTCAGTCCTGTTTCACTAAACCGCTATATCCTACCGTTCCATCCATGTCTATCTCATGAGATATAAAATCTTTACACAATGAATTATAGGGAGATATAGGTCCCACACATTCCATAATTATACCATTCTTATGTGTGCCACGAAATCAGAATCCATACATCATAGCATAACCCATGTAATAAAAATGGGAATCTTAAACATCGTGACATCATAAAAAAAATTCATACAAGATAAAGGAATTAATAAAAATATAATTCCATCACAACATAATCAAATAAATGTAATAATATGGATAGAAAAATAACCCTTTTTTATCGTATATGGAAAATAATTTTGATAAAACACTTGAACTCCATTCTTGTGGAAAATATCATTTCTGCTTCGAAAACACTTTTCCATTCTTAACATGTCGTACAATTCTAAACTAAAAGAAGTTGATTAAAAATAAACATGAAAACTTGTAAAGGAAGCTTCTTGGAAATAATGTTTTAAAAATCCATTCATTCCATATAAGTTAAAGAAAACATTCTTCTCGTACTTTTGTCGGAAAAGTCAAAAAAGTACCTCTTACGAAAAACAACAAAAGATTCCTTTCATATCTTTTACTAAAAACTCACCGAAGGGTAAAATAGGATTTATAAAATTGTAGGTGAATGGAAATAATATTACATATTGAGGAAACATGGATGTGGATGATAAAATACACCCCAGTAAATTCCAAAGTATAAACAATCTCAGATAAAAATGAGATTGTGATATTTCCCTTACCTTAGGTCCGATTTGCTTAGAAAGTGTCCGAGCCTCTTGTATAATGATTTAAATAATGTTATTGACTTATTCCAGAATCATTATTATTGTTATGATATCATATATGTTCATATTCTCAGCTTCTTAGTAGTAATATTTCATTGCCACTTGTTATTCGGGTGTTTATAACATTTTGTTCTTATGCGTGTTTTGTCGAATAAATTCTTATTCTTCTCTTTAGGTTATAGATACCTCATTTACAGAATGGTATTAGTGTACTATATATCATATTCATTCATTCAATCCATTTATATAATCATTATTAAATGAAGATCATGTAGAACGAGTCGCATCACATCGTGGAGACGGTATTCCGTACGTACGCATGAGTGATGATATCGTTCCTATGATCGTGGAATTGGATTGGAGTGTATGTATACTATTTAAGAATCCATATAACTTTATAATAGTCATGTATATTCATTATTTACACCATTATAACCATCTAAGTAAGGCGGTGGTGGAAAATAGATTACACCACGGCGTGGAGATGGTATTACGTACGTACGCACGCGCGGTGATTTCTTTTTCCATAGGATGGATAGATGGTGAAATAGGGTTTTTTCATACATAAAATAACATATCAGTATATGAGTGATACTGATGTTATTACTTCATAGTGAAACAACTAAACACAAAGAAGTGGAAGAAGAAATATAGATGAAAGAATCGGTAACGGACATTACCTCTTCTTTGAAGTGCTTCTTTGAGACCTCCTTTTAGGGTACTAAAATAGGTCTTTGAAGAATACCAAAACCTCTAGGATGTTTCTAGGGAAGTTTAGAGAATAAATTGGCAGGGTTTGGCATAGCATGAAGGCTAAAATTGGTGTGATGAAGAGGGAGGAGGAGGTGCCCTTTTATAAGGGAGGAGAGGGGCACCTTTGGAATAACTAAAAATATTATTTTATTATAAAGTCAAATTCGGTTTCTAATAGCTCCAAATTGATATATTTCTAAGATAAGGTGGGTAGGGGTCGAAATCCTCTCATCCAATATAAATTAGACAAGTTTAGGTATCAATTTTAACCTTATCATTTAGATTTAACTTTAAGTTAGATAATTTAACTTTTACCGTGTCTTCTAGTTTTCTTACACTATAAGGATAATAAACTTACTATATCAATCCAAACGAACCCGAAGTTGTTTATTATTAATATATATAATCTTATCTAAGTCATTTTCCCGAACCATAGATTTTTAAGAATAAAATAACAAATAATAATATAATATTGGTTTTAAAAACTATTTTATGTCAATTTTGACACTATTTAGTAAATGATTTTTTTGAAACTCATAACAGATTGATTAGTTAGAAAAAAGTTAATTAAATCAATAATAACATGTCATATTAGCATATAAAATTAGTTTAATTCATAAAAAGTCTAAAATTTCATTTATTTTGGTATTTATAAAATCAATTATGTCAATATTTCATTAATAAGACAATTACAGCATCATCTTTGTGTCATACTAAATGACAATTATTTAGTCCCTAAAAATTATAAATAAATTCCTATGATGTAGATAATTGTATTAGCTTTCTGGGGACTATTCATATTCGATTTTTCGTGAAGTTTATCACTAAATCAAAATTATTATACTTATAAGATTTAAGAAATTGACATGTTGTCACATTCTTGGGTTTTAATAATAATTAAATTATTTTCATGGAAAAAAGTCCATAAAATGAATCTAATCTGACCCTAAGGTTATATGGGTCTACTTTTATCCATACAATAGGATTTTTCCAAGTGTTAGGGTAATTTTATAATCTTATATTTACCCTTAATTACCCGATTTACCTTTAACTATAGTAAATAAAATTTACCGTAGTTACTATTCACAATGACCAAAAATAAAAAGCAGCTTATTAAAATAATTTAGACCCACTGATTCCAAATATGGAATCCATTTTTCCAAATTCAATACACAAAAGATGCAGAAATAAAATTAATTTTAATCCCGTTGTCGAAAGAAAACGGGTTTTCTTTAAAACATTGCAAAAGATTGAATTGATTTAACCTACAAATTCAAGGTAAAATCAATGATAATGACATACATTATATTAAATGGTAAAAATATATTCTATTTATACTTTAAAACCATTCAATATTATAATTTAACCACATAGATATTATGATGAAAAAAGTTTTTTTTAATTAAAATATAGCCTGTTTTTACTATTCATTAAAATATGAAAGTTATCGGAAAAATATCAAAACATTATCTAATGTAAATTTTTATATCCTAATTCAAAAGAAGAATTTTATTTTGTCAAATTGAACTTATAAACAATTCAAAAACTATTTTTAATGTGGGTGCGCCATCAAAAGGCGGCAAAACCGCATTTTTTGAAAAATAGTTATTTTACCCAAAAAATTTATTTTGTTCTTATACCATGTTCTAGAAATGTATATGATGAAAAAAGTTATAAAATTCAAAATTTAGTTAACACTATTCATAACGGCTAGTTTATAACAATATTATAAAAATATATCGTTGTTTAGTAAAACCCGGTATTGCGTACAACACACGCTATCGAGGAAGGTCGCGATTGCGTGTAATGAAAGCCAAGTCAGGGTTGTGTGTTGTGAAAGAATCCTTCGTTGTTTCGTATAATAGAATCCAACCATATTTCATTTATACATTGAATATATATATATATATATACTCAATGTTTGCGTAGAATAACTATTATCAAAATTGTGTGTAACACGATCCAAGAATAGTGTTGCGTATACTGCAAGCTAATACGGTGTTGCATATAGCGCAAGGTAATCTTGGTGTAGAATAAAACACAAGACATTAATAAAATTAAAAGAATATTTTTCATAAAATCTCGGGGTGTTACATTCTACCCCCCTTAAAATGAATTTCACCCTCGAAATTCGTCGGGGTAATAAATGGTTTACTACTCAAAAGTTTGTTTAATAGAAACCCACATCGTAAAAAGGAATACCAAAACATGGCTTTAAAAACTAAAGTATGAAATGTAACATTTACCCAAATTAACTCATCACTGTGTTTCCACGTAGGAGAACATAGGTGAAAATATGGATATGGAAGAAAAATCTAACCATCAAGTTCTGATGGAGAGTGGTAGAGAACATGGCTATGAAAAAGCCAACAATCGCAAAGCCATAAATTTGTGATGATCTAGGGTACCATCTGATTCATCAGATATAAGATCACTAGGACAACATTTTTGGTTTTTCATGGTCATTTTCCTAATGTTGATGAAATTGGAATTAGAAGAAATACTTTCGTGATTTTGGTATAGTCTCACAATTTGTCATTCTTTGGACAATTTCCACTACATCTCTTAAAGAAATGTAGTTGAATTTGTCATTCGTGATGTGTTAGAAGATCATGTGATAGAATGATGGGTCATTCCATCTATCTCAAACAAAAGGTTATAAAAGTTATCAAAAAAATACATAGGTCCATCTATAGTGAGATTAATCTTATATAGTTCCGGAAATGGACTTATACTGCTTTATATAATAAAACTAGTTTCTACTAAACGGGGACTTCCTATAGGCCAGTGGTAGGTGAAAAAGGCCAGTCGCACTTCGGTTGTGGGTTCGATTCCCATAGCCTTGTCTGACGCGATGGGCTGTCACCCGTCCTACATGTTGTCCTTTTTCTAAAACTACATTACTATAAAATCCCATTAGTAATATTGAAAAAAGTTCTATCCTTAAAAAATACTTAGCATATGTCCAACATAATCCATTCCAATATTTAGGCTTATCTAAAAAACTTTGGTCCAAGATCATAGTATAAAGAAACGATTACTTGAAATGTAATCATCCAAGCATGTGAATACCATCATTTATCCCCCATATATATATATATATATTGTTGGTCACATTCCAATCATGTGAATACCTTAATCATGTATTATCTAGAAAAAATGAATACCCATTGAACCATAGTGAAAACATGAATGCAGTTAAATATTAACACATTCCACATACCAAAATCCTTAAAATTATATAAACTCAAACCAAGATATCACTTAGTCCTTATATCAATCACGAGCTCATGAATACTATCAAATATATTAGATTATCTTTATCCCTTCATTATGTGCATATCATATACTTTCCAAAAATATTTCAATCACTTTTCATGGTTACCAATGTCATATTATTATAGAAAACCACAATGGACCAATACATAAATATTCCAATACTCCATGATACAACATTATTTTGGAATCCCATTACATAAACACTAATTCATTCCACCACATCGTTGTAATATTAAACATCGCCAATAGTGATCGTATGTGACTTCCCTTTGTCATTTGCCTTAAGCGGTTGCTCATGTCGATCATCACTTACCCTTGGATTAGGGCATTTATTGGCATAATGTCCCATCTCCTTGCACTTGAAACATCGAAGTGTAGTAGGTTCATTCTGTGTATCCCTTCCTTTGTTTGCATCATTAGAAATCTTCTTCCCATAATTGCGGAATTCAAATGCCCGATGACCTTCCTTTCTACATTTGAAACATTTACTTCTCCCTTTAAGACAATCTCCACCATGCTTCTTTCCACACTTTGAGAATAAGGAAACATTCATCTTCTTTTCACCATTATACTGAGATTTCTCCTTGAACTCCATATTTCGTTTCTTTTCAAAATTATGAGATGGATAAGTAACACCAACTTCCATTTCTACCATGATAGCACAACACACAATTTCTTCATAGATACTGAAGTCTCTTATAGCTAATGCCCTTCGAAGACTTGGTTTTAAGCCAATGAAGAATCGATCAACTTTACTTTCAAGTTGGATGATAAATCCAGATTCATACATTGCAAGCCTTGTAAAACTCACTTCGTATATACCAACAGATTTATCATCCTTTTGCTTTAGTTCAAGAAACTCTTTCTCCATCTTTGTTCGAAGAATACGAGGGAAGTACTTATTGAAAAATAAGTTCTTGAACTCGTCCCATTCCATGGACTCAATTTCATCTCTTTGCCTCGTATTCATGATAATATTCCACCATTGATCAGCTTCACCGTCCAAACGATATACTGCTAAGATGACTTTATCATGTTCAAAACATTGAAGAACTGAAAATATCTTTTCAGTGGTACTGGTCCATTGTTCAGCAACAAGTGGATCAGAAGACCCACTGAAAGAAGGTGGACGTTGCGTCATGAAGGACTCAATAGAATATTGTTCCCTTCTCTGCTCATTTGGAAGTCCAGAATGATTCATAGCTTGTGTAAGTATAACAATAATATTTTGCACTCCATCTCCCATAACATTTGTTTGTTCAGGAGGACAATCATTGCATTGTCCATTATATTGATCAACACGGTTCCTTCGGGCTCCAGCCATCGTCTAAAACCCAAAAAGAATAGTGTGTGAGGCAAAAATAATGCTAGGGAAAACAACATAGTAAAGGGGGAGTACCCTTAATATCTAACATCTTAGGTTGAATTCTATGATCGTTACAGTAGTTCTAGGACTATATCATGTATGTATACTTATCCTTAGGGATATCCCTAGACATACCTTAGAAATATCTCTAGGGATCTCAATAACGTTATCACATCCTAGTTTCCAAAGGTTGACTAAACCTTTCCTTTGATACAAACTATAGAGACCCGAAGCGTGACGTACATGGACATTACATTACTTTCGTGGAATACTTAGTACATAACAAAAATACACCCACAAGGATTGTAATAGTTTATTGTCTTTGGAAACTCGGAATATAATCTTCTGATCGTGGTGATAGATCTTCAAAATCTTCCTTTTTTTTACCTAAAACCTTTCTTTATATCATGGGGAAAAGAAAACATAAAAGGGTGAGCTCAATTGCTCAGTAAAGGTAAACAAAATAAATATCAATCACATCATATTCATAAGAACATAACATTTTCGAAATCTTAACCTGCAAAAGAGAGCATAATTTCATAACATGGGATAAATCATTGTAGTGAAATGAAATCCCAATAATCATAACTTAAAACATGAAACTTTGTGTCATACACACATAATCATAGAGAATCATATCTTATTAGTCAAAACTCACTTCCAAGACTATCTTAGTGGACAAAGTCCATTTCTGAACCGAGTCACCCTTGTTTCAGTCCTGTTTCACTAAACCAGTATAACCTACCATTCCAGCCATGTCTATCTCATGAGATATAAAATCTTTAACCAATGAATTGGAGGGAGATATAGGTCCCACCCATCTCATAATTATACAATTCTTATGTGTGCCACAAAATCAGAAACCATACATCATAGCATAACCGATGTAATAAAAATGGGAATCTTAAACATCGTGACATCATAAAACAATTCATATAAGATAAAATAATTCATAAAAATATAATTCAATCACAACATAATAAAATAAAAGTAATAATAGGGATAGAAACATAATCATTTATTATATTAGATGGAAAATAATTTTGATAAAACACTTGAACTCCATTCTTGAGGAAAATATCATTTCTCCTTCAAAAACACTTTTCCTTTCTTAACATGTCGTACAATTCTAAACTAAAAGATGTTGATTAAAAATAAACTTGATTACTTGTAAAGGAAGCGTCTTGGAAATAATTTTTTAAAAATCCATTCATTCCGTATAATTTAAAAAAACATTCTTCTTGTACTTTTGTCGGAAAAGTCAAAAAAGTACCTCGTACGAAAAATGACAAAAGATTCCTTTCATATATTTTACTAAAAACTCACCGAAGGGTAAAATAGGATTTAAAAAATTGTAGGTGAATGGAAATAATATTACATATTGAGGAAACATGGATGTGTATGATAAAATACACCCTATTAAATGCCAAAGTATAAACAATCTCAGATAAAAATGAGATTGTGATATTTCCCCTACCTTAGGTCCGATTTGCTTCGAAAGTGTCCTAAACTCCTGTATAATGATTTAAATAATGTTATTGAATTATTCCAGAATTATAATTATTTTTATGATATCATATATGGTCATATTCTTAGCTTCTTAGTAGTAATATTTCATTGCCACTTGTTATTCGGGTGTTTATAACTTTTTATTATTATGCGTGTTTTGTCAAATAAATTATTATTCTTCTATTTAGGTTATAGATAAATCATTTTTAGAATGTTATTAGTGTAATATATATCATATTCATTAATTAAATTCATTTATATAACTATTATGAAATGAAGATCATGTAGAACGAGTCGCATCACATCGTGGAGACGGTATTCCGTACGTACGCACGAGTGATGATATCATTCCTATGATCGTGGAATTGTATTGGAGTGTATGTATACTATTTCAGAATCAATATCACTTTATAATAGTCAAATATAGTCATTATTTACACCACTATACCCATCCAAGTAAGGAGGTTGTGTAAAATAGATTATACCACGGCGCGGAGACGGTATTCCGTACGTACGCACGCGCGGTGATTTCTTTTTCCTTAGGATGGATAGATAGTGAAATAGGGTGTTTTCTTACATAAAATAACATATCAGTATATGAGTGATACTGATGTTATTACTTCATAATTAAACAACTAAATAAGAAGAAATGGAAGAAGAAATAAAGATGAAAGAATCGGTAACGAACATTACCTCTTCTTTGAAGTGCTTCTTTGAGACCTCCTTTTAGGGTACTAAAATAGGTCTCTGAATAAGACCAGAACCTCTAGGATGTTTCTAGGGAAGTGGAGAGGAGATATTTTCAGGGTTTGGCCGAGCTTTAAGGCTCAATGTGGTGTGAGGAAGAGGGAGGAGGAGGTGCCCTTTTATAAGGGAGGAGAGGGGCAACTTTGGAATAACTAAAAATATTATTTTATTATAAAGTCAAATTCGGTTTTTAATAGCTCCAAATTGATATTTATCGAATCTGAGGTGGGTAGGGGTCGAAATACTCTCATAAAATAGAATTTAGACAAGTTTAGGTATCAATTTTAACCTTATCATTTAGATTTAACTTTAAGGTAGATAATTTAACTTTTACCGTGTCTTCTTGTTTTCTTACACTATAAGGTTAATAAACATACTATATCAAGCCAAAAGAACCCCAAGTTGTTTATTATTAATATATATAACCTTATATAAGTCATTTGGCCGAAAATTATAATTTTAGGAATAAAATAAAAATTAATAATGTAATATTTTTTTTAAAAACTATTTTATGTCAATTTTGACACTATTTAGTAATTGATATTTGTGAAACTCATAACAGATTTATTAGTTGGAAAAAAGTTTATTAAATCACTAATAACATGTCTTATTAACATATAATGTTAGTGTAATTTATAAAAAGTATAAAATTACATTTATTTGGGTATTTATAACATCAATTATGTCAATATTTCATTAATAAGACAATTACTGCATCATCTTTGTGTCATAATAAATGATAATTATTTAATCTCTCAAAATTATAAATAAATTTATATGATGTAGATAATTGTATTAGATTTCTGGGGACTATTAATATTCAATGTTTCATGAATTTTATCACTAAATTAAAATTATTATACTTATAAGATTTAAGAAAGTGACATGTTGTCACATTCTTTGGTTTTAATAAAAATTATATTATTTTCATGGACAAAAGTCCATAAAATGAATCTAATCCGACCCTTAGGTTATATGGGTCTACTTTTAGCCATAAAATAGGATTTCTACAAGAGTTAGGGTAATTTTATAATCTTATATTTACCCTTAATTACTCGATTTACCTTAAACTATAGTAAATAAAATTTACCGTAGTTACTATTCACAATGCCCAAAAATAAAAAGTAGCTTATTAACATAATTTGGACCCAATGATTCCAAATATGGAATCCATTTTTACAAATTCAATACACAAAAGATGCAGAAATTAAATTAAAATTAATCCCGTTGTCAAAAGAAAACAGGTTTTTCTTTAAAACATTGTAAAAGATTGAATTGATTTAACCTACGAATTCAAGGTAAAATCAATGCTAATGAAATAAATTATATTAAATGGTAAAAATATATTCTATTTATACTTTAAAACCATTCAATATTATAATTTATCCACATAAGATATTACTATGAAAAAAGTTGTTTTTAATTAAAATATAGCGTGTTTTTACTATTCATTAAAATATGAAAGTTATCAGAAAAATATCAAAACTTTATCTAATGTAAATTTTTATATCATAATTCAAAAGAATAATTTTATTTTGTCAAATTGAACTTATAAACATGTCAAAAACTAGATTTAATGTGGGTGCTCCATCAAAAGGCGACAAAACTACATTTTTTTAAAAATACTTATTTTATCCGAAAAATTTATTTTGTTCTTATACCATGTTCTAGAAATGTGTAAGATGAATAAAGTTATAAAATTAAAAATTTAGTTAAGACTATTCATAACAGATAGTTCATAAAAATATTATAAAAATATATCGTTGTTTAGTAAAACTCGGTATTGCGTACAACACACGCTATCGAGGAAGGTCGTGATTGCGTGTAATGCAAGCCAAGTCAGGGTTGCGTGTTGTGAAAGAATACTTCATTGTTTCGTATAACAGAATCCAACCATATTTCATTTATACATTGAATATATATATATATATATATACTCAATGTTGCGTAGAATAACTATTATCAAAATTGTGTGTAACACGATCCAAGAATAGTGTTGCGTATAATGCAAGCTGATACGGTGTTGCGTATAGAGCAAGGTAATCTTGGTGTAGAATACAACACAAGAAATTAATGAAATTAAAAGAATAATTTCCATAAAATCTCAGGGTGTTACAGAAACTATCCAACACATGATCTGGAGTTGGCGGCTGTGATCTTTTCCATGAAAATCTGGCGGCATTATCTCTATGGAGAGAAATGTGAGATATATACTGACCACAAGAATCTTAAATATATATTCACGCAGAAGGAGATTAATATTTTCCAGAGAAGATGGATAGAACTCATCAAGGATTATGACTGTTCAATACACTACCACCCTGAGAAAACGAAGAAGGTGGCAAATGCCCTATGTAGAAAGGATCTAGCGCTTCTATCAATGATGACAATTGAGAAGGATCCAATCATCTGAGACTTCATGGAGATGGACATGGGAATCATAGAGAAGGGAACATCATCAATCCATTCACAAATGATTGCTCAACCATCTCTTTTGGAATGGTTAAATGATGCTCAAAAGGATGATCTGGGAATTCAGGAAAAAGTGGAAGCTATAAAAAAGGGGAAATCCTCAGAGTTTAATGTTAATAAAGAAGGAATTGTGCGGTTTGAGAAAATACTATGTGTTCCATAAAGTCTGGAGCTAAAGAAGGAACTTTTTGATGATTCACATAGTTCAAATTTCTCTTTTCACCCAGGGAGCACAATGATCTATCGAGATCTCCGAGAAAACTTTTGGTGGGATAATATGAAGAAGGAGATTGCTGAATATACATCAATGTGCCTGGTGTGTCAGCAAGTGAAGGAATAGAGTAAGAAGTCTAAGTGGATGATGCAACCATTTCCCATACCAGAATGAAAATGGGAGAACATCACCATGGACTTTCTCACCGGACTTCCAAGGACATCCAAAGACAACAATGAAATCTGGATTGTTGCGAATCGTCTTACAAAGTATGCACACTTCACTGCGATTGGGGAGGATTTATCATTGGATCAACTGGCACAGATATATATCAGGGAAGTGGTAAGGTTTCATGGAGTACCCCTATCTATTGGGTATGACCGAGATCCAATATTCACATCTATGTTTTGGAAGAGTATTCAACATGCTAAGAATACTGAACTGAACTTCAGTACAGCCTATCATCCTCAAAATGATGGCCAATCCAAGCGGACTATCCAAACAATTGAGGATATTTTGAGAGCCTTCTCAATGGACATTAAAGGAGGTTGGGATCAACATCTTCCTCTTGTTGAGTTCTTTTATAATAACAGTTTCCACTCGAGCATCCAAATGACACCATATGAATCCATGTATAGGAAAAGGTGCAGAACGCTGGCATGTTGGGATGAGGTTAGTGAACATAAGCTTCTTGGACCAGAAATGGTCGAGGAAATGGTGGAGAAGGTGAAAACCAATCAGCAGCATATCAAGGAAGCTCAGAGTCGACAGAAGAGTTATGTAGATAACCGTCGATGAGACCTTGTGTTTAAAGTTGGAGATATGGTTTTTCTGCGCATATCTCCATGGAAGAAGGTTATGAGGTTTGGAAATATAGGGAAGTTAAGTCCAAGGTACATCGTCCCCTTTGAGATTCTTGATCGTGTCAGGGATGTGGCCTATCGACTAGCACTTCCACCTACTATGGCCAAAGTAAATGATGTCTTTCAAGTATCCCTCTTAAGGAAGTACATACCGGACCATTCACATGTACTCTCTTCTGAGGTGGTATAATTGGACGATGATCTTTCTTATTAAGAGCAACCAGTGAAGATCATAGATCATAGAGAAAAAGTTCTACGAAATAAGACAATGCCTCTCGTCAAGGTTTTGTGGAGAAACCACACGTTTGAAGAAGCGACTTGGGAATCGGAGGATATGATGAAGTTGAGTTACCGACATTTTTTTAGTGTGGGAAAAGGAAATTTTCGAGGGTGAAATTTTTTAAGCTGGGAATATTGTAACGACCCAATGTTTTATTAGTGGAAATCCCTCTTGATATAATTAAGTGTCTCTTTATGTTTATATAAAATGTAAAATTCATTGGTTTTATGGAGATAATTTTGACCATTGCAAATATAGTCGTTGAACAGTGATCACATGATTAGTATAAATATAGGGTTTTAACACATCCAATTTTACTTAGACAAAAGAAGCGATGGCCTCGTCTAGTAGAATTGCTCCGTATGAATCCCATTTGTCGGAGCTCGGAAAAGAGGTGGCGTCTTTGGGCTTCTCCCTTGACCAAGACCAAGATGAGCCTCATCTTGTCAAGCTCGAACATGACCGTCTACGGTAAAAGTGGAAGTTGATTGAAATTACCACTCGAGCGATGCTATCTGAGCCACCCCAATAGTCTGTCACCATCGCACACCATACCCTTAGGTCTTATGCAGTTTTTTTAAGGGGTTATGTAAAAAATAAGTAGTACTATGTTCATGTACATTATTTTTTTTGTATATAATAATGAATATAATTTATAGTCATTTTTGATACATTGTAAATAGTTTTTAATGTACAAATAGTGTTTTTAGTTATTATTTAACTAAGAATTCTATTTTATTAAATTAAGGGATTTTTGAATTTAATAATATTTTAAAAAAAATATTATTATTATTGTTAAATTAATTTTTTTAAAATATAAATGATTATATAATATTAGGAATGCAATTATAATTTTTATTAAGGTTTGAATGCTATTTCTGTCCAAACCTATGAATTTTTGATAAATGTAGGTTTTTATTTTCAAAGTGAAAATTAACATATTTAGAGAATTATTTAGATAATATAAATGTTATTTTTGGAATCAGGAGGTCAAAATTATCCAACGGTGAATTTTTCATAATTTTCTGAGACAGTCAAATTTTTGAGTAAAAATTAAATACTGTTTAAATATATAATGTGTTTTATGACATCATAATGACCCAATAGTGATGTAATAAAATACTATAATATTGTTTTCGGCCAATATATGTTTTAAAATTTAAATAATGTGATTTTTGGTTTGTTTAACTTACTTTTGAAAGCATTAATGGACCCCTCAAGACTTATTCAACACCTTGCCTTTTTAAATTAATTTCCATGAGAGTGTGACTCACCTCCACATATGCATCCCTAATATTTTAAGAAGGTCGGACTTTGGCCATATAAAATATTGTTTTCCTATTACCTTTTCCAAAAACCATGGGCAAAAACCATTTGATTGTTTGTGGGTTTGATTAATTTAATATAAGGGGTCCCAAACCCAAATAATAAAAAATTCCCTCACCTTTCCTATATAAACCCACAGAAGCTCTCACTTCCTCCTCACTAAAAGCCTTTGGAGTTAGTAGAAACTCTTACCAACTCTCTCTAGAATCCTCCCATGGTGCCCCAAGATCCCATTAATCCTCTCACAATCCTCTCTCTAGCCTTTGGAAGCACAATTCCAAGTAAGGGTTTTTTTCTTCCTTTCTCATTTTTGCCAATTTTCATTAAGTTGTATTGCCCTTTTAATTTAAATTATGAATGTTGGGGTATGGTTTCGCACGTCCAACATACTTCCCTCTTATTTTTTGAATGATGGTATACCCCTTTATCTCTCATTAAATGCATCCCATGTACTCCTGTTACTATGCCGAAATTCCGAAAGAAACTTCTCTCTCCTCTTTTACATTCAAGCAATACTTTTGTATCATGAATCTAAATTCCATTACAATTGATGGGACATTTATATATATAACCTCCTTACTTTCCATTACATTTAAATATTATGAGGAACCCCTTTCTCTCTCATCAACCTTTTTTATTAATTCTTATGTTACGTCTTTATGCTGCCGAAATCGCACCGATTTTCTAATCCAATGTCATTGTGTAGTGATTACCATGCCCATTTCTCCATCATGGGTGTTCAACTTTATGCACATTTACATATTGATTGTAAAGTTTCATGTATCAATTCCACATTCCTTTATCGTGGAATAAATTATTGTGTTTTATGAATCCATGTTTTATGATCCATGTGGCACACTTATGAATGAAATGAAATGTTTAAGAAGGGTGTGCCCTTATAGCGCTCCAATGCATTGGGTAAAGTGTAGTATCATGATACGTCATTTGCAATGAGTGTTGACTCATGATTATTCAAATGCAACGAGGGTTTAATCATGCTTCATGTGCAATGAGGGTTTACTCATGCTTTATGTGCAATGAGCCTCAGCTCATTCTAATTCCATGTTAAGTGTTGTTGCCACATTTCCATGTTATGATTATCATGCTTTATCATGCCTTTATGTTCATGTTTCTTTTATGATCTATTGATATGCCAATTGTCTAACATGTATTGTACTCCTCATGTTATTCAATGTGTACCCCCTTACTGGGCTTTCTAGCTCACCCTTTTCTTATGCATGTACTCAGGTTATCCCATGCAATGCTAAGTACGAGGGAATGTAGTGGTCATGCAAAGGAAGTTTTCAATAAAGATGTTGTATTTCATGTTTTATGTTTTTATGTAATGATCCTAAAACCCAAAGACACTAAACCTCTCGATCTTCTTTGTTGTATAAAGTGAAGTTTTATGTAATAAATCATGTTTAAGTTGTAATAAAAATCAGGGTTGTCATACCCCTCACCAAGTTAAGTATTTTTTGAGGAATAATAAATTCATTGAAGAAATTTTGGTATCCTGAGGATACAATGAGTCAAGAGTATTGTTAATTTTTATATCAAAATAATATAATTTTTAGTGAAAAAATCTTTTGGGATGGTGATTATAATACCCCACAAATTTTGAGTGTATTTCTAGGTGGAATAAATTCAGTGTGTTTGATACCTCATGTCGTACAAAACACCAAACCAAATGTATTATATATTTATTATATTAATCATTAAAAATACACTACATTATAATTAAATAGAACATAATTAGTAAAATAAATAATTCTAAACCTTCAATAATTTTTTTAAAAATTATTTTTCATTACATATATATTTTGGATACATTAATTCCATTTGAAAAATAGTAAAAAAAATAATATTGATTAAATTAATATAATTATTAATTATATCAATTATGTAATTATTGGAAGTAGTACATTAATTATTCATTATTAAAAAAATTATTTATTTAAAA
The DNA here is from genome assembly GCA_963277665.1 of Viscum album. Taxonomy (NCBI): domain Eukaryota; kingdom Viridiplantae; phylum Streptophyta; class Magnoliopsida; order Santalales; family Viscaceae; genus Viscum; species Viscum album. The sequence continues at coordinate 511,653,740 of OY728141.1, read as the reverse complement.
AAATACTTTTTTATTATATATATGTTTTATTTGAAAAAAAAAATTTAAATTTTAGATTTGTAATTTTATAAAATAAATTCTTATTTTTTGAATTATCGTATCGAATTTATCGAATTGATAATTTTTCGGTTTTTTTCTAAATTTTGTTAGGTGAAGAGTGAATGATATCATTTTTACAAATACCGTAACATTTATAATATCATCACTATATAAAAATGAATTAAAAAATTTGATATTTTTTTAATCAAATATGTACTTGAAATGTAAATTTATTAATTTAGAATTTTTTTTTTATTATGAAAAGTGTGTTTGACGTTTTGAAATGAAAGTTATTTTTTCTTTTAATAATATGTTATTTTATTATTTTCCTTTAATTATGTATTCAGATTTCTCCATTTAGTTTTCGATTCAATTAAAGTCATAAAAGACTTACTTGTCTAATAATAAAGAAAAAAATTTCATGTTAATCAATATTATTCATGATATTTGTGTAATACTTTTTTGTTATTTAAAAGGGGATTTATCTAAAAACAATTATTGGGTTTAATTTAGTTATATTAAATTCAATATTTACAAACGTTAGAGAATTAATCTTGTAAATTAATATTCTATATTTTGAATAAAAATATTTAAATTACTTAATATGTTCTATTTCATTTCCAGTCATTAAAATTAATAACTTTGGTAAATCTTTGTCACCACGTTAAAGGTTTAAATGGATTAAATGGGGTAAAACTAAGTGATAATCTAAAACAATGTTTAAAAAAACAAATAAATAATTGATTGAATGTTTTTATTCACTACTAAAAAATATTATCTTTATGATTTTAATAATTTTATTTCTACTTGAAATTGAGAATGACTTTATTTAAAAAAATATTTTTCTGAAAATAACCACCCATCCTCTTATAAAATGACTCATCCTATCCATACCTAAATACAAAACATACCATAAAATTTATATTTCATACGTTTGAACAATTACCCCTCATAATAATCTCTTAAATTTTTTATTCTCTAGTATCATACATAAGTATTAAACCTTTCATTTCCATGAAGTCTTTTAAGTGGAGAGTCATGCTCTCAACGTATGTGATATATTATTAATGTTTTTTATTTAACATATTCTTCTTTTGAATCATTGTAAAATAGATTAATAACTTTCACGAAAATTTTTTTAAAACATTAATATTCATTAAAATTAATACCTTCCTTATTAAATAACATGTTCTTACTTATTCAATCATAACATGCTCATATTTTGGGCCGTTTTAGCACCCAAATGAATAGTGTTATAATGTTTAAATTGAGAATGATTAAGAAATATTAGATATTTGTAATATTAATACAAAATAATATAAATAATATTTATTATGTACTATGAAATGGTTATATACATATTTTTATTCACTAATTCAAATAATTCTTTTTATTTAATCAGTATTTCTAAAAAATGGTATTTTTAAGATTTACTTGAAAATTGTCACCATATGTTCTAAGAAATTAACATTAGAATAAATAAATATATAAAAAATACTTCTAATTATTCATTAATATTAAATAAATGTAGTAACCACGATCAATGTGTACATTATATAATCACCCAATAGTATCATATGTGGATAACTAAATCGTCAACACAGAAATATTGTTTTTCACAAGGAATTAAATCCAAATGGGTGAAAATAATTTAAATGTCATTAGTATCTACTAGGATAAATATAACTTCTTTATTATATATATTTAAATTTAAATTAAATTTATTATACAGGAGGATAGAGAATCTATGTCCACCCGTATGTCTGAGGTAATAATTTCTCATCTCAATTTCTCTTCATTGAGTCATATTTAGTATAATACACATAGTTTCATTTATATGATTTATATAATTAACAAATGTAATATTATATCCTCAATGTTTTATAATAATATTGTTTTTTGTTCCTTATCATGTTAAATATTTTAATTGGATTTTTATTTTAAATAATCTTAAGGGGTTTTTTTAAAAATCAATACATTAGAATATTTGAATTCAACCAACCAAATATTTATCGTACATTTAAAAATTCATTATATTTTTCGAATAATGTTTTTATCTAAAAATACATAATTCCCATTGTAAATTTTTTGTCAGTTATTTATTTCTTTACAAATGTTTAGAAATCAATATTTTTAACATTTTTCAACAAGAATCATTATTAATCTCTCTAAAAATTTGGGAAATGAATGTTTTTTTCAAGGGTTATTTCATGGATATATTTTCATTTCATCATGAAGATTATTTTTTAGTAATATTTTTTTCTACATTTTTCATGGTTTTTCAAATAAAATCTTATTTCCATTTTTCTTTTAATTTTATGTTTCAAAAATTTACCAAAAATAATAGATATTTAATCTTAATTTTCAAAATTTATTTCAAAAAATTTTATAAAATTAGTTATCTTCTATGTCAATAATCCTTAATAATTATTATTTTCTCATTGGGGAAATGATCCAATGATACCATCAAACTTTTTTCTCCAGATTAACTATGATTGTTTTTTGGGAAAATTAACAAGAAACATATTTATTTGTCATAGTATAGAATAAAAATGTCTGGTTTAATAATATATGAGTGGTGGGCTCATTATAACCGTTAAATGAATTGGGTAGAGAATTATATCTCACGAAATAATATTTATGGGGATAGGGAGTGCACAAAATTTACTATTGGACTATGTACCGTAATGATTAATGGGAATGGATAGTGAAACCAATTCAATATGGGCCTCTTTCCACTAAGTTATTGTGGTCCTTGTAGTAAACCATGAAAAAGAATATGATTTTATTTTATTTTTTTGATGCCACAATTTTATACCATGTTATTATACCTATGTTATTATCTCATTGATAACGATTAATTTTTTTATCAGTATTGTCTATCCTTTCTTATGTTATTCCAAATCATTCTTCTCGATCTCATTATTTATGACCAATGACTTGTTGGTTATGATTTTCAAACATTATTATCATGTACCCATAATATGAATATTATCTCACCCCTTCTAATATTTTTGTTTCATGAATTTTTAAATAGTGGTGTTAAGTATGATACATCATGAAGTTGAAATGTATTTGTGTGAAATTTTGAAGAATGTTTTAGAAATTATGTTATAGTGTATCTAATATTCAAATACATTATAAATTCTCTCTACAGGCTATGAATTTTTTAATTTATTGAAAATTTATATAAAATGTTGTAATATGCATGGATGTTCTGCTCAGGTTCCAAAAAACAGATATAAAAAAGTCATTAACAACATGAGGAGAGAAAATTCAGAAAAGTTAAGAATAAAATTGTGATATTTAAAGGTCAATTAGTTGTTATGTACAAGTCAATATGAATACGAGGAACTAAAACCTTGAAAAGTTAAGAATCACATTGTGATAAATAAAAGTAAAAAAATCAATATATAAGTGTTATTAGACAGAAATTCTCAAATTTACTAATTCTATGGGAGATATAAAAATTTAATGTTCATGAAATTTAAAAATCCTCAAAATATTTTTTCAAAATATAAATTTCATCTATTTCATAACATTGTGAGATTTATTGAATGGAATATAATGAAAAAGAATAAATCAAATAATGCTTAATATGTTTATCAGTTAATCAATTATAATGATCAGAGTTATAATCATGATTCAATAAACATGTTTCGGTGATGAAGAAGAGAAAAGATGATCTTTGCACTGTGAAAAATAAGATATTGAGATATAAACATTTCATCAAGAGAAGTATCTCAACATGAAGCTGTTTAAGGATGAAATAATTATTGAAGATGGTTTTGTGAATTCAAAAGTTTTCACAACGCAACTTCTGATAAAATATGGAGTAAGGCGATATTTTCATTAAATATTGAACAATTTCATATTGTTATACCTATATGTAAATAGTACAATGGGTTTTATGAGAAGGTAAATATGTGTTATTTCATGATATCATGTGAAGATTAAATGAGTTTAAAATCAGTTTTAGTAACCAGAAATAATGGATAAACGAAGAGATGATATTAAATGTTTTATATATTATTTTTTACGAAAACAATATCTATGATCGATTCTAGATAAATTATAACAAAACAAATTGATTTATATTTTATAGAAATATGTCCAGAGAAAGTAATATTCTATACATATGATTATTCAATTTATTAATGTTATATAATCCAATGATATTTTTAATTGAAGAATGTATATGTCAAATAATAAAATGTAAAAAATAATAATAAGATAAGGAATACATTCCCAATGATATAAAAATATTGTAGATTCTGAAGAAAGGCTGATGAACATAAGATTATGAAGCTAGTGTTGAGACATATTCTATAATATCACATTATCATTTATTTAAATGGGGAAAAGTTGAATAGAAGAATTGAGAGGGATAATTATAAACACCATTTAAATTTATTATACATATTTTTTCTATTGAATCTCTTTAAGATAATGATTGAGTGGAGTAATTTGAGGGTAACTAGTTCTGAATTTGATTTGGAATAGTAGTCAGTAAGAGAGACTAATGTCCATATAACAATATAATATTATCTTTATGTATTTTTAAAATCACAATAATAAAGAAAATTTTATAATTTTATATAGAGTCATCCTAGGGAATATTTTTGATCTTTTATATTGATTTTTTTGGAGAAAATATTTTATAAGGGAGAGAGCTTGTATAAATAACTCAATATTGTGTTTGAAAATTAGTTATAAGACTAAAAATCAATTTGGAGGCAATACTGTATTTTAAGGGATAACATATTACATTCCATTGAGTTTTATAATGTGTATATATATCTCATAGTCAACCTAAATAAAACCATGATTTGATTCCCATGTTAGTTTTGGAACTTGTAAAAATATTACAGGTTTCTATCTTGTTTCCTTTACTACATTATATGGGAATCAAGTGCTGCTTAATACAAAGTAGATTTATTCATATATTAAGAAACTAAAAACGTTTTAATAATATGAATTTAATTTAAAGTTTCTATATAATTTAAATAAACTTCACAATGGTTCATCCCCCTCTCATATGAATACACAATAATTTAGACGAATTTCATGTGGTGTAAAAGAGAATATGCGTTTCTTCTGATTGAATCTAAAATATTTCCTACTTTTTTATGTAATGATTAATGAGAAAATTTAAAGAATGTTTTTCCATTGAAAAAGATTATAGAAACTATTAATGTTAATACCAATATGAATATTTCATCCACAGTCCGGAATAATAGGATGAAAACATATGCAATGAATTTAAGGGAGACATCACTTGAGAAAGTGGGTATTAAACATATTTAAGGTATTCCGATTGAAAATTTATCTGTTAAATATATTAATAATTATCCTCATGAATAATCCTTTAAAAATTAGGAATTATGTGTGTAAGATTAATCACATAGTTTTTTTTATTCCAAAATTATGTATTATTATTTAATGATCATTTTGAAGTAATTTTCTATATATTAGAGTTTGTAATGGGTCTATAGTATGAGAAATGAAAACTAGTACTGAATGATAATATAATAGATACCGAATTTGTAGATAATATTGAAAAATAAAAAACTATCACCAATGATTATGAAGCCAAGGAATAGATATTTTGTATTTCTAAATAAATTTATACACTACCAGAATAATGTTTAAAAAAATATTAAATGATAAAATAAATTTGAGAAAATTTAAGGAAGATAAATTTTATTCATCAAAAGTAATGAAAAAATATAAAATTTATGTTAAGAATGCTCAACAAGAGATCAAATTAAGCAACTGTAATGATCTTGAATCACTTTTTGAAAGTGAAATGTATAATTCAGGAAGATTATGTTTAGAAGAAAATAAAATAATATGAATAAAGAGTGAATATAAGTTAATATTATAAGAACACTCTTGAATGAAGTGTCTTGAGATTTATGTCAAATTTAGTAATATGGAATTGAATAATGTTGAGACATTATAACTAGCTTAGATAAGATCATCTTCCATGTACTATTTTGATGATTCCATTTTTCATAAAATTCTTCTATTTTTTGAATGAAGTACTTGAAATTTTTATGTAATTTATCCACCGAAAGAACATTAATGAAGAAAACCCATGGCTCATAAATATTTAATAATACTAATGGGTATTCATTTTCTAGTATAGGATTCAAAATGAATTCTATATATGTATGGATATAGATTAATTATGAGAAATCCAACACAACATCCTTGTTATATGTGATGATGATCATTTTTTCAGAAAAAACCTCAAAATATGAAAATTTCTGTTAAAAAAATAATAATTTTTTTAAGTGGGTGAGTTCTGGTCAAAAGACCAGAAGATAGAGATTTATTCAAAATAAAGGAGAAACAAAAAAGTTACAAAAGATGGAAAGAGGTCAATTTTATAGAGTCCTTAATAAAGAATGGGGTCAACACTAGAGGGAGGTTATTCCTCCATGTGATCTCATGTGAGACCCCCATGTTGGCTAGCCCATCAGCAATCATATTGGCCTCACGATAGGTGTGAGTGGAAATAATGTTGAGGTCATTGAGAGCGGTGACGCATTCCATCCATCGGGGGGTGAGAGACCAAGCAAGATGAGCATCACCTTTCTAGATGGCTTGATCAATAGTAGTAGAGTCACTCTCGATGCAGATATTATTCCAGTTGAAAATCATTTCATAAGAAATGGCATGAATGGTAGAGATCATTTCTGCCTCCAGCGCAGAAGCAATGCCGCAGCCTCCAAAGAAACATCAGAGGATTCAGTATTGATGGTCTCTGAAAATTCCTCCGCATCCCGGAAGACCAGTGTTTCCCTTTAATGCACCGTCCACATTTATTTTAATCAATCCAGGAGGAGGTTCCTACCAGAAGACATCAATAGTGTAGCGTGGCTTCGGGAGGATACCTTTGACACCAATTCGGTGGAGAGTTTCAGAATCCATGACAGAATTGTCACAAAAATATTTTTGGATCGTGGCCGCTTCCATTATAGCAAGAAGAATCCTCATTTTACCTGCATTCATATTGAAAGAGTTATTGTTGAAAAAAGAATCATTTCTACCATACTATAGTATATGCAGAAGCTCCGCGACAGTAGTAGGAAATAGATTCTTGATTTGGGGAGACCTCGGAAACTCCAACGTTCTTTTCAATTGTGAGAAAATAAATATGTCTAAAATCCATCTTCATTCAAAAAGGTCAACAATGTAATGCCGAAGGGCCATAGCAGTATCACAAGATAAAAAGATATGATTAATGTCCTTGCGATGCTGGTTGCAAAATCTACATTTAGAGCAAATATAAAAACCATAAGATTGCAAACAAACATCAGTTGGAATTTTTTTATGAGCAATACAACACATAAGAGTAAGGAAAGAAGGATTGATCTAGGATTTATTGAATTTGGAAATCCAATTAAAATATTCATCCTCATTGGGGAAATGATGGTAATAATATTTTTTAGAGTCCAACAAGACATTATGAGTAGGTTCCCAAACAAGAAAATCCTCATTGTAAGTGAAATAATAATTATCTTCAATCCCCTTGATAGGATCCAGAAGATATGAAACAGAGAAATTGATCATATCCCTAATAGATCAGTTCGAGGGATTAGGGGAAAAAGTATAAGCCATCTCTGAAATGAGGGGGGATCCAGTCCAGTTATTAAACCAGAATTTTAACTAAGAATTCGTACTAACAAGCCATCTAGAATTTTCCAAGATAGAGTGAAAATAAGCTTTGATCAATGGCCAGATAGAAGAAGTCATGTAATGAAAAGAACTAGATTTAATATTATCAAGGAAACAAGTTTTGAGGAATCTCATTGAATGAGAGTTGTTATGAATGAGGGACAACATGAGTTTGTCTTGAAGGGTCTTATTAAAAAATTTAAGATTCTTAATACCAATGCCTCCTTATTCGATGGGTTTACAACAATTGGTCCAAGAGACCATAACAAATTTTCTTTCTAGAGTACTTCCACTCCAGATGAAGTTTCTTATGGCAGTATTTGACTTCTTTATCAAGCCCAAAGGCCATTTGTATACCATCATGGAGTGAACCATCTTAGAGACAATAGTGTATTTAACAAGGAAAATTATTCAAGCCATTGAAAAGGATTTACCGTTCTAGGAAGTAAATTGCTTTTGGATTTGATCAACAATCTGTTAAAAATAACATGCTTTGGGACGACCCCAGAAGATGGGAACACCATGATAAGTAAAAGGAAGGGAACATTCCTTAACCCCTAAGACATTGGTGATATAATTTTTCCTATTAGAGGGGAAATTTTTACCAACGTAAATAAATGATTTTTTCCAGTTAATACACTGGCCGGAAACCTCCCCATAATGTGAAATGATGGATTTAAGATTATTGATATTTCTTTTATATACCTAAAGGAAGAAAATAATATCATCGGCATAGAGTAGATAAGAGGGATCCTGGAGATTTATGGAAGCAATAATAGGTTTGATTCTGCCTCGCTCAACATTGAGGGAGAGCAGTCTACTAAGGTAATCTTCGGCAATAGTAAAAATGATAGCAGAGAGCGGTTCTCCTTGTATGACTCCTTTAGATCATTTGAAGTATCCCCTAGGTGATCCATTGATGAGGACAGAGATATTGGCTGAGTTGAAGATGATTTTCAATATATTGAAAAATGAATCATTAAAGCCAAAACTCGAGAGGACATTAAAAATGAACGTCCAGTCAATCATATGAAAATATTTAGTGATGTCCAGCTTAAGAGCAAAGTTTCCACCTCTAGTGTTTCTATTCAATAAATTGGTGGATTCTGAGGCGAGAAAAATGAAATCTTGTATATATCTACCTTTAATGAATCCATATTGGTTCCAAGAGACAATTTTGTTGCTGATATTAGAGAACCTATTAGCAATGATCATGGTATTAATTTTAAAGAGAGAATTTAAAAGGGAGATGGGACTAAAGTGGTGACTTTCATCATCATTATAAACGTTAGGGATTAATGTGAGGAATTGAGAGTTGAGAGCATGGGGGAGAACCCCTTTTTCAAATAAATATTTAACTAAATTACAGACTTCTTTTTAAAGGACATCCCAATGTTTTTGATAAAAACCATTGTTAAAACCATCAGGACCCGGAGCACTGTCTGGATTTAGACGAAAGACAGTGTCCTTAATTTCCGAATCAAGAAGGATGATGTTGAGCTAACGATTATCCTCAAAAGTAACCATACATGGAATAATGTTAGGCAGAATATCTTTGTTAATGATAGGACCATTGAAAATGTTAGTGAAGTATGAAACAACATGATTAGCAATCTGTTCCTCATACTCAATGAGTTTACCCTCAACTCTCAAGAAAGAGAGAGCCTTACAAGCTTTCCTAACACACGGAAGAGAGTTGTAAAATTTGGTTTTTCTATCTCCATCATTGAGCCATTTTGTTTTGAAAATTTTCTTCTTTAAGTTATCTTTAAAGTTAAGGAGAGAGATAATTTTAGTAGAGATGTTGATTTCATCCTGGGGATCAGTATTGAAATTTGATATGCTGTTATTATTCTGAATGAGAGTCAAATCCTTCTCCTATTCCTGAATATCTTTATCAATTAAAGAAGATTTATCATAGCACCAATTTTTTTGAATGTTTTTGAGGTTTTTCAATTTAGTGGTGCAAGAAAGGGCATCATTGTGATTTCCCATATTGGTCCAGGAGGAACGGATAAGATAGACACACTCTGGGTCCGAAGACCAAGCCAAATTAAATCTCAAAGGAAAAGAAGGTTTCCGAGAGTTTTGAGGAATGATAACTAAAATCAGATGATGATTAGAAGCAAGTTTAGTGAGAGTAGCACACATGATCTTATTCTGTTTATCTAGAGCAGGCTCATTAATGAAATCTATATCATGTTTACTTGCCACCACTCGATTTTAATGATGTCTGTACCAACTAAATTGAGCACATGTAAGGTTAATCTCAAAAAGATTATTATTTTCTATGTTATCTTAAAACTCCCTAGTGGAGATTGGGGAGAAAGAGTAACCAATTTTTTCCTAGGGTGAAAAAATAGCATTAAAGTCACCAACCAAGAACCAGGGATCTTGAATCTTGGCATTGATGTCAGAAATCTCATTCCAAAGAGATCTACGGTCCGAATAATTCTTTTCGACATAAACAAAAGTATTGAACATGTGAGTGTTGTCCAGGTAGTAATCACATGTCAGAGCTTGATCAGAGAGACTAAAAATTTTGACATTTTATAGAGAATTTTGATAGAAAATCCAAAGAGTGTAAACATAACCATTGTAACAAGCACCTAATAAAGAATAACCGAGATTACACAGATGCAGAAATTTAGGGGTAAAAATTATTTTAGGTTCAGCAATGGCAATCAACATAGGGTGATGTGTAGTAATAAAACGCTTTAAAACATTAAGGGTGTCGGGGTTTGCAATCCCCTGACATTTCTAGTAGAGAATATTCATAATTATTTACTCTTGGGGTTTGACCCCCCCTTATTTTTATTACAAGCACCTTGACCTCTAGTTTTCCTAGGGGAAGTGTTTTTGTTGGAAGTACAGATTTTATCGTTTTTACCTGTGGGAGACACAGTTTTGGAAAAGTTACTTGCTGCCTTAACATCAGTTTCACAGTTAGTCAACATGCAGGCATGATTTCCAAGAGGATATGTAACCGAGGGACCCTGTTATGAAAATGTGGCATCAACCAAATCACATGGATTTCCTTCCAACACAGAAACTTCCTGATGAGGGGATACTGTCTTATAAATTAGATTTGTTTCAATGGGTCCGGAGGCTGAAAATTTAACATCAACTACCACAGGGGAAGGAATCTGCATTGAAACAGTGTTAGGACAACATGCAGATAAAGCAGATTGGTTACTGGGATGATCAGAGTGGATAAATGGAGAGGAGGGTCTGTTTTTGACCAAAGGATCAGAGTGAACAACACAAGGAATTGATTGCCTAATGCATTACATCTTATCAAAAGAGGGTGAGTCTTGAAGACATGCAGGTGAACTATCAGAAATAGGAATGGGAAGGGGGAGTGTGAGCTGGGTTCTATGAGGTGTGCCAACCACACTTTTGGTCAAGGAGGATTCACCCTTATGATGGTAAGTCTGAGTTACTAAAACCAGAGGAGGATCTTCATGAATGGAGCCATGTCCCAAGGTTAGGGAAGACTCAAGGCCAGATTTGTGGTGCAACTTTGGCAAGGGGGTCAAATTAATCAGGTTGTCCACCTTTTCCGGATTTTTGTTGACGGCATGTTCCTCTAATTCCTGATCATGTACCTCCACCTGATCAGCCGAAGATACCCCCGGTTCTTTCATGGGTTTAGGCATCCATTTATCAGTTTTGACTTTAGGGGGTTTAGTTTTATCAGGGAATGGGACTATATCTTTTTTAATTCTCCTGACTTCAGACCAATCATAGGGATTATAATGATTGGGGGCTCTATGAACCATTCTATAGATCTGAACAGAATGTCCCACGATTTTATAGAAGTCACAAAAGGAAGGCATGTTTTCATACTCAAGGTCAGTTACAGTATATTAATATTTGGAATTAAAAGAGATAGTTTTATGAGGTTTGGATTCAAGATTGACATCTGCTAAAACCCATGAATACATACCCATGTCATCATTAATGGTCCTTTGATCAATTTTGAGAGGGGTTCCAATGCAGGATGATAAATCATTAAGTATCCCAGGGTTCCAAAAAAACCAGTTCAGGTTGTGGAACCTAACACAAACTTGTGAAGACTTTCCTCTTTGAGTGTTCAGATTGAAAGAAAAATCCCAATCCGAAAGTCTCAGAAATCTAGGATTCAGTAATAAATTACCTATCATCCAAACACAATTATGATCCTCATAAGAGTAAAGTAGCAGATGAAAAAACCTTTTCCCAAGGGGATTAATTTCCAGTTTGTTATACCCCAGAAGATTGAGATTCTTTGTTTCATTTCAACATATGACCGGGGTTTGTCTCATTTATCATATGACACACGTCCCATTAAAGAAAACATACAGAGATTTTGGCATTGTGCAATCGCTTCTGGATCTTCTCTAACCACAAAACCTCCATCATCCAATCGCTAAATGGATGAGCAAGCTTTTTCACCTGTAGAAGAGGAATCAAGAGATCCTTTAAGATCATCAAGAAAGGAAATACCTCTTGGAGCTCCACTTATTGTAGGATTAGATCCAGAATCCAGATGGGCGTTCCCCAGATCTGGAGCATCCAGATTTGAGCTTTTCTTTACATGTTGTTTTTGAAGATCCACAGTGAGTTCCCAACTAGGGTCGAATCCAGACATCGCGAATCAAATCACGGGGAAGATGAAGGACATTGAAAGATTTTCAGCAGACTAGGGTTCGTCGAGATCTTCGTAACATTAGGGTTAATCATTACAACAAAACTGTAATCTATTAACTAAGAGAAATGTTTTAATTTATGAGAATTAGGGTGAGAATTATAACTAAGGTGGGAATATTATTTAAGAGTTTTGGTAGGTTTTAACAAATAATGTAATAATAGATATTGATGTATGAATAACACAAAATTTGATTAAAATTAACATGAATAAGGATTTTGATTTCTCCTTGAATTATAAAAAAATCATATATGACGGTAAAAAACCCAATATGAAAAAAATGGATAGTGTACAAAGAAGAAGAATCCACTTAAACTTAGGTTGAAGAGGTCACAACATGAACCGCTGCAATTATACCATGGAGATTATTTCATATTTAAGAAATATAAATTAAAAATGGATAATCATTCCAAGAGATAAATAAAAGGATTTTTCGGTTTGAAGAAATTATAAAAAAAATTAAGACTCATAAAAAGTTTCCCAAATATGTTATCATACAAATTTATGTAAAGAAATGTGTTTGATATAAAAAAACATAGAATATTCTTAAAGAATGTTTGACTACATTACTAGCCCAATTGGGAAGGGAAATAAAAATATATGTATCATAGTTGAAGGAATGTGATAATGATAACTGAGTTATTCCACAAGAATTGGTTAAATTTGCCATGATATTATCAACTGATTATAACCAAAGAGGTCGCGGTAATCTATGTGGGTGGTGAAAACAAGGTGTTGGTGTCCCAATGTATGGTATTGTTATTGTACAAGCCAACTTAGAATCTTTAAAAAAGATAAATCTAGAAACAAGTGATATATTTGACTTGTTAGTAGAATCAAATAATAAACTTCAAAAAAAACGTCGTTGATAATATTAAGAAGTCCATGAAACCTGTTATTATTTATCATAATACTGTGAATGTAAGAGTAAAGAGTTATCCCATTGTTGGTGACAAAAATAAATGAGTATCTTGGTTTAGAAGAATCACTTATGCTCTTTTCTATCACTATGAAAAAAATAAACTTTATTATTTGAATATTAGTTTTTTAATTATTTTTTTGCTAATTTAATGTGATTCATGTATGGGAAGAAAAGAATGAATTTTTTGATAATGATACAATATGAAGATTTATCAATCTTATGATACATTAACTAGAATCAAAATGACTCCATGAAATATTTTATGTTCTATCACAAAGGATTTACAAGGAGTTCACTTTGAATATATTTTCCTTACCATGAGTTTGATTTGATAAGATGAATGAGATTCCAAAAAAATCTATTAATCAGGACCACTCATGGAGAATACATATGTTTTGGTAAAAAATTACTAGTAAAAATTTTATATAACAATGACAAGAATGATAATTTTTTGGTTGGTATCACATTTTGGATACTTTTAGAGAAACATAGATATTTTGGTTAATCACCCTTTTTTTCTACATCGATATATCATAATTATACTTATACTTTATTAGAATATAATTCATTAATTATGAGAAATGTTTTTCCACCCTTCTCTCAACAGAATTATTATTGATGTATCTAAAATGGAGAGGAATATTGAGAGAAAATTAAATTTGAAATCATGTAATTTTCATGAAGATGAGTAAGACCATCCCTTGCCATTTCACATTTAAATTTAATGTCCACAGGTGGGAGAATATTATTGAAATTAAATTTAAAATGATATAACATTAAAATGGGAAATGATAAAAATCTAAAGGGGAATATGAATGACCAAAAATGCATTTCAATGAAGAAAGTTTCATGGTTTTATTTTGTTTTCAATCATTCAATAAAGAGTAATGATAATATATGATAATAGTGGGTGATGATGAAGATCCTAATCTCAATGAAAATTTTGAATTAAGAGATACATGTTGGGGTTCTTATGGGTCACGTGTATTAATGTTTTTTCCATTTATTAGAGAATATTTCATATCAAAGTAAAATATATATAAATAATACACCCAATGATTACTCCTTAGACTGAGATACCACTAATATAATATATATTAAAGTCTATTTTGGCCTGTGTTGAAAAAAACCTCTCACTAAAGATATAATGTCACAAAAAATTCAGGGAATTGATGACAAATTATATCTCCATGTCATGCATCAGGAAGTCCTATTCAGGGCTGTAAAAATGAGGCGACACATAAGAAAATATCTAATCACTCTAAATTAGAACAACTCCTAACCCAACACTTTATGAATCAATATACATTGCATATACTTTCCCCAACACTTGATGAATTGAAATATTATTTTTATCATTCCCCGTTTCAACTCCATATAAACCACTTCACATTATCCAATTCATTAACACATTTCATCCCTATTGGTAGAATGTCTTATCAAGGATTCTAAATATTTGATTTTCTAAATGAACCATTGATAGTATCTAACCAAGTAGATGAAAAAATTTATCTCAAAAAATTGCAATGATGATCCCAAGATGAAAATTCTTCTACCATCTCTTGGTCTACTGAAATTTGTGACCTATAGATCATATCACCAAGAAGACCTGCCTCATGGATCCATAATTCATTAATTTAATGCTTTTCATAATGTTGATGCACTCAAACTGTAATAAAAAAATATCAATGTGTCTAGTATATAACTCAGATGTTCATGAATATATCAGGATTTAATCAAAAATCACAACAATGAAATAGTCAAGATATGAATGGAAGATATTTTTCAAGATATCCATAGATAATTCTATATAAATTTTCAATCCAAATGGATTTAAATTGTACTCATATAATCCATGTATACTACTGAATGTTTTTGTGGGAATACTTTCTTTTTTGACCCATATATAATGGTATACTAAATGAATATCAATCGTGGATAGACACTATGCTCCCCATAGTAGATAAACTATACAATAAATAATAGGTAAATTATAAATATTATTCACCATCACCCAAATAAGATTATTGTAGTTCATTCATATCCATAAATTACCATCATCCATCATGGGAAAATAACATGGGAGAACCCCAAGGTGATTGTATCCGTATAATGAACTCATCGGCTCTAAATACTACAAATGTACCAGAATATGTATTAACACAATTATGTATATATGATTTGAAGGAATCATTATCGATTTCTCCCCACAAATAAGATAAATTTTATACCTAAATGGCCTTTTAAGATGAATACCTAAGAAGGAATTTGTTAATAAATCCAGATAATTATTCACCTCTAGAGGCAATGTAGAGGGAGATACTACTAACTATACTTTTGGAGTCCAACTTACTACTTGCACTATGATAGATCCAATATGACTCTAGTCTGTTCCCATCCTCCCAACTCTATTATTCCACTCCCTATTAACATGAACTTCTATCTAATAGAAATGTTAAAAGATACAAATATCTTATAGTAGTTGATAAGAGATCCATAAATTCTCATGTAGTTTATTTTGAATATCATATTGAAACATGTCATCCCATGGAACATTAATTTAAATATGTGTCTATCGACAATGAATAAAACAGTAAAATCAATACATTGTTGGAGATTGTTTACATTTGTTTTCAAGGGTCTGTCAAGAAAGGGTAACTAAAAAAACGACAAAACATTTAAATATATTTAATCAAATACAAGATTATAAATGAATTAATGGTAAAATTATTTATCAAAGAATATAATATATATCATAGAGATAACTAAGAACACACCCCTAACTATCAAATGTCCCACTACACTATATACTATAACCACATCCATTGCATAAATCACTCATGTATCAGTATCACGATTCATATGAGTCCCTGATATTTATGATACCTTGGTCTTATATGGCTATGGACTACATCTATAACCCTATGTTTTACCCAATAGATCTATATATGTAATCTAAAAAAATGGGGGTTTCTTATATTTCTATATCAGTGACACTTCTTCGGTGTCCTAATGTATGATTTACTATTATATAATTTCTATCCCTAATTGGAGCACATGGACAAACCTCCTCTTATAGAGGGGGTAGAATAATCCCAATTGTACTCTTATTGTATGACATCATTCTCTAAAAACCCAATATTTCTCTTCCTACTCCCGAAATAGGCACTCTCATAATCATTCGTATGTTTTTTGTACAACACACAATAAGCTAGAAAAAAACCTATGAGACTATCATCCACATTACTTTTCTCAATATTTATGTCCTTATGAAGAACCTATGAATAGTTTATAAAGTCAAAGTATATAACCATTCATTTGAAACAAGTCTGAAGGAAAAACTGATTATCATAGGCTTCTACACTTATTTCCTATTCAAAAGTACTGTTGTAATGTTCCAATACTTCCATGTTGTTTTTTGAGTCTAGATGCTTTCAAGAGGTGTTTTGGAGGAGTTTATGTGGATTTATTATTTCTTTTTATTTTATATGTCTTACCTTACCCATGTAATGGGAGTGGTGGAGGCTGTGTTGGAATTTCCATGGGGTTATGGGGTGCCACAACCTAAAAAATGAATTTTATGCCTTTAGAGACTATCTTTTTCCTTCGTGTGATCCTTATATCTGAATCAAAAAACACAAAACGAATTAGGTAGGAATTATTCCAGGTGTTCTGTAATGGAGGGTATCTTGTCTAACACGAGGATGGGTAAATTGATTTTTTATCAATTTTGTAAGCCATGGTTAGGAAAAAAGTTCCCAGGTTTTGAAAAAAATCCTTAGAATAATTTGTTTCATAATATTTTCCTCACGAACACCATGACCATGACTATTATATGGTCATAGCTATGGTGGATGTCATGAAAGTTTTCAAATGGTCAAAACTACCACCGTTCTTTATGGATTTTGAACAGTTCGAGGTGAAAAATTTTATGTGATGTTTTAAGTTATGTAAATGAATTTTTAATTAATTAATTTACCCAATTAAAATATTTAAGACTTTACCTTTGTGAGTTTATATTAATTACATATGCCTCAAGGAACCTATGATGTGGTTTGGTTGGTCTATCATTGTGAGGATATATTGTCATAATTATGATGGTGTAATTGTTGGTTCTACATACCATAAGGACCATTGATCTAATTATTGGGTTTATAACCCATACTTCATAAATAATTTAATTATTTTTGTTTTGGGTGAAATGTTTATCTTATTCACCCTTCCTGTATTCTTCATTTTTGACTTAGTGATCATTTTTTAAATTACCACAGTTTTGAGGATGAGACCTGAGTATAGTTTCATGGGGGATTATGAATTGTAGGTTATGGGGAACATTCCATCAGTGATGATTGAACCTCAATAATATGTTTTTAATCTTTTAACATTGAACATCTCAATGTAGGTTTGTGATTCATTAGTTCTTTATATGTTTCTAAACTCATATATTTATCATGTTTTATCTCTTTTAATAATTGGGGAATTTAATTTATCTAATATTAAAATTAATTAATGAAATAATACTTTTTATAGATCACATGTGTTTCTTGGGTTATAATGGGTTGCCTCTTAATTTTCATGATAGTGTTCCATCTATTTGTATGATATGGTTCAACATATCTGTTAATATTGGAATTAGATAAAGAACATAAAGATGGAAATTTTTAATGGATAAATAAAAGAGAGTTATGTTGAAATTTAATATATTCATTCTTAAAATTTCATGGAAATCAATGTGATTTTTGAGGAATCTTTAATTGTAATTGTTCCTCTAACGTTTTTGAGGAAATCAAATGTTATTCTTGAATAAATTTCAATATAAATTGTAGCTATTTATAGATTATTACATAGGATTTTTATGGATGGAACCTATGTTAAATTAATGAGTAAATTTAATATGGTAATGAAATGGATATTTGATAAAAATAGTTTTGGTCTGAGAGATCTTGTTTTCTTATGAGGGATGAATTCTTTGGTTTTAGGTACATGATTCCCTATTGATAATTTTATGTTTAATTATAATCATGTTTGATTTATTTGGATTTTGATCCTTTTTATATGACATGATGTGATCATGGGATGGTTGATGTCTTGAAGATAACTACTGGAGAGGTTAGGGTTTGTAGTAAAAGTTGATTCCTGTGAGGTTTGGATGCATTGTGATATTTGTAACACCCCGAAATGATAAAGGCTTAAATGAATAAATGATATGACTCATGTAAACAAGGTGAACCTTCATCTTCGGGAGCATTCCTGATTAGAACTCCACAGTTAAGTGTGCTTGGACCGGAGTAGTGATCAGGATGGGCCCCACGTGAGGACAAATACAATTAAAAAGGATATGTGTTGGCATGTGGGGAAAATCATTAGTCAGATGACCTGTTCGGGCACATGGGTGGACCCTGGGGTGGGCCCCATGTTTCTGCAGAGCAACTATTGGTACCTTATAGGTCAGCACCTGACGGGCATGTTAAGGCGGGGTGTATGTGCTATCACAGGGACCTGGTTGTCACATTTTCTATCAGAGGTCGTACCCAGCCTTAAGTGTGGTGCACTGCATTGGTTAAGATGTAGGTCCCACAACGAGGACGTTGTCATCTATTGGGGGTGATTGTAACACCCCAAAATGATAAAGGGTTAAATGACTAAATGATATGACTCATGTCATCAAGATGTACCTTCTTTCTGGCAGCCTACATGATTAGAACTCCACAGTTAAGCGTTCTTTCCCTGGAGTAGTGATCAGGATTGGTGACCTTCAAGGAGGTTTCCTAGGGTGTGTGTGAGTGAGGAAAAAGCACACTGAAGAGGACATGTGTTGGCATGTGGGGAAAATCATTAGTCAGTTGACCTATTCAGGCACATGGGTGGACCCTAGGGTGGGCTTCATGTGTCTATGAGGGAACTGGTGGTACCTGGTAGGTCAGCACCTGATGGCCTTGTTAAGGCGGGGTGTCTGTTCTGTCACTAGGACCATATTGTCACAATATTAATGGTTGTATCATGGATGTAATGAGTGTTTATAGAATATATATAAAATCTAGGATTAAAAATCGTTTTCATGATGAACTAAGGTATGATTTAGTACTGAATTATTTACCTAAAATGATTGATGTTTAGGTTTCTTGAATATATATGCCTTTCAACACTACTTGATGAGGCTTGTTATGAATGGTATATATATTTTATGATAGTTTAGTTTGATTAATAGAAAAACTCTAATTATGTAATGTTAAATAATGTTAAATAATCTTACACGTAGGTATGGTGAATTAATTGAATGCGGAATGATTATATCTTTTGAGGGAATAAGGGATTGGTTGGATTATTCATGGGCGGATTGGAATTCATCTAGTTATTAATAAGGTATAGTCCTGAAATAATATTAATTAATGGAAGATGATTTAATAAATGTAATTATAAATGGTTTATAGAAAATATTAAATTTAATCTATTTGAATACTTGTTTTCATATTTGATATCTTGTTGTTTGTTGCGGTAGGTGAGTGTCTGAGAGAGGATAAATGTATTTTTATCTTAGGCTAGTTTTTTTACCATAGTGTAGTTGTGAGGTATATATATATTATTATGTTATCATATTTCATATTCTCACCTTTTCATTGTGTTATGGCGAATGATATTAGCAGACCCAAGAAGTAATTTTGACTAACATCTAGGTAGTTGAGTAATAATTAGCTAACAACCACAGGTTTTCATACACTCTTCTCATAATAGTCTTATGTTTTGGTATGCATTGTTGTTACATTTAAAATATATATATTTAAATGGATGTAATGGATTTTAGTTATTTATCAGGCATGTATATCTAGATATAGAATCCATAATATTATTATAGGTTTTATGTGTAGTGGTTTTTATAGATTGATGTATAATATAAGACATATGGGTTGTGGGGGATCCCATAATCTAATCAGATAAAATATAGATATATCGATATTTAGGAAGAGATTATGTGATCCATGAGGTGTGTGTTACATTACATTTTCTACATGCGTTCTCAACCAGGATTAAATTTAGAGAGAGATGGATTAATATGTGAGATGTTGGGGTAGAGGAGAAAACCAATGGGTAAGTGATAATGAGGTACCCTCGTTTGTTAATATATTTGATATTATATTATTACATGTACTCATTACATGGTGAATTAACTATAGCAGTAATGAATCATAGAAAACATAATTTTGTGATTAGTTAACATCACTTGTTTATTCAATGGTATTTAGTATACATTCATTTTATTTTTCATGTGAGGTTTTTTGGAGGATACTACAGAGAATACATTTTACGATTTCCATATATATATAACCAATTTTTAGGTCTACTAGAGTTTATTGGTGATGGTGATGGACATTGCTATCTCATGTTGTTATTCAAAAGATGTTTGGAATTCAAGGTCATGGAAGAGTAGCCAATTTTATTACATGTATTTTCATTTTTAGTTTTTGGTTTAATGATGTTACATGCATCTATTGTGAATTATTTACTTATATTAAAATAATTATTTTTAGTGGTTTTTATTTTCCATTGTTCATCATGTCAGATTTATTGTGTAATTCCCTAAATTTTTTATATATGATGTACCATCAATGTTTTTCTCTAACATGGGACCTATAGGTGGTGGTATTTAGGTTTAATTATCTCCTTTATATAATATACTACACATGAGAGGTACTCATGGGGAGTGGTGGTTTTAAAAATATAGTATCAAAGGTTAAGGTTGTGGGATAGATGGTGTTTGGAGGTAGGTTTCATTGAGTATTGCATGGGTTAGTAGAGAAATGGTGTTAGATGAGATTTTTTAATGATATAAACATAGAAGACATGCTATGTCATGTGTATATAAATCCATTTATGATTCAATATGTGAACCATTATTTTTTCGATTCTAAAAATGGAAGTGATGCTGGTTGTAGGACAGAGTTATCAGAAAGTATGATGTATCATTATTATTTGTCACCATGCTTGATAGAGATATACCATGGGATTTGGTCGAACCATAATTATATAAATAATTTCAGATATTCAATTTTATATATTTATAATTCCTTGACCATTTTTCAATTTTATGTGTGGCTCCAGGTTGACATCCTCTTCATATCCATGCTCAAGACCATCAGTATAATGAGATAATAGATCACAAAAGAGTTGATGTCAATGTAATGAAACAATGACTAAGAAACTATTTGATTTTTTGTTCCAATATTTTTATAAGAAAGAGGGATCCATTTCATGATTAGTGAAAGATGACTAGTTGGAGGATGTTGTTATAGCCTTCAGTTTGATCTTTCTCAAAAGGATCATTATGTTTCATTACCAGTTTGGATTCATTATATGGATTCTATGTAATAATGGATTATTTCCCTAGGGGATCATGAGGAGTCAATTGTTTCATGGGAGAATATCATGTATCAATTCTGAGATGAGTTTCTCTCTTAAACAACACAATAAAAAAATCTCCTCGAGATGCATAAGGTTAGACATGGGAGTTATAGTGTGTGAGAATTTGACATATATTTCAAGACCATTCCCAAATATTCTGCTGACCATTTTATTGATGTGGATACTAGGGAGATTCATTTAGCTGTGACCATACATCAAGAGATCCAGTTAAACTTCCCCATATTTATGTTATCGTAGTATTATTTGGTACTGGTGAGAGAAGAGGTCATTAAGAGGATGTTGTATAGGGATGGATTATCATGTGTGTGGAGTATTCAAGATTCTCCATGAATTTGATATATAATTTAGGGTTTCTGAATACCTAGATAGAAAAGTATTAAAAAATCATTCGTAGTTATCATACCTCATTATATCATTTATATGGGAGTGGTGATGATCCTGACCCTATCACGGGATAAAATATCAATTTTTCTCATTTAAGTAGTGATATTTAGTGGGTAGAGTTCCCATCCATTATTATTAATTAGTGTGTGATTGGATTTCTACTTCAGGCTCTTCAATTTTTCTTAGTTTTATACAAGTCATTACATGATAAAAGATCTAAATTTTTTAGTAGAGGGGAGATTGTGAAGAAAAAGAACGTCCTCTTGATTCTCCGCATCCTTAATGTTGAGAGAATGATCATGGAGTTGTTCTTATTTTGGTTTTGAGAATCCACAGGGTGCATTTGGGTACACTATAAGTTTTATAGTTACTATTACTAGGAGAACAAAACATTGTTTGCGGTACCATTTTCTTATTTTCTATTTGGTTCGATGATTTTTTATTCAAGAACTATACACTCCTTCATATCATCATCACTAGTCCATATATATTTAGTTGAGATAGAGAGGCTTCCAATTCCCTTGGTATTGACTATGACAGTCAGAGGTTGAGCTTATTTGTATAAAATGCGTAAAATACTTGATCTACATCCTAGGTAGCACATCTATTTAGAAGACATAATATGATTATTAATACAATTATATGACATCATCCATTAAACAATATGTTTTCAATTAGTTTAGGTAATAATGGATTGAATTATGAGGTAGTATTGTATTCTATGGTCCAGATGGAGAGTATGTTGTGTTCATTGGTGAGTGATACCCTCAGATGGTTTATAAGAATATTCCATCCTTATGATTCATAATGACCCACTTTATAATTATTTAATTCCATGTTTAGTTAAAGGTGTTTCCTAGTGTTTTGGAAGAGTACACTGATGTCTATTCTATAGAGGATGCGGAATTTCCACAGAAATGGGGGATTGGGTTTGGGATAGAGATACAACTAGGTGATTTTATGATCTCATCATTTCCATATTATATGGTTTATTCTAGGTTATGGGAAATGTGGATAAAGATCAATGATCTCATATAGTAAGGTCTTGTTTTTTTGAGTGTTTAAAATTTGGGTGAATCGTTTTTTTCTCAAAGAAGGCTAATTGATGTCTATATATAGGTATAGATTATTATGACACTAATCCAGTGAAAATAATGAATCTCTAACTTCATATATGGACTCATGATCGATTCTATTAGTTAAAGGGAGGTAGTTTGTTCTTGAAGAACGATGTACAATCAAAATATAAAAAAATGTGGATAAAGTATAAAGTTATTCTGAAAACTGATTTTGAAAGTTATTATGGGAAATAATTTTAATTTGTGATGTTTTTATGTGTAATTAATTCTCTTGATGTATAGATTGGGTTGATAAAATAAATGTTCTAAGATATATTGGATCAGTTTTTGGTGGTTTTCATGAATGAAATTTCTATGTACTCCTCATATGAGGAATACAAAACATAGAATTTACAAGTAGTTCATGGAGTTATTCATCATCAATGACTATTCATAAAGCTATAAAATTGAGATTTATGGTCACATAAATCTCAGATCAAACGTAATTTACTATCTTAGTGAAATTAATGGATGTACGATTTAATTATCGAGGTGGTTGTTTTATGAAGATTCCATACCATTATATTCAAGGTGCGTAGTTTCCTAGGTATTGTAGACTAATATAGAAGCTTCTTACAGAAATAATAGAGTATTGAGCCTCTAATTATAATATTTAATAAAAATTATCTTGTATTTTTTATACTGACCAATGCTATGTTTCATTCAAGTACCTAAATGACAATTTGGTCCATTCCCTATTCCTTTTTTTCATAATAAGGAGTATAGTTTTAGGTCTTTTGTGACACTTTTTGTCATGGACTGGTAAATGTCTTGAGGTAGTAGATAGTGATTTTATCGTATGGTTACCTATAGTTGTGGTCCCATTAATGTAACTATATCATCCATAATCTCAAGTTGGAATCAGTTATATTTGTCTTGAAGACGTTGTGAGACTGCCTTATCAGATGGAATTTTAGGATTTTTCACCAATCCCAAGAGAATGTATAATTTATTCTCCCATAATAAGGTGAACTTGTGAATGTGCCTATGGATGGAAATATTTAGGGATTATGCCATCTAGATTTCACCTAAAATATTAATGGGTAATGTTGTAGTTGTTTCACTTTGTAGAAATTCACACAGTGATGTTGTGCATGAATTAGAAAATTCATAGAGTGATGTAATATGTCTAAATGATGTATCTTGAAATGAGAGAGGATGATGAATTTTTTATAAGATTTTGTAGTCATAATTGGTGCAACAGGTGGTTGATTCCAATCATGGGGATTCTATGGAGGAGGTCTGTAAAGACCCATATGTCTACGGTGATTCCCCTAATGGTTGGATTGAGTACAATCCACTCCGATTGTTATTCTAAGGGACGATTTTCATAAATTTGGTTATGTATGAGACAGTTATCTATGATTTCCAAAAAAACAGAATTGGTGGTACATCCTTGAGTGAAATTTTGTATTATTCCATGTTTTGATAATCTTGGTGGCCAATTTTGAAGTATTCTGTTATTGAGTTTTTGTCACAATGTTTAGTGTTCTAGAAGGTGAAGGCAGAACTCTCTGTTCCTTGTTTCTTTCTATAGATATTAGATCATTCGTATTGGATTTTAGAACACTTGTTTTGGACAATTTTAATGTATTACCTCCACTATAGGGAGTATTTGATTCTATATTCAATATAATGGCTTGTTTGATGAAATAAATTCTCTTATTTCAAATTAGGGTGTCATTATCTGTATAGTTATTGAAATGGATGTATATAGACAAGGTGATGGGGCTCAAAAAATTCCTAAGGATTATTATCTATGATCATGATTGACATGTTACATTTTGGTATTTTTTAATATTGATAATTATTTTGGGTCAAAATTGTTCCTTACTGCAACATTTAATTTTATGACGGACGGTTAGATAGAGAGGACCATCCAAAAACATGATTAGATGTTTCATGATTGTGTCATATATTATAAATAATTATGGTTGAGTAATATTACATTTCTCAAGATTAACTTCAACAAAAGGGAACAATAAAGATCTTTTTGATCACTAAGAATGTGAGGGGTGCATCGGTGATCTTATCCTTTTGTATTTTATTAAGAGAATATAATAATATCCTTCGATTCATGTGTAATGAATCTATTGAAAAAAAAATCAGTAACATTCATTGGACTACAATAATTTACAAGGTTCATAACTTATTTGGATTATCTAGTTTATAGTGTTGTTCAGATGCAATCCAATAGAACACAAATGACTAAAAAATAATCCTCCTGGTGATTAGAGTACGAAAGAAATATTTATTCAATTTCCTTTAACTATAATCATTATTTTAGTGCGTGAACTTATAACATAGGGAAATTATATAATAATTTTTTATAAAAATAGTTAGATCCTTGAGTGACTAAATTTAGTAAATTTTTATATATCTTATAAAACATTATTTACAAAAAATGTTCTTGAAAATAATTCATTTTTTCTCGTAAATTTTATGCATAGTTGTGATAAAAACAACGCAATCCTAGACTTTTATAAGAAATAGTCCATATAATTATCTCTTAATCTGAAACCCTTTATCAAATTAAACTCGGTCCATTATCCATTTGTTCTTATCTCATTTTTACATGGATGATTTTATATTGATAAGAAAATCTTTATGTTACCACTTTGACTAATACCAACTGAATCACTATTCATCTGATCTTATCTTTTCATTATTATTCCAATTACTTCTATAATGACTTTTAATTTAAGTAAAAGATATTATAAAACTCTTACTAGTATCACTTCTTGAACAAAGAAATTCACTGTTTGGAAACATACACCATAAAACCTTCACCACTTTCACTCTCTTGTTTATAAAAATAGTGTTAATTCATACAATGACTTCAACACTTTATATAGGCAATGATCCTAAAAACATGTGGAGAAAAAATGGACTTATGAAAGTGAAAACATAAATTTTTCAGAACATATTTTGGGAATCAAACACAAAATATTTCAATATTTTACAATAATTAAAAATACTGAATTTTTTGAATAGTCCTTAAAACATGTAAATAATGGAAATTTAAAAAAAAAATCATTTAAACATTTGATGAATAATAATTTTACCCCGTTTTTATTAGGGCATTGAATTACTAGCACAATATCATCAAATTAATGAATTTATGAAAAGAAATAATGATCTTCTACCATCCATCTTATATAACATCATAGAAAATGTACTATATAGTGTTCCACCATATTTTACTCCTTCAAAAATTTATATGAAAAACTCAGAAAACAATCTCATGACATAGACTCTTTCTGATACATGATTCACAATCTGTCACATGTTGTCATTGCAAGGTTACATATATCATTTAAAAAAAAATTATAAACCATTTACTATAGAGACCCGAAGCATGACGTACATGGACATTACATTACTTTTGCGGAATACTTAGTACATAACAAAAACACACACACAAGCATCGTAATAGTTTAGTGTCTTTGGAAACTCGGAATATAATCTACTAATCGTGGTGAAAGATCTTCAACAACTTCCTTTTTTTACGTAAAACCTTTCTTTATATTCTGGGGAATAGAAAACATAAAAGGGTGATCTCAAATGCTCAGTAAGGGAAAACAAAATAAATAACAATCACATCATATTCATAAGAACATAACATTTTGGAAATCTTAACCTGCAAAAGAGAGAATAATTTCATAACATGGGATAAATCATAGTAGTGAAATGAAATCCCAATAATCATAACATAAAACATGAATCTTTGTGGAATACACACATAATCATAGAGAATCATATCTTATTAGTCAAGACTCATTGCCAAGACTATCTTAGTGGAAAAAGTCCATTTCTGAACCAAGTCACCCTCGTTTCAGTCCTGTTTCACTGAACCGGTATAACCTACCATTCCAGCCATGTCTATCTCATGAGATATAAAATATTTATCCAATGCATTTGAGGGAGATATAGGTCCCACCCATCTCATAATTATACCATTCTTATGTTTGCCACAAAATCAGAATCCATACATCATTACATAACCCATGTAATAAAAATGAGAATCTTAAACATCGTGACATCATAAAACAATTCATATAAGATAAAGGAATTCATAAAAATACAATTCTCTCACAACATAATCGAATCAATGTATTAATAGGGATATAAATAGAACCCTTTATTATCTTAGATGGAAAATAATTTTGATAAAACACTTGAACTCCATTCTTGAGGAAAATATCCTTTCTTCTTCAAAAACACTTTTCCATTCTTAACATGTCGTACAATTCTAAAATAAAAGAAGTTGATTAAAAATAAACATGAAAACTTGTAAAGGAATATTCTTGGAAATAAT
Organism: Viscum album; assembly: GCA_963277665.1. Lineage (NCBI taxonomy): Eukaryota > Viridiplantae > Streptophyta > Magnoliopsida > Santalales > Viscaceae > Viscum > Viscum album. The sequence continues at coordinate 511,626,165 of OY728141.1, read as the reverse complement.
GTTTTAAAAATCCATTCATTCCGTATAAGTTAAGAAAAAAACATTCTTCTCGTACTTTTGTCGGAAAAGTCAAAAAAGTACCTCGTATGAAAAACGCCAAAAGTTTCCTTTCATATCTTTCACTAAAAACTCACCGAAGGGTAAAATAGTATTTAAAAAATTGTAGGAGAATGGAAATAATATTACATATTGAGGAAACATGGATGTGGATGATAAAATACACCCCAGTAAATGCCAAAGTATAAACAATCTAGGATAAAAATGAAATTGTGATATTTCCCTTACCTTAAGTCTGATTTGCTTCAAAAGTGTCCGAACCTCCTCTTCTTTGAAGTGCTTCTTTGAGACCTCCTTTTAGGGTACTAAAATAGGTCTTTGAAGAAGACCAAAACCTCTAAGATATTTCTAGGGAAGTGGAGAGGAGAAATTTTCAGGGGTTGGCCGAGTTCGAAGGCTCAAAGTGGTGCGAGGAAGAGGGAGGAGGAGGTGCCCTTTTATAAGGGAGGAGAGGGGAACCTTTGGAATAACTAAAAATATTATTTTATTATAAAGTCAAATTCGGTTTTTAATAGCTCAAAATTGATATATTTAAAATATAAGGTGGGTATGGGTCTAAATACTCTCATCCAATAGAATTTAGACATGTGTAGGTATCAATTTTAACCTTATCATTTAGATTTAACATTAAGTTAGATAATTTTACTTTTACCGTGTCTTCTTATTTTCTTACACTATAAGGTTAATAAACTTGCTATATCAAGAAAAACGAACCCCAAGTTGTTTATTATTAATACATATATCCTTATATAAGTCATTTGTCCGAACCGTAGATTTCTAGGAATAAAATACCAATTACTAATATAATATTTCTTTTAAAAACTATTTTATGTCAATTTTGACACTATTTAGTAATTGATTTTTTTGAAACTCATAACAGATTTATAAGTTAGAAAACAGTTAATTAAATCAATAATAACTTGTCATATTAACATATAAAATTAGTGTAATTCATAAAAAGTCTAAAATTACATTTATTTGGGTATTTATAACATCAATTATGTCAATATTTCATTAATAAGACAATTACTGCATCATATTTGTGTCATAATAAATGATAATTATTTAATCCCTAAAAATTATAAATAAATTACTATGATGTAGATAATTGAATTAGCTTTCTGGGGGCTATTCATATTCTATGTTTCATGAAGTTTATCACTAAATTAAAATTATTATACCTATAATATTTAAAAAAGTGACATGTTGTCACATTCTTTGCTTTTAATAATAATTAAATTATTTTCATGGACAAAAGTCCATAAAATGAATCTAATCAGACCCATTTGTTATATGGGTATACTTTTAGCCATCTAATAGGATTTTTCCAAGTGTTAGGGTAATTTTATTATCTTATATTTACCCTTAATTAGCAGATTTACCTTTAACTATAGTAAATAAAATTTACCGTAGTTACTATTCACAATGCCCAAAAATAAAAAGTAGCTTATTAACATAATTTGGACCCACTGATTCCAAATATGGAATCCATTTTTCAAAATTCAATACACAAAAGATGCAGAAATTAAATTAAAATTAATCCCATTGTCGAAAGAAAACGGGTTTTTCTTTAAAACATTGCAAAAGATTGAATTGATTTAACCTACGAATTCAAGGTAAAATCAATGCTAATGGCATAAATTATATTAAATTGTAAAAATATATTCTATTTATACTTTAAAACCATTCAATATTATAATTTAACCACATAAGATATTACGATAAAAAAATTTGTTTTTAATTAAAATATAGCGTGTTTTTACTATTCATTAAAATATGAAAGTTATCGGAAAAATATCAAAACATTATCTAATGTAAATTTTTATATCCTAATTCAAAAGAAGAATTTTATTTTGTCAAATTTAACTTATAAACATGTCAAAAACTAGATTTATGGTGGGTGTTCCATCAAAAGGCGGCAAAACAGCATTTTTTGAAAATAACTTATTTTACCTGAAAAATTTATTTTGTTCTTATACCATGTTCTAGAAATGTGTAAGATGAATAATAAAGTTATAAAATTCAAAATTTATTTAACAATATAAATAACGGCTAGTTCATAATAATATTATAATAATATATCGTTGTTTAGTAAAACCTGGTATTGCGTACAACACACGCTATCGAGGAAGGTCGCGATTGCGTGTAATGCAAGCCAAGTCAGGGTTGCGTGTTGTGAAAGAATCCATCGTTTTTTCGAATAATAGAATCCAACCATATTTCATTTATACATTGAATATATATATATATATACTCAATGTTGCGTAGAATAACTATTATCAAAATTGTGTGTAACACGATCCAAGAATAGTGTTGCGTATACTGCAAGCTAATACGGTGTTGCGTATAGTGAAAGGTAATCTAGGTGTAGAATAAAACACAAGACATTAATGAAATTAAAATAATATTTTTCAGAAAATATCGGGGTTTTATATTCTACCCCCCTTAAAATGAATTTCGCCCTCGAAATTCGTCGGGGCTATAAATGGTTTACTACTCGAAAGTTTGTTTAATAGAAACCCACATCGTAAAAAGGAATACCAAAACATGGCTTTAAAAACTAAAGTATGAAATGTAAAGGTTACCCAAATTAACTCATCACTGGGTTTCCACGTAGGAGAACATAGTTGAAAATATGGATATGGAGGAAAAATCCAACCATCAGGTTCTGATGGAGAGTGGTAGAGAACATGGCTATGAAAAAGCCAAAAATTTCATAGCCATAAATTTGTGATGATCTAGTGTACCATCTGATTCATCAGATATAAGATCACTAGGACAACATTTTTGGTTTTTCAAGATCATTTCCCTAATGTTGATGAAATTGGAATTAGAAGAAATACTTTCTTGATTTTGGTATAGTCCCATCGTTTGTCATTCATTGGACATTTTCCACTTCACCTCTTAAAGAAATAAAGTTGAATTTGTCATTCGTGATGTGTTAGCAGATCATGTGATAGAATGATGGGTCATTCCATCTGTCTCAAACAAAAGGTTGTAAAAGTTATCAAAAAAAATACATAAGTCCATCTATAGTGAGATTATTCTTATATAGTTCCTAAAATGGACTTATACTGCTTAATATAATAAAACTAGTTTCTACTAAACAGGAACTTCTTGTAGGCCACTGGTAGGCGAAAATGGCCAGTTGCACTTCGGTTGTGGGTTCGATTCCCACAGCCTTGTCTGACGCGATGGGATGTCGCCCGTCCGGCAGGTTGTCCTTTTTCTAAAACTACATTACTATAAAATCCCATCAGTAATATCGAAAAATGTTCTATCCTTAAACAATACTTAGAATATGCCCAACATAATCCATTCAAATATTTAGGCTTATCTAAAATACTTCGGTCCAAGAACATTGTATAAAGAAAACTTTTACTTGAAATGTCATCAACCAAGCATGTGAATACCATCATTTATCCCCCATATATATATATATATTGTTGGTCACATTCCAATCATGTGAATACCTTAATCATGTATTATCTTGAAAAAATGAATACCCATTGAACCATAGTGAAAACATGAATGCGGTTAAAAGTTAACACTTTCCACATACCAAAATCCTTACAATTTTATACACTCAAACCATGATATTACTTAGTCCTTATATCAATCATGAGCTCATTAATACTATCAAACATATTAGATTCTCTTTATCCCTTCATTATGTGCATATAATCTGCTTTCCAAAAATATTTCAATCATTTTTCATGGTTACCGATGTCATATTCTTATAGAAAACCACAATGGACCAATACATAAATATTACAATACTCCATGATACAACATTATTTTTGAATCCCATTAAATAAACACTTAATCATTCCACAACATCGTTGTCATATTCAACATCGCCAATAGTGATTGCATGTGACTTCCCTTTGTCCTTTGCCTTAAGCGGTTTCTCATGTCGATCATCACTAACCCTTGGATTAGGGCATTTATTGGCATAATGTCCCATCTCCTTGCACTTGAAACATTGAATTGTAGTAGGTTCATTCTCTGTATCCCTTCCTTTGTTTGCATCATTAGACAACTTCTTCCCATCAGTACGGCATTCAAATGCCCGATGACCTTCCTTTACACATTTGAAACATTTACTTGTCCCTTTAAGAAAATCTCCACCATGCTTCTTTCCACACTTTGAGCATAAGGAAACATTCATCTTCTTTTCACCATTATTCTGAGATTTCTCTTTGAACTCCATCTTTGGTATCTTGTCAATACTATGAGATGGATATGTAACACCAAATTCCATTTCTACCTTGATAGCACAACACACAATTTCTTCATAGCAACTGAAGTCTCTTATAGATAATTCCCTTCGAAGACTTGGTTTTAAGCCACTGAAGAATCGATCAACATTACATTAAAGTTGGATGATAAATCTAGAAGCATACCTTTCAAGCCTTGTAAAATTCTTTTCGTATATACCAACAGATTCATCACCCTTTTTATTTAGTGCAAGAAACTCTTTCTCCATCTTTGTTCGAAGAATACGAGGGAAGTACTTATTGAAAAATAAGTTCCTGAACTCATCCCATTCCATGGACTCAATTTCATCTCTTTGCCTCGTATTCTTGATAAGATTCCACCATTGATCAGCTTCACCTTCCAAACTATATACTGCTAAGATGACTTTATCATGTTCAGAACATTGAAGAACTGAAAATATCTTTTCAGTGGTACTGATCCATTGTTCAGCAACAAGTGGATCAGAAGACCCACTGAAATAAGGTGGTCGTTGCCTCATGAAGGACTCAATAGAATATTGTTCCCTTCTCTGCTCATTTGGAAGTCCAGAATGATTCATAGCTTGTGTAAGTATAGCAATAAGATTTTGCACTCTATCTCCCATAACATTTGTTTGTTTAGGAGGAAAATCATTGCATTGTCCATTACATTGATCAACACGGTTCCTTCGGGCTCCATCCATCGTCTAAAACCCAAAAAGAATACTGTGAGAGGAAAAAATAATGCTAGGGAAAACAGCATAGTAAAGGGGGAGTACCCTTAATATCTAACATCTTAGGTTGAATTCTAAGATCATTACCATAGTTCTAGAACTATATCCTATACATATACGTATCCTTAGGGACATCCCTATACATACCTTAGAAATATCTCTAGGGATCTCACTAACATTCTCACATCCTAGTTTCCAAAGGTTGACTAATCCTTTTCTCTGATACCAACTATAGAGACCCGAAGCTTGACCTACATGGACATTACATTACTTTTGCGTAATACTTAGTACATAACAAAAACACACACACAAGGATCATAATAGTTTAGTGTCTTTGGAAAATCGGAATATAATCTTCCAATCATGGTGAAAAATCTTCAACATCTTCCTTTTTTTTACCTAAAACCTTTCTTTATATCCTGGGGAAAAGAAAACAGAAAATGGTGAGCTCAAATGCTCAGTAAGGGTAAACAAAAGAAATATCAATCACATCATATTCATAAGAACATAACATTTTGGAAATCTTAACCTGCAAAAGAGAGCATAATTTCATAACATGGGATAAATCATAGTAGTGAAATTAAATCCCAATAATAATAACATAAAACATGAAACTTTGTGGCATACACACATAATCATAGAGAATCATATCTTATTAGTCAAGACTCATTTCAAAGACTATATTAGTGGACAAAGTCCATTTCTGAACCGAGTCACCCTCGTTTTAGTCCTATTTCACTGAACCGGTATAACCTACCGTTTCAGCCATGTCTATCTCATGAGATATAAAATCTTTCCCCAATGCATTGGAGGGAGATATAGGTCCCACCCATCTCATAATTATACCATTATTATGTGTGCCAAAAAATCAGAAACCATACATTATAGCATAACCCATGCAATAAAAATGGGAATCGTAAACATTGTGACATCATAGAACAATTCATATAAGATAAAGGAATTCATAAAAATATAATTCCATCACAACATAATCAAATAAATGTAATAATAGGGATAGAAATAGAACCCTTTATTATCTAAGATGGAAAATAATTTTGATAAAACACTTGAACTCCATTCTTGAGGAAAATATCCTTTCTGTTTCAAAAACAATTTTCCTTTCTTAACATGTCATACAATTCTAAAGTAAAAGAAGTTGATTAAAAATAAACTTGAAAAATTGTAAAGGAAGCTTCTTGGAAATAATGTTCTAAAAATCCATTCATTTCGTATATGTTAAAAAATCATTCTTCTCATACTTTTTTCGGAAAAGTCAAAAAATTACCTCATAGGAAAAACAACAAAAGATTCCTTTCATATCTTTTACTAAAAACTCACTGAAGGGTAAAATAAGATTTAAACAATTATAGGTGAATGGAAATAATATTACATATTGAGGAAACATGGAAGTGGATGATAAAATACACCCCAGTAAATTCCAAAGTATAAACAATCTTGGATAAAAATGAGATTGTGATATTTCCCTTACCTTAGGTCCGATTTGCTTCGAAAGTGTCCGAACCTCCTCTTCTTTGAAGTGCTTCTTTGAGACCTCATTTTAGGGTACTAAAATAGGACTTTGAAGAAGACCAGAACCTCTAGGATGTTTCTAGGGAAGTGGAGAGGAGAAATTGGCAAGGGTTGGCCGAGCTTGAAGGCTCAAAGTGGTGTGAGGAAGAGGGAGGAGGAGGTGCCCTTTTATAAGGGAGGAGAGGGGCACCTTGGGAATAACTAAAAATAATATTTTTTTATAAAGTCAAATTCGGTTTTTAATAGCTCCAAATTGATATATTTATAAGATAAGGTGGTTAGGGGTATAAATCCTCTCATCCAATAGAATTTAGAAAAGTTTAGGTATCAATTTTAACCTTATCATTTAGATTTAACTTTAAGTTAGATAATTTAACTTTTACCATGTCTTCTTGTTTTCTTTCACTATATGGTTAATAAACATACAATATCCAGCCTAACGAACCCCAAGTTGTTTATTATTAATATATATAACCTTATCTAAGTCATTTGTACGAACCATAGATTTTTAGGAATAAAATAACAATTACTAATATAATATTATTTTTAAAAACTATTTTATGTCAATTTTGACACTATTTATTAATTGATTTTTGTGAAACTCATAACAGATTTATTAGTTAGAACAAAGTTAATTAAATCAATAATAACTTGTCATATTAACATATAAAATTAGCGTAATTCATAAAAAGTCTAAAATTACATTTATTTGGGTATTTATAACATCAATTATGTCAATATTTAATTAATAAGACAATTAGTGCATCATCTTTGTGTCATAATAAAGGATAATTATTTAATCCCAAAAAATTAAAAATAAATTCCTATGATGTAGATAATTGTATTATATTTCTAGGGACTATTCATATTCGAAGTTTCATGAAGTTTATCACTAAATTAATATTATTATACTTATAAGATTTAAGAAAGTGACATGTTGTCGCATTCTTTGGTTTTATTAATAATTTAATTATTTTCATGGACAAAAGCCCATAAAATGAATCTAATAAAACCCTTAGTTTATATGGGTCTACTTTTAGCCATCCAATAGGATTTTTCCAAGTGTTAAGGTAATTTTATAATCTTATATTTACCATTAATTACCCGATTTACATTTAACTATAGTAAATAAAATTTACCGTAGTTACTATTCACAATGCCCAAAAATAAAAAGTAGCTTATTAACATAATTTGGACCCACTGATTAAAAATATGGAATAAATTTTTCCAAATTCAATACACAAAAGATGCATAAATTAAATTAAAATTAATCCCGTTGTCGAAAGAAAACGGGTTTTTCTTTAAAACATTGCAAAAGATTGAATTGATTTAACCTGCGAATTCAAGATAAAATCAATGCTAATGACATAAATTATATTAAATGGTAAAAATATATTCAATTTTTATTTTAAAACCATTCAATATTATAATTTACCACATAATATATTACGATGAAAAAATTTGTTTTTAATTAAAATATAGCGTGTTTTTACTATTCATTAAAATATGAAAGTTATCTGAAAAATATAAAAACTTTATCTAATGTAAATTTTTATATCCTGATTCAAAAGAATAATTCTATTTTGTCAAATTGAACTTATAAACATGTCAAAAACTAGATTTAAAGTGGGTGCGCCATCAAAAGGAGGCAAAACTGCATTTTTTTAAAAATACTTATTTTACCCAAAAAAAATATTTTGTTCTTATCCCATGTTCTAAAAATGTGTAAGATGAATAATAAAGTTATAAAATTCAAAATTTAGTTAACACTATTCATAACAGCTAGTTCATAACAATATTATAATAATATATCATTGTTTAGTAAAACCCGGTATTGCGTACAACACACGCTATTGAGGAAGGTCGCGATTGCGTGTAATGCAAGCCAAGTCAGGGTTGCGTGTTGTGAAAGAATCCATCGTTTTTTCATATAACATAATCCAACCATATTTTATTTATACATTGAATATATATATATATATATATACTCAATTTTTCATAGAATAACTATTTTCAAAATTGTGTGTAACACGATCCAAGAATAGTGGTGCGTATAATGTAAGCTAATACGGTGTTGCGTATAGCGCAAGGTAATCTTGGTGTAGAATACAACACAAGACATTAATGAAATTAAAAGAATATTTTTCATAAAATCTCGGGGTGTTACATTTATTAAAGTATTTATATAGATATTTTTTGTTCAGTCGATAAATTATTCACATCACATCTTTATAAAATCCCATCTCATTGACCTCAGACACTTGAAAATAATATTTAGCCTGATGAACATATATATGTTAATTTATTGGAATATATGAGATGAATTATTAAATTAATTTTTCATGGAATTTATCCAATTACATTACGAAGTGTACATTCTTAGATTCATATTAAAATTTACATTAATCTATAAAAATCATTAATATCGTTTTGATAACCCTTTAAGTTATCCTAACCATATATCTTCCTAAAACATGAAATCTAAATCATTAAAATTCATTACAAAATGTTTTTCCCTTTTCACATTGGTGCCTTTTTCTGATTTCATTAGTCCATTTTACTTCACAAAACACCATAGTAAATAATTTTTATAGTCGAACCTCAATCACCGCATTTGTACGAAAGATTGGATCATAAGAAATTTAAGTAATCATGATGTTCGATATATTATGAGAAAAACAAATTCAAATTTTATTCTTTCTAAATGATTTCTATCAAATATAACCTATGATCATAACAGGATAAACATTCAATGACCCATGTTATCTAATTATATTGATTCACAATATTCCACTTGTTATACTTCATCAAGAAATATTATCTCCGGAAACATCGTAAGAGACATCAATAACAAAAAATCCTAATATTTATAACCAATGGGATTCCCCTTTCATCAAGAAACATTAATGTAGATATAATGAATAACTAACCATACATTATAATCTATTAATATTTTATGAAAAAAATAAAATACTTAAGAAACGAATTCCTCCTTCATTAAAAACATACTACATAATAAAGAAACACATCAAAACCACATTTCCACAATAATATCCCATTTAGATTTGTATGGATACCAAGGAACATAAATAACATATAAATTTTGATTCATGAAAAGGATCACTTGTGTAATTATTGTACCCCAAGATGTTTAAATTTAATATAGGCAAAAATAGTCATTTTAAAAAGACAATTTTTTCTAATATTTTTTGTTTTCTAAAAAATTAATAAAAAAATTTCGATCATAAAATTTCAAATTGAATAGTAATAAAAAAAATTAACATGTTTATGAAAATATCATGCATCCACAATAAAAAACATTTAAAATATTTAAAACATAATGAAATCATTGATTACCAATTTTATTCATTCTATATATGTCCTCCCACCAGACAGGTAAATCACATTCCAATGGATAGATTTATATTACATAGTTCCCCCCATTGAAAACTCTATCCAAAGATAATATGAGAGAGGGTATAGATATAACACACATTAACCTTGAAGAGATTCAGTTATTACAGCCTTCATCAACCACATATTAAGATATGATTCCTTGGGAAATGGTGTTGTAATAACAATAGAATCTTTATCAACCTTAGTTAAAAACACTATCTTCCGTTCATTATATTACACATGTAATATAATGAAGTGATTTTTATATCAATATTCTAATAATTGGAATGTTTCATTGGATTTAAAGGGATAATGATTGAAATTTGATTATTAATACCCAAGAGATTGGGAAACGTCCTTTCAACCTATACATAGTGTATTTATTTCACCATCCAAAATTATTTTGTTACAACATCTGTTATATCTATATAAATATCTTATTTAGACCTAAGAGTTACTATTTTTATAATTTTTACTCAAATAAAACTTTTTACCCAAAATAAAACTAAAAAAATGTTGATAATTTTTCATTGACATATCCTTCCTAATATGCTTCTGTATGAGAAAAATTTCTAAAATTCATTTGATATCATATTTTTTTACAAAAATAGTTTATGCCTTTGATATATCTAACATTTATTTTCTATACATATAATGATATTATTTTATAGTCCTTGATACTTGATACATAGAATAAAATATTTTACTATATTTTTCTTTAATGTTATTATATATATATATATTAAAATTTTAATTATCTTTATTAACCCTTTAGGATTATCCCAAATTCCTTGACCACAATTTTGTAAATCCCCCCCCCCCCAAAATAGGTGTGGAAACTGTATTTGGATCTTCAATGCTAACATTCTTCATAGGTTTCATGGAATACATCAATTTAGATATATTATGTAATATTTTGATATATTTTTTTAAATTAAAGTGATAAATATAAATTAGCATGTACATTTTAATCATCTTGTTCATCTTTTTAGTTAACATTTCCCACATTTATTCATCAATTTCTATGAATAAGATACAAATAATATAGAAAATATAATGAGGGAACCATTTTTTTATTTAATGACGAGGATAATATAATTTATACAATTTAAAAATTTAAAATTTCTAAAGAAGGTATTGATTATAGAAAACCATGATCTTGAAGAATACTTTAACACATATATATCTTTATTAAACATGAATTTATTGTTTTCATCGTGATATTGCAATATGATACATGGTTTTTCAATATAAAATTCATCACCAGTAACTCCATTAAGAAAATATGATTGAAATGCATATAGAATATCATGTATCATCAATGTGTAGAAATGGAAGGCAGTGTTATTATTCATTAAATACATTATACTAGAGAAAATCTATCATAAAAATAAATGCGTCTAATATTTTACAAACCTTTAAAAACCATTGATGACTTGTTTATTATCTATTATCAATTTTCATTCAACATGTTTTGAATAACCCATTTTGTTCATCTCAAATTATAATATTCTACTTTGGGTAAAAGTTCACATATATTATTCTTCTTAATAATATTTAGTTCTTCATTCATGGCATTAATGAACTATTTATTCTCCAAATATTATTCAATGTATCTTAGCTCAACAAGTGAATAAAATGAAGTGTGTGAAAGAATACCTGGTTTTTTTATTTGAACCTATTGTCCTCAATCTCAAATGGAATTTTTAATATCCACATATTTTCTCATCCAGGGATGATTTCATCATCATCACCTGATATTGATGATTAAATATATTAATCTATTATAACCACTTCTTTAGAACTTTTTTTAGAATGTTTGAAATGTTTCTTGGTAGTAGAAACATCATCTTCACCTTCCATTATATATATCATTGATTTTGATGTTTTAATATTAAAATATTCCACAAATATTGTATCTACAATGTCAAAAAAAATTATGATTCTTTGTTATAACACATGTAATCTATACACTTATAAGGGTAGATAAGAAAGACTTCATCTTCATCCAATTGAACAAACATCAATAGATTCTCACCAATAACATTGATAATTCAAGGATTACAGTCACCCTTATGAATTATAATCACGTTGTTTATTTGTATTACTTATCATAATGATTCATATTAGTTTGATTCATATAGAAATATTTATTTAGAATATGAAATGATAATCTAATAGTTTATCTTCAAAATAATCATAATGTATCATGTATAATTTATATGATTTGAACTATTTAAATAAAAATTTTATTTATTCATTTAGAAACACCATTATATAGTGGTCTATAGAGTGAAATATAATCATGAAAATGTTTAGAATTTTTAATATAATCTATATTCATATAATTTATATATTAACACCATTATTATATTGAATATTTATCATTGAATATAAAAATTATTTTTTAACTTAATATTGAGATCATAATGTTTTTCATATACTCTATATCGTATTTCAAAATCCCAATATAATGCGATTAAAATCATTAAGAAATGAAATAATATATTTAAAATTCATTTTTTGGTTGCTTTATCATCAGAAAATATATATCAAAATGTATAAGATCCCCAATATGAGATGATTATATCCTAAACATTCTTATGTACTATGATTATAAAAATAACTTTTTGACTTATTTAATAACCCCACTATTTCTCATTTCATATGTAAGGAAAATTCCATTCAGAATATCTAGAGATAGATTTTTAGGATCTCTATCTTCAAATGATGATACCTTAGCTCAAATTTATCTATAAGAATTCATATAATATTTTCAACCCCAACTGAATCGTTCATTATCTTATTGAAATATATTATTTTTATTACAGTGTTTTTTCTTCTTATAAATAAGTCGCGACTAGATCCATCTTCAGTGATTTTTACGTCTTTATTAATTAATCACTATATTTGACACATGGATTTTTTCAATCCTATTTTTACTTCAAAAATTTTCTTTGACTATTCATTGTTTCCATTATGTGTTCTAGTTCTTCTAATACATAAGAATTCACTTATATAGAAGGATTAAAGTATTTTTTTTAAATTCTCATCATTCTAATTATTATTCTAATATACTACTACTATGGGAGCACCCTCTATATGAGTGAAATCACTTATTATATGTAATATAATATCATAGAAATTGGTTATATGATATTGTAATATTTTATCATTCTAGATATTCTAGTTATTTCAATAGAATATAAATATCCCCCCACAGTTTATATAATTATGAACACCCACAGAATAATTACTTTTATAATAACATTGAAAATATTTAGTGATAGAAATATGACTCTAATACCAATTGAATAGACCAATCAAGATATATGTAATCTCTAATAGGGTAATGGGTGAATATGTTATCTACTATTTATATTTTTTCTTACATAGGAAAAAAAATTTGTCTCATATTAGTGGGAAATGACTTTGCTGGAAACCAAATCAAGAACAACTATATGAACACATGTATTTACAGGATTCATCACTAAAAAATAGTATATGTGCCTCAGAATTTCATGGATGTAATCCAATACAAAATAGAACACTAAAAAATAATCATATGGTTGTCATAACAAGAAAATAAATTCCGTTCATTTACATAGCACTATAGTCATTCCAACAATTCATGTGAACCTCACACAAATAAATGATATAATAAGGTTATGTAAAAATTATTTCTACATTAATATATTGTATTTTATATAGTATTACCATGATTCTTGAACATTCATTATACATTATCTTTTTTCAAGTAGATTTTCTTCATTTCTACTCTCATTCAATAAAGTTAGAAGTAAATTATTCATATACTTATGTAGAAAATGCCCAGTTTATCAAATTTCTATTTGGTACCCTCAGTACAATGAAATTAGGTCTGATGAATACATTATATTGTATCCTCATTACATCCATCATCTGATACTGATAGGATAATATTTTAGGTACCACTTCAACTGCAACAAACTAATTCCATGTTCATCTCATCTTCTCTTCACTCTATTTATTATATCACATCTACAAACACTATTAATCTAATACTAGAGGATTTTAAAACAATCACCTATATCACTACCTCGACCAAGGGATTCCAAGGATGGATACATGAACTAGGAAACATCCTATATTTTTTATATCTTAAGCGTATCATGAATTTTTAATTTTTATGATATCTTTACCCCATTATATAGACCCATCCTATGAATCAATAGGGAAAAGATAAAACTTCTGAAATTTAAAATTTCAATTTACTATCTCATATTTTGGGAATCCTTATGGATGATTATTAATATTTACATACATTAAAATATTTTAATACTTAGTAACATTACATATATTTTGGAGAGAATGAACTCTTTAAAAATTCCATGAAACATGAATAAAATTAACACAACATAATCATGTTAATGATTTAATGAAAACACTATTAATATGAATGATCATTCTATATGGTACAATGACATAGTAACTCTTTAACTTGGTGTATATTCATCTTATGTTCATTCATAACATCGTAGAAACAACTAAATTTTTTTATGAGACACTTCCACTATATGGTGATTATTCCCAGTCCTTCATCCACTACCTTCACTTACAATCCAATGTTTGATGAACATTATTTGGAATAATTTTTTAATTGAATTCATATGGATACATATTTATAATTATTCTATAACTTCTTCAAATCACAAATTTATATAAATAAATTTGATATAATTAATACACATGATAATATAATTCAGTCTAATTAACATTTAAATGTATTTTGTGGACTATATAATATGGTGCTGTAAAATTATGTGTAATGGACTTCATCTGATGACATCAACTAGAGTTTGTTGTTTTATGCCTATTCAAACGTCCTCTAATAGAAAGACATCATAAATATAATTCTGATAAAACGTTGATCTACCAAAATATCATATCTTCATAAAATTTAAACTCTATATCATGCTTCATATTTACTTCATGTCTTGAACATTAAACAACTATACATTATTCTAGTGGTATTATTCTAGGGTACATTATAAAACTTCATAGCACGAATCATTTAACGTTGTAATTCAATCTAAAACTTTGTATTGAATCTTAGATAATGAAACATTTTGGTATTCCTAATTTTTAATCCCTAGGAATATAAAATTATCCCCATATTTTTTAATCATATATATCTTTCTGATAAAGCATATGAACATAATTTGAAAACCATTAGTGCCTCAACCATCTGATTACATTAACTCATTGGATTATATCTATTATAATCTCTCCAGTAACATCCTACATAATATATAATTATGTAACATCCTTATGAAAATATATAATGTTGATAAAAAATGTTATTATCTAGTAATTGTTGAAAATTTAAGTAGAAATTAAGAAAAGATCACCCATATTCATATGTTTGATATGTTTTACAATAAGTGACAACACTTTAGAAAACATGTCATACTTATTTAATAAGATTATTTTTAATAATGAAACTTCACAGAATCATTTTTCCTACAAAAAAATATCTTCCACTAAAAAATTGTATTTTTTGGGAATAATTATATATACAACCTTTCCAGACTCTATTATGATATATTAGGGTTTGAGAGACAGCTGTTATCAGGAAGAAACTAGTAATGATTATAATACAGGTGGTTCATAATATTCATAAGAGGTTGAAAGTAGTACATTATCTTCATAAGTTATCTTCCAACCATTGGGGTACCTATATATTTTGATGTAGTAACTATTTTCTTGGTGACTCCTCATCATGAGAAACAATGTTTTTGTCATGAATTCTATCATTCCGCAAAATTATTTGTTCCTTTCAACGTGTCTGATTATATTCAATTAATTATGCATTAGATAAAACATCCCATGTAGATAATCCAAATTTAGGATGTCTTTCATTTGTTTTAGCATTGAATCTATCTTCATGGTGACTGTCATGACATAAATTTCAGTGATATCATCATTGATAATGATCCGACCTTCAAGGATAATCCTGTACAGTTCTTGGACCAATATCAGAATGTTTTATTAGGGAATTACATTCCATTGGTCAGTTTCATGTTGAGTAATAACAACATGAAGGAGGTAACCTATGAGTGCAAGTCATAGATACACACTCTGTATCTCATGTTTTTTATTAAAATATCCCTTTTTAAAGATGTTTGTTTATTTTTACCGCTATCATGTTTGTGAGATGGGTTTAATTTATTGATTCCATGTTTTTGGATTTTCTCTTATTTGAGAGGTATCTCTTTTAGAAAGTGTTTCAAATATGGTAGTTCATGTTTTGAAATTTTTTACCATGTTAATTTAAATAACAAGGTTGTACTATTTTAATAGATATATTCTTAAGAGATATCACATGGGGTGGCTCTTCAAATGGAACCATTTTATTTCCTTATTATATACTTTGGTTTTACTTGTTGAGGATGGGAATTGTTTGAGAGATATCTAATGTAATTTAATATAACTTCCAATCCATTTATTTTCATTTAACCAAGGTTTTGTGTTACTGAGAGTATGTGTACTTGTGTTATATAGGATTGAGAGGTCATTTAGAATTTCAAAAGGTCACCATGCCTTGGTGTTGAAGTGGTGGATGCTGTTTTGGGATAAATATGTAGTTTTGGTCTACTAATGATAGAAACATGGATTTTCATGCTGTGTTTTGGGCTTTATTTGTTTATATAATCAAAAACAACCAACTCAAAATTCCCAGGATTGGTGTTACACTGGATGTATATTCACATAGGGTCTCCTAAGAAAATATGGGATTGGGGAGCCAGGTTTTCTAGCCGTGTTGGAACCCATTGTGAGGGGAAAATTCCCTTGGTGTGGGGAAATGTCATATAAAATTATACTTCGCGATTTAGTGATCATGAATACATAAAAAAATTGATATAAAAGGGTAGAATCCTTAGAGGTGGACATTCTAGTTTTGAAATAGTCAAAACCACCATTGTTCTCCATTGATGTTGATTAGTTCAAATGGGTAAACATGTGAAATGTTATGTTGGTTTTAATTTATTTTTAATAAATACAGTTCACTTATTAATAAATATTTTACAATCTATTTTTGATTTCCATTTACTTAAAAAGGATTTTCTTAACCATGGGTATGATATTGCAAATATCCCATGGTGAGGGTCCATTTATTGAATTTTCAGTAGGTATGTGTCAGTTCTATATCCCATTGAGTGTAGTGATCAAATCCTTATGATTCTAACCGCTAATTTTTAGATAATTTAATGATTTTGGTCCATTGTACCATTTTCAACATACTTTTAAACCATTCCATATATTCCAATTTGTTTATTTTATCTATTAGTAAATTTCAACCATATTGGTGATGAGAACATAGTGTTATTTTTAATGAGTTTTTGATGACAGGTTCTTCCAAGACCTCCTTCATCGTATTGGTGTTTCTTTAAGTTTTGTTTGAACCTCAATCATCGTATTTTACTCAGTGAATGTTTAAATTCTATATAAAGGAATAGGATATATTTATTCTCCTTATTTAATGTATAATAAAACAATTTATCATTATTTATCACATTTGATTATAATGGTTATAAAAATTTTAAATATTAAACTTGATTAATAATATAATTTTTTTAGGTTTTGTATTCATTGATCCCTTGTACATCCATCATGATCAAAATATTCCTCTTAATTTTATAGATAATGTGCAATAAATGACATTTATTTGTCTTAATATTGTTGTTTTAGATTGGAAATAGGTAAATAATTTAAATATTGTAATACCTGGTGGGTATATATAATGTTTTCCACAAATATAAATAACTCATTGATAATATTTTCAAGAAATCAATGTGGTGATAGAGGAATGTTTATTTGTAAATATACATCCTTATAGTTTGATGAAAATAAAATTTATACATGAAATCATTTTCACATATGTTGTAGAGGTTTATGGTCTATACATTAAGAATCTTCTATTTGTAAAATGAGATAAATCAATTGTTCAATATTAGACAGAAATAAATTTGGGTTTTGATAAGATGAATTGTTTGGGACCATGTGAGAATTTCTTGTTGTGATAGTTGGATTCCTTGGTTTTATGTACTAGATGAAATGTTGATTTTCTTTTCATTCTACCATATATAATTTCCCTTGATGACGATCTTTTCTATTTATAATGATAAGATTCGTAGATATCAGTTTTCTTGAAAATAAAGGGTAGAGAGGCCCGTGTTTATTGTAGTAGTTGATGTCTGTGATATTGGGATACATGATAATTTGAATGGTAGTGTTATGGATGGAACCATGACTAATGGAATTTGTTGAAACTAGGATTACACATTATTTTTATGAGAAAATATGAACTGATTTATTACTAATGAATTTACCTAAGTGTTCAAATGGCCTAGTTGTATGATCCTTCATTCTTTTCCCCGTTAATAGACCAATATGTTTGTGATTGGTTCATGAATAATTTATAGTATCATAGGATGATTACTAAAGTAACAAAATTTTTATATCTTTTTTGAATGTTAAATTATATAATTCGTGGGTTTAAATCTTGAATTGAATTCAAATTGATTATAACTATCCAAAAACCTTGGGATCGAATGGATTATTCTTAGATAGAATTGATATTGGTTTGTTATTATTGAAACATGTAAATCAATTAGTACAAAATAATGTATGATTTAATTATTACTATAATTATGAAATGTTTAAAAAGAAAATTTTAATTAAATACATTTTACTATTAGTGATATTTTTTGATTTATTTTCCTTTGTAGTGGTAGGAGAGTCTATGGGAAACAATAGTTCTAGTTATGTCTATGGTTATATTTACTCCCTTAGTGTATATTTTATAAATATGTAGATTCTTATGTTATGTTATTTCATATTCTATCCCACCAAAGTCATTATGGTGACTGAAACTAGTGGAATCTAGAGTGTGTTTTCCAAACATACGTTATGGAGAAAAATGGATAGAAGACGACCCCCTCTTTCCCAATTCACTTCTCCGAGTAGAATTATGAAATGATATGAACAATGGGTATATATCTCTTGTGTATAATTATAGTGGGATTAAATAGATTATGGTTATTTCATACAAATGTATCTTTTTATATAGTATGATGTGAATTTTAAATGGTTTGTTGTGTATGAGTCGTGATTGATTGAGGTATAATACAATATGTATAGTCTATGCTGGAGTTGGGAAACAACATAATTTATATTTTTAGATGTGGATGTTGAGGATGAGGTAATGTGATGCATTGGGAAATTGATATGTTTTGATTATGAATTGATGTGATTAATTAGTTTCATTGTATGTTATAGGCTCCCATTTGTTTTTTAGCATGCTTATATTTTTAATGAGTTGGATCTAGATGTGCAATGTTGGGGAACAGTGGAAAACCCATGATGAAGTAGTAGAGAGGTATCATCATTTTATATTATATTTAATATAGTATTATTACAAACATATGATAGTTTGAGAGATAAAAATGGAATTATTGGGAGGTAACATACCTGGTTAATTGATGAGTTAGCTTCACATGATAATGTAAAGGGATTTAGAATGATTTCCCTAACTGTTCCATGCGAGGATTAAAGTACGATCCTATTATGTGTACCTGTTATTGTCATCCTATGTATAAATAAACTGGTTTTCTATTCTATAAGATATGGCTAGTGGTCAGTTGGGGCATTACCAAATTTTTTAGTTTTTCTGTAGTTGTTTGGTCTTAAAGGCCACTTCTATGGTTTCTCATTTGGTACTTGACATATTTTTTTAATTTTTTTAGTTTTATGAAATTAAATGCATGTATGGGGATATCTTTACAATTTTTTTATAAGAATTTGTTTTTTGTTCTTATATTAAAACTCATTCATCATTGTTTCCTTTTATGGAAATGAAATACATTAGCATGTATTATATACCCTAAAATGTTTTATCAAGATTGTGACCTATTGGATGTGATATTTAGTCATCATTATAAATTTTATATCATTGAAATCCCAAAAAAGTGAAATTTTTTGAGGGGTTATCATAGAATAATAGGGTACAAACTCTTCATTATGAGCTATGATGAAACTGATCTCATCCCATTCTAAATCTCCATATTCTCTTATTCTTATTCTAGATTTATAGTTTTGGGAAAGAACACATCAAATAATAACTCCAGGAAGACCTCCCAAGTATGACCCTCAGGACTACATCCCTGGCCCATGATGACACACAACCACTTGGTGGGTCCTGGAAGCATAAAGGCATTATATTAATTTTATTACCCTAGGAGTCTATATATGGATGAAGATACATTATGTGATTTGGATCCAGTACTCAAAATTTTGAGTACCACCAGTGCCCTTGAATGATGGGGGAGGTTGAAGCTATAAATTATGATCATTTTTTACAATAGTACTATTTTTCCATTCACCCCGTGTATATGAAATCAGTATGACTCTATAATGATTTTGGTTTATCAGTCGAACCATTGGAGTAGGTGTGGGATCATGCTCAGGTGCATCCACCAGCATAGCATGTAGTGCAATATGCATGTAATCCTATTTTGGAGATTTTTGTGTATTTTAGGGATCTTTTTTTAACATCAAAATGAATGGTTAGAACCTTATAAATATTTCTTCATAGAATAACATGTCTAGTTAAATTCACACATAGGGATTTCTTATTAGATTACATTTCCTATATGTTACCTACAAAAAAGGCATAACACTTCTAATTATATCGATGGATCATTCCAAGTCCTCCATATATAAACATTAGTACAAGTAATATATATGACACAAGACAATATCAAGATCTACTAACTACTTCCAAACATATATATCACTCAATTGTGAATAAAAATCAAGCTATTTATTTTTAGAACTACTATATAGTTCCCAATATGTATAGATATTTCCTGATATCCAATGTTCCTACTCATACTGCATGAAATAACACAAATTCCATAAATTGTAACATGAATCCAATAATTGGTATCTAGGAGGTCTATTGTACAAGTGATATCCATACATATGGAAACTCTCCTACCCGAGTTCAATGCATCGTGTCTCCTTTCTACAATAAAAATAGAATGTAATGCAGACCTCAACCATTAATTACCAGATTGTAAATCCCCCTCCTAGATTAACTGAATAATAATAATATTGAGTTGCAACATACCTCATTGGAACCTATCTATATATAAGAGGTTTTCATATAGAAGATAGTAAATACAAATGTTTTGGGGGAGAATATAGCCCTAGTGAACATAGATATATACTCTAAATAAATAAAATATACTAATTGTAATCAATATATAAAATAGAAAAGTATCATTATACAATATAAAATGTCACTAGTGTAATAAATATAATAATGAACTAGGAACACAATGTGGAAAACGAAACCAAAATGTATAAAGTGTATATAGATAAATAATGAAACACTTTGAAATCCTATAGCATCCATAAAAGTTCGACCACCAGCATTGAACTAATATTCTTAGAAATCCATCATATGACCTTACACATACTTTGATCCATATAAATGATTTATATATGTTCATTATTCTTCTTGTATAGTGTGGAAGTATTAAAACATAGTAGGACACAATCAATTCGTTTTTGTAATGAGTGGAAAAGTACAATTTTGTGTATCCCATGGTAAATATAATTGTGTATGAATGGAATAAAAAACATATTATGGGAATTCATTTTCCATACAAGAAACCATGATACCCAAACATACAATTACCATATTAAAACCAAAAGGAATGTCATAATGTATGTTAAGAGTGATCATGATCTGTCTGAAAGTCTAGTGAACACATCTCTTTGCAATCAGAAGGTATCATGTTAGATTGATCCCCATGGCCATTTCATTCCATCTACATCATGGGTCTAGCATCAAGACCATCTAATACCATATTGTTCATAGGATAATCCTCATGGACTCCATATCTATATAGTCAATGGGTTAGGACATAAGGTCATTATACCCCCACTTTCACTACCTCGAGTTTGGCCTCAAAATCATCTTTCCACTACCATGTGTTCAAATCAATCAACATCCATATATAATGTTGTACACACAACATATTATGTGATAACCAACCCTTATCAATCCAGATATTCTATGTAGCAGAAAAAATACCTCAAATGGTATGACAATCAAACCAATTAGATTTGATCATATATTTTTACGTCATAGAATGTCATCATATGAATCGATATTAATATTGAAGTACTTTTAATCAACATCAAACATGGAATGACAAGTTATAAAATTATACTCATGGAATCATACATCATAAATTGTTCTCATGGGTAACACACACATGTGATTACTATGTAGAATGGTCTGTTAAGACACCCTAACACAAGTTTTATATCAATAAAAAAAGATTACAAATTCTAAATATGATAATAAACATACTACCTAAAATTTTCAATTTGAATATTATGATTTAATAATAAATAATACTCAAAACACAACTACACCCAAAAAATATAAAATACACTTTCCATGGATCCTTAGAGCCAATCTCAATTCATGATTTATGGGATTATAGATCATGATTTCAGAAATAGATAGTGAAATAATCTTATATATGTGATTCAATTTAACATAAATGATGAAAAACATTTTTAAATGAATATAATGTCACATATAATCACTAATTGATGATCCTCCAATGTCAGGAATAAATATATGATCCTAGGGATTAGATGCGATCTTAAGGATTCCATGTATTATTCCAAGGATCCAAAGGAAAGAATGATATAATGTTGTATTTCAGGGGCCTTTAGTATTTATAAGGAATTTTGGAAAACATGTGTCATAATGCATCACTTGGAGACACATGAACATATTTCCCAAAATGGAAAGGATAATAATTTAAGCAAGTTGACTACATAACCATTGTTCTTGGTCCAAATCATGTCCATAACTTTTTTTATGGACAATAGTGAGATCCTATAAACAAAGAGAAGGCTCCACGATATAATGGAGATCACTAAATTAGATACCCTAGTCCCTCATAGTGATATTATTACACAATAAAAATTTATGATGAATTGGTGGGAATGCTGGATGAATGATCCAAAATCCACCTTCCATCCTCCACATAGCAGCAAATGCTCTAGGGGAAAATTATAACCAAATAAAATTAAACTATTATAATGTTCACAATGTAGTAGTGCCTCAATTACACTATAACCAAAAAATCCATGGTCCAAGCCAAGAACCATGTGATGGAATATTGTGTCACCTTAAAGATTTCAAAATTACCACTTCTATTAGGAAACAAACTTTAGGAAATATCTTAAAAACATAGTGTTTTGAAACATAACATTATAATGTGGATAAAATAAATAACTATGTACACTTTATACACTCTCTTGAATCTGGTTCATAGCTCTAGTACCAATACTAATATATTATCAATGTTTAAACTTTTATTATAATAATGAAGATTTTTTGGAGTCATATATGTTTTTTAGAAAATATAATTATTATTTTTAATCCTTAGATGTATCTAAAGACTACTTAAACTTTTTTTGTATTAATTGATCTTTAATGTTGAATATGAACGTGTCTTTATTATCTCTTAACCCACTTCACGATTAGTAATTGATTAGTCAATCTGAAGGGTAGTTTTTGGTCTATAACCAACTCATATTTTCCCCAATTACCAGGAATTTATCCATTTCTTACTTTTGGAAAATATAATATTTTTAGTTGAAATGATATTTACCCATCATGCATAATATATAGAAATTATCATTCATATTTCATAACATGAAATTAGTGTTAAAATTTGTCATTGTATACATTATGTTACATAAATAACTTATTTTAAAGGTATTTTTAATTTATTTTCCATACATGCTTTGTTTTTGGGATTTACCAAGATTTTATGGATGAATGGGTGAGTTTCTATGAATTGGGCGAAACTGTGACCCAATTCTAGATTTAAAAATACATTCTGTTTCTTTTATAACCCATTCATTTTTCAACATTTTTCTACCATTCCAATTCCTACATGGGATCCCCTAAACTATTAACACCAAAATTTAAATTTTGAGCCTTTATAAATCCATAATCATGGGGGATATGGATTTTTATTTAAGGTGTTGGGACACCTCGAAAGCCCATTTTTAGTTTTAAGAAAACATTTTGTTTATCTAATAACATATTCAATTTTAACTATTTTTTGGTGATTCTGCCTCTAACCCGAGACCGCTGAACCTAGGTGATCCCCCAATATATTCTCCCCCTCTTTGGATCTCCTTTTTATTTCATAACATGTCGAAACATCTTAAGACTTCTCAATTCGGGAAAATTGATAAAGGTAATTTTTTCCATCATAACATCTTCAATTCTCCCTCTTTTTCCCCCATTAAAAATTCTATATGGTCTATTTATACTTTTTATAACATCCCTTAAATTGATGGCTGTTTGAAATTTCATCTATTAGTTTATGTGATGAGATTTATACAATATCCCTCAAGTATGTTGGTCTTCTTCATTCTTCTTTCAATTTTCTTAGGGTTACATTCAATGTGATTAGGGCTTCTTACCTTATCCATAAGTTTAATAATGTCCAGAAGTTAGAACTAGAGCCCATGGTTCTATTTCCTGTATTTTAGGCTGAAATCTTCTGGTTTGATGTTGGATTTCACTTTCTTGATGTGCGGAGGTGGTACAGTTTATGTTTCACACCATGTTTTGAGTGTTCCAACATAAAAGGATGGTGATTTCATGTATAAATAATTTATGATGAGTTATCTTGCTTGGTTTATTAGTTTAGTAGGTTTAGAATTTGTTTTTTGTGGTGTCAAAACTAATTTTTGATGGATTTGGTTAAGGGTTTAATTTTGTAGTTAAATTTTTTCCTGGAGTTGGGTTCTTTTCATACGTGGCTCTTGGGAAAATGTTCGGGTGTATTATATAACATATGAAAGTTATTTGTTAGTGTTGAAAGGGGTTGAAAATTCTGGTTTTATAATTCCTTAATGTCATGTGGGCCTTGTAATGGGGTTTTTTAATGGTTTTAATGTGTGAAACTCTATTTTACTTCTTGAACGTGATTTGTGAAAACAAGTGTTTTTCATGTGTACCTTTTGTGGTATTGTTTGAGGTATTTGAATAAAACCTGGGGGTGGTATAATAAATGTTTCTAGAGCATCCAATTCCTCTTTTTATTGTTATTTGTGATACTCTGGTCTTGAATTTATGGTTTTTAACTGGGTTTTGTATGCAAACCATGGTTTCACCTCTTGTGTTGGCTTTATGAAAATTATAAATGACTTAATGAGTTACACAATGTGTGAAATGTTTTCTTACGTACTGTTTTGGTGATAGTGTGTTCTTAAAATGAGTTTTTGAAACATAAATTTGTCAGTTATGTTGAAAAAAAATTGGTAATGTTTTGTAATTTGTCGAGGAGAATTATGAAATTGGGATGATGGTGCGAAACATGTTTTAGGCTGTTTTTCATGAGTGTGATGTGAAAAATAGAATTTGATAATGAAAAGGGTATTATGTAACATTTTAGTAGGTTGTTATGTGATGTTTAGAATCTTGGGAAATAATTTTTTTTAAATTTTTGACGGATTCGATGAATTGTGAATGATGTGAAAATTGGGGTGTGTGCTATTTTTGGTGTGAGTATGATTTAAAAATTAATTTGAATGAAGAAGTGGATTTTTTAGACTTCTTTGGAATACATGTGAGATTTTTGGTGAACTTGTGATGTGAAAATGATATTATTATGTGCAAAGTATATTTATTGACTTGTTGAACTTGTCTGAGCACAAGGAGAAAACTCGGGTATCTAGGTGGGCGGACGTGTAGTAGTATGTTAGTGAATACATGGGGTTTTTCCTCAGTCTCATTTAGTAAGATTGATTCTTATAACTCTAACTAAACTATGATGATGACGATTGGGGACAACTAGGTTATGGGTATGTTCCCTATAGTTGGCTCGTGCATGAGAACAAATATTTTGAAGGTTACTCTCACCGAGATACAAGGTACCTGGGACCCCCAACGAGCTAGTGCCTAGGGGTTATTTCCACTTTGTTGAGTTCTTTAGATACATTATGCTTACCATTGGCATATGGTATGGTTGTCTGGAAAATTCATTAGTATTGACATTATTTTTAAAAGTGTTTATTTTTAATGATAGCCCACTTGAAAACTGTTTTATGTTTTTTTAGTATCATCTTTTAGAAATTGTAACTAGCATTTTCTGTTTATGAAAACTTGCAAGATATTTGTCATTGAATGTTTATCACATGGAATATCCTAAAAGTGGTTTCCTAATGGAAATTGGAACACACCCTACTTACACCCTTTTGTGTAAGTAGACTTGGTTATTTTGTTGTTGCAGGTTTGGATACATTTTTCACTTCCTGTGGTTCGAGTTTCTAGCAGGTCCTTTGTGGTGAAGTCTTGTGGAGATGGGTTGAGGGAGGTGTCCCTTACCATTAGGGTTCTTGGGCTATTTCATTTTGATTAAGTACCTTTTTTATAGTCTAGTTGAGTTGTTTTAAAACATGTAATTCAGTTCTGAATTTTGTAAAACATGGTTTTAGTTGAAAAATCGAGATTCGTTTTATTGAGTTTGTTTGTTGATTAATGTTTATAAACTCAGGAAAATCGTTCCCAAACATCATTTTATGATACCTACGAACCTTTTTCTACCCTTGGTGATCGGGAACGCCCTTCAGGGCTTGTCGCCGGCTAGGTCGGTTGCCGGTTTTGATGGCGACCAGATTCAATTCGTGACAAAATGCTATCAAAGGAGGTTCATGTTAACTCTTTGGGTTAGGTTATTTGTGGAAGAGTTGGGAAATTCTAGAGATAATATTTTTGGGACTTGGTATTCCAATTATGGGTAGTGTGTCTGATCACCACACCTCATGATATGATTCAAGTTTCTAGTATAAGTCGGTATTTATCTATGTCCTTTGGTTTTCTTGGTTAATGATGATTAGTGGAAATGAAAAGTGAGTTGGGTTAATGGTCTCAGTGAGCTCGCAGGGCCTGGAATGCCATGTGGAGATGGGGATATTCCATAGAACACTCTCTTTGATGGTGAAGTGATTGGAATAAGGCCACCAACCATATGTTCAAGTCACCCACTGAAACTAGTTTCCTCTCACATGGTTTTGTGCTTTAGTTTTGAAATCATGGCACTTTGGTTTTAAAGTGACTTGGTTTCAGGAAGTGTAAAGTTTTTGGGAACTTATTTTAAAATAAATAGGGAATGGTTTGGTTTATGAAATGGTGGAACAGAATTTTCAGAATTGTTTTGAAATGGAAAATTGTGTGCGTACACATCTTTTGAAAGCATGAACTATATTGAAGTTGGTTTTGAAAAGTCTTTCCAATAGATTTTTCTAAATAATCAAAGGGTGTTCTAATGGGATGAGATGTTTTGAAATTTATGTGAATATATTTAATGTGGGTTCTTTTATAAATTTTTGTGTCTTTCTGAATTGTTTTGTAAGATTTGAGTTGGGATTTTGATCTCAAGTTTAGCAGTTTTGAGACAAATGATGTGTTAGTTGACCATTTTGGTTTTTGAAAAAGGGGAAATAATTTTTGGTTTATCCATCAGTATATTATTGAGAAACCACATGCATGTGGATATATGGGATGATGGTTGGTTGATGGAACAACTAGATGAGTGTCAGGAGGGATATGAGGAGGGTGTCCAGTGTGACATATAAACATGCATGTGTAAGTCCCATGGGGTACCATTGGTGGATTCCCTAACTACTGAACTGTTTGTTTTCAAATAAATCTTTTTAATGAAAAACATGATGTCTTGATGAATTTTTTGGGATGGCTTATATTATGTGTTTTTTTTGAAAATGTTGATGTTGTGGGGTGTTTTCATTCCTAGAACCGCTCCTGTTTGAACTGTGTTTTGGGTTTGTGTTTGGTCCGTAATCTAGGAAGAAGGAACGGTTAGTAGTCTCCTATGAGATATGATTCCGGACACCTTTATAGTAGTTCCCTTAATGTGTATGAATATGGTTTTTGGCACTTTTTGACCAATGGACCAGCTTGGATGGGTCCTTGGGTTCTCTTGTTGGATAAGGTACGCCCTTATTAAGGGTTAATGCACAACTGAAGTGAAACCCAGATTGTTTCTCCATTGGAAAATCCTCTAGTTGGTCAATATAAGTAATAATTTTTTCTCGAGATCTGTATATTGAGTCTATACACATTCTTTTATTTTTTTGTTTTATCCTCTTGTAGAGGGAGCGTGCTTGTGGAAGGTTGAAAGAGACCGTTGCTTCTTATGTATACTGATTTTCCAAAGGTGGAATTGGTCTGGGTTTGTTAGCTGGGATGAGTATCTGGATGGCGATTAAGAGGTCCTCTCGGACCTTCATAGTCTCTTAGAAGGAGTTCACGTTAAAATACCAGTATGGTAAATCTGGTCATGAGAGGATATTGTGGCCACGTTCTATAATTGTGCGTTTTTCTGGGATATTGTATAAAGACCCATTCCAATCATTGTTTATATCAGTCGTAATAGTCATGTTCAGTGATGCCTTATGATTCCATGTGCTCGATCGACCATAATGGTGATAGTCTTGCAATCCTATGAGAGTCTCTATTATGTTGGGATAATGTCTCCCTTGGAAAAACTTTAAAATCTTCCATGTTAGTGGAAGGTGAGTATATGTGTTCTTAACTTCTATTGTTTCTCTCCCAAAAAAAAGACGGTGTGATCTGTGTGCATATTTTAAGCCCTTTTTTGAGTGAAATATCAGGATAGGGTAAATTGAGTTTGGAATGTGTAATGTCTTGTCAATATTATCGGGGATTGTAGTGTAGTTTTTTGTGGCACCAAAAGAATAATTCTCATTTATGGGGTTTCCAAAGTCTAACTGTGAGGCTGATGAAGCTTCAATCATTTGAGCTCCAGCCATAGGTCTCAGAGAGAAGCTGGCTCATAGTTAAGGGAAATCCCAGGGTAGTTTAAAACCTCGTGTAATGTATTATACTCATTATGAATGATATGAAGAGTTTAAATATCTGTTTTCATCATCTTTATTTTGTTGTTCCTGTTCGGTGGAAATTGGTGGAGGGCCTTGTGACCATGTCAATGCATAATGTCATTCCCACCACCATTGGTTTCCATTGAGTCATTAGGGAATGATTGGAAATTTGGATAGACATGCGGAGCACACAGTTTTTGCATGATTAGTAGTGACCATGTACTAGGAATCCATGTAGAAAGAATGATATGTATAGTTTGGGCATGGTTTCCCAAACCGTGTGGACTAACTGTGCACCCTTCCCAAATAATTAAATTTTTTTGGGCCTTTATGTGCCAGCCCATTCTGGTCGGTTAAGATGGTTGGTTCTTATAGTGGGTAGACACATTATGATAATTATGTATTTTAATTCGTAAATTTTAAATGGTAGTGTACCCTTTGAACTAGGGAGTCCGTTCAGCCCCCCCCCCCCCCCCAGTTAGTGTCCAGATTCTGTCTCGGGAAACATTTAAGTTGTCTCTTATGGTGGGGAGCCTAATTGTATCTCCCCATACCAGTAACTCAATTATTTCCTGGGTCATGTCTTGGCGGTAAGTATTCTCATTCAGAACAATCTAGCTACCAACATATTCCTTGAGTAAATGTTTGTATTAAAGAGCACCCAATGGATTAGTTAAAGTAAGGTAAGTGTAACCTTTTTTGATGTTGTTGTTTGTTTGGGTAAATTACATGAGTCTTGTTCAAATAGTGTTTGAAAAGTTTTCTTTCGAGATAAAGAAAGAATTTTATTGATCATTTTAAAGAAGTGGTGCCATTTTTCGTTGTGAGAGTAATCCTTCATTCATTGATCACTGGAGGTGTTTTGGCCTTTTGGGGTGAAACCTGGCAAGGGAGTACCTCTTGGTTTCTCAGCTGTGTTTGGTTGATTTTTGACCATACTCTGATTTTCCGGGGCGGAAGGTTTTCATGGTGGGGTGAATTATCACATAAATAACTTATTTTAGAGGTATTTGTAATTTATTTTCCATTCATGCTTTGTTTTGGGGGTTTCCCAAGATTTTATGGATGAATGAGAGGGTTTTTATGAATTGGTCCAAACCGTGATCCCAATTCCAGATTTCAAAATACATTTTTTTCTTTTATAACTCATTAATTTTTCAAGAATTTTCATCCATTATAATTCCTGATTGGGCACCCCAGACCTATTAAAACAAAAATTTGAATTTGGAGCCTTTATAAATCCATAATCATGGTGTATTTGGATTTTTATTTAAGGAGGTGGGCCACCCCGAGAGCCCATTTCCAGTTTTACAAAAACATTTTTTATTTAATAAATTATTCAATTTTAACTATTATTTGATGATTATACCTCTAAACTGAGCCCACTGAACCTAGGCATGCCCCCAAGATCTTCTCCCCCTCTTTGGAGCTCATGTGCTTCGCAGAACACGTCGAAACTTCTTAAGATTTCTCAATTTAGGAATATTTATAAAAGTAATTTTTATCCTTCACAACTCCTTCAATTCTCACTCTTTTTCCCCCATTAAAATTCCTACATGGTCTCTTTATATGTGTTCTAACCTCCATTAAATTTTTTTCTATTTGAAAATTCATTTACTGGTTTATGTGTGGTGATTTTTACAAGATTCCTCAAGTATGTTGGTATGATTCATTCTTCTTTCAATTTTATTAGGGTTACATTCAATGTGATTAGGGTTTCCAACCTTATCCATAAGGTTACTAATGTCCAGAAGTTGGGGACAGAACCTAGGGTTTGATTTCTTGTATTATGGGTGAACTATTATGGTTTTAGGTTGGATTTCACTTCCTTGACATGCGGTGGTGGTGCAGTTTATGTTTCGCACCATGTTTTGAGTGTTTCTATATAAAAGGTAGATGATTCCATGTATAACCATCATATAATGAGTTATCTTGATTGGTTTATTAATTTAGTATGTTTTAAATCTATGTTTTGTGGTGTGAAAACTATTTTTTATGGATCTGATTAAGTGTTTAATTTTGTATTTTCATTTTTTCTTGGAATTTTGTTCATTTTATGCGTGGATCTTGGGGAAATGTTTGGGTATATTTTATAACATATGAAAGTGATTTATTAGTGTTTCAAGGGCTTAAAATTCTGGTTTATTAATTATTTAATGTCATGTGGGCCTTATAATGGGTGTTTTGAATGGTTTCAATGCGTGAAACCATGTTGTACTTCCTGAGCGTGATTTGTGAAAACATGTGTTTTTCATTTGTACCTTTTGTGGTATTGTTTGAGGTATTTGTATAAAACATGGGGGGTGGTTTAATAACCATTTTTAGTTATTCCAATGCTTCTTTGGATTGTTATTGGTACTCTTTTGGTCTTGAATTAGTGTTTTGAAAGGGGTTTTTTATGCAAACCATGGTTGCTCCTCTTGGGTTGGTTTTATGAAAATTATAAATGATTTAATGTGTTACACAATGTGTGAAATTATTTCTTTTGTACTGTTTAAGTGATAGTATGTTCCTAAAAGAGTTTTTAAAACATAAAGTGGTCAGTTATGTTGTAAAAAAAAATTGGTAATGTTTTTTAATTTGTCGAGGTGATTTATGAAATTTTGATGTGGGTGCGAAACATGTTTTCAGGCTGCTTTGCGTGAGTGCAATGTGAAAATGGAATTTGTTTATGAAAAGGGTATTATGTTACATTTGAGTGGGTTGTTATGTGATTTTTAGAATCTTGGGAAAGTTTTTAAAAAAAATTGTTAACAGATTTGTTGAATTGTGAAAGATGTCAAATATGTGTTGTGGGCTATTTTTGGTGTGAGTATGATTTCAAAAATCCTTTGAATGAAAAAGTGGATTTTCTTAGACTTTTGTGGAATACATGTGGGATTTTTTCTGAACTTGTTATGTGAAAATGATATTTTCATGTGTAAAGAATATTTATTGATTTGTTGAACTTGTTTGAGCACAAGGGGTAACCCCAGATATCTAGGTGGGTGGAGGTGTACTAGTATGCTAGTGAATCTGTGCGGTTTGGCCTTAGTTTCACTTAAAAATATTTACACGAACAACTCTAACTAAAATATGATGATAATGATTGGGGACCTGTAAAGACCCGTAAATTTCAAGGAAATTTTTTTCTTAATTTTCTTTGGAATTTTACAAGAACGCAGTTTCTGACGACGCCTGATTCCGAGGCCCGGTGTGCCCGGAATCATTTTCCGAATTTTGGCTCGGGTACGTTCAGTGAACGGACGAGCGGGTTTTTCTAACTTTTGAACCGGTGCCCGGAATCGAATTCTGAGGGCACCGATGAAATCGCAGTGCCGGTATTCGCTTATAAACGCCTCTTCCGGAGTTGCGTTTGCTCGGGTGTGGTTTTTAATTTTCGGGCTTAAAGTTAAGAAATAAAATAATTTTGCGACAACTTTATTTTATTTCACTTAAGCCGCTTGGAAGCCACTTGAAGCCACTTAAAGGCGGCTTGAACTGAGTTGAACTGGATAAGGTGCTATCCAGGAATATCCTACCCCCTTGGTAGGATATTTTTGAGGTGGGGCCCACACGAGCCCTGCCGTTTCTTTTTCTTCTTAGGTAACGCACCCGCACCCCCCCCCCCCCCCTATTAAAAGAAGTCAACCGTGCGTTTTTCTGGTTAAGAAACGCCCCACTTAATTGGGCTGTTAATTTGTTACAATTAATTCTTTGAGATTAATTGATCATTTCTTTTCTTTTGAAATTCAATTTCTTATCTTGTGTTAATAAAATAAGACTTGGGCTTATTTTATTTTTTTTGAGTCTTGTCACGTTGGGAGGATTTGGGAGGCTTGAAGAACATCTTCTTCAACGACGAAGAACGTGAAGAACGAATCGGTCTCCGACGAAGAACGTCGTCACGTCCTTCTTCCAAAGAACGAAGACGCGCCATCCCATGTTCTTCTTTCCACATCAAAGGAAGGGAGACGCCGTTCCACCTCGAACAACCTCCGTCTTCGTCTATGAATCCTCTTCCACGACGACGCGACGATCCCCCTCTTCCGCGACGAGCCTTTTCGCGAAGAACGCCCGCGCGCGACGATCAACAAGGTAGGAATTTTATAATTTTGGAATACCCCTCTTTATTTTCCCGTGAACGTTCTTTAAAAACTTAAGAGCCGGTTTCAAATGAACAATTTTATTTTATTAAAATTTTCGGTTCATTTGTTGAACAATTTCTCCCGTTGTTTTTATCTAACGCGGAGGGTGCGGGTCAAACGAACACGTCCCGGCAACCCTCCGCCGTTCTTCGTGTTTTGCGGATTTGGCGGGTGATGACGGAACGTGTCACAACGGGTGTTTGATGATCCCGCAGTAAAGAACGGAACCCGGGATGAACAACGGCGCAGACGAGAAGGGAAACGGGCCACCGGAGTGACTCCGGCGGCCCGCGGAAGCCGGCGGGGGCGCGGGTCGCCAGCGCGGTGGCGCCGGCGGCCGTAGGAGGCGGCACCCCGCGGGTGTCCAGCACGACACCCCGCGGGTGTCCAGCGCGACAAAATTCAATTATTGTGAGGATTTTCTTTTATATGGGTGAGAAACCATGGTGGTTAGATAATTTCAATCATATGTTTACAACAATTTATGGGATTTTTAATGAAATGTGTATATTAATTAGTTGTAAGTTTTTTCAATGTTTATTTTCCTATGATGAACTCAAGCAACAATTATAGAGTTTTAAATCTCTAATTTTAAATCTAGGTACACTTTGAATTCATGAATGGAGTATGGGCATCAATTTTTCATATGTTGAGAATCATTTTTAACTATTCAAGTAAAGGATTAACATGATTAAATGGTTCTTATGAAACCAGATGATACCTCATGAAATTTCCACTTCTATTGGAGTTCCAATAAGACATGATAGGGAGACAAAGAAACCTTATTTTGGCCATTTTGTGAAAATATTAGTGTATTTTAACCATAATGACACCCTCATTCATAATGTAAATCTATATACCCCAAATGATTATATTCATCAGTGTATATAGTACGAAAATATTTCTCCTTATTATATCACTTTAAATTCTTTTGGATATTAAATATATTTATAATTTTTGTATATTATATAAAGTAAATGCAGTTACAAAAGGAATCTGGTGTTGTATTATATAAAGGCTATGATACCTGTGTAGGATGTTACCGCACATTATCAAAGGGAGTTTGAATCTACCATCTTGATCATATCAAGGAATTCAAAGGATCCTCGGCTGGAGGATGGTCATGAGTTGGAATATGAGAAGGTTAAACCCAGTATAAGAAGTTATTATCCATGAAAATTGGGTCAGGTGGAGGAAGTGGAAGATAACATCTCTATTAATAATTCCTTATACATGAAGATTGAATTTTGGATAGATAATTAGGCCTCCTATGAACAATATAACCATTAGGCTATGTTACAAGAAGAATTTTACCATGACCAATGGAATGAACTAATCACTAGAAAAATAAAAGTGAAAAAAAAGAGATGGAAGAAGATATATTTTAGTTATCCACTTCTAGTAAATCAAGGGATCATCCACCTATGTCTAGAATGGCTGTGAAAATGAATAAAATATAAATAAATAAGTATGTGTTTAATGTTGAATCCAAAAAACTAGGTTTCAGAAGATAGTTTTAGGAAATTCATTTCATTAGATTTTTATGAACCTAAATTATAGGTTGTTCCTCCAAAAAACCATTCACATATATTTTAGGCATGTATTGAATATGTAATGGTAAATATTGTTACAGATGGTGCATTGTAATGGTAGGTGGAAACTGGGGGGTACTACTACCCAGGCAGAATATCGTCCCATAAAAAATAAATTTACTTTTTAATAATTTCTAAATAGATACATTAGAAGGTGATATTTTCATAAAAGAATATGGAGACCTTTTAGTTAATGTAAAAACCCCAGTCAACAGAAATTATGATTTGAAGGATAATGAATCAGATAATGATGTATTTATCTCCCAAATGTATTTTACTTGAAGAATTAAGCCACATGATGAGGAATTTGAATCATTTATCATTGATGATCATGATGACACTTTTATGTTTATTAAAAAGTTGAAGAGAGGAAGGTACCTGTTAGGGTGGCTCTCGAGAAAGGGCTGTCAAACTTAAACAATGTTATATGTTGTATTTTCCTTTCTTCATTGTTGTGTTGTTAGTCCATATTTGTTAAAATTACAACCCAATTTTCTTATTTTTATTTTATTTTCCATCGACAATTTTATTGGTAACATGGATTTTAATCCATGGTACACATCATTCTATGAAAATATTTTTAAGTTTTCCCCTACTTCAAATATTTATGGTCACCTCCTCTTCCCACTTATACACATGACATGAGAAAATAATCAGGAACAATATATAAACTACTCTCATCCCATCCTTCATCCCCATGTATGAGATGCCTTTATCAAACCAAAATACCATATTAATACGTCTTAAGGTGTATCCCAATGGATGATTCCTAATTAATTAGAAATTTTCCTTATCTATGTATTTAAAGATTATTTCATTATCAAAATCCTCCAAATAATATGTATCTATATTAAAATGACGAAATTTATATATTTAGTGTTATTATTTATTTGAATTTAATATCCATTAACTATCTACATTACATATAATAGAAAATAGAAACATCACAAATGTCTATGTATGGACATCCATATATATGAAGAAATGTATTTTAATATTTATCACTAAATATCATTAATGGTTATATATATGGATTTAATAAATAACTATAGTGTTTAGGAGAAAAAATTATTTCTTTTAGGTAAAATATTATCCACTCTCCCAACTTTCCATCCTATGGAAAATGTAAATTGATCTCACACATATATGTGGACTAACACCTCCACAAAACGATGTGATTCGTTCTTCATTTCCACTTAACATGGATGGTCTCCAGAAAAAAATTACTAAATATATATGACGTTTATGATATTATTATTATTAATTAAGGGTATATTATAATTAATCATTCTTTAATTTCATTCTTTGGATAGTGAAAACATTAATCATGCACAAATATAGACCATTGTCTCCACAAAGTAATGTAAATAATTTTTCATCACCACTATATATGAATTGTTATAAAAGTTTATATAATAATTAAATATTGTTCTCAAAAAATGATTAATATTATTTATATGTTGAATCCAAGACCATGGTGTGAGGATCAGAACCATAAAAATGAAATAATCATGACAAATATAATGGTTAACATCAACAATGTTGAATAAAAAATGAATGGTCAATAAATGGAAAATTTGAATTTATTACAGAATGATATAATAGAAGATTAGAATGAAAATAATTCTTTAATATATTTATATTAAATATTTATTTTTCACACTTGAGGTTCATAAAATATATTATAAAATTTAGGACACGAGGTAAGGGTTTCGTCTCAAATTGGCTTTTTGAGATATTCATTGTATTATTAGAATATTTTTACTATATTCTATATAAAACTATAATTTGAAGTATTGTATGTGGATTATTTTTTTATTAATTTTTTTTAATGTTTCATTTCATTTTTAATTTTATGAATTGTGATTGAATTAAATGTTATAAAATCTGTAAGTATTCTCATCAAAATGTTGTTTTGTTGATGCATGTTTCATGTTATGCACCTATTACTATTTATATGGATTATACAATATACTTATAACATATAATATCATCAATATCATCATATTAATTATATTTAATTTTTTTATATTATTTATTTCAAGGGGTTTTTGAAAAAAAAATTACTGAAGTGGTAACAGTTTCTCATCTCAATGTTTACTTATTTGAGAAAAAATTTATATTTCGAAAATATTTTGGTTATATAGTGATAATAATTTAATGGTGAATAATTATTTGATGAATATAATTTATTCTTTTTATTTTAGGATAAATTTATATTTTTTAATAGGTTTTGAATCGAATTTATTAAATCCATAACTGTTATTCATCTTAACATTTTTTGATGTAGACATGTTTACCGTTATACATTTATTTTTGTTTATACTGTGAACATGCATTCTATATTATAACTTATATTGTTTTCCTATTATTATTTATGAAATTTAAAATTAATTTTTTTGTAATATCTATTGAGGGTTTTATGATTAAAATTTTTCAAATTCTGTAACAGATTCTCATATCACTTTTTTTCTCATTAAGACATATTCCATATTCAAGACAGGTTTTATAGTATTTGGTGTATATTCATTCAATTAATTAATTTTCTAATTTTTTTCATGAAAATATATGAATATTTACAAATCCATATAGCTTTCTATTTTAAATAGGTTTTAAATCAATTGTTACTAAATCAGTAATGGTTTATATTATAATCTCATTTAATTTAAGGATTGTTTACGTAAAATTTAAAATGAAGAAAATTATATGATTCTTATAATTTAATCCCCAAATATTACATTGAACTATGGAAACTTCTATGTTTTCATGGTTTAATTTCAGTTTCAATACAGAGGGTTTTAAAATATTTCATAAAATAGTCATATGAAAAGATGTCCTTATTTCTAATTTTGATTGAGAATCATTCTCTTCTATATCGATGTTATTGAAATTGTTTAATTGAATATTTTATCATTAAATAATTTTTTTTAAAAACCATTTTCTATACAATTTAACTACATTAAAAATAATTATGAATAATATTTTCAATGTTTTTTCGTATAATAGAATATTGAATTTTTAAAAATACTGAAAAAGAATATTCTCTTTTACATTATATTACCTAGAAGGATTATCAAGATATTATATATTTACTTAATCATAAAACATATTTTAAAATTTTCAAAGTATTAAAAATCATATAAATTTTTTTCTAGTTTTATAGTAAAAAAAATACCAAAATAAAATAGTGGATTTCATTTTATTTTGAAACAATATATTAATTTATTTTAGAAATTATATTATTAATCTATATAATGAACCTTTATTGGTTATTATGAAATAATGGGGACATTCTATAATGATAACATCAACATTATTTTGTTGGATGTATTATAATGATGAATTAATAATGTTATCATGGAACATATTTCATGATAGGGATTAATTATATAATTATAGAATATTTAATGTTATGATCATATAGAAAACATATCAATTAATTATTAAGAGTGAGATCCTATAATAACCTCTAATAGTTAAAATTATATATCTCATGACATAATTATGTTATGCATGAACCAAATTTCATGTTCACACCTTTATGCATAGATTTTACCATATTAATGCATATTTACAATTCTGTTCATTTAAATGGTTTCATATATATAATTTTTTTTAAAAACAAAATTTTATGTCCATATAATAATGGGTATACCTATTAGTGTTAATAAATTTTCAAAATGTTATGATTTATTATTATTACGATTGTTCCACATTTATATGTTATATACACATGTTATTGACCATGGTTTATGATTTTGATTTCCAGATTATAAAAATGTATTATATTATGAGGAATATGTATGCCATTCCACATGATATATGATCTTTTACTAATTTGGTATGAATTATGTATGTAAAAATGATGTTATCCTACCATTATACTTATTTTATGTTCCCTTTTTGTCATTGACTGACATCCCCCATGTTTTTCCTTATTAAGCATATTAGTTCAAAAAAAAAAATTATATTCATTTCCCATGGTATAGGGAAATTTTTTAAGTAGTATATTTCTAGGATGATTAGTATTTCAGAAAAACATTATTGGATATATTGAAGATCATTTTTGAAATATGTTTATTAGGCATCCATTTATTAAATACCCTACACCTATACAATTCAGGGTTGTGTATTATTATGTTATGTATTGAATATTCATCTAAAATGATATAATATTTATTTAATATATTCCTCAAAGACCATATATTGTGTCATAAAAAAATTTAATGAATATGATTTTATTACCATATTCTGGTGTATGGATTTTTGGGGATATAATTGTTATCAAATCCCCCATTTAAATAATATGATTTTATAAAAAAATCCAGGTGTGTGGGTCCTAGTGCATCATTTTTCTTATCAAGGAATGTTATTGATGACATAAATGTTTATAAAGTTATCATATGAGAATAATTTAAGTGTTGTGGATGCCATTGTGGGTTTATATGTTAAATTAATGTCATAATATTATAGTCTTTGATATACATATAAGGATTGGTTTTATGGTATTTAATGGAGACTAATAGATTTTTTGGAAAATATTATCAAGTTTTAATATATCATTGATGTATATGTAATCCTTATGTTGATAATTTGATTTAGTGTAATGTTATCCATAAGAATTAAATTTGACATATATATACAAATAAACACATAACCATTGGGGTTAATGTTTATAATTACTTCATCATCCTTCTAATAAACAATCAGAAGGGGTTGTTCTTAAATAACCTAGTGGAAACAAAATCCATATAAAATTCTCTATATTTAATGTATTAGAACATGAAATAAAAAAGAATCCACCAAAATCATCAAGATAAGTCAAAATAAGTTTATCTCAATACATACCCAAAAAATCTATTAAATTAATGCAAATAATAAAAAAGAAACAAATATTTATTTATATAGTTTGGATTGAACGTTCTATTTCAATAATAGAAACATTGAAAAATTATTTTTCTTATGAATGAAATATTTATAATATTATGAATCAAATTCACCAAGATTTATAAATATAGTTTACTAAAAAATTTATTCCCATGACCAGAAAATGTTGTCCCCACCCATATTTATAGGGAGTAACTTCCAGTTATTAAGTTGCATCAGCCTCATAGGTTAATAGAAGTCCATCTGTTCCATTATCCCCACTACATCTAACATAGGAATACTCAAATTGATTTATTCCCGAGTTAAACTGAAACTATGTAATAATAAAAACTGAACATCTACATCGTGTTGGAATGTCCCACCAAAAAATCATGAACTAGACTACATGTGCTGAGAACTAAAAGAAGATACCTATTTAAAACCATATCCTTCAAGAAAAATTCTTATAAAATACTAATAGAAAACAAAGACACTAGATATAATTAAAAAGACTAATTATCTTTTCAAACCAAAAATTATGGATGAATTATTTTATTTATAACAACCCAAACATTTATTAATGACCATTCCTCTTGATATAATTAAATGTACTATTATGTAAGATGGTTATACAAAGTATGAACTTCCTTGGAATTATGTTTATGGATTTTAAAATACCGTTTTGAATTGTGAAAGTTTCTAATATAGTAGTTGAACTATGAACACATGTTTATTATAAATATACGGTTTTAACAATTCCAATTTACGCAAACAAAGGAAGTGATGGTCTCATCCAGTAGAATTTCCCTGTTCGAAGTTAGTTTTTTCAGAGCTAGGAAAGGCAGTGAGATCATTGGAATTTAATCTTGACCGTGCCCAAGCCGATCATTCACATGTTATGCTCAAATGGAACTTCTTACGGTAGAAGTATAAGTTGATATAGATTACAACTCGAGCGATTTTATCCGATCCACCACAAGATCTTTTCACCATCGTACACCATTCCCTTCGGACATATGTGGGTGTTATAAGGGGTTATGTAACTAGATCTTAGCACTATGATTATGTGCATTATTTTTGTATATAATAAATTATTTATATTCATTTTATTCTTATTACAATATAAATAGTTTTTGAAGCACAAATAGTATTTTTAGTTAATATTCAACTTGAAAATATATTTTGAAAAATTAATGGTTTTTTTATTTAATAATATTATAATATAATAATATTTTTTGTAAATTTCTTTTCATTATGTATAAATGATCGCATAATTTTTATGAATACAATTGTAATTATTATTATGTATTGAAAGCTGTTTTTGTCAAAACCCATTAATTTTAGATAAATGTTGGGGATTTTTTAAACTGAAAATTCAAATATTTATAAAATTATTTTGATAAAATTAATATTATTTTGGGAATCAGGATATCAAAGTTATCCTACAATTATTTTTTTATAGTTTTCTAAGACAGCCAAATTTTTGGATAAAAATTATATAGCATTAAAATATATAATGTGTTTTATGACATCATAATGACAAAATTGTGACGTAATAATATACTATAAAAATTTTGTTCTGAAAATATATGTTTACCATTAAAATAATGTTATTTTAGGTTTGTTTGATTTATTTTTACAAACCCTTATGGGACCCTCTAAGACATATTAAACCATTTCACCTTTTAAATTGATTAATTTGAGATTATGACTCACCTCCACATAAAGAAAATGTTATTTTAAAATTTTCATCTCTTCTCCTATAAAATATTTTTAATCCACTCCTATTTAGAAAAAACCCTTGGGAAAAACCATGAGGTGGTTTTTGGTTTTGATTTGTTTAATGTGTTGTCTCCCAACCCAAAATAATAATGAAATCTCTCCCATTCCATATATAAAACAACCCATGCTCCCACTTCCTCTTCACACAAATCATTTAGAGTTTGTCCGACCACTACCCTTCTCTCTCTATATTCCTCCAAAGGTGCCCTAAGCTCCCAAGAAGACACTTTCAAGCCTCTCCCAAGTGTTTGGGATCACACTTCCAAGTAAGGGATTTCTTCCTTTCTAATTTTTGTCCAAAATTTATTATTATGTTATTCCATTTTATTTTCAATTTCAAATGTTAGGGATTGATTTAACAACTCACCCATAATTCCCTCTTAATGTTTTAATGACTAGAGACACGTTTCCCATCTCATTAATTCCTCCCATGTACACCGGTTACCATGTCGAAATTCAGTAAACAATTTCTCTCTCTTTAATTACATTCAAGAAATTATTTTATATTATGCATCTATATTCCATTCCATATGTTAGTATATTATGTCCCATGTTAACTTTACTGTCCATTTAATGTATAAATAATGAGATTACCCTTTCAATCTCATCAACCCGTTTTATGAATTTCTATTTGACGTCGTTATGCTGTCGAAATTACACCAAAACTTCCATGCCAAAATTATTTTGTAGTTAATACCATAACCCCTCCTATATAGAGGGTATTCACCTTTATGAACATGTACTTGTTTATCTAGGAAATAAATTAATTTATTCCATATCTCTTACTCAGGGATTGAATTATAATGTTAATGAATCCATGTTGTATGATATATGTTTCAAAATTATGCAAGAAATGAAATGATTTTGAAGGGTGCGCCATAATAGTGATACAATGCATTGGGTAAAGTATAGTATCATCATACTTCATTAGCAATGGGTGTTGAATCATACTAATTCAATCAGAAAGAGGGTTTACTCGTGCTTAATGTGCAACGAGGGTTTACTCATGCCTCATGTGCACTGATCCTTTCCTCATGCTAATTCCATTTTAAGTGTTATAGACACATCTCCATGTTATGATTATCCTGCTTTATCATGCCATTATGTTCATGTTTTTCTTGTAGTACATTAATATTCCTATTATCTAAAATATATTATATTCCTCGTGTTATTATATTTTTATTCCCTTACTTGGCATTATAGTTCACCCCTTTCATATGTATGTCATCACATTATCCCATGTAATGTTATGTACGAAGGAATATAGTGGTAATGTAAAGAAGTTTTCAATAAAGATGTTGTATTTCATGTTTTATGTTGTTATCTAATTATAATAAGCCCTAAAGACATTAGACCTCTCGATATTCTATGTTGTATTATGTAAAATTTCTTGTAATAAATTATGTTTATGTGTGAAATAAAGAGAATGTTTTTTATAGTGGGTATCAAAGGATAGGTTTAGTTATTATTGGCATTAGGAATAGAAAATCCCAATGAATCCTCAGAGAAAACACTATCTATAATAAATACATCCTTAAATTTTGGTGAGTATTGAGTAAGTGGTTTAACATAAAAATAAATCTATATATAGAAAGGAGAAGGTAGAGGCGGTTGTTGGAGTTAGTGGCCTAGAATAAAATAATTTTTAATTTATTCATTAATAAATACCTTATCAAATATTGATTTTTCTTCTCTGTGAAAATGCATGTGATAATGTTTTAATGACATCTATTTCATTAATGGCTCATAGAAGATACTTACTATGATGAGAACCGGGAAGTTCCATAACAATGTTCTAAAATATATATTCTATGGTTGGATGTTGTTATTTGAGAGACACAAATAATACAGGCCATTAGGGATGGGGACTCATTAAACATTGAGGCACTTTCTCACTGGGTGTGTTCTCTTTTTAATATGTAGGATGATATTATGAGAATGGGACCCGCGAGTTGGAAATACACATTTCATAATGTCATTGGATATTCCTATCTGAAAACATGGGTATTGGTCCTTAGACTATAAGATTATTATTAATGGGTACTACAACTCGCGAACATTGATGTATTGATGAAAACTGTGGTGACACATTATTCAAAGTTGTGTAGGATATGTTTGGTGTGTCACGAGTAATACTCTATTAAAATATAATGCATGAATGATTTGTCCTGTCTATTCCATAATGGAAGAAGATATATCAGGCCCTTCAGTGGAATTGATATAGCATAAATTAATCCAGGGCCCTGGTAAGAAATGGGCGAGTTCAATTCTGGAAAGTCAAAGAAAGAATGATTGAGAACATGGGTTGATGGAACCCACATGAAACCCTCTAGATTTATGATATAGAGACAAAGGGATTACATTACACAGTAAATGTTCATAGGAGGTGACACATCATTGTTGCGTTAACTTTGTTCTCTATGGGTGACTTGGTGTTTTTCTAGATGCTAACCTTGGACTATAGGCAGGCTCTGCCTAATGTCCTTGACAAAAAGGCCATGGGAGTCACACACTATGTTTGTATAAGTATATCAGATAAATATTAATTTAACAAGTTGAATATATATTATTATTGACTATGTTTTAATAATTATTCAAGAATGTCTGATTGCATTTATTTCGACACTAGCTATTCGAGAGAATATATTATGGATGAATTAATATATTTATTTGCAAGTAATGTAGTCATATTTATTTTATAAATAAATATCCATAATTGATGGACTAATGAATATGGTGGAGGAAATACTGAAAAATGGAAAACAAAATACACGCTATGTATATTAACTATACACACCGTGACTTTTTTTTGGGAATCTATGAGAATTTATATTATTTATTTAGTTAAATAATGTTACATTTAATTCGTTGCACGGATGTGATATAATAATAATAGTCAACTATTATTATTATACATGGGGTATTACTAATAATTAAATGAAATGAATAAATGCTTTTTGGTAATTAATTCATTTTATTATTCTACGTAATTATAAATCACAATTATATATTTATCATTAGCCTATCCCTTTTTTGTGTTTATGCACAACAGATATTGAGAAAGCTATCAAACCAAGAGAGAAAACTTTTTTTCCAAGAACACTCTTAAGATATGAGAGAGAGATCTCCCTCCACCGGATCTAGGTTATTGAAGGCGTACATCGCAAGAAAAGTCTCTTCCACGCTAGCACCCATAGATTCATTCACCAACCTTCAGAGATACATGGAGAATGTGTGGATAACCGGTTGAGGAATTCTACACTTGGATTCTATGATGTAATGACAGATCACAACAGATCATGACCAGAAACAACAACAAAGAATGAATTCCATCAAGTTAATTATTGCCAACTAATTAAATTAATTACAACCAATATATGATGATCTGATTTATGGATCCAGGACAACCTTGTTTTTTTCATTCTTCATTCTATTCCAAAGATCTGGCGTTTTATTATCGTGATAGATCTCGGATAGATCATTGTTAATGCTAAAATTAATGTTGGGTACACTCGAAAACATTCTTGGGCTGCGCCCGGAACCTCCATGTGGTATCAGAGGGGTCATGTCGTTGATTATAATGTTTTAGTTT
Source organism: Viscum album (assembly GCA_963277665.1). NCBI lineage: Eukaryota > Viridiplantae > Streptophyta > Magnoliopsida > Santalales > Viscaceae > Viscum > Viscum album. Next base: position 511,581,234 of record OY728141.1, on the reverse strand, counting down.
TAATTGGTGATTTATGCAATTAGAAATTTAGTTGTTTCAATTCATGTTAATTATTCATTAAATATATTTCTCAAGATCTGTTTTGCCTCTCTCATTTCTTGTTCACCTTACTAAAAAATAGTTTTATTTTAAATTTTATTAAAAAAATATATGACCTCATCCAGAGGTTCCAAACATTCTTGGCCATACAACAGCGGAATATTTGGCATGTATTCGGCGGTACACCCCATGTAGTATAAGTTCAATGCGTCGGACTTGACCTCCAAATCAGGTCGTGTGTTGAAGTATTTCTATGTCTTAAATGACATCATGTGTTGACTTGGAATAGGTGGAACATAGTTTCTAGATTAGATGTTGGGTTGTCCACTGAACACGGCGTGTAGTCCCTTCAGGTTAGGTTTGGACTGTATACCCCGTTCATGACTTTCTCGGCAAGATACCATGTAATGCACATACTACATGTCGTGTGTCCCAATGAACATGTCGTGTACTATGAATTTTTTTTGAAGTATATCTACACACAATGTCCCTGGGCAGGTACATCGGATGGATGGTGAAAAAAAGTACACCACGTGTAGTCGGAACTATACAGCTTGTACCCATCAAGATTACACAGATTTATTAAAATTTATTTTTATATTATAAAAACCAATTATATTAGTAACATATTGCAGGTGTAAAGCTGAGGCATATCAAGTGATACATGTTTTTTATATATGTGTTTAATTTTACATAATTTTAATTTTCATTTCTACTCATTGGGTGGTTATGAACGGGAATTCACCAGGTTGCCTCCAAGGTAAAAGTTACGTATAAAGATAATCTTAAATGAATTTATTTGTTTAAAATTATGATTGATGAGAATCTCAAGGAAATCAAAATAAGATTTTAAGATAAAAGGATTGATTAATTAAATATAATTAATTGATTCGAGTGAGATTTATCTAAAACAATAATGATTAATGAATTGAATTCTAGTTTTATTTATCTATAAATATCATTTCATGTATGGATGATCATGATCAATACCAAGACCTTTGTAAGTGAATGGTTTCTTTTAATATATTTATTTAAATTAAATTTGTTGTCATGCAAGCCTTCGCTTCATTAATATGATGGGCCTGCGTGCCCAAGGTTTCTGTTATTTAAAACCCATTTTACACCTCATATTCATGTGAGATAAAACCATATGTAAAGGTTAGAGCTCCTAACCAAGTGGATGCAGATCAAGTTAGGATCCAAGGTTAATCAAATCCAAAGAGATACAAAGGTGGGCATGTGGAAAGCTGTAAACACGATCCCAAAAGGTTCAAGGTGTTTCTCCCCTTGGTTATGGGTTCATTTATCAACATCTAGATAAACTAACCTATAGAACAAGATCATGGTCATACAATTTATTTTATTTCTTTCAGTTGCGTGGTTAATTTTTTTGGTTTTGTATTCACAAGAACATAATTTGTAAATTAAACAAGCATATATGATGGAACTAAAATATGACTGAATAATGTGTAAACTTTTATATCAGACACAATTAATCACTTAAGTATATCCCACATAATATTAACAAGCATGAAATTAAATATAATAAAATGGAAATTTACATATAAAGATAAAATCCATCAAAGAAAATATCATGTCAGTATAGCCTTCCATAATCATCGTTAGAATCTAAATGCACATCAAAGTTCTTGACCAACCCTAGTTGGGGGGCTTTTAAAAACTGTAGATTTGTAATTCAATGTGTTGGGTTGACATGAATTGGTTCCCATCAAGGGTTTACCACAACAACATTATTTTGTGTGACTATGAGGAAAAGGTTGAGGAAATCCAAAATAAAAGGATTTCAGTATTGGGGAGTGCACTCAGTGGATCAAGGAGATACGAGTTAATATAGTCAGAATTTGGAATGCCTACTTAAAACCCATAATTATGATTGACCAACCCTAGTTGGGATAATTTGAAGGGTAATATAGACCCTTTCAACTAGAATATTCAGGAAACATAATATTCCGAAGTCAATGGTGAGGGAAATTTGATTTAGATATAATAGTGGGAGACTAGTAAGTATTAATTTATTTATTTGTCTCAGTTTTATCATAATAAAGTAATAATATTTTATCATAATAATTTGAAAAAATGGAAAAAAAGACTTCAAAAATATCATTGAGAACCATAATTTGTAAGGAAAACCTTCTCACTAGCACCAATATCCAAGAGTGGCAGAGGAGTTTACGCATCATCCTTCACCATGAGAGGAAATTGTATGTGTTGTAAGAGAATTTTCTAGTTGTACCTAGGAAAGAGGCCAGTGATGAGGAACTATCCCTCTATATGAAACTTAAGGATGATTGCACAGATTTCCAATGTTTCATATTATCGATGATGTCTAATGAGCTCTTGAAGAAATATGAAAACACGGATATGTATATCATAATGTCTCACAATAAATATCTCTACCAATTGAAGGCACGTCAAGAGAGGTATGAGATCTCAAACGCTTTGATTACTACAAATCATGGAGAGTCTGTGTGAGCTGGGCCTCATGTAGTCAAGCTTATCGGCTACATTGAATACCTGAACATCTTAGGTATTAAGTTCCCAAATGAGATGTTTATAAATCTCATCCTATCATCACTACCCAAGAGCTTCTATAACATTATTATCAGCTATAACATGAGAAACAATGAGAAAAATATACCACAACATCTGAAGTTAATTCTTCCCTTAGATAGGGACATAGGGCGTGACAAACCCATAGTACATATGGTGAATAATAGAATTAAGGACAAGGAAATGTGGGAAAGGACATACAAACGGTATGAAGCCCCCGAGCATCGTTCCTCCTCTAGGGGGAAGATCCAGAGGTAGGGAAACAAATGGGAGGGTGTATGTTTTTTATTTGGAAAGCTAGGCCCCTTGAAGTGGAATTTCACCCAGAAGCATGGGGACACTAATGGTGCATTAGTTATCATGTTTAGACTAGACATTTCTACACATTGGGTTTTAGATACCTCTTGTGGGGATCACATTTGTATTCAAATGCATGAACCAAGTATATTTAGAATGATTTCTAGAGTACAGGTAGATCTTCATGCTGCCAATGGCACATGGATGGCTGTGTTTTCCCTTGGCGATTACCACCTCTCATTTTCAACATGTATGATTTTGGTTTTACATAACTATTATTATGTGCCTAGTGTTACCAAAAACATAATTTCTGTATCATATTTGGATTTGGATGGATTTATTTTCATGTTTGGAAATAAGTGTTTATTCTTTTATTAGAACAACATATGTTATTGAATGGTGCATTAAAATAATTGTTTGTATGCATTAAATTACAAAACCCTTGTGTTGGAAATTGATAACGAAACAAACTCACGTAACTCATACATCACCTAGTTATGGCATCCCCATCTCGATCATGTAAATGAGAAGCACTCAACAAATCACTACCAAGATGGATATTTGGACTCTACTAAGCTAAAACCACTTGATAAATGTCACCCTAGATTATAAGGTAAAATAACCAAGACACCTTTTGGTGGACAGAGTGAGAGGGCCACCGAGCATCTTGGATTGGTGCACATAGATTTTTGTTGACCATTTCCAGTAGAATATTGAGGTTGATATTTTTACTTCATTAATTTATAATGGATTTCAATAGATATGTATATGTCTACATAATGAGGTATAAGATATATTACTTAAATATATTTATGGAATTCAACAATGAAGTATAAAATCATCTTGGAAAGAAGATAAGGAAGCTTCGATCGGATCGAGGTAGAGAATGTCTAAACAAAGATTTAATCAATCTAATAAATGAGTATCAGATACTATCTCATCTCCCTCCTTCTTATACACCATAGTGTAATGGTGTTATTGAAAGGAGGAACCACGATTTGTTGGACATGTTGAGGTCAATGTTGAGTAATGATGATCTTCCATTATACTATTGGGGGATATACATTATATACTGCAGCATACATATTAAACTGAGTACCAACTATGGCGGAAAATGGAATTCCTTCTGAGTTATGGAATCGAAATAAATCCATTTTTCTCACACATGTGTATGGGGATGTGTGGAATTTGTATGTCCTTCTCAGGAAACAAACTAGCACCCCGGAGCATGATGAGTAACTTTATAAAATATACCAAAAGAAATAAAATGATATTACCTACATAACCCTTCAGAAAAGAAAGTGATTGTCACCAGAAAAGCTATATATCTTGAGAGGGTGCACATCCTAAAAGGTGATAGTGGGAGAAATATTGACTTAGAATTATTTTATGCTAATGATAAACACGAGTTGGTATAGGAACAAGTTCCATAGGTCCCCACAGAAGAGGTTCCCGAGACAAAAGTACTGCATAGGAGCTCAAAAGAGGTAAGAGAACCAAAGAGATTTTGTAACACCCTGAGATTATATGAAAAATATTCTTCTAATTTCATAAATGTCTTGTGTTGTATTCTACACCAAGATTACCTTGCGCTATACGCAACACCGTATTATCTTGCAGTATACGCAACACTATTTTTGGATCGTGTTATACACAATTTTGATAATAGTTATTCTACGCAACATTGAGTATATATATATATATATTTATTCAATGTATAAATGAAATATGGTTGGATTCTGTTATACGAAACAACAAAGGATTCTTTCACAACACGCAATCCTGACTTGACATGCATTACACGTAATCACGACCTTCGTCGATAGCGTTTGTTGTATGCAATATCGGGTTTTACTAAACAACGATATATTATTATAATATTGTTATGAACTAGCCGTTATGAATAGTGTTAACTAAATTTTTAATTTTATAAATTTATTCATCTTAAACATTTCTAGAACATGGTATAAGAACAAAATAAATTTTTCGGGTAAAATAAGTATTTTTCAAAAAATGTAGTTTTGCCGTCTTTTGATGGCGCACCCACTTTAAATCTAGTTTTTGACATGTTTATAAGTTCAATTTGACAAAATAAAATTCTTCTTTTGAATCAGGATATAAATATTTACATTAGATAATGTTTTGATATTTTTCTGATAACTTTCATATTTTAATGAATAGTAAAAACACGCTATATTTTAATTAAAAACAACATTTTTCATCGTAATATCTTATGTGGTTAAATTATAATATTGAATGGATTTAAAGTATAAATAGAATATATTTTTACCATTTAATATAATGTATGTCATTATCATTGATTTTACCTTGAATTCATAGGTTAAATCAATTCAATCTTTTACAATGTTTTAAAGAAAACCCGTTTTCTTTCGACAACGGAATTAATTTTAATTTAATTTCTGCATCTTATGTGTATTGAATTTGGAAAAATGGATTCTATATTTGGAATCAGTGGGTCCAAATTATGTTAATAAACTAATTTTTATTTTTGGGCATGGTGAATAGTAACTACGATAAATTTTATTTACTATAGTTAAAGTTAAATCGGGTAATTAAGGGTAAATATAAGATTATAAAATTACCCTAACACTTGAAAAAATCTTATTGGATGGCTAAAAGTAGACCCATATAACCTAAGGGTCGGATTAGATTCATTTTATGGAATTTTGTCCATGAAAATAATTTAAATATTATTAAAACTAATGAATGTGACAACATGTCACTTTCTTAAATCTTATAAGTATAATAATTTTAATTTAGAGATAAACATCATGAAACTTAGAATATGAATAGTACCCAGAAATCTAATACAATTATATACATCATAGGAATTTATTTAGTATTTTTATGGATTAAATAATTATCATTTATTATGACACAAAGATGATGCAGTAATTGTCTTATTAATGAAATATTGACATAATTGATGTTATAAATACCCAAATAAATGTAATTTTAGACTTTTTATTAATTAAAATATTTTTATATGTTAATATGACATGTTATTTTTGATTTAATTAACTTTGTTCTAACTAATAAATATGCTATGAGTTTCACCAAAATCAATTACTAAATAGTGTCAAAATTGACATAAAATAGTTTTTAAAACAAATATTATATTATTAATTGTTATTTTATTCCTAAAAATCTATGGTTCGCCCAAAGACATAGATAAGGTTATATATATTAATAATATACAACTTGGGGTTCTTTTGTCTTGATATAGTAAGTTTATTAACCTTATAGTGTAATAAAACAAGAAGACACGGTAAAAGTTAAATTATCTAACTTAAAGTTAAATCTAAATGATATGTTTAAAATTGATACCTAAACTTGCCTAAATTCCATTGGATGAGAGGATTTCCACCCCTACCCACCTTATCTTCGAAATATATCAATTTGGAGCTATTAAAAACCGAATTTGACTTTATAATAAAATAATATTTTTAGTTATTCCAAAGGTGCCCCTCTCCTCCCTTATAAAAGGGAACCTCCTCCTCCCTCTTCCTCACACCACATTGAGCCTTCAAGCTCAGAAAAACCCTTCCAATTTCTGCTCTCCACTTCCCTAGAAACATCCTAGAGGTTCTGGTCTTCTTCAAAGACCTATTTTAGTACCCTAAAAAGAGGTCTCAAAGAAGCACTTCAAAGAAGAGGTAATGTCTGTTACCGACTCTTTCATCTTTATTTCTTCTTCCACTTCTTCTTCTTTAGTTGTTTAATTATGAATTAATAACATCAGTATCACTCGTATACTGATATGTTATTTTAAGTATGAAACAACCTCATTTCACCATCTATCCATCCTACGGAAAAAGAAATCACCGCGCGTGCGTAAGTACGGAATACCGTCTCCACGCCGTGGTGTAATCTATTTTCCACCACCACCTTACTTGAATGGGTATAATGGTGTAAATAATGACTATATATGACTATTATAAAGTGATATAGATTCTTTAATAGTATACATACACTCCAATACAATTCCACGATCATAGGAACGATATCATCACTCGTGCGTATGTACGGAATAGCGTCTCCACGATGTGATGTGACTCGTTCTACATGATCATCATTTAATAATGATTATATAAATGAATTGAATGAATTAATATGATATATATTACACTAATACCATTCTGGAAATGAGGTATCTATAACCTAAAGATAAAAATTAGAATTTATTTGACAAAACACGCATAAGAACAAAAAGTTATAAACACCCGAATAACAAGTGGCAATGAAATATTACTACTAAGAAGCTAATAATATGACCATATGTGATATCATAACAATAATTATGATTCTGGAATAAGTCTATAACATTATTTTAATCATTATACAGGAGGTTCGGACACTTTTGAAGTAAATCGGACCTAAGGTAAGGGAAATATCACAATCTCATTTTTATCCGAGATTATTTATACTTTGGAATTTACTGGGGTGTATTTAATCATCCACATCCATGTTTACTCAATATGTAATATTATTTCCATTCACCTAAAATTGTTTAAATCATATTTTACCCTTCGGTGAGTTTTTAGTAAAAGATATGAAATGAATCTTTTGTCGTTTTTTGTACGAGGTACTTTTTGACATTTCCGACAAAAGTACGAGAAGAATGTTTTTTTAACTTATACGGAATGAATGGATTTTTAAAACATTATTTCCAAGAATCTTCCTATACAAGTTTTCAAGTTTATTTTTAATAAACTTCATCTAGTTTAGAATTGTACGACATGTTATTAAAGGAAAAGTGTTTTCGAAGCAGAAAGGATATTTTCCTCAAGAATGGAGTTCAAGTGTTTTATCAAAATTATTTTCCATCTAAGATATTAAAGGGTTCTGTTTGTATCCCTATTATTACATTGATTTGATTATGTTGTGATGGAATTATATTTTTATGAATTACTTTATCTTATATGAATTGTTTTATGATGTCACGATTTTTAAGATTCCAATTTTTATTACATGGGTTATGCTATGATGTATGGTTTCTGATTTTGTGGCACACATAAGAATGGTATAATTATGATATGTGTGGGACCTATATCTCCCTCCAATTCATTGGGTAAATATTTTATATCTTATGAGATAGAAATGGCTGGAAGGGTAGGTTATGCCAGTTCAGTGAAACAGGACTGAAACGAGGGTGACTTGGTTCAGAAATGGACTTTGTCCACTAAGATAGCCTTGGAAATGAGTCTTGACTAATAAGATATGATTTTCTATGATTATGTGTGTATTCCACAAAGCTTAATGTTTTATGTTTTGATTATTGGGATTTCATTTCACTATTATGATTTATCTCATGTTATGAAATTATGCTCTCTTTTGCAGGTTAAGATTTCCAAAATGTTATGTTCTTATTAATATGATGTGATTGATATTTCTTTTGTTTACCCTTACTGAGCATTTGAGCTCACCCTTTTATGTTTTCTTTTCCCCAGGATATAATGAAAGGTTTTAGGTAAAAAAAAGGAAGATGTTGAAGATCTTTCACCACGATTAAAAGATTATATTCCGAGTTTCCAAAGACACTAAACTATTACGATCCTTGTGTGTGTGTTTTTGTTATGTACTAAGTATTCCGCAAAAGTAATGTAATGTCCAATGTACGTCAAGATTCGGGTCTCTACAGTTGGTATCAGAGGAAAGGTTTAGTGAACCATTGGAAACTAGGATGTGAGAACATTAGTGATATCCCTAGAGTTATTTCTAAGGTATGTCTTGGGATGTCCCTAAGGATAAGTATACATATAAGATATAGTCCTAGAACTACGGTAACGATATTAGAATTCAACCTAAGATGTTAGATATTAAGGGTACTCCCCCTTTACTATGTTGTTTTCCCTAGCATTATTTTTGCCTCTCACACTATTCTTTTTGGGTTTTAGACGATGGATGGAGCCCGATGGAACCGTGTTGATCAATGTAATGGACAATGCAATGATTGTCCTCCTGAACAAACAAATGTTATGGGAGATGGAGTGAAAAATCTTATTTCTATACTTACACAAGCTATGAATCATTCTGGACTTTCAAATGAGCAGAGAAGGGAACAATATTATATTGAGTCTTTCATGAGGAAACGTCCACCTTCTTTCAGTGGGTCTTCTGATCCACTTGTTGTTGAACAATGGATCAGTACCACTGAAAAGATATTTTCAGTTCTTCAATGTTCTGAACATGATAAATTCATCTTAGCAATATATCGTTTGGAAGGTGATGCTGATCAATGGTGGAATCTTATCAAGAATACAAGGCAAGGAGATGAAATTGAGTCCATGGAATGGGACGAGTTCAAGAACTTATTTTTCAATAAGTACATCCCTCACATTCTTTGAACAAAGATGGAGAAGGAGTTTCTTGAACTAAATAAAAAGGATGATGAATCTGTTGGTATATAAAAAGAGAATTTTACAAGGCTTGCAAGGTATGCATCTGGATTTATCATCCAACTTGAAAGTAAAGTTGATCGATTCTTCAGTGGCTTAAAAGAAAGTCTTCGAAGGGCATCATCTATAAGAGACTTCAGTAGCTATGAAGAAATTGTGTGTTGTGCTATCAAGGTAGAAATGGAAGTTGGTGTTACTTATCCAACTCATAGTTTTGACAAGAAACGAAAGATGGAGTTCAAGGAGAAATCTCAGAATAATGGTGAAAAGAAGATGAATGTTTCCTTATGCTCAAAGTGTGGAAAGAAGCATGATGGAGATTGTCTTAAAGGGACAAGTAAATGTTTTAAATGTGGAAAGGAAGGTCATTGGGCATTTGAATGTCGTAATGATGGGAAGAAGATGTCTAATGATGCAAACAAAGGAAGGGATACACAGAATGAACCTACTACACTCAATGTTTCAAGTGAAAGGAGATGGGACATTATGCCAATAAATTCCCTAATCCAAGGGTTAGTGATGATCGACATGAGCAACCGCTTAAGGCAAAGGACAACGAGAAGTCACATGCGATCACTATTGGCGATGTTGAATATGACAACGATGTGGTGGAATGATTAAGTGTTTATGTAATGGGATTCCAAAATAATGTTCTATCATGGAGTATTGGAATATTTATGTATTGGTCCATTGTTGTTTTCTATAAGAATATGACATCGGTAACCATGAAAAGTGATTGAAATATTTTTGGAAAGCAGATGATATGCACATAATGAAGGGATAAAGAGAATTTAATATGTTTGATAGTATTCATGATCTCATGATTGATATAAGGACTAAGTGATATCATGGTTTGAGTTTATAAAATTTTAAGGATTTTGGTATGTGGAATGTGTTAACTTTTAACTGCATTCATGTTTTCACTATGGTTCAATGGGTATTCATTTTTTCAAGAGAATACATGATTAATGTATTCACATGATTGGAATGTGACCAACAATATATATATATATGGGGGATAAATGATGGTATTCACATGCTTGGTTATTTACATTTCAAGTAATCGTTTTCTTTATACTATGAGCTTGGACCGAAGTATTTTAGATAAGCCTAAATATTGGAATGGATTATGATGGACATATGCTAAGTATTGTTTAATGATAGAACTTTTTTCGATATTACTGATGGGATTTTATAGTAATGTAGTTTTAGAAAAAGGACAACCTGTAGGACGGGCGACATCCCATCGCGTCGGACAAGGCTATGGGAATCGAACCCACAAACGAAGTGCGACTGGCCTTTTTCGCCTACCACTTTCCTACATGAAGTCCTTGTTTAGTAGAAACTAGTTTTATTATATTAAGAAGTATAAGTCCATTTTAGGAACTATATAAGATTAATCTAACTATAGATGGACTTATGTATTTTTTTGATAACTTTTATAACCTTTTGTTTGAGACAGATGGAATGACACATCATTCTATCACATGATCTGCTAACACATCACGAATGAAAAATTAAACTTCATTTCTTTAAGATATGAAGTGGAAATTGTCCAAAGAATGACAAACGGTGAGACTATACCAAAATCACGAAAGTATTTCTTCTAAGTCCAATTTCATCAACTTTAGGAAAATGATCTTGAAAAACCAAAAATGTTGTCCTAGTGATCTTATATCTGATGAATCAGATGGTACCCTAGATCATCACAAATTTATGGCTTTGCGATTGTTGGCTCTTTCATAGCCATGTTCTCTACCACTCTCCATCAGAACTTGATGGTTAGATTTTTCTTCCATATCCATATTTTCACCTATGTTCTCCTACGTGGAAACCCAGTGATGAGTTAATTTGGATAACCGTTAAATTTCATACTTTATTTTTTAAAGCCATGTTATGGTATTCCTTTTTACGATGTGGGTTTCTATTAAACAAACTTTCGAGTAGTAAACCATTTATAACCCCGACGAATTTCTAGGGCGAAATTCATTTTAAGGAGGGTAGAATGTAACACCCCGAGATTTTATGAAAAAAATTCTTTTAATTTCATTAATGTCTTGTGTTGTATTCTACACCAAGATTACCTTGATATATACGCAACACTGTATTAGCTTGCAGTATACGCAACACTATTCTTGGATCGTGTGACACACAATTTTGATAATAGTTATTCTACGTAACATTGAGTATATATATATATATACATTCAATTTATAAATTAAATATGGTTGTATTCTGTTATACGAAACAACGAAGGATTCTTTCACAACACGCAACCCTGACTTGGCTTGCATTACACGCAATCGTGACCTTCCTTGATAGCGTGTGTTGTATGCAATACCAAGTTTTACTAAACAACGATATATTATTATAATATTGTTATGAACTAGCCGTTATGAATAGTGTTAACTAAATTTTGAATTTTATAACTTTATTCATCTTACACATTTCTAGAACTTGGTATAAGAACAAAATAAATTTATCGGGTAAAATAAGTATTTTTCAAAAAATGCTGTTTTGCCGCCTTTTGATGGTGCACCCACTTTAAATCTAGTTTTTGACATGTTTATAAGTTCAATTTGACAAAATAAAATTCTTCTTTAGAATCAGGATATAAAAATTTACATTAGATAAAGTTTTGATATTTTTCCAATAACTTTCATATTTTAATGAATAGTAAAAACACGCTATATTTTAATTGAAAACAACTTTTTTCATCGTAATATCTTATGTGGTTAAATTATAATATTGAATGGTTTTAATGTATAAATAGAATATATTTTTACCATTTAATATAATTTATGTCATTATAATTGATTTTACCTTGAATTCGTAGGTTAAATCAATTCAATCTTTTGCAATGTTTTAAAGAAAAACCCGTTTTCTTTCGACAATGGGATTAATTTTAATTTAATTTCTGAATCTTTTGTGTATTGAATTTGGAAAAATGGATTCCATATTTGGAAAAAGTGGGTCCAAATTATGTTAATAATCTACTTTATATTTTTGGGCATTGTGAATAGTAACTACGGTAAATTTTATTTACTATAGTTAAAGGTAAATCGGGTAATTAAGGGTAAATATAAGATTATAAAATTACCCTAACACTTGGAAAAATCCTATTGGATGGCTAAAAGTAGACCCATATAACCTAAGGGTCGTATTAGATTCATTTTATGGACTTTTTTTCCATGAAAATAATATAATTATTATTAAAACCAAATAATGTGACAACATGTCACTTTCTTAAATCTTATAAGTATAATAATATTAAATTAGTGATAAACTTCATGAAACATCGAATATGAATAGTCCCCATAAATCTAATACAATTATCTAAATCATATGAATTTATTTAGAATTTTTAGGGATTAAATAATTATCATTTATTATGACACAAAGATGATGCAGTAATTGTCTTATTAATGAAATATTGACATAATTGATGTTATAAATACCCAAATAAATGTAATTTTAGACCTTTTATGAATTAAACTAATTTTATATGTGAATATGACATGTTATTATTTATTTAATTATCTTTTTTCTAACTAATCAATCTGTTATGAGTTTCACAAAAATCAATTACTAAATAGTGTCAAAATTGACATAAAAAAGTTTTTAAAACAAATATTATATTATTAATTGTTATTTTTTTCCTAAAAATCTATGGTTCGGCAAAATGACTTATATAAGGTTATATATGTTAATAATAAACAACTTGGGGTTCTTTTGGCTTGATACAGTAAGTTTATTAACCTTATAGTGTAAGAAAACAAGAAGACACGGTAAAAGTTAAATTATCTAACTTAAAGTTAAATCTAAATGATAAGGTTAAAATTGATACCTAAACTTGTCTAAATTCTATTGGATGAGGGGATTTACACCCCTACCCACCTTATATTCTAAATATATCAATTTGGAGCTATTAAAAACCGAATTTTACTTTATAATAAAATAATATTTTTTGTTATTCCAAAGGTGCCCCTCTCCTCCCTTATAAAAGGGCACCTCCTCCTCCCTCTTCCTCACACCACTTTGAGCCTTAAAGCTCGGCCAAACCATGCCAATTTCTCCTCTCCACATCCCTAGAAACATCCTATAGTTTCTGGTCTTCTTCAAAGACATATTTTCGTACCCTAAAAGGAGGTCTCAAAGAAGCACTTCAAAGAAGAGGTAATGTCTGTTACCGATTCTTTCATCTTTATTTCTTCTTCCACTTCTTCTTCTTTAGTTTTTTCAATATGATGTAATAAAATCAGTATCACTCATATAATGATATGTTATTTTAAGTATGAAAAAACCCTATTTCACCATCTATCCATCCTACGGAAAAATAAATCACCGCGCGTGCGTACATACGGAATATCGTCTCCACGCTGTGGTGTAATCTATTTCCCACCACCACCTTACATGGATGGGTATAATGGTGTAAATAATGACTATATATGACTATTATAAAGTTATATTTATTCTGAAATAGTATACATACACTCCAATACAATTCCACGATCATAGGAACGATATCATCACTCGTGCGTATGTATGGAATACCGTCTCCACAATGTGATGCGACTCGTTCTACATGATCTTCATTTCATAATGATTATATAAATGAATTTAATGAATGAATATGATATATATTACACTAATACCATTCTTGAAATGAGGTATCTATAATCTAAAGAGAGGAATAATAATTTATTCGACAAAACACGCATAAGAACAAAAAGTTATAAACACCCGAATAAATAGTGGCAATGAAATATTACTACTAAGAAGATAAGAATATGACCATATATGATATCATAACAATTATTATGATTCTGGAATAAGTCAATATATTATTTAAATCATTATACAGGAGGTTCATGCACTTTCAAAGCAAATCTGACTTAAGGTAAGGGAAATATCACAATCTCATTTTAATCCGAGATTATTTATTCTTTGGCATTTACTGGGGTGTATTTTATCATCCACATCCATGTTTCCTCAATATGTAATATTATTTCAATTCACCTACAATTGTTTAAATCCTATTTTACCCTTTGTTTAGTTTTTAGTAAAAGATATGAAAGGAATCTTTTGTTGTTTTTCGTACGAGTTACTTTTTTGACTTTTCCGACAAAAGTACGAGAAGAATGTTTTTTTAAATTATACAGAATGAATGGATTTTTTAAAAATTATTTCCAAGAATAATACTTTACAAGTTTTCAAGATTATTTTTAATCAACTTCTTTTAGTTTAGAATTGTACGACATGTTAAGAAAGGAAAAGTGTTTTTGAAGCAGAAAGGATATTTTCCTCAAGAATGGAGTTCAAGTGTTTTATCAAAATTATTTTCCGTCTAAGATAATAAAGGGTTATGTTTCTATCCCTATTATTACATTTATTTGATTATGTTGTGACAGAATTATATTTTTATGAATTCATTTATCTTATATGAATTGTTTTATGATGTCACGAGGTTTAAGATTCCCATTTTTATTACATGGGTTATGCTATGATGTATGGTTTCTGATTTTGTGGCACACATAAGAATGGTATAATTATGAGATGGGTGGGACCTATATCTCCCTCCAATGCATTGGGTAAATATTTTATATCTCATGAGATAGACATGGCTGGAACGGTAGGTTATACCGGTTCAGTGAAACAGGACTGAAACGAGGGTGACTCGGTTAAGAAATGGACTTTGTCCACTAAGAGAGTCTTGGAAACGAGTCTTGAGTAATAAGATATGATTATCTATGATTATGTGTGTATGACACAAAGTTTCAAGTTTTAAGTTATGATTATTGGGATTTCATTTCACTACTATGATTTATCACATGTTATGAAATTATGCTCTCTTTTGCAGGTTAAGATTTCCAAAATGTTATGTTCTTATGAATATGATGTGATTGATATTTCTTTTGTTTACCCTTAATGAGAATTTGAGCTCACCCTTTTATGTTTTCTTTTCCCCATGATATAAATAAAGGTTTTAGGTAAAAAAAATGGAAGATGTTGAAGATCTTTCACCACGATTAGAAGATTATATTCTGAGTTTCCAAAGACACTAAACTATTACGATCCTTGTGTGTGTGTTTTTGTTATATACTAAGTATTCCGAAAAAGTAAAGTAATGTCCATGTATGTCAAGATTCGGGTGTCTACAGATTTTGTTTTCTAGTCAGTGAGAATGGTGAATCATTATTGTTGGGAAATGATGAAACTCTCCCTTACAAGAAATCAATAGAA
This sequence comes from Viscum album, assembly GCA_963277665.1. NCBI lineage: Eukaryota > Viridiplantae > Streptophyta > Magnoliopsida > Santalales > Viscaceae > Viscum > Viscum album. The sequence continues at coordinate 511,565,665 of OY728141.1, read as the reverse complement.
ATCTCATAAGCTACAATATGGAAAGAATCTATGAATTCCAAGACGAATTCCATGTATGAGAACCATGTCTGGGATCTGGTCGATGAGCAAGTTGATGTAAATCCTGTTGGATGCAAATGGGTATTGAAGAGAAAATTGGACATGGAATGTCATGTTAGCACCTACAAATCTTAGCTAGGGGCTATAAGATTCATGAAGTGTCAAGGAATTGACTATGATGAAACTTTTTCCGAAATTTCCATGTTTTAATCCATAATAATTATACTATCTATAGTAGCTTACCATGTCTATGAGATTTAGAAAATGAATGTCAAAACCACATTCCTTAATTTGAACCTTTAAGAATATGTATATATGAAACAACCAGAAGGGTTTGTGACACTAGGTGAAGCCAAACAGGTTTGCATGTTGCATAAATCTATATATGTATTAATGAATGTATCTAGGTCATCAAATATTCTATTTGATGATGACATAAAAGAATATGGTTTCATTATGAATGAATTTGATAAACGTGTTTATAATGGGTTTAAAGGGAACATGGTCTTTATATAAGTAGTATATGATGTTGTCATTTTGCTTATTGGAAATAATGTAGCAGTCTTACAGTCTGTTATGGACTTGTTGAACAAGTGTTTCTCCATGAAGGACATGGGTAAAGAAGCCTAAATTATAGGGATCAAGATCATTCATGATAGATCTAAGAGGGTGAATGGACTATGTCAGGGTTCATATATTGACTAGATACTAAAGAGATTTAATATGGAACAATCCAATAGGGGATTGGTTTTTGTTTCATATGGCTTACATCTTTCAAAGAAAATGTGTCCTCAGACACAAAAAGAGAAAGATAGAATGAGTGTGACCCGATAAAATTTAACTATAGGATATATGATGTATGTTATGATATATACCTGGCTTGATGTGGCCTATGCACTGAGCATGGTAGGAAGATATCTAGCAGATCCAAAAGAACAACATTGGACTGATGTAAAGACTATCCATAAGTATCTGAGAAGAACTAAGGATCTGATCCGGTTGTATGAAGGAGATGAGGATCTTTTCATCTGAGGGTATATTGATGCTGGTTTTTAGATAGATCAGAATGATCTGAAGTCTCAATATAGATATGTTTTCTGTCTTAATGGAGGAGTTGTTAGCTGGAAGAGTTCAAAGAAACATGTTGTCGCCGATTCTACAACAGATCCTGAATATATAATTGCTTCTCATGTATCCATGGAATCCATGTGGATTAAGAACTTTGTATAGGAGCTTGATATGGTTCCTACTAGTAATGATCCAATCACATTATATTATGTTAATACTACAGTGGTGGCTCATTTATAATAACCAAGTTAACTTCAATGGGAAAAACACATACTCCGGATGTGTCACCTCATTGGAGATTTCTATAACTGGGGTGATGTTGCAGTGATTAGAGTGTCCACGTAAGTGAACGTGGTGGAACCCAAGGCTAAAGGCCTATCTTAGTAGAAACATGAACATCATGTGAGAGCTAGCAAGATAAATGTTGTTAGTAGTTGGCTCTAGTCCATGTAGTAGTCTTTTGGAGTTGGTGTCCTAGAACCAACTTCTTTGTACATTATTCATTACAAAATACCTTATCAAATATTGATTTTTATTCTGCTTGAAATTGCATGTAATAATTTATTTTGGATTGATGTTGCATTAAAGGGACATAGAGGATCCCTGCTATGATGAGAAATTGGAAGTTCCATAACACTATTCTTGAATATATGTTCTATGGTCGCACGATGTTATTTGAGGGACACAAATAATACAGGCTATTAGGGGTGAGGACTCATAAATCATTGAGGTACCTTTTTATGGTGTGTGCATGTGGTAATATACAAGAGGATATTACGATAACGTGACCCTCTAGTATGAAATACACACTTCATATTTTCATTGGATGTTCCTATCTATAGAATTGTGTATTTGTCCTTAGAATTTAAGATTTTTATTAAATGGTATTATAACTCGAGCACCTAGATGTATTTTTGAAAAATGTGACAACACACACTTCATAGTGAGGTAGGATATGTTGGGTGCATCATGAGTAATACTGCATTAATAGATAATGGGAGAAAGGATTTTTCCCTTATGTTCTCTATTTGAAGTAGATATCTCAGGCCTTTAGATGAAATTGATCTATCCTAAATAAATCAAATACCATGGTATTAAATGGGTGAGTTCAATTACGGGAAGTCAAAAAATGAATGATTTATCTCATGGGTTGATGGAACTAGCATTAAACCCACTTAATTAAAGATATCAAGAAAAAAGGATTACATTACACGGTAAGCATTTATAGGAGGTGACATGTCATTATGGTGTTAACTTCTTTCCCCATGGGTTCTTTGGCGTGTTGCTAAATGCTATCCTCAAACTTTTTGTAGGATATTCTTAATTCCACTGAGAAATATGCCTAGTCGGTTACACACTAAGTGTGTCTAATAATCTTAGTTAAATATTAATTTTACAAGTTGAATAAATATTTTTCCTAACTATGGTATAATAATTATTCAATAATTCTTGATCGCGTTTATTTTGACATTAGTTATTTCAGAGGATATATTGTGAGTGAAATAATATATTTATTAGCGAATAATGCAGCGATATTTACTTTAGAAATAAATCACCATTATTCAATTTTTAATAAATCTGTTCAAGGAAATAAAGAGAAATGGAAAAACAAAAGTACACACCGTGTATATTAAATATACACACCATGTATTTTTTTAGGAATTTAATAGAAATAATATTATATATTTAATTAAATAATATTAGGTTTAATTCACTAGTCACATGTGTGGTAATAAAAATAAACAAATATTTTTATTATACATACGGTATTACTATGAATTAAATGAAAAGAATAAATGATTTCGGTTAATTTATTCATTTTTTTATTCTGTGTAATTAAAAATCCCAATTAAATATTTCTTTTTTGCCTAGCTATTATTTTGTGCTTGTGCCCAATGAATCTGGATAAAGCTCTAAATCCAAGAGATAATCCTTTCCTTCCATGAACTCCCTCAAGCTATGATATAGAGATCCACCTCCACCGGATCAAGGCGATCGAAGGCGGAAATCACAAGAGAAGGCACTTTTGCACTAGCACCAGAGATCCCTTTTGAAACGTCTATAGATACATGAAGCACCTATGGATCACTGCTAGAGGAATCTTACACATGGATAATACAACATAACAACGGACCCCATCAGATGGTGACTAGATTAATCAATGAAGAAAGAATTCTATCATGGTAATTCATGTCAATTAATTAAATTAATTATAACCAACATATGATGATCCTATCTAGGGTTCAGGGACTCCCCAATTTTCTTTTTCTTTCTTTATTATATTCCAAATATCTATGATTTTATTATCATGATGGATCTTGGATTGATCATAGTTAATGCTAAAATTAATATTGGGTACACCCACAAATGCACTTCTGCTGCGCTTGGAACCACCAGTGGATCTGGCATAACTGTACCTAGGATGAAAACACTGACATTGGGTTTTGAACTTGACTCGGGGTATCCTGGTACATGAAAACTAACCTTACTGGAATATTTTTTTATGGAACTCCTAATGGATATTCTTTGGTAGATTCACAAGCTTAGTATGATCCATTGTTAAGGGAATTAAAATAATCCCCTATGAATAAATTTCCGAAGGTAGATCATAGATACAATAGATTGAAGCTCATAGATTCATAAGTTAAGGAAATAATATTAATAAATAAGTCATCTATTTTTATCATTTTATTTCCCTTTATGTGTAACCCTAAACTTTCATTTTATTCCATCCAATGGCCGATAATAGACAGACTCAGGCTAACAACTGATGCGATGATCAATGTGACAAATGTTCTAATGTGATGCCCAATCCCTTAGGAGTGGGAATCACAAACATTATCATGATTATCTCTCAGTTAAGTAAATATTTTAATTGAATCATGAGTCATGAAGAATGTCCACCCCCCCCTAAGAATGAAGAAGTCGTAATCGAGAGATTTATGATACAATGGCCACTTCCTTTTAATGAATCATTTGATCCCTCAATCACTGAACAATGGATCAAATACATTGAAAAGTTTTTCTCCGTTATTCAAAGATCCATACTAGAAATGTTTATCATGGATTATTATCATATAAAGGGTGAATCTGATCAATGGTGGACATTGATCACAAATAAAAATTCTGAGGAAGATATCGAGGTGTTGTAATGGATGGATTTACGGAAAATGTTTTTCGATAAATATTTTCCATGCACAATCCAACTTAATATGGAAATGGAATTCCTTGACGTCATGATAAAAGACAAAAAATCCATTTGAACATGTGAGGAAAAAATCACAAGTCTTGCATGATATGTCTCTTCTTTTTTTATACCCCTAAATTCTAGGTTGACCGCTTCTTAGGTGGGATGAAACCTAGTGATCCATGACTTCGACATCTAGGAGGAAATTTTCTGATTTTTCCTCAAGGTCAAAATGGATATCACATAATCTTTGGGGTACCATGGGGATAAGAAGCATAAGGTGGACTTCAATTCTGGAAATCTGATGGATAAATCCAATAGTGATAAGAAAATCTACCAGCCAACTTTCCAAAGGTGTGGATAGAAGCACCCCGAAAATTTCTTGAAGGGGATGACGAAATGATTTAGGTGTGGAAAAGAAGGGCACATAGCCATTAAAATCAGACAAGAAAAACATAGGGCTGCGACAAAGGATATGAATGCTCTATTCGAATCTTAATGCATTGTTCATTGCGTCAACTACAATGAACCAGGGAACATTACAAATCAGTGCCCAAAGCCAAGGGTTTTTGGAGGAAACCAACAACCTCTAAGGCAGAAAGGGAGTTCTTTTTCCATCACTGCAACCAAAGTGAATCCCAACAACGAAGAGGTGATAGGTATGCTAGTTCTTCATTCAATTATAGTGAACATACATTTTGATTTGGGTTCATTGAATTTTTGTATTTTACAAATTTTATGTAGAACTATTCCAACACCACCACAAATCATGGATGTATAGATGTATTTGATTATGGAAAATGGGGAAATCATTGCATCCCATGAATATAACTCCTCCCCTATCATAATTTATGAATTGAACATCCCAGCGAACCTCGTCATACTCCCTCTGTTGGAATTTGACGCAACTCACCACATGAATTGGATTTCCTAATATAGAGCCATCATAAATTATCGTGAGAGGGAAATCACACTCCATAGGGAGAATCAACCACCGATTCTATAAATGTTCTTGCACTACTAGAAAAACAGGTATTTGCGACGGGTCATTTGCGACGAGAGCCTGTTGCAAATGGCTTTTTGTGACGGGGGCTCGTTGCAAATGGCCCATTGCTGAAAACGGCGTCGCAACAACACTTATTTGCGACGGGCCCGTCACTAAAGCCTTTTTTTTGCGACGGTTATTTTCCCCGTCGCAAATAGTACTCCATATATTTGTAAAAAACTTTTAAAATAGTATTTGCGAGGGGACCCGTCGCAAATACCTTTTGCGACGGTACCCGTCGCAAATACAAAAAAAAAATAAAAAAAATAAATTATTAATAAAATATTTTAATTAATATAATAATAGAATTATAATTCACAAATGAAAATAATAAATTATTTTAATTAATATAATAATAATAGAATTATAATTCAAAAATAAAAATAATAGAATATTAATAAATTATTTAATTAATATAATAATATTAGAATTATAATTCATAAATAAAAAAATATTAATAAGTTATTTTAATTAATATAAAAATAATAGAATTATTTTACATTCAAATATTAAAATAATTCAAGTATTACAAAAAATATAATTAAATTATAATATTATAAAATTTTAATATATATATATATATATATATTAATATTATAAAATATAAATAATATTATTATTCATATTAATATTGTTATTTAAAAATATAATATTATTAATATTTTATAATGAGACAAAAACTAAAAATAGAAAAAAAAAATTTGATTTCCCAAATTTTATAACATAAATACAAACTCTAATCTGAAGGAGGGGGGAGGTGGGGGATCTGCAGATGGTGGTGGAGGAAACTCCATCCCTAATGAATGAGTGAGTCGGCGCATTTACTCCATCTGCTCCTGATGCTGCTGCTGGCACCGACTCGTCTGCTCCTCGTACAACTGCTGCTGGCGTCGACGCTCCTCCTCATGCTGCTGACACATCTGCTCCTGCTCCTGTCTGAGACTCTCTATCTGTGCAGTATGAGATCGCAACTGATCCTCATACTGTGTAGTAGAAGAAGATGCACGAGCTCCTCTCGAGCTGGACGCCGACATCGCATCACTGCCATAATAATCTCCGGGAGTCAGTCGAGAGCTGATACCAACTACCTGTCCCTTCTCGAAGGCATACTGGGTGGCATGCATCCATGCCGACTCATCAAACTGATGGGAAGTGGTCTGATCTGATGACTCGGCCTGAATCTCAGGTCGGGCCTGTGACGCTGCGGCCTCATATGACTCCTATAGTTGCAATTTAAAATTAAAATTGTGAATATATTATATGCAGTTAATTTTTAAACTTGAAAAAAAATAATACTGACCACGATGTGATGCTGACAATCAACTCTGAGCTCCCCAGTATCAGTATCACTATACATCCTCTGATATACGTCGTACTCTGTAATATCGGGGTGCTCGACAGCCTATAAGAATAAAAAATAAACTGTTAATATTTATAGTTATATAAAATATTTATAAATAATGTACGTACCAGATGCTGTCTATGAGTACTGAAAGAACGACTCCCAGCTCAATGAGTCACCTCCTGTCTCCCCCGATTCTGCCTCCCCATCGATGATATCCTCTGAAAGGCACCACTCAACCAGTGAACACATAATTTATCCCATACATGGGATGAAATATACTATGGTCGGTGTGCTCTACATGACTCCTCAAAATCTGACACTCCTGCTTTCTTCAACGCAGCTTTTCTTAAATTGTGCAAAAACTGACGAAGGCGATCATGCATGGCCACCTCCCATGCCTCGTGGATGGCGTCATTCATGGTATCCTTGATCGGATACCATAAACCATACAAATAAATCAAAATATCAAGTTAGAAATGAAATAATTTACAAAATAAAAATTATTTATTTACGTACGTACCAACCAATGGCCGAACATGGCCTGCAGCACGTCAATGGGAATCTGCTTCCATGTGGTCCACGGCTGAGAGAAATAGTTGCGCAAAATAGCGCTGCCCTGTCCGACTGCTATATGCAAAAAACTGAAAAAATAATAAACATTTATTATGTGAATAGATTAATGAAATCTTAGTCAAATCCATAGGTTATCACATAGGTTATCACACCTCCGTGTGCATGGATCAAACCCAAGACGTGGACGTCACTCGGGGAAGGGGTCAGGAATCATCAATCGTGCAAGATCGCCCCCCCCCCCCCCCCGCGTACTCCCTGGAGCGCCTGCAGGCTGAGGGTCATCTGTCAGCAACGCATCCGCATCGAAAGTCAGGTCAGCATCCGCCAACTCACGAAATGTGGCGTCGTCCATCTGAAACAGAAAATGTTAATGTTAGCAAATAATTGATAATAACTATTATATATACATATATACATATTATGATTGTTTATAAATACCATGGAATGCTATCAGTGTTCATCTTCATCATCATCTTCATATATGTCAATGTCATCTTCATATTCCTCCTCAACATCATCGATATCCATTCGAGTTATAGTTGCTTCATCTCTTACCATTTCAAATTCATATGTGACATCATTAAAATCATCGTCATCATCGACTCTTAAATGTGGGGTTTCGTCATCGATAATCATGTATCTTTGTTAAAAAGATTGATTTTGAGTACTCTCTTGAAAAACTTCAATTCTTTGCACATCAGTGAAAGCACATTCAGTTTGACTAAACTGATTGTCTCGAATTTTGATTTTTATTATACTCCACCAATCAGTCAAGTCTCTTGATGTTGCACAGTACTTTGCATAATAAACTTGATATGCCTGTTGAGCCAATAATAATGGTTCATTTACTGCGAGAACACTTTTACATTTAATATCGATGATTCCATGAGTCAGATGAACACGCACACCTCTCTCTGTATCCAACCACCGACATTTGAACATGGTTATGTAATGTTGTCCTAGATAACAGAGTTCAATGATTTCATCAAGTATTCCATAAAAGTCAACTTCATTTTCTCGATGATGAGATCCTCTCAAGCTAACTCCACTGTTCATTGTTTTTTTCGATTCCCCATATGCATGTGTGTGGAATCGAAATCCATTCACCACATATGCATTATAAGTTTTAACAAGTTTGGAAGGTGGGTTACTCAATACACACAACCGTTTTTCAATTTTATCAGCATGTAGAGACACCTGAAAATTTGTGAAATAATTATCAATATAGTAAACTATACATTGAATGAGTTGCTAAAAGATAAAGAATTTATGTTACCAGTTTTTGAAACCACTGAGAGAAATTTTTCAGTCGACGTTCTTCGAGAGCAGCTGCTGTAATTTGTGGAATTTTTTTCTTGATATGATTATCATACAACCTATAAAAACCAAAGTTATTTATTGTAACATAAATTATCGAATAAGTGATATAAACACTTACAGTACAACTGATGTCATCTCTTCACAGTTGAGCAGAACATACGTATGAGCTCTCTGATGTTCATCATCTGAAAGCCAGCGTTCATAAACTCCACCAAAACCAAGCTCTGACTGGTTGAAAATAGATAATTGATTGTCGATATCATCAATATTCCACTCGTTCCGTCCCATTCGGTTGTGTTTTGAAGGATACTTAGATTCAAAATAATGGGAATAGAAAAAAGTTATTTCCTCTTGGAAATAATCTTCTACAATAGATCCTTTAACAGATGCTTTGTTACGTACTTTTCTTTTCAATTTTTGCATGCATCTTTCAAATGGGTACATCCATCAAAACTGTACTGGACCTCCACATTTGGCTTCATAGGGAAAATGTAACATCAAATGTTCCATTGAGTCGAAGAAAGACGGCGGAAATATTTTTTCCAGTTTACATATAATTACAAAAACATCTTTTTCAAGTTTGCCGAGAGCATCATAATCTGCCGTAGCCGCACAAATTTCCCGAAAAAAATGATACATGTCTGTTATGGAATCCCAAATCACAGAATTCAACAGACCTCTTAATCCAATGGGTAGAAGTCTCTCCATTATAACATGACAATCATGACTTTTTAATCCAGTAATATGACCATTCTTTACACATATACCCAAATTAGAAGCACATCCATCTAGAAGTCTCAAATCTACAATCCGATGACAAAATAATAAACGGTTTTCTTTAGACAGTGTATAAGCTGCTTTTGTTTTTAGTAACCTTTCTGTTCTGACATTCTCAAATAGTTCCAATTCTGGACGCCTGTAAATTTGGGCAAAATCTAAACGTGCATTTACATTGTCTTTGCTCTTTCCTAGCGTATCCGAAACTGTATGAAACAAATTATCAAAACAGTTCTTCTCAATATGCATGACATCTAACATGTTTCGGACCAACAGATTAGACCAATATGGCAAATCCAAAAACATGCTACGTTTAATCCAATTGTGTTCTTTCCCAAAACCAGAAATTTTCTGTTGGTTTATTGTGGGACCAAAAGTGATGGGAGGTAATGAAAATACAACTGATTTTAACTCCGAACCTGATAGCATTTTTGGAGGTCCATCCCTTTCAACTGTTCCTTTTCTGAAATGAGATCTGTTTCTGCGAAAAGGATGATCAGCTAGAAGAAATCTGCGATGACAGTCAAAATAACAAGGTTTCTTTCCATGAATGAGCATAAATGCTTTGTTCTCTCCTATATAGTAAGGAAATTATTTCTGACCATGTGTACTCCAGCCAGATAACATCCCATAAGCCGGGAAGTCACTTATTGTCCACATCAATGCTGCTCTCAGTATGAAATTATGTTTCGTTGCAACATCATATGTACTGACACCAGTACTCCACAATAAATTTAATTCATCAATAAATGGCTTCAAATAAACATCAATATTTTTCTTCGGATGTCCTAGAATTAGTAAAGTCAAAAAGATATATGGCTCCTTCCTCAACATCCATGGAGGTAAATTGTACGGAGTTAAAAAACAGGCCAACATGAATATTGACTACCATAAGATCCAAACAGATAGAAACCATCAGTGGAAAGGCCCAGTCGAACATTTCTAGCTTCTAAAGAAAAGGATGGATGCACGCTATCAAAATGTTTCCATGAATCACCATCGGCTAGATGATTTAAGCTTTTATCGGTAATTATTACTAATTATTGTTAATTGTTACTAATTATTGGTAATTATTACTAATTATTGGTAATTATTACTAATTATTGGTAATTATTACTAATTATTGGTAATTATTACTAATTATTGGTAATTATTACTAATTATTGGTAATTAATACTAATTATTGGTAATTAATACTAATTATTGGTAATTAATACTAATTATTGGTAATTAATACTAATTATTACTAATTATTTTTAATTATTGATAATTATTACTACTTATTGGTAATTATTGATAATTATTACTACTTATTGGTAATTATTACTAATTATTGGTAATTATTACTAATTATTGGTAATTATTACTAATTATTGGTAATTATTACTAATTATTGGTAATTATTACTAATTATTGGTAATTATTACTAATTATTCCTAATTATTGATAATTATTGGTAATTGTTCCTAATTATTGGTAATTGCTCCTAATTATTGGTAATTAATACTAATTATTGGTAATAAATACTAATTATTGGTAATTAATACTAATTATTGGTAATTAATACTAATTATTGTTAGTTATTGGAAATTATTGTTAATTATTGTTAATTATTACTAATTATTGGTAATTATTGCTAATTATTACTAATTATTACTAAATACTGGTAATTATTGCTAATTATTACTAATTATTACTAATTATTGGTAATTATTGTTAATTATTACTAATTATTGGTAATTATTACTAATTAATGGTAATTATTACGAATTATTGGTAATTATTACTAATTATTACTAATTATTACTAATTATTACTAATTATTACTAATTATTGGTAATTATTGTTAATTATTACTAATTATTGGTAATTATTACTAATTATTGGTAATTATTACTAATTATTGGTAATAAATATTTATTATTACTAATTATTAATAATTATTACTAATTATTGGTAATTATTATTAATTATTACCAATTATTACTAATTATTCGTAATTATTATTAATTATTACCAATTATTGGTAATTAGTGATAATTATTACTAATCATTGGTAATTATTGGTAATCATTGGTAAGTATTGTTAATTATTACTAATTATTGGTAATTATTACTAATTATTTGTAATTATTACTAATTATTACTAATTATTGGTAATTATTAATAATTATTGGTAATTAATACTACTTAATACTAATTATTACTAATTATTGGTAATTATTCCTAATTTTTACTAATTATTACTAATTATTACTAATTATTACTAATTATTTGTAATTATTACTAATTATTACTAATTATTACTAATTATTGGTAATTATTGGTAATTATTGGTAATTATTGGTAAATATTGGTAATTATTGGTAAATATTGGTAATTATTGGTAATTATTTGTAATTATTACTAATTATTGGTAATTATTACGAATTATTGGTAATTATTACTAATTATTACTAATTATTACTAATTATTGGTAATTATTACTAATTATTGGTAATTATTACTAATTATTGGTAATTATTACTAATTATTGGTAATTATTACTAATTATTACTAATTATTGGTAATTATTACTAATTATTGGTAATTAATACTAATTATTGGTAATTAATACTAATTATTGGTAATTAATACTAATTTTTACTAATTATTGGTAATTATTGATAATTATTACTACTTATTGGTAATTATTACTAATTATTGGTAATTATTGCTAATTATTGGTAATTATTATTAATTATTGGTAATTATTACTAATTATTGGTAATTATTACTAATTATTGGTAATTATTACTAATTATTGGTAATTATTACTAATTATTCCTAATTATTGATAATTATTTGTAATTGTTCCTAATTATTAGTAATTAAATGAATAATTACTAATAATTAGGAATAATTACTAATAATTACAAATAATAACATTATTAGTATATTTTATTATTAATATTAAAATAATATAATTTTCTAATTTATATTCAATTCTCCTTTCATCTGTGCGTTTTCTATCTCCACATACAAATAATACATGTGAAAACTGCGAACACACAGATGAAAAGAGAATTGTATATATATAAAAAATTATATTATTTTAATATTAATAATAAAATATACTAATAATGTAATAATGTTATTATTCCTAATTATTGGTATTTATTATTAATTATTAATATTTATTCTTAATTATTAAAAATTATTACTAGTTATTCCTAATTACCATTATCTATGAACAATACTAATAATTTAAATTTATTAAGTAACAAAACAATGTAAACATAATTAAATTACAACTAATTAAGAATAATTGAAACTAATAAAAAATTAAAAATAAATATTAAATTAAAATAAACTTAAATACCTTGAAAATTGATCTGCTCTGATCGTTCTTCAAATCTTTAATATCAACTTCGGAGAAAAAAATTAAACTGGAGAAAAAATGAACTTTAGAAATACAACTTTGAGAGAAGAAGAAGATGGAGTTTGATAGTGATTTGAAAAAACGGATGGGGGTATTTATAGGTTAGATTATTTGCGACGGTACCCGTCGCAAATACCTTAGCCAACATTTATTACGATCAACGGTTAAATAGTTATTTGCGACGGGACCCGTCGCAAATAACCATCTGCCGACATACTATTTGCGACGGGGGAATATTCCCGTTGCAAATGCCTTTTACCGCCGCCGGTTATTTGCGACGGGAATATTCCCCCGTCGCAAATAGTTTTCCCGCGATTTGGCGCGCAACGCGCGCCAGTTCTTTTGCGACGGGTAAATACCCTCGTCGCAAATAAGTTTTTCACGGGGCTATTTGCGACGGGATTTATTCCCGTCACAAATAACCCGTCGCAAATACCCATTTTTCCCGTAGTGTTGGAGGAAGATGATTCTTCTTTAGCACTATCATCCCAAGCTTGAATATTACAGCCCTATGAGCATGCGTATCTAGATCAGATTATTGAGTCCATGGAAGCATCCATCCTTGAATACATGCATATTGTGAGGTATTTATTGATGTGTTTCCTGGGTAATTTCAATTTCTTCCTCCATGAAGAGATGCTGAATTCTCAATTAATCTTATAACCGGGGTGTTTGAAATATCCAAGACACCGTATAGAATAGCAGTTATGGAGCTTGAGGTGCTGAAGAAACAACTATAAGACAATCTGGATAAAGGGTTTCTACGCCCCCGTGCTTCATCATGGGGTGCTCCAGTCCTCTTCAAAAAGATGAAGGATGGGTCAATGTGGAATTTCATTAATTATCATGATATTAACAAAATCACGGTAAAGAAAAAGTATCCTATTCCATTAATTTGTGACATGTTTGATAAGCTTCTTAGAACACAGTATTTCTCCATGGTAGATTTCTGGTCGGAATATTTGCATGTATGGGTGAAGAAGGAAGATATCCCGAAGAATTATTTTCATACATGATATAGTAAGAGTTAATTCTTAGTAATTCCATTCGGACTCCCTAATGCTCCAGCAATCTTCATTAACTTGATGAATAGAGTCTTTAAAGGTTACCCAAAAAAACATGTGGTAGTCTTTAAAGATGATATTATAATATACTTCAAAACCAACGAGGATCAAGAGGAGCATCAATGAACTGTACTAGAGACCTTGAAAAATGTATAATCTCTATGAAAAGTACAAAAATTGTGAGTTATGGTTGAAGGAGGTCTCATTCATAGGTAATATCATCACAATCAATGAGATATATGTGGATCCATCCTAGATAACTGCAATTGAGGGATTATCGAGGCCAACATCGATAATGGATATTTGTAGCTTCTTGGGGTTAGCATGATATTATCATTGATTTATGAGAAATTTCTCCTATTGTTCACCCCTCTTACCAAGATAACTCGGAAGGGTGTAAAGTTTTCTTGGATTGATTAATGCAAAGAGAGATTCAAGGAGTTGAAAAATATTCTTATCACTATGCATGTTCTAACACTTCCCACAAGTGGAGAATTTTTTGTGGTATTTAGTGGTTCTTTGAATAAGGGAATGGTTTTTGTGTTGATCTAGAATGATAAAGTGATAGCCTATACCTCATGGTAGCTGAAAATCCATGGGCAAAACTACCCCATGAATGATATAGGGTTGGCAGATGTGATATTTGTGCTTAAAATATGGAGGTATTATCGTTGTGTGAAGAAGTGTGAGATATATACTGATCATACCAGCCACAATTATATATTCACACAAAAAGATCTTAATATACTCGCACTATGATGGATTGAAATCATCATGGATTATGAAGGATCGATCCACTACAATCCTGGTAAGGCAAACAAGGTGGCCGATTCTCTAATTAGAAATGATCTTGCATTATTATCCATGATGAGAATTGAAAATGATCCAATCTTCTTAGATTTTCCGAATATGGACAAGGGAATCATAAAGGGAGGAACATCATCAATATTTTCTCAAAGGATTTCTCAACCATCCCTCATGGATAAAATCAGGGATGATCAAAGAAAGGATTTGGAAATTCTGAATAGATGGAAGATTTAAGAAAAGGTAAATCCTCAGAGTTCCTTGTTGACAAAGATAGAATTGTGATATTTGAGTCATGATTATGTGTGCCATCTGATGTAATGATAAAGAAGGAGATATTGAATGACGCACATAGCTCACCGTCCCTATTCACTTGGGGAGCACAAACATGTATCGAGATCTCTAATAACACATTTTGTGGGACAATACGAAAAGGGAGATTTCAGAATATACATCAATGTGCTTGGACTGTCAGTAAGTGAAAGGTTAGAGGAAAAAGTCTACGGAGATGATGCAAACACTATCCATACAAACAAGAATGTGGGACAACATTACCAGGGACTTTATCACTATACATCCAAGGACATATAGAGGAAACAATGCTATATAAGTTGTTGTGAATCGTCTTACGCAGACAAATCTCATTATCATGATTTGAGAGGACTTCTTGTTGGATAAACTTTCTAGGATTTACATCAATGAAGTGGTAACACTGCATAGAGTACAACTATCTATTGTATCCGACCATGATCCGAGATTCAACTCGAAGATCAGGAAAATTCTCCACCACGGTGTAAGCATTGAACTGAATTTCAGTACGTCCTATCATCCTCAAACTGATGGCCAATCTAAGGAAACTATTCAGACAATGGATGACATGTTAAGATCATGATCTATTGACTTCAAAGGAGAATGTGACCAAAATCTCCCCCTAGTGGAATTATACTACAACAACAGTTTTCACTAGAGTATCTGAGTAGCACCATATGATGACATTTATGGGAAAAGGTGTAGAACATTGGTGCATTTATATGAAGTCGGTGAGTACAAGATACTAGGACCTGAAATGATCTATGAAATGGTGGATAACGTTAAACCATTAATTTGCATATCAAGGCCTCCCAAAGTCAACAGAAGAGTTATGCAGTTAACTGTCGATGAGAAATTGAGTTAAATTTTGAAGACATGGTATATCCACTCATATCACCGTGGGTGAAGGTCATGAGTTTTGGAAATTAAAAGATGTTAAATCATTTGTACATCAGCCCCTTTGAGATTTTTGATCGTGTAGAGGATGTGACCGATCGACCAGAACTTCCACCTACCATGGAAAAAGTACATGATATATTTAATTTATTCATCTTATGGAAGTACAAACTAGACCCTTCACATGTACTCTCTTCCATGGAAGTACAATTAGAGTATGATATTTCTTATGAAGAGAAACCTTTGAAGATCATAGATCATAGAGATAATATTCTACGAAATAAGACTATACGCCTCGTCCAGGTGTTGTGGTAGAACTACAAGTTTGAAGAGTCAACATGGGAATTAGTGAAAGTGATGAAGAAGAGTTACCTGCATCTGTTTTAGTGTGGGAAAAATAAATTTTGAGGGAGAAATTTCTTAAGGGGTGATGAGTGTAACGTACCAAAATTTTATTAATGAAAATTAATCTTGGTCTAATTAAATGTAAAATTATGTAAAATGGTTATATAACGTATGCATTGCCTTGGTTTTATATTTTTGGATTTTCAAATACCATTATGAATTTTCACTATTTCTAATATATCAATGTAAATGTGATCACATTACTTATATAATTATACAGCTTTAACAAATCCAATTTACATAGACAAAGGAAGTGATGGTCTCATCCAGTAGATTTTCTCTGTATGAAGCCCATTTGTCGAAGCTCGAAAAAGAGGTGTCATCATTGCGCTTAACTCTTGTCCAAGCCCCAGTTGAGATTCAACATGTTATGATCGAACTAAACAACCTATGGGAGATGTGGAAGTTGATCGGGATTACCACCCAAGTGATATTATCTGAGCCACCCCAAGAGTCTGTCACCATCACACACCTTACCCTTTTGTCTTATACAGGTGTTACAATGGGTTATGTAACAAGACCTTAGAACTATGATTATGTGAATTATTTTTTTATATAACAATGAATATAAATTTATTTTATTATGGTTACTTTGTTAATAGTTTTTAAAGCAGAAATCATATTTTTTGTTAATATTCAACTAATAAATCTATTTTGACAAATTAAAGGAATTTTTCATTAAATATTAGATTAATAAAATATTATTTTTATTAAATTTATTTTTATTAATTATAAATGATCATATAAATTTTATGAATATAATTGTAATTTTTATTAAGGATTGAAAGTTGTTTGTCAAAACCTATGAATATTTGATAAATGTCGTTATTTATTTTAAAAGTGAAAATTCACATATTAAGAAAATTATTTGGATAAAATTAATATTAGTTTTGGAATAAGGATGTTGAAGTTATCCAATGGTGATTCTATTATAATTTTCTAAGACAATACAATTTTTGGGTAAAAATTAAATACAGTTTAAATATATAATGTATTTAAGTCATCATAATGACACAATAGTGATGTAATAAAGTACAATAAACATTATGTTCAACCAATAAATGTTTCTCCAAAAAAATAATGTGATTGTAGGTTTGTTTTATTTATTTTTCAAATCCTTAGTGGAACCTCCAAGACCATAAAATCCTTTTAGACTTTTAAATTGATTTCTTTGAGAGTGTGACTCACCTACACATAAGAAACCATATTAATTTAAGAAGTTTGGACATTGTTCATATAATACATTTTTTTCCACTACCCTTTAGAAAAAACCAGAGGCACAAATTATTGGATGGTTTATTGTTTTATTTAGTTTAATGTGTAGTGTCCGAAACCTAAATAATAAATAATTCCCTACCCTTTCTAATATAAACCCACTTATGCTCCCACATCCTCTTCACTAAAAGACTTTGGAGTTCATCAAAACTCATCCCCCCTCTATCTATTATCCTCCCAAGGAGTCTCATGATCCCAAGAAGCCTCTCTTAATCCTCTCACAAACTTTTGGGATCCCATGTTTCATTTAAGGATATCTTTTTTTCTCATTTTTGTAAAAATTTCATTATGTTGTTATGCCCTTTTACTATAAATTACAAATGTTGGTGTATGATTTCTCACCTCCACCATACATTCCTCTTAATGTTTTTATGATGAGAGGCCCCTTTTATGTCTCAATATTTCCTCCCATGTACACCTGTTACCATGCCGAAATTCTGTAATGAATTTCTCACTCCTCATTTACATTAAAGCAATTATTTTATATTATGCATCTAAATTACATTCCATATGTTGGGATATTATGTCCCATGATTGAATTAATTTCCCTTTAATGTATAAATTATGAGATAAACATTTCACTCTCATCATCCCATTTTATGAAATTTCTATTTGACGTTGTTATGCTGCTGAAATTACACCAAAATTTCCATGCCAAAATCATTGGTTAGTGAATACCATACCCACTCCTCTATCGAGGGTATTCAACTTTACACACATGTACATGTTGATATAGGACATAAATTTATATTTTCCATATATATTTCTCATGAAATTAATTATGATGTTAATTAATTCATGTTGTATGATCTATGAGGTACACATAAGAATGAAATGAAATGAATATGAAGGGTGCACCCTAGTTGCTCTCTAATGAATTGGGTAAAGTATAGTATCATGATACGTCATGCACAATGAGTGTTGACTCATACTAATTCAATCGAAATGAGGTTATACTCATGCTTCATGGGAAATTAGGGTTTACTCATTATCCATGTGCAATGAGTCTGGCCTCATGCTAATTCCATGTTAAGTGTTGTTTCCACATCAATATTTATGATTACCACGCTTTATCATGCCTTTATGTTCATGTTTCTCATTGGATCCGTCGATATGCCTATTGTGTAAAATTTAGTGTATTCCTCATTTTATTCAATTTTTATTACCTTAACGAGATTTATATCTCACCCCTTTTCTATTCATGTCCTCAAGTTACCCCATGTAATGTTCAGTACGAAGGATTTTTGTGGTCCTGTAGAGGAAATTTTAAATAAAGATGTTGTATGTCATGTTTTAAATAGTTATGTAATGATCCTAACCCCAAAATACAATATACATATCTATGTTATATGTTTCATCAAGTGAAATTTCATGTAATAAATTATGTTTAATTGTGAAATAAAGAATAAGGTTGTTATATTATTCAACTAAATAAGGATTCACATATTCCAAATAATATCCCACACAATAATTACATCCTAGAAAAAAAACCTAACGCCACCTTAAACATTCAAAATATTCATTCCATTTTGGTTGTATATAATAATTCTCTACCACATTCTGTTCACTCAATCTATACTAGGTATTTATGCAGGCACGATATTTTAGGACCCTAAATTCTGATAAATATATCTACTTGAAACTATTTCCTAGCCACATCTGGTAACATAAATACAGTATCTTACTCCATCATTCATATGTAATGTTACTTCAAATAAATGTGTTCAGTTATTTAATGAATCTTTTTATCTAAATATATTTCACCCTAACTGTCACATTATAATGAAACGTTCTCTTAGATCCATCACATTTCATCAACTAAATTTTTCACATATGTTTCTCCTTTCGTACTACTATAATAGCCACATGGTATGATTCTATTGTAGAATATTGAATAACTACTCTTAACCTAGATTCTCACCATACCTTGGCTCCTTCAAAAGGATAAATAAATTTGGATATTCCCTTATGTGAATTGGAATCACCCACAAAGTACTTATTTACAACCTTATGTAATTGATCATTATATATAAATTAAATAGTTATTCCTTATATTTCATTAAGATATTTCATAATCAATTTTAATTCATCCAAATTTACATTACCATGAATCTCCATAATCCAATTTTCTAATCCCACTAAATGAAAAACGTCAGGATGCATACACACCATAAAGTAGATCAAAATTATGACTGTTGAGGAATTTGAAACTTTATCCATGTTCTTATTTTGTACATCCATTTATGGTGTATGATTCATTTAATGTTTAATGTTACCCTTAATATTAGTTGTAACTTGTTTAAATCTAGTAATTATATATCACCTAATTATCTTCTGGATGGAATCCATCAATAATAAATGAAAGATCTAGGTTTTCTAATCATGTTTAATTATCATTCCCAAGATCGTCATAGCTTCACCATGATATTTAATCTAAAACATTCTTGATAGATCTAACTTCATCATCGTGATCAATTGAATATTTAGACATACAAAAACATATCACCCCATAATAAATGTAATATTAAAATTACATTTTCATTAAACTACTTCTAGAATCAATAATTAATGGATTTAAAAAAGTAAAAAAAACATTCTTCTACAATGGATTAAAAAAATGATAAAATACGTTAATACGTATTTCAAACCAAAAATTCTACTTCATGGTTTTCACACCAATCCATGAATATGATATTCCATAAAACCAATTGGCATATTCATGTAATTATCTCCTCTAAATCAACATGAATAAAAGGAGTCTTCGCGTTCATTTGATTAAGGTATAATTTTATAATATCAAACAATGAAAAAAAATATTTAGCTGATTGAAGGTTTTACTACATGAAATAATATCTTAGATATTTTAATTCCTTCCTTCTGGTAATAACATTTCAAAACCATCCTATATTTTTATATTTTCATTCAATTAGCCTCTATTTTAAATCAAGGTAACATTTTTTTTGTGATTTTTACCCTCGTGGTATTTCCAATAGATTCCATGTATTATTAAGTCATAGATAATTAAACTCCTCTTATATCACTAACTCCCACAATCAAAAATCACTCAGAGTAGACACGTCTTCTATACTATCTAGTTCTCTTGCACTAATTAAAAATAAGAAAATTAAGTGATATATATACCACTATACAATCAATCTTATATATTAATATTATCAAAATTTAATATTTGATTCCTCTATTCCATAGCTATAAGCTCTGGATCATCACTTTGGGATCATTTGACCAAGGTACACAAATATATGTTCTTTAAGATGTATGTTTTTCTGGTTGAACTTATGAACATTCATTAATATTTTATGATCATTCTTTCATAATAGGATACACCCAAATATATTACTGGAAATATAATTTTTCTATAATTTGTGATATTACAAAACTACCAATTACGTCAATATGAATTAATGTTTAATTTTTATTCTCAACTTCTTCTCTTTCTTGTTCAGACATTGTCATGAGGACTTCTCATGGAAGTGAACATTCCAACTTCTAAAAACATTTTTGTTTTCATAATCCCTATAGTAAAACCAAATTATTTATCTTTATATGACATTATGTTCCAGGATTGTGACTTATATTCAATATTATCTCTTTATTTCTCTTCCACATGAATAAAGGATGAGATTATATAAATACTATTGTGAGAAACATGTACTATAATGTTTCAATCTCCTAAAATTCAAAATCCACATTCTAGAAAAATTAAATTCAAATCAATCCATGTTTATTTCTATCTAGCTTTTCATATTCACTCTTTTCTATTTATTATAGTTTGAAATAATATGAATGAATCTAACTATATTTTTTAATGATATAATCATCCATTTTCATTCAAAAATTAATTAAATATGTTCCCTAAAATCTCTCTAAAAAAATTTACTTCCACATAAATTTTAAAAACATATAGGAAAAACATGAGTACATGAACTCAGATGAACAAATGATCCTCATATAAACTAATTATATGAAAACACTTTATAAAAATAACTTAACTATAGTTAAAATTATCCATAATAAGATGTTTCTCAGGAATTACATGGAAAAAATAAATTTTGGACAGAATTCTTCGTGTTCAATGTTAATAATCAATGAAGGTATGATGTCCAAAAAAATCACCATAGTTAGTCGAATTAACATTGTCCCTCATCACAATAACAGCATAGAAAACATCCATGTAGTGAAAGTAAAAGATAATCAATAAACTAAAATTTATTTTTTACATTGTTTGGAATGAATATCTTATTTTAATGGGAGAAACGTTGAAACATTCCATATTTCAGGTAATAAAATAGTTCAACTTTTTTACTAAAAGGTACTCGTATTGCAAAAACAGGTACTCTAAATGTTAAATTTAAAAACCATAAAATTTTTGTCTCCACCCACTTTTTATATCATGAAACATCTTGTCATAATATTGCATCGACCTCTAAGAAAAATTAGTGCCTATATGTTCCTATACTTCCTCTACATATCCCATGTAGTATTACTCAAAGTGACTTCTTTTTCATATAATCTAGGAACCATGTCACAATGAAAACTAAACAACCCCAACCATCTAAAAAGTACCAACTAAACATTTAGAACAAGATCACATACACTGTGAACAATAATATTAAACCCTTTTAAACCACATCCTACTTGAAACCTCCATTTATTACAATGTGGGAAAACATATCCAATTATATTAATTTAATATACTGAAAATATTTAAAAACAAACCATTCAGTATACTATCTTAATTCAGTATACTAATTTGTATTGTAATTTATTTTTTTAGGTCAATGTGGTTTATAATTTTTACAAAATAAAACTTAAAACTACTTTTGGAAGAACATGTGATTATGTTGTGGTGATTTATATTATTTTTGGAATATTTTAATGTTCTAGAGAAGATTTTATTAAGGTATTTACATTTTAATTATGGTACTCTATATGTGATTAATGTTATTTATATACAAATTTTAAGTTAGTTTTTAGAAAATATGTGATTAAAAAAATCTATTTTTTTATTATCAATTTGGCGAGATATATTTTTGAAGAGATTTAATATTAATAATTTATAGAATAATTATGTTTACCATTGTGTATTATTGATGAGGTTTTAGATATTCATGTGTAATGTTTTATTAATATTTCATATAATAATAATATCTTTTAACCATTTTAGTTTTTTTTAATGAATGAAATAAAAGGAATATTTTATCATATTTTTATGCATTGTAAGATCCATTAAAAGAAAATATTTCTCATTAAATAAAAAATTCATGAGGGTTATTTATCTTATGAAATAAATAATATGTGGAAAATTGGTTGATATGAAACCAAAGGACCCAATTATAGGACAAAGCATGTATGTATATTCCTTCAAGTTCATTATCTAAATATGGAAATAATTCATCAAACTCCATAAGGTGAAACATAAATCTATATTGTCTAATGAGGAAGATATCACATATCTCTCGGGGTGATAAGTTATAAAACTATTAAAATTTATTAGTTCTATAATGTATAATTTTTTTAGAAATATTGTTTAAATTATATTTTTACTAGTCTTATCATTGAAATTAAATTACTTTTCAAAATTAAATTTAATTAGTGTGATGATACATCCATGGATTCAACCAAAATCGAAACTCAAATGAGAATTCCACTAGCATGAGGTTTATTCCTAATCCCCAAGGACTGGAGAAAGGATCCAATGAATAAGAAATTAGAAACAAGAACAATTTCATCCTTAAAATAGATTTTACACATAATGACCTTTTTCCAAAAAACATGGTATCGAACGTCCCTATGTTGGACACCCATGAAAAAATAAAAAATAAAATATAAGTTGGATGATATAAACTAATATAAACTTATAATATATCTTCTTAACTATCAAAACCATTCAATATATGCAACTATGAGACCCACTGACCTCTGAAGGAATAATAGATTTCCACTAACAACCATAAATGAAATTGATAACGGCCTATTTGACTGACATAGTATTTAAAAATGAATTAAAAAAACACCAAATATCGAAATCAATAAACACATTAATATTTTCAATGAGATTAAAAATAATACAAATACTAAAATATAAATTCGAAAATACATAAACATGATCATTTGGACACTACTTTCATTTCCTCAAGACAAAATTTTAAGTGAACATCCATTTTCAAGATAGTTCGCAATACCAAATAATGTTAGGTTTTACATTTTATTTTAAAAAAACATTCACTGTAATGATGATAGATAATTTCCAAATATTTCACTTCCATTATTTTAAATGAACATAATAATTTAGAAAGAATTTATTAGGCCTACATACCATTCAAAAAGAATTGTTTTTATTTTATATAATATTTCGAAATCTCTTATAGAAAAAAATTAAATCCATTTCTGAAAAAGAAATATTTTAATATATAATATTTCCAAAAATGATATATAAAACCAGCATGTCCAATAAAAGTAAGAGATCCATAAAAATATATCCATGAAATGAAAATTAATAGTATATTATATATTGTAGAGTAACCAAGGTTCCAAAACAATATAATAACCATGAGATCTAAATGAAATGAAGGAAATCCCGAAAGTAAATCCACCATACAAATAAGATGTGTCATGGGAACTATATCTAGGTATTATAATGACCCAATGGTAGAATTTTGCAAAACACTTATCGACTTTCCAACCTTTGGTGCATCCCAATACAACCGACCCAACTCGTTTACACCCATCCTCGTTGAGGGAACATTACCACCTTCTATGACACGTAAATCAACATGGGAGAGGCAATATTTGTGTAAAAATAAAATGCCTTTCCAAATCTATACATTACACCTAGAAAATTGTTTCTACGACAAAAATAAAAATATCATAAAAAAATAAGCAATCAGTATAGAAATATCCCCAGTCCAAATCACCATCATAAAAAACTGATCATAATGAATACCACTAGGTCCCAAGACCATATTAATAACAATTAAAAAGAGAACAATATGGTCCTACCTAAACACACAAAATTTCATAAAATATTCAAAGATCACAATAATCCATAGTTAAAACAAACTATGAATGTGAAGAATTTTCTAGTAGTTTTAAATTTCATTTCTAATAAATCATTAAAATCATCACATTGAATTATTATTTCCAAAAAAATTCATCTAATAAAATTAAATAATTGTTTTAAGAAACATCAAAAACCGATTTCCATTTCATTTAATGCACCCCAGAGGGTCAAAAAAATATTTAACAAATTAACCCCATTACCCAAATCAAGCCAAATCATTTTTAGACCTTTTATATTATTGAAAAAAAATCTTGAAATAAATTAAGAAAACTTATTACGTAAATTTCTACATGAAATTCAAATTAAAACTACGGAAAAATTATCTTTAAATCCTTAATTATAATTAATAATTTCAATATATTTTTATTAATATTCCTTCAAAAATTCAACAATAATTGCTGATGATGGTTTAATAAAATTATACTTCAAACTTATTATGAAATTTATAATCCCTCTGCATAGAAATTAATAAAAAGTGAAACTAGAAATTAATTTCAAACAATAATTAAAAATATTATATATCATATTAATAAAATTACTAAAAAAGTAAAACTCATGTTATACATGGTTCAATAATTAAAATTATAGGAAAAAATCAAACCAATCTAGAGTAAATTGGAATTGAGGAAAACATAAAATAAGACATGAATATTGTCTACAGATGATATCCCATATCATATAAATATGGACAGGAAAAAAATTTATAATTAAGATCATTCCTAGGGTTTGGATGAAATAGGAACAAAATGGGTATGTGATAGAGGAAGTGGAAATGGAAATGTTAAGGAAGATGATACACTAACTATGGTATTTATTCAGTAATCATGAAGAATCCATTTTAAAATCAATAATTGTAGAGGGACACTAGAGGAGGTAGGACATCTAAAGGAGGGGCTCGATTAGTTGGTTGACATGATAGGGATAATTTATAGGAAATAATGGTTTTCCCAACATAAATAGTTGGAGGGAAAATCAATAATTTTCAGATAAATATGTTCTATGTAAATTTTTATGGATAATGAAAAAAATTACCGAATTTTGCAGTAATCATGTTAGCTACAAAATATAAAAAATGACTACCAGGGTTATTCTTAGGACCCCCCAATTTTTCCTATAATTTTTCAACCACCCCATATTAAACTATTAAGAGACACAGCTAAACACGTGGACGATATGTGCTTACTCATAACCATGAAAAATACATGAGCTGTCCAAAAATCTCTTAAAATTTTAAAATTCCACTCCCAATATCCGAGGAAAACATAATGATTCAAGATAAAATATAATAATAAAATGATAATGTTTTAGGGTTTGATAAAACAACCCACCAGAGAAATTTATGCCTTCATAAATCTGGTGATAAATGGAGGGAAAAAATAAAGAACTATATAATTAAACATCCAAGAGAGTTATGGAGACACATAAAACTAGAATATATCTTAATGGGAGAGGATTATTTCCAAAAATATTTCTTGCTACTAAAAGAGATCATACTCCTAAAAAATACCATCTCCAAGAGGAATTCATCCAATAATGGTCAAAAGGCTAGACTAACATCATTGCATGATATGGTCTCCCCACAATTTTGACGTCATCTAAAACTGGTTGGTTAGGAAGACACAGTCTCATGATACAATAAACCAAAACCTGAATTATAAACACTAAAGAAGACCAATCTTGGTCTACAAACAATTTTTTATTTCTCTGATATATTTTATAAAAGTAAATAACCTAGAAAAATATCATTAGATAACTGAGAAACATTAAAAACCCCTTAAAAATGAGGGAAAAATCACAAATAGACTCAAGAAATGATATATGATATAACCTTGTTCCAGTCACATAGATATAAACTAGGGTATGGAACCAAATCATGATACCATGTTGCATCCATAGACCTCCAATCAAAACATGAACCAATGAAAAATATCAACTACTAAGTCACCACCCTTGATTACCCAAATAAAAACTGTAGGCCTTTATGAATTCCCATCAAACAAGATATATAACATCACATCCACCCCAACTGATCGACTCAAAATCATAAGGTTTTCCAAAATAACATCAACAACAAAAACCACAAGAACTTCAAGAAACCTAATTATATCAACCGAGAATACCATGAACCTAAGGAATTATTGATAATACACAGAAATGTATATCTATAATGGAATTAGAATAAAAACAGAAACCAGACATCTCAAAAGATTCTATTAACATCCAGACATATAGAACAAAAATCAGCACAACTAAGAGTTTCTCAAAATCAAAATACTGACTGAACTATATGGAACTCAACTAGGATCTTCACACACACTTCTGGAAAACCTAGACTACCGCATAAGGAGGTTCAATAATTTATTTTTTTGACATTAGCATTATTTAAGAGACTAAAATATTTATGTGTTCCCACTGGACTGCATCCCTATAGGGGCCACCAAATTTAGAGTTACACCTATCAAGGAAGAGAATCACTAAAAGTTCAACCCTTGGAACAGATCATATTTCATTTCCATGACCATTATTGGAGGAAACATTTATAAAACACATGACATGAAGGGAATTATTTCATGTCACATCCATTAAACCAAAGAGTCCCAAATATAACAATGGGGAAAATGAAAAGTAAAAAACACTCCAAAACAAACACATAAAGTATTTTCCAGAATAAAATATACTCATTTAAACGAATTTATTCCAAATCCCCAATTTATTTCAAATCACAATACCTATTTCAAAATGTATACATTTCAACTAGAACTTCATTTTTATTAAATTAGAAAAGTATTTTTCCAAAAACTCATTGAAAGAAATTAAAAACTAACTAACAAGAAATAAAATCCAATTTTAGTATAAAAACAAATTCTATGGTAAAAAATGTAATAAAAAATCTTGAATAATATATTATAAAAAATCTAATCTATTTTGGAACTGATCTATAAGGACTATTTCAAACCAAAAATCATTTTCCATGAAATCCTCCTTTTACCTCAAATATTTTCAAAAAATTAACACAACATAACAAATATATAAATTCAATCCACATCATAAATAAATACCAAAGGCTACTAGATTTACATCCTATTAATAGGAATCCCTCATGGGATGCATAAATGATTTTTTATTGTACATTTTTTCCAAAAAAAATGAAAATACATCATGTTTTGAAATGTTTTTAAAACTATGACATAAAGGGGGAAAGGATTGTGCCTTAATTGTATTGTTCTCACGTGGTCCACTATTGTGATAGTGCTTTCCACATTTTCTAAAAACCTCAGGCAATGTATTTATAGGCCATAACAAATTTTTTGGAATTAATAGAAAATTATTCATAATTTACCTGTTTATATATTTAAAATATTTATATTTATTTTGATTAGTTTTGATTATATATATATTAAGAATTTAACTACTATTTAATATCTAGCATTGTTGTCATTAATGTAGCCCAAAATTCTCATTGAAACACAATCCCATGGAGCCCTTTTTAAGGGGGCTTGCCCTGTGAAACATTTTGGATTTACAATGATCAATTCATGTCCTCAATTTTTCTATATAGAATAAATTATATACTTTTGTTAATAATTTTTATTTAATAAAAATTAATAGTTTGTTACTAGAATATAATAATAACACCTAAACAGTAATTAACTATTTATATTTACTATTAAATATTAATATTTAACTAATTAATATTAATTACTTAGTAATAATGTTTTTAAAAAATAATTATTAATAATTACTAGATTATAATTAATTAGTATCTTAATTAAATATCAATAACAAAAAAGCACATTAATAAAAATTATAAAGTAAATAATGACTGTATAATGATTATTATTAATAATTAGAAACTAAAGAAAATTTTTAAATATTCATTAGTAATTAATATTAACTTGTAATTGATATTAATTACAAAAAAATATTTACATAAAGAATTAAAATTTAATATTAATTAATTAATCATTACTATTTTAAATTTTTTTTCATTACATATAATATTTCATAAATAAATTATTTTTTGAAATATTTATTAGTAATTGTATAATAATATCTATTGAATAATAAATGAATAATTATTTAATTTTTACTAAATATTATTAATACGTAATTAAATATTTTAAAAATTCTGACTAATTATTAACTATTTATAATATTATAATTTTTATAATTATTTATTAAAATGTAATTTTAAAATTTTATCAACAATTAATAGTAATAAATAATTAATATTTATTAGAAAATAATATTATTAAATAATAAATCATTTTATTTAATTAATAATAATTAGTGTTTAATATTGATTGGTAATTAATATTAATTAGAATAAATTAAATAATTAATTATTTCTAATTTAATAATATATAATTAAAAAATATTAATTTAATAATTTATTCATTATTATTTGTATTGAGAAAATAAATAATATTTTTAATAAATTATAAATAGTTTTTTTAATAACAATTATTAATATATTTTAGTTAATTAATACTTTATAATTTTTCAGTTAATATTTTTAATAAGTAATTGAATATTTCTTAATTTAAAACCATTTAATAAATTATAAATATAATATTATTTCAATAATTAAATACTGAAAAAAAAATTAAATATTTTTTAGTTATTATTATTAACTAAGAATTAATATTTGTTAGTAATTAATATTTACTTGTAAATACTATTTATTATAAATCAATATTATTATATTATAAAAAAATTAATTAATAATAATTTGTACACAATATTGACATCTAGTTAATATTAATTACAATTAAAAAAATAATTAATTGTTACTTATTTATTCCTAATTAATTAAATTTAACTAATTTAATCATTTAATCATTCCTAGTAATATTATTGGACAAATAAATAATGTTAAATTTTTACAAGTAATTCTGTCTTAACAATTATTAGATTTAATTTGAAAAATTGAAATTAATTAATTAACTAGTAATTAAAATTATTAATAAGAAATTAAATATTTTTTATTTACTAATTAATTAATATATATAAACTATTATTGAGTAATATTTAATTAATTATAAATTAATTAGTTTTTAATAATTTTTTTAAAAAATATCATTAATAATAATAAGTTAATTATTAATATTTTATTTTAAATTTTAATAAGTAATTATTTTTTGGGTATTATTAATATTTATCAGAAATTAATTTTTATGACTAATTAAATAAAAATTATTAATGATACTATATTATTTCTTAAACATTGGGAATGGAAACCTAAATCCATTATAGGGAATCCATATGGCCTTCCATGTTAAGCAACCAATAAAAGGGCACCCTAGGTGGAGTTTTTCTCATAAATTTATACTATTGTAGTTATAGTAATTATGGATAATAAATAACAGTTAAATTATTCGTAAATGTTCTTTTATTTAGTTATATATATATAAACCAAAAAACCCAAATAAAATTCAAAATTAAAATATTTAAACTAAAAAAATCATTCAATCCAAATGATTTGAACGGATTAACACCTTTTTATTTTAACCATATGTAATGCGTTAAAGGAACCTAACTCCATTCAACTACTCCCAAAAACCCTAAATGTTTTTAGGTATTCGATTCATTTCATTAATCATTTAAATAATATTTTTGACTTCGTATTATTGTAATGTTTTTTAAAAATATATATATTTAAGAAATTCCTACCTACAAATAATGGCATGCACTGCCATGACTAACGTGGCCATATAATTTTTGGCACCATGTTATAGAAATAATATATATATATATATATATATATATATATGATACATGGAGGGACGATTAAATAAAAACACAGACATACCTCACACCTGCGGGCCGAAATTGTCAGGTCAACCCCCCCAAGGGGTATCCCAGCCTATCCAACTCTTATTATATGGACCCATGGAGATGTGTTTTTACAAGGCCCCAAAATACCTTTGTTATAAATCTCCATGTATCAAAATTAACATCCCTAAGAATAATGTATCATCACAAAAAATTACTTTATGTTACAAACCCTATCGTGACCAGTCTCCACCATTAGTGAGAATTTCACCCATCACAAAAGATGTGTCCCTCCATCGCAAAACCCTACCCATAAAAATTTAATGGGAACCCCCAATGATACTAAAAAATTTCAATAATTATTAATAAACTCTCAAGGATAATGATATAAAATTTTTAGCTCAAAAAAAATTAGAACTACCAATAGTGACTGAAGATTAGTCGTGATAGGAGTTGATCAGGAACCCACTAATGACCGTCCTCATGAGTCATAAGGACCATCATATTCTTACCTTATTCTATGACACAAAAAATAATATATTGTGTTTTAAATAACATAGGCTCCTAATAAAGATCCTAGACATTTATTCAATTTGTAATAAAATTGCCTATGCTGCGATCTAAATGGGATCCCAAACCAGTCAGTTATTCATCCGAGGGGAATTCATGATCCCCATGATCCAGAGAAAACAACTAGGGAATAAAAAATAAGAAACATTAATTATTTAAGAATGAAAATATTGTGAAACCAAAATGGAATTTATCTTCAAAATCAAGCATGATCTATCATTATGTTTGATTCCCATGCACATCTATAATGTAAATTAATAAGTTAAAATAAATAAAAACATATTAAAAATAATAATAATTCATCTCACCGTCCATATTCTATCTATAAAATAATACTAAAGAGTAAACTAATTCCACAAATATAATTCATAACCACTAATAATAATATTTGTTATTGATAAAGGCCTATTTGTCTGATGCATTACATAAAACTCGACAAACACTAACCTAAAATCCCTAAATCAAAAAATATTCTAAGAGAAATGAAGATATGAACTAGAATATTGAAACATAAATGTATATAAGAATGATAATAAAAAAGTTCATTAGGCCACCACTCACCTAGACATTTTTTGAAAATTTAAATTTGAGACCCATTTTCATGCTAGTTTAAAATAAAATTTAAAGAAGATTTTCCATTTCATTCAACACAGAATCCAAAATAACATTCACCAATCATTTCAAAAAATTTACATTCCATTCCATTTAAATAAATATAATAACAATGAATAAATATATAGGTCCCACACCCATTTTAGAAACCAAAAACATTTTTTCATGTTTATATTTGGAATCACATTTACTAAATCATATTTGTATAACTCATATTGTTTAAAAAATATCTATGAAACCATTTCCTAATAAAAAATAAAAAACCATTAAATGGTGAATTGTTATTATATCAATAAAATTGTATATTTTCATCAGAATAAAAAAAATAATGATAAAAAATCAACCATGGTGACACACTCTTCAATAAAGTAAATGGTTTAATAGATTCCGATGACATCCATTAACTAAATGCACCAACCACATAATATTTATCATCAAACCTACCATAGGTCCTAATGTGAGATATTATTAGTGTTTATATAAAAACGGACTGTCATGTCATCGAATTGTACATCATAATGCAACCCACCAGAATAGATTGTATGCAACATTATCATGCGGAACATACGCACTATCCTAGACACAAATCATAACTAGGGACAGGAACTTGTAGTGTTTTACTAACAAATGAAACATAAATCTAGACCTCCCACATATCCCTAGGTTTCCATGAAAAACATAATGTGAGGGTGAGGAAAATCAATCATAAAATCCATTAAAAATCCTAAAAAATAATCTCACACTAGCCTTCATCTCCATCACAATAGAAATATCCCTCTTTCACATTTCCATCATTAGAAGCCAATAATAAAGAACGCCCCTTGCAACCCAAAAAATATAAATAAAATAAAAAATTAGGATCAAGAAGGCCTTAAAAACACCCACAACATTTATGAACCCATTTAATATTCAAAAATTAAATTCATTGAGAAAAAATCATAATTCAAATCAATTTCTAGTTTTTGAAATTAAATTTAAAATTTATATTTAAATCAACACATTATAGTAAAATTTACAAATAAATAAACACTTTCTATAATATCATATCAAAATGATTGAAAAACCATAAAAAAATAAATTTTCATTAAAATTAGCACTAATTATCCAAACACCATTTATAAAATTCACCTTTTGGGACAAATAAGGAAAAATAATGTTTAAATGTCCCATTTTTTTAGAAAAATCCTGAAAATAAATCAAAAATAAATTTAATTTAAAATACAACGTGATATTCCATGTAAAAAATTTAAAAAATAAAGTTTAAATCCCAACTCATCTTTATTTATATCTAATGTTCTTTATAAAGATGCATTCAGTAAATCTAACAATAACTAGTGTGCATAGTTTAAAAATGTAATATTTCTAATATGTTATGAAATTTATAAAACCTTTAATAAAACATAAATTTTTTAAATAAAATGAATATAATAATAAATAATAACTTAACCACTCAATCTATCTATCGTTATAAATTTAAATTAATATGAAATTGTCAATCCTACCTGTAATTGATACCAATCGAGATAGAATAAAATATGAACGATGTCCAAATAAAGACTTACCGGTGTTATCAACAAGAAATGGAATAAATTTTAGAACATAAACTAATCCAAGCTTTGGGATGAAATTTATTTTGTGGTGGGTAAGGAAGTAAACACATGAAAAATGTAAAAGGAGGGAATATGAGACTCTATAATGGGGATTCAACAATAAAGCATGAAGAAATCAATTTGAAATCAGTAAATGAAGATGGAGACCAAATGAGGGAGGAATTATTAAATTTGTGCTCATAAAAGGGGTCATGTGACATGTAAGGGGAAATGAAACAAGGTTTTACCCCTTTAAAAACAAATACATGAATATTTTTAATATCAAATAATAATAATAATAATAATAATTTCAGGGGAAATTGGAATGTTTCACAAAAATGGTTTACCAAACCGTGAGACAACATTTATACCCACACTAAATAACTAAAATTTCCCCTATTTCTACACCCAATAAAACAAAAATCATTCATATATTATCACTAACTATTTCAAATGACATTATCAAGTGACATAACCAAACTCATGGACTAATCATGGTTACTAATAACCATTCATATTTAGCATGCATCATTAACAACATGATAAATTTATAAATTTCTCTTTCAATGTCATAAGAAAACACAATGTATCAAAATAAAATAAAATTTTAAAATAAATAAAATTTTATGGAGTAATAATATATGTATATTAAATATTATTAATTACTACTTATGTATATTTTTATTCAACTCCTTCAAATTATTTCAAAAATATTTTAAACTCTTTACAATAAAACAAAAGATAAAAATTGTGAGGAAATGATTTTTTCAAATGGGGTTGAATATAACACCTCTTTATTGTATAAAATTATCTATTAAATAATTTTTATGTGTTTAGTATCCTGTAATGCATGCTATGATGAGATTAATTGAAAAAAATATAATATAGAAATATAATTATTTAAATAAGTCTTTTATAACATAGCCATTGGATTGATGATAAATTAAAAGATTAAGCACATTATAAAAAATATACAAAAACTTTATCAAAATATAAGATTAATTATTTGTTCATAGAAAAAACAATCAATTTCCATGGTAATAATGAAACAATATAATGACATAAATAGTTATTGGATAAAATGGTCATTTTTAATAAAAGTTATTTTGCATTATATGTTTTATTTTCATTTAAAAGATAAATTTTAATAATTTTAAGATTTAATTTGAATTTTTTGACTTTATATTCCATAATATCAAAATTATATTAGGGTTAGTTTTTTAGACTAATCAGAAACCATTGATTTTTTGGATAAATAGTGAAAATTATAGATTTTATATATAAGGTCACATTTATAACATTATCAAGAAATAAATTTTTATTAAAAGGTTTGATACATATAATTTATATCAATTAAGTAATATAAATAATTTTGAAATAAAAATTTGAACTTGGAAATCAATGTTTGGAATTTTTGAAATATAAGTAATATTTTTAATCCTATAATTACTAATTTTGATAATAATATTTTAATCAATTTTTCATATAGTTAATTTATGTTTTGGTTTGGTCTCAATTAAGAAAATACCCTTTAATTTAATATAATATATTTAGGTTAATTTCAATCAATATTATACAGTATTTTGGTATAAAAATAAAAATTATGCTTTATAAAGAAATTTTTATAAAAACGAGTTTTGTTGCATTTTGGGAATGTATTTTAAAAGTAATTTTTAAATATTTTATAAATTTATTCTTAAAAACGGTTTAGAATATTAAAAATCAAAATTTCAAAATTTTTCAATATACTGAAATTTATTTCTTCATAATTAATAGTAACCGTAATGTTAGATAATTACCTTGATAAAAGGGATAATTGGTTAAACATGGTTAAGATATCAAATAAGAACTCCAAATAACCAAAAACCTTATATCTATTTCATTGAATGGGTTTATTTAAAACAATTTATTCATATCATCTAAAATATAGTAATTTTGTTCCATTTTAATTTGATAAAGACTATTTATTATTTTAGGAAACAAATATATAAAAAATGTCAGCCTCATCATTTGAATATATATAAAATGTTTCAATTAAAATAATAAAAAGTATTTTATGTTTTTAAGTTGTTATTTTTATTGTAAATAAATTATTTTTATGATATAATAATTTTTTTATTCCTGGTAATGATATAAATCCCTAAAATGTTTACGCGTCGCTGATGAATCGCTTGGGCAAGTAAGGGAAAGTTAATCTAATTTTTTTTTAAAATATAAAATGTAATTTGTTTTGGACAATTTATAGTCTTGAAAAAAATTTATTTATAAAAAATAAAGATATGTATCATTTTATATATTTAAATTATTACTCTATAGTAATCCAGATGTTTTTAAAATAAATTTACGTGAATAATTTCAAAATGAATTTGAGGATATATTATACTGCACAATGTTTAATTAATTTATTTAAAATTAATAAACAAGATTATTTTGAAATTTAAATGGAACAACTTTTATAATATAATCCATTATAAAGTTATAATCCATTTTCAAATTAAAAATGAAATTTTGACCTTTAGAGATTTTGTATCTTCTTACCACAGTAATTGTAAAAAAAAGTGTGGTCAACAAAAGAAAAAAGGTTTAAAATGAAAAAAATATCATTGGAATATTTAATTTATAATTTTCCAATATTATATTATATAATATGACAATTTTGAGAAACTTTACATGAGAATGACATACATTATATAAAAAATATTCAAGTATTTTCATGTTTTTCACCCACCCCACTTATAAATGGAAACCTTATCTTCCTACTACCAAACACCACTAGTGCCTATTAGATTAAAAACGATATACCCAATTCATTTCCCAAACTTCCATCACATGATATATATGTCATGGACTCACCAAAAACAATATTATAATTATTTATGTGTATTCTAAATGTAGATACATTAAAATGAAGTTATTGCCTTTACTAAACTATTTTCTATTTTATTATTAATTAACATAATCTAAATATTCTATAATCTTATTTAAATTAATATAAAAATATATTTACTAGAAAAAAATGTTTTAATGTAAATGGTAACACCATTTTCTATCTTATAAATATATAATGAAAAATAAAATCATCGCTCATGAAAACATATGTAGTATTGTCTCTATGAATTAATATATTTTATATTTCATTATCATATCCCATATATGGTTATATTGATAGATATAATGGATATATTTTATTTTTATGATATATTTGAGATTATTTAATGATAAAATTTCTTCTACATTCTTAATTTGTAATCTAGAAAAAAATGATGACATTGCACATTCATACGTGTGGAGGACCACCTCCATAAAGTAATGTGACATTTGCTCATTTGTAATTAATAAGGATGGACATAAGGATTAATTTAATGAATTTATATGATCTTAATTATATTTTTATCATTAAATAATTATATATTATTATTTAAATTGCTCGATTTACAGTCATTCGATAATGAAGACATCACTCTCTTGTAAATGTGACGTACGTTTTCCATGAAGTGATGAAATTAATGGTTCATCACCAACATATATATAAATGGAAAAAATGTATATAATTAATAAATATAACAATTATGACATTTTGAGAATTATTTAGATGATGAAACTATAGTGACCAGACGCCAGTAGCCCAAATGATGGGCCTTCTTTATTAAACTATCATAATACTCAAGGAATCACATCCCAATGGACTGAATAGTTTTGTTATCTGGGATAAAATGATACAAAAATGATTCTTATATTATATTTTAATTCACAAGTTATAAAATAATTTTTTTCTTTAAATAATATCATCATTCCATCAAGCATATACTGACATATTAGTCATAGTAATCATCGTGGAATTCTTGGGAAAGGAAACTAATAATGGTGATGTCAAATTATATGTAAGAGTTATGAATAACAGAACATATGTTGAATATACTAAGAATAATAAATAAGGACAGAACAATATGGAAGGTGAAATATTTGAATGTAGATTTCTTTCAAATAATTGACTAGCATAATAATTTTTATGGTAAATAACTAGAATCATATTCCATTTTATCAATATACTAACTATCATAATAAGATAAAAATACTCAATATGGAAATTTAAATATCAAAATACACATGCCATTATATTAATAAACTCATATTGAAATGCATCCAGATAAAATGTCATCATGAATATATCCAGAACAGTAATGAAATAATACATAATTAAGGAAATTATTAAGTATTGGATGCCATGTCTCAAATTTACAAGATACATTTTCTGTCAAGACCTTTCAAAAGATAGTTTAAAACATAGAAGGTAACAAAACCCACATAACTAACGCTCTCCAAACAATTCATCCCATGAGACTACTAGTGTATGTAAGGCCTATTTATAACTTGGAGCCACCTATTTCATATATATATAAATCCTTATTTATACATTGAAAAATAATATTAATTCATAAAAAAATGTATCTTATCATCAATTATCCATACTAAGTAGTTAACACATATTTATAAATATTTCCCAAGATAAACAAATGATTTTCTATATTGAAAAATATATATAGAAATAATATAATGTTATAAAAATAAAAATATAAATGAAAAATATTATGAATATTTAGTGGATATTTAATATATAATGATCATTTGAATGTGATCATTTCAAAAGATTGTTAATGAATACAAAAAATAAATTAAGAAAGTGAATTTCAATAAATAATTTGTTAAAAATATTCATAAGAAATCATGATAAAGAATAAGGATGGTTTCAATAATTTTTATTCACATTAGGGTAATAATTAAGAGTTTTTCTCATTAATTAATAGAAAAAAATAATATATATGTTAATTTTTATAGAAATGATCTGTTTCATTTAAAAAAAAATGAAAAACAATTCCACACAAAATACCATTTTTAAAAAATAGTTTTAAAATATCCTCATAAATATGAAAATCATGATTAAATGAAAATATGTTCATGATTGTGGGTAATTAGGCACATGTCATCAAATTTGAAAAGAACTTTTATTTTATAACTAAAAAAATAGAACAATGTGTATTGTTCAGAAATTGATAGTAGGACTCCTTTCCCATTTTTATTAAAAGTTTATCAATCATTATTTTGAAAAAAAAATATTACATTGAAAAAAAATTAATGGGGGAAAATGGGTGAAAATTAATTATATAAATCATTTTTAAACAATTAAGAACATTTTTTAAAACAATTTTTTAAAACTATGTTTTAGAAAACATTAGATTTCTAACTAAATAAATATATAAAGTCATTTTATTTTGGAACAAATTTGCAATTCATTTAAGTATCAATGTTGGATAAAATGGAACAATTGAAAAAAAATATCATGAATATAAATAGCATAATAAAATTATTTGTTCTATTAAATAAGGATCAAATAATTTCCTTCAACGTAAATTTAATATTAATAACTCTCGATTAGAATGAGATTGTGAAATAAACCATTACAATGATCATAATGCTGATGTGAGAATTTATAAATGAATAAATTTTTTGTATGAACTATAAATTCACCTAAAATAATTCTGAATAAAACATAATAAATTAATATTTCATTAAAAAAATAATTTAATATCAATGACAATGAAGAATTAATATAAACCCAATGAAAAGAAATTTTGGTTTGGAATACTTTACCACTTGGTATCATTTAATTTAAATCCCCTAATATGAAATAATTAAAATTGAAAATGAATATTCCATAAAAATTAGAATATTCCTGGAATAACATGAAAAAATGGTAGTATATTGACTTGAGAAAATATATTACGTGCATAACATTACAATATTTATCAATGAAATGAAATTGATATAAAATCCATTACCTTACGCCCCTTTTGGATAACGTGATTTATCAACAAATATAATGTTTCTAAATAAGAAATTTACTTATTCCTAATCCATGTAATAATTTATAATATCATATATAACTTTTTAATAATATATTATTTCCCTTTAAAAAATAATATTACAATGTTTTTATTATTTGTGGTGGAAATTTTGTTATTTTCTCAAGAATGTTTTGTCATGAATGATCCAATTATAGTGTATATTATATAGGTCTATAATATTCGGAATAAAAATCATGCAATAATAATAATATTTTTATTTTAAATTTATTTTTAAAACTACACATGAATGATTTTTATGAAAATGAAATATGTTATGTTCAAGGAGACGGTAGTTCGTACATACCCATATGAAATGTTTCTATTTTTCAAATATCATTATGGAAGATAAGGTCTGTAATATTTTACCTTTCCATACTTATCAAAACATAATATATATATATATATATAATATTATATTCTTATATATATCATCATTTTTGTGAAGTTTTGGAAAGACTGTCAAATATCTTGATGAATGAGATAACCCACCGGGACACTAAAGATGATATCACCATTACATGTGTGAAAAGAATAGAAATAATATTATATAAATTATATTTATGGAAGGATATATTTTTCATTAATATCATTATTAAATAATTTATATCACATATAATCATTAAAATTATCATTATATTCTTATATGAAATTGTTAGTTAAAGACGAATCACATATCTTCACGAGGTGGTAGTCTGTCAGACATAGAAGAGACATTTGTTTATCTTCTATAAAATGAAATGTGAAGATGATATATATGATATATTGACTAAATATGTATAAATAATATATAAATATTATATATATAATTAATATATATCTTCATGTCCAACTTTGAGAGGAACAAATTGAAAAAATGAACGACATTGATTTAGGAGCTTGTGTTATATCGTACACACGAACGATGGTTTGTAACCCATTTGATAGAATTGGAAATGGTTTTATGTCATGAATGTAATATAAATACATTAATTAATATGAAATAAACGGATTTTATTATATCTATATGCTTTTTATAAAATTTATTAATGTGGATAAGGATGGTAAATAATTATTCTTATTGAAGAATATTACATCTTCTTTGTGTTTCCTCTCTAGTTTTGCACTAAATCCACGAATTATTGTTAGAAAATACAAAACAATGCATCAGGGATTAAGGGATGGAATTTTTTAAGTTATTTTGGTAGTGATTATTGAAGCCAATGTGGTTCAATGGTGTGAATAAGATAGGACTGGTGGTGGACTTCTATAAGTGGGGGAGAGGACACATTTTATTAAATGAATTGTGTTCTCCCATGTTTTTCATCTGTAAAAGTCAATTTTTTAATCATATAACATTATTGTTTTATTGGCCTAAATATGGACACACAATATTTATCATAAAATGTTTTATGTTATTTTTAATAAATATTTTAATTTTACAACAACGTAAATCCATTTTTACCTTAACTACATTAATTTATTATTACTGAATTCACAATTAACAATTCATAAAATTAATTTTAAAATATTAAAAATTTTAAATTATTAAGAAACCAAATGTGTAATCAATTTTTGAAAATCCAAATCACATAAGTATAATTTTTCAACATAAAATTAATCCGACTAAAGGGATGAGAAAACATATTTTTAAAGTGAAATTGTTCAAAAGTTTACAATGTTTTTATATCTGAATTCAATATAAAAATAATTCGAATAATATAAATTATATTAATTGATATAAAATTTAACTACTTTTACTTCAAAATATATTCAAAACACCATTTATCATTATAAAATATTTAAACGAAAATTAATTATTGAAATAAAATTATGTATTTTTAACTATTCACCAAATAATGAAACTTCTAAAAAAATCCCAAAAATTCTCCCCAAAATATTTTTGAAATTATCATTTCCAAAATAATGTTTATTTTTTATAATAAATATCCTATTGTTGTTCAAAAATTATTTTAAATTATGTTTGTAATGCATGACTAATCAATTTTAAGAAAAATATTACTTTTCATAATACATTTCTTTTTCTTTAAAATAATTATAAATTTATTTATAATAAATATAACATTGATAAAATTGTATAAAATATATATTTTCATACGTTTTTTAAACCTATTAATTCAAATTATTTTAATGGTAAGACGATGAATGTTATTTTATATAATAATATTTTTAGTATATTTTTGTTTTGTAAACCTGCTTCTTGTGTGTAATACAAGGTATTGATAAAATTCATTCATATGTGTGTCATAAGACACATAGGAAATTTAAATTATAATTAATGAAATATATTTTAATTTATTTTTGGTTCTATTATCTATTAAAATATAGCTTTTTCATGTCACCTAATCCACTAGATAAAATGGTAATCTTTATATAATTTCATGGTGATACATTCTCCACACTTAAAAAAAATTGAATCCTCATAATTTAAATTTCCTCTTTAAAACCAAGGGTTTTATATTTATAAATTATTTTATTAAGAAAACCATAATATATAGAATTATAATAATATATTATTTTAAAAAGAGTGGAAGGTATGTATATAGATCTTAAGGAATAATTAATATGTAGGATTCCAAGTAGGAGACAATGAGGAAAAGTGTAAATATTTTTAGAGAGTTATAGTGGTAATTGATAAAATTGGTTATTGATTAGTGGAATGAAAAGGGGATCAAAATAATAAATATGTTATTATTTAAAAGAATAGTTGATTCAATATATACGATTGTAAGAGGGTAAAATTTTGGTTTCAATATCATTTTCATAATATCGAATAATTTTTTTACTTTCAATTAATATATGGAAATATACTTACTTGCTATAATTTTATTTCATAAGTATAATTAAATTATTTGATTGTACCGATATTTAACTCAAATTTTTCACTTATTATAAGCAATGAATATCCAAAAATTAATTTTTTATTCATGAATCACTGAAATTCACATTTAATGGATCATAAGATTAATAAAATATTGACAAGTCATGTTGTCTTCCTTTAAATTTTTTCCCAAAACCAATATGACCAACATAAGTAATCCAATTTAATACATTAATATACAAACCCCAAAAGTAACAATTCTATTTCATCATTAATTTTATTTTCCAATTATTTGACATCCATATAATGAAATATTAACCAGGACATAACATATGCCAATCGCAGGCGCTTCACTATTATCGTCATTCAGTCATATGTTCAAGCCCTACGAACTTCCTAGATGCGATGAGATATTACCTAACATAT
The DNA here is from genome assembly GCA_963277665.1 of Viscum album. Taxonomy (NCBI): domain Eukaryota; kingdom Viridiplantae; phylum Streptophyta; class Magnoliopsida; order Santalales; family Viscaceae; genus Viscum; species Viscum album. The sequence goes on along the minus strand of OY728141.1, from coordinate 511,523,362 downwards.
GAGTTGTCCATTTTCTAAAAATATTAATATAATTCCTAGAAGATTCAAAAAATAATTAGATTAACATTCTTAAAATAAAATTAATCATTAGATATACATTTTTCAAAGGTTTTTTATAAATCTTTTTTACAACACATAATAATATTAGTTGAATTTTATTACAAATTATTTAATGACCTTATTAACCGTAATGGATATCAATATATTTTAACATTTTTTGGAAAAATATAAATACATTATTTAAAAAATAAAATTCCATTAAAAAATATACATGACCTAAATTTATCTAATGTATCCATAATTTTGGTAGTCTACCATCACCTCAATTCTAAAAATAGGTATTTATAAATTTAAACATATTATTAATCTTAAACACATTAACTCATTATGATATATATAACATATATGTTAATGAAGAAACCGATCATTCTAAGAAAATAAAATTATTTTTAATTATTCATATAACCAAAATAACACTGGAAAAAATAATTCTATAATTTAATTTTTTTGAATCCCAATATATAAATCGGTCATCCAATATATTTTTACAGAAGTACTTCCTTAGTATAATTATTATCTAAGGCCATTCATTTTAATTATGTATTAAAATTTTTTATTATCATTTTTAATGAATCGTTTAACAGTCCTTAGAATATCCCCCATGAGAGTGAAACATGTAATGAAACAAGGCATGTTATCATGCACTAGGTAAAGATCAGATCAATCCCCATACACCCTTTATGGATTTACTTCCGCTTGGAACATCTATAAAATAATTAATTCCACTTGAAGTATCTTGATGGAGATTCATTCTATAGGAAAACCACATAATATCTACTTTACCAAAACATAAGGATGTTCTTTTATACATATCTGAAATGTCGATCATAGGGTTATGTTCCCCAATCTATTATTTCCAAAATATACTCTCTAATGTTTCTACTTAACCCTATCTAAAACCAAATGTAGTGAACCCAAACCTAGTAGTGAAGGGAAGATTCCTTATTTATTGAATTTGAATAAGATACAAGGAATCAAAACCAAAATTTTCAAATAATTTAGTAATATTGGAGAACTAAATACATGAATGAGTGATTTATTACATTTGAATACTCCAGTTACAATATATATTTTCATTATTTGAAAATAAATTTATTTCATGTATCATATCCTTGTATTGTAGTTTTAATAAAATTCAAGGATTCGATGCATATGGAAACAAAATAAGGGTGAGCACAAATAGGTATCTAGCATTTAAAACTATTGAAACAATCATGAATAAATAAAAAGTTGTCAATATAAAATGAAAAATATGACATAGTAAATATCTTAACACAAATTTCATTTAAATAATTGACTGTCATAATTAATGGAAATGTAAATAACTAGAAACACATCCTATTTAATAAATATACTAACTATCAAAAATGGATAAGGCATAATCAATATGGAAGGGTAAATATATGAACACACATTCCATTTAATCAATAAAATTATAATTAAATGAATCCATAGATAATTTCATGGTGAAGATATTCAAGATAGTAATAACTGAATACAAAATGAATGAAATTATTAATTATTTGATACCATGTTTCATATGAACATGATAAATTTTCTATTAATATAATTCATATTAAAGTTTAAATCATACTAAGTCAAACCGACTTATCTATGAATGGAAAACTGATTCATCCAATAAGATTGCCGATAAATCGAGGTAATATCTATAATCAGGCCCCAGAAATGTCATACATTTCCAAATAATTATTAAAATATCTTAAAATTTATTTAATTCATTATGATTTTCCTTATCATAATTTATCATTATTTAGTAAACTATAAATATTTATTAATTCTTCTATAGATTAAAAATTGAATTTCAACGTAGAATATCATATTTATAAATGATATAAGGTTTAAATAATAACCATTACCATGATAACTTATATTGATATTTAGGTGAAATTTAATGTGTAATTATAATAAGAAATTAATTATTTCAATGTAAACTTAATGACATAAAAATGAATCATTGAAGTTAATGTCAATACTGTCCTTGGTAAAAATATTTATAAGCCATTCGGAGAACGAATATGTATGATATTAATACAATATATAGAAATTTTATTAGTAATAAATTCATTTGGTCATTGATGAATATAAATACAATAAAATTATATTTAAAAACATTCTTTATGAAAATATCCTTTTCATTTTGAAAAACATTTTGAAAATATTTTTTTTTAAATCAATTTAAAAAACGTTTACAAAGTTCATCATAAAATTACAAAGGAATAAATAATGAAATTTTGTTCATGAAAGCAGGTAATTCAATAATTCTATAACATTTAAAAATAACATTCATTTTTACAATAAAATGGTATGTAGATTTCTTTTTTCATAAAGTAATAAGTAGGCTCATTTCATATTTTTCTTAAAATTCAAACAGTCATTGTTTTGAAAAGAAAAAATTCATCCTTTGAATTTTTTTAATGAGTACAAATGGGTGAAAATTATTTTTATAAATCCAATTTAAATGTTTAATGTATTTTTTAAACTGTACTATAAAAAATGGTTTCAGAAGAAAATAGATTTTCGACCCAAGATATAAATGATATTGGATTTTCATAAAACATTTAATGAAATAATAAGTATAAATGAGTATAAAATGGTTTTATTACCTGTAAATATCATTAATAACCATGGGAGAAAAAAATTAATGTGTTTATTAAAAAATAATTATATAATTTCCTTCAACTGAATATTAAGAACAAACAATATCAGTTAGAATGAGATTGTAAATCAAACCACTACAATGATCATAACATTGTTGTGATAATTAATCAATAATTTTTCATGTGTATCAATTTTATATCGACATAAATTAATATTAAATACTACATAATATAATCATAGGTCATAAAAAATCAAATAATATCAAAGTTAACAAATATTAAATAAAACCCTAGGGAACATAAATTGTGTTTTTGAATTCATTACCACTGGGTAACATTTAACTCAAATCTCCTTAGAAGAAATAATTAAAATTGAATGTTAAAATAACACAAAGATTGATGTATTAATTATATAAAATTAATAATGGGAAGAATATATGTAACATCCTTTTACTATTTTTAGTCACTCTTAAATACATCTTTTGAACATGCTTTGATCGGTTCTCGTTTAGGGGTGCTTCGAGTTAAATTTTTTATTTTTAGAGAATTTGTAATGTGCTTAGTTAGCACATGGTTACCTGAACTGGGAGCCCAAATAGTCAAAAATGTACAAACCCAAGTAGTGAGGGATTTTGAGGTTTTAAAATCATTAGGATGTACTATATTTATCACCATGTGAACCAACCAGGAAAACTATGTTCATGACTTTCAACTAATCAAAAAATTCAATAAAAATTCCAGAACCCATCATTTTGATACATGATCAATCCTAACTCTCTTTATTTTGTTTTCTATGGTTGATAGGGCTCTGATGGATATATTTTGGATTCCCCAAACCCCTTCTAATATGGATTTAATCTCGTTGATATTATATTTTTCCTCTCATTATAAGTTTACTCTCCATGTTCCTTCTCTCCCACTCTCTTCTCCTCTATTCCTTGGGGATTGTTATATCTCCATGTTGTTGAAGGATTTTATATTACTTTTTTTATATCATGGATCTTATTTTAATTCTTAGTTCAATATGATAAGCATTTTTTTACCAGAGTTTATCATTTATATATTTTTGATTCATATTCCCATAATTCCTATTCTGTGGATCCACATAATTTTGGTCAATTTATTTAACCCTATATTTATTGATTTAAATTGAAATGATTTCAAATATACTGTGAAATCCTGATTTTTTGGAAATTAGAGATTTGAATATTATCATCCACTAAATTCCAAAAAACCACCAATTTAATTTAGTTGGGGTATGTTTGTAGAATCGAATGGAATATTGTGAAAATGGATGGTGGAATGTAAATTGAATAATTTAAACTACGATGTTAAATAATGAAATTTAATTGTGAAATTGATTTCAAATTTTTATTTGAGGTAAATAAAATAAAGTATTTTGACAGAAACCAGGTTTATTAATAATTTAAAAAGGCAACATTTGATTAAAAACACATTTCGGGCTTTAAATGGAAATTAAAATATTTAAATTTTAAGACGGGTTTTATTATATTTTGAATAGATTTAAATCATATTTCCAATTAAGAACTTTTTTTAGTGGACATTAAATATTGTGTATTTAGTGAGTTATTTAGGATATCACTATTTTAAAAGTTTTCAATACTAATAGTACCTATGAAGCAGGTCACATCCCAAATTGGATGGGGTGGGATCTTATTTTTCTATTGTCTAAGGGACATGTGTACATCTATTTCAATGATATCTATTTGAGTGTGAGGGAATATCATAAACTAGAACTATTATACCACATGGAAGGTGACCATTTTTTTATTATTAATGTTTTGATATGTATTCCATTATTTAAAAACTCTATTAAACCTACCTTGTGAATTTATATAAATAATATTATATAAAATGATTATTAATCCATTTGGTTATGGTATTTCCATCATTTGAAATGTAATGCCTAATTTTTTTTAAATATGATATTTTAATTCTAAACATACTTATTTAAAATTGAAATTTGTATTTAGATAATTAATTGTGAAATATAATAATGAAATATATGGTGAGACCATACTATGATTTTATCTCACATTCTACTTTTTCCACCAGGTGATTGTATATTATCTTCATTTAGGTTCAATGAAGTGTAAAGCACACCGTGGAGGTGGTTCTCATTATTGATTTTTGGGCTTGGAGAGTTGCGTCCATTGTGACTTCTATTTTTACCATATTTTCTCATTCTTTGATGATTTAATTTCTGTTTTTTACTCAATATTGACATCTATTACATTTATCCCTATGGATTTTATCTTATATGCATACTTTCTTGTTTATCTTTCTTTGACTATGTTTGAGGATTCTTTTCCCACTATCATATTTTGTGATTTGAGGTGCTAGTCCAAAACGCATGGGTATTGGGAATTCCCTTCTTCCTATATCGTTAACGGGGTGGGTATTGGGGTACCATGGTGTTCGAGCTAGTTCGTGAAAATCTGGTATCAATGTTGTAGGGTTTTTATCTTTTATTTTTGTTAGTATGTAGTTTCCTTTTCATTTCCTGACATAAAACATAGATCTTATTGAGTGCATGGATAGCTATCACTATAATGAGACTTAATTCACCATTGGTGGGTTGGGAAAGTGGTATTGAGGATTAGTTATACTATTTCCCAAATTCTAATTTGGATAAGAATAATTACAAATATCATATTCTATCTATTGAGAATAATTATCATTGTGCTCTTATTTTATAGTTGTTTCATATAATCTATATGATGTCTTCAATGTTGTCTACTGATTTTTTTTGTAGCATCATGCCTCTAGTTGGATGTGAAAATTAGATGTAGGAGGAAGTGTAGATAAACCTGAATGATTGAATCCTCTCATGGACCATAATCTGGTTGAGGTTGTAGTGCGTGCTCTCCAAGCTATAGTACATGTACCTACATCAATTCCCATTCTAGGTCCAGTTATAGATCCTCAAAGAGGTGTTTTACCGAATCATGATCAGGAGCTCCTACTTCGTAATCCTACAGTGTTATATTGATCAATTGATCCAAAAATATGAGTATTGGTTTTGAGATATTATGTTTATGTTTGTGTTTTTGGAAACACCATAAGAAATAAAACGTGAAATGTGACACCTTTAATCTAGAAGGACTATTAAGTAAATATAGGGACATGATGGTGATGGTGAAAAAGAATAAGGGATTAGAGTGGACAAACTTTAAAGTTAATTTCAAAGACCAATTCTATCCAGGGCATATGGTGTTGGATAATGTTTTAGAGTTCTACAAAATTGAGTAGGATAACTGTGCAGTGATAAAATGTGAAAATTGTTTTGCAGAGCTTGTTCAATTTTCACTAAAGATTATAATGAATAACAGAAATGAATATTCAATTGTTAGAGATAGAGATTTGATGAGATATTCATTCACATGTTTTTTTATTAAATATGGAATCATAATATGATGTGCTAGATAGAGCGTTGATGGTCAAAATGAACATGGCTAGTAACTCAGGGTTGGAAGGAGTTATTTTTCTCTTAGGTTTTATTCTGTGAATTCCTCTAAATTGAAGATTAAGAATGATGATTTTGCTATTGGTTACCAATATTAGGGTTTTTATTGATCAATTTCAATTCTTGATATGTGACCATTGATTTTTACCTGTGTGGAATACCCGTAAACTCAAAATAATTTTTTAGTGAGTCAACCATGATATGTGGCTCATATTGATGGTGAATTCACTTGTGAAAGTTTTACCATGTCTACTACACTCCTCATAGAAGAACGAGATCATCTACCCCAAATAAAACTGGAGGTCAATCAGCTTCCTCCTAACTATAGGGGTTCCGTCCACATACATCTATAATTATAATTATTAACATAGTGGAAGAGTCTCAAGAGGATGAAGATATAGGTCCAAGAACTATGATAGGTACAATCATTATTACTTCATAATTATTTACTAATTTATTTCATAATAGTTCATCATATAAATTTATTTCAACCCATATTTTGAATATAATTAATTTTAATAATGAGATTTTTTCTTATGTGATGTATATAAGTAAAACCCTATGATTAAAGACTGGTAAAAGTAATTGTATTCCAGTTTGTGTTTTACCATTATCAGATATTATGTTTTTTTGGAAATTTCCAGCTCTTCATTTGAAAACACTTGATGGAATTTTTGGGATATATTGTCTAATTTTATAAGTCTGAGATTGATTTTTAACTTCGACAAGTCTCTTTCATTACACCTGATGTGGTGTCTCGTTTCCTTTTAGGTTAATGATACAGTAGGATGAATAGATATAGAACTTCTTATCTAGAGTTAGAGAGAGTAATATCTATGTTCTATTTTAATCTAGATATAGAATCTTTGAGTGGTGATCTCTGTCATTTTGTTATCGAGTGTCCCAAAAAAAATTGTTTTAACTTTTCTGTTTTTCGACCAGTAAAGGAGGTAGATTTTTCTTTCAATTTAGTTTCTATTATTCATCCTATATTAATTATTTCATATCGCATGGAACCAGCTAAAATTAAAGAGTTTAAGACTCAGTTGTTTGATCTATTATATAGTATATTTATACACCATATTTTGTCACCTATGGTAGAACTCATTATCATTCGTATGAAAACCAATAGGTCAATTCATTTTTTTTATTACCAAAAATAAAATTGAGTCACGGTAATGAAAAATAATGTATTTACATTGATTTTTTTTGAACAGTTGAAAGGGGAAAATTGATTCTTAATGATTGATCTTTGATCTGGTTACCATCAGTGGAGAATAAATGAATCATACATTTAAGAAACTACCTTTTGGAGAATATATGTCCACTTGGAGTACCTTTCCATGGCATTTTGTTTAGCCAATGGTCCTGCAATTTTTATGGTGTTAATGAATAAGATATTCAAATATTAATTTTATACTTTTGTGGTTGTATTTTTTGATGACATACTTTTTAAATCTATCTCTGTGGTGGATCATGTTCATCATTTGAGAGAAGTTCTAAAATTCTTGAGTAACTATTAACCGTATGTCAATAATTCAAAATGTAATTTATGGATTCAGGTAGTGAAGTTATTGGGAAATTTCATGTTGGAAAACGAAATTTCAGTTGACCCTAAAAAGGTGAAACCTATTTTGAAATGGGGGAAACCCAAAATTATATTCAATATTCAAAGTGACTGGGGATTTTCTGGGTATTATTAATGGTTTGTAATGGACTGATCAACATTAGAATCTCTAAAGACTGATCTAATATGAAAGGGAGTAATGTTTTATTGGGATTATATATTTCAGAGTTTTTTAAGATGAAACATATTTTTACTATTGTGACTATGTGGACTCTTCCAGAGGGTGGGAATTACTATGTGGACTTAAAAAATTAATTGGGTTTAGGGAAAGGTCATGTTCTTATATATGATTGTCATGTCATTACTGATGGATCTCGATTACATAGACCCTGAGAGATGAATTACCCAACCCAATAACTTGAACATGAATAGGTGATACACCCACTTACAAATTAGTGGTATTACCATTTCAGAGAGACGATTATCTTGTATTCTGACCACAAGATATGGAGTTATATCTCCTCTCAAAGTTAATAAAATCTAAAATAGTTTAACTGAGACGAATACTTGAATTATTTATACATTGACATTGTCGATACCATGGGGAAACATAATTTTATCATAAATTCATTGAGAATTAATCTTCCAACCTAAGATGTGAAAACATCATCAGAAGAGTGGAGCTCGAGGGATCTTTTTGTAACACCCGAGACTTTTATGAGAAATATTTTGTTTTTAAATAATCAAAAGAATCATTCACTACAAACAACACTATATTTTCTTTCTTTACACGCATGCGCGGCCTTCCTCGATAGCTGGTGTCGTACGCAATACCGAGTTTCACTAAATAATGATATGCTATTAAAATATTAGTAAAACTAGCCGTTATGAATAGTAAAAACCACTTTTTGAAATTTTATAAATTTTATTTTTCAAAATGGCCTTTATTTTTGGATTCGGAATATCGAAATTAGCCTAGGGTAAAATTTTGGTATTTTTCTGAAAACTTTCAATTTTTGATGAATAGTAAAACCACTAAGTGGTAGTTAAAAAACTGAATTGTTCATAAAACATAATTTTACCCCTTCTGTGAGTGGAATTTCGAAAATCCGAGAGAAACAGATAATATCAATGACTAAAATTTGGTTCAATGAGATGAAAATAATTTTTGGTGAACAGTAACTTTTTACTTTTTTTACCACGATTCAAAGTAAATAGGCTAGTTTAGGGTAAAAATGATATTGTTATTACCCTAAAAAATGTCTTAATTCTAATGAATAAGTGTAATTCGACCAATAACAACCTTAGGAATAAAATATGACCATTTTGGCCCACATGGATTAGATTAGGACAGTTATTATTAATTTATTTAAAGAAGGGTTAAAATAGTTAAAATCAATGTTTAATAACTAAATCATTTCTAAATGGGGTTATACATAAGATAAATTCGACTATAAATATTAATTAAGAAGATAAAAATATTTCCTACATAAAGGTATTTTATTTACAATTTTTAGACATTAAATAATTTAATTTATTTATGAAACAATGATGATGCAGTAATTACCATAATAGTAAAAAATTAGAATTATTGATATTATTAATAACCAAATAAATATAATTTGAGACTTTTTATGAATTACACTAATTTTATAGGTTAATATGACATGTTAGTATTGATTTAATTAACTTTTCTCGAAATAATAATTCTGTTATGATTTTCAGAAAAATCAATTACTAAATATTGTCAAAATTGACATAAAATAGTTTTTAAACAAAATATTATATTATTAATTGTTATATTATTCCTAGAAATCTAAGGTTCTGACAAATGACTTAGATAAGGTTATATATATTAATAATAAACAACTTGGGTGTTATTTTGGCTTGTTATAGTATGTTTATTAACCTTATAGTGTAAGAATACAAGAAGACACGGTAAAAGTAAAATTATTTAACTTAATGTTAAATCTAAATGATAAGGTTAAAAATAGGAACCTAAACTTGTCTAAATTCTATTGGATGAGAGGATTTCGACCCATCCCCAACTTAGTTTCAAAATAAATCAATTTAGAGCTATTTAAAACCGAATTTGTATTTATAATAAAATAATATTTTTAGTTATTCCAAAGGTGCCCCTCACCTCCCTTATAAAAGGGCACCTCCTCCCCCTCTTCCTCACACCACATTGAGCCTTCATGCTCGGAAAAACCCTGGAAATTTCTTTTCTAAACTTCCCTAGAGACATCCTAGAGGTCCTGGTCTTCTTCAAAGACCAATTTTAGTTCCCTAAAATGAGGTATCAAAGAAGCGCTTCAATGAATAGGTAATGTCGGTTACCGATTCATTCATCTTTATTTCTTCTTCAACTTCTTCTTATTTAGTTGTTTAATTATGAAGTAATAACATAAGTATCACTAATATACTGATATGTTATTATATTTATGAAACAAACCTATTTCAACATCTATCCATCCTACGGAAAATGAAATCACCGCACGTGCGTACGTACGGAATACCGTCTCCACGCCGTGGTGTAATCTATTTTCCCCCACCACCTTACTTGGATGGGTATAATGGTGTAAATAATGACTATATATTATTATTGTAAAATGATATTGATTATGAAATAGTATACATACACTCCAATACAATTCCACGATCATGGGAACGATATCATCGCTCGTGCGTACGTACGGAATACCGTCTCCACGATGTGATGTGATTTGTTCTACATGATCTTCATTGAATAATGATTATATAATTGAATTTAATGAATAAATATGATATATAGTACATTAATACGATTCTGGAAATGATGTATCTATAAACAAAAGAGAAGAATAAGAATTTATTCGACAAAACACGCATAAGAACAAAATCTTATAAACACCCGAATAACAAGTAGAAATGAAATATTACTACTAAGAAGCCAAGAATATGACCATATATGATATCATAACAATAATTATGATTATGGAATAAGTAAATAACATTATTTAAATCATTATACTGGAGGTTCAGACATTTACGAGGCAAATCGGACCTAAGGTAAGGGAAATATCAAAATCTTATTTTTATCCGAGATTGTTTATACTATGAAATTTACTGGGGTGTATTTTATCATACACATCCATGTTTCCTCATTATGTAATATTATTTCCATCAACCTAAATTTGTTTAAATCCAATTTTACCCTTCGGTGAGTTTTTAGTAAAAGATATGAAAGGAATCTGTTGTCTTTTTTCGTACGAAGTACTTTTTGACTTTTCTGAAAAAAGTACAAGAAGAATGTTTTTTTAACATATACGGAATGAATGGATTTTTAAAAAAAAGTTTCCAAGAAGCTTCCTTTACATGTTTCAAGTTTATTTTTAATCAACTTCTTTTAGTTTAAAATTTTATGACATGTTAAGAAATGAAAAAAAATTGAAGTAGAAAGAATATTTTCCTCAAGAATGGAGTTCAAGTGTTTTATCAAAATTATTTTCCATCTACGATAATACAGGGTTCTGTTTATATCCCTATTATTACATTGATTTGACTATGTTGTGATGGAATTATTTTTATGAATTCCTTTATCTTATATTAATTGTTTTATGATGAGATTTTGTTTAAGAATCCCATTTTTATTACATGGGTTATGCAATGATGTATGATTTATGATTTTGTGGCACACATAAGAATGGTATCATTATGAGATGGGTGGGACCTAAATCTCCCTCCAATTCATTGGGTAAAGATTTTATATCTCATGATATAGACATGGCTGGAACGGCAGGTTATACCGGTTCAGTGAAACAGGACTGAAACGAGGAGTGAACTCGGTTTAGAAATGGACTTTGTCCTCTAATATAGTCTTCGCAATGAGTCTTGACAAATAAGAAATGATTCTCTATGATTATGTGTGTACGACACAAAGTTTCATGTTTTACGTTATGATTATTGGGATTTCATTTCACTACTATCATTTATCCCATGTTATGAAATTATGCTCTCTTTTGCAGATTATGATTTCCAAAATGTTATATTCTTATGAATATGATGTGATTGATATTTCTTTTTTTTTACCCTTACTGAGCATTTGAGCTCACCCTTTTTGTGTTTTCTTTCCCCAGGTCAGGAAGAAGGTTATTAAGTAAGATATGCCAAAAGGGACCATAGATATGATGAAATAAATGGGAGACAGTGTAGACGATTTATGAACGAGTTGTTTATGTTTCCCAGTTTCTAAAGACACTAGATATATACGGTCCTTTCCTGGTTTGGTTATATGTTGTAATAAGTGTGCTTCAATTTTGAAGTAATAACAATGTATGTAAATTATGGGTCGTTATACTTTTGGTACAGGTTTGTATAGGTGTTTGAGAACCTGGATATGAGGATTCATTGTTACACGTTTGGATTACATCCACTCATCTAGAAATTATTGTTCAGGAAAAAGATCTTAATGATGATTTATATAGCATTAGAGACTCTTTTTATGATGGGGAGACTATTTATGACCAATCATTCTCCAAGGAGGGAATTCTATGTTATCAAAACCGTTTTATGGTACCCTTTTCCATTATGAAATATATGGTGGGGGGTTTTTATAATCCTAATTGGTATTGCACCAAAGAGTCATAATGGTTATCTATCTCAAGAGTCATAGATTCTAGTGGATAGGTATAAGACATGGAATTGTTGAATTTTTCACTAATTTCTATATGTGTCAATAGGTCATGGAGGAGCAGTAGAAACCTTCTGGTTCTTATCAGCTAATTCTAATGTCTACTTGATTGTGGGATGAGATCCCAATGTACATTGTGATTGAGTTTCCATTTACCCATAGAATGAAAAATTTGATTCACGTTGTGATTGATTAGCTAACTAAATCATCCCATATTATACCCAATAGTGATTCATGCAATGTTGAAAAGCTATAAATTCACTAAGTGGAAGAGATTAAAAAATTTCACTGTGTTCGACAATCTATAGTATATGATAGAGATCCCGAGATTACTTACTGTTTTTGGAGAGGCCATCACGAGGAACTGGGATATCTTGTTGGTTTAGGCATGAAAATCCATCACTACTAAGATGGCCAGACCAAAAATGATATATAGATTCTTGATGATATGCTTTCCTTATATGTGATTTACATTGGTTAGGATTGGGATGACCATTTGGTGATGGTTGAGTTTTCATAAAAAGATATTAATAGTCCACAATCTGGATAGATCCTTTTGAGGTCTTTTATTAATGTCCTTCTAACTCTCTATTGTGTTCGTCATAGATCGGTGAAAGATCAATGGATTAAAAGTCCATAGTTCAAGAGATTAAAAATGATTAATTTGATTCATCAAATGATGTTGATGGAATAGATATGGTGCATGTCATATTATAATCATTTTGATAGGCCATTATAATTATTAGTTAGTGACCAGATGTTCCTGAAGGTTTCACCTCAGTTGGGTCATTGTAATGGTGGGATGAAAGGGATACATGATCCATATCATTTTGATCTCATGAGGTTGTTATGATGGGGGGGTGAATTCCTTTACCATTTATCAAAACATCTACAGCTGAAATCAATATATAAAATGTTTCATGTATCTTAGTTATGAATTTATCTTTCTAATCCATCACATGTTCTGAGATGGTGTGATCATGATGTGGAACCTTATTTATCCACGAATGACAATCCAATATTGATTGTTTATTTTGAAACCAAATTACTTCTTGATGGGATGATACCATTGGTTATAGATTTATGATTACATTGTTCATATGATCATGAAATGTAGTAGGGGAAGGATATGATGAGGGGGAGTTGGCCTCATATTTTTGAAAAAGAAATTTTGTAATAGGATTTTTGGGGACAATAAGATTATATAGTGGGGAGGTTGGAACATTCTGTTACTATTTTTAGGTATTCAGAAATTCATATTTTGGAATTTTTTTGTTGGGTCTCATATAGGTGTTCTTTGAGTGATATTTTGTAATTTTTTAAGGTATTTTGGTCTGTTCATAGTTGGTACACTTTTTTCCCATACAGTGTTCCATGCTAATGGAATCCTAAAAAACACAGGTAGTGTGGATTGTACAATTAGCACACGGTTTGAGAAACCATTCACCCAGAAATGAGAAACCAAGAATACCTTCAATAGGGGGTGCATGGATAGAGATTTTGTTTTCTAACAGTGAGTCCCAGCCTCAGTAACTATTCATTCAACTTTTTATTTATCCAAAAATCCATAAAAATTAATAAACCCTCCTTTTTAACCCGTGCTCATCCCTTACTCTCCCAATTACATTTTCTATGGTGCAAAAGGCTCTGAAGGACCAATTTTGGATCCTACAAAACCCTTTTAAGAATATTCAAATCTATAATATCATTCGTTCATTTCCTGATATGTTTCCTCTCCTCATTCCTTCTCTATCTCTCTTATCTCATATCTTTCTTAAGGTTTTTATTATCTCTTTGTTCTTGGATGATCTAATTTAATTTGATTTAGATGTTAAATATTTGTTTGATTCTTGTTTCATCATTTTCAATGTTATTTATTATTCTTCCTATTTTGTGATTTGTGATTCATGATCCTAGGACCATCGAAAGGTTGTTCCGTTTAAGATTATATGATTTTTTACTTCCAAATTTCTTAATTTAAATTAAATATCATTCAACTAATGTTTATAAAATCAATATATTTTAATTTGGTAATTTGAAATTGATTTTTTATAGAATTGGGGAAACCCCCAAAATTTTATTGAATTGAGGTGTATTAAGGAATTTAATGGAATATTATGAATTTTGATAGTGGAATATAAATTGTGAAATTAAATTTGGAAATTTATTTTTGAAACTAATTTAAAAAATTTATTTGAGAAAAATTAAAAAAAAATTATAGAAACATTATGGTTTCATCATGGAATAAGTCAGGATTTGATATAACCCTTATTTTAAATTTTAATTGGAAATTGGTATATTGAAAAAGGTGAAATGGTTTGAACTTTACATCAATCTTTTCAAGAAATATATTTCCCACAACTGATCGTGGTTAGAGCACATGAAAGGATAGGTTGTTAGTAATTTATTAGAAATAACACTATATTTATGCATTACATCAATAAAAATACATATATTGTATGTCACATCCCTATTGGGTTGGTGATGGATTCTTCTTTGACAAGTGTCTAAAGGATGTGGGAACACTTATTTTAATGATAACTATTCGAGTATGATGGAAGCCTATAACCTAGATCTATCATTCATATTGGCAGATGACCATGTGGTTCATTGTTAATGTTTTGAAATGTATGCAATTGTTTAAAAAAATTATCAACACATTATGTATGAATTTATATAAACTAGTTTTTATAATATTTTATTTAATCCATTTTTATGCTATTTCCATCTTTCTAAATGTAATTTATTATTTTTGAAAATATTATTTTGAAATTGAATACTTTTTTATTTAAAATTGAATGTTCCATTTTATTAATTAATTCATACATATTATTATTAAATCATTTCTGAATCACTATTGGGATTTTATATCACACTCGTCTTTTTAATTCAGTTTTTTTATATTTTCTTCTTCAAATTTCGAGTGTGGTTAATGCGCCCCTTTGAGGTGGTTGTCATTGTTGATCCTTAGGTCTGTAGAGTTGTGTAGGTTTGGACATGGGTTACTACCCTATTGTATGGTATGTTGATGATGTAATTTGGGTTATTTAAACAGATTTGAATTCCATAATAGTTCACCATATATATTTTTCTAATATTCACAAAAAAATGTGTATCTTTTTTATTCCTTGGTTTTGTGGAAAATGTTTTCCCACATTCATATTTTATGATGCCAGGTGCTAGTAGGTGACCTGTGGGGATCAGAAATGCCCTTTGGGCTATGCCATTGCTGGCTCGGGTATTAGGATACTAGGGTATATAAGACATTTAATTAAAATATACTCCATATAAAATAAATTAGCTTAATAACATTTCAATATGCCATAATAAAATGAAATTGAGACTATATACATTAACTTACGCTCCCTTTTGGTTGAATGAGGTTTAAAATCATATATAGTGGTTTTAAGTATTTTATTAACTTATTTAGATAACATATTAATATCTATTAAATCATATATTATCCTTCTATGACATCTTATTACCCATTTATTAATAATCATTCATTATTTTCATTGTTCTGGGTGTTTTCTGCCTTGTTTTATCAAGCGTTTTTCATCAAGAAACATATAGTCCACTTACATTATATATAGTTCAATAATATATAGATTAATAGTAATGATATAATTATTTTATTTTTAAATAAATTTTCTTTTTAAAACAAAACATAAAATGTGGTTATGAAAAATGAAGTACAACATGATCATGGAGATTATTGGTTATATGTACTCCTGAGAAACTTTTCTCCATTTTGATATTAATTATGGAGTGTAGGTAAAAAAATTACTACTATTGCATAATTATCATAATATTATATATTCAATGTCATATTCTTATATATTCCATCCATGTGGTGTAGTGATGATAATCATGTCAATTGCTTCGTGAAGGCAGTGGTCCACACATAGAAAAATGATATTGTCATCTTTACATGAGTAGAAATAAAAAAATAAAATGATATTTATTATCCTTATATAATTATAAATATTTCATTAATATCAAAATTATATCATTTATACCCATAAAAAATTTAAATCATTATTTATCACCTTCCATATAAAATTTTTTTAAATATGAATCTACATCACTTCAACAGGTGGTAGTCTGTCGTACTCATGAGTGGTGTTATCATATGTCCATATGGAATGTAAGGTAAATATATATATATATATATATGTGATATAGTGACTAAATAGGTATAAATATTATATAAATATTATATATATACATTATATACATCATCGTTCCTATCCTTGAGAGGTGGAAATGGTAAATTAAACTATGTCAGTTTGCGAGTCAGTAATCAAATATACACAAGAAAGATGACTTCATAACCATTTTGATGGAATTATAGATGTATTTTGGTCTTTAATTTTGTTATAAAAATATCATATTCTTTAACTTATAATGATTTTTTTATCCACAATTAATAAAAATATTTATAGATGATGAGAAAGAAGTAAAATAGAGATTCTCTTTGAAGAACATTACATCTTCTTTGAGTATGCACCTTAGGTTTGAAATAAAGCCTTTCTAAGTTGAATTTATTCTCAATATAGGTATAATAAGATAATGGGATGGATGTTTGGATGTTATTTTGGTTTTTTTACATATGTATTGTGGATTTTCGGTGTGAAGAAGAGATTAGTGTTTGTGGTTTTTTATAAGTGCATGTGGGGACACACTTGGTATTTTTCAATTGAATTTAGTGATCCCGCATTTTTTTACTGAAAAAGGGTCATAAATTGGACATTATAAATCCATGGAGGTTTATTGGTATAAATATATCCAGAAATTGATTTTTATAAAAGTTTATAATACATTTTTACCCATATATTTTATGTTTAACCCCTGGTAAGCAGAGTTTGACCTTGACCCCAATATTTAATTTAAACTATATTCACTATTCATTTAGTTAAAAATTTATGTTGAAGTTATTATAAATTATAAATTTGGATGATTTCAGATATGGATTTCATTTTTTTAAATTCATTTAGCAGAATTGTAAAACTTAACTTAAAAATAATCTCATAGATGAGATACGAATTACTATTTTGAAGTGAAAATGTTCAATCGTTTAAAACGATTTTATATCTAAATTCAATATAAAAATAATTAATATGAGAAAAATTATATTAATTAATAATAAGTATAACTACTTTAACCTAAAATATTAAAAATTAATTATTATGTTTTTATATTTTAATGAACATGTAGTTTTCAATTAAAATTCAGAATTTTCACTATTAATCAAAAAAAGAATCTTCTCAAAAAAATAAAAAACATTTGCGCTATGATAATTTTGGTATTCAAATTTTATAAAATAATTTTTATTTTTTTCAAATAAATTTCATAAAAGTCCTATAAATTTATTTTAAATTATTTCATCAAAGCATAACTAAACCATCTTTAGAAAAAAATCATTTTTTTCAAAAACATATATTTTTCACTTAAATTATTATAATATTATTTTTAATAAATATATAATTAAAAAAATGTGTATCATATATATTTTCAATTTTTTAACCCTATTCATATCTATAATTATAATTTCTTGGCGATAACAACCATATAAAATAATAATAATAATATTATATTGTTCTTTTGTAAAACCCGGTCCTGCGTGTAATAAAAGCTATCAAAGAGAGTCTTTGTTACATTTATCATAAGATATCAAATAAATTAAATTTATTCATAAATAGATATAGTTTAAATTAATGGGGAGATATATTATCTTTTATGATAGTTGTTTCATGTAACATTCGTAATGTAATGAAATGTTATTCTTTTATAATTTAGGGTGGCAAAGAAACCATGAACAAGATCCAAGGATTGTAACTCTCAAACCAAAACATTCATGGGAAACATAACTGTTAACACCATGGATACTAATTTTAATAATGAATTTTCAATAAATGGGGACATGTAATTTATAAGTGAATGAAATAGTATACAATGAGTATAAGTAATTACTAATTATATATCATTAAAAATAATTTAGTATATATGAGGATAAGAGTATTCATGGAAAATCTCAGGACTTGAGGTAAGGCCATCATCTCAAATTTCATTCTTTGAGACACGGTTGGTATTATAGTGATATATATTTTATATGGTGTATATGAATCCACAATTTAGTATTATATAATAAATATATGTTTTTCATGTTTTTTAATAATTCATTCATAATTATAATTTTTGAAGAGCTTATAAAGAATATTTTATAAAATCTTTTTGTGTTCTTTGTCTAAATAATTCTTCACTAGTACATATTTCATGTTTTATAGATATCTGTATTTTCATGGTTTTTATACTCAACCATTGATATATTATATAATAATAAATTTATATTCATGGTATTAAATTTTCTATTTGATGTAAGCTCATTCATGGGATATATGATTCAATAGTTATAAAAGTGGAAAGCATTTTATCTCAAATAACCTTCTTTGTAAAATCTTTTATATTACGCAAATATTTTTTATATATGTAATATAATTTTAACTTTGAATTATTAATTCTTTAATATCATTTTACTCTTTCAATTTTATTTTTCTTTTCTTATTTTATTTTCTGAGGAGGTTTTGAATCAAATCATAAAAAAATTATTTGGTCTCTTCATCCCAATATTCATTAATTGTAAAATTATTACTGATATGAATCTATTTATGTTTATATAATATATATACTACCCAATTTATATGTTATATAATTAATTTTTTTTATTCAATTTATATAATGATCTCTTTGAATTTATTAATTTTATGTTCTTTATGATTCAAAAGTTATCACAGTGGTATGTTTTTCTCATCTCAATCTTTTTCACATTATAACCTATGTAATATTCACATCTTATTTTTAATTATCTTATGTATATACTTCAAATGAAATTATTTTATAAACATATTGATTAAATATATATTAATTTAAAAATCCACTAAAGGTTCTATCATTCACATGGTTTTAGTTCAAAGGATACCAAATCGGTAAGGGTTTATTTTTGTAATATCATTTCATTTCAAGGTTATTTATGTTAAATTTATAATGAGGAATATTATATGATCTTTACATATGAAAACTCATAAATTTTCATCCCATAGTATTATTTCAAGTGTATTTTTCCTTTACTTTTCTCACTTTGGTACATAAAATTATCAATAAATATTTTCATAAATGTTTTCCTGAATTTACTCAATTTGGTATGGAATCATTAACTTCATTTTTGATGGTCTATCATTATTGTTTGGTTTATTTTTTTAGATATATGTTTTTTAAAATGATAATTTTTCCTACCATTGAATTTATTTACAAATTACTAAACAGAATACTTTTATGGTGTTTCATACGACTCACATTTCACATTTTATAATTGTTTGAGAATAATGAAATCATTTAATAAATACGACAAGAAAAAATTCTCCCTCCCTCAGGAAATTCCTTCACCATGATGCTTCAATTAAAATTTTCAAAGGTTTTTAAAAGAAAATAAATTTGACATAGTTTTCATAATTTTAATTTAAAATGTTACTAAAATAAAATAGATTTCTCCTCTTGATTTTAAAATTATAGATTCCTAATCATTTCATAAAAAAACCATCTTTTAGACAAATATTAAATATAAAACATTATGATCCAATCTATGTCCAAAAAGGTTTATTTTAATTAAATAATTGATACATTAACATCTTATTTTGGTACATTCTAGCTTATATATCACCAAGTTAATATCATATTGTACCATATATGAATTACCATACATAAAACCTTTCTTCATAACCTTGAAAAATGAACCATAAGAATGGTTAATCTCAGATGCCTTATCAAGGTAACATGGTAAATATCATTCGATGATCATATGAAATAAATAGAAAAGTAGAAGGGCATGAAATCATCAACATAACATGGAAGTTAATACCAAATATGTCAAATACCATAAACATGAGTCAAAAGATTTAGAATTATCATTTAAAATTACATGAATCATAATTTTGATAAAACATCACAAATAAATCTTGAATTATATGATTAAATCATAATCATCTCGTAAATGGGTTATACTATCACCTGTATAAAAACCATTTCATATATCAATGTTAACTACCAATACCATCATATCAATGTGTATTATGCATCAACACTTATCTTCCATATTATAATGGATTAGAGGTCATACCCAATTTCCCATATTGGATCATCCATCATCAGAAATTCCCCATTATAGATCAATCACCCCAATTAGTTTCTTATAGTGGATCAATAACATCACCTTTTTTCTGATAATTGTCTAATGAGATATAGATATTTACCCAAATTCATTAAGGGGATATATAATTCATGGAAAACTAATAACATAATTAAAAAAATTCATTTTTTTTCATCAATATCATAAAAAAGTCACCATGTCATCATATATTATCCTTTTAAAATAAAATGAGTATCATAAACATTTCATAAATTCATAGTAGTATAACTGATGGAATGTAAATTTGTTTCATAAAAATATCATAGTCACAGAAATAAAATACATAGAGAAATAATAAGAAGTTATCAATAGATAATATCCCAATTAAAAAATAAGTATCATCAAATTATTTTATCATAAATGAAGAGTTTATTTAAAATACCATTAGAGGATTTCTAGAGTAAAATACCAATTTCATTTTTTAATTATTTATTTTAAATAGGAATAATTAAAAATTATTATGCTTATTTATTTATTTCAAATATAAAATTGAACATTTAGGGTAATCTTCAAATCATTGAGGGATCATGAAGGTGATAAATTTTGTTCATGCTGTATACATTCAAAAAAATATTTCAATGAAAATTTTGATAAAATATCAAAAGTACCTCATTCGGATAAAATAAGACGATTACATTCAAATTTTTTATATAAATTAATACATGGGGAAAATTAATTCTAATTATAATCTATAAATAATAATAATAATTTCCTAAATACATTTTAATCAATGCATGGATAGAGAAGAAAAACATTATGTATCAAATAATAAAACATAGTCTTTTTTTCGAGAAAAAACATTTTTTCTATTTCTTATTATGTTAATGATTGGTAAACATGTCTTCCACAAAAATAACAAGATGATAAGGTAAAATAATTTTGTTTTTCATTTATTATTCATATCATTTCCTCTATATAAATTCCAACATAAAAAATTAACTATTAAAATGGGATTGATACATAATTCTCATACCTCATTTGTCATCTTTAATCGTAATAAACCATTCATCCTAAATAATAAATACACATTTACTATAGATTTATTCTTGAAACACACTCATATATGTCATACTGTCTATTATTTACTTATAACATATTCTCTCTTTTTTATTAAATTTTTTTATTTAAATCTCTGTTCTTGGTGTCACCGACTTAATTTTTAATGAAAATTTGGTTTGACAATCTTGGTATTTATAATTTGATCATGGTTCCATAATATCAATTATTTAAATAATTATATTATTATAAAATATATTTATTATATATATATATATATATATATATTCTAATTCATACATAAAATGTATAGATATTATAATGATTCTATTTTTCATAGAGATGATTTGTTGTTCATAAGCATGAAAATTATTTTCACTTTTCAATGGATGGAATAAAATAAATCTATATAAAAATTCACTATTATATGTTGATTAGGATATATTATATTTTAGGTATATTAATTAAATTTATCTTTATTACTATCCAAGTTAATAGGAAGTTAAAAATGAACCACACCGCTTCTTGAAGGTCATAGTCGACACATACAAATGAGTGATCTTATCATTTTCAAAGGGAGGGGGTGAAGGTGTATAATGGTTTATACACCCTCATAATAAAAATTAAATATATTTAATATACTATATTAATTATTTTATAATTGATATCATATAATTATATGAGGTATAATAATAAAATAAATTGTATATGATTAGATAAGAGTTATACCACTTCATTGAGAAAAATTCATTTACTTTCACCTTAACCCTTGAAATGATGGTCTTCCATAAATTCCACAAGATATAAGATGTGGTGAAGCTATATAATATGATATTTGGGTAGATATTGGATGATATAGACGGGTAAAAAATTCTGAATAATGTAGGTGACGAGGTGTCCTTTTATAAGGGTAGGGAGGGGCACTCTTGGAATTACCTAAATTATTAAATTAATATATATAAATTTATATTAGGAAATATACCCAAATGATATAATTATAATATATGATGAATACGTGTATAAATAAATCCATCCAATATAAATTCCTGTGTTTTTTATTTTTCCCATTATCTATTAGTTCTAAACCCCCTAAACCCTTTTTCTAATTACCATAGTATCAATGTTTTATTCTCATTAGGGGTTTAAAATATTACCATAAAAGGAAATTTTGTAATGTTCTAAATTTTTATAGTGGTTCAAATTATATTCCAATTTTTAATTTTCATATTTTGGTGTGTAGAAAAAATCATTTATTCTTTATCAAGACATAAATTTTAGAGTTTCATTAACCTAGTGTATTGTTTCTTGTTGGGTTTAGAGGCATGGAAAAAATCGTGGGTTTTGTGTTGCATTTTTCATTTTTTGGAATCTCAAAACCAAAGATTTTAGGGTGAAAATACTAGTGTGCAATGTTTGGACAAATCGTTTGGCATCCCCGGAGAAACAGTGTGGTCCTCCAGGTCTACTGGACATGGATTGGAAAAACACACTAGAGGGGGTGCACGTTCATATGGAACCTTTAGTTTTTTTAATAGAGGTGATTTACACATCAACAACATGGTTAAAAAACCGTGTGGGACAACCATGTGAGGTTACCCTTTAGAAAGGGGGTATCACATGGTTGAATCATGTTTTTCTAAACCGTGTGAGAAAATTGTGGAACTTAATTAAATAGTCAAAATTACCTTTTTCCCTCCTCTTACATTTTATTATTCTTCATATTTTATCACCCATTTTCTAAACACTTTAGTGGGTTCCCTTTCTATTCCTTCGCCTCTTAATCATGGATCTATCTCTATCACCCATTCTTCTTTCTTCAATATATCTTTGGGGTTGGATCCATATCAGTTATACCTTGACCATTATTTCTTCTTTTTTACTTATATTTAAGTTTAAAAAGCGATAAATTACTTCAAGATGGTTTTCCCTATTATCATGGTGTTCATATAAAATGATTTTTTCTTCCAAACCAACTCTAATTATAGGATATTATTCAATGGGAGGATGTCTACCTACATTTGGTAGGTGGTGTTTATCATTCTATGACATCTAAATGTTTTTTTTGGGGTTGTGGATTTGTAAAATCCATTTTTTTGACTGGGAGAGACCTTATTAAATTAATTTATTATTTTCTAATTAACTAAAAAATGGTAAGGGATAATTTTTTTCATTCAAAATAAATTCCAAAACATTTTTGACACTACTGAGAGGGTTAAAAACATTGGAATATTAGGATAAGGTTTGTTTTTTTCTCAAATTGAGTATTTTTAAATTATTTATACTTATATTAAGAATTACATGGTAATGTAATGTTTTCATATCAAGGATTGATATGGAATTTTAAATATGGTATGAGGTGATGTAATCATAATGTTGGACTTGGATCAGATACTTGAGGTGTGTTTGATCACTGGTTGGGTGACTCGGTTGTCGATTTGAAGTGGAGAGGCCACTAGTTTGTGGGATTGGCTGAGTGATATTTGATATGGATGATAATTAGATGTAGAGAAATAGTTTTATGGGTGCATGGTGTTGGATGATGTGTATTAGGTAATTATTTAGGGAATTCTCTCATCCATAATTTCCAATGCACCATCTGGAGTCATGTATAAATAGTAGGACTTAGATGGAGAGTTGGTATTGACCAATAATATGTGTAGAGGGATTCATTATATGAAAAATAAGATTATTGTTAGAGGAGAGTTCTGTAGAAGTCCATAGAGATAGTGATTAGACACCAGCTGATAGTGTTGAGACAATCAGTTGATGGTTGAGGCTGATCGTACTTGAGTGCATTTGTCCATGGATACATTATAGGAGACACATCTTCATTCCTTGGGAAGTAATATGTTTAGATCAGGGTGATATTACATTGAAGTGAAATATCGATGTTCCATGAGACCTCAAGATTCACAATAATGAGAGAATTGAAGATGAGTTCCATGGGACCGAGTACATGCTTGGTTGTGCTGTTTAGATGTCAGTTTCTTATTTTGGAAACGTGGTGGTAGTTGGAACAGTGTACGAGATGATTTTTTCATGGTGGAACGAAATTTTTCACCTGGACTAATTGAAAATAGGGGATGTCTTAGTCTCTATGCTATGGATCCTATTCATTATTATTATTGGTGATATGATTTCCATCTTGAGTAGCTCACATAGGTGTTATTGTTAACTCTGATTGAAAATACCCTAGAATTGTTATGATATGGGAGGTTCTTTAGACCCTTATCATGGTATGATTAGGCTGCTTGGTCATGTTTTTCTTTAGAGCCACACATGACATTATATATATATATAAATATTTCAAGATAAACAAATTTGTGGTATGATGCATACATATGGGTCTAATTAATCTACGAACATATAGGGATGATAGTATGGGGTGTTATTGATTATAAGTTTGGGTGATGAGGTCGTTGAATTGTGGAGAAATGGTTTATCATGATGGGCTTGGCCTGAGGAATATGTGATACCTAGATCTGATAGGGACTAGTAAGAGGCCAGGTGGTTGGATGTCATATGACATCGTTGGGATGATGAAGTGTAAGGTTAGTGAGATCTCACATCCTATTACTACTTTACCTATCTTTGTTATATATATTATTATTACTTTTTGACCAATGTGTTGGTATCCATAGAGATGCCATCAAAATGGCCTCCAATTGAGCTTCATGTGAGAGATGTTTTTCTTTCACAAGACTCAGCACATGTTGATACCCATGAGAATTGCAATGACGCCCAGAAGGTTTAGGCTGAGTATAATACATAGGTAGAGGAATAGGTACAATATTAAGTTCAGGTGGGGTGTCTTCCTTTTTGAAAGGGTTTTGGTACTGGATTAACAAGAAACTAAGAGCGGGGTTGGTATGTTTAAACCAAGGTATTGATAGTGGAGATCCAAGAGTTGATCCTTTCATGGAATTCCTAACTTGAGAGTTTTAGTCACATATCCCACTGCTCTTTTAAGGGTTAGGGTGGACCACAAGTTGAAAATTAGTGAATCATGGTATTTCAAAGGATCGTATAGTATCTTCAGACACCTCTAAGACAAAGGGTGAATATGGATACATATATTCTCATAGAAATGATTAAGAATTTCTATGATATGATTTTTTACGTGGCCTCACATAAGAGACTGGCCATGATGGACTTTGAGGCTATGTTCTTAGATCATTGAATTAAATAGAGTCTGAGGGTGGATAGAGCCTATGATTTCCTAATCCTACTATAGGGAGTCATGTATGCCATGGACTAGGTCGTGACGATCACCTAGTTGTTTCATTTCACATATTGTATGATGGGAAATGACACCTTGAGGGTGTGGTGTTATGAGAATTGTTTTTGGCATGCCATTTTGGTGTTGGTAAACCTATTCATGTTAGCCTCATTCTGGAAGGTGGTAACCTAGGTTATCATAGCCAAGGGAAACATGATACATCTTTCTTACATGAGTGGGGCTATAGCTTTTAGTGATTTTAGTGTAGATGATTTAAATAGAAGGAATTTAAGTTGAGAGGTCTATCAGATGGAAATTCACGCCATGGAAATGAGGAGACCACCATGGAGTGGGTTTTTGATTGTGTGATTTCAGTGTGGGAAGTTAGGACAAGTGAAGACTTAGTGCAGTCAAGAACCGAAACAATACCAAACATGAGGAATGGTCAGGTATCTATAGAGTATATATAGGAAGCCTTCTTAGATTGCTAATTACCATGGTCTAGTATAGACAGATGGTTATGATACCAGATCAAGTGCAGTACCAAGAGCGGGTATCCTGGAGTGTAATACACGTAGGGTTAAAGGGAGAGAAAGAGGTACCTAGTATTTGGTTCAGTGGCTGGATCCAAGTGTAATACTATAACGACCCAAATATTTTCAATGGAAGTTTTATTTTTATAATTATATAATAAAATAAAATTAAAACACAACATAATTAACTACTAAGTGATAAGTTTCCTTTAATCATAAGTTTGTCACTTTTGTGTTTGGAATTTTGGAAATCTGACATACATAGTTGTGTTCAAGATGATTTTTGGAGTCTAATAAAACAGAAACAATTTTTGGTGAATAGAATCCTACCCTTATGAATAATAACATCCTTTTATGAATAGTTATATACACAAATTAATAGTAAACATACCTATGATAGTATAAAAATAATATTCAAGTGAAATAATGATGTACCGATATTTTAGAATAAGTAAATGAATGTTTTAAAACCGTTTCTTAGTAATAACCCACAATTTTAATTAAATATTAAATTAATCATATTCAGAAAATTATTTTTGATAAATGGAATTCATTTTTGGATACTACACGTCGAAAATTGGTTGGGGTAAATTTTTGTTATTTTTCTAAAAAACCTGAATTTTTTATGAATAGTGAAATACCTTAATTTAAAAAAAACTAAATAAGCTAATTATAGAGTCATGTGTGATGTTCTGCTGATGCAAGTCCACTTTTTTTGGGATCAAATCATACAATTACTATTCTTGGTCATTCAAGACCCACTATTCATTGTCTTAGGGAAATTAATAAAATAATGAATTACATATTAAGGAAACCCATCCCCCTCTAATATAAAAGCCACCCTTCACACCCTGATTTCCTCACACCTCTCAAGCTCCAAGACATCACTGAACTCTACCCAAACATCCTCCCTCCCCCCACTCCAATTTTCATGAGCGGCTGGTCTCATCAAAAGGCTATGCCTAGCTTCCCTGTAGAGGATCTCAAGAGGAGGATTCATGAGGTAATTTCTCTCGCTTTTCTCCATTAAATTGCATTCATGATCAAGTACATTTCTTGATCTCTCCCCAGTTATCTTCATCATAATGGTATTGTAACTCCAGTATTATACATGTACTGGAATTTTATGATGCTAATGTGATATTATATCATCTATCCCCCATTCCATCTTCCTTTAATTTTATTAAAGGGAACGTTGTTCGTGAGGTGTTAATTTATCACCTCCAAGAATGACATGACTTCTTCTTCCATTTATACCATCAGATCTGGTCATGATCCATTTTTATGGTTGAAAAATAACATGTTATATGTATTATGTTCTATTTAATGTTCTATAACTAGCTTATGTACATATTACTAAGTGATAAATTAAAACAAGTTCTTTATGATCGAAAACCCGCTCAAATTAACCCAAACAATCATCATATAATTCATATCTAATGATTCATCCACATGGAACTCATATAATTCAGAATAATATCATTAAAACTCTTATATTATCATTAATAACAAGTAATACCAGTTCTTTATGTTTACCCATGTTCTACCCAAACTTCAATTTAAGAATATAAGTGAACCCCTCAGGAAAACCATAAAAACAAACACTCCCAAACAATGTTTTTATACGCTATAACTCATCCAAAGGCACATAAAATCAGTAATTGAAATCATAATAAACCATATTAATGTAAAAAAGGTTCAATATTTCTAATTAATTAATATAATGTCATTATACAGGACATTATAGAGAAGGAATCATTCAGATACATGGTAAGGGGAAATTCTCGAACCCAACTTTCATCATTCAGGTTATCACTCTTTCAGTCCATTTTTTTGATATGGTTACTACTTAAAGATCATTTTCCCATTATTTTCTTTCCTTTTTTGGGATATACTTGTTTGTTACTATTTTTTATGTCGAACAAAATGTTTTCCAAAAAAACTCTTCTGTTAAGAACAGACCTTTTACTTCTCTCTCAAAGTGGACGGTTCTTGTATCATGTATGTTATTCCCTATTTATTTTCGGATCCCATAGTTTATTAATGTGATCTTATGAGATGTAAACCATTAATTTCCATGGGTTATCTATGTTAATTTTGATATGTGTTCAATGTGGCATGCATGATAATGATAATGTTATGATGTGATGGGTGCGCCTGGAATTATACAGCACTCTAATGCATTGGGTAAAGTGATGAATCAAATGAGTAAATGTGAAATTATTTTTTAACAAGATAATAGCATGGTTCACAAGTATGTGTGGTAGTTAACCACTAAGACATGATGTTTCATTTTTAGGAATTTCCTCATTTCAAGTCTTAGATTTTTGTTTCCTCTCATGTTCATGATCTATTTCCCATGTTATGATTATGCTCACCCCATGATATGTTGTTCTCATCTATCCTCTTAATGGAATTCTAGATCACCCCCTTTTTTTATATACTCACGTGGATACATGTAATAAGGAGAGAAAATGTTCCAATAACAATCTAGAGAAGAAGAATTTAAATAAATGTTTATTCTTGAAGTTGTAATTGTTATGTATGGTCCTAGTTTGCACAAGACACTAAACCGTTGGATTTTCTATGTGATGTACTATTTTTTTTATCTTTAAAATGATGTAATAGTTATGTAAGAAAAGGATGGGACGCTATAGTTGGTATCAGAGTAAAGGTTTAGTAAATTTGGGAATTAGTATTAATGAACCCTAGAGAAAACCTATTGAATGATATTGAGTACAAATATGCACACAAGAATATTTACATAGGGATCCTATATGTTATGTTTTTGGTATAAATTGTTTAAATGAATAAATAATTCATGAATAGTTTACTTATGTTTTATTCAATCCTTTTCTATTTTAGAAAATGGTGGGAACTAGTAGAAATCAGGCTAACAACTCATGCGAGGGCCAATGCAATGATTGCACGAACGACACCCCCAATTATTTGAGAGGTGGAGTTAAAAACTTCATAGAGATGCTTACCCAATTATCTCAGGTTATGAATAATAACCATAATAATGTGGAACTTCCTCCTTCACCCAAGAGGTATAAATTGGCTATTTACTTTTTTATGCTGAAACGATCACCGACATTTAGTGGATCTCCTGATCCATTATTTGCGGAATTGTGGGTCAACTCCATGGAGAAGATCTTTTCTATGATTAAGTATTCTGAGACTGAGAAGGTGACTCTAGTCATTTATCTTCTAGATGGAGAAGCCGATCAATGGTGGGATTTGATTAATAACACCATACCAAGGGAGGAAATTGAAGAGATGGAATGGGAAGACTTTAAGATAATGGTTCCTAATTTGTATTTCCTATGAACTTTTTGTATGAAGATGGAGAGATAATTCATAGAGCTCATGAAAAAAGAAGGAGAATATATCACAACCTATGATTTTAATTTCAAAAGGCTTCCATGGTACAGTTCGAGTTTTGTTATCTACAATGATAGCATAATTGATAGATTCATTGGTGGATTTAAAACACACCTTCGAAAGGATCTTTCAATTCGAGAATTTGTTAGTTATGAAGAAGTTCTTCAGTGTGCTCTCAATGTGGAGATGGAGTTTGGTGAATGTTCCCAGGGCTATGGTGATAAGATACAAAAGATTTAGATTCATTCCAGAGGTTCTAATGACATGGGTGGGAAGAAAACTGAACGACCCACATGCCAAAAATGTGGGATGTTGCACCATGGGAACTGCCTCAAAGGGAAGGGGAAGTGCTTCAAGTGTGGGAAAGAAGGACACCATGATCAAGAGTGTCTAAAAGACATGAAAAGAAAGGATAATGATTTGGATAAAAGGAGAGAACCACTCATGGTTCAATGCTAAAACTATAGGGAGATAGGGCACTGTGCAATTCAGTGCTCTAAAACTTGAGTTCTCGAGGGTAATCAACATTAGCAACCACCAAGGCCAAAGGAACAAGGAAATGCTTATGTCATCACTACTTCAGAGGTGGAGCAAGATAATGAAATCGTACAAGGTACAAATCTTATTCACTCAAGAATGTAAAAAGTCATATTTGATTATGGTTCTACACATTCCTTTATATCTTGAATGTTTTCTAGAACTATTGAATCGAATCCCTGAAACCGTGAAGTAGAGATATATGTAAAAACAAAACGTGGTGCAATCCTTTTAACCCATGTGTTTTACTCTTCTCATGTTGGTGTATGTGGGAAGATTCTTCAGGAAAATCTCGTAATACTTCCTTTGGCAGAATTTGACGCTATAATGGGAATGGATTGTTTGTCGTTATATAGAGCACATATCAAAATTCGGTAAAATTTAATATCTTCTCATATTCCGAACCATCTAATGATCCTCTAAAAAATAAAGCAAGATCATGATTCTCTTTTGAAAAATCCTTCAATAGTATGGGTGCTGATTCCCTACGAAGAATAATACCTCGCCCAAATGGTTGAGTCAAAGGAAAGTGCCAACCATGAGGAAATGCCCATTGTGGGGGAATATGATGATGTATTTCCTTAAGAGTTACTCAGAATTCCCCTAGATCGTGATGTAGAGTTTTCAATTGAACGCATAACCGGAGTTACTCCTATCTCGAAGTGTCCTTATAGGATGATTCCTATAAAACTAGAGGATTTAAAGATGTAGCTGCAAGAGCATTTGGACAAAGGGTTCATACTCCCTAGTGCATCACCTTGGGGTGCACCTGTGCTCTTTTTGAAGAATAAGGAGGGAAAATACATCTGTGTAAAGACTATCGTGAACTGAACAAGATCACTATAAAGAACTTGTATCATCTCCCAAGAATTGATGACTTGTTCGACTAGTTAAGAGGAGATCAAAACTTCCCAAAGGTGGATCTTTGTTCTGGATATCATCATGTAAAGGTGAAGAAGGAAGATATTCAGAAGACTGCCTTCCGTACAAGATATGTGCACCATGACTTTTTGGTGATTCCCTTCGGACATACTAATGGCCCTACAATCATCTTGGATTTGATGAATAGATTCATTATACATTACCTTGACTAATTTAAGGTAGTTTTTTTCGATGATATTCTGATCTACTCCAAGATAAAGGAGTAATATGAAGAAAATCTAAGACTTTTGTTGGCGACATTGAGAAAGGAGAAGTTGTATAACAAGTTATGAAAGTGTGAATTTTGGATCAAATAAGTCACACTCTTGGGACATGTGATCACAAGTGAAGGAATTTAAATGGACCATTCAATAAAAAAGGAAATTTAGGAATGAACCAGGTCATCTAGTGTCACATAAATCCGTAGTTTTCTTGGAATAGCTGGGTACTATAGACATTTTTTGAGAAACTTCTCATGATTGTCAAGCCCGCTAAATAAGATAACAAGAAAGGGGGTAATGTATGTCTAGAAAGAATAATGTGAGGGAAGCTTCAAGGAGCTAAAGTGATGGCTGATCACTGCACATGTAATCACACTACTGAAAAGTGGAATAAGTTTTGTGACATACAATGACAATTCAAAGAAAGTCTTGGGTTGTGTACTCATGAAAAATGACAATGTGATAGGCTATGCCTCACGACATTTGAAGATCCATGAGCAGAACTACCTGATGCAAGATATAGAGCTGTAAGCCATGCTTTTTGCCTTGAAAATCTGGCTACACTACCATTATGGTGAGAAGTGTGACATATACACAAACCATAAGAGACTAATCTATATATTTACCCAAAAAGAGCTCAACATGTATCAATGGAGATGGTTAGATATAATCCATGATTACGATTGCTCTATTCACTGTCATCCTGGAAGGGCGAACAAGGTAGGTGATGCTCTAAGTAGAAAAGAACCTGCTACTCGATCCATGTTGTGGATTGAGAAATACCTTACATTTTTGGATATGAAATGGATGGATTTGGAAATCATAAGGGTAGGGGATACTGTAGGATCGAAATAATGATGTAGATTCTCAATATACAAGAAGGGGGTGAATTGTACACTTTAAAATTTCCTTTAAACAAAGGAACGAGATAAGTTTAACACAGTTAAACTAAGAAAATTCACAACACCTCTAAAACCAAATGAAAAACTCAGAAAGAGGAGTGAAGTTATAGACTTCAAGTCCTATGTACTTTCTTATAACTGAAAAGAGATTCCGATAGTCGGTTCCAGAAATATGGTTCTGGAAATTGAAACATAACAAAAGATTAAAATATGAGATTCTACCTTAAAGCGTATAGAATCTAAATGAAAAAGAGTATAAGTAACGATGTATAAGAAAGTTATACTTTCCTTATAATACAAAATGCATCGGAAAGAAAGAAGTAGTAAAACTACAAGAAACAATATATAAGTCTTTTAACCCAAAGAGAAGGATATCCAACAACCATGGATAAAGGTCTCTTGATTTACACTTTCAAGGAAGTCTGTCTTACCCACACCAGGGTAAGCCCTCGATACGAAGATCGAATTCTCTATCTTGCTATCCCCGCAAGCCCTCAACTTCAAGGTAGTTGGCAAACCTTGTCTTCCTCAGCAAGGAAGCCCTCAAACTTCAAGGTAGTCGGCACCTCTGTCTTCCTATCCCTGGAAGTCCTCGAATGTAATCACCGACATTCAGAGTTGCATGAATCTTTGAGAGTTAATAAGAGCCTCTCTCTCTAGAAATCCCTTCAACAGCATGTATGCACAATGTCGAAGAAGTTATTCATTTGTCAGCATTGAGCTCTTTCAAATGAGCTCCTATTTATAGGCAAGGTCGGCCTCCTTTCCAACAGTCATATTTACCTTAAATATCGGAGGGACCTGTACACCTGTAACTTAAACAACAGTTATTTTATAATAGAATAGACGACATCGTTTTATAACAAAACAAGTGAAACAGAAAGTATGACATCGTTTAAAGTTTAACTCAAAAGTTGGGAGTGACAGTTCGGAGTGTAAACAAAAATAATTTTTCAGAGTCTAAATAAATTCAGAGTGTATAAAACAAAGATGATCAGATTCTGTTTAATAGGTGAATTCGGAATGAGAATTTAGAATGATAATTCATCAACAGAATTTGTAATGAGAGTTTTTCATCAGAATTCGTAATGAGAATTTTTCTTCAGAATTCGTAATGAAAATTCATCATCAAAATTCGTAATGAGAATTCGTCATCAGAATTCATAATGAGAATTCGTCATCAGATTTCGTAATGAGAATTATTAATCAGAATTCGCAATGAGAATTCTTCATCAGAATTCGTAATGAGAATTCGTATCCAGAATTCGGAGTATAACTTTATTAGAGTTCGTATCTAGAATTCGGAATGAATCTTCATTACAGTTCTCATCTGGAATTCGGTACATAAAACAAAATGTTTCATATCAAAGTTTCAAATGATTCTAAGAATATAGAAATGAATCTGAAACTTATACTTAAGAAATATATGAATGAAAATATGATAAGGATAAATTTTCTTACAAAAGCGATCTTCCTTATAAAATCAATTTTCTTTATAAAAGCTATTTTCCTTATAAAAGAAATTTTCCTTATAAAAGCGATTTTCCTTAGAAAAGGGATTTTCCTTATAAAATCGATTTTCCTTACAAAAGAAATTTTCCTTATAAAAGCGATTTTCCATTCAAAAGAAATTTCCTTATAAAAGAGATTTTCCTTATAAAATCATTTTTCCTTATAAAAGCGATTTTCCTTACAAAAGCAATTTTCCTTAAACATAAGGTGTTTGTGATTTTAAAAACAACAAGGAATGGAAAAGTCATAAGGAAAAACTTATTGTCTCAACAATCTCCACCTTTTTTGAAAGCACACACATCCCTATGAAAATGAAAGTCTAATAAGAAAGAAAACATTAAGGCTTATCTCCCTTTGTTTATGGATGTTAATGAATACGACTAACTCTCCCTTATGCTTTGAAACACTATGGATCATATTCTAGATTTCCGGAATGATATTTCATTAAGAATAAGAAAGTATTCATTAATGAAACACTCCCCCTGAGATAAACTCTATTACAGTTTGTTTTCTTTCTCACCCTTTGTTAATATTCTTTTCCCCCCTTTATTAGGGTTCTTTTCCTTCTCCCCCTTTGGGATTTTCAAAAATAATTCGAGGGAATGGAAAGTATAACAATGTACCTGAAAAATTAGTAGCAACAACAAAAGAAACGAGAAAGCACAATTTTCATTAAGTTTGAAAGATCAATAACAAGGAAGTTTAGATACAACAAAAGATCGGATCTGTCTATTTTGGATCTTATTCCATCTCCATGAGACCCTTAAGAATAGTCTTTATTTTCTTCAAGTCTTTATGATATTCCTCGGCTTGCTTCTCTAACACAACAATTCTTGCATTTTGAGATTTAATATTTTCTTCCTGGGCTTGAATCTTTTCTTCCTGAGCATTCAAGATCTATTCTTTCATTAACAACTACTCTTCAAACACAATCCGTTGATCCCTTTCATATTTCCATTTTTGAGAAACATAATTCAGCTTTCCATTCAGATCTCTGACTTCTTGAAATCGGAAATTCTTTTCTTCTGTCAACTTTTCATCAAAGGATGAAGTAAGTTCATTTATCTTCATGTCTTCTGTCTCAAAGGAATCATTCACATTATCTTGGAATTCATCAAAGAGCCTCATCTCTTCTACAATATTTTTTGACCAACTAGTCATCCTCTTGCAAGATCTTTTGTGGGCTTCATTGCCGAAAATGAAAGTTTTGAACTGAGCCTCTATCTCAACACATTTGTCCATAAACATGGATAAAGAGTCTGTTTTCTAATTCAAAGCATGTTGTAGCATCTGGCATCTTCAATCAATACTTGAGAAAGTCAGAATTGTACCTACCAACTTCTTTAATGACTGAAAAACAATGTCATTCCCCAACTAAGATGACTCTGAATCTGAGACTTTTCTTGGAGAATTTTCTTCTTCAAAATGATCAACCTTATTCTTAGAAGAATCACCAACATCCCTTTTCTTTACAACTACTGAGCTCGGGGTATCAAAAACAAGTTGCTTTCCTTTGTCCTTTTTCAGAATGGTTTCCTGTTCCGGAGTTCTCTTTTCACTGTCAGACACTTGAAGAACATTTTCTTCATCATCAGCAACTTTTTGAGCCCCATCTACTAAGTTCTCCATTTGAGAAATATCATGTAGACTTTTTTCTTCCTCTGCATGATAGGCTACTTCTTCTTCTCCTTTCTCCTCATCCTTTCCTAGAGTGACTATCTTAGAAGACTCAGCATCTGAAGTTCGGAGTGACAAATGTTCCGAATGTGTCCCCTTATAATCATCTAGTTGATTCAAAACATATCTAGTGTCACCACTACCTTCAGCAACTTATTTTTCTTCTTCCACTTGCTCTATCTGCTCAAATTCATCAACATGCTTTGCTACTTCCTCTTCCGGAGCAACCAAGTTTCATCCTGGAGTCTCAGGTAGAGGTTCTAGAGAAAAAGATCTCAGAACAGGAATGTTTCCGGAGGCCAACTCAGTAAACATTTACAAAGTCTGAACCACCTCAGCTTCAAATATATTTTTTCTTAAGGTTCTTCTCATTCACTTGTTTTTCTAGCTCATCCTCAGTTATTTCCTTCAAGGCCTTAGCCTCCGCAGGATCCAAGCCAAACTGAGGCTCCCCTTGCACTCTCTTCTCTTTGATTTCACTCCATTTAGCAACTACTTCATCTGGGTAAGCATTCATCTTCTTAGGTTTTGGAGGTGCGGAATGAACCTTCTTAGAATTGGGATTCTCTGCTTCAACATCAACTTCATTCATCTTTATCTTCCTCACTGGCTTAGAGGATTCGGGATTAGCATCTTTCAGAACAGTTTCTTCTTAAGTAGGTAAATCAACAAATTGACCAGTCTTCTTGTCGATGGCTACATCCATTCTTTTGAGGGTACCATCATTCACCAACATAATCTTGAAAACTCTTGGCTTAGACTTAAAAGACTCCTTTAAGGACTCAAGGCACCGAACTATCAACTTTGAGAGGATTTCTAGATACATTATGATCCGATCCCTCATATTCCATTTCTTAACATTCTCAAGAGTAATAAGAATGTGTTTCATCAGATTAAACTTTCTTAGATTTATCATGAAAATCTAGAATATAAATCTCACTCTTCTTCAGACTATCTTTTTCACCCTTTCTCGATATGATGAGGCCTTGTACCCATAATTCTAGAATCTGGAAATTCGTAGAAAGAGAAGCAATCTTCAGAGCCTTTTCATCTACTAGTTCGAGAGTCTCTAATGCCTTTTCCTTGTCGAAGATTCCTTTTGAATCTGGAGAAACATGAGAAATAAACTCAGCTTCTCTTTCATTTTTCAGCCCTACCAAGCTGGCTGCCTCGACATAATAAATCTTATAAGTCTTGACATAGGACTTAAACGATAATTTCTCCCTGCCATCTTCCTTATAGAAGGAAATAGTCTCATAGAACTCTATAAGAAAATCCGAATAAACTTAATCTTGATTTTCGGGCTTGGATACAGCAACATCTTCCCATACGTTAAGCTTTATGTTCTTGGATATAAGAGAATCATACCGGCTGAAGAAATCAGGATGAACCATCCTTTCTCTATATACTAACCACTTAAAAATCATCTTAGAGGATTAATTGTATTGAGAAGATACTTCCACATACATTCGGATCTGAAAACCTATGAGATGTTCGGAACAGAGAAATATGAAGTTCAGAACGACCATAAAATAGAGAGGTAGATCTTCAGTACGATGGAGCTTGAAAACCAATGTGGGACAACCATTTGGGATCCCCTTTATATAGGCAACGAGAAGATGGTTCAACTTCCTTAGTTGATCGAATGGTTGTGAAAAGCTGAGATCAGATCTGACGGTTGAAAACAAATTCTCAAGAAGACTTGAATCCGATCTTTTGAGGTTTTTATTAAAAAAAAGAATTAAGAAAACTATAATACGAAAACAAAATACAAGAAAATTCTAGCAAGTAAAGTATGATTACGAAAAATTGAGTAAGGAAGTCATACGTTTAGGATTGTCTTAGGAGTATTATTTGTAATGGGTAACATTCTTAAGAAAACTACAAAAAATCATTACTACGAAAAGAAATAGTTCGCAAAACTCACTATAAAAAACAAACTCAGTACGGAAAACACATTACGAAAATTTCATTACAAATTTGGAAAAAGAAAAGATCATTATGAAAGATTCAGTACAAAAATCTCATTATAGAAACACCTGTAAGAAATTTTCCATTCCGGAAGTTTTCAATACGAAAATTTCCATTCTGGAAAATTTTTTTTCTGGAAATTCCTGTAACACCCCAAGATTTCATAGTGTGTTACTTCTTCAAAATAATTCAATAACTTTCACTACATGCAACACCAAGTTCAAGAACACCATGACTTACCAAAAAAGCCGTTCAAAAGAGGTTATGAATAGTATTAGATAAATTTTAATGTTTATATAATCCTTATAATTTTAGAATCCATATTATGAGTTTCTTAGATATAATTCAAGAACAAATTCATTTTCAGTATTGCACTTTTATCAACTTTAATAGTGAACCCTTTTTAAATACTATATTTTAAACTTTTTCACTAAATGGGGACATCAAAAATTTAAAATGAAACATCCCAAGCTTCTACGGTACGCTTCTCTTTGAATAATGTGATAGCGTGTGTTGTACGCAACACCGAGTTCTAACACACCATAACTAATCAAACTAGCCGTTATGAATAGTAATACCTACTTTTTGAAATTATATATATTTTATATTTGAAAATGGACTTCATTTTTGGATTCGGAATATCGAATTTAGCCTAAGGTGAAATTTTGGTACATTTCGGATAACTTTCATATTTTGATGAATAATGAAAATTACTAAATTTTAATTAAAAACAACTTTTTTAATCAAAATAATTAATAGTGATAAATTATGAATTTGAGTGGTTTTAAAGTATATTTAGAATATATTTTTACCATTTAATATAATGTTGTTCATTGGACATAATTTTACAATTAAACCGAACATAAACGAGTGTCAATCTTTTGATAGTTATTATCTCTTAAAAACACGATTTTTGTTTTGACAGCGGGAATTAATTTTAAATTAATTTCTGCCACTTCTGTGTTTTGAATTTAGGAAAATGGATTCCATATTTTTAATCAGGATGTTCAAATTGTGTAAATAGGTAACTTTTATTTTTAGACATTTTGAATAATTACTGCGGTAAATATTTTATTTACCATGGTTAAGGGTAAATCCGGTAAATAAGGGTTAAAAAAAATAATATTATAATAATACCAAATTACCCTAAAACGTGTCTTAACCCTATTGGTTGATACATGGTCGACCATGGGCATCTTTGGGTCGATTTTGGGACCCCATGGATCCACTTGTAAGTGATAATGACACTTTATTTTAATTAAGTCAAAATGAATACAAAAATGACACAAGCATATATCTTTTAGCAAAACAATTGTTACATAGGGTTATATAAGTTGGATTTTAGATTATAAATATTAATTAGAAAGATAAAAAGATTTCCTACATAATTATATTTTATTTATAATTTTTAGACATTAAATACTTTATTTTATTTATGACACAATGATGATGCAGTAATTACTATAATAGTGAAAAATTAAAATAATTGATATTATAAATACCCAAATAAATATAATATGAAACTTTTAATGAATTAAACTAATTTTTTAGGATAATATGATATATTAGGATTGATTTAATTGACCTTTTTCGAAGTAATCAATCTGTTATGAGTTTCACAAAAATCAACTATTGAATAGTGTCAAAATTGACATAAAAGAGTTCTTAAAAACAATATTATATTATTAATTGATATTAAATTCCTAAAAATCTAAGATTCGGCCAAGAGACTTATATCATGATATATTCGTCATTAATGTACCACTTGGGGGTCTCTTGGATGTATATAGTATGTTTATTAACCATATTATATAAAAATACAAAGAGACATTGTAAAAGTGAAACTAATTAACTTAGAGTTAATACTTAAAGATAAGGTTAATATAAGTACCCAAACCTGTCTAAATTCTATTGGTTGAGTGGTTTTCAATCTATCCCCACCTTAACCTTTGAATAATCAACTTTGGAGCCATTAGAAACCGAATATGAATTTATTATAAATTAATATTTCTAGCTTTTCCAAAGGTGCCCCTCACCCCTCTTATAAAAGGGAACTCCTCCTTCTCATTTCGTCACACCTTAAAAGCCTTTTGGTTCGGCCAAACTCTGCCCAAATACTCTCCCAACATCCCTCACTACAACCTAGAGGCCTTAGTTTGATCATAAAGCCAACCTAAGGAGCCCTTTTGATCAAATCAAAAGGAAGAACCCGAAGAAGAGGTAATGATTTCACCGCCCTTTTCTAAGTTCCTTTCTTCTTCCACGTCCTCTTTCTTTGTTCTTACCATTCTAAAATAATAACTCCAGAATCTTACATATAATGTGATGTTATTATAAATATGGTACAACCATATTCAGTATTCTATCCACCCTTTGAATAACATGTCACCATACGTGCGTACGTACGGCTTACCGTCTCCACGTCGTGATGAGATTCATTCTCCATCGTATCCATTCAAGTATAATTATCATTTTATGATCTAAAAATGATGTTTAAGGACTTGATATCATTCTGGATATGAATAATATACAACCTATCCTTTACAAACATGTCTTACATAACAAAACATATAAAAGAAAACAAGTAAGTTAACACCCGATATAATGATAATACTAAGATATTATTATCAAATCAATATTAAAAGATCATATATGATATCATATTAATGTATATGATTATTGTATAATTTAATAACAATTATTTCACCATTATACAGGAGGTTAACCTACCCCAACCAAGGAAAAGTACAAGGTAAGGGTTATTTCACAATCTCTTCATTATCCGAGGTTGTATTATACGTAATAATCTACTGGGACCTCTTTATCATCAACATCCATGTTTCTTCGAAATGTATTTCAAAACATTTTTACTATTTACAAGAATATGGGTTAAAGTCATTTATACCCTTGTTTGACTTTTTATAAGAGGTTTATAAAGGAATCTTTCCGTCGTTTTCAAAACAAGGTCCTTTTTAACCTTTTCGACAGAATTGAGGTAAAAATGTTTTTTTAACTTATACGGCGGGTGTGGTTATTTTACGCCGTTATAAAATCTTCAAAACTTTCCTTACAAGCTTATAAGAATATTTTCAAAGAAAATGTTTTATTTTATATGGATCTTAAATGATTTCAAAATAAAAGGAGATATTTCTTTAAAAAGAATTTTGATTTCATCTATGTCAACATCCTTTGATGGATTTTAAGATTATTTGAAGTTGATTTATTATGATACAAAACTTCTATATTGTATTGAAATTTTTGTGATATGTTTGACTGTGGATGTGCTATTTTTATACCATTCATAGTTTATTGTGAAAGTATTGACATTTCGTATGCTAGTTTTAATACAAATGTTTATGTTATGTTTAAACCTTTTCATATGGGAATGCATTGGACTTAATAAGTGACGGGTGGAGCCCACTATAGCTCCTCGATGCATCGGTAGGTCTCATGAGACAAACTAGTGTCTTGGCACAAGGCCTTGACAAAATCTTATTTGTAGTCTTGGCACGAGGCCTTGGCTATGTGGTTATGATAGTCTGGAATTATGCATTCCAACATTATGAAAGTGATTATTGATTTTTGCATGTGATTATTCGATTAGTAGAATATCCATGTGAATAAGTAAATGGCATTATTTCATTTTATTTATGCCATACTATGTTAAATGTTCAAGTTTAAAAGGCTTTGGTTTTAGTTATACATTGCCTTAAATGTTTATTTTTATTTATGAAAGTTTCCTCTATATTGTTATCCTTACTGGGCATTTGAGCTCATCCCTTTTCTATGTTTTATTTTTCCCAGGTAGTGAAGAAGTAAATTATGAATGACTTGCAGGGATATTATGAGGGGTTAATAGTGTGGATATGAAGACTTTGTTGTTGTAGTAGTTTTTCACTTTGAAATGTAATGTAAAACTTTATGATTATATCTAGTGTTTCCAAGGCTACTAAACCAATCGGTCTTTCGGGATTTGATCTTTCTTGTGGTCATGCCAATGTTATGTAATTAATGCACCGACTCTGGGTAGCTGGGGTCGGGGCGTTACAGTTGGTATCAGAGGAAGTTTAGTACAAACCTTGGAAGCTAGATTTAGATAAACTCTGATTAGAGCACGTAGACCTAAGATGAACTTTGAGGATTAGTATAGAAGAACTTCCTAGAATTTTGGTATTGTAGAGATTTTGTGAGTTTTCCGAGCAATACATCCCTGTCTGGATACGAGCAGGTAGAGGCGGCTCTGGCACAGATGTACCTAGGGGTAAAACCCGAAAACACCGCTTTGAGCTAGACTCGAACGGGAACTGGTGCACGACAACGGGCCTTGCTGCACTCTTGGTTACGACACTCCCGGGGGATATGCTTAGGATAACTCTCATTTTCTTTACAAATCATTATGAAGGGTTTATGAGTATATACTTCCTCAAAGAAAACATTTTTATGATTATGTATTATATCCATAAATAGTTCAATTTATGTTAAGTGTTTTATAAGTATGGGATTATGTATTTCGATTCATAAACTGATCTAGTTTATGCAATTGTTTAGAAATGGCGCCCAGTAGAAGGAATGAGAACTCCAGAAATGCACATGATCCAAAGAGAAGGAAGGATCATATCTTTCATGGTCTTAAGCTAGAATTTATAAGAGAAATAGTCTCCCATGTATTATCATCATATGAAGAAATAATATCATGTGTTGATAAGATAAGTAAAGATTTTACTGAGTCCTATGGCTTTGAAGGGAAGCAAGAGAAGAAAAGGATGAAAGAGAGAAAGATGGATAAAGGGAAGAGGGAAAAGAAGATTTTTCCCATATGTGGTAACTGTGGAAAGAAACACCCTGGAACTTGCCTGAAAGGAATGGGAGTTTGTTATAAGTGTGGAGGAAAAGGGCACAAAGTACGTGACTGCAAGGGTAAGAAAATGGTTTCAAATGTACAATGCTTCATTTGCAAAGAGTTTGGACACTACGCGAACCTATGTCCCAGTCATCAGACTATGCCGCAAATGATGCTATTGGATAATAATCAAGTTATGATACTACCACAGATGAAGAGGAATGATTAGAGTTCTTATGTTGATTATGTCAATTGAGTGTTGTATCAACAATGTACTTGTTATAATAATTATGGAGTATATAAGGATTGTACTGCAGTACTATTTCATTAAGGACTTGAGATTGTGTGGAACAAAGAAAAGTGACTCAATAGCAGGATAAAGTTTTGGAAAATATATGGTTGAGTGAAAGATAAACCATAATATGATTGTTTTGGATAAATTATATTGGATATTATTGACTACCTTGGAAATGATTAATGATTTGTATATTCCATCATTGTTGGGGTTTAAAACATTTTTGGATTGATGATGTATATCCAGCATTCTATATGGAATAAGGGAGTATGAATGTAATCAATAAGGATTATGGTAAATCAGGATGTTTCAGTGTTTTAAAAGAATACATGATGAAGGTATTAATATTCTATTACAGGGTAAAAAGGATCTACATTATGTTTACCTTCCTTATAAATGTTGGACTGTGAGTTTGGACAGAAGTATTTTGGATAAATTCTAAGTTTGATATTAATTTTGGACTACCATAAAAGGACAACCCGGAGGTGGGGCGGC
Organism: Viscum album; assembly: GCA_963277665.1. Lineage (NCBI taxonomy): Eukaryota > Viridiplantae > Streptophyta > Magnoliopsida > Santalales > Viscaceae > Viscum > Viscum album. The sequence goes on along the minus strand of OY728141.1, from coordinate 511,480,213 downwards.
AACCCGTCGCGTCCGGCAAGGCTGCGAGACTTGAACCCGCAACTGAAGGGCGACAAGGGTGTATCACCTACCACTGGCCCATGAGATGTCCTGGATTAAATAATGTTGTTTTTTTAATGATCTGGTAGATGAATTATAAATTCATTTATTTTGGAACCCTGTACGAATAGTATAAATAAATAAAAAATTACATTCTATTATCTTTTAGAGTGAAAGATGAGTTGGTAGTAGAAACTTATTAATGGATAAAACTCTGATTATAAAGTAAGTATATCTCCTTATGATCTTATCCAATCTCATAAATAAATTCCTCAACATTAATAAAAGGAACTTAGAACAAAAATGTTTTCCTAGATGGTACCTTAAATCATCACTAATTTATGGTTTTGGGATTGTTGGCCTTTTCATAGCCATGTTCTCTACCACTCTCCATCAGATAATTGATGGTTACATTTTTCTTCCATATCCATATTTTCCTACATGGAACCCTAGTATGACTTATTTTCGGTAATCTTCATACTTTCGACTCTTTATTTTAAATAGAGGCCTCATTAATTCATTTTTCGATGTGGGATTTCAACTAAGATATTTTGAAACATCATAAATGTGTTATCCCAATACCCTATATTTTGTTGAACCGATGGTACTTCAAATCATCATAGATTGATGAGTTTAAGGACCTCAATTTTATACTTTTTTGTGATTGATGACCTCAATCACTAGCTATAAATATTTACGTTTTTCCTCCAATTATATGTCTCTAATTGCCACCAATGTTCTCCTAATCAAGATCATAATTCGGTAGTGACCCTTTCATTTCTCTTTTCCTCATATTAGGACTAAATTTTAGTAACCCAATTTCCGATGTGGGTTTTCCCACAAATATATTTTCTATTTTCAACCTTTTATTTTCGAAGAACAATTTCAAATTGCGAGGACGCAATTTATTGAAGGAGGGGAGAATGTAACACCCCAAGATTTCATAGTGTGTTACTTCTTCAAAATAATTCAATAACTTTCACTACATGCAACATCAAGTTCAAGCACACCATGACTTACCAAACAAGCCGTTCAAAAGAGGTTATGAATAGTATTAGATAAATTTTAATGTTTATATAATCCTTATAATTTTAGAATCTATATTATGAGTTTCTTAGATATAATTCAAGAACAAATTCATTTTCAGTATTGCACTTTTATCAACTTTAATAGTGAACCCTTTTTAAATACTATATTTTAAACTTTTTGACTAAATGGGGACATCAAAAATTTAAAATGAAACATCCCAAGCTTCTACGGTACGCTTCTCTTTGAATAATGTGATAGCGTGTGTTGTACGCAACACCGAGTTCTAACACACCATAACTAATCAAACTAGCCGTTATGAATAGTAATACCTACTTTTTGAAATTATATATATTTTATATTTGAAAATGGACTTCATTTTTGGATTCGGAATATCGAATTTAGCCTAAGGTGAAATTTTGGTACATTTCGGATAACTTTCATATTTTGATGAATAGTGAAAATTACTAAATTTTAATTAAAAACAACTTTTTTAATCAAAATAATTAATAGTGATAAATTATGAATTTGAGTGGTTTTAAAGTATATTTAGAATATATTTTTACCATTTAATATAATGTTGTTCATTGGACATAATTTTACAATTAAACCGAACATAAACGAGTGTCAATCTTTTGATAGTTATTATCTCTTAAAAACACGCTTTTTGTTTTGACAGCGGGAATTAATTTTAAATTAATTTCTGCCACTTCTGTGTTTTGAATTTAGGAAAATGGATTCCATATTTGGAATCAGTATGTTCAAATTGTGTAAATATGTAACTTTTATTTTTAGACATTTTGAATAATTACTGCGGTAAATATTTTATTTACCATGGTTAAGGGTAAATCAGGTAAATAAGGGTTAAAAAAAATAATATTATAATAATACAAAATTACCCTAAAACGTGTCTTAACCCTATTGGTTGATACATGGTCGACCATGGGCATCTTTGGGTCGATTTTGGGACCCCATGGATCCACTTGTAAGTGATAATGACACTTTATTTTAATTAAGTCAAAATGAATACAAAAATGACACAAGCATATATCTTTTAGCAAAACAATTGTTACATAGGGTTATATAAGTTGGATTTTAGATTATAAATATTAATTAGAAAGATAAAAAGATTTCCTACATAATTATATTTTATTTATAATTTTTAGACATTAAATAATTTATTTTATTTATGACACAATGATGATGCAGTAATTACTATAATAGTGAAAAATTAAAATAATTGATATTATAAATACCCAAATAAATATAATATGAAACTTTTAATGAATTAAACTAATTTTTTAGGATAATATGATATATTAGGATTGATTTAATTGACTTTTTTCGAAGTAATCAATCTGTTATGAGTTTCACAAAAATCAACTATTGAATAGTGTCAAAATTGACATAAAAGAGTTCTTAAAAACAATATTATATTATTAATTGATATTAAATTCCTAAAAATCTAAGGATCGGCCAAGAGACTTATATCATGATATATTCGTCATTAATGTACCACTTGGGGGTCGCTTGGATGTATATAGTAAGTTTATTAACCATATTATATAAAAATACAAAGAGACATTGTAAAAGTGAAAATAATTAACTTAGAGTTAATACTTAAAGATAAGGTTAATATAAGTACCCAAACCTGTCTAAATTCTATTGGTTGAGTGGTTTTCGATCTATCCCCACCTTAACCTTTGAATAGTCAACTTTGGAGCCATTAGAAACCGAATATGAATTTAATATAAATTAATATTTCTAGCTTTTCCAAAGGTGCCCCTCACCCCTCTTATAAAAGGGCACTCCTCCTTCTCATTTCTTCACACCTTCAAAGCCTTTTGGTTCGGCCAAACTCTGCCAAAATACTCTCCCAACATCCCTCACTACAACCTAGAGGCCTTAGTTTGATCAGAAAGCCAACCTAAGGAGCCCTTTTGATCAAATCAAAAGGAAGAACCCGAAGAAGAGGTAATGATTTCACCACCCTTTTCTAAGTTCCTTTCTTCTTCCACTTCCTCTTTCTTTGTTCTTACCATTCTAAAATAATAAATCCAGTATCTTACATATAATGTGATGTTATTATAAATATGGTACAACCATATTCAGTATTCTATCCACCCTTTGAATAACATGTCACCATACGTGCGTACGTACGGCTTACCGTCTCCACGTCGTGGTGTAATTGTTATTCAATATAATATTATTTGGATGGGTATAATAATGATGTGTAACTCATGTAAATAATAAATATAACATGATAATGATTCTGTATATATGATATACCATCCATTTATATATTATTTTAATATCAAAAGAATGATATTGTCGCTCGTGCGTACGTACGGACTACCGTCTCCACGAACGCGATGAGATTCATTCTCCATCGTATCCATTCAAGTATAATTATCATTTTATGATCTAAAAATGATGTTTAAGGACTTGATATCATTCTGGATATGAATAATATACAACCTATCCTTTACAAACATGTCTTACGTAACAAAACATATAAAAGAAAACAAGTAAGTTAACACCCGATATAATGATAATACTAAGATATTATTATCAAATCAATATTAAAAGATCATATATGATATCATATTAATGTATATGATTCTTGTATAATTTAATAACAATTATTTCACCATTATACAGGAGGTTAACCTACCCCAACCAAGGAAAAGTACAAGGTAAGGGTTATTTCACAATCTCTTCATTATCCGAGGTTGTATTATACGTAATAATCTACTGGGACCTCTTTATCATCCACATCCATGTTTCTTAGAAATGTATTTCAAAACATTTTTACTATTTACAAGAATATGGGTTAAAGTCATTTATACCCTTGTTTGACTTTTTATAAGAGGTTTATAAAGGAATCTTTCCGTCGTTTTCAAAACAAGGTCCTTTTTAACCTTTTCGACAGAATTGAGGTAAGAATGTTTTTTTTAAGTTATACGGCGGGTGCGGTTATTTTACGCCGTTATAAAATCTTCAAAGCTTTCCTTACAAGCTTATAAGAATATTTTCAAAGAAAATGTTTTATTTTATATGGATCTTAAATGATTTCAAAATAAAAGGAGATATTTCATTAAAAAGAATTTTGATTTCATCTATGTCAACATCCTTTGATGGATTTTAAGATTATTTGAAGTTGATTTATTATGATACAAAACTTCTATATTGTATTGAAAGTTTTGTGATATGTTTGACTGTGGATGTGCTATTTTTATACCATTCATAGTTTATTGTGAAAGTATTGACATTTCGTATGCTAGTTTTAATACAAATGTTTATGTTATGTTTAAACCTTTTCATATGGGAATGCATTGGACTTAATAAGTGACGGGTGGAGCCCGCTATAGCTCCTCGATGCATCGGTAGGTCTCATGAGACAAACTAGTGTCTTGTCACAAGGCCTTGACAAAATCTTATTTGTAGTCTTGGCACGAGGCCTTGGCTATGTGGTTATGATAGTCTGGCATTATGCATTCCAACATTATGAAAGTGGTTATTGATTTTTGCATGTGATTATTCGATTAGTAGAATATCCATGTGAATAAGTAAATGGCATTATTTTATTTTATTTATGCCATACTATGTTAAATGTTCAAGTTTAAAAGGCTTTTGTTTTAGTTATACATTGCCTTAAATGTTTATTTTTATTTATGAAAGTTTCCTCTATATTGTTATCCTTACTGGGCATTTGAGCTCATCCCTTTTCTATGTTTTATTTTTCCCAGGTAGTGAAGAAGTAAATTATGAATGACTTGCAGGGATATTATGAGGGGTTAATAGTGTGTATATGAAGACTTTGTTGTTGTAGTAGTTTTTCACTTTGAAATGTAATGTAAAACTTTATGATTATATCTAGTGTTTCCAAGGCTACTAAACCAATCGGTCTTTCGGGATTTGATCTTTCTTGTGATCATGCCAATGTTATGTAATTAATGCACCGACTCTGGGTAGCTGGGGTCGGGGCGTTACAATTCTCATTCTGGAATTTTAGTTCCAAACAGTCTGAAAAACTAACTTTGAAAAATTTAGTTACTCTTACAATCAAATGTACTCCCCCTGTGAAAAGGAGTTTATTACTGTAAAGAAACATTTTCAACAGAAATATAATTAAGAAAGATTACCTTATGGGTATCCTTCCAATATTCTGTTTAATGTATTCAGATAAATCAGAAGGAAAAGATTTTGTGAAAATATCAGCAAGTTGATATTGCGTTCTGATTAACTGATGAATAATATCCCTTTTTAGTGTGTGATCCCTAAGAAAGTGATGCCTAATATCTATGTGTTTTGCACGAGAGTGATGTGCAGGGTTCTTACATAAGGCAATGGCACTTGTTTTTTCACACAAAATTTGAGTTTTAGTGAAACTCAAGCAATAGTCTGTGAGTGTTTGTTGTATCCAAAACACTTGAGCACAACAACTTCCATCTACTACATATTCGGCTTCAGCAGTGGAGAGTTCTACAGAATGTTACTTCTTGCAGGACCAAGAAACTAATGAATCTCATAAGAAATGAAAAGTTCCGGATGTACTCTTTATATCCATTCTACATCCACCCAAGGCAGCATCAGAAAATCTTTTTAGAACAAAATCATTTCCATAAGTATAAAATAGTCCTAGATCCATGGTTCCCTTAAGGTAGCGAAAAATTCTTTTTACTACCTTTAAGTGAGATTACATAGGATTGGATTGATATCTTGGACATAATCATACTGAAAACATTAAGTCTGGTCGACTAGTGTTAAGTAAATTAAAATTCCTATCATACATCTAAATGATGTTTGATCTACTAGTTTCCCAGCTTCATCAAGATCTAAAGAATTTGAGGTACCAATAGGAGTACTTATACTCTTAGTGTTGTCATAACCATAATTTTTAAGAAGATCATTAATATAATTATGTTGAGATATGTAGTTTCTTTCTGGTTTTTGAGAAATTTGTAAACCAAGGAAAAAAGTTAACTCACCCATCATACTCATTTCAAACTCAGATTTCATTAGACTTGCAAAAGAGTCTGTTAAAGATTGCTGAGTTGAACCAAATATGATGTCATCAACATAAATTTGAACAATCAAAACATTTTTCTTATCTTTCTTTATAAAAAGGGTTGGATCTGCATTTCCCTTAACATAGTTATTTTAAAGAAAAAAACCATCGATTCTGTCATACCATGCTCGTGGGGCTTGTTTAAGACCATACAGAGCTTTGGTAAGTCTAAAAACATGACTGGGATGTTTTGTATCTTCAAATCCAAGAGGTTGTTCAACAGAAACTTCCTCTTGGACATAACCATTAAGAAAATCACATTTCACATCCATCTAAAAAAGTTTAAAATTAAAGATTGCTGCAAAGGCAAGTAGAATACGGATAGATTCAAGTCTAGCTACTGGAGCATAGGTTTCTTCATAGTATATTCCCTCTTGCTGATTATAGCCTTTAGCAACATGTCTAGATTTATTTCTTACTATGACTCCATTTTCATCACATTTGTTTCTGAAGACCCACTTTACTCCAATAACAGAAGATTCCTTAGGTCATTCAACCAAGGTCCAGACTTTATTCATTTCGAATTCATTTAGTTCATCTTGCATGGATTTGATCCAATCATCATCACCTAAAGCTTCATCAGTGCTTTCAGGTTCTAATTGGGAAAGAAATTCTAGATGTTCTACTTCATTTCTTAAGGAACTTATAGTCCTTATAGGTTGATTTACATCACCAATGATACTATCAATGGGATGATTCTTAAGAAATACCTGATTTGGGTTTTGAAAAGCCTATTCATCAACATAGGGTATAAAGTCTTCTATGGTAAATGTTTCAGAAGTATCTTCTTGAAAATTATCATTATCAGAAGGTTCTTCTATCGAAGGATGACAATAAGTTTTTGAAAACACATCTGAGGATGTAGGCTGGGATGGTTTAAAAACAAAAGGATCAGATTCATCAAATTTTACATGCACTGTTTCTTCAACAGTACAAGTATTTTTATTAAAAACTCTATAAGCCTTAGAAGTTGTGGAATAACCTAAGAACATTCCTTCATTGGATTTTGGTGCGAATTTATGTAAGTTATCTGTAGTATTCAAAATTAATAATTTGCAACCAAAAACCTTGAAGTAGGATAGTCTTGGTTTTCTACCATTCCATAACTCATAAGGAGTTTTATTAAGAAAAGGTCTAATCAAAACTCGATTTACAGTATAGCAAGCAGTACTTACAGCTTCATCCCAGAAATGTCTAGATATATAATATTCACTCAACATGGTTCTAGTTATCTCATGAAGAATTCAATCTGTTCTCTCAACTACACCATTCTTTTGAGGAGTTCTAGGTGCTGAAAAATTGTGAGTAATACCATTTTTACTACAAAAAGTTTCAAAATCAGAATTTTGAAATTCTCCTCTATGTTCACTATGAATAGTTTTCATTGGAAGGTTTTTCTCATTTTTAACTTGAGCTCTAAAACTTTCGAAATAAGAAAAAGCTTCAGATTTCTTTTCCAGAAAATAAACCCAAGTAAATCTAGTGAAATCATCATCTAGAACAATCACATAGTATTTGCCTCCAATACTTCCAGTTTGTGTTGGACCAAAAAGATCCATGTGCACTAACTGCAATGCATCAGTTGTAGAGACTTCACCGATCGATTTAAAACTAGATTTATGTTGCTTTCCATATTGACAAGGATCACAAAATATAGAAGAATCAAATCCAATCTCCGGTAGATCCTTAACTAGTTTCTTCTTCGTGAGTTTACATAGGTTTCTAAGGTTACAATGACCTAGACTTCTATGCCATAACCAGGAATGATCTTCCATTGCACTTAGGCAAGGTAAATCTTGGCTCCTGAGGTCTTATAAATTTAAGGTGTAAACATTCTCATGCCTATTGGCTGAGAGAATAAATTCTTCCTTTGAATTGTGAACTAATAACTTTTCATTCCTAAAATTCACAAGGTACCCTTCATCACATAACTGACTTATTCTAATGAGGTTGTTCTTAATACCCTTAACTAAAAGAACATTTGAAATCAACGTTTTTCCTAAAATAACTATATTACCAATACCAACAATCTCTCCCTTAGCACTGTCTCTGAAAGTTACTTTTCCTCCATTCGTTTTGATAATATTTTCAAAATAGATTTTGATACCAGTCATGTGTCGGGAACATCCACTATCCATGTACCATGTATTATTGCTGGTACTCTCTTTATTTTTCTGAAATCAAGAAGAGAATTATACTTTCTGAATCCAAACTTTTTTGGATCCGAGATTTCCAGATAACAAAATTTTAGGAACCCACATATTCTTAGAAAAGTATGCTTTGTGAAATCCTAGAGATTGGGTTTTGTTTAAGTAAAAATTCTTTTCCCAGTGACCACCACATTGACACTTAGTAAAAAATGGGGTACTTTGAGGAACAAAATAATTGTTACTAAAAATTGGTTTTGCATGGGTATAACAAAATCCGGATTTATTTCTTAAAGGTCGTATTTGGGAATAAATTTTATCAAAAATTTCCTTACCATGGGTAAAGTTTGATAAACACTTTTTTAAGGAAAAAATTTCGGACTTGAGTTTTATAACCATGTTTTTATCCTCAAAATCATTAGTTTTAGAACTAGAGCTAGGCTCAAAGACACTTTTCTTAGAAATTGCTTTTTCTAACTCTTTAGAAAGTTTGTTCTTCTCAGAACATACTTCCTCAAAATTTTTTGAAATACTTTTAAAATCATAATTTTTCTTATCAATATCTTTAGAATGATCTAATATCTCTTTTCTAATAATATTATTCCTAGAATTTTCCTTATCAAGTTTTTTATTGAGTTTGGAATTCTCAATTTCAAGAATTTTAGCAAACCTAGAAACTTCTTCATAAGTAGGTAAAGTATTTTATTCATCAGAAGAGGATTCTTCATCAGAAGAGTTATAATACTTACTATCATTAGAATTTAAAGAAACAATGGTCAATGATTCAAAATTTCGTACCTTATCCATAAAACAATGATTATCAATAGGTAATCTGGCTATAATACCAAGATTCCTCTATCCTGAAGATTCATAATCAGAAGATTCATTTAAAGAGTCACCACCACTGGCACTCCAGGAGTCATTTGCTTTCAGAACTTTCATAGCATTGGATTTATAATACTTCTTTCTATTCCTGTCTGAATTCCTTTCATTCTATACATTCTTTTGTGCAAAGGGCAATCAGGTCTAATATGTCCAGCTCTCTTGCATTAATAATGTGTGACTTCTCGATCTTTCCTATCTTTCCTTTCTTTATTCTTATACTTGGATTGGAAATTTCTTTGGCCAGCTATCTTGTTCATCCTTTGAGAAAGATTTGCTACCTCATTTTCAGAGACTTTACTCTCACTGGATTCAGATTGGAAAATAACTTTCTTAGGCTTGGATCTGGTTATTCTCTCAGGAGTCCTAGCTTTCATCTGATTTGATGTTGTTGTAAAAGCAACAGTTCCATTTACATTTTTCTTTTTTATATTGTTAGCATCTCTCTTCATTCTTGTTTCATGATTTATAAGAGTTCCAAATAACTCATCATGAGAAATTTGAGTCAATTTCCTGTTCTCATCTATAGCTGTTCTTTTGGATTCCCACTCATTGGGCATAATATCAATTATCTTGTCCACAAGTGCTTCATCATCTAACCCTTTCTCTCCCATAGAATGTAAACTGTTGACAATAGTCATAAATCTCTGTTGAACTTTACAGATTGGTTCACCATAAGGAAAATTGATGCCATGGTATTCAGCTCTAATCATAGATCTCCTAGTTTCGATCACTTTAGAAGTTCCAAAGTGTGTAACTTCTAACTTCTTCCAGATACAATTAACTTCTTTACAAGAGGAAATTTGGCTATATATATTTATAGTCATTGAACAAATTAAGGTATTGCATACCTTATATTTGAGTTGATAATCTTTCTTTTCCTGGTTGGTAAAAGTTCTAACTTCCTTATCATGAATTTTATACTCACGAGTAAGAATAACGAAGTTTTCTACTCCAGTATTGATAACAAAAGTCTTCATTCGATCTCTCCAGTATTCATAATCATTACCATCAAATATTGGTGGTCTTGTAGGATTTATATTATCAATAGAACCAACATTAATTCCTGCCATACTTAAAAACCTTTGGCACACAAACTGGTTAGTAGAAAAAGTTCGTAATAACAATGTTTGGAATGAGAAAGTTAAGAATGAGAAAGTTCAGAATGAGATAGTGAGCAAGAAAAACTAATACGTGAGTACAAGTATTTTAGAGACCTCCTCTAATAAAAATTTTAGGATCGAAATAATGATGTAGATGCTCAATATACAAGAGGGGGGGGGTGAATTGTACACTTTAAAAATTCCTTTAAACAAAGGAACGAGATAAGTTTAACACAGTTAAGCTAAGAAAATTCACAACACCTCTAACACCAAATGAAAAACTCAGAAAGAGGAATGAAGTTATAAACTTCAAGTCCTATGTACTTGCTTATAACTGAAAAAAGATTCTGATAGTCGGTTCCAGAAATATGGTTCTGGAAATTGAAACTTAACAAAAGATTAAAATATGAGATTCTACCTTAAAGCATATAGAATCTAAATGAAAAAGAGTATAAGTAACGATGTATAAGAAAGTTATACTTTCCTTATAATAAAAAATGCATTGGAAACAAAGATGTAGTAAAACTACAAGTAACAATATATAAGTCTTTTAACCCAAAGAGAAGGATATCCAACAACCATGGATAAAGGTCCCTTGATTTATACTTTCAAGAAAGTCTGTCTTACCCAGACCAGGGTAAGCCCTCGATACGAAGATCGAATTCTCTGTCTTTCTATCCCCGCAAGCCCTCAACTTCAAGGTAGTTGGCAGCCTCTGTCTTCCTCAGCAAGGAAGCCCTCAAACTTCAAGGTAGTCGGCACCTCTGTCTTCCTATCCCCGGAAGTCCTCGAATGTAATCACCAACATCCAGAGTCGCATGAATCTTTGAGAGTTAATAAGAGCCTCTCTCTCTAGAAATCCCTTCAACAGCATGTATGCACAATGTTGAAGAAGCTATTCATTTATCAGCATTGAGCTCTTTCAAATGAGCTCCTATTTATAGGCAAGGTCGGCCTCCTTTCCAACAGTCATATTTACCTTAAATATCAGAGGGACCTATACACCTGTAACTTAACCAACAGTTAGTTTATAACAGAATAGACGACATCGTTTTATAACAAAACAAGTGAAATAAAAAGTACGACGTCATTTAAAGTTTAACTCAAAAGTTGGGAGTGACGGTTCGGAGTGTAAAAAAAATAATTTTTCGGAGTCTAAATAAATTTGGAGTGTATAAAACAAAGATGATCAGATTATGTTTAATAGGTGAATTCGGAATGAGAATTTGGAATGAGAATTCATCAACAGAATTCGTAATGAGAATTTTTCATCAGAATTCATAATGAGTATTTTTCATCAGAATTCGTAATGAGAATTAATCATCAGAATTCGTAATGAGAATTCTTCATCAGAATTCTTAATGAGAATTCGTCATCAGAATTCGTAATGAGAATTCGTCATCAGAATTCGTAACGAGAATTCATCATCAGAATTCGTAATGGGAATTCGTATCCAGAATTCGGAGAATAACTTTATCAGAGTTTGTATCCGGAATTCGGAATGAAACTTCATTACAGTTCTCATCTGGAATTCGGTACTTAAAACAGAGTGTTTCATATCAAAGTTTCAAATGATTTCGAGAATATAGAATTGAATCCGAAACTTATACTTAAGAAATATATGAATAAAAATATGATAAGGGTAATTTTTCTTACAAAAGAGATCTTCCTTATAAAAGATATTTTCCTTATAAAAGCAATTTTCCTTATAAAAGAAATTTTCCATATAAAAGCGATTTTCCTTATAAAAGCGATTTTCCATACAAAATAATTTTTCCTTATAAAAGAGATTTTACTTACAAAAACAATTTTCCTTATAAAAGAGATTTTCCTTATAAAATCATTTTTCCTTATAAAAGCGATTTTCCTTACAAAAGCAATTTTACTTAAAGATAAGGTGTTTGTGATTTTCAAAATAAGAAGGAATGGAAAAGTAATAAGGTAAACCTTATTGACTCAACAGATACATCCTAACTTGTTCAAATGATTGCGCAACCATCCATCCAGGAGAATCTTATAAAATCCCAATGGGATAATTTAGAGATACAAAAGAGGGTGAACGAAGTAAAGGAAGGGAAGTTGCAAGAGTTCCATATCGACGATAATGGTATGATTCAGTTGGGAATGTAGCTTTATGCGCCTTCATCACCCGGGATAAATAAGGTGTTGTTGGATGATTCACATAGCCGAAATTTCTCTATCCATCCTGGGAGTACCCAGATGTACCGTGATATCTGGGAATAGTTCTGGTTGGATAACATGAAGAAAGAGATTGCAGAATATATATAAAGGTGCATGGTAAGTCAGCAAGTAAAATCTGAGCCATAAAATTCCAAAGGGATGATTTAACCATTCCCTATACCCATGTGGAAATGGGAAAATATTACTATGGTCTTTTTCACGGGACTCCCGAAGAAGTCAAATTGAAATAATTCGATATGGGTTGTGGTTGACCGAATCACCAAGAATTCCCATTTTATCGCTATTCGAGAAGATATCTCGCTTGAAAAACGTGCAAAGATATATGTGAAGAACGTAGTGAGACTGCACGGTGTTCCACTCTCGATTGTATCTGACCATGATACAGGTTCACATCTAAATTCTGGATGAGTCTTCAACTTTATTTAGTGCAGAATTAAATTTCAGCATGGCCTATCACCCCCAAACTGATGGCCATTCTGAACGGACAATTCAAGGGCTTGAAGATATGCTAAGACCCTAATATCTAGAATTCAATAGTGGATGGGATCAACATCTTCAATTGGTTTAGTTCTCATACAACAATAGCTTCGACTTGATTATTCAGATGGCTCCATATGAAGCTCTATATGGAAAGCGATGTAGAACTCCAACCTGTTGGGATGAAGTTATAGAAAGAAATATACTTGGTCCCAATATTGTTCAAGATACGACAAAAAGGTTCAAGTAATCCAAAAACACATCAATGCTACTCAATGTCGGAAGAAGATATACGATGTCAACCGTCGAAGGGACATAGAGTTTGACATTGGAGATATAGTCTTCCTTCGAATATCTCCATGGAAGAGAATCATGCGATTCGGGATGTAAGGGAAGCTAAGCCCAAGGTATATTGGCCTCTTTTAGATCCTTCACCAAATAGGATTCGTGGCCTATCGACATTCACTTCCACCGAATATTTCTCGAGTTTATGATGTTTTCCAAATTTCACTTTTGATGAAGTACATACCTGATCTGTCATATGTACTAAACTCAGAGGTGGTGCAGTTGGAAGATGATCTCTCCTATGAGGAGTAGCCAGTACAGATTCTGGATCAGAGAGATAAGGTTATACACAACATGAAACCCCATATTGTCAAAGTGTTGTGGAGGAACCATAAGTTTGAGGAAGCAACTTGGGAACCAGAAGAGTCAATGATGGAGAAACACCCTCACTTGTTTGTGTAAAGTGAAACTTTGGGGGCCAAATTTCATAAGGGCGGAAGAATGTAATGACACAATTTTTTTCAAAGGAAATTCCCTTCTTATATTTGTGTCATAAAATATCATGAAAACACAACATAATAAACTACTAAGTGATAAGTGACCATTAAACTTAAGTTTTTCACTTCTGTGTTTAGAATTTTGAAAATCTGATATACACGGTTGTGTTCAAGATGATTTTTGGAGTCTAATAAAACAAAAATAATTTATGGCAAATAGTAACCTACCCATATAAATAGTTACACACCCTTATGAATAGTGATATTCCCTAATTAATAGAAACCTTACCTAAGATAGTATAAAAATAATATTCAATTGAATGTATGATGTACCTATATTTTAGAATAAGTAAATGAATGTTTTAAAATCTCTTTTTTTAGTAATAAACCATGATTTTAATTAAATAATAAATTAATCATATTTAGAAAATTATTTTTGAAAAATTGACATAATTTTTGGATTCTAAAAGTGAAAAAATGGTTGGGGTAAATTTTTGATAATTTTCCGAAATATTTGAATTTTCAATGAATAGAGAAATACCGTAATTTACAAAAATAAGCTAAATATGATAATTATAGAGTCATTTTTGATATTCTCTTAATGTGACCCCACTTGGTTCTAGATCACATGATATAGTTACTATTCTTGGTCATTCAAGACTCACTATTCCTTGTATTAGGGGAAATTAATAAACTAATGAACTTTATATTAAGGAAACCCCTCTCCCCTCCACTATAAAAGCAACCCTTCACACCCTCATTTCCTCACACCTCTAAATATCCAATCCTTCTCTAAACTCTACCCAAACATCCTCCCAAGCCCGTATCAAACATTAAAGACCTTCTGGTCTCATCAAAAGACCTAGCCTAGCTTCCTTAAGGAGGATCTCAAGAGGAGGATTTAAGTTGTAATTTCTCTCCCTCTTCTCCTTTATTCTCCATTCAAGTTCAAGTTCATTTTTTGACCTCTCCCCAGTTATCATTATACAAATGTTATTCTAACTCCAGTATTATAAATTTAATGGAAGGTTATCATGATAATTGGATATTATATCATCCATCCCCCTTTCCCTCTTCTTTTTATTTTATTAAAGAGAATGTTGTTCGTGAGGTTTTAATTTATCACCTTCAAGAACGACATGTCTTCTTATTCTATTTCTACCTTCAGATCCGATCATGAAACCATTATTATGGTTGAACATGAATATGTTTTATGTATTATATCCTATTTAATGTTCTGTAACTGACTTATATACATATTACTAAGTGATGAATTAAAACAAGTTCTTTATGATGGAAAAACGCTCAAATTAACCCAAACAATCATCATTTATTTTCATATCTAATGATTCATCCACATGTATCTAATATAATTAATTATAAGATCATTAAAAATCCTGTAATATCATTAATAACATGTAATATTAGTTCTTGATGATTTCCCATGTTCTACTCAAACTTCAATTTAAGCATACAAGTGAACAACTGAAGACAACCATAAAAACAAACAATCTCGAACAATGTTTTTAAACACTATAACTAATCCAAAGGCACATAAAATCACTTAATGTAACCATAATGAACCATATTAATGTAAAAAGGGTTCTGTATTTCTAATTAATGTATATTATGTCATTGTACATGACATTAAAGATAAGGAATCATTTAGATACAGGGTAAGGGGAAATTCTCAAAACCAACCTTCATCCTCAGGGTTCTCCCTCTTTCAGTACATTTTTTATATAGTTACTAAATAAAGATCATTTTTTCGTAATTTTCATTCCTTTTTAGGATATACATGTTTTCACTGATTTTTATGTAAAAAATGTTTTCCAAAAGAACTCTTCTTTTAAGAACACACCTTTTACTTATCTCTCCAAGTGGACAGTTCTTGTAACATGTATGTATTTAACTATTTCTTTTAGGAACCCAAAGTATATGAATGTGCTCTTATGATATGTAGCCCATTATTTTCCATCGGTTAGTTATGTTCAATTTGATATGTGTTCAATGTGTCATGCATGATAATGATAATGTTTTGATGTGACAGGTGCACCCGGAATTATATAGCGCAATATGAATGTGACGGGTCCGCTCGGAATTATACAGCGCTCCAATGATTTGGGTAAAGTGATGAATCTAATGATTAAATGTGAAATGATGCGTGAACAATATTCTAGATTATTTTCACAAATATGTGTGGTAGTTATCCACTATAACATGATGTTTCATTTTTATGCATTGCCACATATCAAGTCATATATTTATGTTTCCTCTCATGTTCATGATATTTTTCACATGTTATGATTATTCTCACCACATGATATATTTTTCTACTCTATCCTCTTAATGGGATTCTAGATCACCCCTTTTTATGTATATCATCAGGTATAAACGTGTACTAAGGAGAGGACATGTTCCAATAAGAAGCAAGAGATGAAGAAATTAAATATATGTTTATTCTTGATGTTGTAATTGTTATGTATGGAACTAGTTTTCCCAAGATACTAAACCTTTGGATCCTCTATTTGTAGTAATATTATATTATTTATATTTAAAATGATGTAATAGTAATGTAAGAAAAGGCCTGGATGCTATAAATACAATTGGATGTTCATGCTTCAGGTTGTCGGGCTTCGGGTCAGATGCATGTAGTGGAGCAGCCAGGTCCAGAGTAGGATGGGGAGAAGGTCATATTTAGAAAAATACTATGTGAATAAATATTATATATATATATATATATATTTTGGAATATAACTTTTTTAGGCATGTTTGTTTTTGGTGCATGAGGTGCATGAGATAAATCTATGGACTATCATGATGCTCGATAGTATGATGGAATCGTCTTAGATACATTATGTTTATATATGTGTGTGTGTAAATGGGTGTGTGTGGGGTAATACACAAGGATTTATATGTGATAATTTTAAGGTGAGAGACTTGATTCATGTTCATTGAAATCTGGGAATCAATATGAGTATGAATTTTTTGATCTACGAGGCACTGAGATTGGTTTTAGAAATCTGATGAGATACATGACCTCATATGTTCCATTTGAGATATGGAAATGAGGCAATCATCTATTGATATGTGGGTCACAATGGTTAAGGTATGTGACATGATCAAATGAAGAGGTTATTGAGTGATGATTCAATAGAAGAGGACTTTTGAGTCCAATTATCTTTGATAGAACATCGATTTTGATTGAGTTTTGTGGTCAGGATGTGACTGGGGAAGGTAAATCCTATGGTGGGGATCCCTTAAAGAAGTTGACCTATGTTCTTTATGATCGATGTACAATAAGGTATTATTAACATGTTGGGATTTTTTGGTACTATAATCAGGTTTTATTATATTTCTCCAGGATAAGCTATGATATGTTGTAGAGATAGTATCCACCCATGTTTTTGGAGCATGTTGAATTCGTTGTCCGTTTTGAATTTTCTTTGCTTGGTGGGTAGACCAACTCTTTTATTGTTGTTAAAAACATAAATTAGAGAGTTTATTTAACCAAATATCCTATTAATGGATGTGTATAGAGTATTGGAAAATTCCACAAGGTTCTGGTTGGGTTTTAGGTGTGTCAGATTGCAAAAATCTAGGTTCCATGTTGCTCATACTAGGGTGCATGCTTAGGAAAAATTGTCTATCATCCCTGATGAAACCACATTACACCTCTTAATTTTTTAGTAGAGATTACTCACAAGATTTATGAGTGGTTTGGAAAACATTGTGGGTCAACCGTGTGAGGTCCCCCTTTATATAGTGGGTTTTGTATAGTTTATGCATGGATCTCAAAACCATGTGATACCACCGTTCGAAAAACTTAACGAGAAAAAATTAATTTTATTTACCTTCACTTTTATTTACTTATTAATCATATTTTCTCATCCATTTGTTCTTCACGGTTGGGAGTTCTCTTTCCTTTGTTTCTCCTATATTGTGTTGAGATATCTTTCCAATCCATTATCCATTCTTCATTCTATCTGTGATGTTTAATCCATATCATCATTCCCTTGAAAACCCTTCCTTACATTTTCTGTTATTATCTCCTTATAGAAAGCTAAATCCTTGCAAGAGTAATTACCATATTTTCATGAAATTCATCTAAAATGATTATTTCATCCAAATCAACATGAGTTAGAGGCTTGGTTTGGTGTGAAAAAATCTACCTATATGTGGTAGGTTATTCCTATCTTTCTCCATGATTTTTGGGATGTTTTGGGGGTGCATATTGGAGCAAGTTGTTCTGTTGAATGAAAGAGACTATATTAAATTATTTTTTTCTTTTTAAATTAAATAAATTTAATTAAGAGATGCCAATTTAAATGATCAATATATTTTATAAACGGTTCAAACACAATGATATGCCCCATACCTTGGGAAGGGTAGGATGGGGTGTTTATTTTATTAAATTATATTGTTTTTAATTTATTATAATTATCAGTTGAGTTCCATGGGAACGTGACAATATTGTCCCAAATATTGATTTGCACATTTCCATATGGTTTGAGGTGATTTAATTTTTGGGTTTTCATTTCCTAGGATACATTGGGTCAGGTTGATCAATGGTTGAGAAACTTGGTCCTTGTTTTGATGCGGCTAGGCAACTAGGTTGTGGGCATATCCAGAGGGGTATTGGATAGTGATGACCATCAGACGGAGTGACATTGTCAAAGTGGAATGATGTTCCATTTTATGAGTCTTAGGTATTTATTAGTTATATATTCTCACCCATGTTGGATAATTCTTCATTTGGAGTTGTGTACACATAGTATCAACTAGATGAAGAGGTGGTATTAGACACTCATTTGTGTATAGGCCTCCATTATAAGGGGTTTTGGATAAATTATGGATGTATATTTTTTATAAATCATTCGAGATAGATAAGAGCCATCAGTTGATAGAATTGATACTATTTGGTGTAGGGTGGGGCTCTCAATACATGAGGCTATTTTTTCCAAAAATACATGTGAGGATATATATCTCGTTTCGTTAGGATTTCATATTTTTAGCAATGTTTATATTATGTAGAGGATAGACATTACTATGCCTCATGATTCTAGTCCTCGAGAAAATAGATGCTTTCAAGCTGAAGTACTTGAGAATATGTACTTTCTTGAGGATTCCATTGTGATAATAGTTACATGGTTTGGACTTAATGGGTTTGTTGGAACAAGGTTTCTGGGGGTTTCATTTAAGGGTAATTTTAGGGTTCATGTATAATTATTGACATCGATGGATTCCTTAGGCTCTATGATAAGGATCCTCTCCACTATAGATATACTTGTGTTGGATGATATAGGTGAATTTAATCCTTGTGTATATTGACAAAAAGAAAAATATTATTTATATCATGTGCAAGTCTAATATAATTATTTTTAATTCACACATACATAATCACATATGTAAGATAGACACACATTGGTGGTGGCCCACTAAGATTCATCCTCACACACTACATGAGACCTTTGAAATGTGTTTAGATATTATGTATTTATTCTAAGGTAAAGGGTTGGGGCCTAGAGATGGAGCATAGTGTTTTTCTATTTAGCATGGGATGGATGGAAAGGGACCATCCGTTCTTTCTTAAGTTGGAGTTTCAGTTTTCCATTCTATAGTAGTATGCTATTATATATACATACGAAGGTATTTCATTGACAAGCCTTATGCTTATTGTATTTATTACCTGTCTTGTAAGAATTTTCTGTTTTAGTATCTACAAATGGTGTGTTTAATGTATATTTCTATAGATGGTATATCTTGAATTGTTGATTATTATTATTCTTTCTGCTGCTATCATTGTTCACCAATGGTAGGTGGGTTACTAGTCCAGAGTCTTTTGGACTTTATTTTTCGATTCAATATTTATATATTATACCATTATTATATCATCACTAGAGGTTATATCTCAGAATATCACATCTCTATTACCTCACTACTTTTCAGTAGCCTTTGGCGTACTGGGAGGCATGCTTAAAGTCTTGTGGAACTCTCCCTGAAGAATTGTTAAGGTGGCTAATCAGGTCTTTATGATTTAATCTGAGGAATATACTATCACCATAATATTAAAAAGAGAAAAAATCATAGTTCCATCATTAATGAATAACAATATACCACAAACCCTTATCCAATATATGGTGATATAAGCATTAGGATTCAAAAAACCTTTTTTAGTCCATTTAAAACATATTCACAATCATATTACCATATGATAATAACCCCCTCATAACTCAATTTGGTGTGTAGATTTTATAGTCAAGATAAATATCTCATAAAGTGTTTGTAATATCCATCCAAATGAACAAAACAGTGGATTTTAGATACTATTTCTTGAATTTTACATTTCTTAATAACTTTTTTCTTTGATGAATCCATGAATCACTCTCACATGATGTTTCATACCCCAATAATGATACTTTATCAAGAAAAAAAATTCAAACATGGAAAAATTTTCAAACAACTTATACATTACCAGGGTCATCTTAATTATTCTCAAAAGACCTTTATTATCTTTTTTAATATTTATATTCATAATAATATCATTTATAAATACTTCAAAATATTGATCAAGGTAATCTATGGCGACTATATTCATTAAATCCATGAATATAAAAGGGATATTAGAAAACCCAAATGGATTCATTATAAATTCATATTGATCATACCTCATAATAAATGTTGTACTGTTTATATATTTCTTCATAACATTCAATTGATTTGTCCATTACAATTTTTAATCATATAAATTTATTCTTATTATTGTAATATATCAAATAATTCATCCATATAGGGTAGATGATACTTTTTTTAATATTTATCTTGTAATGTTTTGGATAATCAATTAGAAAATAGATTGACCCAACATTCTTCATAATGAAAATAATAGGTTCACCCCATGTTGATAAAATAGGGATTTTGAATCCCTTCTCATTGTTGTCCCATACTTTATTCTTCAATTCCTATAACTTAATTTGGGTCATTCTTTAAGGAGTCCATGAACAATGTGTAAAACAAATTCTGCGTTTTATTAGAAACTCAAAACAACAATTCAGAGGAAGAATAAAAAATTACATTCAAAATGAATAATAAAACATTGAGTATAACAGGAGTATCATCAATATTGACATTATTCCCAAACATCTGAGATACAAGCACTTCATGGATAGAAATTAAAACACAAAATATATATGTATTGTCTAGTGGAAATTTATATTCATCCTAACATTGATAAATGAACATATAACCATTATGAATATTAAATTTAATTTCCCATCATTGGTAATTATTATAGGCTCCATATAATGAAATCCAATTTTTAGATTCATTGAGTTTCAGGATTGTTATTTTGAGGGTTTGTTGGTACTCTAGCGGTGTTGTGGGTGGTTGTTAATGTCAGGCCTCTACGACATCAAAGAATCGTGATATTCTCTGTGCTTGGATTCCATCGTGGAGTGATGAATTTTGTGGTTGGGTACCATTGTACTATGGCCAGAGGTTTCTGCCGTGTGTCTCACCTGTGTGCTTTGGGAGGATCTGAGGTCTCCTCGACAATGGGTGGTAAAGACACATGGCATTCCTTTTATGGGGTAGGTTACATCCGTTGTGGATGTATCTGTGTGCGGTTGTGAAGGTGGTGTCCAGATCCGAAGGCTTCTTACGGTGATATAATACATTTGGGAGGTTGAATTTCATTATTAGCCTTTGGTTTTGTTCCTTGAATGCATTTTTTGTCTTGTTATGTGGATGATTTGAGGTTAGATTGACATTCATCTCGTGGTGTTGATGCTGCCATGTGTCCTGGCCTGGATCTTATAGTTCCTATGTGAAGGGTTGATTGAGCGTCCTGGGCGGCACGGTTTTTGGCTTCGTCCATAAGTCCTTGAGTTTTCGATGGTATTTTGTTTTGGTTTCTTTCAATTTCATCATGGTGTTTTGATTTTGGTTTTGGGATCTTTGGTCTGCAGTACAATGATCAACATTCATTTTATCATAAAGAGGATACTCTCGATGTGTTTTAGGTCACGTATTTTACACTTTTACACTGTTTATCGTAATTGGATATCTGAGTGGGTATAGAGTTGGGCATCGGTACCATGCCCATGAAATTTTTCATGGGAAAAATTACAGATTAGCGATGTGAATGTGGAAGTTGGGAAAATGTTTTTGATTCAGGGAGGATATTTTGTCGTTTTGTTTGGATTGTTTTTTATATTTGACATTCATACCTTTGAGACCTACTTTTTATCTATGTCTTTGATGTGATTTTGGGTTCTCATATTCCCTTAAACGGAGGACTATTTTAATAATGAAAACAAATTTAATTCATGTAATAGAACTCAAATTGGGTACATCAATATTTGAGCATATCTCTTAACATTTTATATTCATCTTTTTATATTTAACCCCTCAATAAATCAAAAAATGGGATTCTTGATTAACAAAAGTCTATAATTTGGGTGGCCAAACATATAATCATGAAATTTCATTCATAGGATGTTTAAATCCTGAAAACTTATTCTCAATATATATATCATTAGGTTTAACCTAGGATAGCCATGGTCAGTACCAATCCATTACGATGTTATCCTATTCATAGACATATCAAATGGGGTTTTCCATCAATTTTCTAACCCAAATCTTCAATAATAAAAACCCCTACATTGATTAAATCAATAGCAACCCAAGTAGTTCATTCCAAAATATTACATCATTTTAAATGACTATTCTATATATGGAATTAGGGTCCATGATAGAATGATAAAGGTGTAGTGTCTTTGGTGACTATATCCATGAAAATATTGTTTAGTTATATTCTTAAACATATTTACCCAAGTTTTATTAACTATACAACCTTCTTAAAATACGCATTATAAAAAAATTATTCATAACTTAAGGAAATAAAAAATAACAAACTGTGTGAACATATGAAAATTATGGGTAATCAGGGGAGATATAAATCTATGATGATATGAAAGCATAACAAAAACATAAGTATATTGTATCATAGACATAACTTACAATGGGAATAACCAGTATATTAAATAACATATATATGAGTCATTAAAAAATAAATTCTCACTTCAAAATACATTTAACATAACTGTCAGAAACCATTAAAAATCAATGATGAACAATAATTTTTTTATAATCAAGTCATAAATGTGATTCACCGTCATAGGAATAAGAACGGTATCTTTTCTCCGAGTTGACTAGTGAGACCATACAATCATGGTAGATAAGTAATCATCACATGTTTCTTATATTATAATAGTTTACGAAAAATCATGTTTCTGCCACACTGTGTAATGAATCATCCCATGTTTACAATCTTGGATTATGTATAACCACCTATTTCACATAGTGGATTACACACATATACTTCATTCCCAGAAATATCTCACGAAATCTAAAACATTACACAATTATTTAGAGTGATATATAATTATTATTCCTACCATAATATAGAGAAAATAATACATATGTGTAGGAAAATATAATAAACCATTTGACATTTCATAACCCATTCAATGAAATTTAGTTTCAAAAATATTTTATAAATTAATCAAAGAATAACACATGGAAAATAAATTAGATTTATAAACATCTCATTACCATAATCATAAAATTTCATGAAAAAGAATATATTTTGAATTATTTTATCATATACCATCTATGGAAAAATAATCATCAATGTATCTTATCATAGACAAAAAAATTGAAATATAATTTGAATAATTCATGAGGAAAACACCCTTTTGTTTTGAAATAATGTAATTAAAATTAAACTATTTAGAAATTTTTATTGGAAAATTATTTTCATAATAAAACAAGGAAGCATATAGGGGATGCTTCAAAACAATTATCATGATGTCGTTAAATTATGTTCATGTTTTATACATTAAAATAAATATTTCATATACATTTTTTGTAAAAAGTCAAATATACCTCAATTTAAAAACAATAGGGTGATTCCATGGAAATATTGTTTTGGAAAATGGAATGGGGGTAAAAATTTATAATAACAATAATTACTGAATAATAATAACCATCCCTGAAAAAAATTTAATTAACGAAATGACATGGAAGAAAAAGATCCTTGATCGATTGTTAAAACATAGTTTGTTTTTTCGTAAAAACATTCCATTAGGGAATTGATTAATTAAAGGGGTGAAAAAATGAACCCCCCCTAAATGAAAAGATGATAATAAAAATTAATTATATTAATTAGGTATGGATCATATAATTTCCTCAATTTAAATTATAGTATAAAAATCTAGATTCTAATGGGATTAGAACATAAACCCAATATAAATAGTCTCATAATCCATTGTATGCATTTTCGTAGGTTGTATAATAAATATATATTAATTATAAATGTATTCCAAAACAATAATCACATATAACATAATATATAAAATTTACTTATTAAAACTTATCACCCATTTAATAACAATTTGTTATTAAAATCATTGTTCTAGGATATAACTACTTATTTTTCATGAATGTGTTGGATCGGTAGTCCGATCCATTATATATTGATCATGGTTTCGTCATTTCCATGGTGTTACTGAAGATATATATAAAATATATTTTCATTATATATTTAGATTCATATATTTATTTTATATATATAAAAAACTAATTAAACAACAAAGTAATATGGTAGGTCGTACGTATGCATGAACACATTTTTTACTTTTCAATTGATAGAATGAACAAAATTTTAATAAGAATTTATCCTTATAGATCAATTAGAGAAAAACATATATAATATGTATTAATTATATATATGTTAATTAGCTTCCATTTAAAAAATGAAGAGAAAAATAAATTACATCATTTTTTGGAGTTGGTAGTCTACACGTACGCATGAGCGAGATTATGGTTTTCAAATAGATGAGAAGAATGTTGAAAATTATTTTCATATCTTAATAATATAAAAATAATATATGTAAGATACTATATTAATTATTTTCTAATATATACCATATATTTAGATGTGATATATCTATAAATAAAATTGAAAATTCTATGTTAATAGTTATACCTCCTTGTTGTGAAACATTATTTGAATCACCCCATAATCCTTGTAAGGATGATCATATGGTAATAACAAAAGATCTTGGATGTGGTTACATAATAAAATAAGATATAATAATAGTTCCTGGATGGTGATGAATTCTAAAAATATGTGAATAATTAAGTTGATGGGGTCCATTTTTTAAGATAAGGGAGGGTCAGTCTTGGAATTATATGAAATATTAGAAAAATGTAAATTAATTTTTTTCAATAATGGTTCTGAATTTATAAAATTATAATATAACGGAATTTGGAGTTGGATTTGTCTTATAAAATATAAAATTAACATGTTTTGTTTTTTTACAGAAATCTCATTGTTTTAAAACATCAATAATTATTCTGACAATTATCGCAATGTCATTGTTTTCTAGTCTTTAAGGGATACGAATGCTACTATAAATGGACAATTGACTCTTAAATGTACCATGAATGATAATTTTGAACCATAAGTGATTAAAGTTTCCAGTTATAAAATTTTTATGAAATTTAATTCTTTTAATATAATATAATTTAATATAAAATTAAACTAATGTCAATTTTGGATTAATTGATTTAATTTGACATTAAGAAAATCACGGAAACAAATAAATTTTAACATTGATATTTAAAATATATATATTATGATATTATTATGTATTAAATTTTTAGGTCGCTATAAATCACTCTGAAAAATTAATTTTTATGTTTTTAATATGATTTAGTTGAATTTTCTAATGCTTGGACAAACACTATGTCTCGGTTGCATAAGCATTTAATATAATTAATTTTGCACTCAAAATTCAAAATAAATTTTCATTATAAAAAATTAATTCATATTTTAAAAAAAAATTTATAACTTAAACCATGTTTCATTAATCCATATCACATTATATTTTGAATATAAAAACAAAAAAATATACATTTTTTAATTTATATTTTACACAAATTTTATAAAGGTAAAAATCAATGATAAATGTAAAAAATACATTTTTATAATGTTGGGGTAATTATTGATGAATAAAATCTTCCAAAGAGATAAAAAACTAAATCAATTACAATCATTATCAGATTAGTTTTATCCCAAATTATACCAGTTTACTTTCAATATGGTAACAAAAAATATCAATGATTATTATTCCTATGGACCAATTATTAATGGGATCTATTTGATAATTTTATTCATATTTATTACGAACATGGAATCCTATTTTTATGTTTCATTTTCTATATATTGAAAAAAGTTATATTATGTAAAAATGAAAAACCCAACAAAAGCCGTTTATTATGAAAAATCCCATTTTAAATATAAAAATACTTTCATAGCAAATACAGACATGAGATTGATTCCTATGAAAATAATTGGATTATTTATAATTTAATAAAATTAATTAATATTTTAAACCATTTATAACAATTTAACTATTTAAATTTATGAAAAAACTAATTTTTTAATAAATATAAGTATATTTCAATATTAACAAGTAAATCAATATTTTTAAAAAATACCATCTGTTAACTATTAGATAATATTTATATGTTGATTTTAAAAATTATAACATTTTTTATAAAATTATATTTCTAAATGTCTTGGGAATTAATTAAAATATTCACTCAGAAAATGTAATAAACCCCAATGATGAAGAAAATGCATTGATATAGAATAAAATTTATTTTCTAAAAAACTATTTATTTTTTATTAATAATTAATTATTAAAATATTAATTTAATAAAACCTTTTTATATATTTCATATTGTTTTTAATCATATTTTTACCTACCAATTCAATCACTATTTGATAACAGTTGCATTATATTACAATATTTTAATAATATAGCATGATTTTATTAAATATCATGTTGTGTGTAACGTATGATATGAAAGATATAAAATCTATTTATAAAGATATATATAATAAAATAACAACGTGTTACACAACCCTTATTTGATATTTTTTTATAAAATTTATATTTAATCTATATCAACAAACATTAATGGTTGTTTTTCTTCACCAGAGTCATTACCTAATGATATCGGCCACATTATTTCTCTAGATAACTTATGATGATGCATTACGAGGTTATCATTAATCCCATTTGTGTCTACATGTTCATTTATTAATGATGGAGTCTTGAGTTTTATGATTTGGTGGCATTCATATGTATCGTTGAGGATTGATTTGGTCCTATTTAAACCTCCAAAGTATTGGTTACAATTTTATATATCGTAAGATAATTATGTTAGGAATAAACATTATTTTTTGTTCAGAACATCATGAATGGACATAATCATAATATGATAAATTTTTTATTTTGTGTGTAGACCTTGTT
This sequence comes from Viscum album, assembly GCA_963277665.1. Taxonomy (NCBI): domain Eukaryota; kingdom Viridiplantae; phylum Streptophyta; class Magnoliopsida; order Santalales; family Viscaceae; genus Viscum; species Viscum album. Next base: position 511,453,096 of record OY728141.1, on the reverse strand, counting down.
TGATGTGCATAATTTTATATAGGGGCCTGATTTCATGACATTTACTTAAATAATAAACCTGATAGGGTTTATATATGTTAAAATTGTTATGATTTATAAATCATATTCATGTTCCACGTTCTTTAGTTATTTGAAAATATTATTCCCTAGGACTCATAATTTTGTTTATTGGATTATACACCCATATTACATTAGGGAAAAACCTTATTCCACGATTCATGTTTTATGATATTTCATAGATTAGGTCTGATTATTGTAATAAATGAGAATGTACGCATTCACATATGATTATCTTATTCCCACTTATGAATATTTACTTATATATCTAATGTTTGAACATAACGAGATTCAATGATAATATTTTCTTATGTTTTCATTTCTACATGTTTTGAATAATCATTTGAAGTAAAATAGATCGAAAAAGTGACTATGTGAGAAGATATTTGGGGGATATGTCTTGAAATAAGTTGAATAAGTATATAGTATCAAACAAAACTAAATATTTATGGGGATTGGACATGTATTATAGTGATAAGTACTAAATATTAATCTAAAATGATGTAATATTTATTTAAGATATGATTGGTTCTCTATAGTTTTTTTCATAAAAAAATATAAAGAGTATGATGTAACTCCCTGACGCCAGTTACCCAGAGTCAGTGCATTATGACATAACATTTGAATGATCACAAGAACGATCAAATAGAGAAATATCGATTAGTATAGTAGCCTTGGAAACACTAGATATATTCATAAGTCTTACATTACATTATGAAAATGAAAACCACAAAAAAATTTTCTCCATAGTCCCCACTCATATCCCCATATACTATCCCTACAGGTCATTCATAAATTACTTCATCACATCCTGGGAAAAATAAAACATTGAAAGGGGTGAGCTCCGATGCTCAGTAAGGATAACAATATAGCGGAATCATTCATCTATAAACATAAACATTTAAGGCAATGTATTATTAAAACAAAAGCCTTTTAAACATTAACATCATCATAATATAGAAAAGATAAAATGAACTAATGCCATTTACTTATTCACATGGATATTGTACTAGTCAAATAATCACATGCAATATCAACAACCACATTCATAATGACAGAATGCATAGTTCTAGTCTATCATATCCACGTAGCCAAGGCCTCGTTCCAAGACTACAAATAAGATTTTGTCAAGGCCTCAGCCCAAGACACTAGTTTGTCTCATGAGACCTACCGACGCATTGAGGATCTATAGTGGGCTCCACCCATCACTTACTAATTCCAATGCATTCCTCATATGAAGAGGTTTAAACAAAACATAAACATTCATATTAAAACTATCATATGGAATGTAAATAATTTCTCTATAAACCATGAATGGTATAAAAATAACACCTCCACAGTCAAATATATCACATAACCTTCAATACAATATGGAAGTTTTTTATCATAATAAATCAACATCAAATAAGCGTAAAATCCATCAAAGGATGTTCAAATAGATGAAATCAAACTATTTGAGAGAAATATCTCTTTTTTTTAATTCATTTAAAAGTCACATAATTATAAAATAATACATTTACGTTTAAAATATTATTATAATCTTGTAAGGTAAGTTTCAAAGATTTTACAACAGTGGAAAATAGACACACCAGCCTTATAAGTTAAAAAAAGAGACATTCTTACCTTAATTTGTCCAAAAGGTTAAAAAGGTCCTTGTTTGGAAAATGATGTAAAGATTCCTTTATAAACTTCTTATAAAAAGTCAAACAAGGGTATAAATGACTTTAACCCATATTCTGTAAAATACTAAAATGTTTTGAAATACATTTTTAAGAAACATGTACGTGGATGATAAAGAAGTCCCAGTAGATAATTACGTATAAACAATCTCAAATAATGAAGAGATTGTGAAATAAACCCTTACCTTGTAATTTTCCTTGGTCGAGGGTTCGTCAAACTTTTATATAATGGTGAAATAATTTTTATTAAAATATTAATGAATCGTATACATTAATATGATACCATATATGATCATTTAATATTTCTTTGTTGATAATATCATAGTATCATCGTTGTTTCGGGTGTTAACTTACTAGTTTTATTTTATATGTTTTTTTGCATAAGTCACATTTTTTATGGATAGGTTGTATCTTATTCATATTCAGAATGATATCAAGTCCTTAAATATTATTTTTAATCATCCAATTAAAGTTATTCTTGAATGGATACGATGGGGAATAAATCTCATCCTGTTTGTGGAGATGGTAATCCGTACGTACACACGAGCGACAATATCATTCTTTTGATGTTAAAATAATATATAATTGGATGGTATATCATATATACAGAATCATAATCATGTTATATTTATTTTTACATGAATTATAAATCATTATTATAACCATCTAAATAATAATATATTGAATAATAATTAGACCACAACGTGCAGACGGTAGGTCATACGTACGCACGTATGGTGACATGTCATTCAAGGGATGGATAGAATAATGAATTTTTTTGTTACATAATTATAATAAAATCCCAGTATATAGAAGATACTGGATTTATTATTTTATAATGTAAATAACAAGTAAAGAATAAGTTAAAGAAGAAAGGAACTTTAAAGAGGGTGGTGAAGACGTTACCTCTTCTTCGGGTTCTTCCTTTTGATTTGATCAAAAGGGATCCTTAGGTTGGGTTTATGATCAAACTAAGGACTCTATAATGATTTGAGGGAATTTGGGAGGATATTTGGGCAGAGGTTGGCCAAGAAAAATGGCTTTGAAGGTGTGAATTAATGAGAAGGGGGAGTGCCCTTTTATAAGAGGGGTGATGGGCTCTTTAGGAAAAACATAAAGTAATATTTTATAATAAAATCATATGCGGTTTCTAATGGATCCAAAGTGGATTATTCAAAGTCTAAGGTGGGGAGGGGTCGAAATCATTTCAACCATTTGATTTTAGATAGGTTTGGGTCATTATATTAACCTTATCTTTCAGTTTTAACTCGTAGTTTATTAGTTTGACACTTACCATGTCACTTTGTATTTTTATATTATATAGTTAATAAACTTACTATATACCTCTATGATACCTCCAAGTGGTCCATTAATGATAAAAAAATAATTATATATGTCCTATGGCCTATCCTTAGATTTTTATGAATAAAATATAAATTAATAATATAATATTTGTTTTAAAAACACATTAATGTCAATTTTGACAGTACTCAATAATTTATTTTTGTTAAAGATTTAAAAACTTTATTAATTAGGAAACAAATTCTTTTAAGAAATATATAGATGTTATATTAACCAATAAAATTCTTTTATGTCATCAAAAAGTTCAAATTATTATTATTTTAAAATTTATAATACCAATTATTTGATACATTCATTAATAAGTAACATACTGCATCATTATTGTGTCATATATATTTTTACTTTTTCATTGTCTAAAAATTATAAATAAAATTCCATTATGTAGGAATTATTTTTTTCTTTCCAATTAATATTTATAATCAAACATATAACATATATAACCCAATGTAAATTTTTTTTCTAAAAGATATAAGCTTATGTCATTTTTTTATTTACTTTAACTTAATTAATATAGAGTGTCCCTATCACCTAAATGTGGCTCCATGGGGTCCCCAAATAAACCCAAAGATGACCATGGTCAAAAATGTATCCACCAATAAGGTTAGGACACGTTTTAAGGTAATTTATTATTATTATAATATTATTTTTACACTTCTTTATCAGATTTACGCTTTAACCATGGTAAATAAAATATTAAACGAAGTAATTATTTAAAATTTCTAAAAATAAAAGTTACCTATAAACACAATTTGGACATCATGATTTCAAATATAGAGTTCATTTTTCAAAATTCAAAACACATAAGTGGCAAAAATTAATTTATAATTATTTCCCGATGTCAAAATAAAAAGCATGTTTTTAAGATATAATAACTATCAAAATATTGACACTTGTTTATGTCCGGTTTAATCGTGAAATTATGTTCAATGACAAAAATTGTATTAAATGGTGAAAATATATTATAAATATACTTTTAAACCACTCAAATTCATTATTTATCACTATTAATTATTTTGATTTAAAAATTTGTTTTTAATTAAAATTTATTAATTTTCACTGTTCATCAAAATATAAAAGTTATCCGAAAAGTAAAAAAATTTCACCCTATGCTAAATTTGATATTAAGAATACAAAAATGAAGTCCATTTTTAGAGATGAAATATATAAAATTTCATAAGGTAGGTATTACTATTCATAACGGCTAATTCAATTGGTTGTGGTGTGTGTTAGAACCCGAAGTTGCGTACAACACATGCTACTATATTATTCAAAGGGAAGCATGTCATGGAAGCTTGGGGTGTTACATTATCCCTTCCTTCAAATAATTTCTTCCTTTAAATTTCTTATAATATTAATGCATAAAAAGACTCGGATGATTCTTCATCATAAGTTTCTCGTGTTTCCACGTTGCCTCTTCCATCTTATAGTTTCTCCATAAAACTTTTACTAGACGATTCATCCAGTTTCTCAGCATTTTTTCTCTTGTATCAAGAATACTGACATGCTCTTCGCAATAATAATGATCGGGGTCTAGTTCTAATTTCTCATAGCTGAGTACATGCGTTAGGTCAAGCATGTATTTTCTCAACAGTGATAGGTAGAACACATCATGAACTTTGGAGAGACGTGGTGGCATTGCCAAACGGTAAGCTACAGCCTCAATTCGTTCTAGAATTTAAAAGGGTCCGATGTACCTAGGACCCGATTTTCCCTTCTTAATGAAACGTATAACTCCCTTCCATGGAGATACCTTCAAGATAACATGATCTCCCACCTGAAATCCCAAATCCTTCCTTCGGTTGTCAGAACAACTCTTCTGCCTACATTGAGCTGCTTTGATGTGGTTTTGGATTACCATCACCTTTTCCACCGTTTCCTTCACTAGTTATGGACCTACATGTTTTCATTCACAAATGTCATCCCAATACGTTGGTGTGCGACATCTCTTTCCTTATAACACTTCCTATGGTGCCATCTGAATACTTGAATGGAAGCTATTGTTATAGGAAAATTCTACCATAGGTAAATATTGATCTCACATACCCTGAAAGTCAGGTGAGAATGATCTCAACATGTCTTCTATGGTTTGAATAGTTAATTTTGTTTTTCCATCTGTTTGACGGCGGTAAGCAGTGCTCAAACGGAGTTCAATATCCAAGGCCTTCTGAAGACTTTTCCAGAATCATGATGTAAAACGGGGATCACGATCTGAGACAATCGATAGGGGTACTCCATGGAGCCTCACAACTTCATTAATATATATTCTTGCTAGACGTTCATGTAGTAAATCCTCCCTTATATCAAGAAAATGTGCAGACTTGGTAAGACAATAAACAATGACCAATATTGCATCTTTCCTTCTAGGAGTCTTTGGTAGTCTCATGAAAAAGTCCATAATGATAATATCCCATTTCCACTCAGGTATGGGAAGAGTTTGCAATAATCTACCAGGATGTTACCTTACTGCTTTCAGTTGTTGACAAACAATACATCTTGACACAAAATCAACAATCTCCCTCTTCATGTTGTCCCACCAAAAACGTTCCATCAAATATCTATACATATTGGTGCTCCCAGGGTGTATAGAGAAATTGGATCTATGAGCATCATCTAAAAATTCTGTTTTTAAATCAGGTTTATCTAGAACACAATGTCTCCTCCCAAATTTCAAAACTCTATTTTCATACAAAATGTCACGCAATCTCCCATAATTCACAGCTTTAATCTTCTTTTTAAACTCTTCATCATCAGCCTGAGAACTCTTTATCCTTTCTAGTAAAGATGGTTTGGCAGCCATTTGAAAATGTTTTGATGTTTCACCTTCCATGGTGATTCTCATATCCATCTTTACTATATCCATGAAAATAGGATCCCTTTCCACTCTCATCATGTTCAAAACTACATGATATTTTCTACTCAAAGCATCTGCAAACCTATTTTCCTTCCCTGGGTGGTAGTGTATCGTGATATCATAATACATGAGTATTTCAAGCCATTTCCTTTGCCTCATATTGAGTTCTTTTTGTGAGAAAATATACTTCAAACTCTTGTGATCGGTATATATCTCACATTTTCACCATAGAGATAATGTCTCCATATCTTCAAAGAAAAGATTATAGCAGCTAACTTGAGATCATGAGTAGGATTGTTTGGCACATTAATTTTTAGTTGTCATGATGTATATGCAATAACCCTATCTTTCTACATAAAAACACAACCAATTCCGTTTTTAGATGCATCACTATAAATAAATAACAAATCATTCCTCGATGGTGTAGTCAATATAAAAGCATTGAGTAATATTCTCATCAGTTCTTCAAAAACATTCTTCACACTCTTTTGTCCAAACAAATTAGACCCCTTTACGTGTGATCTTTGTTAGTGGGTTAGCCAACTGAGCACAAATTTGGATGAAACATCGATAATAACCTGCCAAACCAATAAACCTACACACCTCAGTTATAATCATCGGTGCTAGCCATTCTTAGATTTCCTTGGTCTTAGAAGGATCAACGTAAAATCCATCCTTAGAGTCAATATGGCCAAGAGAAGAAATATCATGAATCCAAAATTCACACTTGCTAAACTTCCCATACAATTCTTGTCTTCTAAGAGTCTTCAGGATAATGCACAAGTGATTTTCATGATTTTACTTGGTTTTGGAGTATACCATGATATCATCAATAAATACCACCATAAAATAATCGAGATAATCCTTGAAAACTCAATTCATTATATCCATGAATACAGAGGGTGCATTAGTCAATACAAAAGTCATTACTGTAAACTCATTATGCCCGTACCTGGTTCAAAATATGGTCTTTGGAATGTCTTCCTTTTTCACACAGAACTGATGGTATCTAGATCGAATGTGAATCTTTGAAAGTATTGAGCTCCATGCAGTTTGTCAAATAAACCCTCAATGAGAGGTAGGGGAAACTTGTTCTTTATTGTTATAGCATTGATATCCCTGTAGTCAATGCACAACCTCATACGTCCATCTTTCTTTTTAGCAGAAAGGACATGGGATCCCCATGGAGAAACACTAGGGAGAATAAATCCCTTTTTACTCAATTCATCTAGTTGTTTCTTTAGTTCAAATAATTCCACAGTGGCCATTCTATAAGGGGTCTTCGATATAGGATTTGATCTAGGAATTTAATAAATGGAAAACTGAACTTATTGTTCTAGAGGATGTCTAGGTGAATCATCCAGAATCACATCTACATATTCTTTCACAATAGGTACATAATCTATTTGATCATTCCTTTCCTCACCCATATTTATTTCATTCTCTTCCTCCCCGATAATTGAATTTAGTTGAGCTACTGGGGGTGAATCTAGATAAGAATTAGGTGGTTACGATTCTTCTCTAAAGATAATGTTTTCTTCATCATTATCATAAAAAATTCTAACCTCATTCTTCTTATAATAAATCTTCTCATCGTGGTCTGAAAGACAATCCATACCGAGGACTATATAAAGCTCAATCATAGGTATGAAAATGGGATCAGCGGATGAAAAAAATTTATGTGCCTTAATGGGGACTGATTCACAGAATGTTGTTACAATGATACTTCCCTTAGGGGTTTTTGACTGACAACTCTCTTGTTAAATCAAATTGGAAATATCTAATTTTCATAGAAAACTGGGAAGATATGAACCAATGCGATGATCTAGAATAAAATAATGCATTTTCTAAACTTGAGGAAACCATTAAATTACATGAAAACACGTCTTTTGGAGCTTCTACATCAGAACTAGTGATAGCATACGTTGGCCTTGATCCCTTAGCCTTATCTGAGGCAAGTTCCCCTGACGAATAAGACATTCATTTGCATAATTTCCCATACCTCTACAATTATAACATTCCACGTTGACAAAAACTCTGTTTCCCTTGCAATCATGATCTTTGTGGCCTTTTTCACCACACTTGTATCAGACTCCCATTCCATTTAGGCAAGTATCAGGGTGTTTCTTAACACATTTACTGTAGGATGGATTTTCAACTTTTCCCTTCTTCCCCTTATTTCCATTTCCAGATTGATCAGTAGATCTCTTCTTCTCATAGTTTTCTTTAAAGTCATAAGACATAGAGAATTCATTTTCTGTCTTGATAGCACATGAGACAGTATCTTCATATGACGAGATGGTTTGTGAGACTAATGCTCGACAAAGAAATGGTTTTATCCCATAAAATAAACGATCAATATTACTCCTTGGGTTACGTATATAATCTGTAGCATTCCTCACTATCCTTGTAAAGATAGCCCCATACTTTGCGACATTCTCATCTTCTTTCTGCCTCAAACATAGAAATTGCCTTTCCATGTATAATCTATGGTCTCGATGAAAGTATTTTTCTAAGAACATCTCTTTGAACTCCCTCCATTCCATATCTTATACTTCGTCATATTTATCCGTATTTTTTATCGGTGTCCACCATTGATCAGCATCTCTAGTTAGGCGATAAACTGCCATGACAAATTTTTTCCTTTTCACTACTCCCCAAGGCGTGGAATATTTTCTCTAAGGAATTTATCCATTTCTCAGCTACAATGGTATTATTACTCTCATTTAATGTTGGTTTTTGTTTCCTAATTAAGTGATCTAACATTGGTCCTCCATGATGCAGATCAGGGTGCTCCATACGGGTATGGTTATTACTCATAACCTGAGTGAGTTGTCCTAGTATGGTGATTAGTTGTTCAGCACCAGTTGCATCACTAGATCCACTATAATTATCTTGAGAAGGAGGTAAATCCCAACATGGAGTTTGTGCATTGATACAGTTTCCATTCCTTACACTAGGCACCATTTCTAAAAAATGGATAAACTAGATTAGTTTATGAATCAAAATACATAATTCCATACTTGTAAAACACAGAACATAAATTAAACAATTTATGGATATAATCCATAATCATAAAAATGTTTTCTTTGAGGAAGTGTATACTCATAAACCTTTCATAATGGTTTTTAAAGAAAATGAGAATAATTCTAAGCATATCCCCCAAGAGTGTCGTAACCAAGAGTGCATCAAGGCCCATTGTCGTGCACCAGTTCCCGTTCAAGTCTAGCTCGAAGAGGTGTTTTTAGGTTTTACCCCTAGGTAAATCTGTGCAAGAGCTGCCTCTACCTGCTCATATCCAGACAGGGATGTATTGCTTGGCAAACTCACAAAATCTATACAATACCAAAATTCTAGGAATTTCTTCTATACTAATCATCAATGTACATCTTAGGTCTATGTGCTCTAATCAGAGTTTATCTAAATCTACCTTCCAAGGATTGTACTAAATTTCCTCTGATACCAACTGTAATGCCCTGACCCCAGTTACCCAGAATCGGTGCATTATTACATAACATTGTCATGATCACAACAAAGATCAAATCTTGAAATATCGATTCGTTTATTAGCCTTGGAAACATTAGATATATTCATAAGTCGTACATTACATCATAAAAATGAAAAATACAGCAACATAGTCTCTGTATTTCACACTCATATCACAACATACTATCTCTGCAGGTCATTTATAAATTACTTCTTCACATCCTTGGAAAAATAAAACCTTGAAAGGGGTGAGCTCAGATGCTCAGTAAGGATAAAAATATTGCAGAAACTTTAATAAATAAACATAAACATTTAAGGAAATGTATAACTAAAAAAATCCTTTTAATATTTAACTTCAGCATAATATGGAAAAGGTAAAATGAACTAATTCCATTTACATATTCACATGGATATTCTACTAGTCGAATAATCACATGCAATATCAATAACCTCTTTTATAATGACAGAAGGCATTACGCCAGACTATCATAACCACATAGCGAAGGCCTCGTGCCATGACTACAAATAAGATTGTGTGAAGGCCTCATGCCAAGACACTAGTTTGTCTCATGAGACCTACTGATGCATCAATGATCTATATTAGGCACCACCCTTAACTTACTAAGTCCAATACATTCCTTATATGAAGAGGTTTAAATATAACATAATCTTTCGTATTAAAAATAGCATACGAAATGTAAATACTTTCTCCATAAACCATGAATGGTATAAAAATAGAACATCCACAGTCAAATATATCACAAAACCATCAATAAAATATGGAGGTTTTGTATCATAATAAATCAACTTCAAATAAGCTTAAAATCCATCAATAGATGTTGAAATAGATGAAATAAAAACTATTTGAGAGAAATATCTAATTTTTTAAATCATTTAAATGTCACATAATTATTAGATAATACATTTACATTGAATATTTTCTAATAAGACTGTAAGGGAATATTCTAAGATTTTACAATAGTGGAAATGCGCCACACTCACCAGATAAGTTAAAAAGAGAGACATTCTTACCTTAATTTGTCAAAAAGGTTAAAAAGGTCCTTGTTTAATAAATGACGTAAATATTCCTTTATATAATTATTATAAAAATTCAAACAATGGTATAAGAGAATTTAACCCATATTCTGTAAAATAGTAAGAATTTTTTGAAATTCATTTTTAAGAAACATGGATGTGGATGATAAAGAGGTCCTAGTAGATAATTACGTATAAACAACCTCAGATAATGCATAGATTGTTAAATAAACCCTTACCTTGTAAGTTTCCTTGGTCGAGGGTTGGTTAACGTCATGTATAATGGTGAAATAATTGTTATTAAAATATTAAGGAATCATATACATTAATATGATATCATATATGATCTTTTAATATTTCTTTGTTGATTATAGCCTAGTATTATCGTTGTTTCGGTTGTAAACTTACTCGTTTTCTTTTATATGTTTTGTTACATAAGCCAAATTTTTTATGGATAGGTTGTATCTTATTCATATCTAGAATGATATAAAGTCTTTAAATATTATTTTTAATCATCCAATAAAATCTAGTCTTTAATGGATATGATGGGGAATGAATCTCGTCGCGTTCGGGGAGACGGTAATCTGTACGTACGCATGAGCGACAATATCATTCTTTTGACATTAAAATAATATATAATTGGATGGTATATCATATAGACAGAAACATTATCATGTCATATTTATTATTTACATGAATTATACATCATTATTATACCCATATAAATTATAATATATTGAATATCAATTACACCACAACATGGAGATGGTAGGTCGTACGTACACACATATGGTGACATGTCATTCAAGGGATGGATATAATAATGAATTTGTTTGTTACATAATTATAATAACATCATAGTATATTTATGATACTGTATTTATTAATTTAGAATGGAAATAAGAAGGAATGAAGAAGTTGAAGAAGAAAGGAACTTTAAAGAGGGTGCTGAAGACATTACCTCTTCTTCGGGTTCTTTTTTTTGATTTGATCAAAAGGGCTCCATAAGTTTGCTTTATGATCAAACTAAGGCCTCTAGGATGAAGTTAGGGAAGTATGGAGGATATTTGGGTAGAGGTTGGCCGAGCCAAATAGTTTTGAAGGTGTGAATTAATGAGAAGGTGGAGTGTCCTTTTATAAGAGGGGTGAGGGGCTCTTTAAGAAAAACTTAAAGTATATTTTATAATAAAATCATATTCGATTTAAAATAGATAAAAAGTAGATTATTAAAAGTCTAATGTGGGGATGGGTTGAAAGCCTTTCAACCAATATATTTTAGATAGGTTTGGGCCATTATATTAACCTTATCTTTTAGTTTTAACTCATAGTTAATTAGTTTGACACCTACCATGTCACTTTGTGTTTTTATATTATATAGTTAATAAAAATCATATATACCTCTAAGAGACCCCAATGTGGCCCATTAATGATACACCAATAATGATATATGTCCTATGTCCAAACCTTATATTTTTTTGGAATATATTATAAATTAATAATATAATATATGTTTTAAAAACTCATTTATGTCAATTTTGACACTACTCAATATTTTTTTTAATGTCTTAACAACTTTATTACTTCAAAAAAATCATTTAAGAAATCTAAACATGTCTTATTAACCAATAAAATTCTTTTATGTCATCAAAACATTCAAATTATATTTATTTTAACATTTATAATACCAATTATTTGATTCCTTCATTAATAAGGAAAATACTACATAATTATTGTTTCATAAATATTTTTACAATTTCAATGTCTAAAAATAATAAATAAAATACCATTATGTAGTAAATCTTTTTATCTTTCCATTGAATATTTATAATATAAAATATAACATATATAACCCTATGTGAAAATTGTTTTTCTAAACGATATAAGCTTATGTCATTTTTGTATTTACTTTAAATTAATTAATATAAAGTGTCCCTATCACCTACAAGTGGCTCAATGGGGTCCCAAAATAGACCCCAATATGGCCATTTTCAGACATGTATCCACCAATAATGTTAGGACACGTTTTAGGGTAATTTATTGTTATTATAATATTATTTTTTTACACTTATTTATAGGATTTACCCTTTAACCATGGTAAATAAAATATTTACCGAAGTAATTATTTAAAATGTCTAAAAATAAAAGTTACCTATTTACACAATTTGGACATCGTGATTCCAAATATGGAATTCATTTTTCCAAATTCAAAACACATATGTGGCAGAAATTAATTTAAAATTAATTCCTTCTGAAAAAACAAAAAGTGTGTTTTTATGATATAATATCTATCAAAAGATTGACACTTGTTTATGTCTGGTTTAATTGTGAAATTATGTCCAATGACCAAAATTGTATTAAATGGTGAAAATATATTCTTAATATACTTTAAAACCACTCAAATTCATAATTAATTGCATTTAAATATTTTGATTAAAGAAGTTGTTTTTAATTAAAATTTAGTAATTTTCACTATTCATCAATATAAAAAAGTTATCTGAAAAGTTCCAAAATTTCACTCTAGGATAAATTAGATATTATGAATCCAAAAATGAAGTCCATATTGAGAGATAAAATTTATAAAATTTAAAAAATTAGGTATTACTATTCATAACAGCTAGTTCGATTGGTTGTGGTTTGTGTTAGAACTCGAAATTGCGTACAACACACGCTACTGTATTATTCAAACAGAAGTGTACCGTGGAAGCTTGGGGTGTTACATATAAAATTACCACACGATCTAGGTGTATAAATATAGGGTTTTGTAGAGGATGCATTATGGATATTGGGAATGTAAAGGGATTGTATATATTGGGAGGTACATTCCATATTTTGGTGGCTTATGTTTGGATGGAATATTTTAAGAAAGTTATATGTAGGGTTATGCATTTTATTTATATTTTTATCTATGGTGTAAAATAATTTATATTGTAATAATTTTCAATGGAAAATCAGTTTGGGATATCCCAAATGATAAACAATAAATGGATTATTAAGGACAAAATAATGGGTTAATGAATCATTTTGTAGGATATTTTATGGGATAACTTATGTGATGAGATGAAATATTGATTAATTATATATTGAAAAAATATATTATATATTTTATGGTTTTTATGGATATATTAAATTTCCACTTGATATATCTTTATTATTTAACTGGTTGATATGATTATCATGTGTAAATTTTTTTTTCTGTTTCAATTCATTACAATCTAATATTTTATTATATGTTTCTATTAGAATGAATGGTAGTATATTTCTAGTTATATATGGATCATATTTGTTTTCCTAAAAGTATAGGATGAACATATTCTCTTTTCTCCAATATTGGTGATGTCTACATGATATTTTCCAACATTGATTTTGTTTAAGGAGGTCATTTTTTTCTACTGTTGTTTTTATCATACATTTAATATTTTTATGAACCCTCATAGTAGCAGGGTTTTTTATTAATCAGTATTATTTTAATACCTCCTTTTTCTTCTGTGAGAGGGGACTATGTTGATTTAAGTAATACTTTTCCTAGTTTCATAAGATAAGTCACAAAATATTTTATTATTTTTATAGGAAAATTATGTAAATCTAGTCTTTTTTAATAGATATGTTACTTTCCTAAATTATATGCATATTTTCATATAGATACATCAAATTATATTCACTTATAAGATTTAATATCCCATTTTGGTATCCATTTTTATCCTATAATCACACCATGATTGTACACCTAAGTACACATGAACATTCATGAACTGAATTCAATCCAATCAGTTATCTATTTCGTATAGTTAGAATATACCGTGCAGTATAGTTGGGTGTGAAATGTTTGTTGGAGACATCATCAAGCACCTCACCAAATTTTTTATGTTTTATTATTTTGTTTTTTCACTATTACATTGTTTTTTATGAAATCATATACTCTGATTATCTTGTATTTTCATTGGGTGTGGTCATAAAACCAACATGGAGATCTTTTTTTGTTATATATATGTTAGAGGTTTTGGTAAGTAGTAAATATAAATAAGCCATGAAATATTTTTGTTTAATATTGTACTAACCCAAATCATTCTTGATATAAGGTAAAAGGATATCCAATGACCTAATTTAGACTATTGATGAATGTCTTCAACACTCTATTATCAGGGAATATACTAAGGGAATGTGCAGCCCCATAGGATTTTTGATAAATAATATATCCCCTACCTATCATCAACCCATTATCCCTTGTAATTTATCACCACATTCATTAGGTGAAGTGTATTCCACCTCCTTATCCTCATATTTAGATAAATAATGACTCACACCCTTTATTATCATCAGAATATGAAAAAGGCCAGGTATTTGTTGATCTGTAATTTTGGTGAACTTGGAAATTTAATTTTTCATTAATTATAGGGTATTTTAGATGTGTTTAAACTACTAAAAATGCTATAATTAATAGGTTATAATTGTGGAAAATGATGAGCGATGGATTTTATCACGATAATGAGAGATTATGATTTATGGGACACATCACTGGCCAAAATAGACATCCTTGTTGAAGCCCACTAAATGTTTGATTGGATGGGTGCTGGCGATGTACCACTACCCCAACCATTGAAGACTTGATGGCCCACAAATGTCCCTAATGGGGTCAATTGAGACCTTTTTGGATGGACTTAAACATCACATATTTTGTTGGGTTATTTTTATGTGATTTTTATTAAATACACTTTGGCATTAAATTGTATTTTATTGAAATATAAAAAGGGACTTCCCAATGGATGATTTTTTTTTTCATTCCATTATTTCCTTCAATCAAGGTGTTATGATATATATTGGATATCCATTTATTTATAATTACATATTAATTAACATTACCTTCTTCTTCATCTTAATTCACTTATTATGTGTTCGATTGGGAATGGGAATGATAATTTTTTTCAATAGTGTATGGAGATTGTTTTTTAATATGAAATGTATTTAGGATTATTTCAAGGAGGATGTCGAAACATGATGAATTCAAGATATTTATTACTTATTTTTAGAATAAAATTTATTCAACATTGATACTTCATATATTTTTTCTATTATTTTTTTAAAGGAACCGAATATTCAAATTAGGGATCCAGTCCTTCTACAAATAGGATTTTTAGGACCATGACATGGACTATGTTGATGTTTTTTCATCGTAAATTAGAATCATTGCACCTTCCAGTGAGTGTTACCCCAATTAAAAAGGTGAATTAATTATGAGAACTGAATATAATTATTTCTAACTCATTGATTCATTATTCTTAAATTTTATTAGCTATTTGGAGGTTGAGGATGATTTTTCTGAGAATAGGTAGGGATGAAAATTGGGAGGATAACTATATTAAAAGGGGTGATAGGTTATTAAATTATTAATAAATGAATTTTGTGAATTTAATGTTCGTGGTGATATATGTGTATGGTATCTCGAGTAATGGTTAATCATGTCTGGACCTTGGGGATCTCAAATAGTATGATAGTGAGGTAGAATCCAGTATAACCAAATATTATGTTTTTCTTGGGATATGATTATTTACTAGATTTCATGACGTTTAGGTATCCTTATGATCATAAATATTTAAAATGTTACAATTTATTTGATGAAGGATTAGGGGTTTGGTTAAATATTAGAGACTGTAGATAATCCCCTATCACTACATAAAAGTGGTTTTTATAAATGAATCATGTAATGAAATTGTTTATGATGAATTAATTTTGTAATTTCTACTTTTCGAGGGGAATGTAGAATAGTTTTTGGAAATTTTGAAAAACATTATAAATGATTGACTAGTTTAGAAGGATGGGAATTCGAGATTCAATGTAAGGTTTAGGTTTAGTGTAATGAAATAGGGTTAATATCTGATTAGAGTGTTATTGAATTGACTGAACAAGTCTAATAGGTTTAGATCTTTCTGATCTAGTGGGATCTCAAATCCTATGTGGGAAATAATTTTCATTTACTATTACATGACTTGAGATTCATGGTTTTTGAATGTACATTTATAGTTTATGGTCCATGTTATTAACTAAGAAATGATCAAGTAGTTTTATAAAATTTCTAATGTTAACCAAATCCATATATATAGTGGTTTGTGATGTGATATGAATAGATGACTTGGTGACTATATGTGTGTTAGGTAGTGTACATGGTCTATGAGACATGATATAACCAATAGTAAATTAAAATGATCTAGGTGAGGGTTCCAAAATGCCTTAATTTTATTAATGTTTATTCATTTTTTGTTATATTACTATGACAGACTAAGCATCATAGTTACCACCATGCATTCTTTCTGAATTTCCTCTAAAAATTGGGATTTAGGGTGATTTTTAAGGTGATTAAATTATTCATTATTTCTATTTAATTGAAATTATAAGTGACCTATGTAATATTTTTATTCTACTTCATGGGGTTATTTTTACATAGGTATTATGTTTTGATATTCCCCTCCCATTAATCAAATGAAATTCTGGATTTTGATTAGATACCAGGGGAATGATAATGATGTGTGGCACCTATAATTACATTACATTAAACATAACATAAACTTGAGTTTTATTTAATAATTTAATTTCTTTAACATTGTGGATACTTTTAGGTTTAGAGTTTGAGAGAATTATGTTATAAATCATACATAAAAACAGATTAGATAGTTTGGGGACTTCTGATCTATATTTATTTTTCTCATAATATTAATCTTATAAAATAAAACATGATTTCTTTTTATGAAAAATATTCCTTAATTTCAACTTAACATTCTAAATTAACTTATAAAACATTAAAACCTTTGAAATAATATTTTAAATATAGTATTGAATTAATATTTATTTTCAGGTATTATAAAAATAAACTAAACCATTAAAGGAAACTCAATAAATTTTTACCTTTTTCTCAATATTATTCAAGTGAATGAAATAAGTCATTTTCAAATGAAATAAAAGAAACTATTTTATAAATTTATTAATGTAAAATAGAAAAATATCAAATATTAATCATGTACGTAACTTGTTACCTCAACATTCATATCACTGATACAAATGGAATAACTAATATTGTCAACTTCAAGAATTTTTTGGAGGATCCAATGCAATGGAGGGATCTCATAGAGCCACGAATACTTAGTTTATAAAGGAGACACCCATTATTGGTTTTGAACATAACCATACATATTTGGTTTATAAAATAACATGAAATAATTATATTCAATACCAAAAGACCATACCAAAATCATAAATCCTAAAAAAATTTCTTTTTCTTCATAAAACCCATTAACAAAATATTATAATCCCTTGTAAAAAACACTTTCAGATATGAAAAGAATCATTTCATTAAAAAAATATTCAATACAAAAGTACTGAATAAAATGATGTTTTTCTATAAATAAAATTTTATATATTGTAATGTAATCAAAACATCATATTACAGTCATGAAAATGGAAATATCATTTGATGTCATATATGATAAATAAGAACATTCCTTCTGTCTTTTTTTTAAAAAAGTCAAAACTTTTGTACAGAAAATATGTTTTTGAAAAACATTGAATGAAAGAAAAAATTTCCATTTTAAATATCACATGTTCATAAAATTTAATTCCAAAAATAATTTTAGATAATTGAAATGTAATAAAAATAGAGTGGGAAGGAAAACAATATTAGATGAATTTTTAAAGAGAAGACCATAACCACAATAGAAAAAAAATTCAATTATATAAACCATGATAGAATCACTGTAAAAAATTTTAATATTATGATAATAGATAAATTATTGATATAAAATTTTAAATGATATGTATATACACTTCATAAAACTATATATGTTTATATAAATAAAATATTCCTTAATGAAAGGAAATTGTGGTGAAGTCTAGTACCTTGAGTCTGACTCGTCAAAAATGTTATTTATCATTATAAAAAATAAATTTATGTTAATTATGTTAATTATTTAGATTATTTTTCATATTTATGATCCACTTCATATCACTTATTACAATTTCATATACAAAAACTTAATCAATTATATTTACATTGCTTGTTTTGACATTATTTTGATTATATGTCCTTAATGACTTCATTTGGTTGAGTATGTCCACATAAATCATTTTTCAACATATAAAAAATAATTATAATGATATAATTATAATATTTATACATAAATTAAACATTAAAAACCAATCATGAAATATAAAAATGATCTCAGTTATGATCATGGAAACAGAAGATCGTACACATGCCTGAGTAACATT
The DNA here is from genome assembly GCA_963277665.1 of Viscum album. Classification (NCBI taxonomy): domain Eukaryota; kingdom Viridiplantae; phylum Streptophyta; class Magnoliopsida; order Santalales; family Viscaceae; genus Viscum; species Viscum album. The sequence goes on along the minus strand of OY728141.1, from coordinate 511,434,373 downwards.
TCCATTTTTCAATGATCATTATTGAAAGATAATGTGTATTATTTTGTGTTTCAATAATGATAAAACCGTAATAACTATCATATTATTTATTAAAATATAAATGTATATATCTTTAATGAGATTTAGTTATGAATAGGGTCCCAATTATTGTGGAGTTCGATGTCCGTATGTACGCATTAAAGTCATTATCATTTTTCCATATATGATAAAAATGATATATTCTCATTTATGAATGATAAATATGACATTAAAATCATATATATGTCATTTATTTAACATATATAGATATATATTTATTCTAAATACCTTCAAATTAAATCCATTGTGAATATCAAATCATATTTCTTCGCGAGGCAGCAGTCTACCATACACACGAGCGATGTTATTGTATTCTATAATGAATTTAATGTATATAGGCATATAAGATAGAATAACTCAAAAGTGTAATTTTTCTTAAAATATCATATATATAAATTAAATCCATAATAATAAAATTCCATGAGAGGAGATGATGGAAAATAACTGTCATCAGTTTGTGTGGTAATAGTCCATTGTACACACAAATGATAATATCATTTCCCTTTTGATAGAAGATAAGAAGGATTTAGGTTATTAAATTAACATAATAACATTTAATAATAATATAGATACATTTTTTAAAAAATAATAATTTAATCTGGTTTTAAGGAGGTGTCTGAATAAATATAATGAAATCATAGTGATAAGCATGATACCTATTCTTTTGACAACCACCTTATGTACGGACAAATATTAATATAATTTTTTTGGTTTTATGATCAAAATATGGGATCCATTTCACGAGGAGGGATATTATTAATGTATTTTGAAAGTTATTGGATGATATAAAATCATTTTATGGATTGAATAATTGAGGATAGAAGGTGAACATTTATATGTGAGGTGTGTTCCCCAATTATTATTTTTGAAAAGAAAATGATTTACACACGTTTTTAACCTGCCTCAAGCACACAAAATTAACAAAACTCAATTATTGGAAATTATAGGGTCTATATACATCCCTAAAATATATTTTGAATAATTTTTTAGGTCATTTAAACTTTTATCTATTTATTTTATCCCCCAGAAAATACCTTTTTACCTTATCTCTAATAATTAATTTTTACCATTTTAACAAGTCATTATTGTAAAAATTAATTTTGTAATTATTATATAATATAATTTATTTTGATTCTAGATATGGAGTCCATTTAACAAAATTAAATTTAATTAATTGGAAAATTATAATTTAATATTAAACCCCCAGAAACGAAAAAGTGGGTTTTTATGAAGTGTATTTTTCAACCAGTCAATGATATTAGTTTAACAATGGGGCTAATAATAATGATTGATAAAATGTAAATTAATATTTATTTATATATAATAATCAATCTAATTTTATCCCATTCATAATTAGGTATATTTTATCCAATTGAAATGACTAAACATTATTCATTTTTAATCAAATATTGAAAATTCTGGTTTTAAACCCAAAATTACTTATACTAAAATCCAATATAAAGATAAATCAAACATAATTAAGAATAATTAACATAACAATATAATATTAATTTTACATTAAAACATAATCAAACAAATATAGGTACTCTTAAATTATTAAAAATTTTAAATATAGAGGATATCTTTAACAAAAATTGCTAATATATACTATTCACTGGAAAATCTAGGTTTAATGAAAATACAAAAAATTCACTAGAAGTAAAATTTTATATTCTAATTATAAAAAAATGATTTAAAAAATAATTTATATATTTTTATAAATTAAACATTTAAATAAATAATTATATGAATGTAGTTTAATTAAACTATTTCTTTTTCAATTTAAAAATAACATAACATTTTTCTAATGAATACAACTATACAATTCATATTACTAATCTTGAAAATGATTTATTTTATCATTAAATCTATTCTATCATTTTTTATGTATTTTTTAAATTACATCACTTTTATTTTATTCACTTATTAAAAATGAGGGGATATCATTCCCTCATAAAATTTTCTTGATTCCAATTTTACCTCTTGAACCAGATACCTTTTCCATAAAACATATCCTGGTGAATTAGATTTTCCATAAAAATTTACTATCTAAGGAAGGTTATATTATTTTCCATACCATATAAGATAGGTTCTATTATAAATGAACTAATTTAGTGATCCAAACAAGGGATGAATCCAGAAAATATTTTTTACCATCAAGGCTGGAAAATTGTTGTGTACCAAAGAAAATCCATAGTAAAGTCCACTCAGTAGGCAACTGATCCAATATCCCCTATAAATATATATTTTTGTACAATGTCCAGAAATAGATATCATTTTTTAACAAAACTAAAATCACTTTTCCATATATATATTTACTAAAAATATGATCACTAACCTAAAATAAAATATCATTCCTCCCATTTTCCATATAACTCTTTCCACTAACATTGAACTGTCCTCAGATGTTGTAGAATAATATGAACCTTCTCAGTAATTTACATTCCCAACTCCAATCCCATAAACATCAAATCTAATAATTCATCCCAAAAGCTATATTCTGAAATTAAATTCAATATAATGGCTCAAATTTTTCATATGTATAATAGAACAAAAACTGTTGTAATATGAACACTCAATCCGAGAAAGATAAGGATCTTAAACTCCTTAGTAATCCAATGAACATGAAAAATAAAAACCATAAATGGTCTGAATATTTCATTTTGTCTACCCATTGGATTGAAGAAGAAGTGATGTACTAAAATTTAATTCCATACACAAATATTTTGAAAATACTTTTCAAATATTTTTAGTGAACCTAGTATCATGATATGATACATTTTAGGGGGGAAATCAATGTAATTTAATTATATCTTTTAGATATAGTAGATAATGTTGATTTACCGACATAATAACTTTAATGGGAATGAAATTTTCATATTTAGTTAATCAATCTGCAATATCAAAAATCGCATTGGTATCTCATTAGGTCTATGGACATCCCATAGTTAAATCCATAGATATATTTTACAATTTCCACTCTAGAATTAGAATATTCTAAATAAATCAATTTGGTATTTATTTTTCAACTTTAATATTGATGGATTTTAAAATTATTCTAGAAAATTATATATGATCTCTTATTATTCTATCCCACCAGTAATACCCTAAATAGTCTATATAATTCCTAGTTATACTCAAATAGATTGAAAATAGAGAACTATGAGCTTCACTCAACAACTCTCACTTAAAATGGAAATAATAAAGAACAAATAATATTTTTTTAAAATATAAAAATACCTTATTTCTCAATATTAAATTTAGAAAACATACCCTATTAACCTATTCAACCTTTTTATGTAATTCAAGATCCTATTTCTATTAATGATTAATTGTTTCTGACAGAGTTGATTTCATTAAAACCTGAAACAAAATACAAGACATCCATGAATCCAAAACATCAGGATCAAATTCATAAAATAATTAAACAAATATTAATTTTCCAAATATAACATGATTAATGAAGTGATTTTTTTTCTTAATTAATGCAAATTCTTTCCATTACCATGTTGAAAATTAATCTTTCAATCATAATCCTTGATCAATTAAATACATATTTTCTATATGAGGTTCAATAAAATATGGGTCAATATGAACATAATTTTTTTATTAGTAGAAATTACGACTTCAAATTTTCAAATAAAAAACCACAATAGATAATTATATATCATTTTTAGGTTAATTTAACTCTTTTGTTTTCAATTAATGTGAAGCATAGAAAATCACTTGGTCATTTTACATTTGGAAACACCAAAGCACCATCAATAAAGCATCGTTGTAGATGAAAAATTCACCATTTATAGAAGGCACGACCAAAATTAGAGCATTAAACAAACTTATGTTTAGTTCTGGAAAATTATTCCCATGTTCTATTACCCAGATGGACCATACTCCATTGTGTGGTAATATAGTTACTAGTCTAAAAAAAGATAAACATTTTCAACAGGCTACAATTAGTAATATGCTAACCAAAAAAAGTTATGAATTGTTAAAAAATTAGCTGATGTGATGGGAAAAATTTTAAAAACATTTTAGTATGGTAAATAGTTATATAATATTTAGAAAAAATATATCCATTGAATGAATTTTTTTATAACCAAAATTGATAATTATAAATTTTACCAAATATTTTATTTTCATTTCATGTTTTGAAAATAATACTCATGTATTATTGTAGTTCATATTAACTTTTTTAGTGTACAAAAATTTAATCAATAAATATAACCAAAATATTATCCAAGAACACATAAAAACTCTATCCATAAGGTCAATAAATATTGCTGGTTCATTACACAACCCAAAGGTAATAACTATAATATCATATTTCCGATAACTATTTTTAAATAATGTATTTGGATTGACATCCTCTCATTCCTCATATCAAACTTCAATAAATTTAAATCATAATAGAGCATGTCAAACAAATCATTGTTATATTTAAAATTATACATTTCTAATCAATAATGTTATTAAATGTTATATAATAAATTTAATGACCCATAGAACCATATTTCATTTAAAAAATACACACATGAGGACCCTATGGGGACGTTCTATATTGAATTATACCATTATCTAATATATTAGTCAATTGATTTTTCAATTATAAATGTTCTACATAACCCATTTGATAAGGGGGTTTTGAAATAGAATTAGAATCAACCAATATTTCAATATTAAATTCAACATCTTGATCCAAATTTAAAACTGATAAATAATCAGGAAATACATCAATAAATTCATTAACTATAGGGATATCACTAATCTTTAGACATATTTCATTTAATAATCGGTTCTAGGTGACGTTCAAATCCATCTCTAATCAATTTCTCCACTTCACGGTAAGATATCAAATGTATAAAATCATTGAATAAAACATTCTCAGATGCAAAACCTATTTTATCATGATAATATAAAATCTAGCACATACCCAAATGCTATTATATTCTACTATAGCATATTGGAATTGATTTTCTGGAAAGGCATTTCAACTAATAAAAATTTGAATTTTCTAATATTTCTTATATACATTAACATTATTCCTAGAGTATTTACCAAAAGTTATATCATCTTTTTCATGTGTTGATATTCAAATTTTTCAAGAAAATTTATCAAAAATAAAATCATTCAAATATCTAATGAAAAATTTGTTATCAGAATATTTTGAATAAATAACTAACATATCTGTGACCTATTCAAATGATGGCCCAATATTAATAGTATTATTAGAAAAAAAATTCCATACCATTATACATTCTATCTTTATGATTTACCCCCTTTGTAACAAAAATTAGACACACTGTAGAATAATTAAAAAACTAATTGCAAATGAAGCATCTTAAAAATAGATTATTTATTATTCTTAAGATAATTTTCTTATAGTATTGATCCATATGCCCAAACTCAACAACTCAAAGGAAGTTACTAGACTTCATAAATCATTATCCATATTGATATTTAATAAACCAATCATATGAAGGGAAATTGGTTTTTCTACCTCCATATTTCACTAATTGATGATTATATTATTCCTTACATCCAAACCATTTATTAGTCTTCTGTGCTCGAGGAATATATTTTTCCATAAACATCATATCCAGTTTCACTGCACAATGTAAACAAATCATAGTTTATGAATTATCATGTGAAAATATATCATTATAAAAATGGATTTCAACAAGATTAAAATATATTACTTTTACAATCGATATCCTAAATAAAATATAGTACATTACTTTCCAATATTTTAAAATTTTCTTCCTATATGACCATAAAATATACATTTGTTTCCTCAATTCTATAATATCTTTATCATTCCATAGACAAAAAACCAAAGTGAATTTTTTTTTGAATTAAAATATTTTTAAATGTTTCTCATTCCAAGTAATCAATATAATATTTCTCACTATAAATCTTAAAAAAGGAAAACATCAATTATATTCTCCTTAAAAATTAAAAATGTGATGTTTTAACTTTTTTCATTCTAAATATCCCATGACTAGAAATATCTTGTCTCGGGCATTGATTCATCCTTCGACTACCATTGGGTGAGATGATCCATTGAATGATGGGGGTTGTTCTCTTGTGAAATACTCCACTAATGACATTTTTCTAGGTGGTAGATCTGGAGAGTCTAGGTAATATATACCAACAACATGCATAGCTTCTTTCAATTGATTCATCCCCCTAAAAAAACTGTTCTGTTCTAATTTGAACCAACTCATGATGGATATTTGAAGGATATTTTCCTATAAATTACTTCCCTTTATAGATTCCACATTTCCTCCAATGAAAACCATTCTTAACAGACATTATTTAAATGAAGTAACACTGGGAAATTTAAATTCAATATTATTTCAAGTTAACCATAATGTACAACAATTAAAGGGTTTTATATTATCTTTTTTCTAAACTATAATTTTATCTAAAATTACCTCTGATAACAAATATAATAACCAGTCATTAATTATAAGGACCTCGCCATAAAACATTACATAATCTTGAATTAAATTAATAATTCACATTCAAGATTTTTTCAGGTTTAGAGTTTTAGAGAATTAATACCTAACTACTACATCTCAAAAGATTACAAATTAGACACTACTACTATAACCAATTTTTCACAACAATAATTAAATATTTAAATAAAACAAGAGTCCTTTTCTTGATATAAATCTTCTTGAATACTTCATTTCTCTAACCCTTCCTTATAACCTATGAAAAACATTTCAAAAACATGGGATGAGCATAAAAATATCATTAAGGTTTATAACATAATGAAAGGAAACATTAACCCACCAATAAATAAAAATCAATGAAACCATAACTTTCAATCATAACATACCTTCTGAAATATTAATAATTAATTATAACTCATATAAATCATAAGAAATAAAGGTAACATGAGGCATTTATAATATTCTTACTTAGGGAGAAACCCTCATGGTTACATTTGGAATACCCATCATATTATATTCCCTAATTCTCTTAGGAGGAACCATAGAGTTTAACTCCTTCATGTTACCCAATGAATTGGAGAGATATCACGGGCTCACCCGCCCTTGGTTTATCACAGAACCACCCAACTTAATAAATAATGCCCAAGAACCACAACATAACTATATCACATAAAACATGCATAAAGGAAACATAACATTTCCACATTTCAATCACAAGATATCAATACAACACATTTCTATAATCAAAAGATTATCAAAGTCATTTTCAATAAAAAAATAAAATTAAATTAAAACATGGTATTTATTTTTATTTTAAAAAAAGATATGGATTTTAGAGGAACCTGAAACTCAAATAATGGTCACAGCGGCGGAGAAGTCTTTGTCGCCACATACGTAAGGAAAAAAAATTCCATTTGTCGTTTAGTGAAATGATTCATGTAAAATGATTCATTTTGAATGAAATTAGAAGTCAAAAGGGTTTATTATACAACTAATAAATGAAGGTCATAAATAAATCAATGTATGCCTCAACGAAAGGAGATTGAGACAAAGTCCCGTACAAAGACGGTGTCTTAATATTAAGGATAAATAAATTACATAATTATGTATGAAAAATATAAATACACTCAATATAAGTGTATATTAAGTGTAAAACAATCGATGTTCATCCAAAAATTTTCATAGCACGACATAATCAAGATGTAGATGTTTAACCGAAAGAATTAAAATTGGGTTTAGAAGTTCCATTACAGAAATTCGACAGCCTAACAGTGTCACTTTAAAATTTAGAAAATGTGTTGATGAGAGATAAAAGTGGTATCTCATCACTTGGAAATAAAATTTACATCAATGAGGATATATAATAACATATCCCAACATAATAATATGTAAATTAAAAGTCTTAACAAAAAGAACTCTTTTAAAAATAGAAGTGTGAAAGGTTCCCTTACCGATTTGGGTAATTTTCGAAACGTACACCAAATGGAAAAAGGGTCATACAATGAAGATTTAAATACCCATAAATTAAAGTATATTACACAAATAATACAATCATGGTCATTACATAAACCACCCAAAATGAAATATTGGAAAATGTAGCATGAATCTCACAGGAATAAAATGTGAGATAAAAACTCCTTACCACGTGGTAATCAATCGAGTCGTATGACCAAAAGATAATAAAAACCAAATGAATCACATAATATCATGAATAACATGATAATATATATATTTATCAAAATGCAGTACAAAATACACCACATGCAATAAATAAGTGGTGAACAATATAAATCTCACGGGATTAAAATTGAGATAAGAAATCCCTAGGAAAATTTGACAGCCTAACGTCGCCACTTAAAACTTCTTAAAATGAACTGATGAGGGAAAGAGGGGGTCTCTCACCATATAAAAATAAAAATGAAAGTAGGTTTAATATAAATGAACATCCCCAACATAAGAACATGGAGCTTAAAATAAATGACATAAAGAAGAATACATGAAAAGAAAGAGGGAGGTAGGATCCCTTAACTCAAGTCCGACTTGTCTTGTTCATTTATTAATATTCTTGAATAATAAAATTTGGTCAATTTATAATTTCATAAGAACCTCCTTTAAATTTTATTATTAAATTCATATCAAATTTTATAATGTTATAATAATTATTTAATTATGTGAGTTCATATCAGACATTTTTGTCGATGTTCGCTACATGAGTCAAAAATGAACTAGATTGAAAAAAATTGTCCATGTAGTTATAATTACACCATCTCCAGAATAGTATTAATTATTAAAATATCATATATATCAATTATATATTCATTTCATACTATTCTATAACATTTTGAGATAAAAATGAAATGCACAGTTCATGGAGACGGTAGGCCGTATGTACGCATTAATGCTACTTTCATTTCATTGTCAAATTAATGAAAATTAAATCTAAATGAGAGATACATATATTATAAATCCAGAATGGTATTAATAATTTAGATTTAATATATATAATATATATCCATAATATATATAAACTTATAATAGTACATAACATTTGGAGATATGAAATGAAATGTACTGTTAATGGAGACGGTAAGCCGTACGTACGCATGAATGTTACTTTCATTTCTATTTGCTACATTAATGGAATTAAAACATAATGATAAATAGGTATATTATAATTATAGTATAATATCATATATCATATAATTAACTCTATCCTTTATACATCCCACATATGGCATTAATGATTCAAATCATTATGAGGGGGCGTAGTCCACACTTCCTAAAATTAAATTACCGCGTTTAACCGTTATGGAAACCATAAAGGTATGGCATAAATGAAAAATACAGAAGCATAAGGAAAACATAAACATAATATATATCATATATAAAAACAGTGAAAAATTCATGGCCACCATGAGAGGTGTTAAAAGAAAATTGAACAATCATCGTTTCCTAAGGCAGTAATTCGCCACCCACATAATTAGTATGTTCATTAACCATTAGATGGAGGTTTGTGTATGTGTATCTCGAATAAATCTCATAAAAACATCTCAGTATATTTACGATACTGTTGTTGTTACAAAATAAAGGAATAAAAAGTGTTTATCGGGTTGGAGAAGAAAAATAAAACAAAAGAACCTAAGAGAAGACATTACCTTCAAATCGGGTAACTCTTTTTGATTTGAGAACAAAGGCTTCATTGGAAATACTTATACCCAAAGTGAGGATTCTAGGAGTAAGAGAGGGATGTGGAGAGACAATATTAGTAGAGGATGGTCAAGCCAAGTGCTTTAGAGGCGTGAGTATGGGGGTAGAGGAGGGGGCCTTTTATAAGCGGGAGGAGGGGCACTCTTGGAAAGTCTTGAAAAGTTACTTTATTATAAAATAATTTTCAGATATTAAAGGTCCCAAAATTATATATTTTACGGATAAGTTGATAAGGGCTCTAAATCCACCCATAAAATTGGTTTTTGACAAGTTTATGTCTTAAATTTTACCTTATCTTTTCATTTTATTTAAATCGTTCATTAATGAGGTAATCACAGCATCATCAAGGTGTCATAAATAAAATTATTTATTTAATGTCTAATAATTATATAAAGTTACCATCATGTAGGAAATAATTTTAGAATTCCAATGAATGTTTATAGTCAAAGATATCATTTATGTAAAAAACATTAAAATTGTTTTACTTAGGTGATACAGACTTTGGTTACATTTTCCTTTCCTTAAAAAATATATGATAAAAGGTCACTATCACAAAAAAGTGATTCCATGGGGTCCCAAGGTTGGCATAAGGAATCACATGGTCTCCCATGACACCACTGATTGCATTAGGACACATGTTAGGGTGATTTTATATTTTTATGATATTATTTTATTACCCTTAAATACCCGATTACTAATTAAACACGATAATTAATTATAATTACAGTCGTTACTTTTCATAATGTCCAAAATCAAAAGAGTCTTAATTACATAATTTGTAACTTATGATTCCAAATATGGACTCCATTTTAACAAATTCCAATTACAGAAATTGTAGTAAATAATTTAAAAATATTTCCCGTTTTCAAAACAAATAGCATGTTTTTTAGGAAACAATATCTATCAAAAGATTGAGAATTATTTAATGTCCAATTTCAAAGTGAAATTAATTTCAATGACCACCATTGGATTAAATGGTATAAATATATTCTAATTACACTTTAGAACAAACTAAAATGATAATTTAGCAATAAAATTAAATTAGATGAAAAAGTATTTTTGAAGTAAAATGCAGTATTTTTCACTATTCTTAAAAAATGATCATTGTCAGAAAAATACCAAAAATTTAACCAAAGTTAATTTCAATGTCCCAATTATAATGAATAAGTTTCTTTTTACAAATAGATCTTATAAAATTGTCAAAAGTGGGATTTAAAAAAGGTTCTCCATCAAAAGGCTGTAAAACAATCTTTTTAAAATATTAGAGTATTTATTCTTAAAATTGGATTCATTTTTATATTAAGCCTGTAACATTTATTGGATAAATTTAAAAATACATAACAAACATATGTAGTCATTTTTTTAGTTCTGTTTATTCCCACCATTACAAAGTCTAGTCATTAACTACCGTTTAAAAAAATATTATTATATTATTTGTGTGCAACGTAAGATTTCAAAGAAACTCGTTGCTGTGTATTTGGTACGCCATCAAACATAAAATCTCTTTCGAAGAAATATTAGTATTTTATTCAAAAATATTAAGAAATTTGTAAATGTATTATTCTTTATTTACTTGGTATGTTACATCCTTCCCCCTTTTGGGAATTGCGTCCTCGCAATTTTAAAAAAAATTGTTCTCGGAAACTTATTTGAAAGCCCCACATCTGAAAAGGAGTCAATAAAACTATAAATTTAAAAGAAATAAATAGAAGTAAAAAGGTCACCTGAGACAAAAGATTAAAGGATTCCATTAAAACATGGATATTGAGGAAAAAACAAACCATCAAGGTCTGATGGATAGTGATTGAAAACATTTCTAGGAGAAAGTTAACCACAAGATAATCACAAACGTGTGATGGGTTAAACAGTATTTGATTCCCCAGTAGGAAACATTAAAAAAACGTTATTATTTTAAGTTACATTTCATTGAGGAATTAATTTATGATATTAACTAAAACATAAGAAAACATACTTACTTGTAAAGTATACTTTCACCTTTTACTAGATTTCTAACAATAACTCATATTTTCTCCAAAAAATGAGAATTCAGGATGACTTTTTCACATTAAGAGTGCTATAATAAACATTGTGAGAATAAAATATCTCAAACAAGATGAAATATATATTTCCCATGTCTTTATACATTAACCAAAACCAAATTTTTCTCTATAAGATTAGATAATCCCAAAAAAATGATACTCTTTTACAAAAAGAAAAACTGCTCCTAATCTCCAAAAATTTTCAAACAACCCAAATTTCAACAAGGACCATTCAATAAAAAATTTCCCATAAATTTAATAAAAAATATACCAACCTAATATTGAAACCAATATCTCGAAAGGATTTAAACGCAAAGTCTTCCAAGGTAAATCTTAACATTTATCTCCAAAAAATATAAGTTACTCTTAAAGTATCATACTGAAAAGTAATTATCCTAATCACATATTCTCCATGATAGGTCAATCGTTTACATAGATATCCGATAATTAACTTATTCTTGATTCAAAAAAGAATTTTCATAATATCCAGGGACTTCATGTAGTTCAGTGGTAGGCGATAAATACTTGTCGCACTTTGTTTGTGGGTTCGATTCCCGCAGCTTGGTCCGACGCGACGGGTTGTCACACGGTCTGATTGTTGTCCCTTTTTCCAAAACTAAATAATTCTTAAAACATTCCCCAAAAAGAGATAAAATATTCAAAAATAACCATAACATAATTTAACCTCAGGTGTATCTCATGCCTTTAATTTTCCTTCATAATATATTGTAAACCATAATTACCTCAAATGTAAGGATCATATTAACCATAATAGTTACCTTTATAATTATTACATGAAATTCCACATTGACTTGGTTTTCTCGTACATGATGAATTAGAGAACTCAAAAAGGTTACAATGGTTAATCAGGACTCCTGATAGTTGGTTTAGAATAACCATGAGATTTCTCATTGAATCCCCCATTTCATCCAGTCTCTTACTCAGAGAACCACCCAAGTTTCCTTCAAACCCATTGTCACATTGGTGCCTTCTAGATCCATCCATTTACTAAAACCAAAAATGTTAGTGTGAGTATATCACCAAAATCATCGTGTACTAATGAGGAAGATAAAGAATAAGATATACATATCCGTGTTATCTCAAACTCATTACAACTTTCAAAATTTACAATGACTCCATCAAATATACTAACCATTGTGGTTATACAAAACTTGTCACAAATTCTTAAGGAATACCCTAACCTATAAGGTTATCTAAACCGTCCATTGATACCAACTATAAGGACCTTGACCTTAAAACATTAATTAATCTTGAATTAAATGAATAATTCAAATTGATGTTCTTTTCAGGTATAGAGTTTTAGAGAATTAGGACATAACTATTACATCATAAAAGATTAAATAGTATACACTACTAATATAACCGATTTTTAACAAAAAAAACATTATATAAAACAAGAGACCTTTTCTTGATATAAATCATCTTAAATACTTACTTTCTCTTACCTTTACTTATAACTGTTGAAAAACATTTCCAAAACATGGTATGTGCATAAAAATCTCAGTAAAGGTTTAAACATAATGAAAGGAAACATTAACCCACCAATAAATACAAATCAGTGAAACGATAACTTTCAATCAGAACATACCTTCTAAAATGATAATATTTATGTATAACTCATATAAATCATAAGAAATAAAGGTAACTTTAGGCATTGATAACATTCTTACGTGGGGAGTAACCCTCATGGTTACATTTGGGATACTCATCACAATATATTCCCTGAAACTATTCAAAGGAACCATAGTGTTTAACTCCATCGTATTACCCAATGCATTGGAGATCTATAACGGGCTCACATGCCCTTAGCTTATCACAGAACCACCAGACTTCATAAACAATGCCCAAGAACCACAACATAATCGTATCACATAAAACATGCAAAATAGTAACGTAACATTTCCACAGTTCAATAACAAGATATCAATACAACACATTGATATAATCAAAAAATTATCAAAAAAAATTTCACTAGAAAAATAATAGAAAATTAAAACATGGTATTTCTTTTTCTTTTTAAAAATTTCATGGCTTGTAGAGGAAGACGAAACTCAAATAATGGTCACGACGGCAAAGAAGTCGTTGTCGCCGTATACGTAAGACAAAAACATTCCATTTGACGTTTAGTAAAATTATTCATGTAAAAATATTCTTTTTTAATGAAATTAAATGTCAAAACAATTTATTATACAACTAATAAAAGAAGGTCCTATATAAATTGAAGTATGCCTCTACGAAAAGAGATTGAGAAAAAGTCATGTACAAAGACGGTATCCTAAGATTAAGGGTAAATCAATTACATAATTATGAGTGAAAAATATAAATACACCAAATAAAATTAGATATTATGTGTAAAACAATCAGAATTCATTCGCACATATTTATAGTACGACATAATCGAGAAGTATAATTTTAACCTAATGAATTGAAAGTAGGTTAAGAAGTTCCCTTACAGAAATTCGACAGCCTAATGACGTCACTTTAAAATTTAGAAAATGAGTTTATGAGAGATAAAAACGGAATCTCATCACATGGACAAAAAATTTACATCAATTAGGATATATAATTACATATCCCAACATAATAATATGTAAATTAAAAGACCTATCAAAAAGAAGTCTTTTAAAAATGAGTAGGGTGAATAGTTCCCTTACCGATTTGGGTAACTTACGAAACGTATACCCTATGAAAGAAGGGTCACACAGTGAAGATGTAAATACCCTTAAATTAAAGTATATTACACAATGAATACAATAATAGGCAGTACATACACCACACAAAAGAAAATAGTGGAAAAATGTATCCTGAATCTCACGGGAATAAAATGTTCGATAAAAACTCCTTACCTCAGGGAAATCAATCGAGTCGTTTGACCAAAAGATAATAAGAACAAAAATAATCATATAATTCGATTAATAGAATGATAATATATATATATTAAAAGGCAGTACAAAATACACCACATGCAATAAATAAGTGGAAAACAATATAAATCTCACCGAATTAAAAGTGAGATAAGAAATCCCTCACAAAAATTCAGCAGCCTAATGACGCCACTTGAAACTTCTAAAAATGAATTGATGAGGGAAATATGAGGCCTCTCAACATATAAAAATCAAAAGGAAAGTAGTATGAATTTAAAATAACATCCCCAACATAATAACATGGAGCATAATATAAATGACATAACAGAGAATACATGAAAAGAAAGAGAGAGGTTTGATCCCTTACCTCAAGTCCGACTTGTCTTGTTCATTTATTTATATTCATAAATAATAAACATTTTTCAAATTATAATTTCTTAAGGAATTCCTCTAATGTTTATTATTAAATTAATATCACATATTATAATGTTATAATAATTAGTTAATTATGTGAGGTCATATCAGACGTTTGTGTCGATGTTCGGTATAGGAGTCAAAAATGATCTTGTTTGAAAAGAATTGTACATGTAGTTATAAGTACACCATATCAATAATAGTATTAATAATTTAAATATCACATATATCCAGTATATATTAATTTTATACTATTCCATAATATTTTGATATAAAAATTAAATGCACCGTTCATGGAGACGGTAGGCCGTACGTATGCATGAACGCTACTTTCATTTATTTGTCTTATTAATGGAATTAAATCTAAATGCGAGGTACATATATTATAATTACAGAATTATATTCATCATTTAGATGTAATATATATCATATATATCCCATATATACATATACTTATAATATTACATAACAATTGTGGATAAGAAATGAAATGTACCGTTCGTGGAGACGGTAAGCTGTACATACGCATGAACATTACTTTCATTTATATTTCATTATTTAATGGAGTTAATACATAATGATAAATAAGTATATTATAATTAAATTATTATATAATATATAATTTCATTAACTCCATCCTTTATACATCCCACATATGGCATTAAAGATTCAAATCACTTTGAAGGGGCGGTAGTCCACACTTCCTAAAATAAACTTATCACGTTTACCCATTTTGGAAACCATAATGGTATGGAATAAATGAAAAATAAAGAATCATAAGGAAAAAATAAACATAATATATATCATATATAAATACAGTGACATCTTAATGGACACCATAATAGGTGTTAAAATAATATTGAATAATCATCGTTTCGTGATGCAGTAATTCACCACCAACAGAAACAGTATGTTCATAAACCATTAGATGGAGGTGTGTGTAAGTTTAGCTCCAATAATTCTCATAAACAAATCCTAGTATATTTAAGATACTGGTTTTGTTACCAAAGAAATGGATAAAAATAGTTTTGGGGGTTGGAGAAGCAAAATAATACAAAAGAAAAAAAGAGTAGATATTGCCTCTAAAGTGGGTAACTCTTTTTGATTTGAGCCCAATGGCATCCTTGGAAATACTTATTCCAAAGGTGAGGATTATAGTAGTAATAGAAGGATGTGGATAGACAATATGATCATAGGTTGGACAATCGAAGGGTTTTAGAGGTGTGGGTAAGGTGGTAGAGTTGGGGGCCTTTTATAAGAGGTAGGAGGGGCACTCTTAGAAAGTCTTGAAAAGTTAAATTATTATAAAATGATTTTCGGATATTAAAGGACCAAAAATTATATATTTTTAGGATATGGTGATAAGGGTTCGAAATACACCCATAAAATAGGTTTTTTAAAAGTTTATGTATTATAGTTTACCTTATCTTTTAAATTTATTTAAACCGTTCATTAACGAGGTAATCACTGCATCATCAAGGTTTCATAAATAAAATTTATTTATTTAATGTATAAAAATTATAATAAAATTACCATCATGTAGGAAATATTTTTAGATTTAAAATGAATATTTATCGTCAAAGTGATCATTTATTTAAACAAAATTAAAATTTTATTACTTAGGTGATACATACTTTGGTTACATTTTCATTTCATTAAAAATAATATATGATAAAAATCCACTGTCACACTAAAGTGAATCCATGGGGTCCCAAGGTTTGAAAAAGGCATCCCATGGTCGGCCATGACACCACCAATATAATTAGGACACATTTTGGGTTTATTTTTTAATTTTTTGATATTATTATATTACCCTTAACTACCCGATTACTAATTAAACACGAAAATTAAAGATAATTTCAGACGTTAATATTCATAATGTCCAAAAAAAAAGATTCTTAATTACATAATATGGACCTTATGATTCCAAATATGGACTCCATTTTATGAAATTCCAATCATAGAAACTGCAATAATAAATTTAAAAATAACTCATGTTTTCAAAACAAATAGTGTGTCTTTTAAGAAACAATATCTATCAAAATTTTGACAATTGTTTATGTCCAATTTCAAAGTGAAGTTAATTCCAATGACCAATATTGGATTAAAAGGTAAAAATATATTCTAATTACACTTTATAAAAGATTATAAAGATAGTCTACCATATAGTTAAATTAGATGAAAGAGGATTTTTGAAGTAAAATGCAGTATTTTTCACTATTCATTAAAAAATGAACATTATCAGAAAAATACCCAAAATTTATCCAAAGTAAATTTCAATGTCCCAATTATATAGAATAAGTTTGGTTTTACAAATATAGAATATAAAATTGTCAAAAGTTATATTTAAAAATGGTTTTCCATCAACAGGCGGTAAAACAATCTTTCTTAAATATTAGAGTATTTATTCTTAAAATTGTATTCATTTGCATTTTATGCCTCTAAAATTTATTTTATAAATGTAAAAATATTTAAAAAAAATATTTAATCATTTTTAGTTAATTTTTTTTATTCCTACCATTACAACTTCTAGGCGTTAACTACCATTTAAAATAATATTATTATATTATTAGTGTGCAATGTAAGATTTCAAAAAAACTCATTGTTGCGTATTGGGTACGCCATTGAACATAGAATCTCTCTTAAAGTAATATTTATATTTTATTAACAAATATTAATAAATATGAAAATTTAAAATTCAATATTTACCTGGGATGTTACATTAATCATTACATAATCTAGATTTTTATTCTAGAATACCATTTTTTCAGGCTTAGTGTTTCAGAGAATTTTGTCCTAACTAATTCATAGAAACCATATAGTGAAATGTTCAAAAATCAAATAAGTACTCATATTTCATATATAATAATTGTTTTTAAAATAAAAACGGATATCTTTTGATGGAAAATTCCGACAAATATTATTTTGACTTATTCCTTTCCCATTACCAAACAAACACTGAGTGCAAAACATTTTAAAACCTAGGATGAGCATAAAAAGTCCCAGTAAGGGGATTTAAAATTAAATAAAACCATTATTCTAGTATAAGTAATGGAAACCCAGAAAAGTTTTTCCTTTATCTCGATGTTATTTGAGAAAATGTAGTAATTCATATTCACATGAAATTACACACACTTTTTTTAAAAAATATTCAATTTCCTCCCATAGAAAGAACATACAAATCCTGTTGGTAACTTATCACAACATCATTAATATAATTATATCAAATGGAATAAAATACAAGGTAAAAAACTATAATTCTCTAGATGAAACATTGTATTGGAGGGAAATCAAGGACTCGTCTATCATTAGTATATAATGAAATTGTACACCCTTAGTTAATAATGTACCCATCCAAGCATGATTTATATCATAACCACCTTTTTTAGAAAAAACATATAAGAGTTATAACATAATCATAAATCATTTAAGGGTTCATTTTAATCATAATACCCTTTATAAAGTATTATAATTTTATATAAAAATATATATTATATATTAAAATACTAATTTAATTTTAAAAAACACTATTAATACCAAAATACCTAGAAAATGGGATAGTGGGTTTTTGTTTTAATAAAAAATCATACATTGTAATAGAATCCAAACATAAAATAATGGTTGTAACAAAATAAATTGTATTGATTTCCATATATGATAATAATTTAACATTATGTTTGACTTTTGTAATTAAATTCTATTATTATGTTCAATGTTTCCATTTTCAAGGAAATTGAAATAAATACGAATAATATTTTGTAAAAATATCATGTTCATGTCACTAAATATTTAAAATTTGTTTTATAACATTGTATTGTATGAAAAATAGATTTAGAAGGAAAACATTAAAATAATATTTCATTAATAAAGTCCCTTACCAAATGGAAAATATTATATTTGTAAGCCCCATTAAATAATGAAATAACACAAAACCTTAAATACCATATGAATAGAGAAATAAATCATATAACATTATAATTTTGGCTATAAATACACTTGATAATAGATATAAGTTCATAATATCAACATAACCCTCATTAAAAGGTTACTGAGATGAAGTCCCATAACTTGAGTATGACTCATCACATATGTTATTTATCTTCCAGAATAATAATAAAAATTAGTTATATATTTCATTAACTTCATTTTTAATTTATATTATTAATTTTATTTCATTTATTACAATTTCATATATAGTTACTTCATCAATTATCTTTACATCATCTGATTTAACTATATTTGGAATATATGTCCCAAATAGAATCTATAGGAAGACTATGGTCTAATAGATCCTTTTCAAATAACTAAATAATAATAATCATGATATAATTAGCATTTTTATTCATAAATTATACTTTTTTAACTAGACAAGAATTATGGTTTTGAAAAATTAACTACATTGCAATCATGGAGATGCTAGGTCGTACGTACCCCTGAGAAACATTTTCATTTTTCAAGGATCACAATGGAATGAAATTATGTATTATTTTATATATCAATAATGATTAAAATATCATAAATATAGTAATACTTATTTTTATATTCTTATATTTACTATCTTTATGATTTATTGATCAAAAAAATATTTGTGTCACCTGGTGGAGGTGGTAGTCTATACATTCACGCGAACAACATTCACCATTTTCTATGTGACAAATAAAATAAAACAATGTTTTTTTAAAATAATAAAAATATATTTAATATAATAACTATTTAATTTATATAACATATATTCATTATCATTATTTATATTCCCTTCAATTTTTAGAGTTAGTGAAAAATGAATCACATTGGTTCACGAGGTGGTATTCTTCTAGACACACGAGCAACATTATTGTATCCCCTATGAAATAGAAATTAAGAAAGTATATGCGGAATAAAAACTAAATAAGTATAAATATGTAACAAATATAATATATATAAATTAAATAAATCATTATTACAATACATGATAAGAGATGATGAAAAATGAGTGGCATCAATTTGTACGGGGGTAGTCCACCGTACACATGAATAATGATCTCATTTCCCATTTGTTGGAAGAAGATATTGATTTAGGTTATTATATTTATATAATAAAATCTCATAATAGATTTTTTATTTTAGATTTATATTCCAATAATTTAATAATATTTTTTTCAGGTAAAGAAGAACTAAATTGAAACACACAGATAAGCATGATACATATTCTTCAGAAAAACTCTATAGGTAAGAACAAAAATCCTTCAAAAGATGGGTTTAAGATCCAAAAATAGGTTCTAGGTTGTGGGTAGGGAATATTTCTATGTTTTGGGTTAGGTTTTTTCATAAAAAAATATATTTGAATGTACGAATAAGATATAAGAGGGGGTTGGATTTTAAAATAGAGTCGAGCTGTACACATGTAATTATTTATAAGAAAAAGGTGTAACCACATTTTGAACATTCTAAAAGGATGAATAATGAACCATTATCAAGAATTATACACGATAAGGTTTAAATATATTGATAAAATAGATTTTAGATATGTTTTGAAGTCATTTTATCCAATATCTATTTAGTTTAACCCATGTAAAATCAGTTTTTACCCAAACTACTCAAATTAATATTTACTATTTCCAATATTCATTATGGTAAAAAATAAGCATACATTATTGTATAAGTTAAATAAATATGTTTTAAAATATTGTATATTATTTATCAAATTCAATTGGTAGTAGTGGAAATATATACATTAAAATTAATCCCAGATGCATGATAAAAAAGTAGGATTCCATGAAGTGTAATTTTCATGAAAAAGATGATTTTTTATTAACTCTAACAAGAATAAAAATAATTGTTTAAATAATTATTACTTATTTATATATAATATTTAAAATTAATTAAAATAATCCCACATTAAATATTTTTTAATTAATTAAATTGGACATAAATGATGAACATCAAAATTGTTTCTATAAAAAATATGTTCTTAAACCGAAAACTAAACTTAGACTAAAACAAAATATAATAGTGATTAAATTTTAATTAGGATGATTGAATATACATTACTAATTATAACGTTACATTAAATCATATTCACAACATAGTGAGACTTTAATTTTAAATAATTTATTAAGAATTAATGATAAGTTTACAAAAAATTTGGGTTTTCAAAATTTATTGAAAAACTCAATGTTTTCTAAAAAATTGATAAAATTATCTATAATTAAATTATTATATGTTTATTAAAAAATTTAAATTCAGTTTTTAAAAATAAAATTATATAATTTATAAATAAAACATATAAATAAAACCTTAAATGAAAATACCTCAACGAAAACTATTTTTTTATATTAAAAATGGATTAATATTTTTATAATGAATGTATCAATATAATTATTATTAATTAACATGAATATGATTTATTGTATATTTACATTTTTTTATGGTACCTCCAAATTTGGTTCTTTATTACCCTATCTAGATATGATACATCCCTAATATGATTCTAATGTTAATATCCTGTTGGTTAAATCAGTCGGGAAAAGAGGGCACCAATATTTTATACCAGTAATACACAGTTTTTTTTTAAATGTTATAAAACAAATAATAGTAATGTGAATGTAAAAACACTAAATAAACAAGAAACCTAAAAAATTATCATAAATATATAATATGGGGAAAATTAATTAATACAACAAAAGAAGCGGAATAAGGTGACGTTCCTAGTAAATCCTCCCCCAAAAATATATTTTCTCATATGCTTGAATACGTTATTCTTTTCCAATTTGTGTAATGAATCATGAATGTCAGGTAAATAAACAAATTATCTCAAAAATAACAAAATACCAATATATATGTGTATGAAAATAGGAATGATGGATTTTGAGTAATGTCCACTTGCACACTATGAGTGTTAAGACATAATATGAACCAACAAATATCTTAACTCAGATTGGTAAAATGGTCAGGGTATTGCTAATGATATTTCCACACACATACATAGAAACAAAAATTGAATTTTGGATAAAAAAATAAAGGATAACTTATATAAATATATTATTCATATATAAATAATACTCATTATATATAACTTCCTTGACACATGGAGGGCATAAATCTACCTAGATTAATTCTCATAATCTATAGCAGTGGTTATCCTTTCAAAAAATAAATAAAATTTATCCATGGTACTGCCATTAAACCCTGAAAAATATATAAAGTGGGGAAATGTCTCTCTATTTTGAAAAAATCATATCATATATATAATATCCATGATATATAATTTCTCATACTATCTAGAGTTTTTTTTTAAAAATCGAAGACTTGGAATCTGGTATATTTTTTATAAACAAAGTCGGGGTTCCCTTGGTATATGTGACATTATATATCATATAAATACATATAATTGGTGGATAGAAAACCCATTATCATGGTTATATAGTGTAACCATTTAAAAAAAAGTTACACTCTATCTATGGTCTAGTGTGAAGGGTGTTTTTGGAATATTGGATTTGTGAATGAGAGTGTTTTTTAGGTTCTTAGTTGAAGTGTTTTATTGTTCCTTGTTCGAGAGTTTGTTTCTGTGGTCATTTCATACTAAGGATAATATTTTATTCAATATTTACATATAATACTATATCCAACAATCTTAATTTCATTTTTTGTGATTTTAATGACCCATACTTTTATATATAATATGTTTTATAAACATGTTTGTCATATTTGAAAATATAGTAGAGTATAAAACATATTCATAATATAATGAAAAAAATATACATTATTCCATTAATTGAGAAAATTTAATTTAGGGAATAAGTATACCAAATAAAACTATAATTACTAAAATAGAAAAATAAACAAAAAAATAAAACAACTAATGTTGGTAAATTTAAATAATTTTAATCTCCTAGAATTATTACACTCACGACAACACACTATAAAAGAAATAAAATATTAGTAATGTAATAAAAAATTTTAAAATGGAATATATGGATCCTTGAGAGAATTTTTTTTAAAATTTTAAATTAATGATTTATGAGGTATTTATTTGATGTATAGAACCAATATAAATATATAAATATTAATATGACTATTACAATAGTAATATTAAGATTTGAATATTTTCATGACCATTAGGAACTGTAACCTGATTATTAGCTATAATAATTTAACCATTATAATTAAAAATTACCAATAAAATATTATAAGAACTGAAAATAACATTTTCTAAAAATAAAAATATGACCATATAAATATTATAATTCTAATATTTGTATATTTAAATTATAAACACAAAGAATATATATGAACATTTTTTAAAAACATATTTTTACATATTTAACAACAATTATAATTATTTTTTTGAGAATTAATATTTTGTAGGATATAATATTATTTTTATTAAATAAATTTGAATTTTAGAATCAGTGTACCGAAATTTTCTAGGCGTGACCTTTTGGTCGTTTTCAAGAGAAAAAATCTGTTTTTAGTGAATATTGAAAATATTGTATGTTTTTTTTTGCATTCAAAATGTTTCAATTACATAATTCATGAAATTAAAGAAAAAAAATCAATTTTAAAATTTTTTTATCAACTAAAAATATATTTAATAATATAGATGAAAAATTATAAAAATATGGAAAAAAATTTCCAAACATAGGAATTAATTTTAAATTTCTAGAATTATAAAGTATTCAATTAAGAAATAATTTTTCATTATTTACCTTTTTTATAAAATATATTATTATGTCTATAATGGTTTTGTGCTATTAAAAAATATTATGTTTATAAAAATGTTTTTCATAATGTAAAAAAATTACTATTAACTGGTTTCATTCAAATTATATTTAATTTAATATTTTAACCCAAAAATATCCCTCTCCTTTAGTATAAATTCCCCCCATCTCTTCCTATGGAATGTAAATTCCCTTTAACTTCTCAAAGTTGAAGACCTACCCAATTACCATATCATAATCATCTTATTACTCTAAGGGACATACACAAGTCACTCTTCCAAAAGTTGTCATGGTGTTAAGGTCTTAAGAAAAAATAATTCTTGGTAAAAAAAATGTATGTTTTTCCACTCTATCATCTCAAATTTCCCATTCTATTTTAATATCTTCTAATAAAATTTAATAAAACTATTCTTATATAATATATTTACTATATTAACATCTTATTAATAATAGTATCCTTTAATATTTTTTTATAATGAAAATTTATATATCTCTCTCCCTCTCCTTTGAAAAACCCTGTTAATAGTCGGTCTCATCCACCTAAAATTAAATTTCAAATGTTGTAAAAATCCCCAAAAATATGGTTTGTTATTGTAGATTATATATCATATCTATACATTTATTTAAATATATTAAAATATTTAATTATATTGAATGATGGCTTAATTTTTCATCAAAATGGATCATGTTTTAAAAAAATAATTAAAATATGAAATCTAGTTATTATAAATAAAAAATATTAACTATAAAATCATAAATCTCCTATGGTTTTAATTTTAATAAATATATAATTTCAATAAAAAAATCAAAAACATGTTAAAATAAAATTGGACATAATGTTATATGAATCTGGAACCAAATTTTTCCCATCTAGGTTTATTAAAAATATATCTATATTTTTTGTGTATATTATCTAGGATTTTATTTATAAATGTCCTTTCACTCTTATTTATCTTTTTTCCCTTGTAGATATTAATTATTATAAACCAAATACATTACTTCAAAACTATATTAATTAATTTTCAATAGTAATTTATTTTAAAAAACATCTCATTGATTTATCTTGAATTTTTTCATCTCACTATGACATGTGTTCAACATTGAAAACATTCAATGTGTAGTAATATATTTTTCCTACAAATATTTCTAATCTCAAATGGTATACACTGAAATCATTTTTACAATATCATTAGGAATACTATTCTTTTACATCGTGTTATGTTTTGTATATTATTGTAATAAATTTTCTCTATATGTGGAATATAATATTATAATAATTTCATGATGTGTAATTTGGGAAAATAATTATTTATCCCTCCAATTTAGTGTTAAATGATATATATCTCATGGGATTGTGTTTATTATTAACAAACATTATGATACCCTTGATAAAAATCATAATATTATGGATTTGACATAGATATTATGCTTGAATATGATTTTATCATTGTTCAAAACATTAGTGCGGTAATTAACCACAATTTTAATTTGTTCATTATTATCTAGATCCCATATTCCATTCCATTTCAAAATTATTCCCTAATTCTTTTTATGATGATCATTTTCTCGTGATATGATGATGATTATGATCACATGTGTATTACTAATTCACCTTTAACATTTCATCAATAATTTAATTCTCATCGCTAATATTTTTTAGATCACCCATTATTAATTTATATCTATATGTGAAGGAGTATATCATAGGGAGACTAAAATATTTTAGGAGTAGTATGAATTAATTTAACAATGTTTTAATTTTATTATTAAATCATGATGTATAAAACTAATTTTCCCAATATATTTCTCTTATATACTCAATATAATTTTATTATTATATCAAATGTATTAAAAATGATTCAATAATAATGTATAAAAGGTTTGGATGAAATAGTTAGAATTATAACATGTTTTAATTATTTTTGTGGATTATGATTATAATAAATTAGTGGAAACCTATGGGATAACTCTTAAAATAATAAAAATCCAAAAATTTTGTTAATGGTTTTATAGTTTTCTAGAAATAGAATCCATATCTGGATATAAGAATGTGGATGGGGGCACTAGAAAAGATGAACCTATGGTTAATAGAAAAAAAAATTGTTTTCTTAATGAAATTATCATTAATCAATTCACAACAGGTGAACCTAACTACACACATAGTTTAACACTTCTACGGTTCATTATTTTCTTGATCACATACACTATCGAATGCAGTATGAATGATATATATGTAATTTATTTATTTTTAGAAAATAATGAAGTATATAATACGAGAGGTATGGTTTGGGAAGTATGTTTGTTACTCATAACCTAGTTTCAAATTAGTGATTTAATAAGAAAGAATTATATAATTCATTTTCACATGAGAATAAGTTTCTTATTCTTAATTTATTGACATATGTTTTGTCTTAAACGTGGTTATTTTAAAAAATAGTGGGTAGCATGAGAAACTGGAAAACAATGTGATGGAAAGTGGAACTATTTTCTAAACCAATTTCTTAATGAGATGAGGGGTGGAGTTCAAAAATTCTTCGAGGTACTAAACATGTGTTTCCTAGTTTATGAATAATAATCATAATAATTTATAATGTGATGCCTCACCTAATAAGGTAAAATTCACCATCATGTCCATTATTTACCAATGAAAACAAGTGTTTTTTGGAACCATTAATCCGTACTTTAGATTAAAATTGGCCAAATCCATAGAAATATTATTTTTCCTAATTAATTTTTGTCAGAAAGAGAATATTTCACTATTTATACCATTTATAATGATATTATGACCAGAAATTGAATTTTATCAGGAATACGAAGTCAAAGGATGAGGAGGATGTAATGGTGTGGAATGATTTTGAGGACAATATTTCTATTTTTTTCCTAAAACCATGTACATCAAGATACAAATATATTATATAAAACATAAACAAATTAAATGTGAATTTTCCACAACCTAAAAATAGAATTTTACTTGTAAAATAAGGTAAACCGTTAGGTTTTTTAATAAAAAATAATGAAAAATAAGATAAATTTTTTTGTGGTCTAAATCCAAATATTTAAAATCTATAGACAACCATGATATTGGGAGTTATGAAGAAATTGTTTGGTGTTATCTCAATATAGATATTGTTTTTAGGGAATGGTTCCAGGATATGGAGATTAAATGAAAATAATGGTGTATCAAGATGGGTGATCAAATGATAATGATGTGAGAAGAGATGACCACCCTTGTGTCTAATATGTATAAAAAATCACCATGGTAAATAATTTAAGGATATAAAAAAATATGTTGTTGTATGAGAGAAAAATATAAAGTTTATGACCACTGAAATGACATATATAATCCAACAACTGTGATATGTGAGAGGAAAGAATTAACTAATGCACCACACATGCATCAATTATTCAACCTTAAGGATGAAGAAACTATAATATATAATTCTATAAACATAGGTGTTATGAGGGGAATCAACAAAACAAACCACTAATGATGAGGGAGAAAGGTAATTCTAACACCATCAACGTGATTATGGTGGATACAGTTACATGTCATCATTAATGAGAAAAGTTTTATTTAATTTTGTTTTTAAAAATTCATTAATAGCATATATGTTTTTCTAAGACTACAGAATCACCTCCGTAATAACTTTATGCAATGAAATTTTTGAAAAACTATGGGTGAAATGATTATAATCCAAGTGTGGGAATCTTCCCTTTTTAGCTATTGGTGAATATTCTTTTGATGAATTTAAAAATCCGAACATTCATATACTTTGACATAATAATGGGAATATATCTGATCTCATTACATTCAGATGAAATAAACTAATAGGAAAACATATATTTCCATATCCTAAATAATCATATCATTTTTTCTAAATGCGCGGAAGATTATCAACACCTATTTAGAAATCTATCAATATTTTGAGTGCAGATACGCAATGAAGAATAATTACATACTAAAATTTTTGAGTCAATGGAATAAACCAATCTGATTAGAATATCACTTATGATGAAATATACTAAATTATTCCAAAAATAATTTCTTTGAATTCCCCAAGATCATATTGTACAGTTCTAAATATAATATATAATTGTACTCACACCAATATCCAAGATCACTTGTACTATAAACCCTATAGAAATGAAAGATTTAAAGTATAAATTTAAATATTATATTTTTAAAAGGGTCATATTTTATTGTGAAGAAACCTTAGAGTCCACCAGAGATGTTTGTTAATAATAATGACAAATCAATGTGGCCATTCATTGATTATCCAGAAATCAATGTTGGAACCATATTGGATGGATGTATTTTTTGTATGGTAGAATAATTTTTTTCATGTTTTATTTATAAATTATTATCATTATTAATAATCACTTAACTTTGTCTGTGTTGGTGATTCGATGAAGGCGTTTTAGTTTTAGAATATAAAATATAAGTTTCGTGTGACTGTTCATGAAATTCAGGTTTTTGATATAAATAAGAATTCTCGGTACTTTTCTAATTTTGAATCATATTTTTTCTAGAACGATGTTTCCAAATAGAGATAGTAGTTGATTTGGTTATAGAATATCATTATTAGCCGTCAATACTAATATTTAAAATTATTTTCTATTTTGCATGTTCTAAAAAATCATAAGTTAACCAAAATAATAGATATAATATTTTTTGAAAGAAATGGTGATAAAATGTGTTTGAAATTTTAAGTCAGATGATGTTATATCGATATGAATGCTAATTAATCATCATGAAGATGTCACAATACATGAAATAGATTTTATAAGAAAAGAGAATACAATGATGAAGTCTTCAGGTCACACATCATCGGTGTGAGTTGTTCTAGATATAGAGGTAATTTGGTGTCTGGGATTTGAATTGGTAAAATTTGGAGGTATTATTCAAGTGTTGATTAAAATATCCATAAGACAAACTATTACATTGGAAAAAAAATTCTTATAATGCACTATCAGTTTCTATGATAAGAATGAAGTAATTGTTGTTGTTTATCTATCAGACTTATTGTTCCATTAGTCCATTAAAAAAATAATGACGTTGATAATACATTAGAATAAGAATATCATTGAGGGAAGATATTGGTTTATGAATGAGAAAGTACATAGGATTTGTTAGTATCATTGAATAATATGTGTTTTAGAGACTAATGAATTAGATGATATAAAATAGTGTAGTCATCCATTTCCATCTATGAATTAGTGTTGGGCCCTAGATTTTTGTTGATGGTTAGGAACAGAAGTCTGGAATTGTTTAAATTGGTACCAGATTCATCAAAAAATACTTCACACTAATTCATCATATGGGAATGTGATACCAATTCATCAGATGCATGCGGACACTAATAAGTCTTCATATGATGGACTTTATCCGACACAATATCATTATTTTGAAGAGCTATTGTAAAATGAATATTTAATTTTAAAAGGTTAAGTGAGTTGAATATTTTACTAGATTGTTGTAGAATGTTTTTAAAGCCTTTTAAAGCTTCTGTGAAGGAAATAATAAATATTTTGAAAACATTTATTGGCGTGAGAAATAAAATTGACATGAAAAGTGTGTTTGAATAGAGATAGTAGAGTGAGGAATCTAGAGTAAATAAACTGAATACTATATAATTTGCAATAATTTTTACATCTAAAAATGTTAAGTTGTTTTGGAATATTAGAATAAAATTATTCTATTTTTCACATTCTACATCAAACCAAGAGAATCAGAGTGAAAAAATATATTCTAAAGGAATCATTTTATCAGACTAATGATATGTATTTTTTAATCTAATGAATACTTAAGTTGTTATATGGATTGATAATATTTGAGAAAAATACAAAATAGTTGAGAAGAATTTAAATTTTTGAAAATGAAGTTAAAAAAAGTGAAATTCATAATTATAAAATTTTGTTGAATGTGAAAACAATTTTGGGATCCCGTCTTTTATATTTCATGGTATCCTATAATTATAAATCAATTCACAATGTACTCTAACACTATTAGTGTGTGGTATAGAGAGAGTGAACTAAATATTTTTTTGAGGATTTGGAAGAGGAATAATTCCAAGAATAATATCCCAAGGAATGTTTTTCACTTAGAAGAAGCTTAAAGAAAAATAATCATTCAAGGGTATTTTAAATCAGACAGATTTGATGGACATATGGTTTTGAAAAAAAAAATAAAAGTGAATTTTAATATTATTCAAGATAATATATTTAGACATATTCTGAAACTGAATAATCACACAAAACAACCTTATTGAGTTTTTATACAATGTAAAAAAATGTTATTTCTACATGCTAATTGGTTGAAAAGTGAATAATTTGTTCTGTTAAAGGACTATAAAATAATATGTTGTGGAACCTGACAATGACTTTT
Organism: Viscum album; assembly: GCA_963277665.1. NCBI lineage: Eukaryota > Viridiplantae > Streptophyta > Magnoliopsida > Santalales > Viscaceae > Viscum > Viscum album. The sequence goes on along the minus strand of OY728141.1, from coordinate 511,404,208 downwards.
TCTTAACCAACTATTGATGTTATCTAAAAATGTTACAGAACATATTTTATATCGTTCATTCTAGAATAAGAAAATAAACTATTAAATTGATCATAGTGCTACACATGTGTAAACGTATTACCTACATGTTTTATCCACAAAAAAATGAATTTTTCTAGTGTATTGCGTGGTATAGTATTATTTCTAAACTCTAACGATGAATAGATACTCTTATTGAGTAGCCAAACATGTAATTAATTTTGTTCGTTTGGATTTTTTGATTTTTGGTTTTCATCAATGTGATATTTATTTTACATGAGAAAATTGTTGTTTTATAATAAAGATAACCAAAAAGAAAAACATACAACTGATTCGACCCTCCCCATCTCCGTGATTACATTAATCTTGGTTTGTCCTTTTCACACAAAAAGATCACCATAGTCAACAAGACTCAACTTTTAGGGATTAAGGAATTTTTCGATTAACTTTGGGAGGATTGTAAATTTAAAAAAGGTGACCTTCATTCTATATATCACCATCTATAATTTACTATAGATTTTATTTAATAGAAAACCTTCTTCGTGATGTATGGGAACTATGACTTCCTAGAGATTCCATTTTGACTTACAATTTCCCATAAAATATTTTTTAATATCAAGGATAGTGTATTTAATTTCTTCCTTGATAAAATTTTTCTTATATTACTTGAATAAATTCTCATCTACTACAAGAGAAATGAGGGACATAAGGTGAATTTATGTATTGTGCTGATTAGGTTACTGAAAGATAAATTGTATTATATTTTCAGTAATTGTGATAATTGGATATTGAATGTAACATTATTAGAACATGTTATCATGACTGATATAATATTAGTAGATCCATAAAATTAAATTTTAATTTATTATTATCCTAGATGAAAAAATATTATATAGATCTATATTTTTCATGATTTAAATAGAAGATTACATCAATTTGTGAGAAATATCTCATATCTATCTATCCCACTATAATTGATTTTAAAAAAAGTATTAAAGTATTTATGGATAGAGGATCACGATGAATGATATATAGATATAAGTAATAGGATAATCACATCATCTATAACTACATTCCTTTAGAGTAGAGAAGTATTTTTTTAATTAAGGAAGCTTCCATGAAGGGAATGTGATTTATAAAAATGAAAAACAATATTGTAAAATTCTATATCATATGAAAATTGAATATCATTGAGTATAACTACACAACAATTTATGTATCGTTAGATATAATAAAATTTTAATTAAATATTTTGAGGGAATATCTATATAGAGAGAAGTGTGACACATATACAGATCCCAAGAGACAAAAGTGTATATTACCATAGAATGGGATCAATAAGTTTCAATAGAGATTATTGGATTTAATCAATGATAATTATTTATCAATAAACTAGGATCTAAGAAAAGTAGACAATATTGAAGATGCTCGTAGTAGAACGAAACTGGCTATAATCACAATGATCTAGATTAAGAATGACTTTCATCATTGAAACTCAAGGTATAAATCTAGATATAAAAAAGTTATGAAATAAATCCTACCGTTCCTAAATTAATTTTTAGTAATATATCCATTTTAAGGATAATGGGGCTTATAGGAATGATTTTAATATTAAAAATAATGTTATATAAATAATTAAAATAAAATTCATGAATTAAACCTGGATAAAGTCAGAGATATTTGGTTTGGAATTAGGTGTTCTATGTTTTCGTCAACTAATATAAAGAAGGATCTATTATATTTTTCCTATAGATCATTTATCTGTATCCATCTAGAGGTAATATGATGTACTGATATAGTTGATAACAATTTATGTGGGAAAATATGAGGAATGAGATGATTGAATGTACATTAATTCCAATGTATTTAAGTGAGTGAATGTATAATGAAAATGATTCTTGGGGATGATCAAACCATTACACATATGAAAATGTAAAGTATAGACCATTACCATATATTTTTTTAATATTTTTGTGATGTTATATAATGGAAACAACATAATACAAATTATGGTTGTTCAACTCACCATAAATGCCTATATCATTACTATTCAATAAGATATATTAATATATCAACATGGAAACATATATGTAAATTTATTGGGGAGGTTTTATGGGTTTCCACTTTTTATCATTATCTAATTGATACGAATGGTTCAACTATAAATTTTATATGAGTTTTCAAAACTACATGATTATCAAGTTGAGCTATAGTATGACCTATAACAACCAGAATAACGGTAAATCTAAAATGAATTTCTATTATCTATAGGACATGATAATAGAATGATCAATGAACATTAAATAAGGATAATAATAATATCTTCCATTGGTATAGTTCTCATACAATAATATCATATACTATTGAATGCATATGAACCCTTATAAATCCCTATACCGACATAAGTGTAAATCTCCAACAAACTATGATGATTATATAGAATGTAAGCTATTAGGGAATATGAAATTTAAATAAATTGTTATAATAGGTTAATTCAGTTAAAAATCATTAAATTTACAGAGATTTGATATAATAGTTATTCTAAAAATATTTTATGAGACCTGGGTATTAATGTTGGATATTTGGTGTTATTTCATATTTCTCTATTGATGAGGGTTATAATGACATGGATAAAGGTAATCTAATTTCACATATACAATGAATCCTTTGAAATTCCTAACCACATTGAGTTGTCTCCAATAGACCTACACTCCCATAAAATCTATCTACAGTCCATGTCATGTTCAATGTATCCCTTTTGAGAATGTATATACCAAATCTATCGAATGTTCTAGATCATGAGGGGGTATAATGGTAACATGACCTCTTATATGGGGAATATATAGTGAAAATATAAGATTTTATAGATAAGGTTCATTATAAACTGATTTCTCACTTTGTAAAATTACATTGGTATAACCATACGTATGATGATAAACTATTGTAATCAAATGAAGAAGTTTAATGGATGAACCATCATATATTCAAAACCATAGATGTGATATGAAATTTATAAGATGAAATTTCAAAATGGTGGAAGAAATTATTGAACAATACTTTTATATAATGTAAGTTTTTATTAATAAACATGTATGTCATGTATATGATTATGGAATAGTATAATACACTCGTTGAAAATTAAAAAAACCTTGAAAACATTATTTTATGAATTTATATAACAAATTTTTCTGAAGAAATATACCTATTTAAACTATATTTAATAAAATGGGGAAATAATGTTAACAGAATATAGAATTAGAAATTATGGATCATTTTGATCTCTTATAATTATCAGATTCATAAACAAAACTCTTCAAATGAAACTGATCATCAGTAATAGGGTAGAAATTTTGAAAATAAAAAATATATAACACATATAAGAATTGAAGTGAATACTGAATGAATGAATTTTTGGGTATTTATATTAATTATAAAACCAATATGAATGTTGGAATTTAATATGACTATTTGAATAGTAAAATGTCCATTGGTATAATAAATTAATTATTTGGAATAGTAATATGACCACAAGGAATAATAATTTTACAATTACAATAATAACCTAAACTATAATATAGAAAATGACATGAAAATAATATTCTCATAAAATAGAAATATAAAAATATAAATTTTGTATTGTAATAAAATAAGTATGATTTTAGAATCCTAAGGAAATTATAAATAATTTTTTTTGATATATTTCATTTTATGTTCTTTCATAAAAATCATAATTTTAATATTAATAAATAATTTTACCATATATAGAAATTCATTTTGAATAACTTAAATTAATTTTTTGAATCAAAACATCCAAATTTTTTATGTGTGATATGTTGTCAGTTTTGTAAAATAATTAAATTTTTATGTATGTAGTAAAAATACAGTTTTAAATAAATAGTTTGTTTTAATTACACCATTCAGGATATAATAATGAAAAATTAAATTATAAAATTTTTATATTAACTATTATTTTAATAACATCAATTATCAGGATAAAAATAATAAAATTAGTTTATACACCAAAAATTATGTTTCCAATGTCTGAAAACAAAATTAACTCCAATAAATAAATTGATAGTCATTTTTATTTAGTTTTTTATAAACTAAAAAATTTAGTTTATAGTGGATTTTAATTACATATAAAATTCCAAAATATTATTTATAATATCATAAATAAAACTATAATTTTTTTACACTAGAATTTTTATTTTATTGATTATTTTTACACAAAAATTCCCCTATTCAAGTAAAAACTACAATATCTGCATTCCCTTGGAAAAAAATTTCCCATAATCTTTTCAAATTCAATTCTATAATAAATTTGATGTTTTAATATTTTTTGTAATATTAGGGAAATTAAGGATCCACTTAGCCATATAAGATAAGGTGTTAACATATTAGAAAAAGGAACCACTTCATAAATAATGTAACATTATTCTTATCATTTGTCTCACGTTTCCCCACTTATTTTTTAATTATACCACTAAAATATATATTAACTATCATAAAAATATTAAATTAGTATATTGAATATTATTAATAATATTAATCTTCTATAAGCAATTTATTTGAAATATATGTATATATGTATATATATCTCCCTCTATTTTGACATGGTTATTAACGGTCTGTCTCATCTGCCTATAAAGACACTATCAATTCTTCAATTATCACTACAATAATTAATAGTTAGTATTGATTTTATATCATATTTACAAATTTATTTTAATTCACCCTGACATTATGGAAATAGTTTATCAAGGGGAAAAATTTTAAATAATCAGAACAATAAAACAATTTCAAAACAAGTTACTTTTTTAAAAAAATTATTTTATATGTATGATTAAAAATTAAATTACAATGATTATAAATGATACATAATAATAAAAATTAACATAATGAACTTATGGTTTTATATTTTCATACACATATGTTTTTTACACAAGAGGTGTAAATGTGATGAAAAAAACAAGACAAAAGGTTAGGGGATTCTCGACCGAACTCTTTAATTTTTGGTAAACTACCTTTGTCAATTTATTTTCATTTTGAATTTTACAAAGATACATTTAAATTTATCCGTACACTCTTGTTTTCTTTATTCATTCTTATGGATATTAATTCTTCTACATCGTAGAGGTTATTTCAAAGACAACATAATGATTTTTTGAAAAGGAAATAATTTTCGAACACATATCAGTGATTCCTCATGAATTATTTATTCTTCTCACCACGAACTATGGTTCTCTATGAAAACATGTAATGTACAATGATATGTTTTTCCTCATTATTTTTGTAATTTGAATGGATATTCACTAAAATGATATTTACAACATGTCTATAATTCATATTTTTTCCTTTCTAAGAAGAATACATGATTATGGGCATCTGATTCTTGATAGGTGGACATAGAATTATATAGTCATCCAGTGATTTTTGAAATGTGATTTATATAAGGAAACTATGTACATTATTTAAAAAAATTATGCTATATTTTCTAGAAATTATGTTGTTAGTATTTTTACACATATGAAGTGAATGAATATGATGCATGATTTGTTCACAACATATGTCTAGAGTTTTACCACAATTTTGTGATGTTTCATTATTATGAATATTCCAGATTCCAATAATTTTTTACACATTATCCACAAATTATTTTAATTATTAACCTTTTCATATGATATTATGATGATGATTATGCTCCCCCACGTACAATTGATTCATGTTTCTTACACTTTCAATGTTATCCCCCACCTTACTAAGATTTTTTTCTCACCCGATTTTTTCATTATATCCCATTGGGATGAAATTTACATTGGATAAGATGAAAATTTTTTAGGGAACATTGAATGATGACTTAAATAATGTATAAATATTATTATTCACTCATTATATATGGAATAAATTTGAGATGATAGTATTCTGTTTGATTACTGATTTTATTATTATTCATTTTTCTTTAAAAAATGATGGTAGAATCATGTTTGAAAAAGTGGGTTTCTAAAGTGATGACATTTTGAGTTATTTAGGGAACATTTCAATGGAGTTTTATTCATTTCATGTGTGTGACCGATGTTCTTTTTTACTCTTCATTGATGTAATTTTAATTTTTATCTATTTTCAATTGGGGATCATGATTTTTTATTGGTACCTCAATGGTGGTTTTATCAGTTAGTTGTGACCAGGTCATGGTTCTAATACATGTAATGTTTTTCTCATTCAACCATTTTAAGAATTATATAGGTTATTTTATATGGTTTTTTCTTTGAGGATTTATTTTATGGAAGATGTATTATTTCTATGTCATGACGGTATCTTATTGATGTGAAAATTATACACAATGTTTTTTTTGGTATGAAATACATTTGAATCTATCTAATGACTAGAGTTAATAATTTATGGGTTCCATCCATATCTTCAATGTCTTATAATGGAATATTATGATGGTTTTTTATAACAACACGCCTTTTTATAACATAAACTTTCATTACATTATACAAAACTGAGGATCTATAAGGTTTAGTGTCTTGGAATCCAGAAAATTAACACATGAAAAAAAAAAAATTCTGATTAAACAATTGAAAGGCTTCTTCATTTTTTCATCCTATGTTCATTACAGAATCTCATAACCTGGGAGCATACATCAATGGAAAGGGTGAGAAGAAGGCCCAGTAAGGGAAACAAGGGAAACATTTTACATTAGAACATAAGATACATCAAAAGTCATGAAAAATAAAATCGAGGCATGAGAAAGAGATCAGGAGACATATCATTATAAAAATAACATTTTTCATAACATGAAGATGTGGCTATAACATTTAACATATAAAATCATTTCCATTCCACCATAGTCCATCCCCAAGGATTCATTAAAAATTACTAAGGTTATTCACCATCGTATCGTTAAAAATTGCCATCTCTAGAGATTAAGTTTTTACTCAATGAATTGGAGCATTATCAGGGTGCACCCTTAAATGATATATTATTATAATGTTATAAACATATATCCTCAACAATAATATCATAAACGACCCATATAGAATAAATTAAATGGGTTTAATTTCATAGACATCACATTTTAAAAACTGGTTTAAAGACGTGATCTTTATGTCACTTTAAACCCATGAAAAAGGGAATCGGGTTTCATGTATGTAAATATCAGAATTTAAAATAGAACATCTTGATATATATTTTAATACCCCTTTAGATGAATGATCTTTGAGTATTCAGTTAATAAAATAAAAGAATTTGAGAAAAAGAGAGAGTCATTTTGAGACGAAAATTCTCCAGCATAACGGCTATGTTACAGGGTTTTATAAAATATTGAACAGAGAGGGGATATGGGTCACCCACTCATAAATGATCCATAGAACAGTGTAGGGACAAAATATAAAGGATATAAGAACACAGTAATGATATTTGAAAGATATTCCATATGAAATAAAAACATGGAAGGAAGACAAAAATAAGATTTCTCTTTTGAAAATTTGGCAGCATAACGTTGTGACTTAAAACATCAAAAAATTGAATTGATTAGACAAAATAGGGTATCTCATCATATGAACATAAAATATCAGTATGATATATATATATCACACCCAACATAAAAAATGAACTTGAAAGACCTGACCTGAAAATAGAACTTGAAAATGAGAAGGGTGAAAGAATCCCTTAAAAATTCTACAGCCTAACGACGCTACATAAACAATATTAAAATGAATTGATGAGGGAAAGAGGGGGTCTCTAATTATAGTAACATAAATATTACAGTATAATTAATATAAAAGAACATCCCCAACATAAGAATATGGGGAAAAAATAAATGACATAAAAGAGGGTACTTGGAAAGAAAGAGAGTGGTAGGATCTCTTACCTTGAAGAGTAACTACAAAATCATGATGTTTGGGAACTTGGGAGGACTCCTTGGGAGGTAAGGAGTCCATAACATTGTTGAGGAGTATTTTTTAATTGAAAGGACGAGAGAATGTTTTGGTATTTATAGGGGAAGTGACGGGACAAGGCATTAATGGCCAATGGACACCTCATTGGTGGTATTGGCAAAACAAGTGGTATGTCTCATGGTATTGGCCACTTGGGAAACCTCATACCTTATCATACTATTAAAAAGTCGACCATCCCTTAAAAATATCTCATGACATCATCATGATGTAGTTATGATGTCATTAAACATACCGAAACCCTAAAACTGTATTTTTACTATTCACTGAAAATTCATCATTTTCAGAAAACTTCCAAAAATTTACCTTAACATAATATCGATGTTATGAATTCAAAAATAAATTTCATTTTATAAAAATAATTTTCTACATATTTTTAAAATAATTTTTAATTAAAAACCCTATTCACCCGAACAAACTATTACTTTACTAATAATTTCTAAAACAATTATTTACCTATTTTATTGAATCACATTACATAATCAAGTTTCCTATATTATATTAATTCTTTCTTTAAATGATACTACTAATCCATTTGGTCACATTATAAATCCTAAGCATAAAATCACTATTCATAAATTACTATTCACCAACAATTAAGTTGATCTTATTAGACTCCAAATTTCTCACTAAACACATTTGCAGAAGACCATTTTTTGAAAATCATTATACATCATTAATTATTTAAGGTTTACAAAAATATTTTAAAATAACCTTTTTTATTCAAATTGATCAATAATATACTTCCTACATTTATCTAGAAATTTGAAAATTTACAAACATCACCATAAGAAGAAAACACAATTTTATTTATCTCAAAGGATTACACAAACTAGTTACAGTCTCCTTACATAGCACCTTATAACCCAAGCATAGGACCTAAGTGTATTGTGTGATATGGTGAGAGAATATGAGGGCGGCTCGGCCAACATTGCATGATTAGTAATTTCTATCAGTTTGAGCTTCTCGTGAAGGTGATTCGATTCTAGTTTCACACGATGAAGTTCGGCTTGTGTTTGGTCTAGAGCAAAGCCCAGTGGTGCTACCTCCTTTTCAAGTTCTGTTAGATGGGATTCGATTGGCCCAAGACTACAGGATGAGTCCATCAAATCTTCTTTCTATATTAATTAACCAAGATCACTTGTATTTAGAGATAATAAACACAACATTTAGTTTCCAACAGTCATATTGACCAATGGTCATATAACAATTGAAACCCAATGATATCATTTTAATTATACACATATTATCAAATTAAATAGTTTTTTTGAGTATAAAATAAAATAACACACAAAATTAGGAAACAAGATTTATTCAAAATTTCGGGTCGTTACATTCTTAGACCCTTAAGGAATTGTAACATGACAATTTTTAAAATTAGGCATGGAAATTTCATTGAAAGTCCCACATCAGAAAAGGAGTCAGTAAAACTATTACTTTAAAAGAATTTAAGGGAAGTACAAAGGTCACCCGAGTTATCCCCTACTAGGATTCTATGTAGGGAAACATGAATATGGAAGAGAAAACAAAGGGTCATGTTCTGATGAATATTGATAGAAAACATGATTAGGAGAAAGTTAACCACAAACTTATGATGTGTGTAAATGGTCTTTGATTACCCAGTAGGAAAAGTAATCCAACAATGTTATTATTTTACATTCCCTTTCATAATTTTGAGGAATTCATTTACTACATAGAATAAAAACATAAGGAAATATACATACCTTCAAGTAGAGTATCATCCTTTAATATGTTTCTACCAAAACTAATCTTTTCTTGAAATGATGTGAATTCAAAAAAACCTGGTCTCTCCATAAACACAAGTATCATCTTCTAGAGAATCAAATAATCCACAAAATATTAAATAACTATTTTTTATATCTTTAAACATTATCTTAAAATAAGAAAGGGTAAGATAAAAAAACTATTAAAAAATGAACCCCATAGGAAGGGAAAATACATTTAATCTTCAAAATTCCACGATACTACCTAAAGTTCATCATAGAACACTCCATAATTAATTATACTTAAAATTCCTCAAAATCAACAAAACTTATATTGAAACCCAAATACAAGAAGGATTATATAACATAGTATTCCAAGATAAACTTTATATTTCATCTTCCAAAAACATCAACCACTCCTAACATCTTATAATAAAAGTAGCAAACCTAAACATATTTTTCCCAAAATAGGATAATAATTTCCATAAGTAACCTATATTACCATAAGTGTACCTTAAAGTCATTGATTCCTGAAAATATAAGTCAGCCTTTACTCCTCAAAGAAAATAACGTAGTAATATATTTACCTCGATCATATAAGGATCCTAAAATAGTGAACGTCTTCCAAAAACAATAATAATCTTTTAATTCCAAAATCATTTTTTTTCAAGAAGAATATCTTCACAACATCAACATTTGATACATAACAATATGTTTTTTCCTTAATAATGTAAAACCATCTTAGGTAGTGATTCTATGTTCTTAGAAAACATTAAAGATATGCTCATATAGCACGAACTAAAATAAAACATGACATAGAAAATGATTGTGAAGAAGTTACATGTACTTTAGTCATCATGATCCATCTCTACATAGGACTTTAATTATTCCCTTGTCCTTGATGATTGTGGATGCTTATCAGGCTTCTCATCCCTTCCAAGAGAGAATTTCCTTAGATATTGTCCAAATTCGTAAAATTTTTGACTTTGAAAAGTATAAGGTACATTAGATCGAACCTTATCTCTATTCATCACATTATCCATCATTGTAATGAAATTGGAAACATTATGCTCTATCACCCGACACATAAAACATCTACTGGTTCCTTTGTGACATTCTCCCCGTTGCCCCTTTCCACATTTTTTTCATAATGGAAATTGGGTCTTTTTTTTCTTTATCAACTTTATCTGATGAATAGCCTTGAGACTTTGTCATCTTCGTCTTTGATGAATTTGGGCAGTGAACTAGGTACCAATTATTAATTGTGGATTTTGATATGTAGTTTGGAATAATCACAATATGTTCAACTTGATCTCTTATCATCTCTATCATATTAATAGGGAAATCATCACATTTCCTATCACTTTGGTTGTTGGGACATGTTCTTACATTTCCTTATATTAACTAAGAAAAGAAAGTATAATTAGGGGTCTTAAATACTTAGGCAATAATCATAATAAGGAATCCTAAAGCATATAAGGATAAACTTGTAGAAGAAAAGTATACCCTAACTTGTGATCCCCTAGGATCCAATCTAGGTTATCCATGATCATATATTCTTATGTGAATCTGTATTTTATTTTATCTTTGTCCATTTAATAATGGTTCATACAAAGCTTATGAATTTACCAAATAATATTCCCCAAGAGTGTCAAACCAAGAGTGCAGTAAGGCTCATTGTGGTGAACCAGGTTACCCGTGGTTAAGCATAAAAACACTTGTCAAGGTTTTCACTCCTACGAACATCTGTTCGAGAGCCACCTCTACTTGTTAGAATCCAGACATGGATTTATTTATTTAGAACCCACATACTCGATACTCACCAAAATACCAGGAATAATTCCTATATTTAAACTTTTATATAGGGTTATTCCTAATGTTTTAAAATTCTAATTTCCACAAATAACTAAACCATCCTTTTTTACCAACTATAACATCCCGAATTTTTATCACATAAACTTTCATTACATTATACAAAACCGAGGATCTTTAAGGTTTAGTTTCTTAGAAACCAGGAACTTAATACATGACCACAAAATAATTATTCTTAAACACTTGAAAGGCTTCTTCATTTCTTCATCCTATGTTCATTACAACATCTCATAACTTGGGAGCATACATCAAGGGAAAGGGTGAGCAGAAGTCCCAGTAAGGAAAAAATGGAAACATTATACATGTGATCTTATGATACGTCAAAAGTCATGAAAAATAACTTTAAGGCATGAGAAAGATATCATGAAACATATCATAAAAAAAATAAAGTGTTTCATTACTTGAATATGTGGCTACAACATTTAACATAGACAATCATTTCGGTTTCACCGAGGTCCAACCCCATGGTGTCATTAAAATTTACCAAGGTTATTCACCGAGCTATCATTAAAAATGGTCATCTCTAGAGATTAAGTCTTTACCCAATGCATTGGATCACTATCAGGGAGCACCCTTAAATTTTCCATTATTATCATGTTAGCCACATATATCATAATCATTCATTTCATAAAAATACCATATTACATAAAAGAAATGGGTTTCATTTCATAGTCATCACATTTTAAAAACTGCTTTAAAGACGTGATCATTATGTCACATTAAACCCACGAAAAAGGAAAGTGGGTTTTGTGTATGTAAATCCCAGAATTTAAAAAAGAGAATTTGGATATATATTTGAATACCCCTATAGAAGAAAGAGCTTTTAATATTCACTTAATAAAATAAACGAATTTTATAAAAAGATGGAGTCATTTTGAGATGAAAATTATGCAACACAATAGCTATTTTACATGGTTTTAGAAAACATTGGAAAGAGAGGGGACATTGGCCACCCACTCATAAATGATCCATAAAAAATTGGAGGGACATAATATAAATGATATGATAACATGGTAATAAAATTTGAAAGACATTCCATATGAAATGAATACATGGAAGGAAGACAAAAATAAAATTTCTCTTATGAAAATTTTGCAACCTAATGGCGTCACTTAAAACATAAAAAAAGAATTGATGAGATAAAATAGGGTCTCTCGTAATATGAAAAAAATATCCGTATGATATATATAGATATCATACCCCAACATAATAAAAAGAAATTGACATACCTGACATGAAAAGAGAACATGAAAAAAGAAGGGTGAAAGAATCCCTTAAACATTCGGCAGCCTAAAAATGCCACATAAACATTTATAAAATGAATTGATGAGGGGAAGAGGGGTCTCTCACCATATGAACATTAAAAGGACAGTATAATGAATATAAAATAACACCACCAAAATAAGAACATGGGGAATAAAATAAATTTCATAAAAAGAGTACTTGGAAAGAAAGAGTGAGGTAGGATCCCTTACCATGAAGAGTAACTTCAAAATATTGAAGTTTGGGACCTTGGGAGGCTTGAGGGCAACTTGGGAGGACTCCTAGGGATGTAAGGAGACCATAAAATCGTTGAGGACAATTTTCGAATCGAAATGACAAGATAATGGCTTCGTATTTATAGGGGAAGTGAGGGGAAAATTCTTTAATGGCCAAAGGACACCTCATTGCTGGTATTGGCAAAACAAGTGGTATTTCCTCATGGTATGGGCCACTTGGGATAAATCATACCGTATCATACTATTCAGAAGTCAAAAATCCCTTAAAAATATCTAATAACATCATCATGATTTAGTTATGATGTCATTAATCACATCGAAACCCAAAAACTATATTTTTACTATTCACTAAAAATTCAACTTTTTCAGAAAACTCCCAAAAATTTACCTTAACATAATACCGATGTTCAGAATTAAAAAATAAAGTCCATTTTATAAAAATAATTTTCTATATATTTTTAATTTAATTTTGAATTAAAAAAACAATTCACCTGAAAAAAACTAATACTTGACTAATAATTTTTGAAACTTTTATTTACAAATTTTATTGAATCAAATTACTTAATCATGGTGCCTATATTATATTAATACATTCTTTAATTTATATTACTAATCAATTTGGTCACATTACCAATCCTAAGCATAAAATGAATATTCATAAATTACTAATAACCAAAAATTAAGTTGATATTATTAGACTCCAAATTTCTTACTGAACACATTTTCATAAGTCCATTTTTTGAAAATCATTATACATCAGTAATTATTTATGGTTTACAAAAATATTTTACAATTTCATTTTTTTTCAAATTCATCTATAATATATATCCGAACATTTTAAAATTTACAAACTTCACCACAAGAAGAAAACACAATTGTATTTATCTCAAAATATTACAAAAAGCAGTTACGGTCTCCTTACATAGCCCCTTACAACTCCAGCATAGGACCTAAGTGTAAAGTGTGCTAAGGTGAGAGAATATGAGGGCGGCTTTGCCAACATTGCACGAGTTATAATTTGTATCAGTTTGAGATTCTTGCGAAGGTGATTCTGTTCTAGCATCACACGATGAAGTTTGGCATGGGTTTTGTTCAGAGAAAAGCCAAGTGGTGTACCTCCATCCCATGTTCTGTTATATGGGCTTCGATTGGCCCGAGACTACCGGATGAGGCCATCGAATCTTCTTTCTATATTAATTAACCAATATCACTTGTATTTGGAGACAATAATCACAACATTTACTTTCCAATGGTAATTTGACCAATGGTGATATAATAGTCAAAACCCAATGGTATAATTTTAATTACACTGATGTAATCAAATGAAACAGTTTTGTTGAGTATAAAATAAAATAACACACAAAAATAGGAAACAAGATTTACTCAAAATTTCAGGTCGTTAAATTTTATTTGGTCTAGAAATTTTCTAAATGAACATTTTTTTTGGTGGGATGGAAATTTTAAATTTCATTGAGATTCAATTTTATGGGATAGTTTCATATGGTGATTTTTTTAGAGTTGATATCAATGATTCTCTTGTATTCATTATTTTTTCATTTTTTTATATTTTTCATTCTGTATTATTTTCAACAAGTGGATGGAAAAATGTTTGGACATTTCATATTTTGGTGAGGCCTTAGTTATTCACCAGTAATTATTTTCAAGAACTATTTTTTGGTTTGTTTTTGTACATTTTCCCACTCAGAAAAAATAGTTTTTTATTTAAAAAATAATAAATATATATTTTGATCAATCATATATCAATACTGATGTTCTATATATTTAGTATTATATATGGTATCATATAATCCAATAAGAATTTTAATAAATACGAAATTCAACCAATAAACATGGTATTTATGGTAAAAATATAAATATAAGAATCTATTAAGGGTATATAAAAATAAGATATTGAAAAAAACTCTCAAATATAGAACCATGGGAAATAACATATAAATCAGGCTCTAATTATTCCATATTAACAATAATGGCTATAGTGAAGTCTCTAAAAATTATTTATATATCAATAACACGTATAAAATATTATAGAAATTGGAATTTGTGTCAAAGCATGTGAACACAGTTTACAATTTAAAACTAACATGAAAAAATAAATAAAAAATGATAGGGTATTTTACATAATATGAATCATAAGATTTATAATTTTTTAAATAATAAATTTGATGATATTTTCATTGACAAATGACGGGTTTTTATTTTGGAGTATTCCATAATGACTAAATAAGAAAACCATATTTATTCATATTTATTAAACCTGTCCACTCTTTAACCATTGACGTGATAGTATAACTGATGTTAAATTCAATTCATTGATTTGAAATTAATTTGGGAAATACTATATTGAAATTATATCCAATATTTGAAATTATAATTAATTCATTGAAACTTGTTTAAAAAGAGAGGTTTATAATTTCAATGTTTGGTTTAGTGTCCAAATGCTTTATCAACACTTTATCAAGGGAAGTTCAATTTATCTTCACATCCTGAACAATGGTTTTACATATTTACTCCATTTAATCAAATATATTGTCAATTTTATTATTATATAATTAACTACTCATGCCAAAATAATGTATACAATAGGTGTGTCTTAGTAAATATGGATTATTCCATTATGTTGTGGTTTAAGAACCTATTTTCTACTAAAATAATTTCTTCCACAAATATAGTGCACACAATAAGTATTACTGTGTATTTTTAAACAACATTTTCATCTATTAAATATATAAATTTAAAAATGACATAAATGTTATTTTTTGAAATTTATTTTCATCCTAAAACTCTGTTTCCAAATTTTATTCATTATATGTTTTTAAATTAAGTCAAATTACTCTAAATAGATATGGGAAAAAATTAACATTTATTTGATATGAACAGACAAATAAGTTATTTATAATACTATGTAAGAATATTTTTAATAAAATATTCTTAATAGACTGTAAATTTATATAATAATATTTTAAATTCATATGGAAATTGATGTGCGGAAAATTAGATGTATATTTGATCATTTAAATTATTAACGAATAACATGATGAAATTAATAATGTATCCAGTTTAACAAATATTTCCAAAAAATCAGATTTCATTATTCGACCTATCAGTGAATATAAGTTGAAATAGAATAAAAAAAATCCACTTCTAAAATTTATAGGGTATCACAAATTTTTTTTAATAATACTTATTAAATTATATAAAAATGAGTTCCATTAACATTTAAAAAAACAATTGCAAATTATCTAATAGTTTTAAGTCTAATATAAGATACTACCCAAGAATTATCTAATTTAACGAAGAAGTGGTGGTTGAATCCACATACATATAATATCATTATATGACTTTTAATTACAATTTGGCCACCAAAAAACATCCTAAAATTATTAAAACAAATAAGCATAACAAATTTATCCTAAATAGTTCAATTTGAAAATCTATTTAACCTAAATATTAATTTATATACTCACATACTTTCCACTAATGACTTATGTCTCCCAATAAAATAAAATCTAAATAAAACTATAAATATATAATTATAAATAAATTCATATGAGTACTCAAGTATTCCAAAAAATAGAGAAACAAACAACTGAAAAATAATTATAGGAATGAAAAAGATATCCTAATATTATTTAAATTGATTTTAATGAAAATCTAGGCCTTGATATGATTTATTATTGCTTTGGTGGAATAAAAAATAAAAATTCCTTTTTTAATATAAGGAAATATAAGGGGGTTATAAGTGTGACATGTGATGAAAATTTGGGATATACCAGAATATCCCAAAATAATTTGGGAAATAAGTTTTAATAGTTAGTCAGAGAGAACCAATGGTCATATTCCCACTCCAAACTGTGTGTCGTGGATGGACAAACCCCCTCGGGGGTATTGTGTTTGTATTTATTTTTGTTTATATCCCCTTCTTAAATTCTTTACCCCAACATTTGATCTTACGGTCCAAATAATATGATAATAATCACAGTAATTATATTTTATATACATAATTATATAATGATAATATTATCCATGATAATATGGCATGTGTATATTCAATTACTAGTAGAAAAAATATATTATTAATACAATATTATAATATAATCAACACATATAATGGAAATAATACATAAGTATTATTAATAAAAACATATGTATTTAAAGGCATATGTTTACTTATAAAAGTTTTTCTTATAATCACACATATTAATACATATGTATTATATTATTAATTATAAATATATATATATATCATTAAATAATAATAATTAAAAATATTACGAAATATGTATTTCAAATCATACTAGCCAGAGTACAAAATTAGTAATTAATACAGAATTTAATTAATAATAAAACGAATTTTTAATGGCATAATTACAAAAATATAAAATTTATCTATTTGATAACATAAGGGAAATAATCATATATATTACCATATTTATTAATCATTCAATAATAAAATATTATCAAATGATACCTCAAAAATACATTACATACTCAATTATATATAAGCATAATCAACTGTAGTTCTATATTATCCATTTAAATAAAATAATAATTTAAACTATTAATTATTATAATATATATTTCATATAATATTTTTATTATCTATTATTTATAGACAATCCTAAAAATTATTAATTTCCATGAAACTAATATATATGATTATTTTTCAACACAAATAAAAAGAAATATCAATTTCCAATTTTTATTCACATAATAATATTAATTATCTAATTTGTTAGGATTTAATAATTCCATAAAAATATCTATAGGGATCCATCATAGCTATAGTTACATCTATCATAATTTTTGTGGTTGGTTCTATAGCTAGTGTATGGTCAATGAAACTCTAGTGTCATCCATGGGGGTTTTGGGGGGCACTATAGCCACCATGATCCTCTAATTATTGCACTTTATAATTATTAACATCCTACAGAAAATGAAAATATCATAACCATATATAAAATATCACTGTAAAATTTTTGTTCTACCAAAATAATACCACCATTTAAATTAGAATTGGAAAATTTTACAATACTTTGATTTCACTATTTGAATTGGTTTTTTAAATCAAAATTTAAACCTTATTTAATCCAGCTAGAATAAGGGTAACTATAATATTACAAGATATGTTTTGTGAATTTTTTTATTTTGTTCAATGCACTAAAATATTTTAATTATACTATATTGTTTGAGAATTTTTGATAAAAACCTACTATGTTTCATTCACACATTCTACATAAAATCATCTGTATATGTGAATTTCAAATGTCTGATATATATGTCAGGTAAATGGGATAATGTTTGTGATTGGAGCTTTCGAAGCATGGAATGGATTACTCAATAGTCATATATGGGTCTAAGAACATTTGGAGATGTTGTTTTCATTATTTTATTTCTTATATGGGTATCTTTTCAGTTATAATTGAACCACATGGGTAGTCTTAAGTATTTAAGAAAAAATATTTATAATTATTAGTTTTATCATTTTTTAATATGTTTATGTCATCTGATATTCTTGGATCCAATCTATAAATTCCATATGTGTACTATAATTTTCATATTATTCATTTTTTTTCAAATTAATGTATTATATGGTTATGATATTGATGTTTTGATGTTTTTTTAGATGAGACCCTCACTATTTAATGATTACCTCTCATGTCTATAGACACACTCCTAGGGCCAGTAATATGATCTATCATGATGTCATTACAAAATTTTGATGGTATTTGGAACATAGCCTAAACATCTCTATGATAAGTACTTTTAAATTCTATTTTTAGTGGTATAAAAACATTATAAAAATATTTTAGGTTTTCTTAGTAGAAAAGGTCTTCTAGGATAATTTAATTAGGATTTTTCAATAATATATTAAAATAACTTTTTTTAATATTTATGCACATGTATTTACATAAATTTTTTATTTTTTTAAATATTTTTAGATATTTTGTGTCAAATTAAATCTTTTGATTATCAATATAATAATAAAAATATGTTTATTTAAACACTTTTAATTTAATTTTAATGGACGAAATTATAAAAAAACATTATTGCAAACAAAAATGATTATAATTTATGCTAACTATATCATTTCATTTTATTATGAATATTATTAATTTTATGAAAAACTGATAATGAATGTGATATTTATGGGGATTTAGGTTCTATTGGGGTAAGTGTGTCTTTTTTAATATTGTAATGCCATCACTCTCCTATCTTTCTTTTTTTGATGAAGTGGTGGTTATATCATTTTGTATAGGATGATATCCTAATCTAATTGGACCCTTTAGGTGTCTATTTGTCTTTTTTATTTACATATATAATTAATTAAAATAATTTCTTATTATCATCATCCTCATTACCATCACCATTACCACTAGCATCGTCAACCAGTTTTTGTAAATTATTTTTATATTTTTTAATCTCAATCTACATGTAGTATAAAATAGAACATATGAAAATCTATATTACATGAGGCTTACTCCCCTTTAGTATTTTTAATCAGTAGAGGTTGAACCACCCTACATGGTCACCTCATTCTACCAAGATACATTGAAATATCTCATCACTATCATGTTTTGATTAAATCCCAGATCCCACCAACTTGTTTTTAGGAGATACCTAAAGAAGATACTGACACCATGCATTAGGTAGTGTCTGATTCTTGTCACCAACCAACACCACTCACATCACATCTTCATTGGAGAAACACCCATATCTATTTTATCTCGTCATGTACAAGACAATTAATGTAACCATATAATGTGTAATGCCCTTACTAGAAACTATTTAAAATTTTATTTATTTTGTAAAAAATATTTATTTTAGATTTTCTAATGGAATCGTTTCCCAGAAATGAAGTGTATTGGGAATATAGAGAATGTTTCATGTTTAAGGTGTATGTTTTTCCAAACTATATGATAGATTATGTGATTTGAAAAATCATAGGGGCATGAGGGAAACATGTTTTTACAAACCATATGGATTGGCGAAGAATATCTCTCTATGATATGAACACAAGGTGCATAATTGGCGCATAGTTTTCTACACTGTTTGACCAAACCATGATCAATGTCTAGTTATTAAAAAATAAGATAAAATTAGAATAAACCTGTTTCCCAAGTAAAATAAAGACCTATAAAGGGACTCCACCACTATCTTTAATGCATTTCACTCCACCAACCTCAAAGGGGATCCTTGGGGCATGTCAACCTATCCCCTTTATTCTTTACTATTGGCCACTCTTCCTTTTAAATTTGGCCATTATCATCTCGAGTTGGTATATCATCTCAATTATTCACCACTCATTAATCCTTCTTCCTCTCCTCACTAGGGAATATACTATATTGAATCATATTATTTATTAATGTTTTATTTTTGTGTTTTTCATTGTGTCCATGATTTTTATTTACGTTACATTGTTTCTTGAACTCAGTTAAAACTGGGTTAGGTATCCCGCATAAAAGGAAATGAGTTACTCTTTGGTTTGAGACATGATACGATCAGTCCGATCTGTTGAATTTAAATCCCTGATTAGTTCATCTTTTTATCATGTGTTTTTATTATATTATTATGTATATAAATTTTGAAATGAATTTTTTATTAATTATTTTTTTTTCAATATATCTACATATTCCTCATATTGTTTTTTAATGGGTTACTTTTATAAAATCATGATTTCATTTTTTATCGTCAAATATTAAACGTAATATGTGATAGTTTGGTGTTTTAGATGATTCTAATCAAATAAATTAGAAATTCCTAAGGATTTTTTGGTGCTGGATCATTTTTTGTATATGATTTATCAAATTTTTGGATTCTTACAATTCATTTAAGATATTTATAATAATTTAATTCCTTATAAGTTAAATGAATAAATATAGACAGACACAGACAAATATATATATATATATATATATAAATATATATTTGTGCCTACTTTTTACATATTCATAGAAGGTGTTTGTAACAAGTGCAATGGGTCAAGGGGAATGTATATATATATATATATATATATTTGTGTTTGTGTGTGTGTGTGTGAGAATGTGTATTTTCTTTTCTAAATAATGTGTTTTTTTGAATTATGAATTCTAAAATATAAAATATCAATATCTAGATTATGAATTACAATTTCTAGAATTATTATGTATTGTTGAAAATTTTAGAATCATTTTCAAAATTGAGGTGCTCTCCAACGAAATATCAGACAAATATGATTTTTTAGACTCATATTGATGTGGTTGGAATACTAGTGTGATTTAATGAAAGGGGATTTACATTAGAAGTGTAGTGAGATGTTATCTTTTTTTATAATATATTTTCATTATTGTTTTATTGATTTTGGGTTTTCATACTATTCCTCCCTTATGTATTCAATTTATGGGAAATAAACATGTGGATATTGGGTATCTAAGAATTTGTACTAGAAAATGTATGTGAGAAATATCCTTCCCTACCTAGTAGGACTACCCTAAAAAAATAAACTATGATGATTTTTATTGGTTTTCTCAATCCGGAGATGAAAATTCATGTACATGTTTGATCACTTAGAGTATGAGGATTCGTTTTCGTCAGTAAAATTAGCTACATAGGTATTTACTATGGTGCTTCCTCTCAGTTACCAAAATTTCTATGGTATTTTATCTTGATTCAATTTTTAAAAGATTCCATAACATGTCTACAATAATAAAAAGAATGAATTAATTACCTCTATTATGGATCTACTTATTATATTATCTTCACTATTATTATTTTAATGAGAGTAATATATTATCTTCTTATTTTATATTCTAAATTTATTATTAGAAAATCTCATATTCATCCAAATGTGTTTTTTTGAAAGCAAAGAGGAAAATGGTGTTTTAGAGTCATTAGACTATTAATTTTTTTGAATGAAAATGGAAAACCTTCTTCTAATATATTTATATTTTTAAGATACCTAGAAATTTTATTATATTTATTTCTAAGGAAGGTGGAGTTATATATCTTTTGTAATCCTTGCTAGGAATTTTAATTCTCACACCTATATCTCTATTGTTTTTCATGTTCAGGTTTTGACATATCTTTTATTATGCCCCATGGGGATTAATTGTAATTGTTTGTTGGTTGGTGAGTCATATAGTCATATAGAGACTTGAATGTTTATAGTTCATTTTTATTTTAATATATCATACCAATTTGGGCTATTAATTTTTCACCAATCTAGGGATGAAGGGTAGTGATATCAAATTGTGGTAGAATAAATTCCATTGGTGTGACATTTTTTCCGTGAATGAGATTGAGTTTAGAAGATGATGTAGGATTTTATAGATCAATTTTTTACTTCATTCCTTGATTTGATGTTAGGTTGTGGTTTTTTATCTCTTGTTGATGTTTTATGTATATATGGGTCATTTTTTAATTTTAATGACTTGACTCTAGATTTTAACTTAATTTCTTAAAATGTTAAATCTTTCCAAACTGTTGATTCATTGATTCCCTTGTACCTGTACCAGCCCATGGGGATTGAGAATGCCTATTGTGCCTTATTGGAGGTTGACATGGGCGTCCAATGGAGGGACCAATTGAGTTATTCTAGGATAAAATTGTAAGGCCCTGGCCTTAAAAATTACTTAATATTGAATTAAATGAATAATTCACATTGAGGATCTTTTCATCTTTAGAGTATTAGATAATTAGGACATAACTATTACATCTCACAAGATTACAAGGTAGACACTTCTACTATGTTTCCATAAATAAATAAAAAAATATTAAAAGAAACATGTCTAGTTCTATGTTTTAGATATCATGTCTTTCCTTGATCCCATCTTTGACCCTATTCATCTTTATGTCCTGTGTAAAACATCTAAAAAACTTGGGATGAGCATAACAATCTCAGTAAGGGATATAAAAATATGGAAAGGAAACATGAGTACATGTATACATAAGAATCAATGAAATCATACATTACTCATAAAACATAAGCACTTTAACATACCTCATCAAATCATGAATAAAACATTGAAATCAAAAGGCATAAAGGTAACTTGAGGCATTCATAACATTCTTACATAGGGAGTAACCCTCTTGGTTATGTTTGGAATACTCATCACAGTATATTCCTTAAATAGCTTTGGAGAAACCATTACGTTTAAACCCTTCGCGTTACCCAATGCATTAGAGAGATATAGAGGTCTCACACACCATTAGTTTATCACGGAACCACCAGTCTTGATAATAATTCCCATGAACCATAAAATAATTGTATCACATAAAACATGCATAAAGGAAAAAAAATTCCCACTTTTCAATCATATGATATCAATACAACACATTGATATAAAAACATTATGAAAACCATTTTCAAGACCAAAATAAATTAAAATAAAAACATGGTATTTATTTTTCATTTAAAAAAAGGTATGGCTTGTAGAGAAAGACGAAACTCAAATAATGGTCATGGCGGCAGAGAAGTCGTTATCGCCGCATACGTACGACAAAAACATTCACTTTTGTACTTTAGTAAAATAGTTCGTATAAAAAATATTCCTTTTGGATATACATAAATTTCAAAGGGGTTTATACACCGTATAAAAAAGGTTGTGTATAAAAGAAAATATGACTCAATGAAAGGAGATTGAGACAAAGTCCCATACAAAGACGGTATCCATGGATTAAACATAAATCAATTACATAATTATGTGTGACAAACGAATACACCAAATATAAGTGGATATGAAGTGTAAAACAATCAGAGGTTATTCACACATATTCATAGAATGACATATTCAAGGAGTACATGTTTATCCCAAAGAATCAAAATTGGGTTAAGAAGTTCCCTTGCAAAAATTTGACAGCCTAACGGCGTCACTTCAAAATTCAGAAAATGAGTCGATGAGAGATTAAAAAGGGTATCTCATCACTTGGACATAAAATTTACACCAATAAGGATATAGAAGAAATAATACCAACATAATAGTATGTGAATTAAATGACATAACAAAATAAGTCTTTTAAAAAGAGGAGGGTGAAAGATTCCCTTACCGACTTGGGTAACGTTCGAAACGTACACACCATTGATGAAGGGTAATATAATGAATATGTAAATTCCCATAAATGAAATTATATTACAAAAATTGTATAATAATGGGCATTAAATACAAAACTCAATGGAAATGGTGGAAAATGTAGCATAAATCTCAAGGGAATAAAAGTGAGATGAAAAATCTCTTACGAAAACTCAGCATCCTAACAACACCACTTAAAACTTCCAAAAATGGATTGATGAGATAAAATAGGGTCTCTAATAATATTTAAATAAAATTTACAGCAATAGGAATATAAAATAACATCCCCAAACATAACAAAGAGGAGATGAAAAGAAGTGACATAAAAGAGAGTACATAAAATAAAGAGAGAGGTTGGATCTCTTACGAAAATTCGACAGCCTAACAGCGCCACTCAAAACTTCCAAAATGGATTGATGAGAGAAAATAGTGTCTCTAATCATATGAAAATAAAAAGTATAGTATGCGTAATATAAAATAACATCCCAATCATAACATATATGATCTTAAAAGGAATGACATAAAAGAGTGTATTTTAAAATAAAGAGAGGGGTAGGATCCCTTACCTCGTGTCTGACATGACTCGATCGTTATTTAATCTTT
The DNA here is from genome assembly GCA_963277665.1 of Viscum album. NCBI lineage: Eukaryota > Viridiplantae > Streptophyta > Magnoliopsida > Santalales > Viscaceae > Viscum > Viscum album. Next base: position 511,379,468 of record OY728141.1, on the reverse strand, counting down.
TGAATAATAAAATTTTGTCAATTTATAATTGAATAAGGGCCTCATTTAAAAATTAATATTCAGTTAATATAACATATTATAATTTTATAATAATTGGTTAATAAAGTGAGTTCATTTCAGATGTTCTTGTCGATGTTCGGTACATGAGTAAAAATTAAACTTGTTGGAAAAAAAATTTCCATGTAGTTCTAGGTACATCATATCCATAATAGTATTTATGTTTTAAATATCATATATATCCAGTATATATTCATTTTTTACTATTCCATAACATTTGGAGATAAAAAATTAAAAGCACCGTTCATGGAGACGGTAGGCCGTACGTAGGCATGAACGCTACTTTCATTTTTTGTCATATTAATGGAATTAAAACAAAATGAGAGATATATATATTATAATTTTAGAATGATATCCATAATTTAGATGTAATATATTACATATATGTCCATTATATATATGTACTTATAATAGTACATAACATCTGTAGATAAGAAATGAAATGTACCGTTCGTGGAGATAGTAAGCTGTACGTACGCATGAATGCTACTTTCATTTTTTTTGTATTCAATGGAATTAAATAATAATGATATAAAATTATATTATAATTCCAGTAGGATATCATATTTAATACCATTATTTCTATCCTTTATACATCCCACATATGGCATTAACGAATCAAATAACATTGAGGGGGCGGTAGTCCCCAATACCTAAAATGAAGATATCGTGTTTACCCATAATGGAAACCATAAAGGTATGACATAAATGAAAAATACAGAAGCATAAGGAAAACATAAACATATTATATATCATATATAAATATAGTGACATCTTAATGGACACCTTTAAAGGTGTTAAAAGAATATTGAACAATAATCGTTTCGTGAGGCAGTAATTCGCCACCCACAGAAACAATATGTTCTTTAACCATTAGATGGAGGTGTGTGAAATTGTAGCTTGAATCCTTATTATAACAACATCCTAGTATATTTAAGATACTGGTTTTTTTACAAAAATAATTAATAAATAGAGTTTAGGGGTTTGGAGAAGCAAAATAAAACAAAAGAACACAAAGGGAAGACATTACATTTAAATCGGGTAACTATTTTTGATTTGAGCTCAAAGGATTCCATGGAAAGGATTCTTCCCAAAGGATAGGATTCAATGATGAAGAGAGGGATGTGGAGAGATGAAATGGGAAGGGGTTGGACGAGCCAAAGGCTTGAGAGGTGTGTGTAATGTGGTAGAGGTGGGGTCCTTTTATAAGATGAGAGGAGGGGTACTCTTAGAACGTTATAAAATATTACTTTATTATATAATGATTTTCGGATTTTAAAGGTCCAAAAATAATATATTTCGAAGATAAGGTGATAAGGTTTCGAAATACACCCATCCAATATGTTTTTGTCAAGTTTATTTCTTAGATATTACATTATCGTTTCATTTTATTTAAATCGTTAAATAATGAGGTAATCGCTCCATCATCATGGTGTCATAAATAATTTAATTTATTTAGTGTCTAAAAATTATAAAAAAATATTATGATTTAGGAAATATTTTTATATTTATATTGAATATTTATAGTGAAAATTATGACTTGTATAACCCAATGTAATTTTTTTTATTAAAACAACACATGTTTGTGACATTTTAATTTTAACTTTAAATAAAAAGGTATTAATCTTATTTTCATACCAAAGTGGCTCCATGGGGTCCCCAAGTTGACCCATGGGTTTTTTGGGTCGGCCATGACTCATCCAATAAGTGTAGGACTTGTTTCATGGTCATTTCATATTATTAAAATATTATTTTTCCTTAAACTACACTAATTACCTCTAATCGCGATTAAAACTTAAAAGATACTATTCATCAAAAAAATTATTTCTAATCTCATTGAACCACAATTTACTTCCTAATTACTACCATGTATGTTGTAATTTTGAAAATGAAATCACAGAAGTGGTAAAGTTTCATTTAAACGAAAAATCAGTTTTCTTAACTACCACTTAGTGGTTTCACTATTCATCAAAAATTCATGTTTTTCAGAAAAATACCAAAAATTCACCCTAAGCTATATTTGATATTCCAAATTCAAAAATGATGTCTTTTTTACAAAATTAAAAAAATATAAGTTGCATTAATTAATTTAATAATTAATTCTCGCTGTCAGAACATATAGCGTGTTTTTAAGAAATAATATCTATTAAAAGATTGACACAAGTTTAAGTACAATTTCAAAGTGAAATTAATTCCAATGACAACTATTGGATTAAATGGTAAAAATATATTATAATTGGAATTTAAAACTAATTCAAAAATAATCTAATAATATAAATAAATTTGATTAAAAAGTTGTTTTGAATTAAAATACAACAGTTTCCACTATTCAAAAAAAATGTACTTTATAGGAAAAATACAAATAATTTACAAAAAGTAAAATTTAATGTCCCGATTCTAAAGAAGAATTTTATAACACATAATATTGTCAAAAAGTGGTTTTAAAAGAGGTTCTCCATCAAAAGGCGGTTATTCGACCTTTTAATGAATATTAGATTATTTACGCTTATAATTGGATTCATTCACATTTTAAGCCTCTAAAATTTATTGGATAAATGTAAAAATATTTGAAAAACATATATAATCACTTGGTAGTTAGTTTCGTTCATTCCCGCCATTACAATGTCTAGGCGTTAACTACCATTTAAAAGAATATTATTTTATTATTAGAGTGAAACGTAAGATTCCCAAGAAACTCGTTGTTGCGTATTGGGTATGCCATCGAGCATATCATCCCCTTTATAGTAATATTAATATTTTATTTACAAATATGGATAAATATGAAAATTACATATTCTTTATTTACCTGGGGTGTTACATCCTTCCCCCCTTTTGGAAATTGGGTCCTCGTAATTTTAAAATTGGGCTTGGAAACTTCATTGAAAATCCCACATCAGCACGAGAGTCAGTAAAACTATCACTTTAAAATAATGAAAGAGAAGTGAAAAGGTCACCCGAGTTAACCCATACTAGAATTCCATGTAGGAAAACATGGACATGGAGGAAAAATCAAAGGGTCAAGTTCTGAGGGAGAGTGATAGAAAACATGTTTAGGAGAAAGTTAACCACAAGAATATCACAAACTTGTGGTGGGTTAAACAGTATTTGATTCCCCAGTAGGAAAAGTTAATAGACATCATTTTTGTTTTATGTTAATTTTCATTGATGAATTTATTTTTGATCTTAAGGAAACATACATACTTGTCATGTTGACTTTTAACTTTTATTATATTTCTAACACAAAATCATACTTTCCCAAAATGATGAGTATTTAGGAAGAGTTTTTTACATTAAGAGAGCTATAATAAACTTCAAGAGAATCACCTAATCCACAAAAGATAACTATATACATCCCATGTCTTTAGACTTTTACCAAAACCAAAACCAAATAGGTTAGTACAAGATCAGATAATCCACAATAGGATAGTCCTTTATAAAAAGAAAATCTATTCTTAATATCAAAATTTTGTCCAAAAGAACCCAAAGTTCAACGAAGACCATTCAATAAACAATTTGTCCATAAAATTCTTCAAAGTAAACCAAAATTAGATTGAAACCCAAATATTTAAAGGATTTAATCACATTGTCTTCCAAGTTAAAAATTAACACTTATCTCCAAATAATATCAGTTCCTCTTAAAGTCTAACATTGAAAAGTAATTAACCTAATCACATATCCTCCATGATAGGTTAATAATTTCCATAGATAACCCAAAATCAACTTTCTCCTAATTCATAAAATCATCTAACTAAAAAGAAAAAGTCATACTAACCAGGGACTTCACGTAGTCTAGTGGTATGCGATAAATTCCAGTCGCACTTTGGTTGTTGTTTCGATTCCTGTAGCTTTGTCCAACGCGACGGGTTCTCACACGGTCTACGTGTTGCCCTTATTATAAAACTCCAAAAATAACCCTAACTTATTTTAACCTAAAGTTTATCCCAAGTCGTTCATATTCCATCATGACATATAGTAACCCATAATTACTTCAAAAGTAAGGATCATATAAAGCAAAATGGTTACCTTTATAATTATTACTTGAACTTCCACATAGATTGGTCATCGCGTACATGATACATTACAGAACATAACAAGGTTAAAGTGGTTGATCATGACTCCTTGATAGTTGATTTAGAACAACCACAAGTTTCCTCATTTAATCCCCAATTTCATCTTGTCTCTTAATCAGAGAACCACCAGAGTTTCCATCAAACCCATTGTCACTTTGTGCCTGCTAGATCCATCCATTTACTAAAACCAGAAATGTCAGTGTGAGTATATCAACAAAATTATCATGTACTAATGAGGAATATAAACACTAAGATATACTTACTCATTCACTTTATCTAAAAACTATGACTCTTTCTGAAATCATAGCCATTATGGTAATGTTACTTATGCTTAGAGAATACCCTAACCTCTAAAGTTATCTAAACCTCTCTTTGATACCAACTATAAGGCCCCGACATTAAACCATAATTAATATTTAATTAAATGAATAATTTACATTGAGGATCTTTTCAGGTTATGAGTTTTAGAGATTTAGGACATAACTATTACATTTCACAAGATTACAAAGCAGACACTTCTACTAAGTTTCCATAAATAAATAAAAAAATCTTAAAAGAAACATGTCTAGTTCCATGTTTTAGATAGCATGTCATTCCTTGATCCCATCCTTGACCCTATTCGTCTTTATGTGTTGTGTAAAACATTTCAAAAACTTGGGATGAGCATAAAAATCTTAGTAAGGGATATAAAAATATGGAAAGGAAGCATGAGTACATGTATACATAAGAATCAATGAAATCATACTTTACTCATAAAACATAAGCACTTTAACATACCTCATCAAATCACGAATAAAACATAGAAATCATAAGGCATAAAGGTAAATTGAGGCATTCATAACATTCTTACGTAGGGAGTAACATAATCATATCACATAATACATGCATAAAGGAAACATAACATTTCAACTTTTCAATCATAAGATATCAATACAACACATTGATAAAAAAACATTATGAAAATAATTTTCAATACTAAATTAAAATAAAAGTAAAACATGGTATTTATTTATCATTTAAAAAAGGTATGGCTTGTAGAGGAAGCCGAAACTCAAATAATGGTCATGGCGGCGGAGAAGTCATTGTCGCCGCATACGTATGACAAAAACATTCCCTTTTGTCGTTTAGTAAAATGATTCGTATAAAAAAGAATCATTTTGGATAAAAATAAAATTAAAAGGGGTTTATACACTATATAAAAGAAGGTTGTGTATCAAACAAAATATGACTCAATGAATACAGATTGAGACGATGTCCCATACAAAGACGATATCCTTGGATTAAGGATCAATCAATTACATAATTATGTGTGACAAACGAATACACAAAATATAAGTGGATATTAAGTGTAAAATATTTAGAGGTTATTCACAAATATTCATAGAATGACATATTCAAGAGGTACAAGTTTATCCCAACGAATCAAAATTGGGTAAAGATGTTCCCTTGCAAAAATTCGACAGCCTAACGACGTCACTTCAAAATTCCGAAAATGAGTCGATGAGAGATTAAAAAGGGTATCTCATCACTTGGACATAAAATTTACATCAATAAGGATATATAAGAAAAAATCCCAACATAATAGTATGTGAATTAAAATCCATAACAAAAGAAGTCTTTTAAAAAGAGGAGGGTGAAAGGTTCCCTTACCGACTTGGGTAACTTTGGAAACGTACACCCCATTGAAGAAGGGTCATACAATGAATATGTAAATATCCATAAATGAAATTATATTAAAAAAATAGTATAATAATGGTCAGTACATACACAAATCAAATAAAATGGTGGCAAATGTAGCATAAATCTCATGGGAATAAAAGTGAGATGAAAAAGCCCTTACGAAAACTCGGCAGCCTAACGACGCCACTTAAAACTTCAAAAAATGGATTGATGAGATAAAATAGGGTCTCTCATCATATTTAAATAAAATTTACAGCAAGATTAATATAAAATAAAATCCCCCAAAAAACAAATAGGATCTTAAAAGAAGTGACAAAAAGGAGTGTACATAAAAATAAAGTGAGAGGATGGATCTCTTATGAAAATTCGGCAGCCTAACAGAGCCACTCGAAACTTCCCAAATGGACTGATGAGAAAAAATTGGGTCACTCATCATATGAACATAAACAGTACAGTACGAGTAATATAAAATAACATCCCAATAATAAGAAAGATGATCTTAAAAGGAATGACATAAAAGAGTGTACTTGAAAAGAAAGAGAGGGGTATGATCCCTTACCTCGTGTCTGACATGACTCGATCGTTCTTTAATCTCCTGAATAATAAAATTTGGTCAATTTATATTTGTATAAGGACATCTTTTAAAGATTATTATTCAGTTCATATCACATATTATAATGTTATAATAATTGGTTAATAATGTGAGTTCATATCAGATGTTTTTGTCGGTGGTAGGTACATGAGTAAAAATTGAACTTGTTGGAAACGAATTTTCCATGTAGTTATAGGTACATAATATCCATAATAGTATTGATGTTTTAAATATTATATATATCCAGTATATATTCATTTTATACTTTTCCATAACATTTGTAAATACAATGTTAAAAGCATCGTTCATGGAGACGGTAGGCCGTACGTACGCATGAACACTACTTTCATTTTTTTTCATATTAATGGAACTAAAACAAAATGAAAGATATATATATTATAATCACATAATGATATCCATAATTTAGATTTAATATTTTAAGTATATATTCATTATACATATGTCCTTATAATAGTACATTACATTTGAAGATAAGAAATGAAATGTACCGTTCATGGAGACGGTAAGTCGTACGTATGCATGAACGCTACTTTCATTTATTTTTTTTGTATTCAATGGAATGAAATAATAATGATATAAAAGTATATTATAATTAAATTAGTATATCATATGAAATAACATTAATTCCATCCTTTATACGTCCCACATATGGCATTAAAGAATCAAATCACTTTGAGGGGTCGATAGTCTGCACTTCCTAAAATGAAGATATCGCGTTTACCCATAATGGAAAAAATAAAGGTATGACATAAATGAATAATACAGAAGCTTAAGGAAAACATAAAAATATTATATATCATATATAAATATATTGACATCTTAATGACCACCTTTTAAGGTGTTAAAATAATATTGAACAATCATCGTTTCGTGAGGCAGTAATTCGCCATCCACAGAAACAGTATGTTCTTTAACCATTAGACAGAGGTGTGTGAAATTTTAGCTCAATTAATTATTATAACAACATCCTAGTATATTTAATATACTGGTGTTGTTACAAAAATATGTAATAAAAAGAGTTTAGGTGGTTGGATAAGAAAAATAAAACAAAAGAACACAAGGGAAGACATTACCTTTAAATCGGGTAACTCTTTTTGATTTTAGCTCAAAGGCTTCCTTGGAAAGGATTATGCCCAAATCTGAGGCTTCAATGATGAATAGAGGTATGTAGAGAGATGAAATGTGCAGGGTTTGGCTGATCTGAAGGCTTTAGTGGTTTGGGTAATGTGGTAGAGGTTGGGGCCTTATATAAGAGGAGAGGAGGGGCACTCTTGGAATGTTATAAAATATTACTTTATTATATAATGATTTTCAGATTTTAAATGTCCCAAAAGGATATATTTCTAGGATAAGACGATAAGGTTTCGAAATCCACCAATTCAATAGGTTTTTTACAAGTGTAGGTCATAGAAATTACATTATCGTTTCATTTTATTTAAATCGTTAAATAATGAGGTAATCGCTCCATCATCATTGTGTCATAAATAATTTAATTTATTTAGTGTCTAAAAATTATAAAACAAATATCATGATTTAGGAAATCTTTTTATCTTTCTATGTAATATTTATAGTAAAAAATATGACTTGTATAACCCCATGTAAATTTTTTTTAGTAAAACAACACATGTTTGTGACATTTTAATTTTAACATTAAATAAAAACGTATTAATGTCATTTTCCTACCAATGTGGCTCCATGGGGTCCCCATATTGACCCATGGATTTTAATGGTCGTCCATGAATCATCCAATAGGGGTAGTACATGTTTCATGTTCATTTCATATTATTAAAACATAATTTTTACCTTAAACTACACTAATTACCTCTAATCGCGATTAAAATTTAAAAGTTACTATTCACCAAAAAATTATTTTAATCTCATTGAACCAAATTTTACTTCCTAATGACCACAATGTATGTATGATTTTTGAAAATCAAATCATGGAAGTGGTAAAGTTTCATTTAAACGAAAAATCAGTTTTTTTAACTACCACTTAGTGGTTTCATTATTCATCAAAAAATTGATGTTTTTCAGAAAAATACCGAAAATCCACCCTAAGATATATTTGATATTCAGAATTCAAAAATTATGTCTATTTTAAAAAATTAAAAACATATATGTTGCATTAATTAAATTTAAAAAAAATTCATGCTGTCAAAACAAATAGCGTGTTTTTAAGAAACAATATCTATTAAAAGATTGACACCAGTTTAAGTCCAATTTCAAATTGAAAGTAATTACAATGACCACTACTGGATTAAATGGTAAAAATATTTTATAATTGGACTTTAAAAAAATTTCAAAAGATAATATAATCATATAAATAAATTATATTAAAATGATGTTTTGAATTAAAATACAACATTTTCCACTATTCATTAAAAAATGAACTTTATCGGAAAAATACCAAAAATTTACACTAAGTAAATTTTGATGTCCTGATTCTAAAGAAGAATTTTATAACACATAATATTGTCAAAAATTGGATTTAAAAGAGGTTCTCCATCCAAAGGCAGTTATTCGACCTTTTAAAGAATATTAGATTGTTTACGCTTATAATTGGATTCATCCACATATTAAGACTCTAACATTTATTGGATAAAAGTAAAAATATTTGACAAACATATATAATCATTTTTTAGTTAGTTCCGTTCATTCCAGCAATTACAATAGCTAGGCGTTAAATACCATTTAAAATAATATTATTTTATTATTAGATTGCAACATAAGATTCTCAAGAAACTCGTTGTTGCATATTGGGTACGCCATCAAGCATAGAATCCCCTTGAAAGTAATATTAAAATTTTATTTAAAAATATCGATAAATATGAAAATTTCATATTCATTATTTACCTGGGGTGTTACAAAAATGGTACCAAATCATAGGTTTCTATGTGGACCTAGGATCCTAATGTTTTCTTTAGTATTTTGGATTTACCAAATCCATAGAAAGGATCATTTGGGTCAGGAGGTTGGTCATTAGTCAGTTCTTGATCTCTACCACACATGGTGATAGATTATTTACCCGGGGATGTTGGGATTTTTAATTTTATTTAGAGAATTTATTTTGGAGTTCAAATGGTAGATTATTGGGTGGTATATGGTTATCTCACACATATTGGTAACCGATGTGGATCCCAGATACATGGTTCAATATCACTACCAGTGATGGTTACATGGATGACACATGGACCACCAGTCAATTAATTTAATTTATTAATGTTTACTAGTCCCTTATTATTGTTTTATATTCTGCTGTATTGGTTAATTGAGTTTCTAATGTTGTTGGGTTTTATGATTTTGGATTTCAGAATGGGTTTTATTTAACGATTTATAATTTTAAAGAGGGATGCTTGTTTTTTCAAATGGATTTAAGTGGGTAAAATCTATTTTGAAAGAAAAAATAAAATAGGACCTTTGTGATGATAAAAAATTTAACAAAAGGTTTACTAAGGTTTAAAAAAATAATATTTTAAGTCGATTAGAATCCAGTTTTAAAAATATATATTTGGTTATTGAAATGAAATTCTCAATAAATGATATTGTAATAAATTTGAAATTTTTATTTATTAATGAAAACAAGTGATTTAAAATTTTTTTATTTAGTAAAATGATTTTTTTTAAAAATAGTTTAAAAGGATAATTTTAAAAATAGTTAGTAATTTGATGTTTTTCTTCTCTTGGTGGGATTTATAAATGTATAATTTTTATTTTTATATTAAATGTATTTTTATAAAATTCCATGAAATAAGATCAGATGTATTTTATAAAGTGTTATGAAATGTTATTGGGGTATGTTTTGAAAAACGTGTGCAAATCGTTTCAAATTGATATTTTTGGATTTTAAAATTTGAAGAAGGAAGTTTTGTAACAGGGATTTATTTTTTTTGAATTTTTTTTTTCAATTTTCATATTTAATTCATGTTTGATACATATTAATAGAATTTTGGATCAATTAATTGAGAGATTTAGGCTCTAGGTTATTTGAGAATTCCCAAAAAAGTATCAGTAATGAATGTATAGTAAGTATCTAGAAGGCCTTCATCCTTTTATATGTGAAGTTCAATTTTGGAAATCATTGATATAAACCATTTAGTTGTTTGAGATTATAAAATTTCACATGTTCAGATTATTTTATAAAATTATGAATAAATGATTCTCTGGTTATTACCATTTAAGAATTTATAGGGTGTACCATTTTTTATCACCGATTTTATTGAGGTGCATGACTCAGTAAAATGGGTATCAATTATGTGAGTGGGAATGAATTGGGATAGTTTTTGGGATGTCTAGAAATGGTTCATTGTTTCATTTGATTATTTGGGTTCAAAAAGGGTTAGTGAACCAAGAGTTTGTCTCAGTTTTTCCTCCCATGATGTGAGACTAGTTCCCAAGTTGATATTGTCAAGGCATATATAATTTGAGAATTCTAAATCATATCTTTTCTTCTTATTTTGATCATTTTTCTATATTTTATTTATTATATCTTATAGTCTTCTGTGTTTATGGTTCTAGTAAGTTATTATAGTTCATCGATAGTTTTTTGTATGATTGGGTGTCATTTGGTGTACAAAATTCTCTATCTAAATTTTCTATCTTGGTGACCTAGGTCATTGATCAGGTGTCTCTCTTTTTCCACTTCCTTATTTTGTTAATTCTAGTTTCAATTTAAGTATCATTTTTGGGAACTCTGAATTTTGTTATTTTGAGTTGGTGTTGTGAAACATTGGATGAATTATTACTCATAGTTTTCTTAGCATCAAGACTTGTTATTTTATTCATCTTGGGAGGTCATTTCATGAATATAGCCCTAAAATGTTTTTAAGGAAAGTATATAAAGTGGTTGTGGTGAACATGGTATTCAATCATCCATGATTGTCGAATTCATTATTCTCTCCCCACTCTTCCTTAATCATAGCTAGTTGGATGTATAGGACTATGGGTCCTATGATGGATTCTCATAGGGATCCTAAATAGTAAATGCTGATTTACTTTTCTAATTTCTATTTTAGGGGTTGGGGTGATCATTATTTTTATGTTTTGTTGGTTATTTATGTCTCTTACATTGAATTTTTTTTCAAATATTTAGGATAGTTATTTTTTTGAAGCTACCTTCTTAGATGTTGGTTTGGTATTTGATGAACATCTCTTCTTCTTCATTTTGATTTAATGGTTTTGGGTTTTATTGGAAAAGACAGTGTTTGTTCGTGGTCTTTGGGTTTTTTTGCTTATATTGAGTAATATACAACCATTTATTCTGTCTTTATAAACTCAATATTTTGGTATTTCTTCGGTAGAAAGTTTTTTGGTAGGATGTATTATCATACCCTAACCTAGTAATATATAAATTATTTTTATTTTAGATTATATAGTGTTTTAAATTTTCATGGGGTTAATTCTTTCACCGAGACTATGAGTTTTTTAGCACGTAGAGCATGTCATATATATGAGGTACATGATCTTTAAAACATTGTGGAAACCATGGAAAATATTCTTTTATTTGATAAATACGAATCATATGGTCGTTGAATGGTTTTTCATAATGTGTATCCTACCCTTACATGGTTCTTAAGGAGCCCAATACAGTGCACCGGGTTGGGAAAGGATATTACAAACTGTGTGACCTTACCCTGTCTCATGTCTATTATACAAAGAATAAAAACTAAAATTAAAATTTTATAATAATAAAATTAAAACCCAAAAAGGTTATTCTCCCACCCTTTTTCATGTCACACTCTCCCATGTCCAATGGTTCTCTGAGTTGTATACTCCATACATCCCTCTAACAACCGCTGTTGGCCGTTCTTCCATCCTCATATGGGCACAATCATATCAGTTTGGTACCTCCCCACCTTTACTCACCTCCTCTTCATCCTCATAATTTCACTCCTTATGTTGTGTGGTCATCTATAACCTATGGTTTCTTATGGTTTGATTTTAAAATTTTTTATGGATGGGTTTTTCGTAAATTTTGTGGGGTTACGTGAACTCCATTGGGAAGGTATTTGGTCTCATGCATCCAATATAGAGAGTTATTATTTTGTTTGAGTAATGTTACCCTAGATCCCAGACATTGAATTGAAATCCTTGATAACTAGATTATTTTAACTGTTTTTTTTATAATATTTTCTATAAATAAATGGAAACGTGTTTTGATGATTGAAACAATTTTTTTCAATGATTTCCACAAATTCCTCATATTTTGGGCATGGTTTATTTTTATTAAATCATGTTTTCATGTTTTTTTAAAATATTAATCATTGTATGTGATCATTATTTATATCAAATTATTCTAATAATTTACTTTGGGATTTCATAAATATTTTTTTTATGTTGGAATAATTTCTATAATGGTTCAATGTAATTTTTTGGTTACTTAAAAATCTCCCGAGATATTTCTAATCCCTTGATGTATTAATAGTGACTTAAATATAAATATACACAGACACACACACACATATATAGCTTACATGTTTGTATATATTTACACATGCCACTAGGAATATGTTCTTTGGTATAGGTATTATATATATATATATCATTTTTTATTTTGGTCTAGGCGTGAAATGTGGTTTGGAAAGTGAATGATATGGTATTAAACATGGATTTTAAAATGATCAATGTCAATTTATAAAAATATAACACATGGTTGTAAATTTAAAATAGTTTTTAGAATGTAATGTGTAATCCAATAGAATCGAATACCATTATATATTTGTTTCACTCAAATGGATGTGATAGAAATTCTAGTGTGATATTCAGAAAGAGAATTCCCATTAAAAGTTCTAGGAACTTTTGTGTTGTTTGTATACATGTTTTTTTATTTTTTTGTTATTGAGTTTTGGTTTTTTTACTAGAAATCGCTTATGTATTCTGGTAATGGGAATGAAACATTAGAATATTGTGTATCTAGGTTGGAATAATAGGATAAGTATTATTGGTATGACATAACCTAACTAGCTGAATTATGCAACAACACTAAATAAACTATGATTATGTGGATTGCTTGGCACGAGCAGGAGAATAGTCATTCATTTCCTTGTTCAATTATTGAGAGTATGCAGATCCAAGATCCCCAAAAAGTACCCACATAGGGATTTTCTATGCTGGTTCTCCCGTTTACACTAATTTTTATATTATTGTTCATAACATCGTTTTTCCTTTTTTCCATTCACATTACTAATATAATAATGTATGTTTTAATTACCTATATTTTTTATCCACTAATGATATATGATTTTATCTTATTATTATTTGATATTCTTATTTTATCAACTCATTCCATTTTATAAATGGAATATTGGAAAGTCTATCATTCTTTAGAATTTATTTTTGGAATTCAAGGTAGATAATTGTTTTTTGAACCATTATCTTGTAACTAGTTTCAATATGAAATGAATAAAATAATTTTCTTATATATATATTTTAAAACTCTCTTAATATTAGCTTCTATTTAAAGGTAATTCATAAGGAATTGTTCTTCTTTTGGAAACTATATATGGAATTTTTATACTCATAGATATATCACTGTCAAATTACATATGTGATTTTCAGATGATATTTGTTTTTCTCAACTATATGGTGTAATGGTTCTTGTTTATTATGTGATGATTCATATAATGAAATAGAAGAAGGCTTGTTAGCAGTTTATTTTTTATTTAGTATCTTTTATACTTTTTGTGACATTGCATTTTAGCACTCTCAATAAATAGTGTGTATTTATAACTACTGGGGGGAAAAGTTATTGGAGGGTTTACCCTTCCTTGAAATTAAGCGTTATGAAAGGGTGAGACAGTTTTTGGTGCTTGATGGAGTTTAATGATTTTTCAAGGATTGATATGAGGTTATAATTTTGTTTAATTTTATTTTGGATTGATGTTTGATATACAAATGGGTTATATTAAATTTTTTTGGATCTTTAATTAGTTGTATAATAAGAGAAGTCATTCAAAAGTGGTGTTTCCTTGATTCCCTATCACTTGTTCTTGCCCATGGGGATTAAGAACACACATTGGGATATGACATGGGATGGATTGGGTGTCTAAAAGAGGTATAGTTTGGTTTGATTTGTTAAAGAATGTCCCATGGTAGTATTAAGGTGGTAATGATATTATTTTAAATTTAAATATAAAAAATTACTGGTGAAAAACCAAAATAATTTATTCGTTTGGATTTTAATTGGTTAAAAATAAATATTAATGTCTTAAGAATATTTAATAGAGTATTTAGTGATTTTTTTGTTTTTATAAATTAATGTAGGTGTTATTTTTTCAATTTGGATATTTCAATTCCAAGTAGGGGATAATGGGGATCCATTTAGTGAACAATGAGAATTTTAGTAGTATAATACCTACTATTCCACCACTAGGTAGTGGAGATCCACAAGATACCAAGTAGTTCATATTCTATTATTATTAGGGGTAAATTTTTATCTATTGAATATATTTAAAAAAATCAATTTTGAAGGAATTCATTTCCATACTAGATATGTAATACGAGAGCCTCCCATTACTCCCACCACCCTTTATCCCTCTACATCCATTGATTGAAGGAATATGGGTTCATTTATATTTTGAATTTTCAGTTGAATTTATTATTTATAATACATTTTCAATTCATCTTTCTTATAAATTGATTTAGTATCATTGATGATGGTATTTTGTTTTTTATTCCACTAGATCATGGATAAATTAGTTCTTATCAAGATGTATTTCATGTATATGAGTTAATGTAGACTTATGATGTTTTATCACATGTTTATGTTGGTAATTTGGAAAAATATTAGTTATTAAAAATATTTTTATTGAATTATATTATTTTTTATAGAATTTATAATTTGTTAGAATGTAGGAATTGTTGAATTTGGTTGTTTTAGTGTTAGGTGGATATTGAGAATTAACAAAAAATGTTTTTACTTAGAATTTAGATTTGATTTTTTGAGCATTCAATTTACTATTTTTGGGGAAATTAATCATGATCTTTAATTAAATTCCAGAAATTGGGGTTATGACCACACCTATATATCCAAGGACTATAAAAATCATTGTTATATCTAAACATAGTAACATAGGTGAAACAACTATCATGGGGGTGCACCAATCCCCCATTAATCACAATATATACTCCAACATCCTCCTCCCCGGATGCTCCCAACCTCCCATGATTTTTCTCTAATGACATGACCACAAAAACTACACGCAATTATACTACTCTATCATAGTCAACCCACCACCCCGCTGATGTTTCTCATGGGAGGAATCCCCACATAATCCCTTTATTACCCTCCGACATGGTCATATAGCCTCCCCGTAATCATCTACCTTAAATGTGTATCTAATCTGGGTCAATCATAGCTCTGATGCAACTTAGACATGGCTCTACCACCATATATTCCTTCACATAAGCCTATGCCTCAACATTCATTTTTGGGATACCTACCTCCACTAATCCTGATGCCTCGACAATATTAGCATTTTAGGCACTTCTCCACATCTCGCTACAAGATGGTCCATGAATCACCACTTATGATTAGCATACATTATGGGTTTTTTGAATTAATATTGTTAATTTTCTCACATATATATTAAATTTATACTATTTTTATTTTTTATGAACTCTTATTTTTTATAATAAAAAGATTCATAATCATGTCTACTCAAACAATATATGAAATAGGAAGGTATTAATTCCTCACATTTCCCCTAATTTCTACCGCCTTGATGGGTTTTATTGATTTTTGGTTTGTATTCTCTCCAATATTCATTGGGTAAAATTTATTTTTCTCCATTTATTTCCTTATTTATTTCTAAATTTGTATATAATAGGGTTTAATTGTTTTTACTTATTTCATCGGGTAAGGATTCATGGATTATTTGTTTTATTTTCACTAGGTTGGATTATCTCATCAATATCTATTATTTCAGATGTTTGAAATAGTTTTTACACTATATGAAATTTATCCATTATATAGGTTGATTTTATATTTTTACTCAAGTAGTTGGCTCAATGGAATAATTTTTTTTCTCTAGGAATCTATTCGACACATATATAATTCTATATTTCACAGTATTACCACGATGTCACAAAGGAAAAATAGCAAGAAAAAAGTGCTCAAGCTTTCCGAATTCTCTTTTCAATTTGGTTTTCTTTTATGTCTAGTCCAGAATAATTTCATTATGTGTAAATTTTTTCATAAATGTTTTATTCTATTATTAATATTTTTTTATAATTAAACTATATAAGATTTAAGAGCCTTGTAAATTTTAATTGTGTATTTTTATAGTTGCATTAATAACATATGTGAGTAACATTAACTTCATCCTTTCCTTTAAATCCATGTTTTATAGACCATAATATTATAATAAATGATGAAAATTATAGATGTTGGATTTAGATATAGAATAATTTTAAATAAAATATGGTGTTTCATGACTACTATGATTGTAGTGATTATGAAATACTACTTTCACGTTATCTTTTTAAAACAACGATAGGTGGATAAATAAGTTAATAATAACCCTTTTCTTTATTCTCTATTATTTACAAAACACCCATTAATAAAATGACTACCTTTTGTTACATAAGTCGTGATTTAGTTTTCACATTCTTGTTGTGTTAGAATTATTTTTATAGAACGTAATATTTGGATAATAATGATCCACCTTAGATTATTGTAGACATAATGAGTTTGAATAACAATATATTCAAATTTTAAATTCACTAATTGACCTATTCATTTATTTTTCATAAATGAATTTTTTTCATCATATCTATTGTCTCTTGATGATGAATCGAATGTGGTCCCTCCATCATGACTGATGGCCCTTATTATCCAGGCTTTAAAATTGCAGCAACATCAAGGTAACCATTATAGATACATCTGGGAAAAATAATTGGTTAATGGGTTTTAATCAAAATAAAATTATTTTTTATTTGGGTATATGATTTAACATTGTTAAAATATCCCCTTATTTTGACATATATATTCTCTAATATGGATGTTACGATATTATTAGTATGTGTTTATTATATGTTGGGTTCATGAACCGTTGAAATGATTTGGAACCATTCAAATTTGGTCTCATTATTGTAGTTAATTTTTTGTGGGAGATATATTGATGCCCACTTTTGGAAAGCCTTTATTATAGATTTGTGGTGTTGAGTTTATATTATATCACATGATAAGTGGTTTTGTTGTAACCTATAGTTTCTATTGAGGGTGATATTTTTTTTAATTCTATATAGATCATATAGCTACATTTTTATGCATTCAATATGCCTTTATATCATGTTGAAAATTTAATATGCTACCACATTATATGTAGTGCATATTTTAAAAAATCAATTTATATTTGCTAGATTTTAAACTCATCTTCTAGTGGATTTTAGTATTAATCATTACTATTATAATTTTAAAATACATCATCATATAAATTCATTACTCTATTTTCAAATTAAAAACTAATATAACAACAAAGACAAATATAAGATTTATTTTATATATATATGTGATTATAAAAACTAATAGATGTTTATTATTATGTTGTACTTCAATTCAACTTTATGATTTGATATATATAACTAAATTTTTTTTTACAAATTTATTTTTTTTAGTTTTATTATTCATTGTTATTTATGTTGTATTTTTATATTTATATTTTTTTATAATCAAAATTTAATATCTACCTTTCAGTTAAAAAAAGTTCATGGATACCCAATTTTTGAAAAATAGATAGTGATAACTATTTGTGGAGTGGATGAATGATTGAATAAATGGGTCTATGATAAATCATTATGATCAAGGTATATTCCAATATTTAATCAATACATATTCTTTTATGTTATTTTTATGAAATTTTTTTATTTTTCATTATTATAAAATAGATATTTATATCATTTAAATTGGTTATAGGTGTAAGACTGGAACTTATGATATTTAATTTTTGTTTGTTCTAAAGTTCAATTAACATGAATAAATTTAATAGATGGTGAACTATATTTTATGTATAAATTTATATCTCTTGATTTTTTTAACAAGTAAACATTGAACCACTAAAATTTTAATACTATAATTGACTTAATAATTTTGAGTGACAATATTATGATTCTTACTTATTATGAAATAATTGATAGTGTTAAGGTGTCAGTCACTTCAAATTGAATAAGGGTGGGAATAAAAAATAAAGAGGCTAAAGTTTGGTGCTCCACATAAATTAATGTTTTCTTTATTTTTTTCTTCATTTTACCACTTTTTTCATTTTCATTATTAGTTTTATTACATAGTTTTTTAATCAATAAATAAATGTATCAAATATTACCTATATTAAATTAGTTTCACTATGTTTCACTGCTTATGTGAAGGATCAATTTATATTATTTACTTTTTTATATTTTAAAATATAATAATTTATTAATAAAAACATTTATTTCATATATCTCATTTACCAAAACATAGATATTGGTGATCCTATCAAATTCTACATATATTATAGTGATAAATTTTATTTTCATTATCAAATTAATAAATTTTATTTTTATACTCTCAAAATTTCATATTTATTTAAAAATATTTTATTTAGATATAAATTTACTAATAAATATTTTTCTCTCTATCAATTCATTTAAACGCTTTTGTGTATGGTTCATCAAATAATAAATTGAAAAGATAATAATTGATATTTTTAATATTAAAAAAAACTCAAATTGATCATTGATATGATAATAAATATTCTTAATGTTACAATAGGGTCTTGGGAAAACATTATTTTACATAGACCAACGAGTTTCGTTTAATTTTTTCTCATCATTGTTTTTTAAAAAATTCTAAAAATTATTTATAGTTACAAATATTGTCTGTATGTTTGGATTTTAATTAATTTTCCCTCTATATTACATAGTTTTGTAATTTTATAAAAATATATGATAGTGAAATATAAATTGACCCAATCGAAAAATCATTTTTAATTTTCATATCTTCTTCACTCATGATTTTAAAATTTTACTTGATCATTTTGGTAAAATGAAAATTTTCAATTAGGTAACATGAAATTTTGATGGAAAATAACCATGAACTGATCATTATCTTGCATAAACTTTAAAATTATCATTCGAGTAATTTTCATTTAACTCCAATTTCCCATCATGATTTTAAATTTTGGGGGTCTTGACCTTTGTATATTTATAATGTAACTTTAATTTATTCTAGTTTATCATATTATTGAATCATTATAATCTTAGAGAAGTTGTGGGTGTATAACATAAGAGTATTCCTTTTCCTCTTGGAGTTATATGAACTATCATATTTTCCTTATGTAATTAAACATTTCATTATTTATTTGTGATATATTAGAAATTTATATAGTTAGTGTTTAGGGGAACAATTGCTACTGAAATTCTCATTTATGGATTTGGAAATTATTTTTTAAGAGAGTTTAGTAGGTCACACCTCTATTGGTGAATGAAACTAGAATGTGTGATGATTTTCTATAATCATGTTTGTTATTTTGTGAGTTACATGCTAAATTTATATGTAATGAATATGGAAATAAATCATTATATTGTTACATAGGATGAATAATTGGTTAATGGTTGGGTAATTAACCTTGACATGAAATATTGAATATTTATACATTCTTAGTGGTTTTTAATGTGTATTGGGTTCCATAAATCAAGATCCTTAACATATAAAATGGGATTTTATTTCCATGATGAATTCATATGCTATGAAGGTGGCTTTAAAATGAAAACATGAGTTTCCAGGGAATGATACGATGTAATGTGTTGTGTTTTGAGTGATGTATGATATGTTAATCACTATTTGTGTTGTTCTATGATTGATATATAATAATGGTCATTTACTAGTGACTTGTAGTTGGATATGTTATGAAATTATAGGTTATGAAATATTTTTCCCTGAATGTAATTGACCCTTTTTAGTATTACACTGAAATTTATATATTCACATAATAAATCTATGAGTTAATAGATTTTTTTAATATTTTCCATGGATTAAATTCGATATCACTACACATAAAAATGTTTGTGTGTACTAATTTAATTCATTATCAAGGTAATTCATACTGTAATGTGTAGCTAAGTGTTGATTTCTAGTTATAGTTTGAAGCATAATTTTTTTGTTTTATAGATTATTAATGGTTTTATTGTTCACACTTCCCTACATTATATCATTAATATAAATTTCTTATGAATTAGTATATATTACTTAAAATATGGGGGTTAGGTTTTAGTAGTTGATATTTTTCATTCCTGAAATGGTTTATTAATTAATTATTATTAATTCATATAAAACTTCCCCACAATTATATTTTATAGGCATTATGCTATTGATTTTGGGTTAATATTGAGGAAGAAATAGTTCAATTCATAAGAATGAGAATGGATATATACATTAAAGAGTAAAGATTGTTAGAAAATTCTATCCAGCTATTTGCAAAATTCGAGTAGTCATTCAATAAGACAATAATGATTATTTCATTAGAATTTGATTATTCTAAAGAACGATCCTGAAAAAATGACTCAATTATTATATCAATGTCATTATTTAATCAAATGTTATGAAATAATTATTTCATCTATCATTTACTTCTATATTAAAATCTCATTCAATGATACACCATTGATTTTGAAATTTTTTATAGTCTATATAGATTTGGTGATTCCATTTTAAATATTTTCTTGAATATATAAGTTTATATGTTAATTTTATTTAATAGTTTTTAACTAATATGGTAATATTTTTAAAAAATTTCATACAATAATGGCCATATATTTTATATGTCGATTTTATGAAACAAATCAACAACTAAATAAACATATAAACACTATTTAAATGTTGTTTTTCTTATGATAAAAAGTATTATTTGCGGGATAGGTTTGATCATTTAATGATCAACCCTTTCAAAAGGGTTATACATAGATAGTCATTAGAAATGAAAAGTATAATGTGAGAAAGAGGATCACCATGGCGTGTCGCACATGTTCTTGGAATGCACCAATTTGGGGTATTATATAGTATGATGTAAAACCTAATAGAGTTGAAGAGAATTTTCAACTAGCCAGAAATATATTATAGGAACCGTATCTTATGAATAAATTCAATAATGATGTCATAATTTATATTTTCATAAGCTTTTTATAATATCTATATTAATTGAAATTATACAACTATTACCTAATTTCTTCAATAATTTATACATTTTGAGGTTTTTACAAATAAATAATATATTTTTCTATAATGGGAAAAAATAAGATGAATTATAGGGACCACATTTCGAATGATTGAGAGTCTAGTGGCTAGTATTTTACTCGTAATATTATAGAAACTATTTGAATGATTCACTTATAAGAACATATTTAGAGTGTTAATAGATTTATTTTTAATAAATTGAAAAATAATATATGAAAACACTATTTTAAGGAGAATAAAATTTCTATAGAGAAAATAAATCCATTTTAACAATCCAATATAAAAACATCCTTGAATCCCAGAATGAATAAGTTCATGAACCCATAGAAATCATCTAATTAGTGTCAAAAATAAAACATTGAATTTTTTAATTCCTCATTGATAATAAATGCAACTCATTGACATGGAAAAAAATTCTCCAATTGGTTTTGTTATAAATACCTCCTTCATCATAAAAAAATATTTTATTATATTTCTGAAAATATTTTTCTCCCCATTTCTAGTAATAAATACAAATGGTTTATTTTGCGATCATATCATACTCAATAGTATACCAATTTTCATAATCAAATACTTTTATGATATTTATATTAGAATAAGACCACTATTAGTAATTTAGAGAGATGAATGAAACAATATGATACATAGAATTGAGTCACTACTAGGTTAACCCTATGTTGACATGGGCTACTATGGTTTAGGGAACAAGAGAGAATCTACCAATATATTAATATTATACATAGATACAAAGTATGTGACAACTATATCAAGAGAATCTTATTATTCTTAAAATGAATCATTTAACATAATTTAATAAGAAAATATTATATATTACACATATCTAAATAAACATATTATATTGTTAATTTTCATTAAAACCATTTACCCCCTTCATCATGTTTTTTAAAATCCAGTACTACCTATTTAAAAAAACATTATTATTATAAAAACATTGAATGGTAATGTTATTGGAATTCACAATATATAAATTTTATATTAAATTATTACACAATCATAAATTATTCATAAAAAAATTCTATAATGGAATAATATTCTTGATAATGAATCCCAATGAGGGTTGTACTCTATTAATTATCATGGAAATTGATGATCACTATAATGGACACAATTTCTGGTTGTAAAACTACTACAAATTTCATATAGCCCCCATTCATGTTTATCTCCATCAATTCCCTACAGATTAAAATAACCAAACAATAATTTAGTGAATAAATAAGGGTTTACCTGATCCTTAGTAGAATTAGTAAATATGAGAGTTTCCTCTCTATTATTATTATCTGACCTTTTCAGTCTTAGTAATGGAGAAACTTATAATTCACACATTTATGAAATTTTTATCATCTGTCATCATTATAATTTTTTTTAACTCTATCCATGTGTGGGGATTATTCATATGTATGGTCCATAAAATCCAATTCTCCTTGAGAGACTTTCACCATATTTTTAATATCTTTTCATATTATATAGAGAGAACAACCATGAAATCCATAGCAATATTGCTAGTTTTTTTCATTTTTTAAAGAACCTCATGATCACTTTTTCATTATTAATAATCTTTTATCCAGCCGCAATCATGAACACTTTTTTGACTTCCCCAATTTTTCATTCCAAATAGAATTTATCTGAAAAGAATGTGTAGAGTCACTTCCATTTCTTTGTTCTTTTATTGTATTAGTTTTAGTTCCTGAAATTACATTTATTTGTCATGTAATTTTCCTATTAATTCCTTAAATAGTCATGTAATAAATATATTTTTTATATAAAATAAAAAATTTCCAGAGTAGGTAGACTTTTTTCAATCCTCATCAATTTAATTTTATATTTTAATGCCATTATTTCTTGTTATCACTAATATGGTTATTATTATTTTCACCAATTTTTTCACCAAATATTTAATAACTATTTAAAATTTTCAGTTCACAATTCATATTATTTTATTGATGAAAATGTGTTTTCTCTAGCTGCAACTCCATCCATTGTTTCTCCTTTCTTGAGTATTTTCCCTTTTTAACATATATTCCCACTTATATAAAATAGGAGAGTTGTTTTGATGATTTTATTTATTTCATGTACATATATTTTATAAATTAGATCTTGAACAATGGATAAAACGTATTTAGTATCACTATAGTAATCAGTAACAACTAATACTTTCATCTTAGGATTGGTTTTTAAAATCGATTAATATCTAAACCTATAGGGATGTCAATCCTATTATAAGCTTCTCCAAGACTGATCAAGAACAATGTTATAAAATCTATGGATCCCAAGAATATGAGTGAATACACTATGAATAGAACTACCATGTTATTCATCACTTCCTCCCCACCACCCTTGCGATGTTTGGAAACGTGAAATAAAATATATAAAATTATTGAGTGGGTTCGGATGATGCATATGGATGCATTTTCAACACAGTTCATATAGTATGGTTCAGAGTTATAGAATAACATGAGTATTAGGTCTAAGGAACTCCATCCCATCATTTCACTCCCTTTTCCTTATAATAACCAATATTTAATGATCATTTCCCTTGATATCCCCAATTATTAATGATCTGTTTGTCTATATTTTGGTCATTGTTCATGCTTTTCTTTAACAACTATATTTTTAATCAAATCATAAACACTACATTTTTAATACAAATTGGTTCATCGATAATTTCATTACACTATTATGTTAGTTAATTTTAAATTATTATCTTTTCCTTAAAAGTTTGAGATTTAGGGTAACATGAAGGATGACTTTTCCATTATTGTGATGTATAATGAAATTTATTTATGTTTTACCTTGTAATTAAAATTGATATGTAATTATTGATGTATATTATGGAACAACATGTTGAATTATATGAATTATTATAAATTTTTACTTTGTTAGTTCACTTTTCATTGATTTCATCACCCAGTTTGGACTTACTCCCTTTTTCAAGATGCTGAAATAGTGGGTTTGAAAGCATATAAAAATTGGTTATGCACTATATACTTACAACAATGTGGTGTTCCTCTTTCAATGTCTAAATAGATTTCTTCACATGATTTATATTTTATTCCTAGAAAAGTTAAATTTTTTAAGGATATTTTTCTTACTGATAATTTAATCAATTTTAGGAAATAGTTATGTTTTGGTGGTTTATAGGTAAAACATTTACTACCACAAATTTGATAAGTGAAAGGTATGTATTTAAATTTTATTATTTCATATCCTCACAAACATAATCAAAAAATTTTACTAAACTTATTTCAGGGTATCTTTTCTAATGAAGTATATACTTATGATAGTCTTATAGGTTGTCGAAAAGTTAATTATGCATTATTTTGTTTTTTCATATACATTACAGGTTCTGAAGCCTATATTTTCATGTTAATATTACTCATCCTGATGTTTGATTTTACACATGAAAACTATTTCCCTAATATGAAAACATTTTTTCTTATATGAAAACTTGTTTTCATTATTTCTGTTTCAAGAGAAAGAAAATTTTTCGTGTGAATACCAATATTATATTAAAATTATGGGAAATTTTTTTATTATACATACATATATTATTTCTTTCGCACATGTTATCATGTTACAAAAATTGTGTTAATTTTTTTCTGTACACACATGAATTATGTGAAGGATATGTTTTTTCATATTTTTTATTACGTTACATGAATTGTACATAAATGAAAACATGTTATACATTATGAAAAAATGTTATTTTTATATAAAAGTGCATTATGTGATCTCCTTATGAAAACCTACATGATATATCATTATTAATAAATATTTATCTTTAATAGTGAATTATGTTACTTGTAATATTTATGAAACTTTATTATGTTAATATATGATGTTTAATTATTCAACAATAGCTCCCCCTTGTTTTGTTTATTAATAAAAAAGGACATTTTTAGTCAAATTAAACTATCCACTAGAAAAGGGAAAGCTATTGAACTGAATTTGATAATGAAAACTATCAAAGTCATTTCCACATTAATTTATTAATTTGAATATCATTTATAGATGATTTATCCAAGACTAATTGATACGAAATCCAAATTGGAATATTGGTGATGCTATAGAGTTAATGTTTCCATGAAAGCAATCTTAAGATGTATCAAATAGGATTCAATCCCACTTATACTCAGCCAAAATCCATGTAAGGATGACCAGAAACCAAGGAAGACCATATGAATAGTGTGAAACATGCTGGTGGGTTGATTAGGTAAATGATGAATAGTTTGTCCACATTTTTTGTGTGTTTTTGTTACTGGGTGTGATCATCTCAAGTTGGTATCTCATATCCTCTATTCCCATATTATTCCTCCTCATAATTCCCCTCATTATGGCATGTGGTAAGACAATCCCTAATGATTAATTATGTTCTAATTTTTTTGATTTTCTTTAGGTCTATTTCCTTAAATCATCTTATGGGGTTCCATTAACTCGATTCCGATGGGATTGGATATCATTCATTAATTTCATTGATTTCTTCTTTGGTTCGAGATAGACTACACTATGTATGATCCATTGAATTAAAATACATGATTTATTGATTTTTTGAGATGTGTTTTGATTATAATATATTGTAAATATAATATCTAAAACATTTTAATGAATGAGATGTTTTTTTAAGATTTCTAAACATTCGTTATATTTTCATCAAGGATTCCATTTATAAAATAATTATTTAATGATTGTTTGGAAATATTAATAATCTTATGTGATCACGTTTTTATTGAATTTATATAATCATATAAAGTGTATATTTATTTTTTTTCTTTATTAGTTTTTATAATTTCTTGATGGCATTCTATGTTTACACAAAATTATTATAGGATATTTATAATACTTTTATGCATTAAAAGAGGCTTATGTGTGTGTGTGTGTGTTCATACATGGCACATATTAACAATAGTTTATGGGAACATGATTATTAAATAAAGGGTTATATATATATAGGTGTATATATTTCATTGTGTAAATTTTGGTTTGGATTGTGAAGGCTAAGATATAAAATGTATATATTGAAATGATCAATAAATGTTTATAAAATTATAAGGCAATGTTGGAACTTTTCAAATATTTTTTTTTAAAATTTTTTTCCCTATAATTCACTCATAAATAATTATGAATTTTTTAGACTCATATATATATTTATGTCATGCTAGTGTGAAATTAAGAAAGTGGATTTAAATTAGAAGTGCAGTTAAGTGATGTTTTTTCATATTTATATTTCATTATTGTTTGATTGGGTTTTGTTTTTTAACTATACCTTCCTTATGTATTCCTATTAATGGAATGGACCATGGGAATCATGAATATATAAGAATTAATATTAGAAAATGTATGCTAAGTGTGACCTTCCATACCCAGCAGGGTTACAATGCAGCACTGGAAAACCTAAGATAATAGAGATTAATTTTCGTAATCACAAGAATGGACCTTCAAGTCCATGTTAGATCACTGATAATACTAGAATCCTAGGACCTCCATAACGTTAGTTACTTGGAAATTTTACATGGCTATTATTCACATTTATTCATTTTTATATTGTACTATTTTTAAATTCTTTTTTAATAGTTTCCATTACATTTCTAAAAAATTAATAGAAATTTTTTCTTCCCATTATTATTTTCCCTTAATAATATGATATTTAATATTATTATATTTCTATGAATACATGTTTTTAATCCTATTATATTTTATAAATGGATTATTTGAAAATATAAAATTCTTCTAAAATTTATTTTGGAAATCAAAGAAGAATATTTGTTTTTAGAATCACTAGAATGTTATTTTATTTAAAGAAAATGGAAAACATTATTTTCATATATTTAGGTTTTTTAAACTACATTGAGTTGGTTTTTACTTTAATGGTATGAAATAGAGTGTTCTTTTTTTATCCATACAATTCATTTTAATTCTCATGCATATATCTCTATACTCTTCCAATTTTAGGTATTGTATTATCATTAATGGGGTGTCGTGGTAATTTTTTTGATGGTGAATCATATAGTCACAAGTATGAAAAAAAATTTAATGTGTAGTTTTATTTTAGTATATTTTATCAAATTGGAATCTTAATGATTTACTACATTATATAAATGAGGGTAGAGATATCTGATTGTGGAAGAAGATAATCCATTTTATAGGCATTGTTAACTTGTCTGAGAGGGTTTATAGAGGGAGAGGATGATTTATAATTATCATTTTGTTCACTAATTTCTGAGTTATCATATTAGGTTTTTTTTGTTTATTGTTCTCTTTCATATGCATCTGATGTATGGATGGTCCATATTGTAATTATATTTATTTTACAGTACGAATATCTCTTACAATTTGATAGGTGAAATCGTTGCCAATTATTTTTTTTGGATTCTGAGGAACTCAATCTAACCAATGGGGATTGATAATACAATTGAGACATTATCATAGGATGATTGGGGTGTCTAATATAGGTTTTCCTTAATATGGCTTCTGACAAAATGGTATCAAATCCAAGGTTCATAACAGGACCTAGGTTCCTATATAATCCTGTACAATTTGGGATGTTTTTTATACGGAGATCGTATCAATAGAAAATTACGAGGTTGGTCATTGGTCACTGAATGATCATTACCACCCATACTACAACCATAGTTAGTAGGCGATGTTGTGATTTGGATTTTCATTTTAATAATTTATTTTGGAGATGAAATGATTGTTGAGCTGGTGGTGTATAGTGATCTCACCAAAGTTGGTAACCCATGTAGATCCCACGTACATGGTTCCATAATACACTCATATATTTTTTCATGATTGACACATGGTCCACCAATTCTATGAATTTAATTTATGAATGGTCACTTGTCCCTTCATGGATGATTTATTTTGTGTTTTATTAATTAATTGTATTTCTAATCAAGTTAGTTTAAGTGCTTTTTTAATATTGGTTTTAAATTAATTATTTAATATTATATAGAGGTAATTATGTTTTTAAAAATGGTTTTATGTTGTTAAAATTAGTTTGAATCATAAAATAAAAAGGGGTCCATTGTGATGAGTAAATTTTTAAAAAAGGATTATAATGGTATTTTCTAGAAAATATTGTTTTATGTCAATAAATAGTTGGTTTCAAAAATTTATAAGGGGTTTTTGAAAAGCAATTCCCATTAAAATATGGTGTAAAAATTCCAAAATGGATTTTGTAATGAAATGGGTGATTTAAAATCTTTCCTTTATTTATATGATTTTGATTTTTCAAAAAATATTTAAGAAGACAATTTAAACAATTATAATTAATGTGGTGATATTCATATCTATGTTGGATTTATATAAGTAAAATTTTTATATTTGTTTTAAACATATTTTTTAAAAAATCCTTGAAATTCTGTTTGTTGGATTTGTTAAACATGGATGAAATATTATATGGGTATGTTTTGGAAAATAGACGATGACCTTTTGAAATTAAGCTTTATGGATTTTTAAGAGAAATGGGAGGAAATTTTTTAAAAGTGATTTTATTTTGGTGAGTTTTTTTATAGAAAACTTTTGACTATGATTCATAGTGGATACTTTTTTTTAAAATTTGGGATGCATGAATTGATTCATTAAGGATCCGTGTTATTTTAGTATTCACAAAAATTATCAATAATGGGAGGATGGTGAATCTTGAGATCATATTTCACCATTTATATGTGAATATCAATTTTTTAAATTCATGTTGTTAATCATTTCGTGGGATGAGATTGTTTTGTATTTTGTAGTTAGAGTCTTTGAGGAAATTTTAAATTAATATCACTCTAGGTATTCCTCTTGATAAATTTACATTCAGTACTATTTTTTGTGATAACTGATTTTAATGTGGATATTGTATTAGTGATGGTATCAATTCGGTGAATAGAAATTTCTTGGTTGATTAGTTGGGGTGATATGGTTGTGTTCATAAATTCATTAGATCATGTGGGTTCACTGAGGGGATTTTATCAATACCTTAGTACCAGGTTTTAATCCCTTGACCCGATACTACAACTCATGTTAGTATTGTCAATGAATGTGTATTTTGGATAATTATGAATCTTATATTGTCTTCATATTCTAATCGTTTGGTATCTATTTTATTTAATATAGGTTATAGTCTTTTGATTTTTTAGACCCTATATGTGTTTAGGGTTTGTGGATTATTTTTAGGATTATTGGGTGATGGTAGGTTTTCTATGGTCTTAATATAAATCATATCTAATGGTGATATATTTTATTGATCATGTGACATTCCTTTTTTCCCCATCCTTATTTTTAGACTTATAAATTTAATGTAATTATCATTTTAGGAAATTCATAATTTTTTATTATAAAGTGGTGGTGTTCATCATTCCATGCGTTATTTCTCATATCTTTGTTATCGTTGGGACAAGTGGTTTTGTTTCAGATTGAGATATTAATGATTGAATATATTCCTAATATGGCAGGGAGGATACAATAGGAAGAGATTTGGTGAACTTGGTATTTAAGCTTCCTTGATTGGGTAATTCATTATTCTCACCCCACCCATCATCAATCATATTTGTTTGGATTTCAATGACTATGGGTTGGGTGATGGATTCTTGTATAGGTCCGAAAAAAGTAATTCTAAATTTATGTTGTTATTTTATGTCAGGGGTCATGGTGATCACTGATTGGAAGTTGTTTTTGGAGAACTGTGTCCCTTAAGTTGATTATTTTGATTGATGGATTATGTTCTTTGGCCTCACATGATTCCTTCATTTATGATTGTATGGTTTTTAGGATCACCTATCTATATTCATTTGGATTTTAGTGTTCTGGGGTTTAATGGAAAAATCATTGTTCATTCAGGTTATTTTGTTTTTCTAATTATTTTCTTCAGTGATTGTAAATCCTTTATTAAATTTAGGTCAAATAAATTGTTTTCTTTTTTACGGTAGAATGTTTTAGGTTTGGATGAATCTTCACACCTGACCGGACACTATCTAATTATTAATTTATCTAATATTCTATATTTATTTATTTTTCCATTAGGTTATTTTTTTCAATACAAATAGACGTTTTTTGGATTCATGTGTACATCACACTGTTATGGTCCATGATCTTCCAAATAGTGTTGAAACCATGAAATATATTCTCTTATCTAATAGATATGAATAAAATGATCGATTCATAGTTTTTATAATGTGAAGCCTATCCATACATGTTTTTACAAAAGGCTAGTACAAGGTACGCAACTGGTAATGATTTTACAAACCATGTGAACAAAACATGTGTAATGCCCAATCATAACAAAATAAGCATTTTAACCTGTCAAAATTAAAACTCTTAAAGGGTTTACACAACCATTTCCCACATCTCACTCTACCAAGAACAATTGTATTATCATCTAAATTATCCACACATCCCTCCCCCAACCACCATTGGTTATTCTTCTTCCACATCTTTGTGTGATCATCTCAGTTTGGTACCTACTCACCTCTATTCCCCTCCACCTCATCATACTTCATCCACTCCTTGTGTTTTGTGGTCGGTGATAACCTATGGTTTGATTTTATGTTTTTTATTATGGAGGGGTTCTAAATCATTTTTTGGGGTACCAAATACACTAATGAGATGGTATGATGTCTCTCAAATAAAAAGAGGTGAGTGAATTTTTTACATTGAGGAATGTTACCCATGACCTGATCTTTTAAATTGAAATTGATGATTAATTTATTATTTTAAAAAGGTTTTATTATATTATTTTGTAAATAAAAAATGTATACAATTTTTGGGGAATAAAATAGTGTTTTTCTTGATTTTCACACTTTCCACTTATTTGTTTCACTTGAACCATTTATAAAATCATTTTTTAAATATAATTTTTTTGAAATATTAAATATATGAAGGTCCCATTTTGTATTTCAAATGATTTTAATTATGTGAATTGAAAAGTCCTAATTATGTTATTTCCATTGAATAGATTTTATAAATATTATAGGGTATATTTTGGTTTCTTAATAATCATACATGATATTTATAATCCCTTTATACATTAATAGGGACACATATACATATTAATTTATATATACCACTTCCCTCTTTGAATATCTTCACACATAGCCCTAGGAAATTTGTCACTAAGATAGGGGTTATTATATATATTAATATGTATATATATTTCATGCTTTATTTGTTTCTAAGTGTGAAATGTGTTTGTGAATATTAATGTTTTCTTTTTTTATTAAATATGATTTTATATTTTGTTTTTAACTCTTTATGATTTTGTATGATTACATGTGACTTTTTAGGTTTAGTCTCTCCTGTATCTTAATTGTAACCTGAGTTGTAGAGGTCTAAATTTAATAATTCCTACTTCATATGAATGATAAAATTTATATCTCCATTTTATTAATTTATGATACTATAAAATTATTTTTTTATCACATTTTCATTTGAACCCAAACATATTTATTCTTTTGTGAAAAATTCTATATTTCAGTAAAAAATCATTATAATTATCCTTTATATATTGATTATATATCAATCTACAAATTTTTGGGTTTGTGTGATTTTTATCATGCTGGATATATATGAGATTTATCTAAACATTATTTATTCAAGAGGAAGTCATAAAATGCATTAATAGTACTCTAAAATTTCAACAATGCTGATGGTGATATTTTAATAAAACTTATATTCTAGAGATTTAAAATTTTACTATATAGAATTTACTGAAAGATATAATGAAATTGAATTCGAATGGAAATTGAAATTATATAAATCCAACATGTTTATCATGATCTCATAATATTACATCCAAGTCTTAAAATGATTTTATAAATGTATGTTTTCTACGTTTTTCTAAAAGTTTGGTTTGACAAATATAATTTCAGAATAATACAATGTAAGGTTTGGAAACCCTACATTCAGAATAATGAATTGAATGGTTTAGAAACCCTACATTCAGAATAGTGAAAGGAATGGTTCATCAATCATACTTTCATAATAGAGAATTTTATGGTTCGACAACACTACTTTTGTAATGAATCCTACACTAATTTTGTAATGAACCCCATAATATTTTTTTAAACAACCCTAAAATAATTTATTAGTGAACCCATTATAACATTTGTGTGATCTAATTTTGGTGAAATATACATTCAGTAAACCTTACTTTCAATGAAGATTACTTTTCGTGAACCCCACTTTCGGTGAACCCCGCTTTTAGTGAACCATACATTATGCTACCCAACATTCGTATTCCTTAATTTCATGTACCCTACCATTGTGTACCCTAATTTTTTGTACCCTACATTCATTTACCCTACTTTCATATACCATGAATCTATTTACTATACTAATCTATTGTTTTTTTTGAACATTGATCTACTGAATATTTATATGGATTATTTGTTGTGTTCTATCTACTGGATAAATTCACATTTAATATAAGGACTATGATCATTGTTATATTTATTCTTTAGTTGAAATATTTAAGAAGAAAAATTATTAATTTATTTAAATGTATTTTTTCAATAAATATAGGTGTAATATGATTATTTAAATTTACGTATATGAATTTACTTTTTGATTGTGCAACATGTATGTAGAAACTATTTTGACTCTGTCTAAAAAGGATTGAATGGATATGAACTTGAGTTACAAAAGAATTCAATGATATTATTATTTTGAAAATATTTTTGGAATATTTATTCATATTATTTCAAATTATTTTATTTATTTTTTATTCTATAGGAATAAATAGATAGCATTTCTATGATTTTTCTGGATATATTTTTGAAAGGTCTAGACTTAATTATTAGGAATATCCAAAGGAATAAAAGCTGGTAAAACTTATGAATATCTATTATATATATATATATCTTAATTTACGGTTAAAAAAAAATTTATAAAAAACAACGGGTGAGCATCTTTAACGTGTTGTGATCTTTTTTGTCCTAATGTTCATCTGACAGTCTTTATGATACTCTTTTTCATTATGTAGACATTATTTCATGTTCTAAATTACTAATTCATTGACAAGAATTTCAATAATGATATGTGATAATAATAATCTTCTGAACCAATAGTAGAGAGTTTATTTTTTAACTTCACTTGTTAGATTTATGAGTTTATAACACTATTTTTCATTGTTCACACACACACATTTTATTTTTTCAATTTATTATTTTACTCAAAAAAGTATTATTTGTTATAATTTTTTATTGGTTTATGTAAATGGGATTCAAATGGCTAGATATATGTGTTGTGACTCCATGTATTTAAATTAATAACTATTCAGGTAGATAATTACAATGTCTAATGTTAGGATTTAAGTGTTCTGAAACCTTTTACAAAAGTTAGTGTTGTGGGTATCCCTCCAATAAAAAGGGGATTCTATAATAGGGTTATGATTCCCCATCAAATATCATTTATTTTTAACACATACCTCTATCCGAGTATAGTGTAATAAGATTATAGTAGGCCCACTTTGGACCAGACTACTAAAAATAATCCTTGTGTTAATTACTTTTTTTGGAAAATAACATTAATTAATAACATTGATAATTAATTTTTTTCATCTATTAATTTGTTTAAATTACTTAATCTATTTTATTCTCCCCCCTAAATACCATCTTCTATTACCCTATCTGACCTAAAAATTGGTATTAAGGGATTACCTTATTAAGAATAGTTTAGCTATATCATTCAATTTCTTGATAACAAACATTAGTATCATCGGTTGTTCCTTTTGGAATAATCTAACTACTGTATAAATTATACTTTTATTTTACATGTGATAAACTATAACAAGACATCATACTAAAAGAATAAATATAATATAAGATGATAAGATTTATCTTTAATGATTCATGGGTTTTTAGAAATCGACCACACTTTAATTGAAATGATTATTTATATTAGATATACCGAATTGAGGCTTATCTAAAATAGTTCGGCACTGACCACCAGTCTATCATGTAGAAATAGTACAAACTACCTAATGCTCAACCATATACTCATAACCTAAATGATGTTACTAGATATGTTTTAAATTAAAAAGTTGTTAACAATTTATATTGTCATATTAACATATGTTTTTTAGTCATGTCTTTACTTGTAATACAGCTCGTGAAATTTGAATGATTATTCAATTCACTCCCCATAGATTTGAAAAATAATATGAACTAAACTCTGAATGATTCATAATGATTATAAAGACCTTAAGATGGGTGAAGATGTAATAATAAACAGTGTTTTCCACAGACTAACATGCATTATGAATGTAATTTATTCATTTGGCGAACATATTGAAACCATATAATTATTGAAATAGTCCTTCAATAAGTACAAAAAAATTAGCATGTTGAGAATGTTTCCATCAATTAAAGTAAGAACATAAAAAGGTAAAACCTGGAGAATTGATTGGATCAATACTTAATACAAACTGTAACTAAAGAACATAGCTGATGAGGAAAAGACAAGAAGAAAAGTTATACCTGTTAAAAATCAGAATGTTATTTCTACCGAATATTATGATTCATACATATAGGATAATGAAAAAAGCATAGATGCCACATATTTTGGCAGGAGTATAGTTTTAATTGGAAAATAAAGTATTTAATAACATTTTCTGAAGAAACCCTAATAAAGAAAAATATATCAGAGATAAAAAGTATGGTACAAATTTTTATGCTTCACATGTTACCTGTTGTGAATATTGAATGAAAGGACATATCAAAACCTATTTTCCAAAACTATAGAATAATAAAAAATAAAAAATGGATAGAAATTAACAGAATACCTATGGGAGTTGTAAAAAAGAATCTAATTCTAGTCAATACTCTTGAAATGAAAATAAATCTTATATTTTTTCCTAAATGGAATCACTTGATAGGATTTCTAATTCTAGTTTTTATTCTATATTTTATGATTCTGACTATGAGTATGATAATATGTTTATTTTTTTTGAATTACTTGATGAATTTCAAATATTAATAAAATGTACTTTCAAATCTGATGATTTTTATAATATGATTAAGAAACAATGAGAAACTTCTTTCTGAAAATAAAATGATTTTATTATAGAATGAACATTTAATAAACAATGACTCAACATATTGTTATAATATTTATGAAAATGTTAAATATGTTCATGGTTTGAATGAAAATTTGAATAAGGAAGTTGAATGTCCTAAATAATTATTATCAAATTTTATTCAAGGTAATGAAAAATTTCATGAGATGATGTATTTGAATAAAATAGATAGAAATATTTATATTTTGGATATGATGGGATAAAAAATTAAATGAATATTACACATTTTTTTAAAAGTAAAAATAGTTGTACTTCTACTATATGTTTTTTTAAATGTGGCAAGAAAGGTAACAATTGAAATGATTTTTATCAGCGATTTAAACAATCATTGAGATTTAAAAAAAATAATATTTATAAATCCTTATTATATAAAGTAACTTATAATAAATTTTAAATTCAATATGGGCACCTAAAAATTTTATAACTACTCCAGTAGGACCCAATGTTTCATGGGTACCAAAGTTGTAATGTCATTTTTTTAAGGAAAAATTAATTTTATATCTCAATAATGACATATAGTACTAGAATATGGGATTTTCTAGTTATATGACTTGAGACTCATCACATTTTACCACTTAAAACACATGTGATGGATGTACTGTTACAAATAGAGACAATTCCAAATTCAAGGTAAATGGTTTTGGTGAAGTTGGTATTTCAAATTCTACCTTTATTTATAATGAATTATATGTTGAAGGCCAAAACCATAATTTAATTTGTATAGAATAATTATGTGTGGATGTAATGGAAGTCAAATATCAAAATTATTTTTTTAGAGATTATAATTTATTATTATTTTATAATCATAATGTAAATTATTAAATTATTTATTTTAATGAACAAATGGTTCAACATGTAACATGTGTGAATGTTAAAAATAATGATATAATCCATTAGCATAGACATTTAGGTCAAGTAAATATCATAATGTTACATAATCTCCCAAAACATGAGAATGTGTTACCACTTATTTTAAGAAATAACAACTTCATTTTCTGAATGCTTACATGAAATTGAAGGAACCAAAATCTAATTTCAGTCCTATCAATCCGATAAGTACGTATAGACATTTATAGTTAGTAAATTTTGATATAATTGTTAGAAATCAAATTTATAGATTTGTTGAAAATAATTATAACATATTTATAATGGATGATTATAGTAGATTTACATAATTATACGTTCGTGATCCTAAAAAATATACTTTACCTAGATATACAGCTATTTGTAATTGAGTTCAAAATGAAAAACATTGTATGATTATGTGTATTCATATTGATAAAGATTTTTATTTCATAAATCATATTTAAAAAGATTTAAAATAAATGATATTTAAATAATTATTCTTCCTCAAAAACACCATATGAAAATGGTGTTGTATAAAGATTAATAGAAGTCCCATTGAAATAGATTAATCTATTTTAAGTTAATATAATGTTGATATATATTTTTGGGTTGTGGAAATTTTTATTAATGTTTTATTTCAAAAATAATTCTTATTATAACATTGGTATAGGAATATCATAATGAATTTTTTAAAAATAATAAAGGTGTATAATTTCGTTTTTTGTGGTATAGTTTATATTTTAAATCCAAATGATAATTTAGATAAATTTGATGCTAAAATTAATGAATCTATATTTATTTATTATTCTAACAATAGTAAATATTATAGAGTTTGTAAAAATTAACAATGACTGTTAGAGAATCTATTCATTTTATATTTGATTAAAATATTGTTATAATAAATTCTGATTCTATTTTTTTTATAATGTGTTTCGATATTTTAATATTAGTGAATATATACCACAATATAAGAATAAATCAATTGAGGGGGAGAATACTTCTTATCAACATGATTCTAAATCTGGGAATATTTTTAGTTTGACATGTTTTTAATGGGACAATTAAAATTCCTTCTTAGACTGCATATTTTTCAACGGAAATAGAATATATTTCTTAATAAAACATTTATTCTAAACAGTTGTTTAAAATAATTGTCCTTGGTTTCTCTAAATCTATTAAAACTCTAATGGGTACTAATTATAAAAAATATATTTATTCGCAATGTAAATTTTTTGATATTAATGATTAAATAAGAATGATAAGTAGCTTAAAATATTTAACTCTATCTAGACCCGATATAATGTATATTGTATGTTTATGTACACAATTTCAAATAGATCATCATGAAAGTTATAATAATTCTATAATAATTGTAATAAGATGTGTAAAAGTAAATTTTGATTGAGTTTAATTTTTCTAAAATATAATGTTTTTTTTATTTAATATGATAATGTAAATCTGATTTTGGAGGATGTAGAAATGATCGAAAAATCAGATTAGTTATATGTCATTTCTGGAAAAACGATTGATTTCCTTTTCATCTATAAAAAAATTATATATTTTTTACCTATTAAAGAATATTAGTGTTTCAATGATATGTATCATGCTATATTTATTTACATCAAGACCTGATATCATGTTTTGTTCTGGTTTATTTGATGGATTTCATGAAAATCACTAATAAATTAATACTAATGGTGTAAAATTTATAATTAGATATGTTAATGAAACTAATGATTCATGTTAATTTTTTCCAAAAAATATAATTTTTTTGATTTAACAACTTATTTTGAATATTATTTTCATGGATGTAGGATTTATTGAAAAATAAAATCCGGTATATGTCATTTTATGGGAAAAGTTAAATTTATATGTCATCCAAGAAACAATTATCTATTTGTTAACCTACTTCCGATGATGAGTTTATCTCTACTACTTGTTGTTGTGTAGAAATTTTATGGATTAAGAATACTTTTTATTTATTTTTAGAATTTATCTTCATAAAAATCATATTTATTATGAAAAAAATTATTAAATTTATATTTCTAAAACCCCCTTAACAATATAGAACCAAATATTTTGATCTAATATTTGATTTAATTATATTTCATTTGCGGATGGGTGATATTGTTTTATAATTTATAAATTTTGAAAATGTTTTATAATATATATTTTAAAGCCTTTAGAATCTTCAGATTTGGAAAAAATTAATTTTCATCTACGTGTGTGGGAATTTTAACATCTTATTAATGCATTTTTATAGAGTTTTATTGTTCTATCTTATTGTTTATATAAAAAGTGGTAGAAATAAAACGGTTTTAAATTGTTTAAAATTTTGTTTTCACTGGTTTTAATGTTTTGGGTTTTTAATGAACAAAAACCCAGAGATCTTGTGTAAATGATCCTATTATAATTTTTTAAAATTACATATGATTTGATAGTTTTTTAACCCTCTTGGATTTTGATTGATTATATGAGATTTTTATTTTTAGTCCAATATGAATATTAATTATAACATGATGTTAAGGGAACATAATTTATTATTTCCTACTTCATATAAAATAAAAAATCAATATTGCATTTTTAATAAATTATGTTGAAGGAAAAATATTTATCTAGAAATGTCATTTTTATTCCCGAACATGATTCATTTTTTCTCAAATACTATTTTTTAGTATAAAATATATTATATATTTGCGATGTATTTTTATGATATATCAATATATAGTATATAATTTTCAAGATTGTTATCATGTAGGATAGATAATATATTTATCTACAATTCATTAGTTTATGAGTAAATCTAAAAATGATTTTCATATAATCTAAAAATTCAATAATGTATCTCTTGTAGTTTTACGAAACTCTATAGTATGAATTTTTAAATGTTTTTGTATTTAAATAAATTGATGTTATAATGATATCATATTGGAGAGAAAATTGATTTTATTGAAATATAACATGTTTATCTTTATTTTAATAGCTAACATTGATGTCAAAAAAGCGTGTTTGTATAGTTAATAAATTATCAGATGATCTGTAATGTTGTTTCACATCTGCAATTTTTTTTGAATGTTGTGGCTTCTACTTTTTTTATAATTCTAGGGGTAGTAAAGATGGATTAATTTTTTTATTTATATGTTTTAAGGTTAATAATATTTTCTATAAATAATTCTTCTTGGCCATGATCTGAATCTACTATTAGGAGCTTCTATAAATTTGTTTATATTTTTAAAAGTAGTCATTTTATTTTTTTAAAAGTTTTGTTTGAATACCCTACATTCGAGAATAGTGGAATGTATTTTTCCGAAACCCTGCATTTAGAATAGGGTAAAGTAATGTTTGGAATCCCTACATATTGAACATTTCAATGTGTGGTATGAAAACTGTACTTTTTAAATAATGTAAAGTATGGTTCTTCAACCATACTATTTAATAAACCATATTATACTTTGGTAATAAAACATGTCCTAAATTATTAATGAACCCTACCCTACATTATAAATTTACCCTACACTACTTTTGTAATAAACCATATGCAACTTTTGACGAGCACTACTTTTTTGAGAATGAGACCTTTGATGAACACTAATTTTTGGGATCCCTACTATCAGTGAACCCTACTTTCAATGAACCCAACATTTGGTGAAACCTACTTTTAGTGAACCTTGTATTTGATGAGCCCTAGTTTTGATGAGAACATTTCTTAACCCTAATTTATTGTAACCATCTTTAGTGTACCCCACTTTTTTGTAACCCACAATCATGTACCGAACTTTCCTGTGCCCTACATTCGTGAACCCTACATTTTTGTACCCTAAATTCATTTACCCAGATTTTTGGTACCCTGTATTTGTGTACACTAACTTTGTGTACCAAAATTTTCTGTTTTCATATTTTGATTTTATATTGAGGAAACAAATATGCGTTTTTAGTAGATATATTTGTGAAATCTGTTGACTCGTTTTTTTCTGAATACATGAAGGAAGAGAAGATATTGTAACAAATGAATATATTTTCTAAAAAAATATCAAACTATCCTATATGTAAAAGTAACAAAAAAAAAGAATCACCATGGTATAACATTTTCGATACACTAAGAGCATTTTCAAATTGTCATTCAAGCCTATGTCTGTTTGATAGTCACATTTATTACCTTGATGTTGTCTCATGTTCAAAATTAATTCTTAATTGACTATAATTGCCTTAATGACACATGATAATCTAAATCACATGTTCCTATATGACTACATTAATTATTTATATTATCTTATCTGGTTTCTATGTTTGTAACAATATTTCCTATTTATCAAACACACTTGATATTTTTTATGTATTTAAACACAAAATATTTATTTGTTAATATTTGTCCTCTTATTGTGACTCGAATATTCTAAAGACAATATCTAATGGTTGTGAATCATTTTATCTAATGTCACTAGATATGGATTCTATAAATGGGTTTTGAACCCCCCCCCACAAAAATCATTTTTAGGGAACATATATCTACC
This sequence comes from Viscum album, assembly GCA_963277665.1. Classification (NCBI taxonomy): domain Eukaryota; kingdom Viridiplantae; phylum Streptophyta; class Magnoliopsida; order Santalales; family Viscaceae; genus Viscum; species Viscum album. Next base: position 511,338,412 of record OY728141.1, on the reverse strand, counting down.
ACTGAGTAAATAGGTATAAGAGTAGAGTAGGCACACTTTGGACTGAACTACTATAAAAACATCCTTATGTTTTTTTCATAAAACTTATTATCCTTAATAATTAACTTTTAGAAATATGTTATTTAATAAATTCTTTTGTTTATAATTTATAATCAGGTTTATTCACCCCCTCTTGATCATATACCATTACCCTATATGTCATAACATGATGTAGTTTGGAAAGTGAATGTTTTGGTATAAAATGTGTATTTCTAAAATAAAAATATCAGTTTATAAATGATATAGCCTAGTTAGAAATTTATTATGTTTTTCAAAATTAAAATTGTATTCCAATATAAAATGAAACCACGTTGAATTTGTTGGACTTGTATTCAAGTGATTGGAATGTTAGTTTGATTTTACCAAACGATATTCCCATTGGATGTTCTATTGTGATTGTATTCTTACGGTGAATTATTCTGTGATTGAGTTTTAGTTTTTCTCGGATACCTATCTTATATATTATGGTTATGGTCATGAAACATGGGAATAATTGGATTCTATGAAAGAATACTATGAAAGGTTTTTATAGCTTGACCTGACCTACCTAGCAGAATTTCACTACAACACTAACTAAACTATGATGAGTGGATTGGTTTGAATGAGAAATAGAATAAATCTTTTTTTCCTTCATCAATCACCAAGACTATAAGGATGAAGGTTCCCCCAGGACCATAGCTACATAAAGATTTTTTATGGTGCTTGTCTCTATCCACTTATTTATATAGTATTGTATCTATAATATTTTTTCTTATTTTCCATTACATTTCTTAAATAATAAAAATGATATTTTAATGAAACGTGTTTTGTATCCCCTAATTATATGTTCATTATTGTAATGATTTTTTTCAATCTTTTATTTTATCTAATTATTAAATTTTAAAATAGATTACTAAAAAATTTCTCATTATTAATTAATTTGTTTCTATATTCAAAGAAGAAAATTAATATTTTGAAGAATTTCCTTGTTAATTGTTTTTAATGGAAATAAAAAAAAATATTTTAATATATTTATATAATCATACAATGATGATAATTTTTTCCTTTTAAATGTACACAAATAGGGATTTCTTTTTATTTGTAAACCCATAATTGGAATTATTTTACTCATATATCTATCACAATAAAATTAAAATTGTATGTTTCATCATATCTTTTCTCCTCAACCATCAATTGTGATAGGTTTTGTTAATTGGGTGGTGATTCACATAGTTACAAGGAAGAAGTTTTATTTTTTGTTTAGTTTTTATTTTGTTTTCTTTTAACTCTGTTTTACACAAATGATTATACCCATTTCTATGAATTGGGGTTATCTATAACTATTGATGGGAAAAGGAATCTCATTGGATGTTTCCCCTTTAATAGTACCATAGGTTTTTCAAAGGGAGAGAGAGATTTTTTGTGATCTCTTAATTTCAATGCATTCTTAGTTTTAAAATATTGTTACTAATTTTTTTTTATTTTCCTTTTGCGTTTTTTTATGTATAGATAGGTCATGGTGAAATTTTAATTTTTTTTTGTTCATTTTTGTATTAGTTGAATAAAGGGATAAATCATTCTAAATAATTTTTCTGTTGATTACGTTGCACTTGTGCTTTCACATGGGGATCTAAAACACCAATTGGTCTATGTTCTCCATGGACTAGGGTGATTGAATAAGCGGTAGTTTGGATTTGTCCATTAAAAAAATTATACATGTTATTATTAAGGGAATTAAAGTATTATATTATATTGAAATTTAATAATTTACTATTGAAAAACTAAAATAATTTACAATATTATATTTTTACTGACTAATAAATTATTTTTAATGCATAAAGAATTTTAAATCAAGAATTTATAGATAGTAAGGCGTTTATAAATTCTCATAGTTGATATTTTTTAAAAAAAATTATTTTTCACGGATATTACATTAAGAATAAATTCATTACCAATTTATATAATCAGTAGTATAGTACCCACTAGCCTACCGGTGGGTGGCTAGTGGAGAGGCCAAAGATATCATGTATATACTATTCTATAATTTTCTAAGGATAAATTTAATTCTTTTGGAGATATTTGTAAATATTCATATTTCAAGGTGTTCATTAACATAATAGAAATATATAATGGGAGCCCCCCTTACTGCCACCCCTCTTCATCCCTCCATACCATTTGATCCTATGTTGATGGAGTGATTGTAGTTTATTAATTTTAGTTGAATATGTCATTAATTATTAATTAAACATTATTATTTCTTATTCTATTATTTGGTATCGTTAACGTAGTTATTTGGATTATGATTCCATCATAGAATGGAGAAATCACTTCTTATCATTATGTATTTCTTGTATCAGTGCTTGTGAAGACTAATTTTGGTGTATCAAATTTTAATTTTATTCTTTATGAAAAACATTAGTTATTCAAAGAATTCATTTTAAATTACTATATTTATTGTTTAATTAAAAATTATTTAGTCTATGGAAAAATTGGATTTTGGTTGTTGGGGTGTCCCGTGCATAGGAATAGTTAATTGAAATTTTCTGTTAATATTTGTATTTAATTTTTAATGCATTTGGTTTATTATTTTTTAGAAATTATTAATGGTATTTTATTGCTTACTTATCCACCATCTAATTATTTATTTGGGTGTTCTCCAACATGTTAGTATATAAGAAACAATTATTCAATGATGTGATAAAGAATTTAATTTCTCAAATTATAATAAAAATTTGATTATTTTTGGAGAATAATTATTGAGAAGACTTTCCTTAATATTTGTCCTGTTTCAATTTATTTTTTATCATTACTTTTGGTATTCAAATTTTTTAATTTTAATATATTATCAATTTTATTTCCTACTAATTACTATATTTTTATATCGATTTATTAGTTATTGAAAGAGAGTTTGTTATTATTCTTAATCTTTATATCCTTAGGTAAAGTAATGTTATGGTTTTCTTACTTTAAATGGAATGATTATTGGTTAATGTTTATGAACATTCCATCATTTTATATTTTAATATTATTATTCTAAATATTCTATAGATTTGTAATGTATTTTTCTGTGTTATATTTCTTTTCTATTTAATTCCTAAATGAATTATATGCCTAAAAGTGAAACATAACCCTCTAGTTAAGATTTTGAGTAGAAGATGATGAAATATATAGATGATGAAAGATGGAATGTGGTGTTTTATCACATCATTTTTAAACAAACTATCTAAATTAATATATTTAATTTTCATTATTTATTAAATTATTTTTTAATCATTGACAATATATTGATTGTGTAATGATACATATAAATATTAAAAAATGTTATATAATTTTTTGGCACAAAATAAATGATTAGTATAATGTTTTTTAGGTTATTTAATATTGTTTAGGATGAGGTTAGTTATTCCAATTTATTTATATTTAACTATTCCCTATTTTTCACATATACAAAAAAACTTGCCTTGGAATATCCTTAATGGTTTCCATAGTTTTTCCTTTATTGGATGTATTATATCATTTTGGGATTTCTTAATAATTCTTCCATTGGTTTACACGTGGGTCTTTCTACTTATTTATTGGTTCAATAGGGTTTATTTAATTGTGAAATTTTGGTGTGGGTGTTTGTTTCCCATGGTATGATCTGTTAACCGATCTTAGAAATATTTTTGGGTTTTTAACTAATGTGGTAGAGAGGTGGAGGTTAATAGTGAGGTAAAATTATAGTTATTAGTGATATATGAGAGTAGTGTACTTTGGGAGATATCGTCCATCATTTGGTGGATTAATTAATGATGAGGACTTTTGGGAATGTTAAATGTTATGAAATGTAATTTTTTGGGATTTGATATATAGTGTTGAATATGTTAGAATATAACAAGTTTAAAATAGATATATATTTGGGGAATTCTAAATGATAAATGATGTGTAGATTATTGGGGTTAGTTTTATGGATTTATTAGGTCTTGAAAAGAATATTTTTTGGGATTTATTATGTGATGAGATGAAATCAAAATTGATTTTCAGTATCATAAAAAATCTAATATATTTTATTTTTACTGTTAAATATTTAATATATCCACCAGATTTTTATCATTTATGTTTCTTTATGATTTGATTATCGATTTTTTATTTTTTTATGTTACTATATAGAATTGTATTAATAGTTTATTATATCTTTATTTTGGCATGAATAGTGATATTTTTTTGTGAGTACTTTAGTTTTTTCCCAACTAGCGAGATCATATATAAGCATTTTTCACTAATAGTGAAAAATTTCCTATGATAGTTTCCCAATTATATTGTGAATGGATGTGTTGATTTTTTATAATATATGTTTATGCTTGTGATCGAATTTTTATATATCCTCCTAATGGGAAGGAAATTATTAATCGTAAATTTTAAATTCAATCAACTTGGTGGTGTGAGAGGGGTGGGTTTTGATTTTTGTATATCTTATCCTTGTTGTACTTGAAATAGTAATTGATTTTATTAAAATTATTTTGGATAATATTATAATGTTATTTTTGTTTATCTTTTTAATAAGAAAATTTCTATTATATTTTCAATGGATTTATATCACATGCACACACCTGATTTTGAACACAAATGATTGTTCGGAACAATATGGTGTTCCTTATAAATAATTGGACTCACACCTAGTCTTTAAACTACAAAAAAAATGTTTCTTTATATATTATTTTTAATAAATTACGATATTAATGTTTCATGGAACGATTTTACATAGAAGTATTGTTGGCTGTGCGGTTTTGTTTAGAGACATTGTTAAGAAAATTTTGATTTCTATTGATTTTTTTATTTGGTGTATGAATGGTTAATTTTTGTGATATGATTTTATTTTGACATATTACCTAAAATTTACATACAGGTATAACCAGATGACACACTTGGTTACCTTTTTATTTTATTTATTGGCTAGATATGTTGGAGTGATTGATTTATGAATAGATTATACAAAATTCAGGTTTGAATCTAGTATTCACCTATATTATTTATAAAATAATGTAGATTAGTCTTAAATGATCTACTTGTACCATTTTTTCCAATAATACACCCATAATGATTACAGAACATGCCCAAGGAATGTATTAGAATAGTTTTAGTTGAAAAAATATTTGGTTTGGGTCACTACACAACCCATGTGTACCGACATATAACATGTTCGCATCCTTGCTCTATTGGTCAATCATTCATGACATCCTATGACCTAACCACCTAAGTGAAAAATAACTTATCACATACCTCAACACCATATATTGAAACTTTTACTACACCACTCTATTCATAATTGTTTTTTGATTCCATCTTATTATCCTTATGGGAAATTATTTAATTACCTAGGCCTTTGTATATTTTTTAAATTAGTGAAATTTTGAAGTCATGATGTTATATAATTGTTTTAAATTATAAATTTATAATTTATATTCAAGTTAGGGAATTTATGATGTGATTTGGGTGTTAAAATTGGTGTTATAAATTGGGTGGTTATGTGGAGAATAATGAGGGTGTGTTTTATCCTGAGAATGGAAGAAATCATCTTGGATTAATTAGGCCCAAACTAAAATATTGGTTTTATCGCAACAAGAGTATTTTTTCCTGGATGGAGTACAAGGAAATCTAGACCATCCCCTAGGGATGTAGTTCCAAACATGAAATTCAATAGGAAAAAAATTAAGACCCCAGATGAAGTCATAAAAAACTATTCCATTTGGGCTATTTTTAGTTATTTTAAGGGGATTTTTCTAAATCCCCTTTAGGTCTAAGCATTTGAGGTGTCGAAATAGAAAATGTACATTCTCTTTGGAACCTTATTTTCTCTCTTTTATATTCCATTTCACCCGTGTTGTATGAGATATGATGTTTTTCCATTGATTTAAATCCATATCTTATCAGTATTTAAATTATTATTCTTCTTCAATTATTTATCATTTGTTCAATTTTTATGTATTATGATTTGGTTTTATCGTTATATTATAAAATATATTCTCAATTAAGGTTATTTTTTATGTAATTATATGAGGAGTTTGATCCATGTTGAAATTATAAAATAACCCACTATTTGAGCATAGATAATTCCTTCCATTAGAACCCTTATATTTTTATAAATTTTGGGATAAAATTTGATTGTTTATATGTGAGGATTTTTCCTTCCACATATAGGTTGTTTAGGGGAATTTCATATGATATTATCTTTAAATTTAATTTAAAATGTTCATTGTTTTTAACTTGTATGAGTATTACACATTATAATCCATTGTGAAAGAATTATGATAAATAATTAAACTATATTATAATTTACTAATTAATTCATTTAAAGGGGAAACCAGAAAATGTTATAGAGTATTATTGACACATTCATAGACAAAGTTCAAAAATCATTAGTCTATGTGTTAAATTAATTTAAAGAGGTGGGTGGTCCATAAATTATTAATCCATGCATTTCATTTGTTTTATGCTATATATAATATATGATTGTGGGAACTCTAATCATATTGATTCATGTGGGAACCTAGAGGGTTTATACTAGAATGATATTCAGATAGAAAACATTATGACCAAAATATATGTTCTTCTTGGGATATGTTGTTTTTTGGGATTTCCATGCACATTTATTATCATATGATTCTTAGGATAATAAATGAAATTGATTAATTTTTGACGTGATTTGTTTGATATTGGACACTATGGCATATGGATAATCCCTTATGGAAATATAAATACTTTTTTCAAGAAGTAAATTTTGTTATAAAAAATATATTAATGAATGCTTTGAGTAATTTTTATTATATTAGTGGAATAAATAATGTTTTTAGTGTCTTGGAAATCACTATTAATGAAATTGACTAGGGCATATAGTTTAGAATGATATAGACCTTGTGTGGGTCAATGTTGGGTCAGAAGAATAATTTCATGGTTTTATTAGAGTGTGGATAATCTGTTTAAACTAATCCCTTGGGAGTGGACCACTGGGAACGTACTAATGTAATTGTTAAACTAAGAGGGTTAAGGTGTTTAATGTATACAAATTTTACTTATATGGTATATCTCACCGTTGTATTGATTCTTCAAATGGTATGGAAACCTAGTGGGATCCTTCACGGTCTTCTGTGATGACTAGTCCTAGGAGGGATTGTGAGAAACGAGTCCTGGTGACAGCACAACCACCCCACCGTAACATGGCAGTCGGGTCCTGGCCCACCAGGTACCACCAATTGCTCTGCAGACACGTGGGGCCCACCCTAGGGTCCTCCCACATTCCTGAACGGGTCATATGACTAATGATAGTCCCCAGAGGCCAACACATGTCCTTTCCAGTGTGTTTTATCCTCACTCATACACACCCTGAGAAACTTTCCAGGAGGTCACCCATCCTGATCACTACTCCAGGCCAAACACGCTTAACTGTGGAGTTCTAATCATGTAGGCTCCCGAGAATGGAGGTGCACCTTGTTGACATGAGTCATATCATTTATTCATTTAACACATTATCATTTAGGGGTGTTACAATCACCCCCCCCCTTTAGAGCACAACATCCTCGTTGTGGGCCATACATCTCAAACTACGCAGTGCACGACACTTATGGCTGGGTACCACCTCTAATACCAAATGTGACAACTAGGTCCTGGTGACAGCACAACCACCCTACCTAAACATGGTTGTCGAGTCCTGGCCCACCAGGTACCACCAGTTGCTCCGCAGACATGTGGGGCCCACCCTAGGGTGTACCCACAAGCCTGAACGGTTCATCTGACTAATGACAGTCCCCACATGCCAACACATGTCTGTTCTAGTGTGTTTTGTCCTCAATCACACACACCCTGAGAAACTTCCCATGAGGTCACCCATACTGATCACTACTCCATGACAAACACGCTTAACTGTGGAGTTCTAATTAGGTAGGATCCTGAAAAAGAAATGTGCATCATGTTGACATGAGTCAGATAATTTAGTCATTTAACCCTTTTTCATTCAGGGGTGTTACAGGGATAGGTTTTTTGTTTATTTCATGTAACTCTAATTAAGATTCATGTTTTGATAATTATTGGTTGTAGTTTATTGGTGTGATGTTTATATAAGATATGAGCATGGAATTTAATGAGTTATTCCTACATAAACTATTGTTGTCATAAAGATGGTTGGAATATGAGATGAAATGGTTTAGTTGTTTACTAGTTGAGTGACATTTTTTCTACATAATCTATAAGACATGAGAGAAAAATAAGTTCATATGAAAGGTTTTGGTGTGGGTATCATGGTTATTATTTTTACAACATATTTACTCTATATTTTCCAGTTTATAGAAATAGATTGAAATTCAGTGAAACAATTGAGGATTCTATCTTAAATGGACACCGATATTAATGGTTGAGGGATAATCCCAAGGTGTTCACGTTATATATAATTCATGATTGATTTAAATGATAGGGGAAATGAGGTAACCATTTGGGGTACTTATGTATTCGGTTTTTTAGATGTATTGGTTCCTAGTGCACCATTCCCATGATTCAATGACACTTCCTAACTATTTTTTGATTCTAGGGGACTAGTACATAGTCATTATACCCAGTGATTTGGTTATTTCCTAGGATATATAGTTGATATACCCCCTTCCATGATGTTGATTCAAATATATATATGTTCAAATAAGTTGGGATATTAGCGTGTGACCATAAAGTAATTTCAGCAAAACATATTTGATTCAACGACACTAGATGAAATTAGTAAGATAAAACATTATGGTCGTTTGGATAATAAATAAAGTCTTTACTTTTTTGATATTTGATGACCCAGACAACACCTTTCAACATCCTAAACTGTATGATCATTATCTTTAATAGATTTATCTGATATATAGCGGATAAATATTGGTACTATGGGTCGTAGTCTATCATTGGGGATTTATTTACTTGTTTTCAATATAAAAAATTTCATTATTAGATTAAAATAAAAATCCTAAAAGGATGATCTATTATTCAAAAATTTATAAATTTCAAAATAAGGATTTTTTAAAAAATTATGTATTTAATACCAATGATTCCATATATATATGTATAATTATATAATTTTAATTATAAAAACATGAATGAAAAATAATAAAATAGACTATTCATATATAAAAAATACTATAAATTTCAAACATGGGAAAAATATATTGGCTAATAAATTAAAAGGAATCAGGTTATGTTCCGAATAAATACTCCCCTAGACATCACTAGTATCATTTTCTCTAACACGTAATGTTGTACAAACTAAGATTGTGTGCATAAAAATCTTTTCAATAAGTAATATTTCCAAATATATAGAAACATATATATATTCACCTAAAATAAATTAGGTGCTGATCCATATCCACAAAATTAAACAAGAATGGAGTTAGTATAATAACATTGTATGTTTCACCAAATATCATAACTCACACATGGAAAATTATTTTTATAAAATTATGAATGTGTACACAAACACACAGTCAGAAATAATAAATTCATATAAATTAGAAAATTAATACCATAATCTAACAATATATCAATCAAAAATTATTTATATAAAATGGTTAAACCCTGTGCTACCAGAGGGATGTGAACCTACCTCAAGACATTCACATAATCCACAATGACGATGAATTTTCCTTCCATATAATATCCTTCCCCCCATTGTATTACCTACCCATCAGGGGTAACCTACGCACTTAGAAAACACCTCTATACTAGGAAAAACACATATCTGGTAAAAATAATTTAGGAGATATCAATTTTTTTCAAATTTATATATTAGGATACGGAACCCTTGAACCCTTCCCCTAAAAATGTTATTCCACTCTTAGTATCTATTCTATTAAAAATAATTTCTGCATACATATAATTTGTACCTATTATACCAATGCTTGTGGGTAGCTAGTGTATCCACATCAAACAATTTCCACATTACCACAATCATTCATCACATACAGAACACATTATAGAGTTATATATAATATAATAATAAAAATTACATAAAAAATTTATGGCATATATGTCACATTCAATAGCTAGATTACTTTTATGTGAAACATAGGACTATACATAAAATAAATCATTCTCATTGAGAATCAAAACCATTGAACTAGTATTTTAAATGAATAAGAACATAAAATTAACACACTCAATCATATAATAACACTAATGATTTATATAGTCAATATTACAAATGTAATCTTAAAATCATGGATTAATGTTAATAAATAAAAAAATCGATATATAAACATGGTATAAAAAAATATTGATGAAATCTTGTAGTATTGAAATGAAAATAATAGTAATATATAGAGACACCTAAACATATATTATATTAAAACAACATGTAATGTGGCCTCACAATGTAGTATAACATAATGGATTATTATATAGGAGTCTCTAAAAGACCTACCATGTAGTAGTACCAAATATTTTTTATTTTATCCCAATGCAAGATATTGGCTAACCATGCTTATATTTATAGAAGAGATTATGGTGATCAATTGTATGCACTAAATCTCACACTACCCAATAAAAATGGATTATATGAACACTTCATTATGTGTGTGAACCTTTTATGAAACGACTCCACCATATTCTATTTCATCCCTTGAACACACTCAACTCTATTATATGATGAGTTATATTTATAAAAGAGAGAGAATAAATATTTAGTAAGGAATATGATCAGTTCTTGATTCTTGTTGCGAAGAGGTATACGAGTTCCTCATCAAACCCTAACACTCATCTCTCTCTCACTACATACACAGTTGAAACATGAATAATAGAAATGAATGAATTATTGAAACTGATAAAAACATACCCAAGACCGATGCATAATTCAATTATCCATCATAATGAGTGTTAGATATCATAGGAAAAATTAATAAGAAAGAGGGGGTGGGAGGTAGATATACACTAGGAAAACGAGATAGAACATAAATAATTTTTGTTAAATCATATAATGAGAAAGTGAAAGATTAATATATATGATAAAAATGTATAGAAAAACATAATATACCATTGGTAAAGACCTCACCAATTAGGGAATCATCCCCTACAATAGAGAATAATACATATTTATAAAGAATATGGGAGTTTATGGTTATCAAAATTTTAAAATTGTAATTTTAAAAGTAATTCAATATAAATCCATATTTATTTACCACTCTATTGAACCACTAAATGAACAAACTAAATGTGTCTCAATAAGAATAAAGAAATTCGTTTCATTTCATAAAACAACTATAAAAATGTTAACCAATTTTAGAATGTTTCAAAAATTTCAATGATGTACTATATTTCCAAAACCAGAACCAGTAGGTATATCCTACAGAATAACATGAACTCATATGTTCATACTCATTTAAAAGTCGATATCCACTGGAAGTTTTTGTTTGAATGCTATTAGTGAGGACAAAATAAAATTACTATCATATCAATAAAATATAATATAAATAAAAATAGAAATATATCAATATGAATATTAAGTAGAAGAATGTATATAAATTTCAGTAAAGAATGAAAAAAATTTCATACAGAAAAAGGGTTTCCCATGATGGAAAGAAAAACTATAGAATATGTGCAGGTTTTGAAATAAATAATAAAATTGTAGAAATTCTTCTAGATTCCATCATGGGTTTTCTACTAGCTACATGATCCTCGTCACAACTTTATTAACAATCCCCTTTCTACAATCCCAATACGTTGAAATTCTTATCTATAGTGTGAGTAATAAAACCCCTTTGGAAATATAGAATGTGTCTATAACACGTCAAAACATGTTTAATAGGTCCAATAGATGAAAATAATAAAATTATAGGAAATAAGAGACAATCATATGTTGAGAAACTGTGTACTAACAAAGAAAACATGATCCCTGGCCAAACCTTATTTGGCTTCATTCCATAAGTTATATCAAGATATCCAGTGTAATGAAGAAAAATCAATATATCCAGAAAACATTATTCCCAAAATTATGCAAACATGCTACTAGTCATCTAATGGGCATTGAGTGAGTCATTTTATCTGTATCCACTTGGAATCGACTAACCATTATACTCAATATCCACTAGGAATAGATTAAAAATACTAATGGGAATCCACTGTGCTTCAATTATATAACATGGAATTGATGAGGAGTCATCATATCCGTAGACTTATTCTTATATATAAAAATATAAATATTTCAATTAATTCTCACTACCCATATAAAGGATAACCCATTCAAAATGGTCATTATATTATAATCACCAAGATAAATACCTCTAGAGGCATGATATCACAAATAATATGGTAGTGAATTTAATGAAATCATAATATATTTTCATGAAATAGTAGTATAATCATTTAATAAATGTGATCCTTAAAAATTGAACAAATAAGAATAATTCATATCAATGGAAACAAGAATCGGAGTCTTGCCTCATGAGCTATACATGCATCCACATTAAATCAAAATCATTATTGGATATCATAGCATTCTTATAGATGATTCATACCTTGTAAAATTTGAATACAATAGCCTTAAATGAATTGAAACATTTTACATCAAATACTTTGAAGAAGTAATCCAATGATGATAAATGGATAAAATCTAAACCACCTTTCACGACAATAGAGAACATTATTACATATCATGGATGTCTATTTTTGTTCCATTTCAAAAAAAACATTGAAAATTAGAAATTGTTAATCGATATGATTCTATGTCATCAATGTAATTATATATTAAAACACCTTGAGTATTTGGTGAATAGAATTTGTTATGATATATATTAATGTATATTTCATCAATTCATGTGGTTTGTTGTAAATTCAATAATATATTATGAAATCCTGGTATATTCTAGAAGAGAACCACTATTATAGAAAAAAAAATCAATAAACAAACAATTCTTCAATATAGAAGTGATCTAAGATGAGATTATAGAATAAGAAGATGTCTACATTATTTTTCTAAAGAAACGTACCATGAACTATCCATCATTCAAAAGGAATCAATCTTTGGTCAAATGTATTTTTATTGGCACATTAAATCCACCACCAATTATATATTTGTATTTTGAATGAATTGTAGTTTTATCATTTTAATCCTTCATATATAGTTGTACGAAAATTATTCATAAAAACATACCAATAGAATTTTCATAATTAGTGTTTGATCTAAATATTATTATGATACATATTCAAAAAACTATAACTACTATGGATCTATAAAGATATTGATAATTCATCATCATATCATAATAGATACCAATAATTCAAAATATATCATTGAGAGTACATCTAGAGGAAGCATACAATTCTAGAATTAATGGATCATAACAATGTTGATGGATAATGGGGTGATGAATGTGAGAGATATAGTTATTTTAAGGGTGGACTAAAAATAATAATAGGTGTATTCGGGTTATAATTATATATTAAAACATGTTAAAACTGCATCAACTTAAAATCCCATGGGGTGAATTAAATTCACCCTTGGATCGGGGAACCAGATACCATAGAGCCTAAAATTATGGATGGTTATTGGAAACCAATGAGTTGGTGGCACACAGACTACTAGTCATAGTGTTCAATATATTAATATAGAACTAATATATTCCTATCGACTAGTGGGTGGGTTCTCATAGTTAGCTAGTGGAAGAATTTTATACACAACAAAACCCAGCCCTCCCTCAAAACTCCACCCATTTATTCCTGACCACATAATCAATAAAAAATAAAATATTAATTTCTTAATAATTAAATGTTTCAAGGTGGAATGAGATATTTTATTACATAAACATATAATATATAAAATTTATGTAAGGATATTATATGAATGTTGAAATGATATCCAAATTGATGAATCATGTCCATAATTTAGTTCAAGTAAATTTTTCTCAAAATATTTATCTATCTCATATTATAGAAATAAAATATGTAACACAATATCTGCAAAATATTGTAGAAAGATTTAAAATAAGTATTATATATATAGTTCCATAAAATATAAATTCTACAGTGTGATTAAAACGTAAAAAATTTATTTTCATTATAATTTATAAATTAATCATCTAATTAAAAAAAATTAAATTATCACAAAATACATTATGTGGGATCATTGAATCATTAAAATAAAGAGTCAAATTCAAGAAAATTTTATCCCTATCCATTTCATCTCTCACAAATATTTCAACTATTGGAAATTATCTAATTATAATGATAAATCCATACAAGAATCAATGATTATATTAATCCCATGACCTCTTCCAAAATTCAATTTCACATTTATTATAAATAAAATATTTTTTTTATTCTGACACATTAATTTTTTGATCCCCAATAATCCATCATTGTCATAATAACAACATTCTTCAAAAAGAAATTCATGTCACCCTTTATTTAAGATAAATGATACCCAGAGTTACATAAATTCATGGAAAATGAATTTATCCCCATTAGATTATGGAATATCTAAACCCTCAATATTGTGAGTAATAAATTTTTTTAGTCATGATAGACTTTTCAATGTGTTCTTATATGTTTAAGAATGATGGGTAAAATAATTTAAATTCAATGGATGAAATTAATAGGTTAAAAATCTTAAGAAAATTTACATGAATATTCATGTTATATTATGATAAATATACCTCACCCAATTCTCTTAAACAATGAGAAACATGAAGACCATTACATAATTTCATTGGAAATGACTTAAGTAATAAATTTAATTTATGATTTATGGTAATTATTATCCTTTTTTAAACTTTTTATGAGAGGATAATCTAACAATGACTATTGTAATGGAGTTACAGTTCATGCCCTTTATTTTTTGAAGGTTATGATTCATTAAAATATGAATACTGAGTAAATAAATAACACATCCATTTTTTAATATAGCTTTTTTTAAATGTTTTTTAAATATGTTCATAATTTTATATGTTCTCTGAAGAAAAGGATGAAAATAAATGAATTAATAGTATTAGAATGTATCATGACCATATTTTTCCCAAATTCAATACATACTGACACACAATTCATAGGATAAGAAATGTGACACTTCCCAGACAACACATATTAACGGTCATTCCACCACCATTAAAATTGAAATACTCATAAAAAATTTCTAGTGAAGGTAGTTAAGGGAAAATCGGTTCAAAATATAGCTTAATACTATAAGGATGTTCATAGATTATAATGGATATTAAATTGTTTGTGAAAATTAGGGTGTCATGTTTAGAAATAAAACTAGCAAAATAATTCACTCAATTATTTTGAAAACAATTTATGAACTTCATAAATTATAATAAGATATAATAAAAAATCCATGTTCTCATAAATATTCTTCGTACCTCCCAATGATATGCGAGAATTAGGAAGGTAATATAAATATTTTTAGAATAACTATCATGTGAGAAAAAAGTAATTTGGGATAGTTTTTTATATGAATGAATTCCAATAGTTTGTAAAACTCATATGAAGTTTTTATAAATATTTTATATGTAAATATTTCATATCAAATATCATTTAAAAATATACTTATTCATAAATTAAATCAAATATTAAAAAATCATATTGACTGTGAAAAATGACAATTGATATTATGTGAATCACAATGTTACTATAAACTCTTTAAAAAATAAAATAATACATAAATATTAAATTCTAAATATACTAATATATAATCCCCAAAACATAAACTATTAATACCAAATCCTTTATTAAATATTGTTCATAACAGCATTGTACACAAAATTTAATTTGTAAAAAAAAGATAGTAAGCTTTAAAATGAGTTATATAACCATAGTAATTGGAAGTAGAAGCATTATGTTAATATATTAAATTCAACACATTAAAAACATAATCGTTATGTAAAGAAGTAAATTATGGTAAATTTAATTAATGTAAAATAAGTGAAAATTGCAGAAAGGTGATAAATAAAATATACATCCTAGCATGTTTTCCCATGAGGGTTGTAGGGTTTTACTGCCCCTAAAATGGATGTCATGTAAATTATCTATAATTTGATGTTTGGTAGGGTTTTATAAAGGTATCCACAAAAACTATTTCCATCCATTTCACTTTTTATTTCAATTATTTTTTAATATCTCAAGGATAATGTGTAGTATATTAATCCCCTTTTATATATAGTATGACATGCATGGGGGTGGTAGGAAAAAATTGGACCTCATACTTTATATTAGGCACAACATCATTGATCATAGCTTCATCTTCTTATACATTCTAATGATGTGTGGAATCAATAGAGTTTTCAATGAGAATATATGTGAATAATTATATTTCAATGAATTTTGATATATGTTGATTTCAAATTTGATTCAGTCAAATTAATATCATCTTTATAAGTTTTTACCTCATGATTATCTTCAAGAATCATGTTATATTAAGTATTATTTCATCATGATTTAATCATAGGTAAAAATTTAAAATTACTTTTCTTTATTCATTGTAGTGTTCAAAACAACCAAATGAAGTGTTTTAGAACATATTTAAGAAGATAATTATTCCAAAAATTATAAATCAAAATTATGTGATTCTGATAGTTTTTTTACACACATGAGTAATTTAGAAACAATCTCTTTTTCAAGAGAACATTTTTTATGAAGAGTTTCTATAGAATAGGGATAGAGGAGACCATCTTAAGAACTTCAATCCTCTTCAAAATTTTCATGGAACATTGGAGGGTTATGTTCTTTTTCTGGTTCCTTGGCCACTAGTGTTGAAACATCATGATAAATCGTAGGAGAACATAGTTAGTTTCTTGAGGAATGGTTGTGGAATTCAGTGGTCAATTTCCTCATCAAACTCCTTTATGAACTCTACAGATGCCACTTTATATCATTTTAATCATCTAGGTATCCCAACTTATTTAAGAAGAAAATAAACAATCTTCATGATATTTGTGGGTGAGTAAAATAAATGATTATATTTTCAAGATATTTAAATTTTATTTGATGGGTGTGTTTTCTTATGTACAGAAATAATGTTTGAAATACGGGTTTGGATTCCCAAAAATAATGAATAGTGTTCAAACACATATCATTGAGAGGTAGAAAATAGTAATTATGTATTCCAAATGTAGTGTAGTGGTGGTCCCTGTTCATATCCATTGAGGCCATTAAACCATCAATCACCAACTAATCTATCGCATATTCTATCCTAGGTATTTTTAGGAAAATTAGTAAACAATATGTGTTTGAATATGAAATGATATATTGATAATACATATTCATATGAAAAACATGGAAATAAATAATTATGATACAAATAATGAAGACGATCCACAAGATAGAAACTTGAGTTGAATTAATATCCTTAAAAATTGTCAAAATTATATTTAATTGAATATACCATCACCAATTTACTCATAAACCTAATATACCAACTAAATTGTTCATAAGTAGTAAAACACTTCAATGAAACCAAATCCCACCTCCTCCAATTGTCAATGTTAAAGAACAGACTTCATCGTATGTGTGGAACCTTCTATGAACCACCTCCATCATTTGTTGTTTCATATTTTAAACACACTAAAAACTCTCATAAGAAGAGTATCACAAATAAAATATGGTGATTTATTCTTTTTAAGTAATATAATGAGTTTTAAAATAATATCCTAGAGAAGATAATGATTTCCCAACCAAACCCTTACACTCATATCTCCATGACAACAAATATAACAAAAATGTGAATAATTAAAAATTAACAATAATGGGATTATAAGAAAAACTCCACTATAGTTATGCCTCAAGACAGTCACACAATTAATTTGTTTAATTGATCATTGTGAAAAAATAGGATGATAATGAGAGAGGGAGAGATGAAGAGGTTCGGTAAATGAGATATAATATGTTCAATTTTCATTAAATAATATAATTTCATAATTATAATATAATAGTAGTGAATAATAAATATATATATATATATATGACCAATTTCACATTGAATGAGAACTTACTAGTCCATGTATCATCCCATAAAAATATAATAATACTTATTTATAGATAATATGGAAGGATAGAGTTATAATAGTTTGAAAATAGAATAATGAAAATCGAGTCAATATAAGTTACCATTATTTATCTTCCACTATCCACAAAAAGAAAAAATGATGTGTTTTGAGTTTAATTAATCATCCAGTTTCAACTCATTTAACTTAAATATAAATTCCATTCAAATATATGAATGTGTGTAAAACATATCATCTGAACATTGATGTCATATCCAAATTGATGAATCTAGTACAAAATTGAATTTATGGCCCCTTATCTCAATGAAATATTATGACCTGGATCATGATATTATAATAAAATATGAATATTTACATGATTAAAATAAATGATTAATATTCATTTTAATAGTTTACTCAAAAAATATAATATGATAAAAATACTTGAGTGCGATTGCAATTATGTTAAATGGGAATTTCCCTGGAATATCAAAATTCAAACTCTATCTAATTTTTTTAAAATCATCACATTAAAATCAATGTGAGATCATTAAATATTTAAAATATAATGTCATATTAATTAAAATATTATTTTCTTCAATAACTAAGAAGGTTTTACAAATAAATACCACATAAATAACATTATAATAATATGCATACCTATCATAACCAACGAAAATATGTTACATGTAACTTGTGACACAAATATATGAATAAAAAATGTAATTTTATCATACTTAATTGGATATGGATGGTTAATAATTTGATAAATTTTTTTCTTTTGTAATTCATATGTTAAAATAATGTTTTCTTTTATGAAAGGACTATAGTGAAAAAATGACTAAACAATTTCTTCCAACATGATAACCCCTAAACCTTCCCAGACCACAGATGAATTATTTTATCAAAATTTTGAATTATTTTTTAGATATTTATTTCTTTTATTATAAATTGGATTGAATTTATTTACTCTTTATGAAATTTTAAAAAACCCCAAAGAAACAATTTTAAATGGAGGGAATTTTAATCTATCAATGATTAGTTTGAGGAAAAAATTCAATATCATAACATTATCAAGGTAAATTTAAATTATCCATAAATTATTAATTTTGTTTTAAATATTGAATATTTTCAATTCAGTATTATTTCATTTATAAACATTACATCCCATTAAATTTCAAATTATCCAAGATATTTTTTTTAAAAAATGATAAATTATATCATTAAATATTGGTTAATGAAATAATATTCAACAAAAAACATTTTTCGAATAAATAAAACTCATATAAGAATAATTATAATATATTTTTGACCCAATCCTTATTCATTAAAATTATATGGAATAACAATATTCTAATTCCCCTTTTTAACTAATATTTTATGAAAACCACATGGATGTAATGATGGGTTTTTATTTTTTCCATCAATTATTGTAAAGTTTTTTTTTAAAATAATAATCCATTTTTAATGACGAATTATTGTTTAATATACTTTAGATGAAGTCTATTTTAAGGTTTCCGTACATAAATATTGTAATTACATATACATTTTTTATGGTTTCAATGTAAAAAGTTAGTAATTTAATAATTATTTTTATAGAATAGAAATTATATGATTCAATTTTCTTAGTTTTAATAATGTAAATTTATTAAAGAATATTATAAAATGTATACCAACATCCCATAATGAATGGAACCAACAAAACCCCCATGTGTTGTAGGAGACATTAATCATATGGTGTAGCTAGCTCAAAATGTATTCCAACAACAATGGAGAATAGTGATTTTGGCGTGTATAAATATTATAGGATGTGCAAGTGGGATAAATGAGAAATGTTGGTATGAAATGCCCCATTTAATGTGTGTATAGATTATATGGGTACCAAACCTTATGCCAACTTGATACAGCAATGAAGTGAAACGAGTTAGTAATTACAACTAAACTATGGTCGAGAGAAATATGGGATTAAATGAGTTACGTAATAACCCTCCATCGTATAAAATATTTTTAAAAATCTATGGTCATTTGATCTCATTTATTTCATCAATTTGATAAATCCATTTTCATCATCTTCAACAACTATTTCTAGAGGGGTTGCTTTATGTGATAAGACATGATACCACAATTTCTGAGAACTAAAAATATATTTTTTTGTGTATTTGACTAACAATAATGTATGAACTAGAAGGAAGTATCATGAAACTTATTTTTCATGATAAAAAAATTTCGTGTCCTATATAATGTAATTTTTTTTGAGAAGTGATGTTGGTAGTTACTTGATGTTTTGAAATGTGAAAACAATGGTGATATGTGTATCTGATATATGTTCGTGCATAGAGATGGACATCAGTGGGTGTTCTTAGTTGAGGTGGTGAAGTGAGTTTCTGATTCTCAAATATTAATACATCCTTCCCCTATCAGTTTTTATTTTATTAAACTATACATTAATATAGATGTTAAAATACATACTTGAGGGAGATATTTATCTTCAAAGATATTTATATTCATTTGTGTGTAACTTTTCAATGAATTTGGAAAGAATTGATGGTTTTGATGTTCCACGAAATCATGTTTTAGAATATATACACATGGGGTTTCATGATGATTTTTTTATTTTACTTTTATTCATGATAATACAACACCAAATATACAGTTCATCCAGATTGAAAACTTTCAAAGGTGCAGTAGTGAGAGGAAATTTTTCTTATATATATGATCTAATTAACCATGTGAGTTTTGTGTGCATCAATTAAATTGACAACACAACAAAAAAATCATTAATAAATATTTTTTTTGTGATCACTATTTTAAGAGAATTTATTGAATAGAGTTAAGGTGGTTTTGTGAATGTAAATTACTACAAAGAAAGTAACACTATGCTTTTATAATAACATAAAAATACCATGGTTTTGAGCCTTAATAGATTAAAAGAGTTTTGAAATAGTGTATCCAGATTAATTATTTGCATAAATCAGTTTTACTATTCCTTTGTTTGTAGTACCAAAATATTATTCATTTATAGGGACTCAAGAATTAGTTAGAAATTACAGTATCATCTTATTACTGAGGTTCGAAGATGAAGTTCGGTTTTCCTTCAATTGAATATTAGAATATTATTGATCATTCTTATTGTGATGATTTTATTTTTGTAAAATATTGTAAAATATTATACTCATTTTTTTTAGAGATATTGTATTGTGAAATGGACTATAACTACTCTATATTGTCTCATGGTGAAACCAAATTGTCCTGCTCGTAAATATTCATTGATTTGCAGTTGAATATCAATGTCTCAGATCACCTTGACCATTGAAAGGATATAGTCACTCATCAAGGGGTATACCATTTAAAAATATCATGTTTCATTGGGATCATATTCTAACTAGGCATTGATGTTTACTTATAATAAAAGAAATTACAAAATTGATGTACCACCGATTCACCCCCTCCTTTCTCAGTGGTACAACCCATTCATATATACTACAATTTTTATAAGTATACGTTTCTTTTGAAGGATCCTTAGTAAACTAGATATGGGAATTTTAATATAGGGAACATTATTGGTGTTCCAATCCTTGACGGTATGATCATTCTTAGATGGATGGATTGAATGCTTCCTTAAATATTATCGTATCTTTTTGAGGTTTTTTATGTAGTGATTTTAGGGAATACACCTCTTGAAAAATAATCCCCCAATACATTTAGAGTCAAAGTAAATATGATAGTCGGTGGAATAAACAGAAATAAAATTTTATAATTTTTTATGATATCATATTCACTATTGGTATTTTACCCAAAATTGAAAAAATACATGTGGGGAAAACAAGAAAAATATATGAAGGGAATTTCAAGATCCATAAAGCCAAATTAAAAATTTGGAGTTCCCAATTTGAAGATATAATAATTAAAAATGATGATAAAATGGATGATTAATTTACAATAGTTTATAATTTAAATAATCATATCATAAGGTTTATTAAAAATACAAAGGGTTCTATATTTTCCAATAAAATAATGAGAAAATTTTCTGATGGATTTGACTTAAAGATTTCATCTTGGGATGAAAAGAAATACATGGTCATCAATAAAATATGTCTCAAGGTTGAATAAGATGATGAACCTATGTATTTCAAAGATGAAGATGTAATATATGAAAATTATAAGAAAATCATGTCTCATATCTCAAGATACATTGAAAAGGAAAATGTATAAGTAATGGGATGATTCAACTAAAATGTTTCATTTAAGGGGGAATTGTAAAATTTTCAGTTACTTTTTCAAATCAGAAAAGTGATGACTATGAGAGTGTTGATAAAGATGAAAGAGAAAAAAAAGTAAATGAGGTAAAATTACAATGGATCCTTCACAATAAACTGACAGAAATAATAAATTCATAGAATGAAATGAAAAAGGTTATTGAGTAATGAAGAGGAAGAAAATTTCCCCCCATGTAGTCAATCTTAAGAAGATTTTACAAACAAAACTTATTAAATTTATGGCCCAATTTGGGAAGTCTAATGAATCAGGGAGTAGTGGTGAAGAATATAATGAATTGTATTACATTGAAAAAATTATGAAATCATATCATTAAGCCATTATTAAAAAAACATAGTACTCAAGAATGAAATCATAGTATTTTTGAAATAGTTGGGAAAGAAAAATAAAGGGAGAGAAAAACATATTAAACATAAGATGATTACATTTATCACATAGAGAAACAAAAGCGCCAATTTTCATAATAATAAAAAATGATGTATTGTTTTGGTGAAAATAATATTTAATATATTATAAAATGAATAGACCACATTCAAATTATTTTCAAGATGAAAATTCTCTAAAAACATTCCATGAATTAATGTTTCTCAATTCTTACACATGGTTTTCATAATGAATTTGTTAATGTAACTATAATACAAGATAATAATTCACCATATATATAGTTCATCAAGCCCGAGTCTTAATGAATAAGAAATGTTTAGATGGCAGTCATAATATATGGGAAATCACGATCCTTGTGAGTTTTATGTGTATGGAAAAAATAGTATGATACACTCAAACATACCCAAAAAGAAAATTATCATGCACCGTATTTTAGAAATGAATTTATATCATATAGTTAGGGTTATTTTACATATATAAACTCATAATGAAAAATTTACACTATGATTGTTTAAGAACCTGAGTATTTCTTGTCTTGGAGCAGTGACATATGATGATAAGTGTAAATGAGTGTATACAGATGAAGTAGAAGTATAAATCAGTATCACTAGCAATATTTTTTTAGTAGTATATAAATATTAATCTATGAAGACTCAAGAATTAGTGAGATATTTCAGTATCATATCACTACTAAGGATTGATGAAGAATGACTAGTTTGTGTTATAGTGGAAACTTGGAATCTACGTGATATTTCTTCATCTGTTGGTGTAATTTTTTTTTAAAATGTGAGAACTAGTATGATCATTTTTTGCAAGGATATTATATTGGGAAATTGGTGATTCCCACCATACATGATTTCAGGGTGGTACCTAACAATACCACTAGTAATTGTTTTTTTTTAGTTGATAATTTTTTTTCCATGCCATATAAACCATGGTAAGGAAGAAATCTACCATTATGGGGCATGACTATAAAAAATAATTTCTTCCAATATCATTAGACTATAAACAGTAATAGAGGTTCATTTGAAATAAAATAAGTTCATGAATTGTAGTTTCATTGATTCACCCCCAGTTGTACAACACAATCTAGGAAACTACATTTTCAACAGAAAACCAAATTAAAAATGATACATTTTTTATTTTATTAGATAAGTAAAGTGACACTATATAGAAATTGTAGAAATAATCCACTATTTTGAGCTAATGTAGAATTATATTGGTATAAAATGTTGTTTATTTACTAATTAAAAATGATTAAAACATATTAATGAATTATATAGAAATAGGCATTTGAAATTACTACATGTATTTTCTTACACTTCTATAATGCATGTATAAAATTACTAGAATAATAATTTTTCCCTAGAAACCATTATTTCCAAAAATCAAAAGTAGTAATTCACTTATTAACAGAAAATATATTATAAAAAATATCAATTTAATCATTAATAGGACATCATCACAGATGATTTTTAAATATATTTCCAAAAGTCTCAATAAACAACAATCATTGATATTTCGTACATATAATTTTAAAATTTATTATTTATTTGGAAATATAATCAAAGGAACCAACTAGGAAAACTCTATTATTCAGAAGAAAAGAGGGTTGATATGACCTACCTATGAGGAACATATCAAGATTCACACATTAAGAAAACCACAAAACAATATCCTAATATTTATAGAGCAAAAATATATAACTAATATATACTAAACAATTAATTATAAAATAGTAACTTGAATATTAAAGAAAAACATCCAATATAATCTATGGAGAACATCCATAACCAAAATAATTAAAATATTTAAAAATAATGAAACATAAAAATCTCCAATTTTAACAAATTTCAATAAAAATTTATTGGGATTCATAAAATAGATAAATAAACCTAAAATATGATCAATGGAATTAAATTAACACCCATCATCGCTATTTAGATATGTATTAAATAATTATTAATACTTTATATGATATTTTAAGGATTTGGAAAATTCAAAATTGTATCTCCCAACTCAACTAAGGGATATCTGATAAGAGATAATGGTAAACAGTGTAATGATAATTTTTGATACACCGAAAAATCCTAGAAAAAAATTTAGACGATGAATCTGTAAGATATGCGAGAGCCTTAGATGATGAATTCCCTCTACCAGTCATGAATATTTGTTGGTTTAACCACACCTTGAGAA
Organism: Viscum album; assembly: GCA_963277665.1. Classification (NCBI taxonomy): domain Eukaryota; kingdom Viridiplantae; phylum Streptophyta; class Magnoliopsida; order Santalales; family Viscaceae; genus Viscum; species Viscum album. The sequence goes on along the minus strand of OY728141.1, from coordinate 511,313,573 downwards.
TTTTATATGTTTTTTTATTATTTTTGATTTTACGCCCACTTTTAACTACTTTTTCCCTATGTTTAAATTTAACCTCTCTTTCTTATAATAATTGTAATAATATATTTATATGTTATTGACCAACAAAAAATGATAATATTATCTAAAGCTATATTTTATAAGTATATCATAATACTGATTATACATAAATTTTATAAATAAGTTTTATAAAAGTATAAAAATCAATTTATAGGATTAGAGATTAAAATAAAAAAACACCCAAGGTACATGATTGTAATTACATATATATAAAACTAATAAATATGTATTATTAATACCAACATATATATTTTGATACATTATCATATGATTTATCATATTTCCATTCTTAAATTAATACAGATATATATATATTAACTAAATTAGTAAATATTTATTTAATTATATAATGATTCTATTAATATTAAATACATTAATAAAGATAGATATGGACAAAAACAGTAACCATCATGTCATTATGGTGTCGATGAGGTCAGACACTATAATTGGGATGACCACACCATTGTGGTGGAAGTGAAGTATCAATATGATGAAAGTAAATTCATAAGATGCAAGGTATTTAATATTATTATTTTAAATACAATTTATTCAATAAATATATCATTAAAAGGTCAGTTTTGTAAGATGAAATGTGTGAGTGTGTCACATTATTCTATATGATGAATGTTACAACCTCTATTTTAAATAAATTGTATTAAAATTTGAGTTTAGTGTTTCTTCACAGATGAGTTTCCACAACATATAAATACAGCTTCCATGATATGGAATTGGTGTGTGTTGTGGTTCAAATGAAGTAGGTAATATACTTATCAAAACCATATTCTCTCATCATCTTCCTTATTTACACCAAAGGCTCTAGTATTACATTGAGGGAAATATGATACCACTCAAATATAGAGGAATTATTTTTTTCATGTGGGTATACAGTATAGAGGGGATATATATTTTATTCCATTTTTGATCATCATAATACTCATTAAATTATGTTAAAAAAGATTCAAATGTATCTTTGTTGAATTATTCATAGGATGATTATTTCAATTTGTGTTTACAGTCATATTTCATCCATCGAGATCCATGATTATTTATTTCCCTTTATTTCATTGTTTTATTAAGTTTCAATCAACCCCATGTAATCTCATTTTTTGTATAAGAGGGAGTCATGTTTATAGATAATTAAATATTATTTATGAAACGGAAAAATGATAACAAACAAAGAACTTTTTCAGATGCCAAAACTATTGAGCCAGAATGACACCATTTTATATGGATAATTATTTCTATTCATTTCATAAGAGTTATCAAATACAAAACAATGCTCAATTTTTCACCAATTCACGGTGAGTACATTTATTTACTCTTTGATTAAGTCTTAATGATTGTTGAACCACTCATGGAGGCATGGTGTAGATACCATATCATACATGTGAAAACTTTGATCAAAACAATATCATGATGTAATCCATTAAATTGATATTTCCATTATCCATTCCAAAATTATTCTTAATCAACACTCTGACAAAGTGTATTTTTGGTTCAAGTATTTCACCATGATCAACACCATAGCCAAGTGAAAGTTGTTGTGTAGAACTTATTTCCCCAAATTTTGAATTTAGAATTGTGATTAATGATTTATAAATTATATAAATTACCAAAAAATCATTATAAAGAATTTTAATAATTAGTAAATTGGTTTTTTTGATTAATTAGACATATAAGGTTTTTAATTAATTATTAAATTTGTAGCAATAATTTAATACTAAATAAACCTTGAATATAAAAAATTTAATATTCAAATAGCTTATAAATTTTATGTGTCATGTTTTAAGGAATATAAATGAAATGGGTGATTTTATAATCCTAAATGATAACTTATAAATGTGTACACAAAATAAATAACTAATTTTTAAATAAATAAATGTTTATTTATTTTCAATTAATCATTTTTTATAATTATTTTTTAATTTCTCAAAATCAATAATGCCATAGTTATAAAATATATTTTAATTATATTTTTATTAATGAAAATATTTTAATTTTAGAAAATAAATTTAATAATCTTTTTAATTCTGGAGAATATCAAATAAATAAAATAAAATAACATGTCATGATCAATAAGAAATGTTAATTTTATAATGCATATAAATTGTCACATTAAAATTATTGAATTTTCATTATAAATAAATTATTAAATATAAAGGATTAAACAATTAGATACTTTTTATGAATTTTTCATAAATTATTTTCTCATGATTGTTTATTTGAACAGCTAATTTATTTAAATGTAATTCTTCATTTTGTTTGAAGTTAATAATATTTTTTTATTATGAATATTTTTATTTCAATATTTATATGTTAAATATGTTCTTCGATAGATCCTCCCATTACAACATTGTAATTAAATCAAAATAGAGATATTTATTCAACTCCATAGACCTTGATTTTATAGTGATGATATAATCATGAATTTGGTTGATGAATATTGTTTTTTAACATTATATGGTATTTTTATGTTTAATTGAATAATCTCTTGATTAATGTATCTCCATGCAGAGGTACTTGGGGTATAACAACCTACCAGACTAGAGACTTATTCCTTGTCTTGATAGGTGAATGTGGTTTTCCATATATCGGTCTAAGATTACTCATGCAGAGATTTTAAATATCCTGTAATATTATTCTATTTCATGAAGAGTACATGTATCTTATTTGTATAATGCATTTGGATACATAAGAATATACTTCAGTTCAATTTCTGGGTGATTAAAACCAACATGTGGGTCGTTTAATGAGTTACACATCAATATTGTTTGAAAAAATTGGTTATTGTTTGGAATATGATTCAAAATAAAATCTATAGAATAATGTATACATAAAAGGGAATAACATGATATGATATGGTGAGATTAAATCCACTTAAAAATAATAAGGCCCATATTCCTTCCATAGTGGCACATGTTATTATCACTATTATTCCACTGGGTATTTTTGGGAACAACATGTGTACACTTGGATTATCATGTGTACCACATGAATGTTATAGGAGAATAAAAATTATAATTTTGAAAATTATTGTGATGAAAATTATTACCAATTTATTATTATTATTTATCTTATTGAAGTTATTTACATGAGGCTACAGTACCATGAAAACCGTAATGGTTAGGATATCAAAGGAATGTAGTTGAGATTATCTATATAATGGATTAGATAAAGATCCATCCAATCAATATAGATTCAAATATATTTTGAATGGGATGATTTTTTATGTAAATAATCATATATTATTTATATGATCAAATCATTGTATGTTATGGTGGAATATTGATCTTGGAAAACTCATTGATAAGATTTTTCTAAAAGTGGTAAGAATTTAAGTGGGAGATAATATTATAAAATACATTATTATTATTTTAATAAAAATTATACTTGTCTGATAAATGAATCTTTGATAGATACGAATCATATTTATCAGACTAAAATTTGTTCTTTCTCCTTTATATTTTTTGCTTAATTTAAGATAATCTTAACAATTGTCACTTATGAATAATTCAGAAGCAATAATTCTGATTTATGAATTTTTATTTATGGTGAATTATATGTTTTAATGGCATATTGTCATTAATAAATAACTATTTATGTTTCTATCATTTTAACATAGATTAAAATGGATGAATAAATTGATTCACTTATAGTTTCAAAGGAATTATATTAAAAATGATAATGGGAAACCTTATATTTTCTTATATACTCATTTTGTTGTTTTCTGTCAAATGATATTCAATATAATTGTATATGATAAATGACATGGTGATATTAAATACTTACCTAATGATTTACTTGTTGAGAAAAAATTTATATTATTATGAGAAATATATGACATCAAATGTATTATTTATTGGTGTTTTAAATACATAGAACGTCATAATATAAATGTAATTAATGTCAAGGGATTGATTTTATTTTTAATGAAATGGTGTAAATTATTTTCTACACTGATAATTTAATTAACTGACCTAGGTTGATCTGTTACACCACCCATGTTGTCTCAAAAAAAGGACAAAATTATCTTCTCAATCACAATGGGTTGAAAAAAAATCCTAAGTATTAACATACCAAACAATGGAAATAATTTCACATTGAAACACACAAAAAAACATATCATGTAAAAAAGATAACAATGAAATATAGAGTACACCACTATTGAAAGTTACAAAATAATGAGACATAACAACCAAATTCATAAGGAAAAACCTAGCCACAAAAAAAAAATTAGACCAAAACCAATTCCCCACATCACTGCTGACCATCACCATCCCATCACACTAATAATTAAATATCAACCAACAGATTTCATTTTTATATATGGTACTATTTTTTTATTTGTGTCCTAAAAACCATATTTATATAAATTCAACAGACTATACATTATGTGAGGTAAAATACTAAAACCGTGAATCAATAAAAGTTCATTCACCATGGATCATAGTTCATAGATTAAAATCAAACAAGTTTTAAAAACAATCTAATTTGAAAAAAATCATAAATATCTATTGATTTCTATTAGATAATTCCATATTTAAATAATCCAAGAACATAAAAAAATGAATGATAAGTTGAGGTTAATAATCAATACCATCTAAGGAATAACCATTTTGTAAATATGTGTTCAATTAATAAATAAGATTTAATCATAAAAAATATGCTTAAACTGGGATCTATACTATGGTAATATGTAACTAGGACACCCAAGGTACTATAACAATTTATAACATGATTCAAAATGATACATAATCCTACCATTATCTGTAAGTATCAAGAATCACATTCGTTTCCACACCATAATGATCACATTTCCATAGTTACTAGTGGTGTCACACTCCCTAAGGCTTGTATATGTACATATCCCTATTTATCATATGTTCCCTAGTGCTATGTTTTTTGAAAAACATTCATATAACCCATGTTCACAATTTTATAAAATATTATCATATGTGGGTCATCACCTCTCTAATGCGTATAAAACCATTTTATTGTCAAAACAATCATTGTGTAATTTCATCAAACACATGGTGTTCATAAAAACATTTTTAATAAAAAATACCCTTTGAAACCCATTTTTCTTTCAAAAAAAAGAATCATTAAAACAAAATGGTCATCATAGATATAAAATAATAATTTTAATAATACATACTAATGGAAGGTATATGAATAAGATGGTATTCCATGAGAAAGGAAAAATTTTATAGAAAAACATACTATGATTATGGAAGAACCTAGTCACATTTGAGATTAGTGGATGGAAATGAAGATATATGGTCATTAGAAGAATATATCCAAAAGGAAAATAATTAAATCTCTACGAGAAACTCTAGATCCTGCCATAAGAACCATTATAATATTTAATAACTGAAAGTAAATATATATCAATGAGAGATCATGGAAGAAATAGAATAATTTTTTTGAAATTAGAGTATACCTCAAAGTGATCAACCAAGAACTACGGATAATCACTAAGAGGCCATAGAATAACCTCTTAGAGTGTAATATGATTTTACTGATGTATATAATGATATATTTAGAGAATATTGGAGGTTAAAATAATAAAGGGATTATGGTAAATTTTCTAATTTTATTAAACTTGTGTGGGTCTCATGGTTAGGTCGTATGGTATGAAAGAACATAGGACAACAAAGCAACCCGTACTATCCCCTAGATATAAATTGACATTGATACCAAAGAAAATCCACATATTTTATCGAACCATTTGTAATCTTTAACACTTATTCAGGTTATAAACACATAATCTCAAACAATATTCATATTCCAAAACCTTTTAAGTAAAATTGTGATAAAACCATGAAAAATGTTGGTGGAACAAATAGATCCCTCTTTCATATTTACTAATAACCTTGTACAGACCGTTCCCCTAGCCTATTTCTCAAAAAACACCAAATTGTTGACCTTTTACTCCCAATATTCGTTAGAAAATATAAATATATAATATAATAATTAAATAAGGCAAACATTTTATTTGGAGTGCTTCATAATTCTCAACATCATTCCAACCTTTTTTACTAGAAATAGCTTCTCATTATTATGTAATAAAGATATATGACAACTGGTTCATCATAAATGGTTTCCACTCCCACATTTTGGGGATATATCATTTTCACATCCATAATATATAGGCCACATGAATCAATTTACCATAAAATACCATATTCTGATGATACATAATAAGAATTTTTTTCTTAACCAATGCAGTTCCAATATAATGATCAACATCATCCCAATCAAATACAAGTCAAATTTCTAGTTGATACATACTCAATTGGGAAACAATAATAACATCATGAATTTATGTTAATGGGGATGAAAATTTTAACAAATTATCCACTATTAATTTCATTCGACGATATGAAAAGGGTAAAAAAAACCTTACTGCAAAACTTCCATTGCTATCCAAACAACATTGTCCCATATGAGGTGGAACTGTGAGATAAATACATTCAATGGATGAAAAATCCAATGGTAGATGGCGATGGTCTACACAAAATTTCTAGAGACTCTGAAATATCTCTAACTAGTTTAAGATCAATGGAACCTTCTTCATATTCTCTTGAATGTGAAATGGCCCACCCATGAAATTATATAGATGGTAAGGCATCTTGTTAAGATGTCATGAATCAACCACCTCATCCATAGTAAACGATACTAACACTTAATTTTATATTACATATTGATATTTATGAGGTTTATAATCTAAATATAAAGACATCCTCTTTCCATTAACTCATTCCATATTGATATTAGAAAGGGCGTAATTCCATGGAAGTAGAAAACACCATAGAAAGATGAGGACAAAACACCTATGGTCTCCCCCCACATGTTTTCATGAAAATGATCATATTCAATGTCTAATTATTGTTCATGATAAATCAAATCATCAAATTAAGAACTATATATATCAAAATCTAAAACACATCTTCCCATAATGTTCTTCAATATCAATAATCATTAAAATGATTTGAATCATCAATGAACGATCTTCAGTGCACACATTTATGGAATGTGTTGAAAACATATAGCATAATGAATCAATAGTTATTGTCTTGTTCCCAAGTATGTATTGATTATAAAAATAAAAATTACAATGATAATGAACCCATAACTTTTATCATAACCTCATTTCTCTCAGGCTAAGAATACACATTAGGCTCCAATGATTATAATATATTGTAAAATAGTCTCTAAAGATATAGTGGCACTATATCTTCCAAACATTCAACAAGATATCCAACATGTAATTTTGTGTTGGAAAATTAATTCCATGATGGAATATTTAGAGAGACACATATCCCACCCCATATTTCCCTTTCATTATAATACATCCAAATTTTAATCATAAGGCATTATAATAGACATACTTCCCTAAACATGGTTTCAAAAGAATCATAAGAGGAGATGAATTCTTCATCATCTTCTGTTCATCAAAAATTATTTTACACTTATCATTCCATTTAAATTTAGAACCCATATAGTTCAACTTAATCATAAGAGATGCATGATTGAATAAATCTTGAATAAATGTTTTTTAAAAACAATATAATTACAATAAGATATAAATATATAAGACATTTATTAGATAATCTTTTGAGATGTCCTCTTGGATATCTTCATGAGTCACTGAGATTCCTCCCTATTATATATGAAGTGGGATAGAATGTTCACTTCATGGATCTAGAAATAAAATTTAGAAATATTTCTGTATAGAAGTTGTTCATATAGAGTTCAAAATAAAATAATCTAATTATCCATGTGTTCTTCCATAGAATTTGAATACACAAAAACACCAACCATGAAAAAACGATGAAATATTCAAAGAATCGATCAAATTTATGGTTCATCAAATACATAAACCCTAAAAGAGCGTTACTAGTATTGAATAGATTGTCCAAATACTCATAATTTCCATACCAACTCATAAAAGGTTTATTAGGAATATCATATGGTCAAATTGTTATCTATGGGAACCCTAATAAAAGAACAATTTTTAAGGCCATTTGACTCCATTGAGTATGTTAAATAGATAATAAATTGTAGGAAAAAATATGAATTTTTAACTATCAAATGATTATACATTGATTAAGCCATAAAAATCCGAAGGTTTCTATCATTATTCATTGTGAGTAAGGCTGATGAAGCCCATTATGACATAATAAAATGAATATATCCTTTAGCTTCTAGATCCTTAACCTGGACATTAATCAACTTTAACTTTTTGTATAGCATATTATAAGCTGTAAGGGATGATACTTGTCCCCAAAAAAAATTCAATAGTAAAATCATTCCCCAAGTGGATAGTAATGATCAAAAAAACCTAAAAAATAACATAGGGTACACATAAAAAATTGGTAGTATTTGTACAACTAAAACAAAGACTAATGATATCAACATTAATCTATGACAATTAGAATTTGATCATGCTGTCATTAGGAACCATAAATCTAGCTTTTATAGATCTAAGATACCACTCACCATGAAAGACTTGAGTAACCCCATTTAATGATATAAACTGAACTAGACAATGATTAAAATTTATTTGGGACTTAAAATGAACCCTCATATCCATACCAAATATGGTGTAAAATATATCAAGGTCATGAATTGGGAAATCCAACACAACCATATATCAATTATCATATCATAGAATTTGTAAAATTGAAAACCCTATTTCATCCTATGTCACAAATGTGTGGAATGATCCATCATATATGGTTTGTGATTTAAACATAATTCCAACACATCAATCATTATATAAGATACAGAATAAATATATGAATTCATATCCTTGTCATACATTACCATATATAATAAAATGCTCATTGTATATCTCATTGTAACAAGACCCACAATAGATTCTTCATAAGTATACTCTACTATCTAAATTTTTTTATAATAAATAGCTCCATAAGACATCATTTCTCCATGAGCATCCCCTTTTTATAAATAAATAGATCCATTACCTTTCACAAAATCAACCAATCTTTGGAGCTATTTGTAATGGTGGATCCAGCTTAACATCCTTGGGACCATGATCCACGAAAACACTAATAGAGATCAGATATCCCATAAGGATAATAAAACCTGGGTGGGACCTTTATATCAAGATTATTATAGACTCTCTCCACAATAATATGAAAACTCTTGGTTCTAAACTAAGAAAATGCCTAAAACATAAAATGAGAGTCCTTATTACGATTCCTTTCCAAAACATAAAATTCACTCTAGTTACTCCCACAACTACAGATATGGCATTTATATGTGCTAGAAAGTTTAATTACATCATTATAAATGTGTTGTTAATCCATGAAAATACATGGGGATTTTATCAGCACTCGGAAAATCAATAATAACGTCCCCGTTTATCAGTGCTAAAAAACATTGATAAAGGACATTTTTATAAACGCTTTTTTAGCACTGGTAAAATACCCCTTTATCAGTGCTTTTATAATCGCTAATAAAAGTGGAAAAAATTAAATAAAAGTAAAAAATAATTTATAATATGGTGATATTTTTATAGAACTTGACCCCATACTATCAGCACTAGGCGGAGCTCCCTCCCACTCACAGAACGTTTCAATTTCCAAGACAACACCCTCCCACTTTCCTGTTCGCCACTATTTCCACTAAAACTCGAACCAGAGACGTCTCCCTTGCGCTCCATGACCATTACCACTAATCCATTTAGTTTTTCAATCATCTAATGATATATATATATAGATTTATTTATTCGTATATTAATATAGATTCATATTAAAATATATATATTTAATTATATTCATACATATATATTTATTGAAATATTAATATATATATATTTATTCATATATTTATATATATTTATATCTCTTTATATATATATACATATATATATTTAGTCATAAAATTTTATCCATAATTTTTTTTGAATATTAATATATATTTATAAGATAAGTTTTAAATAAATTTAAAAAAATTGTTTTTTATCTGTGTTTATAAATCAATAAATAAATTCATATATACAACACACACACAAACACACAAACACACACACACACACACACACACATATATATATATATGCGAATTAATATGTATATATGTGTGTCTGAAAATCCATTGAATATTAAAACGACCATAACATCTATTCCAGAATTCGGTTTCAACAACTCAACTAGTCAAATTGAAGAAAATAAAACAATATTCAATAAGATATATGGTAAATTCCTAGAGGAAATTCAGAAAAGAAGTTATTGATTTTTGAATGTTAAACAATTGGGGAATCCCAAATAAAAATTCAGTTTTGGAGGCCTTCTGGGCATATTTTGGCCTCAAACAATGTGATAGAAGGTTCTCTTGGGTCACTAGCACATTGAGCTCATCACAGGCTTGGATTTGATATGATAAAGAGCTTCAATAGACACACAGATCTAATTTTATTTCTGTTTAACGTTTGAGATACATATTCACCTTATTTTAAATATTTTATTAATTGGTTTTTTAGTTTTTTGCTTCAAATTTTTATTAAATTACTTTTAGTCAATCATAATAAGAAAATTATTAATTCAAAATATATTTTAAAATATTTTAAATAAATTTTCACTCAATTTCATATATATTAAATGTAATTGTCTATTTATTCATATCTAAAACATATTTACAAATATATATTATTTTTATATAAATATAAATATACTTATATATCAATATATTATTTTTCATAAAAAAATATTTTTTTCAGATGACAAACATTATCAGTTCTAGGAAAAAGAATTGATAAATCCCCCCTTTATCAGTGCTATTAAAAATATAACTCATAAAGTGGGCTGCATTAACAATGCTAAAAAACAAGTGATCAAGGGTGGCACTTCAGAAACCTTGTTTTGAGGTATTGCCCCTTTGTTAAAAGAATCTCAACTAACAACTATCTTCTTGGCCATGTTTAACTCATCCATATCCACTTCACCCAATTCATTATATATTGTCTTCATATACATGAGCATAATAATCGATTAAATCTCAATCTTCTGATCCATCACAATGCATAATGCATTGATGCATCCATTAGAGACATATTTTGGAGATCCATAATCTAACTAAGTGTAATTGGTAGAATAATCCATCAATGAACATCTATATTGATCCATGATTAAAAAAACTTAATTCCTTCTTGACAAACATCATTTTGAGAATGAACTAAAATTTAGAGGATGTATTAAAGATTATCCACATAATGTAGACACAAAAATTATCATGAACGAAATAATACAACCATTTCTTATAGATAATTTAACTGTACAATAGAAAATACCCCCCTTAAAGTCCACTGGAGCCTTTAAAATATGGAAAATAACTTATATTTCTTAAATTAATTTAATTGGTTCTTCGATTACTATTCATGGTAGAATATGGGTTTATTTTTTTGTATACTCCAAAATATAATCCATCACCAAGTTTTTGATACCTCCACATGATTTACCTAGAGATTGAGTAGTCTATATTATCATTCCACAAAAGTAGGTTCACCTGGACAATTTTTCCATGGGTCTTTTCTGACATGTCCTTCACTCAAATAGAAATAGATACTTCCAAGAGTTATTATTTTTGAAATACTAGATATACCACCATATTATCATAGGCATATTAAAACCTTTATGGTGTTTTTAATTTCCTATAACACTACATAAATTTAAAATTTATAAAACCCAAACAACATAATTAAAAAAGTATTATTTATAAATCTCAAGTGTAGAACACCCAAAGAAGATATATATGTTCTAAATTAATCAATGAAAATAAGAATAGAAATTGATTGAATTTTTTGACAATGCTGAAGAATAATGAAAATATAGCGTTTGATATCAAGCGATGAGGACATTCCTGGTTAAAAAAAATTAGGTTTGAGTGGTAGGGATTCAATTGATTCTGTGTTTATTCAAATTTTTTCTCATAATAGGGTAATAAAGGATCCTTCATCGATGTAACATAACATAATATTATTATAGAACCATTAGAGTGGTCATATACTATGTGCAATCTCCAAACTAGTCAACCAAAAAACCTACTTAAAACAATTAACCAATATTTCATAATGGTGATACCAAAAATATAGAAATCAATTTATGTATTAAAATAATACTCCTAAAATCACAAGAAATGGTAATTCTGTTTCAAAATGATGAAGAATTTAATTGATAATTAGAGATGAAGAAATCTAATAACATTCATAATTTAAAGAAACAATCCCTAATAGCACTTCCTACTACAATCGCAACACATGGAAAAAATAAAACTAAAAACTCATGATAAAAATGATGAGAATAAGATACATGAATTCTAGAGGAAGTATATTAGTGAATAATAGTTATGCAGTAGGGTTCTAGATCATGTAAAAATTGTTTGGAAGTCTTTTTTCGGCTCCCATTCACATTGGATTCCTTCCATTTGTGTGGTTGAGACATGGTTATATAATATTTTTAATCAAACACTTAGCTTATAATGACGATATTTTTATGATTCTCGAAAAATCCACGACATTTAAATTTACATGATGTGTAATCCATTCCCATATCAAATTCTTCATATATTCAATTATACATATATTATCATGGCATGTATTGTGTTCACAATGTGTAATGGGTTTTTATACTATGGAATGACATCATGAATTTAAATGGTTGGCAGTAGATCATCCTGATGAATTTATGTTGTGTAATTAAATAAACAATGTGTAAATTTACTTCTCATGTTTTCCATATTTCTCTACCTCCTTATTTTTTCCCATTGGCCTAAAAAATTGAGGCAATGCTTCTTTACTTCAATCATGGCATGAAGTGTCTTTGAGGTGCTATTTTCACACATTTTCACTTATTTTCCAAGTATTTTTTTTCACCCACCAATCACAAAACAAGTCAAACTTCCCTTATATATGCATGATTGTTCAATTAAATAAAAACATTAATATTTGAAAACCCAAAAAAACACGCATGAAATACACATATAATCATTCATATCCAAATCAAAACATGAACATCATTAATATAAATTAAAAATGTGAATAAAAAATGATTGAATAACACATCCAAATATAATAGATAAACACATAAATTTTTGTTAGGATAAACCCAAATTCATGTTCCAAAAAATAAACCAAAATGAAGAACAAATATTAAGGAAAATTCCTTTTCCAACCATGATAATTCACAGTACAGTACTAAAGAGACCTCTATGCACCTACCACCAATGTTTTTGATACCCAATATCTAGTTTACCAAAACCCATAGAAATAAATACGTCCATTATGGAAATTGATTGTTTAACTATCCATGGCGGACATGATACTTCATCGAAGAAAACCTGTCTCATGGCCTGTACTATGTTATCAATTAACAAGGGCTAGCCACAAGCACCTAGGTATCGGAATACAAATCTATAGAAATGGTTTTTCCATAAAAGAGAAAAATTGTTTTTGGATATCAAGATAAAGATTAATAACCAAATTAAATCATAAAATAAATATACATTCCCATAATAAATAAAAAATATATTAGGAAAATACAATTTTTAAAATAGACCCAAGCCCAAAAAAAATTATCAACGTGATCTTATGTGAACAACATACCAAACCACTATGAAAGAAACATTAACTAAGATTTGTTTTTTGGGAAATATGGCACTCCTTCTGTTACCTATATCCTATAAAATGAAATCTATATATGCTAAAATGAATATAAAGGGATGGAGGAAAATATTAGTAGGGTACGACAATGAATCAATACTATTTTTTTAACCATTAAATGGTTAATTGCATCTTTTGAACAAACCATGTTTAAAGTGAATTTTTTATAAAAATATTTATCCTAAATTTTTTTTGTTTCAATTTGAACCATTCCATAAAAAAATAAACTAATTATATGAAAAAGTATTTGAAAACTAATTGTATGGTAAAATAAAAATATTCAATGGAATAACAATATGTTAAATAAGTGAGAAATCAATACTTAATATTTCATCATAAATAGAGCTTGGTGAAAATAGAGCTCTATCCTATGTGAATACATTATCATGAAATAGATGGAATAATAATGTAACATAATTTCATTCCTAATATTAAAATTTCATACTATCATTTGTTATCATGTGAATGCCGATTTTCTTCCACAATAAGAGGATCACCTATCCATAACACCTAGTAGTTAGACACTAATTAAGAATTCAATATATCTATATCCCCCTAGACCAAAGTTTTCCAAGTTCTATATTTCATCAAAAAATTAAATTAATTTATTCTTGAAGTTATCTAAAACATTATCAAAAACTAAGAATTTCCTCACCCATGATTGAAAATCCCTTTTAGTGTCGAAATAATCTTTGAGGAATTTCATTAGTCATTTGACATGTATAAAAAAATTTATATAAAAACCCCTTTAAATCCCATTTTCCATACCAAAAATGCTGAATTTATAAAAAATGGATCTCATAGAAACCAATCAACCCATTTTATAAGCCAAACAAAACCAAATTAGTTTAATAAATTAATTTCATGATTAAGATCAATTAAATATTGACACAAACCTCACTAAGAGTGAAAAAAAGACTACTATGATAATGGTGGTTAGATACTAAGTGAAATATTAACCATAATCTCATATCCAGAAGAATCCTCATCAACACCACATTACACTCTCAAGATCATTCCATATGAGACCTTTACATATTTGACCCATGAATACGATGAGACACTGAAAATAGATATATATAAAGGTGGATACAATCGATGAAAATTCAATGATTCCTTGAATATATCCTCCTTAAATGATGGGGAATCGCCATAAAGCCAAGTGGGATCCTCTAAGAGTGTTACGAAATGAATGGGATGAGCTACTGAGTTATTATTAAAATATTTTATATCTAAATGAGGAAGTATGTCATAGTAATTTTATAATATCAATACACTTGTTTGGGTCACATGGTTAGGCCTCATGGTATGAAAAATATTGTTCTAACCATTTAGTTTCTAAATGCCCATGAAAAACAATTTTCATAGTTACATTGGAGAAGAGAAATTTCTTTTCAGATCATGGGAAATCTATGAAACACCCGATATATCTAAACTCATCCAAATTCTTAGTTTTAATATACCCATAAATTGTTATAAAAACCATTATAAAACCATGAAAAATATCATTTGAACTAACAGATATCTCTCACATGGTTAATGAATGGTTACTACTAACCATGTACATACTATTCCCCCAACCAATTTCTCATGTAACTCCATATTAATTACCCATACACTTCCTAAAGCCATGAGAATGTAAAAATTGATTATTATAGCCCAAAAAATAAACATACTTATGACCCGAATTGGTACCAAATAACATTGATATCTTAAATTATTGTAGATTAAAAATGTGTTATTATGGTTTCACGATTAATATAATTTTCTTTAAGTGAGTATTTACATATATATGATTGAATTAAATATAAGTTAACATAATATTTTGAATGTACTAAGAATAATTTAACTATAAATTTTATGTCTATGTTTGGATGTAATATATTTATATTTATATGTAGTTAAGCTATAAAATCGGAAGAATAAAATTTATTTGAAAATTAAAAAAAAATCCTTTATAAATCCATTCAATGTTGTTGAATCATGAGGTTGTCAGGAAGGTGGAGTTATAATTCCATATGATATTATTATGTAGAAAAACATGAGATATTAAGGAAAATTGATAGAATGACAATGTTAGTTATGTTTGTTATAGAAATGAATTTATTATTAATGGTATGTGTTATCTAATTAATATTTTAAAGGTGTTTCGAATATAAATGAGTTCAAAATAAAAGAAAAATCAATAATTCTTTTTTTACATTGGTTTTATATATCAAAGTGTTTCTTTTTCAAATTTTAATTTAAATTTTAGTGTTAAGATCAATTGAATCTAATTAAAGTATGTGTTTCTTCATCTCATTTATTTTATATGAAAAGATATATGGTTAAATTCCAAAGTTATTTTGTGATAGAAAACTAATAATATGTGTCTAATACATGGTTTATGATTTATAAGATTATATAAATGGCATGAAAAAATGATTATAGTGATGTGTTTATCCTTTTACTTTAATAAATACAATGTAATTTCATTTCAAAACCCATTAGTAGTGTATTTTAAATAATTATTAACATATCAAAATTATTTTCCAAACACCTGGAATACAATATATGATATGAAGATGATTTTATATTTTTTAATATAATTGAAAAAATTAATTAAGTTTTATTTCCCCAGGAAAAATGATTTTCATAATTTATCAATATATTTATTAGAATATAGTATCAAAGAAGAAATTTAGATAATTTTTTACTTATAGTAGTTCAAAGTTAATAGAAAAATTGTTTACCTAGTCTAATATTAATAGTAAATTGACTTAACATCCTATTGAGTTTAGGATATGAAATGAAAAATAAAAATTAATGATTTACAATTTATTCATACTGAATAAAAAAACACTAGAAGATTATACTAGAAAAATATGAAATATAATTACCCTTTATATTCTAAAATAGTATTTTTTGTTTTGATAAATAAAAATTTCAATAAGTAAATTATTTAATATATCAATTTAAATATAAATTCAACCTAAATGGTATTACGATTTACTAGTATTTTTGTAATAAAAATGATATATAATTTACAAATTTTACGAGAAGAGGATTTCTGAAATAAATTCCAAAACCGGTTATTATAAACATATTAATAGTTATACATAGTAAATATATGTTGAAATCCTAACATTTAATTTATTAAAGTTAAAGAGTTTGAATATTATCATTGAGTTGAATAGTTAGGAATCAAATTAATAAATACTCACCATTATTCAAAATGTATTTCTTTATAGATGTTACTAAATAAATAATCAGTTGGTGGGTATTATCAGATAGTTACCTAGATATGTGGAAGGAATTATATGTGTTGAAAAAGTAAAATAATCTAAGAAAATTTAGTGAACATAATGCTTATATGGTAGTTATTCATTTATGATATGATGAAATAGTTCTTATATTGGTTTTGTTGAATATTCATAAATATTTTTAAGGATATAAAAGGTATAAAAAATTAATGTAAAATCATATTTATCATTATTTCAAATTGGATACACAAATCAGTAAACAAATATACATTTTTTATTTTTCAATGTTAATTGAAATATTAAATTACTTCTTTGAGCTTATCATAAATATATTTTCATCATAGATTTGTATATGTTATAATGGAATATTATTGTTAGAGTGGGAATGATTATTGTATAAAGATAATAAATATTCTCCTGAGGCAGAAAACAAATCCTATGATTCTTTGTGTATATTGGGTAACACACAAGGTATACCACATGGAGTTTCATACTCATTTATTTTCGATAATAGGAGTGCATGGATACTATTTTATTCCCACTAATGAGTTTAGAAAAAAAATATTGTCTGAAATTTCAATAATTAATACCCTGAAAACTCAATCATTCATATTGACACAACTAATTAGGGGTAGTTGTGTATGTTTCAGAACATTACATCCATTATATCTTAATCAATATTTTATTTGTTTCTCCTATATGATAAATATTTATTTGTTCCATTGAGTGAGATACATTATAGAGTTTATGTGGGAGAAAATTTGAAGTGAACTAAGTGTAACACCCTGACCCCTTTAGACTGGAGTCAGTGCATTACTATGTAAATTGGAATATTCTGAAGGAATGAATGTCTAAATAAATGATTAGTTTAGTAGTCTTGACGAAACATGATACATAAATTTAACTCAAATTGCATTTGAAATTGTTTCAGAATACAAAACATAAGAAAAACTAAAAACCGAATCCATAGGAACTCAATAAATGATCTACTCTTCATCACCTTTTTAAGGTAAAAAGTAAATGGGGTGATCTAAAAAGATTAGTAAGGGTTACAAATGGGGAATAATTAATGAATAATAATTGAATTGTAAAAACATGACATAATCAATATGGAATGGTGAATAAATGAAAAACCCACACCATTAATATACTGAGAATGAACCTACATCCAAAGATTTTTTATAGTGAAAACATCATGGATAGTAAGAACTGATAACGAATAAAGAGAATGATTATTTATTGGAAATCATGTATCTGGCACATGATACCATAATACCATAAAATGGTTTAGTTCTGTGGGTAGAAAACCGTCTGATTTTTGGAAATAAACTCCAAGGGTATGTCACCAACTAATTTGTCCAATGAGACCTACCGATGCATCGAGGGGCTGTGGTACTCCACACCCACTACTTCATGTCCCAATAATTCATTACACATAGAATCAACACAATATCAATATTCATTTACATTATCCTCATAGAATAAAGGATACATATTCATAAATATTTCCACAGTCAAAACAATATTCAAAATAAATACATTCTGTAAAATGGTGTACAACATAGAAAATAATCATATCATTGAAATGAGAATATGTAAATTTAAATAGAATATAATTTAAATTGAAAAATTATATCAAATTTACAGTAGGTACACCACATCATAAAGAGTAGGTGCACAATATTAAGCAACTCACAATGAATTTAAAATTTAGGGAAAGCTCATTACCACGTTTTAATCAATTGAGTCGTATGAACCAAAGTTAATAAACACAAAATGAGTCACATAACACCATGAATATTAAAAAATCAAGATAATATATATCAAATTTCAATACACCTATACCCCATATAAGAAATAATAGGTGAACAATGGAAATCCCATAGAATTGAAAGTGGGATGAGAAAACCCTATACAATCATTTCGACATGGTAATGAGTGTTCTTGTGAGGGATTAATTATAGGTAAAAGGTTATCCCTTTATTTACATATCATAAGGGTAGTATGGGGGAGTTTCTAAATCATACCACATCATTTGGAATTTAAAAGAGGGATCAACATAGTGGAAATTCTTGAACAAAAGTGAGAGAGAGGATCCCTTACCTTATTCTTGATTGTATTCTTAATTGTTCATAATGACATGAATAATCAAATTCAGCTTCATTAATTAATATTTCCATAACCTCATTAAAATTTAATTGATATTTTATAACCTTATTAGGTTAATTAATGTCCATTTTTATTAGTTTAAGAGATTTTATTTTATTGTTTTGATAAAATTTTCTTCTTTGGTTTTCATGATTCGTTTACTTGAAATAATGAATTAATTTTTGTTTGAAATTTGGTTAAACATCCGAATTTTTTAATATAAATTATTAGTTAAATTAATGAGATGCAAATGTTCTTATAATTATTCTTGTTGTATACATTAAGGATGATTCTTTTTATAAGTTAATAAATGCTTGGATTTGGTTGGGCGGTTTGCTGGACAATAAACTTTTTTTGTTATATTATTCAATATTATGAGGGTGTATAGAGTCCAGAACATTAAAAAATATAAATTTAATATATTATGTTTTGGTTCAACAATTGGAAAGGTTTAATGACCATTATTGATGAAATTAATGTATATTGAAAACCCATCTTCCTTGAGAGTGAAAAATTATCATATCTTGGACGGTGTTAGCATTAATAATCTAAAAGGAGCGGAAAAAGAGATATAATGATGAAATATTTCATAAGCATAATAAAAATCCAGTACATGTAAGGTACTGGATTTTTCATGGAATTTTGTATGAGGTTAGGTGAAAAGAGAGAAACAAAATAATATAACTTGTAAAATAACTTGAAAGAAAAGAGATGAAAGGATCACCTCATGAGTACTTCTCCTTGAGAAAATCCATATGTCCATTGTTTTTGGACTTTTGGTGAGACCATAATGTATTAGAAGAGGGTATTGGGCATGGTAAGTGTATTTTGAATAATTTAGGCATGTATTGAAGCTTGAGTGATGGGGGAGAAAGAGGTGGTGAGGAGTGGTTTATATAGTAGATGGGAGAGGGGATTTCCCTATATTATAACCATTAATTTATTATTTCCCCACAAGACTAGGAAGAGTGAGTATTACATGACCATGAATAGTAATTTTATCATGTGAATCAGAATCAATTAGTCTTACATTATTAGAACATCATACATGACTATATACTTATTGTATTTAGCTTATTTTTAAAATTATGGTATTTCAGTATTCATAAAAAATCCATGTATTTCGGGAAAATACCAAAAATTCACATGAACAATTTTTTGTCATATAGAATCAAAAAATGAAGTCCATTTTACAGAAGAAATTTTCTAAATTTTATAAATTAAATATTTAATTTGAATCATTATTTAATCAAAAAATATAAACACATAAAATAATTATCTTTATTTTAACGATTCCTAAATTTATTTATTCATTCATGGCTATATATACTATTCATAAGAGTCGGGTTACTATTCATAAGGGTATGTTTCTATTCCTACGGGTGGGTTACTATGCATAAGGGTAGGTTACAATTCATTAAAAATTATGTTAATTTTATCAGACTCTATATATCATATTGAACACAACTGTTTATGTTAGATTTTCAAAATTCAAAACACACAAGTGGAAAATATAATATCAATGTCTTGGCTTTGACTATCTCCTAAATAACCAAGTGTTGTTTCATATAAAGTCAGTTCTTTATGATATATAATCTATGACATGAATGTATTTAAGAGAATCATTACACAAAATGTCTGGGGTGCTATATTATTCCTTCCTTTGGAAATTTCGTCCTCGAATTTTTTCATTTATAAAGCCCACCAAACCAATGATGGTGGTTCTTCTTCATCACATCCTCACATTCCCATGTTGCTTCCTCCATATTCTTGTTTCCCAATGAATCCTTACTAGATTAGTTATCTGATTTCTCAATACATGTTCCCTTGTGTCAAGGATCCTGATAGGCTTTTCACAGTACGACAAATAATGTTCCAATTCTATTTCTTAATTGGTGAGTACATGCATTGGGTGTGGCATTTATTTCTTCAATATTGACACATGGAAGAAATCATGAACATTTGAGAGACTTGGAGGCATTGAATAATAGTAATCCACAACTCCAAATTTTCCTGAATTTCAAATGTTCTGATGTACCTAGGGCACAATATCCCTTCTTAACAAACCTTTAGACACCCTTCCAAAGAGATACTTTCCGAAAGACATGTTCTCCCACTAGGAATTTTAAATCCTTTTTCTGATTGTCTGCATTACACTTCTTCCTACTTTGGGAAGCATTAATATATGCCAGGATTTTCTACACCTTTGGTGTCATCTCTTCAATATGTTATGGGCCTATAAGTTTCCTCTCACCAAACTCATCCCAACATGTTGGAGTTTTAATTCTCTATCCATATAATCCTTCATATCGAGTCATTTGAATACTAGAATGGAAACTATTATTGTATGCAGATTTCACCAATGTAAAGTATTGATCTGAAATACCTTGATGTCAAGAGAGAATGATCTCAACATGTATTCTAGAGTATGAATGGTCTTTTCAGGCTATCTGTTAGTTTTTGGGTGATAAGCAGTACTCATATGAAGCTCAATATTCAAGGCCTTCTAGAGACTTTTCCATAATTTTGATGTAAACCGGGGATGTTGATCAGAAAAAATCAATAGAGGTCCACCATAATGTATTAAAACATCATTAATATAATGTTTTGTTAGGAGCTAAAGTGGTAAATCTTCTCTTATAGGAAGGAAATGTTCTGATTTTGTGATATGATCAACAATTACCCATATTGCATCATTTCTTCTAGGTGTCCTCGGTAGTTCGGCGACAAAATATATCGTAATATAATCCCACATCCACATAGGAATAGGTGGAGGTTGAATCACTCCTCTAGTATGTTGTTTCTATGCCATCACTTCATGAAAAATTAGACACCTTGTTGAGTCGTCACCAATTTCCCTCTTCATATTATCCCACAAAAATTTATTCCTTCAAAACACTATACATATTTGTGCTACCCAGGTGTATAATTTTTTTTCTATGAGCATAATCTACTAGTTCACTTTTTAGGTCAAGTACTGATGGAACACATAACCTCTTCCCAAATTTCAGAACTCCTTCTATATACATGTAGTTTTCCAATCTCCCATCCTTGACATCATTAATTTTCTTGTGAATTTTCTCATCATCACATTGCAAGGGTTATGTATTCCCTAATAATGATGGTTTAGAAATCATTTGAAAGAGGATGGATGTTTCACCTTCCTTAACAATTCCCATACCCATATTCAGTAAATCCATGAATATAAGATCTATTTCAATCATTATTTGGGTCAAGTGTCTGTGATATTTCATGCTTAATGCATCTACAATATTATTTTCTTTTCCTGGGTGGTAGTGTATTGAACAATCATAATCCTTGAGTAACTCAAGCCACCTCATTTTCCTTATGTTTACTTCTTTTGCTGTGAAAATTTATTTCAAAATCTTGTGGTATATATAAATATCACATCTTTCTCCACAAAGATAATGTCTCCATATTTCCAAATCTAATATTATAGATTCTAACTCAAGATCATGAGTTGGATTATTTTAGTAATGAGCCATCTATTTTCTTGATTCATAAGCAATAACTTTATCATTTTTCATAAGGACTCAATCCAGTCAATTCTATAATGCATCGTTGTATATCACAAATCCTTCATTTCAAGATGGAAGAGTCAAAATTGGATCATTTATCGATATTCTTTTCAATTATTCGAAGCATTATGTACATTAATTTTTCCACAAAAACACAACTCTTTTATGTGTGAGGTTGGTTAGCGTGTTAGCCAGTCGACCAAAATTCTGATGAAAATGCCAATAGTAACCTACTATGCCAATAAATTTGCATACCTCAGTTATGTTTGTTGGTGTGGAAAAATCTTGGATTTCATTTGTCTTTTTATAATCAACTAGGATTCCATCCATAAATACAATATGGCCAGGAAAAGGAACATATTGATGCCCTAATTTTCACTTGCTAAACATTAAATATAATTAATTTCTTCTAAGTGTTTTCAGGATAATCCGCAAGTGATCCTCATGGTCTTTATTGATTTTTTATTATACTAGGATATCATCAATGAAAACCACAACAATGTTATTATTATATTCATTGAAAACACCATTCATTGAATCCATTAAAATAGAGGGTGCATTTTTCAGTCCAAAAGGCATCATTGTAGACTCGTAATGCCCAAAATTGGTTCAAAATGATGTCTTAGGAATATCTTCCTTTCTCGCATGAAGCTGATGATATCTGGACAGAAGATTAATCGTAGAAAATTATTGAGCTCCATGAAGTTGATCAAATAAATCATCAATAATAGGGAGAGGATACTTATTCTTTATTGTAATAGCATTGATTTCTATATAATAAATTTATAGCCTCTGTGATCCATCTTTCTTCACAACAAACAAGACTGGGGTTCCCCATAGAGAAAAACTAGGTCGAATAAATCCTATTTCACTCAACTCTTCTTGTTGTTTATTTATCTATACTAACTCCACAGTGGCCATTCTATAATGGGTATTTGATATAGGTATTTCTCTTGGAATTAAGTCAATGGAAAACTCAATTTCCTTCTCTGGAGTTTGTCCAGGTAAATCCTCTGGAAATACATAAATGAATTTTTTACCTATATGCACATCTTAAATATGAATATTTATTTTGTTTCCCATATATATTGTTGTATCTTCCTCAAACATTATTGAATTTAGTAGAGATACTGGGGGGTGGAACTAGATAAGAATCATGTGGAAAGGTTTGTTCTTTAATGATAAGAAATTCTACATCGTTTTAAAAAACTGCACCTTACTTTTTCTTGCAATAAATCTTCTTAAAAAAATTTGATAACCAATTCAAACTGATAATTATATAAAATTACGTCATTGGTGTGAAAGTAAGGTTAGAAACTAAATATTTTTTATGCGTAAATAGGGGGCTAGTTGACATGTATTTTTTTCAATGATGCATCCCCTTGGTGTTTTGACTGATAACTCCATTATTAAGTCAAATTGGACATGTCTAATTTAATTGGAAAATTGGGAAGATATAAATGAATGTGATGATCCATAATCAAAAAAAAATTTGGCTAAGTTTTAGAAAACAATTATAGTGCCTTCAAAAACATCATTATGAACTTCAACTTATGTGGTTGTAATAACATAAGATCTCCCTTGATCTTATGTCCTATTATAAGGCATGGTTACTTGGATCATAGGACACTAATTGCATAGTGTCCCATCTATCTAAAATTGTAGAATTGAATATCATCAAATGGTTTATTCCCCTTGAATTCATTAGATATATGACTCTTTTCTCCATTCTTAAAGAAAACTACCATGCCTTTCAAGAATTTCCCAAGATGATTTATTCCACAGTTATTGTATAATGAGAATTTAATAATTCCCTTGTTTTTTATTTTGTGGTTGACATTTCCCTTGGTTATCAAAGTACTTATTTTTATCATGGATTCCCTTGAAAACATTTGATCTAGACAATTCCATCTCTATTTTGATGGCACTTGATATAATTTCATCATATGATGACAATGTTTGAGAAGACAGCACATCGAATACATGGCTTAAGACCTTAAAATAAATGATCAATCTTATCTTCCGAGTCACGTATGCAGTTTACAGCATACCTGGCTAGCTATGTGAAGGTATCCTCATACCCTTCAACACAATCTTCTTCCCTTTTCTTTAAGCCAAGGAAATTCCTCGTTATTTCGGTTTGTTTCTCCTAAAGGAAATATTTTTCTAAAATATTTACTTAAAATTACTCATTCCTATATCTTCTATTTATTCTTCCTCCATGGTATTCTTAACCAAGGACCAACATTGATCATCATCACCCTTGAGGAAATATACTGCCAATACTACCTTTTCATTTTCATTTCATCTTAATGCCTTGAAAATATTTTCATGGGACTTTATCCATTACTCAACAACCACAGGATTAGTAGTCCCACCAAAATATGGGGGCTTCTTCCACATGAAATGATCCAACACATGTGTAGATTGGTTACATGTTATAACTTGAGTATTTTGTCACAATATGTTCATGATCTGATCTACTCCATCAATGATAGTGTTGACTTTCTCAGTGGAGAGATCCCTACATTTCCCATGACGATTGATTCCCCTTCTTCCATTAGACTCCATTTCTCAAAAAATGGATACACTAGATTAGGGTATGATTCATAATGTATAATCATAACTTAACAAAATATATAGCATAAATTGAGATCCTACACTTGGATAATCCCATAATCAGAGAAATTGTTTCATTAAGGAATAATTTACATTTCAATCCTTCGTAATGGCTTGTAAAGAAAATATGAATTATCCTAAGCATATCCACTGAGAGTGTCATAAACAATAGTGCATCAAGTCACATTTTTGTGTACCAGGAAACCCTAGGTCAAGCCCAAAACTGTTTTTTGGATATTTCACTCCTGGGTACATATGTGCCAGGGCAACCTATACCTACTCGTATCCAGAAAGGGATGTATTTTCAAAAGAATATTTATGTAATCTATTCATTACCAAAATACCATGAAAATATTGTACGTTTATCCTCAAATACTACCTTAGGTACTAATTCCATACTATACATTTCCAATTCATGATTCTAGGTTTCCTACTAAATTTTTATTGATATCAAATATAACACCCGACCCCTCTAGACTAGAGCTGGTGAATTAACAAGTACATTTCCATTGTTATAAGAAATGAATGCTTGAAGGACCGATCAGTTTAGTAGTCTTGAAAAAATGTGATACATAAATTTATCTCAAATTACATTATAAAAGATTACAAAATACAATACATACAAAAAACTAAAAACTGCATCCATAAGAACTCAATAAATGATCTCATCTACATCACCATTTGAAGGTAAACAATGATGGTTGTGAGCTAAAATGCTTAGAAATGGATACAAATTGTAGATTCATGAATAAAATTAACATAATTGTAAACAACTTGACATTATCAATATGGATTGGTGAATAAATGAAAAACTAACGCCATTAATAAACGTAGATTGAAACTGCATCCATTGATTTTTCCCTAGTGAAAACCTCATGGACTGTAATAATTGATCCTGAATACAGAGAATTATTATTAAATGAACTTCATGTATCTGGAACATGATATTATAATACCATAAAATTGGTTTAGTTCTGTGGGTAGAAACCCGTCTTCTTTTTGGAAACAAACTCGAAGGGTTTGTCGCCAACATCTTACTCAGGAGACCAACCAAGGCATCGAGGGGTTGTAGCATGACCCCGCCACTAATGCATTTCCAAATAAATATTTTTAAATGTTTTCAACAAATTATCAATATGCCTCTACCTTATCTGTTTAGAATAGATGATACAGATTCATCAATATTTCTAATGTCAAAACAACATTAAAAATAAATACCATATGTAAAATGTTATACGGAATAGAAAATATTAATATCCATGATATGAGAATACTGATATTTAAATGTTATATATGTTCTATTGAAAAATGATCTCAAATGGGTTGTAGTTACATCACATAAGAAATAGTTGGTGCACAACACTAAGAAAGTCACAGTGAAGTGAAAATTGAGACAAAGCTCGTCATCACGTTGTAATCAATTGAGTCGTATGAACAAAAGTTAATAAAAGACAAATGAATAATAGAATACCATGAATATAAAGTGAAAAATGATAATATATATCAAATGTATTTACACTTATACCACATAAAAGAAATACGTGGCGAACAATGGAAATCCCACAAAATTGAAATTGCGATGAGAAAACCCTTTTCAAACACTTTGGCATGGTAACCAGTGTGCAATGGAGGGACTAATGAGAGGTAAAGGGGTATCCCATTAATTATATATCATAAGTCTAGTATGGGGGATGTGAAAAATCATACTCCATCATGAGGAATTAAAAAAAAAGGGCACCACAAAGGGGAAATTCTTGACCAAAAGATAGAGAGGGATCCCTTACCTTATGATTGAATGTGTTCTTTATTGTTCGTAATGACCTGAATAATCATATTTAGCTTCATTAATTAATAATTCCAGATCCCCATCAAAATTTAATTGATATTTTATAACCTTATTATGTTCATTAACGTCTTTTTTGATGGGTTTATGAGATTCAATTTTATCATTTTGGTAGCATTTTCTACTTTGGTTTCTATAATTTGTTTATTGTATTAATTAATAGATATTTTCTTGAAATGTAGATAAACATCCAGATTTTATAAAATAAATTATTAGAGAAATTAATGAGATATGAATTGTTTTATAATGATTCTGGTTATATACCATAAGGATGAATCATTCGATGAGTCAATAAACACTTGGATTTGGCTTGGCAGTTTTGTGCACAATAAAACTGTTTTGTATTATTATTCCATATTATGAGTGTGTAAGGATTCCAAAACATTAAATAAGATAAAATACATATATTATGATCTAGTTAATCCATTGAAAAGGTTTCTTGACCAGTATTGAAGATATTAATGCAAATTGAAAATCTTTTTTTTAGTATGGTAAATTAACAAATCTCAGAGGGTGTTTGCATTTATTGTAAAAAAGGAGGGGAAATAGAGATTAGGATAAAATATTTCATTAAAATAATGAAAATACAGTAAATGTATGGTAATGTAATTATCATGTAATTTGGATTAGTTGAGGTTAGGAGAGACCAACAAAATAATAAAGCTTGTAAAATAATTTGAAAGAAAAGAGAAGAGAGGTTCGCCTCTTGAGTAATCCTCCTTGAGAAATTCATAAAAGTCTATTGTTTTTGTCCTTTTGGTGATACCAGTAGGTCTTGAAAGTGGTAAGAATACTTTGGAAGATTATTTGAATGAATTTTGTCAATTATTGAAGCAAGATAGTTTAAGGGGGAAGAGCGGGTGAGGGTGATTTATATATTGGAGGGGAGATGGGATTACACTATATCATAATCATTAATTTATAATTTCTCCACAACACAAGGAATAGTGAGTCTTCCATGGAAATGAATAGTAATTTTATCATGTGAATCTGATTAAATTGGGAATACATCAGAATTACATCATTCATGACTCTATATTTACTATATTTAGCTTATTTTGTAAATTTTAGTATTTCACTATTCATAAAAAATTCAAGTTTTTCATTAAAATACCAAATATTCACCTTAAACATTTTTCAATTTTTAGAATCCGAAAATGAAGTCCATTTTACAAAAATAATTTTCTTAATAATATTAATTAAATATTTAATTAAAATCATAATTTAATCGAAAAATATAATTACCTAAAGTATGCATCTTTATTTTAAATGTGCCTAAATTTATTTATACATTCATGGGTATGGATACCATTCCTATGAGTCGTGTAAATATTTGTAACGGTAAGTTGATATTCAAAAGGGTAGGTCACTATTCATAATGGTCTGTTACTATTCAACTGAAAATAAGTTAATTTTATCAGAATCTAAATATCAACCTGAACACAACTGTGTATGTCATATTTTCAAAATTCCCAACAACCATGTGGAAAATTTATGTTCAATGGATAGGCTATGAATATATCCTAAATAACCATGTGATATTTGAAAAAAAAACTCAGTGTTTTATGAAATATTAGCTATGACTCAAATGAATTTAAGAGAAAAATACCACCAAATGTTTGGGGTGATACACTAAGACATTCTGTACCAGTCCATGTTGTCGGATGAGAAGTTGTGCATTAAAATAGTCACGAACCAACATGGGTATACCATAAAGATGAAACCTAAGATAGCCCATGGAAAGTATCTAAGGTAATTCCCAATATTAATGTGATACCAACAAGGAGCTAAGTATAAAATAATTACCTTTAGAGTGATTTCACTAGAAAATACATAAAAATATCTATCAATAATATTCAAAAGAACTATATCCCAACACATAATATAAATAATGGTAATTTTGTAAAAAATTAAAACATAACAAGATAGATTTATATAATAAGAATAGGAAAATGTTGTAGTGAAATGATAATGCATGTATTGGTACATGGAATAAAAAATAAAATTGATTTTGCAACACATGTAAATAACACAAGTGGGTGAACATCCCATTATGAAACCACTATTTTATGCACACTAAAATGATATAATAAACATCACTCTAAAGAAGTGTGTTTACCTTTCCTATATAATATATGATAATTTATTCACACACATATTGTGTTTTTTATAGTTATTGTTCAATAACCAAGTCGAGTCCCACATTGTATTATATAAGTCGAATTTATTAAATAAATCAATTATTATTAATTTAAATGTATAAATTTATAGGGGATCAAAATTTCGTAATCATGAATAAACTAGAAATAATATCAACATTGAAAAAGATTTTATTTAGAGGCATGATAATTACTTTTCTTTGTCGGAAAGAAAACCTTGAAATATATTATTCAATAAAAGTTTGAAAAGATTTTATGTATGATGTATTTTAAAAATTATTACATCCAACGTAGAAAACAATTCCATTTATAAAAATGAGGGACCATGGTAAGGATCCATATTGTATATCTGGTTTTTATTATATAGGATCATAAAATGTAAAATGTCCAAGGAAAAATAATCATTTCCTCAATCACACCCTTAATACTCAGTACTACAGATAAATGATAATAATTATTTGTCAACCCTTCCATTGAAATTATTAGTCAGTCTTTTCATGCTATATCCATGGCTAAGGATACTAACAAAAACATATATATTTTTTCTAATACAACCCTCATAATACTCAGTCTCTTATAGGTTTCCCCTATACTACAAGAACCATATTACATAATTCATATCATTTCAAAGCGGTTATTCCTAAATAAAATTGAAACATTATCCAAAAAAATAAAATCACCCCCAAAACTTAGATTGACATTAAAGTAAAACATTTTAAGGATTAACTAATTTTCTACATTAAAAATAGTTTTGAGGAAAAAAAATATACTAAAACAATTTAAAAATTATTTTGATAATAATCAAGAAAGAAATAATCATATAGACATTTTATGAAACCACCATCCTAAAACACATCAAATTTTGAAATATTTGATTGGATCAAAAAAATAAAGATTTAAAAGAAATAATGGATATCAATTTGAACCCTAAATTATAAATCCTCATGAATAATTATATATCAAAGACACCACTAGGTTTTTATATTCATAAAGTGAATAAAAACACAATAAATAAAGAAAA
The DNA here is from genome assembly GCA_963277665.1 of Viscum album. Taxonomy (NCBI): domain Eukaryota; kingdom Viridiplantae; phylum Streptophyta; class Magnoliopsida; order Santalales; family Viscaceae; genus Viscum; species Viscum album. The sequence continues at coordinate 511,283,240 of OY728141.1, read as the reverse complement.
CGATTTCTATTTATTAGAGAAACCACTTATCATGATGTACCTTGAATATATATGGAGAATGTGCTTAAAAATAACACTATGAATGAAATTAAATAAGGTTGACATATGATATAGATCACTGGGTTTTATATATCCAAAACAAAAGAATTTATAGGGTTATCTATGGCCATGGAGAAAATGGAAAATCCAATAAATAAATTTCTCGGATGACAGGGTCGTGATGAGAATATTGGATTCATGACAAGATTCAATTGCACCCAACTGGTTAACAACAAAAAAGTGGTTCATGATTTTATATATAGATACATATAATTGGTCTTAGCATCATAATCATTCCCAAAAATAAAGGCTCATTTTCATTGTAAAAATTTATTAAAAAATAGATATTTCTCTATTAAAGAGATAAAACACCAAAATGGTTGATAAGATCATTAATAGATGATGTAAAATGTATATTTATTACATTTTAGATGAATTAAATAATGGATTATGTTAATTCTATCGAGCATATTAATTATTTTCTTTATAAAATTTAGTCGATGATTTGTTTTTCAAAAAAATGTATCTACACCCTAGAATATGATTATCATGCCCATGCATGATAATATTCTTTCCTCTATTACCATAGAACTCATAGCAAGATAATAGATTTTTAATGTAAAATCATTTCATGGGAACCAACTATCATCATTGTTTTCTTGACCATTTAAATTTATATATCCAAATTGATTTCTTCTAATATCTTTATATGAGAAGGGTAAAGTTGATACCTCCAGAGTAATACACATGAAATTAATAATATATTTTATTTAACAATTTTTGTAATTCCAAATGAAATGCCACTTTAATATTTTTCATAATAATATCAAATATGCCCATGTATCTCTAAGTTAATTTCACCTAATTCCCATCATTTTGGAGAAAAAATTTTTATGGAACACTCAAGAGTACCTAACGACAAACAAAAAAGCACTGAAGGATAGAACTAGTACTTAATATAAAATTTTTACCATCTCATAGATATCACAAAAATTTCATGAATATTCTAGATCTTATTTATAGTCTCTTAAAAATACACAACAAAACAAAAAAAGATTCATTGACCTAAGAACAACACTGGTTTGATCATAAATTACAATCATACATGTCTTACACAAAATAAATTCAAATAGAAACATATATCTTTTGATATATTAAAATTATACAATTCCCAAATGAAAATCCCATGAACCTTTAAAATGAAGAATGTATGCAGATACAATATCCTATAGAACATGATTAACTCAATAAATTTGACTATATTTATGTGAAATTTTTTCAATTCAGAGACAAAAATGATACTACATATCGTCATAAAATAATTTAAAATAATTATTGTTCAACTCGGGGAATCTCAATCAAAATGGAAGATATATGAACTCTATGCTACCGCATAATGTCTAGAATCCAAAAAGTTCATAACTCCTAAACCTTAGTTATATATCATTTTCAAATAAAATGATCTCATATGGTTTTTCATTTAGTACCCAACAAGAGGGAATTATTCCCTTATGTAATCCATGGTAGTAAAATAACAAATATGTGGAAAATCAGCCCACTCCCATACCATAATAAGAAGTGGTTTAAGTAAAGTAGATTACATTTGGTTTGGTATTTTTATCTACATACATGAATAACAACAAAATATAAAATCTATTATATCCCACTGTAAATCATGTCTCAAAAATAGTCGTTCCTTGTCATAATACATCTATATATTTCCTTCGTGAATGGTTCATTGATGGACAGAAAACTACTACATCACCACCTTTATAATGGTTGAAATAACAACACGTAGGTTCGTGTGACAAAAAACATAATCCATAGAGAAATAAAACCCATTGAAGTTCACTCCATCACATAAATAAATATTGATACTCAAGAATTCTCTAACCAGTAGATACTCCTAAAACCCCAAATCATGGAGAGTTAGTGATAACTAAATACTCACTAGATATACATTCTCCCCAAAAATATTAACATAAATGTTCATCCTAGGAAGATTCCCATGAGTTTCCATTCGTCCTTTGACTGTAGCACAACAATAGAGTGAACTATCCTATATGGGAAGGAAACAAATATTACTCATTACTGAGGTGTTGGTCATGTGGAAATTAAATTGATATAATTACTCAATTTAACACCACTCTAAGTGATTTGGGAACTTCTTAGAGAATATATAACTCAAAATTTTACGGACATAAAAAAGAGGATCTTTTCCCCAAAAAGGTAATATCACCAAATGTTAAGGGAGTACGTGATTATTGTATGATCATGGTCATGGGTGGGGTAATTCTTATTTTGTTACCAATGAATTAAATAACCATACTCTATAACTTTTTTACCTTTTATAGGAACATATCCCAAACTTTTTCATGATGAATACCAATATACCATATATATCTGTAAATTTTTTTTAATGTAATGGATAAGATCACAGGAAAATCACCACATTAATTCATTATTGAAACCATAAAATCTAGAATACCTTGATAATTTAAATCCCATTCATTTTTTAGATATTAAAAGATATTCTATATTTGATAAATTATTTACAAGTCACTAGAAATTTCCAGAACCAATAATCATAAAATCTTGAATTAAATTTAATAGATCTTCCCCTAAAAATATAATTTTTTCATTCCCAGGACAAAATGAGAATTCATTATACTGTAAATAATTTTCTATGAATTTAACTTATGGGATCCAAATGTGCCACTTCTATAACATAGTATATTGTCATCGTTATCTAATAGATCATAAATCTACTTTTATAGGGATGATGATCACTTTAATTTCTAGAAGTAGAATAAATAATGTTATCATCCATAAACAACATGATTATGGAATCTATGTATTGGTGTAATATCTATTTCATTAGATATTCATAAATAATAACGGATTGTTTGTTATGAAAAAACAATTTAAAGAAAACAAAAAGTGACCATACCTACTCCTTAAGGTATTATTTGGAATAAATGTCACCATATTTTGGTTTCAATGGTATCTAACCTGAATATAAATTTTAATGAACTATTAATAAACATTAAATTTTTCAAAATAATAATTAATGAATGTTATGGGAAATTTAATTTTTTATCACCCTTTTGATACACTGATAATCGAACTATAAATTGATAGATACATTGGCCTTATTGGAAAACAATATTAGGCAAACCAAGGATTATATACACGGGTAAATGGATCCCTTGGACTCAAAGTAGTCTAACATTATTTTGAAATATTTCAATTCTACTCATTATATACAGTATGTATGTATCTATATTATATGTATCCAATGTAGAAATTCAATCATTAGCATTACTTCTCTATTGGGAGGTATACAGGAAATGTCGGTTGGAAACACCCAATAAAATATGTTAAACACCGTAAAAAGTTATTCACTCAAGTTTTATAATTAAATATCAACTAATAAAGGATACCAATTTTCTAAAATGTGGTATATAAGGTCACTCTCAATTATTCCTTAGATCCAATTCTCTTTGAAATAACATTCAGTTACTATTAGGAAAAGTAGAAGAGACCCATTAATGTTAAAAATAAATATGAGTTCTATGGGAATCCTTGTAGTGAATCCTGATAATTACATCAAAGGTATATATATTGAGAAATATTAATTACCAATCCATCTCATCCTCATATATCAATAAGGTTCATGGGGCACATTAGACTCCCTTCTGTGCTCTCACCTTGGGAGGGATCTCTATTTCAATATAATATGGCCTGATTTCCACATGTATATTAAAAAATCATAAATAAGTTTTTAAAAACTGATTGATAAGAACCCATATAAAATATATCATTATTTTTAAATTATGATATAAAGAGAATAACTCTAATAATTATTAGGTCTACCTTAATTAATAATGGAAACTTTGACACTAAAAATAACTACTTTTCTATAAATAATGTGTAAGACTTTCCCCCCCATACACATGCCTAAAATCCAACATCCTTAGAATCATATGAATTCACTTGTGTTCCTCTTTGTCCAAAAAATATTAAAAATCATCTAGGAAGATAAATCTTGATAGAACAGTTATATATGACCCATATATCAACAAAGAATAATATGTTGGATGCTTCTAGGAAATAAAATTTCATATTCAATATTTTATCAAACATGTAGAAAGTTAGATGGACTTTTCTTTCTACTATGGGAGGTATATGATTATTCCACGTATAGGATCCACTAACACTTCTTATAGATCCTTATTCCACTTAAGTTTCGTTATGTATTGGCCAACATAACAACCAAAATAAGTGGGATAAATCCAAACCAACATCAACATTTTAATATGATAAATATTTTCAATAAAGACCCTATATACAACCATTGTATTAGTGGAATATTATATACTAAATATATGAGAATAGATATATATTCACATTCCCATTTGAAACCACCGATCCATTATGTTTTTATTCTATATAATATCTTGTTATAAAATTAAATATTCATAAAAACGAATGAAATATTCCATTAATATTGAGTCACCATATTTGCGAGTGACAATGTTTATAAATTTTTTTAAATCCATAGACTCTAGGAAAATATATTATGTAACATTGGATTTTAAATCCATTCTATTCCAAACCATCCTGCTACTTTTCCTAATCCACAAAATCCAACCTCTATTGACTATGCCCTTCAAGAATGAATATAGAAAATTCTCCTTAACAGAATCTAGAGTCTCCATAGTCATATACAACATGAGGATCAAAAACCCCTATAATGATCTATGTTTCTAATTGATAAATGTTTTGTAGTGATTCATACTACATTAATTCTTTAGGTCAATATACCTAATGTGAGAAGGTACTAGAGGTACCCCTTTATCGATTGGATAGACCAGTCTCACTACAAAACTGATAAGATCAAACAAATTATTTTATCATGTAATTTTATTATCAACACCCACCCATAGAAAATCTAGAACTATTATTGGAGGTATGGTGGTATAAAATAATTGAAAAAGTGGTGAAAACATCAATCATGGGATCATTATCAATAAAATCTGAAATTGAATGAATGAATTGCTCAGGAATACACATTCCTCGGTATCACATGGAAATATAAGACTCACCATGATGATAGATAGAGTTGAATTCACTCAAAATCAACTCCTTATGAGATAATAGTGTTAAATACTTTAGAATAATATATCCTCTATCACACACCAATAACCATCTTTTTTTCTTTTATTAACCGAACAGGGTCTTCCGAGATTAGTAATCCTAAGTCGGTGTGTAGAAAGACTCAAAGAGTGTTTTTAATCACCACATTCTGGAGATAAGCTCTAGATAATAGATGAATCACCATGGTAGTGATTTTACATTCAAATAAATAAAAGTAATATCAATAAAGAATAAGGAAAATAATATAACACCAAAAATTATCATAAAAAAGGAAACTCAAAAATATTATTTAACAAAACAAGAAAAGATTAGGAATATGGTAGAAAATACTAAATTGACATAGTTTCAAAAAAGTACATGTCTAGGGAACATCACTAAACAAAAAAAAATTAAAACACTTCTCAACATCATTTATAGGTCAATATCCAGGTGTTCCATCATGATAAAAGAAATATTAATTACCTCAGATAAAAATTCCCTATCAATGAGGGTATATTCCATTTCCATCATCTAACATATAAAAGACGATATACACCCATTATGTGTATGCAATGTGTAAGCTCAATGGTTCAATTTGGTCCCAAAAATTATTCTATAAGAAAATTTATTAAATAAATAATTTTTTCAAAATTTAATATTATAAAAAATTAGTGGTTCAAATTTTCATAATCTTACCCAAAATATGAAGAATAATTTCATTATTATAGTTTTAAAAGAAATGAATGATAATAACAATTCATGGTCTAAATCAAAATAATTATATGAAAAATTATATAACAGATTTAAAATCATCTATCTATAATCCATTTAAAAACAAGTATAAAAGTCCAATTTAGAAAATAAACCCATTTGGAATAATTAATCACCATGGTAAGGAGTAATAAAGTATATCATGTAATGTATATATAGGATCCTTACACTTCAAATTAATAAGAGAAAATAACCACATGCACATTCAAATCCCTATAACTCAGGCCTAGGGACAGTATATCACCAAATTGAGTCTCCTATTCCTAAATAATTTTTACTTACTATTTTTTAGTGAATCCATTGATTTGGTTACTAACCAAACCTAGGCATGCATGTCCATGACATCTAACATAATACTCAGGCTCAAAAGGTCTATCCTACTTTCATAGAGGCACCCGTTTTCACATTTAAAAATCATTTTAGTGGGGATTTTCATTAATTAAAATAAATTTGTGCCATTTCAGCTAAATTTTATTCCAAAAAAGGATTAAAAATTCATACACACCATTTTCAGATTCAATTAATTTTCCCCATTGAAAAAATATTTCATGATAAAACAATTCCACTAAAAATTTAAATCCCCTTTGGAAAATAACCATGAGGAATGGTTCATATGAAATATCAATTTTATGAAACCACCTCCCCCAAAATTTTATATTAGATAAAAAAATTTAGGATACATAAAAAATAGTGAAGAGACACAAATGAGGAATGATATAACCCTTAACCACAAATAGTCATCATGAATACTGAATCCAAAAAACCCCTAGATGTAAATAGCCTAATGGTGAATGGAAATAAAAATATATAATTGATAATATTAATAAATGATGACCTAAAAACATAACATGAATATCAATGTTGAACTGCCTCTAAAATCCACCAAATAAAAAATGAGATAAAGAATCAGTATGAGGGAGACATGACTTGTTCCAAGATATAAAAACTGATGAAATAATATTGTTATGTTGTTGCATTAAAAAATGATGAATTTACAGTATAAATAGGTAGTATGATTTTTTTTCATAATTAATTCATGATTCATGTTGTTAATCAATTTCCCCCAGTTTTTCAACAATATAAAAATTTGTTTCTGATGTGAACCGTCGATATATAAAATTAGAATCAGTTTTTTGATTATTAATTATTCATATTACTCATTAAAATTATATACTACTACAATAGGAGATATATAAATACTAAAATTAGATAACACAACATAAATGTAGACAAGATTTTCAAGATATTGATGAATAATACAATGAATCACCTTGTATTAGAAATCAATATCATTTTCTGAAAAACCAGACCACCACCACACCATTGATGGCGATGAGAAGACATTACCTAAAGAAACAATAGAATATGATCATAACATTGATTTTTGATATTTATAATCTATTCTATTCCATATATCTATCATTAAATGTACCATTTCATATGATGAAAACTTTTGTGGAGTTGCATTCATTTATCTAATGCATGTACTAGCCAAATATTTTACTCAAACATCGTGATGCTTGAATTAATTCATTATTCCCCAAGAAGACTCCAAATAATACATAACACACTACCATGCGATATATGTTGTTTGTATTCTTGTTGGCACAAAGTAAGGGTGAAACTATTTAAACATGATTCTCTTTTCATTTTCCTCTTTTAGACATACGGTGTTAGAATGTCATGGTTCAAGATACAATCCTTCTCAAACATAGAGTGTTTATTTTGGCTCATCTATACACATAAGTGAGGGGTCATATTTGGGTTTTCCTTTATGATCATCTTCACACCCATCAAAAAATGGTTAAAACGTTTTTAGACTCATCTTTGATGAACAACAGTCCAATTATTCATTTTATTTTTATGTGCTTTTATAATACTTTCATAGTGATCTTGGATTTATAGTTTCTATTTCATCCACACATTTATTATCTATTAATAAACCTCATGGAAACCCATCCATTGATACATATTTCTTTACATCCTACTAATCACAATATAAAATATATAATAAATCAATAATTCAATAAAATGAACACACCTATGTCATGTCATAATAACAAAAATAACACAGATAAGCATTTAATATCATAATGGAAATAATTACATATATTCATATATTTTTTCGTCATTTAATAATACAATGTATTTTAATTATATTTCAACAATAATCAAATTCCTCAAATATATTTCATCTCTAACAAATTTATTTTCATATGAAAAATTAATATAATATTATAATCTAAACTAATATTTATTATGATAAGTATTGAATCTAAAATATTTATCTTCCATTATTAATAATAGACATATCTCACATATTCATACAAAAAATTATTATTTTAAAAATATATTTTAATTTTAACCAAACTCATGAAAAATATTATCGTTTTGGTTTTTATTTAAAATTTTCCACAAAATTATTTATGTCATAATGATCAAAAAATTACATATGAAATTCTACTTATCTCCATCAGAATTCTAGTTCTCTCCACCAAAATTAGTCTGTATGTTTTCAAGACATATGGATAGATAGTAGAACTCTAGTGGGATTCACTAAGGTTTTGGTGCGCCGTTGTAGTGACGAAGAGACACTAGTGCTTATACTTCATTATAACCAACATTTTTCCTACCATTAAAATAAGTTATATCTCTCTAATATATCATGTTAAAATTGTTATTATAAAAGAACAATCAATTTATTTCAATTATAAATCAAATTAATTAATAATCCCATGTTTTTTAATTTAGTTCCTTGTATGAATCAAAATATAAACCTTAATTTATAGGGCTAGGCATAGACAATTTTGTTTTTTTCATGCTGAGTGTTTTGAATTGTAATATTCCTCTGTGAATTAACACATATATTTTCATTATATTACACATTTGGGTTCTTATTCATGGTTTCTTGCTCCGTTTTATACTCATACTAAGAATAAACATCATAGTGGATTGGTAACTCTGATATTGATGATATTGGTTGAGGAAGGGTCCAATTAAGTGGAACATTGTCCACCTAGAAAAGATTGGTCAACACAATCATGGTGGGACTTAAAACATTCATTGTTAATATTTCCATATATTTATTTATTTTCATATTATGTTGAGTCCAATTAAAATCTAATATAAGTCTAGTATATGCATAACAAAATTATGTTTTATTTGGGGTCCTTTTTAGTTAACATGTTGGATTTCCAAATGAATGTAATTTAACAATTATTTTTTTATTTAAGATTGTAGCAAGTTTAATATTCATTACAATTTTCTTCTATTTTATTTCCACAATAGTAATTTTATTATTATCTTGCTTATCTTCCATTATGTCATATTTTATTCCTATGTTTTACCTTTATGTGGGTTTCTCCCAACCTATTTGTATGCATTTTGTAATTTCATTTATGATTACTTGAGATATTGAGGACCCCTACATAGGATTTTTGTCATGTCAGAAACAATTTCACTAGTGGATAATACCATTACATAATGAGATTTTAGCCTTATTAATGTGTAATTATCCCCATACATAGCCATGGTAAAGAATGGGTTACCTATACATGAGATTTGGTAAACCCTTGCATGTAAATTTTATTGGTTGGTTTAACATTTTGAGATCCAAGGATGACCATTATGTGAGATGGGAGATGGCGGTTTTACGCTTGTGTGACAAGAGTTCGAACCTTACATAACAGGTGATAGAACACTTATAATTTTGTTTATATAACCATATAAAATAGGTGATATACCCTTATGTGATAACTGTATTAGAATTTATGCATCTATTTTATTGTCCTTTATCTATTTTTTATTTTTCTATTAGTTTTGTTTTTTCTGGCCATTACAGTTGTTACATCCCGATAATTCTATTTCACAAGTGATATTGAGATATTTCCACAACCTCAATATATGGGGTGTATTTCAGCACATGATAACCAAAATAAATTCAATAGATTAATAAACATCTTCTTAGGGTTTTCTGTACTGCCTCCAGGGAGAGAGTTTCTTCCATTGGAGGTTGTCTAGAGATTGGGGCATCAATGACTACCAGATTTGTTGTCACCTTTATATTGATGAATAGAGTTTTCTAATGTTGTCTTTGTTGGTTATTTTTATCTTAATCTAGAGGCTTTCTCTAATCTTTTCCTTAAAAACAAAAATATACATGAAGAGATTCATGTTAATGTCTATTTGGTAAATCATGTCTTGCGAATTGAGGACATCTATTTACTAATCGCTATTATTTCTTATTGAATTTTTTTCAGCACATTTTTATTGTCTTTTACTGATTTTTATGACAGGATTCTGATATTCTATATTTTCTTCTATAAGATTATATTTATCAAGAAAAAATATAATAAGTAGGGAGGTGTTCATTCTTGGAAATCAGACCAACTAGTAAAAAATTACATTAGATCTCTGGAATTCTTTACCACTTTCCTTCTTTATTTATTGATACCTTTTTTCATGTTTTCATATTTTTGTTATCTTATTGGAACAATTGATGTTTTTTTTGTAGGAAATGCATTTTGTTTCTGTTTTTATTAAATAATTAAAAGGTCGATTAAGTAGAGCATTGTAATTTCTCAATGGTTTTTTGGAGACCATCGTGACAACAAAAAATCTCAAGGGATGTTAGAAAATGGAGGGGTTCCATGTAGTTGTTTTTTAAATATTAAAAAAAATTCCTCAATGAGATGGAGAATAAAAAATGATAGAGCTGATAAATACGTGGCTATAGCCCCTTCATTACAACGGAAAATATTCGTGGAAAATACAGAATAACTCTAATTTCTAAACAAAAGTGGTGCTCCATGAATCTAGAATTATATGAAATATTTAGAATCATAAGGACACTAGTTAACTCTTCACTGATGATAATGATTTTTTGTTTTGATTGATTTTTATAATAGGTTTTTTTCATTGGATCTTTGAGCTTCACTAAGAAAGTGTGTTCTGTGAAGGTATAATGCTTCACAAAAGAGTGATATTTGTGATGGAAATATGAAAAAGGTAGTTTTGAACAATAGGCATTCAGTGAATTATGATTTCCAAGTGAATAAACTCATATCTATGGTGAAAGAAGAGTCTTGTCAAGGATAGGTACAATGTCTTCATTTCGAAAATATTGAAGAGACCTTGATGTCGATAAAATATGTAATATGTCACCCAAGGTAGTGGGCAAGGATGGTCTATAGATTTTTTTGTAGGATCGAAATATAATATGAGATGCTCAATATACAAGAGGGGGGGTGAATTGTATACTTTAAAAATTCCTTTGGAACCTTTAAAGTTAGTTATGAATAACTAGAGTTTCCTTAAGAAAAGGAAAGAGCTAAGTTTAACAAAGTTAATCTAAGTAAATTCACAACACCTCTAACACCGAACTGAACTTGGAAAGGGATTCCAAAAGTAAGTTCCGAAAATATGATCCCGGAGATTGAAACTTAACAAAAGTTACAATATAAGATTCTACCTTAAAGCGTATAGAATCTAAACTAATCAGAGTAAGTAAGGAAGTATAAGAAAGTTATACTTTCCTTAAGATACAAATTGCAGCGGTATAAAAACAAGTAGTAAAACTACTAGTAACAAGATAATAGTCTTTTAACCCAAATATAAGGGTATCCAACAACCTTGGATAAAGGTCCCTTGATTTATACTTTCAAGCAAGTCTGTCTTACCCACACCAGGGTAAGCCCTCGATACGAAGATCGGTGTCTCTGTCTTGCTATCCCCGCAAGCCCTCAACTTCAAGGTAGTTGGCAACCTCTGTCTTTCTCAGCAAGAAAGCCCTCGATCATTAAGGTAGTCGGCACCTCTGTCTTTCTCAGCAAGAAAGCCCTCGATCTTTAAGGTAGTCGGCACCTCTGTCTTCCTATCCCCGGAAGCCCTCGAATGTAATCACCAACATTCGGAGTCGCATGAAGCTTTTAGAGTTAATAAGAGACTCTCTCTCTAGAAATCACTTCAACAGCATGTAGGCACAAAACTCAGTTGTTTTTTCAACAGCACCGAGCTCTTTCAAATGAGATCCTATTTATAGGTAAGGTCGTCTCCTTCTCCAACGGTCATATTTTCCTTAATGTTCGGAGGGACCTGTACACGTGTCACTTAGACAACGGTTAGTTTATAACAAAATGGACGACATCGTTTTATAACAAAGTAAGTGTAACAGAATGTACGATATCGTTTTAAACTCTAACATAAAGGTTCGGAATAGAAACTTCGGAGTGAAGGTTCGGAGTGAATAAATTCAATGTGTATAAAACAACGATAATCAGATTCTGTTTAATAGGAGAATTCGGAATGAGAATTCGGAGTAGGAATTCGGAATAGGAATTCGTTATCAGAAATCGTAATGAGAATTCGGAACGAGATTTCTTCATTAGAATTCGTAATGAGAATTCTTCATTGGAATTCGTAATGGGAATTATTCATTATAATTCGTAATGAGAATTCTTCATTGGAATTCGTAATAAGAATTCTTCTTCAGAATTCGTAATGAGAATTCGGAATGGGATTTCTTCATTAGAGTTCGTAATGAGAATTCTTCTTCAGAATTCATATCCTGAATCTAGAATAGAACTTAGTCAGAGTTCATATCCGGAATTCGGAATGAAACTTCCTTATAGTTCTTGTCCAGAATCTGAACCCTAAAATAGAATGCTTTTATATCAAAGTTTTAATGACTCCGAGAAAAATGAATCCAAAACTTATACTTGAGAAAAATATTGATGAAAATATGATAATGATAATTTTTCTTATAAAAGCGAGTTTCCTTAAGAAAGCAATTTTCCTTATAAAAGCAATTTTCCTTAAGAAAGCATTTTTCCTTATAAAAGCGATTTTTTTAAGAAAGCAATTTTCCTTATCAAAGAAATTTTCCTTAAGAAAGAATTTTTCCTTACAAAAGAAATTTTCCTTAAGAAAGCATTTTTCCTTACAAAAGCGATTTTCCTTAAACATAAGGTGTTTGTGATTTTCAAAACAAGAAGGAATGGAAAAGTCATAAGGAAAACCTTATTGACTCAACAATCTCCCCCTTTTTGGAAAGCACAAACATCCTTACGAAAAAGCTATTCTAAGAAGAAATAAACACATTAAAGCTTATCTCCCTTGGTTTAAGGATATAGATGAACACGACTAACTCCCCCTTAGGCTTTGACACTCTAAGGATCGTATTCATATTTCCGGAGTGATGTTTCTTTAAGAAAAAACTCCCCCTTAAACAAACTCTTATTAGAGTTCTTTTTCCTTGGGTATTTTCTTTCTCCCCCTTTGATAAGCACTTATTAGATTTCCTCTTTTTCTTAAGGATCTTTTCCTTCTCCCACTTTGTTATTTTCAAAAAGAATTGGAGGGAATGGAAAAACATAACAAAGTTCCTGAAAAATTAGTAATGAAAACAATAGAAACAACAAGCACGATTCTCATTAGATTTGAAATGTCAGCAACAAAAACAGATTACAACAAAAAGATCGGATTGGTCATTTCGGATCTTTCTCCTTCGTCATGAGCCCCTTAAGAATTGTCTTGATCTTCTTTAAGACTTTGTGATCTTCCTCTGCTTGCTTCTCTAAGACGACTATTCTTGCTGACTGAGCTTCAATGATTTCTTCCTGAGCCTTCAACTTTTCTTCCTGAACTTTCATCTTCTCTTCCTGAGCCTTCATCCTTTCTAGAAAATCAATCTGATGATCCCTTTAAAATTTCCAACTCTGATTAACGGAGTTGAGCTTTCCATTCAGATCTCTCACTTCCTGAATACGAATGTTCTTTTCCTCTGTCAATTTCTCTTCGAATGATGCAGTCAGCTTATGAAACTTCTTGTCCTCGGTTTCAAATGCATCCTTAACATTATCCTGAAACTCATCCAGCAACCTCATATCTTCCACAGTTTTCTTAGACCAGCTTGTCATCCTCTTGCAAGATCTTTTATGTGCTTCGTAACGAACGAAGAAAGTTTTGAACTGAGCTTCAATCTCAACACACTTATCCATTACCATGGATACAGAGTCGGTTTTCTGATTCAGCGCATGTTGAAGCATCTGGCATCTAGAGTCAATACTGTAGAAGGTTGGAATGGTTCCCACCAACTTCTTCAAGGACTGAACAACAAAATCGTGCCCCAACGATGATGACTCCGAATCTGAAATCTTTCTAGGAGAATTTTCTTCCTCAATAAGCTCAAACTTCCTATTAGAAGAACTACCAGCTTCCTTCCTCATACTCTTTTCTGAACTCGGGGTATCAACAAGAATTCGTTTCCCCTTATCTTTTTCCGGAATAGAAACCTGTTCCGAAGATTTCTTCTCGCTATCAGACACTTGAACAACCAAATCTTCCTCATTAGCAACTTATACATTTTCCTTCTGAGCAGCATCAAGTAAAAGATGTTCTTCTTCTCTCAAACAAGAAACTTCTTCTTCGCCTTTCTCTTCTTCCATAGTCGGAGTAACAAGCTTCGAAGATTGAGCTTCAGATGTTCGGAGCGACAGGTGTTCCGAAGGAGTTCCCTTGTATTCATCTACTTGTTTGAGCACATCTCCTGTCTCACCACTTCCTTCAGCAGCTTCTTCAACTTCTTCCACTTGCTCTACTTCCTCAGTAGCAACAGCCTCTTCCGGAGCATCAAGATTTCTTCCTGGAGTCTCAGGTAAAGTTTCCAGAGAGAAAGATCTCGGAACGGGAATGGTTGCTGAAACCATTTCGTTGAACTTTAACAGAGCCTGAGCTACCTCAGCCTCGGACATTTTCTTCTTAAGCTTCTTTTCCTTTTCTTGCTTCTCAAGCTCATCAGCGGCCTTTTCTTTCAGAGCTTTAGCCTCTGCAGGATCCAATCCGAACTGCGGATCTCCTTCCTTCCTCTTCTCTTTGTCAGCTCTCCACTTCGCTGCAACCTCATCAGTATAGGTTTTCTTATTCTTAGACTTAGGAGGTGCGGAGTGGACTTCCTTAGACTTGGGTTCCTCAGCTTCGACAACCACTTCTTTCAGCTTCCTCTTCCTTACCGGCTTGGATGATTCCGGATCAGCCACTTTCGGAGTCACTTCTACTTGTGGAGGTAGATCAATAAACATCCCTGACTCCTTGTCAAAAGCTATATCCATTCTCTTAAGAGTGGCATCACTTATCAACAAGATCTTACAAACTTTCGGCTTAGAACTGCAAGCTACCTTGAAAGATTCTAGGCACCGAACTATGAGCTTTGACAATATTGCCGGGTACATCACGATCTGAGCTCTCAGATTCCCCTTCTTCAAGTTCTCAATATTAAGAAGAATATGCTTCATCAAGTTGAACTTTCTTAGATTTATCAGGAAATCTAAGATATATATCTCACTTTTCTTCAGACTATCCTTATCTCCTTTTCTCGGTACAATAAGCCCTTGCACCCATAACTCCAGAATTCGGATGTTTGTAGAAAGACTTGCTATTTTCGGAGCCTTGTCATCATCCAATCCGAGAATTTCTAATGCCTTTTCCTTGTTGAAACTACCCAAAGAATCTGGCAATACATGTGAAATAAACTCAGCTTCCCCTTCATAACTTAGCCCTACCAAGCTTGCAGCCTTGTTGTAAGAAAGCTTATATGTCTTGCCATACGATTTGAAAGAAAATTTTTCTCTATTATCTTCCTCGAAGAAAGCAACTGACTCATAAAACTCGACAAGCAAGTCAGAGTACACTTCATCATGGTTGCCGGTTTTTTATACCGCAACACCTTCCCAGCCATTCAGCTTGATATTCTTCGAAATAATAGAATCGTAGTTGCTGAAGAAATTCGGATGAACTAGCCTCTCTCTGTAGACTAACCACTGAGAAATAGGCTTGGTTGAAGACATTTCTTGAGAAGCTAACTCTGCAGACATTCGGATTAGAAGTCCTCTGAGATATTCGGAACAGAGAAGACTGAAGTTCGGAACTGAGAAAACTGTGGTTCGGAACGGCCTTAAATCGGTGAGTCAGAGCTTCAGCACGCAAAAGCTTGAAATCGATGTGGGACGAGAAAATAGGGTCCCCTTTATATAGGCAATGGGATGACGGTTCAACTTCCTCGGTTGATCTAACGGTTTAGAACGATCTGAGATCAGATCTAACGGTTGAAATCTTGAATCCGATCTTTTTGAGGTTTTATTAAAGTAAAGAATTAAGAAATCCAAAAACTAAAAAAAAAACTATAAGAAATTTCCAGCAAGTAAAATATGATTACGAAAACTTCAGTAAGGAAATCATACCTTTCGGATTAGCTTAGGAAAGTTATTCGTAATGGGTAATATAAAGACGACTACGAAAAACTCAATACAAAAAAGTAAATACGAAAAGTCAATACGAAAAACTCAATACGAAAAACTCAATACGAAAATGTAAATACAAAAAGTCAATACGAAAAACTCAATACGAAAAACTCAATACGAAAAAGTAAATACGAAAAGTCAATACGAAAAACTTAATACGAAAAAGTAAATACGAAAAGTTGTTATGGAAGATTCAGTACGAGAGTTCCGTTATGAAAATACCAGTACGAAAGTTTTCCATTCCGGAAATTTTCAATACAAATACTTCCATTCCAGAAGTATTCTGTGCGAAAATATCCTTTCTGGAAAATTGTTATTCTGGAAGTTCCATTCCGGAAATTTTCGTTCCGAAAAGTTTGAAAACAAATTTTGAAAAACATTGTTAAATAAACAAACAAATGTACTCCCCCTATGAAAAGGAGTTTATTACTGTAAGTAGACTTTTTCAACAGAAAGTTAATTAAGGAAGATTACCTTACGGTTATCATTCCTAGATTCTGTTTAATATATTCAAATCTATCAGAAGGCAAGGATTTTGTGAAAATGTCAGCAAGTTGATCTTGCGTTCCGATAAACTGAAGAATAATATCTCCTTTGAGTGTGTGATTTCTAAGAAAGTGATGCCTAATATCTATGTGTTTTGCACGAGAGTGATGTGCAGGGTTTTTACTTAGGGCAATGGCACTTTTGTTATCACACAAAATTTGAGTTTTAGTAAAACTCAAGCCATAGTCTGTGAGTGTGTGTTGCATTCACAACACTGGTGCACAACAACTTCCAACTGCTACATATTCAGCTTCAGCAGTGGAGAGTGCAACAGAATGTTGCTTCTTGCATGACCAAGAAACTAATGAATCTCCTAAGAAATGACAAGTTCCAGATGTACTTTTCCTATCCATTCTACATCCACCAAAGTCAGCATCAGGAAAACTTTTTAGAACAAAATCATTTCCATAAGTATAAAATAATCCTAGATCCATGGTTCCCTTATGGTAGCGAAAAATTCTTTTTACTGCCTTTAAGTGAGATTCCTTAGGATTGGATTGATATCTTGCACATAAGCATACTGAAAACATTAAGTCTGGTCGACTAGCTGTTATGTAAAGTAGACTTCCAATCATACCTCTAAAAGATGTTTGATCTACTGGTTTCCCAGCTTCATCAAGATCTAGAGAGTTTGAGGTACCAATAGGAGTACTTATACTCTTAGTGTTGTCATAACCATACTTTTTAAGAAGATATTTAATATACTTATGTTGAGATATGTAGGTTCCTTATGGTTTTTGAGAAATTTGAAAACCAAGGAAAAATGTTAACTCACCCATCATACTCATTTCAAACTCAGATTTCATTAGACTAGCAAAAGAGTCAGTCAAAGATTGCTAAGTTGAACCAAATATAATGTCATCAACATAAATTTGAACAATCAAAACATTTTTCTTATCTTTCTTTATAAAAAGGGTTGGATCTGCATTTCCCTTAACATAGTTATTTTGAAGCAAAAATCCAGTGAGTCTATCATACCATGCTCGTGGGGCTTGTTTAAGGCCATACAAAGCTTTGGTAAGTCTAAAAACATGATCTGGATATTTTGTATCTTCAAAGCCAGGAGGTTGTTCAACAAAAACTTCCTCTTGAACATAACCGTTAAGAAAAGCACATTTCACATCCATTTGGAAAAGTTTGAAATTAAAGAATGTTGCAAAGGCAAGTAGAATGCGGATAGATTCAAGTTTAGCTACTGGAGCATAGGTTTCTTCATAGTCTATTCCTTCTTGCTGATTATAGCCTTTAGCAACAAGTCTAGCTTTCTTTCTAAAAATGACTCCATTTTCATCACATTTATTTCTGAAAACCCATTTTACACCAATAACAGAAGTTTCCTTAGGTCTTTCAACCATGGTCCAGACTTTATTCCTTTCGAATTCATTTAGTTCATCTTGCATTTCTTTGATCCAATCATCATCACCTAAAGCTTCATCAGTGCTTTTAGGCTCTAATTGGGAATGAAATGCTAGATGTTCTACTTCATTTCTTAAGGAACTTCTAGTCCTTACAGGTTGATTTACATCACCAACTATACTATCACTGGGATGATTCTTAAGAAACACCTGATTTGGGTTTTGTAAAACCTGTTCATCAATATAGGGTAGAAAGTCTTCTGGGGTAAATGTTTCAGAAGTATCTTCTAGAACAATTTCCTTATCAGAAGGTTCTTCTATCAAAGGTTGACAATCAGTTTTTGAAAACACATCTGAAGATGTTAGTTGGGAGGTTTTAAAAACAAAAGGGTCTGATTCATCAAATTTTACATGTACTGTTTCCTCAACAGTGCAAGTATTTTTATTAAAAACTCTATAAGCCTTAGAGGTTATGGAATATCCTAAGATAATCCCTTCATCTGATTTTGGTGCGAATTTATGTAAGTTATCTTTAGTATTCAAAATGAATACTTTGCAACCAAAAACCTTGAAGTAGGAAAGTCTTGGTTTTCTACCATTCCATAACTCATAAGGAGTTTTATTAAGAAAAGGTCTAATCAAAACTCGATTTATAGTATAACAAGCAGCACTTACAGCTTCAGCCCAGAAATGTCTAGCAATAGAATATTCACTCAACATGGTTCTAGTTATCTCTTGAAGAATTATATTTCTTCTTTCAACTACACCATTCTGTTGAGGAGTTCTAGGTGCTGAAAAATTGTGAGTAATACCTTTCTTACTACAAAAAGTTTCAAAATCAGAATTTTGAAATTCTCCTCCATGATCACTATGAATAGTTTTCAATGGAAGGTTTTTCTCATTTTTCACTTGAGCTCTAAAACTTTTGAAATAATAAAAAGCTTCAGATTTCCTTGCTAGATAATAGACCCAAGTAAATCTAGTGTAATCATCAACTAGAACAAACACATAGTATTTTCCTCCAATGCTTCCAGTTTGCGTTGGACCAAAAAGATCCATGTGCACTAACTGTAATGCATCGGTTGTTGAGACTTCACCGATTGACTTAAAACTAGATTTATGTTGCTTGCCATATTGACAAGGATCACAAACATTAGAAGAATCAAATCTAAGCTCCGGTAGATCCTTAACAAGTTTCTTCTTAGAGAGTTTACATAGGTTTCTAGGATTACAGTGTCCTAATCTTCTATGCCATAACCAAGAATGATCTTCCATTGCACTTAGGCAAGGTAAATCTTGGCTTCTTAGGTCTTCTAAGTTTAAGGTGTAAACACTCTCTTTCCTGTTGGCTGAGAGAATAAATTCTTCCTTGGAGTTGTGAACTAAGCATTTATCATTCCTAAAATTCACAAGGTAACCTTCATCACATAACTGACTTATGCTAATGAGGTTGTTCTTAAGACCTTTAACAAAAAGAACATTTGAAATCAAATTTTTAACCAAAAGAACTATATTACCAATACCAACAATCTCTCCCTTAGCATTGTCTCCGAAAGTTATCTTTCCTCCTTTCGTTTTGATAATCTTTTCAAAAAAGCTTTTGTTACCAGTCATGTGCCGGGAACATCCACTATCCATGTACCAAATATTGTTGCTGGAACTTTCTTTAATTTCCTGAAATTAAGAACAAAGTTAGATTTTTGGAATCCAAACTTGTTTGGATCCGAGATTTCCAGACAATAAAATTTTAGGTATACACATTTTCTTAGAAAAGTAAGCTTTATGAAAACCTAAGGATTGGGTTTTGTTTAAGGAACAATTTTTTGCCCAGTGACCACCACATTGACATTTAGTGCAAAATGGGGCACTTTGAGGAACAAAATAATTGTTACTGAAAACTGGTTTTGCATGGGTATAACCAAATCCGGATTTATTTCCTAAAGGTCGTATTTGAGAATACATCTTATCAAAATTTTCTTTACCATGGGTAAAGTTTGATAAACACTTCTTTAAGGAAAAAATTTCGGAATTGAGTTTTACAACCATGTTTTTATCCTCAAAATCATTAGTTTTGGAACTAGAGTTAGGCTCGAAAACATTTTTCTTAGAAATTACTTTTTCTAATTATTTAGAAAGTTTATTCTTCTCAGAACTTACTTCCTCAAGATTTTTTGAAATACTTTCAAAATCAGCATTTTTCTTATCAAGATCTTTAGAAAGATCTGATATCTCTTTAGTATGAATAGAATTCCTAGAATTTTCCTTATCAAGTTTCTTGTTGAGTTTGGAATTCTCAATCTCAAGAAGTTCAGCAAATCTAGAGACTTCTTCATAAGTAGGTAAAGTATTTTCCTCATCAGAAGATTATTCTTCATCAGAAGAGTTATAATACTTACTATCATTAGGATTTAAGGAAACATTGGTCAATGATTCAGCATTTCGTACCTTATCCATAAGACATTGATTATCAATAGGTAATCTCGCTATAAGACCAATATTCTTCTGTCCTGAAGATTCATATTCAGAAGATTCATCTGAAGAGTCACCACCACTGGCACTCCAGGTGTCATTAGCTTTCAGAACTTTCTTAGCTTTAGCTTTGTAATACTTCTTCATGTTTCTGTCTGAATGCCTTTCCTTCCTTTCTTTATTTTTGAGCATAGGACAATCTGGTCTAATATGTCCAGCTCTCTTACATTCATAAGAAGTAACTTCTCCATCTTTCCTATCTTTTCTGTCCTTCTTCTTATACTTGGATTGAAAGTTTCTCTGTCCAGCTATCTTGTTCATCCTTCGAGCAAGATTGGCTAATTCATTTTCTGAAACTTCACTCTCACTAGATTCAGATTGGAAAATGACTTTCTTCGATTTGGATCTGGTTACTCTCTTAGGAGTCTTAGCTTTCATCTGATTTGAAGTTGTAGTAAAAGCAACAGTTCCATTTCCATTCTTCTTCTTGATGTTGTCAGCATCTCTATTCATTCTGGTCTCATGTTGTAGAAGAGTTCCAAATAATTCATCAAGAGTAATTTGAGTGACCTTCCTGCTCTCATCTATAGCTGTTCTCTTGGATTCCCACTCATTGGGCATAATATCAATTATCTTGTCCACAAGAGCTTCATCATCTAAACCTTTCTCTCCCATAGATTGTAGACTGTTGACAATTGTCATAAATCTTTGTTGAACTTTACAGATAGGTTCTCCATAAGGAAAATTGAAGCCATGATATTCAGCTCTAAGCATAGCTCTCCTAGTCTCAATCACTTTTGAAGTCCCAAAGTGTGTAACCTCTAACTTCTTCCATATACAATTAGCTGCTTCACAAGAAGAAATTTGGCTATATATATTTCTAGTCATTGAACATAGTAAAGTATTGCGTACCTTATAGTTGAGTTGATATTCTTGCTTTTCCTGGTTAGTAAAGGTTCTGACTTCCTTGTCAGGAATTTTATAATCACCAGTAAGCATCACAAAGTTATCTACTCCAGTATTGATAACAAAAGTCTTCATACAATCTCTCCAGTACTCATAATCATTACCATAGAAGATTGGTGGTCTTGTAGGATTCAGATTGTCAATAGAACCAACATTAATTCCTGCCATACTAAATAATAACTTGGATACAAACTTGTTAGTAGCTTAGAATCGTAATAACAAGGTTCGGAATGGGAAAAGTTCGGAATGGATAATCCGGAATGACAAAGTTCGGAATAGAAAAGTGAGCAAGAAAAACTTGTATGTGAGTACAAGTATTTCAGTAACCTTGGCTCCGATACCAAATGTAAGAATGGTATAGAGTAAGAGGATTCCAACCTCTGATACCAATTGTAGGATCGAAATATAATATGAGATGCTCAATATACAAGAGGGGGGGTGAATTGTATACTTTAAAAATTCCTTTGGAACCTTTAAAGTTAGTTATGAATAACTAGAGTTTCCTTAAGAAAAGGAAAGAGCTATGTTTAACAAAGTTAAACTATGTAAATTCACAACACCTCTAACACCGAACTGAACTTGGAAAGGGATTCCAAAAGTAGGTTCCGGAAATATGATTCCGGAGATTGAAACTTAACAAAAGTTACAATATAAGATTCTACCTTAAAGCGTATAGAATCTAAACTAATCAGAGTAATTAAGGAATTATAAGAAAGTTATACTTTCCTTAAGATACAAATTGCAGCGGTATAAAAACAAGTAGTAAAACTACTAGTAACAAGATAATAGTCTTTTAACCCAAAGAGAAGGGTATCCAACAACCTTGGATAAAGGTCCCTTGATTTATACTTTCAAGCAAGTATGTCTTACCCACACCAGGGTAATCCCTCGATACGAAGATCGGTGTCTCTGTCTTGCTATCCCCGTAAGCCCTCAACTTCAAGGTAGTTGGCAACCTCTGTCTTTCTCAGCAAGAAAGCCCTCGATCTTTAAGGTAGTCGGCACCTCTGTCTTTCTCAGCAAGAAAGCCCTCGATCTTTAAGGTAGTCGGCACCTCTGTCTTCCTATCCCCGGAAGCCCTCGAATGTAATCACCAACATTCGGAGTCGCACGAATCTTTTAGAGTTAATAAGAGACTCTCTCTCTAGAAATCACTTCAACAGCATGTAGGCACAAAACTCAGTTGTTTTTCCAACAGCACCGAGCTCTTTCAAATGAGCTCCTATTTATAGGTAAGGTCGGCTCCTTCTCCAACGGTCATATTTTCCTTAAAGTTCGGAGGGACTTGTACACGTGTCACTTAGACAACGGTTAGTTTATAACAAAATGGACGACATCATTTTATAACAAAGTAAGTGTAACAGAATGTACGACATCGTTTTAAACTCTAACATAAAGGTTCGGAATAGAAACTTCGGAGTGATGGTTCGGAGTGAATAAATTCAGAGTGTATAAAACAATGATAATCAGATTCTGTTTAATAGGAGAATTCGGAATGAGAATTCGGAGTAGGAATTCGGAATAGGAATTCGTCATCAGAAATCGTAATGAGAATTCGGAATGAGATTTCTTCATTAGAATTCGTAATGAGAATTATTCATTGGAATTCGTAATGGGAATTCTTCATTATAATTCGTAATGAGAATTCTTCATTGGAATTCGTAATGAGAATTCTTCTTCAGAATTTGTAATGAGAATTCGGAATGGGATTTCTTCATTAGAGTTCGTAATGAGAATTCTTCTTCAGAATTCATATCCTGAATCTAGAATAGAACTTAGTCAGAGTTCATATCCGGAATTCGGAATGAAACTTCCTTATAGTTCTTGTCCAGAATCTGAACCCTAAAATAGAATGCTTTTATATCAAAGTTTTAATGACTCCGAGAAAAATGAATCCGAAACTTATACTTAAGAAAAATATTGATGAAAATATGATAAGGATAATTTTTCTTATAAAAGCGAGTTTCCTTAAGAAACCAATTTTCCTTATAAAAGCAATTTTCCTTAAGAAAGCATTTTTCCTTATAAAAGCGATTTTCCTTAAGAAAGCAATTTTCCTTATAAAAGCAATTTTCCTTAAGAAAGCATTTTTCCTTACAAAAGCAATTTTCCTTAAGAAATAATTTTTCCTTACAAAAGCGATTTTCCTTAAAGATAAGGTGTTTGTGATTTTCAAAACAAGAAGGAATGGAAAACTCATAAGGAAAACCTTATTGACTCAACATTTTTATGTGGGATGTAGTGTGTTATCCCTAAATATTTGAAAATGCAGTGTTCTTGGAACATAGTGACAATGTCTAATCTTCTTTATTCCACAGATAGTGATGATTAGTGGATTTAGTTATGACTGACTCACTTTCTGCGTATGATCCTTGGACTATCTCTTAGTGGTGAACCAATTAAAACTGATTTATTGTCTCATTACATTTGAATGTATTATTACTGAACTATTATAATATAATGGTTTTACATTTTTTAACAAATTTGGAGAAAAATCAGTTACTTTAAAAGAAAATTTAGTGACCCTAATTCTAACCTCCCCTATTAAGGTTTTGTAGGGCCCTTCATATATGTCAATTCTCAGTTCATTAATGGTTTGTATCCTATTTTATGTTGATGGTCATTTGTTTATTGGGGTATAACTATATTGTTTTCCCTCATCAGTTGATATTAGATCCTCTTTCATAGGGATATGTATAATAGGATTTATGAAATTGAATGATTTATTTAAATTTACAATTTTATTTAGTTGTGATTAATGATGGATTCTATTTTTGACTATCAAGGTTGACCATATTCCATTTATTGTCATATAAAATCACACATAAGTAATTTCGTTATTGGATAAATAGTGATAACATTTTGACATTCCCCAACTAAATTTTTAAAGAAAGCACATTACTCTTTTCTATGAAATTTAACTCATAATTTCATGGGGTAGGTTTCATATAAAGCTTTTAAATTAGGTATTTGGTCTAATATTGAATGTCAGTGAATGTAAAAATAATTAATTGGATGTATATATAAGAAGAAAAATTTATACGCCAATAATATGCATCTTGTAACATCCATTCATGAATAGATTGATAATATTAATATTAATCGTATAATATTTAGCCAATATATATGTTAGTATTAAAGATTAGTACCATTAAATTAAATATTAAAGATCATTAAATATTGAATATGAACACATTATTTATACTATGATTCATGAATTATATTTGGCGACTATATAAGAATTCAATTCTCTTTTACTTTCTTATGAGTTGTTTTGGAAAGGCTATGGTTTTTCTAGAATATAATGATATGAGTGCGAGGGTTCATTTTGGTGTTTTGAGGGATGAAATGAGGTATAAATAAAGGATATAAATTAACATAATTAATCTAGGGAGTCTCAGACAAAATGTAAGAAATAATAGGTTACCTATTGTCGTTGCATGAAACATATTAATTCTAGACCTGAATTCCTTTATTTGAAATATTTTAATACTTATAAAGATTCTAGGTATTAATCTATCTTTAATAACTAATACTATCAATTTCTATTTATATGTGTGTTTCTGAAGAAAAATTTCATGTTAAATGGGTTTTAAACATGGGGTGGTCCTTCTATATGTGTCCGAACATGATTTTTTTTTCTATCTCAATTGAGGGAGTATAAGGAGATGTAGTTTTAGAAACAACAATAGATTTCATGTCATGGGTAGAGGTTTGGTTATTCTATATAAATAAATATATTCATTAGATACCGTTATGGATGTAATATGGGTTCCATATTTACAATGTAATATAATCTTAGAAGGTTTCATAGATCGGAGATGTTACACCATTAAATATAATTCTGTTTGTCTATGGATATCCAAGGGACCTATCTTTGTTATGAAAGAATCCTTGATGAAGGGGTTATATGAACTAGATGAAACCCCACATTTAAAAAGTTGGGTAGAAAATATTTAACCATTAGTGGAAACCCACTTCTTTTTCACAGGTTGACGGGAGAAGTGATTGTTATTGGTCTATATAAATTAATGAGAAAAGTATTCTCACTCATGTTACATTGAGTAACATACCATTTTGTGATTATTGCCTCCAAGGTAATTCCAAAAGTTTCTATTTTCACTATTTCACAATTAAATTTCATCTCCCACAAGAATATGCTAAATTTGAATTTTTGGGACTGACTTGGACTACCTCTAGTGGTGGAGGGTCCAATATTGTTACCTTAATATATGATTTTTCCAATAATAATTGTGTTTATATTTTTAAAATATATATGATTTTTTGATGTGTTTAAAACATTGAATGCCACTATTTAATCCCTACATAAGGGAAACTTCAAGTCATTAAGGACAAATTTTGATAGAAAATACCTCTCTACAAAAAAGTGTATAATTTTTATAGATGATGGAATTTTGGGGAACATAACAATTGGTCATAATCCTTAACAGAATGGTCGAGATGATTCTACGAACCATAAAAATCTAGATTGGGTTTGTACAATTCATGCATGATCAAGTTTTGAAAATTCACTTTGGATAGAGGATTTCACCATGATAGCCTACATAAAAATTAGTCTATGTCATCTTCTTATTTTTTTTAATACTCCTTAGGAATTTTGAAGACACAACCCTCCATCATATAAGAGTGTTACGGTGCTTCTATGCACTAACAATGATCATTTATATGGTGATAAACCTGATCATAGATACATCAAATTCATTTTAATTGGGTATCCTAATGGGTTTAAGGGAAATATTATTTATAGGGATAAAAATGGTTTCTATTTGTTTATTCTTTATCAGGGTATGGTGTTTCCTGATACCTTTAGTCCAAGATTCTTCTTCCAAATGATTTATATGATGATTATTCTTAGAAGATGGACTTAGAGGATTGTTTATCCACCATGTATTAGTGTGTCTTTGGTGAATACTCCTCCATCAAAGTCTCAGAAATTTATTTGTTATCATAAGACAAATTCAGGGTCTAGTTATAATGATTCTCATAAAGATGGAACTCATAATAACCATAAAGGTTATCAACTCACTAGGAACAAGAATAAGAGAATAATAAGACCTAATTCTAGGTATAACCATTATAATTTGTAATTGATATCCTTTTATGTTCCTTAAGAAAATATTGGAGAGGATACCCAATGTTACTATATAACTATCAATTACATAAACACTAAGTACTATATTTTATACCTTGATGATGAGAATTATTCCTTTATAAAAACCCACACCTAGTCCATAATCATTAAAACACATTCTACTAAGGTGTTTGGATTTAAATGGATCTATAAAACAAATAATGACCAGAATACCTTGAATAATGTTATGTTTAACGTCATACTGGTATCCAATGTCTTTCTTCAAAAATAAAAATTCAATTCCATTGATATTATATCTACATTAGTTAATCATTCTTCAATAAGAATGATTATTTTTCTCTTTATATTTATAATTCCATATAGAGTAGGTATGCATTAAAACTAATTTCATTCACATTGATTAAAATAAAATATAGTAAATGAAGAATTATATTTTGTGGATAAATAATTCAATGTATCCCATGTATGTTATCATAACAATTAATTATAATGATTATAACAATCATTAATGAAAATTGTATAAAGATATAACTTATATGTGTTATAAAATAGTTTTAGTATGAGTCAATTTGATGCATTTTTATATTTTAAATTTGTTAAATATTCCATGAATTATTTATTTCTTTATTTTAATCACTTTTAACTATTGTGTAGTTCTATAAAAATAACCACCCTTGTAAAATTAATTTTAATGATGTTTCTAAAATGATATATCATGGTTTTAAAAATAAAATATTTGGTATAAAACTATTAGGGATAGGAAGTATAATCTTACATTTCTATATCAACATTATTATAACCTAAAACTTCTTGATAATTATTCATCTGATGGTTTAAAACC
The DNA here is from genome assembly GCA_963277665.1 of Viscum album. Classification (NCBI taxonomy): domain Eukaryota; kingdom Viridiplantae; phylum Streptophyta; class Magnoliopsida; order Santalales; family Viscaceae; genus Viscum; species Viscum album. Next base: position 511,255,706 of record OY728141.1, on the reverse strand, counting down.
TTTTTGTATTCCATATTGTCTATATTAGAAATGGTTATTATCTCAATAAACTTCCATAACTTCTGATATTGAGTAAATTATTCATATCTCATATGATAATATTTTGGGAAGCCTGATATATGGTCATATTTTTAACAAGGTAGATATTTACTTTCAAGTCAATACATTGAAAATATTTATTGAATATTTGGGAATGAAAATTATAAATTATATTAAATGGTTATTATGTTAAATTTCCTCTACAACATCTATTTTAATTTCTAATTGTAGTATTGTTCATTATTTTGAAATAGTTATTGGTTATGTTGATTCTTAATAAAATGTTAATTTTTATACTAGGAAATATCAAACTAAAAACATATTTAATGAATGCAGAGGACATATATTGGGTAAGTACAATATAAAACTCGTGTTGGCCCTCTAATCAATTGTTCCAATGTATATAACATTGAAATAAGCTATCAATGAATCTACATGAATAATTTTTTTGACTTTTGAGTGAAATATAAGTAATTATTTTTTTACTATGAATTGTGATTCTCCTTTTCCAATTATATTTATAAAAAATTATAATTTCATGGTAGTTATAACAACATATATATTATGAATTACTTCATTATGGAATTTATAAAAATTTGAAATGTGTGTTTCACTAATATTCGACCAAATTAAAATCTAATAGGTAGTTCTACTAATGTCATATCATTACAAAAGGTTTTTCATTATATAGTTATATTGTACTTGGTTCCACTAGAATAACTCATAAGTTAAAGAACATTATCCTTTTTTATTTGTTTATTTTTAAAATAGTTGATATTTTTTTATTTTATCATTCAATATTTCCAAATAAAACTAATTTCATCATTAGCTTACTGATAGTTTTTTTCATTTATAAAATTAATGGTAATTATCTAGAATGTTGTTACCTACAAGATAATTTAATTCTTCCCTAATGTATCTTACCATAAATGAGTTTCTATTATCTAGATTGACTCATTTGTTTTTTACACATGAGCTTTATTTAATCTATTTATAGTTTCATTTACACTTTCATGAGTAATTGGGAACCATTATGAGGGAATTCGATCAAGAAATATACCCTTATGTGAAGAGGGAATACCATTATGTAAGGATATTTTTACCCTTATGTAGGTAGATTGATACACTTACCTCGCTATTGAAAAACATGGGGTACCCTTATGTGAGCTATAGTTGACCCATATATGGAATGGGTATTGGATGTTTTTTCATATGTGATCCAAGGATTACCAATGAATGATAGTGGAGGAGGAGATCATACCCTTACAGATATTTTGTTCAAATCATACAAAGTTGGTTGTGTGGCCCTTATGAATTAAGATACATATAATTATACAATGGGTGATCTATACATTCAAATTCACAATATTTTTCTTTAAATTACATATTGATTGACTGTTATGTTGTATTTTTTTAGTTTGTTTAATTTTATTGCGTTTTTAATGTTGTTTCACCAACAATAATCCTCTTCTAATGTGTTTCTGAGTCTTCTTGACAAATATGATCAGTTAGAGGCATTTTAGATCAGAATATTTCAAATAAAGATGATTAATTCATGAATGGTATTTTATAAATTTATTTAGTTTCCTGAGAGGTAGAGTTATCTTCATTGGGGTTCACCTAGATCATGAGTCATTATACCCTAACAAATGGGTTTTTTCCTTTATAATTAATAATTTAGTTTCATTTAAATCTTTTTAGTGATGAATTGACTTATAATAACAAGTCATTCATATCTTATTTTCATTGACACTACAATGATACATGAACATATTCATTTTTTCATTTGGATTGTAAATCCCATCATTAATGGTGATTTTTTCTATTCAATAATCTTCAATATTTCTTATTCGGGTTTTTCAGCCCATTTTTTCTTGATCATACTATCTTTCATGATATTCCCATTAGATTCTATTACATATATCTTAGTAATTTTGTTCTGAGAATTAATAAATATTGGATACATTGTGAAGTTCATATCATGAAGTTTGACTAACTAGTACTAAACCACATTAAATCTTCTATTTTATTTATTTATTTCACTATTTTCTCATTTATTATTTGTTTCTCATTGTATTTCGTTTTTTATTTATCATTTCTAGATTCATTAAAAGATGAAATACTCAATTTTGTCTTCCATCCTTAGTTTATTTTTATAAAAAAATGCTGGTTAACCTCATCAGTTTGTATTATAAACTCTTCGAAAGGGATACTGATTAAAAAATGGAAAAAATAATAAATTTATATGGAACTAAAAATTTTAATTTTTAGTGATAAAAGATGAAATCCATGTTAGTATGGTAAAGGCTAAAATATTCCCTTTAGCGTCCTATGAGACCCCATATAAGACATTTTTTTGATAAATATATCGTTATGACCTATTTATATGTTTCTCCTAATATTTTTTTTGAATGAATATAACTCTTTGGCTTTATCTTTATGTGATAATGTCATCTGTGGGGATTCTTACAAAACATCCATATCTAGAATTTAGTATTGACATGATAAAATTTATATGAAAAAATATTTATCTGGCCTTCTATATAAAAAGAAAAAAAATAATATATCTTCATGGTGTTTCTTGCAACATCAAATAAGGCACACCATTATGACTTTACTAACATATTATCCGATTGTTCCAATATAATAGATAGTGTTGATGATCAGAAATAAGTATTTAAACTCATAATTTATTGTCCATTCACATAAATAGATTTTTTATTCTCTGATTCATGGAATATATTCTTATTCATAAAAAGAGGTTATGTTTTATTTTCTTTCTCGTGAGTTGTGGGGGAAAGAAAAGGCTAAACCTAAACCTTAGGGTTTGGGTGTGAGAGGGTGATCAATGTTTTAAGGGAAGAAGAATGGTTAAATAAATAAGAATGTAAAGAACCATAGTTAGTCTTTGGAGTCCCAATATAAATCAAAGATAATGGAAGTTACATACTATCATTATTGGAAAATTGGGCATGTTATACAAAAAATCCATGATTTAAACTCTATTAAATTGTATAAACATTATAGTGATAATTAACTCTTGGTTGACTAAGGATATAAAATTCATATGGTTTTTGGTGTTTCATGTGATAGTTTTCATACATAATTGGTTTTCTACTTGATGTGTTCTATCTGTATGTGGCCAGATGTGAGCTATTTTTCTAGATTGCCAAAAGAGGATGACAATGTGGTAGTTTTAGGAAAATATAGACATTTTTTATGGGATAGAGATTCTATTTTGATAATAACCTTATACTATTATATTTCCATCATTTTTTATGCATTTAGGGTTCTATATTGATAATGTAATTTGATCTCATTATGTATCTTTGATAAGTGGGGTTACACATTTAAATCTAATTCTAGATGTCAAAAAATCTGTAAGGGAGCCCACATAGTTGGGAATAGATTCTTGATGAATTTTTTATTCATTATAGTTAGAAAATCCCATGAAAAATAGTTTTGTAGAACATTTTCCTCAAATGGTGACAAAACTATTACATGTTATATGTGGTTGGATCTTGTAAGTGATAAATTTATAGAGAAATTGATCATGAAAGTGATTCTCACTCAAGTTACACCATGTAACATACCATTTTGGGATGAAATTATCATGGGTATGTCTAAAATATACAATTTACATAAATCCACATTTAAAACTATTCACACATTTGATTATTTTTAGCCGAATTTTTGATGACTCACTAAGACTACCTATCATGGTAGTCTCTCTAAAATTTTAATCAATATATATTATTTTTCTCAAACAGTGTTTTATATCTTTTTGTGTGAAATAAATATTATGTATTTTATGTGATTAAATATTGGATATCCTCTATAGAGAATAAATTTTGGAGAAAATAAAAACATTAATGACTAATAACTGCCTTGTATACCTCTGTACTGATTTCATTATATTGTGTAAATATGAAGGAATTTTGAGGCACTAAACATTAAGTCTTGATCCGTAGAATAATTTTCCATTATATTTAATAAATTATTCATTTGTTGAGAAGTTTTGTTTCATATTTTCATGATTGGTATTGAACATGACATTTTGGGAAGATGCTATCATCATCAAGGTGTACTCAATAAATTGGTTTCCCTCTTAGCATAATGGTTTAGAAAATCATTCATAAATATGAAGAAACTGGCCCCATCCCATAAATATCATGTTGTTTTTTTGTTCACTACCTTTAATCATTTTAAAAATTATAATAATGAACCCAGCGCTGCTAAATCCATTTTAATATGGTGTTATGAGTGTGTGAAGGGATATAATCATTAGATAGACAATCCTAATTTTCATAAGATGATTTTTAGTCATGTTTTGTTGAATCAATAATTATTTCCTCCTATAGTTCATCCCACCTTTGAATTTCAGTAATTATATATCTTAGAATAGATATATTTGGGGCGGATCATATAAATGTGAGTGAGTCTCATGTTGTGGATCCTCTATATATCTCATAGCTTCCCCTTTCTCATCTTAAGCCTGAATCTATGAGTGATTCTAATGAATCTATTGGTGATATATTTATTAGTGACCTTATAATTCATATACGCATTAAGTATAGAAATAATAGGGTCACAATAAATTCATCTAGGTAAAAGCATGTTGGTATGGTTTTCTTTTCACTATTTGTGGCATATGATCTCAGTAGAGAGGATCCCCATTATTAAAACGAATCTATCAATGAAATAAACTCTATGAATTAATATTTTTTTAATGTAATATGATATGTAATCAAGAATAAAGTACCATACATGTTCTATAGTCAATAAAACACCAACATCTAGTGAAATTGGCTATAAAACGTTCGTAAAAAATGATGATAACTATCACAACCCAACCCTAACTAGGGCTTATGTCATGAAAGCCCGAATCCCGCCTCGATAGTCTAAACGGTAGAATCAAGTGCAGAATAGAATATCCTAAACATGAGTCCTTTTCCAAATGTACATGTACACACCAACCCAAACATCTCAATAATAATGTGCAGAGGAATAATAAAAATAAGATTCAACTAGTAGAACATAAACCAAGAATGAAAACCCTCTAGGATATACATGATTATGAAAATGAAAATATAAAAGTAATCAGAAAAAATATATTCCCAACCATAAATGTGTCCTAACCAAAAAAAATCTAGAATGTAAACTACTGAGAAATCCCATTATCTTATCTCTAATCTACGAACATCGTATGTCGTCCAAAACAACTAGTATTCCTATGACATTTAGAAGTCAACACTAGAATGCCCGTCATCTGTATAAAAATGTATAAGTGTGGGATAAGGACTTTTATGGGTGAGTATATACATACCTAGTAATATGAACTGAAAGATAAAATAGGTAGCAATAAGTGACAAAAAATTAAAGAAAATACAATAGATAGAATATATGATTCATCCTTACATGAAGAAAGATAAAGAGTTCCCTCATTGTAGGATTCATCTCTATATTATCTGCATGATGTGAAGAGAAACTAAATGTCTAGTATTTTCCACCCATATAAAGAGTGTAACAACATCTAACAATGAGATGATAAACCAGGGAATCATATGGCACAACCGGCACATATTTTCAACTAATTGAAGGAGAGTAACCAAATCCAGCAATGAGGATACATATATATCTATATATTTTTTAAAACCAAGGAATGAAAAAATATGATGAAAGTGGATCTCAATATCATATATCATCCAATGAAAAGAGTCATCAATATTTTTAGAAGTCCAAAAATGATTCCCATCATCTCACACATCTACTATATTGAAAACATCAATTTAACGCCATGCCTCATCACTATGACACACAGTTTTCGGGCAACAATCTTAAGGTATAGGACCCGTGCACTAGTACAACATGAGGGTGACACCTAGTGGATAGATAGTGGAGTCCTATCCTTTTAAAATTGGAGGCTTCCACTCTAATAGTCATTTCCGGACCTATTCCCTACCCAGTAAGAGGGTTCCACTCTGATGGTATAGGACCCATGCCAAATCCTTCTGAGGGGTTCAAATTTAGAAGTTGATAGATGAAACATGACCCATCCAAAAGAAAATGTTCTACTCTAGGAGAATGTATGGGACCCATGTCGAGACCAACTAGAGGGGCCCAATTAACAGCCTTTAAAGGACCCATTCCTAGACAAGATGTTGGGTTCAACTATTGTCATTAAGGACCCATACCTATCCCAAATATAGGGTTTTACTTGGACTGCCTCTCGTGATCTAGAGTGATCACTGTCTTCAGTGAGAATACCCAAAAAAAGTGACATGACCAAAACATGTCACTACATATTCAAAAACCATCATTGAAGGGAACCATCATGTTCTACGTGGAAAAAATCAAGAAAGTCTTCTCAAGGGATAAAACTGTTGTCCAAATGAAGGAGATATGAGAGATTCAGGTTTCATAAATATGAACTGTGGTGTACACCATGTGTTAGGGTCCCAAACAACATGTAGTCAAGCTCCAACAATTAGTCATTACCATAGTGGTACACAACATTCCATCTATGAAGGGGTGTAAAGAATTTAGGGTATCGACATGTAATTCACATGCTACATGGGCTCCCTCAAGTGTCCTTGTCCATGAATGTTTATCTATGTAATGTATGTGTACCTTGCCCTAGGCTTGTTTACACTGGTAAATTTCATTCTTGGTCGTGCCCATTCCCATTCATTATCGTAGTATGATCCAAGTCTACCATCATTAGATCACATGGATGGTGGGGGTACTACATGGTTTTTTATTGTTATAAATTTATGAAACCCTAGTATTCATAGCGAAGGCCCGACATGTAATGTGTTATTGAAACTACAGAGTGTGAAGAAATGATTTTACCAGAAATCTAAATCTTCTCTTCATGATTTTAATCTAGTCTTTTAACAATTGATCATTCCTCACCCCATCTATAATTTGAGTATATAGTCTTTAATTTCACTTTTCAACTTTATAGTGGATAGAGATTGGGTTCTAATGGTCATTGGAGGTTCATCACTTGTTCTCCATGCCATTCAATTTTTTTTGTCAAAGCATTGATAAAAAATTGTCCATAATTTCATTCAAATCCCATAATCATTCCATAGACAAGCATTATTTGCATTTTATGCCTCCCATGTCGATGATTTATGATTTTTGAGGTTTGATCGAGCATGGTACTACCTGAAAATGTCGAACTGTGACCACAAGGTCCAACCGGTGACCAATATGAATAAATTGATTGGGGAAATGCACTAAAACAAATTTTTATCAATATTTTTAAGGATTTAATGAAAAATATCAAGAATGGTGATATTCCGGGTTATAAAAAATGAATAATCAATTAAACTAGTAAATGGGTTCTTATAAAAGCCACAATTGGCACATATTAAAAGAGGGGATTGATCGGGTCCATTAGTTTAGTCAAAATTGGGTAATCCATAGTTGGAGGAGTCCTACCAAGATATTGGATAATTAATTTTAAAGGAAAATGATCCCCAATGATTGATGGAATTCATTTTCTTCATTGTGTCCTCATATTCTCTGATCCATTGTATCCCCATTATCCTATATGATCCTCAAATGGAAGGAGGAAGGATAAGCTCTCACTGACCCCTTCATTATGAGACTAACCCTAGTAAAATAACAATAATTATATATTTTAAGGAATTCATATTTATTTTATTCAATTATAATAACTATATTAAACATTTATGTAATTCACAGAGCGAGCCACCAATGGGAGAGATATCTGAACTCCTAGCATCACTAGATTTAATTCATTTTTATGGTAAACATCATGTTATAAAATAATATATGGAATTAGAAATATGAAATTAGATTCCATTTATGAGTTTTTTAATTTTATTTAATAAAATATTCCAAAAAAATACACATTATATTTAAAAAAAATTTAAAATTTATTCCAGGAACATCAGCCCTTAAAATCACACATCATCTCAGTGTCGAGCTATGTAAATATATGTCAAAATATTTAAATGTATTACAATGATAATAATAAGTAACTAAATCATTCCCTATTAAATATTCTAATCCAGAATGAGTAAAACTAAATGAAAAACTAGGGATACTATGCCTTCATATGGCTCTCCCGATCAAATGATATATTCATCACATTATCCAACAACAAAAACCAGCGAAGAAAGGGGAGAGTCCATCCATTCAATGTCATATCATATTGATTCTTGATTGCAATTGGGTGATCCAAAAATGGGATCAATCATCTATGTCTATCTCTCCCTAGTAGATAATGTGTGTACGGTCATGCACTTATTTCCTCATATGTGACATGTGGAAGCCTTCGGGCATCTACTCTAGTTGTGGGGGTTGGACAAGGCAGTATGAAACCTCTAAAATCCTCTACATGATCTAAAATGGCCTAATGAACCTTTTTCATAGCATGAAATCCATGAAAGATCTCTAAAATCCTCATCATGAGTTGAATCTTCAGAAAATATTTTTTCCCTACTCGATCTAAATGTGACAATGATGACGATATGTGTGTGTTTTATTTCTAATATGGGTCGTCCTGATCAACTAATGAATAACCTTGACCTTTTCGTTCATCACCTATACCATCTCTAGACCAATAAGACATGTCACACCAAACCCTCTCTAGAATAATGGTTACCTGTAAGGTCTCTCAAACATGTACTCAAAAAGTTACTTTTCAATGGTAGAGTGGAAGATATTACATAATGAACACTATAAAAAGGGAACGTGAAACAGCCACCTCTAGAAAAATTCTAATATAGAGGCCCTCAACATATCCTTTAACACCTGGATAGTGAGGTGAGTATTCAAATCCGTCTTAGGGATAATTGATATACTCATCCTCATATGGTCCTTGAAATATTCTAACATCCCTCTCCAATACTATGAAATAAATAGTTCATCTAGATCATGTTCAATCATCAAGGGAACCCCATTGAGCAAACAATCTCCCAAACATAGAACTTCCCCAAACACTCTATAGAACTCTGGTCATTGATTGAAAGGAATTGTGCCGACATTGTGAGTCAATAATCTATCAAAAATATAATTTCTTGTACATTCAATGATTGCGAAATCCCACTAACAAATACAATTTATATTTCATCCCACTTCCACTTGAGGATCTCAAAGGGAGTCAATAGACCTAATGGAACCTGGTTCTAAGCCTTGACCTCCTGACAGGTGAGGTGTCAAGAGAGAAAATCAGAAGAACTCCATCTAATGACACACCACCAAAACTTCCAATAGTGGTATCTGTGCATAATCACCACACATGGATGTACATCTAAATGAGAAGTGGAGATCTGTAACATCTCCTCCTCCAACATCATGGATAAACACACTCACCATACTAAGAAACAGATGATGTTATTAGCTCATTTAGAATATCAATATACTGAATCTCTTATGGATAACATATCATGATAGACCTCAAAATGGACGTCTCCTAGTTGTTTCTCTCCCAAAAACATAAGAAGATGAGTCAACATCATCGACTAATGAAAATCCATACCCTCCTACACCACCAGTGTCATCGTCAAGGAAGCCAATAGTTTAGAATCCTATAACACCATGTGATCCCATGACATCCTACTAATGGAATATATTTCTTTGTTACAAATTACTGTGGTATTGACTATATCATATTCCTAATCATGCATTAACTCCAACCAGTTCTGCTATATCTGGTTTAGTCTCTCTATGTGAATACATGCCTAAGACTAGATTGGTATGAGTAAAACACAAAGCATTCCACTAGAAATTTGTTCCTCCACATACTTTGGTGTAATACTACCATTTATATCTATATACAATGAGTCAAATAATTCTTATCATGGGTTCTCAACATTCTTGACCCATATCTGATAACTACCTGACACTACATCAACATGTTGCCGAGCCTAGATTCCTAGGATAAATTATAACTTACGTACTCAACACCCTCCACTAGTAGTCTCAACATAAGATCAATTTTTATCCTCATCATCAAATCCTCTATGGACCACAGGAACTACTCATTCTAGGGAAGTGGCTTCCTTTTCTGCCTGAGGGTCGTAAAAGGGTTTGTGATCATAGAGAAGTGTTCCATGAATAACTTGTAGTACCCCTCCAAAGTCAGATAACTTTGCACCTCTAACACACTATTATGTGGCTCCTAGGAAAGAATTTTATAGATGTTCCCTATATCCACAACTAAACCATTATTGAAAATGACAATCCTCCAAAAATTAATTTTGTGAATCCCAAACTACCACTTCTAGAAGTTTCCATAAAAATGGTTCTCTCAAAGAATATATAGAAACGTCCTCACGTAATTCACATACTCATCCACTGATGGAGATTATATGAGAATATAATTTATGATTATGAAAAATAAATGAGTCCTTGTATAGTAGGAAGATTCATTTCATCAAATCCATGAAAATTGAGGGGGAATTCATCACACTAAAGGGAATCACCCAGAACTCAAAGTGCCCATAGCATTATCGGAATACTATATTTGGTATATCATCCTTGAAAACCCTCCAAAGTTGGTAGCCGGATGAGAAATATAACTTCAGGAACCATATTATTATTTTTAAATTGTCAAAGAGGTAATTAATCCTTCAAAAGGGGTCATTTTTCATTATCTTGTCCTGGTTCAAGAGATAATAGTCATAGTAATGTTGTGAACTGTCAGCTTCCATTTTAATGAACAACACAATATCATACCATTGGGATGCAGTGGGCCTGATTATACCCCTCTTTAAGGTCATAAAAATATAACCATAGCTCTCGATGCTTTGTAAGGGTCATCGGATATTCCGCACAAGATATCAATGCAGTCCCATGATGTCATTCAATGAAAAACACGGCCTCTCAGGTATGATGTTGTCCCAAAATGTTCTTTAGGAATACATACATATAATCATACACAAATGAATGTATACATATTCCCGCTTTGTCAACTTCAAAAAGGTATATACTAACCAAATGATGGGTGATGTGATATAGCGTCATACTAATATAAACCACCCATCAGGCCATGAGATCTCTATCAACCATAATAGTAAATCTCATCCCATTAATGCTATGGAATATACTGGTGTGTGGTGACAACCAATATGGGCTCAAAACATGTAAATCCAATAAATTTTCAAGATTTCATCATAGGTTTCCATTTTATGGTCCAAAACATCCCACATGTATCTCTTCCCACCAAGATGTATATCACACTACCAACCGATAAATCATTCAAAAGTATCATTCGCTATAGCAACCTCAAGATGGAGATGCTAGGATACTGTATAAAATGAGATCTCTAGGTCTCACCCTATGATTATAAAGATGATGGAATTACAGTAAAAATTTTCTACTAATATTTAGACAATATAATAAAACACAAATATCATACCTATTATTATCTCATGCATTGCTTGGTCAAAACCTCCAGAGGCTACAACAATATGTGGCCCTAACCACCAGCTCCTTCAGACTACTGTGGGATGGCTGGTGGTGGTGACAGAAGGATCTCATAGTGTTGAACACCACCCATAGCTCATCCTTCTCATCCTTTTACATATCCTCCTCCTTGGGGTCATCCTTACAGTCTACGGGAAGATCCCGGAAAATATCATTGTGTTTAACGTGGTGGTCTGTCACATATATTCATGTGCTCCATAGCCCATTGGGTCCGACAGTCACGAACAATTTGACCCTTACCATCTTAAGAAAATCACAACCCTTATTTGATAATCCATGGTGGTCTACAATTTCCATATGATGTATTATCACAATTCTATGTATGATCATGATAGGTTCTTCTTCACCGATATACTTTTGGTTGGAGCCTGCTAGCCCTAGTAGATGAATCAACTTTATGATGGACACTACCAGCTTCGGCTGCATAGAATCCCAATAACTCAATTCTCTCTAACACATGTTCTATGATAAACACTATTTCATAGGTGGTAATTCATAAGTGATCAAATCACAAACAAATATCTTGGTGGAGTCCCTTCTCAAACATTCGTTCTCAGATATAGCCATCTTGGATAATGTTAAGGGTGTACTGGGTGTAGCCTCTAATAATTTTGTATTACTTATCCACCAATAGACCTCCTTTTTGTAGCTCTAGAGGCTCCTAATTCCGAACATAGCACAAATAGGAGGGTTATTACTCCTCACATAACAAATGTGCATTGTCTTTCCTTGATAATGTCAACTAATCATGCATGCAGACAACAACACTCCACCGGCACCCAACTATTTCATGGAAAATGAAAGCTACTGGGGAAACCACCTAATTCATATGTGTCCAAATAGTCAAGATGAAATGGACCACTGACTCTTTCCAATCGTCCACTACCTAGGGACACTGATCACTATAGAACCTTACTGGCCTATAGAGCTAGAACCTGTGGAGTGCGATGATCTTGCATGAATCATCAGCTTGCTCAGTTGGTATGATCTTCTACTCAATATGTGGATGTATTTTTTACCTTCCCATAATGAGTAATAACCTCAAGGGATAGAACAAAGATGATGCCTCATCTCTCATTAAACATTTTTCACGATCTATAACTGTTGTCCTGGTTGGCTATTATCATGAAGGCATCTAGAAATTTAATCCTGGAATACAATGTTTAGATGAGTATATATATATTTATAAGACAATAATAAGGAGATGACTCAAAAAATATAGTCATGGACTCAATCCTATATGATGCATGTATAATTAATCCCTGAAACCAGTGTATCAGTATGCCATGTTGATGAGTATGTTTTTAATGTTCTGGTAAATAGAGACATTGGCACTCACACCATAATTGGATTCCATAGACTAAGGGTTACACATGGGACACCTTGACACTATATCAAAAATCACAACGAAATCCCCATAAGTGGACAACTACATACAACATCCCTTGGAATAAAATACTCTGATATCTGTTTATCATAACCCGAACCCCAACATAGGATCGATCTATAATTACACCAAGCTCACAACCATTGGCTTAGGGGTGTCGATAATCACTAAATGGAATATCCTAAATAGGCGGTTTTTTCATAATCTAACTATATGAACAAAACCATCCATCATAATACAGAGTTATAAAGGAATATTAATAAAAAGATGCAACAACTAGAAATTTAACCATCAATGAAGAACCACTAGTGTGTATAAGAGTTTGAAATTGGAGACTTAAGATTAAAGAAAAAAATAGAATCCCAACAAGATTTTTGCGACAACCTATCAAAAACTATAATGTAAACTATAGAGATAGCCCAACTACATATCCCCAAACTACGAACACTGTGTGTGGTATACACCACAGAATATCACAATGATCCTTTGATGTCACCACTGACCATTCCTTCATCGGCAAAAATCATGACACATACATGAAAATCCAATGTAGTGGAGATTATATAAATAAATAGTATGATTCCACGAAAACCAAAATATTGGTATTTTAGAGACACAAATGGTATTGAATGACATTATATAGAAAACACGATGAATCTCAATCCAATGCATGATAATGTGTAACATCATCCATAATAAAGGAATGAACATGGAGCGTAGATGAAATAAAAGTCAAGTCATGATCGCCTATAGAAAAATTGGACCCTCACCCAACCATGAAAATTTAAACATGGAAAGAACGTTGAATACCCCACACTTCTTCGCAACCCATGGAAGGAGAGTAAACAAATATAACGACATTGATACAGACACACACAAACACAAAAATATTATCTCACCAATTAATTCCAAAATATAGATAAAACAAGTTTATATCTAATAACTCAATGAACTAATAGAGCAACCCACCATTCCAGAAGTATAGAAAAGATGCCCAACATCTCAAGCATATACCCAACAGAAAATAAACCAATTAAAGACATGTCTCATCACAGTTTCACACACTCGAAAAGCTATAATATCTAAATAGATACCACATTCATTTGTACAATATGATGGTTCAACTCAATTGAAAATAGAAGACCCATACCTAGTTCCAATAGGAGGTTTCGACGTTAATAGTCGATAGAGGACCCATACGCCTTCCAATAAGAGAGTTCCACTCTAATTGTAGGAGACCGATTCCCATCCCAGCAAGAGGTTTCCACTATAGAAGTTTATAGAGGACTCATGCATTGTTTAATAGGAGGGATACACTCTAATATTAGAAGACCCATGCCCAGCTAATCCGGAGGTTCCACTCTAGGAGTCTATAGAGGACCCCTAACTAGACTAGTTGTAGGGTTTCATAATATGAGTTTATGGAGGGACTATGCATAACCATGATGGAGGGTTCTACTCTACCTTTTTAGGACCCATACTTCTCCTAATAGGGGTGTTCCCCTTAGAATTTCTCTGATGATCCTAGATATTTATTACCACTATCGAGGATCATAAATACATGATCCATGCTTGGAACATCTCACAACATATCTTAAGTTCCACAAATAAGGGATCCATCATGTTCTACATGAAAAACACTAAGGATAGGCTAATCACTATCCAAATATGAGTCTAAAATAATGAGATATGAGAGAGTGATGTTTCCTCGAAAGGAACCTTGTGGTATATGATGTGTGAGGGGACCGAGACAACATGTGGTCCCACTTCATCACCTAGTTCTATCCCTAGGAGTAAATTGATTACTATCTAAGTATGGATACATGGTTTTTAAGGGATCTAGATGGAGTTCCAATGCCACTCGGGGAGGATAAAGGGATGCCTTATATAAGTGATGGAAATACATACATGGAATTAAATAATTTATTAAATGATTTATATATGTATATATACATCATAATCATGTCAATATGAACATAAACACCAAATATTATAATATAAGATGTTATGGGGTCAAAATAAACTAAAAATTAACATTGATTCTAGTTTTTGACACATTTTAATCCATCTCACTATGAGAAACAACTTTAAACCCATTTTAAACATAACCATGATAACTAAAATTTTACCATGATAAATAATTTTTAAGAAAAAACATTAAAGGATCAATTAGAATAATTTTTTTACATTATTAATATAAATTTGGAATCCATTTAATCAAATTAAATTTCAATAGGTAGATTAATTTCTGATAATATAATAACAAAAAATGCATGAAAAATATTTTTTAGATAATACCCGATTTAGTAGTAAAAATATTTTCACATTAAAAAAAAGTAATCAGATGATTTCCATGAATATTTTTGGTAAAATAATAAAAACATAAGGTTTTATACTTATGTATAATTATAAATTGGAATGGAATCTCTCTACCTCATCATTAAATGAAAATACCAAAAATTGATTTTTATTTAAATAAAATATACATTATCTTCACAATAGTCGTAATTTAGTTCCAAATTACATTATAATTCCTTAAAATAAATAATTTGACTCATTAAAAAATTAATGGGTTGAAAAACACTTTTCATCTCGGATAGACACTACTATTAAAAAAATTTTAAGCTATAATCTACATTACTTCCAATGTTCTACCTATTTTGTTGAGGTGAAAAATCATTACCATAGACACAATACATAATGAGAAATTGAAATTTAAACAATTACATTATATAATTTTTTTTATTTAGAAATATGTTTTTTAAATATTTAATTTAATTATTTGTATGAAATTAATTTTAAAATAATCATGATAAATGTAACGAAAATGTTTTTTAAGGAGCACTTTTAAGAATAAAACTAAATGTGTTCATTTTACATGCCATGTAAAATCAATTAATTGAATATTAATTAATTTAATTTAATATGATATATAATAATTTCAATGAATTCTTTAATCAAAAGATTTTAATTTAATTTATTATTTTAAATTTACATTTCTATAATAAAAATTATTTTTAAGAAAAAACAACTTTTTTGTTTGGAATTATTTTTTTCTTATTTGTAACCAATTGATAAAAAATTAATACCTCTAATACATGTTTAAAAAAATTATAATTTATTTATTTCTATTGTACCCAATAATCCTATTTCTAGGTTAAAAATCTCTTAGTAAATTGTAAAATATTTATAGCATATTGCAATTTATATAAAATCCTAATTGTGTTGAAAGAATTGTATTAATGAAAATAAGTTTACTAAAAAATAAATAAATCATAAAATAATGGTGTGTAACATTTTACCACTTTTAGGATTTATTCCCTCAAAATTATATCACTCTAATACAAAAAAATGAGTATAATTCTACCTCATCACATATTTATGTTCCCACATATCACCTTCGAATTAATGGTTTCAACAAAAAAAATTACAAGATGAGTGGTGTTTCTTTTCAAAACCTTATATCATTATTCCATAATCTCTAATAGTTATTACCCATAATATATATCTTTATCAGGTGGTATATCCTTCGAGAACATTACATATGAAGGATCATGATGTTCTTCCATTAAAGGGAAACATGGAACAAAATATGAACATGAGAGAGATTTTTTTGAAGTGATAAGTGGTAATAAAGCCTCCTAAATGATCAATAATTTCAAAGGGACCAATATATATTGGTATCATCTTTAATTTTTTTCGAAATATCCTAAATTACACCCACATTGATATTCATAGTAGTACCTTATCGTCAAACTCTAGGTCTCTCCATTGATTATCAAAAAAAATGTTTTTATTATCTATAAGCTGACCTGATGTGCTGAAAAATGGATTTTGAAATATTTATAATTTTTATTGATATATCATATCGTAATAGAATTTTTTCTAAAAATTTATCCCATCACATTGGAGTTCTTCACTTACTATTCGATATAGATTCATAAGGATCCCAATCTCTGATTATGTGAATGATATTATTGTGTGAAAATTGTACCAAATCAAGGAGTTCATCCCAGACATTTTTGAAATCCATAAAACAGTGTCTCAAAATATATCGTGGGTATTTTATGGTCCTCTTACATTAATTATTTTTTTGATTATGATATGTGGTATGTGAAATAATTCTCTATCGAAATACCATTAAAATATCATCTAGATCATCGATGTGAACCATATATCTTGATCGCATACAATATAATATGGTAATGCAAGAATCATTACCACTTCTTTCATATATATCCTGGAATAAGATCAATAGGGGAATCTTCTGTTTTGAAAATGAAATGTTTTTTATTTATAATGGTTATTTTCTGTGACCAAAAGAGAGTTATTCTGATTAAATGTTTTGGAGATTCAAACAAATAAATACATGGTACTTTTTTCGTATTTATATTATTATATAAGTAATGGTAAAAAATCCT
Source organism: Viscum album (assembly GCA_963277665.1). Classification (NCBI taxonomy): domain Eukaryota; kingdom Viridiplantae; phylum Streptophyta; class Magnoliopsida; order Santalales; family Viscaceae; genus Viscum; species Viscum album. The sequence goes on along the minus strand of OY728141.1, from coordinate 511,238,393 downwards.
TATAGAATTTTGTCTCTAAAACATAACTTTTCAACATAATGGGAAAAATATATACATACACTGTAATATCATGGTTCATGCTGTTCAATAAAAAATATTCTATCTAATATCTATACATATTTTTTTACTTTTAGGATCAATATAGAATAATGATCTATGAGATTTATCTCATAACTGATTTTATTGATTTGGTATTTCTGGGAAACATACTCAGTTCAAGAACATTATCATTCCCTCATAATAATGGTTAAACTTTAGAATAATTTTGACATTGTTATACAGTTATGTTTCCTCCTTCTCCACCAAATTAATCTCCACATGAATGAATGGATGAACAGTCACCTATGAAAGATATAATTTTTACTATATTCCCACGGTTTCAAAATCCATATTTTTAATATCCCAAAATTTTAGATCTTTTTTGATCAACATAATAGAAAAACCATCATGGTCTTTCATTGTTTCATCTTTATCCACCTTATTCACCTTCCATGGGTTATAATATAATGAGAAACCATAATCATTAATATATTATTTTCCTTTTTTCTATAACATATTCAACAATTAATATGTGAATAAATAATTAAACATTTTATGATCAATATATATTTTACTATAAATATTATACATCCATATTTTTTGTGAAACAATTTCTACTACTATCTCATAATCTTGAATCTAGTTAATTTCTCATGAATTTAAAATTTTCATGAGGATTATGATTTCATCATATCATTATAAATTTGGATAAATCACATTTCCTTCATCAAATATCCAATTAAGATAAAAACCATTTTCTAATATAGGTTAATATACGTGAAGGTGTACTGACTGAACATCTAATTAACACCTTGAAATTATTCCCACTTTCATCTATGCATATTAAATTAACTCCCTTCAGAGTCATCATGGTGTGTAGATTATATAGTAGTGAAAAATAACTCACAATTAACCCCTTGTATCTATCCGTCCAATGAGAACTATAAATCATAGTTACTGTGGCTGGCCTAGGATATTACTCAATAACATCCATCCTTTAAGGATACACTAATATACCATCAATTGAAAAGATATAAACAAAGAATGTGACTTTTTATAGACAAAATTAAAATACGGTGAATTTAGTAATCATCTTTTTCTTCCTCAAGGTATTTAAAACAATAAATAACTGTTTTTCATGATCTACCATAATATTAAAATATAATGGAATATCAATTATAAATATAACCATAACCTATTCATGGATATATCTTAAGAATCTATTTTTTAAATACATGATGATAATCAGGGAATTATTATGATAAAATAGAATTATTATAAATTTATAATTCTAATTCCTCATATGAAAGGTTTTCATGGGTATGTCCACCTTATTAACCCTTAATTGATTGTATTTAGAATGATGTACAATATTGTAAACATATTTAGCTCCTTCTAAGTGATCATAACATTAATATATATTTGGGGGAGCATACTTTTTCTTTATGGTGATCTTGTTATGTATCACATAATTAATGAAGAGATGAATTGCCCCATTATTTTACATAAACAAATTTAATAGTTACACCCCAAGGTGGTACAATATGGTGTATGAATCCAATATCAATAGTCTCTTGATGTTTCTTCTTAAATTAGTGAAACTAAATTGGTGATATTATATAAAAACTCTTTGAAATAGGCATAGACCCCTGTATGGATTCAATTGAAAACAAAACAACCTGACTTGGAGGAATGCTAGGAATGTGTTTAGGAAATACAAATTTATAATCAAGAATAATAGGAATATATTCAGTGAGGAGTATCATATCATATAATTTAGATAAATATGCCTCTTGAATAGTCATTATGATGCATAAAACAAAAGTAACTTCCACTGAAGATTCACATTCTCCCTCAAATGGACATCTACTCATAGATTTATTAAGAAGGTAAAACCAGGATTCCCTTCATTATAAATTGATATATGGTATATATATAGAAATACAATACATGAATATAATCACATAAAATTTTCTTACATGAAGAATCAAAATATTTAAATGTTGTACATTCCCAAAAACATCTATCATAGATGATCTATAAACTTCAGTAGTGATTATCATGTCATTTAGTTTTTTTAAAACTAACTCAATATCGAATCAATTATGTGTGGAAATAAAACCCTTAGAAAATTATATAAATATAAAACAGTGGTTAGATCAAGAATCAAATAAAACATTCACTATTATAGAGTGGATGGAAAGTCTACCTTTTATCACTTTTTTCTCAGGAACCTCTTTAGGAGATGTGATTATATGAAAATTTCTATCATCTCTTGGAATCATATTTTTTTATTCATATTATTATCATTAACACTTATATTCAAGCACCAATTTTTTAATTACCATAGTCAATTCAAATATTTCATTTGAGTGTGGGTTGCACGTACAATTTAACTTTTCATGTTTATCATTCATTGAATGGACTCTCAACATGAATTCATCATCCATTTACTCATGTTCATTGTATTTTAGAAATTTTTTAACAGATACCATTTGGAAATTTCATCAATGCTTCATTTTACTCATATGACATGAATAAAGGGTAATATAATTTCTTCCAAGGATTTTATTATTTTAAATCCTTCAAAATTACATCTTTATCATTACCTCTAAAACAAATGTAACATCATGATTCACCAATTTCCTATTCAATCTCAAGATCACATTTACTAATATATTCTTATCTATTAATTTATATTATAGAAACTTTCATTCAGAGAATTGGTCTCAAGACATTAATGAATCAATCAATGATTATTTTTGGGCCAATTATGAAACCAAAATCATGCCTTCCATGTTTTCAGGAATTTACCTCAAAGGTAATAATTGATTTATTATAATTAGGCTTTATTTACAATAATTACCATTATATTTTGATGAAAATGGGTCAGGTTAATTATTAATTGAAAAATTAATTCTCAAAAACATCCCATGTATTAGAATTAATGTATTCCTATACCAACATATTTTTGATGAGATCCTACAAGTGATATTCTTCAATTTTCAATTAATATACTATCTGGAAAACGTTTTAATGTTATAACCATTGGATAAAGGGAATATATCTTTTTTTGGAATTAATCCATTACTCTAGTGGATTATATGATACACTGATGGAAGGTTTATTTTCACATATAAAATATTTGATAATTTTTTGTTCATTACTTTATCTTTTTGGAAGATTATCATGATTCGCGATACTATTCACAGCCTATGTGAATTGGGGGAGTATTTTTAAATGATTTCTCATCCTAGAACCCATTTCATTTGTTTGATCATGTATGTGACTTCACGGATATGGATTCCACTTAACCCTTTCTTGAGGTGTAACACCCCGAGATTTTATGAAAAATATTCTTAATTTCATTAATGCCTTGTGTTGTACGCTACACAAAAAGGAGCTTGCACAACACGCATCCTTGAATTGTCTTTCATTACACGCAATCACGACCATCCTCGATTGCGTGTGTAGTACGCAATAATGAGTTACACTAAACAACGATATGCTATTAAAATATTATTAGAACTATCCGTTATGAATAGTAATAACCACTTTTTGAAATTTTGTAAATTTTATTTTTCTAAATGGACTTCATTTTTGGATTTGGAATACCGAAATTATCTTAGGGTGAAATTTTGACACTTTTCGGATAACTTTCATTTTTTGATGAATAGTGAAAATTACTATATATTAATTAAAAACAACTTTTATTAATCGAAATAATTAGTAGTGATAAATTATTAATTTGAGTGGTTTTAAAGTATATTTAGAATATATTTTTACAATTTAATACAAAGTTGGTCATTCGATATAATTTCACATTTAAACCAGACATAAACAAGTGTCAATCTTTTGATAGTTATTATCTTTTAAAAACACGCTATTTGTTTTGACAACGGGAATTAATTTTTAAATTAGTTAATGTAACTGATATGTATTTAATTTGGTAAAATAAACATCATTTTTGAATTCATAATATCAAATATATCTTAGGCCTAATTTTTGGTATTTTTTTGGAAACTTTCATTTTTTGATGAATAGTTAAACCACTAGGTGGTAGTTAAAAAAATGAATTTTTCATAAAACATAATTTTACCGCTTCTGTAAGTCAAATTTCGAATATCCAGGAGACACAGATAATATCAAGGACTAAAATGTGGTTCAATGAGATGAAAATAATTTTTTTTTAATAATAACTTTTTACTTTTATTTACCACGGTTAAAAGTAAATAGTGTAATTAAGGGTAAAAATGATATTATTATTACCCTAGAACATGTCCTAATTCTATTGGATAAGTGTAATTCGACCAAAAACAACCTTAGTAATAAAATATGACCATTTAGGCCCACTTGGATTAGATTAGGACATTTATTATTAATTTATTTAATGAAAGTTTAAAATAGTTAAAATCAAAGTTTAATAAGTCAATAATTTTTAATATTGGGTTATACATAAGATAAATTCGACTATTAATATTAATTATAAATCTAGAAACATTTCCTACATAATTTTATTTTATTTGTAATTTTTATACATTATATAATTTAATTTATTTATGACACAACAATGATGCAGTAATTATCTTATTAATGAAATATTGAAATAATTGATGTTATAAATACCCAAATAAATGTAATTTGAGACTTTTTATGAATTAAACTAATTTTCTAGGTTAATATGACATGATAGTATTTCTTTAATAAACATTATTGGAACTAATAATTCTTTTATGATTTTCAAAAAAATCAATTACTAAATAGTGTCAAAATTGACATAAAATAGTTTTTAAAACAAATATTATATTATTAATTGTTATATTATTCCTAAAAATCTATGGTTCGGACAAATAACTTAGATAAGGTTATATATATTAATAATAAACAACTTGGGGTCCGTTTGGATTGTTATAGTATGTTTATTAACCTTATAGTGTAAGAACACAAGAAGACACAGTAAAAGTAAAATTATATAACTTAATGTTAAATCTAAATGATAAGGTCAAAATAGGAACCTAAACTTGTCTAAATTATATTGGATGAGAGTATTTAGACCCATACACACCTTAGCTTCAAAATAAATCAATTTGGAGCTATTTAAAACCGAATTTGGATTTTTAATAAAATAATAGTTTTAGTTTTTCCAAAGAAGCCCTTCTCCTGCCTTATAAACGGGAACCTCCTCCCCCTCTTCCTCACACCACTTTGAGCCTTCAATCGTTGAAAAATCCTACAAATTTATTCTCTACACTTCCCTAGAGACATCATAGAGGTCATGTTCTTCTTCAAAGACAAATTTTAGTGCCTTAAAAGGAGGTATCAAAGAAGCGCTTCAAAGAAGAGGTAATGTCCGTTACCGATTGTTTCATCTTTATTTCTTCTTCCACTTCTTCTTTTTTGTTGTTTCATTATGAAGGAATAACATCATTATCACTCATATAATTATATTTTATTATAAGTATGAAACAACCATATTTCACCATCTATCCATCCTATGGAAAATGAAATCACCGCGCGTGCGTACGTACGGAATACCGTCTCCACATCGTGGTGTAATCTATTTTCCACCACCACCTTACTTGGAAGGGTATAATGGTGTAAAGAATGAATATATATGATTATTGTAAATTGATATTGATTCTAAAATAGTATACATACTCTCCAATACAATTCCACCATAATGGGAATGATATCATCGCTCGTGCATACGCACGGAATATCATCTCCACGATGTGATGCGACTTGTACTACATGATATTCATTTCATAAGGATTATATAAATGAATTGAATGAATTAATAAGATATATATTACACTAATACCATTCTGGAAATGAGGTATCTATAACCTAGAAATAAAAATAAAAATTTATTCGACAAAACACGCATAAGAACAAAAAGTAATAAACACCCGAGTAACAAGTAGTAAAGAAGTATTACTAATAAGAAGCTAATAATATGACCATATATGATATAATTAAAATACGTATGATTCTGGAATAAGTCAATATCATTATTTAAATAATTATACAGGAGGTTCAGACACTTACGAAGCAAATCAGACCTAAGGTATGAGAATTATCACAATCTCGTTTTTATCCGAGATTGTCTATACTTTGGTATTTACTGGGGTGCATTTTATCATCCACATCCATGTTTCCTCAATATGTAATATTATTTCCATACACCTTACATTGTTTAAATCCAATTTTACCCTTCGGTGAGTTTTTAGTAAAAGATATGAAAGGAATCTTTTGTCGTTTTTCGTACGAGGTACTTTTTAACTTTTCTGAAAAAAGTACAAGAAGAATGTCTTTTTAACTTATACGGCATGAATGGATTTTTAAAACATTATTTCCAAGAAGCATCCTTTAAAAGTTTTCAATTTTATTTTTAATCAACTTCTTTTAGTTTAAAATTGTATGACGTGTTACGAATGGAAATTTTTTTTGAAGTAGAAAGGATATTTTCCTCAAGAATGGAGTTCATGTGTTTTATCTAAATTATTTTCCATCTAAGATAATAAAGGGTTCTGTTTCTATCCCTATTATAACATTGATTTGATTATGTTGTGATGGAATTGTTTTTATGAATTCCTTTATCTTATATGCATTGTTTTATGATTTCATGATGTTTATGAATCCCATTTTTATTAAATGGGTTATTCTAGGATGCATTGTTTATGATTCTGTGGCACACATAAGAATGGTATCATTATGAGATTGGTGGGACCTATATCTCCGTCCAATGAATTAGGTAAAGATTTTATATCTCATGAGATAGACATGGCTAGAACGGAATGTTAAACTGGTTCAGTGAAACAGGACTGAAATGAGGAGTGAACTCGGTTCAGAAATGGACTTTGTCCACTAAGATAGTCATGGAAATGAGTCTTGACTAATAAGAAATGATTCTCTATGATTATGTGTGTATGACACAAAGTTTCATGTTTTATGTTATGATTATTGGGATTATATTTCACTACTATGATTTATGCTATGTTATGATATTATGATCTCTTTTGTAGGTTAAGATTTCTGAAATGTTATGTTCTTATGAATATGATGTGATTGATATATTTTTTTGTTTACCCTTACTGTGCATTTGAGCTATCCCTTTTATGTTTTCTTTTCCCCAGGATATAAAGAATGGTTTTAGGTCAAAAAAAGAAGATCTTTATGTGAGATGTTGAAGATCTTTCACCACGATTAGAATATTATATTCCGAGTTTCCAAAGACAATAAACTATTATGGTCCTTGTGTGTGTGTTTTTGTTATGTACTAAGTATTCTACAAAAGTAATGTAATGTCCATGTACATTAAGCTTTGGGTCTCTCTAGTTGGTATCATAGGAAAGGTTTAGTCAACCTTTGGAAACTAGGATGTGAGAACTTTAGTGAGATCCCTAGAGATATTAATAAGGTGTGTCTAGGGATGTCCCTAAGATTAAGTATAAGTATAGGTTATAGTACTAGAATTACGGTAACCCAAGATGTTAGATGTTGAAGGTACTCCCCCATTATTATATTGTTTTCCCTATGGTGATTTTTTCCTCTCAAACTATTCTTTTTGGGTTTTAGAAAATGGCTGGAGACAAGATGATTCACGATAATGGAGAATATGATGGACAATGGAATGATATAATTCATGAGAAACCAAATGAAATGGGATTTGGAAGTCCAAACATCCTTATTATGCCGAATCAGCAATCTCATAATATGATCAATAAACTCAAATTTGGTAATTTTCCTGACTCAGCTAATAAGAGAAAGATGGAGTTTCATGATGATCATAGAGGAAAGAAAGTTCAATTTCCCATATGTAAATCATGTGGGAAGAGGAATCAAGGAGAATGTTTCAAAGGAACTGGAAGATGCTTTGGGTGTGGAAAAGAAGGACACAAAGCCAGTAAGTGCAAAGGAAAAGGTTCAGTTAACACCAGGGATGAGGATAATGGTATTGCTACGACATCAACAATGGTTAAATGTTTTAAATGTGGAATGTACGGGCATTATGAAAACCAATGCCCTAAGGAAAATTCTCATGAAGAGAATCAGTATGGCCGTATGGGTAGTATTTATGTTGATGATGATGAAGATACTACAAATGATATGTGAGATGAAATAATTATTGAAACTCGATCAATGGTTTAAGAAGGTAGTGAAATGATTACATGTTTATCAAGTGTAATTTTGTATAAGTAATCTCATGGTACTATGGAATAAAGAGACATCTAAGGATTGTTACACTGTTGTCTCTCCTTATGTTTTCAATGTGTATGATGAATGGTACCAGTAACCATTAAAGGTTATTCAGATATTTTTAGAAAGTAGTTGATATGCGCATAATGAAGGGATAAGGAGAAAATTAAATGTTTGATAGTATTCATGAGCTCATGACTGATATAAGGAAATAGTTATATCATTGTTTGAGTATATAGAATTTTGGGGTTTTGGTATGTGGAAAGAGAAAACTTTTGACATCACTCATGTTTTCACTAAGGTTCAATGGGTATTCATTTTTTTTCAAGAGAATACATGATTAAGGCCTTCGAATGTTTGGAATGTGACCATCAAGACATAGCTCATGATATACGGGGATCAACGATGGTATTAAAATGCTTGTTATATGAACTCTTTGGTAATAGTTTTCACTATAATATCAGATTGGACAGTAGTATTTTGGATATGCCTAAATATTGGAAAGGATTATGTTGTACATAAGTTAGTATTGTTTAAGGATAGAACTTTTTTCGATATTATTGATAGGATGTTATAGTAATATAGTTTTAGAAAAAGGACAACCTGCAGGATGAGCGACATCCCATCGCGTCGGGAAACGATGTGGGAATCAAACCCACTACCGAAGCGCGACTGGCCTTTATCGCCTACCACTGGCCTACAGGAAGTCCCTCTTTAGTATAAAATACTTTTATTATATTAAGAAGTATGATATATGAAGTATAAGTCCATTTTAGAAACCATATATGATTAATCTCACTATAGATCGACTTATGTATATTTAATAACTTTAGCTAACCTTTTGAGACAGATGGACTGACTCGTCATTCTATCACATGATCTTTGAACACTTCATGAATATCAAATTCAACATCATTTATTGAAGAGATAAATTGTAAATTTTTCAAGGCACGAACAATAGTGAGATTGTACCAAAATAAAGTAAGTATTTATTCTAATTCAAATTTTTTAGAAATGATCTTGAAAACCAAAAATCCGATGAATCAAATGGTACCTTAGATCGTCACAAATTTATGGCATTTTGATTGTTTTATTTTTCATAGCCATGTTCTCTACCACACTCTATCGGAACTTGATGGTTAGATTTTTCTTCCATATCCATATTTTCACCTATGTTCTCCTCCGTAGAAACCCAGTGATGAGTTAATTTGGGTAACCGTTAAATTTCATACATTAATTCTTAAAGCCATGTTTTGGTATTCTTTTACAATGTGTGTTTCTATTAAAGAAACTTTCGAGTAGTAAACCCTTTATAACCCCCCAACGAATTTCGAGGGAAAAATTCATTTTAAGGGGGGTAGAATGTAAAACCCCGAGATTTTATGAAAAATATTCTTAATTTCATTAATTTCTTGTGTTTTACGCTACACCAAAAGCAGATTTCACAACACACATCCTTGAATTTCCTTGCATTACACGCAATCACGACCTTCCTCGATAGTGTGTGTAGTACACAATACCGAGTTTCACTAAACAACGATATGCTATTAAAATATTATTAGAACTAGCCATTATGAATAGTAATAAACACTTTTTGAAATTTTTTAAATTCTATTTCTCAAAATGGACTTCATTTTGGGATTCGGAATATCGAAATTAGGTTGGGGTGAAAATTTGGTACTTTTCATATAACTTTCATTTTCTGATGAATAGTGAAAAATACTAAATTTTAATTAAAAACAACTTTTTTAATCGAAATAATTAATATTCATAAATTATTAATTTTAGTGGTTTTAAAGTATATTTAGAATATATTTTTACAATTTAATACAACGTTGGTCATTGGATGTAATTTCACATTTAAACTAGACAAAAACAAGTGTCAATCTTTTGATAGTTATTATCTTTTAAAAACACGCTATTTGTTTTGACGACGGGAATTAATTTTTAAATTATTTAATGTAACTGATATATATTGAATTTGGTAACATAAACATCATTTTTGAATTCATATTATAAAATATTTCTTAGGCCTAATTTTTGGTATTTTTTTGGAAACTTGCATTTTTTGATGAATAGTGAAACCACTAAGTGTTAGTTAAAAAAAATAAATTAATCATAAAACTTATTTTTACCACATCTGTGAATAGAATTTCTAAAATCCGGGAGACACGGTTAATATCAAGGACTAAAATTTGGTTCAATGAGATGAAAATATTTTTGGGTGAATAGTAACTTTTTACTTTTATATGCCACAATTAAAAGTAAATAGGGTAATTAAGGGTAAAAATGATATTATTATTACCCTAACACATGTCCTAATTCTATTGGATATGTTTAATTCGACCAAAAACAACCTTAGGAGTAAAATATGACAATTTAGGCCCACTGGGATTAGATTAGGACATTTATAATTAATTTATTTAAAGAAGGGTTAAAATAGTTAAAATCAATGTTTAATAAGTCAATAATTTTTAATATGGGGTTATAAATAAGATAAATTCGACTATAAATATTAATTAGAAATCTAAAACCATTGCCTACATAATGGTATTTTATTTTTAATTTTTAGATATTAAATAATTTTATTTATTTATGACACAACGATGATGTAGTAATTATCTTATTAATGAAATATTGACATAATTGATGTTATAAATACCCAAATAAACTTAATTTGAGAATTTTTAGGAATTAAAAATAATCTAGGTTAATATGAAATGTTAGTATTGCTTTAATTAACTTTTTTCGAACTAATCATTCTGTTATGAGTTTCACAAAAATCAATTACTAAATAGTGTCAAAATTGACATAAAATAGTTTTTAAAACAAATATTATATTATTAATTGTTATTTTATTCTTAAGAATCTAAGGTTCGGACAAATGACTTATATAATGTTATATATATTAATAATAAACAACTTGGGGTTATTTTGGCTTGTTATAGTAATTTTATTAACCTTATAGTGTATGAACACAAGAAGACACGGTAAAAGTAAAATTATTTATCTTAATGTTAAATCTAAATGATAAGGATAAAATAGGAACCTAAACATGCCTAAATTCTATTGTATGAGAGGCTTTAGACCCATCCTCACCTTATTTTAGAAATAAATCAATTTGGAGCTATTTAAAACCGAATTTGGATTTTTAATAAAATAATATTTTTAGTTTTTCCAAAGGAGCCCCTCTCCTCCCTTATAAAAGGGAACCACTTCCCCCTCTTCCTCACACCACTTTGAGAATTCTAGCTTGGCCAACCCCTGCCATCTTATTCTATCCAATTAACTAGAGACATCCTAGAGGTCCTGGTCTTATTCAAAGACCACTTTTAGTTCCCTAAAAGGAGGTCTCAAAGAAGAGCTTCAAAGAAGAGGTAATGTCTCTTACCGATTCTTTCATCTTTATTTCTTCTTCCACTTCTTCATTTTTTTTGTTTAATTATGATGTAATAACATCATTATCACTCACATGATGATATGTTATTATAATTATGAAACAACCATATTTCACCATATATCCATCCTACGGAAAATGAAATCATCGCGCGTGCGTACGTACGGAATACCGTCTCCACACCGTGGTGTAATATATTTTCCACCACCACCTTAATTGGATGGGTATAATGGTGTAAAGAATGAATATATATATGATTATTTTAAATTGATATTTATTCTGAAATAGTATACATACTCTCCAATACAATTCCACGATCATTGGAATGATATCATCGCTCGTTCGTACGTACGGAATATCGTCTCCACGATGTGATGCGACTCATTCTACATGATCTTAATTGCATAATGATTATATAAATGAATTGACTGAATGAATATGATACATATTACACAAATACCATTCTGTAAATGAGGTATCTATAACCTAAAAAGAAAAATAAGAATTTATTCGACAAAACACGCATAAGAACAAAAAGTAATAATCACCCGAGTAACAAGTAGTAATGAAATATTACTAATAAGAAGCTAAGAATATGACAATATATGATATCAGAAAAATAAGTACGATTCTGTAATAATTCAATAACTATATTTAAATCATTATACAGGAGGTCAGGACACTTACGAAGCAAATCAGATGTAAGGTAAGGGAAATATCACAATCTCATTTTTATCCGAGATTCTTTATACATTGGTATTTACTGGGGTATATCTTATCATCCACATCCATGTTTCCTCAATATTTCATATTATATCCATCCACCTAAAATTTTTCAAATCCAATTTTACCATTCGGTGAGTTTTTAGTGAATGATATGAAAGAAATATTTTGTCGTTTTTCATATGAGGTACTTTTTAACTTTTCCGAAAAAATTACAAGAAGAATGTTTTTTAACTTATATGGCATGAAAGGATTTTTAAAACATTATTTCCAAGAAGCTTCCTTTAAAAGTTTTCAAGTATATTTTTAATCAAATTCTATTAGTTTAAAATTGTATGACATGTTAGGAAAGGAAAATGTTTTTGAAGTAGAAAGGATATTTTCCTCAAGAATGGAGTTCAAGTGTTTTATCAAAATTATTTTCCATTTAAGATAATAAAGGGTTGTGTTTCTATCCCTATTATTACATTTATTTGATTATGTTTTGGTGGAATTATTATTATGAATTCCTTTATCTTATATTAATTGTTTTATGATTTCATGATGTTTAAGAATCCCATTTTTATTACATGGGTTATGCTATGATGTATGGTTTATGATTTTGTGGAACACATAAGAATTGTATCATTATGAGATGGGTGGGACCTATATCTCTATCCAATTCATTGAGTAATGATTTTATATCTCATGAGATAGACATGGCTGGAATGGCAGTTTAAACCGGTTCAGTGAAACAGGACTGAAACGAGGAGTGAACTCGGTTCAAAAATGTACTTTGTCCACTAAGACGTTCTTGGAAATGAGTCTTGACTAATAAGAAATGATTCTCTATGATTATGTCGGTATGCCACAAAATTGCATGTTTTAATTTATGATTATTGGGATTACATTTCACTACTATGATTTATCCCATTTTATGATATTATGATCTCTTTTGCAGGTTAATATTTCCAAAATGTTATGTTCTTATGAATATGATGTGATTGATATTTTTTTTGTTTACCCTTACTGAGCATTTGAGCTCACCCTTTTATGTTTTATTGTCTGCATGATATAAAGAAAGGTTTTAGGTCAAAAAAAGAAGATCTTTATGGGAGATGTTGAAGATCATTCACCACGATTAGAAGATTATATTCCGAGTTTCAAAGACACTAAACTATTACGGTCCTTGTGAGTGTGTTTTTGTTATGTACTAAGTATTCCGCAAATGTAATGTAATTTCCATGTACGTTAAGCTTTGGGTCTCTACATGAGGCCAAGCGGCCACATGAGCCTTAGTTCATCTAACTATATACAATGGGTTACCAACTAGTAGTGGGGGTGTGAAGGTAGGACAACCGAGAGACTATACACCATGTCGGATTATACAACAAATGCAATAAAAAATATATAGTTGTGGAAGTGTATATAGAAATATAATACATTAAACAATAGAAGAATACAAAATAACTAAATATCCATATAGTAGAATAAAGTGATAAATCAATATAATAAAGGTATCATAGAACGATTCTAATACAAAAAAGTACTTTTTCATGCTAGTACTAATGAAAACAAGACATTGGAAATACACATGTTAAAAAAGTAAAAAAGAGGGGAATAAAATCCAAAATCAGCTTCATAGCATCTCAAGCCTCATCCTGGTTCACTTATCCTAATTTCTATCTATGTAAAATGAATCAAAAAATAAAATAAGTATGTTTACATGTATCCCTAACTAGAGAAAAAAGTCATCTTGGGAGGAAAACATGACCTGAGTAAGGTGTGAGATAAAAATCACAATAGGCCACAACCAATGGTGTCTACGTGTAGTCCTAGTAGGTAGTCATAAGTAAATAGTGTGTTGGTAATATATTTAACATAACGATCTTCTAAATAGACAAACAACCACCCTCTTAGAAACCTAAACGAAACTCATTATGTTTACGTGCTTCATCCAAAAGATGGTATGTCTGATCATGCCATCTTATGTATATATATATATATATTATATCTAGAATGGGGTGAAAATGCATCCCATAAATACATGTATTTAGCGATTGTCCCTTGGTTGGGGCAAGGATACCTCTTACCCATATACATATAGATATTATAACTAGTGTTTTGTAAGAATTCCTCCCACCCATACCGAAATAGATATTATAACTGGAGTGGGGGTATGAATTCCCCCACCAATTCATCTTTCCAAAAATCTAGAATGGGGAAATAATTCCTCCAATCCATCCACACACAACAACACATACATATATATATATATATTTCATTCACATTATACCCATAATCTCAATCCATTTATGGAATCCCACATAGAGTTTATCATTTTATTCTAGGAATATTGAAAGGAATTGGTTCACCATCCTTATAACAAGTTCATTTAAAAATTTAAAACATATTATATAATGAATTTATAAAATTTGATTACAGGGAAGTTCCATTAAATACATTAAAACAATTAAATAAAAACCAAATTATTTAAAATGTTATAGTTATATTTCCCTAGCCATCCTATACAATCCAACTATACACTTTTTTCTAACATTGAAAAAAAAATTAATGGTAATTTTAGAGGGATAAAGGGTTAAGGGAAATAATCACATTCCCATTCACACAATTTCAATTATGAAGGGGATAATAAATATTGAGTAACATTTTTATATATCAATTACACATTATCCAATGGATATTGAAATTAAATGTCATTTCGGGAGCTAAAATGGGATCCATGTATTTTGATCCATTTGGCCCAAAAGGCCATTTTTGAGTTTCACATATAAGGTTGCCCATATAATTTAAGGGATAGGTATAAACCCCTTTTCCAGAATAAATTAACTAATATCATATCACTCATTTCATTTAGATATGGAATATGAAAAATAATAAATGAGGTTTGCAATGCCCATCGTGTGGCTCAATA
Source organism: Viscum album (assembly GCA_963277665.1). NCBI lineage: Eukaryota > Viridiplantae > Streptophyta > Magnoliopsida > Santalales > Viscaceae > Viscum > Viscum album. The sequence continues at coordinate 511,223,121 of OY728141.1, read as the reverse complement.
TAGAAAGTAAAAAATGACCAAAACACAAATGGAAAACTACATGACCACCAACCTCAATGCTAGAGATGATGCCTCAATTGATATAAAACTATGATTTGAAGTCAGATTGATGAGATGTAAGTTTTAGTTGAATACACTGAAAATTTAATTAATGATCCTAAAACACAGTATCCCAAATCATGGAAGGAATAACAAAGGAAATATTAGAGAGATTAGGGAACCTTATGACAAGGGATCCAACGCCTCCAAGGGATCATGGATCAGATACTAGAAGAAGCCTCTAGCTCAAATACAGCCCTTTAGGGTTTCTTGAGATCATGTTGTAGGAACCCATGGTTGGATCATATAAAAGGTAAGGGGGAAGAGAAAAATAAATAAAAGGATTAATTAGGGGATAGTAATTTTTTCCCAAATCCTTCAATGCGTGGTTTAAAACCAGTGAGAAAGCTCTATGTCAGAGAACAATCCAATATTTGCAGCAGGCCAAATTGATGTGATAATGGCCCACATGGTTGCAGAAAAAACTTGCAGACATCTAGGTGCATATATCTATAGTGTCACGGTTTAAACTAATTGTGCAGACTGAACTACATCCAACTTTTCAAGACCTCTGGGCTCTAAACTAGCACCACATTCTCCCCATTCCTTCACTTGGACATAGTATACCATTACAATGATGAAAGGAAATATTCAAAAGGAAAAATAAATGATCCATATCTTTTTCAAAAGTTGGGTTGTTACCAACTCACATCCATATACAACTCATCCCTGATTTTTCATTCTGAGGGTAAAGAGGTACTTTCATCAAAGAGTTTTGGCCACTGAGATCACATATAATCTTAACTCCCCTAAATATCATCATGTACTCATTTACACTTCCATAGATCCCATACACGAGAAACAGACCTCCATGGAGTATCTTCATGCTCCTATAAAAAATACCAACAATATAATCTTCAAAGGAAGCATCCATTTCTAGATGAAAAACCACATTCTAGAAGACCTATGATAGGCTTGGGTAGAATCATAGAAACTGATATACATGAAATACATAATTAATGGGTTTGTATCTATGAGGATGTGAGTATTGGTAAGTTACTAGTCCAATCTCCTTCACAACCTTGAAGGGTCTAATAAATCTCATTGACAACTTCTAATAATTATGATTATGTATATTCCCCAACATGGGTGATTCTTTCAAGAAAACCTAGTTTCTGACATCGAAAACAAGAGTTTTTCAGTGTCTGTTATCATAAGTCCACCCTCTAGAATAAGCTATTATCATGGGTTTCTGAATCATCTAAACGTGCTCAATAGTCTCTTTAATGAGATGAGGCCCTAAAACAGTCGTTTCCCCTTACTCTAACCAACATTGAGGTTAGGGATAAGTCTTACCATATATGCACCAAAATGGCTCATTTCAATAGTATCATGGAAGCTATTGTTATATATTAATTACACAAGAGGAATTTGTTTCTCCCATGAACCTCAAAAATTGAGGACATATGCAAAGAACATGTCTTATATCACATGAATTGTTTTATCTATCAATCTATATGTCTATGGGTGATAGGCTACACCCAGAATACCTATGTACCAAAGGCCTTCTACAACCCCTTCCAGAAACATGATGTGAAACAAGAGTCTCTGTTAGAAATGATATAATGATGTGATTCATAAAAAAATGACCTCTTAGATGTACATCCTTCCTATCTCGTTTACCTATATGATCTCTCACATATGTAGGATCTGTGAAACATTTGTCATAAGATCAATGAAAACCCAAAATATGTCATTTTCACAATGTGATTTAGGTAAACTAGTCAAGAGGTCCAGAAAATATTATCCCTTTTCCACATAAGAATGGACAATAGCAGAGGATTCCATGTGTGACACTAATTTGTTTCCTTCACATACTGAGTGGTCGAACATTGAATGATGAAACCGGTTATCTCCTATTTCATGTTAGGCCTCCAATATTAACGTCATAGATATCGATATATTATTGTGACACTAGAGTAAACTACCCAAGATGAGTCATGGATATCCCTCATCATCTAGTCATTGATGTCTATTAGGACCCATACACGCCCACCGATCTAGAGAGTATCATCCCCAATGATTTTACAACTAGAATAAGTATCCTAAACTAATGAAATTTCTCATAGGAGAGGGCCTTCAAGATTAGTTATCTATCTCGACCTTACACATTATATATGATTACATGGAACTACTAAGGCTGAGATAATATTCTGACCATGGTCCTCTTAATCCTAAACGTCCATATCTACGAATAAGGTAATAATCTTGCATTCATTACTGGATTCATGAACCACATGTGTATGAGTCTTTTGTCTTGGATCATTAGCTACTGAATTCCATTTTCTTACAGTGCAATAATGCTTGAAAGCAAATGATTTTAGGTACTCAACAGACCTATACTCCATGATATTCATATCCCACCATGTGAAGATGTATTTTAGGCTTTTAATATCTCTGAAGCCCAAAAAAAATCTCTCCCAAAATGTATTTTTCCAAACAATATAACACATGAACAACATCAGTGAGCTCGAGGTTGTGTGTCAGGTAAATCTACTCGTGAGGCCCTAACTGATGATAACCACATGTATTGACTCTCTCATTATATATCAGAAATGATACATGCCCAATTCTTGATGCATCAAAGTAGACTGTATGTGACATACTAGGATTTAGAAGAATCATTATTTGCGCTGATTTTATTAATCCCTTTAACTCTTTGATGGTTGTTTCAAAATCTTCAGACCATTCAAATTTCATACCCATATTTATTAAACATGTAAGGTACAATACAAGACACGATACATCCTAAATGAATAATATTTAATATCTAGAAATCCAAAATAATGTCCTTCAATAAAATATGCTCTTGGTATACCCCCATGAAACCACAAACCTCACATTCTTTATGTCCACTGAAACTCTTGACTCTGGAATGATTTGACTCGAGAAGTGAAATTTTTTGATCCAGTAGTAGAATTTATGGTGCATAAAAAAGATCTGACTCTCACTCATCCTATTCAGCATAATATCAATACGTGATACATGATTGTTTAATGTGAATGAATAAAATAAGATATATTCAACGAAGACAACAAAAAAATGAATCTATAAATGGCTAGAAGACTCAGTTCATAAGTTCCATGAAGATAACAAGTTCATTCGTGAATCTAAATAAAAAAACATGTACTCGTATAGACCATAACTACACCATAATGAAATGATAGGTATGTATAATGTCTTACCACACAAATTGGGATATCCCAACCTCAGATATATCATTGAAAACACAATCTCTCAACGAACATGATTAATGAGGTTATATATTCAAGGTAATGGATACTGGTTCTTGATATTCCACCGATTCAATAGATGTTAATCCACACAATGAATTTGGGTACCACCAACCTACATGGAAAAGGGGAATGGTAGATCCAAATGAGAAGTGATATAATGAATATTCATTTTGACTTAAGATCTTATAACTGATTCATGAGCTACACATGCTCCTTTAGTTCCACCCTATAATGAGAAATGTTCACTGTAACACCCCGAGATTTTATGAAAAATATTATTTTTATTTTCATTAATGTATTGTGTTGTAAGATACACCAAAAGGAGCTTGCACAACACACATCCTTGAATTTCCTCACATTACATGAAATCACGACCTTCCTCGATAGCGTGTGTTGTACGCAATACCGAGTTTCACTAAACAACGACATGCTATTAAAATATTATTAGAACTAGCCGTTATGAATAGTAATAACCACTTTTTGAAATTTTTTAAATTTTTATTTTCAAAATGGACTTCATTTTTGGATTCGGAATATCGAAATTAGATTAGGGTGAAATGTTGGTACTTTTCGGATAACATTCATATTCTTATGAATAGTGAAAATTACTAAATTTTAATTAAAAACAACTTTTTTAATCGAAATAATAAATAGTGATAAATTATTAATTTGAGTGGTTTTAAATTATATTTAGAATATATATTTAAAATTTAATACAATGTTTTTCATTGGATGTAATTTCACATTTAAACCAGACATAAACAAGTGTCAATCTTTTGATAGTTATTATCTTTTAAAAACACGCTATTTGTTTTGACGATGGGAATTAATTTTTTAAATTAGTTAATGTAACTGATATGTTTTGAATTTGGTAAAATAAACATCATTTCTGAATTTATAATATCAAATATATCTTAGGCCTCATTTTTGGTATTTTTCTGGAAACTTTCATTTTTTGATTAATAGTGAATCCACTAAGTGGTAGTTAAAAAAACTGAATATTTCATAAAAATTAATATTACCACTTCTGTGAGTAGAATTTAGAAAATCCGAGAGACACAGTTAATATCAAGGAATAAAATTTGGTTCAATGAGATGAAAATAATTTTTGGTGAATACTAACTTCTTACTTTTTTTTACCACGGTTAAACGTAAATAGGGTAGTTCAGGGTTAAAATTATATTATTTTTACCCTAACACATGTCCTAATTCTATCGGATAAGTGTAATTCGACCGAAAACAACCTTAGGAATAAAATATGACCATTTAGGACCACATGGATTAGATTAGGACATTAATTATTAATTTATTTAAAGAAGGATTAAAATAGTTAAAATCAACATTTAATAAGTAGGTAAATTTTAATATAGGGTTATGCATAAGATAAATTTTACTATAAATATTCATAAGAAATCTATAATGATTTCCTAAATATGGTATTTTATTTTTAATTTTTAGACATTACATTATTTAATTTATTTATGACACAACAATGATGTTGTAATTATATTATCAATTAAATATTGACATAATTGATGTCATAAATACCCAAATAAATGCAATTTGAGACTTTTTATGAATTAAACTAATTTTTTTTGTATAATATGACATGTTAGTATTTATTTAATTAACTTTTTTTGAATTAATAATTCTGTTATGATTTTCACAAAAATCAATTACTAAATAGTGTCAAAATTGACATAAAATAGTTTTTAAAACAAATATTATATTATTAATTGTTATTTTATTTCTAAAAATCTATGGTTCATCCAAATTACTTAGATAAGGTTATATATATTAATAATAAACATCTTGGGGTTAGTTTGGCTTGTTATAGTATTTTTATTAACATTATATTGTACAAACACAAAAAGACACGGTAAAAGTAAAATTATCTAACTTCATGTTAAATCTAAATGATAATGTTAAAATAGGAACCAAAACTTGTCTAAATTCAATTGGATGAAATTATTTCGACCCATCCCCACCTTAGATTCTAAATAAATCAATTTGGAGCTATTCAAAACCGAATTTGGCTTTATAATAAAATAATATTTTTAGTTATTCCAAAGGTGCCCCTCTCCTCCCTTATAAAAGGGAACCTCCTCCCTCTCTTCCTCGCACCACTTTGAGCCTTCAAGCTCGGCCAAACCCTTCCAAATTCTCTTATACACTTCCCTAGAAACATCCTAGAGGTCCTGGTATTCTTCAAAGACCAATTTTAGTTCCCTAAGAGAAGGACTCAAAGAGGTTCTTCCAAGAAGAGGTAATGTCCGTTACCGATTCATTCAACATTATTTCTTCTTCCACATCTTCTTCTTAGGATGTTTCATCATGAAGTAATAACATAATTATCACTAATATACGGATATGTTATTATAATTATGAAACAACCCTATTTCACTATCTATCCATCCTACAGAAAACGAAATCACCGCACCTGCGTATGTACGGAATATCGTCTCCACGCCGTGGTGTAATCTATTTTCCACCACCCCCTTACTTGGATGGGTATAATGGTGAACATAATAACTATATATTATTATTGTAAAGTGATCTTGATTCTGAAATATTATACATACACTCCAATACAATTCCACGATCATGAAAATGATATCATCGATCGTGCGTACGTACGGACTACCGTCTCCACGACGCGATGAGATTCATTCTCCACGTTAACCATTCATTAATGATTATAAAGTATATATAATAAGTAATCATTAAATATATTACATAATAATGATACTGGATTTATGTGTATATATATGTATGTCATCTACTTAATTCCATTGAACTCTATAAGAAAATGAAAACAACGTTCATGCGTACGTACGGTCTACCGTCTCCATGAACAGTGTATTTATTTCCATTTACTGATCTATTATATATATGTATATTCTGAATATATATTATATATAAATCATGTTTTATATTCTGGAATTAAGTAATCATGATCTATGTAATCATATGAATAATTACAAGTCAAAACACGGACGACAAATGAAACGATTTTACACAAAACGCTCTTTAACATTGAATTTACAAAAGAACGAGTAATATAAAGTCAGCTGTGAACCATATATGATATCATAACAATTAGTATGATTCTGGGATAAGTCAATGAAAATATTTAAATCATTATACAGGACGTTCGGACACTTACAATGCAAATCCGACCTATTGTAAGGGATATATCACAATCTCATTTTTATCAGAGATTGTTTATACATTGAAATTTACTGGGGTGTATTTTATCAACCACATCCATGTTTCCTCAATATGTAATATTGATCCATCCACCTACAATTGTTTAAATCCAATTTTACCCTTCGGTGAGTTTTTAGTAAAAGATATGAAAGGAATATTTTGTCGTTTTTCGTACGAGGTACTTTTTGAATTTTCCGACCAAGTACGAGAAGAATGTTTTTCTAACTTATACGGCATGAATGGATTTTTAAAACATTATTTTCAAGAAGCTTATTTTAAAAGTTTTCAAGTTTATTTTTAATCAACTTATTTTAGTTTAAAATTGTATGACATGTTAAGAAAGGAAATTTTTTTTAAGTAGAAAGGATATTTTCTTCAAAAATGGAGTTCAAGTGTTTTATCAAAATTATTTTCCATCTAAGATAATAAGGGGTTCTGTTTCTATCCCTATTATTACATTGATTTGATTATGTTTTGATGGAATTATTTTTATGAATTCCTTTATCTTATATGAATTGTTTTATGATGTCACGATGTTTAAGATTCCCATTTTTATTACATGGGTTATGCTATGATGTATAGTTTATGATTTTGTGTCACACATAAGAATGGTATCATTAGGAGATGGGTGGGACCTATATCTACCTCCAATGCATTAGGTAAAGATTTTATATCTCATGAGATAGACATGGCTGCAACGGCAGGTTAAACCGGTTTAGTGAAACGGGATTGAAACGAGGAGTGGAATCGGTTCCGAAATGGACTTTGTCCACTAAGATAGTCTTGGAAATGAGTCTTGACTAATAAAAAATGATTCTCTATGATTATTTGTGTATGCCACAAAGTTTCATGTTTTATGTTATGATTATGGGGATTACATTTCGCTACTATGATTTATCACATGTTATGATATTATGATATCTTTTGCAGGTTAAGATTTCCAAAATGTTATGTTCTTATGAATATGATGTGATTGATATTTCTTTTTTTTACCCTTACTGAGAATTTGAGCTCACCATTTTATGTTTTCTTTTCTCCAGGATATAAAGAAATGTTTTAGGTCAAAAAAGAAGAAGATCATTATGGGAGATGTTGAAGATCTTTCACCACGATTAGAAGGTTTTATTCCATGTTTCCAAAGACATTAAACTATTACGGTCCTTGTGTGTGTGTTTTTGTTATGTACTAAGTATTCCGAAAAAGTAATGTAATGTCCATGTACGTTAAGCTTCGGGTCTCTACAGTTGGTATCAGAGGAAAGGTTTAGTCAACCATTGGAAACTAGAATGCGAGAACTTTAGTGAAATCCCTAGAGATATATCTATGGTATGTCTAGGGATGTCCCTAAGGATAATTATACATATAGGTTATAATACTAGAACTACGGTAACAATATTAGAATTTAACCTAAGATGTTATATATTGAGGGTACTCCCCCTTTACTATGTTGTTTTCCCTAGCATGATTTTGGCCTCTCACACTATTCTTTTTTGGGTTTTAGGAAATGGCTGGAAACCAAAAAATTCATGATAATGGGGGATATGATGGACAATGGAATGATATTTTTCATGAGGAACCAAATAAAATGGGATTTGGAAGTCCAAACATCATTATTATGCCGAATCATCAATCTCATAATATGATCAATAAACTCAAATTTGGTAAGTTTCCTGACTCGGCTAATAAAAGACAGATGGAGTTTCATGATGATCATAGAGGAAAGAAAGTTCAATTCCCCTCATGTAAATAATGTGGGATGAGGCATCAAGGAGAATGTTTCAAAGGAACTGGAAGATGCTTTGGGTGTGGAAAAGATGGACACAAATCCAGTAAGTGCAAATGAAAACGTTCAGTTAAAACCAGAGATGAGGATAATGATATTGCTACGACATCAACAATGGTAAAATGTTTTAAATGTGGAATGTATGGGAATTATGCAAACCAATTCCCTAAGGGAAAGTCTCATGAAGAGAATCACTATGGTCGTATGGGTAGAATTTATGTTGATGATGATGAAGAGACTACAAATGATATGTGAGTTAAAATAATTATTGAAGCTTGATCAATGGTTTAAGAACCTAATGGAATGATTACATGTTTATCAAGTGTAATGTTGTATAAGTAATCTCATGGTACTATGGAATAAAGAGACATATAAGGATTGTTACATTGTTGTCTTTCCTTAAGTTTTCAATGTGTATGATGAATGGTACTAGTAACCATGAAAGGTTATTCAGATATTTTTGGAAAGTAGAAGATATGCGAATAATGAAGGGATGAGGAGAAAATTTAATGTTTGATAGTATTCATGAGCTCATGACTGATATATGGAAATAGTTATATTATGGATTGATTATATAGAATTTTGGTGTTTTGGTATGTCGAAAGAGTTAACTTTTGACAGCACTCATATTTTCACTAAGGTTCAATGGGTATTCTTTTTTTCAAGAGAATACATGATTAAGGCCTTCAAATGTTTGGAATGTGACCAACAATAAATGTCTTATGATATATGGGGATCAACGATGGTATTAACATTCTTGTTATATGAAATCTCTGGTAATTGTTTTCACTATAATATGACAATGGACTGCAATATAATGGATACACTTAAATATTTGAATGGAATATGTTGGAAATAAGTTAGTATTGTTTAAGTATAGAACCTTTTTCGATATTATTTATGGGATGTTATAGTAATGTAGTTTTGGAAAAAGGATAACCTGTAGGATGGGTGACATCCCATCACATCGGACAAGGCTGTGGGAATAGAACCCACAACCGAAGTGTGACTGGCCTTTATCGCCTACCACTAGCCTACAGGAAGTCACTATTTAGTAGAAACTAGTTTAATTTTATTAAACAGTATGATATATGAAGTTTAAGTCCATTTTAGGAACCATATATGATTAATCTCACTATAGATGGACTAATGTATTTTTTTGATAACTTTTGTAACCTTTTGTTTGAGACAAATGGAATGACCCATCATTACATAACATGATCTGCTAACAAATCACGAATGAAAATTCAACTTAATTTCTTTAAGAGATGAAGTGGAAATTTTCCAAAGAACATTCAACGGTGAGACTATACCAAAATCACGAAAGTATTTCTTCTAATTCCAATTTCATCAACTTTAGGGAAATGATCTTGAAAACCAAAAATGTTGTCCTAGTGATCTTATATCTGATAAATCAGATGGTACGTTAGATCGTCACAAATTTATGGCCTTGTGATTTGCTGGCTTTTCCATAGCCGTGTTCTCTACCACTCTCCATCAGAACATGATGGTTAGATTTCTCTTCCTTATCCATATTTTCACCTATGTGGAAACCCCGTGATTAATTTATTTGGGTAACCGTTACGTTTCATACTTTTGTTTTTAAATATTGGTTTTGGTATTCCTTGTTATGATGTGGGTCTCTATTAAAGAAACATTCGAGTAGTAATCCACTTATAACCCCGACGAATTTCGAGGGTGAAATTCATTTTAAGGGGGGTAGAATGTAACAACCTGAGATTTTATGAAAAATATTCTTTTTAATTTCATTAATGTCATATGTTGTACGCTACACCAAAAGGAGCTTTCACAACACACATCCTTGAATTGCCTTGCATTACACACAATCACAACCTTCCTCGATAGCGTGATTAGTACGCAATACCGAGTTTCACAAAACAACGATATGCTATTAAAATATTATTAAAACTAGACGTTATGAATAGTAATAACCACTTTTTGAAATTTTGTAAATTTTATTTTTAAAAATGGACTTCATTTTTGGATTTGGAATATCGAAATTATCTTTGGGTGAAGTTTTGGTACTTTTCAAATAACTTTCATATTCTGATGAATAGTGAATATTACTAAATTTTAATTAAAAACATCTTTTTTAATCAAAATAATTAATAGTGAAAAATTATTAATTTGAGTGTTTAATTATATTTAAAATATATTTTTACAATTTAATAAAATATTGTTCATTGGATGTAATTTCACTTTTAAACCAGACATAAAAAAGTGTCAATCTTTTGATAGTTATTATCTTTTAAAAACACGCTATTTGTTTTGACGACGGGAATAAATTTTTAAAATTAGTTAATGTAACTGATATGTTTTGAATTTGGTAAAATAAACATCATCTTGGAATTCATAATATCGAATATATCTTAGGCATAATTTTTGGTATTTTTCTGCAAACTTTCATTTTTTGATGAATAGTCAAACCACTAAGTGGTAGTTAAAAAAACTGAATTTTTTATAAAACATAATTTTACCACTTCTGGGAGTAGAATTTCGAAAATCCGAGAGACACGGTTAAAATCAAGGACTAAAATTTGGTTCAATGAGTTGAAAATAATTTTTGATGAATAGTATCTTTTTACTTTTTTACCACGGTTAAAAGTAAATTGGGTAGTTAAGGGTAAAAATGATATTATTATAAACCTAAAACATGTCCTAATTCTTTTGGATAAGTGTAATTCGACCAAAAACAACCTTAGGAATAAAATATGACCATTTAGAGATTAAATTATTTAATTTATTTATGACACAACGATGATGCAGTAATTATCTTATTAATGAAATATTGACATAATTGATGTTATAAATACCCAAATAAATGTAATTTTAGACTTTTTATGACTTACAATATTTTTCTAGGTTAATATGACATATTAGTATTGATTTAATTAACTTTTTTTGAATTAATAATTCTTTTATGATTTTCACAAAAATCAATTACTAAATAGTTTCAAAATTGACATAAAATAGTTTTTAAAACAAATATTATATTATTAATTGTTATTTTATTTTTAAAAATCTATGGTTCGGCCAAATGACTTAGATAGGGTTATATATATTAATAATAAACAACTTGGGATTCTTTTGACTTGTTATAGTATGTTTATTAACCTTATATTGTAAGAACACAAAAAGACACGGTAAAAGTAAAATTATCTAACTTAATGTTAAATATAAATGATAAGGTTAAAATAGGAACTTATACTTACCTAAATTCTATTGGATGAGAGGATTTCTACCCATATCCACCTTATCTTAGAAATAAATCAATTTGGAGCTATTTAAAATCGAATTTGGCTTTATAATAAAATAATATTTTTTGTTATTCCAAAGGTGCCCCTCTCCTCCCTTATAAAAGGGAACCTCCTCCCTCTCTTCCTCAAACTACATTGAGCCTTCATGCTCAGCCAAACCCTGAAAAATTATCTTCTACACTTCCCTAGCAACATCCTATAGGTCTTGTTCTTCTTTAAAGACCAATTTTAGTTCCCTAAGAGGAGGACTCAAAGAGGCGCTTCAAAGAAGAGGTAATGTCTGTTACCGATTCATTCAACTTTACTTCTTCTTATACTTCTTCTTCTTAGGTTTTTTAATTATTAAGTAATAACATAAATATCACTCATATACTGATATGTTATTATAAGTATGAAACAACCCTATTTCACCATCTATTCATCCTACGGAAAACTAAATCACCGTGCGTGCGTACGTACGGAATACCGTCTCCACGCCGTGGTGTAATCTATTTTCCACCACCACTTTACTTGGATGGGTATAATGGTGTACATAATAACTATATATGATTATTGAAATGTGATATTGATTCTGAAATATTATAAATACACTCCAATACAATTCCACGATCATGAGAATGATATCATCGCTCGTGCGTACGTACGGACTACCGTCTCCACGACGCAATGAGATTCATTATCCACGTTAACCATTCATGAATGGTTATAAAGTATATATAATAAGTAATCATTAAATATATGACATAATAGTGATACTGGATTTATGTGTATATATATTTATGTCATCTACATAATTCCATTCAACTCAATAAGGTAACGAAAACAACGGTCATGCGTACGTACGACCTACCGTCTCCATGAACGGTGTATTTATTTCCATTTACTGATCTATTATATATATGTATATTCTGAATATATATTATATAAAAATAATGTTTTATATTCTAGAATTAGTTAATCATGATCTAAGTAATCATATGAATAATTTCAAGTCAAAACACATACGACAAATGAAACGATTTTACCCAAAACGCTCTTTAACATGGAATTTACAAAAGAACGGGTAATATAAAGTCATAAGTGAACCATATATGATATCATAACAATGAGTATGATTCTGGAATAAGTCAATGACATTATTTAAATCATTATACAGGAGGTTCGGACACTTACAAACAAAATCGTACCTAAGGTAAGCGATATATCACAATCTCATTTTTTTCCGAGATTGTTTATACTTTGAAATATAGTGGGGTGTATTTTATCATCCACATCCATGTTTCTTCAATATGTAATATTGTTCCATCCACCTACAATTTTTTAAATAAAATTTTACCCTTTGGTGAGTTTTTAGTAAAATATATGAAAGGAATCTTTTATCGTTTTTTGTATGAGGTACTTTTTGACTTTTCTGACAAAAGTATGAGAAGAATGTTTTTTTAAATTATACGGAATTAATGGATTTTTAAAACATTATTTCCATTAAGCTTCATTTACAAGTTTTCAAGTTTATTTTTAATAAACTTCTTTTATTTTAAAATTTTATGACATGTTAAGAAAGGAAAATGTTTTTGAAGTAGAAAGGATATTTTCCTCAAGAATGGAGTTCAAGTGTTTTATCAAAATTATTTTCCATCTAAGATAATAAAGGGTTCTGTTCCTATCCCTATTATTACATTGAATGATTATGTTATGATGGAATTTTTTTATGAATTCCTTTATCTTATAATAATTTTTTTATGATGTCATGATGTTTAAGATTCCCATTTTTATTACATGGTTTATGCTATGATGTATGGTTTATGATTTTGTGGCACACATAAGAATGGTATCATTATGAAATGGGTGGGACCTATATCTCCCTCCAATTCATTGGGTAAAGATTTTATATCTCATGAGATAGACATGGCTGGAACGGCAGGTTAAACTGGTTCAGTGAAATAGGAATGAAACGAGGAGTGAACTCAGTTCAGAAATGGACTTTTTCTGATAAGATAATCTTGGAAATGAGTCTTGACTAATAAGAAATGATTCTCTATGATTATGTGTTTATGCCACAAAGTTTCATGTTTTATGTTATGATTATTGGGATTGCATTTCACTGCTATGAGTTATCCCATGTTATGATATTATGATCTCTTTTGCAGGTTAAGATTTCCAAAATGTTATGTTCTTATGAATATGATGTGATTGATATTTCTTTTGTTAACCCTTACTGAGAATTTTAGCTCATCCTTTTATGTTTTCTTTTCCCCAAGATATAATGAAAGGTTTTAGGTCGAAAAAAGAAGATCTTTATGGGAGATGTTGAAGATCTTTCACCACGATTAGATGATTTTAATCCGAGTTTCTAATGACACTAAACTATTATGGTCCTTGTGTGTGTGTTTTTTTTATGTACTATGTATTCCACAAAAGTAATGTAATGTCCATGTACGTTAATCTTCGGGTCTTTACATTCACAGATGCTTCTCCTAGCCTATGATCAATAGTAACATCAACTTCTCGATCCAGAGGTTGATGATAGAATTAATCAAGACTGAAATAACAATATTCAACACTATATAAGGAATATTATTGGGTTTTATCCCCTGATCATTGAATTAATGATTGGAAACCTGTGAAATAACAATACCCAACTTCTACTGTCAAGGTCCTTCTCATGTCACACAAACATCCCATTCTTTATTTTGTTTGAGTGTAACGCCCTATGGTGATATAAATGTGACCCTACAATGATAGATGTCAATATGGTAACTTTAGAGGACTAACTAGTCTATCTAGATGATTACATAAAAGCCTATCATTTTTAGAATGTATAGGTTCCATATGAATAGGTAACAACATAGATTTAGGGGACAATTCTGACAGCGCTGAATGCCCACTGAATGGATTCCTAAGGATGTATCTATAATCATAACTCCATGATTGTACTCAATGTCGAAGACCAAACTCTCAGTGATTGACTAAGATTAAAAGGATTGATACGTTCTTGTATCAAACAAATTAGACACTAATGTGGAGGAAACTAGAATTGTACATTGTACATTAGATGGTTTGGAAATACGCTCCTACGACATAGGCTGGACAACATGTAACTATCTTGTAACATATCCATGAGTCACTTCCGAACTTCCCTGATCCAAACCGGTCTACTGGCACTGAGAATCATATTTCTAGTTTCCTCTTCCTTAACAAACACCTCATCCTAACTGAACATTGTTATTCCATCTACCTGATGTTCATGATCCAAAAGACATAGCACTAGACTAAGGAGTACGTATATATCCCTAATCTCTAGGAACTGGAGGGAAACTATGGTAAAAATGGTGGAGATGAAAAAAAACCACAGCCTCTGCACTTAACTAGATTTCATGTACAGAACCTCCTAAAATGTCATGGATGCTGACACTAGTGAAAGAGAGGATGACTACCCAGGAAAGGAGCATGACCACTATTAACAACACGATATTCATCAAAGAATTATTTCCTTACTGAAGAAGATCTACTTGATACCTAAGGTACCAAAATATACTGACTTTCATAGTTATAACACATCAAATTCTGATCGATAATTATGGAACTAATGGTGAATTTAGAGATAGTTGTCATATTGAACATACTGACTTGCAAACAGATGGTGTAACACAACCCATTCGGAAATATCCTTGCAGACATCATATCATCAGTAGCTATAGAAGGAGTGAAATTTTTTAGGTTAGTGAAATGTTATGAGTAATCCATAACTAAGACGGTCCCCTACTTTAGATTTATCAAATCCCTAACTCTATCATCCATTGGAGTCTGGGGAAAGATGTAGTCGTAGGAGATGGTCTAAAATTCATTGTATACTATATCCTTATGCTATAGTACCTGTATAATTACATCACAACACCTCATGGATGAGTCACACAGCATGTATGTAGCTGGAAAGACCCTCCTCTCTAGAGGAGTCTCTTGGTGCTCGAAGATAGACATGATTACCTAAAGAAAATGGTTTACAGCAAGTGGTCCACCATCCCCCAAGAATGTGGGAGGATAAATTTATTGAATCATGTGAGTTATCATGGCCATGAATGGGGTATGTCACACTTCACATTGAATAAAATTACTCATTTGGATGAATCCCTCTCGAAACTGGGTGTTTTTACCCACATTTGGAATAGGAAGAGGAGCCATATCTGGCTCGACAAGAGGGAAGACTTGAGTCCCAATGACCCCACTAGAAGAGCATGGTCTTCACCGCCTTTAGAGTGCATCGCTCGAGGATTCTCTGGTGGCATAACAATACAATTAAAAACGAATGTCTTAGATGGGATTTAGGAAATTTAGAAGGATTCTTTTAAGAAACTATGAGAGGTATGAAAGACTTCCCAAAAAACAAACTCACCTCTCTAAATTCAATGATATGACATTTTATGATATGTAAGGGCCCATAAAACTTCAGAATAAAAAGATTTCATTCACTTGTATTTCATTTTAATTAATTTTGTTCTTATTAATTCAATTATATATTATTCAAATTGTTGACATAGCTAGAATGCCTTCCTTTGATCAAAAAGGGCCCATACACCTTATGAATCAATGATTGGCACTCACTCACACCACAGTACAATCGAGAACCAACATGAGATTTCAACAAAATTCTATGTATATGAAAAGGTAAAAAAATATGCAATAGGTAATTCTCACTAAAAATTAATCGTCACATGGCATATGTGCATGTCCTATTCATACTGTGCTTAGGATAATGAATGAACTAATGAATATCCCTCATTTCATCGGGTCAAAGTAACACAATCATAATTCCCATGACATAAATATAAAAAACAACACAATCCATGTGTATCACCCAAAAATTAAATTGTATCAATGATAATAATAGAATAAACCACAATCATAAGTATTCAAAGTTTGGAAAACCCCTGTACATGGGTTTGTGACACCCAATCAAAGATTATGAATAAGCTGCTAATATGTACCACTATCTAATCTACTATATCTAAATAGTAAATAAATAAAGGAAACTTCTGATACAACATTTTGACATCCTAGATTATAATTCCACATAACCCTTTCCCTGAACCGGTTAGCCCACATGACCAATGCTGCATCTCCCCATATGTCATGGTCTACCGACTAGCTGTCTGTGTGTGAATGTAGAGCAACATAGAGACTATACACCACGTCAAAGTACACGATGAATGAAACAAAAAATAAACTATATATTAAGAACATAAAAACTACTACATTAAAGAATGAATTCATAACAAATAATGAATACAAAAACAACATATGAAATAGATACCTAAATATAGAAAAATTGTCCCAGGAAGTGTCTGAAAAAAACATGTACTCATGTAATTATAGTACTAAAGAAAAACATAAAGTAGAAAATATGCATGATAAATAGAATAAAAAATGATGACAAATGAAAAAATCATCTCCATAGAATCTCGAGCACGTGCCCGGTCCTATTTTTCTAAGCACCGTCTATGCTTATAGAATGAGTATCCTGATGATGGGTGATGAAACCTATCCAAACAAAAATGAAAAGTCCTCTTAGGTATGAAAATAGGACCATGTAGGATGTGATATAAGAATACAAGTTGGACACCACCAATGGTGTATACATTTAATCTGCATAGGCACTTGTAAGTAAACAGTGTGTAGGAAATTTTTGGAAGGAATAAAACCTCTAAATAAAAAAACTTCCTCCCACTCAGGATACCAAAGGACAACTTTTGAGTCTACCTACATCAGCGCAATTTTGGTATGTATGAACACATCATATTATATATATAGATCATATTGGTAATGTGGTAATAGTTCCCCCATCCATACATGAAGATAGATATTGATACTAGCTTGGGGTAAGTATTCCTCCCACCCATACACATATATAGATTATAAATCGTGTGTGGTAATAATGTGTCCTACCCATACACATATAGATACTATAATGTTCATGGGGTAAGAGTGCCTCCCAGCCATTCATATTTCGATAAAGCTAAAATAGTGTAAGAATTAGTCATATCCATTCACACACACACACAAACACATATATATAGTTCATTCACATGACACCATCAAGATCAGAGCATTCAAGTTATCCCACATCGCATTTATCATTTTATAGATTGAACTGTCAAATGGAAACGATTACCATCCTTATATTAAGTTCATTTGACAAATAAAACCATAAAAAATAAGTCCTTCATAACAGAACATGGCAATCCTAGTATATGGAATCCCATAAAACCATTCCATTTAAACAAGTTTATTTAAAAGGATAATTTCATCTTACACTAGTCAATCTATCCAATCCTACATTCCACTTTTTCCTAACATGGAAAACTCTTTTAAAAGCATTTTGATAAGGCAAAAGGGTAAATTCTAAATACTCACATGCCCATTTGGGAATTCCAAATTATGAAGGGGCTAATAACCTTTGAGGAACCTTGGTATTTGGGAATTACACATGAGCCAAATGCTATTTAAATTAAAAGTCAATTAGCTATCTAAAATGGATTCCATGTATTTTGATCCATATGGCCCAAAATTCCATTTTGAAAGTGACACACCAATGTTTGTCTATAGAGTAATAATGGTGTATAAACTCACAAGAATGATTTTAATACCCAATATTAATGTACTAGGGTAATTTTTACATGATGGAACCAACAAAATAAAAGATCTCAACAAAGGATCACCCATGGAATGATAGAATAAATACTAAATTACCAAAACTCAAATTGAAATTAATGTGACCACCTAACTGAGGTCCATATATGAGGCCCTAGTTGATATTGAACAAATATTCAATGCACGTTTGAAGATATTTTTTTCAGTAACGTGCCCTTAAAATATTGAATATGAGCCAGAAAAAAAAGAGTCAATTGGTTGGAATGAAGAAAATATACAGAAGTAGATGGAATATTAAGCCATAAAGTAAGGCATCTAATTCCTCTGATGGGTCAATTATTGGAAAAATGAAAAAAAAATATTTCCTATCATAAACATGATAGTTTTTTGAGATTAAGGAGGTAGAAAACATGGTTATATTAACTTGATGTTATGAAGGAACATAAAATTATATAAAAGGTTTAATTGTGGGGAAATTGTAATTTTCCCACAAGTCCCACTACACATTATTTATGTGAATGGTTTAAAAACTATGAATTATTTCATTATACCCTATCTAAAATAGGTCTCATAACCATTCTCTTGGTCTTCATGGTTGCAGACAATCCATGCAGACTTGAAGGTGCCATTGTCTTTAGACGTACAGTTTACACAAACCATGTGGTCCAAACTACAAACCACTTTTCCTGATATCCGGGCTCCAATATAGACTTAGATGATCCTTTGGTCTTAGATGGGATATAATATACCATTACCGGGATTAATGAAAATATTTATAAAGGAAAACAAATTATTTATGCCTTAGTCAAATGTCGTGTTGTTACAATATGGATAAAAATATCATTTCCCATCACATTTACATTAATATTATTCCACATGATTCCACTTATTGACTATGATTGAAAACCATATTGTGATAAATAATAATTATAGAGTGTTTTGAATTGTTAATAGATAATAATTCATAGGATGTCTATGTCATTACACATTAGTTTTAATCCATGAATCCTTAGGTTTAACCTAGTTCATTCATGGTTATCATCTATTAAAATTCCTCTTAATGGTTTATATATAAAATGTGAATTAAACCAAGAATACTCCAAGGGAGTTTCAAAATAGGTGCACTATAAGTTCCCATTCACCATACATTAGAATGATGACTCAGATAAACTCGTCGATATCATTCCAGGAGTTTTAACCCAATATGAATCTATTCTAATACCAAATCCACTTGTACTATATATACATGGATGTATTGTTTTGAAAATCATCATATCTATGAACTTCCATTAACATATCCTATACTTAGACGTATCCCAATGTTTTTTCACAATATATTTCCAACTGTAATCACTATATATTAACTAAACCATAGTAAAACATCTACTAAGGATACCCAAAAAAATTTATATATAAATATTTCACCCTTTTAGTTTAATATTTAGTATATCCAATAAAATTACATGCATCATTCCATAAAAGATTTAGTGTACACTGATAAAAGGTACATGAACATGATATTTCATGATAGATCTCTAACACCACAAAAAATTATCATCTCACGTCACACCCTACTATTATATACCCAACATAAAACATTCCTTCACAACGTATGGAAATGAAACATAAGAAAGCATGATCTTAAATTCACATTAAGGGTTATTATTGGAGATATTAATCAATGATAAAATGCTAGAATAATATAATAATAAATGTATTATATCCAGATCATAATATTAAAATTTCAACGAAAATAATTTAATGATAATAAAAAGATGTCAAGTCATAAAACATTATCATTTTGATACACGTGAATAAAAATAGTGGAGAATCATTCTAAATCACTGAGGAAACATAATTTCAAATAATAATCATAAAATAATTCATAAGATGTTGGTGCCATCATATATATTTAAATTATATCAATGAACAAGGATAAATACTAATAACATAATATCATAGTGGATAGGGAGTTAACACATGTGTCCGATATCATTGAGAATCATGCCTCACCAATTGTTTCTCATAGTGTATCAATCTCCTCAATGTGTTTCTCACAATAATCTCGAGAGCTATATGAGTTTTCCAAATGAATTGGAGGGTTATAATAGAACCACCCATCATATAATGAAAACAATTCATGAGTGTGCAACAATATCCTAAATCATCCATCAATTCATCACATCATAACCTATGGAATGAATATTGGTATTGTAATTTTTTTTTCATTTAATCATATAATGACACATATAAAATATATGGACTTCATAGATATTTAATCATAACATAATTAAAACATTGTAAAGAAACCATTTTATTTGAATAAGACTTAAATAATCATAATCCCAATTTGTAAAGTGAATTAAACAAAATGTAATCTTTATTTAATATCACAACGAAGTTTAAAAATCATTAAAGGATGTTAACATAGATGGAAACCCCATTAATTGACTATTCAAATATCTATTTCTAAATATGATAAAATTTCATTTTACTTTCAAATATATTTATCTAAAAACTTATATACTATATAGAAAATGATTTTCTATTAAAATAACATTTTAATATTATTAATTAATCCTCAATGAAATGAGTGGTCATTAAATTGGGAAAATCTATTCTTGTCATATATATTGAAATAAAACATTCATTGGAAACATTGTTAAATAATCAAAAAAACAACCTATTCCATATTTTAGAATATTACCTATTTCTCCATTTTAAATAAAATTAAAGGTAGTGTAAATGAACTTTGTATAAAATTAAAATTATAACTATGAAATTTCAAAAGTTTTGTTTGAAGTGTTTTCAAAATGATGGAAAATTACATTGACCAAATAGGTTATTAGGGCATATTTTATTAAAAATATTTTCTCAATCATTGAATGTACCAAAAATTGATCTTTAGTACTAATTAAATAAAATTATTATAATAAATAATATATTTGAAAATATATTATATAACATCCATGAACATTATTACACACATAGACTGGTTTATTACATCAAAATCACTTGATACAAACTAGATGATCATGAGAGATAATATCATTGGGGCTTAGGAACATTACATAACATCTTAGGACATAAAAAAAAGACATCATTATTGAAAACATCCTTTACATAACAACAACATTCCCTCATACATAGGATTACATAGGATAACCTGAGGACATACATGGGAAAGGGTGATCTATAAATAACATTAAAGGAGTAAGCATGGTATAACTTGGATAATAAAATACATGTTAGGAAAAAGGCATATCAATGGAGCATAAAAGAACATGTACAAAAAATCATGATATAACATGACTATGATAACATGGAAATGATGAAATAACACATAACATGGAATTAGAATGATCCAAGGCTCATTGCACATGGAGAATGAGTAAACCCTCATTCCACACTAAGCATGGGTAAACCCTCATTTCACTTGAATTAGCATGAGTAGACACCAATTTCATAGGACGTATCATGTTACTATAAATTATCCAATGCATTGAAGGGCTATTAGAGAACACCCATTATAATCATTTCGTTTCATGTGTTTCTATGACACATATATGATACAACATGGATTCATTAACATTATAATTCATTCCAAAAATAACCAATGTTGAATAAATAAATATATCTAAACAATCAAAATGTACATGTGCATAATGGTGAATACCCATTATAGAGGAATGGATATGGTATTCATCACACTATGATTTTGGCATGGAAATTAATTGTATAAATCCAACAGCATAACGATGTAAAATATAAATTTTTAAAATGGTTTGATGAGATTTAAATGGTTATATAATAATTTATAAATTAAATGGAATGTAAGGAAATCATTTGACATAATATACCAACATATAGAATGAAATTTTTATTCATAACATAAAACAATAGATTGAATATAAATGAGGAGAGATAAATTCATTACAGAATTTCAGCATGGTAATGGGTGTACATGGGAGGAATTAATGAGATTTAAAAGGGATCTATATTCAATAAAAAATAAAGAAGTAAATATGGTAGAGGTTTGAAATCACACCCCAACAATTTTAATTGAAAATAAAAGGGCATAACAACCTAATTAAATTTGATAAAAAAGAGAAAAGAAGAAATCCCTTGGAAGCGGGATCCCAAAGGCATCAGAGGGGCATGAAAGAGGATTATTTGGAACTTGGGACACCTTGATAGTATTCAAGATATAAGATAGAGGAGGATTATAGAACTCAAAAGGCGTTGAGAAAAGCATAAGTGGAATCTTGGGTGGGTTTATACAGAAAAGGAGGGGTAATTATTTTTTATTTATGTTTGGGATACCACATATTAAACTAATCAAAACCACAAAACATCCCATGGTTTATACCCATAGTTATTTGCAAAGGGGATTGAAAGAAAATATTATATATGTCCAATGTTAAAACTTCATAGATTAATAGGGTTTCATTTGTGGAGGTGAGTCACACTCTCAAGGAAATAAATTTAAAAATTTGAATGTTTTATTAGACCTGGAGTGTCCACTAAGGATTTGTAAATAAATAAATAAAATACAAAAATCAGATTATATTAATGTTAAAACATATATTAGACCAACATATTTTTTAATGTATTTTATTACATCACTATTGGGTCATTATAATTTCATAAAATTCATTATATTTTTAAACAGTATTTAATTTTTACCCAAAACTTCGACTATCTCAAAAAATTATGAAAAATTCTCTGTTGGATAATTTCAAAATAATTCTTCCATAAATAATATTACTTTTATCCAAATAAATTTTTAAATATGTGAATTTTCACTTTTAAAATAAATATTCACATTTATCAAATATTCATTGGTTTTCACAAAAAAACAGCTTTCAAACATAAAAAAATTATAATTGTATTCATAAAAATAATATGATCATTTATAATTAATAAAAAGTAACTTGATAATAATAATATTTTATTAAAATATTATTTAATTAAATATAACATAAATTTATCAAAATAGATTTATTAATTGATTATTAACTAACAATACTATTTGGTCCTTAAAAACTATTTAGAAAGTAACAATTATAAAATGAATATATATTCATTATTATATAACAAAATAATGCACATAAAATAGTGCTATGGTCTTGTCACATAACCTCTTATGACACTGGTATAAGACGGAGGGGTAAGGTGTGTGATGGTGACATACACTTGGGGTGGCTCAGATAAAATCACTTGGGTGGTAATCATTATCAACATCTACTTCTCCCATAGGCTGTTCCATTCAATCATAACATGTTGAAGCTCAGTGTGGGATTGGTAAAGAGTGAAGCCTAATGATGCCACCTCCTTTCCAAACTCCGGAAAATGGACTTCAAATGGGGTAACTCTACTGGATGAGGACATCACATCCTTTTTTAGTGTAAATTGGATTTGTTAAAGCCCTATATTTATACTAATCATGGGATCATTGTACAGCAACAATTTTATAAATGGTCACAATTCATAATGGTATTTTAAAAATCCAAAAACATACAACCAAGGAAGGGAATATTTTATATAATCATTTTACATTATAATACATTTAATTAGATCAAGTGGAATTTCATTGATGAATGTTTGGGTCGTTATAATCTTCTCTTCTAATGAATTTTTTCTCTTCAAATTGCCCTTTCCCACACTAAAATGGATGTTGGTAACATTTCCTCATCACTTCCTCTGATTACCACGTCACTTCATCAAAATTTTTGTAACGCCACAACACCTTTATGAGGGGAATAGTCATATTTCAAAGAACTTTTCCCCTATGATCTAAGATCTTTACTGGTTGATCCTCATAAGAATGAAAATCCTCTAACTATACTACCTCTGAAGAGAGTACATGTGAATAGTTTGGTACGTACATATTTAAGAGGGATACATGAAATACATCATGTGCTTTGGCCATAGACGGTGGAAGTGGTAGTTGATAGGATACAATCCTGAAATGATCCAGAATCTCGAAGGGGTCGATATAGTGAGGAATTAACTTCCCTTTATTTCCAAACCTCATCACATGCTTCCATAGAGACATGCATAGAAATACAATGTATCAAACTTTTAATTCATGGTCTCATCAACGGTTGTATTCACAACTCTTTTATCGACATTTGGCTTTCTAGATATGCCATTGAATGGTTTTCACCTTCTACACTACTTCATCGACCATGTCAGGTATTAGAAGCTTACGCTCCCCGACTTTATCCCAACACACCGGGGTTCTGCACCTTTTCCCATAAAGGACTTCATATGGTTCTATTCAGATTATTGAGTGGAAAATATTATTTTAAGAGAATTCAACTAGTGGATGATGTTTTTACCATATTCTATTGAAGTTCGTAGAATATAATCTTGACACATCTTCCAGTTTTTGAAAAGTTTGCACAGATTGGCCAGCAGTTTGAGCATGATATGTCGTACTAAAGATCAGCTCCGTTAATAGAGCATGTTGGAGACTTTTCCAGAACATTGAGGAGAATCTAGCATCATTATCAGATATAATAGATAGTGGTACCCCATGAAACCTTAACACTTATTTGATTTAAATCCATGCATGTTGATCCAATGAGAAGTCCTCTCAAATCGTGATAATGTCAGTTGTCTTCATAAGATGATCCACAATGACCCATATAGCATTATTTCCTCTTGATGTCCTTGGATGATCAGTGACAAATTCCATGGTAGTGTTCTCACAATTCCATGGTGGTATGGTTATTGGTTTCAACATCCCCATATATTATTTATTCTCATCCATCACTTTCTAAAATATTTGGCACTTTTATGTATATTCAGCAAACTCCCTTTTCATATTGTACAACCAAACTTTTTCTTGGAGATCTTGATACATCTTTGTGATCCATGGGTGAATAGAGATGGTTGATCTATGTGTTTCATTAGGAATCTCATTCTTTATCTCTGGAATAGATGGTACACATAATTGTGACCCAAATCTCACAATTCCATCTTTGTCATCCATGAACTCTGAGGATTTACCATTTCTGGTAGCTTCCACCCATTTCAGAATTTCCACATCCATTAATTGACATCATTAAATCTTTCCAAAAGAGATAGTTGAGAAATAATTTGTGAAAGGATTGAATATGTTTCATTATTTATGATTCCCATTTCCATATTCATCAAATCTAAGAAGATTTGATCTTTCTCAATTACCATCAATGAAAAAGTTGCTGGATCTTTTCTTCATAGAACATCTTCTACTAAGTTCTCTTTCCCAAGGTGGTAATGGAATGAGAAGTCATAATATTTGATCATCTCTAACCATCTTCATTTCCCCATATTCATCTATTTTTGTGTGAATTTATACTTGATACTTTTTTAATCTGTGTATATTTCACACTATTCCCCAAAAAGGTAATGCCTAATTTTTTTAAAGAGAAGATCACCACAACCAACTCAAGATCATGTGTTGTATAATTCTTCTCATGAAAATTAAATATCCTTGAAGCATAGTTAATTACTTTTTCATTAGTTATCAATAAATAACCCATAACCTTCTTTTAAGCATCACTAAATACCACAAAAAGTTCTCCACTTGTGCGTAATGTGAGCACACACGCCGTGATATGCCTCCTTTTAAACACCTTGAAGCATTCTTTTCATTCATCACTCAATAAAAATATTACTCCCTTCTATGTTATATTGATAAGAGGGTTGTACAATCATAATAAATTTCACACAAATCGTCGATAATATCCATATAACCCCAAGAGTCTACAAATATCAGTTATCAATGTTGGCCTCGACCATCCTTCTATTGTAGCTATCAGGGAGTGATCCACAGATATACCAATTTTTGTGATGATATGGACCAATAATGAGACAACCTTCAACAAAAACAAACATTCTATGTACTTTTCATAGATATTATCCTTTCGCAAGGTCTTTAGTATTGTTCTTAGATGCTCCTCATGATCTTCCTTGGTTTGGGAGTATATTATAATATCATTTATAAAGACTACCACAATATTATTGAGGTAATATCTAAAGACTCTATTTAAAAAGTCCATAATTATTGATGGAGAATTAGTGAATCCAAAAAAATTACTATTAATTCATAGTTTCCATATCTTATATAAAAGTTATCTTGGAGATATCTTCCTTCATACCCCTTACTTGTTAATATCCTGACTGCAAGTCCACCTTGGAGAAGTATTTTTCTCCATTCAGCTGATTAGAAAATTCATAAATTAGTGGAAGAAGATACTTGTTCATTATAGTGATTTTTTTGAGCTCACGATAATCAATACCATGGAGAATTGACACATCATTCTTCATGACGAAGAGGATTGGTGCACCCCAAGGGGAAGCACTTTGGTGTATAAAACCTTTATCCAGATTCTCTTGTAGTTGTTTGTTCAGCTCCTCAAGCTCCATAATAGCCATTCTATGTGGAGTCATGGATATTAGAAATGACCCAGGTATAATGTAAATTTCTAATTCAACATCTCTTCTAGGAGGAAGACCAGCCAATTCCTTGGGAAACAGTTCAGTGAATTCCCTCACAATAGGCATGTATTAAAGGATGGTTACTTCCATAGACTCAAGCATATAATCCCGATACATGTGGTTATAGGCTAGTAAAATACATTTTTTATATTATGATGATAAAGAAGAATCTTATTCCTCATTGCATTTTTATAGAATCTGGGGTCGATTCTCCATATGGTGGGTGATTTACCTCTCGCGACAATTTGTGTTGGCTCTATATATGGAAAGCCAGTCCATGACATGAATTGTTTTATATTACACTAGAGGGAGTATGATGATTTAACAAGGATGATAAATCCACCAATTATGATAATGTATGAGTAATATTCAAGGGATGTAATGATTTCCCCATTTGACATACTCACTGACATCTTCACTTCCAAGATTTTTGGTGGTGTTGGGATTTTTCTGTTAATCATTCGGGATATAAATGAGTGTGTAGAATCAGATTCAAAAAGTAAATTCTCTATTCATGAATGAATTACAAGCATTCCTGTCACCACTCATTTTCAGGATTCTCTTCGGGGGTAATGACAAAAAAGCTATCACTTTCTCCCTTGGAGGTTGTTGGTTTCCTCTGAAAACCCTTGCCTTAGGGCACTGATCTTCAAGGTGACCTAGTTCTTGGCAGTTGAAGCAATGAACAAAACATTGATATTCAAACAGTTTGTTCATATCCTCTATTTCAGCCATGGGTTTTTCTTTTTGTCATTTAATGTCTAGTTTCCCTTCTCTTACACACCTAAAGCATTTACTCGTCCCCTTCAGGAAACTTCCACGGTGCTTCTTTCCACACTTTTGGAAAGTGGGGTGCTGGATTTTCATAGCACCGTTTGATTTATACATCAGAATAGCAGAATTGAAGACCACCAGATGCTTCTTATCCTAATGATACCCCTGAGATTCTCTAATCTCTATTTCGACCTTGAGGGAACATCAATCAATTTCCTCATAGCTATCAATGTCATAGATCTCAAGGGATTTTCAGAGGATGGTTTCATCCCACCAAAGAAGTAGTCAACCTTGCATCCGGGGGAAACAATAAATACATAGGTGTATCGTGAAATCCGTGTGATATTTTCCTCATATGATCCAATGGATTAGTCATATTTTTCCTTTAGGTAATGAATGTATCTTTCTATTTTAGTCATATGGTGTCCCAAAAATATTAATGAAAAAAAATATTTCAGAAATCCTTCTATTCCAATGTCTCGATCTCCTCCTTAGGCACCATATTATTTATCAATGTCCACAATTGATCAGCTACACCATCTATATGAAAAGCACCCAACAGGAACTTATCTTGTTCATAACATTAAAGGATGGATAAGATCTTTTAAATGGAGTTCATCCATTATTATGATATTGAGGGATCTGATGATCCATTAAAAGTACGAGGCCTTTTAATCAAGAATCAATTTATAGCGACTTGTTCTTTCTGGGGGGGGTTGAACATTCCTATTGACCCGTGTTTTTGTTCAAAGCACGAGTTAACTGAGGGAGTATCATGATAATATTCTCTATTTTTACTCCCATCGGATTGGGAATCTCATTATAATATTGATCACAATGATCTTCATATTGGTTGTTTTCCTGAGTCCTCCTATTACTGACCATTTTCTAGAATAATAGGAATGATAGGGGTAACACATAATGGGTAATCAAGGACAAAATAGATGACTTATAAATATCTATTATTTCTTTAACTTATAAATATATAGGCTTCGGTCTATGTTATCCAAGATCTACTTTCTAACAAAGATTCATAGGGGCTTTTTTATATTCCCTTAATAATGGTTCATACTAAGCTTGTGAATTTACCAAAGAAAATCCCCAGGAAGTGTCATAACCAAGGGTGATGAAAGGCCCGTTTTTTGTGTACTAGGATACCCCGAGTAAGGCACAAAACTCCTTGTTGAATTTTTCACTCCGATGTACATCTATTCCAGAGCCGCCTCTACCTGATCGTATCTAAACAAGGATGTATTTTCATGATAAACCACTAACCAAATAAGTACCAAAACATTGGGATGTTTTTATTATATATAGTTTTATCCCTGAGGGTTTCACTAGGGCTATATAATCCTAATCCCAAAAATAACTAAACATATCCTTTGATACTAACTAAAACAACCCTTCCCTTTATTACACACTTAAACAGGTTTATTATATAAAATTCACTTGATATAAGATTGAAGATCGAGAGGTCTAGTGTCTTTGGGGCTTAGGAACATTATATAAAAAATTATGACATAAAACACTCTACATATTTATTGAAAACCACATTTACATAACCAAAACATTGCCACGTAGTAATCATTGCATGGGATAACCTTAGGACATACATGTGAATGGGGTGAGATATAAACACAAAAAAGGGAGTAAACAAGCCATAAAATAAATATTACAATACATGTTAGGAAATAAGAATATAAATGGAGCATAATAGAACATGAACATAAAGGCAAGATAAAGTATTATTATCATAACATGGAAATGTGGCAACAAAACTTAATATAAAATTAGCATGATCCAAGTCTCATTGCACATGGGGAAAGAGTAAACCCTCATTTCACATGAATAATGAGTAAAACCTCATTTCAATTGAATTATAATACGTGAAAACCCATTTCACATGGTGTGTCATGATACTATACTTTTCCCAATGCATTATAGTTCTATTAGGGCGCACCCATCATAATCATTACATTTCATGCATAAGTATGACACATAGATCATACAACATAGATTCATTAACATCATAATTCATTCCACGAATTAAATATATGGAATACATAAATTTATTTCCTCAATCAAAAAGTACATGTGAATAAATTTGAATAACATTGATAGTGGAGTGGGTATGGTAATCACTACACAATGATTTTGGCCGGGAAATTTTGGCGTAATTTCGGCAGCATAATGATGTCAAATAGAAATTCATAAAATGGATTTATGAGAGTGAATGGGGTATATCATAATTTATACATTAAAGGGACATTAAGAGGTAAATGGTACATAATATTCCAACATATGGAATTGAGTTTTGATTCATAATATTAAATAATTTCTTGAATTTAATTGAGGAGAGATAAGTACCTTATTAAATTTTGGCATGGTAACAGGTGTACATGGGAGGCATTAATTAGAGGGAAAAGTGGTATCTCATAATAAAAACATAAATCGGGATGTATTGGAGAGGTAAAAAATCATACACCCGACATTTTTAATTGAAAATAAAAGGTCATAACAACATAATTAATTTCAGAGAAAAAGAGAATGGAAGAAATCCATTACACAGAATTGTGATCCCAAAGGCTTGGGAGGGGCTTGAGAGAGGCTTCTTGTGAACTTGGGGAGACATGGGAGGATTCAATAGAGATTATGTAAGTGGTTGGTCAAAATTTCAAGGATTTCATTAAAGGGGATGTGGGATCTTGGGTGGGTTATTATAGTAAAGGTGGGTGAATTCTTTATTATATATGTTTAGGACACCACACATTAAACTAATCAAAACTAGAAATAATCCAATGGTTTTTTGCCCATGGTTTTTGAAAAAGGGGAGTGGAGAAAATTATTTATGGCCAATGGCCGAAATTCTTATAATAATAGGGTTACATATGTGGTGGTGAGTCACACTCTCAAGGAAATCAATTTAAAAAGATAAAATGTTTTATAAGACTGGGATGGTCCACTTAGGATTTGTAAATTAAATTAAACAAACAAAAAATCACATTATTTTAATGGTAAAATATATATTAGTCGAACATAATGTTTACATTATTTAATTACATCCCTATTGGTTCATTATGATGTTGAAAGTCACATTATATATTTAAACATTATTTAATTTTTACCGAAAAATTTGGTTGTCTTAGAAAATTATGAAAAACTCATTGTTAGATGATTTTGACATCTTGATTCTACAAAAATATAAATTACAACCAAATAATTATCTAAATATTTTAATTTTCACTATTAATATAAAAACCGGCATTTATAAAAAAATCACGGGTTTTGACAAAAACGTCTTTCAAACCATAATTAAAATTATAATTTTATTCATAAAAATTATACGATCATCTATACATAATAAAAAGTAATTTATTAATAATAATATTTTATTAAAATATTATATATTTAAAAAATACATTAATATATCAAAATTGGTTTCTTATTTGATTATTAACTAAAAATACTGTTTGTTCATTAAAAACTATTTACAAAGTAACAATTATAAAATGAATGTATTTATTTGTTATATACAAAAAATAAAGCACATAATCGTAGTGATTGGATCTTGTTATATAACCCCTTATAACACCCACATAAGACAGAAGGGTAAGGTGTGTGATGGTGATAGACTCTTGGGGTGGCTCAGATAACCTCGATATGGTGGTAATCTCAATTAAATTCCACATCTGTCATCGGAGGTTACATTCGAGATTAACGTGTTAAAGCTCGGCATTGGATTGTTCAAGTGAGATGCCCAATGCCGCCACCACCTTTCCGAGTTCCAATAAGTGGCCTTCACATGGGGCAAGTCTACTGGATGAGGCCATCATTTCTCTTTTCTGAGTAAATTGGATTTGTTAAAGCCCTATATTTAAACTAATCATGTGATCACTCGTCAACTATTATATTAGAAATGGTCACAATTATTAACTGTATTATAAAAATCCAAAATCATAAAACCAAAGAAGTGTATATTTTATATAACCATTATACATAATACTACATTTAAACAGATTAACAAGTCTTTTCATTAATGAATGTTTGGGTCATTACATATGTGTTCTATCGAAAAAGAACAATATGATTTCCCTTAATGTGAATTAACTTAAACAATCCCGGAATTAAAGGTGGTTATAACATAAACTCCTCAAATCATGTATTTTATTTCTTCACATGTTTTCGAACCTATGATAAAATAAATATTAATTATGTAAAAACTATTAAAAACCATATTTATATATATCATACAATATATGATTTACAAGTAAAATCTTATAACATGTTTTTAAATACATTTTTAATAAAAATCACTATTTTAGGAGATAACTGATTCATTTTTGACGTATGTTTCTGTTTGGTGGTCAAGGTATTTATACATTCAAAATGGTTCCATAATATCTATAATATTAATCATATTTTGAATTTAGTATATAAGCATTATATAAAATTTAAAAACAATACATATTAATCAATGATGATAATGGAATTACATTAGTTCACGGAGACATTAGTCCATACCTACTCATGTGTGATACATCCACTTTTTGATCTATGGAATGAAATAAAAATAAATAATAATTTACCACTAATGAAAATTAAAAATCTCATGAATAGAAAATGTATTCATTGAATAATTTTTTTTAACTATCATTGTGAACTAGTAATGAAATTGAAACACATAGAATTATGGACGTGGTAGCCCTCACAATCACATCAGCGATGCAGTCATTTCATATTTGATGCAGAATAAGTGGATAATTATTATTTGATCAAAATAATATAAATTATGTGTATTTAAGATAGAAAAATAGTTATATTACAATGGATTGCATAGATTAAATGGAGCTATAAGAATAAATAAAATAAAAATTACTCATTAAGAGTTATACCTCTTCATTGAGATGCCTTATTTAGAAGAGACATTAATCCAAGAATGGATATTATTTTAGAGATAAAAAATGGACTCTGATGTGTGGAAGGAAAAAAGTATGTCATAATTGTTTGTATTTACTCATCTAGAATGCTAAATTTTTTGATCAAGGTAGAAGATTAGGTGCTCATTCATATGTGATGGAAATAACCAACTTGGAATTACATAAAGGGATAAAAAATATATTTCTCATAATAATGTTGTATGGCACCAAGGAAATAAAAATAAATATATAATATGGTATATGGTAATAGTAAAGTCTTAAAATTACGTTTATACCAGTTTGGGATACATTAGATTCTATATATCAGGGTAAAACCTCTTTAAACCCATATAAAACCTTAATTATAGTAACATAAATTTTACACTTAGAAATTAATAATATTGTAATGTCCAAAACATTTTATTAATTTTCATTTCATTTTATTGTGTGTTATTTTATTTTATACTCAAAAAACTATTTCATTTAATAAAATGATTATAATTAAAATGAGACCGTTGGGTTTTGACTGTTATATGACTATTGGTCAGTATGACTATTGGAAACTAAATGTTACAATTATTTTCAATAAATACATCTGATCTTGGTTACTACAGAAAGAAGATTTGATGGCTCAATCCAGTATTCTCGGGCCGATCGAAGCCCATCTCATAGAACATGGGAAATAGGTGGCACCACTAGGCTTTTCTCTGGACTAATCCCAAGACGAACTTCATCGTGTGAAGCTGGAATGGAATCGCGTTGGCCAGAAGTTCAAGCTGATAAAAATCACTACTTGGGCAATGTTAGTCAATTCGTCCTCAGATTCTCCCACCATAACACACCTTACACTTACGTCCTATGCTGGGGTTATAAGGGGCTATGTAAAGAGACCGTAACTGCTTTTTGTAATCCTTTGAGATAAATAAAATGATGATTTCTTCTTACGGTGACGTTTGTGAATTTTCAAATGTCCGAATAAATATAGTACGCATATTATTGATGAATTTTACAAAAATGAAATTTTAAAATATTAATATAAACAGTAAATAATTAATAATGTGTAATGATTTTCAAAAAATATTCTTATGCAGTTATGTTTAGTAAGAAATTTAGAATCTAATAAGATTAAATTAATTTTTGATGAATAGTAAATTATGAATAGTGATTTTATGCTTATGATTAGTAATTTGATCAAATAGATTAAGTAACCTCACCTAAGAGAGTATTAATATAATTTATGCACCTTGATTAAGTAATACGATTCAATAAAATAGGTAAATAACTATTTCAGAAATTATTATCCAAGTATTAGTTTTTTCAGGTGAATAATATTTTTTATTTAAAAATTAGATTAAAAATATCTAGAAACTTATTTTTATAAAATGGTGTTCATTTTCGAATTTAGAGCATCGATATTAGGATAAGGTGATTTTTGGGTATTTTTCAGATAAAGTTAAATTTTCGTTTAATAGTCAAAATATTGTTTTTAGTTTCAGGTGTTTAATGACCTCATTAAGGATGCAATAATTATGTAATAATTCTGGTAGACTTATGAATAGTAATATAAGGTACTATGTGTCCCAAGTGGCCAATGCCATGGGAAAATACCATGGTCAAGCCCATGGTTTTTCCAATACCACCGATGAGGTGTCCCTTGGCCATTAATGACTTGTCCCCTCACTTATCCTATTAATACCTAGCATTTCCCTCATTAATATAATTTATAAATCCTCCTCAAAGATGTGCTGGTCTACTTACCTCCCAATAGGTCCTCCCAAGTTTCCCTCATGCCTCCTAAAGTCTCTATCATCAAGCTTTCAAAGTTACTCTTCAAGGTAAGGGATCCTTTCACCCTTCTAATTTAAGTCGTGAATTATTTTATAATGTGTATTCTAGTTTCCATCACTATATATTGATGGTATGTAATTATATGTTCTAATTTCTATCCATTTCATTTATAATTGTTTAGATACCCTTTCTACTATCATAATTTTTTTTTCTGAATTTTTATGTGACGCTGTTAGGCTGCCGAATTTTTTGTAAAACGAATTGCGTCTTCTTTTTCTTTCATGTTTCCTTTTAACATGGTATGTGAATCAAATTTCCATACCATGTTATTATCTCAATGTTATTATATATTTATAATGGATTAAAATTTATTTATGAGTGGTTTACTCTTTTACCCTCTCTTTCCAATGGTTTCTAAACCATGTTATATAGCCGTTGTGCTGCAGAAATTTCACCTCAAAATTTATATATATTTTTCTCCAAAAATTCTCATATTTTATTTATATGAATACCCATACCTATTTAGTTTTTTGGTTTTTAATAAATATATAAATATGATGTATTTTATTATGTAATTTACATACATATAACCCTCAATACATTTCCATGTGTTGTGAATGATGTAATGATCTTATTTTTTTAAGAAATTTTAAAACATCACGAGCTTGAAATAAAACACATTTATTTTATTCTCCATGGGTTATTTACGAAATATTTTATTATTATCTATGTGGATTACATGAACTTAAAGATATATTAATGGTGTTCCATGATAGCGCTCCAATGCATTGGGTAAAGAATTAATCTCTGGAGATAACAAGTTGTACGATACCTTGGTGAATAACCTAGGTATTTTTTATGAAACATTGGGGATGAACCATGGTGATATGTTCATGAATGTCTAAATGAAATGTTGTAGACACATATTCAAGTTATTTTCCAAGTTATTTTCTTTATGGTATGCATGTTCTTCCATTTCCAATGTCTTTATATTTTTATTCAAGTTCTTATTGACATCACAAGTACATTGACTCCCTTGTTTACACTTACTGGGCCTTCTTCTCACCCTTTCCTTTGATGTATATCTCTAGGATATGAGATGAAGTAAATGTAAATAGGATGAACCTATGATGAATCCTTAAAATAGGTTTGGAAGAATATTTTATATTGTATTCATGTTTTATGTTCCTGATTTCCAAGACAGTATACTTTAATGATCATCTATTTGTAAAATGTAATGAAAAGTTATGTTATAAAAAGGAGGGATTCCAAAGTTGATATCAACGGATATTTTAGTTATTTATGAAAACTAGTATATGAAAACATTAGGAAGAACACCATATAAATGTTTAAATATATGAAAAACTTCCTGGTATTTTGGTGAGTATTGAGTATGTGGTTTATCAAAGAAATACATCCCTACCTGGAAACGAGTAGGTAGATGTGGCTCAAGAATAGATGTACATAGGGGTAAATCCCAAAAACACCGCTTTGAGATATAATAGAACATTAAATGGTAAACGACAATGGGCCTTGTTTCACTCGTGGTTACGACACTCTTAGGGGATTTGTTGTGTAATCCAAATCTTTTTATGAATCATTATGAAAGAATTAGAGAGGAGTGGAATTGTTTAAGCATGAAGGTTTATGGGATAAAACCCCTTATAGTTTAAAGATTCATAAATAAAAAAGTATCTCACTAAGGAAATAGCAGTAGACTTTAATGGAAGAACTAAAATTATCTTCAATGGAGTGATATCTCAACCTGATCTTTGTCTAGAGAAACCCCTATATCCTTCTTTATGGATTTGATCAGTGATGAAGAAGAAGGATATGAGAGTTTAAGGATAGAATATTTCCCCATCATCTAGGAATAATTTGACTTATTTTTTAAGGATTTGTATGGACCTCCCCCAGAATGAGAGGTAGAGTTCTCCATTGAACTCATACCTGGATCTCATCCGAAAACAATGTCCCCGTATAGGATGGAAAATGTAGAGCTGGAAGAATTAACGAAACCACTCCAAGTTCTTTTGGATAATGGGTATATCTGGCCAAGTGTGTCTCCTTGGGGAGCACATATTCTCCTTGTGAAGAAGAAGAATGGATTGACGTGTCTATGCATTGTTTATAGAGAACTAAACAGAATCACAATAAAGAACAAATACCCACTTCCAAGAATTGATGAATAAGTTGACCAACATTGTGGGGCTAAATTCTTGTCTAAGATTGATCTTCGTTCTGGTGATCATCAATTGAGGGTGAATAGAGAAGAATACCCAAAAACTAACTTCCTATCAAGATATGGGCATTATGATTTTGTTTTTATACCCTTCGGA
This sequence comes from Viscum album, assembly GCA_963277665.1. Classification (NCBI taxonomy): domain Eukaryota; kingdom Viridiplantae; phylum Streptophyta; class Magnoliopsida; order Santalales; family Viscaceae; genus Viscum; species Viscum album. The sequence continues at coordinate 511,186,563 of OY728141.1, read as the reverse complement.
CTGACTAATGCACCTGATATTTTTATGGATTTTATGAATAGAGTCTTTAAGGAATACCATGATAACTTTGTGGTAGTTTTTATTGATGATATTATGATAAATTGTAAAAGTCACAGGGATCATGAGGATCATCTAAGGGGTAATTTACAAAAACTACATAAGGAGAGACTTTTTGGGATGTTCATCAAATGTGAATTTCTGTTACAACAAGTTTGTTTCTTGGGGAACATTGTGACCAAGGAAGAAATCATAGTTGAACCTGCAATGACAAAAGTTGTAGAGGAGTGGCCTCAACCTACAACAATAACTGAGATTCATAGTTTTCATGGATTAGTAGGATACTATAAATGGTTTTTTTAAAAAATTTCACTACTTTCTAATCCATTAACCAAGTTTACTCAAAAAGTGGTCAAGTTCATTTGGACAAAGGAGTGTGAGAAAAGTTTCCTAGAGAGATAGAACAGATTAGTTACTGCACCTTTGTTAAGTCTGCCCTCAAGTGAAGAAGGATTCATTATTTTTAGCAATACATATCTGAATGGGCTTGGGAGATTCCTCATGAAAAATGACAAGGTAATTGCTTATGCATCTCGACAGTTGAAGACTCATGAGAAGAACAATCCTACACATGATCAGGAGCCGGATGCGGTTGTTTTTTATCTAATGATATGGAGGCACTATCTTTATGGGGAGAAATGTGATATATACACAGACCATCAAAGTTTGAAGTATATTTTGACAAAATAGGACTTGAACATGAGACAATGGAAATGGTTGGAGCTTCTTAAAATCTAAGGTTTTTCAATTCATTATCATCCCAGAAGAGAAAACAAGGTCGCTGGTGCATTAAGTAGGAAAGACCCAGTTATTCTTTCCATGATGTGTATTCCAAGAGATACATTGAACAATGATCTAGTTAAATTGGACATAGGAATTATAAGATAATGGACATCATCAAGAATAACCCAAATTATTTCTCAACCATAATAAATAAAGAAGATCAAGAAAGCACATAAAAGAAGATCCTTTTGTTGCAGAAAAAGTTTGAGGCTACAAAGGATGGGAAGTTTGTTGGGTTCAATATTGATCAAGAAGGTGTACTAAAATTTCATACAAGACTATGTGTTCCGTCTATTCCATAAATAGAGAAGGATATGATGGATTAATCTCATAGCTCTACTTTCTCTATACATCATGGAAGAAAAAAAATGTGTAGGGATCTTAGTGATCATTATTGGTGGGATAATAAGAATAGGGACATTGCAGACTACACTTCAAGGTGATTTGTATGTTATCAAGTGAAGGAAAACGACAACTTTCAAAAGGGGTATTGCAACCACTACCCATTCAAGCATGGAAGTGGGACAATATCACTATGTTCTTCATCACTGGTCTCCCGAGATAATCAAATGGAAACAATGTAAAATGTGTTATTGTGGACTATCTCACCAATACTTCCCATTTTATCTCCATTAGAGAAGATTTCTATCATGATCAACTTGCTAGGATTTATGTGATGGAAGTGGTAAGGCTGCATGAAGTTCTAGTTTCTATCATATCTTATCACGATCTAAGGTTTACATCAAAATTATAGAGAAGACTACAACATGATTTGAGAACTGGATTGAATTTCAGTACGGCCTATCACCGCCAAACTGATGGAAAACTAGATAGCATTATTCAAACACTCGAGGACATGCTGAGAACATGCTCAATGGAATTGAAAGGTGGATGCGAACAACATCTTCCTTTAGTTTAGTTCTGTTACGACAACTGCTTCCACTCGATCATTCAAATGGCACCCTATGATGCTCTATTTGGGAAGCGTTGTAGAACTCATACTTGTTGGGATTAAGCTGGTGATAGAAAGATTCTTGGGAAAGATCTTGTGCAAGAGATGACAGAAAAATTCCATTCCATCCAACAACACATTATGGATTCTCAGAGTCGGCAAAACAGCTATACCGACAACCGTCTAAGGGACTCGTAGTTTTACGTCAGTGATAAGGTATTTCATCAAATTTCACCTTGGAAGAGAGTCATGAGGTTTGGGAAGAATGGGAAGCTCATCCCTAGGTACATTGGCCCCTATGAAATCCTTGATCGTGTGAGAGCAGTACCCTATTAGCATTCACTTCCTCTAAATCTGGCTCAAGTTCATGATGTATTCCATGTATCCCTCTTGAGGAAGTTCATACCTAACCCTTCACATGTACTTAACCCATAGGTGGTACCACTGGAACATGACCTCTCTTATGAGGAGCAGCCGATGGAGATCTTGGATCATAGAGATAAGGTTCTACGTAACAATACTACCCACCTTGTTAATGTTTTATGGAGGAACCACAAATTTGATGAAGCCACATGGGAATCAGAGGATTCTATGAGGAAAATGTATCCATACCTTTTCTCCTCTGAGGGTACGAGTTAAGAATTTTAGGTACAAAATTTCTTAAGGAGGAAAATGTAACGTCACGATATTTTTAATAATTTTCATTTCCATTTTTTGTGTGTTATTTTATTTTACACTCAATTAAACTATTTCATTTAATAAAATTAGTATAATTAAAATGATACCATTGGGTTTCGACTGTTATATGACCATTGGTCAATATGACCATTAGAAACTAAATGATACATTTAATTTCTATAAATACAAGTGATCTCGGTTAATAAAGAAAGAAAATTCAATTTCCCCAACCAATTGTCTCGGGCCGATGGAAGCCCATATTATGGAACTTGGGAAGTATGTAGCACTATTGGGATTTGCTATGGACCAATCCCAAGTTAAACTTCATCATGTGAAGCTAGAACGGAATCACCTTTGCAAGAAGTTCAAGTATATAGAAATCACTACTCATGCAATATTGGCCGAGCTGCCCTCATATTCTCTCACCATTGTAGAGCATACACTTAGGTCTTATTCTAGGGTTATAAGGGGCTATGTAACGAGACCGTAACTGCATTGTGTAATCCTTTGAGATAAATAAAATTTTGATTTCTTCTTATGGTGATGATTGAAAATTTCCAAATGTCCGAATAAATATAGTGTGCATATTATTTATGAATTCTATAAAAAATTCATTTTAAAATATTTATATAAACTATAAATAATTAATAATGTGTAATGATTTTCAAAAAATGGCCTTCTACAGTTATGTTCAGTAAGAAATTTAGAATCTAATAAGATCAACTTAATTTTTTATTAATAGTAAATTATGCATAATAATTTTACACTTATGATTAGTAATGTGATCAAATAGATTAAGTAACATCACTTAAAAAGTATTAAAATAATTTAGTCACCTTTTTTATGTAATATGATTCAATAAAATAGGTTAATAATTGTTTATGAAATTATTAACCAAGTATTAGTTTTTTCAAGTGAATAGTGTTTTTTATTTAAAAATTAAATAAAAATTATTTAGAAAATTATTTTTATAAAATGGAGATCATTTTTAAATTTAGAGCATCAATATTAGGTTAAGGTGAATTATGGGGATTTTTCTGAAAAAGTTGAATTTTCATTGAATAATGAAAATACAGTTTTTAGTATCGGGTTTTTAATGACATCATTAAGGATGTTATAATTATATAATCATTCTGGTCGACTTATGAATAGTAATATAAGGTATTATGTTTCCTATGTGTCCTATACAATGGGAAAATACCCTGGTCTATCCCATGATTTTTCTAATACCACCGTTGAGGTGTCCCTTGGCCATTAATGACTTGTCGCCTCAATTCTCCTATAAATACCAATCCTTTCCCTCATTCATTTCATTTAAAAATCATCCTCAACGAAGTTCTGGTCTCCTTACCTCCAAATGAGTCCTCCCATGGTTCCCTCAATTATCCCAAAGTCCTAACATCAAGCATTTGAAGTTACTCTTCAAGGTAAGGGATCCTTTCATCCTCCTCCTTTAAGTCATGAATTCCTTTATGATATGTCTTCTAGTTTCCATCTCTTTATGATGAGGGTATGTTCTTATATGTTCTAATTTCTTTCCATTTCATGTCTAATTTGTTGAGATACCATTTCCACTCTCATAAAATTTTTTTCTGAGTTTTTATGAGATGCCGTTAGGCTGCCGAATTTTTCATAAAATGAATGGCATCTTCTTTTTTTATTTCATGTTTCCTTTTCATGTTTTATGTCATTCAAATTTCCATACCATGTTCTTATATCCATTTTATTATATATTTATACTATATTATTATGTATTTATGATTTGGTTACTCTTTTACACTCTCTTTCCAATGTTTTCTAAACCATGTTATATGGTCGTTGGGCTGCAAGTATTTCACCTCAAAATTTCTATTTATTTCTCTCCAAAAAATATCTTGTTTTATTTACATTAATAACCTTACCTATTTCGTATCTTTGGGTGTTAATAAATATTTAATTTTGATTTATGTGATTTTGTAATTGATATACATATAACCCTCACTCCCTTTCCATGGGTTATAAATTACATAATGATCTTATTTTTTTAAGAACTTTTAAAACCTCACGATCTAGAAATGAAACCCATTTCTTTTATTCTCCATGTGTTATTTATGAATCTTTTTATTATGATATTTGTAAATCACATGACTATAAATTAATATTATGGGTGTTCCCTGATAGTGCTCCAACGCATTGGGTAAATAACTAATCTCTAGGGATTAAAAGTTTTACGATACCTTGGTGAATAACCTTGGTAATTTTTATGACAACTTGGGGATGGACCTTGGTGATATGTTCATGAATGTCTAAATGAAATGATGTAGTTACATATTCAAGTTTTGTTCCAAGTTTTTTTATGATATGCCTATTCTTCCATTTCTCATGTCAATATATTTTTATTCAAGTTCTTATTGATATCAAAAGTACATTGACTCCCTTGTTTACCCTTATTAGGCCTTCTGCTAACCCTTTCCATTGATGTCTATCTCCAGTGTAACACCCGAGACTTTTATGTTATATGAATCTTTTTCTACACAACACTTGCTTGGCTTGCTTTACACGCAATCGTGACCTTCCTCGATAGCTTGTGTCATACGCAATACCGAGTTTCACTAAACAAAAATATTCTATTAAAACTAGCCGTTATGAATAGTAATAACCACTTTTTGAAATTTTATAAATTTTATTTTTCAAAATGGACTTCATTTTTGGACTCATAATATCGAAATTAGCCTAGGGTGAAATTTTGGTATTTTTCTGAAAAATTTCAATTTTTGATGAATAGTGAAACCTCTAAGTGGTAGGTTAAAAACTAAATTTTGCATAAAACATAATTTTACCGCTTCTGTGAATGGAATTTCGAAAATCCGACAGACATGGTTGATATCAGTATGTAAAATGTTGTTCAATGAGATAAAAATAATTTTTTGGTGAATAGTAACTTTTTACATTTTTTTACCGCGGTTAATAGTAAATAGGGTAACTAAGGGTAAATATGATATTAATATTACCCTAACACTTGCCCTAATTCTATTGGACAATTTTAATTCGACCAAAAACAACCTTATGAATAAAATATGACCATTTAGGCCCACTTGGATTAGATTAGGACATTTATTATTAATTTATTTAAAGAAGGGTTAAAATAGTTAAAATCAAAGTTTAATAAGTAAATCATTTTTAATATGGGGTTATACATAAGATAAATTCAACTATAAATATTCATTAGAAATATAAAAATATTTCCTACAGAATTCTATTTTATTTGTAATTTTTAGACATTAAATAATTTAATTTATTTATGACACAATGATGATGCAGTAATTATCTTATTAATGAAATATTGACAGAATTGATGTTATAAACACCAAAATAAATGTAATTTTAGACTTTTTATGAATTACACTAATTTTCTAGGTTACTATGATATATTAATGTTGATTTAATCAACTTTGTTTGAATATATAATTATGTTATGACTTTCACAAAAATCATATATCAAATAGTGTCAAAATTGACACAAAATAGTTTTTAAATCAAATATTATATTATTAATTGTTATTTTATTCCTAAAAATCTAAGGTTCGGCCAAATGACTTAGATAAGGATATATATATTAATAATAAAAAATGTGGGGTTCGTTTGGCATGTTATAGTAAGTGTATTAACCATATAGTGAAAGAAAACAAAAAGACACGGTAAAAGTTAAATTATTTAACTTAGAGTTAAATCTAATTGATAAGGTTAAAATAATTCCCTAAACTTGTCTAAATCCTATTGGTTGATAGGATTTCGACCCATACCCACTTTATCTTCGAAATAAGACCCTTTGGAACCATTATAAACCGATTTTTACTTTAATATAAAATAATATTTTGAGATATTCCTAAGGTGCCCCTCTCCTCCCTTATAAAAGGGAACCTCCTCCCCCTCCTCCTCACACAAAATTGAGCACTCAAGCTCGGCCAACCCCTTCCATTTTCTCCTCTCCACTTCCCTAGAATAATACTAGAGGTCCTGGTCTTCTTCAAAGACCAATCTTAGTTCCCTAAGTGGAGGATTCAAAGAAGCGTTCCAAAGAAGAGGTAATATCCATTACCGATCTTTTCAATTTTTATCTTCTTAAACTTCTTCTTTTTTAGTTGTTTCATGATAAAGTAATAACATAAGTATTACTTAAATACTGATATGTTATTATAAATATGAAACAACCCTAATTCACCTTCTATCCATCCTACGGAAAAATGAAATCACCGCGCGTGCGTACGTACGGAATACCGTCTCCACGCCGTGGTGTAATCTATTTTCCACCATCACCTTACAAGGATGGTTATAATGGTGTAATGAGTAAATATTTATGACTATTATAAAGTAATATTGATACTGAAATAATATATATATACTCCAATACAATTCCACGATCATAGGAACGATATCATCACTCGTGCGTACGTACGGAATACAGTCTCCACGATGTGATGCGACTCGTTCTACAAGATCATCATTACATAGTAATTATATAAATGAATTGAATGAATAAATATGATATATTTTACACTAATACCATTCTGGATATAAGGTATCTATAACCTTAAAAGAAGAATAAGAATTTATTCGACAAAACACGCATAAGAACAAAAGGCAATAAAGACCTGAGTAACAAGTAACAATGAAATATTACTATCAAGAAGCTACGAATATGACCATATATGATATCATATCAATAATTATGATTCTGGAATAAGTCAATAACATTATTTAAACCATTATACAGGAGCTTCGGACACGTACAAAGCAAATTGGACCAAAGGTAAGGGAAATATCACAATCTTATTTTTATCCGAGATTGTTTATTCGTAAGTGTTTACTGGGGTGTATTTTATCATCCACATCCATGTTCCCTCAATATGTAATATTGTTTCCATCCACTTACAATAGTTTAAATCCAATTTTACCCTTCGGTGAGTTTTTAGTAAAGAATATGAAAGGAATCTTTTGTCGTTTTTTCGTACGAGGTACTTTTTGACTTTTCCGAAAAAAGAACGAAGAATTTTTTTAACTTATACGGCATGAATGGATTTTTAAAACATTATTTCCAAGAAGATTCCTTTACAAGTTTTCAAGTTTATTATTAATAAACTTCTTTTAGTTTAAAATTGTATGACATGTTAAGAAAGGAAAAGTGTTTTTGAAGTAGAAAGGATATTTTCCTCAAGAATGAAGTTCAAGTGTTTTATCAAAATTATTTTCCATCTAAGATAATAAAGGGTTCTGTTTTTATCCCTATTATTACATTGATTTGATCATGTTGTGATTGAATTATTTTTATGAATTCCTTTATCTTGTATGAATTGTTTTATGATGTCATGATGTTTAAGATTCCAATTTGTATTACAAGGGATATGCAATGATGTATGATTTATGATTATGTGGCACACATAAGAAAGGATTCATTATAAGATGGGTGGGACCTATATCTCCCTCCAATGCATTGGGTAAAGATTTTATATCTCATGAGATAGACAGGGCTGGAACGGTATGTTATACCGGTTCAGTGAAACAAGACTGGAACGAGGGTGACTCGGTTCAGAAAGGGACTTTGTCCACTAAGATAGTCTTGGCAATGAGTCATGACTAACAAGAAATGATTTTCCATGATTATGTGTGCATGCCACAAAGTTTCAATTTTTCTGTTATGATTATGGGGATCTCATTTTCACTTCTATGATTTATTCCATGTTAAGATATTATGATCTCTTTTGCAGGTTTTGATTTTCAAAAAGATATGATATGATTTTTATTTCCTTTATTTTCCCTTGCTGAGCATTTGAGCTCACCCTTTTATGTTTTCTTTTCCCCAGGCCAGGAAGATGGATATTAAGTAGAATATGCTAAAAGGGACCCTAGATATGATGAAATAAATGGGAGACACTGTAGAAGATTTATGAACCAGTTGTTTATGTTTCCCAGTTTCTAAAGACACTATACCTATACGGTCCTTTGTGGTTTTGTCATATGTTGTAGTAAGTGTGCTTCAATTTTGAAGTATTGACAATGTATGTAAAGTATGGGTCGTTATAGTTGGTATCAGAGGAAAGGTATAGTCAACCTTTGGAAACTAGGATGTGAAAGCCTTAGTAAGAACCCTAAGGATAAGTCTAAGCATAGAACACAATCATAGTGTTTTAGAAATGGCCATGAATACCCTAGGATAAGACCTTAAGTGTGAAATTTTATCCTTGATTATGTGGTTTTCCTATTATAATTAGTGTTTCTCACACTATTCTTCTTGGTTTTAGTCAATGGCTGGAACCCGAAGGAACCATGTTAATGCGGAATGTGATGGGTAATGCAATGATTGTCCCCCTGAGCAACCAAACGATATGGGAGCTGGAATGCAAAATCTTGTAGCCATGCTCACACAACTTTCTCAAGCTATGAATCATGCAGGACTTCCAAACGATCAAAGGAAGGAGCAACATTCTGTTGAATCCTTCATGAGGCAGCGTCCACGTTCTTTCAGCGGGTCTACTAATCCATTAGTTGCTGAACAATGAATTAGTACTACTGAAAAGATATTTTCAGTTCTTCAATGTTCTGAGCATGATAAAGTCATCCAAACAGTGTATCGTTTGGAAGGAGATGCTGATCAATGGTGGAATCTTATTAAGAATACGAGGCAAAGGGATGAAATTGAGTCTATGGAATGGGACGAGTTCAAGAACTTATTTTTCAATAAGTACTTCCCTCGTATTCTCCGAACAAAGATGGAGAAAGAGTTCCTTGAACTGAAGCAAAGGGATGATGAATCTGTTGGTACCTATGAAGAAAATTTTACAAGACTTGCAAGGTACGCTTCTGGTATTATTATCCAACCTGAGAGTAAGATCGATCGATTCTTTAGTGGCTTAAAACCAAGTCTTCGAAGGGCGTTAGCCATAAGGGACTTCAATAACTACGAGGAAATTGTTCGATGTGCTATCAAAGTCGAGATGGAGATTGGAGTAACCCATCAGTCATATGGGTTTGATAAGAAGAGGAAGATGGAATTCAAAGGAAAATCTAATGAGTACATTGAAAAGAAGATGAGCTTTCCCTTATTCTCAAAGTGTGGAAAGAAATATGGAGGGAGTTGTCTTAAAGGGACAAGTAAATGTTTTAAATGTGGAAAGGAAGGTCATCGGGCATTTGAATGTCGTGATAATGGGAAGAAGATGTCTAATGACGTAAACAAAGGAAGGGATACATAGAATGAACCTACTACACTTCAATGTTTCAAGTGCAAGGAGATGGGGCATTATGACAATCAATGCCCAAATCAAAGGGTTGATGATGATGGTCGACGTCAACAAAATCTTAAGGCTAAAGACAAAGGAATATCACATGCAATTTCTATCAGCGATGTGGAGTACGATAACGAAGTGGTGAAAGGTACACATACCATCCACTCTAAAGTAGAAAATTTTTTATTTGATTCTGGATCCACCCACTCTTTTATTTCTAAAGAATCTTCAAAGGGTATCAACGTATTACCTCAACAATTAGATGTTGAGTTAGCTGTGACAACACCTAATGGCACAACAGTCGCATCAAAAGTTTATAATTCTTCTCCGATCGAAGTTTGTGGGAAACTGCTTCCTGCAAATCTTGTGATCATTCCTTTAGTGGAATTCGATGTGATTCTTGGAATGGATTGGCTTTCTCTACATGGAGATCATATCAATTTCCAAAGAAGGGAAGTCACATTTCATATTCCAGATCAATCTACAATCGTCTATCAATGCAAGGATGAACATAACCTTCCAGTGGAAATTCCTTCCATCTTATGGGTCTTGATTCCACTAAATGAAGGTTATTTATCTCAAATGGTTGGTGAGAAACTCACGATTAAGAATATGCCCATTGTACAGGAGTTTGATGATATCTTTCCGGAGGAATTACCGGGTCTTCCACCAAATCGTGAAGTTGAGTTTTCAATAGAACTCGTACCGGGCGCTTTGCCAATTTCAAAGACACCTTATAGAATGACCCCAATTGAGTTGCAGGAATTGAAGAAGCAACTCCAAGAGAATCTTGTTAAGGGATTCATACGCCCTAGTGCATCACCTTGGGGAGCACCTGTTCTATTTGTTAAGAAGAAAGATGGATCAATGAGACTCTGCATTGATTATCGAGAACTTAACAAGATCACTATCAAGAACAAATATCCTCTCCCACGCATTGATGTCTTATTTGACCAACTACGCGGAGCTCAATACTTTTACAAGATTGATCTTCGTTCAGGGTATCATCAATTAAGGGTCAAAAGGGAGGATATACCAAAGACGGCTTTCCGTACAAGGTATGGACACTATGAATTTATAGTGATGCCATTTGGTCTTACTAATGCCCCTGCTATCTTCATGGATCTAATGAATAGTTTCTTTAGAGACTATCTTGATCAATTTGTGGTAGTTTTTATAGACGATATTCTTGTCTATTCAAAGAGAAAAGAAGAGCATGAAGATCAATTGAGAATTATATTGAAGACCCTGAGAAAGGAGAAGCTTTGTGCCAAATTTACCAAGTGTGAATTTTGGCTTCAAAAAGTTGCATTTTTGGGTCACATAATCTCAAAAGAGGGGATATCTGTGGATCCATCAAAAACAGAGGTTATCGAAAGATGGTCAAGACCAACAACAGTAACTGAGATCCGAAGTTTTCTTGGTTTGGCTGGATATTATCGACGTTTTGTAAAAGATTTTTCACGATTATCTAATCCAATCACCAAGTTGACTTGGAAAGGAGTTATGTTTGTCTGGACAGAGGAATGTGAAGAGAATTTCAAGGAGTTGAAAAGAAGGTTATCCAGTGCACCTGTGCTCACACTACCTTATATTGGAGAAAGGTTTGTGATCTAAAGTGATTCATCCAAGAAGGGATTGGGGTGTGTTCTTATGCAAAATGATATGGTGATAGCTTATGTCTCACGACAGTTGAAAATCCATGAGCAAAATTACCCAACACATGATTTGGAGTTGGCTGCGGTAATCTTTGCATTAAATATTTAGAGGCATTACCTTTATGGGGAAAGGTGTGATATTTATACTGATCATAAAAGTTTAAAGTATATTTTCACACAAAGGGAGCTGAATATGCGTCAACGAAGATGGTTGGAGCTGATTAAGGATTATGACTGCTCATCCATTACCACCCTGGGAAAGCAAACAAGGTGGCAGATGAATTAAGTCGACAAGACCATGCTAGTTTATCCATGATGAGGATCACAAAAGATCCAATATTTATGGATTTACAAAGGATGGATCTTGGAATTATAATGGATGGGGAAAAAACTTATCTTTCTCAAATGAATGTTCAACCATCTATACATGCGAAGATTAAGGAGGCACAAAAAGAAGATGTCGAGTTACAAAAGAAGGTGAGAAATGTTCCTGAATTCAACCTTGATTGTGATGGGATAATAAAGTTCAGGAATCGGGTTTTTGTTCCTCCCATCCCCGAATTAAAGAAGGAGCTGCTGGATGAGGATCATAGTTCTTCATTCTCTATTCATCCTGGAATCACTAAGATGTATAGGGACCTGAAAGAGTACTTCTGGTCGGATGGCATGAAAAGAGATGTTGCTGAATAAGTCTCTTGATGCTTGGTTTGTCAACAAGTTAAAGCTGAGAGACAGAAGTCTAAGGGGATGTTACAACCATTACCCATACCCGAATGGAAATGGAAAAACATCACTATGGACATTGTCATAGGACTTCCTAAAACATCCAATGGCAATAATGCTATTTGGGTCATAGTTGATCGTCTTACAAAGTCTGCAGGCTTCATTGCTATTAGAGAGGATTTCTCTCTAGATCAGCTTTCCAGGATATATGTAAAGGAAGTGGTAAGATTACATGGAGTAACACTTTCTATTATATCTGATCGGGATCCAAGATTTACCTCGAAGTTCTGGCGAAGTCTTCAGCATAATCTGGATACAGAGTTGAGTTTTAGCACTGCTTATCATCCCCAGACAGACGGTCAGTCTGAGAGAACAATTCAAACCCTAGAAGATATGTTGAGAGCTTGCTCTATGGATTTCAAAGGAGTTTGGGATCAACACCTACCTTTGGTGGAATTTTCTTATAATAATAGCTTTCACTCCAGTATTCAGATGGCTCCTTATGATGCTCTCTATGGAAAGAAATGCAGGACTCCAACATGCTGGGATGAAGTTGGGGAAAAAAAGCTATTAGGACCTGATCTCGTTGATGAAATGGCAGAAAAGGTTAGATCTATTCAACAACACATAAGAGAATCTCAGAGTCGACAGAAAAGTTATACCGACAACCGAAGAAAAGACCTAGAGTTTGAAGTGGGTGATAAAGTGTTCTTACGAATATCTCCCTGGAAGAGGGTTATGAGATTTGGAAAGAAGGGGAAGTTGAGCCCTAGATATATCGGTCCTTTCGAAATACTGGATCGTGTTGGGAAGGTAGCTTACCGATTGGCGCTTCCACCGAATATCTCTCAAGTTCACGATGTGTTCCATATATCTCTCCTGAGAAAGTACATACCAGATCCTTCACATGTACTCAGCTCAGAAGTTGTACCGCAAGACAAGATCTTTCTTATGAAGAACAGCCGATAGAGATTCTGGATCGTAGCGAAAAAGTCCTACGAAACAAGACCACTCGATTGGTGAAAGTTTTATGGAGGAACCACCAACTTGAAGAAGCTACATGGGAGCTTGAGGATATGATGAGGGAGAAGTATCCTCATCTGTTTGTTACAAAGTGACGAATTTCGAGGGAGAAATTCCTTTTAAGGGGGGTAGAATGTAACACCCGAGACTTTTATGTTATATGAATCTTTTTCTACACAACACTTGCTTGGCTTGCTTTACACGCAATCGTGACCTTCCTCGATAGCTTGTGTTGTACGCAATACCGAGTTTCACTAAACAACAATATGCTATTAAAACTAGCCGTTATGAATAGTAATAACCACTTTTTGAAATTTTATAAATTTTATTTTCCAAAATGGACTTCATTTTTGGACTCAGAATATCGAAATTAGCCTAGGGTGAAATTTTGGTATTTTTCTGAAAACTTTCAATTTTTGATGAATAGTGAAACCTCTAAGTGGTAGGTTAAAAACTGAATTTTGCATAAAACTTAATTTTACCGCTTCTGTGAATGGAATTTCGAAAATCCGACAGACACAGTTGATATCAGTAAGTAAAATGTGGTTCAATGAGATAAAAATAATTTTTTGGTGAATAGTAACTTTTTACTTTTTTTTACCACGGTTAATAGTAAATAAGGTAACTAAGGGTAAATATGATATTAATATTACCCTAACAATTGTCCTAATTCTATTGGACAAGTGTAATTCGACCAAAAACAACCTTATGAATAAAATATGACCATTTAGGCCCACTTGGATTAGATTAGGACATTTATTATTAATTTATTTAAAAAGGGTTAAAATAATTAAAATCAAAGTTTAATAAGTAAATCATTTTTAATATGGGGTTATACATAAGATAAATTCGACTATAAATATTCATTATAAAGATAAAAAGATTTCAAACATAATGGTATTTTATTTGTAATTTTTAGACATTAAATAATTTAATTTATTTATGACACAATGATGATGCAGTAATTATCTTATTAATGAAATATTGACATAATTGATGTTATAAACACAAAAATAAATGTAATTTGAGACTTTTTATGAATTCAAATAATTTTCTAGGTTACTATGATATATTAATGTTGATTTAATCAACTTGGTTCGAACATATAATTCTGTTATGACTTTCACAGAAATCATATATCAAATAGTGTCAAAATTGACACAAAATAGTTTTTAAATCAAATATTATATTATTAATTGTTATTTTATTCCTAAAAATCTAAGGTTCGGCCAAATGACTTAGATAAGGATATATATATTAATAATAATCAATTTGGGGTCGTTTGGCATTTTATAGTAAGTTTATTAACCATATAGTGAAAGAAAACAAAAAGACACGGTAAAAGTTAAATTATTTAACTTAGAGTTAAATCTAATTGATAAGGTTAAAATAATTCCCTAAACTTGTCTAAATCCTATTGGTTTATAGGATTTCGACCCATACCCACTTTATCTTCTAAATAAGACCCTTTGGAACCATTATAAACCGATTTTGACTATAATATAAAATAATATTTTGAGATATTCCTAAGGTGCCCCTCTCCTCCCTTATAAAAGGGCACCTCCTCCCCCTCCTCCTCACACCAAATTGAGCACTCAAGATCGGCCAACCCCTGAAATTTTCTCCTCTACACTTCCCTATAATAATCCTAGAGGTACTAGTCTTCTTCAAAGACCAATCTTAGTTCCCTAAGTGGAGGATTCAAAGAAGCGTTCCAAAGAAGAGGTAATATCCATTATCGATCTTTTCAATTTCTTTCTTCTTCAACTTCTTCTTTTTTAGTTGTTTCATGATAAAGTAATAAAATCAGTATTACTTACATACTGATATGTTATTATAAATATGAAACAACCCTAATTCACCTTCTATCCATCCTACGGATAAATGAAATCACCCCGCGTGCGTACGTACGGAATACCGTCTCCACGCTGTGGTGTAATCTATTTTCCACCATCACCTTACAAGGATGGGTATAATGGTGTAATGAGTAACTATTTATGACTATTATAAAGTAATATTGATACTAAAATAATATATATATACTCCAATACAATTCCACGATCATAGGAACGATATCATCACTCGTGCGTACGTACGGAATACTGTCTCCACGATGTGATGCGACTCGTTCTACATGATCATCATTACATAGTAATTATATAAATGAATTGAATGAATAAATATGATATATGTTACAGTAATACCATTCTGGATATAAGGTATCTATAACCTTAAAATAAGAATAAGAATTTATTCGACAAAACACGCATAAGAACAAAAGGCAATAAAGACCCGAGTAACAAGTAACAATGAAATATTACTATCAAGAAGCTAAGAATATGACCATATATGATATCATATCAATATTTATGATTCTGGAATAAGTCAATAACATTATTTAAACCATTATACAGGAGATTCGGACACGTACAAAGCAAATTGGACCTAAGGTAAGGGAAATATCACAATCTCATTTTTATCCGAGATTGTTTATTCGTAAGTATTTACTGGGGTGTATTTTATCATCCACATCCATGTTCCCTCAATATGTAATATTGTTTCCATCCACTTACAATAGTTTAAATCCAATTTTACCCTTCGGTGAGTTTTTAGTAAATAATATGAAAGGAATCTTTTGTCGTTTTTTCTTACGAGGTAGTTTTTGACTTTTCCGACAAAAGAACGAAGAATTTTTTTTAACTTATACGGCATGAATGGATTTTTAAAACATTATTTCCAAGAAGATTCCTTTACAAGTTTTCAAGTTTATTATTAATAAACTTCTTTTAGATTAAAATTGTATGACATGTTATGAAAGGAAAAGTGTTTTTGAAGTATAAAGGATATTTTCCTCAAGAATGAAGTTCAAGTGTTTTATCAAAATTATTTTCCATCTAATATAATAAAGGGTTCTGTTTTTATTCCTATTATTACATTGATTTGATCATGTTGTGATTGAATTATTTTTATAAATTCCTTTATCTTGTATGAATTGTATTATGATGTCATGATGTTTAAGATTCCAATTTGTATTACACGGGTTATGCAATGATGTATGATTTATGATTATGTGGCACACATAAGAAAGGATTCATTATAAGATGGGTGGGACCTATATCTCCCTCCAATGCATTGGGTAAAGATTTTATATCGCATGAGATAGACAGGGCTGGAATGGTAGGTTATACCGGTTCAGTGAAACAGGACTGGAACGAGGGTGACTCGGTTCAGAAAGGGACTTTGTCCACTAAGATAGTCTTGGCAATGAGTCATGACTAACAAGAAATGATTTTCCATGATTATGTGTGCATGCCACAAAGTTTCAAGTCTTCTGTTATGATTATGGGGATCTCATTTTCACTTCTATGATTTATTCCATGTTAAGATATTATGATCTCTTTTGCAGGTTTTTATTTTCAAAAAGATATGATATGATTTTTATTTCCTTTATTTGCCCTTGCTGAGCATTTGAGCTCACCCTTTTCTGTTTTCTTTTCCCCAGGTCAGGAAGATGGATATTAAGTAGAATATGCTAAAAGGGACCCTAGATATGATGAAATAAATGGGAGACACTGTAGAAGATTTATGAACCAGTTGTTTATGTTTCCCAGTTTCTAAAGACACTATACCTATACGGTCCTTTGTGGTTTTGTCATATGTTGTAATAAGTGTGCTTCAATTTTGAAGTATTAACAATGTATGTAAAGTATGGGTCATTATATCCAATATATGAGATGCAGTAAATATACATAGGATGAACATGTGATTAAGTTTTAAAAGCGGTTTAGAATAATATTTGTTGTTGTTCTCATGTTTTATATTATTGATTTCCAAGACACTAGGCTTTAATGATCCTCTTTTTGTAAAATGTAATGAAAAGTTATGTATTATAAAAGAGAGATGCCACAAAAATGAAAAAAAATAAAAGAGGAATTATATAAAATTTTTGATATGATGATTCACAATTTTGATTATTTTTTAATTCATTTTATGTAATATTATGAAATTAAATTTAATATAATATTAAAAAACACTTGAAAAACAATTTTTAGGAAAATATCCTCTTTAGTAGTAAAAATCCTTTCATTCTAATATCAATAAATAATTTACTGTTCAGAAAAAAATTGTTATATAATAAAAAATATAGTCTCTTAAAATTTTTGGATATGAAAATACAATATTTTATTATTCAAAATACTCCATAAAATTTAAAGTCCCAAAATGTGAATCTAATTTTAATAAAATATTTCTTATCTCCACAAAAGCCATGTTTGGGAACAAAATTAAAAAAATATTCCAAATTATTTTATCTAACAATTAAAAGATATATTCAATAAAATAACACCAATACAATAGGTTAAGGGAAAAATTTAAGGTATTTAATATAATTAAGCACTAATTTGAACCCAGTTTTACCACTTCACCGAGGTGACAAATATTTACCATTATTACTACTCATAATTATGAAAAATTAAGTAAATAATATTAAATAATATTAATTACTTTTGTTGAAAATATATTAACCATTTTTTAGAAAAATTTATATCCATAGGTTCGTGAAATTAATTTTAAATTAAGTTTGAAAAAAATAATAAAATCAATTTTTTGAAAAAATAAGTTTTATGATTAAAAAAGATTTATTTATATTACATTCATAGTAAAAATTAATGGATGAATAGTGAATTATTTAATTTAAAATAAAAATATGATATTTATTTTAAATAATTTATTAATAAATTTAAATTTAAATTATTATAATTAAAAAAATTCTATAATAAAGCTATTTTTATGGGAAAAATATCCTTACCTTAAAATGATTTTATATTATTATATAAAGAATTATTATCAAATGAATTAATTTTATACATGTGTAAAAAATTATTTTTCATAATTGAGTTTTGGTAATTTATACCCACAAATCTAATGACAAGGTGATACTTTTCACTTTAAATAATTATATTTTAAAAGAATAACGTGGATTATTTAAACTCGTTATTCTGGGTGACACAAAAATTATCAGAAAATGGAAATTATTTAGAAATAAATATATAAAACAATTCAATGAATTAAAAATTAGATCCACATTACCCTGAAAATGAGATTATATTATTTCAAAATATAGAATATTTACATGACTGACACTTCCCTCACTAATAAATTGCATCCTCCTCTAATAACTTCTCCACATAATTTTAATAGTATTGATCAATGAATATCTTCGAAACACCCTCCCCAAGTCTCCTACACCCATTATATTGGATATTTTCTAATAAAATACCAATTCTAGAAGGTTTATGGTCAATCTAGAGGACGATGACCAATGAGGTTGTATAAGTATTAACCATATCATTTTATTATTATTTCTTTGTATAGATACTTTAAAGCAATTTGAGACATAAAAATAAATAGAAATAAATATCATTTTGATACATAAATAGTGTTATGTTTCTATAAATACTATTGTTTCCCTCATTTCCATGCTACAAGAAATGAAAACATAACCCGTGTGTACATGTAGAAAAATATTCCCACTACGCGGTGTAATTAATTTTGGATCACTACCTCACATGGATTGTTATAAGGATGGATTTATTGAATAAATTGGATATTGAAAATATTATTATTTTTTAATAAATAGATATATTTATCAAAATTAATTTTTATCATATTTTACAAATATTAAAATTTCTCTCCTGTGTACATGTGGGCTAATGCCAATATGAAATTGTCTATTTAAATTTGAATGAAGACCTAAAATTTATTTTCATAAATTTATATTTAATTTAAAAAATTTATAATTATAACATGATTGTGATTGTGATATTATCGGACCATGACCTCTTGGACCATGGTAAATGTATCTAAGTTATTTTGTAGTTTATGAATTAAACTGCCTGAGAACAACCAATGTGAACTTAAAATAATTTAGTTACTAAAGAAATATCCGAATTCAATTAATAATAATGATAATAAAATTAAAATTAAAAAATTTTCTTAGTTGAATAAATGATTAAAATAATTTTATTATTCAAGGTAAATATAATATACACTATCAATCGGGACTTGAGGAATGAGATTTATATTTTAAACCTTATAATAATTTTTTCATTTTAAAATAAATCTAATCCAAGTCCATGTTTATAAAAGTTTGTCAGTAATAAACTGTTTATATTTATGTATTGGTTAAAAGTCATTATTGGATTTATTTAGAATGTTGGGAAAATGAATCTTCTAATCACCATTTATATTGGTCATATATCACTATTTTATAAACCAGATAAAATATAAACCTTTACTAAATGAACATTTTTCCACTATCATTGCATTTATTAATTAACTATGTTAATCTACATGTCTATAGGGTTTTTCAGTTAATAAAATTTCCCAATTTTTTTATTAAAATATTATATTTTTTAATTTTTTCAACGGAAAATTATATTTATCCTTATTTTTATGAGAATTTGGAATGTGAATTTGATTATGGTTTCAAATGGGTACTACGATTGAAAATATAGGATCCTATGTATTTAATGAAACGATTCTTGTAATTTATAGGTTATATCATTCAAGACTACCATATATCCCACCACTATATATTGTATTGATCTATTCTCCTAAGAAATAGTAATTTAAAATCATTGATTATGAGTTATTTCAAATCAGTGATTCTAGAGTGATACATACAATTTCATAAGGTTCCTACATGGTATTTATATTATTATGATGGATTTTTAATGAGGATTTTTATCTTGATAGTAAAGTATATGATATTTCAAAATAGAAAGGGTTTTTTACAGGAAAACCATGTTATGGGTTCTTATGTTATATTAATATTCTGTAATGGGGTTTTATTCTTCCTATGGTCTTAAAAGGTATTAATTGAGAACATGTTTATAATAAAATGTCATTATAATATATTTTACATTTTTAATATTTTTTAAAATGGTAATTTATTTTATTTATTTGGCCACTGGACTAATCAATTACATTTATTTTTATTACCGATATTATGTATTTTTTGTTTTCTTCCAATAAAATAAAAATGAGTTTATTTTGATATACTGATATGTATAAACTATAAAATTGCTAATATTTCCACTATGGTGAATCATATGAAGAAAATTAAAAGTTTCTTCAATGAATCAAAAGAGTATATTTGAGAACATGTCATTATATAATGAATGTAAATTATATTGAAAAAATACCCATTGTTGTGTAATATTTTTCTTAATTATCTAAAACTATAAAAAAAAGATTATCGGAATTTAAGAATTTTAATTCTATAGTAATAAACTCATAATTATGGGATGTTTGATTTATGGGGTTTTAGAGCTGGTATCAATGAATGAGATTAGATAACATTAAGGGATATGATGATATTAAAAGACACTCTTAATAGATTCTCATTTATGATTAACACAACATAGACATTTAGGATTTCAATGTTTCTTCATATAAAACTATATCTATTCTATAATGATTTTTAGAAGAGTAAAAAAGGTGAATAAGATTAGAAGGAATCCATTAGAAAATATCCATCTGAATAATTATAAAAAAATGAATAGAGTTAGATCTTTACAATTTGTGTATTTGTTAAATTAATTGATGTATGAAATAAATAGTGGAAATCATCAAAGAATGAAACTGCATAATCTAATAAGTAATATATCCATAATTGTTCGTTTCAAGAAATATCACCATTTAGATTTTATTTGACCTTCATAAAAAATAAAAGATGAAGAATGAGTAAATTACTTAGAGAATGAATCTTTTTTTTATGATTTTCTGAACATCAAAAGTTATCTCTTTATACATTCCATTCTAATGTTGAAGCAGATCAATGGTGGTCTAAAATTCAGAATATATAAGAGAAAACATTAAATTATATCCATGAGTGGAGAATAAATAAATATATAATTCTTGAGAAATATTTATTTAATATTATTCATCGTGTAATGGAGGGAAAATTATAAAATTAAAGGAAATGGAATTGGAATAAATACAAACAATTGAATAAAATTTCACTAGGTTGGAATGATAAGACCCTAATATCATTTTCAAAAATGAAAATACAATTTATAGATTTTAAATCAATAAAAAATTTCAATGATGATATTTTGACACTCATTAATTTAAAATCAATGAGGAAATTTTCAGATGATATCATAATGATGAGATCGGTTTTTCCAAAACATATATACCTCATGAAAATAAAAATAAGATGTTATAAAGTTAAAAATAAATGGATAAGTGACCCAAATGGAATCATGGATGTAATACTTAAACATATCCCTAATATTGAAAATAACATATTATAAAATTTTTGATAGTATCAAGGAAGTGTTACTAGTGTGATAATTCCAAACATTTGGCATTTGAATTGAAAAAAAGACGCAATGGTAAGGGCCAAAACAATAATAAAAAACAAGTAGTAAAATATTTTAATTATAGTTAGACGTTTCATTAAATTGGTTTTTTTGAATAAAATATTATAGGATGGAAATCATCAATACAATAAAAAAATGTGTGGGAAAAAACATTTTCTACTACCTCAGAGAAGGTTGTACCATAAAACAAAGTAATGAAAAGTAAATTACCTATATAATATTATTATTCTAATGTATTGGTTGATTTATATTCAATGAATTATTTAATTTCTATGAGATTTTCATATAAATTTTAAATATATCATTAATAAATTATGATAATATAATTGGTAAAAACACATTTTAGATGTTTTAAAGTAATAGATATTTATAGTAACCATCCAATTAGATTATATAAAATTATCTTTTCTATAAATATTATTATCTTAACTGGAGTACAGATTTATTTTATTATATGTATTAATTGGATTTCAGTTTATTATGTTATGATATATTACAGAGATTGGGAATTTATACTCAACTATAAATGTATATTTCAATTTGTATATAAGAATGAATCAATAAGTATTATAATATACCAAAAATATGAACGATTTTTAAACATATTGTTGAATGTTATATAGTATATATCATTCTAATTGAATTTTTTAATCTTAATATTATTTCTATGGTAAATGAATATTTTAATGAATTTCATGACTCTTTTCCTGGTGTTATTCCCAATTAAGAGGTGGAATGATCTTTTGAATTATTTCTTGATGATAAAGATATTTTAAAACCTTTTTAACGAATGAATCCAATAGAGATATTTTAATTGAAATATAAATTACAATAATTCCATGATAAGTGTTTCATATTCCATATCATTTCACCTTGGTGTTCTCTGATTTGATTTTTTATATGAGTGATGGTTTTATGGGGATTTATAATATATTTTAAATACTCAATTACTTAATTTTTTAGGAAAATTATATATTTTTTAATATCATGACTTGATTGAGAATCTTCATGGTGATTATTACTTCCAAGTTATTGACCTTGATATGGATTTTATTCTCTAAAATTGATGTAGGAATATATTTTTAGGATGTAGTTTCATAATATATATGAATACAAGGAGTTTCTAGTTATTATTTTTTAGTTAGGAAAATTCAGTTTTTGTATTTATTTATTTTATAAATAGGGTCCTCCATTAGTATATGGATAAATTTTTGGGTGTATTTATTGAGGATATTATATAATATTATAATATATATTAAGATCATGAAAAATATATATAGAGTGTTTTAAAGGAATGAAAATAAGAGATGTTTTATGAGGGATTTAGAAAATGTGAATTTTGGTTAAGACTATTTTTATAATATGGTATTATTGTTTATAGAAATAAATAAATATTGCTCATACTAAATCAAAATTGGTGGAAGACTGGTTAGGACCCATAAATTTCATTACTATTAAATGTTTTCTTGGATTAGTGAGTTACTTGCTGATAGATTCTTTAAAACATACTTTATTTAAAAACACCACTGACTATGATAACTCTCAATCAAGTTAAATTCATTTTGAAAAAGTAATGTGCTATATTTTTGTAATTAAAAAAATGTTTGGTTAATTTTATAATGTTATCTTTTCCGTTAAGAAATTTTGAATTTATAATTTATATAGGTGCTTCATAAAAGAGAGTTGGTTGTTTTTTAATATAAAATGATCAGGAAATTTTTTATACTTTACATTAATTGAAACTCTATGAGTAAAATTATGATACACATGAACATGTGATAACAAAAATGGTTTCTTCATTGAAAATCTAAGCTCACTTACTTTATTCGGAAAATTTGAATTATTAATTGTTTAAAAATATATAAAGTATATATTTATTCATATATAAATATACAAGAGGGAGAAAATATGGTTAAAAATCATAAATAATTTTGATATCATGAATCTATATCATCTATATAATGAAAACATGGTAGCAGATTCCATTAGGTAAAAATATAACTCATTATTATCTATGATACGTTTTCAATATGATTTATTATTTAATTATTTTTAGAATTTCGTAATGTAAATTTTGTGTGTTGAAACTCTTTATCATATTCATTAAGTATTAGTATAAAACATTTTTCAGATATAATTTTTCATTTTTAGAAGGAAGTACATGGATTGTATGGAAATAATTAACGTGTTGTGAATGGTAAGTTTCATATGTATAATTTTAAAAATAAAATTTTTATAAGGTTTAATAAAAATTTTGTGTACTAAATAGATTATAATTAAATAGATAATTATTCTTTGAGGTTCATAGATCACCATTTTATATTTATTCCATCCCCACTATGATATATAGAAACCATCATGAATATTAATGGTGGGATTGAATGAAAAAAGATATCACTAATTTTATAATAAGTTGTTTTTAATGTCAATAGTTTAAAGTTAAATATAAACTACCAAGGGGATTCATTGTACTTTAACCATTCATAAATAGAAATGGTAAATGCTAAAAATGGGGTTTTCAAATATATTAACAAATACATATTGACATAATAATTTGATTTTATTTATTATTTAGTGATTGACTAAACCTATTAATTTATTTCCTATTTGGGATGTTATATCTTTGGATTAGCTTTCTAGACTATATGTTGTTGAGATATTAAGGATACATAGAGTATTTATCTATATAATATCTAATTTTGAACTTATATTTACATATAATATTTTCAAATGACATAAGATGTAATTGGATTCTGAATTAATATTCAATGCATCATTTCATCCTTAAACTGAAGGTCATTCAGAGTGAATAACAATGAATTTTCAAGATAATATTAAGGATAAATAATTTTATTTTCATGGATTTTGGTATCAAAATCCATAAATAGTTTAATTTATTTATCATAATTGTTTTCATTCTATTATACGAATAGCACAATTTTAGGGGTTATTTAGAAAGTGATGTCGAACTATTGTATGTTGGGAAGAAGTTGGTGTGATAAGGGTACAATGAATTAAATTAATAGTAGATATTAGGGAAAAGGTAATGATGATTCAAAATCATATAATGATATCTTAGAGGATCCATGGATGATATGTAGATAACCATAGGAAATACATTAGATTTTAAGTAAGGGATTTTTCTTCATAAAGTGTGTCCTTGGAAATGTGGTATGTGTTATAAAATGAAATAAAAATTAAGTCCTTGTAATATTAATCACATAAAATATTATGGGGGTTTGTGTATTATTTTTTTAATGTTTTTTCATACCATAAAAATTATATCAAGCCCATGATTTTATTCATGGTTCATTGTTAAGGAAAGATGTACCTAATGCATTTCATATTTTGGGACTTGATGTGGCATGGTTAGAAGGGAATATATTTCATGATGTAAATAATTTTTTATTACAAACCATAAATATTACGTATTTCTGAATATGTTGAAACACCTAGTTATTATTTTATAATGAAGAGTTTTATTAAGGTTGTATCCTATCAATTAGTAAAATATATAAGGGAAAAATATTGTTACTAGTTTACGTATTGAATAAAATTTTGAGTCAAAAAATTAATCAATTTTAAAGAATGTGAAAATATAGTTAATCCTTAAACTTAATAAATTTTATGATATATAATTACTTATATTATTGGATTATATACTTCATAGTTTGATATATAGTTTATATAATGTTTTTCCAATCAAACAATCCTATTTTTATATTTAACAAATTTTATTATAGATGTATTAAAATATTTTATCTAAAATTTTTATTTAATAATTTTTTAAATTTATATTATAAAATTTTTCCTAAATTTTGAAATCAAAAGTAGAAAATAATAATAAAATATCACTTTTATTTATTTCTAAAATTGTTGATTTTTCTGTGAAAAGTCATAAATATCGATTTTGCAAATATAGCTATGTGTATGATATTATCATGATATATTAATGTCTTAATTTTTTATGAAAAACATTTTTAGGTAAAAATATATTGTTATATATTAATATAGTTATTATTATATTGTAATATAGAATATATAAATCTATGTTGGAAAGACAGGATATCTAAGTTTTTTTTTCAAATAAATTTTTTTTTCCATTCTTCTCTTTTAGTCAATATTTCATAAGTTTCCCAAATGTTTTGGTTTTTTTTAAAATGAAAATAAATATATTTTTTAAGATAATATAATTTATTAAAATTGAATCATCATTTTACTGTATTTTTGTGTGAAATAATTTTTATTTTAAAAATATGATTTTCTAAAAACTATTTTCTCATTCAATTTTATGAACATATATTAAAAGTGATTTTTTCAATTATGGAAATTGAATCATACGAAATGGATTCAATATTAAGAATTATCGATTTCAAAAAAATTAGTGATGTCAATTTTTTTATTATTCATATTTAATTGTTACATGGAAAAAATTTTCCAGTACTTTATGAGTTAAATGAGATTAGAGTGGGTAAACTAAGGGAAATGCTTAAAATATTTGTTGATCATGTCAAAATTTTAAATTATCTATTTTTGTAATTATACCATAAAATATCACATATTCAAATTTTGACAAAATTTGATCCACTTTACCATGAAAATTACATTATATTTTTTAAAAACATTGAATATATAAAATAGTGTCACTCGCTTCACTTATAAAATTTCACATATTATCCTCACTTCTATACACACTATGACCACCCTATATAATAAAATATAATTTAAAATACATATAAAACTCTCCTCACCACATCTTATATGGTAGTTTACTTCAAAAAGAATAATATTAAATTTATTATTTTGTAATCCAATGGATGATATCCATAGTGGATATATAATTATTAACGGAATAATTTCAATTTGATTTTTCATTATACCTCTTTAAGATATATTTATCCATACTATAATAATAAATAGGTAACACTAATATCTGTTAAATTATATTACGTGAATGGGTAAAATATTTTAAAAATCATTTTCATCCTATGGTAAAGCAAAACATCATTCATTTGTACGTGTAGAATATCGCATCCATGATGCAATATAATTCATTTTTTTACTGCCACATAAGGATGTTCATAAGGATGGATTTAATGAAAAAATATGATATTCATAATAATATTATTGTATATAGTTAAACTATTATGATATTTGTTTTAATTTAATCTTTTAGAATGAAACGCCTATCATATTAATTTATGGACCACTACCTCCAAAAAACCATGTATTTAATTTTTTAGGACATTATTATATGGATATTTATAAAATTATATATAATGAATAAAAATTATTATTATAAAAATATTAATTTTATCTATATTAATGAACAATTCCACATTTTACCATGGTCAATACACTGACATAACCTTAGAGTTTTTGAACCAAACATATTGAAAATGTATGATACAAACATAAATTTATTTTATAACTAAGTGAAGAATTTTTTAACTAAAAGGAATAACTATTAACATGATTTTTTAATAATCAAAATAAATATTATAATTTTATTGTATATTGGTTATATAACACTTTAAATGAATTGTTACTGTAGGAAAAATATTTTTTAAAACCATCTTCCAATATTTTTCTTTCAAAAAAATTATTTCTTTCCAATATTCACAAAATTATATCAATAAAGTCAATATTATGACTTATATAGTTGTTTAAATTCATCTTTTACTTATTTCACTATGTGTTAAAAAATAAATCATTTTAATCTTTTTTATACATGACAATTTTGACTATTTTTACCATAGCGCCAAAAAATGTTTTTAAATTTTTACAGCATGACCACCATTTCCAACTATCTTAAATTATAGTAATTTAAATGATAGAAATATATGTTTCTATGGGTTTCTAAACAAGATTATTTTATATGTTGTCTTTTTTTTCTTTTTTAATAATTTCCAAAAGAAATTAAATTTATATTTTTTATGAGATGATTGTATGTTCTTTAGAGTATAGGTTCAAGTGAGTGTTATAATGGGAAAATAAATTTTCATATTTTGTTTCATGTAAAGGTTAGTTTGTGTTAATATTAATATGGGTGTTATAAATATATTACCCCTATTAATCGGGTAATTATTTGATTGTAATTATTTTGTTATTAATTATTACATATGAGTGATACATGAGTAACATAGGGGAAGAATATTATATAATGTGATTACAACATGGTTTTTCTATGTGTGTGATAAGGTTTAATGGAAATTTTTTTATTTATATAATAATTTATATGTGTTTTTAATAATTAAAGTTTTGTATTCAATGGAAATAATTATCATCAGTACTCAGGTTTCCACATGATTCTTTCATGGGTTTTCTATGTTTACTACGAGTTATAAATATTTTGTTTGAGGAAAAATATATAATCAATTGTTTTTATTGTATAGTATGTATTATTAGTGATCATTGCAAAAAGGAAAAAATTATAATAGGTTTCATTCATGTTATATATGAATAATTTTTTTATTATTTTTATATCAATTTTTATTATTTTGTACTCATCTCATGTTTTAAAATGTAAATACCATGATATAATGATGTGTTTAAACTATATCAATGTCAATATTTTCACTATAGTGACTTGTATTTAATATAATAAATATTTCCCCAATGAAACATGGGTTTAAAATTATGAACCTATTTTTATACACAAGAATGTACATTTTTTATAAATGTCCACTTTTTTATATATTGGTTTTCATAGTTCCCATGGGAACTAGTGGGTAGATAGAGGTGCATGTTGTGATACCCCCTTATAAAAATTTATATATACATCATTGGGTGGTCATATCAGTTTAGATATAATGTTGACACAGTAAAATGATTTCATCCTAACCTGTATGATTCACATGAACTGGCCAATGAAGGGTGTATCAAGAATCATAGTGGTTTTATTAAGACATTGGTATCTAACTTGAGTATTTCTAATAACCTATCATAAACCATTCATCGACTTAAAAAAGATCCTCACTAGCCAAGAAATCCTTATATACTCTCTAGGGTCTATAGACAGCTGATGTGGTAGATAGTTTGTTGAAGGGGAATGAGTTTCCAACATCTAATATTAATTGGGCTAATTAAATATTTTTCAAAAATTCTGTCATGACATGTATATATGTCAAACATTTAAAAAATTTTAAATAAGTGATTTTCATAAAAAGTAGGATCTATACTCTACTGATAACTAGTATATATATAAAATGATATAAAATAATCAAAAAAATACAAAAATGTATATAAATTTGAATGTATAATCCTTATAAAAATAAAATAATTGTGAGAAAATGGATGTTAAGTGACAAAAATAAAATTAATACGTTTTATCTCTAACTAAATTTTTTCATGTTCATGGTTAGTCTAATGCATTCTTACACCATATAGAGTCCAGATTTATCTAGTATGAAACCAAAGTCTAGTAATTCATTAATGTATGAAAACATTTAAAATTATACCTATACAATCATGAAATAATAAAATTAATGTAACATGACCACCAATGTCCACATCTATTGTTTTTGTATAATGAATCATTAGTCACCACCAAATATCTAAAATCACACATCGGAATTTTTTTATTCCAAATTATTTTCCAAAAAATCATAAAATTAAAATATTCATTAATTATATAAAAACAAGATATAATCTAATAATCAATAAAAAAATATCAGTTAAACTAACAATTTATATTTGTTGTACCAGAATGAGGATCCAACCTACCACACGATATTATGGGAATACATAAGAATGGTGGAATATTACCTCATGAATAAACATATCCCCCAAGGGATTACATGTCTAAAAATGTTAACTAATCTTATGATAAAATATTTTTCTTCCAGGTAAAATATATATCATGTAAACTTGAGTCATGATATAATTTACCCATCCACTCTAGAGTTCCATTTTCTGAAAAAATATAGGAAACCCATAGAATAATCCGATAATTAATGTCAGGGTACCCTTGTTATTATTCTTATTATATATCATGTATACCATAATATTTTAGGTAGTTCGAGTAACCCTCTGATTTTGTAGCGGGTCCTCCCAAACCCAATCATTTTCTAATTTTTAAACACATCTAAACTATTTTAACACATTATTACAATATATGGAAAGTAATGATAAACATAATCAATATAGAAACATAAAATCATTAGAATAGCATTCAATATCTAGAGTTCCTGTAAGTGAAACATAAAATAATAAAATAAATAAAACATTCTTAATTATAACTACCACCATTACCATGGTATATCAAATATATATGTATATATAAGGATCTCATTCAATTATATAATACTACCAATGCATTATATAGTCAATATTATATATGGATCAAAAAATCATGTAATATTTTCATTAAATAGACCATAAATCCTATAATCCATTTATACTGCAAAAAATTATAAATGTATTGATCTATTCATGGTATAACCATAATAAATGGTGATTAAATCTCATAAGATTTTCAAAAATGGAGATAATATATAATATTTCCTCTGATTATAGGAAAACTACCATAATTAATATATGGTATCCTGTAAATAGGGTTTACAACTCAATATAAAATTCATGAAAAAAATACGTATATCAAACATACATTGTAATCATAGGTTCTAGACAAAACTAACATCTTCAAAAAATATAAAATATCATAGTTTCGTAATTAATCTGACCAAGAAGATGGTTCAATTTTTATATTTTTACTTTTTTTCAAAATTACATGGAGAAATTTTTTTTTGAATATTTAAATTTAATAAATATAAAATAACTAAAACATTTCTTCCCTCTTGATCAGACCTAATCATTCCCTCACCATTGATGTCACCATTTAATTGAAATTAATTGTTATTTATAAAAATTGTATTCCATGGGTTCATGGTGGAATTAATTTATTTCCACTCTTTGAAATTATATAAATCATATTCAAACATTAATAAGAGAATGTAGTTTATTCAATAAAAGTATTTTTTGATGACCTAATTCATACTCACCACATTATTTATGAAGCATAAATTTTTTTCACGTCACTATAAGTGGTCTTAAAAATTATGTACATTTAATTATAGTAATTGTTCATATATCTATGAATTAATTTATTCCCCAATATATAATTATTAATTTAAGAGGATTTCTTTTTATATGTCTAAATTAGTATTTTTAAGGTTTTGTTTAAGAACCAATTTTTTACTTCACATTTATCCCATGAAAATAAAAATCATTCATTACTAATTAAAGTGATTTTTTAAACAAAATACTTATACATTAAATTTTTATGTGATAAAATAATTTTACATAAACATTCTAAATATTAGCATACAAATAAATGT
The DNA here is from genome assembly GCA_963277665.1 of Viscum album. NCBI lineage: Eukaryota > Viridiplantae > Streptophyta > Magnoliopsida > Santalales > Viscaceae > Viscum > Viscum album. The sequence goes on along the minus strand of OY728141.1, from coordinate 511,155,702 downwards.
AATGTGGAATAAGAATATTTTTTCACCCTGTTAAATTCTGTCATGGGAAACTACATAAACATGGGAAATTTATATTCTCATTATAAACTAAAGTAAAAAAAATTAATTTATTTCAATAGAAATTTCCTAATAATATATAAATTCATATAAACATATTACATTTTTTATAGAAATTGATAGGAAAAATAATTATATTTAATTTTGTAAATTTCAACAATTAAAGCATAAATCTACCAATATAATAGTGTATCCTAGGAGACGAATATTTTTGATACTAATAATTTATACTCCTCATATTTTAGAACCTTAAATGAAATAAAATTAAAATACATACTTCAAACATTTGTAATATTTATCATTAAATCAACATAATTGTAATTTTTAAATTATCATTGAAATAATTCCATTCTCATTTCAAACATTAAAAATTATAATATATTAAATTTTTTGAAGTCCAACAGAAGACACCACCCATGAAAAACCTATTATAAGGGATCAATTAGGATTGAGACCAACTACATTTTTTCATTGGAAATATTTATGAAATAAGAATATCATGAAATGATATCCTTAAATAAATATTCAAAATAAACAAAATTAATTTAATTAAAAATTATATTTCAAAATAAATGTTGTTGGTAAATTAATGAAACCCCTCACAGATCCTCTATCAAGGAATTTTTAACCACAAGTAATTAAAAATTAAAAGATTACCTGATTGAGAAATATCCAATGTAAAATAAATTCATATTAACATTTAAGGAAAATGAAAAATAGCGGAATATGTAACTAATTATTAAATTAATTAAAAAACCCCTCATCAAACCTCTTTATAAAGGTATTAATGATTTCCAAATCATTGATATGATTTTCACTACTTTATCGAATACAAAATAAAACATCCTTAATTCATGTGATAAAAATATGAGGATAGGATTGCATATTCCTTGAGATGGAAATTCATGACACACCCGGACATCCATGAATCAATAGGGAAATAGGAATCAGAAGGATGTAGATATAATCAATAGTCGGTTTCCCTCCCTCTTATGTTTTGTTGCTGGTCAGACTATAACATTTTATATTTTCTGTGTAAATTTTTTATTATTTATTTATAGGGAATTATTTTTAGAATGTGAAATTCTATGACACGTGTTTCTGAGGTCTTTAGAACCAAGAACATAATTTTGAACTATTTTTAATGTACGTTCAGCAAATGTGTGAGTGATTTATCTATATTTTCAAACAATGATTGGATCATAAATATAAGGGCACCATTGAATTTAGAATTCCATGATTCACCTATAAATGACATAACATCAGCCGGAAAGGGATGAGTGGAAAAATTATTTTTCAGACTTCTCGAGAAACTAAAATATAATGAATTATTTTATTTTATATCTCCCTTTGGAAGGTGGAGAAAAATGACGTGGGGTAGTGACATGGTGGTGACAACACACATCAATGACGCTCATTAATGGATAGTTAAACTCACAGTGTAATGACTCTATAATGATGAGTAACAATGACGTAGTTTCGACCTAACGACGTGACACTGCATCTTTATGGGAACACTGTGACATGATCCTATTTATAATTCGATGCACCGGGAATATATGGATTAATGAAATCTGATGATTCTATAGAGAACCTCATATTGACTTCCACCCCTGAAAATAACAAAGAACGCTGGTGGAACATCTACTTATTTGACACAATTCAAATAATTGAACTGAAAAGAGGCATCGATTTCATAAACCCTTGAGAAAGAATGTGAGGAAAATATCTTCAAGAGGTTGGGATAATATTTTTTTAATGTTTACCCATTATTATTTATATACAACGAATGCGGATTAACCCACGAACAATTTAATTTATGGACCGTGTGTTCTTGTGGGAGGGTGACTTCATTTGAGTTTCTTTATACATGATTTATTTATATGTGTTGTTAAAATTAAAATCCTCGGACCACCCATATTTTATTAAATTCTAACCTGGAGGGCGTGGGCTGACACAAAAAAGGATCGAGCCCCTCCGCCATTGGTATTCATCATGGAAAAACTCCTGAATCAAAAGCAGGTTAGTTTTGAGACTATCTCAAGGGAGAAGATATTCCCCATAGAACGCGGGCGCAAGCGGCACGAAGAGCGGACCACTAGTGCGGAACCAGTGTTCTGCAAAAGAATCTTTTGGTGCACCGGCTTCTGCAGGCAGTGGCGCATTGTGGTGGTCACAAGTGGGAGGTGGTGTGCTAGATGGAAGGTCACGGCTGTACCGGGATACCGTGCAGTAGGAGAAGCCAGCGGCCAAGATGATGACTGGAGGAGTTGTACAAGATTTCATAACCGTGTCATAGGGAAACAAGCCATTGTTTGTTGGTTGCAGTGGAGGAGGCTCCCCATGAGGTGATGGAGGGGGATGGACACGGATCACAGCCGTGTCCAATGAGGCAGACAAATATGCATCTTCTGGACCTGACGTGGTGTGAACCCCCAGATGGCCGAACCCACGCTACTGGGCTGGACCTGCTCCCCTTCGGGTCGGGCCGGTCTAGACCCAGTCACCGTGCAACTTAGTGGGCTGGACCCTCTACCAAACTGGCCTGGTCCAGCAGGTCTTCTGTGGCCTGGCCCATTGGCCAGGCCGGACCTGTCCGACCTTGACCCACACGAGGTCTTTTTGGGTCTGTTATAATGAATAAGATTTTGTGGAACCCACGGGACGGGATGGTTGGGTCTGTCTGACCTGGTCGGACCAGGCCCCATTGCAGTCAGCCCCCATGTTACTAAAACAATCATAACTTGGAAACCGTAAATCTGATTGAAATCCCATTTTTTGAATTGGGAGCCACAAAATAAGGTGGATCCTTTCAATGTTCTATGGATACTTTCATGGATTTCACGATTTCTGAAATGTCTTGAAGGGAAGTTCTCCCCAGCGCACTACGTACAGAACCTTGCTTCTGGCAGAGACCTAAACACTGCTAACATCCTACACTATTTGACAAGACGGCCCAGTTGGATGAAGTTGTGTGTGACATAGTAGGCACATGGTGGGTAGCGCCTCTGGGTGACCCAGTTGACACACAATACTCGACCGGAAAAGAACCCCAGCAGGCCATAGTAGGGAGTAGCTCCGTGTGACCCGGAAGAGCCTTGGTACGTGATGGGGAGGTGTACCTAAGCAGTTCAAGGTTAGTGTGAAGTGGCTCTGTGTGACCCAACAGGCCCACTGTGCTCAATATAGGAGGAGTTCTCTAGAATCTGAGGTGTTTGATAATTGTGAATGATGATGTTACCATTACTATCCTAGAATATACCTGATGCGAGTTGTCTTGTGTTTCGTGCGTTAAATTGAAGAATTGTTGCGTGTTATTTTTTTGTACTTACTGAGTACTGCGTTACTCCCCCCTTGACAGCTCCTTCCATGCATGTTGTGTATGGTGTAGAAGACTGGCGTTTTAACATGGGTTCCCATGGAGACAAAGAAAATGGACGCTACGACAGTGGACATGGTGGCCTAGGACCAGACGGGGCCCAGTAGGACCGAGAGGGAAGAACATACTACTTCATCCTCAAGTAGCCTCCCCACTCTCACGATCAGTTGGGGCTCACTTTAGATGTCCATCAGATCACTTTTTGTACTTGACAGTTTTCAATACATTTTTATTGGGTTTGTTTTATGGACCACTTTCTTTCAGATGTACATGCAAACAATTATTCAATGGTATTTTGTTTCCCTTTTGTGAGTTGGGAAATGGTTGGTAGTGTCTGTGCATATAGATATCCTGGATAATTCCTCCCACTTTTAGGTTAAATCCTCCAGCACTAGTTTCTAGCCTCTGGCCTTCGAGAGGTGGCTATGGGGTAGTCACGACATGGGCCCCAAGGGATGGGTCATGAAAAAGTGTTATTAGAGGGCGGTTGGTTACCTATCAACGATCGAGAATCTATGTTTTGTTTTGTGGAAATAGTGTTAAGTGTTGTGAGTTCGACTTTCAGATTTGGGGATTCCAATGTTGGTATGGCGGTAGACGTATCCATACACCCGAACATTGAATTATGTTTTCTGATCAATACATGAAAACACTAGGTGATAATGTTTTGAATCTTGAAAGATCATTGGTTCCATGGAAATTTTTTAAATTTTGTATTTTGGAAAAGCATTTATGTAACCTTTTCTATTTAACCTATAAAATTTGTGTTTTAGGTGACCGATGAAATGGATAAGTTATCATCCCTTGAAAAATACCAATTAATATCATGAAGATACACAGATTCCTTGGTCTTGGTGGTTATTAAAAATGGTTTGTTCATTATTTTTCAGGACTATCTTCTATAATGAAAAAATTGGAAATGAAGAATTTTCATTCCAATGGAGTGAGAAAGGTCATAATACTTTTCAAGAGTTTAATTTTTTTTTCATCAGTACCATCCTGAATTTTCTAGGGTCAGGAAATTATGACATGGCATATTGTGATTCGTCCTGATCTAGGCTGGGATTTGTTATCTTGCAGGGAGATCATGTTTTCCCGTATAGATCATGAATTTTATGGATTCATGTGAAGAACTACCCATAATAAAATTTAAGAGTTAGCTACTATTGACCATGTATTGAATACATATAGTCATTACACCTTTGGTCCGAAATTTATTTTATTTGTGGTACATAAAATCTTGTGAAAAAATTTCTCACAATGTTTTTGAATATGAGATAATGAATATGGACGGACTATATCTAAATTTCCAAAATTAATATCATATATACACATGGAAAATAAAATTTGGCCGCATTTTTATTAAGAAGAAATTCATATTATTATTTGGAAAAAGAGGATTTAGATCAGTGGAAGTTGTTGTCAGACCAAATCGATATTCAACTGTAATGTGAATAACAATTTGAAGTTGTAGTTTTCTTTCTATTTTCATTCATTCTTTATTTGGTTGATATAGTTAAGAAGGAAAAAATATCAGATGTATAAATCGTTTCTATGAGGTCAAAACTCAGTGGTGAGGTGGACATTGAGGGATGGAAGATGGATGGGAGTTCATTTTTGTGGTTTTGAAATAGGATGACCATATCATTGGTTTTATCAGGAAAAACTCTTTATTCATTCGACCATTCGAGATGGGTTGTTTGTCCTAAAAATAATTTTCATAAGTCATTGAAATCATTGTTTAGGTGGGTCTACATGAAGATAATGGTGGCTGAGTTTGTTTCTATATTCCTCACACATTAGTTAGTTGAGGCATAAAATCAACTACCAGTAGGTATGTTGTGGTGTTTACCTATTACTATTTGGAAATAGGATAAAATATCCATTGATTTCTAACAGGTCTCCCATGAATAGTCTTGAAAAATGATAAATTTTGGGTGATTGTTGATTGCATCCCAACGTTTACCCATTTCACCCAAATTCATGAATCTCATATAGTGGTGGACAGGTAAAATATTTATATATGATAACTGGTAAGGAGGCATAGAATACAAGTTTTTATTGTATTAGATCCATATCCAAGGATCATGACTCACTTATAGAAGATTGTACAACAATTCCATTAGAAAGTTTTGATTATAAGTATGACATATAATTCATAAATAGATGGACTTTCTGAAAGGAAGATATAAACATTAGAAGATATGATTCAGTTTTCTGTAAAAGAAGTTCATGGATATTTGGAGGTTTATAAAACATTAGGGGAGTTCTCATATTAAAATAGTTATCAGTCATGGATACATATGGATCCTATTGAATCATTGTATGGGTGTCTATGTCATTACCAAAATTTTTATGTTGAAATAGGTGAGACTTCTCTAGTTGCACTGATAATTGTCTATGAGTCAATGATGAATATTCAGTTGATAGGAAAGAGAATGGAGATGGCTCAGAGTTGTCAGAAATCATATCTGGATAATCAATAATGGTCATTCTCATTCCAAGTGAGTGTTCATGTGTTTTTTAGAATCCATCTAAGGATTGGTTATCGTCATTTTGGGAATAATTTAATGTATTCCATTTGATATATAGGCCCTTTTCAGACACCTGAATGGGTTAGAAAGTAGGAATATAGGTTGGAATTTCAACAATGGATTAGTGTACTGCATTCTATGTTTGATGTATCTCAGTTGAAAATGAATCAGACTAAACCAAACCGTATGATTTGATGAAAAAATGTGGACCTAGAGATGGATTTCTTTTTGGTTCATTCTTCATTGAGGATTCTGGAGAGTCAATATAAAGTCATGCATGGAATACTATTCATTCCAGTATGTTTTTTGTGTAATCATGGTTTGTTTTAGGAAGATACCTGGTAATAGGAGAAAGAGATGGTCAAGAAGTGGATAAAAATCTTTCCGGACAGTGGTGTGTTTCAACCTTTTGGGGATGGAAATTCCAATGGTGGGAAGAATGTGGTAACAATGGTTTCATGTAACCATTTATTTAATATTATTAATTATTTAATTGTTGTGGGTGATGTTTTGGAGGGTTTATAGGAACTTTAAAATATTTTTGAAGATTTTATGGTTTTGTACTTTTTATGTATAGTTAGTAGCAACAGTGAAAATCCTATAAGAAACCATCCCATGTGAAAGAGTGGGCTCTCGATAGAGGCATAGTTTGGTGAAATTTTTTTCAATCCATGTGGCCACCTAGGAGTAATTGTGAAAATTTGAATAGAAGGTAAAACATGGTTGAAAAATAGTGTTCCTAATTTTTTTCACCAACGATGTAATGGTTGTTGGGATATAGTGGCTCATTAATTATAGGCGCATGATGTTTCTAATCGTGCAACCAAACCATGAATGGTAAAATTTTAGATCCAAAAATGTGTATCTCACTCACATTTGAACCCAAATAAAAAAATTCTATATTTCAACCCCAACTCATTTTTCCTCCTCCCAATGGTTGTGGACACTTTCCCCTTCGATCCATATGAGATCTATTGGAAAATCATGTTGCATTGAAGTATGTTTTTCTTGATGAGTTTTTGTTCATGGTATTTTTTCTTAGATATGATTTTATTACTATTCATTGATTCTTTGATCTATTTTATTGGTGAAATATTTAGGATGGTTTATTCAAATAATGATGATATTTCTCTATGTTTTTGTCAAGGAAAGTTGTATACAATAGTTTTTTGGCGACTTATCTAGGTTTTGTTTATGAATTAATATAGTTCTTTGTTTTCAACATAGTTTCCTTGGTAGGTGGATTCACTCTTAACTCCGCTAATTATAAAATGATGTATTTATTTAAAATTTATAGTTTTTATTTTATTTTATTATGAAAATATTGTGAAATGAGTGATCGAAAAAATTTGTAGTGATAGTTTATGGTATATTAAATAGTGGGTGTTTTGGTGGAAGATGAAATTGCTTTCCTGATTTTATAATGTTTGAATGGTTTTTATTGTTGGAATTTTTTTATAAAAGTGGGTTTTTAATTGATTGTATTATTTTTATTATTTCACACAATTGTTCAGTGTAGTTTTTGTAATTAATAGTTGGGAATGAGTTTAATGGTATGGATAAGGGTCATAATGTACCACCATCAATGGGATATGTTTTTCATGTGATTTTCCATCATCAAAGGTAAAAAACTCAAGTTTGGTTGACTGTGTGTGAGTGTGGTTATGGGAAATGGATGTTTTATTCCAAAATGGGATTTGATAATGGTTTAATGAATTTTTTGGTTTCCTTACTTAAAAATATATTTTTTTTGTGAAAAAAATTTTATTGTGGAAGTTATATTATATTATGATATAAATTGTTTTAATTTTTTTATTTTAATAGTTTTATATAAAATTTCTATCTTTTTATATCCAAGTTGAGTGATAAAAGAAGTCATTTGGGAAAAAAATCGGTTTAATATTTCGCCCATGCTTGGGAGCATCTGTGCATTTGAAGATATTTTTTAATCATGAAATAGGTAGTGAGAATGTATCACATTTCATTAGTGGTGCATTATGATACTTGAGAAATAATTTTTGGAGTTTGATCTTGGAGCTTTTTAGGAGTTGGTGAGTTGGTATCTTCGTTGTATTTGCGAATTGTTGGTTCTGTCTTCTACATTATAGATAATGTAGATCTCGGTCTCTTTAAAGTTTCACAATATTGTTGGATGATTTATTGAACATTCAATGTCATTATATTATTTGCATGTTTCTTTTATTTTATTTTTGGTTGTGTGGTTCTTGATTTAGTTGTTTTACATTCAAATGGATAATAAATCCGAAAATGCATATAATTCCCTTAGCATTTATTTCCTACCATTAGAATCTTTTGGATTTCACATAATGACTGGTAATATACACTCACATTCTCACAAAAAATTAAGAGGGTTGTGATATTACATTGAGGGAGTTAATGAGGTAATTTGGGAGGTATTGGATAAATTATTATAATGGAGAAATATAATATTCATTACATTATTGCACAAAATTACACCCACTGCACCAATAAATTTTCAACCAAAATATCATTTATCTATTTATGTACTCAAATTTTTGTCTTCAATAATCTCTTATTCAGTCTATTCCATATTTAATTCATCAATCATGATGATTTTGGTTGGTTTTGAGGTTATTCACAGTGTTGGGAAGCCAAAGAGATGTAGGGTTCTCTCTCTCCCCCCATTTCAATTAATATTTATATTCTTATTATTGTATACACTTTAGTTTCCATGTTAGTATTCAAATTTTATAGTAATAAAAATGATCAACTTTTTCTAAATGATTTTATATACATACAGAACAAATTTTCTCTCACATTATGTTCTATTTATAATACATTTTACTGATTAAATTATCTCAAGAGGAATAAAATTTTATTTTTTCCAAAAATATAAAATATCAATGTTTGATATATTATTTTAAAATTTTAGATGTATCATATTTAATATTCTGGATTTGTATATGTAATGATGTTTATTATGTAGCTACTAGAACCTTTATCAGGTCCTAAGCTAATTGAACTCAATTTTGGTACATGTTCCCCTTTACAATCAATGTATACCGACCGTGAATTATTTACTCAATGAAATTATATGTCATTAATGCCTATAAAATCTTTCTGATTTAAAATACTTTCATAGAAGGAGATTTATATAAATATTATTTGAACTACAACAAATTTAAATATTTTATTTGATTGATTAAATGTATTTATTTGATCATTACATGTACCCAATAAATATAAATCCATATTATTCACCTAATAATTGTAATTATTTAAACATTACAAATGGACAATTATTCATAATATGTTACAATAAAATTTGACTACATATCATTATTTAAACAATGATGGGAAAAAATATTTACTTACTCATATATTAATTTATTTCTTTTTTAAAAATCTTATAAGATAAGAATAGTTGATAAATTAAAATATGCATTTCAACATTTTCTATTCCTTTATATCATTCCACATATTGCCTATAAAATTTTAGTATATAACGGAACGAATTATTAATTTCTGTAGATGGTGGGCCCTAGAATTATGTATCCCCCTAATGAACTGGTAGGTCTCATGAGGAAAACATGACATGGTAATGGGATAATTCATACAATTTATATGACTTTCCTTTGAACAAGGCTCTGATGATATATTTATAATAGTCAACATTACCCATTTCCATAATATCCATTGTTATGTGGTTATTTAATTTTATGGATGTGATTATTTTTATAATTTTTCATCTATGGGTTATGTTATGGTTATATATTCCTTGATATTAAATTAGTTTTTATCCAATTATATTTATTATACCATTATTATGTTATGTTATATTCCATTCTATGAAACACCTTACAATTTATTTGACTCCACCAATAACATTGGGTTAGTATTTCCAAGGTAATGAATTGGAATAATATATGTGATCATATCTATGGATAGTATTACATAATATTGAATTCCCCTTAAGTGATGTAATATTTTATGTTTAAATTAATTTTTTTTGTATCTTATATTTTATGTAATATTGATAATTTTCTATAGGAAATTAATATCATATAAACTGATTACCTTGTAAAAACATTCCCACCATCTCTATGTGATTATGGTTTGGGTGTTATAGTTTGTATCATAGAATAGATTTTAAATACATTCAGAACTAGATATAAATGAACATAGTTGAGAACATATATTTTTCATCTGGATAGTTATCGTGATTACATTATAATGTTATATTATTATCCAATGAATATGACCTTGTTTTTAGGAAACATTGTTTCTATTTCATGTTTCATACATTTGTATCATAAAATATTACAAATACTGTAATTTCATTTATTATATACACTATCTGAATTGAAGGAACATATTAAAATCAAACAACTAAAGAATATGTGTATATGTTTTTGGATAATCAGGATAATGATGTTCTTATTGGTGTTGAAAAAATATTAATATATTTAGGAAATTTAATTGAGTTATTAAAAATAGTGTTTCCCATATTGAGAAAATAATTCACCCTAATTAAGGATCAACATCCTAAGATACTTGTATGAGAAAACAACCTCCATCATTCTCTAGATCTACTAATTCTACGGTGTCTATAACATAGAAAAATTATTTATAAAGGAACATTATAGTATTGTGGTGTACTGTGGAAGGATTTTTTTTGTGTTTATCATTTATAGGGAGGTGGGGACTAATGGTGGTTTCTAATTAAAAACACTAAAAAGGATTAAGAGATATCAAACATAGTGTAAAATCTATTTACTGTGATTGTTATAAAAAATATTTTCCTCAATATAAATTTTTCATTTTGGGAATGAACATTATTTATTTCATGTAAATGGAAGAATAGAGAGTGGTTGAGTATGAAAATTATTTTATAAATATAGAAATGTATGTTTTATATTATCTCCCCAACTGAATAAAATATTGATCAATTCTTTGATGGTATTAATTAAATTATTTAAATATTGTTAGTATCTCTTAATTTCCCATCACATTAAGGTCGTATAAAAATAGTAAATAATATTTTGAATAAGTTTTATATATCATTTGTTTACAATGGGAATCCTCATAATCATAAGAACATTAATTTCTATATGGAAACAACTATATAAAATGAAATGATTTGAAGAATGGAGTTTTCAATATACAAATTAATACTAAAATAAACACCCAATGGCTTGATTTATGTGTTTGGTTTTATTCTTTAAAAATGGATTGAATCGTCATCAAAGACATAAATATAATGTAAAGAGAGAAGTAATCAATTGGTATTGCTTCAAATATATAGATATGAAACATTACTCTAATCAATGCCCCAAATTTCAAGTCAGTGTACTCTAAAAGTGTCTTATGGATCATGGATATTTATTCTTAATAAAATCATAAATGTAGAATCTCCAAATTATGTTAATTAAAGTAAATTTTTTATACATTCAAAATTTGATAATTCGGTATTTGACTCTAGATACACACACTATTTTGTATTTTCCATTTTTTCTATGAATATTTTATCATCCCTAACTCATTAATAAATTAATTATCAAATTAAATAATGAGCTTAACTTTCAATAAAGTAATAAAATATGTCAATGTTCAAATTAGAATACATTTTTACCTTCTAGTTTTAAATCTAATCATCATATATATGAGGATTTTTTGTAATCATTGTGATGTTTTTGATCTAGAGTGAAAATGTATTAATTTTTTATTGATAGGGAAAAATTAAAATTTATGGTTCTGTATTGAATTACATATTTTTCATGGGGTTCATTACGTGAATATTTTATAGAACTACCACTATTAGCTTGTAATAATAAAATTCTTGGGGAAGAAAATGATAAAATTAAATATATGATGAGAAAATAGGTTTTCAGAAGAGATGATGTAACCATTTTTAAGTAATATCTTGATAAATTTCTTAATGAATTACATTGATCTCCCCCGAATCAAGAAGTTTAATTTTATTATCACCGATGAAAACTAAATATTTAAGCCATGGAATCGAATGATTTTAATGTAGATAGTTTTATAAAGAATAATTTAATATATTATTTGAGAATGGTTGAGTTCAACTTAGAGTTTTCCTTTGGGGAGAACCTACTTTTTTATTAATAAGAATTATGGTTCAATTACGTTATGAATTGATTACAAGAAAATAAATGGAATTATGGTAGAGGAAAATTATCCATTTATATAAATAGATGACACATTAGTTATATTAAAGGGATTAAATTAATATTAAATATCATTCTTTATTAAAGTTATCATCTAGTAATGGTTAAGAAGGTGTATATCTTAATTAAACTATTAAAAATTATGTATGGTCAATATGTGTTCATATTAATTTTATTTTTTTCAATAATACACCACCTATATTCATATATTTTACGAATAGTATAATTGAGGGTTATAAGTACTTATTTTTTGTGGTATTTATTTATGATATTGTTTTATAATATATGAGTAATAAGAATTATTGAACTTGTTTTAATTTTTTGTTAATGTTTCATGGTTAAAAATAATATATGCGAAATTTAATAGGGGACTTTTTTTCTTCAACAACATTCTTTCTTGAGAACAATTTTATTCACTAATGGTATATCTAATGACTATTAAAATAAAAAAATCAAGGAATTGATAAGACCCTATATCATAATTGAAACACGTAGTTTCTTATGATTAGAAATATACTATCAAATGTTTTTTGAAATCATCCTTCAATTAGATTATCTTTTATGGATGTTGACTAGTATGTGAGTAAAATTAATACAGAAAAAGGATTTAGTTAATAGTATTGAGTAATTGAAGATTAAATTGATAAATCATCCTTTATTTTATCTATCATTAGAGAACTAATATATTATTATATATAGTGATTCAATAATGAAAAATGTTTAATGTATCTTAATCCTAATTTATTACGTGGTGACATATTAATCCTAATAGTTATAACTCCATCGGATAAATTATATAACTCACGATTTTGAATTAGAAACTATTATTATTCTAATAATAATATAAATAAATTATTACTATGAAAAATTATTTTATATATAAACCATAATTTTGAAGTATATATTTACACTGAATGATCAAAATATGAGGAATACATGATAGTGGGATCAACTCAAGGATTATAATTTGTATTTGAATTATCATCCTAGTAAAAGAAATAATGTAGAAGATGCATTGAGTCAAAAAGATGGTGGTATTTTTTAATATGAGGGTGGTGAATAATCAATTTCTCATTGATTTAGATGGAATAGACATTCATGTTATAATCTAATGATAATCATTATTTAAATTCCATGTTATTATCCTATTCTTTTTGGAGGGAACTGAAATTCTCAATATGACGATAAGTCCCTTAAAAAGGAAATGAAATATTTTAGAAATGAGAAATTAATATAGTTTATGTATTGAAATTTTGTTTATTTAGTGTTTGTAAAGATATTATTTTTTACATCAATACAATAGTTGGAGAGGGATTTATTGTATGATGCTCATAATTTTAACTTATATATACATATATATATCCTAGTAGCACTAATATATATTGGGATATCTGATATCACTATTGGTGAAAAAATGAATTAGGATATTGGTGATTATAATTTATGATTCTTGATATGACAAAAACTGAATGCTGAAAGATAAATTATCAATGTTTTTATGTATCAAATATAAAAAAATTTGATATTGGGATAATATTACAGTGGACATCATCACTAGGATAAATAATACACATATAGAGTATCATAGATGGTTGAAAAATGTAAATCATTTAACTAATTCATCCCATTTACATATAATGTGAGAATATTTCCCTCTAGAATGTCTGGAAAGGTTGTATATAAATGAAATTGTGAGACTTTATGTTTCAACCATTTCAATAATTCTTGACCTTGATCCATGTTTAAAATAATCATTATAACAGAGTATCTAAAAGTCTTCTAATATTGAGCATAATCTTAGCACATGATATCAAACTAAAAAGGGTGTATAGTCACAAATGACAATTCAAACATTGGAGGACATTATTTGGTTATTCACTCTTAACATCCATGGAATTATGGAATAATATTTACCTCTTGTGGTGGTTTTATACAATAATATTTTACACTAAAATTTAAAAAAGGAATCATATTAATCCTATACTTGAGAGATTTTTTAAACACTGATATGTTGGGAATAAGTTGTAGAAATGATGTTATTGATTCTAGAACATGTAGTAGAGAAATCCACTATGGTATTATTTATATAGTATAAAATTATGTTGACTTAATGCTTCTGGAATATGTTATATTGAAAACTGAATGTGAAATCATTAATTCTATGAAGCGGAATATGTATTCCTAAATATACATCCATTAAAGGGTTTATTATCTATAAAAATAATGTTAAGATAAGTAAATGATATATTGTTATATTTAAAACATTCAGGGTATATGGTTTGTGTTGTATAATTTAGCTCTTCCTGAAAATCTGTCTCAACTACATGATAAATTCTAAATGCATCTTATAAAGATTTATATTTCCAAAAATCACCATGTTCTAAATGTGGATAGAGTTTCTTTAAGCCTAAATTATCATATTGTGAAGGGAAAATTCAGATTTATCATATGAAAGTGAATGTCGTAGGAAATCAATCGACTTGAATGGTGGAGTTTCATCAGAGGAATCCATAGTTGAAGATACATGATATGAACCGAATGATGATATGATGGAGTCTTATCTACCTTTGTTTATGAGATTACATAAAATTCAGAGGAAGGAATTATTATTAGGGGTATAATTTAATTCCTAATATATTATAAGAATAAATATACTTATTTATATTAAAAATGTCGTACTAAAAAAAGAGGAAAATGTATTATGAGCTCTAAAAAAATAATAGAATATATGAAATATTATATAATTCGAGTACAATTTACATATCTCTTAGATCTTATTATCTTCTAAACATAAAAATTTTTATTAGAAGAGTAGAAAAATAATAATAAAATACATAAAATTAATATACCAAATGACATCTAAATATCAGAAGTATTATTTAGTGGACTTGTTGGAATGAATATATAAGAGGTAAATATGGATATTTAAGGACTGTTGATTATTATGATAATTGTGTAATATGATTTTTGGAAATGTATCCTTTATAATGTGTTTATTAGAATTATTGAATATTAAGGGTAATGATGATAACTATTTTATACCTACAGGAGGAACAATGTTCGCCACCATTAAAAACAACCAGTATGATGATAATATATCAGATCCCTGGAAATAGATTTCATAAATGGGTTTCACCCTTCAGTAATCCCAAGAAATACATAAATATATAGGTTTTATTGGAATCATTTTTGGGGAATATTAAGTTAGTGGTAACCATTAACATATCAATATTGGTCTAAACAAACCATGAATGTGCAACTATTGAATACATTATTCTTAGGGATTTTTTGAATTTTATTAGTGTTTATGTATATAGGGTTCAAGTATAACTAAAGTTTAAATTATTTTTTTTATGAAAATAGTGGTTACTATAATACCACCCTTTAATAAAATATATCACCCTCAAATAATAAATAAAATATAAATGATTATAAGATGAATAAAATAAAATGTAGTTCTTATTTTGAATCATGATATTAGGATTAACATTGACTAAAATTTGGTAATCTTGGTAAAAAATAGACAAATATAATAAAAATAGAAAATTTCTGTGAAGTGATGTTAATAAGACATCATTTATATGTAAGTATGACTGAAATCATCCAATGTAGTTATATTTTCCAAATTATTGAATTAAAAAATATAATCGATCACTATGGTAGGTAATGAAACAATATGGGGGTAGTTGAGAAAATAAAATAATGGAAAAATACAATATTTGTTACTTTATTCAATGATATTCCCATCACGACACCTAAAGATAAATACTGTCAATTATCATTTTCCAATGAAAAATATGACATTATCTCTTTATATACATCTCAAAGAGCCACTACCAATTATCTATGATTAATGTTTAGTATTTTGGGTGGCTCTATGGTTCATCTCTAGGCTGTGAATATCAAAAGTGGTAAATATACATTCTCTCTATATAATTACAGTTAATATATAAATTTTAATTAAATTTTCATTTTTAGTTTCTTTTGTATTATTCCATCATTGTTGAAATATTAATTTATGTAATGTATTTATGATATTAAATACATGTGAGCAAGTATTTCACCAATGTTAAACTCTTTTCATAAGACATTGTAATACTAAAATATTACTATGAGGCATACAACCCTATAATGATTGTGATTATAAATCTGTATGAAAGCTATATATTAATTGAATTATGATAGTATCATTTATAAGATATGGAATTTTATTATGTATAATGATGTTGATGTATCTGGTGAATTCTCTACCATGTATTACGTTGATCAAACTAAATTTTGGAATAGGTTTACCTTTTCAATCAATGCATGTTTACCTAGAAGCATTCATAAAAGAAATTTTATATCCCTAATACCAAAAAGAATTTAGGATTAACTATGCCTTATTTGAAGAGAATTTATCTATAAGTTCATTGAAAAAATATCTATTTAAAATACATGTATATCATTGGAAATAAATATTTATCATATTAATAATTTTTTATACCTGATAAATATACATTTTTATTAATCATATGATGATATTACTTATTGGATCATGGTGAATCCATAAATATCCATTAAATTATTTAAGTAAATTTAATGAGAGATATGTATCAATCATTTGAAATTAGAAATATATTTATAATAATAAAAAATACTTTTATCCATAAGTGAAAATATTTTAATAAATAATTCATTGGGAAATTATGTAAAATATTTTTGATTTGTTAATTCTTGAACATTATACCATTTATTTACCATTTACATTTAGTATAATATATACTACATTGGATGTTTATATGATCACTCGGTCCCAAACCAATATTTCTCCTCATTTCCCTCATAGGTCTGATGATTCAACTATGATTTAGTAAAAGGAAAATAATTACATATTAGGTATGTTATCATTTGAATAATGTATATATGGTAAGATTATATTGTTCTTTATAATGACTTACCATCATTTCCATCAATATAATTTAATTTAATTTAAAATATTTTATTATTTATTTAATATTTCATCAATGTATTTTGTTATGATTATGTATTAATTTATCCAACTTTGTTTTTTTCTATTCTTTATATATTTCTTATTCAATTAGTATGTTATGTAATATTCCATTATACAATATCCCTTATTGAGAATCTTAACTCACCCTTTACTTTTTTTCAACATACATATTTAATGATATAGAATACATGGTTTGATCAGCAATGTAGATAACATTAAATAATAATATTTTATATTAAAATTATGTAATATAAAATTATTTAATATAAAATTATTTAATGGAGATTTTATGTATCTAGTTTATTAAGGTCTAATTAACCATGATCTGGAGAATGTAATCTCATGAAATTTCGTTACCATGTAAATAATTACCCACAAGAACTGTCTGACAATGGTTTGGAGAATTATATGTCAATAAATTTCTCCATATAATGAATAAATAAAATTTTTATGTTCATTTAAATGAATAATATAATGAATAATATTATATTACAATTTTTAAAATAAGTACAATTTTTATAGGAAATAATATGGAATTGTAGTTGTGAGTTTATTAAAATGATTAATATAATCATCAACATAGGAAGTGGAATATAAGTATTTTCAATGATAGGATACCAATGAAATTAGGGATAAATACCATATAAAAATAAGATTTTGTAATCAATTATATTTTATATACATTATTGTTATAAATCTTTCTTAAAGAGAAACCCCAAGGATACTATGCATTGATTGAATGGGATAACTTCTCCTAAAATAATTTTTAATATACATACGACCAAATAATGGTTACATCATCTATAATATAATCATTCATCACTATAAGTGGTCCCATTTTGTTATTAATTAATTATTAATATCGTAAATATATGCCACAAGTTGTTATTTATTATCATGGTATAAAAATTATTCTCAGGCCTCTTTGGAAAATTTTGGCATTATTACAGCATACGAAGGGAGTATAATGTTTGTAATAGGGTGTATCAATTGTGTAAAACATAATTTTAAGGTTTAATACAATGATATTATAATGATAATGAAATTGAAAATTTTAAATTTAAAAGGATAATACAAGAAATTATTTTCCTGAAACTGAAAATAATGAGAAAAATGATCATAAAACACTCGAGATTCATCACACAAAGTCATACTTTCAAACAGAAAAGAAATCGTCATTATAGAGATATATATTACAGATACTCTATGATATATCTATAAAGAGATAATTTTAATTTTTATAGGAGAAATGAGGATTTTGTTTGGCATTTATCTGTGTGATGAGTAACATTTCCAGAAATAAATTACTTAATATTTTATCCTCCATTATCTAGAGTGCTAAAAAACCACCTCATTTCCTCATAATCTACCTTAATATTCCACTATAATGATTAGTGACATAAATTTTATAATATAACATCCTTTTCTAATTTGAGTCACCCTAACATTTATATGGTATCATATTTTTTATCCACGTGTTTCCATTTTTATCATATTTAAGTATTTTAAGAAATAATTTAAAATGTAATCCCATATCGAATTTCATTATCATAATTTTAAATATTCAATAAATTTAATAAAATTAATTGTATAAATAATAATATTAAATGGTTAATTTAATGATTATATATTTAATAAAAATTCATATCTTTATAAAAAGCATTCCCTACTAACGATTTGGTACATCAATATCACTTAAACCCTAAATGACTAAAATATTATTTCACTAAATTAATATAAAGGGTAGGTTATAAAATTGTGTTACTTACATTTGTTGGTTCATCTAACATTAATCTAATATTTATTAAATTTATCCTGAACTTCTATTGAAGAATATTTCCCTAAAACAATAATTATTAATGTTTGACATGGGACTCAGTAAGGGAAATCACTTATAATACTACCTCATTACCAATCTATGATAAATTTAATTCGTAAGGTATTTTAATATTTATCAAAACCATGTTATATCCCTTCTATAACAATTAATTATTTTCATTAATCTCAATATACAATAATTCTAAAGGACACATTATAACAGTTTTATCACAAAAAATCATAATTTCTAATGATTGTATGACAACCACATTTACACTTCATAAAAATCAAAAAAATAATACATCTACTATTTATTTTATTGAATAAACTCATTATGTGGATTGTATTATGTTTATTTTATATTTTACTTGTTATTAGCATTATGTTTATTGGACAATACGAGTAGAGATACATTTATTTGAACATGAATTATTTCTTTTTTTTCATTTTCTTTTATTAATTATAATGGATTTAATATATATATATATATGTGTGTATATTTTTATTTACTACTTAACTTTTAATATGGTTATTTATTTCTATAATTTATCAGGATTTACATTCTCCCACTATAATAATTTCACTCCTGAAATTATAAATCATTCCACAAAAAAATCATATAATCCTTTTTAATTCAATCCATAAGCTCCAATGATTCATATTATTGTTGAAAATTCTTCTACTGGTTCTTCATCCAATGCATATTTTGATTATGTATCACTTTATCTCTTATATCAATAATACCAATCAACACTTCATTATTTGATAAT
The DNA here is from genome assembly GCA_963277665.1 of Viscum album. Lineage (NCBI taxonomy): Eukaryota > Viridiplantae > Streptophyta > Magnoliopsida > Santalales > Viscaceae > Viscum > Viscum album. Next base: position 511,135,978 of record OY728141.1, on the reverse strand, counting down.
TCTATCCCTTATTTATCTTGAGAAACCATTAAAATATGTGAAGTGTACATAATATATTTCTTTAGATATAATATATAGAATAATTCATTCACATTTATAACTTTCAGTTGCATTTCCAAATGATATGAAACCGGAGAAATCCACATGAATATATTAAATGACCTAACTAACTTTGCACCTAGAATCTATTTTCTTCCTATCTGAATAATACCATTCTATGGACATGTCCTTTGGATAAAATAGTCCCATACAATGAATTTATTATCCTACCAATAATTACATGTAAAACATTTATGTTAATTTTATTCCAGATTTTTATTCTTATGGATGAATATTACATAAAATGACGTGAATTTAATTATTTTTAGACATAATAAATTCCTTTCAAAAACGTCATTATAAAATGGTGGTTCCTTAAATCTACTTCCATATAAGGCCTCACATAGAGAAATTTATTTATGTCTGTGTTAACTCTTATTATATGAATACTCCACTAGTGGTAGATAATACTTCCAACACCATTTTAATTAATTTTACCATAACCATTACATGTTTTCACATAATTGTATTTCCCTTTCAAAATATCCAAATTTTGGGGGATTAATGTTTAAATTATGATTAAGCGCTTTATTAATATACTTCTAAATTTTTTTATAAAATTAATATATTAATCTTGGATCATGATCAGATACTATTGATAAGGTAATAGCATCGAGTATCAAAAAATTATTGATATAGAACCTATCATGATTGTTGATAAGATATTTTCTCAAATTATCATTCAAAGATAGTTTATTTAAATGATAAAAAATTACCCATATTTAATTATGAACCTTAGTTATCTTAGGTATCTAGTTGATGAAATATATTGTTATATTATCCCATTTCCACAATGGAATAGGTAATGAATTAATAACTAGTTCGGGTATTTTTCATTCAAAATTCACTTGTAGTCCTAATTGGAATCATGCAGTATAATCAAATATCCATCCAATAATATTTTTTAAAAAATATTTGATCATGAATATCCATATATATCATTGTACTTCTTGAATGTGTAGAAAAATTATAGCTCTATGATCTATCTAAAAGATATTTATTTAGATCTGGTACTAAAAAATATAACTTTTTACAATGCCACAAATCTCCATATTTATCAATATTAAACTCCAATAATTTACCATTTCACACATCCTATATATTATTTTATAGGGCTTAATAATTATTTTAATATTTCACGATATTATCAAAAAAGGCCTAGTAATACATGGAATACATTTGAATTCCCATTTATTATAATCCCCAAGTACATTATTACTACAACCTTGATAATTATACCTCTTTTTTACATTATCAAGTATAACATAGAATTGTCCCTACTCAGCACATCTAGACCAATTTCTTATTTCCACAAATGATAATGTACAGAACAATCATAGTCCTAAAGTAGTTATTTCCACCACATTTTGAAGGTTTTAGGTACAAAAGATGTACTGTTATGGGCATGTACAACTCAAAATTATAATGTAATCAATGATTACTCAGATATATAAATATTAATGAACTCTACGAATATATAAATTAAATAAATTATTAATTAATATTACAATACTAAAACCAAATGAATGATCATAGTATAATTACTTATTATCAATTTTAGCAGTGAATAAAATACCATGAAATGAATTATTTTGTCATTGATTAATCAGAAAATGTATTTATATCCAATATTTATTTCATTAATAGAATCATTTGTAGTATCCATCTATTGGAGATCCAATCATGAGCCATATACATAAGAGATAGACCGTATAAATATCTGATTTCTGGAGCGGATGATCCTAGCACTTACACTCTTCATCTATGATCTCCATCAGAATTACTACAAAGAATTATTTCCTCAGTCTCTATATAATAAAGAAGAGGTGGTATATTATCATACTATATTCATTATAGAAATATTTGTGAGGAGGTCTCAATTGTTGAAAGAATTTATAGGTTTCATTTTTCATAACAAAAAATATGGCTAGCATTACTCTTAGAAATAATATAATCTGGTTTAAAATGTGCTTGGGTTAGAAAATAATAATTTCATATACACCATTTTTATTTTCAAAACACCCAGGGACCCCATGTCTAGGTTAATAATATGTTTTTTTATGACACGTTCAAAACCATTTAATTAATTAAACATTATTTCATGAATAAATTTACTAATATATATTCAAATAATATTTAATATATCTATTTTACCAACAAAACATAAAAATCAGTCTTCAATTCATCTAGAACATTTATCAGTCTTTTAATAATGACTATTAATTCCATAAATTAATACCAATACAGTATTTATTTATAAGAACATAAATATTATTTTTTTTATAAATTTGAAATGCATATTAAATAAATATTATCCACATAAAATGTTTACTCGAATAACTAGAGATTGAATATATATATGTTCTAAAATACATGAATAATAAGTAAAGCATGTATGATATTAATATTAATTCATCATGTAAAATAATATTATTTAATTTTTAACTGAGGTTCTGGGTACACATGATATGTATACCTCTAGGACTCTATGTTTGTGGATATAGTAAGAGCCTCCCAAAAAAATATTAGATATAGAAACATTTTAAAGAAACCATTGATATTTATGATTATTTCATTTTTTTTAAATAAAACCTCATACTGATTTTTTCTGTGAAATATAAGCACATTATCATGATATCTCTAATCAACTAGGTCATATGTTGGTACTATCAACATATGTACTTAATGACTCCTTCATTGACTTTATGAAAATGAAACTACCCCCATAACACCATGGAAATTGATTTATAACGGTTTTTTTTAATTCAAAAAAAATTTCTTGAGATATTAATTTCCATTTTAGAACATAATGAAAAACACATCTCTCTCACTATTCACTATTGAAATATCACTCAACACCCACCCAATATATAATACTTCACTATGAACATATGTTATAATACATTTTAAAAATTCATCATGTTTGTGAATAATAATATCATTAATAATAATCGTAATGACCATATATTAAAAAAAATTTACTTATTTAAGAACAACAAACAACACATATAATTATTAATTTCCAACTATTGGATTTTGTTCTCATAACCTTGTGCAATGGAATATTCCAAGGGAATACACTATGATAATGTGACTCAATGTCCAATGATTCTACACACATGATATCAAATATCATATATGTGCCTTAAAAAATATCATCTATCTTTTGAACATATTTTTAAGAATATTTCCATTGAACTAATGGGTTCTCAAAATAGTGGGAAACTATTTGGACTTTTTGCTAGTATAGTTAGTCAAAAGAAATTATAAAAAACCAGTCAATGATAAATAACTATAATGTTTTGAAAATAATTATATTTATACTCAAATTAATGAATATAGGTAATGGTAATTTATATTTTAGTTTTTAAGGCATCAAATGAAATAGGTTCCCTATTTTATTATAGCTAATTTCTAGAAACCATCATTTATCATACTCATACATTTTTCTAATGCTTCTGGTGAAATAAGTCATAAGTAAATGGGTCAACCTTGTATTTACCCATAGAATATATTCTCACTATAATGTATCCACACAATGAAAAATACCTCAACAGGTGATTCTTTCTTACTATATGCTTTTTCTATTGTTGTGACATTGGATCCTTTATAAGAACCACCACTGTTGTATTATCACAACATACTGTGTTATGATTTTAATTGTAAGGCACCCCATAGATTTCTAAAAAAACTTTCATATTATTATAGATTTATTTTCAACATTAAAATCAATTATATAATTATAATACACTATGGAATCAATGAGTACAAGCTTCATTGATGTCTTTAGGCTCATAGATCATTTATTGAGACTGAAGACATATCAAGATAGTAACATTGAGCCATTATGTATATTTTCAATTTTTTATGTAATATAACTTATGATAACAAGACCCTCACCCACATCACACACTAGGAAAATATCCTTCATTCTTCTCATATACATAAGGGAATCCTTGACAATATCCTAAATTTTTTACCTATATCATCGTTATAATTTCTTGAAAATTTCGAGGAGTAAGAAAAATCAAGCCTATTAACATAAATGGAATATATTATTGATATTATCATAGATAAATATTAGATATTAACCATTCCAAATTTCGTCACATTTTTTTGAGGAAAAATCTTCTTGGAATGATTTATAATATTTGACACTTCAACCAATACTCTGTTGTATTATTCCATGCTAAATAACATTATTATGTAGTCATTGAATGTTCCATGAATTTTTCAATGTATAATATTCAATATATCATGAATGATCTTGATCCATAATAATGTTGGATAATTTAACTGAACCTTTATAAAATGTGTTTTTAAAAAATAATTATCTAACAATAAGTGTTCTATATAAATTATAATAAGTAATATTCCCTCACCGTGTTATATGAGGATAAAAATTTCACTCCCACTAAACTTCTTAAAAATTCATGGATCTAATTTATTATTAGGGAAAGAAAATTATATTTCAACTCCATAAAACTGAATATTCCATGACCTAGATTCTTTATTCAATCCAAAAATGGATCATTGTAACATAAAAATGTTTCTTTAATTAATAAGTGATATAAATGCTTCACCTAGTGTCATATTATCATTTTCCATAAACTTCACACATATAAATATTGTTTTAGACTAATTTATCAAAATAAAGAGTTATGAATAATTTATATGGAATGTATAAATCCGATGGATTTAATAATGGAATCTGGAGAAAATAATTAATCACATAAAATTCCATGATTTTTTTTCAAACCCTTTAGTCACTAGCCTTAATTTTTAGGTATTTACATTACCTTCAGTCGATATTTTTCTCTTTAATATGAATTTATGCCTAATAATATTTACATAAACTGGTGGATAAACCAAGACCAAAACATTTTCTGGATACATGAAATTCAACTCATAATTAATGGCATCATTCCATATTTTTTCTTAGGAGATATGTACTACCTCATTATAAGAGAGGATTTCTTCATTGTAAATAAATAATTATATCCAATATTTAGTTACTAGAAATATATATATATTTCAATATCCCTTAAATCTATAGTATTCTAATATATTACAATTGATTTAGAAAAAAATTATCCCATACAGAATTGTGGAATATTATCTTGTGAAAACTATTTGCCATAAACTTCATCAAAGTCAATCATTCTCTAACTACAACAATTGGAGAAATTATTCATCTCAATAAAAATGTATTTTTTTGGGATAATAAATATTGTATCTAAGGGGTTATATATATAATATAATGTGGTTTCGTTGGTATATTCTATAAATATATTCTTCTTTCTTCAATGTTCTTGTTTGTTTCCCAAGTTTTCCATATAAAATTCCACACATCCCCATATATGTGTTTATGATAAAATATGTTTCCTTCAACTATAAAACAATAAAGTAATTATTTTCTCCTTTTTATATTGCAATAAGTTACATTTTTAGGTCAAAATTTGAAATTCAGTTTTGAAAAAGTATAATGGAAGATCGTCATGAATCATCATTGACCATACCATTTAAAATATGTTATGGTTCCCTCATTCACTATCACTATTACACTATGGTGTATATGATAGGTTATGTTGAGATATAATCATAAATTTACATAATAACTTGGCAAAATCATTGTTATGATATTATCCACCTCAATCAAATTAAAAATCCTTTATCTCCTTACCAATATGATTTTCTAATTTATTTTTGTACACATTATGTTTCTAAAATATCAATTATAAATTCATCATTAAGTAGTCATGTCCATTTATAAAAAATACATCTGTGATGTTGGGATGTATTAATATCCCCTCTAAGTTCTATTTTAAATTTTTTATACACAATAGTGTTTACAAATTCTAGAATCTCTCTTGACATTTCACAATCTCCACGAAAAGGTGGTTTGGTCATTTTTTCTTACAAACATGAAATAAATACTTCAAGTGGTATTAACTGAATTTTATGTAAATACCCACATCATTAGATATTTAAAAATGGATCAAATTTAGACAAAAAATATGTTTATTCAAAAATCAGGTGTTTTATTAGAAGTGTGCACATGATTGATTATCTATTTTCAATACATGGTTCTCATAATTTTATATACGAGGTTCATTATTTATTTTCTTCATAGAATTAAATATTTTGTCTTTATAAATGTTGTGTTATTTATTTCTATATTTCAAAATAAATATATACACGTCAAGGAAGGAGATTTATATGCTGTTCTTAGTAAAATATTTTGAAAATAAGTCTTATTTTAAAACTATAATAATTCTTTTTAGCATTGGAATGTGGTAGCCTCTTATATCAACATAATTTAGTTGTGAACTATAGTATGCATTAATATCCACCTATCCTCTATAAATATGTTAAAACCTATATTTTATTATCTATAAATATATATATATATATATGATAACCATAATATTTATCTAATATCTGATGTGTAGTTATATAAATATTACACATACTAACCAATGTAGCTTCAAGTTTCTCTTAATTTTGGGCATTTACATTCTTCAAGGTAGATAACATTCCATGTGAAAACAAGCTAATGTTTTTTTCCATCTTATATATTTCGATATTATTTATATTTTATGACCTTTTCCCTGTATAAATAGATTAATTATTAGTCTTGTGCCACATTTCCTTCTTCCTCAACATATTCCCCATGAAGATCGTAGGATTTTCACACCCAATGTCCTTGTAAACATGTCTAATAAGTTTATGAAGTTCATATTGGGGATTATTGCAACTACTAGTATTGTAATTCATATTGAAATTGTAGAATGATTTAAGAAATGTGTAATTTATTATATATATCTATTGATCATTTAAGATCTAAATTCCAATGTTGTCTAAGAATATAATGTAGAAAATCATCTTGATAAAATGATGCCAATATTGTGTAGACACTATATGGTTGATCATTAAAATTTCATTGGGGATCATATACCACTATTATTTCACCTTATCCTAATCGAGATAAAAAATTTGGGGCACCATTCTATACATATCCATATACTCATTTTTTATACTTTGATTGGAAATGAATGATAGAATCAAACATTATACATTTGTAGCATCATTAAAAAGTTTTTTTCATATAGAGATAATGCATTCACACCACTATCTTAGTCATTCTCATTAGGAAGATAATTTTTCCTACTCATATAACTTACATTAATTGAATAGAATAATGTGTGTGGCCCTTCTCTAATTCCCCACTGTTTTATTGAAACATAATAGTCAACCTAAATCCATTCTTAATATCATATAGTATGGATATTACCATGGTAAGGACCCATATTCTCATTATAATAACACAATTGTTTCTAAAAAAAGTTATTTTTAGTTTTTTAGTTGGGTATAATTTTTACAATGAAAATAACTAATAAGTCAATTATCTACTGAGTGGACACTACATTACTAAAAACCTAGATTTGGATTTACCCAACCCTCTCTTCGAAGATAATCTAATTAATAATTTAGATGTCCATCATGGATTTGAACTAAGTATATTAAACCCAGAAATAAAGTTAGACTACCTAGATGATTGAAAGCACCATGAATTTTTACAATCAATCACATTGAACAATTGTTGAAATTTAATTTTTGTATTGTGAGTTTAGAACAACATAATAAATATAATTAATGTATTTTTATCTTTTTTACATAGAAATATCCTTTTATAATTTTGTCATACATTTAAAAATTTTATTGATTTACTTAAGTGATTAATTATGTCTTATATTGTTTTTATGCATGGTATGAATTTATTTTAGTTATATCTTAAATAATTTTTAATTTACCAGTTCAATTCATAGGGAAAAATGACTATAATAAAATCAACCATGTAACCTCAAAATAAACTAATAAGGATAGTTTGATCATGATCATTCACAAATGGTTAGTTTATCCTAAATATGATAAACTAATCATCAACTTAGGGGGAAACACCATAAACCATATCATTCTTCATGTTACAACATTCCATTTATCTTCTCATTCATATTATTTTCGGGGTTATCCTTGTCATTAAAATTTAACTTCCTCCACTCACATGGTTGATCCATCAATTATACAATCTTCTACTCACAAATATTTGATGAAAAAAATAATTTTTTTCAGGGGGAATACATTAAAGGAAAACATGGCCACACATGACGTTACTTATTCTGATGAGGGATGTCACACAACCCTTCAATTTTATATAATAATAATTTAAATAGAAAACAATCAGACACAAAATCTTGGTATACACTATTTATCATTGATGTACATGTAACGAACTATGTATTCAATGAAATAACACTAATTGAAATTATTTATTATTTAAGATCAATATAACTCTAATTAACTGATTATATTCTTTAATTAATAATTTTTTTAACTTAATTCACATAGAAACATTCATTAGATTCTCAACCGTCATTATTTTTATTAAATTTATGAATATAATTATATTTTATTAAGAGCAAGAACATGTACCATGGATGCAAGACAACACGTACCTATCCAAATGTCCAAATATTATTGATATTAATATACAAATTAATGTTGGAAAATGTATCATAAATATCTTATTATAAATACTTATGGCATGTAGGGTAAATAAAATGACACATATACGCATCTGATTTATGCAGATCGTTACATATTAATGTATGTAGAGTAATTAGTGTATTAATAATTATACAACAAATTTATTTATAATATTATATAAAATTTAGATAAATATAATATACACACACACACACAGATATAAACCATATCCTGGAATTTTTATTCAATATGTGACACACAAATCACATGTGGATTAGGTTTATGTGTTATAAAATATCAATTTTAAATTATTTATACCATGTTAATATACTCAGTTTGTACTAACTATCATCATAATTTGTATAGTTCTAAAATGTCTATCCAAGGAACACATCTACGGACTTGGTAATTTATTCCTTTAGTGACATTAATGGAGTACGTGTTCTAGTCCTCACCTTCATGCCGTGGGAGCTACGAGTAAAATATCTAGCAGTAGAATATTCCATGAAATAATGGCGGGTCTCATCACAAACTAATGGATTACTTATCATGCCAAAAAGATTCACAATATATAGTAGGACTAACCATGATACATGGTTGACCAATAAACATATGGTGTTTATTAATGACACTTTTTTGGAATAAATGAATCGAGATATTAATTATTTCATATGGCTTCCTGGTTCATTAACTGTAGTGACATAACATGTAGTTACAGGATAGACACCGTGTATTTTTCATTCTAGATATCATCCAAATCACCCCTGAATGAGTTTATTGATTGTTATTCATTCCAAAATTTACTATATTGATTGTTTTTATTGAGAATGAAGAGGAAGAATTGGATGTCGTAAAATTAATATTTAAAAATTATTTAATAGAATAGAAAGATAATGATGGATGTGGAAACAAATCAATGATATTTATATAATTTTGGATTATCATGTGATCTCTATGAAACCAATTATTAATTCTCAATTTAATAAAATCAAAATAATGGACATTCCAAGATCATATTTTTTCATAATCAATGAATAATAAAACATGTACATCATGGAAAACACTTAGAATAGAAATATTAAATCAAAGATATATTTACAAGACAACACTGAATCCAAATTTTGGATAATCACATTATTATTTAATTTTTTTTAACATAGTTTAAGAATTAACTTGTCATGAATTAGTTTTTTATTAATGAATAATAAAACATATCTACATAGTATCAACATTGTTAATAGAAATAAAGTGTATAATACCTCCAAACAGTGGCCCAAATAGAAACTATGAACCTATGAGGGACACCATAGGAATATTCAAGTTCAATTGTGGATGATCATAATGCTTTCATCATTCATCGACGATCTCTATGTGAATCACTTCCAAAAGAAGTTTCTATTATATTTATTGTATCAAGAGGACTTAGTGGAGAATCACTCTCGAGTTTTAGATCGTTCTACTATAGTAGATCTATAGAGCCTTCAAAGAATCCCTAGATTCCATTTTTCACAACCAAAACCAAATGTATAGAATTAGGGTTGTAAATAATATAATTGGGTTTAAATAGAAGTAGGGTAAGAAAAAAAATTTCATGTGTGAAATTATTATTTTAATAATCACCATGGAAACTAATGTATGTGATTATAATTTTTTTGACATGATCAAATACCAATAATGTAATTAAATATTCTTTTTTCATAAATTCATTATATTTTATAAAAAAATATTAAATATAGATTATTCTTCACCAGCACTTTGGAATAAGTCTACGAAAAAAAATTATTAATTAGGGAATGAATAAATATTATTTATATAATTTATAATCATTTCTATATTATTCATCAATAAATAAATATAGAAAATTTATATTTACTAAATATGAATTAAATATTTATTAAATATTTTTTCTCAAAAAATAATATCTCTAATAACTAGTGACTAAACATATAAAATCAAGAAATTATAAACTATTATTAATCATTTTATAAGAATAATATATTTCTAATATGTAAAATCATAATATTAAATATTTCAAATAGTTTCTTGATACATTTTATTGTTACCCTCTAGTCTCTTTAGGCCCTGAAATTAGGTGTATCCACCCAAAATCCAATGATATCATCCAGAAATATTCAATGGAACAAATAGAGAGAATATTTAAGCTTAAATGATAGAAAAATAATATGGATTATTACTATGTAATATAATCCATTTATCAATATATTTATAATTAATATGTTTAAATAATGATGTCATTAGTCAATATACTCAATATCTATTTTATTAAAATTCCATAATTTATTCATCCTAATGAATACAGTTTTCATTGATTTGTTGTTTATATTTTATTCCTATTAGAGGACATAATATACAAATTTCAATTAATGAACTAATGGTACCTATCATTTCTTATATTATTAATTAATGAAATATCTCTCTTGAAGCACCCAATATACCAAATTACATTGAGAACAAATTTCATTATGGTTTTCTATAATAAATAAAAGTACATGATTAATAATATCAATGAATAATTATATTAAATTTTTAAAATTAAATTAAATTTACATATATGGGGACATCCAATGAAACTTATAAATATGTACATCTAACTGTCAGATCATGTTTTCATAATCTCTAATATTGAATTTAAAGGATGATGTCAACTATGAAAAAGTTCCTCAATGTCCTATGAGTCTCGACCACGGATATCATATATTACTTATGTCAAAAAAATAATATAATATGGGTATAGAACATATATGTTTGTATATATCATCACACTTTTGAGTTCTCATCATTGTGGGGAACTCATGATAACACTATGTGTGAATGTTACTCTTAGGAAATTATCACATGTTATATCACATAGATGAAAAATAAAAAATAAAAAATATTTTATTAATATAAAAAATAAATACTATTAATCATAATTTTTATATTTTTTCTAGGAATGTACTCCATAGAACTCCAACTATCACAAGATCCAACCGTTAACAAGATTTAGTCTCTTAGATCTCACATGACTCTCAATATTCTGCTGAGATAATTATTTAGAAAAGGGATTCTCCAAATTTATGTGTTTGGAAACTCTTATCAATTAAAATTCACCCCTCTATAAAATTAATCAATATATGATACATAATAATTATGTACTTTTAACATTGGTGTGACATTAAATACATTATGAGTTCCACTATTGTAGTATTTATACATACCTTACCATAAAACATTACAGAATCTTGATTTTTAGATTAAAAAATCATTTTTATATATTTTTAGGTTCTTTTCAGTTGATGTATTTAGTGAATTGGTTCATTGATGTTACATAATTATATATTACATAACAAAGTTCAAACTACCATTCAATATCCATTTAAAATTTTCATGAATTTTAATATGTAACATGTTTAATTTTCATTTCACATCTTCACAATTATCCTCTTGATCTCATCATTTTCTATAATTATTTATAAAATCTTGAGAAGAATATTTTAAAAATAATTTTCATAATAAAATAAACTATAGGGGAAATAAAAATATATGAAAAAATTAATTATTCCTTAGATACTGAAAACAAATTTTATCAATATAAATATTGTAATGAAAATAAACATATTAATACCCATGAAATCAATTACTATACCCAAATATTTTCATTATAAATTCATTTTATATCCTAAATAAAAAATAAATCAAAAAATATTTCTTCAAACTGAAGATAAATTCCTGAAAACGTTTTTACAAAGTTATAATTTACACCAACTAGAGTCAGAATATACTTTTCATTAAATATAAACATTTTATCATACCTTGTGAAATAAAAAGATTTATGTAAAAAGCCTTGAATGAATAAATAAATCATGTAAAATACTTTAGTAATAATTTCATTATCACTCTTACATATAGAGTAACCTTCACTATTTGAAATGGAATAACCCACATGTTTACTCATGGAATAACCATCACAGTTACACTTTTAATAACCACTATAGTTACACTTGGTATGACCCTCATGGTGAATATAAAAACATAATTCTTACATAATGCATTGGAGGTTCATCAATGAACATCCTATAAATTCTTTATAACATAATCATACATTTTCAAAATTATATCCTACAAAATATAACATAATCATAAAACATATAATCTTGTTGATTTCAAAATAAAATTTCTCAAATAATAAGTATCTTGGATATTCCAATATAAATTCCATTTTATAAACATTTTATAAAATTAAAAAATCATAGTGAATATATTTTCTCCTTTTATGAATACTTTTAATTTTATAAAGAAATTTATATTACAATCAAGATGATGGGAAATTTCACAGTTAACATATGTATTTATATAAACATAATTTTTATGTTTCGTAATGAAAGTCATAATTTTCTATAAATGCTAATTAAAAAGATACCTAATGAATATATTTTAAATAGATTAAAAAGGGAGATATATTTTTTATTTATATTTCATTTACTAACATATTTGTACATCCTTTAAACAACTTTAAATGATATGTACATTGATGTAACAAAACTTAATAGAATTTTTAAAAGATGATTTTTTAAAATAAAGTCCCTTTACATGATCATGAATCATGACATGTGTTATTTATATTACTAATTATAATAAATATATATTAATTAGATAATTTAGTAATATAAATTTTCATTTTTATTAATCCTTTTATTTTATTTTATCTACATTTTATAAATATTTACATAAATATTTAAGTTAACTTTGGACGTTTAGATGATATTCGACTAATATTTCTAAACTAACTTATTTTGGTTTATTATTATCAAGGAGTTCATTAATATATCATATATAGACTAATAATAATCACGAGATTAAAATTTTATATAGAAATTATAATTTTAAAATAAGCCAGGACATATTGTTGGAAAAATGAACTATGTTACATTCATGGGGTAGGTAGGTCATATGTACTAATGAGTTATAAGTCCATATATCATCAATAATTATAGTAAGAGGGTATGTATTATATCCACTTTAAATAAAGGTAATATTGTAACTAATAACATATTATTTCTTTAAAAAATTATATATATCTTCCATGAGATGTGATGATTTAAAAAAAGAATCACATTACATCATAGAGGTGGTAGTTTACGCGTATTCATAAATGTCATTATAAATTAAAATTTAAGGGAATGAAATTTAAGTAAATGATATATAATATTATTATAAAAATAAATATATATTTTTTTATAATACATATTCATCTAATCAAACATTATAAATTTCAATATGAGGAGGTGATTGAAACTGATTACTTCTGTTTGTGAGTCGGTTTCCCATTGTACACATAAATGATGGTCTCATTTCCCATTTGATGGATTTTGGGATGGATATTGGTTATAACTTAAAATTACTAACATCTTATAATATTTCATATATATTTCACATTAATTCATAATTTTTTTGTAATAATTGAATAAGTTATAAAAATTAATAAAACAAAAATGCTTGGTTAAGAATTAGACCTCATTTTCCAATAACATCATAAGGTTTATACCAAAAGAAATCCAAGGATGGATATAACATAAAACCAAGGAATATAGAATATGGAGAGATATGTAAGGGATTTCTGTAGGTTTCATTCTATGAAAAAAAATTCTTGGGATGTTTTAACAGATGAGGATAATTGGTTCCTTTTTTAAGATGGGTGAGGGGAACCCATGTAATTTCTTAAAATAATAAATAATATAAATAAATTTTCATATTTAATGGCTCATGATTAATATGATTATAAGATTAGAATATAATTTCTGAAAATAGAATCATTCAATAATATTACAAACATGTTTATGTCAGATTTTCATACTTTAACTTTTTTTAACATATTGTAACAATTTTTGTATAATTACTATGTTATTATAGAATTTACTATTTAGGGGTCCAGAAATATAAAAAAAATGAATGATGGACCATTAATGGAACGTAATTTATTTTTTCATCCACATAAAAACCACTTGTTCATGGTAGTTATTTTTAGATTTTAAAATCACTTAATAAAATTTTACTTAATATAAAATAACATTAATGTTTATTTGTAACTATTCAATTAATTTTACTTTTAAAACAACAATAATATTAAAAAATTCAAATATAAGGAATTAAAAACACTATAATATGTTATTATTATCTACAAAATAATGTAACACAAAAATTAATTCAAATTATATTAGATTTAACTTTTCCCAAATCATTTATTTTATTTTGGTAGAAATTGAATAAAAACTACATTAGCCTTGGGTACCCATTTATGATAATTATTTAATTACTAAAATTTATAACTAAATTTAAATGATAAATTAACATAATTTATATTTATTGTTTTTAATTTTATACAAGAAATATTATATTAATATCTTAATGTGAAAATTTTGAATATAATAACACAAATATAATTGAATTTTTAACTTCTATTTGAACAAAATATAATAAAGGCCACAATAATTTTCATATTTCAAAAAATAAACATATGTTTGAATTTTCTGTGGTTATGGATGAAATTTAATAAAATAAATAAAATCACATGATGTTTTTTGTCACTTTTCATTCCTTACGATATTAAATGTAACCTTAAAAATCACATTTTACAATAAAATGGTAAAAACATTTACTATGATTTCAACTCAGAGTTGATAAAAATAATAGGGAAATATTTTAGAAATTTAGACCTATTGGTTTTTAAATGTGAAAAATAATTTTATATACTTAAAAGCTTATGCTGAAGAATTTTATTTCCAATAAAGTTTGTAAAATAAGATGAAAAAAAGTTTTTTATAAAATTCCATTTTTAATTATAGAATCATTTTATACTAAATTCATGAAAAATATTTCATTATAAAGAATATAATTATATTTTTTAATGAAAAAGATAATATTTAAATTTTAAATCTATTCCATAATATATCTTTTTTTGTTAATACATTACAAGATTTCATTTTTTTCAATAAAATCAATTATTTTTAACTTTCATTGAAAAATACGAATTTTCATAAAAATATAAAAATATAACTATAAGAGAATTATTAAATTATTATTTCATGAATGATGTAATTTATATCAGATAAATTACTTCATATATATTCCACAATTAGTTATAATATTATCTCACAAAATTCAATAAAAATCATTGTGAATAAAATATATTTTTGAGTAATGAAATGAATTTACTAAAAATAGACTGAACATTTACAGAACATTAATCAAAAACATATTATTGATTATGAAATATATATATATATATAATAATTTTCATACATTCTACTTCAACATGTATTTTATAACAATAATATTTTCATAATACTCTTTTGTTGTTCATTTATGCTCGGTGTTGTATATCTTCTATGTTATTAGGCATAGTTTTTTTTAATCATATGATATTATATTCTATCACTTTCATTAATCACATCCTAAAAGTTTTAAATTGATATTATATATAAATGTTTTGAAATTTATAAATACGTATTATTGAACTCCCACATTATAAAAATGGATAATATGATGTTTTCCTAAATATAGGAAAAATAAAGACAAATGCCAGCTTTGCTAACCTAAATAGGGTTTTCAAAATGTAGAACATTGGTGGGATGTGAAAATATTGATAATTAAGAAAAAATTATTTCATAACTAAATATTTAGAGAGGTTTAGATCATTTATTATAAGAAATGGAATCTTTATGTGAAACTTATGTACCAGAAAACCATAAATCAATAAGGTTTTTAAACACCATCGATTACTCAAAAATTAAGTTAATAGGATAACCGTGTTTTTTAAATACACTTTTCTTATTTATGAATAATTAATTTACCATATAAACTACGAACATAAGTAAATATACTTACATGAAATGTATGAATAATCCTTTAATCTATTTCAACCACAATCTCATCTTTTGTTCAAAATAATGGGAAATAAAGGTAAATTTTTCATACATGAAGAATTAAAATAACTGTAAAATGTGTCAAATAATACAAAAAAAATTAACACATTATTCATATTCTCATTATCAATTAACAACAAATAAAAAAGGTGATCAAAATAATATAATTCCAAAAAAATAATAATACATTCATTGATTAAATAAATCAATAATCTCAAAAGCCTCAATAATAAAATGAAATGTGAAACATATATCATTAGTTAAATAACTGTATCCAAAATGCTCCAATATATTATTTCATAAGTGTGAAACCCAATCAATAGATTTATTTTATCATAGATAGTCAATAGATTAATTAAAATTTTACCCTCAACAAACATTTCATAGTCATTAGGTCATATACTAAAAAATGTTTTTTCCATATTAATATAATCTCCAAAACAAGATAATAATTTTCATAAATAACCTAAATCACCTTAATGAAAAATTAAAATCATATATTATTTGAAATATATATTTAACTATTTTCCTTTATAAAGACACCGGAACATTCTATATTCCTTAATTAGATATGTTTCTTAATAAAGTACACTTCTTCTAAAAGGCAGTAATCACTTAATCATCAAATCACATTTAAATCTGATGGTTATCTAATTGATAATATATAGGTTCCCAAAATCAACATAATAAATTTATGTTAAATCATTTAAAAAAATAAAATATCACATTAAATAAGGAATTACATCATCTAGTGGAAGGTTATTTACCCTTGTCACCCTTCGGTAGTGGGTTCAACCATCATGAACCTTCTAGACATTACTAGAAATAACTCATCATGTAGGTTTACCTTTTTGTAAAACAATATAATTGTTTTAAATTTACAAAAAATATAAATTATTATTAAAATGATCCCAAATTCATAATCATTATCCATATCATTGAATATATTTCCATAAAAATAAAATATAATTCTTCCTAAAATAACTTTTTCACATGATAAACACATGGGGAACATATAGCTAAATCATCAAAAAAACTCAAAAAATGTCTCCCAAAGTATTATCATCACATCTAACCAAAATAATGTTCTATTTAAGGCTTTAAACATAGGATAGACCGTAAATCTACCACTATATCATAACTCATGAATCCCAATATGTATAAACCATAATCATTCAACGTTTTTTTACCAATTAACCATTATTTTCTATTTTATTCATTAATATTTCATTATTACAAAAAATTCATAACCTATGATTAAAAAATATCATATAATAAAAAGGATATAATCCATACCATTCATATTTAATTTTATGGTTCACCATATAAAACAATAATATCAATAGGAATGGCTAAACACTCATATATATTATCATGTTGATCACCGTTTTGAGATTTCCCCTAGGAAATAAATTATCATAATTCCCATTCTACCCAAATTAAAATCATTCAATTGATTCATTTGGAAAAACTATATTTTACATCATATGGTTAACTGAATGCTTAATTGGTTTCTTGGGAAGATTTTTACATTATTCCTTATACCACATAAAAACATTCCACTATTTAAAGTCATTTTTATGTGTTATTATTCCCATGTTCTTGACCAATTTTTCATTGAATATTTATAACATTATGAAGTTTAAATCCTATAATTCCACATCTTTTTATTTTTTTTCTTATTTTATATGTTGGAAAACACTCATTTTTTCATATTTTAATCCAAAATCATGATATATGGTTATGAATAACAACTTGAGTTTTCAGAAAATATCCCTTTTCACTAGGGTTCTCTTTCCAAAAGTTACTACATTTTCTATAACTGACATTATTTACATGGTTACTAAAGGATCTATATATTTAATAAAACCAAAAAGGGTAGAGTTAGTATAATAATAAAAACAAAATAAACCATGTGTTGAGGATTAAACACACTATGTTATTATTATTCAAGATATTCTAAAATATTTTATTATAACCAAGGTATTATAAGTCTTTCAAACATACAAACCATTATGATTATATTGGACGTTAAAATTACACTCCAATTACATCATATCTTCTACTATTATCGAAATACTTACTCAAATTCCAACTATAATGTTCTTACCATAAAACATTTCTGATTCAATGGTTTTAAATAAATAATTAAATTTATGAAAATTTTAGGATAATTTTGGATTATATATTTAGATAATAATCTCATCACTCTAAGAAAATTAAATATTAAATCATGAAGTGGACACTTATATTGTGTATCCATTTTCCCATAATGATTTTTTTTAAAATATAAAATGATTTCATTGCTGGTCAAATATTTACAATATTTGTAACATCCCCGACCATAAATCCACTAAACCGGTGCTTCGATCTGAGTGGTGACATGGCCTTAAACGCTCCTCCCTGTACGGCAAAGGCTGCCGACTAGCAGCGTGTGTCTATTTAGTCAAGTGGGGAGACTATACCCCCTTTTAATTAGAGTAATCCACAACAGAATAACCAAATAGCGGAAATAATAACCAACAACAAGGAACATGTATAACAACAAATTATATATAACAATAAATATGTCATGTCATACTACAAGTGCATGAGTGAACAAAAGCCCAAAAGTAATGAAACCGCAAAAATACTCAAAATGGTCCCGACTCCAACTCTAGTTCCTCCACCAAGTGCTACCCATGTCCACCCACTATCTATAAAGGACCATTTCCCTTCTCCGGTCCTGCAAACATGAAGTCTGGTCGGGTACCCAACGACGGACCGAGCAGGGTGTGAGTGCAACATAGTAGGCCACCACCAACGGTTTCTACAAAATATCTAGTATAAACTAATAGAGAATTAAAAATGAATATGAATGATAATTGACATGTAATTAATTAAGGTTCCATTAACAAGTTTAGAGTGAATCCATTGCCACCTTAATTACCATTCACTACACACCCATTATCAACATTTACCATTTCATCACGTTTCCATCGGTTAATCACATACATTATGTTGCAGGGTTCTATGTCCTACAATCACATGCAAGAGGGTAAACACATCATTATCCAATCTCACTAGGACCAACCCTTCATAGCAACCATAACCTCACCTCGAAGCCTCAGTCTGGGTGGATGCAACTATTAGGAGAATAAACCCTCAGTCCCCTTTCCTAAACTTGCATTTAGGTCGGTGTTTAGAACCTCAGTCTTTACTCGACCCATGGGCGTAGATCCTCATGTCATACCCCACTCTACTAAGCCATGTGCACATGCGTATATATATGTAACCATCAAACATCCAGACCATTTCCCTTCAGCAAATAGTATTCACAACAACCCACATGGGAATCCACATCATGCCTTAACCCAGTAACACATTTCCATTTCACACAATTTAAACATTAACCCAATTTCCATGAGTTATGACTACCAAACTAAGAATTCAACATTATACCCATAATCTATCCCATTATGGTCTTTAATTGATTTACACATTAGCTTATTTAACCCGTTCATCATTCCCATGAATCAACCACTATAACCCATTCCACTCTAACCCTTCGGTTATTTCCATGTCTAGGTAAATCACCTAACTTCTATTCCAAGTTCAACCAATCATGCCAACATATTTATCAGGGGCTCTAGATTTCATTACAACCA
The DNA here is from genome assembly GCA_963277665.1 of Viscum album. NCBI lineage: Eukaryota > Viridiplantae > Streptophyta > Magnoliopsida > Santalales > Viscaceae > Viscum > Viscum album. The sequence continues at coordinate 511,115,763 of OY728141.1, read as the reverse complement.
GGTCACTTGTTTAATATCTATCCCCAAATCCGGGAAATGCTGGCACATCCCATGGATGGCCCCAATTAGGTCAAGTCTATCCCAACACATCCAACGGGGATCGTGAGGGTTCACATTTACTATTTTAAACATCGTAATTACCAAACATGCCATGGTTATTCAAAAAATAACCAATGGAAAAGAAATAACACAACTAAACATGCACGAATACCCAAATAAATATGGGATATCACATGTAGACCACCTACCTCGAAACTCCTGTTGAATGCACTCTCAATCGAGTAATTAAGCCTCGATGCAACCAACCTTTGGAGCTTCAACTTAAAACTCATCCAAAAGTTATGGTCATAGAGCTTCGGAATCAGACGAAGAGAATATACAAAACCTAAACCAAAAAGAGAAGCAAGGGTGAGATTAGCCTTACCCGAAGCTTCGATCAGGAACCAAAGGCACAAAAAACGCCTTATAATAGAAGGTGATCGGTCTCTTGGAGCCTTTGGGTGATTTGGTTCGTGCCTAGGTTGGAGAGGGAGGGAATGAGAGGAAATATTGGGTGGGGTTTTAAAGACCAGAGTGGAAAACATGTAATTTCTCCCAACATTAAGTGGATGCATGGTTTTCCCACACGGTTCGGAAAACCGTGATCAAACCGTGTGCATGCCACTGCCCGGAGGAGGATGGGTCGCACGATTTATCTGAACGGTTTGTCAAACCTTGCGCAAACCGTGCGCATGCTTCTGTCCGAAGGAGGAAGGGTCACACAATTTTTCTTTGGCATGCCGCATGGTTTACCTGGCCGTGCGCAGGCCATGCGCCCTGGCCTGTCTTGACCAGATTTCCTTTTTTCCATTCCACGAGCCCCCGGAACACCCCTTAGGCCTCTCACACATTCAAGAAACATTTTAATTCCCAAAATCAAATGGTTTAACCAAAAACACAACAAAAAAATACCTTTCCAAAACCAGGGTCTTACAACCTCCCCACCTTATAACGGCTCGTCCTCGAGCCGAGTTTCCAAGACTCATTGATCAACCAAAGAGAATAGTTCGGGCCACTGAGCCCGCATATCTGATTCCCGCTCCATCATTTCTTCCTGAACATTCCCATGCTGCCATAGTACTTACAATAATGGCACACCCTTGCCTCGCAAGACCTTTTCACTATTATCCACCACACGAACCAGATGCTCCTCAAAGGACGCATCAGCCTCAAGCTCCACATTTGCAACATCAACCACGTGAGATGGGTCAGGGGGATACCGTCGAAGTTGTGACACATGAAACACATCATGAATCCCACCATATTGTTGTGGAAGTGCCAATCAGTATGCCACTGGTCTGATCCTATCCAAAATATCAAAATCTCCCACATACCTGGGCACCAACTTACCATGCTTTCGTATCCGATGGTGACCCAACCTTGGAAACACCCGAAGCCACACTTTATCACCCACCCCAAGCTCAAGAAGTCTACGCCACCTATCTGCATTCATCTTCTATATACTCGGAGCCACATCCATATTTTCCTAATTATCTTAACTCTCTCTGAATTCTCCTACATTAGACTTGGTCCCAACAACTCAGATTAACCAACCTCTAGCCAACACAATGGATATCTACGTGGCCTCCCATAATGTTCCTCAAACAGTGCCATCTGAATCGTAGCATAAAAACTGTTGTTGTAGGAGAAATCCAAAAATGATAGGTGTATCTCCCAAGAACCACCAAATTATAAGACACAAGCTCTTAACATGTGTTCCAACACCTGAATAGTACACTCCGACTTCCCGTCCGTCTGCAGGTGGAAACCGTACTAAAAAACACATGCGTACCAAGCTCCTTCTGCAACCCTTGATAGATACTTGATGTGAGACATGGATCTCGGCCTGAAACTATGATCTGTGTCACACCATGCAACCTAACTATTTCCCGAACATACAGCTCACCCAACTGGTCGACTTCATGGGTCTCCTGAATCAGTAAGAAATGTGCCACTTTTGTACACCGATCCACAACCACCTAGATTGCATCATTCTTACCCGGCATCCTCAGAATACCCACAACAAAATCTATCGTTACATCATCCCACTTCCATTACGGAATGGGAAATGGATGCAACAAACCACCTGGGTGTTGATGCTCAGCCTTCACCTGCTGACTGGTAAGACACTGTGCCACTAAGCCTGCAACTTCCTTCTTCATTCTAGGCCACCAAAACTGCCTTCGGATGTAACGGTACATATTTTTCAAACCAGGATGCACTGCCCACGTTAATTCATGGAACTCACGCATAAACACTCCCCACACACACTTTGGCACGACCACATGACCATGAACACAAACAACACCGCCCACACTGACGGCCCATACAGAAGGTAGCTCCCCAACTATAATCCTTTCCTTCAGGATCAAGCACTCAGGATAATCAAGCCAACCTGCCTTAACTCGACTCAAAAGTGTCGACTCCATCTCTAAGGATGGAAGAGTGACCTTCCCACTCTCCCCCAGCACCTCCAGTTTCATTTCTACAAACCAAGCCATCACCTTCCACTCGTTGTTGGACTCTTGAATAATCTGATTCTATACATTCCTGCTTAGAGTATCATCAACAGTGTTTCCCTTTCCCAGAGTGTACACCAAATCAATTTCAAAAGACAAGAGATATTCAACCCATCACTGCTACCCAAGATTCAGATCCCGCTGAGAGAAGGTTTACAGTAAACTCTTATGGTTGGTAAATACGATAAACCGTTCTCCCAACAGATAGTTCCTCCAGCACTTCAAGGCGTACACTACTGCAGCCAACACAAGGTCATGAGTGGGATAATTCCACTCTTGTGGTCTCAAATACATTTACCCATAAGCCACCACCTTCTCATCTTGCATCAACACAGCCCAAAGTCCAATTCCGGACAAATCACAAAACACGATGTACTGCTTACCCGGCTCAGGTAAGATCATGATAGGTGTGGTCGTCAGCCGCTTCTTCAAATCTTGGAAGGCATTCTCACAAGCCTCAGACCACTCGAACACGATTCCATTCTTCGTCAAGCCCGAGTGTGGTGCTTCCAAGAGAGTGAAATCCTGAATGAACCTTCTGTAATACCCATCCAAACCCATAAAACTCTGAACATCAGAAAGACTCTTGGGAAGCTCCCAAGATACAAATGCCTGCACTTTCTCTGGATCCACTGACACACCTCCCAATGAGATGATGTAACCTAGAAAATTTACCTCACCTATCTAGAATTGAATCTTGGATAGCATGGAGTATAGTCGATGATATCTTAGAATACCCAAGACGATGTCAAGATGTTGGTCATGATCGTCGTGAGTTTTCAAGTACACTAAGATATCATCAACAAAGTCAACCATGAACTGATCAAGATAGGGATGAATGATCTAGTTCATAAAATCCATAAACACTATCGGTGCATTGGTCATGATGAAAGGAATTACCACAAACTCAAACAACTCATACTGACTCCGTAAAGCTGTCTGCGGTATGTCGGAATACCAAACCCTCAATTGGTGATAACCCGACCTCAAATTAATCTTAGAAAACACTGATGCACCCCTCAACTGATCAAATAGGTAATCAATTCTAAGAAGAGGGTACCGATTTTTCACTATCATCTGATTCAATTTTCGATAGTCAACACACAGCCTTAATGATCCATCGACCTTCTTTTCAAAAAGCATGGGTGATCCCCCAGGAGATGTAATTGGACAGATAACCCCCTTACGCTGCAAATATTCCAGCCGGACCTTCAATTCTCCGCGTTCTGCAAGTGCCATACGGTATGGATGAATATAAACTCTCTCCGCTCCGAGTAGCAACTCAATCGTGAACTCAACATCCCTCTCGGGGGGTAACCCCGAGAAATCCTCAGGAAAAAAGTCCTGAAACCAATCCACCATAGGAGGTAGAACCGACTGCTCCCCAATTGCATTGTCATCAAGGATGAGGCATGACACGCAAGTCGTGTGTCCACTCATATGTGGACAAAACGGCCCCGCACGCCCTGCTCGAACATCACATTCTCCACGGTGGACATAAGAGTCACCCTCATGCGACCTGAGCGATACTCTGCAATGTTAACGGTCTATGTGCACCCGATAAAACACCAACCAATCCATTCCTATGATTAGTTCAATCCCTGAAATCTCTAGAATGAAAAAGTCCCAAATAAAATGATACCCTCCAACTTCTATGGAACATCCCATGCATTTCTTGATATCCTCAACCCGCACCCCCAACAGAGTGTCAATTGACATCACCCCACACACCCCGTCCACAGGTAAACCGAGTGCTACCACATGTTGAGAAGAGATAAAAGAGTGTTTGGCACCTGTTTCAAACAACGCAATAGGAAAAGTAGAAGCTATTATGATCATACCTCGAACACTCGATGGTCCAGCCTCACCATCACCAGGCGTAAACTGAACTGCCTAATGCTAACTCTCCCCTCTACCCTGGGCTCCAGCCTGAATTCCTTTCACCACACTTCCCTTCTTGCGTGAGCGATCTTACCCTGGAGTTCCATGTCCACTGCCACTGCTAGTACGGCTCGTGGAGCTCTAACTGCCAGCCTGATACGGGCCAGCTGATCCCCTACCCGTATCAGGTATGTACCTTTTTCCATAATGCTCACCCTCCTACCAAGGGTTCCTGCAGAACCTCGACACATTCCCCATCCTTTCGCATAAAGAACACTCAACCGGAGGTCAAGGAAACTTACCACGCATATTTCTTGGACGACCACACTAATAGCATAACACCTGACTTTCACTCTGATAGGATAAACCTCTCTTCCAGCCACATTGCACACTTCCCCCATACTGTGAGCTCTCATGGCATCACTTTCTACCATCGGTAGCTGCATCGCTCATCTGTCCCATTGACACCACAAGACCACTACCCGAATCTCCCATCAGGTTTCCTTCTGAGATCAATGCATGATCTATTACCTCAGTGATCCTCTTCAAGCGGAATATATTTACTTAAGACCTTGCCTCATGTCTCATCCCATCCTGGAAACTCCTTGCTACTTCTGCCTCATCCCCTGCTAACACTGGGACAAAGCGTCTCAAATCAGTGAAGCGGCTAGCATAGTCCATCACCGATAGCGATCCCTGAGTCAGGCTCATAAAATCTACAGCACACTCCTGTATCAAGTCCTCTGGGTAAAAATGCTCCAAAAAAATTTCTTGAGAAACCTTCCACGACATTTCCTCAGCCTGGTCGATTTGAGCCTGAATGTCCCACTAATGCCTCACCTGGCCTCGCAACATATAAGCGGCCAGCTTCACCTGCTTTTCGACAAGGGTCCCTAGATGATCCAGTATTTCCTGGACAGACTCTAACAAGAACACTGCTACCTCTAGCCCACCCTCTCCGGTGAAAGTCAGAGGGTGCCGTAGCAGGAACACTCGGGTCAGAACAAACATACTCGGTACAACCTGCCCTGGGTCCCGATGCATCATCTACAAAAGGAGGGCCATGTTCCCCCGGAATTAGTCTTCTACACCCTCATGGGTTGCCTAATTTTCTTTCTCCTCTACTGGAAGAGTGTTCTCAGCAACACCCTCCCATTGCCCAACTAGTAACCAACGTCGTGGTGGCATTTCCCTACAATGCCAAGCACAAGATTTTATAATGTATACCATAAAACATTCATGAATTTCTCAATAATCTCTTTACTAGCTACAACAACCAACATTCATATACTAATTTAACAACATTATCACCTCAATTCCCCGCCCCGACCATCCCCGATGCGGGCCATGGTCTATGTGGGGTAAACAACCATGAACTACCACCAAACTCACACAACATTTTACAAAACATTTTCCACTCCATTTCAACCCTTATGTTTCATTAAACATCCTTTACCAACTTGTTTAATTTTTTTCTTCTTCTTATTTCATGGTTTCATGAAATGCATAATGCACCATACTTTCCTGCCTCACACACCCACCCCATTCATGTGTCTAATACAATGCATGTCACATATCTCCCTAGGTTCCTATAATGATGCATGAATGCCAATCATCGTGATGTTAATGCCACGAGCCAAATATCATAAAACATTCACATCAAACCACATGTGCATCACCCAACGGTGAAATATCATCAACTGAAACAACACACAACCAATAAAAACATTTCCCACCTCGGGTGACTTGGGTTTTCCCTCGTACATGGGTTAGGAACTCCCAAGAATGAGCTCATTACCAAGTCCCGACACGTCTTGACCCTTAGCTACCAATCCCAAATAACAAGACCTCAGAGAAGGAGAAGGAAGACCTCCTTTGATACCACTTTATAACGTCCCTGACCCAGAAGCCACTAAACCGGTGCTCCAAGCTGGGTGGTTACATGGCCTTAAGCACGCCTCCCCGTACGCCAAAGGCTGCCGACTAGTAGTAGGGTTCTATGTAGTCAAGTTGGGAGACTATACCCCCTTTTTATCAGAGTAATCCACACCAGAATAACCAAATAGCATATACAATAACGAACAAAAAAAACATTTATAATAACCAATTCCAAATAACAATAAATATGCCATGTCAAACAACTAGTGCATGAGTGAACAAAAGCCCAAAAATAAAGAAACGGTGAAAATCACCAATATGGTCCCAAATCCATGTCCGGATCCTCCACCAATTACTACCCATGTCCACTCACTATCTAGAAAGGACCCTTTCCCTTCTCTTGACCTGTAAACATGAAGTCTTCTCGGGTACCCAACGACGGCCCGACCAGGGTGTGAGTACAACTCAGTAGGCCACTACCAATGGTCTCTACAAAATATCCAGTATAAATAGATAGTGCATGAAAAAAGGAATATGAATGATAATTTCCATGTAATTAATTAAGGATACAATAACAAGTTCAGAGCCAAGACATTTCCACTTCCATTACCATTCATTACACACCAATTATCACCATTTACCATTTCATCACATTTCTATGGGTTAATCACATACATTATGGTGCATGGGTCTAAGGCCATCATTCACATGCAAGAGGGTAAAAACATCCTTATCCTATCTCACTAGGACAAACCCCTCATAACAACCTTAACCTCACCTCGAAGCCTCAGTCCGGGTGGATGCAACTGTTAATAGTATAGACCCTCTGTCCCAATTTCTAACCAATGAATTTATTGGGGAGTTTAGAACCTCAGTATTCACTCGACCCGTGGGCATAGATCCCCATGTCATACCCCACCTTATGAATCCATGTGCACAAGCTTATATATAAGTAACCAGGAACCATCCAAACAATTCCCTTCGATAAACACTATTCCCAATAACCCACATGGGAATCCACATCATGCCTTAACCCATAAACACATTACTGTGTCACATCATTTAACCATTCACCCATTTCCCATGAGTTATGCCTATATCACTAAGAATTCGACATTAAACCCATAATTTATCCAATTATGTTCTTTAATCTTTTTATACATTAACCCATTTAACATGTTCCTCTTTCCCATCAATCAACTATTTAAACCATTCCAGTATAACCCTTTGGTTATCTCTACGTTTAGGTGCATCACCTAACTTCTATTCCCAGTTCAACCAATCATGCCATCATATTTATCAAGGGCTCTAAAGTTCATTACAACAAGGTCACTTGTTTAATTACAATCCCTAAATCCGAGAAAAACCGGCACATCCCATGGATGGGCCTAATTAGGTCAAGTCTATCCCAACACATCCCACGGGGATCGTGAGGGTTCCCATTTACCATTTTATGCATCTTAATTACCAAACATGCCATGGTTATTCAAAACATAACCAAAGTAAAAGCAAGAACACATCTAAACATGCATGAATACCCAAATAACTATGGGATATCACTTATAGACCACCTACCTCAAAATAACAATTAAATGCACTCTCAATCGAGTCCTTAGGCCTCGATCAAACCAACCATTGAAGCTTCAACCCAAAACTCACCCAAAAGTTAGGTTTTAGTCTTCGGAACGAGACGGAGAGAAGATACAAACCCAAAACCAAAAAGAGAAGAAAGGATGAGATTATCCTTACCCTGAGCTTCTATTCGCAACCAGCAGCACCAAAAAACGCCTTAGAATCAATGGAGATCGATCTCTTGGAGCCTTTGGGCAATTTGGTTAGTGCATAGGGTAGAGAGGGAGGGAATGTGAGGAAATCATGAGTGGGGTTTTAAAGCCCAGAGTGAAAATCTTTTAATTTCTCCCAACATTATGTGGCCACACAGTTTGTCTGCACGGTTTGGAAAACCGTGCGCAAACCGTGTGCATTCCACTGCCCGTAGGAGGAGGGGTCACACGATTTATCGGCACGGTTTGGCAAACTGTGCGAAAACCGTGTGCATGCTTCGGTCCGGAGGAGGAAGGGACGCACATTTTAGCCTGGGCAGGCCGCACGGTTTACCTGGCCGTGCGTAGGCTGTGCACCCTAGAATGTCTAACTCAGATTTCTTTTCTTCCTTGGCCTGAGTCCCCGGAACACCCCTCAGGCCTCTCACACTTTCAAGAAACATTTTAAAGCCCCAAAAACAGAGAATTTAACCCAAAACACAACAAAAAATACCTTTCCAAAAACTGGGGTCTAACAATATTTATATATACATCATCCTTGACCCTATTTTACTTAAAAAACATTGAAAAATAGTTTGCAAAATGTGATGATCATAAAATGATATGTTATGGACCAAAAATATTGAATGAAATCTAGTATTCCATGGTTAATCATAAAAATAATCCATTTTCAAATTAAACTATGGGATGAAAATTAAAATTTCATTACCCATGATGTCTAATTCTGTGCCAAATTTTTTTTATAAAAGATTACATAAAAAATCATAAATGAAAAATGAATCACATAGTTGTTTCATTCTAATCATTAAATACAAAGAAATTTTGTTCACGAAGTTATAATTTTCAACTAGGAGAATAATCAAGTAATATTAATTAAATATAAATTCTTTAGTTTACCTTGATAAATTATAATATATTTTTTAGACCATAAAAAGAAAAATTAATTTATAAAATTAAAATGAGATATAATTTTTTTCACTATTATATATCAAGTAAACACCATATTTTCATATGTAATTACCCTCCTAGTTACATATGAAATAACTATCATAGTTATAAATTATAAAAAACTTACAATCATAAATATTACTCAATTCATTTTTTGGATATCATAGAACAACCAAACATTTATTTTTAATGTATACACCAAACCTCATATAAAATTCCCATGAACCATAATTTAATCATAACACATTAAATTTTATCGTTTTAAAAATATTATTGGAACCCATTATATAATATTTTCATATAAGTAAATATTCATTATATTTTAAAACTCTTTTTAAAAATAATTTGAAAATAAAATGTATTTTTTTACGTAAAAAAATAAAATATTATAAACTATTTAAAAAAAATCATATAGTGTCATGAAATGTCATAGTCAATGAATATGGTAAAATAAAACATTCCATGTATTAGTTGTGTAAAAAAATTTAAAATTTACAAATAATATACATTAAAATTCACAATTACAAACAATAAAAATAAGGTAAAAATAGATATAAAATTTTCATTAATAATTAATTTATTTTCATATCAAGATATACATATAATATTATTTAAATATATATTCATAGTAAAAAATATTTATGGAAATATTTGAAATATTATTTTTTAAAGAATATCCCATACCATGAGTCTAACTCATCGTGTGTCTCTTATCATCCTGAATAATAATGTTATGTTATTTATTTACATTCTTAAGAACCAATTTTGAATTCATTATTATTTATATTTTATTTAATACCATTTTATATTAAATTACTTAATCAATTTAGTTCTTGTTGGATGTTTTGATGATATCGAACTCATATGTCCAAAAAACCACTATTATCATGACTGTGGTCAAAGAGGTAATTATTAGGAAATATAATTATAAATAATAAAGGAATAATTATATTTTATCCATCAATAATAAATTCACAAAAAATTGTTCAATATGGAATGACTACTAAACTATGTTACAATCATTGAGATGGTAGGTCATACGTATGCATGAGTAATGTTTCAACATTTCAATGATCATTTTGGATATAAGGTTAGAATAATTTTATATCTACCAAATTACCATCATATTATAAATAACATATTATTTCATAAAATATACTTGTATATATAATCAGTGTGATGTTTTTATTAAAAAATCACATCTCTTTGTTGAGGTTGTAGTCCACACATATGCATAAATGACGTTATCATTTTTATTTGAATGGATATGTAAGATATTATATGGAAAATGTTATTTTAATAATGATAAATATTTACAGAATATCCTATTTATATATATTAAATAAATCATTACAACCATTTTTAATAGGAGGTGGTTGAAAATGAATTTCAGCTGTTAGCAAGTTGATAGTATACCGTACAAACTAATGATGTTTTCGTTTTAAATTTGATGGAAGTGGATATAGATATAGGTTACTCAATTAATAGGATAAAATTTTACTATATGGAAGATAATTGTGTTACTCTATTTTCATGGTTGATGAATATTTTAGGATGTTATAAAAATAAGCATAATAAAAATCCAAGTTTATAATATTACCTCTTATTCGAACAACCCAGTAAGGTTTATACCAAATGAATTCTTATGTTGGGTTTCGTATAGAAAAATGTACTCTATGATATGGATATAGATTTATGGTATTTGGGAAGGTATTTTATAACCCAAAATATCCTTTTACCTGTGAATTAAAGATGATAGTAGGTTCCCTTTTATAAGAGTGGCGACGTGCACTCTTGTAAAATTTTAATGTATTATATTTATATATATTAATTGGGATAAAAAAAATTTCAAAAATGTTAACACTATAAGCTAGGATAATATTTATTAAAAAAGATCACATACAATAACAAACATTCATTTTTTGGTAATTTTTGTACCCACATCATTTTATATTTACATATTTTAACCCATTTTTAAAATTACCATGGTACTAAACATTGTACTCACCTGGGGACAAAAAGTTTACTATAAAAGAGATATTGAACAATAAATGAACCATGTTTGATATATTAAAACCATATTAAAATCACATGGCCAAACTTAATTTTTTTGGATATTAAAATTGTTTTTTAAATATTTTTTATTATAACATAATATTAATTCCAATTTTATAACTATTTATTTATTTTTTGTTTAAAACCTACTAGTGTTAAATGACATAATAATGGAATATATTAAATCTATATAATATTTCTTTATGTAAAAATTTAGTGGAAGAAAAAATTCATTCAAATCATATTATCTTTTACATTTTATAAATCATTTATTATATTTTTATATTATTTGAATTAATATTGTACCTTCATTGTGTAATAATTTAAGGTAATTTTATAATAATAAAAAATAATTAACTAACCACTTTAATTAAAAATCATATAAAATTTCTATTCCAATAATTTTTTAGTTATCCCTATTAAATAAATTAAATCATAATAAAACAAAAAAAATGACATTTTTTACATTTCATTACCCAATATATCATATTGGAAAATTCATGGATATGTGAAGAACGATCGTATTTTATTATTTTGGATTATTATGGAAAAAATATATACATCCACAAAAAATAATTAAATTATTATGGCAACTTTTTATTCTTTATCACATTATTTTTACCCTTAATTAACACATTTCACCTTTACTATGGTATCAAAATATCATTTGATTATAATTCATACTAAGTAAAAATCAAAGGGAAATATTGAAATATTTTTACCTCAATATTCAAAATATGGAATCCATTTTTTGTATTAAATAAATAAATTCTTGATAATTTGATTTAAAATTAAACTCTGAAATAATGATGGAAAATCATTTTTCAGATAAAGGCCTTCATAAGTTAAGAAATAATTTCTTACTAAATTAACGTATAAAATTCATTCATAAGGACATAATTGGATGATTTTTAATCAAAATTTTCAAATTATATTTTAAAACTAACAAAAAATATAATTTAATAATGTAAATACTTTAAAAAACATTTTTTTAATAAAAATTACTATTTTCACTTTTCAGTGAAAAGGAAATGATTTAATAGAAATTGAAACAGTTATCCAGAACCTAATATTGATATTCTAATTTTATAAGTTATATTATTTATAGTAAATAAATTTATAAAAGTTCCTGAAATTAATTATATTATTTTCTCAGAAAAGGTAATAAAACCAATTACTGAAGAAAATGTATTTTTAATGAAATAAATAATTTGTAAAAAAAATTATTGATATTTCACTATGAATTTTTCAATAATTATTTATTTATGATGAATATTTTATATAAATTTAGTAATTTAATTAATCTTATTCATACCCTCCAATTCAATGGGTGGGTTGTAATAGTAATATATAAATAGTACCATTGTGTGGTTCATTTATATTCAGTGTTGCATATCTTATATGTTATCGAACATATTTTTAAAAAAATATCAACATGGTAAGGTATTATAACTATGTAATGTGTCATAATAATTTCTAATCGGTACCACATCATGATTTTTGAAAATGTTTCATATCCATTTTTTATGTGGATGCATTTAAACATTTTATATAAATAAATTACACTATAGAATCGGGGGCATCAGTTCACATTATCTAGGTCTATAAATCCATACCTCTATTGGGATTAATGAAATGTCTGAACTATGACTTCAAATCACAATGATATATTTCAAATCTATAATCATTACAACACATTATGATTATCTCCTCATGTTCTCCAGGCACTAGAAACATATCTTTATATATTCTCAGATACTTAAGGATTTCCATAGTAGTAGTTCAGTTTCATTCACCTATATCATCATGATATCGTCTTTTGATTATCAATGAATAAGAAACATAAATCCTAGTATATAACATGGAAAACAAGATTGATCCTATCATAGAATAAGATGAGACCTTACTCATCCTCTTTGTATCCTCTTTTGAGCGAGGAAAAATTTTCATAAGAATATGTTTACCATATGAAAAATATTCCAATCCTCTCTAATATTGTACAATACTAAATCCATTTAGTATATAGTCAGTTTATATATCATTACATAGTCCAATAAGACTATATTATATTTCATAATTTTTTTATACTTATAATGAAGGATTATTCACCATTTTCCATTATGGGGAATATCTTCTTTAAGTAGTCATTAATTGACTATAAGATTGCTATTTATTTGGGGAATATAATATATCATTGACATATACTACTATGATTCCAAATGTAATCCCACTAAACATAAATGAAACACATGTCACTAATTCATTCAAAATGAAATAAAATTCATTTACAACTTTATAAAACTAATTATTATATGACATGGATACATGATTAAATCTATAAATGTATCTCTATAGCTTATAACCATTTTTTCAATATTTTGAGACACAACCCATTTTTTTTGTTCGATATACAGTTATTAATTATGTTTCCCAACATGGAATTGTTTTTTGGTATCCATGGGACAAATTTCATTTTCTACAAAATATTATATTGTATAAATAAATTTTATGGATTTAAATACGGAAACGGTATAAGAGGATTCGTTCAGTGAATGTATTGACACTATTTCAAGCTTATAGACATTAGTCATTATTTTTTAGGTATATAAAGTTATACCTTTCCATTATTTATCTTGAATTCCCATTTGATCCCAAGAGGATTTACATGAACAATTTAATATATTATAACCCAAACATGGTTCGAATATAAGGAATCTATCACAAAATTCATGGATTCATTCCACGCTGCGACTTCTGAGTACATTGTTCTATCTTTATAGGATAGTCATTCATAATAATTGATAAATAAATAGACACCATATTTGGTGAATGGAAAACTGAATCATTATAGATCTCATACATCTATGTTACACATTTACATGAAAATAGCTTTCTTTCTAGTCTATTAATTTAAGTTAATAACATCTTCTATATTACTTAGTATATATATTAGTCTGAATGCTAAATATTATAATTCATATCCCCCAAATGATGGTGGAATATTTTTTTGGCATACCATTGATAATCCCATGTAAATAATGTATGGTTCCACCATTCACTAATACTATCCACGCAGTGTATAAGGTTCAATATGTTGATATATAATCCCAAACTCCAATAAAATGTATATAAGAATTTGGTTATGATATTAACCACATGGATCATATAAATATTTGTTATTATTTATACATAGTTGATTACCTACTTCATTTTTCCAATATTTGAATTTATCAAGGGTCTCAAACTTATACCTCATCATGTATACATAGTAATATCTAATCATATCATCATTAAAATTTATGAATTAATAATATCCACATATATATTTCATAGAAAAATATTCACACCCATTATTATATGCTAATCCAAGAAGCTCATTGGTCCATTAACCATGTACACCAAATGGGGGTTTGGACATTTATCCTTATAAACAACCATTCCATCATTCATGTGGTCTTAGATCCATGGAGTCTAAATATCCATCGTGATATAAATTTTTTATTTAAATTATATTAGTGTGATAATGATGTTGTTTACATAAATGGGTGTTATATGATTCATCCGAACATATCTCAGTATCTAATTCCAATACATGGTTTTCATATTTCAATACAAAAAGACCGTTAATGGGTTTTGTTGTACCCTAAAAAACACTATATTTGTAAAAGAAGCATACTTTTTTACAAATTTAAAAATAAATAAATCAATATCAAGTCAATATTCAAAAATTATGTTATCATTAATACATATAATATAATATCTTCTATTTAAAACCAAAATTGCCCTAGTTTTCAATAGAAGGTTATTGTCTCTCATATCCAAATAAGTGATTCATTCTCTATTTTCTTCTTAAATGTCTAACACATAATTATAAATCTATTGAAATATACTTGTGTCCTATATCAAGATATAGATGTGATCAACACAAGTTGTATCTAATACCAATTTTTTATATATAAGAATATTAGACTTCATTATGAATGCACATTTAGTTTCCCCTTTTTTTGGGTGTAGTTCTTCTAAACCTAGAATGCCATTCCATATGAAAAAAAATTGTATATTTTTTCTTCACCTAGTATTGGATATTATTCTACATAATGTATAATAATTGGGGGCCTTAGACATGATATGTTCATTTAACCCCTTTTCCATATTATTCCATTTCATATTATCTAAAAGGATTATGGGTTTCTACACCCCTTGTCCTTGTAAAAAGTATATTGTGAGAAAGAAGATTCAGAAGGGTATTGTTATTATTGTTAATATTTTATTTCATAATCAATCTAGAGAATAAATTAGGAAAATATATGATGATGATATTTGTGTATATATTATCATTTGATTAAATTCCCAATATGTTTAAGTGCTCCATGTATCCAATCATCCTGACTACATGAGGACCAGCACATTCTGATGCTCCAAGATTGCATGTGAATACTGAATTGGATATCTCATATCTCACTTCTATCACTATCTATTGATAGATATCATAACAGTGGTCCATCATGTTTGGATCATCGACATACTCATGTAATTTTCCAATAAAAATGATATGGATTATAAAACAATAATTTTTAAATCAATCTAAACATCATTATAATTATAATATTGAAATTGTTCTTTATTACTATCCTCTTTTACAGTAGCTTCATGAATGTGGTTTTAAATAACATATAATTTCTGTCAATGGAATATAATAATGCGAAAAATGAATTTTCAATTTATAAAAATAGGATCATGTGTGATTTTATTCCATTCAATGTATAGATAATAGTTATATGGTTGAATTAATGTGTATTTAAATTTTTTCAATTAATAATATGAGAATATTATTAAACAATTTAATTTATAAAATTAGTTAATAAATCTTTAATTAATATATTTCCCTCTATTTTACTCAAACCCAATATCACGAAATAATAGTTTTGTAATATATAATTCTAGAGATATTATATTCGAAAGGTACCTTATTCCCCCTATAAAAACCAATACTTTTTTATAAAATTTATATTGAAGGGTCTCAGGTATCCATAACTTTTTCATGTACATTAACTCATAGTTCGTTGATCTATTGAGTGGACACTGAATTCCTTAAATTATTGATTTGGATTTCCTCAGCTATTTTCCATTACATGCACCAAGTCCTTATTTTAAAGTAAACCCACAATATGAATTGAGTTATGTCAACCCAAATGTAAAGTATGATTTACCCAATAACTAACACCACATACAATTTGGAAATTTAATTTCATTAAACTATGGTTACATATTAATATATGTAGTGGAAAGCTATACCAAATTAGTATATATTATTGAAGTATTTTCATATGTTGGAATTAATTTCAAAATTTCTATTTTTTTTCATTCTTGTAATGATGACGAGATTTAAGTAAGTGATTAACTATGTACTGGATAATATTTATGCATAATTAAATTTTATTTTAGTTATATGATGAATTATTTATTATTTATTAAATCCTCTAATCAAAAAAATCCATAATGATATTAACCGTTGAATCTAATAGAAAAAAATAATAAGAGTGGGATGATCATGATCTTTTTCAATTGGTTATTTAATCTAGAAAATGATAAACTATCCATCAACCATGTGAGGGACACTATACACCATGACATTATTTATGTTGAAACATTCTACATGTCCTACCTTGTATCTCTTGGATTGGAATCACCACATCTCCCAACATAAATGACCTCGAATATCCATAGGGATTCATCCATTAAATTGGTTTTTATTCACACATATATGGTAGGAACTAATATATTATTTAGTGGATTTACATATGTGAATTACATGGTAATACATGCCCTTAAATAATGACAGGATGGATGATACATCAACCATCAATTTAAATTAATAATAAATTAAAAGGAAACTAATCGCATTCAATGGTCCATTTAATGATCATGATCACCCATATAGAAGAAGAAAATAATGAATTTAACCATCTAAAATGCATTCCCATTCATTATTATTTATGATAAATATCCCTTGAATCATATAATTTTCATTTTTAATAGATGAATTGTTTTTTATTTATTCACATAAAAAACCCATAATATTATAATCCATATTTATTCTAAAATTTTTTAATATTTTAATTTAAAATTGACTATGAATAAAAAAACAATCCTCAGTGGAAACACTGTTAGTACCCATCTGAATTACCCATCATTTATGATATTCGTGTACTTCATAACTTTTTCGAATATTGAATACCCATTATATCAATTAATTCAATGGAACATACAGTAAAATATATAGTGCATTGGAACATGTTATTTTTGTAATGCTTTATGTATTAATTCAAATAGGTTAGTCATTTTATTATGATATATATACTAAATTTAGATCATAATATTATATAAAAATTCATTACATATTTAATTTATATATATATATATAACCCATCACATGGAATGTATGTGAAAAATAAATGAAACCAGGAACATATATTGAAAATGTTTATGTAATATACTAAATTAATTTAAATAATTTTTGTGAAAATAGATAATATATTGTATATATTATCTAGCTACATATCGTATATAGTTCTTTCACATCTATCCATGGACCATGCTAAAGGATTGTGATTTTTTTCCTACTCCAGACATTAATAGAGTACACAACTTTTACCTGGGCTACACATCTTCTATACGTTTAGATACATCGTTACCTATAACATGTACCACGTAATAAATATAGAACTCATATTGGAGTAGTGGAATAAATTTTTTGTATGAATGTTTCATGCTATGTAGTGCTGCTAACCATGTACTGAGTTGGACTGGTCATCACATTGTGTGTATTAATTATATATCATGTTAAATAAATAAACAATGAAAAAAAATTATTCTTCATTCGTCCTAGTGAATTAAACATTAATACGCTACATATACCAACACTCCAGATCCCTTTTACTTTTTTTCTATGATGCTATAATTATTTTCATATCTGGTTGAGTTACTCCAATGTTCATTATTCACAATTAATATATTATGATTATATTTATGAGATTGAATTTTTGTATGTTGATAAATCATGGTTCATATTTAAATAAAAATTATACAATAACTCAAACCAACCGATAATTTCTTAAATAAATAAATTTCCTATATATTATTATAAATTATTATGTACCCCAACTGATACCACATTATGTTTTTATCACATCTGGAGTATTGGTAGGTACATTCTCATAACATAATTTTTTGATAATATATAATTAATAAAAAATATAATATATGAAAAATGTCGTGACACAGTGAATTAAATCAAATATAAATTAACATGGGAGAACTGGGACCCATTGGAATGTAACCAAAAAATTATTTATAATTCATTTACGAAATTAAAAATTTCATTGGAATGATTTATTTATTCATCGATTCATCTAAAAATGTTACGACATAATACCATGATTTTGTGAAAAAATAAAGTGTATATTTTCTCCAAGAAAAATGCACACAAGAACAATGAACCTCTAAGAATCATTGTAGGAATATATGAGTACTATATTAAAATATCATAATTATTGTGTTGTTAGTCTATGATCTCCATGAAAATATCTTTATATAGAAACCCTCTTAAATGTCTCCAAAAACACGAGGGATGAGGGGTACCTCTATTAAGTAATGAGAGCATTCTTGTAGAGGAGAATCAATGTATTGAGATGATTCTCTATATGTACTTATGAAAAAACAGAACAAATTTGGGCAGAATGAGAGTTGAAAAAATAATAATTTGGTTGTAACAGTTGTTGGGTTAGAAAATAATAATTTAATAATCACCATTATTAATTTATTAGTCCCCACGGAACCCCATGCCTTTAATATTATTATTATTACTCCTTATCTTGATCAAAACTAATGAAGTACATAAATATTGTAACATAAATAAATTTTTCATGATTTATTCAAATAATATTTAATAATTTTTTTTTCACAAAATCGTTGAACTCAAAATGGATTTCCTCCACAACATATACAGTAGAACATAAATAATGGCAATTTATTTTATAAATTAATTTCAATAAAATATTCACAAATGAATTAATAAAAAAATATAATATTCACATAGTTGAAAATTAATATTTATTATATACTATTGTCAAAATATATTCTTTAAAATAACAATGATTTGAAAATATAAAATTTAAAAGACACATATAATTTTTTATCTATGTTTGGGGAAAAAATTTTATTATATTGATAAACAATATTATTTATTATTTATCTAATATTATCGATATAGTTAATGTGTGACCCTCTATGCCTCTCGCTCAGTGTCATTAGGTGAATCCACCTGAAGTCTAATGATATCATCTACGAATAGTCCAAGGCACGCATTTGGATATAATTTAATGTCTAAAAAATAAACAACCTGATATAAACCCATATAGTCTCATGAACCAACCTGGGATGACCCAGATCAGGTCACTCGTATAGGTCTGTGACAAGGATCGAGAGGCGTTCCTGCTCTTCCCAGGCTGGCGACAAGAACCAGGGCATCAATAGATGACAATTAGGAATTATTTATGAAAATAAAAATTAATAAAGAAGTCGAAAAAGTGGATGAACACAAGGAAAATAAACAACAAGAAAAAGAATGACTGGCCAACAACAACAAACTGACCTGGCCATGACCAAAAATCCTCACGAATCTGAGATTCACCCAACAATCCACAACCAACTCACGCCCACTATGAGAAAGCTTCATTCAATCTTGAAATAAAACTAAAAATAGGAAAACAATATAGGTGTGAGTATTATAACTCAGTAGGCGTTCCCAATAAACTATTCTCAATGCACTACGTTTAAATTAATAAATTTACTAATTCCAGGTTTGAACTGAAATATATAAAATATTAGTTTCCACACGCACATTCATTTCTAAAACAAGTAACAATCCATTGCCGTTTTTAATTTAAAATCAATTTTAATGTTTGAAAGGTACTTGTTCATTTAAATTAAGATGTTTTTCCAGAAAATTTATTAATCCAATATTTTTATTAACCAAAAGGAAAACCACACATAACACTCAACACACACTAAGGGAAATGGAAGAAGTTTCACACCGGGTTAAGTAACAGAACTATACCTCTCAATCGTCCACCACATACAAATATACACTAAAGGAAACATGGGTCGAACCTTGGAGCCTAAGAACTATCTAGAATATACTATATATATGACTCATCCTGAAGGCATGCCTTTCTCAGTGACATCATAATTCCCAAATGCCCATGGTTTCCCCATATGGGCTAATCGAGGGGTACAATACCATAGCACTAATAACAGAGTACCTCTTGGTTATGGGCCACTAGCCAGTTCGTAATCTAGACTAGTACAACAATCGTTATCATAATATTCACATACTATGCTAGGTTCCCATGTCAATACGTATAATAAAAATGAAATGAGTGAGTCAACAAAGTCAATCATATATCATAAACATCACACATAACTCATGAAGTCAACATACACCAGAGATCACCCCTGATTCACCCCAAAGAGATCTTTCCAAAACAATTTCTTTTATTAAAGTGTCAAACGTGCCTTCACCAATTTTAATGAAAATCCTCTTTTTTCAGGAGAACCAAAACACTTGTCCACGATTCAAAAGTAATCATTTGTCAATAAACTCCAACTACATTTTAAATTCTGTGAGAATGTTTAAAGGAAAAATGGGTGTTATTTAACTATTGGGTGTCTATTCATCAAAAAAATATTTCAAGTCTCGTGTATACAATAAACGACTCTTTTTACACAAAATTATCATTTAAAAATTATTTATCTTATATTATTTCACAATTATTAAAATTAATAAAATATTCATCAATTATAAAATGCTAAATTTAAAGAAGAGTGTAGTGGGGGACCTACCTTTAATTGAAGGTCGGTTCGGATGACACGACACATCTCACACTCACGCACAAGGGTGCGCATGCTACTGATGACTGAAATATCACAGAAAAAAATTTCCAATGCGTTACAACAAAAAAGATAAGTAAAATACATAAACACGAACATAAAATGATCGAAACAATCAAACAATGCAAAAATAAGTAGCTCGAGATGTTTTCAAAGTATAGTTCGCATTATCAACATTATTACTAAACAAGCTTATGATTTGTGAAAAAATATTCAAAAATTAACTCATAGCTTTACACAAAAAAAGCTCAATTATTTAAAAAATAAATTCACAATAATATCAATAAACACAACCCACTATAAAAAATTTATTTACTAATCAAACAAAAATGGCACAAACCTCACTTTTTCCTGAAGACAGGCATGACCAGTGGGGTGACGCGACCATCAGTATGGGGCGGCGAGCACTCTGGAAGTTGGAGTAGTCTAGTTGGGAGGTCGCCAGACTGTCAGGCATGGGGCACGTCCAAACATAGATGTGTGTGGCAGTAGGAGGGGAGGCTACCACAGATGTGTTGGTGTGTTGGCAAAGAAGGCATGATGGAATGAATCATTGAGGAATGAAAAGGTGGGCAGTCTGGTCAAGAAGCACCAAAGTTTGAAGCTGAGGCACGCCAGGATGATGACGGCTGGAGGGAGAGAGCGGTGGATCGTGCGTACAACTTTCTCATGAAGAAGGGGTATGGGGTCACGAACGGGAAACAAGGTGACATGATGGCTGCACGCTGAGCATCGGGGAAAGGGGGTAGCGCACAGGGGGAGGCTGGTGTGGGGAAGGGGGTGCCGGGTTGGGGCGGCTCATTAGGGAGGCACGCGGTGGGTGGTTGGCCGGAGCATGAAGAAGGTTGGGGCCATCTTGGAGACCCACTAGAGGAAGAGGGCTACAAGGGAAGAGTGTAGCTGGGTCATGAAGGGGAAGAGGCAGGTCGTAATGGAGAGTCGAGAAGTGTGGAAGGTGTGCGGAGGGTGTAGACATGGCATGGATAAGAGAGACAGGGGTGCTGCGAGGAAATCATGGGAACCAGGCAGCGAAACAGGAGGGGTGACGGGATGTCTGGTGCTGGGCTAAGGCTGAGCAGCAAGGTGTTGCGCAGGTTGGCACTGTGTAGGGCTACTGGGAGAATGTAGAGGGGTCGGAGCAGGAGAGATGGCTGGAGGTGGTTGAAGGGTGTGCAAGATGCGGAGGGGATGGTTTTGAAGAATACAGACGGGCCGAGGTGGTGAGGCACGCAGATAGATGTTGCGGGAGGCTGAGGGTGGCAGAGCAATAAAATTAGCGTGGGGTGGTGGAGCATTGTGCAGGGTACCAAGGTGCTGGAGTTGGGGATCTGTGACTGGAGGGACATCCAAAGGGCACTGCATGAGGTAGTGTGCCAAGGTGAGTCGACCGGCTGTAGGGGTTCACGGTGGGGGAAGAGGGTAGGAAGAGTATGGAACCAGATACAGAAATTGGGGGAGGGGAGAAGCTACGTTGAACAAAAAAAGAGAGAAGAAAAAATTAGGAGAAGAAGAAAATGGAAGAAATAATAAAAAAATTAAAAATAAAATAATAAGTAAATGATAATAATTGTAATAATAATAACCATCATCATCATCATTTCAAAAAATATATAAATAATAAAAATACTCATTTAGTTTTAATAATAATAATTCGAATTATTAACCATGAAAATTTTAAATAACACAATTAGGATTTGTTTGTCAATTTAAAATTTTCAAAGACAGGCGGATTGATGTTGCATGGGCGAAGCAATTCAGGGTCTCCAAAACATGCTCTGTCTGGGCGCATAGTGACATCAACTCAAAAACGTGTGTTTTTATTATGGAAAAACCATAAAATCTTGTTCGGGATTCAACCCGAACATCGACAAAGATTTTAAAACCAATGAAAATAATAAATAAAAAAATAAACAATTCAGGGTGTGACAATTCTCCCCACCATAACCCTTCCTTTCCATGCGAAGCCACAACAAGACCTAGACCCATGAAGTAACAGTTTATGTTCACTCATCCCAAAACGTTTAACTGCCTCAATTTGGTCGATCCAAACAAACACTAAACTCCCATGACATGAAACTTATCGTAAAAACAAAAACACTTTAACCACCATCAAAACAAAACTATGATTATGACTTGGGGAGGCCCTAAAAAACCCCTCACCAGAGGAGACAAGAAAACTGAATTCAATGAGACCCATGATGGGTCTCCCCACCATAAGGACTGAGGAGATTAACCATGTTTGAAAGCTTCCAACACAGTCGAAAAACCCCACCATAACGGTAATGGAGGGAAGGGCCCAACCAAAAGAGCATCAAAATTATAATCACTGCTACCTTAATGAGGTCACATCCTCAGAATAACTCAATCAATGCCACAATAAAGACCAAGGTTAAACCAAGGCCATTACTCACCGCTGGTGACCACATAACTATGCACCAGCTTCACTCTGTAACATATACATGGAGCTATGTTGATTGAAGCACCTCCTGCCTCGCAGTCAAGCATCAAAATTTCCCAAACAAGGCACATGGACCTGAATTTTACCAGACACACATCTATTTTAATAAAGGTTTCAAGGTGGTTAGACAAGAACAATTCATTCAACTAAAAGAAATGAAACACCACACGATGGTATAGGTGAAAACTACAACATCTAAGAAACACTACAATGTGAAAACCTGAAACCGATCCACAAACCTCATCCTAGTCCTGCTGGCGGGCTGAGGTTACCCTCGACAAGTCAGGTCTAGCTTTAGCACATTTCATGGAAAACCCCTTGATAGAATCATTTCACGTGACCCAGGCGTGCATAGGTGTGGTAGGGTCGTGGATTATTTGGGCACATCGGCCTCTTGTGCCTCTGCATACCGCACAGGTGATAGATCTAGGCATTACCCTGTGAGAAAGATGAATAAATGCATGAAGGCCTCTTGATTCCTCTACCAGTACCACTAGCATCAGGCAGCTTCTCATTTTGTTTATCGCTATCTTTTTCACTGCTTCTGAAGGCCGGATGAGGATTATCCACATCAAGTCCTCCTGGAAACTCAGCTTTAGCGAGGAATGATTGTCTCACCATGTCTGGGAAAAATGATTATCTTGAACTCTTCCACCTTCAACTGCTTGTCTAGATGTAATCCAAGACCAAATTCCATGATTTAACAGGATCATTTCCAATATACCCCAGTTCATATGGAGCCATGTCCAGAAAACGATGAAAGAATTCCAAAATTGATCCAATACCTTGTTGTAGGCCGCACAACTCCATCCAATTCCTCATCTTCGTCAGCTCATAGAAATATTGTTGGATAATGATGACTTGGAGAACTCCCAAGTCAGAACTTCTTGAGGCTTTCTTCAAGACACGGACTTCCACCACTTCTAGTTTGGACCATCAAGCATAAAGGTATCCATCTTAACTTTCAATTACTCAGGTGTCATGAGAGAACATAAGTTCCTCTCAATCTTCCACAACTTGTCCTCTGCCTCCACAGGATCTACATTCCCATAAAAGAGGGGAGGGTTCAACTTCCGAAACTCAACGATGTAGTCCATGGACTGATCAACTGGAGGATTTTCTAAGAATGCACACCAAGAAGGTGCACCTTGGGCATCCATTAGAACTTCTTTAGGGGAGAACATTATGGAACGAGGAAACAAGAAGATGGGTCAAACATGGTCATTACAATTTAAAAAACCAAAATATCAATTTTCACATTAATTTTCGGAAAGAAGGAAAACCCAAACGATTCACTATAGGGAAACAAGTTCAGTTGTGTGACTCGACCATATGGTTGGTGGCCATACGCCAGTCACACCACCATCACTAAGAAAATTCTAGGGTAAATTCTTCAGCTCCACATGACTTGCTAGACCATGCGAGCTTAGAGAGGTCACTTTCCCGACTCTCATTTCATTTCCCAAAACCAAACAAACCATAAGAATCAAAAGAAATCGACAACCCAAATATCCCATGGTATATCGAGGATCAGAATGATCAAGGGGTTGTGACATAATTCTCATCCATACACCTCAAGTCCCTAAAATTCTGCACCTTCTACCATGAAAAACCCAAATAAAAATGGGTGCTCTGAAAATCAAGGTCCGCTCAGGAGTCGACCTCCTCTGATACCGTTTTGTCATGAACCAACCATTGTCGACCCTGAACTGGTCACCTAAGCTGGTCTGTGACATTGCCTGAGAGGCATTCTC
This sequence comes from Viscum album, assembly GCA_963277665.1. NCBI lineage: Eukaryota > Viridiplantae > Streptophyta > Magnoliopsida > Santalales > Viscaceae > Viscum > Viscum album. The sequence continues at coordinate 511,090,496 of OY728141.1, read as the reverse complement.
GATCCTCCAGGGCTGGAGACAAGCTCTATGGCATCCATAGTGGACAATTGGGAATGATTCCTACCAGTAAAAATAAATAAAGCAGTAGAAAAATTGGAAGAATGCAATGAAAATAAACAACATGAAAATGAATGAATGACCAACAACAACAAACAAACCTGCCAATAACCAAAAATCCTCGAGACACTAATATCACTCATCGATCCACAACCAACTCTCTCTGATGGAGAGAAATCTCGAGTCAAGCCTGCAACAAAACTAAAACAAGGAACACACTATTGGCATGAGTATTAAAACCTAGTAGGCATGCCCCACAATCTATTCCCAATGCACTAACTTTAAATAACGAATTTTACAAACTCTCTTTTTGAACTAAAACATATAAAATATTATTTTCTACACACTCTTACATTTATAAAAAAAGTTATATTCCATTTCCGTTTTAAATTAAAAATCCAGTTTAATATTTATAAGGAATAGGTACATTGCATTTAAACATTTTTGCGAACAATTTAGAAATCAAAATTTTAGTTATTAGAAAAAAGGAAAACCTCACATAACTCTCCACCCACACAAAGGGAAATGGAACAAGTGGAACATAGGGGTCAGCAATGGAACTAGACCTCTCAATCATCTTTCACATAGAAAGAAAAATTGAAAAAAATGGGATGAACTTAGGATCCCGTGAACAATCCAGATCTTACTATACATCTAACTCATCCTGAAGGCATTCCCTACTCAATGAAATCATAATTACCAAACACCCATTGTTTCCATACATGGCCTAACTGAGGGGCCCAATCCCATAGCACTAATAATAGAGTACCTCCCAGATATGGGCCACTAGCCAGTGCGTAATCTAAACTAGTGCAACAATCATTCTCAGAAGATTCAATTATTATGCTAGGTTCCCATGTCCACATGTATAATAAAAAGGAAAGGTGTGAGTAAAAAAATTCAATCATGTATAAGAAACATCACACACAACTCATGCAGTCAGCATACACCAATGATCACCCCTGATTCACCCCAAAGAGAGTTTTCCAAAATAAATGATTTTTTTAATGTACCAAACGACACCAATTTTAAATAAAATCCTCATTTATCAAGATAACCAAAACAATTGTTCAAGATTAAAAGAAATAATTTATCAATAAACTAGAACTATTTTTGAAATTCTGTGAATTATGTTTAAAGGCCATCAACATTCTTTCACTACTAGGTGTCAGTTCATCAAAAAAAATTTACAAGTGTCGTTTATAAAATAAAAGACTCTTTTTACAACAAACAATAATTAAAAAATTAATTATATTATATTATTTCTAGTTTATAAAATTATTAAAATATCATGAAATTAATAACTTTTAAATTTAATGGAGACCTAGTGGGGGACCTCCCTCTACTTCCAGGTCAGTTATGACGACGCGACACATCTCACACTCGTGCACAAGTATGCACAATCTGTTGATGACCGCAATATCACAGAAACATCTTGAAAACGTGCTGCAATAAAGAAGATAACAAAAATGCATAAAAATCGACTTAAATTAGTCCAAACAAACAAAAAACTTAAATATAACTTGATCGACATGTTTTCAAAACATATTTCACATCTCTTGTATTTTTACCAAACCACCTTAAGATTTATTATACAATATTCAAAAACTAACTCATAGATTAACACAAACAAAACACTATTATTTAAAAATTAATTTCTCAACAATATAAATAAACACAAAACACGCTAAATAAATTATTTAATACTCAAACAAAAACATTAAAAACCTCACTTTGGCATGGAGACATGCTACACCAGCAGGGTGAAGCGGTTGTCAGAAAGGGGAAGTGAGCATGCTGGATGTGGGTGCAGTGTAGTTGGGATTTCGTGAAACCATCGGGAAAAGGGCGTGTCAAGATAGAGATGCATGTGGCAGATGGAGGGGAGGTGACCACTGATGGGTTTGTGCCTCGGCAGAGAAGGCTTATTGGATAGCTGTTGTGAAGCGGGAAAATGAGGGTGGTCTGGTCGAGAAGGGCATCGGGTTGAATCCAAGGCATGCCGGGAAAAAGGCGGCTAGAGGGGGAGAGCGACGGCTCATTCATATAGAATGCAAATAACAATGGGATCTGGGGTCATGACCATGAAAATAGGTTATTTGCTTGCTTTGTGCTGAGCAGGGGGGAACATGGGTACCACACCAGGGGAGACGGTGCAGGGAATGGGGTAATGGGTTAGTGTGGCTCAGTAGGGAGGGGACACGGCGGGAGGCTGTCTGGAGCATAAAAGTTGAAATTGGGTGTCCACTTAACCCATATATAAAACACATTCCTGCAAGGCAAATGTGAACATTTTTTTCATTAAAAAAAATGGCACTACAAGACACGGTTGATACGAACAACAAAAATCACATGCATGATGGAAAATGAATGTGGAATGTAGATATGTAATGGATATATGAAGAAAATGTCATTCCAATAGTACCATGTATGATTAATTCCTTAATATATCATCGTATCATTGGTCAAGAGTAATAGAAATAATTATTTTATTAATACCAATATGATATCATGATAAAACAGACTCTTCACTCAATAGTGAAGTCCTATCAACCATAAATTAAATAATTAATAACTAAAATATCTAAACCCAGCTAAATGGGGTTTCCATTATTAATGGGTTCGCTATATCCAATTAAATGTTAAATTCAAACATCCAATGTATTAGTCTCCAATATAAACCTAAATAGTTTGAATAAATTAATGTAGGACCTCTAGTACCTCTTTGTAGCATCCCAACATAGTTTCCACTCTACAATGCCCCAAGATGGTGGTCCACATGATCTCAACTACTTCTTCCGAAATGATAGAGTCTATCGAGTAGATATAAGTGCCTAGGGTTTGTCTATGGGAAGACTATTCCCTCATAGATCAAATTCTACATATTGGTATATAATTGATAATAAATATAGGAGGAAAAATGATAATCACACGTCATCAAAAGTAATGAAATAAAGATAAAATAAAATTATGGAACTGTTGGAAGATGAATAAAAATATAAGATACAATTATAACCATTTTATGTAATGAATATATACAAAAATCAGAGTTCTGGAGAATATAGGATATATTCATATACAACATGGTATCAAATATGAAAAAATGAAAAGATTTTACAATACTATATCGAGCATAGGATCAGTCCTATTCCCCCATCACTATACAAAATTTGAAAATCAATCAATCATAAGAAACCACTCACATTCCATTATCCATAACTATTATTATAATGTTACTTGGGAACCAAATGAAACTTGAGAAAGGTGTGAGATAAAAAAACATCAGTAGTTTAGCACCCATGGGGTATAGGATGATCCATTTTGTGAAATAATTTTAGGAAATTGGGATACATTAATAATAAAAGTAGAGAAGTAAATAAATAATGCATGTTATCCTTGGTGAGGGTTACTAGATGGACAGTAGTCTCATACCACCATCTTCCTCCAAATACAGAAGTCTGAATGAAATACATGTACAAGACATAATTTGTATACATGGGCTGAACTAAATAAGGAAACCAAAAAAGGAATAAGCCCAATATTGTTCTTTGGATTGGGGAAAAAGTGACATGTCATTATACATGTTTTTATAATACTAATAGTTATATATTATGCATCATATATTAAACTGAAATTCAAACAATCTAACAATTTAGGTTCTAGAGTCTTGGCCTACTAAAGGCAATCTAATGATAATCCTATGGGTCACTACAAATCATCCAATATAACTGGTATCCTTATGTCTATGCCAGGAAACCCTTATGGTGTCTCGTCTATCACTCATGAAAAGGTGACTCTGAGTCCATACCAATTACCTCTCGTAGGGGACTGGGTATTACCCATGTCATTGCATAGCCATCATTCAAATAGATATATCCTAGGTCTCTCACATAGGAAACTGGTGCCACTCATGTGTCTTTTTAAAACCTCCTTGTGAGATGGTACATAGAAAAACAATGTATCAATCCTGACATGTCAATAGTTTCCAACAAAACATAGTGAGTCCTTCCATGGAATCTTCAACTCAAGACCCAGGTTCACTCAAATCCTATATCAAGTGATCTATATAAATCAAGGAATGTCATGAGCCATGGAATATATATTTTTATTTCATGCCATCAGATAATAATCTCAATACTGTGTTCCCACCAAGATATCAAACTATGTGACATATCCCAACAACACTTATATGGTAATTGATAATGATTTAAACAAGATAATGGTGTGGTGTGAGGCAGAAACCAAAAGAACTGGAAGGTATCTAAAATCCTTTATATAATATAATTTCAATAGTAAAAGCGAGAAATCATGGATAGTCATAGAGTTTAGTTGAAACCAATCATTGTTGGAATAATACAAAGCATAATAAACCATGTATCAAGCCAAAGGTATAAAGAACATGTCCTAGAATATGCATAAAACAAGAGAAAGAGGCTATAATCATCCACCCAAGGCATTAAGCAAAATAATGAATTAATAAAAAAAGTCATCTAATATGGTATTAGAATAAAATATTGCTAAAGGGGATACACAATTATCAAATGAAAGGATAATGGTATATGGTATTACACATGAGGCCAAATAATAATAATTAATCCTAGTCATTTATAATAAGATATAAATCATGGTTTTCTATACATCTCAATTAACTATAATATATATAATGTATTATATCAAGGTGTAACACTCACACTAAAGGTGAAATAGAACTCAAGAACATGGAAAATTTAGAATATTTAGGATGGAACATCCAATGGGGTTCCCAAAGACAAGGTGAAAACCCCACTAGTTGTTTTTTTCTATTTTTTATAGTAACTACCGACATGAAGAAACCATAAATTTAATTTAGTAAACAATGAAGAATTGATATGAGAAAAATATTAAATTCCAGACAATAACACTATTTTTATAATGTGATGAATCTACTTGGAAAAGAGAATACCCCTCTATCACTATAGTAATGCTCCAATCATCTATTAACAAGCCTTGACTTATCCTAAAATAGATGAAGTAAAAGGATTTTTCAAATTTATTTGAAATAGAGAAATACATATTGAAACAAAAAAGTATAATTAATGGAAGGTGAAACTAGAAATAGAATCATGTATAATGATGATAAAACTATAGGATTTTTGTTGCTTCTAATGGTGATGAAATAAAACATTGTTTCAGAGAGGTAGCACAAAACCTTATATGTAGAGAGGAGGATCTCCACATCATGGAGGAATGGAAACTCAATTTGAAATATAGGGGTTGATTGAAGAGGATTATTTAAATCATTAATGTGGGTAAAAATGTAAATTCCCCCATATTTACCCAATGAAAGGTTTCTAAAAATTGTTTTTATGAACTGTGTGCCAACCATTCACCAATCACTACTATATAGGGCACACCACATGGTTTTCTTCAAGAATTTTCTAACCGAGTGAAATCTATGAAAAAAATCTATATCCATGATTTATGATGTATCACACAATATTGTTCCATAGGTTTCACGGTTGTATAATAACCAAGCATCCCAACCTGTTTTACCCCATTATAGTTCCCCATGCATCAAATGATCCCCAAACACACTCATGTTTTACTTTAAGCTCTTAGTCATGTTTACTAAGGCCATTTAAATTATTTTAAACAAAAATTAGACTCTACCATTAAATAATTGTGGGACATTAGAAATATCATTAATATGTTGTATATATATGGGTTTATTATAGTGGGACAATAAAGACTATTTTCACTCTTGGAATAATTTTAGCATTACAATGAATAATGAGAAGAGTATATTGTGAGTAAAATGTTGTATAAAATGATTATAATATCATAATTCTATTACATATTATGTTCTCTAATTATATTTAGATATGAAATTATATATTCAAAGGGAAAATTCAATGAAAATGAATGTATAACTTCAAAAATGAGAGAAAATGAACCCTAACCTCCATTGAACTTTATATCCTAGAGTCAACCCAGTGAATAGACCAAAATATTAAATATTTTAGATAATTATGTGGGTAAGAGTTCTTGATAGACCTATGAACATATAATTAAATGTTTTTTTTGGATAGTGGTTTAGTGGGGTAGGTATTCATAAGGCTGGTGAGTGTATTTTATTAGATTAAATTATTGAATATTTTATTTTTCAATTAAATAAAGTGTTCCACTACTCCCGATAGTGACTAATTATCTCTATAAAAGCTCATGTATAAATATTAGTTCATTATTTTGGAAATTATATCCAACATGAATGATATTATTCATACTTACATATCTAGGATTTTATATTCATTTATTTCAATATAATTAAATATTATTTTCAATATTTTAATATTTTTTCAACAAAATTAATAAATCCACCCCTAAATAATTTTAATACATTTAATTACCAATAGTAAACCCATAATACAATATTTATCCGCTAATAATATACACATTATCTTATATATATGGATTATACATTTAAAAATTATAAGGTATCAGAGTTTACACAATTTCATAACTAAAGAATTTATACTGTAGTGGGAAATCACTATTTATTTCAACAAAATAATCTGTAATGATAATCTGTGATATGGTTGTATTTTTATGGGTTGGTTTTCAAAACCTTAAACTATTAGTGAGATTAACTAACTTAAACTTCTCCCACAAAAAATTCTAATGGAACCATAATTTTTGTTATTTGGATTGGGCTTCATCGAAGTTAATCCAAATTTATTTTTCCTCATTCACAATCTTTGACAAGTAAAATTCATAAGGGACTTTATTACTATTTAACGACATGTGTTCTCCCATATTTAAAAATTTATACATGTAATTACCCTTAATGTACATTATTTATAATTATCACCTTATAAAAATAATATAAAAAACTACTATTGTGTTCAATAGTAATATAATGTATATAGTTACACTTAAATCATATAAATTCCCTTTTATCATTCTCATTTAATATTATTTCAATTTTTTATTAATTTCAATATATTGATTACACTGTAAAAACTATTTTTATTTTGTATATTTCATTGAATATAAATGATGTTTATTAGAGAACACCAACCGAGAGAAATATACATTATACTTTTATTTTTTAAATATTTTGTTACCCCAAAGAAGAACTCGAATATCTGGTGTAGTAAACAGTTTAATTAAATACTTGAATCAATATAAATTTTGATCCTCAAACATGATAATAAAATAATTACATGAATTAAATAAAATATTTTATTATATATATTCCCAATAAATTTTAGTTTTAGATATTTATATAATTATAAAAATTCCTAAAATATTAATTATAACACCTTTCTCAATAATGAAACACTTTTCTACTATATATGAAACTGAATAATCCATGATAAGTCGTAAAAATATTCTAAAAATCCCCCACACTTGAAATTCATATGCTAATATCAGATAAAATACATTTTTTCATAACCTAATTTAATGTAAATATAATAAGGGGGTTGATCGAATGATTAGTAAGGGAATAGTTAAACTAAATAATTTCTAAAATAAATATCGATGAAATATTATGGTAGGAATAATTAATTATCATAAATTCATAATTAACTAAAAATGGGATCATAATATATCCATAGATATATATTAGAATTAAATATATGAAAGTGATAAAAAATAACTGGTTCATAATTGAAGAAATGAATATTATTAGACACAAAATTTCATGCCCTAATCCAAGACATCAAGATAATAGAAATCATGATGTTAATTTGAATTCCCCATGTTGAAGAATTATCTTGTTTTTGGAATGAATACTAAATATACATAAACATGTTTCTCTCATTAAACCAAAACATTCACCATGAGGTAATATAATTATCAAAACCAAAAAATACATGTTTATGTTAAAATCATTCATAATATGATATAATTAGTAAACAATACATAATAAACATTTACAATAATAAAATATATTGGAATAATGATATACGAAATTCTTATTATTTTCCAAAAGTTAATATAATGGTTATAAAGATCATAATTGATCCGATGAAATAATGTTGATGGTAAAAAAATTCACCATTCCCATGAATATAATAATATCTGTATCAATATAATATATATATATATATATATAGATTTTCAATATTTCCCTAAACAATAGTGGTAATAACATTCTATATTAGCATCCCTCTAGATAAAATAATAAGGTGTAATGGTTCATGGTTAAGTCAATAATTTCACCAATAAATTTATTTATGGATTATGGTTGAACAATGATAAATTAATGGAATGTAAAATTGTTTATTAACAATTGAAAATAAATATAATGAAAGTAATTCATATAAAGTATACTGATAAGAAAGAAAATGGAAGTGATCTATATTATATATCATAAAAAAAATTATATACCATCTAGCGGAAGATAGTGGATGGATGAAAAATACATTATCCCTATGATGACAAATGAACGTTTAAATGATATTTCCATAGGTTTCAAACATACTTTCAAAAGAAATTTTTGAATGGCATTACACAAGAATGAATAACGAATATAATTGGTTGACAGCTTGAGTTTCATCCACCAAATTGTAAATATATAAAATTTTTAGAGATTTAGTCATGTAACATGAGTATCATGTCTATAAATCCTCTTTATCAATAGAATAAAAATAGAGGTGAAATAATAAAAGAGATTTCAAAAATGATTTTTACCATTGCTAAAAATAAAAAATTACACATTCATTTCCATATTAATTTTTGATAATATGGAGTGAAATATTTTTAAAATGATTACATTTAAAAATAATCTCCAATAACGTAGCCTTAAAATTTAAAAAAACTATAGGAAATGTGGAGAAAATTGTTAAATATTTGATTAAAATAGGAATTTTTTGTAATTATTTTAAATTAAAATTATTTTAAACCAACATTTTAAAAAGTGTAAAAAACATTCTGTATGATAAATTATAATTTTCCCATATATGATTAAAAACTAGCAAATAAAATATTTTTATGGTGGAAGAACCCAAGTATGGATGAAAATAAAAGAATTATAGACCTTTATAACTCAAATAAGGAGACTTGAGTTACCAATAACCATTACGAGAATCAAATCCAAGGAAGAGAAAAGAACACAATGATTTTATGAAGTTTCTATTTATCATCCTATAAAAATGAAATAATATAATCTAAAAATAACAGATATTAGATTATAACCAATTGAAACCAAAAAAGTTCAATATCTTGACCATTGATCAATGAAAGAATGTTGAGTTACCCAAAATACTCACTATTGGGGAAACAACTGAATCGGTTTCATCTTGAATAAGGGAAAACAATTCTAGAAAATCCCCTTAAATAAAAAACTAAAATATAAATAATTCCATTGTTAAAAACTATACCATTCATGGAAAATATAATATATAAAATATATTCGATCTTAATGAAAAAAAATTGAGATAGATAAAACCCTTACAAATTTAAAACCATTTAGAAAAAAACCCTATAATGAATTTAATTTGAAATGTAACATTAACCATCATAAATAATGATAAAGCTGAATTAATTATACCATATTATAGAAAAGGGGTATGAGAACATGAGCATGAAAATAGAAGATCATCACAAGTAAATAAATGATAATAAATAAGAATCAGGGAATAAATCATGGTAGTTAATAAGACATTAATCATAAATAAATGAAGCAAATAATCCATGAAGGAATAAAATAGGAATGAAATATGGAATTTTGGCAGAAACATATAAATATATAATGATTCATATAGTAGTAAATTCATTTTTCCAAAGGCCATTATAGCGAAAAAACTCCTTTACTAATCATAGTTCACACCCCATTCCAGCCATGTGTTTCTAAACTAAGTTTATTCCTTTTTCCAACCTTGTAATATTGAAAAGAGATTATTTCTAATTATATCCCTATAATACTGAACTAAGTTTGTTTCTCATTCCAACCATATCTATCTCATGAGATATAAATCGATTCCCAAAGCATTTGAGAGAGATATATGTCATACCCCTCTCATAATTAAATCATACATATATGTGCCACAAAATCACAAACAATCATATCCTAGCCCATGAAATGATATGGGTATCATAAACATATTATTTTATCATAACGTGTGGGAAAGGGATATAGTTCGATATCTTTTCATAAAATCATAACCAATGAAAATAAACTAGTTACATAGAAACACATCCTATTAAAGTGAAATATGATTCATAAATATATAACTCTTAAAATATAAATCTTTTTCCTAAATATAATTACATCAAGACATAAACCATTAAGTATAAAATATGAATGGATCCTTTAGATTATTTTTGAGAAATGAATGAAAAAAATTAATATAATTCATCATTGAAGTAAAATAATTTTAAAATATATTTAAAAAATAATTCACCATGAAGATAACATTTCTTCTTTAGAAAACACTCTTTAAAAATTTAAATCCTTTGGAGAACTATATTTATGATAATAAACCTAATATATAATAATTAAAGTTGAAAAACATTTTAGAAAAAATATTCCTAGGTAAAAATAAAAGAATATTGAATACATTATGAAAGCCAATTTCCTTGAAATCTAATAAAGGAGCTAAAAAATTTTAAAAATTATTCTCCATTCAAAAAAATAAATTAATCTTGAAAACATTTTTAAACCCTTTTTCCATGAATACATATAAAAGTTGGTTGACGACATTTTAAAAATCATTTTACTTGAAAAAATACAAAAGAAATATGATAACGAATTGAAACCAATTATTTTGAAAATAATATGAAAGCTAAAAAAATTGAGGCATATAAATAATTTTAAAATATATTTCCATGAAAGCATATAATTGAATTATAAAATTTTTTTGACAACAATTTTCCATGAGAACATTTAAAGGAACATTGAAAACATTTTAAAATAATTTTCCTTGAATATATTTTATGGAAACTTGAAAAAAAATTTCAAATAAAAATTGGAATTTCTGTAAATAAACATTAATTAAAATTTATCTTTTAGGCATGAAATTGATGCCTCACAGAAATTACATTGGATAAATTTGTACATGTTTTATAGGGTAATAAGAACATTCTTTTCCCATTGTAAATGGTTATAAAATTGTATATTCAGAAAGAGATAAGAAGAATAATTTGAAAAAAAACATTTAAAAATGGAAAAGATTATTTTAATGATTATAGGAGAATAGTATATTATTTTTGGAAACTAATTTTAGATAATATTTGTTTTATAGAACATAGATTTTAGAATGAATATATGGTAATGTATATATTTCATAAAAACAGATTCTTAACTATATTTTGTTCAAAATAGTATTAAAATGGTACCAATACATGAATAAATAACTAATACCATTATAGTATAAAATTATTTAAATTTATTGAAAGAAGGATCTTAATATTTCAATAATTGAGGCCTAATCATATATAATCCTTAAATGCGATGAGATTGTTTTGATAAAATCAAACCACTTGGTAACATTGAACCATGTTCTCCATTTATAAAAATGAAATGAAATTAATCTTATAATATCATGATATTATTTATATTCATTATATAACATTTAAAATGTATAATATAAACTTCATGACAACATATTGGAGCATAACATGGAATGTGTCTCGAAGAAGAAAAATTAAGACAAACTTACATTTCTGATTTGGTAACTTTTGAAACATAAATTACATAATATAAAGAACATAAAATTGATATCTAAATAACCACATTATAAATTATAAGACTCATATAATACATAAATGGTCAGTATACACACCACACAAAACAAATGGGTGGTTAACAAAGCATGTATCTCCCAGAAATGAAAAGTGAGATAAAATTCCCATACCATGTGTATTGACTCTCATCGTACTCCTTCAAAACACATGTATAATAAATAACAATTATTTATAAATATTCTACATAATGATATTATTATATATAATACCATATATGGTTCTATAATGACCTTATACAAACCTATTTTTAAAAAACCGATGTTAATGTTTCTCTTCGGGTAAATTTCTCGATTTTCTTCACATGTGTCTAAATGTTTAATATATTTTCTCCTTTTACTTATATGATGTCTTCCATAATATAAAAACACATATAAATATCATTAATATTAATTTTATTTTTATTATAAAAATCTATATAATATAGAATTATGGAATGCAATATACTGTTAATGGAGACGGTAAGCCATACATACACATGTAAATTGTTTCAATTTGTAATGGAGTATTAAAAGAATGAAATAAAATAACATATTAATATATATATATTATGATTATAGAATAATTATTCATCTATATATATAATTTAATTTTACTAAACCAATCCTTAATAAATTCAATGTAGTTTGTGAACAAATCACATTGCTTTTAGGGGTGATAGTCCACACTGTCTGAAACAAAATTATCATATTTACACAAAGTGTGAAGTATAAAGAATTTTTTTGTAAAAATAATAAATAAAAAAGTACTTAATAAATATATTTTATAACATATATAAATATATTTTCTGACATAATTTCAAATTTTAGAGTTGGTGATGGAAAAATTGAACAATCATCGTTTTGTTATGCGGTGGATGGACGTAGACATAAACAGTATGTGTGTTACACATTAAAAGGATGTGTTTATAAGTTTTGGATGAATCCATTTAATTAAAAAATACTATTATATTTAATATATTAAATTTTTTATATAGTTATGAAATAATAATAGTAGGTGGAGTGGAGAAGTAATAATAAAAGAAATGAGATTGAGGAAGGGTGTTACCTCTTAATCAGGTAACTATTTTTAGTATTTACCAAAGGGATTCGATGGAATGATAACTACCCAAATAGAGGATTAATGTTGGATTTGAGGGGTTTTATGATGACTATTGGGAATTTATGTTCCAAACCAATGTCATTTGAGAGGTGTTAAGATGTGGGAGGAGAGAAGACCCTTTACAGAGGAGGAGTGGCACTCTTGTAATATTTTGAAAATGAAATTCCATACAAGTTTTTCACATGAAATTTGGATCTAATCATGGACCAAATTTGATCCAAATGTGTATAGGGTCAATATATGTCCAGAAAACGTATTTTGGATAAGTTTCTAGGTCATTTACATCCTTATGTTTAAGGTTTAATTTGAATTTAAGAATAATTTTTCCTTAATCTAGAAAATTAATTTTAATTACATTCATTAATATTTTTTGTCAATTTTTTTTAAATTACTATAAATTATAAATTATTATTACTAATATTATTTATTCCACATTTAAAAATTAATATCATAGATGTTTCAAAAATTAATTAAAATTTAATCTCACTCTCTTGTCAATAATTAGTGTTATTAAAGTAGAAATGTTCAAAACTTTTCCATGTTTTTATATCCACTTTCTATGATAAATTGGATTCAATAAACTAAAATATATTAATTGAAAAAAATATTATTTAAATAATCATTTAATCAATTTTAACGCATAATTTTACATTATAAATAAATTATACTAAAAGGCATATTTAAATGAAAATGTATTTTTTTAACAATTCATTTAAAAATGAAGACTTACAGAAAAAAACAAAAAATTTATCCTAACATACTTTTAATATTTAAATTTTAAATTTTATATTTATATTGACATATTAAATCTATAAATGTTTCAAAAAATGGAATTATAATGGGTTCTCCATCCAAATGTGATTAAAATACTATTATGAAAATATATGTTTTTTTGCAAAAATTTGGGTTTTTCGTCTACTATGTATATCATATCTATTGGATGGATATCAAAAATATTTTATTGATTATGTAAAATATATATTACATTTATATAACTCACTAATTAATTTAATTTATTAGTGTAAAATAACCTAGTGACCATAAAAATTGTTATATTTTCTTTTATATTTAATCGGTTTTCAAATTTATTTATAATTAATTATTAACCTATAAATTCATCTCATATTTGTGTAGAAAATTATTTTCATAATTTAGTTAACAATATTCATATCCTATAAAAAATATGTATGTAATCTCTTATTATATTAAAAAATAATATTTTAATTACATATTATTTTTCTGTAAAACAGGATCTTGTGCATTATGAAAGCCATTGAGGAAAGTCATTGTTACATGTAACACAAGACGACCTCAGTGTTCTGTGTATTGAAATATAAAATTTATTTTTATTATATAGGGTGGTTAATTTGGGTTTTCATATAAACCAAGTCAAACATATTGTATTAATATGGAATAAACTAATTTTAGTGTTCTGTGAAATGATAAATATCAAAAAGATATAATTAAATCAAAAAAATTCTATTTCAAAAAAAAATTATGGTGTTAAAATTATCACATTTATAATATTTATTTATAATCATTATATATATTAATTAATGTTAATTATTACCCACTTTCAATATTAAGTATTATTAAACTAGATCAATTTTCACTATTTTATTTATGGGGGTGTTCTTATTCAATATTCTCCAATTAATCATTACCATATCATAAATTTTAAATTAAATTATGATTTATAATTAATTATAATATTAGGATTTCTATCTTTGGATGATTTTATATGATACATAAAGATTAAATCAGTGATGATCATATTTTGATTATTCCTAATGAAGAGAAGTTATTCTCTTAAATACTGAATTAAATATTTATATTACCATACAAAACATAAAACAAATTTTTAATAATTTATTTCTTAAATTTCCATGAATTAAATTCCCATATAACACCATGAGATAAATTAAATAATTTTTCAATTATGTGGTTAAACTAACTGAAATAAGAACATACACTAATTAATGGATGATTATGTGATGGTTTAGTTTTGTAATATATATAAGAGAAGAGTAATAATATTATATATTGATTATTTGTTTGATTTGTTATAATTGGAAAAAATTATAATAATAAGGTAACTTATAATGTTTTTTCTAGTATGAAGACATCATTGTTTTCTATTATAGTTCTTTTTTGGACAATTAAATTTTCCATGATTGTCTGTTTCTCATATTGTAAGGTGGTTGTAAATTTCTTATTTCATGGACCATAATAATTTAATAAGAACAATATTTATACACTAAATCCATATTTATGACCATATATGTAAGGAAGTGATGACAAAAAATGGAATCAATCATTATTTGGATGTGGTAGTCCACATGTATACAGGGATGATGATTTTTCTCATAGAATGAGAAAAAATGAATAATTTTTTAACATTTCAGAATCTAATATATGTAATAAATATCATATATACATATTATATTCCCTATTAGGATAATACTTTTATTATAGTGAAGGAAAATATAGAATAGTTCTCCATGGAGGTTGTAGTCTGCATAAAGAATGAATGAATGTTTCTGTTTTCTTATTATAAAATTTGAATAATGGTTAATGACTATACCATAATCATAATAATATAGTGGTGTATTAATTACAATTAGTTCAAAATTTTTTAGGTAATTTAAGGAAGAAAATGTTTACATTAAGAAAAATTCTATAAAAATCAGCAGACAGAAATTTATACATCACTTTTTCAATTATATCCTTTATTAAGGGGTTTAAGACATTATAGGATGGCCTTTTCAAAATATTAAAACCGTAATATTTTTTTCGAGTAATATTTATAATAGTACTGTGTAGATTTTTTTCCAAAAAATTTGTCTTGGGGTGTGAGGGTAAGTGATGATAGCACTGACCATTTTATAAGTGAAAAGTGATGATATTTTAGTAAATACCAAAAACAATTCAATAATGAGAAGTCACAGTCAATGTGTGTGGCTTAAAATATTATAACTAATAGATAGGTTAAGGGATATAGTCAATAATATCCCTAACTACCCATTCCCACACATGCTTTAGACATTTTATTGGTCTTTTCCTCAGGGTTAAATCCTTTAACCGATTTGATTTTTACCATAGTAACAACATTATACCAATGTGATTTATTATTTATGATTAAAAATAAAATTTATTATCACAATTATAAATAATTATTGCCAATTTTAAAATAAATTTTATTTATTTATTTTTTAAAATTGATAATAATCCATTTTAAAATAATAAATGTTTAATGTATTAAAATCAACTCTTAAAAAATATAACATCTATTCTAAAATGGAAAATATGGGGTTTAAATTGATACAAACATGTAGGAAAATAGAAACGTAAATTATAAAATAATTATATGGTATTATATTATTTTTCTATGAACATCAAATTCATTATTATATACTAATTCCTTCATAAAAGTCATGTTATCTGAAAAGTACTTTATTTTTCATTATTCACCTATAAAAGAATAATTTTTTAGAATTTTGAAAACATCAACTTCAACTAATATTGAAACTGCAAATGAAAAAATGAAGTTCATATTTTGAAATTCAAATTATATAATCTATAAATTTAACTTATATATTAAATGATATAATATATTGACAAAAAGTTTTATATGAATGTTGATTCTTCTAATATTAAGAATTATCATTAATATTTTGTGTCATTTAGTAATTAAATAACAATTAACCAATTATTGCAATATTTTATATTTTATCATCATTAATAAAAAGATTCATAAAAAAATAAATTTATCACACAAAAAAGAAATATTTATAAAAGCACATTTACAAGAATTAAATGAAAATATTATTAATATTATCTGTACCAATTGAATTTCATTCATATTTATGTAGATATTATATAATTTTTTATGAATTTATTATAATTTTGTTACACCTATTCCTTTCTATATATTCATCATCTAGGATATAAATTTATGGATAAATTATGAATTTTTTACATCAAGGGTCCATATAAAAAATATATTATAGAAAAGTTTTATTTTTTGAAAATATATATTCAAATATATGGTAGTCACATTATTCAACAAATAATTAGTTTCCATCCTTGAAAATTTAATTTTTAACTATTGAAAAAATTATGTAATAGAATTCATAATGTATTCATCATTCATTGTATAACCTATAATATGACAAATAACATTCTCTCTTATGAAATATCATATAACATACCATTATTCAATCTACATTACCCATTCATAAAATTATATACATTAGTTATATATTTTCCATAACATACAATAACAATAACAAATTGAATCCACCAGACATTAATCCAAATGAAAACCAAATATTTTTTGAGAAATTAACTTTATTATTAACCTAAAATGATATCAATTGCATGTTCATAATCCATACACATCAATAAATATCTTAATCCCAAAAATGAAAAAAATCACCAATAATATTTTTCATTATATCATTAATAATTTTTGTGGCTATAAATACTATCTAAATTTCATTAATCATTACCATTAAACCCTTTACTTAATTAATATCATGAATATATAAATTCTATTATTTTCCCATCCCTCAATCATATATTCACTAATAACTATCTAAAAAAATACATACATTTCATAAAATCTCTTTTCGTGGTTGTTCAAACAGTTTCATATATGCTCAAAAACAATTAATTCATATCACCTAAAGAAAAACCATAAATATTGGACATAATCTTCATAAATTTTACAGTGTACCAAAATATCATTATAAAATATCGGTTAATAAAGAATGAAACTAAGAATGTAATTATATATTTTCTTTTAAAATATCAATCTCTCTTACTTAGGTAAAAATATTAAAGTCATATTTTCTATCATAATTGAAAAATAAAAATTTTATTATCATTTAAGAATGCTCTATTAATCAATTATAAGACATAGTGGCCTGTATATATATATATATACCTTTTTCAGCTTTATCTTAGTGATCCTACAACGACCATATATTATGACCAAAATGATTATGTTAATATCCAAACGATGAATATGAAAAAAATTAATATGAATATGCTTTCCCCTATTACAACTAAATTTTTAACACATGATAATTTTTATTCATCATAATCCTGTATTTGTTTAACAAAATGTTATACGATTTCATTTTATTATTAGGTTCCCTAACATAATTATTTAACATCATACATTAATAACTCTTAATGATTCATAAATATATTCTGATTATCTATATAATAAACCTTTGGAGATTCAAACATATAGTGTAGATGGGTATCATTGTAAGAATCCAAAAAAAATTTGAGTTAAAACCCAAGAAATTGTTTTGAGGGTAATTAAACATAAGTACATTTTTTCCAAATCCATCATCCACATATTGTATCTATATAGGGATGCGATTTTTAGGAGAACTACAAAATATCTACTCTTCTAACACATCATGATGCTATCAATTAATTTTAATTATCTATTTTTCATACACCGTAGAATTTCACTGATATTCTCATATATCAATCCCCAAAAAAATGATTATTATTTTCTCAACATTAAATCTTATACCATCCTAATGGGTTGTATAAAATTTTAAAATTATGATAAACCATAACATATCATCCATTAACTTATCCTCAACCAAAATAATAACTTTGAAAGTTCTTTAGTACCTTATTTCATAACAACTATATCACCCAAAAACAACACTACAGGATATGGTTTCATAAACACATAAATTACATATTTAATTCTGTAATAACTATAGAATACTTGATATAACTATCAAATAGTTGCATGAAATATATAATATATTTCATTACCTACACTTGGAATACCTTTTGATTTATTACATTACATAATTTAGAAAAAAAACTGATTAATTTGATGCCTCTCAGAACTAATGGAATTTTTCTACCACAATATTAGAAATTAATTAATCAACACAATGTCTAAAAAATCAACCATAAATCCATATCAGTAGATAATATTCTAGTCATGTCATGTTTAATATTTTTTTTATTTATGTTTATTTGGAACAGAAAAACAGGTGAGATTCAATGCATAGAATGGAAAAACATATAGCTAAGGAAATCATGGGAAAATATTGTATTAAATACTATTTCTATAATAAATAATCATCATAATATAAAAATAAATGCAAAACAAGAGAATAAAATATGCATGGAAAACATTAAAAATAATTAGATATCAATGATACATTTATCATGTCTTATAGAGATCAAATTCATAATTTTAGACAACTAATTTCATTCCATATGCCAAGACATCATGATCATAACACTATGATATTACTATCAAAGACCAATGTTTAGGAAAATAAATTCTATGTAAGAAAATAAAAATATAACCAAATATGCTTTTCTTATGAGACCTAAAAATGTATAAAGGTAATATATAATTTTGGCCAACCATTATTACTATTTTATGTCCAATATATTTCTAATAGTAAATAATTACTAAATAATACAAAATCACCATTTAAATTAATCATCAATTTTAGAATAACATCACATTTAATTTCATTACATTTACTCATATCACTAATAGATATAATATGATCATAACCCTTATAGATAAAGAAGGTTTATGTTTAACCAATTATTTTTTCAACTTTCTTTCATAATTAATAAAAAATGCATCGAAATATATAATTTATGAATTTACAATAGTTTCAAAATCAATAAATATAGTATATTTATATATAATAGTACCTCATGATAAAACTCATGGAGTAAGGATATATGGTCTCATAAATTATTTACATAATCAATCAATATATGAAATATAGGTGAAAAACTTTCAATCAAAGAAATATAAAATATGGTATTCTCAAAGGAAAATCATTTTAAGGAAAATTATGTCTATACCATTGGATTATGTGAGAGGAATTGAACTGATATATGAAATTATTGATAAAAAATAGTACATAACCCATATATGGAATGAATTTTTATTTATTAAAAATAACTTACCCTGATTCTAAGAAATAGAACTCAAAATATGTTGAAATATTTGAAATTCTTCCTTGTAAAAAAATTATTTGAATGGTATCATACATTAAAGGAACAAAAATAAATATTTTTTATACCATAAGTTCAATCCTTGAAAATATAAATATATATACATATTATATAATAAATATTGTTACTTAAATCCCTGGAGTGTTAATCCATTTGAACATGAGAAGGAAAATGGCCTTGAAAACCAAATAGAGCAATTATAAAACATTTTTACTGTTGATATTAAATAAAAATAATCATGTCACATTAAAATGTAATTATTTAAATCGGAGAGTAAAACATATTGAAAACATATAATTTAAAAAATATATCTTGTAATGGATCCTTGAAAATGAAAAAAAAGTTTCCATTGGAAATTTAAATCCTTATATAAAACATTTGATTATGAAAGGAACCTTTTTATAATTTGAAATTACCTATGATGAAAAACCACAATATTAAAATATAAATAAACCATTATTTTTATTAAATCATAATTTAACTCTAGATATTATAAACTACGCCATAATATAATATTATTTTTGAAGAACCAATGAATGTAAGAATATATTTTATATAAGTCATCATAAATAAATTTAATAGATTTGAGTTTGTAACATCTCTTATATGAAACATATCCCAAGAAGTAAGAAATATTTATCAAAGGGATTATGATTAAGGAATTTATATTTTGATAAAAATTTTGTACAACAACACATAAAATAAACGAAGGGTAAAATGTACCCAATTACATAAAACATGGTCTAAAGAATGATCATAACTCAATGAATGAAAGTTGATTTACCAAAAATCCTTATTGTTGGGGAGACAACTAAATAAATTGAAACATAAATATGTAAAACAATTTATCTATGAAATATCATTCAATAAAAAAAATATTATAAAACTACATACGTAATTATAAAGCCAGTATATAAACAAAAAATGTTGAACTGTTTGTTTTATGTATCAAAAAATTAGAATTAAGACCAAAAAACCCCATAGAACATTAGAGACCATCAGTTCTAAAAATATTGTATGATTTAATTTATAATGGAAAATTTAACACACTAAATAATGAATAAATCAAGATATAAAATATTAAATTTGTAGTAATTATCTCATATGATAGAAAAAATGATGTGAAACATAGACATTTCTAATGGAATTTAAATATGAATCAACAAACCTCTTACCTCTAGTCTAGACTTCCACAAACATACTTCGATATCCTACATAGAAAACATATATATTATCATCTATTAATTAATAACCTCAATACTATATTTTACCTATTATAATATTCATTTATAATCATTAGTTACATTAATTATTTCTAGTAATTACCCAATTTCAATATATCGTTTAAGTAACCGTGATTGTATAATTTAGTTTCATAATAGCTATGTTGTTATTCTATATTAATCTAATTTTCATCTTTACTAGATTATATAATTTACAAGAATATTATATTTATAACTATTTTTTATGTCATAATACCATTTAATTGGAGTTCTGGTTATGATCTATAAATATGAAATCGACGGTGAAAAAGTTTCAATGATTAGCAATGAATGGATGGTGTTTTTAAAAATAATGAGTTAAATATTTATATTACCATTTTATAAAAAACTCATTATTTATATATTTTAAAAATATTTTACTATTAATTAATTTCCAATAATATTACATGATATTTGTTTAAATCATTTCTCAAGTAGGCGGTAAAATCTATGCAAACATGAACAAACCCTAATTATTGGATGATTATGTGCTGGTTTAGCTGTGATATAATTTTATAATTTTCTAAATAATCCTATTTATTTGAAATTAGTATAATATATTAGGTTTTTAATGAATTATATGAAAAATATAGCCGAAAAAATGTCTTTTATATTTCATGTATATTATTTTATTCTCCCATAATGCTATTTTAGATAGTTGAATTTAACAATATTTTGTATTCATCATATTGTAAATAGTTTATTCAATTTTTTATTCATGAACTATGATAATTTCCTATGAAAAATATTTAACCAATAAACCACTTCTAATTAATGTCTGTAATTGGTGGTTATGAAAGAAAAAAATGGAAATAAGTTATTCTATGGAGGTTGTAGTCCACATGTATTAATGGATTGTGATTTTTTTTCCTAGAACAAAGAAAATAAGTAACATTATTTATCATTAAAAATATAAAATATGTCATGAATATAATATTTATAATTTAAATTCACAATTCTTACGTTCCTTTTATTGTGGTGAATTAAAAAAACACGTTGCGACATAGAGAGAGTAGATCACAACACACGAATAACAGTTCTATATTTATTAACTGAAAAGTGAATGGTGGTTAATTATGGTTCCATAAATATATTAAAATAATATTATATTTTTGATCCTTATTTTATAATTATAAAATCTTTTAATTGATTTTTATTAAGAATAAGTTCATATATATAAATATAAAATAGATAGGAATGGCTATAAATTTATACCTCACTATTTGAAGAATCTCTATTGAAAATTGGTTTAAAACTCTGAGGAATGGTAATTTCAGAAGGCCAAAACCTCATTATATATTATATAAATGTTTATGGTATTTTTGGTTATATTATGGAAAAAATATTTGACTTTCTTTTTGCGGGAATGTGAGAAAAATATTTCCCATTTTATAAGTGAAAAGGGATGACATTTTTGTAGCTACCTAAAAATTTCAATAATTAGAAGTGAAACTAAATGAAAGTGAATCAAAAATTGATAAAAATGATGTGGGGTGGGATTAGGTTAATATAATCCATACCCACCTATTCAAACCAATGTTTTAAATATTTTCTCACTCTTTCCCTCTTGATTAAAACATTTTTACCCATATTTATAATTTCACAAGGAAACTAGTTTTTACCTATGTAATTTATACATTATTGATGAAAATAATATATATATATATGTGTATGAAAATTATAAATAAATATAATAAATTCTACATACATTTCATTATATAAATTTTATAAAATTCATAAAAACTAATTTATAAATATGAAATATATACTTTGTTAAAAATGATATTTTTTAATATATAACAGAATTTATAAATAGTCAAATGTGGGACTTTAAATAAAAAAAAAATTTAAAATTATAAATTCACTTAGTAAATACATATTGTATATTATAAAAAATAATTTATTAACATCCAATTAATAAATTATACTAATAATTTCATAAAATTCATTTTAATTAGAAAAATAACATTTCGCATTGATCAACTAAAAATATATCATTTTAGTAAAATTCTAAATGAATAATATTGAATAAATTTATTAAATTATAAATCCCAAAATAATTATTACAATTTCAAACTAAAATTATTAAATTTTTATATTTATTTTTTAAATAAAAATATTAGATATAATGAGCCACATTTTTTATTGAAAAATATTTATTTTTTAAAATATTAACCATTGTCATTCAAATTTTCAATCAGGTACTAATTAAAGTAGTAATTAAAAAATTATTCATATACAATATATTTATTCATAATTAATTAAAAATTCTTGAAATATAAACTCACATCACATAAAAAAGGAAATACATAAAAAAATATTTCTATTTATAAAATGATTGTATTAGTAATTTTATTGATACCAATTGAATTGAATTCATATTTTCTATATACATTCTTTTTTTACTATAAATACTTCAAAAAGTTTTTAGTGTTATTAATTCTTAGTTATTCAATTCATATTTTTTAATGGATTAAGATTATCATAAATTCATTTTATTTTTTTTCTATGGAGAAATCTATTTAACACATTCATTATTTTAGGAATATATACATTGAAATACCATGTTTTTACTTGTATTGTATGTAGGTAATTATTATTAATAAATTTTTATCTTTTATTTGCGAGGAATAATAATTAATATTCATACTTAATACTTGAATTTATTATGTATTACACATTTCATGTTGTACCGACCAACACATCACATCCAAAAGTGTATATCATGTATGGGGCCCCCTATCTACTCAAGGTTGTATTTCTAATACATTCAAGGATGATTTATATCTATTCATGTAATGTTTACAATCCCACATAATTTTTCAATATGGATTCTTGAATATAATGTACCATATGAAGGGCATTCCCATTTCTCATAGGCTGGTGACAATCACCAAAGTATCCAATAAAATCCAAATACACCAATTTTCACCACCTGAAAAAATATACTTGGAATAAATATATACAAATAAAACAATACTATTAATATTTCCTAAGAAAAATTGTGAAATATGTTAGTAATACAACCAAATATTTAAAGTTAAAACCACAGTGCATGTACACAAAACTACTAAAAAAAAGGACACTGAAATTGTCCACTTCTACACCATGTGACATGTGGGAGACATCTTACCTTCTCACCACTTGGTACACATTACCTATATGCAAAAAAAACTTCCACCTCACTGTTGTTCCTTTCCCCTTCCAATATTAGATAAAATACGCTCTACACAATCCTAGGGTAATGTTCATTGTGTATGCTAAATAGGATCATATAGATCTCACCAAGGTGTCCCATTACATTTCTCTATCTAATAATACAAATATTATCATCCTAATGAAAAATAGCATGAAAAAAGCTACATGTTTCAATATGAAAATAAATTAAAATAATTTCAACCTATTCCCATTTCTTTCTCAAAATAATGTAATACAATTATAAATATTCATATGTACAATCCATTTACATTTGTAAAATCTTGTATCATTTCATATAAAAAACAAAAAAAATTTCCAATAGTATAAAGCCACTGAAAAATGGTAAATACCCCTAAGATAACAACGGTCAGGCTAGGTAGGTTAGTTATTGAAAAGTAAAAAAAATGAATAATGAACAGTCATGTCCCTAGAGTAGATATATTCCTAAAATAAGGTCGGTGATACATCCCATAAAATGAACCACATGAAATGTCATGATAGAGTTCCTAGAGTAAATATATCTATTATATAGATATAGAGGAGACCCCCAAAAATATAACCACTTGAAATTTAATGGGTAATGGAAAATACTAGACCCTATTTATTCGCATCAATGGCTCCCATCAATGGCATATATCAAATCAATATTCAAAGGTAATATAAAAATTATAAAATAATTACAAACAACCTTTTCCTTCAAAAAAATTCCCATTAAATCCATTTTATAATCCATTTAATAAAAATTTTAAAAATTAAATTCATTTAGAGAGATGTGGGGAAACCCATCTTTTTTGAAAAAATAATTTTTACACATAAATAATGAAATTTAAGGTACATTATAATTAAAATAAATATCCATTTATAAAACATAGATAATTAATGGATTATATAATATATGATATACATAGAACCACCAACCTCTTGTTCAGGTCACACACCACCCACAATATAATCCATGAACCATACTGTAGGGGAGTTAAAGAGAAAGAGAGAGAGGTTACTATAAAATGATTCAAAAAACAGATAATCATGCTTCCAAAATTTGAAGGGTTGAAAGTGTTGTTTTTTCAATAGATATATTATGAATCACTTTCCACACTACAGTCAATGAGAGAAACAGCTATCAAATTTGAAGCACATGAATGATATAGATGCTATTAAAGAAGAAACATTGCACGAACAATAGTTCAAAGAAACATTTTCATGAAGTGATACCAATTCCCAGTATAATAGAAGAGATAAGGAATAATGGGATGGAATTGGAAAACATACTAATTCATTGATTCATGATAAATCAAGGATGAAAACTCTTATATGTGATGCTTTAATTAGACCACAACTAAAATTTAGAGACTCTCTAGAAAAAATGGTCAAATTCAATTTTTTAATGGGGGATTATACTATTAATTGTGGTTTTGGGGGAATTAATATATAATTTCTCCCTTCCACATCCTTCACTACCATATTGCTACCAACTATCCAATTTAAATAATTTATGAGATGGATGGGCACTAAAAATAGTTTAGATACTGATGGATAACCATGTGATAGTCTATTGGCACTATATGTGTAATATAATTCTACCCAAAGCCACCATCTGACCGGTTTATTCCCACTAACATGCCAATGTTTCCCTTGAGATACTCTTTAGTGAATGATTCATAAACAAATGCAATGATCACCTCCAATATAAATTTAACATTATAATCATCATGTTAATTATTTAATGATTTATACAAGAATATATGTTGTTAATATTCATCCCATCAACAGATTTTCCCCAAATATTTCACATGGAAGAAGGATGATCCACAATGTTTTGAGGACACTAATACATTACTAATGATTCTAGATATGATGTCTCGTGAGAATATGATCCACGATTCCACAAAACTTTGATTAACATAATAGACCTTCCATAATATAACTTTAATATAAGAATAAAAAATCTATATGATCTACTCTACAACCTAAAAATTTGTATCTTACAAAATCTATTCCCTACTCAGAACATGGTATGGACCATAATCATATTTCTAGATCTGAGACATGTATAAAATATACTAAATAAAATTCATCAAATTTTTTCATTATAATAAATAAAAAAACTAAAGAATATGCTCAGTGATATCAAATGGTCTAAAATATCTCGGATCCTCCTTCTCCTTCTCACATGATAATGGTGAACCAACTAAGGAGAGAATTTTAATAAGACCCAACTGTTAATGGAAAACTCCATAAAAGAGGTTTCAATAATTTGAATATGATTTTTTAGACTGTTCTATATAACCATGAATTTATTTATATAGATAATCATCATCAACATCTCTGAAATGAGACTCAATACCACATGGTATGACTATACTACCTCTAACCAATGAAGAGGTAACCTTCATGGAAAACTAAAAATTTCCATGAATTGTTCCATTTTGATCATGGTTTGGTAATTGTTATGTTATGAAAACTCAATCATTCCAATATGATTTCCCTAATATCCAACAAAATCCATTGAATATAAATCTGGAATATCCTCCATGGTATATATATCATGATCCTTCATACCAACTATATATGGATGGTTAGTTTAACTCAATCTAACTTGAGTCCCCGTAACTTTTTAGAGACTCCACCCAAATTTTAAATGAATCTAGGGATCCATGTTAGGAATTATGGTATAGGGTACCCCATAAAACATCACAATCTTATATGCATATAGATCCCATAGATATCCAACCTTGGTTGTGTCCTTTCTGAAAATAATATTATTTGACTTCACCAACCATCCAATAACTAACCAAATGAAATTATTTATATATGCATTCCAATTTAATACAATTATAATGTCCTTGTTTAACACATTGATATTTTATAATATATTTCATTTTAAATAAATTTAATTTCGGGATAGTTTTTCATAAAAAGGATCTAAAGTCTAAATGAATCAAAATATAATATAATTTTACATAAAAATAGAAAAATTATAATATTTAATATGAACAAAAACATTTTTATAATTATTCATAAATTATTTAGATAAGACAAATATATTGATAAATAAGCACTCGATATTTTTGTAATGTCTTTATATTTTGCAAAATATATATATATTTTTTAAAATCATTCTAATCAGAATCTGTGAGAAAATAATATTATAATTTGTTCCACTTTTTAAAATGTTATTTGAAAAAAACCATCCTCATTTTTAAAAAGACCATATTAAAAAACACCATGGTGAAATTTTATGATTTTCAAAAGTGATATATTTTTCAGTGAATTATGAAAAAGTTATGTATCACATATACAATAATTTTTTCATTAAATAAGTTAATATAAGTATACCATTATATTTTGGATTTCATCTTAATATGGAATATTCACCTTTCTATTTCTAATAAACTAATTTATTCCATTTTAATTACTAATGTACAATATTTTCATGTAAATTAATTTTTATTCATAAAAACGTATTTTACTAAAATCATTTTATCATTGTGTTTTCAGAATTTATATTAATATTTATTTTTAAAAATATATATTTAATATTTAATAAATGTTACCTTATTTAAAATCATGAGGTGTATATTTGGTAATTAGGTCCCCTTTATGTTTTCTTATTTTGAATAGTAAAAGTAGTAAATACTTGTCACATTGGTAAGTTTATAATGGGTTAAAAGGGGCTTAAACCATGAAATGAGTTCTTATGATAAACCCATACCAATCCTTTTTAATTTTATTTAAGAAATTTAACCATATAGTTAAAAACAATCTAATATGTTGCATTTTCGGTGTATTTTTCATTTATAATTGAAATTATTTTATTTTATTTATTCATAATTAAAAAATGCCACTCCCTTAAATTTAATCTCCCTAAAAAATTTAATGAAAAATGGTGGGTAATTGTTTTCTAAATATTTATTTAGAAAATTAATTATTTTTTATCATATTAATATTTTTAAAATTTTTAGTGATGAAATAATTACTTTAAATTCTTACATAATATCGATGTAGTGCTTACGCCTGCAATAGAAAATTAATTTAATTTTTTTTAAAAACAATATTTTATGGATGATTAATGGGTTCCTAATAATTTAATAGTAGAATATAACATATTAGGGTTGTGTTAAATGTTTTAATTTTAATTATATTACTTTCTCTATGTCCTTAATGTCAAATTAAATGAATAGTATCATAAATGAAATTAATGATATTTTACGCTAAATAATATTTTATTAAATAATTTATAAATAATAAAAATATTGAAATTGGGATAATAATATGTTTAATGGTTGAAAATATCAACCATTTCCCATTTATGAGATATTTTTTAACTTTTAAATATATTAATAACCCTTTAGTATTGATAAAGTTGTTACCATTGTTAATGTTCAAATCAGTTAATAAAGGGGTTAAAAAGTTATATAAGGTTTAAAATGAAAAAAAAAATTATTTATAAATTTTATTAGATTATTTTATTTGAAACATATAATCTTTTTAATAATTAATTTCTATTTTTCTAATTTTTCTAGAAAGATATGGTGATAAAATTTTAACATTTTCACTAATTCCATGTATCTCATCCCCCATGTGAAAGGAACCCCCATATCTCTTTTCTTTTATAAGATCTTATCGTTGTTTTGGGATTTCTCATGATCATTTATGGGTACTATTTTTAGTTTTTGGTAATAATTGTGTTTACGAATGTCCTGCGACTGTTTGGGTGAAATTTGGTAGGTTTGGTGGTGTTTTGGGAAGTGCAGAGTTGGTGCACACTTTTCTCAAACCATTCCCCTGCCCCAGAAAATAGGGAAAACCCACATAGAGAGGGATTTCATATGTTGATAACATTTTTACGAACCTTTTCCTATTATAGAAGTAATTGTGCACCCCAATATGAGAGGTACACAGATAAGGCGGATGGTATGGAAAATAGTGTGCCCATCTCAAGAAAAAATGCATGCAGAATAATTTTCTATGAATTTTAATTTTAAAAATAATAACCCCCTATGAATCACCCTTCTTCTACCTCTGAAGATCTAACAGGTTCTATCCCTTTTTTTTTCAGGCTTCATGATGGATTCTAATGCCTTTATAACTCCATTCATTATGAATTGATGATATGATAGTAAAATATTCATCTATCCTGGTAATAGGTAGCTTCTGGATTGATTTCCTCCCTTTCTCAAATATTTTTCACATTTTTTTAAGGGATTATTTCATCCATTATTAATATGTATTAATCAAGGTTTTTTATATATTAATCTGTCTAATCTTGTATCTATGTTTCAGATCTATTTCTCGATCTCTATTGTGAAGTTGAATGTTCTATTTCAATTTAGGGATTTTTGTGAGAAATAATTTGTCAATGGTATTGAGGAAGGTGGTCAAAATTGAAAATTTCATTTTATTCCTTATAATTGCGTGGATTCAATTATCAGATAGAAATTTATATGTTTGTAAATTGAATATTAAATTTGATTAATTAATGGATTAATTAATTAAGGTACTGATGTGATTTAGAAATTAATGGGATATTGAGATGTTGAAATTGATGAATGAAAGATTTTTTTTATTTGATAGATAAATATGAATTACTGAATTGATTAATTATGTAAACCAAGGGTATTTGGGTTTAACAATTAAGTGCTAATTCCTTAAAAGATCAAATTTTGATAAATAAATTATTGGTTGATTTTTATTATTACCCCCTGTTTTTAAAGAGTGGAAGCATGACTATTTTGATAATTGAAATGGTATACCATGATGTAAAATGTTGATGACATGGTTACTAATTACTAATCTTGTAAAAAGTGATACATGTGAAATTTTTTGTTTTTTGAAAAATTGGTTGTAGGACAAAGACTGGTGCATTAAATCCCTATGGGGTGATAGAAATTGTGTTCTATACCCAAATGAATGCATGTGATAAATGAATGTGGGAAATAAAGTGATGCTTAAAATGATTACTTATATTAATTAATATATAAATTATGGGACAGGGAATGTTGCTTCAAATACCCATGGGTTTCTATCCATGGAATTCCATACCCAACAGGTTGGCATTGGACTATGGTTCCATGTTGTTGTAATTAGAAATTCGAAATTAAATAGATAAAGAACGAACATGTGACATTGAATGGCGATTCACCATATGATATGGTTGAAACACTAACATGGTAAGATGTGGGTAATGATGGATCAAGTGTCATCTGGCACCCTGGTAACATATGTGGCTAATAAAGACTAATGAAATATAATATCTATTTTCATTACTGATTATAAATTATTTCTTATATAAATTAATATAATTTTATTGTCATGATATTGATTTAGACTCCATTGGTGGTAGCGTAATGAGTTTTAGTCACTCTCTACCTAAGCTACCTATTCATTACCTGATTAGATATCATGTTAAATTGATAAGTTAAAGTCAAGATCTTTATATAAATGAAAGAGATGGGATGTTTTATGGATGAGGAAATCAAACATTGTGCAGGGACCCACTTGATAGTTAATAGTGTACTTTCATTGGGGTCTTTCATTTGAAACATGAAAAATATAGGGCATTATATGTCCACTAATTTATCTAGTTAGTTTTTTATTATTCTAGTTCAGTGTGTATTTTTTATTTTCATTGGTCATGGGATCATTTTGATTACTGTTTATTATTATTTTTTGTTCTATTAATACTCCGATAAAGATTGTATTGGCTTCTTATAATATATTTTAGACCATTGTAGCTTTTGAGAATCCTCTAGCATAGAGGGAGGCACTCTTGAGGTTATGTGACCAACCTACTCAAGGTAAAGATATATGGAAACTATGTCGGGATGCTAAAAATTATTATTAGAGGAGATTTATTATGTATATATTGACTTAATATTTGGGAAAGGTGGACATGAGGCTAAGAAGAGTCTAGAATTAGCTATGATCTTGTGAATTTGAGTAGCTAACCCATGTAATGGGGGAAACACAAGTACCTTGGGTGGGGTTTTTTTAATTGATTTGTATGGTCACATTTAGATGTTATTTGACTTCTAGTTATGAACTTGTTATGTGATGTGTATTTGTATCAGACATTTCATGATATTTAAATTTTTTCAAGGTATTTCATGATACTTGAGTATGATTATATCATTTTAAGAACTCAGTAATTATTTTGACATGCATCATTTTATGCCATGCATGAGAAAAGAAGGTTCTAGAAAAAATTTTCAAATTGAAATTTATTTCATTGACTATTTAATTGAAATTAATACGATACCTAATATGAAAATATAAAAATTTTAAAGAAGAAAATTGTGGAAATTTGAAATCAATATATAGGTTTTTAATGAGAAACCTGATTTTTCACAAACAAATTCACAATGTGAACGATGAAAATGATGAGGAATGGTTTAGTGTAATGACATCACCTATGTATAGACCATGTGATAGGGTAAAAGGGTATAATTGATATGGATTTATTTGAATCCATCTTGATACAATGTGTTGATTTTTTTAATGTGTCATATGATGTTTCTTTATAATTATAGACATATCCACCCATGATTTTCTATGTAGTTAGGTTGATAGTAGGGAATATCAAGAAATGTACCTCCAATAGTTTATACTGAGGAACCTATAGTGATGGGTGAGGTATATAGAGATATTTTCCATGATAAATTTTGATTCATAATTTAGGATATGGAAGGACACCCAATGTGGGTTGTTAAGTGTATTTCTGACTAGAAATTTTATTTTTAGTTACAGCACCCTCTAACATTTATCGGAGAGGACAGACCATTGGATGTTGATTTTTTTATTGACTCTATGATATAAATTGTGGAAATCATGTAGACTAGTGCTGATTATAGAATAAAATTGGATTATTATATTCTACATTGTCCAGTTAAATGTTGGTGGGTAATCTAGAATCATGGTGAACAAATAAGGAATATGTAATGGAAGGAATTTTAGGATAATTGGTTGGATAAATTTTATCCTGAGACTCAATGGTAGGTGAGGGAAGATGAGGTCATGAGATAGGTCCAAAATATAATGTCTATGATGTACTATGCATGGTTCATTAAATATTTGCAGCACATTGTTCCAAAATTGAAATTATATTAGGTGAGTAGGTAAAAATCGTTTTAGGATTGGAATAATATGAAACTATGTCACATGTTAATATAGTTTAGGTGAAAAAGACTACGAAAGTGGTAAATTGTGCTCTTATTTATGAGGGGAACCTGAATGGTTCTTCTAGTGGAATGTAGGTTGATTCATCTAAAAATATATGAGGTATGTCTTCTAAGAGTATGAAGAGTCACTTCAAGAATGTCTACCAGGGTGATATAAAATAGAGTAGACATAGTTGAGGATTAGTTACTATGAACCCTACCGGAATAACCTACCACTAGTGCCTTCGTCTAATTTATATTCATAGATATTGTCCCCGTCCACATGTAGATTTACAACCATGTTGTAAGAGTGTACATCTAAAGTAGTCCTATAAGAAACCACTATTAAAGGCTAGTGATGAAGTATCTAGGTAGAAATAGTGTATAGGATGAGGATCTTATACATCATACGAGTCCGGTAGTTATAGTTCTACTAGACATGGAGGTTGTGGTAGTGGAGATCATAGTTTTGGGAAATAATTTCAATATTAGCTAAGTGATGTAGCTCATGGGAATTATACTACATCACAAGGAAGAGTGGAAGGATAGTTTCATTCATTTAAGAAAACACTTGGGGATAACTAGGTTGAACCATAAAGAATTATAGATATTATTCATGTATCTTCTCTCCTAGTTAGTGCCTTATTTGAAATAGTTTCTCAAATTTTGAATTGTTTTGGCCTAGTAGTGGAGTTTTTGAGTGGGTTTATTATTATAAATATGATTTTAGGTGTTTGGTCGAGAGACATCATCTTTTTGAAGGGGTGTTCTCTCTATTTTGGGGGATATCATATTCCATGGGATATCGACATACTAGATATGTTAGGATTAAATGTGATTTTGGGAAAGGACTAGTTATTAGCATTCTGATACCACATGAGAGTTACATTAACATATCTGGATGGTACTAATTATTTTCATCATGGATAGGGGGAAATCCATATTGGATTTGTAGGGACAATTCATTATTAAATGGGGTATCCCACCATGTATGTTTCATGAATTTTTCTTGATGAAGGATGTGTAAATAATCGTGTTCATCCACCAATTATAGAAAAGTGATATGACATGATTCTAATGGAATCTCAGTACTTCTATAAGAGAGATATGTAGAATTTATGATACATATCATGCATATATTTACCCAATTTCCCCTCCACCATATATAAATGATCAAAAAAACCTACATGAACATAAGACAAAATTGGAAGAGTATATCGATAATGAGATTATCCATCCCATTATATCTCCTTGGGGTTCTCTATTATTGTTTCATAATAAGGATGATGTGGATTTTCAATTATGTGTTGATTACTGAAATTTGAATCATATGATAGTGAGGAACCAATATCCACTTCCTTATATCAATGATATCTTTGAATAGTATATTGGATATTGTGTTTTCTCTTAGATTGACTTGAGATCCTGGTATCATCATGTTACAGTTAAACCTTCTGATATACCTCAAACAAATTTCAAAATATATTTGGCCTTTAGGACTTTTTTATTTTGTCATTCTAGTTGACGAACACCCTGATAGTGTTTATGTACTTGATGAACAAAATCATCCACCCGTACCTATATTAGTTATTTTTATTATTTGTGGGAGACATCATGGCGTAGTCTATGAATCATGACGACCATTCCAAAAATCATAGCATGAAGTTATTCAAACTAAGATAGAATCATCAATACCCCAATCAATATAAGTGTCAATTCCAGATTTATCAGGTACATTTTAGGGGCCACATCATCATAGATAAAGGAGTGTCCAGTGTACCATAAAAGGTGCATGTAGTTATTACATAGAGGTATCCTAATAATGTATTTGATATTTTTATCTTTTGGGATTAATAGGATACAATGAGTGGTTTATTCGTGACTTTCCTTCTTGGAAAAAATCTCTTTCATGAATGACCCATTAGAGAGATTAGTTTTAATGGTTGATAGCATGTGATACTCCATTTCAATATTTAACGAAGACATTGAAAAATTCTACAATCTTAAAACTACCCAAGCTAGGAGGAATATGAGTCATTTTTTGATATATATGGGATAGTAATTGGAATTTTGTTGATGTTGGGAGATCAAGTTATATCATTTAGGTCATGGATGTTGAGGCCACATGAATAGAATTACCCTAAACACATCCTCAAGTTAGCCTAATTGGTTTATATTTTATTTTTTGGTAATGTTATCTGTTGAGAAAAATGATTACTATGTATACTGATCAAAATATTTTAATGTACATATTTTCTAAAAATTATTTACTTACATTATAGTATAGTTGGTTTGGTTATGTGAAACACTTTAATTTTGAGAAAGCATATATTCCCGAGAAGGTAAATATTATTTATTATGGTTTGAGAAGGAATCTTAGTATTAAGAAATTTAAGAGTCTAGTTATGAATGGAAGATATGACCATGCTATTTGAGATGAATGTTGTGGTTCAGGTGGTCCGTAAAAAGATTCCCCTTCTATCAATAGAGGTGGATTCCATTATATTAAATATGAATAGGAAATGGTTTCATGAGAATCTGGAGCTTTTATCCTTGAGGTAATCCCTTGAAGGTTGGGAGACACATTAAAATTGGACTACATATGAATATGATATATTCAGTGAAATGAATTGTGTTTTTCTTCATGTAAGAATATTTAACGAATGATTTTCTTCCCTCAAAGTGGGTGATGCACCTATGATTGACTAAAATTTACCATGACCTTTGTCAACATTATTTGTGTCTAGTCTTGTAAATGAAAATTGTCGAGGACGTGACATAATGCTATACATATCAATATGTGAAGGTCAAGTATCAATTGCCATGATATTTAATACAACCATTTACCATTTTGAAATGGATGTTGGATCACATTACCAAATACGTTTTGGTGGGTCTCCCAAGGACACCTCTAAATAATGGATCTTTTTATTTTATTGTTGATTGATTAATGAAATTATCACATTAATGGGATATTTGAGAGGAATTGTTATTGGACCAGTCGGGATAATTGTTTGTTTAGAAGATAGTCTATCTGCATAGGTTTCCATATAGTATACAATGAGATTGTTACTCGAGTTTCACATTTTTATTTTGTAATTTCTTGAAGAAGGTAAATGGGGCACATGTATTTTTCAGTAGAGATTTCAACCTACAAACTTATGGATAGGTAGAGAATACCATACATGATTTTGTTTATATGAAATGGGAAAGAATATAATATGTTGGGGTTATTGTGATTAGAAACTAATAATGGTGGAGTTCTCCTATAATAATAGTTATCAAGACAATATTCTGATGGAGCCATATAAGACGCTTTATGGTTGGACATAAATATCCCCTTTATTGTTGATGGAGGAAGGTGAGTTAGAGTTGATGGGAATGAGTATCATGATGGAGATGTCAGAGGAGGTTTAGATAATTCAGAAAAATAATTCTATGGATTAGAGTAATCATATTTCATATACTGACAGATTTTGATTACCCTATGAGTTCACAATCATTGATCATGTGTTCCTTTGGGTTTCACCAAGATAGGTAAACCGTAATATTTGATGGTAAGGAAAATTACAACCCATGTTTATTGGACATACTGTGGTTGTAGAGAGAATCATTTCGATGTTATACCAATTGAGTATTCCATATAAGTATTGTAGAGACCTGAAGCCTGACGTACATGAACATTACATTACTTTTGCGGAATACTTAATACATAACAAAAACACACACACAAGGACTGTAATATTTTAGTGTCTTTGGAAGCTCGGAACGTAATCTTCTAATCATGGTGAAAGAACTTCAACATCTCCCATAAAGATATTCCCTTTTTTTCATACCTAAAACCTTTCTTTATATCCTGGGGAAAGGAAAACATTAAAGGGTGAGGTAAAACGATCAGTAAGGGTAAACAAAAGAAAAATCAATCACATCATATCATAAGAACATAACATTTTGGAAATCTTAACCTGCAAAAGAGATCATAATATCATAACATGGGATAAATCATAGTAGTCAAATGAAATCCCAATAATCATAACTTAAAACATGAAACTTTGTGTCATACACACATAATCATAGAGAATCATTTCTTATTACTCAAGACTCATTGCCAAGACTATCTTGGTGGACAAAGTCCCTTTCTAAACCGAGTTCACTCCTCGTTTTAGTCCTGTTTCATTGAACCGGTATAACCTACCGTTCCATCCATTTCTATCTCATGAGATATAAAATCTTTACCCACTGCATTGGAGGGAGATATAGGTCCCACCCATCTCATAATGATACCATTATTATGTGTGCAACAAAATCATAAATCATACATCATTACATAACCCATGTAATAAAAATGGGAATCTTAAACATTGTGACATCATAAAACAATTTATATAAGATATAATAATTCATAAAAATAATTCCATCATAACATAATCAAATCAATGTAGAAATAGGGATAGAAATAGAACCCTATATTATCTTAGATGGAAAATAATTTTGATAAAACACCTGAACTCCATTCTTGATGAAAATATCCTTTTTACTTCAAAAAAATTTTTCCATTCCTAACATGTCATACAATTTTAAACTAAAAGAAGCTGATTAAAAATAAACTTTAAAACATGTAAAGTATGATTATTGGAAATATTTTTTTTAAAATCCATTCATGCTGTATAAGTAAAAAAACATTCTTCTCGTACTTTTGTCAGAAAAGTCAAAAAGTACCTCGTACGAAAAACGACAAAAGATTCCTTTCATATATTTTACTAAAAACTCACCGAAGGGTAAAATTGGATATAAACTATTTTATAAGGATATAAATATTACATACTGAGGAAACATGGATGTGGATGATAAAATACACCCTAGTAAATTTCAAAGTATAAACAATCTCAGATAAAAATGAGATTGTGATATTTCCCTTACCTTAGGCCTGATTTGCTTCATAAGTGTCCGAAACACCTGTATAGTGATTTAAATAATGTTATTGACTTATTCCAGAATCATAATTATTATAATGATATCATATATGGTCATATTCTTAGCTTCTTATTAGTAATATTTCATTACTACTTGTTATTCGGGTGTTTATTACTTTTTGTTCTTATTCGTGTTTTGTCGAATAAATTCTTATTCTTATCATTAGGTTATAGATACCTCATTTCTAGAATGGTATTAGTGTAATATATATCATATTAATTCATTCAATTCATTTATATAATCATTATGAAATGAAGATCATGTAGCACGAGTCGCATCACATCGTGGAGACGGTATTCCGTACGTACACACGAGTGATGATATCGTTCCTATGATCATGGAATTGTATTGGAGTGTATGTATACTATTTCAGAATCAATATCACTTTATAATAGTCATATATAGTCATTATTTACACCATTATACCCATCCATGTAAGGAGGTGGTGTAAAATAGATTACACCACGACGTGGAGACGGTATTCCGTACGTACGCACGTGCGTTGATTTCATTTTCCGTAGGATGGATAGATGGTGAAATAGGGTTGTTTCATACATATAATAACATATCAGTATATGAGTGATACATATTTTATTACTTAATAATGAAACAACCTAAGAAGAAGAAGTGGAAGAAGAAATAAAGTTGAAAGAATCAGTAACAGACATTACATCTTCTTTGAAGTACCTCTTTGAGATAAACTTTTAGGGGGCTAAACTTGGTCTTTGAGGAAGACCAGAACCTCTAGGATATTTCTATGGAAGTGGAGAAGAGAATTTGGCAGGGTTTGGCCGAGCTTGAAGTCTCAATGCGGTGTGAGGAAGAGGGGGAGGAGGTTCCCTTTTATAAGGGAGGAGAGGGGTACGTTTGGAATAACTAAAACTATTATTTTATTATAATGTAAAATTCGGTTTTACATAGCTCCAAATTGATTTATTTAGAATCTAAGGTGGATATGGGTCGAAATACTCTCATCCAATATAATTTATACAGGTTTAGGTTCCAATTTTAACCTTATCATTTAGATTTAACATTAAGTTAAATAATTTTACTTTTACCCTGTCTTCTTGTGTTCTTACACTATAAGGTTAATAAACTTACTATAACAAGGAAAACGAACCCCAAGTTGGTTATTATTAATAGATATAACCTTATATATGTCATTTGGCCGAACATTAGGTTTTTAGGAATAAAATAACAATTAATAATATAATATTTGTTTTAAAAACTATTTTATGTCAATTTTGACACTATTTAGTAAATGATTTTTGTGAAAATTATAACAGAATGATTAGTTCGAAAAAAGTTAATTAAATAAATACTATCATATCATATTGACCTATAAAATTATAGGAATTCATAAAAAGTCTCAAATTACATTTATTTTGGTATTTATAATATCAATTATGTCAATATTTCATTAATAAGATAATTACTGCATCATCATTGTGTCATAAATAAATTAAATTATTTAATGTCTAAAAATTACAAATAAAATACCATTATGTAGGAACACTTTTTATCTTTCTAATGAGTATTTATAGTCGAATTTATCTTATGTATAACCCTATATTAAAAATGATTTACTTATTAAACTTTGATTTTAACTATTTTAACCCTTCTTTAAATAAATTAATAATAAATGTCCTAATCTAATCCATGTGGGCCTAAATGATCATATTTTATTCCTAAGGTTGTTTTTGGTCGAATTAAACTTATCCAATAGAATTAGGACATGTTTTAGGGTAATAATAATAACATTTTTACCCTTAATTAGCCTATTTACTTTTAACCATGGTAAAAAAAGTAAAAAGTTACTATTCACCAAAAATTATTTTTCATCTCATTGAACCACATTTTACTTACTAACATCAACCGTGTCTCTCGAATTTTTGAAATTCCACTCACAGAAGCGGTAAAATTATGTTTTATGAAAAATATATTTTTTTTAACTACCACTTAGTGGTTTCACTATTCATCAAAAAAATGAAAGTTTCCAGAAAAATACAAAAAATTAGGCCTAAGCTATATATGATATTATGAACTCAAAAATGATTTCTATTTTTCCAAATTCAAAACAAATCAGTTACATTAATTAATTTAAAAATTAATTCCCGTCGTCAAAACAAATAGCGTGTTATTAAGAGATAATAACTATCAAAAGATGGACACTTGTTTATGTCTGGTTTAAATGTAGAATTATATCCAATGACCAACATTGTATTAAATTGTAAATATATATTCTAAATATACATTAAAACCACTCAAATTAATAATTTATCACTATTAATTATTTCGATTAAAAAAGTTGTTTTTAAATAAAATTTATTAATTTTCACTATTCATCAGAATATGAAAGTTATCCAAAAGGTACCAAAATTTCACCTTAGGCTAAATTCGATACTCCGAATCCAAAAATAAAGTCCATTTTGAGAGATAAAATTTCGAAAATTTTAAAAGGTGGTTATTACTATTCATAACAGCTAGTTTTAATAATATTTTAATAGCATATCATTGTTTAGTGAAACTCGGTATTGCGTACTACACACGCTATCGAGGAAGTTCGTGATTGCGTGTAATGCAAGGCAAGTCAAGGATGCGTGTTGTGCAAGCTTATTTTCGTGTAGTGTACAACACAAGACATTAATGAAAAAAGAATATTTTTCATAAAATCTCGGGGTGTTACATTCTACCCCCCCTTAAAATGAATTTCACCCTCGAAATTCGTCGGAGTTATTAATGGTTTAATACTCGAAAGTTTATTTAATAGAAACCCACATCATATAAAGGAATACCAAAACCAATCATTAAAAACAAAATTATGAAATGTAACAGTTACCCAAATAAACTAATCATTGGGTTTCCACATAGGTGAAAATATGGATATGGAAGATAAATCTAACCATCATGTTCTGATGGAGAGTGGTAGAGAACATGGATATAGAAAATCCAGCAATCACAAAGCCATAAATTTGTGATTATATAAGTTACCATCTGATTCATCAGATATAAGAGCACTAGGACAACATTTTTGGTTTTAAAGATCGTTTCCCTAATGTTGATGAAATTGGAATTTGTAGAAATACTTTCGTTATTTCGGTATAGTCTCACCGTTGGTCGTTCTTTGTACAATTTCCACTTCATCTCTTAAAGAAATTAAGTTGAATTTGTCATTCATGATGTATTAGAAGATCATGTGATATAATGATGGGTCATTCCATCTATCTCAAACAAAAGGTTAGAAAAGTTATCAAAAAATACATAAGTCCATCTATAGTGAGATTAATGATATATGGTTCCTAAAATGGACTTATACTTCATATATCATATTGCTTAATATAATAAAACTAGTTTCTACTAAACAGGGACTTCCTTTAGGCCAGTGGTAGGCGATAAAGGCCAGTCGCACTTCGGTTGTGGGTTCGATTCCCACGGCCTTGTCCGACACGATGGGTTGTCGCCCATCCTACAGGTTGTCCTTTTTCTAAAACTATATAATATCAAAAGTTCTATCCTTAAATAATACTAACTTATGTCCAACATAATCCATTCCAATCTTTAGCCTTATCTAAAATAATTCGATCCAAGCTCATAATATAATGAAAATGACTATTTGAAATGTCATCAACCAAGCATGTGAATACCTTCATCTATCCCCCATATATCTTGTTGGTCACATTCCAATCATGTGAATACCTTAATCATGTATTCTCTTGAAAAATGAATACCCATTAAAACTTAGTAGAAACATGAATGCTGTCAAAAGTTAACTCTTTCCACATACCTAAATCCAAAAATTCTATATACTCAATCCATTACATAACCTTCTCCTTATATCAGTCATGGGCTCATGAATACTATAAAACAATTAATTTTATCCTTATCCCTTCATTATGCGCATATCATCTATATTCCAAAAATATCTGAATATACTTTAATTGATACTAGTACCATTAATCATACACTTTCAAAACTCAAGGAAAGACAACAGTGTAACAATCCTTAGATGTCTCTTTATTCCATAGTACCATGAGATTACTTATACAACATTACACTTGATAGACATGTAATCATTCCACTACCTTCTTAAACCATTGACTGAGCTTCAAAAATTCTTTCAACTCACATATCATTTGTAGTCTCTTCATCATCAACAACATAAATACTACTCATATAGTCGTACTGATTCTCTTCCTGAGACTTTACCTTAGGGAATTGCTTTGCATAATTCCCGTTCATTCCACATTTAAAACATTTAACCATTGTTGATATCGTAGGAATACCATTATCATCATCCATGGTGTTAACTGAACCTTTTCCTTTGAACTTACTAGCTTTGTGTCCTTCTTTTCCACACCCAAAGCATCATCCAGTTCCCTTGAAACATTCTCATTGATGCCTCTTCCCACATGATTTACATAGGGTAAATTGAACTTTCTTTCCTCTATGATCATCATGAAACTCCATCTTTCTCTTATTAGCTGAGTTAGGAAACTTACCAAATTTTAGTTTATTGATCATATTATGAGATTTCTGATTCGGAATAATAACGATGGTTGGACTTCCAAATCCCATTTCATTTGGTTTCTCATGGAGAATATCATTCCATTTTCCATAATATCCTCCATTATTGTGAATTATCTTGTTTGCAGCCATTTTCTAAATCCCAAAAAGAATAGTGTTAGAGGAAAAAATCATAATAAAGGGGGAGTAACTTCAATATCTAACATCTTAGGTTAAATTCTATGATCGTTACCATAGTTCTATGAATATATCCTATACGTATACTTATCCTTAGGGGCATCCATAGACATACCTTAGAAATATCTCTAGGGATCTCACTAACGTTTTCGTATCCTATTTTCCAAAGGTTGACTAAACCTTTCCTCTGATACCAACTATAGAGACCCAAAACCTGACGTACATGAACATTACATTACTTTTGTGGAATACTTAATACATAACAAAAACACACACGCAAGGACCATAATAGTTTAGTGTCTTTGGGAACCCGGAACGTAATCTTCTAATCATGGTGAAAGATCTTCAACATCTCCCATAAATATCTTCCCTTTTTTTTCTTACCAAAAACCTTTCTTTATATCCTGGGGAAAAGAAAACATAAAAGGGTGAGCTCAAACGCTCAGTAAGGGTAAACAAAAGAAAAATCAATCACATCATATTCATAAGAACATAACATTTTGGAAATCTTAACCTTCAAAAGAGATCATAATATCATAACATGGGATAAATCATAGTAGTGAAATAAAATCCCAATAATCATAACATAAAACATGAAACTTTGTGGCATACACACAAAATCATATAGAATCATTTCTTATTAGTCAAGACTCATTTCCAAGACTATCTTGGTGGACAAAGTCCCTTTCTGAACCGAGTTCACCCCTCGTTTTAGTCCTGTTTCA
Organism: Viscum album; assembly: GCA_963277665.1. Classification (NCBI taxonomy): domain Eukaryota; kingdom Viridiplantae; phylum Streptophyta; class Magnoliopsida; order Santalales; family Viscaceae; genus Viscum; species Viscum album. The sequence continues at coordinate 511,047,563 of OY728141.1, read as the reverse complement.
CTGAACCGGTATAACCTACCATTCCAGACATGTCTATCTCATGAGATATAAAATCATTACCCAATGCATTGGTGGGAGATATAGGTCCCACCCATCTCATAATGATACCATTCTTATGTGTGCCACAAAATCATAAATCATACATCATTTCATAACACATGTAATAAAAATGGGAATCTTAAACATCGTGACATCATAAAAAAATTCATATAAGATAAAGAAATTCATAAAAATAATTCCATCATAACATAATCAAATCAATGTAAAAACAGGGATAGAAATAGAACCCTATATTATCTTAGATGGAAAATAATTTTGATAAAACACTTGAACTCCATTCTTGAGGAAAATATCCTTTTTTACTTCAAAAAAAAATTCCTTTCTTAACATGTCATACAATTTTAAACTAAATAAAGTTGATTAAAAATAAAAATGAAAACTTGTAATGGAAGATTCTTGGAAATATTTTTTTTAAAATCCATTCATGTCGTATAAGTAAAAAAAACATTCTTCTCGTACTTTTGTCGGTAAAGTCAAAAAGTACCTCATACGAAAAACGACAAAAGATTCCTTTCATATATTTTACTAAAAACTCACTGAAGGGTAAAATTGGATATAAAATATTGTAGAAGTATATAAATATTACATATTGAGGCAACATGGATGTGGATGATAAAATACATCCCAGAAAATTCCAATGTATAAACAATCTCGGATAAAAATGAGATTGTGATATTTCCCTTACCTTAGGATCGATTTTCTTCGTAAGTGTCCGAACCTCCTGTATAATGATTTAAATAATGTTATTTACTTATTCCAGAATCATACTTATTGTTATTATATCATATATGGTCATATTCTTAGCTTCTTATTAGTAATATTTCATTACTACTTGTTATTCGAGTGTTTATTACTTTTTGTTCTTATGCGTGTTTTGTCTAATAAATTATTATTATTTTCTTTAGTTTATAGATACCTCATTTCCAGAATGGTATTAGTGTAATATATATCATATTAATTCATGCAATTCATTTATATAATCATTATTAAATGAAGATCATGTAGAACGAGTCGCATCACATCGTGGAGACGGTATTTCGTACGTACGCACGAGTGATGATATCGTTCCTATGATCGTGGAATTGTATTTTAGTGTATTTATACTATTTAATAATCAATATCACTTTATAATAGTCATATATAGTCATTATTTACACCATTATGCCCATCCATGTAAGGTGGTGGTGGAAAATAGATTACACCACGACGTGCAGATGGTATTCTGTACGTACGCACGCGCGGTGATTTCGTTTTCCGTAGGATGGATAGATGGTGAAATAGGGTTGTTCAATACATATAATAACATATCAGTATATGAGTGATACTGATGTTATTACTTCATAATGAAACAACCTAAGAAGAATAAGTGGAAGACGAAATAAAGTTTAAAGAATCGGTAACAGACATTACCTCTTCTTTGAAGCACCTCATTGAGATCTCCTTTTAGGGAACTAAAATTGGTCTTTGTTGAAGATCTAAACCTCTAGAATGTTTCTATGTAAGTGGAGAAGATAATTTTTCATGGGTTGGCCGAGCTTGACTTCTCAATGTGGTGTGAGGAAGCGGGGGAGGAGGTTCCCTTTTATAAGGGGGGAGAGGGGTACCTTTGGAATAACTAAAACTATTATTTTATTATAAAGTCAAATTCGGTTTTAAATAGATCCAAATTGATTTATTTATAAGATAAGGTGGGGATGGGTCTAAAACCTCTCATCCAATAGAATTTAGACAAGTTTATGTTCCTATTTTAACCTTATCATTTAGATTTAACATTAAGTTAAATAATTTTACTTTTACCGTGTCTTCTTGTGTTCTTACACTATAAGGTTAATAAACTTACTATAACAAGACAAACGAACCCCAATTTGTTTATTATTAATATATATAACCTTATCTATGTCATTTGGCCTAACCTTAGATTTTTAGGAATAAAATAACAATTAATAATATAATATTTGTTTTTAAAACTATTTTATGTCAATTTTGACACTATTTAGTTATTGATTTTTGTGAAAATCATAACAGAATGATTAGTTCAAAAAAGTTAATTAAATCAATACTAACTTGTAATATTAACCTAGAAAATTAGTTTAATTCATAAAAAGTCTAAAATTACATTTATTTGGGTATTTATAACATCAATTATGTCAATATTTCATTAATAAGATAATTACTACGTCATCTTTGTGTCATAAATAAATTAAATTATTTAATTTATAAATATTAAAAAAAAATACCATTATGTAGGAAATATTAATAGCTTTCTAATGAGTATTTATAGTCGAATTTATCTTATGTATAACCCTATATTAAAAATGATTTACTTATTTAACATTGATTTTAACTATTTTAACCCTTCTATAAATAAATTAATAATAAATGTCCTAATCTAATCCAAGTTGGATTAAATGATCATATTTTATTACTAAGGTTTTTTTTGGTCTAATTACACTTATACAATAGAATTAGGACATGTGTTAGGGTAATAATAATAACATTTTTACACTTAATTACCCTATTTACTTTTAACCGTGGTAAAAAAAAGTAAAAAGTTACTATTCACAAAATTATTATTTTCATCTCATTGTACCACATTTTACACACTAAAATCAACTGTGTGTCTCGTATTTTTGAAATTCCACTCACAGAAGCTGTAAAATTAAGTTTTATGAAAAATTCATTTTTTTAACTACCACTTAGTGGTTTCACGATTCATCAAAAAATGAAAGTTCCAGAAAAATACCAAAAATTAGGCCTAAGCTATATTTGATATTATGAACTCAAAAATGATGTCTATTTTACCAAATTCAAAACATATTCGTTGCATTAATTAATTTAAAAATTAATTCCCATCGTCAAAAAAAATAGCGTGTTCTTAAGAGATAATAACTATCAAAAGATTGACAATTGTTTGTCTGGTTTAAATGTAGAATTACATCCAATGACCAACATTGTATTAAATTGTAAAAATATATGCTAATAATACTTTAAAACCACTCCAATTAATAATTTATCACTATTAATTATTTCGATTAAAAAAGTTGTTTTTAATTAAAATTTAATAATTATCACTATTCATCAGAATATGAAAGTTATCCGAAAATTACCAAAATTTCAACTTAGGCTAAATTCGAAACTCCGAATCCAAAAATAAAGTCCATTTTGAGAGATAAAATTTCTAAAACTTTAAAAGGTGGTTATTACTATTCATAACGGCTAGTTTTAATAATATTTTAATAGCATATCGTTGTTTAGTGAAACTCGGTATTGCGTACTACACACGCTATCGAGGAAGGTCGTGATTGTGTGTAATGAAAGGGAAGTCAAGGATGCGTGTTATGAAAGCTTCTTTTGTTGTAGCATATAACATAAGACATTAATGAAAAAAGAATATTGTTCATAAAATCTCGGTGTGTTACAGGTATTATTCAATGAACAATTTTTTTCATGTGAAAAACATTGGTGATATCACCCTAAACTGTATCATGTGATTTGTGTTGATCATGTTGAGAATCAGACTAATATTTCATTTGAGGAGAATCTGATACATATTGTGGGTTGTAGTGAGAATGTGTGGTGGAGAAAGAACGTGTAGATAGCTCAATTGTTTTAAAAAATTTGCTGTGTTCAGTATGAAACATGGTATATAGAAGCAGATAAAAGGTTTATTGTTTTGAACTTTTTACCTTAGAATCATTGATATTCATGGGAGTACATCTTGAGGATGAGTGATTATATATTAGGGAGATTTTGAAATCTAGACCATTTTAGGTGTTTTCGGAAGCTAATTTATAGGTAATTTCTTTCATTGTTTTGGTTATTCATTGGATGCAGAATTTCTTAGGTGCATTTGGGTGAAATTTTGATGTGTTTGGATGGGTTTTGGGTAGTGTGTGTTGGCCGCATGGTTTTCCCAAACTATGAGCCCTATCACATATAACCGTGAAACCCTAAAAAAGAGGGATTGATCATTTGGCCGAAAGTTTGTCAAAAAATTCCCTCTATTAGGATAAATACTGAACCCCCTCATGAGTGGTTCATTGGTAAGATGCAGAGCATGGAAAATGGTGGGTCTAAACCTTGGAAACCGTGTCTGATGAGTAATTTTCGATGAATTTATATTTTTATATTTTTGAACCCCCAGTCGTTCACCTCACCCTCACTCTCCTTACCCCAACATAATATGTCTTATCTCATTTTTAGAGTTTTGTAGATGGAATGCGTAAACATCTATACCCTATTCTTGATGAACATATGATCTGATTAATAGATCATCACCACTCCCAGCAAGAGATCTCTTCCCAATAAGTTTCATCCCTTTCTCCTGTAATTATCTAATCTTTTGATGGGATTTTTCCCTCCATTTTTGATTATTTTATAATTTTTTTTGATATATCTTAATATGTTATATATTAAATCTAGATTTTATATTTATATCTCATTCTTGGTTGTGTAACTGAACATTCCACGTCATTATCAAGATTTTCATTGGTGAGAATCCATCAACAATCATTAGTTTATTGGTCTAAATTTCCAATCCCATTTTCTTGATTATAATTGGGTGTATAAAATTAAAAAACTAGAAATATTCATGTTTTGATATCACATTTTATATTGGATTAATTAATCGATTCATTAATTAATGGAATGATGTGGTTGTTAAATTGATTAGATATTAAAATTATGAAATTGGTGATTATGGTGGGTTTTTTAATGGATTATTAAATTTAAATTATTGAATTGATTAATTATGGAAACCAAGGGTTTTTTGGATTAACCTAATAGTGTTAATGGATTAAATGATTTAGTGTGGATAAATTGTTTATGGGTGAATTGTTAAAATTATTCCATAAGATCAGATATTAAAATCATGATTGTTTTGATACGTAAATTGGTAAACCATGATGTAAAATTTTCATAAGATAGTAAATGATGATTAGCCTTGTTAAGTATGTTATATGTGAAATGTTTTATTTTGTGATAAATTTGGGTTGGGACATGAACAGATGATTCAAAATCATAATTGTGATTGTTTGATATATGACCTGTGGGATAGGGACCAATGCTTAAAATACCCATGTGGTAGTTTCCATTTCATTCTAGACCCAAAAATTTTACATTGGTATATGGTTTTTAGTGTAAATTATTATGAAATTAATTAGAATGTAAAATTAATGGCAATTTGTGGATGAATTGTGATTCCCCATGTGATATTGACTAGATTTGAGGATTGGACAATGCTGTCATTGATGGTATTATTTTTATCATGAACCCATGTAATTTATGTGGTTAATTAAAGAATATTGAAATGTAATGAATTCTTACTAAATTGATTAAAATTTATTCATTATACAGATTCATACACTACTATTCACTGTATATTTTTTTTGATTTCATTGGTGTTGTTCTTCAAATTTTTACTTAGGTCATGCGTGGGCTTCTTACTCAGTACTCAAATAGACTTTATGTTTGTAGGACAATATTTGGGAAACCACCCCAAGTTTATGGTTGGGTTTGGGTGAATCCCGGACGAGGTAACCAAAAATGTTATCGGGTCACACTTGTTATTTTTTAGTGACTTAAATTCCATATTTTTCATTTGACACATTACAAATATACAAAATGACATAACTAATGCTATGTTAGGATTTTTTCCCCTGTTTTGGATCAGTATGTATTTCTGGTTATCACTAGATGTTATATCATTTCAACTATTATTTATTATTTATTTTATTATGTTCCTACTCTAATAAAGAGTCTAATGTCTCTCCATATCCTATTTTGTACCCTTTATTCTAGTGTAAAACCTCTAGTGTATGTGGATACATTTTTGAGGTCATGTGACCAAATAGCACATGGCCATGGTGTGTAGAACCTTTGTCAATATGTTACAGAATTACACAAATTTGAGAATTTTATTTCAGAAAAATACAATCCAGTTCACATTATAAAATTGGTATCCATGAATTAGATGTTATTTTGTTCGTAAAATACCATTCCAACTGAGCTTAAGGAGGTATCTAAAAGAGGAATATTGAATAAGGGGTTATCATACTACCCATCCATTTCAATTTATCTACACATGTACCACCTATAAATCTATAATATTTAACATTAAATAATAATTTATGTATATTAAATATAATAAAATTTCATTATTATCAAGTAACTACAATTATTCATCAAATTTTCTATCATATGGTATGTGAATGATTCATTCATGTGTACATAAACACTACCACCTCCTCGTAGAGAGGCAATTCATTTTCAACCACTATCATTCATGGATGGTTATTATGAGGGGTTTAATGTTTATATATGATATTTTTTATAATATTATTATTTTATAGTAATAAATTGATATATAACTTCTTACCATCACATAAATTTAACAATTATATCATTTATCGTCTATCAGTATAAACTATCATCTCCCAAAGTGATGTGAATTGTTTTTTATTTCTACATTACATGGATGTTTAAAATGATATATTTATTTAATATATATATAATATTAATTATTCTAATTTTTTTTCATTATATACCTCACATTAATTCAATCCATTTAAAAGTGAAAATAATGTTCATGCATACGTACTGCGTACTGTCTCCATGAATTGTGTAATAAAATTTTCATTCTCTACATTTAATTGATGAACCTAATTTTGAATATTTATAATGAATTTATATGATATTTATATTATAAATTAAATTTTTTATAAGTTTTAACCATGATCATAGTACAATGAATGGAACTACTAAACTAAAATTATTATGTAAATTGAAACAGTTTACACCCAGATGCTATGATTTAAATAAGTAATTATTAAAGAATGGGTGTTAAAAAGATATAAGTGGATCATATATGATATAATTATTATTTAGATAACTCTATAAAATAATTATTTAAATTCTTTATAATGTGGGGTTAATCTCTTTTAATAGAAGTAGAATTTGAGGTATGTGATTTATATTAAAATATCATTGATTTCCGGGATAAATTATGATCATTTTTGGATAATAAATTTTATATACTACCTTTAAAGAGTATGAGGAATTTTATTATTCCCTATTAATAGAAGTATATTACATTTTTTATCACATTCTAATCTCATTATGTATTCAATACTCTAAGTGTATATTTCTTAGTGAATCTGATTTCATTTTTCTCTTTGGTCGAAAATAGTTTTCTTCTATACCCAATATTTTATAAATGATTTTAAGAAATGATTATAATATTATCATATCATTTTTATAATTTTTATTTTCCAATTATTTAATTATTAATAAATATTTTATGAGGAATAGTTTTTATATTTTCTAAAAAATGTACATTTGGATTTTTAACAAAAATGGGAACTTAATCATTAATATATGATATACGACATAAATGTAATTTGTCACCATCATCACCACCCAAGGATTTTAATATTACATTATTAATTTTATTATTTCAAATAAAATAAATTTATTTCTATAAATATTTTTGAAATATATATATATATATATATATAATTTGGGATTTCAAATTGAACAGAATATTTTCTTAAAGAAATATTAAAAATAATATTTTAAAGGAATTATTAATATATGATGAACTCATTTGATGTTACATATGATTTAATATGGGTAATTGGTGTATGGATTAGTGGTAAGCACCCCATAATCCTACATGAATAATGGGGGTTCAAAAGTTATTGGGCATAGGGCCCTATAGCAGTTGTGGCACTATAGCAACGATGGGCACTATAGCCCCAGCAGGTCATTATAGCAGCGCCAGGGTACTAGAGCATCGATTGAGTACTATGCGGTCATATAGCAGGTCATTACTGTAGCAGTACTATTCACATGATGGGCTTTGGGAAAAAAATTGTAGCCTACATGCCATATAATGGGATAAATGAACATTAGGACTTAGAGATATGTAATGGGTCTCCCTCAACCTAGTTAAAATAGGTCTTTTCTTTGATTTAATAATATATTAGTATTCAGCCCCAACCTTCAAAAAAGATATGATTTTACAAGGACATGGACTAATGACACCATCCAAGTTATTTCATGGGATGGATTAAGATGATGATGATTTGAATATTATTCTATGAATCACATTTCATTCCATGGGTTAATTATACTATAATTATTCCTTTAAGAAACCTATATGTTTTCCATGTTTTATTCTATTATGAAATGATGAAAAGTTTATGAAAATCATTTTTTAATTTATAATGAATCTTTTATGATACTATTAAACACAACTGTATTATCTTCATTATTTTATGAGTGATTAATAAATTATATATCCCTCTATTGCAATAAGTAGTGATAGATATATCATGAGAAAATAAGTTCTAGAATAGGTACTGAACACAATTTAGAGAAATGAACTCTATCAATAAGAATAGTATTGGGAGTAAACCTTGAATTAATATCTGATGAAATGGGAAGTTAGCACATTCCACCATGATAGCCTTAGTAGTTATCCATGATAAAGAAAATAAGTTTCCATTATTGTGTGATTCCCACAAACATATGAGTTTTTCATATTTTACTCTCTCAAGGATCAGTATGATTAATTATATTATTATTCTTGTATTAAGAACTACAATTATTTATCCCATGACTCATGATTATGATATATGATCTATGATATGATGGGTATGGTTATAAAATTTTATTATCATTTTATCATAATGTTATGTTGCTATTATGATTATATTATCATCGATGTGTCACTCGATTACCCTTTATGAGTTTCTAATACCACCATTTCTTATTATTCCTTTATCATCATATAAATAAATGATTTTTTAAAGTCATGACTAATAAGGGATATAGTTATGATTAACATACTGATAGATGATTTAGATTTCTCATAAAACACTTTTTTTATGTATCCAAATATACAAAGACACTTAATCAGTGTGATTATGGATTTGACTATAATGTTATGTAATGAATTTCTATATTTTATGATGTAATATCTACATATGAAAATTATGGTTTCTAATATTTCTATTAGGGAAAATTTTAGTTGCTTTTGGAAACTATGGTGAAAATATAATAGTGAATACACTACAACTATGTTTATGTATAAGATATCATTCTAATGTTTAGTTAATGGTCTTCGATAAGCTACGATGAAACTAATTTTAAATAAATTGAGAATAAGTTTTCATGGTATAGACATCATGTATATTTTTTCATGATTATGTGTTTTACCACAATCCTTACTATTTATCACACTATGCATTTTTTTTACATAATGTATTGATCCCAAAGATACCATATTAATGATTAATATGAAGAACAATTCATTGATTTTTTTCTAAGAAACCATTTGTTTTGTTTTATAGAATAAAAAATCATTTTTCTACTCTAATTAAATATTCTAAATCTATGAATCATGATGGAGTTAAAAATTATAAAGGGTGTAAACAAATTCTACTCAGTCATTTATGAGGTAACATCCATCTTCTTTTATTGGGTATACTAATCAACTATTTATTGAGGAATGGATCAGTACAACTAAAATTAAATTTTATAATCCTTCATTTTTGAATCATGAAAAATAATTTTATCTATTTATCATATGTAATATGTATAAGAACAATCGTTGACTCTTATCAAGAACATGGGAAAATAGAAAGAAAATTACTCTATTTGGTGTGAAGAGTTTAAGATATTATTTATCAATAATTACATTCCTCGCATTCAACATATGGAAATAGGGAAGTAATTTCTTATGTTATAGTAGAATGATGTTTAATTAAGTAGTACCTATGAGGAAAATTTTTCATGAATTTCAAGGTTTTCTTTTTGTATTATCATGCAACTTGAATGTAAGGTTTACTGATTCATTAGTGTATTGTAACCAAGTCTCTAATGGGTATTATCTATACGTGACGATATTAGCATTGATGAAAAAATTAAATGTGATATCAAGTGAGATGTGGTGATGGGAGTTACCAATAATTCTAATTGTTTTTATAAGAAAAGAATGTTGGAATTCAAGATAAGTTATAATAATAATAAAACACTTAGTTAAGAAGATACTATTTACATTATGATCAATGTGTGTAAGAACACGTATTTGAATTTATCTAAAGGGAATTAGTAAATGATTTTTGTGTTCAACGGAAGGTCGTTGAGCTATAAAATTAAAAACTTTTCGGAGAAAAAATATTTATAACAAGGGATAGAAATTACCAGAAAATGTACAACATAGACTCTTGCGTTTTAATAGGAACTAGAAGGATCATTATGCAATCCATTTCATAAAGAAAATTATTAATGATAATGATATAAATTACAAACCTCTCAATCCCTGAGGGAAAGGGATATATCATGTGATCACTATTTCAAATGAATGGTACAATAAGGATGTGGTTAAAGTACACATCCTATCCACCCTAGAACAACAAATTTTTATTTTATTCTATATCAACTCACTCTTTTCTATTTGGAGGATGTTCTATGGTTATCACTATACAAACAAAATATTATATTAATTTCCAATGGAAAATACTTCTATTCTATGGAACTAGATTTCTTTTCCAGAAGGGATGTTTTTATTAGTGGGTTATAGAGAATTTAAATATCATAGATAAACCTATTATATGTGATTTATTTTATGTCTTTAGAGAATAGTTTCCTAGTTATCTCCAAATCATGATGTTTAGTTGTCAATTGAACTCAAACATGATGATTCAACGAATTAAAATACTCTATATTGAATTTATGATATAGAGATATATGAAATTAAGTAGAAATTATATAAGAATAATTATAATGTATTCATTTATAAAATTTCATAACCATGGGTTGAAACTTTTTTTTAAATAAAAAAATGGATCGGTACGATAGTATCATCTAAAAATGAACATGATCTCATTCAAGGACAAGTATCCTCTACCTCGTATTGTTGAGTTTTTTTATAAACATGGAATAGATAAATATTATTAAAAGAGTGAACATTTTTATGGATATCATCTACTGAGGATAACGAAAGGTAATATATCAGGGACAAAAATCAAAACATGTTCTAGACAAAATAATTTATAGTTATTCCATTTGGTCTTAATAATTCCCCCATTATCATCTGGGATTTAATGAATAAAATATTTTGATAATATCATGACTATTTTATTGTAGTAATTTTAGACTACAATATTATATATTCAAAGAGAAACTAATAGAATAACGACAACATGAGGATAATATTGGAGATGCAATGGTTGGATAATCTGTATGAAAAATTACCATATTTTATTTTGGTCTCCAAAAAATCATTTTGGGGTCATATAATCTCAGGAAAGGGTATATTGATGGAGACATTAGAGAAGGATGCTATTGAACAATGATGCAAACCGACCATGGTAACTAGGATCCCTATTTTTTCTAGTTTGGATATATTTTTTCATTTATATGTGGATAATCATTTATAGCTATATAATCCACTATCTAGGTAAACTTAGTTGATATCCATGTTCTTTTGGATCTATGAATGTGAGGAAAATTTCAATAAACTAAATAAAATGTTTGTTTAGACACCTATTCATTCAATAACCAATAGTAGAGATGGGTCTATGATAGATATTGTTGTATCAATGATGGGACGGGGATGATTCCTCATACATAATTATTTGGTTATAGACTATTACAATTCAATATTTGTGTTTTATGAAAGAAATTACCCAACTCATGATTTATATTTGTATGTGAAAACGTAGACGTTAATTATATTGATGAATCAAAATTATTAATAATTGTGTGACACATATACACATCATAAAAGATTAATGAATATATTTTCTAATGAATTGTAGAATATGTTCCAGATAATATCATTAGAGTTGATTAAATATTTTTACATCTGAATACATTACAACCCTTGGAATGTGAACAATTTGTCAGATTCTATAATTCAAATTAGTCATGCTAGATTATCTATGATATGGATTAAAAAATAACCAATATTTATATATTTTCAATTTATGCATCTAGAAATGTTGATGGGATGGGGAAAATATTATCTTTCTCAAATAATTGTTCAACTGTTTCTCAATGTAAATATTAAATTGGATAAAAAGGAAGATATAGAACTAAAAAGTATGGTGGGAAATGTACTTTAGTTAAATCCTGATTATGATGGAATGATTTGGTTTATAAAATATGTAATTTTGACATTAGTACCATAAATTAAGAAGGAGCTGTTGTATGAAGTTTATATTTCATCATTATTAATTCGTCTAGAATGTAATGAGATGTATAGAGATCTAAACCAGTATTTCAAGTTTTAATATTAATAGAGATAATGCAAGTTATATTTCCATGTGTTTGGTATTATAAAAATTATAGGTTGGGAGATTTATGCATTAGAGGAAGATACAACTATTACCTATATCGTAATGGAAATGGGAAAACATCACATTTATTTTTTCACCTGACAATTAAAAAAGTCTAAAGGATATAATTCTATTTGGGATTTAGTTGACCACCACAAGAAATTGAAAAATAAAATTTCTATTATAAAATATTTCGCCATTAATTAGAAGTACATAACAAACATTAAATAATTAGTATGTTTTCATGATGTACAACATTATATAGGATCTTATAAGGATAATAAGATTACCTCAATGTTTTGGAGAAGTCATCAATATGCTCTTGATAGAGAGTTTTGTTTAATAAAAAATATCATCCTTGAAATAATGCATAGTCTTAGAGAAACATTATAACCCCGAATGCTATGTGGTTTTCTATTTTAATTTATTTTAAAGGTGGATTAAATCGACACCTACCTCTAAATGGGATTCTTACAATAAAATTTTTACATGTGCATTCAAATGGATCCTTATGAATACCTATACATATATAAGTTTATAACTATTATATTTTCAGAGGATTTTTTAGAAAAAAAATGGGAAATAAGCTTGTTGAGGATACTTTAGATAAATTAAAATCCATTTATTAACAAATAACAGAAGCTCATATTCAAAAAAAATATTTAAATAAAGAATATTAGAAAAATATTAATTAAAAAGATGTTGAGAATGTATTCCTTTGAAAATATCAAGGTAAAAAGGTAATACGAATAAAAAATATTGGAATGATGAACCCTATGTATATTTTCATCTTTAATATTCTTGATCACAGTGGGACTCTAGCTTATCCCTCTGTACTTCCACTGAATCTCTCTCAAGTTCATGATGTGTTCTTTTTTATCAATCTTGTTGATCTAAATAACTGATCCTTATCACATGCTAAACATATTGGTTAGTCCATTGGAGCATGATCATTCATATAAAGAATAAATAGAATAAATATTTTATAATTGAGATAACATTCCACGAAATAAGACTACCAACCTAAATAATGTTTTCTGTAGAAATAATTTTTTTAATGATGATACATTGAAATAACATGATGTGATGAAATATAGATATTCCATTTTTATTATTTAGAGTAAGGTTATTTTTTGGGATAAATTTATTTCAATGGTTGTAGACTGTAACAAGCTATTATTTTTTGATACATTTATTTTTTAAATAAATTTAATTTCATTGATAGAATATGATATATTTATACCCACATTTAAATGAACCATATTATAGTATACCATTATAATACAACCATTAAATTTTTTAGTGAATATGAATAAAAATAATTTTAATTTTGTGGATAAAAATTTTATAGAATGAGAATATATTTTTAAATATGTACTCTAGTTTTACTAATGTTTTTATATGATTCAAAAATAATTTTTTTTCATCAATGTATTTTATTTCTCTATGTTAGAAAACAATATAATAAATTATAATTACTTTTGGATAATTTATTTGAAAAAATATACTTCATTTTTAAAATAATCATATCAAATTTAATAAATGGTGAAATTTTTGGAATTATCTGAATTGTTTAATTTTTCTATGAATCGTGAACAATATAAAATTTTCAAATTTATTCATTTATTTTCATTAAATAATTTCACAAAAAAGGCCAATTATATATTATATTCAACATTACATTTAAATATTTCTTATTTTATTTCTAATAATCTAATTAATTCCATTTCAATATGAAATATTCTTGAGTTTGATATATGTTAATTTTTATGATTAAATTTTTTTTATAAATATTATTTTTCATTGTGTGTTATGACGTTATGTTATAGTTAATTGGATCAAACATATTGTGATTTACTATTGAATACCAAATTTTAAATCGGGAGGTAGAAATTTATAACACCGCATGGAATTGCAATTAAATTCAATATTGAATGTATAAAACACTAAGTAACTAAAAAACCACACTTTGTTATAACTGAGCCAATATAGATAATTTTTCATCTTCTATGATTTTAATTTCAATAAAATGACATAAATAGTTGCATTAAATTTGATTTTTAGAGTCTGATTGGACAACTATTATTTTTTTTGAATATTAACCTACACTTATGAATAGAAATATACCCTTATGATTTGAAATATACCCATATTATTAGTAATGTTACCCTTATTAATAGTAATATGACCCTTATTAATAGTATCCTCACCCATGAAAGTATAAATATAAATTACGCACCTTATAAATGAAGTAGAATATTTTTTTAATTATTAATTAAGTATTTATAATTTTGAGAGTGATAAATATTTAATTATAATTTTAAATTAATATATTAATTAATATTCAAAAAATTAGTTCTTAAATAAATATTTTGTTGTCCGATGATTTTAGGATAACATTTTGAGATCATACTTATTTTTTGATAGAATTTTAAAAGTATGTTTAAATATAAAATCATTATTTTTCTAGTAAATAATGATTTTATTTAAAATTTAAATATAAAATATATAGAAATATATTTTAATAAAATGGTGTCTATTTTTTATTCTACAAGTAAAAAAATTAAAAGTTTGAATTTTTGGGATTTTCTTAAAATACATGAATTGTTTTATAAATAGTAGAATAAAATAATTTAAGATAAATTCAATATTCATGGATTAATGAGTCATAGGTGACGTAAAGATGATATAGGCACACTTTGTTGAACTCACATACACCTAATACTGATTTTGGTCATTTAAATCGAGATTATTCAAAGTCTTGCGAAAAAATATTAATCAAAGGATTAAAAATAATGAGAAACCCCTCATCTACTCCACTATATATACCAACCCTCATTACATATTCAATTGGCTCCTCTAAATGATTTTTCATTGCCTATATTCTACCCAAATATCCTCCCAAGCTCCTTCCCCACATCAAGTAGCCCCTGGTCTCATAAAGAGACCAAATCCTCTTTCCTACGGAGGCACTTAAAAAATATTAATTCAAAAGGTAAATTCATCTTTGCAATTATATTAAATTCATTCAAAGTTACTTTGATTTTATATCAATCCTCACCTATCCATGCACAAATTTTATTAAAACACTAGTACCAAAAATTTACTATAATTTTGTAATGATTTTGCATTATGTTTTTATCATCACTCCTATTCCGTTCTTTTATGCAAGAAATAAAAAACACCCTCCTAGATGTACTAATTTACCACAGTTCTGGAAAATGGGTTCTCAATTTCAATTAAAATATTCAATTTCGGTCATGAAACCATTATTATGGTTGAAACAGAGTATAATATATATTTTGTATCATTTATGGTTCTATACTCTTTTTTCACAAAGGGTTTTGATTTATAAATAAAAATGAATATGTAGTCTTCAAAAACAGCAAATGAACCTAAACATTTGCTTTAAAATATTTTATTTTTGGATTAATATTTTATAAAAGTAACCAAATGAAATTTATATCCATGTAACATTTATTACTTTCACGAAAAACATATTAATTTAATTTTGGTAAACCATCCTCAATTTTCATGATTATCTATTCATGTATATAAGTATACAAATCAAGAAACAAACGGACTCGAACAATAAAATTTAACCAATTAACCCATAAAAACGCCCATACTAAACAAAATAAGGTTATATTAAATGAAGGAAATTAAGAGTATGTTATCTAATTATTAATTAATTAACTAAAATTTAATTATTCAAGTCACTAAGATCTAGTAGAGAACACCTTCAGACATAAGGTAAGGATTTATTTATCTCCCTTCCATTTTTGTTAGATATTTAGTATTCACTTCTATTACTTTTTTATGGTGTGTGTATACATACCATTTATGTTTCTGATAATTAATCTCTTTATTTTAATTATATTCGATGTATCATATTATGATTAACAAATTTGGGGAATATTGTCCAATTGATTACAAGGTTTTAATTATTTTCTACCCAAACATCCATTTTCATTCGGGTTTCTCTTATTATCTACTCACATAAATAAAATTATTATTTATTCTTATTCAAATCTCATATATTCGGTTTTAATGTTCTATATATTTTTACCAATCATAATCCTACTTTTTGTTATGTGGAGTTACATGTTCTATAATAATCATTCAAAAACATTGTTCTAAAATGCAAGCCCGATTTAGGGAACCTCTCAAATTCTTAGATATTTTGAAGTTATCACTATAATCTATTTTAATCCATATATATCTTTATAAACTCACACATTTTAACATGGAAAATATATTTTGGTTTATTTCTGGTTTTATGATAGAAGAAATGCCTCGATGCTTTAAAATCATTTAATAATTTCCTTAAATCGCACTAAAATGTTTTATATACAAAGCTTCTTTAAAACACATTTTAAATGATTTCACCTCAATAAGACATAATTTAATCATAATATAAAATTTCAATGACCTTCCCTTTTTTTATTAGGATATAAATGTATACAATATGACTTCATTAAAAATACACATGATTTTCCAAAAGAACTCTTCTTTCCAAAGTAAAAAATCATTCCTCTCATCTCACATTATCTTTATGAGATATATTCCATGTTCACCACTTATCTGTTACATGGAGTGTATTTATTTTACTTTTGTATATCATATTAATAGTCTCCTTGTTCTCATGATATTATTAAAATATTATCATTTTATCATTTCTTGGTGGTGTGGGAAACTTTGTAATATTAATGGAATATTACCTCAATGATTTAACAATGGTATCATTTAAAAGTAATATCATATATGTCAAAATCATTTGTTGAATATTGTAATTCATCCATGATTTTCTCCACTGATATAATTGACCATGATTTATTGAATGGTTTATGATTACATTGTCTGTGGATGTGCTATCTCGAAACCATTTTCTATATTACTCTAAATGGTAAGAGTTTATGTAAAATGATTGGAGAAAATTATATTCCTTTAATGTGTTAGTATTGATATGAAGGTGTATGTTGTTAATGTTTATCCGAATTATTATGATTAATTAATTTAAAATTTATGTGTTGGGAGGGGCTTGCTATAGCCAGTAGTGCATCTGTTAGTCTCATGAGACAAACTATGGTCTTGGCACGAGGAATTGAGAGTTTGTTTATCTATAGTAAGGGAATGAGGTTTTAAAGGTGTGGTTATGTTGTCCTGCATTATTTATTCCATCATTATGAAGCTATTAATTGAATGTTCTAGTTGTTATTTGACTAGTAGAATACCCCTGATTATGATTTACTATGACATTATTTATTCAGCTCTTATTCCTACCATACTATGTAACGGTTTATATTTACTGTCATGTGTTTTTAGTTATTCACCATACCTGCTGTTTATGTCTACGATATCACCCATTTTATTGTTTACCCTTACTAAGCATCAGATATCACCACATTTATTGTGTTTTATTTTTCCCTTAGATGCGAATTGGTGTATTATGAATGAATTTCTGGGATAAACGTAGATTGGTTGATGTTACCAACAAAACATATATTCTTTTTTTCATTTCCAGTTGTAATTTTTAACCAATGTATATATCTGGTTTTCCAAAGCTACTAAACTACTCAGTCTTTTGGGAATCATATTCCATGTTTATATGACAGTGTAATGAAAGTTTTCAACCACTCTAGGATTTTGGGGTCTGGGAATTATAGTTGGTATCAGAGGAAGTTCAATAGAAAAAATGGAAAATATATTTTGAAAATATAGGTGGGAAAACCATAATATAGAAATGATATTACACTTACAAGAACATCCTAGAATTTTGTAAGGAATATATTATTTTTCTATTCCTATAAAAATAATCTATGTTT
The DNA here is from genome assembly GCA_963277665.1 of Viscum album. Classification (NCBI taxonomy): domain Eukaryota; kingdom Viridiplantae; phylum Streptophyta; class Magnoliopsida; order Santalales; family Viscaceae; genus Viscum; species Viscum album. The sequence goes on along the minus strand of OY728141.1, from coordinate 511,029,334 downwards.
GGATACTACAAGTGAATGTGGTTCTGGAACACATGTACCTAAGAGAAACAAATCAAAGAACGAGTTTTGGGATTGACACGTGGTAACCTGTTACACGACAATTGGCCTTATAGTTCATGTGGATTGACATTCCCATTGTATATTCGTAGGATAGTTCACATTTTCATTACAATACATTATGAAGGATTTATGACCCCAATGTATCCAAAGTATATTATTCAAGGATTTGTGATGCATAAATATCTATTATGTAATGTACCATGTTTAGTGTTATATAGAGTCCATAATTTATAATTTAATTTAGTACATGGAATTGATTACAAATAGAACATAGCTGAATGAAAGAGAACTTCACCATTTAACATGTTGTAAAGAGTAAGGGGGATCATATCTGATACGGTCTTAAGTCATCATTTCGAAAGATAGTAGTACCCAAATTATCCTCATCATATTAAGAGATAATATCATTCTTTAATATGGAATATAATGAATTCTTTGAGTCATATGGATTTGAAGTGAATCAAGGGATGAATAGAGTGGCATAGAAAATAATATTTAAAGGGATAAATAAAAATGGTAGTTTTACAAATTGTGGTACCTGTGGAAGGAAAAACCCTAGAGTTAGCTCAAAATGAAAATGGGTATGTTATAGGTGTGGAGAAAAGGGCCAAAAAGATTATAATTACTAGGGTAATAAAATCGATTTCAATGTACTGGACTTTATATTATGCTCATCCTTAACCATTACATATTATTGAATTACATTACAAATTCACATCGAGTATCATTTTCGTTTTAGATTTTTTGAGTATTAGGACTATAAAACCCCATGCTTCCACCGTACGCTTCACTTTGAATAATACAATAGAATGTGTTGTATGCAACTTCGAGTTCAAACACACCACAACCAATCAAACAAGATATTATAAATATTAATACCCACGTTTTGAAATTTTTTAAATTTTATCATTTAAAATGGACTTCATTTTTGGATTCGGAGTATTGAAATTATCATAGGTGGAATTATTGGTATTTTTCTGAAAACCTTCAATTTATGATGAATAGTTAAAAACACTTAGTTATAGATTAAAACCAAAATTTTATTTAAATAATTATGTATTTTATTTAAAACTATTTTCTGTCAAAATATATACATAATACCTATATAAGTTCAATATAATTCATTGGAGTCAGTTTATAATAATTTGAGATATAATAATATATTATTGAACTTTTTACCGTCTTTTACCCACCACCTATGAGGATTTGAAAATTTACATAAGTCTAAATTTTACCACTTCTGTGAGTTTAATTTCAAAAATCTGAGAGACACAGTGGATATCAGTAAGTAAAATGTGGTTCAATAATATGAAAATAATTTTTTATTAGTAACTTTTTACTTTTATTTACCACGGTTAAAAGTAAATAGGGTAATTAAGGGTAAAATTGATATTATTATTACCCTAAAACATGTAATAATTCTATTAGATCAGTATAATTCCACCAACAACAACATTAGAAATAAATTACGATCCATTAGGTCCACATGAATTATATTAGAACATTTATTATTATTTAATTCAAAGAATAGTTTAAAGTGTTAAATTCAAAGTTTAATAACTAAGACATTTTTAATATATGGTTACACATAAGAAAAATTCGACTATTAAAATTATTTAGAAATCTAAAAATATTTCCTACATAATTTTATTTTATTTATAATTTTTAGACATTAAGTAATTTAATTTATTTATTACACAATGATGATGCAGTAATTAATTAATTAATGAAATATTAAAATAATCGAAATTATAAATATCCAAATAAATGTAATTTGAGACTTATTATGAATTAAAATAACATTATATGTTAATATGACATGTTAGGGTGGGTTAGATGATTATTTTTCAAAGTAATACTGCTGTTATGAATTTAGAAAAATCAAAATACCAAATAGTATCAAAATTGACAAAAAAAATTTCAATAAAATATTTTAATATTAATTGATATTCTATTCCTGGAAATATAAGGATAAGCCAAAGGTCTTAAATAATAGTATATATGTCATTAATGAACCTCTTGAGTTTCTAATGAATGTTTATAGAATGTTTATTAACCATATAATAGAAAAATACAAAGAGACATGGTAAATGTCAAACTATTTAACTAAGAGTTAATTCTTAAATATAATGTTAATATAGTGACCCAAACCTGAATAAAACCTATTTTTTGAGTGGTTTTCAACCCATACCCACCTTATCCTTTAAATAATCCATTTTTATCCATTAAAAACAGAATATAATTTTATTATAAAATAATATTTCTTGCTTTTCCTATAGTTCCCCTCACCCCTCTTATAAAAGGGCACTCCCCCTTCCCTCAAATTCACACCTTAAAATCATTTCGGATCGGCCAAAACCTGGCCAAATACCCTCTCAATTGTCCCTCTTTCATCTTATTGGCCTTCCAGTAGTTAGAAATCCAACCTATGGAGCCCTTTTGATCAAATCAAATGGAAGAAACTGAAGAAGAGGTAAATATTTCAACACCTCTTTCAAGTTCATTTCATCTTCCACTTCATCTTTCATTGTTGTTTCCATTCAAAAATAATAAAAATACTATCTTTTATATACTATGATGTTATTATTTATATGGTACCACCATATTAATTATTATATCAATCTTTTGAATGACATGTCACAATACGTACGTACGTACGGCTTACCGTCTCCACGTCGTGGTGTAATTGTTATTCAATACATTATTATTTGTATGGGTATAATAATGTTGTGTAATTGATGTAAATAATAAATATAACATGATAATTATTCTTTATGTATGATATAACATCCAATTATATGTTATTTTAGTATCAAAATAGTTATATGGTCGCTCATGCGTATGTACGGATTACCGTCTCTACAATCGTGATATGATTCATTCCCCATCGCATCCATTCAAGACTAATTTTTATTTGAGGATTAAAAATATTTTTCAAAGAAAAAATATCATTTTGAATATGAATAATATAAATCATATCAACAAAAAAAATTACTTTCATAATAATGCATATAAAGGAAAACGAATCAGTTGACACCCGAAACGATGATACTACTAAGAAATTATCAACAAAGCTATGTTAAAAGTTCATATATGATATTATATTAATGTATATGATTCTTGTATAATTTAATAAAAATTAGTTGACAATTATACAAGAGGTTAAATTACTCTCGACCAAGGAAAATTACTAGGTAAGAGTTAATTTCACAATCTCTTTATTATCCAAGGCTGTTTCTATATAAGTATCTACTACCACCTATTTATCATCAACATCCATGTTTCTTAAAAATATATTTCAAAACATTCTTACAATTTTATATACTATGGGTTAATTTCATTTATACTCATGTTTTTCTTTTTATAAATTTTTTATATAGTAATCTTCCCATCATTTTCCAAACGAGGTCCTTTATATCCTTTTCAACAAAATTAAGGAAGGAATGTCTTTTTTATCATATATGGCGGGTGCAGCTATTTTCCACCATTATAACATCGTCAAAGATTCCCATAAAATCTAATATGAATATTTCAAAACTAACTGTTTTGTTTTATAATTAAATGAATTTTATATGATTTCAAAATAGAATGAGATATTACTCAAAAAAATGCTTTGATTTCATCAATGTCAACATCCATTGATGGATTTTAAGTTTATTTGAAGTTGATTTATTATGATATAAAACATCCAAATTATATTAAAGGTTTTGTGATATGTTTGACTGTGGATGTGTTATTTTTATACCATTCATTATTTATGGATAATGTATTGACATTTCATATTCTAGTTTAAATACAAATGTTTATGTTATGTTTAAACCTTTTCATATGAGGAATTCATTGGACTTGTTATATGACATGTGGATCCCTCTATAGATCATCGATGCATTAGTAGGTCTCATGAGACAAACTAGTGTCTTGGCATAAGGCTTTGAAAAAATCTTATTTGTAGTCTTTACACGAGGCCTTGACTATGTGGTTATGAATGTTTGGAATTATGCATTCCATCATTATTAAAGTGACTATTGATATTGCATGTAATTATTCTACTATTAGAATATCAATGTGAGTAAGTAAATGAAATTATTTTGATTTATATTTTCCATATTATGATGAAGTATATGTTGAAAAATATGTTGTTTTAGTTTTATACATTGCCTTAAATTTTTATGCTTATTTATGAAAGTTTCCATTATATTGTTAACCTTACATAGCATTTGAGCTCACCCATTTTATGATTTATTTTTCGTAGGATGCGAAGAAATATATTATGACTGACTAGAAGGGATAGTCGGTGGGATCTCAGTGTTGTCTACGGATACAATTTTTTTGTCGTTTTCCATTTTATTATGTAATGTAAAACTTATGAATGTATCTAGTATTTACAAGGATACTAAAATAATTGGTATTCTGATACGTGATCTTTTGTGATCATTCCAATGTTAAGTAACAATGCACCGACTCTAGGTAACAGGGGTAGAGGCGTTACAGTTGGTATCATGGGAAGTTTAGTACAAAAGTTGGAAACAAGATTTATATAAACTCAGATTAGAGTACCTAGCCCTAAGAAAGACTTTGTGGATTAGTATAGAAGGCATTACTATAAAATTTGTATTATAGAAATTTTGTGAGTTTTCCAAGAAATACATCCCTGCCTAGATAAGATCAGGTAGAGGCTGCTCTAGCATAGATGTACATAGGGGTAAAACCCAAAAACACCACTTTGAGCTAGACTCAAATGAGAACTATTACACGACAATGGGACTTAGTGCACTATTGGTTATGAAACTCCTAGGGGATATTCTTATGATAATTCAAATTTTCATTAAAAACAATTATGAAGCGTTTATGAGTATATAATTTTTCAAAGATTTTTTTTTATTTTTATGGATTATATCCATAAACTGTTCAATTTATGTAAAGTGTTCTACAAGATTGGATTTATGTAGTACGATTCATTAATTTATCTAGTTTATGCCATTGTTTAGAAATGGTTCCTAGTGGAAGGATTGTAAACTGTATCAATGCCCACACTGCATGTATGAATTTACCTCCTGCTACTGATAATTATAGTGGAGGTGGTGATGCAACTGGTGCTGATCAGCTAATCACCATACTGGGACAACTCCCTTAGGTTATGAATAATAACATTACCCATATGGAGAACCTTTATCTACACCATGGAGGGTCAATGTTAGATATATTCATGAGGAAAAAATCACTAACATTAAATGTGGTTACAAATCCACTAGTATCTATGTAATGGATAAATTCCTTAGAGAATATATTCCACACCTTGGGGAGTAGCGAAATGAAAGAAGTTTTCATGGGAGTTTACCGCCACACTGGTTATGATGATAAATGGTGGTTACTGATTCAAAACACAAAGGAAGATTATGAAGTATCAAATATGTAATGGAGGGTGTTTAAAGAAATTTTCATTTAAAAATACTTTCCTCATGACCATCGAGTGGATATAGAAAGATAATTTCTGAGTCTGAGGCAAAAGGAGGATGAGAATGTTGCAATGTATGAAGCTAACTTTACAAGGATAGTGAGGCATGCTGCAGATTATATACATAACCCATGAAGTAATAATGACCTTTTTGTTGATGGGTTAATACTATTTATCTTTTGACATTTGTCTCAAAATCCTTCTCGTCATAAGAAGATATTGCCTCATGTGCTATCAAGACAAGAAATGAATTCTCTATGTCTTACGCCTTTAAAGAAAAGAAAGAGAAGAATAAATCTTATGAACACTCTGAAATTGAAATAAGGGGAATAAGGGAAATGTTGAAAATCCGTGCTACAGTAAATTTGGGATGAAACAGCCTGGTAATCGCCTAAATGTAATGGGAGTCTGTTACAAGTGTGGTGATAAAAGACACCATTCTCGTGATTGCAAGGGAAAGAAAGTGGATGTCGATGTTGAATTCTACAATTGTATAGAAAGGGGGAATTATGGAAATGAATGTCCTAAGCGTTAGGGTAACTTTCATTAGAAAAGGCGAAGGGATCAAGAACAAGCTTATGCTATCACTACTCCTGAGGTTGATGCTCTGAAAGACACGGTGGCAGGTAATTTAGTGGTTTCCTCAAGTTTAGAAAATTCTTTTTTTGATTATGGATCATCGTATAGTTTAATATTGTCTTAGTTTTCTAATAATATTATATAGTTACAATTTTCTTTAACATGTGATATTTCTATCAAAACTCCTATGGGAAGTATCATTGCAACAACGTTTTGTGAATCAGTCCTCATTAAGGCATATAAATGTTCTTTATATACTGATCTCATCGTCAAACCCATGATTGAATTTGATATAATCCTCTGTATGGATTGGCATTCAGAACAAGATGTGAAAATTTATTATAAGAATAAGGAGGTTACATGTCTTAATGATGATAAGGAGTAACATATCTTTAGAGCAAAAACATCACTACCTAATTCATATCTAGATTAACAACCAGTAGCTCAACTAAATATAATTATTGGAGCGGAAGAGAATGAAATAACTGTGGCTGTGGAATGGAATGTTCAAATAGATTATGTACCTATTGTGAAAGAATATGTGGATGTGTTTCCAGAAGATTTACCTGGAAATCCTCCAGAACAAGAAATTGAGCATTCCATTTATTTAGTTCCTGGCTCAAGGCCCATATTGAAGACCACTTATAGAATGGCCACTGTGGAATTAGAGGAATTAAAGAAACAACTAGAGGAATTATGTAATAAGGGATTTGTTTTCCCTTGTGTTTCTCAATGGGGATCCCCTGTCCTTTTGTTATGAGGAAAGATGCATCTATGAGGTTGTGCATTGATTATAGGGGGATAAATGCTATTTAAATAAGGAAAAAGTTTCCCCTACCTCGCATTGATGATTTATTTGACCAACTTCATGGAGCTCAATTCGTTCAAAGATTGACCTTCGATATGGATATCATCAATTGTGTGTGAAGAAGGAAGACATTCCGAAAACAAGATTTCGAAACAGGTACAGGCATTACGAATTTACAGTAATTCCTTTTGGATTGACTAAAGCACCCTATGTCTTCATGGATCGAATGAATAGAGTTTTAAAGGAATTTCTTGATGAATCTGTAGTGTTATTTATTGGTGATATGTTGGTATACTTCAAAATCTATGAAGATCATGAAAATAACTTGTGAATTATTCAGAAGACTCTTTGAGGACATGAATTATAAGAGAACTTAAGCAAGTGTGAATTCTGTCCTCAGGAGATTTCTTTTCTTGTCCATATTGTATCTAAGGATGGAATCTCTGTTGATCCATCTAAGACCAAAGAAATCCCTGAATTTCCAGCACCAACGAGTATAACCGAGGTACACAGTTTTATTGGTTTAGCATGTTATTATCGATGTTCTATCTAGAATTTTTCTCGGTTGGCTAACCCGTTAACAAAGATCACTAGAAAAAGGTGTTAAATTATTTTGGAAAAAAGAGTGTGAAGAATGTTTTGATGAACTGAAGGGAATAATTTTCAATGCTCATATATTGACTCTAACATTGTGGAATTATGTGTTTGTTATTTATAGTTATGAATTAAAGAAAGGACTTGGTTGTGTCCTTATGCAGAATTATAGGGTTATTGCCTATGCATCACGACAACTAAAAATACATGATCAAAACTATCCTACGCATTATCTAGAGTTAGCATCTGTAATATTTTCTTTGAATATTTGGAGACACTATCTCAATGGTGAAAATTGTGAGATATATATTGATCAAAAGGGTTTGAAGTATATTATCCCACAAAAAGAACTCAACATGAGGAAAAAGAGATGTCTTGAACTACTAAAGGATTATGATTGTACTATACACTACCACCCGAGAAAAGAAAATAAGGTGGTAAATTCTTTGAGTAGAAATGATCATGCCATTTTGAACAATATGGGAGTTGAAAGAGATCATATTTTCATGGATATTGTATAGATGTATATAAGAATAACCACAGAAGGTGAAACATTAATGATTTTACAAATGGTTTCCGAACCATCTTTTATAGAAAGGATAAAAAGTACATAGGTTGATGATGAGGATTTTCAAAATAATATTATAGATGTGAATGATGGGAGATTGAGTGACTTTGTATATGAAGATGAAATTTTGAAATTTGTGAAGAGACATTGTGTTCTCGATATACCTGATCTAAAAAAGGAATTGTTGGATGATGCTCATAGTTCCAATTTCTATATACACCCAGGGAGCACCAAAATGTATAGATATTTTAAGGAACATGTTTTGTCGGACAACATGAAGAGGGATATTTCTGATTTTGTGTCATGATGTATAGTTTGTCAACAAGTGAAAGCTAGAAGGAAACAGCCTGTAAGAGTCATGCATCCTCTTCCCATACCTGAATGGAAATGGGATAATATTACAATGGATATTTTCAATTTGTTATGAAGGTCTCCTAGAAGGAACAATGCAATATGGGTCATTGTTGATTGTCTTACCAAGTCATCACATTTTGTTGCTATAAGAGAAGATTTACCACTTGAACGTTTTGCAAGGCTGTATATTAATGATGTTATAAGACTTCATGGTGAACCCCTATCAATTGTTTCTGATCGTGATCCCCATTTTACATCAAGGGTCTTGAAAAGTCTTCAGAAATCCCTAGATAATAAAACTTGTTTGAGAACTGCCTACCACCCAAAAACAGATGGACATTCAGAATAGACTATTAAAACCTTAGAAAGTATTTTGAGATCATGCTCACTTGACTTTCACGGAATGTGGGATCAATATTTACATCTAGTAGAATTTTCATATAACAATAGCATCCATTCAAGTATTCAGATAGCACCATATGATGCATTATATGGAAAGAGATATCGCACACCGACCAGTTGGGATGATTTTGGTGATAGAAAACTAATAGGCCTAGAACTTTTGGAGGAAACTATGGAAAAGATGATGGTAGTCCAAAACCACATCAAAGCATCTCAACGTAAATAGAAGAGCTATGCTGATAACCGAAAGAAGGATTTGGTATTTCGGGTAGGAGGTCATGTTTTCTTGAAGGTATCTCCATGGAAGGGTTTTATACATTTCGATAAGAATGGAAAATTTAATCCCAGGTACATCGGAACATTAAAACTTCTAGAACGATTTGGTGTTGTAGCTTACCATTTGGCAATGATGCCAAGTCTCTCCAAAGTTCACGATATATTCCACATATCACTGTTGAAAAAATACATTCCTAACCCAACACATGTACTCACCTATGTGGAATTAGAACTAGAACCTGATCTATATTATTGGGAAGGGCCTGTCAAGGTTCTTGATATAAGATAAAAGTGATGAGAAACCAGATGACTCATATGGTAATAGTTCTATGGAGAAACCATAAGTTGGAAGAGGCAATGTGGGAACCCGAAGAACTTATGATGAAGAACCACCAAGAGTATTTGTATGCAGTAATATTTTAGAAATTTCAACAGATAAATTATTTTAAGGAGGGGATAATTAACACCCCAAGATTCCATGGTATGCTTCTCCATGAATAATAAAATACCATGTGTTGTACGCTACTTCGAGTTCGAACAGACCACAACCAATCAAACTATCCGCTATAAATATTAATAACCATATTTTAAATTTTATAAAATTTATCATTCAAAATAGACTTCATTTTTTGTATTTGGAGTATTGGAATTATCTTAGGGTGATTTTTTGGTATTTTTCTGAAAACATTCAATTCTTGATGAATTGTGAAAAACACTAAGTTATTGTTTAAAACCAAATATTTATTTATATAATTATTTTTATTATTTGAATTTATTCTATGAAAAAATCTATACAAAATTTCTATGAATATTCAATGTAATTCATTGGAGTCAATTTATAATAATTTTAGATATTTAAAAAATTTATTGAAATTTTTACCCTCTTTTACCCACCTCTTAAGAGCATTTTCAAATTTACATAAAACATAATTTTAACTCTTCTGTGAGTTAAATTTCAAAAATCCAAGAGACATAGTTTATATTAGTAAGTAAAAGGTTGTTCAATATGATAAAAATAATTTTTCATGGATAGTACTTTTTTAATTTTATTTACCAAGGTTAAAAGTAAATAGCGTAATTAATGGTATAATTGTCATTATGATTACACTAAAACATGTCCTAATTATATTGGATAAGTATAATTCGACGAAAAACAACCTTAGGAATAAAATATGATCCTTTAGGTCCACTTGGATTAGATTAGGATATTTATTATCATTTAATTCAAAGAAGAGTTAAAAGTGTTAAATTCAATTTTTAATAACTAACTCATTTTTAATATAGGGCTACACATAAGATAAATTAGACTATAAATATTCATTAGAAATATAAAAATATATCCTACATAATTGTATTTTATTTATAAGTTTTAGACATTATATAATTTATTTTATTTATGACACAATGATGATGCAGTATTAACCTAATTAATGAAATATTAAAATAATTGATATTATAAATATCCATATAAATGTAATTTGAAGATTTTTATGAACTAAAATAATTTTATAGGTTAATATGACATGTTTTAGTTGGTTAGTATAATTTTCACTAAATAATAATTCTGTTATGAATTTATAAAAAACAAAATACCAATTATTGTCAAAATTGACATAAAAGGGTTTTTAAAAAAAATATTATATTATTAATTGATATTCTATACCTAAAAATCTATGGTTTGGCCAAAGGTCTTAAATAATATTATATATGTCATTATTTAACCACTTGAGGTTATCATGGAAGTTTATAGTATGTTTTCTAACAATATAATATAAAAATACAAAGAGACATGGTAAATGTCAAACTATTTAACTAAGAGTTATATCTAAAAAATAATGTTTATACAGTGACCGAAACCTATCTAAAACCAATTTATTGAGTGGTTTTCGACACATACACACCTTTTCATTTAAATAATAAATTTTTGAACCCTAGAAACCGAAAATTATTTAATAATAAAATAATAATTTTAGCTTTTCCTTAGGTGCCCCTCACCCCTCTTATAAAAGGGCACTCCCCCTTCCCTCTAATTCACACCTTAGAAGCCTTTTTCCTCAGCCAAAACCTGACCAAATACACTCTCAACTATCCTCGTTTCATTCTAGAGGCCTTAAATTAGTCATAAATCCATCCTATAGATCTCTCTTGATCGAATCAAAAGGAAGAACATGAAGAAGAGGTAAATATTTCATCACATCATTCAAGTTCCATTCATCTTCCACATCCTCTTTCTTTGTTGTTTCCATTCTAAAATAAATAGTTCAGTATCTTCTATATAATGTGATGTTATTATGAATTTTGTACAACCATGTTCATTATTCTATCCATCCTTTAAATGACATGTCACCATACGTGCATACGTACGGATTACCATCTCCAAGTCGTGGTGTAATTGTTTTTCAATACATTATTATTTGGATGGGTATAATAATGTTGTGTAATTTATGTAAATAATAAATATAACATGACAATTATTCTTAATATATTATATACCTTTAAATTATATATTATTTTAATATCAAAAGAATGATATTGTCGATTGTGCATACATACAGATTACCGTCTCCACGAACGCGATGAGATTCATTCCCCTTCATATCCATTCAAGAATAATTTTAATTTGAGATTAAAAATAAATTTTAAATACTTAATATCATTCTAAATATCAATAAGATACATAATACCCCAAAAAAAATTACTTACATAATAAATAATATAGAGGAAAACATATCATTTGACACCTAAAACGATGATACTACTAAGATATTAAAAACAAAGAAATGTTTAAATATCATATATGATATAATATTATTGTATACGATTCTTTTATAATTTAATAAAAATTATTTCACCTTTTTAAATGAGGGTATCCAACCCTCGACCAAGGAAAAGTAAAAACATATTGGTTAATTTCACAATATCTTCATTATCCGAGGTTGTTTTTATGCATGTATCTAATTGGACCTCTTTATCATCCACATCCTTGTTTCTTAAAAATGTATTTAAAAAAATTTGTACTATTTTATAGAATATGGGTTAATGTAATTTATTCCCTTTTATGTATTTTTATAAGATGTTTACAAAGTTATCATTCCATCGTCTTCTTAACAAGGTCCATTATAACCTTTTCGACAAAATTGAGGTAAGAATGTATTTTTTTAACTTATATGGCAGGTGTGGTTATTTTATTCCATTATAACATCATCAATTCTTCCATTACAAGCTTATAAAAATATTTTCAAAATAAATTTTTTCTTTTATAATTATTGGAATTTTAAATTGTTTCAAAATAGAAAGATATATTTCTCTAAAAATGTTTTTTATTTCGATTATGTCAAAAACATTTGATGGTTTTTAAATTTATTTGAATTTTATATATTATGATACAAAACATCCATATTGTATTAAAGTTTTTTTGATATTTTTTTCTATGTATGTGTTATTTTTATACAATTCTTGTATTATGGATAAAGTATTGACATTTCATATGCTAGTTTTAATACGAATGTATATGTTATGTTTAAATCTTTTCATATGAGGAATGCATTTGACATAGTATGTGATGGGTGGAGCTTGCTATATCTCCTAGATGCATCAGAAGATCTCATGAGAATAACTAGTGTCTTGAAATAAGGCCTTGATGAAATAGTATTTGTAGTCTTGGCACGAGGCCTTGACTATGTGGTTATGAAAGTTTGGAATTATGCATTCCATCATTAAGAAAGTGGCTATTGATATTGCATTTGATTATTAGACTACTAGAATATCGATTTGAGTAAGTAAATGGAATTATTTTTATTTTATATTTACTGTATTATGAAGATGTTTATGTTGAAAAGGATTTTTTTTAGTTTTAGACATTTACTTAAATGTGTATGCTTATTTAGGAAAATTTTCTTTATATTGTTATCCTCAATGAGCATCTGATCTCAACTATTTCTATGTTTTATTTTTTCCAGGATGCGAAGAAGTATATTATGACTGACCTGTAGGGATAGTCTATGGGATCTCAGTGTTGTCTATGGAAAAAATGTTGTTTTTCTTTTCCATTTTATGATGTAATGTAACCCTTATGAATGTATATAGTATATCCAAAGCTACTAAACTAATCGTTCTCTCGAGACTTGATCTTTTGTGATCATTCCAATGTTATTTAATAATGCACTGAATCTATGTAACTGGGGATGGGGAGTTACAAGGACATAACAATTACATTACATCACAATAATTACAAAGTAAACACTTCAACTTTGTTTCCATTTTTTTCATTAAAAAACTCATAAAAAAAGAAACATGTCTAGTTCAATTTTTAGACAGCATGACTTTTCCAGGATCTCATCCATACCCTTATCCATATTTAAGTCTTGGGAAAAACTTTTCAAAACATGGGATGAACATAAAAATCTTAGTAATGTTTATAAAACAAGGAAAGGAACCATTTACCCACCAATAAATAGAAATCAATGATACCCGACTTTTCAATCATAATATACCTCATGAAGTCATAAAATTTATGAATAAAAAATAGAAATCATAAATCATAAAGTTTACAGATAGATTACATAACCTAATTACTTTTTATCATTCACAAATATTTAGGGAGCTACCGTTGGAATACCCATAATGGTATATTTCCTAAATCACTTAGTAGATACAATAACGTTTACCTTCATCACGTTACCCAATTCATTGGAGAGCTATCTCGAGCTCACCCGCCCATGGTTTATCATGGAACCACCCATATACGTAAACAATTCACAATAAACATAACATATTCATAACACATAAAACAATCATAAAAAAAAGATATCATTTCCACATTTCAACCAAAATATTTCATTTAAAGATATAGACATAATCAAGGCTTTATCAAACCATTTTCGAAACAATTTAAAACATTTAATAAATTAATTCTTGAATCAAAGTATCCCATACCACTTTGAATCATTTGAATGAAATTTTGATTTCAAAACATTAATGTACATATTATAAAATCCTTAACACCATTTTTAAAACATAGAAATTAATGATAATGATTTAGATGAATAAATCTATAAAACATGTAAAATGATATTTTTGTCAAAGAGTTTCTAACCAAATGAGTGACGATTGAATAAAAATAATTGAGGAATAACTTTAATAAATGATTATAATATCATGTGAATAAGGAGATTAATGATATAATATTTCAATGGGCAGTATATACACCATCAAAATGTGAATTTGGTTCACAACAACAAATAAGTCTCAAAGGAATGTAAACTGAGACGAAATACCATACAAAGATTGTAACAATAGATTAAAGATAAATCAAAGACATAATTATGTGTGAAAATTATAAATAAACCCAATATAAGTGGATATTAGGTTTAATAAAATAAGTGTTCATTCACACATATTTATATCACAATGTAATCAAGAAGTATTACATTATCTCAAAGAATTTAAATTGGGTTAAGAAGTTCCCTTACAAAAATTCGACATCCTGACGGCATCACATTAAAATTCAGGAAATGAGATGATGAGAGAAAAAATAGTATCTAATCACATGGATAGAAAACATACAGCAATAATTATATATTATAATATATCCCAACATAAGAAAATGAATATTTATGTAACATTACACAAAATAAGTCTTTAACTAAACGAGTATGGTGAAAGGTTCCCTTAACGATTTTATAACTTACGAAACATAAACCCCATTAAAGAAGGAAAATAAAATGAATATTTAAATACCCATTAATTAAATTATATTACACAAATAATACAATCAGGTTTAGTATATACACATTACAAAAGGACATTGTGGCTGATATAGCTTGAATCACGCGAGAATAAAAAGTCAAATGAAAACCCCTAACATCATGTCTAACATGACTCGTTCATTCATTAAATATCTTGAATAATAAACTAAAGATAATTTATACTTTCTAAAAACCCATTTTAAAGTTTATTATTCATTTTACATCACTTATTACCATGTTAATAACATTACTTAATTATTTAATTTAAATCAGTTTTTTTGTCAATATTTGGTACTTATAATTACAAGTTGTCCATGTGGTCAGAAGCCCATTATATAAAAAATTATATTAATGATTTAGATATCATATAGATAATATATATCCAGTATATATTTATTTATAATAGTCCATATCATTTGGACATAATAAATGAAATGCACCAATCAAGGAGATGAAAATCTGTACGTACGCATGAACGTACATTCATTTATTTTTTCATTTTTAATGAAATGAAAATGTAATGATAAGTAGGTATATCATAATTCCAATATAATATCATATTTTATATACATTACACGATTTCATAAAACCCATATATTATATGTTCCATTTATGGTATTAATGAGTCATATCACTTTGAGGGGGCGGTAGTCTGCACATCCTCAAATAAAATTTTCGTATTTATACAACATGAAAAGAATAAATGTATGGTGTAAATGATAATTATAGAATAATAATGAAAAAAATAAAATATATATCATATATATTTACAGATTCATCAAAATGTCCACCATGAGATGCGGTTGGAGATAATTGAACAATCATCGTTTCGTGAGGCAGTAGTTCGTCGTCCACAGAAACAATATGTTCTTATCCATTAAATGGAGGTGCCTATAGGTGTTGTTTGAATATATCACATAACAACAAGATGGTATATTTAGGATACTATTTTTGTTCTAAAATAATGGAATAAAAAGATTTTATGGGCTTGGAGAAGTAAAACAAATGAAAAGAACATAAGAGAAGACGTTACCTTTAAATAGGGTATCTCCCGTTGGGTAGAACCAAAAGGCTTACTTGAATTGCCTTTTTCCTTGTATAAGGCTTCTAGGAATAAGTTAGGGATTTAGGGAGATTAATTGGGCAGAGTTTGGATGATCCAAGGGGCTTGAGAGGTGTGATTAATGGGTTATAGTT
Source organism: Viscum album (assembly GCA_963277665.1). Classification (NCBI taxonomy): domain Eukaryota; kingdom Viridiplantae; phylum Streptophyta; class Magnoliopsida; order Santalales; family Viscaceae; genus Viscum; species Viscum album. The sequence goes on along the minus strand of OY728141.1, from coordinate 511,013,294 downwards.
GATGAATGTTTATAAGGGAGAGGAGGGGATCTTTAAAAAAGTTTAAAAATATTATATTATTATAAACTGATTTTTGGTTTCAAAGGGTCCAAAACACATTAATTTCAAATATAAGATGAAAATTGTTCTAAATAAAATCATTACATCATAATTTTATAGTTTTTTCGTAGTTTCTTTATATTTTATAATCTCATCTATTTAAATCATTCCTTAATAATGCAATAACTACATCATCATTGTGCCATAAATAATTTTATTTATATGATATATAAAATTTATACATAAAATACCATGAAGTAAGAAAAATTTTATTATTTCTAATATATATTTATAGTTTAAGAGATAACTTATATAACCACATATAAAAATTTGTTTACTAAAAGATATATGTTTATGTCATCTTTGCCTTTACTTTAAATTAATTATTATAAAATGTCATTATCACTCATAAGTGGATCCATGGTGTCCCAAAATCGACCCAAGGATTCCCATTGCCAGAACTGTATCAAAAAATAGGAATATAACACACATTAGTGTAATTTAATAATTTTATAACAATATTAGATTACCCTTATTTACCATTTTTACCATTTAACCCACGGTAAATAAAATATTTACTGAAGTAAATATTAATAATGTATAAAAATAAAAGTTACCTATTTTAAAATTTTAGGACATCTTGATTTCCAATATGGTATCTATTTTTTCAAATTCTACCCACATATGTGGAAGAAATTAATTTAATATCTATTTCTGTGGTCAAAACAAAAACGTGTCTTCAAGAAATAATAACTATCAAAAGATTAACACTTATTTATGTCCAATTTTCAAGGGATATTACGTATAATGACTAAGATTGGATTAAATTGTAAAAATATATTCTAATTACACTTTAAACCAATTTGAAAAGTTAATCTATTGGTATAATTAAGTTAGATTAAAAGGAAGTTTTGAAATAAAAAACACAATTTTTCACTATTCATTAAAAAATGAACATTATCAGAAAAATAAAATAATTCCATCCAAAGAAAATATTGATGTCCCAAATCTAAAGATGAATTTTATTTTATAAAATATATCATATTAAAGTGAAATAAACTATATTAAAACAGGGTTCTCTATCAAAAGGCCAAAAATTAACCTTTTAAAGAATATTAGATTGTTTATGATTAAAATTGTATTGATTGACATTTTAAGATTCTAACATTTATTAGATAAATCTAAAATAATTTAACAAATTAGAATAATCATATTAGAGTATGTATATTAATTCCCTCCATTACAACGGCTATGCATTAACTGCTATTTAAAATTACAATATTATATTATTATTTTCCAAAATAACTCATCATTGTGTACAACATAAGATTTCAATGAAACCAGTTGTTGTGTATCATGTACGCCATCAAACATAGCATCCCCTCTAAAGATAAATTAATATTTAGTTCAAAAATTTTAATTAATATAAAAATATCTTCCACTTTATTTACCTGGGAAGTTACATCCTTCCCCCATTTTGGAAAATTGCATCATCGCAATTTTAAAATTGGGCTCAGAAATTTCATTGAATATCCCAAATCAGAAATAGATCAAATAAAACTATCAATTTAAAAAAATAATGAGAAGTAAAGAGGTCACTCGAGATAACCCATAATAGGATTCTAAGAAAACATGGATTTATAAGAGAAACTATGTGTCAAGTTGTAATGCCCTGACACCAGTTACCTAGAGTTCGTGAATTGTTACATAACATTGTAATGATCACAAGGGATCCAATCCAAAAATACTGATCAGTTTTGTAGCCTTGGAAGTACTAGATACATTAATATGTTTTACATTTTATCATGAAATAAAAACATCAACATTATTTTTTTATCCTTTTGAACAGTCTTATATCCTTAGCCTATCATTGCAGGTCAACAATAAAATACTTCTTCATATCCTGGGAAAAATAAAACATAGAAAAGGGGGATCTCAGATGTTCAATAAGGATAAAAATATAGTGTAAAAATTCATAAATAAGAATAATCATTTAAGCCAATGTATAAGACTAAAAAAAGCCTTTTAAACATAAGATTTATCATAATATAGAAAAGATAAAATCAAATAATGCAATTTACATATTCACAAGTATATTCTACTAGTCGAATAATGACTTGAAATATCAATATCCACTTCAATAATGATGGAATGCATAATGCCAGATTTTGTAACCACATAGTCAAGGAATTATTCCAATACTACAAATAAGATTTTATCGAGGTCTTATGCTAAGACAGTAGTTATTCTCATGACACATAACAATGGATCGAGGAGCTAAAACGGGCTCCAGCCGTCACATAATAAGTCCAATGCATTCCTCATTTGAAAAGGTTTAAACATAACATAATAATTAGTATTTAAAATAGCATACAAAATGTCAATAATTTATCTATAGATCATAAATTGTATAAAAATAACACATCCATAGTCAAACATATCACTAAACCATCAATACAATATGGAAGATTTATATCTTAATAAATCAACTTCAATCAAGTTTAAAATTCATCAGGGGATGTTGATGTAGATGAAAAGAATTTGTAAAACTATTTGAGAGAAATATAAATTTTTTATGAAATTTTTTAAAAGACACACAATTCATAATGGAATACATTTGAAGAAATTTGTTAATCCATGTGTCCCACACCGCATTGAATATTTTGAAAGGAATTAATATTTTAAAAACATTCATGTCTATAAAAATAAATCCTTAAAACCCATTATGAAAACATTGACATTAATGAGAATAATTTAGAAGAATAAATATTTACAACATTTAAAATGATGATCTAGATAAAGAGCCCCTTCCCTAAAAGATTAAAATATTCATGTTGATTTTTTTTATGAAACCCGGATATGGATGAAAAAGAAGTCCTAGTAGATACTCACATAAAAACAACCTTGAATAATGATGAGATTACTGAATTAACCCTTACCTTGTAATTTTCCATAGTCGATGGTATGTTATCCTAATGTATAATAGTTAAACAGTGTTATTAAATAATACAAGAACTATATCCATAAATATGATATCATATATTATCATCTTATATTGCTTTGTAAATAATATTTCTGTAGCATCATCATTTAGGCTGTTAACTGACTCATTTTCCTCTATATGATTGGTTACATAATCCAGGTTTGTTAGGGATAGGATGTGTTTTATTCATATACAAAATGATATTATGTTCATAAAAATTATTTTTAATCATTAAATTATAATTATTCATGAATGGTTATTATGGGGAATGAATCTCCTCGCGTTTTTAGAGATGGTAATCCGTACGTACACACGAGCAAAAATATCATTATATTGATGGTGAAATAATATATAATTGGATGATATATCATATATAAATAATAAATAACATGTTATATTTATTATTTACATCAGTTATACTCATTATTATACCTATCCAAATAATTAAGTGTTTGAATAACAAAGTAGACCACGATGTGGAGACGGAAAGTCGTATGTACACACGTATGGTGACATTGTCATTAATATGATGGATAGAATAACGAATATTGTTGTGCCATATTTATAATAAAATCAAATTATATAAAAGATATTGTAGTTATTTTTTATAATGGAATCATCAAAGATAGAGGAAGTGTAAGAAGAAAAGAACTAGAAAGACGTGATGTATTATTAACCTCTTATTCGGGTTCATCCTTTTGATTTGATCCAAAAGGAACATTAAGATGAATTTATGACCAAAGTAATTCCTCTAGGATGATGGGAAGAAAGGTGTAAGGATATTTGTGTCGTGGTTGTCCGAGCCAAATGGAATTGGATGTATGAAAATAAGAGAAAGAGAAGTTCCCTTTTATAAGAGTAGTGAGTTTCAATTTAGGAAAAGCTTGAAATGTAATTTTATAATAAACTAATTTTCTTTTTCTAATTGCTAAAATTTTATTTATTATGAGGATAATGTGGGGATGGGACGAAAACCTCTCAAACAATAGGTTTTATATATGTTTAGGTCACCATATTAACATTATCTTTTAGATTTAACTCTTAGTTAAATAGTTTTTACAATTACCTTGTCTTTTTGTATTTTTATATTGTATTGTTTATAAACGTACTATAAAAATCCAAGAGAACCCCAACTGGTTCATTGTTAATATATATAACCTTATATAAGTCTTTTTTATGAAACATATATTTTTAGGAATATTATATCAATTTATAATATAGTATTTGTTTTAAACACTCAATTATGTCAATTTTGACAATATTTAGTATATGGTTTTTGTAAAAATCATAACAGCATGATTACATAAAAAAATTATTTAAGAAACCCTATGATGTCTTATTAATCTAAAATATTAGTTTAATTCATCAAAGGTCTCAAATTACATTTTTTTAGATATTTATAATATCAAATATTTTCCTCTTTCATTAATAAGGTAATTACTACATCATCATTGTGTCATAAATAAACTATAGTATTTAATGTCTAAAAATTATAAATAATAAATCATTATGTATGAAATCCTTTTATCTTTCTAATGAATATTTATAGTCTAATTTATCTTATTTATATCCTTGTATTAAAACTGGTATAGTTATTAAAATTTTAATTTAACTATTTTAACTCTTCTTTAAATATATTAATAATAACTTACCTAATCAAATACATGTGGACAAAATAAGATCATATTTTATTCCTAAGGTTGTTTTTGGTCGATTTATACTTTTTCAATAGAATTAGAAAATTAGTTAGGATAATCATGATATCATTTTTACCCTTAATTACCCTATTTACTTTTAACTGTGGTAATTAAAAGTCAAAAGTTACTATTCATCAAAATTTATTTTCATCTTATTGAACCACATTTTACTTAATGATATTAATTATGCCTCACAGATTTTTGAAATTAAACTCATAGAATTAGTAAGATCATGTTTTATGTGAATTTGTAAAAGCTCGTAAGAGGTGGGTTAAAGATGGAAAAAAGTTCAATAAAATTTTTCTATATCTAAACATATTAAAAAAAGACTACAATGAATTACATTGACCTTATATAGGTATTATGAATCTATTATTACATAAAATAAATTTAAATAAAATAATTAATTATTTAAATAAAAATTCATTTTTAACCAATAATGCTGTGTTTTTGCACTATTCATAAAAAACTAAAAGTTTTCAGAAAAAGACCAAAAATTCAACCTAAGGTAATTTCAATTTTTTAAATTAAAAAATGAAGTCCATTTTGAAAAATAAAATTTAAAATTTTTCTAAAAGTGTGTATTACAATTCATAACGGCTAATTTGACTGGTCGTGGTGTGTTATATTCTTGAAGATGCATAGAATTAATGATATTTTGTTATTCAAAGGGAATGTACCATGGTAGCTTGGGTTGTTACATTCATCCTTAAAATAATTTCATCCTCGATATTTCTATAATACTAATGCACAAAATGATTTGGGGGGTTCTTCCTCATAAGTTACTCTAGTTCCCATGTTGCCTCTTTCATCTTATGTTTTCTCCATAGTACTTTTACAAGACGAGTCATCCGGTTTCTCAGCACTTGTTCTCTATTATAAATAATTTTGGCAGGCTCTTCAGAATAAGACAAATTAGGTTCCAGTTCTATTTCCTCATAGGTGAGTACATGTGTTTGTTCAAGCATGTATTTTATCAATAGTGATTCGTGGAACACATCATGAACTTTGGCGAGACTTGGAGGCATCACTAAACGATAAGATACAAATCTAATTCATTCTATAATTTTGAATGGTCCGATGTACCTTGGACTCAATTTTCCCTTCTTACTGAAACATATAACACACTTCTATAGAGATACTTTCAAGATAACATGGTCCCCTACTTGAAATTAAAAATCCTTCCTTCGGTTATCGGCATAGCTATATTTCCTACTTTGAGCTGCTTTGATGTGGTTTTTGATAACCTTTACATTTTCCATGGTTTCCTCAACATGTACTGGGCCTACAAGTTTTATTTCACTAATATCAACCCAATAGGTTGGGGTTCGGAATCTCTTTCCATATAACGCTTCATATGGCACCATATGAATAATTGAATGGAATCTTTTATTATAGGAAATTTTTACTAGAGGTAAATATTGATCCCACATACCTTGAAGGTCATGTGAGGAAGATTTCAACACTTCTTCTAAGGTTTGAATAGTCTATTCTTATTGTCCATCGGATTGTGGGTGGTATGATGTACTCAAACGTAGTTCAGTATCCAAGTCCTTCTGAACACTTTTCTAGAATCTTGATGTAAAATAGTGATCACGATCAGAAACAATCGATATGTGTACACCATGGAGTCTTACAACTTCATTAATATATTGTCTTGCTAGATGTTCAACTGTTAAATCTTCTCTTATAGCCAGAAAATGTTCTGACTTGGAATGATAATCAACAATGACCCATATTTCAACATTCCATCTATGAGTCTTTTGTCTCCCCGTGAAAAAGTCCACCATAATGTTATCCCATTTCCACTCAGGTATGAGAAGAGGTTGCATGACTCCTCCAGGATGTTTCCTTCCATCTTTCACTTATTGAAAAACCATACAACTTAACAAAAAATTAGAAATCTTCTTCTTCATGTTGACCCACCAAAAATGTTCCTTCAAATCTCTATACATCTTCGTGCTCCCAAGGTTTATATAAAAATTAGATCTAGGAGCATCATCCAACAATTCTATTTTTTGATCAAGTCTATTAGGAACAAAATGTCTCCTCCCAAATTTCAAAATTCCACCTTCATAAACGAAGTCCCTCAAACTCCCCTCATTCAAACCTTGAATCATCTTTTGAAACTCCTCATAATCAGTCTAAGAACTCTTTATCCTTTCTAGTAAATATGGTTTCACAAAAATTTGTAAAAGTATTGATGTTTCTCCTTCCATGAATATTCCCATATCCATCATTACTAGGTCCATGAAAATAGGATCCCTTTCAACTCTCATCTTGTACAAAATTCCATGATCCTTTATAATCAAAGCTTCTTCAACCTTATTTTCCTTCCCCTAGTTGTAGTGAATTGTGCAATCATAATCCTTGAGTAATTCAATCCATCGTCTTTTCCTCATGTCGATATCTTTTTGTGATAAAACATTTTTCAAACTCATGTGATCAGTATAAATCTCAGATTTTTCACCATAGAGATAGTGTCTCTATATTTTTAGAGCAATGATTACAGCTCCGAACTCAAGGTCATGGGTACGATAGTTTTTCTCATTAATTTTTAGCTTTCAGGATGCATAGGAAATAACTCTATCATTATTCATAAGGACACAACCAAGTCCTTTCTTTTATGTATAACTATAATAAACAAAACCATCATTCTATGATGGTAGAGTCAAGATAAGAGAATTGACTAATCTACTCTTATGTTCATGAAAACATTCTTCACACTTTTTTTCCAAACTAATTTATCCTCTTTATGTGGGATCTTGGTTAATGGGTTAGATAACTGGGAAAGGTTATTGAAAAAACATCGATAATAACCTGCTAAACCAATAAAACTATGTACCTCATTTATACTAATTGGTGATGTCATTCATGGATTGCCCTTAGATTTGAAACATCAACAGAGATTCTATACTTATAGAAAAAATGGACATGAAAATAAATATCTTGATGCCTTCACACACAACTGATGATATCCAGATCAAAGATTAATCATTGAAAATTATTGATCCCTATGAAGTTGGTCAAATAAATCATTATTGTAAGGTTAGGGATACTTATTCATTATTGTTATAGCATTGATCACCCAGAAGTCAACACAAAATCGCATAGATCCATATTTCTACATAAAAAAATAAATAAGGGCTCCCCATAGAGATACACTAGGGTGAATAAATCCCTTATTAATCAATTCCATTATTTGTTTCTTTACTTCCACTAATTCCACAGTGGCCATTCTATAAGGGGTCTTTGACATGGGCATTGAACCAAGAATTAAATCAATGGAAAACTCAATTTCTTGTTCTGGAGGTTGTCTAGGGAAATCCTCTTAAAACACATAACATACTCTTTGACAATTGTTACATCACATATTTGAACATTATTTTCCACACACGTAGTTATTTTATTCTATTCCTCCCCAATAATGGAATTTAGTAGAGCTATTAGGGGTGCATGTAGATAAGAATAAGGTTGGGTCATTTCTGCTCTAAAGATAAGGTACTCCTAATCATCAACTAAAATTGTTATCTCCTTCTTCATACTTTAACTTTTTTCATCATGGTCTGAAATCCAATCCATATCGAGGATTATATCAAATTAAATCATGGATATAATGATGAGATCAACAGATAAATAACATTTATATGCCGTAATGGGAACTGATTCACAATACTTTATTGCGATTATACTTCCCTTGGGTGGTTTGACTGAAAACTCCCTTGGTATGTCAAGTTGAAAATATGTAATGTAATAGTAAACTATGATGAAATTAAACAATCTGATGATCGAAAATCAAATAATACATTGGCTAAAATTGAGGAACCCAAAAAATTACCTACCACCACATTTTTTGGAGATCCATCCTCTGTAGTAGTGATCACATAAGCTTGGCCTTTCTCCCTTGTACATTTATTTGTATAGTTCTGAAGGTGCATAGAAAATTCATTTTCATAATTCCACTTTTCTCTAAAATTTTAGCAATCAACATTGACATCCCCTTTCTTCCCCTTGCAATCACGAGTTTGGTGGCCCTTTTCACCACACATGTAATAGACTCTCATTCAATTATGTCAAGTACCATGGTGTTTCTTCCCACATTTACCACAAGATGTATATTCATATTTTCCCTTCATCCCCTTATTTCAATTTACTAAGTGTTAAGAAGATCTCTTTTTCTCTTTCTTTTCTTTAAATCCATAAGACATAGAGAATTCCTTTTTTGTCTTGATAGCACATGAGACAATATCTTCGTATGATGAGAAGGATTGTGAGACTAATAATGATGGTGAAATGATTTTAACCCATTAAATAATTGATCAATATTTATCCGTGTGTTACATATATAATTTACTGCATGTCTTCATAACCTTGTAAAGTTAGCCACATAAATTGTTACATTCTCATCCTCTTTTTGACTCAGAATCAGAAATTTTTTTCTATATCTTCTTGACGGTCAGGATGAAAGTATTTTTCCAAGAAAATATCTTTAAGATCCCTACATTCCATGATTGATACTGATTCATCTTCATTTGTGTTTTGGATTAATGACCACCATTGATCTGCATCTCCCATGAGGCGATAAACTGCCATAACAACTTTTTACCTTTTTTCACTCCCCAAAGCATGAAATATTTTATCCATGGAATTTATTCATTGCTCAGCTACTAATATATTTGTACTCCCATTGAATTTTGGTATTTGTTGCATCATGTAGTGGTCTATCATTCATCTTCCACACTTTTTATCAGGGTTCTCCATACTGTTAAGGTTATTATTCATAACCTGAGTGAGTTGTCCCAGTATGGTGATAAACTGATCAGCACCAGTTGCATCCCCAACTCTACTAAAATTATCTTGAGTAAGAAGGAAATCCCTACGTAGATTATGTGCATTGATACAGTTTCTATTCCTTCCACTAGGAGCCATTTCTAAACAATGGAACATAATATATTAGTTTATACGTCACAATACATAATTACGAACTTCTAAAACACTTAACATAGATAGAACAGTTTATGGATATAATAAATAATCATAAAAATATTTTCTTTGAGAATGTATAAACTCATAAACCCTTCATAATGGTTTTTAATGAAAATGAAATTATGATAAGCATATCTCTCGGGAGTGTCGTAACAAAGAGTGCAGCAAGTCCCGTTGTCGTGCATCAATTTCTATTCGAGCCTAGCTCAAAGCGGTGTTTTTGGGTATTACCCCTAGGTACATATGTACCAAATCCGCCTCTACATACTTGTATCATGACATGGATGTATTTCTTGGAAAACTCACTAAATGTCAACATTATCAAAATTCAAGGAAGTCTTAGTACACTAATCTTCAAAATCTATCTTAGTGTAATGTTATCTAATCAGAGTTTTTCTAAATCTAGTTTTAGGGACTGTATAAATCTTCCTTTGATACCAACTGTAATGCCCTGATCCCAGTTACCATGAGTTGGTTCATTATTACATAACATTGCTATGATCACAAGTGATCAAATACAGAATGACAGATCAGTTTGGTAGTCTTTGAAGTACTAGATATATTCATAAGTTTTACATTACATCAGTATATAAAAACATCAACAACATTTTGTCCCCTTTTGAACAAACTTATATCCTTAGCCTATTCCTAATGATCAAACATGAAATACTTCTTCACATACTTGGGAAAATAATACATAGAAAGGGGTGAGATCAGATGCTCAGTAATAATAAAAATATAATGGTAACATTCTTAAATAAACATAAACATCTACTAAAATGTATAAGCCTAAAACAAAATCCTTTTAAACATATACATAAATATAATATGGAAAAGATAAAATAATCTAATTATATTTACTTATTCACATGGTTATTCTTCTAGTTGAATAATGACATGAAATATCAATAGTCACCTTCATAATGATTGAATTCATAATGCTAGACTTCACAACAACATAGTCAAGGCCTTTTTCAAATACAATAAATAAGATTTTTTGAAGGCCTTGTTTCAAAACACTAGTTATTTTCAGTAGACCAATAGATGCATCGATGTGCTATATCGGGCTCCACCCGTCACTTACTATGTCCAATGCATTCCTCATATGAAATGGTTTAAAAATAACATTAGCATTAATATTAAAACATGAATACAGAATGTCAATAATTTATCCATAAACCATGAATGGTATAAAAATAACACACCAAAAGATAAATTTATCACAAAACCATCAATACAATATGGATGATTTGTATCATGATATATCAACTTCAAACAAGTTAAAAATCCATCAAGGGATGTTGACATAGATGAAAATGATATGTAAAAATCATTGAGAGAAATATCACTTTTTCTTGAAAAATTTTAATTTTCAGACAATTTAGAAAGGAATACACTTAAATTAATTTTGGAATAAAAATTTTCCACACCACATTGAAAGTTTTAAAAGGATTTAACATTTTAAAAACACTCATGTCTATATAAATAAATCCTTAATACTCATTTTAAAAACATGGTCATTAATGTGAATGACTTAGAAGAATAAATATTTAATCCATTTAAAATGATGATCTAGTAATGAGTACATACCATAAAATCACAACATATTCCTTTTGAAAATATTATTATGAAACACAGATGTGGACGATAAAGAGGTCCCAATAGATACTCAACTAAAAACAACTTTAGATAATGAAGATATTGTAGAATTAACCCTTAAATTGTACTTATCCATAGATAGTGGTATGTTAAAATCTTGTATAATAGTTAAAACATTGTTATTAAATTATACAATAACTATATATATAAATATGATATCATGTATGATCCTCTAATATTACTTTGTTAATAATATTTCAGCAGTATCATCACTTCTGGTGTTAACTGATTCGTTTTCTTCTATATGCTTGGTTACGTAAAACATGTTTGTTATGTATGGGATGTATTTGATTCATATACATAATGATATTATGTCCAAATAAATTATTTTTATTCATAAAATGAAAATTATTCTGGAATGATTACGATGGTAAATTAATCTCATCATGTTCGTGGAGACGGTAATCCGTTCATACGCACGAGCGACAATATTATTATATTGTTTGTGAAATCATATTTAATTGGATGGTATATAATATATAAAGAATTATTAACATTTTATATTTATTATTTATATAAGTTATAATCAATATTATACCCATCCAAATAATGAGGTGTTTGACTAACAAACTACACCATGACTTTGAGAGGGTAAGTTGTACCTACTGGAGTTTGGGGACTTTGTCATTTATATTTTAGACAGAATAAAGAAAATGGTTTTACCAAATTAATAGTAAAATCACTGTATATGGAAGATACTGGAGTTATTATTTTAGAATGGAAACAAAAAAGAATGAAGAAGTGGAAGAAGAAAAGATCTTGATATAGGTGATGAAATATTTATCTCTTCTTCGGGTTCTTCCTTTTGATTTGCTCAAAATGGCTCCATAGGATGGATTTCAAACCAAAATAAGGCCTCAAGAATGAAGTTAGAAATTTTGGGTAGATATTTAGGCTGGTTTTAGATGATATAAATTGCTTTGGAGATGTGAAATTAGGAGAATGAGAAGTAAAATTTTATAAGAAAGTTGAGGGTCACTTTAGGAAAAGTTTGAAATATTATTTTATAATAAAATAATATTCAGTTTATAATGGCTCAATATTAATTTATTTTGAGGATAAACTCTGGATGGGTTGAAAAATGATCATCTGATGGGTTTTATATAGGTTTAGTTTACCATATTAACCTAATCGTTTATATTTAACTCTTAGTTAAATATAGTAACATTTACCATGTCTCTTTGAATTTTTATATTATATTGTTAATAAACATACTATAACAAGCCAAGATAACCCCAAATAGTTCATTATTAATATTTATAAAATCATCTTAGTCATTTATATGAACCTTATATTTTTGGGAATATTATATCAATAAATAATACAGTTTTTTTAAAAACTCAATTATGAAAATTTTGACACTATTTAGTATTTGATTTTTATGAAAATCATAACAGCATGATTACTTCGAAATAAAATTATTTAATTACTCTTAAAATGTCATATTAACCTATAAAATTATTTTAATTCATCAAAAGTCTCATATTAAATTTATTTGGATATTTATAATATCAATTGTTTTAACTATTCATTAATATGGTAATTACTACATCATCATTATGTCAAAAATAAATTAAAATATTTAATGACTAAAAATTATAAATAAATTAATATTATGTATAAAATAGTTCTTTATTTCTATGGAATATTTATAGTCTCATTGTTCTTATGTATCACCCTATACTAAAAATGGTTTAGTTATTAAACATTGAATTAAACTCTTTTAACACTTCTTTAAATAAAATAATAATAAATGTCATAATCTAATATGTGCAACCCAAATAAGATCATATTTTACACAAATGGTTATTTTTTTTGTATAATTATACTTATCAAATAGAATTAGTATACGTGTTAGGGTAATTATGATATCATTTTTACCCTTAATTACCCAATTTACTTATAAACGTGGTAAATAAATGTCAATAGTTAATATTCAACAAAAATAATTTACATCTTATTGAACCACATTTTACTTATTGATATTAACTGTGTCTCTCAGATTATTGAAATTCAAATCATAGAAGTGGTAAAATTATGTTTTAACAAATTTTCAAATGCTCATAGGAGTTGGATAAATGACAGTAAAAAGTTCAATAATATTTTAATATATCGAAACATAATATAAAATGACTAAAATGAATTGAATTGAACTTATATATGTATTATGTATATATTTAGACCTAAAATAAATTTAAATAAAATAATTAATTATTTAAATAGAAGTTCTGTTTTAACCAATAACCAAGTTTTTTTCACTATTCATAAAAAATTGAATGTTTTCAGAAAAATGCCAAAACTACACCCTAAGCTAATTTCAATAATATAAATTCAAAAGTGAAGTCCATTTTGAAAAATAAAATTTATAAAATTTTAATAAGTGGGTATTACTATTCATAATGTTGAGATTGATTTATAGTAGTGTGTTCGAATATCGAAGTTGTGTACAATGCAAGCTATCTCATTATTCAAAGGGAAACATACTGTGGAATCTTGGGGTGTTACAAAAGTTCCAATGGAGAGTGATAGAAAACACTATCAGCGGATAGATAACCACCATAAAACCAAAAACATGTAACATGTTAAATGGTCATTGGTTTCCAAATAAGAAAAGTAAACAGACAACATTTTTGTTTTCTGTTTCATATCGAAAAGCTAGAGAATTTATTAATGATATTGACTAAGAACAAAAGAAAATATACTTAAATTTCATGTATATTTTCATCCTTTAAAAAGTTTCTACCAAAACTAATCTTTTCTCCAAACAATGAGTATTCAAGATGACTTTATCACATCAAAAGCTCTAGGATCAACTTCTTGAGTATCACATTATACACAAAAGATAAACTATATATTTCCCATATCATTAGACATCAACCAAAACCAAATTGGTTAGAACGAGATCAGATAATCCGCAAAAATGATAATACTTAATAGAAGGAAATACTACTATTCATCATGAAAATTCAATAAACAACCCCCAAATTTCAACAAATATCTTTCAATAAAAAATTATCCTTAATATACTTCAATGTTATCCAAACAAATATTCAAACCCAAAACATTGTAGGATTTAATCACATAGTCTTCCTCAGAAAATATTAACATTTATTTCCAAATAACATCAACAACACCTAAATTAACAAACTTAAAAGTAATTAACCTAATCATATATTCTCTCTGATACGATAATCATTTCCATTCATAACACAAATATCTATATTTCCACAATAAAAACACCGATTCTTCCAAAATAATATTTCAACCATTACAGTTTCCCAAATAGAGAGAACATCTACCAAAATATCCTTTATCAATTAATCACCGTACAATTTTTCCTATACAAATAATATACATTTTAGAAAACATAATTTTCCAAAAACACATATTATTGATCCATAAAATAATTTAACTAACCAGAATAAGTCATACAAATCAGGGAATTCACGTAGTCCAATAGTGGATGATAAATACCAATAGCACTTTGGTTGGGGGTTCGATTCCCATTGCTTTGTCTAACATGACAGTTTGTCACATGGTCTGCATGTTTTTCTTTTTCAAGAACTATATAATTTTATAAAATTCCCGAAAATTTGATATACTCCACAAAAATAACCATAACATATTTTAACCACAACTGTTATGTAATACTATTCATTTTCACCCCAAAAAGTAATAACCTGTAATTTATTAAAAATAAAGGATCATATAAACCCAAATGATTCTCTGTAACTATATCCACAAAATGAAATATTTTTCTTCCTTGAATAACATTTTCCCATATCAAGCTTCAGGGTTACACATACAAGAAAAAGTCTTCCAAAGTAATATGACCATCAAAAGAACCTTAATACTTTTAAGCATTTCATCATCCTAAAATCTGCCATAACTCTTGAATACCTTCTATATAGACTTCTTACACATTCAAAATTATTCATGATCAATTAACCATTATTTTTGATATTATTATATATTACTTCGTTCCTACAAACAAAATCATTAACTATATCATAAGATTCCATAATTTCAAAACATTAGTGATGAAATAATTAAAACCATTCATTGGTCATTGTCAGTTTCCTCATCCTTATATGGAATGGAATTAGGTATTGGTAAACATATATTTATATGATACTGGTGAACTCATTCCCGAACCTTCTTCGTAGGTAATCTATTTGTATAAGGACCATGCACACCACATTTAAAACATTCAATTGATCCCTCAGAAAGAAAATATTTGAATGTCCTAGATTCAGCTAGAGGCTTCTTTTTTCCATGGTAGGTTCTTACGTTATGACGTTCATTACCACATCTAAAACATATTCCCATCCCTTTGAATCATTTCCTTGGTTTTTCCATTCATAACCATGATTTATAGGTTTTTTTATATACTTACCATTATGGTTATTACATGAACTTATGTAGGTATTTTTATCTTTTATATACAATTCCTTATAAAAATTACCTTGGTTTAGGTTGTCAATCGTGACACCAGATAGTTGGTAGAGAATAATAACAATATTTCCCATTGCATATCCCATTTAATTCTATTTCGCATTCAAAAAACCATCACAATTTTCTCCACATCAACTTTTACTTTGGTGCCTGCAAGAACCATCCATTTACTAAAACCAATATGGTCACATTGTGTATATTAGTAAAATAATCATTAAATATCTTATGAGTAGGGTAAATACTAAGATAGACTTATTCATGTTATCATAAACTCATACAATTTATCTAAAATAACTATGTCTCTCTCATATATTCTAACCATTATGGTTATGTCAATTATGATTAAATAACACCCTAACCTACAAAGTTATTTAAATCGATCACTAATACCAACAATAAGACCCTGAACTTAAACATTACATATTCTTGAATTCAGTTAATAATTCACATTGATGATATTTTCATGTTTATATTTTTAGAGAATTAGAAAATAAATATTAATTTACATCTCAAAAATTACAACGTAGACACTTCTACTCAGTTTCGCTTTTTCATAAAATAAAAATTCTTAAAAAAAAGAAACATTTCTAGTTCCATGTTTTAGTCAACGTGACTTTTCATTGATCACATCCTAGACCCTATTCATCTTTGAGTCCTATGAAAAACATTTTAACAATTGGGATGTCAATAAATTGCTTAGTAAGGGTTATAAAATTGGGAAAGGAATCATTAAACCATCGATAAATACAAATAAATGAAACCATACTTTTCAATCATAAAATACCTCATGAAATCATATGATTTATGAATAACACACACAAATCATAAATCATAAAGGTCAATTATGGAATAGATAACATACTTATGTTTTAGCTTTCACAGCTACATTGGTAGTTACATTTGGAATACCCATCACATTATATTCCCAAAATATCTTAGGAGAAACATTCACGTTTACCTCTGTCACGTTACCCATGCATTGAAAACCTATATCAAGCTCACCCAACCTAGGTTTATCACGGAAGCACCCATATATATAAACAATTCACAATAACCATAACATATTACTAATACATAAAATAAGTATAATTGAATGATAACATTTCCATATTTCAATCAAAATATATCATTTCAAGATATTGACATAATAAATGCGTAATCAAACCATTTGCAAAACCATTTTAAACATTTATTAAAATGATTTTGGAATCAAAGTGTCACATACCACATTAATGTTTTAAAAAGTAATTTTTATTTCATAAAATTAAATTCCATATAAATAAATCCATTAAACCTTTTTAAAAACATGGAAATTAATGAAAAAGATTTATAAGAATAAATCATTAAAATAATTAAACCGATATTTTAGTTAAAGAGTTCCTAACCAAATGAGAGACACTTGAATAAAAATAATTGTAGACTAAAATTAATAAAATATTATAATATCATGATAATAATAAGAATCATGATATAATTTTTCAAATAGAATAATATACACCATATAAAAGTTAATTTGGTTCGTAACAACAAATAAGTCTCAATGGAATTTAAATTGAGATGAAATCCATTAAAAATAATGTACCGTTAGATTAAGGGTGAATCAATGACATAATTATGTTTGAAAAATATAAATACACCCTATATAAGTGGATATTATTTGTAAGATAATCATAGGTTATTCACACAAATTTATAGAATAACATAATAAATAAATATATGTTTAACCCAAATAATTGAAATTCGGTTAAAAAGATCCATCATAGAAATTAGACAACCTAATGGAAACACATTATAAATGAGAAAATAGGTTGATGAGAGTGAAAATAGACTCTCATAACATGGACATAAAACTTACATAAATAATGTTATTGAATAAAATATCCCAAAAAAAGAAAATTTAAATTTAATATACATTACATAAAATAAGTCTTTAACTAAAATAGTATGGTGAAAGGTTCTCTTACCGATTTGGTAACTTACGAATCATACACCCAATGAAAGAAGGATCATACAATGAAGATGTTAAAACCCATAAAATAAAGTATATTAAACAAAAAATACAATCATGGGTAGTATATACACCTCACAAAAAGAAAATAGTGGCAAATATAGCATGAATCTCACAAGAATAAAAAGATAGATGAAAACCCCTTACCTTGTGATTGACTTGACTCATTAGTTCTTTAAATATCATGAATAGTAAACTATATTTAATTTATAATTTACTAAAAACCATTTTTAGGTTTATTTTTTTCACCAACCAACCCAGGTCGACCCTGAACTGATCACCCGAGACGGCCCGTGACATGACCTGAGAGGCATTCCTGATCCTCTCGGGTTGGCGAAAAGTGCCAGGGCATCAATAGAGGGAAAATGGGAACGATTTCACCCTGTAAAAATAAATAAAGATGCAGAAAAGTAGAACACCAAAAAGTAAATAAATGACTTTGAAATGAATGAACGGAAAATAAAGTACACTAACTTGGTCTCAGCCAAGACTCCTCGCGTCTCCAATAGTCATTCACCAGTCCACAAACAACTCTCGCCCATTGTGATCAAGCTCGAACCAAACCTGCAGTAAAGCTAAAAATGAGAAAACACTATAGTTATGAGTATTAAAACTCAGTAGGTTGGCCCAACTAATTCTCTTCCCAATACACATATCATTAAATAAAGAATATATCAATTCTAGGTTTGAACTGAATTATATAAAATACTGGTTTCCACAGACACCTTCTTTTCTAAAAAATTTAATAGACCATTTCCCTTTTTTATATAATAAAAAATGTGTTTTTTGGAAAGAAACCGGTGCATTGAATTTTAAAACCATTTTGAGAACAATTTAGAAATACAAATTGTAATTTTTAGGCAAATGGAAAACTACACATAACACACACTAAGTGCAATGGAAAAAAAGTGGCACACATGGGCCAGCAATCGAACTAGACCTCTCAACTGTATTCCACATAAAAAGAAACACTCAATAAAAACATGGTTCGAACCTAGGAACTCGTGAACATTCCATAATGTACTATACAGGTGACTCATGATGAAATCATGCTATAACTTGATGACGTCATAACTCCCTAATGCTCGGCATAGCCCTGCATGGCCTAAATGAGGGGCCCAATCCCCATAGCAGAAATAACATAATATTACCCTGCTATAGGGCGACTAGCCAGTGCGTAATATAAACCAGTGCAGCAATCGTTCTCAGAAGACTCACTGACTATGCCAGGTTCCCATGTAAACACATATAATAAAAATTTGTGCGTACACAATGTAAAACAATTACTCACGATGCAAAAATATCACACACAACTCACGCAATCAACGCATAACAAAGATCACCCCTTAATAACAACAATGTGAGTTTTTCCAAAATAATCTATTTCATTAAAGTGCCAAACGGACCTTCACCATCTTTAAAGAGAATCCTAGTTTCTCATAAAAACTAGAAACACTTTTTCAGAACCACATTTGAAATTCTGTGAATTACTTTTAAAGGCCAAAATGACATTCTTTCCCTACTGGGTGTTTGTTCATCAAGAAAATATGGCGGGTGTCATGTATAAAATAAATGGCTCTTTTTACACCAAATAATAATTTAAAATTAATTATCATTTATTATTTTCTGTTTATTAAAATTAATAAAACTTCAAGAAATTAATAAATTCTAAATCTAAAGGTGAGTGAATTGGGGGACCTACCTCGACTCTCAGCTCAAACACGGCGACATGACAAGCCTCACACAGGTGTACAAGTAAGCGCAAGCCGATGATCGGGTTGTCACGGGGTTTATTGAGACCCTAAGCCTGACTTACATGTACATTACATTACTTTTTCGGAATACTTATTACATAACAAAAACACACACACAAGGACCGTAATAGTTTAGTGTCTTTGGAAACTCGGAATATAGTCTTCTAATCGTGGTGAAATATCATCAAAATATCCCATAAAGATCTTCTTTTTTTAAACCTAAATACTTTCTTTATATCCTGGGGAAAAGAAAACATAAAAGGGTGAGCTCAAATGCTCTGTAAGGGTAAACAAAAGAAATATCAATCATGTCAAATTCATAAGAACATATCTTTTGGAAAATCCTAACGTACAAAAGAGATCATAATTTCATAACATGGGATAAATCATAGTGGTGAAATGTAATACCAATAATCATTACAGAAAACAAGAATCTTTGTGGAATACACACATAATCATAGAGAATCATTTCTTATTAGTCAAGACTCATTGCCAAGACTATCTTAGTGGACAAAGTCCCTTTCTGAACTAAGTTCACTCCTCGTTTCAGTCCTGTTTAACTGAACTGGTATAACCTACCGTTCCAGCCATGTCTATCTCATGAGATATAAAATCATTACCCAATGCATTGGAGGGAGATATAGGTCCCACCCATCTCATAATGATACCATTCTTATGTGTGCCACAAAATCATAAACCATACATCATAGCATAACCCATGTAATAAAAATGGGAATCTTAAACATCATGACATCATAAAACAATTAATATATGATAAAGGAATTCATAAAAATAATTCCATCACAACATAGTCAAATCAATGTAATAATAGGGATAGAAACAGAACCCTTTATTATCTTAGATGGAAAATAATTTGATAAAACACTTGAACTCCATTCTTGAGGAAAATATACTTTCTTCTTCAAAAACACTTTTCCTTTCATAACTTGTCATAAAATTATAAACTAAAAGAAGTTTATTAAAAGTAAACTTTAAAACTTGTAAATGAAGCTTCTTGTAAATAATTTTTTAAAAATCCATTCATGTCGTATAAGTTAAAAAAAACATTCTTCTCATACTTTTGTCGGAAAAGTCAAAAAATACCTCGTATGAAAAATGACAAAAGATTCCTTTCATATCTTTTACTAAAAACTCACCGCAGGGTAAAATTGGATTTAAAAAATTTTATGTGGATGGAAATAATATTACATATTGAGGAAACATGGATGTGGATGATAAAATACACCCCTGTAAATTTCAAAGTATAAAAAATCTCGGATAAAAATGAGATTGTGATATTTTCCTTACCTTTGGTCCAATTTGCTTCATAAGTGTCTGAACCTCCTGTATAATGGTTTAAATAATTCCATTTACTTATTCCAAAATCATACCCATTTTTATGATATCATATATGGTTCACTTATGACTTTATATTACTCGTTCTTTTGTAAATTCCATGCTAAAGAGCGTTTTGGGTAAAATCGTTTCATTTATCGTAGGTGTTTGGACTTGTTGTTATTGACATTATTATTACATATATCATTATTTAATTACATCCAGAATATAAAACATGATTTATATATCATATATATTCAGTATATATATATATATATATAATAGATAGATAAATGAAATGAAACACACCGTTCATGGAGACGGTAGTCCGTACGTACGCATGAACGCTATTTTCCTTTCCTTATTGTCTTGAATGGAAGTAAGTAGATGACATAAATATATATATACATAAATCCAGTAGATTTACCATGTCATATATTTCATTATTATTCATTATATATACTTTATAATCATTCTGGAATGGTTAACATCGATAATGAATCTCATCGCGTCATGGAGATGGTAGTCCGTACGTACGCATGAGCGATGATATAGTTCCCATGGTCGTGGAATTGTGTTGAAGTGTATGTATACTATTTAAGTATCAATATAACTTTATAATAAGAATATATAGTTCCTCATTACACCATTATACCCATCCAATTAAGGTGGTGGCGGAAAATAGATAACACCACGGCGTGGAGACGGTATTCCGTTAGTACGCACGCGCGATGATTTCCTTTTTCCGTAGGATGAATAGAAGGTTAATTAGAGTTGTTTCATATTTATAATAACATATATGTATATAATAAATACTGATGTTATTACTTTATCATGATACAACTAAATAATAAGATGTTGAAGAAGAAAGAAATTGAAAAAGATTGGTAATGGATATTACCTCTTTTTGACGCGCCTTCTCTTAACCTCCACGTAAAGAACTAAGGATGTTCTTTGAAGAATACCAAGACCTCTAGGATGATACTAGGGAAGTGGAGAAGAGTTTTTTTCAGGGGTTGGAAGAGCTTGAATTCTCAAATTGGTGTGACGAGGAGAGGGAGGAGGTGCCCTTTTATAAGGGAGGAGAGGGGCACCTTAAGAAAATCTCAAAATATTATTTTATATTAAGGTCCAATTCGGTTTATAATGGTTCCAAATGGTCATATTTTGAAGATAAAGTGGGGATGGGTCGAACTAATCTCATCCAATATGATTTAGAAAAGTTTAGGTTATTATTTTAACCTTATCAATTATATTTAACTCTAAGTTAAATAATTTAACTTTTGCCGTGTCTTTTTGTTTTCTTACACTATATAGTTAATAAACATACCATAACAAGACAAACGAACCCCAAGTTGTTTATTATTAATATATCTATCTTTATCTAATTCATTTGACCGATCCATAGATTTTTTGGAATTAAATAACAATTAATAATATAATATTTGTTTTAAAACTAATTTATGTCAATTTTGACACTATTTGGTACATGATTTTTATGAAATTCATAATAGAATGATAAGTTCTAAAAAAGTTACTTATATCAACGATAACTTGTCATATTAACCTATAAAATTAATTTAAGTCATAAAAAGTCTCAAATTACATTTATTTGGGCATTTATAACATCAATTATGTCAATATTTCATTAATAAGACAATTATTGTATCATCTTTGTGTCATAATAAATGATAATTATCTAATCCCTAAAAATTATAAATAAATTCCTATGATGTAGATAATTGTAGTATCTTTCTGGATACTATTCATGTTCTATGTTTCATTAAGTTTATCACTAAATTAAAACTATTATACTTATAAGATTTAAGAAAGTGACATGTTGTCACATTCTTTGGTTTTAATAATAATTAAATTATTTTCTTGGAAAAAAGTTCATAAAATGAATCTAATCCAACCCTTAGGTTATATGGGTCTACCTATAGCCATCCAATAGGATTTTCCAAGTGTTAGGGTAATTTTATAATCTTATATTTACCCTTAATTACCCGATTAACCTTTAACTATAGTAAATAAAATTTACCGTAGTTACTATTCACAATGCCCAAAAATAAAAAGTAGCTTATTAACATAACTTGGACCCACTGATTCCAAATATGGAATCCATTTTTCCAAATTCAATACAAAAAATATGCAGAAATTAAATTAAAATTAATCCCGTTGTCGAAAGAAAACAGGTTTTTCTTTAAAACATTGCAAAAGAGAGAATTGATTTAACCTACGAATTCAAGGTAAAATCAATGCTAATGACATAAATTATATTAAATGGTAAAAATATATTCTATTTATAATTTAAAACCATTCAATATTATAATTTAACCACATAAGATATTACGATGAAAAAAGTTGTTTTTAATTAAAATATAGCGTGTTTTTACTATTCATTAAAATATGAAAGTCATCAAAATAAAATGAACAATTTATCCAAAGTAAATTTTTATTTCTTTATTCCAAAGAAGAATTTTATTTTGCCAAATTGAACTTATAAACATGTCAAAAACTAGATTTAAAGTGGGTGCGTCATCAAAAGGCGGAAAAACTGCTTTTTTTGAAAAATACTAATTTTACCTGAAAAGTTTATTTTGTTCTTATACCATGTTCTAGAAATGTGTACAATGAAGAATAATGTTATAAAATTCAAAATTTAGTTAACACTATTCATAACTTCTAGTTCATTACAATATTATAATAATATATCGTTGTTTAGTAATACCCGGTATTGCGTACAAGACACGCTATCGAGGAAGGTCGTGATTGCGTGAAATGCATGCCATGTCAGGGTTGCGTTTAGTGCACAAATCCTTTGTTGTTGCGTATAACAGAATCCAACCATATTTTATTTATACATTGAATATATATATATATACACTCAATTTTGTGTAGAATAACTTCTATCAAACGAACTTGAAATTGTGTGTAACAGGAGCCAAGAAAAGTGTTGCGTATACTACAAGCTAATAGAGTGTTGCGTATAGCGCAATATAATCTTGGTGTAACGTACAATAGAAGATATGAATGAAATTAAAAATAATGTATCTTATAAAATCTCGGGTTGTTACATTCTACCCCCCTTAAAATGAATTTCGCCCTCGAAATTCATCGAGGTTATAAATCGTTTACTATTCATAAAAACCCACATCGTAAAAAGAAATACCAAAACCAATCATAAAAAAAGTATGAAACGTAAAGGTTACCCAAATAAACTAATCTATGGGTTTCCACATAGGTGAAAATATAGATATGGAAGAGAAATATAACCATCATGTTCTGATGGAGAGTGGTAGAGAACATGGCTATGGAAAAGCCAGCAATCACAAAGCCATAAATTTGTGAGGATCAAAGGTAACATCTGATTCATCAGATATAAGAGCACTAGGACAACATTTTTGTTATTCAAGATCATTTCCCTAAAGTTGATGAAATTGGAATTAGAAGTAATAATTTCGTGATTTTGATACAGTCTCACCGTTTGTCGTTCTTTGGACAATTTCCACTTCATCTCTTAAAGAAATGAAGTTGAATTTGTCATTCGTGATGTGTTAGCAGGTCATGTGATAGAATGATGGGTCATTCCATATCATTCAAAAAAAATGTTAGCAAAAGTTATAAGTCCATCTTATGGTTAGATTAATCGTATATGGTTCCAAAAATGAACATATACATCATATATCATAACGCTTAATAAAATAAAACTAGTTTCTACTAACCAGGGACTTCTTATAGGCATGTGGTAGGCGATAAAGGCCAGTCCCACTTCGGTTGTGGGTTGGATTCCCACAGCCTTGTCCGAAGCGATGGGCTGTCGCCCGTCCTGCAGGTTGTCCTTTTTCTAAAACTACATTACTATAACATCCCATCAATAATATCAAAAAAAATTCTATCCTCAAACAATAATAACTTATGTCCAACATAATCCATTCCAATCTTTAGTCTTATCTAAAATTCTTTAGTCCAAGATCATAGTATAAAGAAAATGATTACTTGAAATTTCATAAACCAAGAATGTGAATACCATCATTTATCCCCCATATATCTTGTTGGTCACATTCCAATCATGTGAATACCTTAATCATGTATTCTCTTAAAAAATGAATACCCATTAAACCTTAGTGAAAACATGAATGCTGTCAAAAGATATCTCTTACCATATACCAAAATCCAAAAATTCTATATACTCAAACCATGATATAAACATCTCCTTATATCAGTCATGAGCTCATGAATACTATCAAACATTTAATTTTCTCCTTATCCCTTCATTATGTGCATATCATCTTCATTCCAAAAATATCTGAATAAACTTTCATTGATACTGGTAGCATTAATCATACACTTTCAAAACTCAAGGAAAGACAACAATGTAACAATCCTTAGATGTCTCTTTATTCCATAATACCATGAGATTACTTATACAACATTACACTTGATAAACATGTAATCATTCCACTACATTCATAAACTATTGACCGAGCTTCAACAATTCTTTAATCTCACATATCATTTGTAGTCTCTTCATCATCATCCACATAAATACTACCCATACGACCATAATGATTCTCTTCATGAGACTTTCCCTTAGGGAATTGGTTTTCATAATGCCTGTACATTCCACATTTAAAACATTTAACCATTTTTGATGTCGTAGCAATTCCATTATCCTCATCCCTGGTGTTAACTGAACCTTTTCCTTTGCACTTACTAGCTTTGTGTCCTTCTTTTCCACACCCAAAGCATCTTCCAGTTCCTTTGAATCATTTTCCTTGATGCCTCTTCCCACATGATTTACATAGGGGAAATTGAACTTTCTTTCCTCTATTATCATCATGAAACTCCATCTTTCTCTTATTAGCCGAGTCGGGAAACTTACCAAATTTTACATTATTGATCATATTATGATATTGCTGATTCGGCATAATAATGATGTTTGGACTTCCAAATCCCATTTCATTTGGTTTCTCATGAAGAATATCATTCCATTGTCCATCATATCCTCCATTATCGTGAATCATCTTGTTTCCGGCCATTTTCTAAAACCCAAAACGATTAGTGTGAGGGGAAAAAATCATAATAAAGGGGGAGTACCCTTAATATATAACATCTTAGGTTAAATTCTAAGATTGTTACCGTAGTTCTAGGACTATATCCTCTACGTATACTTATCCTTAGAGACATACCTAGACATACCTTAAAAATAGCTCTAGGGATCTCACTAACGTTCTCACATCCTAGTTTCCAAAGGATGACTAATCCTTTCCTCTAATACCAACTGTAGATACCATAAGCCTGAGTACATGGACATTAAATTACTTTTGCGGAATAATTATTACATAACAAAAACACACACACAAGGACCGTAATAGTTTAGTGTCTTTGGAAACTCGGAATATAATCTTCTAATCGTGGTGAAAGATCTTCAACATCTCCCAGAAATAACATTTTTTTAAACCTAAATCCTTTCGTTATATCCTGGGGAAAAGAAAACATAAAAGGGTGAGCTCAAATGCCCATTAAGGGTAAACAACAGAAATATCAATCACGTCATATTCATAAGAACATATCTTTTGGAAAATCCTAACCTGCCAAAGAGATCATAATTTCATAACATGGGATAAATCATAGTAGCGAAATGTAATCCCAATACTCATAACATAAAACATGAAACTTTGTGGCATACACACATAATCATAGAGAATCATTTCTTATTAGTCAAGACTCATTGCCAAGACTATCTTAGTGGATAAAGTCCCTTTCTGAAACGAGTTCACTCCTCGTTTCAGTCATGTTTTACTGAACCAGTATAACCTACCGTTCAGCCATGTATATCTCATTAGATATAAAATATTTACCCAAAGAATTTGAGGGAGATATAGGTCCCACCCATCTCATAATGATACCATTCTTATGTGTGCCACAAAATCATAAACCATACATCATAGCATAACCCATGTAATAAAAATGGGAATCATAAACATCATGACATCATAAAACAATTCATATAATATAAAGGAATTTATAAAAATAATTCCATCACAACATTGTCAAATCAATGTAATAATAGGGATAGAAACAGAACCCTTTATTATCTTAGATGGAAATTTTTTTGATAAAACACTTGAACTCCATTCTTGAGGAAAATATCCTTTCTTCTTCAAAAACATTTTTCCATTCATAACATGTCATACAATTATAAACTAAAATAATTTGATTAAAAATAAACTTGAAAACTTGTAAAGGAAGCTTCTTATAAATAATGTTTTAAAAATCTATTCATGCCGTATAAGATAATAAAACATTCTTCTCATACTTTTTTCGGAAAAGTCAAAAAGTACCTCGTACAAAAAACGACAACATATTTCTTTCATATCTTTTACTAAAAACTAACAGAAGGGTAAAATTGTATTTAAACAATTTTAGGTGGATGGAAATAATATTACATATTGAGGAAACATGGACGTGGATGATAAAATACACCCCAGTAAATTTCAAAGTATAAACAATCTCGGATAAAAATGAGATTGTGATATTTCCCTTACCTTAGGTCCGATTTTCTTCGTAAGTGTCCGAACCTCCTGTATAATGGTTTAAATAATGTCATTGACTTATTACAAAATCATACTCATTTTTATGATATCATATATGGCTCACTTATGACTTTATATTACTCGTTCATTTGTAAATTCCATTTTAATGAAACGTTTTGGGTAAAATCGTTTCATTTATTGTAGGTGTTTGGACTTGTTGTTCTTGACATTATTATTACTTATATCATGATTTACTTACATCCATAATATAAAACATGATTTATATATCATATATATTTAGTATATATATATATATAATAGATAGATAAATGAAATGAAACACACCTTTCATGGAGACGGTAGTCCGTACGTACGCATGAACGCTGTTTTCCTTTCCTTATTGTCTTGAATGGAAGTAAGTAGATGACATACATATATATATACATAAATCCAGTAGATTTACCATGTCATATATTTCATTATGATTCATTATATATACTTTATAATCATTCTGGAATGGTTAACATGGATAATGAATTTCATCGCGTTGTGGAGACGGCAGTCCGTACGTAGGCACGAGCAATGATATCGTTCCCATGGTCGTGGAATTGTGTTGAAGTGTATGTAAACTATTTCAGTATAAATATCACTTTATAATAATCATATATAGTTACTCATTACACCATTATACCCATCCAATTATGTTGGTGGCGGAAAATAGATTACACAACGGCGTGGAGACGGTATTCCGTACGTACGCACGCGCGATGATTTCCTTTTTTCGTAGGATGGATAGAAGGTTAATTACAGTTGTTTCATATTTATAATAACATATCAGTTTATAAGAAATACTGATGTTATTACTTTATCATGAAACAACTAATGAAGAAGAAGTTTATGATGAAAGAAATTGAAAAAAATCGGTAATGGATATTACCTCTTTTTGACGCGCCTTCTCTTAACCTCCACTTAAAGAACTAAGGATGGTCTTTGAAGAAGACCAGGACCTCTTGGATGATACTAGGGAAGTGGAGAAGAGATTTTGGTAGGGGTTGGACGAGATTTAATGCTCAAATTGGTGTGAGGAGAAGAGGGAGGAGGTGCCCTTTTATAAGGGAGGAGAGGGGCACCTTAGGAAAATCTCAAAATATTATTTTATATTAAGGTCAAATTCGGTTTATAATGGTTCCAAAGGGTCATATTTTGAAGATAAAGTGGGGATGGGTAGAAATCCTCTCATCCAATAGGTTTTATACAAGTTTAGGTTATTATTTTAACCTTATCAATTAGATTTAACTCTAAGTTAAATAATTTAACTTTTATCATGTCTTTTTGTTTTCTTACACTATATAGTTAATAAACTTACCATAACAAGCCAAACGGACCCCAAGTTGTTTATTACTAATATATATATCTTTATCTATGTCATTTGGCCAAACCTTAGATTTTTAGGAATTAAATAACAATTAATAATATAAAATTTGTTTTAAAAAATAATTTATGTCAATTTTGACACTATTTGGTACAAGATTTTTATGAAATTCATAACAGAATGATAAGTTAGAACCAAGTTACTTATATCAACAATAACATGTCATATTAAACTATAAAATTAATTTAAGTCATATAAAGTATCAAATTACATTTATTTGGACATTTATAACATCAGTTATGTCAATATTTCATTAATAAGACAATTACTACATCAACTTTGTGTCATAATAAATGATAATTATATAACCCCTAAAAATTCTAAATAAATTCCTATGATGTAGATAATTGTAGTAGATTTCTGGATACTTTTCAGGTTAGAAGTTTCATGAAGTTTATCACTAACAAAAAATTATTATACTTATAAGATTTAAGAAAGTGAAATGTTGTCACATTCTTTGGTTTTAATAATAATTAAATTATTTTCTTGGAAAAAAGTCCATAAAATGAATCTAATCTGACCCTTTGGTTATATGTGTCTACTTTGAGCCATAAAATAGGATTTTACAAGTGTTAGTGTAATTTTATAATCTTATATTTACCCTTAATTACCCGATTTACCTTTAACTATAGTAAATAAAAATTACCGTAGTTACTATTCACAATGCCCAAACAATAAAAAGTAGCTTATTAACATAATTTGGACCCACTGATTCCAAATATGGAATCCAATTTTCCAAATTCAATACAAAAAATATGCAGAAATTAAATTAAAATTAATCCCATTGTCGAATGAAAACGGGGTTTTCTTTAAAACATTGCAAAAGATTGAATTGATTTTACCTACAAATTCAAGGTAAAATCAATGCTAATGACATAAATTATATTAAATGGTAAAAATATATTCTATTTATACTTTAAAACCATTCAATATTATAATTTAACCACATAAGATATTATGATGAAAATAGTTGTTTTTAATTAAAATATAGCGTGATTTTACTATTCATTAAAATATGAAAGTCATCTCAATAAAATGAAAAATTTATCCAAAGTAAATTTTTATATATTTATTCCAAAGAAGAATTTTATTTTGTCAAATTGAACTTATAGACATTTCAAAAGAGACATTTAAATTTGGTGCGCCATCAAAAGGCGGCAAAACTGCATTTTTTGAAAAATACTAATTTAACCCGAAAATTTTATTTTGTTCTTATACCATGTTCTAGAAATGTGTAAGATGAATAATAATGTTATAAAATTAAAAATTTAGTTAACACTATTCATAATGGCTAGTTCATAACAATATTATAATAATATATCTTTGTTTAGTAAAACATGGTATTGCGTACAAGACACGCTATCGATGAAGGCCGTGATTGCGTGTAATGCTAGCCAAGTCAGGGTTGCGTGTAGTGCACAACTCCTTTGTTGTTCAATATAATAGAATCCGACCATATTTTATTTATACATTGAATATATATATATATACACACTCAATGTTGCGTAGAATAACTTCTATCAAACGAACTTGAAATTGTGTGTAATACGAGACATGAAAAGTGTTTCGTATACTGTAAGCTAATATAGTGTTGCGTATAGCGCAAGATAATCATGGTGTTTCGTACAATAGAAGATATTAATGAAATTAAAAAGAAGGTATCTTATAAAATCTTGGGTTGTTACAGAGTTACCTCGACAACATGCTGAAATCAATGCACAACAAATAAAAACATATAACCACTGACTTAAAAAAATTAAAAAATGGAAATCCAGTGAAAAATAACCACCTTAGTATGTTTTCAAAACACAAATCACACCATCAATACTATTTATTAAACCCCATTAAAACCCATAATGTGTTTACAGAAACCACCCAACGCCAAAATAATTCACTAATCGATTTAAAGTGTCACCGAGCCATTTCAAGAAAACAATAAGAGTGAAAAAATAGACAAAAGTGCACGACACGATGAAATTGACATTTAAAATCATGTGCACCTAAGAAAAATTCCTAAACCACATTCACAGCATCCATGTTATTTAATAAATCATTTAAAATGTTATAAAACAATTTTTGAAAAGCATACAACGACTTTAAACACACGAAACCAACTAAAACTTATTTAGAAAAATACTTTTATGATCAAATTCACACCAAAAGATTAATGAAACTGAACCAATATGCCATATATCATAATGAATAACAAAGAAAAAATACACCAAATAACTAATTAACCACTAAAGGTAGTGATTAAATAAGAATTTAGTGAAATAATAAATTTAAAGGTGATGCACTAAGGGTTTATACCTTAATTCCAAGGAGAAAAGGCAACACATTCCTGTTCTCGGTGCACGATCACATTCACACCTCAACAGTATGCTCTAGAATCATAATTAACCCCTATGCAACAAGAATGAACCCCAATACGTAGAATTTTAGAAAGATGTAAACACTCTTAAATGAACATACTTTCCACGAACCCTTACTGAAGGGGCAGGGGTGGCTGGGTCTCGTCGTAGAGAAGGAGAAAAACCGGGAGGAGAGCGCAGACTGTCGGATGGCAGGGGCAGCCGGGTCACACCAGGAGGAGTTTGCGCCACACGTAAAATAGTAGGGGGAGTTGCTCGGATGGGGTGTTGTTGGGTCGAAAGGTTGGATGACCTACTGTGTTGAGACTAATGCAGGGGAGGCCTGCTACTGGTTGTGCGGGATTCTAGGTGGAGGAAAAACAGGGTGCTGGGGATGGAGTAGGTAGAGAAAGTAGTTGCATGGCAGGTGGTCAGACCGAAGCGTGGTCGGTCGTGGCCGGAAGAAAGGAGGGGGGGGGGGGGGGTTATGCAGGTGTCACACGCAAAATAGGACGAGAGAAGTGGGGGGTTCACACGGTAGGAAGGGAGGCACGTTGGTGGTGCTTGCTCGACCAGGTGGAGTAGAGACGGGGAGTGAGAGGCGCAGGATGCCACACTGATGTGCACAGCTGAAGGGAACCGCAAGGGGGAGCTCATCGGATGATGGAGGAAGGTGGAGGGCAGGGTCCATATGGGGAGGCGGCATGATGGTGGAGATGCAGCGCAACAGGCGAGGAGAGGCCTTCGCGATGGGGAAAAGGAGAGAAAGGGGGTGCCACCTATACAAAACATAGGTAAACCCTAACAATAAAGCAACAAACAAATGAAAATAAAGATAAAACAAAATTAAAATAAATTTTATGAATAAAAAAAAATGATAATATGAATAAAATGATAATAATAAGAATAAAACTTTGATAAAAATAATAATGGTAATGGTAAATATTTAATAACATTTCTAATATATTTTAAGACATTATTTATACTAATAATTACAATAAAACTTTAATAAAAATAATAACAACAATTCCTTATAACACAATCACTAATAATATATCTCCATTGTCACGTTGAATGGTTTAATTACATCATCACATAACCAACTAATTTAATTAACATTATGGGTGGGTAGTTGTGCTGTCTCCCCTCATGACTCAGTCGATGGTGAATTGGTCGTACGGTGTCCCCTACTCACTTCAGCAGTGACCACACGAGTAACCAAACTATCTGTACGACTTCCACTAATATGAATAGTGTTCGGGCACCATCCTAGAACCCACAAACATATCCAAACATCCAAAATTTTGGACAGGGACTCACTAGAACGTTATCAAAAGCACCCAACACCAAGAAAAAAAAGGAATAAAATCAATTGAAAAATTCGGGTGTGAAAAATCTCCCCACCATAACGATTTCCACCCCCATAAATCCACAACAAGATCAAAACCCAATGATAATACTCATCAACTGTCACCCAACAAGGACACTGTAAGTTCCTCCAGTTGATCAATCCAAACGGACCCTGAAAACCCATGACACACAACTCATCCTTCAAAACACAATCACCTTAATCGTCATCAATAATAACCAAAACCACCTATTTCAACCAAAGAATAAACGAACTTATACTACCCCTGAAACTTATTCCCATAACCTTAGTCCAAAAAAACCATTGGGTGTACTCCAATCTCTACGTTTTCTTGAGTGGACGAACTCAAGATTAGGTGGTTCTGCATGAGACTACCTACCACCCAATGATACATGGATAGAAACTATGATACTAACACGGGGATTCCTGAACGGACTCCCCGTAATAATGATTGGGATAACTCTAAATTACTTTCGATGTAACGTTGCGAGAACCACTATGGGTCTCCCCACCATAAGAGCTGGCGAGATTTACCGAACATGAAAACATTCAATACATACCAAAAACACCACCACAAGGGTAGGGGAGGGAGAGGAAGGGACTAACTGGTATAGCTTCAAAATTACCACCATTACTATATAGATGACATCACACCGCCAGAAGAGAACAAACCATGACACATTAAGGGTAAATGTTAAACCTATGACCTTTTTCACCATTGGGGATCTTCTGACTATGCATCGACTTCACTCCAGGGCCTATGTCTTGAGAACCGGTGATTGAAGCATCTCCTGCCTTGCAGTTAGGCTTCAGAAATTCCCAGACACAACACACAAACTAGAATTTTACCAAACACACTTCCAATTAAATTAAAATTCAAAGAGGGTCATCCACAACCATTTTTTCAACTGAAAGAATAGAGACACCATAAAATTCTACATGATATGATTACTGCAACCAAGAAACACTAAAAATAAAAGACCTCAAACTAATCCCCAAACATTGCCCTAGTCCTGCTAACGGGACAAGGTGACCTTTGAAAAGATAGGTCTAGCTTCAGTGTGTTTCTTGGAGACACCACAGTAGAATCGTTGCAAGTGGCCCCAATGTCCACAGGTGTGGCAGGGTCTCAGAGCACTCAAACACGTCGGCCTCTTGTGACACTTCCTACCACACTGGTGACAAATCACGGCTTTGCACTGTGAAGAATATGATTGAAGGTCTGAAGGCCTCTTTATTCCTCTACCAGCAACACTAGCATCATGTCACTTTTAATTCATCTTATCACTATCCTCTACACTGCTTCCCAAATCTAGAGGAATCACCATCTCAAGTCCTCCTGCTAACCCAAATTTAGACTAAAAGGATTTCCCACAACATCCGAGAAGGGGTTTAGGTTGAGTTCATCCACTTTCTGTCACAGCTCAGGTCAGAGTCCAGACTCAAATTGTCAAGCATTCTCGGGACAATTTGCAACAAACCACTGATCATACATAAATAGGTCTATGAAACATCGATATAATTCCAGTACATATTCAACGCTCTACTGAAGAAAACACAACTCCATCCATTTCTTTAGCATCTTCAACTCTGAGAAGTGTTGTTGGATGAACGATGACTTCAAAAACTCTCATGTAAGATATTTACGGGGCTTATTACAAGACACAGACTTCCACGATTTCTTAGTTAGGCCTTCAAGCATAAAGGTAGAAAACATCACCTATAACGACTCTTGAAACCAAGTGAAACTGAACATCCTCTCAATCTCCTACAACCACTCCTCTGTGTCAATAGTATAGTCTTGTCTATAAAATAGAGGAGGGTTCAACTTCTGGAACTCCAGAACATAGTCTATGGGCTGATATACTAGAGGATTTTCTAGGGGAAAACAACCCAAAGTTTCACCTTGGTAATCCATCAAACCGCAGTGGGGGTGAACACTAAGGAACAAGGTAACAAAGAAAATAATCAAAACATGGTCATTGCCATTTCAATTTAAACTTTTCACAATTTCAAAAATAAAGCATTACAAAACTATTTTTCAGAATGAAGGAAAACTCAAACGATTCACTATGGGGAAACTAGTGGCGACGAGTGACTCCGACATATAGTTGGTAGCCATACCCCATTCGCACAATAGTCACTGAGTGTTTTCTAGGATAAAGTCCCCAGCTCCACATGGCATTCCAGACCATGCGAGCTCACAGAGTTCACCTTCCTAACTCCAATTTCATTTCCCAATAACAAAAAAAACATAAGAATCAAAAGACATTGACAAACTCGAACATCCCATTGTAACCAGAGGTTCGGAACGAGCAAGGGTTTATGATGTCATTCTCGTTCGTATGCCCCAATTCCCGACAATTACACTCCTTCTAACATGACAACCCCAAATATTGATGGGAACTCTGAAAACAAAGTCTTCTCAAAAGCTAACCTTCTTTGATACCATTTTTTACCAAACCAACCCGGGTCAAGCCGGAACTGATCACTAGAGTCGGGCCATGACATGACCCGAGAGGCTTTCTCGATCCTCCCGGGTTGGAGGCAAGCTCTGGGGAATCAAAAGAGGACAAATGGGAATGACTTCACCCTGTAAAAATAAATAATGCAACAGAAAAGTTGAATACCCCAAAGTAAACAAATGACTCTGAAAAGAATGAACGGCCAACAATGTGCACTAACCTGGTCTCGACCAAGACTCCCCGTGACTCCGAGAGTTTCTCACCACTCCACAAACAACTATCGCCCATGGCGAGAAAGCTCTAACCAAACCTGCAACAAATCTAATAATAAGAAAACACCAAAGGAGTGAGTATTAAAAATCAGTAGGTATGCCCGATTAAATCTATTCCCAATGCACATACCATTAAATAAATAATTTATCAATTCTAGGTTTGAACTAAATTAGATAAAATAATGGTTTCCACACACAGTTTCATTTCTAAAACATGTAATAGACCATTTCCCTTTTTAATATAAAAACATGTTCAATGTTTGAATGAAAAAGGTGCAATTCATGTTGAAACCTTTTTGCGAACAATTTAGATATCCAAAATTTAGTTATTAGTCAAAAGGAAAACTACACACAACACATACTAAGGGAAATGGAAAAAAAATGTGGCACACATGGGCCAACAACCGAACTAGACCTCTCAACCATCCGCCACATACAAATAAACACCCAAAAAACATGGGCCAAACCTAGGTGCTCATGAACAATCCATAACGTACCCTACATGTGACTCATCCTGAAAGCATGCTCTAACTCGATGATGTCATAACGCCCTAACGCTCGGCATAGCCCTTAATGGCCTAACCGAGGGGCCCAATCCCCATTGCAGCAATAACTCCGTATTCCCTTACTATGGGGCCTCCTGCCAGTGTGTAATTTATACTAGTGCATCAATCATTCTCATAAATCCACTCACTATTCTAGGTTCCCATGTCAACACATACAATAAAAATGGTTGCGTCGACAATGTAAATCAATTGGTCATGATGCACACATATCACACACAACTAACGCAATCAACACACAACAAAGATCACCCCTTAGTAACCCCAACGTGAGTTTTTCCAAAATAATTTATTCCATTAAAGTGTCGAACGGGCCTTCACCAACTTTAAATAAAAACCTCATTTCACAAGAAAACCCAAAGCACTTGTTCATAATAATTCATTTTTCTTTTAAACCAGAGCCACATTTGATATTACGTGAATTATCTTTAAAGGACAAACTGACATTCTTTCTCTACTGGGTGTCCGTTCGTCAAGAAAATATTTCATGTGTCATTTAAAAAATAAATGGTTCTTTTTTACACCAAATAATCATTTAAAAATAAATTATCTTATACTATTTTCTATTTATTCAAATTAATAAAAAATCAAGCAATTAATAAATTCTAAATCTAAATGTGAGTGCAGTGGGGGACATACCTCGACTCGTAGCTTGAACACGGTGACATGACATTCCTCACACAGGCGTACAAGCACGCGCAAGTTGATGAACGAGGTGTAACGTGGTTACCTTGCCAACACGATTAAATCAATGCACAGAAACTAAAAACTTATATCCAATGACTTATAAGAATTTAAAAAAATGAACTACCATTGAAAAATAACCACCTCGGTATGTTTTCAATACACAACTCAGACCATCAATACTATTTATTAACCCCTTTGAAACCCTTTAAGTGTTTACTGAAACCAACCAATGCCAAAATAATTCTCTAATCATTTTAAAGAGCCACCAGGACATTTCAATAAAACATTAAGAGTGAAAACCAGAAAAAAGCGTACGACACGATGAAATTAACATTTAAAAGCATGTGCGTCTAATCACTTTTCCAAAACTAGATTCGATGAATCCATGTTATTTAATAAATCATATAAAATTTTATAAAACAATTTTTGAAAAGAATACCACGACTTTAAACATATGAAACAAACTAAAACCTATTTAAAAAAAATTCATGATCAAATTCACACCAAATGATTAATGAAACTGAACAAATACACCACATATCACAAAGAAAAACAATTTAGAAAACACTAAATCAATAATTATCATCTAAAGGTAGAGATAAATAAGAATTCAGTGAAATCCTATATTTAAAGGTGACACACAAAGGGTTCAAACAAAATTTCCAAGGTAAAAAGGAAACGCACACCTGAGATCAGTGCATGTTCACATTCGTACCTCAACAATACTCTCTAGAAGCATAATTAACCCATTCTCAATAAGATTTAACCCCAACACATTGGATTTTAGAAAAAATTAAACCCTATTCAAAGAACATACATTCCATGAAACCTTACCGAAGGGGAAGGGGTGGATGGGTCGCGCCATAGGGAAGGAGGAAAATCGGGAGAAGAGCATAGACTGCAAGAGGGCATGGGCGGCTGGGTCGCACCGAGAGCAGTTCGCGCCACACATAAAAGAGTAGGGGGTGTTTCTTGGATGGGGTGTTGTAGGGTCGGAAGGCCGGACGACCTTCTGTGATGTGACAGAAGCAGGGGCGGCCGGCTGCTGGTTGTGCGAGATCCAGGGTGGAGGAAATACAGGGTTTGGGGGAAGGAGAAGGGAGAGGAGGTAGTTGCGAGGGATGTGGTCAGACCAGAGCACGGTCAGTCGAGGCTGGCAGAGAGGAGGGAAGGGTTATGCGGGTGCCGCGTGAAGAACAGATAGAGAGAGGTGATGGGTTCGCACAACAGGACGAGAGGCGCCCTAGTGGAGCTTACTCGATCTCATGGAGAAGAGACGGGTAGATGGAGGCACATGACGCCACATTGATTTGCACAACTAATGGGAGATGCAGGGGGAGCACTGTCATATGTTGGAGGAGGGTGGAGGACATTGGCCAGATGGGGAGGCGGCAAGACGGTGGAGATGCAGTGCAGCTGGCGGGGCGAGGCCGCGACGATGGGGAAAAAGAGAGAAAGGAGGGGGTGCAGCCTGTACCAAACATAGGTAAACCCTAAAAATAAAGTAAAAAACAAAATAAAATAAAGATAAAAACAAAATTAAAATAAAATAGATTAATAATAAAAATAAAAAAATAATTATAAGAATGAAATCTTAATAATAAGAATAAAACATTAATAACAATAATAATTGTAATGTTAAATGATTAATAACATTACTAATTAATTTTATGATATTATTTATACTAATAATTATAATAAAAATTTAATAAATATAATAACAACAAATATTTATAACACATTCACTGATAATATATCCCAATTGTCATGTTGAATGGTTTCATTACATCGTTGCCAAACCAACTAATTTAATTAACCTTATGGGTGGGCGGTTGCTCAGTCACCCCTCATGACTCAGTCGATGGTGCATGGGTCGTGTGGTGGCCCATGTTCACTTCATCAATGACCGCACGAGTAACCAAACTGTCTGAACGACTTACAATAAGATGCACATTGTTCGTACACCAGCCTAGAACCCGCAAACATCTCCAAACATCCAAAATTTTAAACCAGGACTCACCGGAACATTACCAAAAACACTCGAAACTAAGATTAAAAAAGGAATAAAATCAGTTTAAATAGTCAGGTGTGGCAATTTTTCATTTTACATCACTTATTACCACGTTATAATCATTACACAGTCATTTATATTAATAACCGTCGTTTTGTCGTTATTTGGTACTTATAATTACAAGTTGATTGTGTGGTAAAAATTCCATTATACAAAGAATGATATTCAGGAATTTGATAACATATATAGAATATATATCTAGTATATATGTATTTATAATAGTCTATAACAAGTAGACATTAAAAATGAAATTCACTGTTCATAGAGACGGTAAGTTTTAAGTACACATGAACACTACTTTAATATCTTTTTTCATTTTTTATGAAACAAAAACATAATTATAAAAAGGTATATTATAATTATAGTATAATATAATAGTTCAATCGCATTACATAATTTAATCAATAGAGTCATTTACACATTCCATTTATGGTACGAACGTGTCGTATCACATTGAGGGGGTGGTATTCTGCACTTCCTCAAATGGAATTATCATAATTATACAAAATGAAAAGCAAAAACGTGTATTCTAAATCAGTATTATAGAAGAATAATGAAAACATAAAGTCAAATATATATCATATATAATTACAGTGCCATCATAATGGCCACCATGAGAGGCGATATTAG
This sequence comes from Viscum album, assembly GCA_963277665.1. Lineage (NCBI taxonomy): Eukaryota > Viridiplantae > Streptophyta > Magnoliopsida > Santalales > Viscaceae > Viscum > Viscum album. The sequence continues at coordinate 510,973,999 of OY728141.1, read as the reverse complement.
ATAATTGAACAATCATTTGTTCGTGATGTAGTAGTTCATTGTCCACAGAAACAATATGTTCGTATCCATTAGATAGAAGTGTGTGTATGTTTTGATTGAATAATTATCATAAAAACAACCTAGTATATTGAGGATACATATGTTATTATAAGATAAAGTAATAAAAGTCATTTATGGTGGTCGAGATGTAAAATAAATGAAAAAAACATAACAGAAGACATTACCTTTAAATTGGGTATCTACCATTGGTTTGAGCCAAATGTTTACTTGTATTTCCTTCATCCTAGGTTAAGGATTCTAGGAGGAATATAGGTATGTCAATAGATTAATTGGGTATATTTTGGATGAGATAAGGGGATTGTGAGGTGTGATTAATGGGTTAGAGTTGATGTCTTTTTATAAGGGAGAGGAGGGGCTCTTTTGGAATGTTTGAAAATATTATTTTATTATAAACTGATTCTCAGTTTCAAAATGTCCAAAACAAATTAATTTAAAAGATAAGATGAATCGTGTTATATATAAAATTATACCATAATAATTAGAAAGTTTTTGGATAGTTTTCTATTATTTTATAATCTGATTTATTTTAATCATTCATTAATAAGCTAATCAATGCATCATAACTGTGTCATAGAAAATTTTATTTATATGATGTCTAAAAATTATACATAAAACCCCATGATGTAGGAAAACTTTATAGATTTATAATTAATAATTATAGTCTAAGAAATAATTTATATAACCCTATGTAAAAAAATTTGACTAAATGTTATATGTTTATGTCATCTTTTTCTTTACTTTAAATTAATTAATATAAAGTGTCATTATCAGCCAAAAGTAGATACATGGGGTCCAAAAATCAACCCAAGGATTCCCATGGTCGTACATGTATAAACCATTTTTTATAGAAAACATTTTATTGTAATTTAAAATTATTATAATAAAAAATTTTACCCTTATTTAACAGATTTACACTTTAACCCATACTAAATAAAATATTTACTGAAGTAAATATTAAAAATGTCTAAAAATAAGAGTTACCTATTTAAAAAACTTATACCTCTTGATTCCAAATACGGAATCCATTTTTCCAAATTCAAAACATAGAAGTGGCAGAAAATAAATTAAAATTAATTTCCATTGTCAAAACATTAAGTGTATTTTTAAGAAATAATAACTATCAAAATATTGACAATTGATTATGTCCAATTTCAAATTAAAATTACATAAAATAACCAGTATTAGATTAAATGGTAAAAATATAATCTAATTACTCTTTAAAACCATTTATACAAGAAACATAATCATATAAATAAATTATATTAAAAGGAAATTTGGATTAAAATACAGTATATTTCACTATTCTTTTAAAAAAATGTACATTATCAAAATAAAATACCATAATTTATCCAAAGTAAATTTTGATGTTCCAAATCTAAAGAAGAATTTAATTTTTTGAAATATGGCATATAATGGTGATAAAAACTGTATTTAAAAAAGATTTTACATCAAAAGGTTGTAATCAAACTTTTAAATAATATTAGAGTGTTTGTGCATAAAATTGGATTCATTCACATTTTATGCTTCTAAGATTTATTGGATAAATGTAAAAACATTTTACAAACATGTAGGATCATATTGTAGTTAGTTCTTTTCATTCATGCCATTAAAACGACTAGAAATTAACTACTATTTAAAATAAAAATATTATATTAATTTTTTTCAGTATAACTCAACATTGTCTGCAACATAAGTTTTCAAAGAAACTCATTGTTGCGTATCAGGTATGCCATAGAACATAGAATCCCCATTAAATTAAATTTAATATTTAATTCAGAAATATTAACAAATGTGAAAATGCATTACTCTATATTTACCTACGACGTTACATCCTTCCGCCCTTTGAAAAATTGTGTCCCCACAATTTCTAAATTGGGATGAGAATCATCATTGAAAGTCCCACATCAGAAAAAAGAGTAAAAAAACTCACTTAAAACGAATAAAATATAGTTAAAAAGGTCACCGAAGATAATACATACTAGGATTCTATAAAAATATGGAAATGGAGGAGAAAATAAGTGTCATTTTCTGATGGACAATGATAGAAAACGTGATCAGGAGAAAGGTAACCACTAGAAAACAAAAAATATGTGATTTGTTAAATGGTCATTTGTTTCCAAAAAGGTAATGTAAACCGGTAATTTTTTTGTTTTATGTTTCATTTTTTAATGATGGAGAATTTATTTATTAGATTCACTATGACTATAAGGATATATTATTACATTTCAAGTAGAGTTTCTTCTGTTAATAAGTTTCAACCAAAACTAATATATTCTTTAAAAAATGAGTATTGAAGATAACATGGTCAAAAATGAAAGTAATAGAATAAAATTATAGAGTATCAAATTATACAAAAAAGATGAACTATATATTTCCCCTATCATTAGACCTCAACCAAAATCAAAATGTTTTGTACGGGATCAGATAATCCACAAAAAGGATAATATTTCACAGAATGAAATATTACACTTAATCTTAAAAATATGAAAAAATACCGAATGTGAAACAATGACCATTCAATAATAAATTTCATCATAATTCATCAATGTAATACAATCTAATATTGAAACCCAGAATATATAAGGATTTAATCACATCATCTTCCTCAGCAAATCATAAAATGTTTCTCCAAATAACATCGACTACTCTTAAAGTCACACACATATAAATAATTAACCTAATAATATATTATCTATTATAGTTTAATCATTTTCATAAATAACCTTAATTCACATATGTCCAATATAAAAACATAGATTCTTCATAAATAATATTTCTACTATTAGTGTTCCCCAATAGAGATAACATCTTCCAAAATAACCATTATCACTTATTCTCCAGAACATTTTCCTATATAAATAATATCCATATTATAAAACATATGTTTTAAAAATCAAATTATTCTTCATCCATAATATAATTTAACTAAAAAAAATAAGTAATACTAACTGGGGACATCAAGTAGTGTAGTGGTATATGATAAATCCCAATCTCACATTTCTGTGGGTTCGATTCTTGCATGTTTGTCTGACGCGACAGGTTTTCACATGGTTTGTGTGTTATCATTTTTAAAAACTATATAATTTTATAACATTACCAAAAAATATATACGACATAAAAATATTCAAAAAATATTTTTACAAAAAAATTTATCTCATACTTCTCATTTTCATCATAAAAAGTAATAACTTGTAATTGCCTCAAAATCATGGATCATATAAACCCAAAAGTTTCTCTACAACTATATCCACCAAAAAATTTTAATTCCTCATTGAATAAAATTTTCACATATCAAACATTAGGGATACACAAACTATAAAAAGTCATCGAAAGTAATCCCATCATCAAATGGGAGTTAATACTTTTAAGCATTTCATCATCCTAAAATCTACCATAAATATTGAATCCCTTTTATATGGACAAATTACTCATTCCACATTATTCATGATCCATTAAACATTCTTTTCCATCATATTCTGTAATAAATATTTAATAAAAACAAAATAATGAATCATATCCTAACATTCAATAATGTCAAAACATCAACTAAGAAATAATAAATACATTTCATAGGTCATTGTCTGTTTCCTCATCCTCAATTAGAATGACATTAGGAATTGGTAAACATATATTTTTATGATTCTGGTGATCTCATTACCTTACATTCTTCTTAGGGAGTCTATTTGTATAATTACCATGCACACCACATTTAAAACATTCAATTGATCCCTCATAAAGAACAACATTCTCTTTCCTAGAGTCAACATGATTCTTCCTTTTTCAATGGAATTTTCAGGATTTATGACTTTTATTACTTCATTTGAAACATATTCTCGTTCGTTTGAATCATTTTTATAAGTGTTTCTTTTCATATCCTTGAAAAAAGGGTTTTGAGTACACTTACCTATATGATAATTACCAGAACATCTATAGGGATTTGTTTCTCGCATATATTATGACTTATAAATATCACCAAGGTTTGGGTGGTCAATCCTGTATCTAGATAGTTAGTTGAGAATAACCACAAGAGTTCTCATTGAATCTCTCATTTCATTCATTTTCTGATTCACAAAATTGTCATTGTTATCTTCACATCAATGTTTACTTGGGTTCCTACTAGATCCATCCATTTACTAAACCCAAAATTGTCAGTTTCAGTATATCAGTAAAATAATCATATAATGTCTTATGACGAGGGTAAATACTAATATAGTATTCTTCATGTTATCTTAAAATCATTCAATTTATCTAAAATAACTACGAATCTTTATAAAATGATAACCATTATAGTTATGTCAATTATGCTTAAATAACACCCTAATCACTATAGTTATCTAAACCGACCTCGGATAACAATTTTAAGGCCCCAACCATAAACATTACATATTATTTAATTATAGTAATAATTCACATTGAGGATTCTTTCAGGTTTAGAGATTAAGAAAATTATGCGTAATTATTAAATTACATCTAAAAAATGTAGACACTTTTACTCAGTTTCCATTTATATCATAAAATAAAAACTCTTAATAAAGAATCATTTCTAGTTCCATGTTTTAGACAACATGACTTTTCCTTGATCCCATCCTTGACTCTATTCTTCTTTAAGCCTTGTAAAAAACATTCCAAAAATTGGGATGATCATAATATCATAGAAAGGGTTATAAAATAAGGTAAAAAAATTAAACCGTAAATAAATACAAATGAATGAATCCATACTATTAAATCATAACAGACCTCATTAAATAATATGATTTCTAAATAACACATAGAAATCATAAATCATAAATGTGACTTATGGAATACAAATCATACTGACTTATAGCATTCACATATACAAAGGGTGTTACATTTGTAATACCCATCATAGTATATTCACAAAATCTTCTTGGAGAATCATTAATGTTTACCTCATTCAAATTACCCAATGCATTGGAGAGCTATCTCGGACTCACCCGCCCATGGTTTATCATGGAACCACCCATATACATATACAATGTTCCATAACCAAAAAATATTCATAACTCATAAAACAAGAATAAAGGAAATATAACATTTCAATATTTCAATCAAAATATAACCTTTCATGATATTGAAATAATAAATTCCTTTTCAAACCATTTTTAAAACCATTCAAAACATTTAATAAATAGCTTTTTAAATCAATGTGTCCCATACCACATTGAATCTTTTGAAAGAAATTTTGATTTCAGAACATTCATTTCCACATAAATAAATTCTTATAACTATATTTACATATTGGATATTAATGTGAATGATTTAAAAGAATAAATATTTAAAACATTTAAAAATATATTTTAGTTAAAGTGTTCCTAACCAAATTATAGGTGCTTGAATTCAAATAATTGAGGAATACCATTAATAAAAGATTATAATATAATGATAATAAAGAGAATCATGATATAATATTTCAAAGGGACGTACATACATCATCTAAAAGTGATTTTTTTTTGACAAAAAATAAATTTCAATAGAATATAAGTTGAGATGAAACCACTTACAAAGATCATACGATTAGATTAAGGTATAAAAAATGATATAATTATGTGTGAAAAATATAAATAAACCCAATATAACTGTATATTATGTTTAAAATAATCGGAGTTTATTCACATATATTTATAGCACAACAAAATCAAGAAGTATATGTTTAACCCAAATAATTGAAATGGGGTTAAAAAGATCCCTTAAAGAAATTTGACAGCCTAACGACGTCACATTAAAATTACGAAAATGAGGTGATGAGAGTGAAAAGGGTCTCTCATCACATGGACATAAAACCTACAACAATAATTATTTATAAGAAAATATCCCAACAAAAGAAAATGGTAATTTAAATTACATTACATAAAATAATACTTTGACTAAAAGAGTACGTTGAAATGAGCCCTTACTAATTTGGTTACATACAAAACATACACCCTGTGAAAGAGGTATCATACAATAAAGATGAAAATACATATATATTAAATTATATTACAAAAATAATAAAATCATGGGTTTTATATACACACCAAAATAAGAATTAGTTTCAAATATAGCATGAATCTCATGAGAATAAAAAGATAGATGGAAACCCCTTACCTCGTGTCTGAATTGAATCGTTTGTTCTTTAAATATACTGAATAATAAAAGAAAGTTAATTTATACTTTGTTAAAACATTTTTTAGTTTTATTATCTCTTTTACATCTCTAATTACCTTGTTATTAACATTACACAATCTTTTAAGTAAATAATCGTCCTTTTGTCGATATTTGGTACTTATAATTATAAGTTGTCCATGTGGTCAAATGTCAATTATATAAAACATGATATTAATGATTTAGATATCTTAAATATCCAGTATATATGTATTTATAAAAGACTATAACATTTGTATATAATAAATTATGTGCACCATTCATGGAGACGGTATGTCGTACGTACTCGTGAAGGCTACATTCATTTCATTTTTCATTTTAAAAATAATGAAAAATTAATGATACGTCAGAATATAATATTTCCATAATAATATAACATTTAATAAAGAGTACATAATTTCATTAACATTGTCATTTATATGTTCCATGTATCGTATGAACGATTCATATCTCTTTGGGAGGAATGTAGTCTACACATCCTCATATAAAATTATCTGATTTATACAACATGAAAATTATCAAAGTATGTTCTAAATGATAATTAAAAAAAATATTTAAAAGTTAAAATATAATATATATCATATATAATTACAGTGCCATCATAATGGCCACCATGAGAGGCGGTAGGATATAATTGAAAAATCATCATTTTGTGAGGCTGTATTTTTTCGTCCACAGAAATAGTATGTTCGTATCCATTAGATGGAGGTATGTGTAGTTGTTGTTTGAATACATCTCACAACAACAACCTAGTATATTGAGGATACTATTTTAGTTATAAAGTAAAAGAATAAATAGTTTCTAGGGGTTTGGAAATGTAAAATAAAAGAACATAACTCAACAAAAGACATTACCTTTAAATCAGGAATCTCTCTTTGGATGGAACACAAAGGTTTACTTGAACTGTATTCTTCCTTGGGTAATTATTCTAGGAGTAATGGAGGGATGTAAGGAGCTTAATTTTCAGAGGATGGACAAGCCATGGGCCATGATATTTGTGAGTAATGGGTTAGATGTGATGGATTTTTATAAGGTACAGGAGGGGCTCTTTAGGAATGTTTGAAAATATTATTTTATTATATACGGATTTTCAGTTTCAAAACAACTAAAACTCATTAATTTTGAATATATGAAGGCTCCTTTTCGAAATTAAAACATCCAAAAAAGGACTGTTTTTTGTGAGTTTTTTAAAATTTTATAATCTCATTTATTTAAATCATTCAATAATAAGGTAATCACTACATAATCATTGTGTCATAAATAATTTTATTTATTTTATCTCTAAAAATTATACCTAAAATACAATGATGTCATAAATATTTTTAGATTTTTAATGAATATTTATAGTAGAAGATATAACTTATATAACCCCGTTTAAAAATTTATTTAATAAAATATATATGTTTATGTCATCTTTGTCATTGCTTTAAATTAATTAATATAATGTGTCATTATCACTCCCATGTGGCTGCATGGGGTCCCAAAAATGACCTATGGAATCCCATGGACGTCCATGTATCAAAAAATAGGAATAGAACACATTTTAGGATAATTTAATATTATTATAACAATATTTGTTTACCAATGTTTAATAGATTTACTATTTGACCCATGTTAAATAATATATTTATTGATGTAATATTTATAATGCATAAATATAAAATTAAGCTATTTATACAATTTTAACGTTATGATTCAAAATATGGAATCCATTTTCGCAAATCCATCCAACAGAAGTGGGAGAATTTAATTTTTAATTAATTTCTGCTATAAAAAACACATTTTTAAGACATAATAACTTTCAAAAGATTGACAATTGTTTATGTCCAATTTCAATGTGAAATTATTCCAATGACTGAAATTTTATAAAATGGTAAAAATTTAATCAAATTACACTTTAAAACCATTTATAAAGTCAATCTATCTAAATAAATAAATTAGATTAAAAAGATGTTTTGAAATAAAATACCGTATTTTTCATTATTCAAAAAAATTGCACATTAACAGAAAAATATCAAAATATAATCCAAATAAATTTTGATGTCCCTAATCTAAATAATAATATTATTTTGTCCAATAGAACATATAATATTGGAAAAATATTATTTAAAAATGGTTCTCTATCAAAAGTCGGTAAATCGACCTTTAAAAAAATATTAGAGTGTTTATGCATAAAATTGGATTCGTTCAAATTTTAAGCTTCTAGCATTTATTGCGTAAATGTAAAGACATTTAAAAAATATGTATAATCATATTGTAGTTAGTTATGTTCATTCTTCCCATTACAATAACTATTCATTAGCTTCCATTTAAAATAATAATATTATATTATTATTTTTCAGTATAACTCAACATTGTGTGAAACGTAAGATTCCCAAGAAACTCGTTGTTGCGTATTGGGTACGCTAACAATCATAGCATCCAATTTAAAGTAAAATTAATATTAAACTCCAAAATACTAATAAATATGAAAATTCCTTACTCTTTATTTACCTAGGATGCTTCATCCTGCCCCGATTTTGGAAATTGTACCCTCATAAATTTAATTTTTGTAATATAAACATCCTTGAATGTCCCACATAAAAAAGAGTCTTTAAATATATAACATTAAAAGAAAAGATTAGAAGTAAAACGTTCACCCAATACAACCAATACTATGATTCAATTAAAATAAGGATATACAGGAGAAACTAGGTTTCATGTTCTGAAGGAGAGTGATAGAAAACATTATCATGTTAAAGTTAACCACCAAAACTCCAAAAAAATGTGATAGGTTAAATGTTCATTGGTTTCCCAGTAAGAAAAGTTATCATACAATGTATTTTATTTATGTTTCATTTAGAAAAGATGGAGAATTTAATTATGATATTGACTAAGAAAATAAGGAAATATAGTTACTTTTCAAGTAGAGTTTCATTCTTTAATAAGTTTCTACCAAAAATAATACTCTATCAAAATAATGAGTATTGAAAATGACTTGGTCACATCAAAATCACTAGAATCAACTTCAAGAGTATCACATAATCCAAAAAAAGATGAACCACATATTTCCCCTATCTTTAGACATCAACCAAAATCAATATGGTTTATACGAGATTAGATAATCTCCAAAATGTATGAGGCTTTATTCAAAGAAATACTACTCTTAATCTTCAAAATTCGACAATAAATACCCCAAGTTAAATAAAGACCATTCAATAAAAAAATTTCCGTAAATATTTTCAATTTAATCCATACTAATATTGAATCCCAAAACATAGAAGGATTTATTAACATCTTCTTCCTTAGAAAATGTTAACATTTATCTCCAACTAACATTGACTACTCATAAAGTCACATACATAAAAGTAATTAACCTAATCACATATTATCTAAGGTAGGTTAATCATTCGTAAAAATAAACCAAATCATCATATGCCCACAAGAAATACATTGATTTTTCAAATATAATATTTCAACCATTTCTGTTTCCCCAAACAAGAGAACATCTTCCAAAATAACCTTTATCATATATTCAACAAACCATTTTACTATACAATTTATATCAATTTTATAAAACATATGATTCCAAAATCGACTTATTCTTGTTCCATAAAATTATTTAAATAAAAAGAATAATTCATACTAACTAGGAACTTTACATATTCCAATGATACACAATAAACCCCCATCACACTTTTGTTGTGGGATCGATTCTCGTAGATTTATCTGATGTGATGGGTTGTCACACGGTCTGCATGTTGTCCTTTTTAGACAACTATATAATTTTATAACATTCCAAAAAACAGATATATACTCCTAAAAAATAACCATAACATATTTTTATCACAAATGATATCTCATACTTCTCATTTTCATCACAAAAAAGTAATAACTTGTAATTTCCTCAAATTCAAGGATTAAAAAAACCCAAATGGTTCTCTATAACTATATCCAATAAATAAAAGTAAATTCTTCCATGAATTACATTTTCCCATATAAAACATCATGTTAACACATATAAGAAAATTTATTTCAATATAATCCCATCATCCAAAGAGCCTTAATACTTTTAATCATTTCATTATCCTAAAATCTACCATAACTAATGAATCCCTTGTATGTAGACTTCTTAATCATTCAACATTATTCACAACCAATTATTCATTATTTTACATCTTATTCCATAATACTTCTTTCCTTCAAACCAATGAATGAATCTATCCTAAGATTCAATAATGTCAAAAACATCAGCTAAGAAATAATCCATACCTTTAATTACTTGTTGTCAGTATCATCATCGTCAATTGGAATAGAAGTATGTATTGGTAAACATATATTTGTAAAATAATAGTGATCCCATTCTAGAACATTCTTCATAGTACATATAATTGAATAATCACCTTACACACCACATTTAAAACATTCAATTGAACCCTTAGAAATAACTTCTTTCCATTTCTTAGAGTCAACTGGATGCATCCTTTTTCCATGGAAGGTTATTTCTTTGTGACCGTTATTACCTCATCTGAAACATCTCCCCATCCCTTTGAAGAATTTTCATAGGTGTCTTGTTCCACATCCCTAACACATAGTTTTTTTAATATACTTACATTTATGATTATTACCTGAACATCGATGGAGACTTTTTTCTCGAATATACGATGCCTTATAAAACCCACCATGGTTCAGGTGGTCAATCATGACTCCAGATAGTTTGCTGAGAATAACCACAAGATTTCTCATTGTCGCTCCCATTTCATTCAGTTTCTCATTCATAAAACACTCATTGTTATCTTCACATCCACTTTTACATTGGTGCAAGGAAGATCCATTGATTTACTAAAACTAAAAAGGTCAGTGTGAGTATATCTGTAAAATCATCATATAATATATTATGAGAAGGGTAAGTACTAATATAGGCTTATTCATGTTATCATAAACTCATTGAATTTATCTAAAATAAATAAGACTATTTCTATAATACAAACTATTATGGTTATGTAAATTATTCTTAAATAACACCCTAACCTCTAATGTTATCTAAACTGACCTATGATACCAACTATAAGGCCCCAGACATAAACATTTCATATTCTTGAACTAAGTTAATAATTCGCATTGAGGATCATTTCAAGTTTAGTGTTTTATATAATTAAGCCATAAATATTAAATTACATCTTAAAAATTAAAAAGTAGACACTTCTACTCAGTTTCCAATTTTTCATAAAATAAAAACTCTTAAAAATAATTTTTGGATCCACGTTTTAGACAACATGACATTTCTTTGATCCCATACTTGACCCAATTCATTTTTAAGTCCATTGAAAAACATTTCAAAACTTTGGATTTTCATTAAAAGCTCATAAATGGTTATAAAATAAGGAGAGGAAACATTAACTCCTCCATAAATACAATTCAATGAACCTATACTTTTCAATCATAAAATTTTTGATGAAATCATAAGAATTATGAATAATAGGCACAAATCATAAATCATAAAGGTAACATAAGGAATACATAACATACTTAAGTTGTATCTTTCACACCTGTGTATGGTGTTACATTTGGAATACCCATCACTGTATATTCCCTAAATCTCATTTGAGAAACATTAACATTTACCTCTATTACGTTACCCAATGCATTGGAGAGATTTCTCAGGATCGCCCGCCCTAGGTTTATCATTGAACCACCCATATACGTACAAAAAGTTTGATAACCATAACATATTCATAACACGTAAAAAATCATAAAATAAATATAATATTTTAATATGTCAATAAATATATATCATTTCAAGATATTGACCTAAATAATGCTTTATCAAACCATTTTCAAAACCCTTTAAAACAATTAATAGATAGATTTTTTAATCAATGTTTCCAATTCCACGTTGATGACTTTGAAAAAAAATTGATTTCACAACATTCATTCCCATACAAATTAATCCTTTAAACAATTAATAAAATATTTACATTAATGAGAAATATTTATAAGAATAAATCTTTAAAAACTTTAAAAATTTATTTTAGTTAAATAGTTCCTAACCAAATGAGGGACACCTGAATATAAAAAATTGAGGAATAACATAAAAGCTTATAATATCCTTAGAATAAAAAGAATAATGATATAATATTTCAAAGGGCAGTATATACACCATCTAAATGTGATTTTGGTTCTGAACAACAGATAAGTCTCAATGGAATGTAAATTGAGATGAAATCCCTAACAAATATTGTACTATTAGATTAAGCATAAATCAATTAAATAATTATGTGTGACAAATATAAATACAATCTATATTAGTGGATATTAATTGTAAAAATATCAGAGGTAATTCACACATATTTATAGAATAACATAATAAAGAATTATAATTTTATCCCAAAGAATTGAAATTGGGTTTAGAAGCTTCCTTAATAAAATTTGACAGCCTAACGACGTCACAAACAAATTCAGAAAATTATTTGATTGGAGAGAAAATTTCCTCTCATAACATGAACATAAATTATACAGAAATAATGATATATAATAAAATATACCAACATAAGATAATGAAAATTTAAAATATCGTACATAAAATAAGTCTTTAATTAAAATAGTACGGTGAAAGTATCCCTTAACGATTGGGTTACTTAGGAAACAAACACCGCATGAAAGAAGGATAATAAAATGAATATATTAATAACCATAGATTAAATTTTATTTCACAAATAATACAATCATGGGTAGTATATACACCCCAAAAAAATGACTAAGTGGAAAACATAGCATGAATCTCGCAGGAATAAAAAGTAAGATGAAAGTCCCTTACCTCATGTCTGACATGACTCATTAATTCATTAAATATACTTAATAATAAACTAAATATAATTTATACATTCCTAAAAACAATTTATATGTTTATTATTCCTTTTACATCACTTATCACCACTTTATAAACATTACATAATTATTTAAGTTAATAACGGTCATTTTGTCGATATTTGGTACTTAAAATTACATGTTTCCCATGTGGTCAAAAATCCATTATATAAAAAGTTATATTAATGATTTATATATAATATATATCATATATAACTGTATATATTTCTTTATAATATTCCATAACATTTGGACATATGAAATGAAATGCACCGTTCCGTGAGAGGGTATGTCGTACGTAAGCATGAATTGTACTTTCATTTCTTTTTCCATTTTTAAAGAAATGAAAATGTAATGATACTTAGGTATATTATAAATCCAATATAATATAATGTTTTATATATATTTCATAATTTCATTAACACAATAATTTTTTTGTTTCATGTATGGTATGAATGAGTCATATCACATTGAGGGGGCGGTAGTCTGCACTTCTTCAAATGAAATTATTGTATTTATACAACTAGGAAATAATAAATAAATGTTCTAAATGATAATTACAGAATAATATTGAAAAAAATATATAATATATTTAATTTATAATGACATTTCCATCATAATGGCCACCATGAGAGGCGGTAGGAAATAATAGAACAATTATCATTTCGTGAGGTCGTAGTTCGTCGTACACAGAAACATTATGCTCGTATCCATTAGATGGAGGTGTGTGTAGGTTTTGTTTATATAATTCTCATAAATAACGTATTATATTTAGGATTTTTGTGTTTTTATAAAATAAATATATAAAAAGAGTTTAGGGGTTGGATTACTAAAATTAAATAAATGAAATTAAGAGAAGACATTACCTTTAAACCGAGTACCTCCCTTTGGTTTTAACCAAAATTTTTACTTTAATTGACTTATTCATAGGGTAAGGCTTATAGGAGGAAGATAGGGATATAGGGAGCATAATTTGGAAGAGTTTGGAAAATACATGGGGCCTAAGAGGTCTGAGTATTGGCTTACAGGTGATGGATTTTTATAATGGAGAGGAGGGGATCTTTAAGAATGTTTGAAAATATTATTTTATTATAAACTGATTTTCAGTTTCAAAAGGTCGAAAACTCATTAATTTCAAAGAAAAGATGACTATTTTTCGAAATAACATCATCCAATAAGTATTGGATAGGTTTTGGATAGTTTGGTTATATTTTATATTCTAATTTATTTATATCATTAATTAATAAGATAATCACTGCATCATCATTGTGTCATAAATAACTTTATTTATATGATGTCAAAAAATTATACATAAAATACCATGATGTATAAAATATTTTTATCTTTATAATGAAAATTTATAGTCGATGATAAAACTTATATAACCCCTTGTATAAATTGATTGACTAAAAGATATGTGATTATGTCATCCTTGTCATTACTTTAAATTAATTACTATAAAGTGTCATTATCACTCACAAGTGGCTCCATGTGGTCTCCAAAATAGCCCAATAATTCCCATGGACGGAAATTTATCCACCAATATGAATTGAACACATGTTAGGTTAATTTATTATTAAAATAATAATATTTGTTTACTCTTATATTCTAGAAGTACGTTTTAACCCATGATAAATAAAATATTTACTAATGTAATATTCATAATGTATATGAATAAAAGATACCAATTTACACAAATTGGACTTCATGATTCAAAATATAGAATAAAATTTTCCCAATTCAAATACATAAGTTCCAAAAATTGATTTAAAATTAATTTCCATTTTCAAAACAAAAATCTTGTTTTTTAAGAATAAAAACTATCAAAATATTGACGTTTTTATGTCAAATTTCAGTGAGAAAATACTTAAAATTAACAAAATTAGATTAAATGGTAATAATATATTATAATTACACTTTAAAACCATTTAAAATGTAAATATATCCAAATAAATAAATTATATTAAAAGGATGTTCGGAATTAAAATACCTTATTTTTCACTATTCTTAAAAAATTAACACAATCAGAAAAATACCTAAATTTCATACAATGTAAATTTTGATGTCCTGACTCTAATGAAGAATTTTATTTTTTTTAAAATAGAACATATAAAATTACTAAATCTATATTTAAAAAGGTTCCTCCATCAAGAGTTAGTAAATCGACCTTTTAAAGAATATTAGAGTTTTAATGCTTAAAATTGGATTCATTCATAGTTTAAGCTTATAAAATTAACTGGATAAATGTAAAAAAATTTAAAAAACATGTATAATCATAATGTGTTAGTTATATTCATTACAACCATTACAATGGATATGTGTTAACCACCATTTAAAATAATAACATTATATTATTATCTTTCAGTATAACTAAACATTTGGTGCAATGTAAGATTTCAATGAAACATGTTGTTGTGTATCAGGTATGCCTTCGAACATAGAATCCCCTTTATAGTAAAATTAATATTCAATTCACAAATATTAATAAATATTAAATTTTTTTCTCTTTTTTTACTTGGGATGTTACATCCTTCTCCCATTTTGAAAATTTTGTCATCGCAATTTTTATGTTGGGCTCAGAAACTTCATTTAATGTCCCACATCAAAAGAAGTGTCAATAAAACTATCACATTAAATGAAATATAGAGAAGTAAAAAGCTCAACTAAGATAACTCATACTAAGACTCTATGAAAACATGGCTATGGAGTAGAAACTAAGTGTCATGTTCTGATGGAGGGTGATAGAAAATATGATCTAAAGAAATTTTTCCACAAGAAAACCACAAACATGTGGAAGGTTAAACGGTCTTTGGTTTCCCAATAGGAAAAGTAAATAGAAATTTTTTTTATGTTTCATTTAGTAAAGCTAGAGAATTTATTTATGTGATTGACTAAGAACATAAGATAATAGACTTACATTTCATGTATAGTTTCTTCTTTTAATAAGTTTCTAACAAAACTAATATTCTCTCTATACAATGACTATTCCAGATGAGTTGGTCAAATCAAAATTTCCCAAATCAATATCTATAGTATCACATAATCCACAAAAGATGAACTATATATTCCCATATCTTTAGACATAAACCAAAACCAAAATGGTTAGTAAGAGATTAGATAATCTCCAAAAAGCATAATACGTCATAGAAAGAAATACTACTCTGAATCTCGAAAATTCAACAAACTATACCCAAAGATCAATAAATACCATTCAATAAACAATTTTCCTTAAAATTATTCAATTTAATACAAAATAATTTTGAAACCCAAAACATAGAATGATTTAATCACATTGTATTCCTCCTTAATTCTTATCATTTGTCTCCAAAATACATCGACTAATGTTAAAATTCCATAATTAAAGGTAATTAACCTAATCACATATTATATATGATAATTTAATCATTTCCATAAATTACCAAAATTTCAATATGTCCATGATAAAAATATATATTTTTCCAAAATAATATTTAAACAATTACTATTTTCCCATAGGAGAGAAGGTCTTCCAAAATATCTGTTATCACTTAATCACTAAACCATTTTCTTATACAATGAATATCCATTTTATAAAACATATCTTTCAAAAATAAACATATTAAGGATCAATGAATTTATTTATCTAAAAAGAATAATTCATACTAACCAGGGACTTCACGTAGTACAATGGTAGGTGATAAATCCCAATTTCACTTTGGTTGTTGGTTCAATTCCAGCATCTTTGTCCTACACGATGGGTTGTCAAACAGTCTGTGTGTTGTCCTTTTTTGAAAACTATATAATTTTATAAAATTACCAAAAATGAGATATACTCCTCAAAATTAACCATAACATATTTTTACCATAAATGTAATATTATAATTCTCATTTTCATCCAATAAATTAATAACCCGCAATTTCCTCAAATTCAAGGATCATATAAACCGAAATGGTTCCCTATAACTATATCACTAAAATAAAAGCTATTTCTTCCATGAATAAAATTTTCACATATCAAATGTCAGGATAACACATACTTGAAAAAGTCTTAAAATATAATCCCATCATTAGATGATCCATAATACATTTATGCATTTCATCATCTTAAAATCTACCATAACTTTTGAATCCCTTTTATGTAGACTTTTAACTCATTTAATGTTATTCGTGATCCATTAAGCATTATTTTCCATATTATTCTATAATACACATATACTAAAAACAAAATCATGAATCACATACTACGATACAATAATGTAAAAACATCAGCTAATAAATAATCCATACGTTTCATTGGTCATTGTCAGTTTACTCATCCTCAATAAGGATAGAATTAGGTATTGATAATCATATATTTGTACGATCCAAGTGATATCATTCCCAAATCTTCTTCACAGGGAATATTCTTGTATAATGACCATGCACACCACATTTAAAACATGCAATTGATCGCTCAGAAAGAACTTCATTCCCATTCCAAGATTCAACTGGATGCTTACTTTTTCCATGGAAGGTTCTTTCTTTATGACCTTTATAACCACATCTGAAACATATTCCTATCACATTGAAGCATTTTCCTATGTGTTTCGTTCCATATCCTTGACACATTGGGTTTTGAATATACATAACATTATAATTATTACATGAAATTTTTTAGGGATTTATTTCTTTTATATATGATGCCTTATAAAAATCACCAAGGATTAGGTGTTAAATCACAACACCTGATAGTTGGTTGAGAATAACCCAAATGAGTTCTCATTCGAGCTCCCATTTCATTCAATTACTCATTCCTAAAACCATCAAAATTTTCATCACATCCACTTTTACTTTGGTTCCTACTAGATATAGCCAATTACGGAAACCAAAAGGTTCGTGTCAGTATATCAATAAAACCATCATATAATATTTTATGAGGAGGGTAAATACTAAGATAGATGTATTCATGTTATCTTAAACTCATTAAATTTATCTAAAATAACTACGAACCTTTCTAATATGCTAACCATTATAGTTATGCCAATTATGATTAAATAACACCCTTACCTCAATTTTTATCTAAACTAACCTCCGATACCAACTATATTGTCCTAGAATTAAACAATACATATTATTGAATTAAGATAATAATTCACATTGAGGGTCTTTTCAGGTTTAGTGCTTTAGAAAATTAGGTCATAATTATTTCATTAAATCTTAAAAATTACAACACAGACACTTCTACTCAGTTTAAATTTTCTTTATAAAATACAATCTCTTAAAAAAATAAACATTTCTAGTTCCATGTTTTAGAAATCATGAAATTTTCCATGATCTCATCCATTTCCCTATTCATCTTTATGGCTAGTGAAAAAAATTTCAAAATCTGGGATGAGCATAAAAAGCTCAATAAGTGTTATAAAATAATGAATTGAATCATTAACCCATCAATAAATACAAAACAATGAAACCATACATTTTAATCATAACATACCTTATGAAATATAATGTTTTATGAATAACACATAGAAATCATAAATCATAAATCATAAAGGTAACTTATGGCATACATAACATACATATATCGTTTCTTTCACAGTAATGTAGGTAGTTACATTTGAAATACCCATCATAGTATATTCTCTAAATCTCTTAGGAGAAACATTTACGTTTACCTCTGTCATGTTACCCAATGCATTGGAGATCTATCTCGGGCTCAACGGCCCTTGGGTTATCATGGAACCACCCATATAAGTATGCAATTCACAATAACCATTACATATTCATAACACCTAAATCAATCATAAAGTGAAAATAACATGTCCACATTTCATTCAAAAAATATCATTTCATGATATTGACATAATCAAATCTTTAACAAACAATTTTCAAAACAATTTAAATCATTTATTAATGATATTTTTGAATCAAAGTGTCCCATACCACATTGAAGCTTATGAAAGAAATTTGATTTCATAACATTCATTTCCATATTAATAAATCCATAAAACCATTTTCAAAACATGTAAATTAATGAGAATGGTTTTGAGGAATAAATCTTTAAATCATTTAAAATGATATTTTAGTTAAAGAGTTCCTAACCAAATGAGAGATTCTTGAATAAAAATATTTGAGGAATAGCATTATTAAAATATTATAATATCATGAGAATAAGATTATTTATGATATAATATAGAAAAGTGCAGTATATACATCATCTAAAATTGAATTTGGATCATTAAAACAAATAAGTCTCAATGGAATGTAAATTTAGACGAAATCCCATACAAAGATCGTACCATTAGATTAAGGATAAACCGATGACATAAATATGTGCGACAAATATAAATACACCCAATGTAAGTGGATGTTAATTGTAAAAAAAATAGTAGTTCATTCACCCAAATTTATAGCACAACATAATCAAGAAGTATAAGTTTAACCAAAAGAATTGAAATTGTGTTAACAAGTTCCTTAAATAAAATTTGACAGCATAACAACGTCACATTAAAATTTAAAAAATGAGATGATAAGAGAGAAAAGGGTATCTCATAACATTAAAATAATACATAAAATAATAATAATATAGCGGAAAATATACCAAACTATGAAAATTTAAATTTAATACATTATATAAAATAAATCATTAACTAAAAGAGTAAGGTGATCAGTTCCCTTACCGATTTGGTAACATACAAAAAATACACCCCATGAAAGAAGTATCATAAAAATGAATATTTTAATACCCATAAATTAAAGTATATTACAAAAATAATACAATCATGGGTAGTATATACACCAAAAAAATGTAAATAGTGTCAAATATAGCATTAATCTCAAGGGAATAAAAAAGAAGATGAAAACCCCTAACATCGTGTTTGACTAGACTCGTTCCTTGATTAAATATCCTGAATAATAAGATAAAGGTTATTTATACTTCCTTTAAAACCTTTTTCAAGTTTATTATTCTTTTTACATCAATTTTTTCCACATTATAAATATTATATAATCATTTATGTTAATAACGGTCGTATTGTCGATATTTGGTGATAATAATTAAAACTTTTCCATGTTGTCAAAATTGCATTATATACTAAATTATATTCATGATATAGATATAATATATATAATATATATCTAGTATATATGTATTTATAATATTCCATAACATTTGGACCTAAGAAACTAAATTCACCGTTCAGTGAGACGGTAAGCCGTACGTACGCATAAACGCTGCTTTCATTTCTTTTTTCATTTTTAAAGAAATGAAAACATAAATATAACTAATTATATTATAATTACATTATAATATAATATTTTTTATGTTACATTATTTCATTAAAAACATCATTTTTACCTTCCATTTATGGTATGTATGAGTCATATCACATTGAAGGGGCTATAGTCTACACCACCTCAAAAGAAATTATCATTTTTATACAACATGAAAAGAAAAAATGTATATTATAAATGAGAATTACAGAAGAATTTTGAAAAAAATAAAATATAACATATATGATATCTAATTATAGTGCCATCATAATGGACACCGTGAGAGGCGGTAGAAGATAATTGAACATTCATCGTTTCATGAGGCATTAGTTCTCAGTCCATAGAAATAGAATGTTTGTTTCCATTAGATAACGGTGTTTGTATATTTAGATAAAAAACATCTCTTAAAACAACAGATTATATTTAGAAAACATTTTTATTGTAAAATTAAGGAATAAAAATAATTTTGGTGGTCGGAGAAGTAAAATAAATGAAAATAACATAAGATAAGACGTTTACTTTTTAAATCGGGTATCTCCCTTTGGGTTGAACCAAAAAGATTACATGAATTTCCTTCTCCCTAGGGTAAGGATTCTATGATGATGATAGAGATGTAGGGAGCTTAATTGGTAAGATTTTGGACAATCCATGGTTATTTAGAGATGTGAGTAATGGGTTAGAGGTGATGGATTTTTATAATGGAGAGGAGGGGTTCTTTAGGAATGTTTGAAAATATTATTTTATTATAAAATAATATTCTGATTCAGAAGGTAAAAATCTCATTAATTTTAATTATAATATGAATCTTGTTCGAAATAAAATCATCCAATAATAATTGGACATGTTTTTTATAGTTTTTGTAAATTTTGTCATCTCATTTATTTAAATAATTCATTAATATGGTAATCACTGTATCATCATTGTGTCATAAATAATTTTATATATTTTATGTCTAAAAATTCTATATATAATACCATGATGTATTAAATCTTGTTATATATTCATGTAATATTAATTTTCAAAAAGAAGACTTATATATCCCCATGAAAAAACTAATTTACTAAAAGTTTATGTTTATGTCATCTTAGTCCTTACTTTAAATTAATTATTATTATGTGTTATTATCACTCGTTAGTGGCTACATGGGGTCCCAAAATAAACCCATGGATGCCCATGGTAGGAAGTATATCAAAAAATAGGAATATAGCACATGTTATGGTAATTTAATATTATTATTATAATATTTTTTTTACTTGTATTAACCAAATTTTCCATTTAACCCATGGTAAATAAAATATCTACTGAAGTAAATATTCATAATGTCTAAATATAAAAGTTACCTATATAAAAAAATTGGTTCTCACGATTCCAAATATGGAATTAATTTCTCAAAATCCAAATCATATATGTGTCATAAATAAATTTAATATTAATTAACTTTGCCAAAACAAAAAAAGCATGTTTTTAAGAAATAATAACTATCAAAAGATTGACACTTGTTTATTTCCAATTTCAATGTGAAATTACTTCCAATGACAAAAAATTATATTAAATGGTATAAATATTATATAATTACACTTTAAAACAATTTAAAAAGGTAATATAACCAACAATATAAATTATTTTAAATGGTATTTATGAATCAAAATATGGTATTTTTCACAATTTATTATTAGAAAAATGCAAAAATTTCGACCAAAGTAAATTTTGATGTCCATATTCTATAGATGAATATCATTTTGTAAAATATAACTTATAATGGTGAAAAAATAGTTTTTAAAATGGTTATCCATTAAAGGCGGTAAATCAATCTTTTAATGAATATTAGAGTGTTTTTGCTTAAAATTGGATTTTTTCACATTTTAGGCTTCTAAAATTTATTTAATAAATGTAAAAACATTTAACAAACATGTATAATTATGTTTTAGTTAGTTATTTTAATTCCCTATAATACAATGTCTAGGTATTAACTAAAATTAAAATTAATAATATTGTATTATAATTTTTCAGTATTACTCTACATTGTGTGCAATGTAAGATTTCAATGAAACTCGTTGTTGTGTTTCAGTTACTCCATCGAACATAGAATCCCCAAAAAAGTAAAATTAATATTTAATTAAAAAATATTAAAAAATATTAAAATGTATTACTCTTTAATTACCTATGATTTTACACTTCTCTTACAGGGAAAAGGGACACTATGTGAATCAATTCCCAGTGCGTCAAAGGAATATGCCCCAAATGATGTTACATGATAATGATCAAGTCATGATACTACCGCAGACGATGTTGAATGATTAATATTCCTCATTAATAATCCTTTCAATTGAATATTTTATTATAAATTTGTGGGTTATAATGATTATGGAATAAATGAGGATTGTACTATAGTACTATTTATTTACGAATTTGAGGTCATATAACAAATTTTACCAAGGATAAGTTACTCATTAGAAATTTAATATATTGGTAATGTATTTGGATAAGGGAAATAAAACCCTAAATATATTCAATATGATTATGGTAAAGATTAAGAAATTATTTTTTTTGGAAATTAATAACTACCTCCATACCGATTATTGACTTCTCTACATGTGTTCAATGTTATCATTGACGGAGTTTACAACAGTTATGGATATTATAAATATATCCAATATAATGTGTAAGGATGAGATCATGATTCAAATAAGTTTTTATTGTAATTTGTGTTCCTAAAATATTTCAAGAGGATGCATGATGAAGATTTTCACATGTTTGGAATGTAAAAATTTAGGTTTACTTCATGTTTATTAATGGAAAATAAGGTATCACTTGCATTAATTTGGATCGATCGAGGAGTTATAAACAAAATGAGGACTTCCAAGGAACCCAAGTGCATGGATCTACCACTAATGGTTTTAAAATGAATCTAAAGTGTAGGATAATGACATTTTGTAATGTTAAACCATTTATTAAATGGTTTAACATGATCATTGTTTGAGGATTTAGAGTTTAATGTCACAACATGATGAAACAAGGGCTAAGAGATCATATATATATAGTTCAAGGAACAATGAAAGGAAATGATTGTGGTTATGAAATAGAAATGTATATTTATACTCTTATAGAGTGGAATAATTCATCAACACTAGGAAAAGTGTTTCTAATAAAAAAAATTAAATTATTATTTTTTAATGTAGTTTATGTTTTTGTTGTAATGATCATACATATGAGCATGTTCCCTATCACTTTCTATAAGAGCATGATGGTTTGAATATTCTTCCATAAAAATTTTATCTATTTAGAATGCGTAATTTTTTAACAACTGATGCATTTCTCTTTCTCTCTTATTAAGATGATATTATAACCATATTCATGTTGTGGGTTTCCCATAAGGTAATTTTCCAGTATCTAACATTAAATTTCAAAATTCAACTTCAAAATTTAAAGGAAGAAATTTTTGTTAGGCTGGGAAAATGTAACAACCAATGTATTTACAAATAAATTTAATATATAATGTATTAAACATTGAAGATCTACAAAATAGAACATTATTATAATAGGGCCAATAGACATAATATTTCCACTTTTGTGAATGGAATTTCAAAAATATTTTATATATGGTTGTGTTCAGGATGTCTTATTGATATTGATAGAACATACTTAATTTTTGGTTAATAGTTTCCTACACTTAATATTTTTAATATACCATTATGAATAGTAATATACCATTATGAATATTAATGATACCCATTTCAATAGTAATATAACCATTAAAAATAGTAACCTCACCCATTAAAGTATAAATAAAATTTATCCACCTTATAAATATAGTACTGTATTTTATAAATTATTAATTAAGTATTCATATTTTTGTGAGTGATAAATATTTAATTTAAATTTTAAATTAATAAATTAATGAATTTTTATACAATGGGTTCATAAATAAATATTTTGTTTTCCTGTGATTTTGGGATAATTTTATGAGACCATAGGTATTTCATTTGAAAGTATTATAATAGTAATTTTAAATATAACATCTGTATTTTTCATGTAAATAATGATTTTATTGAAAAAATGATGTTTCACGTATATATAAAATAATTTTGATAAAATGAAGTCTATTTTTTTATTCTATGAATTCAAAAATTGTAAGTGTGGTTTATTAGGATTTTTCTAGAAAAAATGAATTTTTTTAGTAGTAAAATTGGATTATTTACGATAAATTCAAAATACATGATACATTGAAAAATAATAGATAAATGGATGATTCAAGAACACATGGTTTGAACTCACATGAACTTGTTAATACTCTTGGACACAATAATCATGAAAATTCATAGTCTTGAGCAAAAAATATTAACCTAATGATTAAAATAATGGGAAACCCCTCCTCTCCAGCATTATAAGTACCACCCTTCCATACCTCTACATTTCACTCCTCTAATTCCTTATTACTAGTTTATATTCATACAAATATCCTCCCAAAATCTTTCCCCACATCCATCAGCCTTTGGCCCCACAAAAATACCAAATATTATCCACTAAATATGTTCTCAATGAAGATTAATTTAGGAGAAAAATTCCTCTTTTAAATTATTTTACTTTCTTTTCATGTTACATTGTTTTATTTTATATCCTCACCTATACTGACCCAAAATTTATGAATCCTCCAGAACAATAAATTATCATTAATTTTGTTTTGTTTATATAATATGATATTATCTTATCTATTTTACCCTTCATTTATTCTAGTAGTAAATAAACACTATCTGAGATGTGCTAATTTACCACATTCAAGGATGATGGGTTATCAATTTCTTTTAAAATATTTAATTATATTTATAAAACCATTATTATTGTTGAACAATAATATAATATATTTATTATGTCTCATATATGGTTCTGTAATATTTTTTGTACACACTGTTTTTGAATAATAATGAAAAATGAGTTCATTGTGTTCAGAAATCGTCAGTTAACCCAAACGGTGATCATTACATAATTAATATAATGATTAATCTTCAATAAAAGTATCCAAGTGAAATTTATAACCGTTTAACCATGTATATATATTCAGTAATAACAAATTACTTCAACTCTGTACAACCATCTTCATTTTACATGATTCTCTGTTAATGTATATAATTATACCGACCATGAAACTGACAGACCAGAATAATGAAATTTAACCTCTTAACCTATCACAAATTCCATGAATAAACATTATAAGGTTATATTAAATAAATTATATGAATAGTAGTATCCGTAATTATTAATTAATGAAACTGAATTTGATTATTCTTGCCATTAATATCAAGTGGAGAACACCTTCATACAGAAGGTAGTGGGTTTTTCTCCCTTCCATTTTTGGGATATTATGTATTCACTAATACTACTTCTGTATAGTGTATTTATATATCCCATTGATTTTTCATATCATTAATATCTTTATTTTCATTATATTAAATGTATATTTTTATGTTTATTAATTTTTGGGACATATGATTCTATTGATTAAAACGTTTTATGTATTTTTTACCTGACCTCCATTTTCATTCGGCTAGCTCTTATTCTCTATCAGTCTCATTTAAATTCTTATCAATTCATATTTACTCCTCATAAATTATATGTGAATTTTCTCTTAATTTATAACAATTAAAATCCTTATTTATTTTATGTTTAGTTAGATGTTTTAAGAGAATCATTCAAAATAATTATTTCGAACTGATTGATCGATTCAAGGAACTTATTAGATTCATACCTATATTTATGTTCAATATATAATATATTTTCATCCATATCTATCATTATAAAATACATATTTTTACCATGAAAATTCTATTTTCATTAATTTTTTGTTTTATGAAATTAATCATTCCTTAGCTCTTTAAATTCCTTTAATATTTTCCATAAAGAGCACCAAAATGTTTTATTTTTAAAGATTCAATAAAAAATATTTGTAAACTATTTCAACAAAATAAGAAATTAGATTAATCCAAAAATAAACATTCAATGAACCTAAAATTTATTTACATGGATATACAAGTTTATAAATTGATTTAATGACAAACGCAGATGAATTTCTAAAAGAACGTTTCTTTCAAAAGTAAAAAGTATTCTTCTCATCACACATTAACTTTGTGATATATATGGATTGTTCACAACATATTTCTTACATGTGTTGTATTTATTGACCTTTGGTTTATAATATCATGAGTCCCCTTATTCTCATGATATTATAAGGGATTAATTATTTAATGTTTCGCGGTGTTATGGGACATTTTGGAATGATTATTGATTATTTCATCAAGGATTTTTCCATGGTCATGTTTAAAAGTATATCTATATATGTCAACATACTTCATTGAATCATGAAATTTATTTAGGTTTATCTCTTATTATATCATCCCTCATTCTTTATTGAATGGTTATTTATTAGTTTGACTAATGATGTGCAATCTTAAAACCATTCTGCATATTACTCTGAATGGTTAAAATTTATGCTTAATGATCTAAGAAATTTATTTAAATTTCATATGTTATATTCAATATGAATGTGTATGTTGTTTATATTGATCACTATCCATATATAGAATTCATTTGACATAGTATGTTTTGGTTGGGGCCTAATGTATCCCCTCATGATTTATTATGTCTCATAAGAAAAACTATGATCTGGGCACGAGGCCTTGATAGTATGATAATTTATAGTACTAACACGAGGTCTTGATGGTATGGTTATGATCTCCCACATTATTAATTCCCTCACTCTGATGCTACTAATTAAACGTTTATGTTATTTGTCTTGATCTGTCCCCTGGGGCCCGTGCTGAGACTACCCAAAGTCATCCTTCCATAGGCCAGGGGCTGGCGACTAGCACCGAAGGCGTATTCCCTAAAACTAGGAAGGAATTTCATGTATAACCTGTAACAGAAAAATACAAGCACACAATAAGATAAAAACTCAAGTAAACTGAATACTAAAAATAGTGAGTTCATTATGTGAAAAGGGGCAAGAATTCAAGCCCAACTGGAAAGTACAAGGAAAACTGGAAATTACAAGACATCTGAATGTACAAGAAACAGGAACAGATCCTATGATCACCGGCCAAGGATCCTACCTGAAGGGTAGGTACAAATATATATCGATCGTCTCTGCAGTACACCAAATTTAGGTCCTCCTCTATGCTACCTGCAGTCCTGATACCCTCGTCCTCAGTCAGCGTTGTTCGTCGCCTATATCAAACACAACAATGTGCGGTCATTGCACGTGTAGGGGTGAGTATAATGATACTCAATAGGGACCCAGAGACCCTCAACATCTCACAAAATCCACCAAGGACAAACCACAAAGTATGAAATCAACAGATAACCCTAAATAGGTATATACCCATACATATAACTAAGTTCTCCAGTAGTTCAACTCAATCATGAAGAAAAACAGTGGTTTTGACTCAGCTCAAACCAGGATTTATTATAGGGGTAATATCAATTAACATTCCCAGTTAAATTGTCGAACACGCAGGCTACTAAAGAACTCCTCCTCTATTGAGTACATTGGGCCTGCCATGTCACATAGAGGATCTTCCCACTAACATGAGACTGCTGAGGTACTCCTCCTGTCGAGTACCGTGTATATGTTGCGTCACCAATGCGCTCACGACTGTGGGTCTACCGCGTCACCATGGTGC
This sequence comes from Viscum album, assembly GCA_963277665.1. Taxonomy (NCBI): domain Eukaryota; kingdom Viridiplantae; phylum Streptophyta; class Magnoliopsida; order Santalales; family Viscaceae; genus Viscum; species Viscum album. The sequence goes on along the minus strand of OY728141.1, from coordinate 510,946,028 downwards.
TCCCCCTCGTGGCCTGTTGAGTTACATCTCCTATCGAGTACCATGGGTCTACTGTGTCACCAAGGCGCTCCCTATCGTGGGTCTGCCACATCACCAAGGTGCTCCCCACTGGTCCTATCAAGTCACTATTAGTCTAAACGGTCAGTAGTCGTCACGTCTCATCCATCTACTAGGTCTCATCACTATGCTCACTCGTCTCCGGAGGATCCCCTCCACATGCTACTATATGATACTCCAACTTCCACAAATTCCAATGAAGATGTATCTCAAAGGTCTGCCACGTCATAGGGGTCTCAAAGTAACATACGATGCGTCAATCGGACGCCCAGTCTGTCAGTTATTAGACTTTATTGTTCTGGGGACCCAGTTGGATTCAAGCACGAACCACCCTTACCGTACATCGTCTTTTCCAAATATAGAGTGGGTTTTACAGAAATTGACTATCTTTATTGAATATTTCTATTGCCACTGACAGTTTGTCAAATGGATGTTTGGTGGAAAAGATATGGCCGATGGAGGTAAATGGGTCGTAGTGGGCCCGGGTCCGATCCAACCCGGTCGGACCGACCCGGCCCGACACGCTGGGTCTATCCCGACCCGCAGTGTAGCCCGACCCATTGTTTTTAACACAGTCCACACTTGGTGGCTAGGTCCATGAGGCTGTGGGGTGTCGGGAGGGCGCATGGAGGCTCGGCTCCTCCAGGCGCGGCTCGACCGAAGACAACCGAGACCACAGGGGGGGTGGGGGTTTTGGCTTCAGGGCGGCGGTCCGGCCATAGGGCAGTGGCTCAGACAAGGGTCGGTGGTCCGACCATGGGGCGGTGTTCCATCCATTGGGAGGAAGTCCAGCTGCGGTGAGGCAGTCCATCCTTGGGGTGGAGGTTGACACGCGGATGGCGGAGGGGGCCGCAGACGGCGCAGAGGCCGCGGGGTGGCCGCAGTGGCCGCGGGCTGGTGCTGGTGTGCCACCCCCTTTTTCACAGCTGGCGGTGGTGCTGGACATCGTTCTCATGCCCCTTCGTTGTTGGTTTCCCTCCTCCTCCATCGTGAAGAGAACCAAAAGATTTCTGGAAGGGTCATACCATGATTTTTTGTCCCATACGCTCCGTGTTAGGGTGGTAGCATATGGCTCATCATGAACATGAACATGAACGTCCAATCCTATCCTCCCACAATGATTTTTCCCAAATATCAAAAGAATAATAAGGGAAGGTATAAGATAAGTGATAAATAAATAGAAATAAACAACTTCCTCGGGTTTTTCATAGATGTTTTCATGATAAAGAAGTATAGACGTCGATTCGTCGTAGAAGAATACATCCCACGTCGGAGGATGTCGAAGATATAGACATTCATTCTGCCCTCCAAACGCCTCTGATTAGAGGATCATTCATAGGTTCTTCATAATCGATGGATTTCTTCATCGGTGAGAGAATTCATCGTGGATGAACACGTTCTTCATTGGAGAGCTCTCTCCCAAGAGCTCCTTCCTCCCAATTCCACCAAAAATTCCAAGTAGCCAAAATGTGATATGTTTCCCCAAATTTAATTGTTGGCCCATTTTCAAATTGGGTTAATTAATCACATAGGTTGACATAATTATGTGGGGGAGGGTAGGAACAATTTAATGTGGTGTGTTGGCATAATTAATGTGGATAAATCTCAAGAGGCTCCTCCACATTATTGAGGGAGTTGAGAGGTTTCTCCATCACTAAGAGGGATGTTCAGTCATTTTAGGCCTCGGGTGGTCCCCACTACCATAACCTCTCAAGTGAGGTTTGGATCAAGTGATCCCCACAACTATAACCTCTAATGGGAGGTTAGGGTATGGTGGTCCCCACTTCTCACATTCCACAAGTGGGTGGTTACAACAAATAAAATAAAATGCGTGATTATTTTATATTATTATTTCCATTAAAAACCCAAAAATTAACGTTTACCCTCAATCAACTGCAGTCGAGGTGAAGGTCCCCTTAAGGGAATACCGGCGCTGCAAGTTCAACGATGTCCATGAATATCAATTCTGAGCACTGGTTCAAAAGTTACAAAAACCAACTCGCATGTTTACTGAACGTTCCAGATAAAAAGTTCTAAAATTCATTCCAAGCACTCTGGTCCTTCGAATAATGCGCCATCAATTTTCCTAGACTTGTAAAATTCCCACATATTAAAAAAATTACATGGAAATTCTGGGTCTTTACATTCTCCCCACCTTAGGGATTTACGTCCTCGTAATCCACAACTCAAAATAGGGGAACAAGTGGGGGTACTGAGAATTCATCTATGCCTCCCACTCCCATGATTTATCCTGGAGGTTCCCATGCTGCCAGTGAATGCACATCAGGGGTAATGACCATCCACAAAGGACACACTCGTGTTGATCCTCAATCTCTACTGGAACCTCTATAAAACGAGCCCCATTGTCGACATCCTGCTCTCCGTGGTTGATAATGTGGGAAGGGTCATGTACAGATCTCCTCAGCTGGGATATGTGGAAGACTTCATGAACCCGGCGCAAGTGAGGTGGAAGATCAAAGCAGTATTCCACCTCGCCAGCTCTGCCGTGGACCTGAAAAGGTCCGATGAATCATAGAGATAACTTGCCACCTCGGCCAAATATCTATAAACCTCATCGTGGTGAGACCCGTAGAATGATTTGGTCTCCATCCTCGAACTCCAGAGGTATCTGTCTCCTATCGGCATAGGAAATATGCTTTCTTCATGTAGTCTTCATCAACTTTTGGATGATCTGCATTTTTTTTGTGGTAGCCCATACCATCTCTGGCCCCACTAGTGCTAACTCCCCTGGGTCAGTCCATCATAATGGCGATCTACATGGTTGTATGTACAACACCTCAAAAGGTTCCTTCCCAATGGTGTAGTGATAGTTGTTGTTGTATGAAAACTCCACCAAAGAAAAGTGATCCTCCCAGCTGCGACCGATGTCGAGGACAGAAGCACACAAAATTTCCTCGAGAGTCTGAATGGTCCGCTCAGTCTAGCCATACGTCTGAGGATGGAAGGTGGTTTTAAAATGAAGTTGTGTCCTAAAAGCCTCATGCAACCCCTTACATGGATGGGAAGTAAAACATATAACACGATTGGAGACAATTGTCGAGGGTACTCTATGTTGCCGCACAATCTCTTGCACAATGAGGCGTCTGAAGCTCTCAACAAAACACTGCTCTCAGATCGGTAGGAAGTGGGCCGACATGGTGAGTATATCAATGATCACACAAATAGAATAATGTCTCTTGGATGTACGTGGAAGTGTTGTCACAACATAAATTGATATCCCATACCACTTACACTCTCTGAACTCTAAAAGATAAACCAAGATTGTTGGTATTTCATGCTCCACCTTCACTTGCTGACATGTGAGGCACCGAGGGAAAAACTCTGCTACTGATTTTTTCATTCTTGACTACCAGTGCTGTCCTTAGTGATCCTGGTACGTCTTCTCTACTCCTAGACGTACCGCAAGAGGGGATGTGTGGAACTCCCTCAACACTTCCTCTTAATGTGACACTGCTACCACAGGACATCCCATGAATAGGATGGCATGCTCCCCACCTCTAGATAATCCAACAGGAGCATGTCCTATAGATTTCTGATCACTTCGTGTCTCATAGTCAGCATCCCCATGTTGCGCCTCCCTGAATCATTGAAGAAGTGGTGGGTGACTGTAAGAGACGGAAGAAAAATTTCTTTATCCTAATCCAAAAAGGATATTTTCAAAGAGGCCAACTACTTCGTCGCCTCACTCAGCAGCTTTATACCAGATCTCCTGCAGAGTGCATCTTCAACAACATTCCCCTTCCGAGGAGTATAGACTATATCGAAGTCATAGTCCTGGTGGAACTCAAGCCAACGTCGATTTCTCATGTTTATGTCCTTCTGAGAGAAGATATACCCGAGACTCTTGTGATAAGATTACATTGTAAAACATTACCCCATCAGATATTGATGCCATATATTCAATATTAAGACCACTGCTGTTATCTCCAGGTTATGGGTAGCGTAGTTCTGCTCATGTTGTCTCTGCTGTTGAGAACCATTTGTGATCAGTGCTCACACCTACATCAAGAAACATCGGAGTCTGGTATTTGATGAGTCACAATAGACTACATACACTACGCCCTCCTCTGGAAGCCTCTTGATGGGGTCACTAGTCAGCCTCTGCCTCACCTTCTGAAAACTCTGATGACATTTCTCCAACCAAAGATCGAGTTTCCCCTTCTTCGTCAATGTAGATAGTGGTGATGAAACTTTGGAGAAGTGTAGCACAAATCTACGTTAGTATCCTACCAAACCTAGGAAACATCGTTCCTCCATCACACACTTGGGTGGCTTCCAAGAAAGTTCCACCTTAATCTTTGCTGGATCCACTGGAACTGTAGCCTCTGATATGAAATGTCCTGGAAATTGAACAACTCGGATCCAGAACTGGAACTTCGAGAGTTTATAATAATGCTGTTGATCTCGAAGTGTTTCCAGTACTAACTGCAAATGATAGGAATGCTCCTTCTCAGTCGTCTAGTATATCAAAATGTTGTTGATAAAGACTACGACAAAGTGATCAAGGAATGGCTGAAAGATCTTGTTCACGAGTCCCATGAACACTGCTGGAGCATTGGTCACGCCGAATGCCATAACCAAGAATTCATAATGGCTATACTAACATCTGAAAGTCATCTTCTAGATGTCTTCAACTCGCACTATGAGCTAGTTATAGCCTGATCTGAGATCTATCTTCGAGAACCACCGTGCTCCCTTCAGCTGATCAAAGAGTTCGTCAATCCTCGGGAGAGGGCACTTGTTCTTCATAGTCACTTTGTACATGTGCCAATAGTCAACCCAAAGCCTCATGCTCTCATCCTCCTTCATGACGAATAGATTCGGGGATGCCCAAGGTGAATCACTAGGCTAGATGAACCCCTTCCCCTGTAAGTCCTCCAGCTGTACCTACAGCTCACGGAGCTCTGTAGGAGCCATCCGATACGCTGGTGTAGATATCAGTGTCATCTAGGGGTACATGTCAATTTAATAATACACCTATCTATGTGGAGGTAGACCCGGAACAACATCAGGGAAAACATCCTTGTACTGGTCCACCACTATAGGATAACTCCAACTATCCACATCAACCGCTCTGAGGGTAAGGCTAGCCAACTGATGTGAAATCAGTTTCACCCTCGTATGGATAAGTCTATCATGCACTGTAAAGGCTCCCTTCTCACCGGTGATGTTAAACCTGGTCCCATCCACGTGGACACACCACACTATGCGCCTAATATAGTCTATCTGAGTAGGGACTGTGGATAACTAGTCCATACCCAAGATGACGTCATAAGGCCTCGACACCGCTACTATGAGATCTCAGCCAAAGATCTCGCATCCTAGAGTAAACTCACACTATGGGAACTTGTTAATAATCATAGAATACCTTATCGTAAGAGTCTCTAGCCGCCAATGGCTCTGTCAGAATCTCCGAGCTCTGAATGAGGGTAGTGTTAATAATAGAATCACTGGAACCTGTGTCTATATGTTCTGCAGCTAAGTTGGAGTAGACAGAGATCGTAGCTCGTATCATCTCCAGAGAACCATGATCATAGGCCTCAGCTTCCGGGAGTTGATCTCTCTCATGTCCATATGCTTCCTGCAGTCGGGGTGGAGCTCCTTGTGGTGGAGTAAGAAACATCTTTAATCGTCACCCACCGCCAGTTGCACGGCCAGCTCCACTACCACGTCTGCCTACTCTATGAAGACTTCATTAGTTGAATATATGTCTTTTCCTGGGAGGTCCTTCGACCATATTCTGATCATCCATATGGCGGGTCAGACAGTGAATAGCCTTGTGAACTTTCCTGCCACATGCATAACACTGCCCACTCCTGGCATGACTAGCTCCTCTTCGGCTGCACCGCACAATCTACCCTAAGTCATGCGGTCGTCCACCTGCATGTCTAGTACACTTGGACCTTTGTGACATCTGTCTACTTATAGCTACAGAAGACTCTTCCACGTGACCACTGGTGGTGGGTCTCACTGCTAGTAACTTCTCAGCAAGGAAACACTCCACTGAGAGGGCTCTCTCTAACACCCTCACCTTCGTCGGGAAGCGGAATTAGATCATCGAATCCATGATCTCCCCCCTGAGCCCCTGATCAAAGCTCTGGGCCCTACAGAATGGGTCCCATACAATATCTGTAGTGTAGAGTGAGAGGTCAGTGATCTTCACTGAGTACTGAGCCACAATCATGCTGCCCTACTGCAGATGAAGAAGCTCATGTATGCGCACTATGTGAAGAGTCGATGGGACAAACATAGCCTGAAATATGCTCTCTAATTCTGCCAAGACAATCGTCAACTCATCATGAACCTGGTCCATTAATCTCCACCATCTTCCTAATTCTACTAGTTGAATACTGGACGAAATAATCACTAGGAAATCGGTTGGTGTCCCTACATGTCGGAAGACTCTCACCACAGCCTCCATCTAATCCTCAGCTGCATGTGGGTCCATCTATCCCCTGAACCTGGGTGTCCTCTTGTGCTAAAACATGTGCAATGCGCTCAAGAGGTGTGCACCCTATACTTCTAGGGATGGTTGCATCGGTGGCCCAACAAGGAATGGTACCAGTGGGGCCTCCGCTGGTGCCACTACTAGAAAAGGGCCCTGCACTGAGGCCTCATCACTCGATGGGATATCATTGCATACAACTCTCGTAACCCTAGATGGCTATCTTTGTGGTGGCATCCTAAGAAGAAAAAGGTGCACCACATTCAATTAGTTATACCAGGTGAGCTGACTCAAGAGATAAAAAAGAAAATATCGTGTATGTACATATGTAATCAGTGATTTCATGCACAATGTTTGAAATCAGAAGTCATGGTCCTGGTGTATGGATACGTCGACCACTACACCAACACCAGATTCCCTAAATTGATAACCAAAATCACTAAACCTAACACTGTTGACATTAAAAGAAAGACCAGAGTCCTATGTTCTACAATAGAACCGGCTTATTTGATACCCATTTGTCACAACCCGTCTTACGGGGCCTGTGTCGTGACCACCGAAAACCCACCTTCTATAGGCCAGGGGTTGGAGACTAGCACCGAAGGACGACACAAGACCACAGGGCAGACCAGGGTAGCTTGGATGAGGACAGAACGAGAACGAGGGGTGGCGGTTTGGCCACGGGGTAGCGGTCCAACCACAGTGTGGCGGTCCAACCACGGGTTGGCGGTCCGGCCGCAGGTTGACGGTCCGACCACGGGGCGGCGGTCCGGCCTTAGGGCGGTGATCTTGCCACGGACGGTGGCAGTGGTTGTAGATGGCATAGAGGTCGCGGGGCGGTGGTGGTGGCCTTCGGGAAGGGACGTTGCGCTGTCTCCTTTGTCGTGGCCGGTGGTGGTGTCAGCCGCCATTCTCATGCACCTTCATGGATGGTTTCCATCCTCCTCCATCGCGAAAAACACCACATGTTTTTTGGTAGGGTCAGGCACTATTTGATTGGAACGTACCCTCCGTGTTAAGGTGGTAGCATATGGATCATCACAAAAATTAACATAAATGTCAAATCATATCCTCCCGCAATGATTTTTTCTATCCCACAAAAGAAAAAGAAGTGGGGTACATGGGAAGTGATAAACAAGTTGAAATAAACCCCTACATCAGGTGTTTATTGAAGTTGGTGTGAGAATTAAGTACAGACGTTGAATCTTCATAGAAAAATATGTCCCACGTCAGAGGAAGTCTAAGATATCGGCATTCGTCACACCCACCACACACCTCTGATCCTAGGATCATTCGTTGGTTCTTCATAGTGGAAGGCATTCTTTGTCGGCGAGAGCATTCTTCATGGAAAAAGGCATTCTCCATTGGATAACGTTCTCCCAAGAGCTCCTTCCTCCCAATTCCACTAAAAATTCCATGTAGAAAAAATGAGATATGTTTCCCCCCATTTAATTATTGACAAAATTTCAAATTGGGATAATTATTCACATAGGATGACATAATTAAGTGGGGGAGGGTTGGCACAATTTAATGTGGTGAATTCGAATAATTAACATGTTGGAAGATCAAGAGGTTCCTCCACATTAATGAGGGAGTTGAGAGGCTTCTCTCTCTTTAAAAGGGAGGTTCGTGAGGTTTAGTCCTCGGGTGGTACCCACCACCATAACCTCTCATGGGAGGTTAGGATCTGACGGTCCCCACCGCCATAACCTTTCATGGGAGGTTAGGTTCTGGTTGTCCCCACTTTTCAACTTCCACAATTTGGTGGTTACAAAAAATAAAAAAAAAGCGTGATTATTTTATTTTATTATTTCCATGAAAAACATAAAAATTGACTTTCACCCTCAATCAACTGTAGTCCAGGTGAAGGTCCCCTTAAGATAATACCAGTTCTTCTTGTTCACAATTGTCATCAAATTTCAATTCTGAGCACCGGTTCAAAAGTTAAAAAAACATGCCCACACATTTACTAAAGTTACCCAATAAAAAGTTCAAAAATTCATTCTGGGCACTTCGGGCCTCGAAATCATGCGCCGTCATTTTTTGAAAACTCGTAAAATTCTCATATATTAAAATAAACATTTACATGGAAATTCCAGGTCATTACATTATTATTTGAATATTATAATATCGATTATTATGTTTTATTATGGGATTATTTATTCATATCTTCTTCCTTCCATTGTATTTTCAAGATTATTTTTAATGGAATGTGTTTTTAATTATTCACCGTGCCTAATTTATATGTTTATGATATCTTCCACTATTTGATTTACCCTTACTGGGTACCTAATGTCACCCATTTTCTTATGTTTTAATTTTCCCTAGGATGTGAAGAGTTGTATTATGAATGAATTTCCAGGATAAATTTATATTTTTGTTTTTTACCAATAAAACCTATATGTAGTTTTTCATTTCTAGTTGTAATTTTGAACGTCTATATGTATTTATTTCGAAGATACTAAATTACATAGTCCATTAGGATGAATATTCCTTGTTTATATGCCAAATTTAATGAAATAATGCATGGACTCCAAGCTTCATAAGGTAGGGGTGTAAAATAGGGTATAAGAGAAATTTTAGTAGAAAACATGAAAACTAGATTTAGAAAATGTAGATTAGGAAACAAAACCATAATATAGGCATGAAAATACCTATACAAGAACATCATAAAAATTTATTAAGGAATAAATTATTTGGATCATCTTAGAAAATAAATCATGATCTGAAAACTACAAGAGGATCTAGTTCAGGAACAAATGTACCTTGGAGTAAAATTTCTAAAATAGTGGTTTAGCCTTAACCTGGGGTAACCTAGTACATGAAAATAGCCCATATTGTGCATCTGGTTGGACACTCCCAAAGGAATAGGCATTGGATCATTAAATTTTTCTTTAGAGGACAATATTTAGGATTTATGGTCTTATGGTATCCAAATATGTGGTTCTAGGATTTGAGATGCATAAATTTATGTAATGTACTATACCATGTTTAGGGTCATATAAGGTTCATAATATTATTATTTAGTTAATATATGGAATTATTTAGAAATTGCACCTAGAATTATGAATGAAAACTTCCCTAATGCACTGGACGTGAAGATTAGGAATGATTATATCTCTTATAGTCTTATGCCATCTTTTCGAAGGAAAATAGTATGCAAATTATCATAATCATGTGAGGAGATAATATCTACTGTTAGCATGGTTTAAAATGAATTATCTGAGTCTTATGCCTCTTAAGGTAATCAAGAGAAGAATAGGGTGTTAGAGTAAATAATGGATAAAAGGAAGAATAAAAAGTGTTTTTTTTTTTGAACAAGTGGCACGTGTGGAAGGAAACACCCCAAAGATGGCTTAAAAGAAAAATAAGATTGTTACAATTGTGAAACAACGGTCCAAAAAGATAATTATTGGAATGGTATGAATTTTTTTTCAATGTACAATGATTCAACAACAAGGAAATATGACACTACGTGAATCAATCCACAATGCATCAAAGTCGTAATCCCTAAATGATGTTATGAGATAATGATAAGGTCATGATACTATGGACACAAGAAGTGGAATTATTAATATGCCTCATCAGGAATCATTTAAATTGATTATTTCATTAAAATGTACTAGTTATAAGAATTATGAAATATATGAGGATTTTATTGTAGTATTGTATCATTTTGAATTTAAGGTCATATGATAAATTTAACCAAAGAAAAGTGACTCAGAAGAATGACAATATATTGGGAACGTATATGGATGATAGAAAGAGAGACCTAAATATATTACAGATGATTATGAAAATGATAAAGAAATGAATAATTTGTATACGTACTCACTAACTAAAACATAATTATTAACTTTAATTGAAGTGGTCTATTCTATCAATGATGGAGTTTACAACATTTATGGACATAAGAAACATATCCAATAGCACATGTGAAGATGAGTGAAAATTTTCAATTAGTTTTAGTTGTAAATTTTGTTCTGATCATATTTCAAGAGGGTACATGTTGAATATATTCACATGTTTAAAATGTGAAAATATTGGTCTACTTTATGTTGATTAAAAGAAAATAAGGCAGTAGACGCATTGAGCATGATGGATCTTGGAGTTCTAAACAAAATGATTATTTCCAAGAAACCTGTGTAAATGGATCTTGAAAGGATGTATATGGGAATGCCTCTAATGTGATGGATCATGATTTTTTAGAAAATTAAACCATTTATGAAATTGTTTAAGATGATAATTGTTTGATTATTTAGAGTGTAATTCCACCACATTATGAAACCTGTTCATATAGATTATGTATAGATATTTCAAGGCACAATAAAAGGATAAGATTGTGGTTATTAAATTGAAATGTATATTTGTTCACTTATAGAATGGAATAATTCCTCAACTATAAGATAAGAGTAATAAATAAAAATTTTGTCCTATTATCATTTATTTTCTTAACTGTAGTTTATTGTTTTGTGAAATTATCATTCATCTGACAATGTTCACTACCACTTTCCATTAGAACATGATGATTTTCATTTTCATCCAGGACCATATAGTCCAGTTAGAATGCATAGTTTTTAGTGACCTATTAATTTACTTTTCCCTGTTATTAAGAGGTTATTTTAACCATATTTATGATCTAGATTTCTTACAAGGGAATTTTCATGTATCAACCACAATACATGGAAATTCAATTTCAAAATTTCTAGGATGAAATTTTTGTAATGAGGGAATAATGTAACACCCCAAGGATTTAAAAATAAATTTATTATTCAAAGTATGAAAAATTGAATCTGCAAAAAACAAAACATTTTTATAAGAGAGCTAATAAACATAATTTTCCACTTCTATTATTCGACTTTCATAAATCTGACATTCATAGTTGCATTCATGGTAATTTTTTTGAGTATGATAGAACATACCTAATTTGTTGGTGAATATTAACCTACCCTTATGAATATTAATCATCTCTTAATAATAGTAATATAACCTTATGAATAGTAATTTCACCCATATAAATAGTAATATGACCCTTAATAATAGTTACCTTTACCATGAATGTATAAATATAATTTAAGCACCTTATAAATGAAGTATATTATTTACTAAATTAATAATTAAGTATTCATATTTTTCTGAGTGATAAATATTTATTTACATTTTTAAATTTATAATTTATTTAAATTTTAAGAATAGGTTCTTAAATAAATAATTTTTTGTACTATGATTTGGGGATAATTTTATGAGACCGTAGTTTATTTTTGAATGTATTATAAATTTTGTTTTAAATATAGAATTATTATTTTTCAAATAAATAATTATTTTATTTAATAAATATATTTCATATATATAGAAAATAATTTTGATAAAATGGAATCATCTTTTTTATTCCAAAAGTCAAAAAATGTTTATTGTAAATTATTTGTATTTTTTTAAAACACACGAATTTTTTATGAATAGTAAAATATGATAATTTGCGTTAAATGAAAAATAATTGGTTTATTGATTCATAGGTCATGTAAGGCTGATGTAGGAAAACTTTTTTTGAACTCACATGATGTTATTAAACTTTTTGGTCATATGAATTATGACTATTCATAGTCTTGAAAAAAACATTAATCTAATGATTAAAATAATGAGAACACCCCTCTCCTCCACTATATATTCCCCCTTTCTTAACTATTATATTCACTCCTCTCAAGCCTTGTGCTATGTATAAATACTGACCAAATATCCTCCCAATATCCTCCCAACATCCAATAGCCATTGGTATCATATAAATACCAAATTCTCTTCCCTAAAGAGGCTCTCAATGAAGATTAATTTGAGAGGTATATTCATGTTTTCAATTTTTTTTACTTTATTTTCAAGTACCATTGAATTGTTTTCTATCCTCACATCTCCTCACCCAAATGTCGGTACATCTCCAGTACCCTTCATTTAATTTTATGTTTTATGATGATGTAGTAATATATTATCATCTCTCATTTACCCTTATTTTATTCTAGTAGTAAAAAACATCATCCGAGATGCGATAATTTAATACATTTGAAGACAATGGATTTTTAATTTGTATTACCGTATTCAATTATGGTCAGTAAACCATTATTATGGATGAAAATGAATATTATATTTGTATTATGTCTTTTATATGGTTCTGTAATCTTTTTGTACACGCATTATTGATTTATAAACCAAAATGGGTCCATTGTGTACAAACACCGCAAATTAACCCAAACTGTTATCATTAAATATTTTATATAATGATTAATCTTAAATCCAAGTAACCAAATAAAATGTACATAAATTTAACCTTATAGTGGTTCAATAATAACATATAAATTCAATTTAGGACAACCATATTCATTTTAAATGATTCATCATTCATGTATACTAGTATACCAATCATACAACCAACTAACCCAAACAATGAAATGAATCCTCTTAACCTTCAAAAAGGACATGAATTAATTTAATAAGTTTATAATAAATAAATTACCTGAATTGGAGGTTCTTTATTTATTAATTAATAACCCTAAATTTAATTATTAAGGGAATTAATATGAAGTGGATAACACCATCAGATATATGGTAAGGGTTTATTCATCTCCCTTCCATTTTTGTTAGATATTCTACATTCAATACTACTACTTGTGTATAGTGTATGTATACTTAACATTGAAGTTTCATATAATTAATCTATTTATTTTCATTATATTCAATGTATTATTTTATGGTTATTACTTTAGTGGCATACGATTCAATTGATTAAAATGTATTGTGTATTTTCTACTGGACCTCCATTTTCATTTGAATTTCTATTATTCTCTACTCAACTGAATGAAATTATTATCTATTCTACTATAAAAATAATCAATTATATGTGACATTGGATTTATATTTTTACCAATTATAATACTTCTTCATTCTATGGGGAGTTACAAGTTTTAAAATTATCTTTCAAAAAAATTGTTCCAAAATGCATGTCTGATTCAAGGAACTTCTCAAATTCCTACCTATTTTATAGTTCACTATATAATCTATTTTTAGACACATTAACTTTACAATGTAAAACATATTAGCATGAAATATCTATTTTGGTTCATTTTTTGGATTTATTAAAGAAAATATGTCTTTCCACTTTAATTTTTTTTAATATTTTCCTTAAACTGCATAAAAAGGTTTTATTTATAAAGAATCATTAAAATATAGTTTTAAATGATTTCACCTTAATAATAATTTATTTAATCAGAAAATAAAATTTCAATAACATTACATTTTATTTTTTGGGATTTACATCTTTACAATCTGATTTCATGACAAATGCATATAATTTCCCAAAGAACTCTTTTTTCCAAAGTTAAATGTATTTTTCTCATCACACATTAACATTAGGTGATATATGCCTCGTTCACAACATATTTCTTACTTGTGGTGTATGAAATGGCCATTGGTATATCATATCATTTGTTCCATTATCGTAATTATATTCTAAGATAATATGATTTTAATGATTCAAGTTGTTATGGGACACATTGTGGAATGTTTATGGATTATGTCGTCTAGGAATTTTCAATGCCCCCATTTAAAGATATATTTATCTATTTCATTATACCTTGTTTAATCACTCAATTAATTGAGATTTATCTCCAATTATATCATCCACCATGTTTTATTAAATGATTTATCATTATGTTGATTGTAGTTGTAATATCTTGAAACCATTCAGTACATTACATTGAAGGGATAGTGTTTAATTTTAAATATTAGGGAATGTTATCTAAATTCCATCTGTTAGTTTCAATATTAATGTTTATGTTTTTTATATTGATCCCCATTCAAATTAATAATTCATTTTACTTAGTAATTATCATTTGGGGAATATTGTATCCCCTTAGTGAATCATTAGATCTGATAAGACAAACTCAAGTGTTAGTTTAAGACCATGACATTGTGATTATTTATGTTCTTGGAACAAGGTATTGATAGTGTGGTTATGATGTCCTCCATTATGAATTCCATCATTATTAATCTATTAATTTAATGATCATGTGGTTATTCCACTTTTATAATATCCATGATTATTTTTACTATGGCATTATTTATTCAGCTCTTATTTCATTTATAGTGTGCTCAAGATTATAATTAATGGAATTTCATTTTAGTTATTCACAATGGATAATGTATATATTTATTAAATATTCCACTATATTTTTTTACCCTTATTGGGAATCTAATCTCACCCCATTTCTTATGTTTTATTTTTCTCCATGATGTGAAAAGGTGTATTGTAAATGAATTGTAGAGATAAATATTGAGTTCGGGATGTTTCCAATAAAACATATACATTTATTTTAATTTCAAGTTGTATTTTTGATCCTATGCATGCATATATTTTTACAATGCTACTAAACTTCTCAGTCCTTCAATATTCAAATTCATTATTTATATTATAATTTAATGAAATAATGAATGAACATCATGCTTCTCGGGTCAGTGTTTTGATGTTGGTATGATATAATGTTTAGTATAAAACACATAAACTATATTATGAAAATATATATTAGGGGACAAAACCATAATATAGATGTGAAGATTCAAATATAAGAACATCCTATAATTTTGGTAAGGAATAAACTATTTGGATCAACATAGAAAACAAATCATTGTTTAGAATCTACAAGTGGACGTTCTTTTGGTACATATATACCTAGGAGTAACAACTCTGAAAAGGTTTTTTGGGATTTACATGGGGTAACTTTGTACATGATATAAAGCCTTACTGTGCACCTAGTTTGATACTCCTAGGGGGAATTTTCTTAGGATAATTCACATTTTTTTAGAAGACATTGTGAAGGACTTATTCCCATAAAGTATCCAAAGTATATGGTTCTCGGATTTTTGATGAATAAATATATGTTATGTACTATACCATGTTTAGGGTTATTTGGAGTGCATATTTTTATGATGTAATTTAATATATGGTATAGTTTAAAATTATATCCTAGAAGAACTAATGAGAACATCACAAATTCAATTGATGCGAAGAGTAAGAAGGATCATATCTTTTATGGTCTTAAGCCATCATTTCGAAGGAATATAATCCCCAACTATCCTATTCATCTGAGGAGACAATATCATGTGGTAAAAAGTTATATAAATTATTATATGAGTCCCATAGATTTAATTGAATCAAGAGAAAAAGAGGGTGGTAGAGGAAAGAATGGATATATGGAAGAATAAAAATGGTATTTTTTTAACATCTGGTATTTTTGGAAGGGAACACCATAGAGCCTGCTTAAAAAGAAAAGGAATCTCTTAAAATTGTGGAGAAAAGGTACAAATTGTTCATGATTGTATGGGTATGAAAATTGATTTAGGTGTATATTGATTCAACTGGAAGGAAATAGGACACTATACGAGTCAATTCCCCATGTGTCAAAGGAATATTCACTAAAATATTTATAGGGATAATGATAACGTCATGATACTTCCACAGATGAAGTGGAATGATTAATATTTCACATAAATAATAATTTAAATTGAATATTTTATCAGAAATTTACTAGTTAAGAGAATTATGGAATATATGAGTATTTCACTGTAGTACTATTTAATTAATAATTTGTGGTTGTATGATGAATTGTACCAAGAATAAGTTACTGAGTAGAAAGATAATATCTTGGGAATGTATATGGATGAGGGAATGACCACTCTAAATATATTCTTGATGATTATGATAATGATGATGAAATTATTTATTTGGATATATACTCACTACCTCAAAACTAATTATTGACTAGAATACAAGACGAGTATGCTATCATTGAGGGAGTTTACCACATATATAGATATACTAAATGTATCCAATAAAATGTGTAAGGATGAGTGAATGTTTCCAATAAGGTTTTACGTGGACTTGAGTTATTACCATATTATGAAATCATACATGATGATGAAATTCACATGTTTTGAATGTGAACATTTAGGGATACTTTATGTTGAATTATGGAAAATAATGTAGCAGATGCATTGAGTAGGATGGATCATTGAGTTCTAATAAAAATGAGAATTTCCATGGAACCAGTGTACATGTATCAAGTAAGGATGGATATGGAAATTATTATAATGTGTTGGAGAATGATATTTGGAAAAGTTATATCATATATGAAATGGTTTTTGTTTATCATTATATGAGGATTTAGAGTTTAATGTCACCACATTATGCCACCAATGAAGAGAGATGAAGAATAAATAGTTCAAGGAACAATCAATAGATAGGAATGTGGCCATGAAATAAAAATGTGTATTTATACTCTTATAGAGTGGAACAATTCCTCAAATCTATGTAAAGAGTCATAAACAATATTCTTGTCCTGTTTTTTCATAACTGTAGTTTATCAATTTGAAGTAATGATCATGCACATGATCACGGTCTCTATCACTCTCTATTAAAACATGGTGGTTTTATTATTCTTTCCTGACCATGTTACCAAATAACAATGCATAGTTTTGTAGTAATAGACGCATTTCCATTTACTTCTTATTAAGATGATATTTTAACAATATTTTTTATGTGGGTTTCCCACATGGGAATTTTAATGCATCATCCATTAACTTCTGAAATTCAATTTCAAAATTTCTAGGATGAGATTTTTGTTAGGAGGGGAGAATGTAACACCCCAAATATTTACAAATAAATTTTTTATTGAATACAAGAAACACAGATTCTCTAAAAAAATCTATATTATAACCGAGCCAATAAAATAAATTTTTCCACTTTTGTTTTTCAAAATTTGAAAATATGACATACACAGTTGCGTTCAGGGTGAATTTTAGAGTTTGATAGAACAAACTTATTTTTGGTGAATAGTTACCTACCCAAATAGATAGTATTCTACCCTTTGTAATAGTTATATACCCATATGAATAGTAATGTTACACTATTTAATAATAATATGACCCTTATGAATAGTAGCCTTACCCCTGAATGTATAAAAAAAATTTATGAACCTTATAAATGAAGTAAAAAATTTATTAATTATTAATTATGTTTCAGATTTTATAGTGATAATTAATTAAGTAAAATTTTATATTAATAAATTATCCTATTTTTATAAAATGGGTTCTTAAATAAATATTTTTTTTCTTATAATTTTAGGATAAATTTATTAGAAAATTGTTAAATTTTGAAACTATTATAAAAGTAGTTTTAAATATAAAATATGTATTTCATAAGAAAATAAAGATTTTTTTTAAAAATTATTGTTTAAATATATAGAAAATTATGCTGATAAAATGGAGTCCATTTTTTATTCTACTCATAAAATAATTCTTAGTGTGAATTTTTGGGATTTTTCTAAAATACATGAATTTTTTATGAATAGTAAAATACGATAATTTACAATAAATGCTAAATACAGGGTTTACTGAGTCATTGGTGATTTAATGATGATTTATGAACACTTGTTTATAACTTACATGCACTTATTACTAAATTTGGTCTCATGAGAAATGAATATTCATAGTATTGAGAAAAAATATTAAGCTAATAAATTAAATAATGAAAAACCCCTCTACTCCTCCACTATAAATATTACCAATCCTTACCTATTCCTTTCACTCTTATAATGAATTTTTCATTTCCTGAATTCTCCCGAAATCTACTACCATAATACTCCACTATATCCATAAGCCCTTGGTCACAAAATTGAAAAAATCCTCTCCCCTAAATAGGCACAGAAGGATAATTAATTGAAAAGGTAAATTCCTCTTTTCAATCCATTTACTTTCATTTCGTGTTCCATTAATTTTGGTTCTACCCTAACCTATTGACACCCAAATGATATGAAAAATGTAGTACCATAAATTTACATTAATGTTTTATGATTATTTAAAAATTATTATCATCTACCCTTTAACATACTTTTATGCTAGTAGTAAAAAACACCATCATAGATGTGCTAATTTACAATATTCCAGGACGATGGGTTTTCAATTTATTTTACCATCTTCAATTATGTTCATGAAACCATTATAATGGTTTTTCCATAATATAATATTTGTATTATTTCTTGTATATGGTTCTTGAATTTTATTTTACAGATGGTTTTTCATTATAATGAAAAATGATTTCGTTGTGTTTAGAAACCGCCAATTAAAACAAACTGTTATCATTAATAAATTAATATAATGTTTCATCATAAACATAAGTAACAAAGTGAAATTTAAAACAATTTAAACTTGATTATTTTCAATAAGGAAATATAAATTCAATTCTGTACAATCATCCTCATTTTACATGATTCTATTTTCATATATATAAGTATACTGATCATGAAACAAACGACATCGGACAATAAAATTGAACCTCTTAACACATAAAAAAGAACATGAATGAAAATAATAATTTTATAATAAATCAATTTAATGATTTCTAGGTTCTTTAATTATTAATTCATGAACCGAGAGTTTAATATTCATGTCATTACGATCAAGTGGAGAACACCTTCTGACTTCCCGTAATGGTTTCTTCATCTCTAATCTATTTTTTGAGACATTTGTATTCACTACAGCTACTTGTTTATGGAGAATGTATAATTCCCATTAAACATTCATATCATGAATCACTTTATTTTAATGATATTAAATTTCTCATTTTATTATTACTGATTTTGAGTCATACAATTCAATTGATTACAAAATATTTTTTATTTTCTTCTCGAACCTCCATTTTCATTCTCGTTGCACTTCTTCTCAACTCACCTTAATGAAATTATTATTAATTACTACTTACTTCTCATAAATTCTGTTTGAATTTTCTATATATGTTTACCTATCAGAATACTTCTTTATTTTATGGGTATTTAAATTTTTTAAAATAATCATACAAAATATTTTTTTGAAATTAAACTCTGATTCAAGGAACTTCTCAAATTCATACCTATTTTGAAGTTCACTATATAATATGTTTTAGGCCATGTTTATCTTTTTAAAATCAAAATAATTTACATTAAAAAATATATTTTTGTTTTTCTATGGTCTTATGATATAAAACATGACTTCTAACATTAAAATCCTATAATATTTTAATTAAACCACATTTGATTTTTTTTTCTAAAGCTTCTTTAAAAACACTTTTTAAATGATTTCATCTCATGAAGACGTTATTTATGCCAAAATTTTAATTTCAATGACCTTAACTTTTATTTTCAGGGATATATATGTATTCAATCTTATTTCATGATAAATAAAAATTATTTTTTATAAGAACTCTTCTTTCTAAAGTAAAAAATGGAATTTTATTATCTCATTTTAACTTTTATGAGATATATGCCTTGTTCTATAATTATTTAATGCTTGGGGTGTATTTAATGACCTTTGGTATATCATATAAAGAGTCATTCTTCTAATGATATTCGAAGGGATTATGATTTGAATGTTTCAATGTTACATGAGACACTTTAAAATGTTTAGTGATTATTTCCTCAACGATTTTTCAATGGTATAATTTAAAATTATCATCATATATATCAACATCTTTGGTTGAATCTACTAATTCATAGAGTTTTATCTACTGTTATATCATCAACCATGATTTATTGAATGTTTTAAAATTATTTGGACTATGGATGTGCTATTTTGAAACCATTCACCATATTACTCTAAATGGTTTGTGATTATGTTTAATGATTGGGGAAAGTAATTTACTTTTCATATGTTAGTTTTGATATGAATGTGTATGTTGTTTTTGATGATACCCTTTAATATGAGAAATTATTTAGACATATTAAGTGTTTGGTGTGGCCCTCTATAACCCCTAGGTGCATCGGTAGGTCTAATAAGACAAACTATCATCTTGGCATGAGGCCTTGACAGTAAGATTATTTGTGGTCTTGGAATGAGGCCTTCATGGTATGGTTATTATGTCCCACAAAATATATTATCTCATTATTGTGATAATAATTTAATGTTAATGTTGTTATTTGACACGTATAATACACATTATTATGTTTTTATAGAATAATTCATATTTCTCATATTCTTGCCATATTACGTAGAAGTTTATTTTGAATGGAATGTGTTTTTGGTTATTCACCAAGACAAATGATAATGTTTTTGATACTTTACAGTGTAAGGATTACCATTAAATATTATATGAGACTACCCCATTTTATGTTTTATTTTTTCTTAGAATGAAAATATGTGTATTGTGAGTGCATTTAAGTAATAAACATTGAGTAGTGGATGTTACCAAAATAAATTATATGTCTTTTTCATTTACAGATATAATGTTGAACCTATATATGTATCTTGTTTTCCAAATCAACTATACTACTCAGTCCTTCGGGATGATAATTCCTTGTTTATATTCCAATGTATTGAAATAATGCACTGACTCTGGGATTCTAGGGTCAGTGTGTTAGGATATTTTTTAAATATGACCCTTTTAGTTTCTTTTCGCAATATGGATATTAACTGTGGTAAATATTTGTCACCCCATTAAGGGTATAATGGGTAAAAATGGGTTAAAACAATGCGATAAGGTCACAAAATCAATCTAACACTTGTTTATATTTCATTTTATTGAATTAAATTTACCATAGCCTTCATGAATTCTAAAATTTTGTATTTTTCTATATTCCCTTTATAATTAAATTTATAAATTTTTATGTAAAGAATATTACAAAATTTTACTCTCTTAACTATAATATCTCTAAAATATTAATGTAACGATACAAATAGTATATTTTAAGTGATAAATGATTATTTGAAATATTAAATAATTTTTTACCATGGATGAATATTTCAAATTTTTAGTGATAATTTTTTTACCTTAAATACAAATACGACACCGAAATTGTGCTTCGGCCATAAATAATAAAACAATTTAAATGTTTTTAAAAACTCTTAAATAAATAATTTTTCAGTGATTTATATTTCCCCATGAATTTTAAAAATCAATATGACATTTTGATTTTATGTGAAATGATTATAATTTATTTATATTATTATTTATATAACTTTAAAGTCAAATTAATTGAATAGTGTTAAAAATTATATTAATGTAAATTTATTTTGAATAATATTTTATTAAATTTTTTAAAAATCATAAAAATGATGATGGGGGAAAATTAGTATTATAAATGGTCTAAAATTTCACCCTTTTTAATTTATGATATAATTTTTAACATTTATGTAAAATTAAAAGCCATTAATATTGAATTATTTGTTACTATAATTAATGATAAAATTAATAAATGAAGGGTCTGAACAAAAAGATATTTTTTAAAAGGAAGATAAACAAATAAAAATTTCATTGGATGATGATATCTATAAAATATCGTCTTTTTATTGGAATTAGTTTCTATTTGGGAAAATTTTACATGAGAAATTCATTAATTATTTTTAATCCATTTTCATAATTCCATATGCATCCATTCTCACACTTATAAGAAGACACAAATTATATCATTTCCTTACAAAATTGAGACTTATATCTTAGATATCCCTACCTAACTATCAGATATATGACTTATTTTAATGATATTGGTCATTTAATTTCTATTCTTACTTTGTTTGGGGTGTTTCCCATGAATTTTGGTCTGAATTTTTTTTACGAGAATATTGGCCAAACTGTGATCCTAATTAATGATTTACAAATAAATTTTGATTCATTTATTACTCATGCATTTTTCAACATTTTGCATCCATTCTAACTCCTAGTGGGCCTCCCTGACCTATCAACCCAACCATGTAAATTAGGACCCTTTATGAATCCATAATAATGGTGTATATGGGTGTTTATTTAAGGAATTGGGGAAACCTAAAATCCCATTTCGATTCTCTTATCCCCCTATTTGGACCTCATTTTCTTCGTAGATTAGGTTGAAACATCTGGAGCGTTCACAATTCTTCTATATTTAAAAACATAATTTTATTTCATCATAACACTTTCATTTCTAACTATTTTCACTCCTTTTAAGTTCTTAATTAAACTTATCTTCCTTATTTCAACCTCAATTTTATTTTTGGATGTTTAAAAATTAATCTACTAGTGTATTTGAGGATATTTATTCAAGATAACTCAATTAATTCGGTCTCCCTCATTCTTCTTTCAATTTTCTTAGGGTTTCATTCTACTTGAATAGGGTTTCATCCCATATCCATGAATTTCAAATTGTCCATATGGTAGGGTATCTATCCTAGGGTTTAACCTTGGGTTTTCTTATTCTTATCTTCTATTTATAGGTTACATCAACCCTTCTTGAGGTGCGAAAGTGTTGCGATTGAGTTTTCACACAATGGAGTCAAGGTTTTAACCATTATGATTGGTGATTTAATTATTTATGAAATACTTATGACTTTGCATTAAGTTTTTATAGTATTTTATTGTTACTATCATTTGATTACTTCTGGGAAAATTTGTTTTAGTGGTGTTTGTAATTAAAATGAATTTTTTGTGCAAATTTTTTGTGAAATTGAGGGCTTTCCATAGAAATAACTTGTTGGTTCATTGGAAAAACACTATAATTACATAGTTGATTTTATTGAATTTTATTGGGGATTAAAATACAGTTTTAAAGGTTTAAATCATTTCTTTGTGTCTACGAAAATCTGTTTTAATTGGGTGTTTGAAACACATAAATTTTTATATTCTATGTTTGTGTGAAAATGGGGGTTCAATAAATATATCACTTAATAGTTCATATAGGGCTTATCAAAAACTGATTTTTTTGTTTTGTTGATAGGTATTTGGCTGCCATTTTGTCTTGGTGACTTGTGAGTGTGAACATGGTGTGCATAGTGGGTATTTCAAGGAGTTTTTGGTGAAAACAATGTGGGATTTTCATAAGTAATTTTATTGAAAATAAAAAATTTTTGTTGTGTGTATTATGATATATAAAGTGTGTATAGATACTATATTATATTTATTTAACCATTAGTGGTGTTTTATAATCAAATTGATTTATGTGGGATGCTGAAATTATTTGAACAGAAATGGGGAATCCCGACTACCTAGGTTGGCAGATATGTACTAGTACGGCTAGTGATCCGGAAAGGTTTTGTACGTGTTTCGGTGAGAAAATGGGTAAGGAAAGAACTAACTAAAATATGTGGAAAATGTTTTGGGACAACTAGGTTTTTATTATGTTCTGTTCTAGTGGATACTACATGGAAAATGATTGCGACTTGGATACATTACATCGATGTACGAGGTACATAGGGTTCGATACTATCTAGTGCCTAGGGGTGTTCCCGGTTTTTGTCCTCAATGGATTTGTGGTATTTACCGTTTTATTAAGTTGTTTTTGTAGTAACATTAAAGTATCAAAAATTTCTTATTTAAATGTTTTAAAATTATGAATGTTTTATTTTGAAAACAGTTTTCAATTGAATGTTTTACTTCTTGAATTTACTGCCGCTTTTCCATAAATACTAAAACTGTCTACTTTTTCACCTTGTATTCCATACTATTTGAAATATTTGGTTGGTATCCTATTGGGGTTTGGCTCACACACAACTTATACCCCTTGGGTGTATGTATAATTGATTAAGTTTGACACAGGTAATGGTACAGCCTCACGTAATGGTGGTTCAGGTTGTTAGTCCCCTCCTATGGTGTAGTGTTGTGGAGACGGCTCAGGGGTGGTGACCCCTTTTCAGGTGGAGTATTTATGGATGCTTTTATACTTTTTAATTTATTTTTGGACCTATATTAATTTTTTTTAAACCATGTATTTAGATCATTATTTTTTATAAGTCATGTTTGGCATGATAATTTCAAATTCATATTTTTGATTGTTTTTAAGGGTTTTTACTATCATACTCGGGTGAATCGTTCCCAAACCTAATTTATTGATTCTTGGGAACTTGTTCCGGCCCGTGGGGTTAGCTAGCACCCTTACAGCCTTGTCATGGTGGGGGTTTGGTGTTGGTATTATTGGCGACCATGATCTTTTTGTGACAAAATGGTATCAAATGAGGTTAATGTTTTTGGGATATATTATTATTTTTGGAAGAGTCGGGATAGATAAGATCTAGGGCTGTCGGGACATGGAGTTTTGGTCATGAGTAAGGTGCATGGCTCGAACCTCCGTTGGAATACTTTGATTCACATGGGGACAATGTAATTTTATGTTTGACTTCAAATCCAAGTGAGACGTGTTGGCTGCAGACTACACATGGACATCAGGCTGGGGTGAAGTAGATGATATTTTTATTTTTTGTAATGTTATTAGCTTCATTATATTTGATGATACAGATGTAATTTTTTATAAAGTTTGTACTAATTCATGAATATGTGACTCTTTTCTTTTTATTGAAACATGCCTCCCCAGAAAGATCCCATTCACCCATGAGAGTAAGCCGAAGAGAGTAATCTCTCACAGCTTGATTAGAGGATAGTAGTGGATGTTGTTGGGGATTTCCAAGCCCTAGAACATGTAATGGATCTTGTTCCGACTTTTGGTAAGTAATATGAGACTGGTCCTAAGAAGGAAAAGGCATAGAAGTTCTTTAAAAATAATCCACCTCCATTCTAATGTAGGTTGAACATGCTGAATTTACAAAACGAGTTGTTTTCTTTTTGTGATGGATTTTGTGACACCATTGGGAAAGAAGAAGGAATAGGTTCTCAGCTACCCGTAGTGCGCACTCTCCTTGTCAAGGATTGAAATGGAATGTGACATCTTGGTCTTAGAAATAGAGCTGTTTGACATAAAAATCGACATAGATTGGCTAGTACAGTTCCTGGAACACATCGATTACTACTAGAGGCGAGTGAGTTTGACGACAATTGATGGGAGTCGTCTGGTTTTGTGTGTGTGGAGAATTGGATCCTCCAGTCAGGTCACGCAGGACCTCCACTCCCAGAGTTTGGAAGTATTATCTTCTAGTAATTTTCGCTCACACTAGAGGATGATGGTATTTCCCCAGAAGGTGGACTACCTCATGTAGTGAATGAGTTTCTGGATATATTCCCAAATGATTTTTTCTGGTTTTCCCCCAGTGTGAGATGTGGATTTATCGATAGAACTGGCTCTAGGAACACAACCAATATATCTTCCCACATATCTCATGGCCACCAACGAGCTAAGGGAATTAAGGATACATCTGGATGATATAGAATTCAAAGGATTAATTACCTCGAGCATCTCTCCTTGGGTCGCTGTTGTGATGTTCGCAACAAAGGATAGTGGATCCCTCTGGTTGTGCATTGACAACCGAAAGCTGAATAAGGTAAAAATCAAGAGAAAATATCTTCTTCCCTAAATCAATGACTTGTTCGATCATTTTAATGGGACATTGTGGTTTTACAAAATTGATGTGCATTAGGGTTATCACCAACTCAGGTTGAAAGAAGAAAATATCCCAAAGATGGATTTCTCATGCAGGTACGGCTACTTCATGATCATGGTCATGCCCTTTGGATTGACCAATGCTCTAGTAGTATTTATGAAACTCATGAAAAGGGTGTTCCATTAGTATCTTTATTCTGTTTTCATGTTATTTGGGGATGATATCATCATTTCTTCGATATCTGAGTAGGAACATGATAATCACTTACAGATAGTTCTGGGAACCTCTCTAAAACATCGCCTTAATACAAAGTCGTCCAAATGTACTTTCTTTATCAGAGAAGGGAAATTTCCAGGGAACATGATCTCATAGAAGGGTGTTTCAGTAGACTCTGAGAAGATCAGTGTAGTTATTTCATGGGATAATATGAATAATGTGTTCAAGATCACGTGTTTCCTTTTCCTGGCTGGTTATTATGGGTGATTTGTTCAGGATTTATCATGTCTTGTTTCACCGATGATAGCACTAACCCAGAAATGGGTGAAGCTTTTATGGGTACTAGAGTATTAGGCATCCTTCATTGAAAAAATAGGTGGTTGAATAATTTCACCAATCTTATTTTTCCAGAGGCTGGGAAGGGTTATGTGGTGTATTGTAATGCTTCATGTATGGGTCTTGGGTTCGTGCTTATGTAGGATTATCATGTGGTGGAGTATGGCTCTCATGTACTCCCACCATACGAAAAGATTTACCTGACTAATTACATGGTGTTGGTAGTAATGATGCATACATTGATGTCTGGGCATCACTACCTCTTTGGGATGATGTGTTTCATCTACTCAGATCACAAAAGCATGGCCTATATCTTATTGTAGAAGGACCTCAACTTGATGTAGCTTAGCTAGATCGAGTAATTGCTGGAGTTTGACTTTGACACTGTCTTTAACCCAAGCATGGGTAACTTGGTGTCCGATGCCTTGAGAAGAAGTGTTCTAGTTTATTCTTTGAGGAAGTCCAGTGATGAGTGTACTTTGATGGGGCTCTTTACTCAAATGCATATGAAGACCATAGAGAAAAATGAGGGTGCATTCTTGTTGAGCGTTCAGGTGAAAACTTCTCTATTATAGATGATTTGGTGAGAATATCCTAGTGATGTTCATTGTCTGCAGTCAAGACTATTTCTTCATGGTGGTGAGAAATCCTTTGATTAGACTTCATCTCCTGGTTGAATTTTTTGATTTAAGGAATGTTCAGTAGTGTCATTATCTCTGTGAAAGGAGTTGATGGATGATAGCCACTAGTCATAGTTTGATATCCATCAAGTTGCCACCATGATTTATTATGATGTGAAATGAAAGTTCTTGTTGCCAGTTATGCGACGAGACATATAAGACATTGTGTCAAGATGCAACAAATTCTAGAAGGTGAAAGTAGAGCATCAGATGCCCTCCGATTTTCTTTAGCCACTACAATTTTCTACCTCGATGTGGGACAAGGTAAACGTGGTCTTCATTGATGTAGTTACTTGTACACCTTAGGGTAATATTTATATTTTGGTGGTGATTGATCGTCTGACCAAATCATCCCACTTCATTCTAATCAAATATACAGCTAGAGTGGATGAGTTGGGGCAGTTTGTATCTTTAGGAGGTGGCAAGGCTCAGTGGTGTTGTATTATAAGTGGTCTCAAAAAGAGACCCCTACCTCACTTTATTGTTTTTTTAATGTGTCCATAAGGGCTTGGGGTATTATATTAAGACGATCACGACATTCCATCCCCAAACAGATGACCAGACAGAGCAGATGAATCAGATTTTGGAGGACATTCTTTGTGCATGTGTTCTTGACATTGGAGGTTCCAGGGAAATCCATTTGGGATTTGTTTAGTTTTCATATAGTAATAGTAGAAAATCCCTAATTCTAATGTCTCTTTTGAGGTTCTATATGGTTGGCTTTGTCGGTCCCCTTATGTTGGTTTGATGAAGGTGAGACCTCACTATTGGGGCCACGTCTGGTGCAAGAATTCATTGAGAAGGTCAAGTTGATTAGGGAGTGTTTATGGCCATCTCATATTCTCAAATATCATATTCTAACTAGAGGCACCGAGACAAAGAGTCTTTTGGGGGTGACAAGGTATTCTTGAAAGTGTCCCCTCGTTGGTGTCGTAGTCTATTGGTAATGAAAGGGAAGATGGAACTACGATATTTTGGATCTTTTGGGACCACTGAGCATATTGGAAAGTATTCATATAGGTATTCTTTACCTTATCAATTTACATTCATACATGATGTCTTCAATGTATCCTAGTTTGGGAAATATATCCTACATCCATAACATGTGCTGAGTTGGAATAAACTAGATATTGACCCTAATTTATATGTTGTTAATCCGCTGGTGAAAATTGTGCACATCCAAGAAAAAGTGATTTAGGGAATGTCTATTCCACTGGTCTGGGTTCTTTGGTATCCTGGAAATGATACACATGAGACATTAGAGAAGAAGTCTTTAGTTGAGGAAGAGTATTCGTTCATTTTTTTGATCAATCTTCAGGTTGAATATTGGAGATGGAAAGAATTCATGTTGGGGTAAACTATTGAATACATGACTTATTTTGAAGGTATTTTTCATTTATTTTTCATTATTTCATTGTTTTGGGTGTTTACCATGTATTTTGGTGTAAGTGGTGGGTTTTTAAAAATTTTCTCTAATATTTGACCAAATTTCAAATTTAAAAATAAATTCAGTATCTTTTATAACTCCTTAATTTTTTACCAATTTTCATCTATTTTAATTCTTAGTTTTCCTCCACTAACCTATAAACACCACCATATCAATTTGGTTCCTTTAGGAATCCATAATCATTGTGTATTTGGGTGCTTATTTAATGAATTGGGAAATCCTGGAAGCTTGTTTATAGTTTTAAAAGTTTTTTGTATCTAATATATTATTCATTATTAATTATTTTCTGGTAATTCCACCTCTCACCTGAGACCAGTGAACCTAGGCGCACCACCATTATCTTCTACCACTCATTGAATATATTTTTCTTTTCAGATTAGGTCGAAACATCGGAAGCTATTACAATTAGTCTAGATTAAAAACTGTAATTTGATTCAGTCAAAACTCTTTAATTTTTCACTACGTTCCCCCAATTTCAGTGTCATATTAACATTCTATTCCTTATTCAAACCTCAGTTGCATTTTTTATGTTTTTAAAATCATCTACTGTTGTATTTGGGGTGATTTTTTCAACATCCCTCGCGTAAGTGGGTCTCTTAAACCTTCTTTCATTTAGCTCTGGGATTCATTTTATTTACATCGGGTTTAATCTCGTTTCATTGATGTCCCAAATTACCATAGGGTAGGGTTTTTAGCCTTGCGTTTAGCCTTGGGTTTTCTTATAACAATCATATATTTTTATACTTGATCTACCCTCCTTGAGGTGCAGTGGTGGTACGATTGTGTTTTCACACAATGGATTCAAGGTTTTAACCATTTTGGTAGGTGATTCCACTATGTGTGTAGTCCTTGTAACATATCATGCTCTGTTTAGAGTATTTTCATGTTGATTTCATTTTATTATTGCTATAAAAATTGGTTTTAGGGTTGTTTTTAATGAAAATGAATTTTTAGTTCCATTTTAGGTTAAATTCACGTTTGTTTCATTGAAACATTTTGTTGGTTCATTTGTGGATACCATATAATTACGTAGTTGATTTATTGAAGTGTATTAAGGATGAAAATTACGTTCTGAATGTTTATGTCCATTGGTTGTTGTTGAAAATATCTTTTTTATGGGGTTTGTGAAACACATGAATTTTTAAGTGTCGTGTTTGTTTGAATATAAAGGTTTTATAAAGATGTCACTTCATGGTTCATATAGGGCTTCCCAAAAAACTGATTGGATAGTTTAATGGAATGGTATTGGGATTCCATTTATATTTTTGTGTCATTTGAGTGTGAATATCCTGTAAAATGTGGGTATTTCAAGGATTTTTGGGAGTAAAACAATGTGGGATTTTGAGATGATGTTTTATTGAAAATAAAAATATTTTTTTGTGGGTTTTAAGTGGTATAATGTTTGTACAGAATCTGTATTATTCTTATGTTCTTATTTGTCGTGTTTTATATGAAATGGTATTTATGTGGCATTCTGAAATTTTTTGAGCACAAAGGGGGATGCCCGGGTACCTAGGTGGGCGGATATGTACTAGTGCAACTAGTGATCGGGATGGTTTTTTCCCATGTTTCACTGATAAATGGATAACAAAAACTCTAATTAACTATGTGGATAATTTTTGGGGACCACTAGGTTATGGGTATGTTCTGAACAAGAGGCTCGTTCATGAGAAAAGACTGTGACTTGGATACATTACACTAAGGTATGAGGTACATAGGGTCCGAGACTATCTACGGCCTAGGGGTGTTCCCGGTTTTGGTGGTCATTGGATTTGTGGTATTTACCCTTTTATTAGGGTGTTTTTGGATGGAAATTAAAGTATATAACATGTCTTAATTAAACTTTTTAACATTATGAATGTTTTAGATTGAAAACTATTTTCAATTGAATGTTGCATTTCTAAATTTTTTTTTACACTTTTCCTTACATATTAAAACTACCTACTTTTTCACCTTATATTGCATACTAATAGAAAAAATTGGGTGGTTCCCTATTGAGATTAGGCTGACACACTACTTACATCCCTTGAATGTAATTATACATTATTATGTTCAACACAGGAATGGTAAAGACTTGGGTGAAGGTGGTTCGGGTTGTTAGTCCCCTCCTATGGTGCAATGTTGTGGAGAAGGCTCATGGGTGATGACCCCTCCTCGTCTGGTGTCTTTTTGGATTTTTTGATACTATTTTAATTTATGTTTGGAGGTCATGTACTTTACATAAGACCATGTATTCATAACTATATTTTTCATAAGTATTGTTGGGCATGAAATTTTCATATTCATATTATTGATTGTTTTTGAGGATTTAAGCTTTCACACACAGGTAAATTTATTCCAAACCTAATTTATTGGTACCTGGGCACGAGTTCCAGCTCATGGGGATAGGAAATGCCCATCAGGCCTAGTCATCATCTGGATTTGGAGCTGGTATTAGTGGTGACCCGATTAAGTTTGTGACACTATCTTTTAATCATCCCTATCAATGAATCAGCTTCTTTTTCTTGTCAAGTGACAATTCTAGATGTCCTTAATAAGGCATCTAAAGAAGTACTAACAATAAATTGGTAGTCATCTAAACTAATATATTTCAATTAAATTCATATTTTTCCTCTAAAAATATATTTTATTCTTTAAAAATTAATAAATTTATTATCCGGAATATACATAATTTTTTCTTAATATTTAACTACCATTATTCACTCTATCCCTATCAAAAGGGATGTTAAATTTAACCTTTTTACAGAATATCACCTCCATGTAGTGATAAAATTAATTTTCCATCACTATAACTCATGAAATATTATTATTATGATTTAAATTTTTATATGTTACATTTATTATATAATTATGATTTTTAAATTATAATATGAAATCTACCATCGTACCCATACATCGTTTGGAAAATGATATTGTCACTGGTGCATACCTTTGAAATACGACCTCCAAAAAGCAACGTGATTCATTTATTATTTTCTCATTAGATGGATGGTAAAAATGAATTATTTAATGAATATATTTTATATAAATTATATAATAATTATTCTATAATATGGAATTATTATAAAACTATCTCCGTTTTCCATCTATAAAAAAAGATAACATAATGTGCATAGGTGCACATGACGTATTGTATCCATGAATGTTGTAAATAATTTTATATATCTAAGTTTCTTTGATGAATACATATATATATAATTAATAATAATATATTTATTTCTTATAAAATTAAAATTATGATTTTAACACGATAAATTTAAAATGAGTAGAAATAATGTAGTGAAATTCCCATGAAAAATGAAACAGTAACCCACAGAAATGATGAATTTAAAAAATAATTTTTTAAAAATATATATTGATATGTTTTAATTGGACCATAATTATATATTTTTTATATACATAACTCTTTTTTGAATAATATTAAATTTTAATTTATTATATAGGCTCATAAATGACATTTTATATATGTCAAACTCATTACAGGATATATATTTTACAATCTCATTGTTTATCAGAATTGTTTATGATCAACATTCTAATGATGAAATTTTATAAAATCTGTCTCAAGAATCCCATAAAATTTCATATACTCTAGTTATTTATAGTGATTTCATATTCTTATTTTATATTATTCTCATTATGTATTGAAGATACTAAAATATTATTTTAATGAAATTATGACATTATTTCTCTCTTTAGTCAAAAAAATATTATTTTTCCTGTCAATGATTAAAAAAACATTTGAAAGATTGTTTTTAACATTATCCATTTATTTTTTAATGCAATTTTTAACAATAATAAATTTTAATTTTGTTAATTGAAATTTTTGTGCATTATCTGAAAAAGTTACTTTTGAAATTTACTAAAAATGTGAGAGGACCCATTATTTTCACATACATAGTGTGGATATAATTTCTTACCATCACGACCACTATAAAATTTGAAAAATGAAATATCAGTTTCCGTGATACTATTTATGAAAATTTTTACCATAATATTTTTTAGATTTTTTGATTTTATAGAATTTAATCACAATTAAAATTTTATTTTCCTCAAATAAATATTCCAAGTAATATTTTAAAATAATTTTTCTTCAATGAAAACAACATTTGTTGTTACTTGTTATTTACTGTGGATATGATCTAATGATACTATACAAAATTAAATCTCATGATGGAATATAATGATGATACATAATGGATGATTCTTTGAAATCCATTTCTTTCGATGAGTTAATTAAATTATATGTTTTTATTAATGAAACAAGCTTATCTTCTATGGTCTATGCAATGATTAATTGATCAAATACTTTTCAAACTGATTACCATTGCATGGTATATTATATGATTTATTTTTTAAGATATTTTAGAATGCATATTTATTATATTTTTCATACATTATCCATGGGGGAATAAATAAATATCCCACCAATTAATTGGGTAAGGATGGATAAATCATTGAAGAATTATGTCCACATTTGGGAGTGAAAGAAATTCAGTAAGTGGGACATACCACTATGATAGTCATAAGAATGAACATTTACTAAGGATATGATTGAATGAAGAGTGAAATTAATCTTGTATGATAGTATATATAGTTATACTTGACTCAAGAAATTATTATTTATGACTAAGTGTTAGCCAAAAACTTATTACTTATTTCCATACTATTCTCTCATGCCTAATTTTAATTGACTCTTTTGTGATTAATGTCTTATAAAATACTGGGATTCATTCCATGACTCTAGATTATGATCTATGATATTCTGGTTATTGCATTCAAGAGTTACCTACATGGTATTATACCCTTATGTTCATTTTATGTTTATGTGATCTATTATATATCATTTATTTAGCCTTACTGAGCAGCTGATGTCACCAATTTTTATGTTTCCATTACCATGTTATTAGGAATGGTTTTATTTATGATATGACTATGAAATGTTCTATTGATGAAGAACATATCTGGATATGAAGTATATTCCTTTTTAAAATGTTTTCCATGTATCCATGTTCCCAATGACACTAAACATGTATGATCCCATCACTGATAATAATTTTATTTAATTTATATTAGTATTAAAATGTAATTTATAATAATCAAATTTATTGATATTTATACAATGGTCATCTCTTCCTATTTGAAAACTGAAATAAGATGAGTTTGGAGTAAAATAAAAGAATTAAGGTTCTCTTCCATTATATACATGTAGGTGTAATAGTGAGACATGTAATCAATGAAATCACACTTTATACCTGGCCTCTATAAATTACATGCATTCCATAGTACAAATTCATTGTGTTATGCTGAATGAATCATTAATAACTATTAGAATCATTTAAGACTACATTTTATTTACGAATAATGGGATAGAAAAAAAACTCATGCCATAAATAATTCCATAATAGGTAGAGACCATCCAGGAATGGTATCCCCATGGAGGATTCCATGACTCCTATAAACTCTCCATCCTACTACGGGGCTCAATGAATAGAGTCAGTGTAACACCCCAGGTAAATAATGAATATGACATTTTCATATTTATCCATATTTGTGAATAAAATATTGATATGACATTAAATGGGACGCTATGCTCGATGGCGTACCCAACACGCAACAACGAGTTTCTTGGAAATCTTACGTTGCACTCTAATAATAAAATAATATTTTTTTAAATGGTAGTTAACATGTAGCCGTTGTAATGGCGGGAATGGATAGAAATAACTAAAATATGATTATATATGTTTTTAAATGTTTTTACATTTATCCAATAAAGGATAGAGGCTTAAAATACGGAAAGAATTCAATTTTAGGCATATATGCCCTAGTTTTCACTAAAGGTTCACTTATCGCCTTTTGATGGAGAACCATCATTAAATATAGTTTTGTTCACTCATATATATTCTATTGGACCAAATAAAACTCTTCTTAAGAATCGGGACATCAAAATTTACTTTGTGTAAAATTTTGGTATCTTTCCGATAAAGTTCATTTTTTCAATGAATAGTGTAAAATGTTGTATTTTAATTCAAAACCTATTTTTAATATAATTTATTTATATGATTAGATTATCTTTTGAATTGGTTTTAAAGTGAAATTAGAATATATTTTTACCATTAAATCCAATAGTGGTCATTGGAATTAATTTCACTTTGAAACCAGACTTAAACTAGTGTCAATCTTTTGATACTTATTGTTTTATAAAAACACGCTATTTGCTCTGACAGTGGGAATTAATTATTAAATTAATTAATGTGACTAATATGTTTTGAATTTTTTAAAACAGACTTCATTTTTGAATTCGGAATATAAAATATATCTTAGGGTGAAGTTTTGGTATTTTTCTGAAAAACTCCAATTTTTGATGAATAGTGAAACCACTAAGTGTTACTTATAAAAACTGATTTTTCCGTTTAAATGGAATTTTTTCATCTTTGTGTTTTGAATTTCAAAAATCCGACATATATGGTTGTCATTAAGAAGTAAAATGTGGTTCAATGGGATAAAAATAATTTTTTGGTGAATAGTAACTTATTAAGTTTTTAATCGCGATTAGTGGTAATTAGTATAATTTAAGGTAAAAATGATATTATAAGAATGTGAAAACACCATAAAACTTGTCCTACACCTATTGGGTGAGTCCTTTCCGACCAAGACAAGCCATGGGCCAACTTGGGGACCCCATGGATCCACTTTGGTTGGGAAATGACATAAATAACTTTTTCTTTAATGAAAATGTAAAAGTGACACAAACAAGATATGTTTTACTAAAACAATTTTTAAGTGGGGCTATACAAGTCATCCTTTTGATTATAAATAGTAATTGGAAATATAAAAAGATTTCATACATCATAGTATTTTTTTTTATAATTTTTAGACATAATATAAATTAAATTATTTATGACATAATAATGATGCAGCGATGACATCATTATTTGACGATTTAAATAAAATGGAAAGATAATGTAAAATCTATGAACTACACATGTCCAAAACTTATTGGATGAGTGGATTTCAAAGACTTATCACCTTATCCACGAATTATGTCAATGTGGGACCTTTTAAAACCGAAACACATTTTCAAATAAAGTAATATTTCTTACTTTCCAAAAGTGCCCCTCTTCTCCTCTTATAAAAGGCCCCCACCTCTACCTCATTTCACACACTCCTCAAGCCTTTGGCCCAGACAAAACCTGTCCATTTACTCTCTCCACATCCCTCTCCTCATCCTAGAGGATTCCCTTTGGGCAGAATCCTTTCAAAGGAAGCCTTTAGGCTCAAATCAAAAGGAGTTACACTTTTAATGGTAATTCATTCTCTCATGTTCATTTGTTTTATTTTGATTCTCCAACCCCCTAAACTCTTTTTATTTACTTCTTTTGTAACAACACCAGTATCTTCAATATACTAGGATGTTTTTATAATATTTATTCGACCTACACTCTCACACAAATACATCAAATGGTTAAAGAACATACAGTTTCCGTGGATGGTGAAATTCTGCCTCCCGAAACGATGATTGTTCAATACTCATTTAACAACTTCAAAGGTGGCCATTATGATGTCACTATTTTTATATATGATATATAATATGTTTATGTTTTACTTATGATTCTGTATTTTTCATTTTTGTCTTACCATTATGGATTCTATTATGGGTATACGCGATATCTTCATTTTAGGAAGTGCGGACTACCGCCCCCTCAAAGTGATGTGATTCGTTAATGCCATACATGGGACGTATAAAGGATGGATTTAATGATATTATATATTATATTATACTGGAATTATAATATACCTTTATATCATTATTACTCCATTCTATAAAATACGAAATAGAAATGAAAGTAGCGTTCATGTGTACGTACGGCTTACCGTCTCCATGAACGGTGCATTTCATTTCTTACCTCTAAATGATTATGTAATGTTATAAATGCATGCATGTACTGGATATATATGAAATATATTAAATCTACATCATGAATACAATTCTGGATATAATAAACATTTGGCCACACGAACAACATGTAATTATAAGAAGTCCACTTTCGACTTAAGAACCAAATATCGACAAAACAATCATTATTAACTTAATGATTACATAGTGTTTATAACAAAGAAATAAGTGATATAAAAGGAATAATAAGCTTGAAAAGGGTTCTTAATCAAGTAGAAATTAACTCAAGTTTATTATTCAGGAGATGAAATAACGATCGAGTCAAGTCGGACCCGAGGTAAGGGATCCTACAACTCTCTTTTTTTTAAGTACACTCTTTTATGTCATTTATTTTAAGCTCATATTTATTATGATTGGGATGTTATTTTATATTACTACTACTGTAATTTTTATGTTCATGTGATGATAGACCCTATTCTCTCTCATCAATCCATTTTGGATGTTTTGAGTGGTGCCGTTAGGCTGCCGAACTTTCGTAAGAGATCTAACCTCTCTCTTTCTTTGTAAGTACTCTCCTTTATGTCACTTATTTTAGGCTCCTCTTTGTAATGTTGGGGGATGTTCTTTTATATTTCTCTTGCTGTAAATTTTATTTTAATGTGATGAGATACCCTATTTGATCTCATCAATCCATATTCGGAAGTTTTATGTGGTGCCGTTAGGCTGCCGAGTTTTCGTAAGGGATTTTTCATCTCACTTTTATTCCTGTGAGATTTATGCTACATTTGCCACAAATTGCATTGAGTGGTGTATGTACTTCCCATTATTCTACTATTTGTGTAATATACTTTCGTTTATGAGTATTCACATCAATGATATATTGTCCTTCTTTCATGGGGTGTATGTTTTGAAAGATACCCAAGTCGGTAAGGGAACCTTTCACCCTCCTCTTTTTAAAAGACTTCTTTTGTTGGGTCTTTTAATTTACATATTTTTATGTTGGGATATGTTCTAATATATCCTTATTGATGTAAATTTTATGTCAAAGTGATGAGATACACTTTTTATCTCTCACCAACTCATTTTGATGTGATGTCGTTAGGCTGTCAAGGGAACTTTTTAACCCAATTTTCGATTTCCTTGGGTTCAACATGTAGTCATTGAATATGTCATCCATCGAATATGTGTGAATGACCTTTTATTGTTTTACACTTATTATCCACTTATATTGGGTGTATTTATGTTTTTCACACATATTTTTGAGATTTATTTGTCCTTAATTTAAGGATACCTTCTTTATAAGGGATTTCATCACATTTTACATCCCTATTGAGACTTCCTTGTTGTTATGCACCAATTCACTCTTATATGGTGTATATACTGTCCTTTGGAATATTATATCATGAATCCATTTATTCTCATGATATTATAAAGTTTTGATTAAATGTTATTCCTCAATTATTGTATTCAAGTGTCTCTAATTTTGGTAAAAACCCTTTAACCAAAATATCATTTTAAATGTTTTAATTATTTGTTCTTATTAATATCCATGTTTTCAAAATGGTTTTAAGGATTTATTTATATGGATATTAATGGTTTAAAATTTTAAGCTTCAAGGTGGTATGGGACTTTTTCTCAATCTCCTTTCGTTGAGGCATATTTTATTTTATACACAACTTTCTTTTATACGGTGTATAAACCACTTTGAATTTTACGTTTATTCAGAAGGAATATTTTTTATACGAAGCGTTTACTAAACGACAAAAGGGAATGTTTTTGTCGTACGTATGCGGCGACAACGAATTCTCCGTCGTCGTGACCGTTATTTGAGTTTCAGCTTCCTCTACAAGCCATACCTTCTTTTTAAAAGAAAAATAAATACCATGTTTTAATTTTCTTTTATTTTAGTATTGAAAATGGTTTTCATAATGTTTTTATTATATCAATGTGTTGTATTGATATCTCGTGATTGAAATGTGGAAATGTTATGTTTCCTTTATGCATGTTTTATATGATATGATTATGTTATGGTTCTTGGGCATTATTATGAAGACGGGTGGTTCCGTGATAAACTAAGGGCGGGTGAGCCCGTTATAGCTCTCCAATGCATTGGGTAACGCGAAGGAGTGAAACGTTAAGGTTTCTCCGAAGAGATTTAGGGAATATACTGTGATGGGTATTCCAAACGTAACCAAGAGGGTTACTCCCTACGTAAGAATGTTATGAATGCCTCAAGTTACCTTTATGTCTTATGTTTTCTATGATTTATTCATGATTTGATATGCCTATATTTTATGGGTAAAGTATGATTTCATTCTTATGTATATATGAACTCAAGTTTCCTTTCCATATTTTTATAACCCTTACTGAGCTTTTTATGCTCATCCCATGTTTTGGAAATGTTTTTCACAGGTCAAGGGAAAGGTACATGATGTGATGATAGTGTTGAGTATGTGTCAAGAAAGAATCCATGTTTCATTTTAAATATGTGTCCATTGATGGGAAGAATGAATACTATCTTTTATGTAACCACTTTGTTTAAATGTGGAATGTAATGCAAGTTTCATGATCTAATTCTCTAAAACTCTAAACCTGAAAAGATCCTCAATGTGTAATCTTGTAATAACTCAAGATTAAGTAAGGTTTAAGGCTGGGGACTTATAGTTGGTATCAAAGGTCGGTTTAGATAACTTTAGAGGTTAGGGTATTCTTTAAGCAGAAGTGACATTACCATAATGGTTAGGATTTCAGAAAGAGTCCTAGTTTTAGATAAAGTGATTGAGTAAGTGTATCTTAGTGTTTACCTTCCTCATTAGTAAATGATGGTTTTGTTGATATACTCACACTGACATTTCTATTTTTAGTGAATGGATGGATCTAGCAGGCACCAAAGAGACAACAGGTTTGAAGGAAACTGTGGTGGTTCTCTGATTAAGATACTAGATAAAATGGAGGATTCAATGGGGAAACTCGTGGTTGTTCTAAACCAAATATCAAGGAGTCATGATCAACCACTTCAACCTTGGTGAGTTCTCTAATGCATCATGTACGAGATGGCCAACTCGATGTGGAATATCAGGTAATAATTATTAAGGTAACCATTAGGGTTTATATGATACTTAATTTTTAGGTAATTATGGGTTACTCTATGATATGATGGAAGATGAAAGGAACAAGATAAACAAGAGGTTAAAATATGTTATGATTATTCTTGAAGATTTTATCTCATTTTGGGGAAATTTTTAAGAATTATATAGTTTTGGAAAAAGGACAACACGCAGACTGTGTGACAACCCGTCGCGTCGGACAAAGCTGCGGGAATCGAACCCACAACCAAAGTGCGACTGGTATTTATCGCCTACCACTAGACTACGTGAAGTCCCTGGTTAGTTTGACTGATTCTTTTTAGTTATATGATTTTATGAATTAAGAGTAAGTTGAATTTGGGTTATTTATGAAAATGATTAACCTATCATGGAGGATATGTGATTAGGATAATTACATTTCAATGCGAGACCTTAGGAGCGACTGATGTTGTTTGGAGATAAATGTTACGATTTAACTTGGAAGACTATGTGACTAAATCCTTAAAATATTTGGGTTTCAATCTTAGTTTGGATTACATTGAAGGATTTTATGGACAAATTTTTTATCTAATGGTCCTCGTTGAACTTTGGGTTTTGTTTGACAAATCTTGGAGGTTAAGAATAGATTTTCTTTTATAAAGGGTTATCCTTTTCTGGATTATCTGATCTTGTACTAGCGTTTTTGGTTTTGGTTTTGGTTAAAGTCTAAAGACATGGGAGGTATATAGTTCTCTTTTGTGGATTAGGTGATTTTCTAAAAGTTGATTATAGTACTTTTAATGTGAACAAGTCTTCCTAAATACTCGCCTTCTGAAGAAAATATGAGTTTGATTAAGGAATCTAGTAAAAGTTGAAAGTCAACATGATAAGGGATTATGTTTCCTTATGAATAAATTCCTCAATAAAAAGTAACTTAAAACAAAAACATTGTCTATTAGCTTCTCCTACTGGGGAATTGAATACCGTTTAACCCATCACATGTTTGTGATTTTCTCATTGTTAACTCTCTCCTAGACATTTTTACTATCACTCTCCCTCAAGAACATGACCCTTTGTTTTTTCCTCCATGTCCATATTTTCATACTTGGAATCCTAGTATGGGTTAACTCGGGTGACCTTTGTACTTATCTTTCTTTATTTTAAAGTGTTTGTTTTACCGACTTTTGTTCCGATGTGGGTCTTTCAAGGATGTTTCCAAGCACAATTTTAAAATTGCGAGGACGCAATTCCCAAAAGGGGGGAAGGATGTAACACCCCAGGTAAATAAAGAATATGAAATTTTCATATTTATCCATATTTGTGAATAAAATATTGAG
Organism: Viscum album; assembly: GCA_963277665.1. Taxonomy (NCBI): domain Eukaryota; kingdom Viridiplantae; phylum Streptophyta; class Magnoliopsida; order Santalales; family Viscaceae; genus Viscum; species Viscum album. The sequence goes on along the minus strand of OY728141.1, from coordinate 510,905,225 downwards.
ATGACATTAAAGGGGATGCTATGCTCGATGGCGTACCCAACAGGCAACAACGAGTTTCTTGGAAATCTTACGTTGCACTCTAATAATAAAATAATATTATTTTAAATGGTAGTTAACATGTAGCCGTTTTAATGGCGGGAATGGATAGAAATAACTAAAATATGATTATATATGTTTTTAAATGTTTTTACATTTATCCAATAAAGGATAGAGGCTTAAAATACGGAAAGAATTCAATTTTAGGCATATATGCCCTAGTTATCACTAAAGGTTCACTTATCGCCTTTTGATGGAGAACCATCATTAAATGTAGTTTTGTTCAATCTTATACATTCTATTGGACCAAATAAAACTCTTCTTAAGAATCGGGACATCAAAATTTACTTTGTGTAAAATTTTGGTATCTTTCCAATAAAGTTCATTTTTTCAATGAATAGTGTAAAATGTTGTATTTTAATTCAAAACCTCTTTTTAATATAATTTATTTATATGATTAGATTATAATTTGAATTGGTTTTAAAGTGAAATTAGAATATATTTTTACCATTAAATCCAATAGTGGTAATTAGAATTAATTTTACTTTGAAATCAGACTTAAACAAGTGTCAATCTTTTGATACTTATTGTTTTATAAAAACACGTTATTTGCTCTGACAGCGGGAATTAATTATTAAATTAATTAATGTGACTAATATGTTTTGAATTTTTTAAAACGGACTTCATTTTTGAATTCGGAATATCAAATATAGCTTAGGGTGATGTTTTGGTATCTTTCTGAAAAACTCCAATTTTTGATGAATAGTGAAACCACTAAGTGGTACTTATAAAAACTGATTTTTCCGTTTAAATGGAATTTTTCCATCTTTGTGTTTTGAATTTCAAAAATCCGACATACATGGTTGTCATTAAGAAGTAAAATGTGGTTCAATGGGATAAAAATAATTTTTTGGTGAATAGTAACTTATTATGTTTTTAATCGCGATTAGTGGTAATTAGTATAATTTAAGGTAAAAATGATATTATAAGAATGTGAAAACACCATGAATCTTGTCCTAAACCTATTGGGTGAGTAACTTCCGACCAAGACAAGCCATGGGCCAACTTGGGGACCCCATGGATCCACTTTGGTTGGGAAATGATATAAATAACTTTTTATTTAATGTAAAAGTAAAAGTGACACAAACATGATATTTTTTACAAAAACAATTTTTAAGTGGGGTTATACAAGTCATATTTTTGATTATAAATAGTCATTGGAAAGATAGAAATATTTCCTACATCATAGTATTTTTTTTATAATTTTAAGATATTAAATAAATTAAATTATTTATGACATAATAATGATGCAGCGATGACATCATTATTTGACGATTTAAATAAAATGGAAAGATAATGTAAAATCTATGAACTACACATGTAAAAAACTGATTGGATGAGTGGATTTAGAATCCTTATCACCTTATCCACGAATTATATCTATGTGGGACCTTTTAAAACCGAATCAAATTTTCAAATAAAGTAATATTTCTTACATTCCAAAAGTGCCCCTCCTCTCCTCTTATAAAAGGCCCCCACCTCTACCTCATTTCACACACTCCTCAAGCCTTTGTCTCGGCCAAACCCTGCCCATTTACTCTCTCCACATCCCTCCCCTAATCCTAGAGGATTCCCTTTGGGCATAATCCTTTCAAAGGAAGCCTTTAGGCTCAAATCAAAAGGAGTTACACTTTTAAAGGTAATTCATTCTCTCATGTTCATTTGTTTTATTTTGATTCTCCAACCCCCTAAACTCTTTTTATTTACATCTTTTGTAACAAAACCATTATCTTAAATATTCTATTATGTTGTTATAATATTTATTCGACCTACACTCTCACACAACTACATCAAATGGTTAAAGAACATACGGTTTCCGTGGATGGAAAAATTCTGCCTCCCGAAACGATGATTGTTCAATACTCATTTAACACCTTCAAAGGTGGCCATTATGATGTCACTATTTTTATATATGATATATAATATGTTTATGTTTTACTTATTCTTCTGTATTTTTCATTTTTTTCTTACCTATATGGCTTCCATTATGGATATACGCGATATCTTCATTTTAGGAAGTGCGGACTACCGCCCTCTCAAAGTGATGTGATTCGTTAATGCCATACGTGGGACGTATAAAGGATGGATTTAATGATATTATATATTATATTATACTGCTTTTATAATATACCTTTATATCATTATTACTCCATTCTATAAAATACGAAATAGAAATGAATGTAGCGTTCATGCGTACGTACGGCTTATCGTCTCCATGAACGGTGCATTTCATTTATTACCTCTAAATGATTATGTAATGTTATAAATGCATGAATGTACTGGATATATATGACATATGTTATATCTAAATCATGAATACAATTCTGGATATAATAAACATTTGGCCACATGAACAACATGTAATTGTAAGAAGTCCACTTTCGACTTAAGAACCAAATATCGACAAAACAATCATTATTAACTTAATGATTACATAGTGTTTATAACAAGGAAACAAGTTATATAAAAGGAATAATAAGCTTGAAAAGGGTTCTTAATCAAGTAGAAATTAACTCATGTTTATTATTCAGGATATTAAAGAACGATCGAGTCATGTCGGACCCGAGGTAAGGGATCCTACAACTCTCTTTATTTTTAAGTACACTCTTTTATGTAATTTATTTTAAACTCATTTTTCTTATGATTGGGATGTTATTTTATATTAATCCTACTGTAATTTTTAGGTTCCTGTGATGAGAGACCCTATTCTCTCTCATCAATCCATTTTGGAAGTTTTGAGTGGCGCTGTTAGGCTGCCGAACTTTCGTAAGAGATCTAACCTCTCACTTTCTTTTTATGTACTCTCCTTTATGTCACTTATTTTAGGCTCCTCTTTGTAATGTTGGGGGATGTTATTTTATATTCCTCTTGCTGTACATTTTATTTTAATTTGATGAGATACCCTATTTGATCTCATCAATCCATATTCGGAAGGTTTATGTGGCGTCGTTAGGCTGCCGAGTTTTCGTAAGTGATTTTTCATCTCACTTTTATTCCCGTGAGATTTATGCTACATTTGGCACAAATTGCATTGCGTGGTGTATGTACTGCCAATTATTCTACTGTTTGTGTAATATACTTTCTTTTATGAGTATTTACATCAATGATATATTGTCCTTCTTTCATGGGGTGTATGTTTTGAAAGATACCCACGTCGGTAAGGGAACCTTTCACCCTCCTCTTTTTAAAAGACTTCTTTTGTTGGGTCTTTTAATTTACATATTGTTATGTTGGGATATGTTCTCATATATCCTTATTGATATAAATTTTATGTCAAAGTGATGAGATACACTTTTTATCTCTCACCAACTCATTTTGATGTGATGTCGTTAGGCTGTCAAGGGAACTTTTCAACCCAATTTTGATTTCTTTGGGTTCAACATGTAGTCATTGAATATGTCATCCATTGAATATGTGTGAATGACCTTTTATTGTTTTACACTTAATATCCACTTATATTGGGTGTATTTATGTTTTTCACACATATTTTTGAGATTTATTTGTCCTTAATTTAAGGATACCTTCTTTATAAGGGATTTCATCACATTTTACATCCCTATTGAGACTTCCTTGTTGTTATGCACCAATTCACTCTTATATGGTGTATATACTGTCCTTTGGAATATTATATCATGAATCCATTTATTCTCATGATATTATAAAGTTCTGATTAAATGTTATTCCTCAATTATTGTATTCAAGTGTCTCTAATTTTGGTAAAAACCCTTTAACCAAAATATCATTTTAAATGTTTTAATTATTTGTTCTTATTAATATCCATGTTTTCAAAATGGTTTTAAGGATTTATTTATATGGATATTAATGGTTTAAAATTTTAAGCTTCATGGTGGTATGGGACTTTGTCTCAATCTCCTTTCGTTGAGGCATATTTTATTTTATACACAACTTTCTTTTATACGGTGTATAAACCACTTTGAATTTTACGTTTATTCAAAAGAAATATTTTTTATACGAAGCGTTTACTAAACGAAAAAAGGGAATGTTTTTGTCGTACGTATGCGGCGACAATGAATTCTCCGCCGTCGTGACCATTATTTGAGTTTCAGCTTCTCTACAAGCCATACCTTCTTTTTAAAAGAAAAATAAATACCATGTTTTACTTTTCTTTTATTTTAGTATTGAAAATGGTTTTCATAATGTTTTTATTATATCAATGTGTTGTATTGATATCTCGTGATTGAAATGTGGAAATTTTATGTTTCCTTTATGCATGTTTTATGTGATATGATTATGTTATGGTTCATGGGCATTATTATGAAGACGGGTGGTTCCGTGATAAACTAAGGGCGGGTGAGCCCGTTATAGCTCTCCAATGCATTGGGTACCGCGAAGGAGTGAAACGTTAAGGTTTCACCGAAGAGATTTAGGGAATATACTGTGATGGGTATTCCAAACGTAACCAAGAGGGTTACTCCCTACGTAAGAATGTTATGAATTCCTCAAGTTACCTTTATGTCTTATGTTTTCTATGATTTATTCATGATTTGATATGCCTATATTTTATGGGTAAAGTATGATTTCATTCTTATGTATATATGAACTCATGTTTCCTTTCCATATTTTTATAACCCTCACTGAGCTTTTTATGATCATCCCATGTTTTGGAAATGTTTTTCACAGGTCAAGGGAAAGGTACATGATGTGATGATATTGTCGAGTATGTGTCAAGAAAGAATCCATGTTTCATTTTAAATATGTGTCCATTGATGGGAAGAATGAATATTGTCTTTTATGTAACCACTTTGTTTAAATGTGGAATGTAATGCAAGTTTCATGATCTAATTCTCTAAAACTCTAAACCTGAAAATATCCTCAATGTGTAATCTTGTAATAACTCAAGATTAAGTAAGGTTTAAGGCTGGGGCCTTATAGTTGGTATCAAAGGTCGGTTTAGATAACTTTATAGGTTAGGGTATTCTTTAAGCATAAGTGACATTACCATAATGGTTAGGATTTCAGAAAGAGTCCTAGTTTTAGATAAAGTGATTGAGTAAGTGTATCTTAGTGTTTACCTTCCTCATTAGTACATGATGGTTTTGTTGATATACTCACACTGACATTTCTATTTTTAGTGAATGGATGGATCTAGCAGGCACCAAAGAGACAACAGGTTTGAAGGAAACTGTGGTGGTTCTCTGATTAAGATACTAGATAAAATGGAGGATTCAATGGGGAAACTCGTGGTTGTTCTAAACCAAATATCAAGGAGTCATGATCAACCACTTCAACCTTGGTGAGTTCTCTAATGCATCATGTACGAGATGGCCAACTCGATGTGGAAAATCAGTTAATAATTATTAAGGTAGCCATTAGGGTTTATATGATACTTAATTTTTAGGTAATTATGGGTTACTCTATGATATGATGGAAAATGAAAGGAATGAGATAAACTTGAGGTTAAAATATGTTATGATTATTCTTGAAGATTTTATCTCATTTTGGGGAATTTTTTAAGAATTATATAGTTTTGGAAAAAGGACAACACACAGACTATGTGACAACCTGTCGCGTCGGACAAAGCTGCGGGAATCGAACCCACAACCAAAGTGCGACTGGTATTTATCGCCTACCACTAGAATACGTGAAGTCCCTGGTTAGTTTGACTGATTCTTTTTAGTTATATGATTTTATGAATTAATAGTAAGTTGATTTTGGGTTATTTATGAAAATGATTAACCTATCATGGAGGATATGTGATTAGGATAATTACTTTTCAATGCGAGACCTTAGGAGCGACTGTTGTTGTTTGGAGATAAATGTTACGATTTAACTTGGAAGACTATGTGACTAAATCCTTAAAATATTTGGGTTTCAATCTTAGTTTGGATTAATTTGAAGGATTTTATGGATAAATTTTTTATCTAATGGTCCTCGTTGAACTTTGGGTTTTGTTTGACAAATCTTGGAGGTTAAGAATAGATTTTTTTTATAAAGGGTTATCCTTTTCTGGATTATCTGATCTTGTACTAGCGTTTTTGGTTTTGGTTTTGGTTAAAGTCTAAAGACATGGGAGGTATATTGTTCTCTTTTGTGGATTAGGTGATTTTCTAAAAGTTGATTATAGTACTTTTAATGTGAACAAGTCTTCCAAAATACTCGCCTTCTGAAGAAAATATGAGTTTGATTAAGGAATCTAGTTAAAGTTGAAAGTCAACATGATAAGTGATTATGTTTCCTTATGAATAAATTCCACAATAAAAAGTAGCTTAAAACAAAAACGTTGTCTATTATCTTCTCCTACTGGGGAATTGAATACCGTTTAACCCATCACATGTTTGTGATTTTCTCATTGTTAACTTTCTCCTAGACATGTTTACTATCACTCTCCCTCAAGAACATGACCCTTTTTTTCCACCATGTCCATATTTTCATACTTGGAATCCTAGTATGGGTTAACTCGGGTGACCTTTGTACTTATCTTTCTTTATTTTAAAGTGTTTGTTTTACCGACTTTTGTTCCGATGTGGGACTTTCAAGGATGTTTCCAAGCACAATTTTAAAATTGCGAGGACGCAATTCCCAAAAGGGGGAAGGATGTAACACCCCAGGTAAATAAAGAATATGAAATTTTCATATTTATCCATATTTGTGAATAAAATATTGAGATGACATTAAAGGGGACGATATGCTCGATGGCGTACCCAACACGCAACAACGAGTTTCTTGGAAATCTTACGTTGCACTCTAATAATAAAATAATATTATTTTAAATGGTAGTTAACATGTAGCCATTTTAATGGCGGGAATGGATAGAAATAACTAAAATATGATTATATATGTTTTTAAATGTTTTTACATTTATCCAATAAAGTATAGAGGCTTAAAATACGTAAATAATTCAATTTTAGGCATATATGCCCTAGTTTTCACTAGAGGTTCACTTATCGCCTTTTGATGGAGAAACATCATTAAATATAGTTTTGTTCACTCTTATACATTCTATTGGACCAAATAAAACTCTTCTTAAGAATCGGGACATCAAAATTTACTTTCTGTAAAATTTTAGTATCTTTCCGATAAAGTTCATTTTTTCAATGAATAGTGTAAAATGTTGTATTTTAATTCAAAACCTCTTTTTAATATAAATTATTTATATGATTAGATTATCTTTTGAATTGGTTTTAAAGTAAAATTAGAATATATTTTTACCATTAAATCCAATAGTGGTCATTGGAATTAATTTCACTTTGAAATCAGACTTAAACAAGTGTCAATCTTTTGATACTTATTGTTTTATAAAAACACGCTATTTGCTCTGACAGCGGGAATTAATTATTAAATTAATAAATGTGACTAATATGTTTTGAATTTTTTAAAACGGACTTCATTTTTGAATTCGGAATATCAAATATATCTTAGGGTGATGTTTTGGTATTTTTCTGAAAAACTCCAATTTTTGATGAATAGTGAAACCACTAAGTGGTACTTATAAAAACTGATTTTTCCGTTTAAATGGAATTTTTCCATCTTTGTGTTTTGAATTTCAAAAATCCGACATACATGGTTGTCATTAAGAAGTAAAATGTGGTTCAATGGAATAAAAATAATTTTTTGGTGAATAGCAACTTATTAAGTTTTTAATCGCGATTAGTGGTAATTAGTGTAATCTAAGGTAAAAATGATATTATAAGAATGTGAAAACACCATGACACTTGTCCTAAACCTATTGGGTGAGTCATTGCCGACCAAAACAAGCCATGGGCCAACATGGGGACCCCATGGATCCACTTTGGTTGGGAAATGACATAAATAACTTTTTATTTAATGTAAAAGTAAAAGTGACACAAACATGATATGTTTTATTAAAACAATTTTTAAGTGGGGTTATACAAGTCATATTTTTTATTATAAATAGTAATTGGAAAGATAAAAATATTTTCTAAATCATAGTATTTTTTTTTATAATTTTTAGACATTAAATAAATTAAATTATTTATGACATAATAATGATGCAGCGATGACATCATTATTTGACGATTTAAATAAAATGGAAAGATAAGGTCAAATCTATGAACTACACATGTCCAAAACTGATTGGATGAGTGGATTTAGAAGCCTTATCAGCTTATCCACGAATTCTATCAATGTTGGACCTTTTAAAACCGAATCACATTTTCAAATAAAGTAATATTTCTTACTTTCCAAAAGTGCCCCTCCTCTCCTCTTATAAAAGGACCCCACCTCTACCTCATTTCAAACACTCCTCAAGCCTTTGGCTCGGCCAAACCCTTCCCATTTACTCTCTCCACATCCCTCTCCTCATTCTAGAGGATTCCCTTTGGGCATAATCCTTTCAAAGGAAGCCTTTAGGCTCAAATCAAAAGGAGTTACACTTTTAAAGGTAATTCATTCTCTCATGTTCATTTGTTTTATTTTGATTCTCCAACCCCCTAAACTCTTTTTATTTACTTCTTTTGTAACAACACCAGTATCTTAAATATACTAGGATGTTGTTATAATATTTATTCGATCTACACTCTCACACAACTAAATCAAATGGTTAAAGAACATACGGTTTCCGTGGATGGAAAAATTCTGCCTCCCGAAACGATGATTGTTCAATACTCATTTAACACCTTCAAAGGTGGCCATTATGATGTCACTATTTTTATATATGATATATAATATGTTTATGTTTTTCTTATTCTTCTGTATTTTTCATTTTTGTCTTACCTATATGGCTTCCATTATGGGTATACGCGATATCTTCATTTTAGGAAGTGCGGACTACCGCCCTCTCAAAGTGATGTGACTCGTTAATGCCATACGTGGGACGTATAAAGGATGGATTTAATGATATTATATATTATATTATACTGGTATTATAATATACCTTTATATCATTTTTACTCCATTCTATAAAATACGAAGAAATGAATGTAGCGTTCATGCGTACGTACGGCTTACCGTCTCCATGAACGGTGCATTTCATTTCTTACCTCTAAATGATTATGTAATGTTATAAATGCATGCATGTACTGGATATATATGACATATATTATATCTACATCATGAATACAATTCTGGATATAATAAACATTTGGCCACACGAACAACATGTAATTGTAAGAAGTCCACTTTCGACTTAAGAACCAAATATCGACAAAACAATCATTATTAACTTAATGATTACATAGTGTTTATAACAAGGAAATAAGTTATATAAAAGGAATAATAATCTTGAAAAGGGTTCTTAATCAAGTAGAAATTAACTCATGTTTATTATTCAGGATATTAAAGAACGATCGAGTCATGTCGGACCCGAGGTAAGGGATCCTACAACTCTTTCTTTTTAAGTACACTCTTTTATGTAATTTATTTTAAGCTCATCTTTCATATGATTGGGATGTTCTTTTATATTAATCATACTGTAATTTTTATTTTCATGTGATGAGAGACCCTATTCTCTCTCATCAATCCATTTTGGAAGTTTTGAGTGGCACTGTTAGGCTGCCGAACTTTTGTAAGAGATCTAACCTCTCTCTTTCTTTTTATGTACTCTCCTTTATGTCACTTATTTTAGGCTCCTCTTTGTAATGTTGGGGGATGTTCTTTTATATTCCTCTTGCTGTACATTTTATTGTAATGTGATGAGATACCCTATTTGATCTCATCAATCCATATTCGGAAGTTTTATGTGGCGCCGTTAGGATGCCGAGTTTTCGTAAGTGATTTTTCATCTCACTTTTATTCCCGTGAGATTTATGCTACATTTGCCACAAATTGCATTGAGTGGTGTATTTACTGCCCATTATTCTACTGTTTGTGTAATATACTTTCATTTATGAGTATTTACATCAATGATATATTGTCCTTCTTTCATGGGGTGTATGTTTTGAAGGATACCCAAGTCGGTAAGGGAACCTTTCACCCTCCTCTTTTTAAAAGACTTCTTTTGTTGGGTCTTTTAATTTACATATTGTTATGTTGGGATATGTTCTCATATATCCTTATTTATGTAAATTTTATGTCAAAGTGATGAGATACACTTTTTATCTCTCACCAACTCATTTTGATGTGATGTCGTTAGGCTGTCAAGGGAACTTTTTAACCCAATTTCGATTTCTTTGAGTTCAACATGTAGTCATTGAATATGTCATCCATTGAATATGTGTGAATGACCTTTTATTGTTTTACACTTAATATCCACTTATATTGGGTGTATTTATGTTTTTCACACATATTTTTGAGATTTATTTGTCCTTAATTTAAGGATACCTTCTTTATAAGGGATTTCATCACATTTTACATCCCTATTGAGGCTTCCTTGTTGTTATGCACCAATTCACTCTTATATGGTGTATATACTGTCCTTTGGAATATTATATCATGAATCCATTTATTCTCATGATATTATAAAGTTCTGATTAATTGTTATTCCTCAATTATTGTATTCAAGTGTCTCTAATTTTGGTAAAAACCCTTTAACCAAAATATCATTTTAAATGTTTTAATTATTTGTTCTTATTAATATCCATGTTTTCAAAATGGTTTTAAGGATTTATTTATATGGATATTAATGGTTTAAAATTTTAAGCTTCAAGGTGGTATGGGACTTTGTCTCAATCTCCTTTCGTTGAGGCATATTTTATTTTATACACAACATTCTTTTATACGGTGTATAAACCACTTTGAATTTTATGTTTATTCAAAAGGAATATTTTTTATACGAAGCGTTTACTAAACGACAAAAGGGAATGTTTTGTCGTACGTATGCGGCGACAACGAATTCTCCGCCATCGTGACCGTTATTTGAGTTTCAGCTTCCTCTACAAGCCATACCTTCTTTTTAAAAGAAAAATAAATACCATGTTTTACTTTTCTTTTCTTTTAGTATTGAAAATGGTTTTCATAATGTTTTTATTATATCAATGTGGTGTATTGATATCTCGTGATTGAAATGTGGAAATGTTATGCTTCCTTTATGCATGTTTTATGTGATATGATTATGTTATGGTTCTTGGGCATTATTATGAAGACGGGTGGTTCCGTGATAAAATAAGGGCGTGTGAGCCCGTTATAGCTCTCCAATGCATTGGGTAACGCGAAGGAGTGAAACTTTAAGGTTTCTCCGAAGAGATTTAGGGAATAAACTGTGATGGGTCTTCCAAACGTAACCAATAGGGTTACTCCCTACGTAAGAATGTTATGAATGCCTCAAGTTACCTTTATGTCTTATGTTTTCTATGATTTATTCATGATTTGAAATGCCTATATTTTATGGGTAAAGTATGATTTCATTCTTATGTATATATGAACTCATGTTTCCTTTCCATATTTTTATAAACCTTACTGAGCTTTTTATGCTCATCCCAAGTTTTGGAAATGTTTTTCACAGGTCAAGGGAAAGGTACATGATGTGATGATAGTGTCGAGTATGTGTCAAGAAAGAATCCATGTTTCATTTTAAATATGTGTCCATTGATGGGAAGAATGAATACTGTCTTTTATGTAACCACTTTGTTTAAATGTGGAATGTAATGAAAGTTTCATGATCTAATTCTCTAAAACTCTAAACCTGAAAAGATCCTCAATGTGTAATCTTGTAATAACTCAAGATTAAGTAAGGTTTAAGGCTGGGGCCTCATAGTTGGTATGAATGGTCGGTTTAGATAACTTTAGAGGTTAGGGTATTCTTTAATCATAAGTGACATTACCATAATGGTTAGGATTTCAGAAAGAGCCCTAGTTTTAGATAAAGTGATTGAGTAAGTGTATCTTAGTGTTTACCTTCCTCATTAGTACATGATGGTTTTGTTGATATACCCACACTGACATTTCTATTTTTAGTGAATGGATGGATCTAGCAGGCACCAAAGAGACAACAGGTTTGAAGGAAACTGTGGTGGTTCTCTGATTAAGATACTAGATAAAATGGAGGACTCAATGGGGAAACTCGTGGTTGTTCTAAACCAAATATCAAGGAGTCATGATCAACCACTTCAACCTTGGTGAGTTCTCTAATGCATCATGTACGAGATGGCCAACTCGATGTGGAAAATCAGGTAATAATTATTAAGGTAACCATTAGGGTTTATATGATACTTAATTTTTAGGTAATTATGGGTTACTCTATGATATGATGGAAAATGAAAGGAATGAGATAAACTTGAGGTTAAAATATGTTATGATTATTCTTGATGATTTTATCTCATTTTCGGGAATTTTTTAAGAATTATATAGTTTTGGAAAAAGGACAACACGCAGACTGTGTGACAACCCGTCGCGTCAGACAAAGCTGCGGGAATCGAACCCACAACCAAAGTGCGACTGGTATTTATCACCTACCACTAGACTACGTGAAGTCCCTGGTTAGTTTGACTGATTCTTTTTAGTTATATGATTTTATGAATTAAGTGTAAGTTGATTTTGGGTTATTTATGAAAATGATTAACCTATCATGGAGGATATGTGATTAGGATAATTACTTTTCAATGCGAGACCTTAGGAGCGACTGATGTTGTTTGGAGATAAATGTTACGATTTAACTTGGAAGACTATGTGACTAAATCCTTAAAATATTTGGGTTTCAATCTTAGTTTGGATTACTTTGAAGGATTTTATGGACAAATTTTTTATCTAATGGTCCTCGTTGAACTTTTGGTTTTGTTTGACAAATCTTGGAGGTTAAGAATAGATTTTCTTTTATAAAGGGTTATCCTTTTCTGGATTATCTGATCTGGTACTAGCGTTTTTGGTTTTGGTTTTGGTTAAAGTCTAAAGACATGGGAGGTATATAGTTCTCTTTTGTGGATTAGGTGATTTTCTAAAAGTTGATTATTGTACTTTTAATGTGAACAAGTCTTCCTAAATACTCGCCTTCTGAAGAAAATATGAGTTTTATTAAGGAATCTAGTAAAAGTTGAAAGTCAACATGATAAGTGATTATGTTTCCTTTTGAATAAATTCCTCAATAAAAACTAGCTTAAAACAAAAACGTTGTCTATTAGCTTCTCCTTCTGGGGAATTGAATACCGTTTAACCCATCACATGTTTGTGATTTTCTCATTGTTAACTTTCTCCTAGACATGTTTACTATCACTCTCCCTCAAGAACATGACCCTTTGTTTTTTCCTCCATGTCCATATTTTCATACTTGGAATCCTAGTATGGGTTAACTCGGGTGACCTTTTTACTTATCTTTCTTTATTTTAAAGTGTTTGTTTTACCGACTTTTGTTCCGATGTGGGACTTTCAAGGATGTTTCCAAGCACAATTTTAAAATTGCAAGGACGCAATTCCCAAAAGGGGGGAAGGATGTAAAACCCCAGGAAAATAAAGAATATGAAATTTTCATATTTATCCATATTTGTGAATAAAATATTGAGATGACATTAAAGGGGACGATATGCTCGATGGCGTACCCAACACGCAACAACGAGTTTTTTTGGAAATCTTACGTTGCACTCTAATAATAAAATAATATTATTTTAAATGGTAGTTAACATGTAGCCGTTTTAATGGCGGGAATGGATAGAAATAACTAAAATATTATTATATATGTTTTTAAATGTTTTTACATTTATCCAATAAAGGATAGAGGCTTAAAATACAGAAATAATTCAATTTTAGGCATATATGCCCTAGGTTTCACTAAAGGTTCACTTATCGCCTTTTGATCGAGAACCGTCATTAAATATAGTTTTGTTCACTCTTATACATTCTATTGGACCAAATAAAACTCTTCTTAAGAATCGGGACATCAAAATTTACTTTGTGTAAAAATTTTGGTATCTTTCCGATAAAGTTCATTTTTTCAATGAATAGTGTAAAATGTTGTATTTTAATTCAAAACCTCTTTTTAATATAATTTATTTATATGATTAGATTATCTTTTTAATAGGTTTTAAAGTAAAATTAGAATATATTTTTACCATTAAATCAAATAGTTGTCATTGGAATTAATTTCACTTTGAAATCAGACTTAAACAAGTGTCAATCTTTTGATACTTATTGTTTTATAAAAACACGCTATTTGCTCTGACAGCGGGAATTAATTATTAAATTAATTAATGTGACTAATATGTTTTGAATTTTTTAAAAAGGACTTCATTTTTGAATTCGGAATATCAAATATAGCTTAGGGTGATGTTTTGGTATTTTTCTGAAAAACTCCAATTTTTGATGAATAGTGAAACCACTAAGTGGTACTTATAAAAACTGATTTTTCCGTTTAAATGGAATTTTTCCATCTTTGTGTTTTGAATTTCAAAAATCCGACATACATGGTTGTCATTAAGAAGTAAAATGTGGTTCAATGGGATAAAAATAATTTTTTGGTGAATAGTAACTTATTAAGTTTTTAATCGCGATTAGTGGTAATTAGTGTAATTTAAGGTAAAAATGATATTATAAGAATGTAAAAACACCATGACACATGTCCTAAACCTATTGGTTGAGTCATTTCCGACCAAGACAAGCCATGGGCCAACTTTGGGACCCCATGGATCCACTTTGGTTGGGAAATGACATAAATAAATTTTTATTTAATGTAAAAGTAAAAGTGACACAAACATGATATGTTTTACTAAAACAATTTTTAAGTGAGGTTATACAAGTCATATTTTTGATTATAAATAGTCATTGGAAAGCTAAAAATATTTCCTAAATCATAGTATTTTTTTTTAATTTTTAGACATTAAATAAATTAAATTATTTATGACATAATAATGATGCAGCGATGACATCATTATTTGACGATTTAAATAAAATGGAAAGATAATGTAAAATCTATGAACTACACATGTCCAAAACTGATTGGATGAGTGTATTTAGAAGCCTTATCACCTTATCAACTAATTCTATCAATGTGGGACATTTTAAAACCGAATCACATTTTCAAATAAAGTAATATTTCTTACTTTCCAAAAGTGCCCCTCCTCTCCTCTTATAGAAGGCCCCCACCTCTACCTCATTTCACACACTCCTCAAGCCTTTGGCTCGGCCAGACCCTGCCCATTTACTCTCTCCACATCCCTCTACTCATCCTAGAGGATTCCCTTTGGGAATAATCCTTTCAAAGGAATCCTTTAGGATCAAATCAAAAGGAGTTACACTTTTAAAGGTAATTCATTCTCTCATGTTCATTTGTTTTATTTTGATTCTCCAACCCCCTAAACTCTTTTTATTTACTTCTTTTGTAACAACACCAGTATCTTCAATACACTAGGATATTGTTATAATATTTATTCGACCTACACTCTCACACAACTACATCAAATGGTTAAAGAACATACGGTTTCTGTGGATGGAAAAATTCTGCCTCCTGAAACGATGATTGTTCAATACTCATTTAACACCTTCATAGGTGGCCATTATGATGTCACTATTTTTATATATGATATATAATATGTTTATGTTTTACTTATTCTTCTGTATTTTTCATTTTTTTCTTACCTATATGGCTTCCGTTATGGGTATACATGATATCTTCATTTTAGGAAGTGCGGACTACCGCCCTCTCAAAGTGATGTGATTCGTTAATGCCATACGTGGGACGTATAAAGGATGGATTTAATGATATTATATATTATATTATACTGGTATTATAATATACCTTTATATCATTATTACTCCATTCTATAAAATACGAAATAGAAATGAATGTAGCGTTCATGCGTACGTACGGCTTACCGTCTCCATGAACGGTGCATTTCATTTCTTACCTCTAAATGATTATGTAATGTTATAAATGCATGCATGTACTGGATATATATGACATATATTATATCTACATCATGAATACAATTCTGGATATAATAAACATTTGGCCACACGAACAACATGTAATTGTAAGAAGTCCACTTTCGACTTAAGAACCAAATATCGACAAAACAATCATTATTAACTTAATGATTACATAGTGTTTATAACAAGGAAATAAGTTATATAAAAGGAATAATAAGCTTGAAAAGGGTTTTTAATCAAGTATAAATTAACTCATGTTTATTATTCAGGAGATTAAATAACGATCGAGTCATGTCGGACCCGAGGTAAGGGATCCTACAACTCTCTTTCTTTTTAAGTACACTCTTTTATGTAATTTATTTTAAGCTCATATTTATTATGATTGGGATGTTCTTTTATATTAATCCTACTGTAATTTTTATGTTCATGTGATGAGAGACCCTATTCTCTCTCATCAATCCATTTTGGAAGTTTTGAGTGGCACTGTTAGGCTGCCGAACTTTCGTAAGAGATCTAACCTCTCTCTTTCTTTTTATGTACTCTCCTTTATGTCACTTATTTAAGGCTCCTCTTTGTAGTGTTGGGGGATGTTCTTTTATATTACTCTTGATGTAAATTTTATTGTAATGTGATGAGATACCCTATTTGATCTCATCAATCCATATTCGGAAGTTTTATGTGGCGCCGTTAGGCTGCCGAGTTATCGTAAGGGATTTTTCATCTAACTTTTATTCCCGTGAGATTTATGCTACATTTGCCACAAATTGCATTGAGTGGTGTATGTAATGCCCATTATTCTACTGTTTCTGTAATATACTTTCGTTTATTAGTATTTACATCAATGATATATTGTCATTCTTTCATGGGGTGTATGTTTTGAAAGATACCCAAGTCGGTAAGGGAACCTTTCACCCTCCTCTTTTTAAAAGACTTCTTTTGTTGGGTCTTTTAATTTACATATTGTTATGTTGGGATATGTTCTCGTATATCCTTATTGATTTAAATTTTATGTCCAAGTGATGAGATACACTTTTTATCTCTCACCAACTCATTTTGAAGTGATGCCGTTAGGCTGCCAAGGGAACTTTTTAACCCAATTTCGATTTCTTTGGGTTCAACATGTAGTCATTGAATATGTCATCCATTGAATATGTGTGAATGACCTTTTATTGTTTTACACTTAATATCCCCTTATATTGGGTGTATTTATGTTTTTCACACATATTTTTGAGATTTATTTGTCCTTAATTTAAGGATACCTTCTTTATAAGGGATTTCATCACATTTTACATCCCTATTGAGACTTCCTTGTTGTTATGCACCAATTCACTCTTATATGGTGTATATACTGTCCTTTGGAATATTATATCATGAATCCATTTATTCTCATGATATTATAAAGTTCTGATTAAATGTTATTCCTCAATTATTGTATTCAAGTGTCTCTAATTTTGGTAAAAACCCTTTAACCAAAATATAGTTTTAAATGTTTTAATTATTTGTTCTTATTAATATCCATGTTTTCAAAATGGTTTTAAGGATTTATTTATATGGATATTAATGGTTTAAAATTTTAAGCTTCAAGGTGGTATGGGACTTTGTCTCAATCTCCTTTCGTTGAGGCATATTTTATTTTATACACAACTTTCTTTTATACGGTGTATAAACCACTTTGACTTTTACGTTTATTCAAAAGTAATCTTTTTTATACGAAGCGTTTACTAAACGACAAAAGGGAATGTTTTTGTTGTACGTATGCGGCGACAACGACTTCTCCACCGTCGTGACCGTTATTTGTGTTTCGGCTTCCTCTACAAGCCATACCTTCTTTTTAAAAGAAAAATAAATACCTTGTTTTACTTTTCTTTTATTTTAGTATTGAAAATGGTTTTCATAATGTTTTTATTATATCAATTTGTTGTATTGATATCTCGTGATTGAAATGTGGAAATGTTATGTTTCCTTTATGCATGTTTTATGTGATATGATTATGTTATGGTTCTTGGGAATTATTATGAAGACGGGTGGTTCCGTGATAAACTAAGGGCGGGTGAGCCCGTTATAGCTCTCCAATGCATTGGGTAACGCGAAGGAGTGAAACGTTAAGGTTTCTCTGAAGAGATTTAGGGAATATACTGTGATGGGTATTCCAAACGTAACCAAGAGAGTTACTCCCTACGTAAGAATGTTATGAATGCCTCAAGTTACCTTTATGTCTTATGTTTTCTATGATTTATTCATGATTTGATATGCCTATATTTTATGGGTAAAGTATGATTTCATTCTTATGTATATATGAACTCATGTTTCCTTTCCATATTTTTATAACCCTTACTAAGCTTTTTATGCTCATCCCAAGTTTTGGAAATGTTTTTCACTGGTCAAGGGAAAGGTACATGATGTGATGATAGTGTCAAGGATGTGTCAAGAGAGAATCCATGTTTCATTTTAAATATGTTTCCGTTGATGGGAAGAATGAATACTGTCATTTATGTAACCACTTTGTTTAAATGTGGAATGTAATGCAAGTTTCATGATCTAATTCTCTAAAACTCTAAACCTGAAAAGATCCTCAATGTGTAATCTTGTAATAACTCAAGATTAAGTAAGGTTTAAGGATGGGGCCTTATAGTCAGAGAGAGATGATAACAACTAAAAATAGGTTGGTTTCATACATGGATCATCCTCCTCCATTTTAAGATATAACTGGATGAAAATCCCCATAAGGTTATGTTCCTCTTTTTATTCCATGATTTCATGTGATTGGTATTTTCTATTGAAATCATCAGTAATGAAATTTTCATTCCACAGGTTAAAGGGGATGTTAAGGTGATATATCTGGAGGTATTCCTCCCATCACTTCTCTATAATGTTTATATCATTCTAATAAAATATGTAACTTTGGTTCTTTTGATAAGTAAATATTGTTATCATATGACTAAAAAGATTGTATGAAAAACACATAAGAACCTGAATAATAATGGAAATATCCAAGTAATGATTAGCGTAATTCTTCACTTATGTGAAAAATATATATGAATTTTCTACCATCATATGAAGATCCAAAATAATAACACAACCTATACCAACACTAGAAGAATCAAAATATACTAAATAGCCTTTGTATGGTTCTATTAAGAAAAAAGTTTCGATGGTTCAGTTTCATTTCAATTTGTCAATAGAAGACATACATTTAGTATCCTAAAAAAATTTAAGCACTTTATAAGTAAGAGAAATAAAAGGGGGAACTAAATATGAAAAATCCTTAAAAACACCCTGATAATGTTCATTCATACCTATAATGTTTTGTATCTCAAATATGTTTTGTGGTTCTTCCAAAAAAAAGACCACCTTCACATTTTCAAGATTGAAAAATAGTCTATGTACCAAAATCACATACCCAAATACAATCACCTAATGGAATTTGAAAATTAATTTTGATATATTTTCATAAAAAAATATACTATTTAATATTCACAAAATTAAATGTATATAGTCATCGTGCTCATACTTATATCTCAAATAAGCTAGGACATCGTCCATGATTACTATAACAATGGTGTATAGATAATGCTGGAATACTCGTTTCTTCAAGGCCATACACACTAATAGTGAATTATTGCCTCAAAAATAAATCACAAAATTTTCATATTGGACATTCCTTCTTCTGAAGTCATTCGTCAGGATATTTGAATCACAAACAGTAATTTGGTTATATCTCGAAAGACGTTTTATTTTTGAATACCTCCCAACTTCCTTTAACTGATAAAATATGTCATCAACATGGGGAAAAGGGTACTTATTCATAAACATCACCTATTTATACATTCAATGGTCTAGGAATAGATGAAAATAATCATCTTATTTATTATAGAATAGAATATGGGACACCAATAGTGAAACAGTAGGGTGGATAAATATCTTCTCATGCAGATTATCATGTAGATTTTTCAAATTCATCAAATCAAAGGGGTTTATATGACATGTGGTTAAGGAAATCATTTACATAAAAATCACCTGATAAATATAAAACTCTACCCCCTCTATAGAGGAGGACCCATGAATTCATCTGGGAAATATTTAGGGAAATCCCAAGAATCCAAGGGATGATAAAATTATAGTAAACATCATGTTGATCAAAAAATATTATGGAAATAGACTCATGAACTCTTGGACACATGGTCCAGCAAGGCTGGAACTATGAAAACACTCTCCCTAGAACACCTAACGGATTCCATAAAAAATAAATAATGAAAAATGCCTATAATAAAAATCCATATTATCTCAATGAGTGACCATCCCATCAATCTAGATGATGACGTTTAAAACATCCAAATCGAGAACTAAAAAATCCAATACCAACTCAATTTTAGTTATTCAAAAGAAAATGATAGACAATGAACCACCTATTATTTTACATTTATATGATACATATCTAGGTATATATAAAAGGACATAACCACCATCATAATTTTTAGTACATAAATAAAATGGGAAGATAAAATTATTACAAGGATCTTGTATCAATCACATTTGTTGTTTGAATGATCAAATAGTGTTGGTATGTATTTCAATTGCTGGGCCCATATCACCATGAGAGTAAACTCATTCAATGCATAATGGGGCTTCAATAATAAGGATTTTAGATAGATTATTATGGACATTGTTTCTTATGAATTTATGATAGTGGCCTTTGGAGATGAAGATCCTTGACTATAACAATGTGTATATAGTTCCAGGACGAACCTCTTTAGATGGGCTTAATGACCACACATACTACAACTCATCTGGGTGTGAGACATGACCATCGGGAATAGCTTTCCTTGATACAAAAAATAAAACTTTCGGGACACAATACTATTTTATTCTAAAAGTGCTGAGGAATCCCTCTATCGAGGACCACCTCTTCCACCCTCATGATAATAATTCCTCTTCGTCTTCTTTCCCTATAAACCACTGCTACAACCACTATGTAAAATCTTTAATCCATATGAGAAGATATTTCAATAAATATCCATTTCAATCATTATTTATATACCGAAAATGTCAACATAGGTGGTGATAATCAACATACATACTTAAAATGAGATGTATGTTGACAATCCCAATATGTATTTCTACACCCTCACTTGATCATTCATCACTAGATATGGAATAAAATGACCAAATTTTCAAAGTGGTTGTGTACTCTAACACTGAATTAACTCACTTCTTCAAATAGAGGAACTCCAAAGACATTGATATCCCAACATATTGTAAGAATAAATTTTAAAATAAAATGATCTTGAATCCCTTCCACTCTAATCCCACAATCCAATTAGCCAAAACACTTGAATCCAACAACTAAATGTCATGTCCCTTATGCTTCAATGTTTCATATTTCACCATGATAGACTCAATTTTCTTGAGAATTTCAATGTCATGATCGATCTTGTACAACCATGCCTCCAATCTCATGGTACATTAGCTCCAATAAAAGAAGAGATATTCTTGTATATGAATGCTTGTTAATGATTAAAATCCCATTCAAAACCTGGATATACCACAATATCTTGGTTATAAATTCATAGTACAATAGGATCCAGGGAATAATATTTTAATGAAATATCCTCTATGAGATTTTTATCAATAGGTGGATTCCCTTTAAAATCATCTCCTATGGTACTCACCTGTGGAACCCATAGAAGGAATATAATAGGAATGATACTACGAATAAAAAAAATTATTTAATGATCAAAAAATGAAATACCATATGGTATAAACCAAAATAATATAAGTATAAAGTGAGTATAGGGAAAAAAATTTAATAGTGGACCCACTACCCAACATAATATGGTAAATTGGGAACCATCATTGTAAAATATTGACATGAACTTAAATAAACATTCCTCTCATGCCAAGAAATTCATATAATATATATTTCAACATCCCAATTATAATCATTACCTTGAAATGATAATAAATTACAATTTTATAACATGTACAACACATCCATGTAGGCTTTGAACCAAACTACAAAAGACATGAATGAAATTCCCGATCCCCACAAGCTAATGACTGTCACCCAAAAATCCCACAACAACGAAGGGGATTGATTTTCCCAAACTGAAACATGATTAATGGTATATATATTCAAATAAAACCATAAAATATGTATTCCATAATAAAAAAGAGACAATGATATTGAAATAGATAAATAAATCAAGATAAAACCAAGGCACATGTCCACAAACTAAAAAACCGAATGTACACAAATAAAATTACATTACTTATCTATATGACACATGGGTGACATCCCACTATCTCAAAATAAGTTAACGATGTCTTTTTGACCAAAATCATCACCACCTCACTATGAAAATATTCCCTTTCTTGTATATAAAAAAATTTATACACACCCTTGAGAATTATGTAGGTTGTGGAAGAAACAATCTTAGTAAGTTCCTTCAAAGTTCTTGCATAATATTTTATATAATGTAATCCCAATGTGATCAATTTAAAGAAATATTTCAAGCTATTTATTTATAATGTTCAATATCAAAATCATGGTAAAATATTATTCTTTTTCTAGTTTTTCCACTAAATAAGGTAATATAATTTCTATAATAATATCAATAAACAACTTATGTTTATGAAATAATTTAAATATCATATCATATCCACCAATACAAATACAAATATAAATATTAATCACCTCTAGTATTTTAGTGATTGGGCAAGCAAGGCCACTGAAAACCAAATCATAGAAATGATTAGGGCACACTCAAATCCCTATAGTTAATGCCTCCATAGAAAAAATATAGAATTAAAACACAAAACCTAATCCCACTACAATATCAAGATCAAGTACGTAGACATAATGTGTCTATGATTTTGGAATAGATGAGAACCCCATAAAGTGAGGTTGTTGCAATTTAAATGGTTAATTACTAATATTAAACCCTCCACCTATGTACCTAAGGCTCCCATGTGTGGAATATAACAAATCAATTTTCAATGGTATTATAATATTTCACATTCAAATAATAATGGATCCTTTCATAAAAACATTCTTTGGATTCAAATATCACAATACATTTCACATTGCTTTTGAAATCTAAATTTTAACCAAATTTAGGGGAACCACCTTAATTTCTCAAAAACCCTTTATAAAAATGAATAAAAACAACTAAAAAACCATTATAATTCATTTCAAAAATCACTTATAAAATATATTCCATTAATAGTTTATATTATATTGGCTAAATAAGTAACCACCTACCCCATGTTCAGGTAATGCACTACCCATAATGGGATCCAAAAATTAAAATGAATGGGAATTATAATTAATGTTATAGGGATGCATAAAAATGATTCTAAAAACATAGAATAATATTTCAATAAAAATAGGCTTGATAGATAATTTAGATCAACAAATTCCATAATAATAACAGACGACATAAAAACTAATGAGAGAACCAACCTCGGAATGAAAAATTCATGAGCATTCATGATTTTATTGAGGAATCTTTATTACATAATATATATTACAACGAAACCTAGAATAGATCCATTTACATTTCCGAGAAGAGTTGAAGGTAGAAACATGAATGAGTGGTAATTAATAATTTTTTTGATTAATTAACAATCAATCAAACTGGGATAGAATTGAAAAGAAAAGATGATTAAAGGGTCATAGAACACCACAAGGGAGAAGCTACTAGAACAGTTGTTGATTTAGGTTTGATGAAGATAGATTATAGATTTAATTTTGGGTTTTAGGTGATATATTTTATAATTAGTCCAATCCTCATCTGGACCATCATGATGCTACAATCTACAAAGATAAAATAATATCTGATTCGATTGAAACTATAATTTTTCACTGGATGTGGGCCATCCCACTAGGTACCTTTTGAAATCCAATAGACTGGCTAGTAAAACTAAATTACATATAAGATTCTATCCAAATCCATAATTTAACCGATATCTCCCTATATCCACTATTCATACCATGTTTCATATATTAACCCCATGATCCCCTCTCATAGAAATAAATCCCAAAAAATAATATCTTTAATGTAAAAATTTTCATACATGGATTCATGATTTTGAAATATGTGTCGCATATCCCTAAAAGTCATGTAATTGGAAATTAAATATCTAAATGCATCAAATATCTATGAATCATTTCACCCCATCAACATATCCTTAATTTTCAACTATATTCCCGTTAATAAACATTCTCTTCAAAATAAATTATCATTTTTACTACTATAAATAGCTATGATATAACAAAATATCATTTAACCCACTCCATCCTACTTCAACTCTAGTTGATCAGCAAAAATGTCATTTTTTCCAGTCCGTTTCCCTACTCTCCAACATCATTCCACCCCACTGGGGTGCCTCATCAGTGTTTTACTCTCTAATAAACAACCAACAAACATTTCATAGACAATATCAATAAATAAATAACAATTTTAAACTCGTATAAGAAGATTTTTTATAGAAATGAAATAATGTAATATGGAAACTTCTTAATACACTATGGTCGGTGAAATTTAGAGGACCAAAAATTTTACTCATGAAACATTCATAAAGAATTTTTCATTTTCCTGGATTTAGAACAATATTATCAACAAAGAATGAAATATAAAAAAGAGGGGTAATGTAATTATGGAACACTATGTTTAAATGATTCCCCCCATTTCCCATTAACCTTCAACATTTAACATCATTTATTACCATTCTTCATTATACATTGTGAACGACTACCAAAAACAATAATGATGGTAATTTTGAGAATGGTATCAAAATATATTTTTTAATGGGAACAATGGATGGGTAATTTTGAGTTGATTATTAAAATAAAAAAACATAATAATCCTTTTAAATAAAACAATAAAACAATAATTCGGAGATTTATTGGTTATAAATTTAATTATGTGTTGAAATAACTAGGTTTTTTGACTTTCCTTATTGGGTAATCACATAAACATTAAGTTACAATCACCATTTATATATTAATCTACCCTTAGTCGATGACAACAATCATACCATGATTGATAATCCACAATCTTACCTCTTCAATTATCATATACTTTCAAACTCTAAACTCACCATTTATGGTTTATGTAAAAAAGGAATGATAACGATATATAATTAGATTAATGATTATATTTATAATCAACATATTGATTATACCAATGATAAATTATCAATGTCTCACTATATTAATATTATAGGTCGGTCACTTAAACAAAGATAAAACTGACATGGCTAAAAACTACTATTTCAAATGTGGAAAAGATGTCAAAATTTCCATCTGAGACACTATATGAAAGATCTCAATACCATAAATCATAAGATAAATATTTATTTGTATAATTAAATTTATCATTCCAATAAAATTATACATACTTTTAATTCCAATAAAAAAACCATGGGTTAAAAACCAAACCTTGAGAGCAATGAGACAATTAAAAATAATAAATGAGGAAATTAACTTCTGTAATTAAAAATTTAACTCTTACGATGACCTAAAGAATAAAATATAAAAAAAACTTGTAAAGT
Source organism: Viscum album (assembly GCA_963277665.1). NCBI lineage: Eukaryota > Viridiplantae > Streptophyta > Magnoliopsida > Santalales > Viscaceae > Viscum > Viscum album. The sequence continues at coordinate 510,879,866 of OY728141.1, read as the reverse complement.
ATCACCCATGTGAAAACATGAGTCATAACATCATCCGCAACATCAAAAATATTTTCCTATGAAAAATAAATAAATAAATTTGATAAACTAAAAATCTCATGAAACAAACTAGAGAAGAAACAATTTGACGAAACATACACTTTTTTCACATTTAGAGGACCCTGCAATAAGAAAACCGAATACACCACCACATAATGTAACTGTAGAGGCCCAAAGACTGACGTATATAGAAATTAAATTACTTTTTTGGAATAATTAATACATGGAAAAAACAGATTCCCAAAGACCGTATTAGTTTAGTGTCTTTGGAAACTCAGAACATAATCTTCTAATCGGGCTTAAAAATCTTCAATATCTCCCATAAAAATCTTCCCCTTTTGTGATATTAACTAAAAACTTTCATATTATCATGGGGAAAAGAAAACATTAAACTGGGGATCTCAAATTCTAAGTAAGGGTAAACATAAAGACCACAAAACAATCCATAAACATTTGAACGTAAAAAATGAACATATAACATCAAAATCATGAGTGATACCATAAATAATTTCATTAAATAAGGAATAGATCATAAAGGAACATTATTCATGTAAAAATAAAACATGTAATTTTGTAAAGCCATTACGAACATGATTTTATTTTTATAGTATCCACGGAATTACTGCCAAGACCATCATAGTGGACAAAGTACATTACTGAACCAGGTCGACTTGTCATTCCATCCCTGTATTACTGAACCAAATTTACTTTCTGTTCCAGCCTTGTATATCTCATGAGATATAAATATTTACCCAATGCACTGGAGGGAGATATATGTCCCACCAATATCATAATGAAATCATTCTTACGTGTGCCATAAATTAATCATAAATCATTCATCATTACCCAAATAATAAACTGGGTTTCATAAACATCATCCCATCATAACATAATCTATATAAAATAAATGGATATCATTTAATCATAAGAAAAATAAAAGAATGCAAATAATAGATACATTATACTTGAAATAAAAACATACTGAATATTGTCATCTTAGATTGAAAATAGTTTTGATAAAACACGTGAAATGAATTCTTCAGGAAAATATCTTTTCTTCTTTAAAACCATTTTCTTTTCTCAAAATTCCATACAATTTAAAAAATAATAATTTTGTTGAAAATAATCATGAAATATTTTGCAGGAATATTCATGAAAACAAGAAATTATGATACTGTAAAAATCCATTCATTTTGTATAAGTTAAAAAAACATTCTTCTCATACTTTTCTGGAAAAGTCAAAATGTACCTCGTATGGTAAAAAAAGAATTATTCCTTCGATACCAAGTAGAAAAAGTCAAAGAAAAGGGTGAAAAATAATTTAATCATACAGATAAGAATAGAAAACATTTTATAAAATCATTTTGAGAAAACATGGATATTGATGATAAACATAACCCCAGTAAATATTTAAGAATAATTAATCCCGGATTGGAATGATATTGGAATAATTAATCCATTACCATAGGTCCAATTTCTTCCGTATGTGTCTTAGACTCATGTATAGTGGGCTTAAACATATTATTAACTTTTAATAGAATGATAATAATATTTATGATATCATATATGATTTACTTGAGACTTCATATAACCCGTTCATTTGTTAATTCCATGTTAAAGCGGTGTTTTGGGTAAAATTGTTTCATTTATTGTACGTGTTTTGACTTGTAATTATTCATATGATTACATTGACCATGATTACCTACATCCAGAATGTAAAATCTGATTTTAATATAATATATATTTAGAATATAAATGTGTATAATAGGTCAATAAATAGAATGAAATACACCGTTCATGAAGATGGTAGGTCGTACGTACGCATGAACGCTGTTTTCGTTTCCTTATTTAATTGAATGAAAGTAAGTAAATAACATATAAATATATCCAATATCATTATTATGTCATATATTTCCTTATTATTTATTATACATACTTTATAATCATTCTAGAATGGTTAACATGTAGAATGAATCTCATCACATCGTTGATACGACAATCCGTACGTACGCACAAGCGATGATATCATTCCCATAATTATTGAATGGAATTTTAATGGATGATATAATATATATGAATCAGTATGATGTTATAATAATCATATATAGTTATTATTTCCACCACTATACCCATCCATGTATTGTGGTGGTGGAAAAATAAATTACATCACGGTGTGGAGACGGTAAGTCGTACATACGCACGCGCAATGATTTCATTTTACGTAGGATGAATATAAAGTGAAATTGGGTTTTTAATATTTATAATAACATATAAGTATATTATTGATACTGATGTTTTTACTTTATAATGAAACAACTAATGAAGAGGATGTTGAAGAAGAAAGAAACATGAACGAATCTTTAGAAGAGATTACCTCTTCCTCGACATGCCTCTTTTAAACTTCCTCTTACGACACTAGAGTTGGTATTTTGAGAAGATTATAACATCTATAATATAACTATATAGGTTTAGAAGAGTAATTGTCATAGGTTTGTCGAGATTGAATGAATAAAATGGAGTGATGAGAAGAGGGAGGGGTGCACTTTTATAAGAGAGAAGAGGGGCAATTTTGTAAACCTCAAAAATATTAATTTATAATAAAATCAAAAACCACATAAAAACCTCCAATAATGAGTCAAAGTCGAATTTGAGATTCTATAGGGTTTTAATATCATCATCCAATATAAATTGGACATTTTTTGATTCTATTTTAAACCATATCATTTTAATTTATCCTTATTTAATCTATTTATTTTTTTTTCGCGTAATAATATTCTAAATTTTAATGGTTATAAATACTTAATTATGTGTTTTTAATTTCCAATAATTGGATACCATATGATATTTTAGACTATATAAATTTCAATTTTTTATTTTTAAATATTTTTGTGATTTTTAAACAATTTAATAATAAGTTATTTTTATAAAATATCAATATTGTCAATTTTGACACTATTTGATTATTTGAATTTAAATAAAATCCACACATAAGATATGTTTGAACAAAAATATTTAATATATTTCTAACATGTCATATTTATATATAAAATTTCTAGAGCACATTAATTATTTCATATAATATTTATTTTAATATTTTTAAAACCATTTATTTGATATTTTTCTTAATAAAATAACTACTACAACATTTTATTATTATTATTTAATATACATATTTCGTTCATAGCTATTAAAAATAAAATACTAAGATGAAGATAAATCTAATATATTTCATAAGAATAATTTTAGTCGAATTTATCTTCTAAAACAAGCAACTTGTAAAATGATATGTTTTTTAAATTATGAAGGTGACAAATTTGACATCATTTAAAATAAAACAATATAAATGTCATAATATTTTTATAAGTCTCCAAATGGTCCAAAAGAAGACCCTTGTATTATAAGATTATATATATACTCGACCAAAAAAGTTTGGTCACGTTTCTGATTTTTTTATGGGTATTATTATTTTAATATAAACTATATTATTAATTTTTCTAAAAATAATTTCTGCCTCATTAATGTACAAGAAATTAAGGTAACTATATATTTGTTAAAAATTTTAAATAAATTAATATAATAAATAATAATATGTTATCTTTCAAATGAGTATTTATAATTGAATTTATATTATGTATAACCTTATATTAAAAAAATTTAATTATTGAAGTTTGAGTGAGACATATTTCTCTTTCCTTTAAATAAAATAAATAAAAGGACATAAACACATTAAATTGGGTTCTAAATGATTCCATTTCGGCCCATGTATGATTTATAATGAAATATAATCATCCAAATAAATCAAGACAAGTGTTAGTGTAATTTTATAATATTATTTTTACCCTTATTTGCATGATTTACCTTTAACTGTGGTAAATTAAATTTATCGTACTTACTATTCATAATTTTTAAAACAAATAGTTTCCAATATACATAATTTGGAACTACGGATTCCAAATATAGAATCAATTTTTCCAAATTCAAGACACCGAATTTTAAGTATTTTATTTAAAACTAATCTCATTCTCTAGAAAAAACTTGTATTTGTTTAAAATATTGCAAAAGATTGAAATGTATTAACATATTAATTCAATGTAAAATTAATTATAATGACATAAATTATATTAATGGGTAAAAATATATTCAATTTATACTTTAAAACCATTCAATAATATAATTTTACCATATAAATTATTTTTATGAAAAAAGTTGTTTTCAATTTAAATTTAGCGTATTTTTAGTATTCATCAAAATAAAAAGCTTATAAGAAAAATATTAAAAATTAATCCAAAGTAAATTTTTATATCGTGATTCCATGGAAGAAGTTTAATTTGTCAAATTGAACTTATTAACATGTCAAAAATTGATTTAAAATGGATGCGCCATCAAAAGGAGGCAAAACCGATTTTTTTTGAAAATACCTATTTTAGCCGATTTTTTTTGTTCTCGTACCATGTTCTAGATAATGTGTAAGATTAATGATAATGTTATAAAATTAAAAATATGGTTAATAATATTCATAACGACTAGTTTATAATAATATTATAACAATATATTGTTGTTTAGTGAAACTCGGTATTGCGTACAACACACGCTATTGAGTAAGGTCGCCTTTGCATGCAACACAAGCTAAGAATAGTTTTTACTTATACTACAACCTAGTTAGATATTGAGTATAGTGCAAGATGATCTTTTTGTAGTGTAAAAAAAATACATTAAATAAATTAGAAAGAATATTTCTCATAAATTCTCAGGGTGTTACTGTAACATACTATTTTTTAACAATTTTGATCTTAAAATTTTCTTCCTATAATTACACATATTCACTACAACAAAAAATTAAATATTGATATAGTGAAATATATTGAAAAAATCATGGTCCTGTATATTGGAAATATTGAAACGACTCCTTACCAAATACAATTTTATCCATATTCCTCCCATACCTATTTCATGACGTGAAATTATCTATCATTGATTCAAACATGGATATGGTCCCTTAATAAAAGAATATAATTTGGTAGTCTTAGTATATTCTTATTTAAATATTATCTCATAGAACAACCATATAACAACAATCAATCCACTCTAAACACAACCAATATTTTGTTTATCTAATGATTCAACATTGAACCCATAAGGGATCCTAGAAATTTTTCCTAATGGCCTAAATCATTATATAATCTTTACTCTTCAAGTAACACACACTATCATCACTAATACTTAGATGAAAAATATAACCATAAAATATTCTTATTTCTTCTCCTACAATCTATGAAATCAATTATTACACATTGGAATAGAAAAGGAAAACATTCACATGAAAAGATATTCATGTTTTAATATTGTTATTCTCTTAAAATAGAAAAATGGAATGATGAAAACCACCACTAACCTCCTCAAACAACCATTAAAACATCCCTTAGACCATTAGTGACCCATTCAATAATAATAGTAATTAGTAGGCCTTAGACTATATATATAACACCCTGACCCCAGTTACCCATTGTCGGTTCATTATTTTAATACAATTTCATGATTACAAGGAATCAAGTCTCGAAGGACTGATAACTTTAGCAGTCTTCAAATATAGATTACATACAGGAATGTTACATTACTTTTTAAAATGAAATAAAAAACAAAATTGTTTCCATTTACTATAATCATATCCCATATATTATCCACATAGGACAATCATAATAAACATCTTCACATCCTGGGAAAAATAAAACATTGAAATAGGTGATCTCGAAAGCTCAATAAGGATAACAATATATGGGAATCTTTTAAAAATAAACATAAAAATTTAATGAAATGTATAAAACTAAAACAAAAGCATTTTAAACATAAACATTACCATAATATGGAAATTATAAAACAAATAATTATATTTTCTTATTCACATCGATATCGTACTAGTCAAATAATCACATGTAATATCAAAATCCAATTTCATAATGATGGAATGCATAATGCCAGACTAAATAACCACATAGTCAAGGCCTTGTGCCAAGACTAAAGATAAAATATTGTCAAGGCCTTGTTCCAAGACACTAGTTTGTCTCACGAGACCTAGTGATGCATTATGGAGCTATAACGGGCTCCACTCGTCACTTACAAAGTCCAATTCATTCGTCATATGAAAAGGTTTAAACATAACATAAACATTCGTATTAAAACTGTTATATGAAATGTATATACATAATCTATAAACCATTAATGGTATAAAAATAACACATCCACAGTCAAACATATCACAAAACCTTCAATATAATATGGAATATTTGTATCATAATAAATCAACTTCAAATATGTTTAAAACCCATCAAAGGTTTTTGACATAGAGGAAAATTATTTGTAAGACTCTTTGAGAGAAATATCCCTTTTTCATAAAAACATTAAAAATTCACACAATTTTGAAAGGAATTAATTTAAATAAAATTTCTAATCAATGTTTCTCATACCACTTTGAAAAATTTGAATGTAATTAAAATTTTATAAAAATTTATATACATATAAATAAATTATTAAAAACCATTGTAAAAACATGGACTTTAATGAGAATGATTTAGAAAAATAAATATTTAAACCATTTAAAAAGATGATCTAGTTAACAATTACCTTACATAAAACCTTAAAATATTCATTTTGAATATATTTTTATGAAACACGAATGTGGATAATAAAGAGGTCCGATTATATAGTCATGTAAAAATAACCTCGGATAATGAAGAGATTGTAGAATTAACCCTTACCTAGAAATTTTCTTTGGTCGAGGGTACGTTTAAAATCTTATATAATGACCATAATATTTAATTAAATTATACAAAAACCACATTAATATTTATTTTAACATGAATTATTCATTTATGACATTATACTACACATTTAATAATGATTTCCATGTTAAATTTACATTTTGTGTAATAATTGCTTTTATTATCGTACTTGTTTTAACTTGTTATTCTATATCGTATCATTAAGATCATGATTTAAATACACCTAGAATATAAAACATTATTTATATATAATATATATAAATAATATTAATATTTATAATATATAGATATATTAAATGGATGGTACCGTTTATTGATACGGTAGGCCATATGTACGCATAAACGTTGTTTATGTTTTTATATCATATTGAACGGAGGTAAGTGAATAAGATATATGTATGTATACAATTACAAACATATATATATATATATATATATATAAAGTAGAATTATTATGTCATATATTACATAATTATTAATAATATATATTTTTATAATCAAAGTTCAATGGTGAACATGGTAATGAATCTCATCGTGTCGTGGAGACGGTAATCTGTACGTACGCACGAGGGAAAATATCATTATATTGATGGATAAATCACATGTATTTGGATGTTATATCATATATAAAAATAATTAAAATGTAATATTTATTATTTATATCACTGATAAACATTATTATACCAATCCAAATAATGATGTCTATGAATAAAAAACCGCACAACGACGTGGAGACAGTAATCCGTACGTACGCACGTATGGTTACATTGTAATTTATAGGATGGATTGAAAAAGGAATATGGTTGTAACATATTTATAATATCATAAAAGTATTTAGAAGGTACTAGAGTAATTATTTTTTTATGGAAACAACAAATAAAGTGGATGTGTAAGAAGAAAAGAACTAGAAAGATGTGGTGAAATTATTACCTCTTCTTCGGGTGTTTCAATTTAAGTTGTTCAAAAGGGATCCATAGGTTGGATTAATGATTAATGTAAGGACTATATTTTTATTTTAGTATAGATGAGACAATATTTGGTTAGGGGATGGCCGAACCAAATGGCTTTGGAGGTGTGAAATTAAGAGAAGGAGAAGTACTATTTTATAAGTGAGGTGAGGGTCACTTTAGAAAAAGCTTGTAATGTTATTTTATAATAAAATAATTTTAGGTTTATAATATCCACAAAATGGTTTATTTAGAGTCTAAGTTGGGTATAGTTCAAAAAATACTAATCCAATAAGGTTTAGAGAGGGTTATGTCACCATATGAACTTTATCCTTTAGATTTAACTCTTAGTTAAAGTGATTGACATTTTGCATGTCTCTTTGTATTTTTTGAATTATATGTTTAACAAACATTTTATAAAAAACAAAGTGAACCCCATGAGTATCATTATTAATATACCTATAATTATAAAATTCATTTTATAGAACCTAAATTTTTTATCACTATTATATAATTTTATAATATAATATTTGTTTTAAAAACTCATTTATGCAAATTTTGACACTATATAGTATTTGGTATTTGGGAAAGTCATCACAACTTTATTTCTTTGAAAACAATACATTGAATCAATCATAAAATTCTCATATTCCCCATTAAAATTATTGTATGGAATAAAATATTGTAAATTATTTTTATTTTAATATTTACAATAACATTTAGTTGATTCATTCATTAATAAGATAATTTATTCATCATGATTGTGACATAAATAAATTTAATTATTTAAAGTGTAAAAATTATAAATAAAATATTATTACATATGAAATATTTCTATAATTATAATTAGTATTTATAGTCTAAAATATTACATATATATCCCCATAATAAAATTGTTTTACTAAAAGATATATGTTTATATCATTTTGGTGTTTACTTTAAATTAATTAATATAATGTGTCATTATCACTCAAAAATGGCTCTATGTGGTCCCAAAATCTACCAAAGGATTCCCACGAACGGAAATGTATCAACCAATAAGAATGGGACACATGTTAGGGTAATTAAATATTATTATAATATTATTTTTTATCATAATTTACCGGATTTATACTTAAACCATTGTAAATAAAATATTTACTAAAGTAAATATTCGTAATGTATAACAATAAAAGATACCTATTTACAAAATTTGGACATCAAAATTCCAAATATGGAATCCATATTTCCATATTCAAAACACATAATTGCTAGAAATTAATTTAAAACTAATTCTCGTTGTTAAAATAGAATGCGTGTTTTTAAGAAATAATGACTATCAAAATATTGACACATGTTTATGTCAATTTTAAATGTGAAATTATATACAATGACCTAAATAATATTAAATAATAAAAATATAGTCTAATTACACTTTAAAACCACTCAAATTTATAATTTCACCCTACAAAATATTTCAATTAAAAAAATTGTTTTTAATTAACATATATTATTTTATTAACCATTCATCAAAATATGAAAGTTGTCAAATTAGTACACAAAATTTATCCGAAATTAATTTGTTCCCTTATTATAAAGAAGAACATAATTTCACTAAATTTAACATATAAAAGTGTCAAATATTTTATTTAAAAAGGGTTCTCCCTTAAAAGGTCAAAAAAACATATTTTGAAAAATACCTCTTTTATCTTAAAAATTGAATTTTTTTTTATATTATGTCTAAGAAACACAAAATTGAAATGTTTAAATTATATAGGATATATATAATTTAATATGTGGTTAATAATATTCATAACATCTTTTTTTGAATGGCTAGTTTGGTAAGTCTTCTTGCGCTCAAACACGGTGTTGTGTGTAGCACAAGTTATTGAAATACATTGAAAAGATTACATACTATAAAATCATAGGGTGTTACATTCAGCCCAGCATTAATAAATCCTGTCCTTGTAGTTGGTAATTTTTCATAAAAATGGTTGAAATATATATATACCTTTTTTGAAAACCCACATCAGAAATTGGGTTACTAAAATTTAGTCTTAATAAGAGGGAAAAGGAAATGAAAAAGTCAACACCAAATTATGATCTCGATTAACAGAACATTGGTGGAAATTAGAGACACATAATTAGAGGAAAAATTTAAAAATTTATAGGTAGTTATTAAGGTCATCAATAACAATAAAATGTATAATTGAGGGCCTCAGACCCATCGATCTATGATGATTTAAAAAAGCATCAGTTCTATAAAACATAAAGTTTTAGGATAACACATTTTTGGTTTTATGATAACTTCCCTAAAGGTTAAGAATTTATTTCTTCATAGAATAAATAGAATAAATAATACTTGAAAATTATAGTTCCATCTGTAAACTAATTTCTAACACACACTCATCATTCATTCAGAAGATAATAGAACTTAAAAATATTTTATTTATCCTAATAGTATAGGGTTCCAAAAAGAGTGAATTTATAAATCAATTGTAAGAATATTTAAAAAAACTAAATTATATAGACTAGGAAATTACTTAGTCCTGTTGTAGGTGATGCACCCTTGTCTCCCTCCAGTGGTTTGTTAATGTCTGACATCCTTGCCAGACGCGATGGGTTGCCGCCTGACCTCCAGGTTGTCCTTTTTATAACATTCCAAAAATAATTGGAAGAAATGATATAACCATAAAAATTGTATAAAATGTAAAACATAAACCATTATAACCTTTGGAATAATCCAAAATACTTCTTTCCAAACTCATAGTCGAAAATTTATTAGGAAGTTAAACGCAATGAAAATCTTTTTTCACATAATAACATGTCAATATCTTCATAATGTATTATTTTTAAAACACGGTAACAACCTAAATTAACATAAAACCTTATTGATTGCATTAATTATACCTTATTCCTTATATAATAATATATATATTCTTTATATCCAAAAATTTTAAATACACCAACAATGATGTAATTAACAAACCATTAATCAGTTCCAGGGCAGTCAAGAATTTCTAATAAAATTTATCCAAATCAACCACCTCTTATTCCAAAAATTACTACCTCAGTGTCAAGACCATATTAAGGTTTATCTTTTCTTCAACCATGTATTTTATAAAAATTTTAACTTCCTGTTGAGTCAGTTTTCTTAGTACAATGTAATCAACAATCCTCAATGAAATAGTACCGCAGTACAATCCTTATTTTTTTCCATAATTCATATAACCATTACATTGTTGATACAACACTCCAATGAAATAATTCTTTAATAAAAACATAATAACACTAGTCATTCCTCTTCATATGTGGTAGTATCATAATTTGATTATTATTCAATAGCATCATTTGAGGCATACTCTGATTATTTGGACATTGATTCACATAGTGTCCCAACACCTTGCTGACGATGCATTGTACCTTTGAAAAATATTTATTACCCTTGAAATCTCATATTTGGTGTCCTTTTTATCAACACATATAAAAAACCACCATTCCCATCAAGTATTTACCACGATGATTTCTTCCCCAGTTATATCATATGGGAAAAATATTTTTTTCCCCTCTTCCCTTTTTCCAACTTTCTCTCTTCCATCCTTTTTTTCTATTTCTTCCCTTCAAAGAAATAGGACTTATAGAATTATTTACTTATCTTATTAACACATGATATTATTTCTTCATATGATGAAAATACATGGGAGAATATTTCCCTTTTAAATTATTTCATAATACCATGAAATATCTGATCCTTATTAATATTTCGATCATTCATTTTTCTGGAATTCAGATTCATTCTACTAGGAGCTATTTCTAAACAATATCATACTAGGTATGTTTATGAATCTCAATTCATAATTCCCAACATGTAAAATAATTAATGTAAATTGAAATTATTATGTATATAATCTATAATAATAAAATGATTTCTTTGAGGAAGTATTTACTCCAAAATCCTTCATAATGTCTTTTATTGAAAATGATAATTATCATAAGCATATCCCCTAAGAGTTTCATAACCAAGAGTGCATCAAGTCCCATTGTCATGTACCAGGATACCTCAGGTCAAGACTGAAACTCCTTGTCGGAGTTTTCAAACCTAGGTACATCTATTCAAGAGCCTCCTCTACCTACTCGTATCCAGACATGGAAGTATTCATTGGAAAATACACAAAATCGCAACATTACCAAAATTCTAGGATGTTATTCTCTACTAGTCCTCAAAATCTATCTTAGGGTAATATTTTCTAATCATTATTTTTCTAAATCTCATTCCCATATTATTTATAAACATACATTGATAACAACTGTAACACCCTGACCCCAGTTACCTAGAGTTGGTGCATTATTGTAATACACTGGAATGATTATAAGGAATCAAGTCCTGAAGGACTGATCAGTTTAGTAGTCTTAGAAAATAGACTACATACATGAATTATACATTACATTATAAAAATAAAATGGAAACAAAATTTTTTCCATTGAATATAATCGTATCCCTTATATTATCCATGATAGTCAATGATAATATTCTTCTTCGCATCCTGGGAAAAATAAAACATAGAAAGGGGTGAGCTCAGATGCTCACCAAGGATAACAATATAGAATAACATTTCGAAAATAAGCAGAAATATTTAAGGAAATGTGTAATAATAATAAAAAATCATTTTGAACATAAACATCAGAATAACATGGAAATGATAAATCAAATAATTCCATTTAATTATTCACATGGATATTCTAGTAGTCGAATAATCACATGTAACATCAATATCCAATTTCATATTGATGGAATTCATAATGCCAGACTTCCTGTCCACATAGTCTATGCGTTGTGCCAAGACTACAAATAAGATTTTTTTCAAGGCATTTGCCAAGATAATAGTTTGTGTCATTAAACATATCGATGCTTTGAGGAGCTATAGTGGGACCCACCCGTCTCCTACTAAATCAAATTCATTCCCCATATGAAAAGGGTTAAACATAACACAAACATTCGTATTAAAACTACCATATGAAATTCCAATAATTTAAACATAAACCATTAATGGTATATAATAACATATACATAGTCAGAAATATCACAAAACCTTCAATAACATATGGATTATTTTTATCATAATAAAACAACTTCAAACATGTTTAAAACCCATCAAAAGATGTTTACATATATGAAAATGTTTTGTAAAACTCTTTGAGAGAAATATCCATTTTTCATAAAAACATTTCAAACTCAAACAATTTATAAAAGAAAACATTTAAAAAAACATCGAATCAAATTTTCCCATACCACTTTGAACCTTTTGAAAGGAATTAATATTTTTTCAAAAATCATGTCCAAATTAATAAATTCTTAAAAACCATTTTGATAACATTGACATTAATTAGAATGATTTAGAAGAATGAATATTTAAACCATTTAAAATGATGATATATTTAATTATTCCCTTCAATAAAACCATAAAATATTCCTATTGAAAATATTTTTATGAAACATGGATGTGGATGATAAATTGGTCCCAGAAGGTACTCACGTAAAATCAATCTCGGATAATGATGAGATTGTAGAATTAACACTTACCTTGCACTTTCATTTAGTCAAGAGTATGATTAATCTCTTGTATAATTTCCATAGTATGTTATTAAATTATATAATATCCATATTCATAATTATTATATCATACATGATTCATATATGACTTTATACTACCCATTTAATAATGATTTCCATGTAAAATTAACATTTCTGATAATAATTGCTTTCTTTATCGTACATGTTTTAACTTGTTATTCTTGATCGTATCATTTAGGTCATGATTTAAATACTTCCTCAATATAATAATTTATTTATATATCATATATATTTAAAATATAAATATTTATAATAGATAGATATATGAAATGGAAGGCACCGTTTATAGAGACAGTTGAATGTATGTACGCATAAACGTTGTTTCTATTTTCATATCGTATTGAATGGAAGTAAGTGAATAAGATATATGTAAGTATAAATATATATATATATATATATATATATCCATTAGAATTATTATTTCATATATTACATACTTATAAATAATATATATATTTTTGATCATTCTTGAATTATGAACGTGGAAATGAATCTCATCACGTCGTGGAGACGGTAATCTGTACGTACGCACGAGGGACAATATCATTATATTGATGGAAAAATAATATGTAATTGGATGGAATATCATATATAAAAAATCATTAAAATGATATACTTTTTATTTAAATCAGGTATACTCATTAGTATACCCATAAAATTAATGATGTGTTTGAATAACAAACTACACCACGACGTGGAGACGGTAAGCCCTACGTACACACGTATGGTGACATTGTTATGTATAGGATGGATAGAATAACCAATATGGTTGCACCATATTAATAATAAAATCACATTATGTTTAAGGTATTGGAGTTATTATTTTGGTATGGAAACAACAATGAAAGTGGAAGTGTAAGAAGAAATGAACATGAAAAAGGGTGCTGAAATTTTTACCTCTTTTTCGGGTGTTTCCTTTTGAGTTGATCAAAAAAGATCCATAAGATGGGTTTCTAATCAATTTATGGCCACTATGTCAAAGGGAGGATAGTTTAGATTATATTTGTGCTATGTATGGTAGAACCAAATGGCTTTGGCTGTGTGAAATTAAGAGAAGGTGATGTACCCTTTTATAAGAGAGGTGAGGGCCACATTAGGAAAATATTGAAATATTATTTTATAATAAAATAATTTTCGGGTTATAATGGCTCCAAAATGATTTATTTAAAGGCTAAGGTGTGTATGGGCCTAAATACTTTCAACTAATTGGTTTTAGATAGGTCTAAGACACAATATTAACCTTATCCTTCAGATTTTACTCTAAGTTAAATAGTCTGACATTTACCATGTCTCTTTGTATTTTTATATTATATGGTTAATAAACATACTATAATAAGAAAAGTGAACCTAATGTGGTTAATTATTAATATACCTATCATTTTATAATATTTTTTTGAAGAACCATATATTTTTAGGACAATTATATAATTTAATAATATAATATTTGTTTTAAAAACTCATTTATGCCATTTTTGACACTATATAGTATTTGGTTTTGGTGAAAGCCATGAAAACTTTATTACATATAAAAACATACATTTAATAAATCCTAACATGTCATATTCACCATGAAAATTCGTTTATGGCACCTAAACATTCAAATTATATTTATTTTAATATTTACAACACCATCTATTTCATTCATCCATTAATATGGTTATTACTGCATCATCATTGTGTCATTAATAAATTTAATTACATAATATCTATAAAGTATAAATAGAATATCCTTATGTATGAAATATTTTTTTTATGTTTCTAATGATTACATATAGTCGAAAATATAACTTATATAACACCATTAAAAAATATTTTACTAAAAGATATATGTTTAAGTAATATTTGTCTTTACATTAAATTAATTAATATAATGTGTCATTATCACTCTCACGGGGCTCCATGGGGTTCCAAAATAGAATCAAGGATTACCACGGTCGGACATCTATCAACCAATAATAATCGTACACTTGTTAGGTTAATTTAATATTATTATAATATTATTTTTCATCCTATTTTACTGGATTTACCTTTTAACCATGATAAATAAAATATTTAATGAATTAAATATTAATAATGTATAAAATTAAAAGTAACATATTTAAACAATTTTTAACTAATGATTCCAAATATGAAATCCAATTTTCCAAATTTGAAACACACAAGAGGCAGAAATTAAATTAAAATTAATTCTTGTTGTTAAAATAGAAATTGTGTTTTTAAAAAATAATAACTATCAAAATATTGACAGTTGTTTATGTCCAGTTTAAATTTCAAATTACTTCCAATGACCTAAATTATATTAAATGATAAAAATATATTCTAATAATACTTTAAAACTACTCAAATGTATAATTTAACCATATAAATTATTTCAATTAAATAATGTTGATTTTAATTAATTTTTTAACTGTTTATCAAAATATGCAAGTTCTCAGAAAAGTACCAAAATTTTATCCAAGAAATTTTTTATGTACCTATTTTAAATATGAATTTAATTTCACTAAATTGTATATATAAATGTGTCAAATATTGGATTTAAAAGGGTTCACCATTAAATGGTGGAAATACTAAAATTAATGAAAAATACCTATTTTATATTAAAAATTTATTTTTTTATATTATGTATATGAAACAAAAATAATGAATCTTAAAATTATATATGATATATAAAATATAATATATGGTAAATACTATCCATAACCACTTTTTTTAACAACTAGTTTGGAATGTCATGGTGTGCTCGAACACGGTGTTGTGTGTAGCGTAAGTTATTGAAATACTTTGAAGATATAACATATTATAAGATCTCGGGGCATTACAATATAGATGACCTTTATCATTCAACATATTTTCTATAGATAGAATATTCTAAAACATAAGAAACAAAAAACATTAACCCACTATGAAACAAATCACCACATTGATATATTATAGGCATGATGAGCATCAATTATTATTTATACCAACCCCCCAAGTTTCCACACCCCACTGGGTGACTTTATATCCAAACTACTCATTGCAGCACCCATGAATACCTTATGGAACTAAAACTATAAAACCTTGGGATAGAATGAAAAAATCCCCTTATTTAGGATGTAACAATAGGTGCACTACTTATAAATATATTTTAACGAAAATTTTATAATTGATTTTTTCCTCGATGGTCAATCATACCACTATGAAGAAGTGGGGGATACACAATTTTTATTTGAAAGTGTGATATTCCACCATCCCTTGAAAAAACCAAACATTCCTAGGATTTCTACACAATCATTTCCCTTATCATCTATGAATTTAACTGTTCTTATAAAGAAGGTATCATTCTACTATAATCCCACTCTAATAGCATAATCCATCCCAACTTGTACCATATTTGAGGACAATTTCTTCTCCAACCAACATTCAATTGTAACCTATTAATATAGGCAAATAACCTTCTTGAACATTCACCATGATAGTCTATCACACAACTAGTTCTCCTAAATAAATCTAATAACATAAACTATATACTAAGTCTAATCATATGATATTAGGCTTCCACTAATGAATACCACTAATAATGATCCACCAATATCATTTACCCAATGGGGGAATTCATTAAACACAATGTTATATCTAGGATTTCATTTTTCCATGATTGATTCTATAAGAATAGTCACAACATTTACTTCTCATGATACCAATTATGAGGCATAAAATACCAAAAACCAACCATGAAATACTTGATCCTTTCAATTGGTCAAAGTTTTGACACTAATCCCTATTATACCATTCTCTAATAAGTCCCCAATAACACCATAAGAAGCCTGATATTGACCAGGATACCACATAAATAATAGATTATAAAAGTACCAACCCATAAGAAAGTCAATTTATCAGCAAGGGATAAAATGGAACTACCTAAAAAATGGAACCATACTCCTCAACTATTAAAATAAAACACTCCTGCATAACATCCAATAAATTCTATGATTTACTCTTTAATTAATGGGTAATCAGTTACCATATTCTGAGGGTTAACCAACATATTTTATTTGATAATTGGGATTACTATTGAAAGTGGAACTTGTATTATATTTTCAATTTCACATTTCATTAAAATAATATTAAAACATCCAAAATTGGACTATAAAATCCTATCTATAGTATGGGTGAAAACATATTATTTTATTCTAATAGGATATAATCCCAAATAAAATATTTATCACTTAACAACAATCTCAAAATATTATTCGATGTTAGTATGTGGGATGATCACTAAAATATATTTTTCAGATGAAGAGATCTAGATAGTAAATCTATTAGGACCTACAAAATATCAAAATAATTTGTAGAAGATAATAAAGGGCCTCATGGATAATGATTCATATAATGGTCAATAATGATGTTAAAAATCATACCTCATATCCTATTTAAACCCACCTAATTAGAACCACCCATCATAGAGAAAAATAGAAGTCTTGAATATTAAAACATTTCGTTTTAAAAACATCAATATGTGGTGGTGGTTGTGGTTGGAAAAACATCACTCTTCTCTAACCAATCTTTCACAAAATCTCTATTACCGATATACCATCATAAAAGACTTAATATCCAATAAAAGGAATGATATTGATCACATTGTGGTATTTAATACGATGGTATACTGACGAATGATATTTGGATAACCATAGGGTTATCTTATTTTAAAATAAGGATGTAGATCTTCTTAGAAAGTCATAATTTTTACCACCCACTCTAGGATTCATGTGCATATAGGGGTGTACAGAGGCAAAAAATGTTCTCAAATCCCACACTAGGGCCACATTCAATATACTATTCTCAAATGATTCCATTAAAAATAATCTAAAATGGATACCTAATCTTTGAAACATAACAAAAACTTGTTCATGATCATACTACATGGAAGAGGATCGATCACATTTAGAGCTCATGCCATCCTATACATTCAAGGATTGAGGATACTATGAAAGAAACTCAAACTCTAACCGTATTAGAATATTACCTTATGTGATTGAGTAATCATCATCAAAAAACATTTTATACAATAAATGTAAAATAAATGTAATAAATAATATTTTCTTTATTGGTGTATAACCAATAAAGAAAAATGATTCAACAAAAAATAACTAATAATTTATCACGTGAGTAATTTAATTTTCATGAAATCATATGAGGAATTGATATATGGAACTAATATTGTGTATCTATCTAATGGGTAATCCAATATGGATCAACAGTAACTACCAGAGTATTGATAATAAGGTTCTTAGTAATCAATATTATGGAGGATTTGGTATCATATCATAAATTATGGAAATCTATCTATAGGTTTTCTAAATCAATATCATCTCCCATAAAAAATTATCAGTGAGATTCCCAAGAACAATCAGGATCTCCTCATGAGTGTATAATTTAAATTTAAAATGGATATATCTTAGTGGAGTCCAAAATTTCTGAATATAGAAGATTATTTAGTTGAGATTATTAGGGTTTCTTGACAAATAAATGGTATAAAAACCACAATTATCCAATATGTGGTGCATATACAATCCCGAATTTACCACAAAATGGGTTCATCAATGGTCATATACCCTTAATAGAATTTTAAAGTATTGATGAATGTATATGATAATAACTAGACCAATACCATGACCTTGTTTTTTATAACAAAAAATGGTGACTTTCAAGGGGAAAGTAAAATGGAATGCAATTTAGTTCACATTTAGTAAACTGAGAAACCGATTCCATTGAATCCCCAACTTCCACATATAATGGAATTTTACACACACACAAAAATAGGTGGAATGGCTACCATACTAATGGAAATGAAAATTTTGTAGAATGGTATCCCTCTCTATAACCACATTCTTTTTCTCCTTCATTCAAGATCAATGGATTCCTATCTATTGAATTCTTCTTCTTCCTCTATCCTAGTTACCACCAGCCTCAAATCACCTTATTTTTTTGACACATATGAGGATGACCACCGAAATGCTTTAAATTTTATCTATATTTTTTGAATTATCATAGGAACCCCAACCTCCAATCTGAATATTTAACTTTTCAACCATATCAATTACCACGATTTCTCTAAAATTTTTCTTATTACCTCTCATTTCCAAAATTCATAGTAAACTTCTATTGTCACACTGAAAGTCCATCGTACCTAAGCTACACTATGACCACACCTATGAATTCCTACTTGAATAATAACCCATTAAAGAACTCTGAAACTGAACTATTATGAGGATCACACCCATCGAATAAAAAATTGATGACTTCATGATACTGTATATTCAAATGGTAAATTATGTATTTTTTTTCATTTTTCTATATTTTTCCATTATTTTTATATGTTTTTCAATATAAATTAACTATAATATCAAACATAATTTTAAACATAAATGATATTATATTATTTATTCCTATTTAATTTAATTTTCTGATTCACTTTCCATCAACATCTCTTCCACCATACCAAATGAATCTAATGTTACATGTTCTGAAAAATAATAAAAAAGCCATTAACACTATTCAATTAATTTCCATAATAATGTTAATTAAAATTATAAAATTATAATCCATCCCTAGGAATTAATCACTCTAATGAAACAATAATATAACCTGACACCTCAATGTACCACCTCGGTTATAGGTAAGCTATGTGTTCCACTCCATCCCACCTCAAATGGGAAAAGGGATGAAAACTATCACCATGTTGGAAAACATACAGGGAATCATTAACCTATAATAAGTTTCATCAGATATACATCTAAAATACTTGATATAATAATCATTCACATGAAATAAAAAATTTTAAAATAATAATATAAAATTATCATGTATAAAAAACAACATTAATGATTCACCATAGTCATCCACCATGAAAAAAAATATGAAAAAATTAATTTTCACCATGAACAGCCAAAAAAAATTAATGGAAGACACCTCCATGATAAAATAATTTAATGATCAACCTATTAGAGTAACTAACTTTACCATGAACCATTATACAACACCATGAATTTTCACTACTAACTTTACGAGCTACGCATCCACAATGGCCATCCCCATTCAATGTATTTTCAAAAAAATATATCATGTGTAAGAATTATTCTTTTTTTTTGGGTGAGTATAAACATACCAAATATTATTCCCTAAAATTAAAAATTAATGATGAAAAAAATGTCATCTCAAACCCTTGACTATGTGAAATAAGAATAAACATTATGGTGGTAGATATTCTCAATGTAAAAGAGAACAATTGATGGTAAAAGAAACCCAATCCTCATTGATAACATCTTTGAAAATTCAAATCAAAATAGAAATTACAGAACCCTAGATATTCAAGAGACCCATAAATATGGGTTACTATAGCCACATTATTATTAAAATATCATTGACAATGATTCATGCATGAAAATTTCACAATCCCATCAACATCTATAAAAAACAACACAACAACTACATAGAAATCATATCATCAACACTACATATTGTTATCCCAAGTATTTTAAATACCATAACAGGGGGAAAAATTAGGTTATGAAAGATAAATAACATACCCTTCAGATCTTATTTCATCACAAAACAAAACACCATTCTCCCCCATTCACATTTCAATGTATGAACAGAAATGAAATCATGCATGAGACATTATGACTTTACTTGGTTGACCCTCACCAGGCTACATCCAAGGAGCATATAATGGAAAAGTATCGATATACCAAATCCACTATGTCTCACTACTAAAGTACATATATTTTGATAGATCACTTCAATGAATAGGATCACTGCCTTTACAGTGTTTAGGTCCATATCACCCTTTTCCTAACGGTCAATCCCTATATATCGTTCGATGGCTCAATAATGGTGATAAGAATCACCTTCTTTCTTTTCCATTTCTCTATACTTTGGAAAAAATCCAATGGTAATTTATAGACATCTAGGCCTCATTATTATCAAAAATGAATTAATCCACAATTGTAGGTAGTTTATTTTTAATGTTTTTTTTGGATTCCCATTCACTTCTATTAAAACAACGGGATGCAACACATCCACATTCTAGACAACTAGAAAAATCTTCAATTTACTATAGATAGAACAGTTACCTATTCCTTGATAGGATCTCCAAGAAATTCCAAGGAAACCATTAACATACTATAATGTAGAAGATAATGAGCTCCATATGCATGAATTGTTGAATGATGTAGAACCTATTTCTACTTACTCTCATTTAGAATTAAGATATAAAAATTATATTATTCACAGGGTAATGTAGGATTGTATATCTATCTGCAAATGACAACTTTGATACTAGTGTCAGAGACCTTGTTGTGTATACGACTGCATGAGATTCTCGTGTGTATGTTTGCTTTAGATCCTGACATATATCCCTCTTGCACGATATCCTGGTATGAGACTCATCAAGCATGAACCTGGCATGAAACCCTGGAATGATTCATTGGCCACGATACCCTACCATGAGATCCTAACACAAGAACCTAGCGTGAGTCCATTTCATAAGTCATCTTTCATATGATTCATGAGTTCATTCTATTAATATGCTTTTGGGATTTGGAAAATTCACTATTCAGATCATGCACTACACTTAAGTATTGTCAATAATGTATAATTCTTAATGAGTCCTCTCATTGAAACCCTTCTGTGAAATCTCTACATGAGATTCTTTTCAAGACGATGATTTAGATCACTCTTTTGTGAATAACAAATTAAATTTTTACAGATGGGTTTGGGGGGACTTTATAGACATAAATCCACCACCTTAAGTAGAAAAATCACAGACAGATGTCCATGTGATGGGAATCACATGATCCCTGATATCTAGGAATGAACACCTAGCATGAGTCTCTGTTCAGTATTCACTCATTGTCTGATTCTATGAACATCATTTGTATTCACAATTTTTGAGAGACCATAGTCCTTATTTGGGCTTTGTGTGAGTCCCTAGTAAACTGTCACTCCATTTTTAGTCCATTTTTTACATTCATGATTTTTGTGAGTCAAGTTTTCCCATTTCACAAGATCTTATCAAGAGTTCTAAAGAAATCCATGGGGACTAAATGATATCTCGACACGATCTCCAATGAAAATCATGAGCACTTCATGAGATCCGATCGTGATACTCAATGAAAATAATGATCTTCATGATATCCCATGTTGAGATCAAAACTCAACAATTCAATTATCATAACTACTAACATCCAATGAATTTCGTGCCCTATCGCATGTTCCAAAGAGATCTATTAGTGTCATGCATGATCATATCACGAGTCCAGTATAGAGATTCTCTCTTGCACAAGTTAGGTTCACCATTCATTCTCCGAGAGATCAGTCATTAATTCTAACTATTCATGCCTTCATTGACAATAAACTTTTTTCAATAACCACAAACATTGTCAAAAAAACACAATCATCCAAAATGAACCATCATGTTGAATTTTTTCCTAAAAATATTCCATTTGTATTTATTTAAAACTATTCACATATTGATCCCATATTAGAGAATCTCATGTCTTCCACACAAAAATACCTTCTTTTGATTTCGATAGTGATCATATATTTACTCAATGCACACTATATCCCCACAAGATCCATCCACGGGGTTAGAAATAATAGTGGAATGAAATTTTCCTCAATTATTCAATTAATTCCCAAAAAATTATCCCCTCTCATCAGAAACCTCTTCTATCATTATATATAACCCTTTATTTATCATCTCTATCATTATTAGATTTAAATCTCCATCTACATCTCCACTCCCCCTATCATATTCTCATTTTTGATAGCCACAAATTCTCCCACATTGTCAACGAACCTCAACATTACGTCACTGTGGTTTGAAATAGGGTAAAGAACATAGTTCATCATATCAGGTAATAACACATCATACCTCATGGAGAGGGGGTCCCACAATGACATGTTTTCTAGTTCGGGGAGTCGATTGAACTCTAAGAGCCATATGGAAAATTTCTAAACATTGTTTGGGTGTTGACTTTATAGAAATGTCAAACACATGTAGTTCTATATGGTTATAATCAAACATTACAAGACCTTGATAAACCTTCTCTTTGGAATAATGATACAATATTTTAATGTCATTTTTCCTCATGTGATGTAATATATTTTTATAGATATATTTAGGACTTGAGTTATTGCAATAGATTCCAATCAGGGACTTCACTTCAACTCCCATGTCACAAATCTACTACTTTATCCACAATAAATATATGCATTCTTGTGTGGCCATAATATATTCTGCTTCTATGGTAATTAATGAAATTACATCTTGTATCTTTTTTATACAAGAAATACAAAATCCACCATGAAAGACTGAACCACTTGATATTTGTTTTCTATCATTAGTTTATCTACCCTAATATGCATCTGTAGAGACCAATATCACTAGTAGATATTTTTTATTGTATTGAAAACCAAAATTTTACTTGTACTAGATATACCAATTTATTCAATTAACTGAAATAATGTATCTTTCCATGGCATTTATTTAATACAGTACTTCTTGACATGTTGAAAAAATTATAATGTCATTATGCACTCATTTATAGTAGACTGCCTATGATTTAATAGTATTTGGTTTCATTAATTGCATTTCCTTCATCATCCCATGATTATTTCATCCATTTAGTCATCAGAGTCCTCATATCCTAGGAATTATCCTTTCAAAATATTCTCAAAACCAACATGAAATATTTATATTGAGATATGAATGTTCCATTATTTTATTATGTCACTTGTAAACCATGGAAAAATTCCACTTAAATAATCATTGAAATTTCAAATTCACTTTTCATGAACTCTATAAATTGTTTGCACTATGCTTCATTGGATGAAAAAAATATTGTTACATCAACTTATACCCAATCCATAATCATTTTACTATTATAACTATTAGAATAGAGATTTTAATCAGCACCACCATACTAAAAAATAAGCTTCTTCAAAAATTGATCTAGCCTTGAATACCATGCTCTTGGTGCTTTCATCAACCCATATAGAGCCTTCTTTTGAAAAATAACTCATTTATTATCTTTATGAATGTGAAAACCACATGACTGCTCAATATAATATTCATCTTCTAGGTATCAATTGAAAAACCAGGACATGACATCCATCTATAAAACATTAATCATTATTGGACCTATAATATTTATTCCCTCAATATTGGTGTAAACTTTCCATGATAGTCATTCATTTTTTTGAATTAATGTGACATATTCATTATGATTTCATAAAAAGAATCATTTATTCATGATGAAATTCTTATGAATTTTTCTTGAATCAATCTCCCATGTTGGATTCTTCTCAATTTGGTCAAACTCTTCATTCATGGCCTGCTTACAGTTGTCATCTCCAGCTATTTATTCAAACCATTTAAGTACAACTGATACGAAAAATGTATGTTATAGAGTCTTTATTCTCAGAATCTACACTTTCACTTTTGGATCACTAATTATGTTCTATCTATAAATTTGGAACTTCCCTTAAGTATTATTGAAGATACTAATTTACCAACATCCTTATCATTATCTAAATCGTCTTCGAAATCAGCCTCTAGAACTGGAATATACTATGATCTGCTTATTTCATCATCACCATCATAATATTATAGATCATGTATTTAAGGAATATTATACTCCTTTTCTATTATAATTACATTATTTATTTAAAATAACATTACGAGATTCTTATTGAATAATTTATATTCTTTTATTTTCTATGATTAGCTAGGAAATATTCCATTATCTCCATGGGATTAAAACTTCATATGATTATCCTTATTGAGAATGAAAAACATACATCTAAATACTTGGAATTTATTCAATGTTAGATTCATTCCATACAAGATCTCATATTGATTCTACTATTAATTCTAAAATAATTACCCACTATTTTATGTTTATAATGATGTCATCACATCCTCCTTCCAAAATTTATCTGTGAAGTATTTCTCAATGAGAATTGTGATAGGAAAGTGTTTGGTAATTCAATTTATTCCCTCAACTAATCATGTTTATTTTGGTGTTCATACTATTTGCACTTGATGCCATGTCCCATTTTTCTCGAGATAATAATCAACTCGCCTATTTCATAACTGTATTCCATTATCTGATCAGATCTTCTAGAATAATTAACCCAACATCTTCTTAAATTTGATTCGATAATTTTTTATACAAAAAAAACACCTCATATTTATGGGTGATTGTTTAAACCCATTCCATTATACTAAAATAATGAATTATGGGATCATAATGTCTCCTCTCATCAATAGATCTGGGTAAAATATGTATGTACACATAAAAATTCACCATCTTAACAATGTTTTTTGACCTTTGAAATTTTTACTTATATGTATTTCGAATGATATTCCCTTGTGAATATAAAAACACATATTAGTATGATCATTTAGTAAACTAGGGAGGTCTCTTGTAAAATCTCATTTCCCCAGATCATCCTTGAATGTTTGGTTTATGTAACCAAGACCTTTATACCATAACATGTTTTCTTATTTCTTGGATTAAAATCACATATCCTTTTCTCCACTCACAAGGTTGAGATTCTATTTCATATTTGTTCCCTACCAAACCAATGCATTTCCATTTTCCATGATGATACATATTTTCAGGGAAAATGTTATGGAATGTCCAGAATCTCATAATTTACTAACCCTTGGTTAGTTGTAACTGTGACCTTCAATACAATAGACATAAACACGTATCTTGTCTCTTCCACCAAACTTGGATTTTTTTGTGCTAAAAATATTTATCCCTTAATCATTGACCAATATTATTATACCATCTTTATAATAGCTGATTCCGATTACTATATCATTATTTCATGTCAAATGAGAGGTGGACCCACTATTAATGATCTATAATCTAGTGTGATCTGATTCATTAAAATCCATATCTTTCCCCACAACATGTTCTTATATATTCTTTTTGATCCATGTTTTGACTTAATAATTATTATGGATTCGTAGTCATGATAATCCTTGAAGTATTATGGACTAGATTTGTCTTTTAATTATGAAAACTTATTATTAATTTTCATTTAATTAGATGAAACAGTGAACTGATGCTTATGATGAAATTCATTATTCTTCGGAACATTTCAATATATTGTTGATGTGCATTATCTTTTTAAGTTCCCAAATCCTCCACACCTGAAACATGACCATCAAATGATGTTTGGTGGTATTGAGTTTTATATTTATTCTACTATTGGTCTTGGACCCATTGGTATATCTAGGATTTGGAACATACATTTTGTGATTGTCCTGTCTTTCTACAACAAAAACATTTCATGTAGGGTGAATTATTATGTGGCAACACTGCAGTACTAGTTCTTCCTTGGGTTCATTGAATCTTCTGATTTTAATTCATACCCATATAAACCTTCAATAATAAAGTAGGTTTTTGTGGTCTGACATAGTCCATTTCCAAATTCTGTATGCAACCAATCCCCGTACTAATTGTATCGTTCTGATCAAATGTTTTTGTTTTTTAAGACACCATTTTCCACATCACTAAAACAATGAATTCTAAATTTAACTTTTTATTGTCTTTTTCCCCCACATTTATAAACCAAATATTTTCTCATGATCTTTCATATTCCAACAGATGTTGAAAACATCATCTTCAAGATCTTTGAGGCATTTGATTTTTTTATTTTCTAGTGATATTCAAACTATCGATTTCTCTTTCTTATTTGATGATATTTTTTCTGAACTCAATGGTATTTTCTGATCACTATTGTATTGAAGATGTTAATTTGTCAATTTATATATTCAACTCAGAATTCCATATATCCTACTGCATCATTTAAATTTTGTCATCAAAAGCCACTTTTTTGGATTTCATTATTTTGGCTCTCCGAATGACTATCTCATCAATAGAATCTACAAATTTTCCATCAACGTCAACTCTTACATTGACTTATCGATTACCACTATCAATCTATTCCCTTACATATTAATTTCTTAAAACATTAACCATAATACATATTTTATGATCATTGTATTCCCCTATCTCTAATTCCACCTATTGTTATGAACTATCATCTTCTTTTGAAATATGGTTCATTTTTTAACAAAATTCTCATTATCATTATCTTACCTTTTACACAGGTTGGAGATTTCTTCATGGGATTTTGACTTCATAATTATAATCCTACTTAATATTCATTGGAAAACAATCTGAAATATTTCCAACCCTACCACATAAAATGCAATGAAGTAGATTTTTCCTTTTCAACATTCCTTTTCATTTTTTTAAATTTCATGAAAGGAATGACATGACTTCATCTATATATTATTCTTCATACCTGTCATAAATAGTGATCTTCTTTATGGCCTTGAATTCTTAATATTTATACTTAACTTTTCTATAGTATGATTATCATCATATGTCATCTCTTATGAAACAAGTTTACCATGCAAGCTATCCAATGTTAACTCCTTTAGATCTTTAACTTCATACTCAAAAAATTTGGATTCAACCGGCATGGAAGCTTTCTCATGATGTGATTTAAAATATTTAAATCATCAATAATTTATCCAAGGCCATGAATTTCATCAAAAATAATAATCACAACATCAAATAATGCATCCATAGAATCATTAGGTTGAATTATGAGATCCTCATTCATGTTCCATAGAACCTGTAGCTTTTCTTCTCTGACATTGGAGTCTCCCTCATTGATATTTGTAAAAAAAATCCACATATCATGTCATTAATTTCATGACATCACATTTATATAGATAAATTTATATAGGGATATAAGGCCCCAACCTTAGAACATTACTATACCTTGAGTTAAATCGTGAATTAACATTGAGGGTTATTTCCAGTTTAGAGTTTTGGAGAATTACGCTGTAACTATTACATTACATGTCAAACATTACAAAGTCGAAACTTCTACTCATTATACATTTTTTCATAAAATAAAAACTCATAATTGAAAAAAATAATTATTTTCTTGATATAAATATTCATGAATTATTACATTCTCTTACCATGCCTTATATCCTATGAAAAACATTTCAAAAGCGTAGGATGTGCATAAAAATCTCAGTAAGGGTTATAAAAGAAGGAAGGAAAATAGTAGTCCAACAATTCATACAAGTCAATGAGATAACACTTTTCAATATTAATCATACAACCCAAGATCAAGTTATTTATGGATAACAAATGGAAATAATAATTCATAAAGGTATCTTGTGGCTTCCATAACATACATACATTGTAGCCTTCTCAGATACGTAGGTAGTTACGTTGGGAAAACCCATACCGGTATATTCCCTGAATCTTTTAGGGAAAACATCAATGTTTACCTTTTTCACGTTATACAATGCATTAGAGAGCTATCTTGGGATCACCCGCCCTAGGTTTATCACCGAACCACTTCTATACATAAAAAATGACCAAGATCCATTACATAATCATAACACATGTACAAGACGAAAGGAAAGATATCATTTACCCATTCCAATCACAATATATCAATTCAATATATTGACATAATCAATCAATTATACAAAACTTTTTCAATACCAAAAATAACAAAAAGTGTATATGGTATTTATTTTTGTTTTAAAAACGTTAATGCTAGTTAAGGAAGCCAAATATCAAATAATGTTGACAGTAGCGGAAAGGTCATTATCACCGCGTACGTTAAAAAAGAAACATTAACATTGTCATTTAGGCAAATGATATGTATAAAAATATTCCACTTGAATGAAATTAAATGTAAATGTGGTTTATACACCGTATAAAAGATATTCGTGTACAAATAAAAATATGCCTCAATGAAAGGATATTGAGACGAAGTCTCTTTTTAAAATTCGGTAGCTTAATGGAGTCATATTAAAATTTAAAAAATGATTTTATAGGAGAGAAAAGGGTATATCATCACTTTTCAATAAAATGTAAATAAATAAGGATATATATGAACATATCCCTACATAATAAATTGAAATTAAAATACATAACATAAAATAATTTTTTACTAAAACAGGATGGTGAACGTTTCACTTACAAATATCGTATCATTACATTAAGTATAAACAATTCATGTAATTAACTATAATATATATTAAAACACCCGATATTAGTATATATTAAGTGTGAAACAATCATTGGTCATTCACACATAGTCATAGCATGACATAATCAAGAATTAGAAGAATAACCCAAAGAATGGAAATAGGGTTAAGAAGTTCCCTTACATTGTGTCCGACATGACTTGTTTGTTCTATAATATCCTTAATAGTATACTAAATATAATTTCAACCTGATTAAGAAACTTTTAAAATTATATTATTCCTTTTATATTATCGATTACCACGTTATCAACAATAAATAATCATTTATGTTAATAACAGTCGATTTTTTGATATATGGTACTTCAGTTAAAAATAATATTCTTATAATTACAAGTTTTCCATGTTGTAAAAATTCCATTATCTACATAATGATAATAATGGTTTAGATATCATATATATCAAATATATCCCGTAAATATATGAATTTATAATTTTACATATCATTTAATGATAAAAAATGAAATGCACCAATCATAGATATGGAAAGTCGTACGTATGCATGAACGCTACATTCATTTATATTTCTTATTTCATAGAATGAAAACATAATTATACATATGTATATTATAATTCCATTATAATATCATATATAATTTCAGTAACCGCATAATTTATACATTCCACTTTTTTCATGAACGAGTCATATCACTATTAAGAGGGTTGTAGTCCGCACTTCCCCAAATGAAATTATCATATATACCCATTATGGAAACCATAATGTTAGTAAATAAATGAAATATAAAAAAGCATATAAACAATATAAATATAATATATATAACATATAATTATAGTTTCATATTAATGGAAATCATGAGAGGCGGTAGGAGATAATTGAATAATCATCGTTCCGTGAGGCAGTTGTTCGCCGTCCATAGAAACAGTATGTTAGTATCCATTAGATTGAGGTGTGTGGATGTGTAGTGAGAATATTTCACATAACAAAAAACTAGTATATTTATTATCTAGGTTTTTTTATAAAATAATGGAATAAATATTGTTTAGGGTGTTAGAGAAGGAAATTTAAATAAAATAACTTGAGGGAAGATGTTACCTTTAAATTGGATAACTACCTTTGGTTTGAACCAAAAGACATTCATGAAGTTATTTTGACTTATGTTAAGGATTATTGGTGGAATATATGGATTTTGAGAGATTATTGGTTAGAGTTTGGAAGATTCAATGGGGCTTGATAGTTTTGATTATGGGTTAGAGGTGATGGATTTTTATAAGGGGGAGAAAGGGCACTTTAAGAAAGTAATAAATTATTATTTTATTATAAAATGAATTTAGATTTGAAATGGTCCCAAAATACTTTAATTCAATTATAAGGATATTATTTTTTGAAATCAAATTAGCCAGTTGGTTTTAGACTAGTTTAGGGAATAAAATTAACCTTATCTTTTATCTTTAACCTTTTGTTAACTAATTTAATTTTTACCATGACCTCTTGTATATTCATATTATGGTTAATATATTTACTATAAAATTACAAGAGACCAAAAAATAAATAAATAATGACATTAGTAAAATAATATATGTCATTTTCCAAATAGTTGAATTTTAGGACAATTGTATCATTTAATAAAATATAGATTGATATAAAAACACATTTTTTTCAATTTATTAACTATTCATATAATGACTATTAAAAAAACTATAACAACTTTATTATTTCTACAAAACAACTTTAATTCAAATATAAAAAGTTATAATCATCCATAAAATTCATGGATAGAGTAAAAAGTTACAAGGTAAATTTATTTTAATATTTATAATCTCATTTATTTAAAAGATTCCTTAATGAGGTAATACTTATATCATCATTGTGTCATAAATAAATTTATTTATTTGGTGCCTAAAAATTATAAATAAAATACCCTGAGGTTGGAAATAATTTTATATTTCTAATGACTATTTTTAGACGAAAATATCTCTTATATAAATCATTATAAAATTTGTTTTACTGAGAGGGATATATTTATGTGAGATTTTCCATAACTTTAAATAAAATTTTATAAAGTGTCATTTTCACATACAAGTGACTCCATGGGATCCCAAAATAGACCCTAGGATTTCCATGGTTAGACATGTATCATCCAATAGAATTAGGACACGTTTTAGGGTCATTTAATAATATTATAACATTAGTTTTTACCCATATTTACAGGATTAAAGTTTAACCATGATAAATAAAATATTTACTAAAAAACTTTTCAAAATGTCTAAAAATAAAAGAAACCTATTTACACAATTTATGCCTCCTGATTCTAAATATGGAATCCCTTTTTCCAAATTCAAAACCCAGATGTTCTAGAAATTATTTTAAAATTATTTCCTGTTGTCAAAACCAAAATAGCGTGTTTTTATGAAATAATAGCAATCAAAACATTGACACTTTTAAATGATCAATTTCAAAGTGTAATTACTTATAATGACCAAAATTGGGGTAAATAGTTAAACTATAATATAAAAAAACATTAAAAAAAATTAAAAATATTATCAAACCATATAAATAAATTAGATAAAAATGCATTTTTTAATTAAAATGCATTATATTTCACTATTCATAAAAAATGAACTTTATCAGAAAAATATCAAAACTTTACCCAAAGTAGATTTTGATGTCCCATTTATAAAGAAGAAATTTTTTTATCAAATATAACATATAATAGTTACATAAAATATATTTAAAAAGGGGTTTCCAACAAAAGGTGGTAAATTGACCTTTTAAATAATATTAGAGTATTTCATGCTTAAAATCAAATTCATTCATATTTCAGACCTCTAAAATTAAGTGGGTGAAAGTAAAAACATTTAACAAACATGTGTAATAATATTGTATTTATTTCTGTTCATTCTTGCAAATACAATGGCTAAGAGTTAACTACAATTTAAAATAATAATGTGATTAAATTATTTTTATGTATAACTAAATGTTGTGTGAAACATAAGGTTTCAAAGAAACCCATTGTTGCATGTTGATTATGCTATCATAAATCACATCCCATTAATGAAAAATTAATATTTAATTCATAAATACTAATAAATATGAAAAATTAATTTTCATCAATTACCTGGGATGTTACATCCTTCACTCTTTTTGGGAATTGTGTCATTGTAATCATAAAATTGGGCTCGAAAACCTCATTGAAAGACCCACATCAGATAAAAATCAATGAAACTATCACTTTAAAATATATAAAGTGAAGTACAAAGGTCACCCAATATAGAATATATTTGGATTCCATGTAAGAAAACGTGGATTTGGAGGAGAAACTAAGTGTCATGTTCTGATGGAGAGTGATAGAAAACATGAATATGAGAATGTTAACAACTATAAAACCACAAATGTTTGATAGGTTAAACAAACATTGATTCCCTCATAGGAAAAGTAAACTAAAAACACATTTTGTTTTAGGTTCCCTCCGAGATTGTTAGAAAATTTAATTTTGAGGTTGACTAAGAACATAAGAATATATACTTACTATGCAAGTAGAGTTTCATAATTTTATAAGTTTCAACCAAAAACGCATATTTTTCTCCAAAATATTATTACTCAAGATGACTTGGTCACGCATGAAGCTCAAGAATTATATTATATAGAATCACATAATCCACAAAATATGAAATATATATTTCCCCTACCTGAAGATACTAACCAAAACCTAAATGGTCAGTAAAAAATCAGATAATTCCTAATAAAAAGTATAATACATTATAAAAATAAATAATACAATTAATCTCCAAAATTAGACAATCTAAACACAATGTTCATTAAACACCATTCAATAAACTATAGTTTTTAAAATACTTAAAAGTAACCCATAATAGTATTGAAACCCAAAACTCAGAAGTATTTAATCACATAGCCATCCATAGTAAATCTTAACATTTATCTCCAAATAACATTGAGTACTCTTACGGTCTTCTACTGTAGTGTAATTAACCAAATCACATATTCTCAGTTATTGGTTTATCATTTCCATAAATAACTCAAATCTACGTATATCCACAATAAAAACATAGATTTATCCAAAAACAAATTTCAAACATTACTCTACAAATGAGATCCTAGAGTATTCTATTTTCCTTAACCCTACAGTGTTCCCAAAAGAAATAATGTCTTCAAAAATTACCTTTATCACTTAATCACCAAAATATTTACTTATAATAAGGATATCCATTTGATAGAACATTTGATAAAACATTTGATCAAAAATCAACATATTATAGATCAATAAAATCATTTAACTAAATTTAATAAGTCATACTAACTAGCAGCTTGACATAGGCCAATGGTAGGTGTTGTTCCCTTTTTTCCATTTGGTCGTGGGTTAAATTCATGTGGCCTTGACGGATGTGATGGGTTGGCAGTCATCTTGTGTGTTTTCCCTTTTTATAAAACTAAAAAATAAACCTAACATGATATAACCACTATGGTTGTATTATGCCCCACATTTTCAGCCCAAATTATTATGACAATAATATATTAATTCATGAAGACTTATTGACATTTTTTTACATTTATAAAATAATACCCATTTGAAATAAATGACATTGTACCTTGATCATGGTGTTCACCTGGTTTCATCATCATATTTTTCACATATATTGACAGTCCATGCATTGAAAAAAGTATTTATAGATCCTTCAAAAGCATATTTTTCCTTTGTCCAAATACACCTCGTACACCTTGGGTCATATAGGGCCTCATAGAATAATAGTTCTGGAAAATAATCATGTATTACATATAATTTCAAAACATCTAATAAAACATGCTTTCAATAAAATAGTCAGACCGAGTTTGATTTTAAACATTCAATAAATGGTCCTTTTAAAATACCATAAATATGTGTTGAAAGACTATAATTTAAAAGTAAATATAACTAGTTTTCACAAGGGTATCCTTATTCACCACCTTTTTCAAAATCATAATATGGGTCAAAATCATATGATATGATAAAATATTTTAAAATTCATTGATAATATTTACTATTAATGAAAATATGAGAATATTGTAAAAATAGGATTTAATAAAATACAAACCCTGATCCATGATGGTATATAGGTATAATTGTGGTGTTTGATATCTCACACAATTTCATGCTTGTTATTTAAATGTTCAAAAATGTTTCAGACACATATGGACCTGACTTTGCCATAAATATTATAAGATTTTCCTCAAGAAGAGATAAGAATGTCGTTTGATATATTCCTCCTTCTATTTGTAACAAAAATTACTTGAACTAAAATAGTTAA
Source organism: Viscum album (assembly GCA_963277665.1). NCBI lineage: Eukaryota > Viridiplantae > Streptophyta > Magnoliopsida > Santalales > Viscaceae > Viscum > Viscum album. The sequence continues at coordinate 510,845,084 of OY728141.1, read as the reverse complement.
AAAAGAATGATTCAACTTAATGAGTAGACATAGAGACTAACCCAGTGTCTAACAAAACCTCATAATCACTAATGATGTATAAAATTCCATTTGATACCAACTGTAATTCCCCAGCCTCAGAAAATAACCTAACCTTGAGTATAATCAAGAATTAACATTGAGGATATTTTCTTGTTTGGAGTTTTAGAAAATTAGTCCATAACTATTACATTTCATCTCAAATATTTCAAAGTATACACTTCTACTTAGTATCAATTTTTTCCTTAAAGTAAATACTCTTAAACCAAAACCAGAAATATTTTCATGATATAAATCTTCTTGAATTATTCCATTATCTTACCCTACATTATATCCTGTGAAAATTTTAAAAAACATGGGAATAGCATAAAAATTTCAGTAAGGGTTTTAAAACAAGTAAAGAAATCAATATTCAATCAATTAATAAAATAAATGTGATCATATTTTTCAATATTTAACATACCACAAAGGAAAATAACATTTATGAATAAAAAATGGAAATTATAAATCATAAAGGAAACTTGTGGCATACATTTCAAACTTTCATTTTAGCTTTCACAACTACGTTGGGAGTTACTTTTGGAATACCCATCACAGTATATTCCATAAATCTATTTGGAGAAACATCAATGTTTACTTCAATCATTTACACAATGAATTTGAGAACTCTCTTGGGATCACCCACCATATGGTTATAATGGAACCACCCGTATACGTAAACCATACCCAATAACCATAACATAACCAAAACACATGTACAATAATAAAGGAATGATAACATTTCCACATTCCAAAAAAAACTAAACATTTCAATATATTTACATAATAAATCCTTCCTAAAACCCATTTTCTATACCTAAATATGTAAAAAGACTATATGCTATTTATTTTCTTTTTAATTTTTTTTTGCTTGTTAAGGAATACAAATATCCATTAATGCTCACAGTGGAAGAAAGTTCATTGTCACCGCATACATTAAATTAGAAACATTACCTTTCTAATTTATTAAAATGATATGTAGAAAAGGATTCTCTTTTAATGGAATGAGAAGTCACAGGTTTTTATACACTGAATAAAATAATGTCATGTATAAATCAAAATAATTTTCAATGGAATGAGAATAAGATGAAGTCCCATACGAAAATTTGGAAGCCTAATAGAGTATTATTAAAATTCAGAAAATGAGTTGATGGGAATGAATAGGGTCTCTAATCACATGAACATAAAATGTAATGCAATAATTATATAAAAGAACTTATCCCAACATAGCAAAATGAATTTAAAAGACATGACATAAAACAAGTTTTTTCCAAAAGGGGAGGGTGAAAGGTTACCTTACAAAGATCGTATAATTACATTAATGATAAATCAATGAAATTAGTATGTGTGAAAAATATAAATGAACACAATATAAGTACATATTAAGTGTTAAACAATCATAGTTCTTTCCCACATGTTCATTTCATGGAATAATCATGAAGTATAAGATTAACCGAAAGAATGGAAATTGGGTTATGAAGTTCCCTTACCTCGTATCTTACTTGACTTTTTCTTAATTTATCCTCATGAAAAATTAACTATAGTTAAATTATACATTCTTAAGAACATCTATCATGATTATTATTCATTTTATATTTCATATTACCACATTATAAACATTACATTATCATTTATGTTAATAACATTCATTTTGTCGATATTTGGTACTTAAGTCAAAAATAAACTATATATAATTAAAAGTAGTACATGTGGACAAAATTATATTATCTCCAAAATTATATTCATTATTTAGATATCATATATATCATATATATCCAGAATATATATTTATTTATAATAGTACATAAGATTTAGAGAGAATAAATGAAATGAAAATTTCATGGAGATGGTAAGTCGTACGTATGCTTGAATGCTTCAATCATTTATATTTTGTATTTAAAAGAATGAGAATGTAATGATACATAGGTATAATATTATTATAATATAATATAACATAGTTTTTCAGTAACTTAATCTTTATACGTTCCATGTATGGAATGAACGAATCATATCACTTTGAGGGGGTGGTAGTCTGCAGTTACTCAAATGAAATTATCCTATTTACCCAAAATGGAAACCATAAAGGTATGATATAAATAAAAAATACAGAGGCACATATACAAAATAAATATAATATATATCACATATAAATACAATTAAATCTTAATGGACACCATGAGAGGCGGTAGTAGATAATTGAATAATCATAGTTTCGTGAGGCATCAGTTCATCTTCCTGTGAAAGAGATTGTTTGTATCCATTAGATGGAGGTGTGAGGAAGAATAGTTATAATAAATCTCATAAAAACATCTTAATATATATATGATAATTGTGTTTTTATAAAATATTGTAATAAATATATTATAGGGGATTAGATAAATAAAATAAAATAAAATAATTTCAGAGAATATGTTACCATTAAATTACATAACTCTATTTGGTTTGAACCAAAAGGCCATCTTGAAGTGCCTTCTACCTATGTTAAGATTACTAGGTAGAAGATAGTTATTTTGGGAGCTTATTTGGTAATAGGTTTTACGGGCTGAGCAGGCTTTAGAGTTGTGAGTAAGTGTTATAGGTGATGACTTTTTATAAGGGGGAGGGGGCGCTTTAGAAATGTTGGAAAATATTATTTTATTATAATCTGATTTCAAATTTCAAATGGTCCCCAACTCATTTAATTCGACAATAAGGTGATTATTGTTTGAAATTTTGTCATCCAATGTTTTTTAGAGATGTTTTTGGTATAAAATTAATATTAACTTTTAGCTTTAACCATTAGTAAACTAATTTAACTTTTACCATGTCCTCTTTTATTTTCATACTATATTGTTAATATATTTAATATAACATGAAAAGAGAAAAAATAATGGATAATTAATGAAAATAGTAATATCATATATTTAATTTGGCCTAATCGTAGCTTTTTAAGACTATTTTATCTTTTTATAAATTATTAATTGATTTAAAAACTCATTTATGTATTTTAATAAACTATTCATATCAAGACATTTAAAAAAACTATAACAACATTATTTTTTCGAAATTAACTACAATAACTCAAATATAACAAGTTATAATCATCCATAAAATTTGGGTATGGAATAAAAGCATTGAAAATAATATATTTTAAAATATTTATAATCTCATTTATTTAGAACATTCATTAATGAGGTAATCATTAGAAAATCAATTTTTCATAAGTAAATTCATTTATATGATGTCTAAAAATTATAAATAAAATATGATGATATAGGAAATATTTTTAGCTTTATATTGTCTATTTATAGTCGAAAATATCTATTAAATAACACATTATAATTTCTTATTAAGAGATATATGTTTATGTTATATTTTCCTTAACATAAAATTAAATTTTATAAACTATCATTTTCACCTACAAGTGGATACAGGGGGTCCTACAATCGACCCAAGGATGCCCATAGTATGAGGACAATTGTTAGGGTAATTTATTTTTATTATAGGATTATTTTTTATCCATATTTATCATATTTACCTATTTACCATGATAAATAAAATATTTACTCAAGTTTCTATTCATAAAGTCTAAAAATAAAAGTATCATATGTACAACATTTGGAAATCTTTATTCGAAATAGGGAATCAATTTTTCCAAATTCAAATAACAGAATTTGTAGAAAATAATTTAAAATTAATTCCCATTGTCAAAACTAAAAAGAATAGATTTAAGATTTTATAACTATCAAAATATTGACACATGTTTATGTTCAATTTCAATTTGAAATTACTTACAATGAAAAAAATTGGATTATATTTTAAAAATATATTCTTATAACACTTTAATACACATTAAAAATATAATCTAACCATATAAATAAATTACATTAAAATAAATCTTTGAATTAAAATGCAGTATTTTTCATTATTCCTGAAAAAATGAACATTATCAAAAAAATACCAACTTTTATACGCGAAGTAAATTTTTATATCCCTATTATAAATTAAAAGAGTATTTAATCAAATGGAATATATAATATTTACATAAACTAGATTTAAAAATGGTTCACTATCAAAATGTGATAAATAAGAGTTTTAAAGAATATTAGAGTATTTCATGCATAAAATATGATTCATTATTATTTTAAGCCTCTAAAAGTTATTGGAAAAAATTATAAACACTTAGCAAACTCAGGAATTAATTTTTTTTTATTTCTATTCATTTCAGCAAATTCAATAGCTAGGTGTTAACTATAAATTAAAATAATAATAATATTATATTATTTTTTAGTATAACTCAATGTTGTGTGAAACATAATATTTCAAAGAAACCCATTGTTGTGTGTTGAGTATGATATCAAACATAGAATCCCCATTAAATCAAAATTAATATTTAATTCTTCAATATTAATAAATATTAAAATGTCATATACTTTTTTTACCTACGATATCACATCCTTCCCCCATTTTGGGAATTGCATCCTCAAATCTTTAAAATTGGTCGTGGAATCTTCATTGAATGTCCCACATTGGAAAGAGAGTGAATAAAACTATCACATTAAAATAAAGAAATGGAAGTTCCCAGGTCACCCGAGATAACCCATACTAGGAATCTATGTAGGAAAACATGGATATGGAGGAGAAACAAAGTTTCTTGTTCAAATGGAGAGTGATAAAAACATGACTAAAATAATGATAACAAAAATAAAACCACAAACATTTGATAGATTAAACTGCCTTTGATTCCCCGTAGTTAATGTAAACGGACAAATTTTTTTGTTTTAGGTTCCCCCTCAAAAAGTGAGAAATTTTATTTATTAGGTTCACTATGAACAAAAGGAAATATACTTACATTGCAAGTATAGTTTCATAATTTAATAAGTTTCTATCAAAATCATATATTTTCTCCAAATGATGAATATTAAAGATGTCATGTTCACACCTAAAGCACTAGAATCAACTTCTCAAGTATCACATAATCCACAAAATATGAACTATATATTTCCCTTACCTTTAGACATTTACCAAAACCAAAATGTTCAGTATGAGATCAGATAGTCCCCAAAGAAAGGATAATACATTATAAAATCAAATACTACTATTAATCTCCAAAATTTGACAAAATGTATCCAAATTTTTATAATGACTATTCAATAAACAATTTTTCTTGAAATTCATTAAAGTAACCCAAACTATGATTGAAATCCAAAACTCCGAAGGATTTAATCACGTAGTCTTCCATAGTAAATCTAAACATTTATCTCCAAATAACATCTACTACTTGTAAGGTCTCAAACTGATGTGTAATTAACTAAATCACATATTCTATATGATAAGTTATTCATTTTCATAAATAACTCAAATCTCTATATGTCCACAATAAAAAGATAGATTCTTCCCAAAAAAATCAACCATTACTCCACAAATGAGATCCCATATAATTATATTCTACTTAAGCATTCATTAATCCCCAAATAGATAATGTCTTCCAAAAAAACATTTATCATTTAATCACCAAATAATATTCTTATATTAAAGATATCGATTTGATAAAACATATGATCCCAAATAAACTTATTCTAGATCAATATAATTATTCAACTAAACGAATAATCATACTAACCAGCTGATTCACATAGGCCAGTGGTAAGTGATGTGCCCTTGTTTCCCTTCGGGAGTAGGTTCGATTCATGTGGCTTTGTCGAACGAGACAGGTTGTCACCCATCATGCATGTTGTCCCTTTTTGTGAAACTCAAAAATAGTCCTAACATGATTTAACCTCAATAGTTTTTTATACCTATAATTTTCATCCCAACTCATAATTGCCTCAATATATTAATTCATGAAGTATTATTTACATTTTATTAACTATATAAAATTAAACTATTCACAAAGAAAGTACATCGTACCTTGATCATAGTGTCCAACTGGTTTCATTTTCATCTTATTCACATAGATAGATGGTCCATGCATTGCGTCAATTATTTATATACCCTTAAAAACCATTTTATTCTTTTATCCAAATACATCTCTCACACCTTAGGTTATATGGGAGATTATAGAAAAATATTTTAGGAAAATAACCACGTATGACATATAATTTCAAAAAATCTGATAAAACATTCTTTCTATAAAATAGTTGAGCCGATTTTGAGTTAAAACATTCAATCAATGCTCCTTTTATAATACCATATGTATATGCTGAAAGACTATAATTTATTTGTAAATATAAATAGGTTGTAAAAGGGTCTCCTTCTTCAGTACCTTTTTCAAAATCATAATATTCTTCAAAATCTTGTGATAAGGTAAAATATTTTAAACTGGCTTGATAATATTTACCTTTCTTGAAAATATTAGAATATTGAGAAAATATGATTTGATTAAATACAACCCATGTTCCACGATGCTATTGAGGTATAGAGGAGGTGTTTGATACCGCAAACAATTTCTTTCAAGTGAGTTGTATGTTATAAACTATTTCAGAATCCTCTGGACATGAAATAGCCATAATTATTGCAAGAAAGTCATTATGAAGAGATAGGAATGTCGTTTGAGATCCACCCCTTTCCATTTCGAATAGACATTCCATGATCAGAAAAAGTAACCAAATAAGGATTTAAATTAAGGACTAGACATAGAGACTAACCATGATTCTAACAGAACTCTAAATCCATAATGTTTTCTAAACCTCCCTTTGATACCTACTATAAGGCCCCAACATTAGACCGTTAGTTAAACTTTTGAAAATACATGAATTATCATTTAGGATATTTTCTGGGTTAGAATTTTAGAAAATTAGCACATAATAATTACATCAAATCTCAAATATTACAAAGTAGAAACATCTAATATGTATCCATTTTATCATAAAATAAAAACATGTAAAATAAAACAAGAATTATTTTCTTGATATAAATCTTCTTAAATCATTCCTTTCTCTTTGACTGCCTTATATCCTATAAAAATCATTTCAAAACTTGGGATGAGAATATAAATCATAGTATGGGTTATAAAATAAGGAAACAAAACATCAGTCCATAAATTCATACAATTAAATGAAATGATACTTTTCAAAATTTAACATACCTCAGAAGATCATAAGATTTATGAATAACAAATGCAAATCATTAACCATAAAGGTATATTGTGGCATCCATAACATACCTATGTTATAGCATTCACATCAACATAGGGAGTTATGTTTGGAATACCCATAATGGTATATTCTCTAAATCTATTAGGAGAAACATTAATGTTTACCTCTTTCACATTACATTATGAATTGTAGAGATATCTTGGGCTCACCCACCCTAGGTTTATCACGGAACCACCCATATACGTAAACAATTAACAAGAACTATAACATATTCGAAACACATGTACAAGCATAATGGAATGATAACATTTCCACATTGCCATCACAAAATAACATTTCAATATATTTACATAATCAAACCGTTATCATACAAAATTTCAATATCATTATACATAATATGAGTATATGGTATTTATTTTTTAAAAAAAACATTATGTCTTGTTAAGGAAGTCAAATACCAAATAATGCTTGTGGCGGCAGAAAGGTCGGTGTCCCTACGTACATTAAAAAAGAAACATTCCTTTTTTCATTTAGTAACACACTACATTGAAATGGATTATATTTGATTGAAATGAATATACAAAGGGGTTTATACACCATATAAATTAATGTTGTGTAGAAATTAAAATATGCCTCAATTGAAGGATATTGAGATGATGTCCCGTATGAAAATTCGGCAACCTAATAGTGACATATTAAAATAAAAAATATGAGTTGATGGGAAGGAAAAGGTTTTCTCATCACATGGAATAAAATTTAAAGTAATAAGGATATGTAAGAACATATCCCTTTATAAGAAATTTAAATTAAAAGGCATAACATAAAAGATGTTTTTACTAATAGTTGAGGGTGAGATATTCCCTTACAATGATCGTATCATTATATTAAGGATAATCCAAGGAAATAATTCTTTGGCAAAAATAAAAAAACTCCCATATAAGTATATATTAAGTGATAAAATATCAGAGGTCATTCAAACATATTCATAGAATGACATAATCAATAACTAGAAGATTAACCCAATGAATGGATATTGGGTTATGAAGTTCTCTTATATCATGTCCAAATTTACTGGTTTCTTCATTAATCTACTAAATAATAAACTAAATCTAATTTATAATTTCTTTAGAACATTTTTCTAGTTAATTATTCTTTTTATATTACTTATTACCACGTAATAAATAGTTCGGAATCATTTATGTTATTAACGGTCGTTTTTGTCCATATTTGGTACTTGAGTCAAAAATGAACATCTTATAATTAAATGATTAACGTGTGGTAAAATGTAAGTCATATACAAAATGATATTCATGACATATATATCATATATATGTTATATATCCAGTATATATATGTTTTTATAATATTACATTACATTTAGATATAAGAAATGAATTGCATCAATCATAGGGACGGTAATCCGTACATACGCATGAACGCAACATTCATTTATATTTCGTATTTTATCAAATAAAAAATTAATGATACATAGGTATATTATAATTCTATTAATATATAATATATAATTCTAGTAGCGCCATCCTTTATACATTCCACCTCTGGCAGGAATGAGTCATATCACATTGAGAGTGTGGTAGTCCGTACATCCTCAAATGAAATTATCGTATTTACCCATAATGGAATCAATAAATGTATTCTATTAATTAAAAAAACAGAATAATATAGAAAATATAAATAATATATATATATATATATATATTATAAATATAGTACCATATTAAAGGCCTCCATGAGAGGTCATTGGAGGTAATTGAACAATAATCGTTTCATGAGACAGTAGTTCATCGTTCACAGAAACTGTATATTTTTATCTATTTGATGAAGGTGTTTGGAAGTTTAGTTATAATCCTTCTCATTAATACATCCTAGTATATTTAGGATACTGTTTTTTTATTAAATAATTTAATAAAGTGAATTTTGGGGTTAAAGATGTAAAATAAAATAAAACAACTTAAGAGAAGATGTTACCTTTAAATTTGGTAAGTTCCTTTGGATTGAACAAAAAGGATTTCTGATGTGCCATTGTACCATGTTAAGGATTATAGGTGTAAGATAGGGATGTTTGGAGCTTATGTTGGTATATTTTGGATGATACAAGGTGTCTTGAGAGGTGTGAGTAATGATTAGAGGTGATTGAATTTTATGAGGGGGAAGAGGGGCTCTTTATGAATGTTTCAAAATATTATTTTATTTCAAACTAAATTTCGATTTCAAGTGGTCCGCACCATAGTTAATTTTATTATAGGGTGATTATTGTTCAAATTTTTTTCATACAATTGGTTTTAGTAAATTTTGGGCATAAAATTATCCATATCCTTTAGCCTTAACATTTAGTTAACTAATTTAACTTTTCCCATGTCCCCTTTTATATTCATACTATATGGAAAATATATTTATTATAAAATTACAGTAAACCCAAAAATGGATACTTAAAGACATTAGTAATATAATATCGGTCATTTGATAGAATATTATATTTTTATGTCTATTTTATCATGTAATAGAATATTGATTGACTTAAAAACCGATTTATGTCAATTTATAAACTATTCATATCATGTCTTTTAAAAATACAATACAAACTATATGATTGAAAAAAATGAAAATAATTAAAATATAACAAGTTATAATCATCCATAAAATTCATTTATTGAATAAAAAGTATAAATATGAATTTATTTTATTATTTATAATCTCATTTATTAAAAACATTCATTAATTTGGTATTAATTACATCATCAGTGTTTCATAAATAAATTTATTTATATGATGTTTAAAAATTATAAAAAAAATATCATGATGTGTGATATATTTTTAGATTTATTATAACTATTTATAGTAGAAAATATCACTTATATAACCCATTATAATTTTTTTACTAATAGATATATTTTTATGTTACTTTTCCCTTTACATTGAATTAATTATTATAAATTGTCATTTTTAATTACAAGTTTCTCCATGGGGTCCCAAAATAAACTCAAGGATTCTTATATTCGGCCATGAATCATCAAATAGGATCATGAAACGTGTTAGGATAATATAATATTATTATAATATTTATTTTTAACCCTAATTTAGCATATTTAACTTTTAACCATAATAAATAAAATATTTACTAAAGTTAACATTCATAATGACTAAAAATAAAATTTACATATTCATACAATGTGGACCTCCTGATTCCAAATACGGAATACATTTTTCCAAATTGAAAACATTGAATCTATAGAAATTAATTTAAATTAATTCTCAGTTTTAAAAACCAAAGAGTGTGTTTTTAACTAATAATAATTATCCAAATAAAGACATTTGATTATGTTAAATTTTAATGTGAAATTACATCTGATGACCAACATTGAAATAAATGGTAAAAATATAATCTAATTACATGTTACAACGAATTAAAAAGACAATCTAACCATATAAATAAATCAATTTAAAAGGCAGCTTTGAATTAAAATGCAATATTTTTTACTATTCATAAAAAAATAACTTTAATAGAAAAATTCTAAAGTATTACCCAAAAAAAATTTATTTTCTTATTATAAATAAGAAGTTTATTTTATCAAATAAAATATATAATGTGATATAATCTAGATTTAATATGGGTTCTCCATCAAAAGGTGTTAAATAATCATTTTCAATAATATTAGAGTATTTCATGCTTAAAATGAGATTCATTCATATTTTAAGTCTCTACAAATTATTGGATAAAAGTAAAAACATTTAACAAACATTTCTAACCAGATTTTAGTTAGTTTTATTCATTCTCTCCAATACAATGGCTAGGTGTTAACCACCATTTTAAAAAATAATAATGTAATATTATTTTTTCGTATTACTCAAATGTGTTTAAAATGCATGATTTCAAAGAAACATGTTGTTTTGTGTTGAGTATGCTATCAAACATATAATCCAATTTAAAGTAAAATTAATTTTTAATTCAGAAATAATAATAGTTATAAAAATGTCATATTCTTTATTTTCCTGGGATGTTACATCCTTTCACCATAATGGGAATTGCATCTTCACAATTTTAAAATCGTGCTTTCAAACATCATTTAAATTCCAACATTGGAAAAATTGTCAATAAAACTATCACGTTAAAATAATGAAATAGATGTTCATAGGTCACCCGAGATAACCCATACATGGCTTCCATTTAGGAAATCATGTATATGGATAAGAAACTAAGTGTCATGTTCTGATGGGGAGTGATATAAAACATGACTAGAAGAATGTTAACAACAATAAAACCAATAACTTTGGATATGATAAAAGGTCAATGTTTCCTGAGTGGGAAAAGTAAACTGACAATGTTTTTTTTTGTTTCAGGTTCCCTCTCAGAAAGATGGAAAATTTATTTGTGAGGTTGACTAAGAACAAAAGAAAATGCACTTACTTTGCAAGTAGAGTTTCATCCATTATAAATTTTAAAAAATACTCATATTTTCTCCAAAATATGAGTATTCAAGATGAATTAGTCACACATGAAGTGTTATAATCATGTTCTAGAGAATTCCATAATAAAAAAAATGAATTGTTTATTTCCTATTCCTTTAGATGTTAACCAAAATCTAAATGGTTAGTATGAGATGAAATAATCCCAAAAAAGGATAATACATTATTAAAAGAAATACTAATCTAAATAACCAAAATTACAAAATATATAACCAAAGTTCATAAAATACTATTAAATACTCAACTATCTTAAATATTTTTCAATGTATCCCAAACTAAGATTGAAACCCAAAACATAGAAGGATTTAATCACATAGTCTTCCACATTAAATATTACCATTTATCTTAAAATAACATCGACTACTCTTAAGGTATAATACTAAAGTGTAATTATCCAAATCACATATTTTATATGATAAATAAATCATTTACATAAAGAACCCAAATCATAATATATCCACAATAAAAACATAGATTCTTACAAAATAAAATTTCAACTATTAATCCACAAATGAGATCCCATAGTATTCTATTTTCCTTAATCATACAGTGTTCCTAAAAGAGATAATGTATTAAAAAAAACCATTATCACTTAATCACTAAATAATTTTATTATAATAAGGATATCCATTTGCTAAAACATAAGATTGAAAATCATCTTATTATTGATCAATAATGAAATTTGACGAAAAATAATAATTCATACTAACTAGAAGCTTCATGTAGGCTAGTGGTAGGTGATGTACTCCAGTTTCCCTTCGGTTTTATGTTCGATTTCTGCAGCCATACTGAACACCATGGGTCATCACATATCATCCATGTTATCCATTTTAATAAAACTAAAAAATAACCCAAACTTGATTTAACTTCAAGGTTTGTCTTATACCTATCATTTTCATCCCAAATCATAATAACCTCAATATCATAATTAATTAAGTCTTGTGGAAATTTTTTTTCCTTTATAAAATAAAACTATTCTAAAAGAATGAACATCATAACTTTATCATGGTGTCCACCTCATTTCATCGTCATCTTCTTCAAATATATAAATGGTCCCTGAATGGAAAAAATTATTTTGAAATCCTTCAAAATCATTTCCTTCCTTTATCAAAATACTCCTCATACACCTTGGGTCATATGGTTTCTCACCGAAATATAGTTTCAGAAAATAATCTTGTATGAAATTTAATTTCAAAACAACTGATAAATCTTGTTTTCTATAAAATAGTTGGACTGAGTTTGACTTGATACATTCTATCAATTGTCCCTTTAAAATACCATAAGTATGTGCTGAAGGACTAAAATTTAAAAGTAAATATAAAAATGATTTTCAAGGGTCTCCTTCATGAGAACCTTTTTCAAAATATTAATATTATTCTAAATCATGTGACAAGGTAAATTATTTGAAAATTCCTTGATAATATTTAACTTTCTTTAAAATATTGGAATATTTATAAATTAGCATTGATTAAATAGAACCCATGATCCCCAATGGTATTTATCTATAGTGGAGGTTTTTGATATCTCAAAAAATTTCTTGCAACTATGTTGTATGTTAGAAAATGTTTCAGAATCATCTGGACCTTACTTTGTAATAATTATTCGAAGAAGGTCATTAGGAAGAGATAATAATGTTGTTTGAGATCCTACTCTTCCATTTGTAATAGACATTCCTTGATCTAAAAAACTACTAAATAATGATTAAACTTAAGGAGTAATCATATAGACTAACCCTATGTCTAAAAAACATATAATCCCAAAATTTATCTAATACTCCCTCTAAAACCAACTATAATTCGATAGCTATAGGACCCATGGACACCCTGAGAGGGGAGGGGTGAATCAGGGTGATGACTTTTTCTTTTAAAATCAAGGATCTTTTTCCCACGTTGGTAGGAACGAGTTAAATATGTATAATTAATATGATTAGAAATGAAACATTCACATTCAAATAGATGACACAACAATTTTTACATGGTTCACCATTAAGGGCTACGTCCAAGGAGCATACGCCGACAAGTTGTCGGACATTCCAAATTCCACTAATCTTTACTAGTTGTTGATTACAATGGTTCGGGAATACTTACTCTATCCCATGGTCACTGTCATTACAAAGGTTCAGGGATAGCTCACTACTTCCCTTGGGTCACTCCCGTTGACTCCCCCTGGATCACTGCCCTTGGTGAAGTCACACTCAGTTTATAGACATGAAGGTCTCATCATCAATGCAAAATAATTCATCCTCTATTGAATGTAGATTCTCTATTTAATTCCAACTTTCAATCGTATAATAATCCCACTTTGCACCGAAGGTATCAGAAAATTTCCCAGTTTTCATGCACCTCCAAAAGGTCTGGCGTACAACAACCTCACCTAGAACGCTTCTCCAGGACTGGCGCGCAAGTTTCAAGAATGGCGCATTAGTCACATGCACAATACAAAATCAGCATGCAGGTGACACCAACACACTTTCTCGACACTGCCTCCTTCAACTCCAAACTTGCACGACTCTGCACCTTTAACTCCCAAACCGCCTTGGTCGCATAGCCAACAACCGGCGCGCGACCTCTACTTGCGCGACCCAACTACCACATGCGCGACTCTACCACATGCACAATGAGAGCTCTAAAAATCTCAATGTCTTGAACATCGTTACAAATGAGGAGGGGTGGACCTTTATTTATAGGAAAACTGGACCCCATGCGGGGTGGCACGCAAGTGTCCTCACAACGCACAAGTCCCAGTGCGCAGCTCCAATCACCCTAGCCTCTTTCGCACTACTCACTTGTGTGAACACACAAATACATGCACGACCTACTCTCCTTTGCCATATTTTGATGTTTTGATCATGAATGACAACCTTCGCACATGTTTCCAATCCTTCTAGGCCTTGGCGCGCAAGTTCTTTATTGGCGCACAGGTCCCATCATGCAAGTTTCCAATCCTCTATATTTTGATGTTCTGATCATAGAAGACCATGGTTCCAACAACAGCCTTACAACATTACTTAACCTTTGGAAAAATCATGAATTTACATTGATGATATTTTAAAGTTTAGAGTTTTAAGGAATCTAGCCAAAACTATTACATTATATATCAAATATTAAAAAGTAGACACTTCTAATAAATATCAAATTTTTTATGAAATAAAAAATCATAAAAGAAAACAACAATTTTATTTTTGATATAGTTCTTCTTGAATTATTCGTTTCTCTCAACATTCCTTATATCCTATTTAAAAATATTTCAAAAACACGGGATGTGCATAAAAATCACATTATGGTTTTTAAAACATGGAAAGAAAAATTACACCATCAATTCATACAATTCAATTAAATCATAATTTTCAATATATAACTTTCCACACAAGATCATAATATTTATGAAAAAGATTAAAATAAAAAATCATAAAGGTAACTTGTGGCATCGATAACAAACTTACATTGTAGATTTCATAACTACATACGGAGTTACGTTTGGAATACCCATCCTGGTATATTCCCTAAATCAATTAGAAGAAACATCAACATTTACCTCCGTCAAGTTACACAATGAATTAGAGAGTATATCAGGCTCACCCACCCTAGGACTATCACGGAACCACCCTTACACATAAACAATGCCATGAACCATAACATAATAATAATACATGTACAAGAAGAAAGGAAATATAACATTTCCACATTGCAGTCAGAATATAAAATTTTAATATATTGACATAATCAATCCATTACCAATACCATTTTCAATACAAAAATACTTAAAAAATTATATGGAATTTATTTTGTTTTTTAAAAACATTAAAACTTGTTAAGGAAGAAAAATATCAAATAATGCCCGCCCCGGCATAAAGGCCGCAGACACTGCATAAGATAAAAAATAATCATTCCCTTTGTCATTTAGTAAAACAGTACATAGAAAAATATACACTTTGAATGAAATTAAATGTAAAATGGGTTTATACAACGTATAAAAGAAATTCGTGTCTAAGTCAAAATATGCATAAATGAAAGAAGATTGGGATGGAGTCCTATATAAAAATTCGGAAACCTAATGGTGTCATATTAAAATTCAAAAAATAATTTATTGAGAGAGAAAATGTTCTCTCTTCACATGGACAGAAAATTTAAAGAAAAAACAATATTGAATAACATATCCCAAACTAGGAAATTGATATCAAAATACATATCATAAAAGAAACTTTTACTTAAATTGGAGGGTGAAAGCTTCCATTACAAAGATAATATCATTACATTAAGGATAAAAATGAAATAATTATGTGTGAAAAATACAAATACACCAAATATAAGTAGATATAATAAATAAAACAAATAGTGGTCATTCATACATATTAATAGCATGTAATAATCAAGAAGTAGAAGAATAGCCCAAAGAATGGATATTTGGTTAAGAAGTTTTCTAACCTCGTATCCGACTTGAATTGTTCATTATTTAATCTCTTGATTAATAAAATAATGTATATTTCTACTTTCTTTAGAACCATTTTCATGTTTGTTATTCCTTTTATATTACTTATTACAATGATATAAACATTACAAAAATGATTATGTTAATAACGACCATTTTGTCGATATTTGGTACTTGAGTCAAAAATGAAATTTTTATAATTACAAGTTGTCCAAGTGTTCAAAATCCCATTATCACCAGAATGATATGTATGACTAAGATATCATATATATCAAATATATCCTGTATATATATTCATTTATAGTAGTAAATAATATTTTGAGATAAGAAAGGAAATACACCGTTAAAGGAGATGGTAAATCGTATGTACACAAGAATGCTACTTTAATTTCTATTTAACACTTAATGAAATTAATAATTAATGATACATATGTAAATTATAATTCTAGAATAATAAAATATGTAATTTTAGTAACTCCATTCTTTATGTGTTCCACGTATAGCATGAAAGATTCATATAACTTTGAGGGGGTGGTAGTCCCACCATTCTCAAATAAATTATCATATTTACCAATAATGGAAACCATAAACGTATGCTATAAATGATAAATACAAAATAATAGATAATATATATTTATACATATATAAAATATTAATACATTTCCATATTAATGACCACCGTGAGAGATGGTTGAAGATAATTGAACAATCGTCGTTTCGTGAGGCAGTAGTTAATTGTCTGCAAAAACTGTATGTTCGTATCCATTTGATGGAGGTGTGTGGAGGTGAAGTTCATATACATATCATTAAAACATTCAATTATATTTTGGATATTTTTTTTTATAAAATAATATAATAAAGAGAGTTTATGGGGTTATTTATGGAAAATAAAATAAACGAACTTGAGAGAAGACGTTACCTTTAAATTGGGTAAATCTGTTTGGTTTGAACCAAATGACTTTCTTGAATTGATTTATGCCTAATTTAAGGCTTCTAGGAGGAGGAAAGGGAAATTGGTAGCTTATTTGGGATGATTTTGGACGATCCAAGGGGGATTGGTAGATGTGTGTAAGGGTTAGAGGTGATGGAATTTTTTTAGGGGGAGAAGGGGCTCTTTAGGAAATTTGAATATATTATTTTATTATTAACTAAATTTGGATTTCAAAAGGTCCCAAACTAATTTAATTTGATGATAAGGTTATTATTGGTCGTAATTATCTAATCCAATGGGTTTGAGAAATGTTTAGGTCATAAAATTAACCTTATTTTATTGCATTAACCATTAGATAACTAATTTATACATTAACTTGTCCTCTTATATATTCATACTCTATGCATAATATATTTATGATAAAATACCTAGAGACATAAAAATAGATCATTAATGACATTAGTAACATAAAATAGGTCATTTGGATGATTCTTATATTTTTTGGACTATTTTATCATTTAATAAAATATTGATTGATTTAAAAACTCATTTCTACAAATATATAAACTATTCATATCAAGACTTAAAACAACAACAACATGCTTTTTAAGAAAATAATACAAAAAATTAAATATATAACGTTATACTCATCTATAATATTCACATATGGAATAAAGAGGTTAAATAATAAATTTATTTTCATATTTATAATCACATTTATTTTTAACGTTCATTAATGAGGTTACCATTACATCATCATTATGTCATAAATAAATTTATTTATATGATGTATAAAAATTATAAATAAAATAAAATGATGTATTAAATATATTTATCTTTATAATAAATATTTATAGTTTAAAAAATCACATATATAACTCAGTATAATAATTTTTATCCTATGTTATATTTGTTTATGTTGTATTTTCCTTAACTACAAATTAATTTTTTTAAATAGTCTTTTTCACTTACAAGTAGAACCATGAGGTTCCCAAATCAACCCAAGAAATACCATAGTGGGAAATTTATCATCAAATTGGATTAGGACACATGTCAGGGTAATTTAATATTATATAATATTATTTATGTTACCCATATTTAAGAGATTTACCATTTAACCATGGTAAAAAAAATATTTACTGACGTTACTATTCATAATGTCTAAAAATAAATGCTACCTATTTACACAATTTGGACCTCATGATTCAATATATTGAATCCAATTTTTAAATTCAAGACACAAATGTTTTGGAAATTAATTTCCATTTTCAACACCAAAATGCGTGTTCTAAAAAAACAATAACTATCAAAAGAATGACAATAGATTATGTTAAATTTTAATGTGAAATTACTTCCAAAAACCAAAATTGTATTAAATGGTAAAAATATATTCTATTTAAAATTTAAAAACAATTACAAATATAATATAACCATATATATTTTTAGATTAATTATATGTTTTGAATTAAAATGGAGTATTTTTAACTATTCATCAAAAAATGAACTTTATCAGACAAATACCAAAATATTACCCAAAGTATATTTTGATGTAACCATTATAAAAAATAAGTTTATTTTATCAAATAGAACACATAAAAGTGACATAAACTAGATTTCAAAAAGGTTCTGCATCAAAAGGTGTCATTTCGACCTTTTAATGAATATTATAGAATTTCATTCTTACTATCAGATTTATTATTATTTTAAGTCTATAAAATTTGATGGGTAAAAGTAAAAACATTTTAAAAAATTTTTTAATCATATTTTAGTTACTTCTGTTCATTCCCTCCAATACAATGGCTAGGTGTTTAATAAAATTTAAAATAATAAAATTATTATTTTATTTTCAGTACAACTCAATGTTTTGAGCAACGTAAGATTTCAAAAAAAACTCATTGTTTCATGTTGAGTACGATATCAGATATAGTATCCATTTTAATATAAAATTAATATTTAATTCAAAAATATTAAGAATTATGAAAATGTCGTATTCTTTATTTACTTAGGATGTAAAAAGGGAACCCCCAAAAGCATTGATGACTCTATAGTAAACATCCAATTCTCTATTAATAAGTCAATAACAGGAAGTGGAGGTTATGGAATTATTAATTAATGAAACTAATTTGATTATTTGTGTAATTAAGATCATGTAATGAACACCATCTGACATAATCTAAGGGATCCCCTCTTTCACAGATTTATTCAAAAATTGCTTCTATATTATGTCTTTTTAAGTATAGTTCATAATGGTGGGGTATTATTTATCACCTCCCCCATATAGCCTTCATGATTTATAATATAATGGAAACCCCTTTTCCTCTCTTTAATCCCTCTTAAGTACACCTGGTACCATGCCTATATTCTATAAGGGATTCTACCCGAACCTCTATTATTCATTCGAGTTTCTCTATCATTATTTTAACCCAAATTAAATAATCTATTATTTTTGCTTACATATTTTAAATTATGCTTATATACTCCAAAATCATTTATCAATGTCCAAGAATAATTATTTTTTAGGTATCTACATGGTTTTAAGTGGTTCCCACCTCAATGCATCCCGAAAATGTATGTCCCATTAAGGGAACATCCCGAATTCGTACCCAATTTCAAGTACACTCTACCATAAGATTCAAGAACCCATTGTATTTATAAAACTATTATTTTCAATAAGAAAACAACTTGAATCACTTATGGATTTGTGATCAATATTATTACATTTTCTATTTTAAATGCATGTAACAGTTTTCCTTAAAACCACACTAATATATTTTAATGCTAAAAAATCATAAATACTATTTCTACATGTTTTCACTTCTATTTTACATCATATACCATTATATATTCCAATTTTACCTTATTAATGTCCATTTAAGTTCTAATTATTTTCTTTCATTGACACTTTTGTGATGCCCTCATTCATTACATTTTATGACATGATTATGATACACATTTCTTTCATTGGGATCCCTTATGTTTATGATTTTTTATGTATTATTCTCTAGGTGGCATGAAAATTGATGAACATGATAGGATGTGTGTGCCCTGATAATACTCCAATGAATATGATAATGTTGTGTCTCATGAGACGTTATATGAAACAGACTTGGTGGTTAGTATTTCCTTGTGATACCATGTGAAATGGTCTGGGTGGTCAACATTGAATTGTGCTCCTCAATGTGAAATGAGCCTGACTAGTGCTAAAGTTATGATTTATGATACTGCCACATTTCTATTAATAAATGTTTATATGATCCCTTTTTTATATGTTATTATTATATATTCCATTTTATATAATTACGTTATGATCTCTAACCCATGTGATAAATCAGTATTCTTATGTTTATTCTCTTATGGGGGTTTTATCTCATCCATTCATTCATGTGATTCCCAATGTACCTGAGGTAAATGTGCCATGTGACCTTATGTTTATTTAATTTCATGTGTGAAAAGTGTTACAGAACATAAAATAATATAAAATACATATTTTATAGTCATGTTCACCAATAAAAATGGTTTCATGACCAGAATAGAAGATTATAATAGAAATTAATAACTCGTCGTCCTTGAATGCAATCAATTAACACATCTCGGACAGTGTTTTCATTTCTTTCATATAAAAGAAGGGGAAAAAGAGATTATAATGAATTATCACATAAGAATAAAAATATTCATGTACATCTATGGTATTGGATTTTTCAAACCATATAGATGATTATAGTTTAGTAATGGAAAGAGTACAAAGGATGATGAAAAGGAAATGAAAGAAATGAGAATAATGAATTTTCCTCTTGAGATAATCTTTTTTGAGAGCCTATTAAGGGAATATGATTTGGTCTTTTGAGGATACCAAGGGCTTATGGACGTGGGGAAGGATCTTGGGGAGAGGTTTCAGAAGCATTTACGAATGATTTAAGGCATGATATGACTGGAGAGAAGAGGGGAGTGTCAGTGGTTTTTATATTGGAAGAGAGAGGTATTTTCTTAATACATTAATCCTTATTTTATTATTTTACCATAAGAAGAGAAATAATGATGATTTCATTTTCAATATGTGTAATATGTAAATTTCAATTCAAAGAAATTGTGCTAACATCAGCGGAACATCACCCATTACTCACTAATTAATGTTTTTAGCTTATTTTTTAAATTATCATATTTTACTATTCATAAAAAAATATAGTATTTCGTAAAAGTCCCAAAAATTCACACTAATCTTTTTTTCAACATGTAGAATCCAAAAAATAAATCAATTTTTCATAAATAATTTTCTAAATATTAGTAAATTTAATTTTAAATTAAAAGAAATATTTACTTGAAAAATATAGATTTTAAAACTGTAACTGATTTTATAATGCCTTCAAAAATTACTTAATGTCTTAGAAAAATATCATAAAACCAGAAGACATAAAATTGATAATATATGGAATCAATTTTGGAAAATAAATTTTCTTTTTAATTATTTAATTAATTTAAATTAATTATTTATGTTTTAAAAAAATACCAATACTTTTAATATTGTCAGATTATCACTTATACGATACATAAATTTTATTTATACATTCATGGGTGAGGTTAATATTATTTTTTATGACATACTTTTTATAAGGGTTGGTTACTATTAATATGTGTAGGTTACTATTCACCAAAAAATTATGTTTGTATTATTAGACTCCAAATATCTTACTGATCATAGCCATGTGTGTCATATTTTTGAAATTTAAAACAAAAAATTTACTATATTATGTTTGAAGGTGACATTGTACATAGTAGATCATTCTGTTGTGATTTAATGTAAGTATATGAACAACTTATAAGAATGTAAATATTAATCAATAAAACATTGATCTGTTATATTGTAAAGCATGCCAAGGGATGAACATCAACAGAAAAAATATTTATGAGGTTATTAACTACTATAATTTACCGTTTACCCTTTCTAAAGACATAATACTTTGAAACACAAAAATGAGTAAAGTCTCACTGAAGGAAAAACCTGAGTATGTACACAAGGACTTTAATATGGTTTTGATCAAATTTAAAAAGCACAGATAGATCTACTTGAGTGTATGATATTTTAATTACCCTATAAATCCACAACACGAATTCAATTATACATATTAATATGCATGATGATGACATGGCCTATGTCATCGTTTGTCCTGCGGAGCTCCACGAAAAAATGGAAATCACTATTCAAAAGAAGTACATTGAATGTGTTTTTAAAATATATGAAAAAATGTTGGATAATTACATTATATTCTCTAATGTATACCATAATAAGTTATTTTTCATTTTATTAACAATTTATTATGATTAAGAAACATTCAGAATTATTTAAAATTTATATAATCCATTTGATTGTTATGTCAATTGTTTCAATTGTCGAAATGTTGGATTGTAATTTAGAGTTGTTCCATTAAAGTATCATGTCAATTTTTGGTTATTAGTGGACAATATAAATTGAAATCATTATTAAAAATGTTTTTAAATTAGTTTGTGAGACTCAATATGTGAATCCCCTCATCCAAATCACTCATAATCCCTTATTCATTCCAGCAGTTAAACATGGTTCTAAAAATAGTGGTTTTGGGACTGCTACATTCCATGAATAAGAAGATTCCCATTATTCATTGATACCATAGGAAGTAGGTGTAATTTAATAATCATATTGTGATCCCATACATGCTTTTTTGAAGCATAGAATTAGAAAAGAATTATCACAAATGAAAAGGGTAAGATGTTTATTATCTATTTATTATTCATTCCAAATGATTTGATAGATTTGGAACTAAACTGTATTTTGATTTCATTATTTTAGTTCGATTTTGATGTTAGTTGTCCCTATAGAATCTAAATGTACCATCAGAGTATATCTATCTTATTTTGGATTGAATATTAAATGGGTAAAATAAACTAGAGAATTCATTTTACATTTAACATATAATGGTTGAAGCCAAAAAAAGTGTTTCAATTCATGATTGTTCCATATCAAGGAATATAATTTTTAAAATGAAGGTTTTGTTCTCGAAATCCATAACAACATAAAATAGTCAAAGT
The DNA here is from genome assembly GCA_963277665.1 of Viscum album. NCBI lineage: Eukaryota > Viridiplantae > Streptophyta > Magnoliopsida > Santalales > Viscaceae > Viscum > Viscum album. Next base: position 510,822,047 of record OY728141.1, on the reverse strand, counting down.
AAATGATATGTTTCATTATTTGGAATAAAGTCATTAAATATAGATCACTATTTGAAAAATATATACATTGTGGTTTGTTGAGCAATATTATGTGGTATCCATCAAAATTATGATGAACAATGGTATATGATAAGCCATTTTGGAGAGTTAATTACATCATAAAATGGTATGTTTATCCTAATGGTATAGAAAAATATCTTTTTAAAATCTTCCTTTGATAAAATAGAAAAATATTACAAAAATTTCATAGTTAATTTAATTCCATTATATCAAAATGGGTTTCAATATTCCATGGTATAATTCATGGTCTGAATAATTTTTGAAACACTAATTTTGTTAATATTACCAAAACCTACCCCAATGCATTCCCAAGGTTCTTTAAACAAAACCAATCATATATAGAAATGTGATACTGGTATATAGTGAACATACATTGTGTAAAACTTATAATGATTGTATAAGTTTATAACATGTAAAAATATAAATGTTTTTATTTGACGTTATTAATATCCAAAAATGGGAATATAAATGGTTTATATTAAAAGTATTTTTTGGAAATTTTTAATCTGTTTAAAATGGGGTTTTGGTTCTTGTGATTAATGATTTAAATAAAATTTAATGTGAAATATTTAATTTATTATAATTGTTTACATAAAATAAGAAATATTTTTTATTTGGGAATAGATTATTTTATATGATATCATATATTTTTAATATAAAGGACTTCCAATTTGAACAATGTAATTGATAATTTTTAATTCCTATATATGATAAATGTGAATTTTTTCTTTTTATATATGATGAATTATTCTGTTTTATAATTTTATTTTTAATTGATCATAAATATTTATGTTGGGAATAAATTTATTAAATTTATATTTTTAATAAATATTCACTTATTTTTAATTATTTATATAAAACTTTATTTTATGAGATTTTATGTATTCAATATATTATAGATTTCAAATTGATTATTTAAGTTATCATATTTCAATTTAAGGAGTCACGTTATCAAAATGGTAATTGATGTAGTTTTATTCTACATTAGTTTTTGGATATTCTTGGATATGTGTTTGAATTATGAATTAGACTATATTTTATACATATTAGGCGATATACCTGTAGAAAAATTGGTGCATCACTTCTGTAAAGATCCATTGATAGAGGGATAGTTTGTAAAACTAGTCACTTTCCCAACAACATATACATTGTTCATAAAAGTGAGGGTTAGATACCTATAACTCCATAATTTCATTTATTGAGATTACATATTTTATTATATTCTAATTACTTCCATGAAATTGTTTTATATACATAATACCTGAAATGCATTTGGATATTTATAAATAATTTTTGTCTTCAATTTGAGTTGGAAAAAAAATCCATGAGTCGAGTAAAATATTAAACATCAATATGGTTTGAAAATATAATTTTGTTTGAATGAATAGGGATTAAAAAATGTATAATTATAATTACATGTTAAAAAAAGAATACATGGGATAAGATATTTGAATTAAATAACCATTAAAATTATATATATTATATTCTTTCTAAAGAACAAAATTTCAAGACCTCTATAATCATACATGGTAGGTCATTCTAATGTTGGGGTCTATAAGATTATCTTATGTAGGTTAAAAATGTAATTTATGAAAATAGTAGGATAATGTTCCTATTGTTTACACATTATTGGGATTACACATTTCTTGGAAACCCTAATAGGATGATGATACCATAGGAAAAAATGTTGAGTGAATTCATATGAAATATTAGAATAATGAATTCTCCAATAAACTATATTGTAATAATGCAAGATATGATTGTCACAATATCCAATGTAAATACATATTGGATGGGATACCTGATAACGAAAACCAAATCATAGTGAAATATGGATCCCAGAAAACTCATTGGTAAGACTAACATTAGATGGGGTCATTAATTTAGATAGATGATATTTAATTGAAGTCAATATTAAATGAATTAATAAATTATAGTCATCAAATAAAGTTTTATAATATAGATAAATTAAATAATCATCATAGACTATTACATTATGGTCAATATTTTAGAAAAGAAATCAGAATTTAAGTAATAACTTATTATTTTATAAATGAATAATAATTATTCTTATGTTGTAAGAGAAATAAATGTGATATAATAAACCCTTATTGAGTAACCATAATTATAATTTTTTTAACAAGATAATATATTATCTTATGAGACTCACAACTAGATTAACAGGATGTTTTAAAGGAATTATAATCTTGGTCACCTAATAAATTTTTTATCTTTTATCAAATACTCTACATGACTCAATATGTTTATGGCATGAATATACTAATGGAATGTTAAGTCATTTCCTATATATTCAATTCTTTATATAATCATCCATGGAAATATTCATATAATATAAATTCTTATAAAAAAATTACCTTATTTTATCGATTTGTTAAGGGTAGATGAACGTGGAATGAAATGTTTATGTTCTAGTATTGTGTTAATAATATTATTTTCATCAATTTTATAAATGTAAAATATCATCATAATGTCAAAAAATGTTTCTTTAGGTAATAATAAAATTTTATTGAATGCTAAAGAAATTTCTAGATAGGATGTAAAATGTTTCCCAATAAAGTAATTTTTCGCAAAACATTATGGTGTCTATGAAATATCTAGGAGATTGTAAATAATATATCAATGTTATAGAATGAATTCATAAATTTTAATTGTATATATAAAATTAATACTATATTTTTAAAAAAAATTAATATTAAAAGTTATAAATCATGTTATAAAATCACTGAGCTTATAGTTTTCCACAAAATAATGAATGAAATTTTGTTTAAATAATAATGTTGATTAACTGTAATATTTCTTGATTAATAGATTTGAAATAATAGATGTGTATAGTTATCTATTTTCTATTATATAATAATATTTTGTGTTAACTATTATTTTTTAGTGACCTCATTATTTGATGGTCTTAATATGTATGGTTTTTGATTCATAAAACTTTAAAAAATTATTATGAAGGAGAAAATTTTAATGGTACTTTACTCTAGGATAAATGTTTTTTAACCTATATATTTGTTAAAATATGAGTTAAAGTTTCCCCAACAAATTATAGATGCATTTTTTGAAAATTAAAATCATTTTAGCAAAATAAATCTTTGAAAATAGAGGAAAAATATTAGATAGGTATTTTTATAGTATTTTTGTTAAATATTCACACTAATGGAAATGTGATTTATTTAATTAAATTTTTTTTCATATATTATGATTATATTCTTGAGGGATTATAGTTTTTCATAGGAATAGTAGTGCATATTGAGAGTAAGAAACATTCAATATATTATAAATAAAGTATTATGATAATAAAAAACCAAATATAAATATCACCTAATATTGAAACATTATTTATTGTATTAATCAAAATAGAAATGTAATGAGTTATATTTTGTTATCATGATAGAGAGAATATTACATAATATCCTATATGATTTTAGGTTATTCTAGTATAGATAAATTTAATGAGTTACAGTTAGTTAAAATAATAATTTGAATGACCCTTAATATCATTAGGTTTTTAGGATGTGTTAGTAATATAATATTGAATAGAGATTCATTATTTAAAAATTTATCTAAAATAAATATTTTTAATGTAATAATAATAGGTATGTTGATGATGATGATGAAAATAAAAAGGGTTATATATAAACACCATATCATTTTACATCATAACAATAAATATTTTAAATATAAAGATTATGTTAAATGAGTTGGAAATTTTGAATATAATTCTAATGTCTCAAAATTATTAAAAACAATTCTTCATAGATGTTACTCTCTAAAAGAGTTTAGTGTGAGAGTTTAATTATATGGTAACATATAGATGTGGAAGGAATTACATTATGATATAATGATATTGAAAAAACCCATAATATCATATAAAATTTAAGGTTGATACATAGGTAGATTATGTGAGATGTTATTTTTTAGGAACTTTTGTATGATTTTTTCAGTATTATTAAAAAAATTAAGAATATAAAATGAATCATGTTATATAAAATTATTTTTACACTTTATTATTATTTCACATTGGCAACAAATTTTTGGTGAAGTGAAATGTTAATTGACCTATCATGTTTTTAATTTGAGTTTTCCCTTACTAATGATCATTGATATACGATATGTTTTCATTAAATACACTTTTTATTCAATTATTTTATCCCCACAATTATTATAATACATAGATTGTAGACAATAAGGTTTAGCTCATGGTCTCTAAGATTTATTAAGAAAGATAATATAAAACAAAAAAATAAAGTTGTACAATAAAGACCCCAAAAAAAATTTACCAACAAATGAACCAATAACATCTGAAGTGTAGCCCCCCCAACAAAAAACTCACTTGAAGCCCAATAGTATATGGCCCGAGGTCTTACAATAGGCCCATTCTGGATTTATCATGTACCAAGGGTGCACCTCACATGCCTATTGTGATCCAACCACACCATCGCGTGGAAATAATCAACACCAGAAGTCATCACCGACCACAAAAATAATAGTATTATTCCAAAAAGACACATATGATCTGGTTTAAAGGAACCTGAACCCAGCACGCTAGACATTAATTATATAATCATCCCTACTTGCCAATTCTATAAATTTTAGGTTGATTCTTTGTAGTAATTGAGGACACTATTTTCAGAATTGACACAATGTGCATCTCATTTTCAAGCTGTGAACACCAGCTGCTCCACTCAATATAGTCTCGATAATCTCTCTAAATAGAATATATTATTTGATACATGCATCCCACTCACACGATATTCCATCGCCATCCCTCGGGGAACCTATTTCCACTATGATCCTTGGCCTAACTCAATCAACCACCAAGGCCCTAGAAACAGTATACATCAATGTGTATGTTAAAACACCACAACGTCAATTTGACCGTCCTTGTTGGCCACATCCCGTGTCATCAACCATAACCTGATGTCACACATGTCTATAATGGATATCCTCTCCCCTTAAAAGCTGAGATTTTAATCTAATCCACACTATACCAGTCTCTCAAGTCATCATTTTACTCACCGACGCCTCCACACATGCAACGATCTACCCCACCATTTTTATATTTCAAGAGAAATTCCATATATTTTAGTTTATAAGGGTCTTTTGGATATTATATAAAATAATTAATTATTGATTCGTATTTTGTACTTCATTTTATGGTTTTTTATGGAAATTATGCATTTATTATAGTTTACGTAAATTTTTAGGTAAATTGAAGTTGAATTGATCATGAAGTAATATTAAACAATAAAGAACATACAAGTATCATGTTCATGAAGTAATAGAGGATTAACATTATATAAGATAACTGGAATCGGGTTTGAATGATATAAAGGCCCTGGAGTAGATTGTGTAATTTGTAGAAGACACATAAGAATGGAAAATTTTTCTTAATATATATGGTTCATTATTCATGGATCTATTGATGTTCAGGATTAATATTGAGTCCATTAATAAGAAATATTATAATGGTCTCCAATTTATAAAACCATGCATGTGATACATAAAGGTCCTTTTAATGACCAATGTGTTGTGAAAAAATAATATGGATGGTTTATTAAAGTAAAACCCACATTTCTAATAATACAGAAGGGTGATACTCATGGAGAAAACTCGAAGAAGCTTTTTGAATAAGTGTATTACACGTTTCTTAAGATGAAGAGTAATATCACATGAATGATGGTGCCAACCAATAATATTTTTTTAGAATCAATATTTTCATGCCATGGAAACTAATGTAGCATCATATGGGATATATGTGATTTCCTAAGATAGATAATAAGGTATTCACTATAAAACCAAAATTGAATATAAACTTAAAAAAATGTAATTTTAGATGATTTTTAAATTTATTCATTTTCTTTTGAGAAATAAATGGATAATAACCATTTTGGTCAGACACATAGAAGATATATTACTACACATTATTTTAAATTCAATTTTAATGTTTGAAATTACTAAAATAGTTGTGTTGTATCATCCTATAACCATTTAAAATTATTCCCTTTTGTATATTAGATGAATTTATTAATACATATAGGGAATTGAAACCAGTATAAAATCAAGAATTAAATATGTATATCGAGTATATTAAAGATATTCGATAATACTATGTGTGATAATTTTTAAAATAAATGAAATTATAGGGAATATAAAGAGATCATTTTGTTTTTACAAGGGATAATTTTCATGAAAATGGGGATACACCAACATTAATTGATTTTACTTGGGCAGAAATCGACATATATGGATTAATAAGTTAAAATGAATGGAGAATTCAGTTCTCTTATTCACATTTCTTTGTAAATGATTGTAGTGATCTAGTCAAACCGTGTGGAACCCATTCTAATTCTTATTGATTCTCGGTATCTTATTCAAATTATTATATATATATTTTTCCTTAAATAAATAGTTTTATTTGTTTCCAATCCATTATATCTTCTAACTAAATTTTGATTTGTTCTTAATCCTATATAAATATTGTAGTTTTTATGAATGTGAACATTTAATAAGAAATATCATGTTTTAGAGTATAATTTATTTTAATAAATTTAATTTTTTTTCTTTGAGTAATTAGGCCACTTTCACATGTGGGTAGCACTAACATTAATGTTTCACTATAAATTTACATATAATAATGTGTGAAAATTATTGTTTTAAATTGTACTATGGTGAATTCAAATAGGTATACTATTTGATGGAAAATAAGAAGGTGTTGTACAATGATCAAAACCAGTTAATAGTTGTTGTTATTAAATAATCCCTCACAGATTCTTCAATTTATAATATTTTTTTACCTCATTCATTCATAAACTAAAGAACCCCATTTTTATACATTTTCAATATAGTAAGGAATGATAATTAAAAGTGAAAAAATATACTTAGTTATCAACCTCCTTGAAGGAAAACCATGAGTACTGCTATATTGCATTACTTGGGACACTTTTATTGAATGCGATTAATGAAAAACCCAACAATTTATGTGGAACTATTGATGATGTGGTTTCAAAAGTTGTTTAAATATATTTGTATGTAAATAATTTTAAATAATTAATTAGATTCGTTTTACCATAAAATGGATAGCAGCTATTACTTTTGATCACGGGAAATTCGGGTTTTATAAGGGAAGAAGATAGTTTTTTCCCCTTTGTATGAAGAAAATTTTAAAGATTAACATAAAATTTTTCATATCCATGGGTTATCCTACCAAATAATTAATAATAATAGGGTTTAAATTTGAATTAATCATGTTAGAAAAAAATAACTCAAAAATAATAAGCCTCGATATATGAATATAATCAACAAAAATATTTGGAATACCTTGAAGAACCTCCTATATTTGGAGTAAATTAATATTTAATTTGTGAACTCCAAGTATTTCATTGGAATCCTGGGAAAGACACACAAAAACAACTTCTCGATCTTAGTTATCTCTCTGTTAACAAGACACCATTGAGAGTTAATTATGACTAAATAAAGATTCAATATTTCATATTTTCTTATATTTAATAGAATGGGATTTGATTTTTAATCTAAATCAACTCAATTAAGTGATTTGAATGAGTTAAAGATTTATTCCTCACAAAAAAAATCCATCCTCTAGAAAAGAATCCATAAAGAATGAAATAAATGGGAATAAAGAAACCAAATTTGATTTTTTTCATGAGTATTTGGAGTGATTTAAGATATTTTTATGTAGTTTCCACCACCATAAATTTATTAAATAATTATTGATTTATTATTTTTATAAATTACTTATTCTTTCTTTATAGAACATGATATAAGATGATTCATAGTGTTCTATAGTGGATAAAACTAAAACTACCATAAGAAATATTACTGATATAATGGAAAAATAATTTAGAACATGGTTGATGATTCATTTGAAATATCCCAAGGAATTACCTACTTTAACATATGAAAATAATATTAATATGTTTAAAATTATTAATATTACCACTATTTTGGGCACTATGATATTTTCCAACATTTTACTAAACTATCCCCATGATGAAAGAAGATTAAATACCAATATTCACTATGTAATTTTTACCTTAAATGAGGACCATATTTACCAATGACCATAAAGTAATAAATTTCAAAAATTTGGTAATGATATATTTCAAGGAAAATTATTTAGGCAAAAACATAACATCGAGTACCTTTTTAATATTATTATACATAAAACATGGGATGAAATTACCAATTCAATGACAATATTAAACATCATAAATATTAAGAAAGTTTCTCTAAATTATAATAATCAAACCCAAAAATTTCATACATATTTATAAAATATAATGATTAAACAAGAAATAATTTATAGACTACACAACCCACTCAGAAATTTGAAATACAGTTTAGTAAAGTTATAAATATAAAATTAATGTTGAAAACCATTTAACTCAATTTTGGTAAATATATACTAACAATTGATGAATAACAAAAAAATGATTGGAATACTTCATTTAAAATCTAAATTAAAACCCAAGGGAAAGGGAAAATAAAATTTTGTTGCTATAAAACTACATACCAACACTATGTTTAATAACCGTAGTGATGTGAATTGTAAAACTCAATATATTATTATAAGATCAACACCTTATCCCTTTTATTTAGAGTATATTTATTAGATACCAACACATGTTTAGCCAACAGAAAATTTACAAAATTCTATGAATGATAATTCATTATCAATAGATGATTTTTTCATGAGATAACTCAAAAGTATTTGAGTATAATTATAGGGTATTATTCTTCTAAAAAATTGTAAATATGGTTAAACTACATTCAAACCACCACTAACTCACACAAGGGGAATCACACTATATAAATATAAAATCTGGAATAAATTCGATAAGATGATATTAGTAAATTCTATGAATGTATATTTTTTCACCATTTTTTTAATATGGTGAGACATATTCCTAAATATACCAAATTCAGAAAATAAATACACTCTTATAAGAGGAAATTAAACGGGGGGAGAGAAATTGTACCTTAGAATGTATTTCTTTATTCAATATACTCAACCAATAAATTGAAAATATATTGGACCTTTTAAAATCACATGAAATTTGTGTGAGTATGAAATTAAATATATTTTTTAGGCTTAGAATCTTCCATAAATTTTATTCATCATGTTTATTACTCAAAATTACTAGTTGAGGAACTAAAACCTACTAAAATAATGATTCATTTCTCCAACCAAATCACAAATAAAACACCGTGAGAAATTGAATATGTGTCTATAAGAGTTATAAATATGATTTTACATATATATTTTGATTTTTTAGTCATAGAAGATGATAGTTTTACACCACAGGCTCCATTAATTTTAGAATTTCCTTTTATTATAACTAATTAAAAATATTAAATGTTTACAAGAAAAAAACTATAACATTATTTTAGAATTAAAATAATTAAATTTTAGTTTTTTGTATCCATGATATATCCAATAGCTAATTACATAGACCACCACATAAAAATGATGTATTAGTTATCTATAATGTCATTTCTATATTTCACTAGTAATGAAGCACCATTTTTTATTTTTTTAAAATTGATGTCTTCATTCAAATAAACATTGATTTTTCAAATTATTAATGTGTTGAGAGGGTACATTAATTAAATTTTGAATATAACTTATATAAACCATATAAAAATTAAAAAATGGATTCGATTAAAATTTTTTAGAACCATAAATGTGGGAAATCGTCTTATTGTTTTATTTTAAAAGATGATAAAATATTATGCCAATGAATTGTTTCATGTTACAAAAATATTTAAATTGATACTTAAAATTCATATCTCAACTAATTTTTTGAATATGGAATTTATCCTTAATATACAACTTTTTCAAATCTATTTAACACATTTCTAAAACTATAATAATGGGAACATCCACTTATTTCAAATGTATTTTGGGAGTTGATTTAGTTTTATTGTTAACAAAACCCAATTTTTCAATATAAAATAGCCCACCAAATGTATAATTAAAATTAATTACTACGAATCCTACAAATTCCATTTTAGATAAAATGAAAATATTCATGTGTTGTTTTAAACAGGGATATAAGTATATCAATAAAATCAGTTTTTTGCATTATTTAAAGAGAATAATAATCCCTTAGATAGACCCCCACAAACTAGCATGGAGTGTGTTGTTATATATTCATGTATATAATTCAATTATAGTTTGATACCAAACATGTTATTCAATGATAGTGGAGGTTAAATCATAAAATTTTTTAGTTAGTTAATAAAAATTGATCACTTAGATTGTTGTGGGATTTTTTTACCAATTTTTGATATCCAATGGTTTATTTCCTTCTATATAGTGCCAAAAAGAGTATTTTCACTATATTAATGAATTTCTTTTGGGATATTTTCCATATTATAATTAAAAATAATTGATATTATTTATATATTGCGATAAACACAACATAGTATGTAGAATTATTGACTTTCCTTTTCGTTTCCATAAGAAAAATATTGAAATAATTACAATGTATTCGAATGAAACTTTTTAGGATGGGTTTTCAAGATACTTTCAGATTAAAATTTCTACATAGAATCAATAAAAATCAAAAATTACAAATCTATATTGTGTTATTTCATAAAATAATTATATGTTAATTATGAAATTCTCTTGGAAATATTAAAATATATATGATTTATTTTTTAGTGGGGTGTGTGGAAGTTTTATTTGATGATTTATCAACATATGAATAATCTTTTGATTTTTCATTAATGATTAATTTATCATCAAAAGTGTTTTTTTCAAAAACTTTTTTCTAAAATATGATAAATTTCCTTGTATGGGGGATCATGTTATTGCGTTGGGAATATTATTATCTATGAATAGAAGAAAAAAATTATAAGCCCAAGGATAATAATATTTCATGAGTGATGTTTATGAAAATTTTGAAAAATTCCATATCATTCCTTATCCATGTAAAATTTTATTTGTGACTTATAACAGATTTCAGTAAGATAGACATGACCTTGTCTAGATGTCTCAGAATATGTCTTTATTTTTGTTCTATGATAGTTATAAAGAATCCTATTGGGAGATGAAATATATGTATATTTCTTTTAACATTTTATAACATCCATGATGGTATGTTACATTTATTTAATTACTATTGACTTCAATTTTTGTCTTTGTATTTCATTGAATAAAAATATTTAAACTTTCCCTTTGTAATAGGTTATGTATTTAAGACTCCATAAACAAATATAATAATTATATAAACATTGGTAAAGAGTTATATTTCATTCTTATTCCATTATAAAAATTTCTTTGTTAATATTAATGATGAAAAGTGATTGACTACAATAGAAATTATATTATAAATTTTTTATTAACAAACAATAATAAAAACTAATGATACTGATATGGATTTTTTTAATGCATGATTTTTTTATAAAAATAATCGATATGTTGGTTATTGAGAACTTAGTGGTTTAACATTTGAGTAGAATACCCAATGGTCTAGGTGAGACCCCTAAAATATATGTACTTATTAAAGAAAAATAATTTAAAATTAGTATAATAAAAATTATTGTTTCAAACAATGGATTGATAAATTTTTAATTTGACGGTTTATAACATATTTTATCAGCAATTTTCAATTTTAAAATGTATCCATGTTAGTGTGTGAATTTCGAAAGTAAATATAGTATAACCTTTACTTATGGGTGATTCTATGTTACTAAATCCATACAAAATATAATAAATATTCATAAATAAAATCAGTGATGGAATTTCCCCAAAAAATATGTTATTGTAGATATTGAAGACAAAAAAATAATAGAAATTAATGTGAATAATATAGGTTTTTTTACTACCATTTTCAAGAATGATTTTCAGTTATATGAAATATGTACAACTAGTTTGTTATAAGTTAATATTTTCAGGATAATGGATATGAATCAACGACCTATATTATTTTTTGTTGTATTTTACATTTATAGAATTGATTTTATATGCCCATTTGTCCATTTATAAATGACACTTATATTATTTATCTTGAGGACTATCTGTCTAAGTGGGTGGAGTTTATTCCTACTAGAAATTCTAATGCTAATGTAGACTCCAAATTTTTATTAGCTATCTACTTTGGTAGAATTGATCTTCATAGATATATCATCATAGATCATGGAACCCAATTTTAAATTATAATTTGGTGGTTTTTTGAGTAAATATTAGGTTATTTGTAGGGTTTATTCTCTTTAACATCATTAAAAATTTTATGTATTGAAATATTTGATAGAAATGTCAAATAAATTCATGGCAGCACTATCAATCAAATCATATATTATTAGATCTTGATATTAGATGATTCTATTTAGTAATATTGTTTTTATTGTTAATATTCAATAGTAATATAAACATTTAGGTTTCAGTATGGGGGATATTTTTATTTACCTATTGAATTATAAAATAATTACTTTTCTGTTATCGAAAATTTTATAATGAATATTTATGAAGATATAAAAGTAAGGAATATTTTCATTCAAGAGTATGAAGAATTTAGAAAAAATGGTTATAAAAATTATAGGATTTACATAGACAAAAAATAATTCAATGATGAATTGATTCACATTATGGAGTTTAAAGCGATATAATGTGATTCTATTTGATTCCTCCCCATATAATTTTTTATATAACTTTCATTGTTAAAAGTTTTGAATTTTTATTACTACAAAAATTTTACATATGGGTTTTGGAAGATTAGTCAACTAGAGAATGATACACTATTTATAAATAATATGACTAAATTAAAAATTATTATATAAAATTATAAAGCACTTATAATGGGGTAAATTAGTATTCGTTAATCAATTGAGTGCATATATAGATAGGTTGTTTCAATTATTCTCATTAATTTTTTTTCATTATAATTTTTAATTTCAATTTAATATAGAAACTAGTGCATGGTGAGAAAATTTCCCAAAAATAAGTTTGCGTGGGGGATACTATATTAGTTTAGTATTTTTGCTATTTTTTATTTTTAATTTATGTTTTTCTATTTTGGAATTTTTCGTTCTTTTTAACCACATTTGGATCTCAATTTGAATTCCTATATATGACTCGAAACATTATTCAATCTTTTTAATTGATTAAGAACATGTAAGTAAACATAGATAAATTATGAACGACACTATTTTATCAAATTCAAAGATTGAAAATTTTAGGTAATTTTTTTTTTCAATATAATGACATGAAATATCTTATAGTATTAAAATTGTATAACAATGATTTTTCCAAACCACTATTGATAAATTCTTCACAATAACCCCACTTCTTGATAAATCCAATTCATTCTTGATTAACACGAACCAGTTATTATTTTTTGGAAAACATAGAACATTATGGAACCAAGTTTTAAATGGTTGTGGTATTATTTTTATTGAAATTATTCAATGTACAAAATTAATTTTTTATTTTGGAATACCCTCGTTAATGGTTCTTGTTATCCCTTATAATCCTTAAAAACATGTGTACTATGAAAAATTACAAATATTAAATCCCTTGTCAACCTACACTTGATGAAATTTCACAGTCATAAATAAACTCATGTGTGTGGGAGTGTTTTTTTTTTGTGGTTGTTGTATCAACCGTATATATTTGGGAGTTTATTTGGAAAGATAAAATAATGGAAAAGACAAACATTGTGAGAAATTATGATGGAAAAAATAATAAAATCTATTATGGGTAATATTGTGATGACATGTACTTTAAAATATTTGATGGGATGTTCACAAAATTGATTCAAGTTTAAATAATCCTGAATAACATCAAAATTAAACTAATAAATTCTAATTACCAAAATCTAAATAGATGAAAAATTTGATATAAGTAAATATATGATAAGGTATATTTTTTAATACTATGTCATTTTAGGTGTGAATCTTTCATGAAAAGCAAGGCATTGGGTGTGGAATTATTTTAATGGGACGTGAGGGGTATATTAATCTTGAATGTAACACTATAATATTCATTTGACATTAAATAAAGAAAACGGACCTAATTTTATGTCAAGATTATAATATATAAATCAACCGAACACTTGCCCATGGAATAACACTTGAAATTATCCTTATTAGAATAATTATTTGACTCTTTGATTTGGGATTTATGAAAACAACAAGCCTATAATGACCCTTTCATGCATTCGTAATTATAAAAGATATTATAATATTCATACTTGTTTGATGATAGAAATACATATAGGGTGGTAGGTATTAACATTCATAGGAGGATGAAAGATTTAGAAATGAATAATATATAATATATAGAAGAAATATAGTTAGGGTCTTCTACAAATAATAATAGTTTTTGATTCCATGAATATAATAAATGGAACCCATATTTGATATTGTGTTGAAATTAAAATTGTTAACATTTTTGGTGCATACATGTCATGGAGTCCGAGGATTATATTTGTTATAATTGATAGAGAATGTATTTTCATTACTATTTTTTTATTCATTGATTTAATCCCGTCTATTTCGATATTTTATGATAAATTGTATAATTTTTTTAAAGGGTATTTTATAATTTAATTATTTCATTATTTTAAATTAAATGAGGTCAAATTGATATATAAGTAATGTACAAGCATGAACTATCATTATGGACCGGGTTACAAAAGTAAAGGTGTCTAAACATTCCACAAGTTAACATCATCATCAAATAAATTTTTATTCAAAAGATATAAAGTAGGACACAAAAGGCCCAAAATATATGTTGGGGAAACATTATATGGGGGTCTTAAATGATGATGACTGAGGGAGTCCCCTATAATGATATTAATCTGCATCAGTTTCAGGCTATTATAGTTATGGTGAAATAAGATCTCTGGTCCTTAAGTGTCATGCAAGGATGGATAGTCTATAACGATATTCCCCTCCCACTAGGTGTGACAAACTCTAAGGTTGTTTTCAGTGATATCATGAAACTCAAGGATGGTATAATCAATATACCATGGGAAAACCCCCAGACCTTGGAGTGTGTTGTGAACCAAAATTGAGTTTGTTTGGTCTTCAATGAGACCCAATCCCCTCTGTCTGCAAACTATGAGACCTTTTAGCATGGTCTTTGCCTCTGAGATTATTGATGTACCTTGGCCCAACTGAATTGACAATTCCTGTATGATGAAGCCATAACTTTCATGAATGATCACCCCACAACGCATAACTCCTAAGACACATGAACTATCTGGGATTATCATTATTCCTTGGGGGTCCATATTACCCAATTACCAGTAGAAATATTCATGTCAGTTGAAGTATCATGGAATGTTTTTAAAGACTACTACAATGTAGGTTCCTCCATTCAAGTGACGAGAACCCTTACCTTATCAATAAGTATATTTTTTAACATTAATAATCTTCTTGAGCCCGAACAAAACCTACCGTTAATGAAATACCTATTCAATGCCTTCCACAAAAAAATCATCTTGCATGAAATACTAATGTATGTTCCTATATCTTTGGTCCCTCATCGCTCGAGCCATAGAACCAATGAAAAAGAAAGGGCTATTCAATCATGTCAGGTATGGAAAAAATAGTGAAATCACCAAAAAACTACAAAAACTCTTTTTCCCATTCTCTCTCATAGAATAGGTGACACCGGATTTTCCTATTATTACACATACAACTAACACAACTGGATTCCATACTGACACTACACCGCTTAATATTCTTGTTAGTGATGACATCTCTGTTACGAATTCTCCAAGTGAGAATGTCATATTTTTTGGGTAGGTTCCTTGCCCATAAAAACACATTCCAGTCGCTCCCTGCGGTCTTCATGGATGAGACCTGATGATAGTTCTTGGTCATGAAAGTTCCTGGGGGAGTCGATGTTATCACACATCAATATGTTGCTGAGGTCAACTCGATAAGCTGGAACATTTCTAGCTTGACCCTATCCAAAACATCACTTATTAATGGAGGATGAAGGCTGGACTCTCTAAATGAATTTTTTTGTGGCTAAGAATCTTGAGAATCCAATGGTCACCCCACACTGGTAAATTTGATTTCTATAAATTCATTAGATTAGTTGGTGTGTTTTCAAAAAGATATATTAATATGGAAAATTATGATAATATGTAGCAGTTATTCTTACAAGATAATGACATGCGTTAGATTTTTTGTGAATATACTAAGAACAAATATATCAAATAAATACAAATTAATAAAAGTAATGAAGTGATACATAAGTTTCTTTTCTATAATCCATGTTATAAGTAAAATTAATATTTACGGTATCTAAAATTAAAAAATTAATTCCCTTTAATACATAAGGATCATACAATAAGAGAAAACTCAACCATTATTCAATCAAATGACTCATTTACTGTTTTAAATAATCAGAAGGCCACAAAAATGAGGGTTAAATATTTTAAAAAATTTTAAGAATCAAGTATGTTATGGTGTATCAACTATATTTTATCCAAGGAGGAGATATGAGTCACCAAGGGAAGAAAGATTGTATATTCACAATAATACTACAATGGAATGGAATCTCAAAATAAATCATTTAAAATGGAAATTTACAAGATATATATTCCTCTAATAATTGATTATGAGTTTCCTATTTTTGGTTGATAATTTTTTCAGGCCTCCAAAATATCTATATTTATATGTTTTTTCTTATACCTATTCACCATATCACAATGCTAAAATTTTTGTGTGGAAACATCTTGTGATGCTTTAAAAGTAATCAATTTTTTGTGATTGGATAAATATAGTAATTCAAAGAGGAATTTGATCCCAATATTCATGGAATAATTGATGTTGAGGACTATGGATATTTGAAAGAGGGAAGAATTCAAAGAGAGGTATTTTTTAAAATAAGAAGAAATTAACTGGAAACTAGTGAAGATACAGAGGTTTGAAAAGATGCAATTTACATTATAAAGAGTGACACACCATTATAACATTATTGGACTAGGGTAGAATTAAATATCAATCAGTTATGCTTCAATTTGTAATTTATTTATTTATTATCTTAGCCATGTATAGCTATGTCTATAATTATATTGGGATTGTGGAGACCTATGGACACCCTTCTGATTATTTGAAACTCTCTTTATCCTATTTTCAAATCCATAATTTTTTTATTTTCAAATGACACATTTAAAGGGTATGTTTGCACCACAACCAACTCAAAACGTTACTAAGAAGCACACATCACGATCCACCTAATAAAAATTGAAATATAAATAGACCACATGAAAATTTTCCAAAAACAAAATTAAAAAGGATAAAACACCACCATACTCTGACTACGAGCTAGACCATGTTCTAATTTCACCATCAACCACACACTTACAACCACCGCCATCATCCACAATAGAGCTGAACACATCCACATCGTTGAGAAACAAGATGTCATCACCATCTTCATCCCGATGTTGTCTTCTCAAACACAAATCCCAAATATCTGGAACTTCTTTGAATAGCTCCAACTGGGATAGAATATGGGAATTATGGATCTATATAAGATAATAAAATGGTTGATTGTAGGCTGAAAAATAGAAAAAATGTAATGTCCCGGAAATTTCAAGTAAATTTTTACTTAAATACTTTGCAATTTTACGAGTTTTCGATTTTTGACGGCAATTGATTCGGAGCCCTAGTGTGCCCGAAATAAATTTCTGAAGTTTTTTCGGGATCGTTTAGAAAACGTATGTGCGGGTTTATCTATCTTTTGAACCGGTGCCCGAAATCAAAATATGAGGGCACCGATGAACTCATAGCGCCGGTATTCTCTGAAGGGGACCTTTACCACAATTGTGTTTTATGTGGGTTGAGAGTTAATATTTAGAGATTTAGAATAAAATAAATAAAATCTGTAGTACACAATTTTATTTAAGGATGGTGTTTATTTCATCCCAAGGGGACCCACACCCACATAACCTCCCATGAGAGTATTTAGTGTGGTGGGACCCACACGTTCCCTAAACCATTCATCTCCCCATAACTCCCCTTAACCCCATTAACACCCCCTTTAATTAATTCATTAACTCCTATATTTTAAATTTTAAACTCTTTACGTCCCTCTCATTAGTTTTTCCAACTCAATTAATTAATATCCTTATTAATTAATTGGCACATCTCCTCTTTTGAATTATTTTTTATTTTCATGGCATTTCATAATAGTTGGATAGGTCTATTATAATATTGGCATAACAAATATTTTTTGTGGGGGAACCTATGGAGAATTAGAAGAGCTTCATTCTTCAACGAAGAACACCGTCCTTCTAATGAAGAACCACTTAAGAATGATTATCATCTCCTTCGATCATCGTCCAAGCCAAAAGGAAAAGGAGCCACCCGCATTTAACTTCAACGACACGCCATCCTCGGCTCCTTCTCCGACGTCAACGAGTTGACGCCGTCTCCCCACGACGCCATTTTCCACGATGCCCGAATATCCTGAACATTATTTCGAGTTAGGGTTTTGTACAATTTTAAGTGAATAATTTGTACCCAGTTCTTTGTTAAATTTTCTGAATTTTCATCGGCCAATTCATTCCTCCTAACGTGGACGGGACTGGCCGAATGGACATGGCCTGACGAACCTCTGTAGTTTCTTTTATTTGCGATGAAGACTATGTTGGGAAGGTGGTAATGAGGAAAGGTAGTGATTGCACCCTGGCCATGGGTGGAAGACTCATGACCTGCAACTGCGGGCTGCTGGGCCGAAGGAAAACTGGCCAGCTAAAGCTGGCCGGGCCAAAGGGAGACAGCGGCGCCACAAGGGCCGCCACACTTCGGAAAAATGCGACCTGCGCCCGTGCGGGCCGCTTCAGCAATGAACTAACCGACTCGTCAGCCGACTGGGATGAAGGGGCTACGGCACCCATAGGTTTTGCGCCGAAGGATCGCGGCCAACCTGTATGGGCTGCTCGCACTAAGATGACCAGTCGGCTTAGACCGGCAGGACAGGAGGTCTGCGCCACTTGGCCAGCCAGGCCGCGCCGCGCCGCGCCATCTCGGGATGGTCCATGCCCCACCAGGCTAGGCCATAGGCTTCACCTAGCCGGTCTGACCCTCTACTAGGTCGGACCCGTCGAACTAGGTCGGGGCGACCCGCCAACCCAATAGGCTTGAAGGGTCGGGCCCGTTTCTATTAAATGTGAATAACATAAAGACCGCGTGTCCAATCGAAGCTTCGTTTGCAGCATTGGTACCCACACATTGAAGTGGTCCTTTTGCGATATTCTATGTGAGTTTCGGAAAACATAGGAAAACGGCCGGGTTTTGGAATGAGCGTATTTCCAACCGGGCCCTGGAATGGAAAACCTAATATCTCTTAGACCGGGCGTCTGATTGATGTGCCAGCTAATGTGTTGGGGTTTTTGTACGAGACGGAACATTGGGAAACATTAACTCCAAACATTGTGATAGTTGATGTATCAACCCCTTTGCTCGAGGAGCAGAACCTCCCGAAATTGATCTTGCTATGTGCGGGAACCCTATATCTTGCTGTGACAACATTGACTACCGTACTGGAATCCTCCATGGGTTCGGTGACGACGACTCCCGTACTAGAATTTTCCATTGGTTCGACATCGATAACTTCTTTTTTTGTATCCCATGTGGGTCTGACAGTTTGAATTCTTTTCTAGTATCCTACGTGGGTCCGACCGAGTAGCTGGTATAGTATCCTACATGGGTCTGACAGCTTAGTTGATCTAGTATCCTATGTGGGTCTGACAGCATAGATGAATCGGTAAATACATCTGATCATCTTTATCACTTTACAAAATATGTATACCTATGTGAGCTGAGTCTTTACATTCATTCCTTACCATCGGTTTGATTGAATTCTTTCCTATGTGGACAGGGTTGTGCTTGGGCTCGAGAGTTAGAGTCGAACTAGGATTTATGACATAGGTATATGTATGGGCATATACCTAAGTAGACTTGGTTGATACTTCGTGATTGTATCTTTCCTTTATAGATTATCCTTAATGGATTCTGGGATACCTTCGGGGGTCTCGGGGTCCCTAATGAGTATTTTTATACTCACCCCTACACGGGCTACGCCCGCACTACGTTGTATTGGATGCAGAAGACGGACATCGCTGATCATGGTAGAGACTTGTAGAGCTAGACGGTACCCGGAGGTGGACCACTAGGAGGGACGTACATGGAGCGGACGGATGGACCCGAGGTGCTGAGGAGACCTTTTGTACCTATACATTATGTGGGATTCCCAAAGGAAGACTCAGTGGTTGCTGTATTACTTTACTACTGTTGTACTAGACATTCAGTTGTACTGTACCTAATGTAGGGATTTATTTCCGGCCCCTTTCTTTTCAGCACTTACTTTTGTATACATTCTTACATTTTTCATGCATTTGTTGTGTACTCTATTGTGTGTGTTTACTATATAAATGAAATGACTTCCCTTTTTTATCAGGATTTACGCCATTGGTTATAGTTGCCATCCCCTGGCCTATGGAAGGCAGGATTTAGGGTAGTCACGGCACGTGCCCCGAGGACGGGTCGTGACAATTTGGTATCAGAGGAGTCGGTTCTACCACAGAACTCAGGATTCTAATTATTTATTCTCTTTGAAGAAATAGTGTTAAGAGTATTTATTGTGGTTATCTATCCAGGGAGTCGAGTGTTTGTGCGGCGGACGACATATCCATACCCCAGGACCCTAACCTCTGATTTCCGACTCAGTGCACGAAAACACTGATTGCATGTGTGTTTCCGTTGAAAAGTTTTCACTGTGATTACTTTGTGTAAGATCACTAGGTATAATGTTTTAACCATGGAACACCTTTTTCTTTTTAGGATGTCTCCACGAAGGCAGCCTTCTAGGGCTCCGAGTTATGTATGAGATGGTAGCCCACCGAGCGACGAGGCCTCGGTGCAGGGCCCCAACACAGCAGAGGCACCATTGGTACCACTACCCACTAGGCCTCCGATACTACCATCCCTAGCAGCAGAGAGTGAACTCTACCTGAGTGCATTGAATGAGTTCCAACGACAGAGGCCACCCAGGTTCCGAGGAGAGACGGACCATCAAGAAGCCAAGGATTGGATGGAGGCTATCGTCGGAATATTATGATTGGTATGGACACCAGCCGACCTTATGGTGATACTTTCCGTGAGTCTCCGGCACGTAGAAGTAGGTAGATGGTTGATACTAATGATCCAGGTGCATGAAGAGACATCTTTACTCTGGACAGACTTCGAGAATCTATTCCGCTCGGAGTTTGTCCCAACTACCCTTTGTGCGGTGCGGATTCAGGAGTTACTTCATCTGCGGCAAGGCAGCATTACAGAAGCTCAGTACTAATCGAGGTTTACCGAACTCTCACGCTACTCCATGGATATGGTACGAGACCCATTCTTCAGTGACCAGACCTATGAGAAGGGACTCAAAAATGAGATCCAGGCTTCGAAGATCTTGCTCAGAATTCCGACAAGGGCAGGAGAGCTGAAGCGATACCTTCTTATGGAATTCTTTCTCGCTGAGCCGAAAACAGCAGTGAGACCCACTGCAGGGGAACACATAGAGGAGTCTTTTGTAGTCGGCAGTAGATAGTTAATGCAGAGGTCCTAGCGGACCAATCCATCAGGAGAACGGCCACAATATACAGGTTCAGTTGTGTGGGTCATATGTAATAGAGCTAGCTATACGAGTAGCAGGCAGTGATATGGATGCGGCAGGCATGGTCACATGGCTCAGGACTGCCCGACCCGCGGTAAAGATGAGTAGAATACAGTGGGGGGACCTCCCAGGAAGAGGTAGAGGTTTTACCATGGTGGTCTGCTGGGCGCAGGCGGACGAGGTAGATGAGCTGGCCGAGCAGCGGGTGGTGGACGACGTTTCGAAACTCTACCACCACCACCACCAGGAGGTCCACCCCGACCACAGGGAGCTGGAGGAAAGAGGATGGATCATATCTAGGAAGTTGAGGCCTATGAACACGGTGCACCTGGGATGATTCAAGGTACTATCTGTGTCTACTCCACCCTTGTTGTAGTAATTATAGACATAGTTGAGAGTCATTCTTTTATTGCCGCTACCTTTGTTCGGAGCTCGGAAATTCCGACAGAGTCATTGGCTCGAATCTTATGGCTAGATACTCTTACGAGAGAAGACTCGATGATTACACACCGGTGCCGACAGTGTGAGCTTACTCTAGGTTGTGAGATCTTCGACTGAGATCTTCTTGTAGCAGCGTCGAGGCCTTACGATGTCATCACGGGTATGGACTAGATATCTACAGTCCATGCTCAGATCGACTGTATTATGTGAAAGTTGCGGTGTGTCCGCATGGATGTGACCAGGTTCCCCACACCAGAGATAAGGGAGACTTTGCAGTGCTGGATGGACTTACGCAAAGGAGAGGGCATCCGATCACACATCAGTTGGCTAGACTCATCCTTGGTGTGGTTGATGTGCGAAGTCCGAGTTTTCCTGTTGTGGTGGATCAATACGTGGACATTTTTCTTGATGACATTCTAGGAATACCTCGTCACTGAGATGTAGACTTCTACATAGAACTGTACCCTAGGACAACACCGATATCTACACCAGTATATCGGATGTCTCCCGTCGAGCTTCATGAGCTACGGTTACAGCTATAGGACTTGTAGGGGAAAGGATTTATCCGACCCAGTGTTTCACCCTAGGCTTCTCTAATTTTGTTCTCCAAGAAGGCGGATGGGAGCTTAAGACTGTGTATTGACTACCGTCTCTTGAATCAGGTGACCATGGAGGACAAGTACCACTCTCGAGGATTGACGAACTCTTTGATTAACTCCAGGGAGCACAATGGTTGTCTAAGATAGACCCCAGGTCAGGCTATCATCAGCTTAGAGTTCGAAACGAGAATGTGCAGAAGACAGACTTCTGGTGTCATTATGGCCACTACGAGTTCATTGTTATTCCTTTCAGCATATCTATCACACCAGCAGTGTTCAGGAGTCTCAAGAACAGGATCGTCTAGCCTTACCTCGATCGGTTTTTCATAGTTTTCATCAAGGACATACTGATTTACTCGAATACTGAGGTGGAGCACGCCTACCACTTTCGGGTTATACTAGATACACTCCAAGAGAACCAGCTTTATAGTAAGCTATAGAAGTTCCAGTTTTGTATTCGAGAGGTTCACTTTCTGGGACACTTCATCTCAAAGGTGGGATTTGCAGTGGATCCAGCGAAGATCGAGGCAGTACTTGCTTTGGAGCCACCCAGAAGCGTGATAGAGGTGCGGAGTTTCCTGGGCCTGGCTACGTACTATCGGAGCATTGTGACAGATTTCTCCAGAGTTGCAGCGCCGCATTCACCCTTGACGAAGAAAAGGAAACCCTTCGTCTGGTCAGATAGATGTCCGAAAAGCTTTTAAGAGCAGAGTCAGAGATTGACCAGTGCGCCAATCTTTAGGCTACCAGAGGAGGGCGTTGGTACATAGTGTACTACGACGCATCAAGTACTGGACTCGAGTGTGTCTTGATACCAGAGCAAGAAATGATCGCGAATGGTTCACGACAGTTGAGAAAGCACGAGAAGAACTACGCTACCCATGACCTGGAGTTAGTAGTAGTGGTATTCTTCTTAATGGTGTGGCAGCACTATCTGATGGACGAGCACTTTATAGTCTATTTTGACCATTAGAGTCTCAGGTATATCTTCTCTCAGAATGACCTGAACCTGAGATAGTGACGATGGCTAGAGTTCCTCTAAGAATATGAATTTGAGGTATTCTATAATCTTAGGAAGGGGAATGTTGTAATTGATCCTCTCAGCAGGAGATCAGGCGTTTTGCTACTAGGAGAGGTGATAGAGCAGCTAGCCATTTTTCCGATATCCATTATTGATATAGATGAAGTCTCCTTCTTCAGTCACTCACAGTCACTCCTACACCCATTCATTGAGTCCGAGAGGCACAACGTGGGGACGTTTACTATGAGACGCGGCGTGCTCAGATATCCACAGGGGAAAGTGCCTTATGGTTTTTTTGAAGGAGGGGAGCACGTCATCCTCTTCAAGGGAAATACTATGGTACCAGTTCCACTGTAGGAGGAAGTGATTAGCGAGTTTCACAATTCCCCTCTAGCGGTACATCCAGAAGTGGCGATGTTGTACCAGGACCCCAAATGACCGCACTGGTGGCCGAGTATGAAGAAGGTTGTAGCAGAGTTCGTTTCACAAATCCTCACTTGTCAGTAAGTGAAGGCAGAGTACCAGGAACTAGTAGTCTTGGTACATCCCATAGAGGTCCCAGAGTAGAAGTGGGACAGGATATCCATGGATTTTGTGATGGGGCTTCTGTGTACATCCAGGGGACACGACTCTATCTAGGTGATTGTCGACCGACTCACCCAGTCGGCCCACTTCCTACCGATAAGATAGCATGGATAACTAGAGAGATTGGGACGCCTCTACATTCAAGAGATCATACGTCTTTTGTGGTGTGACATCGACTATCATCTCTGATTGGGACGCTTGTTTCACTTCCTGGATTTGGAAGGGGTTACCGGAGGCTTTTGGGACACAACTTTGCTTGAGCACCGCCTTCCATCCTCAGACGGACGGCCAGACTGAGAGGACTATTCAGACTCTCGAGGACATGCTCCATGCATGTGTCTTTGACTTATGTCGTAGCTGGTAGGATCACATACCCTTGGTAGAGTTTGTATACAACAATTTCTACAACTCCACCATCGGGATGGAACCTTACGAGGCATTGTACGTTCAAACTTTCAGATCACCTTTGTGCTGGACTGACCTAGGGGAGTCAGCAATTGTAGGACTAGAGATGATGCAGGCTATGATGGAGAAGGTAAAGATCATCTATGATTGGATGACGATTGCACAGAGCAGTCAAAAGTCTTATATTGATAGGAGACGGAGACCACTGGAGTTCGAGGTTGGAGACCACGTTTTCCAATGGGTCTTAACTCGACAAGGTCTACGGAGATTGGGCCGGGTCAGTAAGATATATCTGTGTTTCATCGGAGCTTTCTATGTCCTCAACACAGTAGGTGAAGTGGCTTACCACCTGGCTTTACCACCTCAGTTGCACAGGGTGCAAGACGTCTTCCACGTATCTCAGCTGAGGAAATACGTGCATGACCCATCCCACTTCATCGACCATGAGGAGGTAGACATTGATGAAGGGGAGAAATTCACAGTGGTCTCGGTGGAGATCAAGGATCGATAGGAGTGGGTCCTACGTGGATGGTCGATTCCATTGGTGGGTATTCGCTGATAGCACGGGAACCTCCAGGATAGACCAGGGAAGAGGGAGGCTCAGATGCAAGATTAGTACCCTCATTTGTTTCCCTATTGTGTGTTTTACCTTTACGGGTACGTAAATCCCTGAGTTGGGAGTAATTTAAAGACCATGAAATTGCAAGGAAATTTTTTTCTTAAATACTTTTGAATTTTACGAGTATGTGGTTTTTGACGGCACTTGATTCCGAGGCCCGGTGTGCCTGGAATCAATTTCTTATGTTTTGTTCGGTATGTTTAGTAAACGTACATGCAGGTTTTTCTATCTTTTGAACCGGTGCTCGGAATCGAAATATGAGGGCACTGATGAACTCACATCGTCGGTATTCTCCTAAGGTGACCTTTACTGCAGTTGCGTTTTATGTGGGTTGAAAGTTAAAATTTGGGGATTTTGAATTAAAAAAATTTGTTGTACAAAATTTTATTTATGGACGGTGATTATTTCCTCCCAATGGGAGTTAGGAGTGTGGCTCACACCCACATAACCTCCCATGAGAGGATATATTGTGGTGGGACCCACATGTGCCCTTAAACTTTCATCTCCCCATAACTCACCTTAACAACATTAACACCCCCATTACTTAATTTGTTAACTCTTTTCTTTTAAATTTTAAACTCTTCACCTCCCTATCATTAAGTTTTCCTACTTAATTAATTAATATCCTTATTAATTAATTGATAAATCTCCTATTTTGAATTATTTTTGATTTCCATGGCATTTATTTAATGTTGGAGAAGTCTATTATAATATTGGCATAGCAAATATTTTTAGTGGGGGAACATCTGGAGAATTAGAAGAGCTTCATTCATCAAAGAAGAACACTATCCTTATAATGAAGAACCACCAAAGAACGATGATCATCTATTTCTATCATAAGCCATCCCAAAGGAGAAGGAG
The DNA here is from genome assembly GCA_963277665.1 of Viscum album. Taxonomy (NCBI): domain Eukaryota; kingdom Viridiplantae; phylum Streptophyta; class Magnoliopsida; order Santalales; family Viscaceae; genus Viscum; species Viscum album. The sequence continues at coordinate 510,795,780 of OY728141.1, read as the reverse complement.
CCAACCATAAGGAACGCCGATGACGTGCCATCCTCGGCTCCTTCTTCCCCGACATCAATGAGTTGATGTCGTATCACCGTGATGCTCTTTTCTGCAACGCCCGACTACAGCGAACCTTATTTCGAGGTAGGGGTTTGTACAATTTTAAGTGAATATTTTTTACCCCGTTCATTGTTGAATTTTATGAATTGTCATCAGCCAATTGATACCACCGAATGCAGAGGGCGTGGGCCGAACGCACACGACATGATGAACCTCTGTAGTTTATTTTATTTTCCATGGAGAGTGTGTTGGGAAGGTTGAGACAAGTGAAGTCGGCGGCCATGCACCGTCCACGTGTGGAAGAATCGCAGCCCGCAACCACGGGCCGCTCGGCCAAAGGAGAATTGTCCGGGCCGAAGGGAGATCGGGGCCCGTGCCCGGGCGGGCCGCTTCGGTGGCGAACTGGCCAGCTCGTCGGCCTGCCGGGATAAAGGGGTCACGTCACCTCTAGGTGCCGCGCCGAATGACCGTGGCCCGCCCGGGTGGGCCACTCATGCTAGGAAGACAAGCTGACTACCTCCGGCCGGATAGGAGGGCGACACCGCTTGGTGCCATCGGTACGAGAGACTGCCCCCCAGCATTGCTCAACCACCCGTGTCAAGCCGATCGGCCAGTCGGGCTAGCCGCGACCCGCCGGGCCATGTTGGTCCGCTCCCTCTAAGGCCAAGTCACGCCCCCTCAGGCCAGGCCGGGCCGCATGCTTCAACATGCCGGTCTGACCCTCTGTCAGGTTGGACAAGAAGAACTAGGTCGGGTCGACCCGCCCACCCACTAGGCTTGACGGGTCTGGCCCGTTACTCTTAAATGTGAATAACATAAAGATTGTGCGTCTGATCTATGTTCCGCCTGCATCATTGGGACCGTCATGACGAAGTGATCCTTTTTCGATAATCCAAGTGAGTTTTGGACAAATTTGGAAAACATTCGGTTTTTGGAACGAGCATATTTTCAACAGGGTCCCTAGAACGGAAATGCCAATTTCTCTCAGATCGGGGGTCCGATTGATGTGTCGGGTTCCTTTTTACGAGATGGAACTTTAGGATACATCAAATTTGTACATCTTGATATTTGATGTATCGACCCCTTTTCTTGAGAATCAGTCCCTCCTGGAATCGAGAATGCTGTGTGTGGGAACCCAAGAGCTGGCTACAACTGCGAAAACTACCGTACTGGAATCCTCCGTGGGTTCAGCGACGATGACTACCGTATTTGAATCATTCATGGGTTTGACGGAGATGACTACTATTCTTGTGTCCTACATGGGTCTTACAGTTTACTTCGGTTCTAGTATCCTACGTGGGTCCGAAAAAGTATATATTTTAGTATCCTTAATGGGTCAGACAGGTTATTTGGTCTAGTGTCCTATGTGGGTCTTATAGCTTAGATGAACCAGTGACTAAATTTGATTATCTTTATCACCTTACGAAAGATGTATACCTGTTTACGCTGAGTCTTGACTTTCAATCATTACCATCAGTGTGATTAACTTTTTTCCTGTGTGTAATGGGTTGTTCTTAGGCTCGAGAGTTGGATCCAAACTGGTATTGATGATTAGGTATATGAATGGGAATATACCTACGTAGAGTTGGTTGATACTTTGTGATTGTATCTTTCCTTTGTGGTTTATCCTTCAGGGTTCATGAGAGACCTTCAGGGGTCTCGGGATCCCTAAAAAGTATTTTTATACTCATCCCCGCACATGTTATGCCCGCACTACGTTGTGTTGGATGTAGACGATAGACAACGCTGATCGGGGTAGAGACTTGTAGAGCTAGACGGTACCTGGAGGCTAACCACTTGGCAGGACGTACATGGAGAGGACGGACGGACCCGAGGGGACATGGAGACCATATTTACAAATCCTTCAGGTGGGATTCCTTGTGCACGACTCAGTGGTTGCTGCTTTACTTTACTGCTGATGTACTATACTTTCAGTTATACTGTACTTACTATTGGTCTTGTATTTTCGGCCCCTTTCTTTTCATCACATATTATTGTATACAGTTTTACTTTGTGCTTACTTCTGTTGCATACACTGTTGTGTTTTTTTTTTACTATTTTAAGGTAGTGGCTTCCCTATTTTATCATGATTTACGCCTTTGTTGCTAGTCACCAACCCCTGGCTTATGGAAGATGGGCTTGGGGTAGTAACAGCACGGGCCCTGAGGATGGGTCGTGACAATGAATCCCATTAACCATCGACGTAGAAGAAATACAAAACTGTTTCTGCCAACATAGTCAACAAAGAAAGAATGATTGCACTAAAAAAGACATTCCACCGCTGTTTTTTTTATTGTCAAACCTCAAACATGATCAACATGAGCAGTATTTCAAGATGCACCATTCTTATCATCCAAAACAGCATTATGCCACTATCGTACAAGACAACTTTAGTACCCACCTCACTATAGAATAAAATCCAGAACTAGTGAGCAACACTTGAGTCATGCACCAAAGAATTCATGTCGACAACCCACACCCCCAATAAATAGTCAACCACAAATCAGACCGAAACTCTCGCAAATAAAACATCCAAAAATACTGAAATCTTTATTAAAGCATGGAACCAAATATGGAATTGAACTGGGCATTAAACCCTAGTGAGAATAGGAATAAATAGATATTGTAGATGAAATGGGAACATAACCTAAAAATAATAAGAGAAATCTTGGAGATCCACAGCTGCTGGAGTACAAAGACCAAAAAATCCTCAAATCGGATGCTCCCAGTCCAACCTGGAAGAGAGAAGCTGACTGCGAGACAATATTTGAGCTACAATACTATATTTCGAGGTAAAAATTATTGAAATTTATTCATCATAAAATACCTCCATCATTTATCTGGTAGTATTATTGGATAAGGTAAAATTCTATGAATATAGTGGGTAGGAATTCATATAGTGATAAAAAATATTCTCAGATGGAAGAAAAGAGATTTTTTGTGCTAGATGACCCACAATGTATACCAAATGGAGTCCACAAAAAAATTCATTCGTATTCTTGGATAGTATATTTAATGATAGGATATCTATGTAATTGAGTTTTAACAATATACCTGTCATGACAACATCCACACTTTTATTATTTCTTTATGAATACCCTGAGGATGAGCTAATTAGGGGGTGGTTGGGTATTATTTTTATCATGTCATCAGCTGAGTTTAATCAAGATGGGATTTCTCCTTTACTATGATGATTATGAATTGTTTTCCTCAATTAATATTGACTATGAATGTGTATTTCTATACAAATATAAGGTATAGGTGATATAGTTATATATATATATGGATAATGTGATGTGATCTTATTCATAGATGGATAAAATGTGATTTATTCATCAATATGGTCATTCTATAATAAGAGAATTGAGAAAAAATTTATTGCATTAATGGGATTGATAAACTCTATGTCATTTGGTAACTCAATGTCTTATACAATGGGTGATGAATTTTAGGGGGACATCAAATGATAAATTATTATGAAAACTAACCCAAACAATATTGATTCTCTCTTCACGGAATGAATGAATCAAGGAAATGAAGAACAACACAAGTGTAATAATACATGAAATTCAAATTAATCCATATTTTAATGTTCAGTGAATACTTTGATCAAAATTTCATAAGAAAAAATTAATGATTCCTTCCTCCAAGGTAGTTCAATAGCATAATATCCATGATTACATCATGATTATTATTGTACATTGATAGTGGATTTAGATCCTAAAATGTTCATAATGAAAAAGGATGTCATAAACAAGGGAGATTTAGAAATATTGGGGTAAAATAAATTATAAATCCCAACAAGGGAAAAAATTCCCATTTATATCTAGTTTGTGATGCTTTTGATTAAACTAATAGAATCAGTTAAACAATAATATGTTACTTCCAATTATTGATTCTAATAATTTGAGTGAATTAAAATGGATTTGCCTATATAAAATGAAACAATTAATTAGTTTACATCTAATGAAATAATTTTATATAATGTGGTTTTAGTGACATTCACTAATATTACACATCCTTGGGTGAAATGAAATTTCTGGTCATATCAAATGCACTATATAATAAATTTTCTCTAAAATAATCATGGGGTCCTTTATAAAAATAACTTTTCAATAAAATATCTTTAATTTATATACATAATACGATTATCATTTTATTTTAAATAGAATAATATACCTCTTTTACTAAAAACGTAATAACTTTATTAAAATATTTACAACTCATTATGAGTACATATATTTTCTTGTATGCTCTGGTGGTATTCTTGGAACTAAAAAATCTGATAGCTCAACTATTTAGGTATAATATGAATCCAAATTAATATTTCATATAAAAATTTCAAAACATTAAACATTCAATAAATTACCCATTTACATGGATCTCATCCAATCCTCTAATGATTGTAAAATTTTTCTTATTAAATCGTAGGTATATAAAAATGTTATTTATAGAAATCTGGTGACTCGGAATAGGATTATATTAAAATCATGAATTAATTAAAAGTTCATAGAAAACATTGGGTTTGTTACACATTATGAAAAAATGAAATAACCCAATTAAAATGTGTAAGTTATTTTACCAATCATATTTATCTTCTTAGAAGGATACTAAATCGTCTTAAGATTCACACCAAACTAATATGTTAATGACCCACTTCTTGAGATCACTAAATTTAAGGAAATTAACTGTTTATAAATGAATATGTCTTGACTATGTCTAATTAGCCTCTAAAATAAATCAATAGAGATCATCATACCCATTATATAGTATTCCCCACCCAATCCATTCATAAAACATAACTTACCCAAAAAGATATTCATTTAGTGAAGAGTACAGATATCATTTCAAATAAAGAGTATATCCACTAAAAACCATGTCAGAATCAATATTATAATTCCACATATATTATTTTATATAAAATAATAAAATTCATTCATGATGATATTTTACTCATTGATTACATTATCAGACTGTATATTCTAAATCCTAGAATATTGATTCTATATATAAATGAACTATTGTATCTTTCATTCCTCATCAATATCATTTCTCAGTTCAAAGCATTCAGGTTCTATCATATACATGACGTAGAATATAGTATTGTCACAGATAGCTATTTTGACATCAAGTTAATATATGTCATAAAAAAATTTATGGATTTAAAAATAATAATCGTATTTATCATCTTCATGGTTGAAATTTTATCTTCACAATCAATTCCATGAATTAGATTGAAATATTTTGAATCTTGGTGATCCATATAGGTATACATTCTACTATCCCTGATTTTGTTTTGTGAATCACAAAATTTCCCCCTATTGGTCTTACCCCTTCATTATGTTAAACAAGTTCCAAACATTATTTTTGTATGTGGATTCCATCTTATATTCCATGACATTTAAATATATCTTAAAATAAATACACTCTATATTCTCTTTATTAGTAGTATATAAAACTTCTATGAACATTACATGTTCATCTTTAGCTATAATAAATACACATTTCATTATATCAATATGTATCTTAGTAGACTATTGAGGTTCTTATGTAGTTTTAGTTAATACATCATCCATAACCCTTTGTGTAATTAGATTAGCCTCCGCATCAGGAACACTTCCTATTATTTTGTCTTAAACATCTCTAAGTGTAAAATTCCTCCCATAAAATCCTCTACAAATAAAGATCTTCTCGAGAAAAAAATCTTCATTTGGCCTCAATCACTTTTTTTAGTAGGATTATAGAAATAATATCTTTTAGTTATTTCAGGGTAGCCAAAAAATTAATGAAATCATATCTGGAGTCAAGAGTTTTATTATCCAAACAGTACAATAATTATTCATATCCCTAAATATTTATAAATGATATACTATGATGTTTCCAATACCATATCTCTTATAGCGTCTTTATCAAATAAATATGTGTAACAATGTTTAGTATAAATGCATCATCTGCTATAGTATAACACTAAACAAGAAATAAATAGGTAACACTAAATCATCATCGATCAAACCATGTATAAATGGTAGGACATATCCCATCAGGAAAACCGTTCTATTATAGACCTCTAGGAGAAGTGTGTTGTGAAAAAATCCCACCATTCCTTAAATGTTCATTTAACACTCTGATTGATTTTTCACAACACTAATATAATCAATGAAAATTTATACTCATTATAAGTTGACATTGCACTTCTTTATGAAAATATTTTAATTTATCAAGTGTTTAATATATGAGTCTCAAAAGAAACACACATAACAACCAACTATTGTAACAGAAAATATAAATAATTATCTAAAATGACTGGTTAGTAGAGTACCCATTGGTACACACAAATCAATATATATGTTATTAAAAAATCACCTAGTTATTTTATCATTACTTATAAAAGGTTTTAATTTTATTCTCATTAATATAATTTATTACCAATTATCAAATGATTTACATTAAAATGGTTCAAATAATCAATCTTTTTGGAGTATTTGGATGTGTTTCTTATTTATATGTCCATGGTAAACATACCAATTCAATGTGGGATTAGAATGAAATACGGACCTCTTATTTTGAATATTACAAACAGGAAAATACATATATAGAATATATGATCAATTTATCATATTAACAGTTCCATAAATTTATCATTCAATTATATAGAACAAATCATGTTCTTGATAGTGAATTAAAATCTCATCTTTTCCGTATATGATACCTTCAAATTCTATTTATAGAGAAGAAATTATAAAACATCCAAACTCTTGTGTTAATCCACTACGCAGACATAAGAAATATGTTTCAACTTATAATAAGTATAATGTTTCCCATTACTAATAACAATATAAACTTATAAATTAATAAATTCAATCCAATATTTTTTTCTATGCTTATCAGTACTATTTTTTTGATGCACACCCAATATCCGATACTCATTCATGTGAGTATGGGAAATTAATATCTAAATGATTTTCATTCATATTCTCATAACTATTGTCTTTAAGAACACTTCAATTTCCTAAATTATAGTATCTAATTGTTCTATATGTCATAAATATGAAGGATCATAACATATATCAGGACGTAAGACATCACCTTTAACATAAGCATAACAATTGTTTGTACCATGTATGTTATCATTTCTTAATGTAAATTATCCAAAACTACTCCCACTAAAAAGATGATCTTTTATATCATATCTATTTAGAGATATAATACCATATTAAATTATGACATACATTCATTTATGCATTAAAATTATTCCTGAATATATCTTTCAGATAAATTTTTTTATCATATAATTTATGATTCTTCGACAACTGATTTCATAAATTATTTATATATATATAGTTAATGGATTAAATCAAATTTATTCAACTGTTATCCTAACTTTTAATGTTTATAATCTAGTGTATCTTGTAGAAAAGGAAAAAAATAAGTAATCTAATAGTTAAGGTAACCATATCACTTATTTTAATTTTATAACAAAACTTATGGTCACCTATTTTTTACCTTCACCCATATTAAACGATTGATGTCTTATCAAGTGTCAATTTATAAGGAACCTAAATATTATAATTTTGGTAGGTTTTTCATTCAAAGTCCCCCCAATGTAATATACATCATGTGATTATAAAATTCAAAAATATTGCAATATCTGAAATAATTATCTTCTCATGTGTTATTCTTCTATGTATTAATGATTTTAACAGTTTAATTTAGGAATACATATAAAATCTCATAAATTAAGGATTCCACACCACATTAATTAATATCTATTTAAAAAACCATTCCCATTTGATACATAATGAAAAAATAGAAAATAAATAGATTTATACATATTTGAATGAATCATATCCTTAAAGTACCTGAAATTTTTTAAAAATGAGGAGTGATATGAGATTCAATACAATAACACCAATAATCACAAAGAAATAAATATCTTACTCGTTACATTTAAATAATAAATCATAACCCTATAGCCTGGTGGGTAGTCTACCAAATAAACATCTCCTCGAGGAGACTTCATTCAAGAGGGAATTCAAGAAATGATATCTACAAACCCTAAAATGAAGAAACCATGTTCAATACATATTATTAATATTAAAACTATAAAAATAAAATTTGATCAAGTTAAATGAAAATGAAATCTTATAATCTCACACCTAAAATGTTTTCCAAGGAATTATATCTATTAAAGAACATAATCATGTAATCTTAGGAATATACAATAATCACATTATTTAAAAAATTTATAAATTTAAATTCTAAATTTAATAAAATAAATAAAAAACAGGTTATTTATTTTTTTAGAACATAAAAAATAAATAAATATACAAAATAAAAAGCATTTTTTTTATTTTTACAAAACATGAGCTAGGCCAGGAAATACCACATGAGAATCTAGCTATCATAGGGGAAAGTATCCAAGATAAATGTTTGGTCATAGAAAAATGGAAAATAAGTTGAATAATCTATGTGAGTCATTTCATGTTAGGGGACTATGAGATTAATCTAGGAAAAATACACTATTCTGGGTGTTGTGGTCCAATGTCCTTCCATAGTAGGGAATCTTTGCAAAAATTAAATGGTTTCAAATATAACTCAAATAGTATCATAAAAGGGTGTAACTAGGTGAATTTATAATGCAATAATCACATTGTACCTTGAACAATTCATCATATTAGTTCCCACTCCATCACATTAGGTTTATAATAAATGTAATGTTTAAAATCCAAACATAGTAATCAATTTATTATGGTGAGGTTGTAAATTATGTTATCTTCATAAGGTACATCTCTCATTCCACAAAGAATTATGATTACTAAAAAAATGTAATGTTGATTCTCATCATAAGATATGTTATCACATATCCATTAACTTATGGACACTTTCATTATTATGTTAACACATAATATAATGTCTAGGAGGATAACCTTCTATCATATTATCATATAACACAATGTATAGTTATGAAAACTGAATTACGAAACAAAAAAAAATTCTTCACTAAACCAGTATGAATAACAAGACTAGTCCCTAAAGAAGTTGTCTTATATACATATAATGAGTTTTAAGGTACCATAAAATGATCAATGGATGTATAATAATAACCAAAAATACTAAAAATATGTTCAAGTAACAATATATGTATCTAAAAATGAAAAATTCCATGGGTATAATCATTCCATACATTGCAAGTAATCCATAATTTATTCTTCAATTTACACATCGATTGAGATCACCTAAGAAGAAAAAAGAACCTTCCACAAACCAAGGTGGTACAAAAAACGTATATACATGATTTAAAATAGATTATTATTAGTGATAGAAATAATGTTTAATAATGTTTAAGTATTATTCATTGATAAATAACCTCATAATTTAGCTAAAATTGTTTAATTATATCTCATTTTGTTATTTTATGAAATATTTCTCATCATTAGTAATTGGATTAAAACATATTTTAACTGAAATATCCAATTTTTTTATTAAATAAAAATATCTATTATCTTATTAAAATATTAATGTTACATTTTTATTTCTTTTCAATTAGAAATTTTTTAATTTAACATTATAATTAATTTTTGATTAATTTAGTTGGTATATTTATTCATAAATTTAAATTCACTTCTTCTTTTTGGAATATATTGAATCCATAAATTAATTGATATAATGATTTCATGTTGTTAACATCCTAATATTCGTGATTGAAATTTTTTATCTAAAAATAGCATACTCTATGTTTAAATTTTCAATATTGCAGGTTAGAGGAAAAAAATGAAGAAGGCATAATGTTACAACATGTAAGGACATGCATTTTATAATGATAAAAATTTTAAATGGTAATCAAATAAAAATAAGAAGAATCTCATAGTCACTAAACATACTACAAGAAGAAAATCAAAGTTACCATGCATGAAAAATTGAAAAGTAATGAGCTAACAGCCTCATGAATATTTCAATTGACCACATAATATATGAACTAGAAACAAGATGATTTTTCAACCTATTATGAATATTCCACTGACCACATGGAAAATCCTTATAAACATAGTTTTTCAAATCTCTAATATTGTACATATAAATGTTACAATGTCTTCAAGTTAGTGGACCTTCGATTGGATTTGATCCTGTGCCAGTTCAAGACTTCACCCTATAGTATAAGGATTTATAATAAGTTGATCATAATATATTTCCAATGATTACCTCAATTTCAAGATTTTCTAAAAAAATGGAGCAAGTATATAAATTAAAAATCATGTGTAAGACTACAATAATGAGAATAAGACTTCATCTATTGGTATGTTACATTATCATCAAGAATAAGGCTTAATTCATTTGATTAAAAAATAAAATTTTTGAAATTATACATAGACATTATTTCAATGTATGGGTCGCCACATTAATACTCATCAAACCATTCAATGGTTATCCATCTTAAAAAAAATCAACCCAGCCCATTAGGACCAAAACCTACCTTCAATAATACATGAACTACCTCCATCACATGCATCTCATCACCTCACGTAATTATTCCCTTAGATGCCCCCAAATTATACTACATCATATCATAGTGAAATAGTTTCACATAGTGTATTCTTAAACTAGTATAGAGATTGATCATGGGAATAGTATAAATATTTGAGATTCCCATGTCACACTGCCACAATAACTCGGTTGGATAGGTTTTGATCATAATGAGAAGTAGAAACCACTAGGGATTTATAGTCATGTTGCATAATATTCTAATGTTTTAGGAGTGTATTATGTTTAATAAGAAGATTATGTTTCTAACATAATAAATTTTAATGTGAACTAATAATTTATAAACATTCTTCTTTAAATGCATTATTTTTTCTAAATACAATGTATATCAGGGTAATTATGTGTTCTAGTGATATTATTTTCCCTATATTAATTTAATTATTTTTAAATATATCCAATGATAGAACACTAAGACCATGGTGTTTCAGTTGAGGATACTCCTCTTTACCCAATTGATGAATTCAAAATATAATCTAAATATCTATTCTGTTTAATTATTTTTAAATTAAAGTATTTTGACATTAGGAGCTTTAAAAATTTCAATTTTATTAATTATTCTTCTTTATTAACTAGATTTCACACACACAAAACTCATAAATATTTCAACTGCATGTGATTGAATGTGATGGATTGACCTTATGGTGATTGGAGATCTCAAATCATTGGAGTGGGTGAGGTTATAGATTCATGTGATAATTTAATCCCTATAATTGAGTAAAAATGTCCTGGAGGGGATAGTTAATTGTCATATCACTCTATTATAATGAGATATTGGATTCATAAATATAATAATGATTTAATAATTAAAGAGAGGATATATGAGGTCCAACCCCTCTTTTACAATCAGAAATGAAAACCGACCCAATTCAGATATATTTCTGAAACCCCAAACCTATTAAAAAATAAATAAATATAAAATTTAATATCTAATATCTAAATTAAATATGATTCACACTACTAATTCATTTAATTAATGTTTAAAAATTCATTTTCTTGTGTCTTTACCACATTCAAACCATTAAATCCAATTAAAATAGGGGTTTATTACATTTCAATTTTCATAATAGAAAATATTATATGAAAAACTATATAACCAAATATAGATATGTGAAACTGATTATAAAGTATAATGAGGTAACTTATTGAATTTTATAGGAAATTTCTAGTTCTCATTGTTATGTAAATTACATTTATTGTAATATCACAATTTACCATATTTTTTTGTTGCATATCATCTGATCAATTAGAATAAATTGATCAACATAAACTAAACCATCACAATGGTTTAAAACTGACGAAATGGTGAAGTGATGATTTCGTTGATATTCATTCATTAATCCTAAACTATATTTGGTGATAGGTAATATTAGTCTTCATTAAATTAACTCAAGATTATATTGGCTCAAAATTATGTTCAAAACCAAACATATAAATATATTGGAACTAACAAATCCATATTTCACATATATCATATGAATAAATTTTTTCTTCTCATCCAATATAAATATTATAAGGATAATACATTATTTTATATGATATAGTTAGTTGGTATATATTTGAAGTTATATGTGTTTAATAGGTATCATTATACATTACATTTTTCGTTGTGTAGCATTGATGGTGTTCTAATGGTTTATACTTACATTTATTTATTATATGATTCCTAATTTTTGTTAGAATGTAAAAATTACATGGGAAAAAATGTTTTGGTCATGTGAATGAGAATCAAATTTATGAAAATTTAAAATATTCCCCAAAAGTGTTTTGTAAAATATACATATGTTTTGTTGAATGGGTTTTCAGGAGGTCTCATATATTATGTTGAAAATGTTGAAAATGGATGATATGTTTTCCTAAATATGTTTAGTAAATATGCAAATCGGTTTTGGATATTTTTTCACTGTTATTATCATATGATGTGATATAAGGTTAAATATCAGTAAGTAAATAATAATTTTAATACATGTGGATTATTTTTAGAATTATTCACTAAAAATGAATCAAAAGTAGCATTTCAAGGGTCATAGTCTCTTTTAATGATATATAATACATATTGAATTTCATTTTATCTTTGTGTTCAAATAAATATCCATCCATATTATTCAATAAAAAATTTATTTTTATATATTCATGTCTAATGGATATCATACATGGTTATTTATAATATTATGAAACAGTTTAGGAAATTGAAAATATTTGATGATTTTTAAATTTTAAATAATTATATTAAGGATTATGTTAATTGATTAATGTGTTGGAACATGGGATACTTTTTATAAAATTTACCTTTAATGTATATTGACTATTAAAGGTTCATGGATTCCAATATAAATCAGTTAAACCCTAATTAATGTGTTTAGATGTATATATGAGAGTTTTTAAGTGAGGCTTGTCAAAATGATGACTTTTCTGCTATCATTTTATCCCACATTGCAACTTGGTTTTTGTAATCTATGGTGGTGAGAGTAGTCATCAATATTAATTTGGTGATTCCCATGATCTATGGAAACCCTCTGAGTGGGACATATTCAACTAGTCAAATTTTTATCTTGATAAAACTTGTGGAAGGAGTTGATAGTCGTATTAGAAATAATCATTATGAATGGTACGTCATTTATTCATCATTTACTGTTTATTCCAATATTATAGATATAATATTTGATTAAATTTATTTTTGGTTTTCTAGATTATTTATATTAGTATGTTTGATATCCCTTTAAAACCCCTCTAAAACGATATTGTGTTTAAGTGATTTACCTATAATAAGTTATTGGGGTTATGATAATAATATGATGTCTATAGTGAAATTTATTTATGTTTTCACTTGATGCAATGATACTAGATATATGTGTGTGTGGTATGATCACATCCTATAATGGTTGGGATGTACATGAGATACCTTGGTTATAAATTTTAATTGTCATTCAAAAATTATTGTATTGACTTCTATTGAAAAGGGATATTAGAGAACCTTGAGTGGGTAGTGTATGTTATAAATGGTTCCATGGGCGTGTAAAAGAAAATATATCAGTGTTCTTGCTTCATTGTATGAATTTGGGGTTTACTAAGATGGTTCAATTTGATATATATCTGATTTTATTAGTCTTTAGAGTATGGGGTCATTCGATAGGACCCAAGGTATCATATTTAAAATAGTAAATAATGGTTATAATGTATCATTTAGTCAGATACATGTGGGACTATAAGACTTAGAATTAGTATGAGATAGTAATTTATAAGTATCAAGCGAGAAAATTAATGGTTTATTTTTGGCGTATAATATATTTGGAGTATGTGTATATTTTTTTTATAATTGAAAGTGTATAATCCCTCCAACCTTGGAGGGGAGAGAGTGTTGGGTGGTGTAAAATACATGTAACATGGGATCCTGTTAGTGATTTAGACCATGAAAAGGGGTTCTTGGTTTTAGATGTTGTATATGAATAATTGTACATGATTATATATTATATAATTTGAAATGTGAGTATAATCATAATAGTTGGAAAATTCTTAATAATGGATTATGAATTTATAATTTTGTTTTGAGGTTACAAATCCATGTAAGCAATGGTGATTGAATCGGTATAATTTGGAGAATAGTTGGGGTTGATCAGTTTTTCATATAAATTCCCAATGAGTGAAAATATTTATATTATTGAACAATGATATGAATGAATATTCTCAGGGGATGCATTGTGGGGGTAGGATAATGTCTCCGATAGGTATGTTGTATTAAATATATCCCTTTGTAATTAATGCCTTTTTGGACTTTTGAATATAGATAATGGTTCAAAAAATGGATAGGGGGAGGCAATCATAGTATTTATAAATTGTAAATAAATCTATTCAAATCCTTTGGGGTTTTAGAGGATTCTAATAATTAGACTAGAACATTAAATATATGGTAATATGGATTGATTGTATTGTTGAAAACAATGACCTGTGAATTATTTTCCATTAAAACATTACCCACCATGTCCCCACATTGGCCAGAGGATAGTCCATGTGTACCACCTCAATCCCATCTCCAATAGGTCAGGGTTTTGAGATAATCACTAAGTAGGAATATCATAATATGTAGGAGGCCTTATCATACTATACCTATACATAACCACATACATCCACCAAGAATATAATAATGAAAATTAGAGAGATAATGTAATTTTAATATATAAATTTGTTTGGCACATTCTAAACAACCATATTGAACAAATAAAATTAAAATCAAAATAAATAGTGAGGATGGGAAACATATGTCCATTATCGAAAATGAAGAACCACCTATACTAATTGGAAATTAAGAATAATCCCGGAAAAAAACTCTTGAATAGATCAATTCCCTACATCTACCTCCTTTATGATAGACTAATCTCTGACACAACTGACACAATGATCACTCTGACCAATGAAAAGTTTCTCAAATTCTACATAAGACAAGAAAAATGTTATAAAACCTCTCATTCATGGGTCATTCTATAAAAAAGTAATCATATTCCACAAAAAAATTAAAGGATAGTAAGATCAAAATAAAAAAGGATAAGATCAACATTATATTATTTAAAGGTATGAAAATACAGACATATGAGTGAATAATTCTTAAAATCCTACCTACATAAGAATCATACACAGTTATAAACTCATGAATCATGTCTCATTTAGAAATTAACTTCAAATGATGATGTGTCTAACTCCATAGATAGAGACACCATTACTTGGAATATGGGAGATCCTAACTCTACAAATAATATAGGGGATTCAAGGGATGTCATAAATAATGGAAATCCATTCCCACAACCGAATTTTGAATTCATGCACTTGATTATGTGATGGTGTACTAAAATACTTATGTATAATGAGGAAAATTCCCTATCCCTATATATTTTAATGGATGATTTGAAACCTCATATATTCTTTAATCACCATTCTAGAATCACGTCATTGATCCTATGAAGATAAAAGGTAAATATACCAAAATTTACTTTATAATTACAATGATAATGGATCGTTCCATCACATTATAAATTGAAAAATTCATCGGATTGCATATTTATTTTCCTACAACTAACATACAATGATAAATAAATGAAAAATTCCATCTGGGTGTTGAATGAGGCCACATGATTTCCATCATATGTGACATATAATGTAGTTTGGATGGAATTCCACCTTAGTGACATGTGATCCACACCATAGGTGGGTAGCCATATAGAGTTTTCTGACACATGTTCCCCATACACATGGGTTATAATTGGGTGGAACAAACCCAAAATTTTCGCCTTTTGGGGATGAGGTATCTAGCAAACTATGATAACCAAGTCCTCATAATCTGACTCATATTATTATCTTAATTAATTAGTACTGCATAATTCCACTATTCGGAAAGACATGCAATGGGATCATTGTGATACTAGACCACACTAGTGGGGTTATTACACGATCAAACCTCACACCCCCTACCATGGATAGTGTGTTTGGTCATCCAATCTTGGGTGATCATACAATGAGGGGAGGAAACAAAGACACCCTCATCACCTGTTCATCATGCACCATTATGGTTGAACCCTCCACATCCACCTCTCATTAGTATGTGATACACCTAATTGTCACTATATTTTAACCATTATATCATGTTCCCTCATGTTTTCATTATCTTCCACTCATCGCATATCCGTAATCCACTACCATGATCTACCTCCCACTTCCACTATATCCACCATTGGTGATCATAAGGGCCGACATCTCTAATTTTATTGGTTATAGAGAGGGTTAAGAGAATGTCATTGGGGGGGAGGGGATATTGGACATTGAGCTTGTATCCACTTGTCCTTTCATCTACTATGGATGGTGTATCAAATCTATTTCAAGTAATCATGTTGAGTGGGATGGGGGTAATTTCTAGAGGTACGATATCCAGTTATCCACTAATCCTTATTTGAAGGTATTTTCCACCATTTATTTTCATAAATAAAAAGAAGATGCTATAAAGAAAAAAACATTATCCAAAAACATGATGGAATAGTTTTGATAATCATTATTTGAAATTAATATTTAATATATCACATGAAAAAAATATAAAATAGAGGATTAATAACAATAATGAGTGCTACATGGAATTTTTTTTATTTTTTTGATGACCCATGTTTATATTTATCTCCATCATTGATTTTTCAATGAATGTGATGTCCAAATCATGAAATCATTTCCAATATCGTGTTTTAATTGTTTTTTATTATAGATAAAACTAAATAGATAAATTAAGGATACATATACAATGGATCGTATGTTTTCATTATTTTTCAAATGAAATGCCTAAATTGGTCATTCCATAATATCTTAAACCCATACTGAGGTTATGCAGCCCTCAGTTAAACTAGCTACTACAAGTATAATAGTAGTGATGGTTTCCTCATATAGGGATCTATCGATGAGTCACAAATTATTTATAATGATTATTACGAGAATAAAAATTATATATTATAATTAATATAATATATTCATCTTTCTGTGAAATAAATTTCATAATAAAGGTCTTAGAGGAAATCATAGAAAACATTACATAAATTATTATAAATTTTTGAATGAAATATCTCATTCCACTACATCCTCCCTGAATTCATGGCTATCATCTTGGAAAACATAAAATAAAAAAATGTTGAGGTTACTATGATCTCATATAAAACTAAAATTTCCATGAACTCTTAAAAAGGATCTCATAGTACCACAGAACACAAAATAATAGTATCTGAAAACACCTTAGGATCCTCTCATATAGGCACTTGACATCTATGGGTATACTAAAAATCCATCTCTTTTTTTATGCCCATCTGAAAACACCTTAGGATCCTCTCATATAGGCACTTAAGATGATGTTTTGAATGCAGAATAACTATGTGTATGTGTATGGTAGAACGAAATATATCTTAACGTACATATGATATAGAGAAACCAATTTCACCATAGAGATAACGTCCTACAATGACTAAACATCAGAATATTAGGTCATTAAGATATCATAATGAACACATATTATACCTCATTGAAACTAAAATTCATATATTATTAGTCCATGGATGAATTTTTATGATTCTATGATTTCCTAATCATATAATTTATCACTTTAACATTCTATATTTTCAACCACACTAACTATTTAATTATAAGTGGTGACTAACCAATTATTATCCATCACAATGGTGATATACAAGATAAACAATATAGGGCCTCCAATGGTGTCATTCATATTGTTGATTTTTTTGTATATAAAATCCACTAGGTGTATTTGAACATCCCAACTATGCCTATAGTCAATTTATATAAGCCCTAAAAAATTCCTTGATAACCATAGAGTTCCTCTAATTATACCCATATATTTGAATATCAGACAATATAGACTACCATAATTTTGTAAAAAATTCCTTATAAAATATATTCTAAATCAAAGATTAAAATAAACAATCATTGTAAATAAATAATTAAAAGGTATTTTATGTAATTTAATAATCCCATAAAAATCTATTATCCAAACAATTCATCCATACCCTTGTCCAGAATCAGAAGGAAGTGGGATAGCGTGGTAAATGATTTAATTTTTACCCATATCACTTCATTGACCATTCTTAAATACTGATTTCTAGTCTTTAAATCCATTGATATTCCACCCCTCATTCATTAATGATGAAAATGTGGTTGATAAAAATCTAGTAGATCCTAATTATAAGCCTTCACCTATTAATAGTTGAAACACAATTATCCTATAATATTATCACAACTATTTATACCTACAAATAAATATTGATTCCTGAGATCCTATCGTGTCTTTATAACAACCATATGTTCTACTAAGATTCAAATGTGGAACCCCCAAACACTTCCTCACATAGTGAAAATGGTCCCATTATCTACATCTTAATGAGGATTACATTATAAATTCCATAAAATAATATTCCATATGTATATTATTTCAGGTAAATCCTCTCCATCTATGCCTCTGAGTTGAGATTCATCCGCTCACTGATATTGGCATAGAGCCACGACTATTAATAAAATATAATAAATTCCTCCATCATTCATCAAGGAAAATCACTTTTATGAAAACTACTAAGAAACATTCTTCATTAATAAATAAAAGGGTTTCCTACTATATGTATATGGTTTAAGAAATAATCATATCCTAGTCTTACAAAAACACAAATTATCCCTTCATCCTAATGTTAATGTTTCTCTTAGAGAATATTTCCATGATAATCTTGTGTAATTTATAAAATTTGAACAAATCACAATGTTATTATTCCACCATGTCATCTAAGAATAATCTACCACTGAAATATCAATATTATAGGTCTTTTGGTTCGTCTTGTGATGCCTTACCTGGCATGACCCATAGGTAATCCAGACCTGTCTCTACATCAAAATACATCCATGTCCCAAAACATATTCTTCAAGAAACATCAAATATGTGAATCTATACTATGGAAAACTCAAGGTAGATAACTAATCAACCACCACCTCATCTCACAAAAAATTCTCTGACACCGCTATATCCAAACACAAGGCAACCTTTTCCAGTGAGGGTATTCATTGGAAATGTGATACTGGAGAATTATGAAAAAATAATAAATAATATCAATATAAATAGAGATAACTATTCACAGTGATCACCCTATTACATGACTCTAAATAAATAATCTCATCAATATTTATAGTTTCTAAAACATCTCTTCACATTTATCAGACATTTCCTTAGAGTTGGATCCCCCATTCCAAAACAACTACTTCAAGATATTACCACAAAGTTGGTTGTCCCACATAAATTCCAAGACTATTCTCATATACTTAGTATTCATGCAGTATAATATCGAATAAAAAATGTTTCCATTGATGATGACAACCAAAAATCATCCATGAATGGATAGGAAATGAATCTTGTCATATCGATAGACATAGTAAGGTAATTTTTTTACACCAAATGGAATAAATAGAAACACATAATTTCTATAAAAACATTTTAATTTTTTTCATTGAGATACACTCCTTAAAAATAAATATATAGTGACAGTAATGCATATAATCTATCATTGAGTACCATTTAACTCCCTCCATCATGTCTAAGTCATCACTAGTACAAAATAGTTGATATTATTTCTTGACTATCATCTATTTCAGATGGTGATAGTAAATAAAAAGGCTCAAGATCTCATTTTTCTTATTATAGAATAGAACCGTAGATTCCAAGGGGGACAAAATGATTATGAATATAACATCATCCGTAGGATCCTCCGATTATATAACTAAATCCCAGATCTAATTTTATGCATCTAATAAACTATATAATATATTGGTATGGCCTCAATGTAGATATTAATAAAAAAATTCAATCCCTCAATGATAGTGAAATGTTATAATATCCTTGGGTGAAAAAAGAGTTAACTACTCCCCAATCATAAGAAGTTGATAATATAAATTGTCTACAACATGTAGAGATGATATAGTTAACATAAATGTGATTAAATATAAATATCTATTTATGGGATATGTTTTCCCCAACTAACGGTCTCACTCACCCAAAAATGAAAACTCCAAACTGTCAAATCATAAATCTAAAACTCTTCGATTATAGTAGTCAATCTTGAAATTAAATGAAGATAGACACACTATACTAAAGATTATGTTCTATGGATTAATCAAAAGAATAATTAGTCCCCATGAAAACCTCTCTCCGTAAAGGGATGTTTTAAATAATCAGAAAATGGGGTTTATTATGTGGTCTATTCTTGTAAGAATCGTTTTCCACATAGGTCGGACTAATGGATCTCCAAATTTATTTTTATCTTGAATAAGGGATATACAATGAATAAATGTGTAATTATTGAATAAATGAGTGTGTGTGTTAGTGTGGAAAAGAAAAAGAATTAACCCAAAACATGTCAAGAACCACCTAGTTGTGGCCCATAATTTCTTGCATCTGACCATGACTATGGCCGTGAAATCTATGATCAATATGTGGACTGAAAAAATATAGTGGTTAGCGAAGTAGGTCATTGTGTCATCCACCACTCACTCCTCTTGGTTTAATGATGACTTATTTTCCAAAACATCCTCAATAATCAGAAAATATCCTCCAAGGTATTTCCCTTCATTACATTATTGAATCTTTTTAAGAGATTATCTACTATGTCTCATTGAATAGCCTTTGTTCCACATTGGGTCAATTAGGCCTAGGCTATATGACCTCATAATATAGCACCATATAAAACCATATACAAGGTATGGATTTTTAATATATGAGAATCTATTTTCTTATGTTCTTATGACTTATATATTCCATTTATATTACAAAAAAGTCATAACCCTAATTTTTTGAAGTGTCCCACCATAGCCGATGACACTGCTATGGGAAAACTCAGTACGATCTCACAATATTGTTTTTCCCTCAACCCCAAATCTCTCAACATCATGATCTTAAAATAATAATTTCACATAGGTAGGTATTAATAGTTAAAAAACACAATCTTATATTCTTATGCAAAGAATTCACTAAAATATACATTTAGCAATCCTAACTCAATAAAATGGAGTCATTGGTCTAATTTTTTTCTTTTTTATATATAAAATGTGGTCAAATTACAATGGTCTAATCAGTTTAGTTGATTTAGAAACTAAATAAAAATATGATAGAAATTTTAAATTAGGAATAGAAAAAAAACCATTTTAATGGAATAAAATTTCCATCATTGAACTCATTCAAGTAATTCTTCTTCATTTCATGGGGAATGGAAACAAAATAAGGGTGAGCGTAAATGATTAATAAGAGTTATATAAAATAGAATATTTCTTGAGTCCATGTGGAATAATTAATTTGGAATTATATGAATCCAACCAAACAATAAATTTAATCAATAACTTCACTATCATGATATTTTAAGGTATAATCAATATGTATATAAAAATAACTGAACAAACAAAACATTTAATTAATAATATGATGAAACATTCATCCACATATAATATCAATGAAATAGCCACATGTATAATTTTAATAGAATTATCAAGGAAGGAAATTTTTTAAATTGGATTTCATGGTCTCAAACATCACAATACCTATATTATCAATACCTTCCTCGTGACTATTTAAAACTATGGGTAAAACCTCATTTAATTTTGGAAAATTTACATTTATCAGGAGACATACTAATGCATCGAGGGGCTATAAAATTTTTGGCCCCACCCATCACATCATTTAAAAATCATTACTAAAGTATCTAATCATATATTTTATTCATTAATAAAAAGGAGTTTTTAATAAATATCTATTTTTAATAAAGGATATTTATTTTTCAATAATTCTCAAATTTAATAAGACAACATTAAAGGTAAACACTGAATGTAAAAATGGTATATGGTTTAGGAAATAATTAAATACACGATACAAAGAATATTTATATTTAATATAAGTGTATTTTCCAGATACCTTTTTTCCAAAAAAAATTTATTGTAATAAGAGAATGTTAATGAACATAAAATAATCAAGAGATGGGAGGTGACCATAGGTTCCTCCAGAATATAGGTTTTTGAGTAAAATCATTTCCATTGGTTGAATAAAAGATTGGAAGTGAAAAAATAAAATATAATTTAATAAAATAGTTTTCGTAGTAAAAATGCTTAAAATATTTAGTGGAATATATATTTCAAAAATTGTTATGAATGTATAGAATCCAATTATAATTGAATATGTTAAATAACATCCAATTTAGATTTTTTCAAAATCATGTACATTGTGAAAAATATTAGAAATATTATTTTAGAACACATTTTTAATGTAAATTATAACATTGAATCCCCTTAATAAATAATTTGACTAAATAAATGTACAATCATAAAAAACATTCACAAATCATGTACATTGATGGATGTATATATATTTTTTAATGTTAAATAGAATTGGTTTTCTTTCTCTAAATATTTTTATTTAAAAATTTACCGAGGAGAGGAATATTTTAAAATAAATTCACAATCCATGAATATTTATTGGAAATTGTTTTAGGTCTTCTGAAATATAAATGACAATATTCCTTCAACAACAATAAAATTAATTCCAAAAAAGTGTGATATTTTATAAAATACTCCTATCACTTTGGTTACATTCAAATTATAACCCATTAAAATAAAATATATTTATTGAAAAATTAATAATAATGAATAAATATTTATTCATGTTCAATTCATAAATGTTTAATCATATACACCACATAAAAATGACTATTTACATACTAAAAAATATGTCTCAATTTAATTTAAATTGAGGAAAAATCCATAACCTCTTACTTCTCTTTAGTTGATCATCATTCAAACATCTCTATAATTGTTTTAAAAATATTATTAATTTGATAATAATACCATATTAATATTTATAATATGATAAATTATATTCTTATTACATTTTACCATGAATTCAATAACAATCATGAATTATTATTATTGTTCTGGTTGTTAATTGATTTATTCTCTCATGCATGTTTTATTCTAATTTCATGATTCAATTTCAACGGATATAGATCTATCATATATATAATCATTATAATATAATAAATATTGGATTTACCCATTCATTAATTTTTTTCGACCATTCCAGAGTGTTCTACAAGGAAAACTAATGGTTTCTCTTTATGGAGATGGCTACTTGTACAAACGCATGAGAGATGTTCTCATTTACATAATGTGTGAATGGATATTGAATTGAATTTTACAATAATATAAAATATTAAATTTAATTTCAAATTTATCATAAAAATAAAGAATTTATATCAGTATGACTACCAGTATGAGTTGGTGATGGAAAAAAATTATATCAGTTCACTAGGTGATAGTTTTCTATAAACATGAGTGATGACATTGTTTCAAATTTTGGGGTGAAGGATATGTATAAATATAATGATAAAAACTTAATAAAATATATTTATACGGTATGTAATAGTGTTAACATATTGGATGTTTTATGAAATACTTTTTTTGGTGAAAGAAGAAAGAAAAATAAGGTGCTTTATTGAGGCGATTATGTTCTCCTAGAAAACATCATTTGGATATCTTATTAAGGATAATAGGGTAGGTATTTTGGGATGAAATGAACCTATGTAATGTGTATAAGTATTATTAAGGAGGTATTTTAATATGGGTTGGTCGAGTTAGATGTCCTATAATTTTTGAATAAGAGATGAGAGGGAGATCCATTTTATAATTGAGGAGGACAAAGATGGAATATTTGGAAATAATAAATCATACCCTTTTTTTTAAATTAAACTAGTTTAAAAAATTGTTCATTATCAAAAATTGTATTTAATGTCGTAGAAATATGTCAATAAATTTGTTATTAGGGATGTTTTCTGTTCCTTTTTTACACTTATTGTTATAGATTTTCCCATAGTTAAACTCATTTTTACATTTACTATGGTACTTAATTTTTATTATTTATACTATTCATTATGAAAAAAATTTACCTTATAATATAATATTAATAATTATTATTTAAAAAATGTTTTAAATTTCTCCTAATTCACATTATAAAATATTATGAATTTAATTTAAAATTAAACCCCAAATTCGATGGGAAAACAATTTTCCAAACGAAATTTTATCAAAACTTTTAAAAAATTATATCAAAATATAACATATAATTTATATAATTTATATAAATTTTATTAATTATAAAATTATTTGACTAATTATTCTTTTATTAAAATTTTCTAAAAAATTGAACATTTAAATTCATTAAATGAAAATCCATTTTAAAAAAATATCATTTATCACAATTCATTAAAAAAATTTAAATTTTCTTAATATTTTAAAACACACACACTAAGATAAATTAGAAATTATATTTTTAAAAATGTAGATAATTAATTAAAAAAATTATAATTGTGGAAAACATTTCTTATAATATAATCATGAAAAACATGATGATATAATTTTTTAGAAAAAAAAATTAGTTTTTATAACACATATATTTTTCTATGAAATATTTTATTTTAAAAAATTTTATTCTTCAGTAGATTCCTTTTCACATAATCATGAGTTTAAAATAACTGTGATATGCCCTTAATATAAAATTACAATTTTATCCTACCCGTTAGTTTAGCGGTAATAATTATAACTCACTAATGAAAATGCATTATGAAAAATATAAATCAATTAGATATCTCTATTTTAGATTGAATTACTTTTTTAATGAAATTAATAAGATATATGTGTGTTATATACTTGATAAAATACTTCACATGTTCATTAAAGGGATATTTTAGTAATAGGTTATGAATAAAACCCTATTTGATGTATTTTTTTAAAGGATAATTTTACACCTTTGAATGGCAAACAAATTTTATCTTAAGGCATTGAAACATTAATGATTTTTATATGACACCTTAAAAATTTTATTTCGAATTAGGTTATAAAAAATAACTTTGGATAATGTTTTGATATTTTTCACATTCCTTTTATATTATGATGAATAGTAAAAATACACTAAATTTTAATAAATATTTTTTTCATTGAGATATTTTATATGGTTAAATAATAATATTTAATGTTTTCAAAGTATAAATAGATTATATTTTTTCCATTTAATATAGTGTATGTCATTATCATTAAATTTACATTAAATTCATAGGTAAAAACATTTCAATCTTTTTCAATGTTTTAACTTTTAAAACATTTTTTCTCAATAATGAGATTAATTTCAAATTAACTACTAAAAATTATATGTTATGAATTTAAAAAAATGGATTCCATATCTTGAATTATTAGGTCCAAATTATGTTAATAGTCTACTTTTATTTTTGGGAAAAATGAATAGTAACATTGGTAATTGGTTTTATTACCGTGGTTAAAAATGAATCTAGTAATTAAGGGTAAAAATAATATTATAAAATTACTTTAATACCTGTAAAAATAGTTTTGGATGAATAAATTCGACCCTTATCATCTATATATTTAAATATAATCACTTTATTTCCACTTATCTATGAAAATGACATTAATGTAAGAAAAACTAATGAAATTGAAAAAGTGTCACAATCTTTTTTTATATAAGATTATTATTTTATGTATATGGATAACTAGGAGATAAAATAGACTATAGATAATATGTATAAATATAAAATAATTACCCTTATCCTAAAATTTTATTTATAATTTTTATAGATTTTATAATTACCATAATGATGAAAAAATTGTGATGTAGACATTATTTAATTTATAGAAATATCAATAAAACGGATTTAAAAATGTCAAAAGAAATATCATAAGAACTAATTAATGTTTTAATTTACTTTTATATTTTTCTATGACATTTTATGTATTTTTTTAAATTTTTGGTTCAAATTTACTTTAGCTTTGAATTTAATTTCATGTCTAATATAAGAATAATATCAAAATTGAAATTATTCATATTTTATAAATATTACATTTTTTTAATTTAATTAAAAATTATAAAAATATTTAAAAATTACAAAATGATAATTATAATGTCCTAAATATCATAAATATCCATTTATGGTCAATTAACACCACATAAGTAAATATTCATTACAATTAAATATTTTGAAATTTATTACAAAAATTATACTTTAATAGAATAACTAGTGGTCAATGTAAAAGATAAGGTTTAAATTGATAAAAAATATTTTTTGTAAAAAATTATTAGTTGATGATATTAAAATCATATATCATCTCGTCTTGTAATTAAGGACCCTTTTGAGGTTTTTGGGTAGGGTGTTAATTTACTATAAATTAATATTTTTTAGAGTTTCCTAAAGTGCCCCTCTCCTATCTTATAAAAGGGAATAACCTACTTCTCCTCCTCACTCCATTTTTAGCAGTCAAGCTCGTCCAATGCTTGACCATTACACGAATCAAATTCCTTACTAACAATATAGAGGATCTGGTATTCTCCAAAGACCAACTCTAGTTCCCTAAGTGGATATTCAATGGAAGTAAGTCCAGGAAGAGATAATATCTTCTTCTAATTCTTTCAAGTTTATTTATTCTTCTACATCCCCTTATTTAGTTCTTTCATTAAAAAATAATAACTTAAATAAAAAAATATACTGATATGTTATTATAAATATGAAACAAACCTACTTCGACTTCTATCCATCCTATAAAAAATGAAATCATCGTGCATGTGTACATACGGCATTCCATCTCCACGCCATGGTGTAATCTGTTTTTAACCACCACCACATATAGATGGGAATAATGGTGTAAATAATACCTATATATGAATAATATAACATTTTACTCATTCTAAGATATGATAAACCATCCCCTTCAATACCATTCAACAATTATGGGAATGATACCATCGCTCATGTGTATGTCTGACTTACCATATCCACAGTGTGATGTGATTCGTTCTACCTGATCTTCATTAAACCATAATTATATAAATTAATTGAAAAAATATATATGCTATATAATATAATAACACCATGATTTAAATAAAATAACAATAACCAAAAAATAGGAACAAGAACTTATCTGACAAAACATACATAAGAACATGAAGCAATAATTACCCGAATAACGAGTAAAAATGAAATCCTACTAACAAACAGATGAAAATATGATAATAAATGTTATCATAAAAAATATTATGATTCTAAAATTAATCTGTAACATTATTTAATTCATTTTACATGATTTAAAGATTCATACAAATAATATCAGGCCTATGATAAGGAATAACTTTTCCAATTTCATTTTTATCCGAGATTGTTTATTCGTAAGTATTTACTGGGGTTATATTTATCATACATAATCATGTTTTTGAAAAAATTTATAATAAAATGTTTAATATTCTTCCATGTATTTTTAAAGTCATTTTTACCCTTTTTATACTTTTTCCACATGGTATGGACAAAATCTTTCTTTTGTATACCTTACGAGGTACTTTTTGAGATTTCCAGAAAAAGTACGAGGAGAATGTTTTTTTAACTTATATAGCATGAAAGGATTTTTACACATTCATTGAGAATTATTTCCATAATTCTTACTTTACAAATTTTTCATGATTATATAAAATTAAATTCTATTCTTTTAAAATTTCATGAAAGATTGTGAAAATAAAATGTTTTTGAAGAAGAACGGATATTTTCCTCAGAAGAAAAGTTCAAGTGTTTTATCAAAATTTTATTAAATATATGATGATATATGACTTGTTTTCTATCTATATTATTACTAATATTTTATTACATTGTGACAGAATTATTATTATGTAGTCCATTTAGGTTATATTGATTATATTATGATGTCATGATGCTTAAGAATCGTATTTTGATACATGGGATATGCTATGATGTATGATTTATGTTTTTTTGAAACACATAATAATGGTCTCATTATGAGATGGGTGGGACCTATATCTACCTCCAATGCATTGGTAATAGTTTATATCTCATTAGATGGACATGGATGGAATGAAGAGTTATTTTGGATCAGTGATACAGGGCTGGAATGAGGAGATAAATCAGTTCAGTAATAGACTATGTCCTCTATGATGGTCTGGGAAAAGATACTTGACTAATATGAAATGATTTTCTATTCTTCTACTTGAAATAAAAAATGTTTCATGTAATATGTTATGATTATTGGGATTACATTTCAATTCTATGATTCAACCCTTGATATGATATTATGATCTCTTATGAAGGATAATATTTTCAAATGTTATTTTCGTATGAATATGATATGATTGATATTCTCTTTGTTTACCCTTACTGAGAATATGTGCTCACCATTTTGTATGTTTATTTTCCATAGGTCCGATTGAAGGGTATTAAATATGATATGCCAAAAACAATTTTAGTCATGATGAAATAAACAGAAGACACGGTAGATGTTTTAGGAACCAGTTGTTTATGTTTCCCAGTTTCTGAAGACACTATACCTATATGGTCCTCTTATGGTTTTGTTTGATGTTGTAATAAATATACTTCCATTCTGAAGTTATAAAAATTTATGAAAATCATGGTTCATTATTGTTGGTATCAGAGAAAAGGTATATTTAACCTTTGGAAACTAGGTTTATAATTCCTTAATAAGAAACATATGGATATGTATAAGTATAGGATACAATCAGAGTGTTTTATTAATTGACATGAGTAACCTATGATGAAACCTAAAGTGTGAAAAATTGTAATTTTATTCTTTATTCTATTGTTTTACTATTATTATTATTGTTTCTCACACTATGATTCTTGGTTTTAGTCAATGGATGGAACCTGAAGGAATTACATTAATGGTTAATGTGATGGGAAATACAATGATTGTCCCTTTGAGAAACCAAATGTTATGGGAGCGAGATTTCAAAATCTTGTAACCATGATCACAAACCTTTCTCAAGCTATGAATCATGCATGACTTCCAAACAAGGAATGGAAGGAGGAATATTATGTCGAATCCTTTATGAGGTAGTGCCCACATTCATTCAAGTTCTTGTAAATGGAATGCACCTCTTACACATAAATGATAAAAGTGCCCGTAAATGGCGAATTGTTCCAATCTGTTCCCAAATCCAAAGGGTTATTGTTGGTGATCAACGTCAACATACTCTTAGGGACAAATACAAAGGAAAGTTGCATGAAATTACTATTGGTGATGTGGTGTACGATAATGAAGTGGTGAAAGGTACACATACCATCAACTCTAATGTAGAAAATGTTTTATTTGGTTCTGGATCAATCCACTCGTTTATTTATAAAAAAAATTCTAAGGTTATCCTTATATTACCTCATAAATTAGATGTTGAGTTAGCTATGACAACTCTTAATAGAACTAAAACCCCATCAAAAGATTAAAATTATTCTCCAATTTATGTTTGTGGGAATGTGCTTCTAGAAAATATTAGGATCTTCCTATAGTAGAATTTGATGTGATTCGTGGAATGAACTTTCTTTCTTTATATATATCTCATATCAATTTCCAATGAATGGAAGCCACATTTCATTACTTATATCAATCCTTAATCATATATATGTTGAAGGACGAATATATCCTTGCAGTGGATATTTTTCCATATTATGGGTCTTGATTCCAATAAATGAATGTTATTTATCTCAAATAGATGGGGAGAAACTCATGACTTAGAATACACCCATTGTATGGAAGTTTGATGATGTCTTTTTGGAGGAATGTCTAGGTCTTCCATCAAATCGTGAAGTTCAGTTTTCCATAGAACTCATTCCATGTTCTATCCATATTTCAAAGACACCAAATTGAATGTCCCCAATTGAGTTGAAGGAATTGAAGTGGAAACTCAAAGAAAATCTTGATAAGGGATTCATATGCCCTAGTTTGTCACCTTGGGGAGAACATATTATATTTGTTCAGAAAAAAGATAGATCAATGAGACACTACATTAATTATCAGGAACATAATAATATCACCGTCAAGAAGTAATATCCTCTATGATGCTTTGATGACATATTTGACCAACTACACAGAGCTCAATACTTTTCCAAAATTGATGTTCATTTAGGAAATCATCAATTAAGGGTAAATAAAGAGTATATACCAATGATGACATTCTGTATAAGGAATGGACACTATGAATTTATTGTGATTCCTTTTCGTCTTAATAATTCCCCTTATATCTTTATTGATATATTGAATAGAGTCTTTAGAGACTATCTTGATCAGTCTGTGGTAGTCCTTATAGATAATATTATTTTCTATTCCATGAGAAAGGTAGTGAATAAATATCACATTAGAAATATACTGAAGACCCTAAGAAAAGATAAGAATTATTCCAAATTTACGATGTGTGAATTCTGGATTCAAAAAGATACATTTTTGGGTCACATAATCTAAGGAGATGAGATATCTATGGATCGAGCAAAAAACAGATGTTATTGATCATTGGTCAAGACCAACAACAATAACTAAGTTCTGATGTTTTCTTGACTTGGCTGGATGTTATTGATGTTTTGTGAAATATTTTGCATGATTTTGTAATCCACTCAACAAATTGACTTGGAATGTAGTTTTTTTCATTTAGACTGAGGAATGTGAAGAGAATTTCAATGGTCAAAAAAATTAGGTTAGCCAGTGCACCTGTGCTCATAATGCCTTGTAGTGGAGAATTGTTTTTGATCTATAGTGATTCATCCAAGAATGTTATGGTTTGTGTTCTCAGGAAAAAAATATTGCTATATCTTATTCCTCCTGACAGTTGAAAATTCGTGAGAAAAAATACCCAACTCATGATTTGGAGTTAACTGTATTAATCTTTGCACTAATGATATGGAGGCATTATCATTATGGTGAATGATGTGATATTTATACTGATATTAAAATTTTGAAGTATATTTTCACCCCAAAGGATCTGAATATGCACCAAAGAATATGGTTGGAGTTGATTAAATTTTGCGACTGATCATTACATTTCCACGATGGGAATGCAGACAATGTGTAAGATGTATTAAGTTAAAAATACCATGCCAGCATATCCTTGATGAGGATCACAAAAGATCAAATATTTATTGATTTTCAAAGGATTTATTTGAAATTATAATATAATGATTGAAATATTATCTATCTCAAATGAATTTTAACCCATCTATACATGTAATGATTATGGAGGCACATAAGTAAGATGTAGAGTTACAACAGAAGTTGAGAAATGTCCCATAATTCAACCTTGATTGTGCTGAAATAATAATGGTTAGGAATGTGGTTTTCATTCCTCCCATAACAGCATTAATATAGGTTCTATTGGATGAGGCTCATATTTCTTCATTATTTCTTCTCCCTGGAAGCACTAATATGTACAGGGGACTGAAATAGTACATTTGGTGGGATGACATGAAAAGATATGTTCGCTGAATATGTATCTTAATTATTGGGGTGACCGCAAGTTGAGGTTGAAAGATAGAAGTCTAAGTGGATGTTACAACCATTGCCTATACCAGAATAGAAATGGGAAAGCATAACTATGGACTTTGTCATCAGATTTCCCAAAACATCCAAATACAATAATACTATCTCGTTTTGGTTGATCGCCTTATGAAGTTGGCACACTCCATTACTATTATAGAGGATTTCTCTCTACATCAACTTACCTGAATATATGTATATTAAGTGGTAACATTGCATGGTGTACCAATTTACATTATATCTGATCAGGATCTATGGTTTACCTTGATGTTTTGGTGACGTCGTTAGAATGCTCTATAAAGATATATAATTTTTATCACTAAATATCATCCTCAAATAGTCGATCACTCTAAGAGGAAAATTCAAACTCTGTAGGATATTTTGAGAGAGTTCTCTATGGATTTAAAAGTTTGTTGGGATCAAAAAATACCTTTGTTGTAATTTTCATTCAATAATAGCTTTCACTATAGTATTCAGATGGCCCCTTATGATGCCCTCTATGTAAATAAGTTCAGAACTCCATCTTCTTTCGATGATGTTGGGGAATGAAATCTATTAGAACCTGGTCATGTAGATTAAATCACAGAAAAGGTTAGATCTATTCAACAACATAAGGATCAGCTATGAGTTGACAAATTTTTTTTGCTGAAAACTAACTAAAAGATATAGAGTTTGAAGTGGGTGATAAGGTGTTATTACCAATATCTCCTAGGAAGAGAGTAATGAGATTTTGAAAGAAGAAAAACCTAAGCACTAGGTATGTCAGTCCATTTGAAATTATAGATCATTTTGGGATGGTATCATACTGATTGGAACTTCTACCAAATCTCTCTTAGTCTCATGATGTGTTCCATGTATCCCTCATGAGAAAGTATATACATGTTCATTCACGTGTACTAATCTCAGAAGTCATACCACTGAAGCAAGATCATTCTTATGAAGAAAAACTGATTGAGATTCTGGATCATAGAGAAAATTTTCTTTGAAACAAGACCACTCGCTTGTTTATTTTTTATGGAAGAACTACAAATTAAAAGATGATACATAGGAACTTGAGGATATGATGATGGAGACATATCCTCATCTTTTTTTCTATGTGGCAAATTTTGAGGGGGAAATTCATTTTTAGGGGGTAGAATATAACACTCGAATGTTTCTAATAAATATATTCTTTAAATAATTTTTATCCTTAAATATCTTCCTTTTCACGCAATCATGGCTTTAAATGAATTTTGATATACCCTTAATATAAAATTACTGTTATAGCATAGACAATAGGTTAGCAAGAATAATTATAACTAACTTCATAAAATAAATTTTTTAAAATATAAATCAATTAGATATTTTTATTTTAGAGTGAATTACTTATAGTAATGAAATTAATAAGATATATATTTTTTATATACTTAATAAAATAGTTTTGATATAAATTGAATGGATATTTTATTCTTAGGTTATGAATAAAAACCAATTTGATGCATTTTTTTAAAAAGGTTAATTTTACTCCTTTGACTAGAGAACCCATTATAAATTAATGCGTTGACACATTAATTATTTTAATTTGAAAAAATAAACATGTTTTTGGGATGTGGGGTATAAAAATTTACTTTTGATTAATTTTTTTTTCTTTTTCTGATAATTATAATATTTTGATGAATAAAAAATAATTCTAAATTTTAATTAAAAATGTCTTTTTTCAATGAGATAATTTAAATGGATAAATTATAATATTTAAAGGTTTTAAAGTAAAAATAAAATATTTTTTTCCATTTCATATAATTTACTTCAATATAATTAATTTTACATTTAATTCATTGGTAAAAACATTTCTATCTTTTACAACGTTTTAACTTTTAAAACCCATTTTCTCAACAACGGAAATAATTTTAAATTAATTAAAACAAATTATGTGTTTTGAATTTTTAAAAATGGATTAAATATTTTTTAATCATTAGATACAAATTAGGTTAATAGGCTACTTTTATTTTTTGGAATTATGAATAGAATCTTTGGTAATTATTTTTATTACCATGATTAAAGGTGAATCAGGTATTTAAGGGTAAAAATAATGTTAAAAAATTACTATAACACCTATAAATAACCTATTTTATTATTATAATAACCCCTTATTATAATTTTTTTCCAAAGTGAATCAATTTCTTTGAACATACCTTTGAAAATGACAAGAATGTAATAAAAACTAATGAAATGGATAAAGTGTCACAATATTTTTTTTATATGTGTATAAATTTTAATATATGGATAACTAGGATATATAATCGACTATATATAGTCTCTTGAAAGATAAAATAATTTCCCACATAATAAAAAATTATTTATAATTTTTATATATTAAATAATTACCATTATTAATGACAAAATTATGATGTAGAAATTATTTGATTAATAGAAGTATCAAATAAATTGTTCTAAAAATGTTAAAAGAAATAGCATCTGAACTGATTAATGTTCTCTATGAATTTTTAAGGTGAATATGACATGTTAGGAGTGTATTTAATTTTTTGGTTAGAATTTATCTTTGTTGTGAATTTTATTTAATATTTAATAAATGAATAGTGTCAAAATTGACACTATTGATATTTTATAAACATAACAATTTATTAAATAATTTAAATATCAAAAAATATTTAAAAACAAAAAATTGATAATTATTGGTTCTATAATATCAAAAGTATCTATTTATGTTCAATTAACACTACAATAGTAAATATTCATTACCATAAAATATTTAAAATGTTTTTACAAAAATTAAACTTTAATAGAATCACTAAAGTTCAATTAAAAAGATAAGGTTTAAATTGAAACAAAAAGTTGAAAAAAATAATTACTTGATGGAATTACAAGGATATCTCATCTTTTCTTTTAACTATGGACACATTGTATGTTTTCTTGTTAGTTTTTGATTTTACTGTTATTAATATTTTTGAGATTTTCCTAAATTGACCTTGTCTTCTCTTATAAAAGGGAATCCCCTACATCTCCTCTTCACTCCATTTTGAAACATCAAGATCGGAAAACCGCTGACCATTACACTTCTCAACATCCCTAGTAACATTCTAGAGGATCTTGTATTCTCAATAGAACAACTCTAGTGTAATAAGTGGAAATTCAATGGAGGCACATCGAGGAAAAGATAATATATTCATTCGATTCTTGAGAGTTTCTTTCCACTTATACTTAAAATTCCATAGTTGTTTTATTATAAAATTATAAAATCATTATCACTCATATACTAATTTGTTATTATAAATATGAAACAACCATATTTCACCTTCTATCCATCCCACACACAAAAAATCACCGCACGTGCATACCTATGGCTTACCACCTCCATGCTGTTGTGTAATATTTTATTCACGACAACCTTAATTGGATGGGTATAATGGTGTAAATAATACATATATATGAAAAATAAAAAATTATACTAATTCTAGTATACTACATACCATCCACTTCAATATAATTCAACAATTATGGGAACAATATCGTTACTCGTGCATACGTATGGCTTAACATCTCCACGTTGTGATGTTATTCTCTATACATGACATTCATTAAAACATGATTACATAAATTTATTGAATGAATAAAAATGATATATATTATGATAATAATACGTATTAAATGATAAAACTAAAAACTAAATAGAGTAACAAGATCTTTTCTGACAAAACATGCGTAAGAACAAAAAGTAGTTAATACCCGAATAATGAGTAACAATGAAATGATACAAATAAATGGATGAAAATATGATTAAAAAAGTTATCATAAAAATGATTATGATTCAAGAAAAAACCATAACACTATTTAGATCATTATATAGGAGGGTTGGATATATATGAATCATATCAGACCTAAGGTAACGGATAACTTTTCCAATCACATTTTTATCTGAGATTGTTTATTCGTAAGTATTTACCAGGGGTATATTTATCATTCATGTATAGGTTTTCTAAAAATGTTTTCATAAAATGTTTACTATTCTTCAACATAAGTTTAATTTCATATTACCCTTTGTTGACTTTAACCAGATGGTATGGACTGAATCATTCTTTTGTTTACCATACGCGGTACTTTTTGACTTTTTCAGCAAAAGTACAAGGAGAATGTTTTTTTAATTATACATCATGAATGTATTTTTATGATTTCATAGAGGATTATTACCATGAAGATTCATTTACAATTTCTAAATTTCATACCCAATTAAATTCTTTTATTTTAAAATTTCATGAAAAATTGATAAAATAAAATGTTTATAGAGAAGAAAGGATATTTTTTCACGATCTATGTTCATGTGTTTTATCAAAATTATTTTCCATCTAAGATGATATAGTTTTATGTTTCTATACCTATTATTAAATTGATTTTATTATGTTATTGTGTAATTATTATTATGAAGTCCTTTTATCTTATATGGATTAGGTTATGACGACATGATGTTTAAGAATCCAATTTTATTACATTGGTTATGCAACGATGTATAATTTATATTTTTGTGGAACACATAAAAATTGTATAATTATGATATTTGTGGACCTATATATCCTTTTAATTCATTAGGTAATGATTTATATCTCATGATATAGACACGAATAGAACGACATGTTAATCTAGTAAAGTGATATAGGGTTGGAATGAGGAGATAACTCATTTCAGTAATGGACTTTGTCCGCAATGATGCTCCTAGAAAAGAGCCTTGAATAATATGAAAAGATTTTATATGATTATTTGTTTATGGTAGAATGTTTTATGTCTTATTTAAATATTATTGAGTTTACATTTCACTACTATGATTTATCCCATGTCATGATATTATGACATCCTATATAATATAACATTTTCAAATGTTATGTTCGTATAAATATAATATGATTGATATTTCATTTTTTAACCCTTATTATGAATTTGATCGCACCATTTTGTAAGTTTATTTTCCTTAGATTAGTAAGAAGTTTATTAAATGTGATTGTCCAAAAAGTATTGTAGTTGTGATGAAATAAATGGTAGAAAACATAGATGTTTTATGAACCAGGTGTTTATGTTTCCCAGTTTCTAAAGACAATATTCCTATACAGTCTTGTAATGGTTTTGTTATATGTTATATTAAATATAAATCAATTATTATCTAATAAAAATGTATGTAAATTATGGGTTGTTATATTTTTTCAGCAAAACATTTCATTTTCAATCGAAAGATTTTTTATTTTATTTTTCAAAAACTGATAAATAATAATTTTTAATAAAACATCATTAAAAAATAAATTAATCTTAATTTAGTTATTACAATTAATTTTAATGACTATATTTTAGCGATATATAATTTTTCTGTATTTTCAAAATTACGGTTGTGTTAACAACAAGCTATCAAATTGATAAAATTTATTAAAAAGGAAATATATCATAATATATCACGGTTTCACATTCTTCCATCAATAAAAAAATTATTCTATGAGATCTTCATGGATATTACCAACTAAAATAATGAGTTAGGATCAACCTTGGGCATTTTTTCCCTTCTAAAAATGTTATTAACTCATTCCATAGATATACATTCAAAAAAAGATCTACTACAATAAATTACATATATTTTCCCAAATTTAATGTTAGAATATTTTCCGTCATTTAGATTCATTAATATGATCCTAAATAGTATTTAAATTTATCCTTGTCTTTTCAACAGGTACTAGGTCTACATGTTTTCATTCAAAAACATTATCTTAATAGATAAAAATATAAAATCTGTTTGTATATAATGATTCATTTGATTCCCTTTGAAATCATGAATAAAAACTTTTATTTTATAAAAACTATAAAAAGTGTAAATATTGTTCCCATATACATTGAATTTTCATTTATTATGACCAAAATATTTTGTCAAATGTTTTAATGGCCCTTTTGGACTGTCCAAAAATTTGAGGATGGAAGGTGGTGATAAAATAAAGATTAGTATTAAGTTATTTATGGTGAATCTCCCATAATTTAAATGTAAAAAAGGGGTCATAATCAGACATAATCAAAATATGATTCCAATAAAGTATTAAAAATTCATTAATATTGATCCCTATAAGGTTATCAAGAAGTAAATCTTCTCTTATAGCGGTTATATTTGTTGATTTCTCCAAGATATAAAAAATAACCCATATTACATCATTCATTCAAGGAGTCTTGGGTTTTCAATTGAAAAATTCAATAGACCTTTAATCTTATTTCTACAAAGGAATAATCATAGTGTGCAATAATCCTCTAGTATATTGTCTCTCTACCTTCTCTTGTTGAAAAAATATTCTAGATAAATTATTGTTAATTATCAAATTCATTTTATCCCACCAAATGATACTTCAAATACTTATATAACTTTTTGTTACCAAGGTATAATGAAATTCATGCTATGAGAATCATCAAAACATTCCCATTTAAGAACATTTATATATTGAAAACATATACTATTTCTATAATTCTATACATTATCATCAAAAAAAAATTCTTCTAAATTCTTAACATCCATAGCATTAATTTTCTTCTGGAATATCTCATCATCATATTGGGAACTCCTTATAATTTATAAAAAAATTCTTCACAGTAATTTGAGGAATGAGTGATGTACCCCCTTCATTAATAATTCTTATATCTATATTTACTAGATCTCGGGTCACAGGATCCATCTAAATACTATTTTGGTTTATAATTCTACTATTTTTCCTAGTCAATTCATCAACTACCTTATTATCCTTCATTAGGTGGTACTGTTTTAAGAAATAATACTCCTAAATATCTTGATCCATCACCTTTTACTAATTTTTTGTTATTTATGTGAAGAGATGTATTTTTCGTATTTTATGATCTTATTATATTTCACATCATTATCCTTCGTGATAATTTCTCCATATATTCCTAGAATATATTTCAACTTCAAACTCCAAATCCTAGGTTGAATTGTTCTCTTCATGGTTGTTTATCTTCGTTGATTAATATGAACTAATTTTATCATTTTCCTTATGGAAACAACCACATCCCTTTTTTAATGCATCAGTCTATATAAAAAATCCATCATTTCATGATGATAGAGTCCAAATTAGTGCATTGAAAAATCTCATATTCAATTCTTCAAAAAATTATTCATATTACTTTTTTCAAAAGAACTTATCCCCTTTGTGTGTAACCTTGGTTAATGGGTTAGTCAATTAAAAAATTATTAATAAATCATCGATAGTAACCATGAAAATTAATGAAACTACATACCTTGATTACATTCATTGGTGTAGTCCATTCCATGAATTCCTTTTTCATTATTGTATAAACTGATATTCCATCCATAGATTCAATATGAAC
This sequence comes from Viscum album, assembly GCA_963277665.1. Taxonomy (NCBI): domain Eukaryota; kingdom Viridiplantae; phylum Streptophyta; class Magnoliopsida; order Santalales; family Viscaceae; genus Viscum; species Viscum album. The sequence goes on along the minus strand of OY728141.1, from coordinate 510,756,927 downwards.
ATGAAAAGAATCACTTTGAAGCCATAATTCCCACATTCTGAATTTCAGATATAACACTTTTCATTAAATATTAGCATGAATGATATGAAAGGGAATCCTTTGGACCAAATATATCTAATAATAAACCATGATATAATCAATGAATACAAAAATAATATCATTATATTAATTTAATAAATTTTTTGATATATGCATGAAAAATGAGGATGCATTATTCAATTAAAAGTAATTGTTGGATTCTCGTATTTTTCAGACCTTATTCATAATGTTGTATTTAAAATTTCTTCCTTCTTCAATATTAATTTATGATACCCATATGGAAGGTAAATCTTTTAAATATATTTATGTTCATGAAGTTGATTAAATAATTCAGAAATGGGAGATAAGTGATACTTGTTATTTTTTATAATGGAAATTATTTCCCTATAGTCAATGCACAACCTCATGGATCCATCATTCTTCATAACAAATAAAACAGGGGCCCCCATGTGAAAAAATATTGGGGGTAAATCCATTATCACATATCTTCTCTAGTGGTTTATTCATATTCTCTAATTCCACAGTTGTTATTCTATAGGAGTCATTGACATAGGTCTTTCGTTAGGGACTAAATCAATGAAAAACCCAACTTCAGGATTTGATAGACAACTAGGTAATTCCTAATTAAATACATCATAGAATATTATAAAAATAAAAACATAATAAATTTAATATTACTGTAACCTTATATAGATTTTTTTATCATCCTACCTAATAATATCATTTATAAGAGCTATTGTGGGTGGATATATACATGACTCATAAGATGAATTCTCTATTATAAATATAAGGAATTCCACTTATTCATAAAAATTCCTAATTTATTTCACATTATAATAAGCCTAAGAATAATATTTTAAACTTTTTTTCTAAAACATGGATTATATAAAATTAATACATAGGTATGATAATACTGTCCTGAAATATAGTTTGTTATTGTGTTATAATGGGGACTGTTTAACACATCCTTATTGTAGTGAGACTTCCACTATGAGTTTTGACTAATAATAAACTTCCAAAAGGTTCTGGGTGATTATATAATATTACTTAATAAATTATAAGATATAAAAGAGTGTGAAGGTCCAGAATCAAGTAAGTTACTAGATAAATTAATGGATATGATTAAAGTACATAACATTGTATCATTGGGTACTTCACTTTAACTATAGTGATTTCACAAGATTACTCTTATCCCAATTTCCAATTTCGTAGTAGATTACATTGACTCATGGGACATTGATGTGAGTAATTCCCTACTTTATTATATTTATTGTAATTTAAAATCAGTTTTCTATTTTTCTGCTTACATTCATTATCTAAATAAAAAAAATTGTTACTCTTAAAAACTCCCACATCGTTTTAAAATTTTCTAGGATGTTTCCTTTAATAAATTTTCACATTATGGAAATTTAATCATCATCATATTCTTCATTAATAAATTTAATTTTTCCTTCCATTCAATTGAAATATTGTTCTCTTGATTCGACTTAAAGTTATAGGATCTATGAATTGTTTCTTTGTTATCATGAAACCAAAATCTATTTCATCATATGATGATAATGTTATAGAAATTGATTCCCTTATTATACATTGATTATTCACTTCAATTAAATGGAAATTATTGAATTAATTATTTGAAAATGTAATCTATAGAATAACTATATTATATTTTAATTGTTGATACATTATTGTTATCATTTTCTTCTTCATTTTTCTTCTATCTGTGGAACAATCACTTTGTTTTAGTCTGTTATTAATGACAGAATTATTTGTTGAAGATTGTATATTTAAAATACTTTCATTGAACATGTTATTTTCTTCTTCCTACCAATTATTATATATCAACAACCACCATTGATCATTATCACATTTTATAAAATACCTTATAATTGTACCCTTTTAAATATCATAATATCTGAATGCCATAAATATATTTTAATGTGAATTAATCCATTACTCATCTCCTATAGGATTAGTTGTCCCATAAAAATAATGGGGGAATATATTTCTTTACCAAATAATCCATAAGAGAGTAACATTATATAAAAATAGATTTCTCAAATTACGCATGGTTTTTCATCGTAATATGAGTAAATTTTCAAATATAATAATGATTTTCTCAGATCTAACACTAACTATATTTTCATTCCTTGAAAGAATATTTCTACATTGAATGTTAGCATTGATGCCATTATATCTTCTAGAAACCATTTATATGAAATGAAATATACTATATTATAACTTGACATTATGTATTTTAAATCATAACATATAACTCCAATCTATTATAACATTTAACATAAATCAAAAAATAATGTGTTGTTAATATTTGAATTATAAAATATGTTTCAATTAGAATATATATATTTAATAAAACTATTTTTTAATTTGTAATAATGGTTTTTAAATAAAATGTAAATTTAAATAAGTATACCACAATGAGGGAAAAAAAGTGTGTAGTAAGTGTTATTTTCATGCACCATGTGATGATTGAGTCAAATCGCAATGTTACATTTTTTAAGTATTACCCATAGGTAAAAATTGTCTTGATCCATCCCACCAATAGTATAAAAATAAATGAATTATTGTAATGAAATCCATATAATCTATAACTTATAATTTTTTTTGGATATTATTACATAATCTAGCATATCTTCAATGTCGATCATAGTTTTATGTTCCTTAATTTATGTTTTCCTTAATATAACTCACTATAATTCTATTAAACATCCTTTGATACAAACTATAGAAAACATGAATCCAGTAACCTTGTGTGAGTTGTCTACGTTATTACATTGGAATATATACAAGGGGGTAAAATATTATAGGATGTAAAAAATTTGGCATCCTTGATCTCATCAAATTAATTCTTCTCCAAATCTGAGGGAATGGAAGAAAAATAATTATGATATAGAATTCTTATAAAATTTTATGTATAAGTGAATCTCTAAAAAATGAATAAATACTAATAAATATGTTTTGTTAAATTATTAATCAAACATTCCATTTAATCAGTAACATTAATATCATAATTCAATAAATCATAATCAATATGGAAAGGTAAAAAAATTAATATACATTCCATCTAATCAATAAATTGATAAGAAATTAACTCCAATGATAATATAAATTTAAAAAACTCATGGATAAAAATATATGAATTCTCAATGAAGGAAATTATTATTTTTTATATCACTATCTTAGACATCGTGATATGAATACTATCAAGACTATTCAAGTGATATCTCAAAACTAAGGATAAAAACCCATTGTACTTTATAAACTAATTTGTCTCATTAAACCTATATACGCGTTGAAGGCCTATATATTTGGGTCCCCATCTAACCCTGCATTTCCAAATATTTATTCATATATTTAATTATTTATTTAATTCATTATTCACTTTTATATATCATGAAATATCCACATTATGTAAATGATTTGTATTTATCAATATTTTCCTTATTTCATCAAATATCATTCGATATAATAAATTTATTTTGAATTGATATCGGTTTTAGAAATAATCATATAAATGATATTAAGAATTTATTTATAGAAGATAATTTTTTTACAATAAAAATTGATCATAAAAGAGTAATTATCTATTGAATAAATTAACAATAACAAATTGATCAAGAGAAGAAACATGACCATTAGTTCATTGGGAAAATACATTTTTGAAATAAAATCACATATTATGGATAAATAAATGGAATTTAATTGAAATATTATGTAACACCCCAAGATTTCCTCATAATTTATTTTCAATAATGTAATTCAATAGCATGCGCAACATCCACCACAGAGTTGAAGAACCCCACGACTTACCAAACTAGCCATTCAAAAAGCGGGTATGAATAATATTAATTGAATTTTGAATTTTATATACTCCATATAATTTTAGAATCCATATTATGTGTTTCATAGTTATAATATAAGAACAAATTCATTTTTTCAGATAAAAGAAGTACTTTTCAAAAAATGAAATTTTACCACCTTTTAATAGAATACAATTTTAAAAAAATATATTTGACACTTTTATATATTTAATCTAATGAAATTAAATTCTTCTTTAGAATCGAGTAATAGAAATTCTTTTTGGAAAAAATTATTGTACTTTTCTAATAACATTCATATTTTGATGATTAGTGAAAAATACTAAATTTTAATTGAAAATAACTTTATTAATAGAAATAATTTATTGTGTTAAATTGATCTTATTAGTTGTTTTTAAGTACAATTAGATTATATTTTTATCATTTAATATAATTTTTTTCATTATAAGTAATTTCACATTAAAATTTGACATAAAAATATGTCAATCTTATGATAGTATTTAAATCTTAAAAACCAGCTTTTTGGTTTTGAAAACGAGAATTAATTTTAAATTAATTAATGCTACTTCAGTATTTTGAATTTGGTAAAATAGAAATAATTATTGAAATTTTAAATTCAAAATTATCTTAGGGTGATTTTTTGGTGTTTTTCTGAAAACTATCAATTTTGGATGAATATGGAAAAACACCACATTAATGTATAAAAATTGACTTTTAATATAAATAATTATTTATTTTATTTATTTCAGTCAATATAGATACAGAATAACTATATTATTTCAATTTTATTTATGTGAGTCATTTTTATAATAAAATTCTATGTATAAAATTTTATTGAACTTTTTATCGTCTTTTACCCATCATCTAGGAGCATTTGCAAATTTGTATAACACATAATTTTACTGCTTATGTTTGTTGAATTTCAAAAAGTGAAGACACAGACCTGACATCAGCAAATAAAATTTTCTTTAATAAGATAAAAATAATTTTTGGTGAATAGTAAATTTTGAATTTTATTGACCACGTGTAAAAGTAAATATGGTAATTAAAGGTAAAATTGATATTATAATTACTCAAACATGAATGCTAATTCTATTAGAAAAGTTTAATTCGACAATAAACAACCTTATGAATAAACTATGATCCTTCTGGTCCACTTGTATTAGATTAAGATATTTGTTATTATTTTATTTAAAGATGAGTAAAAGGTGTTGAATTCAATGTTTATTTACTAAAAATATTTTTACTATAGGGTTTTACAGAAGATAAATTGAACTATAGATATTTATTAGAAAGATAAAAATATTTCCTAAATAATAGTATTTTATTTATACTTTTTATCGATTAAATAATTAAATTTATTTTGACCCAATGATGATGCGGAAATTACCTTCATAAAGAAATATTAAAATAGTTTATATTATAAATACTAAAATAATTAGAATATAAACGTTTTTGTAACGCCCCGACCCCAGTTATCTAGAGCTGGTGCATTATTACATAACATTGGCATGATCACAAGAAAGGTCAAATCTCTAAATACCGATTGGTTTAGTATCCTTGGTAACACTTGATATATTAATAATGTTTACATTACATCATAAAATGAAAACTACAACAATATAGTCTCAATATTCCACATTCTTATCCCCTCATATTATCCCTGTAGGTCATTTATAAATTACTTCTTCACATCCTGGGAAAAATAAAACATAGAAAAGGGGTGATCTCAAATGCCCAGTAAGGATAACAATATAGTGGAAACTTTCATAAATAAGAATAAACAATTAAGGAAATGTATAACTAAAACAAAAGCCTTTTAAACTTGAAATTCAACATAGTATGGAAAAATTTAAATTAAATAATTTCATTTACTTATTCACGTGGATATTCTACTAATAGAATAATCACATGAAATATGAATAACCACTTTCATAATGATGGAATTCATAATGCCAGACTATCATAACCACATAGCCAAAGCCTCGTGCCAAGACTACAAATAATATTTTTCCAAGGCCTTGTTCCAAGACACTAGTTTGTCTAATGAGACCTACCGATGCATCGAGGAGCTATAGCGGGCTCCACCCGTCACATATTAAGTCCAATTCATTCTCATATAAAAAGGTTTAAACTTAATATAAACATTCGTATTAAAACTAGCATAAGAAATGTAAATAATTCAAACATAAACGATGATGGTATAAAAATAACACATCAACATTTAAACATATCACAAAACCTTCAATATAATATAAAAGTTTTGTATCATAATAAATCAACTTCAAATAAGCGTAAAATCCATCAAAGGATGTTGACATCGATGAAATCAAAAAGCTTTTTAGAGAAATATCTATTTCTATTTTGAAATCATTTAAAAGTCATATATTTATAAAATAAAACATTTTCTTCGAAAATATTCTTATATGTTTGTAAAGGAAGCTTCGACGGAAAATAGCCGCACCTGCCGTATATGTTAAAAAAACATTCTTACCTTAATTCTGTCGAAAAGGTTAAAAAGGGCCTTTTTTGGAAAAAGACGGAAATATTTCATTATAAAATTCTTATAAAAAGTCAAAAAAGGGTATAAATGACTTTAACCCATATTATGTAAAATAGTAAGAATGTTTTGAAATACATTTTTAAGAAACATTGATGTGGATGATAAAGCAATCCCAGTAGATTATTACGTATAAATAACCTCAGATAATGAATAGATTGCGAAATAAACCCTTACCTTGTACTTTTCCTTGGTTGAGGGTAGTTTAACCTCCTCTATAATGGTGAAATAATAGTTATTAAATTTTAAAAGAATAATATATATTAATATGATATAATATAAGAACTTTTAACAATGATTGGTTTATAATATCTTAGTATTATCATCGTTTCGGGTGTTAACTTACTCATTTTCTTTGATATGTTTTGTTACGTAAGCCATGTTTATCATGGATAGTATGTATCTTTTTCAAATCCATAATGATATCAGGTCGTTAAACATTATTTTTAAATCATCAAATGATAATTATACTTGAATTTATATGATGGAAAATAAATCTCATCACGTTCGTGGAGACGGTAGTCCGTACGTACGCACGAGCGACAACATCATTATTTTGATATTAAAATAATATTTAATTGGATGGTATATCATTTATAAAAAATTCATTATAATGGTTTATTTATTATTTACATGATTTACACATCATTATTATACCCATCCAAATAATAATAATATATTGAATAACAATTACACCACGATGTGGATACGGTAAGTCGTACGTACGCACGTATGGTGACATGTATTTCAAAGGATGGATAGAATACTGAATATGTTTGTACCGTATTTATAATAACATTAAAGTATATAGAAGATACTGGATTCATTATTTTATAATGATAATAACAATTAATGAAGATGTTGAAGAAGAAATGAATTATAAAAAGGGTGGTGAAAACATTACCTCTTCTTCGGGTTCTTCCATTTGATTTGATCAAAAGGGCTCTTTAGGTTGGCTTTATGATCAATCTAAGGCTTCTAGGTTGTATTTAGGGAAGTTTGGAGAGTATTTGGGCATATTTGGGTCGAAAAAAAGGCTTTGAAGGTCTGAAGTAATGAGAAGGAGGAGTGCCCTTTTATAAGAGGGATGAGGGGCACCTTTGGAAAAGCTATAAATATTATTTTATAATAAATTAATATTCGGTTTCTAAGGGCACCAAAGTGGATTATTTAAAGGTTAAGGTTAATATAGGTCTAAAACCATTCAACCAATAGAATTTAGACAGGTTTGGGTTAATATATTAACATTATCTTTTAGTTTTAACTCTTAGTTAATTAGTTTGACACTTACCATGTAACTTTGTATTTTTATATTATATAGTTAATAAACATACTATATACCTACAAGTGACCCCCAAGTGGTCCATTAATGATACAAATATCATGATATAAGTCTATTTTCCCAAAATTTGATTTTTGGTAATTTAATATCAATTAATAATATAATATTTTATTAAAAACTCTTTTATGTCAATTTTGACACTATTCAATAGTTGATTTTTGTAAAAATCATAAGAGAATTATTACTTCGAAAAAAGTCGATTAAATCAATACTAATATGTCATATTATCCTAGAAAATTAGTTTAATTTATTAAAAGTCTCAAATTATATTTATTTGGGTATTTATAATATCAATTATTTTAATTTTTCACTATTATGGTAATTACTGAATCATCATTGTGTCATAAATAAATTAAATTATTTAATGTCTAAAAATTATAAATAAACTTTAATTATGTAGGAAATATTTTTATCTTTCTAGTGAAAATTTATAATTTAAAATCCAACATATATAACCCTTTTTAAATTTTTTTTTCAAAACATATATGCTTCTGTCACTTTTGTATTTATTTTAACTTAATTAAAATAATGTTTCCCTATCACCTACAAGTGGCTCCCTGGGGTCCCAAAATAGACCCAAAAAAGCCCATGGTTTGAAATCTATCCCAAAATAAGATTAGGACACGTTTTAGGGTAATTTAGTATTATTATAATATTATTTTTAACCCTTATTTACCGGATTTACCCATTAACCATTGTAAATAAAATATTTACCGAATTAATTTTTCAAAATGTCTAAAAATAAAAGATACCTATTTACAAAATTTGAACATCCTGATTCCAAATATGGAATCCATTTTTCCAAATTCAAAACACAGAAGTGGAAGAAATTAATTTAAAATTAATTCTCGCTATCATAACAAAAAGTGTGTTTTTATGATATAATAACTATCAAAAGATTGACACTTGTTTATGTCAGGTTTAATTGTGAAATTATGTCTAATGACCAACATTGTATTAAATTGTAAAAATATATTACAAATATACTTTAAAAACACTCAAATTCATAATTTATCACTATTAATTATTTTGATTAAAAAAGATGTTTTTAATTAAAATTTAGTAATTTTCACTATTCATCAAAATATTAAAGTTATCCAAAAAGTACCAAGATTTTACCTTAGGCTAAATTCGATACTCTGAATCCAAAAATGAAGTCCATTTTGAGAGATAAAATTTATAAAATTTCAAAAAGTAGGTATTACTATTTATAACGGCTAGTTTGATTGGTTGTGGTGTGTATTATAACTCGATGTTGCGTACAACACACGCTATTGCATTATTCAAAGAGAAGCGTATCGTAGAAGCTTGGGGTGTTACATTCTCCCCTCTATCAAATAATTTTGTCCTCGAAATTTCTATAATATTACCGCATAAAATGACTCGGGTGGTTCTTTATCATAAGTTCCTCAGGTTCACACGTTGCCTCTTCCATCTTATGGTTTCTCCATAAGACTTTTATCAGACACGTCGTCCGATTTCTTAGTACTTGGTCTCTCGTATCAAGAATCTTGATGGGATCATCGCAATAAGACAGATCAGGTTCTAGTTATAATTCCTTGTAGGTGAGTACATGCATTGGGTCAGGCATTTATTTACTCAATAGAGATACGCGGAACACATCGTGAACTTTGGAGAGACTTGGCGGCATTGCCAATCAGTAAGCTATAGCCCCAATTTGTTCTAGAATTTCGAAAGGTCTGATGTACCTGGGGCTCAATTTACCTTTCTTACCAAAATGTATGACTTCCTTCCATAGAGATACCTTCAATAAAACATGATCATCGACTTGAAATTCCAAATCCTTCCTTCGATTATCGGTATAGCTCTTCTGCCTACTTTGAGCTTCTTTGATGTGATTTTGGATTACCTTCACCTTTTCCATCATTTCCTCCACCCGTTCTACACCTACAAGTTTTCTTTCACCAACGTCATCCCAACAGGTTAGTGCGCGACATCTCTTTCCATATAACACTTCATATGGTTCCATCTGAATACTCGAACAGAAGCTATTGTTATAGGAAAATTCTAACAGAGGTAAATATTGATACCACATACCCTGAAAGTCAAGTGAGAAAGATCACAACATGTCTTATAAGGTTTCAATAGTCCGTTCTGATTATCTATCTGTCTGAGGGTGGTAGGCAGTGCTCAAATGAAGTTTAGTATCCAGGGATTTCTGAAGACTTTTCCAGAATCTAGAAGTAAAATGGGGATCACGATCCGAAACCATCGATAGGGGTACTCCATGAAGTCTAACAACTTCATTAATATATAGTCTTTCTAGACGTTCCAGTGGTAGATCTTCTCTTATAGCAAGAAAATGTGCGGACCTGGTAATAATATCAAGAATAACCCATATTGCATTGTTCCTTATAAGAGTCTATGGTAGTCCCATGACAAAGTCCATCATAATATTGTCCCATTTCCACTCAGGTATGGTAAGAGGTTGCAATACCCCACCAGGCTATTGCCTTCTAGATTTCACTTGTTGACAAACCATAGATCTTGACACAAAATCGGCAATCTCCCTCTTCATGTTGTCCCACCAAAATGGTTCCTTAAAATCCTTATACATTTTAGTGATCCCAGGGTGTATAGAGAAATTGGAGTTATGAGCATCATCCATCAATTCCCTTTTTAGATCAGGTATATCGGGAACACAAAGTCTTCTCCTTAATTTCAAAATTCCTTCTTCATACACAAAGTCTCTCAATCACCCATCATTCACAACATTAATCTTCTTTTGAAATTCTTCATCATCGATCTGAGAACTCTTAATCCTTTCATGTAAAGATGGATTGGAAACCATTTGAAAAAGAATTGATTTTTCACCTTCCCTAGTTATTCCCATGTCCATCTTAACTAGATCCATGAAAATTTTATTTCTTTCAATTATCATCACGTTAAAAACTCCATGGTATTTTCTTCTCAAAGCATCTGCCACCTTGTTTGCTTTCCCCGGGTGGTAGTGTATCATACAATCATAATCCTTGAGTAATTCAATCCATATGCTTTTCCTCATGTTGACTTATTTTTGTGAGAAATTATACTTCAAACTCTTATGATCAGTATAAATCTCACATTTTTAACCATAGAGGTAGTTCCTCCATATCTTCAAAGAAAATATCACAGCTTCTAACTCGAGATCATGAGTAGGATAGTTTTGTTCATGAATTTTCAACTGTCGGGATGCATAGGAAATAACCCTATAAGGGTTAGCCAATCAGGCAAAATTCTGGATGAAACATCGATAATAACCTTCCAAACCAATAAAACTGCATACCTCAGTTATACTCGTAGGTGCTAGCCCTTCTTTAATTTCCTTGGTCTTAGTAGGATCAACAGATATTCCATATTTAGAGACAATATGGCCAAGAAAATAAATCTCCTGAATCCAGAATTCACACATGCTAAACTTCGCATATAATTCTTATCTTCTCCGAATCTATAGGATAATGCACAAGTGATTTTCATGATCTTCTTAGCTTTTGGAGTATACCAAGATATCATAAATAAATACCACCACAATTCATCGATATATTCCTTGATAACTTTATTCATCAGATCCATGAAAATAGATGGTGCATTAGTCAATCCAAAAGGCAGTACTATAAACTCGTAATGCCCGTACCTGGTTCGAAATGCTTTTTTCGGAATGTCTTCCTTCTTCACACACTACTGATGTTATCCAGATCGAAGGTCAATCTTTGAAAAGAATTTATCTACTTGCAGTTGGTCAAATAAATCATCAATGAGAGGTAGAGGATACTTGTTCTTTATTGTTATAGCATTGATCTCCCTGTAGTCGATACATACCCTCATAGATCCATCTTTCTTTTTAACAAAAAGAACAGGGGCTCCCCATGGAGAAACACTAGGGTGAATAAATCCTTTATTACTCAATTCCTCTAGTTGTTTCTTTAGTTCGACTAATTCTAAAGTGGCCATTCTATAAGTGGTATTCGATATAGGCCTTCATCCAGGAATTAAATCAATGGAAAACTCAACTTCTCATTCTGGAGGATGTCAAGGTATATCTTCCAGAAATACATCTACATATTATTTCACAACAGGTACATCCTCTATTTGAACATTCCGTTCCTCACCCAGAGTCATTTCATTCTCTTACTCCCCAATAATTGAATTTAGTAGAGCTACTGGGGGTGGATCTAGATAAGAATTAGGTTGTGATGATTTTTCTCAAAATATAAGGTGTTCCTTATCATCATCATCAAAAATCGTAACCTCCTTCTTCTTACAATAAATATTCACAGCATAGTCTGAAATACAATCCATTCTGAGGATTATATCAAACTCAATCATAGGTATTACGATGAGATCAGCTGATAAAGAACATTCATTTGCTCTATTGGGGACCGATTCACCAAAATTTGTTGCAATGATACTTCCCTTAAGAGTTTTAACTGAAAACACCCTTGTTCAATCAAATTGGAAATATCTAATTTTCTTAGCGAACTAGGAAGATATGAAACAATTTGATGATCTAGAATCAAATAATGCATTTTCTAAACTTGGGGAAACCATTAAATTACCTGCCACCACGTCTTTCGGAGCTTCTACCTCATTAGTAGTGATAGCATAAGCATGGCCTTGATCCCTTGGCCTTTTCTGAGGTATGTTCCCCTGACGCTTAGTACATTCATTTGCATAATGTCCCATCTCCCTGCAATTGTATTTCTGGACATTGGTAGCTTCCTTTTTCCCTTTTCAATCACGAGCTTGGTGGCCTTTTTCACCACACTTGTAACAGACACCCATTCCCTTCAAGCATGTACCAGGGTGTTTCTTCCCACATTTACCACATGATAGATATTCAACCTTTCCCTTCTTCCCCTTATTTCCATTCCAAGATTAATCAGCAGATCTCTTCTTCTCTTGCTTTGCTTTAAAGTCATAAGACTTTGAGAATTCTTTCTCTGTCTTGATAGCACATGAGACAATGTCTTCATATGACGAGAAGGACCGTGAGACTAATTCTCGACGGAGAAATGGTTTTAACCCATCAAAGAAATGATCAATCTGACTTCATGGGTTACGTATATAATTTCTATCATACCTTGCTAACCTTGTAAAGTTAGCCTCATATTTCCGACATTCTCATCCTCCTTTTGTCTCAGACTCAGAAATTGTCTTTCCATATCTACTCGATGGTCACGAGGAAAGTATTTTTTCTAAAAACAGATCTTTGAACTCCCTCCATTCCATATTTGATACTTCATCATCTTCCTTCACGTTTTGAATCAATGACCACCATTGATCAACATCTCTAGTGAGGCGGAAAACTGCCATGATAACTTTTTCCCTTTCACTACATCCCAAAGCCTGAAATATATTCTCCAGGGAACATAACCATTGCTCAGCTACTAAGGGATCGGTACTCCCATTGAATGTTGGTGGTTTTTGCCTCATGAAGCTATCTGACATTGATCCTCCACACATCAGATTAGGGTGATCCATATGGGTAAGGTTATTATTCATAACTTGAGTGAGTTGTCCATGTATGGTAATTAGCTAATCGGCACCAGTTGCATCACCAGCTCCACTATAATTTTCTTGAGCAGGAGAGAAATCCCAACATGGAGTGCATGCATTGATACAATTTCTATTTCTTCCACTAGGTGCCATTTCTAAACAATTTCATAAACTAGATCAGTTTATGAATCAAAATACATAATTTCATACTTATAAAACACTTAACATAAATTGAACTATTTGTGGATATAATCCATAATCATAAAAATGTTTTCATTGAGAATGTATATACTCATAAACCCTTCATAATGATTTGTAAATAAAATGAGAGTTATCCTAAGCATATCCCCCGGGAGTGTCATAACCAAGAGTGCACCAAGGCCCGTTGTCGTGCACCAGTTCTCGATAGAGTCTAGCTCAAAGCGGTGTTTTCGGGTTTTACCCCTAGGTATATCTACACGAGAGCCGCCTCTACCTACTTTTATCAAGACAAGGATGTTTTGCTCAGAAAACTCACAAAATCTCTAAAATACCAAAATTTTAGGAAGTTCTTCTATACTAATCCTCAAAATCCATATTAGGTCTATGTGATCTAATAATATTTTATCTAAATCTAGCTTCTAAGGTTCGTACTAAACATCCTATGATACCAACTGTAACGACCCGCCCCCAGTTACCTAGAGCCGGTGCATTATTACATAACATTGGCATGATAACAAGAAATATCAAATCTCGAAAGACCTATTGGTTTAGTAGCCTTGGTAGCACTAGATATATTAATAAAGTTTACATTACATCATAAAATGAAAACTAAAACAATATAGTCTCCATATTCGACATTCTTATCCCATCATATTATCCCTGCAGGTCATTCATAAATTACTTCTTCACATCCTGGGAAAAATAAAACATAGAAAAGGGGTGAGCTCAAATGCCCGGTAAGGATAACAATATTCCAGAAACATTCATAAATAAAAATAAACATGTAAGGAAATGTATAACTAAAACAAAAGACTTTTAAACTTGAACCTGAACATATTATGGAAAAAATAAAATGAAATAATTCCATTTACTTATTCACATGGATATTCTACTCATCGAATAATCACATGCAATATAAATAACACATTTCTTAATGATGGAATGTATAATGACAGAATATCATAACCACATAGCCAAGGCATCGTGCCAAGACTACAAATTAGATTTTGGTAGGGCCTAGTGCCAAGACACTAGTTTGTCCCATTATACCTACTAATGCATCGAGGATCTATAGTGGGCTCCACCCGTCACATATTAAGTCCAATGCATTCCTATATGAAAAGGTTTAAACATAACATAAACATTCGTATTAAAACTAGCATATGAAATGTAAATACTTCATCCATAAACCATGAATGGTATAAAAATAACAAATTCACCGTCAAACATATCACAAAACCTTCAATACAATATAAAAGTTTTGTATCATAATAAATCAACTTCAAATAAGCGTAAAATCCATCAAAGGATGTTGACATAGATGAAATCTAAACTCTTTTTAGAGAAATATCTCTTTCTATTTTGAAATCATTTAAGAGTCCTATATTTATAAAATAAAACATTTTCTTTGAAAATATTCTTATAATCTTGTAAGGTAAGCTTCGACGGAAAATACCCGCACCCGCCTTATAAGTTAAAAAAACATTCTTACCTTAATTCTGTCGAAAAGGATAAAAATGACCTTGTTTGGAAAACGACAGAAAGATTCCTTTATAAACTTCTTATAAAAAGTCAAAAAATGGTATAAATGACTTTAACCCATATTTTTTAAAATATTAAGAATGTTTTGAAATACATATTTATGAAACATGGATGTGCATGATAATGAGATCCCATTAGATTATTACGTATAAACATCCTCGGATAATGAAGAGATTGAGAAATAAAACCTTACCTTGTACTTTTACTTGGTTGAGGGTAGGTTAACCTCCTGTATAATGGTGAAATAATTGTTATTAAATTATACAAGAATCTTATATATTCATATGTTATCATATATTATCCTTTAACATTCTTTGTTCATAATATCTTAGTATTATCGTCGTTTCGGGTGTTAACTCGATCGTTTTCTTTGATATGTTTTCTTACTTAAGACATGTTTTTCATGGATAGGATGTATATTATTCATATCCAAAATGATATCAAGTCCTTAAACATTATTTTTAAATCATCAAATTATAATTATACTTGAATGGATACGATGGAGAATGAATCTCATCGCGTTCGTGGAGATGGTATTTCTTACGTACGCACGAGCTACAATATCATTCTTTTGATATTAAAATAATATTTAATTGGATGGTATATCTTATATAAAGAATATTTATATTGTTATATTTATTATTTACATGAATTACACATAATTTTTATACCCACCCAAATAATATTAATAATATATTGAATAACAATTACACCACGACATGGATACAGTAAGTCGTACGTACGCACATATGGTGACATGTCATTCAAAGGATGGATAGAATATTGAATATGGTTGTACCATATTTATAATAATATTAAAGTATATAGGAGATACTAGATTAATTATTTTATAATGATAATAACAAATAAAGAATAAGTTGAAGAAGAAATGAATTTGAAAAGGTGTGGTCAAAACATTACCTCTTCTTCGGGTTCTTCCTTTTGATTTGATCAAAATGGATCATTAGGTTGGCTTTCTGATCAAACTAAGGCATCTCGGTTGTATTGAGAGAAGTTGGGAGAGTATTTGGGAATAGGTTGGTCGAACAAAGAGGCTTTTAAGGTGTTAAGTAATGAGAAGGAGGAGTTCCCTTTTATAAGAGGGGTGGAGGCACCTTTGGAAAAGCTAGAAATATTATTTTATAATAAATTCATATTCAGATTCTAATGGCTCCAAGATGGATTATTTAAAGTTAAGGTGGGGATAGGTCGAAAACCAATGATCCAATATAATTTATACAGGTTTGGGTCATTATATTAACCTTATCTTTTATTTTTAACTCTTAGTTAATTAGTTTGACACTGACCATGTCACTTTGTATTTTTATATTATATAGTTAATAAACATACTATATACCTTCAAGATCCCCCCAAGTAGTCCATTAATGATACAAATATCATGATATAAGTCTATTGGCCGAACCTTAGATTTTTAGAAATTTAATATCAATTAATAATATAATATTTGTTCTAAAAACTCTTTTAGGTCAAATTTGACACTATTCAATAGTTTATTTTCGTAAAAATCATAACAGAATGATTAATTCGATAAAAGTAAATTAAATCAATACTAATATGTCATATTATCCTATAAAATTATTTTAATTCATTAAAAGTCTCAAATTATATTTATTTGGGTATTTATAATATCAATTATTTTAATTTTTTCACTATTATGGTAATTACTGCATCATCATTGTGTCATAAATAAATTAAATTATATAATGTCTAAAAATTATAAATAAAATTTAATTGTTTAGGAAATCGTTTTATATTTCTAGTGATAATTTATAGTTGAAAATCCAACATATATAACCCTTTGTAAAAATTGTTTTTCTAAAAGATATATGCTTTTGTCATTTTTGTATTTATTTTATCTTAATTAAAATAATGTGTCCCTATCACCTACAAGTGGCTCCATGGGGTCCCAAAATCAACCCAAGGATGGTCATGGCCGGACATGTATCCACCAATAATATTAGGACACGTTTTAGGGTAATTTGTTATTATTATAAAATTATTTTTTAACACTTATTTACCGGATTTAACCTTTAACCATGGTAAATAAAATATTTACCGAAGTTATTATTTAAAATGTATAAAAATAAAAGTTACCTATTTACAAAATATAGAAATCCTGATTCAAAATATGGAATCCATTTTTCCAAATTCAAAACACATAAGTGGAAGAAATTAATTTAATATTAATTCCCGATGTCAAAACAAAAAGCGTGTTTTTAAGATATAATAACTATCAAAAGATTGATACTTGTTTATGTCTGGTTTAATTTTGAAATTATGTCCAATGACCAAAATTGAATTAAATGGTAAAAATATATTCAAAATATACTATAAAACCACTCAAATTCATAATTTATCACTATTAACTATTTTGATTAAAAAGTTGTTTTTAATTAAAATTTAGTAATTTTCACTATTCATCACAATATTATAGTTAACCGAAAAGTACCAACGTTTTACCTTAGGATAAATTCAATACTCCGAATCCAAAAATGAAGTCTATTTTGAGAGATAAAATTTCTAAAATTTTAAAAAGTAGGTATTACTATTTATAATGGGTAGTTTGATTGGTTGTGGTGTGTGTTAGAACTCGATGTTGCGTACAACACACACTATTGCATTATTCAAAGAGATGTGTACCGTAGAAGCTTGGGGTGTTACAGTTTTGATGCCATCCATGAATTTTATATATTAATATTACATGTTATAGTTGATTTGATATATTTGTTTCAAAGTGATAATGTTTTTCCGACTTTCACAAAAACAAAATTCCAAATAGTGTCAAAATTGACATTAATTTCTTTTTAAAAAATACTATATTATTGGTTGATATAATATTCCATAAAATCAATGGATTGGCCAAAAGGGATAAAATAAAATTGTATACTTCATTAAGGAACCATTTTTGGGTCTCTTTGATTTTTAGAGTACGTTTATTAACCATATAGAGTAAGAATACAAGAACACATGGTAAAAGATAAACTATTTAACTAAGAGATAAATCTAAATGATAATGATACAATGGTAACCTAAAAATGTATAAATAATATTTCTTGTGATAATTTCTACCAATAACTACTTAATGATCAATAAAAATTCATTAAGTACCATTATAAACCGAATATGGTTGAATAATAAATTAATATTTTAATCTTTAGATAAAGTGACTTGCAACCATCTTATAAAAGGGACTTTCCTCTTCTCTTAATTTCACAACTCCAAACCCATTTGGCTCAGACAAAACCTACCCAAATATCCTCCCAAGTATTTTCAATACATCATAGAGTCTTTCCATTTATCATAAAGCCATCCTAAGGAGGCCTTTTGATCAAATCAAAAGGAAGCACCCAAAGAAGACGTAATTATTTCGCCGCCCTCTTTCAAGTTCATTTCTTCTTCCACTTCCTCTTTCATTGTTGTTTACATGCCAAAATAATTACTACAGTACCTCCTACATAATGTGATGTTATTTTATATAATTTACAACCATATTCATTATTTTATCCATCTTATAAATGAAAATGTCACCATATGTGTGTGCGAACGGCTTACCATCTCAACGTCGTGTTGTAGTTTGTTATTTGAAAACTTCATTATTTGGATGGGTATAATAATGAGTATAAATGATGTAAATAATAAATATAAAATTTTAATGATACTATATATATGATATAACATCCAATTATATATTACTTCTACATCAAAATAATGAAATTTTCGCTCGTGTGTACACACGGCTTACCATCTCCATGACGCGATGTAATGTCATTCCCCATCGTAACCATTCAAGAATAATTTTTATTTAATGATTAAAGATAATTTTTAAATACTTTCTATATTTCTGGATATGAATCAAATGCATCCTATCCATAAAAATCATGACTTACGTAACAAAACATACAAAGGAAATCAAATCAGTTACCAATTGAAAAAATGATAGTACTAAAATATTATTTACAAAAAAATATTAGAAGATCATATATGATATCATATTTATGTATGTGGTTATTTTATAATTTATTAAAAATTACTTAACTTTTATAACGGAGGCTAACATACCCTTAAGTAAGGAAATCTACATGGTAAGGGGCTTCTAATCTCACTTTTAATTTCGTGAGATTTCCATTATTCACCACTTATTTATTTCATGTGGTATATTGTGTACTATAAATTGATATATATTATCATGATTCTATTTATATTAATGGTATTCCGTGATTCATTTGGTGGTTATTATCTTATTTTCGTACGACTAGATTGATTACGATGTGGTAAGGGGTTTTCATCTCACTTCTTATACCCGTGGGATTATGCTATATTTCCACTATTTCCTTTTATGTGGTGTATACACTGCACATTATTATATTCTTCATGTAATATAATTTAATTTATGGGAATTTATATCTTCATATTATGATATTTCTTTCATTTGGTATATTTTTCTTATGTTACCAAATTTGTAAAGTGAATTTCAACTTTTAGTTTCCACACATTACGCTTTACCAATAATTCTTTGATTATTTTACTCCATGACTATGTGTGGAATAACTATTTAATATTTATGTAGTAATTTACGCTCCCAAATATATGGATATACCTTTTATACCCATAACCACTCCATTTATAATTCATATTCCATTTATATGAATTTTTTTAGGGTAATCTTAACTCAATTTCCATTCATTGAGTTAAACATCCAAGTCATTGGTTATGTTTTTAAAAGAATATGTGTGAATATAATCAGATTGATTTACACTAAATATCCAATTATATTGAGTGTATTTATATTTATCACTCATAATTATTTCATTGTTTTTTCCTTAATCTATGGATACAATCTTTATAAGGTATTTCATCTCAATTTACATTCCATTAAGAACACTTTGTCATTTTCCTCTAATTCACTTTTATATGGTGTATATACTGTCCATTGACATATTATATCATGAATAACTTTATTCTCATTATTTTATAATGTTTTTATTAATTTCATTCCTCAATTACTTGTATTCAAGAATCTCTAATTTGGTAAGGAACTTTTTAACTAAAATATCGTTTTAAATGTTTTAAATATTTATTCTTATAAATATTTTACATTAATGTCCATGTATCAATAATGATTTTGAGTATTTATTTATATAGAAATGAATTTTTTGAAATTAAAATCGAATTTATTTGCTTCAAAGTGGTATGGGACACTTTCATTAAAAAATATCATTTAAATAACTTCTTTGATAATTAGTGCGACATTTAAATGTTTTCATGAAATAGGGGATATTTCTCTCAAATAGTTTTAATGACTATTTTGATATATGTCAATATACATAAATGTATTTTAGTCATGACTTAAGATGATTTATTATACTATAATCATCCATAATTTATTGAATGTGTTATTTTTTACTGTGGATGTGCTGTTTTTATGCCATTCATGGTTTGTGGTTAAAATATTGACATTTCGTATGCTAATTTTAAGATGAATGTTTAGATTATGTTTCACCCATTCATATTAGGAATTCATTGGACATAGTATGTGACAATTATACCCCGCTATAACTCTTCAAATCATCGGTATGTCTCATGAGACAAACTAGTGTCTTGAAACTAGGCAATGACGAAATCTTATTTGTAGTCTTCGCACAAGGCCTTGACTATATAGTTATGATGTCCGACATTTTTCATTACATCTTAATGAAATTTTCTATTGATATTACATGTGATTATATGACTTGTATACTATCCATGTGAATAAGTTAATGTCATTATTTGATTTATCCTTTCCATTTTATGTTGATGTTTATGTGTAAAAGGGGTGTGTTTTTGTCTTATACATTGACTTAAATGTTTATTATTATTCATGATAGTTTCTGCAATATTTTTATCCTTACTGAAAATTAGAGCTCACCCCATTATATGTTTAATTTTACCTAGGATTCAAGGAAGAATATCATGATTAACGTGTATGAATATGCTATGGGATATAACAGTGATCAAAGAGGAAAGAATCTTGTTTTCTTATTTCATGATTTAATGTAAAATTTATGTATGATTCTAGTACATCCAAAGCTACTAAATTGATCGGTCTTTTTGGACATGATTCCTTGTATCATTCTAGTGTTATGTAATAATGCACCGATTCTTGGTAACTGGGGTCGTGGCATAACCATTCATATCATAAAAGTTTTAGTACAAACCATGGATGCTAGATTTAGAAAAACTATGATTAAAAAGAACTAACGAACGATATAAATTTAGGATTAGTATAGAATAAAATCTATAAATTTTGATATTATGTATGTTTTTCAAGAAATACATCCATGTCTGGATATGAACAAGTAGAGGTGGCTCTGGCACATAAGTACATAGGAGTGAAATTTCCAACAAAGAGTTTCAGGCATGACCTGGGGTATGCCGGTACATGACGACGGGCCATGTTGCACTCTTGGTTACGACACACCCACATGATATGCATAGGATAACTCACATTTTCTTTACAAACTGATTAATATTATTTTAATATAATATGAGAATAAATAACCTCAGTTAATCATAAGGTGTTTTAGATTGAAAATAAGTTTTTATGATATTATATAAATGATTCTATGACTGACACTATGCATTCTTGTGTTAGTCAATGTCTAGATTCCAAGGAATTCATAGTAACATTTAACATGATGTACTAGTTTTCACGATTGTTGAAATGAAAAAAAAATGGAATGATGATAGGTGTAAAAGATATCATGATCATGATGAATCAGGATTCCAAAAATATGATCAAATATATATATATTAACCAACTCACAGACTCAATAAAGAAGAGAAAGGCTATGAATGATAAGTGCCCCCTCAGTGGAGACCATGGAGAAAAGAATGCTCAATTTTCATCAAGCAGGATATGTGGAAGGAGACACCTAAGAAAGTGTCTCAATGGAACAAAGAATTGCTTGATGTGTTGGAAATAAGGACCTGATGTAAATATATCCTGAGGAAAAATGAAGAGTACTATGAAAGAAAATAAAAATGATCCCAAGAATCGATTTACTATCATATTCCCTTAAATGTAGGGGACATGGGAATTACCCAAGTGAATTATCTATTCTATATGATAACCTCTAATTCATTGAAAACCTTATGTGGAAATAAATGGATGGAGAAATGTTTAAAAGTATGGGATTACATTGGAACACTATTCACTTGTATGTGTAACCATGCAGTTTGTTACGTGAAAATTATTTTTGAGGAATAATTAGATTTATTTTTGTGGATATAGTTATAAGGAACCATTTTGGTTTATATGATTCTTTAATTTGAGCCAATTACAGGTTATTAATTTTTTGAATGAAAATTCGAGGTATGAGATAAAATTTATTGTTAAATTATGTTATGGTTATTTTGCAGAATTTATCTCATTTTGTGAATGTTTTAAAATATTTTTTTTGAAAAAGGAAAACACAGAGACTATGTGACAACCCATCACGTTGGACAAAGCTACCAGAATCGAACCCACAAAAATTGTGTGATTGGGATTTATCACCTACCACTAGACTAAATGAAGTCCCTAGTTAGTGTGAATAAATATTTTTGGTTAAATGATTTTATTAATCAATAATAACTTGATTTTGAGTCTTAGGTCTTATCAAATATATATCATTATTATAGGAACATGATTTGGTGATTAAGTGATAAATGTTATTTTGGAAGACGCTCACTCTTATGGGGACACTATATGCCTAAAGAAAATAGAATACTAAGGTATTTCATTTGAGGAGTAATGGTTGATTTTTAACTATGTTTTTTATTATATCTTTATAGTTATATTGCTTATTTAGTGAAATTATTAACCTATCAAAGAGAATATGTGATTTGGTTAATTACTTTAAATCATGTGACTTTGAGAGTAGTCGATGTTATTTGGAGATACAATTTAATGTGGAAAACTACATAATCAAATTATTATATGTTTTGGGTTTCAATGTTATTTTGGATTATATTGAAGAATTTTAAGGACACTTGTTTATTGAAGGGTATTTATTTAACTTTTTGTATTGATGGTTTTTTTAGAAATTAAGAATATTATTTCTCTATCTAAAGGATTTTCCTTTTGGATATCATCTGATCTTGTACTAAATTTTATGGCCTTGGTTAATCTCTAAAGACAAGGGGAATATATAGTTTATCCATTTTGGATCATGTGATTCTCTATAAGTTATTTCTAACACATCAGGTGTCACCCAGTCCTCTTGAATACTCGTCGTTTGGAAAAAATTAGATATTGGTAGAAATTTATTAAAGATTGAAGCACTACATAAATGGTAAGTATATCTCTTAATGTTATTTTTCATTCTCATAAATTAACTCCTCAACTTTATGAAATGGAACATAATAAAAACGATTACCATTTTCATTTCCTACTGGGAAACTAATGACTGTTTATCCCATTAGATGTTTGTGGTTTTCTTGTTGATAAATTTCTCTTGATCATGTTTTCTATCACTCTCCATCATAACATGAAACTTAGTTTATCTTGCATATCTATGTTTTCCTACATGGAATCCCAGTATTGTTTATCTCTAGTGACCTACGATGTTCTCTTTCTTTCTTTTAAAGTGATAGTTTTATTGACTCTTTTTTTTATGTTGGACATTCATCGAGGTTCCAGAGCATAATTTAAAAATTATATGGATGAAATTTCCATAATGGGGAAAGAATATACCATGCCAAGATTTCATAGTAAGTTATTTTTTAAAGTAATTCAATAGCTTGTGCTACATGAAACACTCAGTTCGAGCGCACCACGACTTAACAAACTAGTCATTCAAAAAGCGGTTATGAATAGTATTAACTGAATTTTGAATTTTATATACTCCATATAATATTAGAATCCATATTATGTGTTTCTTAGACATAATATAAGAACAATTTAATTTTTTCAGATAAAATATGTATATTTTTTAAAATGGAATTTTACCACCTTTTAATAGAATCGCCTATTTAAAACCAATATTTAACACTTTTAAATATTTAATTTAATAAAATTAAAATATTATTTACAATTGGGACATAAAAATATATTTTGGAAAAAACTTTGTTACTTTTCTGATAATATTCCTATTTTGATGAATACCTTAAAATAAAAAATTTTAATTGAAAAAGTCTTTTTTAATCAAAATAATATACAATGTTAAATTAGTTATTTTAATTCTTTGGAAGTATAATATGATTATATTTTTATTATTTATCAAAATTTATTTCATTATATGAAATTTCACTTTTAAATCTGACATAAACACATGTAAATATTTTGATAGTATTTATTTCATAAAAATATGCTTTTTGGTTTTGACAATGGGTATTAGTTTTAATCAAATTAATGCAACTTATAGGTTTTGAATTTGTTAAAATAGAATAAATTTTTTAATTTGTAATAGCAAAATTATGTTGCTGTGAATTTTTTTTATCTTTTTGAAAACTTTCAATTTGTGATGAATAGTGAAAATAGTTGATTATTGTTTAAAAACAAATTTTTTATTTAAATAATTTTTTATTTTATTTTTATAATTAAATATAGATACATAATAACTATATTAGCTAAATGTGATTTATTGAGTTATTTTTATAATAAAATTAGATGTGTAAAATTTTATTGAACTTTTTACGGTCTTTTACCCACATTCTAGGAGCATTTAGTAATTTACATAAAACATAATTTTACTGAATCTCTATGTTAATTTTAAAAAATATGAATGACATGAATGAAATCATTAAGTAAAATGTGGTTCAATAAGATGAAAATAATTTTTTGGTGAATAGTGACTTTTGGCATTTTTCTACCACGAATAAAAGTAAATAGGGTAATTAAAGGTAAAAAGGATATTTTAGTTGCCCTAACACCTGTACTAATTATATTGGATAAAGATAATTTGACCCAAAAAAACTTAGGAATAAAATATGATCCTTTTGGTCCACTTGGATTAGATAAAGACATTTATTATTATTTTATTTAAAGAAGAGTTAAAAGTGTTAAATTCAATGTTTTTAACTAAGCCATTTTTAATATTAGGTAATAAATAAGCTAAATTCAACTATAAATATTAATTTTAAAGATAAAAATATTTCATAGATAATGATATTTTATTTATAAATTTTAGAGATTAAATATTTAAATTTATTTATGACACAATGATGATGCATTAATTATCATCTTAATGAAATATAAATATAGTTTATATTATAAATATTAAAATAATTAGAATTTAAAAGCTTTGATGCCATCCAAAAAAATTCTAGGTTAATAAGAAATGTTAGGGTTGATTAGATAAATTTTGTTTGAAGTTATAAGGTTTTTATTACTTTCACAAAAACAGAATACTAAATAGTTTCAAAATTAACATAAATTAGTTTTTAAGACAAATACTATATTATTTATTGATATAATATTCCTAAAAATATAAGATTCATCCAAAGTGTTTAAATAATATTATATATTTCATTAATGAACCACCTGAGGTTCTCTTGTATTTTTAAATTATGTTTATTAACTGTATAGTGTATGAATATAGGAAGAAATGATAAAAGATAAACTATTTAACTAAGAGTGAAATCTGAAAGATAAGGTATAAATGGAGTTCTAAACTTGTCTAAAACATTTTATTGGAGATTAATTCTACCCATAACCAGCTAAGGCACGATATAAATTCATTTGGAGCCATTATAAACTGAATATTATTGTATAATAAATTAATATTTTAATCATTTCCTAAAGTGACCCTCACCCATCTTAGTAAAGTGCATTTCCACTTCCCTTAATTTCACACATCCAAAGCCATTTGGATCTCCCAGAACCTGACCAAATATACTCCCAAATACTTTCAGTATATCTAATATTTCTTCATTTGATCTTATATCGAACCTATGAATCCCTTTTGATCAAATCAAAATAAAGCACTCAAAGAATATGTAATAATTTCACCACCATATTTCAAGATCTCTTCTTATTCCACCACCTATTTGTTTATTGTTTCCATACCAAAATAATAACAGCATTAGCTCTTAAATACTAGGATTATATTATAAATATAGTATAACCTTATTCTGTATAATATCCATTCTATACAAAACAAATTCAACAAACGTGTGTACGCACGACATACCATCTCTATGTCGTGGTCTAATTTGTTATTAAAAAACATCATTATTTAGATGGGTATAATAATGAGTAAAAATGATGTAAAAAATAAATATAACATGTTAATGATTCTGTATATATGATATATCATCCAATTATATAATATTCCACCCTCAAAAGAATGATAATGTCGCTCGTGTGTACGCACAACTTACCGTCCCCATGACATGATGAGATATCATTCCCCATCTTAACCATTCCAGAATTAATTTTATTTAATGTTTTAAAATAATTTTCAAATACTTCATATCATTCTGGGTGTGAATCAAATACATCCTATCTATAACAAACACGGCTTACGTAACAAAACATATAAAGGAAAACAAATCAGTTAACACCCGAAACAATGATAATCCTAAAATATTATTAACAAATCCATATTATAAGATAATATATGGTATCATATTTTGGTATTTGGTTCTTGTATAATTTAATAAAAATTATTTAACTATTATATAATATGTCAACGTACCCTCTACTAAGGAAAAGTACAAGGTAAGTGTCTTCTTATCTCACTTTTAATTTATTGAGATTTCCATTGTTCACAATATATTTATTCCATGTGGTGTATTTTGTACTACCAATTGATATATATTACTAGTATTCTATTTATATTCATTGTATTATTTGATTAATTTGGTGTTTATTAACTTTTTTTCTTACAAATCGATTGATTTCAACATGGTAATGGGTTTCGTCTCACTTCTTATTCCCGTGAGATAATGATATTATGCCACTATTTCGTTTTGTGTGGTCTATGTACTTCCTAGGATTTTATTCATTGTGTAATATAATTTAATATACATGTATTTACATATTCATTGTATGATAATTCATTCATGTAATGTATGTTTCATAAGTTACCAAATCGGTAAGGGAAATTCAAATTTCAATTTCCACTCATCAGGCTTTACGCATACTTAATTGATTATTTTACTTCTAGATTATGCGTGGAAGCACATTTTATTATTTATATAGTAATTTCCACTCACCTTTCTATGTATATACCTTTGATACACATTGTAACTCCATTGATAAATTAAATTTCCATTTATATGAACTTATTAAGGGAAATCTCAACCCATTTTCCGTCCATTGAGTTAAACATCAAAGTTATTTGTTTTGTTTTTACCAAATTCTGTGTGAATGTAATATGACTGATTTAAAATAAAAATCCAATTATATTGAGTGTATTTATATTTCTCACACATAATTATTTCATTTATTTGTTCTTAATCTAAGAATATGGTCTTTATAAGGTATTTTGTCCCAATTTACATTCCATTGTGACCTCTTTATCGTTATGCACAAATTCACTTTTATAGAATGTATATACTGTCTATTGAAATATTATAACATGAAGCACATTATTCTCAGGGTATTATAATGTTTTGATTAATTTCAATCCTTAATTACTTGTATAAAAGCATCTCTTATTTGGTTAGGAACGATTTAAATAAAATATCGTTTTAAATGTTTTAAATATTAATTCTTCTAAATCAATCTCATTAATTTACATGTTTTAAAAATGGTTTTATGTATTTATTCTTATTGGAATTAATTTTTTGAAAATAAAATTAATTTTAAATTTTTCAAAGTGGTATGGGACACATTGATTCAAAAATTTCTCTTAAACGGCTTCTTTGAAAAATAGTGCGACATTTAAATGTTTTCAAGAAAAAGGGTATATTTCTCTCAAATAGTTTTAATTTCTATTTTCATATTTGGAAATATCCTTAAGTGTATTTTATTCTTGACTGAAGATGATTTTTTATAATACAGTCATCTTTATTGTATTGAATGAATTTTTATTACTATAGATGTGCTATTTTTATGCCATTCATGGTTTGTGGTTAAAATAATGACATTTCATATTCTAGTTTTAATATGAATGTTTAGATTATGTTTTACCCTTTCATATGAGGAATGAATTGGGATTAGTAAGTAATGGGTGGAGTATGCTATATCTCCTTAATAAATCGATATGTATCATTAGACAAACTTGTGTCTTGGCACAATGTCTTGACAAAATCTTATTTCTAGTCCTGCAACGAAGTATTGACTATGTTGTTTTGAGGTCCGACATTATGCATTCCATCCTTATCAAATTGGATATTGATATTACATATGATTATTGAACTAGGAGAATATCCATGTGAAAAAAGTAAATGGATTTATTTGATTTATCTTTTCCATTTTATGATGAAGTTAAAGTTCGAAATGGATTGTGTTTTAGTATTACACATTTCCTTAAATGTTTATTCTTATTTTTGATAGTTTATGAAATATTGTTATCCTTTCTGTGCATCTGAGCTCACCCATTTTTATGTTTTGTTTTCTCCAGGATGCAATGAATTATGTTATGATTTACCTAAAAGAAAATGAAAATGAATATAATGGTGTTCAAATGGGACACACTATAGTTTTCTTATTTCATGATGTAACATCAAAATTATGTATTTTTCTAGAACTTCCAAGGTTAATAAACTGATCGGCCTTTCGGGACATGATTCCTTGTATCATTCCAATGTTATGTAATAATGAACCAATTCTAGGTAACATGGCTCATGGAGTTATATAATAAATTAAACCTTCAAAAAATTGTCTCTCTTTATAAAACCATTTAAAATATATAGAATAATCAACATTTTTTGAATTAGTTATAGTGGCAGGGATTTTTTTATCACTGTATAAGTTAAAAAATCATTTTGTTTAAATTTTTTGAAAAAAAAGTCCCTTTCGAAAAATAGTGGAAATATTCATTTAGAACTGTTTTAATAAGTCATGGATGACATAAAATTTCCATAAAAAATATTTTTACAAATTAAGAATGATTTTATAAAAGGGATTTTAAAAACATGGGAATGAAATAAAAACGTATCTATTTAATAAGAAATTAAAATTAAATTTCTTTATAAGAATTACATTATGTTTTTTAAGTACCAAAGAGTGGGAAATTTGGATGAAATTATGTATATAATTGAAATATTAAGTGAATAAGAAATTTATTGATGTTTATAAGGATAAATGATAAGATTCATTCAATATAAATAAAAGAAATCCCAAAATATAGAGATATTGTTAAATATGTTCTTACTAATTAGATATCATTCAAATTAATTCCCCTAGAAATAATAAAAATTGGTTGAAAAGTTAATCATCATGAATAAATAGTTATTTTTTTAATAAATAAATAGTTTAATATATTCACCAAATAGAAGTGAATTGGTGCATATTAACAAATATTCTTCAATGAATGGAAGTTGAGACAAAATAAAATATATCATTCTTTTCTTTAGTTGATCATAATTTAACCTCATGTATAATGGTTTTAAGAATATATTTAATTGAAAATATAACCATATTCAAAACTTTAATATCATATATGATCCTATTATTTCATTTCTAACATTTTACAAATCTTGTTTTTTTATTAATATTGTTTTTTGTATTAATTGTGTTTCATTATCCTGAATGTTTCATGGTGTATATTCTAGTTAATTTTTATAGGATATATATTTACCCTAGAGATAATGATAATACTGTGATAAGGAAAATTTTTACTCATTATTTAAAATTTTAAAACCATTCATTAATATTGATCATTTAAAATGAATTGTATCACACAATGTAAATGGAAGATCATATATAGGCTTGAACAGTGATATAATTTCATTAATGGGTAAAGGGTAAGAATTTTTATTATATATTATTTCTAAAAAAATAATATATTATAATATTTATCATACACATTTATTTTTTTCATCAGTAAGACTATTCATTTGAATTGTGGATGGAAAAAGTTTTTTTGTGAGGTTGTAGTCTGCGAGACATATGAGTGATAGATGTTTTTATCATACGATGGGGAAAGATATGTATAAATATAATTAAATAACCATAACAAAATAATGTGATATTAGAGATAATAGTTTTATAATATTTTATGTTTTATAAAAAAATTAGGATTTATAAGTAGAAATAAATAGAAAGAGTTTCGTTTAGATGATTACATTCTCTAAGAGAAAAATCCTTTAGATATCTTGTAAGGGACCCTATGGTTGAAGTTTTAGGAAAAACCGAACATATAGAGTTTTAATATTTATTTTTGGAAAATATTTTTAAATTATTTTTTAAATATAGGTGGATTGATATTTATGATGAATTTTGGGGAGAGAGTTACATCATATATTTGAGGATGATGAAACACTTTTAATTTTGGAAATGAATAAATTACTCCAAAGTTTTCACATGCCACAAGTATCCATAATGTCTCAATATTAATCATTAGATATTAAAAGGCCTAAATATGGATATCTAATATGAATTAGATATGTTTTTGGATCATTTTAATTATCATCCTTATAGATTTACACTCGGTTAACCCTTTTTAAACTTAAATGTGGTAATTAATTTTGACTAATTTATATTTCATCATGAAAAAAAACTAAGTTGAAACTATTTTATATTTAAATTATTATGGTTATAAAAATGGATTCCATTTTGACAAATTAATTTATTATAAATGTAATTATTTATTTTATAAATAAGCTCAAAAATAGGACGAAAAAATGTTTTCTCAAAGAAAAAATGTTCAAAATTGTAAACTTTTTTATATAAACATTTTTAGATAGAAAAGATTATAATGAACTAAATTCAATTATTTGAAATTGTAATTGTATATTTTTAATTTTAATAAAATTTTAAAAAAATTGATAAATTTGAAAACATTATACAAAAAGACAGTTCTAGTAATAATAACAATTTTCACTATTCAGCAGAAAACTTTTTTTTATTTAGAAAATTTTTCACAATTTCAATCTATGATAATGTTATCCTGATAATTTTTTGAATGAGATTAATTTTTTGGAATATAGTTTCTAAAATTGGGGAAAAAATATTTTCCCATAAGTATAAAAAACACAACGAAACTGTTTTTAGAAAAAAACATTGATTTTCAGTAAAAGATTAATTTTAATTTAAAATTTTAATGATATTTATTTCGAATTAATTGATTAATAATAAAATTTATTTAAACATTTTTAATTAGTATATAATTTTAATTTTATTATTTTTTATTAATCATAATAGTTATGTATTGAAATATACTATTTAATGGTTCTTTTACACTCAGGGTAATGTGGATTGCAAGCTATCAATAATGATGAATTTATTTAAAATAAAATATAACATGAAGACGCGGGGTGTTGCATATGTTATTAAGGTACCCCTCATAGATCATATCAAGATATTTCCTTTTGAGGTTAGTAAAGCTCAATATGTTCTTTAAGAAAGATATATTTCCCTATAAGAAATCCTACATTTCTAAGATGCACATTATCCTCAATAAAGATGTGTAATACTAAATGCGAAGGAGTCACTTAAAATCTATCCATGGAAGAGTCACCTTATAATGGGTATAGATAAATAATTTCTACAGGTGAATAATTGTGTTATAGAGAAGATATAAAGCTAAATGGTTTTTTCAAACTATTTTGAACAATGGTTTGTAGTGGTTTGAAATATCATTGAATTAACCAAAATGGTTTTTTCAAACTATTTTGAACAGTGGTTTCACAAATTATTTAGTAGTTGTTTTAAAACCCACATTGAATTTTTTTGAAATGGTTTTAATATTTTTAACCACTTTTCTAGCATTATTATTTTTTATATAAATACAAATCAAATTACTTAAACATGAATTTTTTTAAAAAAATTAAAAAAATTAACAAAATATTTCATCAAAAAAATTTATACTTTTTAATTGGAAAAGAGAAGCATAGAGAAAAGACCCCCACCTTTCCAAGCTAAACCCAGGGCCCAAATGCCCTAGACACATGAACATTTTGTCATATATTAAAGGCCAAAATGAATTTACTTCATTGTCTTTTCCTCCTATACCAACAACATTACCACTAATCTAAATTCATTATCTGTTATTTATAGTAACATAATAGAAAATATAGTCATATATATATATTAATGCCTGTAAATACAAAAAAATACAAATATATATATATATATATTTATTTATTTATTTATGTAAAAAAATATTAATAAATATAAATATATATTACTATATATATTACTATATATATATACACATATATATATAAGTATTCATTAATGCACATAAATACAAATATAAATAAGTTTCCACACACACACACAAATAAACATACAATTAAGTGTAATTATATGTAAATATAGGTAAATAAAAAAATATACACTCCATATATAAATATATATATATATAATTTATTTAAAATTATTGAATAATAACTAATATTTAATATTTGATAAATTATAATTAATAATAAAAATTAAAAAATTCTTTATCAATTATTAATAATTACTAATTACTTAAAAAAATTAATAAGTAATAATTAAATAGTAATATTAGAATTAATAATTACTTAATAATAATCTGTAAATTATAATAATTAATAATTAATTAATAGTTAATAAGGAATTAGTAATTTTCAATTTTTTTAAAAATATCATCAAATTAAAAATTATTTACATTATTTAAATTTTTTAATAACTAATAATTAGTAATTATTATTAAAAAACTGATAATTAATGTTTAAAAATAAATAACTATAAATAAATATATTATACATTAATTAACTATTAATTATTTATAATTCAATCGTTGTAATTAATAAAGAATTGTCAAAAACAAAAAATTATATATGTATTTATTTATAATTATATATGTTTCCATGTGTGTGAAAATATGTATACATTTCTATTTGGTAAATAAAATGCATAATTTTGAATTTTTAAATTAATTGGTAATAATATATTAAATTAACTCAATTTTTATATTTAAATATAAATATTATATGTAAACATATTTTATTGTAATGTAATACTTTTTTTAAAAACATTACTATATTACTACTAAAATTTCTATATGAGGACACTTATATGGATATAAACTAGAAAATAAATTCAAACCTCATCAAAAATGGACATGATGTCTTTGTTAACTGAAGCTGAAAGTAAATTGAATGGGATAAAGTTATGGTACATTAACACAAATCATAGTTTAAGATGCCTTTTAAAAAATATAATATGAAATTATATGTTACGTTATTTACATCATAATAGACAACATATCGGTCATCACAAGATTTTATTTAACAGATCACATAGCCCAGCCAGACATCCAGATCAAATGTTACATTCATCTGAAATTTGAGGCTTATTTTCAATTTCCTTTATAATATTATTTTATTAATTAAATAATTTTGTTTACCCAAATATTATTAAATATTCATTACTCAATATTAATTAGACGTTTTTTAATTATTATTAATGAATAATTATTTTATAATTTAAATTATTTAATTTTGAAAGGATAATTCAAAATTAATTATTTTTTTAATAATACTTAAATAATAATAATAAATTAATTAATTAATTTATCAAACATTTTGGTTGATTTTAAAAGACGAGCACTAAAAATAAATTAAAATTTTATTTTCAATATATATAAGTATTTTTTAAAAAAACTCCAATAATTGTCCTTTTTTGTCCAGCATTGTTACGAAAAACATAATTAGTAATAAACCCTTTTAAAACCCACCGCTAAATTATATTTTTCATGTATTTACTAAAAAATCATGAGGAACACACACTATACACGAATCTTTAACCTATCCCACATGAATCATCTGATTTTTAGTAGGTAGAGGAATGTCCAATTATACTATGGATGGAGGGTCTATATATTGTATAATGCATAGATAATCTTCTCCCAACACTGTCACGACCCGTCCTCGGGGCCCGTGCCGTGACTACCCCAAGCCCGCCTTCCATAGGCCAGGGGCTGGCGACTAGCACCAAGGCGTAAAATCCCAGTAAACAGGGAAGGCATTGCCTTTATAAGTAACAACCACACAGAGTCAGCAAGCAGAAAGTAAAGTGCAGAAAAGTAAAGGGGGCCGGAAATACAAGCCCAACTGTAAAGTACAACTGAAAAGTAAAGTACAGCAACTGAAGAAAAGATGGCGGCCTCGTGTCGTCCACTGGCAATCCCACCTGAAGGGTGGGTACAGATAGCCTCCAGGCTCCTCGGGTCCCACGTCCGCTCCGAGCACGTCCCGCCCAGTGGTCCACCTCCAGGTACCGTCCTGCTCCACGCCCCAACCGTGATCAGCGTTGTCCGTCGTCTGCAACCAACACAACAAGGTGCGGGCATAGCCCGTGCAGGGGTGAGTACAACTACTCAGTAAGGACCCCGAGACCCCCGAAGGTCTCCCAAAATCCACAAAGGATATAGCACAAAAGGAGGATGCAATCACGAAGTAACATCTGACTCAACTTAGGTATATGCCCATACATATACCTAAGTCCCCAATTCCAGCTCTGCTCACGAGCACAAGAACAACTTAATCCACAAAGGAAAGCAAGACTCAAATCCACAAAGGAGAGTAAACAGTAAATTCACATAGGATAGTTCAACACAATCCACAAAGGAGAGTAACATAAGATTCAGCTCAACCAGGTATACTTTTTCAGATGACGTCAAAGACGATCACTGATCCATCTAAGTCGTCGGACCCACGAAGGATCGATAGGTACTAACCCCCGCAAAAGACCCACACAGGATCGGGCTCACACAGAACATGTAGGCAGTGGCTCACACAGAACCGGTAGTAAGGACCCACATAGGATCGGGCTCACACAGAACCTGTAGTAAGGACCCACATAGGATCGGGCTCACACAGAACCTGTAGCACTGATCCACGTAGGATCGCTGAGTGCAGTAGTCGACGTAGTCCACTGAGGATCTCTGCTCTGTCGTCGCCGCAGTCCACGAAGGATCTCTGCTCTGCCGTCGTCGCAGTCCACGGAGGATCTCTGCTCTGCCGTCGTCGCAGTCCACGGAGGATCTCTGCTCTGTCGTCGAAGTCACATCCAGCGCTAGGGTTCCCGCACAAAGCGAGCTCGTTTAGGAGGGTCCGCTCCACGAGCCAAGAGGCTGATACATCAACTGACACGTAGTCCGAA
Source organism: Viscum album (assembly GCA_963277665.1). Taxonomy (NCBI): domain Eukaryota; kingdom Viridiplantae; phylum Streptophyta; class Magnoliopsida; order Santalales; family Viscaceae; genus Viscum; species Viscum album. The sequence goes on along the minus strand of OY728141.1, from coordinate 510,721,684 downwards.
GTTGATGTATCCAAAAGTTCCGTAACGACAACAGGATCTCAACGCAACAGACGGCGCGTCAATCGGACGCCCGGTCTGAGAGTTATTGGCAATTTCGTCTCAGGGGCCCGGTTGGTTTTTTTTAGGGCAAAACCAACCCGACCGTACTCCTCCTGTATCCGATCCTCGGTCGGAGTATGCCAAAAGTTCCGTCTCACTTAGAGGAAACTACCACAGCTGACGGTACGTCGATCGGACGTCCGTAGCTCAAGTTATGAGCGTTTCCGCTCCGAGGGCCCGGTTGGTTTCGTGTACGAACCAACCCGGCCGAACCCAAAGTTTTTCGAAACCTTGAGTATAATATACCGAAACGACCGTCTCGATCCAAGGATCGCGTAGCCGCTGACGGTTCGTCAATCGGATGTCCCAGGCCCAAGATATGGGCGAAAGACCGAAGAGGGCCCGAAACGGGGGTTCTGGGCCCGGGGCGACCCGGCCCGAACCCCCCCCCCCCCCCTGGGTCGGCCCGAACCGGGTCGGCCCGACCCGGCCCGAACCGGCTAGGCCGGGTCCGGTCCGGCCTGGGCGCAGCCCGGCCGACCGGACCGGCCGGCTCGGCTTCGGCCGAGCGGGCGAAGGAGGGCGCCGTGGGCTTGACCCGCGGCTCAAGCGAAACGCGGCCCCGCGGGGGGGGGGGGGGGGCGCCTGCCACGCGGACGCGGCCGGGCCGCCGCGTCCATTCCCGGTTCCGCGTGGTCACGGAACCGGCCGCCACCGCTGCGGCTTCAGCCGCGGCAGACTTCCTCCACGGCGGCGCGCCGGCCGCCGCCGCCTCCGGTCGCCGGCGCCGCCGCCGCCTTCCACGGGCCGCCGGAGATGCTCCGGTGGCCCGATTCCTTTCCCGGCTGCGCCGTTGTTCCTCCCGGGACGCGTCCTTCACTGCGAAATCAACAAATGGCCCTTGCGTCGTGCTTTTGCCATCGCCCGCCAAATCCGCCCAAAAAGGAAGATCGGCGGAGGGTTGTCGGGTCTTGTTCGTTAGACCCGCACCCTCCGCGTTAGTCATAAACCACGGGAGGAATAATCAACAACAATTTTAAATAAATTAAAATTGCCGGAGATCATGTTCTTCATTCTAAAAGAATAAACACGGGAAATAAGATAAAATAATCCAACATCCCTTACCTTGTCGTTGTCGTCGGACGAGAGGTCGTCGCGGAAGAAGGAGATCGTCGCGTCGTCGCGGTATCCGGCATCGCGTCGCCAATCTCCGGATCAAGATCAAACGGATTAATTTAAATCCGTTGATATTGAATTATAAAAAAAAGGGAGAAATAAAAGATTTGATTCTCACCTTTGTTGCCGAACGAGGATCGGCCGCGGAAGAAGAGGCGTCGCCGAAGAACGTCGTGGGTAGGGCTCGTCGACGTCGCAGATCTCGGTGTGCGTCGTCGAATTCCGGTCGCCGGCGTTCTTCGCGTTCTTCACGTTCTTCGCGTTCTTCGCGTTCTTCGCGGAGAGGGTGGAGGCTCAGAGGAATTGCACAACGATAGAAATCCTCCAAAATAGACAAGTTGTCTATTTTATTATTTTGCCAACAAACGCAAAACGCGTAAGTAACGACCCATTTAATTCGTTGAATTAATTCAACGAATAAAACAGCCCATTTAATTCACGAAAGAAACAGCCCAATTAAATGGTCTGTTAAGAATTAAAGAAAACGGGTCGGTTGACTTTTCAGTTACTTTGACGGGTTTTCGCGGGTGCGTTACTTAGTGAAAGAAACGGCGGGGCTCGTGCGGGCCCCACCTCACAAATATCCTACCAAGGGGGTAGGATATTTCCGGATAGCATCCTATCCAGTTAAACTCAGTTCAAGCCGTCTTTAAGTGACTTCAAGTGGCTTCCAAGCAGCTTAAGTGAAATAAAATAATGTTGTCGCACAAACTTTATTTTATTTCTGACTTAAAGCCGCAAAATTTAAAAACCACGGTTGAGCAAACGCAACTCCGGAAGAAGCGTTTCTAAGCAAATACTGGCGCTGCGATTTCATTGGTGCCCTCAGAATTCGATTCCGGGCACCGGTTCAAAAGATAGAAAAACCCGCTCGTCCGTTCACTGAACGTACCCGAGCCAATCTTCGGAAATTGATTCCGGGCACACCGGGCCTCGGAATCAGGTGCTGTCTGAAGCTGCGCTCTTGAAAAATTCCAAAGAAAATTAAGAAAAAAATTTCCTTGAAATTTGCGGGTCTTTACATTACTCCCACCTCAGGGCTTTACGTCCCCGTAAAGATACATCAAAAACTAGGGGAACAAATGGGGGTACTGAGCACGCATCTGAGCCTCCCGTTCCCAAGTGATCTCCTGGAGGTTCCCGTGCTGCCATCTGACGCGCACAAGAGGAATCGACCGCCCACGTAGGACCCGCTCCTGTCGATCCTCGATCTCCACTGGGACCTCCGCAAAAGTCGCCCCATCGTACACATCCAGCTCCCCAAAGTCGATGATGTGCGTCGGGTCGTGCACGTATCTCCTCAGCTGAGACACGTGAAAGACGTCGTGCACCCGGTGCAACTGAGGTGGTAGAGCCAGGCGATAAGCCACCTCTCCTATCCTGCTGAGGACCTGGAAAGGCCCGATGAAGCGTGGAGACAACTTGCCGCCTCGGCCAAATCTCCGTAAACCACGTCGAGGTGAGACACGCAAAAAGACGTGGTCGCCATCCTCGAACTCTAGTGGCCTCCGCCTCCTGTCAGCATATGACTTCTGCCGGCTCTGAGCTGTCCTCATCCTCTACTGGATGATCTGGACCTTCTCTGTTGTGGCTCGGACCATCTCTGGTCCCACGAGTGCTGACTCCCCAGGGTCTGTCCAGCACAACGGTGATCTGCAGGGTCTGCCGTACAACGCCTCGTATGGTGCCATCCCGATGGTGGAGTGGTAGCTGTTGTTGTACGCGAACTCCACCAAGGGTAGGTGGTCCTCCCAGCTGCGACCAAAGTCGAGAACACATGCACGGAGCATGTCCTCGAGTGTCTGTATGGTCCTCTCCGTCTGACCATCCGTCTGAGGGTGGAAGGCTGTGCTCAGATGGAGCCGCGTCCCGAAGGCCTCCTGCAACCCCTTCCAAAGCCGGGAAGTGAAACGAGCATCTCGATCGGAGATGATAGACGATGGAACACCGTGAAGCCGTACGATCTCCTGGACGTAAAGACGTCCCAAGCTCTCCACTGAGCCCTGCTCTCTGATGGGTAAGAAGTGTGCCGACTTGGTGAGTCGGTCGACAATCACCCAAATGGAGTCGTGACCTCTGGAAGTGCGTGGAAGTCCAGTCACGAAATCCATAGATATTCCATCCCACTTCCACTCCGGGACCTCCAAGGGCTGTACCAAGCCTGCTGGTACCTGATGCTCTGCCTTCACCTGCTGGCAGGTGAGGTATCGTGAAACGAACTCTGCCACAGCTTTCTTCATGCCCGGCCACCAGTGCTGTCGCCTGAGATCCTGGTACATCTTCGCCACTCCAGGATGTACCGCCAAGGGAGAAGTGTGAAACTCTCTCAGCACCTCCTCTCGTAAAGCGACTGGTACGAAGGTACGTCCTCTGAAAAGGTAGTCGTGCTCTGCTCCAAGGGAGAAACCATCAGGCGCCTGACCTGAGGATATCAGTGCACGCCGGGTCTCACAGTCAGCGTCCCCACGCTGAGCCTCTCTAACCCGCTGTAGAAGTGGAGGAGAGACAGTGAGAGACTGAAGAAAGGCTGCTCCGTCTCTATCCACGAAGGATATCTGTAAGGAGGCTAGCTGCTCTGTCGCCTCCTCAAGTAGCTGAATGCCCGTCCTCCTGCTGAGGGCATCGGCTACCACGTTCCCCTTCCCAGGAGTATAGACTATCTCAAAGTCATAGTCCTGGAGGAACTCAAGCCATATCCGCTGTCTCAGGTTCAGGTCCTTCTGAGAGAAGATATACCTGAGACTCTGGTGGTCAGAAAAGACTGTGAAGCGCTCGCCCATCAGGTAGTGCCGCCAAGTCTTCAGAGCGAAGACCACTGCTGCTAACTCCAGGTCATGAGTGGCGTAGTTCTGCTCATGCGGCCTCAACTGACGTGATCCGTAGGCGATCACGGCCCGCTCCTGCATCAGGACGCATCTGAGTCCAGTCCCTGATGCATCGCAGTAAACTACGTATCCAACTCCCTCCTCAGGCAACCTCAAGATAGGTGCGCTGGTCAATCTCTGCCTCAGCTCCTGGAAGCTCTGCTGACATCTGTCTGACCACACAAAGGGTTTCCCCTTCTTTGTCAAGGCTGAGAGTGGTGCCGCAACTCTAGAGAAGTCTGGCACAAATCTCCGATAGTATCCGGCTAGGCCCAAGAAGCTCCGCACCTCCGTCACGCTCTTGGGTGGCTCCCAAGCTAGTACTGCCTCGATCTTCGCGGGATCTACTGCAACTCCCGCCTCAGAAATGACGTGCCCCAAGAAATGGACCTCACGTAACCAGAACTTGCATTTTGAGAGCTTTCCATAAAGCTGGTTCTCTCGGAGTGTGTCTAGCACAACTCGCAGGTGGTAGGCATGCTCCTCCTCAGTAGTTGAGTATACCAAAATGTCGTCAATGAAGACCACGACAAATCGGTCAAGGTATGGCTGGAAGATCCTGTTCATGAGGCTCATGAACACTGCTGGAGCATTGTTTACGCCGAACGGCATAACCAAGAACTCATAATGGCCATACCGACACCTGAAGGCCGTCTTCTGCACGTCCTCGTCTCGAACTCTGAGCTGATGATAGCCTGACCGGAGGTCTATCTTCGAGAACCACCGCGCTCCCTTGAGCTGATCGAAGAGGTCATCAATCCGTGGCAGCGGATACTTGTTCCTCACTGTCACCTGGTTCAGGCGACGATAGTCGATACATAGTCGCAAGCTCCCGTCCGCCTTCTTGGCGAACAAAATCGGGGAAGCCCATGGTGAAACACTGGGTCGGATAAACCCCTTTCTCTGCAAGTCCTCCAACTGTACCCGCAGCTCCCGAAGCTCGGCGGGGGCCATCCGATATGCCGGAGTAGATATCGGGGCTGTCACGGGGTACAAGTCGATGTAAAAGTCTACCTCTCTACGAGGAGGTAGCCCTGGAACGTCGTCGGGAAAGACGTCCACGTACTGATCCACCACTGCAGGAAAAGCCGGACTCCGCACGTCCACTGCTCCTAGGATGAGGCTAGCCAACTGATGAGAGATAGGCTGCACTCTCCTCCGCGGAAGTCCATCCTGTGCTGCAAAGGTTCCCTTCTCGCCGGTGAAGGTAAACCTGCTCCCATTGGTGCGAACACATCGCACCTTGCGCCTAAAACAGTCGATCTGGGCATGAACCGTGGATAGCCAATCCATTCCCAAGATGACGTCGTAAGGCCTCGACGCCGCTACAAGGAGATCCCAGCGGAAGCTCTCGCCTCCTAGAGTAAGCTCACACTGCCGGCACCAGTGCGTAATCGTCGAGTCTGCTCCCGTAGGAGTCTCTAGCCGTAAGGATCGAGCCAACAGCTCAGTCGGAATCTCCGAGCTCCGAACAAGGGCAGAGGCTATGAAAGAGTGACTCGCTCCTGTGTCTATAAGTACTGCAGCAAGGGTGGAATAGACACAGATCGTACCTCGAATCATCTTTGGCAAGTCGGGGTCGTAGGCCTCCACTGCCTGGAGCTGGGCCTGTCCCTGCCCGCCAGCTCCATGTGGTCGAGGTGGCCCTCCTGGTGGTGGTGGGGGTAGAGCCTGGAAGCGTCGCCCACCACCCGCTGCTCGGCCAGCTCCTCTGCCTCGTCCGCCTCCTCCCTGCGGACCGCCACGGTCGACCCTCTGCCTCTGCCTGGGTGGCCCCTCCACCGTCTGCTGCTCCTCTGGTCGGCGAGTCGGGCAGTCACGAGCCATGTGACCCTGCCCGCCGCAGGTGTAGCACAGCCTGCCTCTCGGAAGGCTGGCACTCCACTGTGTGCCCTGCACCGCTAAGCCGGTGTCCTGAGGCCGTCTGCGTGGGGGTCTGGTCTGCCTGGACCCATGAGTCATCCGTCGGCTACCTGCTGCCGAAGACTCAGCTACCTGCCGCCCTGCGCTAGGTCTCGCCGCTGAAGAAGGCTCTGCCAGGAAGCTCTCGATCAGGAGGGCTCGCTCCAGCACTCCCGCCTGGGTCGGAATGCTGAGGGAGATCAGCGACGCCCGAATCTCCTGTCGCAAGCCCTGCTCGAAGGTCCGGGCCCGGAAGAAGGGGTCCCGTACCATGTCGGTCGAGTAGCGAGATAGGTCAGTGAACCTCGCCGCGTATTGAGCGACCGTCATGCTGCCCTGGCGCAGCTGGAGAAGCTCCTGGATGCGCACCGCTCGGAGGGTGGCCGGGACGAACTCAGAGCGGAAGAGGCTCTCGAAGTCCGTCCAGAGCAAGGATGCCTCATCGTGAACCTGGAGCATCAGGCTCCACCATCGTCCTGCCGCTGCCTGCAGGAGGCTCGCTGCGAGAATCACCATGAGATCCGCTGGTGTCCTCACTAGCCTAAAGATTCGTACCACCGCCTCTAGCCAGTCCTCGGCGGCCTGGGGGTCTGCCTCACCGCGAAACCTGGGCGGTCACTGGCTCTGAAACTCATGCAGTGCCCTGAGGCGACGTGCATCGTCAGCGTTTGGTACTGGCAGCATCGGTGGCTCGGCGGGTAAAGCTACCGCCGGTGCCACTGCTGGCAAAGGGCCCTGCACCGAGGCCTCGTCGCTCGGTGGGCTGCCGTCGCGCCCTACACTCGGAACCCTAGCTGGCTGTCGTCGCGGGGCCATCCTGAAAAAAAGAACAAGAGCACCACAGTCAGAACAGTATACCTGGTGAGCCGGCACAAGTAATCACAAGGAAAACTTGAGACTTTCATGAAGCAGATCAGTATACCCGGTGAGCTGACACAAGTAATCACAAAGAAGACTTGAAACACACACGCAATCAATGTTTTCATGCATTAAGTCGGAAATCAGGAGTCAGGGTCCTGGTGTACGGATACGTCGGCCGCCGCACCAACACTGGGCTCCCTGAACTGATAACCACACTCAATACACTAAACACTATTGCTTCATATAGAAATAAAGGACGATCAGAGTCTGCGGTAGAACCGACCGCCTCTGATACCAATTTGTCACGACCCGTCCTCGGGGCCCGTGCCGTGACTACCCCAAGCCCGCCTTCCATAGGCCAGGGGCTGGCGACTAGCACCAAGGCGTAAAATCCCAGTAAACAGGGAAGGCATTGCCTTTATAAGTAACAACCACACAGAGTCAGCAAGCGGAAAGTAAAGTGCAGAAAAGTAAAGGGGGCCGGAAATACAAGCCCAACTGTAAAGTACAACTGAAAAGTAAAGTACAGCAACTGAAGAAAAGACGGCGGCCTCGTGTCGTCCACTGGCAATCCCACCTGAAGGGTGGGTACAGATAGCCTCCAGGCTCCTCGGGTCCCACGTCCGCTCCGAGCACGTCCCGCCCAGTGGTCCACCTCCAGGTACCGTCCTGCTCCACGCCCCAACCGTGATCAGCGCTGTCCGTCGTCTGCAACCAACACAACAAGGTGCGGGCATAGCCCGTGCAGGGGTGAGTACAACTACTCAGTAAGGACCCCGAGACCCCCGAAGGTCTCCCAAAATCCACAAAGGATATAGCACAAAAGGAGGATCCAATCACGAAGTAACATCTGACTCAACTTAGGTATATGCCCATACATATACCTAAGTCCCCAATTCCAGCTCTGCTCACGAGCTCAAGAACAACTTAATCCACAAAGGAAAGCAAGACTCAAATCCACAAAGGAGAGTAAACAGTAAATTCACATAGGATAGTTCAACACAATCCACAAAGGAGAGTAACATAAGATTCAGCTCAACCAGGTATACTTTTTCAGATGACGTCAAAGACGATCACTGATCCATCTAAGTCGTCGGACCCACGAAGGATCGATAGGTACTAACCCCCGCAAAAGACCCACACAGGATCGGGCTCACACAGAACATGTAGGCAGTGGCTCACACAGAACCGGTAGTAAGGACCCACATAGGATCGGGCTCACACAGAACCTGTAGTAAGGACCCACATAGGATCGGGCTCACACAGAACCTGTAGCACTGATCCACGTAGGATCGCTGAGTGCAGTAGTCGACGCAGTCCACTGAGGATCTCTGCTCTGTCGTCGCCGCAGTCCACGAAGGATCTCTGCTCTGCCGTCGTCGCAGTCCACGGAGGATCTCTGCTCTGCCGTCGTCGCAGTCCACGGAGGATCTCTGCTCTGTCGTCGAAGTCACATCCAGCGCTAGGGTTCCCGCACAAAGCGAGCTCGTTTAGGAGGGTCCGCTCCACGAGCCAAGAGGCTGATACATCAACTGACACGTAGTCCGAAGTTGATGTATCCAAAAGTTCAGTAACGACAACAGGATCTCAACGCAACAGACAGCGCGTCAATCGGACGCCCGGTCTGAGAGTTATTGGCAATTTCGTCTCAGGGGCCCGGTTGGTTTTTTTTAGGGCAAAACCAACCCGACCGTACTCCTCCTGTATCCGATCCTCGGTCGGAGTATGCCAAAAGTTCCGTCTCACTTAGAGGAAACTACCACAGCTGACGGTACGTCGATCGGACGTCCGTAGCTCAAGTTATGAGCGTTTCTGCTCCGAGGGCCCGGTTGGTTTCGTGTACGAACCAACCCGGCCGAACCCAAAGTTTTTCGAAACCTTGAGTATAATATACCGAAACGACCGTCTCGATCCAAGGATCGCGTAGCCGCTGACGGTTCGTCAATCGGATGTCCCAGGCCCAAGATATGGGCGAAAGACCGTAGAGGGCCCGAAACGGGGGTTCTGGGCCCGGGGCGACCCGGCCCGAACCCCCCCCCCCCCCCCCCTGGGTCGGCCGATCCGGGTCGGCCCGAACCGGGTCGGCCCGACCCGGCCCGAACCGGCGAGGCCGGGTCTGGTCCGGCCTGGGCGCGGCCCGGCCGACCAGACCGGCCGGCTCGGCTTCGGCAGAGCGGCCGAAGGAGGGCGCCGCGGGCTTGACCCGCGGCTCAAGCGAAACGCGGCCCCGCGGGGGGGGGGGGGGGGGGCCGCCTGCCACGCGGACGCGGCCGGGCCGCCGCGTCCATTCCCGGTTCCGCGCGGTCGCGGAACCGGCCGCCGCCGCCGCGGCTGAAGCCGCGGCGGACTTCCTCCACGGCGGCGCGCCGGCCGCCGCCGCCTCCGGTCGCCGGCGCCGCCGCGCCGGCGACCCGCGCCGCCGCCGCCTTCCGCGGGCCGCCGGAGATGCTCCGGTGGCCCGATTCCTTTCCCGTCTGCGCCGTTGTTCCTCCCGGGACGCGTCCTTCACTTTGAAATCAACAAATGGCCCTTGCGTCATGCTTTTGCCGTCGCCCGCCAAATCCGCACAAAAAGGAAGATCGGCGGAGGGTTGCCGGGTCTTGTTCGTTAGACCCGCACCCTCCGCGTTAGTCATAAACCACGGGAGGAATAATCAACAACAATTTTAAATAAATTAAAATTGTCGGAGATCATGTTCTTCATTCTAAAAGAATAAACACGGGAAATAAGATAAAATAATCCAACATCCCTTACCTTGTCGTTGTCGTCGGACGAGAGGTCGTCGCGGAAGAAGGAGATCGTCGCGTCGTCGCGGTATCCGGCATCGCGTCGCCAATCTCCGGATCAAGATCAAACGGATTAATTTAAATCCGTTGATATTGAATTATAAAAAAAAGGGAGAAATAAAAGATTTGATTCTCACCTTTGTTGCCGAACGAGGATCAGCCGCGGAAGAAGAGGCGTCGCCGAAGAACGTCGTGGGTAGGGCTCGTCGACGTCGCAGATCTCGGTGTGCGTCGTCGAATTCCGGTCGCCGGCGTTCTTCGCGTTCTTCGCGTTCTTCGCGTTCTTCGCGTTCTTCGCGGAGAGGGTGGAGGCTCAGAGGAATTGCACAACGATAGCAATCCTCCAAAATAGACAAGTTGTCTATTTTATTATTTTGCCAACAAACGCAAAACGCGTAAGTAACGACCCATTTAATTCGTTGAATTAATTCAACGAATAAAACAGCCCATTTAATTCACGAAAGAAACAGCCCAATTAAATGGTCTGTTAAGAATTAAAGAAAACGCGTCGGTTGACTTTTCAGTTACTTTGACGGGTTTTCGCGGGTGCGTTACTTAGCGAAAGAAACGGCGGGGCTCGTGCGGGCCCCACCTCACAAATATCCTACCAAGGGGGTAGGATATTTCCGGATAGCATCCTATCCAGTTAAACTCAGTTCAAGCCGTCTTTAAGTGACTTCAAGTGGCTTCCAAGCAGCTTAAGTGAAATAAAATAAAGTTGTCGCACAAACTTTATTTTATTTCTGACTTAAAGCCGCAAAATTTAAAAACCACGGTTGAGCAAACGCAACTCCGGAAGAAGCGTTTCTAAGCAAATACCGGCGCTGCGATTTCATCGGTGCCCTCAGAATTCGATTCCGGGCACCAGTTCGAAAGATAGAAAAACCCGCTCGTCCGTTCACTGAACGTACCCGAGCCAATCTTCGGAAATTGATTCCGGGCACACCGGGCCTCGGAATCAGGTGCCGTCTAAAGCTGCGCTCATGAAAAATTCCAAAGAAAATGAAGAAAAAAATTTCCTTGAAATTTGCGGGTCTTTACAAACACACCTAATTAGGGAATATCATGATCACATCCATGTATAGAAGTTTCATCACCCAAAAAATTATTGTAAAGGGAATCCAATAGTAGCATCGATATATCAAGACCCCACCTGAGGATCCTAACTATTTGTCTACATGAAAAAATATCCCTTCAACCAGAAATACTGATGGACATTAATTAAAATATTTGGAGCTGCCTTAAAAAGGTCACAAGGAAACATCATCTAACCACTACAAGAAATATATAACATCTTGTTTGTACCATGTAGTTGAAACATCAGAGTTATGATTTGAAAAATAAATTAACAATTTCAAGGTGGATAAATAGGTCGGTCACCACACCGACATTGGTTTCCATATACTAAAAGGAGAACTTAGACCCTTAAATATAACATTCCTAAAATTCTCAAACCAATCATCATAGGAATCATAACTGAAAACATTTTCCCAAATTCAAACATTCTCTGATGCCACAATGATATGACCCATCCAATTAGGACACCACCTCATCAGGTGGATATTCTATATGTTCCAATTCTTGTTTAGCAGTCTAAAGTTTATTGACTAGGTAAAAGTTTGAAACCACTTAATATTGGTGGCCTTATCATAGTGTATATGTACATAACCACATGAATCCACACATGACTTAATAATTATATCTAGATAAATAAAACTCCATAAATACATAAGTTCTAATGGAACATTCTAATCATTCAGATTGTATATGAATTATAATAAAAATATATAGGATGAAAAAATATACCCAATATATAAAATATAAACTAACCTAGTACAATAATTAATTTAGGAGACTCCAGAATATACAAATCTGTTTGGGAACAATTCCCTATTACTATCAACAATGAGAACCACTTAGATCATACTCAACCTAAATCATTACAACTATTATCACCACTATACTACCCTAATTATTAATAAAATATGATATATGTTAATGAAACACAAATGTATGGTTGCATATGTACATATTTAGTTGAATTCTCTGAGAATGAAAAGGTTATGAAGAAGGACATGTCACCTCAAAAAGAAAATTATAATAACCCAGATATATATTAATCATATAAAACCTAATATGTAAGATAGTCTCACTCTCAGAATACATTTATAATATAATCTTAAATCATGATAAACCTAGGAAACCAAATATAGATATCTACCAAACATACATGACATCTCAAATCATGTAATTGAGGACGAGAACCATTGTATTGTATAAGAGTCTTTGCTGATGAAGTATTGACCTCCTCGGAGGACCCACACTTTGAAAAAAAATATTAAAATTATGAAGTACCAAAATACATAGAGATAATATCTATTCCATAGTAATGGATTATTTCTAAACTATATGAGTTATATAAAGGACTCGTGCCTTTTTCCCCAATAGAGTACCAAACCCACACCCAAATTTGTTGGACTAGTACCCTGAGTGTGTGGGGGAGTAAAAAACTCCATACTTTTATGGGGGACATACTCTCTATCTATAACACTTGTCTATTGGAGTCCCAAAATATCTTTTATTCATTGACTATCAAACCTGAACCCTTCCATTAGCCCTACATATCTAATATATAAATACACCTATAATTTCTAGATAATGGGTAAAAATATTCAAATGGATCACTCCATCACATTTTACATGAAAAAGTGACTATGATCTACTATTTAATTTCTAAAAATGAAACATCATTAAAAATGTCATGAAAACCCACCCCTATAATGAACCGGGCCACATGGTGGCTTCTAAGAGAGCCATAGTCTATTTATGAGAATGGAGGACTCAACCCATTGGATTTTTTTGTAAAAAAATATGAAATCACATACCTTATCATCCCCAACTCGGATGACCTTACCCGAGATTCATGCTTCACTCAGTTCGAAGGTTGGGCCATGATGGCTGCCTAGCTTGTTGGTTGCCCCGAACCAGCTCAAGCTGGGCCTAGCTGTTGGAAGACACTTGTTGTGTGATCCCACCATCCCATGTAAAATTAAATTCCATGTGGTAGTTATTTTATTTTTTAATCATGAGGGATCATCAATTAATCTAGAACCCTAGATCCCCCCTCCTTCAAATCATTATACACTATAATGGTTGATGTGAAGTCCTTGAACTGACACATAGATTCCTCTTGTACTCTTACAATGTTTCACCCACAATGCCTCCCCATCTTCATTTTTTTATATCTTCCACATAACAAGCTCCAACTATTATATCTACCTCCCACATTTTCCAAATATGGAAGCATAAATCTCCATGCTTAGAGACCATTATACTATTCATTCATGATAGTGGGATAAGAGAGGGGTGGTTTGAAAACCTATATCACCTTTTTAAACCGTAATCCGTAGCAATTTCCTCTAAGCCACACCAAGGAGGAATATTTATCAAAATTGATGGGGAGGATCTCATGAACAGTTCTCTAACTATATTACATTCATTTATTTTTCATCACATCAATCATTGGATTCCATGTACATATATAAAAAATTTATAGGGATAAAATTCTACACAACTTTTTAGTGTATGGTAATTGTATGTCAACTCTGAAAATTAATAATGAATTTTTTACATGATTACCATGAACAAATACGAATTATAAAAAATAATGAGACCCATATTGAATCCATATTTTTGTTATTGATCACATATTTTCTCCCTAGGATACATTTATAAAAACCCATGATTTATATAAATTAATATTAAATATTTTTATATGAATATTTTATGCATATCATTTTAATATATATCAGAACCACAATTTATTAGTGTACTTGATGAACTTATAAATTATACTTTTATTTCATTATTGATCTTCAATGTTTCCCTAAATTAATGATTCATAGGTATACACTACCAATGATATTTATTTTTAACCTAGGTAAGAAAGAACATTACAAATGCTGAGATTATAAGATAAGTATTGGTAGGCATAGGATACAACAATGAGTGGTCATACATGATCCTAATATTAGCATAATGATGTGTGATAATGTTAATAAATTAAAATGTTCATATAAAATCTATCATAGATTATAAAAACAAGTCATGTAATGAAATAATATCATAATAATATAAAATCATAATAATAGTATGTAGTCATCAATAATTAGTTATGATCCATGACATCATAAGCTAAATATATGAATATGGAAAACATAGAAGATTAAAAAAATTTGAACATCTATGAAACGAAAAAGGTCAGTCATGATTTCTTCTACTTCAAATACATCGTTGATATAATCATGCGGGCATGAAAATAGGTGAAAATATAATTTTAAAAACAAAAATAATCATGTATATTCATAATAATATGGATACAAAAACTAGATCCATGAAAAATTTTATAGATATGAAAACCCAAGTCCATGCATAATATTGTTAACATGAAATTAGGTTCGTGTTAAATTATTTTTCAAACGAGTTAACCATCATCACCCAATTCATTATAGAGCTATAATTTTGGGTCCGCCTATCACAAAATAACAATGCATTTATACATGTGCTAAAATATAATAAATTATTCATAAAATAACATAATACTTGGAATAGAAATTGGTTTCATTAACATCTATACATCATTATAATAAATAATATTAGAATTAATCAGGATAGTTTTATGGGATCATATCCAATGTATAGAATAATTAACATCGAAGGATTTAATTTTAGATTCAAATCCCTTAAAAATATCACATGGAATATTTCATGAGGATAATAGGTTGTTCTCGTTCAAATAAGATATGTAAAATAAAAACATTTCAATGTATTATGTAAATTATTTTCTGTGAAAATACTTAAAACAATTTAATGTAAACATTAAATAATTTAGTGTTCATGATTTCATGAAATTACATTAATGAAATATATGTTTATATAAAGATTCCCTTCACTTTTTTTTTTGTAAGAAAGTGAAAACTACAACATAAAGAAAATGAGAAAAAGAATCATTTTAATCAATTTTGTTTGATATTTAAACATGGATGAAAATTATTTTATACAACCATTTTATAATATTAATACCATTATTGATATTATTTTTAGAAATCATGGATATGGAAGAGAAAACATTTATTTACAGAATAGGGAAGTAAAGTCAGAATACTATTAAAATTTTATTTCAATCTCTCACATACATAAAGAGTTGAAAATAAAATTAAAACTTGTAAATTATAGAAATAACCAAATGAGAATAAAAAAAATTATATTCATGAGTGGTTGATCATGAAATATAATCATCTTAAAATTAGTCATAAACAATACTCATCAACAATGAGATTGCAGCATAAAAACATTACATCCTGTTCTGCAAGATTAAAAAGTTTTATGACATCCTTAATAAAAAAATTAATTTATTAAAATTATATAAATAAATTATATACAAAATTATAAAACCATATATTTTCCACTTATATGTTTTCAACACTCATTTATTTATAAATATTTAGAAAAATCATTGTATCATGGTTTTAATTCATTCAATTTTCATAAAAGTTTCAGCTTTTCTATTCTAGTTCTTGTACAATGATTAAGGTTACATCATATCCAAAATATTAAAAATGATATAAATAACATATATTTTAATTATAAACATGTACATATTTATCCATAAAAAGAAGATATATAAATATTAAGTGCACCGTTCATGGAGATGGTAAAACATACATATGCATGAACATTATTTCAATTTTTATATAGTTGGAATGAAATAAATGTAGAAAGTAATTCACCATAATAAAATAAAAAAATTATCATATATATCAATTTTATTCAGTAAATATATCCATGTTACCATCTATGTAACATGTAAATTAAGAATTAATCAAATTGTTTTGTGGAGGTGGTAGTCCACACATATGCATGAGAGACATTATTATTTTCACATAATGGGAAGGGAGGAAGGTATATATGTTATTATATTTATATAATTATAATTATTCAATTAAGATGACATATAAACTATAAACCTGTTATTATAACCATCCATGAAATTTAGAGATTTAAAATAAATTATATTTCTATGTGGTGGCGGTAGTCCACGCATATGAATTGGTGATACCTACAGTAATAATTTGACTTAAAGGAGGATGGATAATAGGTATTCCATGATCATTAAAATGTTATATCATATTTATGATGTTGATGTTAAAATTTTAGGATAAATAAATTAGATTTAGAGATTTTAAAAGAAGGAATAAATTGAAATATGACTAATAGAGAGAGTTCATATTATTCGGTTGGCCTTCTATAGATCTTTTATTAAGGGTAATTGAAAATGTATTCATAGAATTCCAACACATCAAATTAAGGTATACAAAATATTTTAGGATAATGATTTAGGTTTTGGTCATGTTTTATGGATCATAGAGATGTAATGAAATGATGGAATGGGTTTCCATTTCTAATAGAGGGAAATAACACACTTGGAATTAAAAAAACATAAATTAATTCATTCTCAATCCCAACACATAAAAGTAGATATATATTATATTTAAAATATTATTAGGTATAAATATCAAAATCCAATGAAATTTTTACTTTTGGTTTCAATTTATACCATATCTTTTCGGTTTAACCCCTTGGTTATAGTTTTTTAATCTTAATCATGGTAATGACTATTTTAATATTAATGTGTTATAATATTACATATATATTAAAAACTAACGAAAAAGACCATTTTATTACATTTTATACAATTTAAAATTCAAATTTTCACTTTTAAAATTAACATATTTAAGTATTTTTTATAAAAAATATTTAACATAAAATACAATCAATGTCATCTTAAGAACAAATCACACAATTTCAGTTTCAGAAAAACATTACTACAAATTAATTAGAATATAAACCATTGTCAAATCTATTATATGATATATTTATCATAAAATTTCATTTAAAACATTATGTTATGAAAAAATATTACTTTTAGAGGTTTTAAAATCAATTACCTGGTTTTTATTACTCACACAATCATAGTGGCATTGTTGTGTAATAATTTCATGTTATTATAATATCATGAAATATTAAAAATAAATTACACGGATAAAAATCATTAATATTTTAAATAAAAATTTTTATAATAACATATCCATGATTATCACCTTGAGAAAAATTGAGACGTTAATGTTAAGAGCGTGACAAATTATAATTATCTTTACCTAAAATAACATGAATATCATTATCTATGAAAATGGAACCACATAGAATTATATTAGAATTTGGTATTTATATTTCCATATATCATCATCCAATGAAATAAGTTCTTGTTTTCGATTTCTTTAGATACCTTATATCAAGGTTATAATAGGGTTTTACATATTTTACCCTTATAAATGTGATAATTTTTTATCATTATTACTATTTATAATGTAAAAAAATTAAAGGGATATATTTATCAAATTTTAACTAGATGATTCAAAATATGGTATCATATTATCGCGATTCAATCTATATAATTGGAGAACACAACTTTTAATATAAATGCGTAAAACATAACAAAAACAGTTTTTGGTTAAAGGCTTTTTTATGCCCAGAAATTAACATATATAAAAATAATGAATATCTTTGATTAAAATGGAATTTATTATGTTTTTTAGATTCATATGGATAATATTTCACTTAAATACCAAATAAAAAATAAAATTTAACTTTTTAATTACATTATTTAATGAAATTTCTTGATAGTATTTTAAAAGTCAATATTCTTCACAACTCATTGAAAAAATACTAATTTCAGAAACTTCACAAAATTTCACCCTTAGTGGATCAAAATATGTCATGAATTTTATCTCTAGTAATCATCAAAAACAAAATACATATCAAAAGTTACCCAATATGGTTATATATAATACATAAATATCTGAAGCATCACTAATAACACCCAAAGTTGAACATAATCCAATGCATATATAGGATACCTTTAGGTTCCTAAAAAATATTTTTGGGCTAAATTGAAACCCAAATATTAGAATTAATAGATACAATAAGCATCCATGGTTAACTTAAGAATCTTCTAGAAATAATTTTAATCACTCAATATTATTCATACACAAATGTATATAAGATGAATATATATCCCAAAAATATACTACTATTTTTCATAAATAAATTCACAATAATATATTATGTGACTATAACTAAAAATTTACCATTTATTTTGTGAATGAACGCATAAATAAGGAGAAAATATATCCATCAGGTCCATCTTAATGCTGATAGATGATGATTTTTTGATTTGTAATATAGCAAATGACTTACATATTCTGAAAATGTTTATGGATAAATATTTAGAGAGAGAATAAATGGTCAAAAACATAGAAAATTTCACTAATGGATGAAAAATAATATTTTCATAGGTTACATTCATTTAAATATATCCATGGAATCCCAAAATCTAATGTTGAGGATATGTTTTCCTGAAATACCATGATTCACAATACCTATTTTTATTTCATAAGATTTCTCTTTTCTATTAGACATTAGATATTATTGTAGACTATTATCCACAATAGCACATGGATTATAAAATTGAATCCCAAAATTCAAAAAACAGCTTATATCTATAGAACTACTGTGTGAATAATTTAATATGTTTATCTCTCTCTCTCTATTCATTTCATAGACAAGCCTCTTCACATCGCTTTGACATTTTTCTTGATGTCTAAGCTTCTTGAACTTGAAAATATTCTTATTCCTTTTATGAATTCACATAATTTACCCTTCAATTTTTTTTGAAATTAAGATGATGAAAATGTGTATCCCTTACATGTGTCATACCACATGAGATTCCATGAAACTATAATTTTATTTTCATATCACTTGAACTGTAAACATTTTAAAATTTCTTTTACACTTTGAAGGAATATTAAATGATTTATTCAATGCTTCAAAATCCCCTTATGGTTAATAAATTCATCATAATTGGTTTTGAACCACTAATTAATCTATGAATTTTTCATTCTGTACTGATGATGAAACTAAAACCATACGTTGAATGTCTTGTAAAATTTTCCTCAAACGTCTGAATGGATTCTTCATCCTTCTACTAATGATTTTTGGATTCCTTCTCCATTTTTTTATGTATTATAGGAGGGAGTTACTTACTAAAAAATATCATCATATACTCATCCTATTCGATAGAATCGATTTGTCCATGTTTCCTCATATTCATTATAAGATCCCCCACTGATCATCTTTCCCTTATAAATGATGAAAAACTAGGACAAATTTTTCATGATACTAGAACATAATAATTGAAAATATATTTCCTATCACATTATTTCATTTCAAAAATATAGTGGATTAGAATACAATAATTAGTATGGTGGGAGTTGTTAGATGAAACATTCAATGGCATGTTGCTAGAACATTGGTCCATTTAAAAAACCAATATGATCCATGTTCCCACTCATAACATGAGAGAGCTGAGTGATAGTATACACACAATATTTCACCTCAAGTCAAAAACCATTTGGATTCTCATGAGGATCGTCATTTTATTGCCCATAAAATTTTCATTTTCAAAAAATTATTTAACGTTTTACCATTTACTAAAACCAAAAAAAGTAGTCTGATCGACATTATTAATAGTAAAAATTCATATAATCTAGAAACAATATCATTGGATATCAAAATTAAGACATGTTATTCAGAATCTATTAAACATTAGGTTTAACATAGGAAATATTTGGTTATTATCTATTCAAGTTCATTATAGTATTTCATAGATAAATGTGAGATAACATGATTATATCATTAAGATTTTTCAAAAATGGTGTGCAGTAATGGAACACTCACCACGCAGTAGAATAATGGTTGAGATATACTAAACTATCTAATTTCATTGGTCTTACCCCTAGATGTATTTATTTCAATACGAAAACCACTTAGAGCATCAATATGGGTATTTATTTCCAGATAAACCACATAATATATTATTTAGAAAAACATTAGGATGTTATCCTATACTGATAATTATCCCTAGAGGTTTCACAAAAAATCTATCACCCAAATCTGAAAATATTAACTAAAACATACCCTTATACCATATATACTAACCCATGATTTATATATATATTTATATCATTTTATATGAATAATTAATACATAAAAATATGATCTATGACATAACTGTAAATGTTTATTGTATTTGGTGACTTGATATATAATCCACATATTTCCTAAAATACCATTAATGATACCAATTTATAATTCCTTTTACATATATCCCACTCATAAAAATTCTTCTTCACATTGATAATAATAAAAATATGAAATTGTGATATTCGATTATCAGGGAGGGGAATCATATGAGATATAATTCAATGATCATTTATGATCATTCAATATAAATCAGGGTATGCCATCATGATCCTAAATTACATTGTTCATAAGAAAACAATGATAAATCATAATCATGAATCATAGAATAATCCTTTAACATAAAAAGAAGTCAATATTTATAAGAGTGTGGAATCATCAATAATCAGTTATGATCTTTGATAAAATAACATAATCTTATGAATGTGGAAAGAATGTTAGGATATAAAACTGTGGACTTGTGTAAATATATATAAGTTCACTCATTATGTTATCTAAATTAAATTATTACATTTTATAAACTTATGGACATGGATAAATGACCACATATATTCCCATGGACATGATAATGAGTTACATGCCTAAAATAGTGAACATGAAATTCGGTTTACACATAATATAAGGACCTGTCCTTATTATAATACATAATCATGATTTTAGTTAAGAAATGACATCCTTTTACATTGAATATCTTTTCAAGTTTACATATTTAGAGAATATAGAATTGGGCCATAAAAAATTCATAAAATTTAACATTATTACAGAGTAGATACCAAAAAATAGTATGTAATTATTGCGAAATATAAAACATTTCAAATAAAACATGATTTCTTTCACAACTCATAAAAAATTTAAATTGGATGGTTTATTTTAATTACACATCCTTATAACCTGGAAAAATATATAAAAAACTTTTATGAGCACAAATTTCCCAGTAAGGGATATAAATATAAGGAAAATCTCATTAGTCCATGAATACATGTAAGTGTGAAATCATTTTCAGAGGACATACTTATCACCCTTATTAACATACTTTTTGAGAGAGCATATTTAAACAAGATCAAAAAAATAATAAAATAAATATAACCATTAATATATCTTCTTAAATTACTTACAAAATCTTATAACCATCTTGAATACCTTATTTTTTGTAACCCTCATGGCTACCTTACAATTTGTGTAACCATCATAGTTACACATGGAGTAACCATATGGACGACCTCCAACTTACACATACACAATGAATTGGAGGGAGATATTGGTCCCACCGTTCATCATATAAGAATCCATAGACCTAGAACATAATCATACAACGTGAATAATTTCATAAATACATTACTTTTGAATGTTGTAAAACATAGTTTTAAAAGAGGATTTTAAAGGACAATCCCCATAGAAAAATAATATAATAAAATTTAGTATTAATAGAGTGGATGGAATATGTTTACACACAAAAAATACCCATAATTCAACATAATACAAACAAAACCCATCTCACAACCAATTTTAATACCACATAAATAACGAGGTAGAAGGTTAACCAAATGAATGTAAATCGAGTTAATAATTCACTTACCTCGAGTTTTTCTTACATAAAGCGAATTTAAACATCCAGTATAATGGTTAAAATAATGTTACTAATATCTTAGAGAAGCATATACATCTTTATAATACATTATAATATCATTTCAATACATCATTTCATCCAGAAATTATTAGTATTTTGACCCATTCATTATTTTGCGTGTGTTCTTTAAATGTTTTCCATTATCGGTACATGTTGGATTTTCTTGTCGATTAGAAGTGAAACTCTAGAATAAAAATGTAATTGTAGTTACATATTTTCAGAAACATAAATTATACAATTTATAATTTTTAGTTCTTCCGTGATGGTGATTCATGAGTTACAGTATTATTGATATTTGTTTATGTTATTTTGGCGATTCTTCGATCATAATCAACTCATTTGTTTCATAATTAGATAAAATGTTTAAAAAAAATTCCATAACATTATATAATATATAATAAATAAATTATAACCTCTATCAACCATAAAATTGGTATGAATTCCATTCTTGACGAATTAAAACCAATTTAAATTACTTCTTCCATGATTTCATTTATTCGACACTTCACAAAAAATGTTTTTATTCCGTGAATATGTTGGAGAGGATAGGAAGACTGATGTTGAATTTTCCATGAACATGAGAAAATCAAAAATATAAAAGATTTTCAAGAGATTTCATGGATTTTGAATAATAGGCGGTGAGGAATGAAAAATAAAA
The DNA here is from genome assembly GCA_963277665.1 of Viscum album. NCBI lineage: Eukaryota > Viridiplantae > Streptophyta > Magnoliopsida > Santalales > Viscaceae > Viscum > Viscum album. Next base: position 510,699,613 of record OY728141.1, on the reverse strand, counting down.
TAATGGAACTCAAAATACAAGAAAAATTGAGAAACCTCTCCCAAAAATTCGACAGCCTAACGACATCACATAAAATTTCATTAAATAGTTTGATGAAAAAATAGGGTATGTCATCACTCAAACATAATATGGGAAGTATGGGGGATATAGAATGACATAACCCAACATAATCCAAATAAAATTATAATGAATAACATAAAATAAATGAAAGGAAAGAAAATAAGAGAGGATGTTTTCCTCTTGATATCTTCTCCTTGATATCCCTATTAAGTACTTTAGTTTTTCCATTTTGTTGAGACCAGAAGCTCTAGAACGTGGGGATGGTCCTTGGGAGGAGTTTTGGGAAGAAAATAGATAAGGCTCAAGGCTTGATAGGTGTGGTAGGAAGAGGGAAATGAGCGTAGAATATATAGTGGAAGAGAAAAGGTATTTAACATTATTTTAATAATTAATATAATATATTTTCACATGATAATGAATAGTATGAAATCATGTCACCTAAAATAGTTATAATAACAAGTGAGTTAAAAAAACTGTCCTTAAATCACCTATGATGTCATAAATTGGGTATTTTATGGATAATTTGAATATACAGTATTTTACAGTATTTCATTTTTAATAAAAAATAATGATTTTCAGAAGATTCACAAATATTCACATTTACAATTTTTCGATGAGTAGAATTCTAAAATGAACTCCTTTTTTGAAAATAATTTTATAAATTTTATGATTTAAAATTTTAAATAAAATAATACTTAATTCAAAAATTAACAATTTTAATTCTATGACTACTTTTATATCATATGGAAAAATTAACCAAGATTTTGTTATCTTAAATCCTTAAAAAAATAAAAAACTAATACAATTTACTATTCATTAGGTTCATAATACAATTCATACTTATATTCATAAGGGTATTTTACTATTCACCAAAAATCATGTTAGTTTAATTAGACTCCAAATAACATACTAATCCCAATTATAGATGACAGATTTTAGAAATTAAAAACATTGATGTGGAAAATATTATGTTTAAAGGATATTTATAAATATCTACATCAAACAAACTATCATTCATTTCAATTTATTTTTAGAAAACCATGAGGTCTTATATTATAACCACCTCTATGAAATTGCATCCTCCCAATTTTATTTACTTATTAAACTAGTGAGGGTACCATTCTATCATAGCATTTTCAGACTCCCATGTTGCATCTTCTACCATGTGGTTTCTCCACAAAACTGTTACCTATTGGACTAGCTTATTTAGCAATACTTGTTCCCTTCAATCAAGGATCTGAACTGGTTGCTCTTCATTAGAAAGGTTCACTTACAACTAAACTACTTCCATGCTCATGACATGCAATGAATATGGCACATACTTCCTCAATATCGATACATGAAAACATTGTGTACCTGAGACAAAATCATAGGAAAAGCTACTCGGTGTGAACATGGTCCAAATTTCTATATAATTTCAAAAGGACCGATCAATAGTGGACAATGCATTCCTTATCAAAATTCATCGCACATTTCCAAGAATGTATTTTAGGGAAAACATGGTCACCTACCTAAAATTAGAAGTATTTCCTTCCGTTATCTGTATAACATTTATGCCTTCTCTGAGCAGTCTTCATGTGTTTTAGGTCATCTTCACATTCTCCACCACTTATTCTACTAATTTAGGACCCTTAAGCATTCCTTCACTAACTTCATCCCAAAATGTTGGATTCTTCCACTGCTTCCCATACAATGCCTCAAAATGTGCCATCTAAATACTGGAATGAAAACCGTTACTAGTATAAAACTTAACTAAAGAATGATGTGGATCCCAACATCCCTAACAGTCCATTGAACATACTCGAAGAATATCCTCTGAATTCTGAATTGTTCGTTCTGGCTGCCCATCGGATTGTGGATGAAAAGCTATATTGAAATTCAATTCAATTTACCAATGAATTATGATGGCCCTTTCCAAAAGATAAAAGTGAACCTGGGATCCCTGTCATATACAATTTAAATAGGAACTCCATGTAACATGAAAAATCCATTAAGGTACAGTCAAGAACGCTGGTCCAAATACATTGTATCTTGAATAGAACGAAAATTTGTAGATATTATGTACTAATCAAAAATAACCTAAATCTCATTATTACCTTGAAATTTATTTGGTATTCCCACTACAAAGGCCATGGATACATTCACCAATTTTAACTCTAGCATTGGCTAAGGCAGAAGCATCCCCTTCAGTAATTATTGCTCGACATTTTCCTATTGACATCTCAAGCATTTAACAGTAAAAGTAGAAAGATATATTTTCATTCCATTATACCAATAATAGTCCCTAAGGCCTTTTTACATTTTAGTACTGCCAGAATGAACTGAAAATGGAGAACTATGAGCTTTACACAACAAATCATTCTTTATATGAGAATCACAAGACACAAAAAACCTTTTCCCAAATCCTAAAATACAATCTTTATCAAGGTTAAATTCTAGAAAGTTTCCTATTTTAACAAATTCTACAATTTTCTATAGCTCACAGTCTTCCTTCTGCGATTGTGTAATTTATTCTGATAATGATTATTGTGCAAAAACCTAAAACAAAATAGTTTTATTCCCTACACCAATAACCACTAATCCAAAATTCATCAATTCATTAATCAAGGGATCATGTATCAAATGTAACATGGTAAATGATGTGTGATGTTTTGGACACAAGGAATCAGCCACATTTTTTTCATTTTGTAGACTGTAATTTATTGTGAAAACATAAACCTTTATCAATTGAAGTCATCTTCTCTACCTCATGTTTAATTCCTTCTGGGTGAATATAGACAACATTCTTTTATGGTTGGTATATATTTTACATTTGGCTCTGTATAATTGATGACTCCATATTTTAAAAAAACCCATAACTACCTATTCAAAATAATGTGTGGGATAACTTATCTCATGAGGATTTATTTGTCTTCATGCATAAGAAATTACCTGATCATTTTTCATAAAAAAACATCCAACCCCCTTTAATGAAGCATCACTGTAAATGAAAAACTCACCATTTTGGGAAGGCAAGGCCAAAACTGTATCATTCACCAATCACTTCTTCAGTTCTTAAAAACAAAAATCGCATTCCTATAGTCTAATAAATTTAACCCCTTTTTGTGTTAACATAGATATCTGGCTAGTTAATAGTGAAAAGCCCTTAACAAACAGTCGGTAAATAACATAATAATCCAATAAAACTATGAATCCATGTAACATTTGTAGGTGTTTTCCATTCATCAATCACTCTTGTTTTTTCTAGATCAAATTTTATTCCATACTTATTTATAATGTTCCCATGAATATAAGTCTTTGAAACAAAAAATCACATTTTCTTAATTTTTCATACTGTTTATTTTCTTTAGAAAAAAAACCCTTAGATGTTTATAATTCTATTATTTACTCTTAAAAATACCAGAATGTCATTAATAAACAGAAACACAAACTTATCTATGAACTCATTAAATATTAAATTCATTTGATCCATGATTTCAACATGTGAATTAGTTAACCCAAACGACATAACAAAAAATTTATAATGACCATATCTAGTAAAAAAGTTTTTTTTCGGGAAGTCATCCTCCTTCACCTTCAGCAGATGGTATCCTGATCTCATGTAAATCGTGGAAAGGTACTCAGCTCCCTAGAGCAGATCAAACAATTCATCAATACGAGGAAAAGGATAGTTGTTTTTAAAATTGATGTTATTCAAATCTCAATAATCAATGAAATGTCTCTTGGAACCATTGTTCGTTTTAACGACCAAATCAGGATCTCAACATGGTGATTTTATAGGAATAATCAATCCTTTATCAAGAAAATCATGCAACTGATTGTTCAATTCTAGAAGTTCTATTTCAGCCATATGATATGTGGTTTTTCAAATTGGCTTAGAATTATGAACTAATTAAATTCTGAATTTGACTTCCTGGCAATGTTTGAAACTAGGTAACTCATCAGAAAATACATTAAGTTATTCTTTTACTATAAGGACATCATTAATCTGAATAGTTCCCTTGTTTTCTACAATATGAGATTGATAACATTCATTTCTATCTTTTAATTGTTTCTCGTCTTCTTGATATGTTTTCAATTTTATGGGTTCATTATGGAATACACACTGAAATTATTTTTGAAAAACACCTTCATTATCTCTACAGTCAATCTTTGCATGATAAACAGAAGGACTATCCATTCACAGAATAACATCAAACACGACTAAGGTTAAAACCACAAGGTTTGCAGGTAAATTCTATCTACATATTACAATATAATGAATATTATAATTCTTCTTTGTTATAGTATTTACCCCTTGTGTTTTAAAAACTAGTTGTTGTCTCATTGAATTAGGTGATATTTCCAATTTACTAAAATATTTCATAGAGATGAAGTAATTTATTGACCCAACATCGAAAAAAACTTTAGAAAAACATGATTAAATGTATATAGTACCTGATACAACTTCGTTTTATGGACCGACATGTACTGACATAGTTTCAAAGGATCACACTACACATTTATGCTTATAGTTTTACTTCATTGCATCATTGAGTTCTCTCATTGGGTAGTCATTTGCATAATGACCCATCTTATCACATTTAAAACACATAACATTTTTTTAATTACAATTATTCTTATGAAAATTTTGATTATAATATTGGGCCATAAGTCCAAACTTACCACATCAAAAACACTTCCCATTTTTAGTAATACATTCCCCAGTGTGCTTAATTTAAAACATTTCACAAACTAGAAATTAGATTTTCCTAACTTCAAATTTCATTGGTTGATTGTTACAAATATATTACAAGCTATACCTATTATTATCCTTTTTCAAAAATTCACATCGTCATCAAAAAAATCCATCTATAGCTTATCAACACATCAAATATGTTTTTTACAACTTTTTAATTCATAGGAGGCGAACGTCCTTCGATACCTTCGCTTCAGTCCTGTGTAAAAGAGGTTGATTTTTCTATCATGATCTAGAATAAGATTTTGTGCATACCTCTCCAGTGGGGTGAAGTTCACTTAATTCTCACAAACTAAATCTTCCACCTCTTGCTTCAATTCACGTAATTGATTCTCCATCATAATTCACACCACCTTAGGAAATGTTTTTCATGGAAGATACTTTTAATGTCACCCCACTCTAAGGAATAAATAACCTCTCTATCCTAGAAATTTTTTACCATTGACCACCACTAATCATATTCACCTTAAAAAAGATAATTGGAAAGACATGACTTTTGATTATCTGAACATCCCATAACATCAAATATCTTTTCAAGTGATTTAATCCATCCTTCTGTCATTACTGGGTCAAAAGATCCATTGTAAGAATGAGGGTTGTGTCTCATAAAATGTTCCACTATTGTCAAGTTCTATTTAGGTAAAACTTTTTTTATCTTGCAAGGATTCCACAACCATTTATTCCCAACGTTAGATGATCCATTACTATCACAAACTGCTCGGTTCCTATCCCTGTCATTACTAGCTACAGATTAAGAAGGATGTCTTTCTGTTGGTACCTCTCTTCTTCACCTTCCATATTCCATCTGCAGACAACCATTCTGAAAAAAATATCTTATTCAAAACAAAAAGGTAATATTTAAAATCTATATCATTTAAAAATGACACTAGAGTATAAAAAAATTTATGTTAATATATTAACATCATCCTAACCCCTAATGTTATCTAAACCGTTCTTTGATACCAACTATAAGGATCTGACCTTATTAAATTAAAAAATATTGATTTTAGTCAAGAGATCACTTCCTATAACATTTATGACCTTTGCATGTTTAGATATTTAGATAATTGGGACATAAAACATTCATAAAATTACACATTATTGCATAGTGGATACTATACAAACCGTATTTATTTCATGAAAAATATAAAACATTTCAAATATAACATGATTTATTTGAAAACACTTCAAAAATTTAACATGGAATCCTTATTTTCATTACACATCTTTATAACCTGTGAAAATAATTTACAAACATTGTATGAGTACAAAACCCTCAGTATGGGATATAAAAATAAGGAAAACACATAACTCCCAGAATATGTTCTACGTGTGAAATAATTCTCAAAAGACATACTCGTCACCCATATAAACATACATTGTGAAACATGTGATTTAAAAAATATCTATAAAATAAATAATAACATAAATATAACCATAAAGATATCTGGGAACATCACATTCAAACTCTTTTAACCATCTCAACTACCTAGTAATTTGTAACCCCCATGGGTACCTTACAATTTATGTAACCACCGTAGTTACACATGGAGTAACCATACGGCCGACCTCCAACATACACATAACCATTGAATTGGTGGGAGATATAGGTCCCAAACTTCATCATAAACAATTTCCAATAACCATAACATAATCATAAAACATAAATAATTTCATAAAAACATTACTTTTGAATGTTGTAAAACATTGTTTTAAAAAGAGTATTTTAATGTAAAATCCCCTTAAAAATATAATATAATTCATGTGAAACTTAATTGAATCAATGGAATATGTATACACACTATAAATAAACATAATTCAACATAATATAAAAATCCAATCACACAAACAATATTAATACCTCATATATAACAAAGTAGAAGGTTAACTAAAAGAACAGAAATCGTGTTAAAAACTCCCTTACCTCGGTTTATCCTTAGTTAAATATTTTTTAAAACAGATGTATAATTGTTAATAGAGTGTTATTAATATCTTAAATAACCATAAACATCTTTATAATACCTTATATGATCATTTCATTACATTTTTTCATCCTATAAATGTTAGTAATTTGTTCCTTTCATTGTGTTAGGTGTATTAGTTACATGTTTTCCATGATCAGTTCATGATTGATGTTCTTATCGATTGAATGTGAAAATACAAAATGGTAATATACTGGTATTTACATAATTTCATAACCATAAATTATACATTCTATCATTTTGAGTTCTGTCATGATGATGATTCATGAGTTACAACATTATAGATATTTGTTTAGGATATTCGGGTGATTATTCGATTGTAATCAACTCATTTGTGTCATAGACTAATAACATGGATAAAAAATATTCATGAACTTTATATTAGATATAATTCATAAATTATAACCTGGTTCGACAATAAAAATTCATTCATGAATGGACTTGAATGAATTAAAGAAAATTTAAATCACATCGTCCACGATGTCGGTTATTCGACAAATCCCAAAAATTTATTTTATTCCTTTAATATGTGGGATAGGAGAGGAAGAATGATGGTGAACACTACATAAACTTGAGAACATCTATAATATTAAATATTTATGTATTTTTCATTCCTATTGTATAAGATAAGGTGAGTAATGTAGGAGAAAAGAAAGGATCTCAAAGCAAAATAATAATTGAGAAATCTCTCTTGAAAATTCAGCAGCCTAAGGACGTCACATAATATTTGGTAAAATAGTTTGATAGGAGAAAGCTGATATCTCATAAATATTGAATAATATGGAAAGTAAGGGTGATATGTAATAACATTAACCAACATAAGAAAAAGAAAATTAAAATGAATAACATAAAATGAAATAAATCAACAACAAAAGAAGAGGATGTTTACCGCTTCATATCTTTTCATTGAGATCCTCTTTAAGGACTATGGTTTTGGACTTTTGGTAAGACCAGACACTCTAGAACTTGAGGAAGAGACATGGTATGTGTTTCAGGAATAACATAGATAAGGCTCAAGGCTAGAGAGGTGTTGGAGGAAGAGGAAATTAGGTTGGTATTTATAGTGGAGCAGAGGATGTATTTGAAATTATTTTAATAATAACTATAATATTTTGGCTCAATACTATGAATAGTATTAATTCATATGACCCCAAATTTTAAAAATGTCATTTTAGTATGAACCAAGTGGCCTTAAATCACTTATTATGTCATAAATACTATATTTTACTGATAATTTTAATATATAGTATTTTACTGTATTTAACTATTCATAAAAAATTCAAGAATTTCATAAAATTCCAATAAATACACCCTTATCATTTTTTTGATGTGTAAGATTCAAAATTGAACACAATTTTTTGAAAATATTTTGATAAAAATTATTAATATAATTAATAAATAAAATTATAGTTAATTCAAAAATTAACAATTTCAAATCTACAACTACTTTTATATCACATTAAAGAATTTACCAAGATATAATTATCTTAAATCCATAAGAAAATAAAATAACAATAAAATTTACTATTCATTAGTGTCATGTTACTATTCATATTACTATTCATAAGGGTATATTACTATTCACCATCAATCAGGTTGCTTCTATTAGACTCCAAATAACATACTGAACACAATTACAGGTCACCATTTTTGGAAATTCCAAACATAGAAGGAGAAAAAATTATGTCTACAGGCTAGTTTTAAATATCTACTTAAAAGAAACCTTCATGCATTTCAATTTATTTTTAGAAAATATTTGGGTGTTACACATAACATAATAATCTAAACAATTATCCATCAATTACCAAATGAATTGAAGGAATACATAATTCTAATCCATCCAATATGAAAATCTTGTGCCATTATTATGTGTTCCCTAAGATCATAAATAATTCATCATATTTCAAAACTCATGGAAAATAATTGTGTTTATTTAATATGTCATCATCTTAATCATAAAACATTCAAATTAATAATAAGTATGGTATCATTAGATCATATCTTCATCATACTGTAAGTAACGTTAAACGATTTCATCATAGAAAAAAATTCATTTTGTTAGGTTAGTCTAACACCTACCTATTTTAATGATATCAAATCATTTTTATTATGTTTCTAATCAATTTAATGTTTAAAAATTCAACAATTTTTTTCCATTATTAGATAATTTTCTAGGTCATGAAGTTACTATGGGATGTAAACTACCTATCCCATTTTGTAACCATGTTATCGAGAGAAGAAATTAATCTTCCAAAAGAATAACTGAAGTAACCATTCAATGAAAATAATATAAATCATAAATTAATAATATATATCATGAAAAAAAATTGGTAATGAGAAGATGTAAAACTACCGCATGAAGATACCATGTGACCACAATATAAAATTAAGTAATTATGCAATGTGATCATGCCATGTGATAATTACAAGTCTCCATGCCTTCTAAAGTTGTGAAATAAACCTAAGACAATGTAATTTGACATTAACTAATGAAAAGTGAGATTATCTAACATAGGTAGTGGAGTATTTTAAAATCTAAAACATTTATAATTTGGAGAATTGATTATAGATTCATTGAAATTATGAGTAAAATTAATCTGTGTATTGATTAATGAATATCATCCAACATCTAGGTTATAGAAAATATTCCCTTATGATATAGAGCCTCTCAATCATAAAAATAATATGGAAACATATGTGCATTCCTGTGATATAGACTAACATTCCACACTATATCATTGAATCTCTAGTGACACTATATTTTCCTAAACATTATATGGAAAATAAGTTTAGGAATTTAAAAGAAAAATCTATGTACTACTAATAAACTAAATCTAGTTAGACTGAGCTACATCAAATATTCTAACATTTTATATTTTTCACTTTGTTTTCTAGATTACTTTTTGAGCTCTGTTAATTTCAATCTCTTACTCATTAAACACCAACTCCTATATTTCCTTGGGGGTGATAGAAAGCCTTTCACACCTTTACTATAATCTATAATATCATGTAGAACTGTGAAAGAGGTTTCATATATAATAAAATATAATATTGCAGTTTTTTATGTGAAACCTAATCCAATTTATGGATATGTTTATTCATTAATAAATAATACTAATGTGGGTGACATCCATGTATAGTGTAATATTTCTCGTCTTGAGATTGAACCTATTTTATTTATTCTTCTATGTGCCTTTCTATATTTAATCTAAATTATAACAATATGGTATCTATTATTAAAAATATAATATGAAATCAATAATTTGATAGATAAAATTAATTTTTATAATCTATATAGTATTTGATACCATTTAATATATCTATACATTTAAAGATCTTTTTAAAACATGTTTAAGAGATTTATCTATCAATTGAAATTATTTAGGAAGATCAAATTATACAATTATATATTTTAGTTATTTATGTTTTTTAAATAAATTATTGTATAAAATTTAAAATTAGTTTGAATAAAAAATTGGTATTTTAGCTTAATTCACCCACTCTTGAGATTTCCACAATGACTATTATTTGGTATCAAAAGTTTTTATTTATTTATATTTGTGGTGACATGTTACATAGAGATAAAAAATTTATGTTACTATAAAATTTATTTCATTGTGGATACCAATATTGATGAGGAAACTACCACTAATTGGCCTACTTATTTTAGTGTTACCAACTAATCAAAAAGAATTATCAAAAATAAAATTCATATAGAAATCATGAGATTTTATATTCAAACTATAACTGAGGAAAATATGAAAAACCAAAATATTTTTGTTCTAATTACATTTATTCCACTAAGGCCCCTTATTTTTGTATCTTTAAATCCATGAATGGATTATATTATTAATTTGATAAAATAAATTTAATATAATTTAATTTTGTTCTACTATATTTTTAATTATGGGATAGAATTTTTATTTCTCAGAAAGGAACATTGAAATTTAATGATATGAATCTAAAAACATATATCATTACAAAAAATACTTTTAATATCAAACCTAATGAAATAATTTCTGACTTGTGTCTCTATTTCAACAATATTGTGAACACCAATAATATACTTACGATGAAAATTAAATATAATGATCAAGTGATGAAACTTTTTCATTCCCCAATAGATTAGTTCAGTGGAAACAATGTTTATATTAGAAAATAATTCCATGTAACTATACTCTATATAATGGATTTTTTAGAATTTATATGATGCCAGAGGAGGATAAGAAATTAACCAAGAATAGAAAAATGAAAAAAATAAAAATTCAGTCTCTTTCAAGACGTCGGACTCAAATATAATGTTGAGAAATTAATAGATGATAGTTTTAGTGAGTATGAGATACTTACTGATAGAAATGTGGAAATTTATCATTTATCCTAGTGGTTTAAAAAGTGTTATTAAGTGAATAAATTCTTAAAAAAACTTAATGGATGATAATTTGATAAAAGGGGAACTAGAGGAAGATGAATCAACTAGGTTAAGCTACATACTATAAATGAAAATAAAAAATGTATGAAAAGAATGATTTTCAAAAAAATGATATTTAAGAAAATATATGAGGATTTAGTAAAATAGGGAAATGAAAGATATATATTCCACCTAGGGAGAATTTTTGGATTTATCAAGTGACTTTGACTATAGAAGATATTGTAAAAATGATAGAGCTAACATTATATTTATGAAAACACACATCCAATGTTTAGAACATTATTCATTAATATCGTATTCAAATTTCTGATATTCTTTAAATTTAAAAAATGATCATGATATGAGATGGGAAGATTTATTTGAATATTTTAATATGATAGAAGAAACCTTCAATAACCTTCAGTAAAAATATATATTTCTATTGAAATAAAAGGGTTTGCCTATTCATTTTAAATATAAACCTTTATATAGTAAATGAAAAAATGATTAGTCACTAAAAGATAATAATGAACATAAAATATCAAATGCTAAACTCAAAAACTATCTATAATGGTTTAATAATAGTTTATATTCCATCAATAGGATTCTTGGTAATCAAACAGCACCCCTGTATACATTATAATTAGTTACCTGCCAGGTCATAGTAGACTTTATAAGAATAAATTTTTTCATAGTTCAAGATCTACCATCATTGTGGATAGATTCTATATGGACCAAATATTATTTTTAATTTAATAAATTCTAATTTCAATTTACAATAATCCAATTAAAAAAACATTTGATTCCTTAATATTTCATTAACAACATTTTTAAAACAATTAATTATCAATATCAAAGTCATTTCATATCTAATTGTGAATACGAAAACATTCATTCAGAATAACATTAAACACTTAACGTATCTTGTTATTGGATGTTTGAAACATGTGAATTGGGACTACTCATTCATTATGAAACATTAGAAGGTGGATTGTAGCAATTTCACTTTTAGTCAAAATAAAAAGGAAAATATAATGGACTCTATCAAATTAGTAATTCTAGTGCATTTTTTTAAAGACTTATTTATAAATGAGATAAAATAAAATATTCCTATAATTTCAATGTTTTTTGATTAGTGTTACAATGTTTTATTTGAAAACAATATCATTACAAATCAATGACTCCAATAATAAATTTGTTTTTACAACCTTACATAATGAAAATATTCATATAGTAGATTTAAATTATTAATTTTCTGAAAATATTTTTTGGTTATGTTCAATTCAAAAAGATTGTTAGATATATAATAAGAGACTATGCCAATAAAAATGTAACACACAGTTGTTTTTATTAAATATTTTCTTTAAAAAAATTTAATTCTTCAATATCATAAATCTAACTTAATTATGAGTTTAAAATATCCATGAGATTCCCTTACTATAAAATTATTTTCATAGCATATCGATTAAGTTAGCAGGAATAAATATAACTAACTCATGAAAATTTAGAGTGAAATAATAGGCTACCAATTATTTATGTAAAATATAAATCATTTATATATTAATATTTTATTATTAAAATATAATGTGAAATAAAAATGGTAAATTATATTAATGATATATTTATATAATATTTCATAAAATATTTTTTATATTCACCAAATAAATATTATATTCATAGGGTATAAATAACCCTTATTTGACGTATAAAAACCTATATTTATCCAAAGGATTATTTTAAATCCTTTAATAGAGAAACCCTTTTAAATTAGTATTTTGACACAATAATAATTTTTAAATTACAAAAAAAAATTCTCTTGATTTGGGATATGAAATTTAATTTGGATGAATTTGTTATATTTTTCTAATAGCATTCATGTTTTGATGAATAATAAAAATATCATAAATTTTATTTGATTTTTTTAATAGATACAATTTATTTATTTAAATTATAAAACTAAATGGTTTTAAATTATAAATATAATATATTCTTACAATTCAATATAATTTATTTAAAAAGTGTTAATTTTATAATGAATTCAGATTTAAAAACATTTCAATCTTTTGTAATGTTTTAACGTTTTGTGCCCTTTCTCTCTTTTCGACAGCATGATTAGTTTTAAATTATTTACTGAAACTTTTGTGATTTGATTTTTTAAAAATTGATTCTATATTTGGAATCATTATATATAAATTCATGAAATATCATTATTTTATTTTTGGGAATTATGAGTTGTATCATCGATAGTTTTTATTCATAAAGTAAAAGGGTAATTCAGGTAATTATGATTAGAAATACAATTTTAATATTACCCCACCACATGTATTAATAAAATTTTATGAATGTGTTTTGACCAAAGTATTCCTTGGGTCTAAATTGTGCCGATTGGAAGTCCCTTGGATGAGATCATGACATTTAATTTATTTCTATTTAATGAAATGTTAAATATGACTCACTTAAATTTTAATAACTATATCAATTTTAAAATAAGGTCATACATAAGATGAATTATATTATAAATACACATTTGAAATATAAATTTTATTTCTTTATTATAAAAATTTATTTTTTATTTTAGGAAATAAATAAATACCATAAAGAGTAATACTTTATTGATGTACAAATTATTTAAATGATGATTAATCAATAAAATAAAAATTAATAAAATAATTACAACCATTAAAATACCCAAAAAACTTTAAAAATATTATTTTTAGAGTCTATCTAGATCATTAAAATACATCGGTTTAGTTTTCGAGAATTTGGAGCCTCATAAAAGATATTATGACAATTATATTACTTTATTCAAAGTGATGTTAAAGTTGTTAGATTCATGTTTTCAAAATTATAACACATTTAATGTAGGGTTTTCAAAAATATAAATACAACTAAAAGTATTATTAATTAATTCGGTACATTTATATTAATAATAGTGTTTTAGTTATATTTTTTCAACAAATAAGTGTATTAAATAATTACAATAAATTTATGTAGTAATTGTTTTATTAATGGATATAAAAAATAAATGTTCCTAAAAATATTATAATATAACAAATATAGGCTAACTAATCTCTAAAATGAATTTCATATACGTAATTAACCACTTAGTAATATAATAAATTAGTTTTTATTGAAATTAAAATGTAATATTAATATTTTTAAATAGAAATTAATTTATTAGTTTCAAAGGTGACAATATTGTCTGTTTTATATAATAATGTTTCATCAAATTATTTAAATATAAAAAAACATTTTTAAAAATATAAAAAAATTATTATTTGGTCTAAACTATTGTAAATAATTTATTTAAGGTCAAATTGACTTTAAGTAACAAAATATTTCACCCTTTTAATATTTAAACATTTTTTACTGAAGTCAAAAAATAAATAAAATTATTAAATCTTAATTAAAATAATAGTGTTTAAATTTAATTAAAAATTGTTAAAAATTTATTGGTTAATGATATTGCGTCCCTATATCATCTCATCTTTTAAATTGGTTCATTTATGAGGTTTTCATGTAGGTTTCGATTTTGTTATAAATTATTATTTCAGGAGTTTCCAAAAGTAACCCTCACCTCAATTAAAAAAGAGCACCTCCTCCATCAACTCATCACCTCGTATTGAGCCTTCATTATCAAGAATATCCTTCCCTTTTATCATATAAAAATCCTTAGTTAAATTATATTGGTTATTTTCCTCTTCAAAGATAAACTATAGGGCTATTGGAGGAGATTTAGTTGAAGCACATCTAAGAAGAAGTCCTCTCCTCTAAGAATTCTTTCAAACCTTTTTATTCTTCGTCATCCTCTTCAAGATTTGTTTCATTATAAATTAATAACTCTAGTATAATTTATATACTTATATGTTATTATAATTATGAAACAACCATATTTCTACTTCTATCTATCCTACAAAATATGAAATCATCCCAAGTGTGTACATTTGACTTACCATGTCCATGCCAGGGTATAATCTATTTTTCAACACCACATTATTTTGATGGTATAATAATGGAAACAATAATGATATATTATTATTATAACATTATAGTGAATCTGATATATTATACACCATCCACTTCAATACCATTCAACAATTATTTGAATGATATTTTCGCTCGTACATACGTACAACCCAACATCTCCACGATGCGATGTGATTCATTATACATTATCTTCCTTAAAGAATTATTAAATAAATGAATTTTATTAATAAATATGACATATATTATAAAAATATAATCCTTTAAATGATATATCTATAACCTAAGAGGAGGATCTTATCTAAACAAACATAGGTAAGAAAATAAAGAAGGTAATGCCTGATGGACGAGTAAAAATGTAACTAATAGAAAAATGAAAATATGGCCATCCATGATATCATGAAAATGTATATTATTATTGAATTAGTAAATAACATTATTTAAATAATTATAAATTATATTGATAAACATTCAATGAAAATAAAACCTCAGGTAAGGGGTAATTTTTTCAATCTCTTTAATATTCAAGATTTTTTATTCGTAAGTATTTACTTGGGTATATTTATCATCCATGTCCATGTTCATAAATATGTATTCCAAAATTTTCATTATATCTTTACAAAAATAATGTAAATTTTACTGATTGGTGAAATTTTCTTAAATGTTATGAAAGTAATCATTTATCATTTTCGATACGAGGTACTTTTTGACTTTCTGAAAAAAAAAATATGAGAATAATGGTCTGTTTTAACTTATAGGACATAAATGGTTTTTCAGATTTTCATAATTCCATAGTTCCATTTATTATAATTTACAATATTTAATATTTCTTAATTGAATTATTTTGTTTTCAATTCGTGTGGCATTTTGAGAAAAGAATTTTTTTTGAATAAGAAAGGATCTTTCCTAAAGAATTAATTTCATGTTTTTTTTAAAAATTATTTTCCACATAAGATGAAATTATTTAAATGGGTTATATTTCAAGAATATTATCCCTATTATTCATATTTCGTGATTTTTCATTATATACTTCAATTTCTAAAATACATTTTTTATATGGATTATGTTATTATAGAATCATGTTTAGGTAACCCATACATTCCATGGGTTGTACTATGATAAATGATAAATGTTTTTTTGAAGCACATAATAATGATTTAATTTTCAGATGAATGAGACCTATATCTCCCTCTAATTGATTACATAATGATTTATTTATAATCTGATAGAAATTACTAGAACGTTAAATGATCATAGTTTAGTAATACATGGATGAAATGAGGTGTCAACTCAGTTCAGTAATGGACATTGTGGGTGAAGATGGTCTTGGAAATGAGCCTTGACTCATATGAAATGATTTTCTATGATTATGTGTATTCAATAAAATATCATTTCTTATGTTATGAATATTATGACTACATTCATTGATTCTTATAAAATTTTATGATTTATCACAAGGCATGATATCAGGATATTTCATATGCTGGATAATATTTTCAAATGTAATGTTCATATGTATTGTGATTATGATATGATTGATATCAACCTTGTTTACCATTATTGAGAATTTTATCTCATTATTTAATATGTTTCTTTTCACTAGGTCATTAATATTGGTATTAAATATGATTTTTTAAAAAAGATTCTTCTTATGATGAATTAAGTGGGAGAGAATAATTATTTCATATGAACCCATTGTTTATATTACCAATTTTCTATATACACTATACATATATGGCCCTATTGTGGATTTGTTATTTTTAAATTAATATTCATTAAAATTGACGTAATATCAATTAATGTAACGTATGGGTCAATATAGTTTGTATTAGAGGAAAGGAATCGTTATCCATTGGTAACTATGATGAGAAAACCATAGGAATAAACATAAGGATATTTTGAAGAATAAGATACAATACTAGTCTTTTAGAAATGATCATGAATAACCTAAGATAAAATCGAAATATCCTAAATTGAATTTGTTTTCTTTTCTATATGTTTTTTCAAATATGGTTAGGTTTTCTCAAATTATGATACTTTTTGAAAATTGTTGGATCATATAGTAACATCGTTAATTAGGAATGTGACATAAATGAAAAGATTGTCCTCCTAAGTAACCAAATGTTATGGGAGAAGGAATGAATAATAATTTTGCAATTCTCAAACAACATTCTCACTCTATAAATCATCTTGGAATTCAAATGTGGAAAAGGACAGAACAAGATTCTATTAAGTCCTTAATGAGGCAGTGTCCACCAACTTTTAGTGGTCCTTCTGATCCATTAGAGGCTAAAAAATGGACCATTACCAATGAAAAGATGTTTTCGGTACTCCAATGTTAAAAACAATATTAATTTATCATTTTAGTCTTTCTTTTGGAAGGTAAAGTCTTTCCATGGTGGAACTATATCAAGAAGACAAGGCAAATAGATCAAATTGAATCCATGGAATGTGACATGTTAAAGAAATTATTTTTCAATAAGTTCATTCCTTGTATTCTTTGATCGAATATTTAGAAGGAGTTCGTTGAGTTTAAGTAAAAGGATGAAAAATCCTTTGGAACCTAAAAAAATTACAATACATTCAGGGTACTATTATTTATTTATAATCCAAACTGAGAGTAAAATTGATCTATTATTCTATGGTATAAAACCATGTCTCCAAAGGTAATTAGTTATGGGGGAATTCAACATCTATGAAGAAATCATTTTATGTTCTCTCATGGTTGATATGGATATTGGTGTAAACCATTAGTCCTATGCGTTTGGAAATAAAGGGGAAAATGGAATTTAAGGGAAAATATAAATACGACACTAAAACGAAGATGATTTTTACATTATATTTAATCTGTGTATGGAAACATGGGGAAAATTTTCTTATAGATACTAGTAAATGTTTTATGTTAGGAAAAGAAGGTCATCATGCAGTTGAATGCCAAAGTGATGGGAAAAGATTTCTAATGATGTGAATAGAGAATAGGTTACATAGAATACACCTACTACACTTGAATGTTAATAGTGTAGGGAAATTAGGAATTACGCCAATCAATGACCTAATATAAGTGTTATTGATGATGATCGATGATAGAAAAATCTAATGGACAGTGAAAAAATCACACCACATGTGATCACTATCAACAATGTGGATTATGATAATGATGTGGTGAAAGGTAAACATATCATCCACTATAATTTATGGAATGTTTTATTTGAATCTAGATCAACCCACTCTGTTATTTATAAAAAAATATCTTGGGGTATTAACATATTACCAAATAAAAATTGATGTTGAGTTAGCTGTGACAACCCCTAATGACACAACGGTCCAAATTTGTTTTAATAATTTTCTCCAGTTGATGCTTGTGGGAAAGCGCTTCCTACAATTCATGGGATCCTTCCTATAATGTAATTTGATGTGATTCATGGAAAGGATATGCTTTCTATATATGGATATCAAATCAATTTTCCATGTAGGTAAATCTCATTTCATATTCCAGATCAATATATGATCATCATTCGATACAAGAATGAGTAAGAAATTCTAGTGAAAATTTCATCCATGTACAGGATATTGATTATGTCTTTATGGAATAATTTCCATGTCTCCCACTAAATTTTACAGAAGTATTTTCAGTAGAACTCATACTAGGTACTATGCCTATTTCAAATACACCTTATATAATGGCACAAATTTACTTATAGTAATAAAAGAAGCAACTGATTTGGGATTCATATCACTATTTCATCACATTGGGGTTGTCATGACCCGTCCTCGGGGCCTGTTCCATGACAAACCCAAGCCCGCCTTCCATAGGACAGGGGCTAGCGACTAGCACCAAAGGCATAAATCCTGATAACTCGGAAGGCATTGCATTTATAAAAGTTAATAAAACACCATGGAGTACAAGAAGAAGTAATACATTAAGTACAAAAGGAAGTGCTGAAAAGTAAATGGGACAGAATACAAACCCAATCGAATGTACAGCTACAACTGAACGAAAGTACAACAGAAAAAACAAGTAGCTGGAAGAATATAAGCAGCTACTAGTTCATCCACCTCGGATCCTACCTGAAGGGTAGGTACAAATAGCGCAGCTCCTGGATAGTCCACCCCAGATCCTACCTAAAGGGTAGGTACATATAGCATCCACAATGCTCTTGTCGGTCAACCTCCTCCGAGTATCATCTCGTCGTGAAGTCCACCTCTGGATACTGGCTCATCGTGAGGTCCACCTCCGGGTACCGTCTAGTCCTCGAACACTCGACCTCTATCAGCGCAGCCCGTCATCTGCAACCAACACAACGAGGTGTGGGAATAACCCATGCAGGGGTGAGTATAGTGATAATCAGTAGGGACCCTGAGACCCTCAAGGTATCACTAAATCCAACAAGGATAACCACAAGAACGATCTCAACAGATAACCTCTACTTAGATATATGCCCATACATATACCTAAGGTATCAAGTAACCCATATCAATCATTAGATAATCACAATTGTTATTAAATCAACGGATAACCACTACCCAGGTATATGCCCATACATATACCTAAGTTAACAAGTGACCCATCTCAATCATGAGGTAAACACAAAGGTCATATACTCAGCTCAAACCATGATTTAATTATCAAAACCATAACTGCTGAAGAGCCCCGTCTCTGATGAGTATAGTGATCCTGTCATGACTCCGAGGTAATGCTCACTAACCTAAGACTTCTGAGGTACTCCTCCTGTCGAGTACCGCGGGTCAGCCACCCAAACACAGTAGTTCTTCCCACCGGGGTCTGCCACCCAAATACAGTAGTACACATCCCCTAATAGCCTGTAGAGGTACTCCTTCTGTGGAGTACCGCAGGTCTGCTTCATGCTACCCAGTGCTCCGTTCGCCGTGGGTCTGCACCTAAACGAAGTAGTTCTCCGTCCACTGGGCAAGTCGACTCACTCCAAGTCGAGTCGCTCAAGAAGTCGTCAGGTCTCAGCCAGCTACACGGTCTCCGTACTCCGCACGCTTATATCTGAGAGGGGCCACACCACGAGCGACTGGTCGATACTCCATGTATAAAAAAGTCCAACTAAGAATTATCTCAATGGACCGCCTCGTCATAGGGGTCTCAACGCAACAGACGGCGCGTCTATTGGACACCCGGTCTGTGAGTTATTAGCCTTTTCGTCCCAGGGGACTGGTTGGTTTCGTTTACGAACCAACCTGTCCACATATCAAATATACCCTAAACTCTCATAGGGTATACTCATAGGGGCCATTTCTCGACATGGTCACCAATGCCACTGACGGTTCTTCAAACGGACGTCCGGTCTGAAAGTTATCGGCTTTTCCGTTCTAGGGGCCTGGTTGGATTTCAGGTACAATCCAACCCGGCCACTATGAAACTGTGTCCAAATCATAGACGAAGTATTCCAAAAGTTCTAACTCATCAGGAGGAATCCAAAAAAAACGACGGCACGTCAATCGGACGTCCAGATCTCATGTTATAAGCGTTTCCGCTCCGAGGGCCCGGTTGGTTTCGGGTTCGAACCAAACTGGTCGTACCCCAAGTTCTCAGAAACCTTGAGTGTTATATACCGAAACAACCGTCTCAATCAAAGGATCGCATCGCAACTGACAGTGCGTTGATTGGATGTTTTTATCCCATGTTATAGGCGTTTGAACAAAAACTTCTGGAAATAGTGGGTTCGGGCCCGGTCCGACCCGGGTCCGGGTCCGGGTCCGGCCCACTAGGGCGCGGCCCGGCCCGGCTGGCACAGCCCCGCCCGGCCGGCGCGGCCCACGTGGCTACACAGCTCGGCTCGGCCGACCTATCGTGAAAAATGGGGGGGGGGGGGGCTTCCCCCCTGATTGAAGCCCCCCCACCCACACGCGGGGGCCGATCGCTTTGACCGCCTATGATTACGACCCCCATTCTCCCCCCTGGTCCCGCGCGGTCGCGGGACCTTCGCCTTCCGCCATGGCTTCAGCCGCATAGGACCCTCCTGGCGGCGCACCGGGCACCGCCGTGCCGGTGTGGTGCACCGGTAGGCTCTTCCGCGGACCACCGGACACTCTCCAGTGGACCTTTTTTTCCTGCGATCCTCCTGGTACCAGCTCTTCACTGTGAAGTCTTCAAAACGCCTATGCGGCCCATTACGTCATCGTCTGTCGATCCGCACATCAAATAAACAAACTACGGCCTCTTCGTGGTTTTCCGGCATGGCATGACAGCGTCACGCTTCTTTTCCCGTTCTTCTTGTTTTCGCGCGGTGTCGCTGCATCACGCGCCTTTGTTCATGCCACAACAAACACAACATCGAAGGTTGGATGAGATTCGGCCGTGTTCTTGTGGTCCGACCTCCTCCCGTTATACTGATAAGAAGCGGCGCAAGAAATAATACGATGAACGGCAAGGAAAATATTCAAAAACAAGAAATTAACCCCTACATGGACATTTGACGTCGCACGTCGGTGTCGCGGAGAATGGCGTCGCGGGGGTCGAATGTAGATTCCGTGGAGTCGGGGTGCGTCCGAGGAGGAAACGACGTCTCCTCACTTGTTGCAGTGATGAAGAAGGAAGGTACGTTGTCGTTGGAAATGATCACCGCAGTTGGAGAGTTCTCCCTTGGCGCGGAGGAAGAAGAGGATGAAGAACCATTCTTCACTAGAAAATTAAGTTCTTCAACGAAGGAGATGAAGTGCTCTTCATAACTCAAGAGCTTTTCCCCCCAAAATCTCCACACAACCCAACCAAAAAGAAAATAAGGTTTCTCCCTTTTTTTATTTTAACCATTCCATGCATAAAAAGTTCAAATTTCAAACACTTCATTGATTAAGAGTTTCAATAACTTAATTATAGTGTGAGTTGGCGTGATTTATGAGGGTGAGATGGAGAGAAGGAGTTACCCAAATAATGGGGGATTTAGGGAGTTATACAATTAAACCCAAGGGGTGTTAACTGGGGAAAAGATCGTGGGAGTTAAGGGAAGGAGAAGGGTTGAGGTTTTGTGCGGACCCCACCACCCTTGATCATACCCTCTCATGGGAAGTTAGGTGGGGTGTGGACCCACCTCCAACTTCCCTATGGGGAAATTAACTTCCACTAAAAATAAATTGTATGACTACAATTTAGTTACGACTTAACGAATCCCAAAAATTATCTACCTCATGCGACAAAACACATCTTCACTTAAGGTCCCCTTAAGCAATTACTAGTGTTGCGAGTTCATCTGTGCCCTCGGATTTCAATTCCGAGCAACGGTTCAAAAGTTAGAAAAAACCGCTCGTTCATTCATTGAATGTACCCAAGCGAAACTTCGGGAATTGATTCTGGGCACACCGAGCCTCGGAATCAGGTTCCGTCAGAAGCCACATACTCATAAAATTCTATAGAAATTAATAAAAAACATTCCTTGAAATTTCGGGATCTCTATATTACTCCCACCTCAGATATTTACGTCCCCGTAAAGCTATAACACAAACTAGGGAAAAAAAGTATTACTGAGCATGCATCTGAGCCTTCCGCTCCAATGTGCTCTCTTGGAGGTTTCCATGCTGCCAGTGAAAGCACACCTGAGGAATCGACCATCCATGTAGGACCTGCTCCTATCGATCCTCTTTCTCCACTAGAACCTCTGTGAATGTCACCCCGTCATCGACGTCCAACTCCCTGTGGTCGATGATGTGTGAAGGGTCATGCATGTATCTCCTAAGATGAGATACGTGGATGGCATCGTGCACCCGGTGCAACTGAGGTGGAAAACGTTCAAGCGGTAAACCACCTCATCTAACCTAGAGAGGAAATAGAAAGGTCCGTCAAACCTCGGAGATATCGCGCCGCCTCAGCTACATCTTTGTAAACCTCCTCGAGGTGAGACCCATATAAGAACATGGTCTCCATCCTCGAACTCTAGAGGCTTCAATTTACTGATGAGAACTGAAACTCAAAACTCCTACAACCATGAGGGTAAGGTTGTCCAACCCCTGAGTGATAGGCTACACCCTCCTAAACATGAGTTTATACTGTGCTGCCTAGGGTTTCCTTTTCACCGACCAAGGAAAACCCATCTCAACGTTGTAGATAGACCACAACCTTTTTTCCTAATACCGTCAATTTGTGTATGAACTATGATTGCCCAGTCCATACTCAAACTAAAGTCGTAAGGCCTCGACGCTGCCACTAAGAGGTTCCAACCGAAACTCTCGCCTCAAGGCCAGATCACTCCTTCGGCATAAGTGTGATTATCGAGTCTTCTCCCAAAGGTATCTCCAGACATGAGGGTCAAGTAAATGGCTTAACCAGAAACTCTAGGTTTGAGACAAGATTCGTGGAAGGAAAGAATGATTCGTATCAATGTATTGTTGTTACATAGGCTAGTAGAAGACACAATTCATACTTTGAATCATCCTTATAGCCTTTCGGTCGCACTCCTTGACCGCATGATGCTACTTTTCCCCCTGCCCTCTAGCTCCCTGAGCCTAGCAGGTATTACAAAGGTGGGTGGTTGAAACGTGTCGAAATGTTCACCACCCATTGCTTCTTTTCTAGCTCTCCTTTCATGTTCGCTGCCTTACAGATTCATATGTCCTTTTTTACTTCCTCTACATGAAACATTTTACATGACCAAGTCTCTGAGACTGGTGCCAGTTTCATGCTTTCCCACTGCTAACCTTCACTGACTGCATCCATTCAGTAAAATAATTCTCAACCACAAAGGTTCTTTCTATCACCCTAGAATAAGTAGGAATTCATAGAGAAAAGGTGTTGGTTCGGATGTCTGAGCCCTGAAGCACAGATCTCATCACATTCATAGAGTACCAAGAATGGTTTGGTACGCCCCGATGAATTCTCACCTACCGACATGACGTCCTTCCGAAGCTGTATAAGCTCTAGAAAACTCTCAGACACCTCCTCAAGTCAGTCCTCAGTTTCCTGTGAGTCGGTCTTGGATCAAAACTTGAGGGTATCTGATGTTGGAACACATGTAAGGCAGTAAGTCTACATGTGTCACATACCGGTAGCACCGGTTGTAACTACTGACCAACATGTAGTGATGTATAGATGGCACACTACCCGAATTCACTATCTCAGGCATCGGTCCGCATACCGACTCCTCATGACTATGTGGACCATCCTCATGGTTACTCACTATAAAACATTAGTAGCCACGTCCACCATCCACTCTACTGATGTCTCAGCAAAGCAGAAAACTCTAGCAATCGCCTCCAGCCATTGCTCTACTGTTTGGGAATATGCCTTGCCTCGTAACATCAGAGGACACTACTACTGGAACTCGTGCAATGCGCTCTGCCAGCGTGCATAGTTCGCTAGTATGGCTAGTGGCATCTGCCGCCCAACAGGTGGTGGTGCTGGAGGTACACCACCCGAGGGTGCCAATATAGTAAAAAGGGCCTCACACCAGAGCCTCGTCGCTCGGTGGCCCGCCATCAAGTACTCTCTTGGAACTCCAAATGATTGTTTGCGTAGAGACATCCTGAACAGATGCGACACGGCCAATGATTTATACCTGGTGAGCTGACCTGGTTTGAGCTAACTATAAACCTTTTTGGAAACACACACGCAATCAGTGTTTTCGTGCACAAAGTCGGAAATCAGAAGTCAGGGTCCTAGTGTATGGATACGTCAGCCGCCGCTCCAACACTGGAATCCCTGAACTGAAATCCACACTTAGTACCCTTAACACTATTGCTTCACAGAAAGAAAATATCTGAGTCCTATGTTCTGCGGTAGAACCGACTCCTCTGATACCAATTTGTCACGACACGTGCTCGGGGCTCGTGCCGTGACTACCCCAAGCCCACCATCCAAAGGCTAGGGGCTGGCGACTAGAACCAGAGGCGTAAATCCTGATAAATGTGAAGGGATTTCCTTTATAAAAGTAAACAAAACACCATAGAGTACAAGCAGAAGTAATACACTAAGTTCAAAAGTAAGTGATGAAAATTAAATGGGCCAGAATACAAACCCAATCAAAAGTACAGCTACAACTGAACGAAAGTACAACAGAAAAGACAAGCAGCTGGAATAATAGAAGCATCTACTAGTTCGTCCACCTTGGATCCTACATGAATGGTAGGTACAGATAGAGCAGCTCCTGGATCGTCCACCACGGATCCTACCTGAAGTGTAGGTACAGATAGCCTCCACAACCCTCTCACCTGTCAACCTCCTCCGAGTATCGGCTCGACTTAAAGTCCACCTCTGGATACTGACTCGTTGTGAGGTCCACCTCGGGGTTCCATCCATTCCTCGAACACTCGACCTATGTCAGTGTTGCCCGTCATCTGAAACCAACACAACGAGGATCGGGCATAGCCGGTGTAGGGGTGAGTATAACGATACTCAGTAGGGACCCTGAGACCCTCAAGGTGTCACTAAATCCAACAAGGATAACCACAAGAAATATCTCAACAGATAACCTCTACTTAGGTATATGCCCATACATTTGCCTATGTTATCACGTAACCCATCTCAATCATGAGGTAATCAAAAATGTTATGCAATCATCGGATATCCACTACCTAGGTATATTCCCATATATATACTTGAGTAAACAAGTGACCCATATCAATCATGAGGTAAACAAAAAGGTCATAGACTCAGCTCAAACCATGATATTAATTATCGAAATCATAACTGCTGAAGAGCCCCATCTCTGATGAGTAAAGTTCTCCTTTCATGACTCCGAGGTAATGCTCACTAACCAATGACTACTGAGGTACTCCTTCTATCGAGTACCGCGGGTCAGCCACCCAAACACAATAGTGCTTCCCGCCGGGGTCTCCGACCCAAACACAATAGTGCACCCCCCTAATAGCCTGCATAGGTACTCCTTCTGTTAAGTACCGCGAGTCTTCTACCTACTACCAGGCCCTCCGTCCGCCGTGGGTCTGCATCCAAACATAGTTGTGCTTCGTCCACTGGGCTAGTCCACTCGCTCCATGTCGAGTCGGTCAAAGAGTCGTCATTTCTTAGCCAGCTACACGGTCTCCATACTCCGCACGCTCGTCTCCGGGAGGGTCTGTTCCACGAGCTACAGGTTGATACTCCAAATATCACAAAGTCCCATGAAGAAGTATCTCAAAGGACCGCCGCATCATAGGGGTCTCAACGCAACAAACGACACATCTATCGGATGCCCGGTCTGTGAGTTATTATCCTTTTCGTCCCAGGGGCCTGATTGGTTTTGTGTACGAACCAACCGGCTGCATCTCAACTGTTCCCCCGATCTCTCATAGGGTATAATCATAGGGACCGTTTCTCGACGTGATCATCAACGCTGCTGATAGTTCTTCAAACGGACGTCCGGTCTGAATCTTATCGTCTTTTCCGTTCCAGGGGCCTGGTTGGATTTTGGGTACAATCCAACCCGGACACTATCCAACTACGTCCAAATCTCAGGAGAATTATTCCAAAAGATCTTTCTCATCCATAGGAATCCAACAAAGTCAACGGCACGTCAATCGGACGTCCGAATCTCATGATATAAGTGTTTCCGCTCTGAGGGCCCGGTTGGTTTCGGGTTCGAACCAACCCGGTCGTACCCCATGTTCTCCGAATCCTAGAGTGTAATATACAAAAACGGCTGTCTCAATCCAAGGATCGCATCGCACATGATGGTGCATCTATCAGAGGTCTCTAGCCCATGTTATAAGCATTTTAACAAAAATTGCATCGAAATAGGGGATTTGGGCCTGGTCCGACCCGAACCGAAACCACCTGGGTCAGCCCGAACCGGGTAGACCCGACCCGGGTCCGGTTCCGGCCCACTAGGGTGTGGCACGGCTTGGCCGGCGTGGCCCGCGTGGCTAGACAGCTCCGCTCGGCCGAGCTGTCGTGAAAAGGGGGGCGCTGCCCCCTGATTGAAGCCCCCCCCACATGGGGGCCACTCCCTTTGACCGCCGGGGGTTACGACCCCCGGTCCCCCCCTGGTTCTGCATGGCTACGGGACCGCCACCTCCGGCCGCCGGCACCACCGTGCCAGCGTCGCGCGCCGACCAGCTCTTCCGCGGACCATCGGATGATTTCCGGTGGTCCATTTTGCCTGCGGTCTTCGCCGGTGGTCCTCTCGAGACCATCCCACAATTGCTAAGTCTTAAAAACGCCTCTGCGGCCCGTTTCGTCATCTACCGATGATCCGCATGTTAAATAAGAAAACTGTGGCCTCTTCGTGGTTTTCCGGCTCGGCGCGACGGTGCCGCGACATTTTTTGGCCTCCACGGCGCGGCGCGACATCACCTCGCTTCTTCGCCCATTCTTCTTGTTTCTGCGGGGTGTCGTTGCACCGCGCGCCTTGGTTCACGCCACGAAAAACACAATATCGAAGGGATGAGGAGAGTCGATCGTGTTCGTGTGGTCCATCCTCCTCCCGTTATACTGATAATAGATGGAGCATGAAACTATTCGATGAACGGCATGGAAAATATTCACGAATAAGAAATTAACCCCTAAATGGACAATTGACGCCGCACGTCGGGTGTCGCGGAGAACGGCGTCACGGGGGTCGGATGTAGATTCTGTGGTCGTCGGGGTGCGTCTGAGGAGGAAAGGACGTCTCCTCACTTGTTGCGGTGATGAAGAAGGAAGGTACGTTGTCGTTGGAGATGATCGCCGCGGTCGGAAACTTCTCCCTTGTTGCAGAGGAAGAAGCGGATGAATAACCGTTCTTCGCTGGAGAATGAAGTTCTTCAACGAAGGAGATGAAGTTCTCTTCATAATTCAAGAGCTTTTTCCCCCAAAATCACCACACAACCCAACGAAAAATAAAATGAGGTTTCTCCCTTATTTTATTTTAACCATGCCATGCATAAAAAGTTCAAATTTCAAACACATCATTGATTAAGAGTTTCAATAACTTAATTAAAGTGTGAGTTGGCATGAGTTACGAGGGAGAGTGGGAGAGAAGGAGTTACCTAAATAATGGTGGAGTTAGGGAGTTATACAATTAGACACAAGGGGTGTTAAATGGGGATAATATAGTGGGAGTTAAGGGAAGGTGAAGGGTTGGGGTTTTGTGTGGACCCCACCACCCTTGGTCATACCCTCTCTTGGGAAGTTAGGTGGGGTGTGGCCCCACCTCCAACTTCTCTATGGAGAACTTAACTTCCACTAAAAACAAATTGTAACACTACAATTTAGTTAAGACTTAATGAATCCCCAAAATTAACTACCTCATGCGACCAAAATCATCTGCGCTTATGGTCCCCATAAGCAATTACCGGCGATGCGAGTTCATCAGTGCCCTCAGATTTCAATTCTGAGTACTGGTTCAAATGTTAGAAAAACCCGCTCGTTCGTTCATAGAATGTACCCAAGCTAATCTTCTGGAATTGATTCCGGGCACACCGGGCCTCAGAATCTGGTGCCGTCAGAAGCCATAGACTCGTAAAATTCCAGAGAAATTAAGAAAAAAATTTCCTGGAAATTTCCTGATCATTACAGGGGTGGATCTATTCTATCTATTAAGAAGAAATATGGATCTATGAGACTCTGCATTGATTATCAAGAACATAACAATATCAATATCATGAACAAATATCATTATCTATGAATAGAGGACTTATTTTACCAACTATACATAGCTCAATAAATTTCCAAGAATGATTGTTGATCCGAAAATCATCAATTAATTGATGAAAAGGGGGATATAGCAATGATGGCACTCCATACACGTTATAGACACAATGAATTTATTGTGATGTGTTTTGGTCTTACTAATGACCCTATCTCTTCATTGATCTAATTGATAGAGTCATTAGATATTATCATGGTCAGTTTGTGGAAGTCTTTATAAATAATATTCTTGTCTATTCCACAAGAAAGTAAGAAAGTGAAGATAACTTGATAATTTTACTGAATACCATCAGAAAAGATAATCTTAATGGAAAATTTAATAAGGGTGAATTTTGGATTTATAAAGTCTCCATAATTTGTCACATAATCTCTAACAAGTGGATATCTATGGATCCGTAAAAATATTTGTTGATTGATTCCAGAGACCAAAAATAGTTACTGAGATCCAAATTATTCTTGGTTTTTCTAGATATTATCGATGTTTTGTAGATGATTTTTCTAGATTTTCGAATCCACTCAACAAGTTAACTCAAAAAGGAGTTATTTTCATGTGGACGAGGGAATATGAAGAGAATTTCAAAGAGATCAATACAAGGTTATGTAGTGCACCTGTTCTCACACTACCTTTTAGTAGAGAATGGTTTTTGATCTACAGTGATGCATCCAAAAAGTTGATGGGATGTGTTATCATGAAAAATGATATAGTGATAGCTTATCCCTTCTGCAAATTGAAAATCTAATAAAACATTTTCACAATTCATTATCTAGATTTAGTTATGATAACCTTTACAATAATGATATAGAGGCATTTTATTTTAGGTTAATGGTGTAATATTTATAATGATTATAAAATATTAATGTATATGTTCACACAACAGAAGTTGAATATGTGAAATAGAATATGGTTGGAGTTGATTACGGATTATGACTGCTCAATACATTACAACCCTATGAAAGATAATAAGGTGGATAATTCTTTATGTCGAAAGGACCATGTTGGTGTATCCATGATGAGGATCCCAAAAGATCCAACATTTATGGATTTTCAATGGATGGATCTCAAATGTTTAAATTATGCGGAAAAATATTTTCTTTCTAAAATTAATGTTTAACCATATATACAAGTGAATATTAATGTGGTACAAAAGGAAGATCTTGAGCTACAAAACACAGTGATAAATGTTCATTAATTCAACCCTAATATTAATGGAATAATAAGGATTATAATTTGGGTTCTTATTCCTCCAACAAAAAAATTATGGAAGGAGCTATTGGATTAGGATCATATTTCTTCATTATTTATTCACCTGCTAAGAACACATATGTATAGGGTCCTGAGAAAGAATTTCTAGTTGGAGGGAATGAAAATAGATAATGGAAAATATATCTCCTGTGGATTAATTTTTTATCCTATTAAGGATAATATATAAAAGTATAATGGGATGCAAGAAACATTACCCAAACCATAATGGAAATGTCAAATCATCACAATTGAATTAGTCGTTAAACATACAAATATATATAAAGGCCATAATTCTATATGTGTTATAGTATAATTCCATAGGAATTCCGTAAAATTCATTTCTATTATAGACGATTTATCTATTGATCAACTTTCCAAAAAAAATTATAAAGGAAGTTGTAAGAGTTCATGGAGTACCACTTCCCATTATAACTATTTAGGATATGAGGTTTACCTCGATGTTTTGGAAAATTATTCAGTAGGATCTAGAAATATAGTTTTTTTCGGCACTACTTATCATCCTTATACATACGGTCAGTGTGATAGGACAATTCAGACACTATAAGACATGTTCAGATCTTTCTCTATGGATTTCAAAGTCTTTGGCATCAACACCTACCTTTGGTGGAATTTTTAAACAACAATAGCTTTTACTCTAGTATTCTGTTTGCTCCATATAAATCCCTCTATGGAAGGATGTTCAAAACTCAAAATTTTTGGGATGATGTTGGGGAAGGAAAACTATTATGACAATATGTTCCATATAAAATGGTATAAAAGGCCCGATTTATTCCAAAACACATTAGAGCTGCTAAGAGACACAAAAAATTTTATGAAAAAAACTGAAGAAAAGACCTTGAGTTTGATGTGGGTGGTAATATTTTTCTTCAAATATCACCTTGGAAGAGAGTAATGAGAATTGTAAATAATTGAAAGTTGATACCATTGTATATCGATCCTTTTGAAATTCAAGATCGTGTTGGCAAGGTAGCTTTCTAATTGGTTCTTCCACCAAATCTCTATCATGTTCATGATGTGTTACATGTATCCCTCATGAGAAAGTACATACACGATCATTCACATGTACTAAATATAGAAGTCATACCATTGGAGAAATATATTTCTTATGATGAAAAAACAATATAGAATTTGGATCATCTCGAAATTTTTTTTCAAAACAAGACCACTCGCAGGGTTAATGATTCCCGATGGAACCACCAATTCGAGGAATCTAAATAGGAACTAAGGGATATGGTGGGGGAAATATATACTCATTAGTTTATTAAGAAGTGAATATTTTCAAAGGAGAAATTCTATTTAAGGGGTGTATAATGTACCACCGAGATTTTTTTATAAACTATTTTAATTAAATAATTTTAATTATTAAATATATTTCATTGCATGAAATCGTGAGTTTAAGCGAATCATTAGTCACCCATGATTTAAAAGGGCCATTTCAGCCTAACATTTAGGTTAGCATGAATAAATTTAACTAAATTATGTAAATTTATCGTGAATTCATTGGATACAATTTATTTAAGTGAAATTAAAATAAATTAAATTTTTTTTTTCTGTATTAATAAATTATGTGAATTACAAATGGTAAATGATGTTGATGAAATCTATATGTTCTATATTTAATAAACTATTTTTATATTTATACAATAGATACTTTAGACATAGGGTATGAAAAAACCCCTATTTGATGTATAAAAACCTAAATT
Organism: Viscum album; assembly: GCA_963277665.1. Classification (NCBI taxonomy): domain Eukaryota; kingdom Viridiplantae; phylum Streptophyta; class Magnoliopsida; order Santalales; family Viscaceae; genus Viscum; species Viscum album. The sequence continues at coordinate 510,667,895 of OY728141.1, read as the reverse complement.
TTCTAAAAGGATATTTTTACCCCTTTTAATGGTGAACCTCTTTCAAATTAATATTTTGACATATCAATAATTTTTATCTGTAAAAATAAACATGATATTTTGAAAATAGATAAAGAAATTTATGTGGGATTAATGTCTTATATTTTACTGATAACTTTCATGATTTAATAAATATTTAAAATATACTTATTTTTAATTGAAATAAACCGTTTTCATCAAAATTCTTTATGTGGTTAAATTATAATATTTATTGATTTTAATGTATAAATATATTACATTATTATCATTCATGTTATTATATTTCATGGTCATTAATTTTACATTGAAATCATAAGTTAAAACATTGCAGTCTTTTTTAATGTTTAATCTTTTAAAACTCATTCTCTATTTCTGACTATGATATTTTTGTTAAATTAATTACTACATCATATGTGTTTTGAAATTTTAAAAATGGACTCAATATTTTTAATTAGTAGATATAAATGTTTTAAATAACTTTACTTTTTTCCATATACATTATAACTTCTGTAATTTTTATTAATTTGGTAAAAGAGAAAATTAGGTAATTAAGGATAAGTATATTATTACAAAATTATCCTAACTCTTTTAATAATATCATTGGATGAGTGTATTTCGACCTAACTCATTCTTGGGTTGAACTACTGTCCATTGTAATCCAATTGGATGCGATTTGTACTTTTAATTTTTTTGTTATTTATAGAAAATTTATATATGACTCATTCAAATTTTAATAACTATATCATTTTTAAAATAATATTATAATGAAGATAAATTATATTATAAATAATAATTATAAATATAATAAGTTTTTATTTATCATAAAAATTTATTTTTAATTTTTTGGAAGAAATAATTACCTCTATGACTATTACTTTATTGATGAATAAATTATTTAATTGTTGATTAATAAATCAAATAATTATTATTAAAATAATAATATCACAAAAATCTCCAAAAAATAGATCAAATCTTATTGAACTAGAATATCATGACCGTAAAAATCCAACAGTTGAGTTATTGAGAATTTTTAGCCTTATAGAAGAGATTATGACACTTATATTATTTTATTTTCTGTGATGTCGAACCAATCACATTCATGTTTTCAAAAAATTTACATTTTAAATGTAGTCTTTTCGCAACGATAAATTAGAATTCATGTATTATTATTATTTAAAGTAGATTTATATATATCATAGTAATTTATTTTTACTCTTTATTTAGAATATTATTTTATTAACAAAATTTCATATTATTGATGTAGTAATTATTTTATTAATAGAGATAACAAATAAATATTAATAACAATATTCAAATAAAATTATTTGGGATAATTAATATGACCAATGAATTTTAACGATGACAATTACATCTTAGTAAAATAATAAAATAGTTGGTTTGAAGTTAATATTTTATCTTAACTTTTTTGAAAATCAATGAATATAGAAGCTTCAAAATTGACACTATTGTTTTTTTTTTAAAATAATGTTTCATTAAATTATTTATAATTCATAAACCATTATTAAAAATAGGTAATATTTTTATAGGGTATAAAATTTCCTATAATATTTATTTATGGTATAATTGATATCAAAATAAATAAATATTTCACCTTTTAAATATTTAAATATTTGTTACATTATTTTAAAAATAAATAGAATAACCAAATGTTAATTAAAATATTTACGTCTTAATTGGCCGAATACTAGTTGAATATTTGTTGGATGGTACAATTACAACCCTTTATCATCTCATATTTTATATTGGAACATTTTTTAGGTATTTTTTAGTGTTTGGTTTTATTTCCAATTAGTATTTATAGAGTTCCCTAAAGTTCTCCTCACATCAGTTATAAATAGGAACCTCCACCCTCACTTATCCACGTCATTATGAAAACTAAACCTCCTCCATACCCCTAAATTATTCCATATAATATTCCCTAGTAATATTATAGAGGTTCTTTGCTTCATAAAATACCAACTGTAGTGTTCTGAGAGGAGATTTAGAGGAAGCACATAAAAGAAGTGGTAGTCTCCTCTACATATTCATTCAAAATTCATTCTTATTCTATATCCTATTAATTAGTTGTTTGATTAAAAAATAATTACTTCAGTATAAAATAAATACTAATATGTAATTTAATAATGAAATAACCATATTGCATCTTCTATCCATCATATGAAAAATGAAATAACCACATGTGTGTAGGTACGACTTAACTTATCTATGCCTTGGTTTAATCTGTTATTCAACACCACATTATTTGGATATGTAAATGAGGTAATTAATAACTATATATTATTATTATAACACGATTTTGATTGTGAAATATTATACAACATCCTCTTCAATAACATTCAACAATTATGGGACTGATATTGTCATTCATTCGTTTGTACAACATACCATCTACCCAATGCAATGTGACTCATTCTAATAAATATTCATTAAATAATTATTATATAAATAAATTTAATGAATATATATTATATATATTATACCAATATAATTTAGTTAATGAAATAATTAGAACTTACGAAGTGGAACTTATCTGAAAAAATATGCATAAGAAAAGAGAGAAGTTAATTCCCAATGGATGACTAAAAATGTTACTAAAAAATAGATGATAATATGATAATATATGGTATCCTAAAAATTACTATGACTCTCTAATAAGATAATGAAATTATTGAAATAATTATATATTATATTTGGGTACTTACATATGAAATTAGACTTTAGGTAAGTAATTGTTTTTGCAATCTCATTATTATATGAGATTATTCATTTGTTACTATTTACAATGGTATATTTATCATCCACAATGATGATTCATAAATATGTATTCCAAAATATTATTTATATCCATATAAAATAGATTAAATTCGATTTTACTCTTTTTTTATTTTTTTAAAATGTTATGAAAGAATCATTTTTCATTTTCTGCATGAGTTTCTTTTTGACTTTCTCACAAAAGTATGGGAAGAAGGTTCTCATTGAACATATATTGCATCAATGGTTTTTACGTTTTCATAAATACTTAGTTTCACGAATATTACTTTATAATATTTAAATATTATATGAAATTAAATTTTAGTCGTTTAAAATTATGCAACATTTTTAGAGAAGAAGATGTTTTTTAAGAAGAAAGTATATTTTATTCAAGAAATAATTTAAAGTGTTTTATCTAAAATATTTTCCATCTAAGATGTAATTATTCAGTAGGATTCAATTAGAAGATTTATATCCCTATTATTCCCATTGTATTATTTTTTGTTGATTAAATTTTATTTACGAAATCCATATGTTTTATATATATTATGTTATGATGGTATGATGTTTAAGAAACCAATTTTGTTCCATGGGTTATGCTATGATGAATTATTTATGTTTTTAGGGAATATGTAATAATTATTTAATTATGATATGGGTAGGACATATATCTACCTAAAATGAATTTGGTAATGATTTATATATTATTATATAGACATGGTCATAAAAGAAATGATCTCTATTCTGTAATGCATGGCTATAATGAGGAGTGAACTCGTTTAAGTAATGGACTTTGTCCTATATGATAGTCTTATAAATTCTCTTGACTGATATTAAACTATTTTATATGCTTATGTGTATTCCACAAAGTTTAATTTCTTATTTTATGACTTTTGGTATTACGTTCATTGATTCATATGGAATTTTACGATTTATCTCATGGCATGACATCACAATCATTCATATGGTGGATACGATTTTCAAATGTTATGTTATTATGTATTATGATTATGATATGATTGATATCTCCCTTTTTTACCGTTACTAAGAATTTGATACCACCCTTTCATTTTTTTATTCTTCATAGTTCATAAATAATGGTATTAAATAAGATATGTAAAAAGGGAGCATCGTTATAATGAAATAAGTTGGTGAGAATGAAGATGTCTTATGTGCCAATTGTTTATGTTTCCCAGTTTCTAAAGACATAATAACTATACAGTTCTATTATGGATATTTTATATTTTTAATGAATATTTTAAAATATTGATGTAATATCAATTTATTTAATGTATGGTTCATTAGAAAAACATCACTCACAAACAGAGATATCAAAGAAAGTATTCATTAAGTATAGTCCTATAATATAATTTTCAAAATAATATGTTTGTAACCCATGTCAAAAAAGAAAAAAAAAATAAGGTCTCTTTCAATCAAATGAAATATGTTTCAACTTCCCACTAGAGTTGTCCAACGTGGAAATTTTTAGAACATCAATAGTTTATATCTTTAATGGGAATCACTATTATAATGTTATTGAAGATGACTTCTCTAAATAAACCTAGGTATCATTTCTAGATCTTAAAATTCATGCTCATTCCTATTTTGGAAAATATGTACAATCTATATAAAATTTTAGTGGACATAATATATAAACCATAATAATTGGTTTTGTTCATGAGTTTTAGACTCTAAAATTTTAATATTTATACTCACAACATGGATACAATCACAACTTTTATGTCCATATGACTCTACCATGGATTGTTGTTGTGTAAATAAAAATAAAAAATGTCAAGAGATTTCTCAAACTATGATTAAAAAGTATGACCTTCCAATTTATATTTTGGTAGTATCATCGAATACAAATTTCAAAAATATCAATAGGCCTACCATTGTACCACATTTTAAAGATAATATCATAAATGTTATGGAGAAGAAAAAACCAATGTTTAATTACATAATAGTTTTGGTTAAAAGGTATTAAAACTCCATAAAAATGAATATTTATATAATATTACATCCAAAAGTGATAAAAAAATATTCCTTTTTTATTCAACAGAATGTAAATAATAGAGGGTGTTCATGAAAAGTTGAAATTTTATATTAGTATATTTACATTTAGAATTTTATGAAACATAATCAACATCAACCAAAGGATTCTTTAACAAACCATCATGGTGATATTTTCTGATTAAATATCAATCCCTCAACAAAAAAAAGTGCTAGTTTTATAAAACATTCAACTGAATAATAACTCATTCCTATGGAATTTTCTAAACCTAAACATAAAGAATAAAGAGACATACCAAGTAATTATATACTTAAGGTCATTAGGACTCAAAGTGGCTATACCATAGATGATATAGTTGGATATCATGAAAATGGGTCTCAGACTAGATATTTTCATATAAACCATATTTAACATCAGTCTTTTTTATCATATCATGAACCTAAAAACATCACTAAAGAAATAGATGACGAATTATGGGAATGAAAATGAAATAATAGTTGAATTTGTTGAAAAGGCACAAATCAGGGAACTAATAAAAATACCTATGGACTTATTTTCCATTGATGTAACATATCATAACTTATTGTCATGAACTTGTAGAACCTATTATGATTAGATTCTTTTTGGGTCTTGTTTTAAGGAGTTTCAGGTGAACATTGGTAAATTTCATAGGCATTTGGGCTATTTATGTTTGGAACAGAGTTTTGGAAAATTATGGGCCCTCCCAGGTCAAACCATGCAACCCTGGATAGTGAGGTCTTTCACTATTATTACAAATATTTAAAAACCATGTTCCCACCATTTAGAATCTATGAGGATTGGATAGTAATTCTAAAGTGGGTTTATAGTTACGTTGTAGAGTTTGTCCAATAGTTCCTCTAACTCTCATAATCTCTTAACATATAGGATTTTTATTCGGATAGATTATTTTAAAATATCAAACCCCATACTTTGACCCCCGTTCAACCCCTATAGAAAAGAAATTGGATTCCTTCGAATAATAAGCTATCAAGAAGTAGTTTTGGCTTGAAAACCCCTTTCTCTTCGAAATCATAGAATGGTTAGTCGTGTATAATCTCATCTTGTTATGTATATCATCTCTCGGGATATTTCATAGAGTATCTCATTATTTCCACCATAGAGGGTGTAATATCATATATTTTTATGGGTAAAAACTATATTTTATGGGATCTCGATTCTAGGAATTATTTATTTCCCTCTAACTCTTTTTTATATTCACTGGAAAATCCACTTGTGGGTGTCGATTCATGATATAAAATTAAAGGTGCATTGTTCCACAATTATTTTTCCAATAATTGAAACCTTTCATTTATAGATAATATTTAAATAAGTTTTAGTTGATTTAGATACATGTAATTATGATTAGTTGATTCGTGATATGAATGCAGTGTATAAACTGAAAAAAAACCCAATTCAATTGGAATTGGAATTAGTGGGAGGAATTATTAAAAGTGGATTTCATTCTAACATTTTTTCATAAAATGATTTCATTATTGATATTAACAAAATCTATAAAATAGAAACAATTTTTTAGATGGAATCAAATGATTAAAACCGATTATTTGATATAGAAAAGTGAAATGCTTGTTGAAAATTGAAATTAATATAATATGTTTCAAAATGATTTTAAATTAGTAATTATATATTTGATTGATTATTTAAACACATGTGTAGATTTTTATGAGTGGGATAATAATACTAGGACCTCACCTATATATGAAGGGTTGGATGGTGAAAAATGTTACTTTAATAAAGAGTTACAGACTTCCCAATATTGGTTACCATATTGGGATGTAGACATCCCTTTATCGGTTCCCCAAATTATACTGTACTTGTGTGTAAACACCTAATTAACACTTTTGATGATTATGAGATTCATGATGATATTATTACCTGATAAAATAACTTCTTATAATATCTTTTTTACATGGATCTTAATTTTCTATGAGTTGTTTCACCTGATTTTACATTTCTTGAATTTTTGACCAACCTTATTCATGCTTGTTGATTTATATAATTTTATATACAAAAATAATACTCGTCGATTCATTTAAATAGTGATATGTGTGAATTATTAATATAAATATGAGATTACCATTTTCTCATTGTTAATAATTAACATTAATATTGAATATATTTAAATCACAATTTACTATCACATTATATTAGAATAAAAGTGGGGAAAATATTGAGACACCATTGGTATAATAGAAAAAATAAATATAAATTTAAATAAATTGATTTTTTGTCGGGGAATTCAATTTCATGAATGAAATAAATTTGAAATAACATTAAAAAATGATTTGTACAATGAAATAAAAAGTCATAGACAAATAAAATTTAAGAATACATTTTTTGCAATATGTGTTAATGAATTAGTTTGAGAAAAACACATACTAGAAAATATTTTGGATAATTTATAGTGGATATAAATTTTATTAACAAATTATTAATTCAAATAAAATATTGAAAACTTCATTCAAATTGATAATTCAAATTCTTATCATTATGATAATTAATGTTGGAGTTCAGGCCATACGATCCTCAAATGAAATAGTAAAAACCCAATAAAAAATTATTCTATTGAAAACTATAATATATTATAGAAAAAAATAATACATATCACTCAAAGAACATTTATGAATATAATAAAGTGAAATATTGAAAAAAATTTATTTCTTGTAAATCCATATTTAATATAAGTAAAAGAAACCAATAAGTCAAATAAAATAAAAATATACACCTCTCCAAAACACGCCACCACTCAAAAAACCAACATTGGGATGGATTGTCATGTGTACATCATCATTTAAAGAGTTTTAGTGACATAATAATAGGTAATAAGGTTGGAGATCACCAACTAAAATTATAATTTCATATAGAAGTTGCACCCAAATCACACTCATCATTGTGCAAAATTGTCTCGTGAAAATGAAAAATTTGAACCTTCGCATACAATTAAATTATTAAAACCATAATTTAATGGTTTTATGGAAATATTATATAATGAATCTATATAGAAGATATATATGATAATGAGACCATTCTTTTTTGGGCTACTCACTCTCATATTTCATTTGAAAAATGGGGAAATGGTTCACCTATTTCTTTTTTACGTAAAAAATGAATATAATCAAAAATAATGTACTCAATATATGTATCATAAATGATATTAACATCAATAGAAATTCTGAAAATATAAAAATGGTTATGAAAAAGATATATATATAAATAATAAAATGTCTCTAAATCATTAGTTTTGTCTCTTCGACAAATATCCCTAAAATCAGTGTGTATACATTTAGATTTCACACAGACATCCTTTTATGATACATCCGTATTTTATTTTCTATAGAAATGTGTCAAGATTTGTTTTTTGGTGTTTAAATTCCTTAAAAAAATTATTTAGAGTGTATGTTCAACTTATATTTATCAAATATTAGATTGTCAATATTGTTTTTCTATAAGGGATTAAAATGTTTCCTAAGATCATTTCATTTAAAGGGATGAAGCCTTTCGTAATCAATAATTAGTTTCATAACCTAAATATAAAGAGCAATCATAAACATACATGGGTATTACATCATTTTAGATGAATATTTTGTACATTACCAAAAAAGTACATGCATTAAGACCATAACAGTTTATTGTCTTTTGAAATATGGAAACAAAATCTTTGATCCTATTGAATGTTCTCCAATATCTCCCAGAAAAATTCCCACCATTAATAATTATACCTAAAACCATTATTTCTAACATGGGAAATGTAAACATACGAAAATGTTGATCTCAGATGTTCGGTATGGGTAAAAAATAGAGACATGTGATCGTAATCATGAGCATAAGTGTTTGAGAACAGGATCATGAAAATTAAATATCACACTCTATATATCAAGTATCATAAACATGAATTAGGGCATAAATCATGGAAGTTAATATGACATGAATAAAAAGAAAATAAAAAACTTAATTAATGAATACATAGAATAGGAAAGAAAAATGGTATTGTGGAAAACACATAACCATATATAATGATTTCTAGAGTTGTAATTTAATTTCTACTGAGACCATCAATGTGGACAATACCCTTCACTAAACAAGGTTCACACCTTCTTCCATTCATATATTACCAAACCGAGTACATTCCTAATTCTAGACCTATAATATGGTATATATTTCATTTCCCATTCCATTATTGTAATAATGAATCGAGATCATTTCCCATTACAAACATTTGATACTAAATGAGGTTCATTTCTCATTCCAACCATGCCTATATCATGAGATGTAATTATTTACCCATTGAATTTTAGGTAGATATAGGTCCTGTCAATCTCATAATGATATCATTAATACATGTGTCACAAAATCATAAAAAAATATCATAACTGATGAAATGAAATGTTTTTCAAAAACATGAAATAATATCATAACGTATAGAAGAAAATACGAGTTTCAAAATAATAACACCAAAAGAATGATATGTTAAGGAGAAATTGATTTCATAAACATGTAACACATGAAAGAGACAAATATTTCATAAACCTATAACCTTTTAATTTAAATGGGATTCATAAAGATATAACCAGTGAAAAGGAAAGGGATTTCATAAAAATATAACTTATGAAATAGAAATGGGTTTCATAAACATATAACTCGTGATAGAAAAATGAGTTTTGTAAATATATAAACAATGAAATAGAAATGGGGTTCTTAAACATATAACCCCTGAATGTGAAATGGATTTGACAAACATATAACCTTTTAATGAGATCTAGGTTTCATAAACATATAACTAATGTATGAATAATGGGTTTCATAAATAAATAACTTGTGAAAGAGAAATTTTTTTCCCTAAACATAAAACCCATTAATGATTAATGGTTTTCAGGGAGTCCTTGAAATCAAGCATTATGCTTTTAAAGAAAGGAAAGGAATGGAAACTTTACATCATCTCCTGTAAAGTCTTTATTAACAATTACAGATTTCTTCCTATATAGATATTTTAATATCTTTCAAAAAAAATTATTAAAGAAAATAAAATTTATTCCTTGAAAAATTATTTTGAATGAATAAAATAATTTGAAATTAATTTTCCTTGAAAATAAATAGAGAACATATAAATATGAAATGAAATCATTTCTAAAACATTTTTCATGGAAAACATATAAAATCATCTTGAAAACATATTGAAATTATTTTTCATTTAAAACATTTAAAATATCATATAAAACATTTTAAAAATATTTTTTATTCAGAAACATGTAAAATAATATAAAAAACCATTTTAATACCTTTTTCTTTGAAAACAACATGGAACCCTATAAATAATAATTGAAAACATTTTGAAAACCATTTCATGGAAAATAACATAGAAAAAATATAAATAATTCATCAAAACATTTTTATCACAATTTTATATGAAAATATATTTTAAAATATAAAGACTTAAAAATTATTTATATACTTTTAAATTTATTTGGGATTATTAAGAGTATGTATAAATTTACGGTGCCTGATTTAGAGGTATGTTGAGCCCATAAATGAATTTTGAACATTGTTTAAGGTACGTTAAGTTAACGTGTGGGTGGTGTTTTCTATCTTTTGAACTGGTGCTCGGATTAAAAATATAAGGGAACTGTTGAATCTGTAGTGCTGAGATTTTCTTATGGGATGCTTAACTTCAATTGTAGTAGGTTGGGTGAAAATGTTATTTTTTGAGACTTTTAACGAAATCATAAAATAACATTAATATTGTTATTTTATTTTCTTACCTTTTATTATGCGGTGGTGGTGGGACCGATGGGTTGTCAAGACAATTAATGGATTAACTATTCGGTTTGTATCCACGCCATTGGGAGAATAACACGTTCATTCATTAATGAACCTCATTAATCTCTCATTGCATTGACATCCTTTCCCCCTCTATTTAATTAAGGATTTGGTTGGGGATTTTGAAAAGATTGTGAGGAACCTCTACGGAAGTTCTGTGACATCATCTATTGACGGAGGATGGAAGCATGGGCAGTAGTGATCCGAGATCAACGAACGCTGATGACCTCATCCAATGAAGACTCTTCTCTTGCCACAACCGCAACATCATCTAACAGATCTCAAGGTAGGAGTTTTTTATTTCTAAATTCATGAGAATTGTCTCTATGCAGCATTCTTGAACAATGATGAACTGTAGAAGTCCTGAACAAGATTAAATTTATATTTGGGATGAATTGTTTATTAAATGCTTGATATAATTCTAACGCGGAGGGTGTGGGCCAAATAAATAGGGCTTGGACCCTCTAGTACTTGACTTTTCATTGCATTCTTTGGGGGCATATTTCTCAACATGACAAAACCTTGAAATCGAGAGGCATACAGTGACGACGGCATCCCAGGAGGCTCGTGGGTGCTTTCAAAAGGAAAAAAGGACCACCGGAGGTCACGCAGTGGCCCGTGGAAGAACGACTGGCGTGGAGCTGGCAGGTGAAGGTAGGGACTAGTGCTCGCCAGCTGTGGAAGGGTGTGGAAACGCATGGTGCCACGATAGATTTAAGGGGTAGCCAACTCTCGGTCGGTCGTGTTGGCGGAAGGGTGGAACGTTGTCGCATGCCATAAGTGGAAGTCACGGATTTGAAGGCATGGTAGGGGGCACCCACAGGCTGCGGGTTTGGAGAATATAAAGTCGGTGCCATGTGGTGTCGCCGGTTGAAGAGCCGAACTTATATTTGGGCTATTCGAAAAGTAGGGGATGCGCGACCCCCCACCCCCCCCCCCCCCCCCCCGTGGGTCGCGCCGGAGGGCCGGGCTGGTCCACTGCCCAGTGGGTGGGGCCCACCATGACCTATCCCAGATGGTTCAGGTTAGACTGGGTTGACCTGAATTGGGTCGTGTCTATCCGAACAGACCCGGACTCTCTTCAACCCAGATACGCTTAAAAGGCCATATCATACAAACCAGATGTATGTTTGACGAGCCATCTATAGAATTGGAATCCTTGGAATGAGATAGTTATTTTGAGATACTTCAGCTATGTTTTAGAGAAATTTTTAGTATTGACAGGTTGGATCGTACCCAAATCCAACCAGGCCCTCGACACTAAAATGCCTATAACTCTAAGAATGGGCGTCGGATTGACACATCGTATGTTGAATTGGAATCCTTATGACATGACAGATCATTGGGTTACATCATTGTGGGACTTCGTTCCGGTTGATGTACAACCAATGGCTTGGGGAGGGAATCCTCCCAGAATAAAGCGTACTATGTATGGAAATTTAGTGGCTGACTAACATGTGAAGAAAGAATAAATATCTTGTATGGATCAACACCTATCCATCCTATATGGATCATCAACTATGACCTGCCTCATCCTCCTCATGAGATTGTGTCCCTCACCCTTGAGGAATGTTTCTCCAAGTAGGAGGAAGAAATGAAAGAGCTCGGATGAATTAAAGTCGAGCTGCGTCGAGAGAGTTCTCTCACTGGATGTTATCCCGTTGCGGAACATCAGCAGGTGCTCCCAGAAGAGGTGCCAATACCAGAGGAACTCATTCCAGTGAATGAAGCCATGTTCGTAGGTCCGTTCATCCAGTCCATGGAATGAAATCAGGAATATCCCCATTAGGAAGGAATTCTGAATATACCATGGTGAACCCATAAAAGATGCCCCCAGCAAGGCATCCACCTGAAATTACATTGCAATTGGGACACCTAATCATGGAACCTACTGCACCAGCTCAAGCTTAGGCCCGACCAGATATGCCTCAAGGTCTCATAAACACTATCGAGCATGTGACAGCTTGACTATAATCCATGTACGGGTGGCACGCTCTGATACAACTAGTTTGCAAACCATACCCTGAGTGGTTGTGAAATGTTCCTCCACCACCAAACAATGGGAACCACATATTCCCAATATTCCATGGCTCAGGCTACCGGAATAACATTTTTTTACTATGCCTCTTATTGTAACCCCATGATTGGCAATCCAGAGCTGCAAGAAGTTGTAAAACGCGGGTGATTTATATGAACCCTGTTGTGCTCAGCTTTTGTGTAGTATACTAGCCTCCCAGCTAATTCAATTACAGGCTAGGAGGACCTCTGGTGAATGTTTCTCTTCCAGTTTAGCTCGACGCTGCCCAAGACATTGATTATTGATCTCATGAACTTCAAGTAGTGATATAAAGTGAGAGTCTCATACTTCATTGCAAGATGAAAAGGCCAGACATATTCCATGAACCGTCCCATCCCCCAAGATGAGATTCTATCCATGTGCATCGATATCATTCAAAATGAATTGCGAATGCTAGTAATCCCAGTGAAATACACCAATGGGATTAGATATTACCCTGCCATTTCACAGTGGATAGATGACTCCTTGAAATGGACTAACCTTAAGCCCCTAGTGTCCCTATCGTCCACTGGGAAAATAATGGGAAAACATGAAATGGCTTTTATCACATTTAAGCCACCCCCAACACCAGCCACGATTGTGAGGCATCCAACAAACCATGCAGGACCCCCAGGATGCCAACATCCACCCACCACAACATCAAGATTAGATATGGGGTACTAATGAAAATAAATTCAACAAACGAATAAATGGATTTTATTCATTCCAAGATGACCAGGTTTGTGGCTATTTTGTAGCCACCATGAATTACAATCTACATCGGCTGTAATAGCAAAGAAAGACGATGAAGTGGGTCTCAAAAATAGTAAAATTATTGTTCATACCACCAGATACTAGTCACACTATCCATGAGTGATTTGTTTTCAAAGATCTCCTACAAAAGGTGGTGGATTCTGAGGAAGTCAAGCTGGGCCAGCTGCCATCACATTTGGTGTATGTTTCTTCCTCCGACTCAAGAGTGGATGAAGAGTATAAAATAGTAACCGTTAATAATGAAAAAATTTGTTCCATTTTCATGACCCAATATTCCTTCAAACGAGTGCACATCTTCCTTTAGTAATAGTTTAAAAAACCTATTGTTCCCCAAAAATATCCTAAAATTGTAAAACCATCCTCATCATCCTTGCGGCCCTCTAAAGTCTATAGGTGTAGAGAGAAATAGTCATAAGACGATCTTGTACCAAAGACAATGTCAGGGTTGACATTATCGGACAAAATTCTAATATACTTGGTTAAATTGGGACCGCCTCACCAAATGGTATAACGGGGATCACCCTGCCAAACGGTACAATGGGCACCGCTCCACAAAATGGTACCATCAGAAGGAGGTTGTGATACAGAAACAATATCGGATCAAGAACTTATATTCGGTTCCATTAATTTCATTCAATTGGGGGAACAATTTTCTGATTTAGACTATGGCCATGAACACGAATTCCCTGCATCCAACTAGAGTTCTGGAGGAAGAGACCGTAGAGGATAGAGGGTTCCCCGAAGGTATGGTCGTGGTTGTAGGTAAATTCCTGGCCACACCATGATTCAAACCATTACAAAAACGAAAACTGACGGAAGGAACCTCTGGAAGACGCAATGAGAACTAGAATTCTCCTTCTTCCCCACAGGAGGAAACCCAAGCCCATTCATCTTAGAATATCCATCAGGGGAAGAAAAAGTACCGTACTACCCAAGTTATAATGGCAGACTAGTCTGGACAAACATTGAAAGGATGTAGCACTGCCAGCCCCAACCACAGGGGCTGAAGAAAATACATCCATATCTCAAACCTCTAAGGTGTCTATAAAAGGGAAACCTCGATCCGGGAAGCGTCGACCCTTAGAGAATATGTGTAAAATTTTAAAGCAGTTGGATTTCGTACTAGCATAAATATCAATCGTGGACGCATTGCGTTTATCTGTAGATCTTAGGGAGGCACTCATTGAGTCCTTGATAAGTCCCCAAAAGTTCAAGGCTAGTGTAGTAGTGTATGAATTGTAACAAACAAATCCCATTCCCGAATAATGTCACGTCATAATCATCTGCACAGATAGGGATGAAGACGACATCATGCATGTGAACCTCACACCCTAATAATTGTCTAGAAAGATTAATGGAATTTATTTTTGGAGGATCTTCATTGACAGAATATCTGGAGTTAAACTCATTCTATTGAGAACGCTTCATCGACTGGGATATGATGAAGACATCTTGACACCTTACACTACAACTCTACTGGGATACGACCAAAGTGAGCAGAAACCTTCGGGATGAATCAATCTTAAAACTTGTCTTCGAGATCTCATATCAGATTCTGAGTTCCTAGTGGTGTGTCAATATAAGGACTTCGATTTTTTAGGGAGGCCTCGGCTATATCAGTATACTGTAATTTCTTCCTCGTACAATCAGTGCATCAAATATTTTCACTAAGGGGAAAACGGGATGTTGCACACCGATAAATCCTTTTTTTAGTATTGTGAGTCACATTACATTGATGCAGGGTTTATAACATGGAATAATAACATATTTCAGCCGATGAAGTTGATTGGATCAAGGACCCAAATAAATTGGAGATGGCTCCCACCGACCCCTTCCAGCAACTTGGGGAGGAGTACGTATTACCCATCAACCAAGTAAAATGCATGTGTACAAGCCTGAATATAGACCCAGTTGTCTACATTGTCTCTGTTACAACCACAAAGTCCAAAGACATAGTAAAATGTGTTGACTCCCATTTTTTTAGGAATAGCCCTGTCGAGGATGCTCTCAGCCCGTCCTTGGGGCATCAAACTGCCCTTGCCTCACACTCTGAAGAAAAAGAAGATTTATTTCCCAATATTGGAGAAGATATCTGAAAAATACATTTTCCATTGGAAGGGGAATATGTTGAAGATAAAGAAAATGAAGAAGATGAAGAAGTGGAGGAGGAAGCCCTCAATGATTCCCCTCCTATAATTGAAGAAGGTGTTTCCACCAACATTAATGAAGATAAGGAGAACAATTTGGGCAATAAAAATGACCCACGACCCACTTCAATCAGTGTGTTTGTTCATGTTTGAGGAACATGAGGCATATACATCCTTCCAATAGAAGAATCGAGATGGGTTTACCTGGAATTACATAGAGATTCCAGTACCCGATCCTGATGTCTCCACCTAACATAATGTCTTACTTGATGATCACCAGGGATATAAAAATGTAGCTAGTAGTACTCAAAAAGTAAATAATTCCAAAATAGAGGCTAAATTTGACAATATTATCCAATCCAAATTCATACGGGAGGTCCAATATCCGATATGGCTTTCGAAAACAGTCCCTATCAAAAATAATAAAGCAATGATTAGAAACTGCATTGACATTAGGGACTTTAATCTTCATTTCACAAAACATGACTTCCTCATCCCAATCACATAATTTTTTATTAATTTATTAGCCGGATACGAATCCCTCTCTTTCATGGAAGACTATTATAGGTACAATCAAATCCAGATGGCCCGAGCCGATGAAGAAGATACCTCTTTTAGGAACCCTCAGGATGTGTTTTGTTAAAATGTGATGCCCTTTGGTCTAAATAATGTCAATGCCACATATTAGTTCTCCATGCATATCATCATTATTTCCTTTTTGAGAAAATTCATTGAGTTTTATGTCGACGACTTGGAGGTCATGTCACGACAGTGTTCGAACAACCTACCTGACCTTGAAACTGTCTTCAACAAATTATGAAAACATATTTTAAAGATGAACCCCCTAATATTTTCCTTTAGTGTTACCTCGGGGATATTTATCAGCTTCGTGTATGCCATCGTGGCATTGTAGTCAACCTCGAGAAAAAGATATCCATTCTTGGCATTTCCCCACCTCACAAAATCACTTAATTGAGAGGTCTATAGGGGAACCTCGCCTACATTCAGAGCTTTATATCAAATCTTGCATGTAAATTTTGACATTTCACAAATCTCAAGAAGAAAGGAGTTACGTATGAATGGGATAATGATTGTCAAGAAGAATTTGACTACCTCAAATGATATCTATTAAACCCACTGGAGCTCATGCTGCCAATTGAGGGGAGACCTCAAATTTTATATGTTACTTCCCTGGAACAGTAATTTGGAGCCTTCCTCACAAAAAAATGGTGAAGGCAGTGAAAATTTATTCTAATACCTTTTCCAAACAATGATTGATGCTGAAACTCAGTATTAGAAGACTAAAAAGAACGGGTATTCCATAATCATTGATGTTCAGTAGCTCAGGAATTACTTGTAGCACCATGAGGTCCAGCTAGTCTCCCATTGCAACTTACTGAAGTATATCCTCAACTATCCCATGCTAAATGGGTTCTAATCATGATGGGAGGACATCCTACAACAGTTTTACATATGGTACGTTCCCAAAAAAGCCTTCAAAGTCCATGATTTAGCAGACATCATGGCCGATAACTTCTTGGAAGAAACAAATCTATTGGATGTCGATCATCTAGATAAAGAAGTTTTTTTCATCCAAAAGATCCTCCAGATGTCGAAAATTTGATTCTATGGTGCTTCCTATAGCCTGACAGAGAAAATAATGTAGGATCTGAAGCTCAACAAAGTGGGGCTATGAGTTGTACTCATTTCATCCAAAAATACCATGTTTTCTTACTTTTTCCTACTTTCGTAATGGTGTATGAACAATGATGAAGAGTATCAGGACCTCATTGAATGCCTAGAATTGGCACTCTAGGTTCAAGGAAAATGAAAAAAAATTAAATTCTGATTTAGATGTTGTTATAAGAAGGTCAAAGGTGACTATTCTATCATGAAAAAAGTTTTGATTTCCTTAATGAACCATGTTTGAGCACTAAGGGAAGAATTCCCATCAGAACCAATGTTGACTCATCTTCCCCTTTCATAGAATGCTCAAGCCGATGCTTTTGAAAATGTAGCTACAGCCTTGCATGATCCCAACCGGGATGAAAAAGTCATTAGAATTTCTCACCGTAAGATGGTATTTACATTCATCTAGATAAATAAAAAGAATATTGATGAAATTAGCCGCATTCCCAAGACTCATGGTTATACCACAAGTTGGATGAATCACATTAAAAGTTACCTACGGAAAAAAGAATGACCACCAGTTAGGGCTGAAATAGAGGAGGTCCAAATACGGGAATTCAATCTTACTCTATACAATGGGGTGAACAAAGAAAAGGTCTTAAAAATGAGACCTTGATGGAGTCCTTCTTAGGTGAATTGAGGGAGAATAGACTGTGTCTGTCATGAAATAAGTTCACACTGAAGTTTATGGAGCACACCAGTCAGCTAAAAAACTCTCTCATCATATTAGGAGGCATGTGTATTACTGGCCCACCATGATACCGGATTGCACCGTATTCACTATGAAGTTCAATTATTTCCATGTTCAGGAAAATTTCATAAACCGACCATCAGTGTTGCTTCATGCGGTTAAATACACTTGTCCATTCATCGGCTGGGGATAGGTGTTGTTGGACCATATCCTCCTGCTATGACTAGGAAATTCAGGTTCATACTCACAAAAATCGACTTTATTTCTAAATGGACGGAAGCCATACCCCTTAAGAAAGTCAGGGAGAAAAAATCGTTAGAATGTGAAGGGAAACCTCATCACCAGATTTGGTGTCCCTCATACAACACTGACGGACATCGGCAACATATTTTTCTTTGCTGAGATGGATAATCTATACGAGGAATAGAGAATCAAGGCCAACTGATCATCCCGCTACCATGTGGTGGAAAATGGGTAGACATAGGCTCTCAACAAGACCCTATCCAACATACATCAAAAGATGGTCTACAAGGATAAGAAATAAAGGCCTGGCAATATTCTTCATTCTTGGTTGGTTTACTGGACCATGATTTTCACCGCCACTCAGGAAACACCATACACACCATTTTACAGGGCAGAGGCAGTGTTACCTATCGAGATACAAGTTTCTTCACATCGTGATTCCATTTGAGATCAATTTTCCTTGGATGAGAAATCATAGATATTGATAGATGAATTAGAGAAGTCAGATGAAAAAATGTTGCTCACTCTACACCATTTGGAAATCGACCCAAACTGGATTGGACGAGCATTCAACAAAAATGTTATCCTTTGGTCATTCCTTGAATTAGAAATGGTGTCAGTCCTGATAACCCCAAAGATAGTATGGAAGAATCCCCTGGTGCTTGAACCAAAGTGTGAAGGACCATTTGTCTTACATTGGGTATATTCAAATGGATCATATTCCCTGATATCAAATGATACAATTCTCATCACGGCTCCCACAAATGCGAAGTTCTTGATGAAATACTTCACATAATGGATCCCCACCATGATAAGGTCTAAACACTATAACCCAAAACTATGAGTTTAAAATGTCTCAATTCAAATCTCCAAGCTCTACGACATTAAACTATGATTCATGAATAAATAAATTATCCAATATCATAGTACAAACTCTAAGACCTTAAACTATGAGTTATAAAGAATCCCCAGGTCATGGTCCAAACACTACGACCATAAACTATGAGTGGTAAAGGATTACCCTATGACATGGTCCAAACTCTAAGACCCTAAACTATGAGTTAAAAATGTCCCCAAGGTCCAAACTCTAGGACCTTAAACTAAGAGCAAAAAATTCCCCAATGATGAAGTCCATGCTCTACAACGTCAACCTATTATACATGAATAAAAAAAATGCCCCAATATCATGGTCAACACTCTAAAATGCTAAACTATTAGTCATAATGAATCCCCATGTCATGGTCCAAACTCTAATACCCCAATGTATGAGTAAAAAATTTCAACCAAATTCTATATTCCAAGATCTAAGACATTAAAAATGGGTCATAAAAAATGCCCCTATATCATGGTCCAAACTCTATGAAAATAAACTGTGAGTAATGAAAAATCCCTATATCATTTTCCAAACTCTATGACCCTAAACAATGAGACATAACAATACCCCCCCATGTCATGGTCCAAACTCTAAGAGATTAAACTATGATTCATTATCCTTTACGTGTGAAATTAAACTGTAAATAACATGTCCTCACTGTGAGACCTTAAAATCTGTAGCATAAAACATCATAATTATGTGACAATCAACTATATGATCTTTCAAAGAACAATGTTTGGATTGATTCCTGCTCTCGCAGGATACGTAGTGACAACATGATCTTCGATCCTGGCCCATCCCCATTAAAACAATGCCTCAATTACACCACCTATATACCAATATATATAATGGAGACACTTATAACACCATTTTTCACACACAGAGTACATCTACCATGAGAATAAGAATGGTGATCGAGATTCTCCAATGAAGGTTAACTATGGGAAAACATGGTGGACCAGATAACCATGATGGGTAGAATGAAAACCCCCCTACAAATTAGATTGAGCCAAATTGGTATGGGAACATAATGAAATTTGTATGGCTTGTTTCATGCTGTTATAGGATACATTGTGACACCTCAATCATCGATCATTGGTCCAGCCCCATATGGAAAAAACTGAAATGGCCCCCAAAAATTCTCTATTTCCATACACTAGATAATGAGACTCTATTACCCCACCTTGTTTCTCACACCGAGTATAACTCGTGTTAGCTTAGGACCAGTCGTATGGATTCTCTTATGAAATTAAACCATAGAAGAGTATTATAGGCCTAGAACTCGTATCAAGTAAAACCAAAATGCCCTCATGTGACCCTAACACATTGAACAAACTTTTGTAGGGAACATTCAGAACTACGTGTTTCTTGATTCCTACTCTCATAGGATACATAGTGATGCTCGGATTCGACAACTTGGTCCAGCCACCGGTGAAAAAATGCCCCTTTCCCCCATGTCTGGGTTGTACCTATGTGGAAGCTCCATGAAGGTCATGGTTAATCATGTTCTAGGTATTCTCACATTCCCAGGCATACCTTTCCAATTTTCCACACTCCATACCTTGAGAAAAATTGGATCCTTAAAATCATCCAAGGCCATCTGGGGTGGAAGGCTAGTGTCATGCGGACACGTTTCATTGACTATTCATATCATACCCTAGTGGCTCTGCATACGTCGCACACAAAAATGGCCACCAATCAAAGCTGAATTCATCCCCATAAGAGTCCTCTGCAACCTCAGTGTGCCAAATGGCTTTCAATCCCTATGTAATCACTTCTGATTCATGTAGCCCTCGGGACTATGATTTACACCTTCTATCATCACTCGCATATAAGGAATGTCAAAACACCCTGACTGTGAATAAACTAAACCTTTTGAAAACCTTTGTGAGGCCAAAATCGTCCTCACAGCATGAAGCTCAACTGCAAGTCCAAAACTGACCTCACTGCATGATGCTGAACTCCAAGGCCAATACCATCTTCACCACACGACGTTAATTTGAGAGGCCAAAATCATCCTCAATTCATGAAGCTAAACTGCAATGCAATGACTTTAGATTAAAAATTCCCCCAAATTTTTAATTCACTATTCTTATATAGTGATATTGATCCCTTATGATCCCTTATTTATTATACAGAGAACAACCCACATGAGCTTAGGTTTATTAGTAAGAGATCCTTTGTGACATTTTGGTGGAGGGGCCCAGGAATTTGGTTCTAGCAGCACGAACCTAAAAGGCATGTCATGGTTACCTTCTCTTAGAGGATCCCCGAGTCCTTTCCATGTGATGTTTAACGACCGGGAATCCCAAAGATAGAACAAATACATCACCCAATGTATTGGTCAGATCTATGTAAGAGACACTATTCCATGAGAAAATCACAACCCAATTGTCCCCAATATGTTCGGGTATTCTCATTCCATATTCAAAACACCATGCATTGAGTGATCTTGATTCCCGTATCCCTCAAAGGCTATCTGGGATGGAAGGACAATGCCTGCAGAAAGCTTTTCATGAATATGCATATCATGCCCTGGTGGCTCTAATAACGTCCCCCAAAAAAATAGTCATCAATCAAAGGCAAATTCCTCCCTAAGAGAGTCCTATCCTATCTCGTTATGCCCAATGGTTTCATAGCCTCATTCTATACATCTTCCTTCATGGTCCCTCAAATACATGGTTTATATTTTCCCCGTTTCACACATCCTGGATATATTAGAACATATGGGATCGATTCACCTTTGGTCCCTTTTGATGTTTTTAAAATATATCCTATCTGCATGCGCAAATTTGATATGCATGCAAAGAAAGGCTTCCCACACTCGTTTCTGGGTTTCCTCCAAGACATTAGGCTAAACAAATCATCCTTTTCTGATTAGGGGCACCCCTGGTTGATAGGTCACACACCGTATTCAATAATTTCCCATCTCCATAAATCCTCAAAGGCCATCGAAGGCAGAATTGTAGTGTCCTAAGGAAACCTTTTCTTAACTAAGATTATCATGTCCCGATGGAACTACATATGTCTCCCAAAAACATTGCAGTCAATAAAAGGAAAATTTATCCATAGGATAGTAATTTCATGCCTCTGTACTCTCAAATGATTTTCATGCCTTTTCACACCCCAATTTTTGGAATACTTTTGGATGATAGCGTATGCACCTCCTTCTTCCAAAGATCCCATGATGTAGAGAAGAATCTTAATTGAACTGACCACTTTCCATCTTTCCCTCACATATGTATGAAATGTGAAGAAACGATTGACCACTCAGGGATGATATGAATGTTCCTAATGTTCTCAGATTACACTATTCAATCCAGCCACGTATTGTAGATGCCAACGTCAAGATAAATCCAAAATGTGGAAAATCACACTACGCCATCGGGAATGGAAGTCCAGTGTCATGCGGACACCTTTTCTTGGCTATGCATATCATGCCCCGGTGGATCTTCATACGTCCCCCACAAATCATTAGTAAGGAAAAATCACGAACCCATATATGAAGGATACTAGAACATTCATGAGTAAAGGTCCCATGTCGGCACCTCACCCCATTATAATTAGTGAATGTTTCTAGAACAAAAAAATTAGTAATAATTATGAATTGAACGAATGTGGACTTACAGTGGAAAAAAATATGTAATCCACTCTAGAGGGAAAATTTTCTGAAGGCACCTCTTGGTAAAAGTCAAGTATCTGTTTAGTAAACAATTCATTAAGACATCAGAAAAGGAGTTGATCTTGTTAGGTAGGAAACCCACAATGGGTGGCCTAAGAAAAAGGCATGTTATGCCCGCTAAACCCATTTCAAGTAGGCTTAGACAAAATTAAAGTAATAAAGGAAAGGGTATAAAAATTTGTGAGGTATTCCATTCAACCTCAGAAATAGTCAAACTACATTCGCTGACCCCCTTAGATCAGGAAAAAATTATATCACAATTCAATTATCTCAGTTTATTGATTTAAATTTATGGTTTAAAATTAATTTTGGACTAAAATGATCTTGAAAAAAATGGGGAAGATGGATAATTTTGAGGTAAATTAGTCCCAATATATTCCATGAAATATATGGTTGGAATCAACAACATAGAGAATCTCTTTGAGAACAAGATAAAACCTTTACAAGAGACATTTGGCAGAGTCGCAAAGATACACCATCTATTGGTGAGATTTTTAAATGGTGTAGTTATTCTTCAATAAGATCGCAGTTTCAGTTTCTGCACTGACTCGCAGAACCTCCACTTCTCTCTTGGCTTAGAGGCTGTTTTAGTGTTCATCTTGCATTTTTCATCACCTTTCGTCAACCGTAGCTGTGGCCAGTTCCCATTCCACTTTGATCCTTTCTAGTTTCTGGCTTTGTTGCTCCACTTCCTGGTCAAGCTTCTCCATTAGAGACTCTTACTTCTTGATTTTTTTCTACTTTGTGACCATCCAGACATGAGTGTCAGCTTCGTCAATAAGGATTTGACTTGTAGTCACCATATAAATCGTATACTCTATTATAGAAAGTCGAGACTCATGTGTACCCGTTGCTTCCCGAGCAACAACCACATTCCTTATAATATCATAAATTCCATGATAGTTAAGTCCATAAAAACACAGAACTGAAAATTGGTGGTGTAACCTTGGGAATGTTTCTATAATATCTTCCAATGGAGTTTTAGAAATTAATCCCTAGATGTTTCTCTACACTTTTTCCGATTCAGATGAAATTCATCATGGCTTTCTTGGTCAGTCACTGAATCACTCCCTAAGGTTGAAAAGTAGTAGAGAAATAGTTTCACCATATAGGGACTTGGTTTGGCACCTACAACACAGCTTTACCCAGCAACAAACTCATCTCTATTAACCATAATCGATGGAAAGGATGGGACATCCGCTGTTTCCAAATCATATGGTTGTGATTCTGAGGATGATTAGGAGATGAAAATACCTCCCACACACAAAGATGTAACGTTTTCCAAAATATGTGGAGTTACATTTTCAATAATAAGTAGTGCTAAATGGATATGAAAGAGTGCTGAGGACCCAAAACCATGACTGGTCAGAACAACAGTCCACAAGACGACCCATAAAAGATTATTTTTTAGTATAAGAGTTGTGGGATAGTCATTCAAGATAAATATGTTTGTCTCAAAATACTATGTGTAGAAAAATAATGCCCTTAAGAATTGGAATGATGGGATGATAGACTACTCTAGATTTTCAGGGGACACAACATCACACGCTCTGACCGTGACTTTCTCAAAGTATGCAGGTAGAGTATCAACTTTTTAAGTAATTCCTTCAATAGGGAAAAGAGACGCTTGGTTGAGATTTACTAGCCCAATGGTATTTGAATCCCTTCTAAAATCTGGATAAAAATGGTGCTTTTCACTGGGCATAGCCCCTTCCATAAGACCACCTGGTCCCTCTCTATGAGAATCGGTTCAACATGATCAAATAAACCCTTGAATTCTAGATGACCATCCACTGTTGGGGCAGAAATTATTTGAGAAAGGGAAGACACATCTATGGGGTCTAAAAACCCCTGGTCTCCTCCAAAGGCCCTACTTCCCTATAATGATCAGCTTTAATTTAGGGAGATTATTCCACTACCCTGAAGGGGAATGGGGATATAGGTGCCTGAGTATTCATCGCATGATCACTGATTGGCCCTGCGTCAAATTACATATATGTACCAATGAGTCAACTAGGTAAGAATATTTGATTCAATCACCTCGTGATTAGACACATAAATTTGATCCCCCCTCAAATATGCTTTGATAGCTGGGAAGCTTGTATACGTTTCTTGGAAAGTTGGGGATATGACACCTAAATAAGATCACTTAGAAGAGATGGATGAGGAAAGTACCTAGATGGGTCAGTAATCATTGCCCCCATATGCTATTGTGATTCTGGAGATCCTTCAGCAGTACCCCTACTAGTGAGGGAGTGTACATCCCAACTACAGTACCTTTGAGAAAATAATTCACGGAAAACATTGACTCCTGAGACCCAGCACCCCCCGAAAAAAATAAAATGGGGGAAACTTTAAGCATTATGTCAATAAATGAATTTAATGGAGAAGTTTGTAGATAAATCCTCTCTCATCGGCCATGGGAATACTTCCATCCATTCCATGTAGTCATAAAAGTAATGTTTTTATACAAGAGTTTGAATGAACCTATCCATTTTAGTAAGGTGAGAAGCCACTTCATCAGGCTCTTTATTAATTGAAATGACCGTGGGAGCAATGTCTCCCCGAAATTCAGGAATATCGATGTGTTCCCTATAAATAAGTCTCTATATATCTTCATCTGAATCACTCACCCTAAAATCATCCCAGGCACTCCATGCCTCTGGAAAACTATCTGTTATTGGGATGGCCAACAATGTGGGGTTAACATAAAGAAGAAGGGTAGGCTTTAACAACAGTAAACCTTTCCCGAGAGTCCATGTAAGCTCAAAAACTTTGGAAAAGAAGATTTTATGAGATTATGGGTGCAAAGAGGAAACCATTTTTATGGCAGTCGTATTGGGTAATCCAGCTACATCATCATCATCGTCGTTGATTTTTGGTCGGAGGATGGAATGTACCCAATGCGATTACCTACAACGATAACATTGGGAGTGGATGTGGGTCTTGAGGTCCTTAATGTAACTACCCATCGAATTTGGATCCTCATCAAAGGAAACATTATTTAATGTTTGTTCTAAACTAATATTTTTAAGGGAAACTTCTGTATTCTAGAGGAGTTCCCATAAATCACATGAAGACCGGCCTTGGAAAGATTGATGACCTTTCAAAAGGTCTCAATTCCTTTAGTCCACTAGAAAATTGGCCTCTGATGGAATGGATGATGGACTCCCAACAATAGCCCCAACAGCTTGTTCGTCTACCCGTGAGGTCATAACCCCACCTGTCACATCATTCCCGAGGAGGGAGTGAAGGGACCATTGAAAAACATTTCAAGGTCAAGGGGTCTCACCGACATACTTTTGCTTCCCCTTTCCTATAGCATTGGATGCCCTGGAAGTTTCCATAGTGGAACCAAGTAGGTCAATTGTCTATCAAGGTATGACCTAACCCAGACCACAGTGTAATTTTTGGTATGAAATGGCATCGAATCCATATATTCTAGAAGTTTGTCCCAACTCTATGTGTCCTCTTGGGTAAAACATATTCACAATTGGGGAGCTATCATTAGATGTTTCTCCTGGTGAGTGTTGTTATGAGTCTGATGCCATATCATCTGAACACAATTGATTTGATGGCTAAACATGCGGGGTGTATAGCCCTTATAGGTGACTTCCCCTCTAGCATGTGAAACAAAAATTCCTTCTTGAAAATAAAATAAGTAACCTTGATTGAAAAAGTCTTCTCATTCATTTTTCTTAATGGTACTAGTGGGGGAATCATAAGGGTGGTAAGAAAAATGTTCTTAAACATTGAGGAAATACATTATGTCTCACTAGTTCCTTTTGGTTTGTTCCTCTTGCTTATCTTATGAGGCGCAAGTAGCTGGCATGACCCCATAAGTGCTCTGAAGGTATGTTCGAAGGGTCGAATGTGATATTGGTAAGGAATTAATGAATGAATAACCCCATATGTGGGCTCCAATCTATTCCCAATGAATTTGAAAAGGGCCAATCGTTCAACAGGGTGACCCCCGTCATTGATACGGCCTAGTAAGAGATATATATTTTCCAACATGGGGATAGAAAAATTGATGCATTTACTGGTGGCCAACTAAGATGCCATGATAAAGGTTGAGGCTCTTACGCCACTAGATTCTCTCACTGGTAAAAGCCACCTTCACATGAACATGTTTAAGAAATCCAACAGTCGAAATAAACAATCAACATCAGGGATGATAACACATGCAAGTTTCTGAATATCCCCCTCTTCTAAGGTGGTCCATTAAGTACCTTCTCACCTACATGTGGCTTTTGTAGTAAAATACCTACATCACTATTGATCGGGCTCGAGACCATTATTCTTAGAAAAATCCCCAAACCAGTCATCAAACGAAACGTATTGTATCAGATAGGGATCAAGTTCATTCAAAAATGACTTCACATGGATGATGAGTTTCTTAGCTAGTGGGGGGGGGGTTCTTTTCACTTAATCCCAAACATTGGACCGTGGGGGGAATTCATCGTACATATCACCAATAATATGGACTCCCAAAATGAGCCAGATGTCCCAAAGGTTGACGTTATCCTCCCTGTGGGTCAAATGGAAAGTGTGGGTATCTGGAAACCACCTAATTGAATGCTATACAATATGGTTAGTAGGACGATGGTTGTATGTCTGAAAGATCCAAGCAACCTCATACAGTCCCACAAGTTGTAGCTTTTCTCGGAATTCTTCCCAAATATGGCGAACTTGAAAGGAACGCAAACTATCCAATCCAAATGTGCCTCCAAGGAAATGGTCCCATTGAGATGAACAACCATGATGATCATTTTATATATCCTTCCTCGTGATTCTCTAATAATAGTGGGTAGTCTGATTAGGATTCCACCACACCCCTTATAAGGTTTGAAGCACATAATGCAGCAAGGGTCCCGATGTAGTCTCTCTATGAAGGTACCTTCTCTTGGTAGAGATCAAGGCCATCAGAGTGGAAGTATTATTTATCCAGGTAGAGGATTGATCAGTATGGTTTGGCGTAAGGAACATTGTTTCCTATAAAAGGCCAAACCCATAATAAGGAATCATGTGTAAAAATGGGTAATCCCTTTGACCCACTATGAGAATACATGAAAAAGATTGGTTAAATGGAAGGACCAGAGTCTTGTTGTCAACTGATGATGTTGTACCCCTTGATCATTCATCAGTTGAAGAAATATAAGAATCAATAGTAGCCATAGAATAAGATAGATGTTTTCAGCTTCTTGAGAATCAGCCATTGTAACCTGCATTGGATGACCCAAAAGTCAATGATAAGTCTTTCCGATAATAATTGTTGGGAAAAGATTATGAAACAAACTTGACAAAGGACTTAAAACATGTTTTCAAAATCCTTCACATACTATTCCTAAAAATAGTACATGTATAGATCATTCCACAAACAGTATAACATGTGGAGTCTACTTCACCAACAACTATGGTGCATGGATACTATTCACTATGTACAACCATGGTTTTCGGAATGACCGTTAGGCGAAGGCCCATGAACCATTGGCCGGTAAAAATAATGGTCAGTGGAATGTTGAAACTGTGAACCTCAGCCTCAGTTATGTTTGCATTCATAAGTTGTGGATTAATATTTATGTTTTATTAATAGTTTTGAAGATTGGTATGCAAACAATTCAGCTGTGTAGCCTTCTTCTATGCGGAATCAGGATTTTAAGATATAAAATTCCACAGTGGTGCTCTTGAAAACCAAAATTTGGTATGAGGACAGAGTAAATGGCGAAGGAATCAGTTCACAAAATTTACAGAAAAACTCACAAACGTGGTCCCCACAAGGATCCCAGTACGTAAAAGTGAAGGATTCTAGGAAACCCGGAGCACTTTCCACCACAAGGAATGGTAAAAGACAATTGATATGGGCCCTTATATATAAGTGTGGTCCCCCCTACCGAGTCTACCAGTTCTACAACAAACCATTTCAATGTAGGACCGCTTCTACATGGAAAATATTCCCCTTTTCATTCTGAATGGACACTATTCCGATGGGGGAATTTGTAGGGTCCTAAAATTCCACAAAAGTGAAAAAATAACCCCAAAATAACATTGCAGAAGGAATTATGAACTTCTATAAGTTTATTAAGATGAAGGGACTCAAATTGAGTATTATTTATTTGATGGAACTTGATGTAATTCAGGTTTTGAGATGGCCCACGTACCATCACTAGGAAAGGTATGTGAAGAAGCAAGATCGCGAATCTCATGGTATGCAGGACAGTTCGTGAACTACTGACCCATGAAACAATGTCCAACGAGTAGGGAGAACCACGTGGGTTAAAATCATTTATTCAATAATGTATTAACATCATTACTTTACCATATTCCCATGCATTCTATAAAAACATTCTAAGATTCTAATCATAATGGGGATCAACATGGTGAGTAGATGAACTACTCATCGAGCCATTGCCCCTTATAGCAATATCATAGACCCATCCTTTCTCAGGAAGCTAAACACGGAAAGAACATGGAAAAACTTGTGCGTCTTTATCCCTTTTGGAAAAGGTAAGAACACCTGGTGAATTGAGATGTGGGGTAAGTAAGGAAGACAAATGACAAATTAAAAATGGAATGCATCCAAACATTCACATCTAACCACTTCCATCATCTCCAGTTTCATCCCCAACACACACATGCATAAACCGATGCATCTCTTCAGTCTAGGCATCAACTATTTCCACAAACAATAGGCCTCCCAACCCCCACATATCACAACTACCATCGAGGATCACATCACAACAAAAGAATTGGGAATACAAGCATCATATCAATTGGGCTCTTGTCCCTTAAACAACCAAGAGGGTAATGAAAAACCCTTCAATGAATTTTCCTTATGAAACAACCAGTTCATTAATCCATCTTAAATTAACTAATTTATTATTCTTTGGTTCCAACTTTGGGAATCCTAAACAGTAATCTATCATAAATTTATTGAACATAATTACATCAATAATTTGATTAACATTAAATTAAAAAAACAACAACGATGACCAGATTAGTTTACATGGATCTTTATATTTATTCAATCTATTATCAACTAATTCCAGGTTTAGGATCATTACCAAATTTTATCATGAAATAAAATCTAACAGAGAAAGCATAGATATCACATTGTCTATAAAAATAAGAAATAATAACATACGATAGATATTAATTTATTTATCAACTTAAAATATTTAATATTTCAATTCCATTTTAGATCCAGTTGGTTAAAAAATGATAACAATACAGTTTCTTGATAATGAATTGAGATGCAAAAAATCCCTTACCTCAAATGGTTCTTGACATTATTTATATGAGAACGAGCCACATAATGGGTAATGATATCCTCCCCCCGTGAGAACTGCATCCACTCATCGATGAAGAGACACCACTAGACCAGTCAACACAAAAGAAACGTACATTAGGAACATGGATATAGATTTGTACAAAAGGGAATGGAGATTCATACAGAGATGAACCCAAAATAATGACGATAGATCATACCTTATATAGAATATTGATCGATACTAATTGGTTGCATTAAAACAGATGGGAACCAATCCATGGAGGAATGTTTAATCACACAAATCCTACGAGAAGGAATGAAATCTTTGAGCATCTCACACCAGAGAACAAGGAGAAATAACTAGGGAGAGATATATCTTGTCCCATTCAATGATTTAATAGAGATCGTTTTAAGATATGCTGTATCTTCCATTAAAAGTGGATCACATTAAACCACACAATTTTACCAATTAAAAGCATATCAAGCCTTAAGAAAACTAATATAGAAGTTATGGCATTGGAATCGGCCTTAGATTCCTTAAAATGAGGCTTTAAATGCATTTTATGTAAAAGGAATATTCAATGGGGTGAAACTGTAGGAAGCTGGAAACATTGTACAACAAAAAAGAAATTTTGAATGGGAACAGAGGCTACCATTGGAACCTCACCATTCTGGATATATTGTTCAAGAACATGAAATTTCGAAAAGGAAACATAGGTTACCATTGGAACCTCACTGTTCTATAACACTGTTCATGAACACGAAATTTTGCAATGGAAATAGTGGCTACTGTTGGAACCTCACCATTCTAGAAACACTGTTCATGAACTCAAAGTATGGAAATTTAAATATAGGCTACTGTTGAAACCTCACCATTCTAGAAACACTGTTCAGGAACTAGAAATTGGGAAAAGGAAAAAGAAGCTGCCATTGGAACATCACTGATCTAGAAACACTGTTCATGAAGTCCAAATTTCACAAAGGAAATATATGCTACCATTGGAACCTCTTGGTTTTGGAAAAACTATTCACAAACTTGAAATTTGTAAAAGGAAATAGAGGCTATCATTGGAACCAATCCATTCTATAAACACATTTCCTAAAATTGAAATTTGGGAAATGAAAAAGAGGCTACCGTTGGAACCTCACAATTCTTGAATCACTGTTCAAGAACTCCAAATTTGTCAAATGAAATAGAGGCTGCAGTTGGAAGCTCACCATTTGTGAAACATTATTCACCTAAGACTACTATATGAACTATTCACATAAGCCTACCATTTGAACTATTCACAAGGACAATATTAGAACTATTCAAATAAGCATACCATTGGAACTATTCACAAGGATACTGTTGGAATTATTCACATAAACATACCGTTGGAACTGTTCACATAAGCCTACTATTGGAAATTTTACAAGGCTATTGTGGGAAGTTTCACCTAACACTACCATTGGAACTATTCACAAGGCTAACATTGGAACTATTCTCACAATCCTATCATTGGAACTGTTCACACGGATTCCTTTGGAACTATTCACATAATCCTACTATTGGAACTGTTCACAAGGCTACTGTTAGAACTGTTCACATAATTCTATGATTGGAGTTTTTCACAAAATCCTACCATTGGAACTGTTCCCAAGGCTACCATTGAAACTATTCACATAAGCGTACTATTGGAAATATTTACAAGGCTACCATTTAACTGTTCACATAAGTCTGTCATTGGAACTATTCACAAGGCTACCTTTGGAACTATTCACATAAACCAACCGTTGAAACTATTCACAAATGTTTAATGTTGGAACAGTTCACATCGGTCTACCTTTGCAACTGTTCACATTAGTCTACAGGTACCACTTTTAACATCGGTTTATCAGTGGAATAGTTAATATCAGTTTACTGGTGGCACTGTTCACACTGGCCTCATCGGTGGAACTCTTCACACAGGTCTCACCGGTTGAACTCTTCACACCGGTCTCACTGGTAGAACTATTCACCGAATGGGAAATTTTGAAAAGTGTTGGGGATAAGTCATCTTTACCCCCACAAGACCTCAAACACTAGATTTTCTCATTGGAATGGACCAGAGAGGTCTGGTCGATTACATCAGATACCTCTCAAATCATTCTTGTCGTCGAGAATTCAAAACCTACAATAAGGGAAAAAAATGGGTTCCGAACAAACACCCATCGAGATACCTCTCAAAATAGAGAAATCCACAAAAAGCATCCAAATAATGCAATTTCCTAAATAGGAATGGTCCAAAAATGCAAAGAGAACATTTTATTAAAATGAAAAGAGTCAATCCTAAAGAGACCCGGGGTAATGAGCATGTATATATGACCCACGTTCCCAGGTACTCTTCTATATGACACCGTGTCTCCCCAATACATGATCAAAGGTGATAGAACGCCTACTCAACAAATTCTCTTGAGGTCTTGGATTTCTATCGACCGCTCCTTGAAAGACGCATCATTTTCAACATTGATCTCACCCCAATAAATGATATGCGAATCATCATACAGATAACGACGAAGCTGTGATACATGGAAAACATCATGCTTACCTCTCATCTTAAAGGGATGTGCTAGTCGATATTCCATGACTCCAATACAAAGAAAACACCTCGAAAGGCCCAAAAAACTGGGGAGAAAGCATACTCTCCTTAACAAACCTTCACTTCCAATTACATGGATTCACCTTCAGAAACATGTGATCCCAAACATCAAACTCCAAAGGTCTCCCCCTTTGATCAACATATGATTTCTAACGATCATGGGTTTTCTTCATCCTCTCACGAATCACCTAAACCATCTCTGTTGTATTCTTCACTAGTTCTAGTCCGAGAATATCAATCTCTCCACCCCCAATATAGTAATACAAGGAACAAAAAGGTCAGATATACCAGGCCTCAAACGTCTCTATACCAATGGTGGAGTGAAAACAATTGTTGTAAGTGAACACCACCATGGTTAAGTGCCTCATCCACAAACCTCCAAAATCTAGGACACTAGTGGGTAACATGTCTTCAAGTGTCTGGATAACCCGCTCTGTATGACCGTCTGTCTATAGAAGAAAAGCAATGTTATGGAATATATGAGAACTGAAAGCATGCTAGATACCTCTCTACACCCTGGAGTTAAATAAGGATCTGGATCGAAAATGATTGTCCTCAGGACTCGGTGGAGTCTCACCACATCCTTCGGATACTTCCTTGACCAAACTTCCAATGAGATCTACTTATTGGTTGCTTTAAAGTGGGATGATTTCATTAAACGATCCACTACCACCCAAAAAGAATCATGTCCTCCCAAAGCTTGAGGTATACTAGAAACAAGGTCCATTGAGATGTCCCCCCACATCCACTGTGGAATATCTAATGGATGGAGGTAACCACTAGGGACATGGTGCTTAGACGCGACCTTCTAGAATTCCAAACATTGAGACACAAACTCTGCAACTGCATGATTTATCCAAGGCCACCAAAAATGACTCCTCAAGTCTTGACACAAATTTTTCATGCTCAGATGCACCACAAAAGTATAACAATGGAACTATATGAGAATAATCTCGTGCAACGCCAAATGAACTAATATGCTTCCGTGATAGAACACTCATTGTTTTTCATCCTCATACCAACAATCTAGGGCTTCATCACAAACAACTCAGTCTCTACAGACCTCCACCTCAAGATCCCCAATCGGGACTCTTCCACCTGCTGAACTAGATATGACTACACCGTAATATGAAAACAGCAACATCTGCCCCCAACATCTCCCATATTGAGATGTAATGTTGAATGTTTTTCTATAGCTCTCAAGGAATCACCAAATTGCACAACACATCAGATAAAAAATTCCCTTTTTTAGGGGTATATGATATTTCAATGTTTTATTACTATAAGAACTCCATCCACCGAATATGTCACATGTTTAAGTCACTCTGGGAGAAAAAATTCTTCTTGATCTTCTGATCAGTGGAAACCACAAAGCACTCGTCCATGAGGTAATATCTCCACAACATCAGAGCATACACCATGGCTGGAAACATAAGATCATGGGTGGAATAGTTACATTTATGGGGACAATACTAAGGAGACCCATAAGAAACAACTGATCTCTGCTGCATTAGAACACAGACTAACCTCGGATGTAAAACATCAAAGAAAATATCAAACTTGTCTCCCTCTACTGGAGACAAAGAATTGGAGAACTTACTAACCTCTCGATTAGATACCTAGAAGTATCTTGAAACATATAAATCCACATGAAATCATGATCCTACATAGAAAATTATTTACGAGGAGTCGCAACCCGTGAGAAATTAGCTACGAACCTCCTGTAGTAGCTTGCAAGACCAAGGAGACTTCACACATCTTCCACAATCTAGGGGATACCCTAGACACAACTGCTTATATCATCGATGTATCCAAAACTACTACCTGGTGGGACAAGACATGCCCCGTGAAACTAACTTATCGGGCCCAAAAATCACTCTTCAATAAAATCCCAAATGATTGATGTTGATGAAGAACCCCCAAAACAGCGTGTTGATGCTCTGAATGATCCTTCTCAGCCATGGAGTACACAAGGATTTCTTCAATGAAAACCACCATGCACTTATCCAGGAAATAACAAAACACTGAGTTCGTCTATAACATGAACACAGATGGAGCATTTGTTAAACCGAATGACATTACAACGAACTTGTAATTCCCATGATGACAATAGAAAGTATTATTTGGGATATCCACATCTTTAAAAGCCATCAAATGATATCCTAACCGCAATTCAATCTTTTAGAACCAAAATTCACCATTAAGTTGATCAAATAAATCAAAATCCGTTGAATATTATAGAGATTCTTCACAACCAAATTTTTTATGTGCCATAATCGATACACAACTGCAAACTTCCATCAACCTTCTTCATGAAAAAAACTAGTGAGCCCCACGATGGCACACTCAACAGAAGAAAAAAACACTACAATAGACCATCAATCTGTATATGTAGCTCTCAGAACATGGAAGGGGCTATCCTATATAGATACATAGAGATAGGAAATCCTCCTGGTTATAGCTCGATCCCAAACATAATCTCTCATCGAGGGGGTAATGATACAACATATTTTGGAAAAACATTTGGTTACTTATCTACAACCGTAGTAAACGCAAATTTCCAAACCTCTGAAGAAATCAATATATGCTCAGCCAACATGGATTAAAAGGAATGAACATGCCTTTGACCCAACTTACGGTCTCTCTGCCAACAAACACCACTAGATCACTATCCTCATCGAAGAACACAACCAGTCTCCTGAAGAAATCCACAATATCCTATAATTAATAGAACCAATGCATGCTGAGGATGAAATCATATGGTTGTATCCGTAAACAAAAGAAATCACCCAAAGAGGGTTGCTACCCCAGCACTAGCTCACAGTCTCTACATACATCAAACAAGTGAGCTCGAACTCCAACTAGCATAGTAAAAGCCAAGGGAACTAGAATCCAATCTACCTCAAGCCCCTGGAGAAACGATATGCTGAGGGATGATACATACCCCCGGTTGAACAGAATCTCTTCTACCCTTAAAACAATGAACCCCGAACCGTATATCTGCTTCGCAAGGAATCATGGCGACTCCCCTCTCATAATGATCTGGTTTGGGCCAATGTCCTCTTGATGACCTCTGCCCTAACCAGTGCCTCATGATATGACTTCAAAATAAATGGGGTGACCTGGCCCTAGATCTATGATTGTAATTCCTCCTCAAAATTCCTCTCTCGAGCCTCCTAATTTGGAAAGAGGTTCAAAGCATATCATAAAAGGTTCTTGAAATAGATTCCAAACTCTCACAAACTAGATATCCCCTATCAAAGGTATAAATATCATGGAAACTGGATGACTTTGTTGTCAAAGAAAAAAACTCAACTCTAAAAATTTCTCAGAACTCCTCCCATGGGATCAGAGACTCCTAATGATCCCAAGAAAAATATAAAATAACTACCTTACTGCTCCACATAGCATCGTCACAACAAAAGAAACCCAGTGCTCCTTCTGAGCATGGATCGAACTAAATCCTATCTCGACCTCCTCCACCCAGTCATCCATGGCTGCATCTAAAACACAGCCCTCATACTTCTACAAACTCTACCATAGAAACCCTTGGAGTTTCCTCCTCCTTGTGTCGTCAACATCAACCTCTACTCTAGTGCAATCTTCTAGCATAGCCTATTGAACATCTTTTATGCGATCCTAATGAGGTTTTCAACCTAGATCCATACCTGCAAAATAAAAAATAGTTAGATCTCTTAAACCTTGATCTTGGAAGACTCAACATTAATTAATTCATTTCATTTATTCATTTTAGGTTGACTTATCCCAAGGTCTACCCATTCAAACAGAATAACAAAGAACAATTATGCATGATCCTTTCCTATGTCTCTACACTAGAACTAGTATCACCTTCATTAGTAGCCATTATAAACATAATGGTTTGTGAATCAAATAATAAGGAGATATAAATGACTATGTTTCATATTTTCTTCAGTGTTTACATAACTTGATAAACATGGCTGACACTATTTCCCTACCGACCCATACATCCTCACATGTGCATAACACCAAAATCCATCATATCACTCAACCATCCTTTGATACCACTCTTTCATGACCACATCCCCACATGGTGTACCCCTCTTGGACTAGAAATGTGTGAAGGTAGACTATGATCTCTGAGACGTTCCTCCAGTTGACCCTGGGTTGTAAACTAGCACTAAGGGTATAGTAAACAAAAAAATGGGAGGCATTACGCTCTAAGAGAACACATCTGAAAGAGAGAGATAATATAGACACCAAAAAACTCTAACTCAGTCTGAAATATAAAAGAAAACCCATGTGAGCATATTTAATGTCATGAAAAACTAGTACAACATAAAGGTAAAATCTTCAAGTAATAATTGAAAGTAAAAACTAAAGAAACCACAAACTCCAAACAGCTCCTACAACCCCATTCTATTAAAAACCATCCGGATCTCCAACCTGATTTAGGTTACATGAAAACTATTTATATAGATATAGTGTTAGTATAAAAGTATACTCAGTAGGATCCACCCCATAGCCTCTCGTGATAATGTAATGAAAGCCTCCTAAAGCATAGTGAATAAAAATTGAAACTAAACCATCACCTAAATATGTATATTATGTTCCCAGCCTCACCATGGACAATATCACAAAGTATTACATAAAAGATTATATAATATAATAATTAATATCAAGGGTTACCCTCTACTACTTCCCCACTAGTTTTTCACTTTGCCTCAATGTCACACACCCTAATACATCTCTCTCTAAAATGGTCTGCTGCACACACCTTGGAGAAGCACCACAATAGCCACCTTATGAAACAAAACAACCAAATCCACGTAAGAAAAGTAACAAGGTAGTTTCTGTGAGACCCCAAATCTCTCATAACGTGTATTATACATCAGGCATTATACATCAAGCCATTACAGACCACACACCAAGTAATCATCCTCAACCCATCAAAACCCATACACGTTACACCTATAGTATTCCATAGAAAACTATATCCAGAATACATGTGTGTGAATAAACCCAAGCCTTTACATCCCTATACACACACATATGGGGAAAACTAATAGTTGTGCCTACCAGCGCAAGTAGCTACCAAGAGAAGAGAGCATGGACAAAGGGGTAGTCAACCATCCATCCTTCCACCAAAATGTTCGGTAAAAAACACACCCCCCAGTGCTCAGAATACCCAGGGTGTCAGTTTCCCTAACTGATGTGTTGGAGTAGCATATAGAAACCCAAAATTCAAAAAACATACTATATGTCACCACCACACTATGGGAATAACCTAGTCATATACTCAAATGAATATAACATCTCTCGTACTCCCGACTACAACTTCTAATACTATGTGTCTATAAGCATTCAACAATTTAAATCCCTTTATTACATTACTTAATTCCCCTTTTATTAGTTTCACATTACGTTAATAAATTTATTACACATTAATTAACAATTAAAACATTATATTTCATTAGAATCACACCCATAGTCCACCATTCCTTTAAAATTTCTACCACAACGTTGCATCCCAGTGAGCTCTTACCCCATTGGTAGACATCATTTATTCAATCATTTATTAACATCATTACTTTCCCGTATTCACATGAATTCTATGCAAACATTCTAAGATACTAAACACAAGGATATCAACATGGTGTGTGGATGAACTACCCGTCGAGTCTTTTCCATAAATTTCAACAATGTAGACCCATCCTCCCTTAGGAATCTAAACACGAAAAGCATGTGGCATACCCCACATGTCTTCACAACTTTTGGAAGGAGGTAAGCGAACTAGCTTCCCTGAGTAGGGGGGAATGTAAGGGAGATAAACATTCATAAAAAAACAGCAATCATCCACACATTCACATTCGACCAGTTCCATCATCCCTTGTGTACTCCCTGACACACACATGCATTAACTAACACATCTCACCACTTTAGGCAACAAACTCTTCCACAACCAACAAGCCTCTCTACCCCCCACATATCACAACTACCTTACAGACTCACATCATAACAGAATAAGCATGAAATCAAACATCATATCCATTAGGATCCTTCCCAATAAACAATCAAGAGGGTAACATAGAACCCTATAAGGAATTATATTTTATCAAACTAAAATTTCTTTAATTCATCATGGATTAACTGATTTAATATTTGTAGGTCCAAAATTCGGGAGACCTAAAAAGTATGCTATCACAAATTAATGAAACATTCTTACTGCCTCAATTTGATTAACACAAAATTACAACATTAGAAACAACAAAAATGACCAGATTAATTGACATGCCTATTTTTCTCTTGACAAACAAATATATATTAATTCCATATTTACCTTCATTAATGATTTACATTCAGAATGAAATGCTAACAAAGAAAGCATAGATATCACAAATTCTAGGAAAACTACATGCAATAACATACAATCAGTACCTATTAATTTATCAGGTTCAAATATTAAATATGTTAATACCATTGTGATCTAGTGGGGTAAAACATGATAACTCTATAGTTTCACCTAATGAATAGATAAGAAATGAATCCCCTACCACAAATGGTTCTTAACGTTCTTTATACGAGAATGTTCCACACAACGAGTAACGATCTCCTCCCCCCGTCACAACTGTATGCACCCGAGGGTGCCGAGACACCACCACACTGGTCATCACCAAAGAAAAGCCCATTAGGAGCATGGAAAAAGCGTTTCATAAAAGGGAACGGAGAAACAGAAGGAGATGAACACAAAATAATGATGACATATAATACGATATATCTAAGATTGATCGATACTTCTTGGTTACATAAAAATAGAGGGGAATCAATCGAAGGAGGAATGTTCGATCACACAACTTCTATGGGAAGGAATGAAAGGTTTGAGCGTCTCACACTAGAGAATAAGGAGGAAGAACAATGGAGGGAGATATCTCATCCCTTCAAAAGATTTAATGGAGTAGTGGTTTATGATACATTGGAATTTCCATTAAAAATGGATCACATTAAACAACATGGTTTGACCAACAAAAAATCTAGATCCTTAGAAAATTTATTATATATGGCCTTTGAATCAACCATAGTGTCATTAAAACAAGGCTCTAAATGAATTTTACATCAATGTAAACGTCAAAGGGATGAAACTGTGGGATGTTGGAAACACTGTATAACAATCATGAAATTCATAAAAGGAAATAGAGGCTACTATTGGAACCTCACCGTTCAGGAAACAATGTTCATGAACTCAAAATTTGGAAAAAGAAATTGAGGCTACCATTAGAAATTCACCATTCTGGAAACATTTTTCATGAAACAGAAATTTGGAAAACAAAATAGAGGATACCGATGGAACCTCACCATTCTAGGAACAAGGTTCATGAACTTGAAATTTGGATGAGTAACAAGAGGCTACAATTGGAACCACGCATTTTTGGAAACACTATTCATGAACTTGAAATTTGGAAAAAGACATACAAGATACCGTTAGAAACTCACAGTACTGGAAAACCTATTAATGAACTCATAATTTGGAAAAGGAAATAGATACTACAATTGAAACCTCACCGTTTGGGAAACACTATTCATGAACATGAAATTTGGAAAAGGAAATAGAGGCTACCACTGGAACATCACTATTCAGGAAACATTGATCATGAACATGAAATTTGCAACAGAAATAGAGGCTGTAGTTGGAACCTCTCCATTTTGGGAACACTATTAAAATTGGGCTATCATTGGAAAAGTTCACATAAGCCTACCATTAGAAATGTTCAAAAAGAAACCATTGGACTGTTTACATAAACCTACCATTAGAACTATTCACAAGGCTACCGTCTGAACTTCTCACATTAGCCTACCGTTAGAATTGTTCACATAATCCATCAATTTGAACATTTCACTAGTCTAACATTGGAACTATTCACATAAGC
Source organism: Viscum album (assembly GCA_963277665.1). Classification (NCBI taxonomy): domain Eukaryota; kingdom Viridiplantae; phylum Streptophyta; class Magnoliopsida; order Santalales; family Viscaceae; genus Viscum; species Viscum album. The sequence continues at coordinate 510,627,287 of OY728141.1, read as the reverse complement.
CTAACATTGGAATGGTTCACAAGCCAACTGTTGGAACTGTTAACATAATCCTACTATTGGAACTGTTCTCAACGATACCATTAGAACAATTCATATAAGCTCACCGTTGGAATTATTCACAAGGCTACCATTAGAACTGTTCACATAATCCTATCATTGGAAAAGTTCATAAGGCTACCATTGGAACTATGCACATAAGCCAACCGTTGGAACTGTATACATAGGCATATCATTGGAACTGTTCACAAGGATACTGTTGGAACTGTTCACATGGTCCTACTATTGGAACAGCTAAGATGGCTATCGTTGGAACTGTTCACACAACCCTGTCATTGGAACTATTCACAAGGCTGCCGTTTAAACTATTCACATAAGCCTATGGTTGGAACTATTCACATAAGGTTACCATTGGAACTGTTCACATCGGTATACTGTTGGAACTTTTCACTTCAATCTATCTGCTGCACTTTTCACATCGGTCCACCGGTGGCACTATTCACATCAGTCTACTAGTGGCACTGTTCACACCTGTCTCACCAGTGGTACTACTTACACATATCTCACCAGTGGCACTATTACCACTGATCTCACCAGTGGAACTATTTACCATCTTTTAAATTTTGAAATGTGTTGGGGATAAGTCACATTGAACCCTAAAACACCTCAATCACTAGAGTTTTGCAGAGGAATTGACCAGAGAGGTTTGGGCCATTACATGATGAGACCCCACTGGTATTTATTCCTCACAACCTACCTTTCCCTTTTGGTGTTCGAATATTTACTTATGCTATGTCTGATCGATGGGAAAGAGACAATTATAAGAGGTGGATGTCATTTATTATTTATGATGGGAGTGATTTTTAATTCATGATATAAATTATTTATCTTTCTATTTGATGATTACATTAATTATATACTTATTTTGGTTCTATTATACATCTTCTATTTCATGTACATTATCACTTTGGATTGTTGATCATACTAATTTTTAATAATTTAACATCCAATATTTTGTGGGAAATTAATTCCCTCTTGTTCTTATAATTTGCTTGGTACAACTGGATAACTCATGGGGTTCATGATTTCCCTTTAATATATGTTAGTTATCGGTTGAGTATTTATTTACCTGGGTATCTTGGTCAGTTCATGATAAAGTAGTATCAATGATACAGTTTTAATATCATTCCTTGATGTTCGAATCAGGTTTTTGATATCTATTTGGGACTTCTAATGTAGTAGTGAACGAGTTCCTAGCTAGATCTAATCATTAAAAGAAATGAGCTTCTATGGGTGTTTTGGGAATGGAATATTAGGTAATAATATGATCTATTTCTATTATTTTTCTACCTTTTTATTCAGATTGGTTGAAATAAAAAATGATTTATCATAGTAGAAGTGATTTATTTTTCATTGATCTTGTTCGAGTTGTTGATCTACGTAGTATTTTGAACAATTCTATTTCATTACTGATTTTCTGTAAAATTATTCATTTAAGAAGACTTGTGAGTAGACCTGAAGATGAATATACCATTTAACCATAACGATCAGATACTCCCATAAAATAGAATCATATTTAGATTATTGTGATTTTTATACAAGTGTTGGGAAATACCCTATCACCAAATCCCATTCAAGATCTTGATGTTGATCCACAATGGTATGAGTCATGAAATCATGATTAGGATTTCATACACCATAATACACAATCATTAAAATCTAGAACGATACTCAAGAGGTTGATTATTTGTTGATAAATGTGTATATTCTATTTGATTTCTTGGAAACACAATTGAAATAGGAACCCCTCAAGATAAAGGGGCTTAGAAAGCGATAAAGAGAATTAATGGTGATATTAAGGAAGTGTAAGGGTTTATATTGGAAGGAAATCATGGTTATTTTGAGTGATCAGTTCTATCTATACTGTATTGTGTTGGCCAAGGCAATATGGTTTTTGAAACATTACCATGATGACATGATTCTTACGGAGTATGTTATTTTATTTTTTCGGTTTTTTCAATTTCCACATGATATTGTATAAAATGAGAAGATTAATACATTATTGATATTGATGGATTTTTTTCGAAATATTCATTCCCATGTATTCGTACCGAATCATGCTTCTTAGACTAACATAAATGATAAGGATATTATAGTTGAGCTTGACTTGGCAGAAAACTCATGATTGAAGAGAGTTCCTTTATCTCCCTATGAAATTTAAATGAGTTATTTTAAAAGAAATAGTAAGTTTTATTAGTCTCATGGTTGTTCTTGAGAGGTGGCATCCTCTATCCATCCCAAATTACTTGGTAGAGTTCTGTTGTCTTTCTTCTAATTTGGAAATTTTGTCAATTTGAGACAAGATTTTACATAGGAACCCAAGATCTATATTTATTATGGTAACTCAGGAAACAATCATAAATTATTCCATTTAATTTATGATCCACAAGTTGAAAAGGGAACAATAGTGTCTTAAATTACTATAGTGAAACCAGGTAATTCTTGAACAAAGGGGTTCCAGGTACAAGAATTCAGAATGAAACATAATCATATAGTGTAAGTCACTCTAGAGAATGCTCATATGAGTATAATTATTGTGAGTGGTACCATAATTATAGAATTATCTTTAGTGACTTATTTTTTTTGATACACCTGAATCTCATGAATTTGTATCATCTGCTATTATGAAAGTAATAATTTTTCCTATGATTCCTTTATCTTAGATGTTGGATATTACTACACCCCTTGGATGAAGACAGAGCAGGGTATCTGTAGTTATGTTTTCATATTCCCTTAATGAATTAATGAACTTATGTGGTATTTTATAGTTCACAACATTAAACCTATTGATTAATTTTTATGTATGGATTTGATCAATTATAATATGTCTTGAATATACTATTATCATTGATGTGTCCCCCTTACCACACATAATGGGGTGTGCTGTATATTTCATGTATAATGGGAACTTAGTTCTAGTAGAGGCAGGAATTCTTATCATGTGTTAGGGAATGTAATATTAGTCATCAAATTTGACCTAAAGTAACAGTATTTGAGTAGCGATCTCCCCTAGTTTTGATCGAATTTCCTAACATTTTTTCTTGTGATTTATTTGGTTCCCATCACAAATAAATGTAGAAGTTCTATTTATTTAGTGATAGTACTCTGTTGATATCCATTCCATCATTCTACATGGAACTTGCAGAAATGATATAGTTGAATACTACGTTGGATAATATAATAGAGAAAATATTTATACACCCAAGTCTCTCGCACAGGGTATAGCATGTTCCCTTTTTATTGATTACTGATTAAAAACTTCTTCTTTTTATTGATTACCAGAAAATCAATTATGTTATAATGAAGAAAAATTATCTTCACCCTTAGATATATAATATTTTTGACACTTTTAAATGGTGAGGTGGTTCTCGATGATTTATCTTTCATTTAATTATCTCTAGTTGAGAATAAAATAATCTGACACTCATAATACAAACTTACAAAGTAGGTATGACTGTTATGAGTATATTTTCATTCAATGGGGTCTATCCAATGAACCTATATTATTTATGGAATTGATGAATATGATATTCCATCAATATAATGTCAATATTTTGGAGGTCTTTGTGGGTGACATATTTCATTTCTTTATGTTTGAGGAGGATCATGTGACTCATGTTGGAGAAGTTCTAGAAATATTGATAAATAACTAACTTTATGAAAAACTATTAATAGGTGTTTTCTAAATTTAGGAAGTAATTTTCATGTAATTAATGGTCTCTAAAAGGTATTTTAATTGATCTAAAGAATGTGAATAATGTTTTGACAAGTGAACAACCATATAACATTTTCAGGATTTAGTGCTTCTTGGGTCTTGTGGGATATTATAGATGGTTTGTATTGGATTTAAATATATGGCTTATCAGATGATCACTCGCACTCATAAGGGGGTATGTTTTTCTTAGGATGAGAGATTTTATTTTACATTAATTTATTTATAATTTATTTTGACTAATTCACTATCATTGACTATTCTAATGGATAAGAAAAACTATTTATTCTTCTCTGATTCATCAGGTTCATGTTTCGCATTTTTTTCTAATGTAGGGTAATCACATGGTAGCCTAGGGTTTATTTTTTTCTTATAAACACAATAATAACTATTGATTCATTGATCTTGAACTCACATATGTGATTCTTTAACTTAATAGTAGGAGGAATTATCTTATTATAGAATTTTTTGCCATGTATTCTAACCACAATAGTTTAAGTTATATCTTCCCTCAAAAAATCTTGAATCTCTTTGAAAGGCGTTTGCTGGAGTAACTATAGTGTTTTGATGATGAAATTTCCTACACCCTAAATAAAATTAATGTCATTTCCAATGATTTCTATATGAAACATTCAAATCAGGCCCTGATTGCTTCATCATATGAGTATAACATTATGGATATTTTTTTTCGTAGTTTCATTTATGATACTAGGATGAAAAGGAAAAAGGTTTTCTTGGAAATTGTAATGTTCTCCTAGGTTCTTATCAAGATGATTTTTCTAGAAAAAACATATTTATAATGAATTCTACAGTTGTAAATACTATCTTTATACTGGGGAGAAAATTTGTAGAATGTTCATTATATGTGGAGGATATCATTTTTATTGAACCGATATGTTTTACATTTTTAGTGATAATATATATCATGGGTAATTACTATAATTCCAAGTGGTATGCACACCCTAGAACCTTTAATATTTTATACAACAAGCGACATCAATTCTAGTGTCTAGGTATGATATACGACTTTGTTAATTTTTTATCTTCATGTTGTGAATTACTACACGTTATGCCCAAGAACTAGAGACCCTTGGGATTAATTCACTATCATTCTATTCCTACATGGATGTGGGATGAGATCTATATGGACATTGTGGTTTGATTTCCATGTACCCCAAATAATAATAATGTGATTTGTTTTTTTATCGATCAACTACCTAAATTGGCTAACTTAATTCTTATTTTTAATTCTACTAATGTGGATGAGTTTAGAATTATCAATGATAAAGTGATTTCTAATTTTCATGATGTTATATATTCTACAATATAAAATATAGATCCTTGTATTACCCCTTGATTCTTGTAAGTCCTTTACGAGGAGACGGGATCTCTTGTCTGTTTGAGTATGATATACCAACTGCAGAAGGACAGATAAATAGAGAGAGATTTATATATTATTAAGGATATATTTTTGTTCTTGTGTGTTTAATTTTTGAGGACACTAGGATGACCATTTGGGACTATTCCATTCCTCTTATAAGATCATATAGTAGTATAGAATTAGAATGGATCCTTTCGAGGCATTCTATGGTTCTTCGAGAAAATCTCATTTGTACTGGTCCGAGATTGTTAAAAATTATTTGATTGGTCCAATCTTGGACCAAGAGATAAAAAAAGATTTATTTTATTCATTAGTTAAATTTTAGGGAACATATTAATTATAAATTAATTTATGATCATCATTGAATAAATTTTGAGTTCTTTTTTGACATGTTTTTCTTGAGATTTTCACCTTGGTTGGGTCACTGTTGGAATGAGAGGAATGAGAAGATTCATCCAAATTTTTTGGGACCTTTTGGGTTTTTTTAAGATTATTGGAATAGTGGATTTACATTTCCCACTTCCACCACATTTTATGTATATACATAATTTGTTCTATGTATCACATTTATAGAATTATATTTCTTACCGATAACACATCCGGATTTCGGAAGATCTAGATATTGATCCATATTTATCCTTGACTGAGGATCCAATTATAATTTTCCATTCTATGGAAATGCTAATTGTAACACCCCAAACTTCCACGGTACGTTTCCCTTCGAATAATCGATAGCGTGTGTTGTACGCGACCTCGAGTTCTAACACTCACCACAACTAATTAAACTAGCCGTTGTGAATAGTAATACCTACTTTTTGAAATCATATATATTTTATATTTCAAAATGGACTTCATTTTTGGATTCGGAATATTGAAATTAGCCTAGGGTGAAATTTTGGTACTTTTCGGATAACTTTTATATTTTGATGAATAGTGAAAATTACTAAATTTTAATTAAAATCAACTTTTTTAATCAAAATAATTAATAGTGATAAATTGTGAATTTGAGTGGTTTTAAAGTATATTTAGAATATATTTTTACCATTTAATATAATGTTGGTCATTAGACATAATTTTACAATTAAACCGAACATAAACAAGTGTCAATCTTTTTATAGTTATTATCTCTTAAAAACACGCTTTTTGTTTTGACAGCGGGAATTAATTTTAAATTAATTTCTGCCACTTCTGTGTTTTGAATTTAGAAAAATGGATTCCATATTTGGAATCAGGATGTTCAAATTGTGTAAATAGGTAACTTTTATTTTTAGACATTTTGAATAGTTACTGTGGTAAATATTTTATTTACCATGGTTAAAGGGTAAATCCGATAAATAAGGGTTAAAAAATAATATTATAATAATACAAAATTACCCTAAAACGTGTCCTAACCTTATTTGTGGACACATACCCGACCATGGGCATCCTTGGGTCAATTTGAGGACCCCTTGGAGCTACTTGTATGTGGTAGGGACACATTATATTAATAAAGTTAAAATAAAAATAAAAATGGCATAAGCTTACATCTTTTAGAAGAACAATTTTTACATAGGGTTATACATGTTGGATTTTCGATTATAAATATTCATTAGAAAGCTAAAAAGATTCCCTACATGATGATATTTTATTTATAATTTTTAGACATCAGATAAGTTAAATTATTAATGACACAATAATGATGCAATGTTTACCTCATTAATAAATCATTGAAATAAATAATATTATAATGATTAAACTATTATCTAAAACCGGTCCAATTCTTATTGGTTGATGTTATTTAGAATATGAGTCATCTTATCTTCGACCTCAATGATTTCTGGACCATTATAAACCGAATATAATTATATTATAAAGTAATACTTTCACTCTTTCCTAAAGAGCCCCTCCTCTCCCTTATAAAAGGAGACCACTTCTACTCATTCCTCACACCTCTCAAGCCACTTGGCTCGTCCAAACTCTGCCCAACTAAGCTCCCCACATCCCTCTCTTCCTCCTTGAAGCTTCCCCTTAGGCAGAAAGAATTTCAACAAGTCATTTGGTTCTAACCAATGTGAGTTACCTAAATTAAAGGTAACGGTTTCTCTTAAATTATTTTCATTTATTTTGCTTCTCCAACCCCCAAACTCTTTTTATTTCCTTTATTTTGTAACAACACCAGTAACCTCAATATACTAGGATGTTGTTATAATATGGATTCAAACTACACATACACACAACTCCATCTAATGGATGATGAACATAATGTTTCTGTGGATGGCAAACTAACGCCTCACGAAACGATGATTGTTCAAATACATCTTATCGCCTCTCATGGTGGCCATTATGATGTCACTGTAATTAAATATGATATTAATGATATATATTTTATATATAAGCTTCTGTAATTCCATTTTATTTCATACCATTATTCGTTTCATGTTGTATATACATACGATAATTTCATTTGAGGAAGTGCGGACTACCGCCCCCTTAAAATGATATGACTCGTTCATACCACACATGGAACGTATAAAGGATGGTGTTAATGAACTTAAGTAACATGTATAAAATATTATATTATACTGGAATAGTAATATACCTATGTATCATTGGTATTAGATTCTTTTAAAATAAAAATTAAATGGAAGTAGCGTTCGTGCGTACGTACGGACTACCGTCTCCACGAACGCAATGAGATTCATTTTCCATCGTATCCATTCAAGTATAATTATCATTTGATGATTTAAAAATGATGTTTAAAGACTTGATACCATTCTGGATTTGAATAATATACAACTTATCCTTTACAAACATGGATTATGTAATAAAACATATAAAAGAAAATGAGTAAGTTAACACCCGAAACGACGATAATTTTAAGATATTATTATCAAATCAGTATTAAAAGATCATATATGATATCATATTAATTTATATGATTCTTTTATAATTTAGTAACAATTATTTCACTATTATACAGGAGGTTAACCTACCCCAACCAAGGAAAAATACAAGGTAAGGGTTATTTCACAATCTCTTCATTATCCGAGGTTGTATTATACGTAATAATCTACTGGGATCTCTTTATCATCCACATCCATGTTTCTTAGAAATGTATTTCGAAACATTTTTACTATTTACAAGAATATGGGTTAAAGTCATTTATACCCTTGTTTGACTTTTTATAAGAGGTTTATAAAGGAATCTTTCAGTCGTTTTCAAAACAAGGTCCCTTTTTAACCTTTTCGACAGAATTAAGGTAAGAATGTTTTTTTAACTTATACGGCGGGTCCAGCTATTTACCGCCATTATAAAATCTTCAAAGCATCCCTTAACAGCTTACAAGGACATTTTAAAAATAAAGGTTTTCTATTATAAATATGTTATTTTTAAATGATTTAAAAAAAAGAGATATTTCTCTCAAATATATGAAAATCCAGTGCAAATGTATACGTATTTAACGCAAGCATAAAAATGTTTTCAGAAAACCCGACTCTCGAGTTTGGTAGACAGGAAGGGATTGGGAGTGGACCCATCATGGCCGGTAATTAGTCGAGCAGTCTCAGAATTAGTTATTTTGTTTTCAGAAGCTTGCATAATGTTTTCAGAAAAACACTGGAGTGTATTTTAGCAATTTTTAACGTAAGTATCTTCTTAAAAAAAAATTGCATCGGTAGGTCTCATGAGACAAACTAGTGTCTTGGCACAAGGCCTTGACAAAATCTTATTTGTAGTCTTGGCACGAGGCCTTGACTATGTGGTTATGACAGTCTGGCATTATGCATTCCAACATTATGAAAATGGTTATTGATTTTTGCATGTGATTATTCGATTAGTAGAATATCCATGTGAATAAGTAAATGGCATTATTTCATTTTACTTTTGCCATACTATGTTGAAGTTCAATTTTAAAAGGCTTTTGTTTTAGTAATTCATTGCCTTAAATGTTTATGCTTATTTTGAATGTTCCGCTATATTGTTATCCTTACTGGGCATTTGAGCTCACCCCTTTTCTATGTTTTATTTTTTCCCAGGTAGTGAAGAAGTAAATTATGAATGACTTGCAGGGATATTATGAGGGGTTAATAGTGTGGATATGAAGACTTTGTTGTTGTTGTAGTTTTTCACTTTGAAATGTAATGTAAAACTTTATGATTATATCTAGTGTTTCCAAGGCTACTAAACCAATCGGTCTTTCGGGATTTGATCTTTCTTGTGATCATGCCAATGTTATGTAATAATGCACCGACTCTGGGTAGCTGGGGTCGGGGTGTTACAGTTGGTATCAGAGGAAGTTTAGTACAAACCTTGGAAACTAGATTTAGATAAACTCTGATTAGAGCACGTAGACCTAAGATGAACTTTGAGGATTAGTATAGAAGAACTTCCTAGAATTTTGGTATTGTAGAGATTTTGTGAGTTTTCCGAGCAATACATCCCTGTCTGGATACGAGCAGGTAGAGGCGGCTCTGGCACAGATGTACCTAGGGGTAAAACCCGAAAACACCGCTTTGAGCTAGACTCGAACGGGAACTGGTGCACGACAACGGGCCTTGCTGCACTCTTGGTTACGACACTCCCGGGGGATATGCTTAGGATAACTCTCATTTTCTTTACAAATCATTATGAAAGGTTTATGAGTATATACTTCCTCAAAGAAAACATTTTTATGATTATGGATTATATCCATAAATAGTTCAATTTATGTTAAGTGTTTTATAAGTATGGGATTATGTATTTTGATTCATAAACTGATCTAGTTTATGCCATTGTTTAGAAATGGCGCCTAGTGGAAGAAATGGAAACCGTATCAATGCACGCACTCCATGTAGGGATTTCCCTCCTGCTCAAGATAATTATAGTGGGGCTGGTGATGCAACTGGTGCCGATCAGTTAATCACCATACTGGGACAACTTACTCAGGTTATGAATAATAACCTTACCCGTATGGAGCACCCTGATCCACAGTGTGGAGGATCAATGTTAGATCGATTCATGAGGCAACAACCACCAACGTTCAATGGGAGTACAAATCCCTTAGTAGCTGAGCAATGGATATTTTCCCTAGAGAGAATATTTCAGGCTTTGGGGAGCAGTGAAAGGGAAAAAGTTATCATGGCAGTTTACCGCCTCACTGGAGATGCTGATCAATGGTGGTCATTGAATCAAAATACGAAGGAAGATGATGAAGTATCAAATATGGAATGGAGGGAGTTCAAAGATCTATTTTTAGAAAAATACTTCCCTCGCGACCATCGAGCAGATATGGAAAGGCAATTTCTGAGTCTGAGACAAAAGGAGGATGAGAATGTCACAAAGTATGAGGCTAACTTTACAAGGTTAGCGAGGTACGCTGGTGATTATATTTGTAACCCAAGAAGTAAGATTGATCGTTTCTTTGATGGGTTAAAACCATTTCTCCGTCGAGCGTTAGTCTCACAATCCTTTTCATCGTACGAAGACATTTTCTCATGTGCTATCAAGACCGAAAAGGAATTCTCTAAGTCTTATGACTTTAAAGCAAAGCAAGAGAAGAAGAGACCTGCTGATCAATCTGGGAATGGAAATAAGGGGAAGAAGGGAAAGGTTGAATATCCATCTTGTGGTAAATGCGGGAAGAAACATCCTGGTACTTGCTTAAAGGGAATGGGAGTCTGTTACAAGTGTGGTGAAAAAGGCCACCAAGCTCATGATTGCAAGGGGAAGAAGGAAGATACCAACGTTCAGTGCTACAATTGCAGGGAGATGGGGCATTATGCAAATGCATGTCCTAAGCGTCAGGAGAACTTACCTCAGAAAAGGCCAAGGGATCAAGGCCAGGCTTATGCTATCACTACTGCTGAGGTAGAAGCTCAGAAAGACGTGGTGGCAGGTAATTTAATGGTTTCCTCAAGTTTAGCAAATGCATTATTTGATTCTGGATCATCGCATTGTTTCATATCTTCCCAGTTTGCTAAGAAAATTAGATATTTCCAATTTGATTTAATAAGGGAGTTGTCAGTTAAAACTCCTAAGGGAAGTATCGTTGCAACAAAGTTTTGTGAATCAGTCCCCATTAGAGCACATAAATTTTCTTTATCTGCTGATTTCATCGTCATACCTATGATTGAGTTTGATATAATCCTCGGTATGGACTGGCTTTCGGACTATGATGCGAAAATTTATTGTAAGAAGAAAGAGGTTACGATTCTTGATGATAATGATAAGGAGCACCTTATTTTTAGAGCAGAATCGTCACCACCTAATTCTTATTTAGATCCACCCCCAGTAGCTCAACATAATTCAATTATTGGGGAGGAAGAGAATGAAATAACTGTCGGTGAGGAAAGGAATGTTCAAATAGAGGATGTACCTGTTGTGAAAGAATTTGTAGATGTATTTCCGGAAGATTTACCTGGACATCCTCCAGAACGAGAAGTTGAGTTTTCCATTGATTTGATTCCTGGATCAAGGCCTATATCGAAGACCCCTTATATAATGGCCACTGTAGAGTTAGTCGAATTAAGGAAACAACTATAGGAATTGAGTAATAAGGGATTTATTCGTCCTAGTGTTTCTCCATGGGGAGCCCCTGTTCTTTTTGATAAAAAGAAAGATGGATCTATGAGGTTATGTATCGACTACGGGGAGATCAATGCTATAACGATAAAGAACAAGTATCCCCTACCTCGTATTGATGATTTATTTGACCAACTGCATGGAGCTCAATACTTTTCAAAGATTGACCTTCGATCTGGATACCATCAGTTGTGTGTGAAGAAGGAAGACATTCCGAAAACAGCATTTCGAACCAGGTACGGGCATTACGAGTTTACTGTAATGCCGTTTGGATTGACTAATGCACCCTCTGTATTCATGGATCTAATGAATAGAGTTTTCAAGGAGTATCTCGATGAATTTGTGGTGGTATTTATTGATGATATCTTGGTATACTCCAAAACCTACGAAGATCATGAAAATCACTTGCGCATTATCTTGAAGACTCTGAGGAGGCATGAATTATATGGGAAGTTTAGCAAGTGTGAATTCTGGCTTCAGGAGATTTCTTTTCTTGGCCACATTTTCTCCAATGATGGAATCTCTGTTGATCCTTCTAAGACCAAGGCAATCCAAGAATGGCCAGCACCTACGAGTATAATTGAGGTACGTAGTTTTATTGGTTTGGCAGGTTATTATAGACGTTTCGTCCAGAATTTTGCCCGATTGGCTAACCCATTAACGAAGCTCACACGTAAAGGGGTTAAATTTGTTTGGACAAAAGAGTGTGAAGAATGTTTCGAAGAACTGAAGAAAAGATTAGTCAATGCTCCTATATTGACTCTACCATCGGGGAATGATGGGTTCGTTATTTATAGTGATGCATCGAAGAAAGGACTTGGATGTGTCCTTATGCAGAATGATAGAGTTATTGCCTATGCATCACGACAGTTGAAAATTCATGAACAAAAATATCCTACTCATGATCTTGAGTTAGCAGCTGTGATCTTTGCTTTGAAGATATGGAGGCACTACCTCTATGGTGAAAAATGTGAGATTTATACTGATCACAAGAGTTTGAAGTATATTTTCTCACAAAAAGAACTCAACATGAGGCAAAGGAGATGGCTTGAATTACTCAAGGACTATGATTGTACGATACACTACCACCCGGGGAAGGAAAACAAGGTGGAAGATGCTTTGAGTAGAAAAGACCATGGAGTTTGGAACAATATGAGAATTGAAAGGGATCAAATTTTCATGGATCTAGTGAAGATGGACATGGGAATAACCAGGGAAGGTGAAACATCAATGCTTTTTCAAATGGTTGCCAAACCATCTTTACTAGAAAGGATTAAGAGTTCTCAGACCAATGATGAAGAATTTCAGAAGAATATTAAAGCTGTGAATGATGGGAGATTGAGAGACTTTGTGTATGAAGATGGAATTTTGAAATTCGGGAAGAGACTTTGTGTTCCCGATTTACCTGATCTAAAAAGGGAATTGCTGGATGATGCTCATAGTTCCAATTTCTCTATACACCCTGGGAGCACCAAAATGTATAGAGATTTGAAGGAACATTTTTGGTGGGACAACATGAAGAGGGAGATTGCTGATTTTGTGTCAAGATGTATGGTTTGTCAACAAGTGAAAGCTGGAAGGCAACAGCCTGGAGGAGTCATGCAACCTCTTCCCATACCGGAGTGGAAATGGGACAATATTACGATGGACTTTGTCATGGGGCTACCAAAGATTCCTAGAAGGAATGATGCAATATGGGTTATTGTTGATCGTCTTACCAAGTCAGCACATTTTCTTGCTATAAGAGAAGATCTACCCCTGGAACGTCTAGCAAGACTATACATTAATGAAGTTGTGAGACTTCATGGAGTACCCCTATCGATTGTTTCTGATCGTGATCCCCGTTTTACTTCAAGATTTTGGAAAAGTCTTCAGAAATCCCTGGATACTGAACTTCATTTGAGCACTGCTTACCACCCTCAGACAGACGGACAATCAGAACGGACTATTCAAACCTTAGAAGACATGTTGAGATCTTGCTCACTTGACTTTCAGGGTATGTGGGATCAATATTTACCACTGGTAGAATTTTCCTATAACAATAGCTTCCATTAGAGTATACAGATGGCACCATATGAAGCGTTATACGGAAAGAGATGTCGTACACCAACCTGTTGGGATGAAGTTGGTGAAAGAAAACATGTAGGCCCAGAGCTGGTGGAGGAAACAGTGGAAAAGGTGAAAGTAATCCAAAATCAATCAAAGGAGCTCAAAGTAGGCAGAAGAGCTATGCCGATAATCGAAGGAAGGATTTGGAATTTCAAGTCGGTAATCATGTTTTCCTAAAGGTATCTCCATGGAAGGGAGTCATACGTTTTGGAAAAAAAGGTAAATTGAGTCCCAGGTACATCGGACCTTTCGAAATTCTAGAACGAATTGGGGCTGTAGCTTACCGATTGGCAATGTCGCAAAGTCTCTCCAAAGTTCACGATGTGTTCCACGTATCTCTATTGAGAAAATACATGCTTGACCCAACGCATGTACTCACCTATGAGGAATTAGAACTGGAACCCGATCTGTCTTATTGTGAAGAGCCCGTCAAGATTCTTGATACAAGAGAACAAGTACTGAGAAACCGGACGACGCGTCTGGTAAAAGTTTTGTGGAGAAATCATAAGATGGAAGAGGCAACGTGGGAACCCGAGGAACTTATGATGAAGAACCACCTGAGTCGTTTTATGCAGTAATACCCTAGAAATTGCGAGGACGCAATTATTTGAAGGAGGGGAGAATGTAACACCCCAAACTTCCACGGTACGTTTCCCTTCGAATAATCGATAGCGTGTGTTGTACGCAACCTCGAGTTCTAACACTCACCACAACTAATTAAACTAGCCGTTGTGAATAGTAATACCTACTTTTTGAAATCATATATATTTTATATTTCAAAATGGACTTCATTTTTGGATTCGGAATATTGAAATTAGCCTAGGGTGAAATTTTGGTACTTTTCGGATAACTTTTATATTTTGATGAATAGTGAAAATTACTAAATTTTAATTAAAAACAACTTTTTTAATCAAAATAATTAATAGTGATAAATTTTGAATTTGAGTGGTTTTAAAGTATATTTAGAATATATTTTTACCATTTAATATAATGTTGGTCATTAGACATAATTTTACAATTAAACCGAACATAAACAAGTGTCAATCTTTTTATAGTTATTATCTCTTAAAAACACGCTTTTTGTTTTGACAGCGGGAATTAATTTTAAATTAATTTCTGCCACTTCTGTGTTTTGAATTTAGGAAAATGGATTCCATATTTGGAATCAGGATGTTCAAATTGTGTAAATAGGTAACTTTTATTTTTAGACATTTTGAATAGTTACTGTGGTAAATATTTTATTTACCATGGTTAAAGGGTAAATCCGGTAAATAAGGGTTAAAAAATAATATTATAATAATACAAAATTACCCTAAAACGTGTCCTAACCTTATTGGTGGACACATACCCGACCATGGGCATCCTTGGGTCAATTTGGAGACCCCTTGGAGCCACTTGTATGTGGTAGGGACACATTATATTAATAAAGTTAAAATAAAAATAAAAATGGCATAAGCTTACATCTTTTAGAAGAACAATTTTTACATAGGGTTATACATGTTGGATTTTCGATTATAAATATTCATTAGAAAGCTAAAAAGATTTCCTACATGATGATATTTTATTTATAATTTTTAGACATCAAATAAGTTAAATTATTAATGACACAATAATGATGCAATGTTTACCTCATTAATAAATCATTGAAATAAATAATATTATAATGATTAAAATATTATCTAAAACCGGTCCAATTCTTATTGGTTGATGTTATTTATAATATGAGTCATCTTATCTTCGACCGCAATGATTTTTGGACCATTATAAACCGAATTTAATTATATTATAAAGTAATACTTTCACTCTTTCCTAAAGAGCCCCTCCTCTCCCTTATAAAAGGAGACCACTTCTACTCATTCCTCACCCCTCTCAAGCCACTTGGCTCGTCCAAACTCTGCCCAACTAAGCTCCCCACATCCCTCTCCTCCTCCTTGAAGCTTCCCCTTAGGCAGAAAGCATTTTCAACAAGTCCTTTGGTTCTAACCAAAGTGAGTTACCTAAATTAAAGGTAACGATTTCTCTTAAATTATTTTCATTTATTTTGCTTCTCCAACCCCCAAACTCTTTTTATTTCCTTTCTTTTGTAACAACACCAGTATCCTCAATATACAGGGATGTTGTTATAATATGGATTCAAACTACACATACACTCAACTCCATATAATGGATGATGAACATAATGTTTCTGTGGATGGCAAACTAACGCCTCACGAAACGATGATTGTTCAAATACATTTTATCGCCTCTCATGGTGGCCATTATGATGGAACTGTAATTAAATATGATATTAATGAAATATATTTTATATATAAGCTTCTGTAATTCCATTTTATTTCATACCATTATTCGTTTCATGTTGTATATACATACGATAATTTCATTTGAGGAAGTGCGGACTACCGCCCCCTTAAAATGATATGACTCGTTCATACCACACATGGAACGTATAAAGGATGGTGTTAATGAACATAAGTAACATGTATAAAATATTATATTATACTGGAATAGTAATATACCTATGTATCATTGGTATTCGATTCTTTTAAAATAAAAATTAAATGGAAGTAGCGTTCGTGCGTACGTACGGACTACCGTCTCCACGAACGCAATGAGATTCATTTTCCATCGTATCCATTCAAGTATAATTATCATTTGATGATTTAAAAATGATTTTTAAAGACTTGATACCATTATGGATTTGAATAATATACAACTTATCCTTTAAAAACATGGCTTATGTAATAAAACATATAAAAGAAAATGAGTAAGTTAACACCCGAAACGACGATAATTTTAAGATATTATTATCAAATCAGTATTAAAAGATCATATATGATATCATATTAATGTATATGATTCTTGTATAATTTAGTAACAATTATATCACTATTATACAGGAGGTTAACCTACCCCAACCAAGGAAAAGTACAAGGTAAGGGTTATTTCACAATCTCTTCATTATCCGAGGTTGTATTATACGTAATAATCTACTGGGATCTCTTTATCATCCACATCCATGTTTCTTCGAAATGTATTTCAAAACATTTTTACTATTTACAAGAATATGGGTTAAAGTCATTTATACCCTTGTTTGACTTTTTATAAGAGGTTTATAAAGGAATCTTTCCGTCGTTTTCAAAACAAGGTCCCTTTTTAACCTTTTCGACAGAATTAAGGTAAGAATGTTTTTTTAACTTATACGGCGGGTCCAGCTATTTACCGCCGTTATAAAATCTTCAAAGCATCCCTTACAAGCTTACACAGACATTTTAAAAATAAAGGTTTTCTATTATAATTATGTTATTTTTAAATGATTTCAAAAAAAAAAGAGATATTTCTCTCAAATATATGAAAATCCAGTGCAAATGTATACGTATTTAACGCAAGCTTAAAAATGTTTTCAGAAAACCTGACTCTCGAGTTTGGTAGACAGGAAGGGATTGGGAGTGGACCCATCATGGCCTGTAATTAGTCGAGCAGTCTCAGAATTAGTTATTTTGTTTTCAGAAGCTTGCATAATGTTTTCAGAAAAACACTGGAGTGTATTTTAGCAATTTTTAACGTAAGTGTCTTCTTAAAAAAAATTGCATCGGTAGGTCTCATGAGACAAACTAGTGTCTTGGCACAAGGCCTTGACAAAATCTTATTTGTAGTCTTGGCACGAGGCCTTGACTATGTGGTTATGACAGTCTGGCATTATGCATTCCAACATTATGAAAATGGTTATTGATTTTTGCATGTGATTATTTGATTAGTAGAATATCCATGTGAATAAGTAAATGGCATTATTTCATTTTACTTTTGCCATACTATGTTGAAGTTCAATTTTAAAAGGCTTTTGTTTTAGTAATTCATTGCCTTAATTGTTTATGCTTATTTTGAATGTTCCGCTATATTGTTATCCTTACTGGGCATTTAAGCTCACCCCTTTTCTATGTTTTATTTTTTCCCAGGTAGTGAAGAAGTAAATTATGAATGACTTGCAGGGATATTATGAGGGGTTAATAGTGTGGATATGAAGACTTTGTTGTTGTAGTAGTTTTTCACTTTGAAATGTAATGTAAAACTTTATGATTATATCTAGTGTTTCCAAGGCTACTAAACCAATAGGTCTTTCGGGATTTGATCTTTCTTGTGATCATGCCAATGTTATGTAATAATGCACCGACTCTGGGTAGCTGGGGTCGGGGCGTTACACTAATTCATGATCATAAAATACATTTTTTTCTATGTGCAATGGTAGCATGGATTCGATTGTCAAGAGACATGGGAGCATGAGGCATTGATTAGAAAGTTATCTTCTTTTCACATTGGCATGGAAACATATTGACGTGAAATCTAGGGATATGATTTTTTATGATGGAGAGTTTGTAATAATAAAATTACTTATTTTCAAGTACTTCTAATCCCTAGATTGATCTCTTCTTTTATGGATATTTATTTAGGGAGATTCAGATGAAATTTTGAATACTTCAAAAGAATTTTGGGGTTGTGCATAGTAGGCGTATTGTTTGGTAAAACCCTGAGCCCCTAGTGAAAACCATGACACCCTAGACAATGAGGGTTTCCATGGTGTGTGCATAGTTTGGAAAACCGTGTGACCACCTAGGTGAAACCATGTCAATTGGATAGTGAGTCCAGAGGGGGAATATATAAAACCACTCTTTCCATGAATTAACATTACAAAACTTTTGCAGAAATCATTATACAATATACAAACCAACGACCAAAGAACATATTATTTTAGTGACATTTGAAAGCTAAAAACATTGACAATGGTACATGAGTGAGCTACATTTTCTCTCACTACATTCTCAAAGACTACCACCCCTCATTTTCATATTATATAAGAAATATATCTTCTTAAAATATGGAAGGAAAAAAATGGGGTGATCATATATGATCAGTGAGGGTAAACCAGGGGGAAATGTAAGCATAATCATGAGCATAATGGTATGAGAAAATAATCCTAAAAATATAAGATCATACTCTGCATATCAATGGTCATAACCATGAAACATTAAATAAATCATGTAATTTCAAAATACCTTAATTATATGAAAATAAAGAACATTATCTATGATAAAATATATAGTAATAAAAAATGTAATTGTGGTAGACACATAAGCTCATATAATGATATCTATAGTTGAAAATATATTGTTTTCAGGTCCATATTAGTGGAAAAAGTACATTATTGAACTTGTTTGATACCCCATTCCATCCGTATATTACTGAACCCAATGCACTCCTCATTCCAACCCTATAATATTGAATTATGTACATTTCTCATTTAGTCCCAATAATAATTAAATGAGATCATTTCTCCCTACATCCAAGTCTTTCTCGTGATATAAATTTTTACCCAATGCATTGGATGGAGATATAGGTCCCTCCCTTCTAATAATTAAATCATACATAATAGTGGAAAAAATCATAAAAACCCATATTCTAACCCATGAAAGGAAATGGGTATGATAAAAATTTAATCAAATCATAAAATGTGGAAACATTAATAGGTTTCATAATAATTTTTTTTATAAGCATCACTAGTGACAAGAAGACGGTTTAATAAGAAATTAACTCCTGAAAGAGAATCTATTTTCTTAAGAATCATTCCATAAAACATAAACAATTTAAGAAGGAATATGAATGTATACTATGGATTATATCGTAGAATTTCATGATTTTCATCAACAGATGTCATCTTTGAAGTAAAATAAATTGGATGAATAGTTTGAAATCATGTTGTAATGGAAATATTCTTTATATATTGAAAAAAAATTTAGGCTCTAAATAGTGAGGTAGATGCTCAATATACAAGAGGGGGGGGGGGAACTGTACACTTTAAAAATTTCCACAAACCAGGAAAGATATAATTTTAACAATGTTAACCTAAGAAAATTCACAACACCTCTAACAACAATGAAATATTGGGAAAAAGTATGAAGTTACAATCTTCTAGTTCATTGCATTTTCTTAAATCTGGAAAGTGATTCCGAAAAACTGGTTCCAGAAATATGCATCTGGAAAATGAAACTTAACCAAAGATTACGAAATGAGATTCTACCTTAAAGAATATAGAATCTAAATGAATCCAAGTACAATTGTAATGAAATATAAGAAGGTTATACATTCCTTACAATATAAAAGTGTAGAGGAAAAACAAGTAGTAAACTAAAAGTAACAAGATATAAATCTTTTAACCCAAAGATAAGGGTATCCAACAACATTGGATAAAGGTCCTTTGATTTATACTTTCAAGAAAGTGTGTCTTACCCACACTAGGGTATGCTCTCGATACGAAGATCGGAGTCTCTGTCTTACTATCCCTATAAGCCCTCAACATTAAGGTAGTTGGAACCTCTGTCTTCCTCAGCAAGGAAGCTCTCAACTTCAAGGTGTTGGGACCTCTGTCATCTTATCCCCAGAAGCCCTCGAATGTAATCACCAACATTCGGAGTCGCACAAAGGAATCTGCACAAGGAAAAGTTTAAACAGGTTGTGAAAACTTCATGCACGAATCTTGAGAGTTAATAAGAGCCTCCCTCACTAAAAATCACTTCAACATCATGTAAGCACATGTTGTCAAGTTTTCGAAGTTGTGTGTTGAGATCGTTCAAATGAGCTTATGTTTATAGGAATGTTTCCAACGGTCAGCTCCCTCCTCTAACGGTCATATGTTCCTTAAATTTCTGAGGGACCTGTACGCGTGTCACAAAAACAACAGTTAGTTAGAAACAAAATGGATGACATCATTTTATAACAAAACACGTGTACCTGAAAGAACAAAATAGTGTTTTAATGAAACAAGTGTAATAATAAGAAAAACTGATGTTCGGAATGTAAGAAAATAAAATTTTGGAGTTTAACCAAAATGGAATTTGGAGTCTAAAATAAAAGGATATTCGGATTCTATTTTTATAGGAATTCGGAACCTGAATTCTGTTGAAATCCAGAGTCTGAATTTCTAAGGAAATTCGAAGTTTGGTTTCACCAGAGTTCAGAATCTTAACTTATAGAGTTTTGTGTTGAACATGTAGATGTTTGGAGTAGAACTAGTAAAAGTCTAGAGTCTAACTCATAAAAGTTCCGAGTCGACCTCGGAAAAGTTTGGAGTCGAACTCATAAAAGTTCGGAGTTGAACTTATAAAAGTTCAGAGTCGAACTCATAAAATTTCGGAGTCGAACTCATAGAAGTTCGGAGTCGAACTCATAGAAGTTTGGAGTTGAACTCATAGATGGTCGGAGTTCAAAATTAGGAGTGGAAATTTATTATATTTCGTACCCAGAATTCGGAGTGGAAGTTCAATACAGTTCATATCCAGAGTTCGGAGTAGAACTTCATTACAGTTCATAACCAGAATTCAGAGTGGAACTTCATTACAGTTTCTATCTAGAATTCGGATCCTAAAATAGAATGCTTTATATCTTAGCATTACATGAGTTCAAGCTTTTGGGTATGAATCCTATCTTTATACTTATGAAAAATATTGATCTGTATAAGGAAATCTAGGTTAGGGTAAATTTCCTTAAGGAAGGAAATTTTCCGTAGAGAAGTAAAATATATATTTCCTTAAGTATAAGGTGTTTTTGATTTTCAAAACAAGAATGAATGTAAAAGTCATAAAGAATACCTTATTGAATCAACAATCTCCCCATTTTTGGAAAGCACAAACATCCTTATGAAAATGAATATAAGGTCATTGAAAACTTTCATTTGACTTTGAAATTAATACTTATCTCCCTTTGTTCATCGATGATAATGAATACAACTAAATCCCCCTTAGGCATTGAAACTCTAAGGATTGTATTCTGAATTTCCAGAGTGAGGTTTTCATTCTCATGCGAATAAAAAACTTTATAATGAGGAACTCCCCATTACTTTAAAGATATTTCACTTAGAAAATTTTCCTTCCCCATTTTAAAATTTTTCTTTCTCCCCTTTTGAGTAGTTATTTTTTCCTTCTCCCTCTTTGTGATTTTCAAAAATAAATTAAGTGAACGGAAAATAAATAATGTACCTGAAACATTAGTACATAGTAATAGAAGATATAACAAACCAAAATTTCATTAAAGATGAAAAAAAATTTAAAAGTAAAGGCAAATACAACAAAATATCGGAGCTAGTTTATTTGTCTTCCTTTTCCTTCGGGATAAGCTTTTTTAATAAGGTTTTTATTTTCATCAAATCTCTTTGATCCTCTTTAGCTTGCCTCCCCAAAGCTTTTATCCTTTCATATAGAGATTTCAATGCTTCTGCCCGATCCTTCATGGCCTCTTCCTGCATCTTCACTAACTCATCTTGCTTTAAAAGTCTTTTCTCAATCTCAATCCAGAGATGTCTATCCCTTATAAAATTTTGATAAAGAGAGTTAGCCTTCTCATTCAGTTATTTCATTTATTGACTCCGAGAACATTGCTCAATGATTAGCTCATCCTGATGTTTCTTAATCTTGTTATCCTCGGTGTCAAAGGCATCTATTACCTCATTATGAAAATTATCATACTTATCCATGTCTTCTTAAACATTCTTAGACCACAAAGTGATTTAGCTTCATTATTTCCTGTGTACATAATAATTAATAAGAAAACTTCTATGGTCAGCATCAATCATCACACACTTATCCATCACCATGGATAAGGTTTTTAACTTCTGATTCAAACTATGCTACAACATATAGAATCTGGAGTCTATAGTGGGAAATATCGGAATGGTTTCCACCAACTTTTTTAGAGACTTGACAACAAAGTCATGACCATGTGCTGATGACTCCGAATCCGATAACTTTATTGGAGATTGTTCTTCATTAACATGAACCAGCTTCATTTTAGAAGAACCACCAACCTCTTTCTTCCTGAAGATATCTTTTTTTTGTTGTATCCATGAGCACTTGGTTAGATTTATTAGTTTTTGGAATAGGTTGATCATCTGGAGATTCTTCCTCACTCTGTGATAGTTGAACAATCTGGTCTTCATCTATTTTCTCCTTCTATGTTCCTTCCTTAAGAAAATTCTTCTCATAGGATTCTTCCTCATCATACAAAACATTTTCCTTTTCTTCCCCTTTCCTATCATCATCCTTCATGCTTTATTTCTCAACTCCCTTTCCCGGAGTGACTAATTTTTCATATTCAGCCTTTTCTTGATAATTTTCTACTTGCTTGATCAAGTCATCCAGATCATCACTTACTTCTTCTTCTTCTTCTTCTTCTTCTACTCTCTCAACAACTTCTTCTTCTATTTCTTCACTTGCTTCTTTTTCTACTTCTTCAACAACCTTTTTACCCTTAGACTTTCCGGAGTGGGGTATTTCATTCCAGGAGTTTTTGGTAAAGATTGGACATAAATGGTTTTCGGAATGGGAATCTTCTCAGAGGCTATTTCAATTACTATCAAAATATATTGAAAAATCTCTTCTTCTGACATCTTCTTCTTCATCTTTTTCTATTTTTCTTGCCTTTCTAACTCATCGACATCTCTCTCTTTTAAGGCCTTAGCCTCAGCAGGGTCCAATCTGAACTGTAGATCCCCGTCTTTCCTCTTCTCTTTATCTTCTTTCCAATTAGAATCCACTTCATCTGGGTAGGATTTTTGTTTCTTTGGCTTGGGGGGTGCAGATTGAGTTTCCTTACCTTTGGGGGTTTTGTCTTCAGAAACCACTTCCTTAAGCTTCCTCTTCTTAGTAACATTCTTTGCTGGTTCATCCTTCTCCACATTTTCTTGAATGGTCTCAGCCTCTTCCTTTGTTAAAGGGTATAATTCTCTAGATTCATCAGAAAAACCCATTTTCACCCTCTTTAATGTATCATCACTTACTAGAATTAACTTAAAATTTCTTTTCTTAGAAGTGCAAGAAAATTTGAATGAATCAAGACATATAATGCTAATTTTAGAAATCAGGGCTGGATACATTATGATCTGAGATTTCAGATTCCCTTCTTTGTTATTCTTAACTATAATCAAAACATGCCTCATTAGATTTATCTACCTTAGAATTACCATAAAATCTAGGATGTAAATATCACACTTCATGATATTATCCTTATCACCACTTCTTGGTACGAGAAAACCGTTTACCCACATCTGTAGAATCCGATTATTCGGAGAGAGATGAGCAATCTTAGCTATCTTGGCCTCTTTAAGTCCAAGACATTTCAATGCCTTCACTTTGATGAAACTTCCTTGCTAATCTGGAATCTTATGTGAACAAAACTCAGATTCACCTTCATAAGACAAGCCCATCAAGCATGCAGCCTTGGTGTGTGATAATTTTTAAGTCTTCCCATATGACTTGAAAGAAAACATCTCTATGTCATCGGGATCAAGGAAGAAAACAGACTCATAGAACTCAATAAGAAACTCTGAAAAAACCAGATCCTGTTTCTCTGGCTTTGATAAACAAACATCCTCCTAGCTATTCAATTTGATATTCTTAGTTATAAGAGAATCATAATTGAAGAAACTCGGATATACTAACCTCTCCCCATAAACTAACCATTTTTAGATTGTCTTTATGGTAGACATATCTTGGTATGTAGCTTCAACAAACATTCGGAATGGAGTGTTCTGGAGGATTCAGAACGGGATTTAAGAAGTGTGGAAGAACTTCAAAAAATAAGAGCTTGATGATCGATGTGAGACAACCATATGGGGTCCCCTTTATATAGGTGATGAATGCGACGTTTGATTTTCCAAAAACTATCTAACGGTTGAAAAACATTCTGATCTGATCTGACGGTTGAAAACATACCCGCAAGGAATTATTGAATCCTATATTTTGAGGTTTTAAGAAAAAAAATTGGATTTAAGAAAACTAGAATCTGAGAAATTTTTTAAAGCTCATAAGAAAATACCATCAACAAAATTATGACAATAAAAAAATAAGTAAAGAAATCATACCTTTCAGATTGGCTAGGATTTTTATTCATAATAGGTGATATTCTTCTTGAATAAAAATTTGACTACGAAAAACTAACTACGAAAAACATAAAGTTGAAAAGACTTTGAGTACCAAGAATCCAGTACAAAAATTATGAGTAAAAAAAATCTTAGTACGAAAAGTATGAGTATGAAAAACTCATTACATAAAGTTCGAGTTCCGAGAATTTCTATTAGGAAAATTAGAGTTCTGTAAACATCATTACGATAATTTCTAGTTTTGAAAACTTCATTACAAAAGATTCCAGTTCCGAAACCTTCATTACGAAATTTTTAGTAACAAAAGCTTGAAAAACTGACCACGAAAAGTTTGATTATAAATGCTTTAAAAAAAATGACTACGAAAATTTTGATTACAGAAGCGTTTTTTTTAAAAAAACTAACTACGATAATTTTGATTACCGAAGTTTTAGAAAAAACTGACTATGAAAAAATTGATTACAAAATCTTTAAATAAACTGATTAAGGAAATGTTGATCACAAAAAAAAACTGATTAAGAAAATTTTGATTACAAAAGATAAAAAACTGATTAGTAAAATTTTGATTACAAAAGAAAAAAAAACTGTTTAAGAAAATTTTTATTACAAAAGAAAAAACTGATTAAGAAAATTTTGATTACAAAAGAAAAAAAACTGATTAAGAAAAATTTGATTAAAAAAGAAAAAATAACTGATTAACAAAATTTTTATTACAAAAGCAAGAAAAATTGATTACAAAATTTTTTATTAAAAATTAAATAAAAATTGATTACGAAAAATTTGATTACAAAAGAAAGTAAAATTGATTACAAAATTTTTATTTCAAAAGCAAGAAAAATTGATTGCGAAAATTTTGATTACAAAATCAAGAAAAAGTGATTACGAAAATTTTGATTACAAAAACAAGAAAAATTTATTATGAAAATATTGATTACAAAATCAAGAAAAATTGATTACAAAAATATTTATTACAAACGCATGAAAAAGTGATTACGAAAACTTTGATTAAAAAAAGTAAGAAAAAGTCATTACGAAAATATTGATTACAAAAGAAAAAAAAATTAATTAAGAAAATTTTTATTATGATAAAAAACATACGTACTCCAATATGAAATGGAGTTTTTACTGTAAGGAGAATTTTTCAACAAGAAGTTAATAGAGAAGGATTACCTCACCTTTATCATTCCTAAATTTTGTTTAATGTATTGCAAACTATCAGAAGGTAATGATTTTGTGAAAATATCAGCATGTTGATCTTGCATTCCGATAAACTGTAGAATGATATCTCCTTTAAGTGTGTGATCACTAAGAAATAAAACATTTTAAATAAATGTTTTTTCCACGAAGAACAATGATAACTATACCAATAATTTCTCCCTGAGTATTATCTCTGAAAGTTACTTTTCCCCCTTTTGTTTTATTAATCTTTTCAAAATAGTATTTGTTACCAGTCATATGTTGGAAACATCCACTATCCAGGTACCATGTATTGTTGGTGGTACTTTCCCTATTTTCCTAAAAATAAGAAAAAGTTAGGTCTTTGGAATCCAGACTTGCTTGGATCCAGAATTGTTAGATAACAAAATTATGGGTACCCACATTTTTTTAGAAAAATAAGCATTATGAAACCCATGTTATTGAACTTTGTTTAAAAAACAATTTTTCTTCCAATGCCCGTCACTTTAACACTTAGTTCAAAAAGGGGATTTAGAAGGAACCAAGTAGTTATTTTTGATAAATGGTTTTTGGTGAGTATAACCTAGTCCAGTACTGTCTCCATGAGGTCTATTTAAAGAATACATCTTGTAAAAAAATTTCCTTCCCATAGGTGAACTTTTCAAGGAGCTTCTTAGGAGAAAATATTTCGGATTTTAGTATGATGACTAAATTCCTATCCTCAGGAATCATTTCCGTAGAGTTAGATTTTTCCTCAAAAATATTTACCTTTGAAATAGCATTCTTAAGATCTTTATAAGGTTATTATTTATTCAAATTTTCTTTCTCAAGGTCTTTAATAAGGTTTTTCTACAATATCATCTTTATTTTTTAGATCTGAAGAAAGATCTAAAATCTCTTTTGTAATAATTTCTTCCCTAGTATTTTCCTTATTTAATTTCATAGAAATTTTACAATTTCTTGCTTCATGTAATATGTAAAATTTAGATAATTATTCAAATGAAGCTAAATATTCATTTTCTGGGGATGAAGTATTTTCATTAGAAGTACTATTTTTGGAAGAGTAATTCTTATCAAGATATAAATTTGTTAAAGCCTCGGTAGAGCGTACCTTGGATGTAATACATGTATTGGGGAAAGAAGTAGTAGTAATGAATCCCATATTTTTTTGTGCTGATAAATCATATTCAGAAGATTCACTTTCTGAAGAGTCTCCACAGCTAGCACTCCAAGTATCATTTACTTTCAGACTTTACTTGTGCTTTGATCTGTAGAACTTCTTCTTGTTCCTCTCTAAATTCCATTCCTTCTATTATTTCTTTTTCAACAAAGGACATTCATGTCTGATATGAACTGTTATTATACATTCATAACATGTTACTTCAACATCATTCTTATCTATCTAGTCTTTCTTCTTGGACTTATTCTGATGGTTCTTTTGAGCTACCATCTTTTTCATCCTCTAAGAAATATTAGCTAATTCATTATCTAATTTTTCTATGTCACCATATTCTGACTGAATAATAACCTTCTTTGTCTTAGATCTAGTTACTATTTCTGGAGTCTTGACTTTCATATGTTTATAAGTTGTAGTAAAAAAACTCCTCCATTCCCATTCTTATTCTTCATATTGTCATCATATATCTTCATTCGAGTCTCATGTTAAAGAAGAGTTCCAGAATGTACATCAAGAGAAACTTGAGTTACCTTTCATTTCTCATCAATAGAATTTCTCTTTGATTACCGATCATTTGTCATAATATCAATGATCTTGTCAACCAGAGATTCATCATCTAGGCCTTTCTCTCCCATATATTGTAAGTTGTTTACGATAGTCATGAATATCTATTGCACTTTACAAATCAGTTCTCCATAAGGAAAATTAAAAACATCATACTCAGCTCTAAACAGGTCTCTTCTAGTTTCAAATACTTTAGACTTACCAAAATGAGTAACTTCAAGTTTCTTCCAAATTAAATTAGCTATTTTACAAGAAGAAATTTGGCTATATATGTTCCTAGTCATTAAACATATTAAAGTATTGCATACCTTATATTTGAGTTGGTATTCTTTCTTTTCCGGGTTAGTAAAAGATCTAACATCCTTATCAAGAATTTTATAGTCACCAGTAAGCATAACAAAGTTATCTAATCCAGTATTGATAATGAATGTCTTCATTCTATCTCTCCAATATTCATTATCATTGCCAAAAA
Organism: Viscum album; assembly: GCA_963277665.1. Classification (NCBI taxonomy): domain Eukaryota; kingdom Viridiplantae; phylum Streptophyta; class Magnoliopsida; order Santalales; family Viscaceae; genus Viscum; species Viscum album. The sequence continues at coordinate 510,599,181 of OY728141.1, read as the reverse complement.
AAATTGGTGGTCTAGTAGGATTTAGGTTGTCTATGGAACCAACATTTAAACCTGTCGATCTAAAAAAAATTCTACACAAAAACATGTAAATAACAAAAGTTCGGATTCAAGGAAAATATTCCAAAGCATGGAAAATATAGAACAAAAAAAACTGAGCAAGAAAAACATATATGTGAGTATAAGTATTTCAGAGACCAGGCTCTGATACCAATTGTAGGATCGAAATAATGATGTAGATGCTCAATATACAAGAGGGGGTGTATTGTACACATTAAAAATATTCTTAAACAAGGAAAGATCTAAGTTTTACAAATTTAATCTAAAAAAATTCAGAACACCTCTATCACAAATTAATGATTGCGACAAAGTATGAAGTTACAAACCTCTAGTTATATGCACTTGCTTAAATCTGGAAAGTGATTCCCAAAAATTGGTTCTAGAAACATGGATTCGGAAAAAGAAACTTAACAAAAGTTTACATAATGAGATTCTACCTAAAAGTGTATAAAATAATAATGAATCAGAGTACAATTTTAAGGAAATATAAGAAGGTTATACTTTCCTTACAATAAAATAGTGCAGTGGAAAAACAAGTAGTAAAACTACAAGTAACAAGATATAAATCTTTTATCCCAAAGAGAATGGTATCCAACAACCTTGGATAAAGTTCCCTTGATTTATACTTTCAAGAAAGTCTATCTTACCCACACTAGGGTAAGCCCTCAATACGAAGATCGGAATATCTGTCTTGCTATCCCCGCAAGCCCTCATCTTCAAGGTAGTTGAAACCTATGTCTTTCTCAGCAAGGAAGCCCTCAACTTCATGGTGTTGGAACCTCTGTCTTCCTATACCAAGAAGCACTCGAATGTAATCACCCACATCCGGAGTCGCACAAGAATATATACATAAGGAAATGTTTGAACAAGCTGGTCAAACTTTCTGTAGGAATCTTGAGAGTTAATAAGAGCCTCTTTCTCTAGAAATCACTTCAACAGCATGTAAGCACATGTTTTCAAGTTGTCGAAGTTTTGTGTTGATCTCGTTCAAATGAGCTCCTATTTATAGGCAAGTTTCCAATGGTCAGCTCCCTCCTCCAATGGTCATATTTTCCATAAATTTCGGAGGGACCTGTACACGTGTCACTGAACCAACGGTTAGTTAAAAATAGAATGAATTCCATAATTTTATAACAAAACTATTTTAACTAAAAGCATGAAATCGTTTTGTAATGAAACAACTGTAAGCATAAGAAAAACTGATGTTCGGAATTTAAGGAAATAAAAGATCAGAGTTTAACCAAAATGGAATTCAGAGTCTATAATAAAAGGATATTCGGATTCTGTTTTTATAAAAATTCGGAACCTGAATTCTGTTAAAATTAATATTCTGAATTTCTATGGAAATTAGGAGGCTCGTTTCACCAGAGTTTAGAATCTGAAATTACAGAGTTCGAAGTCAAACATATTGAAGTTCGTAGTCGAACTAGTAAATTTTCAAAGTCGAACTCATAAAAGTTCGGAGTCGAACTATTAAATGTTCAGAGTTAAACATATAAAAGTTTGGAGTCAAACTCCTAAAATTTTAGAGTCTAACTCAAAGAAGTTCGGAGTCGAACTCATATAAGTTCAAGGTCAAACTCATAGAAGTTCAGAGTCCAAAATTCGGAGTGGAACATTATTAGAGTTCATATCTAGAATTCGGGATGGAACTTCATTACACTTCATATCCGGAATTTGGAGAGGAACTTTATTACAGTTCCTATCCAGAATTCGGAGTGGAACTTCATTACTGTTCCAATCCAGAATTAGGATCCTAAAACAGAATGCTTCATATCTTAGCATTATATTATTTCGAGGTTTTGGGTATAAATATGATATTTATACTTAAGAAAAATATTTATATGTATAAGGAAATCTAGGTTAGGGTACATTTCATTAAGGAAGGAAATTTTCCTTAGAGAAGTAAAATATATATTTTCTTAAGTATAAGGTGTTTGTGATTTTCAAAACAAGAAGGAATGGAAAAGTCATAAGGAAGACCTTATTGACTCAACATAAATCTCCTTAAAACTTAAAAAAAATATGAAAACCATTTTGTATGAATATACTTTGAAAACAAATAAATAATTATGGAAAACATGTTGAAAGAAGGTTTCTTCAAAAAATATTAAAATAATCTTGAATGTATTATTGATATTATTTTCCAATACAAGTATAAATTGAGATTTTTAAAATAATGAATAACATTTTCCATGAAAATATAAAAAATAAGTATTAAAAACATTTTAAATCAATTTTACATGAAAAATTATAATAGGATCATTAAAATGTTTTGAAAACCGTTTTACATGAGAAATATTTCGGGCATATAAATTCGTCTTGAAATCATTTTGATCATTTTTTCCTAGAAATCATATAAAAGAATCACGAAAATATTCTCATTAAAAATATACCTTGAAAACTTATAAAATAATCATGAAAATGTTTTCAAAAACATTTATATGACAATATATTAAAACATAATTCCCTTAAAAAATCTCTTTTAAACCTGAAAATTAATCTTCAAAGGATTCATGATGCATGAATTTATACATGTCTTATGAGGTAAAAAAAATTCTTTTTTTCATGATAAAAAGATTAGAAAAATTACTCATTTAAAAAAGGAAAATAAGAATCATTTTAAAAAATTGGTAAATGACATAAAAAGCAATCATTTATTTTAATTATCATCTTATATTAGGATAATATTCTCTAAAACTGTTTTTATAAAACATGGTTTTCAGGGAATGAAAATTTCTGATAAAAGAGTGGGTAATGTCGGGATTTCTTAAAAATATGTTAATAATTATATTATATACCAAATAGTGGAAAAATGATACCAATATATGAATATATCAAGAATCAATAGTGGATAATAAAATTCATCAGTCTTCATGAGATATGGATCATAATATTTAATCAAAGGAATAATAATAATAAACAATCTCAATAAATGATGATATTGTTTCTATAAAAAACTTATCACATTGTAAAGTTGAATCAAAATCCCCATGAAATAAAATTTAAATACATGATCCTTAAAATATCATGATATTAAGGAGATTCATGATATAAAATTTCAATTATAGAAAAAACATCTTATATAAAAGAAATGTTTCATAACATTACATGTGTGTCGAAGAAGGAAAACTGAGACAAAATTGCTTTACCAATTTGGTTGCTTCTAAAACATAATTCCTAAGAATGAAATTACATATTATATATTTTTATAAAACAATATATTTATAAATTATAATTATATAATAAATTAAAGGGTAATATATACGACATTCAAAAGAAAATATTGGAGAATATGGAATGTATCCCACATATATAAAAAGTGAGATGAAATTCCCATATCTTTTGTCTTGGCTCTCTTCATACATGTAAAAAAATCATAAATAATAAATTTATGTTTATTTTATATTTTTTATTGAAGAAAATTATTATACCTAATACCATATATGATCTTATTATGAAGTTATATTACCCTATTGTTAAAAGTCATATGTTAATGTTTTACTTCGAGTCATATCTTAATTGTTCATTGCATAGTTCTGAATTTGTATAATATTTAGTACTTATACACATTTCATGATTTATATAAAGTATAAAATGATCTAAATATCATTTATATTAATTATATGTGTATTATAATAATATATAGAATATATAATTATAAAATTGAATACACCATTCATGGAGACAGAAAGCCATACATAAGCATGAACGTTGTTTTCATTTTTATTATCGTATTGAAAAAAAAAGATGGTAAATTAAATATGTGTATATATATTTATATATATAGTAGTAATAATATAATTATTATATCATATATACAATATAATTTCACTAAAACTATCGTTATTACATTTCATATTTTGTGTGAAGGAATTACATCGCTTTGAGGGGCGGGGGTCCACACATCGTCAAACAATGTTATCAGATTTACACTAAATGGAGAGTATAAAGATATTTGTTGAAAATGGAATAAAGAATATTTAATATATTAAAAATAAAATTTATAACTTTTATAAATATATTTTCCATCATAATGTCTACTAGGAGAGGTAGTAAACAAAAAATGAAGAATAATTGTTTAGTGGGTCGATAGTTCATCGTGCATAGAAACTATATTTATATTACCCATTAGATAGATGTGAGTGTCATTGTATGGAGACAGATTAGTAGAAAAACATCCTAGCCTATTTAGTAATATACTTATTAATAAAATATTGTAATATAGAGAGAGTAGAGTGTGGAGACAAAAAATAAAATAAAGGATCTCAATAGTAGACACGACCTCTTAATCAGGTAACTCTTATTAGATTGTTCCAAAAGGTTTCCTTGGATTGATTTGTACCAAAAAAGAGGAGTATAATCTGAATTTGGGGAAGTTGGGATGTGTATTGGGTAGATTTTAGCTAATTCTATGTTTTTTAGTGTTGCGGATAAGAGGGATAGGAGGATGACTTTATAATGGGGGAGGAGGGCCACTCCAGTAATTTTTTTAAAAGGGAATCCACACGCACCTTTTTTATATAAAGTGGAACCAGTAATTATAAAAACATGATAAAAGGGGGTTTTTGGTTTTATATGGATAGAAAATTCCTTATGGTAAATACCTTAGGTTTTTTGGGCCTTATGGTTATTATTTAATCCATTATTGAGATTAATTATCCTTACTTATTTTATTTAGTTTTAATCACATTCCATAATATTTTAGGGAAAAATATTTCTCTATATTAGAAATTATAAATTATGATGATCCTTATTATGAAATATATTTTTCCAAATTAAAATCACATAATTGGAATACATTTATTTAAATCTATTTCCACAATCGAGTCGACATTGCAGGATTTTAATGCAAAAACATTAAAATGTTTGGTATATTTTTAAACCCATGATCAATGTGAAATTTATCTCAATGAAATATATTTTTTAATGAATAAATAAGTATCTATTTTAACATTTTAATAAAATTTAAAAAAAATTAACCTTTTAAATTAATTAGATGAAAAAAGTTGTTTTGAAATAAAATTCTGTATTTTCACTATTCATTAATAAAATTAAACATCACAACAAAATACCAAAAAATTAACCACACATTATTAATATGGTCATTATTAAAATATTAAGTTTATTTTTTCATATTAAATCTATAAATTTTTAAATTTTTTAAATGGGTTCTCTATTACTTGGTGATAAAAAGACTTAATAAAAATGTTGGGTTTTAAGAAAAAAATTTGGCTTGTTCTTGTCATATGTCTAAAAAATTTATTGGATGAATATAAACATTATTTTATATAATATATAACACATATATTACATTAATATCACACACTAATTATAAATAATTAAATTTATTTGGGTAAAACAACTTTTTGACCATAAAAGATACTAATAATTCCCTTTGTTATTTAATCGGTTTTCATATTCATTTCTAATTAATTGGTAACAAATGAATTAATCTTATATATGTGTAAACCATATATTTTCATAATTTATTTAATAATATTCATAAATTATAATTTAAAAACATTTATATATATTATTATATAATGTAAAAATATTTAAAGTATATACTATTGTTTACTAAAAATAAGTCGTGTGTGTTACGTATGTCCTCGAGGAATGTCATTGTTGAATGTAATGATATATAACCTCATCATTCTTAATAGAGAAATATAATTTTATTTTTTATGTAGTGCAAGAATAACTTTTTTCTTTATAATACAAGGAAAACATAGTGTTTTAATATGGAATAAACTATCTTTGGTGTTTTGGGAAATTCAAAATGTCAACTGGATAAATTAAATAAAAAATTAATAATCCAAAAAATCATAGGTTGTTTCATTCTGCCCCCACACCACATAAAATGAATTTCTCCAAAGAAATTAATTTGTGTTATCAATGAATTAATACAAGAATTTTTTATTCATAGAAACCCACATCGCAAAAAACGATAATAAAACATACCGTAAAAAGGGAATTTCGGAACCAAAAGGGTTACCCAATGTAAGAAATAGCTAGGTTTCCATGTAGCATAACAATGGTTGGGAGTGAAGATTGGTCATGAAAAAAAATTAAAATATTTATAAGGAATGATTAAGGTCATCAATCATTAACAATTAAATTATCTATGAAATTTTTAGGGCGTCTACGTCCTAAATATGTAAGGATTTAAAAGGCCATTTGTTAAACTAAAATATGTTATTTGGAAAACACATTATCTTTTTATCACTATCCTAAAATGGAGTAAAACATTTTCTGACCAATAATATAATGAAATAAATTTATACGATATATTCCAATAAACAAAATTCTGTTATTTAGTTGTGTATTTATGTATTTTTAATTCATCAATTACATTATATAATGGATTTCCATAAATTAACATTGATGCCTAAAGTTATAAAATAAAATTTTAGAAGATCTTAATTCCCCAAAAATATTGAAAATTTTAACAATTTTCTCATACAATTAATCCAAATACTGAAGTTAAATAGGATAATTTGTAAACATAAAAGGATACTCTACTTTTTCATCATTAATAATTTTACAAAAAATATAATTACACATTAACCCGGATATCATATAGGTTAATGTTAGGCATGAAACCCTTATCTTCCTTAAGTCATGGGTATAAAACTCATGTCCTGATAATAAATTTATTTTTTTCCCAGGACATTCATTTTTTCATTTTCTCAAATAACACTAATATAATTTCCAAAATAAATAATATGGACATCCTTACAATATGGTTAACCACTAAATAGACTTTTAAACATGGGTTTCAACACAAACTCAGTGCATAAATACTTTCTCCAAATTTTATGTTAAAATTTTCTTGATTGAATAACCTTATAACAATTCTAAAATTTGAATGTCCAAAAAATTAGAAAGATATTCACAAATAATCTTCACATTGATCACGCCGTCTATCACAAGTAGTTCTTGGTTGTGACATTCCAAACCTATGAATACCCTCATCCTATATTCTCTTGAAACATTGTAATAACATCAATTACCATAAATACCTATAGAAAACATGAATTCATCCTTACTCCACAGATTATTGGATATATTACATAAATCAAAAAAAAATTAAACTTTATCCATGATGGCATACTCTATTTTTCAAAAAGTTTTTAAATAGTTCCTTGGTAATCAGTACCATCCAATTTACCTATATCTACAAAATATTTAGCCAAAAACCATTATAAAAACATAAGGTACATATCAATGGTTATATTTCCCTTAAATAGGATTCTTTTATGGTTATCACCATCCAATTTAATCTCTTTTATATTCCATTAGATCTATTCAATGCATTCTTGTAAATTATCACCAAAAAAATAAAATTCAAAATCCTTATATATTTGACCTTCCTATAATATAAATATTGAATCCAAATAAATAAATAAAAATTGTTCCACTTAAGCTTTATTCCATTAACAAGGCTACACCATCTTATTACAAAATACCTCCTTCCTTTCACATTTCTTCTATAGTAAAATCATCATCCACAATATAACAAATAATCACACCACCTCACTGATTCACTTCAGGAGATCTCCTCTTAGGACATTGAGTTTCATAATGACCATTTATTCCACAATTAATACACATAACCATCAATTTAATCTTTTAGATTCCAATATTCTCATTAATTTCATTAATTTATCAGTTTATTTTTTAGATTTTAGTCACATTATTTTTCTTATTCTTTTCTACTATAAAAACAAAATTTTCTTCCTCTGAGACATACACTTAGAATATTATTTCCACATTCTTGAAATAATGGAAACAAAGTCATTTTTTTATGTGGTGTCCATTACCAAAACACATACCAAACCACTTCTTTGTCTTCTTTGGGGAGTCTGAGAGTTAGTTAAGGTACTTTTTTTTAATTATGTACCATTAAACCAAATTATACATGATCCCAAAATATTTAAATCCAGTGATCATCCAACTTGACTTCTCATCAAAAAATCATTCAACACATTCAAAATTAATCTATTTCCTTTCATTTTTTATCATTGAATAAAACTAGAATCATAGTGTGAGTATTACTTATCAAAGATGAAAACCACATATTCAAGAAAAAAAATTATTTATTGGATATCTAAATCCTGAAAAATTCCTTAATAAAAGACACCCTATGTTTATACTAGGTTATTAATAGATAACATATTTTTAAATCCTTCACGATGGTTCATGAATAGTTTTGTTAATTAGAAAATAATATCCCTTGTGAGTTTCAAAACCGGATGGTGACAGAGCCCATTTTTGTGTACTAGATTACCCTGATATTGCCCCGAAAACTATGGTCATAGTTGTTACCACTATGTTTAATTGTTCAAGAGGCACATCCACTTATAGTATCAAGTTGGGGATGTTTTCATTGGAAAACACTAACTCCTTCATTTACCAAAATTTTAAAAAAATTTCCAATATGAGAACTAATCATCATACATATCCTTAAATACATACATAGGAAAATCGGAATAAATATACCTAGAGATATCAATTAAGTTTTATCATCCTAGTTTCCAAAGGATAACTAAATATTTTTACTAATACCAACTATAGAGACCCTAAATTTTAATACATTAACATTACATCACTTTTATAGAATACATAATACATTATACGGAAAAACTACGAAAGAACACTTTAGTTTATTGTCTTTGGAAACATGGAAATGGAAACACTTTTGCATGAGTGAGATACATTATCTCTCACTAGGTTTTCCGAGACTAGAACACCTCTTAGACATATCATACTCTAAATAAATCTTCATAACATTGGAGAGGAAACAAAAAATGGGGGAGATGAGTGGCCTAGTAAGGGTAAACAAGAGATACTTGTAATCATATCCAAGATAATAAGGTTATGATAAAATGATCATGAAAATAGAAGATCATACCCTGGATATCAAAGATCAAAATAACGAATCATGTCATAAAACAAATAATTTCTTAAGAAAAGAATCATAATGAAAAATGAACTTAAGCCATGAAATCATAACATAGACATAGAAAAATAAAATTACGGTATACACATAAACATATATAATAATTGCCATATTAGTCAAGGAATTTATGTTACGGAAATATTAGTGGGAAAACTCCTTTATTGAACCGGGTTCAGACCCCATTCCATTCTGGCATTACTAAACTCTGTTCGCTTCTCATTCCATCCCTATAATACTAAAAATAGTTATTTTCTCATTTCACCCAATAATTCATGAAATACATTTATTTTTCATTTCATCTATGTCTATATCATGAGATTTAAATCTTTACCCAATGTATTAGAGGTAGATTTATGTCCCACCCATCTCATAATTAAATCATACATACATGTACCAAAAAAATAAAAATCACTCATATAATACCCCATTAAATGAAATGGGTATCAATAAAATTTAGTCATATAATAAAATTTGATAAAATATACATGTTTCATTATGATTTCATTATAAGAAAACCCCATGAAATGAAGCAGGTTTCAGAAGCATATAACCCTGGAAAGAAAAATAGTTGTAATAAGAATCCTTAAATAAAAACATAAACTATTCATGAAATAATATTAATGGAAAAATTGGATTATTTTCATGAAGGTAATGATTAATATAAACATATTTTATTATATAAAGAAAAAAAATACAATGATATTTTGAAAACATTTCCTGTGGAATATATCCTTTCTTCTATGAAAAAATATCGTCAAAACATGATACCTCTAGAAAAACATTTCCTTTGAAAATAATTTTAAATCTTATAAAGAAGGCTTAAAAACATATAGAAATAATTTTTCCTTTAAAACATATAAAATAAGATTTAATTTATTTGGAAAACCATTTTCCATGAAAACATATAATAGAGCATGAAAACGTTTTGAAAAACATTTTCCATGAAATATTATAAAATAACATTGTTTTTTAAAACCATTTTCCATGAAATTACTATTCAATATTTTAAATTAAACGTGAAATAATTTTGAAAAGTGTTTTCCTTATAAAAATTTCAAATAAACTTCAAAATCTTTTGAAAAAAATTTTCCTTCGAAACATAAAAAAAATGTTCAAAAACTATTGTATAACCATTAATATTAAAATATATTTCAAAAAAATCATAATAATTAACCTTTAACAATGAAAATAATAATTAAAAGGATTTAAAATAAATAAACATGTATATTTCTTTTGAGGTGAAAAGAACATTCCTTTTTCATGTTAAAAAGTATTGAAAAATTACTCAATAGAAAAGAAACAAAAATATTTATTTGAAAACACTGGTAAAATAAATCATGCAAAAAATTTATCTTAATGATCATAGGATATTGTTATAATATTATTTCAATCCATTTTAGGAAACCTGATTTTTAAAGAACAAATATTTCCAGATGAAGAGTTGGTACAATTCGGATATAAAAAAAACAATTTCTTATATATATTATGTACCCGACAGTTGAATTAATTATACCAATATATTAATATAGGAGGAATTACCAATTGATAAAAAATTTATGAATCATATTGAGATATGGATCATAATATTGCATCAAATGAAGCATAATCATAAACAATCTTGATAAACAATGAGATTGTTTCGAGAAGCATCTTAACCCATGGTAACCTTAAATCAAACTCCTCATGTAAGATAATGAAATGAAATTAATATTAATTTATTTTTAAAGTAATTATGGTCATGATATAATATTTCAAATACAGTATGAACACATTATATAAAACAATATGTGTGTAACATGTAATGTGTCTTGATGATGGAAAATTGAGACGAAATTTATTTATGGATTTGAAGACATTTGAAAAATAAATTCCTTAAAAGAAAAATTGTAGAATGGATATGTAAATAACAATAAATTTAAATATAATAATTATTTAATACATTAATTGTAATTATATAGACTATTAATGTGATAAGAGTAGTGAAGATCAAATGTATCTCAATTTTATTAAAAGTGAGATTAAATTCCCTTACCTTGCGTCTTGACTCTATTTGTACACATGCCAGAATCAAAGATATTAAATATAAGATTATTATATTTATTTTAAGCAGTCATATTATTATATATTATAACATATATGGTTTTTAGGACCTTATATTACCATCTTGTTAACAATCCTATGTTATCATTTCACTTTAGGTAATATCTGCTTCATTCATCACAAGTGTCTTAATTTGATATGTCCTTGGTCCTAATAATAATATCATGATTTTTAGAATATATACCATGATATTAATATCATTTGTATTAAATATATTTTCATTATAATACTCAATAGAATATAGGCATATGAAATGGAATACATCATTCATTGAGACGGTAGGACGTTGCTATGTATGAACGTTGTTTCTGTTTTTATTATATTGAATGAAACAAGGTATATGAAAAAAAAATTATTTATATATATATATATATATATATTACCTTTTCATTTCTTTTATAATATATATCATATAATTTCACTAATCCATCTTTAATATATCCCATGTAGTGTGTCAATGAATGACATTTCTTTGAGGGGGAAGTAGTCCACACTTCATCAAATGAAATTTTTGTATATACACCAAATAGAAACTATAATGATATGTGTTTTAAATGGATTACATAAGATTTATTACATAATAAATATAATATTTAACTTATATTTATATAGTTTTTATCATAATATTCACTATGATATGAGGTAAAGGAAAATTGAACCATCATCGTTTAGTGGGACAACAGTTCCGTGTAAAAATAAATTGCATTTTTATTTCCCATTAATGAACTGTCTGTGTATGTATAGTTAATACTTTTATTATAAAAACATAATATTATATTTTTTATATTTTTTTATGTAATCATTGAATAATGATGGTTTAGGGGTCGATAAAGAAAATTAATGAAAGGAGAATGAGAGAAGATGTTACATCTAAAATGGGTAACTACATTTTGTTTTAGTCAAAAGGAATCCTTATATATCTTTATCCCCTAAGTAATAATTAAAAGATAAATATAGGGATTTATATTTATGTATTTGGAATATATTATCAAAACCTAAGTGGTTTGATAGGTGCGACGAAGAGGGAGAAGTGGTGGCCTTTTATAATGGAGGATGTGTGGCATTTAATAATATTTTTTGAAAAGGGAAACCCTGCCAATTGTTTTTTAAATTCAATCCAATAATGATCCAATGTCAATTAAAAGGAGTATAGGGTCTATATATGGACATCAAAATGACTTTTGGACAATTTTATGCATTTTTATTGGACTTATGGTTATGGATCAGTAACTTATTAAACTTAATTTAACATTAATCGTTGTAATTAGTTTCCATCACATTCACCAATAATTTTTTAAGGAACCAAATTTGTTTTTATTATAAATTAAATTCTATTTGGGTTAAAAACATTTAATTTATTTTTTCAAATTTTATTCACATAATTGGCTAAAATTAAATTAAAATTAATCATGTAGTCGGGTCGACAATGAATTGTTTTAATGTAAAAACATTCAAAAGCTTGATATGTTTTTAGACCCATGTTCAAAGTGAAATTCATCTCAACGAACTAAATTTATTAATAAAGAAAAATATTTTTTAGTTAATATTTTGAAAAATTTTAAAATAAAATTCAACCATATAAACAAATTACTCTAAAAAAATAAATTTTAAACCAAAATTTAGAAGTGTTACTATTCGTTAAAAAATAGAACATCACAGAAAAAACAACAAATTAACCCTAGACTAAATAATATGATATAATTTTTAATATGATGTTTATTTTGACATATTACATCTAAAAAAGTTCCAATAATTGGATTTAAAATGGGTTGACCATTAAAAGGCCGTAAAAGTGCCTTAACAAAAATGTTGGGGTTTAAGAAAAAAATTGGGTTTGTTCTTATATTATACCTATCAAATATATTTGATGAATAAATTTATTATTTTATTAAATATATAAAATATATTTTTTTAAATATAACTTCATAATTAAAATAAATTTATGTTAATAATTTAAAACCAATTTGTGATGATAAAAATAATAATATTTCCCATTATATTCAATCATTTTTCATATTCAATTATAATTAATTGGTAAACTATGAATTCATCAAATATTTCTGTAAATCATATATAATTTTAATTTAGTAAATATTATTCATAACCTATAATATATTATCTTGGTTATAAGTTTTTTTATTAAGTAAAAAAAATTTACTGATATTCTATTTCTCGGTAAAAAATGGTCTTGCGTATTAAAAAAGACATCGATGAAATTCATTGTTGTGGGTAATGAAATCTATCCTTTGTGTTTCATTTAAAGAAAGTTAATTTTTATGTTGTGTGTAGTGCACTATTTAATTTATTTTCTATAAAACACAATCCATAAATAGTACTTTAATTTAATATAAATAATCTTCCATGTTGCATGAAATGAAAATTATCAAAAAGGACAAATTAATTCAAAATTAATGATCACAAACTCTCAATGTGTTATTGGCTACATGATTATGGTTCAAATTTATTCTAACCATGAGAAAAACTACATAAATAGATGTGTATGTAATTTTTTCCAAAAAATTATACTAAAATATTGAACACTCTATTTTATTCCCCAGTCAGACCACACATGACATAACATGAATTCCCTAGATAAAGAGGTCCTAAAAAACCCGTTTTAGCACCAAAAACCTTAATTTTTGAGGAATAATGTGTTAATTATCATATTAAATATCTTATAAGTAATTAAATATTTTATATTATGTTTTTTTATAGTATTACTTTCTTCTTCATTAGGTGTTATAAATTATTTTGTTTTTACTGTTCAAACTACATTATATGGGATCCTAATTCTGGGTTGTATACCTTGATCTCTGGTGCAATCATTCTTCATTAGTGAATCCAGTTGCGGGTGTTGATTCGTGAGTATTTACTAAATGTAGGGAGTCAAATTATTAATTTCTCTAAAATTTAAAACCCGAGTTTCTAGATTAAATTGAAATGATTTTTAATTGATTTAAAGACCAGGAATTGTAATGATTTGATTAGTGATTTAAAGGGGGCAACAAAATTAATTAAAAAACCATTTTATAATGGAATTATAAATTTTTGGTGGATTTATTAAAAACTATATCCTTATTTGGAAATTTATTTGATTAAATAATTTCACGATTGATCATTTAAAAATGAATGGAATTTTTAATTTTTTTGAAATTGAAGGAAATAATGACAACTGATGAGTTGGTTTTGAAAAGAGAATGGCATGTTGAAAGTTGAAATTGGGAAATTATGTTTTAAAATTATATGAAATTATTAATTTATAATTTGATTAATTGTGGAAGGAAATGTCAGCTTGGATGGTTTTTCCTACCTTGGAGATACATGCTTGGACATTATATCCCTAGCAATGGATTACCATTTAAAAATATTACTAAAAAACAATAATTATAATTTCATTTTAATGTTACACTATTTTGGAATAGGCTACCTATTATGGGTTCCCTGGATTGGGGATGAATTGTGTGGGACACCTCACATTAGTCATGATCATTGTGAGACAAGATAAAATTCTATTACTTTAAAAAGTAAATTTTAATGGAGGAACTTGTAAATATTGATTAAATTACAATGGTTTTTTGACATTATTTCTTGTGTCCTTGATTTATAGAAAATGTTATTCATTCCAACTGATTTGTATAAACTATTATACATATAACGATTATTTCAGAAATTATTCAATTGATTAACATCTATTTAATAAGAAATACTTTTGGGTTTTAAATTTGAAAAATGACATCCCATGTATTTTTTATTTAAATTTATATGATAACTGATAAATTGTTATTGAATTGATTATGTAACACATCTTGAGACCCTAATGGGATTTTTGGATCACACCCTACCATTTTTATTTGGAATTTAGAGATTTTATTTCGCCATGTGTAGGTAAAGTGAAAGCTCATATTGGAGGAGGTGGAGCTTCTTGATCCTTTTTTCTAGGAGTGACATTTCCATTGGAATTTTTATGATTAATCTTTCTAGTTTTTGAGTACAATAATGATTGAATACATTATATTTCATTATACCAATTTGTTTTGTTTTGGTACATTATCCCTTCCACGTGTTGAGCATACTAACTTGTAAAATACTATATTCCATTTTTTAAAAAATTCATTACCTGTCATTCTTTTATGATGCCATGTGGTAGTATAAAACCCTTGGGGATCAAGAACATGATTTAGGATATGACATTGTTGGATTAGGTATTAGAGTAAATAGGTATCTGGGCTGCTTCATGGAAATCAGAACTATTTGTGTGTTTACAAATAAATTATATGAGTCTAGAAAAATAATTTTAAATAATTTAAACCTAGTTTCATGATGATATATTTAAGATGAATGTATTGATTATTAATAAACCACTTCACCTGTATAAATACTATAAGGACTCATAATTTTTAATTCTAATGAATCATATTTTAAAAAAAATTATATCAAAATGATGTCTAGAGTGAATTTTAATATGTAATTAAAATTTATTATATTCTTATATTAAAATCCATAGATTTTAAAATCCACATATTCCATGACATTTTTTTAATATTTAAAAAAAAAATTAAAAAAAAATCTCTTATATAGTTCTATTATAGGCTCCACTCATATTGTATTTCTAAAAGTGTTTTAAAAGAAAAATTTCACCATGCCATATTTTTTAAAAAAATTAAAAAATATATTTTAATAGTTCAAATCTATGTTAGTGATAATATTCTTTGATCTTCCAAAAACTATTTATGAATTTAATTTTAATAACTGAGGGAAAATAAATTTTAAATTATTTTAATTTTGTAATTAAAATTTACCATGGTTTTTAAATTATTCAAAATAATTAAATAATAATTTCAAATAAAACAAGGTACAATGAAAATATTTTAAAAAAATTTATGTATGCATTAAACCAAATGTAGTGATACACCCCTGAGTAAAAAATGAATTTTTGATACTGGTGGAACTAGTAAACCAGTTGATAAAACTATATACAGAGCTATGATAGGATGTTTACTATTATTAATAGCTAGTCGGTCCAATATTATTTTTAATGTGTGCATTTGTGCACATTTTAAACCAAATAAAAAAATTCCATACTGTAAAAAGAATATTTAAATACCTAAAATGATAAAAAAAATTATGATTTTTTTACTCTAGAGTAAAATCATTTGATTCATACAATTATTCAAATGCCGATTTTGGAGGTTGTAAGATTGATAAAAACCTACATCTTGAACATGTAACTTCTTGGAAAATTATCTAGTTGTTTGTTGTAGTTAGAATTAGAAAAATATTTCATTATCTACTATTGAAAATTAGTACATATCTATAGAAAATTGGTGTCCACATAATTTCTAGATAAAAAACACTATATTGACTATTGATACCAATTTTTACTTTCACCTAAATCTTTTGATAATAAAATTATGATTAGTAATTCCAAAATTCATGTGTCGCAATCAAGGATGAAATATATTGATATTATATTTAACTTATAGAGAGACTATTTTAAAAACGGTAATATTACTTTTGAATTCAATGATACTAAAAATAAACATGATTATATATATATAACCATTATTTGTTGAGAGAATAAATTATAATAGACCATATGTAGTTAGGATTATTTCATTATAAAATCATTCATTTCTATTTTAGATATTTTATATATTTGAATTCATTTTTAAATACTTATCTTCTATAAATTGATATTTTTATTAAATAACCCTAACATTTTAATTCACTTGGTTAGATAAGTGACCACGTCCACCTAATCATGTAGTTACAATACATACCGTGAATCTTAACTCACATCATCACTATAATACCAATTTTCTTTTACACATGTGGTCAATATATTCATCGTTAGTCTATGGTTAATATACCTATAATTCCATAGTTTTCATGCTTTCATGGTTGGCATATGAAGCATATTTTTTTTTTGAAATGTTTTACCAAAATATTTTTTGGATTTTGATTAAATTTATTATTCTTTATCACAAAATCATTGAAATAAAATTTAAATAATATTTTTAATTAATAAATATATATTTCTTAAGCAAAATTTCTTCATTATGAATCCTTACCTAATATCAAAACCCTCCATTGTGAAACCCTCTCTATCAAACCAAATCCTTCCCTGAAATAACGTTAATGTTCCATATGGTCGAGTATGAAATGATCTCTTGATTCCACCCCTTATACTAAGTAACATCCTACTAATAATTCAAAATATAATAATATAAGGCCATGTGTAGTTGTGGATCATTGAATCACACTAATGATAAATTAACCAATGTGTATAGTGTAACAACTTTATGCTTAGTATCTACACTCAATTAATTAATTATTTTTCAAAGAGATTCTGAATCATGGTTGGGGTGATTGGTTTATGGAAAATATTATGATATTTTACCCAAGTCTAGTTACATAATTTATAAACATTTTGAACTTATCCCTATATATAATCATGAAACCATTTAGACAATGGTGAATGTGGTACTTTTTTATGTTATAATTAATACTCTAAGAAAATAGTACAAGTGTAATGGATAATGTTCAACAAAAATACTATTAATGTTCTTGTCTGGTAAACATTTACTACATTGAAGTCCAAATTTTACATGATGAAGTGACTAGGAATGGACAACGCAGGAGACCAATCATAGTTGAACACTTTGGAATATGTAGGCTTATAGCTAATTTTTTTCAAAATATCATATGTCAATGGAAATTGGACATTATTATTCTCAATTTTCATGATCTATTATTTTTCATGTTAATAAATAATGGGTTTCAAATATATTTTTTAATATATTTAATGATGAATTTTAATGAGTTCTGTAAGTCTTATTCAATGTTATAATCCAATCCACATCCAATGATCATCTCATCCATCTTAAATTATAAAGGATAAGTTCCTTATATGAAGGAGAAGATAAAATATTAATATGGTTTACACCAGACTAAAAATATTTTAAATCATATGAGAGTAAATTGGAATCCCGTGAAAAAGGAATTGTTGGAAGACTCTAAGAAATTATATGAGAATTTGGAATGATAAAGTATCCAGTTAATGCTTGGGATATGGTGGAACTAGGAATCTATTGAGAAACAAATTGATGAATATTTTTCTGATGAATATTATTATGTTTTTTCTATATAAATATGAAAAATAAATAGTGATGGATTATCATTATGAGTTAGTTATAGAGGATCAAGTGGATGAGAAGGGATCCACTCCTACAATCTCATTTGTACCCTCAGATTCTCTTTTTTTCTTTTATATCTCATGATGATGAGTTACAAGGTAAAAAAATTGTTGGAACAGAAGTGTCTATACAAGGATATGTGGATGATTCTCAATGGGATAACTCTATCGAGTTTTGAAAATATGGAGAAAGTATAGGTAAATAAATACTGAAAGGATGCACTCCTAGAATGATTATACCAACTACCCATACGAGGGAGGAAATTATAAGAGGTCTGTTCCGTTAGGTCTACACCACTCTATGTAGGATTATGATACTGATAATGTGGGAAGTCCACCTTGGGATGATGGAACATCAATAAATTATTCTAACAGTGTTCTCGAAGGGTATTTGAAAGTTGAAATTGAATCATAATAAACACATGTGGTGTCTCGTAAAATACATTCAGAAGTTGAATATTTCAATGGCCTATTTTTTCCAACTCCATAAAATATAGTTTAAGATCATATAAAAATTTCATAAAGATCCATTTGAATATTTATGGATTGAAATTTATTTAGAATATTTTGATGATACTAAATTCTAGTCTATGAGACCATGCTCTATGGATATAGATGATTATTTTAGGTATTTGACTAATCAACCATCTTATTCAATGCATATTTAATCTAATTCTATTTCTTGAAATTCATATGTTTCAATGGATGAGTAGGATATGTTAAAATCATATCAAATAGAGATATTAATAAAATGTATTTTATTTGGAAATTCCATAGTGCCAAACTGAGATTACGTATTACCAGGTAAGATTTTTTTTGGATTTTCCATCTTCAAACATGATACCATCATAAAATAAAACATATGATGAGTGATATTAACGAATTAAAATCACACATAGTTTCATTACATTAATACCTTACATATAAAATATTGATTCCAGCCCAATGGTTTATGAACTTTGTCTTTCATCATTCCACTTTTACATCTCCACCTCCTTCTCCTCGTTTCCTTTTATTGATGAAGAGAAAATTAGAAAAATCATAATATTTGATTAAAATGTATTTTTATGTATTTTATATAATAGTATAAGTGGTGTTTGTTAGATTTAATACCAAATATAATATTAATTTGGTGTAAGTATGAAGGGATTTCAAATATTATTGAAGAGATATAAAGAATATTAGAAGAGCCATTGACATTTATCATAGAAGAATATTAACCTACACAAACCTAAAATCAATATTGAGATACTTGGATAAAAAATTTATGTTTCCTAATTTTACCCAATCATTTATGTCTATTAATCATGTTATTAAAATTATAACTATTGTTATAGAGGATTTCATGGGAATTAAAGAGTTCTATTCCCCATAAATAGAAAAAGGACCTCAACATATCAAGGATTTTATAAAATTTATTGAAACCTATCTATATTGTGCCAAGATATACATCATATCTCCTCATTTATAACCTATTTATTTAAACCATCCTTCTACAAAATCATAAACCAATAATGATTTTTTTCTTGTCTATTAGAAAATTAATCCAGTATCTTATACATATTTCCAGGTGTGTTGTAATCGAAGACCATGTTCCACCATATGTACTGAAACCTACCAAACCTACCTGACCAGCCTCTACCTCAATTAGAAATTCGCATATTTTTTTTATAGACATTAGGGATGTTACATATTGATATTATAAATAGAATTTATAATAAGGATAATCCTAAATAACCATTCTCAATCATTTGATATATTAATGAAATAATTATTTTGATCCATAATTTCATTTTATATCATTATATTTATTTATTATTACATATTCCTTTCATATTTATGTTCTATATCACCCCTTGATAATCCCAAAAGGATTATAATTGGTGAAATTAAATGAATTCAATTAAATTTTTTTTTGTTGAGAAATATATGATTTTTTATTCATTTCTGGTATTTGGTATTTGCATGAAATATGACACAGATGTATTCAATTAATATCATTTCATATGTCTTGAGATTTGATCATAAAATGGGATATTTTTTTCATAGTCCAGAACCTTCTTATTTAAATCATATGAAATAATTTTTATTCTTTACTAATTAATTTCATTCTTTTATAACTATCTTTTTCTGTAAAAAATAAGAAAATTAGCTAATCATTTATGTTACCATGAGATGTAAATTACATACCAATTGAATTAATCATGCTACAGTGAGAATAATTGTATCTAGAAAAAGAAGAATTTATGTCGACATGTGAATAAAATATGATACCAAATGAAGTAATGAAGTTACCGAGTGAAGAAATGAATTGAATGTGATAAGAAGTAAACCTTCCACATTAGGAAACAATGTCAACATAAGATAAAATGAAGAAACTATGCCAAGTGACCATTCCTAGTGACTATGAAAAGTAACCATTAAAATTAATCGTATAATAAAACCATGAGCCAAAGTAACTTTGATTTATGTAAAGGCATGTGGTAATCTCTATCTTAAGTAGTAAAGTATTTTCTAATATTTAAACATATAATGTTTGAGAATTAATTATTGAGCTGATAAATTTATGAAATAAATGAATATGGGGTCTAAAAAAGAATTTCCTCTGATAGATTATTTATGGAAAAGATATCCTTAAAAAGTAGAGCCTCATGTGGATATCCTGATATAGTAAAAAAAATTCCTTTGAGATGGAATAAAATTATCTATTTCGTCATTGAATCTTCTTTGAAACGATTATTTCTTGAACATTCTATAAAATCACAGTTGATATTTATCAAATAAAGTACAAGGACTATTGAAATATTGAATCTAATTAGTATGAGTTGTATTAGATATTTTAAATTTCTATTCATTCATTTTCTATTCAATAATACATTGTGATATTTTTTTATTTCAATATGCATATCCTTTAACACAGACTCATGTATTTTATTGAAGAGATTTATACACACTCTCTCTACTTTTAAATTATCTTCACTCCCATGTATAATTGTTGAAGAGGATGTATATAACATGGAAATTAAATTGGTAATTGTTTTATGAAATAACCAATAAATTTCTTGGATCATCTTATTCATTAATAAACATAATTTTAGTGGTTGATTTCCATGTATAGAGGTTTAGGTCTCAACTACATAATAAACCTCTTGTATTTATTAATTTATGTAATTTATTGTTTTTATTTATATTTTTTATATATAATTTGTATCTATTATAAAAATTATTATATGAAAATATTACATTGATAATGAACCTTAATTTTTGTTTTATATATGGTGTTTTATAGTATAAAATCTATTTCCAAAGATATAGTGTTTTTAAAATTTATTTTAACAGAGTTTTGATGAAAATTTTGAATAAATATTTGAATTTTTTATTCTATACAAAGGTTATTTTATTTAAATATGAATTATTATTAATATTTCAGTTTGAATTTTACATAAAATTTTTCTTATATTTTAATCAGAACCACTCTGAGTCTTACTTGGTTGAATTCCCCGATAAATGGGTGTCTAGGGTATGAAATATTAAAATAACTCACCCTTTACATATTTTTCCATCATCAAAAAAATTATTTTATATCTCTTTCCAATTGAAACATATAAACATAAATAATAGTCTGAATGATATATAATAATTTTAAATACTTATTCCATACTAGGATATGTCCAATGAGTATAAAAAGGTAATGTAACTATGTACCAAATCTTTTAAAGCACACTACTATTACAATGTCTTAGTGGATTCACTATCCCTCCAGGTTTACAACAAATAAAAATTGAAAATTACACTTCTCTCTCAACTAAATTGTTCTCACTTGACCATAATATGGTTATTTTTTTTATTGCATTAATAAATAAGTTTTATGCCTCAATTGGTGTATCACTATGATAAAAATTTATCTACTTTATACATACAATCTTACAATAAATTTATTGGGAAACCCCTTCTAAATATTATAATGATTATCTCTAATATCATGAATTTCAAACATCCTTTTCAAAACATCACAATTTATCAAAATAATATTCTCCTTTAATAGACCCCAAAACATTCATAAAGGGAACTACTATCTTTAATCTCAACAATTTCTCAAATCTCACATATCCTTTTCAAAGCTCAATACCTTTCGGAAGATTACTAACCTTCAAGAGTCTCACAACATACAAAAAGATTACATAGAATTTGTGAAATCCCTTTCTCCTTAAAACATATAATATTATTAAAATCATAATCCTGAAAAATCCATCTCACACATCCTTCACGAATTCAGAGCCTTAAGATTTTCATTATGGTTTCCTTACTTTGATTGAGGGATTAAGATAGCCACCTATTTAATAATTATGAATCCAATTCGCAAAGCTTTCAACCTCGCTACTACCCTTTCATGATGATCTACATTCTTGTTTTGAAACCTCCACATCTTTGTGAGGAACAATTATCATTTTATCAATCATTAAACTTCATGAAGTTTTATAGTTTTATAGTTAAGGATTCATGAATTTATGAACCTTGAAACTTGTGTGATAGCAGACAACATATTACATCCCGAATATTTAAATCTTCATGAAACTCCAATATTTTACAAAAAAAATTAATTTACCATATAAATGATGTATAGTCTATGAAATCCATATTTCCCAAAGCACGAGTCATCCTCCAAATTGTAGACTCCAAAAATTTTGTAGAAAATGTAAAATGTAACCACATTGTATATTAAATTTTATATACCACCACCAGAGTATCCCTTTCTTTATGTTGAATATTTTTCAAAAATATCTCTCAAAATACCCAATTGAACTTAGAAAAAATAGTTTTCAACCAAAATAATTAACGTACAAACCGTATTATGATACCATTCAAGATTTTTTCCCAACAAATTCAATTCTGCACTCTCTTTATTTGAACAATCAAACCAAAAACTTCAAAAGTTTACAAGGAATATTTCTTGAATAAATTTCCATTTTCATATTGAAATAACAGTACGAAAATATAATAAAATAATAATTATAATGAAAATCATTTTCATTTAAAATATCCCAAGAAAACTCTAAAAGAAGATTCAATGATATGAATGGTCATGATGGTGGTAAATTATGTTTATTCTATACACATTATAATAAATATTCCTTTTACATTTCTAATAAATAGTTTAAAATTACTTCATTTGGAAAAAGGAAAGATGATTACATTTAAACCATTTTGTAAAAAAAATATATAATTGGGGAAAATGAAATTAAACAGTTATTTAAAATGATGAAAACATTATTGAAATCATTATTCAAAATCAAGGGCATTGAAGAAAATTTATTTTTTACTAAAGACAGAAATAATTTTAGGTTTACCTGAAAATATTCTTCCATTATCATCAGTGATTTATGAGAGTAAAAAAATTATTTCATTATATTGAGTACATCAAATAGTAAAAATTTTCTTGAAATAATTATTTTAAAACATAGTCATAAAAAAAAATTTATTTTCAAATAAAGACTGAAATATGGTTTGGTTTCCATTTAATTAATTTTTCATTTTCTTTATAAAATAAATACTAAAAAAAGAAAGGTAGATATAAAATATCATGAAATAAATATAGGATATTAAAATAAATAGATTTTTGAGAGGTAGATCATGAAATATCTTCATTGTAAAAATAATCATAAACAATTCAGAAAAGTAATGATAATATAACATAAAACCCTAACCTCAAGCTATAGTTTCTTATAAAGAACTGTAATCTTCATAATAAAAATTAAAATTTATTATAAATATATGAAATAATAATTTACATACATATAATATCAACTACAGTACATTTATAATACTTTATCACCAATTATTTATAATATGTATTAAAATTGCCATTTCCTAGCTTTAATTATAAGGCCTCGTCCTTAGAACATTATATAATATTGAATTAATTGATTAATTCACATTAAAGATGTTTTTAGGTTTAGATTTTTATGGAATTAGGACATAACTATTACATCTAAAAAGATTAAAAAGTAGACACTTATACTTAGATTCCATTTTTTCATAAAATAAAGACTCTTAATAAGAAACATTTATAGTTAAATGTTTAAGATAGGCTATCATTCCTTGATCTCATCATTGACCCTATTCATATTTATGTCCTGTGGATATCATTTAATAAACATGGGATGAGCATAAAAATATTATTAAGGGATATAAAAATACGGAATGAACGCATTATTTCATGTATAGATAAGAATCAATGGAATCATACTTTACTCATCAAAAATAATCACTTTAACATACCTCATTAAATCAAAATATTTATGAATAACTCATATAAATCATAAGACCTAAAGGTTACTTAAGGCATTCATTACATTCTTACATAGGGAGTAACCCTCGTGGTTACGTTTGGAATACCCATCAGAGTATATTCCCTAAATCTCTTCAGAGAAACCTTAGCATCTAACTCAATCGCACTACCCAATGCATTGAAGATATATCTCTAGATCACCATCCATTTTTTTATCAGGGAACCACCTGACTTCATAAACAATTCCCAATAACCGTAACATAATTGTATCACAAAAAACATGCATAAAGGAAATATAACATTTACATATTTCAATCACAAGATATCAATACAACACATTGATATAATCAAAACGTTATCCGGACCATTTTGAATACCAAAATAAAAGAAGATTTAAACATGGTATTTATTTTTAATTTAAAAAATTATGGCTTGTATAGGATGTTGAAACTCAAATAATGGTCACGGGGGCGGAGAAGTCCTCGCCGCCGCATGCGTAAGAAAAAAAAATTATTTTTTTTATTTATTAAAATGCTTCGTGTAAAAATATTCCTTTTGAATGAAATTAAAAGTCAAAAGTGTTCTATACACTGTATAAATTAATGTTTTGTAGAAATCAAAATATGCCTCAATGAAAGGAGATTGAGACGAAATCCCGTACAAAGATGGTATCCTTAGATTAATGATAAATAAATTACATAAAAATGTGTGACAAATATAAATACAATCAATATAAGTGGATATTAAGTGTAAATCATTCAGAGTTCATCCACATATATTCATATAAGAACATAATCAAGAAGTAGAGGTTTAACACAAAGAATTGAAAATGGGTTAAGAAGTTCCCTTATAGAAATTCAACAACCTAACAGCGTCACGTTAAAATTCATAAAATGAGTTGATAAAAGATAAAAAGTTCATATCATCAATTGGAAATTACATTTACAGCAATAAGGATATATAATATCATATTCAAACATAAGAATATGTAAATTAAAATACCTAACAAGAAGAAGTCTTTTAAAAAGAGTAGGGTGAAAGGTTCCCTTACCGATTTGGGTAACTTTTGAAACATACACCCCCTGAAAGAAGGACCATAAAATATTGATTTAAATACCAATAAATTGATTTATATTACTCAAATAGTAGAATATTTGGGAGTACATACACCACTAAAAGGAGATAGTGGAAAAAGCATGAATCTCATGGGAATGAAAATTGAGATAAAAACCTCTTACCTCTTTGTAATCGATCGAGTCATATGACCAAAAGATAATAAACCACAAATTAATTAGATAATACAATGAATATAAATAGAATCCTTATAATATATATGGAATGGCAGAACACAATACACCACATTCAATAAATAAGTGCCAAACAATGAAAATCTCATGGAATTAAATGTGAGATAAGAAATCCCATTACCTCATGTCCGACTTGACTCGCTTGTACGTTCCTTGTTATTCATGAATGATAAAATTAAATTAATTTATACTTTATTAAGAATATTTTTCAAGTTTATTATTCCTTTTATATTACTTATTACCTTTCTATAACAATTATTTAATTGTTTGATTTCATAATGAACATTTTGTCGATGTTCGGAACTTGAGTCAAAAAATGGACTTCTTATAATTACCTGATGTTCATGTGATCCAATGTACATTAAATCCAGAATGATATTCATAATTTTTATTTAATATATATCATATAAATACATTATATATATGTACTTATAATAGTACATAACATTTGGAGATAATAAATGAAATGCACCGATCATGGAGGCGGTAAGCCGTACGTACACATGAATGCTACATTCATTTCTATTTCATAATTTAATAGAATGAAAACATAATTATACATAGTTATTTTATAATTATAGTATAATAGATATGTTATATATCTTACATATGTTCATAAATTACATTCTTTATAAATTCCATGTTTGGCATGAATGAGTCACATCACTTGAGTGGGCGGTTGTCCACACTTCCTCATATGAAATTATCGCATTTTCACAACATGAAAAGGATAAAGTTATTTTTTAAATATAAAATAAAGAAGTATAGAGAGGAAATAAATATAATAAATATAATAAATATAACATATAATTATTTTTCCATCATAATGTCCACCCTGAGAGGTGGTAGGAAAATATTGAACAATCATCGTTTCGTGAGGTAGTAATTCGCCATCCACAGAAACAATATGTTCTTTAACCATTAGACGGAGGTGTGTGTAAGAGTAGGTATAATTTTTATCATAAACAAATCCTATTATATTGAGGATTCTTGTGTTATTATGGGATAAAATAATTAGAAGATAGTGGAGAGTGAAGAAGGAAAATAAAAGAATGAAACTCGAGAGACGAAATTACCTCTAAACCGGGTAACTCTTTTTGTATTGAGCGAAAGGATTCCTTGAAAAGACTTCTGCCCAAAGTGAGGTTTCTAGGGGTGAGAGAAGTATTGGTACAGATAATATTATTAGAGGCTGGACGATCCAAGGGATTGAGAGTTGTGGGTAAGGGGTTAGAGGTTGGGGCCTTTTATAAGAGGAAGGAGGGTCACTTTTGGAAAGTCTTGAAATATTACTTTATTATAAAATGGTTTTCAGATTTTAAAGGTCCCACAATGATATATTTCTGGGATAACGTGATAAGGGTTCGAAATACACAAATCCAATTTGTTTTCGAAAAGTGGAACTCTTAGATTTTACCTTCTCTTTTCATTTTATTTAAATCATTCATTAATGAGGTAATCACGGCATCATCATGGTGTCATAAATAAATTTATTTATTTAATGTCTATAATTTATAAAAAAAATACCATGATGTAGTAAATACTTTTAGCTTACGAATTACTATTTATAGTCTAAGATATCATTTATTTAATCAAAATTAAAAATGTTTTACTTAGGTGTTGCATAGTTTGGTTATATTTTCCTTTCTTTAAAAATAATATGATAAAATCTGACTATCACACAAAAGTGATTCCATGGGGTCCCTAAGTTGTCACAAGGCATCCCATGGTCGTTCATAACACAACCAAGAGGATTTGGACAAATTTTGTGGCCATTTTATATTATTATGATATTATTTTATTACACTTAACTACCTGGTTATTAATTAATCATGATAATTAAAGATAATTTTCGTCGTTACTATTCATAATGTCCAAAATTAGAAGAGTCTTAATTAAATAATTTAGACCATATGATTCCCAAAATGGAATCCATTTTACCAAATTCCAAATACAGATATTTCAGTAATTAATTTAAAAATAATTCATGTTTTCAAAACCAAAGACGGGTTTTTTTAAGATTTAAAATTTATCAAAATATTGACTTGTTTTTACAACCAATTGAAAAGTTAAATTACTTCCAATGAACAAAATTACATTAAGTTAAAAAAATTCAATTACACATTAAAACCAATTAAATGGAAAATCTAAATATATAACTAACTTAGATGAAAAAGCAGTTTTGAAGTGAAATGCAGTATTTTTCAGTATTCATTAAAAATGAACACTTGTCAGAAAAATACATACAATTTATCCAAATTAAATATGATATTACAAATTCCAAAATGAGATCCATTTTGAAAAATTCAAAACATATAAGTTTCATTAAATAATTTTATAATTAATTCCCACTGTCAATACAAATAGCGTATTTTTTAGAAACAACATCTATTAAAAGATTGACACTTGTTTATGTCCAATTTCAAAGTGAAATTAATTTCAATGAGCACCACTGAATAATATGGTAAAAATATATTATAATTAAACAATATGACCAATTAAAATGATAATTTATCCATATAAATATATTATATTAAAAGGAGGTTTTGAGTTAAAATACAGATGCTTTCACTATTCATAAAAATTGAACTTTATCAGAAAAATAACAAAAAATTTACACAAGTTAATTTTTATGTCTCAATTATAAAGAAGGATTTTATTTTTCCAAATATAACATATAAAATTTTCAAAATGTGTATTTAAAATGGGTTCTCCATCAAAAGGATGTTAATCGACCTTTAAATGAATATTAGAATATTTTTGCTTCAAATTGGATTCATTCGAATTTGAAGCCTCTAACATTTATTCGATAAATGTAAAAATACATGACAAACATATATAGTCATTTTTTAGTTAGTTATGTTCATTATCTCTATTACAATGACTAGGCGTTAACTAACATTTAAAATAATATTATTATATTACTAGTCTGCAACATAATATTTTAATAAAACTCATTGTTGGGTATTGGGTACGCCATCGAACATATCATTCCAATTAACATAATATTACTTTACATTCACAAATATTAATATATTTGTACATTTAATATTCATTATTTATCTGGGTGGTTACATATTTCCCCCATTTTTGGAATTTCACACTGGCAATTTTAAAATTGGGCTCAGAATCTTTATTGAAATCCCCACATTGGAAAAGGAGTAAATAAAATTATCACATTAAATGAAAGAAAAAGAAGTAAAATGGTCACCCGAGTTAACCCATACTAGGATTCCATATAAGAATACATGGATATGGAATAGAAAACAATGGGTCATGTTCTGATTGATAGTGATATAAAACATGATTAGGAGAAAGTTAACCACAAGGATATCACAAACTTATGATGTGTGTAAATGGTCTTTGATTACCCAGTAGGAAACGTAAAACAACAAAATTTTTATTTTATGTTTCTTTTGCTAATTTTAAAGAATTCATTTACTACATATAACAAAAACAGAATGAAATATAATTTCCATCAAGTAGATTTTCATCCTTTAATAAGATTCTACCAAAACTAATGTTTTCTCCAAACGTGAGAATTCAAAAATACTTGGTCACATAAAGAGCACAAGAATCCCCATCTAGAGAATCACATAATCCACAAAAAGAAAACTATATATTTCCCTTGTATTTAGACATCAACTAAAAACAAAATGTCTCCTACGAGATCATGTAATCCCTAAAAAGGACAATCCTTTATAAAAAAGCTACTCTTAATCTAAAAAAATTGTCCAACAATACCCAAAGTTCCACAAAGACCATTCAATAAACATCTATACATAAAATAATTCAATGTAAATGAAAATAAAATTCAAACCCAAATCTCTGAATGATTTAATCACATATTCTTCCAAGGTTAATCTTAGGATTTATCTCCAAAATAAATCACATACTCTTAAAGTCTCATATTGAATAGAAATTAACCTAATCACATATCCTCTAGGATAGGTTAATAATTTGCATAGATAACCCAAAATCAACTTATTCATGAGTTATATAATCACCTATTAAAAATAATTAGTCATACTAGCAAGGGACTTCACGTAGTCCAGTGGTAGGCGATAAATACCAGTTGCACTTTGGTTGTGGGTTCTATTCCTGTAGCATTGTTCGACGCGATGGGTTGTCACACAATCCACGTGTTTCCTTTTCCAGAAACTTATATAATATTATAGAATTCCCAAAAAGTGAAAAATTATTCAAAAATAACCATAACATAATTTAACCATGAAGGTTATATATTAACTTTCATTTCGCATCCCAAAATGTATTAACCTGTAATTGCCTCAAATTAAAGGATTATATAAACCCAAATGGTTCTTTATAAATATATCCACAAATGAAAAGAGAATTATTCCTTGAATAAATTTTCCATATATCAAAAATTGGGGTTATACATACTATAAAAAGTATCCTAATGTAATCCGATCATCAAAAGATCCTTAATACTTTTAAGCATTTCACCATCCTAAAATCTACCGTAACTCTTGAATCCCTTATAAGATAACTTCTTACTCATTCAAAATTCTTCATGATCCATTAACCATTCCTTTCCAACTTATTCTAGAATAATTCTTTCCTACAAACAAAATCATGAATCATATATTAAGATTCAATAATAGGAAAACATATGTTAAGAAATAATCCATACCTTCCATTGGTCACTGTCATTTTCTTCAACCTCAATAGGAATAGAATTAGGTATTGATAAACGAATATTTTTACGATCATGGTGACCCCATTCCCAAAACTTTTTCGTAGGACATGTGTTTACATAATGACCATGCACCCCTCATTTAAAACATTCAATTGATCCCTCGAAAAGGACTTATTTACCTTTCATAGAGTCAACTAGATGCTTCCATTTTCCATGGATGGTTCTTGCTTTATGACCTTCATTTCCACATATATAGAATCTTTCTGTCCCTTTGAAACATTTTCCTATGTGTTTCTTTCCACATCATTGACACATAGGTTTTTGGACATACATACCTTTATGATTATTATGTGAACTTTCATAGGGATTTGTTTCTCTCAAATATGATTCCTTATAAAAATCCCTAAGGTTCAAGTGGTCGATAATGAATACAGATAGTTGGTTGAGAATAACCAAAAGAGTTCTCATTACAGCTCCTATATCATTCAGTTGCTCATTCAGAAAACTGTCATAGTTTTCTTCACATCCACTGTTACTTTGGTGCCTGCTAGATCCTGCCATTTACTAAAACCAAAAAGGTCACTCTGATTATATCAGTAAAATCATCATATAATATCTTATAAGTAGGTTATGTACTATGATATTCTTATTCATGTTATCTTAAACTCATTCACATTTTAAAAATAACTATGACTCTTTCTAAAATCCTAGCCATTATTGTAATGTCACTGGTTCATAAAGAATACCCTAACCTCTAAAGTAATCTAAACCGACCATTGATACCAACTATAAGGCCCTAGACTTAAAACATTACATAATATTGAGTTAAATTAATAATTTACATTGAGGATCTTTTTAGGATTAGAGTTTTAGAGAATTAGGACATAACTATTACATCTCAAAAAATTAAAAAGTAAACACTTCTACTCAGTTTCCATTTTTTCATAAAATAAAAACACTTAAAAATTAACATGAATAGTTCCATGTTTTAGACCACATGTCTTGCCTTGATGACATCCTTGAACCTATTCATATTTATGTCATGTGGAAAACATTTCCAAAACATGAGATATGCATAAGAAGCTCAGTAAGGGATAT
Source organism: Viscum album (assembly GCA_963277665.1). Taxonomy (NCBI): domain Eukaryota; kingdom Viridiplantae; phylum Streptophyta; class Magnoliopsida; order Santalales; family Viscaceae; genus Viscum; species Viscum album. The sequence continues at coordinate 510,567,510 of OY728141.1, read as the reverse complement.
AAAAATATGGGAAGAAAACATTATTCCATGTATATATAAGAATCAATGAAATCATACTTTACTCATAAAACATAATCACTTTATCATACCTCAGGAAATAATAATATTTATGAATAACTCATAGAAATCATAAGACATTAAGGTAACTTGAGGCATTCACAACATTCTTATATTGGGAGTAACCCTAATGTTTACGTTTGGAATACCCATCACAGAATATTTCATCATTCATTTCGGATAAACCTTAGAGTTTAACTCCTTCACATTAACCAATGCATTGGAGAGCTATCTTGAGTTCACCTTCCCTTAGTTTATCATGGAACCACCCGACTTCATAAACAGTGCCCAAGAACGGTTACATAATCATATCATATAAAACATGCATAAAGGAAACATAACATTTCCGCATTTCAATCCCAAGATATCAATACAACACATTGATATAATCAAAACATTCTCAGAACCATTTTCATTACCAAAATAAAATTAGTGGAAATCATGGTATTTATTTTTCATTTAGAAAAGTTATGGCTTGTAAAGGAAGCTGAAACTCAAATAATGGTCACGGAGGTGGAGATTCCGTTTTCACTGCATACATAAGACAAAAACAATCCTTTTGTCAATTAGTAAAACGCTTCGTGTAAAAATATTCCTTTTAAATGAAATTAAAAGTCAATAGGTTTTTATATACCATATAAAATAATGTCGTGTAGAAATCAAAATATGCCACAATGAAAGTAGATTGAGATGATGTCTTGTACAAAGATGGTATCCTAAGATTAAGGATAAACCAATTTCATAATTTTGTGTGAAAAAGATAAATACACTCAATATAAGTGGATATTAAGTGTAAAACAGTCAGAGGTAATCCACACATATTCATAGCATGATATAATCAAGAAGTAGAGGATTATCCCAAAGAATTGAAATTGGGTTTAGAAGTTCCCTTACAGAAATTCGACAGCATAACAGCGTCACTTTAAAATTCAGAAAATGAGTTGATGAGAGAAAAAAGGGTATCTCGTCACTTGGGCTTAAAATTTACAGCAATAAGGAAATATAAGAACATAACCCAACATAAGATGTTCTAAATTAAATGACCTAACAAAAATAGTCTTTTAAAAAGAGTAGGGTGAAATGTTCCCTTACCGATTTGGGTAACTTTCGAAACATACACCCCATAGAAGAAAGTCCATAAAATGTTGATGTAAATACCCATAAATGGATTAATATTATTCAATGAGTATAATAATGGGAGTTATATACACCACTGAAAAAAGATAGTGGAAAATATAGAATGAATCTCAGGGGAATAAAAAGTGAGATAAAAACCCCTTACCTCATTGTAATAAATCGAGTAATATGAAAAAAAGATAATAAAAACCAAATGAATCACATAATACCATTAATATAAATATAATCATGAAAATATATATTAAATGAAAGTACACAATACACCAATGAAACAAATAAGACCCGGACAATGAAAATCAAATGGAATTAAAAGTGAGATAAGAAATCCCCTTACCTCGTGTCTGACTTGACTCGCTTATATGTTCCTTGTTCTTCCTGAATGATAAAATTAAATTAATTTCTTCTTTATCAATAATGTTTTTCAAGTTTATTATTCCTTTTATATCACTTATTACCTTTATATAACAATTATTTAATTTATTGAGTTTATAATGGACATTTTGTTGTTGTTCGTAACTTGAGTCAAAAAAATAGACTTCTTATAATTACATGATGTTCATGTGGTCCATAGTTCATTAAATCCAGAATCATATTCATAATTTATATGTAATATATATCATATATATCCATTATATATATGTACTTATAATAGTACATAACATTTGGATATATGAAATGAAATTCACCATTCACAGAGACGGTATGCAGTACGTACGCATGAACACTACTTTCATTTCTATTTAATACATTAATGGAATGAAAACATAATGATACATTGGTTTATTATAATTACAGTATAATATATATGTTATATATTTTACATAATTTCATAAATTACATTTTTTATAAATTCCATGTTTGGCATGAACGAGTCACATCACTTGAGGAGGTGGTTGTCCACACTTCCTCATATGAAATTATCTCATTTTCACAACATGCAAAGAATAAAGGTAAGTTTTAAATATTAAATACAGAATCATAGAGAGGAAATAAATATAATATATAAATATATTTTCTTCATACTTTCCACCCTGAGAGATGGTAGGAGAAGATTGAACAATTATCATTTCATGCGGCAGCAATTCACCATCCACGGAAACAGTATATTCTTTAACCATTATACGGAGGTGTGTGTAAGTGTAGGTATAATCCTTATAATAACAACATCATAGTATTTTTAGTATTACAATGTTATTATGGTATCAAATAATAAGAATATAGTGGTGAGTGAAGAAGGAAAATAAAAGAAATAAACTCGAGAGACGACATTACCTCTAAATCAGGTAACTCATTTTGTTTTGAGCCAAATTCTTCCTTGGAAAGACATCTGCTCAAAGTGAGGCTTCTAGGTATGAGATAGGGACTTGCAGAGATAATATGATCCAAGGTTGGATGAGCCAAGGGCTTCTTATTTGTTGGTATGGGGGTAGAGGTGGGGGCCTTTTATAAGAAGGAGGAGGGTCACTTTTGGAATGTCTTGAAATGTTACTTTATTATAAAATGGTTTTTTGATTTTTAAGGTCCCTCAATGAAATATTTAGAGGATAAGGTGATAAGGGTTCTAAATCCACCCATACAGTAGTTTTTAGACAAGTGTATGTCTTAGATTTTTCCTTATCTTTTCATTTTAATTAAATCATTCATTAATGAGGTAATCACTACATCATCATGGTGTCATAATTACATTTATTTATATAATGTCTAAAAATTATAAAAAAATACCATGATGTAGGAAATATTTTTATTATTAAAATTAATATTTATAGTCTAAGAGAAAATTTAAGTAAACTAAATTAAAATTGATTTACTTAGGTGTTACATAGTTTTTTTATATTTTCCATTCTTTAAAAATAATATGATAAAAGGTCACTATCACACAAAAGTGATTCCATGGGGTACCTAAGTTGACACAAGGCAGCTCATGGTCGGCCGTGGCATATACAAGAGGATTCGTACACATTTTGGGGTCATTTTATATTATTATTATTTTATTTTATTACCCTTAACTACTAGATTACTAATTAATCATGATAATTCAAGATAATTGTCGTTGTTACTATTGATAATGTCCAAAAAAAGAATCTTAATTACATAATTTGGTCCATAATATTCCAAATATGGAATCCATTTTACCAAACTCAAAACACAGAAATTTCAGTAATTAAATTAAAAATAATAATCGTTGTCAAAACCAAAGATGGGTTTTATTAAGAAGTAAAATTTATCAAATGATTGACTTGTTTTTACATCCAATTGAAATGTGAAATTAATTCCAGTGAACACAATTTCATTAAGTGATATAAAATTCAATTACAGTTTAAAACTAATTAAAAGGACAATCTATCGATATAATTAAATTAGATCAAAAGCAGTTTTGATTTAAAATGCAGTATTTTTCACTATTCATTAAAAATGAAAGTTTGTCAGAAAAATACCACAAATTTATCCAAAGTAAATATGATATTCCAAATTTAAAATGATGTCAATATTACTAAATTCAAAAAATATAAGTTTCATTAATTAATTTTCTAATTAATTCCCGCTGTCAAAACAAATAGCGTGTTTTTTAGAAAAAATATCTTTCAAATGATTGACAGTTATTTATCACTACAACAAAACTGCCGCTAAACATTTTTTCAAAAAGGTTTTGGGCGGTTTATAATAAACCGCCGCAACACATTTTTTTTAACGGCCCCGACCATTCCCCAACACCGACCCTCATTCTCACCCCGCGCTCCCCCGACCCCCCGCTTTCCCTACGACCCCGGCCCCCCGCGACACCGGCGACACCGGCGACCCCGCAACCCGGCGACCCTGCTTCCCTGGTGACCCCGCGACCTCGGCGACCCCGGCCCCCTGCGACCCCAGCGACCCGACTTCCCCGACGACCTATACAAACCTTAGGTTTTTATTTCTAATTATTTACTTGTTTTGATATTAGATTTTTTATTATTGTTTCTTGGATAACTTGTACTATTTTCTTGTGTGAGGAGTTGATTTATTTATGAGACTAGTCACTATATCTATAGCGGCAAATTAAACTTTGAAACATTGAAATAGTAAATTAATCTCACCAAAGGACCTGTGGCATTACTCAGACCAGGTAAAAAAATTTCAATTATGTGTTAGGGTGGTGAAATGGGTTGTGATTTTCGGGATGTTTTCCACACACTTCATATAGTACCCCGCCAAGACAATAAAACTCTTTAACTATGACACATCCTTGGATGGATCCCATGAATGTACTTATTTGATATCCTCTAGATTAATGGGTGAAACTCGTTCTGAAATGACATTCCCTAGAGAGTGAACATCACTTATCCAGAACATTCACATTGAGAGATTTATGTAAATCTAGTTGTCTCAAAGAAAATAATTAACCGTCCTCTAGTTCTCTACATGCTCTTACAATAACGTAGAGTATAAAAGTATGTCATCCATAAAGAAATCATGGAAGTGGTCCATGTATGGATACAGAAACTGGTTCATCAAATACATAAACATATAGTGGTAATTCATCACAGAAAATGGAATCATTGGAACTCAAAGTGTTTGAAGTGACATCATAATTCAAACTTTGGAATATCATACTTGTAAACCCTCTTCTAGTGATAGATGTTACTAAAATTAATATTCTAGAACCATATCACGCTTCAAAACTGGTGAAAAAATTTATCAATCCTTGAAAAGGGGTAATTCATGTTTATCATTTTCGGGTTCTGGAAACAACAATACACACAAAGCCATATGATCTCTTCAAACATTTTCTTGAACATGAATGGAGTTGACTAGGGGGAAATACTCGGGCTGATGAAACAATTCCGACAAAGGTCTTCAAAATGCAACCATTGATCATGAAGCGCAGTAGGTACCATGTGATATGCCACAAAAAATATTAGGGAAGTACCATGATCCAATAAATTGAAAATCTCCATCTCCTATCTTGGAGGTATTACTAAAATAACATTAGAAAAAAATTTCAATTAATCAACAAAAATTGAAGGAACCCAGATGCCTGAATTTCTTATGGATCCAAGGGATGCCCCTTCCAACTGATGAGTGATAGGTTGAAACCTCTTTTTTCACAACATCCACCAAAACATCCTTGAAATATATATCACATAAAAGGAGAACCTCATACAATTAGTTTATAGGCATTTGACTAGTCTATAGTGAAATTCGATCTATTCCTGGACCATGAAAAGCCAATATGTGCCCATGATGACATCATAGGGATCCATTGTGATGACTAAATTATCTCACATTTACCATTATGGGATAATTTATTTCTCTCACTACAAGTAAATGAAATTTCAAATGAAGTGTTCCCGGTAGGAACCTCAAGACAACATTATTTTGATAATGTATCAACTTTGATCTCTAACTATCACACAAGGAGTCGAGGGATAAAATAATGGGTAGAACATATGTTTCATAATACTAAGGAAAGATTATAATAAACAAAAATAATAACTAAAATCATCTCGTGTGCCATTGGATCGTAGACATCCAAAGCATGAAGTTGTCCATTTCCCTAGCCCCCAACTCTTTATGCCTGACGTGGGCCTCCTAGGGGTTGTGGTTAAAGGACCTCATAGTACCATCCACTAACTGAAACTCCTCCTACTACTCTACCATCTCTACCACTTTTGGATTTTCAAAAAAGAAATAATTATTTCTGTGGGGCTTACTTAATTAATTTCCATTGAGGAAGTGTCGAAATCATAATTTCCATCATAAGTACATTCAAAGACAACAACCATTTTTATAGGTGACATCAAAAAATTATTCTAGTTTACTATTGTTGGAAATAGATCCTTATTACCACCAAAATTAAATACATCTTCTTTATAGAAATCTCATACATCATTATGGTAAATTATGCTATTGATTGACAATTAGACACTGTTCAAGCCACGATTCAGCCTCCTTAATGTCATCATCCAACATGGAGAAGGATCATATGCTTCATTCCCTCTTCTGTGCATTAATCCACATGAGCATAGACGTGACTGTGAAAAAGGGACCGCCATGAATGACACTATTACAGCCACTAATGAAAATTTTCCAACATCCATGAATGGTAGGCCATGCATTTTTACACTTGAATGGTAAGGGGGGCGACCTTGTGGGGCCTTCCAAAATCTTGATGACAAGAGGATTGTGATCCGAGTGGAACTTTTCAAGTGTATGTTTAGAAATTTCAGTGATAGCGTAATGAACATTAATCCAGAAGAAGCACCTGTAAATCCTACTTTCTTGTCTTCTATTTCCTGTAATCCTTCCCCATGAAAATTTATCCCCTATAATATGTACCTCTATTAGGTTTCACTTATCAAAGAAGCTTTCAAATTACTCTGCAGAATTATGGGAAAAATGAGGACCCATCCTTTCATGCGACCTTAGGAAAGTATTAAAATCCCCTACAATATCCCAATTACTTTTTGTTTGGTCTTTATTTTGTTTTAGATCCCTCCAAATCTCTCTTCTCCTGGTGTAGTCATAGGATGCATATACAAATGAAAATGTGGTGACAACACCGCCTAGAACAGTAGAGATATTGATGACTTGGGAACAAATATCATTAAAAGTAAAATTAATATCATTGTGCTTGAGATCCCATAGGGTTTCAGAGCCCTTGAGATCTCTATTGTGTGCAAACAGTTAGTATTTAAGAGAAGCCCAACTAAACCCGTTCCATTTCCCAAAGTTCATTTTGGGTTCAAAACCTGAAACTAGCATCAGCCTATTATGTGAATGAAAATTATTGAGGGAAGAGGAAGTAGGAGAGTTCCCAAGACCTCGACAGTTTTAAAAGAGGGTCTTCATTGATTAATCTTCTTCTCTTTACCTTTCAAACCCTTCTTCTTGGGTGTTTGGACAATGGATATTTTATTAGGAATCTATTTTCTTGTAACATCATCATCCACCTTCTCATGATTTTCATCACCATCATCTACCTAGTATTTACTTTAGAGGGGTGAGAATTTTTTTAGAACATAGGTATCAACCTTTGGGGAAATTCCATAAGGATTCCTTTTCACACAATTCCTATCATTCAGGGAGGTGAACTTAGTTAAAAGGTATCCCAGTGTGCTAGACTCCCCAGATGAGTGATTTGAGGTCCCCTCCAAGGGGGAGCCCACTATGACATCCTGAGGTCTCTAAACTGAGTTGGAGGGACACCCAGAATTTGTGTTTGTGTATTTTGAATAGAAAATTCAATTAAATAAGTATACTACAACATTGGGAAAGGATTTTTATTGGCACAAGAGGTGATAAGAGCTACATCGGTCTGTTTATTAACAGAAGGTTGATTGCTGACCACCTGCATGCCCTTCTCTGCCAAGTGAGTAGTGATGTTCGAAAACCCTATATCATGCAGGGCAGAAGCAGGTTCCGGAGCCGCAACAGGCTGTTATAAACCCCCCTCCTACTACCTATAAATACCCTATCCACCTCCACATAAGTCAAGCGCCGAGTCAGTTTTAGGTGAAACCTGAGAATGTGCCTGGAGGGATGGTGCCTTCGGTGACTTGGGTGAGCCAAGGATCATTGTAATGCTTACATAGAAATGAGGAATTCTAGCCCCTCACCAACCTGTACATTAACAGTTATAGCAAGAACATGTAAGAGGAATTTGGTGCCACCGGCATCTGATGTTGATCCATCCCTGTCAGCCTCCAAGAGATTGGCCTGGCCGGGACCAGGTCCAACAATTAAGTCAAGATTTTTCCCCCTGAGGTAGATCTTAAAGTATGAGTAGGTCTTGACTCATGACGTGAGTGATCATCCTGGGGGGATGTGGTGGCCACCTCATTATGAGTTTTCATAGCAGGGGAAAGTATCATCTCAGTGATGAGTGACTTCACAGAGGGATGCTTCTCAGAGGGTGGATCAAATTCTCTTTTCCCTTCTCCCTAATCTTCTAGAAGTCTCCATCATGATGGCCTCATTGATTACACCTATAATAGGTTGTTAATATTCTACATTCATAAATCAAATGATCAATAATGTTACAATTCCCACCGAACCTGGGCCTTCACTCATACATAATTTCTAGATTCAACGTATCATCAAAGGTGGTGAGGACCACCACCTCAACCAGAGTTCTTGCTAGGTCAATCTTGACGAGGACTCTTGCATAGTTCCCATACCTTGGGTTATCAGTTTCTCTATCAATTCAAATAGGGGAACCCACTTCATAAGCAATATCCCACTGTATTCTAGGATTCCAGTAATCCAATTCAGCTTAAAAATGTGAATCCACACCTTTGTAAAAGTGTTTTTCACAATTATTGGGGTTATTCCAAATTAACAATGTGTTTTGGTTTTCATGGTAAAGTAGCTACCATGTTGTTAGCACATTGTTTCTCTTTACCAAAGAAACATCCCATATCCCAAACACAAAGGGTTCATATCTATGTCAGGGGATCATCTTTATTATATTATGTTTCTATAATCTTATACTACCGTATATATAAATCTATTTCTCTTTTTAGTAGTAACTATGTGTTATAATTTTTTTTATTATTGTGTAGGAACATTGTGATATACACGGATAAAAGTTGGATCACATTACCGAGGAACACACCTCAGTATTTTAAGGGTTTGAATGAGTTTTTAGATTTTGCAATTTCAAATCGATCCATTGAAGGGAGAACAAAATTTCCATGTCCTAAATGTAAATTTAGAACATGGTTGATGAGAGATGAGGTTTATGAACATTTAATACTGAAGCAATTCCCTGATCAATATTTGTGTTGGATTCGGCATGGAGAATAAAACGTTACAGAAAGATTGAGCACTGATGGTAATCCGCATAATGAGGTCCCAAGTTCGTCGACAATGGAAAATGAAATGCAAAACCTAATTAATGATGCATTCGGAACTGCAAGGCACCACTATCAACATCAAAAAATATTAGAACAACCAGAAGAGGGTTCTACAAATTGCAACGTGACAAGTGATTTTTTTTAGACTGTAACACAGGCAGATCAAGATTGTCACATATCATTGGATCCTCCTCTTGATTTTGTGGAGCCAAATGTAAGAGAAAACTTCACTGAGGAAAATGCGCCTCATGATTTAGTTGACTATGGAAATCAAAAGTTTGATTGTGGGTGTTTGAAATATTAAAAACATTCATTTATGCTAAAGTTGTATCTCATCAAATTTCTATGTGGAATTACAAATAATGCAATGTCCATGATATTGGAATTGATACGTGACTAATTTCCTCAAGCAAAAATCCCAGAATATTTTTATGATATGAAAAAAGTTGTTAACAAGCTTGGTCTTAATTATACAAAAATACATGTGTGTCCCAATTATGGTATGCTTTATTGGGGAGAGGATTCAAGTAGACAGAATTGCAAGAAATGTTCTTCTTCTAGATGGCAGACAAAGAGTGATGTTGGAAGTCTGAATGAATATAATTTCATGGGGAAGAAGAAGAAATGGAGCACACCTGCAAAGGTTTTGCGTTACTTTCCTTTGAAACCTCAATTGAAAAGATTATTCATGTCATCGAAAACCGCCGAACACATGAAGTGGAATTCATTAGATAATAACAATGATGGGTTTATGAGACATCCTCGAGAATCTAAATCGTGGAAGAAATTTGATTCATTACATCTCGATTTCTCAGCTGATCTTAGGAATGTTCGATTGGGATTGGCTGCGGATGGATTCAACCCATTTGGGACTTTTAGTACCAATTATAGCATTTGGCCAGTTATTTTGATCCCTTATAATTTTCCTCCTTGGATGTGTATGAAACAAACATCTTTTATACTTTCGGTGATTATTCCTTGAAAACAAATGCCTGGAAATGATATTGATGTATACTTGAAGCCTTTGACTAACAAATTGCAGGAGTTATAGAGCAACGGTGTTGAGACATTTGATGCTTCTTCTAAAATAATGTTCTCAATGCATGCTGCTTTAATGAGGACCAATAGTGACTTCCCTGGGCTTGGGAGTTTATCTGGTTGGAACACTTACACGGGTTTGACTTGTCCTGTTTGTAACTTTGATTTTGATCCCAAACGGCTACCTCATAGTAGAAAATGGTGCTTCTTGTGTCATCGAAGATTTCTCGATGCATATCATAGATTTCGGATGAACAGATCAAAATTTAATGGTTCCATTGATCATAGACCACCTCCAAAGTTGTTAAATGGTTTTGAAATATTGAAACAGCTTGAAAATGTTGAAATAGAATTTGGGAAGGTTCATCATTTGAATGATAGCGGAAAATGGGTCCGAAGTGCATCGTCAAGCGAAACCGGAATGCAACATTGGAAGAAAAAAAGTATATTCTTCAAACATTCGTATTGGGAATTTAATTTGTTGTGGCATAATCTTGATGTGATGCACATTGGGAAGAATGTTTGTGACAATTTTATTTTCACATTGATTAATGAGCATGGAAAGTCGAAAGATCATCTCAATGCTCGCAAATACTTACAAGTAATGAACATAAAACGTGATCTCTGGCCAAATGAGAATGAAAAGTATCCTTCTGCAATTTTTGCAATGAAAAATAGGGATAAAGATATATTTCATCGAATTTTAAAGAATGTTAAGGTATTTGATGGATATTCAAGTAACATCTCGAGGTGTGTTGACTTGAAGAATCGTAATTTACATGGATTGAAAAGTCACGATTCACATATTTTGTTACAAAAGTTACTACCATTGGCATTGTGTAAATTATTACCTGAAAAAATTACTACTGTTGTACTGCAGTTCAGCACATTTTTCAGACGGCTATATGAGAAATGTCTACATCCATTTCAGCTTGAGAACCTCCAGAAGAGGTTTGTATTGACCCTTTGCACAGTGGAGATGATCTTTCCTCCTTCCTTTTTTACTATAATGATGCATTTAACTGTGCATTTGGTTGAGGAACCTAAATTAGGAGGCCCTGTTCATTATCGATGGATGTATCCAATTGAGAGGTACTTTATTTACATGTTTTCCAGTTAAGTAAACAATTTTTGGTACTTAATTAAATTCATAATTATGTTTATTTTATTTCATAGATATCTTGGACATTTGAAATCATACGTGAGAAATAAAGCTCAACCAGAAGGCTCAATTGTTGAAGGCTATTTGGATGAGGAGTGTCTTAACATTTGTTCTCGATAAATGGATGATATTGAGACAAGATTTAATCGAGTTTGACGTGTTGACGATACATCATCTCAATCTCAAATACATCAGAAATCCAAAATATTTCTTGCTATTGGTCGATCAGTTGGGAGGACATCAAATGCGATACTGACTGAATTTGAATTATTACAGGCACATAGATATGTTTTATTGAATAGTGACATTACAGATCCATTTATTGAAGAGTTGAGTATACAAACAAAGAGACAAATGAGATGTCGAACATGAAATGAGAAAGATATAACGAAAGTTGTTAATAAAGAGCATGTAGAATGGTTTTCATGACATGTAAGTTCATAAATATTACAATAAATATGAATATTAGTTTGACACATACATTCTGTGAATCTAAAAAATTATATTTCTTTTTTTAGATCATTAATACTGATACTCGAAAAGAGTTGTCAGAAGATTTGATGTTTCTTGCTAGAGGTCCTCTAAAAGAAGTTATAATGTTTGATTCTTATAATGTGAATGGCTTTAGATTTCGTACAGTCGATCGAGAAGTGGGTTTTAAAACACAAAAAAGTGGTATATTTACATTTTCTAAAGTGGAATACTATGGAAAGTTGTAAGATATTATTGAATTAAACTACCACAGAATTTTTTTGGTTGTTTTATTCAAATGAAAATGGGTCGATATTATCAGAGGTGTTAAAAGAGATTCCTTACAATTTAATTCTGTGAACTTCTCTCATTTAATGGATGTTGGTGATCGTGAACTACATGATCCATATATTTTATTATCACAATAAAAAATGGTATATTATGTTAATGATGTTTCCAATGAAGGGTGGAGTGTAGTTGCTCATGTAATACAAAGAGATTTGTATGATATGGGTGACGATGTGGAAAATTTGACCTCTGAAATTGAATTTAATAAGCAACAGGAAGAAGAATTAGTTGTCGATCATGATATTGAAAATATTAGTCTAGCAAGGGTGAAAGAAGTGGATGAAGCAATGGAGTAGTAAACCGACATGATTGAAGGAGAAAATGATTGTATGTACAATTATTTATTTATTCAGCAACCACTAGTTTCATTTCTGCAGTGATTTATTATCATTGGTATATATATTTTTATTGTTAGTACTGGGCATCCATTATCATTTTTAATTTTTTTTCTGCATAATTTTTTTGAAATATATATTCTAAACTTAATTTTATTTGATTAAATGACAGGAATTCGAAGGAAGAAGCGGTATATTGTTGCATCTAGTTCCGTGACAGATGGCGATCCATTTGCATCCCTCCCCACGACATATGAGATGCGAGGTGCTGACACCCCTGAACCATCCCCCCCTGAACCATCTCTCACACCTTCCGTGGATTTCCCAGTAGAGGGTGAGTCATTGACTCCCCTTTCAGCAGGCTTAGTAGTGGGGCAGCTTCGTGCCCCTTCCAGTTCATCCCTGACACACTGGACTGACACTATCATAGGTACAATTTTTAATTAAATAAATTTATTTCATTTTTTTATACTAATTGTTTTCTCATTGAAGATGACAAAAATGAAACCATGATGAAAAATATAAAAAGTTCAGATGTTTGGAATCTGAATGGCGAGATGATTGTTGTGGCATTTGATTCTTACGGGGTCCCTATGGATGATGTTGTGGGGTTACTTGGCCAGATTATAGGCCAGCTGGCAGCGGAGCCCATTTCCCTTCCCATTTCATATGACGATTGTAGACATATGCATTCAATCTGAAAAAATGAAGTGTTTGATTCTCAAATGAAGGTAAATTTATTACATTATGGTTTAATTGAATGTAATGTTACTAATATGTTCAAAATGAATTTCTGTATACATATGTTCTACTACTTTACTGTTGCAGATGTGATAGCACGGAAGTGGATGTTGAAAAATCTATGTATGAAGTGGAAATATTTCAAATGGAGATTATGGTGTGATATCAACGATACTTCGTTGACCACGCAACAAATGTATGAGAAGCTACCCAGTGGGGTACCAAAAGAGCAGTGGAAAGTGTTTGTTGACAGACATCTTGATCAGAAGTGGATGGTATTGAAATATATATTATTATATTATCCTCATTTTACATTTATACATGTATATGAAAAGGACATGACATTAAATACATCAGTATTAAATTGCCTTCAATTTATTTCAGGATCTTTCAAGACAAAATGCATCAAACCGGGCAAAGCAAGTCATCCCGCACACTGCGGGCTCAAAAAGTTTTTCTAGAAGCCGAACGACATTGGTAATGTTTTAATTAGTTTAAATATTTATAAGACTATATTATCTGTTTAATATATTGAATTTTTTATTTATCTTTGTTCAATGCAGTCACAGAGTTTAGGGAATGAAGCATCTAGGACTGAACTGTGGTTGGATGTTCATAAGAAATCAAATGGAAGTTTTGTTAATGAGTCTACTAAAGAAGTTGGGGTATGAAGTCAATTTTTCATCATAATAACTTTTTATCGGTTTTTATTGTGTTAATATATTTTGATATTTGATTTATATGTAAAAATTAAAGAGCTATGGGATGCCAATCCTGCGCAGTCCTACTCAGTCTCCCAGGATGACCCGGTCGCTATGGTCCTTGGGAAGGAGCATGATGGGAGAGTGTGCAGGATGGGTTTGGAACCCGTACCATCTGGGATTTTTAGCAGGCGATCGGGGATAGCATCTGCATCTACTCCTAACTTTAGTCAGCCCATACCCGAAGATGATAAGAGAGAGATTGTTTCTTTACGAAACACAGTTCACCAGTAGGGGGATCAAATATCTGCATTGCAGAAAGAGTTGATTGAAATACGTCAGCAGATGAGCAGATATGCCCCCGGTGGTAGTGCATCGACTGGTGGAATGCAGGTAAATCAAAAAAAATCAAAATCATTTAGTTTTCTTACTTTCATTGGTTTAATGTTTTAATATAAATATGCAATCGTATTTAATTTTCAATATAATGTTCTTACAGGTGACAACACAAAGTGGAGATGAAGGTGGAGAGGGTGATGATGCATCAACATACCCTGAGTAGTTGTATTATTGATTTGTAATATGAAAACAGTTGGTTTGTATATGTAACATTTGTGGCATATAGTTGCCACCACACATTTTCATGTCCTAAAATTTCCTTGATTTCTCATTTTCTTTTATGCATTTTATTGATTTCTGATGCTTCTTTTTATGTCTTGATTTCTCGAGTGTGATATACAACATTTAGGAATAATTTTTTTTATTATCCTACTAATAAATTTTCCAAGGGTTCTATATTATTATTTTTATGTGTTTGGTTATGACTACTTTATAAATCATGGTTATGAGAATTTTTATGAATTGTATGGGCCTTTCAAATTTATTTTCTACTTTCTATGATTTGTTTATGGTGTAAACTGAAATTGAGCTTTTAGATTATTCCCTGTGAAGTGGAAAAATTTTTGTGATTATTCTTGGGCAATCATATTAGTTTGGATGAATAATATTATATTGCATGAGGCATTGAAATACATGTAGATTTTATCTAACTATGTTTATAAGAGTTTGATAATATTATATTGCATGAGGCTGAATAATATTATATTGCATGAGGCTGAATAATATTATATTGCTCTGGATTTACAGAATGCACCAGACTGTTTTTTTATTGTTTGAACATATCTAACTATTTTGGGTTTCCACTATCTGGATGGTTTTGCGGCCTCATTTTCCATTGAATCTGCTACATTCCTGGTTGTCTGGGTTTGCTGAGGATCCTAAGTGCTTCAAGGATAGATCAAATCCATCTCACTTGATTCTTTCGAACTTATAACTATTCGGATTTGATTGATGCATGGCTCTGGATTTACAGCATGCACCGGACTACTCTATTTTACAATTGAAGTTTAGGACTCTCTTATCCAGAAGTGAGCCTATTTGAAGTATATTTGATCTTTTCATTAAGGTGTTCATTGTTCTTTTCTTTCATTATTGTATACTGATGTTGTAAATTTGATATGTAGCAAGATTAATCAGAGACCACAAGGCAATGCATAATATGATGTCCCCTTTGGCAAGGATGGTGTCAACGTATGAACAAAATTCAGGTTATACATGTATTCAGATTAAATAATCAATTCAATTAGGGTATTAATCAGATTTCAGGTATTTTAATGGTGTTCATATTTTATCCACTTATATTCCCATTTTATGCATCAATATTTTTTTCAATATGATTTCAGTTTGTCATAACATGGTTGCATTGGGAAACCAGATGATAGAAGATCGATTTTTTTTGGAAATAGGAGTACACAGATGCAAACAGTAAGCCTCCCAGCAGATTTCTATCCCTTTATTCATAACTCTATATTTTCAAAATCCTTAGAAAAGGATTCATGATAGATTGATATGTTTTGATGTTTATGAATAGTTGCAACATTTAAAAATTGTGCTGTCATTGCCCAAAAAATACAGCATTGTATAGATGTGTTTCCACGAATCCCTACTACACGATGAAAAAGAACTGGCACTATTCAACAAGTGCAAAGCACAAAATTCGGGTCCATGAATAAAAAGTTTGATTTAAACCTTCTGTAGGCTAGACAATAATGCATATGGTTTGTGTTAAAGGAAGATGAAAATACTATATTGTTTCTGTTTTTTGGGGTACATCAGTTGAAAAAAACAGAATAAGAAGTTCTCATTCTTGATGGGGTACATCAATCCGGAAATGGTAATTTAATGCATCATACATGCATGATTATGGAACTATTTATGCTATTAACTATGACCTATACATTTTTTTCATTCAACATTATTATTTTCAGGCTAAGTTTTGTTTTTTCAATCTGATCTACTCATTTCTGTGTCCTGATAGTCAGTTTTGTTATCATTTTTTAATTATAATGACTACTATTCTTTCAACAGCCTTTTCCAATCCTTGATAAGGTATTCTTCCATTGCATTCTCATACGGTGTGTGGTTAGTATCCACACCCTAAATACAGTTCAACTGGTGCTTAACAGAATTTATGATCTTTATATTTTTACATATTAAAAACATGTCATCAACATATAATAAAAGTTAAAAAGACTCATGTTTAACAGTTTTTAAATACACACATGCATCAAATATACTTGTAGAAAACTGATTCTCACTCATAAAGGAATCAAACCTTTTAAACCATTGTCTTGAAGACTATTTAATCCCCTGAAAGGACTTATGTAAAATAATAACATGGTTTGATTTGAACAATTTTGAAATCATTCTAGAGGATTCATATAAATGCATTCATCAAGACTACCATGTAAAAAAGTGGTTTTTACATCGAGTTGTTCAACATGTAAATCAAGTTTAGTAGAAAATGCAAGCATAATTATAATGGATGAATGCTTAAAAAAAGAGGGAATATTTAACTATAATCAATGACTTCACATTTTAGAAAACCTTTAGATACCATGAATGCTTTGGATTTGATTTTAGACTCTCCTATATTTCTTTATTTCTTCATATAAATCCATATTGAACCTATAAGTTTCTGGTTATTTGGTTTCGGAACAACAACCCAGGTGTTGTTCTTAAGAAGGGAATTCATTTCTTTTCGTATTGATCTCAGCCAATTACTATATTCTTTGTACTTCAAAGCTTACTTAAAAATTTTAGGCTCATCATTAAAAAATTCCTAATATACATTGAAAGAATAGGCAACAATGTATGACTAGTTGAAGTGGGGTGGAGGTTTAATACCTCTCCTTTCTTTATCTCAAGTAAGCCGATTGTTGATCAGGCCAACATGTTCTTGGTCCTCAGGTTTGGATTCCAAATTGGGATCTGATTTAGGCTGTGCTTGGGTAACCAAAGGAGCAGGACCAACACTGAACTGAGGTTGGTCACCTGATCTTAAAGGAACATCAACACCTAATGGTGTTGGGACCTCTAAGGGTCCTGCAGCTTCATCAGGAGTTACAATAGGTTCAGGTACTTTGTTGCCGGTCACACCAGATTCATGGAAGACCACATCACGACTAACGATGGATTTCTAGGAACTTGGCTTATGTACCCATAAATAATACCCTTTAACACCCTCTAGATATCCCACGAATATTCATTTAATAGCCCTATCATCTAGCTTATCATTACATGAATGCACGTAAGCTATGGATCCAAATATCTTAAGGTGAGCTTGATTTGGGGGTGTGACCTTCGAAATTTATTCAGGTGTCATAAAGGAGTTAGCAGAATATGGAAAACAGTTAATGAGGTGCACTACTGTTGAATCATCCTCAGCCTAGAAGGACTTATAGAGTTTTGAGTGGGATAACATACACCTTACCCTATCAAGAACAGTCATATTCATTCTCTCTGCTATCCCATTCTGTTATGGAGTTTCCAAAACAGTCTGATATATCTTAATTCCTTCAGATTCAAAATATTCAATGAATTCATTGGATATATATTCTAAACAATTATCAGTTCTTAAGGCCTTAAGTTTCTTATTTGTCTCACTCTCTACCGCAAATTTCCATTTCATAAAAGTCTGAAAGGCATCTGACTTGTGCTTAATAATATAAATCCACACTCTCCTAGATAAATCATCAATAATGGTTACAAAGTATAAACCACCACCATGGGAGGTAACCATAAAAGAACCCCACAATCTAGAATGTACACATTCAAGAGGTTCTTTAGCCTTAAACATGGATCTATTGAAGTTGATTCTCCTAGAATTCCAATATATATAGTCTTCACAAAAAGGTAAACTGTTAGGAGTGATATTACTTAGAAGGAACTGTTTCTTAAGCTCACTATGACCCGTGGCACTAACATGCCCTAGAATCCTATGCCATAAGGTGGTGGAATCACATTATGAACCGGAATAACTATTCAACTGATTTCTATACACTTTTCCATCTAACACAATTAGACCATTGCGAAGGGTTCCCTTTATTACAGTGAGGGATCCTTGGGAAACTCTAAGGCTTCCAGATCCAGACTTGAATCCGTTCCCTTTCTGGTCAAGGGTTCCTAGGGATATTAGGTTTATTATTAATTCAGGTACCCACCTAAATTATTCAAGAGTTTTAACAGACCCATCATGAATCTCTAGTAAAATTGAGCCTATTCCCATGATGTGACTGCTCATATTATTCCCTAGAAATACCTCACCATTATTCAATTCCCATAATTCAGTAAAGAATTCCTTATTTGGGAACATGTGGAATGAGCATCATGAATCCTGGTTTTATTCATATAATATGGATATATCAGTGACATTTAACACATTAGTATTGTCGAAGTCTTGTTCAACTAATAGGGAATGGTCATTATTACTATCTTTAACGTCACCCTTGTCCAGGTTGTTTACATTTAAAACATTTGATTACCTTGTTTCTAGATTAAATTCTATATTTCTTGAACTATCCCCTATCTTTTCTCCTACCCATTGTCTCACTTCAACCTCTAGATTAACCAATTTCCCTAGCATTGTTTTCATGTATTATACTTGTTCTCTATGTTATATGTGTTTTGGTTTGGTTTTCAGGCTGTGGGGGAGGATAATCAGGTAATTTTTTTTTTCTGGGCAACTTTTTAGTGGCGGTTTAAACTGCCACGAATCTTTCAAAACTGCCGCTAAACGTAAAATAAAATATACGTTTAACGGTGGTTATAACCACCGTGAAATAGTTGCATCGTGGAAGTCTCATCTTGCAGCGGTTATTCTGGATTTAGCGGCGGTTTTATGGCGCTGGATTTGAATTTATTAGTGGAGGTTATAACCGCCGCTAAAACCGCCACGAAATGAGGCAGCTGCGACGCTTCCCTAAAATAGCCGCTAAATGTAAATAACCACCATTAAATGATTGGAAACGCCGTATTAGGTGGCGGTTATAACCGCCGCTAAACGGAAAAAAACAACTGCCGCTAGATGCCTATTCTGCTGTAGTGTATGTCCAATTTCAAAGTGGAATTAATTCCAATGACCACCATTTAATAAAATGGTAAAAATATATTCTAATTACACATTAATAAAAATTAAAATGATAACATAACCATATAAATAAATTAGATTAAAAGAATTCTTTGAATTAAAATACATGATTTTTCACTATTCAAAAAAATGAACATTATCTGAAATATAACAAAAATTTACACAAAGTAAATTTTTATGTCCCGATTCTAAAGACAAATTTTATTTTGTCAAATATATCATATAAAATTGTCAAAAAGTGTAATTATAATGGGTTCTCCATCAAAATGCGGTTAATCGACTTTTTAAAGAATATTAGAATATTTATGCTTAAAATTGGATTCATTCACATGTTAAGCCTCTAACATTTATTGGATAAATGTAAAAATATTTAAAAAACATATGTAATAATTTTTTAGCAATTTATGTTCATTCTCGCCATTACAACGTCTAGGCGTTAACTACTATTTAAAATAATATTATTATATTATTAGTGTGCAACACAAGATTTCAAAGACTCATTGGTGCATATTGGGTACGCCATCGAACATAAAATTCCTTTTAAAGTAATATTAATATTCTATTCACAAATATTAATATATATGAACAATTCATATTCATTATTTACCTGGGATGTTACATTAACTATTTCATTTTTCAGGAGAGATTTGGTTATGTGTCTCTAATACATGTAATTTGATGAATTTTATATAATCTACCTAATTTAAATAATGATATAAATTTCATATATGTTCATTATAAATATATATATACATTAATCCATAAAAGGTACAGATAGAACTATTCATGTAGATGATAGATGGTACTTATACACGAACGTTTGTTCAATTTTTTGATGCATAAAATATAAGAAACCTAAATAATAATTAACCATTAAAGGAAATTTTTTATCATATATATTATATTTATAAAAAAAATATATCATATTCACCATCAATATAAATTCCAAATTAAAAATGATTGACATTCATTAATAGATGTGGTAGTCCCCACATACATGCAAGAGATGTTATTATTTTACAATCGATTGGAAGGTAAGAAGGATGTTAGAATATTATAATTTTTTAAAAATTGTTATATACTAAATATAATATATAAACATTTAACATCTCATAATAACCTTCCATGAATGATGGTGATCTAAAATAAATGTCATCGGTACATTGAGACGGTGGTCACCTATAGACACATGTGATAATTTCAATTCACATTTGATGGAGAAGAAGATAGATAATGGTAGTTACATGATGAAAATAAAATTTCAGTATGTTTTTTAAGATTGATATATTATTTTATGAAGAATAAACTATACTTAGAGAAGGTATAAATAGAAATAAACTGATAGAGGTTAGGTTGGAATATTTTCACTTCTTCGAAATTCCCCCTAGAGATCCCATCTTAAAAAACCATGGAATAGTCTTAAAATAATACTTAAACCTCAAATTTATCAAGATTTCTTATTATAAGATAATTTTGTGGTGATATATCAAGTGAGATGGCTCAATGTGGTGTAAAAAATAGAGATGGAGTGTCCTAGGAAACCAAAGGAATTACTAAAAGGATTAAAATATAATTGTGTCATTATTAAGAAAATGCATCAATATTTAAATATATTAAATTTAATAGAGTATAAGGTATAAATAAGATACTAAAATAAAATTTTTATATGTTTTATGTTTATTTTATACCCTATCTTTTTGTATAACGCATTGGCTACAATATTTCAGTCATAAAAGTTGTGATGCCTTTTTCTAATATTAATGGGTTATAATATTTATTATAGTAATAAAATTTGGGTTTAAATGATCAAGGGATGATATTTAAATCCATTTTAAATAATATGTGTCAACTTGAAATATTTATATTGATTTTATATAATTTAATAAATTATATTTAACAACAAATACCACTGTTTTCTTTTTAAAAACTATTCACATAATTTGAATTTGAAAAAAACATGAGTGTAATTTATTTCTAATGTAAAACATTTGTAACTATTTAATGTTTTATTTTTATTAATAAAATTAATGGGAAATTTTATCACCCACATTCATTATTACATTGTGAGTTTTTTATTTAATTTTGTTGATTTTTTTAATTTCATTGAGAATAACTATATCAACATTGTATAAGAATTGAAGGTAGTTATTTCAACCATAAAATTTATATATAAATTACCATTAAATTAAACACATAAAATTTAAAAAATAAAATTATTACCATACCTAATATTCTTTTATCAATATAAAAATATGAGATACATAACAGGGAAAATAGTGAAATTTTCGAATTTTTATTTCATAAAATAATTTAAATTAATGTACCAATGGAAAACTTCCCCAATATTAGATAAATAAAAATATTTTATGGCTATAGTCAAATATATAAAACCCAATTAAATAATGGAAATTTTTGGGTTGATTTTGAGACTATATCTCCTGGGTTTAACTCTATTTCACCCATATTACCCTTACCAATGTCAGAAATGACTATTATTATTACTATTCAAAATGAAAAAAAGAAAATGATAAATATTTGAAAAATTTAAATCCCCTGATTCAAAATATGGTATAAATATTTATATATTCATTCCAGGGAATTTTCTATAATAAACATAATTATAAATTCATAAAACAAAATGAAAAACGGTTATTCGAAAAATGTGACTTTATGCATAAAAATTAACTTATATTGATCTCTGAATATTGTGGATTCAAATGGAAATAATTAAATTAATCAGAATAAAATTATTTATATTTTATTTCATTAACAAATATAGGATTTAAATGGGCTTTTAAATTACATAATTTAATTAAAATACATGACTATATTTGAAATATTTGTTTTTCCACTATTCACTGAAAAAGCATTCATATTAGAAAAATATAAAAATTTCAGCCAATGAAAATTATAATGAGATTTTATTAAATATTTTGTTTATTTTACAACATATATTTTTAAAATTTGTTATAAATTAAAAATATTTTCCACATCCAAAATGCAATAAAAATAATTTTGAAAAAACTATATTATAAAGTATAAAACAATTTTATTTAAAAAATTAGTTCTTCTTCCATAAAAATTACTCAAAAAATTATTAATTAGTTGAACCATTTTACATATATTTCATAATTTTATTACTCACATTTACACATTCCAATTCAATGACTATGTTGCAATTGTCACATTAAAATAATGATATTTTTATAATATCTAAATTCACATAAGGCGTAGTGTTGCGAGATAAGAAATATATTAAGATTATAATTACTTTAAAATATATTATAGAGTTTTTAAATCATGGATGATTCATTGAATAATTAAATATGAGAATCTCTAAATCCCCTCTAATATATTCTCTTTATTTAGGTTTCATTGTGGCCAAGATAAATGATGAAAATTTATACTATAAAAATAATGACATTAGCAGTAGTTTTAGCGGTTGATTTAAAACCCATTGTTATGATTTATAATAAATAGTATTTAATTATATTTTTTATTAGATATGGTTTTTTATAATATTAATTTTAATACATTATGATATTTAAAATTCAATTTTTTATTATTATTTTGTTTTTTAAATTTAAATAATTTCACTAATAATTTTATTAATATTTATATAAATAAGTATAAATCATTCTTCTTTTATATAATAATGATTGAAATATTTGTGAAATTTACATTGTGGTTTAGAATATAAAAAGTCTATATCATATGACTATTTTTCGTATTTTTTTGGTCTCTATGGTCATATGGATAATGGATTCTTGGGATCATGTGATGAGTAAGAAATTAACAGTAGTTCATTATAAGATGTTGTTAGGTTCTATTGGGCCATTTACAAGGGGTATTGGAAAGGATTCTATCTATTACTGCCATTTACATAATTTAGGGGTTCACATATTTCTAAAATTCAGGATTATGGTAATTTTGTTGTGAATAAGGTAGTTTGTGATCCCAGTTTTTATATAAATAAGGCTCAAGATTACATAAATCGTGTGTTCTCTCCTTGTGATATAACATGTTATGGCACTTTAAATTTATTTAATACTATTGTATAATTGATCAGAACATTGATGAATAATGAAACCTATAATTCCATAATTCATTCTAGGATGACATTACTATTGTTTTTGGGGAGTCCCTTGCAACGATGAACATGGACACACTGAGTGTGAGATAAAATTTCAAAAAGATTCATATTTATGTTTTTTTATTGGCACAAAATGATTTATTTGAAGAATTTAAATGTATATATGAATTTAGAAACACCTATTCCAAAAAATATTCATAAATACAAGGCCATATCTAATTCATATTTTTCATTGAGAAAAATGGGTTGTCGATACATCCAATTATAAGATGTTCTTAATCAATAGTAATGGGAATCCAGTATAAGATTATGCATCTCCCTTGGTAACCACTAAAAATTCTTCAATTACAATCCAATATTGGGTATCATGGAAGTTAAAACAACCAATGTCTCAAAATGTGGCCTCACAGGTCGATCATCAAATAGTTGTTATATTAGTTGAGAATCATGAGGGTGGTTTCCCTAATGATGGTCTTACATATACTTAGTGAAAAAGTTATCCACTGACCTTATTGTCTTTCTCAGTGATAAGATATCCAAATGATATTTTTATAAGCGCACATCTTCCCCCATAAAATTATTATGGGGTTCTTATTACTACTTATGATCTCTCTGGTCATGAAGAAGATGAACATGATGATAAAGAGGCAATACAAGATATAGATATCTCAAAATTATGGAAATATATACTTGATGTAGTTAAAGAAGAATATTATGGGGACGATGATGCACTTTGTAAACCATGCTAGTGGTGATGAGTATGTCTTTCTCATGGTCTATGTAGTTGGGGACTCGTTATAACCTGAGTTTCTGGCCATAATCATGTTGGGGTAGTTGGCGTTACAATATGATCCATCAAGACCCTGTACATTTTATAGAGAAGCATGGGCTACCTCACTATCATGTCTTTAATTTCATTACAAAGAGGTAAATTTAACATGTATAACCCCTTATTCTCCTCATTTTATTGTTATTTTTCCTATTAAAGTGGAGTTAACCCATGCATATTATATATATATATATATATCTGTGTGTCTGTGTATATTAGCAATTAGATTTATATTTATATTTATATATTACAATATTTATATATAAACAAAAATGGTCACACACATATATATAAAATAACAATAAATAATTAATAGTAAAAAATATGTGTATATATATATTAACAATAAATATAAAAATTATCTTAATTTTTTTATTATTATGATTTAGAAAAAAAACAATTTATTAGGTAATATTAATGAAATGTTATATTATTAGAAACTAGAAATCCTCAATTCTTAATACATATATATAAATATATATATATATGTATAGTTATATATAAATAACAAGTAATTAAAAAATATTAATTTATAGTTATTGAAACAAAACACACACACACACATATATATTGGTAATAATTTATTATATATATGTATATTAACATATATTGATATATATTATTTGTGTGTATGTGTCTACACACTTATTTATATTTATAAATATTTATGTATAAATATATTTATTTATGTACATTTATGTATATATATTTATAAATTTATTAATTTATATAAATAATTATATTATATATATATTGTGCTGGAAAAATGATCTATACCAATTGTTCAAAACGGTGGTTATAGCGTATACCCACAGTTTTGAGAAATGTGGGTCATCGAGGTATCAGTATAGGTCCACACACAACTGTGGGTAACTAAGGAATCAGTATAGGTCCACAACCTATACCCATAGTTAACTGTGGGCCAAAATATGATCCTACAGCCGTGGATAAGGGTTTGGAAAACCGTAGACAAATATTTGATAATTCGACCTGCTTGTCTTTCATGCACATCTCACTATCCCGCATGATAAACATTATATATATATACCCATTTCCCTAAATTGGATAATATATTTTTTTCATTTTAGAAAAAAATACTATAGAGGGTTTCGAACCCATGACATCCTCTTCAAAGACACAAAGTCTCACCATCCAGCCTAAGCATGTTGTGTTTTTTTAAATATACATTTGAATAATTATATCAATTTTAAATGTCTCACAAAAATACAGTGTGCGAGAATTGATCTAGCGTTATTCCATTTATACACTTAAAGCTTACCCAACCCAGCAATCTCAATTACAATAAATGTATCTATAATTAATTTAATATATTAATCAAGATCCATGTATTAAAAAATATATCGGGTGATTCGATCCAGCAACCACGGTGACTAAAAAACTGCACCACACAATCCAACAAATGAATCTATTATGTTTAAATATTTCTATGAATGTAACATTTTAAAAAATAGTGGGTAGTGGAGGGAAAACCATGGGTATATGTTGTCCCACCAAATATTTTTTCTGTCCCATGGAATTTGTTTCCCGCCATAATGTGGTAAAGTTATTCCCATAGCTTTTCAAAACCATTCGTATAGATGTTCAAAAAAATTCCTATACCCATGTTTTTCCAAAACCATGGGTATATGCTTTATAAAAACAAATACCCATATTTTTGGTCAAAATCATCGGTATAGGCTTTTTTACCCCATGGTTTTGGAAAACTGTGGGAAAAGGTCGTCAAAGAAAACCTATATCCACAGTTTTTCTTAGAACCATTGGTATAAGTGAATTTATATAGGCATTTATATATAAATATATTTAGATATATTTATATTTATTGATATATATATATTGTGTGTAAATAAATATTTATATATATATACAAATTTAAATTCATGAGGGTATTTAAATAGAATTATATGTATATATGTATATTAATGCTCGTGTGTCTAGTTATATGAATTTTTATGTGCGTGTATATATATAATTATATATTGTGTGAGTGGATATAGGTATTTTTTAATCATGTTCATTTTATGTATATTTAAATTTATATTCTTCTATAATTATATTTTTTTATATTTGTTTCTGTTTTTGTTAATATATATATATATATAATTATATATATTGTGTGTTTATGTGGTTATATGAATATTTATATTTATTTATATGTATTTTTGAATATTTATGAATATATTTAGATATATTTAAGATGTTTATATTGGTTTATATATATAATTAAATTTATTTTTAGTTATTTATATTTATTTATTTATATATATTTATAAAAATTTATTTATAATTTTATATATACATATATATAATAAAGTATACTTAAATATATTTCTATATATTTAGATTTTTGATTGTGTTTATTTGTTTATTTGAATTTTTATATAATGATATAATTAATAGTGTATTTTAACAAAATAATTAATAGATGAGGATGTGGAAGAAGTAAGTGGTAATGGTGTGGGAATATGGAGAGGATGTTTGGGATTTAAATCCTAGTATCATCTAATATGTGATGCAATTCATATCATTCAAGGGGAATGTTGGGATATGTGATGAGATGGACTAGGTTGTGGGATTGAGTTTTCTAGGATGCCCGACGCATTAAAAATAATAAATATTTTTCAAAAATTATATTTGTTTACAATTTCATAAAAAAAATTAACCACCATTGAATAATATATATTTTTTATTTTTTTAAAATAATATAAAAACCATTAAACAAGAAAAACAACATAAATAATTTACAATAGTTTTTTAATGAATCCATTAAATATATCACTGCACAATTAATAACGGTTCTTTTAAATATTTATTGTTAAACATCAAAAAAATCATCACTATGAAGTGATTTTTCATAACGTGGTGACATTTAAAGAGTGGATCTTGGGGTTTCATGGAATGGGTAATTAGACATAAAAAATATCCTCAGTATGGTGCCAAAAAACCTATCTATGATCTTCCCATTTATAGGATGAACCCCTAGTTTCAATTGAAATCATTTCTGATGTTTTTTAATCAGGATATCCCTATAAAATATTTCATCAAATTTTCATACATTCACCCATGCTGAAAAAATAATATATTATAGCTGATATAATATTTTTGGCCATCTATGAGGAAAATCCTATATAAATAAATGTCCTAGAGAAGAACTCAGAAAGTATTATATAAAATATTGTCAGGATTTACATTAATATTTTTGGGTTTATATATTAGAAATCTAGAATGTATGGTTTCTGTGAAGTGGAGGAATGTAATGAAGGAAAAATTGGAAAGGGTTATCTCAAACATCATGATTTAGGATGCTAATGAATCATTTCAAGTAGTCACATAAATAGGTTCAAATTAAAAAATGTGTTTCCTTGAGGAATTGAGTGATAGTCACCAAAGGCACCGACAAAAGAAATATACAGAATGCCCCTATAAATATAGAACATGTTAAAGGTCACATAGAGAGTATTTTTGGGTAAATAGATTCTATATATATGATAACTATTTGTATGGGATAGCGATTTGTATGGCACATAAGATTTATGTTTTGGAATGGATGTGTTATGAGGAACTATGATGCCCATAGACTTTATAGAGTGTAATTTGAAATGTGTTAGTCTATTTTTATGGTCATAAATTATGAGGATTCCTCCATGTGGTATCCCATAATTTTGGTGATTTTTTTGTTATATTAAAGTCAAGGTAACCCAATAGTATAGAGTTACTTATTTGTTTCTTCGTCGTACATACCATGTTATGATTGAATGGTGATTAATTTCATGACAGATGTGCATGGTAAAATATAGTGGAATGTCGAAGAGGTATCATGATATACACTGGATGATGATCTTTAAATTACCTTTTTCATTAACAGAGTTCCAAATATATAAAATTACTCATAACATCAAGAGGAGTCGGTATGCATGTAAACAGAATATGATTGTTTTTAGAGAAAATTATTCATATGTATCTATAATATTAGATGTCAATATTGAAATTTTGTACAATCTCATATATCCCTATACGGATACCCAGAGTTGGGTCTAGATGCTTGAGAGAGTTGGGTGTGTATTTTATCATGAGTAAATACCTTTTATGAACCAGTTCTATCAGCCATTATTTTTTTACAAAGATAATAGTATTCATATACTTATTTTACTATGATATGGATTTCGATAATTGAGTTGGTATTGGTGGTTTTTAATACAATGAGTTAGTTTGAGATATTTCATAGGTAGATGGTGTTTTTGTGTACCAATTAGATGTTCTCATGAATCAAATGATGAAATTATGAGTCATACATAACAGTCCTATAATTCATGAAATTAATTAAGTATATAATAATTGTATATAAGTGGATTATATGAAAAATAGTTTATCTAAATCAACATAGTGAAAACATGAATATATTTAGAGCGAAATCTATAGATGGAGGTGCAAACCATGTCTTAGTGGTATAATTCACTTACTAGAGATTCATTATTTTGGTTATAAAATATGAAAAACCATAGGGTGGGTATTTTGAAAGCAAATACACCTATGCATGTTTTTGGAATTAGGAAAATAGGCCACATCTTGATAAATCAGGATCCAAAGTGACTTTTAATTATTGAATTAAAACCAGGGTTGATTGTTTTATAAGTGTCTGGATGTGTTTGAAATGATTCTTTGGATTGATTAAAACTATTAAAAATATGAAAATTGTATTTCTCCTCTTGAAAATAGTGGACCAGTATTGGTGGGTACATCAAGTTCCCAAAAAAATCCTGATTGAAACCCATTAGTTTCTTGATGGTAGCCCACTATGATTTTAGTGAACATAGGAGTGGGTTTTTTCATCTTCCCCAACCACCCAGAGCATAGTGTCCCACAAAAATATCATTAGGGGGTATATGGGTACCTTGATAGAAGACCACATGATCTAATTCATGTGGGGATAGGGGATATTTTGTTATTTTTAATTATTGATTTATCTTTTCTGAATTTTGAACAAACATATCAAAGAAAGATAATAAATACTATGTAATATATCAATAAAAAAAGTTTCAAGAACCTGTCACTTATCGTGTGATTAATAACATACGTAACCATAGAAATATAGGGCTACATAACCATAATCAAAACCAAATAGTTATATATTAAATCAGAAAAATAAAATTAATATATTAATAAATATATCAAACATGGACAATAATATCTAGGGAAATTTAGTGAATTAACAATTCACACGGTATTAAAAAAATTATATTAAAAAAAGTTTAAACATTCTATATTAATATATTTATAAATAAAATTGAAATTTACCTTGTAAATTACACATTAATGACCTTATAAGTATATTATTATATCATCATTTAAATTTTATTAATGTTAAAATAGTAGTTAATAGGAATATCTTTCGAAAGTCACAATTTAACAGTATGTTGGTTGTGACCACTATCATTAATTATCCATTAGTGATATCAGTATAATCCAAAAACCACAGGGGGACTCCCTAAAATTAAAAATCATAATTCATAATAATTACACACAAACAAATAACCTAACACATAAAAATAACCCAAGACAAATTTATGACACTCCATCAAGAAAAATATTAAATTTATATACCCCAATTAATAATCAATTAAATCTCAAAATCAATGGAATCCCTATGAAATCCATCAAAAAATATATTAATCAAAATGGTGATCAACATAACATAATAAAACATCCTATATCTTCTTATCTTTGGAATATGAAATCACTCCCAATCCAAAGTGATTCAACCATGCCATATTTGAATTAGAAATGAAATCCCTGTATTGACTAAATTAAATTATACAAGATTCAATAAAATTGGGATAATAATGATAATGGTTAGAATATACATTGATTCAATGATTCAAAATCACATCATAATACTAGGATAATCAGAGGATAAAGGGATAAGGAATTATGGAGGGGGAACTCCCGTATACATACAACCCTAATGGCCCAATGAGTCCTCATGGAGGGATTAAAATTATAAAGTAATAAGGGACAAATTTTTCTATTTTTTGAAAAAAACATGAGTTTACAAAGTAACATTGGTCACTCCACTACCCAACTATTGTTATTTTTGTGGTAACTTCATTATTGGTCTAATCACCATATACCTTGTGACAAGATATCAGATAATTGTGGGTTAACAATTTTCACCATCCCCTTTAATTACTTATATAAAACATGATAAATATTCCCCTATGAATTTAAAATTAACTCATTGTCTCTAAATAATGAATTCATCAATTATTAAAATAGTAACAATGTGTTTTAATAAAAATTAAAATAACATTTTATTGATATTCAATAGATTGTGGGAAATAATTTCATTAAGTACTTATGAAAAAAATTATTAATTCTTTTCCATTATAGGCAACTGATACGAATTTGGTAATTTAGGTATGTCTATGTAAGGATTGTCCATGTGAGGGAATAATATAGTCTTATAATGTATTTTATGAGTTTTCCATGAGAGGGATTTTGTAATAGATTCCATGAATTGTTTTTAATTTAATGCATTTAATTATTGGTGATGGTTTTAATAAGTGGCAGTTGTTGGAAATTGGATGAGTATTATGTAAAATATATTCTATTCGGGTATGAGATATGAATACATGTCTACATTAACATATCTATTATAGAGTTTTGATCCTAGGGAGGTCTGAAACTTTGACCCATGAATTGATCATCCATTTATAGTATTCTTCTTAATTAACTTCTTCCTTTTCTTCTACTATAAATCCATATAAAGTTTTATTCTCATGTTTTCTATAAATTCATATAGGTGTTTATTCAATAATATCCCGACACTAATACATATTGGACTAAATAATTGGTGATACATATGGGTGTATAATATGTTGTGAGGATGATCACTTCAAGATTATCACTGCGAGGTTACATGAGGTGATGATGAAACTTTTTATAAAAAAATTTCAGGTTAAGCTGAGAACATCCCTTCCTAGAATAAGATAAGAATGAAGAATAAGATCAAACTCATTGAATTATTCATGGGGACATTGTTCTAGGTTTAAAATGAGTGACTATAATCACACGATTAAATGAAAAAAACCAAAGGGAGAGTGTAAATAAAATTTTTATTGGCCAAACCAAGTAGCTATGATCATTTCAATATTAGGTTCCAAAATACAAGACAAGAGTTTATCATGAGATATAGTCCATTGTAAAGGAAGAGGGTTTGAGTTATAAATGGAATATAGATCATATTCTTGAATGAATAATATTTTAATCCTAGTGTTTCTTAATGGAAATTGAAATGAGAATATAGAGTTATGTAGAGGAAAATATGGAAGTCTAGTTTCGTAATATTAAATTCTATATGATTTTTGGGGGGTATGTTTACAAGATTTAATTATTCTTCATCATAAAGTGAGGGTCATTTTGGTTGGATTAGAAAATAATATACTTACTTTTTAGTCAATTAGACTCCAGAATATATGAATAAATAACTATCCTCCATTTTTTTAAAGAAAAATTATTTATAATCATTCCTAGAATTATAGATTCCAAATCGTTTTTAAAAATCGATTGAATGTAAGAATGAAATTATAGTGATATTTGGTAATGGAATGAAGAATCATGTTTTTAAAGATTATTTTAATAACCTATAAGTGTGTAATTAGTGAGTTTATACATTCCACTGGGTAAATAAGAATAGTGATATATGAGGAGATAGAATCCGACTAAGCATTCTAAAATTCTTGAAGAAGGTACTGAGGTGAGTGAATAAATAATATTTATAGTTACTCTCAACACACATTTGATCATGGAGAGGTTGTAATGAAAATATACCATTCATAAGAAATGTCATGAATACAACAATAGTGTATTTGAAAAATATTTTATCTATCATGGGTTTCTAAGATGGAGGAGGAAGGTGATGGTGGGTTCATATATAAAATGAATTTATCAAGCATATGTGGGGTACTGGTAGGCTTGGAGTACAATACATATAATATTTGTAATGATTCATTGTATATGAAAGTGAATTATCGATCTAACTTGACCTGGAGGAAATGTAACAACTAGACATCAGTTATAGTTTGTGAAGATTCTATTTTAGTAATGTTATAATACAATCAAAATTTTAATACATCATGGAATATTTTTTAATTTTATTTTAATAATATTGATTTTGAATGTACATGGTAAAAATAATTCTTGAGTGAGTTTTTTGAAATTTTCCCATATAATTTTTTTTAAATAATCTATAATGTATTATTTACCTATTCATGCTTTTAATTATAGTAAAATATTATAATATGTTTTATTTAAAATTTATTTATTATCATTTTGATATATATAATGACAAGATGATTTAGAGGTAAAAGGGATTTAATGTTTTTCAGAAAACATTTATTTAAAGGTACAATGTATTTCCACTTAAATGTAATAAAATCATATTTAATTATGAATGATTTAAATTAAATTTATATATAACATATCTATTTTTATTAATAATATATATATATATACTTATTTTTAATAGTATTATAGTAAATATAATATCTTCTTTTCCATGTAAAATAAATTTCCCGAGAAACTATTTTTCGACAAATTTTTTATGTTTATTATTAAATAGTATTATAAAAAATCTAGGAATTAAAATTCATACAGTATATCCCATATTTTTATATATAATAATTAATATAAGATAATATTTTTTTTCTTATTTTTTTGTCATAATAAATATTTAAAACAGTTAAAATTAATTACCATAGTTAAGGTAAAAATTGGTTTACCAAGATAGAATCTATTAAGATAATGTTAAAAATGTACTAAAACATTATAAAACCAAAATGTTGGTTTTATTAATATATTATACATTTAACATTTAATGTTTTTCCATTTTTGATAGAAACATCCAAAAAAGTGGCAAGAAAGTGTTGAAACCCATTTAAAATTTACATGCGTGTCACTCACCTCAATTATAAAATGGCACCCCTCTGCTCACATATTCACACCTCTAATGAAATTATTATTTTCCAAATCTTATTAAAAACAATCTATAAAATAAATATACAAATTATATAGTATATTTTATTCCCAAAATACCATCCCCAAGGTCCTGAATAAGATATCAAATTGAGGTTCTTATAGAAATTGTAATTTCTTCACTGAACTCTTTCTTTTTTACTTATACAATTTATAGATTTATATATTTATAAATAATTTTATCAAAAATTGTTCTATATAATGATATGTTATTATTTTTATGTAAGAAAATTTATCTAATTCCATATATGTCAAAAGGGAAACAAATTCATCACTCATGTGCTTAGAGAACTACCTCCATGTGAATCATTAAAAAAAATTTCCCTTACCCATTTAAATTGATAGTCATAATGATTTAAAAAATGAATATATATGACAACAATGGAATTATATATATTATGTAAAAATAATATATCACCAACTTCCTTAACCATTCTCTTATTAAATAAATTTTTGAGTAACTCTTTTTTATATATGACAAACCATATTCATGAATTGATGCGATTAATTATTTTTGTTCAAATTTCAATTATAATTTTAAAAATTCATGTGATGAATAAATATTATATTTATATCATTAATATCATTCTGGATATGATGAATTAATATCTAATTCTCATGAATAAAAATATTCTTTTCAAAAAAATCATGGGAAACAAATGCAGTTAAAACCGAAAACAAGAGAAATAGTGAGAAATTATTAACGAACTTGTTATAACATATTTTAAAAGAATAATATATGATATTATAAATATGAATAAGGTTATTTAATATATTAATACCTTCTTTAAAACGATTATATAAATGGATAAATTACATTCAACTAAAGGGAACCATGAGGTAAGCGATTTCCTCTCAATTTCCATTCTATTGAGTGATATTTGTTATTATGAATGTATTCATTCTTACGTTGAGTATATACTTCCCCTATAATATATTCATCATTAATAATTTTTTATTCTTATTTATTAATGTTTCATTTCATGTTTTTTATTTCAAGGGGTTTCAATTTGAATTTCTCCCAATATGTAATAATTTATTTTAAAATATCACCTTCCTTTGGAATTGCATTAATTTTTGTTAAAGGATTATCATTTATTATTCATGAGATCAAAACATTTTCATATCCTATGGATAGATAATGAATTTCAATATTTTCATTCAAAATTTCCACTTTAAAAATTGAATTAGTCAATCAAATTTTTAATAAATAAGATGATGTCATATCTCTTTCTGACCTGATATATTTTTCATCCATGTGCATATATTTCAAAATTATTTTATAGAATACATTTTATTTCAAAAAATTATTTATTAAGAAAATTTTATATTATCAATAAATTTTATGAGTTTCCAAATTAATATCTCTAATGTTCTATAATATTTAAATGTTTCTTCCATAAAGTCAAAAGGAATGTATTTTTAAAGCATATGATATTTACAGACATTCCCATCATCGTAACTATTTTAAGATATTTTAATCATTAAAGAAATACACGGTTTGAAAAATATTTTTTGAATGTTTATTTGAATATTTCTATTCCATTCTCATTATTCTTATTAATGACATGATTTTTTACAAGACATATATTCCTGCTGAACTATTTCTCATCTATAATATCATAATAATATTTTTTTTGTTACGATTATCTTATAATAGTCACATTCTTATTATCATTATAAATTATATTATTCTTAAATATTTATATTTTTATCATGTAATTTGTTTTTTATAAACCGTATAAAATTTTAATTTGGATTTATTACATTGAAAGTTATTCTGTTGACTAGGGAAATATTTATATAAATAATTTTTTATAAAATTCATAAATTTATTGAAAAGGGGTATTGTTTATAAATTTACTTGTTCATTCAATATATGTAGAAATCATTAGATATATATTTACAGGTCCTAGTTATAGAAAACCCCACTATGTATCAAAAGTTTTCATTAGACAAATAAGTTGCCCAAATTACATTGTATATTTGGTGTATGACTACCAATAGTTATAAACTCACTTGGTGAAATGTATTTATGGTATAGATATAAGGTATTTTATGATGATTATATACATTATTAATCATTTACTCTATTAAGAAATTATTTATAATTATCCATGATATTATTGAATTAATATTTTCCAATGTTGCATTTCATGACCAATTTATTGATTTAATGGAACATGTTCTCCATTATATAATATTGAATATTGATTATTACATATATACACATTATATCATCTATTGAAGAGAACCCTTAATGAGAATTTGATGTCATCCTTAATTTTTTTCATTCCCCCACAAGTTATGAATAATAACTCAAGGAATGATTTTTATGATGCTAAATGTTTTCCATCATAATTATTTATATTTTAATTCCAATTAATAGTGTGTATCATGTATGTTTTTGTATCTCTAATATCGCTAAAATTATTTTTCCTTCAATATTAGACCCATTTAAACAATGAAAATTTAATAAAGTAACCACCATAATTAGGTTAATAGAGTTGGGGTTGTTATATTTGGTATTATAAGATGTTTTGAAGAATCATGAGGAACTAGATTTAGGAAAGCTTTGATTTGGGAAGATGACCGTATGATATGATTTTTGCATATGTATAATTTTGTAATAACACAAAAATTCTTTTTTAAGGTATTTATTATGTAGTTTCTTATAGAAAGATATCCATTTCTAGAAACTACATGTGGGTGTGACTCTAGAACAATTGTACCTAGGGGTAATAGTATAAAAAATAATTAGGTCTCATTGACTCAATAATAACATGGTGAATGAAATATGGCCTTAATGGATAGCTGGTTTGACACACCATAGGTATATCCATTGGTAAATTTAAATTTTATATAAAAAATTATGGTCATGGATTTAAAAATTTCTTATTATGAAGAAATATTCTCAAAGAAACTATTTTTATGATCCTATGATTATAAAAACATAAATTTAAACTATATATTAAGTGTTTTATTAGATATAGAACTGGAAATTTTGATTTAAATTTAATAATGTAATATAATAATTCAATATATGAAATTGTTATATAAATAGATCATATAATAAAAAACTGTATCAATATTGATAGTCAGTATATAAATTTCCCTATTAAGAAATCTGAAAAAATTAGTGCTGTAATAGAGAATATCCTAGAAATATCATGGAATATGAATCGTGTAATGGTGAATAACCATCCCTTGTTGGGTTAAAATATTTTTTTTGTGGATTAACTTTCCTATTTTGGACCGCTACTTGCTATAAAATCCCCATTAATTTTATGGAAATTCTAATATAGTAGTATATGAGTAATTTATTAAGTCCCTTTAAAAAATAATTTTGGCCATGGGATTTGATGAAAATAAAAATATTATTATTGATTTTTACTATCTCAAGGGAGATTTCAGTCAATTGTGGTCATTGATCCAGAATAATATGGGTGAAGATGAAATATAAAAATTTTAATAGATAGCTTTTAATGTAAACCTCGTTGATAAATATTTACATCATGATATATAAACTAAAATGAATATAATATTTATATCCTTCAATTAAAACAAATAATAATGTTTTTTAGAGAACGATGATACCTATATAATAATATCCATGTATTATATGGATTATATACAAAATGTGTAATGTATAAGTGACCATTTATTTAAAGGTATTGAGAAATATTTCATAATGGAGCTAGTTTTAAAAAAATCATATGATGATATATTTTTATAAACCATCAAAATAGAAAATGAAATTTCTTGATCATATATCTTTAAATGAAAATATGATAAAAGGATATCATCTAAACCACATGAAAATATTAATTACAAAACAAGGAAGAAAATATGAATAAATTTCAATCATGAGAAAGTAATGGTGTGAAACATATTCAAAAATTCTATTTGGGAATGTGAGTTTTTTAAATGTTAAGTGATAAGATTTATCTGGATCATGAATATAATGGAAAAATAGAGAATAATAGTATCCCATAATTTTAATATAAAGAAATGAGGAATTATTTAAACCAATATGACAAAAATAAATGTAATATACCATAATAAAGGGAAAAGGTGGATGTTTATTCTTATGTGATCACTACAACTAATATTTAAGTCCCAAATAATTTGTTTTCAAGTATATTAATGATATAATCAAATTTAGATAAGGATAAATTGGATCAATATCCTCATTAGAATATATATATTCTATGTTTTCAATTAAAATAGGATATTTACCTACAAACTTAAGAATTTATTTTTCAGTAAAAACACATAATGAAAGTCTCAGTTTAACTAGGACATGTCAGGCAGTGCCTATTATAACACATAAACATGACCAATTTGTGGACTTTATTATCATACACATAGTTAACATCGATAGAATCCTTGGCATATACTTTAATTAAAAATATGATGTCAACATTTATTTAAAAGACAATTAAAATATGATTTTCCAAACATATGTATAATTCTTTATCCTTAGAGTGATGACTTCATCATTTCAGTCTTGTCAAGATCCACCACCATTACCACTTCTGAATGAGGTTTTTTTTAAAATAATAGAAAAAAACTATCGATGTAAAATTAAATATTCAAATTGAGGATATACTGATTATACCAAAATACATTGATTTTATTCCCAAAGAATTTCAAGACATCCATGACTGCACGAAGTCAACTTTTTCTTTTATTTTATTCCTGATGCAAGTCCTATTTCAATTATTCCCTATTAAACGGACATTGTGGAATAATTGAAATTAATTAAACAACTAGAGGATATGTGCCAAAAGGGATTTATACACCCCACTATTCACCTTGGGAAGCTCACAATATTTTAATTAATTATAATTATGGATCTATGAGGATATGCATTGATAATGGGTAAATTAATTATATTATTATGTTAAAAATTATCCACTACCTCATATGGATTACTTATTGGATCAATATCATGATGAATAATATTAATAAAATATTTAAATGTTCCCTTGGTATCATAAATTTCACCTAATGAAGGAATATATAATAAAGATAGCATTTCCAATGAGGTATGAACATTATGAATTTATTGTAATTCAATTTTTATTGACTAATGCACTATCAATTTTTAAGGATATACATATCTAAGAATTCAATG
Source organism: Viscum album (assembly GCA_963277665.1). Taxonomy (NCBI): domain Eukaryota; kingdom Viridiplantae; phylum Streptophyta; class Magnoliopsida; order Santalales; family Viscaceae; genus Viscum; species Viscum album. The sequence continues at coordinate 510,529,087 of OY728141.1, read as the reverse complement.
TATATCATGGTGATATGTTATGGTACTCATTGATGATATCATGGTGTATTATAAAATCAATGAGGACCATCATAATAACATGAAAATCATTATTGATAATCCTAGAGTAAAGAGTGTTATATGGGAAATTTAGCAAGTTGGAATTCTTGATTCTGGATGTTTTTTTGTAGGCCATATTTTATCTAAGAATGAAATCTCAGTTGATCCCACAAAGAAAAAGGAAGTAAAATAATTTTCTACTATCATGAACATGAATTAGGTATAAGGTTTCATTAGTATAGTAGGATATTATTTGTGATTTCATCTAAATTTTTCATAATTAGAAACCCTATTAACCAAGTATACACATAAAAGGTTTCAGTTCAAAATGAAAATGGAATTGGAATATATTTTGTTGAATTGAATAGAATATTGGCCAATGCTTTGATCTGGAATGTACCATTATAAAATAATGGATTTGTTATATATGGTGGCACAAAAATGAAGGATATTTTTTTAATTATACATAATGATAAATATATTTCATATTCATCAAGGTTGTTAAAAATTCAAGAACAAAATTATCCAACCCATGATCATGAGTTGAGAACTATAATATTTTATTTGACGATTGGGAGACATTATCTCTATGTTGAAATCTGTTAGAACTAAATAGACCATAAGGGCCTAAAATATATTTTTTAAAAAAATTCCTCAATATGAGGCAAAATTGATGTCTTAAAATTCTCATTGTTCGGATTTCTCAATACACTACAACCTAGGGAAGTAAAATAAGATTGAAGATGCATTGAGTAGGTATGATACTGCATTTTAAACATAAATTTTCATTGATAGGGATCATATATTCATGGAACTAATGATTTTGGATATGAAAATTATTATATAAAAGGATAAATCCATTATTTTTGAAATAATTCTGAAACCATATTTTTTAGAAAAGGTAAAATTTTCCCAATATGATGATGAGAGTTTCCAAATTAGAATTAAATCTTTAAATGATGTAATATTGGAAAAAAATTATTTTTCAAATAGGAAGTTATGAAATTTGGAATGAGAAAATGTTTTATTGTTATGCCTACTATAGAAAGGATTTTTTGGATGATTCCCATGGTTTGGGATTATCTATACACCATAGAAGGATGAATATCTATATGGATTTGAGGGAAATATTTTGGTTTGATTACATGAGGTGGAATTTTTTTATTATATACAACGATGATTGATTTTTCAACAGGAAGATATTGATAGATAACATCCTAGAGTATTCATGCAACCTATACGTATTATTATTTGGAAATGAGATGAAATTAATATGAGCTTCATCACAAATACTACAAAATATTCAAATAAGAAATGATTAATGAATGGAAATTGTCGATCTCTTTACCAAATTTGTAAATTTATATACTATAAGAGAATATCTACCTCTTGATAACCTTGTAATGGTCGATTTTAATGAATTATTAATTGTTTATTTTTCACCTTTTTTGTTTGAGTCTAATCAAAATCCACAATTTGTGTCAAACTTATTCAAGAGCATACGAGAAGGATATTGATACAAAGAATCATTAGAGCTCCACATATCACCATCAAACTAATGGAATTTCTGAAAGGACTACCCAAATTTTAAAATTCATTTTGTGTTTTTGCTCACATAAAATCAATGATGTGTGGGGTTAGTATTTAATATTGGGAAAACTTTCCTATATCCATAGGTTCCATTTTATTATTCAAATTGTGCCACGTGACACATTATATAGAAAGAGATATTTTCCAATACATTTTTGGAATTTTGTAAGGGAAAGAAAACATTTAGTCCCAAAAGATGTTGAGGAGACAAAAACATAGTTAAATAATCATAAAACTCATATTAATGAAGAACATTGTAGTAAATAGAATTACACTAATAACCAATGGAAATATTGGGAATTTTAAGAGAGAGATCATGTTATCTCGAATGTATCTTCATGTAAGGGTGTCATAATCTTAGATAATATGGGAAACCTGAGCTCTAGGTATATCAATATCATTTATATTTTGTAATGAATTGGAGTTATGCATTACTGATTGGAAATGCCTTGAAGTATCTCAAAATTTCATTATTTGTTCCATATGTAACTATTCTGGAAGTATATACCAGACCCAATACTTGTTCCCGCATCTAATGAAATAGAATTGTAACCTGGTATTTCTTTCTATGAAGAGAATTTCTTAATTCTTGACATTATATATTCTGTGTTAAGGAATTAGAAAACTTTATTGGTATAGTTACATTAGATAAATCATAAAATGGTCAAATAAACGTGGTAACTAGAACATGTAATGTATAAGAACCATCCTTATTTGATTTAAATGTAATATCCATAAATTTTTTGATTGTTATTATTTTTCAGGAGGGAAGAATGTAACACCCAAGCGTCAATTAATGTAAGTAAACATTATAATTTTAAAAAAATTAACATAATTATCAATTTAATAATATAAGGAAAAATAAATATATTTTAAACTGATTACTATAGATATGGAACTTACTTGATCAAATTACTCCTAGATTGAGTTTTAATAATCATCCTGTGGAAATAAGATTTCTTGAAAAATAGAGAATTTAGTATTTATATATTTAAAAATATACATATAATAATTTAAAATAATTTTGGTGGATAAAAATTTATTTAATATTAATTATATATGGATAAATATAATAAAATTTAGCGGTAAAAGTGGATTTTTCTTATTTTATTCAGAATACTATTTTTTCAAAGAATAATAAATTTTCATTTAAATAAAATAAATTAATCTTTAACGATGAATAAATTAAATGTAATTTATATATTATCTATCTAAATATATTAACCTTAATCTATATAGTATTGGTAAATAATCATATAGTTAATACCAAATCATCTTATTATTGAAAAATAAATTTCTTGAAAACAGTTTTTGGCACAATTTGTTTGTTTATTTTTAAATTAAATCCTTCAAATTCTATTAATTGAATTTTATAAATCTGGATTCTATTTTTTATTAATCATAATTATTATTATGTAAGAAGGTCATCTTAATTTATTTTTATACAGAACAGTAAGATCATTAAAAAATAATTATTGTGGTTAATGATAAAATGAGTTTACGAGGGGATAATGTAGAATGTTAATGTAATAAATAACCTAAAAACAATATGAAACACCATTTTTTATTTTATTTGATCTTTATCATTTACCCATTGTAATTTATGACATTTTGGATCCATACTTCCATTAAACTAACAAGATATTATTTAAAATCATTAAAAATTACCATTATAAGATGCATGTAAATTATAAAAGGTCACCTACTCCCCGCACATATTCAAATATATCATGAATTTTATCTCAATAAAACCCTACCAAAATATGTCACCAAAATCCCAATACACATTATATTGTCTTTTTTCATTCAAAATTAATATCCCTATGGTCTCTAATAAGATATCCAAAGGAGTATTTTCTATGTGAAGGTAATTGTCTTCACCAAACTCATTCTCTTTTACTTAATTATTTTCCACATTTAATTACGTCTCAAAAATCTCAATAAAATAACCCCATTACATCCCAAATACATAGATTTCATTAATTTTATGTAATTGTAGTTATCTATCTCTTTCACTAAATAAGAAAAAAACCATCACTCGTGTGTACGTAAGACAAAAACCTCGCACATCATTGTAAATTGATTTATATCACCCACTCACATAGATTTTAATAATTATGGATATAATTAATATAAGAGATACCCTTTCACCCATTATATAAATTAAATTTTTGATCATGTGTATGTATTTCATAACATCTCTATGAAGATATTTGATTCATCAACAAGTTTTAAATTTCAAAAATTATTACCAATATGTATCTAATGAATAAAATTTATATTTGTAACATTATTTCAATTTTGGAGATGATTTAACTATATCTTATAATCAAGAACCAGATCTTTTGTGATAAACCATGCATGAGAAAACATGGTAATTAACACAAAAAAATAGTAATAATGAAATTTTTTTAATGAATGAGTGATAAGATGTTTTAAGAGGATCATATAAGACATTATATATATCAAGAAAGTTATAGTTAAATTAATAACATGTTTAACATTGTTATATAACATTATAAAGAATGTTAAACTAAAGGGAAGAGTGGGGTAAGGGGTTTCATCTTAATTTCCATTCCATTTATGCATATTTGTTTTTATGAACGTATTCACTTTTTTATTATGTAGATATTCCATCTTTGATAGATTGAGTATGAATAAACAATTAATTCATGATAATTAATCTTTCAGTTCATGTCTATTATTTCATGGTGATAAAATGTAATTGTTTCCAATATGGTAATTATTAATTTTACAACCTTAATTTCTTTTTGGATTGGTATTATTTTAATGGAATTATTTTTATCATTTTCCCTCAAAAATACAATTATTTTCATACCCTCTAGATATTTACGATGTTCCCATATTTTTTTACCATTATTCCTCTCTTTGGAGGTTTAATAAATCATTGAATATTGTAAAAGAAAATTTCATCTTATATATCTTTGCAATGGTTTTAAAAATTTGAAATATTAATGAATTATTATTTTAAAACATCACCTCCATTCACATTATTCTCATAAATTTTATTATTTTATTTCCAAACCTATATTCCCAATGAGAAAATAAAAATCTCGTGTCTCTTAGTAATTTTTTGGTCATTAAATTTCTCTTAAAACATTCACAATCTTGTGATAATTGTACATTACATTCCATTTAAATATCCACATTATTTATCATATATATTCTTATTTTCTATGTCTTAGTTTATTTTGGTATATGGTGTTTTACATTTATATTTATTCTATTTATGTGGGAAATATTGATATTTTTATTCAATATTCAAAATGAACATTTATAAATATAGAATATTTTTGATATATTGAATTGGTAATTAAATATATAAAAAATAAAATTATAAAATGAGTATAGGTGGGGCCTAGTTATGGATATCCCCTTGATGCATCGATAGGTCATATGAGAATAATCAGTAGACCATTTAAAATGTTGTTTTAACGTATATCAACTCCATGTTTTAAACTATCTTAGCCCAATTTATTTAAAGTATTGATATCATAATGTGTGCGATCATAATGTCTATTATTAATAATTTCCGTCACTGATAATTTAGTTATTATTATTAATGATTTTATATCATTGATATAGTATATGGATAAAATATTTTTTATGTTATTGATAAAATGGTATGTGTTTGGGGTATTTACTTCTATAGCTATATAAAATGGTCTTCTATATACTAAAACCCTAGAGTATAGTTTTAATGATTCACATATGAATTTTCAATTATGAACGTCTAATCCCCAACAACTAGTGGAGGGGACTACCTCTATTCTATTAGATATTAGAGATCCTCTATCAAGGGATGCAGGATTTTTATTTATTATGTTTCCACCATGATAAAAGTAGGTAATATTATGCATAAGACATGAAACATTCATTTGTAGTTGTGGAAGTAATATGAATGTATTTTTATACCTTTTTATAATTTAGGGGATGTGTTGTTTTATGAATAGGGTTTTTAAATAAAGGAGATGAATAATTAATGTAAATCCACTAGTAGTTACCATTTTTAATGGGAATTATGGGTGGGAATTATTCATTTCTTTTTAATATAGGTTCGTTGGTAAATAATTATTCTCTAACATTATTTCCAATGATAATCTTGAATCTAATTGAAATTTTTTATGACCTATCAATACTTAATAGACATTCTAAAAAATAATGTATCCTAAAGGATATGTTGTTATTTTTTTTCAAAGAACATGGTAAATATATAGATAAAATATTATCAACCCTTTAAAACCGAAAATTTTATAATCTAAGAGAGTTTTTGTATTATATAAATTAAATTAAACATCTTTTAAAATCATTTTAATAATAAAAATACTCATTTAAATCCACTAAATTGATAAGTGTTATACCCAATTTGGAAACTATTGTTGAAAAAGTGCACTTTGAAAATGGGTTGATATTTAAGTCAGATCATGCACGTGACCATAAGGAAGTGGAAATTGAGGATGAAGGGAATGAAGAGATTTAATAGTAAAATAGGAATGTGAATATAAAACAATATTTCCATGATTTGGAAGAGATAATGTTGGTTAGTAGTAATGTATGTGATAGAACAAATGGTCCACTAACATCAATAGTGGGAAATTATTCTACTTCAAAAAAATATGAGTCATGATTTTGGATTTCAATCATGATAAAAATGTGGATTTTCATTAATGGTAAATATTAGGAATGTAGGGGGATATGTATGTTTATATAAGTGTGGTCAGTTTAAGGGGCCATATAAGGTAGAGAAATTATGTTGTGGGTAGATTGTGAGAGGGAGTTGGTAATAAATAATAGGGTATTATTTTTACATTATTTTTTATAGTTAATGGTGTTAGATGTGGTGGTTATGGGTTGTTAGTTATTTATTAAGGATATTGAATATGAGTGATTATTATAGATGAGTTGATATGACTAATTTTTTACTTTCAACATATATGGATGATAAGTTTGGACCTTGGGACATCCAAAAATTATCTCTAGGAAATCATCCTGAATTAAGAGTCCTCTTCTTGGTCCTGTTTTTACTATTTTTCTGCTGTAACTCTATAAAAATTCCAATTATACTAGTTTCAATAAAATTATAAATTTTTTATTTTTAAATATTCCAAAATTCACACATATGATCCTAACGGTGATGAATCTATCATTTTAAATGTCTACATTGATGTTATCTTCCAAACTACTAAATATGATTAGAGGTCACAATGCTGGATTTTGTTCTACCTCAGGGTAGGATACATTAGTTAAAATAGTTCTTAGCTTAAAATTATTGTTTAATTTATAATGTATGTATATGAAAAAATTATTTTAAATGTTTTAAAATAAGGTGTTTTTGTTAGTATGTTCATTTTGAAACTAGGAATATTTCACTGAAATTGAGTTCTAATAGAGTAGTTTTGTGAAAAACAAATAACTATTCTGTAGGCTATGGTACCCTAGTCTCACCCGTTGACCAAAAAAGTCCATTTAAAATTACATTTTTATAATAGAAATTATTGAAGGATATAATATAAAAATTTACTGAGCGGTTATAAAGGATATTTTTTTATAGTGACCCAATCCTTAAACAAATATTATTTCAGGATTCTTAACAAATGTTTACAAAAAATACAAGACATGTATCTGGAGGTTGTATTTATTTAGAAAAATAGAAATAAAAATAAGATATATGAAACATAGAAGACATATTTATTTTGAAATTCCACATAGTTATCATATATGTCATAGATCTTCTACAATTTCATTTAATAACCTTGGGAAATATATTAGGAAAAGAGTGATCTAGAAATCCTGAATGTGGAATAAACATAGAAATAAATAATACCATGAAAACTGAGGCAGAACGTGATATCATAAATTGTATGATAATTAGAATGGATACATGGAATATAGAAATTATATCATAAGAACATTAAAATATTGAAAAAATACTAAACATGATATCATAATACTCAGACAAGGGTCACTACAATGACCATCCCCATAAAGTAGAAAAAATTAAATGGAAGACTAGATTTAATCCATAATCCCTTATATAAAACCGCATGAGTTATAAAAATTTACCCACATCATTAGAGGGATATATAATTCAATGATCACCCATCATAGAAAGGAAAATCATATATACACGTAATAATTTTTGAAATTATACTATAGGTAATTTAGAAAATTTATCCCAACCATGGGAAGAAAGTGGGATTTGTAATTCTATGTCAAGTCATAAAGAATAATAAATCATAAGGATTCACAAAAAATCTAATAATTACATTATTTATTAATTTCATACTTTCAAGTAGAACATAGATATTTATAATGGAGATCAAATTTATAAATGTTTTTCGAATGATTTCGGGGAATAAAGAATAGTCACAAACCACATGGGTGATCATTTATTAAATAATTAAATGATCTTCTAGAAAAGGAAATAACATATTATTTACCATAAAATTTAAATTTAACCTAGAGGGTCCACTTTAAAATAATTTGGGTTTTTATAATATATTAATGGTTTACAAACTCTATGGGGCGTGATACTCATAATAAGATAAGAAATTTACATTATCCCTAAATTGGATACAAAAAAGTGGATGTACGGAAGGGAAATTATTCCATGTATAACAATAAAAAAAATCTTATTTAAGTAAGTATACTTCTATGTGACATATATAAAAATATATAATGTTCGTCATAATATGATTGTGTACAGGTGGTCAAAAAATAATGTGATCAGGCAATCGATCAATAGAAAGTGTAGTACGTAATGACCATTATGTTTTAATTAATTATAGACATCCAATCATTATATATTACTATTAAATTAATTTCATTAAATATATACCCAATAACCATTTTAATCTATATTTAATTTTTTAATTTCCATTTATTAAATTTTTACCAAATTTTAATGTAGGCTATTCTTATGTTGGTTACATGGGGTTGTTTGGTTTATTTCACTATAAATGTTTCAAGTTGTTAACCATGGTCAAAATTTTTTTAATATAATTTCATTATATAATTAACTATGTTGGATTTTTTAATTTATAATTTCATTATGAAAAAAATATATACTTTCAAAGGTTGTAACAAAAATGATCCAAATTATGTAAAGTTCCCAAAACTCCTCAATAAATGCAATTTTTGTTTGGAAAAGATGTAATGGAAGCCTCATAATCCTACATAAAACCCATGATCAAATATATCAATCTCCAAATATTTGGGTATTTGAATATTAAATGTTGTGGTAAGGTGGTGGGGTAGCAGATTGCAGAGGTAGGGGTATCAACATCACTGACTATGTCAATAGAGGAGCCACATCTCGGAGTGATGGTGGGTTTTTATTCATCAAATATTTTCTATGATAGTGGTAGCATCGACATTGATCTAGGGATGGTGAAAAACAACTATGTGGCGATTCAGAACTACAGTAGGTGGTGTCTCAGCAGAGTGAAAAAATGGAATTTTTTGAGCAAGGTTTAATGTCTCGAACCCAGTAGTAACTCAACAGTTCCTTGATCCTTGTTGGAAACATGGACTCAAGTACATCTCAATAAACACTATAGGCTAAAAAATATTTTTCAGTTCCTAGGTGTGTCTTTAGGAAGTGTTTTCCATCATTTCCCAAGTGTAGAATAGTGGAATATCAATAACAAAAAAGTTGAGTATTTAGTAATTACAATCATAAATTGGATGTAAATAGTGGAGGTATAATGATTATAAAATTATATAAGTCATATCATATAACAAATTATGATAAATTTATTATATCTCTAGAAATCATAAAATAGAGTTATATAATTAAGACATAAAAAACATGTAACATATGCTAAAAAGGTCCAAATGTTTCCCAAATTTCATTGTTAGCCTCACCTCTATCCCATGTTCCTATGATCCAAATAATCAATCACGAAACATGAATAGGGAACATTCCATTATCAGTACCTACAATCATATAGTGTGTTTGGATTCCCAAATGTTGCTCAGTTAGTGCGTGAGATATAATCCCAGTAGGCAACCACCCAGGTTCAATTCCACCTAGTCAGTGAATATATTGGAAAATAGTGTGCATGAAAAATATAATAGGTAATTGAGGTACTCAAATTTAAGCATCCTATATGTACATTTTCCCAGTTATAATAAAACTCAATTAATCAGTTTCATTGATGAATTTTTTCTCTAAATTAACAATTAGGAATGTGTGTTTATAATCAACTTCATTTAACCATTCCAACTCATTTAATTAATAAGTCTCAAAAACTATTATAATTTACAATGTCCCCGATGAATAAATTATTAGGTATTCCTGAACAGGCCATCCATAGGGTGAAATACAAGTCTAAATGTAGGCATATGCTTTGTCTTGGAACACGTGTTATATAAACCCTTTCATTCAAAAAATAGTTTAAAACCTGATCTTGTCCTTGAAACTCATATGTAGTAATGAATGTATCACTCCTGGTCTAATATAAACCAACACCCTAAATCTTATCTATAGAGAACCTCTCTAAAACCCATGTATCACTCTACTAGTGATATAACATCACTTCCATTCAAGTTTATCCTTGGAAGACCCCTATGGGGAACCAATGTATCACCCTTGTAATATTTTATCAATACCATTTTTATCCATCCATGTAATTCCAATATGAATCCATGTATCACTCGACACATAAGACAAGCCTCAAAGTCTATCCTGGGTAGTCCCCTAGGGAGTCCCAGTATCAGTCATGCATAAGAATGGTTAAAGCTAATTGAGACCATATATTTAATTATTCATTGAATCCATGTATCTCCAAATTCATATAATAATTTAACCAATTCAACAACATTTAATCAATTTTATATAAAACAATTCATGGTCAAAATAAAAAACAAATAATTTCAATCTCAACTGAAAAGGTGACACATATAATTGACCATGCATATAAATTGTTCAACTATTTAGATAACATGGTAGGTTCATCATAATAATCATTTCAATATTAAAAAATAAATAAATGGCATGAGCTTTATTTAACAGAGATTTGATTATCGAAATAAATATCATTTCATTATTAACAATGTAATTATATGGCATGGGCCAATGGTCAATTTCATCTCACACCTTACCTTTAATAAAAAAATTTACAATTGATAACACCAATCAATTTACAATTATCAATTTAATTTAATCATCCCATGATTTGGGGAATAAGGAACACCTAATAGTGTCCAAGTCTAAACAACCCATGGTGATCCATCTATAACCAACACACCTAAGTGGTACTTCTAAATCAAGGTCCACAACATTTAATATTCATTGATGGTCTCTTATAATAAATAGGTCTTGCTTAACACATTTATTCAACATTTAATTCATCTAAAGAGATGCTGGGAATTTTTTAATGTAAAAAAACAGCATATATAAGCACATAAACATTTGAAAACTGGAATGAGACCACATAACATAGGTACATAGTTTATATCTCATCTAGTATCACCTACTTATTCGACTCAGATCAATAGAAACTCAAGGGATTGACAACTAACCTTATAATAGGGAATATAATATTTCACCTAAATAGCACAACTTATATCTATAAGAATGAATAATGCTCAATATGGGATTGAAATTTTTGCGATATCGGTCCAACACGACTGAATGATCTTGAATCAGAGCTTGGACAGAGGAGAAGCGATAATTCCATAATTATGATTCAAGGAGGGATTCAAAAGAGAGATTGTGATAGGAGTATAGAAATAGATTTTTAGTTTTGAAATAAATTTCAGTGAAAATGAAAAAAAATTTATCCAAAATATCTTACACTCAATGTTAGGTAAAAGATTTTTCAAATCGTGTGAAAATCGTGAACGATTAGCTATATGGAAGGGGCACCCATGGGGTTTGAATAATCATGAAAAAACAATAAAAACCTCCCACTATAAAAATTACAGATATGGACACACAACCATGCACACCAAATTGAAAATTATGATATAGATGTATAGCCTTCACTTACTCACTTTCTAGCTTCTCATGTTTTCATCTAACCATGTGGAATGCCCTGTATAGTTTAAATTTATCGTGAACTACGCTTATTTCAACCCAAAACAAGGATTCTAGACTCCGAACTGGCCGCGGACAACCTTTATTTCTACAAAACCTCAGAGGTAATTCATATTTGGCCATATATAAACATTTAAATTGAGAGTTAATAAAAAATAATTGATCCATACCCCAAGGAAAAATCGATCTCCTAAAAACTTACTCCTTAAAAATAATTCATCCTTGAATTTCTCTTATAAGGATGGTGAAGCATGATCTATGAAAACTTCAATCAACTATGATCATATATCAGCCTCTCACACCTTGGTCTCATCCTTTACATGGTCATGCTACCATATCACATGTGCTAATGAAATTGACCAATCTCAGAGAAGCTTCATACTATGATCCACAATACGTATAGGATGCTCCCTAAAGGAAGAATCTACCTATAACTCAACCTCTTCAGGCTAAAATTCTTGATACTAGTCTGAATAGTAACATCAGTATTGAGAAACATGGTTGAGATTTCGTATGACTATATACAAAAAAGGTAACTACAACTGATAGGTTACCTTTATGAATCTCTCAATAGTCTCAATTGGTCTGACATGAAGCAGTGAAAGATTACCCTATCTCTTGATACTAATGTGTCCCATCCATTGTGAAGCATGCAAGAAACCCTAATCCTTGACCAAAATCTCTATAGTTATTTTGTGATGATCATCGTATTTTTTCTAACAAGACTATGTAATAGATATCCACATCGGAATCAAATGCACCTACTCTTTGGTCTCTTGAACAAGACGATGTCCAAGAATCACTACCTCTCATAACTATAACCGAAATAGGGGTCACTAGAATGGAATAATATAAAAAACACATATTAGTTCATCTATGTAGTATCTAGAATGATATTATTGTCAATGAATTCACCAGGTGTATATACCTCTCCCAGAAGCCCCTAAAATAATGTGCATATTCCTACAAAACGTCCTCATGATCCTCATTCGTGCGCTCTGACTGGCCATCTATACAGGGGTGGTATAATTTTTTCAAGATCTCTTATGTACTCATCACCCTTCGTATCTCATACCAGAACTATGAACTAAACTAGACATCCCTATATGATTTGACAATATGCAATACCCTGGGACGTCATATTATATCACCGACATACAACCTTCTATGCTCATCCACTGTAGACATTTACTTGATCATCAAGAAATGTGAAATCATTTTGATCCTAGTAATAAGAAACAATAAGAAATTATTAACTCGAGGTGACCTTGGTAAAATTGTCATGAAATCCATCACAACATCATTTCATTTTGATTTTAGAATAGGTTTCTAATGTAAAAGTATGACTAGTTGCTGGTGTTCCACCTTAACATACTGATAGGTGCAACATCCCTTGAAAATAATAATATATGTCTCTTTTCATATCTTTCAAACATTATTAGTGATGAATATATTAATAAATCAGGTTTACGATGGGGTGAAATTCCCAAGATGATGCTTGAAAAAACCCACATGAGCTTCTCATGCATGTCTGTTGTAGTGGCACTATGTGAGCTTAACATATAACTTCTTCTCTCTCTATAAATCAAATATGATGTCAATATGTTGGGCATGGTTATGTCGATTATGATAATAAACCAAGACATCATCCATGAAAACCACCACAAATGAATCAGATATGGATTTAACACTTGGTTGATCAGATCCATGAAGAACACTAGAGAATTCGTGATAACGAACGACATGAAAAAATATTCATATATAAAAAACCTAAGTCAAAAGTATATGTGAGGTATGTTTGATAGTACAACACACAAAACATGATTACTAGATCTGAATTTAAATTTTGAGAAAACATGATCCTCTTGAATCTTGTTAGAAAAGATCATCCATCCAAAGTAGTTGATAATAGTACTTAACATTCAAAAGGATCAATTTATGATAATCCACACATAGCCCAAGGGTTCCGTCTGCATTTTGAAAAAAATGGAATATTGAACACCACAATGAAGTACTAGGTCACAAAAACCCTTTTCCTCTAAATATGTTAGATGCCTTTTAATCTCCTTCATCTCAGTATTAGCCATCCTATATGGATCAAGGGATGCATGTGTAGCACCTTCCACTTTATCGATAGAGAAATAATCCTCTGTCACTATAGTTAATCCTAAAATGAAATCTGGGAAAAGATTCCCAATAAAATAAAACGCATTAGAAAAAATAGCCTGATATATTCCAAAATCATCCAGATCTAAACTCAAAATCAGGATTTTCATCATGACAATCCAATGATACTCGGGTCCTTCTCAGATCACCCTATATATACAATTCACACTTTTGAGTAAACTATATACCCTCTAGTGGTGTTATGGTCATCCAACAGTAATAGAAGTAAATGAAATCATGAATAGAACCCAACCATTACATCTCATGAATGATATAAAATCAAGTAATATAGTCAAAAAAAAATTGTCCCATGGGAATTAACACTCACCAATCCAAAGGGAGAACTCCATTCACCATCATAAAACTTTCGTCTAATCCCTATTGAAGTGTAAAGCATCATAAAACCATCATAAGTATGAACACTGAGCCCAAAGATCTCCAATACAAGAACATATATGAACATATTAGAATCCCTTTTATCAAAAATTGTAGAATCTAATGTGGTGGCTACTAGAATAGTACCACTACCATTAGTAGGGTTGGGATACATCTCTTAAAGGGTTTGTTTCATATCTAACAACATTCCTATAACATGACCCTCTGATACTTACTGTGTAGCCTAAGAAGATCCACTCTGCTATCAGGGTAAAATTAGGGCCTGAATACCATGTCCATGACAGAATTCTCAGCATGATTGGAAACCTATACCTCATCTACCAACTTGATGAGAAACTTATAACCCTACTCTTAAAATGTAATGTTGGTGAAGCTCCCCCACCCCTACACACACACTTGATTCTGGATGAAGCATTCTGCAGAAGCATTGTAGATGTCCCATCATTCCACAATATTTTCACTTGATTGTGTCCCTTATTCACTAATTCCTCTTATTTCCTACCCTACTACACTGGTAGAACCTCACCTGGATACCTGATTATATTCTGTGACTGCTAATATCACCATGTGGAAGCTCCAGTTGAACATCAAATAATCATTCATTATATTACCAAATACATATATCAAACCACCCGGTATCACACCTCCAACCTCTCGTAGGTGACGCTCTCAGATAAATTCCAAATCTAAACTTCAAAACATTGAAGCCAAAAAAATAATGTTTACCTATGATTAGATTTAATACCTAATAAAATCCTTGAGTCACATGGTTTTAGATAACTCATCACCCAAAAAATAGTTGCTGGGTAATGAAGATCAGTAAAATGGGTTCTATATTCCATAACAGATAATGCACCATACTATAGGGGCATGAAATTTTAGTTTCTATCTACCATCAATGTCTCGGGATTGAAATAATCATATGAGGATATATGGAAACCCCTGAATTAAATAACCTATTTAAATTCCATCTGAGTAATGACAACCCCCCATCTCATGGGGGAATAATTATATATATGTGTTGTGAGTTTTTCACTCCTATCATATGGAATATATAGATGATCAATGATTGATACCATGAAATATTGCCCTGACATTTCTGCCTATGGTCTCTCATTACCTGGACTTTTGAGTGGATTCTACTACTGAAACACACACATATACTCTACCATTATCAGGGAAGATATTCATGCTCCCTGAACTATATGTAGGAACTCCATAGAGATTTCCCAGAACAATTCCTCATCACCTGTGTCTGGTAAATCTACTGGTTATATTGGTGGAATGACTATAAGATCTACTGATAACCCATGTTGCACCACCTCTAAAGTGAGGTTGTCACCACACACATAGTGTAAGACTAGAGAACATCATGGTGGCGTACCTATAAAAATTCCAAGACACACCATAGACCATGAAAATCATTAATGTTCATAGATTAAAATCACATATACAGAAATAGGATATGTACAAGCCATATTATATAAGAGAAACCCCATCCAACTACTCCATGAGTTAGGTATGGGGGTCACACAGATCATATATAATAAATATATAATATATAATACCCACTAAAAAGTTGATTTCTGGGAAAAACATTTCTATAATAATTCTAGATTCCATTTTAAATTCTCATTTCAATTCACATACCAATTTTTTTTCCAATTCATTCTCTTTTGAATTCATTTTAATTTTAGATTTATATAACATTCACTTGAAATATGCTCAACCAACAGGTTCACAAAATTCTGATCAATGAGGGAATATAGTCCCTAAAACCAATGTATAGCATCCACCTATTTAATAGAATAATATATTCTATAATAATTAAAAAAAAAGTTGGAATAAATATCAAAACACTTATCAAACCTACATGGAACAATTAATGAATCCTAAATGGAATATCATGATTCATGGAATTTGATTCATGTATAGTACCTGAAATTATGCATGATATGGAATTGCCTACTATTATCTAGTATCAACATAATGTAACCCCTAATCATGTCAATAATAACAAAATAGATCTTGTTCATCATCTACAAGTGGAATGAAATCAACTGTAATAGCCAAAATAACAAACATTACAATTTAATTCAACATCATTTGTATTTTTCCTGAGCTTCTGTTTATTGTGCCTACGAAAAATCTCATTAAAAAAATTCTATTTCCATTATATACCTTTCAATTATGGTGAAAAAAGAAACTAGAAATATAATCTCTCTGATACCACATTGTAACGTCCCAAACCAGGATGTCACCCAATAGTGCCCCGAGCCCGGTTGGCCACATGGCATCATGCCTATCTCCGTAAACACTAGAGACCACTAATTAGTAGTGAGGGCCTAGATGTATACCTATGGATACAATGACCTCATTACTTGATTTTAATATAGTGTAATATAAATAACATCCAAGTAGTTGAAGAAGTAATAAAAATCATAAAAAAGATGTGAACAATAAAATGTTGTTAAATAAAAAATTCCAGAAGCCATCTCATATTCACAATGATGAATCATGTCACATGTCACTATAAAACTACAAAAAAAATAATAAGGTAGAAATAAAATATATGTAATAAAAATACCATAAGGCCCAAAGTTTCCCAACTAGTATAGCAAGACATAGCTCTGTCTTATGATCCTATTCTACTATGAAAAAATCAAGATCCTATAATATGCAACTTTCCCTTATCAACACCTAAAATCATATAGCTTTTTTGGGTACCTAATGGAATCCCAAACTGGGTGTGAGATATAATCCTAGTTGGATAAAATCCAACGTATGTTCCATCTATTATGTGAATATATATAAAAAAGGGTAGAAGAAAAATATAACATGTAAAGGAATTACCCAATATTTAACGTCTTGTAATTCCTGTTTTTCATTCATATTCAGATTCAATTTATTTATTTCATTTAAGAAGTATCTATGAATTAACAATTAAGCCTTTGTGTTTATAATCATCTTCATTTAACCATTAAAATTCATCTAATTAATATTTCACAATACGTTGCATAATGTTATCATGATAAATAATTCTTAAACCGACCATTCATATAGTGCAATACATGATAGAATCCAAGATTGTGCTTTTCCTTGGAAACATGTCATATAAATATTTTCATTCAATAATCATTTTATAACATGAGCCAATACTTGGAATTACTATGTTGGAATCCCATTATAACTCCATCTGTAAAATAATCCAACACCCCACAATCTCATGCATGGATATCCTCTCAAGATCATAGGAATTGTTGTACTTTCAGTATAAAATCAATTTCATTCGAGTCTATATTTTGTGGTCAACTAAGGTAAACAAAATATCAATCGTGGAATATCGGATCAGTTCCTTTTGAGTCCATCCATGAAATTATCATATAAATCCTTGTATCACTCCCTATATAATTCCATTCTCAAATTTCATTATTAAAAGTAATCTCGTGATTCCATGAATCACTCAGGCATAAACAATGTTCCACACAATTGAGTATATCAATGAAAGTTTTTGTCGATTCAATAAATCACCCAAAGAAAATAATAATTTAACCAATTATACAATATCAAATCAATTTCATATAAAATATAACAAGGTAAAAACAATGAAAAAATCATTTCAATATCATCACAAACAATAACACAAATAATTTTTTAATATTAGATGTTTTTCCTCAATTTAACTCACATGGGAAATTCATCATAAAAAGAGTTTAAGGATAAAAAAATATTGACATGGGATAAAATCTATTTAACTCAGAAGGTCTTATCAATATAAAGAATGATTCAGTATTAATCAAGCAATTACTTGACATGGGACAAGGGTCAAGTTCATCCCATTCCTTACCTTTAATCAATTTCTTTTAAAATGGATTAGTCAAATCAATTTTAAATATTCAATTAAATTAAAAGAGACCATGAAAAGGAGAAAATGTCACACTTATGGGGTTCTAAAGCTAATCCACCGATGGATGTCCATCTATAAATAACACACCCAATGGGTGTTTCTAAATCAACATCCACAATGTATAATATTTATTGATGGTCTCTTTTACTGAATATTCCATTTGGTAAAATTTTATTCAAGGTTTATAATCATTTAAGGTTATTCCTAGAAATTTTAAGAATTGATTAAAGAAATCTATAACCACTTTCTCTTTTATCAAAAGTAATGATTATACATTAATTATGTTTATATTTAATTTCTCTTCTAATATCAGCTCATGGTTTGAATCAAATTTGAAGAAAATCAAAAAAAAATAAGAATATTATAATAGGGAATATTATCTTTCACCAAAATATCACAATTGATATTCAAAACAATGTATAAAATATAATGATTAATTGACATCCTACAAAGATAGATTTAAAAAACCAACCGTTCTTGATTGAAGCTCATATGGAGGATCAGAGTTATTTCCAACATTAAGAAATAATGATGTCTTTAAAAATAATACATTTCCATGTGTAGGAGGAAAAAATATATACCTGGGTTTAAAATAATTTTCTGGGAAAAGTTGTCATTTTTTCTAAAATATATGGGTCGCATGGTTTAGGTGCAAAGTTAGCTGTAGGGAAGGTTCACTCTCATAGTTTGTCTGAACATTCTGACTAAACATGAATAAACTATTCCAAATACAACTTCCAAAATTGTAGAAATGGATGCATGAAGGTGAATCCCAAATAACAATTTTTTATAAATTTATGTGGCCTTCCCCTTCTCACTATCACGCCTCTTATTGATTTATCTTAACATGTGGGTTTCCCCTAATGGTTTAAACAAATCGTGCTCTAAGATAATTTCACCACAAAACATGGGTTCCATGATTCAAACCTCCCCTAGACACCCCTGATACCTTTATATCCTGAGTGGGAAATCATATAATTCCACATACAAACAATTATATTGAAAAATTATTGAAAATGAAGGATATGAACCATAATGAATAATGTGGTTATTGCATAGTGTAGTCAGTTTCAGGATCCATAATAATAGATGGTGGGACAACTCAATAATGGTATCATGACATGAGGGGGCTGTTAGAGGAGGCGCAGTGATGAAAGAGATATTCAATGCATGCCTTTAGTATAGGATGAAGTTAAGTCTGTTCTAGGATCCATAGAAGTAGACCCTAGATACAGATAGAGAATGAAGAAATAAATAGTGAGGAATACTATATTTCGAAGGATGAGAGTGTACAAAATAATCATCTAGCATTAGGAATTTTGAATTTTTGTAAGATGCAATCCCAACACATCCACTTGTTGGCTTGGAATATTAGGAGAATCATGAAATTGATTCTTGGTGATGGGTTATTATGTGTGAATAGTCTGTGGTACATTTTGTAATGTATTATACCTTGTGACATTGACCAAATGGGACATGTAGGGTTCCCTTTAAACCATGTTTAAAATTGTATTATGAATAAATTGATAAAAATACATGTAATTTGGGATTTTAAGTGAGAAAATATACTTAAAAAGTACATTTTATGGCGGTAATGGTTTAATTTTTTTTCATTTTATAGATCATCATATATTATAAATATTTAATATCAAAATATCTAAAAATATCATTTTATTTGAAAACATTTTAATAAAAATTCATCCATTATATGGGGTCATTGAAAACAAAACATCACGTTCATGGGTTTGGTAGTCTACACACATACATAGAATAATATCTGTTCTTATCAATCATTATAGATGAAATATTAAACTATGTACTCTATTAGTGTAAGAAAACATTAGAATAGTAAAAATGGTTATTTTATAATACACTCATTTATAATTTTCAATTGATGGGTAGTGGTATAAAATAACATATAAAAGTTTGGTTGCTAGTATTACCTTTCCCTTGGATGTTCCCCATTATGTTATTCGTTAATAATCTATAGAATGGTTTGTTTTTTGAAACCATGGATTCAAATGTGTGTGTATGGTTTTTAGAAGATAACATTGATTTTTATTATTAGTCTAATTTTTTTTAATGGGGAGGTGGCAGTCACCTTTTATATTTGAAGAGAATGGAACTCTTTTAAAAAATTATAATTTCTCAATAATGTCACTATGTTATTCAAGGTCATTGGCACCAATAAATTTCAAATAATTGTTTGTGGAGATATATAATGTTGATTCTCCATCCACCATTAATAATCAACAATGATTTGTACCTTTTATAATCAATTTATCTTCCTTAAACCATTTTTACATGAATTTACCATTAATATGGTAAAATGATATTTACGGTTGGAAACTTATTTTAATTAAAAAAATTATTGATTATATAAAATAATTTAAATATGATTACATTATATATGTAAAAAAATTTAAATAACATTTTGTAGAGATACAGATATTAATTTTAGTGATAGTCCAAATGACGATTAAAAACTGTTTCTTAGAAAAAAGTCATTTATATCATAAAATTTTAGTGTGAGTTATGATTATTAATTTTTAAAATTTTAAATACATAAATTTTATTTTATAAAATAACAAAAATTTATATAGCTTTTAAAACATTTTCAATCATAATTAAATCAAATTAATGATTAATTAAATCAAATGGTTGAAATCAATTTTTATGAGATTTATAATATTACTTTTGTTTTATAAAAAATAGGATGTAAAATTTCATTTAAAATATCATTATAATTCATAAAATTCTTCTTTAAATACAAATTAGATAACATAAATATTTTATAAAAACCCAATTCTCACTTATATATTAATACAATATATTTTATGGGGAAAATGTATTTTTTCACGATTCGTCTAAAAATATTTTATTTTTAAAAAATTATTCCTATGATCCTTTTCAAGAAGATGAATCAAGAAATAAAATCCATGTTATTGTATTCATCTTATATATGTGAGAAAATTACTTTTAGATATATGTTCTTAAAACCCGATCATTTTCAAACCACATTTTAATGCATGAAATATATATATATTTTTTGTATACAACATGTTATATTATTATCCAAAATGTAATGTTATAAATATACTATGGCCTAAAAATATATATTTTAATGTTAGTTTGTATTATCTATATAATCTCATAGGACACACATATATGTTAATATGGGATATTTTAATTAATAATTTATAGGTCATTACATTCTTCCTCATTAAGAAATTTTATACTTGAAATTTTATTATATAAACTATAGTAAAAGAAATATGAGATATTTTATTTAATTTTGTCATTAGGATCACTTATCACATATTCATACTAATTATTTCACCAAAATAACATGACTAGGTGAGCTTTGTTACTCCCAATTACATGATATCTAAATTCTAGGATATTCACTAGAGACTCCTTTTATGATCAATCATCTTTCAACATTACCACATTATAATTTTTTACATGTTAGGTATCTAGTAGGTAATTCCTTTAATATGATACATGAAACACATAATATAATTTTATAATGATTTGAGGAAGGGATAGTCAACATTATGGAACTCAAATGAGATCAATAATCATAATGGAGTGAATGTATCAGGTATTTAACTTCCCCTTATTCACAAACCTCATGACCGTATTCTATAGAGATATGTGGAGGAATAATTTTTCCCCAATTGTAACCCTAAAGCCTCAATAAGAGTTGTAAACATAACTCTTATATAAAAATATATATTTTTTGTTGTGTTTCTAAATATTCATGACCTTTTCGACTATTTCATTGAACTTCTTGTGTCCCCAAATTTTTTTTCAGAAACATTATCCGAGATTGAATGTATTCTACATTTATTCCATTAATGGAGTTCATACATGGATATTTGGATTAATGAGTGGAAAATATTCATGTAAGAAATCATGACCAGAGTGTGATGTTGGTATGAACATTACATCAGTCTATATTGTAAGCTCCAAATATATACTCAATTGATTACATAGTCCATTCAAATAGGTCATCATTCTAGGGATGGATGGTCATACTAAAGTTAAATTTTTTATTTAGTGGATGCCAAAGTCTATTTTATAACATTGAGGTGAACATTTGATCTTGATTAGATACAATTGATTGCAGTGTTCCATAAAAACTCACCAATTATCTAATGTTTATCTTTAATGGTGAAAATGTACAAAAATATTCTTGAATGGAAATGAAGTCACTAGTCATTTTTAGGCTTCCCACCAAAGTCCATATAGATTTTTTTCATTTTGATATCATTATACAACCTTTTACAAAATCCATTTAATTTTTACCATTTCCATATAGGGAATATAAATTGTTTCATAGTATCATTTTATTTTTCCCTCTCATCATTCACCTACAGACACACCATGAACATTTATGTATATTTTTTAATCTCCTTCCTTATATTGTCGAACCATAAGATTTATTGAAGTTATATATACATCTTCATGTTTCTTAGGTGGAAATATAATTTAATGCTTTGAGAATAAATTAGTCAAAATTATTTATCTTCCACTTTGACAGAACAAAAATTATTTTCCAAATATAATAACTGCATCATAATAAACCTTGAACTCATTGGTTTTTGTATTCCTCATAAAATCCACCTTATTATTTATCTCCACATAAAATAATTGATATCTCTTAATATTCTCAATTAGTGATGGATGAGAAATCATTTTAGAAAAGTAGGATGATGTTCCTCAGTTCACATTTACCATTTACATAATTTTTGTGTCAATGATTTTCATTTCCTCTTGAAACCTCATTGTAGATATGGTTATTTAATCATTTCAATATAGATAATATTCCATCTTTTCTTACCTAGATGGTAGTGGATTAACTAGTAATAATTATTTATTTGATATAATTATATTCATTGGTGTATTATAATATCCATTCATGTCAATATATATTCTAGGATATTATGTTATGTATATATATATATCACACTTATCATGGTAGAGGCGACTCCTCCATATTATAAAAATAATAATTCCCTCAACCAAATCTAGGTCGTGAGTTAGATAATTTTTCTCATTGTCCTTTAACTATATTGTGGTTAAGGATATCACATTATCATTCTCTATTATTATAGAACATAGAAAATTATTTTAATTATCACTATAAATAAAAAATTCTTCCCCACTTGTGGGCAGTGAGAGTAAATGTGATGTAAAAATCTTTCCCTTCAGCTCTAGGAAACTCCATTCACATTCAACTATAAAAACATACTTCACCCACTTCAATGTAATCATTGTTAGAAGGATTAAAAATATTATTATACACTATAAAAACTTATTATACTCATGTTATCTGTAGAAATTATGGATGTCTGTCATTGATGGTGGTCTAGGGTTATCATCAATCGCCATTGTTTTCAATGTGTCCACAGATATCCCCTTACAGTTTATAACATTCCCCACTAATGTAACATGATCCTTAAAAAACTATAATGTACAATACCTTTCATATAACTTCCCTTTCCTCAATTTATTCTCATAATATCTTGATATTTTAAAATAAAGTATATTTGCTATAGCTATAATGGTACACAATACCTAACTAAAACAAACCCGAAAATATTATTACTTAAATATGATTGTTATAAACAAGACATTAAATTGGAGAATAATAATATGATTAATGAAATTATCATATATATATATGAAATACATAAAAAAATTTCTTGATAATGTTATTAGAGATTTGAAAAAAATAGTAATGTTATTTTATGATTCAAAAATAAGTTTCCTTCAAAAAACGAGTTATTAGTTTCTATGGGGGAAAATTATAATGCATTTATCTAAAATTAAAAAATTCTATTTGATTAAAAGGATAACTTCCAAAAAAATTATTTTAAAATATTCTCTTTGGCTGAAATGTTTCTTATTTTTTAAAAAATATTTATTTTTCAGTGAATAGTTAAAAATACCATCTTTTGTAAAATTTTCATTTCTTTTAAAAAATAAATTAATATAAAATTATAATTATGAATTGAATATGAAATTAATGTAAATTAATTATTTCTTATTAATCTATATAAAAATTAATTTAATATTATCATCTTTGTAACTAATATTTGTATTAGAACATTTTTGTTTATAAAAATGATTTTGTTTTAAAAACAATTTTTTCTCTGCATTTAGTGATTTAATGATTTTTTCAATTTATATAAATTTATTCTTGAAAATTAGATTATATATTATTGAAATAGTAATCTTAAATTTGGTAAATAATAACGTTTTATTTTTTTGAATTTCAGTAGTAACTGTAATAAATATATGTTTCCTTATTATGGGTAAAACATGTATTTAAGGTTAATAATAATATAAAAGGGCTTGAAAATATCCAAAAAGCTGAAATTTATTCTATTACATTATTTTTTTCAAACCTCACCAAATAATATGATTTAAGGAAATTTGTTTCCATTTTTCATCATAAACAACTTTTATATTATTTCAAGTAAATGTAAAGTCAAAATTGTCAATATCTTGATTTAAATGTCTAAAAAAAATTTATGACTGGGATAAAACCAATTAATTTTAATGTAAAAATTTTTATTTTAAATATAAATAATTTTTAACAATTTAATTTTTCTTAAATGGTGAAATTTTTTTATCTTCAATGCATACGTAACACGAAAACATTGTTTTTAAAAGAATTATAAAAATCGAGAAAATAATTTTAAAAATACAAAAAGTAGTTTTTTTGTGATTTAGAGTATCCTAGAAATTTTATATATAGATATTAATTATTAAGTCTATTTTGGGCGATTTTTTTCAAATTATATTATTTTCATGGTATTTTCAAAGTCAAATTGTATGAATAATTCCAAAAAATAACATTAATGATATATTATAGGAAAAATGTTTCATTAAATGAATTAAAACTTATAAAAATATTATCTTCGACCAAGGGAATGTGATATGGATTCTAATTTCAACCATACATAGTTTTTGGGTAAATGTTCCTTATATTTTCACATTCTTTACTCCTTATATGTAATAAATAGTGAAACCATTATAATGGGAACTAAGGTAAATGGGGGTCAAATTCAAATGATAATGGTCAAAAATTTACATAAAAATGTCCAATCTTTATTTTATGATAATATTTAGAATGATAATATAATATCATAAAATATTACTATTTTTCAACAATTTTAACATGAATAGTAATTTATATTAATATAATACTTTAAGAATTTCGAATAATTATCATCCTCTAACATATAAATGGTCTCTCACCCTCTACTTCTTTGCACACAGAAGAAACAAATTAAAATAACTAATAATGTAACACTACAAGCTTCCACGGTACGATTCTCTTTCAATAATTCAATAGCATGCATTGTACGCATGTTCGAGATGCTAACACACCGCGACCAATCAAAGTAGTCGTTATGAATAGGAATACCCACTTTTTAAAAATATATAAATTTTATATTTCAAAATGGAGTTCATTATTGGATTCGGAATACTGAAATTAGCCTATGTTGAATTATTTGTATTTTTCCGAGAATTTCCATTTTTCGATGAATTGTGATAAATACTTAAAAACAAATTATTTAATCAAAATAATTTATAGTGATAAATTATACTATTGAGTGGTTTTAAAGTATAATTATAATATAATTTTACCATTTTATCTAATATTGGTCATTGGAATTAATTACACTTTGAAATTCGATATAAACAATTGTCAATCTTTTGATTGATATTCCTTCTTAAAAACACGCTATTTGTTTTGACAACGAGAATTAATTATAAAATTAATTAATGAAACTTATTTGTTTTTAATTCGGTAAAATATAAATAATCTTTGAATTTGGGATATCAAATATATCTTAGGGTGAATTTTTGGTATTTTTCTGAAAAACTTCAGTTTTTGATGTATAGTGAAACCACTAAGTGGTAGTTAAGAAACTGATTTTTCGTTTAAATGAAATTTTACCGCATCTGTGAAGTTAATTTCAAAAATCCAACATACATGGTTTTAATTAGTAAGTAAAATTTTGTTCAATGGGATGAAAATAATTTTTGGAAAATAGTATCTTTTGAGTTTTTTTAACCGTGATTAGAGGTAATTAGTGTAATTTAAGGTAAAAATAATGTTATAATAATATGAAATTACATTGACACATGTCCTAATATTATTTTATGACTCATGGCCGACCAAGAAAATCCATGGGTCCATTTTTGGGACCACATGGAGCCACATGGGTAAGATAATGACATTAATACCTTTTATTTAAAGTAAAAATAAAAATGTCACAAACATATATTGTTTTACTAAAACAATTTTTACAAGGGATTATACAAGTCCTAATTTTCACTATAAATATTAATTGGAAATATAGAAATACTTCCTACATCATGATATTTTTTTATATTTTTTACACATTAAATAAATAAATTTATTTATGACATCATGATGATGCAGCGATTACCTCATTAATTAATAATTTAAATAAAATGAAAAGATAATATAAAATATAAGACATACACTTGTCAAAAACCTATTGGATTAGTAGATTAAGAACCCTTATCACCTTATCCTTGAAATATATAATTTTGGGGCCTTTAAAATCCGAAACACATTATATAATAATGTAACATTTCTTGACTTTCCGAGAGTGCCTCTCCTCTCCTCCTATAAAAGGCCCCCAACTCTACCACCTTATTCACACCTTCAAAGTCTTTTGGTTCCGCCAAACTCTGCCCAAATACTCTCTAAAATTACCTCTCTTACTCCTAGAAGACTCAATATGGGCATAAGTCTTCCTAAAGAAGCTTTTGTCTCAAATCAAAAAGGAGTTACCTGATTTTAAGGTAATGCCTTCTCTTATGTTCTTTTGTTTCATTTTGCTTCTCCAACCCCTTAAACTCATTTTATTCATTTATTATTTAAAAACACCAATATATTAAATATACTTTGATGTTTTTATGATAAGGATTTGATTTAAAACTACACACACCTTCATCTAATGGTTAAAGAACATACTGTTTCTGTGGGTGGAGAATTACTGCCTCACAAAATGATGATTGTACAATCTTCTTTTAACAGCTCTCATGGTGGCCATTATGAGGACACTATTTCTATATATGATACATATTTTTTTTTGTTTTTTTTATGCTTCTTTATTTTTAATTTATGGCATACCTTTATGATTTCTATTATTGGTAAACGTGATAATTTCATTTTAGGAAGTGTGGACTACCACCCCATCAAAGTGATTTGAATCGACATATAAAGGATAGAGTTAATGATATTATAAATGATGTTATACTGGAATTATAATATACCTTTACATCATTATGATTTCATTCCATTAAATACGAAATACAAATGATAGTAGGGTTTATGCGTACATACGACTTACCATCTCCCTGAACACTGCATTTCATTTCTTACCTCTAAATGTTATGTAATATTATAAATGAATTTATATACTGGATATAATGGATATTTTACCACATGAACAACTTGTAATTATAAGAAGTTTATTTTTGACTCAAGTACCAATGATCGACAAAATGACGGTTATTAACTTAAATGACTACATAATGTTCATAACATGGTAATAATTGATATAAAAGGAATAATGAACTGGAAAAAGGTTCTTTAGAAAGTAGAATTTAACTCTAGTTTATTAGTCAGGAGATTAAAGAATGATCGAGTCAACTTGGACACGCGGTAAGAGACTTTGTCTTAATCTCCTTTCATTGAGGCATATTTTGTTTTATACACAACTTTCTTTTATACGGTGAATAAACCCCTTTGACTTTTATGTTTATTCTTAAGGAATCTTTTTTATAGGAAGCGTTTTACTAAATGACCAAAAGTATTGTTTTTTTTTCGTACGAATGTAGTGACAACAACTTCTCTACCTCCATGACCAATATTTGAGTTTCTTCTTCCTCTATAAGACATGACTTTTCTTTAAATGAAAAATAAATACCATGTTTTACTTTTATTTTATTGAAAATGGTTTTGATAATGTTTTGATTATTTCAATGTGTTGTATTGATATCTTGTGATTGAAATGTGTAAATATTATGTTTCTCTTATGCATGTATTATGTGATACGATTATGTTATGATATGTTTAAACCTTTTCATATAAGGAATACATTGGACTTAGTATGTGATGGGTGGATACCGTTATAGCTCCTCGATGCATCGGTATGTCTCATGAGACAAACTAGTGTCTTGGCACAAGGCCTTGACAAAATCTTATTTTTAGTCTTGACACAAGGCCTTGACTATGTGGTTATGATAGTCTGGAATTATGCATTCAATAATTATGAAAGTGGTTATTGATATTGCATGTGATTATTCAACTAGTAGAATATCCATGTGAATAAGTAAATGGAATTATTTCATTTTACTTTTTCCATATTATGCTAAAGTTCATGTTTAAAAGGATTTTGTTTTAGTTATACATTGCCGTAAATATTTCAGTTTATTTATGAAAGTATCTGCTATATTGTTATCCTAATTGAGCATCTAAGCTCACCCATTTCAATGTTTTAATTTTTCCAGGATGTGAAGAAGTATTTTATGAATGAATTGCATGGATAGTATGAGTGGATATGAAGAAAATTTGTTGTTGTAGTTTTTTTTACTTTATGATGTAATGTACGACTTATGAATATACCTAGTGTTTCCAAGGCTACTAAACTAATCGGTCATTCGAGACTTGATCTTTTGTGATTATATCAATGTTACGTAATAAAGAACCGTCTCTGTGTAACTGTGGTTGGGGTGTTTCAAATAACTACAAAACTACCTTCATTATATACCCCACCACATTCTATAGATCTTATTTTTGGCAGAATAGTTGAATTATGAAGGATAATGTTCTAAAGAGATGGTCATTCTTTAAAAAATATGAACACAATTCAATCAAAGGTTTTTTTAATTTCTTATTCTACATCAATGAAATATTATTTAAAATTATTTAAATAATTAAAATATTATTTTCCCTATACTTATATGTTGTTATGTTATTGTAAAAATATATCTACAACTCTATTTTCAATATAATGGGACATAAAGCCATTATAGGTGTGTACATTGGACTACCGACTCACAAATATATTTAATTCATTTTTGATAAACACAAATCGTGGGCTGGTATAATTATGGGTCTAAAGCATGTATTTTATATTCCTAAAATAATTATCATTACTGAATGATAATTTGTTATATATGTTATTATCTTTATAAACCATGAAAAATTATAATGTTGTCCATGCCTATGTGTGGATTACCTCCTCTAAGAAATGATGTGGTACATTTTTCACCAACACATAAAATAGATGGTATATATAACTTTATTTAAGTTTATAATATTATATTTTTTACATAATAAAAAATTTAATTTAAAGTAATTCATACATTTTCCCTTCTATTTATTTAAAATTGAAAACATTACTCATGCGTCTGTATGACATAACATCATACTAAATGAAATGTAGTTTAGTGTTTATAACTATCAATCATGGTTTGTTTTCAATGTATAATTTATTTATAAAATATATATTTTCTTAATTAATATTATTACATATATTATGGAACATTTTCCCCTATGACCAAGTTGAATATACCGATGTCGTTTTGCAATTATGAAATTAACACCCTCAAAAATCCCATCTTGAATTAATGTGATTATGTAAATTAATATATAATTAAAATAAATTTATTAATATCATTAGGTGTGAGATATTGGAAATTTAAATTTTTATGAAATAAAATAACTATAATTATTGTATTGTTTTAATGTAAAAATATAGGATGTATGAATTTTAGGTAATGGGTTTCATCTCAATTTTCTTAAATTGAAGGGTATTTATACATTATGCACCTAATTTTTTTATGTGGTGAATATAAATGTATTTTTATAAAAAAAATATCATTAATTATTCAAAAAAATGTTATTTTATGTTTAATTTGAAACTATTTCATCTAGGGAAATTTTACGTCAATTTTACAAGGTGGTAAGGAATTTCATAACACTATTTACATTTATTGTGTTGTAACTCTTCTTCATTTAAATTGTTATTAAATTAATTTATGTGAAATTATCAGTAAATATATTATTTGGAATTTCAATTTTTTATTAGGATTTAAATATGTTCACATAGTCACTTCATGGATTAATTATCACATCAAATGTAATTTTCTTTGAAATGGATTTCTTAGTCTCAATTTCATTTTCTTTATAAATGTTTAATGTTATGAATCTTTATTTCCATATATGTTTTGAATAATCCACTATGAATTAATATTTACATATTAATTAATTTTTTACATTTTATTTACCAAGCCAAATTATATTCTTTCTTTCAAGGACTTCTGATTTATAAGTTAACAGTGTTGTAAATGAATTATATCACAATCTCTTTCCATTTTTAGATTTTTTTTATTCATGGATACTTTTCATAAGTTGTATAATTTTAATTTCCTAGGAAAAAAATTCTTCTCCACTAGTTCTTAATTTGGTTTATATTTTTAATTTTTTCTACTCTTATTGATTGTGGAAACATCAACAGTGTTTTTTAAGTGATATAGATCATGTATATTTATATAGATCGGTAATAATCCTTTTAAATATCCTTGTTAAAAAATTTTTTTTCAATAAAGTTATTTTAAAAAAATAAAATTTTTCCTAATGTTCTTTTATTTAACCTGTAATCTTATTTTAATTGGTTTTACAATTAAATATCATAAACATTTCCACATAGACTACATGTGACTCTATTTAAGGAATGACTATAAAGAATATTTTTTACCTTAATGAGTTTAATTGGTTTTAATAAAATTATAACAATTATTTTCATTGAATATTGCATTATAAATTTACATATATTTTTTTAAAAAACAAATTTATTTTCACATTATTTAGTAAATTTTACTTTTTTAAGGATACATTCAATATGGAATGGGTATTTTCATTATGAATATTTTTTATGATATATTAATGGTATTTTTATTCAACATAAAAAATAATAAATTTTATTATATGAACTTTAATGGTAATAAATTTTAATGGTACCAAACTAATTCTTTCTTTGGATGTATTATGATATTTTCAAATCAATTCTCATGGAACTTATTTCATTTTTATGGGGTAATCATGCTATTAAGCTAATGCTGGTAATTTTCTATGGGTTTTATTATGAAAATAATGATCAATGTAGTTTATTCCTATAATAGTTCTTGGAATTTTTTTAATAGTTGTTTTCATTATAAACCAATATTAGGAGAATATTTTTAAATAAAGGATGGGTGGTCACATTATAATCCATAGATCTGAGTGTTTGTTATAGACCTCTAATGCCTTGGATAGTGAGATGTAGTTATACCAGTGGGTGTTACATCATAGAGTAAACAACGATAAATAACTCCTAAGAAACTATGGAGTTTACCAGTTAAATTTCACTCTTAAGATACATGGAAATATTACATTATAGATATTCAATGTTTAATGTTTGATGCTCCATGATACCAACACATTTTATTTATACTTTTTATTTGTTATGAATGTTTACATTGATTAATATTGACAATAATTGACACATGATTAATGATTATTATGAATCTTTAATTTTTTTTAATGTTTTAATCCATGTCTCATGTTTTATAATACATGTTTTTTGGGTATGATTTCTCTTATGATATGATCATTCACATGATAATGTTATTATACAATTATTCTTATCTTATGTTAATGAATTTCATTTAATTTTTTATGATTATCTATACCCTTACTCCTCATTTTTCCTCACCATTCTTAAGTTCTCCTTATAACTGTTTATGATGAATATTGTTAAATGAATTATGTTAGGAAAATATTCAAGTGTGGAAAATATTATTGGAGATGTTATAAGTGTAATTTGGAGTAGTAAATCCTGTGTATAGTGTGAAAATATATATTTTAAGGAATTTTTATTATGATGTAAGACTTTTTACTAATTTACTATTATTTTATAGCTAAATGTTTCTTGGGATTGAATGTGATCAAATAATTTAGTATGATATTTTATGTTTTGGATGGTTAAAATTGGTTTATAATTATTGTTATTAAATATAAAAATGTGAAGAATGTTTTAAAAATTTAAATATTTGTTTTTATCATAATATCCATGAGTTTCATTCAAATAATATTATATTTGGAATCAAATAAAATAAAGCGATTTATCATTGAAAACAATCTCGTGTAAAAATTGGGAAAAGTGTGACTCTTCATAAAAGGGCTTAATGAGGATAAAGATACCACTGGGTTTGGTTTTAAGTGTCCCACCTAGGGGTTGTACCTACTAATATACTGATCTAATAGGTATCAATTATATACAAATATTTATAATTATACATTATTATAGTAGTTGTTATAGTATGGTTCAGATACAATTAGAGATTAGGATGTTTTCATGAGAGGTTAACTTATTACTTATTCATATCATTATGAGTTTCAAATTTTTGGTATGATTATAAGGAAAAATCCATATAAACATCATATCTGGGCTCTATGGTATTTTTTACATGGTTAATGATATTTTATGAAGGCATTTTATTGGGTCAATGTATATGTAACGCATGGGAGTATCTTGTGGTTTAAAATAAAGTGTTACTTGGGAAAAATGTAATTGAATTTTTGTGGATGTAATCAGAAATTTATGATAGGGTAAAAATTTCATTAAAGTGGAGGATTTGTGGATATTTTTGAATTTTGGATTATATATTTACTAAATTATCTATGCTGAATTAATGGTTTTATTGTTGAATTTTGTAGACTGTTGTGTATTTTATTCTTATAATAGTTTATTAATTTTTTATATTATCATACGGTATGCCAACAATTTTTTTTGTTTATATCAAAATATAATATGAATTTATTATATATATTTTTTATATTATGATCCCTTAGAAGTTTATTTTAGTTCATCTCGAATGATAATTTTATCTTGAATACTCATTTTTTGGATAATAACATGAGATTATGTTGGATATTTATAATTGGATAAAATTTTACTTGTCATGTAAATATATTTCTTTATTTTTATAGAATTTCTAGAAAATTAATTATTAAAGTCAGTGAAATGATCTTGAAAATAAATTTTACCCTATATCATTATTTTTGAGTAATTTATTGTCTTTTAAACACCTCATTGATTAACATTTTTTTGGTATTAAACATTTTCATGATCAATAAATTACTTTCGATCAAATTTATCATTCTCTCTACATCATTATTTGGACATTAAATTTTTTCTTACCCATAAACTAACATCCCACAAATTTAATATATATTGAATTCCTCATTATGTGTTATTCCAAATAACATTCATATTTATATTTCAATACTTTTAAGAGGATGATTTATTATCCCTTTTTACAATGTGATTTTTCAAAAAAGGTCTTTTCAAATATCAAAACCATGATTATATGAATAAATATAAAATAGAGAGGTTAAAATTTATTAAATTGGGGAATAATCTAAAATCTATAAATATTAAAATAATAATTATTTTCATAATAAAACAGGATACAAAATAATAAGCTTAAATGACCAAAAAATATTATTATTTTTATATATTAACATTATAACCTGAATATTAAACTAGATAGCATGATAATGATTAAAAAATGTTGAAATAAATATAAAGGTACTACATTAAAAAAATATTTATGAATTATTAGTAAATAGACCCTCAATTATTAGTATTTTTAATTTATTATTTAATAAAAGAATTTTTATGAAGAATGGTAAGTGTAGATTTTTGTGAGAAAAAATAATAATTAATTTATGTAAATTTTAGAAATTTTATTTTCTAATAAGGAAATTTTTTTTTGAAATCAAATTATAAAAACATTCATAGAGAGAATGTTTGGTATTTTTCAAACAAGGATTGATTTTTAGTGAATAGTGAAATTACTAATTTTTGTGATTCTATAATTGATTTTCCTCAAAAATATAAATTTATAATTCTATATATGATAATTATATGATAAAATATAAAATAATCATTAATAAGATACTTTTAATTTGTATAATTACATTTTAATCATATTAATATAATATTTTATATATGTAATATTTTGTGTGTAAAAAATATTTTTTATAAAATTGTTTTCCATTTTGTTTTTCACATTAATTATAAAATTAATTTCGTCTAATTAGAGAAATTATATATTGAAAAATATAATCTGGGCTTGGAAATTGGTGATAAAAAATCTATAAACTGTTCACTATTATTTTAATTGAAAATGAATTGTGATTGTAGTAAATATGTGTATCTTCAGTATGAGTAAGTCATCTAATTAAGATAAAAATAATATGATAGGGACTAAAAATTTCTATAAAACATGTATTTAAAATATTTTATGTGTGGGTTTGGACCAAACTCATCCAATATATTATTTTTTGGGATTTTTTGTGATATTTTGTTTATAAAAATGGATAATATATTATTTCTATTAGATATAAATTCAAATAATTTCACACTCTTGTATTTAATATCTATAAAATACTAAAGATGGATTGAAAAGAGCATATATTTGGGTAAAAATATTAATTTTATAAATTAATTTTTTTTATCATTGATTTTTTTTAATATGAAACAATTATCTTATATGATTATGAAACATTGACACCATGCATGTGCATGAACTAGTAAATTCAAATAAATAATTTTAGAAACACAAAATGTAATAGTTTATTTTTGACTTGTAGGGTCCAAAAAATTTATAGAATGATATAAAATATTATTTATGGTTTAATGGATTATATGAAAATTCCATTACTTTCATGTAATTTTCATTGTTAAATTAAATTTTTTGTTTGAAAAATTAAATTAATGGAACCTTAATAAAAGTTATATTTTATAAAATGATTTAAAATTACAAAAAAAAACATTTCTTACATATAGTGAACTTTATATGGTTGATAATATCAACTTTTTTGTACTTTTTTGTTTTCCCATATTTTTAATGTCATTTTATTAAATCATTTTGTTTATAAAACATTGGAATAATGGTAATAAACCAAAGGGCTATGAGGGGGATTAAAACAAAATGATAAGGGTGAAAACATCACCGAGACTTGTCAAAATATTATTATATCAGTATATTTCGAATAATAATAATCATATAATATAAATATATTAGTTTTTATACATGTAAAAAATAAATTATGTTTATAATAATGTAATTATTTACGAAATTCCAAGAATGATATTCCACTCACTTATAAAAGGGTACCCACTCTCCTCATCTCCGTGAACATCATGAACCATTTTTTCTGTCAAAAAACTTCCCAAAATCCATTAATAAAAACCATCAACATTATCTAGTTTAATTTTATTAATTTATTACCAACCTTAGAGAGATTAAAGTGTAATGTAAATAAGATTTTCCAAAATGAGGTATAAATGTTAAACAAATATTTTATTATTATTTATTCTTTTACATCCAAAAAAAATTATGAAAACATGTTGTAATAATAAAAATAGTATGTCTTATATAATG
The DNA here is from genome assembly GCA_963277665.1 of Viscum album. NCBI lineage: Eukaryota > Viridiplantae > Streptophyta > Magnoliopsida > Santalales > Viscaceae > Viscum > Viscum album. The sequence continues at coordinate 510,493,370 of OY728141.1, read as the reverse complement.
AGATGTTTTTATTTTAAATACATTACCTATATAAATATCTATCTTATATAAAATGGTTAATGTATCAAACATTTATATTTACGTCTCACTACCACCTCACGAACAGATGCAATAAATTTTCCATAAATGCCTCTCACATATGATAATGATGATATACTAAAAGAGTGTATAACAAATTTATGAATATTTTAATTTATTAGGGATAATATATCATATAGTTTATTACCATTGAATCCATTGACAAATGATAACATTGTCTATAAAAACATGTGGATTATCACCTACACATTGCGATGTGATGTGTTTTTATTTCACTACATCACATGGATTGTATATGTTAGTGTTTATAAAGAAATAATATTATAATTGTTATATATTAAAAATTATTTATAGATAAAACTAATACTTCTCTTCTTTCCCTAATGTTCATTGTAAAATGAAAATTTTATACATGTATACACATGACTTACCATCTCCATGATTGCAACATAATTCATTTTTCATAACCATAATTCATATCTTGTTTTAAAAGTGTAATTTCTGTAAAAAATATTTATTATTTCATTATTATTAGTCTGCATATTATGGATGAGTAACCCATTTTACCATATTCAACATACCGAATTGTTTTTAGTTATAAACCAAACATCCTCAAAACACCCAACATGGACTTAACTAATAATGAAAATCAATATTCTATTTAAACAAGTAAAAAACATTGTTTAAGGATATTATATTAATAATTAATAATTTTTTATAAAAATAAATAAATAATATTGTTTTATAATTTGGATAAATGGAATACCATGCAATAATATATTCAATTTAAGGGATTTAATCACAATTTCTTTATATTTAGTCGTATATTAATGTTATAAACCTAATTTATATTATTTGGTGTATATAAATACATTTTTAAGGGGAATATCATTAATATTCCAAACCTTATTTTATTTTATCTGTCATTTAAAATTTTTTCACCACAAATATTTTACATGAAATTAAAAATGTTGTAATGTGTTTCTTAACCCAATCTCCTATCATTAGGTTATAACCTTTCTTCCCTGAATTTTGAATGACGTTATTCTTGTGTGAATTAATCTCAATGATAATTATTAATTATTTAAAAATGATTTTTTTTTTATATATTTTTACATATTCACTTTTTAGATAAATTATTACATAAAATGTTTCTCTTTTTGAAATGGTTTTCTTTGTCTCTATCTCATTTTCATGAGACCTATTAGACGTGGTGGACAATGATTTCCTTTAATTGTGTACATATTACATCATGAATAAATATTAAAAATTACTTTATAAAATTAGTGGTATTTGAATATACATATGTTATTGTTTCATTCAACTACTTTTCGTTTGACTGTAATTAAAGTGGTAATGGATATATATTACAATCTGTATTATTTTAAATATTGTTTATGTTCAAAAATCCATTGGGGAAATTATTGATCCTAAATTCTTAATAATAATTTTTTTATTCTATCATAACTATGAATTTGGTTAAATATTTATACCTTATTGATAAAATAAGCATTGTATATTTTATATAAGTGATACCATTCATGTATTATATTTTTCATTAATATTAATTCTATTAAAAATAAATGTATAATAGAGGGGAATAAATAATTTTATTTTGTAATCATAAATTTTTTACTAAAGTTGTTTTTCATGATCATTGAAATTCTTGTAAGTTGTTTCAAATTGAAATTTCTTAACTTTTTTTTCATTGGTCACTTTTAACTATTGTGAAAAAATTAATGAAATGAATGTTTATTTTTAATGTTTATGATCTAAATAGATTTCGATTCTATGATGATCACTATTTTATTTAAAATCCATTTATAATTTTCTAATAATATTTTCTATAAAAATAAATTCTAAAATATTTTATGAGTTTTTAATTTTTAAAAGTTATTTTCAAAGTGGAGTAGATATTTTCCTCAAGAATGTTTATAATAATATTTTAATGGTATTTATATTCGTCAACTATGAAAACGCTTGATGTTATTTATAATTCAATGGGTAATATTTTATGTTTAACATCCTATTTCATCTAATATATAGGTTATGATTGTTTTTGAGATATTTTTATGGAACATGTTCCTTTCCTTGAATTAATCTTGTTTAGAAAAGAATCTAGGTAGTTTCTATGAGTTTTATGATGAAATACAGGATCCATATAATATATTCATGTAATTTTTATTGGGATTTATTTATCAGGAATGGTGGTTCCATTATAAAAAATGAATTATAAACCAATGATATGAGGATATAATATAAAGATAAGATATGTGGTCCTGTTGGATCCCTCTAATGAATTTCTTAATGAGACAGAGTTAACTATATGGAATATTTTCTTAAGAGATGATAGAGTTATGATAATCATAAGTGATTATATTGTTTACTAGTTATATGTTACTCTTAATACTGATGGGAATCATCCAGTTCGGTAACTCCATGATTATTATTTTTTAGGTTCCAATATAAAAACTCATTTTCATTATGATAGATATAAGTTTTTAATGATTCCCTTAACTATGGTTGTAACGCCCCGACCCTAGTTACCCAGAGTCGGTGCATTATTACATAACATTGGCATGATCACAAGAAGGATCAAATCTCTAAAGACCGATTGGTTTAGTAGCCTTGGAAACACTAGATATATTCATAAGTTTTACATTACATCATAAAATGAAAAACTACTACAACAACATAATGTTTCCACAGTCCACACTATAATCCCCTCATAATATCCCTGCAGGTCATTCATAACTTACATCTTCACATCCTGGGAAAAATAAAACATAGAAAAGGGGTGAGCTCAAATGCCCAGTAAGGATAACAATATAGCGAAACATTCAAAAATAAGCATAAACATTTAAGGCAATGAATTACTAAAACAAAAGCCTTTTAAACTTGAACTTCAACATAGAATGGAAAAAGTAAAATGAAATAATGCCATTTACTTGTTCACATGGATATTCTACTAATCGAATAATCACATGCAAAATCAATAACCACTTTCATAATGTTGGAATTCATAATGCTGAACTTTAATTTCTTTGTCAAGGCCTCATCCCAAGACCTTGGGGCTAGCTGTAACCGGAACCCAACCCGGAGTGCCTCTAATAACCGGACACCAACCCGGAGTGCCTCTAATAACCGGACACCAACCCGGAGTGCCTCTAATAACCGGACACCAACCCAGAGTGCCTCTAATAACCGGACACCAACCCGGAGTTCCTCTAATAACCGGACACCAACCCGGAGGGCTTACTTTTTCAGTCCCTAACCTGGAACATACTTGTCCGACACATTCATATGAAGTAAAGATTGAAATATAACATAAACATTCTTATTGGAACTAGCATACGAAATTTCAATAATTTCACCATAAACTATGAATGGTATAAAAATTCACATCCACAGTCAAACATATCACAAAACCTTCAAATCAATATAGAAGTTTTGTATCATAATAAATCAACTTCAAATAATCTTAAAATCCATCAAAGGATGTTGACATAGATGAAATCAAAATTCTTTTTAAAGAAATATGTCCTTTTATTTTGAAATCATTTAAGATCCATATAAAATCAAACATTTTCTTTGAAAATAATCTTATAAGCTTGAAAGGGAAGATTTGAAGATTTTATAACAGCGGAAAATAGCCGCACCCGCCGTATAAGTTAAAAAAACATTCTTACCTTAATTCTGTTGAAAAGGTTAAAAAGGACCTTGTTTTGAAAATGACAGAAAGATTCCTTTATAAACCTCTTATAAAAATTCAAACAAGGGTATAAATGACGTTAACCCATATTCATGTAAATAATAAATATGTTTTGAAATACATTTCGAAGAAACATGGATGTGGATGATCAAGAAATCCCAGTAGATTATTACGTATAAACAACCTCGGATAATGAAGAGATTGTGAAATAACCCTTACCAATTTGGTAACTTATGAAACATACAACCAATGAAAGATGTATCATACAATGAAAATGTAAATACACATAAGGTAAAGTGTATTACACAAAGAATACAATTATGGGCAGTACATACACCACACAAAAGATAATAGTGGAAATATGGCATGAATCTCACGGAAAAAAAGAGTGAGATGAAAACCCCTTACCACGTTAATCAACTGAGTCGTATGGCCAAAAGTTAATAACCACCAAATGATTTACAGAATAACATGAATATAAAGAGAATCATGATAATATATATCAAATGGCAGTACACAATACACCACTTTCAATAATTTAGTGGCGAACAATGGAAATCTCACGGAATTGAAAGTGAGATAAGAAAATCCCTTACCTTGTACTTTTCCTTGGTTGGGGTAGGTTAACCTCCTCTTCTTCGGGTTCTTCCTTTTGATTTGATCAAAAGGGCTCCTTTGGTTGGCTTTCTGATAAAACTAAGGCCTCTAGGTTGTAGTGAGGGATGTTGGGAGAGTATTTGGGCAGAGTTTGGCCGAACCAAAAGGCTTTGAAGGTATGAAGAAATGAGAAGGAGGAGTACCCTTTTATAAGAGGGGTGAGGGGCACCTTTGGAAAAGCTAGAAATATTAATTTATAATAAATTCATATTCGGTTTCTAATGGCTCCAAAGTTGATTATTCAAAGGTTAAGGTGGGGATAGGTCGAAAACCACTCAACCAATAGAATTTAGACAGGTTTGGGTACTTATATTAACCTTATCTTTAAGTATTAACTCTAAGTTAATTAGTTTCACTTTTACAATGTCTCTTTGTATTTTTATATAATATGGTTAATAAACTTACTATATACATCCAAGAGACCCCCAAGTGATACATTAATGATGAACCTATCATGATATAAGTCTCTTGGCTAAACCTTAGATTTTTAGGAATTTAATATCAATTAATAATATAATATTTGTTTTAAGAACTCTTTTATGTCAATTTTGACACTATTCAATAGTTGATTTTTGTGAAACTCATAACAGATTGATTACTTCGAAAAAAGTCATTTAAATCAATCCTAATATATCATATTATCCTATAAAATTAGTTTAATTCATTAAAAGTTTCATATTATATTTATTTGGGTATTTATAATATCAATTATTTTAATTTTTCACTATTATAGTAATTACTGCATCATCATTGTGTCATAAATAAAATAAATTATTTAATGTCTAAAAATTATAAATAAAATATAATTATGTAGGAAATCTTTTTATCTTTATAATTAATATTTATAATCTAAAATCCAGCATATATAACCCTATGTAACAATTGTTTTTCTAAAAGATATATGCTTGTGTCAATTTTGTATTCATTTTAACTTAATTAAAATAAAGTGTCATTATCACTTACAAGTGGATCAATGGGGTCCCAAAATAGACCCAAAGATGCCCATGGTCGACCATGTATCAACCAATAGGGTTAAGACACGTTTTAGGGTAATTTAGTATTATTATAATATTATTTTTTAACCCTTATTTACCGGATTTACCCTTAACCATGGTAAATAAAATATTTACCGCAGTAATTATTCAAAATGTTTAAAAATAAAAGTTACCTATTTACACAATTTGAACATCCTGATTCCAAATATGGAATCCATTTTTCTAAATTCAAAACACAGAAGTGGCAGAAATTAATTTAAAATTAATTCCCGCTGTCAAAACAAAAAGCGTGTTTTTAAGAGATAATAACTATCAAAAGATTGACACTTGTTTATGTTCGGTTTAATTGTAAAATTATGTCCAATGACCAACATTATATTAAATGGTAAAAATATATTCTAAATATACTTTAAAACCACTCAAATTCATAATTTATCACTATTAATTATTTTGATTAAAAAAGTTGTTTTTAATTAAAATTTAGTAATTTTCACTATTCATCAAAATATGAAAGTTATCCGAAAAGTACCAAAATTTCACCTTAGGCTAAATTCGATATTCCGAATCCAAAAATGAAGTCCATTTCAAAATATAAAATATATATAATTTCAAAATTTAGGTATTACTTTTCATAACGGCTAGTTTGATCGGTTGTGGTGTGTGTTGAAACTCGACGTTGCATACAACACACGCTACTGTTTTATTCAAAGGAAAGCGTACCGTGGAAGCTTGGGATGTTTCATTTTGAATTTTTTGATGTCTCCATTTAGTCAAAAAGTATAAAAGATTGTATTTAAAAATGTTTCACTATCAAAAGTTGATAAAAGTGCAATACTGAAAATGAATCTGTTCTTGCATTATGACTAAGAAACTCATAATATGGATTCTAAAATTATAAGGATTATATAAAGTTAAAAATTTAGTTAATGCTATTCATGACCTCTTTTAATGGATTTTTTTTTGGTAAGTCATGGTGCAATTGAACTCGGTGTTGCGTGTAGTGAAAGTTATTGAATTATTTTGAAGAAATAACACACTATGAAATCTTGGGGTGTTACATTCTCCCCTCCTTCAATAAATTGCGTCCTCGCAATTTGAAATTGTTCTTCGAAAATAAAAGGTTGAAAATAGATAATATATTTGTCGGAAAACCCACATCGGAAATTGGGTTACTAAAATTTAGTCTTAATATGAGGAAAAAATAAATGAAAGGGTCACCACCAAATTATGATCTTGATTAGGAGAACATTGGTGGCAATTAGAGACATATAATCGAAGGAAAAACGTAAATATTTATAGGTACTGATTGAGGTCATCAATCACAAACAAGTGTATAATTGAGGTCCTTAAACTCATCAATCTATGATGATTTGAAGTACCATCGGTTCAACAAAATATAGTGTATTGGGATAACACATTTTTGACGTTTCAAAATATCTTAGTTGAAATCCCACATCAAAAATTGAATTAACGAGGCCTCTATTTAAAATGAAGAGTCGAAAGTATGAAGATTACCGAAAATAACACATACTAGGGTTCCATGTAGGAAAATATGGATATGGAAGAAAAATCTAACCATCAATTATCTGATGGAGAGTGGTAGAGAACATGGCTATGAAAAGGCCAACAGTCCCAAAGCCATAAATTAGTGATGATTTAAGGTACCATCTAGGAAAACATTTTTGTTCTAAGTTGCTTTTCTTAATATTGAGGAATTTATTTATGAGATTGGCTAAGATCATAAGGAGATATACTTACTTTATAATTAGAGTTTTATCCATTAATAAATTTCTACCACAAACTCATCTCTCACTCTAAAAGATAATATAATGTAAAAAAATTCTATTTACACTATTCGTATAGGGTTCCAAAATAAACGAATTTATAATTCATCTACATGATCTTTTAATAAAAACTACATTATTTAATCCAGGACATCTCATGGGCCAGTGGTAGGTGATACACCCTTGTCGCCCTTCGGTTGCGGGTTCAAGTCTCACAGCCTTGCCGGACGCGACGGGTTGCCGCCCGACCTCCGGGTTTTCCTTTTATGGAAATCCAAAATAATCCAAACTAGAACTATCCAAAATACTTCTGTCCAAACTCACAGTCTAACATTTATAAGGAGGGTAAACATAATATAGATCCTTTTTACCCCGTAATAGCATATGAATACCTTCATCATGTATTACCATATTCCTTATTGATTACATTCATACTCCCTTATTCCATATAGAATGCTGGATATACTTCATTAATCCAAAAATGGTTTAAACCCCAACAACGATGGAATATACAAATCATTAATCAGTTCCAAGGTAGTCAAGAATATCCAATATAATTTATCCAAAACAATCACATATTATTCCAAAATCACTACCTCAGTATCAGAACTATATTATGATTTATCATTCTCTCAACCATATATTTTCCAAAAAGTTATCCTGCTATTGAGTCACTTTTCTTTGTTCCACACAATCTCAAGTCCTTAATATAATAGTACTGCAGTACAATCCTTATATACTCCATAGTTATTATAACAAGTACATTGTTGATACAACACTCAATTGACATAATCAACATAAGAACTCTAATCATTCCTCTTCATCTGTGGTAGTATCATAACTTGATTATTATCCAATAGCATCATTTGCGGCATAGTCTGATGACTGGGGCATAGGTTCGCGTAGTGTCCAAACTCCTTGAAAATGAATCATTGTACATTTAAAACCATTTTCTTACCCTTGCAGTCACGTACTTTGTGCCCTTTTCCTCCACACTTATAACAAACTCTCATTCCTTTCAGGCAAGTTCCAGGGTGTTTCTTTCCACAGTTACCACATATGGGAAAATTATTCTTTTCCCTTTTCCCTTTATCCATCTTTCTCTCTTCCATCCTTTTCTTCTCTTGATTCCCTTCAAAGCCATAGGACTCAGTAAACTCTTTACTTATCTTATCAACACATGATATTATTTCTTCATATGATGATAATACATGGGAGACTATTTCTCTTATAAATTCTAGCTTAAGACCATGAAAGATATGATCCTTCCTTCTCTTTGAATCATGTGTATTTCTGGAGTTCTCATTCCTTCTACTGGGCGCCATTTCTAAACAATGGCATAAACTAGATCAGTTTATGAATCAAAATACATAATCCCATACTTATAAAACACTTAACATAAATTGAACTATTTATGGATATAATCCATAATCATAAAAATGTTTTCTTTGAGGAAGTATATACTCATAAACCCTTCATAATGATTTGTAAAGAAAATGAGAGTTATCCTAAGCATATACCCTGGGAGTGTCGTAACCAAGAGTGCAGCAAGGCCCGTTGTCGTGCACCAGTTCCCGTTCGAGTCTAGCTCAAAGCGGTGTTTTCGGGTTTTACCCCTAGGTACATCTGTGCCAGAGCCGCCTCTACCTGCTCGTATCCAGACAGGGATGTATTTCTCGGAAAACTCACAAAACTCTACAATACCAAAATTCTAGGAAGTTCTTCTATACTAATCCTCAAAGTTCATCTTAGGTCTACGTGCTCTAATCAGAGTTTATATAAATCTAGCTTCCAAGGTTTGTACTAAACTTCCTCTGATACCAACTGTAACGCCCCGACCCTAGTTACCCAGAGTCGGTGCTTTATTACATAACATTGGCATGATCACAAGAAGGATCAAATCTCGAAAGACCGATTGGTTTAGTAGCCTTGGAAACACTAGATATATTCAAAAGTTTTACATTACATCATAAAATGAAAAACTACTACAACAACCTAATGTTTCCACAGTCCACACTATAATCCCCTCATAATATCCCTACAGGTCATTCATAACTTACATCTTCACATCCTGGGAAAAATAAAACACAGAAAAGGGGTGAGCTCAAATGCCCAGTAAGGATAACAATATAGCGGAACATTAAAAAATAAACATAAACATTTAAGGCAATGAATTACTAAAACAAAAGCCTTTTAAACTTGAACTTCAACATAGTATGGCAAAAGTAAAATGAAATAATTCCATTTACTTGTTCACATGGATATTCTACTAATCGAATAATCACATGCAAAATCAATAACCATTTTCATAATGTTGGAATGCATAATGCTGAACTTTAATTTCTTTGTCAAGGCCTCATCCCAAGACCTTGGGGCTAACTGTAACCGGAACCCAACCCGGAGTGCCTCTAATAACCGGACACCAACCCGGAGTGCCTCTAATAACCGGACACCAACCCGGAGTGCCTCTAATAACCGGACACCAACCCGGAGTGCCTCTAATAACCGGACACCAACCCGGAGTGCCTCTAATAACCGGACACCAACCCGGAGGGCTTACTTTTACCAGTCCCTAACCTGGAACATACTTTTCCAACAGATTCATATGAAGTAAAGATTGAAATATAACATAAACATTCTTATTGGAACTAGCATACGAAATGTCAATAATTTCACCATAAACTATGAATGGTATAAAAATGCACATCCACAGTCAAACATATCACAAAACCTTCAAATCAATATAGAAGTTTTGTATCATAATAAATCAACTTCAAATAATCTTAAAATCCATCAAAGGATGTTGACATAGATGAAATCAAAATTCTTTTTAAAGAAATATGTCCTTTTATTTTGAAATCATTTAAGATCCATATAAAATCAAACATTTTCTTTGAAAATAATCTTATAAGCTTGTAAGGGAAGATTTGAAGATTTTATAACAGAGGAAAATAGCCGCACCCGCCGTATAAGTTAAAAAAAACATTCTTACCTTAATTCTATAGAAAAGGTTAAAAAGGAACTTGTTTTGAAAACGACAGAAAGATTCCTTTATAAACCTCTTATAAAAATTCAAACAAGGGTATAAATGACTTTAACCCATATTCATGTAAATAATAAATTTGTTTTGAAATACATTTCGAAGAAACATGGATGTGGATGATCAAGAAATCCCAGTATTTTATTACGTATAAACAACCTCGGATAATGAAGAGATTGTGAAATAACCCTTACCAATTTGGTAACTTATGAAACATACAACCCATGAAAGATGTATCATACAATGAAAATGTAAATACACATAAGGTAAAGTGTATTACACAAAGAATACAATTATGGGCAGTAAATACACCACACAAAAGATAATAGTGGAAATATGGCATGAATCTCCCTGAAATAAAGAGTGAGATGAAAACCCCTTAACACGTTAATCAACTGAGTCATATGGCCAAAAGTTAATAACCACCAAATGATTTACAGAATAACATGAATATAAAGAGAATCATGATAACATATATCAAATGGCAGTACACAATACACCAGTTTCAATAATTTAGTGGCGAACAATGGAAATCTCACGGAATTGAAAGTGAGATAAGAAAATCCCTTACCTTGTACTTTTCCTTGGTTGGGGTAGGTTAACCTCCTCTTCTTTGGGTTCTTCCTTTTGATTTGATCAAAAGGGCTCCTTAGGTTGGCTTTCTGATAAAACTAATGCCTCTAGGTTGTAGTGAGGGATGTTGGGAGAGTATTTGGGCAGAGTTTGGCCGAACCAAAAGGCTTTGAAGGTGTGAAGAAATGAGAAGGAGGAGTGCCCTTTTATAAGAGGGTTGAGGGGCTCCTTTGGAAAAGCTAGAAATATTAATTTATAATAAATTCATATTCGGTTTCTAATGGCTCCAAAGTTGATTATTCAAAGGCTAAGGTGGGGATTGGTCGAAAACCACTCAACCAATAGAATTTAGAGAGGTTTGGGTACTTATATTTACCTTATCCTTAAGTATTAACTCTAAGTTAATTAGTTTCACTTTTACAATGTCTCTTTGTATTTTTATATAATATGGTTAATAAACTTACTATATACATCCAAGAGACCCCCAAGTGGTACATTAATGATGGACCTATCATGATATAAGTCTCTTGGCCGAACCTTAGATTTTTAGGAATTTAATATCAATTAATAATATAATATTTGTTTTAAGAACTCTTTTATGTCAATTTTGACACTATTCAATAGTTGATTTTTGTGAAACTCATAACAGATTGATTACTTCGAAAAAAGTCAATTAAATCAATAATAATATATCATATTATCCCATAAAATTAGTTTAATTCATTAAAAGTTTCATATTATATTTATTTGGGTATTTATATATCAATTATTTTAATTTTTCACTATTATAGTAATTACAGCATCATCATTGTGTCATAAATAAAATAAATTATTTAATGTCTAAAAATTATAAATAAAATATAATTATGTAGGAAATCTTTTTATATTTATAATGAATATTTATAATCTAAAATCCAACATATATAACCCTATGTAACAATTGTTTTTCTAAAAGATATATGCTTGTGTCATTTTTGTATTCATTTTAACTTAATTAAAATAAAGTGTCATTATCACTTACAAGTGGATCCATGGGGTCCCAAAATAGACCCAAAGATGCCCATGGTCGACCATGTATCAACCAATAGGGTTAAGACACGTTTTAGGGCAATTTATTATTATTATAATATTATTTTTTAACCCTTATTTACCGGATTTACCCTTAACCATGGTAAATAAAATATTTACCGCAGTAATTATTCAAAATGTCTAAAAATAAAAGTTACCTATTTACACAATTTGAACATCCTGATTCCAAATATGGAATCCATTTTTCTAAATTCAAAACACAGAAGTGGCCGAAATTAATTTAAAATTAATTCCCGCTGTCAAAACAAAAAGCGTGTTTTTAAGAGATAATAACTATCAAAAGATTGACACTTGTTTATGTTCGGTTTAATTGTAAAATTATGTCCAATTACCAACATTATATTAAATGGTAAAAATATATTATAAATATACTTTAAAACCACTCAAATTCATAATTTATCACTATTAATTATTTTGATTAAAAAAGTTGTTTTTAATTAAAATTTAGTAATTTAACTATTCATCAAAATATGAAAGTTATCCGAAAAGTACCAAAATTTCACCTTAGGCTAAATTCGATATTCCGAATCCAAAAATGAAGTCCATTTCAAAATAAAAAATATATATAATTTCAAAATTTAGGTATTACTATTCATAACGGCTAGTTTGATCGGTTGTGGTGTGTGTTAAAACTCGACGTTGCGTACAACACACACTACTGTTTTATTCAAAGGAAAGCGTACCGTGGAAGCTTGGGATGTTTCATTTTAAATTTTTTGATGTCTCCATTTAGTCAAAAAGTTTAAAATATTGTATTTAAAAAGGTTTCACTATAAAAATTTGATAAAAGTGCAATACTGAAAATGAATCTGTTCTTGCATTATGACTAAGAAACTCATAATATGGATTCTAAAATTATAAGGATTATATAAAGTTAAAAATGTAGTTAATGCTATTCATGACCTCTTTTAATGGCTTTTTTTTGGTAAGTCATGGTGCAATTGAACTCGGTGTTGCGTGTAGTGCAAGTTATTGAATTATTTTGAAGAAATAACACACTATGAAATCTTGGGGTGTTACAATGGTTGACTTTTCAAGAAACATGATTAATGATTCCAATGAATATTACCTTTGTTAAAATTTTAATAAATATCTCGAATTTTCTGATATTTGTTTGGTTAGGTATGTGTTTTCATAAGATATTTTCATTCTCTTGATTTAGTCCTTATATCATTTTGATAATCTTAGGATCACTGATGATATTTAATTATCCATTATTTTGTTTTCCATTACTAGTCATTTGATATCAACCTTCTTATGTTATCTCTTCCCCATGTTATGAATAATTATGTCCAGTGATTTTCATTTATAATAATTTTATGTTTGAATAATGTGATGGGATATATTGAAGAAGTAATGAAAAATATAGAAAGATGGGTGTAGAGGGAAAGATAATTATTTAGAGAAATGAGTACTATTTTGTAAGAGTTTATTCTAATTCTATAAAACCATAAATATAGTGTCCCCTTGTGTATGTAGGTGATACAATATTTTTGTTTGATGTTTTATGATTTTTATGGACAAAATTGGGACACATTTATTATTATGAATACCAAAAATCCAAGGATAATATTTTTGGAACTAGATCCAAGAGTGCGGGTCTATGGATGGGATAATTCATCCCAATATTAAAATACCCATTAGTTCCTCAATTTTAGAGTATATTAAAATATAATATATAATTTCTTCCAAAAATGTGTCATGTTAATCTGGAATTACTCTATTCATCAATTCCTTGATGATTTAGAGAGACTTCATGAGTCCAACATTCCCTGACTCAGAACTCCATGTGGACAAAAATTATATAAAATATGTAGTTGGTAATATCTTCTTTTTTCACCATTTAATATTAATATCTTATCCAGAGGATCACATTATATAATTATTTAGCTATGTTTATCTAATAAAACAAGTTATAAATCATTTGAATATCATTCTTGTTATTTATCATGTTATTTTTTGAGTTCGTGGAAATCGATATACGGAAACATAGTCCTATACATTGTATTACAAAGCTGTTCCCAAATAATATTCATACTTTTCCTTAGAGTTGAAAAAAAATAGAGGGTAATTCTTGATATATAATGTGATTCCATTCTCTTCATAGTAGATTGTTTCTCTATATAGTGGAATATAGTCTTTTTAATGGTTGGGGAGGAAGCCTCAGTTAATTATTAAATCAAATCAAAGACCTATTTTGACTGGGTAGAGGGAGACACATTACATTTCCCAATGGACCAATGACATGAAAGCCCATTTATTTACCCGAAGGGCCCTCTGGTGAATAGTACTACTATAGTACACGGGCTACTACAGTACCACCACAGAAACAGTTCTACCACTGCTACAACACCCTGCTATAGTGCATCTAAAATTCCTGGGAATTTCACCCTACACGGAATTTTTCCAGAGTCTTTTGGATGATTTTTAGGATCCATTACCACTTGGGTACAAGCTATTTCAATTTTGGAATATATTAAATTCATAGTGTATAATAAAAAAAGTAAGATTATTATGATATGTTTTGTTAATAGATTCATTAAATAGATAACAAATGGGGATGATTTATATACCTGATATGAAAAAATATATAAATTACTATTTTTAATGTTATCTTAAGCATATGGTTTTGTACTAGTGTATTAATTATTATACTAATCATACATGATTTGAAATTTTTCACAAAACTAGAATCAAATAGAATGTTCACTATTTAATAGTAAATAACTATCATACATTTCACCACATCATTATCTTAATCTGCGACCATAGTATTAATATCATAGTCATTAACATACTCTCTTAGACTTGGATGTTTCTGTAACTATTTATCATAAATAAACCCTGGATTATTGAATTGGTTTTCCTAATTAATATATTCATTATCATTATAACATTGTAAAATAGGCTGAGGAATGATCAGAAAATTCATTTCTTTGATCAAATTAACTAGATTTGTTTTTTCACATCTACATGGATTAGCTTTTATCCCTAAATTATATACATAAAACATTTACTAGCCTCATTGAGACAACTTCTAGAATGGTTATTTCCATACTTTTGACATGGCGGTGATGTATTTTTTTTCAAACAAGAGATTTATCAGGTGATCTACCAATGTTAAACTCTATTTTCTTATATTTATGATTTGTTCCATGAGAACATTGACAATCACCCATTTCCATCTCAACATTGACAGACATCAGAAAACATATTTATATTTTTCAAAGTCTCAAATTTATATAGATCATCATGTACATGGATTTATCCCACTAAAGAAGTAGTCACTATTATGTATAGTGATAACAATAAAACAAGTGTCTTATCATGAAATCCATTTAAATTTCATCTCATAGAATCTGATACAATTGTTTTTATTCCAATGAAATACCTCTTCGTTTTATTATGTATACAGATAGGGAAACATTAATTTATAAATATACACTATATTTATTCCCCCTCTATAGATTCTAGGACTTCAATGGGATTTGAATTATTGTTCGGTTTCCACCGCTGGTCAACCTCTCCCTCAAGGGGGTAAATAGAATATTTGAGCTCCACTTTCTCAATACATTGAAGGAAATTAATATTTTTATAATTTAGTGAACCCATTGTTCAATTATTATGGGATTATAACTTTCAATAGATGTTTGATTTATCTGGAACATAATGGATTAAACTCTAACTATCTCTTATAGAAGGAGTTCAATGATATTAATGTTATTATTGATAAATTGATTTTATAATTCCAGTACATCCATGAGGTTCTAAGCTTCTACTAACACAATGTTATTCATTTCATTAGGGTATTTATCAAATTTTTATTGCATATGACATTATCATGATTCTTCCCACAAACAGTGATTTTCAAAAACAAAGGATCATTTGGGATTGGAATACAATGATTAATAAATTTATAATGGGTTAACAATAAATATAGAAGAATTAAATCATACAGGATATATATAACATCACAAATGAATATATATGTTTCAAAAAAAAATTATCTATTTCCATTTTTATATTACTTTCTCTATCTTAATTATGTTACCAAAAAATATTACGTTCATATCCATCATAATGGTTTGTAAAATGAATGTTAATTAACTAAAACATCTTCCATAGAGGTTTCTAAAATGTTACGATTTTTGGACTCATATAAATGCACTAGGTCCTATTGGACTTAATACCTAAAACACCTTATTTGGGGTTATTACCGAAAGGTAAAACTTTGATAAAGCTTCCATATACTTACTAATATATATACATGGATTTATTTGATAGGAAATCAACATAATACACACTTTATTGAAATATTAGAGTGTTATTGTAGGCTTATATTTCTATTTTCACTAATTTTTATCTTATCACAATCTATAAAAATTACTATACCTTTATATAAAACCTAAAATTGAGATCCAATCCATAAACACATATTATTTCATTTTTATAAACATAATTTTACAACAAATACAAGACAAAAATTTAGTGGTATAAATATTTTGGTATATGATTCATACAAATAAATCCTCTAAAACATAAAGACATAAAATATATTTAAAAACACCACATTGTTCTCTTTACTCGCATAGAACATAGAAGAACTTATAAGATAGGCTATGAAAAATTCATAAGGAAATGGATAAGGTATAAATCATAGTAAAATAATAAATATAATAACAAATCATTACCAGACAGTCAAGGGGCTTAACATATTATCAAAAGGTGGATGATAATAATGATGAAAATTTATAATAAGTTAATGGATTTATAAGATATTAAATACATGGAAAACATATAAACTAATATATAAAAACATAAGTCAAAGGCCACTCCAAATACCTTCTTCAAAAATCCAAAAAATCCCCCTGATAGATTAGGCTCACTCCCTAATCCCAGAAAAATCATAGGATAATTATAGAATAATATAATGTATTAGAGGGTTATATAATAATGGGATCATAATTCATGAAATTAAAATAAAAGATATGTGTGACACATGATAAAATTATACCGTACATAAATTATAAACATGATCAAACTCTTAAGAAGGATGTTCTTTTAATAATTCTGACTCAATGAATAACTGAAGCTTAAATCATTAGGATTACCAAGAGAAGAAGAAACTAAGACATTTTCAACTTTAATAACATAAAATAGGTTATAAGTCATGTTCATGAGATCCAATTATAAAATTCAGGACAATGATTTATTTCAAGAAAGGGTAAAAACTAATCACTTTGGTGATGCTTTCTGAAATAAGTTAAGGGAAATTTAATGAAGGAAATAGATTGTAATTTTTAATAAAACTAAAATTTTACCAAGAAGATTTTCCCAAATATAATTATCATTTATTTAGATATATGGTGTTTAAAAACATTATATGTGGTTTAATTTTTATATGAGACAATAAATTAGATTGTTATCTTAAATCGGGTTTACATAAAATTTTTATTTTTGAAAGGAAAAACGCATATAACAATAAAATTAAGAAGGATATTTAATTAATTATATATTTAATGGATATATATATAACTATAATAATTTTTTTGAATAATAATACATAAAGGGAGAAAAAATAATTGGATCATGTTAACAACAAGTAACGCGGGTCGTACGGAAGATCCCTTACCTGATGTTTGAATGTTTTCTATACTTAAACTTAATTTCATGAATAATTAAAATATATTATTTAATATAAAACCAAAACCATAATTCATATATATTTTATTTTTTAATTTTTTTAATTTTTTTTAATATATTTTTCCTCTCTCATAGTTACTTGGGGTTGTTTTGTTAATTACTTCATATTACATATGGAATGTTGACTATGGCCAAATATGTTTTAAAATAACTTCATAATACCTAATATTTTGGAGGTTAATGTCCTTTATAACTTTATTAGTACAATACTTATATAGTTCCAAATGTTATCAAAGAATATATCTAAATTAATAATGTTCCTTTAAAAGATAAATTTAACACAAGAAATGTTACATTAACCGTTTTAATTTTTTTACTTATAAATTAGAATATATTATAATTATAGCATATTAATAGTTTAACAATATAATGTTAATATAAAAAAGAAATTTTCAATTTAATCCACGTGTGTTGGTCAAGTAAAACATAACATATCATTCATGGAGGTAGTAGTCCACACACTACATACTAATTATTTTGATTTCCATATTGATTTTGGGGGAAAGTATTAAATAAATTTTCCATTATCTTAATAAAATTTTACCATTGTAAAAATAATTTTCTACCATATCCTCAGGGATATATGATACTTGAGTGGTATAGAAAAAAAAATAACATTAAAATGTTGGGTTGAGGGTATTATCATTCCCTGGTAAATGCTTCATTGGGTTATTCATTATGACTCACTGGCATGACCTGTTGGCGAGACCATGGAGTCAATGGAATGGGGATCATGTTTATGAGAGAATATTTTATAATTTTAGTAGGTCTAATTCCTTTAAATGGGTATATTAATCAGGAGGAGTTGGTCCCCTTTTATTAGTGAAGATAAGGATACTCTTATAAAACCACATTATTTAGCAATAATATCACTGCATTATTCAAGTAAATGTCTCTAATAATGTACCATAATAGTTTAGGGAATGATATATGGACGATAATCCTTCCAACCTCAACACCACACATGTTATCCTTATTTTTTAATCTTTTTCACGATATTAAACACCTTTTATCCTAATTTACCCCTTACGGAGTGACCCCAATTTATCCATTGAAATGAATTTCAATAAATAGAATTTAATTTTATTATATTTAATAATTGTATCATTCTGATTTGAAATTTTTAAATCATTTTATTAAATAAAATTTCTATGATTTTTTATAATTAATTTTGTTCTTAGTTCAGATGATGTTTAAAAACTATTTCTTAGAAAAAGTTCATTTGAAGCATAATATTTAAATAAGTGATATTATTGTCAATTATTTTTTATTTTTATGATATAAATATTATTTTTATATAAAATTTAATTTTTAGTAATCTATTATATTATTTAAAATTTCATTTTATGAAATTATTTCTTAGTTAAATTAATTGATCATGAATATTTTTTTATTACAAAAAAATATCACTATTTTATATAATTTATCATTCGTTTTATAAATTTAACATAATATAAGTATATAAATTTAAAATATTCCAAAAATAAATATTTGATGAATTGAAATTATTTTTAAAATATATGCCTCTTTTATATACTGATAAAATTATCCATTTTGGAAAAACCTATATTTTCATTATTTATAGTCGAATTTTTTTTTGAAATATCCAAAAAATTTATGGTTTTCGTAATTATAATTTGATAAATCAGTAAATAAATTTAGTTTATTTATATAAAACATATATATCTTATAAAAATTTAATTTATATATATATTCTTAAAACATAATGAAAACACCTTTATTGAAAATCAATTTTAAAGCCTGAAATAAATCTATATTATTTCAATACCAACAGATATATTATTACCCCAAATGTAATCTATAAGAAATATTATATTGAAATTTAATTATACACTTAGGATAATTTTTATTATCCATATTACCTAATATTCTATAGATATATATTATGAATGGAAATTTCAAAATATTATTTCATGGTCGTTGTACAGTCGATATATTCCTAAAATAGCTTTCATGCCAAAAACAAAATAATCATGTAAAATGATTTTTTATTATATTAATATAGGATTGGATATAAATTTTTATAAAATTTTTATCCTAAAAATTGTTCATTTAAATTATTGGGTTATAAAGAAATGTTAGGATTAGCACAAAGAAGTGTTCATAATAAGATACATAGTTCACTCATGAGACACAAGTGTGGCATGATTTTTAGAATATACCTATAATGTGTATCACATGTAATGCCAATGATATTGTTTTTTATATATTGATTGGTCTATACATTATATTAATCCCTATTACGTGAGGTTAACAATTCATATTTTCCTTAATCCATTACACATTTATCCTTTTCTAATGTTTGATAAAGAACACATAAAATTTCATTATCGTTTAAGTAACATTTATCATTTATTATAAATATAGATAATTTTATTTTTATAATTAACTAAGAATTAATAATAATAAATGATTCCCAAGGTATCATAAAAATATTAAATGGAGTATTATTTTATATAAACATTTCACAATTATATTATTTTCCAATGTTTCAACATACTTTATCTTTAAAGGACATCATGATCTCACAAAAAAATGATAATTAATACTTGAGTGATTTTAGGGTACACAGAGAAATATTTACCATGTCATGATGAATGAGAAATAATATAAAAATATAATTCCACTCTGTATCCATACCCCTAAAAGTCTATGGGGTTCCTGAAAATTCTATATATGAACAATTATTATACATGATTTTTTAATTAATTAGTCTTACATTTCGTAACACTAAAAGAATATGGAATTAAAATAATATATTAAAAATAATTAAACATATTTTGTAATCATTTGATAAATAAAATTACAATTTATCAATTAAATTATATTTCAAAAAATTATGATTTTATTTCTACGTTCATCCTTTAAATTTTATTAATGTATAAAAATTAAATAATAGGGGAATCCCAGGAAAAGGACAACAATAAAATTAGAGGGTTGAGACCACCAACCTAAATTAACAATTAGTGAGCTCATCATATACATGAGACCACAAAATTGTTCATTAAGATGATAAATAAAATTTCAAAAAAAAATTAAACATAAATAATTTCCCAAACCCCTATTGAAAACTATGAATATATTTGCTACACCCCCACAAGAAAAATACATACATTAGGAAAACATTAAAATGATAAATTTAATCTCGAAATTAATTAATTCCATTAAAAATTCCACAAAAAACTAAACATGATCAATATGATGATCAAAATTATATAATCAACCTTCTATGGAATTCCCCTCATTACAATGTGATCCGAAAATGATCTTTTGGAATCAAAATTAAAATCCATAAATCATACAACTCAAATTTGATAAGATGAAATAAAATTATGATAGGAATTGAAAAGGGAAATAGATACCATAATATAGTGAATAAAGATAACGTTTTTGCGTTTGTATCATTAGAATAATAAATTATCTGGAAAGAGTATAGGGGAGGACGATTCCTAGTGCTGAAACCTATTTTCCCCTAAGTGACCTTGACGGTGATGACAAATTTGAGAGGGAAAAATGTACATTTTCTCTGTATTTTTAAATATAGGTCCACCAAGTACTTATTGGCTCTCTACTCACTACCCAAAATTATTCTAGTCGGTACGTACCCATTTGATTAATCAAAATCTACAAATGACATGTTAGATGGAATTCAATAATAACATGTAATCACCACCTCATTTTATTCCTTTAACCAAACTCTAAATATTGACCATTTTTATTTTCTAATTAATTATTTATCAACAAATAATAAAATATTAAATTATTAACAAATAAATGATATGTATCATTACACAATGCCAATAATTTTTCGGTGATATCCACTAGATTGGGTAAAAGAATATCCTTCTGTTTTTTTCTAACAAATGATATATTCTTTATCGTTGTCGGTAACAATTAAGAATGTGAGGGTTGAGGGATGTATATGTAAATTTTATTCAATGTGAGGGTTATTATTATGTATAAAAAGCAGTTTTCTGGATTTCCATGATTGTGATATTGTACTAACTACAAAGAAAAGTTTTATACTTTTTTGTAGTAAGTTTTTCGTTCAGGCCATAACAGGTATGGTTTTTTAGTTATTGGATGGGGACATTATATAGGGGATTTTATTATGGGCTTGGGATATGATTACCTCTTCATTTTAGATTCACTAGATATTGGGTTTTCACATTTGGTGTTATTTACCTTAACTTATGGAATTTCAATTCATTGGAGAGAGTTCTTCTTTATCCAACTGTTCATATTCTTCAACATTAACAGATTATAAAATTTATTTCTATAGTTTTAATATAGAGATAATTTTTATTTTATTTTACCTTCCATATAGATACACCTGTAGTCTTAAAAATAGTGTGATTCGTATGGAATTTTTTTTCACTATAAAGATGAACTTTAAATTTTGATCATTTTAGGCTAATATGAGGTAAAGAAGATCATTAAAATATGGTCATTATATAGTTTACATGAGAATATTAGTAAAAAATGGTAATGAAAATGGTGAAATGGATAACTACTATTAATTTAAATTTTGATATTCAACAATAGATGTGTTAGGAGTGGGAGTAGTCATGTAACTGGTTGATGTTGTTCATTAAGGATAGCTTACATAATATGTTTAGGAAAAATGAGTACCTTGGAACTGTTTAGGATCATGTGTATAAATACAAGGAAATAATATCTTTTTGGATGTGAGATATGGAGGATCGTATTATAAATAATATTAGGGGGTTTGAGTAATATGTATTAAAAGTTTCAAATTCTAGTATATTGTTTACGGTAGACTTAATGTTTCACAATGGATCTAAAAATAGGGATGTAGAGGTTTTATGGTGACAAAGTGTAATTATAATTATGGAAGATGGTATTCTACCTAAATATTTGAGTATTTTGATTATGAGTGTTGAGTTTCATTCTTTGTTCAGGGGATTCTCATTTTTTTGAATCAATATAAAAACCTTTTTACATTACATGAAATATCACATAAATACATATAAAGATCCATTTATTGAAGATTTTTACGGAAATAACATATTATTAAATATTAAATCAATGAATGGGAGCTAATCCAAATAAAAAAATGTGAGCAACTAAAGACAATAATTATAAATCTAAAGAATATTTTTATAGAGAAAAATATAGAACAATTTCATAACCATTGACTAAAAAATATCATATATGATAATTCCACCAACTTTACAAAAATATTAAATAATGTGGTGAAAAAATACTTATTATGATTCTCGTGTTATGGGAAAACTATGTGAGGATTGTGTAGTGGATAATCATGTAGTGTTGTAAAATTAAAAATGATATTTTTTTGTTAAAATAAAACCAAATCCTTTTTATAAATGCAATGTATTATTCAACAAGTCATGTTGTCATTGAAAAAATCACCATGAGTGGATGAGATGATTGAGGGAAAAAATTTGGGCGATGATGTAGATGGGTTAGAAATCCTATATGGATTACCTTCATTGTGTTGATAGTAAGTTATATCAGGATGATAAGCTGGTTTAAAAGTCAATAGGGGGTTAATTAACATTTTAATATATATTCAATAACATATATAAATTTTTTAAATTTAAAAAATGAAAATAAAAATAAATATACATAGTGTTATTTATAGTACGTGGAATCTAAATGATCATACTTATACAATCCAAAAAAATCAAACCTGGAGATTTATATAACTCATTCTGGTGGAAACATTGAATATTTAAATGATTAAAACCTTATTAAATTTTCTTTTTAATCCAATGATTCACAACAACATACATGCTTTTTAATCATAATGTAATAAACCACCTATTTTATAATTTTCTACTTGAATGAATAACTGAAATATCATTTATTTTTCTACATAAGTCCAATTCCAAACTATCGAAAAAATTTCTACCATGATTACCACAATTTACACTGCTTTTATAAACTATGAAGAACTATCCAAATCCTAACATTTGAATGAATGTAAAAACCAAAAAATGAATCCGTTCAAGGTTATTATAAACAAAAATGTTTAAGGAGAATAATGAGTAAATATAATTAATAAACATAGATTCAAAATGAAAAATAATGGATCTGTGCATTGACGTAGTAATATTTTCTATTCCATAAATAGATCAAATTATTGATGTTCAGTAGAGAGCTATATTTGGTCACCAAGGTATATCAAAGAGTAAAATTTAAGAATATACTCAACCTCATTAAATTGATTATATTCTATCGAAATCAATATATAGTTCCATCAATCATAGTAGATTCAAAATAATTACATGCATTTCAATTTATCGTTCCCATTTATCTTTTAAATTTATTATTTGAATGAGAATGAAAAATAATATATTGTGGGTTTACATCAAAAATATTTTTAATTTTAATATGTTGTATAATAAAAATTAGTTATAAAAAATAATAAAAATTAAATGAACTCAAAAAACCTTATAAATTTTATTATAAACTTCTCCTTAAACACGTGACATAGAGCTTTCATATATGAAACTAATTTTAATTTAAATATTTTATCTTGAAATAAAATATTGTGTATATTAATACATGTAATAAAACATTTAATACAGTATAAATATAGCATAATATATTTTCAATTAAATTTCAATGGTTTTAACATAATTATTTATAAGTTATGGAATACTTAAATAAATTGAAACATAATAACATTTTTCATTACTTCATAAAAATGAATAAGTAAAATAAATCATGTTTTGAGCTATAATTTGAAAATTTCATTAAGATTATGTAGGTCATTACTTATGTTAAAGAAATTCCAAAATTTTACTCCTGTTAGATCATAAGATTTTTTTCACAAATCAGAAAAAATAAACATAATGAGTTATGTTAAACAAACATATAAATTTGACTTCATAAGTATTGTTCAAGACATATAAAAATTTCATCATCAAAATTTTTTCTCAACATTTTAATATATTTTGAATTCACAATGTATAAAAACCCAAGCTTAAAAATTTATTTATTTTTTAAAAATTTCATTAATTTAAACCTATGATCCCAAAAATTATAACACATATAATGAATAAACTTTTGTTTTAATTTCGTTGAGGAATAATTAAATAGGAAACTATTTTAACAAAACCTATGAAAAGTCTTCTATAATATAACTCTTATAGACCCTCATATAATTTTCATAAATTATACTAATCATTTCAACCTAGGGAAGGGAAAAATAAGTAAGGGTGAACTAAAAAACCTTTTTATGGAAAATATATCAATATGTCACCATGGTGTAGATCATAAGAATAATAGAAAACATGATCATGGTGATATCTAATTAAAATATCATTGAAAAATAATATTTTTCCATATATCATAATGGAATTCAATGTAACATCAAATGAACAAACATGTACCATGTCATAGGATTGCGAGACAAGAAAATAAAGGATGAAATAATTGTCATGTGCAGTTACATGATATCATATTATGATTATCAAATTCAGTGAAAAATTATGTAAATAAAAACAATAGATCCTGGAACCCTGATGTATGGGGAAACAACATAGGAAAAGTCATCTTAAACAAATGTCAAGGGTCACTCCGACGATCATAATCATAAAGTGAACATAGTCCCCTAGTGAATTAGTTTCACTCCCCTTTCTCATAAACATATTAGACAGTGTCCCATGGTGGATTAGGTTCACTCTTTAATCCCATATATAAAATGATACATTCATTTCATTGTCATATTAAGATAATAAAATGTAAATGATTGATATATTTATTATAATTCATGTTTAATATCTATTTAAATTATATTACATAGTATTATTATAATTATCCATAATATGTTCCATGAATAAAGTCAACAAATCATGTTGCATTGAGGAGGTGGTAGTCCACACTTAAAAAAACAATGTTATCATATTGACAAATAATTGAAAGTATAATGGTATCTGTAATAAAATAATTACATAAACCTAGTGACATTATATATATAATATATATCATATATATAAACATATTTTACATCATAATTCCCACAAAGAGAGGTAGTAATTGCAAAAAGGACAATCATTATTTCATTAGTTTGTTGTCCATCATACAAATAAACAATATGTTCTTTACACATTAGATGGAAGTGTCTATAAATATAGATATAAACCTTAGAATAACATAATAATATAATATTTACTATACTAATGTTGTTATATAATCATATAATTAATATATTTGATGGTTGGGTATTTGAAATGAAACTAATGATCTCGAGGAAAGATGTTACCTCTTATTCATGTAACATATTTTTGTTTATACCAAAAGAATTCATAGAAAGGATTTCATACCAAAGGGAGGATTATACGATGATGTGTGGAATTTTCAAGATTAATTTTTGATGTGGTTTTATGGTCCAATGTGTGTTGTGTTTTGTGAGGAAGCTGGAGGAGGGAAGGTCTCTTTATAGTGGAGGAGGATTGTTAGTCATGTAATAATTGAAAAAAGAATTATATACATGGTTTTCACATTGAAAATGGCTCTAATAATGGATCAAATTATATAAAGAGATTATAGGGTCTAAATATGTAAATAAAATTGATCTTGGACATGTTTTTAGGTCATTTGGGCCATTAAAATTATGTTTTAGTGCCATAGTATGCTTAATTTGAAATTAATCATTGTTATTATTTTTAATTAATTTCACAATTATTTTTGTTAAAAAAATATTAAATTATTATAAATTATAAGTTAATCAGAATATAAATATGTATTCAATTTTTACAAATTATAATCATATAAGTGGTAGATGTTAATTTAAAAATAAATTTTACACACATGATGATAATGCGGGTTTTGAAGCTACAAACAACAAAAAGATTCAATCTTTTTATTGACAATCTCAAGGTGAAAGAGACTAAAATGACCAAAATTTAATTAATTTATAAATATATAATCTAAATGAACATTAAAAATATTTTCATATATAATTTATCTATATAAATAAATTAGTTGAAAAGGATGATTTGAATTAAAATTCAGTATTTTAATTATTCATTAAAAAAATAAATTTCACGGAAAAATACAATAAACCATCCTAACCAATTTTTTTAATTATATTCCAAACATGATGTTTATTTTCACATAATATATATATAAATGGTTCAAAATTTGGATTTAAAAATAGTTTTACTCCCAAAGGCATCAGAACTGCCTTTATAAAGATATAATATTTTAGGTTTTATATTGGGTTTGATCTTATCTTAGACCGATCAAATCTATTATATTAATATCAAAAATATTATATTTTTTATATAATATATATATATATAATTTTAATATCACTCCCTAATTATAATTAATTATAGTAAAACAACTTTGTGAAGATAAATATGATTAAAATTTCTTTTATATTAAATCATTTTTCGTAGTAATTTGTGACCAATGAGTTTATTTTATATTTTTGTAAACCATATATTTTAAAAATTCAGTTCACACATATCATATAATCTAATTTTATAGCTACTTTATAATAAATAATATGTTAATAATATATGTTTTTATTCGGTAAATCGATGTTTTTCATGTATCAGAATCCATTTTATAAACATAAAAAATCTAAAAAAATTATTAATTCAATATATTTATTAGTTATTTTATAAATAATTAAATCAATTGAAGCATTTGATACAAATTTATAGTAATTATAAGTATAATATAATAAGAAAAAAAGAGTATTTTTTATAAAAAAAATTAAAATGTCCTGAAGGGATCATAGACCATCAGATAGGTTCAATACATTACCAAAATTTCTATCATGGTTGGTCAGGAAGTATGTTCAACAAATTAAAAATTTTCAACATCATATGATAGGTTCAATGAATTGATAAATTTTCACATAATAAGATATGTTCAAAAAATCAAAAACATTCACCTTCATAATGATAGTTCAATACTTTTCAATATATTTACTTTATATGTATGGTTCAATACGTTTCCAAATTTACACTTATAGTGAGTTTATTTTTCAGCTTAGGGTAAATTATTTTTTCTTCTTATGATAATTTCATTATTTCCTTATGATAAGTTAATTTTTCTTCTAATGGTAAATATAATTTTATTCTTTATGTTAGTTCATTTATCTTCATTCATTCAACTCATTTTTCTTCTTGGTGTTGGTTGTGAAATTTTTTAAATTTTTACTCTCGTTTAGTTCTAGAAATTTTAAAATTTTCCCTGAAGGTATATTCTAGAGTTTTCTAAAATATCAACAGTATTATAACAATTCACTAATATATAAAAATTAGAAACATATATTATGATTGATTTTTAC
The DNA here is from genome assembly GCA_963277665.1 of Viscum album. Classification (NCBI taxonomy): domain Eukaryota; kingdom Viridiplantae; phylum Streptophyta; class Magnoliopsida; order Santalales; family Viscaceae; genus Viscum; species Viscum album. Next base: position 510,465,460 of record OY728141.1, on the reverse strand, counting down.
TATAAATAAATTCATAATAAAAATTATTAGAGTTATTATAATTGTCCAAACATAAATAAAATGAGTTATTCCATAAGACATTCCAATACAATACAAACAATAGAGTTAATTGTTCTTTTTATAGTGAAGTGAGTTCTAAGTCTTGATAGAGGTCAAAGAACCCATTATTATCTATGGTGTTTCATGAATGAATTATGATAGGATCAAATATAAATTAGTTGAACATGAGAAGGATTGTGAATAATATTTCTATAACTATAGTTGATAGAAAAAGTTGTCAAACACTATGTGGGGAAATGACTAGAAGTTATTTGAATAACTGATGAACAAAGTTTTATTAGAAAAGAATTAAATAATTTTGTATCTTGATTAGTGTAATAAAGTATAAGAAATTCATTTATTCAATGTATTGTCAAATTTATATGAGACACAAGAACTATATGTAGGGACATTAGGGAATAACTGACATTCCCTGAACATGTGTTCTTGTTGAAGATAACACCCCTAGAGAAAAGTTGATTGAATTCATTTTTTACTTTAAAATTGTGATATTTATACCCTTGTAATACAATAAAGGTTACTATCTAGATACCTTTAATATTAATGATCAAAATTTGTATAAGGGTTACCCATATTAATTATATTTAATTTTTTGGATTATAAAATTGCGAAAAAATTACAACATGGACAAATCATTAGATTCATTTCAAGAAATAAAATCTATATAGATCTATTTCATATAACATCAAATAATTTGGGGGATATACTATTTTTCTAAATAGGGTTTAGAAGTACATGACATTGATATGGAATATATAAGAACCCATATATTCCCTTTGCATTGGAAATACATGGGGGGAATCAGCTTGGATTTATATTAAGGGTTCAGTAGGAAATATTTATACTATATATCTTTAAAAATAATAATCCTATATTCCATATATGGTTTTAAGGTTGGAAAACATATATTTCACTTTAAAAAATAATTAATTTGAATATTACTTTGATTAATAATTTTTCAAAACACATTAACAAAACAGTGGATAAAATAAAAATTAGACATTACCCCCCCCCCCCAATATTCTATTCTTAGAGGGATATTAGAATATTTCAATGGAATATAATTCCTATATAAATCATAGGATCAATATACACTCTTACAATGTGTTCCTAATATTATATAAGATATACTCATTGATAAAACTAGTATAGAACTAGTGTGGGGGGAAATGGGTTGAAATTTACATCTGGTTCTATAAATAATTCAAAATAAACAGAAATCTAGGTTGATATGATGGGCTAAATTTATGGTGGAAATTTTAAGGTAGATATAAAACTCAATTTTAGTGCTTCAAAGTAGACAGAGTTGGTGACGAATGATACAAGTGTTGGAACAAATATTTAACCTTCTTCAAAGGGGGATAAAATTATATTGTTAAATTGGTAGAGCCATGCTTGTGGAATTATACTATGAGGAGATGGTTTTTTCAATAATTTTAAAACAATATGATTATGGTGGGGTTTGTTTATCTATGTAGATGTTATCATTGTGAGGGTTCATAATAGTTATAAAACGTGTGTTGTGGGTTTTCTATGAGAGAGTTAGCAAAAGCTACTAGGTGATTCTTTGTACCTTGTTACAGATAGTTTCTAAGGTTTTTGTTGACAGGTATGTATTTTTATAATTGGTTAATGAAATTAATTTACTATTATTATTCTCTAAAGGGGATATAAATACTCTTACATTTTATCATGTCTGACTATGAGGTTAGTGCTTTTGGAGGTCTCATCCTTGGCTCAAACAAGTAGTCTTTCATTGAGATCATTATCATTAGTACACTTATTCCACTTCTTATACTTTATATTTATAAATATTTATATTAATGTAATTTCAATATATTTTGATATAGATATTTTAGATTTAATCTCCCCATAATCTCACATGCAGTCTTAACATTGATGAAGAGCTCCATATAATGGTTTTAATTGTTGTCATATTACATTTGGTAATGATTCTCCTACATATTAATATAGTTTTGTGTCCTACATTATTGTTGTTTCATTATTGGAATGTTTTCTATTAATCCAATGATGGGTTTTTTTATATTATTGAATAAGATTAAATCGTTTTATCAAATTTTTAAAGGAATTTATCTCATTCAATGAGTTCATTTCTAAACTAAGATCAATTCCTAGATTATCTGGCTTAGTATTTTTTTTATAAAAACAAGAAAAATATTACGTAGGCTAAGGAACATTGATCTCAACAAAAAAACAAATCCTTTGAATATAACATGTAATCAGATAAATTATTGATGGTTTCAATAAACTAATTTTTTATGTAGCTAAAAAAGGATATTGTGGTTTATATATTTTTATAACATCTATGCCACCAAGAACATTAATACAATATTTAAAAAAATTATGAAAGATGAGGTATTGAATTAAACTATTTGTAGTTTGTTTTGTATCTCAATGGTTGTTCATGGAAAATAAATAGTTGTGAAAAATTGTAAATATTAGAAAGAACATGGGTTCATATAGAGATATAGAGTTAAATTAAGACATACAAGTGTGACTTATTGTTAGGATTGGAATGTTAAAGTATATCACATAGAATATAATGTATTTTTTGTTTATTATATATAATGGTGTATATATTATTTAAATAAATATTAGAAGATGATAACAATATATTATGAATGTGACTTTTCATACATTGAAACATTTAATGTTTTAGATAAAGACCACATAAAATTTAACTAAATTTTTAGTAGAATGTATTTTTTACAAAATGAAACATCTTTTATTATGATTATAAATATAAAATTCATAATAAAAAATTATTAACAAGTTATTATTAGAATGAATAGTTGTATAAAAAAAATTTCACTACTCCCATATTTCCCCCTCTTTCCACATTCTTTCATATTATAAAATATAATTGTATATCACACCATTAATAATGATATGATTTTTGATTTTGGATTGAAAAAAATGTGAACTCACAGTTAAAAATGGAAACTAATACAATACATATTCACCCATATTATATGCTATACCTTGAAGCATCCATGGGGTTTGCTGAGAATAATTTTTTGGATGCACTTTCTCTAGAATTAAAAATTACATCACCAATGATGTTTCGCAGTCCAAAGAACACTTCAACACTTTATGGGGTCGATAATCCCAATAAATGATAGATATTAATAGTTTATAGTTAAATAATTATAGGCTAATATTACCATGACTCTATTAACACATACATTCTTCGCAATAAGTTTCATTAGATAACTCAGCTATGACAAGAGTCATCAAAAATAAGGACAAATAAAGAAAACAACTTGATAATAAAATCAGAGAAATGGATATAAATAATTACCTTTCCCTAATAGTTTTCTAGGAAATATTTTATACCATACACTGTATAATCCAGTTTCAAAAGAGAACCATTGAACCTTAGTTTCAAAGATAGTACAACTAAAAATAAAAAGAATCTTATGATATTTAATTAATAAAAATGGTGGTTAGAACCACTCAAGATGCATGGCCTGATACATCAATTACTTAATTTTATGAATTCATTCCTTTATCTTATCTTATCATGGTTCCTCTAGTATAATTTCTATTCCATCATGTTACATGATAATTTTCTTTCAAAAACTAAGAGAAATATTTAACCCCTCCTTTATTATATTCACAAATATAGTTTTAAGGCCCTATAAAAAAACATTACATAATCCTTATTTCAGTTAAGAATCATATATTATTTCACATTTAGGATATTTTCCAGTAAAAAGATTTTAAGAATTTGACAATAACTAATAAATAAAAAAGCCATAGAAATACAATTTTTTCACTTCCACCAGTATCTATTTATTTTATAACACAAAACCTATTAGAATGAAACTTGGATTATTTTCATGTTTAATCATTAAAAGTTCCCATGATTCCAAACTGGACTCTATTTTCCCTTAAAACCTTTGAAAAGAATTTTAAAACGTGGTATGATAAAAAAAAATTCATTAAGGGACATCAAAAAACCAAAACCATTAATATAGTGAATAATATGGTAACACATTTATTATACTTTGAGAAAATGAAACAAATATATTTATCATGTATAACACACATTCATTTTTCTCAAATAAAAACATTATACCCAATAGAAATCAATTATATATCTTTTAGATATCATAAAGAATCATATACATAAAACCATTTCAAACCCCAATTTAATTGGAATAAATTTATAGGAGAATTCAAATATTATTATTACATAATGAATTAGATATCAATAATGGGGTCCACCTTCATGTAAATTATATCTACATCACCCATGATCTATAATGGATATCATTCATTCATATAATCTATAACGGGATCACCAATGAACAATAATGGGGCTCAACCCTTCATATATGCTCTTTCGGGCTCAAAGATGAGCTATAATTGGGATAAAACCTTCATATAATCTATATTGGTCTCCCCCGTTTTATATAATTCTCATATACCATTTCATGAATAAAACACATTCATCACAAAACCTATTGAAAACACTTCTAATCTCGTATGAAAAACATTTTCACATAAAAATACCATTTTCATTTAAGAAATAATTTTCAATAATATGATACCCAATAAAACAATAAGGTATTTCATTTCCTTTTAAAATAAATTAATGATTATTGAGGAATGAAAATATCCAATAATGGTTATGGTGGTGGAGAATTCATTATCATTGTATATGTAAAAAATAATCCTTTAGCATTTTGGAAAGAAATAAATATTCTTTGAATAAAAAAGACTTATTTTTCAAACATTGGATGAAATTCATCACAAACTTACAATTTCATATATAATACTTTATATTCATCTAAACAAATATCTAATTTAATTATCATAAAGATGTTCTTTTGTTAAATCATTAAACGTTTATGGTGTCTCAGACCACTTTGAACATGTAAATAATAATCTCCATGACTTAATACATTTACGAAAACAATAAATGAAATTAGTATAGATAAAATATTTATATGATATTTCATATTGGCTGTCAATACACCTTATAAAATACTAAGGTTGCAAATTTTCAATAAATACCTCAATTATATGATATTGAGATGAAATCCCTTATCTTAAGTCTTACTCATCATGTACAATCATTATATTCCTAACTAATAAACATAGTTTATTTTATAATTTCATTTGATCCTTTATAATTTTTATTATTCATTTTAGCTAACATATTACCATGATATAAAAACTGTATATATATATTTTAGTTCATATCATATTTTTTGTCGATATTTTCTAGTGGAGTTAAAAATGAACCAAGTATGTTCTTAATAGTTCATGTGTTAATATGAAAATAAAATTATTAATATAATTAATGAAATATAATTATTTTTATATATTAATTATAATTTTAAATCAAACCATTAATGATGGTTCTGAAAAATAAACAACATTATAATCATGGAGATTGTCGGTTGTACGCATGTAGGAGAAACATCTTTATTTCTCATTGATAATTATAGAGGTAATTTAATTATTTTTTTATATTTACATACTGATAATATCATCATTTATATCATATAAATAATTTTAATATACATTCATATTTTATACAAGTGATAAAAACAAATCGCATCACTTCGTGGAGGTGATAGTTCACACGTACCAACAACAGACATTATCATTTTTTTGTGCATAGAAGATAAAAAAGTAATTTATATATTTGTTTATTATATTTATTTAATATGTAATTAATATCACATATTAAAATTAATTCTATCATTATAACAATTATTTTAATAAAATGATCATAAAATAAACTCTATGAGATCACAATGTATTAGTTTGGCATACAAACAAATAAAAAGTTCGTTTCCCATTTGTTGAAATTGAAGATGGATTAATGTGATGATATTAACATAATAAAATCTCAGTATATCAAGGATTATGTAGTTATTATTTCATAATCTTTTTAGTATATTCGAATAATAAGAAGAAGAAATAATATAGAAATACATAAATAAAAACAATACCTCTTTTTTTGTTGATCACCTTTGAAAAAACACTTCACCCCTCTATGGGGAGTTTTATAAGTAAAATAAGCCCTCAAGAATTGAGGGAGAGATTTTAGGAAGTATTTTTTAGATCTTATCCAAACAAAAAGTTTTTATAAGTGCAATCAATAGGGAAGAGTGGGAATCTTTTTATACGAGAGGGGAGGGGCACCCTTGGAAACACTTAAATTATTATATTAAAATAAATAAATTTTTAACTCCAAATTAATAAAAATATAATTAGGTAAAATATAATATGAGCATGGTTCTAAATAATCTAATCCAATAATTTTTAGAAATTTATTGTATTTATTTTAAACCAATTATTTTCGGTTTACCCTTAATTAATATATTTTAGTTTTAATTGTTGTAATAAAATATAGATATTAATATGATATGAATTTAGTTATATGGGGTAAATTGTCCATAAATGTATAATATATGAGAATTTAGGCCTTATTATAGTTACTTTTGAATTTTTGACGTTTTTTTAAATTTTTAAATTATATAATTAATATTATTTTTATATAAAATCTATAGTGTCAATTTTGACACTATTCATTTCATTTAATTTAACAAAAATATAAATACATATATAACTTCAAAAGAAACCATTAGATATACTTATAATATGTTATAGTAACCGATAAAATATGTTTAATAACCTAATTAAAATAAATTATATTTATTTTTACTATTTTCATATCATTTATTATATATTTATATTGATAAAATATTTATATTATCACTATTGTGTGAGTATTTATAAAAAATATTTAACATCTAAATATTATAAATAAATTTTCATTATAAAAATAATGTTATTATATTTCTATCGACTATTTATTTTCAAAGTTATATGATATTTAGGAAGTAATAAAATTATTATAACTATAAGAAATAAGAGGGTGTCATTTTTTCACCTTCATGTCACTTTTTATCATTTAATTAATATTTATATCATTTTCATGGAACAAGTTCCAATAAATTATTCAATTCAAATATTTAGTTTTTAAGGGTATATGGTTACTAATCCAATAGGATTTTTTCTAGTGAAAGGATTATTTTATTTTCCTTATCATATTATTTTGTAACCTAAATTACCTGAATTTCCATTAACCACTTTAAATAAAAATAACCATATATATAATTTATAATATCCAAAAAAATTAAATTAAAAAATAAAAATAATATAGAACAAATCATACTAAATATGGAATAAATTTTTTAAAATATAAAAATAGAATTTTCAGTTATTTATTAAAAATAAATCCTCATTGAGAAATTGAGAAAACAAGCTTTTTAATGTAAAAACTATCAAAATATTGAAAATTATTTATATCAAATTTCAATGTGATGTTTCGTATAATTTCCGAAATTTAATTAAATGATAAAAATTAATCTAATTATACTTCAAAAATTATTAATAGTATAATCTACCAATCTAAATAAATAATATGAAAAATATGTTTTGAATTAAAATACAGTATTTTTCACTATTCGTGAAAATATGAACGTTATCATAAAAATACCCAATAAAATTTAATCATAATTTTAATTTCCCATATGCGAATAATGGGTTCATTTTTTCAAATCAAACATAATTATTTATCATTTACAAGATTTAAAATGTGTTCTCCATCAAAAATGCGGTAAAATTACCATTATAATAAATTAGATGTTTTTATGCTTAAAACTAGCTTAATTCATATATGTATACCATAAAATGTATTGGATTAAATTAAAACACATTTAATAAACATGTTTAAACATAATATTTATATTTATATGCATTCCCTCCAATATAGTGGACAAGCAATTCCATTGACCACCGTCAAATCAAGATCATTTTTTCTCTATTATTCTTAACTAATGACCACCATTGATTTGCATCACCTTAAAAATTATTGATGATAGGATTTAACATATCATGAACTGAAAAAAATATGATTTCAAATATCATCTATAGGGTATTGATCTATCCTTCAGCTACTATGAGGTCAGATGGTACATTTAATGATGGTGAATTTTTCCTCATAAAATGTTTTAATACTAACATATTCTACATTGGTTGATCTAGATGATTTTTTTAATGAATCAACCATCCATTTATATCTTGTGTAAACTAATCCATTACAACAACAAACTATTTAATTCTGATTCTAACAACGTCATGATGTTTCTCTTAAAGGTCATCTTCCACTCATTTTCTCCCCATTACAACATTCCTATTTTATCTATGGAAAACCATTATTAACAGACATAGTTTAAATAAAATACAAGGTAATCATAATATTATCAAGTTAACCATAATGTAAAATCCTGTCATCGAAATATATTGACAATATATTATCCTATAAAGTTGTCCAAACCATCCTAGGATACCATCTATAAAGCCCCATCATTATTCATTACATAATATTGAGTTATGTAAATAATTTTTCATTATTTCACATTTGAGAGTATTTTCATGTTTAGAGATTTAGATAATTATCCCATTAATATTATATAAAATCCCATTGAAATACAAAGGGATAACTTCCAATAATATATTTTTCCTTCATAAGATTGAAAAAATTAATCTAAATCCTAGTTTCTTTTCCTTTTTAATAATCATAACTACTCCATGATTCTATTCTCCATTAAATAATATGAAAAAAATTTAAAAACCTAGGATGATCCCAAAAAACTTAGTAAGGGAAATAAAAATAAAAAAACCAATTACTCTAGTGAACAACATTGTAACCCTTTTAAAATTATTTGAGGGAATGAAACAAAATGTATGACTAACATGAATAATTTTTTCTCAATGAAAAATATTTAATCTAATTATATGAAATTAAAACACCTTTAGGTTACATAGAGCATAATATACATAAAACCCATTCAACCATGCTTTCAATTTAAATTACCATATGTCGAAATTCAAATATTATTATTACCTAAATAATTAGAGATATATAACGACAATCACCATTCGTATAAGCAATATCAGGCTGACATCCATATAAGCTATATCAAGCTCACCCGTTTCTTATAATTCCCAAGTAACATTTAATTAATAAAACACATTCATAAGAAAACCCTTTTGAAAAAATCTTCTAATCCCATATGAAAAACATTTTCATATAAAAATAAAACTTTAATTTAAGATAAAATTTTCAATAAAAAGATAGAAAAAATAATGGAATATGGGATTTCTTTACCATTTAAATGATACTAAGGAATATAGTGAAAACTAAATATCAAAAAACTGTTATGGCAGTGGAGAAGTCATTTTCCCCGTATATGTAAAAAAATACTTTTTTTCATTTTGTAATGAACGTAAAATGATTTATATAGAAATATTCATTTTGAAAAAATTGGATTAAATTTGATATAGACCTAAAATATCATGTATAATAATTTTATATTCATATAAATAGATATGTAAATTAATTATCATGAAGACAAATATACGATAAGTAAACCTGTAATCGTTCAAGTTGTCCCATACCACATTGAACATTTAAATCATAATCTACATGAATTAATACATTTACCAAAACAATAAATAACATTAGTATATATAAAATATTTATATGAACTGTCATATTGGTTGTATATACACCTTATAAAAGAATACTAGTTCATATTATCAAAAAATGCCTCAGTGAAAGTAGATTGAGGTGAAATATCAAACCATGATTATGACTCATTACATAAAATATTTATATTCCAAAATAATAAGATTAGGTAAATTTATACATTATTTTGAAACTTTTTATAGTTAATTATTAATTTTATATCACTCATTTTCATGCTATTAAAACTAGATAATTATATAAGTTCATATCTGATGTTTTGTGGAAATTAGTTTCTTGATTCAAAAATGAAAATGTTATTATGTCAATTGTCCTTGTGCTCATCATTCTATAATATTCATAATATCATTCATTAAATAATTATTACTTTTAAACATTAATTTTACATTTAAATCAAATCATTAATTATGGTAAAAGAATGACCACTGTTTTAATCATGGAGATGGTAGGTCATACGTATGCATAAGTAGCATCTTCATTTATCAATGATCATTATGGATGTAAAGTAATTATTATTTTACCATTAAATATTTATAATATAATAATTAATATTATATTAATCATTTCAATATACTTACATATATCATACAAGTGATGTAGTGAATGAAAATGAATCACATCAGTTCGTGGAAATAATAGTCCACACATACACACAAATGACATTATCATTTTTATATTCATGGAAAGTAAGAACATAATTGATAAATTATTATTTTATAATTATTTAATATGCCATGAATATCATATATGAAAATTAATTCCATTACTATAACAAATAATTAAATATTGTGATGGAAAAATTAACAATATCATTTCAAGAGGCGGTAATCTTCCATACACATGATTGAAAAGTTCATTTCCCATTTGTCGAAATTAGAAAATTATTAATGTGATGAAACAAACGTAATAAAATATTAGTATTTTTATGATACTAGGGTTGTTATTTTATCATGTTTTAAGGATATTTGTATAAGTTTAAGACGGAATAATATATAAATTCTTGGATAAAAACTATACATATTTTTCAATTCAGTACCTTTGAAGAACACAGTAAAACCTCCAAAGAGTGTGTTCTTCCTAAACTAAGTAATCGAGAATGTGGGTTGGATTTTTATGAAGGGGTTTTGGAAGATATTGGATGAACCAAAAGGTTTTATATTTATGAGAAATAGATAATATAATGTACTTTTTTATAGGAGAGAGGAAGACCACCCTTGGAATCTCTTAAATTATTAAATTAATTTAAACTCAATTTTAACTCTAAATGACTCCAAATTTAGTTATGTTTAAGAAAGTATGAGTATGGTTCTATATATTCTTACCGAATAGTGTTTATGGTTGTATTTATTCTATTTTAAAACTTATCTTTTTTGTTTACCCTTAATTAATATATTTTAATTCTAATTGTGGTAACCAATTTTTAAATATTAAGAGGATATGAATTTTAACTATATGGGGTATACTACTCAAAAATGGAAAATTTATGAAATTAATAAACTTACCATAGTCAATTTTTATGTCATGACCCGTCTCCCAGGGCTCATGCTGTGATTACCCCAAGTCTACCTTCCATAGGCCCGGGGTTGGGAACTAACACCGAAAAAAGAATATCTCTATAATGGGAAGGCACTGTCTTTAAATGTAAAGACCCGGAGAATTTTATGGAAATTTTTTTCTTAATTTCAATGGAATTTTAGAAGTCCGCAGTTTGAGACGGCACTTGATTACGAGGCTCGGTGTGCACGGAATAAATTTCTGATTTTCTGTTCGAGTTTGTACGGTGAACGAACGATCGGGTTTTTCTATCTTTTGAACCGCTGCTCGGAATTGAAATCTGAGGGCATCGATGAACTTGCAGCGCTGGTAATTTCTAAAAGGGATCATTACTGTAGTTGTGTTTTATGCGTGTTGAATGTTAAAATTTGGGGATTAGTTAAAAAGTTAAATAAAATTGTTTAAACAATTTTATCCACCATGGTGGTTAAATCCTACATGGGGAAGTTATTGGTGGTGCCCACCCCCACATAACATCCAATGTATGGGTATTTGTAATGTGGGGCCCACACGAGCCCCAACCTTCCATATCCCATAACCTCCCTTTAACCCCCCATTAATTTCCCCTTCATTAATTCTTGACACCTCTTCATCATCTCTCTCTCTGTATTTAATTTCTCCAACTCATGGTGACATAATTAAGTGAAACAGTTAATTAAATATTTTTGGTTGTTTGAATTAAATTGGAATACATGGAAACATTATATCATTTGAAAGCGATTTTTTTTCATTTTCTTGGAAAATCGTTGGTGGAACCTTTGGACTAAAAGAGAGCTTCATCCTTTGATGAAGAACGCCATTTCCTTGAAGAACGACGACATGCCTTCTTTCCTTTTATCCGCGGTAAGAGAGGAGATGCCACTTCCTCTTCAGACGCATCCTGACATCCATGAAATCGACTTTCGTTCTCTGCGACTCCATTCATTGTGACTCCATCTACCACGACGCTCGTCTTCTGTGGCTCAACGACGTGTGACATCAATTATCGAGGTAGGGAGATTTTTTATATTTAATATATGTGAGTAAACCGTATAGAATGGTTGTTTAATTGGTTGAACGATAATTTGAACCACTAACGCGGTGGGTATGGACTAACGAACAAGTCTGGACCCATCGATGTATCGTTCACGATGCGCGGAATGTTTGGCGACGACAAAACTGGACCATAACGACGATTTGAAGTCGTCGCAATAAAGGGTGGTTTCCGAGAGAGCCGAAGGCACAGACGATGGGTGAAACGGACCATTGGAGCGCATCCGGTGGTCCACGGAAGGCAGCGGCAGCACGCCGCCGGTGCAGACCACCGCTGCTGAGCTGTAGCGGCGTTGGAACCGGAATGGCTTGGCGTTCCAGATATGGAGGGGCGTGACTTAATGTCATGCTAGGGGGAGGCCGCACCTTCCCCGCTCGGCCAGATGGCTGAGCCAGCGCCCCCTGGCCGGGCTGGGGTGGGCCGCACATGCCGTACCGGGCTGCGCCCCACCGGGAAGGACACCTGACCCCGGTCAGGTCGACCCGGTTCAGGCCGAGTCTGGGAGGGTTTGGTCGGGTCGGACCGGGGCCAGACCCCCCTTTTTCGGACCAGATTCGTTTAAACGCCCTTAACTTGAGCTAGGAACCTCCAATCGACAAACCGTTAGTTGTGTAGTAATCCTTGGATCAAAATGGTTGTTTTGGTATATTACACTCAGGGTTTCAGTGAAGTTTGGGTATGGAGGGGTTAGCTTCGAACCAGAATCCAATCGGGCCCTCCGAGTGGAAACGCTTAGAACTTATCGACCGGACGTCTGATTGACGTGCTGTCAACTACGTTGGTTTCCTTTTGATGAGACGGTTCTTTTGGATTACTCAATTTGAGGTTTGGACATAGTTTGAGTATGGTCGGGTTGGTTTTAGCTTAAAACCCAACTGGGCCCCTTGAACCGAAAAGCCAATAACTTTCAGACTGGACGTCGTTTGACCCATGGGAGTTCGGGGTACAATTGAGATACGGTCGGGTTGGTTCGTACATGAATCAAACCAGGCCCCAGGGACAAAAAAATAACTCACAGGCCGGCCATCTGATTGACCCGCCATCTATTGCGTTGAGACCCCTTTGACAAGGCTGTCCTTATTGATACTTCTTCGTGGGACTTCGTGACACTGGGAGTGTCGACCAGTAGCTTGTGGATCAGATCCTCTTAGAGATGGGCATATGGAGTACGAAGACCGAGTAGCTGGCTGAGACTTGACGACTGATGATCGATCAACTCAGAGTAATTTAGATGGCCCAGTGGGGTGAGCTTGGTTGTAGCAGCAGACCCACGGTGGAGGATCCCTTGGTTGTTGCGGAAGACCCGCGGTAATCGACAGAAAGAGTACCTCTGTAGGCTATGAGGGTGTGCGCTTGGTTGTAGCGGCAGACCCATGGTGGGAAGTGCTTGGTTGTAGCAGTAGGCCCATAATACGATACAGGTGGAGTACTTTAGCAGTCCAAGGTTAGTGGGAAGTGATTGGTTGTAGCGGCAGGCCCACTGTACTTGACAGAGGAGGAGTTCTCCAGCAGCCGTGGTTTCGACATTATGAATAAAATCCTGGTTTGAGCTGAGTCAACGACCTTTGTGTTTTCCTCATGATTGATTTGGGTTACATGATAACTTAGGTATATGTATGGGAATATACCTAAGTAAAGGTTATCTATTGATATATTTCTTGTAGTTTATCCTTGTTGAATTTATTGAGCCCTTGAGAGTCTTACGGTCCCTACTGAGTATCGTTATACTCACCCCTAAACGGATTGTACCCGCACCACGTTGTGTTGGATGCAGGCGACAGACATCTTTGAACGAGGCAGAGTGTACGAGGACTGGACTGTACCCGGTGGTTGAATCTCGGCATGAAGGCACATGGAGCGGACGGATAGACACGGAATGCTGAGGGGGACATCTGTTCCTACCCTTCAGGTAGAAAACCGGAGGAAGATCTAGAAGCTACATCACCATTCAGTTATTTTTCATTTCATTTGTAGTTGTACCTTTCTGTTGAGATTGTATTTCTGGCCCCTTTGTACTTTCAGCATGTAAACACCCGAAATGTTCAATGAAATTTTTTTCTTAAATACTTTGTAATTTTACGAGTCTATGGCTTCTAACAACAATTGATTCTGAGGCCCAGTGTGCCTGGAATCAATTTCTGAAGCTCATCTCCGGTATGTTTAGTAAACGAATGGGCGGAGTTTTCTATCTTATGAACCGATGCTCAGAATTGAAATCTGAGGGCACCGATGAACTTGCAACGCCGGTAATAGCTTAAGGGTACCTTTACCGTAGTTGCGTTTTTAGCTGGTTGATATTTATTATTTGGTGAATTAGTTTAAAATAAATAAAATTGTTGAAAAATTTTATTTTATATCATTGTATGTTAAACCCTCCCATGGGAAGTTGTTGGTGGGGCCCACAACCACCAAACTTCCCATGTGTGGATAAATGAGAGGTGGGGCCCACACGATCCCCAACCTTTCATCTCCCAAAACTCTCTTCAAACCCCTCTTTAACCCCTTGAATCTTGAGCTTCCATTTTAATGTACCAACTCCCCATTAATCTCTTTTTTCTTTAAGTTTGTTATCTCCCCCTCCATAAATGAGACCTCTCAACTCCCACTCTCCCAATTCAATTATGACAACACATTTCAATCAATTAATTTGAAGAGTTTGATTTAATTTCATTTTCATGGATCTTCTTAATGATTGGGGAGCCATTTTATTATTTCTTTTTTTGGAAATTTTTCTGCGCAGAAGCTTTGGAGGATTAGTAGAAAAGCCTTCTTCCCACCAAGAACGCAACCTTCCTCTCGGTGGAGGGAACCTCCTTCAACCGGGGAAATAATGTGATGTGACGCCATGAGGAACACCGTCATTATTCTTCTTCTTCCTCTGCATCAAGGGAGAAGTACTATGCCCACGAATAATGCGAGGGATTTCTCCAATGATGCTTCTACTTCGGACGCACCCCGACGTCAACAGAATTGACGTCCATCTTCCGAAACACCATATTTCACAATTCCACATTCCACAAATATAGCGAACGAACCATGAATTTGAGGTAGGGGTTATGTTCAATTTTAATGGATTAAAAGTTTGCCACGGTTCGTCGATGTATAAACCATAATTTTCTTGGCCTATTGCTGTCGCTTAATGCGGAGGGCGCGGGCCGAACGAACATGGCCCAACAACCCTTGGTTTGATCTTTTTTAATTATATGAATTCGAAAATCGAAGGTGGAATGTAATTGAGACTGGCGGTGCAAGGGCTACAATCACATAAGCTAGGAAAATCCGCGGCGAAGCGGGACACGGTGGTGGAAGCACGATGTCGTCACGCCGTGCTGGGGATACGGAACCGCGTCCAGCGTATTCTGTGGCAGAGGATGTCGGTGCTGTCGAACCAGCTGTGCAGCGGGAACCACGACCTTCTTTGTGGGTCGCCTCGATGGAAGGACCGGTCGGCCCGCCGGCCGGCCGGGCAAAGGGGAGTCGCGGCGCCAGGAGGGTGCCACGGTGGAAAACTAGACGGGCGGAGCAGATCTGTGGCGACAAGAGGGTGCCGCCCTGAAGACCCACAGCCCGCCGTGTGGGATGCTTGCACCAGAAGTCCGTCCGGCTTAGCCCACTGGTTTGGGAAGGGTGGTGCCGCTTGGAACTGCCGGTTCGGACAACTAAGGGGCCATGCCACTC
The DNA here is from genome assembly GCA_963277665.1 of Viscum album. Taxonomy (NCBI): domain Eukaryota; kingdom Viridiplantae; phylum Streptophyta; class Magnoliopsida; order Santalales; family Viscaceae; genus Viscum; species Viscum album. The sequence continues at coordinate 510,449,540 of OY728141.1, read as the reverse complement.
AGACCGCTCGATCCACGGGTCGCGCTGTTCGGCCGGCTGGCCGAGCCAACCAGGCCACACACCCAGCCGGGCCGCGCCCCACCGGGCCGGGCCACAGGATTCACCCGGCTGGTCTGACCCCTTTTTCTGGTCGGACTCGCCAAAACTTAGTCGATTCGACCCGTCAGCCCGTTGGGCATAACAGACCGGGCCCTTTTTCACTTAAAGGGGAATTTCGTAAAGACCGTACATCCGATCAATGCGCTCTCTACGGCACTAGGACCCTTGTGATGAGGAGGTCCTTTTGCGTTACTCTTTCTGAGTTTTGTATTATTTGTAAAAACGGCCGGGTTGGTTCGATCCTTAAATCAACCGGGCCCTTGGAGCGGAAACACTTATAACTTAAGTACCAGACATCCGATTGATGTGTTGTTGACTAAGTTGCATTCCTCTTGATGAGATAGTTCATTTGAATACTCCACTTGATGTTTTTACATAGTTAGAGTACATCTTGGTTGGTTTTAGCATAAAAACCAACTGGGACCCTGGAACGGAAAAGCCAATAACTCTCAGACCGGCTGTCCGTTTGACGAACCATCAATGGAATTAGTAATCTCGTTGAGAAACATTTCCTTTGAGTATACCCCATGGGAGTTCGGGGTAGAGTTGAGATATGGTTGGGAAGGTTCATACATAAAACCAATTGTGCCCCTCGGATATAAAGTCTAATAACTCACAGTCCGGGCGTCAGATTGACTCTACGTTTGTTATGTTGAGATCCCTATGACGTGACGGATCTTTGAAATACTCCTTCATGAAACTTCGGGTCACTTGGAGTGTCGACGAGTGGCTCGTGGAGCGGATCCTCCCGGTGATGAGAATACAGATTACGGTGACCTTGTAGCTGGCTGAGACCTGATGACTTCTTGTCCAATTCAATTCGGAATGAATTGAATAGCCCCGTGGGGAGCACTAATTTGTGAGGTGGTAGACCCATGGCAGAGGAGCAATACATTGTGAGGTGGAAGACCCATGGTAATCGACAGAGGGAGTACCTCTGTAGGCTATGAGGGGGGAGCACTACTGTGTGAGGTGGCATATCCATGGTGGGGAGCACTACATTTTGAGGTGGAAGACCCGTGGTACTCGACAAGAGGAGTACCTCCGCAGTATATGGTTAGTGAGTGGCACCTCGGAGTCGTGGAAGGACTACTGCGCTAGACAGAGGAGGAGTTCTCCAGCAGCCTTGTTTTCGTAATCGTGAATAAAATCCAGGTTTGAGATGAGTCATTGACCTTTCTGTTTACCTCATGATTGCGATGGGTTACATTATAACTTAGGTGTATGAATGGTCATATACCTATGTAAAGGTTTTTTGTTGAGATCTCTATTTTTGGTTTAGCCTTTTTGGTTTTAGTGAGACCTTGAGGGTCTCGGGGTCCCTACTGAGTATCGTTATACTCACCCCTGCACGGGCTATGCCCGCACCTAATTGTATTTATTGCAGACAATGGACATAACTGATTGGGGTTGAGGCTTGTAGAGCTAGATGGTACCCGGAGGTGGATCTCAAGACGAGTCGATACCCGTAGGAGATGGATCGACGTGGAGTGCTAAGGAGGATATATGTACCTACCCTTCAGATAGGAACCTAGAGGATGATCCATGAGATGGATCACCATTTAGTTGTTTGACTTTTTAGTTGTACTTTATTTCAGTTGTAGTTGTATCTTTCTGATGGGCTTGTATTTCCAGAACCTTTGTACTTTTAGCACACTTGTTACTACTTTACTTAGTGTTTTCTTTTGATTGTACTCTGGTTGTGTGTGTGTTTACATTTTATTAAGGCAATGTATTCCCAATTATAGGTATTTACGCCTTTGGTGCTAGTTTCTAGCCCCTGGACTATGGAAGGCGGGCATAGGGTAGTTACGACACGGGCCCTGGGGGACTGGTCGTGACAAATTGCTGTCAGAGGAGTCAGTTCTACCGTAGAACTTAGGACTCTGATATTTCATTTCTGTGAAGCAATAGTGTTAAGGGTACCGATTGTGGTTTTCAGTTCAGGGAGTCCAATGTTGGTACGGAGGCCGACGTATCCATACCATAGGACTCTGACTACTGATTTTCGACTCAGTTCACGAAAACACTGATTGCGCACGTGTTTACAAAATTTTTCTTTAAGTCAGTTCAACCAGATCAGCTCACCAGGTCTAAATCATTTGACCGTGTCACATCTATTCAGGATTCCTTCACGAATACAGTCAATTAGAGTTTCGATATAGTACATGATGACGACCCACCAAGTGACAAGGCTCCAGTGCAGGGCCCCCTTTCTGTGTTGGCACCTTCGGGTGGTGTACCAGTAGAAAAACCACCCATTAGGCAGCAGGTTCCACCACCCGTACTAGAGGACGGTGCATGTTGAAAGATCATGTTGCATGAGTTCCTGTAGTAGAGGTCTTCGAGGTTACTAGGCGAGACAGATTCCCATACAGCAGAGGAATGGCTGGAGGAGATTTCTAGAGTTCTACACCTAGTTATTACACTAGTAGGGTAGATGGTGATCTTAGTTACTACTGTTTCCCAGTGAGTGACCATGAGGTTGGTCCGCTTAGAGACGACGCTTCGGTACGTGGACCAATGCCTGAGATAGTACCTTCGGGTAGTGTGCCAGCTATATCACTACTTATTGGTCAGCTGTTTCAACTGACAGTACCAGTATATGACACATGTGGGCTTAGCGCCTTACACGTTTTTCAGCATTAGATACCCCTCAGGATCCGAGGTGAGCATGACTCACAGGTGGCTGAGGAATGGCTTGAGGAGGTGGATGAGAGTTTTCTAGAGCTTATACAGCTTCGGCAGGACGACATGTCAGTAGTTGAGTATTCATCGAGGCTTACTGATTGTTCGTGGTACTTGATGACTATGATACGATCAGTGATTTAGAGCTAGTACCTTAGAGAGAGGTGTGTTTAAAGAACATCCGAGCCAACACATTTCCTCTAAGCATACCTACTTATGATAAGGTCCTAGAGAGAACCTTTGTGGTTGAATGTTTTTTGGATGAATGGATACAACCAGTGAATTTTAGCAGTGGGAAAACAGGAAAATGGCACTAGTCTCAGAGAAATGTGCATGTAAAATGTTTCAAGAAGAGGAATTCTTAAGGACAGATGAATCTGCAGAGCAGCAGACGTGGAAGCAGAGCTGGGAGAGTAGCATGAGGTGGTGTACATTTCGACATGTTACAACCATCCGCCTTTGTAGTTCCCGCCAGGCTCAGGGAGGAGGAGGGAATGGGAATATAGGAGATGCATGCGGTCAAGAAGTGTGACCCAAGGGCTCTTGGAATGATTCAATGTACGTTCTATATGGACTACTAGCTTCCATAACAACAGACATTAATACGAATAATCCCTTCCTTCCACGAATCTTGTCCCAGACCTATAGTTTCTGGTTAAGTCATTTACATGACCCTGACATCTAGAGATACCTTTGTGAGGAGACTCGATAATCACATATACGCCGACTGCGTGATCTGACCCCTGAGGTGATAGTTTCGGTTGGAACCTCATGGTGGCAACGTTGAGGCCTTACGACGTTAGTTTGGGTATGGACTGGGCAACCACAGTTCATACATAGGTTGACTATATTAAGAAAAATGGTTGTGTTTTACCTACAACATTGTGATGGGTTTTCCTTGGTCGGTGAAAAGGAAACCCCAGGAAGCATAGGTTAGAATCATGCATAATTGGGTACATTCGATCACTCATGAGTCGACCAAATTTAGATTTGCGCTAGACATCTTTTGAGTTGTCGCACTTCTTTTAGCATTGAAGAAGTTGGGGAAACCCTTCGTGTGGTCAGTGAGATGCCATCAGAGCATTTAAGAAGATGAAGAATAGGTTGAAAAATGCGCCCATTTTTAGGAAACCAGAGAAGGTGCATAAGTCCTAAGCTAATATGATATAGAGACCACTGGAGTTTGAGGTTGATGACCACGTTTTCTTACGGGTCTCACCTTGGCGAGGTCTACAGAGATTTAGCCAGGGCATTATGTTATATCCACGATTTTTCAGACCTTACCAGGTCCTTAGTAGAGTAAGCGAGCTGACTTACTGCCAGGCCATTCCACCTCAGATGCACCGGGTGCACGACGTCATCCATGTATCACAACTGAGGGGATGCGTGCATGACCTATCTGTCAACATCGACCACGAAGAGCTCGAAATCGATGATGGGGTGTCATTTCTGGAGGTTCCGGTGGAGATCAAGGACCGCCAGTAGCAGATCCCACGTAAACGGTTGATTCCACTAGTGCACTTTTAATTGGCAGCACGGGGACCTCTAGGAGAGCACTTTGGAGCAAGAGATGAAGATGCATGTACAATATCCTCCTTTGTTTCCCTAGTATATGTTGTAGATTTACGAGGATGTAAATCCCTGATGTGGGAGTAATGTAAAGACCCAAAAAATTCAAGGAATTTTTTTATTAAATACTTTTGAATTTTACGAGTCTGTGGCTTCTGAAGACACTTGATTCCGAGGCCCAGTGTGTACAGAATCAATTTCTAATGTCTATCTCAGGTACGTTTAGTAAATGAATGAGTGGGTTTTTCTATCATATGAACCAATGCTTAGAATTGAAATCCAAGGGCACTGATGAACTCGCAACGCCGGTAATTGCTTAAGGGGACCTTTACAGTAGTTGTGTTTTATGAGGGTGGAGAATTATTATTTGGGGAATTAGTTTAAAATAAATAAAATTGTTGAACAATATTATTTTATATCATTGGAAGATAAACCTTCCCATAAGAAGTTGTTGGTGGGGCCCACAACCACCCAACATCCCATGTGTGGATAAATGAGAGGTGGGTTACACACGAGCCCCAACCTTTCATCTACCATAACTCTCTTCAAACCCCACTTTAACCCCTTCAATCTTGAGATTCTATTTTAATGTGCCAACTCCCCATTAATCTCCAATTTCATTAAGTTTGTCAACTCCCGCTCTATAAATGATACCTCTCACCTCCCTCTCTCTCTATTCAATTATGCCAACACATTTCAATCAATTAATTTGAAGAGTTTGAATTAATTTGATTTGCATGGAACTTGTTAAAGATGGGGAAGAAATTTTATTAATTTTTTTGTTTGGAAATTATTCAGTGGAGAAGATTTTGAGGATTATAAGAAAAGCCTTATTCCCTTGAAGAATGCAACCTTCCTCTCAGCGAAGGGCACCTCCTCAACTGGGGAAAGAACGTTAGGTGACGCCACACTGAGCACCATCATTATTCTTCTTCTTCCTCCACATCAAGAGAGAAATACTATGCCCGTGAAGAACGTGAGGGATTTCTCCAACGATGCATCCACTTCAGACGCACCCTTACGTCAACTGAATTGACATCCTTCTTCCACAACACCATATTCTGCGACACTGCATTATGAGACTACGGTGAATGAACCTTGAAATCGAGGTAGGGGTTATGTTCAATTTTAATGGATTAAAATTTTTCCACGGTTAGTCGATGTATAAACCTTGATTGTCTCGGCCTATTGCTATCACTTAACACAGAGGGATCGGGCCGAACAAAACGGCCCAACGACCCTCCGTTTGATCTTGTTTAATTATATGGAGTCGACAATCAGAGGCAGATGGTAGAAGAGACCAACATCGCAAGGGCCCCAGTCTATTGCGTTGAGATCCCTATGACGTGACAGATCTTTGAGATACTATTTTGTGGGACTTAGTGACACTTGGAGTGTCGACCAGTTGCTCGTGGAGTGGATCCTCTCAGAGCTGAGAATACAGAGTACGGTGACCTTTTATCTTGTTGAGACCTGATGAATTGTTGTCTGATTCAATTCGAAGTGACCTGAATAGCCCAGTGGTGAGAACTAATTTGTGTGGTAGCGGACCCATGGCGGAGGAGCACTACATTGTGAGGTGGTAGACCCGCGATACTCGACAGGAGGAGTACCTTTGTAGCTATGAGGGGGGAGCACTATTTTGTGAGGTGGCAGACCCATGACGGGGAGCACTACTTAGTGAGGTGGAAGACCTATGGTACTCGACAGGTAGAGTACCTCTTCAGTCTAATGTTAGTTAGTTTCACCATGGAGTCGGGGCAGGATTACTGTGCTCGATAGAGGAGGAGTTCTCCAGCAGCCGTGTTTTCGTCATCGTGAATAAAAATCCTGGTTTGAGCTGAGCCAATGGCCTTTGTGTTTACCTCATGATTGAGATGGGTTACTTGATATCCTAGGTATATTTATGGTCATATACCTAAGAAAAGGTAAACTGTTGATATTTTTTTTTGTGGTTTATCCTTGTTGGTTTTAGTGAGACCTTGAGGGTCTCGGGGTCCCTACTGAGTATCATTATACTCACCCCTACATGGGTTATTCCCACACCTAGTTGTGTTGGTTGTAGAAGAAGGACGTCACTGATTAAGATTGTGTCTTGTAGTGCTGGACGATACCCGGAGGTGAATCTCACGATGAGTCGGTACCCGGAGGAGACGGACGGATGTGGAGTGCTAAAGAAGATATATGTACCTACCCTTCAGGTAGGAACCCAAAGGATGATCCAGGATCTGCTTCACCATTTAGCTGTTTTTCTTTTTAGTTATATATTCTTTCAGTTGTAGTTGTACCTTTCTTTTGGGCTTGTATTTCCGGCCCCTTTATACTTTCATCATAACTGTTACTGCTTTACAAAGCATTTGTTTCTTCTTGTACTCTGGTTGTGTTTGTGTTTACATTTTATAAAGGAAATTCCTTCCTAGTAATAGGGATTTATGCCTTGATGCTAGTCATCAGACCCAGGCCAATGGAAGGTGGGCTTGGTGTTGTTACGACACGGGCCCCAGGGGACGGGTCGTGACACATCACATTTTTTAGTTCTTTATTTAGTGTTTTCTTCCGCTTGTACTCTGGTTGTGTGTGTGTTACATTTTATAAAGGAAATTCCTTACCTGATTTTAGGGAGTTACACCTTTTATGCTAGTCTCCAGCCCCAGGACATTGGAAGGAGGGATTGGGGTAGTCACGATACGGGCCCCAGGGGATGGGTCGTGAAAAATTGGTATCAGATGAGTCGGTTCTACCACAGAACATAGGACTCAGACATTTCCTTTCTGTGAAGAAATAGTGTTAAGGGTACCGAGTGTGGTTTTCAGTTCAGGGAGTCCAGTGTTGGTGCAGCGACAGACGTATCTATACACCAGGACCCTCACTACTGATTTCTGTCTCAGTGCACGAAAACACTGATTGCATGTGTGTTTCCAAAAGTTTTCATTAAGTCATCTCACACCAGGTCAGCTCACTAGTATATTCATTTGACCATGTTGCATCTGATCAGGATACCTCCACAATTCAATCAGATGGAGTTCCGAGAGAGTACACGATGACGGACCACCGGGTGATGAGGCTCCGGTGTAGGGCCCTCTTGCTATGTTGGCACCTTCGGGTGGTGTACCAGCAGCACCACCAGCTGTTAGGCAGCAGATACCTCCAGTTGTACTAGTGTAAAGTGCATGCTGACAGAGCACGTTGCACGAGTTCGAGCGGTAGTGGCCTCCGATGTTACGAGGCGAGACAGATTCCCAGGTAGTAGAGGCCTGGATTTAAGAGATTTCTAGAGTTTTCCTCCTAGTTGAGACAACAGTGGCGCATAAGGTTATCTTATCTACTAGATTTTTTCAAGCATGACCACGAGGTTGGTCCGCTTATTGATGAGGATTCGGTACGTGGACCGATGCCTGAGGTAGTACCTTCAGGTAGTGTGCCAGCTGTATCACTACATGTTGGTTAGAAGTTACAACTGGAGGTACTGGTAGATGACACATTTAGGCATAATTCCTTACATGTGTTTCATCATTAGATACCCCTCAGGTTCTGAGGTGAGCCCAACTCATGGGTGGCTGAGGACTTGCTTGAGGAGGTGGCTGTGAGTTTTCGAGAGCTTATACAACTTCGGCAGGATGACATGTCGGTAGCTGGGTATTAATCGATGCACACGGATCGTTCCTGGTACATGATGACTACGATACGATTAGTTCATTAGAGATCGTACCTTATAGAGAGGTGTGTTTAAATGGAATATGAGCCAACACTTTTCCTCTATGCATTCCTACTTATACTAGGGTGCTAGAGAGAACCTCTTTGGTTCAATGTTCTATGCCTGAATGGATACAGCTAGAGAATGTTAGCAGTGGGAAAGCAGGGAACTGGCACTAGTCTCAAAGACATGGGCTTGTAAAATTTTTCAAGAAGAGGAAGTGTTAAAGACAAATCAATCTGTAGAGCAGCATACATGATAGCAGATCTAGGATAGCAGTATGAGGTGGTGTACTTTTCGACATGTTATAACCACCCGCCTTAATAGTCCCCGCCAGGATCAGGGAGCAGGAGGGCACAAGATGATAGTAGATGCATGCGGTCAAGGAGTGTTTCCCAGGGCTCTATGAATGAATCGAGGTATGGTATATGTCTACTACTAGCTTCTATAACAACATACATTCATACGAATCATTCCTTCCATCCACAAATCTTGTCCCAGACCTAGAGTTTCTGGTTAATCCGTTGGCTTGACCTTCACGTCTGGAGATACCTTTGGGAGGAGACTCGATAATCAGGATTATGCCGATGGTGCGATATGACCCTTGAGGAGAGTGTTTTGGTTGGAACCTTTTGGTGGCAGCGTCGATGCCTTACAACGTTAGATTGGGTATGGACTGGGCAACCATAGTTCATACACAGATTGACTATATTAGGCAAAAAGAATGTGGTTTACCTACAACGTTGGAATGGGTTTTACTTTTTCGGCGAAAAGGAAACCCCAGGCAGCACAGGATGTTATCTTTCATAAGTGGGTGCAGTTGATCACTCATGAGTTGGCCAGACATAGATTTGTCCCAGACTTCTCCAGAGTTGATTCACCGCTATTAGCATTGACGTAGAAGGGGAAAACCCTTCGTGTGGTCAGAGAGACGCCATTAGATCTTTTCAATAGCTAAGGAAGAGGTTGACCAATGCGCTCATCTTAAGGCTACCGGAGAAGGTTCAGATCATCCTGGAGTGGAGGAAGACTACATAGAGCAGGCAGAAGTATTATGATGATATGTTAAAGAGACCACTAGAGTTCTAGTATGGTGACCACTGGGGCGGAAAGTTATCTCCATGATTATTTAGACCTTTCCATGTCCATAGTGGAGTAGGCGAGGAGGATTAACGCTTGTCCCTTCCACCTCAGTTGTACCGGGTGCATTTCGTCATTCACATATCTCAGCTGAGGATATACGTGCATGACCCTTGAAACATCATCGACCATGGGGAGCTGGAGATCGATGACGGGGTGACTATCTCAGAGGTTCTGGTAGAGATTGAGGATCGACTGGAGTGGGTTCTACATGGATGTTTTATTCCTCTAGTGCGCATTTTCTAGCAGCACAGGAACCTCCTGCGAAGCACATGGGAGCAAGAGGCTCAGATTCATGCTCAGTACCACTCCAGTTTCCCTAGTGTGTGTTGTAGCTTTACGGGGACGTAAAGCCCTGAGGTGTGGGTAATGTTAAGACCTATAAATTTCAATGAAATTTGTTTCTTAATTTCTTTGTAATTTTACATGTCTGCAGTTTTGGACGGCACCTCATTTCGAGGCCCGGTGTGCCCGGAATCAATTTCTAAAGTTTTGTTCGGGTACGTTCAGTGAACAAACGAGATAGTTTTCCTATATTTTGTACCGGTACGCGGAATTGATATCTGAGGGCACTGATGAACTCGTATCACTGGTAATAGTTTAAATGGACCTTTACCGTAGTTGCGTTTTATATGGGTTGAAAGTTAAAATTTGGGGAATAGTTAAAAAGTTAAATAAAATTTTTTAGAACAATTTTATCACCCATGGTGGTTAAATCCTACATTGGGATGTTAATGGTGGGACCCACCCCCATATCACTTCCCATGTTTGGATAATTTTAAGGTGGGTCCCACACGAGCCCCAATCGTTCATATCCCATAACCTCCCATTAACACCCCGTTAATCTCCCTTTCATTAATTCGTGACACCTCTTCATCTTTTCCCTTTATCTATTTAATTTTTCCAACTCATGGTAACATAATTATGTGAAACACTTAATTAATTATTTTTGGGTGTTTGAATTAAATTAGAATACCTTGAAACATTATATCATTTGGAAGCCATTTTATTTTATTTTCGTGGAAAATATTTGGTGGAACCTTTGGACTAAAAGAGAGCTTCATCCTTCGACGAAGAATTCCAATTCCACAAAAAATGGATGATGCCCCTACAATTCTTTTCTCTACGGCAAGATAGGAGATTCCAGAACCTTTTTGGACGCATCCCGACATCCACGGAATCAACATCCATTCTCCGCGATGCCATTCTCCACGACACCGTATACCATGACGCTCATCTTCTATGGCTCGACGATGTGCGGCATCAACTATTGAGGTAGGAGGATTTTGTATATTTTATATATGTGATTAAACCCTAGAGCATGTGCATTTAATTGGTTGAATGATATTTTGAACCACTAACGCGGTGGGTACGGACTAACGAACAAGTCTTGTCCCATCCCTGTATCGTTAATGACGTGTGGAATGTCTGGCGATTAAAAAATGGGACCACAAACGATGATTTGAAGCCATCGCAGTTAACGGTGGGTCCTTGGAGAGACGTAGGCGCAGACGGTGGGTGAAACGGACCACCGGAGCAGGAAAGGTGGTTCGCGGAAGGCGGGGATGGTGCACCATGCCGGCAGGGTAGTGCTGGCGATCAGTAGCGGGGGCGCGCCACCGGAGCAGACAGTCGCGGCTGAGCCACAGCGGCTGTGGAACCGAAACGGATTTGTCGTTATGGATATGGAGGGGAACGACTTAATGTCGCCACTATGGGAGGTCGCGCCTTCCCAGCTCGGACAGTTGGCCGAGCCGGTGCCCCCATGCGGGCTCGGGCTGCGCCCAATCGGGCCGGACCCGGACCCGGGTAAGGTCGACCCAGTTCGGGCGTACCAAGGGTGGGTGGGGACGGGTCGGGTCGGGCCCAGACCCCCCTTTTCGTACCAGATTTGTTTAAATGCCCATAACTTGAGCTAATGACCACCGATCGATGCACCGTCAGTTGTGTAGAAATCCATGGATCAGGACAGTTCTTTCAGTAGATTACACTCAAGGTTTCAGAAAAGTTTGGGTATTGACGGGTTTGTTCGAACTCGAAACCAACCGGGCCCTCCTAGTGTAAATTCTTATAACATAAGGATCAGAAATCCAATTGATGTTCCGTCAACTAAGATGGATTCCTTTTGATGATACAACTCTGTTGGATTACTCCACTTGAGGTTTGGATGTAGTTGGAGTACAATCGGGTTGGTTTTAGCTTAAAAACCAACCGGGTCACTAGAACGGAAAATACAATAACATTCAGACCGGATGTCCGTTTGGTGAACCGTCAGCAGTGCTAGTAATCTATTTGAGAAATAGTCCCTTTGAGTATACCCCATGTGATTTCAGGGTACAATTGAGATATAGTTGGGTTGGTTCGTACACGAAACCAACTGGGCCCCCAGGACAAAAATGCTAATAACTCTGAGACCGGGCGTCCGATTGACGCGTCGTCTATTGCGTTGAGACCCCTTTGAGGAGGAGGTAATTAGTGATACTTCTTAGTGGGACTTCATGACACTAGAAGTGTCGGATAGTAGCTCTTGGAGCGTATCCTCCCGGAGAAGAGCATACGAAGTATGGAGACCCAATATATAGATAAGACTTGACGACTGTTGATCGATCGACTCAGAGTGATTCGGATGGCCCAGTGGGGTGCGCTTGGTTGTAGCAGCAGAACCACGGCAGAGGAGATCATGCTTGTAGCGGCAGACCCATGGTACTCGACCGAAGGAGTACCTTTGTAGGCTATGAGGGGGTGTTCTTAGAGGTAGCGGCAGACCCATTGTTGGAAGTGATTGGTTATAGCAGCAGGCCCACAGTACTCGACAGGTGGAGTACTTTAGCAGTTCAAGGTTAGTGGGAAGTGCTTGGTTGTAGAGGCATGCCCACTGTACTCGACATAGGAGGATTTAATCAGAAGTCGTGGTTTCTACATTATGAATAAAATCCTGTTTTGAGGTGAGTCAATGAACTTCGTATTTTCATCATGATTGAGATGGGTTACATGATACCCTAAGAATATGTATGGGAATATACTTAAGTAAAGGTTATCTGTTGCGATCATTCTTGTAGTTTATCCTTGTTGGATTTAGTGAGACCTTAAGGGTATCGATGTCCCTACTGAGTATCTTTATACTCACCTCTGCACGGGCTATGCTTGCACCTTGTTGTGTTGGATGCAGACGACAGACATCGCTGACTGAGGCAGAGTGTATGAGGACTGGACGGTACCCGGTGGTGGACTCTCGGCGTGACGGCACACGGAGCGGACCGATAGATGCAGAGTGCTGATGAGGAAATCTGTACCTACCCTTTAGGTAGGAAACTGGAGGACGATCCATGAGCTGATTCACCATTCAGCTGATTGTCTTTTCATTTGTAGTTATACATTTCTTTTGGGATTGTATTTCTGGCCCCTTTGTACTTTCAGCACACTTGTTACTACTTCACATAGAGTTTTCTTCCGCTTATACTCTCGTTGTGTGTGTGTTACGTTGTATAATAGGAATGCCTTCCCAGATTTTAGAGAGTTATGCCTTTGGTACTAGGATCCAGACCCTGGCCTTTGGAAGGTGGGCTTGGGGTAGTCACGATACGGGCCCCGGGGGACCGGTCTTGACAATAAACCATTACAAAAAAATCTATGAACACAACAAAAATCACCTATGAAGTGCACTACTATAGTAAAAAGTGTACTGAATGTAAATAGGCAGGAATACAATCCCAACTGAAAAGTACAAGTACATATGAAAAGAGAAAACAACTCTTGGATCATCCAACCAAGATCCTACGTGATGGTTATGTACATATCGTCTCCATAGCTCTCCACATCCGCCCATCTTCTCGGTGTACCACCAGCCCCTGGCTCCCTCAAGTCTCATCCCAGCTGCTCATCATCTGCACAACACACAACAAGATGCGGGCGAAGCCCGTGCAGGGGTCAGTATAAAAATACTCAGTAGGGACCAAAAGACCCATGAAGGTCTCCCAAAGATCCCAAAAGAAAATACCATAATAGAAGATATCAAACACAAATCATGAAACAATAGTTCCCTAACACCAAGTATATAAATCACAGTTCAACAATATAGATTATTAGTCATAATCTATATCATCTAAATCTATTTGGATGTTCCTCAGCTAAACGACAAGAAGTTGTTCTACTATCGGCCCACTAATGAAGGTAAGTTTTTGTTCAACGATGGTCCAGTACAAGGCGGGTACATGTCAGGTCATGCTACTACTGATCCACACAGTGTCGCTAGAATATTGATCCAGCTGGGTCGCTGGAATTCCCATTCACACAAGGTCTATGGAATGATGATCCACACAAGGTCGCCCATATGCTGATCCACACTGGGTCACAAAAATATTGATCCACATAGGGTTGATCGATGCTGATCCACACATGGTCTCTAGTTGTTGATCCTTGACGGTCCGCATTAAAATTGGTCCACTTCAGGTACCTATAATGTTGATCTACACAGGGTCTTGATGATGCTGATTCATAGAAGATTGATAATTCAATGGACAACCAGCAATAGGATTTCGGCTCCTAGCATGCTTGATTATTGGTGAATCTCTCCTCAAGCCATCGGTCATGTTTCAATTTTTACAATTTCCAACAAGAATCATACCCAAGGTACCACCCTATCATAGGGGTCCCAATGTGATAGACAATGCATCGATCAGACGCATAGTCTGTGAGATATGGGCACACTTGTAATAAGGTCCTATTAGGATTCATGTCTGATGCAACTGAATTTGTGCTTCAATCTCTATAAAAACACACTTAGAGAATCTCAAAATAACCTCTATGTCAAAAGGGTCTTTATGCAATAGATGGTGCATAGTTCGGATGCCTGGTCTGTTAGTTACATACCTTTCCGTGAAATGGGGGTGATCGCACTTCGGTCCGGCCCGGCTTGGTCGGCCCATAAAAATATTCCAAAGGATCCACCTCCCAAAAGGGGTACCAACATCATTGGCGTTATGTCAATCAGACACGTGGGTCATCAGTTATGGACGTTTATTTATTGGGGATCGGTTGGGTCTCGACCCGATCAGACTCGGTCAGACCGAACCGACACAATGATTCTTGTTGCCTACGTGACCCCGCATGGGTCTAGCCCGTTAAGGGTCATCGTGATTCACTATGTCTGGTCCGTTGGTGTGGGCCCAGTTCAGTTCATTGGGCTAGCCTGTGTTTTGGTGTCCCACCCAATCTGGCCCACTGGCCGGGTTCAGACGGACCCGATGGTGGGTCTGGCCCGCTTGGCCAGCCTGCGTCCGGCTCAGTCAGCTGGAATGCAGAACGTTCTGTCTTTCTAGAACCATGGTTGTGGGGTTGTTTTACCAGCTAGTGGGGCACTTCCTAACTACATTAATGGTTTTTCATTTTTTCAAATGGGTTTGTCCAATGAGGTGCAGCATAGGGATGTGCCACTCTTTCTTGATGTGGCCCGCTGGACATGGTTGCTCCGCATTTCCCCCTTCTGTCGGGCCTGATGGCTGCTGCTGCTTCATGCTACCAGTGGTGCCAACCGGCACCACCCATTTATTGGGCGTCTGGCTTGGGCAGGTCCCATTTGGCCACCATTGTGTTTCTTCATGTACCACCTTCAATCGTGTACGACCGGTTTCTGACGAGGATAGGCATAACTCCTTCATAATTTTAATTGGTTGATGATTCGGGGGAACTCATCACCACTCAGTGAAACTCGTTTCGTCCCCCCCATGTTGTTGGAGTCATGGTACAGTTCCGAAGATTATTTTCTTGGCGACGCCATGCCAACACTCCACCCCGATCTCCATATAAATAGAAGAGGGGAAGGGTGATTAACACACATGGAATTGATGAGGTTCATTTACATAATGAACCATCCAAGTTCCAACGGTGCTGTTAGAAATAAAATAAAGGGGATTCAATCCATTTAATTTCATGACAAGTCATTGGTCCCACCACCATCGCTCTTCCGTTGGAGGAAAATAAAAAATGGAAATAAAATAACGTTGTTATTTTATTATTCTTTTAAATGTCCAAAAATTATCACTTCCTCCCGATATACTGTGGATGGTGTGAATCCTACCTCAGGCGAATCCTAGTGCTACGAATTCAACGGTGCCCTCAGATTTTTTATCTGAGCCCCAGTTCAAAAGTTATAAAATGCCACTCGCGCGATTACTGAAAGTACCATAAAAAATATTCAGAAATTCATTCTAGGAGTATCGGACCTCAGAATCATGTTCTTTCATATTTCACAGACTCATAATAATTTTATACAATTAAAAAAATTACATGGAAAATTTGGGTCTTTACATTCTCCCCACCATAGGGATTTTCATTATCAAAAGCCATAACATAGACTAAAGAAACAAATGGGGTTACTAAGCATGAATATGAGCCACCTTATCCCATGTCCTCTCATGGTGGTTCCCATGCTAGCAATGAATGTTCACCAAAGGAATAAATAGTCCACAAAGGACCTGCTCCTGTCGATCCTCAATCTCCACTGAATCCTCCTTAAACAATACACAATCAGCATTGCACATCTCACCCATGTCGATAACCTGAAATGAATCATGTAGGTACTTCCTCATCTATGACACTTGGAAATCCTCATGCACTTGATGCATTTTTGGGGGAAGAGCTAGACCATACGCCTCCTCGCCAACTCTTTTGAGAACCTGAAAGGGTCTGATTAACCACAGAGAAAGATTTATGCCCCAACCGAATATCTACAATCCTCATCTAGGTGAGACTCATAACAGGACATGGTCTCCCTTCTCGAACTCCAAAGATCTCTATCTTCTATAAGAATATGAGTTATGTCTCCTCTGTGCAGGCTTCATCTCCTCTTGGATGATCTGCACCTTCTTAGTGGTAGCCCATGCCAACTCTGGAGCCATATGTTTTGACTTCCTCAGGTCTGTCCAGGATTGAGGTGAACTGGTTGGTCGACCATATAAGGCCTAAAAAGGTGTCATACTGATGGTGGAGTGATATTTGATGTTGTACGCAAACTCCACCAAGGGAAAGTGATCCTCCCAAATACAGAAAAAATCTAGGATGCAAGCATGAATCATGTCCCCTAGTGTCTGAATGGTCCACTCCATCTAACCATTTGTCTCTATAAGAAAGGCGGTGCTCTAACATAGATGAGTCCTGAATGCCTCCTACAATCCCTTCCACAACTGGGATGTAAAATTGTGTCACAGTCAGAGACGATCGTCGATGGAACCCCATTGAGCTGTAAAATCTCATGGAAGTAGAGGCGTCCCAAGCCCTCTACTGACCACTGCTCTCGGATGGGTAGAAAGTCATCCAACATGGTGAGTTGGTCAATGATCACCCAAATGGAATCGTGGCCCCTATAAGTACATGATAGACATATCAAGAAATCAATGGAAATATCATCCCACATCCACTATGATACATATAATGGCTTCTGTATGCTTGCTAGAACCTGATCATCGGCCTTCACTTGATGACAAGTGAGGCATCATGAAACAGACACTACCACTACTTTCATTATCTATGGACACTAGTGTCGAAGCCGGAGGTCCTTGAACATCTTTAGCACACCATGATGTACTGCCAGAGGGGACATATTGAACATTCCTAAAACCTCCTCTCATAGCGCCACTGGTACCATGCTCCATCCTATGAAGAATATGATCTGCTCCCCAACTTCAGAAAATCTATCAGGAGCCTGTATTGAGGAATTTTGAGCACGTCGTGCCTCGCAGTCAATGTCACCAAGCTGCGCCGCCCTGACTCTATGAAGGATTGGGGGAGTGACTGTCATATACTTAAGGTATGTTTCTCCATCTCTATCCACAAAGAATATTTGCAACACGGCTAGCTGCTTTGTCGCCTCACCCATCAACTGTAGACCAGACCTCCTGTTTAGCGTGTATTCTACTATATTACTCTTCCAAAGAGCGTAGACTATCTCAAAGTCATATTCCTAGAGGAACTCAAGCCGACATCATTGTCTAAGGATTAGGTCCTTCTGTGATAAGATATACCTGAGACTCTTGTTATTAGAGTAAATAGTAAACTATTCACCAATCAAGTATTGTCACCACATATTCATGGAGAAGACCACTACTGCTCACCCCAATTCATGGGTAGTGTAGTTCTTCTCACATTTCATCTACTATCATGAACCATAAGAGATCACTTCTCTCACCAACATCAGGGCACATCCATGTATGATCCTTGAAGGATCATAGTAGAATAAATACCCAACGCCCACTTTTGGTAGTCTCAAGATGGGGGTACTCATTAGTCTCTACCTCAGTTCATGGAAACTCTTCTAGAATCTCTCCATCCACATAATGGGTTGTCCCATCTTCATCAAAGATGACAAGGGTGTCGTAACATTGGAAAATAATGGTAGCTAAGATCACCATCTGGTTGGATGGTGTCCCAAGAAGGAGAAAAACTCTGGCCATAGCTTCCATCCATTCCTCAGCTGACTATGGATCTGTCTCGCCTCAAATCCTCGAAGGCCTCTTCCACTAGAACTAATGAAACATGATAAATCGGCATGCACCATCCTCTAGTGGGGCTGGTGGCAACGTCTACCCAACGTTTAGTGGTACTTCTGGTAAACATCTTGATGGTACTATCGTTGTAAGTGGTCCCTACACTATAGCCTCATCACTCAGTGGCCCTTCATCATGCACTGTCTCAGGAATCCTAGATGGCTATCTACATTGCAGCATACTAAATGAAAATAGGTGCACCATTGTCAATAACCTATACCTAGTGATATGACTCAAAGAGGTAAATAATAAAACACTTCCAAAACACATGGAATCCGTGTTTTAGTGCATAGTTGGAAATCATAATTTAGTGTCCTAGTGTATTGATACGTCAGCCGCCGAACCAACAGCAGACTCCCTGAACTGAAAATCACAGTCAAAAAACTTAACAATATTTCTCTATTATGATATCAGAGTCCTAGTTATTCAATAGAACTGACACCTCGGATACCACTTTGTCATGACCCATCCCCCATGGCCCAAGTCGTGACTACCCCAAGCCCGCCTTCCTTGGGCCAGGGGTTGGCGACTAGCACCAAAAAGGCATATCCATATAATTGGAAGGTATTTACTTTAAAAATATACAAACACACAATACAAGAAAACAAAAAGAATAAAATATGATGTAAAATGCTATAGTAAAAATTGTACTGAAATTAAAGTGGACAGAAAACAAGACCAACCTAAAAGTACATGTACAACTGAAAATAGAAAACAAATCTTGGATCATCCACCAAAGATACTTCTTGAAAGGTAGGTACATATCATCTCCACATCTCTCCACACCATATATTCTCTTCTATGTACTACTTGTTCCTAGCTCACTCATGTCTTAACCCAGCTGATCGTCATCTGCACAAGACACAACAAGGTGCAGGCGAACCCTGTTGAGGGGTGAGTATAAAAATACTCAGTAGGGATCCAATGACCCCTGAAGGTCTCCCAAAATTCAAAAAAAGATAATCCACATGAAATGACCCCAATAACAAAGTACGAAGCAATAGTCAGTTCAAACTAGGAATAAAACTCAGAGTTCAGGAATATAGATGATTAGTCTTAAGCTATATCATCTTATTAAATTTTGATTTTCCTCTACTGAACCACAAGAATTTGTTCTACTATCGGTCCACTATTGGATGTAATTCATTGGTCCATGATGGGCCACTATAAAGTGGGTTCTCATCAGGTCAATCTTCTGCTGATTCACACAGGGTCGCTAGAATGCTGATCCACACAGGGTTGATGGAATTCTGATCTACACAGGGTCGCTGGTATGAAAACCCAAACATGGTCATAGATATGTTGATCCACATAGTTTCACTTGATGTTGATCCACACCGGGTCACCAGTTGCTGATCCTCAACGGACCTCCTTAAAAATGGTCCTAGTCTGTAGCTATGATGTTGATTCAGATAGGGTCTCTATGATGATGATCCACACGGGATCGCTACTTCAATTGATATCCTACCACATGATTACCGCTCATAGCATGAATGATTATTGGAGAACCACTCTTCAACCCATCTGTTATATTTTAACAGGTACGAAGTCCTGCAAAAAAACAGACGCAAGGGAACACCCGATCATTGGGTTTCCTCCCTGACAGACGACGCGACGATCAGATACCCATTCTATGAGATATGGGAACTTCTATAAAAAAAGTTCTCGGTTGTATTTCTATTTTATCCCACACAATTCACATGTCAATCTCCATCAAAAATCACTTAGAGTATATCCAAAGGACTAACTTGTCATAGGGGTCCTTATTCGATAGACATCACGTCGTTCGGATGCTCGGTCAGTCAATTAAATCCATTTCTGTGAAATGTGGGTTATCGCACCTTGGTCCAACCTAGCTTAGTCGGGCCTTCTAGAATATGCTAAAGGTACCTTTTCCAAAAAATGGTTCAAAAACCACTGACGGCGTGTCAAAAAAACACTTGGTTCGTCAGTAACAAGTGTTTATTTATTCGGGGATCCGTTGGGGATGGGCTCAGTCTTACTCAATCTGACCGGCCCGACGCAACGGGTCATAGGGTATACCTAACCCCACTTGGGTATATATTATTAAGGTTCGGCCTGGTTCACTGAGTCCAGCCAGTCAGGGTAGTCCTGGTTCAGTTTGCGGGCACTTTTTGTAGTTGGCCTGGCCCACCAGGTGGGGCTCGGCCTAGCTATGTTGGCCTGTCGGACTGCTGGTCCAGCCTGGCCCACTGGGTGGTTCCGGTACGCGTGGTGGTTCCATCCCACTTGGAAGGCCCACGTCCGGATTTTTCCACCTAATGGCGGACCGATGTGCCCCGCTGGCCCTAGGGTTTCGTGGACTTTTGGCCAGCCGGTGGGGCACTACCCAACCACATGAATGTTCGATCGTTTGGCTGACCGGGTTCTGACAACAGGGCATGGCGCGAGGCCAAACCACTCCTTCCTGCCGCCACATTATAATTGTGATAGCTCCGCACCTCCACCTTATGCCGCAGCCCATTAGTTGCGACTACATATCACCGCCGGGGACGCCTACAGGCGCTGTCCTTGTCCCGTGTGGCTGGCTCGGTCATTTCTCCTTTGACCACCTTGGTGTGTCGTGGCGCGCCGCCTTCCACTGCCTCTGGGCAGTTTCCACGGGTCCTCAGACCTCCACTGGCTTCCACTGACATGGTGCGTTAGATGTTTCTTATCCGAGTCATCGGATATGCTTCGGTGGTCCGTTGTTGGTGTCGACTGCACCTAAGTCTCTCCCTCACTGCAACCGTCATAGTATGACCTGCTATTTCATGATGCCGTCAATCTGAGGAAAATGTTCCAGAAGAATGGAGAATGAGATAAGTAGTAGAGGGTCCAACATTTTTCATTTGGCCTATACCTTCTGTATTAATGTGATAGAAAGTGAGAGGATGGTAAAAAATAAAATATTACTTTTAAAAAATCTCCCTACCTAGAAGATACATTCACTAATGACGATTGACAGAACTCTTTTGTTGTTCTCATCAGTTCATGATTTTGTGGCACTCATCACCACTTGCTGAAACGGGTATCATTCTATAAGTGGTTGGTGTTGTGGTACTTTTCTAGAGCTTCCTCGCGTGGTGATTTTGTCCCTACACTCCAGCCTGAGCTCCATATAAATAGGAGATAGTAAGGGTGATTTACGCATGTGGAATTAATCAGGTTCATTTAATTAATGAACCATCCATGTTCTAATGGTGTGGTTATAAATAAAATAAAGCGGAGTTAATCCATTTAAAGGATTTACCTTTCGTTCATCCGCCCATGGCTTCTCGTCTGTTGTAAGAAAAGAAAAAAGAGAAATAAAATAACGTTGTTATTTTATTATTCTTTTAACTGTCAAAAAATATCATTTTCTCCCGACCATCTGTGGTTGAAGTGTAGCCTCTCATAAGTGAATCTCATTGCTAAGGATTCAATGGTTCCACTAGACATTAAATCTGATAACTTGTTCAAAAGTTCGATAATGACACTCCCACATTTACGGAACATACGATAAAAAAGTATAGAAAGACATTCCAGGCGCACCAGGCTTTAGAATTTGCACCTTCAAATTTCTCAAAATCGTAATAATTCTATATAATTAAAAACATTTAAATGAAAAATCCAGGTGTTTTCATTCTCCCCACATTATGGATTTTTATCTCTGAAAGACACAATATAGACTAATGAAACAAATGGGGGTACTAAGCATGAATATGAGCCTCCCGCTCCCATGTACTCTTTTGGAGGTTCTCATGCAGCCAGTGAATGCGATCCAGATGAATCGATCATCCATGAAGGACCCGCTCCTATTGAACCTCAATCTTGACTGGAACCTCTGTAAGCATCTCCCCATCATCAATGTCATTCTTACACCAGTCAATAACGTTGGATGGATCATGCACCTACTTCCTCAACTACGGATCATGAAAAACGTCATGCACCCTTTGAATTTTTGGGGTAATAGATATGAGATACCATACCTCACCAACTCTACTGAGAACCTGAAAGAGTATGTTGTACCTCAAAGATAGCTTACCGCCCCGACCAAATCACTGCAAACATCATCGAGGTGAGACCCATAGGAAGACATGGTCTCCCTCCCTAAACTCCAAAGGGCCCTATCTGCTATCATAATAATACATATATCTTCTATGTTCAGTCTTCATCAGAACCCGGATGATCTGTACCTTCTTAGTGGTAGCCCATACTGACTCTGGACCTGTAAGTGTTGACTCCGCCGGGTACGTCCAACATAGAGATGATCTGCATGTTCAACTCTACAAGGTCTCAAATGGTGCCATATTGATGGTGGAGTGATAGTTGGTGTTGTACACGAATTACACATAGGGATAGTGATCCGAACAACTATGGAAAAAATCTAGTACAAAATCACGAAGCATTCCTCCTATGTCTGAATGGTCTACTCTATCTGAACATCCATTTGTGGATGAAATGAAGTGCTCAAACTTAGCTGAGTCCCAAATGCCTCCTAAAATCCCTTCCAAAACCAGGATCTAAAATGTGTGTCATGGTCAGAGACAATAATCGATGTCACCCCATGGATCCATACAATCTCCATGACATAGAGGCATCCTAAACCCTCTACGGATCACATATAATGGAAGGGTAGGAAGTTGGATGACATGGTGAGTCTCTCAATGATTACTTAAATGGAATCTTAACCCCGGGATGTACACAATATCACAATCATTAAATCCATGGAAATACCATCCCACTTCATCTTCGGTTCTTCTATTGGTAGTGCTAATCTTTCTAGAACCTGATGCTTGGCCTTCATTTGCTGACATGTGAGGCATCGTGAAACAAACTCTTCCACTGCTTTCTTCATCCCTGGCCACTAGTGTTGATGTCAGAGTTCCTGGTACCTCTTCACCACACCAGGATGTTCCACCAGAGGGGACATATGGAACTCCCTCAAAACGTCATCCCAAAGGACCACTGGTACCTTGGTGCATCCTTTAAAGAGGATGATGTTCTTCCCACGTTCAAAAAATTCATCAGGTCCCTGTCCCGAGGATATCTAAGCACGACAAGACTCATAGTAAATGACCCCGAGATACGCCACCCTGACATACTGATGGAGTGGAGGAGTGACTGTCATATACTGGAGGTAAGCTGCTCCATCTCTATCCACAAAGGATATCAGCAAGGTGGATAGCTTCTCTACCACCTCACCCTACTATTATAGACCAAACCTCCTACATAGTGCTTCTGCTACTACGTTCCTCTTCCCAGAAGTGTAGAATATCAAGTCAGATTCCTGGAGGAACTCTATCCGATATCGTTGTCTTAGGATTAGGTACTTATGTGAAAAGATATACCTATGGATCTTGTGATTAGAGTAAACAATAAATCGTTCACCCATCAAGTAAGGTCGCCACATCCTTAAGGTAAAGTCCACTACTGCTAACTCCATGTAATGGGTAGTGTAGTTGTACTCATGATCTCTCATCTATCATGAACCATAAGATATCACTTCACACTCTGGAATTATAAAACATCCAAGTCAGGTCCACATCTGTCATAGTAGACTACATACCCAACATCCTTTTATGGTATCCTCCAGATGGGGGCACTCGTCAGCCTCTTTCTTAGCTCCTAAAAACCCTGATGGAATCTCTATGTAAACACAAAGGGTTTTCCCTTCTTCTTCAATGCTAACAAGGGCACCGACAATCTGGAAAATATTGAATTCTTGGATTACCATCTAGTCTGCTGGTGTCCCAACCAGGCAAAAAACTCTATCCACAGCCTCCAGCGGGTCCTCAGCTTCCTGCGTATCTGTCTTTCCTTGGAACCGCGAATACCTCTTCCAATAGAACACCTACAAAACGCTGAGTTGGGATGAATTGTCTGCAATTGGTGTTTCTTGTCGCAGCAACCCAATGCGTAATGGTGCAGCTGGTACACCACCTAACGGCAATATCTATATAAGAGGGAACTTCACTGAGGCCTCATTGCTCGGTGGCCCGTCATCGTGTAATCTCTCAGGAATCCTGGCAAGATGTCTACGTGGGAGTATCCAGAAAGAAAACAGGTGTGTCATGGTCAATAAGTCATACCCGGTGACCTGACTCAAAGAGGTAAAAAATAAGACAGTTCCAAAACACATGCAATCAATTCTTTCAGGAACGGAGTCGGAAATCAGAATTTTGGGTCCTGATGTATGTATATGTTGGAAAATACACCAACACTAGACTCCCCGAATAGAAAACCACACTCAAAACAGTTAACATTATTTATCTATTAAATGATCAGAGTCTAAGATCCATGGTAGAACTGATTCCTCTAATACCACTTGGTCACGACCCGTCCCTCAGGGCTCATGTCGTGACTACCCCAGGCCCACCTTCCAGAGGCTAGGGGTTTGCGAAAAATAATGAAAAAGGCATATCCCTATAATGGGAAGGCATTTCTATTAAACCATTACAAACACACAATCCATGAACATAACAAGAATCAACTACGAATTATACTCTTTCAAAAATAAGTGTACTGAAAGTAAAGGGGTAGGAATACAAGTCCAACTAAAATTAACATGTACAAATGATGAGAGAAAACTACTCTTAGGTTGTCCAATGAAGATCCTACTGGACGGGTAGGTACTGATCGTCTCCACATCTCTCCATGTCAGCCCGTCTACTCCGTGTACCGCATGGTCCTAGGTCTGTCAAGTCGTTGAACACCTACTCACTGTCTTCATAAGAATCAATAAGGTATGGGTGAATCCCATGCAAAGTGGATTAACAAAATACTCAGTAGGGACCCCAAGACTCCCAATGGTCTACCAGAGTTCCACAATGGAAAAACCACAAGGCTAGACTTCAATCAAAAAGTAGAAAGAAATAGTAATCTCACACCAGGTATACAACTCAACGTTCAAGAATATAGATGATTAGTCTTAAGATATATCATCTTATTCCATTTTTAAGTTCCTCAACCGAACCATTAAATGTTTCTCTATTATCTGTCCATTCTTGGACATAAGTCACTTTTCCACGACGGGCCACTATAAGGCGGGTCTTCGTCGGGTCACTCTACTGCTGATCCACACAGGGTCTCTAGAATGTTGATCGACACAGGGTCACAGGAATGATGATCCACACAGGGTCACTGGTATGCCGATCCACACGGGGTCACTAAAATTTTTATCTACACAGGGTCGCTCGATGAGGATCCACAAAGGGCTACTAGATGCTGATCTTTAATGGGAAGCTCTAAAACTAGTCATCATTGGGTATCTTTGTAACACCCGAGACTTTTATGAGAAATATTTTGTTTTTAAATCATCAAAAGAATCTTTCACTACACAAAACACTAGATTGTATTTCTTTACACGCAATCGCGGCCTTCCTCGATAGCTTTCATCGTACGCAATACTGAGATTCACTAAACAACGATATGCTATTAAAATATTATTAAAACTAGCAGTTATGAATAGTAATAACAACTTTTTGAAATTATATAAATTTTCATTTTCAAAATGGACTTCATTTTTGGATTCGGAATATCGAAATTAGCATAGGGTGAAATTTTGGTATATTTCTGAAACTTTCAATTTTTGATGAATAGTGAAACCACTAAGTGGTAGTTAAAAAAACTAAATTTTTCATAAAAATTAATTTTACTACTTCTGTGAGTGGAATTTCGAAAATCCGAGAGACACGGTTAATATCCAGGACTAAAATGTGGTTCAATGAGATGAAAATAATTTTTGGTGAAAAGTAACTTTTTACTTTTTTTTACCACGGTTAAAAGTAAATAGGGTAGTTAATGGTAAAAATGATAATATTATTACCCTAAAACATGTTCTAATTCTATTGGATAAGTTTAATTCGTCCTAAAACAACCTTACGAATAAAATATGACCATTTAGGCTCACATGGATTAGATTAGGACATTTATTATTAATTTATTTAAAGAAGGGTTAAAAGAGTTAAAATCAATGTTTAATAAGTAAATCATTTCTAATATGGCGTTATACATAAGATAAATTCGACTATAAATATTCATTAGAAATATAAAAATATTTCCTACATAATTTTATTTTATTTATAATTTTTAGATATTAAATACTTTAATTTATTTATGACACAATGATGATGCAGTAATTACCATAATAGTGAAAATTAAAATTATTGATATTATAAATAACCAAATAAATATAATTTGAGACTTTTTATGAATTACACTAATTTTCTAGGTTAATATGACCTGTTAGTATTGATTTAATTATCTTTTTTCGAAATAATCATTCTTTTATGATTTTCACAAAAAACAATTACTAAATAGTGTCAAAATTGACATAAAATAGTTTTTAAAACAAATATTATAATATTAATTGTTATTTTATTCCTAAAAATCTAAGGATCAGCAAAATGACTTAGATACAGTTATATATATTAATAATAAACAACTTGGGGTTCGTTTGGCTTGTCATAGTAAGTTTATTAACCTTATAGTGTAAGAACACAAGAAGACACGGTAAAAGTAAAATTATTTAACTTAATAATAAATATAAATGATAAGGTTAAAATAGGAACCTAAACTTGTATAAATTCTATTGGATGAGAGGATTTAGACTCATCCCCACCTTATCTTCGAAATAAATCAATTTGGAGCTATTTAAAACCGAATTTGGCTTTATAATAAAATAATATTTTTAGTTATTCCAAAGGTTCCCCTCTCCTCCCTTATAAAAGGGCACCTCCTACCCCTCTTCCTCACACCACATTGAGACTTCAAGCTCGGCCAAACCCTACCAATTTATTCTCTCCACTTCCCTAGAGACATCCTAGAGGTCCTGGTCTTCTTCAAAGACCAATTTTAGTTCCCTAAAAGGAGGTCTCAAAGAAGCGCTTCAAAGAAGAGGTAATGTCCGTTACCGATTCTTTCATCTTTATTTCTTCTTCCACTTCTTCTTCATTAGTTGTTTCATTATGAAGTAATAACATTAGTATCACTCATATAATTATATGTTATCATAAGTATGAAAAAACCCTATTTCAACATCTATCCATCCTACGGAATACGAAATCACCGCGCGTGCGTATGTACGGAATACCGTCTCCACGCCGTGGTGTAATCTGTTTTCCCCTACCACCTTTCTTGGATGGTTATAATGGTTTAAATAATCACTATATATGATTATTGTAAAATTTTATTGATTCTGAAATATTATACATACACTCCAATACAATTCCACGATCATGGGAACGATATCATCGCATGTGCATACGTACGGAATACCGTCTCCACGATGTGATGCGATTCGCTCTACCTGATATTCATTGAATAATGATTATATAAATGAATTGAATGAATAAATATGATATATAGTACATTAATACCATTCTGTAAATGATGTATCTATAACATAAAGAGAAGAATAAGAATTTATTCGACAAAACACACATAAGAACAAAAAGTTATAAACACCTGAATAACAAGTAGCAATGAAATATTACTACTAAGAAGATAATAATATGACCATATATGATATCATAACAATAATTATGATTCTGTAATAAGTCAATAACATTATTTAAATCATTATACTGGAGGTTTGGACAGTTACGAGGCAAATCGGACCTAAGGTAAGGGAAATATCACAATCTCATTTTTATCTGAGATTGTTTATACTTTGAAATTTATTGGGGTGTATTTTATCATCCACATACATGTTTCCTCAGTATGTAATATTATTTCCATCCACCTACAATTGTTTAAATCAAATTTTACCCTTTGGTGAGTTTTTAGTATAAGATATGAAAGGAATATTTTTTCTTTCTTCATACGAGGTACTTTTTGACTTTTCCGACAAAAGTACGAGAATAATGTTTTTTGTAACTTATACGGCATGAATGGATTTTTAAAACATTATTTACAAGAAGATTCCTTTACTTGGTTCACGTTTATTTTTAATCAACTTCTTTTAGTTTAAAATTGTATGACATGTTAAGAAAAGAAAAAATGGTTTTGAAGTAGAAAGGATATTTTCCTCAAGAATGGAGTTCAAGTGTTTTATCATAATTATTTTCCATATAAGATAATATAGGGTTATGTTTCTATCCATATTATTACGTTGATTTGATTATGTTGTGACGGAAATATTTTTATGAATTCATTTATCTTTTATGAATTGTTTTATGATGACATTTTGTTTAAGAATCCCATTTTTATTACATGGGTTCTGCAATGATGTATGATTTATGATTTTGTGGCACACATAAGAATGGTATCATTATGAGATGGGTGGGACCTATATCTCCCTCCAATGCAGAGGGTAAAGATTTTATATCTCATGAGATAGACATGGCTGGAATGGCAGGCTATACCGGTTCAGTGAAACAAGACCGAAACGCGGAGTGAACTCGGTTCAGAAATGGACTTTGTCCACTAAGATAGTCTTGGCAATGAGTCTTGACTAATAAGAAATGATTCTCTATGATTATGTGTGTATTACAAAAATTTTCATGTTTTATGTTATGATTATTGGGATTTCATTTCACTACTATGATTTATCCCATGTTGTGAAATTATGCTCTCTTTTACAGATTAAGATTTCCAAAATGTTATGTTCTTATGAATATGATGTGATTGATATTTCTTTTGTTTACCCTTTCTGAGAATTTGAGCTCACCCTTTTGTATGTTTTCTTTCCCCAAGTTCGGAAGAATGTTATTAAGTAATATATTCCAAAAGGTACTATAGATATGATGAAATAAATGGGAGACATTGTTGACGATTTATGAACCAGTTTATGTTTCCCAGTTTCTAAAGACACTATACATATATGGTCCTTTCCTGGTTTTTTTATATGTTGTAATAAGTGTGCTTCAATTTTGAAGTAATAACAATGTATGTAATGTATGGGTCGTTATAGTTGGTATTAGAGGAAAGGTATAGTCAACCTTTGGAAACTAGGATGTGAAAGCCTTAGTAAGAACCCTAAGGATAAGTCCAAGCATAGAACACAATCATAATGTTTTAGAAATGGACATGAATAACCTAGGATAAGACCTTAAGTGTGAAATTTTATTCTTGATTACGTGGTTTTCCAATTATAATTAGTGTTTCTCACACTATTCTTCTTGGTTTTAGTCAATGGCTGGAACCCGAAGGAACCGTGTTAATGCGAAATTTGACGGGAAATGCAATGATTATCCCCCTGAGCAACCAAACGTTATGGGAGATGGAATGAAAAATCTTTTATCCATGCTCACACAACTTTCTCAAGCTATGAATCATGCAGAACTTCCAAACGAGCAAAGGAAAGAGAAAAATTCTGTTGAATCCTTCATGAGACAGCGTCCACCTTCATTCAGCAGGTCTACAGATCCATTAGTTGCTGAACAATGGATTAGTACTACTGAAAAGATATTTTCAGTTCTTCAATGTTCTGAACATGATAAAGTCATCCTAGCAGTGTATCGTTTGAAAGGTGATGCTAATCAATGGTGGAATCTTATCAAGAATACGAGGCAAAGAGATGAAATTGAGTCAATGGAATGGGATGAGTTCAAGAACTTATTTTTCAATAAGTACTTCCCTCGTATTCTCTAAACAAAGATGGAGAAAAAGTTTCTTGAACTATAGCAAAAGGATGATGAATCTATTGGTACCTATGAAACAAATTTTACAAGACTTACAAGGTACGCTTCTGGTATTATTATCCAACCTGAGAGTAATATTGATAAATTTTTTATTGGCTTAAAACCAAGTCTTCGAAGGGATTTAGCCATAAGGGACTTCAATAGATACGAGGAAATCGTTCGATGTGCTCTCAAAGTCGAGATGGAGATTGGATTAACCCATCAGTCATATGGGTTTGATAAGAAGAGGAAAATGGAATTCAAAGGAAAATCTAAAGAGCACACTGAAAAGAAGATGAGCTATCCCTTATGCTCAATGTGTGGAAAGAAACATGGAGGGAGTTGTCTTAAAGGGACAAGTAAATGTTTCAAATGTGGAAAGGAAGGTTATCGGGCATTTGAATGCCGCAATGATGGGAAGAAGATATCTAATGATGCAAACAAAGGAAGGGACACACGGAATGAACCTACTACACTTCAATGTTTCAATTTCAAGGAGATGGGGCATTATGCCAATCCATTCCCAAATCCAAGGGTTGATGATGATGGTCGATGTCAAAAAACTCTTAAGGCTAATGACAAAGGAAAGTCACATGAAATTTCTATCAGCGATGTGGAGTATGATAATGATGTGGTGAAAGGTACACTTACCATCCACTCTAAAGTAGAAAATGTTTTATTTGATTTTGGATCCACCCACTCTTTTATTTATGAAGATTTTTCTAAGGATATCACCATATTACCTCAACAATTAGATGTTGAGTTAGCTGTGACAACCCCTAATGGTACAACAGTTGCATCAAAAGTTTATAATTCTTCTCTGATTGATGTTTTTGGGAAAGTGCTTCCTGCAAATCTTGTGATCCTTCCTATAGTGGAATTTGATGTGATTCATGGCATGGATTGACTTTCTTTATATGGAGCTCATATAAATTGCCAAGGAAGGGAAGTCACATTTCATATTCCAGATCAATCTATGATCGTCTATCGATGCAAGGATAAACATAACCTTACAGTGGAAATTTCTTCCATATTATGGGTCTTGATTCCACTAAATGAAGGTTATTTATCTCAAATGGTTGGTGAGAAACTCACGATTAATAATATTCCCATTTTACGGGAGTTTGATGATGTCATTCCGGAGGAATTGTCGGGTCTTCCACCAAATCGTGAAGTTGAGTTTTCAATAGAACTCGTACCGGGTGCTTTCCCTATTTCAAAGACACCTTATAGAATGGCCGCAATTGAGTTATAGGAATTGAAGATGCAACTCCAAGATAATCTTGATAAAGGATTCATACGCCCAAGTGTGTCACCTTGTGGAGCACCTGTTCTGTTTGTTAAGATGAAAGATGGATCAATGAGACTCTGTATTGATTATAGAGAACATTACAAGATCACCATCAAGAACAAATATCCTCTCCCACGCATTGATGACTTATTTGACCAACTATGAGGAGCTCAATACTTTTCCAAGATTGATCTTCATTCAGGGTATCACCAATTAAGGTTCAAAAGGGAGTATATACAAAAGATGGCTTTCCGTACAAGGTATGGACACTATGAATTTATAGTGATGCCATTTGGTCTTACTAATACCCCTACTATGTTCATGGATATGATGAATAGAGTATTTAGAGACTATCTTGATCAGTTTGTGGTAGTCATTATAGACGACATTCTTGTATATTCAAAGAGAAAGGAAGAACATGAAGATCACTTGAGAATTATATTGAAGACCCTGAGAAAGGAGAAGATTTATGCCAAATTTACCAAATGTGAATTTTGGATTCAAAGAGTTTCATTTTTGGGTCACATAATCTCAAAAGAGGGGATATCTGTGGATCCAGCAAAAACAGAGGTTATCGAAAGATGGTCGAGACCAACAACAGTAACTGAGATCCGAAGTTTTCTTGGTTTGGCTGGATATTATCGACGATTTGTGAATGATTTTTCATGATTATCTAATCCACTCACCAAGTTGACTCGGAAAGGAGTTAAGTTTGTTTGGACGGAGGAATGTGAAGAGAATTTCAAGGAGTTTAAAAGAAGGTTATCCAGTGCACCTGTGCTCACACTGCCTTGTAGTGGAGAAAGGCTTGTGATCTACAGTGATGCATCCAAGAAGGGACTGGGATGTGTTCTCATGCAAAATGATATGGTGATTGCTTATGCCTCACGACAGTTGAAAATCCATGAGCAAAATTACCCAACTCATGATTTGGAGTTAGCTGTGGTAATCATTACATTAAATATTTAGAGTCATTACCTTTATGGTGAAAGGTGTGATATTTATTATGATCATAAAATTTTAAAGTATATTTTCACACAAAAGGAGATGAATATGTGCAAGAGAAGATGGTTGGAGCTAATTAAGGATTACAACTGCTCAATTCATTACCACCCTGGGAAAGAAAACAAGTTGGAAGATGCATTAAGTCGACAAGACCATGCCAGTTTATCCATGATGAGGATCAAAAAAGATCAAATATTTATGGATTTACAAAGGATGGATCTTGGAATTATAATGGAAGTGGTAAAATCGTATCTTTCTCAAATGAATGTTCAACCATCTATACATGTGAAGATTAAAGATGCACAGAAAGAAGATGTCGAGTTACAAAAGAATGTGATAAATTTTCTTGAATTCAACCTTGATTGTGATGGGATAATAAAGTTCAGGAATTGGGTTTGTGTTCCTCCCATCCCTGAATTAAAGAAGGAGTTACTGGATGAGGCTCATAGTTCTTAATTCTCTATTCATCCTGAATCACGAAGATGTATAGGGACCTGAAAGAGTACTTCTAGTGGGATGGATTGAAAAGAGATGTTGTTGAATATGTCTCTCGATGCTTGGTTTGTCCGCAAGTTAAAGCTGAGAGACAGAAGTCTAAGGTGATGTTACAACCATTACCCACACCAGAATGGAAATGGGAAAACATCACTATGGACTTTGTTACAGGACTTCCTAAAACATCCAAATGCAATAATGATATCTGGGTCATAGTTGATCGTCTTACAAAGTCTGCTCACTTCATCGCTATTAGTGAGGATTTCTCTCTGGATCAGCTTTCCAGGATATATGTAAAGGAAGTGGTAAGATTTCATGGAGTACCGCTTTCTATTATATCTGATCGGGACCCGAGGTTTACCTCGATGTTCTGGCAAAGTCTTCAGCATACTCTGGATACAGAGTTGAGTTTCAGCACTGCTTATCATCCCCAAACAGATGGTCAGTCTGAGAGAACAATCCAAAATCTGGAATATATATTGAGAGCTTGCTCTATGGATTTCAAAGGCGGTTGGGATCAACAACTACCTTTGGTGGAATTGATTTATAATAATAGCTTTCAGTCCAGTATTCAGATGGCTCCTTATGAAGCTCTCTATGGAAAGAAATGCAGGGCTCCAACTTGCTGGGATGAAGTTGGGGAAAGAAAGCTATTAGGACCTGATCTCGTTGATGAAATGGCAGAAAAGGTCAAATATATTCAACAACACATAACAACACCTCAGAGTTGACAGAAAAGTTATGTTGACAACCGAAGAAAAGACCTAGAGTTCGAAGTGGGTGATAAAGTGTTCTTACGAATATCTCCCTGGAAGAGGTTCATGAGATTTGGAAAGAAGGGGAAGTTGAGCCCTAGATATATCGGTCCTTTCGAAATACTGGATCTTGTTGGGAAGGTAGCTTACAGATTGGCGCTTCCACCGAATCTCTCTCAATATCACGATGTGTTCCATGTATCTCTCCTGAGAAAGTACATACTTGATCCTTCACATGTACTCAGCTCAGAAGTTCTACCGCTGGAGCAAGATCTTTCTTATGAAGAATAACCGATAGAGATTCTAGATCGTAGCGAAAAAGTCCTACAGAACAAGACCACTCTCTTGGTGAAAGTTTTATGGAGGAACCACCAATTAGAAGAAGCTACATGGGAACTTGAGGATATGATAAGGGAGAGGTATCCTCATCTTTTTGTTACAAAGTGACGAATTTCGATGGCGAAATTCATTCTAAGGGGGGTAGAATGTAACACCCGAGACTTTTATGAGAAATATTTTGTTTTTAAACCATCAAAGGAATATTTCACTACACACAACACTATATTGGCTTGCTTTACACGCAATCACGACCTTCCTCGATAGCTTGCGTCGTACGCAATACTGAGTTTCACTAAACAACGATATGATATTAAAATATTATTAAAAATAGCCGTTATGAATTGTAATGACCACTTTTAGAAATTTTATTTATTTTATTTTTCAAAACGGACTTCATTTTTGTATTTCGAATATCTAAATTATCCTAGGGTGAAATTTTGATATTTTTCTGAAAACCTTCAATTTTTGATGAATAGTGAAACCACTAAGTGGTAGTTAAAAAAACTGAATTTTTCATAAAATATAATTTTACCGCTTCTGTGAGTGGAATTTCGAAAATACGAGAGACACGGTTAATATCAAGGACTAAAATGTGGTTCAATGAAATGAAAATAATTTTTGCTGAATAGTAACTTTTTACTTTATTTTTACCACGGTTAAAAGTAAATATTGTAGTTAAGGGTAAAAATGATATTATTACTACCCTAACACATGTCCTAATTCTATTGGATAAGTGTAATTCGACCAAAAACAACCTTAGGACTAAAATATGACCATTTAGGCCCACATGGATTAGATTAGGACATTTATTATTAATTTATTTAAAGAAGGGTTAAAATAGATAAAATCAAAGTTTAATAAGTAAATCATTTCTAATATGGGGTTATACAGAAGATAACTTCGACTATAAATATTCATTAGAAAGATAAAAATATTTCCTACATAATGGTATTTTATTTATAATTTTTAGACATTATATAATTTAATTTATTTATGACACAATGATGATGCAGTAATTACCATAATAGTGAAAAATTAGAATTATTGATATTATAAATACCCAAATAAATATAATTTGAGACTTTTTATGAATTAAAATAATTTTTTAGGTTAATATGACATGTTATTATTTATTTAATTAACTTTTTTCGAAATAATAATTCTGTTAGGATTTGCACAAAAATCAATTACTAAATAGTGTCAGAATTGACATAAAATAGTTTTTAAAACAAATATTATATTATTAATTGTTATTTTATTTTTAAAAATCTAAGGATCGGCCAAATGTCTTATATAAGGATATAGTTATTAATAATAAACAACTTGGGGTTCGTTTGCATTGTTATAGTGAGTTTATTAACCTTATAGTGTAAGAACACAAGAAGATACGGTAAAAGTAAAATTATTTAACTTAATGTTAAATCTAAATGATAAGGTTAAAATAGGAACCTAAACTTGTCTAAATTATATTTGATGCGAGGATTTCGACCCATCCACCCCTTATCTTCGAAATAAATCAATTTGGAACTATTTAAAACCGAATTTGGCTTTATAATAAAAAAATATTTTTTGTTATTCCAAAGGTGCCCCTCTCCTCCCTTATAAAAGGGCACCTCCTCCCCCTCTTCCTCACAGCACTTTGAGCCTTCATGCTCGGCCAACCCCTACCAATTTCTTCTCTACACTTCCCTAGAGACATCCTAGAGGTCCTGGTCTTCTTCAAAGACCAATTTTAGTGCCCTAAAAGGAGGTCTTAAAGAAGCGCTTCAAAGAAGAGGTAATGTCCGTTACCGATTCATTCAACTTTATTTCTTCTTTCACTTCTTATTCTTTAGTTGTTTCATTATAGTTAATAACATAAGTATCACTCATATACTGATATGTTATTATAATAATGAAACAACCCTATTTCAACATCTATCCATCCTACGGAAAACGAAATCACGGCGCATGCGTACGTACGGAATACCATCTCCACGCCGTGGTGTAATCTATTTTCCCCCACCACCTTACTTGGATGGGTATAATGGTGTAAATAATGACTATATATGATTATTGTAAAATGATATTGATTCTTAAATAGTATACATACACTCCAACACAATTCCACGATCATGGGAACGATATCATCGCTCGTGCGTACGTACGGAATACCGTCTCCACGATGTGATGCGATTCGTTCTACATGATCTTCATTGCATAATGATTATATAAATGAATTTAATGAATTAATATGATATACAGTACATTAATAACCTTTGGGAAATGATTTATCTATAACCTAATGATAAGAATAAGAATTTATTCGACAAAACACGCATAAGAACAAAAAGTTATAAACACCCGAATAACAAGTAGCAATGAAATATTACTACTAAGAATCTAAGAATATGACCATATATGATATCATAACAATAATTATGATTCTGTAATAAGTCTATAACATTATTTAAATCGTTATACAGGAGGTTCAGACACTTACGAGGCAAATCGGACCTAAGTTAAGGGAAATATCACAATCTCATTTTTATCCGAGATTGTTTATACTTTGAAATTTACTGGGGTGTATTTTATCATCCACATCTATGTTTCCTCAATATGAAATATTATTTCCATCCACCTAAAATTTTTTAAATCCAATTTACCCTTCGGTGAGTTTTTAGTAAAAGATATGAAAGGAATCTTTTGTCGTTTTTCGTACGAGGTACTTTTTGACTTTTCCGATAAAAGTATAAGAATAATGTTTTTTTTAACTTAGACGGCATGAATGGATTTTTAAAAAATTATTTCCTAGAAGCTTCCTTTACATGTTTCATGTTTATTTTTAATCAACTTCTTTTAGTTTAAAATTGTATGACAAGTTAAGAAAGTAAAAAATGTTTTTGAAGTAGAAAGGATATTTTCCTCAAGAATGGAGTTCACGTGTTTTATCAAAATTATTTTCCATATAAGATAATATAGTGTTCTATTTCAATCCCTATTTTTACATTTATTTGATTATGTTGTGATGGAAATATTTTTATGAATTCAATTATCTTATATGAATTGTTTTTTGATGAAATTTTGTTTAAGAATCCCATTTTTATTACATGGGTTATGCACTGATGTATGATTTATGATTTTGTGGCACACATAAGAATGGTATAATTATGAGATGGGTTGGACCTATATCTACCTCCAATTAATTGGGTAAAGATTTTATATCTCATGAGATAGACATGGCTGGAACGGCAGTTTATACCGGTTCAGTGAAATTGGACTGAAACGAGGAGTGAACTCGGTTCAGAAATGGACTTTGTCCACTAAGATAGTTTTGGCAATGAGTCTTGACTAATAAGAAATGATTCTCTATGATTATTTGTATATGACATAAAGTTTCATGTTTTAAGTTATGATTATTGGGATTTCATTTCACTACTATGATTTATCCCATGTTATGAAATTATTCTATCTTTTGCAGATTGAGATTTCTAAAATGTTATGTTATTATGAATATGATGTGATTGATATTTCTTTTGTTTACCCTTACTGAGCAATTGAGATCACCCTTTTGTATGTTATATTTCCACAGGTCAAGAAGAAGGTTTTTAAGTAAGATATGCCAAAAGGGACTATAGATATGATGAAATAAATGGGAGACAGTGTAGACGATTAATAAACTAGTTGTTTATGTTTCCCAGTTTCTAAAGACACTATACCTATACGGTCCATTCCTGGTTTTGTTATATGTTGTTATAAGTGTGCTTCAAATTTGAAGTAATAAAAATTTATGTAAAGTATGGGTTGTTATAGTTGGTATCAGAGGAAAGGTAGAGTCAGCCTTTGGAAACTAGGATGTGAAAGCCTTAGTAAGAACCCTAAGGATAAGTCTAAGCATAGAACACAATCATAGTGTTTTAGAAATGGCAATGAATAACCTAGGATAAGACCTTAAGTGTGAAATTCTATTCTTGATTATGTGGTTTTCCTATTATAATTAGTGGTGCTCACACTATTCTTCTTGGTTTTAGTCAATGGATAGAACCCGAAGGAACCGTGTTAATGCGGAATGCGACGGGCAATGCAATGATTGTCCCCATGAGCAACCAAACGTTATTGGAGTTGGAATGCAAAATCATGTATCCATTCTCACACAACTTTCTCAAGCTATGAATCATGGAGGAATTCCAAATGAGCAAAGTAAAGAGCAACATTCTGTTGAATCCTTCATGAGACAACGTCCACCTTCATTCAGCGGGTCTACTGATCCATTAGTTGGTGAACAATGGATTCGTACTACTAAATTGATATTTTCAGTTCTTCAATGTTCTGAACATGATAAATTCATCCTAGCAGTGTATCTTTTGGAAGGTGATGCTGATCAATGGTGGAATCTTATCAAGAATACAGGAAAAGAGATAAAATTGAGTCCACGGAATGGGACGAGTTCAAGAACTTATTTTTCAATAAGTACTTCCCTCGTATTCTCCGAACAAAGATGGAGAAAGAGTTTCTTGAACTAAATAAAAAGGATGATGAATCTGTTGGTACCTATAAAGAAAATTTTACAAGACTTTCAAGGTACGCTTCTGGTATTATTATCCAACCTTAGAGTTAGATCGATCGATTCTTTAGTGGCTTAAAACCAAGTATTCGAAGTGCCTTAGCCATAAGGTACTTCAATAGCTACGAGGAAATTGTTCGATGTGCTCTCAAAGTCGAGATGGATATTGGAGTGACCCATCAGTCATATGGGTTTGATAAGAAGAGGAAAATGGAATTCAAAGGAAAATCTAAAGAGCACACTGAAAAGAAGATGAGCTATCCCTTATGCTCAATGTGTGGAAAGAAACATGGAGGGAGTTTTCTTAAAGGGAAAAGTAAATGTATCAAATGTGGAAAGGAAGGTCATCGAGCATTTGAAAGCCGAAATTATGGGAAGAAGATATCAAATGATGCAAACAAAGGAAGGGACACACAGAATGAACCTACTACACTTCAATGCTTCAAGTGCAAGGAGATTGGGCATTATGCCAATCAGTGCCCAAATCCAAGGTTTGATGATTATGGTAGACGTAAACAAACTCTTAAGGCTAAAGACAAAGGAAAGTCACATGCAATTTCTATCAGCGATGTGGAGTACGATAACGATGTGGTGAAAGGTACACATAACATCCACTCTAAAGTAAAAAATGTTTTATTTGATTCTGCATCCACCCACTCTTTTATTTCTGAATATTTTTCTAAGGGTATAACTGTATTACCTCAAAAATTCGATGTTGAGTTAGCTGTGACAACCCCTAATGGTACAACAGTAGCATCAATAGTTTATAATTCTTCTCCGATTGAAGTGTGTGGGAAATTGCTTCCTGCAAATCATGTGATCCTTCCTATCGTAGAATTTGATGTGATTCTTGGCATATATTGGCTTTATTTATATGTATCTCATATCAATTTCCAAGGAAGGGAAGTCACATTTCATATTCCAGATCAATCTATGATCGTCTATCGATGCAAGGATGAACATAACCTTCCAGTGGAAATTTCTTCCATATTATGGGTCTCGATTCCACTAAATGTAGGTTATTTATCTCAAATGGTTGTTGAGAAACTCACGATTAAGAATATACCCATTGTACGGGAGTTTGATGATATCTTTCCGGAGGAATTGTTGGGTCTTCCACCAAATTGTGAAGTTGAGTTTTCAATATAACTCATACCGGGTGCTTTGCCTATTTTGAATACACCTTATATAATGTCCCCAATTGAGTTGCAAGAATTGAAGAAGCAACTCCAAGAGAATCTTGATAAAGGATTCATACGCCCTAGTGCGTCACCTTGGGGAGCACCTGTTCTGTTTGTTAAGAAGAAAGATGGATCAATGAGGCTCTACATTGATTATCGAGAACTTAACAATATCACTATCATGAACAAATATCCTCTCCCACGCATTGATGACTTATTTGACCAACTACGAGGAGCTCAATACTTTTCCAAGATTGATCTTCATTCAGGGTATTACCAATTAAGGGTCAAAAGGAGGATATACCAAAGACAACATTCCGTACATGGTATGGACACTATGAATTTATAGTGATGCCATTTGGTCTTACTAATGCGCCTGCTATCTTCATGGATCTGATGAATAGAGTCTTTAGAGACTATCTTGATTAGTTTTTGGTATTCTTTATAGACGATATTATTGAATATTCAAAGAGCAAGGAAGAACATGAAGATCACTTTAGAATTATATTGAAGACCCGGAGAAAGGAGAATCATTATGCCAAATTTACCAAATGTGAATTTTGGCTTCAAAGAGTTTCACTTTGGGTCACATAATCTCAAAAGAGGGGATATCTATGGATCTAGCAAAAACAGAGGTTATAGAAAGATGGTCGAGACCAACAACAGTAACTGAGATCCGAAGATTTCTTGGTTTGGATGTATATTATCTACGTTTTTTGAATGATTTTTCACGATTATCTAATCCACTCACCAAGTTGACTCGGAATGGAGTTAAGTTTGTCTGGATGGAGGAATGTGAAGTGAATTTCAAGGAGTTGAAAAGATGGTTATCCAGTGCACCTGTGCTCACACTGCCTTGTAGTGGAGAAAGGTTTGTGATCTACAGTGATGCATCCAAGAAGGGACGGCGATGTGTTCTCATGCAAAATAATATGGTGGTAGCTTATGCCTCACGACAGTTGAAAATCTAGGAGAAAAATTACCCAACTCAGGATTTGGAGTTAGCTGTGGTAATATTTGCATTAAAGATTTGGAGGAATTTCCTTTATGGTAAAAGGTGTGATATTTATACTGATCATAAAAGTTTAAAGTATATTTTCACACAAAAGGAGATGA
This sequence comes from Viscum album, assembly GCA_963277665.1. Taxonomy (NCBI): domain Eukaryota; kingdom Viridiplantae; phylum Streptophyta; class Magnoliopsida; order Santalales; family Viscaceae; genus Viscum; species Viscum album. The sequence goes on along the minus strand of OY728141.1, from coordinate 510,409,479 downwards.
ATATGCACCAGAGAAGATGGATAAAGATGATTAAGGATTACGAGTGCTCAATTCATTACCACCCTGGGAAAGCAAACAAGGTGGCAGATGCATTAAGTCGACAAGACCATGCCAATTTATCCATGATGAGGATCACAAAAGATCCAATATTAATCGATTTACAAAGGATGGATCATGGAAATATAATGGAAGGGGGAAAATATTATCTTTATCAAATGAATGTTCAACCATCTATACATGTGAAGATTAAAGAGGAATAGAATGAAGATGTCTAGTTACAAAATAAGGTGATAAATGTTCCTGAATTCAACCTTGATTGTGATGGGATAATAAAGATCAGGAATCGGGTTTGTGTTCCTCCCATCCCTGAATTAAAGAAGGAGATACTAGATGAGGCTCATAGTTCTTAATTATCTATTTATCCTGGAAGCACGAAGATGTATAGGGACCTGAAAGAGTACTTCTGGTGGGATGGCATGAAAAGAGATGTTGCTGAATATGTCTCTCGATGCTTGGTTTGTCAGCAAGTTCAAGCTGAGAGACAGATGTCTAAGGGGATGTTTCAACCATTACCCATACCCAAATGGATATGGGAAAACATCACTATGGACTTGGTCAGAGGACTTCCTAAAACATCAAAAGGAAATAATGATATCTGGGTCATAGTTGATCGTCTTACAAAGTCTGCACACTTCATCGCGATTAGTGAGGATTTCTCTCTGGATCAGCTTTCCGGGATTTATGTAAAGTGGTACGATTGCATGGAGTACCACTTTCTATTATATCTGATCCGGATCTGAGGTTTACCTCGATGTTCTGGAGAAGTCTTCAGTATACTCTGGATACAGAGCTGAGTTTCAGCACTGCTTATCATCCTCAAACAGATGGTCAGTCTGAGAGAACAATTCAAACTCTAGAAGATATGTTGAGATCTTGCTCTGTGGATTTCAAAGTTGCTTGGGATCAACACCTACCTTTGGTGGAATTTTCTTATAATAATATCTTTCACTCCATTATTCAGATGGATCCTTATGAGACTCTCTATGGAAAGAAATGTAGGACTCCAACTTGCTAGGATTAAGTTGGGGAAAGAATTCTATTAGGACCTGATCTCGTTGATGAAATGGAAGAAAAGGTCAGATCTATTCAATAACACATAAGAGCAGCTCAGAGTCGATAGAAATGTTATGACGACAACCGAAGAAAAGTCCTAGAGTTCGAAGTGGGTGATAAAGTGTTCTTACGAATATCTCCTTGGAAGAGGGTCAGGGGATTTGGAAAGACGGGGAAGTTGAGCACTAGATATATCGGTCCTTTCGAAATACTGGATCATGTTGGGAAGGTAGCCTACCGATTGGCGCTTCCACCGAATCTCTCTCAAGTTCACGATGTGTTCCTTGTATCTCTCCTGAGAAATTACATACCTGATCCTTCACATGTACTCATCTCAGAAGTTATACTGATGGAGAAAGATCGTTCATATGAAGAACAACCGATAGAGATTCCAGATCGTAGTGAAAAATTCATATGGAACAAGACCACTTACTTGGTGAAAGTTTTATGGAGGAACCACCAATTAGAAGAAGCTACATTGAAACATGAGGATATGATAAGGGAGAGGTATCCTCATCTTTTTGTTACAAAGTGACGAATTTCGAGGGAGAAATTCATTCTAAGGTGGGTAGAATGTGACACCCGAGACTTTTATGAGAAATATTTTGTTTTTAAATCATCAAAGGAATCTTTCACTACACACAACAGTATATTGTCTTGCTTTACACACAATCGCAACCTTCTTTGATAGCTTGCGTCGTACGTAATACCGAGTTTCACTAAACAACGATATGCTATTAAAATATTATTAAAACTAGCCGTTATGAATAGTAATAACCACTTTTTGAAATTTAATAAATTTTATTTTTCAAAATGGCCTTCATTTTTGGATTCGGAATATCGAAATTAGCCTAGGGTGAAATATTGGTATTTTTCTGAAAACTTTCAATTTTTGAAGAATAGTGAAACCACTAAGTGGTAGTTAAAAAAACTGAATTTTTCATAAAACTTTATTTTACCACTTCTGTGAGTGGAATTTCAAAAATCCAAGAGACCCGGTTAATATCAAGGACTAAAATGTGGTTCAATGAGATGAAAATAATTTTTGTTGAATAGTTACTTTTTACTTTTTTTTACCACGGTTAAGAGTAAATAGGGTAGTTAAGGGTAAAAATGATATTATTATTACCCTAAAACATGTCCTAATTCTATTGGATAAGTGTAATTCGACCAAAAACAACCTTAGGAATAAAATATGACCATTTAGGCCCAGTTGGATTAGATTATGACATTTATTATTAATTTATTTAAAGAAGGGTTAAAATAGTTAAAATCAATGTTTAATAAGTAAATCATTTCTAATATGGGGTTATACATAAGATAAATTCGACTATAAATATTCATTAGAAATCTAAAAATATTTCCTACATAATGGTGTTTTATTTATAATTTTTAGACATTAAATAATTTAATTTATTAGGACACAATGATGATGCAGTAATTACCATAATTGTAAAAAATTAGAATTATTGATATTGTAAATACCCAAATTAATATAATTTGAGACTTTTTATGAATTACAATAATTTTATAAGTAAATATGACATGTTAGTATTTATTTAAATAACGTTTTTTGAAATAATAATTCTGTTATGATTTTCACAAAAATCAATTAATAAATAGTGTCAAAATTGACATAAAATAGTTTTTAAAACAAATATTATATTAGTAATTGTTATTTTATTCCTAAAAATCTAAGGATTGGCGAAATGACTTAGATAAGGTTATATATATTAATAATAGACAACTTGGGCTTCTTTTTCCTTGTTATAGAAACTTTATTAACCTTATAGTGTAAGAACAAAAGAAGACACGGTAAAAGTAAAATTATTTAACATAATGTTAAATCTAAATGATAAGGTTAAAATAGGAACCCAAACATTTCTAAATTCTATTGGATGAGAGGATTTAGACCCATCACCACCTTATCTTCGAAATAAATCAATTTTGAGCTATTTAAAACCTAATTTGGATTTATAATAAAATAATATTTTTATTTATTCCAAAGGTGCCTCTCTCCTCCCTTATAAAAGGGAACCTCCTCCCCCTCTTCCTCACACCACATTGAGCCTTCATGCTCGGCCAAACCCTGCCAATATCTTCTCTCCACTTCCCTAGATACATCCTAGAGGTCCTCTTATTCTTCAAAGACCAATTTTAGTTCCCTAAATGGAGGTCTCAAAGAAGCGCTTCAAAGAAGAGGTAATGTCCATTACCGATTCTTTCATCTTTATTTCTTCTTCCACTTCTTCTTCTATAGTTTTTTAATTTTGAAGTAATAACATCAGTATCACTCATATACTGATATGTTATTATAAATATGAAACAACCCTATTTCACCATCTATCCATCCTACGGAAAACTAAATCACCGCGCGTGCGTACGTACGAAATACCTTCTCCACGCCGTGGTGTAATATATTTTCCCCCACCACCTTACTTGGATGGGTATAATGGTGTAAATAATGACTATATATGATTATTGTAAAATTATATTCATTCAGAAATAGTATACATACACTCCAATACAATTGCACGATCATGGGAACGATATAATCGCTCGTGCGTACGTACGGAATACCGTCTCCACGATGTGATGCGATTTGTTCTACATGATCTTCACTGCATAATGGTTATATAAATTAATTGAATGAATAAATATGATATATAGTACATTAATACCATTCTGGAAATGATGTATCTATAATTTAAAGAGAAGAATAAGAATTTATTCGACAAAACACGCATAAGAACAAAAAGTTATAAACACCCGAATAACAAGTAGCAATTAAATATTACTACTAAGATGCTAAGAATATGACCATATATGATATCATAACAATAAATATGATTCTGGAATAAATCAATAACATTATTTAAATCATTATACAGGAGGTTCGGACAATTACGAGGCAAATCAGACCGAAGGTAAGGGAAATATCACAATCTCATTTTATACAAGATTGTATATACTTTGAGATTTATTGGGGTGTATTTTATCATCCACATCCATGTTTCCTCAATATGTAATATTATTTCCATGAACCTACAATTGTTTAAATCCAATTTTACCCTTCGGTGAGTTTTTCGTAAAAGATATGAAAGGAATCTTTTGTCGTTTTTCGTACGAGGTACTTTTTGACTTTTCCGACAAAAGTATGAGAAGAATGTTTTTTAACTTATACCGCATGAATGGATTTTTGAAAAATTATTTCCAAAAATCTTCCTTTACATGTTTCAAGTTTATTTTTAATCAAAATCTTTTAGTTTAAAATTATATGACATGATAAGAAAGGAAAAAATGTTTTTGAAGTAGAAAGGATATTTTCCTCAAGAATGGAGTTCAAGTGTTTTATCAAAATTATTTTCCATATAAGATAATATAGGGTTCTATTTCTATCCCTATTACTACATTGATTTGACTATGTTTTGATGGAATTATTTTTATTAATTCCTTTATCTTATATGAATTGTTTTATGATGACATTTTGTTGAAGAATCCCATTTTTATTACATGGGTTATGCAATGATGTATGATTTATGATTTTGTGGCACACATAAGAATGGTATCATTATGAGATGTGTGGGACCTATATATCCCTCCAATGAATTGGGTAAAGTTTTTATATCTCATGAGATAGACATGTCTGGAATGGCAGGTTATACCGGTTTAGTGAAACAGGACTGAAACAAGGAGTGAACTCGGTTCAGAAATGGACATTGTCCACTAAGATAATCTTGGTAATGAGTCTTGACTAATAAGAAATGATTCTCTATGATTATGTTTGTATTCCACAATGTTTCATGTTTTCATTTATGATTATTGGGATTTCATTTCACTACTATGATTTATCCCATGTTATGAAATTATTCTCTCTTTTGCAGATTAAGATTTCCAAAATGTTATGTTATTATGAATATGATGTGATTGATATTTCTTTTGTTTACCCTTACTAAGCATTTGAGCTCGACCTTTTGTATGTTTTCTTTCCCCAGGTCAGGAAGAAGCTACTTAAGTAAGATATGCCGAAAGGAAATATAGATATGATAAAATAAATGGGAGACAATGTAGACGATTTATGAACCAGTTGTTTATGTTTCCCAGTTTCTAAAGACACTATACATATACGGTCCTTTCCTGGTTTTGTTATATGTTGTAATAAGTGTGCTTCAATTTTGAAGTAATAATAATGTATGTAAAGTATGGGTCGTTATAATTTTTTATGCTGATCCACACAGGGTCACTATGAGGATTCCTCAAAAAATAACAATATTTCAATTTACAACCAGCCATAGGATTCCTCGTCATATAATGCATGATTCTGGGAGAACCCCTCCTAAAGTCATCAGTCATATTTCACCAGGTATGAATTCCCTCAAAAATCATTCCCAAGGGTATGCCCTGTCATTTGGGCAACATGACAGAAGACGTATCGGGCGGATGCCCGGTTTGAGAGATATTGGAACTTTTGTAAAAAGGGCCCAGTCAGAATCATGTCTTATCAGACCCAAGTTGCATGTCATACTATTTCAAAAATCACATATAGTATTTTAAAATGAGAGCCTTGTCCCAAGGGTCCTTATTACATAGATAGCGCGTCGTTTGGACGCTCGGTCTATTAGTTACATCCCTTTCCGTGGAATGGGGGTGATCGAACCTCAGTCCGGCCTAGCTTGGTCAGGACTAGATTTGTCGGGACTGCCAGAATATGCGAAAGGGGCCTATTCCCAAAAGGGGTCCCAACTCCACTGACGACATGTCAAATGGAAACATGGTTCATCAGTTATGGGTGTTTATTTATTTGTGGATCGGTTGGGACTGGTAGCAGTCTGTCTTGGTCAGTCTAGTCCGACCCAACGGGTCCCGGGATCTACCTAACCCCGCCCAAGTCCAGCCTATTTGGGTCAGCACAATTTCGATCATGGGCTCGGGACGCATGTGGCCCTACCCATCGGGTGGGGATTGACCCACCAGTGTTGGCCCATCGTGCCACGAGTTTGGAACGTTGGGCGGGTCCAGCCCGACCCACCAGTAGTTCCAGTCTGCGGGGGGGGGGGGGGGGGGGGGGCTGCTAACATCCTACTCAGTCCGCCTGAAGGCGGACCCTTGTGTCCCGCGGGTTGAGGGGCCATTTTTCAAGTTGGTTAGCATTTCCCCTCGGCACCAATATTCAGTTGTTTGGGCATCTCGATTCCACCAATGCGACATGGTGCATGGCCACCCCGCTCCTTCCTCTTGTAGCTACTCTGCGGTACCACATCTGTTGCGGCCCGCTTACTGTGGCTGCTTCATGCTACCAATAGCGACTTCAGGCGCATCCATTTTCCCACATGTCCGACATTGGCCGTTTGCCTTCCGCCCCCACAGGGCATCTTTGTGCACCGCCTTCCACTACCTGAGCTGGTTGACGTGGGTCTTCTCTAGACACTGCTGACATGGCGTAGAAATGGTTTCTACCGCGAGCCACCAGACATGCTCTGGTGGTCCAGTCATCATGATAACTACAACTAAGGCTCTCATATGCTTCTGACATCATAGTGTGACCCACTATTTAGTGTTTCCATCAATATGAGTAAACCATTCATGAAGAACAAAGCATGAGTGAAGTGTTGGAGGGTCTGGAATTTTTAGTTTGGCCCGCGCCCTCCGCATTAATGTGATAGTAAGCAGGAGAAAGGTTACACATCAATGATAAATTTTAAACAACCCCCTTCCTGGTAGAGTCATTTCCAAAATATGATCGATGGAACTCCTTTTTCGTTGTCTTTGGTGTGTGGTTCAATGGCGCTCATCAGCACTCGTTGAAACCGATCTTTTCCTCCATGTGGTTGGGTTCGTGGTACTTTTCCTAAGTTTTGTTGATTGGTGAAGCAATGCCTGCATTCCACACCGAGCTCCATATAAATAGGAGAGGGTACGAGTGAGTAATGCACGTGGAATTAATGTGGTAAATTTAATTAATGAACCATCCAAGTTCCAACGGTGCAGTAAAAAAAAAAATAAAGGGGAGTCCAGCAATTTAATGGATTTACATTTCATTGGTCCCACCACCACCGCTTGATCATTGGAGGAAAAGAAAAAAAAGGGAAATACAATAACATTGTTATTTTATTATTCTTTTAAATATCCAGAAACTAACTTTTTCTCCCAACCTTCTTCAGTCGAAGTGAAGCCTCCCTTATGCGAATCCCGACATTAGGAATTCAAAATTGCCCTCAGATTTTTAATCTGATCACTAATTCAAAAGTTATAAAATTCCTCTTGCGCGTTTACTGAATGTGCAATAAAAAATGTTTTCAAATTCATTCTGAACACACTAGGCCTCGGATTCATGCACAGTCAAATTTAATAGACACTTAAAAATTACAAATAATTATAAAATATTACATTGTATATAAAGGTCTTTACATTATCCCCACCATAGGGATTTCCATCCACGAAATCCACAACACAGTCTAAGAAATAAAATAGGGGTACATAGCATGAATATGAGCCTCCTGCTCCAATGTTCTCTCCTAGAGGTTCTCATCCTGCCAGCAAACACGCACCATAGGAAACGATCATCCATGAAAGATCCACTCCTATCAATACTCAATCATTATTTGAACCTCCATAAAAATCACCCCATCATAAATGCATAGCACTCCCCAGTTGATAACGTGTGATGGATCATGCTAATACATCCTCTACTGCGACATGTGGAAAACATCATGCATCTGATTCATCTGTGGGGAAAGATAATTGTGGTACGCCAACTCACCAAAAATGTTGAGAACCTGAAAGGGTCTGATGAACCTCAGAGATAGCTTTCTTCCCAATCCAAATCTCTACAAACCTCATTGAGGTGAGACCCGTAGGAATACATGGTCTCCCTCCCCAAACTCCAAAGGTCTATATCTCTTAACAAAAGAAGACTTATATATACTTTGAATAGTCTTCATCCACTCCTAGATGATCTCCACCTTCTTAGTGATAGCCTATACCAACTCTAGACACACAAGTGCTGACTCCCCCAGGTCTGTCCATCATAGTGGTGATCTGTATGGTCGACCATACAAGGCCTCAAACAACACCATACAGTTTTTGGAGGGATATATGTTATTGTACCCGAACTCCACCAATGGCATGTGATCCTTCCAAATACAGACACTATCATGGACTTAGGCACGATGTATGTACTCTCGTGTCTGAATGGTCTGCTCAGTCTGACCATCCGTATGTGGAAGAAAGGTGGTTCTCAAACATTGCATAGTACTGAATTCCTCCTGCAATCCCTTCCACAATTGGGATGTTAAACGTGCGTCGCGACTATATATGGTCATCGAAGGCACCCTATGGATCTATATAATTTCCTATATGTAGAGGTGTCTGAATCCCTCTACTGATCCCAGCTCTCAGATGTGTAGGAAGTTGGTAGACATGATGATTCGGTCAAGGATCACCAACAAGGAATCCTGGACCATGGACATATGTGGTATCCCTATCACGAAATCAATGGAAATTCCATCCCACTTAAACTCTAGATCCTCTAATGGATGCGATAAGCTCGATGGAACTGGATGGTCCGCCTTCACATGATAACAATTGAGGCATTGTGAAACGATCTCTACCACTACTTTCATCATCCCTGGCCACTAGTGCTAACACCGGAGGTCCAGGTAAATCTTCACCACACCATGATGTAACACTAGAGGGGACATATGGAACCCCCTCAAAACCTCCTCACATAGCGCCATTGGTACCATGGTTCATCCTCTAAAAAGGATGACATGCTCCCCACCTTCAGAAAATCCATTTGGTGAATGTATTGAGGATATCTAAGCACGTCGAGCATTGCAGTCAATGTCCCCAAGCTACGCCTCCCTAACTCGCTGAAGGAGTGGGAGAGTGACTATCATAGATAGAAGGTAATCTTCTCCATCTTTATCCACAAATGATATCTGCAACGTGGGTAGATGCTTTGTTTCCTTACTCAGCAACTGTTGACCAGACCTCCTAATGACTGTGTTTTCTACGACGTTCCCCTTCCCAGGAGTGTAGACTATCTCAATGTCGTATTACTGTAGGAAATATGGCCAACATCGATGTTTTAGGTTCAGATCCTTCTATGAAAAAATATACACAAAACTCCTATGATCAGTGTAAATAGTAAATCGTTCAACAAATCATGTTGTGCTGCCACATCTTCAAGGTAAAGGAAACTTCTGCAAACTACAGGTCATGGGTAGCATAGTTCTTCACATGCTATCTCAACTTTCGTGAACCATAAGTGATCACTGGTCACTGCTACATCAGGAAACATCCATGTCTAATCCCTTATTCGTCACATTAGACTACATAACCAATGACCTCTTTTGGTAGCCTCAAGTTTTGGGCACTCGTCAGTCTCTCTCTTAGCTCATGAAATATTTATTGGAATCTCTCTATCCATATGAAGGGTTGTCCCTTCTTCATCCATGAAGATAAGGGTGCCGCAACTCTGGAAAATACTAGGAGATAGTAGCACCATCTGGTTGGATGGTATTCCAACCAGGCGAAAAACTCTAGCTACACCCTCCCGGTAGTCCTCATCCACCAGTAGATCTGTCTCACCTTGGAACCTCGGAGGCCCCTACTACTGGAACTCATGCAACACGCTTAGTCGGCGTGCACTATTCGTTAGTGGGTTTGTTGGAAATGAATCCGAAATAGGAAGATGTGTTGCTGGTACAACACCTGATGGTATTATAGCCATAAGAGGGCCCTACAACGAAGCATTATTACTCGATGGGCCATCATCGTGTACGATCTATGTAATCCTAGATGGATGTCAATGTGGCGGAATCCTAAAAGAAAACAGTTGTGACGCCATCAATAAGTTATACCTGGTGAGCTAACTCAATGAAGAAAAAATATAACACTTCCAAAACACACACAATTGGTGTTTTCGTACACCGAGTCAGAATTCAGGATTCAGGGTCATGGTGTGTGGATACATCAGACAACACAGCAACACTGGACTCCCTGAACTAAAAACTACACTAAAAACACCAAACAATATTTCTCTATTAAACGATCATTGTGCTATTTATTTGGTATAACCGCCTACTCTAATACCAATTTGTCCCGAACCGTCCCCAAGGGACCGTTCCATGACTACCCCAAGCCCGCCTTCCATAGGCCAGTGGTTGTCAACTTGTACCGAAAAAAGGTATACCCCATTAATGGGAAGGAATTGACTTTAAACATGTAAAAATACGCAATCCAAGAACACAATATGAAGCAACTACGAAGTGAACTAATATATTAAATAGTTTACTGAATGTAAAGGGGCCCTGTCACGAACCAACCCGGGTCGACCCTGAACCGGTCACCCGATTCGGTCCGCGACATGTCCCGAGAGGCGTTCCCGATCCTCCCGGGCTGGCGACAAGCTTCAGGGCATCATTAGAGGCCGTGGGAACGATTTCACCCAATATAAATAAATAAGAATGCAAAGATAAAACAGAGCAGCGCAGAAAAAGGTAAACCAAACAAAGTGACTAAACAGGAACAAACAGGAATCAAACTAACCAAACACGACGTGCGAACAAACTCCGTGCGACCTCGCGGGTCGCTGTCCAACTCAACGATCAAGCGTCGCCCTAGGCGAGCGCACTCGAGCTATAGCCTGCACAAACACTAAAAACAGAAAATAACTATAGGTGTGACTATTAAAACTCAGTAGGCTAGCCCGATATCTATTCCCAATGCACTACCTTTAAAATAAAAGAAACATCATTTCAAGTTTGAACTACAATTTATAAAGGTATGTTTTTCTAAGCATTTTACTTAAAAACAAAGTACGAACCATTGCCCTTTACCATTTCCAAATTCAGGGTTTATTTCATTAGTGTCAATGACATTTCAGGAAACGGGAAAGTGATGTTTACATTTTTCAAATTTGTACAAAGGGGATTAAACACATTCATTTGAAAACAATTTTTAGAAACTTAAACAAAAACGATTTATCACTTTCCAAGGAAAACAATACACCAGAATGCACAAAGTAAAACACACAGAAAGGGCAATGTAGATATACATGTGAGCATCATAATCAGTACCGCAAGCAACAGAAGCTGAATAGACATGGGCGAACCTAGGAGATCGAGAATAAACTAGAAGACACCAATACATGAGAAATCATCCTTATCGACATGTCACGATGAAATCAAAACGCACAATACGCTCGACCATCCACTCACAGGCAGGTCAAGGGAAAATCCCATAGCAATAAACCCAATATATCCACCTACTATGGGCCACTGGTCAGTACCATAACCTACCAGTGCAGCAATCGTTCTTAGAATATTCTCTCAATATGCCAGATTCTCATGTCTCAACTGTTTTTAAAAAAAAAGGGGGTGAGCCAACCGATGCCAACCGAGCATCCAATCAGATATATCTATATATATAAGGAACAACAGGCATTCCCTGAGCCACTCCATGGGACAACCTCTTGCCTTTAACTACTCAAGTACCCGGGAGCCTCTAAGCGCAGCCTCCCAAACAATCAATTGCAACCAAGGCATGAGAGTCGCCCTAAGAGGTTTTTTATCAAAACATTTTTATCGCTTTCCATAAGGTGCCAAACGGGCATTTAATACATTTCACAAACAATACTCAAAGACAGGTACAACTTCTTTATGAGACAAAACCCAGTTTAAAACCGTTTAAAGAACCCCAAAACACTACGTCACCGGCTAACAATATTTTTATAAACCAAACCAAACCATTTTCTTTTTCCAAATAATATTTAAGAGCCAACCGAGAAATTTCTCAAACGAACCAAAGTATTTGTTCATGCTTCAAAAGAAATCATTTCTCACTAAACCAGAACTCTATTTTACATTCCGTGAATTATGTTTAAAAGCCAAACGGGCATTCTCTCATTATTGGGTGCCCGCTCGTCAAAAGGATGTTTCATGTGTCATGTATAAAATAAACGGCTCCTTTTGACATTAAATAACCATTTAAAAATTAACCATCTTATATTAAAAAATTAATTATCGTATATTATCTCATATTTATTACAATTAATAAAATGTTAATTTTGAAAAATTAGGGTGTGCAAACAGCATGAAATAATATAACTTAAATTTTAAAAGCAGTGCAAAGGGGACCTACCTCAAGATCAAAGCGCGGCGGCAAAACGTCTTTGGAAGTAGGGCGCGATGGCACAACGTGTGTCCGAAGCCACACGATAAAGTCCGACACTCTACATAGTCAAAACCAAAGACTCAGACACATACGCAAACTCACTAGAGCATTCGAAACCAAGCGGCGGGAATAAATGCTCACCTTGAAACTAAAGCGCGGCGACGAAGGAACCTCGGAAACAAGGCGCGGCGGTGGCGCTCACTTAGAAACGCCCTGCGCGGGTCCTCAAACAATAATCCTAACAAAAGAAACATAAATTGATAACCCTATACAGAGCAAAGGCCAAAGCAGGAATAATAATGATAATAATAATAATAATAATAATAATAATAATAATAATAATAATTGTAATAATAATATCAATAATAATCATAATATTAGTAATAATAAGAATAGTATGAGTAATAATAATAATAATAATAATAATAAAATAATAATAATAATAATAATATTAATATTAATAATAATAATAATAGTAATAATAATTAGATTAATAGTAATAATAATAATAACAATAATAATAAAAAAACAGCAATAATAATAATAATAATAATGTTAATAAGAATAAAAAGAATTATAATAATAATAATAATAATAATAATAATAATAATAATATTAGTAATACTAACACTAATAATAATAAGAAAAATGATAATAATAATAATAATAACAAAATAATATTAATATTATTAACAATAATAATAATAATAATGATATTAATAATAATAATAATAATAGTATGAAAAACAATAATAATTATAATAATAATAATATTAACATCGATAATCATAATATTAATAAGATAAAACAAAATAAATAAATAAAATGAAAAAAAAGAGACCTGGTCGGGGGGGCTGCGGGCTTGAGCAGGGAGCAAGCGGGGGAGGCCGGGATGCCGGCTGGGTCTCGTTTAGGTGGCAGGGGGTGCGGGAAGAATGGCCTATGCCCGGCAAGACCTGGGCAAGCTCGGAGGTAACGGTGAGGGGGAAAACTGGGGAAGGGGGATGGGCACGGCGCACGAGGAGCACTGAAGCGCAGGAGGAGGGGTGCAGGGGTGCCGGCTGGGCGCGCTGAACAAGGGAGGAGAGGAGGATGGGGTTCGGACGGTGCACTGGGGAGCAGCAGGGGGGGCGCGGCCGAGCTGGAAAAGTAGGGGAGATGGGGAGAGGATGCGTCGGGATGAAAAGAAAAGAAAAAAAAAAGAAAGAAAGAAAGAAGGAAAGCTGGGATGGGGTATCCGCCGCTGGAAGAAGAGGCAGGGGCACGCTGAGCCGAGTCAGGCTAGAGGGGCTAATCGGGAGCTGGGTGCTGTGTGGGGGTTTTGCACACCAGGAGGGTGGAAGGCCGCTGGAGATCCGGCCGAGGGGAGGTCGCGCGCTGGCTGCTGAGGAGGGTGTCGGGTGCTGCGGCGGACGAGGCCGGATAGCAGGGGTGCCGGCGGTGATGCAGTGTGCGGGTTACAGGAGAGGAGGACGACCGGCTTGGGATGAAGGCCGAAGTTGCGCGCCGGCGGTGTGCTGGAGGAGGAGGCACGGCTGAGGAGAAGCCGAGTAGTGGGGGCCGAGGCATTGCTGTGTGATTAGAGGAGGAGGAAGCTAGGGGAAAAGAAAACCAGTGGGCGGCGCGCGGGAGACGGAAGGATCGAGAAAGGGGTTGGCGCAAACCCTAGGGGTACATATATATATGAGGATAAAATAAATAATTGAATAAATAAATAATGACAAAAAAAGATAATAAGGTCAATAATAATAAAAATTATAAAAATTATAATGTTGGTGATCAAAGTTTTAATAATAACGTAAAAATGATAAAAATGCAAATGATAAAAAAAATATTCATTTCGTCTTACACAATAAAAATAATTATTAATAGCCATAAAAATATTAAAAGTCAATCTAAATTGAAATTTTCTAATTTATTTTAATTCCTCTAAGCCGAAAAGGCCACACAGTTGCATGGGTGAAGCAGCGCGGTGTCACGCTCCACCCGCGCTTCCGACGACGTCGAACCCAAGATGCGTACTTTTTATAAAAACTCAAAACGTTCATCCGAGACTGAACGTGAACCACAGCAAAAACAATTTAAAGCCAAAGAAATCATATAATAAAATAAACGCACGGTTTGGGGTGCGACAGGCCCGTATACAATCCCAAATGAAAAGTACAAGTACTACTAAAAAGAGAAAACAACTCCTAGATCATCCACTAAAGATCCTACTTGAATGGTTGGTAAAAATCATCTCCACAACACTCCACGTCATCTCGACTCCTCTGTGTACTTCCTAGTCCTATCCCCCTCAAGTATCAGCCCAACTGCTCATCATCTCCCTAAGAAACAACAAGGTACGGGCGAATCCCATGCATGGTTGTGTATGACAATACTCAGTAGGGACCCCGAGGCCCCAAAAAGTCTACTAGAGTTCCAAAAGTGAAATCTAAAATGCAAGAACTCAATCACAAAGCATGCAGAAATAGTCATATCACACTAGGTATACTACTCAGAGTACAAATATATAGATGATTAGTCTTAATATATATATAATATTATTCCATTTTTATGTTCCTCAACTTAACCACAAGAAGTTGTTCTAGAATCAGTCCACTCTTGGGCGTATGCCAATGTTCCATGATAGGCCATTATAAGGTGGGTCCTCGTCTGTTCATGATGTTGCTGATCCTGATAGGTTCTCTAGAATGATGATCCAAATTGGGTCTCTTAAATGTTGATGCGCATAGGGTCGCTGGCATGCTGTTCCAAAAAGTATCGCTGAAATGATGATCCATACAGTGTCACTTGATGCTGATCCACAGAGGGATGCTAGTTGCTAATCCTCTATGGGCCACTCTAAAAATAGACCTCATTGGGTAGTTATGATACTAATCTTTCCAATGTCGCTATGATGCTAAACTATACATGATCTCTACTTTAATTGAAATCCATCCACATTATTCCTTCTCATACAACGCTTAATTGTGGGATAAACACTTCAAAAGACATATTTCATATTTCAACCAGTACTATGTCCGGCTAAAACCATTCAGAAGGGACTGCCCGGTCTTAGGGGTCCCAAAATGACAGACTACACGTCGATCGTACACCTAGTTTGTGAGATATGTGCACTTTTGTAATAAGGGCCCAGTTGGATTCATGTATAATCAAACCCACGCCACAAGTCAAACTCCCTAAAAACTCAATTAGAGTATCTCCAATGGACTGCCTTATCACAAGGGTCCTTATGTCATAGACAACACGTCATTTGGATGCCTGATCTGTTAGTTACATCTCTTTCTGTGAAACAAGGGTGATCGCACCTTGATCCGGTCCTGCTCGATCGGTACCACTGGAATATGCCAAAGGCACTGCTTCCCAAAAGGGGTCCCAACGCCACTGCAGTCATGTCAAACGGACACCATGTTCGTCAGTTACAATTGTTTATTTATTCAGGGACCGGTTGGGTCTAGGCCGGGTCCGACTAGGTCAGACCGGCCCGATGAAACGGGTCTCAGGTTCTACCTAACCGTGCCCGGGTCCTTCCAATTAAGGATTGTCCCGGTTCATAGATTTTTTCCCATTTGGGTTGTCACTGTTCAGTTTGCATGCCCAGGCCGCGGGACTACCACACATGCGTTGCCTATGTCCGGCTCGGTCCACCCGAAGGCAGGCCGTTGTGTCCTCCTGGACCCACTGTTGTAAGGCCGTTTCACGAGATGGTTAATTACTGACCCACTCCACGAATGGTCGGCCATTTGGCCGACTGGGTACCGCCAACGCGGCATAGTGTGAGGTTGCGCTGCTTCTTTCCTGCTGCGGCCCTCTGCCCGCGTCTTCTCCCCACCGCCCCGTCTGTCGTGGCCTGCAGGCTCCAAATGCTTTGCACCACCGTCAGTGACTGTGGGCTCCACCCTTTTCATGTGGTTCTAACTTGTGCGGGTCACCTTCAGTCACATTGGTGTGCCATCACACGCCTCATTCCATCGCCCGCGGCCAGTTTCCGCAGGTCACCTCTGGCCCCCATTGGTCGCCACTAACATGTCACACTGGCGGTTTCTTCCATGGGCCACCAGATGTGCTCTGGTGGTCTATTCATTGTGCATACTATCAAAACCCGCCTTCACCAAAAGGAGGGAAGGGTCAGCAGATTTCCAGGCCCTTCCTTCTTTATGTTGAAGGAGAGATAATGACCACTGAAACCCACCTTCAATAGGTCCCAGAGAGGTGACTAGCACCAAGGGTATAGAATCTCTCATAAAATGGAAGGCATTATCCTTTTTATTTTTGTAGGATCGAGAGATAAGATAGAAACCCAAACAATACCAAACATGAAAGAAAAGGCAAAGCCAAAAGTAACCCATTCCCATATGCATGCTCAACAGTAAATAATACAATCCTCAAAAACTCCCAATGTAATGTACCAAGAAAAAGGAAAACGACAACAGAAACTGCCCTAAGGTCTAAGCTAGTATGATCTCACACAATCCCTGAAGTCCTCCTGGAAACCTGAAAATAGATTTACATACATAGTGTGACAATACAAGTACACTCAATAGGAAAAACCAAAGACTCTCTTGCACAAGTGGAGAGGTATTCTAATTCCCTGTGAGAAAAGAAAAACCAAAGAACCTAGTAAGGAAAAACTATCCACCAAAGTCTCACCAAGACACACTCCCAAAATAACGCAAGGTAAGTAAATTACAGTAATAGAACATCGATATTTGGGTACCCCGTGCCACATTCCCACTAGTTATTTAAGACATCCTACGCATCTAACCAATCACGCCATTCTCATCGCAGTCCCACTACCAAACCCCACCCGCACACACCTGGGCCACACCCTCACAGCAGTCCCACTACCAAACCCTGCCCACACACACCTAGGCCAGAACAACTACTGCCACGCCCGAAGACACCTGGGCCAGAACAACTAATGCCACGCCCGAAGAAACATTGGCCACATCCCGAAGATACTTGGGAACCAACCTTCCCGTAGACACCTGGGCCAACTCCCACAACTACCCCGCCCGAAGAGTATTGGGCTAATAATGGACGTCACGTCATCACAGCCTGACCGAAGAGTCTTGGGCTATTTGGGAAAGGGAGCAGAAAAGGAGTTAATTACTAGCCACTCAGAGGAGTGTTGGGAAAAACACCCTCCACCATGAAATGGGGGTGTTCAGCACTAAGTTCTCAACTTGGGTGGGGCACGAATTAGAAAACATAAAAACTATAGATATGTGTGTATTTAACAAGCACTAATCCAAGCCTGGGGTTCCCAAAGCATCCTAAGAAAAACACCCTTGTTACTATTCATTAATAAAAGAAGCCACAACACTCACGACCAAGTCACAACTCATTCCAAAAACCAATTCCTTGTTTAACCCATTCTCTGTTTCATGTTCAAGTGATCCCATTTAAGTAAATTTTGCACTACTAGGCGACTAACAGGCATAACCACAATCTAGGAAAAGAGAAATAGTCAAACCGTAATTTAAGCATTCACACTCAGTTCTCTTGTGAAGTCACAACAACAAAGGGATAAGTGAGATCCCTCAAGGAACTGGAACCAAATAAAGCCACGAGATACGGCCCCATGTCCCTAAAACTAGGAACCCACCAATTCTCAATGATAGAGGATTCCACCCCAATTTGTGATAGAAGAAGAGCAACCACAACCCCAGATCCACAACCAGAAATCGTGCCGCACCAAAGGATCACATCCTAACCCACATCGCCCCATATTAAGACAAACAGAACAATTAACCTACTACGGAAATAGAGTATATAAACTTCCAGGTTCGAGCACATCATTCATTAGGTTCTTCTATCTGTTTGTTAACTAGGGTGGTCACACAGGGATTCTTATTTTACTGAAAATCCATTTAATCCAACTGGGTTTACATGATTAAAAAATTTCTAGGTTAATTCATTCAATCATCATAGAAAAAAATGTTTCATGAGTGCGCAAGGAAATACCACCAATGACCATGATTTTCAGTGAGCATAGGCCCGCACAATCTACAACACAGACAACATAAAAGTAGTGCATCAGAAACATCGATCACACCCCCCTCATTATTTAAAAGTTTGTTCATCATATTCATTATGTTTGGTTTCATTAATTCCCAGAGAGGCAAAGCGTACCCACCCCGCATAATACATATAAAGAAGAGGCGAAGGAAACCCCTACACGATTGATCAAAGATCGATGTTCTTCTCCACGCGCCAAGAATAAGGGAAAAGCACGACTCGTAGGGGAGGGACATCAGGAACACCAAACGTACTAAAAAGAAAGGAAGCTATCCAAGAGGAAGAAGAAGGAAGAAGAAATTCCAATGCGATATATATAAGATCCCGTTGTTACGAGAGACGGGGGTTTGAACGGCTTTAAATTCGGATCGTGGTTCCCCATGCGGTTGGGTGGTTACACACGACTGAATTAATTGTTATTTAATTATCCATTGAGGAGGTCCCTCGGGATTTATTGGGTATTAATTATGGAATTTTAAATAGCTTTGAACAACTTGAAAATAAATTGAAAAGCCCAAAGAGGCATTATGAGAAGAACTGTAGAAGAGAAACTGACTTGGCAGTGTGACACTGATCGGGCATGCCGATCGGTCGCATGCCTAAATGAAGTTATACCACCGAGATGTCACCCATATGATCCATAATTTGGCAAAGGGTTGGACCTTGAGGGTCCGTGTCATCACATCAGATACCTCTCAATGTATTCTCACCCTCGAGAATTTAAAACCATACTTGATGAAATGAGGGGGGTGTCCGAACAACCGCCCCAGAAGATACCTATCAAGAGTGATCCTGAAAAATTAAAATCACCCTAAAAAAAGAATAAACTGTCTGGTCATGTGTTGAGGGGTTTCCCTTCCTCCATGTTAAGATACTATCCGCTTTGGGTGGCTCTGACTCGTCGGCACGGGGTTAGGCGTATCCACTGTAATGCTTCTTAACTAGGGATTAGTTTCTTCCCTCCCCATATCCCAAGACACTTCACAAACATCCATAGAAAATTAAAACCACGCATTCCATAGATTACAAGGCAATGTGTTCCGTCACAGAAAGTACAAAATAGAACAACACAAAACTCAAAACAATTCTGAGTACTAGGCACGCATCTGTGCTTCCCATTTCCAGGTACTTTCATATAGCCCACCATGCCTCCACAACAAACGAACCAATGGAATGGTTCCTCCACGAAGAACCTTCTCCTCATAATCCTTGGTCATCACTGGCCACTCCATGAATGTTTCATTGTCTTTGATATCTAGCTATCCCTAGTCAAGTATGGGTAAATACTCATGAAGATACTGACAGGGCTCGGACACATGGAAGAAGTCATGTATCCTCAGTAACAGCTATGGTAATGCTAGCTGATAAGCCACTTCTCTGACCCGCCGCAACACTTCAAAGGGTCTGATGAATCTGGGAGAGATCTTTCTCCCCCTACCGATCCTCAGTTGTCCACACTGAGGGGAGACCTTCAAGAATACATTGTCCCCGACCCCGAACTCCAAGGGTCTCCTCCTATTAGCGGCATATGACTTCTGTCAGTCCTGTTCCACCTTCATCCTTTCCTGTATAAATCGAACAACCTCTGTCGTGCTCTGCACTTCTTCCGGGCCAAGAACACTCACTTCCCCAACTTCAGTCCATCACACGGGTGAATGACATGGCCTCCCGTACAGGGCTTCAAACGGATCCATGCTAAATGTTGGGTGATAACTATTATTGTAGGAAAACTCTACCAGAGGCATGTGTCGCACCCATGATCCCCTGGAATCCAGAATACATGCCTGTAGTATGTCCTCCAAGGTCTGGATGGTGCGATCTGTTTGTCCATCTGTCTGTGGATGGAAAGCAGTGCTAAGACGTAGTTGGGTTCCAAATGCATCCTGCAATCCCCTCCAAACTCATGAGGTATACCGCAAATCCCTATCCAATAATATGGATATGGTAACTCCATGAAAACTCACCACCACATCTACGTACCTTTGTGCTAAAACTTCCACTGCACCCAACTCCTTGATCGCCAGAAAGTGGGCAGATTTTGTCAATAGATCCACCACTACCCAGATATCTTCGCAGCCTCCTCGATCCCTGTGTTTCCCCGTGATGAAATCCATCGATATGTCCTCCCACTTAAACTTGGGGACATCTGAAGGTTGAAAAAAGCCATCTGGGACACGGTGTTCAGCCTTCACCTACTGACACACTATGCACTTTGCTACGAACTCTGCTACTGACCGTTTCACCCCGGGCCACCAGAACTGTCTCCTCAGGACTTGGTACATCTTGGAAACTCCTAGGTGCACCTCTTAGGGTGAGTTGTGGAACTCACTAAGAATTTTTCCACACATTTCCTCTGGATCAAAAAACTTTCCTTAGAAAAGAATCTGGTTCTTACCATCCTCTGTCCACCCTTCCGGAGCATTGCCCAGGTCAACTCGGTCACACATCACTTCTCTTTCTGAGTCTCCCCATTGGGACTCCTCTACCTGCAGCAACAGAGAATATTGCACCATTATTTGATACCGGAAACCTCTACCTCCTTCCATCTAAGCATCTAGGTGCAGGGAAGCCAACTCCTCCATCACCTTCTAAGTATCTGCCGATTCCCGGACAACATCCTTCCGCGACTTCTTGCTCAAAGAATCAACCACCACATTACCCTTTCCCGAGGTGTAAGAAATTTTGAAGTAGTAGTCTTGAAGGAATTCCATCCTTTTTCACTATCGTATGTTAAGGTCCCACATGAAGAAGATGTACTTCATGCTTTTGTGATCCGTGAAGACCACGAAGTGCTCCCCGACGAGGTAGTGCTGCCAAAACTTTAGTGGGAACACAACCACCACGAGCACTAGGTCATGGGTGGAATAGTTACACTCATGGGGACGTAACTACCTAGACCCATAAGAGATCACCCCTTGTTTCTGCATCAACAAACATATGAGGCCTTGCCCTGATGCACCACAGAACACCTCATATGCTTCCCTTTCTTCAAGAAACATCAGCACTCGGGCACTAACCAACTTCTCCTTCAGATAGCTGAAGGTTGTCTCAAACTGTTTGTCCCATATGAATGCCTGGTCCTTCATTTTCAAGGCTCTCAAGGGTTCCTCAACTCAGGAGAAGTTGGGAACGAACCTCCGGCAGTAACCTGCCAGCCTAAGGAAACTACGAACCTCCACGACATTTTTGGGTGCTGCCCAAGAAACAACCGCCTCCACTTTTTATGGGTCCACTGCTATCCCCTGCTCAGACACGATGTGCACAAGGAAATGCACTTCTCGTGTCCAGAACTTGAACTTGGGAAACTTCCCATAGAGCTGGTGCTGTCGAAGGACCTCTAAAACTGTTCTCAAGTTATCAGCATGATCCTCCTTTGATCTTAAGTAGATCAAGATGTCATGAATAAACACGACTACGAACCGGTCCAAATATTCTCAGAAGATAGAGTTCATGAGCCCCATGAACACGGATGGAGCGTTTGTAACACCCAACGGCATGACCGCGAACTCAATGTGGCCATATCTGCACCTGAAGGCCGTTTTCGAGATGTCGCCCACCCTCACCCTCACTTGGTGATATTCAGACCACAGATCGATCTTCGATAACCAACCTTCTCTCCTTAGCCGGTCAAAGAGATCATCTATCCTTGGGAGAGGGTAGAAATTCCTGACCGTCACCTGATTCAGCCTCCTGTAGTCTATGAACTACCTTAGAACACTATTCGATGTCTTTTCAAACAAAACAAGAGCACCCCATTGTGACGCACTTGGCCGAACAAAACCACTCTTCATCAGATCGTTAATATGGATCCTCAACTCCTACAACTCATAAGATTCCATCCGATAGGGAGCCATCGAAATCAGATGGGCACCAGGTTGCAAATATATCCCGAACTCAACATCACGTCGAGGGGGAAGAGTTTCCACCTCTTTCAGGAAGACGTCCATAGACTCACTGATGATCCCTGGGACTTCCACTATTTCTACATCCATCGACTCCAATGATATCTTAGCATGCATGGAGAGGATGGGTTACCCTCGCTTTCTTCTTCCCTGGAAACTCCGCTCGCCGATGAAAGTCACTTGTCGGCCGCCCAAGCCTGAAAACATAACCTTTCCCCGGAAGCAGTCAATGATGGCACATACAGAGAACAACTAGTAATTGCCTATGATAACATCGTATGGTAGTATCTACAACTGTAGAAGATCTCTGACTGACTGATGTGGCCCTATCGTCATTATTCACCCTCAATAAACATACAAAAAGTCAGTCTATCCTCTGACTGGTGTGCTCAGCACCAGGGGCACTGGAAGTCTCTCAGCGTCTAAACCCAGATCATGGGACAGAATAGGTGTAACAAAAGAGTTCGAGGCTCCTGTATCGAACAAAGCATATGCAAGGGTAATAAAAAAGCTGATCGTACCTCAAACTACCTCTGTCCCCGCAGGAACTGCTGCCTCCACAGCGTGCAACTACCTACACCCATCTCCTCTTCCTCTCGGCTGTTGGCCACCTCCCCAACCATGCCCGGGTCAAGGTCCCTGAGGAGTTCCCTGAGGTCAGCCTCCTCCTGCAATGTCTGCCCTTGGAGGGGTGGGAGCTCGCTTCCCCTTCTGCTGCTGCTGAAAGGTCCTAGCCGAGAACTGCTGCTGCTGAGGTGGGTACTGGACCTACCGGCCCCCACCTTACTGGACCCTATCTGAGTACTGGTTTTGAAGGCTCCCATGGCTTCCATAGATGAAGCACCACCATCCTGGGCCCAATGGAAATGGATGAGGGCTGGGAGGTTGGAACCAGAACTACTACGGCATGCTCCCTACTGGTCGGAACATAGATGGCCCTGATGCTGGGGCCCTTCTACTGAAATCCATCCCCTTTGAAGAGCCCAACTCGATCCACTCTCGTGACACACCTCCCATCATGTGCATCCTCTCCACCAATTCAACCTTCTTCTGCAACTCTAAGTATGTCAGTAGGGTGAAGGGGGTAACAACATATTAAATAGAAGGTTTGAGTGCCTCCTCTAAACGTCTCGCCTGAGACTCCTCATCTGGAAAGATGTCCAGAGAAAATTGAAGGAGATCCTTTAACATGATCCCAAAATATCTCACTGACGTTCTCCCCTACTAGAGGGAGATTAGTTTCTGCCTCTTCTCGTCCTTCATCGTGGAGGAGATAAATTTCGCCCAGAACTCCTTCTCATAGTCATCCCACACAACCTCAGATCCCCTCTTTTCTCCAATATAATGTTTCCACCACTGACGTACTACTCCCCACATCTAGATCACAGCCAGAAGAATCCAATACTCCTCCAGATCCCGGATCAAGCCAAAATCTATCACCAGCTCCTCTAGACAGCTCTCCTTTTCCATATCTGAGGTGTTAACCTCATACTTCCTGAGGGTCTGTCGCTGAAAGCCTCGATCCTTCTTCTACCACTGATCATCCTCCTCCTCTCAGTTAGTCCTCTTCTGATTGGCCAAGTAAACCTCATGGGCCTCGATCACCCGCAAAACTCATGGTTTCCTCCCATGTTCCATAGCTGCAAGGTAAACAAGGAATGTCAATGCCCGAGTAGTGTCAAATATTGTTCTTATGTTTTCTTATACTTCGTTATTTATTTTGAATCACCAAGACACCCATGAAACATAAAAACACATGTCATTATGGTGCATGTACCTTTCCTAGGGTCTCTACACTGCAATCAATGTGGCCTCACTTGGTCGTTCGGAAGGTCCAATGTCCTTGCATTGGATCACGGGGCCCCCTAAAATCCCGCGTCCTAGCCGGTCTTCCCTGTCCTAATTCACGCACAATGGTCACCCAATATTGTTTCCCTACCACCCCATGCAATCCTCACTGTGCCTAACTACTGACTCCATCCTATCTCTAAACCACAGACCTTGGCCTCTTATACCATTCTGTCATGACCCACCTTCACCAAAAGGAGTGAAGGGTTAGCAGATTTTCCAGGCCCTTCCTTCTATAAGTTAAGGAGAGATAATGACCCAGATACCCGCCTTCAATAGGTCTCGGAGTGGTGACTAGCACCAAGGGTATATAATCTCACACAAAATGGAAGGCATTACCCATTTTATTTTTATAGTATCGAGAGATAATATAGAAACCCCAACAATACCAAAGATGAAAGTAAAGGCAAAGCCAAAAGTAACCCATTCCCATAAGCATGTTCAACAGTAAATAATAAAAGCCTCATAAACTCCAAAGGTAAAGTACCAAGAAAAAGGAAAATGACAACAGCAATTGCCCCAAGGTTTGAGCTAGTACGCCCCACACGATCACTGAATTCCTCCTGGAAACCTGAACATAGTTTTACATACATAGGGTGAGCATACAAGTACACTAAGTAGGGAAAACCAAAGACTCTCATGCACAAGTGGAGAGGCATTCTAATGCCATGTATGAAAAGAAAAACCAATGAACCTAGCAAGGAAAAACTATCCACCCAATTCTAACCAAGGAACACTCCCCAAATAACACAAGGCAAGTAAAGTATAGTAATAACACATCGATATTTGGGTACCATGCGCCACTTTACCACTGGCTATTAAAGACATCCTACACATCGAACAAATCTCGCCATTCTCATCACAGTCCCTCTACCAAACCCTGCTCGCACACACCTGGTCCACAACCTCACCATTGTCCCACTGCCAGACCCCGCCCGCACACACCTGTTCCAGATCAACTACTATGATGAAAGAAGACACCTGGGCCAGAACAACTAATGCCACGCTCGAAGACACCTGGGCCACATCCTGAAGACTCTTGGGAAACAACCTGCCCACAGACACCAGGGCCAACCACCACAACTACCCCACCAGAAGATTCATCAGCTAATAATGGACCTCATGCCATCACAACATGCCCGATGAGTCTTGGGATATTCGGGAAAGGAATCAAAAAAAGAGTTAATAACCAGCCACACAGAGGCGTTTAGGAAAAAACACCATCCCCCATGAAATGGGGGTGTTCGGCACTAACTACTCAACTTAGGTAGGTCGCGAATAAGAAAACATAAAAATTGCAAATATATGTATAGTTAACAAGAACTCATCCCAACCTAGGGTTCCCAAAGACATCCTAATCAAAACACACTTGTTACTATTCAATCATAAAAGAAGCCACAGAACTCACGACCATGTCACAGCTCATTCCATAAACCAATTCCCAGTTTAACCCATTCTCAGATTCATGTTCAAGTGATCCCATTTAAGTAAATTCTGTACTGCTCGGCGACTAACAGGAATAACCACAAGCCAGGAATAGAGAAACAGTCAAACAACAATTTAAGAATTCACACCCGGTTCTCTTGTGAAGTCACATCAGCAAAGGGATAAGTGATTCCCTAAATGTACTGGAACAAAACCTAGCCCCAAGATACAGCCCCACGTCCCCAAAACCAAGAACCCACCAATTCTCAATGATAGAGGATTCCACCCCAATTCCTTATACAAGCAGAGAAACCACAACCCCAGATTCACAACCAGCAACCGTGTCGCACCATAGGATCACATCCTCACCCACATCGCCCCATAGGAAGACAAATCGAACAATTACAATACTACCAAAATAGTTTAGAGAAACTTTCATGTTCAATAATAACATTAATTAGGTTTTTATTTTTGTTTGTTAACTGGGGTGGTCACACAGGGATTCTTGTTTTACTAGACATCCATTTAAACCAACTAGGTTTACGTGATTAACTAATTTCCAGTTTAAGTCATTTAATCATCATAGAAAACAAAAGATCATTAGTGCACAAGGAAATACCACCAACAACCATGATTTTTATTGAGCATTGGCCCGCAAAATCCACAACACATAAAACATAATAGTAGTGCAGCAGAAACATCGATCACAACTCCCTTAATTCCTTAAAATTATGTTCATCATCTTAATTACGTTTGGTTTCATTAATTCCCACAGAGGCAAAGCATACCCACCCTGCATGATACATAGAAAAGAGAGGCGATGGAAAACCCTGCATGATTGATCAAATATCAATATTCTTATCTATGCGCCACGCATCAGGGAAAAGCGCGATTCATAGGGGAGGGATATCCAGAACTCCAAATGTACTAAGAAAAAATGAAGCCATCCAAGAGGATGAAGAAGGAAGATGAAATTCCCGTGTGATATAGATAAGATCCCATTGTTACAGGATATGGGGATTTTAATAACATTAAATTTGGATTGTGATTCCCCACATGGTTGGGTGGTTACTCACGACGTAATTAGTTGTTATGTAATTCTTTATTGAGGAGGTCCCTTAGGATTTGTTGGGTATTAATTACGGAATTTTAAATGGCTTTGAACCACTTGAAAAAATTTGAAAAGCCCAAAGAGGTGTTACAGAAAGAACTGTAGAAGAGAAAATGGCAAGGCTGTGTGACATCGATCGACCGCACTGATCGGTCACCCTGATAGGTCATGCCAATGGGTCACACCGATGGGTCACGCTGATGGGTCGCGCTAATGGGTCATGTCGATGGGTCATGCCGATCAGTCGCCCCATTCGGTCACATGCCGAAATGACGTCCTACCACAGAGATATAACCCCTAGGATCCATAATTTGGAAAAGGGTTCGACCTCGAGTGTCTGGGTCATCACACATACTCTGCCTATGGTTATCCTACACTGCCACCGCCAAAGCTTGAACCGCTATTTCACGTAGTCATCAATCGGAGGAAAATATTCCCAATGAACGAAGCATGGGTGATGAAACAGTGGTTTTGGCCTTGTACTTTTAGGCCAAACCCTCCTCTTTAATGTGATCGAATGTGAGATCAAGGTAAAATGTCCAAGATAACTTTTAAATAATCTCTATACCTAGAAAAGAAGTTCGCTAACGATGATCGATGGAACTCATTAGTTGTTGCCGTCAGTTCTTGATTCAGTGGAGCTCGTCATCACTCATTGAAATTAGTCTATTCCTCCAAGTGGTTAGCGACATGGTACATTTCCAGAGTTTTGTCTCTTAGTGAAACTCTGCCAACACTCCACCCCGTGCTCCCTATAAATAAGAGAGGGGAAGGGTGAATAATACACCTAGCATTTATGAAGTTCATTTAATTAATGAACCTTCCATGTTCCAACTTTGCAGTTAAAAAAATAAATAAATGGGAGTCAATCCATTTAATGGGGTGACATTTCGTTGGTCCCTCCACAACCTCTACTCCGTTGGAGGAAAAGAAAAAAGAAAAATAAAATAACATTTTTATTTTATTACTCTTTTAAAAGTCCAAAAACTATCTTTATCTGCTGATCTACTATGGTCGAAGTGAAGCCTCCTTTAAGAAAATATCGGTGCTACAGATTCAACAGTTTTCTCAGATGTTTAATCCATGCACCAGTTCAAATGATAGAAAATTCCACTCATGGTTTACTGAATGTAACTTAGAAAAAGTTCATAAATTCAATT
Source organism: Viscum album (assembly GCA_963277665.1). NCBI lineage: Eukaryota > Viridiplantae > Streptophyta > Magnoliopsida > Santalales > Viscaceae > Viscum > Viscum album. The sequence continues at coordinate 510,381,718 of OY728141.1, read as the reverse complement.
CAGGTGCACCGGGTCTTGGAATCATGCGACGTCAAATTTCACAGACTAGTAATAATACCATATAATTAAAAAAAACATGGGAAATCTAGGTCTTTACATTTTAATTTTTCAATATATTTATTATTTTTAAACAATTTAGTAAATTTTTTTTAAAAAATACCTATAGTGTCAATTTTGACACTATTCATTTCAGTTAAATTAAATAAATTCCAAACATAGATATAACTTATAAAAACCCATTGATTAGACTTATTATATTTCATAATCACCTATTAAATTTATGGATTACACTAATTAATTATATTAATATTTATTTTAATATTTTTCATACTATTTATTTTATAATTCTATTAATAACAGAATTAATGTTTCACTATTTTACCAGTATATTTGGAAATTATTTGTTCTCTAAAAATTATAAATAAATTCCCATGATGTATATAATTTAATTATATTCCTATATACAATTTATTATTGAATTTATAACATATTTATAACTATGTTAAATTATTATACTTTAAAAAAAAGAGGGTGACATTTTTTCACTTTCATTCATTTAAATAATATTTATATCATTTTTAAAGAAAAAAGTCTATTAAATGAGTCAGTTAAGATCCTTAGGTGTTACTGATTGATTTTTACTCATCAAATAGTATTATTTAAGGTTTTAGGATAATATGATTATTTTTATCATTTTATTGTTTACATAATTACCTGAGTTGCCTTTATAGGCGTTAAATAAAATTATCGTAGTTACTATAAATAATATCCAAATAAATAAAAGTAATATATTAAAAATAATTTTAAACCACTGAATCCAAATGTGGAATCAATGATTCAATATTTAAATCACAAAATATTATTTAATTAATTTAAAATTTATCCATATATATAAATGAGAAAATATATCTTTACAAGTAAAAAACATTCGAAATATTAGAATGTGGTTATATCAAATTTCAATGTAAAATTATTTCAAATGACCAAAATTTATTTAAATGATTAAAAAATAATCTAAAAATACTTTAAAATAAATTAAAAGTGTAATACAACAATTTAACTAAATTAGATGAAAAAAATAGTTTTTTTACTAAAATGCACAATTTTCACTATTCACTAAAATATGAATGTTTTTTAGAAAAATAGAAAAAAATTATCCAAATTATTTTTTTATGTCCCACTTCCAAATGAGTGGATTATTTTTCTAAATGGAACTAATAATAGTTTGAATGAGTAGTTTAAAAATGGTATCTCCATCAAAATTCCACAAAACGTCCTTTTAAAAATATTAAGGCTTTTTATCCTTAAAATTGGTTTTATTCTTATTTTAATCCCATAAAATTAATTGGAATAATGTAAAAACATTATATAAACTTGTGTAAAAGAATATAGTCAGTTTTTTTGATTCACTACAATACAAAGACTAACAGATAACATCAATTTAAAATAATATTTTATTTTATTTTTGTTTTAACTCAGTCTTGGGTGTAACATAAGTTTCAAGGGACACCGATTATTTTCTTTCTGATATACTATCGGGTATATCATCCCGTTTAATGTAAAATTAATATATAATTCATAAATATGAATATATATGAAGAAGTATTATTTTATAATTACATGGGATATTGTAATAGTAATTAATGCATCTTTATATTATAATACATGGGTACTAAAATATGTATTCTCCTTACATTAAAATATGATATCCCTACCATTTGTTATATTATTATTAAGAATAATAATCAATAAAATAAAAACAAATAGTTGTAAAATATTCATACCAATCCAAATCATCCATATATTTGGAAATGTACTGAGTGAAAAATATAAAAATGAACAAAACATAAAAATTCACAGTGGGGTAAAATAAATTCTTTTTAAATGAGACTAAAAATAAATTATATGAGAAATAAAATAATAATTAATGTGAATAAGATTAAATGTTGACAAAACATTAACATGTAAAATCTATTAAGGTAAAAACTACATGATGTAGTCCTGAGAGTATAACCACTAAAATCAACGAGTATATTGTAAAGACATAAAAAATTAACAAATATAAAATAAATATATCTATATAATCCAAAATGGAAACAATAAAAATATTATTTAAAAATTATATCTTAAAATTTATATCATCCATGAATGAATTGAAAATATAAATTTCACTCTACAGATCTAGTGATCATTATAAAAATAACATGGCGCAAAAAAATCACTATCATTTTTATAAAAGAAGTCAGTAATCAAATATTATCACTATCTAAATCCATATCATCATTTATATTCCACATAAAATGATCTAGGTATAACATATTAGTGTTGAGGGAGATGATTTCTATAGAAATATAAACCCTATCTTTCCAAAAAAATCTATGTCATAAAATCATCCGCAAAAAATAATGATTTCACCATTTCAAAAAGTCATAAGCATATTTTTTTTCCTTTTTTAACCATTTCATGAGGTCCTCTCATGAAAATACGCCACCCCAACTCAAATGTGGATCACTAATTACTTGAAAATCAGTTGTTATGTCTAATTTATACCTTTATAAGAAATGTAGATTTATATGTGTAACCAATTGTAATCTATGTTAAGCTTTTAGGACCTAACTATTTAGAATTTTGGACATTTTGTATCTAATAATAGATCACTGTGACTTGTATTGATCTCCCATTAGAAGTTGGGTTCATTATAATTAATTAAACTCTTACAATTAAAAAATTGAACATAAATATCCTAATTAAAATTTATGTCATGAACATTTTTTCCATTGAAATTCCTATAATTCCTCTATAACATTGATATAATCGCACTCTATCGTAGAAAGAGAAACACATCTCTATGTCATAGACTTCCATGTTTCTTCTCACCCTAAAAAAGAGATCAAATAACAACAACGTAACTTCACGGAATACATATATCCTTATATATCTACATATATGAAGACTCAAATCATTAGTTTCCCACTAGAAAAATATAATCTCATATTAGAAGTATTATGAAGCTTTAGAAAATAAACTTCACTAATCTACAATAATCCCTACTAATATTTGATACAAAACGAATGACCACACCAATTTAATGATTTAAATCATGTATGTTATATGGCACTAAATACAATAAATAACCAAAAATGGAAGAATAAGGAATGTATTCCATCTCCTCTATCACCTCATTAGTAAAAGGTGAATTATTTGATATAATTTGAGAATTCCAAGAGAATTTATTATTAACCACTTTTTATGTATCCATAAAAAACCATTTAAGAACATTATAAATGTGTATCTCCTAAGATAACTATAATTTCTTGGAGTTTTTATCTAAAGATATAATTATTCAAAAAATATGTATCTATATCGATTAGTCCTTCATTAGAAAATACTAAAAATGCCCCTTATTTAGTCTATAAATTATAGGATCATCATGGATAGTTAAAATTATTTCATCAACATAATGTATTAGTATAATAAAATAATCATAAATAAATCAGGTAAAAGATACACAATTATTAGAAGAGGTATTCTAAAATCCTTGATGAAAAATTACCCACTAAAAATTTTATACCATAACCTCAGAGATTTTTCCTTACTATATAAATTCTTCTTCAACATACACCCATAATCCTATTTGATTAATTCAACCAAACATTTTCCCTACTCAATATAAATAAATAATTTTAACTCAAGTTGAAGCAAATTTTTTATGACTTTTATTTATAAATATTTAAATCCAAACTAGTAGTTAATCTATTAAATAATTTATTAGGGAATTTTTTTTAATATGTGATAAAATGTGTTCAAAATAAATACCATTTTTTTGATGAAAACCATATAAAAATATGCTTTTCATATATCAATAAGAAAACACGACTATTTATTTTTAATCTATTAAATCAACATATATTACATATATTTCTAAACTATATCTATTTTCTCCATCAGAATAGAGTCATTATTTTTTAATTATCTCGCATTGATATCAATTTAGGAAACACAATTTCCTGTCATGTCAAGGATCATAATATTATAAATATTTTCCACATTTAGAGGGGACCAGAAACCCATTTTGTGAAAACAAAATAAAAGTGGTACAATATTAAGGTGATCTAAAAATATGAAATGTGGATTAACCAATAATCCTAATAAATATATCACCATAAAAAGTAGTTATATTAGAACTATCAACAAAAACTTATTCACAAGGAACATTATTCTACCCATCAATATGATTATCATAAACAAAAGTGTCAGGTAACGATGCATCAAAAAATAAATCAAGACTAAAGACCCATCAAAATATACTGAACTTTTTTTTCTCCCATATCAATGCATATAATTGACTATCCCTTTAAAAACACTGCACGATGAATTTTTATGTGATTATTCAATACATGATCATAAAATATGTACAAAAACACATCTTGATTATAACCAAAAAAATGAAATTTCATTTCTTTCCATCAAACAATGATCTCTCATTTCATGGGATTTGAATAATTGAATTTAATCCAATAAAATGAAGGTTATGACACATGGTTATTTCTCCATAACAAACCTTATATGATAATCGTCCTGAAAAAAACATGGATCACAAATTGTAAATAAATTAAATAGTAAATAAAGTCACACCTAAAATCTATCCGGGGAACATTGACTCATAATGTAAATTGTGAACACTTTCTATCAATGTACTATTCATATTCTTAGCTGAACTAGTTAGATGAGGTGAATTAGTATTTTTAGTCTATTTCAAAATTCCATCCTTCCTATAATACCAATAAAAATTGAGCATAATTTGTACCACCGTTGTTAATATAGATACATTTCAGTTTCTAATTTGTTTATCTCTCAACAAAAATAAGAACTTCTTAAAATAATTTAAAACATAAAATTGCCTACTGAAAAATATACCAAAATATTATGTGAATTGTTTTAATAAATTTCACAAAATAATGTCTACCTATGATTTTTGTTTATATTAAATAATCACATGTATCCAAATACACCTAATCATGTGTCTATTCCATTCTGAATGAGGGTGTAAAAACCGACCATGCTCTATTTTCCATCCATATATTGATTAAATGTATATATGTTTTTACCCTTCATACCAGGAAACTTTTTTATCTTTTTTATAAAACCATGTCCATTATGACTAATGAAGTTGGTCCTATTATGATATAATTTAGAAGAAACCTTTCACTCCAAAAAAAATGTCAATATAAATAAAATCTATTAACTAGTACCACCCTAAATATTACTTTCCATGATCCACTACCACGAAACACTTAAAAATAATTAAATTTACATCCCAATGGTTATGAACAATATATCTATCATTAATGATATTGGAGTTCATAAAAATTCAATGAACCTATGAAGAAACTAAAAAATTATTCAAAATCACTTTAATATATGTATTGGCGTCAACAAAAATTCCTATAATGTCTTTATGAATGTAATTTACCACCTTTCCAATACCATAATTACATAGGCTATTGGATTTATAAAACTCGTTCCTCTATGACATGAGAAATTAGGAAACACCATCCACGAATAAAACCATAAAACAATTATCAAATGAAATATTAATATTATCATAAGTAATAAATAAATCGCCCACAATAATTCTGAAAACACTATGATCTAAATTAATATTATTTTATACTGATATTACTTCAATATTTTTTAAACTTTTTAACTTATAATATAATTTCTTGATATTCCATTTCATACCATGATGATGACACTCAAACAACTTTTTATTAATGAACAGGAAGCACACTCACAGAACATGTGCTAAAAATTATTATTTACGTATTTTTATTGATGTCATATATGATTTTTGGCATATAAACATCCCATGATTACATGATTTTCCATAAATACAACATAAATTACTTTTATTGTCTTTTTTAGGATTATATATTTAGATAAATAGACAAATATCATATATAAGATACCCATAAATTACCTAAAATGTAATTTTTTCACATGAATGGGTTTTTAAACATTATTATTGTCCTTAAATTATCCATAAATCAATATTTGTTCCCTTCTATATTCCTTGAGAAAAAGGAAATCATAATGATGGGGTGAGCTTAAATGATCAGTATGGGGTGTTTTATAACATAATGTCATAGGGAATAATTATTGAATGAATAATATGAAGAAAATAATAATAAATTGATTTAATATAATTGATACCATGACATTGAAATATATCTAAAGTAAAAAAAAAATTTAAACAATCACATGGAAGAAAATACTTCATAGTGATGTGATTAATAATTTTATATTAATAATTTAAATCTTCAATGTCTCATGCTTACACACTATAAAACATTCAAACTATCAAGACCACATTCCAATATATGATAAATCATTCAAACTGTCACGACCTCATTCTAATGAATTATAAATAATCTACATAATAGGGAATCAAGATAAACAAATCTAAACAATTGTGAGAACATACACCAAATACCAAAAATATTTTATCTCATTAGACCTGCTAATGTAATGAACAAATCTATATTTATAGGCCCTACCAATCACTAAATAAGATCAATTAATTTAGAATATGAAAAAAATGAGTATTCCATAAAATAAATAACCAACCTTCCTTATTATAAAAAATAATCCACATTCAATTAGAGTGTTTATTAAATTTTTATTTCTCTCCAATTAATAAATGGAATAACTTTATTAGTAAAACCCCTTCAATAAATTTTATTTAATAAAGGGTATGAATACTATATATGAATAATTGGTATATAGTTAAAAATTATGGAAATAATATCTCATAAATCAGATTATATATCATGGAGATTATGGAGAAAAATAATATTAAAAGAGAGAAGGAGAGTGATAAAGAACATAGTGTAAAAACCAAGATAATGAATGAAAAGTGACCATCAATTACATAGGATATCAAATATTATTACTTATGGAATTGATACCATTAATTAATCATAAATATATTCAATGTACAAAAGAATAAATTAAATATTATATATAATATACATAGAAACAAATATAGTGAATAATGGTACAATTCATGGAAATAAGGGATTTCTCGAATGAATGCCCTTCCAAATATAATATCATTTCATTTAAAAGGATATAATTTTTTAAATAATTTTGGAAGATATTAGTTTAAAAACCCCTGAAAATATGCAATTTAATTTTCAAAAATTAAAATGGGTATGATGGCATGAAAATTAATTCATACATAATGAATTTAGAAATAGCTTTTTCCAACATTGGTAAATAAATTCTATATAATCCCATATAGAAAATGTTAAAAATATTACTTTTTATAAAATGTAATGAAATTAAAATAATATATATATCAACATATTTAATACTTTATGTTTAGATAATAACATGTAGATAATATAGGAATGGAAGATAAACATTCCTCACAAAGAAATGGGATATGTTTAAGACCACTACTAGGTTTGGAACAGTTGTGAACCAAATGAGAACTGAAAGTATAATAATAATTGTAAAACTAAGATATTAATTTAGGATAAGAAAATATATGGGGTTTTAGGGATAAATGACAAACAATTAACTTAAATAATAATTGAAATATAAATAATCTCAAATTCAATGTGAGATTGGAAAAGAAACCCTTGAAGACATCATAACATTTGGATAAAAATTCATTAAAGGGGTGAATAAGAACCATAAATAAATATAAAATCATGATATAATATGTAATTGAGTTATTATATGATCCATATAAAATAAAATATATTCTTAATAACAAACATGTCTGAAATATGTCTTTTTTTGGAAATAAAAACCTTATAAAGACTATAACATTTGAGGTAAAATCCTACCAATGAAAAAAATTTATGAAACAAAAATACATACATATATAAGAATTGTAATGGTAAATACAAAATTAATGGTTATAGTGTATTTAAACTATGAATAATTTATTCAATTAAAATTTTATATATCATAATCAATTGAGTTTGAATTATGAATCCCCTTTCCATGCTTTTTGAATCACTATTTATGGATTGAGTCTAAATCCAATATATAAAAGAACTTTTTAATGGTTGAATAATATAAATGGGTAAATTAATGTTTAAAAAATTATATGAGAATAAAAAAGACTAAAATCCAAATGTATGGTGTGTTCTGGAAGGTCTAGAACAATTCCCCTTTAATATAAAAAAATCGATAGTGTTTTAAAAAAAGATCAGGTTTTATGGTTTATGAATATAATTATAAAATATAAGGTGGATAATAAATGGAACATAAGTTTTATCATTTGGAATTAATCATCTCATAATGAATCTATATAAATTGTTATGATTTGTAAATAATTAATATAACATTTTTAACATTTAATAGCATTTAATGTCATTTTTAGGTATATTCAATCTATTTAACATTAAAAATACTTAAAAACTATATAATTAAACATTAAAATTTTAATTAATATTAAAACTATAAAATTTTATCATATAAAACCATTATAAACTCAAATTCCTCAAAATATTTTCACTATTAATACTTTAATGTCAGTAGTTTTTTCCTTACTTGCAAAATCCTTCTATCGACGCAACATAAAAATTATTTCATATTATGAAGTTATTTATAATTAAAAATAATTTTCGATCATAAATATAATTTATTAACAAAATTATTTTATCTTATGAACACTTATAATAAATTTTTATTCTCAACGAGTTCATGAAAATATCTTTGATATATTATTTTTTCTTTAATCATATTATAGAAACACTCTGTATGGAATAGGATAATTATCATAGAATATAAATATAAAATTTATAAATATTTTATAAAAATATTTTATTATTAATAAAATATATGTCTTATATTCAATAAAATATATATACTTAAAAATTATTATCAGCATTGCATCAATATTCTCTTTTCATATACTACGCCATTATTCTGTATGCACTAATAAATAGTTTAATATTTATCTTCACATAATATATAATTTATATTCATTAAATAATAATTATATCATATTATTAGTATACTATAATTTAATAAATTTCCTATAAGTTTAACATAATTTTACGTTATATTAATTTCTTGATTATATCATAAAAGTTGCACTATTCAGAAAACCTTTAATATTTAACTATACATAAAATACTCAACTTCTATAGGTAAATAAAAAAATTTACCATAAGCCAACTTTGAAATGATGATAATAGAAATGATTTACATTTTATCATTTTATGATTATAAAATTTATGAAAACATTAAAAAAAATTTATATAACATATGGAAAAATATTCATTTAGATTAAAAAAACATCCATTGAAAAATCATATTCATGATTTATACCTTGATTAAATTAATAATAGAATTTTCAAAATAATGTATATATATATGAATTCAATAATTAATATCAATATATATTTATAATATATTGAAAAATAATATAATTCATTAAATATGTTTAAAAAATAAAATTATTTTAGGGAAATTTATTTATCTTTTAAAAAAGACCATTATGATATAATAAAATTAAATATTCGACAAATATACAATGAATAATTTATATAATTTTAAATATTTACATATAAAACATAAAATAAAAATTTATTTAATTAATAATTAAAATAAAACATAAATTTTAATTTAAAAAAAATATAGTATATTATATAAAATAACAAGCTTGTCAATCCTCCGTCAGTAAAATAAAATTTGAAATTTTCATTTTATATTGTTCATAAAAAATAAATATCATTCAATATAGGTATAAAATTATATGTGTAGGTTTTATTATGATATGAAATTTCTATGTTAATTATTAGCAAATTATAATTTCCAAAATGAATATTAATTGAATAAATATTGATCCTTTATAACACACATACCAATGAAGGGTTTTCAAAAGTCATATTATGACATTAAGGTGATTTTTTAATGTATTCCCTAGTATATGTACCTTCATTCTCCATGATCCTTTGGAATATTCCATAAATGCATTTTTTTTAAAAATTCACACCTGGGTCTCTTGGTGGTAGATGTATGGTGGGTTGCGTGGGGGTAGTAATCCCAGGTACAATGTTGTTGGTGATCATGGAAGCTTTGATTTTGGGGTGTTACCACTTTGTGATCCTCCTCCTCCCTCTCAGGGTGCTACTCTAGGTGTCATTACATTAAGGATGTTCTCACATGTCCTCCACATATGGATCACCCATCCTAGTAGCCTGATATTCAATGTAACACACTCAGCTCTCGGTGTACATCATGGGTGACTAGGTTCTAATTGGGTCCCCTCCCAAATAGGGGAGGTATTTCAGTACAATTCTCTGTGGAGACATTATACCACAATTTAAGAGATTCTTTTTTTGTCATGTAGAGTATTTGGTTAGAAAAACTGCAATAGTTGTTTCATCCTTAGTTGTAAGCTGAGACAACAGACGGACTATAGCAGAAAATGAATAAATTCAATGGTTGGAAGACAAACACTTGAAATCATTAAATTATTCTCTATAAAATGTTATTTAATACCACAAAATTATAATAGAAAAAATAAAATTTAGAACTATGAATCCTTTGATGAGTGATCCTAATAGGTAGAGAACGGACCATCCTTCTCCCATCGAAGTATTCAATATCTCAAAACTAATTAAATCTTGGTGTCCATCCTTCTTTATACAGTACCTAACCCCAGTAGCTCAGAACTAGTTTCTGTAGCTATTATAATGGAACTAGATTAATGGAAACTCGTCACAAAAAACAATATGTTTAGTTGTCATGGTATACTTGATACACACATAAGTCATACATTTAATTTCTAATAAAAAAATATCAAATTATTATTTATTTGTTTAAAATAAAATCATTCAATATTTCATAACCCTGCATTCAATCAGAATAAAGTTTATGGAATCATGGTGAATGGAAACTATATACGAGTGAGCTCAAATACTAATAAAGGGCTAATTAAAACTAAATAAATAATAAAAAAATGATCATAATAAAAATGGAATTCTAAATTAATAAAGAAACATCCCATTTTATCTATAACATTAATATCATAAATGGATAAGTCATAACCATCATGGAATGTTAAATAACCTAAAAAAGTTACATTTAATCATTAAACTGAGAATGAAATAAATCCATTGATTTTTTAACAGTGAAAATATCATGTATAATAATAACTAAATATGAATGAAAGATATACATAATTATTAGAAATTATTTTTCCAATATACATGGTATATTTACCATCAAGACATTTAACAACATGGTTTAGCATACTACTATCAAGACCTTTCACAAGAGATTTTAGAACGCGCTTGGTTACAAACTCAAAGGATTTTTACCAAATAGATTTCATCTCATCTTATATCTAATGTATCAAGGGGATTAGTTTATGTGGTACCAAAACTTTTTTGTTCAAGTAAAAACCATTCCTTATATATTGAATAATATATTTCATTCATAAAAAATTTCCATATCAAAAAATATATATACTATGTAAAGATACATATTTATCAATATTTCCTCAAGTTATCAGAAAATTTGAAAGGAAAAATGTTATTTAAATATGTTATAAATTTTGGGAAATAATCAAATCCTTGATAAATTATTTAGAAATGTAGGCATGATTTAATTTATAATGATCACATGAAGGAGAATATTTTAAAGGACAGCTGTTGACTACAAAAATGTTTCACTTATGTGAATATCAATACATACATTTTTCATAATGACCATAAACTTTATTGAACAAGAATATATATGGTATCAATATAATGTATACTGATTGGAGTAATAACAGTGAGTTATTCTCATTGATGCACTAAAATAAATTATAAATATATTAGGAAACATTCTGGATTAAAATAACCATTTATTTTTAAAAACATTTTCAAAAATGATTTTTTTGAAAACCACTATTAAAAAAATTAATTAAAAATATATTGATACAACTAAAAAGAACGATTCAATGAACTGATGTCAGGTAATTTCTTGTAATATAAAAATAACATTACTTTTTCATTGTAAAAATAAGAGAAAATTTCCTTGTTTATAAATTGAAAAGCATATTATAGTAAAAATATTTTTTAAAATAAATGGATTAAAATTTCTTTTAATAAATAATTTTTTAAAAGATTAATTAATGAATTTTTGAATTTGTTTATAATTTTTTTAAAATTTATTTATTAGACAACGGAAAAATGAATTCATGTTTTCATAAAAAAGCTAAAGAACATTTTAGGCACCAAAGGGTGGTAAGATGATATTATTAATTAAAAATTATCAATAATATCCAGAATAGAAGAAAATGATTGTTCTTGTTAAATAATGATAAAATAATTACATTCAATGAAAATTCAAGTGTTTAAAATCCTGAATATATTGAGATTGTATAGTAAATAATAATGATGAACAAAATGTTGAAGTGAGAATCCACCAATGAATCAATTATGTGTATATACTGTCAATCCACATAAATAAAATAGAAATAAAAATATTTATAGTAAAGAGAAATTAAAAACATAATATTGTATTATTATTATCAATGAGGATGTTATATAACCTAATAAAAATGAATTGGTATATGAAGTTCATTACATCTTCAGAAGCATTAATTCAAATACACTGAAATGAAAAAAATTAAAATTGAAACAAAAAAGTACAAGCAATAATTTTTCCTTCATTATATTACATTTCTAGATGTAGTATATAAACCATAAAAAATTAATTAGGTTCATAATATTATAATATTCCTTAATTAAATAAAATTGGTATGAAATCCATTACCTTAAGATTACTTTTTTTGAACACTCATTAACCTGGTGTATTGTGAAGTTATAAAAAGATATTAATATATTTTAGTAACATATTAATCAGTATTTTATAAAATACAAATCTTTATTTACATATTATTATCTATTTGTTAATAATGATTCATTATTTTCATTGTTTCAGGTAACAACTTTATTTTTTCAGGTATATGTTAACTTGTTATTTGTTCTTCCTATTACATTTTCCATGATTTAATAATATCCAAGATTTAAAAATTAATTTAAATATAATATATATTTAGTATATATCCATTTATAATAGTGCATAAATTCTATTGATACGAAATGGAATTAACCATTCAGAATGATAGTTGGACGTACGTATGCAAGAACACTACTTCCATTTTCTTGTCATATTAAAATAAATAAATAGAAGCGATATATATGAATATTATCATTATATATTCATATTTATTTTAAATAAATAAAATTTTTATTTAAACTCATCCTTGATAAATTCCATGTAACGTGTTGACAAATCACATAACTCCATGAGGCGATAGTCTCTCGTACACAAGAGTAATGTAATAATTTTTAAAAAATATAGAAAGCATGAAGGTATATGTTTTATAATAACTATAGAAGAATAAATAAATTATTTATATCACAGGTATCATATATATAAATGAATAAATCATTATTATCTATGTTGAACTATGGTAATGAAAGAATGAATTACCATAGTTCGCTGGGTGTAGTCCAGCGTACACACGAATGGTAACTATTTATCCCATATGAAGGTAGTGTATATGGTTTTAGGTTTATAAAATAATATAATAAAATATAAATATATTTAAGATACATAAGTTGTTATATATTCATGAAATAATAATAATTAATGGAGGTGGAGAATAAAATAAAATGCATTTTGAAAAGAATTAGCTCTTGTTCAGGTATCCTTATTTGGTTTGCACTAATGCCTTCCTAAGATTCGATGAAGGCCATGATAATTCTTAGAGAATGACTATAGGGATTATGTATATTTAATTGGGTAGATTTTGAATGATTAAAATATCATAAGAGGTGTGAATAAGTTATTCTAGTGAGTGCTATTTTATAGTGGATGAGAGTGGCATTCTTGTAAATAACCAAAAAATTCACACTATTGGAAGGACATCGTTTCCTCATGTGACTAAAATAATGGAGAAGTTTTGATAAAATAAGGTATATGGTCTATTTATTTCTAGAAAATTGGAGTTGGAAAAGTTTTCATGCCATTTTTCTGATTAATATTAATGATTATTCCCCCGATAAACTCATTTTCTCTTAATCACTGTATTAAATATTACATTTTCTCACTAAAAAAATTGATCACTTTTTTTAACATTATTATAAATAAAAATTTATTAGTATTCCATATATTGAATAAATTTCTTAAATTTATGCTCATATAAATAACAGAATATAATTTAAATGATTCCAACAGATATGATGATAACGTAAGGTTTTAATGTGAAAATGTTCAAAAGTATTATATATTTTTATATACAAATAAAATATTAATAAGATTATAACGAACATAATAGGATTAATATATTTATAATTGATAAAATATAACATTAAAACCTATTTAGAATATATTTTAACATTATAAATTTTTGATACAAAAACTATGTTTTCAAATAAAATTCAGTATTTTCACAATTTTTTAAAAATAAAACTTCTCTGAATATAAAAAAATTAAAAAAAATTAAATATTAAAATTAATATTCAATAACGTGTGTTTATTTAATTTAAAATAAAATTTATTAATGTGTAATTTTTTTTAATATTAGATTTTCATTAAAAGGTAGGAAAACTGCACTTAGAAAAATAATGTTTTTTAAGCATAAAATTGGATTTGTTCCTATCTTTTTCCTATAGAATCTATTGGATGAATGTAAAAACAATTAATAATATATAAATATTATAAAGAGAAAAAAATAATAGTATTTAATATAATTCATTCAAATAAAATTCTTTTTCCCCATAAAAATTGATTTTTTATAAAACCTTTCAATTTTTTCAATTTTTTCAAATAGTAATTGGTATCCAATTAATTAAATAATATATTTTCAAAACTTACTTAATACTATTCATTACCAAAAATTTAACATATTGTAAAAAAATTTCATCACAATTGATAATATTAGTAGTATTTGGTAAAACTCTATCTAGCATGTAATGAAATTCATTAATGAATATCATTGTCGCAAGTAACGCAAGCTAACCCAGTGGTGCATACATTTATAGAATTAGAGTACATTGAATTTCTTTAAAATGGTAAATATTTGTCAATGTATAATGATATTCTATTCCATTTTATTATTGGTTTTCATTTCATTCATGCTTTTCAATAAAATTTTATTCTTTTAGAATTTTGTTGTGTTATATTCTCCCCAACAAAAATAATTCGATTCCTTGATATTTATACCTAATATCAGTATTATAGGGTTTTATTTATGAAAATAATTATATTAAAAATACACATCATGATAAGTGTTGGTAAAATTCATTCTTAATAAGAGAAAATTTGATTTACAAAAGTCTATTGAAATAACACATAAATGGGTTTCCATTTCTAGCATGTGGCGATTTAGACATGTGAGAAATGGATAAATATTTAAAGATAGTAAATGTGATAATGCATATAAAAAAGTTACTTATAAATTCAAATATGAGGGGGTAAAATATATAAATATAATAGGTGTGAATGTGTCATAGATATTAACATAATTAACGGTAGTAGGATAATTTTTTTTTCAAGAAACATTTTCGTAATGTTGAGGATATTATTTACTACTTATAAAGATAAGTAAATATAATTAATACATTTTTATTTCATAAGAAAATTTTCAAAATCTGTTTTCTTTTATATTTAACACTCTAGGAAATAAGAATTAGTAAATGAATATTTTATGTTAGATGCACAAAATATTAATTTTAATGGATCAGAAGTCCCATAAAAATTATTTTCCATTATTTTTTTCAAGTAGAATACCTTAAACCGATGAAATATTAGTGACGACATTGTGTAGGTCAGTGGAATGCATGATTTTTTTATCGTCTTTTGTCTATTAGTTCAATCCCCACCACTATTATAGATGCAATGGGTAGTCATCCAACATACAGGTTATCAATTTTCTAAAAAATCATAACATAATTTATATAACATTCCAAATAAAATAAGATGGATATCTGTGAAAAAAATTTAGTAAATAAATAGCATTTTTTCTAATGTTTTCAAAACAACATTTTTTACAATGTCTAGTTGTATTTTTTTACTATAATTTTAATTTTATTAATGATCATATTAACCCTACAAGATTTGAATGAATTTAATCTTATGTTTATAATTTGTAAAGGAATTATTCTTAGAATAATTTTTCAACTAGACCATATAATAAACTAATTGTTTCTATTACAGTAAATCTATCCCAAAATATCCTTAACCTTGGTAAAATCTGATCACATAAAGCCTAAAAAGGGGATTTTTATAATTTTAACTAATGATCAACCTTACTATTTATATTACCCAAACATAGACAATATATTATATACATATCCAAAAATACATTCATGGGGTCCTGTTCCCCAATCTATGATTTCCTAAATCATGTTCCAATAGTTCATACTAATCTTTCTCTGATACCAACATCTTCTACCCTAACCAGAGTATCCCAGACTTGGTGCATTATATCACTAAATTTTAATACTATAAAATGAAATAAATCTTGAAGTACTGATCAATTTAGGATTATAAGTAAACTTCATACATACATGGGTCAAAAATTACATTTACAATACTCTAATTACAACATAAATACTAATTTTTTTAAATGAACCTAATTCAATATAGTGTTTCAATTTATATCAGTCCTAATAAACTTCATGGAATCCATGGGAAAGGACAATAATATGTGTGATAATAAATTCTCAATAAATGTTTCATATTGTGGAAAAAACAATGATTTAATGAGAATAATCAATATGGGAAGGTAAATAATTGGGAAACACATTTCATTTAATAAGAAACATGGCTATCATAACTGGATAGGGCATAGTCAATATGGAAATTTATGTATATAGAAATATATTCAATTTATTCAATAAACAGATAAATAAATGAATCTATATATTTTTTCATAGAGAAAATATCATGGATGATAATAACTGAATTTGAAAGAATGAAATTCCTAATTATTGGACACCATGTTTCCATGTTACATGGTACCTTTACTATTATGACGATTCACAAGACGGTTTTGAATACTAATATAATCAATGTTCAAATGACATCTTATAATGTTTTTTTTACAAACACAAAGGTTTTGTGCCCAACTAATTTCATCCCATGAGACTACTGACTACTTCATGGGTTTACATTAAAAAATACCCAACCATTTTCATACTAGTCCAAAACATTTATTATATGTCTAATAATTGATTTAATTCAAATATAATGTTCCTTATAAAAATGTATATATGTTGAGTAATGGATAAATATATATCATTATTTCTCCAATTAATCAAATAAAATTCAAACTGAACACTCAATGTAAAAATGATATACCATTTATTAAATAATCATATCCATGATAAATACTGTGGATATTTTGGGAAAATTTAATATCTAATTCTCACAGAAAATTGATACATTTAAATGGAATGTTACGGGATTAAAAAATTGATCAAGGATGTTAATTTAAATACTTTCCATAATAAAAATGATCAAAAACCATCTTGATGAAAAATAAATATTGTATCAATATAACATATACCCATTAGAGAAAAAGTTGAGGTTTGTTTTCTTTGATGAATAAAAAAAATAAAAATAAAATTAAAAACATTTATGAGGAAAATATCTATTTTATTTTGAAAACCATTTTGAAATATACAATTATTTTTTAAAACAATTATAAATATATTTTCAATAAAAATATCTTCATAAAATAGAATATTAAACTTTAATTAAATGATATTAAGAAATTCTATTCAAGGATGAAATAACATTACTAATTCGTTGTGAAATGGTTAGAAAATCATCATCTTTAAAAATTAACAAACTAATACATTGAAAATATTTTCTAGAAAGAAAATAAGGGTAAAATTTTCAGTTAATAGATCAAATTTTTAATTTTTTATAAAAAAAATTTATAAACCATTTCAGAAAACATGGTTTTGTTGGAAAATAGATTTCCGATCAAAGAGAGAAATGGTTTCATATTTCCTTAAAAATATTATAAAACATTTTATTCTCTAAAAAGTAGAAACATGGTACTATTAATTGAAAACACTCATTAATAACAATTTTAGAATAAAATTAAATGATTTTTTAATAAATGATAAAATTGTCTTCCATTATTTTTTGTTGTTTTGGGTAATAAGTAACTTTGTTTTTTAGTATGTTTTGACACTTTATTTTTTCTACCTATTAAATAGATCACATTTTAATCATATCCATAATGTAAAACATGATTTAAATATCATATATATTTATTATATATATATTATAATAATAAATAAAATTTATTCATAGGAAATGAAATCCACAGTTATTGGAGATGGTAGGTCAAATGTAAGCATGAACACTGCTTCCATTTTATTATTCTATTAAAATAATTAATATGTAGTGATATATATATTAATATTATATTATAATATTGATTTTATATATATCATATATTTTTATTAAACCCATCCTTAATATATTGCATGCAATGTTTGATCAAATCACATCGCTTCGTGAGGCAGTTGTCCATTATACACACGAATGACGTTATTTTATTACTAAAAAATAGAATTCATGAATTAATGTGTAATAAAATAATTATATAACCATAACTACATTATAAATTTCATATATATATATATATATATATAATATATAAATCCTTCATTAATAACGCCCTTGAAAGGAGGTAACAGAATAATGAATGACATCAGTTCGCAATGCAGTAGTTCTTCGTACACACAAATGTTGACGGGGTATCCCATTTGATGGAATTGTTCCTTTTTTAAGGTCATACACTTAATATAACAACAAATTATTATATTTATGAAACTGAGGTAATTAAAGAGTAATGATATAATGACAATCTAAGTATTTGTATAATAAATTACTAATATTTTTGAAAAACATGAACTATTCTTGGGTATCCTCCTTAGGATAACACTAATTTCATCAAATGATGGATTTTATAAGAATATAATGATTAAATTTTGTTTTTAGGGATTTTTTTATGTGAATTGGATATAATTTTGGTGAAATAAATTATTTGGAAGGTTTAAACATGTTATGTGAGTGAGTTCCATTTTATAGTGGAGGAGGAGTGGGATTCATATAAATACCAAAAAAGAAAACATTATTGGGAGGTCACACTTACCTCATGTGACTCCAATAATGAAAAAATTTAGATAAAACATCGGATAAGGTAGAAATTTCTCCAAAACTATATATTATACTAGTCTCCAGGTCATTTATTCTTCTTTGTTTAGATTTATGATTCCTGATAAAATCTTTTTCTCTTAGTAACATTAATTAATGTTAGCTATTTTGAATAATCATTTTAGTAAAAAAATTAAGTTAACCATATTATAAATTATAAAATAGTTTTATTTGAAATATGGAATCCATTTTTCAAAATGAAACTCATAGAATTCCTAGAGTTTAATTAGAAAATTTATCATGCTGACGTGACGAAAAAGCATGGTTTTAAAATAAAAATGTTCAAAAGATTAAATCCTTTATATGACTGAAGGTCACAATGAAAAATATTTCAATTAACTAAATTGGGCTCATATATGTATAATTAATCTAATTTAACGTTAAACTAAATTAAAAATTTATATTATCCTTATAAATTATGTAGAAACATATTTTGTTTTTAAATAAAATTATATATTTGTAGTATTCATGAAAAATGAATCTTTTTATAAAATAAAAAAACATAATCCTAAGATAATTGTAACCATACTGTTATAAAATTAACGTTTTTTTAAAATAATGTTAATAATAGTTTCAAATTTTAGTTTTAAAACAAATGTTCCATAAAATTCCACAAAATGCCTTTAAAAATATAGCTTTTCATGAGTAAAATTAGATTTATTCATATCTTATTAATATGAAATATATTATATTGATGTAAAAACATTTTTAATATATAAATATCATTAATATCATCCAATAATAGCAATTAATGTAATTTATTATTGTAAAAGGCTTTTGGTGCATAAAAATACTTTTTTATAAAATCATTTCATTTATATTCAATTGGTTTTCATATTTATTTCCAACCAATGAAATCAAAAACATATATTTATTAGTTATTTAATCATATTCAAAACCACCAAATTATAATCTAGTAGAGAATTTTCCTTTTAAATTGTAATATTAATAGTATTCCATAAAACTCGGTCATTTGTGTAATGCAAGCTATCAAAGTAATTCATTATTCTATGTAATGAAAGAAATATCATTATTGATATCATTGAAATATATAGATTAGATTGAATTTAGTTATAATAGTTAACATAATTTAATTTATTTAGTTATTATAATAACTTATACACATGTTTTTCTGTTTCATAAATTATTTTGATTAAAATTTCATTCTTATATAATTTTAACCTGTTATTGTTTTCCTTATATGTTTGTTGGATTTCATAACCAAGGAGCTACTTAGCACTAACCAACTGGTATTAGATTTACTGCACTACAGAAAAACTGTGGATTAGCAGTTTCTTTTTAGAGGGGGTTATGCACAACCCCCTATAAATTTTATAGATTTTTTTTAAAAAATTTGTTTTATTTTAGTGGCGGTAATGTAAAAAAACACCGCTAATTTAATAATTAGTGGTACTATATGTTCAGTTTGATTTTAAAGGCACTATATATATATTTATTGGGCTATTATATGGGTTTTGAACCCCCTATAATGTATAAAATTATAGGGGTTGAGAACCCCCTCTACTATAATAAATTACATGGTTTCATGAACCATGACTAATACCTTAGATTATAGGGGGTTTATCCCATCTAATTCAATAAATTTGAGGGTGTATAGAACACCATCTAATTTAATGAATTTTTGGGGGTTGTGGACCCCCTCTAATCTATGAAATTATAGGAGGTTTTGATCCACCTCAATTATAATAATGTTTGAGGGGTTGTCTACCCCTATTTATCTATGAAATTATATGGGGTTCATAAACCATAGATAATTCATTTAATTATAGAAGTTTTTTAACCCAACATAATTTTTTTTTAAATTTATCTCATATAAATTCAAATTATATAATATATATCTATGTGAGTTTGTAAATATGTGTGGATATATATATATTAAATGAACAAATTATATAAATGTGTTTAAATGAATGATAAACATATATATATATATATATAAACATTATATAAATACTCTAAATAAATACATATAAATATAAAAAATGTATACATATATAAATATTGTTGTACATAATATAAATGTAATTATAAATATATTTATTCGAATATATAAAATTAATATATGGTTTTATAAACACAATACATTTATATTCTAATTGATTTTATATATATATATATATATATTATTAAATAATTTTTTATTGTATATTTATGTATAAATGAATTTATATTATTTTATGTATACAAATATATATATAATCTAGAGAAAAATTAATATAAATTAATATATATATTTATTATATATTTAATTTTATAAATATATTAATATTATATATATATATATTATATAATCATTTTTTATATATTTTAGTATGCCATTTTAATTATAAATTAAATTAGTATACAAAAATATATATATTATTTAATTATATTATATATTTCAAATTATATGAATGTATTAAATTTTTTCTGTATATATATCAGTATACATTATATAATATAAATGTACATAATTACATAAATTAATATATTATGTAAATGTTTTAAATATAATATATGTATAATATAAATCATAAAATATATAAATTTATAGTATTTATAAAATCAACTTATAATCATTACAGTTTAAAAATATATGCAATTATAATAATAATTATTAATATTGTTATTACACGCACATATTTAAGTATATTAAAATAACTATATACATAATATAATTATTTTATATCTATAAATATTACATAAATTCATAAATACACACACACAGAGAGAAATATAAATTTAGAAATATATATTTATACATGTGAATATAATTATTTAAATATATTATACACAAATATATTATATATACACAACTATATAATATTATTTATATTTATATACACCAATATATATATATATTATTTTTTATATAGGTTAATATAACATAATATATGTAAATAAATTTAATATATTGTATATTATATAACAAAAATGATATTGGTTGGTTGGTTAAGGTTCTCTGCATATGAGGCATCTATATAGACTACGACCTCATGCATATGTAGTTTTTTTTCGGACTTCCCTGAGTTTTCGGTTACAGGTCCGAGAATCGGTTTGTCAGGAGTCAGTGGGCTTTTTAGGGTTTTCTCTATGTGGGTGTTAATGTGTCAATCAATAGGGTCATGGAAGGTGTAGGGGGTGTCCACTTTTGTGTCAAAGGGTGTCCATGGGAATATCAGGTGGGGGTCATGAGGCATGTCCCAGTGTCTGTTGGGGGTGTCATGGGGGTGTCATGTTGTGTCCAAGACATTTCAAGTGGGTATCACAGGGTTATCAAATAAAAACACATAGGCTAGATTAGGGTTGGTTTTTATTACCACCCCAAAATATGAATTTTTCCATTCAGTTAGAGGTGTTTTTGGACACACCTAATTTACCACATTCAGATGAATTTTGGGTGAGATTAGAGGGGGTTAAAACTCCTTCTAATCTAACTGCCACTAAACACAACAACATTTTACCAGTGCTTACCCAGTACAACCTATAATCGTAGTGGGAGGGCACTTTAGCGGTGGTTTTGGGTTACCACCGCTAGAATGTATATAAGGGGTTATAACCCTTCTAAATTAAAAAGTCTTTTTAGTCACCCTATATTTTGTAGTACTGGTTTAAAATGGTGGTGGTGTAGATATGTTTTTTCAGTGAACAGAATCTTTAGGGTGGTCTAAAAACTTTTCCAAGACAAATCATTGATGAACTATGAAACATGATTCCATCATATCAATGATGTCAAAAATATAGTTTAAATTAAGTATATAGATGTAGTAAAAGTCTGTTCAACCCCTATGTTCTTCAATAACCCATTTCAAAAGAATAAGGAACAACTCACGTTGTCGGTTACTTTCTAATGGGTTTTCTGGTTAATATTTTGGGGATCCATGACTGCACCTCCTCATTAGTCAATGTTGACCATATAAATTGTTTTGGATATTTCATTTCTAATTGGTTTCTATTTACATCAACCCAAGAGTTATTTCTATCAATTTTGAACATTCCAGACACATTTGTGTGGTTAGAGTTTCAAAATTCAGAATGTATAAATGGAATATAATACCTGTAATTGGGTAAAACTTACCACATTTAATTATGTCATCTCAAAACCCAAAAAAGAGTATATTTTATATATTAATGGTTTCTGGAAAAAATAGTGGAGAAAAATAATCCCATTGAAGTGTATAGATATGAATAAAAAAAAATCAGTCCTTCTAGTTGGAAGAAGTCAACTAGTACCCTTATAGTTGATTAGTAGTGGTTTGTTCTCATCAAGATGTGCACTGCTGAAATCAGATAGTGGGTCGATAAGTTTATATGCTATATTTTTCTAATGAATATGATTCATCTGTTTTACAGTGAAAATTGGAAAAAAAATTAAATAAAACCACACAATGAAAAAAATGATACTTCAACTTTTCAACTTTATGTATAAGGATTTAAATAATTTATTACTATACATGAGATAGATCCATGGTACTATTGATCAGTTGAATTACATGAAAAAGATTATTGATGATGATTTGTAGGAACTTTTTATATTATATTATTTATTAAATACATGGGACACAATACTTGTGTCAGTCATCAATTCATCTCTAGATGGAACCCTCACCATGGAGATGGTGAAAGAAAATAATTTTGACAGAAGAGACCCAATGTAATGATGGGAGATGTTGAATTGAATCATAAGATCATGTAATTAAAGGAAAAGGGAGTTCAAAATAGTAGTGAAGAAGAAGAGGAATAGATCACCGTGGACAATGTATAAAATGTATGATGAAATTGATATCATGATTAATATATGACATCAAGTGTCACCAATGTAGAATGACTGGTCACATATCCGATGAGTGTAGGATGATGATGTTAGAATAGATGAATTAAGAATCTAAGACCTCGAATAATGATGCTAAATTTGTTAATAAAGATATCGTTATTTTCAAAGAAGTTGATCGGACAAATCTTTCAAGACATGAATCAACATGGGTGATTTATTTGGGGACCTCATACCATGTCACCACTATAAAAAAATTATAATCTTACAATTCATGGTGTTTTTTACTAGTGTACATGGTAGATAATGGGGCATCCAATATCCCCGATATTTTTAATTTATTCTAGGGAATAATATTGAATGTTGGATACTATTGAATTGTTTTAGGAATGTTCCTTATATTTTCCTCAATCTGATATCAGGTGGAATGATTGATGATGATTGTTTTCTGAGTTATTTTGGTGATTGTAAAAGGAATTATCCCAAATTTAACATTGTAGTTTTTAAATGATATAAATATTCTTCTATTAGTCTCACAGATATTAGGTCTTGCGGTGGAGAAGTCAATTTCATTTGAAAATATGTTACTATTGAGGTTTGGTATTGGAGGATTGGTCACATGAGTGAGAAATTATTGAAAATTATCTCCATGAAGAATATCATTCCATGAATAAAAGGTACACATTTGGATAGATTTGTTTATTTCATCGTGGGAAAACAATATAGAGTATCATTTCATGGTTCTATTCAATATAAAAAATAAATGTTTATATTTTTTCCCATCTATTTATGTATGATGAGCAAAAAATTAATGGGAGGTTCTATTTATTTTTTTAAAATATTATATGATCATTCTTGAATAGAATGCGACTTTTCCCTAAAAACTAATTATTATGTGAAAGATGTTTTCAACATGTTTCTTAGGGAGGTTTTGAAGAGAAAAATAATTAATGATAATGTGTGTGTGAGTAGATAATGGATGAATATAATATGGTCCATTTGTAGTGTACAGATAGATATTTGGAATCATTCTAGAGAATTCAGTACCAATTATTCCTCATCATAAATATATTTTTGAGAGGATGTACATGATTAATTGTGAGAGAGTGAGATGTATGCTATCAAATTAAAAGATGAAAAAACACTTGGGGGGGATGAGGACCTCAATTGATTTTATCAACCATTATTCATTAGATCCACTGAACAATGAAATTATAGAAAGGTTTTTTATAGGTAAACATGTTTCCCAAAAACACTTGAGAATATTTGGTTATAGGGAATTTTTTAACATCGCGAAAGATGAATGAGAAAATTTGGATGGAAATAGAAATAAGAGTATATTTTTGGGATATAATCATGAGGATTTATAATATTGACTCTAGGATCTTATCATAATTTTTTTTTCAAAAGTTTAATTGTGTTGTTTCATGAGGATTAGATGTCTGATGATTTTCAGAAGACAGAAAATCAAGAGAAGTTGTAGTCCAATGAAATTCTTGTCAATATAGAACTAGTATCACCAAATACTATTCTAGATAGTGTGAGAGAGACATGTAAATTTGATGATATATCACTACCATGTAAATTTTCTCCAACTGCTGATATTTCTTCATCATATGATATTCTGAAATAGGTACCCATAGAGGCATTGTTAAAGAGATCCCACCGAGAATGACAACTGAGTAGTAGATACTCACCACAATCGTATGTGACTCCCACTGATGGGGGGATCTAGATAGTTATAATGATGCAATCAAGAGTGTGTAAAATATTTAATTGAATGAGACTATAAAAGATGATATTTCATACTTTCACAGGAAAAAAACTTTTGATTTTGTGAAGTTAGTGCATGGAAAGTGGGTGCACATAATCAAAGGAGAAGATTACAACCCATAACCAAGATACAAATCTAGAATGGATTGAAGGGATTTTTTCATAATAAATGTATTTAATCTGATGAAAAAATCTATCATACTATTAAAAAATTACTTCATTCAGATTTATTCATAGATTGGGGGCTAGTTATATCCTGGAGGTTCAGAAAATGGATTTAATGATCTTATTTTTACCCGATGATCATGATGAGGAGATATATATAAAACTATTAGAAGGATTTGAGGTCAAAGTTAACTAAAACCTGGTCTAAAATCTTAATAAATTTTTTTATTCTTTGAAACACGGAATGATGAAATAGAAAATGAAATTTTACTAATTCAAGTATAAAAATGAGTAAAAGAGGATGATTTTTGATCAATTCGTTTTCATAAAATAGTTTTAATATGGTGATATTATTATATTATCTCTTTATTTTATTATATGAGGACTATTAGAAGAAATATCACCAATATAGATTGGGTAATGATGTATTTGAACAAGTATTTTGTAATGTAGGAATTGGGAGATTCTACATAGATTCTTGGTACGAAAATTACCCATGACTGGGGGGATCACAAGATTTGTCTATCTCATGAGTGGTACAATAAAAAGGATCTTGAATGATTCCACATGAGAAATGTGGAACTAGTTTTCAAACCACTTCTGATTCACTAAATGATCATGAAACTCCATAGTTCATCTACTTAGGAGGAGAAATCATAAATTGAAAATGTTCTTCATTAGTTAGTATTTGGAAGTCTTATGAATGATATGGTCTGCACCAGACCAGAAATTTATCATATTATTTTAATTGTGAGTTTACATTTACCAAATATAGTTGCAGTTCATTGGAAAAAGGTCGAATGGATATTATGGTATCATGGAGACAAAAATAGTCATTGTCTTTGTTTTGTAAGTGATAAAACTATTTTTGAAGGATATTAAGATACAAATATAGATAGAGATATATACATGGGATTTCAATATTTTCATATGTAAATTTATTTATAGGAGGAGACATATTATGGATTTTATAACATTATAAGTGTGTTTGAATTTATACAATAGAAACAGAGTACATTGAAATCATTCAATGATATAAGGAGACGATATAGATGAAAATGTTTTTAGAGAATCTAGAAAATATAAGTAGAATTATATTCCCTACGGTAATATTCATAGTGTTATTCAATTCAGAAAGAACCTAAAATTTCACACCATTTATAAGTACAAGGAATGTGATGTCACTAGATCATAAATGTATTGGAAGTAAGATGGTTGAATGTCAATAAAATCCACAAAAATGTCAACAGAGAATACATGTTGAAAACATTTTTATAAAAAAAAGTTGGAAGCCTATAAGGATACTTTTGTTCTAGATTTTACTCCATATATTTCATGAGGGGGATATTTGTGGAGGCCACCCCAAATTGGGGAGACACTGAAAAAATCATGGGTGTATTATTTTTACAAGGAAAGTATTAGGTTGGTAACAACTATATGGTATTTATTTTTCCTTGGTTGGTAGCCAATACATCTAACATAAAATATCCAAAGAGGAAAGAATTTACGGTATTCTGAAACAAACCATGATATAATTGACTTTATTATCAATAAATATTTGTAATACCATCAAATTGTAACATAAAAATCTATTTTATCTGGTTCCATCCCCTGATGTTTGATGCATATAAAAATAAAACAACACATCCCTCTCCCATTTCTATAGAAAATCTGGCCAAACCCAATAAATCCACTACATCCATCCTTTTCTCTTTATATGTTTTTTATTTCATCACTAATGAGTTCTTCTAAAAAAGGTGTTCTAAAATATGTGTCTTTTACTAGAGGAACTCAATGTGGCCTCAAGTTATCATCATTGGCCCTTAATAGTGACGTTTCATTAAGAGATACCATTTATTTCGTACTTTAGTTTCTTCAACATGCATTGATTACTTAGTTATCCCGTGGTGTTTTTGGTGAACTCATGATATTCACTATAAATTCATCCCTTCTCTGAAGAGGAAATCATGAAGGCTTAGTCATGGGAGATCAAATTCGTGTATCATGGAGGTTTATTATAGTTAAGAAATATAGGGGAACTCACTAAATCATGGAATCAATCATGGTGGTAGTCTGAGAGATTCTTTTGGGCATGTTGTTGCTACTGAAAAATCCATCCAATCTCAAATGTGTTGGGGGTGGAATGTACATATTCCATTTCATGGATGAGGATTATCTTCAAATGTATAATTCTTTTTTAGAATGAATTTTTATGGAATTTAACTTTTTAGGAGTATTACTCTTAAGGGTTATCATTCATGGAAGAGATTTCTACTCTTTGTGGAAGAAAGTGTTCTTCCAGTTACCTTCACTATTCTGTAAACAGTTCCATTTATAGGGGCACTCGGTGAGGAAGTGAATACAAATGTTTTTCCTCATCAATGTTCCAATGATGGTAGGAGGATTCCTTCCATTTCATAAAACTATTCAAAATGATACAATAGATATTAATTAACATGATCTTGTATCTTCGGTGCCTAACATCCATCCAGCATTGAACATTTTTCCATCCCCTGAGTTTTTACCATCATTTCCATATGATTAACATCCAAAATAAGAAACCATAAAATATATGTATTGGAATAAAACCTTTCCTCTAGGGGTATAATTGGGCCCCTGAGGAATCAAATTGGTCATGTGTCTCTTATTAGAAGATTACTTTCAATGGAAATCATGATTCAGTGATGATGTAGGAAGCAAGGGATGTTCCCCCTTTTCCATTAGAGTTCTAGATGAGATTTACTACAAAAACAAATATGTGTGATATTAATTGATTTCCTCCAGATATATCTATTATAGAGTTAAATTCTCTATGGAACTATTCCAAATAGTAATAATGAAGAAAAAAGAAGAACTGACTCTTTTCATATGGTATTGTGCAAGCCAAATTGGTTTATAGTGTTGTGCACATCAAAGGAAGACATGGGAAACATGGTTTTGTTATCACCAGTAAGGTGATAATTTCTGTGGCTTCCCCTATTTATGGATGACATTTGGTAAAGTCTCACAAAAAATGGGGAAACATGTTTAGCTTACTTATCTAGTAAACATGGTGGACTACTCAACCATAGGGACATAAATTTTTTTGTCAATGATTTCTATTATCATATTGAATTATAGGGGCCTTGCATAATGGTAAAATTGATTGTTCTTCATTAATGAGGTCCATAAGAACCATTCAACCATACTAGTTATTCTGGAAAACAAACGAGATGCTAAAACCATATTTATGTATTTAAGTTGAATTAGTTTCAAAGATGGTTTGAATGAGAGGAAATGTAATTACCATATTTAGTTGTTTTGGAAGAGCATAATATTTGTGGAGTGTATTGATGTATATACACAACAAATATCCACCAAGGTGTCTACAAGGGGTAAATAAAGATAATTTTTATTTCATGTATTCAATGTGTATAATAGAGAATACTATGGTGTTATGAGTGGATATTTATAACATTATATTTGAGAACATGGTATGGTTTGTTAGAGGGGGCTTCTAAACCATTACAATCATATTGGACAATAAAGGATTGGATGTGTATGTAGGTAGTGTGATGAATTATTATAGAGAGTTTATATGAAACATGTGATTTGTGTATATGTTCTTTTATGGGAATCTATTTACCTAGTGTAACAAACATAAAGGATGTTAGAGAAGCTGGAGTAGTCTGGATTGGATGTTTTCTTATGTTCAATGCATAACATATGTTCCTCAAGACACATTATTTCACATGATGCACTAGTTTTTGGATAACTCTCTAATACTTGTTTGACAAAATATTGAGGACATGATAGAAAAAATCCATTTTTTCCTTTACTTTTTATAAGAAGAGGCATGAGGGATTAGTGTCAAGAATGAGGGGATTCTAGGAACTATGTATGAAAGGATCTTTATGGGTGGGATTATTAGTTCACTTATATAAAAAATAAAGTTATCCATGAGTTCATTTTGAAGAGTAAGGATAATTAAGTGAGCTCAGAGGAGATCAAAAAGGACATTAAGACGATGAAGGTGTGGCTTTAAGAGGATTGGAAGGATGGAATATTAATTTTTATGGACCACATGAATGACCTACTAGATTTGAAAGTGTGGTAATTAAATATATTCACAATGATGAGATCAATGGTCATATTTTTCTTGGAGGGGGACACAAATACCTCATACTTCATGGATTTCATGAAGGAAAAGAATTTTTCATGTAGGATCAACCTTTAGCTCGAGGGCATCTAATACATGGGATATATGGAGTTGGTAAAGAGCATATCCATGTATAAAATATAATGAAAACTTATGGGAACTTCCATTAATGTGAAAGGAGGATTTATTTGTGAATATAAATATGATAAATTCATGAATTACTTAACAGACATGGTGGAGTATAGGGATAATGACAGATTGGAGATCATTCAAGATGAGGAAAAGATCAGAGAATCCATACACATCATGAATCATTAATGTGATCTAGGGCCAGAAAGGATTCCTAATTCACTGAATATTAGCATAAGGGATATTATCATGTGATATTTGATAGAGGTAGTGAATTGTATTTTAAGGGGATGAGTTCTATGAAGGGAATATTGTGCTTCGATGGAGGTTTTTATTCCAAAGATCACGAACCATGTGTTGCTTAACCAATATGGTTTTATATTTTTATGAAATATCACATATAAAATTATTACATTCAATGTGAATATGAGACATGAATTATTACTATAATAGATAATTTTATTATGGTAATGTTACCTCATGAATGGAAAAAGAATACATTGGGAGATTGAAATTTCTATGGAGATGGTGCATGATATTAACAAGAAATCCCTTGGATATATAACTGTTATTATGTACGATTTTAATAATAAAATTATCTAATGGAGCAGATTTTTATTTTTGGAGTAATCAGGATACATAGTTTCATGGAGTGGGTTTATGACCTGTTATTTAGATGTTATAAATCACTATGTCTCTCTATTTCAATTATTATGAGGAGGTTTGGATTGTTCAAGATGTTATGTGGGTTAAGATAAGGAGATCTTGTATATCCTTACCATTTCATCATTCATATATTGGATCTTACAAGAAACATGAAATACTACAATGATAATGGAATAATATTAAAATATTGGAAAATACCAAGATTAGGGTTTGTATCTCATATCATATTTTTAGAGAACATGATGTCATTTATTAATGGTAGGGAGATATCCCTTACTTTATTAAACATCTTAATAAATGATTGAGATGGAATAATTAGGATTAAGTTTAATCAAGGGAAGTGTATTTTATATTTATAAAGGAACAATTCAAAAAAAGGGGAATATTATAGAGGTTAAGATTGTTTTTTCTAGGCAAGGCTTCCTGATGAGGTATTTGGGTCTCCTATATCTGATGGAATGGTCAAGAATATTTTATTCAAGGACATAATTAACCATATCACTTCTCATATATAAAACTAGAGTATCACATTTTTTTCATTTTAGGTGAGATTCATACTGCTGTGATGGCTACTTTAATTTATAAATATGAACACTCTATCCATCATCAAAGTTCTAAAAGAACCATCAACCTACATGATAAAATAACGAATCACATCATTTTGGATTCTAATCATGTATGGATGGTCACTTTGTAGTGTGGGAAAGGATGTAAAAGATGGATGATGAAAGGGGTTTCAACCTTTGTGGTATAACCAATTCCACACATGGAATACAGTGATGATAGATTTAGAAATCATTGATGGAATATCCTTATTGAGAACATGCATAAATGATCAGTATGGGATAAATATAGAATATGGTTTGATAACACAAGGATAAATTATTTCCTTAAATGAAGCATGATTCAAAACCTACCTATCATTATGTATAATATTTGAATGAAGGCGGGATGAGAAGATATTAGCTACTAGATAGATAACTGGGTAGGTTCCCCAATCATCTTTCTTAGGTTCTCATCTATAGTTATTTAATTTTTTGAGGTGATCATACTCCCATATTTTTGTTGAAAAACTCTAAATTATGTATAGAGTATCTTTCATTATAATAACAACATCGTTTATGAGTTGTACATGTTCATTTTTTTAGTGTATGTTTCTAAACATTTTATTGTATGGGACTACTATGAATTGATCCATAAATATATTGATAAGAATAAGTGTGAGTATAATATCGAGCTTAAGGAGATACCAAATAAATTAACTTTTTGTGTTGGGCGGTGAGAAATGTATCTATTACACTAGATGATGGTGTGTAGAAGAAGAGGATTTTGATGGGATCATGATTTTTGGTGTTTTGAGAATCCCAGTTTTAAATCGGATCAACACATTTTCTTTTTGGGATAGTGGTAAAGTGTTATCTGGGGATATGCTACACATTCTATGAGCATTTTCTTTTCATTGAGAGTCTCCCAAGGATTTTATAATTGCATGTTTTACAGGGGTTGAGAAACATGAAGAGGATAATCATGTGTGGTAAATGGTTTTTGAAGTGATTTGAATGGTGATTTGGAATACGAGGAATAGGGTAAGAGACTAATAGTTATGTTATCACCTTTTCACACAAGTACATGTTGAAGCGGTGGTAGGATAACATTTTTTCACTTGTCACTAGAGGGAGGTATTTTTACTCTATTAGGGGGTTATTAGTAAGGAATAGTGATTAATGTAAGGAGGGACTATGGTCTCGAAATGGATTATGGGATGGAAGGAACACCCCCAATTATGGAAAAAAATTAAATTTCAATGGCTCCTTCTTTCAAAGAGAGATGAGAGGTGGTGGCTTGGATAATTCATAGAGATGTTATATGATTTTTAGTTATAGTACATTCTATGAATTGGGAAACTAAATTTTATCTAAAAAAAGTTCAATTCTTAGTTCCCTTTAATTATTCATGTTTTATAACATTATCATTATCGAGGCAGAATCTGATTCCAAAAAACTGGTTAGTCTCCTTAATAACAAGGTAATAATCCAAGGGAGCATGAAATATTTACATCAGGAATTTTTGGATGTTTATTGATCAAGACATGAATCCTCTCCACACTTTGTAGTAAGGGAACATTAAGGAAAACATTTTTTCTTATAAAGGGATTCCTACTGTTAGGCTCATTGATTTCCAATATATTATTTCTCTACCTTAGTATTATAAAAATTTCATTAGTTATGGAACCCTTGGTCATCACACATTAGAGACCCAGGAGTTTCATTTTAATATTGGAATAAAAATGTAATATTGAGTGAGTGGAATAGTTATTTAACCGATGAGATAAATATCATAAGAAATCATAGTTAATTTATTTATACCCATTCCATAAATAAAATTTCATCCATTGGTTTTGTGTTTTCATTAGTGTTCACCACTGATTCACTTCATATTCCAAATGGTGAATTCCCAAGAATATTTTGTCATGATTGAATCAAGAAAATAAATTGCTAATGTATCAATATATCCATCGATGGATATTCTTTTTTTTGTATGGTGGATTTCATGAAAATTTATTCCTCTAGATTCTAGTTTTTTTTTAAATACAAAAATGGTTCATACGAGTAAAGAAAATATTAAAAGAAATTATATAATATGTTGTATATAAAAACATTAATCATAAATAAAACCATTATTTAAACATAGATTATTTTATTTCTAGTATACTAATTCAAAAATCCCTAATTATAAAAAAAATAATTAAACACCAATGTCCTGAAAAACTATTTCTCATGTTCACTTTAAAAATAAACCTTACTCTTACCAAAAAAATTACTAAACCACAATATAAAATACTATTCAAAACTATGTATTAAATAAATTGGTTATCCTATTGACAAAATATTAATCATTAAACAAAATTAAATAAAAAAATTAATAAATCCAATCATTAGTCCTCAATTAATTAAATCACTTAGTACCCTATAAAATTATATAAATACCATAATCATATAATGTTCATAAAAATATTATAAAATATTTCCAAAAATATTTTTATTTACCTTTTCCCTATATAACTATTCAACCTCTAAGGTCATCTATATCAATCAACTTATATTTCCAAAATCACATAACCATTTCTCAAATAACTATAATTATCTCATAAATAAATAAGATACCAACCCAAAGGATTATATATATATTTCTGTTCATTTTATAAAAAATATAGTGTCATTTATCTCAAGTAATCCCAGTAACCATCATAATGAATCACATAAAAACCTATGAATTATATATACCTTAATAATAAATTTCTCATTCAACAAAAAAAATGTCGCCCAAAATATCACTCGTTATATTAAAATCCTATAGAATAAGGCATTAAAAGGGTATACATGACACACTTAAGAATATTAACCCTTCTTGGTATATATAAGTACTATATCTTCAATATTTAATAAAATCACAATCTATAAATTTTTTAAAACCATTATTCGATACCAACTGTAAGATAACATTCCTGCACTCTAGAATAAGGTGCTAAAAATTTATTTTTTATACACTGACATTGAAAAAAACTATGGTATCCCAAAAACAACCATTCAATAATTAAAGGACTTTTATAACCTATCACATAACATAAATACCAAAGAAGTTTAAGGTTTAGAGTAATATAATATTTGTAAAAATCTATTATAAAATAAAAACCATACTTTTCAAAAAAATTAAATTTTGTTTTTGAATAATGGGTACATTACCATTATTATTACAATTATTATATACTAGAATCATTCAATGTTATATTCTTCGGTACTTGGTAAAAATTGGAAATTAATGAAGGTGTTATTCAAAATGATCTCCAGGGGTAGCATGAAATAGACAATATAATTGAAAATACAATGACAGGTTATAATGACAATAATAAGTGATACCAAAATAATAAAACATAAATTAAATTATTAGAATAAAATATTTCAATGCATAATATAAAAACTTAAATAAACACATGGTAAATAATAACTAATTTTATACTGATAAAAAATTATTATCTAAGAACTAATTCAGACCATAATGACCTTATTCCAAGACATTATAAATGATTAAAAAAATAAAGGGATAATTGCATGATATTATAAATAACTAATACTATCATGGACTCAGGAAAAAGCAATAAAAAAATTAATATCATTAATTCCAAGAACCAATGGAAAAAATTCAACCGTACACCAAATAACAAAACTAGTTTCTCTCATGAGATATACTGATGTATAATGAGATTATATAATCTTGATCCTAACCTATCACTAAATAATTCAAATACATTATTAATATATATTAAATAATTAATTAATAAAAAGTAATCAACTTGTATTTTTATTAAATACTCATCCATATTGAAATAAATATTACACATAATGTTAATATTTCCCCAGTCAATAAATGGAATAAATATCATGGTAATGAAAATTAACTTTTTTATATAATATAGAGTATTCAAACAATATAGACTAATGGATATATGGTCAATAAAATAATGGGAACAACACTGAGTATATCTATGAGATTAAATAAATTATACATTGATGTTTCCAATTTTTATTATTTATTCCCATCTTTCTTTATTAATAATTTTCTTTTTTTGGAAAACATTTTCTTTAACTGAAAAACCGTTGAATATCTATTAAGATATTATATATTTTTTATTTTCTAAATATCTTAATACAAATTTATGTAATTTGTACATATTTAGTTAAAGGTATTTTCCTTTCATATCTTCTTACTTTAGTAAAAATGTTATATTTTTTAATTTTCATATAGGGAATTTTTTTTTAATTTATTAATGTTTTGAAAAATAATGTTTCTTATAATATTTTAGAATTATTTTATAATACCTAAAATTAAAAAATGATAAATCAAATACAAGGGTAGATATATCAATTAAGCATTAATAAATCGAAGTATCATATGAAATCTTTTCCAAAAAAATAACATTAATAGATGTGGATGGAACCGTGTATAGAATTCCCCAAGGTTCATCACACACAATGTAATATAAGTTTTACATTGGGGGTAATGTTTGTTTGACTAGTTTTATTGGTGTCACCTATGTTGATGATGATAAATAACACGGTGTACCATATGGAGTTTCTTTAAGTGATGATTACATTTGGAGTCTATGTTTTTGGTTTCAATGTTGGATTTATTGTTCGAGTAATGGGTAAAATAATTCATTAAAAGAAGGCCCCATTCCCCCCAACATAAAAACACCTCTTATCATTCCCAAAACAGAATAATGAGAGAGGAGATATAAATTATGATAAAATTAA
Organism: Viscum album; assembly: GCA_963277665.1. Taxonomy (NCBI): domain Eukaryota; kingdom Viridiplantae; phylum Streptophyta; class Magnoliopsida; order Santalales; family Viscaceae; genus Viscum; species Viscum album. The sequence goes on along the minus strand of OY728141.1, from coordinate 510,345,501 downwards.
CTAGAACAATGTGACAGTAGAGTTTAAAGTTAAGGATGAATGTGATCACTTTGGAGAAGATTCTTTTTTCTACACACTTATTTCTAATCTATTATTCCAAGATGAATTCATTGAATAATATTTCTAATGCTTCATCAATTAAGTAAAACAAATTTAATTTTTGTTAATTCAATTGGATTATTTAAAATTACATTTCATAATCTTGTTTGAGTTTTAATCCTAATGTTTTGCTTTTATATTTATTTATAGTCATCATTTTCACTTCATCATGAGAATATTTCTCACTCTATGATATGTACCTACATGAAATGAGTATAGTTTCTTTTTCCATGGAAAATATAAGTAATGTACATTAATAGATATTTTTGTGGTCATACTTTTCTCCATGATGATTCATACTCTAGTTTAGTTCATTTATGGATAGATTTTCATTGGTCAATTATCTAGTAAGGTTATTTATATACTGAAAATTAGGAATTTGAATCATCTTTTCACAAATAATTTCCATTACTATATTTATTTATATGTGGGAGATGTGTTGTTTTCCTATAAATAATATCCATCCTACTTTCCCTAATGGCATCAACTATATAGCCTTCCTATGTTGTTTTTTTCTTCAATCACTTAATGCCATCCATCACTATTGTCATATAAAGTTTTTATAGACTTATTGTTTGACATTTATGAATCAAGAATATTCCTTGGAATAATTTCGGAGTTAAGAACTAAGACAGTGCATGATTTAGAGGGATGGTGGGCCCAAAACTAATTTAAAAAATAATATTAAATAAATATCTATTGTGCACAATCAGTGTTTTAGAAATATGGGAATATATCATCTCTAGATGATCAGATCCAAAAGCTGACACCATAGTTGGGTCAGGAAGGATGTTTTTACCCTAGGCGTGACATAACATGAGTCATCACGAGACATTTAGACCCCTTACGCATTGTTGGTGTTTGTAAGTGATCAAATAAATTTAATTAAATAATTAATTAAATTCTCATTAACCCAATGAAATTTATATAAGTATGTCGCTATGGAGATTTGACTAGGGTAGCCTAATAACCATGGCATTACCAACAAGTCCTTCATATCCATTCCTTTAGAGAATGATTATCGGTGAAGAACAACGATGAATCCTTAAATCCAGGTGGATCAAAGAACAACGAATGCAGCAGCTACTTCCAATCATTGTACAAGTGTGATCCTCACTAATGATTGATTCAATCTAGGAATAACTAGTATTTGGTGTTTCTACTCCATTGATTAAACATTGATCATGTTGATTGTTAGTTCTTAAATTTTCACCCCTTGCATGATCCCATGTACCGAAACTCAATTATTATTAGTTTTATTTTAATATGAAGACTTCTCTTCATTGGTTTTCCAAGAATACTTGACCAAAGATTGTAAAACCCTCTTTATTGTTCTTTTATTCCCTCCTTCATAGAAAAATTTACTATTGTAACCCCATGATTACTGGATCAACAATTTTCGGGAATCCCGAGCTCGATCGAGTATTTCTAATTGACACGGATTGATGAAACGAAAATGGAATTGAGAGCGGAGGATAAATATGTGTAGATCAGGACCTAAGGTTCATTGATATGGAATCATTTCAAGGATTCAAGGTATAATGAAGGAGTGGTAACTCTCAAAATGCATGGTAGTGTGTGTGTGAGGTGATTTGAAGATTCTGAGGAGGGTGGTGATAATGGAGCATGGTTCGAGCAAAAAAGGCCATAACGACCACGATCTGACGTGGTTCGATGTTAGATATCTTGCATGCGAATGAGATAGTGGGGTTCACCTGGGGTCTGTGATCAGTGATTTTCATGTCATAAGGACCTTGAAATCGATGTCTGCTAATATGTTCATGTCTATGAGATGAGGTTTAGCATTCTGGATATTCCTCATCTAGTGTTTCAAATTAATCCAAGGGAGAATATGAACTGTATATATGTATTGATTATAATTGGGGATAGAAACCTAAAAGATAGTAATCGTAATATAAAAAAAATTTAAAATAGAAGTGAATCGAGGGACATTTTGTGTTGTATATGAATAATAATAGAAGTTTGAGCATGGGTTTTTTCATGGGAAAAAACATTTTAAGAAAAATAAAAATAATATTATTATTATTCTTTTTGTTTGGAAAACATTGTTTCTTTCATAACAACTTCTTTCGATGTCAGATTTAAAAATCGTCATTGGCAGCATGACCCTGAAATTGATCATATAATTTTATGTTTGATATTGTACAAATTTTTTGCTTGATCCTCAAGTTAATGGAACACCAAATAATAATAAAATTATTATTATTGTAGAATATGGTATATGATATATATCCCTCATACGATGTTGAAATTATGAACCATTTATGACGTCGTAACCTTGAAATAAAGGTGTAAATTTTGAGAACAATATTGGGCATTTAATACGGATCTGTGGATCAGGACACCAAGACGCCATTTGAATGTAATGTGGAAAATACTAATTTTTCATCAGTTCTATGATTGGTACGAATGAATTGTTGATAATTTGTGATTTTCCACAATGATAAAAAATGTTGTGGTCTATTTTTTTATACAAGGCTGTTTGAGAGGCATGTTAGTGAAATTTTGTTTTTCCCTTCAGAAAAATGACAAGCATCGTTCACTCATCTTTCTTTTGGCTAGATATTACATGTAATATGGGAGTAAACATGAACACATAGGGTTGCATGTACCCATATTAGTGCCCAAGGATGGATAGGTACATGACTAGGCAATGAGGTGAGGTTACACGTCATGTTGGGCCCATATGGGTCTTATACCTCCTTATGAATATTCTACCTCCCATATTCCCTTATCATGGACCTAGATTTTGGACATAATATGCATATCCTTAGTTTTTTTCATTTAGAACTAGGTTGTTACCTCAAAACATCTTTCAAGATTCGATATGAGTGATTCAGGTCGCAATGCATAGAGATGACACCAGATGACAGTACCGATCAGATAGTCATACAAGTTCAATTTCAGGCATAATATTCTACCAGGATGGGTAGTGTAGTACCCAATGAATCAAATATGAGCATCTATCTATGTTTTTTCATGTAGTCCTCAATGACTTCGGGCTGGCCCACAAGTGGGACTAGTTAGTGTTGTCCCCGATGATTCCATGTTAGCCTCCATTGGGATCAGGATAGGGGAGTTTCTTGACGTTCCGAGCTGACCCTCTAGTTGTGCTAGGCAGTGTATTCCCTGATGAACTTTCAGGTGTGACCCTTTAACTGGGTAGGGGAGTGGAACCCCCTGAAAACTCACTTGGCTTACCCTCAAGTAATTTCTTGGCAGTGGAATTCCTTACTGACTATCTAGAGTGGTACCCTCTACTAGGACTATGAAGTGGCATTCCATAGTGCTTTCCAAAGATGACCCTCGACTGTGCGGCACAGTTGTGGTTCATGGTTAGACTTACCTATGGAATCGCGAGGACGAGGTGTGATTTCGACATTGAGATGCATTCTTTTGATGAGATTTAAAACCGTGGAGATGAGTTTGTGCATCCCTGGGTGGATAGTAGCGAGGTGCATTGATTTTAACCCCATTGACTTGTGCCTCCTAAGAAAATATATGAAATATTGGGCACCACATATGGTATTACATTTTAGAAACTTTTTTGATGTACACATTTATTTGTTCTCCTTTCTCATGGATTATCCTATGTGATGCGAGGCATCAGTGTAACCTTGTGTCGGTGTTGTGTGATGGAGTGTCATATCATGTCTTGGAATTTCCAGTGGATTTTTTTCTTTACAAGTTTTCTTGGGGATTCCACTAATAAATTTTCTAGAGATTATAGTTCGGGTTTACTCTTTTTTAAATAAAATTGATGTCATGAAGGGTATGATACATGCCTTATGTGTCTAGCTTCTTGTGGTATCATGAGTCTAGCCACCCGTCTTGTACGTTGGAACTGTTTAATCCTCAAAATCAACATTGATAAATTAGTGGACCCGGATGGTATGTTTTTTTTATCCAATGGTGTTGACCCCGACGCCTCTTGATCAGGTGAGAGAGTATTAGATGGGTTACATAAATAATGTGGTCTTCCATGACTAGATATCTCTTTGACATTCACCTCATGGATTCTACTAAAGAAGGGAATCACGTCATTCTAGGAAGAATGGTGATTCTGGTTACATTACGAGAGGTGATGAGGGGTTTTCACTCTTATCCTTTGGAAATACATCCCACGGTAGGGAAGACCTGGGTTTTGGCTATGTTCCCCCACAAATTTTATTAGTTTGTGATTTTTGAGGATGAAAAGAAATGAAGTGGAGAATACTATAGAGACTCTAGTTTTTTTAATAACAGCCCAACTCTTTATTTCATACTTAAAAATAATTTAATACATGAAATTTCACATAATACAACATAAACGATCAAGATGTTTATTTTATTTGGAGCTTATGATCATTAAATAACAACTTAAAACATTAAATACAACATATTTATTGATAACATCCTTTATATCACCTCAACATTTCTTCATACTTAACATTGCATGGGATAACCTGAGGACATACATAAGAAAGGGGTGATCTATAAATCCCAGTAAGGGAATAAACATGGAATAATATAAAGAATAAAATAAATGATAGAAAATATAAATATCAATGGATCACAAGAGAAAAATTAACATAAAGTCAAGTTAAAGCATAATTATCACAACATGAAGATGTGGCAATAACACTTAACATATAATTAGCATGATCCAATGCTCATCGCACATGGAGCATGAGTAAAATCTCATTTCAAATGAATCATGAGTAAACCGTCATTTCAATTGAATTATCATGATTAAACACCCATTTCACATGACATATCATGATACTATACATTACCCAAGGAATTGGAACACTGTTAGGGATCACCCTTCATAATCATTTCATTTCATGCATTAGAGTTCCACACAGATCATAAAACATGGATTAATTAACATCATAATTCATTCACCGACTAAGAGATGTGGAATACATAAATTTATGTCCACAATAAACAAGTACATGTTCATATAGGTGAATTACCTCGATATAGGAGTGAGTATCGTATTAACTACACAATGATTTTGGTATGGAAATTTTGGTGTAATTTTAGCTGCAAAACCACATCAAATAGAAATTCGTAATATGGGTTGATGATAGTTAAAGGTGTCTCTCATAATATATACATTAAATTAACAGTAAGGGAATTATGGGACATAATATACCATCATATGAAAGGGAATTTATATTCATAATATAAATGGATTACTTGAATGTAAATGGGGAGATAGAAATTGCTTATGGAATTTTGGCATGGTAACAGATGTACATTGGAGTCATTAATGAGAGAGAAAAGGGGTATATAATCATTAAAACATTAATAGAGCAGTATAAGGGAGGTGGAAAATCATACACCAACATTTTTAATTAAAACTCAATTGGAAGAACAACATAATGAAATTTGGGAAAAATTGGGAAAGGAAAAAATACCTAACTTGGAAGTGTGATCCAAAAGGCTTGGCAGAGGCTTGGGAGAGGCTTCTTGGGAGATTGTGGCTCATTTGGAGGATTATATAGAAATTAGGGCTGATGTTTGAATAACTAAAGAGGCTTTGAGAGAAGATTATGTGGCATATCGGATGGGTTTATAAAGGAATGGGGATAGAATTATTTATTTAATTAGGTTTGGGACACCAAACATTAAGCTAATCAAAACCTCAAACCAGCCCATGGTTTTTTCCCATGTTTTTTTCCATGGTTTTTACCAAAGGGGAGTAGAAATCCATATTTTATAATTCCAACAGACTAAAATCTTAAAATAATATGGTTTCTTATGTGGAGGTTTTTCACACTCTCATGGAAGTCAATTTAAAAATCTAAAATGTTTTATAAGTCTGGGAGGGTCCACTAAGGCTTTGTAAATTAAATAAAACAAATCTAAAATCAAATTATTTTAATTTTAAAACATATATTGGCTGAAAATAATGTTTATAATTTTTTATAACATCACTATTGGGTCACTATGATTTCATAAAACACATTATATATTTAAATGGTATTTAATTTTTACACAAAAATTCGACTATCTCATAACATTATGAAAAACTCACCATTGGATAATTTTGACATCCTAATTCCAAAAATAATATTAATTTTATCCAAATAATTTTCTAAAAATTTTGATTATTACTTTTAAAATAAACACTGACATATATCGAAAATTCATGGGTTTCGACACAAACTGCTTTCAAATCTTAATACAAATTAAAATTGTATTCAAAAAATATATAAAATCATTTATAAGTAATAAAAAGTAATATAATAATAATAATTAATTATTAAAATATTATTTAATTTATCAAAATATATTTCGTAGTTGAATATTAACTAAAAATACTATTTATTCTTTAAAAACTATTTACAACGTAACAATAATAAAATGAATGTATATTATTATTTATACTAAAAAATAACTCACATAATCAAAGTAATAATGTCTTGTTACATTACCCTATATAACACCCCCATAAGTCTGAAGGGTAAGGTGTGTGATTGTGATATACTCTTAGGGTGGCTTAGATTTAATCAATCAGGTGGTAATCTCTATCAACTTCCACTTCACCCGTAGGCAGTTCCATTTGAGATTAACATGTTGATTCTCTACTAGGGATTGTGCAAGAGTGAATCCCAATGATTCAATAGCCATTCTGATCATCAAAAAATGGTATTCCTATGAGGAAGGTCTACTGGATGTGGCCATTATTCTTTTGTCTATGAAAATTGGATTGTTTAAATCCCTAAATTTATACTATTCATGTGATCACTATAGATGGTCTATATTAGAAGTGGTCATAGTACATAATGGTATATTAAAATTCAAAAACATAAAACCATGGATGTTAAAACATTTTATAACCATCTTACATAATTGTACATTTAATTATATAAACATGAATTTTCATTTATAAAATTTTGGGTCGTTACAATCTTCACACCCCCATCTAAAAATTTTTTCCCATGAAATTTCATTTTCCCACACTAAAACAGATGTTGGTAACTTTGATTCATCACATCATCTGATTCCAAAGTTGCCTATTCAATCTTTTGGTTGCGCCACAACACCTTGATGAGGGGAATTTACATATTTGTTAGAACTTTTTCTCTATGATCTATGATCTTCATAGTTTTCTCCTCTTAGGAAATATCATCCTCTAACTGTACTACTTCTAAAGAGAGTGCATGTGAAGGGACTTTTATGTACTCCCATAATAGGGATACATGAATGACATCATGTATATTGTCCATGGTAGGTAGATGTGCTAGTGGATAGGTCATTTCCCCAACGCGATCAAGAATCATGAAGGGAACGATGTACCTAGGACTTACCTTCTATTTCATTACAAACCTCATGAACGTCTTCAATAGAGATATGCATTGAAATACCATGTCTCCAACATTGAACTCAAGGTCTCATTGATGGTTTTCTACCTAACTCTTTTGTCGACATTGGGCGGCATTGATATGCTGCGGAATAGTTTTCACCTTCTCCGCCATTTCTTTGACCATTTCATATCCTAGAAGCTTATGCTCAGTAACTTCATCCCAACACACCATTGTTCTACATCTTTTCCCATAATGGGCTTCATATGGTTCCATTTGGATGATCGAGTGAAACTGTTTTTTAGGAGAATTCAACCAGTGGATGATGGTGGTCCCATCCTCTTTTTAAGTCCATATAACTTAATATTTACACAAGTTCCAGTTTCTAAATATTTCTCTCACATTGGCCATCAGTTTGTGGATGATAGGTCATATTGAAGTTTAGTTCAGTGATTAGAGCACGCTGGAGACTTTTATAGATCATCGAGGTGAATCTCAGATCACGATTGGATATAATAGATTGTGGTACTCTATGCAGCCTTAAAACTTCTTTGATTTAAATCCGTGCAACATGATCCAATGAGATGTCCCCTTGAATCGTGATAAAGTGATTTGTCTTTCTAAGAAGATCTAGTATGACCTATATATAATTGTTTCATTTAGATTTACTTGGATGTCCAGTGACAATTTCCATGGTAATGTTCCCCCACTTACATGTTGGTATGGGTAGTGGTTGCATCACACCCTTAGACTTTTTCCTCTCAGCCTTCAATTTCTTACATACCAACCAATTTGATGTATATTCAGCAATCTCAATTTTCATTTTGTCCCACCAAAAGATTTCACAAATATATCGATACATATTTGTGCCCCCAGGTGAATAGAAAAGGTTGAGCTATGTGTGTCATTCAGAAGATCCTTATTTATCTCTAGATCAGATGGTACACATAATTCATAACCAAATCTCACAATTCCATCTTTGTCAACCAAGAACTATAAGGATTCCCCATTTTGGATTGCTTCCACCCTTTCCAGAATTTCCACATCCTTTCATTTAGTATCCTTTATTTTCTCCATGTGGGACAATTGAGAAATATTTTGAGAAAGGATTTATGATGTTCCTTCTTTAATGATTACAATGTCCATCATCTGTAAATATAAGAATATTGGATTCTTTTACATTATCAACATCGATAATGATGTAGGATACTTTCTATTTTGAGCATCCACCACATTGTTTTCCTTACCAGGATGGTAGTGGATCAACCAGTCATATTCAATTATGTGTTATATCCCTCTTTGTTGGTTCATACTAATCTATTTTTTGTGAATATATATTTGAGGATTGTGTTATCAGTATATATCTCAAACTTCTCCCCATAAAGATAAAGCCGCCATGTTTTCAACATAAATATCACATCCGTCAACTCCTGATCTTGTGTGGGATAGTTTTTCTCATGAATTTTCAGCTTCCTTGATCCATAGGATACCAATTTATCATTCTACATCAACACAAAACCTGTTACCTTCTTCTAAGAATCACTAAATACCAAAAAAAATTATCCACTTGTGCGTCATGTGAGAATGGGTGCAGTGATTAGCCTCCTTTTCATCTTTGTAAAGCCCTCTTCACATTAATCACTCAACGCAAACATTACTCCCTTCCGAGTTATCTTGGTAAGAGGGTTGGACAATCCTAAAAAACTAAAGGGAAATCGGCAATAATATCCAGCTAACCCCAAGAAACTATGGATATCTATTTCCAATGTTGGCGTTGGCCACCCCTCAAATGATGTTGTATTGGAGGGATCCACAGATATACCATTAATTGTGATGATATGACCCAGAAATGAGACCTCCATCAACCAGAACTCACACATGTTGTACTTTTCTTAGAGATTCTTCATCCACAAGGTATCTAGTATAGTTCTCAAAATCTCCTCATGATCCACCATGGTTTTGGAGTATATTAGAATATCATCTATAAATACTACTTCCAATTTCTCAAGGTAATATATATGGTCTCCATTAATCAATCCCTTGAAGATTGCTAAAGCATTGGGGAGTCAGAAAGGAATTACTATGAATTCATTCTTCCTGTGTCTTGTACGAAAAGTAGTCTTTGAGATATCACCCTTCTTCCCCCATACTTGATAATATTTCCACCGAAAATCTACATTGGATAAGTATGTTGTTCCATGTATCTGATTGAAAATGTCAACAATTCATCGCAGAGGACACTTGTTCATTATCTTAATCTTTTTTAAGATTAGGATAATCGATGTAAAGCTACATTGACCCATCATTATTCTTGACGTAGAGGACTAGAGCACCCTATAGTGAAGCACTTGGGCATATAAACCCTTTATGAAAATTAACTGGTAGTAGTTTATTCAGATCCTGAAGCCCCATAAGATCCATTCTATATGGAGTCTTGGGTATTTTCAATGCCCCTGTTATATGGTTAACTGAGAATTATACTTCTCTTCTAGAAGGAATACCAGGAAATTCCTTAGGAAACACATCAGCAAAATTACTCACAATAAAAATGTATTCAAGGATGGTTTCTTCCTTGGACTCAATCATTTGATTTTGATACGTGTGCCCATAGAAAAATAATATCCATGCTTGAGATTATGGTGCTAAAAAGGATTCATCTTTCTCCTTTCACTTGTAGGGAATTGGGGACCTATTTTCCATATGGAGTGTAATTTCCCTCTCATGTAAATTTATGTTAGATATATATATGGAAAGCCAATCCATGTTGAGAATTGCATGAAATTACACCAGAGGGAGTATGAAAAGGTTCTATTGGTATTTCAATACATAAATTATGACATAGAGGAGTTATATACATGGGATGCAATGATTTACCCATTTGTCGTACTCACTAAAATCATTACCTCCATGATTATTTGTGGTGTTGGGATTGTTTTAGGAAACTTTTGAGATATAAAAGAATACATAGAACTAGAATCAAAAAGTATGTTCACTATTAATGGATGAATAACAAGTGTACTTGTCAACACATCATTTTCGGGGTTCACTTCGATGGTAATGATAGAAAAATCTCACCCTTGATGCCTTGTAGGTTGTTGTTTGCCTCTGAAAACCCTTGGATTTGGGCAATGAGTTGCAAGGTGTTGTAGTTATTTTCAGTTCTAGTCATGAAAAACACATTGTGGGTCGAACAGAGAATTCCTCTCCTCTATCATAGATGTTGGTTTTTCATGTCGTTAGTTAATGGATAGGGGCCCTTCACATCCACACCGGAAGCATTTCTTCATCCCCTTCAGCCAATTTCTGGGGTTCTTCTTTCAACACCATTGGTAAGTGGGGTGCAAGATTTTCTTAACTCCATTGAATTTATCCATCAGACAACCAAAATTGAACTACACATTATGCATCTTATCCCCATGGTAGCCAAAAGATTATCTGATATCTATTTTGACCTTGATGAAGCATATAAAAATTTTCTCATAACTTTAAAGTCACATATTGCTAGGGCTTTCCACGAGCTGGGTTTCACCCCCCCAAAGAATTGGTCAACCTTGCATTCGTGGGTAAAGGAAAATCCAATGGCGTATCATGAAATCCTTGTGAAGTTTTCCTCATCAGTTCTAGTAGATTCATCATTTTTTTCTTGAGGGAGAGGAAGTCAATTTCCATCTTATGTCGGAGGGTGCGAGAAAAATATATATCAAAAAACATTTTCCAGAAATCCTTCCATTCCAAAGACTCAATCTCTTCCTCATGCTACATATTTATGATCAATGTCCACTGTTGATCAGCTTCACCCTGCATAAAATAATCAGCTATAAGAAAATTCACTTGTTCAGAACATAGAGTGATGGAGAAAACCTTTTCAATAGATTTCATCCATTGTTCACCAATTGAGGGATCAGATGATCTATTAAAAGTAGGAGGTCATTGTCTCATGAAGATCCCAATTGTGACTTTTTCATTATTGGGTGGGGGTGGGGGGTTGAAAATTCCTATTGATCCATGTTTCTATTCAATGATTTAAATAACTGAGTGAGAATCCTGATAAAGTTCACGATTTCCCCTCCCATGGAATTGGGCATCTCATTGCAACAGTCATCACATGGATCTTCCCATCATTTGTTATCCTGAGTCTTCCTATTACTTACCATTGGATTGAATAAAAGGAAAGATAGGGGTAACACATAAAGGGAAATTAAAAGACAAATTCGGATTACTTGTAAATTAATTTTATTTCCATAACTTATGAATCTATTGGCTTAAATATATGTTATCCATGCTCCACTTTCTAGTATATATTCATATGGTATTTTTTCAATTTCCTTAACAATGGTTCATTATAACATTATGAACTTTCTAAAGCATATCCCCAAGGAGTATAATAACCAAGAGTGCAGTAAGGTCCTTTTTCATGTATCGGGATACCCCATGTCATGCCCAAAACTCCTTGTTGGAGTTTTCACTCCTAGGTACATCTGTACTGAAGCCATCACTACCTACTCGTATATATACAGGGATATATATATTCCTGATAAACCAATTTATAAATACTCACCAAAATTTATGGATGTTTTTATTATAAATAGTCTTGTCTCTAGGGATTAATTAGTGTTTTCAAATCCTAATCCCAAAAATTACTAATCTTATCCTCCGATACAACCTATAACAACCCTTCTCTTTATTTTATGTGTAAACCAATTTTATTACATTAATATTCACTTAATACAACATATAATATCAAGAGGTCTAGTATCTTTGGGGCTTAGGATCACTAAATAACAAATTAGAACATGAAATACAACATCATTATTGAAAACATCTATTACATGACCACAACATTCCTTCGTACTAAACATTTCATTTGATATCCTGATAACTTACATGAGAATGGGTTGAGCTACAAAGCCTAGTAAGGGAATAAACATGGAATAAAATGAGGAATACAATAAATTTTAGACAATAGGAATTTCAATAGATCACAAGAGACTCATGAACATAAAGGCATGATAAAACATTCAAATCATAACATGGATATGTGGCAACAACACTTAATAAGGAATTAACATGAACCAAGGATCATTGCACATGGAGAATTAGTAAACCCTCATTGCACATGAAACATGAGTAAACCCTCATTGCACTTGAATTATAATGAGTCAACTCCCATTTCACATGATTTATCATGATAAAATACATTACCCAATGCATTGGAGCACTATTTGGATGCACCCTTCATAATCATTTCACTTCATGCATAATTGGGACACATAGATCAAACAACAAAAAATCATTAACATCATAATTCATTCAATGAGAAAAAGACCTGGAATACCTAAATTTATGTACTAAATAAACAAGTACATGTTCATAATGGTTAATACCCTTAATAGAGGAGTCGGTATAGTATTCACAACCAAATGATTTTGCCCTGGAAATTTTGGTGTAATTTTGGGAGCATAACAACATCAAATAGAAATTCATAAAATGGGTTGATGATAGTGATAGTGGTATCTAATCATTTATACATTAAATTGATAGTACGGAGATCAATCGACTTAATATACCAACATATGGAATGTAATTTATATGCATAATCTAAAACAATTGCTTGAATGTAAATGAGGAGAGTGAAATTCCATACGAAATTTGGGCATGGTAACAGGTGTACCTGGGAGACATTAATCAGAGAGAAATGGGGTATCTCATAATTAAAAAATTAATAGATATGTATGTGGGAGGTGAAAAATTATACACCACCATTTTTAATTGATAATGAAATGGAATAACTACATAATGAAATTTGGACCAACATGAGAAAGGAAGAAATCCCTTACATAGAAGTGTGATCTCAAAGGATTTAGAGAGGATTGAGAGTGGCTCCATGGGAGCTTGGGGTGCCTTGGGAGGATTATAGAGATAGGAGGGAAGTGGTTGGATGAACTCCAGAGTCTTTGAGTGAAGAATATGTTGGATCATGGTTGGATTTATCTAAGAAAATGGAGGGAATTCTCTTTTATTTAGGCTTGGGACACTACGCATTAAACTAATCAAAACCACAAACCAACCCTTGTCTTTGGCCCAAGGTTTTCACCAAAGGGGACATGAAAACAATATTTTATAAATTCAATGGCTGAACGACTTAAAATAATAGGTTTTTCTATGTGGAGAGGAGTCTCACTCTTAGAGAAATCAATTTAAAAAGCGAAAATCTTTTTATGTCATGGAGGGTCCACTAAGGATTTGTTAATTAAATCAAAAAAAGATAAAATCACATTATTTTAACGGTAAAAAATATATTGTCTGAATATATAGTTAATAGTATTTTATTACATCACTATTGGTTCATTATGATTTCCTAAGACGCATTATATTTTTAAACGGTATTTAATTTTTACCCAAAAATTCGACTCTGTCAGAAAATTATGAAAAATTCACCAATGGATAATTTCAATGCCCGGATTGCAAAAAAAATATTAATTTTATGCATATAATTTTCTAAATATGTTAATTTATATTTTTAAAATAAAAACTGACATTTATTGAAAATTAATGGGTATTGACAATAACACCTTTCAAACCATAAAAAAATTACAATTTTATTCATAAAAATTATAAGATAATTTACAATTAATTTAATTAATTTAATAATTATAATTTTTTTAAATAATTAATACCAAAATAAATTAATTTATCATAATATATTTCTTATATGAATATTAAATAAAAATATTATTTCCTCTTTAAAAGATATTAAAAAATTAACAATAATAAAATGAATGTATATTATTTATTATATACTAAAATAATACACATAATAATAATGCTTTGTTCTTGTCACATTTCCCTTTATAACACCCACATAAGACCGAAGCGTATGGTGTGCCATGGTGAAAGACTATTGGGGTGGCTCGGATCACATCGCTCGGATGGTAATCTATATCAAGTTCTACATCTCCTATAGTAAGTTCCATTCGATCCTTACATGTTGAATCTGGGTGTGGGATTGGTCAAGAGAGAAGCCCAATGATGCCACCTCCTTTCCGAGCTCCGACAAATGGGATTCGTATGGGGAATGTCTACTAGAAGTGGCCACAGGTTCCACTGTCTGATTAAATTGTATTTGTTAAAGCCTAATATTTATAGTAATCATGTTATCACTGTTCAACGACTATATTAGAAACTGTTACAATTCATAATGGTATTTTAAAATCCGAAAACAAATAACCACGGTAGTGCATACATTATATAACCATCTTACATAATAAAACATTTAAATCGATCAAGAATAATTTTTATTAATAATATTTTTGGTCGTTACCAATTTCATTAAAAACATTAGAATATTCCAAGGAATAATTTAAAAGATAGGTGTCGAGACAGTGCATAATTTGAAGGCCCTGTTAGGATAGAATTAATTTTATAAAATAAATATTAAATATATTTCTAATGCACACAAGTTGTTTTTCATAAATATTGGAATTTCTAATAAATGATTGATCAGATTGGAAATATGAGATCACAGTTTCATCCAAAACATGGTAATTACCCTAGGCGTAATATAACATGAGTCAGCGCTGGACATTCACACCCCTCTCTTGTTGGAGGTCCATTTATGTGATTAAATTAAAAAATAAAATAAATTAATTAAATTATATTTAACCTATGGAAATATAAATAAGTATCTTGCTATTAATATTTTTTTACTGTAACCTCAAAACCCTAGTATTATAAATGATGTCTTCCTCTGCATTATATAGGTGAACGACGAATAACAAAGAACAATAATGAAACCTTGGATCCAAGAAGATGAAAGCATGATGAACATAGCTGCATCATCCAATCATTAAGGAAGTGAGATCCTCACCAATGATCAATCCAATCCTTGTATGACTCATCTTTGGCATTTTTATTCCATTGATTAATATTTGAGTATGTCAATGATTAGTTCTTAAATATTCTCCCCTTACATGATCCCAATTACTATCACTCAATTATTATTAATTATCTTTGAAATATAATGCCCATTATAGATCATTTGGACAATAACTCTTGTCCAACGATCGTAAAACATCTATTATTTTCCTTTCCTCCCTTCAATTTTCTTGTTCTTTTCCTTTGAAACGGTGTGGTTTCTAGCTCAGTAGTTTTCTAGAATTCTGAGATATTTCAGGTTCCCATAATTCATGTGGATCGATGAAATAGCAACAAAATCAAGAGGAGACAAGATCTGTGTAGATCAGGACCCAATTATCACATATATATATATAGTTATTTAAAGCATTGGGGTTGAAACGATGGTGTGGTGGCTCAAAGATACTACGTAGGTGTGTGCTGGGTGATCCATTGTGTCAAAGGCATTAGGAAATGGTGGCAGTGCATGGTTCAACTAGAATAGGATGCAATAACAGTGGACTGGCATGGTACCAAAAGGTGATCCCATGTGTGATGGAGACAAAAATCATCGGATGGGGTTCAAACGTAGTGTGATGCATTTCAGTTGGACTATGAAAGAGATTTATACTAATTGGTGTAGGTTTATGAGATAAGGAGTATCCTGACAGATACCATCATTTAGGGTTGCATCAAAATTTATAAGAGAAGAGGTAGTACAGAACCAAATTGATGATAATTAGAGAGAGAAAATTGAATGATAATAACAATAATATAAAAAATAAATAAATGATATAATAGGATTCAATCAGGGGGCCATGTGTGCTACAAATGTGAATGCATAGAGGTTTTAGCATGTGATTTCCTTGGGAAATGTCTTAATGAAAAATAAAAAAAAGTATTTTATTATTATTTTTGATGGTAAAAACATTGTTCAGTCATAGCTTATGTCTATGATGTTAGATCGATGAACATATAATGGAATCATAACCCAGACAACAAGAATGTCATTTTATGTCAAATATTGGATACATTTTTTGATCTTTCTCTTTGGGTCAACAAAACACCTACTAATAATAAAATTATTATTATTTCGAACTCTTGTATCTAACATATATCCCTTATACGGTGTCAGAATCCTAAACTGTTGGTGATGCTACGATCCTTATATTAATTCATACATTATAAGACCAATGTCAGGTTTTTAATCTGTATTTGTAGCTCAGGAACACAAGATTCCATTTGAACATAATGCATCGAAATATGACTTTTTCACCGAACATTCAGTTGTTTTGAATAAAAAGTTGATCATGTGTGCTATTTTAAAAAGATCGTAATGGTCTGATATATTTGGTTATCTGATTCCATTTGAGGAGGCATGTTAGTGATGTTATGTTTTTCCCTTAGGAAAAATGTCAAGCATTATGGGATCGTCACCAGTTTTTCCATATATTCCATTTACTATGGGAGTACATTGCAATGGAGAAGGGTACATTTACACATCTTACTATTCAAGGATGGATTGGTACACGACCATGCAACGAGGTAGGGTCACATGTTTTGTGGCCCCCATATGCATAATTTACTTCTTTATGAATCTTTTACCTCTCATATCCCATTCATTTGGACTTTGATTTTGGCCACGATAGGCCTATCCTTAATTATTTTCAAAATAGAATGTGAAGGTTATCTTATAAGTGTCTTTTGTGATATGAAATTATTGTTTTTGTTTCGCACAGAAAGATGTACACCTAATGATGACAGTGATCATAGTTTCTTACCATTGTAGTTTCATACTGTCCCACCCACTGGGGTAGGTAGGGTAGTCCCTAATGATTCCATAGAAACCCTCTAGCTGGGCTGGGTAGTGTAGTCCCCGATGGTTTCAGTATGACCATCCAATGGGAGTGGGAAGTGTGGTCCTTTGTGATTTTGTGTTACCCTCTTATGGGA
The DNA here is from genome assembly GCA_963277665.1 of Viscum album. NCBI lineage: Eukaryota > Viridiplantae > Streptophyta > Magnoliopsida > Santalales > Viscaceae > Viscum > Viscum album. The sequence goes on along the minus strand of OY728141.1, from coordinate 510,328,240 downwards.
TCTGGGCAGTGGAGTTTGTCGATGTTCTGGGATGACCCTCTAGCTGGGATGTGTAGTGTAGTCTTTGATATCCTTATTGGAATGACCCTCTAGATAGGCTATGCTGATACGTCCCCCGGACGACTCACCAGGCATACCATCTAGCATTGTCTACAAAGTGGCATTACCCAATGACAATCCCATGTCGTACCCTCTAGTAGAACTGTGTAGTGGAATTAATTAGAGTCTACTGGAGAAGACTGTTGACTATGAGACTTAGTGGCGAGGCATGGTTAAACTTACCTTTGGACTCGTCAAGAAGAGGGGTGATTTTCTGACTAAGACACATTCTTCTGTTGTGATCAAAACCCATGTGAGTGGGTTAGTTCCGACCAATGTGGTTAGTATCTCATGGTAGAAATTTGAGACCCATTTACTTGTGCCCCATGGGCAAACGTATTAGGTGATGAGCATCACATATGGTTTTACAGCAGAACTGTTGGCTACTAACATTCCTGGTCCTAGCTGTTTGATGAATATACCTTTACACTCTCATTTGGGATTTTTTGACATAGAATATATATATATATATCTTATTATATTACCCACTCAATGGGTCTTGGTTACTCTCCTTCTAGGAGAGGCGAAGACATGCAGGGTATGCCATGAGATTTCTCTCTCATGATTCTAATGGTAGGATGATTCTACTCTCTAGCAATAGGTAGTGAAGACTCGATGATAAGTTCATCACCTCACAAATTCGAGCTCCATGTATTTGGATGAGTCTACATTCACTCTCTTGTTGGGATAATCTTTACCCTTTATATTCACATTTATTATACCTTGTTCCCTACACTACTTTCATTTCCATTATATCTCATACTTCTCCCACTTCACCTTTTTTGGGTGTTCTATTGGGTATGTTAATACTCACCTTTTTATGGGATTTTCCCAAAACAAATAATGTCATTGGAAGACAACAAACATGTTGATTGTGATCTCATAGGAGCATTAGGATATGAGCTACGTGGACCATATACAATGGTTATAGTTGGGATTTATTAGTGGGGCTCTCTCATCTGTTCTCTTTTTCAGTTTATTTATGGTTGGGAATGTTTTCTAGTTTGGAATCATATTTTAAAACATTAATTTTTTAGTTTACACTTCCGTACCTTCGTTTGGTTTAATGGTTCATGTGATTTTTATCAATATTTTTTTTTGTTTGAATTTTTTTTACTTTACCTCTGCACTTTTTCATTGAGTGGGTTGTGTGCATGTGTATATGTTTAAATAAAAGGAATCCCAACGTTTTTTGTTCCTTCAGTTCTTGTTTCTATCATATGTTCTATAGAGGTGATCCTGGGGTAGTTATGGCTCGGGCCCTAGCTTGGGTCAGGTCGTGACATCATTACACATTACATTTCCATCAATATTCATATATAACTACTTGGTTGTATATTTTTTCTTGTTTTAATACAAAACATTATCCTTCTATATAATTCAATATTAATATCTATATTAATAATAGTAATTTGGTTATAAATAGATTAAATTTTCCAAGCCAATGAACTAGATCTTATCAAATTTTTATTTCATTACAAAGGAAAGAATTAGGGTTCAATAAAAAAATCAATACAATAAATTTTTTTAAAAAAAATCATAACTATAATTTCTACATTTTAAAATCATAAAATAAAAAAAAATTACTTTCATGACATTAGTAATTATAAATCAGAACTCAATCCTATAATATCATAAAATTAAAAGTGTTTTTATTCACTAAAAAATTTAAAAAAATAAATGTAAAATCTTTAAATACAAAGGGATAAACTATTTAATCAGATTTTGAATCCACCCCAACCTATAAATAATATTGAAGCAAGGAATTTACTTAGAGATATTGACTTTCCTACTAACAGAGGTAATTCATAATGAATAAATATATCCCCTTGGTCGTGGAAATATAAAGATAATTATTTCAATCACTATAGGATCAAATATTTTACTAGTCATCCTAATGAGGATTAAATGAATTTGGTTAGAGATTTTTATAGTTTAGTTCAACAGTTAACAATCTATCTATATAGTGAGGGGGATCTTATTTTGTGGGTTGTAATTGAAGAGTAGTTTTATAATAGAGTGTCAAAATTTGGATGAGAGAGTTTCTCAAACCTTGGATGAAATATTCAACTCATTCATTAGAAAGGTTTATCCAAGGAACAAAGTTATTTAATTGAGGCAAAAAATAATTGGGATTTCTAAGAGGGGGAGACTATTACATGAAATTTGTTATATATTAATATTTATATTTTAGTAATGTACAAATCACTAACCTTGTCGAAATATTTTTATGGACACTTTCGATAACAGTATCACACCTTTAAATAAATATCATGTGAATCTGTATAGTGTTGGTGATTTCGCAGGGAAAAAATCTAATGAAATCAATCTAATATTTGATGAAAATTCAAAAAATAAACATCATATGTTCACTAAGAAGAGAAATATTTTCTGCAGTGATATAAATTCTCTCTTTTCATTTTAATGAACCCTCATTTAGGAAAAATTTTATAATTTTGGGATATATGGGCATATGAATAACTATATTCCATATTTTTGTCAACATATTATACAAGATAAAACTATTAAATTCATAAAAAATAGGGATAGTACATAAGAAAATAGTAATATTTTCAAACCAATATAATGATTTCTATTAAATAACCAGAATCTATCTTTGATAGAACATGGGTGATCAAGAAAGTTGATGCTACCCCTAGGCACTCCAATCAGCTTTGGAATCAATTTCATTGTATTATGGAAACATCAAATTATACCACTAATATAGTGGTTCTAGTTATGTTGTAGACTTCAAAGATATACCCCAAAAAAATATATATTTGGTAATATATAAATCCAATAGTAGTAAATGAAAATATATATGGGAATAATTGATGAATATAAACTTCATTGTATAATAATAATGAATCCTAGATAAAATATAATTGTAATCACCAATATATCAAGATAAAAAATAAACAAAATGTTAGGGTGAATCCTAGAAAATATTATATATGATATTTAAATAAATATAATAATCATATATTAGAAAACAATAAATCTAAAAATATATATTTTGTAGCGACTTGACCCAGGTATACCAAAGTTGGCGACATACTTTATTACAGTGGAATGAGATACATGAATCACATCCTGGTTGAAATAATAATATAGTAGTATTTTTGAACTATATACATACATGATAAACATAATACATATGAATTCAAAAATCATACCATAATTTTTATCTATGATGAAATTATTCTCTATATAATATGCTTCCATATCAAACATAGTAAACATCATGGATTCTTAATAAAGGGTTATATAAGGGTGAGATCAAATTTTTTGTAAGGGTTTAGTGCAATGGAATATTTAATGAATCAATAATAATAATTAACAATGAATGTTAAATAACTAATCAAACATTAATTTTATATTACATGATAAGGAATAATAATTATGGAAACATAAATAATTGGGAAAAATGTCACTTGAATAATTGGATAAGCCATAATCAATATTCCATTGTAATTAATTGGAAACAAATTCCATTTAATCAGTAAACTGAAAATAAATTACATTTAGTGATAATGGAATATTGAAAATCTTCTAAATATTAATAACACTTAATGACAGAAATAATTAACTATCAGACTTAATGTTTTGAGGAACATGATACCTTTATCATCATGTCCTTTCAAAAGATGGTTTAGAATAGACTAGGTGGAAAACACACATAACGAAGCTTGTACAGATTATTCATCCAATAATACTACCAATGTATTGAGGGGAATGAATTTAAAAGTCCTCAAACCATGTCTTCCATGTCCAAATAATTCTTAATATTTTGAAAATTCCATTTAATTCATCAAGAAGATGCCTTATCATTTAATATTTTAATCTATTAAAGGATACATATTTTTCAATATTTATCATGTTAATCAACAAAAATATAAATGTTAACATAGAATGTAAAAATGGAATAAAATTTAGAAAAATAAATATTAATTATAAATAAAATTTACATTTTGGGAAAATTTAAATTCAACGTGAAAGTTAATAATTCATTAGATTTTATTGATTACAAAAATAAACCAAGGAAGTGATTGTAAACACTGTCATTGGTGAAATTGATCATAAACCATATAAATGAATATTAAAAATGGTATGAATATAATTTATACCAATTGGATAATGAATAAAGGGTTTGTTCATTGATGAGTAGAAATATAGTAAAAGGATATTTAAAAACATTTGTGAGAAAAAAATCCTTTTCATTTTGAATCTTTTTGAAAATACTTTTTCTTGAAAATCAATTTTATAAACATTTTCTTTTAAAATATACTAAAAATATAAATAATAATATTAAAATATATAATTGTAAGGATATAGGTTAATTCATTTTATATCATAAAATTTATGAATAACACTTATTTGTAATGCAAAAATTTACGGAATGTTCATTATTTATAAAATGATAAGTAAATTCTTATCACATTTTTTGTAAAATAGAAATAGTAATATTTTTAAAAATGAAATAATATTTCTATGAAAAATTATTAATTTCTAGAAATTGGGGACAATTCCTATGATAAATCATATATTAAATGGATAAAACATTTAATAAATTATTTTTAGAAAATATTGTTTTTGAAGAAAACATATTTCCAATGGAAGGGAGAAATGAAGTTGAATATTAATGAAAATATATTCTAAAACATTATAATTTACAGAGAGAAGAATATTTTACTATTATTTTAAAATATCATGAATATGAAAGGGATAATAAAATGAAATAATTTAGTAAATATTGATCAAATAATTTCTTTCAATTGAAATTAATGAATAAAAAGTCTCGATTAAAATGAGTTTGTGAAGGAAATACTTGAAGAGCTAAAAATGTTAAAGTGAGAATAAAACAATGAGTTGATTATGTTTATAAACTATAAATATAAAAATTCAAAAAATATTATATACTAATAATATTATAATACCAATGGAAACAAAGAAGTATTATAACCTAATGAAAAGAAATTGAGTAATGAAATTATTTACCACTTGGTAACGTTTTTTTAAAATCCCATTAGATGAAATAATCCATATTTAAAGTTAAAATACCATAAAGAATGAATTATTCAATATATTACATTTCAATGTGGAATTATATACACTATAAAAAATAAATTTTGTGCACAGAAACAAATAATACTCATTGGAATGTAAATTGAGATGAAATCCCTCACCTTAAGCTATTTTTGGTAGAACATTATTTAACCTCAATCATTGTGGTATTAAACATTTTATAAAATTATTATTGTACCATATTAATATATTTAATAACATATATCATTATTTTATTGCACCTTTTTAACCACTCATCAATAATATTTCATTATTTTCATAATTTCATGTGTTAATTTCCTTGTTTTCTCAAGCATGTTTCGTCAGAAATGTTATGGTTCTTGAGAATATTATAAAGTTAAATTATCTAAATTATAATAATAATTAAATAATTATAATATATTAACAAAAATTTTACTTTTAAAACAAATCATAAAGGATGGTAATGAAAAATTAACTACGTTACGATAACGGAGACGACTGGTCATATGTAAGCATGAGTAACATTTCCACTTTCCAATGATCATTATAGAAAGAAGATAAGTAATATATAAAATTTATATAATGATTATAATATCATATTTACCATGATATCTAAAAATATATTTCATCCATGTGGTGTTTTGATGGAAATTGAGTCATATCACTTTGTGATGGTGGTAGTCAACAAATACATGAATGATCTTATCATCATTAAGTGATTGAAATAGAAAGGAGGTAAATGATATATATATGTGTGTGTGTGTGTGTATATATATATATAATCATTATATAATGATAAATATTTCATTAATATCATAATAATGTAATTAATATCACACATATTCAATAAATATATCATTATCACCTCCCATGAGAATCATTATTTTAAGATAAATCAATAGCTTTATTGGGCGTTAGTCCACCGTACACACAAGCGTCATTATCATATCTCATAATAAATGGAAGTTAAAAATATATATGATATTAATAATCCATATTTATTTATATTTTGTAAGTATAATAAATTTAATTTATATACACAATAATTCCCATCCTATAGAGTTGTAAATTTAACAATGAATAACATCAATTTTTGGGGAGGTAGTCTTCCGTAAACACTAAAAATGATTTCATAAAAAATTTTATGGAAGTGGATACAGTTGTAGGTCTAGAAGTTATTTTAAAAAAAATCACTATATATGTAAAATAATGAAATTATTATCTCCTCATTGTTTTATTATAATTTAATGAGTAGGATAAATAATTAAAATAAAGACGCTCGTTGAAAAATATTACCTCTTATTTGAGTATTCTCATAAATTTTACACTTAAGACATCATAGGATGGATTTATTCCCAAACATAGTATGCTAGGATGGGTTAAGGGATGTTGGAATGTAATTTGGATATGTATTTTCCTGACCAAAGATGTGTGACCTTGTGAATATGATAAGAGAGAAGGTTTCCTTTTATAAGTTGGGAAGAGCACACAATTGGTATATTAGAAAAATCTAAGTCCTCCTATATTTTTCATGTGTCAAAAAGTTATATCATGGATCATTATAGAACCTTAAAGGTTTATTGTTATAATTATTTCAATAATATAGTTTTTATATATGTTTTTAGGTCATTTTGTTCACATATAATTTTAGTTTAACCTAGAGTAAATCGATATTTACATTAACTGTAATAATTAATTTTTACTCAATTCAATATTCATTTTGGTCAAAAATAAACATCAACATATTATTATTTATAATTTAAGGTGAATAAAAATATTTTATTTATTTTTCCAAATACAATTCCAATTATTTTAAAATTTTAATTGAAAATGATTCCCACAAACATGATGAGAAAACGGGTTTTTAAAGAGAAATGTTCGAAAGCATATAACGTTGTTATATATATATATATATATTTAATAGGGAAATGATTCCATTGACATAAATTGGATACCTTTATGTAAAATTTAATTAAATTTAATTTTAAATAAATAAAAAATATAATTTAACATTATAAATTATTTTCCCAAAAAGGAAACATTCAATTAAAATTCAGTACTTTTCATTATTCATCAAAAAATGAATCTTCTCTGAAATATACAAAAACATAAATATATGATAATTTTGATTTGTTTAGTTAAAAAATTAATTTAATTTTCCCATATAATTTTTCCAATAGTTTTAGAAATTAATTTTTAATTATAGGCTTAAAGTGGGATTAAACTTTATTTTTGAAAAATATAGTTTTTCTTGAGAACAATTATTTTTTTATGATTCTTATTTTATATATAATAAATAGATAAAAATAATATTAATAATGTAGTTAGTATTATTAATACCTAACGATTTATTATCTAGGTTATAAATATTATATTAAATATTAAATTTTTAATAATATATTTTCTGGTAAAACATTGTCTTGTGTGTATCACATGATAACAAAGTAACTCATTATATAGGTAATTCAAGATAAAATCAATTTTGTGTTTATTTAAATATATTTATGATATTGAATTTATTTTAAAAATAATATATCATAATTTCTACGGTGTTATATTCTCTTCTGAGATTGGTATTTTGTGTCACATTCATTATAGAATAAAAACTTTTCTTTTATAATTTTTGTGTGTTTCAAAAATAATTTCGCAAATGAAAAAACTTATTTTTATATACCTTGAAAAAAAATAAAGTAAAATTAAATGTTAAATAATTAATGAGGTTAACGAATAATGTCTCGTTAAAAGGGAATGCGAAAAATAAACTTGTTTCACATCTTTAATCCCCTCTCATTCAATTTCCCCAATGATTAAAAAAAATAACACTAAACCAGACTGGTTGTTGTTGCTTTAGCTTTTCAGAACCATTTTCCTCAATATTAATTTTAAGGAATCCTTAAAAATATTACATCATACATGAAATTTCATTATATATTCTTTGATAGAAAATGGGCATCGGAAATAATTTTTTACACTAATAATTAATGAGGACCGCTGGGTTTTTCTACACTATAGGTTAGATCATAAATTAGAGGAAACTAATTTTTTTTATTTAATGTGGAATAAGGGAATGTACGGAACAAAATTTATTATGTGAATTAGGATATAACATTTATCATATGAGTTTATTATTATGTATAATATTGTGTCTAAGGGAAACGAAGTCAACACCCATTTTTCATCAACTGGAAGAAAATTTATTTACATACCTAGTTGGAAGGAAGCATGGTATTTAAATCAATTTAATGAAACTTATATTCCCCCTACCTTTTCTTGTTCAAGATACTGTGTGTGACTCATATGTTCCTATCATTAAAGGTAGCACATTCCTAGATATAAGAGGGGATATCATTGATGCCTCAAAGGGTAAATTGGCCCTTTAAGATAGTGTTGATCAAAATATGTTTCATATCCTTTAATATTCTCTAATAGTTTTGTGTAAAATACTAATAGACCTAGATGAAAAAAAATTTAGGTTTTCATTTAGAACATATTTTTATTTTAGAGAAATAATTCAACAATCTGTCGATGAAAACATTAGTGGATGTTATATTTAGTAAGAATCCACATAATATCTTGACAGATTTGGAAGGTTTGAGATAAGGTTTACAAAACCCATTTATAAGAACCATGAATTTTTTATACTCATACAATGATTCAACATAGAGAGTATCACTTAGGCGGTTAGTCCACCCTGAAATTCACAAGTTCTTAAGAAAATTAATTATCTATAAACTAAATTAGATTCAACATAACTAATAATTATTCTTTACTTTTCTGATTTTTTTTGTAATTTCAAAAATGTGAGTAAATGTTTTTATTTTTCAATGTATAGAGAAATATTTGTTTTAAAACATAAAAAATAACTATATATTTTTCACTTTGACTAAGTATATTTTCATGAAAAGAAGTCGCCTATAATGTTTGGATCTGATATCAAGTATCATAATACTATTTTTAGAAAATTAATTTCTTTTGAGACAAGTGTGTAGATTGATAAGTATTTCATGAGAGTTTACTTTCATTTATTGAAGTGGTATTCACCAATTTTTATTTCCACACGATATGTTTTAGGCTCATTTTCTGAATTGTTGAAATCCTATAGTGTGGGTAAGTTCATGGATAATAATTCTAGTAATATTAGTGATTTATATTTGTTATTTAATTTTATTTTTCATATTATATATGTGATTCTAGGAATATAAATATTGTTAAATAAAAACTTCTTGCCTAGAGCCCTTGGAAGTATGCAGGATATTTCTAGTAGATGTTGGTGTTTTATAATTTCATAGAGATCATGATAAGGTTTCTATACAAAATATTGACATATAAATCATCATGTAATCATATATAATGAATGGCCATGGCCATATTTTTGGGTTAATCTTGGAGGAATTGTGTAATTTTTTTTTGTATACAAGAAAACCTATGGGTTTGTTATTAATTTCAGTCTTTTTTTCTTTCGTTTCAAATAAATGTCCCTCGCTTAGTTTCTTTTAAATTCTTAATTTCCATGAGAAAGAAATAACCAACCATGAAATTCCACTATCGACCAAAATAAGAAACTACCTAAATAGATGAGTGGTCATGGTTAGATATTGATTAAAAAAGTGATCATGTGTTGGAATTACCACATGGTGGGGGACAATAAAATGAAAAAGTTTATCTATAATATGAATTTTCGATCAACCACATGTAGTAAATTTTCGTTGTCCCCAAAATGACTAAAAATAGAATCATAGTGCGGTTTATTAATATAATTAAGGAATGGGTCAAGAGATCATGTGGTTAGTGAACCAACCATAATATGGAATGATATATTATAAGATGGAATGTGATACAACAAAAAGGGATGTATTATTTTAACCATATTTTTTCTAATATCAAAAAGGGATCAATAAATAAATGATTATAGAGACCATAAGATTCAAACGACATCAATAGGAAAATGATTTTATTGATTGAAAGTTAAACATACCAAGAGCTCATGTTAACATGTGGCCATTAAACTAACCATGAATCAACCATATAAAACAAGTATCAATACACCATGTATCCACTCTATGACAAGAAATTTTAGATGATCCTCTTGGATAAGAGGATATATAATTTTGATCAACCATGATCTTCCAACAACCCTAAAACAATAGTTATTATGTTCATTGAAATTTAAATTCTCCGTTATAATGTTTCTTTTTCATTATTAAATTTAATGGGACATAAATTGTGTAACCAAAGATCCTTATCATTGGAAATAAGTTAGGATACATTTAGTTATACTTAAATAAATAGTGTTTCTACATTCCGGGGAGTATTTGTTCAATTTATTCAATTTTAATTACACCCATCATATTTAAAGAAAATACTAGAGGTATTGTAATTCTAAAAGGTAAAAAATATTTTTTTATGTGTAGTGTGGTTTGATATACTCCAAAAAAATTCTGGTTTGTTGCTACATCCTTTTATACTCTTATCTTGATTTATTTTAATGCATGTGTAATATTTATTATCTTTAAAAATATTTCTAAACCTTTATAGTGTGATAATTGATATTTCTGAAATGTATTCTTATTCACTAGATATGTCAAGTTATATCTATATGGTAATACTTTATTGGTCTTGAATATATATTCTTGTTTTACATTGGTTTATATTTGAATTTCAAACATACCTTTGACCCAAAAAATATTATTTTCCACTACTTTATTCCATAATATTTATGTATGAATATAATATTATTTAACCATATACTCTTGGATTCGAAATTGAGGAAAATATTCAATTTTATGTGTGGGGAGTTGGTTTTAAATATGTGCAAATGTACCTCAATTTTGTATACATCAATGCACCTATTTTTTCAAAAACAAATTCAAGGATCAGTTTAGAACATTTCGTGGGAGAATTTTTTTTTAATATTGTAGGATTTATATCCCAATTGAGAAGTTAAATTTCAATTACAATATCTAAAAAACATTTTATATCAATTTTCCTATTTACCATAATAAAAACTAATTTACCCCGACATCGGAATTATGATTTTCAATCATCATTAGTTTAGAAAATTTCGACTATATTTTAAATTCATAATCTATAAATTTATTTGTTTAATGTAATGAACTATAAATATCTGAGAAAAAAATTATTTTTTGATAAAAAATATGTGGTTGAGTTAATGTTTTCATTTTATTAATTTATTAAACACACTCTTCAACCAATTTTGTCTATTTATTATATATTAGATTATGCGAGTCTTTTCACATAGAGAAGTAAATGATTATTTTTAGATAAATAATGAATGATGTTTTTAAACAAAATAAAAATCCTCACAATCATCCACTTTTAAAAAACTATAAAAAATTTCTAAAAAAATTGAGAAGAAAAAAATCATTTCCTACTTGAGAGAGATTGTGGGTGAAAATTAATGTGAATATCAATTATTTTGGGAACATTAAATTTTCATTAATGAGTGTTAATTAATTATATAAAATTTCTCGAAAGTATAAATTGAGGGATTACATCTTACAAATGGGGTAATTTGTTGTATCAAATTTGGATTACATTTTTTCAAATCATTTTTGGGTAATAATTGGATTTTAATGAAAAATTATGCTCTAAATTAGAAATTGTTGATACCTATTATGATATTATAATGTTTTTCTTCTAATCTCATAATAAAAAATTTATTTCTTAGGTTTACTTGATTAAAGGTTATTCGATTTAATATCCATCTACTATAAGAACATTTTTTTAATTTATAATATATCCTGTGGGGAAATTTTATATTTTAATTGTAAATGTTCAGAAAAATTATATATAATTATACTTTTTGTATAAGACCTAAAATTATAAATGGTCAAATCCATGGTATGCAGAGCCCTATATAAGATTATTTTTTCTACATGAAGTGTGTTGGGGATGCTTCTGGAAAAAATCAAGTTAACTGACGATGATGAAATTGAGATTTGAAATTTTCTATATTTATAACACTTAAGGTAAATTATGTTTCTCATTAAGAACCACATTTCATTGAGGAGTTATAATCTAGTCAAAAATGATAGTGTTGATAAATATAAAGGTGTTACACATAGATACTGTTGATGTGATGAATAAATCTTAATTTTATGTTGTTGGTTATCATGGATGAATATTCATAAAACTGAAGGGAATGATCACTCATTCAAATGATCCTTCTATATTTTAAAATAAACTCTTGACCATTGAATAAACAATAATAATACATAGAAGATAAAACATTGCCTATAGAGAATATTAATTTTGATAAAATAGAGTTTGAGCTGGAGGAAATAGGTGATCACTTTAGAGAAGCTTCTTCTTTTCCATTCATATTTTTCATCTATTGTAGTGAGATGCTTCGATTGAATAATTTTATTTTCTTGCATCTATTATGTGTAATTGATCTATTTAGGGGAATTATATTTGATTAGTTATAATACCTATTTATATTATTATTTTTGATTAAATCATAGAGGTTAGTTTTTCTTTTTGACCACACTTTTTTTCTTCACCTTTTCATGATAATTATTTTCATTTAATTACATGTACCAATAAAATAGGGGAAATATTTGTTTATAAATAGAAACTAAAAATAAATTTCATAAATGTTAATGATTTTGGTTGTATTTTTCTCTATGATTATTCATCCACCTACTATGTTCCGTTAGGCATAGATGTTCTTATGAATGTTTTATAGTGAGTTTGTTTGTCAAGATAAAATTAGGAATTTTAATCCTATTTTCTCACAATATAAACACTTCATTGGTTAATTAAATGTGATATAAGTTTTATTTTATATCAATTATTTCAACCCTAGTTTCCCTAATTTTTTTTACTATTTAGATATCAAATTGTTTGTTATATGTACTTCTTTCAGACTATTATTACTATTCTTCCATCAGTTTTCACACTTTATTCCCATTAATAATCAATATTATTTCTTTTTATATTGTTATTTTATTATATGTACACACCATTTCTGTCTTATATATGGATAGACACTAATTAAACTATTAGTATTACTTACCATTACCAAAAAGAATTGGTATAATTTAATGTCCAGGTTCATATCAGTCATGAATGAGAAAAATAATTTCCTAAGAGATAAGAAAAATGATAAAGAAATATAATCTAAATAAACAAAATAATCTATGGAAACCCCTTATGAGCAAAATACGAAATCATATATATTTCAATATTGAACGAAAAACATAAATTAATCAAAAATAAATGCATGGTAGATATAAATAATTATAGTACAACGTATAATAGAAATAGAAATAAATATATTGAATTAAGAAAAAATATTTTTTCTCATTTCTAATGAAAACACGTTTTGTTCTTATAAAGTTTATTTTTATTAAAAAATAATCTTTAAACATTTAAGGGAAAAATAATTATTATATCTAGGAAATAATTTTTAATAAATTCATTAATAGAAATTTGTATAATGGATGGAAAATATGATAATGTGGAAAATCATTAAAAATAATTTCTTTCTCAAAATTTAATGATTTTAATAAATTTTCTCTATAAAAATGGACAAAATATTCCCCCTATTTTTTTTAATTTAATGTAAAGGATAATTAAAAATTAATTTAATAAAACATTAAGGTGTAGATAACAACATCAATACAAAATTATAAAGAATATGGTTGTGGAATAGAATGATTCATATCAATAAATATGGGATAGGGTTAGCTCCAATAATATGTGATATTTTCGTTGATTTATATGCCATGGGGTAGTGATATTGTATGAATACATGTTAACAACAATAATAAATAGAAAATAAAAAATAGATTGAATTTTAGAGAAAAAGAATATATAATTCCATCAAATAGTAATTTACTCATAAAAAATCGAATTCAATGTGAGATTGGAAAAGGAACCTTTTCGGTTTCATAACATCTGGATCAAAACCCTTTATGAGGGGAATAAAAAATTGAACTATAAATACCATTAATAAAGGGATAACAATTATATAATATGTCAAATTGGTAAAATATTTTTGAAATTTGTTACACCCCATGATTTTACGGTATGTTCCTTTTTAAATAAATTTTACCTTATTGACAACATATAATTCATGTGATCAAAGGATTTTAAAAGAAAACTATATTAAACAACTTATGTTACAAAGAACACTAAGCTTGAACAAAGGATTGTATATTAATATTTAATTGTGATACAACACTAAAGGAAAAATGGGTATTTGCGACGGGGGTATTTGCCCGTCGCAAATAAGTAGCCTTTTGCGACGGGATAACTTTCCCCGTCGCAAAAGGACTGGCGCGCTTTGCGCGCCAAATCGCGGGAAACATATTTGCGACGGGGGAATATTCCCGTCGCAAATAACCAGCGGCGGTAAAAGGTATTTGCGACGGGAATATTCCCCCGTCGCAAATAGTATGTCGGCAGTTGGTTAGTTGCGACGGGACCCGTCGCAAATAACTATTTAACCATTGACCGTAATAAATGGTGGCTAAGGTATTTGCGACGGGTACCATCGCAAATAATATTATTTGCGACGGGATACCCATCACAAATGCACCCGATGAAAATAATCTAACCTATAAATACCCCAATCCGTTTTTTTCAAATCATTCTCAAACTCGATCTTCTTCTTCTCTCAAAATTTTATTTCTAAAGTTCAGTTTTCTCAAGTTTAATTTTTTTCTCTGGAGTTGATATTGATGTTTTGAAGAACGATCGGAGATCAACCTCAGATCAATTTTCAAGGTATTTATGTTCATTTTAATTTAATATTTATTTTTAATTTTTAATTAGTTTCAATTATTCTTAATTAGTTGTAATTTAATTATGTTTACATTGTTTTATTACTTAATAAATTTAAATTATTAGTATTGTTCATAGTTAATGGTAATTAGGAATAATTAGGAATAATTTTTAATAATTAAGAATAAATATTAATAATTAGTAATAAATAACAATAATTAGGAATAATTACATTATTACATTATTAGTATATTTTATTATTAATATTAAAATAATATAATTATATATATATATACATTTCCCTTTTCATCTGTGTGTTTGCTGTCTCCACATGTATTATTTGTATTTGGAGATAGAAAACACACAGATGAAAGGAGAATTTTATATAAATTAAAAAATTATATTATTTTAATATTAATAATAAAATATACTAATAATGTTATTATTCCTAATTATTGGTAATTATTCCAAATTATTGATAATTATTCATTTAATTACTAATAATTAGGAACAATTACCAAAAATTATCAATAATTAGGAATAATTAGTAATAATTAGTAATAATTACCAATAATTAGTAATAATTACCAATAATTAGTAATAATTACCAATAATTACCAATAATTAGTAATAATTAATAATAATTACCAATAATTAGTAATAATTAGCATTAATTAGTAATAATTACCAATAATTAGTAATAATTACCAATAATTAGTAATAATTACCAATAATTAGTAATAATTACCAATAATTAGTAATAATTAACAATAATTAGTAATAATTAGCAATAATTACCAATAATTAGTAATAATTAGTAATAATTAGTAATAATTAGTAATAATTACCAATAATTAGTAATAATTACCAATAATTAGTAATAATTACCAATAATTAGTAATAATTACCAATAATTCGTAATAATTAGTAATAATTATCAATAATTAGTAATAATTACCGATATCTAGTAATAATTACCGATACTAACCAATAAATACTAATAATTACCAATAATTAGTAATAATTACCAATAATTAGTATTAATTAGTAATAATTACCAATAATTGGTAATAATTAGTAATAATTAACAATAATTAGTAATAATTACCAATAATTAGTATTAATTAGTAATAATTACCAATAATTGGTAATAATTAGTAATAATTAACAATAATTAGTAATAATTATTAATAATTTGTAATAATTACCAATAATTAGTAATAATTACCAATAATTAGTAATAATTAGTAACAATTAGTAATAATTAGTAATAGTTAGTAATAATTATTAATAATTAGTAATAATTAGTAATAATTAGTAATAATTAGTAATAATTAGTAATAATTAGTAATAATTACCAATATCTGGTAATAATTAATAATAATTAGTAATAATTACCAATAATTAGTAATAATTAGTAATAATTAGTAATAATTACCAATAATTAGTAATAATTAGTAATAATTAGTAATAATTACAAATAATTACCAATAATAAGTAATAATTAGTAATAATTAATGATAATTAGTAATAATTAGTAATAATAAGTAATAATTAGTAATAATTACCAATAATTAGTAATAATTAGTAACTATTACCAATAATTAGTAATAATTAGTAATAATTATCAATAATTAGTAATACTTAACAATAATTAGTAATAATTACCAATAATTAGGAATAATTACTAATAATTACCAATAATTACCGGTAAATAGTAATAATTAGTAATAATTAGAAATAATTACCAATAATTAGTAATAATTAGTAATAATTATTAATAATTAGTAATAATTAGTAATAATTACCAATAATTAGTAATAATTAACAATAATTAGTAATACTTAGTAATAATTAATAATAATTAACAATAATTAGTAATAATTACCAATAATTAGTAATAATTAACAATAATTATCAATAATTAGTATTAATTACCAATAATTAGTAATAATTAGTAATAATTTGTAATAATTAGTAATAATTACCAATAATTAGTAATAATTAGTAATAATTAGTAATAATTAGTAATAATTACCAATAATTACTAATAATTACCAATAATTAGTAATAATTAGTAATAATTAATAATAATTACCAATAATTAGAAATAATTAATAATAATTAGTAATAATTAGTAATAACTAGTAATAATTACCAATAACTAGTAGTAATTAACAATAATTAGTAATAATTAGTAATAATTAGTAATAATTAGCAATAATTAGTAATAATTAGTAATAATTACCAATAATTAGAAATAATTAGTAATAATGACCAATAATTAGTAATAATTAGTAATAATTAGTAATAATTACCAATAATTAGTAATAATTAGTAATAATTAGTAATAATTATCAATAATTAATAATAATTACCAATAATTAGTAATAATTACAAATAATTACCAATAATTACCAATAATTACCAATAATTAGTATTAATTACCAATAATTACCAATAATTACCAATAATTACCAATAATTAGTAATAATTACCAATAATTAGTAATAATTAGTAATAATTACCAATAATTGGTAATAATTACCAATAATTAGTAATAATTAGTAATAATTAGTAATAATTACCAATAATTAATAATAATTAGTAATAATTAATAATAATTACCAATAATTAATAATAATTATCAATAATTAGTTATAATTACCAATAATTAGTAATAATTAGTAATAATTAGTAATAATTAGTAATAATTACCAATAATTAGTAATAATTAGTAATAATTAGTAATAATTACCAATAAATAGTAATAATTAACGATAATTTGTAATAATTACCGATAATTACCAATAATTACTAATAATTACCAATAATTAGTAATAATTACCAATAATTAGTATTAATTAGTAATAATTACCAATAATTGGTAATAATTAGTAATAATTACCAATAATTAGTAATAATTAGTAATAATTAGTAATAATTAGTAATTATTACCAATAATTAGTAATAATTACCAATAATTAGTAATAATTAGTAATAATTAGTAATAATTCGTAATAGTTAGTAATAATTTGTAATAATTAGTAATAATTAGTAATAATTAGTAATAATTATCAATAATTAGGAATAATTACCAATAATATTAGTACTATGAAAATAATAAAAAATTTATATAATATTAAAATTATCAATATTTGTAACATGTTTTGCTTTATTCTCAACATATTTAATTCTTAATGGGTCAATTTTTAGGTCTATCTCAATAAAATGTTTGCGTCAGTTCTGTATGATCTAAACTCTATAATTATCCTAGATTGAGTGTTTTTTCTAACAAATTATTCAAAACCAGTAATGCTTTTATATTTTATAGAGAAATATGAAACAACGAGGTTGTCAACAATCATTATTAGGTGACCGCATATGGATAAATCAACGTAGAAATCCAAATGGTTCTGGTTTAAATCCAGTATATGTAGAGGGTGTGGAGACTTTTTTATCATTTGCGGCATCAAATCCAGAATTTGTTTCAGAAGGAAAAATAAAATGCCCTTGCAGAAAATGTGCATTGAGAACGTTTGACAAAGTGGGAGAACATCTCTTGCGTTTTGGTTTTCAACCAGATTATGTTTTTTGGTATCAACACGGTGAACGCAGTTCCAGAGCAGGTGATACCAACATGATTCCGGATCCATCCCGGTTTCAAGATTTAGTACATGATGTTGCAGGTTCATCTGTTCAACATACAGAAACTCCGGGTGATATAGCTTCAAATCCTGAGTTGGCACCGTCTGAATTTTATGAGTTGTTGAAGTCTGCTGAGGATTCATTATATCATGGCTGCAAGATGAGCAAATTAGAAGCAGTTGCAAAATTTATGGCTATCAAATCAGATAACGGAATGTCAAACACCTGTTTTGACCAGATATTTTCTTTTCTTAAAACACGGTTACCCGAAGGAAATTTTTTACTTGCAAATTACTATGAGAGTAAGAGGTTGGTTCGAAATTTAGGACTTACTTGTTAGAAGATTCATGCATGTTCAAATGACTGCATTTTATATTCTGGGGGAAATGAGTCATTGGATAGTTGTCCCACATGTGGGCAACTGAGATATAAAGAAGGACAACACGGGAAGTCTGTTTTGATTCCTATAAAACAGTTGAAATATTTTCCACTTACATCCAGACTTCAGCGTTTATTCATGTCTAAGAATACAGCGACAATGATGTCATGGAATAAAGAGAACATTTCAACCGATAAAAGCTTGAATCATCTAGCCGATGGTGATTCATGGAAACATTTTGATAGAGTGCATCCATCCATTGATTTAGAAGCTAGAAATGTTCGACTGGGCCTTTCCACTGATGGTTTCTGTCGGTTTGGATCTTATGGAAGTCAATATTAATGTTGGCCTATTTTTTTAACTCCGTACAATTTATCTCCATGGATGTTGATGAAGGAACCATATATATTTTTGACTTTACTAATTCCAGGACATCTGAAGAAAAATATTGATGTTTATTTGAAACCATTGATTGATGAATTAAATTTATTATGGAGTACTGGTGTCAGTACATATGATGTTGCAACGAAACAGAATTTCATACTGAGGGCAGCATTGATGTGGACAATAAGTGACTTCCCGGCTTATGGGATGTTATCTGGCTGGAGTACACATGGTCAGAAATCATGTCCTTACTGTATGGGAGAGAACAAAGCATTTATGCTCATTCATGGAAAGAATCCTTGTTATTTTGACTGTCATCGCAGATTTCTTCCAGCTGATCGTCCTTTTCACTGAAACAGATCTCATTTCAGAAAAGGAACAGTTGAAAGGGAAGGACATCCAAAAATGCTATCAGGTTCGGAGTTAAAATCAGTTGTATTTTCATTACCTCCCATCACTTTTTGTCCCACAATAAACCAAGAGAAAATTTCTGGTTTTGGGAAAGAACACAATTGGATTAAACGTAGCATATTTTGGGATTTTCCATATTGGTATGATTTGTTGGTCCAAAACATGATAGATGTCATGCATATTGAGATGAACTGTTTTGATAATTTGTTTCATACAGTTTTGGATACATCATGAAAGAGCAATGACAATGTAAATACACGTTTAGATCTTGCCCAAATTTGCAGGCATCCAGAATTGGAACTGTTTGAGAATGTCAGAATAGAAATGTTACTGAAGCCAAAAGCAGCTTGTACACTGTCTAAAGAAAATCGTTTATTATTTTGTCAGTGGATTGCAGATTTGAGACTTCCAGATGGTTGTGCTTCCAATTTGGGTAGATGTGTAAAGAATGGTCATATTACTGGATTAAAAAGTCATGATTGTCATGTTATAATGGAAAGACTGCTACCCATTGGATTAAGAGGTCTGTTGAATTCTGTGATTTGGGGATCCATAACAGACATGTCTCATTTTTTCGGGAAATTTGTGCATCTATAGTATATTGTTATGCTATAGGAAAACATTAAAAAGATGTTGTTGTAATTATATGTAAACTGGAAAAAATATTTCCACCGTCTTTCTTCGACTCAATGGAACATTTGATGTTAAATTCGCCATATGAAGCCAAATGTGGAGGTCCAGTACAGTTTCGATGGATGTACCCATTTGAAAGATGCATGCAAAAATTGAAAAGAAAAGTACGTAACAAAGCATCTGTTGAAGGATCTATTGCAGAAGCTTATTTGCAAGGGGAAATATCTTTTTTCTGCTCCCATTATTTTGAATCTGAGTATCCTTTAAAACACAACTGAATGGGACAGAACAAGAGGAATATTGATGAAATCGATAATCAATTATCCATTTTCAACCAGTCAGAGCTTGGTTTTGGTGGAGTTTATGAACGCTGGCTTTTAGATGATGAACATCATAGAGCTCATACGTATGTTCTGCTCAACTGTGAAGAGATGACATCAGTTGTAATGTAAGTGTTTATATCACTTATTCTATCATTTATGTTACAGTAAATAACTTAGGTTTTTATAGGTTGTATGATAATCATATCAAGAAACAAATTCCACAAATTACAGCAGCTGCTTTCGAAGAACGTCGACTGAAAAATTTCTCTCAGTGGTTTCAAAAACTGGTAACATAAATTCTTTATCTTTTACCAACTCATTAAATGTATAGTTTACTATATTGATAATTATTTCAGAAATTTTCAGGTGTCTCGACATGCTGATAAAATTGACAAACGACTGTGTGTATTGAGTAACCCACCTTCCAAACATGTTAAAACTTATAATGCATATGTGGTGAATGGATTTCGATTCCACACACATGCATATGGGGAATCGAAAAAAACAATGAACAGTGGAGTTAACTTGAGAGGATCTCATCATCGAGAAAATGAAGTTGACTTTTATGGCATACTTGATGAAATCATTGAACTCTGTTATCTTGGACAACATTTACATAACCATGTTCAAATGTCGGTGGTTGGATACATAGAGAGGCGTGCGTGTTCATCCGACTCATGGAATCATCGATATTAAATGTAAAAGTGTTCTCGCAGTAAATGAACCATTCTTATTGGCTCAACAGGCATATCATGTTTATTACGCAAAGTACTGTGCTACATCAAGAGACTTGACTGATTGGTGGAGTGTAATAAAAATCAAAATTCGAGACAATCAGTTTAGTCAAAGTGAATGTACTTTCACTGATGTTCAAAGAATTGATGTTTTTCAAGAGAGTACTCAAAATCAATCTTTTTTACAAAGAGACATGAGTATCGATGACGAAACCCCACATTTAAGAGTCGGTAATGACGATTATGTTAATGATGTCACATATTAATTTGAAATGGTTAGAGATGAAGCAACTATAACTCGAATGGATATCGATGATGTTGAGGAGGAATATGAAGATGACATTGACATATATGAAGATGATGATTAATATGAACACTGATATAATTCCATGGTATTTATATACAATCATAATATGTATATATGTATATATAATAGTAATTATCAATTATTTGCTAACAACATTAACATTTTCTGTTTCAGATGGACGACGCCACATTTCGTGAGTTGGCGGATGATGACCTGACTTTCGATGCGGATGAGTTGCTGACAGATGACCCTCATCCTGCAGGCGCTCCAAGGAGTACGCGGAGGGGGCGCGGTCTTGCACGATTGATGATTCCTGACCGCGTCCCCGAGCGATGTCCACGTCTTGGGTTTGATCCACGCACACGGAGGTGTGATAACCTGTGTGATAACCTGTGGATTTGACTAAGATTTCATTAATCTATTCACATAATAAATGTTTATTATTTTTACAGTTTTCCTCATATAGCAGTCGGACAGGGAAGTTCTATTTTGCCCAACTATTTCTCTCAGCCATGGACCACATGGGAGCAGATTCCCATTGATGTGCAGCAGGCCATGTTCGGCCATTGGTTGGTACGTACGTAAATAAATAATTTTTATTTTGAAAATGATTTCATTTCTAACTTGATATTTTGATTTATTTGTAGGGTTTATGGTATCCGATCGAGGATACCATGCGCGACGCCATCCACGAGGCATATGAGGTGGCCATGCGTGATCGCCTTCGTCATTTTTTTCACAATTTAAGAAAAGATGCGATGAAGAAAGCAGGAGTGTCAAATTTTGACGAGTCATGTAGAGCACACCGACCAGAGTACATTTCATCCCATGTATGGGATGGATTATGTGCGCACTGGTTGAGTGGTGCCTTTCAGAGGAGATCATCGGTGGGGAGGCAGAATCGAGGGAGATATGAGGTGACTCATCAAGCTGGGAGTTGTTCTTTCAGTACTCATAGACAGCATCTGGTACGTACATTATTTATAAATATTTTATATAACTATAAATATTAACAGTTTATTTTTTATTCTTATAGGCTTTCGAGCACCCCGATATTACGGAGTACAACGTATATCGGATGATGAATAGTGATCCTTCTACTGGGGAAATCATAGGTGATCGTCAGCATCACATCGTGGTCAATATTATTTGTTTTCAAGTTTAAAAATTAACTGCATATAATATATTCACAATTTTAATTTTTAATTGCAACTACATGATTCATATGAGGCCGCAGCGTCACAGGCCCCGCCTGAGAGTCAGTCCGAGTCATCAGCTCAGACCACTGGTCGTTAGTTTGATGAGGTGACATGGATGCAGGCCACCCAGTATGCCTTCGAGAAGGGCCGTGTAGTTGGTATCGGCTCTCGACTGACTCCCGGAGATTATTATGGCAGTGCTGCGATGTCGGCGTCCAGCTCGAGAGAAGCTTGTGCATCTTCTTCTTCTACACAGTATGAGGATCAGTTGCGATCTCAGACTGCACTGATAGAGAGTCTCTGACAGGAGCAGGAGCAGATGTGTCAGTAGTATGAGGAGGAGCGTCGACGCCAACAACAGCTGTACGAGGAGCAGACGAGTCGGTGGCAGCAGTAGCATCAGGAGCAGATGGAGTACATGCGCCGACTCACTCATGATTTAGGGATGGAGTTTCCTCCACCACCATCTGCAGATCCCCCCTCCCCCCTCCTTCAGATTAGAGTTTGTATTTATGTTATAAAATTTGTGAAATCAAAATATGATTTTTTTTCTATTTGTGTAGTTTCTGTCTCATTATAAAATATCAATAATATTATATTTTTAAATAACAATATTAATATGAATAATAATATTATTTATATTTTATAATATTAAATTATATATATATTTTAAAATTTTATAATATTATAATTTATATATATATTAAAATTTTATAATATTATAATTTAATTATATTTTTTTGTAATACTTGAATGATTTTAATATTTGAATGTAAAATAATTCTATTATTTTTATATTAATTAAAATAACTTATTAATATTTTTTTTATTAATGAATTATAATTCTAATATCATTATATTAAATAAATCATTTATAAATATTCTATTATTTTTTATTTTTGAATTATAATTCTATTATTATTATATTAATTAAAATAATTTATTATTTTTATTTGTGAACTATAATTCTATTATTATATTAATTAAAATCATTTTTTAATATTTTAATATTTTTTATTTTTTAATTATAATTGGATTATTATTATATTAATTAAATAATTTATTAATAATTTATTTTTTTTATTTTTTTTATAGTATTTGCGACGGGATACTATGACTGTCACAAATAGTATTATTATTATATGCATTAAAATAATTTATTAATAGTTTTTTTTATTTTTTAAAATAGTTTTTGCGACGGGGCCCATCGCAAATAGTTTTTGAAAAGTTTTTTACAAATATACGGAGTACTAGTTGCGACGGGGATTCTCCCCGTCGCGGAAAACGGCTTTAGTGATGGGCCCGTCGCAAAATTTTTTTGTTGCGACACCATTTTCAACAACGGGTCATTTGCGACGGGGGCCCGTCGCAAAAAGCCGTTTGCGACGACATCCCGTCACAAATGACCTGTCGCAAATACCTGTTTTTCTAGTAGTGTAAATAGCTATTAGAATGGTGAGAATTAGTGATATTAACTAAATTTTAAAAATATAGTTTAATTTTTGTTAAAAATTAAAACAATTATTACAAGTTAATTATAAATGAAATTAAATTAAAATTGGATATTAAAGAAGTGTTTTTATTAAAAAAAATTATTTTTATAATGGTGTTTTTTAATAAATTAAATCACAAAATATTAGTGAAATTTTTTAATGAAATTTATTTTTTATATATTTAGTAAGAAAAAATAAAACTTCATTCAATATTATCGATATGATGAAGATAACAATATATCCAATTTTAAGCATAAAAATCTATATTTGTCTAGAAGTCAATTTTATCTCCTTTTAATAGCACAAAAATTTTAAATAAAAATTTTGTAACATTTATATATTTTATTTGAAAAAATAATGTGAATTGTTTTAAATTTGGATATGAAAATTATCTTAGGGTTTTTTGGTATTTTATTATAAGTTTTATTTGTTTATAAACAGTGAGAATTGCTGTTTTTTAATTGTAATATTATTTTCATATAATTTATTTATATAATTTATTTATTTTTTATATTTATTTAAGTTATAAACAGTTCAATTATTCACAAATAAATAATATATATTTCATTGGAATGAATTTCACATTGAAATTTCTTATAAAAAGTTTTCATTCAATTAAACATTAAACTTTAAAAACCCACTTTTTCGTTCTATCTGTGAGTATAATTTTAAATATAATTTTTTACATTATATGAATTGATTTTTTTTGTAATTATTTAAATAATTGGAATCAAAATTTCAAATTTTTTTAAGTTCCACTAATATTTTTGGATTAAAAAATTTACCATGATAAAAATTTTTTTACCGCAATATAGGTAAAAATTGAATCATGTTAAAGATAAAAATCTAAATGATTTAAATACCAAAAAACTACAATATTTAATGGTTGGATGAGGTATTTATAGACCCTAACAAACCTATAAAATATTAATTTCCATCCAAAGTCGTGGGTATTAATTCCACATAAATGTGGTTTGATTTAAATATAAAATAAAGAATATTTAATAACTTAAAACCCACCAAACCTCAAGTATAAACACCACCACTAACCACCCCATTTCAAAACACAGGATTTTAAGATACTAAAATATCTTACCAAAATGATCATATTCACTCTCCCAACATCAATATGTTTCCTTTCTCACCAAAATATGAAATACAACATCCTTAATGGGTCCTCTAAGGAGGTTATATTCAAGAGATAATTTGTTCAAAACAAATAACTTATTTTCTTTTCTTGTTCTAATTTATCCACATATCTTACATCCATAAAGTAATAATAATTCTATAATCAAATAAATAGTGTAAATTTATTATTATAATGGAATATAATATACCCATATCTTTTGTTACTGCCTCTTATTCATAAAAATGAAAGAATTGTCAAAAATTATACTGATTAATCACCTTTGTGAATAATGTTTTTGATTTATTTCATTACCTCCTTAAGGGATGGTAATAAAACAATTTTTTTGTTAAAAAATATTAAAATATGTATATTATAACATATTTAATGTTCATTAACTAATATATACTCATAATAGTATATAAAAGGAAACTAGTTCCTGGTTTTGGAAAAACCACCAAAAGAAACTCAACATTGTCATTAAAATTTTATCTTATGAATCACAATTATATACAAAAAATATATATTTGGGATCATTTATAAACATTAAGTGATTTTATAATACTTTATACCCCATATGGTGTTTTAATCCCATTTTATAATATCATACATAACTCAACACAAATGAACAGATCATGAAACCATTAAATGACTGCACCAGAAACCCTGAAAATAATGAAATATTATTGATCCATGGGTCATAATATTATATAAAATCATTAAATAAGTTATTATAAATATTAATATTGTTCAATAATTTGTTAATAACACTCCCTAAACCATTATATACGAGGTTAAATAATAAACCTCTAACAGGAGGTGCGAGGCAAGGGTTTTCTCCTCTCACATTTTCTTGTGTGAGATATCTACCTTATTCACCACCTGTCTCTTATGTGCGGTGTATATAATACTAAATATAAATTTTAAATCATAAATTTCAGTATAATAAATATATTATAATTCTGATTTATTTTTATTCCATCGTGGGTATTATAATTCAATCTAACCAAAGTGGTAATATTATTTTGATAGAATGTCATCATTTATCGAGATTATAAATGATTAATAGTGTAATGTTGGAATATTATAATTACAAGGAATTATAATCTCCTCATGGAATTTATTATGTATTCAAATAATTTTACCATTTCATAACTCATTGGTACTTAATTTTTTTTGGAATTTATATTAAATAAAAATTAACATTATCACCCTCTTTAATCACAAATTTTTGTTCATTTAAAAATATGTTTTTTTAATGATTAAAAAGATTTTATTTATATTATATTCTTATTTTAAAAGG
This sequence comes from Viscum album, assembly GCA_963277665.1. NCBI lineage: Eukaryota > Viridiplantae > Streptophyta > Magnoliopsida > Santalales > Viscaceae > Viscum > Viscum album. Next base: position 510,301,405 of record OY728141.1, on the reverse strand, counting down.
AATATATTTTAAAAAAGATATATTATTTAAAATAATATGTTTTTTAATTTATTTATATGTTTTAATGGTTATATTCAAATAAAATGGGTTTCAATATGTTTCATGTTTTAAATATTTATTTTTAATGTTAGAAAATTATTTTCATTAAAAGGTATTAAAATTTATAATTTATTTTATTTTAATAAATTTCAACAGATTTTGTTGAATAATATAAACCATTGAGTTAGATATCTTTTTATACCATCTACCATATTTTATTTAATTAATTATGATCATTTTGAAAATAGATGTGCTATTTTAATTCCATTCATCACATTTACAAGATGTTTTTTATCATGATTATTGTTTTGGGGAAAACTATTTTATAATATAGTTCCAATATTAATGGATATGTTGATTATGGTTCAATAATTATATATGAGTAATGCATTGGACATAGTATGTGATGGTAGGGGCCCTCTATTTCCCCTCTATGCATCGGTATGCCTCATGAGACAAACTAGATAGGGTATTGGCTGAAGCCTTACTCATTTTTTTAGAATTCTTTATCAATTCCTTTATGGTATGTTTTTGATGTCCCAAATCACACATTCCATCATTATGAGAGTATATTTTTATATTCTATGTTATTATTTGACGAGTATAATATCATTGGTTATATATTCTTCTCATCTGATTATTTATAAGAAATTATTTGATCTTCTTTTATTCCTGCCATATTATGATCAGGTTATTGTTTAAAATGAAATGTATTTATGTTAATTACCATGAGATAATTTTTTATTCTTATTTATTATTTCTCCTTATATATGTATAACCTTATTAATAATTTCATCTCACCACTTTATGAAGTTTTACTATTCTCTAGGAACCCATTAGTATATTATAAATGATATTAAATGTTATTCTACAAAAAAAATAGTGTTTTTAGAAGACATACTATGTTGTATTTTTTATTTTAAATTGTAATATATGATTCAATTATGTATCTAGTTTTCCAAGAAAACTAACTTATTAAAAATTTTGGGATTTGATTCCTTTTATCTTATTCAAATTTAATAAATTATGTCGCTGACTCTGAGCTACTATGGTCGAGGTTGTTACATTTGGTAACAAAAAATGTTTTGTAGAAACCATGAGAACTATATTTATTATAATGTAGATTAAAATAATTCCCTATGACCTCTATTCAAGATTGTTTTCAGTATAGGATAATTTTCTATATATTATGTAATGAATTTGGATATCCTATGTTAAACATACATCCTATAAATGATTATTAATGACTATGTGATAGATATTTATGATTAGTGATTCTCACGCTATGATTTTTTGTTTTGGTCAGAGGATGGAAATATAAGGAACTTGGTTAATGTTGAATACATAAGATAAAATGTTAAAGAGAAACCAAATGAGATGACGAATTGATGATATTCTGAATATTTCAAATCAATTATCATGATATATGGTTAAAAACACACAATTACAACTCTATAACTCACTGAAGGAGAGAGGGATAAAAGTTCATTTAGAGATTGTGTGGAAGATATCATGGAAAAATGAAGATTCAATTTAATATATTTTTATAATGTGAGAATAAACACTATAGTAAATGTCTTAGAGGAATAATATGATGTTTCTGGTTGTGAAAAGAATGATATAAATCATTTAATCTCATAGAAAAAATGAATACTTTGGATTAATAGTTTCCTTTAGATGTTATCAATTGTTGAATGTATTAAATGTGTAATGTATGTGCATTATGATAATCAATTTCATAGGGGGGAGACTCTTGAAATTAATCAATGGGGATTTTTTATAAATGGATATATTGATGGTGATGTAGAGACTATAAATAAGAAAAATGATTTATTAAGGAATAATATGATGAAAAGTAGTTAATGGTTTAATAATGATGTGAAATGATTATTGATTTAGGGTGTCTGGATTCAAGAATAATTTAATCAATGATTCTATAATTATAAGAATAATGAGATTTATATATACAATACTTTAGTACATAATAATGGATTTAAATGCATTCATGTTCTCATTAGGGTTTCCTGGTGATCAAGGTATTCATATATTGGGTATGTGAAATTATGTGTTGCATTAATTTTTTTTGGGAAACTAATTCTAAATTTATTTAGTCAATTTTGTCACATTCGTAATAAATATTTGGTTATTGAAATTGGATAGGTATGTTTTTCATGATTCTTATGATTAACTACTTATGGAATGGTTTGTAGGACCCCATAACACCCAATGAGTATAGGGGTGAATCGGGGTGGTTACTTTTTTCTCTAAAGAAAAATCAGGTTCCCAAATTATTAAGAAACACATTTAATAGAACTAATTAAATCACGTAGTAATCATAGATTTTCATGTATAGAGACAACAAAATAGATTTATAGGGGTCACCACTGGGGAAGATTCAAAGGATTATACACTGATAATGTGTCAGTCATACTAAATCCAAAAATCATTACAATATATGGAATTTATAAGATCAGAAATAGTCAATATATGCACGTCACACTACCTTTACATGATTTTAGGCATAGAATAACGCCTCTCTAAGAACAATTCCATCAAATCCACCTATCATTCTACATTGGGATAAGTCTTACTGAGTTTAAATAATTAGAGGTCACTTTAGTAGATTATCATTTATGGATTTTTCCTTGACTAAAACGTTATTACACTTACACCATAGTCCTGATTTTATGTGCTTGAATGGAATGTTAACTTAAATTTAATGTTCAACACTAATCTTCTTGAATACACTTATAGAGGATCCTTCGTGAAGCTCATAAAATTTACAATGAAAACATACTTAATAGAAAAATAATTCATTGTGGAATAACCAGTCATTCCAAGTACTCATTATTCTGAGATACCTCAACATTTCACATAATAAAATAGATTTTCAGGATGATTAGGCTCGTAATGATTACATGATTCAGAAATCTCTTATCCTTTACAAAATTATAGTGATTCATCCTTTTCATTAATAATTATTTTATATATTAGGAAGTGGGGATAGTCACCTATTTTTAGGCTCATTATTCCATAGATATCACAAGCTCTCGGCATAATTTTCATGAAACACAAAAAATATATTTATGAGGCTATTATATTTAGGACGCTCCAATGAAATTTAACCTAATCGTGATTATTATCTTGGACAGGGATATTATCGTTAAAACATTATACATTTGTGACTCTCCACTTCTCATAGTTACAATGATTATCATCAACCCACCACACACTCATAATACTCCCCAACATCGTGATACTAAACCATTTAAGAAATAATTCATTGGAAACTGTATTCATCACAAAACTTCTGAGTTTAATATATTTGAGAAGATTAAATTACAGAAATATACCTTTTCGGAACCTTTCTCCATCTTCTTGATTTGGAGCCCAAATATTTGGTAAACACAGCGAAATGATGCAACCTTCTACACTATTGTCTTCATGCACTGTAATATTATATGCCTTTAAAACTCTGTGATCACCCCAGTGTGGATTTTAAAAACACACAAACTAGACTTCATTTCGAACAGTGAAAATCCTTGGCTCTAATAATCTCCCCCACTTGGTTTGTTTTCTATATAAAGATAAAATCAATAAATAATCTGCCACGATCAAAACCTAAATGACGAGAAACTACTCATCCAACACTCTTAGTCTATGTTAGAAAAGTTCAGTGTAGGAAAAAAGAGTGTAATCATGAATTGGTTTTTCATAATTTTTCTTTCTTAATGTTTTCCAAGTCAACATCTAAAAAATATGAACTCTTTCCTCATAACACCTAATTCTCATAATGTCACAGAAGTATTTCATTGTTTTTCAAAAATCCTACAACCAGAAAACCTTCATAACTGTGAATTTATCCATTCTCCCCATTTGAAAATAAACAAAAACAACTTGTATTTCTATCGGTAGGTATTATAAAACAATCAATGGACTATATCTCCCCTACAAACAATCATCACTTCCAAAAATATATTAAAACCGCTCACATAAGTGGGGAGAGTTGAAGTAACTGTAAAATATTCATGAATTGGGGGTAGATAAACACTGATCATTAAACACTGTTTCTTAAATATTTGGGATTCCAATGGCTTAGTAATAATGTAATCTACTTGGACATCAGTTCTATCATTCTATATTTTGATCACTACTTATTCAAATGTTTTTGTGATGAAGTGATGTCTGATATTAGTATATTTTGTACTAGAGTATTGAGCCTCATTTTTGTAAGATCTATCATGATATTATTGTCAATGTTAGTCACCATTTGTTATTTCACCCCATCGGAAATATCATTGAGTGATTGATTCATCCACAACAGCAAAGTGAAAACCATTTTAGCAAGGATATAATCTTACGAAGAAATAATACTATAAGTTATTTCTTTATTATTTTTCAACTGTCTCACACATTTATTTCAAATATAAAATGATCCACCACTTGTGCACATTATATCAACTATCTTTCTATCCCAATCAGCATGAGATAAAGAAATTTAATTCATTATCTCTTTGCGCTACAAAGAATAATCCAAAATTAAGAGTAACTTGAATGTACCTCATAATAATTTTAACTACTCCAAATGATCTTCATTAAGACTACATTGAAAGAGGGCCACAAGGCATATTGAAATGATGATATCTGGTCATGTGAAATTCAAGTATAATAAGATTAAAATGATTCTCATGTATATTTTTTGATTCAAAGATGTCTCATCCAAAAGGTTTACATGTTTCTTCCCAACCAAAATCTGAGCCGACATTGGTTTGGAGTCATGCATGTTAAATTTGATCAGTAATTCTCTTGAATATTATGCATGAGAAATGATGGTATAATTCTTATTTTGAATAACCTACCGCCCCGAGAATTATGTTAATTCTACAATCATGGACATTTCAAACACCAATATTATGTACATTGAGAATTCACCCACTAATCCCTTCCTGCTTCACCCAAAAATAATATCATCCACACACACAATCATAGTAAATTTATCTTTATAGGAATTATTTACATTGAGATTATGGTCAACACATCCAATTTTTAACTCTAGAATCTTGGTATAATCATATATTTTAGAATACCATGATCTTAGATCCTCCTCTAGTCCATAGAGAGCCTTGTTTAATTAGAAAACCTTTTCATAATAATTTATAGTAAAAAATACCACTGGTTGTTAAATGCATATTTCTTCTATAATAATTTCATTTAAAAATTTCATTTCAACATCCATATTATAAACATTGTATTCCTTTTGAATTTCCATGGAATGGAAAATTTGATTCGAATATTGTCTCTCTACTGGAGAAAATGATTTTCAAACATCATATCTGTTAATATGTGAATTGCATTTACACACTAAATGTTCCCCAATTCTGATCACAATTTGGTGATAATAGATTTTTTATAAAGATCCAATTTTTTATAATCACATTGTGATTTTTAGGTATATTAACAAGATCCCTTGCTTTGTTCCTATAAAAATAATCTAGTTATGCATTCCTAGAATTATCCTATTATTCAGCATTTGTTTCTTCTTCAAACGAGGTTGGTTCCGCAATTGATTGGAATGTATAATTTGCTTCATTCCTCATTAACCTTTGTCAATGTATTCTATATCTCTTTTTCGGTTCTGATTAAGTTTCAACACCGATGGTTTCTTCTTCTGATTATTTATCTGAATCATCATCATTATGTGAGTTCTGAATGATTTCTAAGACATACCATATTTTTTTCATTTGAACTTCTACCTTATACACTTTCTTCTACATCTTAAATTATATAAGTATATGATATCCTTGTTGTATTTATGGATTTACCTTCAATGTTAATGAAAACACATATTTCTACAATTCTTCAAAGATGATTATAGTAACATTTTTTTGATTTTCTATTCATTGAATATCAATGGAATATTCCCTTATATATAGCATCATTATTCGTGAATTGATTGACTTCATTGTTTCAAATGATATATTAACATCAAATTTTTTAGAATAATTCAAATATTGATTCCTTCCATTCCATAAATCATATTATGTATTACTTTCTCCCATAAAAATACATTTTCCAATTTGAATGTACACCATTAATTGAACACCCTATTTTCTGTAATGATTGGAAATATGACTCTCCATCAGCATAGTTCTATCCATAATTTTCACCAATACATTTATGAATTCAACAACTCCATTTTGTTGTGGGGTTCTCACTAAAACCACCTCATTATTTATTACATGTCTTTTGAGGTACTTTTTGAATTTAATAGATGTGTATTATCTACCATTGTCTGATCATAGAACCCTCATTGTGTAACAAACATCATTCCGAGCTAATCGATGATAACTTTTCATGAAATCAATCCCTTTTTGATTTTTATGGATTCTAATTACATAACCCATTCAGCTGTAGTCATAAATAAAAAAAAAATAGTGCACCTCCCTCTATGTGTTCCATATATATTTATTAGACCACATACATTTGAATGGATATGATCAAGAAGATTCAATTTCCTCTTTTTCTTCGACTAATATGAAAACCCAACTATCATTACTCACATGAAATAATCACATGTATTCTCTCTTTAAATATTAATATTGTGAATAAAAATTTATATATTTATCATATATATGTTTATATGATCTTTTGATTAATGTGAAACAACCTCTAGCTCCATATGTTTTTTTCTTCTTAAACTATTATGTAAAAAATATTCTCTTTATTATCAACATGGTATAAATTTCCATATTTTCTACAAATTTAATGATATAATTATATATATATCCATTGATAGTGTAACTCTTTTTATTAAGTGTAATTATCATTAATTATTTGTAGAGTCGAATGACAGTTAGGAGACTGTGATGTCTACCATCTACATTGAGTTCTTCCATTTTCATAAGTTCGTTGTTTTCCAATTTGGAAAATCTAATGCCTCTGATCTTTAAATAACCATTATTTTTAATCCACCGTTCTCAAAATACTCATTGATAATTCGATTTTTTATATAATATGGTATGAGTATCCTTTATTAGGAATCCATGTTCTAATATTTATTATAGCTTTTAGAGCTATTTATGAAATGTTGTATTTGTTAATTTTTTCCTTTTCTAACCATGATATAATTGCTTCAGTGGATTCCAAATATATCCATCAGAATATATTTTACATATGAATGGATTCATCATACACATATTTTTCTCCAAAGGGGAATAGTTATTTCTAAGAGAAACATATCATATTCGATTGGTATTGACTTTTCTCATAGTTTTATAGGTAATGTTTCTGTCATTCCTCTATCTCCAATGAACATATTTATGAATATCATTTTTATAGTGAAAAAAATATCCATGAAAAATATTTCTTATATATGATGATGGATATGGTATATTTACACCTTTTGGACTTACAATTACATTCCCATTCACATTTCTCATTTCCTCATCACATTACGACTTGGTATGGCTCAAAAAGCCACAGAACTGTCATTTCATGGGGGGGAATGTCTTTTCACTTCCATTCCTCCTCATTCACCATTATTTAGTAAAATAGTTTTACTGGAGATCATCTCTATATAATTGGGAATAATTTACATCTCTCTTTTCAGTTTTATTTTATAATTTATTTGTTAGGTTATAAGGTTCCTTTGTTATATATCCATCTTTCTACTTCCCTTTATTTATTTTTCTCATACCTTTTTTAGGATTTGATGTTTCAACATGACATCCAATTCCATTTTTCCAATACATGTGGATCTCTGATAACTAAATTCCATCTCTAATATTTCATAACAATGATTAGATCAATATTATAGACTTATATCTAATAATCCTACGAACTATAATTTATTCTTGGTTTCCTTTTATTTTGATTCATTTTCCAATTTACGACATAGAGTAACAACTTATTATCAATGTCCTTGAATTATCATAGACTTCTCCTCCTATATGTATGTAAGGCCATTGATTAATTTCCTTATTCATAAATAACATGGTTAAATTCCAAAATATATTTTTTGAATTCAAGTGTTGTTCAATTTTCATATGATACAACTTCCATAAGATGATTTTATACTACATGGTGAGAATATTACTTTAATGAATCTTCAAAAATGGATCCCAAATTTATTTTTCTCATTCCTTGAATTCTTGATTATCTTGAACATCCTCATTCCAACATGATATGAGCAACATGAATCAACTTATTTCCTTTAACATCTGATGGTTATACCTTATCAATAGTAGTCATTATGAATGCTTGGGTTTTATATTTAAACTCAGGTTTTTTATCCTCCCTAAATTAATTACCATATTATTATTATTTATATATAAAAACTTATCGATAATTTATTTACTAACTTAATGTATCTCTTTTTAGGAATCCTTTTCAATGGCTCTATATGATTCCTTGTTCACTTTAATTATAACTGATCTTCCTTGATCACCTAGAGGAAATGTGACAAACTCCACCACATAAAAAATAGTCCATAAGATAATTTCCTTCAAATCCCTCATTACCACTCATTAATTTCATAGAAAATGAGAATTATGTTAAAATCCCTCATTAAATTAATACAAAAATTCTCTATAAAACTCATGTTTTTAGGGATTTAATTGTTATTTGTTCTCGTATATAAGTTATTAAATCTTCTATTTGGACTCTAATTTTATATTCTACAAAACTACATAACAGATCATCAAGATAATGTTTAGATAGGTCAATTTCCTCTAGATATAACACATTTTTATTGTATATACGAGGAATCATTCTCAATATTTTCCTCAAAATTCCTATATCAATAATTTCTTCACAAATTTGTTGAATTAATCCAAGAAAATCATTTATTAAATTCGAAATGGTATCTACAGCTTCATGTGGATGTATTTTCATACCATCGACCATATTAGAAAAAACATGGAGTTTAGATGCCATCACATTGTTATGTCCTAAATATGAATTTTCAAATTTTATCCACATAGACACAGTTATATTGAAAGTCGTCACCTTCAAATAAATTTGATTAGATAGTACTCGAGTATGGGAATTTTTTTCTTTTTCTATGTGTCTATTACACTGATTGGTTCTTCTTTTTGTACTTTTTATCTTAAAAATATACATTATGTATATTTATGATATTCCTAATTTAAATATCATAGTTTCATCCATAAAATAGGGGTACTCGCCTAACATTTATGAAATTATACTTGAAAACAATAGATGACAAATTTAACTCCAAATACATGTTTTTTTCAAATACAACATATAAGACCACGAATCTCCATGAGAGTTGAGGGATGAATCCGAGTGTAAAATGTTTTCTTTTAATGTGATGGATCTTCTTCCAAATTAGTATAAATGTGTTAAAATTTTCAATTTTAATCATTCTATAATCAAACATTAACATGATAAGACACAATACAATAGTTTTACTTGTTTCACCATTATTAGAAACTCTAAAGAGAATATGCTAACTGAGATTCGTTTATACCTAAATCCACTAAAATTCACTCATTATAAAAAAATTCCATTAAAACATTCATTATGTGCCACGAACACTGCCTTTATAAGAATTGTGGGATGACGCACTTCCCCCCACAGAAAAATTCCATCGAATCCCCCTAGCTGACAACTTTGGGTGAAGTATTACTTATATTAATGACTTAGAAGACACTTCACTATATTTTTTTAAGTCTATTATGTAAAGACCCGTAAAATTCAAGGGAAAATTTTTTTCTTAATTTTCTTTAGAATTTTACAAGAGCACGGTTTCAGACGACACCTGATTCTGAGGCCCAGAGTGCCCGGAATCATTTTCCGAAGTTTGGCTCGGGTACGTTCAGTGAACGAACGAGCGGGAATTTCTAACTTTTGATCCGGTGCTCGGAATTGAAATCCGAGGGCACTGATGGAACCATAGCGCCGGTATACGCTTAGGAGCTCCTGTTCTGGAGTTGCGTTCATGCGAGTGTTGATAATAAAAATTGTGGATGTTTACTTTGTAATTACACTACAATTTTTATTATTTTACTCTAAGTGATATCTCTTGTTGGAAGTTGGGTAACCACCCAACCTCCCATGGGAGGTTATGAGGGTGGTGGGGCCCACACGAACCCCACCCCTTCATATCCTCTAAAACCCCCTCAACTCCCACTTAAATTATGTTAACTTAAGTTATAAACCTATGACTTAAATGTAATGAGTTAATGAGGTGAGTTGTGTGTGGTTATTGAATTTCAAACCTTTGAAATTCAAAGAGGTTGGGTTGTGTGAATAAAATAAGAAAGAGTCTTATTTTATTTTGTTAGAATTTTATCTCCTTGAGAGAGTAGGGATGTCTTCTTCATCTTCTTTAAACTCAACGAAGAACGCGAAGAACGTCGTTCTTCAACGAAGAACTTCTCCACCGAAGAACACTGTCCATCCGTGACGCCGTATCCGCGACGCGACGTACTTCTTCCGCGTCGTCTCTTCCGCGATGGATTTCCGTGACGAACGCCATCGACAATGAATCTTCCTCTGACGTCAAAGGAATTGACACCGATATTCCACGACTACGTCAACGTGCGACTATCGAGGTAGGGGTTCTTGAGTTCGTTGTTTTCTTTTTATTTGACTTTCCTCAAGACTTGACGAAGAACGCTCAAGTACCGACTAAGAACGCCGCTCCGCTCTTCTTCGTCTTCCGTGTCAACGAGAGAGAACACCGCTTCTTCCTCGGACAACCTTCGTCGGTGAACAAGGTTTGGCCAACGACGTGCCTCTTCAGACGCACCTCTTCGTCATCGAATTTGATGAACGACGACCGCGACGCCCGACCTCCACGACGTCGTCTTCCGCGGAACGTAGACAAATCTTCGAACCTTATACCATGGTAGGGGTTGTTGATTTATTGATTATTTATTCCATTCTTGATCGTGGATTTAGCATGACTAAACGTGAGGCAACTGGATATTCTTTAGTTGTGTTATTATTTAACATGAGGGGGGCCGGACCGCATGAACACGGCCGAACCCCCCTCCATCGTTCATGTTGTTTAATCTTGCGGGAGGGAGCAAGGTGGCGTGGTGCCGTCGCACCACGCGAATAATTGTATGTTTATCTTGCGCGGCGTCGTCACGCGCGCGCTGAGGAAGAATCATCAATAACGTGACGCCGTCGCGCCGCGTTGAAAGAAATCAAGGCACGGCGGAGGGGCGCGGTGCCGTCGCACCGCGCCGGATGACGAACACCGCGGCCGGTTCCGGGCCGCGGCGGAAAGAGAAGACCGGCGGCCGAGCCGCCGACGTTGGAAGCCGAAGAGCGGATCGGATTTTTCCGGTCCCGTTGGAGAAAACCGGCCGGCCAGCTGGCCGGACGGAATGCGTTAAACCGGGGAAAATTAATTCCCCGGCCAACGCTCAAAACCCCCCTCATTATGAGGGGGGCGGTTTCCTTGTGGGGGGCAAAGCCCCCCGTTTCCTGCCAATCATGCCGCCCACGAGGGGGGGGTTTGCAAATGAGGGGCGTGGCATATAGCCGCGCCGACATTCAATCAGTGGGGGAAATGAATTCCCCCCGCGGAGCCACCTTGCGGCGCCAGGCCGCCGCGGCCCCCGCGCCGCCGCGCCGCCGGCCGGGTCGGACCCGGGTCGGGTCAACCCGGTTCGGGCCGACCCAAGGGGGGGTCGGGCCGGGTCGGGCCGGACCCGGACCCCCCCGTTTCGAATCATTTACGGTCTTTTGGCCATAACTTGAGCCTCGGACCTCCGATTGACGAACCTTCTGCGGCAACGCGATCCTTGGATCGAGACGGTCGTTTCGGTATATCGCACTCAAGGTTTCGGATTACTTTGAGTTCGGCCGGGTTGGTTCGTTCAAGAAACCAACCGGGCCTTCGGAGCGGAAACGCTCATATCTTGAGCTACGGACGTCCGATTGACGTGCCGTCAGCCGTGTTGTGTTCCTCTTAGTGAGACGGACCTTTTGGCATACTCCGCCCAAGGTTTGGACGCAGGTGGAGTACGGTCGGGTTGGTTTTGCCTTAAAAACCAACCGGGCCCCGGAGACGAAGATGCCAATAACTCTCAGACCGGGCGTCCGATCGACGCGTCGTCTGTTGCGTTGTGTTCCTGTTGACGATACGGAACTTTTGGATACATCAACTCTGACTTTGTGACAGTTGATGTATCAGCCTCTCAGCTCGTGGAGCGGACCCTCCGAACGAGTTTGCTGTGTGCGGGAACCCTAGTGCTGGCTGCGACTGCTACTTCGACAGCGACGACCGTACAGAGACCCTCAGTGGACTGCGGCGACGACTGTGCAGAGATCCTCCATGGACTCCAACGACGACCGTGCAGAGATCCTCAGTGGACTGCGGCGACGACTGTGCAGAGATCCTCCGTGGACTCCGAAGACTACTGCACTCAGCGATCCTACGTGGATCAGTGCTACAGGTCCTGTGTGGGCCCGATCCTGTGTGGGTCACTGCAAGGTTAGTTACCTAACGATCCTTCGTGGGTCCGACGAATTATATGAATCAGGGATCATCTTTACTGTCATCCGAAGATGTATACCTTTGTGAGCTGAATCTTCTGTTTTACTCTATAGAGGTGGTGCGCTTGGTTGTAGCGGCAGACCTGCGATACTGGAGACGAGCGTACAGAGTACGGAGACCGTGTAGCCGGCTGAGACCTGAAGACTGCTCGACAGACTCGACTTGGAGTGAGTCGACTAGCCCAGTGGACGGAGCGCCCGGTACTTGGCGGCAGACCCACGGTGGACGGAGCGCCTGGTAGTTGGCAGCAGACCCGCGGTACTCGACTGGAGGAGTACCTCTGTAGGCTATTTGGGTGAGCGCCCGGTATTTGGCAGCATACCCTCAGCGGACGGAGCGCCTGGTAGTTGGCAGCAGACCCGCGGTACTCGACAGGAGGAGTACTTCAGCAGTCTTAGGTTAGTGAGAAGTATCTCAGAGTCGTGACAGGGCACTGTACACTTCATAGATGGGGCTCTTCAGTAGTTACGTTCTTGATAATGAAAATCATGTGTGAGCTGAATCCTTTTGTTTTCTTGTGTGGATTGTGTTGTGCAATCCTGTGTGGATTACGTTTTGCTTTCCTGTGTGGAATACGTTTACTTTCCTGTGTGGACTGAGTTGTACTTGGGCTCGGAGGTTGGAGCGTATTTGAATTGATGACTTAGGTATATGTATGGGCATATAACTAAGCAGTGTCGGTTATTACTTCGTGATTGTTCCTTTATTCGTGGTTTATCCTTTGTGGATTTGAGAGACCTTCAGGGGTCTCGGGGTCCCTACTGAGTATCTTATACTCACCCCTGCACGGGCTTTGCCCGCACTACGTTGTGTTGGTTGCAGACGACAGACAGCGTTGACCTTAGCTGAGGCTTGCAGAGCGGGACGGTACCCGGAGATGGACCACTGGGCGGGACGTGCACGGAGCGGATGACGGCACCCGTGGAGCAGATGAGCTATCTATACCCACCCTTCAGGTGGGATTTCCAGGGGACAGCTCAGTGTAGCGGCTTTTACTTTTCAGTTGCTGTTTTCCCCTTTTCGAGTTGTACTTTACTTTCAGTTGGGGTTTGTATATTGGCCCTTTTACTTTTCCGCACTTTCAGTTGTACTCTGCTTTTGTTTAGTGTTTACTTTCTCCTTGCTTACTCTGTGGTGTTTGTTTACCTTTCAAAGGCAATGCCTTCCCTTTTTACTGGGATTTTCTCCTTGGTGCTAGTCGCCAGCCCCTGGCCTATGGAAGGCGGGCTTGGGGTAGTCACGACACGGACCCCGAGGGCGGGTCGTGACAAATTGGTATCAGAGCAGTTCGGTTCTACCGCGAACTCTGATCTTTTCTATGTGAAGCAATAATGTTTAGCGTATTGAGTGTGGTTATCAGTCCAGGGAGTCCAGTGTTGGTGCGGCGGCCGACGTATCCGTACACCAGGACCCTGACTTCTGATTTCCGACTTAATGCACGAAAACATTGATTGCGTGTGTGTTTCAAAGTTTTCTTTGTGATTACTTGTGTCAGCTCACCAGGTATACTGTTCTGACCGTGGAGCACCTGTTTCCTATTCAGGATGGACCCACGACGGCAGCCAGCTAGGATTCCGAGAGTTGAGCGTGACGACAGCCCACCGAGCGACGAGGCTTCGGTGCAGGGCCCTTTGTCAGCAGTGGCACCGGCGGTAGCACTACCCGCCGAGCCCCCGATGCTTCCAGCGGCAGCCGCTGACGATGCACGTCGCCTCAGCGCACTGCATGAGTTTCAACGCCAGCGACCGCCCAGGTTTCGTGGGAAGACGGATCCCCAGGCAGCAGAGGAATGGCTGGAGGCAGTGGTACGAGTGTTTAGGCTAGTGAGGACACCAGCAGACCTCATGGTGATCCTCGCTGCGAGCCTACTACACGCAGCAGCAGGACGATGGTGGAGCTTGATGCTCCAGGTGCACGATGAGGCATCTCTACTTTGGGCGGACTTTGAGAGCATCTTCTGCTCGGAGTTCGTCCCAGCCACCCTTCGTGCGGTGCGTATCCAGGAGCTTCTACAGCTGCGGCAGGGCAGCATGACGGTCGCTCAGTACTCGGCGAGATTTACCGATCTCTCGCGCTACTCGACCGACATGGTACGGGACCCATTCTTCCGAGCCCAGACCTTCGAGCAGGGTTTGAGACACGAGATCAGGGCATCGCTGATCTCCCTCAGCATCCCGACCCAGGCAGGGGTACTGGAGCGAGCCCTCCTGATTGAGAGCTTCCTTTCTGAGTCTACACCAGCGCAGCAACCCACCGCAGGGCGGCAGATAGCGGAGTCTTCGGCAACAGGTAGCCGACGGATGACTCAGGGTTCCAGGCAGACCAGACCTACCAGTGGCCAACTGCACGACTCATGCTCAGTTGTACGGGGAAGCCGGGGTGGAGTCAGAGCCAGGCGTGCCGAGAGTGGGCAGTGTTACTCCTGTGGCGGGATTGGTCACATGGCTCGTGACTGTCCGACCCTCCATGCTGATGATCAGCAGTTAAGTGAAGAACCTCCCAGGCAGAGGTAGAGGTTCGACCGTGGCGGTCCGCAGGGAGGAGGCGGACGAGGCAGAGGAGCTGGACGAGCAGCCGGTGGTGGGAGACGCTTTGAGGCTCTGCCACCACCACCACCAGGAGGTCCACCCCGACCACAGGGAGTAGGTGAACATGCTAGAGCTCAGCTTCAGGCAGCCGAGGCCTTCGATCATGGAGCTCTGGGAGCTGATGGACAGGAGCAGAACTAGTGGATACATCCTTTGTACTTCTGGTTCCTTGTTACTTTTGTGTAGCGTCTTGTATTATGAGCTGCAATAATAAAAGACGCATACCATTGTGAAATTTTCGTTCCTGTCCTCTTTCGTGATGTTACTAAGAGGTTCCAGTTTTGGCTGTTGACTTGACCCTCACTTGTGAGACATCTACTGGAGGAGACCCAGTTACCACACACTGATGCCGACAGTGTGACTCAACCCTTGGAGGCGAGAGTAACGGTTGAATCTTTTAGTAGTAGCGTCGAGGCCTTACGACGTCATCCTTGGTATGGATTAGTATCATCCATGTTAGGATTGACTGTTTTAGGCAAAGAATGTGGTTCATCCTGGGGATGGGACCAGATTTCTCTTATCGGCAAAGAAGAAATCTTGCAGCTCTGATGGGACCGGAGATGGTCCAGGCCACGACAGAGAAGGTCCAGGTCATCCAGGAGCGGATGAGGACAGCTCAGAGCCGGCATAAGTCTTACGCTGACAGGAGGCGGAGGCCACTGGAGTTCGAGGATGGCGACCACGTCTTCTTGCGGGTCTCACCTTGACGTGGTATTCGGAGATTTGGCCGAGGCGGCAAGTTATCTCCGCGCTTCATCGGACCCTTCCAGGTCCTCAGCAAGATTGGTGAGGTGGCTTATCGCATGGCTCTACCACCTCAGTTGCACCGGGTGCACGACGTCTTCCACGTGTCTCAGCTGAGGAGATACGTGCACGACCCGACACACATCTTTGACCATGGGGAGCATGACGTTGACGATGGGGCGACTTTTACGGAGGTCCCGGTGGACATAGAGGATCGACAGGAGCGGGTCCTGCGTGGGCGATCGATTCCTCTTGTGCGCATCAGATGGGAGTACGGGAATCTCCAGGAGAACACATGGGAGCGGGAGGCTCAGATGCGTGCTCAGCTACCCTCTTTTGTTTCCCTTGTTTTTGATGTATCTTTACGGGGACGTAAAGCCCTATGGTGGGAGTAATGTAAAGACCCGTAAAATTCAAGGGAATTTTTTTTTCTTAATTTTCTTTATAATTTTACAAGAGCGCGGTTTCAGACGGCACCTGATTCTGAGGCCCAGAGTGCCCGGAATCATTTTCCGAAGTTTGGCTCGGGTACGTTCATTGAACGAACGAGCGGGAATTTCTATTTTTTGATCCGGTGCTCGGAATTGAAATCTGAGGGCACCGATGGAACCGTAGCGCCGGTATACGCTTAGGAACTCCTGTTCTGGAGTTGCGTTCATGGGAGTGTTGATAATAAAAATTGTGGATGTTTACTTTGTAATTACACTACAATTTTTATTATTTTACTCTAAGTGATATCTCTTGTTGGAAGTTGGGTAACCACCCAACCTCCCATGGGAGGTTATGAGGGTGGTGGGGCCCACACGAACCCCACCCCTTCATATCCTCTAAAACCCCCTCAACTCCCACTTAAATTATGTTAACTTAAGTAATAAACCTATGACTTAAATGTAATGAGTTAATGAGGTGAGTTGTGTGTGGTTATTGAATTTCAAACCTTTGAAATTCAAAGAGGTTGGGTTGTGTGAATAAAATAAGAAAGAGTCTTATTTTATTTTGTTAGAATTTTATCTCCTTGAGAGAGTAGGGAAGTCTTCTTCATCTTCTTCAAACTCAATGAAGAACGCGATGAACTCCGTTCTTCAACGAAGAACTTCTCCGCCGAAGAACACGGTCCATCCGCGACGCCGTATCCGCGACGCGACGTACTTCTTCCGCATCGTCTCTTCCGCGACGGATTTCCGCGACGAACGCCATCGACAACGACTCTTCCTCCGACGTCAAAGGAATTGACACCGATATTCCACGACTACGTCAACGTGCGACTATCGAGGTAGGGGTTCTTGAGTTCGTTGTTTTCTTTTTATTTGACGTTCCTCAAGACTTGACGAAGAACGCTCAAGTACCGACGAAGAACGCCGCTCCGCTCTTCTTCGTCTTCCGTGTCAACGAGAGAGAACACCGCTTCTTCCTCGGACAACCTTCGTCGGTGAAAAAGGTTTCGCCAACGACGTGCCTCTTCGGACGCACCTCTTCGTCATCGAATTTGACGAACGACGACCGCGACGCCCGACCTCCGCGACGTCGTCTTCCGCGGAACGTAGACAAATCTTCGAACCTTATACCAAGGTAGGGGTTGTTAATTTATTAATTATTTATTCCATTCTTGATCATGGATTTAGCATGTCTAAACGTGAGGCAACTGGATATTCTTTAGTTGTGTTATTATTTAACATGAGGGGGGCCGGACCGCATGAACACGGCCGAACCCCCCTCCATCGTTCATGTTGTTTAATCTTGCGGGAGGGAGCAAGGTGGCGTGGTGCCGTCGCACCACGCGAATAATTGTATGTTTATCTTGCGCGACGTCGTCACGCGCGCGCTGAGGAAGAATCATCAAGAACGCGACGCCGTCGCGCCGCGTTGAAAGAAATCAAGGAACGGCGAAGGGGCGTGGTGCCGTCGCACCGCGCCGGACGACGAACACCGCGGCCAGTTCCGGGCCGCGGCGGAAAGAGAAGACCGGCGGCCGAGCCGCCGGCGTTGGAAGCCAAAGAGGGGACCGGATTTTTCCGGTCCCGTTGGAGAAAACCGGCCAGCCAGCTGGCCGGCCGGAAGGCGTTAAACTGGGGAAAATTAATTCCCCGGCCAACGCTCAAAACCCCCCTCATTATGAGGGCGGCTGTTTCCTTGTGGGGGGAAAAGCCCCCCGTTTCCTGCCAATCAAGCCCCCCACGAGGGGGGGGGGGGCGGTTTGCAAATGAGGGGCGTGGCATATAGCCGCGCCGACATTCAATCAGCGGGGGAATTGAATTCCCCCCGCGCAGCCACCTTGCGGCGCCAGGCCGCCGCGCCGCCGGCCGGGCCCGGGTCGGCCCGGACCCGGACCCCCCCGTTTCGAATCATTTACGGTCTTTTGTCCATAACTTGAGCCTCGGACCTCCGATTGACGAACCGTAATCGGAAACGCGATCCTTGGATCGAGACGGTCGTTTCGGTATATCGTACTAAAGGTTTAGGATTACTTTGAGTTCGGCCGGGTTGGTTCGTTCACGAAACCAACCGGGCCTTTGGAGCGGAAACGCTCATATCTTGAGATACCGACGTCTGATTGATGTGCCGTCAGCCGTGTTGTGTTCCTCTTAGTGAGACGGACCTTTTGGCATACTCCGCCCGAGGTTTGGACGCAGGTGGAGTACGGTCGGGTTGGTTTTTCCTTAAAAACCAACCGGGCCCCGGAGACGAAAATGCCAATAACTCTCAGACCGGGCGTCCGATCGACGCGTCGTCTTTTGCGTTGTGTTCCTGTTGACGATACGGAACTTTTGGATACATCAACTCTGACTTTGTGACTGTTGATGTATCAGCCTCTCAGCTCGTGGAGCGGACCCTCCGAACGAGTTTGCTGTGTGCGGGAACCCTAGTGCTGGCTGCGACTGCTACTTCGACAGCGATGACCGTGCAGAGACCCTCAGTGGACTGCGGCGACGACTGTGCAGAGATCCTCCGTGGACTCTGAGGACGACCGTGCAGAGATCCTCAGTGGACTGCGGCGACGACTGTGGAGAGATCCTCTGTGGACTCCGACGACTACTGCACTCAGCGATCCTACGTGGATCAGTGCTACAGGTCCTGTGTGGGCTCGGTCCTGTGTGGGCCCGATCCTGTGTGGGTCACTGCAAGGTTAGTTACCTAACGATCCTTCGTGGGTATGACGACTTATATGAATCAGGGATCATCTTTACTGTCATCCGAAGATGTATACCTGTGTGAGCTGAATCTTCTGTTTTACTCGATAGAGGTGGTGCGCTTGGTTGTAGCGGCAGACCTGCGATACTAGAGACGAGCGTACGGAGTACGGAGACCGTGTAGCCGGCTGAGACCTGAAGACTGCTCGACAGACTCGACTTGGAGTGAGTCGACTAGCCCAGTGGACGGAGCGCCCGGTACTTGACGGCAGACCCACGGCGGACGGAGCGCCTGGTAGTTGGCAGCAGACTCGCGGTACTCGACTAGAGGAGTACCTCTGTAGGCTATTTGGGTGAGCGCCCGGTATTTGGCAGCAGACCCTCAGCGGACGGAGCGCCTGGTAGTTGGCAGCAGACCCGCGGTACTCGACAGGAGGAGTACTTCAGCAGTCTTAGGTTAGTGAGCAGTATCTCAGAGTCGTGACAGGGCACTGTACACTTCAGAGATGGGGCTCTTCAGTAGTTACGTTCTTGATTATGAAAATCATGTGTGGGCTGAATCCTTTTGTTTTCCTGTGTGGATTGTGTTGTGCAATCCTGTGTGGATTACGTTTTGCTTTCCTGTGTGGAATACGTTTACATTCCTGTGTGGACTGAGTTGTACTTGGGCTCAGAGGTTGGAGCGTATTTGAATTGATGACTTAGGTATATGTATGGGCATATACCTAAGCAGTGTCGGTTATTACTTCGTGATTGTTCCTTTCTTCGTGGTTTATCCTTTGTGGATTTGAGAGACCTTCAGGGGTCTCGGGGTCCCTACTGAGTAGCTTATACTCACCCCTGCACGGGCTTTGCCCGCACTACGTTGTGTTGCTTGCAGACGACGGACAGCGTTGACCTTAGCTGAGGCTTGCAGAGCGGGACGGTACCCGGAGATGGACCACTGGGCGGGACGTGCACGGAGCGGACGACGGGACCCGTGGAGCAGAGGAGCTATCTGTACCCACCCTTCAGGTGGGATTTCCAGTGGACAGCTCGGTGTAGCGGCTTTTACTTTTCAGTTGCTGTTTTCCCCTTTTCGAGTTGTACTTTACTTTCAGTTGGGGTTTGTATACTGGCCCTTTTACTTTTCCGCACTTTCAGTTGTACTCTGCTTTTGTTTAGTGTTTACTTTCTGCTTCCTTACTCTGTGGTGTTTGTTTACCTTTCAAAGGCAATGCCTTCCCTTTTTACTGGGATTTTCGCCTTGGTGCTAGTCGCCAGCCCCTGGCCTATGGAAGGCGGGCTTGGGGTAGTCACGGCACGGATCCCGAGGGCGGGTCGTGACATATTACCCTAACTATAATGATTTAGTACATTCACCATAGTCCTTATTTGATGCGCTTGAAATAACAGTTCACTTAAACTTGATGTTCAACACTAGTGTTTGTGAAGGACATTTTCAGTGCTCTTTCACGAAGATCACAACATTTATGAAGAAATATACCTCTATATAACACTAAGTCATCATATAATAACCATTCATCATGAAACTTTTTTTTATGATACCTAAGCACCAGTCAAGGAAAATATATAATTTTCTTGATGTTGGGTCTCATAATGAATTTATAATATATGAATCTCTTAGCCTTCGTGAATTTATATAGTTTCCTAGTCCCGAGAAAAATATACCCCAAAAATTATGAAATTCAAATTACATTTTCCAAATAACATTTTAATTAACAATTCCCACAAATATACAATATACCAAATGATAATCTAATCCATCAAGATTATTTTAAACATGTTAGGTCCAGAAGTATATCCCAAGACCATGACCATTCCCTTTATCAAATTTATCTCCACATTTCATCCAACATCAATTAAACATGATGATGTGTTGTGCATCACAATAGGGAAGAAGGTTCAGTTTTATTCAAGGGGAAAAGATATAAGATCTAGGTGGAATAATATTTTATTATTATTATGAGAATTAATTTTTTCAATATTTCCCAAGGTATTGAAATTTAACTCAATTGAGACAACCCATATTGTGATACATTCCTGATGACTCATGGGATTATTGAATTTAAATAACCATGTGAAGCCCACATTCTCTGGAATCAACCCGAGTTTCCTAAATCAAAAGAAAAATTCAAATCAGTTCGAATATAGATAAAATTCCGTTATTCATTCTAGAAAATTACAGTGTCACGATCCCCATGTTTCCAAAGCCACGCATTAGTTCATTCAATTCCTATATTCGTAATTTTCTTTTTGAATAGTACAGTTCAAATTATAGTGATTATAAAACCTAAGACATTAATTATGAGACCCCAAGAACTCAAACTAATACCCCATAAACAAAAATACATGCATTGTGATTATTTCTTAATTTGATGAAAATGTAAACAGTGATGAATCACATCAGACAACTGCATATTCCAAAACTATGCTCATGAATATAAACATGCATTAAAATAAGAATAAATGCATGGAAAATAATTTTATATCCAGTTTCAATGTTTAAAATGTGTATTATCATGTTCATGTTTATCTGAAATTGTCCTTACATTAGGGCACTAATTTTTTCATTTCTAATCAAAAAATTTATGTACATAAAAGAAATTTTCTATTTCATCTCTCTCCCAACATAATATATCATGGTTCCTAGTGGATAGATAAATGAAAATTTAGAAGGTGGGTAGAGGAAAGGATGAATTAAAAAAGAAAATTGAAAAGTAGAATCATGGAATTAATTCAACTTGTGGATAAAGTTGATGTTTTTGTTTCTCCCATTTAATCCCTTGATCTCCATGTCACTCAAAAAATCCTCATGGTAGTTTGTGTTTTCACTCCTGTCATTTCCCTAAAAATTCATGAATCCAAGCATTCCTTGAATCATACACACCAACACAATTAGAATGAAATGGGAACCACTTGTAGTCCACTTAACTAAAAACAAAAAAATAAAAAAGACAAGGGAAAAATGTATGTGTTTATTTTAGAATTCCAATGACGATTACAAGGAATAAGTAAAAATAAAAATTAATAAATTATACATATATGTATATATGTATATATATTTTTTATATATCAATATATATAAATTAAAAAAATAGAATAAGGAAGCACTATAAGTCATAGGTTATTGGTATTTTCACTCATCGGTCTCCCTCTGGTCATGGGTTCAAGTTTCTTGAAATCAATGGTTCGGTCAGGGATTCCCCTAAGACCAATTGTGTGGCCTTTTGAAAAAAAATATATTGTTTTATTTTTTTTAAATTTTTTAAATTTTATTCTATATTTTCTGAATACCTAGAAACACACAAAAACAATATAATATAAAATAAAACAAAATAAATAAATAAGTAGGGTTTCCTAAAAAAATAGCATAGTTAAATGTCAATATATCGACATGAATCATCCCAACATAGCGAATACCATCATTCAAAATTTTAAGGACCAAAATTTTCTCAATTTCTAAAATAATAAAATTTTGTCTCCATTGGTTTTGGTGGGATGGTTTGAAAATTTATTGATTAAATATATTATATGTCTCGGTGAATGGTCTAATCTAATGAATATAAAAAAGTGACTATCAAATGGTTTTTGTAATATTTCATAAGACATCAAGAAGAATTTTATTATAATTATAATTAAAAATGAATGAAATTAATAGTGAAAGCCTTTTAATATTCTATATGCTAAAAAATATGGAAGATAAAGGATGGACCTTGTATTTCAAATGAAGAAGGATAAATATTTTAGACACATGTAGAGACATTGTATCCAAATCAAATTAAATTTTAAAATTTATCAGTACAATTGGTTTCCTTTTGAATAGAATATTAGTATCCAAATTTAGATAGATCAATGTAAGTAATTCATATGGAATAAAACATTTTTATTTTTTGTAATGGTTAAATGATTGGGGTTTCTGATTAATAAACAATGGTTCTTCAATTGGGATACTAAATCCATGATGTCATGTTTTTAGGGTTAAGGAGTCACTCGTATTGTATCTTGGGTTGTTGAATCCTCACAGACCTATAAAGAGACCTATATACACGTACATTATTTGGACTATTTTTTTCAATGAAGTGTCCAACTTTGGGTTGATTTAATTTGGGTTTAATGTAACACTACATGGCCTAAGTGAATTCAAATCGTGAAAATGAGTTGAACCTAGGTTATCACTTGTGGTGGATTGGATGAAATCATTTTTGAATATTTAAATTTCATGAACATGAGAAAGATTAATTCAATGAAATAAATTTAACCTCATCAATTACTAGTTAATCACCTTCAAATACACATTATATTCTTCCATATACATGGAGGATCCTATTCATGATCACTCATTGGTTAGGTATATTATAATCACATGAAATGTTCAGTGATAAAAATAAATTAGTAAGTGAAAGACGAAAGACCATTGAAAGAAAAAAAATAAAACAAGTTATTAAAAGATTATTTGGTATGAATGAACATGCAATCAATCCCCATGCTACACACTTGGATCAACCAAAAAGTGGTTTGTCCCTCCATTGATTCTATTCTATCAATGGAAGTGTTAAGTAGATTCGTAGTGGAGGAATTGAAGAAATGAAAGACAGTAAATAAAAAAACAATCAATACATGATTGTGGGATAATTGTCACAATGTTTGGTTTAAATAAATTCACACCATGAACCAACGATATCAATATGATATAAATAATAATAGAATAAGTGAAGAAGAATAATTTTTATTAAGAATTTAAGGTAAACTGAACATCTTACATGGGAATGGAATGTGATTAAAAATAAAAAGTGGTAGTATAACATTAAAATTAAACAAAAATGAATTTATTCCCAAATCCTCCTAGTACACTTCCTCAAATTAGATTTTTAAACCTTGTTCGATTCCCAAATATTCTATGTCTCCCCAATTAAATTTTTTAGGATAATATGGGTGTAATGATAAGGTCTATTGGACTTTTCCACCTTTGACAAAAAATTCTGAGATAACTTGCATCCAACAAACAGATGCACCGAATTGACCTTCTATATGTTAGAATTAGTGTGGGACATTAAAGAAACACATTATTATTAGGATTTACCGTAAATATTTTAATATATCAGAACAAAATATTTTCTAGTTTTTTATATTCAATTTAAATAGTGGACTATTTTTCTGGGCCACATAATCGTTCCTAGAATTGCATCTTCATTATTAGACGCCAAGAACTCCTTTAAAACAACAGGTTTAACATGGAAAACTATTGAATGAAATCTAACCCATTATGTCTTCTACATATAGTTATATTTTCAGAATCATTGAGAATTTAACATGGACACTATAGTACAATTATTGGTCTATTTTACAGTTTAATTCTCCCTAAATGTTCTTAATTCATGTACCATTTTGTTATTTTTCCAATTAGAATATTCTAGTTCTAAAAAACCTTGAATTTGAACTTATATAATAGGAGACGTGAAAATAAAATATAAATATATAATAAAAAATATTTTCTATTTTAATAGTTTTTAAAAAATTATTAATGAAATAGTGAATTTTAAAAAGGAATTACAAACATAATCTGAATTAATGTTCAATTAGTAAAATGCACTAAAAAGGTGTTTCTGAATAATGAAGAGCATGAATATTATAATATAAACAATGAATATTATCCTATTTTAGGGGATAATCATAGATCCAATATTTTCTAATATTCCTTTAATTATATTAATATGTTGGGGGTAGTAACCTATTTAAATGCTCATCCTTTGACGAAGATCCCAAGATCACTGTGGATTTCTTATGAAACTCAAAAATCGTGATCATGAAGCTCTTATATTCAAAATTTTAGATTTAAATTAATCTCAATAAAAAATCTTATCATAGTCACATTTATCACCATAAACCCTTCACTCATTCTCTATGCTCCACATCTTATAGTCACTTAGAATATGATCAGCCCATTTTGTACTCACGATGATACACATCTTCATTAAACTCAACATTTTATGAAACCTGGTCTTCATCAAAGCATGTAATCATAAAACATAGGCCTTTACAATATTTAGGAAGGTTTATTTCCCAAAAACTACCTATCATGATGCTTTTACAATCCTCTGGATTTTGAGACCAAAAATTTGGAAAACACATGGAAACGAAACTACCTTAAACCGTATAATGAGCATGTACTATAATATCACATTCAATGAAAATTCACTAATCTCCCTAAAGTGTATTTAAAATAGTCACAAACTATACTCAATTTAAATAAATGAAAATTCTTGTTTCCCACATATATTCCATTGAAAATTAGATATTATTGATTTTTGATAAAATGTACTAAGCGTTATGGTTTTATTGAATATTTATAGGATGATTGATTGACTCTTGGAACATATGATTCATTAAAGTTATTATGGTATGATACAAATTAAACATGAATATCCACTTCCTCATGTAAGAGATGATGAAAAAATATATTTAATCACAACCAAAGGATAATATTAATCTTATTACATAGAAATAAATCATGTATGTTTATTTCATCAAGTTCCTCTCATTATTGTAAATTAATCCATCAACTATCGGAAAGGATATTTTAATGAAAAACAATAATAATTTATTTTTTTACCAAGATGTTAGTGGACTCTTTTACCCATCACCAAGTTATGACTTTTTTATAGTATACATTATTATGACCATGTTCTCTATCAATGTCCATTGGAAAATTGTAGTTTGATTTCACTTCTATATCCCACATTCTAAATAACACTAGTTTTATTATCTTAGATATCATAATTTTATGGTGACATTAAAAATTATCTTTCTATAATATTAATGGTGGTTTTTAATAACCATATTAATGATGTGGATTTCATAAAATGTAGTTTTCATATATCAACATTTTATTTTTCAATTTAATGGATCAAATTATGAGGATAAAATTTATTAAAAATGGATAATGTAACACCCTAATTTTTTTTCATTAAGATAAATTTCATGTTGAACATGGATATAAAAACATATCAAACTTATGGAATTTTCCATTTAAAACCCGTATTTTTTGTTATGTCTAGAGATTAATTTTAAAAAATATTTTTCCGATTATGGGAATTGAATTTAGTAAAATCGATTCCACATTTGGAATCTAAATTTTCATATTATGAATTATGTTCAATTTTATTTTTATACATAGAAAAACGTTAACATGGTAAAATAATATTTCCCATTGAACATGTAATAAGTTTAACCTATTAAATAAAAAAAATGTAATGGATTAAAATACCTAAAAACTAAAACATTTAATCTGTTTTGAGGAATTTCTCAACCATTACCATTAAAAATAATATTAATTTTTATCCAATGTTGTTGAAATTAATTCCACCTCAATTTCATTTCCATTAATTATAAAATAATAAATATTTGTTCACTTAAAACGCACCCCTACTCATGCATAATTACCATCACTCACAACCCCATTTCAGCACACAAGACTTGATGCTCCACAGATGTCTTCCTAAACTACTCTTCATCACTCTCCCCACATCCAAGTGTTGTTGGTATCTTCAAAAGAAAAAATACATTTTCCACAAGTTATTCTCTATGGATGTTATATGCAAGATATAATTTTCTCAAAACACCTCTCGTATTTTAAATTTTTTTCTTTTACATTCTCCTCATATATTCTATTAACGCCATCATGGATGGTTGTAAAAGTATTTTCAAATTATATAAGATTTTAATTGTAATAATATAACCTATTTAATGATTTGGAACTGTTATATACTCTTAATATTAAATATTGTAAAACTAGTTCATGGGGATATGCAAACCAACAAAAATAAACTAAACATTTACAAATAAAAATTAATCCAATCAATCATCCTCATATAAAAATGAAAATTATATATGGGAAAACATATACTTATGTAACTAAATAAATACTATTTTATTCCACTTCTAGAGTTCAAATCCCATTTTACAAAAACATTAATAACTATAATGAAATGAACCAATCATGAAACCATGAAAATAATGACATATTATTAATACATGGGTCATAATATGTCTTAAAATGATCACATATGGCACTATAAATATGAATTTAGTTTTTTAAATAGTTAAAAAATAACTCACCCATTATAAAGGATTAAAATGTATATACCCCTAAAGGGAAGCATGTGGTAAGGGTTTTCTGATATAATTTTTACTTCTATGAAATATAAGTCTTATAAACCACTTATCTATTATGTGTTGTGTATAAAATGATACTTTGAAATATTAAATCATGAATATATTTATTATCATGATATTATATGTTTAATTTACTGTTATTCCATCATGGGGATTATAATACGATATTACCAACGTGGTAAGCATTTTTTGTTATAATATTATCATTTATCAGGATTGTGAATGATTATGTATTTGATGTTGAAATATTATAATTCTAATTACATATCTTCCCCACTATATATTCCTGATATTTTCAAATAATGGATCAATTTTACGTATCTTTTGTAATTAATATGATTGGGGAATTATTTTCATGAAAATCTGACATCATCTCCCTCTTTAGTAAGAAATTGATGCTCTTTCAAAACTATGTTTTCGGAAATTGTTTTCAAAAACCTTTTTAAGGTTATTTGAATATAATTTTCTATAGAAGATATTTTAAAAAAATTATGTTAAAAAAATGTTTTTTAAAGATTTATATGTTTTAAATGTTATTTTCAATGAAAAGGGGTTCCAATATGTTTCATGTTTTAAATAGTGATTTTCTTTGTGATAATTTGTATTTTCATTAAGATTTATTCAAGGATCTCATATATCGAATTTTCATCAGCATCATAAATTTTTTCTAAATGTTATTAAATTTTATTATTGATTTCTAACAATAACCTATGATGTATTTTATTGAATTTTTTATGATTATTTTGACTATGGGTGTTATATTTTTATACCATTCATCATATTACATTAGATAATTTTAGATAATGATTATTAATTGGATAAATTTATTTCATATAATAATTCCAATATAAATATATATGTTGATTATTTTTCACCTTTTTCTTATGTTAAATGCATTGTATAGAGTATGTTATGGGAAGGGCTCGCTATAGCACCTCAATGCATTGGTAGTTTACATGAGACAAAATAAACTGGGTGTTTTCCAAATCCTAGCCCATTTATATAGACTTTTTGACAAGTACATTATGTTTTAAATGTACCACATTATGAATTCCCTCATTGTAAAATTAGTTATTAACATTCCATGTCATTGTTTGACAATAATAATATCAATGGTTATGTTTCATTCTCATGTGATTATTTATTTGGAAATACATTATCATCTATTATTCCTACCATATTAGTTTCTAGTTCTTGATTAAATGGAATGTCTTCTTGTTAATTAAAATTCATAATCATTAATTATTTTATAGTATACCTTTCGTTGTATGTATACCCATACTAAGAATTTGAGCTAACACCTTTCTAGTGTTTTATTTTCCCCAGGATGTGGGGGATATATTATAACTAACACACCTGGTTATTATTATAGAATAATGGAGTTTTCAAATGAATTTGTTTGTGTTATTTTATATTATAAATTTTAATGGACGATTCATGTTTGTATCTATTTTACCAATACTTCTACATTATTTCATCCTTTTGTATATGACTCCCTGATTATTATGA
The DNA here is from genome assembly GCA_963277665.1 of Viscum album. Taxonomy (NCBI): domain Eukaryota; kingdom Viridiplantae; phylum Streptophyta; class Magnoliopsida; order Santalales; family Viscaceae; genus Viscum; species Viscum album. The sequence continues at coordinate 510,272,687 of OY728141.1, read as the reverse complement.
TAATATAATAAAGAGAAGAAGAAGATATTGGATAATATCATTGGTACCATATTATAATATAATAATACATGTTCATAATAAAAATATGTTTTAGTGAAAGAAATTTTAGATGAGAAACCCTTATAATGAATATACCATATGAGTTAAGAGTATATCAGGAAAAATATTTTCTAAAATAAATGGAAATAAAAATAAAAAATAAGAATTAAAACACAAATAAACTTGAGTTTGTAGTTTAAATAATATTTTAATAACATATTAAATGAGGAAAATACATAACTCAATGAATTTAAATTGATTTAAGAATACCCGGTCATTTCTCCTTGAATAAACCATCCGGGTTAATTCTATTACCTTTCAGAATAGTATTTTATCATGGAAAGACACTTGTGAATGTGTAATTAGATGTTTATTGAACTATTTTGATAGAATATGGGTTGAAAATTTAACATTATATTTTGGTTGGAATGGTTATAATTTCTCCACTTTTATAGGAATAGTTTTATGATATTTTTGGAAATATCCAATTTTAAGGGAGAAGAATGTAATTTTAAAATGCTAAGTAGATGATAAATTGAGTAAAAATGATATTGTTAACAAATAATCATCCAACCAAGACTAAATTAAATTAATTATAATTTTTAATCATTTTAAAAATTATATTTACCATTAAATACCCTTTAAAGTCATTCTATGTTTTATTTCTTGTAATTTAATATTAAAAATGTTTAGTGATCTATATAATTACTCCCTAAATACTAAATTAATTAATACTAGTAAAATTAATTCTCCAGAACCAATCATGTCTCTAAATAATTGAAATGGTATAAGAATAAATATTTTAAATCGTCTAGTTTTTATGTATCATCTATTTGGACAAGTGTTGTGTCAGTAGTGGTTAAGAGTTTTGGATAATTATCATATTATATAAAGATAAAATTTATTTAATAACATAATCATAATTTTTATATCCATAATTTTTTTCTTATTTAACTATTTAATGTATATTTTTATTTTCATTAATATCTGCAAAAATTATTTTATATATAATTTTTATTTTTATCATATTGTGCAAACACTAGATATGAATTTAAAAGATTATCTTTATATATAAATATAAAATTATTATATATAAAAAAATATTATATATCATATATATCTCTTAAAGACTAGAAAAAACATATCCATTATATGTAAAATAATTAAGACATCAACCAGGAATTTTATTATGTTGTGCAGTCACTACGTTATCAAAAATAATTTTTTGGATATTTATCATGAATGAAAAATGAATTTATAGGAATTAAATAATAAGTAAATTATAGTTTTATTATGTTATCATGTAATATACATTAAACTTGTAAAAATAATTTATTTTATATTATATCAGGATTATTTCATGAATGATACCGTATTTTTGCAAACATGATTATTTAGTTTTTCACTAAAAAATAAATGTTTATAAGAAAAGTTTGATATTTTACACTAAGATATATTTTATTATTGATACCAAAATTTAGAATCATTTTATAATAATCAAATTAAAAATTTTATTTATTGTTTTAATATAAAATCATATAATACATAGGAAAATAACTAATTTAGAATAATTTTTTTTTCTTAAATGACAAATCATATCCTTACATCATACCTTGATAAAATTATTTATAATGTTATTTTAATAATAAATATCAATATGTCTTTATATAAATATCATGAATATCCATATATATCATTGAAAATAATAAAATAATTCCTTAAATAGGTCAATTTTATTAATTATGTTCAATAATGTTATTTACATTTTAAATAAAAACTTCCATATGAAATAATAATTTTAATTTTATAATAAATATATAAATAATCATTTACCACCTATAAAATAATTATATATATAAATTATAGTATATATTTCTAAAATTAATAAAAACTAATATCATGAATATCATTTCAAAATAAATATTGAGTGTTATATAAAATTACATTGGTTTTCACATATTATTTTAGGAAGGATTTTCTTGTATCCTTAAATTTACAATAGCTACTGTATACTTGATTACTTTCTTGACTTCTCCACCTATTATCTATTACCAAAAAATAAAAATAACATCATTACTAAAAATATTTTTTTAATTCATTCATAAAAATAACAAACATGAAAAAACTGAATGTCACAACAATATTATGAGAAAAACTATGAAGAGTACCATGAAAATTCTCCCATGAATATAGTAATGTATTATGTTATAAAATCACCAACAAGTCATATTTGAAATTAACAGCATTATATAAGTACCTAGTTTTTATTTGATGTATGGATTATTATAATTTCAATATAACTCTGTTTTAGATATAATGTGGATTGCTTATGATTTTAGAAATGTTTCGAGGGTGACGGCAGCTTAGAAGCTCACAACCGTAACTGGTTTATAAAATCACTTGGAATCACTATTTATTGAAACCATATGACCCTTCATACATAATATCTCCAACAGGTGTGCAAATATATAGTGGGGTGAATCAAGATTTATAGTTTTCACTAACCATGTGTCCTAACCATGTGGGTGTCCTCCATAAGTACTTGGAGGTGCACTATTGGAACACAGTTTGGCCAATAATGCATCAAAACAACGCGAACTGGTTTTTTGGGTGAAATGATCATATTTCCCTTAATGACTATAATGTTTGAACCTCCTTCTTATATTCGTATTTACTATATTCATGGATAGATTCTCATCCCATCACTGATCCCTCTTCAAGCCAATACTAGGATCTTCTGTATCACTACCTTCTAGAATATGATCGAAGCACCATTAATCTCATCGGATTCCTCTAGGTATGATCTTGGTTCCTATTTATGTGTTTTTCATTTACCTTCTCCTTGATAAAGGTATTCAAAGGTATGATCATATACCCTATATTTTATCACCATGATAAATTCCTCAAATCACTTCTAATTCAGGACAATATAAAGGTTGTTATTGGATGAGGAGAGTTATATATTCCTAAGGTAGGTTTTCAATGACTCATCCCTCATGTATTTTACTTTTATAAATTATTCTTGTTGTGTGAAAAAATATTTCATTAGGAATGACCTAATATATTCTTATTATTTTATTATAATCATTAAAATCATATTATAACACCCTTGATATATATGTTATCTTTCATTTGTGGTTATGACCTCAATTTCAACCAACCGATGTATGGTGTTTTCTTGATTATTCTTATAGTGGTCTGCTTTGTTCCTCTACGCTAACATTTTGGTGAGCTAAATCATGACCCTACTGATGGAAACAAATTCCTTAATAAAATGTTTTTAGAAATTAATAATGGAAAAAAATTATATTATAGTTTCACATTACCATTATAAGGTAAGTGTTCTAATTAATTTGTGAATGTCTACTAATTAATTGTAATGAATACTATGTATATGACCTAGAATATTTAATTTAATGTTATTTATAAGGCCCCAGCCTTAAACCTTACTTAATCTTGAGTTATTACAAGATTACACATTGAGGATCTTTTCGAGTTTAGAGTTTTAGAGAATTAGATCATAAAACTTGCATTACATTTCACATATAAACAATGTGGTTACATAAAGATAGTATTATTCTTTCCAATCAATAGAAAAATATTTAAAATAAAACATGGATTCTTTCTTGACACTTTCTTGACACTATCATCATATCATGTACCTTTCCCTTGACCTGTGAAAAACATTTCAAAAAAACATGGGATGAGCATAAAAAGCTCAGTAAGGGATATAAAAATATGAAAAGGAAACATGGGTACATATATACATAAGAATGAAAGCATACTTTACCCATAAAACATAAGAACTTTAACATACCTCATCAAATCAGGAATAAATCATAGAAATCATAAGACATAAAGGTAACTTGAGGCATTCATAACATTCTTATATAGGGAGTAACCCTCTTGGTTACGTTTGGAATACGCATCACAGTATATTCCCTAAATCTCTTCGGAGAAACCTTAACATTTCACTCCTTCGCGTTACCAAATGCATTGGAGAGCTATATCGGGATCACCCACCCTTAGTCTATCACGAAACCACCCATCTTCTTAATAATGCCCAAGAACCTAAAAATAATCGTATCACATAAAACATGTATAAAGGAAACATAACATTTCCTCCTTTCAATCACAGGATATCAATACAACACATTGATATAAAAACATTATGAAAAGAATTTTTAATACCAAAATAAAAGAAAAGTAAAACATGGTATTTATTTTTCTTTTTTTTAAAAAGGTATGGCTTGTAGAGGAAGTCGAAACTCAAATAATGGTCACGGCGGTGGAGAAGTCGTTGTCGCCGCATACGTACGACAAAAACATTCCCTTTTGTCATTTAGTAAAATGCTTCGTATAAAAAATATTCCTTTTGGATAAACGTAAAACTCAAAGGGGTTTTTACACTGTATTAATGAAGGTTGTGTATAAAACAAAATATGCCTCAATGAAAGGAGATTGAGACGAAGTCCCATACCTAGTGTCCGAATTGACTCGGTCATTCTTTAATCTCCTGAATAATAAACTTGAGTTAATTTATACTTGTTTATAAACCTTTTTAAAGTTCATTATATCTTTTATATCACTTATTGCCATGTAATGAACTGTATGTAATTATTTTAGTTAATAACGGTCATTTTAACGATCATTGGTACTTGAGTAAAAAATAAACCCTTTATAATTACAATTTGTTCATGTATCCATTATATCCCGAATTATAATCATGATGTACATATCAAATATATCATATATATACAGTATATAAATTCATTTATAATATTACATAATCATTTAGAGGTAAGAAATGAAATGCACCGTTCATGGAGACGGTAAGCCGTACGTACGCATGAACGCTACTTTCATTTCTATTTCGTATTTTATAGAATGGAATCATAATTATATAAAGGTATATTATAATTCCAGTATAATATCATATATAATATCATATTTCCATCCCTTATACGTCCCACATTTGGTATTTAACGAATCAAATCACTTTGAGGGGGCGGTAGTCCGCACTTCCTTAAATGAAGATATCACGTTTACCCATAATGGAAACCATAAAGGTATGCCCAAAATGAAAAATATAGAAGCTTAAGGAAAACATAAACATATTATATATCATATATAAATATATTTTCATCTTAATGGGCACCTTGGAAGGTGTTAAAAGAATTTTGAACAATCATCGTTTCGGGAGGCACAAATTCACCATCCACGGAGATAGTATGTTCTTTAACCATTAGATGTAGGTGTGTGTAAGTGTATCTAGAATAATTCTTATAACAATATCCTAGTATATTTAAGATACTGTATTTTTTACAAAATAAATGAATAAAAAGAGTTTAGGGGGTTGGAGAAGCAAAATAAAACAAAAGGACTCAAGTGAAGACATTATCTTAAAATCGGGTAACTCCCTTTGGTTTGAGCTCAAAGGCTTCCTTGGGAAGACTTCTGCCCAATGTGAGGCTTCAAGGAGTAATAGAGGGATGTGGAGAGACAACATGGGCAGGGTTTTGCCGAGCCAAAGGCTTTGGGAGTGTGGGTAAGGAGGTAGAGGTGGAGGCCTTTTATAAGAGGAGAGGAGGGGCACTCTTGGAAGGTAAAGAAATGTTACATTATTTTAAAATTATATTCGGATTTAAGAGGTCCCAAATTTATATAATTCGATGATAAGGTGATAAGGGTTCGAAATACACTCATCCAATTGGTTTTGGACATGTTTATGTCTTTGATATTACATTATCATTTCATTTTATTTAAATCCTTTATTAATGAGGTAATCGCTGCATCATCATGATGTCATAAATAATTTAATTTATTTAAAGCCTAAAAATTTTAAAAAAAATACTATGATGTAGTAAATAGTTTTATCTTTCAAATGACTATTTATAAACAAAAATATGACTTCTATAACTCCACCTAAAAATTATTTTAGTAAAACATCTTATATTTGTGTCATTTTTACTTTAACATTAAATAAAAAATTATTTATGTCATTTCCCACCCAAAGTGGATCCATGGGGTCCTCAAGTTGACCCATGGATTTTATTGGTCGGCCATGACACATCCAATGAGGGTAGGACATGTTTCAAGCTCATCTCATATTATTAAAACTTTATTTTTACCTTAAACTACACTAATTACCACTAATCGCGATTAAGAACATAAAAGTTACTATTCACCAAAAAAATATTTTAATCCCATTAAACCACATTTTACTTCGTAATGACAACAATGTATGTCGAATTTTTGAAAATCAAATCATAGAAGTGGCAAAGTTTCATTTAAATGAAAAAATCTGTTTCTTTAACTACCACTTAGTGGTTTCACTATTCATCAAAAATTGAAGTTTTTCAGAAAGATACCAAAACATCACCCTAAGCTATATTTGATATTCTGAATTCAATTATGATTTCTGTTTTAAAAAAATAAAAACATATAAGATGCATTAATTAATTTAATAATTAATTTCCGCTATCATGTCAAATTGTGTGTTTTTTATTAAACAATAAGTATCAAAAGATTGACACTAGTTTAAGTCCAATTTCAAAGTGAAATTGATTCCAATGAACACCATTGGATAAAATGGTAAAAATTTATTCTAATTTTACTTCAAAACCAATTCAAAAGATAATCTAATCATATAAATAAATTAGATTAAAAAGAGGTTTTGAATTAAAATACAACATTTTTTCACTATTCATTAAAAAATGAACTTTATCAGAAAAATACCAAAAATTCACACAAAGTAAATTTTGATGTCCGAATCATAAATAATAAGTTTATTTTGACAAACATAGCTTATAAAATTTTCAAAATATAGATTTAAAAAGGGTTTTCCATCAAAAGGCCGTAAAACAATCTTTTAAGAATATTAGCGTATTCCATGCATAAGATTGTATTTATTTTCATTTTAAGCCTCTAAAACACTATCTTAATCATTAATATACATAGATAAAAATATCTATTATTCATTACTTACATGGGACGTTACATCCTTCCCCACTTTAGAAAATTGTGTCCCCGCAATTTATTTACTTACTAAATAAATGGGGGTACTTATCCCTCATTGCATTTTCAGATTCCCATGTCGCCTCTTCCATCATGTGGTTTTTCCACAAAACCTTTACCTGATCAATCTCCTTATTCCATAACACTTTCTCCCTTTGGTCAAGAATCTGGACCGGTTGTTTCTCATAAGATAGGTTCTCTTCCAGTTGAACTACCTTTGGACTCAAAAAATGAGATGGATCTGGCATGTACTTTCTCAGCATCGAAACATGAAAAGCATTGTGTACATGAGATAAACTCGGAGGTAAAGCCACTCGGTATGCAAAGGATCCAACTCTCTCCAGAATTTCATATGGTCCAATGAACATTGGACTCATGTTTTCTTTCTTACCAAATTTCATCAAACTTTTCCATGGGGAAACCTTGAGAAAAACATGATCACCTACCTCAAAAGATAGATCCTTCCTCCTGTTGTCCGCATAACTCTTCTGCCTGCTCTGAGCTGTTCTCATGTGTTTCTGAATCAGCTGAACTTTTTCTGCCATCTCTTCTACCAATTCTGGCCCCACCATCTTTCTTTCACCCACTTCATCCCAAAAAGATGGAGTTCGACACCACTTCCCATATAATGCCTAAAATGGTGCCATCTGTATACTGCAATGAAAATTGTTATTATATGAAAATTCAACCAAAGAAAGATGTTGGTCCCAACTTCCCTAATAATCCATAGATAAAGAACGTAGCGTATCCTCCAATTTCTGAATTGTTCATTCTAACTACCCATCTGATTGAGGATGAAAAGCTGTACTAAAATTTAATTTAGTGCCCATCGAATTCTGAAGGCCTTTCCAAAAGTTAGAAGTGATCCTGGGATCACGATCAGATACAATGGAGAGAGGAACACCATGTAACCTGACTATCTCTTTATGATACAAATGGGAAAGTTGATCTAGGGAAAAAGTATCTCGTATAGCAAGGAAATGAGCAGATTTAGTCAAGCGATCAACAATAACCTAGATTGCATTATTACCTCTAGATGTCTTCAGTAATCCCACAACAATGTCAATGGATATATTCTCCCATTTCCACTCTAGAACTGGTGGAGGCTGAAGCATCCCTTTCGGTAACTATCACTCTGCTTTAACCTGTTGACATGTCAAACACTTCACAGTAAAATTAGTAATATCTCTTTTCATTCCATCCCACCAGTAATACTCCCACAGATCTTTGTACATCATAGTACTTCCAGGATGAACTGAAAACGGAGAACTATGAGCTTTACATAACAAATCTCTCTTCAACCGTGAATCACAAGGCACACACAATCTCTTCCCAAATCTCAAAACGCAAACATTATCAATGTTGAATTCAGGAAACTTACCTTTCTGAACCAGCTCTACCTTTTTCTGCAACTCACTATCTTGCTTATGTGCTTGCTTGATTCTATCTGATAGAGATGATCTCACTGATACCTAAAACAAAATAGAAGAACTTCCTGCACATACAACTTCTATGCCAAATCTCATCAAATCCTTAACCAAAGGATCACGTTCCAATCACATCATTGCTAATGAATCACTACTTTTACAACTCAAAGCATCAACCACTTTATTTGCTTTTCCCAGATTGTAATGAATTGTACAATCATAATCCTTGATTAATTCCAGTCATCTCCTATGTCTCATGTTCAAATCATTCTGTGTGAATATATACTTTAAACTTTTTTGATCAGTATATATTTCACACTTTACTCCATACAAATGATGACTCCTATTTTTTAAAGCAAAAACAAGAGCAGCTAATTCCAAATCATGTGTAGGGTAATTTACCTCATGAGTTTTCAACTGTCGTGAAACATAATCAATTACCTGATCATTTTTCATTAGGACGCAACAAAGTCCTTTAAATGAAGCGTCATTGTATATAACAAACTCCCCATTCCGGGAAGGTAGTGCCAAAACTAGAGCTTTCACCAATCTTCTTTTCAATTCCTGAAAACAATCATCACATTCTTTTTTCCAGATAAACCTAACACCCTTCCGAGTTAGCTTAGTAATTGGACTAGATAACCGTGAAAAATTTCTAAAAAACCTTCGATAATAGCCTCCCAAACCAAGGAAGCTATGAATCTTAGTTACATTTGTGGTTCTTGGACAGTCTTCAAAAACTTTTGTTTTTGCAGGATCAACGGTTGTCTAATCTTTAGGAACAATGTGACCAAGGAAATAAATTTGTCGCAACCAAAACTCACACTTTCTGAATTTCCCATACAATTTATTTTCTTTTAAGGTTTGCAAGATAACCCTTAAATGTCTTTCATGATCCTCTTTACTTTTAGAAAACACAAAAATATCATCAATGAAAACCACCCCAAACTTATACAAGAGATCATTGAAAATTCTATTCATTATGTCCATGAATACAGTAGGTGAATTGGTTAGCCCAAAAAGCATTACTAAAAATTCATAATGGCCATATCTTGTACGAAACGCAGTCTTCGGAACGTCTTCTTCCTTTACCTTCAGCTGATGGTACCCCGATCTCAAGTCAATCTTTGAAAAATATTGAGCTCCCTTGAGCTGATCAAACAAATCAACGATATGAGGCAAAGGATATTTGTTCTTAACAGTGATGTTATTCAAGGATCTATAATCAATGCAATGTCTCATTGAACATCTTTCTTTTTAACAAATAAAACAGGAGCACCCCATGGTGATGTGCTAGGTCGAATGAAACCTTTCTCTAATAAATCTTGCAATTGCTCCTTCAACTCTAAAAGTTAAATTTGATCCATTCGATATGGGGGTTTTGAAATTGGCTTAGCATCAGGAACTAAGTCAACAGTAAACTCAACTTCCCGATCTGGTATTATTCCAGGAAAATCATCAGGAAAAACATCAGGATACTCATTTACCACTGGCACATCATTAATATGAACAGTTCATTTATTTTCAACGATCTGTGCAAGGTAACATTCATTTCCATCTTTTAAAAGTTTCTCTGCCTCATGATAAGTTATCAACAGTAAGGTTTTATTCTTGTACAAAAACTGAAAGTCTTTATGAAAAGAAACTTCTTTAGCTCTAAAGTCAATCTTAGCAAGGTAAATAGAGAGAAAATACATACCCATGATAACATCAAACTCTACTAGAGGTAGAACAATATGGTTTGTAAGTAGGTTCTCTCCACAGATAAGGATAGGAAGATTCTTATAAATTCCTTTTGCCTCAACATTTCTCCCTGGTGTTTTTACCAAAAGTTCAGGAGTCATTTATTGAGATGGTATTCCCATTTTACTAGAAATGTTTTCAGAGATGAAAGAATGTGTAGACCCCGAATCTAACAACACACTAGCATAATCTGAAAAAACAAAGTACCTGATACAACTTCATATGATGGCCCGACATCTATTGAAGTAGTTGCAAAGGATTTCACCACCCCTTTCTCATTGTAGTCTAACTGATTCCCATCACTTAAGCACTTTTTCGGACACTCATTTGCATAGTGACCATCTCATTGCACTTATAACATTTCACTAACTGTAAATCAAATTTGGTCTTACCTTCACCATGATCCTTTTCAGTGCAATCACGAGCCTTACGTCCCATCTTACCACATCGGTAGCACTTTCCAGAATTCAGAAGACATTCCCCGGTATGAATTTTTCCACATTTATCACAAACTGGAAACTTAGTTTTCTTACCGTCAGACTTTTTTGAAGAATTCTTACCTTTCTCCTGCCACCTCGGTCTCTTCTTCTCTTGGTTGTTATAGAACACTTGATCATCGACAAACTCCATTTACACCTTCTCAGCACATCGAACAAGATTTTCATAACTTTTAAACTCACGATAAGCTAATTCCCTTCTATATTTTGGCTTTAATCCTGAGTAAAAACAATTGATTTTACTATCAAGGTCTCGGATAAAATTTGGAGCATACCATGCCAATCGAGTGAACCATTCTTCATAGGTATCCACTGAGTCTTCATCTTTCCTCAATTCCAAGAATAGCTTTTCCATCCTATGTCGAACAGCCTTAGGAAAATACTTCTCAAGAAACATACCTTTGAATTCATCCCGGTCAAGAGCATCAATCTCATCGGCATCCATGATATTTTTAACCATAGACCACCACCGATCTGCCTCACCCTCCAAACGTTAAATAGAAAGAATAACCTTTTGATTTTTTGAACACCCCTTGACATCGAAAATCTTCTCTAGTGATTTAATCCACCCTTCAGCTAGCACAGGGTTAGATGATCCTCTGAATTATGGGGGATGTTGCCTAATGAAATTTTCCACCACTGACATGTTCCTCTGCGGTTTATCTGGCTGATCTCGTGTATGGATACCACCACCATTTATCGATTGAGTCAACTGCACCATTACTGCAACAAACTGTTCAGTTCCAATTCCAACCATCTCAGGAGGCTGATTCGGAAGGTTGTTTCCTTCTGTATGCCTTCCTAGCACTGCTTCCATGTTTCCTCTGCGGAAAACCATTCTGAACAAAAATTTCTTAGATGAATCAACATGGTAATCTTCAAATACTATATCAATTCAATTTGACCATAAAAAAATATTTTTGGATAATGATTTAATATAATTCTAACTCCTAAAGTTATCTAAACCGACCACTGATACAAACTATAAGGCCCCATCCTTAAACTTTACTCAATCTTGAGTTATTACAATATTACACATTGAGGATCTTTTCAGGTTTAGAGTTTTAGATAATTAGATCATAAAACATTCATTACATTCCATATATAAACAATGTGGTTACATAAATATATTATTCTTCATTCACATCAATGGAAACATATTTAAAATAAAACATGTATTCTTTCTTGACACTTCCTTGACACTATCATCACATCATGTACCTTTCCCTTGACCTGTTAAAAACATTTCAAAAAAACATGGGATGAGTATAAAAAGCTCAGTAAGGGATATAAAAATATGCAAAGGAAACATGGGTACATATATACATAATAATGAAATCATAATTTACCCATAAAACATAAGCACATTAACATACCTCATCAAATAATGAAAAAATCATAGAAATCATAGGACATAAAGGTAACTTGAGGCATTCATAACATTCTTATATAGGGAGTAACCATCTTGGTTACGTTTGGAATACCCATCACAATATATTCCCTAAATCTCTTCGGAGAAACCTTAACGTTTCACTCCTTCGCGTTACCCAATGCATTGGAGTGCTATATCGGGTACACCCGCCCTTAGTATATCACGGAACAACCCTTCTTCTTAATAATTCCCACGAACCTCAACATAATCGTATCACATAAAACATATATAAAGGAAACATAACATTTCCACCTTTCAATCACAAGATATCAATACAACACATTGATATAAAAACATTATGAAAACAATTTTCAATACCAAAATAAAAGAAAAGTAAAACATGGTATTTATTTTTCTTTTTTAAAAAAAGGTATGGCTTATAGAGGAAGCCGAAACTCAAATAATGGTCACGTCGGCGGAGAAGTCGTTGTCGCCGCATACATACGACAAAAACATTCCCTTTTGTCATTTAGTAAAACGCTTCATATAAAAAAGATTCCTTTTGGATAAACGTAAATGTCAAATGGGTTTATACACTGTATAAAAGAAGGTTGTGTATAAAACAAAATATGCCTCAATGAATGGAGATTGAGACGAAGTCCCATACCTCAGGTCCGACTTGACTAGGATGTTCTTTAATCTCCTGAATAATAAACTTGAGTTAATTTCTACTTGTTTAAGAACCTTTTTAAAGTTCATTATTACTTTTATATCACTTATTTCTATGTCATGAATACTATGTAATTATTTTAGTTAATAACGGCCGTTTTAACGATCATTGGTACTTGAGTCAAAAATAAACCCTTTATAATTACAAGTTGTTGATGTATCCATTATATCCAGAATTATAATCATGATTTATATATCATATATATCATATATATCCAGTATATACATGCATTTATAATATTACATACTCATTTAGAGGTAATAAATGAAATGCACCGTTCATGGAGACGGTAAGCCGTACGTACGCATGAAGGCTACTTTCATTTCTATTTCATATTTTATAGAATGGAATCATAATGATATAAAGGTATATTATAATTCTAGTATAATATAATATATAATATCATAGTTCCATCCCTTATACGTCCCACATATGGTATTTAACCAATCAAATCGCTTTGAGGGGGCGGTAGTCCGCACTTCCTTAAATGAAGATATCGCGTTTACCCATAATGGAAACCATAAAGGTATGCCCAAAATGAAAAATACAGAAGCCTAAGGAAAAAATAAACATATTATATATCACATATAAATATAGTTTCATCTTAATGGCCTCCTTTTAAGGTGTTAAAAGAATGTTGAACTATCATCGTTTCGGGAGGCATAAATTCACCATCCACGGAAACAATATGTTCTTTAACCATTCGATGTAGGTGTGTGTAATTGTAGATCAAATAATTCTTATAACAACATCCTAGTATATTTAATATACTGGAGTCGTTACAAAATAAATGAATAAAAAGAGTTTAGGGGGTTGGAGAAGCAAAATAAAACAAAAGGACTCAAGTGAAGACATTACCTTAAAATCGGGTAACTTTCTTTGGATTGAGCTCAAAGGCTTCCTTGTGAAGACTTATGCCCAAAGTGAGGCTTCAAGGAGTAATATAGGGATGTTGAGAGACAAAATGGGCAGGTTTTGGCCGAGCCAAAGGCTTTGGGAGTGTGGGTAAGGAGGTAGAGGTGGTGGCCTTTTATAAGAGGAGAGGAGGGGCACTCTTGGAAAGTAAAGAAATGTTACATTATTTTAAAATGATATTAGGATTTAAGAGGCCCAAAATTGATATAATTATAGTATAAGGTGATAAGGGCTCTAAATCCACTCATCCAATAGGTTTTTTAAATGTTTAGGTCTTAGATATTACATTATCATTTCATTTTATTTGAATTCTTTATTAATGAGGTATTCACTGCATCATCATGATGTTATTAATAATATAATATATTTAAAGTATAAAAATTATGAAAAAAATACTATGATGTAGTAAATCTTTTTATCTTTCCAATTACTATTTATAATCAAATATCTGACTTGTATAACCCCATGTAAAAAGTGTTTTAGTAAAACATTTCATATTTGTGTCATTTTTACTTTAACATTAAATAAAAAATTATTTATGTAATTTCCCAACCAAAGTGGCTCCATGGTGTCCCCAATATGACCCATGGATTATATGGGTCGGCCATGACACATCTAATGAGGTTAGGACATGTTTCAAGCTCATATCATATTACTAAAACATTGTTTTTACCTCAAACTACACTAATAACCACTAATTGCGATTAAGAACTTAAAAGTTACTATTCACAAAAAAATTATTTTAATCTCATTGAACCACATTTTACTTCTTAATGACAACCATGTATGTAATATTTTTGAAAATAAAACCACAGAAGTGGAAAAGTTTCATTTAAATGAAAAATCAGTTTCTTTAACTACCACTTAGTGGTTTCACTATTCATCAAAAATTGAAGTTTTTCAGAAAGATACCAAAACTTCACCCTAAGCTATATTTGATATTCTGAATTCAAAAATGATGTCTATTTTAAAAATTTCAAAACATATAATATGCATTAATTAATTTAATAATTAATTCCCACTATCATGACAAATAGCGTGATTTTATGAAACAATAAGTATCAAAAGATTGACACTAGTTTAAGTCCAATTTCAAAGTGAAATTGATTCCAATGACCACCATGGGATAAAATGGTAAAAATATTTTTCAATTTCACTTCAAAAACAATTCAAAATATAATCTAATAATATAAATAAATTAGATTAATAAGATGTTTTGAATTAAAATACAACATTTTTCATTATTCATAAAAAAATGAACTTTATCGGAAAAATACCAAAAATTCACACAAAGTAAATTTTGATGTCCCAATCATAAATAATAAGTTTATTTTGACAAACATAGCTTATAAAATTTTCAAAAGATATATTTAAAAAGGGTTTTCCATCAAAAGGCAGTAAAATAATCTTTTAAGAATATTAGTATATTCCATGCATAAGATTGTATTTATTTTCATTTTAAGCCTCTAAAAAACTATCTTAATCATTAATAGACATAGATAAAAATATCTATTATTAATTACTTACTTGGGATGTTACATTATTAAATAGGTTGGTTAGAAGTTTATAGAATGAAATTTTATGAATAATGGAATGGAGTGGAGTGAACCAAATGAATTGATTATAACATATATAATCCATGGTAGGGTTGCATGTCACTTCAGCATTGTAACTTGTTAGAAAGGAGGTGGAATGGGCCAAAAGACTAGTTAATAAAAATGATTATTACATGGAAAAAAATTTCTTGGATCATTTATATGTTCCCTATTACACATATAATTAATTTATATTATAGGATTGGTCAGACACTAGCTAGACTTGGATTCCCAAGGTAATGCCTTGAGCACAAGAAAACGCCATTCTGATTCTCATATACCCATGTCCAAGGGTGATACACACCTTTGATCCCAATATTTGTCTACATATGGATTCTAAATATAAAACTATTGTATTATTCCATTAACATTATAGGATGACATGGATACACCCCTTGGATCCAACTTGACATCTAGAGACTTGTGGCGCCTTGTATACACCAATAATCCTAGTCATTGGTTATCCCATTTTACATTATATGAAGTCATTGGACTCAATTAGTTACACGTTATTGTGGAATTATTTGGATGATTCCGCTTTGATTATATTCCTACCCATATAACCAGGATATATAATATATATGAGTTAGATAAACCCCTAATTTCAAGGATTCCATGGTTATTACATTGGATCCTCTTTTTCTATTACTATCAATACAACATTCATTATTATATATTGGACCCATTATTACCATTAAATGATATTAGTGATTGTTATAATTCAAATTTATTACTGT
Organism: Viscum album; assembly: GCA_963277665.1. NCBI lineage: Eukaryota > Viridiplantae > Streptophyta > Magnoliopsida > Santalales > Viscaceae > Viscum > Viscum album. The sequence continues at coordinate 510,256,615 of OY728141.1, read as the reverse complement.
ATAAACTATAACAAAATTAACAAATGAATTTTCTACTACTTCAAACACCAGCGGATGTTGAAGAAGGTTTGTGTGTATTAACATTTCTATACTTCTCTACTTTAATATTTGAATTCCTACACACTATTTTAGTTTATATCATATTGACTGGATGTTATAAACTATTTTGGGAGAGGAATACTAAAATTTGTCTCAATCCCAATCTAAGATTGCATTGGTACCCAGGAAAGTTACTTCTATGATGGTGCTAACAAAGGGATGTATCCCACCATAGACAACTGATATTGCCTTTTTTCTTAGGATGGATATTGGTCGAGGAGGATGGAGATGCAGCTAGGGATTTATGAATTTTTTTGGGTTAATTATTCTTATTATGTATAACATGTATTATATTCTCCCTTTTATCTATGATTTCATGTTTCACAATGATGTGACATGTATCAACATCTTTTTGTATATGATCCAGCTTCAAGTTATAGTTTACTACTTCTATTTCTTCTATTGTGCCAAGTGTTTACTTATATTTATTCCTTTATTAATATGTTATTATATTTCTTAGTTGTGATACAATATATTAATGAGGTCATAATCTCCACATAGACACACCCTAGGAACTCATTGTAATTTATAAGCCTCTATAATTTGATGATATGTGCTTGAGTCCATATGGAAAACCTTAATGAAGGTACCATGGATAGGAACCTGGGCTTGGGTCATCACAATGTCGTATTAGAGGTTCCTTTTTTTTTCTTTACTATGTTCATATAGTAGAATGGATTTTAGGAACACTTTATGACATAGTTATAAGTTGTTTTAGGGGGTAACTAACCCAAGTTTTATTTAAACTCCAATTGTTTTGGCAATAACAATTGTTGTTCTATTTTTTTTACTATAACTGTTGAAACCATTTCACATCAGGTTAAACACATGATATGTGATGGTTATTATTAATATTGTTATTGTGGATTTAATTTTACCCTCGTCCCAATGAGATGAGGAAAAAGGGAATCAATCATGGATCATTATAAACAACTATAATTCCAATTCAATGCATATTCCATGCCATATAGGTGCATTTCACGACCGTTATTTTCCTATTCTGATTGTTAATGTTGAGTGTTCCATTTTATATATATGTATATATATATATGTAATTATCTTTACATAATATTGAGTGATTGCATGTTTCGATTCATATGGTGTATGGGACCTCATGAGTTGTAATGGATAGTTTATTGAAGAAATCCAATATATATAACCTACTACATTTTGAGACCAATTATAGATATATTAAATTATATATTAAATTTGTGTTGATTTTAGTTTTAAGGTGCACATGACCTAATTCATTGATATTTAAAATACATTTTAATAAAAATATTCTATAAATTAATATGTAAATGAACACAATAAATTTTTATACTCACTTAAAAATACATGGTTTCGTGTAAATGAAGAGGAAATGTTTGGTTATTCCTTTATATACTGGATCCTCTATAATTTATAACATGAACACATACCAATACATGGGTTTCTAACAGGTTAGTTTTGGTTGTATACCATGGGTAGTGATCCCTTATCTTTGTGAGTTGATTCCCCTAGTGTTTATATCCTCTTTAAGGTCATTACGAGTAGTTCTAATTTGGAATTTTTTGACTTATTACACCACATAGTCCTCTTTTCATGTTCTATGAGTGTGGTGAAAACCATGATCTAGACATGGTGGGACATGCACCCCCAATCTTTTACCCAAGAGTTCCACATGGACCATGGAATGTTAAATATAATCTACGAACTAATGGTGATCGTCTTGAGAGTTTCCTACATCTTTTATAGTCAATGCTAGGTTCTTCATGACCTGCACCTATAATGGATAATTTAAATTATGCATTATAGGAGTATAATCCTCCCACTTTCTGAGGGTATAGTGGTCCATATTCTACTTTTCATTGGATAGACATTACCTTATCTATCTTTGAGTATCTAGAGGACCCTCTTGAGTAGTGGGCCTTGCATTCTAACAATTTGGAGCATCATTCACACAAGTTCTCATAGGTGGTAATTAACCAGGTCGTTCATCATGAGGTCCTGATATATGATAACGTTTATAAATATATCTATGACCACTTCATTCCCACTAAGTTGAGGGTTAACTGAAACAAAGAGTTCATTCATCTAGTGAATGTTTCTATGTTAGTCATGGAGTATTCATCACATTTTACGGATTTTCGGGCCATTAAACCACTTTTAACCAATGATTATATTTTTTGTACTCGACATTTTGAGGATAGGATTTATTATGACATATGTACTCAAGTGAATGTCTTCCACATACCTACGTTCTATGAGATTTTCAATCATGCTTTTTTCATTGAGCACATCCTATGTGAAGGCGATAATACAAGTAATAAAGGATTGATAACAAGGAAGGCTAGTATCTCTTTAGGTAGTAGGAAAAATTCCGACAAGGGTTCATGTCAGAGAAGTGATAGTCTCATTAACTACTCTATAATTTCTTTTCAATTCCATCAATGTGAATGGTAGGTGAATATGAATCCTCAATGTGATAAAGACCATATAGAGTTCCATTCTTGCAAGTATATGGGACATATTCATAGATTTTTTTGTACATGTTCATCTTCTTCTAGTGGAAAATTAACCACACCATATCCCCCTTGATGGGTATGTTATTTTACCCCACATCAGGCATGGATTTTGAGTATCACTAAAAGGACTAGCTCAGAAATAGACCATGGCCATGGTAGAGAGACTTCATTTCATCGATGCAAGTAGAGCGGTCAAACTTAGGGAAGTCTAAAAGTAGCATTGGGCCATGGTCAGGCCAATTTCAAGTTTTATTGTTGACGCCCAAGGATCAAAGTTTAGGAATAAGTACAGTATGAGGTTCTATTCTAGTATCCTCTACTATAGTATTTTTTTTAATATCGGTGCTTCACACTCCTTCATATCATTCTCTATTAAGGAAATTATCTGGATAGAAATTTAGTATTATTGTATTGTAATAACACTAGATATACGATTGGTAGTACAGTCATAGGGATTACTCCAATCGATAGAATTTCCCCTTAAGGTATAAAGGTATCCTTTCATATGGGACCACTTTTTTCTCAAGATGAATCACTTTAATTTAATTCTTGAGATGAATTTGTTGTACACATATCATGCCTTTTGAGACTAGTATCGTCACATGGTATCATTTAAATTTCTAGTGGAATCAATTTTTCTATATAATGGCGAGTTAAATGTATTGTATAGTATAGTAGGACTAGAGTAACATGGTCTATGTGGTGTGACTGGCCAAATTTCTTATCCCTTTATAGAGGAATAGGTAATACATCCTTCAGATTTTCCTACAGTATTAGAACATTTTAAGGACATATTTCCCAATTATTTTTCAATATTTCCTATTTATATTTTGGTAAACTTTTTGATTATGATTATTCTGGGAGTTGATCAAATTTTTATTCCTCATAATAGGATGGAAGATACTGAGCTCCCTAATCTCAACTAGAATTTTGATAATCTTGATTCCAATGTTTTTATATGGAATATCACATCTTCTTGGGTTTCAATCATTATTATCCTAGAAGAAGGATGGGAACTTCTGTTTATATGTGTATTAATGACGGTTGCAAAAGAATTCATTCAAAATCTTATATTTACTACCTCAAATAGATGATATATTTTACTAACTCTTAGGAGTTAGTGTGTTTTTCAGATCAACATGAGATTATTCTATCATCAATTGTGAGTCTGGACATTAGACATACCTCATAAAACATTTTGTAGATGGTATGGTTTATACGAGTATATCATTATCCTATTTGGTAAATTGAGTGCCTATACCATTTTCATGGATTTGATTATTTTTTCCACTCCCAAATAGATTATTTTGTCTTGGTCTTTATGGATGACATCTTATTATATTATCATTATCATATAAACCACGATGGGAACCATGATATAATTTTTAATACACTGAGAGAGTATGATTTTTATTCCATGAATGCCATGTTCTACTTCTAGTTGAACAATGTTCACTTCATGGGTCAGATTATCCCAAAATTTGGAGTATATCTAGAGTATTTGTTGACCTAGGTAAGAAGAGTGTTATGGTTTCCTAAGAAAAATAGAAAAACATGTATGATATATGAATTTTCTAGGGGATATATAGATATTATAGGTGATTCATATAATACATATCCTACTTTTTTTCCTATTAATAGTGCTAAAAATAAGGGCGTTAAGTTCGTCTTCTCAATAGAGTGAAATAAATCCACTTAGGAGGTGAAAGGATGACGTATCTCAATATAAATTTTGATACTTCTATAGCATGGAAGGGTATATACATTGCACTGTGATGCATTGGGAATTTGGAAAGGTGAAGTACTGATGTTGGAGAGAAGATTTGTAGCCTATGGATCATAGTAGTTGAGGCCTCATGTGAGAAATTATCTAGTGCATGACCTCGATATAGAATTAGTTGACAGTGCCTTATATTCCTAGAAACACTATCTAATGGGTGAGTTATTTATGGTGTATAGAGAACAAAAGATCGTTGAATATATCTCTTCATAGAATGGCTCAAATATCAGATAGTGGAGATGCATCAAATATCATAAGACCATTGATTTTGAGCTTGCCTAGATGCATAAAAAGTTAATGTACCAGATGATGTATTGAGTTGGATAATTCTTGCATATGCTATATATGATGATAGTTTTGAATGGAATCAGATGGAACACATTTCTAGATATATCCGGAGTTTCATAACAGTCATGAAAATTTTTATCTCTCATATGTGGTAGTTACCTATTAACTACTAGAGAAGGTGATGTGTATGAAATTTTCCAATCATAATGGCCTGGTTATGCTTGAGAGTATTTCTAGTGGTGAACCACCTCTGGATAGGTCTAAATATAAATATGAAATCTTGAATATAGATGGATGTGTCTGGGTTCCAATAGATATGAGAGAAAAACTAATCTGGGATTAAAATTCTTCCTAGTGGAAAGTTCATCAAGGCATTTCCATGATGTATTGAGATACGTGATTCCATTATTGGTGTCATGGGATGAAACATTATATAGAAGGTTTTGTAACATTGTATTCAATATGTTACCATGTGATGGAGGATCAATGTATAACTAAAATATATTAATAGTCTCTTTCAGTCATCGAATGAAAATGGGAATATGTTTCCATGGATTTTGTAGCCAGATTACAAAGGTCCTCTTTGGTAGTGATGCATCTTGGGTATTCATTGACCAACTGGTAGATGTATACCACTTCCTCCATATCCATGTGACATTCTCAGTTGACAGGATGGTAAGATTGTATGTTTGTGATATCATCTGACTACATAGTTCCCCTTCTACTAACATTACTTATAGCAGTTCATGTTTCATATCATAGTTGGGACAACGGTTATATAAGGATATGGGTACACTGGTTAACCTAGGGACTTCATTTCACCCTCATACTGATGTCCTGTCAGAATGGATGATATTGGTTTTAGAAGATATTCTCCATGCATGTGTCCTTTATTTTTTCAGTTCATGGGAGACTCATATCCCTCTAATCAATTTTTCATACAATAATATATTTCAATGTATGATTTAGAGTTTTACTTTTAAGGACTTGTATGTTAGGTCATATCGTTCACCACATTACTAGTTATAGGTAGGTGAGCCAGTGATACTAGGTTCTCAAATTGTGAAGGTTACATCATAGAAGGTTTAGTTGATCTGCAATCCTATTTCTACTAGTCAGTACAAACATAATTCTTATGTCAATAACTACCAATGAAATCTAGAGTTTTATGTTGGGGATATATTTTTTCTGTGGGTATCACCTATCTGTGTTGATAGATATATATAGAGGCACATGATGATGTCACCTCATTATGTTGATCTTTTTATTGTTCTTGAGGGAATCATGTTTGCAACCTATCGTTTATTACAACCATAGAGGTATCGTACCACTCATGATGATTTCAATAATTCATAAATTCAACATAGTCATTCTGACCCACCATATATAGTTGATCCTAATGAGTTTGAGTTAGAATCGATGCTTCATTTTATAAGTATCATGTACGCATCATTGACCAGATAATGAAGTATCTATAAAGCTGGTATGTCCCTTTAATATTGGTTATATGTTAAAATGACCATGTATAGGGTGATATGTGGGAGTAGAAGGCCAACATACATACCTAGTGTCCAGATATGTTCATTAATAGTGTCTCTCCACCCTTGGAAGGTGAACATGTGGTGAATATAATTTTATGGGGGAAGATAATAAAAAAACAGTTTTTATCTCAGGTGTGGATCCATTTAATTTTACTTCTAACTATTGGTTTACATCATATGGATTCCCTATGAGGTTAGACGGTTTATGTCGAGTCTGGTTCTTTTTCGGAGCTCAGAACCCCATCTGGATGAAAAATCAGTAGGTTGCACCATTAGTAGACACCATTAAATTCATCCCACATAGTCTCTCTTTACTGTGAGGGGCTGGCCAATGAAGTAAATAAGGGCGCATAGTTTTCTTAATCATGTTCCAAGGGCTTCCAACCCCTTGAAAATGATTGATTTTTTTCAAAAAAAATAGATCCCTTATATTAGTGAATGTCATCCCTAAATGGGTGGCCAAACCGTGGGGGTTCCCTCTTTAAGCAGTGGGAGATGCACAATTGGAGAATGGTTTGTCCAACCCAATGGCCAAACCATGCGACTGAGATTTTTGATTGAAATTACCATATATCACGTAATGATTTTTAATTTTGAACTTCATTTTTGTTTTTTCTCCTCCAGTCATGGATAGCTTCACTGCGCATTGACTAGCCCCCATAAAACCGCACCTATGAGCTTCCATATCTATTCCATCTGAAGCTTGATCGGTGCACCATTCATCTCATTGGATTATTTTTAGTATGATCTCAATTTTTTTTAATAATTAATTATTTATATTCTCTTTGATAAAGTTATTTAGGTGAATGATCATTTTACCTATTTTTGGGGTGTTGATCTGTTCTTCATATCTCTTCCAATATCATCTAAACTAAGGGTTCATAAATGATTAGGAGAGTTGTACAAGCTTATTTGTGGTGTTCAATGACCAATATATCATGTTTTTTCATTTTATAAATTGTCATAGTTGTGTGCAAGATGATTGCAATGGGTGTGGCCTATTAAATTCATGTTCCTTAATTAAAGTCATTAGAATCTTGTTCTAAAACCCTTGATAATGATTATATCCATCATTTGTGGTTATTACCTCAATAGAGGTAACCCAAAGTAGAGTGTTTTCTTAATTTTTACATTAGTGGTTTATTTTATTCATTTAACCATTATTCGGATTTTTTATCGATTGACCGTACTTGTGGTTATACTTTACTCAAAAATTGAGTATTATAATGTTATTGGAATGGCCATTATATATGATAGTTACACTTGAACCTTCTAAAGTATGTGTTATTGGATGGTTCTAAGGCATTTGAATAGACTGAATAACTATTTAAATGGAAAGACTATAACATGGAAAAATAATTAAATGAATAAACTAAAAGGTTCAAATTGTATATGGACCTAATCATTATTATAGGATTGGTAGGACTCAGTTTATAATAGTATTCCTTAAGGAATAACTTAGTCACCAGTGGATGCCATTCTAATTCTGAAATTTTTGTTGCCAAAGGTGATACCCACCTTCGATCCCAATCTTTTGTACTTGTATATTCCAGATATGATAGTATAATATCCTTAAAAATAATTATATGATTCATTAGATACAATCCATAGATAAATCTGAAGTCTACGGACATCTGGATCCTAGAATACACTCTTGGTCTTAGTAATTTATTATCCAATTTTACCTTAGATGAATTCCTTCGAATTAGTAAACATTCTATTATTGTAGAATTCCATAGGATATTTCCCTTAGATTAAACTATCACAATTATAGGTGGTCTATAGATTATTATTGAGTGGGTCAACCTCTGAGGTCAGGGAGTCCTTGGTAATTTCATTTGATCCTATTTAATATTTCCATCATTATAAGATGACTTGTTATATACTGAGTCTTTTCTTATCTTGACATGCTTTCAGTTATGGTTATACATCACAATAAATAATATATACATTGGAACAATATTAAAAAATGAAGTAGTTGCATGTTTATATACCATACGAGGCTAATAAAGGTACTTGGGTATTTAAATTATTACACAACGTTACATTTATTTATGCATGCTTGAAAATCCCATTATTTTAATTTTTTGGACTGGATGTTATAGATGTTTTTAGTGAGGGCCTACTAAGATTTATCTCACACCCTATCCAGACATCCATTGGTACCAGGGATGATTACATGTAATTATGTGCTGACAAAAGTTCCCCTCATTGAACACCTAACAATTCTTGTTTTCCTAAGATGGAGCATTATCGAAGATGACTGGGTTGCAGACTGGTATGCTTGAAAAGATATTGGATTCATTCTTTATTCATATAAATATCATTTATTTCATGTTTCCTTTTTTCCATGTTTTACAATTTTATAGAGAGGACATGTATCATCATTTTTTATATATGCTGTAGCTTCTAGTTATAGTTGATTATTTTATTTTCTTTTTCCATGCCATATTTTTAATTATATTTATTCCTCTACTTACATATTATTATATTATGAAAATATATTCCACTCTATTAACGAGGTCATACTCTCCCCACGGACTCACCCAAGTCCATTCATTCCAGTCAACATCCTCTACCATTTAGGGATTAGAAATTGAGGATTTGTGGCCAATCGGACCCACGACACCTTTGAGTGGAATCTAGGATTGGGATGTAACAAATTATAGAGATTTGGGAAAAAAATTCAAGAAATCAGTTAAATAATAAAAAATGTATTTACCTTATATATACATAAAATTCATTGTTTTTTAGAAGAAAAGTTTTATTATTTCTTAAGTTTGATGTATAATTTGTTTGAACATTATCCAAAAAGGGTGTGTGAGATATATTTTGATAACATGCTTCTTCATTTTGTCTTTAACTGATTGATTAATGAAACCAGAAATAATACCTTACTAAACCTCTCGTTCATCATCGGAATTTCATTCCGCCTTCTGGCTACCAATCCCAATTAGATGTATTTTCTTTAAAAAAATATCATTATTTTTAATTTTTTCTTATGATAATTACTATCATTTTATACTTCAAATGTGATTTAGATATAATAAATGATTTATAATAGAGAAAACAATACCTTGAAACAAAAGTATGGGAATGTGGGTGAGAAGAAAAGCACACACAAATGGAAAATGTGAATGTGCAGTGAAATAAAATAATTTTCATATGAACAAGAATAAACAAATAGGTGGGAAAAATAATAATAATATAGGTTGATAAAATTAATTATATTTATATAATTTTTTAATTTTTAAATAATAAAAACGTAAAAAATTGGCTTGGTATAGAAATATTATCCACTATAATTGAAGAGTACATGGGAGAGACTACTAAAAATTGAAATGGATCTAAAAAATATAACTCTAAAATAAATAATGAAAATTAAATTATATATATGGAATAAAGAATATATGAATAATGTATATATTTTGTGAAAAAATTAATAAAAATAATCTTACCATCCATATTTGATGATCACAAACCATATAACACTGTTCACTATGATTAGAAAAAAAAATCACCAATCAATAATTATAAAACTACGAATGTGACATTTCATTTGGACACGATACAAAAAAATATAACTAAACAAGATAGTTTCTAATAGAGATTTTTTTTTTGAGAGATGAATCCTAATACACCTTAATATAGTCCACCTTTGAAAATCATCCACAAAAAAATGATTCCATTCTATCAAAAATTCATAACCCCCATTTCTACATTTTTTACTTTTTATTAAACATCATGTGATGTACCAATGTATGGTGTTCTTAAAAAAATATAAACTTTGTAAAATATTGAATTAAAATACCTACAATCCCAATGGACCAGAACAACCATTTATTTATCAAATTGAACATCTATCAACTCCCCATCAGTGAATAAATATGGATTGATGTAACCAATATATTTTTTCATTCCATCTAGTACATAGAAGATACTTTGATCTCTATTCCAATAATTAATGGTATCCAAACCCTATAAAATTTTTTTTATGAAATATTCTATCAAACTTCATAATTTAAAGATATTACCCCCACTTAATGTAACCACATATTCTAGATAAATATCTTCAACTAGTGTTGACATGCCTATATTTTCCAAAAGAGAGGACAAAAACTTCCATAGTATGTGATTATTTTTAATAAAAACCCAAAATACCTCATTAAATGTCAATTTAATATTTAGAACCAAATACATTTATGTTTTCTCAATGACTTGTTTGGCTATAAGTATGGTTTCAACAACATCCACCACGAGAAAATAATATGTAAAATTAAATTCCAAAAAACCTACACAACATCCATGTTTGTTAGTGTAAATCAAAATAATTCTATATAACACCTATTATAAAACTCTTTGTAATAAATATATGTGAAAAAAGTAGATTTTTTTTCTTCCCAAAAATATAATTTTTCCATGATGAATCTCTTGTTAGAGTTTTATTGGTTTTAAAATATTTAATAATTTGGTGAATGTAAAATTAAAAAATGGAATATAGTTGGGTCCCATTTATTATAGGAACAATTTAGTTATTTTTTAAAATTATAATGGGAAATAAAATAACCTCAATATATATTTTTTGGAACACACCATCAATGAACACACTCAATGAGGGTCTTTGAGGTTCCATAAAGTTAACTTTATTCCAAAGAATCAGTGTGTAACAAAAGTAAGGACCTATAACCAAATGGTTATGACTAATTGTTCATCCCAATTACCCTACCTTATATGATCTAGACCATCAATCCAAATTGACACAACATAACATAAATATGATTTCACTTTTTGGTGTGACCTTGGCCACATAATCAATCGGGTTCAATATAGTGCACGTAATTAAATATTGATAACTGATGCCTTTACAAAATTGATGTCTACCAAATTGAAATGAATTGGATTACGTATAAAATTTTTCTATTCCATACATATAAAATTGATACTATATTGGATGGAAAATTTAATTTTATAAATTTTTATGAACACTATTTTGTCTCAAATATTGAGATTACTCTTATTCTATTTTTTAATTAACAAAATACATTTTGATAATGAGTAACACTAAAGAATCCTCCAACAATCCCTTTGTTCCATATTCTATTCACATTATAATCTCCACAATGTAAATGTGTAGAGTTAAAATCCACCATTATTTCATAAATAGGATACTATTATAACTCATTGTACTACTAATTTGGTGGAGGAATCTTCTCTTCATGAGAGAGACGTTGTAATGTGCCTTAGTAGTATCCATCAATTTCAATAATAGAATATTCCATACCATTACACACTTATATCACCAAAAATCCTAACAAAATATTCATGAGAAAATGGATATGGAGACACTCAACAACATGATTAAAGTAGAGAAATTCAATAAAAATAATTTTAAAAAAGTGGGAAAAGAGGATGACCATGGTTATTATAACACTCAATTTTTAGTATATTCTATGAAATATGAATCACCCAAAATTTTATGATGGGATTATCTAAGTATTTATCATGAGGACAAAATTGTATAGTTATGATAACATTTATTATGTAAACTTATTCAAGACATCGGTTACTAAAAACTTTTCCACATATCAGCATTTTATAGATGAAAAAAATATCTAAGAATATTTAGAGAAATGTTACATTACTGATGATGTGAAGAGCATGAAAATCATAGAAAGAATATTTATTTCTTAAAAAATGTTGAAGTAAGATATATCATAGAGAAATTTTGATATATTCAAAAAATATTACAACAAATAAATTATAATTGGATAATCATGGCTGACACTATCATTATCATATCCATCATGGAAAATTTACCCATTCTTGTATAAATGTTCAACATTCTCTATAACATATAAATGAAGACACTACACTCAATAAGTTACTAAAAACATAAAAAATTAGATTGAATATAAAAATATTAGGGAAGAAAATGAACAAATATATGATAAGCCCAATATATCATTGTGAAGGGAGTTAGTAGAGTTGGCTCTCAAAAGGGAAATATATAAAAATATTTCATTAAAGTAAAACGACTTATTACATTAAAATAAAGGGGTCTAATACATTTTTGGAAATTCATGATACTTCGATAGGGATTTTTTTCATTGTAAGAAGAAAGATAAAAATAATAACACTCTTAAGGAAAACATTAATTCAATCATCTACAAAGATAATATGCTTGAGAAAATCTCTTCATAGTTGATTGATTTGAGTGAAACACAATATATGTGAAACAAAAAATGTCTCTTAAATAAGATAAAATAAATCAATGACCGGATATTTATATAGTAGATGAATTATTTATGAAATAATATATATGGTAATGTTGTCGTTGATCATGATTTTACATCAGGAAATATGATAACTTTAATTGATGTCTTATATCTTCCAAAAGTTCTTAGGAAATTTTATTCATTCATCTTCTGGAACAAACATTGGATTATTCTTCTATTTGAGGTAGATTTTTTTTCTATAGTGGTGGGATATTTCATGTAAGGGAAAACATTTATGATAGATTTATCATATTAAATATATTTTTTTTTCAAATTACATTTCATAGTCTTTCAGTTTATAAAAATATTATTTATATGAGATAAATTATAAGAAAAATCATGATATTTTTGAAATTTAATTGTTACCTATAATAAAAAAATTTATTTTAAATTTGGGACATTCATGAGAACTAAAATAATTAAGAAATTATTTCCAACTATATAAATGTAATAGGATTTGTTAGAATTAATGCATAGTGATATTTGTGATATTCTTGCTACATCCACCATAAGAAATATATATTACATTGTTTCATCGATAAATTATCTTACAATACAATTTTATGTCCATAATTTACATGAAAACTATGATTTTATTGATAAGTTTATTATCTATAAAAAAGTGGATGAAAACTAATGCGGGTTTCAAATTATTTTCCTCGAATTCAATATGAGAGGAGAATATTATTTTCCGTAATTTTATAAATCTTAAGGGATTATACATGATGTTATGACTCCCTGCAAACTTCATAAGAATAGTATATCGAGGATAATGAAGACAACATAAAAGGAAATGGTTAATTCCATGATGTTTGTCTCATTTCCCTCTTATTGACTTTGAAGAGAAGAATTATAAAGTTAATGTCATATATTAAATAGTTTTCCCACACAATAGAAGGATTTTAATCTATATTAATTATAAATTTATAAGAGACCAACCCCCTATTATTAAATGGTTTGGGTTGTTCATGAAATTATATATATACCTAAACATAAAAGGGAAAAGTTATGTAAAATAGATCACCATACCATATTTTATCAATTTCAAGAGGAATAAATAGAATATAGATTTATAGTTATAGAATCTATAGTTATAAAATATACTAAAATAGATATTTAATAATTAGATGTTTTATTTAAGGAAACATTTTTTACCAATTTAAATAAAAAAATAGTGAAATCTTGGACAAATAGAGGCGTTTCTCGAGAGTATACATTCAAGGATGTTCGTGAAAGTAAATGACCTCAGATACCTAACAGATATTGATATGATTTCGTTATATTCTTGTTATATGTAACTATTGATAGTATTTTTACATAAATTTTAATTTTTTAATATATATTTTTTTCACAAAACTTAAATAGAATGCATTTAATCTTATAATGCGCCAATTGTATGGAATCAATAAATGATGAAATAGAATCTATAAATGATGAAATATACACTATAACCAGGAATAATACATGGATATTAGTTGATCAACATTAAGGTTCATAAAAAATTTTTTATAAATGAAGTTGAATTTTCCCAAAAGACATTTTCATGGGATTAAATGGGTTAAGTTATATTTTATGATAAGTGGATATTATAAATTACGTTAAATATGCCAAAAAATATTCAATTGGGAGGTATGATTGAAAAATATAAAAAGAATAATTAAAAACCACATTTGATAATATCTCTCTAAATTATTCTGATAACATGTGTGATTTTACTATGAAATTATTCATTGATAAAACCATATAATTATCCTTGATAATTTTTAATATTATCCTTGGAATATTTTTAATAAATTATCACATAATTATTCGATATAATTATATATGTATATTCAATGTAATTATCCTTTAATAATCATCGAAAATTATCTTTTAATAATTTTAATTTATTATCATTAAATAATTCAAAGTAATTATCATTTAATAATTCATTGTATTTACCCTTTGATATTTTTATATAATTATTATTACATAATTTTATCAAAATAATCCAATGATAATTCATTGTAATTTTAGTTTTTTTATTTATTAGTAATTATATTTTAAAAATTTTATTAAATTATCCTTTATATTTTTTAAAATTATCATTTTACAATATTGTATAATTATCCTATGATAAAAACTAGGATTTACTATTTTATAATTCAACCACTTTAAAATAAATAATTTTGAATAGAATAAATAAAAAGAAATAAAAAAACATCTTCCACACACTAAATAACATGCAATGAGAAAACCAATAGAAGGTATGACAAATGCATAAAATAAGTTAAAAAACCTCAGATCAAATATTCAATATCTGATTAATCACACAAATAGATGATAAGTAGTCTCTTGGACTCAACACGATCCACAAATACCAAAATTCAAAAGGATTAGCTATTTTAGAACTCCATACCACATATTCAACTTGTATTTCGGAAACAACTAATTTACTATGTCATTCACTAAAAAATTTATTATAGAGTGTTTAATTTCACGATGTTATTGAATTTCAAACATAAAAAAGTGACACAGTTCATTTACCACTAATTTAGTTCAAGGAAATTCGAGGAAGAGATCATACCATATTTGGTATAGAGAAGAAATTATGGGAAATAAAAAAATTAAATCAAAATAGCAATGAAAATGAATTAAAATAATATGTCTAAAAACCCCGTATGTAAGATCTAACAAGACTCCCAATGTGAAAAATGTCATTTTGTGCATACGGTAATACCTACATTCCAAATATAATGGTATAATGTGATTTCCAATATGAAACACCATTTAGGATACAATAAAGTATTTTTAAAAGCTCATGTTCACATGATATAGTATATTTAATATTTTTATTATATCAATACTAAAGATCTATAATCATAAGAATTATATGCAATCTTACTTCATAGTTTTACAAATATTCATTTATATATTATAGTTTTTTTGAAAGATAAAAAGATTTGTTATACTAATAGGTTTTGGAACTCATGTTAATCAATTTTACATTTATAATGTGATTTTTATTGAAACATTTATTTTTCACATAATAATACATATAAAATACGTACCAAATGGTGTTCTATTATAATTCGAAAATTAATATATTAAAATTCAACTCATATAATGACATATTTTCCCTAATAAGTCTTTCTAGTGGCCTTTATCTAACAACTTAGGCCACCAAGATCAAATATCATATTATTAACCCCACTTTACCTCTTATATCCTTCCATGAAACAACTAAACCTGGATGGTTTACAACATCTTCCCACAATGTAAATTCCTAATCGGATTTAAAATTTTCTCCAATCACTTCTCATAATATGGATCTCGCTCCTAACCCATGTCTACATAGTGGATGATAGGAATAAGATCAGATAGGTACCTCTTGATATGTGACACATGTAGCAGATCATGAATACCTTAGATTGGATAAGGGAGATCCGAATGGTATGATAACGTCACAATCTACTGATTGATCAATAATGGTCCCAAAATACAATTATCTAGATTTTTTTACATCCATAAACTTTGATGGCCTAACTGAGGAGTCACTATCATGAACACCTAATCACAAATAAAAAAATCCAAGGGAATATTCCTAAGGTCACCATATTATATCTTTCTATTATGAGTAGTGATAGACCTCCTCTAAATAAATTTCACTCTATCAACATTCTACTAAATGAAATGGGGGACTACAAATACTTCCTCTCCCACCTCATTCCAAAAGTGTATTTAACGAATTATCCTCCCAAAAAGTCTTGATAAGGTGGCCTTTGATTTAAATCCTAGTAACTATTATTGAATGTAATCTCAACCATGTCTACCAGATCATTCAATTCTACAATGTGTATTATAGTAAAAAATCAAAGCATATCCTAATATATGAATACAATATTCTCTAACTATCCATTAGACTATGTATTGTATGATGTGATGAAACTGAAATGATTCCCTAGGGCTTTCATAAATCACTATAAATACTATGATGTAAAACATGTGTCTCTATTAGAAACATTGCACATGATAAATACATATAAAATTATAATCTCATAGACACAACGCTTTCAGTTCTCATCTACTTGGTGGGTGTCTCGGATCAGAAACAATTGAGGAAATGTCATTATTCAATCCACAATTACCCATACATCATAGAGACTTCTCGATTCCTACATAACCCCATCATAAAGTATATCTTGACATAATACCTCTTCAACATGGGAAAATGGAGTGACTAGAGTAAATGAAATGGATAATGGTTCTTTACCATTAACCTTTAGAATGTATGGATCCTGGAAAAAAATCCAACAATTACCAGATTCATACTTGGAGAGCAGAACTGCCACCTTAAAGTACTAGAATATCACTTTCACACCAGTATGTACCACCCATATTAATGTAATGAACTATCTTGTAATAACTTCTTCGATGGAAGCTAGTACTAACACTTAATTATTTAAAAGGCTCAAATCATCATCGCCCAACGAACTCCAGAGTATTGGGTAGCCTAAAGTTATATGTTCACCCCACATACCACACTCTATGCCTAAATCTTTATTAACCATCAATGAGTCAACAAGAGATTATGTGACCACTAATAGAGAACAATTCCTTGTACCTTGGCCCTCACAATCATATATTCACTAGTATTCCAATAATCTCATCAATCATTCTATTCATAAGACCCCTCATAAATATCCTGCTCAACCAACATATTATGAATATGAAAACATAAAATTGCATTTCCCTTATCTATTTTATATTCCATCTTGAATTCAAACATCATTAGACACTCCTCCATGTGCCTCCGTATAATTTATCAAGTCATGATGTGTGTCGATATACGAAAGACTTTTATTTTGATTATAGAAAAATACACTCTCATTGAATAGATAGTTTCTTCAACACATTTAAGAATAGAGGACATATTCAAGATACAATTCACACGGGGAAATAGTTGATGTGACTAATAAGCTACTACCATCTATTGATACATTAGTATTGATCCCAAACTAACACATAATTCATCAAATAATACTACATATATGACCACTATGTCCCATAATTTTAGTAATTGATATATAGTAAACCTCATATTCAGCTCTTGATATTATTACTCCCACCAGTTTATCTTATATAACTTTACTATATTTTTTTTCAGCACTAATATGTGAAGAGATAGTGGGGAGTAGTCTTGGATAAACTGTATGTAATACCATACTATAACAAGGAATATCATGGTCTATAACATGTTTTGTGGACTTATAATTAACATTGATACATTAAATTTCTCTAGGATTATAGATATACTCATCGTTGAAAGAATATACCATAAGAAATCCACATCTAAAATACATAGTTTCTACATCCATATCTTTTCATAAAGTAGATTTTTTCAAAAAATACTCCAAAATATGTTGATGTTCTAATCATTTAAACAACAATTTTTTTAGTAAATTAATCATCCGCTGATAAAAACTATGAAAAATGCATTTGATTATGGGAATAAGAACTTGATTATGAGGAACCTGAAAACCACATATATGTTCATCTATCCATTTTCCATCAACAATAAATAATTCAAACTATAACTACTATAAAATGGTTTATTTGTAATTCTCTCCTATATAAATTGATACTAGTGATATCCCAATCAATGTTCAATCATTAAAAACCATTTTCCTCTCTATAAATGATCAAAATGATAATTAATACTGGGAAATTGGTATATTTTCTTCACTTTATTCAGGTTAAACATATGGTAATCTATGCATAGTGGGATACTATCATACCTCTTCTTGGTATAAAACATAGGATCAATCAATAATAATGTACTCATACTAACAAATTCATTCTTCTCTTGGACATCATGTAACAAAAGGATCTCCCTTGGCTGAGCTAGCGCTATATGATATAGGAGTATTGAAATAGTTTTTACACCCAGCATGATCTATATTTTGACTTTTATTATGTTCTTTTAGAGACTCTACTATATCAAATATTCGGAAATATATCTCAACTCATTTCTAATGAACATGAGGAAATTCAATACACCTGATGAATTAATAATTTTTTACAGATGACAGGTTATATTTGACCATAATTCTGAACTCCTATGCCTTAGACATGAAATAAGTGAAATAATTTGGTCTAAATTGGTCTTGCTTCCTAACTCATATAGTAGGTTTTTGATCATCTACAACTTCATTACCTATCACGTCAAGTTTCAATGTAGAAATATTCTCCCTTTTGGAATGATTCTAACTAGATTCTCATGTAGTCATCCGGGAATACATTGTAGTGAAATATACTTTAAATTAATTGAAAAAATCAAAAAAATAGAGTTATTTGAAGAAACCCAAATCATTATATTGGATCATAAATGTTTTCCCTATGTGTCTTCCCTAAAACGAAGTTATACCCATATGAGACTGAACCCTAATCCCAATCCCAGTACATTAGTCAACATAAAAACATTATTAATTACACTAAATAATGCCAATATATAATCTTCGCAATGGAATGAAAACACAATTATAAAATATAATAGTGAAACTCTCGTAAATAGATTACACAAATCAATATCAAGTCCATATTTAAAGGTGAATTTATTCATCTGTAATATACAAGAAATCATTTTCCAAATTTATTGAAACTCTATGGTTCACTATACAATTCCACCTAGGAATTGTCATTGTAATGACTCATATTTTCCAAAATTTATTTGGGAAAATTATGAGACCTGGAACTAAGACGGTGTTGATTCTAAATCCCTATGATTGAGGAATTATTCGATGAAAAAAATATTATTGTTTTAACAGCATCCACATGTGACATTTCTGAAAAAAATAAATAACATATAAATGGTTTCGCTGATCACAAATCTAAGGGCACCGTTGAGATCAGAGCTATTACATTAACAAAGGCATTGAATAACATTTTTTAGTGTGAGTCTTCATCTGAAAAACCTAAAAACCATGTAAAAGTAAAAAAAATTTAAAAACATTTATCAAATTCCGAATCCCTCATAAATGGTATTTCAAATTGGAAATCTGAGAACAATGTTGGGTTCATGAAGGGTTTTTTTTTCATAGGTGATACCTAACTTCGGCTGGCAGAGGAAAACTGTAAATGACAGTTTCTGGAATTAATCTAATGACTAGGATATTCCCAAAAAAAGTTAGAAACTTTTTGGGAAAATTCTAGGACCGGACACTGAGACGGCATATGATTATGAGGCCCAGTGCGTACATAATCATTTCCTGAAAAAGTTTTTTTTTAATAGTACGTGCATATGAATTTTTCTCAAAAGTGAAATAAAATTTAAATTTGTGCCTGGATCAAGAATGTGAGGGCACTATTGGGATCATAACAGTGTATTTGCCCTAGGTGCGACTTAAATTTAGTCATTATGGGTCCATATTTTAAAAAATTGGAAATTACATAACCTCAAAAAAAAAAAATTAACATTATTTTTTTTAAAAAAATAATGACTCATAAATGTTAACTCATATTGGAAATATGAGACATCTATTTAGTTCGTGAGGGGTTTTTTTCCTAATCTAATGCCTAACATTGGCCAGCGAGGGATGATTATTAATTATAGTTTTTGGATGTAAAATCATTAAAATATTTTATTAAAAATATTTTATTCATTATTCAATGATGCATTTTTTTAATATGAATTTTTCAGAGGATTAAAGGTTATCAAAATATCTCTAAAATTTAATTAAGGTAAAGAGAATGATCTCTCCTGATGAATGGTGGTTTATCGTGGATCGACAATCATTGAAGATCCTATGATTTGATGGATCTTCAACCAAGACAACGATGCATTGACCACTATTCGTCAGTGATCGAACAGAATTGAGTTAGGGAATTTTTTATTTGATTTCTTTTCCATGTTCATGAATACCAACACAAATGTGGACCAATCAATACATAGATTAACCCATGGATCTTTCATTGTTTTTGGATGTGATTTAAATGTTGTGGGTATGAAAAGAGAGAAACATCATTGTGATTATCTATTATTTTTATTTTTTAAACCATCTAAAATGATTAGATCAAGGTCGATAAGAACAAGAACAATATCCAATTTTTATGTGGTCTATGTGACATTTGTCTCACCACAACCTCTCTTGTTCTTCACTTATTATCCACCTTCTCCATGGGCCTTTAAAACCCTATGAGAACAATCTGATTTCAAGAACAATTCCACAATGGCACCATAGAGGCATGATAGTAGCACAATGTAGCGGTGGCAGAATATGGTGATAGTGGATGAAGACGGCAGCTCCATCCAGTTCAAATGGAACATGGAAGGACAAGTCCACTAGTGGGGTGTCCAGTAGTGGAGGAAAAACCAGCCGAGAAAGGGAGGTCGGGCCACACAAAGCGTGGCAGGATGAGATGCCAATGGGGAAGTCAGCGGTGCGGAATGGATGCATTCTAGGAACGAAAAAATTGGAGAGGGGACATGTGGAGACCATTGGCTAGGACAGTGGAAAATATGAAAAGGCTCAGAGCCGCATCACATGGAGTTCCTTGCTGCAGCAATGATTCTGCAGGACCATGCAGAAACTAGAGTGGCATCCATGTGGTAGGCGATGTGGTGTTCGGTTGCATTGAACACGGAGGCTGACCATGTTTACTAAGGGAGCCGGCTGGCCACATAGCCAGGAAACTACATGGACTAGAAGAATGCAGCCAGGGTGGGCCATGTTCGACCGATGAAAGTCAGGCCATACGACTTGGACTAAGATAGAGATCTAGGTCGCTCCGGCGGCCTAGAAGGCATCAATCTAGCCGCCCAATGAGAGATAATCGTTCAATATGACCTTGACTGACTGGGTTGGGTTAGGATGGCCAAACCGGGATGGTTTAGGTAGTCTAGGGCATGTCGGGTCAGACTCAGACCTGAATGAACCCTATTTACTAAATTTCCAATATCATTCAAATGAATCATACTATTGAGAAACCATTTGCGGTGTTGGGAACCATGTGATGGGGTGGTCCTTTTTAGATGTATAAGTTGGTTTTTATTTTGAACATTATAGGTTTGTAGAGTACCCTTTTTCTTTTCCATTGAGGGTTTGATGCAGGATCATGTTTACATCATAGATATTGACCTATTTCCTAAATTGAGTTGTCTCATCCTGTCTATGGAATTTGACTCAAGAGGTTTGAGTATGTATCACACAAAGAGGCATGGTTGGTCCTCAATAAACATCATGTTACCTTAGATTGGGTTTTTGGACATGGTGTACTCAATATTTAAAAGGAATCATATCCCCTCTCTAGGAAGATGTTTCCAGTAGGTCTAACAGTCCCCCTAGTGACCCTGGGGTGTGGAGGGCCCCCTATATGTGTATCAAGATCATATTATTTTCACTATACATTAATTGACCTCATGAGTGTGCTTCAAGATGTTTTCTTTATCGGATTTTTGGTTGTCACTTGTTGACTATGTGGCTTGGGTGCTTCATTTCTATTGACACTATATGAGTCACCGACACTCTATGGGATATCGACAGTTCATGTCTTATCAAAAATCCATGTATTTTAGAGAATGTATGTCTTAGGGAATCTACCTAAATTGTCAAGACCATGAATTCTCTTGGATATTTTTGGGGTACCTATTTTATGTGCTTACAGTCTGGTAGCTCAGGGAGTGAGATTTCATGGAACGATCAAGATACGAGCAGAACCACATAGCTAGAAATGTATAAGATCTTGTGTCTTGGAATCCATTATGAGTATTCCAGGATGTTCTTGTTAAATGTGTTGTAGAAATATTCTTATGTTGATATGACATTATCTTCTTAGTTATGTTCCATCTGTGGTCTTTTATTTTTAGTTTATGGGTGTCCTACTAAGAAATGTTTTACTTACTCATGCACTAGCTTTTCCCACATGTGGTGTGTATTTTTTAGACCATCAGTACTTTGAAATATCCCTAGGAGGACCAGAAATAGGTATTTCTTATAAAGAGACCACTAAATTGAGGTGTGCTCCTTCATCTTCAGAATGCTATTTCTATCCCTAACCTTTATGTAGTGTTTTCTGCAGACGAGCATTTGGACCTTGGGCTATAAAGTCTTTCTCCTTGGTGGGATTTCATTTTAGACCTAGTTTTTCATTACTACACTATACATTCCTATCATACTCTATGAATTGTACCTTAATGTATGTATTAATTTTTTACATAGTGTTTTTACATTTCCATATATTGGACTTGGAGATGTGTGTGTGTACATTTACTTAGGAAATTGGCTCACATTTTTTTAATATGCCTACTTGGTGCTAGTCGCCTACCCCTGGCCTATTAGAGGCAGGCTTCTGGTAGTCACAACATGGGCCCATTTTGGACAGGTCATTACAGAGTGGTATCAGAGGAGGTTAGTTATTCTTAAGGATCAAAAGCCTATGAGGTTGGTTTGGGTAAGAAGTTTCGAGTGTTTCGAGTTTTCCTTTCAGGCCATGAAATCTCTTGTCAGTGCGGTGGCCAACGTATCCATACCCAAAGACTCCAGACACATTCTTTTCAACTTGATACATGAAAACACTAGTTACATTGAAAAATAAAGATCCATGTATCATATAGGTATGGTTGTGTTTTCCATGTCCTTCTCGATTCATATCACCATGTACAGTCATTTAACCTTGATACATCTTGATTTCTTACAAGATGTATTTATGATTCTAAATAGTGATGTTTCAATATCAGTATTAAGAGTTTAAACCGATGTTTTACGAGGCCTTCCTGAGGGGATCCAAGAACAAATACATTTTTATTCAGGACGGTCAGCAGGTGGTGCATTATCTTGTTCGTAGACCCACCTCCAGTGGTTTAGGTTGATAAAAATTTCAACATCGAGTCACATATGGATATTTTAGTGTTGGATGATGATGCACATGGTCAAATAATATATCACAGTCATTCGAGGTAGAAATACCCTAGGATGAAGGGTTGGAAGGACATGCCGATAATTAGTCCATGATGTAAGCCGCCGAATATGAGGTTTTTTTGGAAGGTCCAAGGGTATGCAAGATCCCCAATGAATAGGAATTTATTTTATTTTCATTGGAAGGGATATTCTATATGATATTGTCCCACAGTTATGGCTACATGCAGGGAGGCCATTGATGAACTGCTAAGGAAGAGGCAGTGACATTAGCAGAATGATCAGTCAGGCAGCAAACATGGTACAGGAGTTAGGGAGGTAGTTTGAGGTGGCAAGATTTTTGATTTTGTTCCACCTCCACCCATAAGTGGTCTATACTAGATTCATATAGTTAGAGGATATGGAAGGAGATATTTGGAGGCTAGTAGGTCTTATGACCCAAAGATTCTAGGAATCATTCAAGGTGAAATATTTTCATTTCTACATTAGTTATAGTAGATAGACACATGTGCTAGTGATTTCCATTCCTACAACTTTTCTTATTTGATACTTATATATTCATGTTATATTTCTGACATGAAACTTACGATTTGATATACCTACTAATGGAGACCTGATGATCACATACGGGTACTTACAGTATGACTTGACTCTTGATGATGAGAGCTTCAGTTGGGATATCTTGGTATTAGCATCGAGGCCTTACAATGCCATTATTAGTATGGATAATTATTTATATTTTATTATTATATTGATTATTTTAGGAAAAATGAAATTTTTTTTCTGTGATAATAAAAACATATTTGCATTTTAATTGTCAAAAGGAAAATCCTTGCAGTTCAAGATGGACTCCAACATAGGAAGGTGAAAATGATTACTCTTTAGTTAGTTATCATGAACCTCAATGTAGTATATGTGTTGAGTCCATAGTTTCCTATAATGTTGTAGGAGAATAAAGAAGTTTTCCTTGAAGAAGTTCTAGTTTTACCTTCCCATCGAGAGCTATACTTATGCGTCGATCTATACAAAATCATGACACTGATATCTACACCAAAATATCATATGGATCCCATAGAGATTCATGAGTTGAGAGTGCAGTTGGAGGGCTTGTTGATGAAGGGATTAATGAGACCTACTGGTTCTCCTTGGGAAGACCTAGGCGGTCTTCACTGATGATTTCCTAGTATACTTTTCATCCATAAAGGTGCACACGAGACACTTTCGGATGGTCCTGGACGCACATCGAGAGCACCAACTTCACATGAAGCTCTTGAAATGTTAGTCATGGATTTCGTGAATGTTGAGTTAGAGTTTGATGAGTGCTCCCATCTTGAGGTTTCTAGAGGAGGGTATCGAGTACGTAGTCTTCTATGGTTCATCAACAATCGGGCTTGGTTGAGTCCAAATATAGAGGCAAGTAGTTATTATCTATGGCTTATACTAGTTAAAATCTCACGACCTGAACTACACAACCCATGATTATAAGTTAGAAGCTGTAGTATTCACATTGAATATTTGGTAAAACATCCCAATGATCAATTAGTTTATCATCTTCAAAAAAAATATTATCAAGTATGTATTCTCTCGGAATGATTGAAACATGAGGCAGAGGCAATGTCTACACTTCCTCTAGAACATTGACATTGAAATTTTCTACACTCCTAAGAAGGGGAACATAGTAGGTTATACTCTTAGCTTGAGATCTAGATTGTAGTTTCTAAATGAGGTATCTGATTAGTTATCCCCGATGAAAATATGAATTTGGATTGAATGGGTGTATCTTATCACTAGTCAGTGGTGGTCATCCCTCTACTCATGTAGAAATTTAGGGGAACAAAACTAAGGGATACCGACTATATTTCCCTATTTCCGAAAATGTTTATTGGAAATTACCTTGATGTATATTCAAAATATCGGGAACACATTGTTCTTTTTATAGAATTCAGGATTATACCAGTGGTGTTGTGGGAGGAGGTTTTGTGGGAGTTTCATGAATTCACTTTCTGATGTACATCCAGAAGTGGTGATGATGTAGTAAGACCACTAATGTCAATTCTGATGGATGAGGATAAATAATAAAGTTTTAGACTTTGTGGATCGATGCCTTACATGTTGAAAAATGAATTCTGAGCATCGGGTTCTAGTGGGATTGACTCAACCCCTTGAGGTTCCATAATGGAAATGGGATGGTATAACCATGGATTTTGTGATAGGTTTACCACATACGTCTAGGGACATGATACCATATGGGTGATCATTGACCGACTAACCATGTCGTCCTACTTCCAACCTATCATGGAGCAGATTTCAGTAGAGATCATGGGATAGATCTATGTATAGGATATATTTCGGCATCACATAGTTCAAACAACGATTGTTTCATATCGTGATCTTTGCTTCAAATCCTACTTTTGGTAGAGATTGTCAGAGGAATTTGGGACTCAGTTATGATTGAGCATGTCATTTCATCACCAGATGGATGGCCATTCATATAGGATCATTTAGGTTTTGGAGGACAAGATTTGTCTTTTCATGTTATGTTTTGTCCATAAATGGGATGATCACCTACGTATGGTGGATTTTTTGTGAGACAAAATATACACCTCCACCATCAGTATGGAACCATTGATGGATTTATAAGGTACCCCGTAAAGGTAACACTTTTTTTACTAACCCATGATAGTCAGTGCTCATGGTCCCAGAGTTGGTGCGTGTGACTATAGATACATTGCAGGTCATCCAAGACTGGATGTAGACTAAACAGAGCCATCATATATCTTATGATGACATGTAACATAGGCCTTTGGAGTTCAATTAGGGACACCATTTGTTCCTTCTGGTCTCCCCTAGATGTGGGATATAGAGATTTTGACGGGATGGAAAGCTATATCTGAGCCTCATTAGCCCTTTTTGATACTATGTAGAGTTGGCATGGTGCAGTACCACTTGGCTCTACGACCATAGTTAGAATGGGTACATGATGTCTTCTAAATATATCATCTGAGGAAATAAGTTCACAATCCATCTAATTTCATTGACTTGGGATACATTTGCTGAGAACCCGGTGGAGGTCAATGATTCAATGAAGGGGATCCTTTGTGAGCAGTTGATTCTTCTAGTGTGCGTTTGATGATAGCATGGGAATCTCTAGGAGAGCACAAGGGTGTAGGAGGCTCATATTCATGCTCAGTAACCTCAATTGTATGAGTATCCATTTTTTTGGATTTCAAGGATGTAAATCCCCAAGGTGGGGATGATTTAATGAGTCACAATTTCATGAATTAATTTTTAGATATTATTTGGAAAAATTATGAGACTAGGAGCTGAGATGGTGTGCAATTCTGAGGCCTGGTGTGCCCAGAACGATTCATTAAAAAATGTTAAATTTTTAATAGCACATGTTTCCCACTTTTCTGATAAAGATAAAAACCATTTAAATGGGTCTTGGATCATAAATCTAGGGGAACTGTTTAGTTCATAGCAATGGATTTACCCTAGGTGAAACCTAACTTTAGTCGGTGTGGGTCTTCAATGGAAATACCAAAAATGTACGTAAACGTAAATAAAATAATTAAAATAAATATATTTTTTATAATCTTAATAACTCATAAATTGAAACTTAGATTGTAAATACGATACCATCATTGAGTTCATGTGGGATCTTTTCCACAAGAAAGGCCTAACATCGGCCGGTACGGGTCGGATGTGTAAGAAAACTTATGGACATAATGTCATTAAAATATTTTAATAAAAATATTTAATTTTTGATGCAACAAAAAATTTTATTTTAATAGATGGTTGTCACAGGATTCAGTTTTTTCACCATATCCACGAAATTCCATCGAGGCAAGGAGACAGATCACTCTCAATGAACGGCGACAGATCCTGGATCGATGATCAATGAAAAACCTTATATTCGAAGGATCCTCACCAACGACAACGACATGGTGACTATTATTCTTCAGCGATCAAACAAATATGAGGAAGGCATTTTGTGATTGTAATTCTTTTCTTCCTTCATGAATTCCATGAGGAACATGGACCAATCAAAAAATAGATTGGGTTGTGTATCAGTCATTCTTATGGAAAGGGATTTATAAGTTGCTGGGTTTAAAAAGGGTGATATATCTTTGTGATTATATGTTCTTATTTTTTATTAATCATTCTAAAATGAACTGATAATGGACGAAATGTACAAGGAGAATATTTATTCTTATGGGATTCTTTGTGCCTTTTCTCTCCCCTAAACCTCTTTTATTATTTGTTCATTCTATATGAATTCAATGTGTGTTCTTTACCTTCTCCCTATGACAATGAAACCCTTTGGGAGAAATCAAAATCGAGGACCGATTCAACGACATCACCATAGAGGTGGAACAGAAGCACAAAGAAGAGGTAATGGCACTAGGTGACAGCGTCTAGAGGCAGCAGCTCCAACCAGTTCAAGTAGAGTGTGGGAAGAAATGACTATTGGTGGGGTGTCGGGTGGAAGAGGTAGCACCGACATGGAAAGGGAGGTCGGGCTAGGTGGGTCATGGCAGCACAATCCGATAGTGAGTTGTCCGGTGGGGAAATGGGATGTGGTCCAATTGAAATGGCCTTTCAGAGTGGGCCCATGATAGTATAGCCCTTCAGTATAGAATAGGGGTCGTGGAAGGAGGTTGTGGTTGTAGTAGCTGGGATGCAGCTCAGAGCCATGTTAGATGAAGTATATTGTGGAGATGATGAGGACATGGGACTTGGTGCAACCCACATCAGTTGTCACGTGGAAGGCGATTCAACAACAAGCCACATTGAATATAGTGGCCAACTACATTAAACGAGTCAGCTGTCTGGACATGCGGTGGGGTGACCACATGGAACAAAGTGATGCGGCTAGGGCGGGCTACGTATGGCTGAGCAAAGCCATCCAAAATGACACAGGATTGACCGTGAGGCCCAATAGGCCATGCCAGCCCATACCGACAAGGGTGGGTCAAGTAGACTGAACCTATTCAGGTTGGCTCAATGTCCTACATCAGGTTATCCTCGCCAGGTCGGGTCAGCCAGGCTGGTTTAGGTCGAACCTGGAACAAACCAGACCATTTACTAAATTTTCCATGTCATTCAATTGGATTGTCTGATTGATGAGATGTATGTGATGTTGGGAACCATGTGATGATTTTTTTAGATGTATTAATGGGATTTTATTTTGATCAGTATAGGTTTTGAGTGTACCCATGGCCTTTTCCGTTGAAGTTTCATTGAAGGATCTCATTCCTGCTATAGAGAATAACATGTGTTCTAAAGTGAGTTGTTTCTGCCTATCTCCAACAGTTGAATCAGTATGTTAGATCATGTATAAAATTGATAGGTCTGTTCGGACCTCACTTATCTCCATGGTATCATATATAGGTTTTTGGACAAGGTGGGAAAAATATTTACAAGGGATGTTATCCCCTATCTAGGATGATTATTATAGTAGGGAGAAGAGTACCCTGAGTGATCCATGGGCACGGAGGACCCCTATCTAACTATCAATATAAAATTAAATCCATTCTACATGAATATACCTAATGAGTTTCCTTTAAGTTGTTTTCATAGGTTGATGTTTGGATGTAACTTGGTGACTATGTGACTTGCGGGTTGCATGACTTATTGACACTCCGTGGGTCACTTACACTCTTTGTGTTTCCAACATAGTATGTTTTATCGAAACTCTATGTCTTTGAAAGATTGGATTACTTAGATAAACTACATGACTTTTCAAGACCATGTATTATATTGGATAAATTTGGAATCTATGTCCTATGTTCTTACTATCAGATATCTCAAGGAGTAAGATCTCCCAGAACAACCATGCTACGTGAAAAACCGTGTAGCTGGATGTGAATGAGATGTTTGGTCTTCGAATAATTTTTTAGTATACCTGGATGTTCTTATTATATTTGTTGTAAAAATATAACTATGTTGAGATGACAATTTTTTCTTAGGGATTTTTCCTTTATGATCTTTTACTTTTTGTTATGGGGTGTCTCACTGAGTGTTATTTTACTCCCCCTAGTGTGATCAAGGGTTATCATAAAATGATATTATGTTATCCATAATATAATTGGAATGTCACTCATAATACACAACACATCATGTGGTCATACTATATGTAATCTAGAAGGCATGAAGTATACACACTATAGAGAATCCTTAAAGCATTGATTTAATGGGCTACTCAGAAGCCATAATGCGTCGAGTATTGAAATGTTTCCTTGGATAACATAAGTAATTGAGTCACATCAGGACAAAAAAGTTACCATGCTCCACTCCTGTCATCATCTCAAATCTAGAAGACTTCCACACTAACGGATAACCATAACAAAATATTCACTAATAACATATACTAAGAAAAAAAATCATCTACTGTAATGAAGATACAAAAAAACGTTATGGCACCATGACAAAAAAATCATGAAATCATGGGAAATATAGTAGATATATATAATGACAATTGAATCAACATCAAAATGGAAAAAATTTACTATTGAGAGGGTGATGAATACATGTTTCCTCTCTAGTGCCTTCTCACTCACAATCCCTCTTTTACTTTTTCCAGGTCTACTTTTTTACCCTTTCTCTAAACTCTCTATAAATCTTTGACCCTCTAAATATGGTTTCAATTAATCATTGGTGCCTTATAGGTAGGTTCAATTGTATGGAAAACATCATAGTTTACTCTGGTGCATAATACCATGGGTTTCTATCCTTGATTATGAAAATTACGATAATGGGATGGGATGGAGGATTGGAAATGGTTATGGACCACTCGAGAGAAGCCACTAATATTTTCTGGCTTGATGAGGATTAAAATATTTATGTTGATGGTTTTTTCATTGAGATAGTTCCATAGGGTGGTTTTGGTGGTACTGACGAATGTTGTTTGTTGTTGAGGCCCTTGGCTGCTCAAACCCCTACTCAAAATTCATATTCCAAGCCACCCCTCCATGTTGTATTTTTAAGGGTGATAATAAATCATTTCTGTATATGTGGTTTGGTGATCAAAGATATTTTAGGTGTGACTTGGGTCAGTTTTCTATTTTTATGATGGATACTACTTTTCTTCCTCGTAGACGATGTCGATGATCAGACCATTCAACCACCCAAATATCTATTCCGACCCCACATTCCTATGTGCCTCTCCTAGTAGGATATAGAATGGTAGAAAAAATATTTTTTTGGGATGTGTGGTTTTTGTGTCAATCAGTTTTTTAGGATCCCCCAGATTTAGTTATCTCTTTTGATGATGGATATTCATTTTCAGCATCTTAGATGATGGTGATATTCAACAATATCAATTACCAAGTCAATGGAAATGTTACTGGTTTTATGTATATGATTTATGATTCTTACTAAAATGAATTTTTGATGGTTCTGGGGTTTATTTATGTGATATATTGATCTATTTGGTGATTGTTTTTGTGAATATGTTGATTTGTGTCTCTAGTGTTAGTTATGCTCATTTTTGGTTGTGGTGGTGGCAATTGGATTATTTTAAAACAACGATAATATTATGATGGGGTTGATTTTATTAGTTTAGAGATGTAATCGTAGACTGTATAGTCCTAATGAGACAAACCGTAACACATGAGGTGGATAAGGACTCAGGTTCTTGAATCCTTAGGTGGTTTCAGGTTGTTGGGATTGAGGTGTGATTTCAAATTTTCATTTATGGTCTTGGTTGATGATTCTTTTGAATTTTTAATTTGAATTCTCTATGTTTATATAATATAATTTTTAAATGTTTAGTTACCAATAAACCAAAAACTCTATTTTTTTAAAAAAAATTAGTTTTATTGTAAATGATACCCTATAAATTATTATAGAAACAATATCATGTTGGGTCTCATGTGATACACACCCCCTATGTGATTCCAATTAACCCCACTGATCCATATTTTTCTATATTATAATAAATAATAAGTTTTACATTTTAAACCTAACAAAATTCAAACCATATAAAAGAATTAGAAGTGGGAAACAAAACATGTTTAGGCAAAAAGGAAGTTATACACCAAAGGTGTTCAAAATGTCATTAAAAAGGCTAAAATTTGTGGAGTTACATACCAGATATAAGCCCCATTTAAGATCTTGAACCGATGAATTTGAATCATCTCTCATAAGATCCTAAAAATGAGTAGTTATATTGTACCATGATTGGATGTATTCATCCGCATCGATCTTCTACTCATTGAAGTTTCAATCCATGATCCTATCTTGTTTTCTTATCGAATAAGTTGGAAATTAATTTGAATTAACAAGAAGTTACCTCTCTAATTTTTTCACCATCCACATATCAAAATCCTTTTGATATATAGTATCACAATTAATTTATTTAATTTAGTGAATATAAACACGAGTTGATTATTTGGTTCATTAAATGAAACACGTTTAACATTATTTTTTTCCATTTTAGTGGCCACACCCTTCTATTTCCCCTTCATTCGGCTTCAATATATTTACTCTTAGTCCAGCCTAAAGATCTGGTTTTGATTTTTTAGGGGTATTAAAATATTCCTTTAATTTTATTAACTCCGCCCTTTTGGATTTGGTAATCTCCAAGGATAGGGTTTCATTTCTTCTACTTTCTTGAGACAGGGGCAACAAAGGTGTGACAATGTGAATGTTCATGATCCATTACTAGTTGAGAATAAACCTAACTATCACTTGATTCTAGTGATCGATACCACCCATTCAATATTTTCCTACATGATATGAAATTTTATCCTCTTTTAAGATCTACATTATCCTTTACAAATCTAATTATATCATGGTTATCAATTAGAAAAACAAATAATTCATAACAAAGAAACAACTTTAGGAAAATATACATTGATTAAGAAACATCCTACTTCAGTATTCATCAACGAAAATGGAAATTATAAACCACCTTTTTATTCTGATGACTAGAATTGAATCCTAAACAATCAAGAACACCTCATGTAGTGCCTTTTTTTATATTTTTCTATCCATTACTTCTCGAGTATCATCAAAGGTTCCTAAAACAAAAAACAAATATTGTATTTCATTAGGATATATAATATTATAATTGGTGATATATTCTCTCTCCAGTATAATTTTTGAATTTTCATTTATCCCCAAACATGTTCAAGAAGTATTTTCCTCAATAATAATTGAAATAAGTTAATTGAAAATATATCTCTATAAAAATTCAAGAACATGTCTTGTCATCCATGAAAACAATAATTTAATAAAATGATATAATTGTCCTTAAAAATATAATAATTATCCTTTGATAATATTTCATAAATTATCCTTTGATAATTCAATGTAATTATCCTTTTTATAACCCAAGTAATTATTTTTTAATTATTTGTAATTATAATCCTTTAATAATTTAAAGTGATTTTGATTTTATAGTTTTTAATATTATTCATTTTATACTTTGTCATGATTATATTTTGGTGTTTTTTGAAGGTATACATCAGTAATTCAATATGCATATCTTCGATAATTAATTGAAATTAAATTTTTATATTTTTATTAAATTATCATTTAATATTTTTTATAACTATCATTTGATGATCTTTATAACTTGATTAAAACATGGTTTTATTTATTCTCTTAACCATTTTATTACCTTGAAATTTTATTACAAGAATAAAAAATGGGAAATAAATTAAATAAAAAATAAAAAACATATTTCAAACCCTAGATTTTATGCATACTGAAGACCAATAATAGGGAGGTCACATAACTAAATCTATGTTAAAAATAGAAATCATATTGTTGAATCCATCATAGTCTATTTAGAAGAAGATCTGGGGTCTCTCTAACTCAACAAGAATAACCAATACTGAAATCCAAAATGTTCATGTATATCAAACCCCCAAATAAGTATTAATCAGGTATTTCCTCGACCATCGATTTAAAGTGTGATTAAAACAAAAATTTATTTTGGAGGGTTTAATTTCACCCACATATGTTATTTAAAACATAAACAGGTAAAAAAATATTATTTACTAGGATTTCAGGTTAAGGTTTTGGGATGAAGAGGTCTTGTAGTGCGAGCCATGAGGAAGAAATTATGAGAAATGAATAATAGAATAAAGAGGAAAAGGAAAATGAAAAGGGTAAAATCATAACCCTTATGTGTTATATTACGAAAAACCTGATGAATACATTGGTTATGTCACAAATAGGGTAATTCCCACATTACTAATTTAATGGTAATAATAGGTCTCCCATATTAGACATTTTTCTGGATATAATCCATTATTTTAAAAAAAGTTCGCTCATTATATAATAAATTTAATATTTGTTTTATATCAATATTGAGGCACTATGGGTCCTAAAATATTATTTTGACTCGTTTTCTTACTCAAAATTATGTTAAATACTCTTATGTTTTTAAGGAAAATATAATACTCATTATATTAACAGATATTTTACCCTTACCTGATGAAATTTAATATTTATAACATATATTTTGTTGAAAAATTATTTTATCACATAAAATTTTTATAATTATAAACAAAAGGAGGGGTTTATCAGTAAAAATTGAGGATATTACAATTTTACCATCATTAATCTTTATTAATTCATCCATAATTTTACATTTTTTAAATACTATAAAATGGGAAATTTAACATTAATTGATATGTTTGTAGTAACATAAAACTTTGGTATATGTAAATACCCAGAATTTTTATGATTTTTTTTTAATTATATGGAAATTTTACGAGTCTGTGAAAATTGACGGCATGTGATTCTGAGGCTCGGAGTACCCGGAATGAATTTCTGAACATTTTTTAGATACATTCAGTAAACATGCGAGCGGAATTTTTTATCTCTTGAACTGCTTCTCGGAATTGAAATCTGAGGGCACCGTTGATCTCACAGAGCCTGTATTCACTTAAGGACACCTTTACCTTGACCTTAGTTAGTCGAGGGTGGAAGTTATCTTTTAACATATACGTGAAAGAATAAAATAAAAATAAAAATAGTTTGACATTTTTTTTATTTTTATTTGAAACTCCTTGTGGATATTTCACAGGTGGGGACAGCCTGAACTAAAACATCCCATGATAGGTTATGGATATGGGGACCACCCGAGTGTAAACCCCCAATTTGAATCCCTAGAGGAAAGGACCACCCGACCCCTCTTAATGGAGGAGAAACCTCTCAACTCCCTCTTTAATGAGGTGGATCCTCTTCATCTTCCTCTGCATTAATTTGGCCAACTTGTGTGTTTTTGCCAACATATTTTCTTCTTATATTAAATTACATTAGCACTAATTTTTTTTGGGTTGGAAAAGGAGAGAGCTCTTGGAGGATTATTTTCATCAACTAAGATGGCCAAAGAAGAACTTCTTCTCTGAACGAAGAATGCCATCAAAGAACGTTTTTTAGAATAAAGCTTGAGGATGACACACAAACCTAAAATCAAGGAAAACGCTGATGACCCCGACATCCATCTATTTCAAGAGATCTATCTTCTTCCTCATTAACTCAATAACGTCAAAAAGAATACGATGTAGGGGTTTATTGTTATATGATTATCACTTCCCATGTACTCCCCTTCTAATTCTTTTGCGGGATTGGGAATAGAGATTTACGAGGGTTGTGGGGATTGATGATTTTAAATATCTTCCATACTCGTTCTTGATTCATGATTACATTGAGCAACATGATACCGCTCTAATGTGGAGTGTGTGGGCCACACTAACAAGGCCTATCCTCTCTGAAATTCTTGTAATCATATGTGGTGTTCTTTGCAACAGAGGAAGACGAAAACCAGAGTGGGTTTTTGGCACCGATGATGCACGAGAACGGCAGCCGACACCTCATCTCGCTGCGAAGAAGGTGACCATGCAACGGTGCCACCCCATGGCCGCCACCCCGCGACCACCGCAGCCCCATGACCTCCCCCTCCTATGGGTTCTAGGCCGTTTACGGCTGAACCACCCTCCGGCCGAACTGCCACTTCGCGGCCGAACCACCCCGCGGCCGAGCCGCCCTACGGCCTTGCAGCACCCCCATGGCCGAGCCGCCCTTGTGGACCCCCCCCAGATGATCTTCCCCAGCTATTCCATCATGCGGACTCCACCATCCTAGTCGAGCCGTCCCAATGCTTCCCCCTCCTGGCCGAGGTGCCCCGGGGTGGGCCGAGCCGCCCCACGCCCTCGCGGCACCCCCCGCCCGAGCCGCCCTATGGTCTCTTCCCTCTTAGCCCAGATGCCTTGGGTTAGGTAGGGCCACCATGGGTTGCGCCAAGCCGTGCCACACCCTTGAGGAACTCCCAAGGCTGAGCCGCCATCCCCGGCTACAACGACCCATGGCCTCCGCTGCCCCGCAACACTTGCGGCCTCAGTGGCCCCTCGTGGACCTCATAGCCTACCGGACCACCGAGTGGGCCGGGTCGCACCATGGGCCGGGATTGACCCAGTGGGTTGAGTTGGGTTGACCCAAACTGAATTGACCCCTGCCAGGTCGGGTCGGGATGGTCTGACCAGGTCGCACCATGGCCAGAACTGATATGAACCTATACTTTACATGGGCCATAACTTTGGCACCAAACGTCTGTTTGATGAACCATCATCGGTGATGGAAATTTTGGATCGAGATGTAACCTTTGAGTATACTCCAATGGATATTTGTATTATGATGGGGTGTGGTCATGTTGGATCGAGCACGAATCCAACCGGGTCCCCGGGACTAAAAGGCTAATAACTAACAGACCGGGCGTCTGATTGAAACAGCTTTTATTATGTTGATACCCCTACGACGTGGAGAATATTTTAGATATCTCTTTATGGGACCTTGTTGTTGTTGGAGTATTGACCAGTGACATGTTGAGCAGATCCTCCCTGAGAAGAGCGATTATAGTGCGGGAACCCAGTAGTAGGCTGTGATGAGAAGACTGACTAGCGACCATGTGTGGGTCAACTCCTAGCGATCCAGTGTGGGTCAGCACCTAGCAATCATTTCTGGGACAGCTCATAGGGGTTATATTTGAGACATATCCTAGGGATCTTATGTAAGTTATATCCTTGCGATCCTTTGTGGGTCAGCACCTAGCGATCCTGTGTGGGTCTTTCCATGGCGTTGTCATGTGGGTCATCTCCTATAGATCATGTGTGGGTTAGCTCTTAGAGATCCTTAGTGGGTCAGCTCCTAGAGATCCTGCGTGGGTCATCTCCTAGCGATCATGTGTGGGTCATCTCCTAGAGATTCTTTGTGGGTCAGCAGTAGAGCCTCTTTATAGAGTAATATGATTAAACAGTTACAATTAATTATCTATACTATTGTACTTAAGTTATACTTGGTGTGATATGAGTTCGTATCTCCGTGGTACTTTTACTTTGTGGTAATACCTTGGTGGTATTCCTCTATGTGGAGTACCTGTGTGGTATTTTGCTTTGTGGTTTTCTTTCCATTGTGGAACAGTTGATCTTTGGGCTTTTGGTTTGGACCCTACGATACCTCATGATTGAGATGCGTATACTTGATAACTTAGTTATATGTATGGGCATATACCTAAGTAGGGCTGACAGTAGACATCATGATTTGAGGTTTATCGTTTGTGGATTTTATGAGACCTTGATTTTCTCAGGGCCCCTAAAGAGTATTGTTATACTCACCCCTAAATGGGCTACACCCGCACTTAGTTGTGTTTGGTGCAGACGATGAACATCGCTGACTGAGGAAGAGAGTACCAGGACTGGTCAGTACCCAGAGGTGGACCATACGACGTGTCGGTACATAGAGGAGACGGGCAGACGTGGAGTTCTAAAGAAGAGATCTGTACCTACACTTCAGGTAGAAACCTCATAGGATGATCTAATTGTTTTCTTTCTCTTTTTTCAATTGTATTTTATTTCAGTTGTACTAATACCTTTACTGTTGGGTTGTATTCCGGACCCTTTTACATTCATTACTCCTTTGGTTATACAGTTTTCTTATGTTTTATCTTGATGTGTACATGGTTTCATGTGTTTAAAGGTTATAATGGAAATGGATTCCCAATTTTTGGGAATACGCCTTTCAGTGCTAGTCACTAACCCATGGCCTGTTGTAGGCGGGTTTGGGGTAGTCACGACACGGGGCATGGGGGACGGGTTGTGACAAATTAGTATCACAGTGGTAAGTTATACTGCAGAACATAGGACTTTTATTTTCATTTTAATGGAAAAAGTGTTAAATGAAGTGAGTGTGGATATCAGTTTAGGGAATCCAGTGTTGGTGTGGTGGCCGTCGTATCCATACACCAGGACCTTGACTTCTGATTTATGACTTAACTCACGAAAACACTGATTGTGTGTTTATTTTCAAAAGTTTTCTTTGTGATATTTTGAGTCAGCACATCAGGTATAAATTATTGACCATAGATCACCTGTTTATTTTCAGGATTCCCCCATGCATACATCCATCTAGGGTTCCAAGAGTAGTACACACTGATATCCTACAAAGCGACGAGGCATCGATGTAGGGCCCCTTTCCAGTAGAAGCACCAGAAAAGGCACTAGTGGTACCATTACCCATTGGGATACCGATGTCACCTGCCCCAGAAGTAGAGTGTTCATGCTTAATGAGCGTGTTTCACCAATTCCAGCGCCAGAAGCCACCCAGGTTCAGGGGAGAGATGAACCCACATGCAGCTGAGGATTGGTATGAGGCTATAGTCAACGTCTTCCGATGGGTAGGGAAACCATCCGGTCTCTTGGTGATCCTTGCCGCCAGCCTTCCACATGAAGAATTAGGTAGATAGTGGATCTTGATTCTCCAGGTTCACGACGAGGTGACGCTTCTCTGGGCAGACTTCGAGAGCTTGTTTCGGGCAGATTTTGTCCCCTCGACTCTTTGTGCGGTGTGCATATAGGAGCTGCTTCATCCACAATAGGGTAGTATGAATGTAGCTCAGTATTTAGCGAGGTTCACTAACCTATCATGCTACCTTATAGATATGGTGTGGGAGCCATTCTTCAGGGCTCAGACATTTGCCAAGGGGCTTTAGTGATTGATTATGGATTCGATGATCTGAATCAGTATCCTGACGCAGGCGAGGGTGTTAGAGAGAGCCCTCTTAGTGGATTGTTTCCTTGATGAACAGTCACCAGCAATGAGAACCACTAAAAATCATCACATTTTGGAGTATTCTGTAGCTGGAAGTAGACTGATGTCGCAGAGGTCAAGAGGACCAGACCAACAGGTGCACGACCGAATGACTCATGTTGGTCGTGCGGGGCACCCGAGGCAGAAACAGACATACCAGGAGCAGGGATTATTATGCATGTGGAAAGAAGTGTCACATTTCTCATTACTGTCTCACCTGACGTACGGATGATTAGTATATGGTCAAAGGACCGCCCATGTAGAGATAGAGGTTTGACTAAGGAGGTCAGCAGGGAACAGTTGGACATGGAAGAGGAGCTAGTCGTACACCTGGTAGTGGGCGATGATTCTAGATGTTACCACCACCACCACTAAGAGGTCCACCCCGACCATAGGGAGCATGTGGAAAAGGGAGAGCTCAGATCCATGAAGCTAAGGCTTATGGTCACAGTGCTTCAAAGATGATACCAGGTATGATATATGTCCACTCCACCTTAGGTGGAGTACTTGTAGACACAGGTTCCAATCATTCTTTTATTTCCACTTCCCTCGTTCGAAGATCGAAGATTCTAAAGGAGCCGTTGGCTCAATACTTATGGCTAGAGACTCTTACAAGAGAGGATTAGATGATTAAACACAAGTGTAAGCAGTGTGAGCTTACTCTATGAGGTGATAGATTCGACCGGGATATCCTAGTACTAGCATCGAGGCCTTACGACATCATCTTGGGTATGGACTGGTTTATCTACAATGCATGCTCAGATAGACTGTATTAGGAAAAATTGCAGTGTGTCTACACGGATGGGACAGGGTTTACCTTCCCTGGAAAGAAGGGACCCTTTTCAGCACTTGATGGAATTTCCTGGAGGAGTGTGCAGTCAATCACTCATCATTTGGATAGCCTTACCCTCAGAGCAGTTGATGTGGAGAGTCTGAGTTATCCTGTAGTGGTGGACCAGTATGCAGATGCCTTCCCTGATGATGTTTCAGGTCTACCTCCTTGAAGAGCGGTGGAGATTTACGTTGACTTGTACCCCGGGATGACACCGATATCCAAACCAGCATATAGGATGGATCCCGTGGAGCTTCGTGAGCTACAGTTACAGCAAGAGGACTTGTAGGGGAAGTGATTCATTTGGCCCAGTGTTTCACCATGGGAAGCCCTGATTTCATCCGCCAATAAAGCACATTGGAGCTTGAGGATTTTTGTTTACTATCAGTGCCTAAACAAAGTGACGATGATGAACAAGTACCCGCTTCTGAGGATTGACGAAATCTTTGAACAGCTGAAGGTAGCACGATCGTTCTCATAGAGATTCCTCATATCAGGCTATCAACAGCTCAGAGTATGAGATTAGTATGTGCATAACACATCATTTAGATGTCAGTACAACCACTAAGAGTTCTTGGTTATTCCATTCGGTGTAACCAACGCTTCAGTAGTGTTCATGGGAATCATGAATAAGATCATTCAACCATACCTTGATCACTTTATAGTAGTCTTCATAAACGACATTATGATATACACTACTACTAAGGAGGAGCATGCCTACCATTTGTGGGTAGTAATGGAAACACACCGAGAGAACCAGCATTATGGTAATCTCTCTAAGTGCCAGTTATGGATCTCAGAGGATCACTTTCTAGGACATGTCATATCGGAGGCTAGAGTTGCAGTTGATCCAGCATAGACTGAGGTTGTACTTTCTTGGGATCCACCTTGGAGTGTGATAGAGGTAATAAGTTTCCTGGTTTTGACTAGATATTACTAGAGGTTTGTGCCAAATTTCTCTAGATTTTCATCACCTTTATCAGCGTTGACTAAGAAGGGGAAACCCTTTGGGTGGTCAGAGAGTTGCCTGCCGAGTTTTTAGGAGCTGAGGAAGAGGATA
The DNA here is from genome assembly GCA_963277665.1 of Viscum album. Lineage (NCBI taxonomy): Eukaryota > Viridiplantae > Streptophyta > Magnoliopsida > Santalales > Viscaceae > Viscum > Viscum album. The sequence goes on along the minus strand of OY728141.1, from coordinate 510,216,239 downwards.
ATGAGTGCCCCCATGTTGAGGCTTCCAGAAGAGGTCTTAGGGTATGTATTCTAATCCAAAACATCATGGAATAGACTCTGATGTGTCCAGATGTAGGAGTGAGTAGTTATCACATATGTTTCTCGACAGTAGAGACAACATGAGAAGAATTATGCTACCCATGACCTAGTGTTAGCAGCAGTGGTCTTCACCTTGATGTTGTGGTGACATTACTTGATGGGAGAATGTTTCACAGTCTACTTCGTTCACAAGAGTCTCATATATATCTTCTCTAAAAAGGAATAGAACATAATATCGTAACATTGGCTTGGGTTCTTCCAGGTCTATGAATTAGAGATAGTCTATACTCTTGGGAAGGAGATTGTTGTAGCATATGCACTCAGCAGGGGATCTGGTATACAACTACTAGGTGAGGCGATAGAGCAGCTGGGCTCTTTGCAAACGTCCATTGTGGATCGGGGTGGAGCAGTTTTTTTGCAGTCTCTTACAGTCACTCCCCAACTTCTTCAGGGAGTTAGAAAGGCACAACAAGGGGACACAGACTATGAGACACGACATGCTTAGGTATCCACTAGACATGCACCTGATGGATTTTCTGAAGTTGGGGAGCACGTCATCCACTTCAGAGGACGTACCATGGTACCATTGTCACTTCGGGGGGGGGGGGGGAGGGATGAAGGAGTTCCAAACATACCCTCTAGTGGTACATCCATGAGTGGTGAAGATATACCAGGATCGCCGACGACAACACTGGTCGCCGGGAATAAAGAAATAAGTTGCAGTGTTTGACTATTGATGCCTCACTTGTCAGTATGTGAGGGTGGAGCATTAGGTACTAGCATTCTTGGATCTACCTTTAAAGGTCCTAATGTTGAAGTGGGAAGGTATATCCATGGACATCATGATAGGACTTCCTTGTTCATCCAGTTTTCATGTCTCTATTTGAGTGATCGTTGATTGACTCACCAAGTCAGTCCACATCCTACTGATCCGAGAGCAGGGTTTAGTAGAGAGATTGGGATGCCTCTATGTTATGGAGAATGTGTGGCTACATACAGTACGCTCGATGATTTTTTCCGATCACGATTCATGTTTTACTTCTAGGATATGAAAGGGGTTGAAGGAGGATTTTGGGATGCTTCTTCATTTGAGCGCAACCTTCCATCCTAAGAATGTTTTCCAAACATAGTGGACCATTCAGTCCCTTGAGGATATGATACGTGCTTGCATCCTCAACTATGGTCGTATATGGGGGGATCAATTTCCTTTTGTGGAGTTTTTATACATCAACAATATCACACCACCATTGGGAAGAAAACTTTTGAGGTGTTTTACTTTCAACCTTGTAGATCACCTTTTTGATGAACTGACCTAGGGGAGTCAACACTTGTGTGACCATAGATGGTATGAGCTACCACAGTGAAATTTCAGATCATCCGGGAGTTGATAAAGACTTCAAAGAGTCTGAAAAATTCTTATACTGTCATGAGACGAAGACATCTAGAGTTCTAGGATTGTGACCATGTCTTTCTATGGGTCTCACCTAGAGGAGGATTGCAGAGATTTGGTCGAGGTGGAAAGTTATCTCTGAGTTTCATTGGACCTTTTCAGTTCCTCAATAGAGTTGGTGTGGTATCTTACCTCTTAGCTCTTCCACATAAGTTGCACTGGGTGCATGACGTCTTCCACGTATCCCAACTGAGGAGATACGTGCACGACCCTTCTCACATCATCGACCATGGCGAGTTGGACATCGATGATGGGGAGACATTTACGGAGGTTTCCGTAGAGATTGTTGATTGACAGGAGCGAGTCGTCAATGGATGGTCGATACCTATGGTGAACATTCCCTGGTAGCACGAGAACCTCTAGAAGAGCTCGTGGGAGCGGGATGCTCAGTTGCGTGCTCATTACCCTCTATTGTTTACCTAGTTTGAGTTGTGGCATATGGGGACGTAAAGCCCTAAGGTGTGGAGAATGTAAAGACCCAGAATTTACATGTAATATTGTTTCAAATATATGGAAATTTTACGAGTCTTCGAAAATTGACGGCACATGATTCCAAGGCCTGGGGTGCCTGAAATTAATTTCTATACTTTTTTTCAGGTACGTTCATTAAACGTGTGGGTGGGGTTTTCTAACTTTTGAACTGGTGCTCAGAATTGAAATCTGAGGGCACCATTCATCTCGCAGTGCCAGTATTATCTTATGTAGACCGTTTCCTCGACCGCAGTAGGTCGAGGGAAAAAGATATCTTTTCACATCTTTAGGAAAGAATAAAATAAAAAAAAATTGTGTAACACTTATTTTTATTTTTATTTGAAAATTCTTGTGGATATCTCATTGCTGGGGACCGCCTAAACTAAAACCTCCCATGAGAGCTTATGGAGGTGGGGACTATAGATCCTAACATCCCATGAGAGGTTATGGTGGTGGGGACCACCCGAGTGTAAACCCCCAATTTGAATTCCTAAAGGTGGGGACCACCCAACCTCTCTTAATGGGGTAGAAACCACTCGACTCCCTCTTTAATGAGGAGGAACCACTTAAATTCATCTACATTAATTTTTCCTACTTGTGTGTGTATGCCAAACTATTTTATTCTTATGTTAAATTATATTGGCACCACATTTCTTTTGGGTTGAAAAAGGAGAGAGCTATTGGAGGATTACTTCCTTCAACGATGAACTCTAATGAAGAGCATCCTCGCCGAATGAAGGACACCATCGAAGAACATTCTTCGAAATCAAGCGAGGGGACTATGCAAGAACTGACAATCGATGAAAACGCCGACAACACCGACATCCATCTATTCCCAACGATTCATCTTCATCCTCGCGACCTCGTTGATGTCAAGAAGCGGACGAGTAAGTTTTTATTTCTATATGATTATCAATTACCATGTACTCTCATTCTAATTATTTTGTGATATTGGGAATAGAGATTGACGAGTGTTTTGGGGATTGATGTTTTTAAATATCTTCATTACTCATTCTTGATTCATGACTATGTTGATCCGCTTGCTACGACTCTAATGCAGAGAGTGTGGGCCAAACTAACACGGCCCACCCTCTCCACAATTCCTGTGATGATATGTGGTGTTTTTTGTAACGGGAGAATACATTAACTAGAGAGGGATTTTGGAACCTATGAGGCATGAGAACGGCGGCTGACACCTCCCTTGTCGCGACAAAGGCGACGATGCAACGATGCTACCACGACGCCGCCGTCCTGAGGCGGCCGCAGCATGTCCTTCGCGGCCTAGGCCCCCGCCACCCGCAGCCTCCGTGCTGTCCGTGGCCGAACCGCCCCATGGCTGAGGTTGCCGATAAACGGCCGAACCGCCCTGCAGCCGTTCCCCCACCCTGTAGCCTCGCGACATCCCCCACAGTCGAGCAGCCCTTGCGGAACCCTCCCGGCTGAGCGGTCTCGTGGCCGCCACCCCCCCCCCCCTGACCGAGCCGCCCCACGGCCTCCGCCCTCCAGAATGAGAAGACGCGGGACAAGATGAGCCGCCCCATGCCCTCGCGAAATCCATGTGGCCAAGATGCCATCGACGACCAATCTGACCCGCAACCTCCACCACCCACAGCACATGCGGCCTTCGCGGCCCCTCGTGGCTGTCGCGGCCTGCCGGACAGCCCAGCGGGCCGGGACACACCAGGAGTCGGGCTTGACCTAGCGGGTTGGGCCATGTTGACCCAAACCAGGTCAACCTAGGCCAGGTTGGGTTGGGTCGGTCCGACCGGGTCAGACCAGACCTAGACCTGATACGAACCTATACTTTACATGGGCCATATCATTGGCACCAAACGTTCGTTTGAAGAACCATCAGCGGTGCATGATATCTTGGAGCAAGATCGTATCTTAGAGTATACTCCACTGGGGATTTGTATTATTATGGAGTATGGTTAGGTTGGATCGAGCATGAATCCAACTGGGCCCTCGGGACTAAAAGGCTAATAACTCACAGATCGGGTGTCTGATTGACGCACCGTCTGTTTCGTTGAGACCCCAATGATGTGGTGAACCATTGAGATAATTTGTATTGGGAATTATTGGTATTTGGAGTATCTAACAATGACTTTTGGAGAATATATGACAGGAGACGAGCAAGCATAGTGCGGGAGCCCAGTAACTGGTTGTGATGAGAAGACTGATAAGAGATCCTGTGTGGGTCATCTCCTAGAGAACCTGTCTGGGTCAGATCCTAGAAACCATGTGTGAGTACGCTCCTAGAGATAGTTTTTGGGTCATCTGCTAACGATCCTATGTGTGTCAGCTCCTGGCTATCCTGTGTGGATCAGCTCCTGGCGATCCTATGTGGGTCAGTTCCTAACGATCCTCTATGGGTTAGCTCCTAGCGATTCTATGTGGGTCAGCTCCTCGATATTTTGCGTGGGTCAGCTCCTAGCGATCCTATGTGGGTAATCTTCAAGATATCCTATGTGGGTCAGTAGTAGATCCTCATTATAGAGTATGATGATTTAGTAGTTACATATAATCATATCTACTACTGTACTGAAGTTATACTTGGTGTGAGCTGAGTTCGTACATGTGTGGTACTTTTCCTTTGTTGTAATATCTTGGTGGTATTCTTCTTTGTGGTGTACATGTGTGGTACTTGCCTTTGCGGTTTTCCATACATTGTGGAACAGATGAGCTTTAGGATTTTGGGTTGGACCCTGTGTTTCCTCATGATTTAGATGGGTATACTTGATAACTTAGGTATATGTATGGGCATATATTTAAGTAGGCTAGATAGTTGAATTCATTATTTGAGGTTTATCATTGTGGATGTTTTGATACCATGAGGGTATCGTGGTCCATAATGAGTACTGTTTATTGTTATCGTTGCATGGGCTACACCCGCACTACATTGTGTTTGGTGTAGACGACAGAAATCACTGACTGAGGACGAGAGTTCCTGGAATAGACGGTACCCGGATATAGACCATACAACGTTGCAGTATGCAGAGGAGACGGGCGTATGTGGAGTGCCGAGGAGGTGATCTATACCTACCCTTCATTTAGGAACCATGGACTGTGATGTAGTAGTTGTCTTTCTATTTTTTTATTGTATTGTATTTAAGTTGTACTTGTACCTTTACTATTGGGCTTGTATTCCGGCCCCTTATACTTTAAATACTCCTTTGGTTATATTGTTTTGTTGTGTTCATATCTTGTTGTGTACTTGGAAGCATTTTTTTACAGTTTATAAAGTCAATTCCTTCCACAGTTTAGGGAATACGCCTTTCGATGCTCGTCTGCAGCCCCTGTCCTATAGAAGGCGAGCTTGGGGTAGTTGCTACACGTGCCCTAGGGGACGGGTCATGACAGTATACATGACCTAACATTCCCTATACTAATAAAAATTCTAAAATTCCATTTTTCTTGGATTGAATTATTTCTAGGATTCATTTCATTCAATTTGAAAAACTTCATAATCAAAACATATGTGCTCACAATGAAGAAATTAAATTTCTATCCTTTTGAGTATACTGAATTGGATAACATTGTGTAAATAGATCATAAAAAAGATAGATGACTCCAAGTGGAATGATTTTAGTGGATAATGAATTTCATTTAAATTGATAATGTCTCTAAAAAAGGGAATGATTGTATCATTAAGGTGGTCAATCAACTCATGTAATTTGATGGGAATTGAAAATCATTCCAGACAAGAAATGTTCACTTCAGTAAATCATATATAAATTCTACTAAACATCATATATCTGGGATTTATTTAGATTATATATAACATTTATAGTAAAAATATTATATTTGATCAATTTTAGATATTCATCCTTTTATGGGGTTAAATATTAATCAAAATTATAGATAAAGAAATGAATAGAAAATAATTCAACCATATTTATTATAAATGTGTGCCTCCATATTCATTCATGTATGTAAAAATATTTATTAGGAGGATAGATATGTCCAATGGAAGAGTGTCTTGATTGATTTATGTCTTATTTTGTTATTTTATTCTCGCTTACTACCATGTTCTTCAAAACCACTATAGTGATTAATCTTGAGAGATTCTCTAAATATGATCATGATCCTTGTTCTTGTACTCTTTGAGATATTAATAAACATTCCACGTGTGACAACCTTGGTATTTCTATGAAATAAAATTATTATTTACTAAAATTTACGATTCTTATTTTAATTATATTTAATTTAATCATGTATATAGGTTTATAAGTACCCTTAAAAGATATTATATAAAAAAAGTATAAACATAATATACATTTAAAATTATTATAGCTATTTCATGATCGAAAATTTTTATTCCTTAAAGATTAAGTTTTTTTATTAAATGAATTATTATAGATATATGTTAAAGAATTACTTAATTATCATATATTATATCAATATAATTGAAGATTGTTCAATAAATATTTCTTAATATTTAAGATTAGATTATATGATTTTTTATTTAAAAATACATGCATATATATGAAATAATGGGTTTTCTCAAGATCATATGATTTCATATAATATTTAGATTTTTGAATTATAGTATTTAAATTTGATAAAATTGATATCATTTTTTAATTATTAATTTTATAATTATATTAAGGTTATTTTTTTAATTCCTTTTATTTTTTTTGGATTTATTAGTAAAAATATATTTTTTATAAACATATTATCTTTTATGGCATCATAATCACAAAATCCTAGAATTAAAATTTATGAAAACTATTTTCTGAAGAAATTAATTATCTAATGAGTAATATAATCAATATAAAAATAGTACATTATTTTTCATAATTGATGTTTGATATTATGTATTCAACTTTATATATTGTTCTAATAAAATGATTTGGTACTTTTCTTTTTATTAAGTACACAAAAGATTCTATTTTGTTTGGTATATATTTTTTATTCAAATTACTCTCTTATATTTTTAATAAACCAAAATATTTAATGGGAATCATTAATATTATAAATCATTGGCATAAAAATTATACATTCATTTTATTAATTAAAAAATACATTATTTTTTAAAAAAATAATTTTTTTCAAATTATCCATACTCATATTGACATTAATTATGATCAATTTCATACATTTAATTTAATAAATGTTTCATTATAATTTTAATTATAATTTTAAAATTATGAATTAGATTCGAAATTTTTTATAATCCTAAAAAGAACTTAACTTCGTAAAATTTAGTTATCATGATAGAGACTAAAATAATGAAAAACATTTAAAACCAGGTGGTATGGTCCCTAAATAACCCAATAATTTATCATTTAAAGTGCATTAGAGATATTGTTTTGACCTTTACTTATCTTATTATATCTATGTTTCAATATGAGATTCAATTTTGTTAAATATGAAATTCAATTTAAATTAGGAAATTAATATTAAAAAAATGACCCCTCTCACATATAAAAGGAACAATACACCACCCATTCCAATACAAAAATAAAATATAAATTTCTCACTATACTCTAAAATATTTCATTTCCTAATTATCCATTCATACATGGGTAGATTCATGAAATAAGAGATTTCCCATATTCTATTAAAAAATAAGAAGTCTTCCAAGAGGAGATATAAATTCTTCCTTGTATGTAATAACATCTTATTATTCCTTTAATTTGTATTATTTATCTACCTGTTATAAATTCTTATTTACCTATTTAATAAAAGATATATTTTTTAATAAAATTATTTATTTATGATATTATAATAAACCCACTTCATAATCATACAAATCCATTGATTAGAGTGTTTTTTATTTCAGTCTGTATAAACAAAAAATGCTAGAAATTTTTATCTTGTATTGTTATGGAAACAAAATTAGTAGTAATATATGATATTAACAAGTGAGTATTTATTTATGGTTTTATAATGTTAATGTTGATATTTGACTTATTATTAAATAGCATCATTTATTTGTTAAAAAATAATAATAATAGTGAGTTATGGATTTAATCTTGGATAACCATATCAAAAACTCCATGGAATGCACCTATAACTTTATAACACATTATATAATTTCAATTTTAGAAACATGAAAATTATTGAGATTATGAACTCATGGATGTGTATTGGGTTTCAAAACCATTACTAAAGAATATATAATATATGGTTGAAACAAATAACAAACCATTATCAGTATAAACTAAAAATATAATGAAACTATTTAATAAATGAACATGAAATATTAAGATTATGTTCTCCATAAAATATTATTGTTTTATATTTTCATTAGACTTGTTTTATGTGGAATATTATATTTTTAACATAATATTTTCTTTTATAGAATCTCACCTCAAATTTAATGATCTTTATAATGTTTTCTTTTCTAATATCATGTAGATATCGAAATTTTATACATTAAAATTATTATTTAAAAATATTTTCAGTTCATTGTTGATAAAACATTTCATAGTTTCTTATCATATTATTATTTATATGATACACATGTCTTTATAAAATTTCAGTTCTTTTTTGGTACGAATTAAACTGAAATGTTTCATGTATGTAGAGTCAACCATATCTCCTCTTTTTGATGGGAATTTTATTACACTTTGTCAATATTCCTTATTATGTTTTATATATATTAAATTATATAGTGAAATTTTTATTAAGGTATAGTTTTATTATAATATTATTTATTTAAAAAATAACTAAAAATATTATTTCTAATATTGTCCACAATATCCATTTAAACATTTCTTTACAAAAGTGTGAAAATAATATCTCTGAAAAAAAATCTATGTGAATTAAATTTATAGCCTTTATCTATGTATTTATTAATAAACATAATTGTAAAATTTTTCATGGTTTCCATGAGTAAATAATATTTTAATTAAAAAAAATTATGTACAATTTATCAAAATAAAGGAAAATTTCTTCTAATCTTTCGGAAAAATTTAAAATTATTTTATAAATTTTTTTCTTCTTTGTCAACATCCTTTAATATCTCTATATGTCATTATTTATATTTTATATTGATAATATAAAAAATATTTCTTTTAATGTAATATGATAAAGTTTTAATAAATATTTCATCTAACCAATTTCTTTCCCACAGGTTAGTCATTGTATGATTTTATTATGAATGATTTCATGTTCATTGTATTTTTACCATGCTAGGTAAAAATAATTTTTCGATGAATTAATGGTCATATTTTTCCCCTTATGAATTTATGTATCATAATTTATTTTTTTCATAAGGGTATTTCGCATTAATTTTTTTTCTTCTGATTATGTACTCCATCAAACTTCATATATCTCTTGACATTTTTTCTCTCTTTCATTGCATGTTAATAAATGTCATGGATATATTCTATAACATTTAAATTATTTTAATATATTTTCTAGTATTGAATTAAATATATACCCATTACTATGTATGATTAATTTTTTAAGGGTATAACTAATAAATTTATAACATTTATTTACTATAAAAATATTAAAATTCAATATAAATTTTATTTTATGGAAGATGTTTATTTTTTACTAAGGAAAACTGATTATATTTTTTTTATTCCCTATTTCATATGATCAATGAGTTGAAAAATTATAGTGATCAGTGGGTTATGGAATTATATATCTTCCTGATTCATCGGTGGGTCACATGAGGAAAATTAATTTGTGTGTTTTATATATTCCGAAACATTTATTTATAATCACTAGTTATTAGGCCTTAATGGTTTGATTTATCTATATTGTCTTAGAATGAGGTCTTGATCATATGTGTTTGATTTATCATATTATATATTCCTTAATAATGAAACAATTTTTTATTTTTCATGTGATTATTTACTTTTTCATGTTATCCGTGGATATATTTTATGCTAATGATATCATTTATATATACTAGTTTCATTATTTATTAATCATTAAAAAATATAAATTACTTGTTTTTTCCAAGATACTATCGATTATATGAAACTCCTTTTTAATAATCTATGATTATCCCTTTTTATTATTTTCCCATTTCCCTAGGGAATAATGAATATTTGTAAGTATAATTGAAGGATATACTATGAGGAATAATAATATTAACAAATAAATTTTTGTGGAAAAAATGGGAAAATATTGAAATATATGAATTTTTTATGTAATGAGATTCATAATTATTTAATACTTTCAAAATAATGTGCATTGGATATGTAAATATTGAAATTTTATTCATATATAATTTTATTATGGGATGGTTTTTTTGGGGGGATACATATGGTTTCAAATCAAGTGTGTAATGAATATGTTATAGTAACATATCAGTGGGTGGGGAAAGGGATACTATAATTGGAATCTTCTCATTGATTAGGTAACTGTATATTTTTGTCTTTTATTAAATAAGGATATTTTATGACTTATAAATATCATTTTGGTTTAATATGTTAATTTGTGGTGATAGATTCAATGTTACAGAAACCCTTTTGGGGACTTACAAAAATGGATTTTAAAGTGAATAATTATATTTTTGGAGACATTTATATTGATCTTTTTAGTATATTTTACTGAGGTATATATAACACTTGGGATTAATGTATAATTTAGTGGGATGTTTGATGGGGTCATTTGGATAAAATTATATTATATTTTTTTAACACAAGATTAAAGGTAATGATACACCATTCGTTTTGTTAGTTATTTGACATGGATGTAATTATGTGTTTTTTGAGGAAAATGTTATTTTATTTTGAGAAAAAAAATTATGAGATATTGATAAAAAAATGGGAAAAAATATAGTTTCTGGAAAGGATATTAAATTTATATTGAAGTAAGTTCATTTTATTTTTGAAAAAAATTTCATGATTAAGATATATAAAGAAAATTATTTTGTGTTTTATGATTTAAAAATTTAAGGATTAAATATTTATTAATTTTTCATACGGTCTTTTCTCATGGATATTCAGGTTATTTTATAAAAACTATAACCAATGTATGGTTTATAAAATATTAGTGGTTATTTTTGATAATCAAGTTTTATGTATTGTAGAGATAAAGGTTACTTTTGTTTTTACATATAGCATGGGAACTATGTTTTATTTGTTTTTAGGTTTTAGATATTATTATTTAACAATTTAGGTTAAATAGTTTTTTTTGATTAGTTTATTTCCTATTAAATGTCTTATAATTAAATATATATATATATATATTTAATAATAATAAATATTGTTTATGACAATAGTTTCATGTTTAAATTTATATATAATGTTTTGAAATGAAGATGACATTAAGTAAGAAATTTTTTTATCGATTTGTAATCTTTACACTGATTTCCATAAAATAATATTTTTTATTAAACAAAATAATAATTTTAGTTTCATTTGATAGATTTTTATATAGAGAACAAAGTAATGGGAGTTTGTTATAAGTGTGGAGGAAAAGGGCACAAAGTACGTGACTGCAAGGGTAAGAAAATGGTTTTAAATGTACAATGCTTCATTTGCAAGGAGTTTGGACACTACGCGAACCTATGCCCCAGTCATCAGACTATGCCGCAAATGATGCTATTGGATAATAATCAAGTTATGATACTACCACAGATGAAGAGGAATGATTAGAGTTCTTATGTTGATTATGTCAATTGAGTGTTGTATCAACAATTTACTTGTTATAATAATTATGGAGTATATAAGGATTGTACTGCAGTACTATTTCATTAAGGACTTGAGATTGTGTGGAACAAAGAAAAGTGACTCAATAGCAGGATAACTTTTTGGAAAATATATGGTTGAGAGAATGATAAATCATAATATAGTTCTGATACTGAGGTAGTGATTTTGGAATAATATGTGATTGTTTTGGATAAATTATATTGGATATTCTTGACTACCTTGGAACTGATTAATGATTTTTATATTCCATCGTTGTTGGGGTTTAAACCATTTTTGGATTAATGAAGTATATCCAGCATTCTATATGGAATAAGGGAGCATGAATGTAATCAATAAGGAATATGGTAATACATGATGAAGGTATTCATATGCTATTACGGGGTAAAAAGGATCTATATTATGTTTACCCTCCTTATAAATGTTAGACTGTGAGTTTGGACAGAAGTATTTTGGATAGTTCTAGTTTGGATTATTTAGGATTTCCATAAAAGGACAACCCGGAGGTCGGGTGGCAACCCGTCGCGTCCGGCAAGGCTGCGAGACTTGAACCCGCAACCGAAGGGCGACAAGGGTGTATCACCTACCACTGGCCCATGAGATGTCCTGGATTAAATAATGTAGTTTTTATTAAAAGATCATGTAGATGAATTATAAATTCGTTTATTTTGGAAACCTATACGAATAGTGTAAATAGAATGTTTTTACATTATATTATCTTTTAGAGTGAAAGATGAGTTTGTGGTAGAAATTTATTAATGGATAAAACTCTAATTATAAAGTAAGTATATCCCCTTATGATCTTAGCCAATCTCATAAATAAATTCCTCAATATTAAGAAAAGCAACTTAGAACAAAAATGATTTCCTAGATGGTACCTTAAATCATCACTAATTTATGGCTTTGGGACTGTTGGCCTTTTCATAGCCATGTTCTCTACCACTCTCCATCAGATAATTGATGGTTAGATTTTTCTTCCATATCCATATTTTCCTACATGGAACCCTAGTATGTGTTATTTTCGGTAATCTTCATACTTTCGACTCTTTATTTTAAATAGAGGCCTCGTTAATTCATTTTTCGATGTGGGATTTCAACTAAGATATTTTGAAACGTCAAAAATGTGTTATCCCAATACCCTATATTTTGTTGAACCGATGGTACTTCAAATCATCATAGATTGATGAGTTTAAGGACCTCAATTATACACTTGATTGTGATTGATGACCTCAATCACTACCTATAAATATTTACGTTTTCCCTCCGATTATATGTCTCTAATTGCCACCAATGTTCTCCTAATCAAGATCATAATTTGGTGGTGACCCTTTCATTTCTCTTTTCCTCATATTAAGACTAAATTTTAGTAACCCAATTTCCGAGGTGGGTTTTCCCACAAATATATTATCTATTTTCAACCTTTTATTTTCGAAGAATAATTTCAAATTGCGAGGACGCAATTTATTGAAGGAGGGGAGAATGTAACACCCCAAGATTTCATAGTGTGTTATTTCTTCAAAATAATTCAATAACTTTCACTACACGCAACACCGAGTTCAATTGAACCATGACTTACCAAAAAAAAGCCATTAAAAGAGGTCATGAATAGCATTAACTACATTTTTAACTTTATATAATCCTTATAATTTTAGAATCCATATTATGAGTTTCTTAGTCATAATGCAAGAACATATTCATTTTCAGTATTGCACTATTATCAACTTTTGATAGTGAAACATTTTTAAATACAATATTTTAAACTTTTTGACTAAATTGAGACATCAAAAAATTTAAAATGAAACATCCCAAGCTTCCACGGTACGCTTTCCTTTGAATAAAACAGTAGCGTGTGTTGTACGCAACGTCGAGTTTTAATACACACCACAACCGATCAAACTAGCCGTTATGAATAGTAATACATAAATTTTGAAATTATATATATTTTATATTTTTAAATGGACTTCATTATTGGATTCGTAATATCTAATTTAACCTAAGGTGAAATTTTGGTACTTTTCGGATAACTTTCATATTTTGATGAATAGTGAAAATTACTAAATTTTAATTAAAAACAACTTTTTTAATCAAAATAATTAATAGTGATAAATTATGAATTTGAGTGGTTTTAATGTATATTTAGAATATATTTTTACCATTTAATATAATGTTGGTCATTGGACATAATTTTACAATTAAACCGAACATAAACAAGTGTCAATCTTTTGATAGTTATTATATCTTAAAAACACGCTTTTTGTTTTGACAGCGGGAATTAATTTTAAATTAATTTCTGCCACTTCTGTGTTTTGAATTTAGAAAAATGGATTCCATATTTGGAATCAGGATGTTCAAATTGTGTAAATAGGTAACTTTTATTTTTAGACATTTTGAATAATTACTGCGGTAAATATTTTATTTACCATGGTTAAGGGTAAATCCGGTAAATAAGGGTTAAAAAATAATATTATAATAATAATAAATTAGCCTAAAACGTGTCTTAACCCTATTGGTTGATACATGGTCGAACATGGGCATCTTTGGGTCTATTTTGGGACCCCATGGATCCACTTGTAAGTGATAATGACACTTTATTTTAATTAAGTTAAAATGAATACAAAAATGACACAAGCATATATATTTTAGAAAAACAATTGTTACATAGGGTTATATATGTTGGATTTTAGATTATAAATATTAATTAGAAAGATAAAAAGATTTCCTACATAATTATATTTTATTTATAATTTTTAGACATTAATTAATTTATTTTATTTATGACACAATGATGATGCAGTAATTACTATAATAGTGAAAAATTAAAATAATTGATATTATAAATACCCAAATAAATATAATATGAAACTTTTAATGAATTAAACTAATTTTCTAGGATAATATGATATATTAGGATTGATTTAATTGACTTTTTTCGAAGTAATCAATCTGTTATGAGTTTCACAAAAATCAACTATTGAATAGTGTCAAAATTGACATAAAAGAGTTCTTAAAACAAATATTATATTATTAATTGATATTAAATTCCTAAAAATCTAAGGTTCGGCCAAGAGACTTATATCATGATAGGTTCATCATTAATGTACCACTTGGGGGTCTCTTGGATGTATATAGTAAGTTTATTAACCATATTATATAAAAATACAAAGAGACATTGTAAAAGTGAAACTAATTAACTTAGAGTTAATACTTAAAGATAAGGTTAATATAAGTACCCAAACCTGTCTAAATTCTATTGGTTGAGTGGTTTTCGACCTATCCCCACCTTAACCTTTGAATAATCAACTTTGGAGCCATTAGAAACCGAATATGAATTTATTATAAATTAATATTTCTAGCTTTTCCAAAGGTGCACCTCACCCCTATTATAAAAGGTCACTCCTCCTTCTCATTTCTTCACACCTTCAAAGCCTTTTGGTTCGGCCAAACTCTTCCCAAATACTCTCCCAACATCCCTCACTACAACCTAGAGGCCTTAGTTTTATCAGAAAGCCAACCTAAGGAGCCCTTTTGATCAAATCAAAAGGAAGAACCCGAAGAAGAGGAGGTTAACCTACCCCAACCAAGGAAAAGTACAAGGATGTGAAGATGTAAGTTATGAATGACCTGCAGGGATATTATGAGGGGATTATAGTGTGGAATGTGGAAACATTATGTTGTTGTAGTAGTTTTTCATTTTATGATGTAATGTAAAACTTATGAATATATCTAGTGTTTCCAAGGCTACTAAACCAATCGGTCTTTCGAGATTTGATCCTTCTTGTGATCATGCCAATGTTATGTAATAATGCACCGACTCTGGGTAACTAGGGTCGGGGCGTTACATATTCAACTTGATACAATTAGTGATTCTAACCAAATATATGGATAAAAAGTAATTTATAATACCTTTAATAGAATGTATTGATAACTTATTGAATAATATTACCAATTTGTTTCAATTAATTAGGGTGTTATTACAAGTTCAATCATCGACTGTGTATCTCAAATCCTCTGCATTCATTATTTATGATTTATTAGAACATTTTCCTCTTTCATTAAAAAATTTGAAATGGAATTTTTTTTCATAAATGATTAACTCATATCAAAATGATGTAATTTTTAAAGTATTTGAATCATTCACCAAACAAGAGTGTTGATCTATTATTTTTTAGAGCTCCTATATTATATTCTAATTATACTTTCATTATTTATGAAAATCAATATTGAAGAGGTTTTTAAGGATTATGGGATGTTATATGAATTTGAAAAGGGAAGGAAAATGGGGTTTAAACATCAACTTGGATGAAACCATAAATGATTAATTAATGGAGATATAAAAGGAAATAAAAAAACATATTTCAAAATTGAATACACACATTATGAAGAAAATGTTTAAGGGGTGTGTTTGAGTGAGTATAAGAGAGAGAAAGAACTCAAACTATCATAAATATTTGGATAATAAGACAAATTTAAGTGTTCCACTATTTTTATTTTTCTAAACATAGGGTTTTTTTAAAAATGATTATATTTTATTTTGAATTTTTTGATCACCATTCAAATTATATGTCTTAAAAAACGAGACATAATATGATAATGAATGGATTCAACATGATTCTCTATAAGACAAACTTTCACCCATAATTAAAATTAATCTTGTCCCCATATAAAAGAAAAATACATAATCATCAATGAATAAAATATATTAATGAAGAGACTCTCAAACACATTAATTTCATCAAATCATGTATTCAATATTCAATTGAATATTGGATGGGACATGTTCGTGCACATTTCATGTGGATATAAAAAGGAAGGCATTTTTTCACTCAAAATACTTTCAAAAGGAGGTTTAATATATGGTCAAGGAATGCTATTTGGATAAAGTGATTCATTGTGCATAAAAATTACTTATATCATTTTCATGTATATGAAAGCTATGAAACTCCCAGTAAGGGTTGTAAATATCCATATTCTATGTTATTGAAAATACACACACTGGGAAAAAATTCATTTATTAAAATTACATTAAATTTAAATTTTTACCTCATGTGTAGTGATGATATTAATTTTCCAATTAAAATTAGGGATCCAAAAATATAGTGTGATGGAGAAAATTTATTATTCAAAATTGGTGTTGAATGTAAAAAAATTGAGATGAGAATTTATTATTAAATTATAATGTGATGTTCCCTTTATTGTAGTTAATGATTTTTGTTTTCATTTATATGTGGTTAATATGCTTCTTCCACAATGAATTTAATTGTTAGTGGCCATATATTATATATTTACTATTATAGGATACCTATAGTGAGGTCCATATCACGTGTTCTCAATCAAACATTTATGGGAAAAGGTTGATTCCTGGATGGATAAGAACAACCTCTTCCTCAAGGAATTCTCACTAACTAAAGAAATTTTTTATAAAGATGCACGTGATAGATTTTGAAAAAACATGTTTAAAAAGGTTCTTAGTGTCTTTTTCTAACCTGTATAGAAAATAACAATTAATTATTTATTGGAACATCCCCAAAAATGATTTCAATTCAATTTAATAACACTTATTATCTGTTGAATATGAAATAGTTGGTTCTCTATTATAATGTACATTATGACACTCAAGTCACATCCTCAATTATGATAATATTATTGTGGTCTGAATTGATGTTTTTTGTCATTGAAAAAATGGTTCTTGTATATATAGTGAGTTATGAAGAATGGTGTAATTTAATTTGAATGAAACTATTTATTATATTTATTAACGATAAAAATATATAAGAGGTTATCAAATTAATGTCATTGAGTAATAAAAATAATTTTTTAAAATTATCATTCATGACCATATATGTTTGGGATCTGGTTTCTATAAATTTTAGTATATAATCATATCCGTACTATAAGTTCCAATCCATGCAAATTCATTATTGATGAATGGTTTAATAATCATTTAGTTTTAATATGCTATGAGATCTGAAGATCTATGGACCTTCAAATCTATCAAACATGTCAATAGTGTATGACTCATTCAACTGTGACAGACAATATAAAATTAAAAATCATAAAAAATGGTTTCCCTCAGTCAATATATTATTCCCATTTAAGGTGTCACTCTAAAGGATTGTTTAGTTATACATATAAATATTTATTAATTTGTCTTGGGGTATAGTTTATTTAGGATAAATTTGGAAAAATGTATAAAAATATAATAAAATATTTTATCTAACAAATCCCATATAAACTAATAGAATGAAAATAATAAAAAAATGGATATAATTGAAATTGTGTTGAGGGAAATGATATTTAATGAATAGTCTCATGTTACTACCAAAATGGAACCTGAAAATACCTACCAGAATTCCCAAAGTGTGTTCCATAATAGAAATGTTTTGAAAAAAGCACTAAGGATATCAACTTACACAAGTTGGATTGATTTCACCCTCACATAAGTATATCAACATGAGGTGAAAAATACACCATGAATCTGACATGAGCCGTATATATCTTGGACATCCAGGAATCTAAAATAAGTTTTTTCAAAAAATATATATCATATATATAAGAGAAAAAAATAATCTGCAAAATACCTATATATTTATCACCAAATGAAATATTGTGAAAGAATAAATAATTTTAACAGTATATAACATAAAAAACATATGTAACATATAAAATATCATAAATATAAAATGGAAACTGATCAACACCAATAAGACCATAATTCGACCCATTTTCGCTCACAATATCTAGCCATGTTTGAGAACTTACCTAGGGAACAATATCAGATACCGGGTACATGATAGACAATTTTACAGCTGCAAACACACCCACACACATGCACACATACCAATGTATATCTTGGGTGTGAGCCAAGAATTCCAAATTTAATTTTATAAATGAGTAATAGAATTACATCAATGTTTAATTCAATGAATTAAATATTGAAAATAATTTATAAAATGGGGGGTTTCAAATGAGAAATCATAAATATAAAAGTATCACATTTAACAACTTTTTACAATATCGTATTGTAAATGCCTTTTTGAAACAATCATGGAACATACATCCGAAAAAAAATAATAATAAAAAAATTTAATAAAAAATATTAAAATTAAAATCTATTTCAAAACATGAAATTATAAAGTTAAAATTCATATAAAATCCAACAATTTGAGCTTCTTTTATGAAAACTTGTATATAATAACATTTTAAAACAAACACCACATTCCATATAAGAAACCACACATCCCAAACCACTTATAATTTTTTTAATGTAATCCAACTCCACAAATAAAATAATAGAATAAGCAAAGCATTCTACATGATTTCAATGGAGAGGAATAAACTAACCAACAATCAAGAAATAGCTCCATTTAACTAAGTTAACTATTGAGAATAAAATCTAGGTATATGATTCATGTTCCCCTAAATAACAAAAAATAGTATCTGAGATACATTAGAAACTCACAAAGATCTAACTTAAATGATATTTAACATTATTAATCTAAACACCCTCTCTAGGGGCCCCTTATGTGGAACCGGAACATCCTTCTTAGGGCCATTTTGGGTACCTGGGTATATAATAGTCCTCTTGGAGTGGATAACTTGTCTATGACGTTGTAATTTTTTTACACACTATTATAGAATAACATACATCCATACCATTTACTATGATACCAAGGGTTACCATAATATTAATAAATAGAGGTGAGTAATTAAAATGAACCAAAAGATTAACTCATAAAAAAAATTTAAGAATATTCAAATAAACCACATCTCTCCTCAAAACCCCTCTCAACAAAAAACCACTTTTCACATCATTTCATAAGAATAAAAAATAATCATCCCCTTGGGGTACAATCTATAAGGTGTTGAGTAGAGTCTATAAGTCTCATCGTTTTGGGTAGTCACAACATAAGAAAAATTAATTTATAAAGTCAAAAATGATCATTTTAAAATCAATATTTGTATTCCAATCCATTTCATATAATTTAAAATCCATATGGAAATTACTCTTACCTATAAAAAGGTAAAAACCCGGAATTTTTTATCATTGTTTCCTCCAAATTAAGTTTATAAATAATTTCTTGATTCAAATGCACCAGTGAACTAAAATTAACTGAGACATATTAGATGAATATTATTGAGAAATGTATATTAAAAATAATAAACTCTATAAAATAAAATTACTCAAATCATGAAAAATTTCTTACATTTATGGGGAAAATAATAAATTATATTTTATATTAACAAGAATTATTCTTTCTAAAATAATTTTTTTCAACGTCATTTTTATTTTATGTTAATAATTAAATAATCCAATATTAAATAAAAATATATAATTTTTATTTATATGAATACATATATTATCATTGATTAAATTATAAATTGATAAGAAATAATTTGAGTAACACTTAATGTTTAAAATATCATTTTATAATAGAAATGGTTTGTTATTATATACTGTATTTTCATCTAAAGTCTACATTTTTAAATTTTTTAAATTCTATTTCAACAAACAAAATAAATAATTTAAATTGAATAATAATATTATATGATGATTAATTTTTGAGATTTTTCAAAAAATGATTTTATGAAAATATTTTAATATGATGTTCTAATAAATATAGTTAAGTTTTATGTCACTATAAATATAACTGTATTGAATAAATATTTATTAATACTTATTTTCTTGAAAAATGTCTATTCCATAATTGGTATTATATATTTTAAAATATTTTTTATTTTTAAAAAATCTTTGATTAATATTTTAGAACTCATGTAATATTTTCTAAAACATTATTTCGATACATTATACATTATTTATATTAATATTAATTTTTGACACTTTATTAAATTAAAGGAGAAATAAATGAATTTCAAATTTATAATCAATAGTTAAAATTTGTCGCATAAGAATACAATTTTTATTAAGTAGAAGTATTATGCTGACTTTGGTAAAAACTATTTACTATAGTAAAAGTTCAAGTAATTAAGTAAATTATTCAAGGGTAATGGTTTTGATAGAAATTTGAAACACATGTCAAAAACCATGGTTAAGGCTATATCAACCTTTTATACCCCCAATTATTCACCAAATTTTGGAACCACTTCCCTTGAGAGTGACTTCTAGTTTTATAAATATTTTTGGTATTTAAAAACTATCATCCCTTTTCACCTATTAAAGGGGAATTTATCTTCTCCTCCAAAGAACCCCTAAATATATTTTTCATTCTGAAAACAATCCAATTTTATATAACCTTTAAAATTATTTCCACTTTTTTCAATTATTTTCATAATTTATTATCCTAATCAATCCATTTCCAAGGGATCATACAAGGATGTCTCAAACTCATCATTACGAGCAATCATTTTTTCTTTACATCATTACTTTGTATTTTAGTTTTTGATCTCAAATTTTCAATTAAAAATGTAATAAAATTGGTATTTCTCACTTGATAAATGTTATTATGATTTGGTAATAACCATTAACCATGTTTTCCATATTCCGTTTAGAAAAATTAAAATGAGATTCATGAGTATGTGAAGACTGTCATCTCCATTATGCAATGTGTTTCATTTTCCTTAACCAAATTACAAAGATGATAATAATAGGGAAAATAAAATATAAGTATTATATTTTAAAAAAAATATCAAAAAACAATCAAATTTATTACCCTTTTTACTAATTCAATGGGAAAATAATCATGTATGCACAAGTACGAGTGGACTACCACATCAATAAAATAGTATATTATGTTTTTCACCACCTCCATCATAGATGGAGGTAAATTATAAAATATAGGTATATATTATATATATGTGTAATAAATATAGTTAATTAGGGTCTTTATGGATATCATAAAAATTAGTGATCTTTATAATTTATCCATCAACACAAATAAAAAACATGAAACTTATTCATCACCAGTGTTATCTACAAAAAAATTAAAAAACAACCATAAAATTGAATTATTACATTATAAGTCCTTATAAAACATAAATTCAATTGACTTATATTATCTAATAATATTATTATTATCAATGAATGTGATTCCTAATCGATATCAAAATTCATGCATGAAATAATTTATATTGCTAACACTTGAAGTTAAAAATAAAAAATAAGTTGATAATATGTTGATAATAAATGATTATAAATGCACTGTATAAATTTTTAATGTATATGGATAAGGTTATGAAAAAGTATATAATAATTTTTATTTTATATTTATATGAGTCGAGATTGTATTCAAATATTCTGGAATAAAGGGAAGAGGTTTTCCTGACTTATATATTTTATTTCGTTCATAATCACTCTTCATTCATAATTATATTTCATGATTTACTCTCATTAGCTTATTATTATGTTATGTTTCATTTAAATCATCAATAATTAGGGAATAATGTTTTAGAAAAAACCCCCCATTATGTTTTTATTGTTTCCCAAAAATGAATCTTTCGAATTATTAATTATTATTTATTCTAATGGATTTTTTCCATATCCATGTGTTTTCATCCTTCTAATGTTCTCGATACCCTTATTGAAAGTCATGTTTATTTCTATCCCTAATGATTCATACATTACCCTTTATTAATTTTGAATTAATTTTTCATCCATTAAATGTTGGGGTCTTCAATAAAGGTGTCATAAAATATTTAAATGGTTGTTTCTTCTAATTATCTTATATTCTTACCTTATAATTCACATTTTAACAAATGTTTTATTTCATAACAATTTTTTATAGAAATTATTAATGTTATTTTTGATAATGTTCATCTAAAAATTCTTAAACATATTTTAGTGAATGTGATGTGAAAATCATTTCCTTTTTCGGTAATATTAGAAACTATTTTTAAAAATATATTTCTTATGATTTATCTTAAAATTTAGAAGGGTTATACTATAATAGAGTATTATTTCATAATTCCCCCTATATATGTACATCATAAATAATTATTTTTTTTAGTTTTTTAATCAAATTCGCATTTTGTTCTTTTATACCTTTTAGAAAAATATAGAAACTCATTTTTTCTCATGATTAATTTATGACTCTTTGAATAAGTTTTTGCAATAATATATATGGATAATGAAAGGACAGGTCACAAGTTGTCTTCCAAATAATTGGTCATGGTTTTATTTCTTATTATATAATTATTCATGTAGACACATTGGGTTTTTCCTAAACAACATAAATTTAATTGTTTACAAAATTAAATGGTGGACATAGTTAGATTTATTCACACAATATTAAAAATTTTATGTTTGTTATAATTATATAAAATGTTACTTATTTCCATACATTTAAATTTTTGTGATATTCCACGTTCTAATAATTGCTCACTTACTCATGTTATGATATCATGAATTTTTTATTTTTTATTCTGTTTCCAAGCAATGTTTTTATGACCATTATTTTGTATTACATTTCTATTCCATGATCCTAAAATCTCAATAAATCATTATTTTTTTTATTTATGATCTCACGATCAATTTATCCAATATTTATATATTTCATAGGTTTTCCCTTTTTTCTTGTGATTTAATAGTTCTGACTAGAAGAGAAGTTTCCTCGATTCAACATTCCAGCTCACCAATTTCAAATGATTCCATTCCTCTGGTTATAAAGAACATTATTTCAGATGATATTTCTTAAATCAAGTATATAATATCATGCGTATGTAAACATGTTCACAAGTTCTATAAAATATTTTTTTATGTAGATATTATCCGATACACAAAAAAAATTTCTCTTTACAATTGGAGACCATTTTAGTTATATATTAATTAGGCAATGGTATAAATTTATTTTTTATTTATGATTATCTTGGGACTTCCTATTTATTGTCATAGTAGGTTTCATATATTTATTGATAGTAGCATAATTTTTTTTTGCAAAAACCCTTGGGAAAAATCTATGTATTAGACTTAGTATTAGATAAAATCATGATGTTATGATAAAGTAGATATTTTTTGGTTCTCTATGAAATTTCATCCGTTTATAGTTGTTATAAGTAGTTGTATGATCTAGAAAATATGTACATATGGTTATAACACCAAAAATGATGGATTTTATATTCACTCAGTCATCACATGTTGTATGGAAAAAAAGTTCTTACTACCACTCCAGTTTTAAAAATATGGTGGATATGATTTCATTAATTCACTATATCTTTATGAACCATTATGAGGTATTTGATTATATATAAAAAGTTTAGTTTGATAACTAACCATGGATAGCCAATATTAATGTTTGGATATTATTATGTAATTTTATGAACATTATTTACCAGATATTTTAGCCAATATCAAACATTTATCTCATTGATTTTCCTATATCAAGTCCCAAAACATTATTTCTTATTAGAAATGTTTTCTAAGAAAGTTGAACATCCACCTCTGGTAATAGATATTGAGTTACTTGAGAAAACCCGTAGTGGAAAATGATTATATTTAATATTTATAAATATTCCATGATTGAGATTATTTATAGGATACCTCCTACATATCAAAATAATATTCCATTGGTTGAATGTAAAAAATATTGGGTATGGACTGGACTTCCCAACGTAAATCACATAACATCTATTAGAATAAAGATATATCTTATCATATCTGAAATCAAAATATTATAAATAATCAATACGAGGAGGATTATTAAATCTATTTAGAAGAAAATTCAATAACATGGGTTATGGTACCAAATAATGAGAATCCCTTAACTCAAATAATATCAGAAGATGATGACATTGATGTCATTCCTTTTTCTGGAATAAACTAATGTATTTAAAGATGAACTACTAAGTTTTACACAATAGAATGAGGTTGAGTGTTAAATATAAATTATACATTTTTCTTTGTATATAAAGACCTGGAAATTTCATGGAAAAGTTTGTATTAAATACTTTGGAATTTTATGTGACTGCTGTTTCTGACGAAACGTGATTCTGAGACCCGGTGTGCTCGGAATCAATTTCTGAATTTTTGTTCGGGTACGTTCAGTAAAGGTACATGCAGGTTTTTATAAATTTTGAACTGGTGCTTGTAATAGAAATTTGAGGACACCGTTTAACTCGCAACACCGATATTCACTTATGGGGACCTTTAGCGTAGTTGCATTTTATGTGGGTTGAAAGTTATAATTTTGGGATTCGTAGAAAATTAAATAAAATTGTTGTATTTTACAATTTAATTTAATAGGTATTTATTTCCTCCAAATGGGAGTTGGGGTGGGGCCCACACCCCACATAACCTCCCATGAGAGGATTTAGTGTGGTGGGGCCCACACGAACCCAAACCCTTTTACCTACACTCTTTAACTTCCATTAACCCCTCTCACAACTCTCCACCTTCCCACTTAAATTCAAAGTCTCCACCTCCCTCCATTAAATTTTCCAACACCCTTAAATTAATTAGTTGATCCACAATTAATTAATTAATTTATGTATTCGAATTTTGGAAAATTCATGTTGATAATAAAATAATAGCCTAAGATATTATTTTTGGGTTGTCTTTTGTTGTGTTGGGGAGGCTCTAGAGAGTTAGAGGAATAGTGTTTCTCTCTCGACGAAGAACGGTGATGACCACGAAGAACAATGTCCACATCGATGAATAACGTCGATTCCACCGATGAATGATGATGTCTCTTCCATCCTCTTCCTCTGCATCAAGGGTGATGTCACATCTCGCGAGGAATGCCATCTACGACAACGAATCTTCCTCTATCGTTAACAGGATGACATCGTTCTCCGCGACGCCCGACTACCGTGACACTTGTATTCCGCGGCTCAATGATGAACAAACCTCAATTACGAGGTAGGTTGATATTTTATAATTTTATATATCTGATTTATACCCTCTAACATGGGCGATTGATTTGTTGGGTGATTATTTGAACCACAAACATGGTGGGTACGGGCTAACGAACAAGTCCAGACCCACTGCCAACACGTTCGTGATGCTTGATTTGGTGGGTGACATGTGAATGGAAGGGAACAGACGTTTTGAGGCCGTTTCAGTGTAGAGAAAAACCTAAGAGGGCCGAAGGAGCTGATGGGAGGCAACACGGACCACTGCAAGGACTCTGGTGGCCTGTAGAAGAACGCGGCGGCGCGGGTCGTCGGAACCGGCCGGCTGCCTCGAGGCAGCGGCGCCCTAGCGCGCCGCCGGTGGAAGACCGCCGCGACACCGGTCGCAACAGAGGTGGAGCGGAACCCACGCTGCGCGGGGTCTGAGTAGGCTGGGCAGTGCTAGCCTGGTGCCGCCGTTACGAAGAATCGGGGGAGACCGCGCGCACCCCCTCCCCCCCCCCCCTCGCGCGGCCGGCCACCTGGCCGGATGACTTGTGCACAGGCCGGGGCACCTGTGTGTGGGCCGGGATGGCTACCACACGGGCTGGGCATTGCCCGCCAGGCCGGGCCGCACCCTACCGGCCGGACCCGGATCCGTGTCGGGTTGCCCGGTTCGGGCCGACCCAGGGCGGGTCGGGTCGGGTCGGACTGGGCCCAAACCCCCTTCTTCGGACCCATTTTAGTATTTCACCTATAACCTGATATAAGGACCTCTGATCGATGAACTATGAGTTTCATAGGATTCCTTGGACCGAGTCAATCATTTCGGTATATTACACTCATCTTTTTGGCGAAGTTATGGTATGGCCAGGTTGGTTCGAACTCGAAATCAACAGGGCCCTCGGAGCGGAAACACTTATAACATAATGACCAAACGTCTGATTGGTGTGCCGTCGACTAGGTTGGATTACTTTTGACTAGATGGTCCTTTTGACATACTCCGCGTGGGATTCAGATTAGATTGGAGTATGGTCGTGTTGGTTATATATTAAAAACAAACCGGTCCCCTGGAACGGAAAATCCAATAACTCACAGACCAGTCGTCAGATTGACCCACCGTCTGTTGCGTTGAGACCCCTATGACGAGGCGGTCCTTTGTGATACTTCTACGTGATACATAGTGAAACTTGGAGTATCAGATAGAGGATTGTGGAGCGGAACCTCCTAGTGACGTGCGAGCAGATTGCAGAGACCTAGTAGCTGGCTGAGACTTGATGACTGCTGATTGATCGACTCGGAGTGATTCGGATGGCCCAGTGGGGAGCGCTTGGTCTTAGTAGCAGACCCATGGCGGACGAGCGCTAGGTTTTAGCGGCAGACTCGCGGTACTCTATAGGAATACCTCTGTAGGCTATGAGGGTGAGCGCTTGGTTTTAGCGGTAGACCCATGGTGGGAAGCGCTTGGTTGTAGCAGAAAGCCCAATATACTCGACATGTGGAAGACTTTATCAATCCAAGGTTAGTGGGAAGCGCTTGGTTGTAGCGGAAAACCGACTATACTCGACATAGGAGGATTTCTCTAGCAGTCGTGGGTTCGAACATCATGAATGAAAATCTTGGTTTGAGCTAATTCAATGACCTCTGTGTTTTCCACATGATTGAGGTGGGTTACTTGATAACATAGGTATATATATGGGAATATACCTATGTAATGGTTATCCATTGAAATCATACTTTTTGGTTTATACTTGTTGGATTTTGTGAGACCTTGAGGGTCTTGGGGTCCCTACTGAGTATTGTATTACTCACCCCTGCACGGGCTACACCCGCACCTCGTTTTGTTTGGTGCAGACGACAGAAAATGCAGACATAGGCCGAGAGCGCATGGACGGGGCAGTACCTGGAGGTGGACCTTATGAAGTTTCGGTTCACGGTGGAGTCTGACGGATGTGGAGTGCGGAAGAGACCAACTATACCCACCCTTTAGGTAGGAACCCGGAGGATGATCCAGGAGCTGCTTTCAACTTTTGGTTGTTTTTATTATCAGTTGTACTTTCTTTTAGTTGTAGCTATACCTTTTTGTTGGGCTTGTATTTTCGGCCCCTTTGTACTTTCATCACACTTGTTTTACATTTTTCATAGAGTTTTCTTCCTCTTGTACTCTGGTTGAGTGTGTTTACATTTTCTAAAGGTAATTCCTACCCAGTTTTAGGGAAATTACGCATTTGGTGCTAGTCTCCAGCCCCTGGCCTATGGAAGGCGGGTTTGGGGTAGTCACGAAGCGGGCCCCAGGGGACGGGTCATGACAAATTGGTATCAGAGGGGTCATCTCTACTGTATAAATCAATAATATGATCATTTTTTAATGTGTAGAAATAGTGTTAAGAGTATTGAGTGTGTTTTTAAGTCCAGGGAGTCCAGTGTTGGTGCGGTGGCCGATGTATCCATACACCAGGACCCAGACATATGATTTCTGACTCAGTGCACGAGAACACTAATTGGATGGGTGTTTTCAAAATTTTTATTTAAGTCAGCTCAAACCAGGTCAGCTCACTAGGTATAATCTTTTGACCATGTCAAATCTGTTTCTTTCAAGATGCCTCCCCGCGGATGACCAGTTAGAGCCCCAAGAGTTGTACGTACTGACAGCCCGTAAAGTGACGGGGCCTTGGTACAGGTCCCTCTTCTAATTGACGAACCAGCGAAGGCACCGACGGTACAAACCGAAGTTGGGAAACCGATGCCACTAGCCGCAGCAGCAGACGATGCATGCTTCTTGAGCGCGTTGCAAGAGTTCCAGCACCAGAGGCCAACCAGTTTCTGGGGAGAGAGGGACCCACAGGGTGATGAAGATTGGTTGGAGGCAGTGGTGAGTGGTTTCAGGCTAGTAGGGACATCAGCTGAATACATGGAGATCCTTTCTTCAATACTCCTTCATGAAGCAGTAGAAAGATGGTGGAGCCTGATTCTCTAGATGCACGAAGAGGTGACACTTCTATGGGCAGACTTCGATAGCCTATTCCGGGTGGAGTTTATCCCAGCCACCCCATGAGAGGTGCGTATACATGAGCTACAACATCTAAAGTAGGGTATCATGAAGGTGGCGCAGTACCCAGCAAGATTCCCCATCCTCCAACAATACTACACTAATATGGTACAAGAACCATTATTCAGGGCCTGGACCTTTGAGCAGGGACTCAGGTGAGAGATTAGAGCTTTAGTTGTCTCCCACAACATCCCGACATAGACAGGTGTGTTGGAGAGAGCTCCCCAAGTGGAGAGTTTCCTTGATGAGTAGTCTCCAGCAGTGGGACCCACCACTAGTTGACATGTAGCGGAGTCTTCTGCAGTTGGCAGTAGACAGATGACACAGAGGTCCAAGAGGACTAGACCCACCAGTGGTCGAACGCATGACTCAGGATCGTGTGTACGAGGAACCTGGGGTGGATAATGACTTACATGGAGCATACGGTGTTACTACTGCGGCGGAATTGGTCACATGGCATGTGACTGTCCGACCTTCCATACAGACGATCTGAAGATAGATGAAGGACCTCTCAGGCAGAGGCATAGGTTCGATCGAGACGTACCGTAAAAATTAAGTGACCATGGTAGAGGAGCTGGCCATGCATTTGGTGTTGGAAGTCACTTCGAGGTGTTGTCGCCACCACCACCAGGAGGTCTACCCCGACCACAGGGAACGGGTGGGTAGGGGAGAGCACAACTTCAGGCAGCTGAAGCATACGACTATGGAACTCCAGAAGTAGGTGGATAAGAGCGGGACTAGTTCCAAGCATGGATGCCTTTGTTCGTGGTGCTTCTTGTTTCCTTGATGTTTTTGTTTATGGTTGTTATGTGTCTTTGTACATTGCACTGCAGTAATAAAAGACACTTGTACTTGTGACGTTTTCTTCCTTCCTTTTTGTGTGGTTAATACTAAGAGGCTCCAGTTAAAACTGTTGACTTGACCCTCACTTTAGAGATTCCTACTAGAGGATACCCAGTGACCACACACTGATTCCGACAGTGTGACTCAACCCTTGGAGGCGAGAGTGACGGTTGGATCTCTTTGTAGTAGTGTTTAAGTCTTATGATGTTTTCCATGGCATGAATTAGTACCGTTCATGTCAGGATTGAATTTATTAGGAAAATTAAGTGGTCCATCTAATGGATGAGAACATATTTCTCTTTTAGGCAAAGGGGACATTATAGTAGCTCTTGTAGGACCAGAGATGGTGCAGGATATGACAGAGAAGGTGCAAATCATCCCGGAGCAGATGAAGACTTCACAAAACACACTGTAGTCCAATGCTGATAGGAGGTGAAGACCACTGGTGTTCTAGGATGGTGACCACGTCTTCCTATGGGTCTAACCACGATGAGGTCTACGGAGATTTGACCAGGGCGTCAAGTTATCTATGTGCTTCATCGGGCATTTCCAGGTCCTTAGGAGAGTAGGCAAGGTGGATTCCTGCCTATCCATTTCACCTCAGTTGCATCGGGTGGATGATGTCTTCCACGTATCTCAGCTGAGGAGATACGTACACAACCTATCCCACATCATCAACCATGTGGAGATGGGCATTTATGATGGATAGAATTTCACGGAGGTTCTGGTGGAGATCAAGGATCAACAAGAGAAGGTCCTGCGTGGATGGTCAATTCATATGGTACGCATTCACTGGCAGTACAAGAACCTATAGTAGATCACATGTGAGCGGGAGGCTCGGATGCATACTCAGTACCCCCATTAGCTTCCCTAGTGTGTGTTGTAGCTTTACGGGGACATAAAGCCCTGAGGTGGGGGTAATGTAAATACCCGTAAATTTCATGGAAATTTTTTTCATAAATACTTTGGAATATTATGAGACAGCGGTTTCTGATGGCACTTGATTCTAAGGCCCGGTGTTCCCAGAATAAATTTCTGATATTTTGTTCGGGTACGTTCAGTAAACGTATGTGCGGGTTTTTCTAACATTTGAAGAGGTGCTCGGAATTGAAATATGAGGACACAGATTAACTCGCAGCACCAGTATTCACTTAAGGGGACCTTTACCACAGTTGCGTTTTATACAGGTTGAAAGTTATAATTTGGGAATTCATAGAAAATTAAATAAAATTGTTTTATTGTACAATTTTATTTAAGTGGTAGTAATTTCCTCCAAAGGAGAGTGGGGGTGGGGCCCACACCCCACATAACCTCCCATGAGAGGACTTAGTGTGGTGGGGCCCACACGAACCCAAACCCTTTTACCTCTCCACTTTTACTCCCTTTGACCCATCTCTTAACTCTCCAGCTACCCAATTTAATTCTAACACTCCACCTACCTCCATTAATTTTGCCAAACAACATTTAATTATTTAATTGACCCACAATTAATTAAATAATTTATGTATTTTAATTTTGAAAAATTCATGTTGAGAATAAAATAATACCCTAAGATATTATTTTTTGGTTTCCTTTTGTTGTGTTGGGGAGGCTCTAGAGTGTCATAGGAATAATGTTTCTCTCCTGACGAAGATTGGTGATGACCACAAAGAACGACATCCACATCAATGTAGAATGCCGATTCCACTGAAGAACGACGACTTGTCTTCCTTCCTCTTCCTTCTTGTCAAGGGAGAAGACA
Organism: Viscum album; assembly: GCA_963277665.1. Taxonomy (NCBI): domain Eukaryota; kingdom Viridiplantae; phylum Streptophyta; class Magnoliopsida; order Santalales; family Viscaceae; genus Viscum; species Viscum album. Next base: position 510,185,230 of record OY728141.1, on the reverse strand, counting down.
CTGCTCGTGAGGAACGTCGTCTATGACAAAGATTCTTCCTCCAACGCTGACGGGACCACACCGTTCTCCGCAAAACTGTCTTCCGCGACGCCCGACTACCGCGATTCTCATCTTCGGTGGCTCATCGACGAAAGAACCTCAATTACGAGGTAGGGGTATTTTATAATTATATATATGTGATTTATACCCTCAAACGTGAGTGATTGATTTGTTGGGAGATAGTTTGAACCACTAACACGGTGGGAACGGGCTAACGAACTAGTCCAGACCCACCACCAACTTTTTAGTGATGTTCAATTTTTGGGGTGATGGGTGAACGGAATGGAAACGACGTTTTGAGGCCATCATAGTGTGTTGAAAAACCTGAGAGGGATGCAGGCGCTGACGAGAGGGAAAAAGGACCACCGAAATGAATCTGGGGGCCAATAGAAGATCGCAGCGGCATTGGTCACCGGCATCCGGCACCGGCCGACCACCTGGAGGCAGTGGCGCCCTAGCGAACCGCCGAAGAAGACCACCGCATCACCGGCCACGTCGGCGATGGAGCAAAACCCGCACCACGCGGGTTTCAAGGATGTTGGGCAACGCCAGCCTGGCACCCCCATTATGAAGAACTGTTTGAGTCCCCCCCACACCTCCCCCCTTGCTCAGCCAGCCTGGCCAAGCCGCGGCTGGCCACTGGGTCGGACCTCTTTCGCACGAGCTGGGCCGCCAGCCGCGCGGGCCGGGCTGCCCTCGCGCGGGCCGAGCCGCAACCGTCAGGTCGGGCTTCCCTTGTCAGGTCGGTCCATGCCCTACTGGGACGGACCCGGATCCGGGTCAGGTCGACCTATTTTGATCTGACCCAGGGCGGGTAGGGCCGGGTCGAACCGGGCCCAAACCCCCTTCTTTGACCCATTATAGTATTTCGCCCATAACATGAGTTGCGGACCTCTGATTGACGCACAATAAGTTGTGTAGGATTCCTTAGATTGAGAAGGTCGTTTCAGTATATTACACTCAAGGTTTTGGTGAAGTTTCTATCTGGCCGGGTTGGTTCAAACTCCAAACCAACCGAGCCCTCGGAGAAGAAACAATTATAACTTAAGGACCGGATGTCTGATTGACGTGTCGTCAACTACGTTGGTTTAATTTTGATGAGACAATCCTTTTTACATACTCCACATGGTATTAAGATGAGATTAGAGTATGTAAGGGTTGTTTTTAGCTTAAAAACCAACCGGGCCCCTGAAACAGAAAATCCAATAACTCACAGACCGGGCATCTGATTGACGCGCCGTCTGTTGAGTTGAGACCTCTATAATGAGGCGATCCACTGTGATAATTCTAGGTGATACTTAATGACACTTGGAGTATCATCTTGAGGCTTTTGGAGCGGACCCTCCCGGTTATGAGCGAGATGATTGAAGAGACCTAGTAGCTGGCTGAGACATGACGACTGCTGATCGATCGACTCGGAGTGATTCGGATGGCCATGTGGGGAGCGCTTGGTTGAAGCAGTAGACCCACGGATGATGTGCGCTTGGTTGTAGTGGAATACATGTGGTTCATGATAGAAGGTGTACCTCTATAGGCAATGAGGGGGAGCGCTTGGCTGTAACAACAGACCCATGGTGGGAAGCTCTTGGTTGTAGAAGCAGGCACACAGTACTCGACAGGACGAGTACTTCAATAGTCCATGGTTAGTTGGAAGCGCTTGGTTGTTGCAGTAGAACCACAATACTCGACAAAGGAGGAGTTCTCCAGCAATCTTGGTTTTGATATCATGAATAAAAATATGGGTTTGAGCTAAGTCAATGAACATTGTGTTTTCCTCATGATTGAGATGGGTTACTTGATAACTTAGGTATATGTATTGGCATATACTTAAGTAATGGTTATCCGTTGAAATCATACATTTTGGTTTATCCTTGTAGGATTTTGTGAGACCTTGAGGGTCTCGATATCCCTACTGAGTATCATTATACTCACCCCTACACAGGCTACGCCCGCACATTGTTGGGTTGGATGCAGATGACGGACAACGCTGACGAAGGCCGAGAGCACCAGGACATGACGATACCCGGAGGTGGACCTTACGACGTTTTGGTTCACAGTAGAGTCTGATGGACGTCGAGTGATGAGGAGACCAACTGTACCTACCCTTTATATTGGAAATCATAGGATGATCCAGGATCTAATTTCACCTTTTAGTTGTTCGTGTATTCAGTTATACTTTCTTTCAGTTGTAGATGTAGCTTTTTGTTGGGCTTGTATTTTCGGCCCCTTTGTTCCTTAAGAAAACTTTTTATATAGCTTCTCATAGTGTTTTATTCCACTTGTACTACAGTTGAGTGTGTTTACGTTTTATAAAGGCAATTCCTTCCTAGTTTTAGGGAAATTACGCCTCTGGTACTAGTCGCCAGCCCCTGGGCTATGGAAGGTGGGACTGGGGTAGTTACGATGCGGGCCTCGGGGGATGGGTCGTGACAATGTCTATTTCTAATATTATTTATATAATAACTCTTATTGTCTATTAATAATTAAGAAGAAATATCAATCAAATCTCTATAAAGGATTTGTATTCATGAGTTCTTCTCCATGGGGTCAGCAATTGCATTTTTTATAAATAATGATTGTTTAGTGCACCTCTACATTGACTATCATGAACATAACATGATAAAAATTCAAAAAAAATATCATTGTTGTATTATTGAATTTATATTTGATCATCTATGAGAAGCATAATATTTATCAAATATTTACCGTGAGTCATGATATAATCAATTGAGGGTAATGATAATATATATACCCGAGAGATAATTCCATATAAGGCATGGAAATTTATAAATTAATTTGAGGAACTTTGGTCTAAAAAATAATCATTCTATTTTAATGGATTTAATGAATAGAGAATTTAGATATTACCATTAAAAAATTAGGGTTGTTTTTATTGATTATATTATCATATATTTATAGAGTAGGCAAAAAATTAAGTGTATTTTATAATTTTTGTAAGGACTATATAAAAGGATAAATTATATTCCCTGTTTATAAAGTGTGAATTTTTTATGAAAATGTTAACCTTCATGTGACATGTTATCACTAGTGAGGGTATATATGTAGAAAATTCAATTATATACTTAATTAAAAATCATGGAGGCCATCCAATATGATAGTGATTTATAATTTTCATGGATTACAAGGATAGTAACACAATGTTTTTAGAATATTCTACATATTATCCAATCTGCTAACCAAGTTTACATGGAAGGGATTAAACATCCTCTAGATAGTGGAATGTGATAAAATTTTATATATATTAAAAAGAAATCAGTTACTAATCCAATAATAAATCTAACATACATTGGAGAAGGGTTTACGATATACAATGATGCATTATTGAAGGGTTTGGGATGATTTGTAATGCAGAATGAGAATTTAATTGGTTATTAATTAGTCCAAAAAAATAATCATGAGACATACTACTAATCATATTATCTAGAGTTAGAGGTAGTACTCATTGTTTTGAAAATTTTGGGTCATCATCTCAATAGTGATAAGTGTGACACTGATAATGTCCATAAGATATTGACATATATATTAACACAAATAGTGCTAAACCTGTTAAAAATCATATGGTTAGAAAAAATCAAGGACTATGATTTCATAATAAATTACCACTATGGGATATAAAATAATAGTGTTAATACAGTGGGAAAAATATTATTTTATCTAATATATGGGGATAATTGAAAAAGACTCAATATTCATGGATTTCCAATTAATGAATTTGGAAATCATAGGGAAGAATAGAAATCTTATTTTTACCAAATTATTTATCTATAATGCATTCATATGAATATCAATAAATCCTAGATATCATATACGTAACTACATAAAAATATAGTGAATAAGACAGATTTTCCCATTGATAAATACAAAGTTATATTGTTTGGAAACCAAACATGTGTCCCATAAAATAAGGATTTGAATAGAGATAAGTAGGATTATTCTCATATCTCATAATCCTATATTTATATAGAAATATTGATGATGTATATATATATAAATAAAAACTTCTATTTTTTAATATGATGATGTAAATTATGGAATATAAATATCGAATAATTATTTTCTAATAACTTAAGACTGAATGAAAAATATTTGATGGTATGTAGAAACAAAAGATACCAGTATGAAATCATAAATAATTTCAATTATTCTTATTGTGGTACTTCATATGACATATAATGGAAATAATTCCTTTTTGGTATTAGTCTATCACCTTATAAAGACATCCCATTTAATTTCCACAAATGAATATTTCCCTTTCGACCAACTCTCTATGATATACATTAGGGATGTTTTAAGACATCATAGGGGGATACTCTATACTATATCTGATCAAGATCCTAGCATTACAATGTGTTTTTAGAAATCCATCAGAGATAATCTATGGCATTGTTGGGTTTCAACATTGTATATCAAACTCAGATAGATGGTTAGTTTGGGTGGACAATCCAACTCTAGATCATCTATTGAAATCATGTTCATTGGATTTACATAGATATTGAGACCAACACCTTCCCCTTGAAAAAAAAATATATAAAGAAATTAAATTCTAGTTTTTAGATATACTATATGATTATGATTATACATGTTGGTGTGAAGTTGAAGATTATAATATGATAGGTCCTCACCTTTCCCAGAAATGAAACAGAAGCATCATACCATATATTATCATATTAAATCAGAATAAAGTATATAAAATAACAATATCAATAATCAATGATGATATATAGATTTTGAATTTGGTGATAAATAATTCCTCTAGATATCTTAATGGAAGTGTCTTATAATATTCGGGATGAAATGGAATTTAATCCCTAGGTGTATTAATCCTGTCAATATTCATAATTATTTCATGGGTTTATCTTATCACTTGACCCTCCCTCCTGGTCTCTTGTAAGTGAATGATATTTTCAAGGTAATGATTTTGATGAATTACTCATCATACCCATCACATGTAATGAATAAGGAATCTTTGAATCTAGAACATGATATCTCATCTGAGAAAAAACTAGTGGAAATTTTGAATTGAAATGGTGTTTTATCATGGAGAAAGAAAAACCTTGTAGTAAAGTTATTATATTGGAATAATAATTATGAATTACTGTGTGAGAAAATGAATTTCTAAGGAGTAAAAGGTCCCCTAACATGTTTCATTACTATTGTTAAGGAATTTGAAGATGAAATTGTTTTTAACAGGGTAGAATATTATGACCCATGGTTTTGGAATATAATTATTATTCTCAAAACTAATTTTAACTATGATATATTTTTTCATAAGAAGCCCCAAACTAAGGACAATTGAGAAATATTATATGAATATTATTGTAAAAAAATAAAAACAATAAATAAATCTATTAAATATAATTATGTTAATCATCTTAAATAATTTATATTTAGAGGATAATGATTAAATGAGATTTAATATTAAAATATTCTATTCATTCTCAAATAAATTTTCATAATGATACATATATTGTAACCAATCAATTAAATTGACTGATATTAAATTATAATTAATAATATTTTATTATATGAACTAACATGTTAATATATATTAAATTAGAAGTTGATATGATATAATGTTATGACCACTTAATGTAGAAAAAATATTTTCTCAATAAAAGATGGTTTTATTTTCATTATATATTTATATTTAATAGATAAATATATAAATTTAATAATATGAATTTAGAAAAATTATAATCATTTCATGAAATATAAAAATAATATTAAATTAGGAATAATTGTTGATATTTTCCAAAAAAATAATATTTAGGTGAAAAATGAAATATAATATTTTTACTATTACTATGAATTTTTAAGTCATTATTAGTATATGTTAATGAATAATATTTTTTTGAAACATTTTTATTGAATAATTATGTATTTATAATGTACATTATTAATTTTAAAATATTTTTATAGGTAAAAACAAATTATAGATATTTTAAAACACAGGTAATATTTTTGTAAAAAAAATTTAAATAAATTATTCATTTGTTATATTAAAATTACTTTATAACACATTTTTTATTTTAAATAAAAATTTTATTTAAAATATAGAATCCTTATATCTAAATTACCTATAATGTTCCACCTTTTTTACTCCTTATATTATGATACCGTATGTACAAACTAGTTTCTGTTGTTAAGGATACAGTGGAAAAAATAATAATTAAAGGTGTAATGGGACACCAAATTGGTCAAAACACATGTCATTTTTATAGATTTATATATATTATATCTTCCCCTCAGTATTATTTATAAATTTTTCATCCAAATTCATTTATAGCGACATCCAATTATTGTAAATTAGTTGATATTTACAAAACTTTCATCCCTTTTCGCATTAAAAAAAACATATTACCACCACATGATGGAATTTCTAAAAATTATTTCCCATCATATAAACCTTCAATTATACTTATCGTATTATCTTATTTACCTATTTATAACTTCTATAAAAAATATATTATCCTAAAACATCCATTCCCATGGGACCTTCAAAGTAAATATCAAAGTTATCAATGTGAGTAGTCATTTTTTCTTAACATCATTCCTATACATTTTTCTATTACACGTTTATTTTCAAAAACCTATGAAGTTAAATATCTATTTTATATATAATTAATTTTTATATTCATTTTAAATAACCTTTTACTTGATTATTATGCTTCCCTTGAGAAAAAAAAATTCATTGTTACATATGTGTTGGCAAGTGCCTCCATGATGAAATGTGGTAAATTTACCTAAAACACCTTACAATGATTTTCCTAATTGAGAATTTAAAATATAATTATGAAATATAAAAAATATTTTATGTTCTAAAATAATAAAATATATTACTCATTTCTATCCTTCTGTTGAAAAAAATCATCATTCATGCATATATACTGACTACAGCCTCTGAGGAATAAGGTATTCTGTTTTTAAAAACCACCTTAATTATTATTCATAAATAATAATTTATGATTATATATGATATATTTTATAAATAAATACCATTATGATGTTTCATTAAGGATAAAAATAAGGATCATAGTATGGTATTCCATCATTACCGATAAATAACATGAAACTAATTCATTACAAGTTTCATCTTTATAAAATGAAAAAGAACTATCACATACTGTAATTATAAAATTACAAATCACTTTAAAATTTATATTGTTTCACATTATATGGTATAAAAAAGATTAACGTGATTTAAAATAATGGTAATGAAAATTTATGTCATAAATAGACATGAAATAATAAATGTTACTAATAGCCAGTGGTAAAAATAAGCAATAGCTAACTAATATATTCAAAATAAATAATCATATATAATGAATATAAAATTTTAATGTATATGAATAAGGTTATAAAATAGAATTTTAGTGTAGTTATTTTTTCTTTATATTAGGTTAGAGTGTATTTGACAAAAATGATTAAATGTAATGGGTTTTCATGACTCGAGTTTTTTTCTTAGGTCATAGTCACTCATTTTTCACTATTATCCTAAACATTTGATCTATTATAAACTATAATGATGTTATATTACATTTCCATTTTATATATGGTTTAAATCGATCATCAAACTGAATTATTCCTCTTTGATTGATTTATTATTTCATGAAGATACAATTTTTAATTGTAATTCCAATTTCTATTAGTTAGTTTTCCTTCCATATCCATGTTTTTACTTCACATAGAAGTAATAATAAAAAAAATTAAACTAAAATTGTCTTTATCTACAATGATGCATATACAAATGTTATTAATTTTATTAAAAATAATATTATCAATTTAATAACGAGACATTGCAAAAGAAGTATTTTTAAATTTTTACAACGATTTTCCTTACCATTATCTAACATTATTCCTTTCAACATCACATTTCAAAACATGATTTATTTATTATCAAGGAAATTTTAAAGAATAAATTCTTAATTTATTTTGTAATACATTTTTCCCTCGACTTATAAGAATGGTTTTTGGAAATAGATTTGAAAATCATATCTTTATATTATGATATTTTTAAAATTATTTTTATGAAAAAACCATTTTTCGATTTATCTTCCATTTTCAAAGTATTATTACTCAAATGGAGTAATATTTCATCATTAATCCTATGAGTTCAATTCAAAAATATGAATTTTGGGATATTATGGTTTTAGTGACAAATTATCATGTCATATTTATGTGATACCATTTGGAAATGTTATGAAACCCATTTTCATCACATGGTGTATTAATGATGAGATTAATTATTTTATTTTAAGTGGAACTTGTGTGTATGGATAATGATGTGAGGGGTCTTATATCACCATTAAATTAATTTTTAATGTCTTATATATCATTATATATTGTATCATGTACGTAAATAGATTTTATCACAATATAAAGGGTTTACATACATGGATTTGATCAGAATATTATAATATATAAAAACATGGATTTTCTCAAATTGTTTTCTTTTGCTTATGTGTTTTTTCACTTCTCTAAAATATGAATTATGTCCCACTATAAAATTTTTTTGTGATATTCCATGTTCTAAATATGTTCTGATTTCTTATATTATTATTTTCTATTTTGTTCGATTCTTGTTTTTTTTTCTATCCCATGTATTGATGATCTTTGATTACTGTTATGTTTCTATACCATGATATTTATTTAACAAAAAAGTTATGACACAAACGTATTTTTATTAGATATATCCCAATTGGTCATATTTTACCTCATGTTTATATTCTAACAATTATAAAATGATAATATGTTTCCCTTAATGATAATTTTATCCCACCCTTTCTTATATTTCTATTCTAAAGGTTATGAAGATGATTATATCACATATCATTTCTATAAATGGGTCTAACAATTCATGGTTTTATAGAAATATTCAAATGTTATTTAAAAATATATATGTATTTAGCTTATTTCTATGAAAATAATCCATTTGGTGCTAAGGTTGTGTGGATATTTTCAAGATATATGAATCAAAACTCAGTTTGAATTTCTTATTCATGTATGATTAGTATGGTTCAACATAAGGGTTACATTAAAATGTCCATTGGATAATCAAATCTTAAAAACATTAGAACATGGTAAAATCCAACCAATTCTTAAAATGAATATTTTGTAACATCAAATATAATTTTTAAAATAAAACTATATGTAAAACATCCTTTTGAAATACTAAAATTCATTTTAATAGTCACTCATTAATTTTCTCAAAGACATAGCATGCTACTACTCCATGCCATATGTGGATGAAATTTCAAACCCTTCATGTTTAATACTAATGGGTGTAATTAAAAAAGAAAACAATTTCAAAACATCCACTAATTCAATGGTACATAATACAATGAAATGATAAAAAACCTAATTCCAACCCAAAAAAAATAGTAAATTCATCCAAAAAAGAACTAAGTTTTTAAAGATGATGATAAATCAAGTTTATTTATGAGGTGGAGGAAAGAATAAGGAAACAAAAAAATACCTCCATATACAACTTTGAATTTAAGGTGAAAAATACATGAAAAACGGCGGAGGAGGAGAAAGATGAAGGGATCTAGGGGATATATATAGGTTGATGAAATTGAGATTGGGGTATAGTGTGGTCCAAAACACATAAACATTTTATTCACAAGAATAATAATTTTTAAAAAATTAAAAAGTTAGACATGGTTCCTCAGGAACATATCATGTCACCACATTCAATTCCACTTTCTATCAACCCACCGTGATGTAGCCCCCAATAAATAACGAATAGGGATACATTCTAGAAATACTCCTTATGAGATCCACTATCCTATGTTGTGAAGCTCCTTGATCAGGCATGGAAATCCTCCGAGGTAAATAACAACCTTAGCTTGGCCATTAATGATGTGATATGAAGCCCATTATTTCGGTTGAACCCCATGTCCCATTACTATTTACTTTAAGTAACAACCTATACATTCTAGGACATAAAGTGGACACCCAACTAAACTCCATTGTATAGCCTCTCACCTATGTTGTGATCATTTACAATACAAAAAATCAACAGAAAATATTAAATGTATGTCAACAACAAATCAAATGGTCTATAGTGTTGTCATCATATCCATGGAACTTTATAAAAGGTATGGAAGAAGGCTATGGAGTTTCCTGTAACGCCCCGACCCTAGTTACCCAGAGTCGGTGCATTATTACATAACATTGGCATGATCACAAGAAGGATCAAATCTCGAAAGACCGATTGGTTTAGTAGCCTTGGAAACACTAGATATATTCATAAGTTTTACATTACATCATAAAATGAAAAACTACTACAACAACATAATGTTTCCACAGTCCACACTATAATCCCCTCATAATATCCCTGCAGGTCATTCATAACTTACATCTTCACATCCTGGGAAAAATAAAACATAGAAAAGGGGTGAGCTCAAATTCCCAGTAAGGATAACAATATAGCGGAACATTCAAAAAATAAGCATAAACATTTAAGGCAATGAATTACTAAAACAAAAGCCTTTTAAACTTGAACTTCAACATAGTATGGCAAAAGTAAAATGAAATAATTCCATTTACTTGTTCACATGGATATTCTACTAATTGAATAATCACATTAAAAATCAATAACCACTTTCATAATGTTGGAATGCATAATGTTGAACTTTAATTTCTTTGTCAAGGCCTCATCCCAAGACCTTGGGGCTAACTGTAACCGGAACCCAACCCGGAGTGCCTCTAATAACCGGACACCAACCCGGAGTGCCTCTAATAACCGGACACCAACCCGGAGTGCCTCTAATAACCGGAAACCAACCCGAAGTGCCTCTAATAACCGGACACCAACCCGGAGTGCCTCTAATAACCGGACACCAACCCGGAGGGCTTACTTTTACCAGTCCCTAACCTGGAACATACTTGTCCAACACATTCATATGAAGTAAATATTGAAATATAACCTAAACATTCTTATTGGAAATAGCATACGAAATGTCAATAATTTCACCATAAACTATGAATGGTATAAAAATGCACATCCACAGTCAAACATATCACAAAACCTTCAAATCAATATAGACGTTTTGTATCATAATAAATCAACTTCAAATAATATTAAAATCCATCAAAGGATGTTGACATAGATGAAATCAAAATTCTTTTTAAAGAAATATGTCCTTTTATTTTGAAATCATTTAAGATCCATATAAAATCAAACATTTTCTTTGAAAATAATCTTATAAGCTTGTAAGGGAAGATTTGAAGATTTTATAACAGCGGAAAATAGCCGCACCCGCCGTATAAGTTAAAAAAACATTCTTACCTTAATTCTATTGAAAAGGTTAAAAAGGACCTTGTTTTGAAAATAACAGAAAGATTCCTTTATAAACCTCTTATAAAAATTCAAACAAGGGTATAAATGACGTTAAACCACATTCATGTAAATAATAAATATGTTTTGAAATACATTTCGAAGAAACATGGATGTGGATGATCAAGAAATCCCAGTAGATTATTACATATAAACAACCTCGGATAATGAAGAGATTGTGAAATAAACCCTTACCAATTTGGTAACTTATGAAACATACAACCCATGAAAGAGGTATCATACAATGAATATGTAAATACACATAAATTAGAGTTTATTACACAAAGAATATAATTATGGGCAGTACATACACCACACAAAAGGTGATGGTGGCAATATGACATGAATCTCACGGGAATAAGGAGTGAGATGAAAACCCCTTACCACACTAATCAACTGAGTCGTATGGACAAAAGTTAATAACCACCAAATTATTTCCAGAATAAAATGAATATAAAGAGAATCATGATAATATATATCAAATGACAGTACACAATACACCACTTTCAATAATTTAGTGGCGAACAATGGAAATCTCACGGAATTGAAAGTGAGATAAGAAAATCCCTTACCTTGTACCTTTCCTTGGTTGGGGTAGGTTAAACTCCTGTATAATGGTGAAATAATTGTTATTAAATTATACAAGAATCATATACATTAATATGATATCATATATGATCTTTTAATATTGATTTGATAATAATATCTTAGAATTATCGTCGTTTCGGGTGTTAACTTACTCGTTTTCTTTTATATGTTTTGTTACGTAATACATGTTTGTAATGGATAGGTTGTATATTATACATATCCATAATGATATAAAGTCCTTAAACATCATTTTTAAATCATCAAATGATAATTATACTTGAATGGATACGATGGTGATGAATCTTATCGCGTTCATGGGGACGGTAGTCCGTACGTACGCACGAGCGACAATATCATTCTTTTGTTATTAAAATAATATATAAATGGTTGTTATATCATATATACAGAATCATTAACATGTTATATTTATTATTTACATGAGTTACATATCACTATTATACCCATCCAAATAATAATATATTGAATAACAATTACACCACGACGTGGAGACGGTAAGCCGTTCTTATGCACGTATGGTGACATGTTATTCAAAGGGTGGATAGAATACTGAATATGGTTGTACCATATTTATAATAACATCACAGTATATGTAAGATACTGGAGTTATAATTTTAGAATGGTAAGAACAAAGAAAGAGGAAGTGGAAGAAGAAAGGAACTTAGAAAAGGGTGGTGAAATCATTACCTCTTCTTCGGGTTCTTCCTTTTGATTTGATCAAAAGGGCTCATTAGGTTGGCTTTCTGATAAAACTAAGGCCTCTAGGATGTAGTGAGGGATGTTGGGAGAGTATTTGGGCAGAGTTTGGCCGAACCAAAAGGCTTTTAAGGTGTGAAGAAATGAGAAGGAGGAGTTCCCTTTTATAAGAGGGGTGAGGGGCACCTTTGGAAAAGCTAGAAATATTAATTTATAATAAATTCATATTCGGTTTCTAATGGCTCCAAAGTTGATTATTCAAAGGTTAAGGTGGGGATAGGTCGAAAAACACTCAACCAATATAATTTATACAGGTTTGTGTACTTATATTAACCTTATCTTTAAGTATTAACTCTAAGTTAATTAGTTTCACTTTTACAATGTCTCTTTGTATTTTTATATAATATGGTTAATAAACTTACTATATACATCCAAGAGACACACAAGTGGTACATTAATGATTAAACTATCATTATATAAGTCGCTTGGCCGAACCTTATATTTTTAGGAATTTAATATCAATTAATAATATAATATTTGTTTTAAGAACTCTTTTATGTCAATTTTGACACTATTCAATAGTTGATTTTTGTGAAACTCATAACAGATTGATTACTTCGAAAAATGTCAATTAAATCAATCCTAATATATCATATTATCCTAGAAAATTAGTTTAATTCATTAAAAGTTTCATATTATATTTATCTGGGTATTTATAATATCAATTAGTTTAATTTTTCACTATTATAGTAATTACTGCATCATCATTGTGTCATAAATAAAATAAATTATTTAATGTCTAAAAATTATAAATAAAATATAATTATGTAGTAAATCTATTTATCTTTCTAATGAATATTTATAATCTAAAATCAAACATATATAACCCTATGTAACAATTGTTTTTCTAAAAGATATATGCTTGTGTCATTTTTGTATTCATTTTAACTTAATTAAAATAAAGTGTCATTATCACTTACAAGTGGATACATGGGGTCCCAAAATAGACCCAAAGATGCCCATGGTCGACCATGTATCAACCAATAGGGTTAAGAAACGTTTTAGGGTAATTTAGTATTATTATAATATTATTTTTTAACCCTTATTTACCGGATTTACCCTTAACCATGGTAAATAAAATATTTACCGCAGTAATTATTCAAAATGTCTAAAAATAAAAGTTACCTATTTACACAATTTGAACATCCTGATTCCAAATATGGAATCCATTTTTCTAAATTCAAAACACAGAAGTGGCAGAAATTAATTTAAAATTAATTCCCGCTGTCAAAACAAAAAGCGTGTTTTTAAGAGATAATAACTATCAAAAGATTGACACTTGTTTATGTTCGGTTTAATTGTAAAATTATGTCCAATGACCAACATTATATTAAATGGTAAAAATGTATTCTAAATATACTTTAAAACTACTCAAATTCATAATTTATCACTATTAATTATTTTGATTAAAAAAGTTGTTTTTAATTAAAATTTAGTAATTTTCACTATTCATCAAAATATGAAAGTTATCCGAAAAGTACCAAAATTTCACCTTAGGCTAAATTCGATATTCCGAATCCAAAAATGAAGTCCATTTCAAAATCTAAAATATATATAATTTCAAAATTTAGGTATTACTATTCATAACGGCTAGTTTGATCGGTTGTGGTGTGTGTTAAAACTCGACGTTGCGTACAACACACGCTACTGTTTTATTCAAAGGAAAGCGTACCGTGGAAGCTTGGGATGTTTCATTTTATATTTTTTGATGTCTCCATTTAGTCAAAAAGTTTAAAATATTGTATTTAAAAAGGTTTCACTATCCAAAGTTGATAAAAGTGCAATACTGAAAATGAATCTGTTCTTGCATTATGACTAAGAAACTCATAATATGGATTATAAAATTATAAGGATTATATAAAGTTAGAAATGTAGTTAATGCTATTCATGACCTCTTTTAATGGATTTTTTTGGTAAGTCATGGTGCAATTGAACTCGGTGTTGCGTGTAGTGCAAGTTATTGAATTATTTTGAAGAAATAACACACTATGAAATCTTGAGGTGTTACATTCTCCCCTCCTTAAATAAATTGCGTCCTCGCAATTTGAAATTGTTCTTCGAAAATAAAAGGTTGGAAATAGATAATATATTTGTGGGAAAACCCACATCGGAAATTGGGTTACTAAAATTTAGTCTTAATATGAGGAAAAGAGAAATGAAAGGGTCACCACCAAATTATGATCTTGATTAGGAGAACATTGGTGGCAATTAGAGACATATAATCGGAGGAAAAACGTAAATATTTATAGGTAGTGATTGAGGTCATCAATCACAAACAAGTGTATAATTGAGGTCCTTAAACTCATCAATCTATGATGATTTGAAGTACCATCGGTTCAACAAAATATAGGGTATTGGGATAACACATTTTTGACGTTTCAAAATATCTTAGTTGAAATACCACATCGAAAAATGAATTAACGAGGCCTCTATTTAAAATAAAGAGTCGAAAGTATGAAGATTACCGAAAATAACACATACTAGGGTTCCAAAATAAACGATTTTATAATTCATCTACATGATCTTTTAATAAAAACTACATTATTTAATCCAGGACATCTCATGGGCCAGTGGTAGGTGATACACCCTTGTCGCCCTTCGGTTGCGGGTTCAAGTCTCGCAGTCTTGCCGGACGCGACGGGTTGTCGCCCGACCTCCGGGTTGTCCTTTTATGGAAATCCAAAATAATCCAAACTAGAACTATCCAAAATACTTCTGTCCAAACTCACAGTCTAACATTTATAAGGAGGGTAACCATAATATATATCCTTTTTACCCCGTAATAGCATATGAATACCTTCATCATGTATTACCATATTCCTTATTGATTACATTCATGCTCCCTTATTCCATATAGAATGTTGTATATACTTCATTAATCCAAAAATGGTTTAAACCCCAACAACGATGGAATATAAAAATCATTAATCTGTTCCAAGGTAGTCAAGAATATCCAATATAATTTATCCAAAACAATCACATATTCTTCCAAAATCACTACCTCAGTATCAGAAATATATTATGATTTATCATTCTCTCAACCATATATTTTCCAAAAATTTATCCTGCTATTGAGTCACTTTTCTTTGTTCCACACAATCTCAAGTCCTTAATGAAATCGTACTTCAGTACAATCCTTATATACTCCATAATTATTATAACAAGTACATTGTTGATACAACACTCAATTGACATAATCAACATAAGAACTGTAATCATTCCTCTTCATCTGTGGTAGCATCATAACTTGATTATTATCCAATAGCATCATTTGCGGCATAGTCTGATGACTGGGGCATATGTTCGCGTAGTGTCCAAACTCCTTGAAAATGATGCATTGTACATTTAAAACCATTTTCTTACCTTTGCAGTCACGTACATTGTGCCCTTTTCCTCCACACTTATAACAAACTCCCATTCCTTTCAGGCAAGTTCTAGGGTGTTTCTTTCCACAGTTACCACATATGGGAAAATTCTTCTTTTCCCTTTTCCCTTTATCCATCTTTCTCTCTTCCATCCTTTTCTTCTCTTGATTCCCTTCAAAGCCATAGGACTCAGTAAACTCTTTACTTATCTTATCAACACATGATATTATTTCTTCATATGATGATAATACATGGGAGACTATTTCTCTTATAAATTCTAGCTTAAGACCATGAAAGATATGATCCTTCCTTCTCTTTGAATCATGTGTATTTCTGGAGTTCTCATTCCTTCTACTGGGCGCCATTTCTAAACAATGGCATAAAGTAGATCAGTTTATGAATCAAAATACATAATCCCATACTTATAAAACACTTAACATAAATTGAACTATTTATGGATATAATCCATAATCATAAAAATGTTTTCTTTGAGGAAGTATATACTCATAAACCCTTCATAATGATTTTTAAAGAAAATGAGAGTTATCCTAAGCATATCCCCCGGGAGTGTCGTAACCAAGAGTGCAGCAAGGCCCGTTGTCGTGCACCAGTTCCCGTTCGAGTCTAGCTCAAAGCGGTGTTTTCGGGTTTTACCCCTAGGTACATCTGTGCCAGAGCCGCCTCTACCTGCTCGTATCCAGACAGGGATGTATTACTCGGAAAACTCACAAAACTCTACAATACCAAAATTCTAGGAAGTTCTTCTATACTAATCCTCAAAGTTCATCTTAGGTCTATGTGCTCTAATCAGAGTTTATCTAAATCTAGCTTCCAAGGTTTGTAAAAAACTTCCTCTGATACCAATTGTAACGCCCCGACCCTAGTCACCCAGAGTCGGTGCATTATTACATAACATTGGCATGATCACAAGAAGGATCAAATCTCGAAAGACCGATTGGTTTAGTAGCCTTGGAAACACTAGATATATTCATAAGTTTTACATTACATCATAAAATGAAAAACTACTACAACAACATAATGTTTCCACAGTCCACACTATAATCCCCTCATAATATCCCTGTAGGTCATTCATAACTTACATCTTCACATCCTGGGAAAAATAAAACATAGAAAAGGGGTGAGCTCAAATGCCCAGTAAGGATAACAATATAGCGGAACATTCAAAAATAAGCATAAACATTTAAGGCAATGAATTACTAAAACAAAAGACTTTTAAACTTGAACTTCAACATAGTATGGCAAAAGTAAAATTAAATAATGCCATTTACTTATTCACATGGATATTCTACTAATCGAATAATCACATGCAAAATCAATAACCACTTTCATAATGCTGGAATGCATAATGCTGAACTTTAATTTCTTTGTCAAGGCCTCATCCCAAGACCTTGGGGCTAACTGTAACCGGAACCCAACCCGGAGTGCCTCTAATAACCGGACACCAACCCGGAGTGCCTCTAATAACCGAACACCAACCCGGAGTGCCTCTAATAACCGGACACCAACCCGGAGGGCTTACTTTTACCAGTCCCTAACCTGGAACATACTTGTCCAACACATTCATATGAAGTAAAGATTGAAATATAACATAAACATTCTTATTGGAACTAGCATACGAAATGTCAATAATTTCACCATAAACTATGAATGGTATAAAAATGCACATCCACAGTCAAACATATCACAAAACCTTCAAATCAATATAGAAGTTTTGTATCATAATAAATCAACTTCAAATAATCTTAAAATCCATCAAAGGATGTTGACATAGATGAAATCAAAATTCTTTTTAAAGAAATATGTCCATTTATTTTAAAATCATTTAATATCCATATAAAATCAGACATTTTCTTTGAAAATAATCTTATAAGCTTGTAAGGGAATATTTGAAGATTTTATAACAGCGGAAAATAGCCGCACCCGCCGTATAAGTTAAAAAAAACATTCTTACCATAATTCTGTTGAAAAGGTTAAAAAGGACCTTGTTTTGAAAACGACAGAAAGATTCCTTTATAAACCTCTTATAAAAATTCAAAGAAGGGTATAAATGACTTTAACCCATATTCATGTAAATAATAAATATGTTTTGAAATACATTTCGAAGAAACATGGATGTGGATGATCAAGAAATCCCAGTAGATTATTACATATAAACAACCTCGGATAATGAAGAGATTGTGAAATAAACCCTTACCAATTTGGTAACTTATGAAACATACAACCCATGAAAGAGGTATCATACAATGAATATGTAAATACACATAAATTAGAGTGTATTACACAAAGAATATAATTATGGGCAGTACATACACCACACAAAAGGTGATGGTGGCAATATGACATGAATCTCACGGGAATAAGGAGTGAGATGAAAACCCCTCACCACACTAATCAACTGAGTCGTATGGACAAAAGTTAATAACCACCAAATTATTTCTAGAATAAAATGAATATAAAGAGAATCATGATAATATATATCAAATGACAGTACACAATACACCACTTTCAATAATTTAGTGGCGAACAATGGAAATCTCACGGAATTGAAAGTGAGATAAGAAAATCCCGTACCTTGTACTTTTCCTTGGTTGGGGTAGGTTAACCTCATGTATAATGGTGAAATAATTGTTATTAAATTATACAAGAATCATATACATTAATATGATATCATATATGATCTTTTAATATTGATTTGATAATAATATCTTAGAATTATCGTCGTTTCGGGTGTTAACTTACTCGTTTTCTTTTATATGTTTTGTTACGTAAGACATGTTTGTAATGGATAGGTTGTATATTATACATATCCATAATGATATCAAGTCCTTAAACATCATTTTTAAATCATCAAATGATAATTATACTTGAATGGATACGATGGAGATGAATCTTATCGCGTTCGTGGGGACGGTAGTCCGTACGTACGCACGAGCGACAATATCATTATTTTATTATTAAAATAATATATAAATGGTTGTTATATCATATATACAGAATCATTAACATGATATATTTATTATTTACATGATTTACATATCATTATTATACCCATCCAAATAATAATATATTGAATAACAATTACACCACGACGTGGAGACGGTAAGCCGTTCGTACGCATGTATGGTGACATGTTATTCAAAGGGTGGATAGAATACTGAATATGGTTGTACCATATTTATAATAACATCATAGTATATGTAATATACTGGAGTTATAATTTTAGAATGGTAAGAACAAAGAAAGAGGAAGTGGAAGAAGAAAGGAACTTAGAAAAGGGTGGTGAAATCATTACCTCTTCTTCGGGTTCTTCCTTTTGATTTGATCAAACGAGCTCCTTAGGTTGGCTTTCTGATAAAACTAAGGCCTCTAGGTTTTAGTGAGGGATGTTGGGAGAGTATTTGGGCAGAGTTTGGCCGAACCAAAAGGCTTTGAAGGTGTGAAGAAATGAGAAGGAGGAGTGCCCTTTTATAAGAGGGGTGAGGGGCACCTTTGGAAAAGCTAGAAATATTAATTTATAATAAATTTATATTCGGTTTCTAATGGCTCCAAAGTTGATTATTCAACGTTTAAGGTGGGTATAGGTCGAAAACCACTCAACCAATATAATTTAGACAGGTTTGGGTACTTATATTAACCTTATCATTAAGTATTAACTCTAAGTTAATTAGTTTCACTTTTACAATGTCTCTTTGTAGTTTTATATAATATGGTTAATAAACTTACTATATACATCCAAGAGACCCCCAAGTGGTACATTAATGATGAACCTATCATGATATAAGTCTCTTGGCCGAACCTTAGATTTTTAGGAATTTAATATCAATTAATAATATAATATTTGTTTTAAGAACTCTTTTATGTCAATTTTGACACTATTCAATAGTTGATTTTTGTGAAACTCATAACAGATTGATTACTTCGAAAAAAGTCAATTAAATCACTCCTAATATATCATATTATCCTAGAAAATTAGTTTAATTCATTAAAAGGTTAATATTATATTTATTTGGGTATTTATAATATCAATTATTTTAATTTTTCACTATTATAGTAATTACTGCATCATCATTGTGTCATAAATAAAATAAATTATTTAATGTCTAAAAATTATAAATAAAATATAATTATGTAGGAAATCTTGTTATCTTTCTAATGAATATTTATAATCTAAAATCCAACATATATAACCCTATGTAAAAATTGTTTGTCTAAAAGTTATATGCTTGTGTCATTTTTGTATTCATTTTAACTTAATTAAAATAAAGTGTCATTATCACTTACAAGTGGATCCATGGGGTCCCAAAATAGACCCAAAGATGCCCATGGTCGACCATGTATCAACCAATAGGGTTAAGACACGTTTTAGGGTAATTTAGTATTATTATAATATTATTTTTTAACCCTTATTTACCGGATTTACCCTTAACCATGGTAAATAAAATATTTACCGCAGTAATTATTCAAAATGTCTAAAAATAAAAGTTACCTATTTACACAATTTGAACTTCCTGATTCAAAATATGGAATACATTTTTCTAAATTCAAAACACAGAAGTGGCAGAAATTAATTTAAAATTAATTCCCGTTGTCAAAACAAAAAGCGTGTTTTTAAGAGATAATAACTATCAAAAGATTGACACTTGTTTATGTTAGTTTAATTGTAAAATTATGTCCAATGACCAACATTATATTAAATGGTAAAAATATATTCTAAATATACTTTAAAACCACTCAAATTCATAATTTATCACTATTAATTATTTTGATTAAAAAAGTTGTTTTTAATTAAAATTTAGTAATTTTCACTATTCATCAAAATATGAAAGTTATCCGAAAAGTACCAAAATTTCACCTTAGGCTAAATTCGATATTCCGAATCCAAAAATGAAGTCCATTTCAAAATATAAAATATATATAATTTCAAAATTTAGGTATTACTATTCATAACGGCTAGTTTGATCGGTTGTGGTGTGTGTTAAAACTAGACGTTGCGTACAACACACGCTACTGTTTTATTCAAAGGAAAGCGTACCGTGGAAGCTTGGGATGTTTAATTTTAAATTTTTTGATGTCTCTATTTAGTCAAAAAGTTTAAAATATTGTATTTAAAAAGGTTTCACTATCAAAAGTTGATAAAAGTGCAATACTGAAAATGAATCTGTTCTTGCATTATGACTAAGAAACTCATAATATGGATTCTAAAATTATAAGGATTATATAAAGTTAAAAATGTAGTTAATGCTATTCATGACCTCTTTTAATGGCTTTATTTTTGGTAAGTCATGGTGCAATTGAACTCGGTGTTGCGTTTAGTGCAAGTTATTGAATTATTTTGAAGAAATAACACACTATGAAATCTTGGGGTGTTACATTTCCTCTGAATGTAAGACCATAGTAATCTATAGTCTAGGACTGCATCTCCTCGGTAATTCTATAAACACCTTAAAATCCATATAAGTTCACAAAAACAAAAAAATTACCAAAATTAAAGAAAATTTTATACCATGGATACATGGGGGTTTCATAATTCTCCCCTCATTACCACTTTTCCACAAAAATATAATTGAAAAAGGTATAACAAAAAAATCATAAACCTCAACACCAAAGATAATATAGGTGTGAGGGTATTTAAATCTATGAAATATCCTATAAAATTAACAATGCAAATTCCACCATTCCTCATCATCAATATGATGTAATCCAAAATTATAACCCAGATAATAACAAAACCATAAAAATATATATGAAAAACGGATTCCTGTAATATGTCTCCTCCCAATTTAGAAATCATCTAATAATGGTTAAAAATTTTAGAAACACACAAGAGACTGTTTATCAATGTAAAAACCAATTTTCCACTAATACTAAAAATGAAATTATAAGAATCTTACAACCATAGAACACAAAAAAATACTTGATTACCAATCTAATAAATTAAATAATAATAAGAGAGGCATGCAAATTTGGAACATTCCATATAAAGGAACAACATGGAACAGACCTAGGGACATGAAACCTCCTAGAGTGTAACTCGATGATAAAATCATGGAAAAATAACTCACAGTGATCCCAAGAAAAAATCACAACAAGGTAGAACTCACAGTCTTCCTAGAAACCAAGAAGTCATACCAATTATCCAAATATGTACCCACGTAATCAACAAGTTGTCCATTAAAAAACCATAACCCATATATGAAAAAAAAATTATTATAAATTTACAATTATTGAATGACAAAAATTAACCACAACACATGATAGAGAAATATAAAATGGGACCCAAAAGATAATCCAAATAATGTTTTCCTCAAAAAGAAAACATAAAAAAACTTCATGAGAAAGAAGTCAAAATTTTTAATCATCTTATATTAAACCCACATAATCCCATTAAAAGTAACTAATGGTAACCCAAGTGTCCACCTCCAAGAAGGACCAAGATCTTATATCCAATTGGGCGTAAATTAATCTAGTTATACACTATAAATCACAATAGATCAAGGTTCCAAGTGATTATATCCTCTAACAAACCAAGAAAAATATTCCATAGAACATCACCAATCACTCAACCCATAATAATTATTTAGAATATTGTTTCTTCTCCAAAAATATGGTGTTATAATAATGACACCGAAAAAAGACTATTTTGAAAATTTCTGTAGGATTTACTGATTCACATCAAGATAAAACATTGTCATATGCGACTCTATTTAGAGACTAGCTAGTGAAAAATAATTATTAGAATAGACTCAATAAAAATTAATTATTCACAAAAAAACTCATCTTAAGATATTGACTCTCCAACATTCATAAAAACCAATATTATGGGTATACATTAAAAAATATGAATCAGTTATGCAACCAATTCATATTTACAAATCCATATCAACTATTCCTAATAAAGAAAGGGAAAAATTACCAAATTTATTATTAATTAAATCACAAAACATTCTAAAATTATTCAATTTTTAAAAAATAATAAAATTTTTAACCAACAAATACCTTAATGAATTAAAATCTATTTTTAGAAGCACATATTCCATTAAAATACCTATCCAATTAAAAACATTTCACATTTTATAAAATATTTAAAATCTCCATAATAAATTTAAAAACATGTTACTTGGATTAAAAAAACACTAAATGATATCTAAAATAATAGACACAATTCAGCTTCACAAAGAAGTTATTTATTTTAAAGTACATTCCTAACAATCCAATATCCATTTTAAAAAAACAAGAATATTTTAAAAAATTACAAAATATATAATAATTTTCATTTTAATAATGACCATTAATTATAATGCACTCCAATAGGGTTATAATATTTCACAAATTAATCAAAATACATGTTTCTAAACAACAAAAATATTGTCCATTTTTCATTATGAAATTACCCATATAGAAAAATATTGCATGGAAACCATTACACTTTGTAAACCAACCATAAGAAATCATTTCAATATAAAATAATATTTCATGAAATATCTTCTCACACTCAAAATCATTTTTATAAATAACAAAATGTAACAAAAAGCCAAATAAAATTCAATCTTCATTATAAAAAATAAAAATCATCACTAAATCAACATTATGGCGGGGAATCACTCAACGATATTAAAAATATTAAAGATAAAATTGGATGATAAACATTTCATATCTTTTCAAAAATATCTTATGTACCATCAACCAACTATTTATTAGCATTTTAAATGGTTCCCAACTCATGAACCCATCCTCTACATGGGTTTCATGCCATGAAAACTTACTGTGGACCATTTTTTATCCTTATATTAATCTATAAAAAATCAATGAAACCCTATAGTAACTAAAAAAGAAATGAGTATAATATCCCATAATCTCAACCCATAGTCCAACAATATAATATAGAAAAATTAAAATAGCACTAAACCATGAAAACTCAAGTGTCTTTATGAATGGTGGTGATCTAGAACCTACTTTTGACTGACCTCTTGATTTCCAATGAAAATAATATCTTTGAACAACCTAAATTCTAGAATAAAAAGTGTTAATTTCAATAGGTTGTATTTGTTGAAAACCTAGGAACTGATCCCATGTTATAATAAACCATCCTAGGCCACTGAAAATCTACTTCCCAACCAATGATGCTACAAGGCCCGAGGAAATTATATGATCACCATATGATGGAGAAATGTTTAAAGGGTGACAATATTTTTTTTGATAATTATATCAACCTCACATAATCCTGTAAAGAATAATTTGAAACTACCTTAAGAATCAGATGTGACATATTTAGATGTGGGATGCATCTCAAATAGTAATAAACAAAAAAATTATCCAACTAAACATAGCATAACGATGTAAACATATAAAAAAATATAACATGATCAAAAAATAAAATATTGAAAAGTAAACACATATATAATAATATATGACCTAAAATAGGATGAACTATCTATTGAAAAATAATAAAAATACATTTAACCTAGAACATCTCAAAAAAACATCCAGGTTACCAATGAAAACTCATAATATTTCACCACGTCTGACCATAAAACTAATGAATTCTATCATATTCTGGTCTCAAGAGTAAGCAAATAAGGGTTTCATACACACCCAAATATATAATTAAATATATATAGAGTGATGCAAATTCATCTAGTGGGATTTCAAAGAGATTTTATGTAGTTCTTTTATTATTACATTAAATAAATTCTATTTTTTGTATAATTTATAAAAATTAATTCTCGCATGATCAAGAGTTAAGAAAAAAAATGTTTTAAATTTCACCACATTAGTTTCCATAAAATTAAATTATATCCCCATTTAAATTAAGTGAGGTTCATGTTGCCTAAAACCATTATTTAAATAAAAAGTAATAAATCAATGTTTTAATTGAAAATATCATTCAATGAAATAATATTCCTCTTAAATTCATAATAAGACCAATCATTTCTTCAAAAAAATTCAAATACATTTATCTAAATTTATTTTAAAAACAAATATTACTTTCATTTTTAGAAATCTTCCTTCTACATCCTTTTATAAATTATTTTTAATGTAAAAAAAATATAGAAATAAAAATCAAGGCATAAACATGAGAAGTACTAAGATATCAATAATTCCAAATAAAATAACTGACGTTAATGGAAAAATTTATTATAACCAAGTCAAATATATGGGATTAAATAAATGTATATATATAGAAATCTCCTTAATGATCCTTAATATGATTTAAGTATCTTATGTAAATTTCTAGGGTATAACACGAATGATATTGGAACCGGTTCATTAGATCACTCCATTTATGGGAACGTTATGTAAAACTAGGGCTTCCCCATAGCACATTTTCGGCCACCAAGTAAAAAAAATTAACCCCTAAGAGGATGTAACATTCTTGGGGAACCAGCTAATCTATATAAACAATTTTTGGATAACACACAAAAAAAATGAAACATAGTTACCTATGGTTCCCTTGTATTAAATAAATATATGTGATTATATAAAAAAATTACAAGTTTATCACATAAAAAACATTTAATAAAAAATAAATAAACTCTAGTTCTCCTCCAAAAACCACTAAAAATAGAATTTTTTCACATCCATGAATTATCATCAATAATAAACATCCCCCATGGGGCCATAATATATATGGATTACAAAAAAATCAAAGTGGATCAACACTGAGGGTATTAATAACATTTTATGAATTCATTTCTAAATGATTAAATTTACCATAAAAATAAATATTGTGACTCCAATCCACTTCACACAATATGAAATCCATTTGTAATACACTATTTCATTTATATATACATTAAAAGGACCACAAGACTGTCATATGTTAAAAACACCAAACACAAAAAAACCCCACAATTATTTATAGTTACCCCAATGAAAACATCAAATAAATTTTTAAAATACAACATGATGTCAAAAATCTACTTGAAACACATCAAATAATTTTAATGATCCATTAAATTATTTTACCAATCACTTGGAATGAGAAAAAACCATGCCAAGTATAGAACCTAGTTAAAACCCATTTCAAACCCGTCATGGGTAACACATATCAGAATAATATTGAAATAAAAATACTTCAAAACATAAAATATTTCCATTATATTATGTATAAATGAACAAGAAAACACCAACCCTAGTCTAAGAGGAAACCTTATGAAACATGTCTCCCTCAATGGAGATCAGCGAACTGAAAAAAGAAATCACTTCACTGAAACATAAACCTACAAAACTCTAAATAATCCTATCGTAAACAAAAAATTAATCTAACATGGGTCTAATAGTTTATAGTAAGAATATAATTAAATGTTAAATATTATGGTTATATAGAATAATAATAAAAATTAAAAAATTAAAAATACCTTGAGGAACTACATGAAATTAAAAAAGAATGATCCACGCACCATGAGAGGAGGATAATAAAGAATGGGAAGAAATGAGGGACTATTATAACATGCCAAGATTTTAAAAATAAATTGAAATTAATGAATCATTAATTTATGTTAATAGTTATAAACTATCCTTTAAAAATATTTCGGCACTTCTAGTATTTGAATTATGATAAACGGTCATCTACAGTTGTGATTAGTATGTTATTTAACATCTAATCGAACCAACTTATTTTTTAGTGAATAGTAACATACCCTTTTGAATAGTAATATGAACCTTCTGAATAGTAACTTTTATTATTATTTTATTTTCATAAGGTAACAAGATAATGATATCTTGATGTAATTTTCAAGGTGATATAAAATCTGTTATTGTTTTAAGATTGTTAGTGTTTTATAGAATGTAATTTTTTTTAAAAATGAATTAATCATATTTAGAAATAAAATGGAGATAATTTTGGAATTTAATATTTCAAAAAATGGTTACGGTGTTTATTTGGTATTTTTCTGAGATAGTAGAATTTTTAGAGAATAATAAAAAATACATTTTTAAGATTTTGGGTGTTTAATGACATAATGATGATGTTATAATGATGTAATGTTTCTGGTAAATTATTGAGGACTAAAATATTATTTGAGGTGTATCATGTGGCTAATATTAGGATAAAAACCCATGGGTGAGCCCATGGTTTTTCAAATACAACTAATGAGGTGTCCTTTGAATTTAATTCAAAACACCACCAATTTCAATATAAATACCACCCTTACCCCTCTTCCTCTCACACCTCTCCAAATTTTTTAATTGTCTAAATTTTCCCAATATTTTTTCCAAGGATATTCCCCTATTACAAGACCTTATAGTCTCACAAACAGGTCAAAACCAAAGACCTCAAAGAGGATCTCAAGGATAAGAGATCCAGAGGTAATTATCCCCTTTCATTTTCATAAGTTTTATTTTCAATTTTATCTTTTTTATTCTTATAATCTCATCTCCTCCCCTAGTACAAGATTCAGGAAATCTATAAAATATTATATATTATGTTTTTTTACCTATTTATGGAATAAATTCATCATCATTCTTCTTCTCCAATTCAACTTATTCTAAAAATAACAACATCATATGTGATATGCCGATTTACCAAAATCATGGACAATGTGTTTTAAATTTCCCTTACTTCCATAAAAACTGAAAGAATTTAAATTGTTGAAACTGATTGTAAATCATATGACATATCCTATTTCATGATCTATGGTTAATTTATATACATAATATTATTTTATATAATGAAACTAATTCATGATTATTAAAGAACCACCTAAATGATCTAAATGGATATAACTAAAGATTTATCTAATTATTAATCCTCATACGATATAACCTAAATTATTTATTGAAACATTTAATACTATAAAAACATTTGAATACCATTTCATTGTAGTTAAAGAATTCCATTTCCACACAACACGAAAATAAGATACAAACCGGCCATGGAAATCATGTAAAGAATGCACCAAAAAAATGGAAGTAACAAAATACTAATTATTAATGGGTGAAATGAAGTAATAAAATTATCAAATAAGGATTTATAAACATGAATATGTTTCTTTATTTTATTAATAAAACTATTCTAACAATGATACATTATTTTTATACTTGTTTGATGTAATAATAATTCGAGGTAATGGAATTCTTAACCTAGTTTCCATTCTTTGGGCTAACCTTCTACATCGTTGATTATGTGGTACTATGATTATTTGTGGAATTAATTTTATTTATGTAGTGAATTATTTTTTGGATTTATAGATTATACACATATTTATTTCATTATATTTAATTCTCACTTAATTTATATGATATTTTTAATGGAATTTCTTTTTAGAATCGTCATTTAAAATTTTATTTTATGGAATTCCATAGCAATGTTTTTATGAAATTATTCATGTTTTATGATTATGTAATGGTTCATGGGAATTTATTATGATGAAGGGTCATACCTATATCTCCCTCAAATTTATTGGTTATGTGTATATTTTAGTTTATCCATATGGTTACTCCATGTGTTACTCTGATGGTTACACTATAAGGTGGTCGTGACGGTTACATTGTAAGGTAGTTGTGGGGGTTACAAATAATAATAAGTATGTGATGGATAAAAAATTCACTAAGTAATTACCTAAGATACCATTATTTTCTATTTATGTTTTCAATGATTTATGGAAATCTCATGTTTCAAAATATTATTAAATGAATCATTATAGGTTAGAAGTATGACCTCATGAATATGATTTCATATGTTTATAAGTATTCTTAGATTAATGGTTTATTTCCTTATTTTTATATCCCTTACTGACTTTTTTAGGCTCATTCCATGTTTTTGAAAAAAAATCACATGTTATATAGACAATATGTTAAATAAGGAATTCATATTAAATGTTATGAAGTGTTTTCAAATAAATCATGTTGTTGCTTTGTGTTAAAAGTATACATTTTGAAATATAATGGATACTGATTTAAGGTAACCCTCTTTGTATGCTTATGTGTTTTTGAGTTTTTATTTATTTCAAAATTTCTAAAACACTAAATTGAAAAGATATTTGGGAATGCAATAAAGTGAAATCTAGTTGATGTAACTAGAATATGTGATGATTAAAGAATGGATAATTCTAGATTGTATCAGAGTAGAGTTTAGATAACATTGAGGGTAAAATGATTTTAATATAATACCATAAATGGTTATTAAATTATGTTGAGATAGAAATTTTAAATCTTTTAATGATTACAATGTTTCTTAATCTAATATATGCTAGTACAGAATGGTTTTGCACAAAAGAAACATGGAAGATGGAGTTAGAAGGAACTGAGAGGCCGATATCATTCTAAATCCACTACTGGGAATGGTGTAAATTTGAAATGAGATGTGTGTGATAGTAATGGTTCAACTGAATCATGAAATAAATGGTGGTGGAATCCATTCAAGATAAAACTACAGTTACCATAATGGAATATGATTATAGTATAACATTTTATGATATGACACCCTCTTTCTTTCCGGGGATCTTCTGAAACAGTAGTAGATGAAGGTTGGATTAAATCCATTTAAAGGATATTCAATATTATTGGATGATTTTATAATCAAGATGTTACTATTTCCATTTATCATTTTGAAGGAGAAGCTGATCACTAGAGGTTAATGGTCATGAATATCTGGGATATTGAGAATATTGAAGCCTTATAGTGGGATGAATTTAAATTTATTTTACACGAAAAAAATTTCTTAAAGTGGCTCAACATTGGATGGAGAAGAAATTAATATAATTAAGGAATATTTTAGACGATTCAATGGTCATTTATGATGAAAAATTCACCTATCTAGCAAGGTATACTCAAAATATTTTTTGGGATCTTGAAAGGATAATCAACTATTTATACATAGGATTGAAGATAATATGTTGATGGGTAGTGGACTCTTTAGAATAAAATAGTTTTGAGAAACCTGTATGACGTGCTGAGAGGGCAGAGATAGTGTGCACTAATGATCACATGTACATTTAGAACAAAAAGAAAAAGATGTCCAGATAAAAAATGATGGGAAATAATCAATAAAAGAAATCTGATGTTAAGAAATTTTAGATTCTAGTTTTGGAAATGTGTGGTAAAAATAACCATAGTGAATGGATTACGTAAACCCTAAAGTGTTTTCGATGTGTCATGTTTGGATTTATGGTCTGATATTGTAGTGAAAATGATCTTAAGAATAATCCAAATAAAAAATATAATTTTTTATATATGTGGTGAGATGGGTCATTATGAAAATTCATTCCCAATGAGCGATATAGATGATGAAAAGAAACCATTCTATATGAAGAATGGTGTAGTGTGATCCTTTTTGACTATGACAGTAGATGTCGGGTCATCCAATGAAGTTGTATCAGGTACCTTGTTTTTCATATCATATTTTTTTAAAGTCTTGTTGGATATGTTGACTACACATTCCTTTATTTATCTGAAATTTTCTAGTAAATTGAAAATATCACGTCAAAAAAAGACCACACGTTATTGATAAAACACTAGGGTGAAATGTTACAATAAAAAAGAACATTATGAGTAATTTTATATGAGTCTTTGTAAAACATTACCTTCAAACCTTATTGTTTTTCCTTAGTATATTTTAATGTTATTTTGGGTGTGTATTATATTTCTATTTATCATGATAAGATAAATTATATAGTCAAAGATGTTGTTTTTCAGAAAGGGTATCAGTTTTTATAAAATAATAAACCCATAGAATTAATAAAATATCCTGAATTTGAGAAACTATCGTATGATGAAAATGAATGTTATCATGCTCATATTATTGAAAAGAGTGGAACTATTCAGATTAATGATGATCAAGTATTAGATGAATACCTTAATGTTTTTTCTAAGGAGTTAAATAGTGTTATACCTAATCAGAATGTTGAACTCACAATTGTATTAGTTTTTGATAATAAGCTAATTTCAAATCCCACCTATCAAATGGCTCAAAAAAACATCATGAATAGAAATATCAGTTGTAGTAGTTACTTGATAAAGGATTTTTGTCCTCTCAATTCACCATGGGGAGAACCAGTTTTTTTAGTTAAAATGAATGATGGTTAAATGAGACTTTTCATTGATTATAGATAAATGAACAACCTAAATATTAAAAACAAATATCCTTTACATCATATCGATGATTTGTTTGATCCTCTATTAGGAGAATGATATTTCTGAGAGGTGACCAGAGGTCAGGGTACCATCTATTGAAATCAAAGGAATCAGACATTCTAAAGACTATGTTCTGTACTATATATGGGAATTACAAATTTTTTTCTTACCATTTTGAGTTAACTAATGCATCAACTATATTAATGGATCTTATGAAAGAATATTTCAGGGGTTATTGGATTAGTTTTTGGTTTCTTTTATTGATGACATTAATGGATATTCTATAAGTCAATAGTATCTTTAAAAACCACTATGGGTCATTTTGAAAATAATACAAAAAACATTAGGGAATACTCCGAAAGTGTGAATTTTGATTGCGACATATTTCTTTTCTTATGAATATTATAATTAAGGATATAATAACAGTTGATATTCCCAAAACAAAAGTTGTTGATGAATGGACAAGACATGCAAATTTTATAGAGATTTGTACTTTTATTTGATTAGAAGGTTATTACAGACGGTTTGATAAAGACACTGCATGGTTATCTAGACCTCTAACAAAGTTAACATTAAAAGAGGTTAAATTTGATTTTATAGAAGAATGTGTTGATTGTTTTCCGCAATTGGAGAATATATTTGTGACTGATCATGTTTTGGTCATGCCCTCCAAAAATGGAGAGATTTTCCTCTATAGTGATTCTTCATTAAAGGGACTCAGTTGTGTTATAATGCAGAATGATCATGTAATTACTTATGCTTCAAGAAAACAAAAATCTTATGATTTAAATTATCCCACACAAGATTTGGAATTAGCACCTGTGGTTTTTTCTTTGAAAATTTGGGGGCATCATTTTAACGGAGGCAAATGTGAAATATATACTCATCTCAAAAGATTGATGTATATATTCACTCAAAAGAAATTAAACATGAGGCAGAGTAGATAAAATAAATTGATAAAACATCATGATTACACGATCAATTACCATCTTGAGATAGAAAAAAAGAGGTGGATTCCTTGAGCCGAAAACATCATGCATAATTTACTATGATACATTTGGAACATGACCCTTTGATTAATGATTTGTTGAATATTGTCTAAAAAATTGTTGGTGAAGGAAATTCCTCTTTTTTGTTTCTTGGATTCAGTGTTGTCATCTTTGTCAAATAGAATAAAGCCAGCATATTTGGAAGACAAGGAGTTATAAATAAAGGTATATTTGTTTAAAATTCATATGTTCTCAGACTTTGACAATCATAATGATGGGGTTTTGTTATTTGGAAAGATATTGTGTGTGACTTGTGATTCTCACCTAAAGAAAGATTTGTTGTGTGAAGTTCATAGTTCTCCAATTTTAGTTTATCTTGACATGACAAAGATGTATAGAGAACGTTAGGAGTTTTACTAGTGGAATGGAAAGAAAAGATATATTTCACATTTTACCATGAAATTTTTTACCTGTGAATATGTTAAAGTAGAGTGGCAGTTAATGAAGGGGATAGGTCAGTCTTGACCAATGCCAATGTTAAAGTGGGAAAATATATACGTGGACATCTTTGTCTGAATGCTAAAGACTTCTAAAGGTAATAATAAAATCTAGATTATTTTTTATCTAATGACTAAATATTATCAATTATTTCATATTCGAGAAATTATGATTCTAGGTCATCATTATCGACTGTACATAAGGTATATTTCTAGGTAACATGGGTTTCATCTTTCCATTTTATCTAACTGTGTTCCTAGGTTCACTTATAACTTTTATAAAGGAATTAAAAAGTCATTGGGAACAAAAATAAATTTCTGTATATCATTCTATCCCTAGTCGGATGGGAAGTTAGAATGGATGATTAAGCATTTGGATTATATGCATTGAGCTTGATTAATGGATTACTACGGATGTTAGGATCATCATATTTCTTTAAATGAATTTTCTTATAATAATTTTTTTATTTCAGTATACATATTTCAACTTTAGAGGCATTATATAGTTATTGGTGTGGAACTCCATCATTTTGGGATGATGTCAGGAAAAGGATGTTGATGGGACAATAATTATAATAGGAAGTGTCTGAGACAATGAAGATGATCCAACAACACATGAGGACATCTTAGAGCAGATAAAAAAATTATGCTAATAACATAAAGGAAGATTTTATTTTGATATATGTGATAATTGTTTTCTTAAAATCTCACCAAGGAAAAGGATTGTGTGTTTTAGTGAGAATGGAAAGCTATGTACTTGGTTCATTGGACCATATGAAAACCTGGAGAAAATTGAACTAGTTTCTTACCAAGTATATTTTCCTCTGAGTTTATTTCAGGTACACAATTTGTTTTCCCGGTTTTTATTTTTAGTAATTTTGTTCCAGATTCATCTCAGGATTTGAGCCTAGAAGAAGTTCAACTAGAAGATAACTCTTATTATAAAAAGAAACCTATTCAGATTGTTGATCAAAGAGAAGAATTACTGTAGAATACATTTATCCATAGCGTAAAGGGTTTGTGGAAAAATCACATTTTGGATGAAGTGATATGAGAATATGAAAATGTTTTGAAGGAAAACTACTTTCAATTGGTTAATAAGTAATCAAAATTTCTAGGACGAAATATCTAGAAGGTGGGGAGATTATAACACCCAATTGTTTTCTAAATTAATTCAAATGCATGAATTTTTTTTTTATGTAGATAGTTTTAAACTATCTTTTAAACATAATTTTTTCCCATCTATGATTTTAATTTTGAAAGATGAGCATTTAAAATAGTGATCTGTATGTTAATTAGAGAATGATAGAACCATCATGTTTTTTTGGTGAATATTAACACATCCTTATAAATAGTAATATGATTATTAATATGTCTGTTATGATTAGTAAATTGTATTCTTAATTTCTTCTCTTAGGTTATATGATTATGAAATATTGATTAATGTTTCATAGTCATATAATAGTCGTTATAGAATTTAAAAAATAAATAAAATATGAATTAATTCAAAAAATTTACAAGTAATATTTATGAAATTATTTCTAAAATACATAGTTTATTTTTTAATTCTAAAACATGAAAAAATAGGGTTTTATTTTAGGATTTTTCTGAGATAGTTCCATTTTTGGTGAAGAGTAAAAAAATACAGTTTTATGTTTTCCTGGTTTTAATGACACTAATATAATGTAGCAATGATGTAATCATTCAGGTAGACTCTTGAGGATTAAAATATGATATTAGGTGTCCGAAGTGGCCAATACCATGGAATAAAATCATGGGTAAGACCATGGTTTTTGAAATACCTCTAATGTGGTGTCCTTTGAAATTAATTAATAACTCCCCCGCAGTCACTATAAATACCACTGTCACTGCCACTTCCTCTCACACCTCGAAATCAAGGATCATTATATTCATTCTACCCAATAACCTTCCCATTAATATTCCCAAATTCCATGACATTATAGTCTCACCAAACGACCAAAACCAAATGACTTAAAAAGGATATCAAGGAAAGAGGAAAATATCATCTTTCATTTTATTATGTTTTATTTTCAATTATATTATAAACATATACTCCATTATCCCCCCTTATACATGATGAATGAAATAAACATAATATTATATATTATGAATGTTATAATTTTAATGGAAATAATTCATCATCATTCTTCCTCTCCTCTTCCTATTTTTCTGAAAATAAAAAACACCATTCGTGATGTAATGATTTACCAAAATTATGGATGATGTGTTTTCAATTTCCATTACATCTTTAAAAACCATTTTAATTTTTGAAATTGATTTTAAATCATATGATATATCTTATTTCATTTTAGGGTGTCAACATATATACATATTATTATTTTATATAATGAAACTAGTTCAGGATTATCAATGAACCACCCAATATGATCTAAGGTGATATCACTAATGATTTATCTAATGATTTATCCTCATACCATATAATGATAATGACTTATGTAATAATTTATTATACATGAAACATAAAAATACCATTTCATTAATCTTATGTAATTTCAAATCTATATTAAAATAAAATGAAATAACAATCAGCCATTGAAATCATGAAAAGAACGCACTTCGAACAACATAAGGAACAAAATACTAAAAATTAAACGGTGAAATGATGTAATTAATTTATCATAAAAGGTATTATAAACATTAATATGTTACTTTAGAATATTAATAACACTATTTTGACAATTATATATGAGGTTTAAAAAATTTTGAAGTCTGTAGAATATCAGGTAATGGAAATCCTATCCTAGTTTCCATTCATTGGGGTAACCTTAAACTTCATTGATTATGTGGTGACAACATTATTTGTGTAATTAATTTAGTTTATATTATGATTTATTATGTGTATTTAAAGTGTATACACATATTCCTTTCTTTATATTTAATTCTCACATCAATTATATGATATTTGTAAAGGTTATTTATTTTAAATTCCTCTTTTACAATTCTAGTTTACAGATTCAATAATAGTGTTTGATTGAAATTATTCATCATTTATGATTATGTTTCAGTTCATTGGAATTTTTTATGTTTAATGGTGGGAAATATTTCTCCCTCTAATGTATTGGGTATGAGTGTGTTCGAGGTTAGCCATATGGTTACTCTAAGTGTAACTACGATGGTTACACCATAAGGTAGTTGTGAGGGTTACATTGTAAGGTAGTCGTGAGGGTTAAAAATAATAAGGTAGCCATGGGGGTTACAAAATTAATTACGTAATGTCCAAAGATACCCGTATTATCTATTTATGTTTTATATGATTTATGGAAGACTCATGTTTCACAAATTAAGTAAATGATTCATTATGGGGGTGATTCATGTTCATGGGAAAGCGATTTCATATGTTTATATGTATTCTTCGAATAATGGATTGATTCATTCTTTTTATATCCCTTAAATTATTTTTATGCTCATACCTTGTTTTTAATTATTTTTCACAGTTTACTGGTATATGTTTGAAAAACCGGGATTTAATTATAAATGTTATGAAGTGTTTTCAACAAAATCACGTAGTCTATTTGTGTTATAATTTAATGTTTTGGAATAAATGGATACTATTTTAATGGTACCTACTTTGTATGCTTTTGGGTTGACATGTATGGGGTTTTTCCATACATTCTTAAACTCTAAATATAAATGATTTTTGGGAATGTTATGAATTGAATTCTAGTTGATGTAACTAGATTATGTAATGTTTAAGAATTGGGTCTTTCTAAACACACTATGTCTGCACACATGAGAGAATGGGGAGAAAGGGATCCAAAACCCCTAAAAAGTTGATGGGAAAATGATTAAAATATAAAAATTAAAAAGGTTTATATGGAACATAATAACATAGTTTCAATCACAATGATGATGTTTGACTTTCAAATCACCAACAATGGTGTGGCCACCTAGGATTATAGTGTTGTTATCTTTCCAAACCACCTCCACACAATAACCCACAACCTACTCCCTTGATAACTTCAATCAATAAGGGAAGACCTCCCAAGAACGTATTCACTATGGTGTGACCTTTTATGCTACAGTATGAATTCATTTAACTAGGATAAAACCCTAGTTCCAAATCCTTGATCTCCCAAAATACAATATCATTCCTACAATAAGATTTTCCCCCTTTCCTAAAATTTAATTAAAAGAGGAAAATAACCCTTAATAATGTAGCTCATGGTCCTTGGTTGGTCTTCATGTGCACTGAAATTTCAAAAAGTAAAGGAAGAAAGATGTGTAATTCCCCCCTATTTCATAGAATATCCAACTACAGTTCAAGTCAACATGTCCTCTGGACTTCCAAAAACAACAAAATATCCTTGTGAATCCAAAAAATTGTATAAATTTATACTACAATTACACGGGACTATACATGATCACAAAAAAAACTAATCTATCATAAAAAAGTGATTCAAGATATTGTGATTTAATTTGATGGAATAAAGGGAAAAATTAATTATAATTAATCATGAAATTTAATTAAAAAAATTGTGAGATTGCAGTGATGTAATGAAGAAAAAAAATAAAGAAAAATGGAGGGATGATGGAATTAAATACATATAAATAATTTTTTGTATATCCTCTAATCATATATGAAGGTGTGGGCAATAAAAATATTATACCTTTAATTATTAAAATTATATCACTTTCAATAGATATAGAGGAACCCATTTTTAGGGAATAGGGGTAGTTGGTTTACCGTTGAATATATGCAATTAACATTTACACATGTGTACTCCATAAGATGGATACATATCATAAATTAATTAATGAGATTATTTTTATAATATATATTAATGATATTCCCAAAACAGTTCATGTATATCTGAAACCATTAACCATAGTTATGGGTGAAATACTAAAAATTTCTTTCACATATAGAAAAACTCTTAAATTTCATAATCACAGGTTCCTATGAAGTTATGAAAATTAATATGATGGAATTTCAGTGGATGTATGTTAATAAATTTTTTTCCCATTCTCTTATCAATATTAATATGATATTTCAGATCATTTTGAAAAATGGTTTCGATGATATGGTCCCAACAATAATGTGAACCAAAATTTTGAATGATTTATAGGTTTAAATTTAATGATTTAGTTTGGAAACATAATGGTTTAATTGAAATGTTTTTTATTCAATATATGCCAAAATTATTTCATTCATTCCAAGGATATTTAGCACAATTTTACATCAATATTGTTTCTTGTAAAAAATCATCACAACTGGTTCATGATGCATGATAAAAATAATGTGTCTTCTTCCATAATTAATATATCCTTCAAATGACCTATCTAACTGTACATATAGTTGATTTATTTATAGAAAATATTATAAAAATTAAAAAATATTGAATGAGATGAATTATATAAGATTAGAAAATTTTATTATCAAAAATTTAAACTATAATCTAAATAGATAAATTCAAACTGTTCCCAAAAATCGTAATCAATAATGAAATATTATCATTTTGATGCAAATTTGTATCTTTTATGATAAAATAACTGTATGAATTTTTTTTTAAACACTCAATGAAAAATAATTTTTCTTCTAATGCAATTATTCACTTACATGATTCAATTAAGGTGGTTCTACACTCCTTTAATACAGATTCATATGTTGGAGGGATTCATATAATAAGAGTGTTTGTGAAACATTTAAATTATGGAACAACAAATATGAATAGATTGATTGAAAAAAACCTCATCTGATTAAATATTATCAGCTTACCTATAGGCCATTCCAATATATAAGAGGGGATATCATTTATATATTAAATAGTAAACTAACCCCCGAATCATATGATGTTAATGGTAATTATCATGAGTTTAAAAAGTATCCACCAATAGTGAGTTTTAAACTGATTGATTTGGTTGAATAATTTTTTTAGAGATTTTTTAGGTCCCATGACCCTTTTAGAGAATTAACATATGAATCAGTCAATAAACACATTATAGATTGTTATTTGGAATCTGAATCCATAAAACAGTGGGAATACATAGTTAGTCTTGATAGGAGTCTTGGGGAAACCATTAAATAGAACCATTATTTTGTTAATCTTGAACAAATATTATATATAGAGTGTATCACTCAGGTGGTTATACCACCCTTATAACCAAATATGCCTATGGAATTTCCTTCTCTTGATACCAACCCAGATTCAAGGTAAAAAATCCTTATTCATAAATATTTTTATCATTATATTTCGAGTTTTTCATATATTAGGGATTCTTTGGATTTCCCCAAAGTCGTAAAATTTTATGTGTTAAAAGCAATGTATAAAATTCATATTTTACAATTTAAATTGATATTTTTTATTAACATTCAATCATATGATATTTATTATCATGATCATAATGATTGTTAACAAATTTTTGAAAAATTCACAACATATGTGTTAAGTAAGAAGTTTGAAAAGTTATTCATGGGATATGAGTTTGTGTTTTTAATATGGGAGTCACATATGTTTTTATACTTGTAAGTTGTTTTTGGTTATTTTTTTTAAATTTCAATTACCATAAGTACTTGGGAGTTCATAGAGAATAACTTTGATTCTATGAGTGATATTTACAGGCTGTTGTTTTTAGTTTTTTATCTTATTTATTATCTTCTATGTATATAAACAATATTCGATATAAATCATAGTATTATATCCCTAGAATATTTCAGGAGAGTGCTAGTTGTTACTGGGGTTTTTTAATTTCATGGGGAATATGATATGATTTACATAAAAAATAAAAAAAATAAAAAAATTTGGAGATCATACCCATCAAATGTTTTTCAATAGATTTTAAGGGTAAATATGGCTGATGAAACATTAATTTATTTTGTATACGATCAAACCCATGGTTTTATTTTTAATTAATTTCATATTGTCTTCATTTTTATTGTCTCACACATTATATTGTAATAAGACATCTCCAACTATATTAAGGGTGGAATCTGTCATGAAAACCCATAATAGATAATATTAATTGAGTTTATTAAGAAATAATCAACCATGGAAATACACTATATAGAAAATTGACAAATAATTTGATTGACCATAGGGTATAGAGGAAATCAACCACATGGGTTCATAAATTGGAATAGGTTTTTATTGACAAGTACTGAAAAAATTTCACAAGATCAAAAATAATTTTTACAGTGATCATAATGTGGTTAGTGTACTATCCACATGAAGAGATAAATTGAATGTGTGGCAAGTCAACTAGCCTTATGATGGAAGCATCTACAATGATAAGTATGGATCTATCACAAAACAGATGTATTAACCATTCCAGTCAATAACTAACCACATGAATAGATAGAGTGAAAATGGGATGAATCAATTGTAAGTGTTGATTTACCTTATAAGGAAATTGTGTTAACCAAATATAGAAAAAAATTTCTTAGAGATTAACTGATCGAGTGGTCATCCAACTGATCATGACTTATAACACCATAATATATATCAATAGATCATGAAATCTCTTTTTCAAATAAAATTTCAAATGATTTTCAAGGATATGAGGAGGAAAAATATTATGAAACTCTGGACCACCTCCCTCACTCAATCATTGGCTTCAATTTTTCTTTAATTTTAAATATTTTATTTTATTTTTTACCTATTTTAAATTTTTAAGCACCCAAAATGAGTAATTAGGGATACTTCTTAAATACATATTGGGATGGTACATTTATTTATAATAAAATTTTTAGATCATCCATATTTCAGAGAGTATCTCTTACTTTCCTCATGTTTCATGTTTCAAATAATGTTTAAAATTCTTTTTTTCTAGCATGGAGAAGTTAAATAAAATAGTTATTATTTATGAAAGTGTTTTTTGGTTTATTGTACACATTTACAAAGCCCTACTGGTTTCATAATTAATATAAAATATTTAATTAAGTAATTTCAATGAATTATAATTTTTGAGTTTATTTTAAATTCGTTTTTACCATTTTCACTTTGATCATTTAGAATTATAAAAGTTATTCTTATGCACTAAAAATATTTAATATATTCAAGATGGGGACAATTTTCTGATTCTAAATCTATTTTATTGTTTCATTTGTGTGGAAAAATGAATTTTAAACTTACATATAACCCCCCAAACATGATTTTAGACTATTATATTTCCAAATATTTTTTAACTAGAATGTTTAATGTGTTTTCACATGATTAGTAATTATCAATGGAGATATCAATGGGCTATAAGTGTGTATGAGGGTCCTTTAAATGTATTTAACTTCACCTCAATGTTGTACACATCAAAATCCCAATTTTTTTGAAATTTTTTTCATTATCTATGTATAACTTTATTACTTTTTATGGCTAAAAATATTTCTAATGACTCAAGTCCATGTTTCCTTGTTGAGTTGGGTAGTTTATATTAAGTTATGGGATTAATTGGGTTTATAATTTTATTTTCTCCATTAATTTTTTTGTTTTTTTGCATAAAAATGGATTTAGGATTGATGATCATCATTGGTTTTTAAATTTCTAACAATATTTTTCACATAGAATCCATCCATTTAAATTGTATATGAAATAAACTGATGATCCTTAAGGACTCGTTATTAATTTTCATAAAATTGGTGGTTGAGTTAATTTATTTATTTATTTTATTTAATAAATTCACCCTCCATATATTTGGGTAAATTAATACTATGATAATTTATTTGTGTATATTAACTTCAACAAAACTATATGATTTCAATTTTTAGTTATATATAATTGAAATTTGATTAAGTGTATTTAAATTTTTAATTATTTTCATTTTTATAAAAATAAAACAAACTATTCGAAAAATAATATTTTCACAAGACTAACCACATTATCTACTTGTTATGATCCATTGGGGGAAATATTTTTTAAAATAAATTAATTTTCATACTTTAGTTTATTATTCTACCCACTAAATTTTTTTAGAGTATATTAGTCTAATAGATTTAAATAAAATAATAAACCGTGTAAGTGTATTGTAATTTGAATTGGAATACTTTTTATTATACTATTTTATCATTAATGGGTAATTATTGAAGTTTTTAATGACCTAATGTTATATAAATGTGGAATTAATAAATATATATTAAACATAGATAAATATGTCATTCATTTAATATCATAAATAAATTCAGTGCTTTTTGGTCTTAGGTTTGTAAATGTTAATTGGTTAAATTTTCATATATATCGAGGACATAATATTAATTTATAATTTCTATTATGGGGAGACTTCTTATGTGAATTGTTATATATTATAAAATTAATTTTCAATTAATATTTTTTTCTTTCATGATTGTTTTCTAAGCCTAAAAATTTTAAAAGAAAAGTCAAATATATGGGGATATCAAGCTATGAATCATTATTTAAATAATTTTTTTGGGGAAGATTGTTAATAAATTCATGTTAACTAATGGGGATGAATCTGATCTAGGAATTTTTCAATGTTCCCCATACTCAAGTAATGGAACGTTTCATGAAGTTGTGTGAATTTGGATGAGGATTTTTCTTGAGTCACCTGTGATGAAGGAGATGGATGCAAAGTAATTAAATGAGGTGGTTGTTGAGGAGATGACTGCAGATAAATTTAATAATTATGGTTTTGATGATGGATATTTAACAGAAATTAAGCGTTTAATAATTCATTATGAGGAGCTCCCCCAACAATGATTGGAAATAAACTGATCATTCACAAAACACGTGACTGTGTAAATTTTTGGACTGAAGGATAGAGATAAATCAAATTAAGAGATAGTGTAAATCAAGATAATGTAAATATGTGATCTCTTCATAGAAAATTATTCTTGTATACACTTATTTCATATCTGTTAAATGTTATTCAATAAGTGAATAAATTTATTATGGTTTCATTTTCTGTTTTTAGTTGAATAATTTAGAGGAATTTTATTTGTAGAGATAAAATACGATTTCTAGTTATTTATTTAGTTTAAATTATAGATTTTGGATTATATTTTGTTCATGATTTTTCATTTTTATCCTCCTCATGAGAATCATTTTCACTATACTAAATGTACCAAAGTTGGTAAATTAGAGTTTATTTTTTCATGATAACAACAATACATGCACTTTAATGGAAAAAATATATTGACTTAATTTTCTCCAAAAATATTCACCCTCATCCATTGTAACACCCCAACCCCAGAAATCAGGAGCTGATGTATTATTTTTATACATTGGTATGATATGAAGGAATCAAGTCTCGAATGGTCGATCAGTTATGTATTCATAGAAAATATATTACATACATGAATGTTGCATTACACATTGAAATATAAAACACAAAATAAATAATCCATTGAGAAATCCATTATTCCCCTAGAATAACCCAGTATATGAAACATAATAAACTTTTTTGAATCCTAGGAAAAGAAAACATAAGAAAGGGGTGAGCTCAGATGCTGAGTAAGGGTAAATAATTTGGTAGAAGGTATAAACTTCATCGGAATGATCTGTAATAAAAAAAATCTTTTTAAACATAAACAAAAACATAATATGGAGAAAATAAATCTAGAATTTCCTTATAAACATGAACATGGAAATTAAAATATTCGAATAATCACATGTAATAATTAATTTCATAATGAGGGAATGACTAACACTGAACATTATTACCACGTAGCTGAGGCATTATACCAAGACTACAAATAATTTTTTTTTCAAGGTCATATGCCAAGACACTAGTTTGTCTCAATAGATCTAATGATGCATTGAGGGGCTATAAAGGGCCCCAACCATCAATTACAAAGTCCACTATATTATTCATATGAAAATGTCTAAACAAAACATAAAACATTGTATTAACATAGTATACGAAATGTCAATTCTTTAACTAGAAACC
Organism: Viscum album; assembly: GCA_963277665.1. Taxonomy (NCBI): domain Eukaryota; kingdom Viridiplantae; phylum Streptophyta; class Magnoliopsida; order Santalales; family Viscaceae; genus Viscum; species Viscum album. The sequence continues at coordinate 510,141,651 of OY728141.1, read as the reverse complement.
ATGAATGGAATAAAAATAGAACATCCATAGTCAAACATATCACAACTCATTCAATAAAATATTGAAGATTTTATTTATAATATATCAACCTCAATCAAGAATTATATCCAAAAGGGTGTCGGCATTGTTTAAAATAATCAGTAAAGCACTTTGTGAGAAAAATCGTTTTTAGGGAATTATTTAAAATTATGAAAATTTAAAATGGAATATGTTTAAAATATATTTTTGAATCATTGTGTCCCATATCACATTAAATTTTTTTGATGGAATTAACATTTTAAAACATTAATTTCTATATAAACAAATCCCTTAAACCATTTTCAAAACATTGACATTAATGAGAAATATTTAGAAAAATTAATATTTAAAACATTTAAATTTTTTTAGTTAAAGAGTAAAATAAAAGAATCATTTTGATAAGTTATTTATGAATCATGGACAGGGATAAGAAATATTCCCCAGAAAATACTTACACATAAACAATCTCGGATAATAATGATATTGAGGAATTAACCCTTACTATGCACTTGTTTTGGGTCGAGGGTACATTTAACTTCCTATATAATGACCATAGAATGTTATTAAAGTATTACCGAAACATATACTAGTTTATTCTATAATACTTGATTAATTTATGACTTTATACTACCCATTTTATAATTTTTTTCATGTTCAATTAACATTTTGAGTAATAATCACTTTTTTATCGTACGTGTTTTGACTTGTTATTCTTGATCGTATCATTTAGATAAAAATATAAATAATTCCCTAATATAAAACATGATTTATATATAATATAAATTTATAATATAAATTATTATAATAGATAGATATATTAAATGGAAATCACCATTTATGGATACCGTAGGTTGTATGTACACATAAAGGGTGCTTCCGTTTTCATATCGTATTGAACGGAACTAACTTAATAAGATATATGTTTCAAAATAAATAAATAAATATATATATATATATCAAGTAGAATTATAATTTCATATGTTACATACTTATTAATAATATTTATTTTTATAATCATTAGTGAATGGTGAACCTCTAAATGAATATCATTGCGTCATGGAGACGGTATACCATACGTACACACAAGTGACGATATCATTTAATTTATAATTAAAAGGTGTGTAATTGGATGGTATATTAATTGTAATGATAAATTAGAATTTAATATATATTATTTATATATATTACCCATCATTATATCTATCCAAATAACACAATTTTTAATAACAAATTACACCACAGCGTGGAGACGGTATGTTGTACATACGCACGCATGATGACATTATCATTCATATTATTGATTGAATAATGAGTATGTTTGTAACATATTTAGAATAAAATAACTGTTTATCTATGGTACTAGATTTATTATTTTGGTATATAAATAACAAATAAAGATAAAGTGGAAGAAGAAAAGAACATTAAAAGAGGTGATTAAATAATTACCTCTTCTTGGGTTGTTACATTTTTTTTGAACAAAAGGGGTCCCTAGGTTGGATTTATGCTATAATTAAAGCCTATAGGTTGAAGTGACAGAAGTTGGGAAGATATTTGGGCTGGTTTTGGCTGAACCAAGTGTCTCTGGAGGTGTTATTTTGAGAGAAGGGGATGTAGCCCTTTATAAGAGAGATGAGGGTCACTTTTGGAAAAGATTGAAATATTTTTTTATTATAAACTAATTTTCTTTTTCTAATGGCACCAAATAGATTTATTTCTATGTATTATTGTGGTTATGGGTCTAAATACTCTCATAATAAAAGTTTTATACAAGTTTAGGTCACCATATTAACCATATCATGTAGATATAACTCTTAGTTAAATAGTTTAACTTTTACCTTGTCTTCAAGTATTATTATAATAAATGGTTAATAAAAATACAATAAAAATAAAAGATAATAGAAAGTGGTTTATTATTTATATCTCTATCCTTATATATGTACTTTGGTCTAACCATATATTTTTTGAAATATTATATCAATTAATAATATAGAATTTGTTTTAAAAAATCTTTTATGTCAATCTAGACACTATTTGGTATATTGTTTTTTAAGTCATAAAAAAATAATCACTTCAAAAAAAATATTTAATAAACCCTAAAATATCTTAGTAACCTATAAAATTCTTGGATGGAATTAAAATCCGCAATTTATAATTATTTTTTAATTTATAATATTAATTATTTTAATCATTCATTGATAAAGGAAATACTGCATCATCATTGTGTCATAAATGAATTTAATTATTTAATCTCAAAAAATATTAATCAATTACCATTTTGTAGGAAATATTTTTATATTTATAATGAATATTTATAGTAAAATTTATCTTATGTATAACCCTATATTAAAAATGGTTTACTTATTAAACATTGAATTTTACACTTTTAACTCTTCATTATGAAAAATAATAATAAATGACATAATCTAATACAAGTGGACCAAAATGGTCCTATTTTATTCATAAGGATGGTTTTTATTGAAATACACTTATCCAATAAAATTAGGATGTGTGTTAGGGTAATTATAATATCATTTTTACATTTAATTTCCCTATTTACTCCTAACCGTGGTTAATAAAAGTCAAAAGTTATTATTCAACAAAAATTATTTTCATCTCATTGAACCACATTTTACATTCTAATGACAAGTGTGACTCCGGGATTCTTGAAATTCAATTCACAGAAGCGGTAAAATTATGTTTTATGCAAATTTGAAAATGTTCATAGAAGGCAGGTAAAAGACATTAAAATGTTCAATAGAATTTTATACATCTAATTTTATTATAAAGTGACTCCACTAAATTAAATTAAACATATATAGGTATTATTTATCTATTCTTAATTAATTTAAATTTAAATTAAACTAATAATTATTTAAATAAAAAATCTGTTTTAAACAACAACGCAGTGCTTTCACTATTCATCAATAATTAAACGTTTTCTGAATAATGCCAAAAATTTACCCTATTATAATTTTGATATTCTGAATTCAAAAATAGATTCTAATTTATAAAATTAATAACATAAAATTTTCATTAATTAATTTAAAATTACATCCCATTATCAAAACTGAATGGAGGATTTTTAAAAAGTAAAAAATATCAAAAGATTATCATGTGTTTATGACAAATTAAAATGTGAAATTACTTATAATGACCAAAATAATATTATATGATAAAAATTTAATCTAATTATACTTCCAAACAATTGAAATTCATAATTTAATTGTATAAATTATTTCGATTAAAAAAGTTTTTTTCAATAAACATTAAATATTTTTCACTATTCCTCAAAATATGAAAGTTATTAGAACAGTACATAAAATTTATGAAAGCTAAATTTTTGTGTCCCACTTCTAAAGAATAATTTAATTTTACTATATTGAATATATAAAAATGTCAAATTTTGGTTTTAAAAAAAAGTTCGCCATTAATTTGCAGTAAAATTTCATTTTTTAAAAAATACTTATTTTATTTGAAAAAAATGAATGTATTATTATTTTAGGTATAAGAGACACATTATATGGGTTCTGAAATTATATGGTGTATATAAAATTTATAATTATGTTAATACTATTCATAACAGATTTTTGAATGGCTATTTTGATAAGTTGTGGTGCGCTCAAACTCATTGTTGCATGTAGCGTAAGATATTGAATTACTTTAATGAGATAACGTACTATAAAATAATGGGGTGTTACATTCTCCCCTACTTAAATAAATCAAATCCTCACAATTTTAGTTTTCCTTAAAAAATAGAAGGTTAAAAGTAGATAAATATATTTGTGGAAAACCCACATCTGATATTGGGTTAATAAAATTGAGTCCTAAATAGAGGGAAATGGAAATAAAAAATTCATAACAAAATTATGATATCAATTATGTAAACATTGGATGTAATTTAGATAAACATAGTTGGAGGATAAAATTAAATATTTATAGGGAGTTATTAAGGTCATCAATCATAAAAATGTGTAAAATTGAGGGCCACAGAGCCATAAATATATGATGATTTAAAATATCATCAGTTCGACATAACAAGACGTATTAGGATAACACATTTTTTGTTTTATGTTCCCATAACTATTGTTTAATAACTAATTTATTCATATAAAAAGAGGATAAGATATACATTACATGTAAAGTTTCATCCTTCAACAAATTCCTAACATAAACTCAACTTTCACTCTGAAAGATGATAGAATTCAAAAATATTCTATTTATCCTAATCATATAGGGTTCCAAAAATAATGAATTTATAATTCCTTTTACAGAATATTTAAAAAATCTACATTATAAAAATATGGAAATCACATAGGCTAGTGGTAGGTGACGCACCCTTATCGCCCATCGGTTGTGGGTTCATGTATCGTGGCCTTGTCGGACGCAACGAGTTGTCTTCCGACCTCTGGGTTGTCCTTTTTATAAAAATCCAAAAATAATCTTAAGAAATTATCTAATCTTAACAATTGTGTCCAATCTGAATCTTAATCAATTCCAGCCATTATACTTATCCAAAATAATTCTCTCTAAAATCACAATCCAAAATTTATAAGGAAGGTAAAAAAATGAAGACAGTTTTTGCCACATAATAACATGTTAATACCTTCATCATGTATTATTTTAAAACATGGTTACACCGTGAATTACCAAAAACCCATTTTGATTACATTCATGCTCCCTAATTCCTTATAGAATACCAGATATACTCCTTATATCCAAAAATGATGAATAAATAAACAATAATTGAATAAACATACAATTAAATAATTTCAAAGTAGTCATGAATATCGAATATAATTTATCCAAATCAATAATATCTTATTTCAAAATCACTACATCAGTATTAGAACCATATTAAGTTTTATCTTTCCTTCAACCAGGTATTTTACAAAAAAAACTAACTTGCTATTGCATCACATTCCTTTGAACCATAGAATATCAAATCCTCAATGAAATAGTACAACATTACAATCCTTATTTATTTCCAAAATTCATATAACCAATACATTTTTTATACAAAACTCAAATGAAATAGTTTTTAATAACAACATAAGAACACTATTCATTCCTCTTCATCTATGGTAGTATCACAACTTGATTATTATCAAATAGAATCATTCGAGGCATAATCTAGTGATTTGGACATTGATTCATGTAGTATCCCAACTCATTGCAGTAGAAGAATTGTACATTTGAACCCTTTTTCTTACCCTTGAAATCACGTACATTGTGTCCTTTTTCACCACACTTTTAACAAAATCTTATTCCCTACAAACATTTACCAATGTGATTCTTTCCATAGTTATCACAATTAGTAAATTCCCACTTTCCCATCTTCCCATTATCCATCATTCTCTCTACCATCTTTATATTCACATTTTTCCCTTCAAATCCAAAGGATTCATAGAATTTAGTACATATCTAATTAACACGTGATACTATTTATTCATATGATTAGAATACGTGGGAGAATATTTACCTTATAAATTTTGGCATAATACCATTAAAGATATGATCATTCTTACTCTTTGGATCATGTGTATTACTATAGTTCTCATTCCTTCTACTAGGCACAATTTCAAAACAATGTCATATAATCGGTTAGTTTATCAATCAGAATTCATATTTCTAAACTTGTAAAATAACTAAAATAAATTGAACAGTTTATTCATTTAATACATAATCATAAAAAATGTTTTCTTTTAGGAGGTATTTACTCATAAATACTTCATAATGGTTTGCAATGGAAATGTAAATTATCTTAATAATATCCCCCATTAGTGTCGTAACAAAGAGTTTAGTAAGGACCACTATCATGTACCATGATACCCCAGGTCAAGACTGAAACTCCTTGTCAGAGGTTTCACTCCTAGGTACATATGTTCCAGAGCCGCCTCTACATTCTTGTATCCAGAAAGGGTTGTATTGCTAGAAAAATACACAAAATAACTATATTACCATAATTCTAGGACGTTATTCTATACTAACCCTAAAAGACTATCTTAGGGTAATGTAATATAATAATTTTTATTCAAAATATAGTTTCTAAGGATTTTACAAATCCTTCTTGGATACCAACTGTATTGCCTCGACCCTAGAAGCTCATACCCGGTACATTATTTTTTTTACATTTTCATGATTATAAGGAATCAAGTCCCAAATGAAAAATCTTTTTTGTAGTCTTAGAAAATATATTACATACGTGAATAATACATTACACATTAACACATAAGACACAAAATAAATTATCCAATGAGATGTCCATTATTCCATTATCATAACCCAACATATCAAACATAATATACTTCCTGGAATCATGGGAAAAAATATAAGAAATTAGTGATCATAGAAGCTCAATAATGGTAAATAATTTAATAGAAGCTATAAACCTTTAAGGAAATATATGTAATAAAAAATCCTTTTAAAAATAAAATTTAACATAATATGGATAAAATAAATTTAACATTACCATATAAACATTCTTATGAATATTCTATTAGTCGAATAATCACATATAATAATTAATTTCATAATGTGGGAATGCATAATTCTTGAAATCATTACCACATAGCCAGGGCCTTGTTACAAAACCACAAATAATATTTTTGTCAAGGCCATGTACCTAGAAACTAGTGTGTCTAATGAGACCTATGATACATCAAGGGGCCATATCGGGCCCCACCCATCACTTACTAAGTCCAATGCATTCCTTGTAGAAAATGTTGAAATACAACATAAACATTTGTATTAAAACTACTATATAAAATGTCAATTCTTAAACTATAAACCATGAATGGTATAAAAATAGCACATCCATTGTCAATCATGTCATACCAAATTCAATACAATATTGAAGATTGTATTTATCATAAATCAACCTAAATCAAGAATAATATCCAATAAGGATGTTAACATAGTTGAAAATAATCTGTAAAACCCTTTGAGAGATATATCTTTTTCCAGGAAATTATTTAAATGTATCACACTTTATAAAGGAATATGGTTATAATATATTTTTTAATAAATGAGTCCCATACCAATTTTAAATTTTTAAAGGAATTAACATGGTAAAAAATTCATTTACATATAAATAAATCCTCAATATCATTTTGAAAATGTGGACACTTCTGAGAAATATTTAGATTAATTAATATTTAAAACATTAAAAATGATGTTTTAGTTATAGAGTACTTTAAAGGAATAATTTTGAAAAATAATCTATTAAACATGGACATAGATAATAAATATTTCCCAAAAAATACTTACACATAATCAATCTCAGATAACAATGATATTGGGGTATTAACCCTTACCTTGCACTTTCCTTTTATCAAGGGTAAATTTTACTTCATGTATAATGACCAGAGTATGTTATTAAATTATTCCAAAAGAATATTAATATTTATTATATAATAAATTATTCATTTATGACAATATATTATCCATTTAATAATGATTTCCATGTTAAATTAACATTTCTGGTAATAATCGTTTTCTTTATCGTAAGTGTTTTAACTTGTTAATCTTGATCGTATCATTTAGATCATGATTTTAATAATTCCAGAATATAACAAATAATTTATATATAACATATATTTATAATTTAAATATGTATAATATATAGATATATGAAATTTGAAACACTTTTTATAGATATGGTAGGGCGTACATACACATAAATGTTGTTTCCGTTTTAATATCGTATTGAACAGAAGTAAGTGAATATGATATATAAAAGTACATATATATATAAATATCTCCAATAGATTTATTATTTCATATATTAAATACTTATTAATAATATATATTTTTATAATCATCATTGAATGGTGAACCTAGAAATGAATCTCATCGCATCGCGGAGACGATAAGTCGTACGTACACACGAGCGACGATATCATTTTCATAATGACTAAAAGGTGTGGAATTGGATGGTATATTAATTGTAAAAATAAATTAAAGTTTAATTTTCCTTATTTATATACATATTAGTCACCATTATATCCATACAAATAAAATAGTGTCTATTAACAAATTACACCACGGTGTGGCAACGGTAAGTTGTACGTACACACGAATGGTGAAATTTACATTAATATGATGGGTAGAATAATGAGTATGGTTGTACCATATTTATAATTACATAACAGTATATATATGTTATTGGGGTTAGTATTTTTTTTGGAAATAACAAAGAAAAATAAAGTGGAAGAAGAAAAGAACGTTGAAATATGTGATAAAATAATTTACTCTTCTTTGGGTGTTTCAATTTGATTTGAAAAAAGGCCCCATAGGTTGGATTTCTTCTCAGAGAAAGGCATCTTTTTTAATGAGACAGAAGTTAGGAGGGGATTCGGGTAGGTGTTGGATGAGCCAAAAGGATTTGGAGGTTTAGTTTGGAGAGAAGGGGATGTACCCTTTTATAAGAGAGTCGAGGGTCTAATTAGGAAATGTTTGAAATATTATTTTATTATAAAACCATTTTCTGTTTCTAATGTCTCCAAATTTATTTATTTCTAATATAATTTGGGTATGGGTAGAAATAATCTCAACCAATAGGTTTTAGAAAAGTTTATATTACCATATTAACCCTATCATTTTGATTTTACTCTTAGTTAAATAGTTTAACTTTTACCATGTCATCTTGTATTATTATAACAAATGGTTACAAAATATACAATAAAAAACCAAGACAACCCCAAGTGGTTTATTATTGATATACCTAATGTTATATATGTACTTTGGAAGAACCATATTTTTTAGAAATATTATATCAATTAATAATATAGAATTTGTTTTAAAAACTCATTTATGTCAATTTAGACACTATTTGGTATTCTGTTTTTTGTTTAAGTCCTAAAAACATTATCAAATCAAAAAAAATATTTTATAAAACCTTAAATTTCATAGTAACCTATAAAATTCTTGGATGACATTAAAAGAATCATTTTACATTTATTTTTATATTTATAATATCAATTATTTTAATCTATCATTGATAAAGTAATTACTGCATCATCATTGTGTCATAAATAAATTTATTTATTTAATATCAAAAAATTATAAATAAATTACCATTATGCTGGAATTTTTTTTATCTTTATAATTAATTTTTATAGTCAAATTTAACTTATTTACAACCCTATATTAAAAATGGTTTTGTTATTAAACCTTGAATTAAACAAATTTAACTCTCCTTTACGTAAAATAATAATAAATTTCTTAATCTAATACAAGTGGACCAAAATAATAATAATTTATTCCTAAGGTTGGTTTTTGTCAAAATATAATTATCCAATAGAATTATGACTTGTGTTTGGGTAATTATAATATCCTTTTTACCTTTAAATACCCTCTTTTCTTTTGACGATGGTAAATAAAATTCAAAAGTTACTATTCACCAAAAATTATTATCATCTTATTAAATCGCATTTTATATATTAATTTCAATTTTCCCCCTTGGATTTTTTAAATACAATTCACAGAAGCGAAAAAATTATGTTTTATGAAAATTTACAAAGGTGCCAAGAAAAAGGTAAAAGTTGTTAAAATGTTCAATAATATTTTATAAATCTAATTTTTTTTAAATTACTCCAATGAATTGAATTTATCTTATGAATGTATTATATATCTATTTTCACTTAAAAAAATTTAAATTAAATAAATAATCATTTAAATAAAAAGTCGGTTATAAACAATAACGCATTGTTTTTCATTATTCATCAAAAATTGCAATTTTTCAGAAAAATTCCAATACAACACCTTATGATAATAATGATATTCTGAATTCAAAATTGGTTTCTTTTTTAAAATATTCATAACATAGAAGATTGATTAATTAATTTAAAATTAATTCCCCTTGTCAAAATCGAATAGTGGGGTTTTAAAACTAATAATCTATCAAATGATTGACTTCTGTTTATATGAAATTTAAATGTGAAAATTCGTATAATGAAATATATTGTATTAACTGATTAAAATATAATCTAATTATACTTACAAACCATTATAATTCATAATTTAACACTATAAATTATTTCTATTAAAAAACATGTGTCCAATTAAAATTTAGTATTTTTCTTTAATCATCTAAATATGAATGTTATAAAAAATGTACCAGAAATTTATCCAAACTTAATTTTTATGTCCATATTCTAAATAATACATTAATTTCACTACATTGAATATATAAAAGTTTAAAAAATCTTTTATAAAAAAGTCTCCATTTAAAGGCGGTAAAATTGCATTTTATTAAAAATAATTATTTTATTATAAAGTAATAAATTGTTCTTATATTATGTCTAATAGGTACATAATATTGAATCTAAAAATATATGGAGTATATATAATTCATAATTCAATTAATACTATTCATAACCGATTTTTGGACGGCTAGTTTGTTATGTCGTCGCGCGCTTGAACTTGGTGTTGTGTGTAGCATAAGCTAATGAAATACTTTAATGAGATCACATACTATAAAATAGGGGGGTGTTATATCGTTAGTTCTATTAATATTCAAAATTACTAGGAAATATTTCTTTTGATGTTATTTATATAATTAAAATTATTTATTTATATCCACACTTAACATTAATTCATCATTTTATGGTTACTTTTGTGTGAGATAAGTGTTTTCTCAATATATTCATTATATTACAGTTTACCTAATTAAATTAACTATTTATCATTCATAAAATTTGATTCTTCTTCATTTCATTTTTTATTCTATTATTATAGTAATTTTTAATTTCATATTGTATTTCAACTAATCATCTCATTTATTTCAAATTTTATTAATTTTTGTCTTCTTCAGACACATTACATTATACTTATCTATAGTTTATCACTTCATAAAATAGTAATAATAGTTAGTAGGTTATAAATTGTAAATATTACAACATTCAATGAACTATTTCATATCATACATGAAGAATAATACAAATTTCAAGAGAGAGATATATAGTGATAAATAATGTAATCATAAGAAACATGATAAATGGGGATACCCAAATATTATAAATTTGGGATAAAAAATATATATATATATAAGGATGGAATCAAGACCATAAATTAATAATAAATAAAGGCAATATTGAGAGGAATAAATTCAATACCTTAGATAAGAGATATAAAAATGAATATAGTGAATAAAGAAAAAATGATATAATAAATGGAGATTTCTATGGAATCCCATTTCTTTTTTTAGAATGTTTTTTTCAAAAGAAAAAAATTATAAAATAATGAGGGAATAATTTACTTTATAAATCCCAAAAAATATAGAAACGGGGTTCTTAAAAAAATATCTATAACCCTTTTAAAATTCATTCATTTTATTTTTTTTGTTTAAAAAATATATATATGTTCATACTTTATTAAAGATACATCAAAATGTACCATAAAAAATGATGAAAATATTCTTAAATTTTCATTGTAATAAATTAAATTAAATTTTAAAATAATCCTAATAAATTATTTAATTATTGATAATAAAATATATAACACATAATAGGTAATATGGATGTGGAAGTAAAATAATATCGACCAAGAATATGGGATAAGGTCAACTATACTTATAAGAAACCTTTTAGTTGAGTTGTAAGAAAAATTGGAACTGAAATTGTAAGATGAAATGTAAGACACTAAATATAAATAATTTTTAAAATAAAATTAATTTATTTCTTGAGGTGTGAAATGTATAATTACCTCAAATAGGAAATCAGATATAAAAAATATCAAATTCTAAGTGAGATTATAGAAGAGACCAGTGTATGTTTCCTAACATTTGGATCAAAAAAATGAAGGGGAAAACAAGAAATGAAAAATTAAATACCATTTATAAATAGAAAATCATTATATAATATGTCCAAGAGGTAGTATATGCACTATATATATATATGAATATAGGGGTAATATAAAAAATCATTTATTAAAGAAGGAAATTTGATATGATAAACCCTTACAAAGAAAATTACTTTTTTAGTAAGAGTATATCAAGGATAAGATTATATAAATGAAATTTAAATCCATATAAGATAATTGATAATATTACCTTAAATTATTAGTTTTTATATTGCAGATAATCTTATAATACAATAGTCAATTTAGAAAAGATATTACTCAGTGAAAGTAAATTGAATTATGAAACAGCCTATATTGTTCATTGAATTATCTCCATCGTATTTTGACTAAATACTTTGTAGAAATTACTTTCGTTATACAGAGATTCTTATTAATTTAAAAGGGATGTTTAAATAACTAGTTTGTGGAGAAAAATTAATTACCACATTAACTTATATTCTTTTTGGCATGTTGGAATGAGACCCCATTTATATGTTAAATTTTATGGAGTTTTCACTAATATCTAAACATTATGGATGAAAAATGAAATTTTAAAACTGAATGATGCCAATAAATGGAAAATATTTTATTTAATTAAGAATTTATAAAACCCACTAAACTCGTGATAACGTCAAAGGATTTTTTAATTAATTAATAATTCCATTTTTAAATTATATACCACTAAAATTATTTTGAGAGTTATTCCTGTTACTCAAAATTAAAATATTTCTTGATAACCAGAAAATTATTGTTTTCATATTTAAATCAATAAATACATATAAATTTTACCCTAAAAACCATTAATGACTCTAATTACTATAAATATTAACATTTTAATAATTTAATTCAACTAGTTTTGATTCTTCTTTTTGTTTTCCATGCACTACGTAGTCATTTTAGATAATTATACTATTATTTAAATTTATAATTAAATTAATAATATAAATATAATCTTATATACATAATTATTTTAATATATATCCGTTTATAACATATTTTTATTCTCATCCATTTGTTAAAAATATATTTAATATATTATTTTGACTTGTCTCCCTATGCACATGTACTATGAATGTATTTGGACGATAATCTTTTTTTTTAATTTAAATTCATTCATATACATCAATATAATATATTGTTTAACATAATTATCATATAAATATTTGAAAAAATATATAAATTCCAAAAATTATCATTAATCTATCAATCACAACTTTTCATATGTTGCGGAAGCACTTCATTATATAAAAAAAATGTTTTCATATTTATCTAGACATAAAAACTAATTTATATTCATTACATAATTTTTATCTAAAAATTTGATTATATAACCAACTAACTGACAATATAAATATTAGAAAAATATTTCAAATTTATGTGATCATGATGTTATATACATTATGATATAAGAAAAAAATTGTATTTTTATCTATTCTAAAAAAATCAACCTCCATTAAAAATTACAAAAAATCACCGAAAGAAAATATAAAAATGCTGATAAAAAAAATGAATCTCAATTATAAGAATAAAACCCTAAAAGGTATAAATTTTAATTTTAATTATAATCAAATAATAAACGAAATATAATTATTTCTAATATAAAACAATTTTTTTCAGTGTAAAATTCATATTCCAAATTCATTACATGATAAAACAATTTATATAATAAACATAATAATAAAAATAATTTTTAGTTTTTATGATTGACATAACGATCCATTTATAACATAACTAATAATTTATTATTTAATTTAAAAATTCAAAATAATATATCATGTTCCTGAATTTTACATAACCTTTAAAAAATTCTTTATGATATAATAATTTTAAATATAGAAATAATATATAATTAATAATTTATTTCCGTTAAAATAATCATATATATAAATTAAAATATTAATTTCTAGATTAAAGAAAAAATTTGTAATTTTTTTAATCAGACATTAAACTGGTATATTAATTAAAAATTCCAGTGCAGTAACATTTTTTCATCATTGATTTTATTATGTCTATTTTTTTACCTATGACGCTCTATCTGTGACTAATTTCCTAACATATCCACTTGTTCTCTCTGAAACAAAATATGTAAAATTGATCATTTCTATATAATTCCATTTAATTGTTCATTATAAAGAGTATATCAGAAAAAAGAATATTTCACAATAATATTATGAGTACAACTTATTAGAGTAACACTTAAATTCTCCCACAAATCAGGTAATGTATTAACTAACTAGTTTCTAAAAACCACATCATTAATATTTATTCCCATTCAAGAAAGATGATCAAATGATGATTTAAATTGAATAAAATAATCATAAATGGTTTTAACTTAATTGTACCTCAAAATAATCACATATTTGTGGTGAAACAATTTATTATTTCCCATTATTAAATTATAATTGATGTCCAGATTCTACCACAGTAATTTATTTTGAGACATATTAACAATATTTTAATCATTTTGACATCAGTAAACAGATGAATAAAACCACAATCCATCACATTCTCAAACTCACATTGTTCATCATACATTCATTATAGATTCTACCTAACAAACACAAGAAAATACATTAACTGGATAAAAAGAAGATAATCTATTGTTAATCACCACATGAGATAATTTATATCATTCCACAAAATCATATGCCTTTAATTAAAATCCATGACTTAATAGGAAAAAACAATACTTCGAATAGTTGATATTAGGAATGAAAATGAGGGAAAAATGAAGAAAATTAATGAAAATAAAAAACAAGTTGTGTAATAAAATCTTCTATATGAATGACACTAAAAAATAAATCTGATGTGCAATTAAAAAAAATCCATGGGCATACAAATAAATTTTGATAGAAACTTTTTTAACATTGAAAACCAAAAATTTAAATAATACTAGACCATGTTCATAAATATGATCCAGTATAATTGAAGATTTCATGATATAGACTAAAAAATTGAAAGGTGACTTAAAAAGTTAACTCTCTGAGGAATCAAAAAGAGATCATAAATATATATGTTATCTAGATGTGTAAGAGGGATGATGAAATAATATTGGAAATGATAAAATAAAAACCCTATCCACCTAAAAAATAGTCTAACTCTGAAAATTACCTGTTGAATCAACGTTTCAACCCTTTAAAATAATGTATAACAACCCTTTCATTCCATTTTATTTAATTCTTTTTCAAAAAACCATATGAGTCCACCATGTGAGGAGGACTCCAAAAATTAGGTACCTAGAGAACATTTCAAAAAATATACCTTTTATCATAATAGAAGATACCTACATTTTAGTTCTAGGGTTCAACTTCCATTGTGGAATCATCCATTGTGAAATATGGTTTGATGCAACCATGATCAAATTTCATCCCCTCCACTTAATATAGGCTTATCTCACCTATCTTCCCCTCTTAAACAGTTATAGCTATATTTCAAACCACTTATTTCCTTCCCTATCAAACTCCATAAATCGTAGTTATTTTTTTCACATATAGCAACAACGTCCAGTAGTTCACTATCTTCAAACTATGCCCACATGTCTTCATTAACAACAATAAAAAAACCACAAAATTAAAAATTATTTTGAACAAAAATTGTCCCATAATCCTTTAATAATTTATGCTTTAAATCCAAATCCATTTATATCTTCTCAGATCCATGAGATATTCAAACTAGGTTTTCACCACTTTCCACCAATAGATCATAAAATGAAAAATTAAATTCTAATGGGATAGAAAAACCTTCTGGTTTGTTGAAATAAATTAATATAAATACAAATAAAACATACCATTATTCCATGTAGGATAAGACCCCATGGAAGAATATTAGATATTTTAGTTCTTCCCATAACTAAATCTATCCCCCATGATATATCCTATGTTAGAGTTTACATGGTTTTAAAATACTTAAAACTTGGTTGAATAAAAAATTCAAATGGGTAATAATTTGGGGTCCACTTTATTATAGGGAAAACAATTATTAATGTTAGAAATTATAATGGGAAATGTAATTATTTCATGGGGGTGGTGTAAAAAATACCATCCATGCATTTACACAATGTGTCTCATTGATGGTTCCGTAAACGTGTCCATATTTTTTCGAATGATTTTATGGGTCATATCAGTATGGGACCATTCTTGAATGTGTATGTCATGTGGGTCAACCAAATTCAAAAAAATTATATCATCTAGGAAATAAATAAAATAATTCACAATATAATATATATTTCTATTCATTAATGGGTGTGATATGGGCCCAATATTCATTTAGATTTGATCTAATGGGTTTGATTATGTCTATTATTGTCCTGATTCTTCATAATAGGTGTAAACACAGATATAAAGATTACGATTACCTATATTAATTGAAAATTAAATAACTATATAATGGTGTGTCAGTTTTATGTTAAAATAATCTCCATAAATATTTTATCACATCATCCCCCAACAAAAATTGATATTACTTTCAGTGTCCTCTGTATGCATCAAAATTGATTTTGATAATGCATAAAAATAAATTATCATCCACTACACACTTAATTACAAAAACTATTAAATGTTTACCGAACACTAATAATATTTTTATTGTGAAAATATTTCATTATAGCCTAAATAGGACTCACTTGTATGTAAGAGTGCGACTAATTTTGTGGGAAAAATCTCCTCTTCAAGAGAAGGATAAGGTAATAATCTGTTTTAGGCTCCATATTATTCCATCTAATAAACATACAGTCATTTAACCACCAATACCATAATAAAATTAATAGTAAATTAAGGCAAACATGTGTATTGAGGAATTTAAAAACATGATTATGGTTGTGAAGATAGATGGAACTAATTTTACAAGGTGAAAAAGAAGGATGCACATACATTATACAACACTCAAATGGGTGTAAAGGGTCTCATCATCCAAGGCCCTATAGAGGACCAGATCTCTCAGGTCCATTCAATGAAAAATAAAATGTTTGATGTATTCTATGGATTCTTAGTCACTCATTTCATGTGATTTCAAAAAATACAATTTCCCAACAGTAGGTCAGGCATCAGTAAGTTGGGTAATAGTGACTTGTTGTTGTTAGGTGGAACCTGTGGGTAGCGATGGTGACTTACTATTGGTGGGGCGCATCCATAACAATCCATTGGTAGCTCGCATCAGTAGCTTATGTCTGTAGTTTAGTGTTGATGGCCTACCATTGGTGGAATAGTGTAAGTGGCCAAGCATCTCTAGCACAACCTCGATATCTCATCCATTAGAGACTAATTTTGATAGTTTTCCAACAAAAATATTTTTTTTGTATTTGTCCAATCAAACCCCCTTAAACGTTTTATTTTTATTAAATCAACTTTAAAACATTATTTGAGCTATTCTAATTTCATTTCAAAGGATACCAATTATATATTCAATATCATAACACCCTAGGGACATTAAAAGGGCCAAGATATGTGATCCTAACCACAATCAGAGTTTAATGGCCCTTCAAACTATTCCCTTCCATTGATATAAAATTTTTACTTTTCTAATGTTGAGATTATCTTTTCTTTGGAAACATTTATTTTCTCCTAGTGTGACTAAAAACATTCATCACTAAGGATTCCCATCTGTGATTTATATATTGGTTAAGTTTTCTTTTGGAGTATTTCATGGTGTATACGTGACCCCATATTGTGTCATAAAGAGGATTTTCTTATCGTTTTTTCTTCCAGTTAGAGATCCCTTAGTATTTATTTATTTTTTGTATCATGTTGGGTGGGTAAGATAATTTCTCTTTGTGATTGCAATCGAATCCCAATTTTAATTAAGGATGTTACGAAAATAATCATACTTGTTATGATAATGGGTTTTCTTACCTTTGTAGAATGTGAGGGGTGGGGAAGATGATGACTATGCTTATATTGTTTTATCATTTATCTTTCATCCATGCAGTGAATTGTGTTGGTTGTATGCCTTGTGATAATCGTTGACATTGGTGGTCTCTGTTTTTTCACCCAATGAATGAATACTTGTTGTTAATCTTCTATTGAATGGTTATGAACAAGAAAACATGATTAATTATGTATATCTTGTTAAATATATGGATCCCTTAGGATCATACTTGTTATGTGATAACCCCTGATTTATCAAAGTGGAATTAATGAATAAGTGTGTTAAATATGAGTATTCCTTACCTTGTATGATGTGGATGTGTGTTGTGGGTGGATATTTTTATGTCTTGTGCTTCAAACATGTTCTGTGTTGCTTCTTTTGAGAGTCTGATGGTATGTGAGGATGGTTTTATGGTGAAATGGTATTTCAAGATGAGAGATGGATTAATTGAGGAATGAATAGACAGTGGTTGGGAAGCAGCGATGCTGATTCGGGTTGTACTACGTTCTTGTTCCTAGGTGTGGTGTTATTATGTAGTAGGGAAACCATGTACAGTTATAATGAGGTGTTTTGTTGGGTTTTCAAGTAATTTGGGGGTTTTCATGTTGAGATAAAGAACATGGTGGCATGAATTTTAACATTGATAATGGAATTGGTTGTCTTTTGTTATAAAATTGGAGGAAGTGTGAATTGGGGTGTCTCATTATAGTTCTCTCCCCATGTTTGGCTTGGTTGTGAGGCTGGTTGTGTATGTGGTTGTTTGTTTCCGGGTTAGGGATATAATAACTCTTCAATGATCAATAATGTCAAAATTATTGGGTGTCAAGAGGATTTATCTTATCAAATTTTTAAGTGACTTATGTTCATTATGATACAGTCATTTAGAGGTAGTAGAAAAGGTGGCAGTGTTATGGGGTGGTTGTTTTCATCTGAACCCATAGATTGGGATAAGTTTTTGTACCTATATAAATACTTGTACTTCTTATGATTCTATATGGACCCCTCCAAAGTTGATAACTACGTGTTTAATACGACCATTGTTCCGGGGGACGGTGTATTTCCTAAACATCCTAGTGGGAGGATGGATTACTGTCCACTAGCTCTTCCCTAATACCACTTCTAGTTGATTATATCCCATGACTCTTCGAGCAGGAAGTGGTTTGTGAGGCATAGGTGTGTGGAGTATATTTGTGCGTCCTAGGTGTATTTGGGATGATATGTGTTTCCATTCCCAGGTTTCTTCAGGATGTTGTGTTGTTTCTATCCCATGTGTGTGTCGGTGGGATGTGATGTGATTTGTGGTCCATGAGTGTGTGGGCGGGTTGTGAAATGGTTATTTTAGAAGTGGTTTGAGTGCCAGGATGTTTTCCGTTGGGCTGTGAGTGCATCTAATCAATGGTAAAGTGTTGTGGGGTACCCTATCATGGATGTGATCTACATTACATTACATGACTTTCTTTATTTGGTGGCTCTGTCTTTGGTGAGGTTGGGGTAGTTAGTGTACGTTGTAAGGTGCTTTTGATTTCTACTATCTCTACATCGGAACTTTAGTATGCTTCTACACTTGGGAATGAGGTAAATTTGTATTCCTTACTGTGTTTAATTGTATGCTCACCATCTATATATATAAATATTATCAGTTTCCAGAAGGTTAATGTGGATTGTGTATGACCATACTAGCTTAGAACATGACATTTGGTACGTCACCGCTTTTTTTGTTTAATTTTTGTTTTTACCTTGGAGACTTTTCAATTTGTATCAATATTAATTTTTAACATGCATGTGGGATTGTTGATATTTTCCTTGTTATCTATATATACCAATCTTAGAGTTTTTTAAGGCTGATATATCTTATCTTCTAATCCTGGTTAATTTATAAATGATAGCACTTCCCATGTTTTGAGATTTCTCTACCCTTAGGCTTGGACATACACCCAGGGCCTACAGGAGGTGGGACTCGGGGGGGGGGAGTGGGAGGGGGTTATTATCTCCCCTTCTCTTTTTCCAGTTTAGGAGGGGAATCTTTGGAGGGGTGGGGTCATGAAAGAATTGTATCATAGGTTATGGATGAGATATAGGATTTACTTTGTAGTTAGGCATAGTGAATATTGTATGGGATGGTAGAGAAATAGTGTTAGGTGATATTGGTGAATCATATAGTCCACAGAAGACTGACTAAAACCTTGTATTTTAGGGCCACTCATAATCTGATTTAAGGACTCCAAGATTTTTGAACACCCAAGTGGGGATAGATAATTTGTGGGTAGAGACCCTAGGAGAGGTACATGCATCACAATGACTTTTTTTATGAATTTGGTGTTTAGTGGAATCTAAATAAATAATGAGTTGAAATTAATCTCAAATAAAATTCCATAATACACGGGCATAGGATTTCCTTACTTACCTTTTCAATTACAGAACCAAATATTCTTGAACGAGTGGGTCAGTAAGTAGTGGTTCAGCAGTCCAATCTTGCTGATTACCAGATGGCTGATCCACAGGAGGAAAACCAGTGGCAGGGAATGTTATGTTCTTTCCAGCGATAGATTCTGGGGAAGTTAGAGGGTAGTTTTCATACATGGAAAAATAGATTTGGAACTATGAGATTGTGATCAACTCCATCATGATTACATATCCTAGGGAGTATTGGGTTATATTGGTTGTTAGTCAGAGTACGGTTGTTTCACGTCATTGGTCGACATTATACAAGTGTGATAAAAAGCAGGCCGATGTTTTGTGGTTTTATATAAAGAAGGACATCTAGGAAGAATTCATTTCAATGAACTTGAAGGTCATGAAGTGACAAGAGCTACTCACCATCCAATATAATAGTATGTTGGTAAGGGAGTTTTGGATCAACTTCATGGATCTGCTTCATTTTTCTCCAGATCTATTTTTGTATGTGGAGTCTTGGATGAGACACTTAGAGGATGTTCTTTGTCCTTCGCTATAGTACCAAATTACTCCCTTCACCATTCCTACATTGCTAGAGGTCCAAAAGAAGGTAGATTTTTTTGATAATTCACTTATGAGGAAGTATTTCATGAGATCAGAGCTAGAAGGGTTCTTTGAAGGGAAAGGCTACAACTACCAGGTTGTAAGCACCATGGCCTTCACGTTTTCAGCCATCAAGGAGTCAACCTCAACATTTTATGTTTTGACAAATTTGGTCCCTGTGCCTATTCTGTAGACTTGTGGATGGGTTGTTTTATCTATAGAGTTCATTGGAACCTTCTAATTCAATGCTTGGTGGTCGTTCGATCGTAGTATGGAAGAGGTGGGCATGTTTAGTGCCCATCTCAGCAACAGTTTTAGGACATACCATTTCAAAAGCTCTAACAGTAGGCTCTTCCTCTAATTAGGGGAGGTGGAGCAGGTGGAGGCTGACCTTAGGCTGTTCCTCAAGGACCATGATCATGGCCTAGTTTGGGAGGGGGTCATCAGAAAATGGGTATGGGATATAGGCATTGTATGTTTCATTCCACATAGGCACCATTTCTTATAAGTCTAGAGATTATTCCGCCTTTGATTAGCTTGTTCAGTACTCTTCTTTGTGATTTTCTAGATTCAAGATCCTCACACTCCTTCGTTACACCAACTCTAGCCCATTATCAATGACTAGACATAGAGTGGCTTTCTGTGCCCCTAGTGTTGAGTACTCCTGTCGGAGGTCAGACCATCTTGTTTAATGGATTGCAGGGATATTGAATAATGATGGGGCCCCATTGGTCATATGAGGATATTTTACTATTACATATCCAACCATATGATGTAATCCATGGAATTATCTATTTGTACTCTTTTCATGATGTTATCAACTTCATCTATATAAGGGTCGTGTTTGAGATGTGGATGGCCAACATGTTGCTTTCGTTGGTGAGTAGAGTCTTCATATGGGCAGCTAATGTGTAGAGCCTCTTCATTCCTTGTTATTAAATCTTTAATTGAAATTTGTAGATGATGAGGTAAACTAGGTTACCCAAATTTTGGGATATTATTATATGTCTTCCCTTAGTAGGTTTTGACTCTACCCCTTCGATGTGTTGTAAATTTTGGGATATGCATGTTGCCCGGTACTTCTCGTAATTTTATGGCTCCTTATCAGATAAAACCATATAAGATGATGAAGTAGAGAATTAATATTGATGATCTAATGAAGACAGGATTTAGCTGGGCTTGTGTGTCTCCAGGGGGTGCTCTGGTCATGTTCTCAAAGATGGAATATGGTGGTATGAATATTTCTATAGACTATTGGATGCTGAATCAGGTGACGATCAAGTACTTTTACCCTATACCTATAATAAATGTTCATTTCGACCAGCTAAAGGTATCAAGTTGTTTTTCAATGATTGATCTATCATCTGGGAATCCGCTGGTGAGGTTGATGTAGGGTGACATCCTGAATATTTCTTTCTAGTACTGGTTTGGGAACTTCGAGTTCATGGTTATGTAATTTGGTGCTACAAATGCACATGTTGTGTTCACGGGGATCATGAACACTGTCTTCCACGAGTTCATGTACTGATTTGTCATCGTGTTCATCGATGACATCCATATATACATGGTGTCAGAGGAGGAGCATAATAAGAATCTCCGAACTATCTTGGAAGTTCTCCAATTCCACAATTTCATTGGGAATTTTTCCAGGTCTGAGTTTTGGACATTAGTGGTGCACTTCAACGGGCATGTGGTGGCTCATCAGGAGATAATAGTGGACCAATCAATGTTTTTGTCAGTTGTTTCTTGAGAATCACCTGAGAATGCAGCATAGGTTTGTAGTTTCCTTGACCATGTTGGTTACTACTGAAGATTTGTACCAGATTTATCTCAAGTTAATACTCCACTAATGGTTGTGACTATAAAGGTACATGAATTTATGTGGAGTGAGTAGTTTCAAGTATCATTCATCTATAAAAATGGGAATTTGGTCAGTCCTCTAGTGCTTCGGTTTCTATAGGATGGGGTGATGTGCGAGGTATTTGGTGATGCTTCCAGTTTAGGCCTGGGAAGTGTGTTGATGCCGCAACTAGAAGTGATCTCTTATGGGTATAGGATGTTTCCTCCCTATGAACGTAACTAAGAAACCAATTATTTAGAGCTAGTAGTAGTAATGTTTTTTCTAAATTTGTAGTGACATTACCTTATTGGGTTGTACTTTGTAGTCTTCACAGATCACAAGATCGTGAGGTATATCATTTTCAAGAGGGATATGAACATGTAATAGATAATGTTGATAGATTTTCTTTAGTAATATGAATTTAAAATCTCATAAACCTTTGGAAAGGTAAATTTCTTGATCGATAATTTAATTTGGAAGTTGCAGATAGAGGTAGTTCACAAATCTGTGGATGCTTGGAAGGAGATGGGGGATTTGGCTTCCTTGCACAAAGATACAAGAATGGATGATGCTAGGGTTTGTCTGTTTCTAATGATAGTGCAGAATTATCTAATGCACAAGGTAGATGAGACTTAGTTGGGATAATTGGAAGGAGAGATGATGCATGACAGCGTTCACTATGGTGATTTTCCATAGGGATGATCAGAGGATGGAAAGATTAAGATACTATTCTGTGGGTAGATGTTTTCTCTAGGGAAGATGCATGGGGTAGTTATCCGTGAGATTTATAGCACACCCCTAGAAGTAAAAAAAGAGTATCCAAGATCTACCGCAGCCTGAGGTAATAGTTTTTGTGGCCTGAGAAGATACGGGTAGTGGTAGAGTTTGTTGCAATATGCCTAGTGTGCCAGCAGGTGAAGAGTGAGTACTGTGTACCCGTGGTTTTCTTATATCCCCTAGATGTCCTCGTGTAGAATTGGGATGAAATATTGATTGATTTATTCACATGTATAACCAAGTATTATGGATTATATGATGTTATCTAGGTAGTGGTGGACCAACTGATGAAATAGTCTCACTACTTAGCATTTTAGGACTCATGCGTAGTGGGAGCCATAGAACTTAGATAGGTGGATGAGGTGGTGCAGATGCATGGAGTTCCAAGATCCTTTATCTCAAATCACGATATTAATTTTTCACCGAGATTCTAGAGAGGATTGCAATATGCTTCTAGAAATCAATTATTCATCAACAATACATTCCACCCAGAGGCAGATGGCCAGATAGAATGTAAAATCAAGATGTTGGAGGACATGTTGCAAGAATGCATAATAAATTTATGTGGATCATTGTTAAAACAGCTATCCTTGGTAGATTTTTCAAAAACTAATAACTATCACTCTTCTATTGGTATTTATCCATTTGAATTCAAGTATAGGAGACCGTTTCATTCACCTTTTTGTGGAATAGAAGATGGGGAGACAGTTGTTCTTGGTATGGACCTGGTTCATAGTAAGATCAAGAAGGTGCGACTTATTCATGATAGAATGGTGGCCAGACATGAACAAAAAATTTTATATACTGATGGCAATAGGCTTCCCTATGAGTTCAAGTATAGTGACCACATATTCATAAAATCTTACCCTCAATGTGGGCAGTGGAGGTTCAGTAGAGGGAGAAGGATTTCTCCCAGCTTCATCGGACCCTTTGAGGTGTTAGAGAGAGTTAGCAAAGTGGCACCCCAGTTAGTATTTACACCACAATTATAGAGGTTCCACTGCATCTTTCATGTCTCTCAGCTGTTTTTGTATCTTCACAATGACTCCCATGTCATTGAATATGAATATTTGTATACCGAGTATGATAGAACGTTCATGAATTGTTCAGTGGAGATTAAGGATCATCCGGGGAAGGTGTTGTGTAGACAGATCATTTCATTGGTTAATGTGTTGCGGAGGCATGATTACATGGAGGAGAGTACATGGTTATGGGATACGTAGACATGTTCCTAGTTCCAATAGTTTTTTTTGAGTTTTTCTATGTGATGTAATTCTTGAACCCTATTTTATTTAATATGTGTTGCGTCTCTATTCTATAATGTGTGACGAATTCCTAACATGTAAAAAGGGGAGGACCTAAATCCTAATCTAGACACATTAATGATGTTCTGATTAAACCCATGTGGTTGAGTATGTGTCACCTAGAGTAGATATTACCTAGAAAGAGATAAAGTAATTTCTTTATTCATTTCTCTGGAAAGGGTGGTTTATCGTTAAACTTTGAGGGTGATAGGGGTGTTTCAAGTGCATCATGATCCTTTAGAGGTATCTCGTGATGTTTTTGTTTGGAAAACATTTTCTTTTGGGTTTAGATATTAATTATAAAGGGAGTTAATAGTTTGAGAGATATCTTATGTAATGGAATGGACCTCTCTGGTCTATTCAATTTTAAAAATCTTGTTTTTGAAGTATTCTGGGGAGTCTTGGTAACTCATTTCTAGAGTTTTCTAAAAATCCAGTTCCCCAACAGTGGGTCGGGAATCGATAGGTCGGGATTCGATAGGTCAACCATATGTAGGTAAGGAATTGGTAGGGATAATGTTGGTATATGTAGTGTTGGTAGGAATGACATTGGTATGTCTGGCGTTAGTGACTCGTTGTTGGTATGTGTCGTCAGTGGGTTGTGTCAGTGACTCGCTATCAGGGGACACATCAGTGAGACGCTTCAGGGACTCGCCATCAGTATATTTTTTCAGTTTCTCCCATAGGTAGCAGAGTGTCAGTGACTCACCATAAGTGGCTTAGAATCTGTGAATCATCATCGGTATCTCGGCATCAAGCCTCAGCCATCAGTATCTCATTTTGATATTTTTCCAAATTTTCAGTTTTCTTGGGTTTTTCTGGTTTCACACAAATTAATGTTTTATTTTATGTAAATATATTTTAAAATAATTTTTTGAAGGTTTATAAAATTAGTTTCAAAGGATATTAATTATATTTTTAATATATTAACACCTCGGTGACTTTGGAATATCCAAGTCACGTGGTCTTGACCATGATTCGACTATAATGGCCCTTGAACCCATTCCCTTCCATTCATTTAGGATCTGAATTTTTCTAAATCTGAGATTCTCTCTTCCTTCAACCATTTCATTTTTTCTTGGTGCTCCTAAACCCTTTCTTCCCCAAGGAGTCACATTTGAACTGTAGGATTTAGTGTAGTTTTCACATGGAGTCCTCACTACTTTTTTTGAGACCCCATATTTTAGTGTAAGGAGGAGTTGTTGATCGTTTTTTCTTTGAGGTTGGGATCCCCTAGTCATATTTTTATTTGGATATCATATAGGGTGGGTATGAAAATCTCTATATGTGATTGTGGTTAAATCCCATTTTTAATTAAAGTCATTATGAAGATAATCAGGCTCGTTATGATAACGTTTTTTATATTATTATATAATGAGGAGAGATGAAGATAATGATTATTCTTATGTGGTTTAATTTGTGATATTTGATCCATGTTTTGAATTGTGTTGGAATTATTCATTTAAAAAATCATGCTTGTTGGTGGTCTCTATTTGTGCACCTGATTCATGAAATCTTATTATTAATCTTTTTTTGAATGGTTGTGAACATGAAAACATGATTAATAATGTTTATCTAGATAATTAAAAGGATTCCCAAGGATCAAACATGTCATCTGATAATCCCTGATATATCAAAGTGGAATTAATTAATGAGTGTGTTAAATCTGAATACACCTTGCATTTTTTTGGTATGGCTATTTGTGGATATTTTTTGTCTCGTGCATCATATGAGTTATGTGGCATTTTTGTTGAGATAAAAATTGTGTATTTGGATGGATTGAGGGTGAAATGGTATCTCATTTTGAGATAATAGTTTATTGTGGAATTTATGAACATTGGTAGGGTAGTAGGGATACATATTCGAATATTTATATGTTTATGTTACTCGGCCTGTTGTTTTAATGCAGAGAGGGTTCCAAGTATGTTTGTGATGAGGTGTTTTTTGAGGTTTGGAAATAAACCGGGGGATTTCTTATTGAGATAATGGAAAGGGAGGAATGACATTGAAAATTGATATTGGAAGTGGTTGGGTTTGGTGCTGAGTGGGGGGGAGTGTGAAGTGGGGTGTTTCATCATAGTTTTTTTCCTCTGTTTGGCATGGTTTTGAGGTCTTTTTTCTCTTGTAGTTGTTTTTTCCCATATAGGGATGGATTAATGGGTATATTCTAAATAATTACAAAATTATTGGGTGTTTTGTCGATTTCCCTTATCTAACTCGAAAGTGACCGATGATTGTTATGATACATGCATTCATAGGTAACTGCAATGGTGGAAGTGTTATGGAATGGTTGTTTTCTTTAGAACCCATAGTTTGGGATAAGTGTCCGGTAACTATATAAATACACATGAATATATACATGTAATATCTTGTAGTTATTTACGTACCCCACCCTAGTAGAGAACTATATGCCGAACAACCCCATTATTACAAGGGATGGTGTATTTCCAAAACATCTCAGTAGGAGGATGGATGGTTGGCCACCCACTATTCCCTACTACCTCTTCCAGGTGGTTTTAGGTAATTACTCTTCAAGCATGTATTGGTTTGTGAGGCCCAGGTATGTGTGGGTGGGTTGTGCATCCGATTTGTCTTCAGGATGAGATGTGTTGTGGTTCCAAGGTTTCTTTGGAATGTGGTGTGGTTTGTGGCCCAGGTTTGTTGGAATGATGTGATGTGGTGTGTGGACCAGGTTTGGGTGTGGCGGGTAGTGACATGGTTCATTCAGAAGTGGTGGGAGTGCCAGGACGATTGTCATTTGTGTGTGAGAGTGGCTAATCAGTGGGAAAGTGGTTCATGGTTCACTACCATCAATATGATCAATATTAATTTACTTGTGTTATTTGGTGAGCACGCCTTTGGTGAAAATGGGATGGTTAGTGTACCTTGTGAGATGCTTTTGGTTATTGTAGTTTTATTACATGTGAACTAGTATGCTTCTCCACTTGTGCATGATAGCCATTGGTTTTCCCTACCCATTGTACTTTTATACTCACCCTACATATATAAAAATGTTTTCATGTGTCTAGGAGGATTACCTAGACTATGCTGGACAATACTATCTTGGATTGTTACAATTGTTGCATCACATCATAGTTTTACTTCGGGCATTTACCTTGGAGACTTTTTTATTGGTATTAGTATTTATTTTGAACATGCATGTGGGAAGGTTTGGATTATAATTTTTTTTATATATCTTTATCTTGGTGTGCTTTAAGGTTGATATATTTTATCTCCTTGTCATGGTTACTATAAATAGGGTAATTCCTCCCATGTTGTGATATTTCTATACCCATGGTGGTGGTTTCCACACCAGGTCTTACTAAAGGTGGGACTCAGGGGTTATTATTTATCTTTCTCAATTTCCAGATCAAGAGTGGTATATTTGGAGAGAGGGGGTCATGATAACTCCCCACATATAAAGAAGGGATACTCAATGTCTCTAAAATTATGAAAAAAATTTATAATGATGATATCATGCATCGAGTTCCATTATTTAATGTTACAGTCAATGAAATGCTTGACATGTATCAACATATTCTAATCACAAAATAGATCTAGTATGATTTAGAAAAAACCAACATTACCAATTATATAGAGAGAAATAAATTCATAGTATGATAGTTTATTTCTTACAACATGGTAGATTTTATATCCAATATAGATAAATTTTATGAGACTTAACACATATTACAAATATAAAGTAAATGAAGTTGAAAATATATGAAACCATTATTATCATATCCATCACTGATTAAAATCACCCTTCTTATAAGAATGTAAAATATTATCTAAAAAATAAGATATTTCAACAAATGTGTTACTCAAAAATAAATAAATTAATAGATATATAAAAATCACAAGGAGTATGATAAACCTAAGCATGATAAACCAAATGTCCCCATTGAAGTCGGATTGGGACCATATGGTCCTCAAATGAGAAACAGTATCCACAACATCATTAAAAATAAAAGGATACATTCAAAAAAATAATGAAGCATACTGCTTCAATAGAATATTGAGGAACATAATGCGAGATTGTGGTTTCTGTAAGAATACATATAATAATATAAACACTCCAAATTTGAAAATTGTGTACATGATTTTCAAAATTATTGTTCATGATTATATCTCTTCTTGGTTGATTTATTCTAGTTCTACATGATATGTGTGTAAAAAAATATCTCTTAAAGAAGATATATTAAATTAATTATGAGATGTTTCTTTCTAGGGGGAATTTTTATAGCATAAACATGTAAGGTAAGAATGTTTTGATCTCTAGTTTTACATCATAAAAATTAAAACCTTTTATGATTTTTTGTATGTGTGTGATGTTTTTACAAACATACATTCATGGATCTTATTATAAAAAACATCGTTTTAATAATGTTTTTCGTACAGATGAATTTATTTTGAATAAGGGTTGGTTCTTTATTTGAAAGAATCACTTTTCATTTAGACTATTCAAATTAAATATAAATATTTATTCTACTTAAATGTTATAGAATTTTGGTTTATAGAAGAAATGTTTCGGTTACATAATTTGTTATAAAATTTATGAAATATAAAAATTGGAATTATTAACTAGAATATTTAATAATGACCATTATTGTGTGACTTTCATGAAAACTAAAACAGATGGGAAATTATTTCCAACAATATAAAGGAAATATAATTTTTAGAATTAATGCCTACTAATGAACATCATTTACATTCTACCCCCTCTATATTTTAAAAAAATTATTTCTTAACATTAATTAATAACAATTATATATGTTTTTTTTCTATATTTTACATGATAAAGATGAATTTATAGATATATTTTATATCTATAAAAATTAATATGAAAACCAATGTGGGGTTACAATTAAATTCATTAGATTGAAATGGATGGAAAATATTATTATCCGTCATTTTTATATTCCCAATGGATCATACATTAAAAGTTGGCTCCCAATACACCTTAGCATAATAGTGTAGGTGGGAGAAATAATAAAACATAAATGGAAATGGTTGTTTATATTATATCTATCTAAAGTCCCTCAAATGAATATTGGGGGGTATCATTGTTAATTTTGTTTCACATCCAATATAGGGACCCAACAAAAGGGAAGTCTATTGATCCATATGAAAAATGGAATAGTAAAAAACTACACCTAAATTAATTAGAGGGTGAGGTTTTTCATAATATTTTAAGCATACTTGAACTATAAAGGTAAAATTTTGGTAAAAGTAGTTATGATTTTTAATTTCTAAGATATATAGAGAATTCAAATGATAATTGATCTATGGTAGTTGAAACTAATTATTTAGTTGTTGTTAAAATGTTTATTTAAAAAGGATATGTTACCTATTATAAACCTAGTTTTACCTTTTTACGTATGAAAATTAAAATATTGGAATATATGAAAAATAAATTATTGTCTCATGAAGATAAAATCGTAGAGGTTTATAAAAGAAAACTACTTCATATACCCCAGTCATATTGATCAGATTAATTTATATAAATGTTTTATGGATCTAGTGATAGATTGGTAACACAAAATATAGTTTCTCATAATATATAGTATGATCGTAAATGTTTAAAATAATGTATGATATCATCTATTGAAACACCTTGGAAGGAATACCTAAATGATGAAATATACTCAATAACTGCGAACAATAATTGGATATTAGTTGATGTCCCCCAAGTTTCATAACTAATAGGTTATAAGTGAAGGATATTTTACCCAAAAAAACCTTTTTATTAGAAGATATAGGGTATTCTATATTTAATGACTATGGTATATAGGTTGTAATGTAAAACATGAAACTACCTTTTCAACCGTAAAGAATGATTGATGGATATCATAAGGCTATTTTAATGAAAATCATGGAGAAAAGTTTTCTAAATCGTAATGATAATAAATTTGATTTTTTAGTGTATTAATCACAATATTTTTCAATTATTTACATTATTACCATGTCGTTTATCTTGAAAACTATTTTATAAGATGAAATAGATGGAAGATTCATTCTTGTAAATATTGCATGAAGTGGATAAGAGTTACATTTGATGAATGAATTAGATCATAATGTATGACTTAATGCATGTACAATAAAGGAGAATCATCAAGCGATTCATAAACGCTATTATCATGAGATTTTAGTTATATTAGTTATCATTTATTCTAGGATTAATATTTATTTCTCAAATCTCTCTAAATGTCTAAT
Source organism: Viscum album (assembly GCA_963277665.1). Taxonomy (NCBI): domain Eukaryota; kingdom Viridiplantae; phylum Streptophyta; class Magnoliopsida; order Santalales; family Viscaceae; genus Viscum; species Viscum album. Next base: position 510,110,799 of record OY728141.1, on the reverse strand, counting down.
CATTTCCCTTAAGAGCTTCCAACATACTATAGATGAAGGATGATCTCAGTTTTATGAAGTTTTCTTTTGTTTCAACCCATAGATGCCTCTAGAGGAGGGATATAAATTGGTTTTATTTTGGTTATATCCATAAAACGATATGATGATGGTTTAATACGGAGCACTCAGAGAAATGTATTAATGTACACATTTATCAGTATATTTGTTTTTAGTTTACGCATGACTACATTATTCTAGCATGGTTGATCTAGGTTTGGGTTTCATAATTAATTATAATTAATATAAAAAAGTGTTTCATGATGCCATTAAAACCCATCATTAGTATCAAAGACTAATGCACATTTATATTCCACAAAACATTCAAATAACTAATGTTTTTTTCTACTATAAAGAATAATTTTTTATATTATAAAATATGATATCTATTTTTATTCTGAAATTTTGATCTTAAAAAATGGTATGGAGATATCATAAGTATTTAATCGGTATAAATCTCATGGATTTAGATTATACATTCAATATGAATCATAATAAATTTTACCCAATGATAGTATCTATATATGTTTCAAAAACAGTGCATCGAATTGCCTTTTAGTTATCAATTCATATTGGAAAATATGATATGGAAGTTGTGGGTGGTAATATGGATATTATTCATAAAATATTACTAATAGAATGACACTGTTTATGCACTTATTGAATATTATTTGTAGTATAAGACTCATATTGGATCATTAAGTATGTTTTAATGATGAAATTTTTTCTCATATGTAAATAAAAATATATTATTTATAAATTATTTATAAATTATGAAAACATAATTTTTTAGGATATTTTTAAATTTATATAGTGATTATAAATTATTTAAATATAAAGGGTTTATAATTAAAACATCAATTTATAATGTTTTCATAAATTAAAAAATAAGGAAACAATATCAAGTTCTTGTAATTTATGAGTATTAATTTCTCATAATAAATATTTTGAATTCTTCAAATTAAGGGATTTATTTGGGATACTATTTAAACCACATTAAAATATTTTAAATTATTGATTAGATAATAGTGTAAAAAATGTTATGTCGTCAATATACAGATTGTATAAATTTTTTATGTTATATAAATTTAATATAAAATATTTATATTTCATAAAATTTTATTTATTTAAAAGGAAATTTTATACAATGAAAAACATTAATAGTCAAAATTATGAAAATAATATATTGTTTTTATATTATATATTGGGGAATTTTATTAATGTATATAAAAAAACCAAAATTTATTTATAATTATTTTATATTTATGAATTGTTCATAAATGTTTATGTCACGTTTCAATATGTTAATATTCTATATATTTAAAAGTTATTCCATTATTTTTTATTCATTGATATAATTTTTTTTGTTTTGATCATTTGTATTTTATAGTTTAGTAAAGATCAATTATGTTTTGATACTACCATACCTGTATCGAAGGAGTTACTTATTTATAATGATAAACGATTTAGATTCCATATTCTATGAATTTTGTTAATAATTAATATTATAATGTTTAATTGAATTATTGAATTTTGTTTATACATATTAGTTATTTGATTTATGATGAATTATATTTCCTCTTGTGTAAATTTTCTCATGGTATAGGGACTTTGGGTTGGACATCAATCTATTCTAGTTATTTATATGATGTTTTAGAAAGGTGGGGTTTTTCTGTCACGTTTCCCTCATATCTCATGTCTTTATTTTTAGTTCCATATAATTATATACTCTTAAATTAACATTTCTTGTAAAATTTTCATTAGATGAATTTGGATATTTTTTAATATGTTTGAAATTAATTCTGGTTGAGTAACCCATATTGTGTTCCTTTAAAGAATTGCACACCAATATTGGTTGAAAATATTTATGTGTTTGAACGAATAAGATTCCAAACTAAATCATTAGAAGTTTACATATATGAAGTTATTAATATTAGATAATATTTTGCGATTGAAACCCCTTCCAAATTATAACTGTTAGGTTTCTAATATATCAGAAATTTTTTAGGCCTCAATCATCAAATCAGGTAGTTTCATTTCAATGAGGGGTTACCCTATATATTATTAGTTAAATAAATCAAGTTACAGGGAGTTTCATGATAATATTAGGTTACAATTCTTAACAATATATCCATACTCATACCTGGGAAACATTATGGGTTATGATAATTAAGGAATATATTTGGGTTTTTCCATATGATGGATTTGGAATGTTATTTGTTCCACTCAAATATCAAAGATTCACATATTAAATGTTTTAGATTATTCCCCACATAAATATCTACATTATGTAAGGAACTCTAAAATGGACTCACTTATTAGTGAAATATGGATATTGACCCACTAATTGATGTGACAGATTCGAAAGAGATTATCATTTTAATGGGAGAAATTATAGTACAATTTTATATTCAATGGTTAGTGAAATATTATATTCAAGTGATAAAAGATTTTATTGTATATAAATAACATCATCATCATTAAAATTAAATTTAAAGCCAATCCAATATGGAGTATGAGCTTAATATAAACAATTTTTTTAAGTTAGCTTATGAAAATTTATCAAGGATAAATTCTTTGTGTTAGAGAAAACCATTAATTGGTTACTACATGTCGAAGTTGTTAGAAAGTTGAATTTTTAATTTATGAGAAGAAAATATGAGTCACATGATGTTAAAAGGCATTATATGAAAAATTACCAAATGAATTTTAGTCTCGTATACCCAATAGGACATGATATATCTGTGATACTCTATATGATTGAGTTTTTGAATAACATTATGACACTAGTTGTTACAATAATCCTTATTATATGTAATTAATCGAATTTTAATATATGGAAATTTTCCAGTAATATTAACATAACCATGACATGATTACCAGCTATATTCTAGAGTTGAGGGTGGATGAGTTCGACATATGATGTTTATGCTCTGGTACTATATAGATTGTATAAGTGTGTAAAATTCCAAACCAAAAAAGAAAAAATATTTCTAGCATCTAAATTTTTTTATAAACTATATAGTATAGGTAATTGACAATTGAATGTGTTATCAAGGTGTAATTATTTAATAGGACATACTTATTTGAGATACCAAAATTGATTTTTTGAAACTACATGGAATATCCATGTCATGAATCAATTTTAGATAAAACAATGATATGGTTTTCAAGGGAATAATATAATAAATGTATATTTTAATAGAATTTTAAATATAAAATTGTTTAAGATCAATAGAATTATTTATAGATATTATAGTTTTCATTCAAATCATGAAATAAAAATTTTTCTATATCAATATTTTTAACATGAATGTATTTTTTTCAAGATCAAACGAACCTAAATTAAGGATGTGTATTGTTATCTCAACTTCCTTATATAATAATTGGGGTTTATTTTGTAATCTATTTTTTAATAAGAAATTACAAATGGCTGAAAAAATGATTTTTTTGTTATCAAATAATTATTAAAAATAACCTAATACTATACATAGGGTTTATGATTAAGTGGATTCTTTTGAAAAAGGATGGATAAAAATATTTTCCCCCAGATAAAAACATTATTTAGGTACTTGTCTAAATAAATGTGAAGGTGTTACCACCACTCAATAATTGTATATTTTCAATATGTTTTTTGAAAGAAAATACTCCAAACACATAATTACTATATATGGAGTTACCCAGAAAAAATTCCTTTATTCTATATCATTTCCATAATTAGAAAATAATATTTCATTAAAAATATAAATTCTTGAGAATCAATAGGTTCAGTGTCTTTGGAAAAAAATTTCAAAAGATACTTGTCCTATAATTCTTAGGAATCTTTCCCCAAAATTTCACTATTATAGGACTTCTTCTAAATATCCCCCAATGCATAATCATCATAATTCCATGTGAAATGAAAACATAAGACTGGGATGAGATAAAATTATATATATGGAAAAAATAAATATATAAATATGTGACATTGGGTGAGAACGCAATAATATGAGAAAAAGGAATTATGAGTGAGATATCAGAAGAAAATGATATAGATTAATTAAATTGGTTCATGTTGAAATAAAGGAAAAAAACAATCCCATATGATCAATACTAAAATAGATCATAAATAATGGGAAAATAGAAAACATTAATCATGAACTAAGAAACACAGACAAGTCACATATCAAAGGAATGTTGAACTAAATGATTTATAGAAACATAGTATTTTGGATCAAGAATCACATCATATTTCCTGATGTATATTAAGAATCACAACATGTTTCTTATAGAGGATTATGAATCAGAAGTTATATCAAAATTTAAGTCAAACCTAACTAAATTTTCACTATTATATAATGATATTTAACCTTTTAACCAATAAATATTATGGTTATATGGGGTCTAACCATCAATTAAATGTTAACCATACACATGTGTTATTTTTTGAATAGAATTTCATGGGCCTGGAAACAAGTCATTCAACCCCATGGATCTCTAATAATACATTGGTTTTCTTCTTAGAAAACTAAGGGATACTACCCACTGATGCCAATTATAATATGAATTATTTTCCTAGTAGTACATTTTATTTAAATTTTTGTGGTCGTACCTCACACAGACCCATGAAAAATTCCCAGGAGGTCACCCATCCTAATACTACTCCAGACCAATTTCAGATTACATTGATGTTATAAATAAGTATTCAGGTGACATTTTTCCCTTGTAAGACATTGGAATATTTTGAGGAATATTTTTTTAGCTAATCACTGACATAGTTGATGATTTTGGGGTCTGGAGTGTCTTGGTATTGATAAATTCTAAATATTTTCTATATTATATCATGTTATAATGTCATTTCATAGTAAATGGTGTTTCTAATGATTGGGAACATGAATTAGAATTCTAAAACCATGGATTTGTTTAGAAAACATGAGTTTTACAATATGTGTGAAATAAATTTATTGGGAACGAGTATTGCTATAGAAAAATACCATTTGAGGGTATGATTTGTAAATAAACAAATTTATTATATTTTATTTTTCTTAACATGATAAATCCTTGCCTTCCACATTAAATACCTTCTTATTAAAAATCTAAAGGGTCATTTGAATAAAAATGAGAGATTATAAAGGAGGAGGAATTATTCTTCATTTTTTGATCATGATTGAAGAATGATGATGAACAGAGAGGTATATCACAAGATGAACAATGAATTCAGTTGATCATCTTCCCCATTTCTAGCATATGCATTCAGTATAAATGATCGACCAAATTTCAATGTAGGGAACATTATTTGATGGATTTACACCACATTTAATTTCATAAGAATGAATTTTTATATGTACTCAATTTTCTCTATGATTTGTATCCTTCACAGGGGACCTACCATATTTTCTATTCCCAATAAAGTGATACCTTTTACACCATCTTTTCACACATGGATACAAAAATTATGTAATTATTGGGTGAGAGGGAATCATAAAATGATGGATTCACATAATTATTATTTATTCCCCCTCCCCCATTATTCTTATTATTTATAATTGTCAGATGGGGTCATTTTTCTGATATTTTTAGGTAATATTTGATTGTGACCAAACCCCTTTATTCATGGAAGTGGATTTCGTGACATACATTAAATTTTTTGAAAATGGATCATGGAGTGATGAGGGTTTTGGGTGATGGAGAAATGTATCAAAGGTTGGTTCTTGGTTTCTCAACCACAAAATGAGGCATGATCTAACAGGATGAGTCTCATGGGTTTCAGTTGGCGGGAATCCAACAAATGGTGATAAATCGACTGTGGTCTTCCATAGAACTACACTGCCAATCATGGTTTGAGGCATATATGGTTGAGATAGAGGTGTGGTAAATACACAATATTCATTCCTTAGTTTCTTTTAAATCCCAAATTATAGGGCATGTAGTCTATTAATACACTCTCTGTAGTCCCCTTTATGTGGTGGTAAGGGTTTTTGGGAGATGATAAGTACCACATGCTATGTGTGGACTATAAACATTGTATTACCTAGTACTTGTGGCACAGAGTATACCCCAATGGTACATGTCAATGGACATAACCATAAACAGAAACAAATTCAAAGTATATAGGAATGGTCATGTACTCAAACATATCTACGGTGTGGAATGTGGGAATTGGCACAATTTGGGTATAGGGAATGTGTCAATGAATATGAGTATGGGCTGGAAGAAAAATTGAAGATTATGGGAGGTGAATACTCTTCGTGTACCGAATATAAACACCATGTAGTCCACCATGGCCATCAAATCCTTGTGCATTAGTGGAAATGGAAATGTTTCAAAGAGAGGGAACATGACGTGTGACACTAGGTACATATCATGTGACACTAGTTAAACATCATATACCTACCTTAGGATCATTTTCCTTTTGTATCCCATTCTTATGGACTTAGATTTGGGATCAACTGTAATCATTCCTCGGATGTTGTCTATGTGGAACATTATAGAACACTTTATTCAATTATCCAATATACCACCTGATGTGTTATGATCATGATGCTTATTTCAGAAGTACTTGTCCAATATTAATGATCGGGCTAGTTAATCCAAGAGACACTGGGGTATGTAACCCCTAATATCAATAGGGATTGTGCCCCAACAATCTCTACCAAGGTACAGTTTGAAACACCATGTACAACATAGGGAGTTTTACCTCTATCTATCGAGTCGACTCCCCATATTCATGCTCCAATGGGGAACAACATCTCCATTAGTGATTGTGACCCATCAGTTTTGAAGTGAAATAGTGTTTTGTGGGCCCCCAAAATAGATTCTTATGAAGTGATGTGTGATTCTAGGGATCATATAAGGACTTTTGGAGTAGTAGGATGATTCATTATTCATTTCCATGCTGTATAGATAGAAATCCTCTATAATTGTAGTATTTTATAATTTATGAGAATATATAATGGGGTTTCATTTCCCACTTTCCATAGGTTTAATTACCTAATTTATCCTCATGTTTCATATTTAAATGATTTTTGGGAATTCTTCTAGGTATGTATATACTAATACTAGAATGGCCTTCACCCTCACGTGTTATGTCTTTTGCATATGATAAATAGTTTTTTAGTGACCTCGATGCACTAGGATATGGTGTAGAATGTTTTTATGAAGGTGAATTGTCCATGTTTTGGTGTTTTTAAATGTGGTTCATTAGTTAAAACCTCTTCAAATTTCCCTTTATATTGCTGTTTCCATGTTGGGACCTCATTTTTTGTTCGTAATATTCTTTCCCATTTACTATTTGGGTTTATATAATCATAATTTGATATATTAACTAGAGGTAATTTCATGCATGGTTATACTCAATATATTATAGTCATTAATTTTCCTCTGCACCATTTTATAAAGATGGTTGTATGGTTTGTACTAGTTACTTTTGATGTGGCCTCTTATTTCATTTTATGCCTTCTCAGTATTTTTTTTAATCCATAACCTATTTGAATAATTCATAGGGTTTCACACATATAATACAACAATACAGGTTGGACTCATTGTATCATGTTCTGATAGAGTGGTATCATAGGTTTTTTATACACAGCTCAAGGATGGAGTTGGACCCATGGTGAGGATTTGGTAAGTAATATAGGGAAAGGGTGTTGAATGGTTTCAAGTGTGGATTTAAGGCTAGTAATCCCAGAAATTTTTCAATATCTAACATACACATTAACAATGAATTTTACTTCCTTTGTGTTGAATCGACATTCTAAGCCATCAGTTGTAGAGAAAAAATAGAAAATTCTTCATATATGATTTGGTGTTTTTACATTCATGTTCTTGTTAAGTAAACTACCCATATATTCTCATCTAATTGTGGCATGTCTTGATCACTGTCATGATGCCTCCAAGATTATATCCATCTTCGATGCCGATACATGATTGTGATAATAACCAATTTATTGAGGAGACATCTTTAAATGGATGTACTAATGAGGTGTTTCCCCCAATGGTCTTGGATGATGGTAGAATGTGAATGGGATGATCAATAGCTTCGATGGGTCATGATGAAAATTCAAGCAGACATAGTTCACTAAATGAGTTCCATTGATAGATATAGTTAAAGTTTCACAATGATCCAGACCAATGAAAAATTAAGGATTGGATTAAGATAGTGATCGATGTATTTTGTCATGTACAAAACATGATAGATCAAATAGATATTATTGCATCTAGTCTTTTTTATGAAGTATCGAGGTGCTGGTGGATACTGGTTACACAAACTCATGATGATATGATTCTATCATGGTGATACTTAAAGTAGTTTTTTCTTAATGATTATTACCCTTCATAATTTCCATATGAGGGGATTCAGGAGCATCTTGAGCTGGAAAATGTTCATTTGAAGGATTCTAAGTATTCCATGAGGTTCACCGACCTCACACATTACATGATTGATATAATACGATATGGATTCATATAAGAAATGATGTTTGAGTAGGTAATTAATGAAAACATTACTGTATGTGTAGTCTCTTTATGAATCCCTAATTGTTTTGAAGAAATAGAGTGGTCATTGGTTAATGAATGATTCTTAGAAATGGGGTGATATGTGTCTAGAGTTGGTAGTGGATGTCATGGGGATGAGCCTCATATAGCTTCTAAAATATGATAGTTGATAGGTCTCAGCATAGGTGACCTACCAAAGCCTAACCCCAAACACATGTATCAATGTTGTAGGGTTTTTAGAGGGGATCGATTTATCTGAGATGTGATTGATTTAATTCTAATGATGGTGACGTCAAGTTCCAATGATTGTCTAACCTGACATGCTGAGGAGGGTAGGTAGATTGTGGATTGACCACCATGGTTGAGGAATCATCACAATCATGGAACTTATAGTTTTCATTAGTGTCACCCCCATTGCAGTGGTTATAATAGAGGATTTGGTGTATCTCTAGAGAGAGGATATTCTGGTGGAGTTTGATGCTATACGATACATTTACAACCACCACTATGTGGACCATGCCAGGATCATAGAGTAAATAGTTGGGGATGTGGGATGTTGCAGGCTATGGATGGATACGAACATTCTATTCATGAGATTATTCAAGTTGCGATCAATGTCTTTTATAGTATTTATAATATACTTGTATACATAAGTTAATGTCATTCTTTTATATCCATATCCTCCATAGTATAGGTAGTTATACCTAAAGAGACCTTATCCCCAAAAATATTTCTAGATGTTCCTAGTGGCATGGATTCATCTATATTTCATATCGTTCGGAATTCCATTTTGGAATACATTACAAATTGTTTCTCATGTGACCACTTGGTAATCACAATGACAATTTATGATTTCATCTTGGTTATTGACTATTTTCCATTGTTTTTCCCTAGATTGACCATCACCACTTGAAAATTAAATATCATTAGATAGATGGTAGAAGATTCTACTTTGTGGGTGATATATATCTCCAAGCTAAGGGAGTGGAGTTCACAATCAAGAATCTAAAGCGCATCACTAATAAGATATTGGACTTATCCCTTAGAACAATTGTCTCTTCAAGAATATCAATTCAAGAAATAGTGGAATAATATATAGATGTTTTTTGATGATGTTATCAAACTTCCTATGAGGTTGGAGACAGCCATTTTCATAGACATTTACCCTAAAACCACATTGATATTTTCTATGGAATATCATATGGCCCCTATCAAGCTCCCTGATATGAGGGTGTTGTTGGACGCCCTTCGAGAGATATGTGTTATCGAGCCCAATGTGCCCCCTAGGAAGCTCCATTTCTATTTGTAATACATGAAGATATATATTGATTCTATGTATTGATTTTAATCCTCTAAATCAGGTTACAATAAAGAATAAGAACCCATTATCAAGTATTGACGAGTGATTTGACTATTATAGATGTGTGTGTTGTTTGTCCAAAATCAATCAAATTTCCAGCTATCATTGGAAGAGTGTTCAGGTAGTTGATATTCTGAAGACTGTATTCTAATGTTTCTATAAGCACTATGAATTCCTAGAAATTCATTTCATTGTGATAAATTCACCTGGTATGTTAATGTATCATATGAATCAAATCATTCAACTAAAATTTATATTATTCATAGTATTCCTCATTGATGGAATACTCATTTAATCTTTATTATAGGAATAGCAATAAATCCCTTTGAGGATGGTCCTAGACTTATTATTGGAGAAACAACATTATTATAATATAACTATGTACAAATTTTGGATCCAAAAACATTATTATATAGTGAATTTTATAGTTGAACATTGTTTATTAGTGAACACAATGAAGATAGATGTGATACTTTCTGTGGTTCCACCCAAGAGCATGACAGAGTTGTGGAGTTTTCTTAGATTAGTGGGGTACTAGATGTAGTTCAAGGTAGAATTAACTAAGATAATATATCCATTTATATCCTTGAAATGGAATAGATATCCATTTACTAGAACCAAATTAGTGTAAAGGATAATTTGAAGAGGTGAGTATGAAGTTATAAAAGTGTGCCTATATTAATACCACTAATGGTGTTAATTGAGCGCATCATTATTTTTTATGCCTCTGAAGCTAGGTTCAGCTCCGTGATGATGTAGAGGTAGGTTTTGATTGCTTATGGGTTTAGGAAATTGATACCACTTGAGAATATCTGTGGGACTCGTTACCTATATTTAGAATTGTCAGTCTAATCTCTAATGATGTGTAGACAATATATTTTTGGCGAGCTTTTTACTATTTACCCAGACCATTTGAATCTCAGGGACATCTTTACTCAATTATATGTTAACATGAAATATAGTCATTTGTTAGAGTTCATGTATGACTATGAATTAAAGATATTATATACTATTTTTAAGGGAAATGCGGTGGCTAATTCCATTTGAAATTAATCCCATTCTCTCTTAGTAGATGAGGTGGCTATGTAGTTGGATTCATTGTAGTGGACCTTGGTGGAATAATGGGGTGTAGTTTTTCATATGTTCATGGAGGTAAATCATCCTCTTTTTTAGAATTTGACAGAGGGGTAGTTGGGTGATAATAACTATGAGGTTCTATGTGATGTACTATCATTAGGAGATGCATCTGAAGTATTTTATAAATGAGGGGAACACATAATCCTTTTCTAGGTATGGATAGTGGTTGAAGTCATGTTTATATAGGAGGTGAGGATATAGATTTACATAACCCATTTGGTAGTACATAATATTTTGGTAAATATGTACAAGGAAATTCAGTTCTATCATTTGTGGCCTATAATTTTGTGGAGTGTTTCTACGTTCATCTCTTAGTGTGTCACATGTCAGTAGGTAAAGGATGCGAATTAGGTTCGGATAGTGTTGAAACAACCTCTTTAGATATGGGAATGGATGTCTGATATGATATTAATGTATTTTTTGTGGGGCATCTATGGAATGTGATAGGCCAAAATTCTATCTACTTTATTATAGGATGAGTAACCAAGTCAGTGAACTTTATTTATATAAGGTTGTAGAGTTTGGATGAGTTTTTTTGATAGTTTTATTTATGGGAGATAATCCAACATCATTGGGTATCCTCAAATATTATATTATAATGTGATTCCCATTTTATGTCATGGTTCATGAGAGTATTTCAGGATTATTTCAAGGTATAGTTGAGTTGAGTATAGAATTACACCCACAGACTGATGGGAAGAATTACTTAAACATCCAGTTATTGGAGGATATATTGAGGGACTGTGTGTTAGACATCGGTCATAAATGGGAGTATAACTGAAACTTATATGATTTTTTCTATAATAATTGAATCCAATATACTATCAACATGGATCCTTTTCACACCCTGTAAAGGAGACTAGTTTGGTGACCCGTCTCCTATAAACATATTTTTGATACATCTCTTATTTGTCCTAACCTGGTCTAGCTGATTATGGAGAACATACAGGTGATCCAAGAGCTAACAAATAAATTCTCGAGAAAACAAGAATCTTATACATATCAACATCATAGGCCTTTGATGTTAGAGTAGGGAGAAAATGATTTCCTAAGAGTCTCTCCACAATAAGGATTATATAGATTTATACATGGAAGGAAAATACCCTTCTGGTTCATGGTTTTCTTCCATATTTCATTGATGGGTTGGTGAGGATGCATACAATTTGGCCTCCACCCCCCCACCAAAGTTAAACCATGTTCATTATTTATTTCATGTGCCACAGGTGAGAAGATACATGCACAAAAAATGAAACTAATTGACATGGATGATCTGGAAATCGAGGGTAGAGCCACCTTCATAGAGTATATAGTAGGGATCTAGGATTTAAAGGGTATAAGATGATGTGAATTGAATATCCCTTTTTATTCATGTGCATCAACCACAATAATTCATGAATGAGTTCTCTTGGTAGCATAAAAGATAGATGTGTTCTTTGTAACATCACATTTTGTATTTCATGTGATTATTTGGGGTGAAAATACACAAATGATAGTTGAATATAACAACTTTATTTTTCCTTATAATAATTTAGTATATTTTAAGGAATTCTTTTTCAACCAAGCACTAGGTAAGTGAAGTATTCCGGGGTCCGTAGGTGCTCAATATTGATATATAAAAAACATTGAATAACTTATATCATGCCAATGATAATTTTTTCCATAATTATTCCACATTTTTTGTGAGTATGGTTTATTCAATAAATTTCATTTTTACCCATGGAATGATATAAAGTTGGTCAGTTCTAGTTATTTGGTGGAAGAAAAATGTTGGCAGGTACATTAGGTAAACTAATTAACTAAATTTATTTATTTATTTTAATTGACCCAGAATAATAATTTCTCTTTAAATACCCTATAATGGTAAATATATAGGGTTAGTAGCATAACATTGGGATATTATAGAGGTGGATAAAGTGTTTTTAATTGATATATCTATACTGATGAACCATGATGAACAAATCAAGGGGAACTATGAGATTTGAGAAAATCAAAGAAAATCTTCTTCCCCATAACTAGTGGACATTTTAATAAACAACGATTGATGTAATATCAATAAATATTATTATGTTGGATGAATTTCTACCCCATTTTAGTTTATAATCATATATATCTATTTCTGTAATATTTTCAATATCATTTAAATCTTCCACATGATACCTACCATATTAGAGTCTTTATTTCCAAATATACCTATTGGCCAAAGTAGGACACTGAAGAGGAGGGTGAATTGAGTTCCCATAAAATTTTATATCTAAGATACATATTTAAAAATCCCCAAATATAAAATCAAATATTGCCTAGTTGACTAAATATATTGATTTATAAAATATTTGATTTCTAGAAATATTTCCCAATGATAGATTTGTTATTGGTAAAGATAATAGGAATTACTATTTTAACATCAAAAAATAGCCTAATAAATAAAATTATAATAAAACAACTATACAAAATTAAATATCAAAGTAAATTTATGATTTTTAAAAAAATTATAAGAATAGTGAAAACAAAACATGATAGAACACAACAAAAATAAACAAGTGGATAAGTCTAGAGTTGTGACCAAATCCTATCCACTTGGTTATGTCCTACCACCAAGAATTTTATAAATTTTTTTTATCCTCACCCTATATCAGGGTAAACAGAAGTATACAATCTATCTAGTTAAAAAGACCTCTTCCACAATAATTTTTAGATTACAAAACAAATATTCTGACCACACAATGATCTATTCCACTATTATTTATTGGTGTGTAAGTTGTAAAAAATGTAGGTTGGTTAAAATTTTGATGTATCTCCCATTTTAGCATAGGATTTAGTGTGTGTTTATAAAACAGAGACACACAATTCTCGAAATGTATCTAATTTACATAGGTTGAGGAATATAATAAGAGTAGGTATTATAGAGCTATGTATAACGATCAATGAGTCATCTGGACTCCTCAAAGACGGTAGAAGTGAAGCTGGAGTCAACATATAGAAATAGACAACAAAAAATTGTGTTTCTTTCCTTCTATATTATATTTCGAGAAAGGTAGTTGCTTCCTTATAGTGTTCTTCTCATCTGAGTTTGTTGCTGCAAATGTATGTGGCATTGTTTTCTTAATAATGTCTTCATGTATGCACTATAGGTATCTCTTGTGTTTTTCTATAAGTTCCTCAATATCTCTCATTCACTTCTCATATATATTTTTGTACAACTTATTCATCAGGTATGCGATTTATACATGCCATCCAACAAAGGGCATGTTCTAGATTATTTGGTGGTACCTCATACCTCATTTTGTTCTCTAAAAATTACAATAAAATTATTTAAAAAAATTCATTAGTAAAATCAGTATCATTATAAAACACGATTATGACCGTTAGTAATAAGTTTTAATTTTAGTGATATATCAATGGTTTCTCAGTCTATCAGCATCTCAGACTATTAGTATCTCATACTGTCAGTGTCTCATGTTGTTAGTGACTCATGTTGTCGGTGACTCGTTCTATCGGTGACTCTTTCTATCATTGTGTCAATCTTGCATTGGTAACTCAGGATCTGTTAGTTGAGCTTTGGGTAGGTGATTCCTTTGAAACATAGTTTTTAGTGACTCTCATATCAGTTGATCATACGTAGAAAAACTCTGAGTCATTTTGTTATTCATTCTATCTATCAGAAACTTAGTTAGTTGGTAGCTTAGACATCTATCAGTAACTTATGTATAGGTAAATTAGGTATTGGTGACATAACTATTGGCTGTACATGTATCATTGACTTATACTTTTCAAAAATCTATTAACTTGTCTTATGATATAAACTATAACACCTATGGTTTTGGATTATATCTATGTAACTTACAATATCATAATTAAGTAGGTTTTGTGAGCATTAAATCTAGAGGAGGCCAACTATTACGCCATTTTGATTATCACAAATCATGGAATAATACACCACAATAGTTAATTATTGATTATCAATGTAATTTCTACATAAAATATTACACATATCACAAGATAGAAAATTATCATAAGAGATGAAATTTTTAATACAAATAAAAATATATTTTTATATCACTTAATATGATTTCTTTTTGATATAATGTTTATGTTAAATGTTATTTTTCAATTTAGATCCCCCTATGGTTTATTCCATTCACATTATCCCACATTTAGGATTATCAAAAAAGGAAAAAAAATATTAAAAGAAATAACACAGAATGAGATGAAAACACGATCCAATTTATTGAATTAATAAAATAAAACATCTGATTAAAAAATATTAATATTGATCCCCATAAAAACATATGGATCAAGGCTCAGTCTAGAAGAGGGTATTGAAAATGGGAAGATATACTCCATGAAAAACAAAAGGAAAATTGGTCACACTAATAGGGGATGGAGGAACTTTATGTTACTGATGGATGTCAGGTTGAATTTGGCTGAGAATGTGAGCAGAGGTCATGGTAAAAGGGGTGGATGAAGAATTAGAACGGTGTATGATAGGTCTAATATGAGCATCTTTTGGAGAAACAATGGTTGTACTGTGATGATGTCGGTGGGGATTCAATATGTTGGTGAATTCCTTAATGATCTCACCACCATAATCTATATCATCTTCAATGACTTTTTTATTCTCCTTAAACTTCTCATGGGTAGGAGTGAATTCATTAAACAGTTTGACATGATTTTTGAATACTTGATTGAATGGAGGTAGCTTCAAATTTTCTACCAAATACTTGAAATGAATGGATAGCTGATTATTGTTGTAAATTCTATTAAAATATAATTCCACCTTCTTTGTTATTTCACCTTGATAAGTACATTCTTATTTTGAGTATGGTCTCACCGAGTCAAGCACACAATCACTCTTCTTCCTAATCTTACTATGTACCTCCTGACTTGTTTCACCAATCATAGTTTAATGTTCTTCTTAAATCACAAATCTAATCATAAACACATTTAGGGAATGAACAAAAATAGAAGCTATAGTTGAGGTACCATTCCTTGTATCTTATATATATAATCTCAATAAGTTTACATCCAGAGTTGGATGCTAAAGATGATCAATATCTGTCTTAGAATATGAATCCTAAATTTTTTTCACCACATTATCCAAGGATGTAAATTAATCAGTAGTGGGACTATTAATGGACAAAAGTATATCAGTCGGCTCATTCTAAATTTTCTAATTATCAACGATAATTGATTCTAGAGTTCATACCAACTGAGGCTCAACTTGAGACACAACTATTTCCGTAATCAAAACTACATCCCATTCACAATGTATTGGAATAGAAGAAGGTGGATGTGAAGAAGAAGATATAAATACATAAAAATATAATTCCTTGAAATCCTCATGATCATCTTTGGTGACATATTCAGTAGATTATAAAGCATCCACATGAATCGAAGTAGGAGTAGGAGAAAAAGTTATATCTTATGAATTATTGTACTCCAAAAACTATCAGATATCATGGATCTCTCCCCCATTTGGTCACTAAACTTTCATCCAAAAGAGAATGTACATCAAAATTTTCTCTCTCAGCATGTCTCTAACCCTCAACTGATGCCCTCTTTCTAGAATAGACTACCTCCCTCACATGAGTCACTCAGAATTCCCTTACAACAATAACATCAACATGAACATGGACATCTGGATCCCTTTCCTCAAACACAGCTGCATTATGAGAATTATGGGATTGCTCATCTAGTTCTAGTTCCAATTCCACTATAGGAACATCAGTAGGATTTTCATTCTCAATAGGAATTAATTTAATTTCAATAAGTTCAACATCAGGACTTTGATCATCACTATGATGATCATATTAACTATTAGATCCATCACTTCATCTATCTTCCCTTTCACTGGCATCAACATATTCTTCTTCTTCTATACAAAAACTTTATCATTCTTCATGATTTTATTCCTCATCACTTCCAGATCATGTTTCATACTCATCATCACCTATTCCTTCAGTCTCCTCAATATCATCCTCAGATAGAAGTGGTTCTTTATAGGGTAAAAGTCTATGTGGAATTGCAGGACCATAAGTCATCCTATCTGGAATTTTAGCAATGTTAGGATAACTCCTTTCATCTACTAGTGATTCAACTCCTTGAACTTCCACAAATAAATCATTCAGGAATGAATACTCACTAGCTTCATCTGGTCCAACACCTGTGTCAACCATGTTTTGTGACCCTAAGGGATGCTCAAAAAGATTATAATCCGAATACAACATATTATTATCCTCAACCCACATCTTCTTCTAGGATTTCCAATCAATTTTCATCCTCTTATAGATATCCTTGTTTAGACCATAATCGTCACAAGTTGAAATTCTATCTTCACCTTAATTCACCAACAACTTCGATGTCAATATAGAAAAGATAATCCTTTGATAAAAAGTTATTTTTCCTTGTAATAGGGTTTTATCATCTCCCTGATATTAAAAAAATATAAGAAAAAACTAATCTTATGAACATTATTCAATAAATATAGCTAATAAAGATCATGTTACTTGAGGGATGGAAAATCCATTTTCCTGGGATATAATTGATGCTAGATGAATTTTAATAAGAGCCTGAACTCACCATAAATCTCTATAGAAATAGAAATTCTAGGATCTCCATTTCTAGTAACCTCCACTAGTGGTTCCTAAAAACTGAAAATGTCATTGGTTAGAGGTACACATTCTTAATGAACATCACACACTCACTCATGGGGTACCATCATGAAATATGGACAATTATAGGATGAGAAAGAGATTCTTTTTTCCATATATCATAAACTTTATCCAAAACATTTCAAATCCTTCAAGAAAAATCTCTTAATACAAGTATAACTCGTTCACCATCCTCAAATAGTATGGTCATAAATTTTTGGAGAACCACTCGAACAATCCGTATTACAACCCTAATCTTTATTTCAAACATAAATATAATTTATTACATAACATATTTACATGATAAAACATAAAAGATATATATTTACAATGATTTTGGGAGTAGGAACAATACACAAAAAATAAAAATATGAAATACACATCATTATTAAAAAACTCTTTTACATGACCACACACGTTCCTTCGTACTTAGCGTTGCATAGGATAACCTAAGGACATGCATAAGAAAAGGGTGATCTATAAATCCTTGTAAGGGTGTAATCAAGGCATAAAATGAATAATTTAGTACATTTTATAGAATAGGCATATCAATGGAGCACAGGAAAAACATGATGATAAATGAATGATATAGCATGATTATCATAACTTGGAAATGTGGCATCAACATTTTACAAGATATTAGCATGAGGAAAGGCTCATTTCACATAGGTCATCAGTAAAACCTCATTGCACTTGATTTATAATGATTAAACCTTAATTTCATATGACATATCATGATAGAAATCACTACACAATGCATCAGGCACTATCAGGGTGCACCCTTCTTAATCATTTAATTTCATGCATTAGTGTTCCACATGGATCATATAACATGGATTCATTAAAAATACTCATTTATTACATGATAATGGAATTTGGAATTTATACATGAAACATTATAATCAATAAATAAATGTTCATAAAGTTGAACACCCTTGATAGAGAGATTTTCATCGTATTCACTACACAATGACTTAGGCATGGAAAATCGCAGTACAATTTCTGCAGCATAATGACATGACATAAGTATTCATGAAAATGTTTGATTAGAGATAAAGGTTTGTATCATGATATATACATGAAATAGACTATAAGGTGGTCATATAGATACATTTCCCAACATTTTAAATGTAATTTATATTCATAATAAAAAATTATTACATTAATGTAAATGAGGAGAGAGAAATCCCTTAACGAATTTCGACATGGTAACATGTCTAAATGAGGGGAATTAATGAAATATATAGGGGGTATATCATCATTAAAATATATGTAGGGTATTAAGGGGGAGTTTAGAAATCATACCACAAAATATTTAATTGAAATTAAAAGGGAATAACAACATAATGTAATTTTCAGAAAAATGAGAAATGATGAATTCCCTTACATGGATGTGTGATACCAAAAACATGTGAGATGCTTGGGAGAGGGTTATTGGGAGCTTGTAGATACTTAGGATGATTCTAGAGAGAGAGGAGGGAATGGGTTGGTTGATATCAAAAGGTTTTGAGTGAAGAGAAGTTGGATCAAGGATGGGTTTATATGGGTATAGTGAAGGAATTTATATTTATTTAGGTTTTGGAAACCACACATAAAACAAATCAAAACCACAAACTATACAATGGTTATTGGCCATGTTTTTGGAAACAATTTACTGCATAATATTATTTAATATCCAAAATTCCCTAAATTATTAATATATTAGTATTGATTTTGTTGAGGTGAGTCACACTCTCAAAAGATATCATTTTAAAAGTTAAAATGTTTTATATGTATGGGAGGGTCCACTAAGGCTCCATGAAAATAATAAAACAAATATAAAATCATAATATTTTAATGGAAAGATATATATTTATATAAAATTATGATTTTTTTATTTTATTACATCACTATTTGGTCATTATGATGTTATAAATCAAATTATATATTGAAAGGGATTTAAATTTTTACCTAAAAATTTCCCTATCATAGAACATTTTGAAAAATTCACCATTGGATAATTCCCACATTCTGATTCCAAAAATAAAATTTATTTTATCTAAATAATTTTTTTAAATATGAGAATTTTTTTACTTTTATCATAAAAACAGACATTTATCGAAAATTCATGGGTTTGGACAAAAAAAGATCTCAAACATTAATAAAAATTACAATTCTATTCATAAAAATTATACGATTATTTATATTTAATAAAAAGAAATATACTAATAATATTTAATTAAAATATTATTTAATTCTAAAATCTATTAACAAGTAAAAAAATATTTCTAAATTGAATATTAATTAAAAATACTATTTTTTCTTTAAAAACTATTTACAAAGTAACAATAATAAAATGAATCTATATTTTATATATATAAAAAGAATAAAATAATAGTTCTAGGATCTTGTTACATTACCCCATATAACACTGGAATAAGTCCTAAAGGTATGGTGTGTGATGGTGATAGACTCTTAGTGTGGCTCATATAACAGACATGGCTAGTAATGTCTATCAACATCCACTTCTCTCGTAGGCAGTTCTGTTCAAGCTTAACATGTTGAATCTTGGCTTGTGCATGGTCCAGAGAGAAGCCTAGTGATGCCACCTTCTTTCCATGCTCTGACAAATGGGTTTCATATATATCAATTCTATTGGATGTGTCTATCTCTTCCATTTTCTGAGTTAATTTGATTCGTTAAAGCCCTCTATTTATACTAATAAATTAGTCATTGTTCAACGGCTATATTACAACAGTAAAAATTCATAATGGTATTTGGAAATCAAAAAAATAAAAACATGGAGGTTCATATAACAATTTTAGATAATAATAAATTTAGTTAGATCGAGAGGAATTTTTATTAATAAATGTTTGGGACATTATAATCTTCTCCCATTAAGAAAATAATCCCTCAAATTTTTCTTCTCACACTAAAACAGATGTGGGTATATCCACCACATCACTTCCTCTAGTTCCCACATTTCGTCTATAAACTTTTGGTTTATCCACCAAACTTTTACGAGGGAAATTTTTTTATTTCATAGAAACATTATTCTACAATCTAAGATCTTCACCATCTTCTCTTCATTGTAGTGTTCATTCTCCAATGGTACTACCTCAGGATTGAGTACATTAAATGGGTCAGATATATACTTCTTCAAGAGTGATACATGGAATACATCATGTACATGATATTGGTTTTGTGGGAGTACCAGTCGATAGGCTACTTCTGAAATGCGATGAAGGATCTTAAAAGGCTTGATGTACCTTAGACTAATCTTTCCCTTATTCCCAAATCCCATAACTCTCTTCCACGATGATATGCTGAGGAATTACATGTCTCTGAAATCAATATATAGGTCTCATCAATGATGATGATCATAGCTCTTTTGTCGACTCAAAGCAGCATTAATCTACAGCTAGATAGTCTTCACCTTCACCAACATTTCCTTGACCATTTTTGGACCAAAGATATTTCTCTCCACAACTTCTTTCCAATATAGCAATGTTCTTCACTTCTTCCCATATTTTAATTCATAAATATTCATTTGGATGAATGAGTTGAAATTGTTATTATAAGATAACTCAACTAGGGGAATATGTTGATCCCATTCTCCTTTTAAGTCAATTGTTCTTTCTCTTAACGTGTCCTCATTTTTTGGATAATACTCCCATATTTTCCATTATTTTAGGATGATAAGTCATACTGATGTTCATATCCGTATTAATTGAATGTTGAATAATCTTCCAGAACATAGAGTTGAATCTTGGATCTCAATCTGATACAATTGATAGTGGTACTCTATGTAGCCATACCACTTCTCTAATGTATATCTATTCTAGTGGATCTAATGATCAATCCTCTCGAAATTGCATGGAAGTGTGATGTTTTTGTAAGGCGATCGACAAAAAACATAATAGCATTGTTTCCTTTGGATGTTTTCGGATGTCCAGTGACAAATTCCATTGTGATGTTCTCCCATTTCCATTCTGGTATGGGTATTGGTAGCATAATCCCCTTCGACTTCTGCCTGTCACCCATCACCTACTGACATACCATGAACATTAATATTTTTTCATTGATCTCCATATTCATGTTATCTCACCAATAATGCTCATAGATATCTAAATAAATATTTGTGATTATTAGGATAATGGAGAAATTAGAACAATGTGAATCATCCATAAGTTCATTCATTAAAAACACATTTGATGGAACACATAGTCTAGTACAAAATATCACAATTCCAACTTCATTAACATTGAACTCTGAGGATTTTTCTTTTCTGGTTGCTTCCACATTTTTCTGAATTCACACATCATCCTTTTGTGAATCTCTCATGATTTCCAATAGAGACGGTTGAGAAATAAATTTTTAAGGGATTAATAATTTTTTCTTATTTATTATTCCGTTATTAATATTCATCAAATATATGAATATTGGATCCTTTTTATTTTTCATCAGTGATAGAATCACTGGGTCCTTTCTACTTAGAGAATATTTTACCATGTTTACTTTCCCATGGTGGTAATGGATTGAGCAGTCATAGTCTTTCATATGCTCTACCCATCTCATTTGGATCATATTTAACTCTTTCTGTGTTAATATATACTTAAGGCTTTCGTTATCTATGTATATTTTAGACTTCTACACAAAGAGGAAATGTCTCCAAATTTTTAAAGAGATGATTATTGAAGACAACTCTATATCATGTGTTGGGTAGTTTTTCTCATGATCATTAAATTTCATTGATGCATAGGCAATGAATTTTTCATTTTTCATCAACACAGTTCACATTCCCTTCTATGAAGAATCACTGAATACAACAAAAATATATCTACTTTTGGTTAGTGTGTGCACGAGTGCAGGGATAATCCTCATTTTAAACTCCTTCTATATCTCTTCTCAAAATTTACTCACATAAAAGTTAGATTCATATGAGGGATGTACAATCATGAGAAATTTCTCACAAATCAGAGATAATAACTTTCTAACCTCAAGAAGTAATGGATACATGTTACCATTTTTGGCTTCGGTCATCCCTCGATTAAATCTGTCTTAGAGGGATCCATTGATTTCCAATTTCATGTGATGATATGACCCAATAATGAGACCACCATCAACTAGAACTCACACATTCTATACTTTTCATAGAGATTCTCCATTCACAAGGTATCTAGTACTGTGCTTAGATGCTTCACAATCTCCTCCGGGGTTCTGTTGTATATTAGGATATCATCTATAAAAACTACCTCAAATTTGTTGAAGTAATATCTAAAGACTCTATTCATCATGTACATGGAGAGTTATTAAAGAATTCATGAGTCTAGAAGGCATTAAAAGGAATTCATAGTGCATGTACTTTGTATGAAAATCAGTCTTTGGGATATCCTCCTTCTTCACCCATAATTGATAATATCCCAACCGCATATCCACCTTAGAGAAGTATTATTCTTCCCAGGGCTAATTACACAAGTAATAAATTATTAGAAGATGATTGTTGTTCTTTATTGTGTCTTTATTAACCTCACGATAATCAGTACAATGGCACACTAACCCATCCTTCTTCCCGACAAAGGGGAATGGTGCACGCCATGGTGAAAAAATTGTGCATATAAACCCTTTATCCTAATTCTCCTATAGTTTTTTCTTCATCTCCTCAAGTTCTAAAACATCCATTCTATACATAGTCTTTGATATTGAAAATTCCCAGGTATAATATCCATTTATAACTCAACATCTATTCTTTGAGGAAGACTAGGGAATCCTTCGCAGACACTTTAGTGAATTCTCTCACTATAGGCAGGTCTTCGAGGATGTTTGCTTCCTTAGAATCAATCATATGAGAAATAAATGTGTTCTCATAGGGTGGTTATATCCATGCTTAAGATTATGGTTCTAATGAAGATTCATCATCGTCCTTGCAATTTTATACAGTCAGGGATCGATTCACCATATAGAGAGTGATTTTCCTCTCATTGAAATTTATGTCGGCTCTATATAGGGAAAGATAATCCGTGCCAAGAATTACATCATATTACACCAAAAGGAGTGTGACAAGGTTCTATAAAATGTTCAATCCACACATTATGATAGGAGAGGAGTTATATTAATGGGATACAATGATGGACCAATTTTTTTTCCCACCGACATCTTTACATCCATGATTTGTGGTGGTGTTGGGATTGTTCTACTAAGCATTCAGGATATAAATGAATGTGTAGAACAAGAATACAAAAGTACATTCCCTATTAATGAATGAATAACTATAGTACCTATCACCACTTCATGGGCGGGGTACACTTCGGCTGTAGTGACATAAATATCTCACCCTAGCTACCTATGAGGTTGTTGGTTGCCTCTGAAAACACTTGGCTTAGGTAACTGTTTTGAATAGCTCCCGGGTTCATTACAGTTGAAGAATTGAATAACGTGTTGAGAGTCGAATGGAGTGTTCCACTCCTCTATCACAGCTATGGGTTATTCTTTTCAGTAGTTAATGTCTAGGTGCCATTCTCTTCCACAACTAATTCATTTCAACATCCCCTGCAGGCAATTTCTGAGGTGCTTTTTCTCACACGTTTGGCATGTGGGGTCATATAGTTACTTAGCACGATTAGATTTATCCATTGGATCACCAGAATTTAAGTACACCTTACGATTCTTATCTCTATGATACCCTTGAGATTCACTGATCGTCATTTAGACTTTGAGGGAAAATATGACTATTTACTCATATCTCTCAAAGTCACGGATCACTAGGGATTTCCATAGTCTAGGTTTTACCCCACCAAATAAGCGGTCAACCTTGAATTCAAATGTTATGAAAAATTCAGAGGCATATCAAGTAGACCATTTGATGTTTTCCTTGTATGCTCTGATGGATTTGTCATCTTTTTTAGGGAAATTAAGTCCCTTTCCATATTATGTTGGAGGGTGCGCTAAAAATATTTGTTGAATTTTTATTTCTAGAAATACTTCCATTCTAACACCTCGTTCTCTTCCTAAGAGTTTGTATTTTTTATCAATTTCCACCATTGATCAGTTTCACCATCCATACGATATGTATCCAGAATAACATTCTCTTGTTTGGAGGACTGGAGGATGAGGAAGATATTTTCAGTGGAGTTTATTCATTGTTCGACAATTGAGGGATTAGATGATTCACTAAAAGTAGGTGGATTTTTTCTCCTGAAACTCTCGACTATGACTTTTTATTTCTTAGGGGGGTTGAATGCTCCACATCACCAATTTTTATATTCAAAACATGAATTTACTAATAGAGTATCGTGACAATGTTCATGATTCCCTCTCACATCGGATTTGTAATCTCATTGAAATAGTCATCACAGTGATCTTGTTATCGGTTGTTAGATTGAGTCCTCTTATTACCAGATATTGGATGGAATAAAAATAATGTTAGGGGTATGGCATAAAGGTTAATCCAAAGACAAAAACAAATTAATTATAAATTACTTTTATTTCCTTAACTTTTTAATTTATAGGATTCAATCTATGTTATCCATGACCTAATACTCAATATATATTACTAGAGGAAATTTTTTATTCCCTTAATAATGGTTCATTATATTCTTACGAATTTTAAAAAGAATATCCACTGAGAGTTTCATAACAAAGAGTGAAACAATACATGTTGTCATGCACCAGTTCCCATTCAAATCTAGCTCAAAGCAGTGTTTTCGGGTTTTACCCCTAGATACATCAGTTCTAGGGCTGCCTCAACCTCCTTGTATCTAGACAGAGACGTATTTTCTTGATAAAAAATTACTATAAAAAACCAAAATTTATGGGTTTTTATTATACTTAATCTTATCCTTAAGTCATTCTCTATGGTTTTCTTATCCTATTCCCAAAAATAACAAAACATATCCTTTGATACAAACTACATCAACCGTGCTTTTTATTTTACACATAAACATAATTCATTACATAAAATATTCAATTGATTCAACATAGAATATTGATAGTTCCAGTTTCTCCATGTATTAGGAACATTATATAACAACTTAAAACATTTAATACACGTCATTATTGAAAACTTATTTTACATGACCACAAACATTCATTCGAACTTAGCATTGCATTGGATAACCTGAGGATACACATATGAAAAGGGTGATCTATAAAGCATAGTAAGGGAGTAATCAAGGAATAACATAAAAAATAAATTACATGTTAGGAGATAGGAATATCAATGGATCACAAGATAAACATGATCATTAAGTCATGATATATCATGACTATCATAACATGGAAATGTGGCATCAACATTTAACATGATATTAGCATGAGCCATGTATAATTTCACTTGGATCATGAGTAAAACCTCATTTAACTTTAATTATAATGAGTAAAACCTCATTTTACATTACGAATCATGATACTGATCTTTACCCAATACATTGGAGGGATATCAGGGCACACCCTTTTTAATCATTTCATTTCATGCATAAGTGTGCCACATGGATCATATAACATGGATTCATTAAAAATAATAATTTATTCCATGATAAATGAATATGGAATTAATAAATGAAACTATATAATCAATATTTAAATGTGCATAAAGGTGAATACCCTTGATATATAAATGTCCATGGTATTTACTAGGAAATGACATTGTCATGGAAATCGATGTATAGTTTCGGAAGCATAACGGTGTTACATAAGAATTAATGTTAATGGTTAATGAGAGATAAAGGGGGTGTATCATAATATATAAATGAAATGGACAGTAAGGGGGTCATATAGATAAATGTCCCAACATGTGTAATGGAATTTAGATTCAAAATAAAAAAACTGTTTAAATGTAAATGAGGAGAGAGAAATCTCTTACCAAATTTTGGCATGGTAACAGGTGTACATGGGATGCATTAATGAGAGATATAGGGGGTATATAATCATTTAAAAACAAAGAGGAAAGTATTAGGGATGTACTAAATCATAACCCAACATTTTTAATTAAAATAAAAAAGATATTAAAAATAATGAAATTTAGATAAAAATGAGAAATGTAGAAATCCTGTGCTTGAATGTGTGATCCCAAAGGCATGGGATATGCTTGAGAGAGGATTAATTAGAGCATATGGAGCCTTAGGAGGTTTCTACAGAAGAGAAGGTAGGGTTTCAATGATCTTAAAATGTTTTGAGTGAAGAAAATAAGGATCATGGGTGGGTTTATATTGGAAAAGGGAGGAATTTCTTTATTATTTAGGTTTTTGGACACTGCAAATTAAACTAATAAAAACCACAAACCATGACATGGTTTCTTCCAAAGTGGAGTGGAATACATTATTTTATAAGTAAAATGTCCAAACATCTTAAAATATTAGTCTTTCTTATGTGTAGGTGATTCACACTCCCAAAGAAATCATTTTAAAAGATAAAATGTATTATAAGTCTTGGATGTTCCCCAAAGGTACCATAAAATTTATCAAAACTATATAATATCACATTATTTTAAAGTTTAAAAATATATTGGATGAACATCATCTTAATTGTATTTTATTACATCACTATTGGGTTATTATGATGTCATAAAACACATTATATTTTTAAACGTTATTTTATTTTTATGAAAACATTAGACTGTCATTTAAAATTCTGAAAAATTCACCATTGGATAATTGTATGTCCTAAATCCAAAAAATAATATTCATTTTACCTAAATAAGTTTCTAAATATTTGAATTTTTTACTTTTAAAATAAACTCCAACATTTATCGAATATTCCTGGGTTTTGACAATAACAATTTGCAAACCATAATAAAAATTACAATTATATTCATAAAGATTATACGATCATTTATATTTAATAAAAAATTAATTAAGTAATAATATTTCATTAAAATATTATTTAATTTAAAAATCAATTAATTCATCAAAAGATATTTCCTAATTGAATGTAAACTAAAAATACTATTTTTATATAAAATTTTTTCATAAAGAAACAATAAAATATGAATGGATATTATTTATGAAAAAATAATTCACTTAATCATGGTGCTAGGGTATTGTTACATAACCCCTTATAATACTATCATAAGACCTAAGGGTAAGGTGTGCGATGATGATAGAATATTGGGGTGGCTTAGATAACATTGCTCGGGTGGTGATCTCTATCAACTTCCACTTCTCGCGTAGGTGGTTCCATTTGAGATTAACGTGTTGATGATCGGCTTGGGATTGGTCAAGAGAGAAGCCCAGTGATGCCACCTCCTTTTCGAGCTCCAAAAAAAGGGTTTTATAAAGAAAAATTCTACTGGATGAGGCCATCACATCTGTTTTCTGAGTAAATTGGATTTGTTAACGCCCTATATTTATACTAATCAATTTGTCAATGTTCAATGACAATATTAGCCATGGTATCAATTCTTAACAGTATTTTGAAATCAAAAAACATAAAACCAAGGAAGTTCATATAACAATTTTACATAATAAGACATTTAATTAGATCAACATGAATTTACATTAATAAATGTTTGGTTCATTATAATCATGAGCCTTCAATACGTTCAACATGATACACTTACATGGTAATATCCATTCCGAGTGCAATTCCTCCTAAAGTGTTAGGATTTTGATTTCTATTTCTGTATGAATATGCATAGGTTTAGGTTGGCTAGATTCATTTTTTTATTATACTCATCTTCATATCCTAGTAGTACAATCATGACAAGATCTATAGAGTGTGGTTCAATGGTTTCATATCCAGAGGGAATGTTAGAATTTTGAGGAACAAGGGTTTGATGGTAAGAGTTCAATAGTAAGACTGTGAGGGAAAAAAGTATTAGATTAACCATTATTTCATCATTTATGGTTTCAAAAAGACAAAATAAAAAATTTGGGTTTGAATAGAAAAATAAAATAAAACCCCACCATTTAAAATTCCAGACCGAGAAATGGTTTTTTATCAGCCGGTGAGGCTCATTGGTGGGACTTATTGGTGGGTCACCATCAGAAGGTCATATCATTGATTTGTCAAATCTAGGTCCTATAGTTGACTCATCAAATATAGGTCCTAAAAAATGAGCATCCCTAGTTCACTTTTAAGGTAACTCATAATCTTAGAATATAAAGTCTTAGTAAAAATATTAGCACGTTGATGTTCTGTGCTAATGAAGTTAAGAGTTATTTCACCATTTTAATAACGATCTCTCATAATGTGATGTCTTCAATCAATTTTTTTTCTTGAATTAAAAACTGGATTTATAGATATTTTAATAGGAATTGTATTCTCATAGATTATTGTGATATACCTAATCTAACATCCATAATCTAGTAATGTTTGTTACATCCACAAAATCTGAGAACAATAATAATAAACATTATGTATTCAACATCCATTGTAGATAATGTAACTGGTTTTTTATTTTTTCTATAAAAGAAACTGAGGACATTCCCAAAAAGTAAAATTTTCCAAAA
The DNA here is from genome assembly GCA_963277665.1 of Viscum album. Taxonomy (NCBI): domain Eukaryota; kingdom Viridiplantae; phylum Streptophyta; class Magnoliopsida; order Santalales; family Viscaceae; genus Viscum; species Viscum album. The sequence continues at coordinate 510,081,721 of OY728141.1, read as the reverse complement.
CATATTTTTTTATCAAACATTCAACCACCAGATTTAGTATTTTAATAACTAAATAAATCAAGTGATTTTCTTATAGAATATAATATCCCTATGACGGAAGTATATTTGAAAAATTTTAAAATTCTTTTAACATCAAGTAAATGTGATTATTTATGATTTTCTTGAAAATTAGCACACATATAAACACTAAAAATCATATCATGTTGACTATCAGTTAGGTAGAGAATACTTCATGTAATACCCCGACCCTAGTTATCCAGAGTTGATGCATTATTATATAACATAGGCATAATCACAAGGGATCAAGTCCTGAAAGACCGATCAGTTTATTATCCTTGTAAGTACTAGATACAAACATAATTTTTACATTAAATCATGAGATAAAAACAACATCAACATTTTTTACCCTTTCAAAAAACTTATATCCTTTATCCTATCCCTACAGGTCAACCAAATAATATTTGTTCACATCTTGGGAAAAATAAAACATTGGAAGGGGTGAGCTCAGATGCTTAGTAAGAATAAAAATATAGCAAAAAATTTCATAAATAAGTATTAAAATTTATGTCAATGAATAAGACTAAAACACAAGACTTTTAAACATAAACATCAGCATAATATGGAAGACATAAATCAAATAATTTCATTTATATTTTTTCATGGATATTAAACTAGTCAAATAATCGCATTTAATATCAATAGGCAATTTCATAATGATGGAGTGCATAATGCCAGACTTCATAACCACATAGTCAAGGCCTCCAGCTATGAATACAAATAATATTTTGATAATCTCATATTCCAAGACACTAGTTTGTCTAATGAGACCTACCGATGCATCGAGGAGCTATAGCAGGCTCCACCCATCACTTACAAAGTCAAATTCATTCCTCATATGAAATGGTTGAATCATAACACAACCATTCATATTAAAACAAGCATACAATATGTTAATACTTTAACCATAAACCATGAATGGTATAAAAACAACACATACATAGTCAAACATATCAAAAAACCTTCAATAAAATATATAATACTTTTATAGTAAAAAATAAACTTCAAAAAAGTGTAAAATCCATCAAAAGTTGTTGAAATAGATGAAATTGAAACTATTTGAGAAAAATATATATTTCTATGTTGAAGTCATTTAAAAGTCGCATAATTATGAAATAAAACATTTATTTTCAAAATTTTCATAAAATATTTTAATGGATGATTTGAAGCTATTATAATGGTTGAAAACATCCGCACTCACCGTATACATTAAAAAAACATTCGTTCCTTAATTTTATTAAAAATGTCTTATAGGAACTTGTTTAGAAAGAGACAGAAATATTCCTTTATAAAAATCTTATAAACTGTCAAAAAATGGTATAAATAACTTCATCCCATATTTTAGGAAATACTAAAAATGTTTTTAAATACATTTTTAAGAAACACAGATGTATATGATAAAGATTTCATAGTAGATACTCGCATATAAACAACCATTGATAATGAGGAGATTGTAGAATTTACACTTACCTTGTAATTTTATTTTGTCGAGGATACATTATCCTCTTGTATAATACATAAATAATTGTTATAAAATTATAAAAGAACCAAATACATAAATATGATATCATATATGATCTTCTAATATTTCTTTTTTAATAATATTTTAGTAGTATCATCGTTTTGGGTGTTAACTAATTCGTTATCTTTTAAATGTTTTGTTTTGTAATTCATGATTATTATGAATAATTTGTATTTGATTCATATCTAGAATTATATTTTGTTCTTAAACAATATTTTTTAATCCTAAAATGAAATTTTTTCTTGAATGTTTATGATGGGAAAGGACTCTCATCGAGTTTGTGGAGAAGATAATCCGTACGTACACACGAGTGACAATATCATTACATTGTTGCTCAAATAATATATAACTAGATGGTATATCATATATAAAGAATCATTAAAATGTTATATTTATTATTTATATCATTTATACTCATTATTATTCCATATTAAGAATGAATTGTTTGAATAACAAACTACACCACGATATGGAGACGGTAAGTCGTACGTACACAGGTATGATGATTTTTAATTCATAGGATGAATAGAATAATGAATATGGTTTCACCATATTTATAATAACATAAAAGTATGTAGAAGGTAATGGAGTTATTATTTAGGTATGGGAATTACAAAGAAAGAGAAATTGGAAGAAAAGAACATTGAAAGAGGTGGTAAAATTATTACCTCTTCTTCGGGAGTTTCCTTTTTTATTTGATCAAAAGGGATCATTATGATGGCTTTCTGATCAAAGTAATGCATCTAGTACTATGGGAGGGTAGTTGGTAGGATATGTGGGCAGTTTTTGGCCGAGAATAATGTCTTTGGAGGTAAGATTTTGAGATAAGGGGAAGTGACTTTTTATAAGAGAGGTGAGGGTCACTTTAGGAAAAGAATGAAATATTATTTTTTATACAATTATATACGGTTTATAATGGATCCAAAATTATTTATTTTTAGGCTAAGGTGGTGAGGGGTCGAAATACTCCCAACCGATAGTTATTATACAGGTTTAGGTCCCCATATTAACCATATCATTTAGATTTAAGTCTTATTTAAATAGTTTAACATTTAGCGTGTCTCCTTGTATATTGATATTATATGGTAAATAAACATACTCTAAAAATCCATGTGAACCCAAAGTGGTTAATTAATGAAATATATATTCTTATATATGTCCTCTAGCTGATCCATAGATTTCTAGGACTATTATATCATTTAAAAATATAGTATTTTTTTAAAAACTCATTTATGTCAATTTTGACAATATTTAGTATTTGATTTTTGTTAAAGTCCTAAAAATTTTATTACCTCAAAAAAAATGCATTAATCAACCCTAACATGTCATATTAACCTATAAAATTCTTATAATTCATCAAATGTATAAATTTACATTTATTTGAATATTTATAATATCAATTATTTTAATATTTCATTTAAAAGGTATCTATTTCATCATTATTGTGTCAAAAATAAAGATAATTTTATAATGTATAAAAATTATAAATAAAATATAATTATGTAAGAAATATTTTTATATTTCTAATAAATATATATATTAGAATTTAAATTGTTTTAAACCTATATTTAAAATGTTTTTCTTATGAAAAATTAAATTTAGAACTTTGAACTCTTCTTATATAAAATAAAAATAAATGCCCAAATCTTTTCCAAGTGGACCAGAAGGATCATATTTTATTTTTATGGTTTATTTTGGAAGAAATAAACATATAAAATTGAATTAGAACATGTTTTAGGGTAATAATAATATAATTTTTACATTTAATTGACCAATTTACTTTTAACTCTGGTAAATAAAAGCCAAAAGTTACTATTCACCAAAAATTATTTTAATATAATTGAACCACATTTTACATATTTATATCAACCAAGTCTCTTGTATTTTTGAAATTAAATTCACAAAAGCGGTAAAATTATGTTTTAGGAAAATTTGCTAACATCTTTAGATGTTGCGTAAAAGACGTTAAAAAAATTCAATAATATGTTATACATGAAATTTTTCTATAAAATGACTCCAATAAATTTCATTGAACTAATATAGGTATTATGTATCTATTTTGAAATAAAATATATTTAAATAATACAAATAATCAATTAAATAAAAAAATAGTTTTTAAACAATAATGTAGTGTTTTTCACTATTCATAAAAAATTGAATGTTTTCTGAAAAATTTAAAAAACTCACCATAAGATAATTTTGATATTATGAATCCAAAAATGAATTCCATTTTGAAAAATAAAATTTAAAATATTTAAAATATTGTGTATTACTATTCATTATAGCTCGTTTGATTGGTCATGGTGTACTATAACTCGAAGTTGCGTACAACACAAGGAATTGTATTTTTCAAAAGTAAATGTACCGTGGAAGCATGGGATGTTATATTCTTCCATCCCTAGAATAATATCATCCTCATAATTTCTATAATAATAGTGTATAAAAAGATTCATGTGGTTCTTCATCAGTAGTTTCTGGGGTTCCCAAGTATCCTTTTCCATTTTATGATTTCTCTACAGAACGTTCACCAGATATATCATCATGTTTCACAACACTTGTTCTTGGGTATCAAGAATTATGATAGGCCCTTTGTAATAATATATATCAGCTTCCAGTTCTATTTCTTCATAGGTGAGTACATGTGTTGGGTTTGGCATGTATTTTCTTAATAGTGATATGGGGAACACGACATGAACTTTAGAGAGACTTGGTGGCACTGTCAAATGATAAGCTACTACTCTAATTCATTCTAGAATTTTGAAAGGTCTGATGTACCTGGGACTCAATTTACCATTTTTATTCAAACGTATAACACCCTTACATGGATATACCTTCAAAAAACATGATCTCCTATTTGAAATTCCAATACCTTCCAGTGGTTATCAGCATAGCTCTTTTGCCTACATTGAGCTACTTTGATGTGGGTTTGGATAACCGTCATCTTTTCAATAGTTTCCTCAACAAGTTCTGGGCCTATGAGTTTCCTTTCACCAACATCATCCCAAGATGTTTGTTGTGCGATATCCCTTTCCATATAATTCTTAATATAGTTCCATCTGAATACTTGAATGGAAGCTATTGTAATAGGAAAATTAAACAAAAGGTAATTTTTAATCCCACACACATAGAAAATCATTTGACAAAGATCTCAACATGCCTTCTATGGTTTGAATAGTCCATTCTGATAGTCCAACAGTTTGAGGGTGGAAGGCATTGCTCAAATGAAGTCCCGTATCCAAGGCATTCTGAACAATTTTCCAAAATCATGATGTAAAAAAGGGGATCATGATCATAAAACAATCGATAGGGTTACTCCATGAAGTCTTACAACTTCATTAATATATAGGCTTGGTAAAAGTTCAAGTTTTAAATATTCTATTATAGAAAGAAAATGTGACGACTAGGTAAGACGATCAACAATGACCCATATTGCATCGTTCTTTATAAGATTCTTTGGTTGCCCCATGACAAAATCAATCATAATATCATCCCATTTCCACTCAGATATGGGAATAGGTTTCATGACTCCTCATGGATGTTGTCTTCCATCTTTTACCTATTGAAAAACCATACATCTTAACACATAATAAATATTCAATCTCTTCATGTTGTCCCACCAAAAATGTTCTTTCAAATATCTATACAAATCTGTGATACCAGAGTGTATATAGAAATTGGTGCTATGAGCATCATCGAACAATTCCCTTTTAGATCAAGTATATCAGGAACACAAAGTCTCTTCCCAAATTTCTAAATTCCATCTTCATATACGAAACCAATAAATCTCCCATCGTACATAACTTTAATTTTCTGTTAAAACTCCACATCATCAGTCTGAGAACTTTTTATCCTTTCTCGTTAAGATGGTTTGGAATCTATTTGAAAAAGTATTGATGTTTCACCTTCCATGATTATTCCCATATACATTTTTACTAGATCCATGATCATATGACCCCTTTCAACTATCAACTTGTTCCAAACATAATGATCCTATCTAGTCAAAGCATCTTATACCTTTTTTACCTTCCCCATGTGGTAGTGTATAGTGAAATAATAATACTTGAGTAGTTCGAGACATATCATTTGCCTCATGCTGAGTTCTTTTTGCGGGAAAATATATTTCAATATTTTTTGATCGGTACAACTCTCACATTTTTCACCATGGAGATAGTGTATCTATATCTTCAAACCAAATATTATAGGTACATACTGAACATCATGAGTTTGATAGTTTTGTTCAGGAATTATTAGCTGTCGTGATGCATAGACAATAACTCTATAATTCTGTAAGGACACAACAGATTCCTTTCATTGAGGCATCAATATAAATAACAAACCCATCATTCCCCAATGGTATAGTTATTATTGTAGAATTGACTAATATTATATTCAATTCTTCAAAACATTCTTTACTCTCTTTTGCCTAGTCAAATTTAACCCCTTTAGATGTCATCTTGGTTAATGGGTTAGCCGATCAGGAAAAACTATGGACGAAGCTCTTATAGTAACCAAATAAACCAATAAAACTATATTCCTCCTTTATACTTGTCGATGCTAGCCATTATTGGATTTAAATGGTCTTGGAAGGATCAATAGAGATTACATACATAGAGAAATTATGGCCAAGAAAAAAAACTCTTGATGCCAGAATTCACATTTGCTAAAGTTCCGATGTAATTCATTTCTTCTAAGATTCGTCAGAATATTGTGGAAGTGATTTTCATGATCTTCATAGATTTTTGAGTAAACCATAATATCATCAATAAATACCACTACAAAGTCATACAAATATTCCTTGAAAACAATATTCACTAGATCAATGAAAATAGTGGGTGCATTAGTATGTCCAAAAGGCATTACTGTAAACTCATAATGCCTGTACATGGTTCGAAAAACTGTTTTTGGAATGTCTTCGTTCTTCACACAAAACTGATGATATCTAGATCAATGTTAAATATTTTAAAAATATTGTGATCTATGAAGTTGGTCGAATAAATCATTAATGTTAATTGGGGGATACATGTTCTTTAATGTTATAGCATTGATCTCCCTAAGTGGTTTTCGATTTGGGCCTTGAACAAAGAATTAAACCAATAGAAAAATCAATTTATCATTATAAAGGATGTCTAGGTAAATCCTTTGCAAACACATCAACATATTCATGAAAAATAGGTACATCCTTTATTTTAATATTCTTTTCGTCTCCCATATTTATTTCATTATCTTCCTCTCCATTTATTGAATTTATTAGAGCTACTGGGGGGTGGATCTTGATAAGAATCAGGTGGTGTCATTTCTGATCTAATGATAAGGTGCTTCTTATCATCATCAAAAATTATATCCTCCTTCTTCTTATAATAAATTTTCACATCATGGTCTGAAAACTAATCCATTCTGAGGATTATATCAAAATCAATAATGGGTATGACGATGATATCATCACATAAAAAACATTTATATTCCTTAATGGGAACTAATTCACAAAACATTGTTGCAATGACACTTCCCTTAAAAGTTTGGAATGAAAACTCCCTTAATAAATAAAATAGGAAATATCTAATTTTCTTTGAAAATTGGGAAGATATGAAATAAATGTGATGATATAAAATCAAATAAAGAATTCTCTAAAATTTAGAAAACCATTAAATTACCTGCCACCATATCTTTCAGAGAATCAACCTCAGCAGTAGGGATTTCATAAGATTTCTCTTGATCCCTTGGCCATTTCTGAGGTATGTTTCCTTGGTTCTTATGAAATTCATTTCCATAATTCCCCTTTTATATAAAATTGTAGAAATAACCATTGATAGCCACTTTTTTCTCTTGTAATCACGAGCATGGTGTCTTTTTTCACCACACTTGTAACATACTCCAATTCCCTTTAGGCATGTACCTAGGTGTTTCTTCCCTCATTTACCACAGGGTGGATATTCAACTCTACCCTTCTTCCCTTATTTCCAATTCAAGAGTGTCTAGATGATCGCTTTTCCTCTTGATTTACTTTAATGTCATGTGACATAGAGAATTACTTTTATGTCTTGATATCACATTAGATAATATCATCGTATGATGAGAAGGATTGTGAGACTAATGATCGATGGAGAAATGGTTTTAACATATCCAAGAATTGATAAATATCACTCCCTGGGTTATGTATATAACTTGTTGCATTCCATGCTAACCTTGAAAATTTAGCCTCATACATTGTGACATTCTCATCCTCCTTTTACCTCAGACTCAGAAATTGTCTTTCCATATCCACTCGATGATCACGGGGAAATTATTTTTCTATGAAAATATCTTTAAACTCCCTCCATTATATATTTGATACTTATTCATCCACCTTTGTGTTTTGAATTAATGACCACCATTTATCTACATCTCCAATGAGGCAATAAACTGCCATGAAAACCGTTTTGCTTTCACTACTCCCCAATCCATGAATTATTTTCTTTAAGGAACTTATCCATTTATAAGCTATAAATGGATTTTTAGTCCCACTAAATGTTAGTGGTTTTGTCCACATGATTTGGTCAAACATTGATCCTCTACATTGTGGATCAGGGTGCTCCATACAGATAAGGTTATTATTCATAACCTGGGTGAGTTGTCCTGGTAAGGGGATTAGCTGATTAGCACCAGTTGCATCACCAGCTCCCATATAGTTACATTGAGTAGGAGGTAAATCCCTACATGAATTATGTGCATTGATACGGTTTCCATTACACCCACAAAGAGACATTTCTAAACAATGGAATACACTATATTAGTTTATGAATTACAATACAAAATTCAATACATGTAAAATACTTAACATAAATTGAACAGTTTATGGATATAATCCATAATCATAAAATTGTTTTCTCTGAGGAGGTATATACTCATAAATCCATCATAAAGGTTTCTATAATAAATGTGAATTATCTTAAGCATATCCCACGGCTGTGTGGTAACCTAGAGTGCAGTAAGGCCCATTGTCATGTAACAGGATACCTCAGGTCAATCCCGAAACTCATTATCAGAGTTTTCACTCCCAGGTACATTTGTTCCATAACCGCCTCTACCATCTCATATGCAGAAAGGGATGTATTCGTTGGAAAATAGACAAAATCTCTACATTACCAAAATTCTAGGAATTTCTTCTATACTAATCCTCAAATTCTATCTTTGGGTAATTTATTCTAAATAGTGTTTTTCTAAATCGAGTTTCCAAGGATTGTACTAAACTTCCTCTAATACCAACTATAACAACCCAACCCTAGTTACCCAGAGTCAGTGCATTATTATAGGAAATTTGCATGATAATAATGGATCAAGTCCCAAAAGACCGTTCGATTTAGTTTTCCTGGATGTACTAGATACAAACATAAGTTTTACATTACATCATGAGATTAAAACAAAAACAACATTTTTCCCCTTTGAACACACTTATATCCCTTATCCTATCCCTATAGGTCATCCAAAAAATACTTATTCACCTCCTAGGAAATATTAAACATAGATTGGGGTTAGCTCAGATGCTCAGTAAGGATAACAATACAGTGGAAACTTTCATAAATAAAAATAATTATTTAACCCATTGTATATGACTAAAATAGAAGTGTTTTATACTCAATCTTCAGAATAATTTTGAAAAGTCAAATCAAATAATTAAATTCAGTAATTTTCATGGATATTCTACCAGTATAATAATTAGATGAAATATCAACATCCAATTTCATAATGATAGAATGCATAATACCACACTTCATAACTACATAGTCAATGTCCCGTGCTAATACTAAAAATAAGATTTTTTCAAGGCCCTGTGCCAAAACATTAGTTTGTGTTATGAGATCTACCGATGCATTGAGAAGATATAGCACACTCCACCCGTCACTTACTAAGTCCAATACATTCATTATATGAAAAGGTTTAAACACAACATAAACATTCATATTAAAACTAGAATAAGAAATGTTATTACTTTTACCATACACCACGAATGGTATAAAAATAAAAAATCCACTATCGAACATATCATGAAACCTTATATAAAATATGAATGATTTCTTTCTTAAAAAACCTACTTCAAACAATTGTAAAATCCATCAATGGATGTTGATAGAGATGAAATCAAAACTATTTGAGAGAAATATCTCTTTCTATGTTGAGATAATATAAAAGTCACATAATTATAAAAGAAAACTTTTATTTTGAAAATATTCTTATATGATTGTATGGGTTTCTTCGAAGATGTTATAAATATAGAAACTAGACTCACCCTCCAGGTATGTTAAAAAACATTCTTTATTAATTTTGTCGAAAAGGTCGTAAATGACATTGTTTGGAAAATGATTGAATGATTCCTTTATTAATATATAATAAAATGTGAAAAAGGGTATAAATGAATATAACCCATATTCTAGGAAATAGTAAAAATGTTTTGAAATATATTGTTAAGAAACACAGATGTAGATGATAAATAGGTCCCATAAGGTACTGAAAAATAAACAACCTCGGATAATAAAGAGACCGTTGAATTAACCTTTAACTTTTACTTTTCCTTGGTAAAGGCTACATTAAAGTCCTGTATAATAGTTAAATAATTTTTATTAAATTATACTAGAACCGCATGCATAAATATTATATCATATAGGATATTATAATATTGGTTGGTTAATAATAATTTAGTAGTATCGTCGTTTCAGTTGTTAACTGATTCATTTTTCTTTATATGTTTTGTTACGTAAGACATGTTTGTTATGGATAATATTTATTTGATTAATATCAATAATGATATTATGATCTTAAACCATATTTTGTATTCATAAAGTGAAATTTATTCTTGAATGGTTATGATGGATAATGAATCTCATTGCGTTCATGGAGACGGTAATCCGTACGTACACACGAGTGAAAATATCATTCTTTTGATGGTGAGATCATATGTAATTGGATGTTATATAATATATACCACATCATTAACATTTTATATTTATTATTTAAATCATTTATACTCATTATTATACCCATCCAAATAATGAAGTGTTTGAATAAAAAACTACACCACGACGCGGAGATGGTAAGACGTATATACGCACGTCTTGTGACTTTTCATTCATTGGATTGATAGAATAATGAATATGATTGTACCATATTTATAATAAAATAAAATTAGTTATAGTATACTAGTGTTCTTATTTTGTTATGGGAATTGAAAAGAAAGATGAAGTGGAAGAAGAAAAGAACTTTGAAAGAGGTGGCGAAATTATTACCTCTTCTTTGGGCATTGCCTTTTGATTTGATCAAAAGGGCTTCATAGGTTGGATTTATGATAAAGTTAAGGCCTCTAGGTCGAAGTAAGGGTAGTTTTAAGGATATGTGGGTAGTGGTTGGCTGAGACAAATGGCTTTGGAGGTGTTATTTTGAGAGAAGGGGAAGTACCTTTTTATAAAATAGGTGAGGGTCACTTTAGGGAAAAAATGAAATATTATTTTATTATTCAATCATATTCTATATATAATGGATCAAAAATTATTTATTTAGTATATAAGGTGAGGCTAGGTCAGTAAACCCTCATCCAATAGGTTTTAGATAGGTTTATGTCACCATATTAACCATATATTTTTTATATTACTCTTCGATAAATATTTTATCACTTACCATGTCTCCTTTATCATTATATAATATTGTTAATAAACATACTGTAAAATGACAGGAAAACCCAAATTGGTTCATTAATGACATATATATTATTATACATGTCTTTTTTCTGAACCTCCAATTTTTAAGACTATTTTATCATTTAATAATATAGTATTTGTTTTAAAAACTCATTAATGTCAATTTTGACACTATTTAGTAATAAATATTTTTTATGTCCCAATAACTTGATTAATTTAAAAAAAATTCTTTTAATCAATTTGAACATGTCATATTAACCTATGTAATTATTTAAATTCATCAAAAGTTTCAATTTACATTTATTTGGATATTTATAATATCAATTATTTTAATTTTTCATTAGTAATGTAATTACACCATCCTCATTGTGTCATGATTAAATTTAATTATTTAAAGTATAAAAATTTTAAATAAAATACAATTAAGTAAGAAATATTTTTAGATTTATAATTAATATTTATAGTTTAATTTATCTTATGTGTAACACTATATTAAAAAAAATTAGTTATGAAAATTTTAATTCAACACTTTTAACTCTTCTGTAAATAAAATAATAATAAATGTCCTAATCTATTTAAAGCCGACAAAAAGGATCATATTTTATTCATATGGATTTTTTGGTCGAAATAAACTTATCTAAATGAATTAAGACATGTTTTAGGGTAATAATAATATCATTTTTACCTTAAATTACCCTATTTTTTTAACCGTGATATATATAAGTCAAAAGATACTATTCTCCAAAAAAATATTCTCTTCTTATTGAACAAAATATTACTTATTGATATCAACCATGCCTCTAGGGTTTTTTTAAATTTAATTCACAGAAGTGGTAAAATTAAGTTTTATGAAAATTTGCTAACATGCCAAGAATGTTGGTTAAAAGACGTTAAAAAAATTAATAAACTTTTATACATCAAATTTTATAATCAAATGACTCCAATTAAATGAATTAAACTAATATAGGTATTTGGAATATATTTTGAAATATTATAAATTTATGTAAAATAAATTATTATTTAAATAAAAATTCTGTTTTTAAACAACAACGTAGTGTTTTTTACTATTCATAAAAAATTGAAATTTTCCAGAAAATTACGAAAAATTCACCCTAAGATAATTTTGATATTCTGAATCCAAAAATGAGGTCCATTTTGAATAATAAAATTTATAAAATTTCAAAAATTGTGTATTACTATTCATAATGGTTATTTTAATTTTTCTTGGTGTGCTAGAACTCGAAGTTGCGCACAACACAAGATATTGTATTATTCAAAGGGAAATGTAACATGAAATCTTGGGGTGTTAAACTTCCAACAATACCATTGTAATTTTTTTGAATAAATAATTTTTTATTTTCATCAAGATCCAATTTACTGCTGGTTCTCATAAGAGTAGAACTACTTTTTGTGATATCCATTCCAAATAATTTTAAAAAAACATTACTCTATTTACATTGATTTAAAATAACCCCTTATTTATTTTGATATTTTTTGAATCTATGAATGAATTTTTGTTCACCCATTAAACTCATCTCATATTCATTTTGCATAATTTTTGAAAAAACAACACATAAGGAGTTTTTTTTGAGGATCTGAGGATAATAACCTCAAGATATATTTGAAAAAATAAAACATCATTAAAAATTATTTTTATATAAAAAGAAGAATCAAGAATACCTTTTGTAAATCCTGTATAAATAAGAAAAGTGTTGATCCTATCAGGCCAAGATTTTGGAGGCTGTTTTATACGCTAGAAATATTTTTTTAAATTTAAAAACATGATTTAGAAAATGTGGATTTGTAAAACCTAGGGTTGTTCCAAAAAAAACACAAACTATATATCCATTTAGGAATTCATTTTTAACATCAATCTGATAGATTTTTAAATTCATATGTGCTACATAAGAAACCAGTATACTAAGGGATTCATGTTGGGAAACAAGTTAAATGTTTCTTTATTTTTTATTCATTCTTATTTACAATAATCATGTGCTAAAAATCTAGACTTATTCCTTACTATAGTGGATATAGATCTACTTTATTTCTAAACTCCCACTTGGTTCCTATTGTCAAGGTGTTCATTGGTCTATTGACATGTTTTTAGAAATTTGTTCTTTCAAAATTATTCAATTATTCTTTTATAGCCATCACCCAAAATTCATCATTGATAGCATCATTGATATTTTTAAGTTAATGGTATGAAAAAAGGCTTGATGTTTAACTTGTTTCTTTAGAGAATCAATAGTCTATGTCTTTTTATAGAAGTCTCAAACTATGGTATATATGGGATGTTTCTTATGGGTTCTAGCATATCTATAAAAAGATAGGCCATTTATTTCATTTTCTTCTATAATATTGGGTTCACTATGATCAGAATCTAAATTTTTCCAAAATTGTATGATTTTTTTGCTTGATCAATAGTAGGGTTAGATGATTTATAATTCTAGTCAATATTTGAAAAATCAACATCAATATTTTCTTTGGATGTCATAGGTTCATGTGTATTTGTTTTGTCAAATTTTAAATGTACAAATTCTTCCACACACTTGGTTTTCATATTATATACCATATAGGCTTTGATAGTGGTTGAATAGCCTAGGAATATTCCTTCATCACTTTTGTAGAAAAACATCTCAATATTATCATTGGTCATGAGGATAAATACTTTAAAAGAAAAACATTAAAGTAACAAACCATAGGCATCCTATTGTTCCATAACTCATATAGGGGTTTCATAAACATAGGTATAATTAAAATACTATTTATTATGTAACAAGTCATATTCATCACTTCTGCCCAAAAATAAATCAGTGAATCATATTCAGAAATAATATTTCGGGCTATTTATTATAAGGTTATATTTCAACTCTCTACAAATCCATTTTGTTGGGTTGTCCTAGGATTATATATGTTAGGACAATAGCCATTTTGGGAGAAAAAGGATAAAATTATTTATTTTCAAACCCATGGCCATGATCATTTATTATAGTTTTGATTCTATGTAACACATTGACCCCAGTAACCCAAAGGTGGTGCATTATTTTAATTCATTAGTATGCTAACAAGGATTCAAGTCTCGGAGGACCGATTAGTTAAGAATTATTTTAAAACAGATTACATATATGAAAATTACATTACAATTTCTAAAATAAAACCTGACATAAATAATCCTTGGATAACACCATTATTTTTGCTAGCTTAAACCTGCATATCAATAATAATACTCTTCATAGCATCCTGAGAATAATAAAACATAAGAAAGGGGTGATCTCAGATGCTCAGTAAGGAATAAAATATAGCAGATACTATCTTAAATAAGCATAAAAATTTAAGGAAAGGTATAAGACATAAACACATGGCTATTAAACGTAAACTTCAACATAATATGGAAATGATAAATTAAATAATTCAATTTATTTATTCAAACTGATATTATACTACTCAAATAATAACATGTAATATCAATTTCTAATTTTAAAATGATGGAATGCATAATGTTAGACCTCCTAACCTCATAGTTAAGGCCTTATTCCGTGACTAAAAAAAGATTTTGTCAAGGCCTTGGGCCATGACACTAGTTTGTCTCTTGGGCCTACTAATTAATCAAGGAACTATAGAGGGCTTCACCCATAACTTACATAGTCCAACACATTTCTCATTTGAAAATATTGAAGCATAACAGAAACATTTTTATAAAAACATGAATATGATGTATCAATACCTTAACTATAAAACATGAATTGAATAAAATCAACACATCCATATTCAAACATATCACAACTCATTCAACAAAATATAGAAAACTGTATTAAAATAAATAAACCTCAACAATGAATTATGTCTAGTTGAGGTTGTTGACATAGTTGAAAATTATTTGTAAAACTCATTTAGAGAAATATCCATTTTTCATTTAATCATATAAAAGCCAAAAAAATTTAGATAATAATATATTAAAAAGATATTTTTTGAATCAAAGTGTCTCATACCCCTTTGATACGTTTTATAGGAATTAACATTTTAAAACATTCATATCCATCTAAATAAATCCTTAATACAATTTTAAAAACATGAAAATTAATGATAATGATTTAGAGAAATAAATTTTTAAACCTTTTAAAATGATTTTTTAGTTAATGATTCACTTAGAACGAATCATTTTTAAAATTCTTTTATGAAAAATGGACATTGATAATAAATATGTCCCAGTAAAAACCTACACAAAAACAATCTCAGATAATAATGAGATTATGTAATTAACCATTACCATGTACTTTCCTTTGGTTGAGGGCACGTTTAACAACTTGTATAATGACCATAGTATTTAACTAAATAATACCATAACAATATTCATATTTTTATACCATACTCTATTCATATACAGATTTATACTCCACATTTATTAAAAAAAATTATTTTAATATAATATATTGGGTAATAATCATTTTCTCTATCGAACATGTTTTAACTTGTTATTCTTAATCGTATCATTTATATAATTATTTAATTTCATCCAGAATATAAAACATTATATATTTATCTTATATATTTATAATATAAATATGTATAATAGAAAGATATATGAAATGGAATACACCGTTTATGGAGACAGTAGGTCATACGCACGCATAAACGATGTTTCTGTTTTCATATCATATTAAACAGAAGTAAGGAAATGAGATATTTTATATAAATATATAAATCCATTAGAATTATTATTTAATATGTTACATAATTATATATATTTATAATCATTGTTGAATGGGGAGCGTGGAAATGAATCTCATCACGTCGTGGATGCGGTAAGCCATACGTATGCACAAGGGACGATATCATTCTATTGATGGTGAAATAGTATGTAATTTGATCTTATATTATATATAAAGTATCATTAACATTTTATTTTTATTATTAAGATCAATTATACTAATTATTAAACCCATCGAAATAATAATGTTTTGAATAATAGTCTACACCACGACGTGGAGACAACAAGTTGTATGTATGCACATATGCTGACCATCTCATTCATAGTATAGATAAGATAATAAATATGGTTATAAAATATTTATAATAACATTTTTGTATGTAGAAGATACTGGAGTTATTATTTTGTAATGTAAACAAAAATAAATAGGAAGTGGAAGAAGAAAATAACTATGAAAGAGGTTATGAAATTATAACCTCTTCTTCGAGAGCATCATTTTGATTGGATCTAAAGTCCTACATAGGTTTTATTTCCTATCAAATTAAGGCTGATAGACTTAATTGATGGTTGTTGTGAGGTAATTGGATAAGGTTTCGGCTAAGACAAATGGATATTGAGGTGTGATTTTGAGTGAAGGGGAAGTACCCTTTTATAAGAGAGGTGGAAGTCACTTTAGGAAAAGCATGAAATATTATTTTATTATAAAATAATTTTCGGTTTATAATCTCTCCAAATGGATTTATTTAGAGGATATAGTGGAAATGGGTATAAATCCTCTCAACCGATAGGTTTTAGACATGTTTATGTCACCATATTAACCTTATATTTTATATTTAACTCTTAGTAAAATAGTTTAACTTTTACAATGACTTATTGTATTTTTATATTACATGGTTAATAAAAAACAATAAAATTACAAGAGAACCTAAATTTGTTCATTAATGACATATATATCATTATATAATTCTTTTGGACAAGACTTATATTTTTAGGAATATTATATCATTTAATAATGTAGTACTTTTTTAAAACCCCATTTATGTCAATATTGAAACTATTTACTATTTAGATTTTGTGAATGAAAAAAACATGATTACATTGAAAATATATAGATAAACCATAAAATTTAATATTAACCTAAAAAATTCATGGATTTCATCAAAAGACACAATATAAATTTTTTTTTGATATTTATAATATAAATTATTATAATCTTTCATTAATAAGGTTATTACTGCATCTTTATTGTGTCATAAATAAATTTAATTATTTAGTGCCTAAAAAATATAAATACAACACCATGATGTAGTAAATATTTTTATATTTCAAATTAATATTTATAGTCTAATTTTTCATATGTATAACCCTATATTAAAAATAGTATATTTTTTAAACATTGACTTTAACAATTTTAAGTAATCTTTAAATAAAATAATAATGAGTGTCCTAATCTAATCTAAGTGAAAAAATGGATCATATTTTATTCTTAAAGATAATTTTGGTTGAAGTACACTTATCCAAAATAATTAGGGCATGTTTTAGTGTAATTATAACCTTTAATTATCATATTTACTATTAAGAGTGGAAAATAAAATTCATGTTACTATTCAAAAAAATTATATTCTTCATATTGAACCACATTTTACTTTATGATTTCAACCTTGTCTCTCATATTTTATTAAATTCAATTCACAAAAGCAGTAAAATCAGGATTTATGAAAATTTGAAAATGTGCCTAGAAGGTGGTTAAATGTGCATAAAAGGTGGCTAAAAAGAAGTTAAAATGGTTCATTAAAATGTTATATATCTAATATTATTATAAAATGAATCTAATGATTTAAATTGTACTAATATATGCATTATCTATCAATCTAATGATAAATTTCTAATTAAAAATAATTATTTAAATGAAAATGTCGGTTTTTATGTATTATGCATTATTTTTCACTATTCATAAATAATAGAAATCTTTCAGAAAAATACCAACCATTCACCCTATGCTAATTCTCATATTATGAATTAAAAAATGATGTATATTTTACCAAATTCAAAATTGAGAAGCTTCATTAATTAATTTATAATTAATTGCCATAGTAAAAACTAGATTGAAGGTTTTGAGAAGTAAAAATTATCAAAAGATTGATATTTTTTATGTCCAATTTCAATGTAAAATTACATTCAATGAACCAAATTGTATTAAATGATAAAAATATAATCTAATTATACTTCAAAATCATTAAAATTTATAATTTAACAATATAAATTATTTTGATTAAAAAGTTGTTTTCAATTAAAATTTAGTATTTTCACTATTCATTTATTTATCCAAGTTATTAGAAAAACAAAACAAAAAAAATTCCAAACCAAATTATTATGTCCCTCTTCTAATGAAGAATTTTATTTTGTCAAATTTAATATATAAAAGTGTCAAATATTTTATTCAAAAAGACTTCTCCATTAGAAAGAGAAAAAATTGACCTTTTTTTAAAAACACTTTGTTTATTTGAAAAATTGGATTTGTTCTTATATTATGTATAAAAACACATAATATGGATGTTAAAATTATATGGAGTTTATAAAATTCATAATGTAGTTTATTATATTCATATCCTCTTTTCAAACAACAAGTTTGGTACGTTGTGGTGCACTTCAACTCGGTGTTACATATGGCACAAACTATTGAATTATTTTAAAGAGATAACGTATTATGAAATCTTGGGATTTTACATTTCACCCCCATTCAATAAATTGAATCCTATCAATTTTTTTTGAAACTAAAAGGTTAAAAATAGAAAATACCATTATGGAAAACCCACATCATAAATAGGGTTACTAAAATTTAGTCTTAATAAGAGGGAAAGGGAAATGATAATTTTACCAACAAATTAAGATTTCTAATAAGAGAACATTATTGGAAAATATAGACACTAAATAGAATGAAAATGTGAATATTTATAGGGGCTGATTGAGGTCATCAATCACAAACATGTGAATAATAAATATAACTTATATGTCCTTGAAGCCATCAATATATGCTGATTTTAAGTATCATCGGATCAACAAAACAAAATGTATTAATAAAAAACATTTTTTTACACACATTTTTGAAAATGGATGGATTAATTTACTATCTAGATAAGAAGTCAAGATATCATACTTGATTTCATTACCTGTAATAATCATAATCTCATCATTTCTTTCTGGCTCGATCTATTTTTACTCCATCCCTCACACTTGGAAATGAATGTTCAGAAATGATTTTTTACGCATAATGTACATTTGAAAAATTATAAGGTCCACAAGTATTTCCACCATCCTGTATATATTTATTAAAACCCAAAAGGTTAGTTCAGAGTATCCAATAAATAATACTTTAACCACATACAAAATATCAAGTTCTCAACTTACATGATTCCAAAATTTAGACTTATCCAAAAATACTTCTGTCCAAACTCATATTCTAAAAACTTTTGCGTGTGGTAAACATAATGAAGATATATTTTTTCACATAATAACATGTGAATAACTTCATCATGTATTTTATAAAAACATGGTAAAAACTTGAATGACCATAATTCCTTATTAAATATGTTAAATCTCCCTTCTTCATTATAGAATACCGGATATACTCCTTAAATCCAAAAATGATGTAATCTCCACAATGATGAAAAAAACCATTAATTAGTTTCGAGGTAGTAAATAATATCCAATATAATTTATCCTAATCGTTCATATCTTATTCCAAAATAAATACCATAGTATCAAGACCATATTAATGTTTATCTTTCCATCAACTATGTATTTTTCAAAATGTTTAACCTATTATTGAGTCATTTTTCTTGGTACCACACAATCATGAAATCCTTAATGAAATAGTTTTGTAGTGAAAAACTTATATACCCCATAATTATTATAACCAGTACATCGGTGATACAAAATTCAATTGACATAATTCTTTAATAAAAACATAAGAACACTAGTCATTACTCTTCATCTGTGGTAGTATCAGAACATGATAATTATCCAACAGCATCATTTACATTATACTCTGATGATTGGGAAATTGATTCGAATAGTCTCCCAACTCCTTGTAGATGAATCATTGTACATAGGAATCCTTTTTATTACCCTATAAATCACATACTTGGTGTACTTTTACTCCACACTTATAAAAATATCTCCTTCCCATCAAGAATTTATAAAGGTGATTCTTTCCACAGTTATCACATACGGGAAAATCCTCCTTTCCCTTCTTTCCTTTATCAATATTTCTGACTACTGCCTTTTTCTTCTCCGGATTCCCATTAAAGGAAAAGGACTGAAGAAATTATTTACCTATCTTATTAACATATGATACAATTTATTCATATGATGAGAATACATGAGAGACTATTTTCCTTCAAAATTTTTTCTTAAGACCATGAAAGATATGATCATGCTTACACTTTGGATCATGTCTATTACTGGAGTCCTCATTCCTTCTCCTGGGAACCATTTCTAAACAATGGAATATAGTAGGTTAGTTTATGAATAATAATGCATCATTCCAAATTTGTAAAATACCTAACATAAATTGAACCGTTTATGCATATAATCTATAATAATAAAAAATGTTTTCTTTGTAGTGGTATTTACTCATAAATCCTTCATTATCGTTTGTAAAGAAAATGTGAATTATCAAAATCATATCCCCGAGAGTGTCGTAACCAAGAGTGAAACAAGGTTCGTTGTCGTGTACTAGGATACTTCATGTCAAGCACAAAACTCCTCAGAAATTTCACTCCTGGGTAAATCTGTGCCAGAGCTGCCTCTACATACTCGTATCCAGATAGGTATGAATTTCTTTGCTAATTCACATAATTTCTACATTACCTAAATTCTAGGATTTTCTTTCATATTAATTCTCAAAGTATTTCTTAGGGTAATGATTAAAAATCAGTGTTTATCTATATCTATTTCCTAGGTTGTTACTAAATATTCTATGATACCAACTATAACGCCCCGACCCTAGTTACCCAGAGTCGGTGCATTATTTTAATAAATTTTCATGATTATAAGGAATCTAGTTCGGAAGCACCAATCATTTTATCAATGTTGGAAAATATATTACATATATGAATGTTAAATTAAAATTTATAAAATATAAGAAAACATAAATAATTCATTGATAACTCCATTATTCCATTAGCTTAACCCTTCATATCAATCATAATAAACTTTTTCACATCTTGGGAAAAATAATACATAAGATAGGGGTGATCTTAGATGCTTAGTAAGGATAAAAATATAAAGGAAATTATCATAAATAAGCATATACTTATAAGGCAATGTATATGACTAAAAAATCAATTTAAACTTAAACTTCAGGATAACATTGAAAAGATAAATCAAATAATTCCATTTACATATTCCCGTGGATATTCTACTAGCCCAATAATCACATGTAATATAAATAGTTAATTTCTCAATGATGGAATGTATAATGTCAGACATCAGAACCACATAGTGAAGGCCTCTTACCAATACTAAAAATAATATTTTTTCATGGCCTTGTGCCAATACACTAGTTTGTCATATGAGACCAACCGATGCATCGTGGAGATATAACTAGCTCCACCCATCACTTACTAAGTCCAATGCATTCTTCAAATGAAAAGGTTGAAACATAACATTAACATTCGTATTTAAAAAAGAATATGAATTTTCAATACATTAACTATAAACCATGAATGGTATAAAAATAACACATCCATAGTCAATCATATCATAACTCATTCAATATAATATAGAACATTTTTTTAAAATAAATAAACCTCAATCAGGAATAATATCCAGTAAAATATGTTGACATAGTTGAAAATGATCAGTAAAACTATTTGAGTGAAATATTTTAGTTTCATGTAATCATTTACAAGTCACCCAATTTAGAAATGAAGACATTTAAAGGACATTTTTTAATCAAAGTTTCATATAACACATTGAAACTGTTGAATGGAATTAACATTCTAATGAATCCATGTACATAAAAATAAATCCATATAATCATTTGAAAAAATGGACATTAATGATAATGAATAAGAAAAATAAATATTTAGAAGACATAAAATGATGTTTTAGATAAAGTGTACCTTAAAAAGAGTCATTTTTAAAACACTTTATTGAAACATTAACATGGATAATAAATATGCCACAGTAAAAACTTACACATTAACAATCTCATATAATAATGTTATAAAAGAATTAACCATTACCTAGTACATTCCCTTGGTCGAGGGTATGTTTAAACTCCTATATAATGAGCATAGTATGTAATTAAATTATACCAGAATCATATTCATATTTATGAAATCATACTCTATTAATTTATGGATTTATACTACCAATTTAATAATATTTGTTCTGCTAAAATAATATTTCGGGTAGTAATCACTTTTTCAATATTACATGTTATAATTTGTTTTTCTTGATAATATCACTTATATCATGATCTAATTGCTTCCAGAATATATAAAATTATTCATGTATAATATATATTCAGTATATAGTTATATATAATATACTTATATATGAAATGGAAAATACCATTTATGGAGACGGTAGGTCGTACGTTAACATAAATGGTGTTTTCATTTTCATATCTTATCGAACATAATTAAGTGAATGAAATATTTATATATATATAATAAGTAGAATTATTATGTCATATATAAAATACTAATATGGTTTTATAATTATCATTGAATGGTGAACAAGGAAAGAATCTCATCACGTAGTGGATACGGTAAGTCGTACTTACACATGAGCAACGACATCATTATATTGATGGTGAAATCATATGTAATTTGATGGTATATTATATATACAGAATCATTAACATGTTATATTTATTATTTACATCAATTATACTCCTTATTATAAATATCCAAATAATGATGTGTTTAATAACAATCTACACCACAACATGGATACGGTAAGCTGTACATAAACACGTATGGTGAAATTGTCATTCATATAATAGATAAGATAGTGAATATAGTTGTACCATATTAATAATAATATAAAAGTATGTAGATGTACTTTAGTTATCGTTGAGGTACGAAAACAACAAAAAAATAAGAAGTGGAAGAAGAAAAGAAAATTGAAAGAGGTGATGAAATTATTACCTATTCATCGGGTTATTACTTCTGATTGGATAAAAAGGGATCCTTAAGTTTTCCTTCTGATCAAAGTAATTCCTATAGGTATAATTGATGGTATTTGGGAGGATATTGGAGAAGGGGTTGGCCAAGAAAAATGTATTTGGAGGTGTAATTTTGAGAGAAGGGGAAGTACCCTTTTTTAAGAGATGTGAGAGTTACTTTAGGATAATCTTGAAATGTTATTTTATTATAAAATTGTTTTCAGTTAATAAGTGCTAAAAATGTAATTATATCAGGAATAAAATTGTGATGGGTCTAAATCCTCTACACCAATAGGTTTTATACATGTTTAGTTCACCATATTTGCCTTATATTATAGATTTAACTCTTAGTTAAATTGTTTATCTTTTACAATGTCTTCATGTAATTTTATAATATATGGTAAATAAACTTACTATAGAATTCCAAAAGAACATCAAGTGTTTTATTAAATAGATATTTATCATTATTTAATTTCTTTTTCCGAACCTTATATTTTTAGAGATATTATATCATTTAATAATATAGTATTTTTTTTAAAAACTCATTTATGTCAATTTGGACACTATTTAGTATTTTGTTTTTATAAAAGTCCAAAAAACATGATTACCTAGATAAAAATACATGAAATTAACCCTAATATGTCATATTAACCTCAAAAATTATTTTAATACCTCAAAAGTCTCAATTAACAATTTTTTTTATATTTATAATATCAATTATTTTAATCATTCATTAATAAGGTAATTATTGCATCTTCATCAAGTCATAAATAAATTTAATTATTTTATTTCTAAAAATTATAAACATTATACCATGATATAATAAATACTTTCTTATTTATAACTAATATTTATAATCCAATTTATCTTATGAATAAACCTATATTAAAAATGGGTTTTTTATTAAACTTTGAATTCAACACTTTTAACTCTTCTTTAAATAAAATAATAATAAATGTCTTGATCTAATCCAAGTGGGCCAAAAAGAACATATTTTATTCCTAAGGTTTATTTTGGATGAAATACAGTTACCTAATAGAATTAGGACATTTTTTATGGTAATTATTATATCATTTTTACCTTCAATTAGTCTATTTATTTTAACCGTGGTAAATAAAATTTCAATAGTTATTATTCAACAAAAAATATTTTTATCCTATTGAACCACATTTCACATACTAATTTCAACCATGTCACTCGAATTTTTGAAATTCAATTCACAGTATCGGTAAAATTTAGTTATATGAAAATTAGAAAATATGCCTAGAAGGCGGGTAAATGTGCCTAGAAGGTGGGTAAAAAGACGTTAAATTGGTTCAATAACATTTTATATATCTAAAATTATTATAAAATGACACCAATGACATATATTTTTTTAATATATGTATAATTTATCTATTTTAAGATAAAATTTTAAATAAAAACAATTATTTAAATGAAAATTTTTTTGTTTATGTACTATGTATTATTTTTCACTATTCATCAAAAATTGAATGTTTTCATAAAAAATAAAAAAAAACAACCTAAGATAATTCTGATATTACGAATTTAAATATGAATTTAATTTTACCAAATTCAAAAAATATATGTTTCATTAATTAATTTAAAATTAAATCCCTTTTTCAAAACTAGAAAGCGGGTTTTTAAGAAATAAAAACTATCAAAAGATTGATATGTGTTTATGTCTAAAATAATTGTAAAATTAATTCCAATGAATAAAATTTGATTAAATGATAAGAAAATATAATCTAATTATACTTTAAATCCATTTAAATTTATAATTTATCAATATAAATTATTTTGATTAAAAATTTTGTTTTCAATTAAAATTTAGTATTTTCACTATTCATCGTAAAAATAATGTTATTTGAAAAACAGCAAAAATTTATCCAAACTAATTATTTGTGTTCCTATTTTAAATAATAAGTTAATTTTGTCAAATTTAATATATAAAAGTTCCAAATATTGGATTTAAAAAGGGTTCTCCTTTAAAAGGCGGAAAAATTTCCTTTTTTTAAAACAATTCTTTTATATGAAAAATTATAATTATTTTGCTATTAAGTCAAAAACACATAAAATGGATTTAAATATTATATGGAGTATATAAAATTAAAAATTATGTTAATACTTATCATAACCTCTTTTTAAATTGATAGTTTGGTATGTCGTGGTACGCTCAAACTCGGTGTTGTGTGTGGCCCAAGCTATTGAATTACTTTAAAGAGATAACATATCATGAAATCCTGCGGTTTTGCATCCTATGTCCACATATGTTTTCTACATTCCTAGCATAGATTGTGAAATAAGAACATTCTTCACCTTTGTGATATAAAAATAAAATCCAAATATACCCAGAAAATTCATCTTCTAAAACATAGACATATATCTTCCCATTTTAACTATAAAATCTATATGTTCCAAACAAATCTACTTGATCCTACTAAAGATGTTGTTGAGAAGTTAAAACTTTTTTCATGGGTTTTAAATATTTTTTATGTTTTTTCCCGCTTTACAAGGAGTACAAACTCTGTCACATGGAAAATAATGTTTAGGAAGATCCTACATTAGTCCATTCCTAGTTAGATTACTAAGGGAGTGAATATTAGAGTGGCCAAATCTCTTATGTCAAATCCAGGAATCATTGTGAAATAAACTCAAGAAAGAAACATTTTGAGAAACAAAAGAGTCTAAATTCACATCATAAACAATTTCTTTTCTAAATGAAGTGAATACAAAATCATTAAAATATTTGAAAACATTAAAAGAATCATTTTAAAATTTAACATGAAATTCGTCATCACATAACTTTGAGATGCTAAGAATATTGTACATAAGGTGATCAAGAAAAATAAAATTAGAAATTAAAATTGAATCAGTGTTACCAATTTGGCCAAGGCCAATAATTTTTCCATCTTCATTTTCACTGATGGTGGCATGCCCACCATAAATTTTGATAATGTTATTAAAGATAGAATACCCCCTAGAAATATTTATTGAACACCCATGGTCAATATACAATTATATTTTTTAGGAAGACTTTAAACATCTTTCTTATAAAAACAATTCAAATAGGAACATATTTTGGAACCCAAATTTTTTTTGGTCTAGCATAATTAGTAATTAAACCTTTGGAAACACACATTATCTTTATGTGTTTCCTATAAGAAATTGGTAAGGCCTTATAAAAATAAACAATATTTGGTACAAAAAAACTAGTGGTAGTAAAAGTATTTTAAATGTTGGAACATGCTCTAAATTTTACAATTTAGGGAAAAACCCAAATTTTATAGATATTGATAAAAATTTGTTTTTAATAAAATTTCTTATCCCACATTGATAACCAATACCAGTAATATTTTTGGGAGAAACATGTTTTTCATGCATTTGAAATAATTTCTCTTTACCATTTGTAAATCTATGAAAATAATTCTTTAAATTTTCATTAGAATGTTTGAGTACATTATTCTCATTGAACAGTTGAGCATTCTTTTCCTTTGAAATAGTATGTTCAAATTTAATAGAAATAGTTAGAGCATGTTTTTTCTTGAGAGATTTATAATTATAATATAGTTATTTTCATATTTCTTCAATCATTTTACAGTATTCTAGATTTTATTTTTTTTTTAATATTTTAATAATAATATTCATCTCCATAATAATTAGAATTATGTTAGGGAGATTTTATTGTTGCCTCAGATGTGTTTTTCATGAAACACATATTGGCTTTGTCAGCCATATCTACATGTGATGATTCAAATTCACTAGAGATATCCTCATAGGCTCACTAGGTGGCCTTCATTTCATATTTAAATTATATATCTTTGTCCTCATATTTAATTTTTAACATTAACTTAGGACATTCAACTTTAACATGACCTCTTATCTTGAACTCATAACAAGCTATTCTAGTAGTATTATCACTTATCTTCCAGTCAAATTTCCAATTTCCCATGTTTTCATTTTTACCTGTATACCTGTAATTTCTAAAGAACATAGTATTTCTATAGAATAATTTGAATCTTCTCGCTAATTGGGAAACTTCTTCATCATTTTCACGTAGTGATTTATCATTGATGGAACATTCAACATGAACTCTCTTTTTTCGTAGGTAGTTGTCTTGAAAGAAAATAATTTTCTCTTCGGTTAATATTCTAATTATCTATTAACATTAAATTATTCTTCATATGTAATCATATTTCCTATCAGAATTAATATAGGTAGTGAATATATGTCAAAATATTCATAAATTGATATAGATGTCACTCTCTATTTTTATAGAAGACATCTCAAGATCATCATGATATGTTCCTTTGTTGTAATTTTCATTCCATGTTAAATATTTTTATTTAAAATCTCATTGAACCTGAGATAAATATCAAAAATAGGATCATCAAGATTATTTTCAATGATATCATATTTAATGTTAAATGTGTTAAGTATCATTTCATTGATATTATTGGTTCCTTCTGGTGAAACAACCAGTGGTTCCCAAATTTTAAATCTTGTTTTAAATGATAAAATCCCATTAAATTATTCATCCAATAAAAGGCAGTATAAAACATTCATATCTTTATAGTTATTAGTGTAGTATCCCTTAGTGTAATCATCCCATGTGTTCCTAGAAGATGTAGGAATTTTATATTCATCAATTATAGAAGAACAGATTTCAATTCATGTACATTCTAATTGAATTTTAAATTTAATTTTCCACTAGAAAATTTTTATTTATTAATATAGGGATGTCTGTTGGTAGTTGAACCTTTTGGTATATTTTCTATTTAAAATAGACATTATTGATTTTAAAGAATAATAAATATTTAATAGATGGAAAGTGAGAGTTTTTTATAAAACTACTAAAATAACAGTTGAAAAACATAAAAACATTGAAAATGTTGATTGTAATAACACCATTAATATGTAATGTTGGTCAGAGTAGGACACTCAATAGGTGGCTAATTAAATTCTTATAAATAATTCTTTCTAAAATTATTATTTAAAAATCCCCAAAATTAAATCTAAATATGACCAAGTTAACCATATATTCGGATTGAATTATGATTTAATTGGTTGAAATATTTCTCAAATATTGATTAGCTACCAGTTAAGGAAATATTTATTACTTTTTTAACTTTTTAAAATAGTATTAAAAATAAAATTATAACAATAATATATCTATGAGTAAATATCCAAGTAAAGTTATTTTTTTGAAATAATTTTATGAATAGATAAAACAAAACATTAAAGAGCATTGAGAAAGTAAACAATAGGGTTAGTCTCAAGATGAGACCTAATCCTTCCCACTTAATGATCACATGACACCATGGAAGTAATATATAAATTTGAACTACACTATTGATCTGGGTAAACAATAGTAGACAAAATATTTAAATTAACATACCTCTTCCACTACATACGTGGGAGAAAAAAATAAATATACAGGCCACGTAGGGTCCTCTTCCATCATTATATATGGGACTGTAAGTTGTAAAAAGGTAGGTTAGTGAAGATTTCAATGTATCTTTTAGTTTATCATTAGTGTCAGTGTGTTTTTATGAAACAAATACACACTCTACATTAATTTTAAATAATGTATAATTTCATAGCAATATAATGAGTGTAGGGTTTAGAAATATTTATTTGATGTTCTATGTAGCTTCTAGACTCCTTAAATATTGTAGAAGTGAATCAGGATTTGACTTCTACAAACAGAATGAAAAATAGAGTTTCGATTGTTTCTTCTATATTCTATTTCTAGGAAGGTATATTCTTTCTCAAATTATTATTCTCTTATAAGTTTGTTTCTACAAATGTTCGTGGTGTTTTGTTTCTCTATAATTTCTTCATATATGCACATTGTCCATATATTTTGTATTTTATAAGGTGCACAAGCTCTCTCATTCACATATCATATATATGTGTGTACGAATGATTAAACAGGTATGCACTTTAGACAAGTCAGTCGTCAAAGAGCATATTATCAATACTGTCATGGTACCTCGTACCTTGTACAATTCTATGACAATGTCACTAATTTTTTCTGAAAAAGATCATTAAAAAAATCAATAACATTAAATAACACAAATATAATCGATATTAATAACGTTTAATGATATTCTACATATCAGGGCCTGACAGGAATGTATTTGTGTACTATCCTCTACAAGGGTTTCACCTCGTACCTTGTGAGAATACATGTTAGATTTTAATTTTACTCTTAATATTGGTTGAGATCACTCTTTTATCTATATATTTATCCAAACTAGATTTCTGAGGTATCATATATTGTATTTGTTTACTAACCTCTACATGGGTTTCACCTATATGTGTTGTTTCTTATGTTGATAATAGATATATTAGTGGGGATTGTGGTGCACCATGATATGGTGAACCATAGAGGTACCTGCGTACACTTACCGTGTTTGGTGGTTAGACATGGAGATATAGAGGCACGGACTCATCCGATTTCACATTTTCTAGTTTTTTCATGTTTGGACCTCATTTCTAGTTGGGAAATTATTTACCACCTTTATTTTTTTATATTTTTGTGCTATAATGTATTCCATAGTGGTTATTACATTCATGGCTAAACCCTAGATGTTATAGTTTCTTTATTCATATGAACATTTTCTTTGAGATGGTTTTGTGAATGTTTGTATGTGAATGTTCCCTATGAAAAGGCCTCCCATTTCATTTTATTCCTCAATAGAGCTTGTCTCAAGCCTCTAGAGTATTATAGGCATGTTTAGGGTGTCAAACATAGCTTACCGCTATCTAGGTGGTACCCGGTGAGTTGGATTATGTCAAGGTCCCCAAAATGAATGGTGAACCTTTATATAATGAGTATTAACACTTAGTCAATTAAAAATTTATTTAATTGGGAGTGTTTCACCCCCCCCCCATTATTGCACACATTTCCTTATTAAGGAAATTATATTTTAACATAGGTAATTTTAATTCCCTGCAGAATGTTTACTAACTTTGATACCATTGTTCATAACACAACCTCCCAGGATATGAACTTGGTCATCTAACCCCATTGGTTTCATATTATAGATTGGTTACCATCCCAGCACACCATGAAAAAGTACCCATCTGGGTTACTTTCCATACTAATTATTTTCCCATAGACCAACACATGTTCTTTCATAATTATTTTTCTCACTCACACTCACTCTACGAAACAACCAAATAGGTCATTCATCCCAGCACTAATCTAGGACAGGTACACATAACTATAGTTTTCTAATCCATTAGGGTCCAAAAAACAATATTTCACCTTCTTGAAATAGGTAGTAACATTATATATATTAACCATTAAAAAGTTTTAGAGTGTTACCTGTTTCAAAAGAAAACATCTAATCATCACATTATTAAAACTATGGAATAAGAATAAGTTTAACATTAATTTCTTAAATTGATCACATTAATTAACATATTAAGTATATTAGTCATAACTAAATTCAATCATCCCAAATATTAAATTTTTAGAATCATTTACAATGTTATTTATAAAAAAACATCACTTAAAATATATCCATTTCGTGATAAAGTGGGAAATAGAAAAATGTTATGAAAAATAGAGTAAAAATGTTATATTAAAGAAGTTTGTAATAAGATCAGATGAATTGATACGTAAATGGATTCTAAAATATGGAATTATAAAATTGGTATATTGTTAAAACAAATACATGAAATAATTTCTAGTAAAGGGAAATCATCAACTAGTCGAATGGGAAATATTTGAAATATAATATAATTATATAGAAAATAAAATAATATATTAAATGGGATTATAATTAAAAACTCACTTAACATAGAGATATAAAATTATACATCATATGTAAAAATAAATAAATATAGGAAATATTTTACATCGAAGTTCAATATAATATGTATAGCACAAATTAATATATTTCAGTTACCAAAGTCTCCAACTACTTGAAGAATGTAAGACTCAATATAATATGAGAGGAAGTTACAAAAAATGATCCTTAAAATCTCAATAAACGTAAGATAGTTATCAAACCTTAAACAAATAGTCCATAAACAAGAAAATAACAAAGTACAAAAGGTGTATATTAATAATAATATCTCAAAGGGATGAAAATTTAGACACGTAACCCGTATATTTGATCTTATATTCCATGGATGTCCTCCAACCTCTTCAATACCTACATAATATCCTTTTTAAAGGGTGTTAATAAATTTAGGGATGAACAATTGAGAAGACAATAACCTCTTTAATGTGACGTGGAATATTTTGGATAGTTTTGGTTAGAGTTTGGGACAAACATTGAGGTATTGTGGTGTGAGGGAACATGAGGACTGTAGATCCCCTCTTATAAGTTAAAAGGAATGATATTTTTATTGAAACACATAAAATTTTATTTATGGTAACTGAAAATCATATAATGTGGCTCTATAATTTATAAATATTTCGGAGTTCGAGTGATATGGTCTAGAAATATGTCATCCACACATTCTCATACATTTTTAAACATGTTTTGAGGTCATTAACTCCCATATTTCTACTTTTACAATTTTATCTATTACCGTATAAACTAGTTATTACATAGGAAAATTATCCATTATGCATAAAAATAAAAGGTTAATAATTTTATAATTTTCACCAAAGAAACTATATTTTAATTCCATTTTATTTTATTTGATTTTATAAAATTTAATTACATTATTTTAGAAGTAAAACGTATCTAATGTATTAAAAACAATTTCATCAGAAAAATATTACAAATGTTCTAATACATTAAATAAATGTTTTTAAACTAGAACAAATTTTTTTAAATTTGTTATCTAACATGTAAATTAATATTTGTTCATTATACAATTTCAGAAATTTAAAAATCAACATAACTAAATAATAATTTCACATAATCGGTTATATTTGTAAAATCATTATATTTCATTATTCACTTAAATATAGTTCTCCTAGAAAAATATAAAAAATTCATTTTTAGATAATAATTTTATGATAAATCCAAAAATAATATATGTAACTAAAAATAAGTGGGGGTTCAAACATTGTCATTAGGGAGACTATACCCACAATAATCATAGCCATGCACTATAAACATATGTAAAATAAATCATTAGAATACCTAGTTGAACCCTATGTATCAAAATGTAATAACATATATAACCCATGTATTAAATGAAAATTGCCAAACTAAAAATATAGAAATCCAAATGAGATTCTGTAAGGTGTATTCAGATAATAAGAAAATGTGGTGGAAATCCTTCAATGTCCATCCCAATACTACTATAATCTCTATGCTCTATAATTATCTATCTCTTATGGGTCCCTTGCCATTACATGATTCATTAAGTATTAATAATATACATTAATTGATATTCCCATTAGTTTTTTGAGTTATAATCCCCCAAAGGATGCCACCAATGTATCTTTAAAATATGTATGCAGATATAATAAGTGTGTGTCATGATAAAAATAAATTTAAAATTAATAATAAAAGCTAATATTCTGAGAGTTTTTTTGACCAACCCGCCATGAGCCAGGGTCATTTTAACTTCATCTCCACCATTAAAGTATAATAAAAATATATCATATGTAACAAAAAACAATCCATAAGGTTGGTGACATGTTACTCAGAATACTCAAGGAATAATGATTTAGTTGGGTCAATAAGGTTGCAGAACATGTTGCTCAAAACAATCAATAAATCATGTTTTGATTTACACATGTAGGAGGCCATTCCGCTACCATATGTCCATGTATGTCATCATATTCAGTGTTTTTCATGTGCACACCTCATTTAAAGGATAATAATATCTTGATGGTACACATGTTCCAAGTACCATGAACATTACCTTCAATGGGGTGGTAATTACATACAAAAGGGTGTACAATAAAATTGAAAAACATATCATGTATTAATAAGAATTAGTATAAACATACAAGAACATGTGATTAAAATAGAATATTTCAAACAAGATACTCAATAATACACATTGAATCAAACATCATATATGGGTCTCATATAGGGCCCCAGTCATAAACATTACATTATCTTGAGCTAAATCAAGAATTCACCTTGAGGATCTTTTCCGGTTTAGAGTTTTACAGAATTAGGTCATAATATCACATAAAATCTCAAATATTTTAAAGAAGACACATAAAATCTATCTATTTTTTCACAATAATAAAAATCTTTAAAAAATACAATAATATTTTTCCTAATAAAAATCTTATTAAATTATTCTTTTCTCTTAACCTCCCTTATACCCTGCTAAAAACATTTCAAAAACATGGTATGAGAATAAAAAACTCAGTAAGGGATAAAAAAAATAAAAAAAAATAGTCTACTTAAAACTGAATAACCAATTCAATTTTCCTAGCACGGATGAAACAAATAATTTTCACATGAATAACAGACATACTTTTTTATAAATGAAAAATACTTAAAAAAATTACTTGTAACTAAAACCTCTTTAGTGGAATTATAGAATCAAATACCTAAATCCTATTCAAACAACCTCCAATTGGAATAAAAAAATGGTTGAATTCCAGATTGGGGATATATAATGGGGATCAACCTTTATATAATCTATATAGGGCTCACCCGTTTCATATAATTATCAATTACCATTTCAAAAACTCCTTCATCACAAAATATTTTTGAAAAACTTTTCGAAACCCATATGAAAAACATTTCCGTTTAAAAATATCATTTTCATTTAAGAAACCATTTTAAATTCCAAGATACCCAAATATAGTATCAAGTTATTTATATTCCTTTTAATGACATTATTCTATACAGAGGAATCTAAATATCAATTAATGATAACGATGGCGAAGAAGTTATTGTTTCCATATATGATAAAATCACTCATTTTGTATTTTGGTAAAGAATGTGAAATGATTCATAAAAAATTATTCCATTTGTAATCGTTGAATGAAATTCACGATATACATAAATTTTTTATATTCCTTTTATAACCATATAAATAAATATGTAATTTAATATCATGAAGAAACACTTTTGATAATTAAATATTTAAACGTTCATGGTGTCTCATACCACATTGAACATTTAAATGTTAATATCAATGATTTAATAAATAAAATTAGAATAGATAAAATATTGATATGAAATTTCCTTAGGGATGTATATACACCTTATAAAATAATAAAGGTGTATATTATAAAGAAATTCCTCATTGAAATGAGATTGTGACGAAGTCCCTTACATTAAGTCTGACTTTTCTCATTCGTTCTTTAATTTCTTGATTAATAACATTACATTTATTTATACTTATTTATAACCTTTTTATGGTTAATTATTCATTTTATATCACTTATTAACATTTTATAGTAATTTATAATTTTTTTAGTTCATATCGGATGTTTTTTCGATGTTCGGTATTTGAGTAAAAAATGAACTTGTTTTGATGAAAATTATCAATGTCGTCATAATTGCATTATCTAAAGATTATTATTAATGATTTAAATATAAAATATTTACGGTACAAGTTTATTTATAATAGTTCATAACATTTGGAGATAAGAAATGAAATGCATTGTTCACGGATACGGTAAGTCGTATGTATGCGTGGACACAACTTTTATTTAATTGTCATATTAACGGAATATTAAAGGAAAAAAAATAAAAGATAAATTGGTATATTTTAATTAAATTATAATATCTGTGTTATATATTTCACATAACTTCATTAACTACATCCTTTATATGATCCATGTATGTCATGAATGAGTCATATCACTTTGAGGGGGTGGTAGTCCACACTTTCTCAAATGAAATTATCATATTTACACATTATGGTAGGAATAATGGTATGTTGTAAATAAAAATTAAAAAATAATATAGGCAATATAATATATACCATTTTTAAATAAATTTATATCCTAATGGACACCATTAGATGTGGTAGGAGAAAATTTAATAATCATCGTTTCGTGTGGCAGTATTTCACCGTACACAGAAACACTATGGTCTATACCCATTCGATGGAGGTGTGGGTAAGTGTATGTAAAAAACATATCATAAAATAATACTAGTATATTTGAGAGAGTGGGTTTTTTATAAAATAATTTAATAAAAATGTAGTATCGGTGGAGACTCAAAATAAATTAAAGAAGATTGAGAGAAGATATTATCTCGAAATCGGGTAATTTCTTTTGATTTGTGCCAATAGTATTTCTAGATTTTCCTTTTTCAAAATATAATGATTATAGGAGTAATGGAGGGATTTTTGGATATTATATGATTGTTATTTTGACATGATAAGGGTATTTTTAATTGTGACTAAGTGGGTATAAGTAGTGTGCTTTTATAATAGGGAGGATGGGCACTTTAGCAAAGTCTTGAAATATTATTTTATGATAAATTTATTTTTGATTTATAATCGTTCAACGGTGATAATGTTTTAGGATAATATGAGGATGGGTATAAATCCTCTCAACCAATAGGTTTTATATTTGTTTTGGTTTATAATGTAACTTTATCTATTTGCTTTAACCCTTAGTTAAAAACATTAACTTTTTCCATTTCTTCTTGTACATTCAAAATATATGGTTAAAATAGTTACTATAGAATTCAAATAAAAGTAAAAGTGGATCCTCAATGAAAATTATAACATTATATAGGTGTTTTGTAAGAATATTATATTTTTATGAATATTATATCAATTAATAAAATAGTATTTGTTTTAATAACTCATTTATGTGGATTTTTCCACTATTAAGTAACTATTTTTTTGTGTAAAAGATATGAATTCATTATTCTATCTCAAAAATGAATTAAATCATCCCTCGAATGTAAATGAAATAAAAAATTTCCTTATGGCTTAAAAATGTTCAAATTACATTTATTGTTATATTTATAATAACATTTATTTGAATCTTTCATTATTAAGGTAATCACTGTATCATTGTTGTGTCATAAATAAATAAATTTATTTAATGAATAAAAAATATAAATAAACTCCCATGATTTTGGAAATATTTTAATATTACTAATGAATATTTATAGCCAAAATTATCATTTATATGACCCAAATTAAAATAGATTTAGTTTGGAGATACATGTTAATGTTATTGTTCTCGTTTCTTTAAAATAAATATTATAAAAGGTTATTATCACACATAAGTGGCTCCATGGGGTCTTAAAATCTACCCAAGAATACTCATGGTCGTAAATCTATCATCAAATGACATTATTATAACTTTTATTGTTGTTTTATATTATTGTAATATTATTTTCAACCCTTATGTACATGATTTACCTTTTAACCTTGGTAAATAAAAATAATTACTGAAGTTAGTAATTATAATGTCCAAAAATAAACGTTGCCTATTTACAAAATTTGGAAATTAGGATTCCAAATATGGAATTAATTTTATTAAATTTAAAACCCCTAATTTGAATTAATTAATTTAAATTTTTTTCCATTTAGAATAATAGAAAGTGGTTTTAAAAAAAGTTAAAAAAAATAAAAAGATTGAATTGTGTTTATGTCCAATTTATGTGTGAAATTACTTCGAATGAGAAAAATTGGATTAAATTGTAAAATCATAATAGAATTAAAATTTAGAAAGAATTAAAATAAAAATATTACAATATAAATAAATTATACAAAAAAGAAGTTTTGAAATAAAATTTTGTTTCTTCACTATTCATAAAAATATGGATTTTATCAGAACAATCCTGAAATTTGAACACAAGAAAATTTTGATTTCCCTCTTCTAAATAAAATGATTAATTTTCAAATAGATCATATATAATTGTGAAAAACCATGATTTAAAAATGTTTCTCTATCAAAAGGTGGTGGAACGAAGTTATAAAAATATTAGAGTATTTTATGCTAAAATTTGGATTCATTAAATTTTTATACCTCTAATATGTATTGGATAAATTTAAAAAAATTTAAAAACATGTTTACAAATAGTTTAGTTTTTTCTAATAATTATTTTAAATATAATGGGATGTCGTTGAATATTATTTAAAATAATAATAATAATATAATATTATTTCTAGCTATAACTCAATGTTTTGTGCAACATAATATTTTGGAGAAACTCATTGTTGTGTGTTGATTACACTATCTGAAAACATCTCTCCTTTAACGTAAAATTAATATACTATTCATAAATATGATTAGATATGAAAATATATTATTCAATATATACCTAGGATGTTACATCATTTCCCCTTATGGAAATCACATCCTCACAATTTTAAAATTAGGCTTGGTAACATCATTGAAAATACCACATCCAAAATAATTTATTAATACTTACACTTTAAATCATATAAAATTATGTACAAAGGTCACCCGAGATAACAAAAATGTGTGTTACATGTATGAAAACAAGGATATAGAATAGAAAAATAACCTTCATGTTCAGATGGAGAGTGATGGAAAACATGATTAAGCGAATGTTACCAACCAGATATCCATAAACTTGTGATGGGTTAAAGGTTCTCTAGTTTCCCAATACGAAAGGTAATAGAAAATAATTTAGTTTTAATATAATATTCCTAAAGATGAATAATTTATTTATGAGATTAACTAAGAACATAAGGAAACATACTTACTGTCCAGAAGAGTTTCATCCTTTAATAAATATCTACCACAAACTCATCCTTTCTCCAAACGACGAGCATTCAAGATGACATGGTTACACATTAAGTTTTAGAATAAGATTCTATGGAATCAAATAATCAAAAATAGAAGAACTATATATTTTCCATATCATTAAACATTATCCAAATCGAAAATTCTTAGTATAATATCATTTAATCTCTAGAAATAATAATCCTTTATAAAAAGAAAAAATACTCTTAATCTCTAAAATTCAACAAGCAACACCTAGTGCTCGAAAAATACAATTAAATAAAAACTTTTCCTTAAAATTCCTCAAAATAATCAAAACTATGATTGAAACCCAATATTCATAATAATTTTATCACATAGTATTCCATGAAAAATCATAACATTTATCACCAAATAACATCTTCCACTCTTAAAGTCTCAAAATTAGAAATAATTAACCTAATCAAATATTCCCCATGATAGGTTAATCATTTCAAAAAATTACCAAAATCTCAACATTTTCATAATTAAAAAATATATTCTTCCAAAATAAAATTCAATCATTGCTCTTCAATTGAAATCCCATTGTGTTTTATTTTCCTTAGGAATATAATGTTCTGAAAATTTTGAAAGTATTCCAAAATAGCATTTATCACTTAATCATCAAATCATTTTCCTATACTATGTATATCAATTTGATAAAACACATGTCCACAAAATAATCTAATTCTTGATCAAGAAAATAATTTATCTAAAATGAGTAATTCATACTAATTAGGGACTTCATGTTATCTAGTGGAAGGCGATAAATCCCAGTCACACTTCTATTGTGTGTTTGATTCCCACTACGTTGTCTGATGCGATGTTTTTTCACATAGTATGTGTGTTTTCAATTTTTCAAAAACTATTTAATTTTATAACATTCCAGGAAAAGAGATAAAATCCCCAAAAATAACCATAAAAAATTTTAACCTCAAACGTTATCTCATACCTCACATTTTTCATCCCAAAAATTAATAACCAATAATTTTATCAAAGATGAATGTATTAAAAAAACCATTAGTCACTTTAATATACAAGATTATAAATCCTAAAAATTGGTTTCTGGGACATTTAACATATGATGTAACTTAAAATTATAAACTTGTGATGATATCCCCAGCCCTTAAGAAAACATCTTAATCTCTTCTGTTGTATAAAAAATCATCTGATTCAAACAATAAGGCCCCCACCATAAATATTAAATAATCTTGAGATAAGTAAAGATTTCACATTGAATATCTTTTTAGGATTAGATTTTTAGAGAATTAGGCCATCACTATTACATTATATCTCAAGTATTTCTATGTAAACTCTTATAAATTATCAATTTTGATTCATAACAATAAAAATCCTTATATAAACCAGAATTATTATTATTTTGATAAAAATATACATGAATCCTTCCCTTCTCTTAACCTTCCTTATACCAGCTGAAAAATATTTTAAAAACTTGTAAT
This sequence comes from Viscum album, assembly GCA_963277665.1. Taxonomy (NCBI): domain Eukaryota; kingdom Viridiplantae; phylum Streptophyta; class Magnoliopsida; order Santalales; family Viscaceae; genus Viscum; species Viscum album. The sequence goes on along the minus strand of OY728141.1, from coordinate 510,042,497 downwards.
GAGAATAAAAAATTATTATGGGATAAAAAATAACAGAAAACCATTACTAAAGTGAAAACTTGATAACCCATTCAATGTTCATTGAGAGGATGACACAAAACATTTTCACATGAATAAAAGTCATAGATTTTTATCAATGAAAAACTATAATACAAATAGAAATAAACTAAACCTAGTTTATGTTACATAGATAACCATTTAAATAAAACACTTTCAAACATATTCCAACTAGAATAACAATATGGTTGACTTCCAAATTGGAGATCAATAATGGGGATCACCCATCGTATCAGCAATATCTGGCTCAATAGTGAGCTATAATGGGGATAAACCATTCATATAAGATATATCAGGCTCACCTGTGAGCTATAATGTGGCTCAATGCTACATATATGTTATATCAGGATCACCTATTTCATATAATTCTCATGTACCATTTCAAACAAATGTTCTTAACAAAACCCTATTGAAAAACTACTATAATACCAAATGGAAAACATTTCCGTATAAAAATAAAATTTTCATTTAAGATTACATTTTTAATACCAAGATATGATAATAATGGAATAATGTATTTTTTACCTTTAAAATACATTAATTCTTATAGAGGAATCCAAATACCAAATAACATTTATTGTGGCAGAGAAGTCATTGCCACCGTATACATTAATGAACATTACTTTTGTCATTATATAATGAAAGTAAATGCTTCATAGAAAATAATACATTAGATAATATTTAATGAAATTAAATGTAGACATAAAATTTCTTCCATATTCTTTTATACCCATAAAAATATATATGTAATTTTATTTCGTGAAGAGAAATATTTGATAATTAAATCTTTAAACATTCATGCTATCCCAAACCAATTTTAACATTTAAATATTAATATCAATGATTTTTATATAACAATACTATAGAGAAGATATGGATATTAAATGTAATAATGGTTTTATATACAACTTGTAAAATAATTAATGTTTATATTTTCAAGAAATTATTTAATAAAATTAGATTGAGAAGATGTACATTACTATGAGTCCAACTTTCCTTGTCCATATAATAGTTTCCTAAATAAAAAATAGGTTAATTTTTACTTTATTTTTAAAAATTATAAGGTTTATTTTTAATTTTGTATCACTTATTACCATGTTAGAGAAATTAGTTAAATATTTGAGTTCATATCAGTTGTTTGGTTGATGTTGGGTATTTGAGTCAGAAATGAACTTGTTTTGATTCAAATTTTCCATGTGATCATAAGTCCATTATCTACACATATTATTCATGATTTAAATATAATATATATCTAGTATATATTTATTTACAATATTCCAAAAAAAAATTGCTAAGAAATGGAATGCACTGTTCATGGAGATGGTCGGCGATACATACGCTTGAATGCTACTTTCAATGCATTTTCATATTAAATAAATATTAAATGAATAATAAATAAAAGATACATAGGTATATTATTATTACATAATAATAAATATTTTATATATGTTACAAAATTTCATTTACTCCATCTTTTATACATTCTATTTTTGGAATGAACGATTCATATCACATTGAGGGGGATGTAGTATACACTTCCTCCAATGAAATTATCATATTTACATGTTATGGAATGCAGAAAGTTATGTTGTAAATATAAATTATAGAAGAACATATAAAATATAATATATATGATATATAAATTCATATCCATCATAATGGCCACCATTAAAGGTTGTAGGAGAAAATTGAACAATCATCGTTTCGTGAGGCGGTCATTTTCCAAAGACAGAAATAATATGTTCTATATCCATTAGATTGAGGTGTTTGGAAGTTTAGGTAAACACCATATAATAACAAAATCATATTATATTAGTGATAATATTGTTTCTATAATGTAATGGAACAAAAATAGCGTAGGTTATAGAGAAGGAAAATAAATGAAAAAATCTTGAGAGAAGACATTTCCAATAAATCGGTTAATTGCGTTTGATTTTAGCTAAAAGGATTTATCGAAATGAATTCTACCCCAAGTAAAGATTCTACATGTTCTATAGATATATTAGGAGGTTATTTGTGCATAATTATGATGAGGAAATGGGCTTCAGAGGTATAAGTAAGTGGGTGAAGTTGTTGGCCTTTTATAATTGGGAGGAGGGGCACTTTAGGAAAGTCTTGATATATTTTTTATTATAAAATAATTCTCAAATTATAACAGTTTAAAAGTAATAAATTTAGTGGAAAAGATAATTAAGGGTATAAATTCTCTAAACCAGTCAGATTAATAGACGTTTAGGTCACAAACAAAACCATATCTTTTAGAAATAACCCTTAGATAAAAACATAAACTCTTACCATGTCTTTGAGTACATTCATAATATATGGTTACTATAGTGACAGTAAAATGACAAGAGAACCAAAAGTGAATAATTAATAAAAAATTTAACAATATATTATTTAGTTGGATGAATATAGGGTTTTTATGACTATTATATAATTTAATAAAATATTGTGTTTGAAACACATTTATGTCCATTTTGACACTTTATCGTAATGGTTTTTTAGAAATTCATTAAAACACGATTCCTTAGAAAAAAGGCATTAACACATCCCTCACATGTCAATGTCATAAAAAAATATATTCTAGATTAAAAATGTTCAAATTACATTTATTTAATATATATAATACCATTTATTTGAATCATTAATTAATAAGGTATTCACTCCATCATCATTGTATCATACATAAATTTATTTATATAATGTGTAAAAATTAATAATAAATTACCACTATATATGAAATTATTTTGTGTTTATAATATGTATTTATATTCTAATTGATCAATTATATAAAAATAATTAAATTAATTTAGTTAGGAGAAACATATTTATGTTATATTTCCCTTTTCTTTAAAATAAATATAATAAAAGGTCATTATCACACCCAAAAGGCATCATGGGGTCCTAAAATGGACCCAAGGATGATCATGGTCATCTATATCTCATCCAGTAGAATTATGACATGTTTTTGGGTAATTTGATATTATTATAATAATATTTTTACCCTTATTTACCTAATTTACCCTTTAACCATTTTAAGTAAAAATAATTACTAAAGTTACTATTCATAATGTAAAAATATAAAAGGTACCTATTTTCTCAATTTGGACCTTCTGATTCAAATTATATAATGTTTTCCAAATTTAAAACATATTAGTTGCAGTAATTATTTTAAAATTAATTCTCATTGTCAATACCAAAAAGAGGGTTCTTAAAAAGAAAAAATTATCAAAATATTGACAAATAATTATGTCATATTTAAATGATAAATTAAATACAATTACCAAAATTACATTAAATGATTAAAAAAATTAACCCAATAACACATTTAAACCAATTATATGGACAATGTTACTATATAAATAAATTATATAAAAATGTAGTTTTGAATTAAAATTCAATATTTTTCACTATTCATTAAAATATATATTTTTTCTAAAAAATGAAAAAATTTAAACAACGGTATATTTTGATGCCCCGCTTAAAAAAAGATGCTTATTTTGTCGAATAGAACATATAAAATCAAGATTTAAAACGTTTTCTCCATTAAATGGTTGTAAAACAACCTTTTAAAAATATTAGAATATTTTACACATAAAATTTCATTCTTTCTAATTTTATGCCTCTAAAATTTGTTGGATAAATTTAAAAAAATTAAAAAACTTATTTAATCATATTTTATTATTTATTATAATTCTATCTATTATAATTTCATATAGTTAACAGCCATTTTATATTATAATAATAATATTTTCTTTTATTTTTTGGTATAACTCAACGTTTTGTGCAATATAAGATTTTAGTGAAACCTGTTTTTGCGTGCCATGTATGCTTTTATAAAAAATTTCCCATTTAAAATAAAATTAATATCTTATTCATAAATATTATTATATAAAAAATGCATTATTCTCTAAATTCTTGGGACGTTACAACTCATGAGTGACACATGCACCCAAATACGGTCACAATCAAGCATGGTCAAACAATATATACAATCATATGAATGATGTTAAGAAATAATCTATATACAAGGGACACAAAAGATAAATAACTTCCTAAAATAATATTTTTTATATTGTACTCTAATATTTGACAATGGATTGATTCATGAATCAAATTTCATTACCTTGGAAAACCAGTAAACATGGAAAGGATTCCTGTCTGAGATTTTGATTCATCAAATAATAAATTTAGGAATGAGACCTATAGATATTCTCAGACAATATGGTTATTTCAATAATTTCATAACTCAAATATTCTCTCATTGAGAAACGTTCTAATGTATTCCATATAAATGAATTTGATTCATCGAATCCATTTTCGATTCACGAATAGACCTTGAATTCCTAATCAATTATAAAAGTGAACCTCAGTTCTAATAATGGAATATTGATAGACCATTAATAAATCATTAGAATATATATCCAAGTGAGATTTAAGAATAAAATGGTATCATGATTATTGATCTATTATAACATTCCCATATTTATCCAGCTTTAATAAGAGTCCATTCTCCGTTCATGGGGATGTTGTTGACATGTCAATTCCACTGCAGTTCTTAAAATAATCGATAAATTCATTATATTATCGCATATAAACCAATATTTTGGGAAATAAAATTCCTTATTGAGTATCAATTTCAAGGGAAATAGGTATATATAAATTTATTTAAAATAATTTATGGTTTTAGATCACATACCTCCAATCTTGATAAACCACACTCTTCATCCTCACAATTTAATTTTGATAGGAGATGAAAACATTGAGGAAGGTCGGTCGAACCTCAAGGTTTGAGAAAGATTTCTATATAATTAATACCATTCTAAAGTGGTCAATAATTTCCATATAAATGTAATTTTAAAATATTTATTTCACACACACATGGTTTGGTTTCTTGGTTTGGAAAACCACGAAACAACTATATGAGGCATTCTACCTCTCCTAGGAATCCACATTTATTGGGTGTACATTTTTAGAACCATGTTACAAAAATGATTTTGGCCATTAGATGGTGTCACGTGGTTTTCCATTTTATACCATATTGTTTTTAAAATTATTAAACTCAACCATTATCCACCCCATGAATTATTCCAACTAGGATCATGGTTTCATAGAGAAACAAAATGAGTAGGTAAATTTGTGATCAAAAAATGATCCTTCCAAAATTCATAAAAAGTTACCAAAAACTCCCTAGAATTTCTCATAACTCCAAAAAATGATTTAATATCTAAAAACATATAACAATTTCTGAAATTATCACATAATGAACCTAACAACCCATGGTATTTACAATCTCACCATCTAAACAATTATCATCATCGAGAAGAATCTTCAGGTATCTTACTCTATAAAATTAGTACATTGGCACCAAATATTAGACTCCACCTCACAAGATTCCCCCTAGGCATATCCATGGTTCCATTGGATCTGAACAAGTGGAACTATCTTCCCCTGTGACACGTTGCCTATCTAGTTTACAATCAACATTGGGTGGTCCATGTATAAGGCATCAAGAACCAACTAAACATCCTTATAGTTGATAACATGTGTATGATAGAACATATTCCTATGGATCTATGAAAAATAAAACACATCGTGCATACCTTAGTAGTGTGAAGAAAGATCAATATTGTATTTCACTATTCTGGGGATCTTGGTGATCACAAAGGGTCTAATATATTGAAGTGTTAGCGTCTATTTATTTACTAAATGTGAATGACCTTCCAAGGAGTCACTATCATAAATACCAAATAACATATAGAAAACTCCAAACTTCTCCACATGTGGTTGATATAAGATCAATTCCTGATCTATATGGTGCTCAGTCATTTCCTGATCAACTTCACCCTTTTAGAAGTCTCCTAAACCATCATAGTCCTTTACAAAGTTAACTCACCTGCCTCATGCCAATAATGTGGTGAATGACACTACTAAACATATAGAGCCTTAAAAAGATTCTTATGAATAAAATTCTACAAAATAATTTTCAAATTAATTGAACCAAAGTTAGAGTCTCATCCCATAGTTAAATTTATTTTGGGATGTATTCCAAAATCATAACCTAGAGGATAATAATGGTCTTCTATGATTCTCGATTAGTTTGTGGATGATACAACATACTCATATTTTTATAATAACCCAAATATTTCATCACTTTTTTATATAACTATGATATAAAATACACTCTCTATTAGATAATATAATTATGTTAACTTTATAAAAGCATACAATCTCATGGAAATACAACTTTTCCATCTCATCTACTGAGTGAGTCTATTGGATTGGTAAAAAATAATGAAAATTTGTTGGTAAATCAATAATCTCCTATATAAAATCACAGTTACTCAAGGTCCTAGGTAACAACATCACAAAGTCCATAGTGAAATTATCATATATTGACTTAGGTACCAGAAGTGGTTGGATAAAACCACTTGGATTTAGGTTCTTAGAAATTAACCTCGGATTACTATGTAAGTGGGAGACTAATCAAATGTTGTCCCTCTTTTTCCTATACCACCAAAACATTCTTAAAAAACATGGTAATTCATTGATACTATGGGATATATTACCCAAATATAGGTATAAATTCCTCTCATTATCTATTTACTTATTGAAACAGGGAATCAAAAACACCCTTCTACTAGTATCGCATCCTCATTTGTCTAATGACAATCTTGGTATTGAGTTTAAACCTTCTAGTTATACATGCATCAAATTAAAATTTAGGTTGGATTCTTAATTATTCTTCACCTAGTCTACCATAGAGGATTTGGTCACTAATAAAGACTATTTCATCAACCACTGCTCCAAGAAAGAATCAATCTTCCATTAAACAATTATGTTAATCTCCTGTAATGGTTCCTCTGATTTCCATTCACCAGTCTCCTTATCTACCTACATACTATGTCTATGATATTCTACCATGAAATTAACATCACCTAGGGTATAGTCCATCTCAAAGGAAAACATATATTGGTTCACTACCCAATTCCATTGTTTCAAATTTAGGCCTCACTAAAGAAATATATAGAGAAGGATTCTATGGTTTCTGTAGATAATAAGCCTCTATCAATAATGATATTGTACCCCAAACTTCAAATAATAGACTATAGATTCTATCTCAAGTCATGGGTAGGATAGTTCTTCTAAATAGTTCATAGTTGATTTGACCAATAAGCCACTACCTGGTCCCTCTAATTCAAAACTCGCACCAAACATACTCATAGGGAATAATAATATAAGAACTAAAAAATACAATAATAAGGAATAATAAATACTAGAGTTATATATAACAATAAATTCAACTTCAGAAAATCATCCTCATATATCCCATCCACTGAAACATCACTATATTATTTAGAAGCATTGTCATTACTGTTGAAAAATTGGGGACGTCCTAGATAAAATTCTAACAAAACACTTCTACACCTAGAAATCCTTTGATCTCAAACATTTTCTAATGATATTTTTATTTTATTGCAATGTCTCCAATCTCATTTTCAATTGATATACCTATCTAAAATATCACATTATCAAATAATTAATCCTTGTGAAACAAGATTTTACACTTTGATAGATGGGTATAATGTCATTGTACTCAATGCATAATAAGGATTATCTCAATATGTCTAAAATGTTCCTCTTGATTCTGTGAGTATATGTGGATATCATTAATGAACACCATGATGAATGATTCAAGGTATGGTGGAAGACCTTGTTCATTAGATCCATGTACATAGTCATTGTATTTTTCAGTTCATAAAACATCACTATGTGCTCATATAGGTACGGTATACACCTAAACACCAACATAGAGATGTCCTACCCACTATCCAAAAATTATTAATATCTTTATTAGAGGTCAATCATTTAGAACCATCAATATCCCCATAAACAATAAAAGTTGTCATTCATCTCACAAAAAGGTAACTATTTATTAAGGGTGTTTAACTAAACTTTTATTAATATATATAGATTCATAGAATACCACACTTCAACTTGGAAGACATATTAGGTTCACATCATGTGATATATTTGTCATGATAAAACCCTTCTATTAAAATTCATTATATTGAACATTTAACTCAATTAACTTGGTCAATTATATATTATAATGGGTAATTTAATTCAGTTTCACACTTGGAATGAGTTATCACATGAACTAGACACTAATATTTGAGAGAAACCCTATGAAACCATCCAGTAAAACATCCTAAGAGAGGTCACACACTTGAGTAAAATAAAAGGGGGATTCCAATAATCCAACTAAAATAATAAAAAATATTTTATTCTACACCATAATCATCCCAGGTTATCTCATGTTTAAACCCACACCACCTACTTTCAACTCCCACTCATTAATCATCATGAAAATATCTCTTGTATAGGGTTTTAATGATACCCATATCGAATGGAAATTGATGTCATCTCTACAACTAAATATCTAGTCACTGGAATGATTCATAGTTAATCTTATCACAACCAAAATAAAAAATTACCATTATTTGTTATAATCTACAATGACTATAGGGAATTGTTGGAATCACTAAATATGATCTAAATTCTTTCCAAATGGTTTATCAAGGGAAATAAAATCATAATAATATTTTAATAGTACTTCAAGTCTGATAACAGTTTGTTTTGATATAATGGACTAAAAAGCACCTACATCAAACAAATTTTTAGAAAATATAGAAGTGATCAGGAAAGTACCTAAAATTGTTGATAGTCCACCACCACCATATGATGGAGCCTAGTCCACTACATATGCATAGTCTACTACTTCACCAAGACCATGATCATGATGTATATGATACACCTGAGTCATCATCATTTGATATTTCTTCCCAGAACAACAATCCAACCACTAGGACATACCTCACATCTCTCCTACACCCATATGTATGATCATCCTAAAAAATCGGGAATAGACCTACTATAGATTCCCCATATTTCCACCTTATAAACACTTTTTATGGGGTGTTTGGAAGAATATTTGGTAATACATCATCTTCCCATTGTTAAATCATTGTGAAAATCCTCCAAAGGGGGTAAATAAGTCATAATCTACTCCACATTATTTTAAAAAAACATTTCACATCACTGTTCTTTCTATTTCTTTTACTAAAAGATAACATAATTTATGTTTTAGGAGGTCAACCAACCTATGTAAAAAATTATAAAAGAATACCAACTACTCAATCCTCATTTGGGACATTATCAATAGTTAACCCCTTATATAAAACCTTTGGGTTTTTCATTAGGTCCAGGATCCTAACCTTAAATTTGATATCCAGACAAATATTGGTCTAAATATTCACAGTCTTTTCTACCTCATTACTTGAAAAGAGAAGATAATAAAATTTTATTTTTTGAAATGAATGAACTAAGATAAAACATTCCCAAATACCTGATGAAAATATTTGAATTATTGTTCCTGATATTTCTCCAATTTTTTGGAAAATAATTCCCAAAATAATGGGTTCTTGATGTCCTCCAAAGAAAGACCCTCTAGTATACTAACATGTCTTATGAAAGTCAACCATTATATGGAATATCCCCAAATACAGAACACCATTAATTTAACTCTTATATCCTCTAGTGTATCAAAAATGATAAATATACCATTGATGACGTTTAACCAATCCCCAACATCTCTTGGTCCCCTGATAATCTAAAAGGATAATAGACTATGGAGATGGATGTTATGGGTATATTAAACCATATCACTATAAATTCGTATTCTATGGGTAGGTACTATCCAAAAGATTCAGTCTAGAGTGGAGGAAATTCTTGGAGAAAATGACCTGGAATTGGATCATGCTATGGTGTATCCTCTTGTATAGAATGTGGTGGTAGTGGAATATCATCCATAAAGGGATCATTAATGAATCTCCAATGGGGATTTCATAGTAATTCGAAATGAAAATTAATACACCTAAAGTCATAAATATATATCCTAATCATTTTGTGGGATTAGAAAAGTTTCTCCATAGAGGATTTCCATAACCTCAGGTATATCCCTCTTACTACATTAGCTCCATCATAAATGAAAACCAGTCGTCATAATATATATACAGAGTATTATGCATTCCAATGTTCAAATAATTAATTCCAAAATAGATATATGAAATCATTAAAATAATTGATATATCATTTAACATAGAATATAAGTAAATCCAAAACAATTATCCCAAATAATTAAATAGAATTAAAGAACTAGATTGTAGCACATAAATGTATAAATTCAGCATGTAATCTGATATATTTAATCATGATGAATTAATACACCCGAATCACTTAAAACTATAACAAAAATATCATTAATGGTAACACATTGGTTCGATACACATGATCCAGAAAATCACATGTTATCTCCCCTACCAAAGTGACATAAATCTAATATATTTTCTAATGTGTCTCATTGTAAAGACCCATAATTTCCATTTAATTTTTTTTAAATATATATTTATTTTACGAGTTCGTAAAAATTGACGGCGTGTGATTCTGAAGCCTTGAGTGCCCGAAATTAATTTCTAAACTTTTGTTTGGGTACGTTCAGGAAACGTGCGAGCATGTTTTTATAACATTTTAACTGCTGCATGGAATTGAAATGTGAGAGAATCGTTAAACTCATGGTGCCATTCTTCGCTTATGAAGACTTTCACCTCTATAGCAGTTGGTCGAGGGTGAAAGTTAATTTTTGGGTTTTTCGTGGAAATAATAATAGAAAATAATCACACATTTTATTTTATTTTTTGTAACCACCCATGTGGATATTTCACAGGTGGGGACCACCTGAACTAAAACATACCATGAGAGGTTATGGAGGTGGGGACCACCGAGCCTAACTTACCATGAGAGGTTATGCTGGTGGGGACCACCCATGATTTGAAACCTCTAGAACTCCCTATTAAGTGGGCAGAAACCACTGGTGCTCCCCATTTAATTATTCCAACAGTCCCCATAATTTATTGTTCTAACATCATAATTAAATAAAGAAAATTAATATTGTTCCAACAATAAATGTTCCCACATAATTTAATTTGACAAACATAAATTATTAATTTTTTTTATTTTTCAATTTGGTCGGATTGATAGAAAGGATTGGAAAAGGGGAGAGTTAATGGATAAAATCTCTCCAATGAAGAACGCCAATGAAGAATGCTAACATTGACACCTCCTTCTTCCACATGAAATTTGTTGACAAAGAATGTATTTAGCATCAACGAACTGACGATCAAGGAAACACCGACGTCCGCCTTTTCCCAATGACATCGTCTACTTTCCTATGGACAATCTTCAACGAATCAAACGAATGAGGTAGGGGTTTATTTGTTTATGAATACTTTTCCCATGTTCATACTCTGAATTATTTTTTTGGATTGGGAATAAATTGTTTTAGGAGGTTGTAAAACATGACATTCTTATTCAGGTTCTTGTTGAGCCATATTCTACCACCACAACGCAAAGGTTACGGTCCAAACAAACATTACCCGACTCGTTAGCAAAACCTGTGATGATTTGTGGTATTGAACGCGATGAAGGCGAAAACGCAATGACACCGCCCCATGGAAACCACTGTTACGAGACCTCCGTGACCTTGCGGCACCCACCCTGGTTGAGCCGCTCTGTGACACCCACAACCCCTGTGCCCCATGGCTCCGCCACTTGCAGTGCCAAAATGCCTCCCATGGTCACCGTCGTCCGGGCCAAGCCACCACCATCGACAGCGTTGAGTGGCTACCACTAACCACCAAGCCTCTGCTGTCGTTCGCCGAGCCATGGCTACCATCCGCTGAGACACCGCTGTCGTCCGCAGAGCTGCCGTCGTTCCACTAAACCACCGGCCGAGACGCCCCGACTACGCCACCAACAGCCTTCTGAGCTGCTCCCACCGAGCCTTCCACGAACTTCCATGCCGCACCATCCGAGCCACCCACGGCCTAGATGCTCCGGCAGAGCCACCCGCGGCTGAGCCGCTCTGGCCAAGCTGCCCCGTGGTCTCCACCCTCCTGGCCGATCTACCCCAGCAGAGTCGCCCTAATTCCTCACACAATCTAGGGCTAAAAATCTGCGGCCCCACACGGGCCAAGCCGGAACCAGCTGGTCGGTCCACACTGTAGGTCAGGCAAGACCGAGCAGTTTGGGCTGGGTCGGTCCGACTGGGACCGACCAGACCCCGGCCCACTACGAACCATTTATTTCTTTTGGCCATAACATTGGCATCGATCGTCCTTTTGATGAACCGTCAGCGATTTTTAAAATCATGGAGTGAGATGAAACCTTTGATTATACACCACTAGAGTTTTGGATTAAGATAGGGAACAGTCAGGTTGGATCGAGCACAAATCCAAGTGGGGCCCCATGACTAAAAGGCTAATAACTCAGAGATCGAGCATCTGATTGACGCTTTGTATATTGCATTGAAACCCATGTGACGTGAAGAACCTTTTAGATACATCCTTGTGGGAATAAGTGGCAGTGTGAGTATCTACCACAAGCTTGTAGAGCAGATCCTCCTAGAGACATGCAGGCATAGTGCGGGAACCGAGTAGCTGGATGATACTTGACGACTGCTGACCTTTTCGACACAGAGTGACTTGACAGGCCCAGTGGGGAGCTCATCTGTGTGGAGCATATATACCATAGTGGGGAGAACATCTGTGCGAGGCAACAAACCCATGGTACTCGAGAGGAGGGGTAACTCAGCAGGCCACAGTGGGGAGCGCCTCTATGTGATGCGGCAGACCCACAATACTCAGCAGGAGGTGTACCTTAGAAAGTCACGAGGGGGAGAACCTCTATGTGATGTAGAATACCCATGGTGTAAAGTGCCTCATTGTGAAGTGGTTGACCCATGGTACTTGATAGGAAGAGTACCTCTGCAGTCCAAGGTTTGTGGGATGCACCTCTGTGTGATGCGGTAGGCCCAATATACTCGATAGAGGAGGGGATCTCCAGCAGCCAAGGTGTTCGGCTATGTGACTGAGGATGTTACCTGTTACTACACCTAGAATAAATATTGGTGTGAGCTATGTTTTTATCTCTATGTTTTACTCGTTATTTAGATGGATTACTTGATAACTTAGGTATATGTATAGGAATATACCTAAGTAGGGATTTTTGTTGATTTCATAATTTTTGGTTCATCCTTGGTAGATTTTGTGAGACCCTGAGGGTCTCGGGGTCCCTAATAAGTATTGTTATACTCACCCCTTCATGGGATTTTCATGCACGTTGTTTTATTGGATGCAGACGACAGACAACGCATACTGAGGCTAAGAGTACCAGGACTGGACGGTGCCCGGAGGTTGACCATACGACGTGTCGGTACGTAGAGGAAATTGGTGGACGTAGAGAGCTGAGGAGGCGATCTTCACCTACCATTAAGGTACAAACCTCATAAGATGATCCATTAGCTGTCATTATCTTACTTCAGTTGTATTTTATTTCAGTATTACTTGTACCTTTACTGTTGGGCATGTATTCCAGACCATTTTTACTTTTAGCTCTCTTTTTTCTATACAGTTGACATGCATTCGTATCTTATTTTGTAATTGGTAGTGTGTTTTTATAGGTTATAAAGTTAATGCCTTCCGCCTTTTATGGAATACGGCTTTGATGCTAGTCCCTATCCCCTGGCCTATGGAAGGCGGGCTTGGTGTTAGTCATGGCACGGGCCCCGGGTGACAGGTCATGGAAAATTGGTATCAGAGTAATGTTCAACCATAGAATATAAGACTCTGATATTTCTTTTAACTGCAATAGTGCTAAGTGTAGTGAATGTAGTTATCAGTTTTGAAAAATCCAGGGTTGGTGCGACGGCCGACGTATCCATACACCAGGACCCTGACTTCTGACATCCGACTCAGTTCATGAAAACACTGATTGCGTGTGTGTTTCTAAGAGAATTCGTTGTTATATCTTGAGTCATCTCACCAGGTATAACTTATTGACTGTGGTGAACCTGTTTCTTTTTAGGACGCCTCCTTACAGACAGCCAGCTAGGTTTCCGAGAGTAGCACACAGTGATTGCCCACCGAGCGATGATGGCTTGATGTAGGGCCCTCTTCCAGCAGAGGCACCAAAGGTAGCATTACCCGGTGGGCCATTGTTTCCACCAACCCCATAAGCAGAGAGTGCACTCCTCTTTAACACATTTCATGAGTTCCAGCGACAGAGGCCACCCAGGTTCAGGGGAGAGACGAAATCCTCGGAGGCTGAGGATAGGCTGGAGGCTATTGTGAGAGTCTTCTGACTCGTTTGAGACACTAGCCGATCTCATGGTGATCCTTGCCGCCAGCCTTCTATAGGATTAATTAGGAAGATGGTTGAGCTTGATTCTCTAGGATCACGATGAGGTGACGCTTCTATGGGCAGGCTTCGAGAGCCTATTTTGGGAAGATATTCTCTTAGCGACTCTTCGAACATTGAGCATACAAGAGTTTCTTCATCTACAGTAGGAAAACATGACTGTAGATGAAGAACTTATAGACACATGTGACATTCATTCATTTATTTTCACTTCCCCTGTTCAGAGCTCGGAGATTCCGATTGAGCTGTTGGATTGATCCTTTCGGCTAGAGACTCCTACAGCAGTAGATTCGATGATTACGGTATGGTTCCAGCAGTGTGAGATTATTTTGGGAGGCGAGAGCTGTAGCTAGGATATCCTAGTAGTGGCGTCGAGGCCTCACGACATCATCTTGGGTATGGAATGGTTATCTGTAGTCCATTCTCAGATTGACTGTATTAGGCGCAATGTGTGGTGTGTCTGCACTGATGGGACGATGTTACCTTTACCAGTGAAAAGGGAGCCTTTGCAGCACAAGATGGACTTTCCTAGAGTAGAGTGCAGCCGATCACTCATCAGTTGGCTAGACTTACCCTCAGAGCTATTGAGGTTGAGAGTCCGAGCTACCATGTAGTGGTGGACTAGTACGTAGGTTTTTTCCCTGATGATGTTCTGGGTCTACCTCTTCATAGAGAGGTAGAATTTTACATTGACTTGTACCTAAGGATTATACAGATATCTATAACAGAATATCGGATGGATCCCACGATGCTTCATGAGCTGTGGGTATAGCTGGAGTACTTATAGGGAAAGGGGTTCATCCAGCTGAGTGTTTCACCTTGGGAAGCACTGATTTTTTTCGCCAAGAAGGTGGATGGGAGCTTGAGACTTTGTGTCAACTATCGGTGCCTGGAACATGTGACCATGAAGAATAAGTACCCACTCTCGAGGATTGATGACCTCTTTGATCTGATGAGGAGAGAACAGTGGTTCTCGATGATAGACCACA
Source organism: Viscum album (assembly GCA_963277665.1). Lineage (NCBI taxonomy): Eukaryota > Viridiplantae > Streptophyta > Magnoliopsida > Santalales > Viscaceae > Viscum > Viscum album. The sequence goes on along the minus strand of OY728141.1, from coordinate 510,027,135 downwards.
GATCAGGCTATCACCAGCTTAGAGTGCAAGATAAGGATGTGCCGAAGATGACCTTCAGATGTCGGTATGGCCGTTAGAAGTTCCTGGATATGTCTTCTGGCATGACCAACACTCCAGCAGTGTTCATGGGACTCATGAGAAGGATCTTTCAGCCATAGCTTGATTGCTTTATAATAGTCTTCATCAATGACATCCTGATCTACTCGACTACTAAGGAGTAGCATGCCTATCATTTGTGGGTAGTACTTGACACACTCTGGGAGCACCAGCTTTATGGTATGCTCTTGAAGTTCCAGTTCTAGATTCAAGAGCTTTACTTTCTAGTACATGTCATATCAGAGGCTGGAGTTGCAGTGGATCCAGTGAATATTGATGTGGTACTTGCATGGGATCCTCCCAAGACTGTGATGGAGGTACAGAGTTTCCTGTGTTTGGCCGGATACTACCGGTGATTTTTCCGATATTTCTCCAGAGTTCCATCACAACTATAAGCATTGAAAAAGAAGGGGAAAAACATTGTTTGGTCAAAGAAATGTCATTGGAGTTTTCAGAAGCTCAGGTAGAGGCTGACTAGTTCACCTATCTTGAGGCTTCTAGAGGAGGGCGTAGGGTATCTAGTTTACTATTACTCGTCAAGGACCAGACTCGGATGTGTCCTGATGCAGGAGCAAGAAATGATCGCATATGGTTCTCGACAGCTGAGACAACACAAGCAGAACTATGCCACCCATGACCTGGAGTTAGCATTAGTGGTCTTATCCTTGAAGATGTGGCGACAATATCTGATGGGTGAGCGTTTTACTGTGTACTTTGATCAAAAGAGTCTTAGGTATTTCTTGTCCTAGATGGACCTGAACCTGAGACAACAATGTTTTCTTGAGTTCCACTAGTAATATTACATCGAGATAGTCTATACTATTTGGAAGTGGAATGTTGTATCTGATGCACCCAGCATGAGGTATAATATACATCTTCTAGGTAAAGAGACGGGGTGGCTTGATACTTTACATATATTATATGTGGATAGAGATGGGGAATCATTTATTTAGAATCATAGAGTAACTCCTCCAATCCATCAGTGAGTCATGGAGGCATAGTGTGGGGATGCTGACTGTGAGACATGACATGTTTAGATATCAACAGGAGATGCACCTGTTGGATTTTCTGAAGGTGGGGATCATGTCTTCTTCTTCGGAGGACATTCCATGGTACCAATGTCACTTCAGGAGGAAGTTTTGAGGGAGTTCCACACTTCCCTTCAAGCAGTACATCCAGGAGTAGTGAAGATGTACAAGGATCTCTGATGAAAACACTGGTGGCTGGGAATGAGGAAAGCAGTAGCATATTTTTTCAGTTGGTGCCTCTCTTTTCAACACGTGAAGGCATAACATCTGGTACCAGCAATCATGGTTCATCCTTTGGAGGCACCATAGTGGATGTGGGATGGGATATCCATTGACATATTGACTGCACTTCCACATACATAAATAGATAAAGACTTTATCTGGGTGATCGTCGACTAACTCACCAAGTTGGCCCACTTCCTACCGATCAGAGAGCAGAGTTCATAAGAGAGCTTGGGACGCCTCTATGTGCTGGGGATTGTATGGATACAAGGAGTACCCTCGACAATTGTCTCCGATCGTGATTCACATTTTACTTCCCGGTTATGGAAGGGGTTGTAGGAGGATTTCAGGATGTAGCTTTATTTGAGCACCGCCTTATATCCTTAGACGGATGGACAGACTGAGCAGACTATTCAAACCCTCGAGAACATGCTACGTGCATGCATCCTTGACTTCAGTTGCAGGTGGGAGGATCAATTGCCTTTGGTGGAGTTTTCTTACAACAACAACTATCACTCCACCATGGGGATGGCACCTTTCTAGGAATTGTATGTGCGACCTTGTCAACACTTGTTCTAGGGTGTTTGGAAGAATATTTGGTAAAACCTTACCTTACCTAAGTTAAATCATTGTGTAAATTCTCTTAAGGGGGTGAATAAGCCTTAATCTACTCCACATTATTTCAAACAACCCATTTCACATCACTGTTCATTCTCTTTATTCTACTAAAATATAACCACATTTATATTTTAAGAGGTTAACCAACCTATGTACAAAATTATAAAAGAATAACAACTACTCAATCCTCATATGAGACTTTATCAATAGTCAACCCCTTATATTGAACCTTTGGGTTTTTCATTAGGTCCAGGATCCTACCCTTTAATTTGATATCCAAACAAATACTGGTCTAAAAATTCACAGCCTTTTCTACCTCATTACAGGAAATGAGAAGATAAAAACAATTTATGTTTTTTAAATGAATGAACTAAGATAAAACATTCCCAAAAATCGGATGAAAATATTTGAATTATTGGTCCTGATATAGCTTCATAATTTTGGAAAATAATTCCCAAAATAGTGGGTTCATGATGTCATCCCAAGAAAGACCCTTAAGTCTTCTAACGTTTCCTATGACAGACGACCATTATATGGAATATCTCTAAATACTGAACACCATTAGTTTAACTCTTATATCCTCTAGTGTCTCAAAAATGTTAAATATACCATTGATGATGTCTAACCAATCCTCAGCATCCCTTGGTTCCCTGATTAACTAAATGGCTAATAGACTACGGATATGGATGTTATGGATATATTAAACCACATCCCATTAAATTCCTATTATATGTGTAGGTAATATCCAAAAGATTTAGGCCAAAGTCGATGAAATTCTTGGAGAAAACGATCAGGTGTGGTATCATGATTTGGTGTATCCTCTTGTATAGAATGTGGTGGAAGTGGAATATCATCCATAGATGGATCATTAATATATATCCAATGAGGATTTCATAGTAATTCCAAATGAAAATGAATACACCTAAAGTAATAAATATATATCCCAATCATTTTGTGGGATCATAAAGGGTTCTCCAAAGAGTATTCCCATAACCTTAGGTATATCCCTCTGACTACCATAGCTCCGTCATAAATGAAAATCAGTCATGATAATATATATACAGAGTATTATGCATTCCCATTTTCAAATAATTAATTCCATAATAGATATAGGAAATATTTAAAAAAATTGATATATCATTCGACATAGAATATAGGTAAATCCAAAACATTTATCCCAAATCATTGAATAGAATTAAATAACTATTATGTAGCACATAAATGTATAAATTTAGAATGTAATTAGATATACTTAATCATGATGCATTAATACACCCAAATCACTTAAAACAATAAACAAAATACCATTAATGGCAACTCATAAGTTCGTTACACATGATCAAGAAAAAGACATGTTATCTCCCCTACCAAAGTGACATACATCCAATATTTTTTTATAATGTGTCTCATTGTAATGACCCAAAATTTCTAATTTTTTTTAATATATATGTATTTTACATGTCCGTGAAAATTCACGGATCGTGACTCTGAGGCCGTAAGTGCCATGAATGAATTTCTAAACTTTTGTTCGGGTACGTCCCGGAAACGTGCGAGCGGGGTTTTCTAACTTTTTAACTGGTGCTTGAAATTGAAATCTGAGAGCATCGTTGAACTCACACCGCAGAGAGTCACTTAAGAATACTTTCACCTCAACAGTAGTTGGTCAAGGGTGAAATTTAATTTTTCGGTTTTTCGTGGAAATAATAAAATAATATAATCACACATTTTATTCTATTTTTTGTTACCACTTATGTGGATATTTCAGAGGTGGGGACCACGTGAACTAAAACCTCCAATGAAAGGTTATAGAGGTTGGGACCACTGAGCCCAATCTCCCATGAGAGGTTATGGTGGTGGAGACCACCCAATATTTGAATCCTCTAGAAATCCCTATTAAGTGGGTAGAAATCTCTTATGCTCCCCACTTAATTATGCCAACACTCCAAATAATTTATTATGCCAAATCCATACTTTAATAAAGAAAATTAATTTTGGGAAAACTTGAAATGTTCCCACATAATTTAATTTGACAATTATAAATAATTAATTTGGATTTTTTTCAGTTTGGTAGGATTGAGGGAAAGGATTGGAAAAGGGGAGAGCTCTTGGAGATAATCTCTTCAATGAAGAACGCCAACGAAGAATGCTGACATTGACTCCTTCTTCTTCCATTTTACATTAATTGACAAAGAATGTATTCAGCGTCAATGAATCGATGATCAAGGAAAAACCAACATCACTGATGTCTGCCTTTTTCCAATGACATCGTCTCCTTTCCCATAGACAATCTTCAATGAATCAAATGAATGAGGTATGGGTTTATTTGTGTATGAATTCTTTTCCCATGTTCATACTTTGAATTATTTTTCAGGATTTGTAATAAATCATTTTAGAAGGTTTTAAAACTTGACATTCTTATTCATGTTCTTTTTGAGCCATATGCTACCACCCTAATGCGGAGGGTAATGGCCAAACAAACATGGCCCGACCTGTCTGTAAATCTTGTGATGATTTGTTGTGTTGAACGCGATGAAGGTGATGGTGCAATGATACTAACCCATGGCCACCAACGCCACGAAACCACCATGCCCTCGTGCCCCCCCCCCCGGCTGAGCCACTCCACGACACCCATAGCCCCCATGCCCCACGGCTCCGCCATTCGCATCACCACCGTGCCACCCCTGGTCACCGCCGTCCGGGCTGAGCCACCGCCGCCAACCGCACCGAGCCGCCACCACCGTCCGCCGAGCCACCACCACCATCCGTCGAGCTGTGGCCGCCATCTGCTGAGCCACCGCTGCCATCCGCCGAGCCGCTGCCGCCTTCCATGGAGCCGCTGCCACCGTCCATCGAGCTGTCGTCGTTCCACTAACCCACCAGCCGAGCCATGCTGCCTGCAGCCTTCCAATAATTTCTGGCCGAGCCGTCCACGACCTTCTGAGCCACTCTGGCCGAGCCACCCATGGCATAGCCACTCCGGCTGAGCCACCTACGGTCGATCCGCTCTGGCTGAGGTGCCTCGTGTGCTCCGCCCTCTTGGCCGATCCGCCCTAGCAAAGTCGCCTTGTGGCATCACACCATCCGCTGCTGAATATATGCGGCCCCTCATGGGTCGGGCCGGACCCATTGGGCTATGCCACACTGCTGGTAGGGCCAGACCTAGCATTTTGGGCTGGGTCGTTCAGACCGGGACTGACCGGACTCGGGCCCACTACGACCCATTTATTTCATTTGGCCATATTTTTTTAACCAGATGATTGTTTGATGAACAAACAGCGATGTTGGATATCATGGATCGAGACAGACCCTCTGAGTATACACCAATTGGAGTTTGGATTAATATGGGGAATAGTCAGGTTGGATCGACCACGAATCCAACTAGGTTCCCAGGACTAAAAGGCTAATAACTCACAGACCGGGCATCCGATTGACGGAACATCAGTTGAGTTGAGACCCTTATGAATTGTAGGACCTTTGAGATACATCCTTGAGGGAATTAATGGTAGTTGGAGTATCGACTAGAAGCTCGTGGAGAGGATCCTCCTGGAGATGAATGAGCATAGTGCGGGAACCTAGTGGCTAGCTGATAATTGACGACTGGTGACCTTTTTGTCTCGGAGTGACATGGTAGGCCCATTAGGGAGCTCCTTTATGTGACACAGCAATCCACCAGTAAGGAGTGCCTCGGTGTGAGGTGGAAAACCCATGGTACTCGACAGCAGGGGTACCTCAATAGGCCATGGTGGGAGGGCCTCTATGTGACGTGGCAGACCCATGGTACTCAGAAAGAGGAGTTCCTCAACAAGTCACGAGGGGGAGTGCCTCTATGTGACATGGAAGACCAATAGTGGAAAGTGCCTCTATGTGATGATATAGACCCGTGGTACATGACTGGAGGAGTACCACAACAGTTCAAGGTTTGTGGGAAGTGCCTCTGTGTGACGTGGTAGGCCCACTATACTCGATAGAGGAGGGGATCTCCAGAATTCGAGGAGTTTGAATATGTTACTTGGGATGTTACTTGTTACTAACCAAAGAATAAATCTTGGTGTGAGCTAAGTAATTATCTCTGTTTTTTCCTCATGATTGAGATGGATTACATGATAACTTAGGTGTATGTATGGGAATATACCTAAGTATGGTTATATATTGATTTCATACTTTTTGGTTTATCCTTGGTGGATTTTGTGAGACCTTTAGGGTCTTGGGGTCCATACTGAGTATCGTTATACTCACCCCTACACGGTCTATGCATGCACCTTGTTGTATTGGATACAGACGACGGACAACGCTGACTGAGGCTAAGAGTACCAGGACTGGACTATGCCTGGAGGTAGACCATACAGCGTGTGGGTACGCAGAGGAGACAGGTGGATGTGGAGTGCTGAGGAGTCGATCTGTACCTACCTATCAGGTAGAAACCTAGGAGGATGATCCAATAGTTATAATTCTCTTAATTCAGTTTTATTTTTGTCAGTTTTACTTGTACCATTACTTGTGGGAATGTATTATGTCCCCCTTTTAATTTTAGCACTATTTTTTCTATACAATTGAATAGTGATCGTATATTTTTGTGTACTTGGTTGTGTTTTTTATAGGTTATAAAGGTAATTCCTTCCCACTTTTAGGGAATACACTGTTGGTTCTAGTCGCTAGCCCCTGGACTATAGAAGGACGACTTGGGGTTAGTCAAGGCATGGGCCCCGGGGGGCGGGTCATGGAAATTTGGTATTAGAGAAAGGTTCTTCCACAGAACATAGGACTCTAATATTTCTTTTAACAGCAATAGTGTTAAGTATAGTGAGTGTGGTTATAAGTTTAGAAAATTCCAGTGTTGGTCCGGCGGCCGATGTATCCATACACCAGGACCCTGACTTCTGACTTCCAACTTAGTGCACGAAAACATTAATTTCTTGTGTGTTTTCACGAGCTTTCTTTTTTATCTCTTGATTAATATCACCAGGTATAACTTATTGAATTTGGTGCACTGGTTCGTTTTTAGGATGCCTCCTCGTAGATAGCCAGCTAGGGTTCCTAGAGTAGCACACAGTGATAGCCTGCTGAGCGAAGATCCCTCGATGCAGGTCCCTCTTCCAGCAGATGCACCAGTGGTAGCATTACCCGTTGGGCCACCGATGCCACCAAACCCATCAGTAGAGAGTGAAATCCTCTTAAAAATATTTCATGTGTTCCAGCGACAGACTCCACCAAGGTTCATGGGAGAGATGGACCCCCAAGCGGCTGAGGATAGGCTAGAGGATATTGGGAGATTCTTCCAACTCGCAGGGACACTAGCCTATCTCATGTTGATCCTTGTCGCCAGCCATCTAAAATATGAAGAAGGTAAATGGTGGAGCTTGATGCTCCAGGATCACGTCGGGGTGATGCTTCTATGGGCAGACTTCGAGAGCCCGTTTTGGGAATCATTTCTCCCAGAAACTCTTCGCGCAGTGCACATACTAGATTTTATTCATCTACATCAGGGAAGCATTACTGCAGATGAATAACATATAGACACATGTTCCATTCATTCATTTATTTCCACTTCCCCCATTCAGAGCTCAGAGATTTCGATGGAGCCGTTGCATCGATCTTTACTGCTATAGACTCCTATGGGAGCGGATTCGATGATTATGCACTGGTTATGGCAGTGTGAGATTACTCTAGGAGGCAAGAGCTTCAATTACGATCTCATAGTAGTGTTGTCAAGTCCTGATGACATCATCTATGGTATGGACTGGTTATCTACAGTCCATGCTCTGATTGACTGTATTAGGCGCAAAGTGCGGTGCGTCCACACGGATGGGACCATGTTACCTTCAACGGTGAGAAGGGAGACTTTGCAGGGCAGGATGGAATTTCCCAGAGTAGAGTGCAGTCGATCACTCCTCAGTTGGCTAGCCTTACACTCAGATATGTTGATGTGGAGACTCTGAGCAACCCTGTAGTGGTGGACTAGTACGCGAATGTTTTCCCTGATGATGTTCTGAGTCTACCTCCTCATATATAGTAGACTTTTACATTGACTTTTACACTGAGATGATACATATATCTACAACAACATATCAGATGGATCCCATGATGCTTTGTGAGCTGTGGGTACAGTTGGATGACTTATAGGGGAAGGGGTTCGTCCAGGTGAGTGTTTCACCTTGGACAACACCGATATTTTTCCCCAAGAAGGAGGATGAGAGATTGATTATTTTTGTCGACTATCGTTTCCTGAAATAGGTGACCGTGAATAATAAGTTCCCACTTTCGAGGATTTATGATATGTTTGATCTGCTGAAGAGAGAATGGTGGTTCTCAAAGATCAACCTCAGATCATGTTGTCACCAGCTTAGAGTGCGAGATGAGAATGTGCCTAAGATGACCTTCATATGTCGGTATGGCCATTAAGAGTTCTCGGATATGCCATTCGACATGAACAACACTCCAGTAGTGTTCATGGGACTCATGAGCAAGATATTTGAGCCATAGCTTTATCACTTTGTAGTAGTCTTAATCAATGAAATTCTGATGTACTCGACTAATAAGGAGGAGCATGCCTATCATTTGTGGGTAGTACTTGACACACTCGGAGAGCACCAGCTTTATGGTAAGATCTAGAAGTGATAGTTTTGAATTCTAGAGATTCACATTCTAGTACATGTCATATCGAAGGCTAGAGTTGCAGTGGGTCCAGTGAATGTTGATGTTGTACTTGCTTGAGAGCCACCCAGGACTGTGACGGAGGTACAGAGTTTCCTGGGTTGGGCCGGATACTACCAGATATTTGTCCCAGATTTCCCCAGAGTTGCAGCACCACTATAATAATTGATGAAGAATGGGAAATCCTTCGTTTGGTCGGAGAAATGTTAGTGGAGTTTTCAGGAGCAGAGGCAGAGGCTGACTAGTTCCCCTATCTTGAGTCATCCAGAGGAGGGCGTAGGGTATGTAGTTTACTGCGATGCATCAAGGACCAGACTTGGATGTGTCCTAAGGCAAGATAAATCCATGATCACATATATTTCTCGACAACTGAGAAAACACGAGCAGAACTATGATACCAATGACCTGGAGTTAGAAGCAATGTTCTTCGCCTTGAAGATGTGGCGACACTATCTGATGGGTGAGTGTTTTACCATGTACTATGATCACAACAGTCTCATGTATATCTTCTCTTAGAAGGACCTGAACCTGAGGAAAAAACATTTTCATGATTTCCTACAGGACTATGACTTTTAGATAGTCTATACTCTGGGGAAGGGGAATGTTGTAGCTGATGCACCCAGCAAGAAGTCTGGTATACAGCTCCTTGGGGAGGAGATAGATCATATGGCTACTTTACAGATATTCTTTGTGGATATAGATGGGGAATATTTTCGTCAGTATCTTAGAGTCACTCCCCAACTCCTTCAGCAAGTCATGGATGCGTAGTGTGGGGACGCTGACGACAAGAGACAATGTGTTTAGATATACAGAGGACATGCACCTGATGGATTTTCTGAAGGTGGGGAGCACGTCATCCTCTTCGAAGGACATACTATGGTACCAGTGTCACTTTAGGAGGAAGTGTTGAGGGAGTTCCACAGTTCCCTTCTAGTAGTACATCCATGAGTGGTGAAGTTGTACCAGGATCTCTGACGAAAACACTGGTGGCTGGGAATGAAGAAAGCAATATCATTGTTTGTCTGTCGGTGCCTCACTTGTCAACCAGTAAAGGCAGAGCATCTGGTACCAGCATGATTGGTTCATCCTATGGAGGTCTCAGAGTGGAAGTGGGATAGGATATTCATTTACTTCATGACTAGACTTCCACATACATCCAGAGGTCATGACTCTCTCTGGGTGATCGTCGACTAACTCACCAAGTCGGCACACTTCCAACCGATCCGAGAGCAGAGTTTGTAAGAGTGCTTGGGACACCTCTATGTGCAGGAGATTGTATGGATACATGGAGTACCCTCCACAATTGTCTCTGATAATGATTGAAATTTTATTTCCCGGTTATGGAAGGTGTTGTAGGAGGGTTTTGGGAAGTAGCTTCATTTGAGCACCGCCTTCCATCCTCAGACAGATGGCCAGACTGGGCAGACTATTCAGACACTCGTGTACATGCTACGTGCATGTGTCCTTGACTTCGGTTGCAGCTGGGAGGATCACTTGCCTTTGGTGGAGTTTTCTTACAACAACATCTATCACTCCACTATTGGGATGGAACCTTTCTAGTCATTGTACGGGCGACCTTGCAGATCACTATTGTGCTAGAATAACCCTATGGAGTCATCACTAGTGGGACCAAAGATGGTATATGAAACCATATAGAAAGTGAATCTCATCTCGGAGCGGATGAGGACCTCACAGTGTAGGAGGGTCTCGTATTCCGACAAGATACAGAGACCTTTGGAGATTGAGGATGGTGACCACGTCTTTCTAAGGGTATCACCTTGATGAGGTTTGCAGATATTTTTCTCGAGGCTGCATGTTATCTATAAGATTCACCAGACCCTTCCCAGTCCTCATTAGAGTTTTATTGGTGGAATACCTTTTAGCTCTTCCACCTCAGTTGCACTGGGTGCACGACATCTTCCACATATCTCAACTAAGGGGATGCATGCATGACCATTCCCACGTCATCAACCACGGCGAGTTGGACATCGATGATGGGGAGATGTTTTCAGAGGTTCCAGTTGAGATTGAGGATCAACAGGAGAGGTTCCTACGTGGGTCGTCTATACCTCTATTGTGCATTCGCATGTAGCACAAGAACCTCTAGGAGAGAACATGGGAGTGGGAGCCTTAGATGTGTGCTCAGTATCCACACTTTTTTACACAGTTTGAGTTGTGTCTTATGGGGACATGATTCCCTGAGGTGGTGAGAATGTAATGACCCGGAATTTCCGTGTAATTTTTTTAAATATATGGGAATTTTAATATTCCGCGAAAATTCATGTTGCGTGATTCCGAGGCACGAAGTGGATAGAATTAATTTTTGAACATTTTTTCAGGTAAGTTCAGTAAATGTAAGAGCCGGGTTTTCTATCTTTTAAACCATTTGTTGGAATTTAAATATGAGGGCACCGTTGAACTCGCAGAACTGATATTCTCTTAAGAAGACTTTCACCTCGATGTTAGTTGTTCTAGGGTGGAAGTTAATTTTTGGGATTTTTGTGGATATAATAAAATAAAATAATCACACATTTTATTTTATTTGTTGTAAAAACCCATGTGAATATTTCATAGGTGGGTAAAACCTTAACTAAAACCTCCCATGAGAGGTTATAGAGGTGGGGACCACCGAGCCTAACCTACCATGAGAGGTTATGGTGTTGGGGACCACCCGAGGTTTGAATCCTCTTGAACTCCCTATTAGGTAGGGAGAAACCTCTCGAGCTCCCAAATTAATTATGTCAACCCTCCCCATAATTTATTGTTCCAACACCATACTTTAATGAATCCAATTTATTTTTTGCCAACTTGAAAAGTTACAAAACATATTAATTTGACATACTTAAATTATTAAGTTGGTTATTTTTCATTTTGGTGGGATTGAGGGAAATGATTGGCAAAGTGGAGTGCTCTTGAAGAAAAGCTCTCCATTGAAGAACATCAACGTACAACACTGACTTCGACTCCTTCTTCTTCGATAGGAAATTAGTTGAAAATGAACTTATTTTTCCTCAACAAACTGACGTTTGAAGAAACACCTACCTCAATGAAATCCGCCTTTTCATAATGACACCACCTCCTTTCCCGCGGACAATCATTAATGAATCAAACTAATGAGGTAGGGGTTTATTTGTGTATGAATACTTTTCACATGTTCTTACCTTGAATTATTTTTTGGTATTGGGAATAAATAGGTACAAGAGGTTATATAGAATGGAGTTCTTATTCATGTTCTTGTTGATCTATATGCTACCACCCTAATGTGGAGGGTTTGGGCTAAACAAACATGGACTGACACCTCTGAAAATCTTTTGATGATTTCAGGTGTTGAACGCGAAGAAGGCGACAGCGCAACAACACCGCCTCGTAGCCCCTGCCTTCTTGCGACCTGCACGCCCTCATGGCACCCACCTGGTCGAGCTGCTCGGTGGCACCAACAGCCGCCGCACCGGGCGGCTCCACAACCCGTGACTCAACCGCGCTTCCCCTAGCCGTCGTCGTCTAGGCCAAGCCATCGCCACCGACTGGGCCAAGCTACCACTGTCATCTGCCGAGCTTCCACCACCATCCAGTGAGCCACCGCTGTCGTCCTCCGAGCCGCCGCCTCCGTCCGTCGAGCCGCTTTCATCCGTCGAGTCATCGCCTTTCAAACTATCCGCCGACCAAGCCACCCCAGCTGTACCGCCCACGGCCTTCCGAGATGCTCCGGCAGAGCCACCCAGGGCCTTTTGAGCCGCTCCGGCCGAGGCACCCCTGGTCGAGCCACTCCATCCAAGACACCCATGGCCGAGCCCCTCCATGAGAGCCGCCCCATGATCGAGCCACCATGGCCCAAGCCGCCCCGCTGCTCGAGCCGCTCCGGTCGAGCCTCCCCATAGCCTCCGCCCTCCGGGCCAAGCCACCCCGGCCGAGACACCCTACGGCCATGCACCATCCATGGAAGAATGCCCATAGCCCCTCACAGGACAGGCTGGACCCAGCGGGACGGGCTGGGTCAGTCCGACCTGGACAGACTGGACCCGGGCCCACTACGACCCATTTACTTCTTTTGTCCATAACTTTGGCATCGAACATCTATTTTAGGAACCATCATAGGTTTTGGAAGTATTGGAGTGAGACAAAGCCTTTGAGTATACCCCACTAGAGTTTTAGATTATGATGGAGAACAGTCAGGTTGGATCGAGCACGAATCCAACCAGGGCCCCAGGACAAAAAGGCTAATAAATCACAGACCAGGCGTTTGATTGATGCACCCTATATTTATTTGAGACCCATATTACATGGAAGAACTTTGAGATACATCCATATTGGACTTCGTGGAAGTTAGATTATCCACTAGGAACTCATGGAGTGGATCCTCCTGGAGACGAGCAAGCATAGTTCGGGAACCATGTAGCTAGTTGAGAGTTGAAGACTGGTGACCTTTTCGACAAGGAGTGACTTGACAGCCCCGCTGGGGAACACCTCTATGTGAGGCGGCAATCCGATGGTGGGGAGTGCCTCTATGTGAGGCGGCAGACCCACGGTACTCGATATGAGGGGTACTTGAATAGGACATGGTGGGGAGCACCTCTATGGGAAACGGCAGACCCACGATACTCGACAGGAGGAGTACCTCATCAAGTCATGAGGGGGAGCACCTCTATGTGGTGCGGCAGAACCATGGTGTGGAGCACCTCTGTGTGACGTGGCAGACCCATGGTAATCGACGGGAGGAGTACTTTAGTAGTCCAAGGTTTGTGGGAAGTGTCTCTGTGTGACGTGGTAGGTCCACCATACTCGATAGAGGTGGTGATCTTCAGAAAATGAGGTGTTCAATGATGTGAATAGGGATGTTACTTGTTACTAACCATAGAATAAATCATGGTGTGAGCTGAGTCAGTATCCTTGTTGTTTCTTCTTGATTGAGATGGATTACTTGATAACATAGGTATATGTATGGGCATATACCTAGGTAGGGTTATCTATTGTTTTCATACTATGTGGGTTATCCTTGGTGGTTTTTGTGAGACCTTGTGGGTATCGGGGTCCCTACTAAGTATCGTTACACTAACCACTACACGGATTTTCCCCGCACCTTGTTGTGTTGGATGTAGACGACAGACTGCGCTAACTAAGGCTGAGAGTACCAGGACTGGACAATGCCCAGAGGTGGATCATACGACGTGTCGGTACGTAGAGAAGATAGGTGGACGTGGAGTGCTGAGGAGGCGATCTGTGCCTACCCTTCATGTAGGAACCTCAAAGGATGATCCAGTAGCTATCTTTCTATTTCTTCAGTTGTATTGTATTTTAGTTGTACTGGTACCTTTAATGCTGGTCTTGTATTCCAGACCCTTTTTACTTTCAACACACTTTTTTTGATACAGTTGAATTGCGTTCATATCTTGATGTTTTCCGGGTTGCATTAGTTTATTTATTGTAAAAGAAATGCCTTCCCAGTTTTAGGGAATACGCCTTTGGTGCTAGTCGAGTGCCCCTGTCCTATGGAAGGTGGGCTTGGGGTTAGTCACAGTACACTCCCCAATGGACGGGGCGTGAAACTCATTTTATTCAGAACAAACTAAATGAATCTTATGCTCTGATTCCATTTTATATTTCTCTAATCCAAACCCCCTATTTCTAATCTAGAGATCCACATGATCTCAATAATTTTTCCAAGTCTACAAGTGCATAATAATTGGATGTGAGTGTCTGAACATCCTAATATTAAGAATATACCTTCAATAATATTATCCATACACCATTAACATAAATAATATTTAATAATCATAATATTATGAAGAATACAATGTATCAAAATATAATAACAAATAGCACCCATTTCATACAATTTGATATCATGGAACCTAATTGGGAATTTCAAACTAATGTAAGCATAGTATAAAAAGATAAAAATTTAACATGGTGTAAATCCTCTGGAATTTATTTTCGTACTGATAATATCAAAATGATCAATAATACACTATCTATCATGGGACCCATTCCCTTACCTGGATAATTAATCATGATTTTTACCCACACAAAAGATGACTACGTCTGGTTTCAGTAATAAAACACATTGAGATCCCAATAATATTTCCTTAACAAGTAGTACTATGTATAAAATTTATATTCCATTATAATTCTACAAGAAAAAAAAAATATTAAAAATCATATTTTTAGAGTTCATGTGAAAACCAAACTAATAAGATCCTTAATCATATTTATTTGAATACATTCCAGAAGGATAATCAAAATTTAAAGGAAGCAATCAAGAACTATCCGCTAGTATAGTGACATGTTACTCAGTATCCACAATGAATCGCATTCTAGGATGTCCAATAAGGTTATTTGATGAACTTGTTACTCATAATCTACAAGGCATTGATCTTTGAGTCTAGCTACAATGATGGTGAATGTGTTACTCATAATCGTCAAGGAAATGAGTTTTGGTTAATGTCACATGTTTTTCATTCCCCTACCTTGGGTTTGGGTCCATCATTATCAACATCACATATAATGTGTTCTCCCATTCCAATGGAAAATCATATAATAGTGGTCCACATATTCCATGTACCATGAAAAATACATGAAAATGTATAGAAATCATAAATAATTTGGTAGATCATAAGAATAAAGAACATATAATATAATCATTAGAATAATTAGAAACATACTAGTACTTGTGGTCCAAATGAAATCCGGCTTACGAAATACTCTAACATACTCATAGAATCATGCATTATAGATGGGTCTCATGGGATATGCACGCATCCACATGAAATAAAAATTAATTTGGATCAAAAAGAATATCTAATAAAATAATCATATATAAGAATCAAGTGTTTTTACGAACCCAAAATGATAAGGGACATACTACCATATTATTTATTGAAAAGTTCTATTATATTATTCAAAGGATCATATTCTAAATCACATTGTTCATCAATAAAAATATAGTACACACATTAAAGATTCCTATCTCAAGTTATAGTTTAACTAATAATAGGTTCAAAAAAGATAACCAAGGATATTTCATTATTATAAGGGTAGTTATATAATCACCTTCAACATTGGGTTTTTCAATGGATATAGTTACAAGGTATGGAGATTAAGAGGATGTAAATTCATCAGATCCATTTCATATGAAAGAAGGGATTATGATTACAAATATAGATGCTAACCTCAGGTCTATTCAAAAAACCCTTCTCCACCACTAATTCAATATCATAATAGATATCCAAGATGTGATTTTAGAATAATAATGTATAATGATAATAAATCTATTACAACCTACCAAGATTCATCATCCATTCCCAAGATATCTATCTCTAATAAAGGGGAAGTCATTGACAGTTTGAATCTACAACTGTTCTTGAAATGATCCAATAATTCATCATTATAGGGAATCATAAACCATAGATTCATAAATTTTATTTCATCTCTATATCTCAACTAAATGGAAGAGAGTTAGTTCTATAAGAAACTTGAGGAAAAAATGTTTTTTGATCACATACCTCATTTCCCAATCAACCACACTCCTAGATTTTCTAGAATCAATATTTGGGGGAGTGTAACATGATGGGGTAGCCAATATACTATAATGGTACTATAGGGATATTTTAGAATGATGAATTTATAAAAATGTCCATTTAATGGCCCTTAAATTTATTATTTGGATCATTATTTAATGTAATCATGGTGTGGATTCTTGATTTTAAAAACATTACACCAACCATATGTATAATTTTATCTCTCCTGGTTACATGCATTATTTGGGAACATGGTCAGTAAAACATTGTTCCAACTATGTTGTTTTCCACTAAAGGGTGTCAAATTGTTTTCCAGGAAAGGGAAAATAGTTTTCCAAGAGGTATTCAACTATAATCAAGGATAAAATACCATTATTAGGGAGACTACCCCATCATTAATCAAAATTATACACCATAAAAATAAAATACATAATCATAATTATATGAAGAAGAATATTAAGTATGAAAATGTAACAAAAAATGGAACCCACTTCATACTAATAAATAAATAGGATCCTAATTTTGAAAACAAACAATATTGTGAAAGGTATAGTTGGAATAAAATGAAAACATTGTGGAAATCCTCTAGATTTCATACTGCTATCAGTACCAGCTCCATGATCAACAATAATCTATCTATCATGGTTCCATTT
This sequence comes from Viscum album, assembly GCA_963277665.1. Classification (NCBI taxonomy): domain Eukaryota; kingdom Viridiplantae; phylum Streptophyta; class Magnoliopsida; order Santalales; family Viscaceae; genus Viscum; species Viscum album. The sequence continues at coordinate 510,010,353 of OY728141.1, read as the reverse complement.
CAATTACATGGATCCCTAATCATGATTTAAACATGAACATAATGATTTCAAAAAAAAATTGGGTATTAAAATGCAGTAGGACACCACCAATTATTCCTTAACATGTTCACATATTTATTTATGTAAATTTTATGATAACGATAAATATTAATGCAATCACTATCAATCATACATTGAGTGTTTGTTTTCTATAAAATCCACCACTATCCCTTTTTCGTACTTTATTTAGCTCCATGTTTGAAGGAAAATCAATGTATGTTTGAAGTATTCAAGAACTAGCCACAAGGAATGTTATATGTTACTCAGTAAGGCGTCGAGATTTAAGTTAGGCCACAAGGCCTTCTTTGGATCTTGGTAAAATGATTTTTTAGGGAATCAAGTTTCATATCAATCCATAAATAATATGAATATGTTAGAAAAAATTTATAAGTTATTGAGTTTATGTTTATTCCCCATGGTTTAATGGAACTACCCTGTGTTTGGTTCCATCTTTACAATCACCATAATCCATCCACTCCCCCCCTCTAACGGTTCCTAATATCACGATGGTCCACCAGTTTTGAGTACCATGAACAATACCTCTAAAGGAAGGGTAATTACGCTAAAAAGGTTGATCATACAAATCCATAACATAGCATGGTATCCGAAAAATCAGTAGCAACATACAAGTAAATGATATCTAAATTTAACACGGTTAATAATCGAATTAAGCATACTTATTAAATCGAACATAATTTATGGAGAAAAAAAGATACACATGAAATCATAAGAAATCAAAATGATGTATTTTAAAACATGACATGCCAACATAATAATCATATCATGGAAATAAGTTTATATAAGGGCCCAAATATTTAACAATCATCTTAATTTGTACCTTTTCGTGAATTATTCAAAAATTAATCCAATTATTGAATTCTAAACAACAATACAGGCCCACATAAAACTATTTCACACATCAAGGATATGTATCCAAGGATTAAGTTCAACATGGAAGTGGTTTAAAATGATACACAAGGAGATTATAGGAAAATAATGATAGCTCAAGAATCACATACCTTACCAGTTCAAACAACAGAACTAGTATTGAGGAATTTCGAAGAAGTTGATTCCAATTCCATAATCAATCACTAATTCCGGAATGGATCATGAATTCCTCATCGAATTAGTAAATAAAAAAGAGTTATAATCAATAAACATCAATCCACTATTAATATATAATTGTAAGGGAGATAAAAGAGACGATTAAATGTTTATAATACCTTAAAATAATTGATATATGACTAATTACGTAAATTCATCTACTATTCATGATATATCATTTTATGGTCCTGGGGATCACATCAAAATGATGAATCCATTATTTTTTTGGTTAATATCCAAGATTTCATCATTATATGGAATGAAAAACATTGTATTTTAAAATTATATGTTAATATTATGATTAATGTCAAGGGAAATGAAAAATATCTAGTAGAAAATAAAATAATACAGGTTGTAGATAAGGAAAAGTAAATTATCAATCAATCACACTCTTTTATCTGCCTCGATCAAGATTGAGAGGTGAGGAAACTGTTTTGAAATGCTAATGGAGTCTTATAGTTTGAGGTGGTTAATATTTAAATTATTGAGGGTCAAAATGGGAAATTATTGGTAATTAAAGAGGATTTAGTATATTGAATTCATGTGCACATGGTTTGGTAACATAATTTGGAAAACTATATGTTATCTATCCCTGTAATTATTCCACTCCTTGGAAACCACATGTTTTGGGTGAAGGGGTTTTCATACCATGACCCAACCATTTTTTTGTCCACTAGATGGTGTTTAATAGTTTTCTATGTGATTTTTCAAATTTTATAAAAACCATACATCTTTACAATTTTCTAACATTTGAGTTATTTCTATTAGGAACATGGTTTTCTAGAGAATCATTATTGTTACGAAAAACTATGTTGAATCAATTCATTGATAAAAAACATCGGATTACGGGATAAGATTAATAAAAAATATGCCTTAAATTTTTGTTCTATTTTACTAGAGTTAAATAATAATTAACTGATTCGATATGTCATGTTATTATTAAATCATAATAAACCTCTTTCCTTGAAATAAAATTCCAATTCCAATAATTTAATTTTTTGCGAAAAAGTGAAGTGAGAACAAATAAACATTCTAAATGAATAACATTTCGTGAAATATCTGTCTAAAAAAATTCTATTACATGTTGATATAATCCAAATTTAAACTTACCTAAAATATTATGATCTCCGCATAAGACCTATATAGTAGATCATATCACATTTAATTTTTTCATGGTGGTATAGTTAAAAAATATATTATGGAAATTCCACAAGGATTAACTTATCACTTATATAGTTTTCTCAACACGTAATTTCTAGAGTTTGGATTTGTCTCGTTGATGTAAAAACTCTATAGAAGTAACCTATCCTCTGAGCTCAATCAAATGATATTTATATTAAGGACATACTTTTATAAATGTAATTTATTCTTACATTCATTATTTATTTTGTTATATAGTCACATTAATTAATTCAATCTAATTTAAATGAGATTGTTTATTGATCATTAATAATATTCAAAATATTTCAATGGTTTAGTTTAGTTTTTCATAGTCTATTAAATGTTGAATTTAATATATCATATATTTATTCATAATATACAGTGAAATTTATGGTCATTCCATTCTATACTATTAAATAAATTTTTACTAAATTGTTTTTATTATTATATACTAGAAAATTTATACAAGGGTATCTATATGAAGATGTAAGATTTAAATTTTGTTAATGAGATGTCAATTACATATATTTACTTCTAATAATAATAATTACAATATTTCATTTATTCCTAACTATAAGATTTAAATACCCCTTGTGGTTTGGTGGTAAGGCCAATTTTATTTTACCTCAATTTTAAACTATGAAAAACAATGTCAGGTTATCCTAAATTGATTTGAGATAATGGAATGTGACTCCATACATCCATAATAGATACACCACACACAAGTATCCCACATCCTCCATGTTTCCTCTACTTCAAAACATCAAATGAAATATTGAGGTTGAATGATGAATATAAAAAATAATTCCTCATGAGGCTCATTGAGATCTAGGTTCATACCCCTTCTAAACCATTCTAAAGTAGCAAACTCTATCGTACCAAATCACACCCACTAATACCTATCTCTCACCAGAGTTTCCATCCTCAACAAATATCCACCCACCACCCCACCCACTTGTTCAACTAGTCACTATACTTTTTGCAACAATAATTCATCTCCGCTAATGGTTTTGGGGGTTTTGATGCATCAACATATCCTCCCTAGGTGGGTCATCATGTTCCCAAATAGTGGCTTCCAATTCATGATATGTTTCCCAGATATATTTTATGGGTTCTCATTCCCATGGACATAAAACATAGTTATAGAACTACTCCAATCAGTAAATCCACTAGTATGTATCCTTTGTTAACTACAAAAATGTCATATTTCACTAGATGTGATTGTGGGATTATATTCTACATCCACCATTTTCCTTTTGTTTTATACTTCACTATAATAATTTCGGACTACATACAATCGAATGAAATTGATGGATGATGATGAATATGAATAATTGTTGTTTTATACTATTGTAGTGATGTAAATATATTTTTGTGGAATCTCTCGGTTTTTTTTCATCCCCAAATATTTTTTCAAAAATAATTATTTAAGTGGAATCTATATATGATCAGTAAATACAGAGTATATGTTGAAATAGTTAATCTATTAAAAGAATCTCATTAATTTTATTTAAAGAACCTTTATTCTAATTTATATTTCCATAAACATATATTTTGAAATGAAAAATGTATAAATAAAGATGTTTTATTTGAAAAAAAAAATTGGTATACTTTGAAAAAATATATAAAAATTATATTCGATAGAATAAAGATCCCATATTAAAAATTCGGAATCATAGGATATAATTTTCATAATCGATCTCATAAGTAGTCATTGAACATAATACACATTGTTTACTTGGTTGTGGGGGTTTTTTATGCATATCATCCTTATCATCCCTAAGATTATGACAATGACTTTGATGTTGTCCATGTTATCCATGCTCAATGCATTGGAACATTAGTGATTCTTTTTTGTATAGGTTTTCTACTCCCATCTTGAAAACCACCCTCTCCATTTCCCTGTTATATTTTGAGGCTTGATTACACCAACATCAATGTTTAAATTATATTCCATTCTCCATGATGAAATTAAATTGATGGTTCAACCAACATCATTGACATATTATAATCTAAATATTAAATAATCAATCATTATTATCCCATGAATTTTCTTCATTCTACAACCTTTTAATATTTATTTATCTTATGGTTCCAAATATAGTTTTATTTTAAATAAAATTTCCCAGTAGTTTTTTTTGGAATATTCCCCATTTTTCATTATGAATCTACCATTTTAATGGGTAGGACATTTAGACAGTCACTACATTTTCCCTTGTAGCCAATAATAACTCAGATTCATCTAGTTCCATCCAACTCGAAAACCAATTTGGGTCAACATGGGTAGTGAAAAATTAACATCATAGGGACATTATTATAAAAAATAACATTAACGAGATTCCAAATTAAACCCTTTTACACTTTTATATCACCATTTTATCATATAGTTCATTTAGTTGAACCAATGTCAATATTAGATTAGCCTAGTTTAAATTACAGTGGTTTATCATAAACATATCAACATATTCTCTCAATGTAACTAAAAATAAATCCATTATATTGTGTTTTAATGTGTGTATGACGATCTAAATCATATCCTGAGTGTATATCAATGTGTATAATAATAGTCAAACTCATCTTGCATTAGATTTATTCTCCACTGAATGCTAATAAAAATTTTTTAGGTTTTTTACCCCTAGGAAAATATATGCCACAGATTCATCAACATTCCCGTATATAAACAATATTCTATTTCAAGGAAAATCAACTACTCTTGACTTAACCAACATTTCATGATATCATCCTATAGTTATTCTCATATCTAGGGTTTTCACAAAATTTTATCTAACCCAAACACCAAAGGTAAATATAGTAAACTCCAAAAAACAACAAAACCTTTTCTATGATACCAATTGAAGCCACCCAGAATAAACATGCCTTTATTCTATATAATTTACATAATTAAAATAATATATTCACAATAAACTCAATATCCCAAGAATATTAATGTTTATATTGTTTGGAGAATAACTATATAAGCTATTAATTTAAAAATTCTTGTGAACATTTCCCCAAAATTTCATCATTCTAGGTGTTCATTTAACCATATACCAACATAAACTCATCCTCATTCACTATGAGATGAAAACATGACAAAGTAGTCAACTCAAAGTATCAAAAGTGAAAAATAAAAAATTAATCATATTACAAAGGATGAGATCAATAAAATATGAAAAAATAATCTTGAGAGACATATCATATTAGAATACCTAGAATCATAAAATGGTTCATATATAATGATTTGATAAAAAATAATCCTACATGATCAGACATATAACATGGTGTAAAGGATTGTACAACAAGAGACTTAAATCATGATCCGAGGAGAAAACAATTTTCAAATATAATAGGAGTGTGGTAAAATCATCAGAATAAAAGACCAACATAATGGCTGATGTATCACCATATGATTCCCAAATTTCAATAGGTATTAAATAGTACTTCCTATACTATATCGGGGACCACAACCTATTTCCTATAGAATATATGTACGCAAAAATTGTTCTGAATTCTGTATTGAGCATCACCACTCATTTCAAAATTTTCTCATTATGTGTAACACTTTATCTAATGCATTTTATGGGTGTATAAGGTGGAACCATAACATAAATATAATCTATCGATATGTGTTCCACAAGAAATAAAATAATCATCAGATCATTAGAATGCAATAATAAGAATTGGTTTCACATTAAATTTTATGAGGTATCAGATGAATAAATACATACACTATATTAATTGATACCAAATTTAGTCTCCCAAAATAGAACATCCTAAAATCATTTTTATGCTGATTTATAAAACCTAAAATCACGAAATAGAGTTTTGTTATGAAATAAAGAGGAAAAAGGAAACCAAAACATAATAGAGAGTGAAGGGGATTTTTCTTTAAAATTAAATTATAAAGATCACGTGCATTGATACATAGTAACACTATAAAATATAAAATGATAAAATTGGTGGAATGTGAATACATCTATACAAAAGAATGACCAATTTAAGAGAAATCAATAGATAAGGGGTGAGAATTATTTGAAATATTTTTTTAATTTATTGAATATATAATTATTCCTGGAATGGTATTGGATTTAGGTACATAATTTCTATTATTAAATAAAATTAGACATTATATGTAAAAAAATATCATTGATTGTTGGTAATATTTTTTGTTTTAAGTTAAATTGAATATTTATAACTAAAAAAATGATATTTGAGTTACAAAAGACACTTACAACACAGAGAATGATTGAAAGGAAAATATTAAGAGACATGATTATAGATATGATCTTTAAAATATCATGATATACAAGATCATCATCACACATTAATATTTTTTTATATTTCTTAGAAAATACCAAAGGAAACAAGGTGTAAAGTAATATGTATGTCTCTATGGATTGAATAATGGGACATGTAACCCTTACCATATATTTTTTCATACATGAATGCACTCTAAAATCCTCACTACTTGGGTTATATCCATTGAAAAGGGGTATAAACCTTTGATCTTATCTTCCATGAATAAAGTACAACCTTCTCACTACATGGTTTATATCTTTTTAAAAGGGTCTTTAACCTTTTAAGGATTGTCTTTTTTGAATACTAGACCCCATTTAAGGTTTTTAGGAGTGTTTATAAGATTTGTGGGCATATTTTGAGATAAAATGAATGGGTTGTGATGTGAGGGAATGCAAGGATAGGATATCATCTATTATAAGTGAAATGCGATGAAATTTCTGAAATCACCAATAATTATTTAATAATGGGAAGTCATTATCTAGAAAATTGGATATGAAATTGATTAATAATATAGAATATAAGTGATAATTTTGATCAAGTAATCAACCAAAAAATCCCAAAAATGTTTTAAATATATTTTTTTGATAAATTAAACTTTGTTTTTTACATATTCCATTTTATCTTTTATCATGGAAAATAGTGTTTACCCAACTATCATATTATTTCTTCAAAAAAATAAAATGATAAAATTAATATAATTTTGACCATATAATTCAAAAATTAAAATCATTTTAATTTTATTCATTTCTTTTAGAGTGATGACATTATTTTCATAATAATTGTTATATAATTTGTTAACCACAATTTATTTGGAAAAATATCACAATAGTTCTAAAATAATTAATATAGGTTTTTAAACTAGAAAAAAATATTTTCTTATTAATAATATAATTCAAAAAGTTTATACTCATTATAGAAATAGTTTTATAAATTTATCAATCAATTTTATAAATTTTTAATTCCATAAAATTCAAGGTATTTGTGAATTTAGTATATTGCACAATTCACCTAAAATTCAATTCATTTAGAAAAATATAAAATATTAATCTTAAGATAATATTTCCTAGAAAAATTTAAAAATGATATTAATTTATTCCAACATGCATCCTAATATTTATAAATATTGTTTTTAATTTATAGTATAAAATATGGATAAAATATGTTTTTATAATAAAATATCGTTTGGTATTTTAAGTATTATTTTCTTATAAGTTTATAATTAATCTAGTTTAAACCTATTATTAATTAAACAAATATATATTGTGATTATCATGATAAATAAACATTATTCTTTGAAATTAAATTCCAATTTCATAAAAATATATTTTGTATGCTTAATGTGATTTGAGTAAAAATGACTATTAAAAAATTAAAAAAACTCATGATATATATATATATATATTATTAAATGTTCATGTAACCTAAATTTCTACTTATATAACCATTTATGATCTTCTTGTACAGCCTAAGGATTAGATATGCTCTGATACTAGTTTCAATTGATGGTTCATATATTTAGGATCTTGTGGAAATATCCACGATCCTGAAAATGTACCATATATAATTCTTCTCAAATAATTTTTTTTTTAATTTTTAGATTTGGATTGGTGTAGGTAAGACCCTATTGAATGCACCTCCCTTTGGATAATTAAAATAATCTATTCATAAGGAATACTTCTTCTTTGGAATATCATTACTTCTTACATTCTTTTTTGATTTTGTGATATGGTTACTTCAATTTATAAATTCTAAGGGAACGACTATATTTTTATAGTCATATTTAATATTCAAAATATGTTATGGTTCTTCTATTTAGTTTATAATAGTTGGTGAAATGTTCTATTTAATATTAATTACATAAGTATAATAAATTGTGAAATCTTGAGTGATTGATATATATGATATGATTCAAATAGTTTATTTATAGAATATTCTTATTAAACGAAAGTAATATTTACAACATATAGTATAGTTTTTTATCATATTATGATACTCAAAAGAGAATATATTAAATCAGAGTATAGTGGGAGAATCTTTAGTCATGTAAATCTTAAAAGTTTCAAAATAAATGGTTGTACCCTACAAAAATTATTGTGATTTTATAAATAATATCCAAAAGTGTTTAAGATATATTATAGAAAAGTTTAATGTAAGGAGTTTCATTTGGTTACCATGATAAAGTGAATATCTCTATTCTATGATGAATTATTCCATCCAAATAACAATGTTTAATTTATATAATATCCTATAAAAAGTTTTGTGCATGATGGTAAAAAGAAATGTGAATTTTATGAAAATTTAAAGTAAAAAATTGAAAATCAATTTATACTGATTATGTTTAGGATGCACTTCTATATAATAATAAACATTGATACATTATTTATGAATGTATTCTAATAGGAAATGAAGATTTCAAAAATGTAATGTGTTTTTATTCTACAATAAAAGTTTACAAAGTAAAAGGTTATGTTCTATAGTTAATGATTTTAAAATAATTACATATTTGATCATTGGGAATGTGATTCCTAAATATAACCACTATTAAAAAATTATTTCTTCATATATGTCTCTCACTAAAACGTTTAGTGGGAGTTTTTTACCATATTTTAATATATTAATTTTGTAGTAATTAACTATAGATGTACTGAGTTATTAAAACCCAAAAATATTAGAAAATATTAAGGTGATCTGGAATTCTAACATATATGTTTTGATATAAAGGTATTTATATTGTGTTTTGTTAGGTATTATTAAAAATTTTAATAATATAAAGTCTATCATGTAAAATTAAATATCCACCTTATCATTCTTTTATATTGGAATTCTATATGTATATATTGATATAAATTTAATGAGGTGTGTTGATAATTAACCTCTCTATGTACGAATTCGATTTATTCTTAACTGGTTTCCTTAATGGTGTGTTATAAGTTATAAAGAAATTTTATGGTTAGTACTAGTGTGATTCTAGTACGGTGAAACGTGTATATACTTATTAAGAAACAATGTAGGTTTTTTCACTTGATGTCATACTAAGTATTCCACATTCAGTGCCATAAATTATGTTTTTAGTATATTTTTGGGTGATTTTATTATATTTATAGTTTACAATACCTATCATTGGAAATATACCTATGATGGGATCCTTTATACTTTTATGCCTTTATTATTCAATCTATGTTGACTAACTAGTCAGCGGTTATTGGGTGTGTTGTTTAACATGTTTTATATTTGAGCTCAACTAAGAGATGATTTCCTTCTCTCAAGATCATTAAATAATCTAGGACATACATTGTGAAATATTAGGGAGTGTATGTTCACACCTATATATTTCATATGATGTAATCATCTACTCAGATGGGGGCATGAGACTAGCTCATCCATAACGGTTAATGAAATGTGATTCATTCATTTATTTTGATATTATATACTTGGATATTAAATAATAGATTATTTGTATATATTATATTTACATACTCTATATTTTGTGGTCACTCAATATCATGGAAACAAAAAATATATGAGAATTCATGCTATCTTGTGATGGGACTGTCCAAAAATTATTTTTATATACATGTGTTCTATGAAGATATTGATAAATCCCTTCATAACATGAGTAGCATTGATACATTTCTATGTGGTTCCCTTTTATTAAAAATATTTTTTGGGTTATTCATATTTTTTATCAATTCTAAAATGTCTTGTGGGTTACTCATTGAGTTGATCGAATGATGACTGATTTTGACTCAATGAGCTACTATTAAAATGTTTAAGAGTAAATAAAAAATAATTTTTGAAGGGTATCTAAAAGGTATTTTATATTATGTAGTAGAAAATGATGTAGAAGATAGTTTTCCCAAAAGTGTTTTGGAAGATTTACCAAGGATATTTATATATGTCATTACAAGTTATCATAAATAATATGATATAATTTGAAATGGAATGTTAGTATTGTAGGCTTTAGTGTAAGTATGACATTGAATAAGATATTCCCAAATGAACTTTTTGATGAAATGAAATAGTCTATGAAATAGTTTATAACAAATGTATATCAATAATGATCTAAAACATGCCACTTATTTTTCAATTATTAGGTATGGTTTATTGATATCCTAAGGTTACTATCATGCTAGACATAGAGTATGATTTTCCATATTTGATAGTGACTACCTTTGAATTTTTTTCAGAGGAATGTTAATAGTTATCTTTAAAGATAATCATTCTTATATGGGATATAATAAATAACTATTTCATTAAATTCAATAATTTATAGATTCATTCTTCTAAATGTCATTAAAATTATAATAGATTTATAGTCAATTGTTTCATTAAATAATAAAATTTATGTGAATTCTTGTAAAATATTTTTGTGTCATCAAGGTGATTATAAATGCGACATCCATGTCATAATGTTAATATTCTTGTTCATTTATTCTTGGATGAATCTATCCTTCCCAAATCCCTCTTCAATGTTAATAATTATCATAAAGAGATACTAGTATACCAGATGAAGGATGATCCCGCTCACACTAAAAGTGATTTGGTTTTACCCCATGGATACCTATAGAGGAAGGATATCGTTTTCCTCCATCGTGGTGATACATATCAAACCATGTGAAGATGATTGGACACATTGCAATGAAAATAATTCAGAAATGTAGTCATTTTATTGTATCTTTGTGCCTTTTTTATTTGTGATTTCTATATCATGGAATGGTTGATCATGGTTTAGGTTTCATTATCACATACCATAAATCCTAATATACTTTTTAGATCCCGTAAAAACCATATAGTAAACGACTTTTTAGAAATACAAAAATTGATGGCCCAATTGAAAAATAAAAATCCAAATTGGTAGATAAGGGTCATACTCAAAACGTATAATTAAACTATTTTAATACCTATTCTCCCAGATCTAAGACTCCAATTAGAGTCATTCTCATCTTATATTCTACATATAATTTCTAAATTCACCAAATCAATGTTAAAATACATTACTAAATGGTGAATTAGATGAATAAATAGGCATATAGAAATGAAATGTATTCATAGTACAAAGAAAAGATAATAATGTATAAAAATTGGTACAGTCCCTACAATGTTTAAAACATGAACCAAAAAAATAGAATTATAAATTTAATAAATCATTTTTATTAAATGGATTATTAGTTAAAGAAGGGGATTAATTAATTTATAGGATTTTTATATAAAAATAAGGGTGTTGATATTTATTTATATATTGATGATATATATTTTTAAATGATATTAATCAAGTAAATTATCACAAGTCTACCATATCTTGAAATTTTGATGTAAAATACATAGTTGAAGAATATGTTTTTTTATTGTATTAAATTTATTAGAAATAAAAAATATATTTTACATTCTCAATATCATTATATTGAACTTTTTTTCAAACAAATTGGAATAAATTTATTTCACATCGACTTTGTTGCCATATACATCTAGGAGAATGTTGATATAAAATCTAGTTAGGGATTTTTCTTTACTAGAATGCCCACGGGTAATCTAGTGTCTAATGTATTCCTGTAAAAGAACATGACATGATATTGTATATAATATTGATAATTAGATCATGTATATAAGTAATTTAGGTTATGAAAAATGGGATGTATCTAAAAGAGTACTCAAAATTTAAAGGGTTCTATGTATTAATATATATGTTATATTGGAAACCAAATGATATTGGAATGTTTTATAATATTATGTTGAGTGAAATATTATGGATCGATTAAAAAATATATAATAGTGTCTAATATTAATTATTTATTTTTTAAATTTTTAGATACTGGAAGACATGTGTAATGGATTAGATCTCTCTTATCAGATACACCATTTTTTCTTATGTATATGCCTTCGGTTGTTATATATTTTGATATTCATGCAATGTAATTTTAAGAATATATCGGTATGTTTAATGTAAAATTAAGATACATTGGTCTCAACCATAAATTTTTGAGATAATTGAAAAAATACAGTATTATATCTATGTAATTTTTTATATTGTGATATAATTTGGTTGATCCACTAATAAATTGACATTCATGGAAGTTGGTTTACCAAAATTCATTAGGGATTGATTTAATTTCCATCTCAAAAATTTCTCCAATGATGGGTCCTTGAATTAACATATGATAACATCACATGTATATGTTTAATGTATTAAAATCCATTATTTATGTGAATTAAATGAAAAAAATTTATACATTTTATGTTAAACAAATTCTGTTCCCATGAAAAGGAGAGAGAGAAAACAATATTATTTATCTATGGATATCAACCAAGTGTTGAAACAAAGGAACTCTTTTGGGATTGCCTATGTTTATTTAAGAGTGTACCTTCATGAATTAGTTAAGGACTTTGGCTCTCAAATAATCATGAATGGATAAGTGAAACATGTCTATAATGGTGTATATGAGTAAATGAATAACTGATGAATTTTAATGGCCTTATGTTGGATGAAATTGAATTATAATAATTGTTACATGTTAATAGTCATGTCCATATGTTTATCTTTTGATATTCTAATTCTATATACTATATAAAAATTAGTGTTTTGGGATTCCTTAATATGTAAAACTCACTTCCAATATATTATTATAATTTATGTCTAAAAAGTGATTTATAAATATTTTAAAATTGGGGGGGGGTGTTGGAGTTTAAATGTTTTTTTTCAACACATTTTTTTATTAGTGTGGAATATAAAGTAATATAATCCCAGATTGGAAAATGTGATGGTGTGAGGAATCCATTATTATGGGGAAAACTTTTAACTTTATTTAAAATGATAAATAATAACAGAATAATTTGATGTTGGTGGTTTACCACAACATCCATGTGTGTGTTCAGTCACAAAATTTGGTGAATTAATGACACACATTGTATAGTAGACATCACATTTGTTCTTAGAAGTGAAATTATTTTTCCTGATGGATTGATGGGTCATATTGTTTTAGTCTATGTCTTGAATGTGTATATATAGTTGGATTACCCAATTCACGGAATTATTATAATATATCCCATAAATAATATATGTATATATCTAGTAGATACATCTATTCACAAGCGGGTGAAATTTGGGAAATAAATTCGATCAAGTGTGGTCAAGAAGACAAAAGATATCATGAAAGTTAATAAATTTCTAGAATAGTTTTCTACCCAATTCCAATGGTATTGAATAACTATCTAAATGGTTTATTCTATGCATATAAAATATATAATGCATTTGATGTAAAAAATCAATCCTTTTAATTTCCAATAACTCTAATCTGTATTAAAGATTGATATACCTCTATTTATTGTGAATAATGATCACAAGAATCCATTTTGGTGAAAAAAATTAATCCCATTACTATAATATCATGATTCAATATCCTCTATATGCATTACTCTCCACTAAGAAAATGTTTAGTGTGGGGATCTATTGTTTTATCCTACAAGTGATTCACTTTTAAACCACAATTTTACTTATTTGGTGGGGAAACACCACTCTTAAGGAGAGACACGTAATATAATTCATAAGTGGGATCAATATACTTCAATATATGAAAATTATATACGTTTACCGACAACTATCACCACTAATCATGAGATTAGATTCATGAAAACTTAGATATAGAGGCACTTAACATCCTCATGGAAGAGTAATTCTGAAAGATCCTAACCTTTATAAAGATGAATTGTAATTGTTCCCTAGAAATTATTTTCCTTTTTATCATATTTTGGATGGATATTGTGTTTGTCAGTTCATGTGAGTTTTAGAAACTTTAGGAGTTGTTTTGAGAGAGGCACAATTGGTACATCATTTTCCAAATCCATGATCCTACCCCCAAGAAACCGTACATCTCATAAATAGAAGGATATCATGGTTAGCACATGTATCTTCAAACTATGTTACACTTAGGAGATACCATCCACCCTTGACCTTAGGGTTTCATAGTTATGGTTTGTAGTTTTTAAAATTGTGTAGCCTCATCCAGGGAACCGTGTGGGTGGAAATTTAACAACAATATTTTTTTATAAAAAACTGTAAACCACCTAGTTAATACCCCTAATCATCCCATCATGACCTAATACAATTTATTATGATTTTAGAGGCACATATTAAGATTCCAATGATCTGGTTACCCCTTACATAGGTAATTAAATATTTGGTGAATGGAATTTGAACCTCTTATGATTGTGATTTTTTCTTTGTTTTTTTCCTTTATCTAGTGTATTTCCCTCACATTGGATAGGAATTATTTTTCCTAAATTTCTGATGTTTTAGACCAAATTTTAGATGAATCTATTTTCATTGGATTTTGGTATTAGTTTTTTATTCTAGATCTACACTATTGGGATTTCATCCATTCCACATAAAATTTAGGGTTACAGTTTTGTCGAAATTCATCAATATATTGAGGATGGTGGTATAATTTCTAATTCTTATATTCAAGATTTTAATTGTGGACATGTAATTTTGAAATTAAAATTCCAAATTGAAAATTTTAATTTTATGTTGAAATAATTAAATTATTTCTATTTGATTATGAGACCCTTCAGGGATACTGTTGGATCCTTTAGAGATGATGATACTAGATTGATGGAAACCCATGGGGTGTGACAAATATCATTTGATAATAATCATGAAATTTAGTAAATTTAAATTATATGTGTATTGAATTAAATTTAATAATTTATACATGGTTGATAAAATGAATTATTAAACTAGTTAAATATTGGATTATCGAAATGGTTGATAAATGGGTTATGAATGATGAACCATTAAATTTGATATTTTTCTTGTTGTGAACAAAAGTTGTGAATTTGGGAATGTTGAAAATAATACTCATATGGTGCTAGAATGCATCCCTATGCCCCCAATATATATATTAATTCTATGTGATCATTGAGTTGTATGATAGGGAATACTATTGCAAATACCCATGGGGTTCCAGACTATTTCTCTACACCCCCAATGTATTAATGAAAATTAAAAATTAATTGAATAATGAAATCCCATGATTAGAAGTATTGTGATAATCCTATGTTTTTGGGTCATGAATCCAATATGGGACGATGGAGGTTTGATTGGTTCAGATTTTTGTGTAAAAATTGGGGCCACTTGGGTTATTTAACGATTATTGTATGTGAATACTATTTACTTCACCATATATACATAATTTTTTATAAAACTCTATACATTTTATAGATTATATATTACTTTAGACACCATTGTAGGTCGGTTGCTGAGATTTAATCACACCCTTCTTTAGTTTCCTTATTGGTACCAAAATTGACATCATATTTTGATGTAAGGATAATGGAAATTTCCATTTATTATTTAGTTGAGTTGGGATTTGGGGTGGAGCATGGATGAGGGAACCAACCATGATGTCGAGAACAACTTGGTAGATTTTTTTTGTGTATTTCTTTTTTTTTATCACACGCACGACACTAATATAGGGTGAAATATTTTCATATTTATTTTATATTCATTTTCCATGTTTTTTAATTTTTTTGTGATGATGGTCTTTATTGACTATTGTATTATACAGTTTACTTTTCATCATCACATGGCTATTTTTACTTCATTTATCTCATTTTATCATTTGATAAAGAGGGTATAATCTCCCCAAATTATATATAAAACCCTCTATGTTAGTTGGAACTATCTATAATATAAAGAGGCACACTTGAGGTCTTCTGAAAATTAGTCTCGGGGCCCTAGTATGTGGCTCATGATTTGGGATGTAAAAAATTTGTATCATATGGTATTTAGTTTCTTTTTAGTTTTCTCACTATTTAGGAATGGTAGATGGGATACTGGGATGAGTAGGGCCTTGTTCATGAACTCATTCATTGGAGTAATTAAACCAAGTATATGGGGAAACCAAGTACCCTGGGTGGGATTATTTTTCATGATGTTTTATTTCAAATCTAAATGTTATTTCACCATAGATGATGCACTTTTCATATGTTGTTATTTTTTCTATGATTTTCCTTGTGGCTTAGTATGTAATGAGATTTTTTTATACATGTATCATTCTAGGAACTCAGGATTTCAAGTGATATGAATCATTATAGGAAAACATAGAAATGTAGGGTTTGAGTGAGTAGTTTAAATAAAATTCTTTTTTATGATTAATTAATTTAAAAAATAGTTGTACAATATAAAGAATTTATAATTGTAAGTGATTCTAATAATTTTTGAATGGATGAAATGGGTTTCTAATGGGAAACATATAAATATAAATGTATTTTACCTAATGTTATTCATTAACCAAGTGAGGTATGGTTGAAGGTAGTGATAGTGATTCGATTTTGACAATGTAACAAAATATTGGGGATGGCATTTTATATAAATATGTTAATCCCTATTATTTAAATGTTTTAAAAATGTTTTATATTTCCTAATAAATGTGTTGTAATTTTATATACATTCCATCATGGTGATGTTTGTAGTAAGATGATAGGAGGAAATTGGTAGAAATGGGCCTCCAATAGAGGAACTAGAGACCATGATTTTTTCGAGTGAAGGTAAAGATGATAAGTTGCATGAGAACTTTTCCACCATTATGTCGTTTATGGATAGAGACTCATGGTGCCCTATGTGGAATATGTCTGACCTAACATGCGAGATCTTGTTGGATAATCCTCTAAGAATAATAGAATATGGTAGACTTGAGGTAGCTATGTTTTGGATTGACTCAATCAAGACAATTCTAGATCATAGAGATAATACTTTGGAGAAGACAGACAATTCGGATATATATATTGTGTGGAATAGCAATTCACTGGTGGGATATTAAGACCTAGAATGAGCAGCTAGAGATTTTGTTATAGAAGGACATCCAAGACAAGTTCTTGGAGCAAATTTACCGAGAGACTCAATGGTAGCAGATTGAATTTGAGTTTATGTAGCTTCCCTAGTTGAGTATGTCTATGATGGACTATAATGGTTTCTTCACCAATTTTTATTTATTTATTCTAATGTTGGATGGATATGAGTAATAAGTGAAGAAAATAAGGTTGGACATAAATTTGAGATTAAATCCCATGTTAACATCTTCTAATCCAAAATTATTTCCGACACGGTGAATCACACCCAAATTTGTAAAGGGAACATGAAGGAGGATTCCAATATAATGTGTGAGGCTTATACCGAAGGACTGGGAGCTATGTCTTCTTAGAGTAGAAATCATCATTATGAGAACATCAACCATGGAAATGGGGAAAATATTATATATAGATAAGGAATAGTTATTAAACTTTATAAATGAGTATACTACCACCAGTGTGGTAGGTCAGATCATATTCATTGAATGTTTCAATACCCACTATGGAATTATTGATCCCATGGTAGGATTTGTTACTTATATTGGTATTGCAGAAACCATCGACCAATGGGTAATGATGAAAGGGATAAGAAAAATAAGTGTACTAGAAGGGTTTATTCTGCCCCATATCAATAATTTAGATGGATTTCTTCTACATGTGGTGGTTGAGATAGTGGATATCAAATATTAGGGAAAGGCAATGTGTATCATAAGGGTATTGTAGCACAAGAGAGGCAAATTGTATCATAGGGTAGGGGAAAGGATATTTGCATAAATTTTATCCCACACCTATGGATATAGAGGTTGGATGATTGAAAGTCAGAGGTGTAATTATTAAATGTTCTATTCCTATTAATTCTTTGTTATATATAACAACCTATCATTATTTTATATCTTCTCAACATGTTAATGGTTTCATTATTATAGTGGGATTTTTGTGTAAGGTTATGAAAACTCACTAACCATTAGATGTATATTCAATGGACATCTCTATATGAAAGTTTATTTTTCTCGAGGATGGTGAGAATCATTTCAATTTGAATCCTTACATTTTTATATATTACGTTATGAATTGATTCTGGATATTGAAATTTTGGTATCATACCACTCCTACATTGATTGTTACCATATGACATTGGTATTTACATATCTTGATGGTAATAACCATATTCATCATAATGAATTGGAAATCTAGGAAAGACATGTTGTGCTAGAAGACATGTAGTTGGGGAAGAACACTCAACAGGTTATAGGTAATTTTCTAGATGATGGGCGTGTAATTTAGGATGTCTAACCACCCATAGTGTACACGTTTCAAGATGTGTTTCTGGAGGAATTATTAGTGTTGTCACCTGAGAGAGATATTATGTTTCCAACTAAGCTCAGGCCTAGAGGTGAACTGGTTTCCATTCCACATTTCAAAATGGAACAAATATAGCTTCGAGTTCTTAAGATTCAACTAAAAAAGTTGACAGACTAAGGAGTTATCCATTCAAGTATGTCACCATGGGGTTCTATGGGTTTTTTCAAGAAGGATGAATGGTAGTTCTGTTTAGGATTTCATTAAAGGATGTTGAACTAGATTATAGTGATGAATCTATATCCTCTTTTATGTCTCGATGATATCTTTGACAGGTTGAGGGAATTTTAATTTTTCTAAAATACTAATTTGAGACAGGGGTATCATCATTTGAGTGTTATATATTCTGATATTGTATATAATCCTTTTATAATCACGTATGGATTATAAAAGTTCATCATGATGTTTCTCATGCTAGAATATATTTTGGTAGTGCTTATGACTTTAATGAATCGAAAATTTCACTGATAACAATCTCAATATGTGCTTGTTTTGTGGACGACGTCCTAGTAAACTCCAAGACTCATGATGTTCATTCCCATCATCTTGAAATAATTTTGACTACACTAAGATAGGATTGGGTATACATCAGACTATCTATGTGTCAATTATGGGTCGACATTGTACATTTCATAGTGAAAATCATATTTGAGGAAGGTGTGCTACTAGACCCAAAGAAGGTTTTGTAGGTTTTTTCTTAGTTGAGTCCATATATATTTTGATATCATAAGTATAATGGCATTATATGGTCAATATTTGTGGTTTATCCATGAAATTTTCCATTCTATAGCACCACATTTAGGATTGACCAATAAGGTTGTCAATGTTGAATGAATTAGAGAATGTGGGAATTATTTATTTGAATTAAAATGGTTTTTGACCACTACAATGATCTTGATCCTACCTGAGTTGGGTGAGAAGAATACCATATTTTTTTAAGTGTCCTACATCTGAAATGGAGGAGTGTTGATGGTGGGAGATCGATTCATGGCATATGGTTCATGATTGTTGGGGCCACATGAATGGAATTACCCTACGCATGATCTTATTTTAGTAGTAGTGTATTACGCCTTAATGTTTTGGTGGAATTACCTGTTAGGTGAAAAGTTCAATGTGTTCATAGAAAAAATATATATTAATGTAGATCTTTTCAAAATTAGATTTGAACATATGGAATTGAAGATGGGTTGAGTATATGAAGTCATTTGATTCTAAGCTATCCTATGAACTAGTGAAGGGATCTAATGTTACTGAAACATTCAGAAATAAGAAATACAATCAATAAATTAATGATTATTTTATAAGTGGAAGATGATAACCTATCTAGATGAGATGTGTATTTAGTATTAGGAGGATCAAAATCAGATGAGTCTTGTAACCTTATCAGTTCACTCAATAGTTTTTAGATGGATTAGGGTGAGGTATTTTGAGGATACATAGTTTTTGGCATTTAGGAAAAGCCTTGTAGTTAGGGATTGACATTCTAATTAGACTTTAGATGAATAATAGACCATCTATGTCTGGGGTCATTTTGTTGTGCCTACATGTATTCATGAGTAGCAGATTCATGAGTGTTATCCCTTGAATTGAGATGTGTATCTATGTTTGACCAAAATGTATCATAACCAATGTCGATAGTATTAGTGGCCTGGAATAAAAAGGGAAATTGAAGGTTATTGTCATTATGCTACACCTGATAGTAGGTGAAAGTTTATTATCAATGAACTCATGGTTAGTTACTGAAATTTCCCATTCTAGAATGGAGGTATGATGATGTTACCATGGATCTTATGTTGTGTATTTTGAGGATCCCTCGGAAGAATAAGGTTATTTGGGTTATTTTAAACCATTTTAAAAATGTATCTTATTTGTCTATTGTCCGAGTTACCTTCACAATTGACTAGTTTAGAGAGATGTACATTATATGATAGTTTATTTTCATAGGGTTCCACATATCATAGTTTCATACTGTGATTCTAATTTAACATCCCTCTAGTAAAAATTCTTATAAAAGGTGTTGGGTACCCCCGATGTTTCTGTGTATGAATTTCCTACCCTAGATAGGTGTGAAATCAAAGTATACACTTTGGGTGATAGATGAATTGTTGAGATCATGTGTCCTAGACATTGGTGGGACTTGGGAAAAAATCATTGTTATAGTTGATTTAACCTATAATAAGAGTTATTAGGAAACTAGTTAGATGAGCCAATATTATATTATTTACAATTTGGACATGAATATCACCATTATGTTGGATAAATCTAGTTAGTTAGAGATGTTAGGATTGATTCTCGTGCATGATATATAGGAAAAGGTTCACCTGATTTTGAAACATATAACTATAGTTAATGGAATAAGGAATACTTATACTAACCAACATTATCATCCTATTGAGATTATAATGGGATAAAATATTTTATTTCTTGTGTCGCCGAGATTGGGTCACTGTAGGATTTAAAAATAAGGAACATTGCCACCATGGCTTGTTGGACCATTTAAGATTGTGAAGTGAATAAAAACAAGGGAATACCAATTTTATCTTACATAGATGTACAATTCT
Source organism: Viscum album (assembly GCA_963277665.1). Lineage (NCBI taxonomy): Eukaryota > Viridiplantae > Streptophyta > Magnoliopsida > Santalales > Viscaceae > Viscum > Viscum album. The sequence continues at coordinate 509,988,988 of OY728141.1, read as the reverse complement.
ATGAATGATGTTTGTCAAGAATCCTATCTTCGAAATCAACACCCAAACCCTTCTAATATGATTTATGATGATGATTTTGATCATGCAGTCGTTGCATCCTTTCCAAAGAATCAGAATGCATTTTTGGATCACAATGTGAAACTATTGTAGGGAAAGAATGTTTAATTTATTTCAATATTATGGAATCATTGTAGTGTTTAGAAGGTAACATGGGAGTGAGAATTATATCTACAGGCTCAGTGTCACAGACATTTCACAAACAAGGCTGAGTGATTCTTGGGAGTACAGCTCAAAGGACAACTATTTAAACCTGGGGATATTATCATATGTTAACATTTATAGATATTAAATATAAATTATTAGGTTAATGTTTATCATTATTTATCATATTTTTGTTGGAATTATTCTCATTTGATTTTTTCTGAGTTTTGGAATCTTTAGGAGGGGTTTTGGGATGTTTATTTTTCGCGAACTGTTTTCCCAGACTGTGCACCTACCACCAGAAAATTGTGCATCCCCGAAAGAGGGGAATTGTACAGTTAGAACACAGTTTGTAAAATTGTGCAACACAATTTAGAAACTACGAACCCTTGAATTTTTTGTGGACAATTTTGGATCACTATTTTGTGTCCTTGTGGTCCATCCCTAAAAACTGTGGGCATATAAATTTAACAGAATAATTTTTTATAAAAACTTCCTGACCCCCGTAGTTATTGACGTCTTTGTCCACCATTAAAGGGGAATTATTTTTCCAGGATTATTGAGGTTTTAGATCTAGTTTTTTATGAATATTTTTTCTTTGGACGTTTTTATTTGCTTTTATCCTAGATCTCCACTATCATTTTGACTTCGACAGTTTTACATCAAACTGCGGTTTATGATTTGGTGAGTGTTAATGAATGATCTTGATGTAGGAGGTCTAATTTCCAATTACCATAGTATAGATATTAATTTTTTATTGAATATTTTAATTGAAATTTTCATGAGACTAAATTTTATTTTAATGTGATTTAATTAAATTATTTTCCATTTGATTATTAGATCATTCACAGATCACAGTGGAACCGTTGGTGGTGATGAGACATGCATGACAGAAACCCATGGGGTGTTCCAAATATCATTGTATGGTAATAATGAAATATAATAATTTAAATAATGTTTTTATATAATTGAATTTAATCCTTCATTCACGGTTGATAATTTGAATTATGAAATTGATTAAATAATAGATTCATTATGTGATAAATAAATGTGTTATGAATGTGGAACCAAGAGATCTGATAATGTGAATGATGTGAATATGGGTTTTGGGTTATGTGTTATTTATCAAAATACCCATAGGGTTCTATAATTATACTCTAAAACCCTAATATATATATATATATTTCATTTTATCACTTAGTCGAGGGACTATGACTTGTGATTCAAATACCTATGGGGTACTAGACTACTGCACTAGGCCCCCAATGTATGAATGTGATATTGAAATTAATGGAATCCTATGAAATGATGGATTATGATATTCTTATGCTGTATGGTCAAGATTTGAGCAGGGGCCGAATTAGTTGTCATTAGTTTGGATTTCACAATGAACCAAGGGGACCTATGTGGTTAATTAAAAATATTGAATCGGAAAACAATTTACCATAACCTTTTTGATTTAATATTTATAAAATCTAATAAAATATTATAGAATAAGAATTTGTTTATACACCATTGGTGTTGGCCTACTAAGTTGTACTCACAGCCTACTCGGGCTACCTTATCAGTACCTGAATAGACTTTATGTTTGTTGAGATGTTTAAGGGAATGTGTCATATATTAGATGGTTTAGGTAAGATTCAGGGTGGAGCATGGATAAGGGAAAAAATTCATTCTGAGACCCTCTTGGGTGATTTAAATATTACTTTATTTTTTGGTTTTCATTAGACTCAAGACACTAATATAGAATGACATATTTAAAACATTGGTTTATTTTCATTTTACATGTTTTGTAATTATCATGTGATGTTGGTATTTATCTATTATGGTATTATCAAGGTTATTTTTTAATATATTTTTGTTATATTTTCTAGATTTATTATATTGTTATACTTTGATAAAAATGAAATAGTCTCCCCACATTACATATTAGTCCCTCGCTACAAGTCGGTAGCCTCCGGAAAACTGGGAGGCATGCCTGAGGTCAGTTGAGGAACTGACTAGGGTCACTGTTATGTTGCACCCGGGTATGGTCATCTGAAATTTGATGGAAACATAATTAAAATGTAGAAAAATAGTATTTTATTAATTCATGTAATACTCAATGTTATGTATAAACTATCAACATCGAATCCTCACAACTATAGAAAAGGGATTCCCCAAGATTCTCATTGGATGAATAAATGGGAAAATAATGATCTCATTTTTCATGAAAAATTATTGAATGAATTAGCTATTTAACTATTCAACACATATCAAAATATTCTATGTAGAAAAATATCTCCGATTATTTTGAGAAAAATTTCATTATTAATGATCTAATGACTATGAAATCCCTAGTAAGAATGTTTATTTCATACAAAATTATTCATGGTTTATATATTATAGATAAATTTTATTAGATTCAAAGTATATTAAAAAAATAGAAGTAAAAAATATAAACATGAATGATTCCATCATTATTGCACTCTTCATAAAAGACATGCCCCCTGTTAGAATAATTTTAAACATTTTATAAATCCCACGAAAGAATATATTTCCATTAATTAGTGACTTATCATCCTAGAAACTAAAGTGTAATATAAAAATAATATCAAGGAAAGTAGAAATGAGGATAAAAATTCCATGTTCTTTGTTTTCGAAGAGTTTATCCTACTTAGGTCCTCATAAAAAGAAAACATCCAAACCATCCTTAAAAAAGAAAGGTTGAATTCATGATGATGTAAGTGGTCCTCTTTATTTTTGAATGCTAATACACTTCATGTGGGACAATTGCCTTTGTAAGAAGAACAATTGAAATAAAAACACTACTAAAGAAAACATTATGGCCATGAACATCAAATATAATGGGATTTATTATGGATCTTCTTAGTGGACTGATTTTGGTGAGACAAGAAAATAGTAAAAAAAACATCACACTTTAATATTATTGAACCAATAAATGATGGGTCTCTATATGGGTAACTCTAAAATTCCAAATATAATATTGATGTATTTTTTTGTCCTCATGTTTACCAAATGAAATATCCTCACATTAAGTGATGTCTTGTATATTCCTGATCTCACTATGAATATAGTTTTAATGAGGAAGTTAGAAAATAATGGATTAAATATTAAATTTAAGTTTGGAATATTTTTTTGTCCAAGGGTGGGATCATTGTAAGAAACGGTCACATTTATATTTGATTATTCAAATTAAATATGTATTTAGTTTTTTCATACAATAGAGTCTTTAAGTATATGGAATAATTATTTAAGTCACATATATTTAAATAAAATGTAAAAAATATCAAAAGGGGGTATTACATAGATATTATAAAAATATTCATAAATGTGTGACTTCAACGAAAAATAAAATAGATAGAAAACAATTTCAAAAAAAAAGGAAATTATTTTGACTGAATTGATACATAGGGATGAATGTGATATGTGTTCTACACCCCCATAGTGCATAAAAAGTACATTGTAACTTCTTTTATGATTGTTTAATATTATTCTATTTCCATATTTTACATAATAAATATTAATTTTTTAAATATATTAGAATCATTAAAGATTATTTATAAAGTCAATATGGGATTAAAATTAAATACCTCTAATCCGATATGATTGGATAATATTATTGTCCTTAATTTTTCAAATCCCATGGGATAATACTTGATGTGAAGATTCACTATAATACTCAATATAATAATATTGCTATGAAAAACAATATATGATTAATGGAAATGGTTACTTCCCTGGTTTCAATCATGGGTCTCTCGAGAATATTTTTGGGACAGTTGTAATAAATATTTTTTCAAACACTAAATATGGTAACAAAAAATAGTAAGGCTATAAATATATTTGAATTATGGAACCATATGAAAATATATCTCAATTATTTAAAGGTGTTGATTTGTCACATGATTGTTAGAGTATCTGTACAGAAAAGAATAACATTGGGTAAATGATGCATTTATTCTACATTTCTAATATTAGTGGACAATTAAATATCTTATATGTTAAGGTTTTTATAATCTAAATAAAATGTAGATGATAACATAGTTATTGAATGAATATATTACCATTAATGAATCTATGTTTAACTATTTAGCTATGTAATTACAAATAAAGGAATTATACTAAAATAAAAAATTATCTCAAGAAGATACAACTGAGGATGTTCATAAGTTTAATCAAACTCGGGTAACCAATACGTGTTTATATTATTTATTTATATATTTATTTATGGTAAATAATGATATTATTATCTCAAAAATTTGGTTTTGGATACTATAGAGTTTGATGAAAAAAAATTCGAAGAAGTTATGTCATATTAAAATACATCCCTTTGGATGGAGCATATAAATGATTAAATAAACTCTACAAACTTGAAAAAAATTTGGATATTAGTTGATATGTTTCAAAGATCAGAATCAATAGGTTGTAAAATGGTATTTAGATAAAAAAATAATTCTAATAGTATAATTGGAAAATATTAATCCAGATTATCATCCATGGTGTATACTCAAGAGAAAGGAATTAATAACTCTTATACATATGCTCTAGTGTCTATGACAACATTTATTTTAATCCTTCATGGATCATATTCTAGATATTGTTTATAAATTTACCAAATGTATGTTAAAATATAATTCTCAAAAAAGAAATTAAATAAATAATTTGTATATATATATATCTCTCTGTGTGTGTGTGTGTGTGTGTGTGTGTATCTATCGAATAACTATTATGATTACATAGAAATAGAAAATAATACAATGTTTGAAAATTGGTACGCTCCCTACATGGTTTAAAAAGCCCCAAAAAATATATCATGATATATTTTAAGAACTAATTTTATAATATGGTTTTTTAGTTCACCAAGATGAAAAACGTAATTATAGAGGTTTTTATAATAATATTGGCATTGATATTTATTTATATAATGAAGATATATTAATATTTGGAGTTATTATGAGTCTAATAAATGATGTTATGTCAATTTCATCTATAAATTTTGATAAAAAATTTCTTTTAATGAAACATTATTTTAATAAATAAAACTATTAGGAATTAAAATTTTATATCTGTGTAAATTTCATTATAGAGAAAATTTATTAAATTTCTTAGGATAATTTTTTCCCAGTATTTTCACCCATATTCTTCTTTGAGTCAGATTTTACCAAGTCCTAGTATGGAATTTATCAAATGGAATATGAAATTGGTTATGGATGTCTCATTTATTCTAAAAAAAATCCTAAGAACTAATATTACACATTATGTTTCGAATTTAAGAAAGAAAAACACCAAAAATTATAAGTGAATAACATTTTATTTTATAATGTAATACCAAGCATAGAAAAGAATATAAACTCTAATGTATTTATGATATATTTACTATTTTAACTAATTTTTATATAATATATATCTTCATATTTCTAAAATGATGAGTTATTTTATGTCACACACAACAATGAGTATCATTGATAGCTTTCATTAGATGCAAGTCTGAGTTTTACAGAATATTATATAAATTTTTATTAAAAATTAAATTTTGATATTAGTTGTTAAATTAGTGGTTAAAATAGGGTTAAATAACATAAAAAATATTTTTTTTAATTCATTGGGTTCTAATTAATTATAAATGAATATAAAATCAAATTTAATATAAAAGAAATATTTTTATAAAGAACTATTTTAATGCTACCAAAGAAAATTTAACATAATTAAATAAATTGAATACTATTAGTGACTTAAATAAATTAAAGTTTAGTATTATATATTCAATCCAATTTTTTAAAATTAATCAAATACGTTTTATAGGAATAAGATAAAAAGAAACCCAATTTTATGAATAAAATGAATTTATTTTCTAAAGACAGTTTTGATGCCTTTTAACAGTGCATTTGTTTTTAAATAAAAATTTGGCAATTTAATAATTGTATTTGAAATAGCAAAATTAATTTTTTAAATCCTACTATTAAAATTATCTTATGGTTTGGTTTAGGAATTTTTCTAATATGTTTCTTTTTTTTTGATAAATCGTGAATAATACTGAATTTTAATGGAAAACTGACTTTTCATATAAAACATTTATATTGTGAAATTATATTTTAAATTGGTTGAAAATTAAAAATAGCTAAATTATACATATATTTTTAAAATATATTTCATTTTTTCTTGTTAATATTTATTTTAGATATATTAACCTAGTAAATGTTTTTATATTTTGTACTTAAAAACCATGCTTTCTTGTCCCATCTTCAGGATTAATTTTAATTGTTTTTCTGGAAATTATTTTATTTGACTTTAAAAAAATGAATTCCATATTTTTATTCAAAATAATTTATAATATTTATAATTTTAACCATTGTTTTTGGAAAATTTATTGTTTAACTATGTTAATGTTAATAACAATGATTAGGGTAAAAATGAGTTTACTTAGTGGATACTCTTAAATGATGTGTTTTGAAAATGGAACAGAAACATTTCTAACACACATTTTATGATAATATTTAGTTAATATAAAATATTCTATCCACAATGGTTCATTATTGGATATTAATGAGGTAAGGTAATCCTCTCAATAGTGTTTACTTTTGGGTATTTACAATAAATCCAATCGTCCTTCACTATAAAAGCGAACTCACTTCCATTACTTATTCACACATAAAATGCGATTTGGATTATAAAAACCTTGTTATAATAACATACCAACATATATTACCTCATTTTATAAGAATTATGTTTGGAATAAATCAATCCAAGGTAGGGTATTGGTGAAAATAATGGAGATTCCTACAAAAGCGGTGATATTTTTCTAAAAGTTCATTCATTCTACTTATTTCTCCAAACCAAAAAAAATTATTATACCATTATTATATTACAAAATAATTAAAAAATTATTACAATATATTGAAATGATAAGGTTAAAAGGATAAACCTAATATAATTCCATCAAATTGAATACGCAATCATCGTTTGGGTGAATGGTGGATTACCGCCTAGAAAACCAATGTTGTTAATTCTACACTTATAACCCTTAAATTTCATGAAAATGATGGAGTTATAATTTATATTTTATATATATGATTTATATAATGTTTTTATTCTTATTTAATTATTATTTAACAATAAACATCATGATTTACATTTTTTTAATATAATAATATCACACGTGTGTACGACAGACTACTGTTATTCAACGTGATTGGATTCATTAACACATTACATGGAATGTATTAAAAAAGGTTTTCATAAAAATATCTAGTATATATTCCATAAGTATTATACTATATTGATACTATTTGTAGATATAATTTTCATTTATTTCTTTTAATATGATAAGAAAATGGGAACCATGATCAGGTGTATATATCACATACATCTCCATGAATCAGGAATTTCATTTCCTATCACAAATTTTTTTGGATTACAATAAATACATATGTACTTTATATATAAAATATTTATATCATGTTTTACATTTTTATATGATTATTTCATGAAAAATGTAACACCCCAAACCATATTACCCATAGTTGGTGCATTATTTTATCACTTTGGCATGATCACAAGAAATCAAAACACGAAAGAATTATCAGTTTAATAGACTTGGAAAAACAATATACAAGAATAGGTTTTACATTACATAATGAAATTAAAAACAAAATATTATATCCTTTTAAAACTCTGATATTCTTTAGACTATCCCTATAGGTCAGTCGTAATATACTTCTTTGCATCCTAGGGGAAAATGAAACATAAGAAAGGGTTGAGATCAGAAAATTATTATAAATAAACAATATATCTGATTCTATCAAAAATAAGCATAAACTTTTAAGGTGAGTTATAAAATTGAGAAAAAGTCTTTTAAATATAATATTCATCATATTATTTAAATAATTAATCAAATAATTCCATTTCAAAATTCAAAATGATATTCTAGTAGTCTAATAATCACATGTAATATCCATAACTGACCACATAACGAGTAAATACATAATTCCAGACATCCTAACCATATAGTCAATGCCTCGTACCAATATCTTAAATAATCATACCATCAAGTTCATATTCCAATACTCTATTTTTTCAAGATACATACCGACTCATGGAGGGGCTATAGTATGACTCACTTGTAATTTACAAAATCCAATGCATTCCCTATATAAAAAGGGTGAAACATAATGTAAACATTCATATTAAAACTAGCATCCAAAATGTTAATACATTAATGATAAACCATTAATTGAATAAAAATAGAACATCCACAGTGAAACATATCATAAAACTTCAATAAAATATGGAATATTGTATCACAATAAATCAACCTCAATTAAGAATAAAATCCAACAAAGGACGTTTACATTGATGAAAATACTTTAATTAAATAATTAAAACTCTACAAGTGAAATGTCTTATTTTTATTAAAAATCATTTAAAAGACATGCAATTATATAATAAAACATTTCTTTTGAAAATATCCTTGTAATATTTTAAGTTAAGCCTGAAAATGGTAAGGTGACATAATGGTCTAAAATAAATGCTCACGCCATATAAGTTAAAAGATCATTGTTTCCTTAATTTGATGAAAAGGTCTTTGGGTACCTTGTTTTGAAAATGATAGAAATATTCCATTAAAATTGTTTTCTGAAAATTCAAACAAGGATAAAAATGTCTTTAATAAATTTCTAATAATATTTTGAAATACATTTTATGAGATAGGGGCATTGATGATAAATATTTCCATGTACATACTTAGGTAAAAACAACCGCAGATAATATTGAGATTGTGAAATTTTACACTTACCTTGTAATTTCCATTAGTCTATGGTGATTTATCCTTATGTATAATGGTTAAATAATTTTATTATATTAAACTAGTAACATATCAATATTGAAAATATCATATATGATCTGCTTATATCATTTTGTTACTAATATTTCAGTATTACCATTGTTTCATATGATAACTCATTCATTTTCTTATATATGTTTTGTTATGTAAGTCATATTTCTTATGCATAGAATATATTTTATCAAAATTAAGAAATATATTATTTTAATAAAAAATATATTTACACATCATATGAATTTTATAATCATTCTTTAACACATGATGTGGAGAATGAGTCTCACCAGGTCGTGGAGATGGTAGCCTATACGTACACATGAGCGATGATATCATTCCTTTCATGGTTAAATGGTATGGAATTGGATGGTATATTAATTATACATAATTATTATCATGTTATATTCATTATTTATATCCATTATAATCATCATTACACTCATTCAAATAATGTAGTGTTGAATAACAAATTACACCACAGCGTGAAGACAGTAAGTCATACATACGCACTCATAGTGATATTGTTATTCGTAGGATGGATAAATATAGTAAAATGGTTGTTAAATAATTATAAAAACATTTTATACTATATATTATACTGTATTTATAACATTGTTATGAAAAAACATAGGAATAGGATGTATAAGAAGAAAATAAATTGAATGGAATTCGTAAAACAACTTCGTCTTCTTTGAGTGTCTCCTATTGATTTGCACAAAAAGACTCCAAAGGATGGATTTATGCCAAATGAATGGAATCTATAATTAATTGATGGAAGTTGGGAGAATATTTGGATAGTTTATGGTGGAGATAGAGTCATTTAGTGTTGTGAATAATAAATAAGGAGATGTTCTCTTTTATTAGAGATGGAAGAGGTACTTTGGGAAACTCCAAAACTAATAAATTATTATAAATTTATTGTTGGTTTCAAATAGATAAAAATTGAGTTATTTTGAGGATAATAGGATGAAGTGTCACAATCCTATCATCATTTTATTTTGAGAACATTGTAGGTAACAAAATTAACCTTATCATTTGTATTTAACCATTTGTTAAACAGTTTAACTCTTATTGTATTTATATGTATTTTAATAATATAGGGTTAATATAGTTACTAAAAATATAAAAAATCCAATTGGATCATTTATCACATATGTTGTAACACCCCAGATAAATAAAGAATATGAAATTTTCATATTTATCCGTATTTGTAAATAAAATATTAATATGACTTTAAAGGGGACGCTATGCTCGATGGCGTACCCAACACGCAACAATGAGTTTCTTGGGAATCTTATGTTGCACTCTAATAATAAAATAATATTATTTTAAATGGTAGTTAACAAGTAGAAGTTTTATTGGCGGGAATGGATAGAAATAACTAAAATATGATTATATATGTTTTTAAATGTTTTTACATTTATCCAATAAAAGATAAAGGCATAAAATAAGGAAAGAATTCATTTTTAGGCGTATATGGCCTAGTTTTCACTAAAGGTTCACTTATCTCCTTTTGATGGAGAACCGTCATTAAATATAGTTTTGTTCACTCTTATACATCTTTTTGGACCAAATAAAACACTTCTTAAGAATTGGGATATCAAAATTTACTTTTTGTAAATTTTTGGTATCTTTCTGATAAAGTTCATTTTTTGATGAATAGTGTAAAATGTTGTATTTTAATTCAAAACCTCTTTTTAATCTAATTTATTTATAAGATTATATTATCTATTGAATTATTTTTAAAGTGAAATTAGAATATATTTTTACCATTAAATCCAATAGTGGTCATTGGAATTAATTTCACTTTGAAATCAGACTTAAACTAGTGTCAATCTTTTGATACTTATTATTTCATAAAAACACGCTATTTTCTATGACAGTGGGAATTAATTATTAAATTAATTTATGTGACTTATATGTTTTGAATTTTTTAAAATATACTTTATTATTGAATTCTGAATATCAAATATAGCTGAGGGTAAATTTTTGGTATTTTTCTGAAAAACATCAATTTTTGAGGAATAGTGAAACCACTAAGTCGTACTTATAAAAACTGATTTTTCCGTTGAAATGAAATTTTTCCATCTTTGTGTTTTGAATTTCAAAAATCCGACATACATGGTTGTCATTAAGAAGTAAAATGTCGTTCAATGGGATAAAAATAATTTTTTGGTGAATAGTAACTTATTAAGTTTTTAATCACGATTAGAGGTAATTAGTGTAGTTTAAGGTAAAAATAATGTTTTAATAATATGAAATGAACTTGACACATGTCCTAACCTCATTTGATGTGACATGGATGACCAAGACAACCCATGGGTCAACTTGGGGACCCCATGAAGCCACTTTGGTTGGAAAATGACATTAATATCTATTTATTTAAAGTTAAAGTAAAAATGAGACAAACATGAAATGTTTTACTAAAACAATTTTTACATGGGGTGATACAAATAAGATTTTTTACTATAAATATTAATTAGAAATCTAAAAATATTTCATACATCATAGTATTTTTTTTATTTTTAGACATTAAATATATTAAATTATTTATGACATCATGATGATGCAGCGATGACCTCATTATTTAACGATTTAAATAAAATGGAAAGATAATGTAATATCTAAGACCTAAACATGTCCAAAACCAATTGGATTAGTGTATTTAGAACCCTTATCACCTTAACCTCGAAACACATCAATGTGGGACCTCTTAAATCCGAATACCATTTTAAAATAAAGTGACATTTTTTTACCTTCCAAGAGTGCCCCTCCTCTCCTCTAATAAAAGGCCCCCACCTCTACCTCCTTACCCACACTCGAAAAGCCTTTGTCTCGGAAAACCTCTTCACATTTTGTCTCTCCACATCCGTCTCTTACTCCTTGAAGCCTCACTTCGGGCAGAAGTCTCTCAATGAAGCCTTTGAGCTCAAACCAAAGGGAGTTACCCGATTTTAAGGTAATGTCTTCACTTGAGTCCTTTTGTTTCATTATGCTTCTACAACCCCCTAAACTCTTTTTATTCATTTCTTTTGTAACAAATATAGTATCATAAATATAATAGTATGTTTTTATAACAAGGATTCGAGCTACACTTTCACACACCTACATCTAATGGTTAAAGAACATATTGTTTCCGTGGATGGCGAATTTCGGCCTCCCGAAACGATGATTGTTCAACATTATTTTAACACCTTCAAAGGTGGCCATTAAAATGACACTATATTAATATTTGATATATAATATGTTTATGTTTTCCTTAAGCTTATTTATTTTTCATTTTGGGCATACCTTTATGGTTTCCATTATGGGTAAACGCGATATCTTCATTTCGGGAAGTGCGGAAAAACGCCCCCTCAAAGTGATGTGATTCGTTAATGCCATATGTGGGACGTATAAAGGATGGATTTAAAGTTATTATATATGATGTTATAGTGGAATTATAATATACCTCTATATCATTATTATTCCATTCCATAAAAATATGAAATAAAAATGAAAGTAGCGTTCATGCGTACGTACGGATTACCATCTCCATGAACGGTTCATTTCATTTCTTATCCCCAAATGTAATGTACTATTATAAGTACATGTATATAATGTATATATATGATGAATAATACATCTAAATGGTGAATATAATTCTGGAATTAAAATATACATACCTCTCATTTAGTTTTAATTCCATTAATATGACATAGAAATTAAAGTAGCATTTATGTGTACGTACGGCTTACCGTCTCCATGAACGGTGCATTTCATTTCTTACCTCTAAATGATTATGTAATATTATAAATAAATTTATATTATGGATATATATGATATATATGATATCCAAATCATTAGTATAATTCTGGATATAATGAACATTTGACCACACGAACAACATGTAATTGTAAGAAGTCTACTTTCAACTTAAGAACCAAATATCGACAATACAAACATTATTAACATAAATGATTACATAGTGTTTATATCATGGAAATAAGTGATCTAAAAGGAATAATGAACTAGAAAGAGGTTCTTAATAAAGTTGAAATTATCTCAAGTTTATTATTCAGGACGTTAAAGAACGATCGAGTCAAGTCGGACTCTAGGTAAGGGATCCTACTCCTCTCTTTCTTTTTAAGTACACTCTTTTATGTAATTCCTTTTAAGCTCATAATTATTGTGATTGGGATGTTCTTTTATATTAATCTTACTTTAATTTTTATGTTCATATGAAGAGAGACCCTATTCTCTCTCATCAATCCATTTTGGATGTTTTGAGTGGCGCTGTTAGGCTGCCGAATTTTCGTAAGAGATCTAACCTCTCTCTTTATCTTTAAGTAGTCTCCTTTATGTCACTTATTTTAAGCTCCTCTTTGTTATTATGGGTGATGTTATTTTATATTCCAATTGTTGTAAATTTTATTATAATATGATGAGATACTCTATTTTATCTCATCAATCCATTTTTGGATGTTTTAAGTGGCGCCGTTAGGCTGCCGAGTTTTTGTAAGGGAGTTTTCATCTCACTTTTATTCCCATGAGATTTATGCTACATTTGCCACAATTTCCTTTGAGTGGTGTATGTACTGCCCATTATTTTACTCATTTTGTAATATACATTTTCTTATGAGTATTTACATCAATGTTGTATTGTCCTTCTTTCACGAGTTGTATGTTTCGAAAGATACCCATGTCGGTAAGGGAACCATTCACCCTCTTCTTTTTAAAAGACTTTTTTTATTGGGTCATTTAATTTACATATTGTTATGTTGGGATATTTCCTCATATATCCTTATTGATGTAAATTTTATGTCCAAGTGATGAGATACCCTTTTTTTATCTCTCATCAACTCATTTTGATGTGACGCCGTTAGGATGTCAAGGGAACTTCTTAACCCAATTTCAATTTCTTTAGGTTCAACATGTAGTTATTGAATATGTAATTCTTTGAATATATGTGAATGACCTTTGATTATTTTACACTTTATATTGACTTATATTTAGTGTATTCGTTTTTCACACATAATTATGTAATTGATTTATCCTTAAACAAAGGATACCGTCTTTGTATGGGACTTCGTCTCAATCTCCTTTTATTGAGGCATATTTTGTTTTATAAAGAACCTTATTTTATACAGTGTATAAACCCATTTGGCTTTTACGTTTATTCAAAAGGAATCCTTTTTTATACGAAGTGTTTTACTACACGACAAAAGGTAATGTTTTTGTCGTACATATGCGGCAACAACGACTTCTCCGCCGCCGTGACCGTTATTTGAGTTTCGGCTTCCTCTACAAGCCATACTTTTTTTTAAAAGAAAAATAAATAAAATGTTTTACTTTTCTTTTATTTTGTTATTGAAAATTGTTTTCATTATGTTTTTATATCAATGTGTTGTATTTATATATTTTGATTTAAAGGTGGAAATGTTATGTTTCCGTTATGCATGTTTTATGTGATACGATTATGTTGAGGTTCATGGGCATTATTATGAAGATGGGTGGTTCCATGATAAACTAAGGGCGGGTGAGCCCGATATAGCTCTCCAATGAATTGGGTAACACGAAGGAGTGAAACGTTATGGTTTCTCCGAAGGGATTTATGTAATATACTGATATGGGTATTCCAAACGTAACCAAGAGGGTTACTCCATATGTAAGAATGTTATGAATGCCTCAAGTTACCTTTAGGTATTATGATTTCTATGATTTATTCATGGTTTGATGAGATATGTTAAAGTGCCTATGTTTTATGGGTAATGTATGATTTCATTCTTATGTATATATGAACTCATTTTTCCTTTCCATATTTTTATAACACATACTGAGCTTTTTATGCTCATCCGATGTTTTTGAAATGTTTTTCACATGTCAAGGGAAAGGTACATGATGTGATGATAGTGTCAAGGATGTGTCAAGAAAGAATCCGTGTTTTATTTTAAATATGTTTCTGTTGATTGGAAGAAAAAATATTGTCTTTTATGTAACCACTTTGTTTTAATGTGGAATGTAATGCATGTTTCATGATCTAATTCTCTAAAACTCTAAACCTAAAAAAGATCCTCAATGTGTAATATTGTAATAACTCACGATTAATTAAGGTTTAAGGCTGGGGCCTTATAGTTGGTATCGAAGGTCGGTTTAGATAACTTTAGAGGATAGGGTATTCTTTAAGCATAAGTGACATTAACATAATGGTTAGGATTTCAGAAAGAGTCCTAGTTTTAGATAAAGTGAATGAGTAAGTATATCTTAGTGTTTACCTTCCTCATTAGTACATGATGGTTTTGTTGATATACTCACACTGAAATTTCTGTTTTTCGTGAATGGATGGATCTAGCAGGCACCAGAGAGACAACATGTTTGAAGGAAACTGTGGTGGTTCTCTGAATAAGATACTAGATAAAATGGAGGATTCAATGAGGAAACTCGTGGTTGTTCTAAACCAAATATCAAGGAGTCATGATCAACCACTTGATCCTTGGTATGTTCTGTAATGCATCATGTACGAGATGACCAATCGATGTGGAAGTTCAGGTAATAATTATAAAGGTAACCATTAGTGTTTATATGATCCTTACTTTTGAGGTAATTATGGGTTATTATATGATATGCTAGAAAATGAAAGGCATGAGATAAAATTGAGGTTAAAATATGTTATGATCATTTATGAAGATTTTATCTCCTTTTGGGAAATGATTTAAGAATTATATAGTTTTGGAAAAAGGACAACACGCAGACCGTGTGACAACCCATCGCGTCGGACAAAGCTGCAGGAATCGAACCCACAACCAAAGTGCGACTGGTATTTATCACCTACTACTGGACTACGTGAAGTCCCTAGTTAGTTTGACTGATTCTTTTTAGTTATATGATTTTATTAATTAATAGTAAGTTGATTTTGGGTTATTTATGAAAATGATTAACCTATCATGGAGGATATGTGATTAGGTTAATTACTTTTCAATATGAGACTTTAGGAGCAACTGATGTTGTTTGGAGATAAATGTTACGATTTAACTTGGAAGACTATGTGACTAAATCCTTAAAATATCTGGTTTTAAATCTTACATTGGTTTACTTTGAAGAATTTTATGGACAAATTGTTTATCGGATGGTCCTTGTTGAACTTTGGGATTTTTTGGACAAATTTTGGAGATTAAGCATAGATTTTCGTTTTAATGGGTTATCCTTTTCTGGATTATCTGACCTTGTACTAACCTTTTTGGTTTTGGTTTTGGTTAAAGCCTAAAAAAATTGGATGTATATAGTTCTCTTTGGTGGATTAGGTGATTCTCTAGAAGTTGATTATAGTACTCTTAATGTGAACAAGTCTCCCTAAATACTCATCTTTTGGAAAAAATATGAGTTTGATTAAGGAATCTAGTAAAAGATGAAAGTCAATATGATAAGGGATTATGTTTCCTTATGAATAAATTCCTCCATAAAAAGTAACTTAAAACAAAAATGTTGTCTATTAACTTTTCCTACTGGTGAATCGAATACCGTTTAACCCATCACAAGTTTGTGATTTTATTATGGTTAACTTTCTCCTAGACATGTTTACTATCACTCTCTCTCAAGAAAATTACCCTTTTCTTTTCTTCCATGTCCATGTTTTTCTACTTATGGGTTAACTCGGGTGACCTCTGTACTTATCTTCCATTATTTTAAAGTGATTGTTTTACCGAATCTTGTTCTAATGTGGGACTTTCAAGGATGTTTCCAAGCTCAATTTTAAAAATTGCAAGGATGCAATTCCCAAAAGGGGGGAAGGATGTAACACCCCAGGTAAATAAAGAATATTACATTTTCATATTTATCCATATTTGTGAATAAATTATTAATATGACTTTAAAGGGGACGCTATGCTCGATGGCGTACCCAACACGCAACAATGAGTTTCTTGGGAATCTTACGTTGCACTCTAATAATAAAATAATATTATTTTAAATGGTAGTTAACATGTAGCCGTTGTATTGGCGGGAATGGATAGAAATAACTTAAATATTATTATATATGTTTTTAAATGTTTTTACAGTTATCCAATAAAATATAAAGGCATAAAATACGGAAAGAATTCAATTTTAGGCGTATATGCCCTAGTTTTCACTAAAGGTTCACTTATCGCCTTTTGATGGAGAACCGTCATTAAATATAGTTTTGTTCACTCTTATACATCATTTTGTACCAAATAGAACTCTTCTTAAAAATTTGGACATAAAAATTTACTTTGTGTAAATTTTTGGTATCTTTCTGATTAAGTTCATTTTTTAATAAATAGTGTAAAATGTTGTATTTTAATTCAAAACCTCTTATTAATATAATTTATTTATATGATTATATTATCTTTTGAATTGTTTTTAAAGTGAAATTAGAATATATTATTACCGTTAAATCCAATAGTGGTCGTTGGAATTTATTTCACTTTGAAATCAGACTTAAACTAGTGTCAATCTTTTGATACTTATTGTTTCATAAAAACACGCTATTTGCTCTGACAGTAGAAATTAATTATTAAATAAAATAATGTGAATTATATGTTTTGAATTTTGTAAAATAGGCTTCATTTTTGAATTCGGAATATCAAATATATCTTAGGGTGAATTTTTGGGATTTTTCTGAAAAACTTCAATTTTTGATGAATAGTGAAACGACTAAGTGGTACTTATAAAAACTTATTTTTCCGTTTAAATGAAATTTTTCCATCTTTGTGTTTTTAATTTAAAAAATCTTACATACATGGTTGTCATTAAGAAGTAAAATGTGGTTCAATGGGATAAAAATAAATTTTTGGTGAATAGTAACTTATTAAGTTTTTAATTGCGATTAGAGGTAATTAGTGTAGTTTAAGGTAAAAATAATGTTTTAATAATATGAAATGAACTTTACACATGTCCTAACCTCATTGTATGTGTCATGGACGACCAAGAAAACCCATGGGTCAACTTTTGGACCCCATGAAGCCACTTTGGTTTGAAAATGACATTAATATTTTTTTATTTAAAGTTAAAGTAAAAATGAGACAAACATGAAATGTTTTACTAAAACAATTTTTACATGGGGTTATACAAATAGGATTTTTGACTATAAATATTCATTGGAAAGCTAATAATATTTCCTACATCATTGTATTTTTTTATAATTTTTAGACATTAAATAAATTAAATTATTAATGACATCATGATGATGCAGCGATAACCTCATTATTTAACGATTTAAATAAAATGGAAATATAATGTAATATCTAAGACCTAAACATGTCCAAAACCTATTGGATGAGTGTATTTAGAACACTTATCATCTTATCCTATAAACACATCAATTTGGAACCTCTTAAATCTGAATTCCATTTTAAAATAAAGTGACTTTTCTTTACCTTCCAAGAGTGCCCCTCCTCTCCTCTTATAAAAGGCCACCACCTCTACCTCCTTACCCACACTCCCAAAGCCTTTGTCTCAGCCTACCTCTTCCCATTTTGCCTATACACTTCCCTATATTTCTCCTTGAAGCCTCACATTGGGCAGAAGTCTTCCCATGGAATCCTTTGAGCTCAAACCAAAGGGAGTTACCCGATTTTAATGTAATGTCTTCACTTGAGTCCTTTTGTTTTATTTTGCTTCTCCAACCCCCTAAACTCTTCTTATTCATTTATTTTTTAACAACTATAGTATAATAAATATAATAGGATTTTGTTATAATAAGGATTCGAGCTACACTTTCACACACCTACATATAATGGTTAATGAACATACTGTTTCCGTGGATGGCGAATTTCGGCCTCCCGAAACGATGATTGTTCAACATTGTTTTAACACATTCAAAGGTGGCCATTAAGATGACACTATATTTATATGTGATATATAATAATTTTATGATTTCCTTAAGATTGTGTATTTTTAATTTTGGGCATACCTTTATGGTTTCCATTTTGGGTAAACGCGATATCTTCATGCGTACGTACGGCTTACCGTCTCCATGAACGGTGCATTTCATTTCTTATCCCCAAATGTAATATAATATTATAAGTGCCTGTATATAATAGATATATATGATGAATGATAAATATAAATTATGAATATAATTCTGTAATTAAAATATACATACCTCTCATTTAGTTTTAATTCCATTAATATGACATAGAAATGAAAGTAGCACTCATGCGTACGTACGACTTACCGTCTCCATGAACGGTGAATTTCATTTATTACCTCTAAATGATTATGTAATATTATAAATACATGTATATTATGGATATATATGATATATATGATATCCAAATCATGAATATAATTCTGGATATAATGAACATTTGACCACACGAACAACATGTAATTGTAAGAAATCCACTTTCGACATAAGAACCAAATATCGACAAAACAAACATTATTAACTTAAATGATTACATAATGTTTATAACATGTCAGTAAGTGATATAAAAGGAATAATTAACTAGAAAAAGGTTCTTAATAAAGTGTAAATTAACTCAAGTTTATTATTCAGGACGTTAAAGAACGGTCGAGTCAAGTCAGACTCGAGGTAAGGGATCCTACTCCTCTCTTTCTTTTTAAGTACACTCTTTTATGTCATTACTTATAAGCTCATATTTCTTGTGATTGGGATGTTATTTTATATTACTCTTACTGTAATTTTTATGTTCATATGATGAGAAAACCTATTCTCTCTCATCAATCCATTTTAGAAGTTTTGAGTGGCACCGTTAGGCTGCCGGATTTTCGTAAGAGATCTAACCTCTCTCTTTCTCTTTAAGTACTCTCATTTATGTCACTTCTTTTAATCTCCTCTTTGTTATGATGGGGGAGGTTATTTTATATTCCTCTTTTTGTAAATTTTATTGTAATATGATGAGATACTCTATTTGATCTCATCAATACATTTTTGGTTGTTTTAAGTGGCGTCGTTAGGCTGCCGAGTTTTCGTAAGGGATTTTTCATCTCACCTTTATTCTCGTGAGATTTATGCTACATTTGCCACAATTTCCTTTGAGTGTTGTATGTACTGCTCATTATTTTACTAATTTTTTAATATAATTTATTTTATGAGTATTTACATCAATGTTGTATTGTTCTTCTTTTGCGAGGTGTATGTTTCGAAATATACCCATGTCGGTAAGTGAACCTTTCACCCTCCTCTTTTCAAAAGACTTCTTTTGTTAGGTCTTTTAATTTACATATTGTTATGTTGGGATATGTCCTCATATATCCTTATTGATGTAAATTTTATGTCCAAGTGATGAGATACCCTTTTTTTATCTCTCATCAACTCATTTTGATGTGACGTCGTTAGGCTGTCAAGGGAACTTCTTAACCCAATTTCAATTTCGTTAGGTTCAACATGTAGTTATTGAATATGTCATCCTTTAAATATGTGTGAATGACCTTTGATTATTTTACACTTAATATTGACTTATATTTGGTGTATTCGTTTGTCACACATAATTATGTAATTGATTTATCCTTAATCCAAGGATACCGTCTTTGTATGGGACTTCGTCTCAATCTCCTTTCATTGAGGCATATTTTGTTTTATACACAACCTTATTTTATACGGTGTATAAACCCATTTGACTTTTACGTTTATTCAAAAGGAATCTTTTTTTATATCACGCGTTTTACTAAACGACAAAAGGTAATGTTTTTTTCGTACGTATGCGGCGACAACGACTTCACTGCCGCCGTGACCGTTATTTGAGTTTCGGCTTCCTCTACAAGCCATACTTTTTTTTAAATGAAAAATAAATACCATGTTTTACTTTTCTTTTATTTTTATATTGAAAATTGTTTTCATAATGTTTTTATATCAATGTGTTGTATTGAAATCTTATGATTGAGAGGTGGAAATGTTATGTTTCCTTTATGCATGTTTTATGTGATACGATTATGTTGAGGTTATTGGGCATTATTATGAAGACGGGTGGTTCCGTGATAAACTAAGGGCGGGTGAGCCCGATATAGCTCTTCAATGCATTGGGTAACGCGAAGGAGTGAAACGTTAAGGTTTCTCTGAAGAGAGTTAGGGAATATACTATGATGGGTATTCCAAACGTAACCAAGAGGGTTACTATGACAACCCTGCTTTTTATTACAACTTAAACATGCTTTATTACATAAAAATTCACTTGATACAACAAAGAAGATCGAGAGGTTTAGTGTCTTTGGGGCTTAGGATCATTACATAAAAACTTTAAACTTGCAATACAATATCCTTATTGAAAACTTCCTTTACATGACCACTACATTCCTTCGTACTTAGCATTGCATGGGATAACCTGAGGACATGCATAAGAAAAGGGTGAGCTATAAAGCCCAGTAAGGGAGTACACAATGAATAACATGAGGAGTACAATACATGTTAGGAAATATGCATATCAATAGATCATAAGAGAGACATGAACATAAAGGAATGATAAATCATGATAATCATAACATGGAAATGTGGCAACAACACTTAACATTGAATTAGCATGAGCCAAGGCTCATTGCACATGGAGCATGAGTAGACCCTCATTGCACTTGAAGCACGAGTAAACCCTCGTTGCACTTGAATTAGCATGAGTCAACACTCATTGCACATGAAGTATCATGATACTATACTTTACCCAATGCATTGGAGCGCTATCAGGGCGCACCCTTCTTAAACATTTCATTTCATGCATAAGTGTGCCACATGGATCATAAAACATGGATTCATAAAACATAATCATTTATTCCACGATAAAGGAATGTGGAATTCATACATGAAACTTTACAATCAATAAGTAAATGTGCATAAAGGTTAATACCCTTTATGGAGAAATGGGCATGGTATTCACTACACAATGATATTGGCTTAGAAAATCGGTGTGATTTCGGCAGCATAATGGCGTGACATAAGAATTCATAAAAAAGGATGATGAGAGAGAAAGGGGTTCCTCATCATATTTACATGTAATGGATAGTAAGAAGGTCATATAGATACATGTCCCAACAATTGAAAAGGAATTTAGATTCATGATACAAAAGTATTGCTTGAATATAGAAGAGGAGAAAAAGGTTCCTTTCGGAATTTCGGCATAGTAACGGATGTACATGGGAGGCATTTAATGAGAGAGAAAGGGGTCTCCCATCATTAAAACAATAAGAGGGCAGTATGGGAGAGGTGGGAAACCATACCCCAACATTCATAAATGAAATTAAAAGGGCAATACAACTTAAAGAAAATTGACAAAAATGAGAAAGGAAGAAAAACCCTTACTTGGAAGTGTGCTTCCAAAGCCTAGAGAGAGGCTTGTGAGAGGCTTCTTGGGAGCTTGGGGCACCTTGGGAGGATTCTAGAGAGAGTAGGGCAGAGGTTGGACGAACTTCAAGGGCTTTGAGTGAGGAGGAAGTGGGAGCTTGGGTGGGTTTATATAGGAAAGGTGAGAGAATTCTTTATTATTTAGGTTTGGGACCCCTTATATTAAAATAATCCAAACCACAAACCATCCCATGGTATTTGCCCATGGTTTCTGGAAAAGGAAAGAGGAAAAAAATATTTTACAAGTCCAAGGTCCGAACTTATTAAAAAATTAGGGTTGCTTATGTGGAGGTGAGTCACACTCCCATGGAAATTAATTTAAAAAGGCAAAGTGTTGAATAAGTCTTGAGGGCTCCATTAATGCTTTGAAAAGTGAGTCAAACAAACACAAAACCTCATTATTTTAATGATAAAACACATATTGGGCGAAAATAAGGATTATGGTATTTTATTACATCACCATTGGGTCATTATGATGTCATAAAACACATTATATATTTAAATGGTATTTAATTTTTACCCAAAAATTTGACTGTCTCAGAAAATTATGAAAAATTCACCGTTGGATAATTTCGACGTCCTGATTCCAAAAATAATATTTATTTTATCTAAATAATTTTATAAATATTTGAATTTTCACTTTTAAAATAAAAACCGACATTCATAAAAAATTCACGGGTTTTGACAGAAATGGCTTTCAAACCTTGATAAAAATTTTAATTGCATTCATAAAATTATAAGATCATTTATATTTAATAAAAATTAATTTAATATTAATAATAATATTTTATTAAAATATTATTTAATTCAAAAATCCTTTAATTTAATAAAATATTATTCTTAATTAAATAATAACTAAAAACATCATTTGTACTTTAAAAACTAATTACAATGCATCAAAAATGACTAGAAAATATAATCATTATTATATAAAAAATAATGTACATGAACATGGTGCTACATATTTGTTACATAACCCCTTAGAATAGCCGCATAAGACCTAAGGGTAAGGTGTGCGATGGTGACAGACTCTTGGGGTTGCTCGGATAACATCGCTCGAGTGGTGATCTCTATCAACTTCCATTTTTCCCGTAGACGATCACGTTCGAGCTTGACTTGATGAAGCTCAGCTTGGGCTTGGTCAAGGGCAAAGCCCAAAGACGCCACCTCCTTTCTGAGCTCCGACAAATGGGATTCGTAAGGGGCAATTCTACTGGATGAGGCCATCGCTTCCTTTGTCTGAGTAGAAAATTGGTTCGTTAAAGCCTTATATTTAAACTACCCAGATGATCACTGTTCAACGGTTATAAAAGTAAAGGTCACAAATATTAACGTAAAACTTAAAGAAGTTGACATCTTATAAAAACATTTTTCATAAAGAAACATTTAACTGGATCAAGAGGGATTTTCCATTAACGAAACTTTGGGTCGTTACAATATTCCCCCCTTAAGAAATTTCGCCCTCGAAATTTTCCTTTTCCCACACTAAAACAAATGTGGGTAACTTAGCTTCATCATATCCTCCGACTCCCAAGTTGCTTATTCAAACTTGTGGTTTCTCCACAACACCATGACGAGGGGCATTGTCTTATTTCGTAGAACTTTTTCTCTACGATCTAAGATCTTCACTGGTTGCTCCTCATAAGAAAGATCGTCTTCTAATTGTACCACCTCGGAAGAGAGTACATGTGAAGGGTCTGGTATGTACTTCCTTAAGAGGGATACATGGAAGACATCATGCACCTTGGCCATAGTAGGTGGAAGTGCTAGTCGATAGGCCACAACCCCAACACGATCAAGAATCTCGAATGGGCCGATGTACCTTGGACTTAACTTCCCTTTCTTTCCAAACCTCATGTCCTTCTTCCACGGAGATATGCGTAAAAACACCATGTCTCCGACTTTAAACTCAAGGTCTCGTCGACGATTATCGGCATAACTCTTCTGTTGACTTTGGGCTGCCTTGATATGCTGGTGAATGGTTTTCACCTTCTCCACCATTTCTTCGACCATTTCTGGTCCAAGCAGCTTACGTTCACCGACCTCATCCCAACATGCCGGTGTTCTACACCTTTTCCCATACAGGGCTTCATATGGTGCCATTTGGATGCTCGAGTGGAAACTATTATTATAAGAGAACTCAACTAGAGGAAGATGTTGATCCCATCCTCCTTTAAAGTCCATTGAGCACGCTCTCAACATATCCTCAAGTGTTTGGATAGTCCGCTCGGATTGGCCATCAGTTTGAGGATGATAGGCCGTACTGAAGTTCAGTTCAGTATTCAGAGCATGTTGAAGACTCTTCCAAAACATAGAGGTAAATCTTGGATCTCGGTCAGACACAATAGATAGTGGTACTCCATGCAACCGTACCACTTCCCTGATATATATCCGTGCCAGTTGATCCAAAGAGAAATCCTCTCGAATAGCAATGAAGTGTGCAGTCTTTGTAAGACGATCCACAATAACCCAGATTGCATTGTTGCTTTTGGATGTCCTTGGAAGTCCAGTGACGAAGTCCATGGTGATGTTCTCCCATTTCCATTCTGGTATGGGCAATGGTTGCATCATCCCCTTAGACTTCTGCCTCTCTGCATTCACTTGCTGACACACAAGGCACTTTGATGTATATTCGGCGATCTCCTTCTTCATATTATCCCACCAAATGTTTTCTCGGAGATCTCGATACATCTTTGTGCTCCCTGGGTGAATAGAGAAATTTGAACTATGTGCATCATCCAAAAGTTCCTTCTTCAGCTCCGAACTTGATGGGACACATAGTCTTTTCCCAAACCGCACAATTCCTTCTTTATTAACATTAAACTCTGAGGATTTTCCCTTTTTGATAGCTTCCACTTTTTCTTGGGTTCTCGCATCATCCTTTTGAGCATCCTTTAACCTTTCCAAAAGAGATGGTTGAGCAATCATTTGTGAAAGGATTGATGATGTTCCCTTCTTTATGATTCCCACGTCCATCTTCATCATGTCTAAGAAGATTGGATCCTTCTCAATTCTCATCATTGATAGAATTGCTGGATCCTTTCTACTTAGGGCATCCGCTACCTTGTTCGCCTTCCCAGGGTGGTAATGTATTGAACAGTCATAATCCTTTATGAGATCTATCCATCTTCTCTGGCGCATATTAAGCTCTTTCTGTGTGAATATATATTTAAGACTCTTGTGGTCAGTATATATCTCACATTTCTCTCCATAGAGATAATGCCGCCAGATTTTCAAGGCAAAGATCACCGCCGCCAACTCCAGATCATGCGTTGGATTGTTTCGCTCATGGATTTTCAACTATCTTGAGGAATTGGATATCACTTTATCATTCTTCATCAGCACAAATCCTAAGCCCTTCTTCGAAGCATCACTGAATACCACAAAAAGCTCCCCACTTGTGGGTAAAGTGAGAACAGGTGCAGTGATAAGCCTCCTTTTCAACTCCTTGAAGCTTTCTTCGCATTCATCCCTCCAAGAAAACTTTACTCCCTTTCGAGTTAGCTTGGTAAGAGGGTTGGACAATCGTGAGAAGTTTCTCACAAATCGTCGATAATATCCAGCTAACCCCAAGAAGCTACGGATATCAGTTACCGATGTTGGCCTCGGCCATCCCTCAATTGCATCTGTTTTGGAGGGGTCCACAGATATCCCATTGCTTGTGATGATATGGCCCAAGAATGAGACCTCCTTCAACCAGAACTCACACTTGCTATACTTGGCATAGAGCTTCTCCTTGCGCAAAGTCTCCAGTACAGTTCTTAAATGCTCCTCATGGTCCTCCTTGGTTTTGGAGTATATTAGAATATCATCTATAAAGACTACCACAAATTTATCTAGGTAATCTCTAAAGACTCTATTCATCAAGTCCATGAATATTTCTGGAGCATTGGTGAGTCCAAAAGGCATTACTATGAATTCATAGTGCCCGTACCTTGTACGAAAAGCAGTCTTGGGGATATCTTCCTTCTTCACCCTTACTTGATAATATCCCGACCGCAAGTCGACCTTGGAGAAGTATTGTTCTCCACGCAGCTGATCAAACAAGTCATCGATTCTTGGGAGAGGATACTTGTTCTTTATTGTGATTTTGTTAATTTCACGATAATCGATGCAAAGCCGCATTGACCCATCCTTCTTCTTGACGAAGAGGACTGGTGCACCCCATGGTGATGCACTTGGGTGTATAAACCCTTTATCCAGATTATCCTGTAGTTGTTTCTTCAGTTCTTCAAGCTCAACCATAGCCATTCTATATGGAGTCTTGGGTATTGGTAGCGCCCCAGGTATAAGTTCAATTGAGAACTCAACATCTCTTCTTGGAGGAAGACCAGGAAGTTCCTCAGGAAATACTTCAGCGAATTCCCTCACAATAGGCATTTCTTCAAGGGTGGTTTCTTCCTTGGACTCAATCATCTGAGCCAGATATGCGTGCTCATAAGGCAGTAATATCCATGCTTGAGATGATGGAGCTAAAGGAGATTCATCTTCCTCCTGACACTTGTAAAGAATCGGGGGTCGATTCTCCATATGGAGTGTGATTTCCCTCTCCCGACAAATTATGTTGGCTCTATATAAGGAAAGCCAATCCATGCCAAGAATTTCATCAAATTACACCAAAGGGAGTATGACGAGGTTCGCTGGGAAATTCAATCCACAGATTATAACAGGGGAGGACTTATACTCATGGGATGCAATGATTGCCCCATTATTCGTACTCACCGACATCTTTACTTCCATGATTTGTGGTGGTGCAGGGATTGTTCTACTAAACTTTTGAGATATAAAAGAATGCGTAGAGACTGAATCAAAAAGTACGTTTGCTATTCTTGAATGAATAACTAGCGTACCTATCACCACTTCGTTGTCGGTGTTCACTTCGGCAGAAGTGATGGCAAAAGCTCTTCCTTGCTGTCTTGGAGGTTGTTTATTGCCTCCGATAACCCTTGGATTAGGGCACTGATTCGCAAAATGACCCGGTTCTTTGCATTTGAAGCATTGAACAACGCGTTGAGGTTCGAACAGAGCGTTCCTCCCCTCCGTCGCAGCCGCGGGTCCTTCTTGCTGACAGTTAACAGCTAGGTGCCCTTCTCTTCCACACTTGAAGCATTTTCTTGTCCCCCTAAGGCAATTTCCAGGGTGCTTTTTTCCACACTTTTGGCAAGTGGGGTGCTGGAATTTCTTAGCGCCGTTGGATTTATCCATCGGACCACCGGCATTGAAGTCCACCTTCCGCTTCTTGTCCCCATGATACCCCTGTGATTCTCCGATCTCCATTTCAACCTTGAGGGCACATCAGACAATTTCCTCATAGCCGTCGAAGTCACGGATCGCTAATGCTTTCCGCAAGCTAGGCTTCAGCCCACCAAAGAAGCGGTCAACATTGCATTCGGGGGTAACGACAAAGCCGGAAGCGTATCGTGCAAGCCTTGTGAAGTTTGCCTCGTACGCTCCCACAGATTCCTCATCTTTCTGCTTGAGGGAAAGGAAGTCCCTTTCCATCTTAAGACGGAGGGTGTGTGGAAAATATTTATCGAAAAACATCTTCTGGAATACCTTCCATTCCAAAGCCTCGATCTCCTCCTCAGGCTTCGTATTTTTGATCAACGTCCACCATTGATCAGCTTCACCTTCCATACGATAAGCCGCCAGGAGAACCTTCTCTTTTTCAGAGCATTGGAGGATGGAGAATATCTTTTCAATGGAGTTGATCCATTGTTCAGCAATCGTGGGATCGGATGATCCACTAAAAGTAGGAGGCCTTTATCTCATGAAGCTTTCAATAGCGACTTGTTCTTTCTTAGGGGGGGTTGAACGTTCCTCTTGACCAGTGTTTCTATTCAAAACTTGAGTTAGCTGAGAGAGAAGCGTGACAAAGTTCGCGATTCCCGCTCCCATTGGATTGGGCATCTCATAAGTACAATCATCACACTGATCTTCACAACGGTTGATAGCCCGAGTTCTCCTATTACCGGCCATTGGCTGGAATAAAAGGAAAGTTAGGGGTAACACATAAAGTGTAATCCAAAGACAAAAGTTGATGACTTATAAATAAACTTTAATCTCTTTAACTCATGAGTCTATAGGATTCAATCCAGGCTTTTCATGATCTTCCTTCTAACATATATTCTTAGGGGCATTTTTCCCTTAATAAGGGTTCATACTAAGATTGTGAATTTATCAAAACATATCCCCCGGGAGTGTCGTAACCAAGAGTGCAGCAAGGCCCGTTGTCGTGCACCAGTTCCCGTTCGAGTCTAGCTCAAAGCGGTGTTTTCGGGTTTTACCCCTAGGATACATCTGTGCCAGAGCCGCCTCTACCTGCTCGTATCCAGACAGGGATGTATTTGTTTAATAAAACACTTACTTAGTATTTAACAAAACTTAGGGATGTTTTTATTATGCTTAGTCTTGTATCTAAGGCTTTACTAGGGTTTCCTAATCCCAAAAATAACTAAACCTATCCTTTGACACCAACTATGACAACCCTGCTTTTTATTACAACTTAAACATGCTTTATTACATAAAACATCACTTGATACAACAAAGAAGATCGAGAGGTTTAGTGTCTTTGGGGCTTAGGATCATTACATAAAAACTTTAAACTTGCAATACAACATCCTTATTGAAAACATCCTTTACATGACCACTACATTCCTTCGTACTTAGCATTGCATGGGATAACCTGAGGACATGCATAAGAAAAGGGTGAGCTATAAAGCCCAGTAAGGGAGTACACAATGAATAACATGAGGAGTACAATACATGTTAGGCAATAGGCATATCAATAGAGCATAAGAGAGACATGAACATAAAGGCATGATAAAGCATGATAATCATAACATGGAAATGTGGAAACAACACTTAACATTGAATTGGCATGAGCCAAGGCTCATTGCACATGGAGAATGAGTAGACCCTCATTGCACTTGAAGAACGAGTAAACCCTCGTTTCACTTGAATTAGCATGAGTCAACACTCATTGCACATGACGTATCATGATACTATACTTTACCCAATGCATTGGAGCGCTATCAGGGCGCACCCTTCTTAAACATTTCATTTCATGCATAAGTGTGCCACATGGATAATAAAACATGGATTCATAAAACATAATCATTTATTCCACGATAAAGGAATGTGGAATTCATACATGAAACTTTACAATCAATAAGTAAATGTGCATAAAGGTGAATACCCTTGATGGAGAAATGGGCATGGTATTCACTACACAATGATATTGGCTTAGAAAATCGGTGTGATTTCGGCAGCCTAACGGCGTGACATAAGAATTCATAAAAAAGGCTGATGAGAGAGAAAGGGGTTCCTCATCATATTTACATGTAATGGACAGTAAGAAGGTCATATAGATACATGTCCCAACAATTGAAAAGGAATTTAGATTCATGATACAAAAGTATTTCTTGAATATAGAAGAGGAGAAAAAGGTTCCTTTCGGAATTTCGGCATAGTAACGGGTGTACATGGGAGGCATTTAATGAGAGAGAAAGGGGTCTCCCATCATTCAAACAATAAGAGGGCAGTATGGGAGAGGTGCGAAACCATACCCCAACATTAATAAATGAAATTAAAAGGGCAATACAACTTAAAGAAAATTGACAAAAATGAGAAAGGAAGAAAAACCCTTACTTGGAAGTGTGCTTCCAAAGCCTAGAGAGAGGCTTGTGAGAGGATTCTTAGGAGCTTGGGGCACCTTGGGAGGATTCTAGAGAGAGTAGGGAAGAGGTTGGACGAACTTCAAGGGCTTTGAGTGAGGAGGAAGTGGGAGCTTGGGTGGGTTTATATAGGAAAGGTGAGAGAATTCTTTATTATTTAGGTTTGAGACCCCTTATATTAAAATAATCCAAACCACAAACCATCCCATGGTATTTGCCCATGGTTTATGGGAAAGGAAAGAGGAAAACAATATTTTACAAGGCCAAGGTCCGAACTTATTAAAAAATTAGGGTTGCTTATGTGGAGGTGAGTCACACTCCCATGGAAATTAATTTAAAAAGGCAAAGTGTTGAATAAGTCTTGAGGGCTCCATTAATGCTTTGAAAAGTGAGTCAAACAAACCCAAAACCTCATTATTTTAATGATAAAACACATATTGTCCGAACATAAGGGTTATGGTATTTTATTACATCACCATTGGGTCATTATGATGTCATAAAACACATTATATATTTAAATGGTATTTAATTTTTACCCAAAAATTTGACTGTCTCAGAAAATTATGAAAAATTCACCGTTGGATAATTTCGACGTCCTGATTCCAAAAATAATATTTATTTTATCTAAATAATTTTCTAAATATGTGAATTTTCACTTTTAAAATAAAAACCGACATTCATAAAAAATTCACGGGTTTTGACAGAATTGGCTTTCAAACCTTGATAAAAATTTTAATTGCATTCATAAAATTATAAGATCATTTATATTTAATAAAAAGTAATTTAATATTAATAATAATATTTTATTAAAATATTATTTAATTCAAAAATCCTTTAATTTAATAAAATATAATTCTTAATTAAATAATATCTAAAAACATCATTTGTACTTTAAAAACTAATTACAATGCATCAAAAATGACTAGAAATTATATTCATTATTATATACAAAATAATGTACATGAACATGGTGCTACATATTTGTTACATAACCCCTTAAAATAGCCGCATAAGACCTAAGGGTAAGGTGTGCGATGGTGACAGACTCTTGGGGTTGCTCGGATAACATCGCTCGAGTGGTGATCTCTATCAACTTCCATTTTTCTCGTAGACGATCACGTTCGAGCTTGACTTGATGAAGCTCAGCTTGGGCTTGGTCAAGGGAAAATCCCAAAGACGCCACCTCCTTTCCGAGCTC
Source organism: Viscum album (assembly GCA_963277665.1). Lineage (NCBI taxonomy): Eukaryota > Viridiplantae > Streptophyta > Magnoliopsida > Santalales > Viscaceae > Viscum > Viscum album. The sequence goes on along the minus strand of OY728141.1, from coordinate 509,957,790 downwards.
CGACAAATGGGCTTCGTAAGGGGAAATTATACTGGATGAGGCCATCACTTCCTTTGTCTGAGTAGAAAATTGGTTCGTTAAAGCCTTATATTTAAACTACCCAGATGATCACTGTTCAACGACTATAAAAGTAACGGTCACAAATCTTAACGTAAAACTTAAAGAAGTTGACATCTTATAAAAACATTTTTCATAAAGAAACATTTAACTGGATCAAGAGGGATTTTTTTCCATTAACGAAACTTTGGGTCGTTACAGTTACTCCCTACGTAAGAATGTTATGAATGCCTCAAGTTTCCTTTATTTCTTATGATTTCTATGATTTATTCATGGTTTGATGAGGTATTTTAAAGTGCCTATGTTTTATGGGTAAAGTATGATTTCATTCTTATGTATATATGAACTCATGTTTCCTTTCCATATTTTTATAACCCTTACTGATCTTTTTATGCTAATCCCATGTTTTTGAAATGTTTTTCACAGGACAAGGGAAAGGTATATGATGTGATGATAGTGTCAAGGATGTGTCAAGAAAAAATCCGTGTTTTATTTTAAATATGTTTCTGTTGATGGGATGAATGAATATTGTCTTTTATGTAACCACTATGTTTAAATGTGGAATGTAATGCATGTTTCATGATCTAATTCTCTAAAACTCTAAACCTAAAAAGATCCTCAATGTTTAATCTTGTAATAACTCAAGATTAAGTAAGGTTTAAGGCTGGGGCCTTATATATGTAACTTCATTTTAGTTTTTTGTATGAACCTTTTATTTTTATGAATTTTTTTACATTTAATAAAATATTATTTATTTTAATGTATCATTTATGTTAATTTGGATACAATCCACTTTTTTATTTTTAAAATATATCAAAACAACCTGAAAACATAGAACCAATTCTAACAATTTTTACAATAATGTCTATGTTATCTATAAAATTCCTCTATTTCATTGATTAATTAAAATATATTTATTTTATTATTTTTAATATCATTTAATGGATACGTACTTTAATAATTCAATTACTACATCCTTATTATGTCCCCATTTAATTTAATTATTTTATCACAAAATTAAAAATAAATTAGAATTTTGTTGATAAACATATGATATTTCTATGTACTATTTATAGTATACCATATCACTTATATTACCTCATAACAAAAATTATGTAGTAATTAGAATTTGAATGTGAAATTTTTCACAATTCGTTAAATAAAATATTATTAATGACCGAATGTATCTGAAGTGGACAAATAGAATAATATTTTCTTCATAAGGATTATTTTTTCTGAAATAATCTTATCTAATAAAATTAGTACAAGATCAAGGATAATATTATATTATTAAAATATTATTTTTACCTGTAATTGCCCTATTTAACATTAACTGTGTTCAATAAAATCCAAAATTGACTACTCACCAAAAACTATTTTGATCTCATTAGACCAAATGTTTCATTAAAATTACATCCATGCATGTATTTTTTTCTAAATTCAATTCATAGAAGAGTAAAAATTACTTTTTATGCAAATCTCATAGATGTGGCTAGAAGGCGGGTAAAAGAGTCATTCAAAAGGTCAATAAAATTTTAGATCAATTTATTTTATAAAATCATTCCAATGAACCATTTAGATTAATATATGTATAATTTATCTATTTTGACATTAAAATCAATTTATAGTAAAATAATTGTTTAAATGAAAAATTTCGGTTTTTACCAACAATGTAGTATTTTTCATTTTTCGTCAAAAATTGAAACATTTCTGAAAAATACCAAAAAAATCAACCTAAGATAATTTTGATGTTAGGAAATAAAAAATTAAGTTAATTTTGGAAAATAAAATTTTTAAATCTCATAATTTTGGTTAATACTATTCAAAAAAAACTTTTTAAATGGGTAGTTTGATAGGTCATGGTGTGCTCAAACTCAATGTTGCATGAAACGGAAGGGGTTGAATTATTTTAAAATTAATATAATGTGGAAGATTGGGGTGTTACATTATTTTCACAATAAAAAAAATTTATCATAAAGATTTTTAGAATATCAAAAAGATTCTTATGGTTCTTCATCATATGTTTTTTAGGTTCTCACATCTCCTCTTCCATTTTATGGTTTCTCCAAAGATATTTTATCAGATGAGTAGTCTGATTTCTCAACAATTGTTCTCAGGTATCAAGATTCTTGATAGGTTTATCAAAATAATATAGATCAGGTTCTAGTTGAATTTCTTCTTATATTAGTACATTCATCAGTTCTGGAATGTATTTACTTAACAAAGATATGTGGAACAGATCATGAACTTTGGAGAGGCTTGGCGACATTGCCAAACAGTAAGCTAAATCTCCAATTTATTCTAGTATTTCAAAAGGTCTTATGTACCTAGGATATATATTAACCTTATTAAAAAACTGTATAACACGCTTCCTTGGAGATAACATCAAGAAAACATGATCTCCCATATGAAATTCCCAATCATTCTTTCGGTTATTAGCACAACTTGTTTTCTTACTAGGAGCTATTTGGATATGGTTCTGAATAGTCTTTACCATTTCTGTTGTTTCCTGATCAAGTTATAAGCCAATCAATTTTCATTCACCAACATCTTCCCAAAAATTCATTGTATTAAATCTCTTTCCACATAAATCTTGATAAGGTGCCATAACAATACTTTAATGGAATATATTATTAGAGGAATATTCGACTAGAGGTAAATACTTGTCCCACATGCCTTGAAAGTCATGTGAACATGATATCAACATGTATTCTAAGCTTTGAATTTTTATTTATGATTGTCTATTAGTTTGAGGGTAGTAGATAATGTTCAATCAAATCTTAGTATTTTGGACCTTCAAAAGACTTTTTTAGAATTATGATGTAAAATGGGGATCATCAACAAAATCAATCAATAGGGGTAAACCATGAACTCTTACAATTTAATTATTATTTATTCTTGATAAATGTTAAAGTTATAAATCTTATCTTATAGAAATAATATGTACTGATTTTTTAAGGCTATCAACAATAACCCATATCGCATCATTACTTCTGGTAATCTTTGGTAGCACCATGGAAAATTCCATCATAATATCACTATGTTTCCACATAGATATATGATGTGGTTTCATGAAACATCTACAATATTGTATTTTAGCATTCACCTATTAAAAAACCAAACCTCTAGACACATAATCATCAATATCCCTATTCATGTTGTCGCACATAAATTTTACCTTCAAATATTTATTCATCTTAGTGACATCAAGGTGTATTGAGAAATTGGAGATATAAGAATCATAAAATAATTCATTTTTAAGCTCAGGTATAGAAGGAATACAAATAATTTTTCCATATTTTAAAATTCTATCTTCCAAATAAAATTCAATAAATCTCCCATCATCCATAACTTTAATTTTATTTAGAAATACTCATCATCGTACTTCGAACTTTTTGTCCTTTCTTGAAAAGATTGTTTGGAAACCATTTACAAAAGTTGTGATGTTTTTCCTTCCATGATAATTCCCATATCCATATTTACAAGATCAATAAACATAGGATCCCTTTTAGCTCTCATTTTTTTAGAACAACACAATGATTTCAACTCAAAGCATTCACCATCTTATTTTCCTTCCTTTGATGGTTGTGTATTGTGAAATAATAATCATTGAGTAGATCAAGCCATCTCATTTGTCTCATATTTAGTTCTTTATATGATAAAATATATTTAAAACTTTTATGATATGTATATATCTCACATCATTCCTTGGAGAGATATTTTCTCTATATATTCAATGAAATGATTACTACAAATAACTAAATATAATGACGTGGGTAGTTTTGTTCATTGATTTTTAATTCCCTTGATGAATAAAATAAAATTCTATCATTCAGTATTATGATACAACCAATTTCTTTCCTTGACCAATAACTATAAATTATAAAACCATAATTTTCAAATGGTAACGTCAACATATGATCAATGAATAATATTATCTTCATCTATTCAAAACACTATACACAATATTTTTTTATAATGAATTAAACCCCATTATATGTGATCTTGGTTAATAGGTTTTCCAATTAGGAAACAATTTCGAAAAAATGCTGATATTAACCAGATAAACTAATAAAAATGTGTGCCTTAGTTATACTTGCTGGTTCTATCCAATCTTTGATGGACATATATTTTTCTGGATAAACAAATATTTCATCCTTCAAGACAATCTTGCCACAAAAATAATTTCTTAAATAAATCATTTTAATTTACTAAGCATCCAATATATCTTATTTCTTATATGATTCCTCAGAAGAGTCCTCTAGTGCTTCTAATATTATTTATATCATTTAAATTATACCAATATATCATAAATAAATACTTTAACAAAATTATCAAGAAATTCGTTGAATAATCTATTCATTATATCCACGAAAATAGAGGGTGTATTAGTCAATCTGAATGGAATTGCTGTAAACTGGTAATTCCCATTCCTGGTTTACAACTTTGTCTTTGAAATATCATCATTCTTTACAACCAATTGATTATATCCAAATTGACTTTCGATAATCCAAAAATATTGATCTCCATGAAGTGGTTAATGAAAAGCATCAATGTGAGGGAGATGATACATTTTCTTTATTACAAAAACATTGATTTCTCTATAGTCAATGCATAGACTCATTGATCAATCTTTCTTCAAAACAAAAAGAACTATGGTTCCCCATGAAGAAAAAGTAGGTTGAATAAATCCATTATTACGAAACACTTCATTTTGATTCATTAGATTTATTAATTCCATGGTGTCCATTCTACAGGGAGTTTTTATATTGGTCATTCATCATGTATTAAATCAATAGAAAAATCAATTTCATACTTTTGGTGTGTCCAGGTAAATATTCAGAAAAAACATTAATGTATTCCTTTAAAATATGAACATCCTCAATTTGAATATTTCATTCTTCATCCCTAGATGTTATTTTATCTTCCTCAATAAGAATCCATTTCAGTAAAGCTACTGGGGGTGGGTTTTGATATGAATTAGGTGATGTATATCATGCTCAAAAGATAATGTATTCTACATCTTCCTCTCAAATCCTAACATTCTTCATCTTGAAAAAAACATTCATATTATATTTTAATATCCAATCCATACTGAGGATTATATAAAAGAAGACCATAGGTTGGATGATATGGATAGTATATAAATCACATTTATACGTCATAATGGGACCACCTTGACACTTCTTTGTTACAATGAGACTTATTTTATAGGGTTCTGACTAACAACTCACTTGTTAATGTGAATTGGAAATATTTAATTTTTAATGAAAGTAATGAAAATATAATAGAATTCGGGGATCCAATAATCAAATAAGTATTTGGATAAATTTGATAAAAGGATTAAATTACTGACCACCACATCATTAAGAACATAAACCTCAGTGGTTTTGATTGCAAAATATTGGCCTTTCTCCCATGGAATTTTCTAGGGAAATCTTCTTTGACCGTTCAAACAATCATTTTCATAATGTCCCATCTCTTTAAAATTGTATCATTGATCATTGGTATCTTCTTTATTACCCTAGAAATCATGATCTCAGTGGCATTTTTCTGTACACTTGTAACAAACTCCCATAAATTTTAGTCATGTAATGGGGTGTTTCATCCATCAATTTCTATAGGGTGTAAATTTTACCTTTCCCTTTGTCACCTTACTTACTTTTCCAAAGTGTTCATGGAACTCTTATTCTCATGATTAACTTCAAAGTCATAAATATGTTGAATTACTTATTGTCTTGATAGCACACGAGGCTATTTCTTCGTACGATGATAAAGATTGTGAGACCAATGCCCATTAGATTAATGGTTTTAGCACCACAAATAATAGATCATTCTTACTTCATGGGTTACGTATGTAGTTTTTAGCATTCCTTTTTAACCTTATAAAGTTGCATTCATATTACGGAATATTCTCATCCTACTTATTCCTGAGACTCCTAAATTTCCTCTCAATATCTGCTTGCAGATCATGTAGAGTTTTTTTATAGAATGTGTTCTTTTAATTCCATCCATTCTATGTTTTTCACCTCTTCATCCTCTTTCATGATTTGAATTAATGACCACCAATGATCTGCATCTCATGATAGACGATTGACTGCCATATCCACATTTCCCCTTTTGTTACTCCACAATGAAATAATTATTGTCTCTAAAGAACATATCCATTGATCATATATACATTTATTTTTGGTCCCATTTAATTTTGGAGGTTATTTTCTCATGAATAGATCTAACATTGGACATCTCTGCTGTGGATTAGGGTGCTTAAAATGGGTAAGGTTATTATTAATAACGTGAATTAGTTGTCTATGTATAGTTATAAGTTGTTCAATGCCAGTTGTATCAGAATCACTACTATAATTATCCTAAACATGAGGAAAATCCATACATGAATTAAGTGTAATGATACAATTTTTTTCCATCCACTAGATGTTATTTTAAACAATGGAATACACTACATTATGTCATGAATGATAATGAATAATTCCAAAATAGTAAAATTCTTATCATAAATTAAAAAATATATGCATATGTAATCCATAATAAAAAAAGTTTTATTTAGGGATGTATTTACTAACAAATCCTTCATTATGTTTTGTAAATAAAATGTTAATTATCTTAAGCATAAACCCCAATTTCTTAAAACAAGGAATATAGTAAGGCTCATTTTCATGTACCGGGTTACAGCGAGTCAAGCATAGAACACCTTACCTGAGTTGTTTCTCTTAGGTACATTTTTTCTAGTACAACATCCACTTATAGTATGCATACAAATATGTATTTTATAGGAATACTCATATAATATCTACATTACAATTTTTTTGGATATTCATCTATACTTATATGAAAAGCCTATATTAGGTTAGTTTCCCCTAATTAAATTCTTTTCTAAATCTAGTTTCCATGGATTGTACTAAACTTCCATTGACACCTACTTTAATTCCCTGTACCTAGATTCCAAGACTATATGAATTATTTGTTTAAATTTCTATGATCACCTGAAATCAAATTCTAAATGACTGATCAGTTTAGTAACCTTGAAAAAACTAGATACAAACATAAGTTTTACATAATATCATGAAATGAAAAAAACAAAGTATCTCCTTTTAAAACACTCATATTCTTTAAACTATCCATGTTGTTTAGTCATAAAATACTTATTAACATACTAGGAAAAATGAGTCCTAAGAGAGGAGTGAACTCAGATGCTCAGTAAGGATAAACTTTATAGTTGAAGTTACAATAAATAAGCAAACACTTTTAATGAAATGTATAAAACTGAAACACAATCCTTTTAAACATAATATTCATCATAATATGGAAATAATAAATCAAATAATTACATTTAAACGTTCACATGGATATTCTTCTAGTCTAATAATCAAATGTAATATCAATAACTAACCATATAATGTGGAAATTTATAATGTCGGACATCATAAACATATCATCAAGGCCTCATGCCAAGACCATATATAAATGTACTATCAAGGCCTTATTCCAAGACACTAGTTTGTCTCATGAGACATAACGATGCATCAAGCAGCTATAGAGGGCCCCACCCATCAATTACTAAGTCTAATACATTCATCCTATGAAAATAGTAAAATATAACATAAATATGAATATTAAAAATATCATATGAAATGTTAATAATTTTACAATAAACCATTAATGGTATATTAATAGTACATCCACCGTAAAACATATCATAATCCTTCAAAAAGTATATAATATTATACCATAACAAATCAACAACAATTAAGCATAAAATCCCACTAAGTATGTAGAAATATATGAAAATAATCTAATGAAATCATTAAACCTCTATGAAATAAATATCACATTTTTATGTTGAAATAATTTAAATGTCATTAAATATAAAATAAACCATTTATTTTTAAAATTATCTTGCAATATTGTATAAGAATATTAAATTTTTTTAGTATTCATAATAGGGGAAAATAGCTTCTCATGTCGTATAAGTTAAACAAACATTCTATTCCTTAATTTGTCAAAAATGTAATGATGTACCACATTTAGAAAATTATAGAAATATTACTTTCAAAATGTTTTAAAAAAGTCAGACATGGATAAAAATAAATTTAAATAATAGAAGTTAATGTTTTTAAATATGTTTTAAGAAACATGGACATGGATGATAATGATGTCGTATTAGATACTTAGTTATAAACTACTTCAGAAAATAACGAGATTGTGAAATTAAACCCTACCTTGTACATTACTTTAATCGAGGATGTGTTAAACTCCTTTATAATGGTTAAATTATATTATTATGATATTACCGGACCATATCCATATTTATTATTTCATATGTGATCCTCTTATATCATTTTTTTGTAATATTTTAGTACAACCGTTGTTTATGGTGTTAACTACTTCCTTATCTTATACTTGTTTCATTATGTAAGTAAAGATTCATATGAATAGGATATAATTTATACAAAAAAAGAATAATATTATGTTAATAAAAATTATATTTACTCATCTTATGAATTTCAAAATAATTTTTATATGGTTAACCTAGAGAATGATTCCCACCGCATCATGGAGCCGGTATGTCGTACATACTCACGAGTGAGGATATTAGCCCCTTTATTATTAAATGGTAAGAAAGTGGATGGTATATTCATTATAAAGAATTATTATAATGTTATATTCATTATTTATATCCATTATACTCAACATTATACCCATCCAAATAATGTATAGTGGAATAAAAAATTATACCACTGTGTGGAGATGGTTAGTTATACGTACGTACGCATGGTGATATTATTATTCGTAGGATTGGTAAATGGAGGAAAATTGTTGTTAAAAATTATAATAAAATCTCAGAATAATTATTATTCTATATTAATTAATTTGATATAGAAACAACATATTAATATGAAGTAGAATTTGAAAATAAATTGAATGGAATTGGTAAAAAAATTAACTCTTCTTTGAGTATCTCTTTTGTATTTTTCCAAAAATACTCTATAATATAAATTTATTACCAATTTATGGCCTCTATGATGATGTGAGAGATGTTTTTTGAATATTTTGGATTTTTTAGCCGATAAAAATGAATATATAAGCATGAATAAAAGATAAGGAAATGTTCTCTTTTATAAGTGAGGGGAGGGGTACTTTTGGAAGCTCCCAAACTATTAAATTATTATAAAATGTTTTTTGCATTCAAATAGATCCAAAGTGAGATATTTCTAATTTAAAATTAGTGTGGGTAAAAATCATTTGAACCAGTTATTCTTATATAAGTTTAGGTCACAAATGTAACATTATCATCTGGATTAAACCCTTAGTTAAAGAGTTTAACTCTTACCGTATTTACTTGTCTTTTTAATTATACGGTTAATGTAGTTATAATAAAATTCAAAAAGAACATAAATTGTATAATTTAAGAAACTTTTTAAATTATCCTAGTCTATTTTATATACCTTATATTGTTATTAATATTATAACATTTAAGGAAATATAATTTATTTTAAAGTAATATTTATGAGAATTTTGATATTCATTTATATGTTCATTTTTCAAAAAATAATAATATTATTATAACATCAAAATAATAATTAAAATATGTCCAAAAAATGTATATTTTATCTATATAATTCGTGGATATCATTAATTAATTTAAATTTTATTTATTAATATATTTTTAATATCATTTAATTGATTCTTCCTTTAATAATTCAATTACTCCATCATTATTGTGTCAGCATTTAATTTAATTATTTATTTCATAAAATTATAAATAAATTAAAATTATGTGTATAAACATATTATTTTTCTAAATGATATTTATAGTTAATAATATTACTTATATGACCTTATATTAAAAACGATATAGTTATTAACATTTTAATATGACATTTTAACTCTTCATTAAATAAAATATAATAGATGATGTAATCTATTTAAAGTTGTTTAAAATGAATAATATTTTCTACCTAAGGATTATTTTTGTGAAAAACACTTATCTAATGAATATAGAACAAGTTTTAAAATAATATTATGTAATTATAAGATTATTTTTACCTTAAATTACTCTATTTAACATTAAGCATGGTTTATAAAATCCAAAAGTTGATATTCACAAAAATTATTTTTATCAAATTAGACATAGTTTATAATAATTATTAAAAAAATATATGTACATTTCTAGAAATTTAAATCATAGAAACGGTAAAATTACGTTTAAAGAAAATATCATAGATGTGGTAGAAGGCGGGTAAAAGAAACATTCAAAAGTTTAATATATTTTTAAATATGTTACCATTATAAAATTATTCCAATAAACTATATTGGATTAATATATGTATTATTTATCTACTCTGACCATAAAATAAATTTATAATAAATAATTATTTAAATGAAAATCTCATATTTTTAACAATAATGCATTATTTTACACTATTCCAAATCAAATGAAACTTTTCTGAAGAATACTAAAAATTCACCCTAAGATAATTTCGATATTAATAATTTATAAATGAAGTATATTTTGAAAAATTAAATTTATAAATTTCATAATTTTTTTTTACATTCAATAAATACTTTTAAATGGAAAGTTTGATAGGTCATGGTGTGCTTGAACTCGGTGTTCCATTGTGTGCATACTATTTAATTATTTTAAAATAAGTGTACCAAGGAAACATGGTGTGTTACATTCAATGTAAAATGAACAAAAAATAACATGTCAAAACATACTCAAAAAACAAGGAAATTAACACCTGAAAAAATGAAAATAATGAAATATCATTAACAAACAAGTCATTATACGTCCTGAAAGGGTAATATATGATATCATAAATACTATTGTAGTTATGTAATAATGTATTAACTTGACTAAATCAATTATAAATGAGGTTAAATTATGTTTAACAAAAAGTTGTCACAAGTTAATTGATTCCGTCTCTATTTCATTTCATTGAGGCAAATCGTAATGTTATTAACCTGATTAATTTTATATGGTGTATATAATTATCCTTGACATGAAATACATTGAATAATTCTTTATTTTATGTTTTTTCTTACAATTTCATTCGAATTAATATATTTTATTCTTGAATTTCCATTCCAGGAAAATATATTATCATTGTTTTGGAAACCCTTTAATTTTCTTCTCATTTGGTTATTGATGATATTTTACATTAAACAGAACAAAATTTTCATAGTTTTGTATGTATAATAATTTATGAAATGTTTTGAATAAAATATGACTTCATTTCACTCTTTCGCCAGAATTATATATTCATCCAAAACCATCTTCTTGAAAAATGTTTTCATTATTTTTAACCATTTCAAATGATTTATTTAAATTGTTTCAAAATGAATATTATTTTCATCTTCCCTAAAGCCACATTTTATACATTTTTTAAATGAAAATAAATTATTATTTTACCATGTGTGGAATGTATAGATTTAACCATTGTTAATTTATTTAATCTTCATTTTTAATTTTTTAATGTTTATTTTTAATAAAAATGTTTTGAAAATTAATTTTCAAAGAATAAAATTTTCAAAATAGTTTTTAAAAATAAAATTATATTTTCCTCATGAATGATTTTAAATATCTTATTATGGTATTCTTATTCATTAATGGAAGAAAACCATTAATGAATACTATAATTGGTATGTGTTGTATTGATACCATCCAAGTTATTTTTCGGGATGGTTTATGAGAATTTTAACCAATCATAGTTTTTAAATTAACTTCCTCATTTAATTTTAATGTATTCCCATTCCTTTGATAATATGATATTTAATTTCCCATATATTTCCATATTATTTATCATGGATATTATTATTGTTTATATTTTTTATCATTTCTATATATGGTTTTTTACTTTGAAATTTATTTGAAGGAATAGGGAAATATTTATAAATCCATATTATCTGCTTAGTATGGATATTTGATGTCAAGGAACATTGATTCATGGATTAAATTGATTATTCTATTCATGAGAAATTCTTAGAAAATATGAGATTCTTGGGTCCCAATATAATATATATTATTGATTCGTCAATGGTTCACGTGAGAAAAATCTGTTATAATAGCACTAAATGGGTTATTACCTTTAGATTAACCTGGCTAATTAATGGTTTTAATTAATGTGGATTCATGTTCCAAATACACGACCTCTAATAATTAACCATTTCCTACATTCAAAATTCTATTATCAATATTTAGATGATTTTCACTATAAAAAATATAAAAATTTATTTCATTATCATTTTATTGATTAAATAGAGTTTCTATTTAGTTATTTACCTTGCTATATTTATTATGATTTATCTATTTATTTAAATTTCATGTGTGTGTAGTTATATACCATACCATATTGATTATGACTTATATATTTTTTTAATGGAATGTGTGTTAAGTTATATACCTTTCCATATTGATTATTTGTTTTTTATTAATGATAGATTCTGATGTACATAAACCTTACCAATCATTTATGCTCACCCTTAATTTTTTTCCTTGAAAAAAGATTCCATGAGAATTATTATAAAACAAATTCTGGATATACATAATGGAATAAGGTTATTCTTGAAAAATAAAATAATAAAAATATGATTTAATTTGGAGCATTCAATATTAATATGGTGATTATGTATGTAACTAGTTTACCAAACTACTAATCTGATCGGCCAATCGGTATTGATTTCATTGTATCTTCTTCTAATGTAATAGGAGAAGGATACAGATCTAGTCTTACTAATGATGGGGTCCGTAATGTTGGTATTATATGATGCTTAGTAGATACCGTGTGAGGAATTTTTAGTAAAACATGGATTAGGAAAAATCACCTTAAGATAAAATTTCAATATAGTAATAGAAAATAAATTTTAATGATTCAGTATGGAAGAGATGTTGTGGGTCTTTCATAGGAATAATACATTTTTTGGATAATAAAAGTTGATGTGGCTCCGATATAGATTTACATAGGGATATCAACCCTAAAATATCATATTGAGATAGAGTCTATTGCTAACCTGGTAAATGAATGTGGGCATTACTGTGCACCTAGTTTGACACTCTCAATGTATATTCATAGGATAATTCACAGTTTTATTAAAATATATTATTTAATATTTGACTAGATGAGGAAAATGAATGACATAGGTTAAACCTATGTAATTTTATATTGAAAATAAGGTTCCATGATATTGACATACTACAAATGAAATTATTGTCAACACCCAGATCATAAAAAGACATGATTTGAAATAAAAATGATGCATTAATTTTGTATTGTGATTCATGCCATAAATTTTTGAAGTGTTTTTTCAATAGTATATTTGTTATAATAATCATGAAACTTATTAGGATTATATAAAATATTAAAATAAAATATGTATTTATTAACATAAGAGTTATGGATACCATCATGGTTTAATTATTTTAAGATAAAAAGTATCAATGACTTAAAAAACTTTTTATGTTTTATGTTAAGGGAGTCTACTAAAATTATGTATATTTTAGACGTAATTTATGGAAATACCACGCATTTGAATATTAAATGTTTTAGTGGGATGGTTATTTAAGGAATAATGATTTTACATTTTATAGACATAAGATTAAATGTATTGATAAAAATTATGGTTGATAAAAAAAATATTATTCTACTTTGTAAAAAATTATGTTTTATTGAAAACCCTAGTAAAAATGTTATTTAATGATTTATTTCACTTCTACGATGTCTATAATTATTTTTTGGAAATTTTATAGGAATTATATGAATTTATTTTAGAGATTAGAAAACCATCATTAAGGGTGAAAACTCATCACATTTGATGAGGTGGTGGGAATTGAACCCATGATTGAAGGATAATAAGTGTTTCGCGACTACCACTAGCCTATGTGATGCCCTGGATAATATTTCATATTTTTAGTTAAACAACATAATGAAAACATATTAATGAAAACCCAATGGTATTAATTTTTTTCAAACAAATTAATATTCTAGACTTATTCATTTTTAAAAATAGTTTGAAACTGACATAATTTATTTTCAAACTTTTTTGATCTTATGATCCATTACAAATATTCATTAGTAATTCAACTATTAAAAATAATAATTTCTTTGTAATCATTTCTTAATTTAATGGATGAATTGAAAATTTTTAGAATATGAAAAATGATGACTTTTTTTATATAAATATATCATTTATTTATATTTCCATATTTTCTTAGGCTCCACTGAAATTAATCAACATTATGAAGATTATCCTGAAATAAAATTTTATCATTATAACTTTATTTTTGTTGAACTGATTGCCTTTTAAAATGTCACATGTTTATAGTTTTTATCCCCACAACTTCACATTGATCATTTGATTGTTTTAAATCAATTTCCTCATTCACTCTCTATAAATATTAATTCTTTCCATCCATGTCCATATCTCCACATTCCATTAATGTTCTCCTACATGGAAACCAAGTTATCTATTTTTCATCATGACCTAGATAATTCCTAATATATCATTTGAAGAGGTTTTTTACCAAGAATTCTCATGATGTGTGATTAAAAAAAGCCTTTTCATATACCATAAAATTTACTTTCATGATCAAGTATAATTTTTTAGGATGTGATTTATTTATTGTGTGTGGAATGTTACATCACAAATATTCCAAAAGAATGCATTTTATTTGATATCATGGATGGAAAAGGACACCAATATTAGAAACGAATAGAAACCCTTAATAATTTTTTATATATTTAATATTTTAAATAAACTTTATCTATTCTGTATTTTTAAATTCATGGAATAATAAGTTATCTTGTGTCATAATGAATAATGAGTTTCTTTGTTGTCTTATGTTACACGCTAGACTGAGTTTTATAGATTGTTATTAATATTTTAATTTAAATGAAAATTATCTCATATAAATTTAAATGGTGTATATAGTCATGAATTACTATCTTATGAAAATATATGGTTGAATTATTTAGTTAACTATTTATTATTATTTCATATATAAATGAATTTTATATAAATGAAATGTTTTTATAAAGAACTAATTTTATCCCTCTAAAGGAAATTTATGTTAATAAATTAAATTAATTAGTATTATTGAATTATATTAATGGAAATTATATTTTAAATATTTGAAATTTTTTTACATTAATCAATTAAATTTAATATTTACAAGATAAGAAAGAAATTCCAATTTTACATCAAAGGAATATATGTTTTAATGCATTTTCCCTCTTTTAAATCAAAAATAGTTTTAAAACTAAATTTTGACAATTTCATCCATTTTATTTGACCTATAAATATTAATTTTTGAAATATTAATTCCATAATTATCCCTGAGTGAATTTGTTTATTTTTCTGTGAAGATTAATTTTTTATGGATAATGAAAAATACTGAATTTTAACTAAAAATGACTTTTCATTTAAATATTTTATAACATGAATTTATATTATTTTTGTTTTAATGTATAATTAGACTTATTATGCATATATAAATCCAATTAAGATAATTTTAATCATTTCTCTATTGAATTTAGTTATAAAAACAGATTAAACATTTATGCATTTTCACTTGAAACTGCACTTTCTCATCACATAAATTGGATTAATTTTGAATTAAATTATAAAAAATCATTAATTTGAATTATTAAAAATGGATTACATATTTTTAAGAAAAAAAATTAATTTATACTGAGGTTAACTTAATTTTTTACCTATATTATTATTGAAAATAAATAATGTTAATCAATGAAATTATATTAAATATAATTTTACTTAGTGGTTAATCATAAAAGATAAGGTGTGAAAATGGATTAAAAACCTATCCACACCCAATTTTATGGAACTATTTCAACCATATCCTCTATTTTCTTTAATTTTTTTCATTATATTATAAACAATTGGTAAGGGATGCCTCCAAATATAGTTTTTTTAGAATTTACAAGAATGTCAGTCATCCTTCACTATAAAAGGGAACTCACTTTTCCCATTTATTCACACCTCCCAATAAAATTTTCAAGAAAAAAACCTACCAAATTAAATTATAAACCTCTATAACTTCATATAAGAAGAACTCAATTGGCCATAAATCTATCCATTGTAAGAATTTAGTGAAAACCAATAGGAAATACTCTAAGAATAGATATTATTCTTCTAAAAATGTTTTCATTTTATTCCTCTCTCCACCAACTAAAATTATTTTTATGCAATGGTTTAAAAAAATATAAATATCCTAAATATTTTAATATTTTTTAATTTTAAGGTTATTACCTACAACATCACACACTTTCATCAAATGGGATACGTGGTCATCGTTCATGTGTTTGGTGGACTGCTGCGACGTGAACAGATTTCGTTTTTTCTTCCATTACCAAATATAATGTATGGGATTAATAATGGACTTATAGTTTATATGTCGTATATATTATATTTTTCATGTTTATATTCTTATTTAAATTTTATATCACACACAAATTCCTAATTTTCTTTTTGTGGGAATATGATAATGTCACACATGTGTATGCTAGACTACCACCTCGTGAAGCGATGTGATTTCTTCACACTTTTCATGGATTTTATTGAGTAACAATTAAATAAAAATATATGATATATATGAAATAAATATTATAATGTATTTATAATATTAACATATATATTTTAATTTGTTTTATTTTAATATAGAATAAAAATGGATTCAATGTGCATACGTATGTAAGGCCTACCATCTTCATTAATGGGGCATTTAATTTAAAATAAATATATTTTATGGATTAATATAAATGATTATATATTAAAAATATATGATATTTACATAATGTTATAAATTATATATATTATTAATTCAAGAAATAAGTAAAAAGTAAATAAAAAATAACAAGTCAAAACATACTAAAAAATTGAAAATTAACACATGAAACAATAAATACAAAGACAGATTGATAAAAAATGGGTTATAATATGTTTAATAGGATCATATGTGATACAATATTTATTTACATGGTTCTGTAATAATTTAATAACATAAAAAAACTATTATACGCAATTTTAATGACTTTTCGAACCAAAGGGAGCATAAGGTAACGAATTCCGCCTCAATTTCATTTCATTGAGGTTTTTTGTAATTTAATGAACCCAATTACCCTTAAATGGCTTATATACTTCTCATTGAAATTTAATATCATTAATAATTCATTCCTTATGTTATTCTATGATTCAATTTGAATTATTTTATCTGTGAGTTTTTTAACAAAATGTTACCAAGTTGTAATGAATTTTATATCTAAATTTCCTTTCATTAGGATATATTACATCCTTATTGCGTTAATATTATTGGATTTCATGAAAACTATATTTTTATTGTCATATTTTCTATTTACAGTAGTTTTATAAGGATTTATATATAATATATATAATATATACATTTACTAATTATCACATAAATGTTAAGATAATTTTATGGGTCTATTTCACAATATCAATCTAATATACATTTTTTATTCATGAGTTTCAATTAAACGATATTATTTGATAATTATTTAGTAAACCCTTTATTTTTCTTCTACATTGGTTATTCATGATATTTTTCATGTAATATATACATTTTACAGTCGTTGTTAATTTAAATGTTTTATAAAATGTTTTTAATAATATATTAGTTTGTTTCTCTTTTTGGTTTGAAATGTGTTTCCTTCCAAAATCATTTTTTAATAAAAAAATCCATTTTTAGATTTATCAAAAACAATATTTAAATTAATTACAATGTAATAATTTTTCACTTCAAAAGTTCATTTTTATTACCATTTATTTTTGCAAAAGCAATGTAATTTTTACCTTGTATGAAAAATATAGATTTACCCTCTGTGATTTCTTTGAAACTTCCATTGAAAGGTTATATAATAAAATTTTAAATAATTTTTTAAAAGTGATATTCAATGAAAAATATTTTCCGAATCATTTTCAATATTAAATTGATATTTTCTAAGCACAAAAATTATCAATCTTTTGATGGTATTCATATTAATCAATGTATCACCCATTTAAATTATACTCTAATGGGTTTATATTGTATTGATATAATATTAATTCTCTCTCTAATTGGATTATCATCATTTTGACCAAGTATAGTATTGAAAATAACTTTATTATTTGATTTTAAAATATTAAATTTTCTTTGATCACAAAGAATCAAATTTCCCCTAAATGTCAGTATTATTTAACATTGATATTATTATTGTTTAAATAAAATATTACTTCTATATATGGTGTTTTAGTTTCAGATTTATTTAATATATTATTTAAATTTTGATAAATCTATACTCTTTACTCAATATAAATATTGGATGTTAAGGTAGACTGATTCATGAATTAAATTTATTATTCGAAATATGGGGAATGCAAACACATGAACTGATGTGTGGGGATCAGTATAATTAAACCTGTCAATGAATCATAATCTCTCATAAAACAAATTAGTTAAGATATCATTAAATAGGTTGTTTCATATAGATTAAACTACCTTTTTAAAGGACTTGATGGTAGTAGTTTCAGGTGCCAAACACATGATGTCTAATAATTGAGCATTTATTGCATCCATAATTCAGTTATTATTATCATAAGGATGTTAACTATGAAAAATTATATGGATGTATTTCATTATAATATTATTGATTAAATAGATTTTTTGTTTAGTTATTAAACTTTCCATATTTATTATTCCTACTTCATTTCTGGTAATGGAATTGTGTTCAATTATTTACATTTCCATATTGATTTTTTTATAGTTATTTAAATGGAATTTGGGTTCATTTATTTACATCATCATTTTGATTATTCATTATTCATTCTTGATAGATTTTTCTGTAATTAACCCCTGTGGATAAATTTAGTTCACCCATATTTTGTTTCATTTATGTTCGATTATATGTTGTTTACCATGATAGATATGAAGGGATACACTAGATAGAATAATGTTATTCTCAATAATCACATGAATAAAATGTTATAATATTTTATATTAAAATATATGATGGCAATCATCTATGTTTATAGTTTTATGATACTAATAAAATGATCAGTCATTTAGGTTCTGTTTCCTTGTATCTTATTCCAATGTAATTGTAGTAGGCACTGGCTCTAGGATTACTGGGGTTGAGTCATTGTAAAGTAGGTATAAAATTAATAATGTTTTTGTATAATGATATATGGTTAAACGTGTTCTTAAATATCCAACTGTTAATATGGATTATAATATATGTTATTATTGAAAATCAAGGGTGTTAAATGTTTTTTAATGTAATATGGAATGATAATCTAGAGGATTTCACTTTAATGATTAGTTGTTTTTTTATACTGGGAGGTGGAGTGATCTATTATAGATTGAAGAAAAAAACATATATAACATATTATTCTATGTATTATTAGATTTTTTTTCCATTGGAAAATATATAAAAAGGATTAAATGTATCTTATATGACTGACCAATATGGTATATTTGAATGTATTTGGTTTCTATACATTATGGTTGTTAAACAATATTAACAATGGTATATTGAAATACATGTAATGGTAAATTGGGACACATTGTTCTCATATATACCTATGTGAGGATATTGATACGATTGGTACCATAACCTTGTACTTTTTAAATGGATCATGAATATGGTGGATCCACAGGAAAAAGTAATTTCAGTGGATTTGGTGTTCAAAACATCCTTAGGGATGGGTTTAAATTCCATTCAAAACATCACAATGATGGGACCACAACTTAACAAGATATCAACTCACATATAAAATATAAATTTAAAAAATTATATCATGTTTTTTGTGTAAATACCATACAAATGTCACATTTCAATAAAATGGCATTTGGTTAACATGATAAGATGTGTGACATAAAACTCTTAGGGGAAAAACAATATTAAAGGTCTTTTGAAATATAGAAGTACTTTTTTTGTTTACCTATATGAATATAAGAGAAAAGGTTCTTAAAATAGATTATGAAATTTTCTATCAAACATTCATGAAAGTATAAGTGATACATGGCTATGATAGTGACTTGGTACTAATAAATTAGTGAGGAATTTGAATGGAATTTAATAGAATGAATTGATTTAATAATAATGTTTTTATGTTCATGGTAGTTTCCACAATTTTCACTACTAACCATTGACTTGTCTCAACTATATAATGGTTAAAATCCTTTGAAAATATTATTTATTCAGGTTCTTTATAAGATATTATGATTCATTATTTTTAAAAGGATAAATACAAATATTTTAATGTGGCGGGTAAAATTTGGGGTTTTTTGAAGTTATAATTCTTTATAATATATATATATATATATATATAATTTTGTTTTAATAGAGAAGATTATGTGTTGGAATCTCATATTGGATGATGGGATAGAGTAGTGTCTACTTAATTAGGTAGTGAAAACTTATAATATTTTATAATTTAAAGAAAAAGGGAATAATCTGGTGGGGGTGATTCACCACACCATCCAAAATCATTTGGGTGATCATTAAAAATAGAGAATTAATGGTGAAATTTTCAAATCAAAAATTGTATTTATTTTTGGAGGGATGCTTATTATTTATGAAACATTGTTGAGATATACCAAATAAAGTATAGGAACAAATGGGTTTGTCTTGTGGATCAAACAAGTTCACAAAATAGGTATCAATTGTACCATTTAATAGATCATGATTCATCTAAATGACAAGTCTGGCCACCAGTGGGTGTTATTAAGGAAGCATATTTGATCAGGTGCAATCTAACATACATTATTAAATTGGGAATAGTCACACCATTGTAAAATACATGTCTACTGAATTCTAAGGTGTATGATGTCCTGTCAAAATGGTTGTTTCAATACCAATAAAATGGTTTCTCCATTGGAAGAAAAAAAATCTCTATATTTATATATACCCCAATATATCTCAATGATGGTGATTCCTATCATTGTAATATAAATAATAAAAAGGCCATTTTTATATATGTAACAATAACGACTCTTCGAACAATCCATTCGTTGAAAAGACTCTCCAAAGGGTGTCTCCACAAACACAAAAAGTGTATAGTTTCAATCCACTTTTTTATACTTAATCGTATTCACTTGTAACCCATACTAATACATATTTGGTAGAAGTGAATCTACTATTAAGGATAATGAAATTTTCACATACTTAGATAGAATCCATCGAATACCTTCAGGGAAACATTCATACCATTGACAACATCTATCCCAAAAAATCATAAGATTATATTCAAGAAAATATGGATATGGCCACACTCAATAATATAATGAAGTTGGAGGAATTCAATAGCAATCATTTCATGATTTGGAAATATATGATGTGTATCATTCTTACAATACTCTATGTGGTGTGTGTGACCTCAAAATAGAATCCAGTCACATCTAATGGCTAGATACTATAACTGTCTAATATGAGGAAAAAATATGATAAATATAATATAATGGGATGATGAAAAATACTCAATTCATTGGTTTATGACCTACTCAATACACACTGACAACTTCTAAATGAAAATCATTATTTACTATTCATTAAAGAAAAAATAAATACTTGGGGATGTAGTTTGAAAAAAATTACATTTAATAATGTTTACTAAAATTTAAATGGTAGATGTTAGGTCCATTGAATTACTATATTTTGTTGAAAATATTAAATCTAATATAGAAAAAAATAATAATTCAATGATGAGAATATTGTGATTAAATAAATATTGTAAAATAAAAGTGATAATTAGATATTGAAGCAACATCCACATAAATTTTGATTCATTTGGATTATCCCTTATTCCGTCAATAAAATGTCAATTTTATTATAATTTCTTGGTGTTTAACCAAATAACTCTATGAAAACACCTAAATCAATTTAAAAAGTAAACAAAGACCTAGGTATAGGTGTTTTTACATTTATAAATGTGATTCAGAAGCATAAATTCATCTATGAAATTAAACCATGTCTAACTCATTATGAGAAATAGAAATACCCTTCCAAATAATTTTAAATAATGAAAACTATCAATTTAATTATATAAATTTAGTAAAATTACTGAAAAATTTAGAAAAAAATCATCAATGAAAGAAGAACTCTTTCAGAAAAAAATTGTTCATGAAAAAATATAAAAGATATGTTATTGTTAAAATAAACCCAAATAGATTTATCCTCAAAATACTAATTACATTTCAAAATAGGATCTTATCCTAGCATGGATAAATCATCTCATAGAAACTTCTTTATTATTCATTGAGATCTCAATAAGCATAGTCATACCAAACCTCTTACACTTCCTCCTAGTTTGTCTCATTTTTATAATGAAAAATATAGACTCCTTTTATGGATTGCTAATTTCACAAAAATAAGTAGAAAATTATTTGAATATAATTATATTCATTTTTGATCCCTAGGATTTTACATGCATGTAACATATATCCTTCGATTAGTTTTATGTGGTTGTAGTAGCTATTTGATCTTCTCGTGATCGAATGGACTGATAGAAGTTATTTTTTATGTTTTCAAATTTTTTATTATAATGTGAATCTTATAATTCACTTTATTCTTATTTCTACCTCTAAAAATATATAAGTGTTTCTATACCCTCATGAGAGGCTTGAATTGTTTTCCAGTGCCCAAATTTCAAAAAATTTCTCAGACAATCATTTGCAACGGATTGAAAGATTCATCATATGAATTTCTCATTATATGGAAATTGATTTCTTACAGTGGAGTTTAATGAATTACATTTTCGGTGTAAAAATAATTATAATTTTGGGTTTTTGATTATGTTATAAGGTTGAATTTTTTAAAATGAAGGAAAAAAATTTATGATGGGATCAAGAGACTTATTCTCATGCTTTATGATCATATAAATAAAGACATATGAAACACATAGTTTATTAATCAAGTGTTACATTCTAGTCTTATCCAAATTATCTCATTTCAAGTTAAAAAAATTCAGAAACGATAGAGAATCAAAGTCTATATTATGGATTAATAAAACTATTCAATAAATGATTCAAAAAATTACATGTTCTAAATGAATCCAATTTCCATGAAATTCCCAAAAAAACCTTTAAAATCAAAAAATATGCATTTCAGATAAAAATGAAAAAATGGTGGGGTTTGTTTTTTATATAATCAAAAATATAAATTTAATATTTTAAAAATATCAATTCAACTATAGTTATTACTTGGACTCCTTGATTGGTATGCAATAAATATCAGTCTAAAATAATTTCAACACCTAAACCCATTAAATTTTCAAACTAATTACCCAGAAACTAAAAGATATCATGTCTCTTTAATAACATTAACTTCAAACTATTCATTTGGTTTAGTCGGTCAAATAAAAAAAATTCTTATCTCATACCCATAAATAACTTTCATCACATGAATTTTCCTTGTTAAAAAAAATATATTTTCGCCTATGATTTATATTTCTGAATAAATTCAAGAGTTTTAATATGTTTGATAAACTCCTAGATCTCCAAATTAATTAATTAAGGGACATGTGTATAATTATTGGAGATTTTTCAAGGATATTTTTAGTCTTTTAGTTGGTAGGTTTTTTAGTGTTACGATTTTTTGGTGTAGAAAACTGTGGTTTTGGCTGTATTTGAAGCAAAAAATACATGGAAAGTTTTGATTCATGAGTTTTCCCTCCTCATTCTACCAGAAATAAATTAGTTTCATAAAAAATAAAATATCAATGGGTAGTCCGCACCTATATTTAAATTGTAGTAATATGCATTTCGTCAATATTTCTTTACTTTATTATAGCGATTTCCACATTTTTTCGTATCATAATTTTGATATAGTGAAGGGAAGGGAGGAAACATTGAGCTCCAAAATGATGTTAGAACTTCTAGCCTCCTTTCCAAATGAAAATATTTCTTCTAAACATGACAAAAATTATATTTATTTAAATTTTTTAGCCACTCCTACACCACATATCTTTTAAATGTTTGGTTTAAAAAAATCTATTTGAAAATATTCAGTAAGAAATAACACTTTGAAAAACAAATTTTTATGTAAAAAAATATTCATCTTCTAATTTTATTCCCATGATAGACCAAAATGGGTTTTTTACCACAAGAAATCTCCTTTGTAGTATAATGCACTTAATCCATGAAGTTTAATTCATGGAGTTTGTTGGTTTTTTATTTAGGTCATGTAATATGGATAAAAAGCATGATATAAATGGATTATAATGGTATTACTAGTATATAACATGATAATGTGGGACTATATTAAAAAGGTTCTCTTAAAAATGGGTTTCCAAATCCCAAAATAATTATCTCGGTTATATTAAGGATATGTTTCTAAGAATCAATGTTTTTTAAATAAGTATAGAATGTTCTAGTTAAAAAATATTGGTTGGTTATTTTAAGAATAATGTTAGATGTCAATAAAAATAAAAAATGATTTTGAGGCATCATGAGTGTGTGAATTTAAAATTTTACACTGTGTTGAGAAATGGGATCCATAATTCTATTGTAATTTTCATGAGATTCCAAAAAAACGTTATCAACCATATAGTTACATTAGAATAATTTTAATTTATATTCTATTGAAAAATTATTTCTCTAATTTTAATAGTTTTTATTAATTAAAAGGTTTTTCAATTTGAGCTTTATTTTAATTTAAAACACATGAAAAATTGATGACGACCCAAAATAAAATAGAAATAAATAGATAAAAATGAAAACAAAAAGGTAAATATAATAAATTGAATGGAAATGAAATCACACAATGATATTAAATTTTAAAGATATTCCCCATCAATTTATTTGGTGAAATATTCACATTATTGAATAATTGTTAAATATGATAGAAAATTTCAGAAAATAAGGAAAATCAACAAAAAATATAGGATAAAATTACCTAACATGGTTCCAAATGGTACTAAAAAACATAAAGATAAACCTCCACTAAATGTCGATAATGAAAATATTATATTAATAGTTTCAATTAGTTCCCATTAATTTTTAATTGTGTTTCTTTTTTCATACATTAATTTGAATGGCATTGAAATGAGAAACCATATGTAACAATGTATGATCTTGAAAACATGTAGTGACATTTACCTTAAAAGATGTTAATTACTGAGATCTATATCCAAAATTTATATATTTATCTAAATTATTTTCTTAATATACATTCATAATGAAAAACCTTTCCTTTCTCCTTGTACAACCTAACACTTATATAATAATTATTTCAAATTTCTTCTATCTCCTATAAGAAATATTTTTATTATATTCTAGATAAAAACTTATTTATGTAACATGCTTTGTAGCAAAAAAATCAAAATTTATAACTCAATATAAAGGTGAAAATACTTTAAATAGACTAAATTAAAAGTTTATATTTTTAATTGAGTTTTAAAAGTATTTATATAGTCCAATATTATATCATATATCCTAAATCTCTAGTCTAATATATTTGGATAAAAAATTGTCTACGAAATATTCTTGATTTATCTATTGAATATTTCATCAGTTCTATTAGTATTTTTTTGGTAGGGTTTTAAAATCGAATAATTTATTATAAATTACTTTTTAAGCCTTCTAATATTCTATTACAATATTGGTTTCCTTTCCTATTGATTAAATACTTGCGCAAACAAAATCTATAAAATAGATTTTCAATTAAAAATTTGGAAACCAAATTTCCATAATCAGTTCTTGTATGAATATCATCAATCACTTTTGAAACAAAATCCATATAAATAATTCAATTAAGATATAAAAAACTATTGGAAAGGGTTCCATGAAATCTATTACCCATACATCATATACATCCCAAAATAATAAGGGTTTCTGGGTCATTTAATTTCATCAAGAACTATTACCTTGAAACTGGTTTCTCTTACATGTTTTATATATTTCTAAAACATATTTAAAAATGGAATGAAAATAAACAAGAATATATATCTTTTAAAAAAAATTCACAATGATCCAATGTTCCCTCAAAATTATGAATCATGAAATTGTTTTTGGGATGATTGAAATTCAAAATTTGGAATGAATATTCTTATCATTTGGTCACTTATCACATGTCATTGGTAGGTATCAACTCTAATATAATTCAATGAATCACTCAAAAGATTAAAATAAATTAAAATTAATGGGGTATTTCCCCACCAATAAAATAATTCACTAACCAATTAAATAAAGGTCTCTCATTTCAAGGAAAATATAATTTCTTTATCAGAAATGATTCTTCAATTGGTGGATAGATATAACACCTTCCATTACAAATAGTGGGTATCATGCATTAATTTGCAACTTATTTATTTTTGGTTATATTATTTTACTTTCTTCTATTATTCATTTCTTCTAATAATAAGACCCCACTCGAAATTTGAGGTTGAGAATAATGCATTTTCATTGAAAATTTATCTAATTGTGTAATAGGACATTCACTTGAGAAACCAATTTTTAAAATCTAAAATTTATAAATAAAAAACAACAACCATCATCTACTTATTAGTGTTAATATAATTATCATGGAAATGATCAAATGTATAGATGAGTAATTAATTTTATGATATTTTCCCCATATTTTGAATCAATACATTTGAAAGTGGAGAATCCAAATAATTGGTTATTATTTAAAACGGTGAACTCTAATTTAGTGGTTGAATTTTAGGAATGAATATAAATATTTATTCAACTATTTATATGATTGTTTAACATTCTCTTTATAACGAATAGTGGTTCTTTTGGATGTATACTAGAAAATGAAAAATTTATTTTAATAATTTATTTTATAAATATTCTATTTAATTTAGCTAGAATTAGGAATATTCTGATATCCCTCATATTTTCTGTGTGGGGAAGTGAATATATTACATTATTTTAAGACATTTTAACTTTGATTCTAGCTCAAGACACAACATGTATGTGAACGTTTTCTTTTTACACCATGAAACTAAATTTTTAAAATTTCATAATAAGAATTTCAAGAATGAATGTTTCAAGAACATTATCCAAACTCTTCATGAATATTAGAAAATATGATCGATAGAATGTGAGGTCATCCATTAATAATTCTAAAAAAATTTCTAAATATTGAAAGGAAATAATTATCATAAATATTTTATATATTTTGAAGCATAAGAAAAACAAAATGATATTCCCCTATAATAAAATTTATCGAAAGGGAATGTTTCACAACCCATATCTGGATGCCATTAAAATCGGTGCGAAAACTAGACCGTGGCAATGCCCGAAAAGATTTCCTTATCCCCACAGGATGGTAGAAGTACCCGGGTATCATATATCTTGGTTTGGGAACAATTTACCCTTATATGGAAACATAAAACATCAAACCCAATTGATAAATCAAATCTAAAAAACATATAACCAAAAAGATTTAAACTATATACATAGGTATAAAATTAATTCAAGAGGTCCTAGGACCAATAATAATAGTATCAATAAATACCCAAAGACTCCACATGACAAGGGGTCATCACCCACAAGACGTCTCCATAACACCACACCAAGGAAGGGAACTAACAACCCGAACCTCTATAACCAAAAGCATTTCCATTACCTATTACAAACATGACAAAGTCAACAAAAACCCAAGGGGTGTATGTAGGGTGTGAACCTGATCCCAATAGGATACCACCGAGAGATTTTATAGAATAAACAATATAGGAAACAAAGCATGCTAGTGTTGATAAGTAGAAAATGGGGTAAATAATTTTTTGTAGAATGAAACTTTTAAATATAAATAGTTTTCAAAGGGAATTTTCCATGTCTGAGCACATTTGCATAAAAAATGTAAGATAAAGTATTTTCTACCAAACACCACCATATTCCAAAGAAAATTTGAAAAGAGTCAAAGAGCACTAATCTTTGTAAAACCCCTAGGAACTAGTCATTCATGGGCCCCATGTACCTCATAACTCGATGTATAGTAACTATAGAGAAATAAAATCTCATGCAGGATCCACTTGTAAGAAAAAAACCATAATCTAGTAGTCCCCAATTAGAAATAATATAGCTTTTTTATTGTGGTCGTTATCCCTTATTTACCATGAAACAGGGATAAAACCCATTCAAATCAGTAGCATACTAGTTCATATCCACCCTCCTAGAAACCCAGGCTTCCCCCTTCGTGCTCAGACCAATACCTCATGATACCAAAATCCATTATCACATTAATATATTATTTATGGTCATAAAAAACTCAAAATAGTATCTACACATTCTTTTCACCACTTAGAATAACTCAATAAAACCTTTAAGATTTCAATAAAATAACTTCCCAAAACCTAAAACTGTTTTGGCACACATAATCCCTATAAAACCCCACATTGTACACAATGTGAATTCCCATAATCACATAATTATAATTTTAAGCACCACAAAAATTTATATTTACTCATTACAAGGGTTATAAATCAACTCCATTTGTCCAAACATAAAATTGACTTGTGAAACACCCAATTTAACACTAAATTGGTACCTAAATATCATTTTATAAACAAATTTCAACAAAACCAGATTTCACAGCAAGGATAATGAAGGGTAAGTGTGTAAAAAATATAAATTCAGAAAACATAACTCATCATGCATTTATTACCCTTGGAATCACCTATCACAATTGTCAAAACCCTTGAATATTTGTGAAAAAGTTCAACTGCACCACCACCGCACAACAAGTAATGTAGATCAATCCTAAAACCACTAGAATATAGAACAAAACCCAATTACAAACCCTAGGATGAAATCCACACTTTCTGTATATTTTAAAATTCATGAAGAATTGGAAGAAACCATAAGAAAAAGGAAAAAACCATAAGCAAATTGGATAAAGATAGAAGGAGACCCACTTAATTAAGGGATCTTGAAAATTTTCCCCAAATACACTAGTAGATGAATTTAAAACCAACCAAAAATGAATGCGAGGTTCGAATAAGTCTAATAAGGTAATGTGAGAACCTAAATGGGGAAAAAGAGTATAAATTGAAGGTGTTTTGAAGGAATGAATTTACAGCTTCAAATCTGGATAATTCGAGAAAGCCTTATATGTTCATCCATAATTAGCGATGCATAAAAGATCCAACGAGGGGGGAAAGAGAATGGGGGTGCACCTGGGATCAGTGGGATCAGTTGAGATTTAAAATCACAAAAAATCAAGAAAATTGAATAAGATATTAAAAAAACAATTTTTAAAACTAGAAATGTGCTTCCAGGATGGCCCAATTCATTAAATATAAACCCAAATCCATCATACTTATGAATTACTAAAGGGTAAAAATTGAAATGGTGTTGTTAATAGGTCAGGTGAGCCCATTTTGGAAGTGTAATGGGTGAAAAATATTATAAAATGAATGATTTGTAAAAGAAACTAAATTGGTTTCTAAATCTGGAAATGGGCTCACAGTTTGGCACAAATCAGGATAAATTAACCTTTCATTCAAAAATTCATGGGAAACCCCAACAAAAAAGAAAGAATGGAAATTAAATGAAACTTAGCTTTAAAATATGAAATGGATGTGACAATTATCTCCACCATGAAAAACTTTTTCCCCAAAAAAAGTCAACCTAAATCTTGATATGAAAACAGGAACGTGTACACTTCTATATCCAATTACTTCCACTCCAATGTCTCATGTGGATCATTCCCATAATTCCAAAGAACCTAGACTATTGGAATATAATTTCCCTCAATAATCATTTCTTGTATGTCCACTATTCACACCGGTCTCTCAAAAATATATCAATTAGGTTCTATAACAAACTCCACCCAATTAAATACATGGGATGGATCTGGGATGTATTTCTTCAACTGGGAGACCTAGATTATTTCATTAATGGATGTAAATTTATAAGGTAAGGACAAAATGTTTTCCACATTTCCAATAATCTTGGTGATCCCAAATGGTCTGACATACCACGGTGTCAGCTTCCCTTACGTTCCCATCTGATAATTCCCTATAGGAGGGGCCACGTTCAAGAATACCATATCACCCGCAGAAAACTCTATATCATGACACCTCTAGTCATCATATGATGTAGGGAGAATCAAAGATTTCAATATTCACTACCTAATTAACATGACCTTATCATACTTATTAGGAACCATACTCATCCCTGGTAGTGAGGTCTCACCTACCTCAATACAATAATGGGGGGACAGACAAGACTGACCATAGAGAACCTAAAAAGGAGCCATTCAAATCTATGATTGGTAACTATTTTTATAAGATATCTCATCCAATACCAAATGGATATTCTAGGAACCTCCAAAGTCCAAAACATTTGCACAAACCACATACTCCAAAATCCAAATCACTTGCTCTATCTGACCATCTGTTTGAGGATGGAATGCCATTATCTTATTAATATGATACCCCAATGCCTTTTGAAGTCCTTCAAAAAATCCAAGAAGTGAAACGAGGGTCCCTATCAGAGAAAAATACTAATGGAACACCATGGATCATTAAAACATACCGAAGATAAAAATGCCCCAACACATCTACTTTAGATGTATCTCTGATCGGAATGAAGTGGGCGGATTAGTTCAGACGATCAATCACTACCCAAATGGAATTTGTACCCCGAGGTGTACGAGGCAAGCCAACAATGAAGTCTATGGCGACCTCATCCCACTTATAGGTAGGAATATGTAATGTATTGATAAAACTGGAGGGTCTTTGATGCTCTTCTTTCACCTTCTGGCATGTATAGCATCTCGAGATGAAGTTTGTGATGACTCTTCTCATACCAGACCACCAGAACTGCCGACGGACATCATAATACATATTGGTGGCACAAGAAAGGACATCCCACAGAGACTGGTTGTTATCCCGCATCAGCACCTTCAAAATATATAATGGCACTATTGAATGTCCCTAGAAGCTTAGTATGACCTCGAAAGATGATTACCAATTAGAGGATGTCTCCCCACCATGAAGAAACTACTTAGACCACAGAAAAATCTCATCACAATGTTGTCCATGCTGAATCAACTTCTAGAGAAGAGTCAACAAAATTCTTGCCATGAATTCACCTCCACTGTTCTCCTTTGTCTCCACTTGAATCTAAGAAAAGAGATCCATTAGAGTCCACTCATCACTAGACGTCATCAAATCCTATACATAAACTCTACTACTAAAGGAATCAATCACCATATTGTCCTTTCTTGGGGTATATAAAATGGCAATGTCGAACCCCTAAAAGTACTCGATCTAATGACTCTACCTCATGTGGAGGTCCTTTTGTGAGAAGATATTGGACAATCTTTTGTGATGAGAGTAGACCACAAACATATCCCCAAGGAGGTAGTGAAGGCAAGTCTTCAAATCATGTATCATGGATATCAACTCCATGTCATGATTTGGGTATTTATTTTAGTGTGGTCGTAGTTGGTGAGAGCCATACGCCACAACATGATCATCATGCATAAGAATTCACCCAATACTGATACCTGAAGCATCACAATATACCCCATACCCCTTTCCATCTAATGGATAAATTAGAATGGGTGGTAATCAATATGCTCTTCAGGTCCTTGAAGTATTCCTGGCATTGAGGGTCACATACAAACATCACCCCTTTCCATGTGAGTACGATCATCGGTGAAGTAAAACGAGAGAAATCCCAAACAAACCGCCTGTAATAACCAGTCACTCTAAGGAAACTTCTAATCTTGAACACGTTCTATGGCTTCTTCCATGACATAACCCCACTGATCTTTTAAAGGTCCACCCAAACCCCCTTATATAAGATCAAATAACCTTGAAATTTAACTTCCCTGATCCATAATGTGCATTTGGGAAACTTTTTA
Organism: Viscum album; assembly: GCA_963277665.1. Taxonomy (NCBI): domain Eukaryota; kingdom Viridiplantae; phylum Streptophyta; class Magnoliopsida; order Santalales; family Viscaceae; genus Viscum; species Viscum album. Next base: position 509,925,883 of record OY728141.1, on the reverse strand, counting down.
TAAAGGTGATTATCTCGCAATGTGCCCAGAATGATCTGCATGTGATGATCATGTTCCTCCTCAGATCCCAAATAAATAATTATTTCATCAACAAATACCACAACAAAAGAATCGAGAAACTGATGTAACACCCAATTCACAAGTTCCAAAAAACAACCACTACAGTATTGGTTAATTCAAAGGGCATGTCCATGTACTCGATGTGGTCATACATGCTTCAAATATTTGTGTTTGGGATATATTCCTCTTTCCCCCAGAGTTAATGATAGCCCGAACACAAGTATATTTTAGAAAACCACCTTTCAAAATTGAACTAAACAAACAATTCATTTATTCGAGGAAAAGAATATTTTTTCCTGATTGTTACCTTATTCATCTTTCGGTAGTCAATGCACAATGGGAGGGATCCATAAGCATTTTTAAAGAAAAACACAGGAGCGGCCCAAATAGAAATGCCTGAGCTAATGAATCCTTTGGATTCTAAGTTGTCTAGTTGTATATTTAATTCCATCAGCTTAGTGGGGGACATGTGATTTGAGGAAAAATATATCTGGTGTGTTCCTTGTGCCAGATCAATCGAGAACTCCATATACCGCTCCGAGGGAAAATACGAAAAATCGTATGAAAATACCCTTGGAAACTCATCAACTACATGAGTTAGTCCACCGTCAATAGCATGAACATTTTCCTATATAATGAGGGTTGATTACCAAAAAACAGAGTCTCCCAATACTGGTAGTGGAGGTCCCACATGCCTCGACCAAGGATCCAATTTCCCATGAAAAAACATGATGACTCCCATTAGATTCCATGAAATAGACTCAACACTTATGGAAATCAATGTGAACCTAGAATTGTACTTGCCAATCCATTACATGTATTATTTCAAATAGTTCCATATCTAAAACCAATGGGTCCCACTCCATCACTACCCCAGACACGAAAATCGAACATGATGGGCACCTGAGACCCTACTCCATCTTCATTCCCAGTGGCGTCACAAAATACTTCGAAAAAGATAACAACTTGGTTGGAAAATTCAGTGTGTCCACAAAATCTGTATAAATGAATGAAACAGAGGAACCAATATCAAAAAGAGTAGCAGCTATAGAATATGTGATCAAAATGGTACTTCGAACTGTCACCGATCTCCCCTCTGATCCTGCTACTGCATGATCTACCACATTGAGATATTCGATATCTACATTTGGATGTTCTCTAGTCTTTTGTTGTGCCCTAAACTGGCTCTTCCCAAAATATGGCCCATCCCTACCACCATAGTCAAAAAAAATAGAGATCCCCCCATCCTTAGTGGCTCTGACGGTAAGGTAACTACTCTTGAAGCCACAGATCCTAACCTACTTTGAAGTGGGCGTGCCTACATACAAAAGTCGTTTAAGCGACCCATACCTCCACATTGATAACATGGCTTTGTAGGAAGTGGGAATACTGTTCAGATATGTCTTGGTCTCAGAAACTGGTCGCACATGACCAATCTCGCATCAGAAGCCACTGATGAAAATAGCCTAGTATAGTGGCCTGAACTACAACTTCACTTCTTTAGATGTTCCTCCTGCTTACTTTTCTTCTCTTAAGATATTCCACTGCCAACTACTGATATTGTCCCAGAGAAACTGTCCCCCTTTTCTAGAAAATCTATACCATGCATGCCCAATAAACCACCTCAGCATAGGTCGTTATCATCAATGACAATACCTGGGAGTATATCTTCCGTCGTAAGACTTTCTCAAACCTTTGAGCATTCAATTTCTCGTTCGAGATGATCTTAAGAGAATATCAAAACAGATCATTTGATTTTTTCACATAATACATCACAGAATGATCTCCCTGAACAAGATCCATGAACTCTCTGGATCTAGCGTATGTTAGGAATTTAGGAAAGTTCAGTTCATTGAAGATGACCATGAAATCTCCCAAGCACATATTCTCATTCTTTCCAGTTTTGATGTACTAATTCACACCACTTGTGGATAAGACCCTCCCACATAAAATATGCACACCCCTCCCTGAACTCCTCTTGTGAGTCTAGGAAACCGAACATGCACTTGATCTTTTCGATCCATTCCTCTAGTTCCTGCGGTTTTATGCTACCACGGTAAGTAGTAGGATTATTTTTCATGAAACCCTATTCCTTTTACTTTCTAGGACCAGTCACATCTTCTCTAACAGAATCTGGAATATGATCTATTCTATGTCATATTGCTTGGAAAACCTAAACGACATCCTCTACTAGCATCTGATCAAGCGTTGAGGGGGAACTCTCTCTGGATTTCTCTCATGGGTGGACGTAAGCATTCCGGGGAGACATACTGATACAGAAAAGGCAACACTCACACGAGAAAAAATCAATTCAATAATTTTAAAAATTTCATCAATGAAATCAAATATAAGTATTAAACACATTACAATGATAAAAGAAAAATCTAACCCACCCCAACCCTTTGTCCACTTGTAGTCTCTCGCCCATATGTATCACCTGGAAGTGAAGTGTAACAAACAATTCCATTGTACCATGGCGACTCAAGTTATTCCAAGAGAGGTGTGGGAAAATCACCCTAATCATGACCAAAAATACAAGTCTCAATAGTTTTAGTTCTTGTCTAGCCCGGATTATCCCAAAATAATGATTTTCCCCAAAAACATTAACCTCCTCTAATACCATTTTTTCATGAACAAAATCTGGCATCCATCAAAACCGACGCCAAACCCTGCCAGTGAATAGTACCTAAGGTATTTTCCTCTCTATCTAGGCCGCATCAAGTTCCCATGTATCATATATATTTGTTTAGTAATTTTTTACCCATATATGGAAACATAAAACATTAGAACAAATCGACAAAACGAATCTGAAAAACTCATACCAAAAAAGATTAAATCAAAATCCAGAACTGAATAAATAAGTCCAAAAATAATACATGGGGTCCATGGACACATAAAAATATTTTAATATATCCCCATGGACTATACAGGATATGGGGTCATCACCCACAAGCCATCTTCATAATGCCTCACCATGGAAGGGAACTAACAATGTGAACCGCCATTACCCAAAGACTTTCCATTACCTATTTCAACCATGAACAAGTATACATACAACCAAGTGGTGTAATTAGGGTATGATCCTAATCACAATATGATACCTCCAAGATATTTCATATAGTAAACAATACAAGATAAAAAAAATTCCAGTTTTGATATGAAACAAATTGTGTAAATAATTTTTAATTAATGAAACTTTTAAATGTAAATGGTATTCAATGGGAATTTTCCATGAGTGAAAACATTTATGTAAAACATGTATGCTACAGTGTTTTCCAGAAAACCCACTATATGAAAAATTTAATTACAATAGAGTCAATGAGCACTAATCTTGGGAACACCCCTAGGCAGTAGTTTGTCTTGGGACCCATGTACCTCGTACCTCGGTGTTAGGTAACCATAGAGAAATCCATTATCATACATGATCTACTGGTAGGGAACATACCCATAATGTAGTGGTCCCAAATAATCATCAATATAGTTTTTTTAGTTTTTTCATTATCCATTTTTCTCTATGAAATAGGGATAAAACCCTTCTGGATCACTACCGTAATAGTATATATCTGCTATCCTAGATACCTAGGCTTACCCCTTCATGATCAAACCATTATATCATGATACCAAAAACCATAATCAAATAAATATATCATTTCTAGTCATAATAAACTCAGAATACTATCGGCACATACTTTACACCATTTACACTACTCAATAAAACCTTTAGGATTTCAATAAAATAACCTCACAAAACCTAACAATGTTTTTCACACAAAATCACTTTATAACCTCACATTGAACACCATTTTCATACGAATATTCATTAAAATATAATTTTAAACACCCTAAACATTTCTATAATACCATTACATTAGTTATAAAACAACCCCATTTGGCATAACAAAAAATAGACTTGAAAAACACCCAATTTAACACCAAATTGGTAACAAAAAATCATTTTCATAACAAACATAAACAAAACCATATTTCACAACAACAAAAATGAAGGATAGTTGTGGCAAAGATACAAATTCAGAAAATATAACTCTTTTATCCTTGATTACAAATGGAATCACTTACCGAAAGTGTCATAAATCTTGAATACTAGTTTGAAAGTTCAACTCCACCCCCGCCACACAATAAGGGACATAGATTAAGCCTAAAACCATAATAATTGATTAATAAAAACATGATAAAACCCTAGGCTATAATCTCCTCTTTATGGATATTTTAAAATTCAATAAGAGTTGGATGAAACCAAAAGAAAAAGGAAAAAACCCTAAGTAAATGGGAGGAAAAATGAAAGAGACCCACTTACTTGAAGGATCTTGTAGAAATCAACACAAATACACTAGTATCTGAATTTTAAAATAGTCCATAATATATGTGAGGACATAATAAGTCTGATAAAGTCATGTGAAAACTGAAATGGGTGAAAAAAGTAATAATTTAGGGAGTTATGAAGTTATGATGTAACCTCTTTAAATATAGACGATTTGAGAGAGCCTAAGAAGTTCTTCCCTAAATAGCGATTCATATAAGCCCCAAATAGAGGTTAAAGAGAATGGGGGCACCCCTAGGTTTAGTGGGCTTGGGTGAGACTTTGAATCACAAAAAATTCATAAAAATTGAATGTCATATTAATTTTTTTTTTTAAAACTGGAAATGGGTTTCCAGGTCTGCCCAATTCCTTAAATAAAAACCCAAATTCATAATTATAGTGGATTCATAAAGGGTCAAAATTAAAATGGTGGTGTTAATAGGTCATGGGAGGCTATTTCTGAACTGTAATGGGAGAAAAATATTAAAAAATTAATAGGTTATAAAAGAAACCAAATTAGTTTTTAAATTTGTAAATAGGCTCGCGTTTTGGCCCAAATCCTGATAACACACCCTTTCCTCAAAACGGAAATGGGAAACCCCCAAAATAATGGAAGAATTGAAATTAAATTAAATATACATTTAATATAAGTCATGGATGTGACAGAATGTGAATATAGTTTTCTTTTCATCTTCTTCTATTGTATTAATTTTGAAGTACCCAAACAATCCTTCCAAAAAAGTGTAGTGAATCAACATAGCTTTCCTCTCAAGAACTTGACTATGAAAATGAAGTTTAAAATAATATTTACCAGTTATATAAATTTTTTCTATTGTTAAAACACATCATAAAATTATATGGAAGTATAATAGTTTTAATTTCACCAAATTCATTCATGGAAATTATAAAACCCCTTTTCATAGGGAAAACGTGAATGGGTCTCAATAATTTTAAATCTGATGTGATAAATATTATTCTAAATGATAATATTATTATAAAATCGTTATAAATATATTATAAATGGTTGGAATCAATATTATTAAAAATTATCCCACCATTTTAAAATTTTCCTTTAACAAAATACTATGAATTCATGGTGAAGGATTTATTCTAGGGAGATGGTCTATCATAAGGCCTTCTTCAATTCTATAAAGACTATTAGAAATTGGTTTTTTTTATGTTGACAAATAATTTGAAATAAGGATACATAATTGAATATTAACACCTATAAATTCATATTTGAGGATTTTAGGTAATATTTTGAAAATTATCTCATGGGGGTAGGATTCATTATTTAAAAATGTTTATGTGACATATATATAAGGATTTAAGATACTATTATTTCTATAAATTGACCATATCTTCGATTTATTTCTTTTACAATAGTTTATCTAGTACTCTATTTACAACATAGTGTCTCATGAAAAATAAAAATTTTGAATTGATCTATAGGATATGTATTTCTAGAAACCAGATTATCAATTTCATCATTCTCTTCTATGTTTTTACATGTGAAATTTTTAATTTCATTAAAATGATATAAAAAAGGTATCATATCTTAAATAAAAATAGTATAAAGGTAAAAAAATTAGAATAATTATATTAAATAGTTTCTATAGGTTAAATAAATTTTTCATTGGTGTTACATTTGAAATTTTCGTCTTCCCCTAAATAATGAGAAAATTATTTATTTTCTAGGTTTCCAATAAATTCAAATAGGTTGGATACATAATTTCCAATACCAGGAGATTCAAAATCAACTATATTACGATCCAAAATTTACTCCTTTATAGATTTATTTTTTCGTTCATTCCATGAAAAATTATAAAATATCTTACTAGGAAACTATTCATGCATATTAATAATATTGGTTGAATGACCCTCAATATGGTGTTTTAATTATTGAAAAATATTGATGTGGATTATTTATATTCTAAATATTAATAACAAGGTTTTTATGGATATTGATAATGGAATTATTATTTTTATGAAGGTAACCTAAAAAATAAGATGTACATGGGTGCTAAATCAGTCATCTTATATATCTATGATATAAAAATCAAAAGGGAAAACCATGTTTATTTTTTGATATATAATATATTCCTTAATTCTATATTTTATTTTGGTACATATGTTATCATGTTGAATTAATATTTCATTTGGTTTGAGTTATCTAAACATCAAATGAGATTAAACATAGTTTGGGATAACGTTTTTAGAACCACATAATTAAATCATTGAGTCCTTGAATTTGAATTTTCATAATGATCATTGAATGGTGAGTGTTATCTAATCTTCACATTTTAAAATAAATTCATTTTAAATTATTAGAGAAATATTAAAACTTATATTTAAATTTTTTCTATCCATGAATTTATTTTTCTCGAACATTTTATTATTTTTAATTTTGAATATATTGGAATTTGCTTCACTAAATCAAGAAAAGGAATATCAATTTAGAAATATTAGACAAAACAGTTATTTATCCCAAAAAAAGTTATAATTTGTTTCTATGGGGGACTTCTTATAGAATATGGATACAAATGATTGAATTTTTATTCATCATCTTGAAAACAATGACCCAACATCATTTTATAAAATTTTATTTACCTTTCAAGAAAAAACACTTCTTGAAATATTTATTTTTCTTTCAAATTAAATTATTAAATTTTTAAAACTTCATAAAATTCAAAAATACTATGAGGAGTTTATTTCTCTATAATACTTTATAAAATAGTTGAATGAGGTTGAGAATTATCTTAAACAAGTTTATTTTTTGAAATTTTTTTATGATTATATGTTTGGGGTTTGTTTAACTTGTTTACACTCCTATATTCAATGGAAATAAAATTTCACTTTCATTTATCTTGGGTATTCACTTGAGGTTGTGAAGGTAATACTCCACCCAATTGATTCATAATACATACCATATTAGTAGCTAATTGGTTTAGTAGTGTCATCAAAGTATTAATAAAGATCAATTGTTTTTATGGATTTTTGATGGTTATTATTAGATTTCAATATATATTCAGTGTTAGAAAAATGTATTCTATGTTGGGAATTTATTTTCACATTAAATTATTTAGATTTAATATTAGTTAACCCTCTATGGAAATTTTTTTTGGTTGTTTAGGGTGTCTAAATATATATTGAATTTTATTATTATATCCTTAGTAATAATTTTTATTCGGTTGAAAGGATATATGTTAGTTTGACTAAAATGATCTTTTGAGAAATAAATTATTAAATTTTTTAATAATAACATACATTTTAGATCATTATTCACTAGAACGATCATTTAAAGAAATAATACATTGTGGGCATATACTTGAAAAATAAATTCAGGTTTTTTAGGAGTTCTATAGTATTTGATAGTTTCATTGATATAGCCATTATGGTTAGATCACTATGATCACATGAAATCATGTTATTTTTAGAATTATTATTGAGGGAATATTGATGATTTTTAACTTGATAAATTCATATTTTGCCTAACTATTGAAAGTTTGGACCATGTTTGCAATTGATGATGTAATATTAGTAATTGGATTCTCTACTAAAGATTATCTAACCAAAAAATCAATAATTATTCTATTTGTAACAAAAAATACATTGAATAAATTTTTAATTAAAATTCATTCACTTATTTCATGATAGAGAAATCTAAAAATATTTTACTTCAATATTTCGCGGTATTAATGAAAATGTCATTAATGGGTTTATCTGATTTCGCAAATATCATTCCTATTAGATTCAGTTTTTTAATAAGGGAAAAATATGTAAATAAATTTTTTATTTTCAACTCATTCCAATATTATGTTAATATTTCATGTGAATGAGATAAACATTAATTGGAAAATCCTTCTATATTTAAGGTAAAATCACTTTGTTTTCATTGATTTATATCTATTCCTTTTGGATTAATATGAACATAAAGATAACTGAATTCCTACAAACAATGCATGAATACTTTAGAATATCACTTCTTCATTATCTAAAATTACTATATAATTTAAATTCCTTTTATTTCTATCAAAAAAACTCTAGGTAAACACGATTATATGACATAAAAACCTAGCAAGTGATCAATAAATTTGTTGTTAACATTATAAAAGTGACTCAATATCTGAAGTCCTCCAAGCAGTTGATCATGGCCAAACTCATTATGGTAAATAAAAATTCATTTCCATAGATGTTAAAATAATGAGAGAAACCACTTTACAATAATAATTTCAAAACCATCTTAATAATTTTATTAGAAAAACATTCAGAAAATAAGATGAAATATTTTAATCAAAAACATGGTTTAAAAAAAATATATAAGCACAAAAATAGAAAACCATGACACAAAAAGGTTTTTCCTGGGATCAAACTACAAATTCAACCAAAGATTTTAGTTTCGCATGGCTAAACTAAATTCAATGTTCCTCATTCCTAAATAAAACCATAATATATAAATATATGGATGGTCAAAAAAACACATCTTGCACTACATATCCCTTAATATATTTTTAAACTCATGTGATATTCACTCTTGATTTGGATTAGTTATTTCATAAAAACCAAGTGAATATTATTTTAATCTAATTCCATCATTATTCATTCCATTATATTCTCCATGAATGTAAAATAGAACCTTCAATCAACTTACGGTTGGAAGATGCAGCTATTTGAAAATTATATGATTGAATATGTTCAAGGAATTTAATTTTCATTACCACCAATATTTTAATATCTTATAAATAATCTCACAAAAATTATCTTTTAAAAAACATCTCAAAATAGATCGTTGTGGATCAACCTTCATTATATCCTTCTTGTATTTTACAGTTCCAAATTTTGTAAAATTTTACTACGTGTTTAGTATAATGGTTTAGCAGATTCATTTATAGAATTTTCTAATCACAAGGCCTTTAAAGGATTATTATAGAGTTAAAATAAATATGATAATGGTGTAAAATGTCTAACAATTCAGGGTTTTAATTTTTTTTAAATTTCATAATGCCTTACGATTGAGTAGAAATCACTATTATTTAATCAAGAGACTTATTTTCAAGATTTATGATTATACATATAATGAATTACAATTTATAGAGTCATTTGATAAATATTTAGGTTCCTGAAAAAGAAATATTGACTTATTTAAAGTGTAAGAAAATATAATTTTTAGAAAGAACTCATAATAAAGGAAAATAGTTCGGGCTGATAAAATATTTCAATAAAATATTCAAGACAATAAAAAATTATGAACAAATCTATTTACAATAAAATTCATAAAGTAGCCTTAAGAACTAAAAATTATGAAAATCTACTCAATTTGAAAAATTAGTGGGTAATTATTCATTTATATAAACATAAAAAAATGAAATTTTTAGTTCTAACATCTATCATATTAAAATTTTATGAGTTTTAACACATATTACTACATCTAAAACAAAACAAGATAAAAATACATGTCTTCATAGTTTTCACATTGATAATAAATATCCCCACATGGAATAATTTTATTCATAATCTAAAATACAATAAGAATAATTTTTTCATAAATGAATTACTCACCTACCTACAAATTTAGGGGGAATATAAAAATCATGTGGGGATAAATGTACCTAATGATTGAAAATCAATGTAATTTATTTAACTATGATTTATCCCATATAAGACCTAAAAGGGTAAAAAAATCCAAATAAATCCTTTAAGAGGAAAGGAACAATTCACGAAGAAGAAAGGGAAGTGCTACATACACGTAAAGATGAGAGACTTAATGTGTCAGTACCATATTCATAAAATGAAAGATGGTGAAAAAAATCCAATGTAGTACATTATAAACATTATTATAAAATAAAATTTCCTTGATGAATGATCTTCTTTTTGGATCAATTATTTGGATATACAACTATATATAATAAAATATATATCTCAATGAGGATGGAATCAATCAATGATTGGATATATCTCTATGATGGTAACTTTGTAAGAAAAACATTCAATTGAAAGAGATAGTTGATCTCAATGTTACCTTGAGAAATATTTTGAATTTGAACAATGTATTATATATTATATAAGTTAATTTAATGATAGTTTCATTTAAATTAATAAAAAAATAATTATTTTAAGCTTATATTTGAGGTAGGGAAGATTGTTATATAAAATGGATAGATCTTGTTTCATGTTTTCAATTGTATGATGTATTATTTAAATTAAATAAAAATTCTGGTTTCTCTTATGTGTTAATGTATTTTGGTTTTTTAAAAATCATTTACATCACATAAAATATAATAAATTTAATTTCATATAAAAATGGGAATTATTAACTTATATGGACATAAATGATCAGAAATTTCATATGTTAATGCAAAAAAAAAATTAGTTTGGAACCCTTTCCAAATAAAACTGAAAATTTCATTTTATAATTAAAAATTAATAATTTAGGTTATTTTAATAATACATCCACCATAATTAATAAAATGTGACTTATAACATTAACTTTATATCGTTCTCTATTTTTCCTATGTATATTTCACACACTAAAGATGATGTTATTGATAAATTTAGTATCTTTAGAAATGAGGTTGAAAATAATTATGGGATTACAATAAAACTCTATTGATATGATAAGGGAGGATAGTAAAATAGTTCTTCATTTTTTGAAAATGAATAGATCATAAATGAAGTGAGGGATCCAAATGCACCTCATCAGAATTTCATAGTTGAGATAATGAATAAAATATTAATGGAAGTGGTTAATCCCAGGATGTCTATCTTTGGTATCTTAGAAGTATTTTGGGTACAAGCATTATTAATTGTGGGTCATTTCATAAATAGTGTTACCAATAAAGGGAATTATATTATTACATAGGTATTGTTAAAAAATATGAAACTAGACCTCAATTATTTAAATGTTTTGAATTTTTGTAATATTGAAAGGGTAAATTAACCTAAAATGATAATTTTTGGTGAAATAGAAATTTATTGTATATTTTTTGTATATTTTTTAATTAAATAGCTTATAGATTCATTATTGAATAATTTAAAGACTTAATACTCATTAACACATTTATTGAATAAATATTTGTTATCTTTATTGAATCTATGATTATCTATTAACCTCATATTGTCCCTATATAAGAATCTAGAACAAATAAAAGAGTATGTCAATATGATCTGATTAAGGATGTTTGTAAAAGTAAAAAACAATTGATACCCACAATATATAGATGTGATTTATTTATATAGTAATAATAAGGACCATATATAATATTGTAACACAAAGTATAGTTTCTATTGATATATATCATGATGCTAATACTTTAAAAGATTCTATGTCACCATTGTATGCATCACTTTCGAAGGTAGCAATAAATGATGAAATTGAAACTATAAAAGGAAATAATAATTTGATAGGAGTTGACATTCCATAAGGTTCGGAACCAATAGGTTATAATTGTTTGTTTTAATAGAAATGAAAATTTGATGGTACAATTAAAAATATAAATCTAGATTGGCTGCCAAGGGGTTTACAAAAAAGTAAGTAATTAATTATTTCAATACATATAATCCTATGGATTGGAAGACCTTCTATAAGAATACATCACACCTTAGATTATATATATGATTTTTAAATACATAAAATAGATGTTCCAACAACATTCATAAATGGTATTTAGATAATCAAATATATTGGGAACAACCATAAGAATTCATTACACTAAAAAATAAAAAAGTAATTGAAATTGGAATGGTAACATTATAGTCTAAAAAAACTCACAAAAATTCATGACAAAAGTTAATGAAACAACATTATCAACTGTAATTATTATTAAAAAATTTGATATATATATTTATAGTATGTTCCATAATAATAATGGTATTGTTATTTTTTATATGTTGCTGAAATGTTAGTATTTGGAACTGATATGGATCAGATAAATGAGGATAAATATATTTTATCCAAAATAATTTACAAGAAATACTTAAGGGAGTCAAGTGTTATTTTAGAGACTAAAATTGTTTGAAATAAAAAATTTATTTTTCTTTCTCAATAACATTATTTTGAAAATTTATTAATGAGATTTAGAAAATTTAATTAGTCAGCATATATTATCCCATTTTCTTATAGGGAATGTATACTAAGAATTCCTAATAAGTTGGTTTTTCAGTTATAATATGAAGTGGTTATTAGGTTTCTCATGTATTCCATAACAATTTCAGGACCAAATATTGAATTTATTATTAGAATGTTGGGTAGATTTATAAATAACACAGATTAAGAATAATTGGATGTGGTTAAAATTGTTATAAAATATAAAAATGGCATTATTGACTTCTATAAATGTTACAATAGAATCTCAGGGGTGTGGGAAAAATTTAATGATGTAAGATGGATGACTAATTTAGATTATATTTCTAATGCGGTTAGTTGGGTTGTTATACTTCAAAGTAGAGTGATATTTTGGGAATTAATAAAATAAACAATTATATCATGTTACACTATAGATTCTATGTTTTTTATTTATTATCTACCTAAAAAGAATAAAAATGGATTATATCTCACTTTTGAGACATAATATTATGTCACATGATGATGTCTCCTATTGTTATACATTACGATAACCAATAAATATAGTCTAGGTAATATAATAATACATATTATATAAATTTCAAATAATTTTGTCATAGAAATGTTTTTTTGAGACATTTGATATTATATGGTATTCTAACTACGGAATTTATTAGATTAAGTTATATATTTTTAGATCCACTAAAAATTGGATTTCATGGGAGATGGTGAAAAATATATTTAGGTTTGTGATTAAATTCCATTGAAGAAATCTACCAATGAAGGGACCTCAACATAACCAGTGATAACATCAATGGTATGAGATTAATGTAGTAAATTCTTTCATTTTTTAAGGAAATAACAAGATAATGTTATAACCTATGTAAAGGGTGTTTCATTCCAATAAAAACAGTCATGTTTTAAAAATATTAATGAACGGAGGATTTTAAATAAGTATTTAATAAAATAAAGAGTTTTTGGTTTAAATATTTGAATATATTAGTGGATCTACTCCAAAGATCTTATGAATTTTTCTCTCAATTATTAATTAATGTTCAAGTGATACATGGAAATTATTATGTATTGGATTTGATGAGTAATTGGATACTTTCAACAAAAATATATTGGATGAGTCTAGATATTAGTAAGAGTTCCATTTTCAAGGTATTTTAACCAGTTTATCTATTAGGAATTGATTTTCATCTATTATATAATGTTTCAAATTATGAGATACCATTATTTATGAAATCTATTTCCAATAATGCATGATTCTCACTTTTGAAAAGGTAATTGGTAAATGTTATCAAATTATGGTGTATTGTTAGAGTATTAATGTTTTTAATTTATTTTTTAGGAATATTTTTATTTTAATTTTTAAAGGGAAAGATAATGTGTTTCATTCCCTAATTATAAAATGGGATGGATTAGGCTCAAATATATTAAGGGGAATACATTTTCACTATTTAAAAAACATAGAATAAATGGGAATAAACTTGTCAGAGACTATACACTGTAACGCCCACATGCACATTTGATCGCACAATATTGTGCTTTAGCAGTGCACTTATCACTTTTATTGTCGTTTCAATGTGATGTACATAGTGGTGTCATTAATTTTTAGACATATTGGTGCATAGACCGATTTTAAAATATATTTCTCATCATTACAATCAGAAATATTGTGTTAAATATAATTAAAATTATATTAACTACTGAGTATCATTTGGGATCTTTTTTATTAGGTTTAATCCAATAGATTACATTAATTTGTAAAATACATTCCTTTAAAAATAGGTGTCTACCCAATTGGAAGGGGTTGGATAGAATATCTGCATAAGTTATTATGTTCTAGTAAATAGAGATTTAAATGGATTGATAGATTGATTTTTTTCATTCTCAACAACACCAATAATTCTCAATTATTAAGATTCCTCTCATTATGTTCGGCATAATGAAAAGTAATTTTTTATAAAATTTTTATATATTGAATTATTGGATTTTCATGATACGCTAACCGAAGGTAATAAATGAAAATTTTAAATTTAATTGATGATTTCTCAACTTTTTCCACGTTTTAATTTAAAACAATAGAGATGAAATTATACATAATTTAATTATTAAAAAATGATGTTGAAGAAAATTGTAGAATTAAAATTACATTCCTCATATCTGAAATGGGAGGATAGTATTATAGTCCATCATTTTGGGAATCCCATGGAATCATAAATGAATTAATGACTCCATTTATACATTACACAAATTGTATAGTTGAGATAAAGAAGATAAAATTATTGGAAATGTTTGATTCTTGGATGTCTATCATAGGTCTCTCATAAGGATTATTGGGAGAGGCATTATTAATTTCATGGAACATTTTAAGAAGTGTTCCGATAAATTGTAAGTTTATTATCAATATAAATTATGTAATTATAAGAAACTAAAACTCAGTTATTTAAAGGATTATTATTGTTAGGTGATAGTAAGAGTATCTAAACCTAAAAGGAAAAAGTTTTTGTTAAAGATGAATTAATAGTATGTTAATCAAATATGTTGGGAATTCCTAAAAATATAGATCATTGGATGAATAATGTAATTATTTAATAGCTATTAACAATATAATTCAATCATTAAATACATTGTTTGATGAATATAAAATTTCTTATTTACCTAAGAAATCTCAAATAGTAGAATATAGTATAAATAAAATAATACCTTAAGAATATTTATTCGAGGAGGTTTATAAATGAAAATGACCTTAGATACGCAAAATCATTTGGATTTGATTTCATTATGTACTTGATATAAGGAACTAATTATTTTATTATTATAAAAACATTATTATTCATTAATATAAATTTTGTTCCTAATTATTTTAAAGAAACTATGTTTTCTTATAATAAATCTCTTTTGAAAGATGTTATAAATTATGAAATGGACACTATAATCAAAAAGAACAATTATATATTAGTTTATATTCCTTAATGTTTACAACTAATAAATTATAAATTGGTATTCATATGATAATTTAAAGTCTCCAATAAAACATATAATTAAAAAGTTCGATTTGTAGCCAATATGTTTACTCAGTAGAAAGGAATCAATTATTTCAATACCTATTCTCACATATATTAGTATAATTTTATATGAATAATACATCCAATAGAATCTATATTTAATTCATAAATTCACCAATGGGAGTTTTAGAAATATTTAATAGTGAAAATGATGAAAAAATATACATGGAACAACCAGAATGTGTAGGATCAAAATAAAGATGTAGATGCTCAATATACAAGAGGGGGGTGAATTTTACACTTTAAAAACTTCCCTAAACCAGGAATGATATATGTTTAACAATGTTAAACTAAGAAAATTCACAACACCTCAAAAACCAATTATAGTATTGGTATAGAATATGAAGTTACAAACATCTATTTCTATGCACTTGCTTAAATCTGGAAAGTGATTCCGAAAAAGTGGTTCCGGAAATATGGATCTGGAAATTTAAACTTAGCCAAAGTTTACAATATGTGATTCTACATTAAAGCATATAGAATCTAAACTAATCAGAGTACAAGTTTAAGGAAATATAAGAAGATTATAATTTCCTTACAATACGAAATGCAGCGTAAAAAAAGTAGTAAAAACTATAAGTAACAAGATATAAATCATTTAACACGAAGAGAAGGGTATCCAAAATCATTGAGTAAAGGTCCCATGATTTATACTTTCAAGAAATTCTGTCTTACTCACACCACGGTAAGCCCTTGATATGAATATCGGTGTCTCTATCTTACTATCCCCGCAAGACCACAACATCATGGTAGTTGCAACCTCTGTCTTCCTCAGCAAGGAAGCCCTCGAACTTCAAGGTAGTCGGTACCTCTATCTTCCTATCCCCGGAAGCCCTCGAATGTAATCACCAACATTCGGAGTCACACGAATCAATATGAACGAGTGGATCAGTATGGACAAAGCATGAAATGCTTCTCTCTCTAGAGATCACCTTAACAGTGTGGGGTCTCTAGAGTGATCAACTCATTGTTGAGATCATTCAAATGAGCTCCTATTTATAGGCTCAATTGGAACGGTTGGCTCCCTCCTCCAACATTCATATTTTCCTTGAATTTCGGAGGGACCTATACACGTGTCACTAAAAAAACGGTAAATTAGAAATAGAATGGATGTAATTTTTTTATAACAAAAAATGTGTAACTGAAAGCATGAAATCATTTTATAATGAAACGAGTGTAAGTATAAGCAAAACTAGAATTCATAATGTAATTAAATAAAAGTTAAGAGTCTAACCAAAAACGAATTCGGAGTCTATGTTAAAAAATTTTCAGATTTTGTTTTATAGGAATTCGGATCCTGGAATATGCAGAAGTCTGGAGTCTGAATTTCTAAGGAAATTCAGAGTCTGGTTTCACCAGAGATCAGAATATGAACTTACAGAGTTCATAGTCGAACTAAAAAAAGTTCGGAGTCCAACTTCATAAGAGTTAGGAGTCGAACTCATGAATGTTCATAGTCGAACTTCATAAGATTTTGGAGTCAAACTCATGAATGTTCGGAGTCGAACTTCATAAGAGTTCTGATGTGAACTTCATAAGAGTTCGGAGTCGAACTCATAAAATTTCGGAGTCAAACTTCATAAGAGTTCAGAGTCAAACTTCATAAGAGTTCGGAGTCAAACTCATGAATGTTTAGAGTCAACTTCATAAGAGTTTTGAGTCGAACTTCATAAGATTTCAGAGTCGAACTCATGAAAGTTTGTATCCAGAATTTGGAGTGTAATTTCACTATAGTTCACATCCAGAATTCAGATCCTAAAAAAAATACTCCAAATCTTGACATTATATGTTTCCAGGGTTTTTGGGTATGAATCCAATTTTTGTACTAAAGAAAAATATTGATATGTATAATAAAATCTAGGTTTGGGTAAATTTCCTTAAAAAAAATTTTCCTTATGGAGGTAAAATATATACTTCCTTATGTATAAGGTGTTTGTGAGTTTCAAAACAAGAATTAATGAAAAAGTCTTAAGGAAATCCTTATTGACTCAACAATCTTACCCTTTTTGGTTAGTACAAACATCCTTAGGAAATAGAAAATAAGGACATTGAAAAAATTTCATTTGACTTTGAAATTAAAACTTATCTCCCTTTGTTCATGGATGAAAGTGATTACAACTAACTCCCCCTTAGGTATTGAAACTCTAAGGATTGGATTATGAATTTCAAGAGTGGAGTTTTCATTATTGGGGGAATGAAAATCTTCGTAGTGAGAAACTCCCCCTTACATTAAGGATATGTTCAATTTGAAATTTTTCTTCTTCATTTTAAAGTTTTCTTTCTCCTGTTTTTAGTGGTTCTTTTTTCTTCTCCCCCTTAGGATGAGTTCCTTTTCCTTCTCCCCCTTTGTGATTTTCAAAAATAATTGAAGGGAATGAAAAATAAAATAAGGTACCTTAAACATTAGTATAAAACAGGATACAACCAACCAAATTTTCATTAGACGTGAGAAAATTTTACAAAGATAGAGAAATACCACAAAATATCAGAGTGTATTTATTTATCATACTTTTCCTTTGTGATCAACTTCTTCGACAAGGATTTGAGCTTCTTCAAGTCTCTTTGGTCTTCCTTAACATGCCTCTCCAAGGCTTTTATCTTTTCTTCTTGGGATTTCAAGGCCTCTGCTTGAGCCTCCATGGCTTCTTTCTGCATCTTTATTAATTCATTATTCTCTTCCAGCTTCTCCTTAAACTCAATCCGGAAATCTCTTTCACTTTTCCAGTTCTAAGCTACTGAGTTAAGCTTCTTATTCAGGTCTCTAACCTGTTGATTCCGATTGCTTTGCTCAATGATCAGCTCTTCCTGAAGATTCTTGATCTTGTTATCCTCGGTTTCAAAGGAATATTTCACCTCATTCTGAAAATTATCATACACAGCCAAGTATTATTCAAATTTCTTAGACCACAGAGTTATTTTGCTACAATAATTTCTATGCACATCATAATTTATAAGAAAACTTTTATGGTCAGCCTCAATCTTCACACACTTCTCCATAACCATGGATAAGGAATCCGATTTCTGATTCATACTCTATTGCAGCATCTGGCATCTAGAATCTATTGTTGGAAAATTTGGAATGGTGTCCACCAACTTCTTCATAGATTCAACCACAAAATCCTAACCATGAGCTGATGACTCGGAATCAGATATTTTTCTTGGAAATTGCTCATCCTCAACCTAGAATAGCTTCCATCTAGATGAACCACCAACCTCTTTCTTTCTGATGATATCTTTTATTGGTGTATCCTTGTGAACTTTCTTCCCTTTATCAGATTTTGGAATTGGTTCCTCATTAGGATATTCTTCCTCGGATTCATAAACATGAATAATCTGATCTTCATCTTGTTTCTCCTTTTCTACTTCTTCCTCTTAAAAATCCTTCTCATAGGATTCTTCCTCATCATACAAAACATTTTCTTCCAATTTCTATTTCATATCATCACCCTTACTATCTTTATCAACTCACTTTCCTAGAGTAACTAAATTTTCGGATTCTACCTTATCTTGATAATCCTCTACTTCCTTGATCAAGGAATCCAAATCTTCACTTCCCTATTCTTCTTCTTCTCTTCCGCAACCTCTTCCTCTACTTCGTAGAAACTTCATCAGGATAAGCTTTTTGTTTCTTTGGTTTGGGGGGAGTAGACAGATTTTTCTTTAGACTTGGGATTTTCTTCATCGTCAACCTCTTCATTACGATTTCTCTTCTTCCTTGCCTTTTTAGTTGGTTTTGGAGTTTGTGAATCTTTCTGAGCTGCCTCATCCTCTTCCACAGATAGATGGTAGATTTCTCTGGATTCAGTAGAAAAACCCATCTTTATCCTCTTCAAAGTATCATCGCTTACCAGCATAAGCTTACAATTATGGAGTTTTGATTTGCATGAAACCTTTAAGGATTCTAAACACCGAACTATCAACTTAGATAGTAAGGCAGGGATCATGATTATCTGAGCTATTAGGTTTCCATCCTTGATGTTCTTGATCATAATCAGAACATTCCTCATCAAATTTATCTTTCTTAGATTTACCAAGAAATCTAAGACATAGATATCACTTTTTTTTTCAGATTATCCTTGTCACCCCTTCTTGGTACGATAAAAACTTTTACCCATAACTATAGAATTCTATGGTTTAATGTGATATGAGAAATATTAGCAGTCGTAGAATCCTTATGTCCAAGACATTTTAATGCCTTCACCTTGTTGAAACTTCCTTGCTCATTTGGAAGCTTATGTGTGAAAAACTCAACTTCCCCTTTATAGGATAAACCAACCAAACTCGCGGACGTGGTGTAAGATAACTTGTAAGTCTTCCTATAAGACTTGAATGAAAACCACTCCCTTCCATCTTCCATTTGGAAGGAAACAGACACATAGAACTCAAACAGAAAATCAGTATAAATTGGATCATGTTTATCTAACTTTGCTAAGAAAACATCTGCCCATCCATCCAGTTTAATATTCTTTGATATAAGGGAATAAAACTTATAAAAATCTGGATTCACTAACCTTTCCCTGAAAACTAACCACTTTTCGATTGGTTTTGACGTAGACATATCTTGGGATGTTTCTTCAACAGAAATTCGGAACTAAGATATTTGACTGATTCAGAACGACTTTGCAAAGATCGGAACCAGCCTTAAGAAGAGCAACATGGCTTCGAGACATGAAAGCATTGAAAATCCGATGTGGGATGAGTCATGGGGTCTCCTTTATATAGGCAATGGATGTGACCTTCATTCTTCCAAAATCCATATAACAGTTGAAAAACTTTTTGATCTAATCTGACGGTTGATAACATTCCCGCAAGGAAAACTTCACTCCGATCATTTGAGGTTTTAAGAAAAACATTCAGATTTAAGGAAAAATAGAATCCAAATAATTTTAAAACTCAGGAAAATACAATCAATCAAAATATGATTAAGAAAATTTAAATAAGGAAATCATACTTTTTGGATTGGCTAGAAAGATAGTTCGTAATTGGTAATATTTTCTTAAAAAAACTCAATACAAAAAATCCGCAATATGGAAAATCATCATTATGGAAAATCCTCATTACAGAAAATTCATTATGAAAAAAACAAGTAAAAATGTTAACTCACCCATCATACTCATTTCAAACTCCTATTTTATTAGACTTGCAAAGGAGTCAGTTGAAGATTGCTGAGTTGAACAAAATATGATGTCATCAACATAAATTTGAACAATCAAAACAATTTTCTTATCTTTCTTTATAAAAAGGGTTGAATCTGCATTTACCTTAACATACATATTTTGAAGCAAAAATTATGTAAGTCTCTCATACCAAGCTCGCGGGGCTTGTTTAAGGCCATACAAAGCTTTGGTAAGTCTAAAAACATGATCAGGGTATTTTGTGTCTTCAAAGCCAGGAGGTTGTTCAACAAAAACATCCTCTTGACCATAACCATTATGGAAAGCACATTTCACATCCATTTGAAAAAGTTTGAAATTGAAGAATGATGAAAAGTAAAGTAAGATACGAAAAGATTCAATTATCTATACTAGAGCATAGGTTTCTTTATTGTCTCTTCCCTCTTGCTGATTATAGCCTTTAGCAACTAGTCTAGCTTTATTTATTACAATGACTCCATTTCCATCACACTTGTTTCTGAATACCCACTTTACTCCAATAACAGATGTTTCCTTAGGTCTTTCAACCAAGGTCCAGACTTTATTCCTTTCAAATTAATTATGTTATAATTCATGGGTTTGATACAATCATCATCACCTAAAGCTTCATCAGTGATTTTTTGTTCTAATTGGGAAAGAAATGCTAGATGTTATACTTCATTTCTCAAGGATCTTATGGTCCTTACAGGTTGATTTAAATCACCAATGATACTATCACTGGGATGATTCTTAAGGAATTCCTGGTTTGGGTTTTGTAAAACATGTTCATCAACATAGGGTAGAATGTCTTCTGGGGTAAATGTTTCAGAAGTATCTTCTTGAAAATTTTCCTTATCAGAAGGATCTTCTATAAAATGATGATAATCAGTTTTTGAAAACACTTCTGAGGATGTAGGTTGGGATGGTTTAAAAACTAAAGGATCAGATTCATAAAATTTTACATTCACTGTTTTTTCAATAGTACAAGTGTTTTTATTGAAAACTCTACAATCCTTAGAAGTTGTGGAGTAGCCTAAGAAAATTCCTTCTTCATATTTTGGAGCAAAATTTTTAGATTATCTTTATTATTTAGGATGAATACCTTGCAACCAAAAACCTTTAAGTAGGAAAGTATAGGTTTTCTACCATTTTGTAACTCATAAGTATTTTTATTAAGAAATTGTCTAATCAAAACTAGATATATAGTATAACAAGCAGTACTTACAGCTTCATCCCAAAAATGTCTAGCTATAGAATATTCACTCAACATGGTTCTTGTTATCTCTTTAAGAATTCTATTTCTTATTTCAACTACACCATTTTGTTGAGGAGTTCTAGGTTCTAAAAAGTTGTGAGTAATGCCTTTTCTAATACAAAAAGTTTCAAAATCAGAATTTAGAAATTCTCCTCCATGATCACTATGAATAGTTTTCAGTGGAAGGTTTTTCCCATTTTTAACATGGTGTATAATTCGTTTTAAATAAGAAAATTTTTCAGACTTCTTTGCTAGAAAATAGACCCATGTAAATCTAGTGTAATCATCAACTAAAACAAACACATAGTATTTCCCTCCAATGCTTCCAGTTTGTGTTGGACCAAATAGATCAATGTGAACTAACTGTAATGCAT
The DNA here is from genome assembly GCA_963277665.1 of Viscum album. Classification (NCBI taxonomy): domain Eukaryota; kingdom Viridiplantae; phylum Streptophyta; class Magnoliopsida; order Santalales; family Viscaceae; genus Viscum; species Viscum album. The sequence goes on along the minus strand of OY728141.1, from coordinate 509,903,611 downwards.
CAATTTTTGAGACTTAACTGATTAATTTAAAACTATATTTATTTTTCTTTCTATATTGAAAAAGATCACAAACTTTTGAAGAATCAAATCTAAGCTCAAGTAGATCCTTAACTAGTTTCTTCTTAGAATGTTTATATAAGTTTCTAAGCTTACAATGACATAGTCTTATATGCCATAACTATGAATAAACATACATTTCACTAAGTCAAGGTAGGTCTTGGCTCTTGTGGTCTTCTAAGTTTAATGTGTAAACATTCTCTTGCCTATTTGCAGAAACAATAATCTCTTCCTTGGAATTGTGTACCATGCACTTATCATTCCTAAAATTCACAAGGTATCCCTCATCACATAACTGACTTATGATAATGAGGTTGTGCTTAAGACCCTTTAAAAATAAACCATTTTAAATCCATGTATTACCAAGAACAACAATATTACCTATACCAAAAATTTCTCCATGATCATTATCTCCAAAAGTTACTTTACCTCCTTTCGTCTGGATAATCTTTTCGAAATAGCCATTGATACCAGTCATGTTCCGGGAACATCCACTATCCATGTACAATGTATTGTTGTTGGTACTTCCTTTACCTTCCTAAAAACAAAAAAAAATAGATGTTTGGAATCCAAACTTGTTTGGATCCGAGATATCCAGATAACAAAATTTTAGGCACCCACATCTTCTTAGAAAAGTAAGATATATGAAAACCTATAGATTGGGTTTTTTAAAGAACAATTCATTTCCCAGTGACCACCACATTGACACTTGGTACAAAATGGGTCACTTTATGGAACAAAGTTGTTGTTACTAAATGTTGGTTTTGCATGGGTATAACCAAATCCGGATTTGTTTCTTAAAGGTTGTATTTGTGAAGACATTTTATCAAAATTTTCATTACCATGGGTAAATTTTGATAAACACTTCTTTAAGGAAAAAATTTCGGACTTGAGTTTTATAACCAGGTTTTTATCATCAAAATTTTTAGATTAAGAACTAGAGCAAGGCTTGAAAAAACTTTTCTTAAAAATTACTTTTTCAAGATCTTTAGAATGATTACTCTTTTCAGAATTTAATTCCTCGGGATTTTTTGAAATACTTATAAAATCAGAATTTTTCCTATTAAGATCATTTGAAAGATCAAATATTTCTTTTGTAAGAATAGTATTCCTAGAGGTTTCCATATAATGTTTTTTATTGAGTTTGGAATTCTCAATCTCAAAAAGTTCAGAAAACCTAGAAACTTCTTTATCGGTAGGTGAAGTATTTTCTTCATCAGAAAAGGATTCTTTATCTGAAGAGTTATAATACTTACTATCATTATAATTTAAAGAAACATTGGTCAATGATTATTCATTGTGTACCATAGAAATAATACAATGATTTTTAATAGGTAATCTTACTATAATACCAATATTCTTTTGTCCTGAAGATTCATAATTAGAAGATTCATCTGAACCTTCCTGTTCTTATCAATAGCTGTTCTATTTGATTCCCACTCATTGGGAATAATATCAATAATCTTATCCATAAGAGCATCATCATCCAGACCTTTCTCTCCCATAGATTGTAGACTGTTTAATATTTTCATAAACCTTTGTTGAACTTTGAAAATGGGTTCTCCATATGGAAAGTTAAAACCATGATACCCTGCTCTCATCATAGCTCTTCTTGTCACAATAACATTGGATGTACCAAAATATGTAACCTCAATTTTCTTCCATATATAGATAGTTATTTCACATGAAGAAATTTGACTATATATGTTCCTAGTCATTGAACATAGTTGAGTATTGCATACCTTATAGTTTAATTGATAATCATGCTTCTCTTGGTTTGTGAAAGCACTCACTTCATTATCATGAATTTTATAACCTCCAGTAAGTATAATAATGTTATCTACTCCAATATTGATAATGGGAGTATTCATATGATCTCTACAGTATTCATAGTCATTAACATAAAAAAATAGTGGTCTTATAGGATTAAGGTTTTCAATAGAACCAACCTTTAAACCTTCCATCTCTAAAATAACATTGGCCCACAAACTTTTTAGAAGTTTAATTCTGTCAATGAGAGAAAAAAAATTATACGCAAGAAAAATTGTATCTCCAAGCAGAAAAATTCAATCCGAACTATGATTCTAAATTATGAATCCGAAAATTATGAATCCGAAAAGTAAGAATCTGAAAATTTCCTTCTAAAAATAATCGTGAGATTACATCAGATTTTACCAAACCCTTGTGTTTTGAGTTAACCTCCTCTGATACCAATTGTAGGATAGAAATAAAGATGTAGATGCTCAATATAGAAGATGGGGGGTGAGTTGTACACTTTAAAAATTTCCTAAAATAAGGAATGATATAAGATTAACAAATTTAAACTAAGAAAATTCACAATACCTCATTAACCAATTATAGTATTGGTATAGAATATGAAGTTACAAACTTCTAGTTCTATGCACTTTCTTAAATCTAGAAAGTTATTCCGAAAAAGTGGTTTCAGAAATATGGATCTGGATGTTTAAACTTAGCCAAAGTTTACAATATGAGATTCTACCTTAATGTGTATAGAATCTAAACTAATTAGAGTGCAAGTGTAAGGAAATATAAGAAGATTATTCTTTCCTTACAAAACGAAATGTAGTGGAAAGCAAGTAGTAAAAACTACAACTAACAAGATATAAATCTTTTAACCCAAAGAGAAGGGTATCCAACAACGTTGGATAAAGGTCCCTTGATTTATACTTTCATGAAAGTCTGTCTTACTCACACCCGAGTAAGCCCTCAATACGAAGATCGGTGTCTCTGCCTTGCTATCCCTATAAGCCCTAAAATTCCAGGTAGTTAGAACCTCTGTCTTCCTCAGCAAGGAATCCCTCAAACTTCAAGGTAGTTGGAACCTCTGTCTTCTTATCCCCGGAAGACCTCGAATGTAATCACCAATATTCGGAGTCGCACGAAGAAATTTGGATGAGTGGTTCAGTACGCAAAAAGAATGAAAAACTTCTCTCTCTATAAATCACCTTAACAACATGTGGTCTCTAGAGTGATCAAATAGTTTTTGAGATCTTTCAAATGAGCTCCTATTTATAGGCTCGACTGGAACGGTTGGATCCCTCCTCCAACGATTATATTTTACATGAATTTTGGAGGGACCTGTACATGTGTCATTAAACCAACGGTAAATTAGAAATAGAATGGATGACATCGTTTTATAACAAAACATGTGCAACTGAATGCACGACATCATTGTAAAATGAAACAAGTGTAAGAATAAGAAAAACTATTATTTAAAATGTAAGTAAATAAAAGATCAGAGTCTAACCAAAAAGGAATTCAAAGTCTGTGTTAAAAAATGTTCGGATTCTGTTTTATAGGAATTCGGAACCTTAAATCTGTAGAAGTTCAGAGTCTGAATTTCTAAGGAAATTCAGAGTCTGGTTTCACCAGAGTTTATAATATGATCTTTCGGAGTTTGAATTCGAACTAATAAAAGTTCAGAGTCAATATTTATACGAGTTCAGAGTCGAACTCATGAATGTTCGGAGTTGAACTTCATAAGGGATCGAAGTCAAACTCATGAAAGTTCGGAGTCAAACATCATAAGCATTCAGAGTCGAACTTCATAAGAGTTCAGAGTCGAACTCATGAATGTTCAGAGTCAAACATCATAAGAGTTCAGAGTCGGTCTTCATAATAGTTTGGAGTCAAACTCACGAAAGATCGGAGTCGAACCTCATAAGAGTTCGGAGTCAAACCCATAAAAGTTCATATCCAGAATTTGAAGTAGAATTTCATTATAGTTCACATCCAAAATTCAGATCCTAAAAACAGAATACTCCAAATCTTGATATTATAAGATTCTGGGGTTTTTGGGTATGAATCTGGTTTTTGTACTTATGAAAAATATTGATATATATAAGAAAATCTAGGTTAGGGGAAATTTCATTAAAGAAGAAAATTTTCCTTATGGAGGTAAAATATATATTTTCTTATGTATAAGGTGTTTGTGATTTTCAAAATAAAAAGGAATGGAAAAGTCATAAGGAAAACCATATTGACTCAAAAAAATGAATAATTATAACTAGAAAAGGAAAAAAGTATTGAAAATTTGTGTGGTACCTATATGCTTTAAAATTTGATCTAAAATATTAATCAGAAATTTAATGATGTTCCTTTATCTAATGTATTTATATGTATCCAAGCTGATAATTATATTTATAGTAGGTTCCATATTAATCTTATTATCGTTATTACTTTACATGTTTATTAAATGTTAATGTCTGAAACTGATATAAATAAATTAAATTAGGATAAGTCGGGTTCATATAAAAAATATGATACGATATTTTTGGGAAAAGATTATATTATTTTAGGAATTAATATATTTTGGAATATAGAATTAATTTTTTTTCCTGGTATCATTATATTCAAATGATCATAAATATTTTTAAAAATTTTGATTGTTAACCTGTTTCATCCCCTATAAGATTCAAGGATTATGATTCTAGAAATTCCTAGTAGGGTAGATGCAAAAATGTAATATACAAGGGTTATTGGGTATCCCATGTGTGTGATAGAAATCACAGGACCTGATATTACACTTGCAATTGGATAGTTTGGTAGGTATAAACGTAATCATGGTTATTCAAATGGGTCAAGATAAAAGAGTACTTATTTATAAAAAGGTAATTATAGATTAATGAATATATTATAGTGGAAAACCTTCAGGGTTGTATTATTTTTCCTAAAATTTGCAGTATTAATATAGAATCTCACTCATATAAATGTGGTAGGGTTTTTATGCTTGGAGTTGGAGTGGGAAATTTTTAATTAAAGAAATAAACTTGTATAACAGTCTAAAAAATGTTTTATAAGTATATTTAATTAACATTTGTATAAAAAGAATGATAATATAATTTGTATCTCTAATAATATCTATAAGTATGGGATTCTATAAATTATCTAGTTATTATTCATTGTGATTATTGAGAAATGTTGGATAGGGAATATAATAATACTTATAGTTAAGAATATAGATAAATTGGTTCCCGAAATAGTTATGTGAGAATGTTGATTCAAGATGGTGTAATAATTGTTCACTTTTTTATATTAGTCCATAATTTTATGGATCCATGAATAAATTTTTGTTCATGGGAATTAGTGTAAAAAAATCAATATAGATAGCTTTGATGTCACTTCCAAAAACAATCTGATGATGGGACCTCAATTTAACTAATGATAGCATCAAATGTATAGGTTCAATGTAATAAATTATATCATTTGTGTGAAGGAAATGCCAAAATATTGTTAGATCCTAGACAAATACTATATGGTTCCCATGTAAGGGAGGGTGAGTTAAAACTCTTAATGAACCAAGGATATCAAAAAAATGTTGAAACAATAGAACACATTTTGGTCACTTATGTCAATATAGGTGTGGGGAACCTCCAATGATATTATAACTTTGGATCTAAAAATTTCATGACTAATTATGTGAAAAATGGAAATAGTGTTATCTAGGAGAAGATGAAGGCCTGAATAATTTAAAAATAATTTTTTTTGGATGATTCTGGATGATAATAAGTGTCATGTGTTCAGATAAGTTTATATATTAACCCTGGTAATGTTATTAATTTTTCCATTTCATGTATTATTAATATTCATGTTTATATTTAATAGATATAGATTCAATATAAAAAATTTAAATGATTTTTCATTTAGGGGAAAAATGTTTTCTTTTAACCGAATTATTTTGCCTAAATTTTATTGATTTAAATAAAATTGTATATATTTTATTTTTATAATTTTAATTTTATCAAGTGTAATTATAATTTAAAATCTACATATCTAATTTATCTTAATGTTATTTTTTTAGATTTTTTCTAAAATATGGTAATTTTGGTTAACAGTGAAAAAATACTAATTCTAAATATACCATAAAATTTATTACATAATCATGACATAAGGGTGAATTAAAAATTCATAAAACATTTTTATAGAAAAAAGATGTATTTAAAGAGTAAAATAATAAATTTAAAAACAGTATTTTATTTTTCTATACTCATGCTTGATTTTTGGAACTTATATTTATTTTATTTTTATTCAAACATTTTTTTGGGTCTTTTCGTTTAATAATCTCGTTAAATGTTAAAATCGGTTTTGGAATGATCTAAATGTATTATAACTTTAGTTTTTTAATTATGATTAAATTAAATTCATTATAATTAATTATATGCATAATTTAGGATAAAAATAATCATTACGCTTAAAGAGGTGTTTTTTCAGAAAATGTATTTCATGTGTTTTAGGTACTTTTATAAAAATCATTTTGTACCACCATTATAAATTAACCATAAAAAATTAATTCCTTATATTCAATAATTATTTAGAAAAAATTAATAATTTACATTTTATTTTTTCCATAAAAAATTACCTAGCTAAAAAAGATGAGTTATCTAAGTAAAGGTAAAATTGGTTAAAATAGTTAACATAAGGGGTAATGATTTCAAATTTCTCTAAAATATATTTAACTTTGATTGGTGGAGTGAATTATAAACCTACAATGCCTTATCCTTAAAAAGTTTTTCCCTTTATACCACATTTAGATGAAATATACATTATATGAATTTAAAATGATGAATAATTATTCAGGAAATACTCCCCTCACTTATTATGGAGAACCTCATATAATAACATATTCAAACACTTTGAAATAACTATTTTTACAAATATCTACCAAAATAACTTACCAACATTCTTATACATCTTGTACAGTTCATGTTCTTCTTAAAATAAAAATAATATAAGTCTAAAGGTGTGTGTTTATTTTTATTATCGAAGGTGGATGTATAATCCCTAATTTAAATCTTCCAAATTTATTTCTTATAACTCCTTTTAATCTTTTATGACAATTCTAGAATAATTAAATTAGTATCTTTAATGTAGTGAATATTTATAGGACTATATCACAACATTTTTCACCACATTTCCATCCATTGTGAAATAAAAATATCAATAATGCATACATGCAGACAACCATTTCGATGAAGAGATATATTGTATTTTTGGTCTCCAAATCTCGTAACTTTTTATATATAACATCTCTATTTTTCATGTAAATTATTTTAATATATCTATAAATATTTTCTCGAGTAGGTTCTAAGATGGTGCATGATTTTGAGGACTTCTAAGCTTTGAGTTGATGTTTTAAATATACAAAATAAAATTAATTTCACATATGTACAATTTTCTAGAAAAAATTGAATGACTATTAAACATATACTAAATTTATAAATTTGATGCTTACATTGATCATAGTGTAAAGGATTTACCCTATAGGTGACATAATTTTCTTCAATTTTGGACAATTGGATAAAACCCATCATATGCATAAATATTAAAATAAACAAATTTATTTATTTATTTTAATATGTTAAAACATATACGTATTTTTTCTCAACAATTATGTTGTAATGATGAGATCTCAAGCTTTTCCACTTAATAATGGATATCTAGAGGACCATAAGAGGAGATAATTCTTGGAAGACAACGTTTGATGTGATCGAGATTGAGGATCAGTGCACCATATGAATTCATGGATCTCAGTGACTTCAATGAATTGGATTCATTCAGAATCATAGATAGATCCATTTTAAGGTAGGGCATTTTTTATCTGAATTTATCAATGTTTTTTATTTAAAAATATAAAAACAAATAAATTATCCAGAAGATTGATTCAAGGATTGATCATTTAGTGGGTAAAAGGATGATTTATCCAAGAATGGGGATATAACCTATTGATTATGTTATATCTCTTCCTTCACAACTCTAATAGAAATGAATCGAGACCTGTGGGAACATTAGATAATGTTTTTTCCACATTTTTTTGACTTCTGTATTTCCTCCTATATTCTTTTCATGTTTATCACAGGCAATTCCATTGTTCTGTAGTTTGAAAAGTACCTGATATTCGATTGTTCCAAGACCATTAAATGGAAAAATAAATCAATATGGAAGGAATATATGTGATCAATGTTTAATTTTTTACGAACAAGTTTGTTGGATAATCAATCAAGGATGAATTTTGGAGGCATTGGCTTGAGTGGGGAATATAGTGGATTTGAGATGTGGTGGTGGATGTTTCCCATGTGAAAAAATTAGTTAGAATGTAATTGATGATGATGACAGACTCACATGGATATAGATCTATGTTCATCGATTGGAATGGTTGTAGATAAAAAAGAATCAACATTTCATTCAAATATATATGAAGAGATCATCATTCCTGGAAAAATTTAATATACATGTTTTTTACTTTAAAAACATGTTTTTTGTATTTTAATCATAGTGTTAGTTGGGGTTTCCAAACTGAGTTATGTATCCCACACCATGTGGTCCCTAACACATGTTTTGTGGTCATAGTATAACTAGCTCATCAAGTCCATGAGGCACATGTCAGTGAGTTATGTTTTCATTCCAAACTATATACTCAAACATGGACATGTTCACTGGCTATAATAGATGGGTAGAACTCGGTTCCAAGGAGACACTAAGTGTACTCATAGTACACACCATATACCTTCTAAAAGAAGGGTTTGAACCCTTTTCCCATTATAAAATGACATATTTCCTTAGGTTATGATACAATTATCCTTTTCTTGAGCAACGTTATATAATAATGTCCTGTAAATTTAATGGTGGTCCCATTTTAGGATCATTAGTCTTGGATATAGTTATTGGAATTAATTCATGAGACCTAGAGTGATATCCTCAATTATAACTATTTTGTATATGTGGGGCTCTTGGGATCATCGTGACCAACAATACATGGGACTCGATCCCCTGGTTAGTGGGTTAATAAAGATCGGCTTTTTGGTATACCCCATGTCCCTCTATGAGCTCCATATATTTGTATCGATCATTGTAGATATATAGAATATAATTCTTGCAGAGATATCCTCCAACCATGACATCATGGATTTATTCCATTAGTGATATATGACTTGTGGAGTGTGTTCTCCCACACCAGTGTTATATGAAACCTACGAGCATTAATCCTATGTTGGAATTACAGTTGTGATCTTACATGAAGGTTGTGTGTCTAATATAAGTATATATATATATATATATATTCATGTTATATATTATTTTTAAATATCTCTATATTGAGTTTACTATTCTTCTTGATAATTTATCATTATTTTTGGATATGTCTACTGTTAATTTTTATACACACCCATTCAGGGGATTTACTTGCATGTGTCACGTCTTATGAAGATGACCAAATTTTTAATGAAGTCTCATAGGGTCTACTAATATTTCGATTATATGGAGCCAAAAATTATGTGGTATGTTCTCGTGGTTTTATTTATAGAATTACTCTCCTACTTCATAGTATATATTTGTTTTCAATTTCTTTTTGTGGACTATTTTTCCCACTACTTTCTAGTACATTTTTTTCGTACTCTAATGGAGGGATTTTAGTTTGAATCATGCATGATTATTGTTTGTTTTACATTTCCTCATTGTATGGTATTAGATATGTTTTTGTGGTTATGTGTACATTTGTCTTAGGCCACCCAATTATGTCATATGCCTACTGGTTGTTGGTCTCCATCCTCTGGCCTGTTAGAGATTGTATTGGGGTAGTCGTGGATCGAGTCCCATTAAAAAATTTCATGACATTACAAATATAGAATTAGTGAATATATGATAAATAATTGATGAATACACATGTGTGGACTACCTCCTTCATGAAGTTATGTGGTTTGTTTAAAATTAATTACTTGCATGATTGGATATAAGGATGGATTTTAAGAACAAATATGATATTTATAATATTATTATAACCCTATAAAGCTAAAAAATTATCATCTTAAAATCTCTTTTTAATTAGAAAAATGAAAAAAAAATGTTCATTTATACATTCAAACTACAATATCCATGAAACAATGTGCCTCATTTTTCATATAAATATTAAACAGATAGTCCTAAAATTATATTGTATTTATAAAAATGAAAATTGAAAAAAAAATTAAATTTTGGAACCATAAAACATTCAAAATGGTTAATTCTCTAATAGTGTTTTGGAGATTATTAACCAAACTACCTTAAAATGTATAACATATGATTAATTAATTTAGTGAGTAAATTGAATATGATAATAAATTAAATATGAATAAAAATAATGTCGAAATTAACATGAATAATGTAATTATTTAATTAAATAAATAATATAATTTATTACTTAGGAGTCCATTAATTTAAAAATCGAGGTGGGACTTAATTTAATATAATTTTCTTTAGAACAATATTTTAAATGAATAGAATACATTTTCTTTTATATCCATGTATTTTAAATTGTTTCAATTCTATTATTACCTATAATCCAATAGGTTTTAAGGTAATATTATACTTTTATTTACTTTTTATAATGGTTTTAATGAAGTATTATTTAATACATTCTCTATATGAGTCACTTTTGAGTCTTTTTAACTAAGTGTAAAATAATTTTTTCCTATTGTTAATCATAGGCCCACATTTTGAAATTTTTATAATCGTTATTCATTTTAAATATTTATATATCAGTTTATATGGTGCTTCAATGAATATCTAAGTCTTCTTTTTTAGTGAATTTTAAATATTATAAAAAGAATAGAATATTTCATCTTGATTTTATGAGATAAACAAAAATGAATTTTCTTATGGGATCTAACGCCAGATAAAATATCTTATGATAGAAATGAAATAATTTATTTATTTTTTTCATGATATGATTCTTGTAAATTTTTTATAATGATGGTTTATACTGACATCTGATGGTGTGAGATCCTGATATAGCTTTCCAGTGCATTAGTAAATTTGAAGGAGTTGATTGGATAGATGTTACTTATTATATATATACTTGAATTAACAATTTTAGTAATTTATTTATAAGTGTTACTATAATTGTGATTTTATGTGAAATATATAAATATAACATCATGATTTTCAAATTATTTCTATGTGTTTTATAGAAAATTAATTGATTTCATAATGTATTGATATTTTCTAATCGTCAAATGGATAAATGTTTGTTTTTTTAAGAAAAAATATTCACGAGTTCTCGTGTTTTCCCCAATCCACACTCGTGACTATGGTTTTTCAATTATTATTACCGAAAATCAAAATTATGAAAACATTGGGGTTAAATGTTTATTTCATGAGTATTTAAATTATTAAATTTTTTTTTATTTTTTTATTTAAAAAATAAATAAATTATTATGGGTTTTCATTAATTTCAAATGGATTAATGAGTTTCATTTATTTTTTATACCTTATGGATATTTTTTTCATTATAGGGTTTCAAAAAAATTCATTGGAATTAAGGATATATAAGGATTATAGCATGAATAGTGGTGGAATATATTGATTCAATAAAAAGTGTCTTAAATAAAACAAGATTGTAAAAATAAAAACTTTTTTATAAAATGCTCATTATATTCATGTAACCACTTGTTTATGTAATGGTTTTAATAATTCTAAAAAACTATAAAACAATTTCATGGAAATGTTACTGAGTGAAACCCTTATTATAAATCAATTAATTATAGATTACATATGTTATGACACATGATGGTTAGTATAAGAGAAAAGGATTTGATAACTATAGAGGTTAGTGTAATGTTAAAGGATGCATTAAAGATATTCTAATTTAGGGTTATATTTTCATGACCTGTCTTTTTCAAATTTCCATGTTACTCTATCTAATACACATCAATTTAAAATGGTTCTCCATAGAGAAAATATGGAAAATGAAATAGGAAGGAAACAATAGAATGTTATCCTTATGAATCAAAAAATATAGAATGGTTGGTGCTGAAAAACTGTAGTATTTATGGTAATAACATGGATGAAAAAGATTATTAATAGTTGAACCCATGAAATAGATAAACTGAATTATTCATAGAGTAAAATTTATATCATGTCATTTTTCATGAAATAAAACCCTCCATATTTTGGGAGATCTTGATACTAACTACTATATTATGTGTGGATAAATACTTTACTGAATATATATTATGTTTTGGAAAGTAAATATTATTAAATGGAAACATTTTTATTGAACACATTTATGGTATTTTCAATTAGAAGTGTTTTCAAATTAATAATAAAAAGGAAAATTATGATATTTATGTTACATAAGGGAAAAATATAATTATTATTTCCATGAGAAATATTTTCTTAATGTTATTAAACTTATAATGAAAGGATGATTCTTAGACTTGAATAAAAAAATATAAGGTATAAGTTTACATCTTTAAATTAAATTTTACAAGATTGGCCAAGTATGCATCCAATCTTTTTTGGTAATATGATAGTAAATTAGTTTAATTTTAATCTGGATTAAAAGAATATTTTTTGAGGTGCTTTGGATTATAATAAGTTCGGACCTTATTATAAATTTTTTCATTTAACATAGAAGTTAGAGATAGTGTATGTTTATTTTTATATCAGTAAGGGGAACAACATAACTATATTGAAATCAATCAAGAATATTCCATTAAACAAATCCAATTGTAAGGAATGTAAAACAACCTTTTTATAAAAAATGTGGCATAGAGTGTTTTCAATAATTAATAATGTAGTATTTATGGTTTTATTGATGTGTTTGGATGGGGAATATGGATCATGACTATAAAGAAAAGGGAAATTCTAATGGTTATACCAATAATGATAATTTAATATATGCTTTTATGGTATTGAGATGGTCCATTATGATAGTGTGTGAGTGATGAAAAATATAAAGAATGGACACCATCAAACCCATTAGTAGAATGGTGTGGTAAGATTTTTTTTTATTATATCAAAAAATGGGTAGACCATAAATTTTTTTGAGGTCAAGTACATTATTTATTTATTAAAATTATTCCAGTTTATTTTTTTATTTCGGATCTAATAATTATCTTATTTAAAAAAAATAAAGTAAAGTTAAAATAACACATTAGGAAATAGTGAATAAAATTTTGTAAAAACCTCATGGTGGAAATATTAAGATATCATGGATTTATATGTTATGTTCTATCATTTTATATGTATGTTTTTATCTTAAAATACTAGTTTCCTTACAATTAGTGGAGTTTGATTTATTTTGGGTATTTCTTGGATTTTAACTTTTCATTATATGATAGCTTTAGGAGAAAAAAAAGTCCACATTCAATCCACATTTTTATTTTCAATTTTATATAACAATGAGTTCATATATGTTATGATATATCAATAAGCTAACAAATTGATTGAATATGGGGGATAACATTATCTTGATGTTTCCGTTGAATGAAATGGAATTATTCATCTTAATTATTTCCCTACTGGGAATGAATTTTTAGAATTATTTCATGATAACATTCTAATAATTATTCTAGATTTGGAGGTAGAACTTATATTTTACATACCAACATATTTTAAGTTGACTTAAAACAATCGTTATCAAATTTATAAAATAGATCTTTTGGATTGGAAAACATGGTTTGAATGGTTTTTTTAGAAGTGTTTTATTCATAATTTCACTTCAACAGGGGGACTATGATTTTTAAAATAATGATAGTTCTATGAGGCATTAAATTTATTATAGATAACTAAAACTAATTATTATTAAGAACTGTAATTTTTTCCATATATTGATGGATTGTTCGAATATATCAATGTTGCATAGTATTTTTCTATTATTAACCTCAAATCTATGTACCATCAGCTAAAACCAAAGGAGGAGAGAATTATATGGAAAATATTCCATACTAGGTATAATTATTATGAGTTTTTAGTTATGAATTTATTGTTGATAAATGTACCTTTTGTAATTATAGATCATATATATAGTATATTCTATGAGTATTTGAATATATCTATGGTGGTTTCTATCAATATTTATCTCGAACATTCTAAAATATCTAAATATCTTGTGGAATATCTATGTATTACTTTGAAAACGTTAAAATAACATTTGTTTTATAGAAAATTTAGAAAAAGTGAATTTTGGTTATAGAAAATTTTGTGCCATTTGAATATTTTTTGTTATGATTGAATAGTGGGTGATCCTACTAAAAAAAATTTTTTTGAATAGTTAAAAGTCCTATTAATTTCCTTCAGATTAAATATTTTCCGGGATTATTAGGTTACTGTAGGCAATTTGTTAAAAATAATTCTAATTTATATATCCCACTAACCATGAAAACATAAATGTTATTTAAATTCATCTGGAAATAGGAATGAGATGAATTTTTTAAAAAATTAAGTTTAAGATTGGTTATTGATACATTGTAGGAATTTCAATTAATAAATAGGGTTATTTATTTTCCATAATTCTTTATTAGGGTTTGATTCATATCTTGATGTAAGATGATCAATTAATTGAATTTGTATCATTCCAATTTAATCTCCTTGTGATGAATTATCCAATCCATGATTGCGATATTACTACAATAATTTTTTCTTTTAAATTATTGAGGTATATTTTTAAATGACCTAAGCATTAAAAAATATATGTTATATAACTTTATTTGGATATTTAATACTTATCATAGCAATACACACCCAGGACCTATAAAGGATTCATATATTTGGATAATAGATACATAATCCTTTTATTTAATGAAATATCTTCAAAATCTACAAATAACTTATTCTCACATATTACACATCCTAGAAATACCCTACTTAAATCCATTTATCATACCCAAGGGAACGGAAAGGAGATCAGATTATCAATAAGGGTAAACATAAGAGATATCAATCAATGATCATAAGTCATCATAATATAATCATAATTGTATAAGAATGTGAAAGAAACATACAATAATCAAACTGAATCTGTTAAAGAACATTAATCAAAATTCATGGCACAACACATTTTCATAATAAAACATATAAGTAAAAAAATTTTGTAATATAAAATAATAGACTATGATCCATGAGAACATATCATAATAATGATACATAGGTTTTTCTAATATAAAGAATCATGGAGAATCATTTCCATTGTCATGGTTAACTCTCAAGTGTGTCATATCAGATTGGATTAACTCCATATTCCCTTGTTTCCATTATCATGGATCAATCTCATTACTATATTATTGGATAGACTCCATTAATGATAAAGGATTAATCCCTTATTATTGTCCTTATTATCACATTAAATATCAGTCATTTTCTAATTAAATTTAGTGCTATATAATTTCAAGACTATCCTCCACATAATGTTAACCATAATTATGTATGACACAAAATCATAAAACATTCATCCTCGAATCATATCCTTACTCATGGAAAGGAAATAAATCACATAAAAATTTATAAATTTCATCAAATAATAATGCATAAAAATGAAATGGGTTTCATAATGGCTTGATCATAACATGATTAAATACTAGTAATGAAATGAGTTTCATAGATTCATCCTTAAATCATCATCATCTTAGGTCATCAAAAAACAATTAATTTTATCATAAGATCATATACCCACATAGGAATAAATATTCATAAAGGTTGTTGATATATATGACAAAAACCCATTAAAAAATCAGAACCATTTTTAGAATACATGAGAAATGTATCCATCACTATTTAAATAATTATAAACAAAATTTCTCATAATATAAATAAAATTATTTTATTTCAATATAATCATGTAAAATTTTAATGTAGGGTTCAAATAAACATCTGATCATGAAATTATCAAAATCAATTAATACAATATACATTAAAAGAGAACATTTTTTTTATAATTTTTAAAAATGTTAAAAAGAAAATGTATGGAATTTTTAAATAAATTACAATGTAATGAAAATGAAAATTTTAAAACCTTTTTTTATAGATAAAAATTTCCACAAAATTATTTTTAAGAGCATGGATATTTATAAAATAATGCCACGATAAAAGAAGAAATAAGGGCCAATTTTCATTTGAAACATTTTCTATGTCATTTTAAGTACCAAAGAGAGAAAAATTATACTCATAAATAAAAACTATAAGTATAAACATATGATATTCAAATATATGGGGTTTAAATTATATTATCCATATAATTTCCCTCAATTAATATTTAGCTTAAATAATCCAGAAAATAAATTATATTTTTTCGTAAACCCTTACATCAACTTTTAACATGCATCATATGTGTTCAAATACGATTAAAAATAAATATTTATTTATTATAAAAAAAATATAACCATATTTATTAATAACATACTATTTATCATTCCATAATAATTTAATGTTTACCCATTATAATTAGTTTCTATATTAAAAATAAACATTCTTGTGAAAAACATTTTTTTCATTGCATGTTATTGTACGATAGATCTAGTATGTTCAAATTTTTCATGGTTTCATTGTATCTAGAATAGTCATCCTGAAATAATTTATAAAATTAATCATCATATACACTTGTATAATTATTCATATATCGTGGTGATGAAAAATGAATCACATCCCTTCATAATGGTTGTAGTCCACACATAAGTCCGAGCAACGTTAATGTTTTCCAATAGATGGAACTGTAATAAGCTAGATAGGAATTCAAAAATTAAGAAGTATAATTATGTATTAAATACAAACTATAAACATTGAATACATCATAATAACCCACCATTAATTATGGTGATGAAAATTGAATCATACTGCTACATGGAGCTGGCTGTCAACATATATCTCTGAAAGATTCACTCACATACAATTTAATTGAAAGGAGGTGGAAAATGGGATTCCTATAATCATAGTACTTTATAAATATATTGATGATACTAGATTCATTAGTTTAATATCATTATAAAATATATATAGGGTGTAGATAAATAATTAAATATGAAAATAATTTGAAATAATATATACATCTAATTTGAAAAACCTCCTTAGATAAGTTATTAAGAAAAGTTATGTTGGACTTTTTGGAATATAAGAACCTATGGGACATGAATAGTAAAGTAAATAATATATTCTAGCGATTTTGTTCTGAATAAAGGGAACATGTTCCGTGAATAAAAAAGGATAGAGGGTTCCATTTTATCCATGAGCGGAGTGGCACACCTGTAATTATAAAGAATATTAAAATTTAATAAAGTCACTATCATGATAAAGTGGGATCAAATTGGAACAATTTAAAAGATATGATGATATAGAATTGAAATATATTCAGCCAATAGTATTTACAAAAAAAAATCAAGTCATTTTGACCCTTATCATTTATGTTAACCCCTTATTAACCCCTTTTAACAATTACCATTATAATAAATTTTTTAATTCGGTTATTATTCATAATGAATAAAAATATGTTAAAATTATTAAATAATATTAATTATAAAAATTAAAAATCTTTTTATACAATTTAAATTAGTAAATTTCTATAGGTTCTAGAAATTAATTTTAAAATAAGTGTGCAAAATCCATGAAAACTATTTTGAATGAGAATATTTTTAGGCATTAAACTAAGTTTACCTTAATTATACTACATTTAAAAATAGTTAGATGAATGTTAAAATATTTTATTAAATATATTATCTTCAAAACTAATTAACATCATTCATTAATAGATATTAATTTATTTTCAATAATAAAACGCATTGTGTGCATAAAACATATCTTCAGAAAAACATCCCTTTTTACCTTAAAATACTTTTACATTAATTTATATCAAATTGAATATTATGGAATTTATTCTATACATATGTAAAAAAATTAATAATTTATTTATTTTTGGTTATACCTTCGAATCCAATGGTGAGTTAATAACTATGATATTGAATAAAAATATTTTAATAGTAAATTGTGGCTTGTTTAAACTTAGTTATCAGTAAAATTAAAACTATCAAAGAAATAAATTTTTTTAAAGAACAATTATAACAAATAATAGATTTGTTTCACTTTACCCAGAAAAAAAATTTTTTTTCCCTAAAAGATTCATTTTGGTACAAAAAAATTAGTATAAAGCGGCCTCACCACATCATTAGAATCCCATGTAGCTTCCTCGAATTTATGATTCCTCCAAAAAACATTGACATGGTGAGTTTTCTTATTTTGAAACACATTATAGCTAGGATAGATGATTTTAATTTTTTGTTATTTATATGGAATATCATATTCAAACTATATTAATTCAATGTTCAATACATGGGTAGGACCATATATGTACTTCCCCAAGGGAGATATTTGAAACATATTATGAAATTGAGAGACTTTCAATGGAGGGGCCAAGGGATAGGAACCCATCCCAATATAATAATGATTATTAAAGTGTTAGATATATCTATTGATTCCCATTCCCTTATTTCCTAATCTAATAATCATCTTCCATGGAGAAATGATTATGGATATGTTCTAAACAAATTTTAATTCCATACTGCACTGAAAATTATCATCATAATTCTTCTATTTACTCTGATATACCGTGATATTATATATAATTGATCAATCCTTATTTAAAATTTACTTATCTATCTCAGGTCCAAATAACTTTCATTCTAAAACATTATTATGTTATGTTGGAGTTCTGTATATTCTACCATATATGTCATTATAAGGATCCACCCCATTGCTTGAGCGAAATCTATTGTTGTAGTAAAATTATTTCAAAGGATGGTTTTGATATCTACAACCATTTAAATACATGTAAATGGATCATACTATCTCCAATTCGAATTAAATAGTGTACTCGAACTGGCCATATATCAAAGGACGTCATGTGGTTCTAAAGATCAACTCCTTATTCAATGATTCCTCAAGACTACTCTAGAACACAAAGGTTGTTATGACTCAAACATTTAGAAATTAAATTATCCTGTGAGTGAATAAATTATATTATAAGAAATATAGTTATAGAAAACACATAAAATGCCTCGTTATATTAGCTTCATATAGCCCTTCAGATTTAATATATCATTATGACCGTTATTTATTGATAATTTAGACATTAAATATTAACCATTTAGAATAGAATATATTAATAATTTTGAAATATAATAAATAAAATAAGAGTAATAATTTATGGCCTCAACTAGTTGGATCATACCATATGAAGCCCATTTATCAATGATTTCAAGGGGTGGAACCATTGGGACTTTAATTTAGCAAAAACCAAGCCACGATTTAATAATCGATGCTTGAGAAAAAACATTTATAGAATAATTTCATGATTATCTACATCACATCCCAAACCATGTTCACCATGAAACCCCAAACATCACACCCATAACACATCATATCCTTAGGGTGTTAACAAGTATTAATAGGGGTTATGTATTGTGAACCTATTAATTCAAATTTATATATTTTCATTTAAAAAATAATGATTATATTTATCCATTTTTAATGTAACTTATAAATGATCATAAAATTTGTGTCATAAAAATTAAATTTTTACACAAAGAAATCAAAATTTGGTTTTTATGAATTATTCTGTTTCAATTATTGAAATAATTTGATGAATTCAAATAATTTAGGAAGTAAATTATATTTATTAAAAAATATTATTATTAGAAAATAATTTTTTAAATAAAAATTGAAATATATTGTAATCAATTCCAATGAAATATTTGTAAGGGTTCAAAAGTGGTTAATTTCATAATAATGAATATTTTCATTTAAATATATATTTTAATTAAAAATGAAAATTTATCCAATTAGGAAATTAATCTTCTATAAAATAAATATTGTTTTTGAAATATACATGTTTAAATTATCCAATGTGGAATTTTTTGTAATTTTAAGAGATTCAATTTTTTTGCAGAAAATACTAAATACAGTAGAAATATATTATATGTATTATAACCTCATTATAGCCCTAAAGTGTTGTTATTAATTATATAAAATTAATACAGCTCAAAATATTCATTATTCTTTAAAAAATGTGTTTTTAAGTTATTTTATTAGATTTATAAAACCTAGTTTAAGCCTCCAAACAATATATTATGTTATAATATATTAAAATATATTATTTATGAACATGAATCACTTCCAAAACATGGATGGTATTATTTTGATATTTTTGGATAATGACCTTAAAAAATATAAAAAACCACTTATTTCGGTGGAATCCAAAACCAAAAAATATTTTTTCTTTTGTGGATTGTTTATATTCATCATATATATTTCAAAAACTATGTTTAGAAAAAAATAAATAATTCTTAAATTGTTTTTATAATCCCCAAAAATAACACAACTAATCTCCACTAAAAACACATTGATTAAAACTTTCATCTCCATATACCTCTCTAAATCCCTCTTAATGTGTTCTGAAGGTCTTAAGAAGCTCCTCCCAAAATTTTAGATGTTCCCTCTAAAGGAAAAGAGACTCTATTCCACACATTATTCAGGCACATTATTTGTATTATTCCATTTTATTTCCAATATTTTATTTTGAAATGTGTTTTTATACATAACACTTTATATAATTATTATTTTCATGTAATTAGAGACTTTCTTTAACACTCATTAATTCCTTCCTTGAATAGTTAAGAACACCTATTCCAATGCTAAAATATTTCCACTATGTTCTATGTCAATCATTTTTGTAGTGAATACCCACCCCAGTTACTACTCAATGTTATTCACCTAGATGTACCAATCCTTAATTGATTTTATAATTCCATAAATTTCACACAAACTCTATAATATTGTGATTAAAAAGTGATAAAATAAATTCTTATGTTTTAAGATATATGTGGAAAAAAAATCCATATTCCTGATATGAATGTAATCGGTGGGATCTGAATTTTGTAGACATTTAATACAGTTGGAAATGTTTTTATATCATGATATACCATTTATGGTGCATAATAGGTTATCCGAAGAACACTATATTATTATTTCTCATTGGGTATCCTTGACTTATCCATATGATGTCATATATAATGTTTTCTCTACATTCAATTATTTAGATTATAATATCATCTTATATCAGGATTTCATGTTTATATTAAGTATTATCACCAACTTATGTCACCTTTATATAACTCTTGAATAATATTAATTACTTTTATCATTTCATTCTTTTATTATTCCATTACTATGATTTATACCACTCCCCTTTCTAATGTGTGTCCCCCGGTTATCCCCTACAGTTTTAGAATACAATAGGACATTAAGCTCATGTTATTTTTTTAAAATAATGGTGTTATGAACTTATTCAATGTTATAGTGTTAAAGATCATATTATTCATTGAAACTAGTCTGGTATAACTTTTTGTATTATAGTATGTGTTTTTCATGTGATAAATCATGAATTGATAAAATTATTGTTCATATTTTGTATCAAAGAAAGGTCTATTTATTATTATTGTTTCATAGTAAAAATATAATAAAAATATTTAGGGATAAGAATAAACATAGGTAAAATTCATAATTTTTTTAAATTATTTGGAATTATTTTTCGAATAAAAAAATAATTTGAGGATTCTACATGTCCATGTGGTTGTAGAACAGTTTTATGTTGGGGAAATAACCCTAAAAGGGGTTTATTGGGTATTAACTCAATTTTCATCTGCTTCATCATTTTAAGGCCTAATTTATAACTAGGTTTGATACTACCAAAGAATATTATTTTTTAAATCAATAATATCCTTAGAAACACCTATTAATCAGACAAAAAATACCCATGAAATATTATATCAGTAAATAGACCATATATAACATATATTGAAACCTAGAAATTCATATTATAATGAATGTCTGTCATTTATGAGTTATCCAATAAATTTTAACAACTTGCCTTTTCTATGTATATTATTTTTACAATTCTCTCAATATTTTTTATTTTTTTAGTAATTGGCTTCAAATGGGTGGAACTATGTCAACAACCAATGTGGTGTGAAATATAATGACTGCTAGATTGAGATGATCATCCTAATGGGAGTTAGAGTTGGGAACTTTAGGATAATAATTTTTAATTTAACTAATTGTTTTAAAAGAAACATGAAATAAGGGAAACCCCACTACACCTAATAAATAGAATGTTTCTATTGAGACCTTTTTGCAATAGAGGCCTCTAACATTTAGTGAATCTTATGATTCCCTAATCATGAAACAATAGATGAACTCCTTTGTAAAGAACTTATCTATCATTCAGTGATATGAGAAAAAGATTTTTTTTCATATTATCATAATGTATGTAGAATCTAATAAATGGGGGATATTTATCAAAGATATGAAACCTGAGGAGGATATTAAAGAGATACAGTGGAAACAAAATATGGATAATTTTTTATATAAAATTTCCCATCACACTTTAACTATAAATACAGAGGAAGTTCCAAGGCATTATGAGAATGGTCAAAGAATCCAATATAGAATATGAGAAAACCTTCAAAAAACTTGTTGCATACACCTTCCTCTATTTCATTGACCTAAAAAAGTAATTTTGATCACTTATTTAGTGTCATAAATGTAAATATAAAAAGATATTACTAATTTGAGATATTGAGAGATATAATTAATTTTTTTCATGTTACCTACAAGTGAAAATGAAGATCATGTGATCATAGTGGTTTAGGGATAGGTAGAATAAAATATATCTCAATTCCTGTTGATAAATTGATGAATCTCATGGTGGAAATAAATTCCAAAATTTCACTTTTAAAACATGTGGGAAGAAACATCACATTAATTTCGAAAAAGATATGATGAAATGATCTATGTGTTGGAAGGAAGGGCACCTAGCTTGAAAATATTAACAGGAGAAACCCACCAATTTTATGGATAAAACATTCCCCATTCAAAAATAATCTTATTTTCAGTTGTTTTAATATTAACAAATATAGAAACTATTCAAATCATTCTTATATGTGATGGTTTTTCAATGATAACTGAAGAAAACAACCTCAAAGACCTTGAGAGTGAGGGATAGTTTATAGCATAAAAACAACATTGGTGGATCTTGAAAAATATGTTGTGATGAGTATGATAGTGTTTTATTCAATGATATTGAACATAGAATTTTATTCTGGTTCTATGAATTATTTCATATCATGCATGTTTTCTAAACTAATCAATCACCACTCAAATCATAGAAGTATAACTATAGTTTAAATCAAAAAAATTGGGAAATTATTTCATCATAAGTATATAAATTATACCATATCCATACCATAAAGGTAAAATTTCTATTAAATCTTGTTAATCCCAAATTTGTGGAATTTAATGAAATTATGGATTTGGATTGGAATTACATATATAGAGAAACATAAATTGATGTGAAAATAGAATTAACATCTATTTCTCTATTCTCCCAAATGTTCAATCCAAGTGAAAGGACGAGGATGAATATCTTTTGGTATATTCATCACAATCATCAACACTATTTCCTTATCATTATTGATATCTATCTAAAATGATTGAGAATAATATTAGATCATCCTTTATGTCATTCCCATTATAAAAGAATATGTTGATGTGTTTCCCAAATAACTGTCTAGTCCTCCACTAGGACATGAGGTTAATTTATCAATCAATATTGTACGAGGGTTTTCTCTAATATCTAGGTGTCCTGGTGGAATGGACACTATTGAACATTAATATCTGAATAATCAATTATAATAAAATCATGATAAATTCTTTATACACCCAATATCTTAACCATGGGGTGAGCCAATCCTATGGATAAAAAATAAGGATGGGTCAATATTCCTATTCATTTATTATCATGTCCTCAAAAAAATTATAATAAATAACTGGTATCATCTTATATGTATTTGTGACTTGTTCCATCATCTATTTGGATCCCATTACTTTTATAAGGTGGAACATATTTTGAGATATTTCCAATTAAAGGTGAATAAGGATATTATCCCCATGATTACATTTTATAGTAGGTTTGGGAACTATGAGTTCATCATAATTCCATTTTTACTAACTGATTTTCTAGGTATCTTTATGGACATAATGAATAGTATTTTTAGTGATTTCCATGATATATTTTGGGTACTCTTTATAGATGATATTCTTATATAATCCAATGTAATGGAAAAAAACATAAGGATTATTTAATGGTTGTACTTATGTCCTGGAGAAATGAAATATTTTTTTTCAATTATACTAAATATGAATTTTTAATGGAGTAGGTAACATTGCTATTGTATTTTATCACAAGGAAAGGGAAATTTTTGAATCCTTAGAAAATATATGTAATTGAAGGATGACCCAGACTAACATATGAGATGATGATTTGTTTTTTCCTTATAATAGATTGGAAATATTATAAAATGTTTCTTAAAATACCTAGTTTTTAAAGCCTTCTAACCAAGGAAATTAAAAAGTTAGTAAATATTTTTTGTACTAATGATTATGGGGAGTTATTTAAAGAATTTAAAAGAGGAAAATCATTACACATTTGATAACATTAAAAACATGGGTATATGGTTTTGTGATATAAATTTATATGTAAAAATGTTATAGGGATGTGTACATGTGAAAAAGAACAAAGTTATATCTTATTCATCCCACCAATTAAATATCATGGAGTATAAATACCCAATACATTGCATGAATTTGGCTAAATTTATCTTCATGTTGATGATTTGGTGACACTATCTCTAAAGGTATAAGTTTTAAATTTATATAAATCCAAAAATACATAAGTATATATTGAAAAAAAATTATTTCAATAAACACCAATGATGGTGGGTAGAGCTAATCAAGGATTATGATTTTTCATTCCATTGCCTTATAGGGAAGATGAAAATTGTGGAAGATGCTCTGAGTAAGATAGAACTTATATCCTTGTCCATGATGAGGATTGAAAGGGATCAAATATTATTTGAATCTAAAAGGATGTAAATGGGAATAATAAATTTAATTTCATCATACCATTTTAAAAAAACATATCAAATAACTATTCTTATGAGGATTAGGTGTCCCAAAAACATGATGAGGAACTATAGAGAAATGTGGTGAATATTTAATTGTTCAATTTTTTAAAATATGGAATTCTATGTTTTGGAACATGGATATGTGTCCAATAATGACCAAAGTGGAATAGTGAACTCTTGGATGATGAACAAAACTCATCATTATATATTAATCCAAGATGCACTAATAAGTATAGAGATCTAATGAAAAACTTGTAGTGGGATAAGTTAAAGGGGTGATTTTGGAATTTGTATCATGATGCTTGATATGAAAATAAGTAAATTCTAGTTGAAATAAGTCAAAGGTTATGTTGAAAACATTTTCCATATCATTATATAAAAAGGAATGATAACCTTGTATTTCATTATTGGATCCCCTAGGACACCAAAATGAAATAACACCATATGGGTGGTAGTTGATTATTTTAAAATGCCATCATGTTTCATCGATATCAAGGAAGACTTCTCAATTGACCAAATAATTAAAAAATACATAATTTATGTGTTATGTAAACATAGATTTCTACTCTCCATGGTTTAAGATATAATTTTGATCTTTTACCTCATGGTTCTAGAGAATCCTTCAATAAGACATGTATATAGGGATATGCTTCAATATTGCATAAAAACCAACAATGGATGTCTGGTTTGAGAGAGCTATTCAATCTATTTAGGATTTATAGAGACAATGTTTAATGGATTTCTAAAGATTTTGGGATAAGAATCTTCCTTTAGTGGGTTTTTCAGTTGACAACTGTATCCATTACAAAATTGAAATGGAACATTATGAGGCATTGTATGGGAAAAGGTGTTGGACTAAAACCTGTTGTGTTAAATAATGAGATAATAAACTCATGGGACATTATATTATATATGAGATGATAGATATGGTTTAAAAAACTCAATGACATATGAAATCCTAATAATTTGATAGAAAGTTAATGCAACCAATCATCATTAAAACCATATGTTTAAGGTCAAATCTTAGGTGTACCTTCCTATATCACTATGGAAGAATATCAAGAGGTTTGCGAATAAAGTAAAACATATTCCAATATACATAATACTATTTTATAAGATTTATATCACTTGTGGTATGGCCAATTTACTATCACTCCCACCTATCATTTCTCATGTGCATTATGTGTTATGTGTATCCCTCAAGAAGAAGTATATATTGGACCCCTCTCATGCACTGACTCTAGTAGTGTTACCCTTCAAGAATGAAATTTCCTACTAGGAGTATCCATAAATGAAATTAGATCATATAGATAAAGTTCTATGAAATATATAAATTCCCATGGGTAATGTTTTGTGGTGGAACAAGAAGTTTGACGATGAAACATGAGAACCATAATATGTGATGAAATAAATATACCCTCAAGTTTTTTATTGTACAAAATTAAATTTCAAGGGTGGAATTTATAAATGGAGAACATTTTAAGGACACCAAATATTATAAATGAAATTCCCTTTAGAGTTAATAAATTAATTATTAAGTAATACAGTGATAGAAAAAAAATAAACTACATTGGATATTTTTTTCCAATATAGCATATAATGTTTAAATAATCTCTATGAATATTAACTATATAAAATATACAAATTAATTTTTTACAATTAATAATATTTTATATTATGGATTATGATAATTACTAATTGATGTATACTGAAGAAGTGATGGTCTCGGCCAGTATGATCATACCATACCAATCCCATTTATCAGGGATTTTGAATGATATTTCATCACTAGGATTTTACATTGACCATTTACATACCTAGATTCAGTATCTGAAGCTATAGTGGAACTATTTATGTGATAAGATCATTATTATCGACATCACATCCCAAAACATGTTCATTGAAGTACCCCAAGAAAGCACCACTATGAGACACCTTACCCGTATGTCATAAACTGGTGTAGTAAGGTGTTATGTATCTAGACCCTTGTATTACAAATTTTAAAATTTTATTTTAATAAAAAAATGATTAAATTTGTACTTTTTATTATTAATTTACAAGTTATTATATAATGAGTTGGATATAAATTATATTTTAACATGAAAAAATAAAAATTGTATTTTAGGAAATATAAAGTCAATGAAGACACTCATTTGATAAATTCAGTAATTTTGGAAATAAAGGTTATTTTTTAAAAATAATATTTTTGGAAAATAATTAATTTAATATAACTGATAATATTGCTTAATGAAGCCTACTGTGATTCTAATAATGTCCTATAAGTTATTAATATCATAAAAAATATTACGTGCTAATAAATAGGGATTTTTATTTAAAAGTAATAATTCTCGTATATAGAAAATTATTTTCATAAAGTAAATAGTTTTTCTAAATTATAATTATTAAATTAGATAATGACGGATGTTTCATAATTTTCTGAGATAGTCGTATTTTTTGGGTAAAAATTAAATGCAGTATAAATATACGACTAATATTATTACATTAAGATAGACCAAAAGTGTTTTATTAAAATATATAAAAATTAAATACCACAAAATATACATTTAAACTTTATATTAATTGTTTTATAATGTTATATCATTAGTTTTATAAAACATAAATTATTCCTTCAAAACCAATATTACAATTTAAGGTTTTGAAGTCATTTATTTATGAATATTGATGACTTCCACGTAAATAATGGACATGTTGTAATTTTTTCTGGTTCATTGAGTAATATAATATTTTAACACACTCCAATTTGGTATAATTCATGGTAATAACAATGGTAAGGTTTGTTGTTTAGATTATTTTCTATATAGAATCCAAAATAAATATTAAAAATTAAGAAATAATTCCCCATTTTTTTCAAAAATACCCACCTAAAATTCAACTCTTATTTAGGAAAAAACAATATAGAAATAATTTCTTTCACTATACCCCTATAAACACCAATTAATGTGTTCCCAATCTCTTAACAATACCCTCCCATGATTTTCGAATTTCCCACTCATAATAGGGTGATTTTCTCCTGAATATTCAAGTGTTTCCCATGTATTATTCTATTTTATTTTCTATTATTTCTGTCATAATAATTTTTACACATTAATTTTACTATATTTTTGGTTTATATTTATGGATACACATCCTTTCAATCTCATCAAACCCTTCCATGGATCATTATGTACATCGACTATATTGGAAAATTTATCTAGTGATTTTACAATACCAAACATTAATATAGTGAATAACCACTCTTATTCCCACTGATGTTTATTAAGCTATATTTCCATATCCTTCATTTATTTTGGAATTCCATGTATTTAAATCACATTCCATAATCATGGGATTAATACTGCTGAAATTGAATCTTATGTTGTATGATCTATGTGGTAAAAAAATGCAAGTACATAATATAAGTGGGATGGGTGGATCAATAAAATATATCCCACAAATGCATTGGTTAAGGTTAATTAGATTCCATATATAATGATTTTTAGGTTATCATAATAACAATATGATATTATGTTTAGATAGTTATCCTATACTTATGCTAATGATGTCATAATTTATATTATTTACACATTCCTATGTTTCCTTGATGTCATCATCTTATGTAATTTTTCTATGTTAATGTTTTTTATTATAACTACTTATTTTAATCTTGATATGATTATTTACTACAATATATTTTATTCATAATGTTTTTATTTTATTATTCCCTTCCTATGATTTATATCTCACCCCTTTCTTATTAACTCACATGGGTTATCCCATTAAACTATAAAAGATCAATAGAATTTAAGGTGATTTTATGGGGTTTTAAAATAATTTTATTACAACCATATTATATTTTATGGTGTTATGTATCTAATTACATAAATATATTATGAATTTTTATCTTTTAGGATTGTATTTGGTTTGACATTTTGTAATAAATTGTAAATTAAATCTAGAGGTCATCCGATATTTAAATAATTTATCATGATCATATATAATAGATATTTTTTCTCCATTCAACAATAGGATATATATAATTAAATTTATAGTAATATGATCAACATAAAAATCTCTTAAAATGGAAATAAAATGTCGTTATTTCATAAAATTATTGACTACAACCCAAATAGCATTGATCCCTTTAGATATTTTGTGGTGTATTATGAAAAAATGAATGGATGTGTTTTTTCATATCCATTTTGGTATAGTAAATCCCTACTAAAAATTGAGGATATATCCACACAAATATAGCCATGTTTTTTAAAAATCACGACAATGGGTTAAGATAAAACCACAGGTCATAAAATGCCTGTGTCATTGCAACTCTATCTCCATGTGTGCTCAGGATCCCCATCCATGTCATCCTCATGTGTTTGAGATCCCCAACCCCTTTATTCCCTACCTTCTCATCATTCCCCCTCCCTCTATTTATTCCCTACTCCTTGCGACCCATATCTCTTGGCATAGACACCTAAACTCCCACAATTACACTCCTCCAATGCGGCAACACACCTAGTGATGATCCTCTTTTGATGATGTGGTCACCCCACCTCCCCACTGGATTTCCTCTTCTTTTTATGATGTGGATCTTCCACAACTAACCCACCTCCCTACTGATATATCTCTGATGCTGCCTCCCTATCCCCCTTCTGATGTAGTTCCGACATTACAATGTGAGTTTGATCGAACCCTAAGGCACTCATATGGTTGGATTTTTGTGGGATCTATGTTCATATAGTTTTTAACCTATATTTCATGATTTCTTAGACCCAATTGAGATAGTATTAGGTATCACTTTAATAATGGATCAATGGTTTATTCATGTTACACTAGTGAAAATGGGAGGATTCAAAATGATGTGTCTGGATTCTTTAGAACACTGAAATTATCAGATGATGAATTTCTTTATATTTTAGGGAATGAAAAATTTCATAATTTAATTGAAGAATTTAAATTCCATTAAGTTGATGGATGTTCAATATATCCATATTCTTAGAAATAACTTTATATCAACTATATAGTAATATTAATCTAGACCTAGAAATAAATTTATTAATATACGATTGAAATTATTTATGGGATCCTTAATCATAGAAAAAGGTGTAATGAATGGTCTGGTATCTCTAACTAGAAATGAAATGGTATCTAAATTTATAAAAAAATAAACTTTTCAAAATGTAGATATGTGGAACTCTCAGATTGATAAAATTACCCAAAAAAGATATAAATGTGGTAGATGAAAAAGTTATACTAAAAATGTATCTTTCAGACTTCAAAATTTGTGATATTTTCATTCTGAAAATGTAATGAAATTGGAAATATAATTTTGGAGAAACAATTTCATAATCATACAATCCATATCCAGTACATTCAAATTTATAGGAAACTACCATAGGTAAATATAAAATATGGTTATAATAATTTGTGTATATCATTAATGAATCTATGAGAAATGTATTGGAATATTTCATGAATAATAAATTTGAAATTTATGGAGTATTCATGAAATGGAAAGCTATGGATTAAAGTGAACCAAGATGCAAGATGATATTCCTAAGATCACATAATGAGGGTGATAATACTAAAATATGTTTCAAAAACTTCTACTAACATAGAGACATTATTAATCTGAAAGGTTTATATAGTTTTCTTAAAAAATGGCATGGAGGGACGGATGAATCAAAAATTAAGGGAAATAGTATATAGTATAAAGTTTAATTCTAGAATACCCAAGTATTATTGGATAAAATCTATGGCCACTGCAATGTTCTTAATCAATATAATCCCTGTGGTTCTAATGAGATAGGAATTTTCGGAAGCTTTATAGATAGGAATGTCACAATTTTTTTTCCTCAAGGTATTTGATATTTTACAAAACAAACATGTGGATGATAAAGATAGATATAATTTAGATTAAAAATCATTTCATACTTCCTTATTCTCTATATTGATCAAAAAATCATATTTTGAATTTAGGATTATGATAAAAGATAATTCATCGGATTTAGAAACATGATCTATCACATAAATTTATAATAGAAGGAGAAACTTTTTGAGGAAAATAATGTTTAATGTAAAGAATCAACTTCAATAAAAATTATTCCAAAGAGAGGAAAAAAACATCAATAATTATGGAGACTTCATATGAATATTACTCTTCTAAATGTATCAAATTTCAATAGGAAAGACTGGGGTAAGAATAGAAGGATAAAAATCATATATGTGTATGATATACCTGAAAGATCAAGAACTGATAAGTCACAATCCCAAGTACTAGAAGATGATATTTCAAGGGATTCTATTTGGAAAAGCGCAAAACCATAGGCTGTTAAAAATATATCTACCAGAGTCTACAAAATCTAATAGATATTCAGAGATAACAATGACGTATTATTTTAAACATATTGTGGAGAAAGAAATAGGCTACAAGGAGTATCTAGACTTATTAAATCTAGTAAGTGGGAGTTGTCTATGAAGGAGGGCTTGATTCACTCAATGTATATAAAACATATGAGCTAAAAAATTTACAACAATGAAATAAAGAAAATGAGAATAACTATTTTTTATTTAAATGAATAATTTTATGGATGTATGATATATGAGGTGAGGTTAATTTTCAAGTAATTTTAAAGGAAATGATGCATTAACATTTTTAAATTCTATTTAATGTTTCAGAGATTATTATTATTTGAACTATTTTTTCGTAGGTTTCTTTTAAATTTTTAAATTTAGATGATATGGATGTGAATATTACTTTTCTTTATAGGGTTCTATATGAAGAAATATTTATGAAGTAACTTACCCATTTAATGAATAAGTATACACTAACGCAACAAGCCGTATTTGTAAAATTTAAAAACTAGTAATACTATATTGTTGTAGGTTGGGATGATACTACATAGAAAATGTGTATAGAGAGTTATACTATCCTCTTCAAATGATTTTTAAGATGATGAAATTTGTTAATTTGATTAAAAGAAAAAAATTAAATAACATAAAAAATATTCACATAAACTAAAAAAAATATAATAGTGGTAAGATATTATGGATGGATGTTTTGATGTTATAACTCTTGTTCAAGTGCTTGTGATTCTAGTTTCTTTACTCCGACACCTAAATATCCAGTATTTTAATTATCATTGATTATTAATTTTAAAAAAATTCTATCAAATAATATTTCTCACTTTTATACAGTACTCTAATTTGGCACATAATTCATCATTTTATTATCTAATTTGATTAATAATTTATACATCTTGTTTCAGTAAAATCACTTAGTAAAATATGACCTATTTCAAAAAATATAAAGGTTTTTTCCTATGTCAATTTCAATCACATGAGAATAAATTAAATATTTTTTATTTCACATTTTGTTTGGTTAGATAAATTCTTGACTTAATATGCATGATTTTTGTTACCTATTTTGTGTTTCAATTTATATAATATTATTACCATATAAAATTTGTGGTGGGTATGATAAAGTTATAACATTTCGAGATCAAGTTGACGCTTAAATATGGTTTATCATACCCTTAGTGAGTTTTCCTAATACCCTATAGTATGCATTTAATTCCCCTTCATGTGAGTTGTAAGTATCATCTACATGCCACTATCTTTACCCTCACTCATGGTCTCTTAGGACCCTCCCACATTAGTGAAGGCGGTTTACCTTAACACAGCTATTTATTCCAACAATAACATGGATGTTAGTGGAACATTATTCCAAGGTTGATGAACCTCATGTAAAGGGTTCATAATAGTTATGTAAGGGGGTCATCTCCCATAAAATCAGAAGTTTTGATGACCTTTACATTGGTTTCTTCGATCATTACATGAGTTGTTATGAGACCCTTATGTAGAGAGGATGACCTTTATATAAGACTCACTTTTCTTAGGTAGATGAAATGATTCCCTATTTTTTTGTTAAAATATATCAATGTGTTGATTCAGAACTATATATGTGTCTATGATCATCATAACTACCTCTAATTCCTTTATTATCCCTAGGAACCCCAATTTTTGCAAGTACATTTCAGTGAAACAACTTTTTTGTGGTCGTAACTTCTCAGAGATAGAATGAGAGATATATAGTGATTGAGATGTGAAGAGGGAGTGATCCAGTAGCCTTGATTCAAGGCCCCCAAGAGGAAAATTTTAGTAACATAACCTTTCTCTGGAAGATGATTTGTGTTTCTAGTTTTTCTAAAAATATTTATAAGGGTGATACTCAGTTTTATATGTTTCTAGGAGAATTGTTACTTCCTATGAAACCTTAACTATCCCTCATAACCCTGATTTTGGAATTTATACTTCAATGGACCCACTTTTTTGGGATCTTATCATATCCAAGAAATAATTATAGAGTGAGTGAGGAGTGAGAATGTAGTGGCTTCGAAGCCTTGATTCTTATCTCCATATAGGAGAAGCTGGTTGATGGACTAGCTTAGCCGATTTGTGGTTCTCATTGTTGAATCCTATAGTTACCATGACCTATTACTGGTTCATAATGTGTGATATTGGATAGAGAAACACCTATATAGATGTGAAAACATAGAAAACAAAAATAAATATGATTATAGGGAATTCATCAACTTCATTTATTGGGAATGTTTAGACTAAACCATGGTAAGGGGGTATTGGTTCTGTTTTGTGGGATTATTATTTGTTTTTATGTTTTATTCCTCAATTTTTTCAATCATCATGAATTAGTTTTCCAATATTGTTTTGTCTGTTCATTTTTTCCTTTTACTCACCATTATTTTTTCATAGTGGAAACCCATGATGATTCTACGTCATGCACATGTAGTAATGGGATAAATATTTTTAAATCCTCATGTTATTTACTTATTTCCGTTTAATTTATTTTCTAACTTGAATTATGTGAATTATTTTCCTATTTTCATTGTCTCTTGTACTATGCTACATGCGTTCAATGTTTATTTGATATATTAAATTTTCATTTCATCCATTTAGCCTGTTAAGTGTTTTCTAATACTCTTTTAAATCATTGATGTTTTTTTAACTATTCTTCCTCACTGGTTTGTCTCTTTAAATAAGATCCCATATTTTTTGTTCTAGAAATTTATGTCTTGAATCCGTTATGTTAGTCTATTCATTTGATTCTCTATATTTGAATTGGTTATATAGATACATTCATCTCTAGATCTATGATAATACTGTAATCTGGAATTCATGTATAATTCCTCAATATAATGATCATTTTTATTTCCACAATCCATTATAATCTATTCACTATAATTTCAGTAATGTATAATTTTTTATTCTTATAATTTTATAATATAAACATCTTTTCTATTTATAAGAATACTATTTTATTTTTTTCATAATTTCCATTTTCGTATTTTAGATTTTATGAACAAAAATTAAACCCAATAGGTTCCTGACTATTAAATGTAGAGTACATACTACAAGGAAACCCACACCATTTGGTATTAATTCTAAACTAGGCATAATATTGGGTTTTTAATATATAGAATCAAATTTTTGTTACATTAAATTATTTTTTCATTGACATTTTATTTTAGAATGATTTTATTTCTTTATTCAGTTAGGTTGTATTCTCTATATGGATGTAATTTTTTAAGTGTATAATGATTGTTATTTCTCTATCTTTTACTAGATTTCATTTCTGTTCTAATCCTTATAGATTCCTTTTGGTAGGTACTTTCTATGTGTTCCTAGTTTTGGGGTTAAAGTGGGTTCTATGTGTGGTTGACAAGTTATAGATAGCTGGTTAACGGTGAGGTATCTTAATAGGGTTTGGTATCTCTAATATCTACCATTTTCCTAAGACTCAAAGTTTTCTATATATATTTTTATCCCCCTAATACTGTTGGTTTAATGTCATAGGGATTGGACCTATAGAATTTTCAACATTTAGGATGGGCTAGTTTGGGGGGTTCAATGTCTATTAGAGTTTCTTTGTTGGACACTAAGCTTTTTGGATCTCTAAATCAACACTTATAACTTCTTTTTATTTTTTCCTTAGTGTTTTTGGTGACCCTTAAGTGTGGTGGCCTACTACGGGGGGATGGGGTTGTGTGATGGTGAGGGTACTATAGGGGGAGGGGTGTGGGAGTGGGGACTACAGGTGGGGGCTGTAGGTGGGAGAGGGGGTTGTTATACTACACCAGGAGGTGTCTCCTATGCATAGGGTGGTGGTGCTACTATAGGGGGAGTGGGGGGTTCCTACTATAGGGGGGAAGGGTTATACATGGGTTTTCAGATACTGTAGGGGGTGGGTATGGGTGGGTAGGGGAGGGGGCTATTATTGGCAGAGTGGGGGGGTATGGAGTGGGGAGGAAATGATCTAGATAATTACGAAAATTGAAAAACGGAATTTTCATTGAATTCAAAATTAAGGGAGGTTTCTTCTACAATATGATGAGGGATTTTTAACTAGAACCCTTTATTAATGATCATGTTATTTATTTTTTGAAGGTACTTATAAATATAGATATTATTTTTTTCATTGTTGTTTATGGATTCATGTATAATTTATCTTCACGGATCACACTTATATATAATATTTTTTTATATCTCAATTATTTTCTCACTATTTCCTTACAAGTGGTTTCTTATAATGATTCTGGTTTTATCCACCATCATTCAGAATAGTTAGTTCCACAATGGATTAGGGTAAATATTATTCCATTTTAATCTTTGGAAAATTTCAATTAGGCATTTTGTGATTTTCTTGGATTTTTATACGATTTAGTGCTATTTGGATCACTTGAAGGTGGATTCTGGTTGTTGTTGATGAAGTCATACAAGTGTATTCATTAGTAAGAGTATTCATATATTATTTACCCCTTCATATATATTCACTCATGGCAGTATAAATATATATATTGTTTCTAGGTGTGTTTATATATAGATTTGAAACATGCATACATGTGTATGTGTAAAGCGGTATATGAAAGTATAAACATATATCTAATGAATCCATTGTGTGTATTTGGCCATGAAAATATGTACATAGGGGAAATGTGTCCTTTATATATTTCAAGTTCCATGTGCGGGAAAGTTGAAAACAAAATAAGATTTGAGTTGTCATCATCAAAAGACGCACGCCTTGAGGTTGAGGTAAATTACCTCTTCATAACCCTCTAATTTAAAATATATAATATCGTGAGTATTTTAAAAACATATTTTCATTATTATATAATGTTTATATGATATGATAATTGGTTTTGTCTCTCTAAAATTCCATTTTCACATGTTTGTCATAATTTTTATAAGGGTTCAACATGGACTAGTATAATATTTAAGCCAACTCCATAGTGGAAAACGAAATTTCCTTCAGTTTAGAGATGATAGTATAACCATTTTGAGAAATGATGAACTGATTATTTTTATAAAAATTTATAACATAAATATTATATTTCTTTACATATCACAAAACACAAACAACCTGCCTTGAAAATAAGACACTTTCTTGAGTAACATCATAATAAAATTGATCTTGACAAAATCCACTGCCATACCCGGAATAACTCATAGCTTAGTACCTAATAAATTAGTTCCCTTAGAACTGCTTGAAGCACCTTCATAAGTACCCTTTGATTTCCCCATACTCAGTTGAAGGTTTAATTTTCAAGTGATCGAGTGTCTTTATCACACTAAAATATCCTGGAACCATCGCTAACTACACCCAGACTGTCCATAACATACCCACAAAAACATCCCGAGTAAAAAAATAACCACTAATACCCATCCAACCATACATTTATTATAAATTCATCAAAAATAGTAAATACATTAGGTTAGTGGATTAACCAAACTAAAATAATCGCAAAAATCCTGAAAACACCTTACCAAGTGCTCTTCTAGATGCCACAAATGAAATCTACATCATCCTTGGTCAATTTCACCATGCTCTAGAAGAATTTACACATATAATATAGATTAAACTGAATCAAAATTATTAAAAAACCAAAGTGAAACTCTTACAAGTAGAAAATGTATGAGATTGGGGGCTCAACTACCAACCAACCACATTCAAGTAAATAACCTGATAGGTCACAACATGAAATTATATGGTAGCTTAAATTTCAATTTTTTTACCCTGAACATCCGCCAACATCCACCCAAAACTAAGAAGTACCAACAAGGGACTCAAACCAAATCCAAAAATACAATTTATGAACATCTATTTATTGTATTCATGATCCAAATTATAATTTATAAAACAACCCATGCTATATTTTTTGAAAAAAATTCCTCAAAAAAAAAGAATAAAAAACTGATGGGTTATTAAAAACTCCCCACCTCGACACTTCTCATCCCCAAGAATCCATGGAATTTTTCAAAACATGTCTCAAAACCTATTATGGTTGTCAATTCCATGAGAACTCACTATTATTGGTCTCTGAAATCTAAACATGTTTCTATTTCACAAATCCAATCTTCAAGGCACTCTTTGAATCAGTAGTCGATCTAGTCACTAAATACGAATATTGCCAACAAGAGGGCTCTCACCACACCCATATATCTGGACACTCCTTGGTGTCTTAAACTGATTCATCCTAATAATTTTCTTGATCCAAATAGGTTCTATTAGAAAACCAAACATACAATACCCCTTTCAAGGGCCAAAAACATTGGATATCATGACTTAAAACATCTTACCATAGAATGACTATTGAATCACCACTGAGTTTCATCAACAACCTGAACCATTCTCAATAAACCCACACATTGTCCATTCATTAACCCACATTAGAACATAGAAATGCATTTAACCAGTTTAAACCTACCCTCACACACCACTAAAATTCCTCCAAAATCTACATTAAATCCCGGTCTTCATCACTTATGGGAGAGTGATCCACCAAGAACCATCTCATGGGACCTTACCCATGATCCAACTCAATATCACCAAAACCTAATAACATACACTTTCATAGACCTTGTTCTATTCCCATAATCATACCCTAGTGAGTCACATCACATATATCCCATGATCATACACCCCTTAGTAATTAAATATGGGGTATCTACATTTTCATTTCATAGTACCCTATGAAATGGTTTTAATATCTTCACCATGGATCAAAATTAACGTTATGAATCCAATTTAATCCAAAATTTAACATTATTATATTATTCAAATTCATATATACCCCTTATGTAACCTTCATTTTTTTCATATAACCTTTACATATGTCACGAATTTCCTTGATATCTTCAACATCGCTTTTGTTTTACCTTCATATTAGTCGTGAATGACCTTTATGTATGTTAGTATCACCTTAACTGTCCCATTGATTGTTTCATTAAATTTATACAGTGCATAGAATACCATAACATAATGGGGGTGGAGGAGGGTGTAGGGGTTGTTTTCAAGGGAGTGGGAAGGGGGTGTGCTGGGGTTGGGGGAGGGGGTTGTGTTGGTTTATATTGAATGGGGTAGGGGAGGGTGAAGGGGGTGTGCTGGGGAGGGGGTAGGGGGTGTGAAAGGGGTGGGTAGGGGAAAGGGGATGGTGCTTGAGGGTGGTTAGGGGTAAGGGGAGGGTTCGGGGGGTGATCAGGGGTAGGGGGTTCATGGTGTTGAAAAGGGTATGGGGTGGATGGTGGTGCAAGGGGTTTATAGGGGAGGGGTGGGGGAAGAGGGTGTGTTTGGTTTTGTTGCAAGGGGACGTGGGGAGGGTGCAGGGGGAAAGGTTCATATCCATAAGGATATTAATGGAGTCTTGAGAATCTATTTCATTTGTAGAAGGTGTTTCAATAAGAGCCCCTGTCTTGGACCTCCTTCATATTAATGATTCTCATCACTTAAACTCTTTTAGAGACTTTTTTAATTTTTATTTAATAGTAGAACCATCTTTAATATTTTTATTCCATTATGATCATATGAAACAAGTAGGATCTTTTCCTGAAAATGATCAATATAAGGCTCATTTTGTGAAACTAATTCATTGTCAAACTCCTCATGATTAGATTTATGCCTCATCTCAATATCATTGATATGTGCATTCATAAAATAAATACCATCGCCATCCTTCCTGGGAGACCCAAAAAATTTGGTTTTTTTTCATGGAACTAAACATTTCTACCTATACTAGCCCTTAGTTTTTAGAATTTTTACAATACCCTCAGAATCACCAACCATTCATCTAGGATATTATTATAAATATTGGGTCCTTCCACTAGATTTAGAACCTGCATAAAAAACTCGGATTCACACAGCTAGTACTAGACTTTTCTACTATTGATCAACATATATAGAGCTTTAACTTTTACCATATTAGCTAGTATGGATCCCCATGATAATATATTAAGGTTGTGGCATGTTTTTTCAGGCCCAAAACGTCTATTTTTTTCATCAAACTGATGCTTATAGCCATGGTTCTATACCATGGGTATAAATCTAGTGCCATGTTTTGAAACTATGGATGTAGGTCTAGATCCATGGTATAAACCTATGGCTACAGGCTTCAGTAAGATTACATATATCCATGGTTTCAAATCATGGATATATGTCTTGTGCCACAGTTTCTGTCTATGTCTATAGGTTTATCGCCACATTTTTAACCATGGCTATAGGGCTATATCCAGGGTTTGAAACTGGGGCTATAATTGTGGCCCTATTTCCACACCAATAGGATCCATATTTCCCCAAATCATGTCTATTAGATATAGTCACGGTTTTAAACTATGGATATATCCATAATTTTTATTAGTGAATGGTAATAACATCCCCTTATACTAATTTCTCTCAAAGATAACATGTTGAAATACTAGGGATCAGGATACTTACTCTACATTATTCATTTTCATTATTTCCTACACAAAATAAAAATTCGACACCCTATAAATATTCATACTTTTTGGAATTATAGAAAATGATAAACTATGTTTTTATCAAACATGCCCTACTTCAGTTCGGGTATTTATGAGACACATACTTAGTCACTACAACATATATTTCTATGAAAATCATTGTTTGATTCAAACATATTTCTCACATTCTTCTATAGTTTCATATCCTCCTCTCATTCCACATAAATCTTCACATGGATGGAAGTTGAACATTAATCTATAAAATAGATGATCACTCGTATTCCCCATGATTTCAACATATATCTTATAAATATAAATAAATAATGGATCCATTTCAATCCATAACATAAAAACTATCATAGTATTTTTAAACTCGGAGAAACACCTACCTTGTTCTCCTTCCCAGGATGGCAGTGTATGGAATAGTCATAATCGTTAAATAATTCCATCAATATAATTTTGAACATATTAAAATATTTATGTGTGAATATATTCTTTCACAAATTATGATTAGTATATATATATCATATTTCACCATAAAGATAACGCATCCATGTTTTCAATGCAAAATTACAAATACCAACTCCAATTCATTATCCAGGTAATTTTTGTAATGAATTCTCAATTGGAGTGAGGCATAATCTATCATAATATCAATAAAAATGTGGATTTATCCTCATACCCTCTATGATGAATCAATTTATATCATAATCACTTATTCACTATAGAGTAGTGAAATCATAGTTGTATTGTCCAACCTTGTTTTCAACTCTTTGGAATTTTTATTATATTGGTTTACCAAAATATATTTTTATTATTTTAAAAAAAGGATAAGGGAACATAAAATCAATATGTTATTAAATAATTAATCCTAAGGGTCACTTATATTACAATATTAACACACTGATGTGAAAGAACCTTTTTCTAGTAAATAAAATAAATGATATATCATTTGAGTACAAAAAAACTAGAAAAAGCGGTCATCACCATAGTTTTTCCCAACTGTTGGTGCTATTGATGTGGCAGTAGGGTATGACCTATTGCCATAGTTGAAACCATGGAAATAGGCCATTAAATTTTCTTATGTGGATTTTTACCTATATCCACAGTTTAAACTGTGGTTATAGCCTCGATAAACCATAGAAATAGCTAAAAATATATATACTCGATAGGCTTCAATCCCTACACATCCCCTTTCCATTTTAGGGACCTAAACACTACACCACCGAACACTTTGAGTATATATATATACACACACACACAGAGATGTATATATATATATATTATGATACAGACCTATATATATATATATATATTAATAAAGCCCATGGCAATATCCTCAAAACCGTGGCATTATTTCGTTCCACTATTTTTTGGGTAGGAAATTATGTTTTCCATGGAAGCGTGGGTGACCTATTGCCACGGTTTTGAATAACCAATGCTATATCCCATGAAAATATTCCTATAGCCACAGTTTTGAATGCCATGTCTATTGGTGAGTGTTATAGCCATGGTTTACAAAACCATGGCTATAGACCACAGAAAACTGACCCATAGCTGTGTTTTTAAAACCGTGGCTATAAGCCACATAACGGTGCTCGTATCCACCAATTTCCATGGTTTTAAAACCATGGATATATTTCCATGGAAGTATCATGTTTTCTTAGTTATGATAGAAAGTCATCAGCCATATTCCCATTTTTCTATGTGTGAACAAAATACATCCCATTTTTAATAACAATAACGACCCAATGTTTTATCAATAAAAATTAACATATTATAATTATAGTATAATCCCATAAGATTACTTATAAAACACAATAAAAACACTATAAATGAATAAAGAGTTTAGTAAATGTATTTCTAGAAGTTAAGGTACACATACCGATGAAATTGTTACATGAATTTTGGAATAGTAAAGTGAGAATTATGAACAATAAACCAACTAATTGTATAATGACCTCACTAATGAAAGCATAAATAAAATTTATCTTTATTATAAGTGACAATATATAATAATTATGTCATAGTATATGTAAATAGATATTTTAAACTTTTTTATTCAATTTTTGGTATTTTTGTAAGTCAGGAATATTTAATTAATATTTTTGGATATATTTAATAATTTAGAAGAAAAATTTTTGTCCTAAAATTTATTAATAAATAATTATTTATTTAACTTACGATTAGAATATAATTTTAGGATATCTTAATTAATTTTTCCATTTCATAGGAAAGAGGTTTTAATTTTAAAATATAAATTTTTAAAGTAAATTATGATTTTAATTAAAAATTAATCTTCACATATTTATAAAATTATTTTCATACTATGGAGGTCATTTTTTAATTCTACATGTCAAAAAATGGTTAGGCCAGTATTTTTTTCATTTTTCTAAAATACTTGATTTTTTATGAATAGTAAAATATGATAATTTATAATAAATATTATATAAAGGAATTTATGCATCATGATTGAGTCATGGGTGATGTAAATTTACATTAGTTATAACTAACATTATCTAATTACTATTTGTTTCACAATAATCTTGACTATACACTGTCATTAAAAAATTAAACTAATGATGGAAATAATGGGAAACCCCTGCTCTCCTCCACTATAAATACCACCCATATTTACCTATTCTCTTCACTCCTCGCATGCCTTGTGTCTTGACTAAATTATTCTAAAATATGTCTCTATGACACTGTCCTATGTCCATCAGCCCTTGGTATCTTAAAACGACAAAATTTCTCCCCAAAAGAGGTTTTCAAGGATATTATAATCAACATGTAAACTCATCATTTTCATTTATTTTATTTTTTTCCAAGTTCCTTTCATTCTTTTTCTTTCCTCACCTACATTCATTAAAATGATATGATTAGTCTAGTAAATTACATGTACTATAATTTTTTTGGATAATTGAATAATTCATGATCATCTCTCCTTTACCCTTATTTTATACAAGAAATGATTACAATATACGAGATGTGTTAATTTATCACATTCAAGGACGAAAAGTATTCATTTTCAATTACAATCTTCAATTCTAGTCATGAAACTATTTTTATGGTTTAAATAGACTATAATATATATTTATCTCTAATTTACGGTTCTTTAATATTATTACAAATGATACTAATTTGTAATGAAAAATATGTTCGATGTGATAAAAAACAACCATTTAACTTAATGGGTTGTCATTAACGTTTTTTGTAATGATTCATCACCACTCTAAATAATTAAATGAATTTTATTACCATGTATTCTTTTGGATGTTCACTAATAAAATCTAATTACAATTATTTACGATAATTATAATCTTACATGTTTATCGTCACATTTATATATGCAACCCAATCATGAAAAAATGAATCAAACTCTCCTAAACAAGGAAATTGAACCTCTTAACCAATAAAAATGTCATGAATGAACATAATAAGGCCATAATAAATAAATTACATAAATAAGAGGTTATGGAAATACTAATTAATTATTTTATTTTTTTTATACAGGATATGAAGATCATGTGATTTAGACCATCATAATTATAGTAATGGGTTCTACCCAAACCTCTATTATTCCATCTGGTTATTCATAAATTCTCTTTACCCAAATAAAATTACATTTTAATTTTATCTCCATCTTATTAAGGTTTTATCAGTGTTCAAAATCATGTATCAATATCCACTTATCATTCACTTTCAGTGATATACATGTTTTTAAATGATACAATTCTTAATACTTCCTAACAAGAAAACTCATTTTAAGGGAACTGAAATTTTTTTTAACCAATTTTAAGTGC
The DNA here is from genome assembly GCA_963277665.1 of Viscum album. NCBI lineage: Eukaryota > Viridiplantae > Streptophyta > Magnoliopsida > Santalales > Viscaceae > Viscum > Viscum album. Next base: position 509,860,170 of record OY728141.1, on the reverse strand, counting down.
ACAGTATCATTGATAACAAGACACCATTTTTTTATAAAATAATTTTTTTTATTATAAAAACCATCTTTTTTCACTTCTGGTTTTGTATAAAATATTTTTCACTTTCTATTTTCAAGGCTCTTTAGTGTTTTCCTTAAAATAGCAGTAAAATGTTTTCATAAAAAAATTATTAAATACTATTCATACATGTTTTCACATCTCCTTGTCATAAATTACCATTATATATGACTATTTTACCTTATAAATGTACTTGTATGTTATAATTCCTTTCATTCAAGGAAACTTATATGATACTCCCATTTATTATGCTTTGTGACATGTTTATAATGTCCATTTTATTCCATGCGTACTCATAGGTATGATTGATTATGTATGATTATATATATGGAAATAATATTCCTAAACATGTTATGATTGATTCACCTAGATAAAAGTCCAATTAATTGGGTAATGTTCAGTCTCATGACATGTTATGTGTTGTTGTAGTCGTGGAAGTTAACCTTCAATCATGCTACCATGTGCCACGGTCTTGGTGTTTAACCTTGACTTGTTCTCCTCTATATGCATTGAACCTTGAATCTTGATAAAGTAATGATTTATGTTGACATCGCAGTATTTTAAATCCATGTTTATATGATCTTATTTTTTATGATATGATTTCATATATTTCATGCCTTATTAAATCTTTATGAAATTCCTTCTAACACATGTGCTAAAGCATTATTCTTATTTTTATTCACTTATTTTGATTTTACCTAATCCCTTTGTTCATGTTATCCCCAGGTCATCCTATGAATATGTATGAGAATAATGGATTTTAGGACCTATTTATTAATATTTAATAAAGAAATTTCTTATTTAGTCTCATGTTTTGTTTTTATGTACCTAGTCTTCCATGATAATAGACATTAAAATCCTTGGCTTGTAATATGATGCTTTATTATTCTTAAAATCATGTAATGGTAATTGTAAAAGGATGGGGTCTCTATAGTTTTTATCACATTATGGTGTAGTTATTTTTTTATATTATAAATTAATAACTATAGTAATAACCTAATGGATGAGACTAGGTATAAAAAAACATCAATAAATTTTGGTTAGTATAGAGTAAGTGGTTTATCAAGAACATAAATCCCTATATAGATACGAACAAGTGGATGTGGCTTCACCAAAGATGTATCTAGGGGTAAAACTAGAAAACACCACATTTAGATAGACTCAAACAAGAAATTTTGCACGAAAATAGTCCTTACTACACTCCAAGTTTGACACTACCGGGAGATATGATTTGGAAAATTCATTAATTGATTACCAAAAAATATTAAGGGAATAAAAAGAGTCCATAAAAATATATGTTATCAAAAAATTCAAGGATAACCTAGATTGAAACCTAGGGAATCACATGTCAGGATATACTTTTACTTTAAGAGTTTATCCTTTGATGTTTAATGTATATTTTTTGTACTTATTAGTTATGAATTCAATGCCCCTATTTATACTTTATTTTTCACAGTTAATGGCAATAAATAAAAGAACACATTCAAATAAACAATTTGAAAGGAAATGTGACGATTTCCCTAATGATATGGCTAATATGATGGTAAATGTTTCTCAAAACATTATGACAGTAGATTCTCAGCTAGTTCAAGTTATGAATAATTACATGAATCAGGTAGAACTCTGTCTAACTCTAATAAAAGATCATGTTGCTGACAAATCCTTCATGTAGAAAAGTCCTTACATGTTTAGTAGATCTTCTGATCCCCTCTTTATGACAGAGTAGATTAACTCCATTGAAAATATATTCTCTATCCTCTACTACTCTGAAGAAGATAAAGTCATGTTGGTGGTCTATCATTTTGATGGTGAAACTGATTAGTGGTGGAAACTATTCAATAATACTGATTCCAAAGGTGAAATTCATTCCATGGATGGAGAGGAAATCTTGAAATTGAATTTCAAAAAATATTTTCCAAGTACCTTATACCTCAAGATGAAGAAAGTGTTCCTCAGATTCAAGATGGAGGAAGATAATTCCATCGGGGAATATGAGGAAAACATCACTATGATTCAAATATACACCTTCAGATTTGTCATGAACACCAAAATCATAGTGCATCGCTTCTATATCAGACTATTGATAAGTCAACAAAATGTGTTGGCGATTCGTGACTTCAACAGTTATGAAGATGTTGTTTGTTTTCCCTCAATGATGAAATAGATATTAGGGACTCACAAGGTTATTGTGGGTCCAATTAAATAAAGTATAAAATATAATCTTATATGGGTGGTTTGGAAAATAATCTCATGATGGAAAGAAGATCAAACATCCCACAAGTCAATTTTTTTTATGAAGCATCCTGAGAGCTATCTAATGGGAACCATAAATTGCTTCAAATGTTGAAGAACAAGATATTTTGATAGAAACATCCAAATGGATATGAAAAAACCCACTAATGTGGATTAATATAGGAAGTTTAAGATCAACAGTCATCTTTTAGTGTTGTGTTACAACTATAAGGAATGTGGGCATTATGCGAACAATAACCCTAAGACAAGGGTTGTTTGAGGAAATCAACAACATCCTCCAAGGCAACACAGAAGGGATTACTCTATCACTACTACTAAGGAGGATCTAGAAACTGATGTGGGGACATGTATTCTAGTTATTCATTAATGAATAGGGAATGTACTATTTGAGTTTGGTTCTGCATGTTCTTTAACATCTTGTACGTTTAGTAGAACTATTCAAACACCACCTCAAAATTTATAGGTTAGGTTATCAGTGAGAACAGTGAATGAGGAAATTATTGCATCCAGGGTTTTTAACTCCTCCTTGGTTAACATTTGTGGATAGAACCTCATAGAAAATATCTTCAAACATACTTTAGTGGAAGTATACGTATTCTTGAGAATGTATTGGATATCTTTATACAAATCCAACATCAACTATTGGTAAATGGATATCACTCTTCACATCATCAAGTATCCTGAAATTATTTACAAGTGTAAGGAGGAAGATGGATATCCTTTAGAATAATTTTCTCACGTGTGGATATTACTATGTTATGAGAATGAAAATATAGCTCAGATGTTTTAGAGAAAGTAGAAAATCATTCTAAAAGAAATGTCCATCGTAAGGGACTACACTAATGTATTTCCCATTTAATTGCACGGTCTTCCTCCTGATCAAGAGGTTGAGTTGTCAATTGAACTTTATCCTAGATCTGTACCTATATCAATGACACCTTATATAATGGCCCTCATAGAGTAGGAAGAGAAAATAAAAAATTATTGGAGAATCTAGACAAGGGTTTTATACTCTTGAGTGCTTCAATATGGGGAGAACAAGCCTTATTTTTCAAGAAGAAGGATGGATCAATGTGCCTCTTCATTGATTATCACGAGATCAAAAAAATAATGATAAATAACAAGTATGTATTACCTCTAATAAATGACTTGTTTGATCATCTTAATTGGGATAGTTACTTCATAAAGGTTGACCTTCAGTTGGGATATCACCAATTGATGGTGAGGAAGGATGATATTTCTAAAACATCCATTCCAATGAGGTAAGGACACTATAAGTTCATAGTGATTCCATTTGGACACAAAAATGATATAGAAATACTAATGGATTTATTGAATAGATACTTAGGATATTACCTAAACAAATTTTTCGTAGTCTTTATCAATGATATTCTAATATACTCTAATTTCAAAGAAGAACATGAGGAGCATTTGAATACTGTTCTGATGAATTTTTGAAGGACGAAACTTTATGAAGAATATAGAAAATGTGATTTCTGGATGGAGGAAGTATCATTCTTGGGGAATATTATCACTATAAAAAGAATATAATTATACCCTTCCAAGACAAAGGAAATTTACAAGGGCCTAGGACAATATCTATAATGATGATCCACATCTTTCTGGGTCTACCTGGGTATTATCGATGGTTTGTGAAAAACATATCATGATTTTCCAATCCAATGATCAAGATGATATGAAAGGGTGTGATGTTTTTATGGGCTCAATATTGTGAGGAAATATTTAAGGATACCAAAAAGTGGCTTCACATTATGCTAGTACTCACACACCCAATAAGTGGATAACTCTTTGGGGTGTAAATTAAAAGGGGTTAGGTAGTGTGCTAGTAAAAAATGTTAAAGTGATAGCCTAATCATCAAGAAATATGAAAATCGATGAGAAAATCTATCCCAAGCATGATCTAAAGTTGGAGGTTATGACCATTGCATTGAAAATGTTGCTGAATCATCTCTATGGGGGGGAGTGTGATATATATATTGATCGCAGAGTCTCAAATATTTATTCTCATAGAAAGAGGGTAATAGGAACTATCAAAGACGGGTAGATATCATCAATGATTATGACTCCCCAATCCACTACCATCCCAATAAGTAAAATAAGATGTTTAATGCTCTATGTAGAAAGGATTCAACATCTTTATTAATGATGATAATTGAAGAAGATCCAATCTTCTTATATTTGTGGATGATGGAATTAAGAATCAATAAGGGATGAATATAACACCCCAATTTTTTAAAAATAAATTTAAATACATGAAACTTTATTTAATTAGATAGTTATAAACTATTTGTAAAATAATGTTTTTCTACTTCTAGGATTTAAATTTCAAAAAAAAGTTATCTACAATTGTGACCGGAAAGTTATTTGTAGACATATAGAACCAGCTTTTTTTGGCTTATACTAATATAACCTTATGGATAGTAATATGAAAATTAGTATGACCATTATTAATAGTAAATTGTATTATTATTTAATTTTATTAAGGATATAAGATAATGAGATATTGATTAAGTTTTTAAATGTGATATAAAAAGAATTATAGTTTTAAAATTGTTTTTTTGAATAAAATATGATTTTATTTAAAAATTAAATTTATCATATTTAGAAATCTATTTTAAAAAATGGGGATAAATTTTGAATTCCAAACTTAAAAAAAGGGATAGGGTGTTTTTTGTGATTTTTATGTGATAGTTCAATTTTTTGTGAATAGTAAAAAATATAGTTCTATGTTTTCGTGTGTTTAATGAAATCATAATGATGTAATAATGATTTAATCATTCTAGTCCATTATTGAGTTATAAAATATGATATATAGTGTCCCATGAAGAAATTACTATTGGAAAAACAATGGTAATTTCCATGGTTTAGCAAACACCACTAATAAGGTGGCCTTTGAAATTAATTAAAAACTCCCACATTATCACTATAAATACCACCATCACCCCCTATTACTCTCACACCTTTCATGATTTTATCATTTTATAAATTCTCCCCAATCCCTTTAACAAGGAACTTCACCAATTATTATACCCATTTTTTTCAATAAAAGTCCAAAACCAAAGCCATTGGGGAGGATCTCTACAAGAAGAGATCATGAAGTAAAGATTCTCTTTCATTTTCATAAGTTTTATTGTCAATTATTTTTTTTCTTATACCCTCTTATACTCCCATTTTCTAAGAGGAAGCAGTGTTTTATAATATTATATATTCATGATGAAATCAGGTTTATGGAAAAATTTATCAACATTCTTCCTCTCATCTTCTTCCTATTCTAAAAATAAGAACATTATCCTTGATGTACAAATTTAAAAAAATAGTAGATGATGTGTTTTAAATTTCCATTACATCCTTCAAAACTGAAACAATTTTAATGGATGAAAAAATATTTTAAGTTCTATTATATATCCTCTTTCATGTTCTAGAGTTAACATATACACATAATAATATGCAATATAATTAAACTAGTTCAAGATTGTCAAAGAACAACCCAAAATGATCCTAACAGATGTCATTAAAGATTTATCTTTTTTTTGAAAGGTGAGACATGGGCTGGTTTCCCAACCCATATCACTACATAATTTCTTAAAAAATAAATAGTTACAAGATGTCTTGAGGTGAAATAATTCTACACCAGCAGAAAATGAATTCGGTTAGATGGAGATATAAGAAAAAACATGTACTGATTAGAAATAGAGGAACTACAAGTATTTAAGAAAGTCTGTCTTTCATCCTTCTGAAGTCCACAAGATGTAAGCCCTTCATAAGAAGTACAAATCGTCATAGAAGGAAGGCACAATGTGAAAAAGAAATTATAAAAGGGAAGCATCTGTTCAGAAATCCAGAATTATAGCTCATGTGACTTGTCAACAACAAGTAAAGAAAATTCGTCCTACTATTGATCCAAGCTAGCATTATTTCTTTGTTTTTTGTTCACCTCTTTTGTACAAGTAACGAACTACAACTAGACAACAGTTTCCAAAGTCTAGGTTCTGTGACCAACAAGAACCATAGTCCAACGCCTAGTAGCAGCCACCAAGTGGTGTTTTAATTTTCTAAATCAATCAAGATGGATATAAAACCCAAAATTTCTTCCATGATTGTTATATTCTATCAATAATGATCATCATTGGAATATTATATAATTTTAGAACAAATCAGAAATTCATTTATAATTTCAGAATAGCCTTCAACATGGTCTTATTATTGGGAATAACCGAGCATCACCAAAATTTTCAAACATCACACATCGCCCCCCATAATAGATTTCAAGCAGTGCACGACACATCATTCCCAAGGTATAGTTTTGATGTCCAAATCATTTTTTTATTCTCATCCAACATCCATATGAATATAAGTTTTCTAATTTCATGGTATTTCTCCATAGCACTATACCATCATGATATTTCTTGATAATGATTTCTTCTTTTTCATCCATCTAGTCAAAATCTGCATCTCCCACTTCCTCGTGATTGCAATAGGAATATCTATATACAATATTTTTTTTACCTTCATCGTTTTCGTCATCAGAGTCAAAGATTGAAATCTATTGACCAACCACAGTTAGGAGTGATGGAGTCTCATTCCTAGTGGATTCCAAAATTATTTATGGAATCATTTAATATTCCAGAAAAAAAATGAATACCATGTCATTCCACTTCTGTAATTTCATTTCAATAAAACAAGAAAATAAATTCCAAACAGGACATGGAAATCATGTAAAGAACGCACCCAAAACAATAGAAATAAAAAAAGAAAAATAATTTAATGGTAAAGTCATGTTTTTAAATGATTATATATGGTATTATAAACATGAAAATACTTTTTTAATATATTAATAACAATATCAAAACCATAATATATGAGGTTTAAACATATTTTAAGTAAAATGAACCCGAGGTAAAGAAATTATTAACCCAGATTTTATTCTTTAGGTTAACCTTCTACTTCATCTATTATGTGGATGAAAGATTATTTCTGTGATTAATTTCGTTTAAATTATGCTTTATTGTGTGGATTTATAGTGTATACACATATTCTCTAAATTCTATTTAATTCCCACTTCAATTATATAATTTTTGTAAACAACATTCATTTTGAAATCCTCTATTAAAATTCTATTTTACGGATTTCTCAAGTAGTGGTTTTATAAAATTATTCATTTTTATGATTATGGTAGGGTTATTGGGAATTTTTTCCTATAATGGTCGGTACCTATATCTCCCTCTAATGCATTTGGAATATATAAGTTGGAGGTTGGTCGTATGGTTACACAATGTGTAATTGTGATGGTTGCATGACAAGGTAGCCATGAGGGTTACATTGTAAGGTAGTCGTGATGGTTATAAATCATAATGTAGCAGTGGGGGTTATACAATTAAATCTATAATTCCACCAGATACCCTTAATATCTCTTTATGGTTTCTATGATTTATGGAAATCTCATGTTTCACAAATTAATTAAATGATTATTTATGGGTGAGAAGTATGTCCTTATGAAAATGATTTCATATGTTTACAAGTATTCGTAGACGAATGGTTTCTTTCATTCTTTTTATATCCCTTAATGATATTTCTATTCTCATTCAATTTATTTCAATGTTTTCACCTATTAAAAGTATGTGTAAGATAAATAAAGAAGTCTTGTTAATTTTTATGAATTTTTCTCAAAGAAATAATGTTGTTGCATTTTGTTAAAATTTAACGTTTTAGTAGAAATGGATATTGTTTTAATGGGACACACATTGTATTCGTATGGGTTTACACGTATGAGTTTTGTCCAAAATTCCTAGAACATTATACGAAAAAGTTCATTGAGAATTTATAAAAGTGAAATCTAGTTAAAGTAACTAGAATATGTAATTTTTAAGGAATGGGTCCTTATAGTTGGTATCAGAGAACAGTTTAGATAACATTATTGGTTAGGATAATATGAATAGAATATAATTAATGACTATTTCCTTAAGTTTATGATAAAATTATATATCATTTAAATATTACATTGTTTATTCATCTTATATATGTCTATTTAGAATGGGTTTTGCACATAATAAATAATGAAGCTGATGTTAGAAGGAACCGAGAGGATAATATCTTTTTGAATCCATAACTATGATTGACTGGAATTGGAACTATGCAATTTGTGATAGTAACGTCTCAAATGAAGTAGGTAATAAATGGTGGCTGAATCCATAAGAGAGAAAAAAAGATCTACCAAAAAATAATATGATGATAATGGGACATTTTATGAGGCAACACCCTCCTTCATTCTTTGGATCCTCAGGCACAGTAGTAGTTGAAGGATGGATTAAATCCATTGAAAATATATTAGATATTATTGGATGTTTAAATAATCAAATGGTTAGTCTTACCATTTATCATTTTGAAGGTGATGTTGATCATTTGATTTGAATGGTCATGAATATCATGTATATAGATGATATTCAAGCATTATAATCGAATGAATTTAAAAGTTTTTTTATTGAAAAATATTTTCCAAAGGTGGTTCAAATTATGATGGGGATGATATTATTTGAATAGAGGAAAAATGAGGAATATTTAGTTGTCGTGTATGAAGAAAAAATCCCCCTTCTGGAAACGTATGATACAAATCATATTCTGGATATTGATAGGAAAATCTAATTTTATTAAATAGGATTGAATCTATGATATCTAAGGGCATTTAAATCTATATAATTAAAAAGGTATGATACACTTGTATGATGTGATGAGATGGTAGAAATAGAGTTCACAGATGATCATGTGTTCTTTGAGAAAAAAATAATAATTGGTCCATATGGAAAGTGATGGGTAATAATTTATCAAATAAATCTAGTGGTAATAAAGTTCAGTTTCCTATTTGTGAAAAGTATGGTAAAAACACCCTGAGGAATGCCTTCACAAAACAAGGAAGTTTTTTCGATGTGGTATGTTTCGATATATGGTCTGAGATCGTAATGAAATTGATCATAATATTAATGATGATTATAAAATTGTAAAGTGTTTTAAATGTGTTTTGATGGGTAATTATTCAAATGTATACCCAAATAAAGATCTGGGTGATGGAAAGAATCCAGACTATAATAAGAAAACTGTAGTGAGATAATTTACGACTGCATCGGCATATGATGGTCCATCCAATGATGTTTTATTAGGTACCTTTTTTGTTTATTGATCTTTTTCTAAAGTCTTGTTTGATATTGGGTTAACATATTCCTTTATTTCTGAGAGTTTTTTTAGTAAATTGGACATTTCCCCCCAACAAATGAGATTGCACCTTATTGTTAAAACACCATGGGGAAATGTTATGGAAAAAAGAATATTAATAATATTTATATTGTATTCTATGGAAAGACTTTACCTTTAAACCTTTTTGTTTTCCCTTAGTAGAGTATTATGTCATTCTAGGTATGGATTTCCTTTCTGTTTATCATGTTAAGATTGATTATCAATATAAATTATTTGTTTATTAGGAAGTGTTTCAATTAGTATACATGAATGATCCCATACAAGTGTTAACATATCAGGAATCTGAGAAACTTTTGAAAGAGAAAAATGAATGTTATCGTTCTCATGTTGTCGAAAACACGGGAACTCTTCATATTAATGACTTTCTAGTTGTAAATGAACACCATGATGTTTTTCCTAATGAGTTACCTAGTGTTATACATGACCAAAAAGTTTAATTAACATTTGAATTATTTCTTATAGCATTGGAAATTTCAAAATACCATAATCTAATGGCTCAAATGGAACTTCTGGAATTGGAAAATCCTGTGTAGGAATTCATTAACAAAGGTTTCGATCATCCTGGCAATTCCCCATTAGGAGCCCCAATTTTCTTCATCAAAAAGAAAGATTGTCCAATGAGACTTTTCATTTATTATAGAGACTTGAATAAAATAAATTTTAAAGACAATTATCCTTTTCCTCATATCAATAATTATTTTATTAGATCTAGAGAGAATAGTATATTTTGAAGGTTGAACGGAGGTCACTGTACCATCAATTGAACGTAAAGCTAGAAGACATCCCAAAGACTATGTTTTGTACTAGATTTTGCCAATATGAATTTGTTTTCATGTTGTTTGGGTTATCTAATACAATATATGTATTCATGGATCTTGTGAATATAATATTTAAGGATTTCTTGTATAAGTTTGTGGTTGTGTTTATTAATGACTTTTTTGTATGTTCAGAAAGTAAAGAAGATCATGAAAAATATATAACGGTTGTTTTTTATACCTTAAATGAGAAGAAAATGTATGGAAAAATCAAAAAGTGTGAATTTTGGATGCAATAGATTTGTTTTCATAGGAATATTTTAAATATATATGGAATTATAATTGATTCAACCAAATCAAAAATGGTTGATGAATGGAAAAGACCTAAAATTTTTACAGATATTTGCCATTTTATTAAATTAGCAGGTTCTTAGAGATGGTTTCTTAAAATAATTTCATGGTTTTCTATACCACTAACTGTGTTAATGAGAAAAGGGGTTAAATTTATTGGGAAAAAATAATTTTATGATTGTTTTCAAGAATTGAAAATAGGATCAGTTAATGATCTAGTTCTGACATTATCATTCCTAAATGGAGAATTTTTCATCTAATGTGATTCTTTATTTAAGGGAATTGGTTGTGTTCTGATGTAGATTGATCAGGTAATTTCTTATTGTTCAAGACAACTAAAACTCATGAGTTGAATTATCCCATATATTATTTGGAATTAGCAGCTATGGTTTTTTCATTGAAAATTTATAGGCATCATTTTTACGGATCCAAATATGAAATATATATTAACCACAAAAGTTTGAAGTATATATTCACTCAAAAGGAATTTAACCAATGGAAAGGAAGATGTCTTGAAATGATAAAATATTATTTTTGGATGATTAATTAACATCCTATGAATTAAAATAATGTGGTAGATTCCTTGAGCATAAAACATCATGCATCATTATATATGTTACATTTGAAACATGACCCCTTGATTAATGATTTGATGAATATTGGCATAGATGTTGTTGGTGCAAGAAATTCCCCAGTTTTGTTTCATCTTTCAGTGCAATCATATTCTATAGATAAATAATGAATGAAAAAATGTAAGATAGTGAGTTATAGGAAAATGTACAATTGATTGAAATGTGAATGTTTCTAGAATTTTACATTGATAACGATCGTGAATTGAGATTTGTAAAGGGATTGTGTGTTCATTTTGATTCTTAGCTGAAGAATTATATGTTGTGTGAAGATCATAGGTTATTGTTTTCAGTTCATCCTGGAAGCACAAAGATGTACAGAAACCTTTGGGATAATTATTGGTAGAATGGAATAAAAGAAGATATTGCATATTTTACTGTGATATGTTTATCATGTCAATAGATTAATGTAGAGTAGAAGTTCCGGAAGGGGATTCTTTAGTATTTACCTGTGCTGGAGTGGAAATGTGAAAATATATAAATGGACTTCTTTGGGTGATAACCAAAGGCTTCTTACGAAACAAATCAATCTTGGTTATTTTTGATCGACTGAAAAATTTTTCTCATTTCCTTTCTATTCAAGATATTATGCCTTTTGATTATAAATTTCAATTGTACCTCAAAGTGATTTTCAGGTTACATAGACATCCTCCTTCCATTGTATCTAACTATGATTCCAAGTTAACTTCAAAATTTTGGTAATTCCTTCAAAAAAAATTTGGAACAGAATTTAATTTCAGTTCATCCGTCCATCCTCATTTGGATGAAAAGTCAGAATGGAAGATTCAGACATTGGAGGATATTTTCGATCTTTTTCAATGTATTACTTGGAATGTGGGGATGAAAATATTTCTTTATTTTATTTTTCATATAATAATAGTTTTCCATCCATTATACATATGGAAACATTTTATGTATTATATTGGAAGCAGTGTCGAAATCTAGTTTTTTTGGATGATGTTTGGGAAATAAAGGTGATGGGACAATAATTTGATATGGAAGTGTATGAGAAAGTGAAGATGATTCAGCAACAAAGGAGGAAACCTCAGAGTCGATAGAAAAGTTTTATAGATAATAGGTGGAAGGACTTTTATTTTGTGGTAGGTGATCATGTTTTTCTTATAATCTCATCATGAAAAAATGTTATATGTTTTCATAAGAATGGGAAGTTATGTTTGTGGTTCATTGGGCCTTATGAATTCTTAGATAAATGTGAACAGATTGCCTATCGAGTAGATTTTCCTCGAATTTTATCGCATGTACACAATTGTTTTAATTTTTTGATGTTGAGAAAGTATGTTCTTGATTTATCTCATGTTTTGAGCCCATAAGTAGTTCAGTTGGAAGAGAACCATTCTTTTGTATAAGAAATTGTTCAGATTTATGATCGAAGAGAAACTGTATTTCGGAATAACGTGATACACCAGTAAGGGTTTTGTAATGAAACCACATGGTTGAAGAAGCAATATAGGAATCTGATGATGCTATGACAAGAAGGTACCCTCAATTGTTTTATAATTAAATAAAAAATTTGAGGACCCAATTTCGAAAAGTTGGGTGAATTTAACACCCCAAAGGTTTAAAAAAATGAAATGCATGAAAATATTATTTAAGTATATAGTTATAAACTAGTCATTAAACATGATTTTTCACCTACTCTAATTTTAATTTCAAAAAACTTTCCATCTACAGTTGTGATCAGTAAGGTATTTGGAGTCTATCATAACCAACCTTTTTGGTGAATAGTAACATACCCTTATAAATATTAATATAACCATTATTAATAGAAACTTTTATTATTATTTTATTTTCTTATGGTTATAATATAATGAGTTCTTTATTAGTTTTTCAATGTAATATAATATTAGTTATAGTTTTAAAATTTTTATTTTGGAAAAAAATATGATTTTCTTTAAAAATTAAAATAATCATATTTAATAATTTATTTCCAAAAAATGGAGTTTATTTTTTAATTATATAGGTTGAAAAATAGTTAGGGTGTTTTTTGGGGACTTTTCTGAGATAATTAAATTTTTGGTCAATAGTTAAAAATAGAGTTTTATGTTTTCAGATGATTAATAATATCATAACGATGTAATAATTATGTAATAATTATGGTTGACTCTTGAGGAATTCAATATGATATGTGGTTTCCCAAGTGGCCAAAACCATTTGAAAAACCATGGGCAATCCCATGTTTTTTCAAATACCATTATTGAGGTGTCCTTTGAAATTAATTAAAAACTCCCCATGTTTCACTATAAATACCACCCTCACCCCCAATTCCTCTCACACCTATCAAGCTGTGAGAAATGTCTAAATTATATTTAACACCCTTACCAAGGATCTCACCCACGTCTAATACCTTCTGGTCTCACCAAAAGGCTGAAACTGAAGGCCTTAAAGTGGATTTCATGGAGAAGAAATCAAGAGGTAAAAATCTTCTTTCATTTTTATAAGATTTATTTTCTATTATTTCCATTTCATATTCTCTCTACTACTCCCCATGTCCAAGAGACATGAAAGCTCCAAAATCATATATATTTTAGATTTTATCATGTTTCTAAAAAAAATTCATCGCCATTCTTCTTCTCCTCTTCCTCTTATTCTAAACATAAATACACCACTGTGATGTGTCGATTTACCAAAATCGTGGAATATTTGTTTTAAATATAAATAACACAATTCAAAACTAAAACCATTTAAATGGTTGAAGAAGTTTGTAAATTGTATTATATATCCTCTTTCATGGTCTGTAGTTATCATTTATACATAATATTATGTTATATAATGAAAAACATTTGTGATTATCAAAACACCACTCAATGTTATCTAAATGGATATTAATAATGATTTGTCTATTGATTAATTCTCATGACATATAAATAGATGATTTATAAAATAATTTAATATTATGGAAACTTATTTATTCCATTTAATTCCACTTTTGAAATTTCATTTCCATGTGAGAAGAAAATAAAATACAAACTAGCCATCGAATGGAAGGAACAAAATACTAATAATTAACGGGTGAAATGATATTATAAAATGATCATATACGGTGTTATAAATATGAATACATTTCATTAAAAATTAATAACACTATTTTAGCCATTATAATGGAGTTTTAAACATGTTTTCACTAAGGGAAACCTGAGGTAAGGGAATTCGTAACCTAGATTCCATTATTTCGGTTAACCTCCTACTTCATAGATTATATGGTACTAATATTATTTGGTAAAATAATTTCGTTTATATTATGATTTATTATTTTTATTTACTATTTATACACATATTTCTTTAATTTTATTTAATTATCACTTCAATTATATGATATTTTTTAAGGAAATTCCTTTTAAAATTCTTTTTTACAAAATTATAAAGAATTTTTTTTCCAATTATACATGTTTTATTTTTGTGTTATCATTCTAGGGAATTGTTTATAATGATTGGTGTGACCTATATCTCCCTTAAATGTATTGGTTATGGGTAAGTCATTGGCTGGTCGTATGGTTACTCTAACTGTAACTGTGATGGTTATACCATAAGGTAGTTTTGAGGGTTTCATTATATTGTTTCCATGAGTGTTACAAATCATAAAGGAGTTGTTATGGTTACACAATTAAGTAATTAATGACCCAATATAACTTATGATCTATTTATGTTTTATACGATTTATAAAAATATAATGTTTCACAACATAAGTAAATCATTTTTATGGGTGAGAAGTATGGCCTTGTGAAAATGATTTCATATGTCTATAAGTATTCTTGGAATGATGTTTTATTTAATTATTTTTATATCACATAAGAATAATTTAATGATCATCCCATTTTCATCAATGTTTTTCATAGGTTATAAGGTTGTTTAAGAGAAATATGGAAGTAATTTTTTATGTTATGACATGTTTTCAATGAAATCATGTTGTTCCTTTGTGTTAAAATTTTATTTCTTGGATGAAATGGATATTGTTTTAATGGTAAACAGTTTGTATTATTGTGGGTTGATATTCATGAGTTTTGTCCTAGTAAACCTATAAGATATTTGGGAATGTAAATAAGTTAAATCTATTGGACGTCATGATAACATTTAATTTTTAAAGCATGGATCCTCATTATGAACATCATCAATCCTTTCTCAAATAATTTCTTAAACTTCCCTCATATAGAAAATAAATGGTGCTATATGAAATGATGTGGAAATTTAGAAAATGTCGGAAGCTATAAGAAATGGTAAATCTTATGAGTTCATCATTGATGAGAAAGAACTTGTAAGATTAAGGTCACGATTATGTGTACCATCCATTAAATAAATAAATAAGGAGCTTCTAAATGATAAATATATATCAACATTCTCTATTCATCCCGAGAGCACAATGATGTATCAAGATTTATGAAAGAACTTTTGGTGGGACAATATGAAGAATGAGATTTATGAATATACATCAATGTGCCTGGTATGCCGACAAGTAATGTCTAAAAGAAAAAATTCTAAGGGGATATTGAAACCACTGCCCATAACAACATGGAAGGGGGAGAACATTACCATGGAAATTTTCACTGGACACCCTATGACATTAAAAGGAACAATTATATGTGGTTATTTATGGATCATCTTACAATGAAAACTCACTTTATTGCAATCCTAGAGGACTTCTCATTGGAATAACCTATACATATATATATATATATATATATCGAAGAGGATGTAAGGCTATATGGAGTACCACTATCTATTGAATCAAATAGAGATCCATGATTCACCTCGATGTTCTCAAAAACTCTCCAGCATGCTCTATGCATTGAACTGAATTTTCATATAGTATATCATTGTCAAACTGATGGCTTGTCTGATTAAACTATTCTGACACTAGATGATGTGTTGATATTGTGTTCGAAGGACATCAAAGGAGGATGGGACCATCTTCTTCCAATGGTGGAATTCTCCTCCACCAACAGTTTCCACTATATCATCTGAATGACACCATATGAATCCCTTTATAGGAAAATTGGTAGAACATAAGCATGTTAGGATGACGTTCGGGAGTGTAAGCTGCTAGGACTTGAAATGGTTGATGAAATGGTGGAGAAGGTGAATACTATTCAGTATCACATCATAGTATCCCCATAATGATTGAGTAGATATGCGAGAAATCGTCGATGATACCTTGATTTCAGCGCTGGGGACATGGTATTCCTTTCCATATCTCAATGGAAAAAGGTTATGACGTCTAGGGAGAATGGAATGTTTTGTCCCAGGTACATCGTCCCCTTCATGATTCTCAATTGTGTTGGAGCTATGTTGTATCAACTAGCACTTCCACATACCATGTCTAAAGTACACAATTTCATCTATGTATCCATATTATGAATGTAAATACCAGAACCATCACTTTTACTCTCATTAGAGGTTTTACAGTTAGAGAATGAAATTTCATACAAGGAGAAACCCGTGAAAATCATGGAACGTAGAGATAAAGTTCTACATAACATGACTACTCACATGGTAAAAGTACCACAGGGTAACCATAAGTAAGTAGAGGAAACATGGGAACTAGATGAGGTAATGAAGGAAATGTACCCACATCTATTTACGACTTATAAATTCAAACAAAATTTTGAGGGTGAAATTTCTTAAGGGGGAAGTATGTGGTAACCCAATGTTTTATCAATACAAATTCTCTTCTTATAATTATTGTATAAAAACATAAGATTACATATATAACACAATATGAACCTTATAAATTAATAATGAGTGAAATAAAAGGTATATATATATTTTATGGAATCCATACTAATGAAATACTAACTTGTCCTTTGGAATAGTAATGTGACCCTTATGATTAGTAAACCTGCCGATTGAATAGTAACCTCAGTAATGAAAGAATAAGTAAAATTTATTCATCTTATAAGTGATAGTATGCAATAATTATATCATAGTATAAGTAAATAGATGTTCTAAAAATTATTAACATAGTGTTGGTATTTTGGAAAGTCGTGAATATTTAATTTCAATTTGATGATTAATTTAATAATTTAAAAAACATTATTTTTTAAAAAATACAGATATATAAATAATTATTTTTATGACTTATGATTATAATATAATTTTATGATAGCTTAATTAATTTTTCAAATTGTTATTAAAGCAACTTTAATTTTAAAATTTTTATTTTTCAAGTAAATTATGGATTTATTTAATAAATAGATTTCTAAAATTTAGAAAATTATTTTCATCAAATGGATGGAATTTATGAATTATATATGTTGAAAAATTAATAGAGTTATTTTTTGGATTTTTCTAAAATACTAGAATTTTTTGAATATTAAACTACTATAATTTATGACAAATGCTAAATAAATGAATTTCGACATCATTCATGGGTCATGTATGATGTAAATGGACATTGTTTTGAACTCACATAATCCATTTACTAATTTTTTTCTTAATATTTAATACTATTCATCGTCTTGAGAAAAAATATTAAACTAATGATTAAAATAATGGGAAACCCCTCCTCTAATCATGTATAAATACCACTCCTATTTACCTTTTCACATTAGTTCTTTAAAGCCTTGTGCCTTATATAAATTCAGATAAAATCTCTCCCTAATCCCCTATACCACATATATCATCCCATTTTATCATTAAAATAAAAAATCATCTCTCCTAAGGAAGTTCTCATGGAAGTTATATTCAAGAGGTAAACTCCTCTTTTCAGTTCATTTATTTTCTTTCTTTTTATTTCCTCAACTACTTTCATCCAAATGTTATGATAACTGTAGTAAAAATTATAGAACTAAATGTTTTTAGTATAATGTAATAATTTATCTTCATCTATTCTATCCCCTCATTTTATTCTAGAGATTGAAACACCATCCATGATGTGTTAATTTATCACATTTAAGGATGACAGGCTGTCAATTTCTATTACCATATTCAATTATTATCATGAAACCATTTTTGTGGTTGAACGAGACAATAATTTATGTTTTTTTTCTATTTTAAGGTTATGGAATTATTTTTACCCATTATATTAATTTATAAAGATAAATGTGCTTAATGTGATAAAAAATCTCCATTTAACCAAAAGGGATATAATAAAAGTTTAATATAATGATTCATCTCCATTCAAAATAAACAGATGAATTTTATAACCATGTAATCTTATGTATGTTATATAAAATTTTATAACATCAATAATGGACAACAATTCTCGTATTTCTTGTTTATACCCACATGTATATACGTAATGAAATCATGAAAACTGAGGAAACAAACCCTCCCAAATAATGAAATTGATTCTATTAACCCATAAAAAGGTCATGAATAAACATAATAAGTCAATAAAAAATCAATTAACTAAATAATATTTTCTAAAAATGCGAATTAATTAATGTAATTTTGTTATACATGGAAATAATATCATGTGAAGAACACCATCGAACATAATTTTATGGATTCTACCCAAACCTCCATTATTCATTCTGGTTATTCTTACCCAGTCTTTGATGAAATTAAATTCAAATTAATTTGTATTTGTATCTTCTGATTTATGTTTCTATGATCCATACTCATTTTCCATGTTCTAATTATCCTTATATTTTGTGGATATACATGTTTTTAAATGATTTCTTTCTCAACAATTCTCGATAATTAATCCCGTTATATGGGAAATTCCTGAATTCTTACCCAATTATAATTTCACTCTATCATATATTTTAGGACACCATTTTTTATAAAATCAGTATTTTTTTATGAAATTTCTTTTATTTCTCTTCTGATTTTATATACCTTATTATTCCATTTCTATTTTGATGGTTCTTTAGTATTTTCCTTAAAACCTCACTAAAATGTTTTAATGCTAAATTTTTTTAATTATTCTTCTTACATGATGTCACATCTTTTTGAAATCAAATTCCATGATAAATGCATATTTTTTATTATCAGTGTCCATGAATTTTTTAATTCCTTTATTTCATGGACACTAATATGATATGCCCATTAATTATGCTCTATGACATTACTAAATTACCCATTTCATTCCATTGGTACACTTATATATGATTGATTATGTATGATTCTGTATGTGGTATGCATTTTCGCGAACAAGTTAGGATGGGTGTACTCATATATCACTCCAATGCATTGGGTATATTTTATTCTCATGAGACATTATGTTCAATAGTATTAGGGGTTAGGCTTAACACGTGCTACCATGTGAAAAAAATCTTGGTGGTTAACCTTAACTTGTTCTCCTCTATGTGAAAAGAGCCTTGAATCATGCTAAATTCATTTTTTATGTTGCTTGCACATTACTTTGACTCCGTTTTTTATGATCCCTTGTTTATATTTTATGATTCCAAATATTCCATGCCATTTTATATCATTATTTCATGTTGTCTAACCATTTTACTAAAGCTTTATTCTTATGTATATTCCCTTACTGGTATTTAAGAACATCCCGTTGTTTATTTTAACACAATTTTATCCTATCAAGATATAAGAAAATAAGAAAATAATTTAGTTCATTATGAATATTAAATAAATAATTGTTTTAATTAGTCCCATGTTTTTTATGTACCTAATATCCCAAGACACTAGACTTTGCGATCCGTGTCTTGTAATATGTTCATTTACTATGCTTAAAATCATGAAACGATATGTGTAAAAGGATAGGTTCAATATAAAAACAATCATGAATTTTAGATGATATAAATTATGGACCAAGGAGTGGAGGTTTTCTCTTAGAGAGATGAAAAATGGGGAAATAATCAATTTCAACGGATGTCATCTAATTACCCTTGGAGTAGAACGTTTCAATCCCATTCAACAAGGAATTTTCATCATTATACGTGGAGTTAGAATTCTAATATAGGGGAATGAAGAAAAATAAAAATGTGCTCTTGGTTCATGGATGATTCCTACCCCACGTCTGATATCATGGTATCATGACCCATCTAAATTTATATTTAAAAAGGAATATGGATCACTTCTAAGTAAACATGATTATTAGATTAGATATATTTGATAATTCCTTTACAATATATATATATAATCCATACAACCTATGAAAAATATGGATCTCATTCATAATGGTTTTTCTTTACTATTGGTAAATAAACATCCTCCTATTAAGGTTTTACCAATATACCCTTTATTGAGATTACATAACCAATGATGGAAAATTTTCTAGAAATAATTGAATATTACTTAATTTGGATTTTATCTTCTCCATCATCAAGGCCTTCAATTCAATCTTCAAATGATTTTCATGGTCTTCCATTCTCTTTAAATATATAAGAATATATTCTATATACAATACCAATAACTGATCAAGGTAATATCTAAATAATTTATTTATTATATCTATTAATATTTAACAAGAATTGGTATGTAAAAGGGAGTTACAATAAAATCGTAATGATATTACCTCATACAAAAACAATTTCATTAATATATCCTCATTGATGACAAACAATTAATGATATACCGAACAAATAGATATCTTTCAAAATTATTCTGCATCATTCAGTTAATCAAACAGTCAATAAATATGGTGTAAGAGATAATTTTTAATCATATTTATCTCTTTAAATTATCCATAAACATTTTAAAGTCACATTTAACCATATTTTTATTAAAAACATTTCACGCCATGGTGATGCCCTCGGGAATATAATCCCTTCATCAAGATTTTCCTATAGTTACATATTTAATTCCTACAACTCAATTGGGGAAATTCTATAAAGATAATTTAATATTTGTATACTATAAGGTATGAGTTTTATTGAAATCTATACTTCAAAATTCATGGGAATATGGGAAATTATTGAATAAATACATCCTTATATTCCTACAAAATATGAATTTCTTCAATGTTTAGTTTCTCTACAAACATTTCAGATCAATATCCCTCATGGGTAGGTAATTACATCAATTAAATGGAATTAATTCCAATTCAAATTTCATGTTCATCCTGGCAACAATAGACAAACATATATTGATTTATAATATCATATATGACATACCATACTTGGTAAATAATATGGGATTTGTATATGGAAATCCAATCCATTCCCAAAATCACCTAAAATTCATGTAGTGGGAGAATCAAAATATTCTCAAAATTGAAATTCTAGAAACCATCTATCATATAGGATATATATACAAGAAATTTTAAAACTATACCATTATGATTATGTACTATTGTCTCAAATTTTAGTCTTTTAGGTTTTCATGTGATACCATTTTAAAATTCATTATATATAAAAGGCTAGGTATATTCTGAATCAGATAAATCATATACAGTTCAATAGTGGATGGAAAGTGTATCTTTCCCTAATTCATTATAATGAACTAATTTATATGTACTGAACAAATGATATATCATTTTTTACATAGGATTAAGTGGTTACTTATACTTATTATGTTCATTTACGCATTTATTCATGTACTAATTGGAATAATGTTCATTTTCATTTAAACTCAAAAATTGTAGTGTGGGTTTCATAAATGGTTGTGCATTTTCATTATTCCTTTTTTTGACATGCATCTTTAAATCGCTTTGAATTTATTTTTCCTCAATAATTTATTTTCCAAAATAATTTTATTTACTAGAACCCACAAAAAATACCTTTAAGATACTTTCTATATTTTTAGTGTGAGGTAATATTTAATTTAATTTCTCTATGGGTTGTGTTATTAATATTTCCTTGAAATTCCATGTTTATTTTTTCCCAAAACTGAATGAACATAGAGATTCTATAATTTATATTTATATTATGATATAACATCAAAATATTTATTCCTTTCTATAAAAAATTTTATATCAAATTATTTATAATGTCTTGTTCTTATGCCACTAAGGAATCTATGAAATTTTATTTTTACGATTACTGATAAAATGGAAGAAAACATTGAAAGTCTACTGTAATTTTCCAAATTAGTAATAATGGATTATTCTTCCTTCTTTTTTAGTTCTATGAATTCATCTTATATTCTTCATGTGAAAAATTTGAGAAAAAATTATATAAAAATGATTTCTTAAACACTTCCAATTTCATTGAGTCAATTTCAACATATTGCCTCATATTCTTAATAAGATTCCACCATTTATCAGCTTTACCATTTACATTATACACAAAAAAAATAACCTTCACATATTCTAACCGTTGGATAATACAAAATATCTTTTCTAGAGAATTGATCCCTTTCCCATTGAATACTGGATTAGAGGAAACGCTAGTTGATGTTAGATTTTTCCACATAAAAGACTCAATAGTTACTTGTTTCTTCCTTTGGTATTTGGAAGTTCATCATGATTTAGAGAGAGTAAGGTGATAATATAAAAACTATTTAATATCACAAAACCCATTTCATTTGGTTTATCCTAAGTTATTTTATTGAATTTCTTATCTCATTCCATGTTAATAAGATTTCATTGAGGTTCAACGATTGATTAAGACCAAAAATCATAGTGTGAGGAACCATAATCATAGTGAGAAATTGTGTAATACTAAAAAAAATTAGGATTACTAAATCCTAACAATATATTTTCATACTATGATAACTTATGTTTCACATATATCATTCTTTGTAACCATCTATTCAAATTCTTCTTAATGTTTTGTTTCAAATATTTGAATTACCCTAAGCATATCTCTCATGGGTTTCTATCCAGGTGTGCAACCATTGTCCATCTCATCATGCATTAGTGATGACTTAGTTGACACCTAATCTACCTCAATAAGAATTGTTTCCCCTATGTGAATCAGCTCCACAACCTCATCCACATTCCAATATCTTGAAAAGAATATATTTTCTTATAAAAAAGATAATCTCTACTTTACAAATGCATTAGGATATTTTCTTATAGTAAGACTTATCCCCATGGTTATTAACAATTTTATATAATCTTATTTTCCAAAGATAATTTAACCCTACTCTAATACAATCCAAGAATACCTAATAATTTCAAAAATATATATCACACCATTTTAGATGAATATTCAATACA
This sequence comes from Viscum album, assembly GCA_963277665.1. Classification (NCBI taxonomy): domain Eukaryota; kingdom Viridiplantae; phylum Streptophyta; class Magnoliopsida; order Santalales; family Viscaceae; genus Viscum; species Viscum album. The sequence goes on along the minus strand of OY728141.1, from coordinate 509,836,840 downwards.
TTACATAACAATAAATGCCCCCGAACTATAAATATTTTGTGTATTTTTAGACTATATACTTAACTATATTATTAAATAAAAGATCATTTATATCTCCCAAAATGTCCAGACATGGTACAAGTCTTATACATGCCCTACGTAAATGATTTATTGATTTACTAGATATTAGAAACATAAAAATGAGCGATCTCATGTGCTCAAAAAGGGTAATAATAATAGATATTAATCAATGATCATAAATGACCATAAGATAATCATAAGGGTGTGAGAACATGATCATAACATACAATAAACATGATGAATAAACCAAATATCATTAATTATAAATCATGGAATAAATATTTATCGTAACATAGTACATAATTGATTAGTTAGTGGAATCATCAAAAATATACCATGGGTCATGAAAACATTCATAAGAATTATACATAAGTTTGTGTAATAAACATAGTTATATTGAAAAATTTACTTAGTCAAATTTTACATCCAAGACTATCATAGAAGTTTGGGTTCACCCACTATCCCATCATTCCCATAGTCAATTCCCAACCACACGATTATCTTATTTGGTATAATCACTTACTAAACTTGGTTACCTTCATCTTTGAATCTTTATTATCTCATGTAATATCCATCATCACCCAATTCATTAGAGATATATATAATTTTGGACTTACTTAATAGATAATAATAATAATATATGTGTGTGCCAATATATGGTTAGGCATTTATCAAATCATCATATCAAAACCCATGAAAAAAACGAGTTTCATAAACATTTAATCATTTCATTATACTATCACCCATTTAAAATAAATGGGTTTCATAATGGTTTCAGCGTAACATAATAAACATATGGTAAATAAATATATTTAATATAATCAGCATTAAATCAACATCATTATAATATGTTAAGACAATTAATGTGGAAAAAATCAAAATATCATATCCCAATTGAATCATAATAATCCTTAAATAATGTAAAAAATATTAAAAAAATTATTAAAAAAACATTCAATCCTTTCTTTTAAACCATGAGAAAAAAAATCTTTTATTTTGATAAAATTTTAAATGAAAATTACCATAATATTGATAATAATATTTTATTTGAAAATAATCATGGAATAATATAATATATGTTTCAAAAAATTAATTTTCATGACATCCAAAATCCACATTTGTAACATATATGTAAAAAAGAACATTATTTTAATGTTTTTTCAAAATGCCAAAAACTAAATCTTTGGAAAATGGTTATTCACAAATAATACATTTAAACAATAAAAAATAAATTAAATATTAATTAATATAAAATATATTATACCTTTGATTTTTGTGTAAAAACATAAATAATGTATTTCAATAGCATAGATATGGAAGGAAAATTTAAATGATAAGAGGAAATAAGGTCATATATTTTATAAAGACATTTCCTCATCCATTTTAATTCTGAAAGAGTTTAATGTGGTCCAAATACCTAAATCATATAATAAAAAATATAGTATAATGATATATATGTGTTTTAGATGATAATATGCATATAATTTCCCTGAATTTAAATTTAGCATAGATAATCTCGAAAAGAAATGTCATTGTGGCATAAACTGTGACCTCAAGCCACATCATTCTCTTTATAGGATAAAATATCCCATATAATAAATTTATTATATATATATATATATATATTCTATTACCTTATTTACAAAAAACATTGATATTTATCATTCTGTTATAACTTTTAGTTATCTTTTTATTTATAAATTTTCATTAAAGTGAACTTTTTGGTGAAAAATGTTTTGGTTTCCATCATTGTTTTACTTTGATATTTTTGGTACATTCACCTTTTTCATGGTTCCATAATATATAAAAAATATTAATATTCAAATAATTATATTCCATATTTATCATATACATTTTTATAATTTTTCAAATAAATCAATGATTAAAAACAAATCACATCAATTCATGGAGGGTGTAGTCCACACAAATGCATGAGTGACGTTATCATTTTCCAAGGGAGGAAATGGTAGCAAGATATATAAAATATTCTACTAAAAAGAATAATTATATCATATATATCATATATAATAATGAATCCATCATAATAACCCACCATGAATGATAATTTTGGAAAACGAATGATATCACTATGTGGAGGTAGTAGTTCACACGTATGAATTAGAGGCACTTTCAATTCCTTTTTGATATAAATGAGGTGTAAAATGTTTGTAAATAATAATAATAACCACATAATATATTAATAATACTTTATTATTTATTTTAGGATGGATATTGTAGTTTTAGATGAAGAATATGTATACATAAACTTGAAAGACATTGATAAAAATAAATTATTATTCTTTGAAAAAAACTCCTTTGAATATATATTTAAGGGCATATGGGCTATTATTTTACCAATATAAGAGCATACCAAACATTTAAAAAACATATAATAAGATTTTATTTATGTTTTTGGTCTTTATAAAGGGATCGTGTTGTGTGGATAAGAGTGAAGAGAGGATATTGTTTTATATGTGAGGGGAGTGGCATACAAGCAATTATTAAAAATGTAAAACAAATAAAGTTAATATCATGTTATAGTGGATACAAATTAGATAAATAAAAATTATAGTATGAAATATAAATAATTTATATTCCTCCAATAAGATTTAAGCAATTTTTTATGTCATTTGATAATTATCCCTTCAACTTAACCCATTTTAACTATTACCAGAGTAATGAATTTTAACCTATGATAATATTCACATTGAAAAATAATTAACAATAACATATTAAATAATATTAATTATTTTGATTCCAAAAATGGAATAAATTTTACATGATTCAATTTCTATAAGTGGTTGAAATTTATATTACAATTATTATTAAAAACTCAATAAAATTGTGTTTAGTAAAATGAAATATTAATCATAAAACCACATTTACCTTTATTACATGCCCTATAAAAAGAATTTGATGAATGATAAAGTATTTTATTTAATATTATACTATTTTTTTCCATTAAAATCACTTCTAGATATATATTAATTTAATTTATTAATATAAAATCATATTGTTCCCAAAAATAGTTTTCTATAAAAACATCTCTTTTTAACTTCATATGTGTTTATATAAAATTATAACCAATAAAAACATATGAATTTATTTTATAAATATTAAAATATTAATTAATCATAATTTATAATTCTTAATTAATAACATCAGATACAATAGTTTAATGATAATTGTCATATTGAAAAATAATATTCAAATTGTATATTGTGGTTTGTTTAAACACAGTGTTGAATGTAAATAAATATATAAGAGAAATAAAATTTATCTAAAAAAAATATTATAAAATATATATATGTTTAATAAAACCATCTTTTATGAAATTTTCCATATAAATTAAACCATTTTGTTATAGACAATTAAGGATACTTCTTTCTTCTCACATCTTTAGGTTCTCATGTAGCTTCCTTGAATATATGATTCCTCGAAATAAATTTAATTGGGTGAGTAGTATTATTCTTTAGAACATTATATCTATGATCTAATATTTCAATATATTTTCCTTCAAAATAAATATCATTTCCAATAAAATGAATTTCAAAATATGTGCATGTGATTGATTGAGTATGTACTTCCTCTAGAGAGATATGCGGATCACATCCTAAACCTGAGGGAGGTTTGATGGAAGCGCTAAAATATGGGAACCCATACCAATAAAATATTTAATCTAAAAGGATATGTTATATCAAGGGATACTATTTCCCTTATTTAAATACATTTCTACATTATTTCATGGGGAAATTCACAAGAACACCATCTCACCTTCTTTGAATTCCAGATATCTTAAAAAATTGTCTACATCACTATTTTATCAACTCTAACATTCCAAGATGATATTTTATTAACTCTAAAATTTTATACCTAAAACTCATTAATATTAAGTCCCAATATATTTCATTATATGAATTTATCAAAATATATTGTAATTCTATACTTCCTGACATAGTGGGATTCCTAGGGGTCTATCTGAAATCTCGAGTGAATGATATTATTCTAAGAAATTTCTACTGAAGGAAGGTGTATATCCCAAAATAATTTTAAATCTATATAATAGGATATCATAATATACTTTTTGTTTTTAATGGACTTATTAGAATAAAAATTAATTTTAAGATGATATGTAGTGCTAAATTTGAACTATGTATTGAAATATTAATGGAGACTTGTCCAGAACATCTACTAATAGAATGGAATACTCTATGAAACCATTCCTCATAATTTATATCTCAGAAAGAAAATAAGAGTAAAATATTCTCTGATGGTAATGAAATATTCTAATTTCATAAGAAAAACATTAACCAAATAACAGTTTAGTCTTTATAATTTTTGGAGTCCGATGATGAAATCCCTGGAAATGTTTTTCCATTTCCATTATTTTATGGGTAATGGTTATTATATAAACAGTTAACTGTATCTCTCAGCCTGAAATTTCTCTTACACCAATCATTTATATATATACTCCAAAATATCTATTTTCATGTTATCCCATCAAAAATATTGTTTCTAATCTCAAAACATATTTTTACTTCCTATATTAAAAAATGATAATATATGATCTTTATCATAGATCTCTTTTCGCTTGTCTAGAAATGAGTGAAAAAAATCAATTCTTGAACCCTGTCATTCCAATAAAATCATGGTTAATATCAAGAACATTTCTCACCTTATTCTGCAGTTCTCTATCTACCTTACATACCTATTTAATCATCAAATGGATGGATGGTTGAACATTTATCTTAGAAAGATTTCATATATCCCCTATCCTAATTTTTTCACGATATATTTTTATAAATACATAAATAATGGAGCACATTCAATTATCGTTATTAAAAAATCATATTCACTCAATCTCAAGTCACCATCCATGTTGTTCGCCTTACCATGGGGGTACTGTATAGAGTATTCATAATCATTTATCAATTCCACCAATATCCATTGAAAATTAATCAAGTATTACTATGTGATTATATAATTTAATATTTTATGGTCGGTATAAATATCACATATTTGTTAAAAAATATAATTCCCCACTATTTTCAATGAAAAAAATTATTCATCAAAATCCAAATCATTATTTGTATAATTTTTCAACTGATTTTTCAATTGGAATGAGGCATAAGTTTTTGAAATATCATTCTGAAGTATGAATCATCCTAGTCCCATTTTTTATGCATAATAATAGATAAAAAAACTCATTCCACTATAATTTAGTGTATCTATATGTGAGATGACCAACCTTATTTCCAAATCATTGAATTTTTTCCCACATTCATTTCTTTAATAAGTGTTTCTTCACTTATAATTCAAATTGGTTATGGAATTAGAGATCCAAAATAAATCATATACAAAGTAATCGTAGTATCCAAATAACACGATGAAAATTTATATCTTATAAATGGTTCTTGTTCTATGATATTATTCAATAAAATATGAATTATTATGATCTACAGATATATCCCCCATTGAGATTATATGACACAAGAATTAAATTTCTATAGAATGAATTCACACATTATGAATTTATAATATTCCTTCTCCTTTCATAAGGTCTTTAATAAAATCCTAAAATTATATTTCTGTTCTTCCTTTCACATTAATTATATAGTAATAAAATCTATAAATACAAACAAAAACTAATCTACGTAATCAATAAATTCTCAATTCAATAGGTCCATTATTATGAAAAGTGAATTGGAAAGTCCAAATTGAATTACAATAAATTCATACTAACCATACCCCATATAGGATTATGTTATCAATATATATTCATTATTGAATATCAATTGATGATATCCTAATTTATGTTTAATCTATGAAAAACATTTAGAATCAAATAGTTGGTCAAAAAAGTAATCAATGTAGTGTAAAGGAGACTTTTTATTGATAGTGGACTTATAAGTTCTTTATAATAAATCGAGAGACACAATGAACATATGTATTCTTATAAAAAATAATAGATTTATCCCAATGTGACATACATAGGAATGTGACTAATTTTCAGGATTCTCCTAGATTTTTTTCCTCAATTCCTATAACTCAATTACCTTCACTCCATATATAATTTTTAAAATGGTTTCATCACCCATTATGAGTTATTTTGAAAATCAAAATCATGATTTAGATAATCAATATAGAATTTATCACGAAATAGAACTTCATATTCCTAAAAAATAGTAATTTAATTAATTTTTAGTTTATACCCAACCATTTGAGATAAATATCTCTTCGGAATATGTAGTAAGACCCACATAATGGAAGTAATTATCATTAAAAGTTCACACTCATACTCATACTGATTAACAATAATATGTTGAATTTGAATGTAAAAAATTAAATACATTAGTTGTAAATGTATATGGTTTTTATATAAGGAAAGGAAATACATTCCCGAAATCAAGTCAAACTAAACATAACAAAGAGCCAAAATAATTTTAGGAATCACATTCTCACAAACTTCTATTACATAGGAGATACAAACTTATTGTAGCATTCAGTGTTTTTACTACTAAGGTAATCTATATTCATTATGGATGTGAAGTGATACCCTTAGAAATTTTTTCAGATATAAAATAGTAGGTATATTTAAATAAAATAGAAAAAAATTTATTCAAGAGAGGATGGTATGTATATATTTCACTTCTTAGTTTGTATTTCCCACATCAGAATTTTGTGATCATATGAGATTTACCTATATATCTAGGCTTTAGTGATTGATGATATGTATTGTCTCTATTTAAATTTAATGATTTTGGGAAAAAACATATTCAATTTTAACTTCATATACTCTTTCCATTTCATGGAATAAATTTCTCTTCATTCCTAGTATTATTGATAAAATTCCACCCTTCATCAGTTTCCCCTTCAAGTTGACACATGACCAAAATAACCTTCTCATTCTTCGAGAAATAAAGATCAATGAATATCTTTTCAATATAATTTATATTTTCTTATAATTATGTGTATGAGAGAATCCAATGATGGAATATAGATATTTACACATAAAATACATAATAGTGAGTTATTCCTTCCATTAGATTTTTGGATGTTCAAAACATTTCTGTTACTATTCATATCACGAATTACATGTGTGATCGTTGCCTCATGTTTTTACATAAAAAACTCTTTTAATTGGATTTCTAATAATTAAGGCCTTTTTAGTTCTAGTCACATTCATAATTAACATAATTCTTCCCAGTTTTATCAATTGACTATAGAAAAAAAACAATAGTGTGAGTGCTAATAATCATAGTGTGTAATTATAAAATCATGTAATATTATTCATAGGATATATTAATCATGAGTTTTTTAAAAACAATTATGAAACAATTGGATAAACCTAGGTCATTAATTGTAATAATAAATTTAAATACTTCTTAATGGTTCATAGAGAACATGTGAAATAACCCAATCATATCCCCATTTGAGTGTATATCCATGTTTTCATCCTTAAGATCACTCACTAGGTATTAGTTTTTATTGATTTAATACCCAATACACCCATTCCAATTTCATAAACCTAGGTTCCTTTGTTCCACACCTATGTCTGCATTGAAATATATAAATAAGGATATATTTTTTTAACAGAACAATAAAATCCATTCTTTTCAAAATCATTAGGATGTTATCCTATACTTACAGTTATCTTTGGAGTTTTTAGTAAAGTTCTCTAAATCTAAATTAAAAAAAACTAAACCCTTATCTGATGCCATCTATGGTGAATGGATGATTTCATGAATATATATTAAATCATTTTCTATAATCATTCAATTAATCCCAAAAAAATATATTCCCAATAAATATAAAAATATTTTGTTTTTTATAATAGATATATAATCATCTTATTTCAAGAAATAATGTCAACATCTCCCACAAGGTTCTTCACACATAAGAAAATACTTAAACATTCCATACATATATGTTTTATTCATAAATTTTCTAAATGACACATAACAATGGGGTGATCTTAAATGTTCATTTAGCGTAAACAGAAGACAAATTGATCAAAGATCATGACTAATTATAATATAAGCATAAGGTTATGAGAACATGATATTAACATACAAAAGGCATACCCAATCAGTAAATGATCATTAATACTAAATCATAGAATAATGATTTTTTATATTGTAATTAATAAGTAAAAAGTGTGTGGAATCATAAATAATCAATCATGAACCATGATAACATTTCATAGACTTGATACATAAGTTTTTTTTAATGTACATTGGTATAAAAACCCTTCTCTTAGTCAATGATTTCTTCCATTATAATCATAGTGGATTGGTATCACTCCCCATTCCATCATTACATGTTAATGATTTACTCTTAAGAGTATGTTAAATGATATATTCTCATTCTAAACTAGGTTCACACCTCATTATTGTTCTTGTTATATCATGATATTGTATTTACCCAATGAATTGGTGAGATACATAATTTTTGGCGGACCAATCACATAATGGTAAACAAACATATATGTGTGACAATATCATAAAAGATTCATCATATCATCTTATAATTATCTATGGAATGGAAATGGGTTTATAAATATTTAATATTTACATCCTTTCATAAATCGTGAAAGAGAAAAAAATTTCATAAATATTTCATCATAACTTAGATAACATTTGGGAAAGTAACAGTTTTCATAGAATCACCATTAAATAATCGTCATCATAATCCATCCAAATAAATAATGTGTATGATATTATATTATCATATCCTCAAATAATTATAAAAAACATTAAATAATGATAAAATAGATAAAAATTCTATTAAAAGAGAATTCCAAATATTCATCTAAAAAATGTGAGAAATATCTATTAATTTAATTAAAATTGTAACTAAAAATTAACATAATATTGAAAAATGATTTTATTTGAAAAAACCATGGAACCATAAAAATTTATCATCAGTGAAACTATTTTTCATTAAATTAGTAAAATATGTTCATACTTTATATGTTAAAAGAGAACATAACATTAACACTTTTGTAGTAAGTAAAAAATGAATTGTCGATAAAATGTTTCTATAAAAATATTCCATTTAATCCTTTGTAAATAAATTAAAATTTAATGAAAATTTAATCTTTAAAAAATTAAATGTTTATTTTTTAAACTCTATTAAATTTCTTTAATGTACAAGGATATAGAAGAAAAATTAGGCGAGCAAAGAAAAAATAATATAGGATTCTATTTTAAATATTTTTCAAAAAATAATTTATAATCCAACATGATGAAAATTTCAGTAATATGAAAATATTAAATTAATAAGTAGAGGATAAAAATTATATTTTATTTAAACACTAATATTATTAAAATTTAACTTAATGAATATTTTGTATTTGAAAATTGAAAATAAATGAGACTGTGACATAAACAAATTACCTCAAGACTCATATTTATAAATACCCATGAAAATACCCTTTATAATAAATATAGATTTATTATACATATATTATAGAATAATATTCATATATAACATAATTTTTATCATTCATTTATGATTTCTAATTTTGTTACTTTCAATAATTTCTTCATTTAAATGAACCTTCTGGTCAAAACTGGTCTATTTTCCATTCCTATTTCAGTTTGATGGTTATAATACTTTCACATTGGTAATGGTTTCATCATACATAAAACATAAATAATTAAATAAGTATCATATTTTTTAATAATATATAGTTTTATAATTATTCATTAAAAATAATGATGCAAATCCAATCATATCACTCCGTGGATGTGGTAGTCCACGCGTACACACGAGCGATGTTAACATTTTTCTATGGATGGACAGGTAAGAAAGTATATATTATATTATAATTTAAAAAGAATATTTATTTAAATATATATATATATATATATATTAAATCCATCATAATAACCAACTAGGAATGCTAGTGATTAAAATTGATTCATATAGCTACACAGGGGAGGTAGTCCACACATTTGTATGGGTGATACATTCATTTAACATTTTATTGAAATGAAGAGTAAATTTCCAAAACATATTCATAATAATATCTTAATATATTAATGATTTTATATTAATTATTTTATAATGGATAAAATAGTTTTAGAGGAATTATAATAAGAATTAAACATGAAAAAACAGGTAATAAAATATACCTCTTCTATGTGACACCACTATTGAATATATTAATATAAACCATTTGTATGGTACTTAAATAAGTTAATAAGAACTAATACATTGATAGGGAAATTTAGAATATATTTTAGTTGGTTTTGGTCAAGATAAATTCATCAATTGGTATAGATAAAAGATAATAGGTGGTTCCCTTTTATGAGTGAGTATTATCTAAATATATAAATAAAAAACAATTTAGAATGGTTTTGTGCAATTTTAACCCTCATCTATTTAGTTTACCCCATCATTAACCCCTTTTATCCTATACGATAACAATTTTTTTACCTCGTTTACTATTCATAATTTCCAAAAATCAACCTGACCTTATTATACTGTATTAATTATTATGAATCAAAATTTTAATAAATTTTAAAAGATTCAATTTCGATAAGTGGACGAAAATCATTTTAAAATTAGAGAGTAAAATAAAACAAAATATTTTTTAGCCAAATTGATTTTTATGCATAAAATTGATTTTATCATCATTCCATAACATGTAAAAAATATTAGTTGAATTATAAAATATTTAATTGAATATATAATTTAAAAATTTATTCTAATCATTCATAAATAACTAGTAATTATATATATATTAATATAAAAACACATTGTGTCCGTCAAAAAAAAATTTAGACAGAGATCATTTTCTACCATAAAATTCTTTAATTTTAATTTATAACTAATTAACGACTAATGAATTAATTTTATGCAATTGTAAAAAATAATTTTAGAAGTTTTAGTAATTAAAATTAATACCTTTCAAGCCAATTTTTAAGAGATAATTTCAACCTTAAATAGTATTATATTAATAGTATGTTACATTTTTTTAAAACACGATGTTGTATATCATGAAATTTATCAATGAAATAAAATTAAATTAAATAGAAATATATCATAAAATATTATGGTGTTACATTCTAGCCCCTTATAATAATTTTCTCTATTAAAAAATTTTACTATAATTTAAGTAACTATGGATAATTTTTCCACATCACATCTTTGGGTTCTCTTGTTGCATCCTAATATTTATTATTCTGATAAAAACATTAACCATGTGAGTAGTATTATAACATGTAATATCATATTTATGATCCTATATTTCAAATAGATTTTCTTTGTAGGAAGTTTAATTTTCTCACAATAAAAATTCTGATTTTATTACATTTTAAATATCAGGTGTGTACTTCCTCTATAGAGATATGTGGAACACAACATAAATTTTATAGAGGTTTAGTTGAAGCCCCATGAAAATGGAATTCACCTGGATTCGATCAGGAATATCAATAATCAAGTTATATAAAGTGCTCATAATTTAATTATTTTTAAATCTAAAAACCTTCATCCATGGAGAAATTCACTAGAATTCATTATCACCATCGTCACAGTTTATTTTTTTTAGTGATTAACAGCATAATGCTTCTTTCATTCTACGATGCCTTCATGAACTGCTAAACAGATCTAATATTTTAGATCATTTCATCAACTAGTTTAGGTACCATTATATTTTTTTTCTCTAATTTTATCCTAATATATTGATGTTCTACACTTCCTTCAATATAGGGATTCATAAGGATACATCTATATTCTTGATTGAAAGCTATTATTTTAAGAATATTAATCCAAAGGAAGGTATTGGTCCAAAACACCTTTGGAATCCATAGAATTTGATTTCAGTGCATCCTCTAGGTTTTTAACTATTTTTGAGAAATACCATATGTTTGGGGATTCTATGTAGTTCTAAAGTTTACATCCAAATTAAAATATTGTTTAAGACATATCTACAACATTAAGGTAATCCTTATATCTATATATGATACTGTATATTGTAGTACATCATGCATCCTTATAAATTACTTGATGTTTATCCTTGTAATATAATCAAGAAATAATTATTCTCTAATGATAATGTAATTTTCTGATTTTATATAATGATTGAATACTAAACAAATAGCATTATTCCTTTTATATGTTTTGTAGAGTTCGAAATCAAAATATATAGTAGTGTTATTTGATTTCAAATTTTTTATGGGTAATAGTTATAATATCCCCACAGAATTCTATCTCTTATAATAAACATATAGACATACTAGGAATTGATATAATTACTATGAAATATCTCTTTTTATATTATCCGACCAGAAATAATCTCTTGAGACTTTATACATCTTTGTGCTTTTGGGATGAATGGATAATGACAAATAATGAACAACTACTAATAACTCCTCCTTGATGTATATTATTGATGAGTGACATATAAAGTTCTTGAACCATAGTATTCCATAATAATAATTTTCACTCCTAGACTGTTTTATGAAATTTATTTTTAAATCATCATATTCCTTTAATAGCATGCAATACACACTACAGATTGTTAATCTTGCACTATACGTAACGCTATATAATCCTATATTACATACAACATTGAGTTTCTAGGAAACAAAATTTTATTATTGATATTATTTAAAAAGAATTATAACCTAGCCATTAGAAAGTCATGAATGAATTTTATTAACAAAATTATTAATGTATGGTTCACACATGTAAACAACTTTTTGAAATTAAAAGGAAATATATTTTTGAATAATTATTTAAATGTGAATAAGGGATTTTTATAACAATAAAATTAAATAAACATAGTTTTTGAATTATAATTGCTAAATATATATTCAGAATAATTTTTTAGATTTATATTTTATGTTTTCTAAAAATTATGTTAGAATAAATACAAATATATAAATTAAAGAAGTATTTTTATAAAAAGATAGTTTTTCCTCCTTTTGATGGAACACTTGTTTTAAATATTTTTTTGGATAATTTTATAAATTATATTTGAAGAAATTACGTTTTTTCAATAATACTGGAATACCAAAACACACATTGGTTGAAATTTTGGGATTTTTTTGAAAATTTTCATCTTTTGATGAATAGTGAAAATAGTGATTTTTATTGAAAAAATTACATTCTTTTAAATTCTTCACAATGTAAAAGTTTTTGGTATTTGTTTTAAATTTCAATTAGCTCATTTTAATTTCAAATAATCCAATTACTATTTTTGAAAATTATTTTATAAAAGGATTTATTATAAAATCACTTTAAGGTGTATGAGTGAAATTTTTTGAAAAATAGATTTTTGTGTCGTTTTACCTGTTTTATTTTAAATTATATTTTTCAAATTTATTTGTTTTTATTTTTGAAAACTGTATTACAAATTATTATTTAGAAAGTAAAAATTTAGTAAATATTACCCTTTTATTTATATCCAATAGGAATAGTAAGCTTGGTAAATATTTTTACCATAGTAAAAGGTAAATTGAGTAATTCAGGTGAAAAATAAAATGATGTGGAATATAATATACCCTAACACACAAGGATATGAATTATTTTGTTTAATGGACACTTTTTCATGAAAATCAATTATATAATATTTAAATCAAATAATGTAACAAAACGCCACATTCATTGTCTAAAATATCCATTATGTGTCCACAAGGGGACACAGGTTTGTTATAAAAGAATTTAAATGTCAATTTTTAATGTAATAACAATATTTTAATTATATATATTTATTTTTGAATTTATGGGCCACTTAGATGAGATAATGATATTAATAATATTTTTTTAGTAAAAATTTAAAGACCTCACATTCGTGTTTTAAATACTATATCATTATTAATATATGGTTACCCAAAAGATATATTTGAATATAAATATTATTCTGAAATATAGAATATTTATATTCATCATATTGATTTATTTTTAGTTCATAATAAACAAAAATAATATGTAATAATGACACAACACTAATTTAGTAAATGTTATATTAACAGAAATAAAAAATAATTTTTAATTAAAATATTAAAATAAATATAATTTTAGATAATTAATGTGATCAATTAATTTTTTAGATGAACTTGATCTATTAGTAATGTTATAAATTATTTTTTTTTAAAAGTTAACTTGTTATCATTATATTTTTAAAATTACATGTATTGATTAGGTCAAAATAAGCACTAATGATTTAGAATCAACATAATAAATTAGATAACATTTTAAAAATCATAAAAATTATTTAAAATAAAATATAATTACAAGATGGTCTAAAATATTATAAATTCATCCTTTATGGTCAAATTTAAATCACATATGTAAAACATTACAAACTATAAAATTGAAAAACTTGTCACCATGTTTAAAAATAAAATAATCTTACTAAGGGTTAATAAATATGATAAGGTTTAAAATAATACCAAAAAGGGTCTATAATATATTTTTTTAATGATATTACAACCTAATATGATCTTATCATTCAATCCATGTCATTTTTCAGATATTTTGATTGATATTGAAATTATTTTAAATTTCTATTATTGGAAACTCTAAAAGAACCCCTCCATTGAATTATAATATGAAACCTCCCCCTCACTTCATTATATGACATAGTGCCTTAAATATTTATCATAACATATCAATTTCCCTTTAAAAATATGTATCCACATTCTAGAGGTTCTGTTATTCCGAAATTACCATCCCTTGTTTTCCTAAGAGGATATCTAAAGGAAGTTCATTGAAGAAGAAGTAATCATCTTCACAGACTCTTTCCAAATTATTTATTCTTATAATTCATGTTAATGTGTTGTTTTAATTCTAAATTAATAACAATAGTATACCATATATTTTTAAAGGTTATTATTATTGTTTAAAACCCATATTGCACCTTTTATCTATCCTTTAAAAAATGAAAACAATGTGCATGCATAAGTATGGATTACCGTCTCCACACCATGGTGTAATCTGTTTTTCATCACTAATTTATTTCAATTGGGATAAGGAAGGGATTAATATATATTTATGATAAGTATAAAATTAAAATTATTCAGTAACTAATATTAATATAAAATCCTTTCCCTTTCCATTTCACCGTTAATGGAATGATACCATCACTCTTGTTTACTTACAACCTACCATCTCCACAACACGATGTGATTAATTATACATGTTCACCATTCAAAAATGATAATAAAAATATATATAATGAAAAAATATGATATATATTACCTTAATATAATTTTGTAGATGAAAAAACTATATCCTATTCATGTGAAGTTGTACTTAAATAAAAAAACATGTATATGAAAATGAGGTTGTTAACACTAAAAAGAAAGATAATAATGAAACATTACTAACTGAAGGGATATAAGATGATATAATAAAATCATGTTTATTATAATAAAAATGAATATTTTTTTGTAAATTAATAAAATTATTTAAACAATTTAATAGTAGGTTTGGATATGTATGATGGAAATCAGACCCATGGAATGGGATTTTTGTATCACTTTTATTATTGTGGGACACATGACTTATACACTACATTTTTCTTTTGTGTAGGGTATATACTACCCATGAATGTATTTAATATGTAATATTATGAATATTTTTATATTTTCATAAAAATTTAAATTTATCCATTTAAAGGTTCATATGATTCTACTGATTATAAATTAGTAATGGATAATTTCACAATGTCTTTATTATCTGGGATTTATTATACATAAGTTTCTATTAGGGAATATTTATCTTACATGAACATGATTATTAAAAATGTATTCCAATATATTTTTACCATTATTGTACAATTTTTTAAATTTATTTTTAATCTTGTGTAAATATTTACTAAATGCTTTGAATGTAATAATTTTTTTGGTTTCAAAATGTGGTACTCTATTACTTTTCCTGAAACATTTTGGAAGGAATGTTTTATATCTTATATAGAATGATGGATATTTACACCTTCATGATTCCTTAATTACATGACGCATTTATTACAATATTACACGGTTATTTTCAATAAAAAAATTCTCTATTAAAATTAAGTGGAATTATATGAAAATAAATAATTTTCAAAGAGATAAAACTATTTTTCTCAGTATTTATTTTCAACTATTCTCTCAACAAACATTTTCCCATGAGATAACATTATTTTAGGTTACTTATTATTCACTAGGGATTATTTTCAAGGATTATATCCCTATTAATTCTATGTTTTTTTATATTTGTGAAGGAATGATATTTATCAAAGACATTTCTTTTACATTGGTTTTCTTATGATGATTATGAAACCAATTAATTTTTTTATTTAATTATATGATGACTAATTTATGTTCTTATAGAATACATATGTATGTTTTTCATTATGTGATGTATGAGACCTATATATCCATAAAATATATTTTGCAATGCCTTATATCTTTTGATATAGATAGGGCTGGAATGGGTAGTAAACTCAATTAAGTAATAAAGAAATAGAATAAGAAGTGAGCTTAATTCAACAATGGACATTGTCTATTATGATGGTATGGGAAATAACCCTTCAATAATATATAAACGATTCTATATGCTTCTGTGTATTCCAAAATTCCTTGCCTTATGTTATTCTCTTATGGAATATATTCTCCTATTATTTGTAAAATTTTATGATTTTTCTCAGGACCTGATATCGTAATCTTATATCTGAAGGATATAATTTTCAAATATTTTGTGTCTATTATTTTGTCTTATAATTAAGATATTAATGGAATCTTTTTTTGTTCCCTTATTGATCCTTTGAGGTCACCCATTACTTTTTTTTCAGGTTATGGAGAAATTGTTTATGTAGGAATACAAAAGGGGATGATCTTTGTGGGAAAAATTAGTGATCTTTCACCAGACTAGAAGTTTTTATGATCCATGTTTCCAAAGGTGATAAACTAATACGGTATTTGGTAATGAGTTTGTTTCATGTATGATATATTACGTAAAAATAATGAAATTTCTATGTACATGAATATTGGGTCGTTATAGTTGGTATTAGAGAAAAGGATTAGTTATCCTTTGGAATATAGGATGGTAAAACATTAGAATGTTGCATAAGAATAGGTCTATGTATAGGTTACCATACAAGAATTTTGGTAACAATTATGGATATTCTGGGATTAAACCTAATATATAACCTACTGAATGTATTTTCCATTTAATATGTTGTTTCTCAATTATGATTAGTGTTACGCCCACTATATAATTGGTTTTAGTCAATGGATAGAACCCAAAGGAACCATGTTAATGCTTAATGTGATGGTAAATGAAATTATTTCCTCATGAGAACCCAAATGTTATGGGAGATAGAATAAAAAATCTTATTTTTATACTCACACAATCTTTGAATCATGTTTTACTTTCAAATAACCATAGGAGGGAACAACTTTATTTTGAGTCTTTTATTAGGTAATGTCCACCGTCTATAAGTTATTATTTTGATCCACTTGTTTCTGAAAAATGGATCAGTACTATTGAAAATATATTTTCCATACGTCAATGTTTATAGCATTAAAATTAAAATTTTGTTGATTATCATTTAGTAGGTGAATTGTACAAATGGTGGAATCTAATAAAAAATACGAGGTAGCAAGGTGAAACTGAATCCCTGGATGGTGATAAGTTTTTAACTTATTTTTCAATAAGTACATTCTTTATATTATTTGTAAGAAGATAGAGAAGGATTTTTTTGAGCTTTATTAAAAGGATGATGAAACAATTGGTAACTATGAAGAAACTATTACATGATGTGGGAGGTACGCTAAGGGAATTGTCATACAAAAATAATATAAGGTTAATGGATTCTTTAGTGGACTAAAAAACTACCTTAAGTTAATTATCCATATGGAGCATCAGTAGAAATGAAGAAATAGTATGATGATCTATCAAGGTGTAAATGGTGGATGGAGTTTTGTATCAATCACATGGTTTTGATAAGAAAATTAAGACGTAGTTTAAATTAAATTATAAAATCCATGAAAAAAATAAGATTTTTTCCTTTATATTAAAATTCTGGGAATAATAATGGTGAAAATTTTCAATAGGGGACTAGTAAATTCTTCAAGTGTTTAAAGGAAGATCATCTACCAAAAATTCTTAATCAATTGGTTGATGTTAACTAATTGTGCATATATAGAGAAGGATTTAATGAAGGTTTCCTCAAAACATCAATTCATCATGTACAAGGAAAATAGGTAACATTATATTCAATTCCCAAATGTATGTGATTACATTAATGAATGATGTCATCAACCTCTAAATTACAAAGAAAAATGGAAATATCAGGTTATCAATATTGGTGATATTTAGTATGTCGACAAACTATTCGAATGATTGATAGTTTATTTAAATTAGTAGAAGTAATTTTATGGTATTACAGAATAATAAATCATATAGGGATTGGTGTACCGTAGTTTTTCTATATGTATTTAAAAGAATATTTTGAATGGTACTAGTAATAATGAAAAGTGATTGAGATAGGAAGGTAATAATTTATATAACACAATATTATGGGAATGAAAAATTTAATATGTGCATGATGTTGGGATAATGAAATAAAGAGATGTTTCATTACGATAAAATAAATGTTATTATATTAATGACCTTGGGACTCATATGATGAAAATGTGTTTTACTATATCATGGAGTGAGTTTATATAATTTTTTTATTTGTAGTTTGAGTAATGAGAATTTTTTTTAACAAATTCATCTTTTCAATATGGTTTTATGGTAATTTAATTTATTAACTTGTTTTAAGAGAATATATGATAATAAACATCACAAGATTGGTTTATAACAATTAAGAACTATGTATCCTTTTATGGGGTATTAGTGATATTCTGATTTAGTAGACTTACTTTTTAATTTTTTGGATTTTAATATTACAGAAGTGTCATAAAGGTAACAATTTATCAGTTTTTTTAATTTATATTTGGATGTGGTTTTATATATTAAAGTACTATCTCTCTATATGGCGATTTATATATACGAGGCAACCAATTTTAAAATTTTTTTCTAATGTAAACTAAATATAGATGGAAATATTTATTATTCTATTTATAGATATCATGGTCTTCTAATGCATAGGACAAACCATTTTTATTCATTTTCTATGATCTGGTTTAAGGGTTACCGGTACCCCAAACATCAATCCAAACAGCACAGTTCAAACAGGCACGACATCCCACTTTCAAATTAAAAATTCAACATCAAAATACCACAGCTCACCACCTCAATCCACAAACCCACACTGCGGCCTCGAAGCCCGGGACCCCTCGAATCCTGCAACACCTCGAACCACGGCCCGCCTCAAAACCACTTGAGGCGATAGGAGAATCCGTAAACCGAACCACCAACGGGCTTCACCAGCGCTCATCGTCACTGTCACATAGGAAGGGGTATACAACATCATGCAAGCCGACTTCCAAAAATCACTGTCGACCCCATCTGAAGCAGGAAAAAAAAGGAATAAACTGAAACCAGAATAACAAATGTCAAACCATAATGCCAGAGAGAATCAAAATCATTAGATCCAGAACCAAAATTTGTGAAATCAACACTCCAAAAAACAAATGCAGAAGCCTTCCACAGACTTGGATCCCTGGATTCTGACCACGTGTCACCATTCAACCATCTTCAAAAAACATAATCGTGAAACACATCGCTCACCACGACACATCAGAAGAAAACCAGACCCAAAGAACTGAAGATCCTGCCGCCACCAGACAGATCAACCGCATCAGGCAAAATGAAACCCCAGCGAACTCACCTGAGAGGAGGAAGAACCCTAAAACTGTAGATGCATGAGCGCGACGCTCAAACTCAAATAAAAACACCATAGTATAACAGTGAGCTGCCGAGATCTGACCCAGGAGCACTCCGAAGAGTATGTCATCAACACGAACCGATCTAACACCCGCGGATCAGAACCAGCAACCAAAGAAGCCCGTAGAGCATCTCCACAGCCTGAGAGAAGACCACGAAACGCCACTTCAGTGGATATCCACCACCAACCCACCGAGCATGAGAAGGAATCGTCGCGCCGTCCGCAGTGAAGGAGCTGGTCACGGCGAGAGGAAAATCTAGGTCGAGAGCCCTTTACGGGTGAGCTGGTCTTCTAATGCTTAGGGAACGGAAAATTCACCATTATTTCATGGAATAAGAGTTGAAGTGGAAATTTATTAGGGCGTAACGAAAGGAATATATTGTTCTTACAAAATGTATTGAAATAAGGAAATTATTTCTTCTAATGAAATTTAATAAACTTTTGGGAAAGGATCCTAAGACCAAAAAAATTATCCTAGTACCTTCTTTTCTAATAAATTAAATGTTCTCTTAGATTATAATGAATTTATAAATTTTTTATTTTTATCTTCCTGCTAACCATTTTCTCTATTAGTATCTATCATGACATGATATTTATATTTCTCTTAAATTTCTATTTTTTCACATTTATTCTATGATTTCTTATCTAGAAAGCAATTTTTGAATTACATTGGATATATTTTAAGGTCCTACATTCCTTTTATAAATATAATTTTTAGTATTCATTTTATGATGTGGGTTTCAGTGAATGTAACTTTCATATATTAAAACATTTATGGCCCCAATGAATTTTGAGTGTAAAATTCATTTTAATGGGAATAGAAAGTAACACCGTGTGATTTTTATTAAGTATTTTTTTAAATAATATAATTTCATTAATATCAATCATTATACACTACACCGTGTTTCATAAGGACTACACACGACATCGTCTTAACTTTCCTTATACGAACTACTGAGTTTATTAAAAACATAATTTTATTACTATAATTATTTAAAAAATAAAATTATAACTAGGTTTTTATAATGTAATGTTTTAATAGGACTATAATAATTAGGTTCATAATGGTTAAACATGTAATGCTCTTTTCTATGTTAAAAGGATTCATTTTCCGAAAAAATTATTTAAATGCACATAAGTGTGATTAATGAAGTTAAAATAAAAAAATCACACATGTTGAATTATATTAATGAAAAATATATTCAATATAATTTTCAAAATTCTTCATATGTGTTTTTTAGACATGATATATAAATAAATCCTATTTTAAAAATAAAAAAATTCTATAAAACAATTTTACCACTTTCTAATGGAGTAGTTATTTTAAATCTTGTTTTTGAAACATTAATAAATTATATTAGACATAATTAACTTTTTCCTAGAAAATTTAATATCAAAATTTTCTTTTGTGTAATTTATTATATTTCTTTTAAATGTTTAATCTTTTAATGAATTGTGAAAATACTGATTTTAATTGAAAAATGTATTTTCATTTAAAGACATTACAATTTAGAATCATGTTTTGAATAATTTTAAAATTTTAATATATAATTCAAAGTTAAAATAATTAAATTATGGTTTTTGAAAAGTATTTTACACAATAAATTATTAGAATAAAATTATTTGTTTAAAAAATGGAATTTTTCTAGAAAAAATATTTTTCATGCAATTTTTTCTATTTTATTTTAAATTAAATTCTATAACTTCTTTTTTTTATATTTTAAATATATATTCCAAATATTAATTTATGAGGTCCTAATTTTATGAACATTTACTTTTTATTTTTGTCTAATATTAATAGTAACCTTTGTAAAAAAATTAGCATGGTTAATGGTAAATTGGGTAATTTAGGTTACAAAAAAATGATAAGGACTATAAAATTACCATAGAACATGGAAAATTTTTATTAGATAAATATATTTCGACCTATAATATATAAGGAGAAATCTAATATTTTTTAATGTATGCATTACGGTAAAATGACATATATAATATTTAAATCAATTAAAGTCACAAAATGTCACATTATTTATCTTTAATATCCCTTATGTGTTCACATAGAGGAAAATTAATGTTATGAATTAATAAAAAAATTATATTTATATTTATAAACATATTTTCATTATAAATATTTATTTTTAACTTTTTAAACCACATATATGATGTTATGATATTTATAATATTTTATTTAATAAAAATATAAAGATGTCACAGTCATCTTTTAAATACTATATAATTCTTAATGTTGGGTTACCCAAAAGATATATTTCACTATAAATATACGTATGAAATATGTAATATTTATATTAATAATTTTATTTTATTTTAAATTATTATTGAACAAATAATTATATCTAATAATTCCACAACACTGATGTAGTAATTATTTTAGTAATTGTCTGATCAAATAAATTCTATTAAAAATAAATAATAAATATACTTTTAGATTATTAATGTTATAAAAGAATTTTTAAAATTTAATTGAGCTATTATAGATATAATTAAATATTATTTTCTAATTTAACTTGTTATATTGGTATTTGTAAAAGTCTATGTTATGAATACTGTCAAATTTTACACGAAATATATTTTATGAAAATATTATTTTTTAAAATTATTCAGAAATCAATAAAAAAATATAAAAAAAAGTAAATATAGTATGGTCTAAAATTTTATAAATTGTTCACTTACGGTCTAATTGACATTAAAAAAATAAATATTACAACCATTTAATATTGAAAAAAGTTTTACATTAATAAAAATCAAAATAGGATAACTAAGGGTTAATCAAATTGATATGGTTTTAAATATTATCAAAACATGTCTAAAATATATTTGTTTATTTTTTTCACACAATTATCTCATCTTATATGTGAATCATTTGAATTTTGGATTTATTCAGATTGATATTTAAATTATTAATAATTATTTTTTGGAAATTCTAAAAGTGACCCTCACCTAAAATATAAAAGAAAACATCCTATCACACACATTATCATCACATTGAACCTTCATGTTCAACAATCCCCTTTAAATTTATATTCTCAACTAACCTATAAAATTTATCGGGTTTTTTCCTTCCCAAAATTCCATCTCTAGTGTCCTAGAGGGGAGATATCAATGAAGCCAGTTGAAGAAGGGGTAATCGGATTTACCAACTCATTAAAGAAAATTTATTCTTATAATTACACTTCATGTGTTGGTTATGTTATAAATTAATAAATATATTATATCATATATTCTTATTTTATATTATGATTATTTAAAAACTATATTCCACCATTTATCCATAATATGAAAAATGAAGGCACCGTGTGTGTGTGTAAGTATGTCTTACCATGTTATCATTGTTTTGTAATCTATTTTTCATCATCACTTTATTTGGATGGAAATGATGGTGAAAATAATATATATATATATATATATATATATATATATTATTTATTATAGAAGTTAAATTACAATATCATCATCTTCCTCACCATTACACCATTAAGTGAATGATATTATCACATGTGCGTATGTATGGTCGGCCATCTCCATGATGCAATGTGATACATTTTCCATGTTCCCTATTAAATAATGAATATATAAATGTATTATATGAAAACTTTTTGTAAAAATCACCATAATATCATTCTATATATGAAGTAACTATATCATATGCACATGAACATTGACTTACCCTAGAAATCATTCAATGGGATATGAAGCAGTTAACACCTGAGAGAAGAAAAATAATAAAAAAATTTTAACCATTGGTTTATAATATAGTATAATATTATCATATAAAATGCCCCCAATATGAAAAATTTTCATTTATAAATTAATTACATTATTTAAACCATTATATATTTGGTATGGATACGTAAGAATAAAATCATATCTATGGTAAGGGATTTTTATCTGACATTTATTTCGATGAGAAACATTCATTATACACTACTTGTTTCTTTTTATTGTTGTGCATACTGCACATGAATGTATTTAATGGGTATTATTATAAATATTATTTGATTTTTATATCTATATAATTTCCTTTAATTCATGGTGCATATGATCCTACTGATTAAAAAGTAGTAAGGTATACTTTCATAATCTCATTATTATTGGGGATTATTTGTATGCATTGTTAGGGAATATTTATCTTCCATGTCTGTGTTCCTTAAAATTGGTTTAGAAAATATTTTTTATTATTCTTATAAAAAAATTATTTTTATTTTTACCAATATGTTATTTTTTTCTAAATTGTATGAATGGATAATTTTTTTCATTTTCCAAATGTGGTACTTTGTGAATTTTTCAGGAAAAAGTACAAAAGGAATGTTTTTACCATATATGGAATGAATGAATTTTTATACTTTCATGATACCAAAGTTCCTTCAAACCTCCCTTACATGATTATAAGTTTAGTTTCAAAGATAATTTTTTATTTTTTATTTTGTCTTTTTATATAAAAAGAATCCTTTTCAATGAAAAATGATATTTCTTTCATGAATAATTTTCATTTCATCATTATAATTATTTTACATCTATGATAACAATATTGGATGTTATTTATGAATTACGAGGGATATTTTAAAGGGTATTGTCCCGATTATTTCAATTATTTTTTTATCTTTATTATGGAATGATATATTTGAAACCCATTTTTTTTATGGGTTATGTTATGATGTTTATGAATCCCATTTCTTTTTATGGGTTTTGAAAAGATTAATTATTTGTGTTTTTATAGTACACACATAACTGGTTTTCATTATGTGATGGTAGGGACATATATCTCCCTCAAATAAATTGGGTAATGATTTATATCTCATGAGATAGACATGATCAGAATGAGTATAAAACATGACTCAGTAATACAAGGCTCGAATTAGTAGTGAACTCGATTCACTATAGGACATTGTCCACTATGAGAGTCTTGTCCACGATCAATGACTAATACCTTAATTATTTGATATGATTATGTTTGTGAAAAGATTTCATGTATTATGTTATTCACTTATTAAAAATGTTCTTGGATTCTTTAGTAATATATTTTATATATCCCATAACATGATATCATGACCTTTTATAAGATTGATATAATTTTCCATTGTTTTATTTATGTTTTTATGTCTTATGATTATGATATAATTGATATATTTATTGTTTACACTTACTGATCATATAAGCTCACCCTTTCTTTTTTATTTTTCAAAGGTTATAAAAAAATGTTTTAGGGATGAATAAAAAAAGGAATGATCTTTTTTGGAAACGTTGAATATCTTTAACCAGACTATAATTTTGTGCTCTATGTTTCCAAAGGCATTAAACTAATACATTATTTGGGTATAAGTTTGTTTAATAAATTAAATATTTCACACACACTAAAGATGAAATTTTTATATACATTAATCTTGGGTAGTTGTAATCATGGTTGAACTCAAGAATATTTCTCGCCTTCTCTGATAGCTTCATTTTATCCAACTATTCCAATTTAATCATCACATTTATGGGTGGTTGAGTATTCGTCTATTAAAGTTATGATATATCCCCATTATTTATTATTTCAACATAATTCACCAAAGAATTCATAAATATTGGATCCATTTCAATAATCATCATTCATAAATAATTTTTTTTCCCAAAACATAGTAGTATCAACCCTATTCCCCTTCCTAATGTGGTAGTGTATGGAGCACTCATAATATTTTACTTATTCAAACCAATCCTATTTTAATATATTAAACTCATTCAATATGAATATATATATAAATACCTTATGATAATTTTATATATATTTCATATTTTACAATAATGATAATATCACAATATTTTCAATACACATAAGTACTATTGGAAACTATAAATCCTTATTTTCGGGACCTTTATAATGAATTTTTAATAGTATTGGGATTAAATATATCACTATATCATTATTTATGATGATGAATGACATCCCATTATTTTAGGAATTAATAATGATCTAAACCGCTTTTCCACTTTAGTGTATAGTAGGAATAGGTGTGTGGACTGACCTTCATTTCATCTCTTTCATGATTTATGAAAATTTATCTATCCAAAAATATTTTGAACACATCCAAGACAACATGAATATTGGATTAGATATTCTTTGGAAATCTCCCAAAAATCACCATTAGTATCCATATTGTATAAGAAAACTAAAGTTCTCAGTCACAATATTGGGTATGGTGCATTAGTCAATGACTTCTATCTTTTACAGATATACTAATATTTCCTCTATTGATTTTATATGACCCAAAAATGTAAATTTTTATTTCCAGGATTCACACATTATGTTTTGGGCATATATTTTATCCTTATTCTAGGAGTTCGATAAAATCCTCAAATGATCTTCATATTCTTCCTTTCTCTTTGAATATATAAATATATCATCTGTAAATACCACAACAAACTCATCTAGGTAATACCTAAAGACTCAATTCATTAAATCCAATAAGATGGTGGGGGTATTTGTATGTCCAACTGTAATTACTACAAATTTATAATTATCATACCTTGTATGGAAAGTTTCCTTTAACATACCCCCTTCTTTTCCCTCAATTAATGATATCCTAAATAAAGATCATTCCTAGAAATTTATTGAGCTAAAAAAAATTTGTCAAAAATGTCATAAATATGTGGTAAAGGATAAATAAACTTGATAGTGATATTTTTATGTTCATGTATGTAGTGAAAAGACTCAATAATTCATATTTATTATAAACCAAAAAATAGGTGCACCCTATGGTGACACACTCAGGAATATGAATCCATTATCAATATTCTCTTATAATTTCTTCTTAAATTTATTAAACTCAATTAGGGAAATTCTATAAGGGGTCCATGAAATAGGTGTACCAATAGATATGAGTTATATTGAAAACTCAACTTCATTGTTTCGATGAATGTATTCAAATTATTTATTATATTCCTTGGAAATAAGTATATCTTCAATTTTTAGTTAATTCCCAACCATTTGAGGTCAATATCCCCCATGAATGGATAGTAAAATCCCATACAATGGAAGTATATATCATTAGAAGTTTATTTTCATCCTCAATTTAATATAAAATCATAATTTGATTGGGAATATAAAATATTAATTCCATTACTCTGTAATTTATATAGAATCTATATAAATAAATACAATCCATTCCCAAACTCACATGAAATTCAACGAGAGGGAGAATCGCATCATTTTCCAGAAACACATTCCCATAAAAACCTATCATAAAAGAGATATAGAATTCATATGGTATCATCATATCCTTATAATATTTTACTAAAACTCAATATCAAATAATTTAGTTGTTGATGTGAAACCATCAATTCATTCTTAATATATTAGGAGTGTGTAGATTCAAAATCAAATAAAACATTTTTAGTTGTAGAATGGATTGTGGGAGTAAATTTTACCACTTTGTTCTTATGACCAACATCATTATTTTTGTATAATTTACCTAGTACTCTTTGATTAGTTGGTTTTTGACACTAATATTCATCATTAACCCTTAGATTCATTCACTTATTTTCAAAATTTTCATCTAGTTAATATTATATCATTAGAGTGTGAGTGGCACATTCAATTGAGCCTTCTCACCAACACATTAATTGATAGGGCACGTCACAAAAAAATTGGAATTTGTTTTATTTAAGGCCTTCTTTTCTAGACATCAAACATTTAAAAAACCTTATAATGAATTTTTATTAGAGCATCCTACAACAATTCTGATAGGAAGGGAGATAAATTTTCTTTCCTTCCTGGGTTTCATTATTATAATTTCTTTGAAATTTGTCTTTCTTTTTTGTCATCAAAACTAATAAAACACTTAAATTGTACAATATATATTTACATATTGATATCACATCAAAAAATTCATCATATTTATGAAATTATCGTATATATTATTACATAAAAATAAATTGTATCATTACACCAAATAATTGGAATACTTTTCTTTCAGGATCGATGTTAAAAAAAGAACCATACACTATAAGTATGGAGAAATTATCATAATGGGTACTAATGGATTTCTCATTCATTAAATTTACCTAAGGAATTATTATTAAAAATGAATTATATTATTTGTGGTAAATTACTTAATGAATATTTTTTAATAATATTCTCATGTAATTGAGTTAATTTCATCCTTTTTATGATATTATTGATAAGTGTCTTCCATTTAAAAATTTCACCTTCCAAATGATAAATATTTAAATAAATCTTCTCATGGACTATGTATTCAGAACCAGATAATGTATTTTCAATAGAATTTATCTATTTCCTAAATATATGTTGATTGTATGTACCAAAAAATGAATGTGGGTGTTTCGATATAGAAGACTAAATAATGAGTAGTTCATTTCTTTGGTAATTTGTATGTTCAACAAGATTAATGTTACCATTCATAACGAATGAGGCTTGGGTGAGAATAACCAACTAATTATTCATCTAAGATCCCATTTCATTTTGTTTCTAATGAGGAGGTTCATTTTATTTCCAATCACATTCATTATTAACATGATTCCTCATGGATTAAACCACTGACTATTTCTAAAAATTATAGTGTCAGGAAATATAATCATATTGTGTAATCATGTCATATTGAAAAATAACTTATAGGATATCTAAATAATGACACATTATTCAGTGTATGATACCATAGGTTTAACCTAGGACATTCGTAGTCATCATCTATTAAAATATATCATATTGATTCATTAATAAAATTTGACTTAACCCAAACAAATCCTTTATAAGCATCCTTAGTAGTGTTCAGTATTATTCCCACTCATTGTGCATCGGTGGTGACTAATTTAATACCCAATAAACCCAATATGAATTTGTTACCTGTTGGTGACTCTATTTTATATATGAATCCACATTCCAGAATCAAGATAAGTATTTATTTTTTAGAAAACTATAAAATATATACATTACCAAATCATTATAATTTTGTCTTATACTTATAAGCATCCCCAATATTTTCAATAATGTTCTCTAAAAATAATATCCAAAAATAATATAACCTTTTTATTATACCATTATATGAGATAAATGAATTAAATATAAATATATTACATAATTATAGATGAATATTTAGTATATATCAAAAAAATACACACCCTATAACATTAATCATTATTGTGTTTAGATACTAGATACATAATCATACTATTTCATGAATGATTATTTATATGTACCAAAACATTATTCTCAAATATTAACCTCTTATACATAACCTACGTAAAATATTTCATCAAAAAATGGTTAATGGAAGAATAAGAAAGGGTGATCATATATTATTAGTAAGGGTAAACATAGCTGATATAAATAAATGATCATAAGTGAGAATAATATAATCATAAAGGTATGAGAACATGATTATTACATACAATAAGCATACCCAATCATTAAAATATCATTAATTCTAAATCATGTCATAAGGTTTTCTCATAACCAATCTTATAAGCATATGGGATCATCAATAATAAACCATACCCCAAGAGAACGTATCATAAGTATTAGATATATATTTGTGGCATACACACAAGCATATAAAATCTTCTCTATAGTTAAGGATCATTTAAACGATTATCACAGTGGATTGGATTCACTCTGTATTCTATCAATTATATATTCAACGTTCACTACCAATAAAAAATTCTTATAAATAATCCATTACTGAAATATGTTCCCTCCATATTCTAGTCCTTATTATCTCAAGAGATATAAAACATTACTTAATTTCTTATAGTTCAATATAATTTCGAGACCACCCATCACATAATAAAATCAATACATATATGTGCTACCATATCATAAATAATACATCTTATAATTATCTCATAACCTTTATAAATTAATCATGTTTTATAAAAATTTCATCATTTCATCATATCAAAACTCATGGAAACAAAATGGGTCTCATTATGGCTTCATCAAAAAAAAAATTTAACTATGGGAATGAAACGGGTTTCATAAAATCCAACTTAAATAATCTTCTTCTTAAGCCACACATAGAAATAATTTAGATTGTGTAATGAAATTATATAAATTATGAAGCATAAAAATACTTTATGTATTTTGACATAGATAAAAATACCTTTAAAAGAGCATTCAATACTTTCTTCAAAAACATGACAAAAATTTCATTTTTTAACAACATTTTACCATTAAATTTACAAAATATTCGAAATGTTGTTTTATTTTAAAATATATACGGAAAACTATAAAAAATTCATCTAATAAAATAATGTTTTGATGGTGGAAAAATCATTTTCACTATATACGCTAAAAAGAAAATTATTTTAACAATTTTACTAAAAGCTAAAAATGACTTTTTCAAAAACGTTTTTGTTTAAAATATTCCACTGAAAAAATTGTAATTAAGATAAAATGTAATGAAAAAGTCCTATTAAAAAATTTCTGTTAGAGGTAAAATTTTTCATATTAAAAATTTAAGAGCATTTTTATGGAAGAAAATTTTTGACGATCAAAGATGTAATAGGGGTATCATTATATTAAAAAAAATTATCACCATTTTGAGAACCAAAGAGTGGAAAATTGAATTATTACATAAAAATTACAGGAATAACTGGATGAGAAAATATATATGGATTTTAGATTATATGATCCACATAATTTCCCTTGTAATTAAATTTTTCATGGGAGATCCTGAAAAGAAATGAGATTATGACATAAAACCTTACCAAAACACTCATCTTGCTTCATACACATTAAAATTTATTTTCTAATAAATATAAATTTATTTTAAATATATTATATAATAATATTTATACATTACATAATATTTACCATTCCTTTTATATTTGCATTTGTCATCTTATTAAAAAATTCATCATTAAAATGAACATTCTGGTGAAAACTAATATGTTTCCATGCATGCTTTGGTTTGATTGTTCTGATACATAAAATATGTCCATGTTTCTATCATATATATATTAGTAATAAATTAATAAGTACCATATTTATTTATCATATAAACTTTTAAAATATTCATATAAATTGTTTTTGGAAAATGAATCACATCTGTACATAGAGGTGGTAGTCCATACATACGCGAGAGAGACAATATAATTTTCCAACATATGTAAAGGATTGAATGTAGATAATATATTATAATTAAAAATTAATTATTATTTCATATATATTATACATATACATTAAATCCTTCATAATAACCAACCATGAATTATGGTGATAAAAAATGAATCATATCACTATGTGGAGGCAGTAGAGAATGTATACACATAAGTGATACAAATGAGGTGGAAAATGTTTATCCCATAACCATAACAAAATAAATTTATATTTATGATACTATATTTATTATTATATATGGGGATACAATATATTTAGAGTATTTATAATAGCAATAAAATAATAAAAATATCGGTTAGAACATATACCTCTAATTTCAAAAATTTCTTTTAAATTTCATTTTAAGAAACCTTGGGATAGAATTTCAAGAATAAAACAACCTATTGTAAATGGAAATCTAATTTTAAAAGATATTTGGGTATTTATTATTCATGATAAAGGGAAAATGTAGCTTTGATAAGAGAGGTGAGTGAGTGAGCTTTTTTAAGTGATTAGAGTGGAACACTTGTAATTATTATGAGTATTAAAATATAACAAATTAAATATCAAGGAAAAGTGTCCCCAAATCATTCCATGATACAATATATGATTAAGTAAAATTTAAAAGAATTCATTCAATTAGATATAGATATGTTTTTTGTCAATTTAACTCTTATCTCAATAGTTTTTGTTAATTCATACTTTCAAAATCAGAAATTGAACTTACTAAATAAAAATAATTATGATGATTAAAAATATGTAATAGAGTTTTATAATATTAAATTTATATTTGGTTTATAAATTCATTTTAAAATTAGTAATAAAAATAAAGAAACACTATTTATATTAAATTACATTTTAAATCATAAACTTGATTTTATCTTCATTATTTCGATGTAAAAACTATTCGATGAATATAAAAATATTTTTTTAATTATATTATCTAAAAAAGTAATTAAGTTTTTTCAATAATATATATTAATTTAATTTATTAAGATAAAATAATTGTTTACAAAAAATTTTTTTCTTATAAATCTTATTCATTTTGCATTCTAATTATTATTTTATAATTTATAAATAATAGAAAAATAATAAATTTATATTATAATATTGTAAATAGAAATTTTTTATTTTTATTTATTTATATTCACACCCATAAATCCAAAATTCAAACAATAATGATCAAATTAAATAATTATATTCTAATACTCTATTTCAGTTCATTAAAACTCAGTATTGTCTATTAAAAAAGCTATCTAATAAATAAAATTTATTTAAAGATAAATATATCATAAAATATCACGGTGTTACGTTCTACTGATTTATAATACTTTTTTCATCCAAATTCCATCCCTTTAAAACTATTAACTTAGGGTGATTATACCTTATAACATCATTGGTTTCTCATATAGTTTCCTTGAATTAATGATTCCTATGATAAACATAAACTAGGTCAATAGTATTGTATCAAATAAAATTATCTCTATAATCCATGATTTCAACTAGTTTTGATTCAAAGTAAATATCTTTTTCAAAGTGTAAATATTTTGAGTTAAATATATATGAAGGACTATGTATATAATTCCTCAATAGATATAGGTGGACCACATAATGAACTTGATAGAGGTTCGGTCGAATCTCCAATATATTCAAATCCATCCTAATCTGATAATGGTTCTCAAAGGGGTACATATATCTTGGAATAATATTTCCCCAATTTAGAACTCCCATAACCATATTTGATATAAAAATTGATAATCATACCCTCTCACCACCTTTGAATTCCATATCACATGGATAATTTTTAAAATTATTATTTTATCGACTCTTAGATACCTTGGTGTGATCCTAAACTCCTCTAACATTCTCTTCCATTTCATCAGCAATATTTGGTCCCAATATCTTTCATCAACTAAATCAATATTTGTATAATGCTGTTTTACACTCTCTTTCTAAGAGAGCTTCATTATGGTCCATCTAAATGCTCTAGTGAAAGTAGTTGTTGTTAAACAATTCTACCAAAGGAAGGTGTTGATCCAAACCACCATTGAAATTCATAGAATATGATCATAGCATATCCTATAGTTATCAATTTTAGTCTCAAATATACTATTTGTATGAGAGAACATGATATGTAGAGATAAATTACTTATTATATTCAATTACTGTTAATGATCTCTCATGAACATCGAGGTAAACCTTTGATCCTGATTAGATACTGTAGAATGTTGTATTTTATGCAACCATACCACTTTCATAATGTATATCATGGAATGATTATCAAGATATGAATATTCATAGATTTTAATGAAATTGGTTAATTTTCTATGTTGATTAACTATAACCCAAAGATAATTTTTTATCTTTATATGTTTTCAGATTTATATGATAAAATATATGGTAATTTTCCCATTTTATTCTGGTGTGGTTAATGTTTGTAAAATAAATTTAATATTTTATCCCTATGATTTTTTTGATATATAATCAATTGACTTAAAAACTCTAAAAATTTCTTTTTCATGTTATCTGACTATAATAAATCTTTTATATATTAGTACATATTCATAATGCCATAATGAATTGAGAATGATGAACTATGAGATTCATCCAATAGCTCCTTCTTCATGTCTGTTATTGATGAGACCCATAATCTGTTTATGAAAATTATCAGTCAATCATAATCATGGCTGAAATATGGAACATTTCTCATATTATTCTATAGTTTCACATCCTTCTTATGTGCCTCTTTTATCCTCACAATGATGGATGTTTTAAAATTAATCTATGAAAGATTAGATCTTCCACCTTTCCTCATGATTTCAAGATCTGTATTTAAAAAATACATCAATATTGGATATCCTTCAATCCAAATAATAGAAAAAGTTCATGGTCTTTCCAAGTGAGAGAATTATCTATTATGATCACCTTCTCTGAGTGGTTTTATATAGAGTAGTCACAATATTAAATCAATTCTAACAATCACCTTTATCACAAATTCAACTCTTTGTTTTTTAATATATACTTTAATATCTTATGATTAGTATTTATATCATGTCTTTAACTATAAAGATAATACCTTCATATTCGCAATTAAAAAATTATTTCTGCCAACTCCAAATATAGTGTTGGGTAATTTTACTCATTAATTTTTAATCAGTGTGAGGCAGAACTTATCAATATAACATTAAACATGAGGATGTTTTACATTATCTTCATCTATGAATCATTATAGATCAAAAATCATTATCTGATATAGAGTACTGTACGTATAGGTGTACTGACCAACCATCTTTTCATCACATTGAAATTTTTCTCACATTCATTTATCCAAATGAATATGGACCCCATCTTAGTCAATCAGGTTATTAATTAAGAAAGTTATGAGATATCCCTCCCAAATTTCTATTAGTATCGATGAAACATAATGAAACTATAGATCTTGATCATAGTTGTTGGTCAGGACCATTGGTAAATTACTTTCATATTTCAATGATGTAATCATATACCCTCTCCTGGGATTTTATGACCAAAAATGAAACTATTTGTAGCCAAATTTACACTTGAAGAATTTGGAATACAAGTTCTCCATCCTCAATATCTTTAATAAAATCCTCAATTGATCTCCATTCTCTTCCTTTATATTTGAATATATAACAATATAATCAATGAAGAATACAAGAAACTGATCATGTAAATCAATAAAGACTCTTTCCATTATATTCATGAATAAATTAAGGGTATTGGTTAGTCCAAATGGAGTTTCTATAAATTCATAATGAACATACATCATATGGAAGGCTATCGTTAGTATATTCGCATTCTGGACCCTAAATTTATGATATCCAAAATGAAGTTTAGTATTTTAAATGTATTGAGTCCTTTATAGTTCATCAAACATGTCATCAACATGGTGTATGTGATACTTATTATTGAAATTGATCTTTTTTAGTTGTTGATGATCCTTGTAAATATCTAATTACCCATATTTCTACATCAAAAAAATTACAAGGTTAACCTATGGTGAAGCACTAAGGCCTACTAATAATTTATCATGAATAACATAGAGTTTCTTTTTAAATTATTTCTATTTGACTGGATCTATTCTATAATGAATCTATTTAATATATGTGGAACCATGTTTGAGTTCAATTGAAAAATTAACTTCCTAGATTATATAAATACTAGGAAATTATTCATGAAATAATATAAAATATTCCAAAATTTTAAACATATTAAATTTTGTATTTCTCCCCAACCATTTTAGATAAATATCTTTCATGAATATGAAGTAAGATGCATTCAATGGAATTAATCCCCACTGTATGTTTATGATTATCCTCGCACAAAAATATAATAATATATTTAATCAAAGTATCATATGTTCCTTACCATACCTAGAAATATTTATGGGATTTTTATAATGAATGAAAATATATTCCCAAAAATCATAAAATTAAACTATATGAAAAATGATATTTCTTAGGAAGAATATTCCACAAACATTTCTCTAAGATGATTCATTAACTTGAGATACAATCATTTTGTAATTATGAATTTTTACTAAATATTCAACATCTAATCATTGATTTGGTGAAGTGATTCCATTTTAGATTTATTTACTAATAAAAGAGTGGGTAGAATCAAAATCATATAAAACATTTATAATTCTATAGTGCATAGTTTGTGTACCTTTCACCACATTTTTATCAGGATCCACTTCAGTAGTTGTGATCTCATAATCTTTCTCTTTGTATCTAGGTTTAAGAGGATGTGTAAATACATGGTAGTAATTAACCCTCAGATTATTGTAATAGTTGAATTAATTGTTTAAATCATTATAATTATAGTATTAGTGTATTTTTGGGACATTTAGAAGATATTTTTAATTGTTCATTTCAATTTTTGACCTCCTCACATCACATTAGATATATTTGTTTCAATTCGCTTCATTTTTATAATTAAAACATTTATCATGCCACAAAAGTAAATTTCATCTATGATTCCTTACACGCATCTGACATGAATGAAGAATTATTTTATTTCATAAATGGGTATTATTAATTAAATGTCTATGAAATTCTATATTTCTTTTTTTTCCAAAACCATTAGAACATTAAATTTTCCATCTTTCATTTCCAAATCGAGATCCTATAGAATACTTTCTATATAGCATTAAAATTATCTTATATCAACAATTCCTTTTAAATATTTTGTCTCACCGAAATAAATAATCATTAAACATTACATTTTAGATCAATTATAAAACTAGATTCATACCTTGAAATTTTTGGGAGATTTTACCCATAGTTAATATTGGATTAATCATCCTTCTAATTTATTTCCAGTAATTCCAATTCCATTTTCATGATAAGTTACACATTATTCCTTAAATAATTTCAAATTTTAATAATTTATAAACTATATTAGAACTAATATAGTGGTTTTTGGTATTGAACCCAAGGGAAGGATGAAAGTGTGTTTTTGTGACCATGTTTTAAAAAAACTAGTCCAATATAAATTGTGGACATAATTTTCTTTGAAATTTTAATTTTTTGTTATTTTGATGAATTGAGTAATAAAGAAATAATGATTTTTTCTGTAGAAATGAATGAAAATGTGATTTACTAAATAAATAGAAACAATATAAATTATGTTAAAAACCTATAGGGATTGAGTAAAAATCATTCATGAAAAATACTTAAGGAGTAATAATACTATTGATTTAATGGTTTACCTCTTCATAGATAATATTTTTGAATTCACAAACTCAAAAAAGACTGGTTAATATACCTCTCTAACATAATAATAAATCATATTAACAAATCATGGAGTTCACCACTCCATGAAACATCAAATAGTATGTTTTTTAATGATTTATAGTTAATGTGTATTTTAAAAAATTCCAATATATCGAAATTAAGGATAAAAAATTGAATTCATGATCATTATCTCCAATTTATATTAATGGTTTGAATCTAAAAAGAAATTTCATAAAAACTATTATGATTATTTTCTAGAAATATTCTAGTTAATAGATAAAAAATCATATAAATGATATTTTGTGACGAAATGAAAAATAATTAACTGGTACAATTAAAAAATGTCAAGCATTAAAGTTTTACACCATGATTATATTCAAAAAATAAATTTTTAATAGTTTAGTTATTGATTAAGAAAATTAAAAAATGGAGAATGAAATATATGTCAACAATCCTGTGCTACTGCTCTTCTCTAGTCTCTGGGTCTCTCTCTTTCTCTTTGTTCTCTGGGTCTCCAGGAATGTCATATATGTGAATGAATCAACTCCCCTTAATGAATGATTTAGCCAATACCCACCTTTATACCTATGTTATAATTTTATAAATTCTTTATAGTGATCTAGTTATTCACCAAAGCCCTCCTCTATCTTTAGTTGGTATTTTCCTTGGCATCAAACACTTGTTGTTATCACCTCTAATCCTTATGACTTGAGCATATCCCTTCCAACTGAATGTAATAGGAATTTTTTGCAATGAATCTGGACATGAATCTTGGTCTAGATCGATGTTGCATAATAAATAAATATAAAATTTATATAGAATAGAAAAATTATAATTATATTAATCTTTAAGTACTCGAATAGTTATAATAAATTTATTAATTATTTTTAGTTAATAAAATCAATAAATATAGTAAAAAATTATGAAGTATAGTTTTTTAATTAAATTAATCAATTTACATTATTAAATTTAATATTTTAATATCTTTATAAAAGATATTACTATTATTATTTTAGTATTATTAAATATTATTATTTTATTATGTTAATAATTTATAATAATTTATTATATCTAATATAGTATTTAATGTTATTATTGTTATTTAATTTATTATGTTTTTTAAAAATTTTATTATTATATTAACATCAATCATAAATTATTTAGGTTATTATTTTATATTTATTTATTATATTAAATAATAAATAATAGAAATTTTTAACATACTATTTATATTAATTATTATAATTTTATTAATTTTATTAATTTAGTTTTGATTCTTATTTTTTTATATTTATCATTTTTTTATTTACTCCTCCCCATCTAGAACCATGAACCACGGGTGGGGGGTCTTTCACCATAGTGTTCATCCACAACACTCCTCTTCTATAGCGGTGACCGCAGCGAAAGCCTCCCTACCCATAGTGGGTGAAGGTGGTATCTTAAGTAGCATGGTAGCTCTTGTATTCACCAAACTGTCATGTGGTTTGGTACACTAGTGTCTACATCTCCTCCTACAGTACTTAGTGGTCTACTACATCGGTCTTTGACCTCAAATCCATGATCATCCAACCATATTTTCTTCTCTCGGTGATGTTGGTTAGTGTGTGGTGGAACTCTGAAGGAATTTGAATCATGGCGGGGGAACTGTGGATCTTTCGAGTAGGGTGTGCTTAGCCTTAGGGTTAAATATATTGTTCAAGATTGTTTTAAGATAAATTTGGTGGAATTTGGATGACGGCGGAACAAGAGACAGTGAGTGATTTTTTGTAGTAGTGAATTTTCAATTTGACAATGATACATAGTCAATTTTGACTCATTCGGTGGCGGTGAGTAATTCCTAGTGGAAGTTGAAGAAGACTTCCTAGCAGTGAGTCCTGATGGAGTGGCCCTGATTGTGTGAAAATTCCCTGGATATGAGTATTGGGGATAGTGTGTATAAAGAGTGGTAGTGAGTATATAGTCACCATTTATTGTTGGTTTACTCTATGATTGTGAGTGAAGACTCATTATTGGGTTCCAAATGGGTCATCTGAATTGGAAAAAGTGGATATAATGTGAGTTAAATGGTGGTTACTTCTAGTGGTGAGTAATGACCCATCATAGCACTCTGTTATAGAATAGTGGGGAGACAATGGACATCCCCAATTCTATAATCCATGTAGAAGTAAAAAATAAAAAATAAAATAAAACAAAGATAAAATGAGGAAATTAAAATTTAAGCACTAATTTAATAAGGTAATAAAAGGAATTTGAAATCATGATAAAAATTTGAAAATAGAAAAATTATTATAACTAAATCAGAATTCAAATATTTTATAAAAAACTAAATTTTAATTTAAAAATAGACATAAATTAAGAAGTAGAAAAAATAAATATTTTTCACCACATCTATTAAATTGAAAAAAAAAAGATAAAAGATTTAAATTAATTATTGAAAACAAATTAAGTATTATACTATATATTAAAGATAAATAAAAATAAAAATAAAAATAATAAATAATATTAAAATTTAAATTAACGTTTCTATTAATAAAATATAAGTAAAATGATAAAATATTTATTTAAACTGAATAAATAAAGACACAATGTTATAAATTATATTTTTAATCAAATTTCTAAATACAATAAAAAAATCTAAAACAATATATTATAAAAATAATTAATATAATAAAAAAATAATCATATAGGTTGATAAATTAGTCAATAATGGAAAAAATTGAAATATATAAATATAAAAACACAATTACTTTATTAAAACAAAATAAAATTAATAAAAATAAGTAGAAAACCAATTTATTATAAGTAACCGTCAAATCCCGCCACACATAAATATTGATCATCCTCAATAAATTCAATGATTTTTGTCTTCTGAAATATAGACATGTTTTATAAACATTAATCTCAAAAAGAATCATTTCATGGTAATTAAAAATATAAAAACAAAAAACTGAGAGCAAGGATTTTCAAATGAAAATTTCAGAAGGGGTCTTACCTA
The DNA here is from genome assembly GCA_963277665.1 of Viscum album. Taxonomy (NCBI): domain Eukaryota; kingdom Viridiplantae; phylum Streptophyta; class Magnoliopsida; order Santalales; family Viscaceae; genus Viscum; species Viscum album. The sequence goes on along the minus strand of OY728141.1, from coordinate 509,797,082 downwards.
AATTCAAATACATACTAAGAGATCAATGTAGAAAAAATTAATTAAATACTGAATATGTCATTTCTCATATATGAATTCAATTAATGACTTCAATTCACAACCATGATTTAATACTAAGAGTTATAACATGTTAAAAATATGAGGAATTAAGATCCCAACAACATGAACATTCAATATTCAAATTCTCCTATATTCTGAAATTTAATGTTTAAATTAATTTTTTAATGAAATTATTGAAATAACCTAAATTATTTTTAGACATGTCAACTTTCCCCTTCTCTATTGGGCATTTAAAGTATCTCTTACCTTAGATAACTCATTTTGAAAACTAGGTACTTATATTTTTTTGAAATTTTTTTAACCATTCATGTAACCTGTGTGAGGAAATAAGAAAATTCACATATTTTAAATGTACATACACCTTACACACATGAACATTGTGTCTAGTATCTCATATGTTCACTGTGGGTTCCCATTTTTCCAGTTACCCCATATTCAAATGACATATAATAGTACTATTTAAATTTTTTTCCTGAAGTGATTATTTTTTAAATTCAAAAATGTTTCCCTGATGTTCATGTTATATCTTCCAGTTTCTTAATGTTATGAATATAATTCCACAAAATTCATTCCTATATCACTCAATATCTTATTTCCTACATAGAATATTCATAAAAATAGTATGAAAAATCACTAAACAATCATACTTCCTAAAAAATCAGATTCAAAGAAACCCTTAATAACGAATATGTTATTATCCATTACGCAAGATTGGTTTTTAGTGAAAAAAGCCAAAATAACTCAATTTGACATGGAATTTTGAAAAAAAAATCTATTTTTACAAAAAAAGTTGAATTTGATGGGCTTTCATTAAACCATAGATAAGATCGATATATGAATACCCTCTCCCCATATATTAGACCCAATTTTTTCTCCAAAGTTGAATTCAAATGTGGAGAGAATTATATTTTAATTATTAATCTTCATTTTCAATTAAACATATAATAAACATGGTTTAGGGTATAGTGAGGTTAAATAAAGTATGATTTTTCCATAAAAATATTTTACAATTAAATCACTTTTATTTTTATTAAGTACATATAAAATATGTTTTTAATTATTCTCCAAGAAGAGAATGTAAAACATTGATGTACACAGTGGATTGTGTGTAGCCGTTTAGTAGATTTCATTCAATTTTATTTTCCATGATATAGAGAAAATTTATGCTAAACACCCAACAAGGAAAAATTAGGTCACTTGAAACCATGCAACAAGGGATATAACACCCCCACACTTAATTTCACAAATCAAAAGAAATAAAATTAAATTCATAAAAATTTATAGAAACACTAAAATATGTATAAAACATTCTAGTAGAAGCATGTAAAATCACGTAGAATAATAATTATAGAAAAAAGGAAGGGTTCAAAATAAGTAACATTATAGATAAAATTCTATCCAGTGAAGCTAATACAATCGGGTACTTGTGTCTTGAGAAAAAAAATGAAATCCAATCCTCTATTATTCTTTATCTAAATCCTACTCTTAATACATATAATAAAAATACCACGAAAATGACACTACCTTGAACCGAGTCAAAGGAAGAGAAATAATAATCATTTTATTCTTATAAAAACAAAAAAAAAGTAATAAAAAATAAATACCATGGTTTGAATACCATGAAGCACTAAATTTAAATCCTTAAATTAATGTTTTGAGATTTAAAAATAATCATAACATCAAAAAATTTATTGAAATAATATATATTTTCTTATTGAAATTAATAAATTCACGGGTTTCCTCCAATGCAGTTCTACTTTTAAAGTCCCCATCTAGACTCCCCTAGAACCATACCAAATTCATGAGGCTGGTTTGGTTTCTCATTAATGAACAATAAAATTTGTTTTTCACATGTCTTTTTAATAGATAAATAAAATATGTGGGTTCTTAGATAATTCAGGGAACACTTGAATCTAATCAAATCATTAAAGATCCTCTGGAAACGCCCTTTTATAACCAAAGAAGTACTCATTGGAGACGTCAAGTTGTGAAAAAAAAATCATCACCAAAATATATTTTCATAGTGATTTAAATACATTTAGGTTTAGGTGAAAAAGAAGAAAATCCCCCAAGATCTTCCAATATACTCTAAATTCATCAATATAAATAAGGTCATAAAAATCAATCTGCAAAAAAGGTGAAATAAGAGGTATAAAAATATATTTAAAGCTAGCTAACCAATTCAGAATCTCAGCAATATCAAAATTAGGGAGCTAAGGGTGTGTATTTTAGAAAATAGATACATGAAGAGGGTTATCAGGGGTGAGGATTGAGTTTTCCAAATTAACACTCTGAAATGGTTCCTCTTCCAAAACACTCTTAGTACCAAAAATAGATTCATCATCCAAACCAATTGAGTAAGACATAAAAAAGAAAAGAATAGTTAATATCTATTTATCTAAAAACTCATGTTTTACAATGTATAAAATCTCTTCAAATAGTTCCTCATCAGAAAAAAAAAATTATCATCCACTTCTGTTGAAAAATAAAATCTAGTGAAATCATCTAAATTGTGTTTAAACATTCCTCCAAATTCGCATTCAAAAATATTATTTTATAAAAGAATTTTTGATTAATGTTATTATTCTGTTTAAGGGGAAAAATTTAAAGATAATATTCAATAAATTTATATTCAATAATTTTTTATTTTAATCCTTTTTCCCAAGATTTTGCAACATTTTTTAATGAATAATAAAGAAACAATTGGTAAATATTTAGTAAAATGTAAAAGAGATACAAATATCATAGATTGATAATTTTTCAAAACAAATCCCAACTTCCTTTTAATAAAAAATTATTTCAAATATTATGGGGTGAGAACATTAAAAATAGGGAAGAGTAGTTTTAAAATTAGGTTTAAGAATTTCTGAATCATCAGTTTCCAAATTATTTTACTCTTCAAAATTATTCTCAATGGCAAGTTTGGTTTTTTTGTTTAAAATTTCAGAAAGGATGGGTTAAGAGTTTTTACATTTAGGTTCTCATTTTATAAATTATCTTCATCCCAAGTAATCAAATTTTCATCATTCCTATAATAGTAAACCTTTTCAAATCTAAGAACCATGTATATGATAAAGAATCCCACTGCTATATATTTTAGTTATTTCTCAAAAAATTTAAACTCAAATCCATTTATGATCTTCATGAGATCATCATAATTTTATTATCCATTCATAAAATTAGTTATTTAAACATTTTTATATTCCTCATGAGTTTTAGATTCCTCCTGAAAATGGTTTGTCTCTTAATTATATCCCCATTCTACTTGACAATTTAATTTTCAGATTTTCAAAACTCATTTACAACATCACTAAATTCATTTTTTTATGTTTTATGTTTTCCTATAACTCGAAAGATTTGGTTTGAAACTTATTAATCTTTTATTATGTTTTTTTTCAAATTTCTCAAATTTTGAAAACATATATAACATCATTTGGTTCAGTTTGGAATAATTTTTGTGTTCGGTTTAAATATAGTCAATTTTCTCTTCATATTGTTTGGGTTTTTGTGGAATGTTATAGACACCCATCCCAGAATTTTTCCCATATTATCAACAACACAACAGAATAAAATTGATTTTGTTTACTCCACCTCCTTGATATATAATTTTTTAAGAAAAAAACCAAGAATAAATTTTTCACTAAAACAAAAAAAAACAGTAATGAACACACCACCAAGACAATATAAAAGATTTTAATCTAATTAAACACACAAATTCATGTAAAACAATCATAATTTGGAAATAAGGTACAAGAAACATATTTTTTTGTATGTATTTATTATTTTATTTTTTAAAAATAAATCTAAAACTAAGATGCATAGTACATGCCTTTCTTCGCAAAGATACCAAAAAAATTTACATGTTCATCATTGAAATGTTCCATGTTTTATTTATTTATAAACCCTATTATAACTAATATAGTTGTAGTAGTGTATTTTAACCAAGGGGAGGTAAAATATATATTTATATGTCAAAGTATTCAAAAAAAATACTTCCACTATAAATGGTGGACTAAATACCATTATAAATTTTATATATATATATTTATAAAATTCGTGATAAAGAAACCATTATTTTTTCTGTATAACTCAATGAAAATGCTGATGTGTTAAAAAATATAAACAACAGAAAATAATCTCAAGAATCATGAATAGGGTTTGGGTAATAATCGATTAAGGAAAATACTTATTGAGTAATAATACTAGTAGTTGAATGGTTAACCTCTTTATTGAATGGATTTTGAATTCATAACCTCAAAAAAATATTAATTAATCTACATCTCCATTAGATTAATCATATAGATTAATGAGTCTTGGAGTTGATCACCACAAGGAACATCAAACTATAACTGTTTTTTGAGAATTATAGTCAATTTTAATTACCCCAAAATATTCTATCATTTTGTAATTGATGAAGAAGAAATAAATTCAAGATCAATATTGCAGATTGGTCTTGAATTTATGAATCTGAAGAACAAGAGGTGTAAAATTATTATGATTATGTTTCAGAACTATTCTTGTCGATCAATTCCAAATATTAATCATGTTATATTTTGAAGAGGGAGAAAATAACTAACTAGTAGAATTAAAATCCCCACGCATGAAATTTTTAGTCCATGTTCAAAGTGGAAACAAAAATTTGTAATAGTTCAAGTTAAATAATGTAAATAGATTAACAGAGAAATGAATCTCCCTCTATAATCTCATTCTAGTACTCCGATTTTTTTATTAGTCTTCTCTCATACTCCATGATCACTAGGTCTCAAAAAAGTGACAGTTGTGAATGTATCATCTCCCCTTAATGAATGATATAGCCAATCCCCTGTATCATCCAAGTGTTTCAAATTTTTAAATTATTGGTCATACTCTCGTTAGTAACAAGAGTCTTCTACTGACTTTAGTTGGTTTTTTCTCATTCATAGAAAACATGTTGTTGTCAACTCCAATCCTTTTTACTTGATCATATCAATTATAATCCAATGGAATATGAAATTTGGAAAATAAATTTGGACAGGACGCTGGGTCTTGTTTGAAACTACACTGGTAAAATAGAGAAAATAAATAAAAAGTTTAAATAGAATATTCAAATTATAATTATATATATCTTTATGTACGATAATAGTTATAAAAATATTATTAATTATTTTTAGTTAAATAATTTAACAAATATAGTAATAAAATTATTAATTAAAATGTTTAATTAAATAATTTTATTAACATTATAAATGTTACTTAAAAATATTTATAAATGATAATTATTTTCTTTATTGAAAATATTAATTTATTAAGTTAATAATTTATAACAATTTATTTTATTAAACATTTTTATTAATATAGTATTATTAATTTTTTATTATGTTTATTTATATGTATTATTATTATACTAACATAAATATTAAATTAATAATGTTTTTATTTTCTATTTATTTATTCGATTAAATATTCAGTAATATAATTTTTTAAATTTATTATATTATATTAATAATTATTAATATCATTATTTTTTTTCATAATTTCATTTTTATTTTTAGTTTTATATAATTATTATATCTTAATATTTTTTATTTACTCTTCCATATTTAGAACCGCGGTCTATGGGTGGGGGTCCTTCTTTACTACAGGGTATCCCACAACTCTCTTCTTCTCTAGGGGTGACCCATGGTGGATTCTTCCCTTAATCTACTTGGCGGTGGTTGTGTCTTCATCGGTATGGTGGTTCCCATCGTCCTGACGGTGGCATTGGGTTCATCGAACAATTGTGTCCCTAACTCCTCCTCCATTACTTGGTGGTCAGTTGTAACCGTATTTGAAAACAAGTTGACAGTCAGTTGGCAGTGTATTCTTAAATCTTTGATGATTCCTAGTGTGTGATAGACCTATGAAAGAAGGGGGATTGTGGTGGGGGAATGATAAGTCTTCTTCGTATGGTGAGCTCAACCTTAGGGTTGAATCTTTTGTCCGAGTTTTTTTAAAAACCCATTGGGTGGAATTAGGGAAATGGGGGAACATGAAAATGTTAGGGATTTAGTGTCACGATAGATTGCGACCCTAATGTTGTTACATAGTCGGTGGTGACTCGTTTGTGGTGGTATGTAATTTTTAGCGAATTGTGAAGAGGACTACATGGTGGTGAGTCCCTATGTAGAGGCCTGGGTGTTTTGAGGCTTCCCTAGTAGTGAGTATTGGGGATGATGCGTATAGGTAGTGGTGGTGACTATAGGTTCACCGTTGGGTATTGGTTTACTCTGTGACTGTGAGTTAAGACAATCCATTTGGTTCCTAATGAGTCTAGAGAATTTTTCAAAGGGAGAGATTATGAGTGGAACAGTGAGTACCTATAACGGTCAGTAAAGACTCGCTATTTCATTCTTTTTCATTCTAGTGGTGAGACAAGGGGCTTCCCCCATTCTAAAATCAAAGTAAAATAAAAAATAAAATAAAAAATAAAACTAAGATAAAATAATAAAAATGATATTAAAAACACAGACTAAATAATTAAATAAAAAGAATTCTAATTCAAGATAAAAAACATAAACAAAACAAAATTTAATTAAAAATAAAAAACATTACAACAATTTCAAAAAACTGATTTTTTAATTAAAAACTGAGCGAAATAAAAAATTGGAGAAAATAAATAATTTGAACTCTTATATTAAATTGACAAAAAATGTTAAACTAAAAATAAATAAAATTAAATTTATGAATAAAAATTTGATGCTTATATTTTTTATTAAAGTTAAATTAAATATAATAAAGTAAAATTAGATTAAAAATAAAATAAAAGTGTTAGTTAATTAAATATAAATATAATAATAAAATATTTATACATACCGAAGAAAAAAGAGGAACATAAAAATACTATTTTAAATTAAATTTTTAAATAAAAAAAAATTAATAAATAATTTAAATTAAATATTACGAAAATAAAAACATAAGTGGATAAATTAGTAAATATAACTACTAAAAATGAAAATTTGAAATATTTAATAATAAATTCATAATTAGTTAATTAAAACATTAAAAACATAATAGAAATATGTGAAAAACCTAGTGATTTTAAGGCCACATAAATAATAATTTATGGAAAAAATTATTGAATAATACCCTCTTAAACACTTCCCATTTAATGTAGTGGCTTTTTTCTTCTTACCTCATATTTTTAATTAGATACCCCCATTGATCAACTTATCCATTCAAATGATACATGGCCATGATAACCTTTTTATGGTCCATGAAATATAGAACATGGAGCATCCTTTATAAATAATTAATCAATTTATTAGTAATTACTGGATCAAACAAAAAACCAATAGACAGTGGGTGTTTCTATATTAAAGGCTTGATAGTAAATTTTTCCTTCGTTTGATAATTTGGATGTCCATAGTGATTTAAGGTATCATTAAAAGCTAAAGAATGGTTGGTGATCATATTCCTAAGATTTCATATCCAAAATCCCATTTCATTTTGATTCTCTAAAGGATGATTGTGTGATTTCCTACAACATTCAGATTTAGCATGATTTATCATTGATATATCCATTGATTAAGTCCAAAAACTACAATGTGGGCAAAAATAATCATAGTGAGTAATCATGTAATCATTGAAATTCATTCATAATATGTCTAAATTTTGACTCATTGTCAATCTATGAAGCCAAATACCTAACCAAGTTAATTGATAGTAATCGTCTATTAAAAAACATCATATTGGTAAATTATGAAAATGTGAATTAACCCGTGAATATCCCATTACAGTTTCTAACTAGACGTGCAGTATTATGCCCACTCATCACGAACTAATGAAAACTGAGTTCATAGCTAATAATCCCCTTTCAGATTTTTTACCCCAATGTAATTTTTTGATTCATCATCCTTTACATTCAATTATCACTATTGGGATGTATTTTCTTAGAAATCAACCCCATTGTTTATTTACCAAGGCTTCGGGAATATTATTCTATACGTAGACTTATCATCAGGGTTCTAAAAAAATTTATCTATCCTAATATCTAAAAATAAATGAACCATTCTCTAATACCAACAAAGGTGATCCATGTATTACATACATATATGTTACATCCTTTTCGATGATTACTTAGTACATATCCTAATAATAAATTCCTTATATTAGTAAAGGTTTAGTTAATTTGGAGACTACATTAATAATAATCTTATTTCCTGAATGATCTTCAAAATGACTCCAAACTCTCTTCTCACATTGTACACTTCCTAGAAATAAAATGCTTAAAACCATTTTCCACAACGTAGAGAAAGGATATATTATAAAAGGTCCATATCATATGCTCTATAAGGGAAAACATAAGTTACATCATTCAATGATAATAATGACAATTAGATAAGAATATGTGTATAAGAACTTGATCATAAATTAAAATAATCATACCCAATTAGTGGATGATCATTATCCAAAAATCATTGAATAAGTCTTTGTAAAAAAAGACAGAATACATAAGTGTTTAGAATCATTAATAATAATAATTTATTGGTGATTAGAACATATCATAAAAATAAGTCATAAGTTTTTGGCATACACATAAGTAATAAAAATCATATCATTAGTCAAGGATAAAATCCAAGAATTTCTTAGTGGATTGAGTTAACTACAACAGTCCTTCATTTCGTTAGACAAGGTTCACTCCCAAGACTTTCCTATTGGGAATATTCCCTTAATGAACTAGTTCCACTCCCCATTCCAGTTCTTATTATCACATGAGGTGTCTATTTGTGCACAATTCATTAGAGGACACGACAATTCTAATCCCACCTATCATGTAATTAAAATCGTTAATATTTGCTCCGCAAGATCATTAAAAATTAATAATTTCATCATATCATAACCCATGTAATGGAAAAAAGGTTCATACACACTTCATCATTTCATCATAGCATTACCCCTGAAAAAAATAGTGGGTTTCATAATGGTTTTATCAATACATAATAAATGTATAGGAAAGAGACATGTCACATAGAATTATCCAAAAATCATTATCATTATAATCTATCCACAGAAATAAATTACATAGTATCATAATTTTGTATCCATATTAGTTGATAAAAATCTTTCAACTTTGTTGATATATATGAAAAATACCAATCCAAGAATATTCAAAACATTTTTTTAAAAAAAGAATAAATTCATCCTTTTATTTTAGTAAAATTTTAAATAAAATTTTCCATAATATTGTGAAAATTATATTTTGAAAATATAAATGTCAAATTATAAAGTAATAATTACTGAAAATATTGTTTATAATGGTGATAAATTCTATTATACTATTTTTATAAAAATTATATATTTATTTTACACTTTCAAAAAGTCAGAATTACTTGTTTGGAAAATGATTCCATAAAAAATGTATTTAAAAATTTGGGAATAAAATAATAGTTAATGAAAATAACCTTAATAAAACATTTGATGTGAAGTTAAAAACTTCCATAAAATATTTTGAGGATCATGGATATAGAAGAAAAATGTTGAAATCCAAAGTGGAAATAAGGTTAAATTTTCTTTAAACAAATTATTGGTAATTTTAAGTACCAAAGCGAGTAAAATAGTACTAATAAATAGAAAAATAAATGTATGAGTAGAGAATAAAGAAATATGTTGATTATAAAGGATAATATCTTTAAAATTTATTTCAATTTGAATTTAGAATATAATATCTTGAAAAGAAATGAGATTATGACTTAAACCCTTACCTTAAGTCACACCTTTCTATATATTCAATGAAATATCATATTTCATAAAGATTCATTTATTATAAATATATGGAAAACCAAATTCATATATAACATACTATTTATCATTCCTTTATAATTTATAATTATACTTTTAATATTAATTTATTCATTAAAATGAATATTTGAGTGAAAAATTGTATGTCTTCCATTCATGTTTCAGATCGATGATTCTGGTAACAGAACATTGGATATAGATTAATTATATCTATAATGTTAATAATTTTATAATAATTAAATTTATTTTTGATATATATTTTTTTATTATTTTTCATATAAATCAGTGATTAAAAAAATGCATCACCTCATGGAGGTGGTATTACACACGTACGCACAAGAAATTTTATTATTTTTTAATGTATGGAAATTTTAGAATGGATATAATATATTATAATTCTAGAAAAAATTATTAATTTCATAAATTTTATGTTTATATATAAAATCCATCATAATAAATAACCATGAATGACATTGAGGTAAAATGAATCGTGCCTTGGTGTTGAAATGATAGTACCCAAGATTTACATTTTTATTTACAAATTGATGGAAATGATATGGAAAATGGTTTTACCATAAAATTAATAACATATAATTATATTATAAAATTTTATAAATTATTTTATGATGGATACAATAGATTTATAAGAAGTATAATAACAATGAAAATTGAAAAATAGTAGTAAGAACATATACCTCTTCTTTGATAAACCTCCATTGAATATATTATTAAGGGGACCTGGGATAGTATTTTAATAATTGAAAAATCCAATAAGACATAAATAAGGAAATTGATAAGATATTTGGGCAGTGTATTAATCTATAGGGATAATGTGGTGTAGATAAGAGAGGAGAGGGGGATCACATATGTATGTGAGGGGAGTTGTATACTAGTAATTATTAAGAATATTAAAATATAATAAAGTCACATTTAAGAGAAAGGGGCTCAAATTTAGAACCTTTTTTAAGAGAAGGTGAGATATATTCGAAATATATTAATAAAATTGGATTTAAAAAAGTATTTACGTAACTTTTTCTATTATCTCTTTAGTTTAACGCCTCATTAACCCCTTTTAACATTTACCAAAGCAATGAATTTTTACCTTGGTAAAAATTCATACAAAATATATATTTTCTAAAATTAAAATAATATTGATAATTTAAATAAAAATATTCTATACAATTTACAAGAATATATTTCCAATATTTTTAGATATTTATTTTAATATAAGTGTGGAAAACACACAAAAAAATTGTATTTTAAAAAAAGTAAATTTTTATCATAAAACGTTATTTTCTTTTATTCATTCCATGTAAAAACAATTAGATGATTATTAAAATGGTTTATGGAATATATTATCTAAAAATATTGTTATCATAATTCCTCAAAAGGAACTAATTTAATTTATTAATATAAAAATTAATTATGTTCACAAAATTTATATTTTTGAAATACGTCTCTTCTTACATTCAAATACTTCGACATTATTTAATAACCAATTAAAAACTAACGATAACATTTTATATATATAGATATATTAAATTTTCAAAAAAAAATTAGGTCATATACATACATTACAATACAATTAATAGGTGATAATGATCAAATTTAATTATATTTTTTTAATATTATATCTTGGTTCATTTAAACGTGTTTTTTCATGCAAATAATTAAATCAAATTAACCAAATTTATTTAAACTGAATATATCATACACTTTTAGGTTGGTTCATCTTCAATATGGGTTAAAATTTGATAAATGCACATATTGTAAATTTATAAATTATGTATTCTCTTTAAAAAAATTAACTTGTGGAAAATAAGTTAGATGAAACTAATAAAGGGTTATAATTACAGGATTCACTATTATCAAAGTAAAGTAAAAATGGAATTAAAGGAAATTATTTTAAAAGATAATTCCTCATTAATAATAATATATTTATATCATGGTGCTTATATATATAATTTTGTGACTCTTGTATTGGATGTTGTTAATACCACATCAATTTCTATTTTATTCAGGTATCTAGTACAATCACATCTGATTTAAACAAGTATGAATGATCAAATGGAATATCATGGTTTGAAATTAAATGTATAATTTTCTAGGGTTGTAAATTTTTATGGCTTGAATATTGAAAAATAAAGTATTATTAGACTTGGAAAGTGGTTATGTGTTTCATGTTGTTTCAGTTGAAAAATGATTGGTTGAGTAAAGATTACAGAACTCTATTTTCTATCTGTTCGAGTTGTACCACGATGTACTTACCAGAAAAAATGTTATTTATGGGAAGGAATAAATAATGAAATCAATAATTTTACTATGAAATGATAAACTTTTCAATAGGTTAAAATTGTGTGTACATTCTTGAATGGGATTGTTTATCCATTGAATGATCATGATTGGAAATGAGAAAATATATCCATTGATTTTCTGGTTGGATTACCAAATAAATCTCTTGTTAATAATTGAATTAGGGTAATTTTTATTCATTTTACTAATTCTTTACATTTCTTCTTACTCAATATGTTAATTTTGTTGAAAATTATATAAGATATCATGTTAAAGAGATAGTAAGGTATCATGTAGTACCTCTCTCTATTGTATTAGGTCGTGATCCAAATTTTACAAACATTTTAATAATGGAATTCTGAAATCATTGTGTATGGAATAAAATTTTTCCACTTCTTTTCAAATTCAATATAAGTGATAATTAGATAAATCAATTTATTCATTAGAGGATAAGGCTTGGTATTACTCACAAAATTACACGGGATGTTGGGAACAAAATCATTCTTTAGTGTTTTTTTAGTTAGAGTTTTCATTCGAGTATAAAAATGAATCAATTTTGGGAATTATATGGAAATTCAAGTAAAAATATATCATTTTGGTCTTATTTATATGGTAGAATTTTTACTATTATGAATTTTTTAGATGATGTAGTTGATAAGGTGAAAATTATTTAACACCACATGAGGGTACCATAGAGCATGTATAAGGGTTATAAAAATTACTAGAGTAATGATATCTGTAACACCCCAGACTTTTATGAGAAATATTTTGTTTTTAAATCATCAAAGGAATCTTTCAATACACACAACACTAGATTGGATTGCTTTACACTCAATCGTGGCCTTCCTCGATAGCTTGTGTCGTACGCAATACCGAGTTTCACTAAACAACGATATGCTATAAAAATATTATTAAAACTAGCCGTTATGAATAGAAATAACAACTTTTTGAAATTTTATAAATTTTATTTTTCAAAATGGACTTCATTTTTGGATTCGGAATATCAAAATTAGCATAGGGTGAAATTTTGGTATTTTTCTGAAAACATTCAATTTTTGATGAATAGTTAAACCACTAAGTGGTAGTTAAAAAACGAAATTTTTCATAAAACATAATTTTACCGCTTCTGTGAGTGGAATTTTGAAAATCCGAGAGACACGGTTAATATCAAGTACTATAATGTGGTTCAATGAGATGAAAATAATTTTTGGTTAATAGTAACTTTTTACTTTTTTTACCACGGTTAAAAGTAAATAGGGTAGTTAAGGGTAAAAATGATATTATTATTACCTTAACACATGTCCTAATTCTATTGGATAAGTGTAATTCGACCAAGAACAACCTTAGGAAGAAAATATGACCATTTAGGCCCACTTGGATTAGATTAGGACATTTATTATTAATTTATTTAAAGAAGGGTTAAAATAGTTAAAATCAATGTTTAATAAGTAAATCATTTTTAATATGGGGTTATACATAAGATAAATTCGACTATAAATATTCATTAGAAAGCTAAAAATATTTCCTACATAATGGTAGTTTATTTATAATTTTTAGACCTTAAATAATTTAATTTATTTATGAAACAATTATGATGCAGTAATTACCATAATAGTGAAAAATTTGAATAATTGATATTATAAATACACAAATAAATATAATTTGAGACGTTTTATGAATTCCACTAATTCTCTAGGTTAATATGACATGTTAGTATTTATTTAATTAACTTTTTTTGAAATAATAATTGTGTTATGATTTTCAAAAAAATCAATTACTAAATAGTGTCAAAATTGACATAAAATAGTTTTTAAAACAAATAATATATTATTAATTGTTATTTTATTCCTAAAAATATTTGGTTCGGAAAAATGACTTATATAAGGTTATATATATTAATAATAAACAACTTGGGGTTCGTTTGGCTTGTTATAGTAAGTTTATTAACCATATAGTGTAAGAACACAAGAAGACACGGTAAAAGTAAAATTATTTAACTTAATGTTAAATCTAAATGATAAGGTTAAAATAGGAACCTAAACTTTTCTAAATTATATTGAATGAGATTATTTCGACCCATTCCCAAATTTTCTTCGAAATAAATAAATTTGGAGCTATTTAAAACAGAATTTGTCTTTATAATAAAATAATATTTTTAGTTATTCCAAAGGTACCCCTCTCCTCCCTTATAAAAAGGCACCTCCTCCCTCTCTTCCTCACACCACTTTGAGCCTTCAAGATCGGCAAAAACCTGCCAATTTCTTCTCTCCACTTCCCTAGAGACATACTAGAGGTCCTGGTCTTCTTAAAAGACCAATTTTAGTGCCCTAGAAGGTGGTCTCAAAGAAGCGCTTCAATGAAGAGGTAATGTCCGTTACCGATTCTTTCATCTTTATTTATTCTTCCACTTCTTCTTCTTTAGATGTTTCATTATGAAGTAATAACATCAGTATCACTCATATACTGATATGTTATTCTAAGTATGAAACAACCCTATTTCAACATCTATCCATCCTACGGAAAATGAAATCACCGCGTGTGCGTACGTACGGAATACCGTCTCCCCGCCGTGGTGTAATATATTTTCCCCCACCACCTTACTTGGATGGGTATAATGGTGTAAATAATGACTATATATGATTATTTTAAAATGATATAGATTCTTAAATAGTATACATACACTCCAATACAATACCACGATGATGGGAACAATATCATCGCTCGTGTGTACGTATGGAATACCGTCTCCACGATGTGATGTGATTCGTTGTACATGATCATCACTGCATAATAATTATATAATTAATTGAATGAATAAATATGATATATAGTACATTAATACCATTCTGGAAATTATGTATCTATAACATAAAGAGAAGAATAATAATTTATTCGACAAAACACGCATAAGAACAAAAAGTTATAAACACCCGAATAACAAGTAGCAATGAAATATTACTACTAAGATGCTAAGAATATGACCATATATGATATCATAACAATAATTATGATTCTGGAATAAGTCAATAATATTATTTAAATCATTATACAGGAGGTTTGGACACTTACGATGTAACGCCCCGACCCCAGCTACCCAGAGTCGGTGCATTAATTAAATAACATTGGCATGATCACAAGAAAGATCAAATCCCGAAAGACCGATTGGTTTAGTAGCCTTGGAAACACTAGATATAATCATAAAGATTTACATTACATTTCAAAGTGAAAAACTACTACAACAACAAAGTCTTCATATCCACACTATTAACCCCTCATAATATCCCTGCAAGTCATTCATAATTTACTTCTTCACTACCTGGGAAAAATAAAACATAGAAAAGGGGTGAGCTCAAATACCCAGTAAGGATAACAATATAGAAGAAACTTTCATAAATAAAAATAAACATTTAAGGCAATGTATAACTAAAACAAAAGCCTTTTAAACTTGAACATTTAACATAGTATGGCATAAATAAAATGAAATAATGCCATTTACTTATTCACATGGATATTCTACTAATCGAATAATCACATGAAAAAATCAATAACCACTTTCATAATGTTGGAATGCATAATGCCAGACTATCATAACCACATAGCCAAGGCCTCGTGCCAAGACTACAAATAAGATTTTGTCAATGCCTTGTGCCAAGACACTAGTTTGTCTCATGAGACCTACCGATGCATCGAGGAGCTATAGCGGGCTCCACCCGTCACTTATTAAGTCCAATGCATTCCCATATGAAAAGGTTTAAACATAACATAAACATTCGTATTAAAACTAGCATACGAAATGTCAATACTTTCACAATAAACTATGAATGGTATAAAAATAGCACATCCACAGTCAAACATATCACAAAACCTTCAATACAATATAGAAGTTTTGTATCATAATAAATCAACTTCAAATAATCTTAAAATCCATCAAAGGATGTTGACATAGATGAAATCAAAATTCTTTTTAAAGAAATATCTCCTTTTATTTTGAAATCATTTAAGATCCATATAAAATAAAACATTTTCTTTGAAAATATTCTTATAAGCTTGTATGGAAAGCTTCGACGATTTTATAACGGCGGAAAATAACCGCACCCGCCGTATAAGTTAAAAAAACATTCTTACCTCAATTCTGTCGAAAAGGTTAAAAAGGACATTGTTTTGAAAACGACGGAAAGATTCCTTTATAAACCTCTTATAAAAAGGTCAAACAAGGGTATAAATGACTTTAACCCATATTCTTGTAAATAGTAAAAATGTTTTGAAATACTTTTTTAAGAAAACATGGATGTGGATGATAAAGAGATCCCAGTAGATTATTACGTATAAACAACCTCGGATAATGAAGAGATTGTGAAATAACCCTTACCTTGTACTTTTCCTTGGTTGGGGTAGGTTAACCTCCTGTATAATGGTGAAATAATTGTTATTAAATTATACAAGAATCATATATATTAATATGATATCATATATGATCTTTTAACATTGATTTATTAATAATATCTTAGAATTATCATCGTTTCGGGTGTTAACTTACTCATTTTCTTTTATATGTTTTGTTACATAAGCCATGGTTGTTGTATCTTATTCATATCCAGAATGCTATCTAGTACTTAAACATCATTTTTAAATCATCAAATGATAATTATACTTGAATGGTTACGATAGAGAATGAATCTCATCGCGTTCGTGGAGACGGTAGTCCGTACGTACGCACGAGCGACAATATCATTCTTTTGATATTAAAATAATATATAAATGAATTGTATATCATATATACAGAATCATTAACATGTTATATTTATTATTTACATGAGTTACACATCATTATTATACCCATCCAAATAATATTATATTGAATAACAATTACACCACGACGTGGAGACGGTAAGCCGTACGTACGCACGTATGGTGACATGTTATTCAAAGGGTGGATAGAATACTGAATATGGTTGTACCATACTTATAATAACATCATAGTATATGTTAGATACTGGAGTTATTATTTTAGAATGGTAAGAACAAAGGAAGAAGAAGTGGAAGAAGAAATGAACTTAGAAAAAGGTGGTGAAATCATTACCTCTTCTTCGGGTTCTTCCTTTTGATTTGATCAAAAGGGATCCTTAGGTTGGCTTTCTGATCAAACTAAGGACTCTAGGTTGTAGTGAGGGATGTTGGGAGATTATTTGGGCAGAGTTTGGCCGAACCAAAATGCTTTGAAGGTGTGAAGAAATGAGAAGGAGGAGTGCCCTTTTATAAGAGGGGTGAGGGGCACCTTTGGAAAAGCTAGAAATATTAATTTATAATAAATTCATATTCGGTTTCCAAAGGCTCCAAAGTTGACTATTCAAAGGATGAGGTAGGGATAGGTCGAAAACAACTCATCCAATAGAATTTAGACAGGTTTGGGTACTTATATTAACCTTATCTTTAAGTATTAACTCTAAGTTAATTAGTTTCACTTTTACAATGTCTCTTTGTATTTTTATATATTATGGTTAATAAACATACTATATAAATCCAAGCGACCCCCAAGTGGTCCATTAATGATTAACCTATCATAATATAAGTCTCTTTGCCGAACCGTATATTTTTAGGAATTTAATATCAATTAATAATATAATATTTGTTTTAAGAACTCTTTTATGTCAATTTTGACACTATTCAATAGTTGATTTTTGTGAAACTCATAACAGATTGATTACTTCGAGAAAAGTCCTTTAAATCAATACTAATATATCATATTAGCCTATAAAATTAGTTTAATTCATTAAAAGTTTCATATTATATATATTTGGGTATTTATAATATCCATTATTTTAATTTTTCACTATTATAGTAATTACTGCCTCATCATTGTGTCATAAATAAAATAACTTATTTAATGTCTAAAAATTATAAATAAAATATCATTATGTAGGAAATCTTTTTGTCTTTCTAATGAATATTTATAATCTAAAATCCAACATGTATAACCCTATGTAAAAATTGTTGTTCTAAAAGATATATGCTTGTGTCATTTTTGTATTCATTTTGACTTAATTAAAATAAAGTGTCATTATCACTTACAAGTGGATCCATGGGGTCCCAAAATAGACCCAAAGATGCCCATGGTCGACTATGTATCAACCAATAGGGTTAAGACACGTTTTAGGGTAATTTAGTATTATTATAATATTATTTTTTAAACCCTTATTTACCGGATTTACCCTTAACCATGGTAAATAAAATATTTACCGCAGTAATTATTCAAAATGTCTAAAAATAAAAGTTACCTATTTACACAATTTGAACATCCTGATTCCAAATATGGAATCCATTTTTCTAAATTCAAAACACAGAAGTGGCAGAAATTAATTTAAAATTAATTCCCGCTGTCAAAACAAAAAGCGTGTTTTTAAGAGATAATAACTACCAAAAGATTGACACTTGTTTATGTTCGGTTTAATTGTAAAATTATGTCCAATGACCAACATTATATTAAATGGTAAAAATATATTCTAAATATACTTTAAAACCACTCAAATTCATAATTTATCAATATTACTTAGTTTGATTAAAAAAGTTGTTTTTAATTAAAATTTAGTAATTTTCACTATTCATCAAAATATAAAAGTTATCCGAAAAGTACCAAAATTTCACCCTAGGATAATTTCGATATTCCGAATCCAAAAATGAAGTCCATTTTGAAATATAAAATATATATGATTTCAAAAAGTAGGTATCACTATTTACAACGGCTAGTTTAATTAGTTGTGGTGTGTGTTAGAACTCGAGGTTGCGTACAACACACGCTATCGCATTATTCGAAGGGAAACGTACCGTAGAAGCTTGGGGTGTTACATTCTCCTCTCCTTCAAATAATTGTGTCCTCGCAATTTCTAGGGTATTACTGCATAAAAAGACTCGGGTGGTTCTTCATCATAAGTTCCTCGGGTTCCCACGTTGCCTCTTCCATCTTATGATTTCTCCACAAAACTTTTACCAGACGCGTCGTCCGGTTTCTCAGCACTTGTTCTCTCATATCAAGAATCTTGGTGGGCTCTTCGCAATAAGACCGATCGGGTTCCAGTTCTAAATCTTCATAGGTGAGTACATGTGTTGGGTCAGGCATGTATTTCCTCAACAGAGATACGTGGAACACATCGTGAACTTTTGAGAGACTTGGCGGCATTGCCAATCGGTAAGCTACAGCCCCAATTCGTTCTAGAATTTCGAATGGTCCGATGTACCTGGGACTCAATTTACCTTTCTTACCAAAACGTATGACTCCCTTCCACAGAGATACCTTTAGGAAAACATGATCACCAACTTGAAATTCCAAATCCTTCCTTCGATTATCGGCATAGCTCTTCTGCCTACTTTGAGCTGCTTTGATGTGACTTTGGATTACCTTTACCTTTTCCATCGTTTCCTCCACCAGTTCTGGACCTACAAGTTTTCTTTCACCGACGTCATCCCAACAGGTTGGTGTATGACATCTCTTTCCGTATAACGCTTCATATGGTGCCATCTGAATACTCGAATGGAAGCTATTGTTATAGGAAAATTCTACCAGAGGTAAATATTGATCCCACATACCCTGAAAGTCAAGTGAGCAAGATCTCAACATGTCTTCTAAGGTTTGAATAGTCCGTTCTGATTGTCCGTCTGTCTGAGGGTGGTAAGCAGTGCTCAAATGAAGTTCAGTATCCAGGGATTTCTGAAGACTTTTCCAAAATCTTGAAGTAAAACGTGGGTCACGATCAGAAACAATCGATAGGGGTACTCCATGAAGTCTCACAACTTCATTAATATATAGTCTTGCTAGACGTTCCAGGGGTAGATCTTCACTTATAGCAAGAAAATGTGCTGACTTGGTAAGACGATCAACAATCACCCATATTGCATCGTTCCTTCTAGGAGTCTTTGGTAGCCCCATGACAAAGTCCATCGTAATATTGTCCCATTTCCACTCCGGTATGGGAAGAGGTTGCATGACTCCTCCAGGCTATTGCCTTCCAGCTTTCACTTGTTGACAAACCATACATCTTGACACAAAATCAGCAATCTCCCTCTTCATGTTGTCCCACCAAAAATGTTCCTTCAAATCTCTATACATTTTGGTGCTCCCAGGGTGTATAGAGAAATTGGAACTATGAGCGTCATCCAACAATTCCCTTTTTAGATCAGGTATATTGGGAACACAAAGTCTCTTCCCTAATTTCAAAATCCCATCTTCATACACAAAGTCTCTCAATCTCCCATCATTCACAGCTTTAATCTTCTTCTGAAATTCTTCATCATCGGTCTGAGAACTCTTAATCTTTTATAGTAAAGATGGTTTGGCAACCATTTGAAAAAGCATTGATGTTTCACCTTCCCTGGTTATTCCCATGTCCATCTTCACTAGCTCCATGAAAATTGGATCCCTTTCAATTCTCATATTGTTCAAAACTCCATGGTCTTTTCTACTCAAAGCATCTGCCACCTTGTTTGCCTTCCCTGGGTAGTAGTGTATCGTACAATCATAATCCTTGAGTAATTCAAGCCATCTCCTTTGCCTCATGTTGAGTTCTTTTTGTGATAAAATATACTTCAAACTCTTGTGATCAGTATAAATCTCACATTTTTCACCACACTTGTAACAGACTCCCATTCCCTTCAGGCAAGCACCGGGGTGTTTCTTCCCGCACTTACCACAAGATGGATATTCAACCTTTCCCTTCTTCCCCTTATTTCCATTCCCAGATTGATCAGCAGGTCTCTTCTTCTCTTGCTTTGCTTTAAAGTCATAAGACTTAGAGAATTCCTTTTCGGTCTTGATAGCACATGAGACAATGTCTTCGTACGATGAAAAGGACTGTGAGACTAATGCTCGACGGAGAAATGGTTTTAACCCATCAAAGAAACGATCAATCTTACTTCTTGGGTTGCGAATATAATCTCCAGCATACCTCGCTAACCTTGTAAAATTAGCCTCATACTTTGTGACATTATCATCCTCCTTTTGTCTCAGACTCAGAAATTGCCTTTCCATATCTGCTCGATGGTCGCGAGGAAAGTATTTTTCTAAAAACAGATCTTTGAACTCCCTCCATTACATGTTTGATACTTCATCATCTTCCTTCATGTTTTGAATCAATGACCACCATTGATCAGCATCTCCAGTGAGGCGGTAAACTGCCATGGTAACTTTTTCCCTTTCACTACTCCCCAAAGCCTGAAATATTTTCTCTAGGGAAAATATCCATTGCTCAGCTACTAAGGGATTTGTACTCCCATTGAACGTTGGTGGTTGTTGTCTCATGAATCGATCTAACATTGATCCTCCACGCTGCGGATCAGGGTGCTCCATACGGGTAAGGTTATTATTCATAACCTGAGTAAGTTGTCCCAGTACGGTGATTAGCTGATCAGCACCAGTTGCATCACCAGCCCCACTATAATTATCTTGAGCAGGAGGGCAATCCCTACATGGAGTGCGTGCATTGATACGGTTTCCATTTCTTCCACTAGGCGCCATTTCTAAACAATGGCATAAACTAGATCAGTTTATGAATCAAAATACATAATCCCATACTTATAAAACACTTAACATAAATTGAACTATTTATGGATATAATCCATAATCATAAAAATGTTTTCTTTGAGGAAGTATATACTCATAAACCCTTCATAATGATTTGTAAAGAAAGTGAGAGTTATCCTAAGCATATCCCCCGGGAGTGTCGTAACCAAGAGTGCAGCAAGGCCCGTTGTCGTGCACCAGTTCCCGTTCGAGTCTAGCTCAAAGCGGTGTTTTCGGGTTTTACCCCTAGGTACATCTGTGCCAGAGCCGCCTCTACCTGCTCGTATCCAGACAGGGATGTATTGCTCGGAAAACTCACAAAATCTCTACAATACCAAAATTCTAGGAAGTTCTTCTATACTAATCCTCAAAGTTCATCTTAGGTCTACGTGCTCTAATCAGAGTTTATCTAAATCTAGCTTCCAAGGTTTGTACTAAACTTCCTCTGATGCCAACTGTAACGCCCCGACCCCAGCTACCCAGAGTCGGTGCATTAATTACATAACATTGGCATGATCACAAGAAAGATCAAATCCCGAAAGACCGATTGGTTTAGTAGCCTTGGAAACACTAGATATAATCATAAAGTTTTACATTACATTTCAAAGTGAAAAACTACTACAACAACAAAGTCTTCATATCCACACTATTAACCCCTCATAATATCCCTGCAAGTCATTCATAATTTACTTCTTCACTACCTGGGAAAAATAAAACATAGAAAAGGGGTGAGCTCAAATGCCCAGTAAGGATAACAATATAGAGGAAACTTTCATAAATAAAAATAAACATTTAAGGCAATGTATAACTAAAACAAAAGCCTTTTAAACTTGAACATTTAACATAGTATGGCATAAATAAAATGAAATAATTCCATTTACTTATTCACATGGATATTCTACTAATCGAATAATCACATGCAAAAATCAATAACCACTTTCATAATGTTGGAATGCATAATGCCAGACTATCATAACCACATAGCCAAGGCCTCGTGCCAAGACTACAAATAAGATTTTGTCAAGGCCTTGTGCCAAGACACTAGTTTGTCTCATGAGACCTACCGATGCATCGAGGAGCTATAGCGGGCTCCACCCGTCACTTATTAAGTCCAATGCATTCCCATATGAAAAGGTTTAAACATAACATAAACATTCGTATTAAAACTAGCATACGAAATGTCAATACTTTCACAATAAACTATGAATGGTATAAAAATAGCACATCCACAGTCAAACATATCACAAAACCTTCAATACAATATAGAAGTTTTGTATCATAATAAATCAACTTCAAATAATCTTAAAATCCATCAAAGGATGTTGACATAGATGAAATCAAAATTCTTTTTAAAGAAATATCTCCTTTTATTTTGAAATCATTTAAGATCCATATAAAATAAAACATTTTCTTTGAAAATATTCTTATAAGCTTGTATGGAAAGCTTCGACGATTTTATAACGGCGGAAAATAACCGCACTCGCCGTATAAGTTAAAAAAACATTCTTACCTCAATTCTGTCGAAAAGGTTAAAAAGGACATTGTTTTGAAAACGACGGAAAGATTCCTTTATAAACCTCTTATAAAAATGTCAAACAAGGGTATAAATGACTTTAACCCATATTCTTGTAAATAGTAAAAATGTTTTGAAATACATTTTTAAGAAAACATGGATGTGGATGATAAAGAGATCCCAGTAGATTATTACGTATAAACAACCTCGGATAATGAAGAGATTGTCAAATAACCCTTACCTTGTACTTTTCCTTGGTTGGGGTAGGTTAACCTCCTGTATAATGGTGAAATAATTGTTATTAAATTATACAAGAATCATATATATTAATATGATATCATATATGATCTTTTAACATTGATTTATTAATAATATCTTAGAATTATCATCGTTTCGGGTGTTAACTTACTCATTTTCTTTTATATGTTTTGTTACATAAGCCATGGTTGTTGTATCTTATTCATATCCAGAATGATATCTAGTCCTTAAACATCATTTTTAAATCATCAAATGATAATTATACTTGAATGGTTACGATGGAGAATGAATCTCATCGCGTTCGTGGAGATGGTAGTCCGTACGTACGCACGAGCGACAATATCATTCTTTTGATATTAAAATAATATATAAATGAATGGTATATCATATATACAGAATCATTAACATGTTATATTTATTATTTACATGAGTTACACATCATTATTATACCCATCCAAATAATATTATATTGAATAACAATTACACCACGACGTGGAGACGGTAAGCCGTACGTACGCACGTATGGTGACATGTTATTAAAAGGGTGGATAGAATACTGAATATGGTTGTACCATACTTATAATAACATCACAGTATATGTGAGATACTGGAGTTATTATTTTAGAATGGTTAGAACAAAGGAAGAAGAAGTGGAAGAAGAAATGAACTTAGAAAAGGGTGGTGAAATCATTACCTCTTCTTCGGGTTCTTCCTTTTGATTTGATCAAAAGGGCTCCTTAGGTTGGCTTTCTGATCAAACTAAGGACTCTAGGTTGTAGTGAGGGATGTTGGGAGATTATTGGGGCAGAGTTTGGCCGAACCAAAAGGCTTTTAAGGTGTGAAGAAATGAGAAGGAGGAGTGCCCTTTTATAAGAGGGGTGAGGGGCACCTTTGGAAAAGCTAGAAATATTAATTTATAATAAATTCAAATTCGGTTTCCAAAGGCTCCAAAGTTTACTATTCAAAGTATGAGGTAGGGATAGGTCGAAAACAACTCATCCAATAGAATTTAGACAGGATTGGGTACTTATATTAACCTTATCTTTAAGTATTAACTCTAAGTTAATTAGTTTCACTTTTACAATGTCTCTTTGTATTTTTATATATTATGGTTCATAAACTTACTATATACATCCAAGCGACCCCCAAGTGGTCCATTAATGATTAACCTATCATAATATAAGTCTCTTGGCCGAACATTAGATTTTTAGGAATTTAATATCAATTAATAATATAATATTTGTTTTAAGAACTCTTTTATGTCAATTTTGACACTATTCAATAGTTGATTTTTGTGAAACTCATAACAGATTGATTACTTCGAACAAAGTCCATTAAATCAATCCTAATATATCATATTAGCCTATAAAATTAGTTTAATTCATTAAAAGTTTCATATTATATTTATTTGGGTATTTATAATATCAATTATTTTAATTTTTCACTATTATAGTAATTACTGCATCATCATTGTGTCATAAATAAAATAACTTATTTAATGTCTAAAAATTATAAATAAAATATCATTATGTAGGAAATATTGTTATCTTTCCAATGAATATTTATAATCGAAAATCCAACATGTATAACCATATGTAAAAATTGTTGTTCTAAAAGATATATGCTTGTGTCATTTTTGTATTCATTTTGACTTAATTAAAATAAAGTGTCATTATCACTTACAAGTGGATCCATGGGGTCCAAAAATAGACCCAAAGATGCCCATGGTCGACTATGTATCAACCAATAGTGTTAAGACACGTTTTAGGGTAATTTAGTATTATTATAATATTATTTTTTAAACCCTTATTTAACGGATTTACCCTTAACCATGGTAAATAAAATATTTACCGCAGTAATTATTCAAAATGTCTAAAAATAAAAGTTACCTATTTACACAATTTGAACATCCTGATTCCAAATATGGAATCCATTTTTCTAAATTCAAAACACAGAAGTGGCAGAAATTAATTTAAAATTAATTCCCGCTGTCAAAACAAAAAGCGTGTTTTTAAGAGATAATAACTACCAAAAGATTGACACTTGTTTATGTTCGGTTTAATTGTAAAATTATGTCCAATGACCAACATTATATTAAATGGTAAAAATATATTCTAAATATACTTTAAAACCACTCAAATTCATAATTTATCACTATTACTTATTTTGATTAAAAAAGTTGTTTTTAATTAAAATTTAGTAATTTTCACTATTCATCAAAATATAAAAGTTATCCGAAAAGTACCAAAATTTCACCCTAGGATAATTTCGATATTCCGAATCCAAAAATGAAGTCCATTTTGAAATATAAAATATATATGATTTCAAAAAGTAGGTATCACTATTTACAACGGCTAATTTAATTAGTTGTGGTGTGTGTTAGAACTCGAGGTTGCGTACAACACACGCTATCGCATTATTCGAAGGGAAACGTACCGTAGAAGCTTGGGGTGTTACATATGAGGAAAATCGGACCTAAGGTAAGGGAATTATCACAATCTCATTTTTATCCAAGATTGTTTATACTCTGAAATTTACTGGGGTGTATTTTATCATCCACATCCATGTTTCCTCAATATTTAATATTATTTCCATCCACCTAAAATTTTATAAATCCAATTTTACCCTTCGGTAAGTTTTTAGTAAAAGATATGAAAGGAATCTTTTTTCGTTTTTCATACGAGGTACTTTTTGACTTTTCCGACAAAAGTACGAGAAGAATGTTTTTTTAACTTATACGGCATGAATAGATTTTTAAAAAATTATTTCCAAGAAGCATCCTTTACATGTTTTCAAGTTAATTTTTAATCAAATTCTTTTAGTTTAAAATTGTATAACATGTTAATAAAGGAAAATGTATTTGAATTAGAAATGATATTTTCCTCAAGAATGGAGTTCAAGTGTTATATCAAAATTATTTTCCATCTAAGATAATATAGGGTTCTGTATCTATCCCTACTATTACATTGATTTTATTATGTTGTGATGGAATTATTTTTATGAATTCCTTTATCTTATATGAATTGTTTTATGATGTCATGTTGTTTAATAATCCCATTTTTATTACATGGGTTATGCAATTATGTATGATTTATTATATTGTAGCACACATAAAAATGGTATCATTATGAGATGGGTGGTACCTATGTCTCCCTCCAATGCATTGGGTAAAGATTTTATATCTCATGATATAGACATGGCTGGAATGCCAGGTTATACCGGTTCAGTGAAACAGGACTGAAACGAGGAGTGAACTCGGTTTAGAAATGGACTTTGTCCACTAAGATAGTCTTGGAAATGAGTCTTGACTATAAGAAATGATTCTCTATGATTATGTGATTATGCCAAAAAGTTTCTTGTTTTATTTTATGATTATTGGGATTTCATTTCACTACTATTATTTATCCCATGTTATGAAATTATTCTCTCTTTTTCAGATTAAGATTTACTAAAAGTTATGTTCTTATGAATATGATGTGATTGATATTTCTTTTTTTTACCCTTACTGAGCATTTGAGCTCACCCTTTTGTTTGTTTTCTTTCCCCAGGTCAGGAAGAAGGTTATTAAGTAAGATATTCCAAAAGGGAAGATAGATATGATGAAATAAATGGGAGACAGTATAGATGATTTATGAACCATTTGTTTATATTTCCCAGTTTCTAAACACACTATACCTATACGGTCCTTTCCTGGTTTTGTTATATGTTGTAATAAGTGTGCTTCAATTTTGAATTAATAACAGCGTATGTAAATTATGGGTCGTTATAGTTGGTATCAGAGGAAAGGTATAGTCAACCTTTGGAAACTAGGATGTGAACGCCTTAGTAAGAACCCTAAGGATAAGTCTAAGCATAGAACACAATCTTAGTGTTTTAGAAATGGCAATGAATAAACTAGGATAAGACCTTAATTGTGAAATTTTATTCTTGATTATGTGGTTTTCATATTATAATTACTGTTTCTCACACTATTCTTCTTGGTTTTAGTCAATGGCTGGAACCCGAAGGAACCATGTTAATGCGGAATGTGACGGGCAATGCAATGATTGTCCCCCTGATCAACCAAACGTTATGGGAGCTGGAATTTAAAATCTTGTATCCATGCTCACACAACTTTCTCAAGCTATGAATCATGCAAGACTTCCAAACGTGCAAAGCAAAGAGCAACATTCTGTTGAATCCTTCATGAGATAGCGTCCACCTTTATTCAGCGGGTCTACTGATCCATTAGTTGCTGAACAATGGATTAGTACTACTGAAAAGATATTTTCAGTTCTTCAATGTTTTGAACATGATAAAGTCATCCTAGTAGTGTATCGTTTGGAAGGTGATGCTGATCAATGGTGGAATCTTATCAATAATACGAGGCAAAGAGATGAAATTGAGTCCATGGAATGGGACGAGTTCAAGAACTTATTTTTCAATAAGTACTTCCCTCATATTCTCCGAACAAAGATGGAGAAAGAGTTTCTTGAACTAATGAAAAAGGATGTTAAATATTTTGGTACCTATTAAGCAAATTTTTCAAGAATTACAAGGTACGCTTCTAGTATTATTATCCAACCTAAGAGTAAGATCGATCGATTCTTTAGTGGCTTAAAAACAAGTCTTCGAAGGGCCTTAGCCATAACGGACTTCAATAGCTACGAGGAAATTGTTCGATGTGCTCTCAAAGTCGAGATGGAGATTGTAGTAACACATCAGTCATATGGGTTTGATAAGAAGTGGAAAATGGAATTCAAAGGAAAATATAAAGAGAACACTGAAATGAAGATGATCTATCCCTTATGCTCAAAGTGTGGAAAGAAACATGGAGGGAGTAGTCTTAAAGGGACAAATAAATGTTTCAAATTTGGAAAGGAAGGTCATTGGGCATTTGAATGCCGCAATGATAGGAAGAAGATATCTAATGATTCAAACAAAGGAAGGGACACACAGAATGAACCTACTACACTTCAATGTTTCAAGTGCAAGGAGATGGGGAATTATTCCAATCAATTCCCAAATCCAAGGGTTGATGATGATGGTCGACGTCAACAAAATCTTAAGCCTAAAGACAAAGGAATGCCACATGCAATTTCTATCAGCGATGTGGAGTACGATAACGATGTTGTGAAAGGTACACTTACAATCCACTCTAAAGTAGAAAATGTTTTATTTGATTCTGGATCCACCCACTCTTTTATTTCTGAATATATTTTTAAAGGTATCACCATATTACCTCAGCAATTAGATTTTGAGTTAGCTGTGACAACCCCTAATGGTACAACAGTCGCATCAAAAGTTTATAATTCTTCTGTGATTGAAGTTTGTGGGAAAGTGCTTCCTGCAAATCTTGTGATCCTTCCTATAGTTGAATTTGATGTGATTCTTGGCATGGATTGGATTTCTTTATATGGATCTCATATCAATTTCCAAGGAAGGGAAGTCACATTTCATATTCCAGGTCAATCTATGATCGTCTATCGATACAAAGATGAACATAACCTTCCAGTGGAAATTTCTTCCATATTATGGGTCTTGATTCCACTAAATGAAGATTATTTATCTCAAATGGTTGGTGAGAAACTCACGATTAAGAATATGCCCATTGTACAGGAGTTTGATGATGTCTTTCCAGAGGAATTTTCGGGTCTTCCACCAAATCATGAAGTTGAGTTCTTAATAGAACTCGTACCGGGTGCTTTGCCTATTTCAAAAACACCTTATAGAATGGCCCCAATTGAGTTGAAAGGAATTGAAGAAGAAACTCCAAGAGAATCTTGATAAATGATACATACGCCCTAGTGCATCACCTTGGGGAGCACCTGTTCTATTTGTTAAGAAGAAAGATGGATCAATGAGACTCTGCATTGATTATCGAGAACTTAACAAGATCACTATCAAGAACAAATATCATCTCCCACGCATTGATGACTTATTTGACCAACTACGAGGAGATCAATACTTTTCCAAGATTTTCGTTCAGGGTATCACCAATTAAGGGTCAAAACGGAGGATATACCAAAGAAGGATTTCCGTACAAGGTATAGACACTATGAATTTATAGTGATGTCATTTGGTCTTATTAATTCCCCTGCTGTCTTCATGGATCTGATGAATAGATTCTTTAGAGACTATCTTGATCAGTTTGTGGTAGTCTTTATAGACGATATTCTTGTATATTAAAATAGCAAGGAAGAACATGAAGATCACTTGAGAATTATATTGAAGACCCTGAGAAAGGAGAATCTTTATGCCAAATTTACCAAATATGAATTTTGGCTTCAAAGAGTTTCATTTTTGGGTCACATAATCATAAAAGAGGGGTATCTGTGGATCTAGCAAAAACAGAGGTTATTGAAAGATGGTCGAGACCAACAAAAGTCACTGAGATTCAAAGTTTTCTTGGTTTGGCTGGATATTATCGATGTTTAGTGAAAGATTTTTCATGATTATCTAATCCACCCACCAAGTTGACTTGGAACGGAGTTATGTTTGTCTGGATGGAGGAATGTGAAGAAAATTTCATGGAGTTGAAAAGAAGTTTTTCTAGTGCACCTGTGCTCACACTGCCTTGTAGTGGAGAAAGGTTTGTGATCTATAGTGATGCAACCAACAAGGGACCAGGATGTGTTCTCATGAAAAATTATATGGTGATAGCTTATGCCTCAAGACAGTTGAAAATCCATGAGAAAAATTACCCAACTCATGATTTAGAGTTAGCTGCGGTAATATTTGCATTAAAGATTTGGTGGCATTACCTTTATGGTGAAAGGTGTGATATTTATACTGATCATAAAAGTTTAAAGTATATATTCACACAAAATGAGCTGAATATAAGCCAAATAAGATGGTTGGAGCTGATTAAGGAATACGACTTCTCACTTCATTACCACCCTGGGAAATCAAAAAAGGTGGCAGATGCATTAAGTCGACAAGACCATGCCAGTTTATCTATGATGAGGATCACAAAAGATCCAATATTTATGGATTTAAAAAGGATGGATCTTGGAATTATAATGGAAGGGGGAAAATCATATCTTTTTCAATTGAATGTTCAACCATATATACATGTGAAGATTAAAGAGGCACAAAAAGAAGATGTCGAGTTAAAAAAGAAGGTGAGAAATGTTCCTGAATTGAACCTTTATTGTGATGGGATAATAATGTTTAGGAATCGGGTTTGTGTTCCTCCCATCCCTGAATTAAAGAAGGAGCTACTGGATGAGGCTCACAGTTCTTCATTCTCTATTCATCCTGGAAGCACGAAGATATATAGGGACCTGAAAGAGTACTTCTGGTGGGATGGCATGAAAAGAGATGTTGCTGAATATATCTCTCGATGCTGGGTTTTTCAGCAAGTTAAAGCTGAGAGACAGAAGTCTAATGGGATGTTACAACCATTACCCATACCCGAATGGAAATGGGAAAACATCACTATGGACTTTGTCACAAGACTTCCTAAAACATCCAAAGACAATAATACTATCCGGGTCATAGTTGATCGTCTTACAAAGTCTGCACACTTCATCGCTATTAGAGAGGATTTCTCTCTAGATCAGCTTGCCAAGATATATGTAAAGTAAGTGGTAAGATTTCATGGAGTACCACTATCTATTATATCTGATCAGGATCCGAGGTTCTCCTCGAAGTTCTGGCGAAGTCTTCATCCTACTCTGGATACAGAGTTGAGTTTCAGCACTGCTTATCATCCTCAAACAGATGGTCAGTCTGAGAGAACGATTCAAACTCTAGAATATATGTTGAGAGCTTGCTCTATGGATTTCAAAGGTGGTTGGGATCAACACATACCATTGGTGGAATTTTCTTATAATAATATATTTCACTCCAGAATTCAGATGGCTCTTTATAAAGCTCTCTATGGAAGGAAATGCAGGACTCTAACTTGCTGGGACGAAGTTGGGGAAAGAAAGATATTAGGACCTGATATCGTTGATGAAATGGCAGAAAAGTTCATATCTATTCAACAACACATAAGAGAAGCTCAGATTCGACAGAAAAGTTATGTCGACAACCAAAGAAAAGACCTATAGTTTGAAGTGGGTGATAAAGTGTTCTTACGAATATCCCCCTGGAAGAGGGTCATGAGATTTGGAAAGAAGGGGAAGTTGAGCCCTAGATATATCGGTCCTTTCGAAATACTGGATCGTGTTGGGAATGTATCTTACCGATTGGCGCTTCCACCGAATTTCTCTAAAGTTCACGATGTGTTCCATGTATCTCTCCTGAGAAAGTGCATACCTGATCCTTCACATGTACTCAGCTCAGAAGTTATACGACTGGAGCAAGATCTTTGTTATAAAGAACAACCGATATAGATTCTGGATCATAGCGAAAAAGTCCTACGGAACAAGACCACTCTCTTGGTGAAAGTTTTAAGGAGGAACCACCAATTAGAAGAAGCTACATGGTAACATGAGGATATGATAAGGGAGAGGTATCCTCATCTTTTTGTTACAAAGTGACGAATTTCGAGGGTGAAATTCATTCTAAGGGGGGTAGAATGTAACACCTGAGACGTTTATGAGAAATATTTTGTTTTTAAATCATCAAAAGAATATTTCACTACACACAACACTAGATTGTCTTTCTTTACATGCAATCGCGGCCTTCCTCGATAGCTTGTGTCGTACGCAACACCGAGTTTCACTAAACAACAATATGCTATTAAAATATTATTAAAACTAGCTGTTATGAATAGTAATACCCACTTTTTGATAATTTTCAAAATGGACTTCATTTTTGGATTCAGAATATCAAAATTATCCTAGGGGGAAAATTTGGTATTTTTCTGAAAACATTCAATTTTTGATGAATAGTGAAACCACTAAGTGGTATTTAAAAAAACTGAATTTTTCATAAAACATAATTTTACCGCTTCTGGGAGTGTAATTTTGAAAATTCAAGAGACACGGTTCATATCAATGACTAAAATGTGGTTCAATGAGATGAAAATAATTTTTGGTGAATAGTAACTTTTTACTTTTTTTTACAACGGTTAAAAGTAAATAGGGTAGTTAATGGTAAAAATGATATTATTATTACACTAACACATGTCCTAATTTTATTGGATAAGTGTAATTCGACCAAAAACAACCTTAGGAATAAAATATGACCATTTAGGCCCACTTGGATTTGATTAGGACATTTATTATTAATTTATTTAAAGAAGGGTTAAAATAGTTAAAATCAAAGTTTAATAAGTAAATAATTTCTAATATGGGGTTATACATAAGATAAATTCGACTATAAATATTAATTAGAAAGATAAAAATATTTCCTACATAATTGTATTTTATGTATAATTTTTATAAATTATATAATTTAATTTATTTATGACACAATGATGATGCAGTAATTACCATAATAGTGAAAAATTAGAATTATTGATATTATAAATACCCAAATAAATATAATTTGAGACTTTTTATGAATTACACTAATTCTATAGGTCAATATGACAGGTTAGTATTGATTTAATTAACTTTGTTTGAAATAATAATTCGGTTATGATTTTCAAAAAAATCAATTACTAAATAGTGTCAAAATTGACATAAAATAGTTTTTAAAACAAATATTATATTATTAATTGTTATTTTATTCCTAAAAATCTATGGTTCTTCCAAATTACTTAGATAAGGTTATATATATTAATAATAAACAACTTGGGGTTTGTTTGTCTTGTTATAGTAAGTTTATTAACCTTATAGTGTAAGAACACAAGAAGACACGGTAAAAGTAAAATTATTTAACTTAATGATAAATCTAAATGATAAGGTTAAAATAGGAACCTAAACTTGTCTAAATTCTATTGGATGAGATTATTTCGACCCATACCCACCTTAGCTTCCAAATAAATCAATTTGGAGCTATTTAAAGCTGAATTGGGCTTTATAATAAAATAATATTTTTGGTTATTCCAAAGGTGCCCCTCTCCTCCCTTATAAAAGGGAACCTACTCTCCCTCTTCCTTACACAACTTTGAGACTTCATGCTCGGAAAGCCCCTGAAAATTTCTTCTCTCAACTTCCCTAGAGACATCCTAGAGGTCCTGGTCTTCTTCAAAGACCAATTTTAGTGCCCTAAAACGAGGTCTCAAAGAAGCGCTTCCAAGAAGAGGTATTGTCTGTTACCGATTATTTCATCTTTATTTCTTCTTCCTCTTCTTCTTATTTAGTTGTTTCATTATCAAGTAATAACACCAGAATAACAAATATACTGATATGTTATTATAAGTATGAAACAACCCTATTTCATCATCTATCCATCCTACGGAAAATGAAATCACCGCGCCTGCGTACGTATGGAATACCGTCTCCATGCCGTGGTGTAATCTATTTCCCACCACCACCTTACTTGGATGGGTATAATGGTTTAAATAATTACTATATATGATTATTGTAATATGATATTGTTTCTGAAATGGTATACATACACTCCAATATAATTCCACGATCATGGGAACGATATCATCGCTCGTGCGTACGTAAGGAATACCGTCTCCACGATGTGATGTGATTCGTTCTACATGATCTTTACTGCATAATGATTATATAAATGAATTGAATGAATAAATATGATATATAGTACATTAATACCATTCTAGAAATGATGTATCTATAACCTAAAGAGAAGAATAAGAATTTATTCGACAAAACACGCATAAGAACAAAATGTTATAAACACCCGAATAACAAGTAGCAATGAAATATTACTACTAAGAATGTAGGAATATGACCATATATGATATAATAACAATAATTATGATTCTGGAATAAGTCAATAACATTATTTAAATAATTATAAAGGAGGTTCGGACACTTACGAGGCAAATCGAACCTAAGGTTAGAGAAATATCACAATCTCATTTTTATCCGAGATTATTTATACTTTTAAATTTACTACGGTGTATTTTATCATCCACATCCATGTTTCCTCAACATGTAATATTATTACCATCCAACAAAAATTTTTTAAATCTAATTTTACCCTTCGGTGAGTTTTAAGTAAAAGATATGAAAGGAATCTTTTTTCATTTTTCATACGTGGTACTTTTTGACTTTTCTGACAAAAGTACGAGAAGAATGTTTTTTTAACTTATACGGCATGAATGGATTTTTAAAAAATTATTTCCAAGAGTCTTACTTTACAAGTTTTCATGTTTATTTTTAATAGAATTCTTTTAGTTTAAAATTGTATGACATGTTAAGAAAAGAAAATTGTTTTTGTAGTACAAAGGATATTTTCCTCAAGAATGGAGTTCAAGTGTTTTATAAAAATTATTTTCCATATAAGATAATATTGGGATATGTTTCTATCCCTATTATTACATTGATTTGATTATGTTTTGATGGAATTATTTTTATGAATTCCTTTATCTTATATGAATTGTTTTATGATGTCATCTGGTTTAAGAATCCAATTTTTATTACATGGGGTTATGCAATGATGTATGATTTATGATTTTGTGGCACACATAAGAATGGTATCATTATGAGATGGGTGGGACCTATATCTCCCTCCAATGCATTGGGTAAAGATTTTATATCTCATGAGATAGACATGGCTGGAACAGTAGGTTATACTGGTTCAGTGAAACAGGACTGAAACGAGGAGTGAACTCGGTTCAGAAATGGACTTTGTCCACTATTATAGTCTTGGCAATGAGTCTTGACTAATAAGAAATGATTCTCTATGATTATGTGTGTATTCCACAAAGTTTCATGTTTTATGTTATGATTATTGGGATTTCATTTCACTACTATGATTTATCCCATATAATGAAATTATGCTCTCTTTTGCAGATTAAGATTTCCAAAATGTTATGTTCTTATGAATATGATGTGATTGATATTTCTTTTGTTTACCCTTACTGAGCATTTGAGCTCACCCTTTTGTATGTTTTCTTTCCCCATGCCAGGAAGAAGGTTATTAAGTAAGATATACCAAAATGGACTATAGATATGATGAAATAAATGGGAGACAGTGTAGAAAATTTATGAACCAGTTGTTTATGTTTCCCAGTTTCTAAAGACACTATACCTATATGGTCATTTCCTAGTTTTGTTATAGGTTGTAATAAGTGTGATTCAATTTTTATGTAATAACAATGTATGTAAAGTATGGGTCATTATAATATCTCATTTGAGGAATTATATTATGTTTTTTATAAAATATATCCATGTAAAATTGATATATGAATCTGGTAGTAAAGGTAAATTATGTCTGTTGTATATTGGTCCAAATGAAATTTTGGGTAAACTGGGATCAATTCAAAACCACATGGCCTTACATGCTTGATTATCTTAGGAATATAAAAATTAATTATTAATTAATAAATAATTTATATTGTTTTAATAAGTATTTATGAAGTAAAGTAAATCATTTTAAAACATTTTTTTCGATTTCTAAACCCATTTATATCATTTTAGAAGATAATTTATATTCTATTATAATTAAAACTATTTTTGGATCCCAAAATTTAATATTGTGGTTGGAAGGTTCCATTCAATTTTAAAATTTCCAAGATTTAATTTAACCATAATTTTTTTAAATATAATACAATTTATTTCATTAAAATCAATTATAAGCATAATATTTGTGTTAATCCATTTTTATGCTTAAAACGGTGATTTTTTCTAAATAATAAATTAAGTTTGTTTTGAAAACATACATTAAAATTAATTTATACCACTATTAGAAATTAAATATGATAAAATGGTTTCATTTTTTTGAATCACAATATCCAAAAATGGTAATAATTCCCATTTTTTTAATGTGAATACTTTTCCTTATGGAAATTTTAGGTTATATCATTAAAAGATAAAATGGGTTAAAATGGTTAAACTAATAGATAAGGATTCAAATATATCATAAAATTATTTTTTATTGATTTTTTAAAATTTATTGTAGTCTAACCCATATTATATTATAAGTTTGTTTTTATTTATTCCACTTTCCCATTGAATAGAATACAAAATATTTTAAACCACTAAATTATTACAAGAGTGCCGCTTCCCTCAAATATAAATGGGGACCCAATATCTTCACATATTCACACACATTAAGAACTATTGATAAACTAATTTATAACAAAATACCTTCCAAAATATCTTCCCCACATCCTATATATCATTTTCTTCTCAATATACCCATCATAGAAGGATTATGGTGTAATCCAAAGAAGGTTATCAAATAAAATGTTATAAACCCAAGCCAAAATTATTAAAGTTTATTTCATCCCATGCATCCTTATAATACTTTATAACCATTATATAATAATGAAATAAAAATATTAACTATACTTTAAACTTATTTTGATTATGAAACAAAATATTTTCACCTATTTTACATCGAATGAGAAATAATAACATTACTCATGTGTACGTATGGACTATGAATTCTACAAGAAGATTTGTTTTGTTTTTCATCAATGCCTCACATATATGTTTATAAATATGTAATTAATGAATACTTACTATAATTATATCATTATTATTATTATTTAAATATACTATATTATCTACATTTTTACCTTTCTAACTAAATTGTCTAGTGTGTAAGCAAAACTACCACTACCAAGAAGCAAAGTGATTCATTTTTCATTTCCATCTGACATAGATGGTCATAAGGATATATTAAATGAATAATTATAATATTTAAAATATTTTTATTACTTTTTAACGTCAACTCATTTTTTGATTTATTTTCTTTTATTCCATGGGAATAAAGAAAACATTGTTCACGTCTACATACAAACTGTTGTCTCTGTGAAATGATGTGATTATTTTCTAATAAACACCTTACATGGGTAGTTATAAAAGTATATTGATTGTATAAACATGACAATTATAACATTTGGATGAATTTTTAGTTGATATAACCCTAAACCCTTTTACCATGGTGAACACTCCAAAGTTATTTTTGGAGATTTTGAACGAAACAACCTAATAACATCTAACATAATCTTAACTAAATTACTAACTAAATAAAACATTATAAAATAGAAAATAAAAAGAAAAATTATGGTGGAATTAAAATTAAATTGATTATTATGAAAATTAAGAACTAATATAATTTTACTATTCAAGAAATAGAGAACCTGTCAATCATTATTAGGCTTATTGTGAGGAATTTTCCTTTAAAATGTTGTCATAAATATTTTAGACTCCTCTTAATCTATACCAATATTCATAAATATGTTTCTATAATTTCACTCTCTATTATCCAATTTTTTTTAAAGTATTTTTCTATTATCCTTAACATTCTATAATGGTTTTACAATGTAATATTTCAATTTTTACATAAGGGATACTTATTACTTTTTTACCAAAGTAAAAAAAAGAATTTATTTTACATTTACCGCATGACCACATTTTCCTATCATCATAGCCATTATTATTTTTCAATATTCCTCTATAATATTCTATGATTTTTCAAAGAATATAATATTCTAATATTTTATTAAATTTATAAATAGTTTCGAAATAAAATGATATTTCTATTCATTTTTATGTTATCAATGAAACTATTTTTATATGTGCACTAATGCTCAATTTTATTAGCTTTGATAAAATAAATAAAAGATTTCATATTGTTTTAATAATGATATGATTCTATTATACAATATATTATGATGTATGAGCATGATATATATTTAATTGTTGGTTATCCCAACATATCTCTCCAATGTATTGAGTAATGTGATAGAGTTAACTTGATGGAAGTTACTCCTAACATATATATTGGAATTAACATTGTTTGTAATTAAATTATAAGTTCTATTTAAAGGATTATTTCCCAACATACTTAATTGTATTTTCAAATATTTTTTTATTTTTTTGATGAATTTTTTTTAAGGTAATAAAATATTATGATTTCTTAAAGATGAACGGTTTGTTTTTAATGGAAAAGTATTCATGATTTCTTATTTTTTTCCTAGTAACTCTCATGGATATGATTTTTATTTTATTATTTAATAAAAATATTCAAAATATTTTCCTTTTAAATTTTTATCATGAGTAAGAAAAAGCTTATTTTGAGAATAATTTTTATAATGTAAAAAAGGAAATATTTCTTATGGGTTCCCATGAATTTCAAATGGATTGATGAGTTTATTTCTATTATATCTCTAAATAGTAATTATTTATCTTCTACCATATTTTTATATGTTTTTTTACAGGTCTCTATGATGGGTAGCAATTATATATACGTCAATGGTGACACATTATCAATAAATAAAATATTTCTTGAATAAATATGTCTTTAAACATAAAAACCTATTTTTGAGGGAAAATTGTAAACTATGTGGAAGAACACCCTTTTTTATTTAATTATATTCATAAATCTACAAAACTATAAATTAAATGGATCCTATTAATTTATATATGTACGATCCTTTTATAAATCATTTAATTATGGGTTGTTTAAGTTACATGGGACGAAAATGACCCCTTTTTCCCTATAAAAATTAATTTTTCTTTACTATATAATGATTCAAACATAAAGATAACATTATTTATGACATTTATTTCCATGATAGTATGATTAACTATTTTCAATATTTTCATTTAAAATATTTAAAAATAGAGGAGGTCTATAATTGTTTTAATATATTTAAAATATATAAAAAATATTTTTTAAAAAAACTTTTTAAAAGAAAATATATATTGTTTGAATCGATAATATGAAAATGGAATGAAGTGGTTCCTATATATTAAAGAAAAAAATTATTATTATTTAAAATGATAAAGTATAACATAATTATCCAATAAGATATGGTCGATCACGCATTGAACAATCATATATTTTTACATGTATGGATTTTATTTTCAATTTTCACATTGTATTCTTTCCCATAATTTAATAATTTTTCATTAAACCCGCATTTTGAAATATTTTTTTTCAAAATACATAAAAAGGGGAAATATCAATTTATTTTCTTCCTACATGGAAAAATAACACTTTGTTAATGCTTGTATACCATTCAATTAACTAAACCAAATTGGTAAATTAATTTTTTTATAGGATTATAGGGTTTATATGATTCATTTCATTCATCAAGGACTTGTGATTAATATAAGCATAGAAGGTTGAAATGTTTCTTTTAAATTGAAAACCCATTGAGTAGTGAGAATTGGTTGATCATTAGTAAATGGGTCATTACATGGGATTCACAACTAAAAATGGACTTATTATGAAGGCTAATGGATGATTAATAAATTCTATTGTATCCCTAACTCTACAATTGATATTATATCATTTATTTATTCGATCAATTTTGTGATTCGATGGAAAATAAAAATTCATTCAGACATAAAAACTGATTTTGGGAATCGAATATATATTTTTGTAAAAATATCAAATAAATTTGAAATTTTATGGGATAATAGATAAGAATTATGATCACAAAATTATTGATGATCGATTTTTCATATTCAAACTTTTATTGTTTAAAACATAAAAAAATTAAAAATATAGATTTATAGGGGAAATATATCACCACTATTGATTATTAAAATATGCCTCACTATCCATTCAAGGGGTCAGAAACACTAAAATGTAAAGGGGTCAGATATAAAAATCTATGGGATGATAGGTCTCATTAATTTAAGTATTCATTGTCTATTTTCATATAAATTCTCACCATATACTTTTAATCCCCCAATTTCATCGATAATGGTAGTGTCTCTCAATTTAAACATCATCTCCAAGATTATATTTATTGAAAAATTAATAGATCATCTTGGTGTGAAAAGACATATATTTTCTGTAACATTGTTATTTTATGAAATATGTTTTTGGATAAATTTAATTTTTTTGATAACTTCTGTTATGTGAAACACATATTTTTAATGAACTATTATATGATTTTTATATTATCATTTAATCACGGAATTATAACCAATCCATTAAACATATAGGTATGAATATTTATACAAATTTTCAATAATTAAATATTATAGTTTTATATATAGAAAAAATATTGATAAAATAGTAATGAATTTTTAGTAAATACATTAAATAATTACAATTTTCCTTTATATCAAAAAAAGAGTTAAATTTCTTTTTTTCAATAGGTATAAATTTTAATTTTTCCAAATTTTAGATAATTTATTTAAAAAATTAATTTTTAAATCAACATTTAAAATTTATATTTGAGTTAATTTTTGATAATTATATGAAAGATTAATTTTTCAATAAATTGTAAAATATATAGCTCTTTCTTAGAAACTTCCTTCTCTTTAATTAATTTACAAGATCGATTTTATTTTAATAACTTATTAAAATTATAATTATTCTATTCATATATATATATATACATCTAATTAATTTCATTTCAATTAATTTAATATTTAATATTTCCGTTAAAAGTTTTATACATTTGATATATTTATCTTTTGAAAAATGGGTTTCAATTGCATATGATGGTTTAATTTTAAATTAATACTTTCCTTCTCTATAGATTGAATTTGAAAAATTTAATTAATTATTTTTATAAATCATAATTAATATTATTTAATAATTTAGACATTTTTTTTATAATAATGAATATTAAAATTTAGTTACTGCATTTAAGGTCAAAAGGGTATACCAAGGGTAAAAAAATAAAAATTTAGAGGTTAAATTAACTTAAACACTTGTTCAATTTATATTATTTCTCCATATATAGATTTTATCACAAATAAGGTTCTATAATTTTTCATTTTTTATCTTTTTTCTTGTAAAAAATGTGTGTATATATTTTTCTTTACAAAAATTTCAAGTGTGTCGTCTCCCCCACTTATAAAAGATAACCCCACATCCACTACAATACCCATATATAAAACCATTTAGTTCATCCAATACCTACCAAAATAAATTCATTATTTCCCTTACTATATCTTATATTCCATAGTTTCATTAGGAAACCCTCATATGTAGTCCTTATGTGTAACCCAAAAGAGGTTCTCTAAAGAATATGAAAATAATTTAACCTAGAATTTTCTTTCTTTCATCTTGAAACTCTAATAAATATTCATAAAATATACTAATATAATAACACAAGAATATCAAAAATTATATAATGTTGTTATGGTAATTTAATAACCAATATCCATTTCCTCTTCTATCAAATGGAAAATGCATCTGCTAATTGTGTTTACAGTTGACAACTGACTCATGAAGGGATGTAATTCGTTTCTCCTCACCCACTCTCATAGCTAAAAATATTGAAATATTTAATGATAATATAAAATATTTATTAAATTATTATACTTATATTATTATAATAAATCATATTTTATTCGTACCTTCGAATCTATTATAATAAGATAACAATCCTCATGTGTATGTATGGACTACCACCTCCACAAAGAGATGTGAAACATTTTTCATTTTGTTTTTACATGGATGATAATAACGATGGATCAGATTATTATAAAATATATATATGAAATAATTATTATTAAATAAATTTTCATTAATATTTACTTTTATTTCATTCCATCCGTCGAGAAAATGGGAACAATGTTCAAGTGTACATATGACCTACTGTCTTCTTGGATAGTTTAATTCATTTTCTATCCCTAAATATTATGAATTAATCTACAAAAATAGATAATAAATATATATGATATTATATTATGGTTAAAATTATGTATATTATTTAACCATTATCAATGTAAAATTACTGAAGTTACTAAACCAAAACACACATAAAAAACAAACCAATTATTTCACAAAACGCGATTTTATTAAGGAATTGTTAAAAAATGAGAGATAAAATATTATATGTAAATACAATATGGAATGATTTATATGATTATGGTTTGGTAAAACAATTATAATAACCCTATATTTAATATAATGTATTTATGAATGTCTATGAATAAATTTGATACTTAAGGTAACAGATGTCTAGTCTCTCTTTTATTTTTGGGAAGCATTTGTCATATTCACCACTCGTTTATTTTATATATTTTATATATGTACCATTTATCATGTTATATAATAAATAACATCATTTTACCGATATTTAATGGATCATTTTATGTTATTATTTAATTGGACTTTAGATTAAAACGCATCTTAGTTGGAAGGGATTTCATCTCATTTTTATTTTTCTAGGACCCATGCATTATATGCCACTTGATTCTATTTTGTGCTGTATATAAGGACCATAAATGTATTTCATAAAACAAGTTATGGATTTTTTGGTTAATTTAATTTGTATATAAGGTTATTTCTTTCATGGGAATTATGATTCAAATGTTACTATAGTGGTAAAGGATTGATGTTACAATCTCGTTGTTTATAAGGATTGTTTATGATTTGTTTCCAATTATGAGATAAAATAATCTAAGTCTCATGAAACATGTTATGTTTATCCTTCTATACTTATTTTTTTAATTACTTTTTTTTTTCATTTCCTTTTCTTTATTTATGTACTCAAAATTCCAAAACAATGTATTATGTAAAACTGACTTCATTTATCTCTTCAGTTGTAAATCCTTTTTTCTTCCATGTCTATGTTTTCAAAAAAATAGAAAATTTTATTTATTCTCTAATTATTGTTTAAATAAATTTTTAACCATTTTTTTATTAATACAATGGGGTTTAAAGGGAATCTTCATGTCATTTTCCAAACAAGTCCCAATTGTCTTTAACAATAAATGTGAAAGGAATATTTACTTTAATTTGTATGGCATGAATGTTATTTATAACCCTAATGACCTCACAATAATTTATATATTATGTTAATGTTTTCTATGGTTATTTTCAAAGAAAATATTTTCTTTAATATTCAAGGATTTTTTTATTTTTAAAATGTAATTTTCAATGTGGAGGTCTTATTTTCATCAATAAATGTTCTACGTGATCATTCAAAAAAAGAAACTATGATTTAATAAATTAATGTTACATAATATTTAGAGGGTATGAGGTCTAATTATACTATCATTACTCTTTCTCTATATGGGTTATAATTATGTTGAAAATATGTTCATGAAACCAATTCTATTTAAATGGGGTTTTTAATTATAAAATCATGAAATGGTTATGAATCTAGTTTCTTTTACTTGGGTTATGATATGATGAAATTATTATGAAACATAACTAATTTCACTAGTTCTAATGTGATTAATGTTTTGTGATCTTGAGGATCACATATTTATGGTTTTTATTATGTGATGTTGGATAAGTTATAACCATGCATGGTGGTTTTATTAAAACCAAGGATAATAGTTACAATATAACCAAAGATGGTGGTTAAATTATATCCCAATAAAATGGTCACCTTATAAATAATGATGGGTGAGACCTATATCATCTTCCAATTCATGGGGTATATATTAATATCTCATTTGATAAATTGTATTGGATTGGGGATTCAAACCAGTTCAATATGGTACTTTGTCCACTATGATATTCAAGGAAGTGAACCTTGATGGCTAAAATGGTTTTAGGATTGAACCCATTCCACTATGATAAACCTACCAATAATCCTTGACTACTAAGAAAATGACTTTCTATGTATATTTTTTTCCACAAATCATATTTTTATTTTAATATCATTCCCTCATTACTTCTGTTCATTGATTCATTTATAATTAATGTCTTATGAACTACCATGATTTATTCCATGAAAAAAAAAATATAATATATGATATAAAAGTTTTGGTTTTCAAATTGTATTATCTTATTATAATACCAATATACTAATTTTATTATGATATCTCCCATTTTTACCCTAACTCATCATTTCATATCACAATTTATTATGTTTCTTTTCCATAGGTTATTAATAATGGTTTTAAGTAGGGTATGTCTATGAGGTGTACTATATAAGAAGATCATTACTAGAGATATTGAATATATTTCTTGAAATGAAAATATTGTGGAACTAGTATCTAATGACACTAAAACATTACATACCCTAGGAGTGTATTTGTAAAATGTGTTGAATATTCATCTAAAAATACATAAAATTTATCTA
Source organism: Viscum album (assembly GCA_963277665.1). NCBI lineage: Eukaryota > Viridiplantae > Streptophyta > Magnoliopsida > Santalales > Viscaceae > Viscum > Viscum album. The sequence goes on along the minus strand of OY728141.1, from coordinate 509,752,676 downwards.
TGACAATTTTGGGACTTTTTATAGTTAATATATCAATTTATTATTAATTAGTATTTATAACTATAAGTTCATATATATTGAAACGACCCGAGAAACCATGTTTTGTTTTTTTCATGTGAACCAACAATCAATAACAAAATGAATCAAATGAATGAAAAACTTCTTTTATTCAAATGAGTAACACTTCGGCTACAACCTCCACTGACCAAAAAAAAGGGTAAATTAACCCAAAATCCCAACTAAGAACCTGATTACAATAATGGGGAGACCTCTTAAAACTACTAAGAGCCCGAGAATACGGTAGGGGATTCGAGCGTCCATCATAATAAACATGAGGATGGCCGAAGCCACTGCAACTGTGCTCAGCACCAAGGGGATCACACGAACCATCTTTCCTTTCCTCCTTCAGTCACCTGGAGTGAGGAACACCCCGAGACCAGACCCTTTTATAAGCACTCTAATCTGACCGTTGAACCCCAAACGGCTATAAATTTGACCGTTGGCTTCCACAAGAATCCAATGTTTTATTTTGACCATTGGTTCCTCCTATCATCTAAGTTTTTCTTTTGACCGATGGAAATAGGATGGCTTACCCCTGGAAGGTTCGGAAAATTATTTTCGTTTCAAAATGTCATCAATGTAAATTTAGTTAATTTATCTCTTGTTTTCCAAAATGAGAATTTTATTTTATGTTTCAAAACGGAAAAAATTAATATTATTGTTTTTCTTCAAATATACATATTAATTTGAACAATTAATCTTTTATTTTATAATTATATTAAACCTGATGGATTTTTACTTTATGAGTTATATATATTGCATCAAACCATAAATTAGATATATTATTTCTTTTATAATTTTGCCTTTATTAACTATTTTGGAAACTACGTCAAATTATGGTTTCTTCTACTCATGTGTTTCGTGGTAATGATAGTTATATCAACACTCTTTTATGTATGATTAAATGTAGTTACGTTTAATAATAATCATTAATTAAAGAAAATTAAGGTATTTAACTAATAAAGGAAACTAATATATATATATATACATATGTATTTTCATGTTAGCATAATTATACTAAGTTACCATACATTATAAAATTATGTTTTCTTCAACGTAAAATGAAAATTTATTATTTTGAAAATTTGGGTTAATTAATCTTTTTGTTTTAATAACATTTATATATTAACATGTAAATTTAAATTTATATAAGTAGCAATAAATAAAGGATAAGTTAAATTAAATTATATGTTTTGATAAAGTAAATAAGGGAAAAATGAAAATATAATTTCTGTTTTAAATAGGGGTTTAATAGTTTAATATATAGGTGTATTAATAACCCTTGACTTAGGATAATATTAGTTTATTATTATGGTTACAATAATGATTTTATAATATGTTTAATAAAACAATAAAATGACTTTTTTTAAGATAAAAACATTGAAATAAAATAATTAAATATAATATGTTAAAACGTTAAAAAAACGACGAAACCACGTGTTTTTAAACGCCGCACCGAGTATGAGCCGTCCGATCTCTCCCCTCCGATCACAGCCCTCCATTACTTTTAAAGTTGTGATGTGTCTAAACCGTCCGATCAACCTGTGTTTGATCCTGGCCGTCTGTTGTTTTTCACGTCCCTCTCTCTCCCGCTGTTCTTTCTTCTTCCTCGCGCCACAGTACCAGTGTAGGCAGTGCCGTCTCCTTCTTAGGCCGATGAGTGGACCCGTATTCTCTCCTCATTTCCACGAGTTTGGCTCCGTCTATTAATTACCCAACCTCGGTTCCATCGACACCTCTCCACGCTAGTTTTTTTCTTCATTCTTTTCAAACAGGGAGTTGCACCGAAGCAGGGGCTCTTCCTTCGGGTGTCTCTCCAAGCACCTCCTTCTGAAAACTTCAAGACCTCGTCGCCGCCTCTTGCCTTCTTCCTCCCCATGCTGTAAGGGTCGAACTCTGTTTCTATTTTTTAAAGTTTTTTTTTTGAACATCGGTTTTATTTTATATAATTATATACGGGTTATATATATATACGTGTATAACTCATGTGTATACACCTTCGGTTCCCCTTGCCCCGTTGCTGCATCATTCTCTTTCTCCTCTCCAAGCAGAAGTAAGGGGCGTGTTATTTTTTTTTTTGAATAAGCTTGGGTTTATATATTAATATATATATGTATAGACATGATATATTTATATATCTTCTGGATTTATATGTTCGGTCCCTCTTGCCTCGCCCACTCCCCCTCTCTAGACAAGGTAAGAACCATGTTTAAATTTCGGTTTGGTTTTGTCAAGTTTTGGGTTTAAATAAATATTTATATATATGTATATATATATATTATATATATATATATACATTTCTGTTATGTGTGAACCTGAGAACCGAATATTGGGAAAGAGGGATGTCCTCCTCATCGCCTCCTTTTTTATGTAGGTTTTATATAGTTATACACTTGTTGTATAATTGTGTATAATATATACAGGTCCATATAAACCTGTTTTGACTACTCCTGGAACCGATCTTGTCGGCCCCTTTGTGAAAACCTAAAATGGGGGTAAGGGTTCGAAGGTTCTGTTTTTATTTGGGTGTGGGTTCTTAATTTTCACACCTTGTGTTCATATATGTATGTATTTATATACATTTATATCCACATATGTAAAACCATGAAAGTGAATGAAGTATATTGGTTTATATATATATTCATGTGGTTATATAAATGTGTATATACATTAATATGAACTTGTTTCACATGTTTTGTAATTTATTACATTATAGCATGATGAATTTTATCAAAAGAATTTACACAATTGTATATATGATTCTTCCCAAAGGTGGACTTGAATATGCACATTGTAACTTCAACTGCTTGTATTAAACACCCATGATATCCAATTATCATTATATGTGAAAGTTATGAACGACCATGCTTTAATTGGGTATCATGATGTATGTAATGTTAAAGTGTTATGTTTACTTTTCTTAAAACCCATGTTTTCAAATGTAAACTTTTTATGAGCACAAAGCTTTAGCATGCATGTCATAATGTTTTAACTGTTTTCATGTTATGGATATGTATGTGAAAAGGGGGTTGAGTAAGAATGTATGAAACCCTTTGAATGAATGACCATGTCAAGATATATGAGGGATGTATAGGACTTAAATGTTTATGGACGGGTGCTCCCAGAATTATACAGCGCTCCAATGCATTGGGTAAAGCATGAGTCTCACGAGACGTTATGTGCGGCGGTCTTGGTGAATAGCCTTGGATTGTGCTATCATGTGTGATGGTCTTGGCGGCTAGCCATGGCTTGTGCTACTATGGGAAACGGGATTGGCGTTTGGCCTTGACCCGTACTAAAGTTATGTTTTATGGTCCTGACGTGAGGTGTTGACAATGTCCAGTATTATACATTCCCTCTGCATGTAATGATAATTGATTAACTAGGGGTTAGTTCAACTAACAGGATAACCCCTATTTGAAAACTCCCATGACTATGAGAATGTAATTTTTATTTCAAGAACTGTTTTTCATGTAATGAAATGCTAGATAAACTGTATTGTTTCTCATGAACCATGTTATGAATGTATTCCCTATTTAGTCACAGAATTATTTTTAGAATTTAAGTAGCCTTGTTTGATTATTATGCATTGTTTATTCTTCTTATGTTGCGCTCTCTGATCATGTTTACTTTAAAACTTATTTCAAGTATGTACTTCTCTGTGCAAGTGGTTTTCAAAATGTTGGTTTCAGGAAAAGAAAATGTTTCGTTTTTAGAAAAGTGCTTTATTATCTTTAAAAGGACTACTTTGAGAAATAGTTTTCGTAAAAACGTTTTTAAAACCCCTTATTGGGCATATTTTCTCACCCTACGTTTTTGTTTAAAATTTTTTAGGCACGGTATGTACTGATGAATTTTATCAGAGCAGCTGGTTTCCCAGAATCATGCGACGTGCAATCTTCTGTAGTCAGGGGACATGATATATTATTTGTAAATGTTGTAATTAAATGCTAAGTATATCATGTCTCATGAGGCACCCTGTGACTAGGGATGCAACAGCTGGTATCAGAGGATGGGTTCAGGAAACTTTGGAAAACCAGGTGGTATAAAAGTATTACTATGTTTAACTAAGTGAAAATGTTATAACTTTTAGATCGCTGATGAAAATACACCTACCGACCTACTATATCTACCCATTGAGGCTCTAGAGAACATTATATCTCTAGCTAGCCATGATAACTTTCTAAACTATGCCCGAATTCGCATGACGTGTAAGCACCTGTACGGATTGTCAAACTCACCGCGGGTGCTTAGTCTTCACTGGGGATTGGGGATGGATTATCTCCTAATGATGATGTCCCAATTTCCCTCTTATACACATCGGGGAAGGTATCACGAAGGACTCTTATGATTGTTTATAACTGGCGAGGAATTTGGCACAATGCTTGATAACCCTTTTCAAGAAGCTGCTACTGCCGGAGACCTCCGAGCGGCTTACCTGTGCGAAGTTTTGCACTACGGCTTCTAGGGCCAGTTAATGGACTTTGGAGCGTTGGAAAATGAGTCCATACGTGTGTCTCTTAGGCAAGAAGTGTACACCAATGTTTCCCAACTCCACACCCCCACGCTAAACTCAAGAGGCATTATAAATGTTCCCATGAGTTTATTCCTGTCTGTTCAGATTGTGTGTGGTTGGAAGAGTTAGGAAGTTTTTCCACTCTTTGTGGCGTACGTCTTGTAAACTCAGACTTTGCCGTGTAAACTTTTTTATAAATAGAAGTTTCTTGTTTCCTTTCATGTCTCAACCTTATCAATGTTGTTAAGTGTTTCCCTTCGATGTTTGTTTTCAGATGGCTGGTCAAACTTACTTCTCATCCCTACCCGATGAGCTAGTAGAAGTCATCTTGATCAAGGCATGCATGATGGATTATCCATCCTTTATCCACCTGCGAGGGTCCTACCAGCGTTTACTCGATATAGCAAACAATCCAGAGATCCTTCGTCTATGTCAAGAGGATGATCACGTCTTTCACCTCATCGTCGCTGCTCAACTCCCCTGCTATAGGCGAAGGGGAATGTACTTTGAGGGAATGTTCCAGGATTTTACTCTGGCACAGAACTTTTCTGCCAGAGTGTGCTTCCTCGTGGCCGCCCAGGATGGCCAGCTTAATACAACCTACATGTTCCAAGTCTTGAACTCCAGTCTCCTCTACCGCATCATTCCTCTCGACTACCTCGAGCATGATGTGGCCAGAAGAGTTATCAGGGAGTTCATCTACTCAGACGTTTCTGAGCTTTGCATCGCACGAGCCTCCCTTTGGAAGCCCGTGTGTAGTACACACGAACAGGAGTTCAAAGAGCACTGTTCGAGGTGCATCTGGACTAGGGAAACGGAAGAGCTGTGTGCCAACTTTGGTATCCCGTTAACCGAGCCAGATCCGATGTTTCGGTAGAGTTGTACGTATGGGGTTTTCATTTTTTCTTTTTTTTTATGATAGAATTGCGAGGGCGCAATTCTTTGAAGGGGTATGTAATGTAATGACCTGAGAAACCATGTTTTGTTTTTTTCAAGTGAACCATCAATCAATAACAAAATGCATCAAATGAATGAAATACTTCTTTTATTCAAATGAGTAACACTTCGGCTACAACCTCCACTGACCAAAAAAAGGGTAAATTAACCCAAAATCCCAACTAAGAACCCGATTACAATAATGGGGAGACCTCTTAAAACTACTAAGAGCCCGAGAATGCATTAGGGGTTTCGAGCGTCCATCATAATAAACATGAGGATGGCCAAAGCCACTGAAACTGTGCTCAGCACCAAGGGGATCACACGAACCATCATTCCTTTCCTCCTTCAGTCACCTGGAGTGAGGAACACCCCGAGACCAGACCCTTTTATAAGCACTCTAATCTGACCGTTGAACCCCAAACGGCTATAAATTCGACCGTTGGTTTCCACAAGAATACAATGTTTTATTTTGACTGTTTGTTCCTCCTATTCTCTATGTTTTGTTTTTGATCGATGGAAATAGGATGGCTTACCCCTGGAAGGTTCGGAAAATTATTTTTGTTTCAAAATGGCATCAATGTTAATTTAGTTAATTTATCTCTTGTTTTCCAAAATTAGAATTTTATTTTATGTTTCAAAATGGAAAAAATTAATATTGTTTTTTTCTTCCACAATAAATATTAATTTGAAAAATTAAACATTTATTTTCTAATTATATCAAACCTGATGGATTTTTACTTTATGAGTTATATATATTGCATCAAACCTTAAATTAGATATATTATTTCTTTTATAATTTGACCTTTATTAACTATTTTGGAAACAACGTCAAATTATGGTTTCTTCTACTCATGTGTTTCGTGGTAATGATAATTATATCAACACAATTTTATGTACGATAAAATGTAGTTACGTTTAACAATAATCTTTAATTAAAAAATTAAGGCAATTAACTAATAAAAGGAAACTAATATATATATATATATATGTGTGTGTTTTCATGTTAGCATAATTATACTAAGTTACCATACTTTATTAAATTATGTCTTCTTCAACGTAAAATGAAAATTTATTATTTTGAAAATTTGGGTTAATTAATATTTTTGTTTTAATAAAATTTAGATATTAACATGTAAATTTAAATTTATATAAGTAGTAATAAATAAAGGATAAGTTAAATTAAATTATATGTTTTGATAAAGGAAATAGTGGAAAAATGAAAATATAATTTATGTTTTAAATAGGGGTTTTATAGTTTAATATATAGGTGTATTAATAACCCTTTACTTAGGATAATATTAGTATATTAATAATGTTATAATAATGATTTTATAATAGGTTTAATTAAACAATAAAATGACTTTTTATTTAAGATAAAAACATTGAAATAAAATAATTAAATATAATATGTTAATACGTTAAAAAAATAACGAAACCGCGTGTTTTTAAACGCCGCACCGAGTATGAGCCATCCGATCTCTCCCCTCCGATCGTAGCCGTACATTTCTTTTAAAGCTGTGTTGTGTCTAAACCTTCCGACAAACCTGTGTTTGATATTGGAAGTCTCTCTTTTTTCGCGTCCCTCTCTCTCCCGCGGTTCTTTCTTCTTCCTCGTGCCATAGTACCAGAGTAGGCAGCGCCGTCTCATTCTTAGGCCATTGAGTGGACCCGTATTCTCTCCTCATTTCCACGAGTTTGGCTCCGTCTATTAATTACCCAGCCTCGGTTCCATCGACACCTCTCCACGCTTGTTTTTTTCTTCTTTCTTTTTAAATAGGGAGTTGCACCGAAGCAGGGGCTCTTCCTTCGGGTTTCTCTCCAAGCACCTCCTTCTGAAACCTTCAAGACCTCGTCGCCGCCTCTTTCCTTCTTCCTCCCAAAGATGTAAGAGTCGAACTCTGTTTCTCTTTTTTAAAGTTTTTTTTGAACTTCGGTTTTCTTTTATATAATTATATACGGGTTATATATATATACGTGTATAACTCCTGTGTATACACCTTCGGTTCCCCTTGCCTCGTTGCTGCATCGTTCTCCTTCTCCTCTCCAAGCAGAAGTAAGGGGCGTGTTCTTTTTTTTGTTTAAGCATAGGTTTATATATTAATATATATATATATAAACATGACATATTTATATATCTTCTGGATTTATATGTTCGGTCACTCTTTCCTTGCCCACTCCTCCTCTCCAGGCAAGGTAAGAAACATGTTTAAATTTCTGTTTGGTTTTTTCAAGTTTTGGGTTTAAATAAATATGTATATATACGTATATATATATGTATTATATATATATATATAAATTTCTTTTATGTGTGAACCTGAAGAACCGAATACTGGGAAAGAGGGAAGTCCTCCTCATCGCCTCCTACTTTTTATGTAGGTTTTATAAAGTTATACAGTTGTTGTATAATTGTGTATAATATATACAGGAACATATAAACCTGTTTTGACTACTCCTGGAACCGATCTTGTCGGCCCCTTTGTGAAAACCTAAAAGTGGGGGTAAGGGTTCGAAGGTTCTGTTTTTAGTTGGGTGCGGGTTCTTACTTTTCAGACCTTGTGTTCATATATGTATGTATTTATATACATTTATATCCACATACGTAAAACCATGCAAGTGAATGAATTATATTGTTGTATATATATATACATGTGGTTATATCAATGTGTATATACATTAATATGAACTTGGTTCCCATGTTTTGTAATTTATTACATTATAGCATGATAAAGTTTATCAAAAGAATTTACACAATTATATATATGATTTTTCCCAAAGGTGGACTTGAATATGCACATTGTAACTTCAACTTCCTGTATTAAACACCCATGATATCCAATTATCATCATATGTGAAAGTTATGAATGACCATGCTTTAATTGGGTATCATGATGTATGGAATGTTAAAGTGTTATGTTTAATTTTCATAAAACCCAAGTTTTCAAATGTAAACTTTTTATGAGCACAAAGTGTTAGCATGCATGTCATAATGTTTTAACTATTTGCATGTTATGGATATGTATGTGAAAAGGGGGTTGAGTAAGAATGTATGAAACCCTAAGAATGAATGACCATATCAAGATATGTGAGGGATGTATAGGACATAAATGTTTACGGACGGGTGCGCCCGAAATTTTACAGTGCTCCAATGCATTGGGTAAAGCAAGAGTCTCATGAGACATTATGTGCGACGGTCTTGGAGAATAGCTTTGTCTTGTGCTATCATGTGCGACGGTCTTGGCAACTAGCCTTGGCTTGTGCTACTATGGGAAACAGGATTGGTGTTTGGCCTTGACCCGTACTAAATTTATGTTTTAAGGTCATGACGTGAGGTCTTGACAAAGTCCATTATTATACATTCCATCTGCATGTAATGATAATTGATTAACTAGGGGTTAGTTCAACTAACAGGATAACCCCTAGTTGAAACTCCCATGATTATGAGAATGTAATTTTTATGTCAAGAACTATTTTTCATGTGGTGAACTGCTAGGTAAACTATATTGTTTATCATGAACCATGTTATGAACGTATTCCCTGTTTAGTTACAGAATTATTTTTAGAATTTAAGTAGCCTTGTTTGATTATTATGCATTGCATATTCTTCTTATGTTGCGCTCTCTAATCATGTTTACATTAAAACTTATTTCAAGTATGTACTTCTCTATGCAAGTGGTTTTCAAAATTTTGGTTTCCTGAAAAGAAAATGTTTTGTTTTTAGAAAATTGCTTTATTCTCTTTAAAAGGACTACATTGAGAAAGAGTTTTCTTAAAAACGTTTTTAAAACCCAATACTGGGAATATTTGCTCACCCTACGTTTTTGTTTAAAAATTTTCAGGCATGGTATGTACTGATGAAGTTTATCAGAGCAGCTGGTTTCCCAGAATCCTGATCCTTGTGATCTTCTGTAGTCATGGGACATGATATATTATTTGTAAATGTTGCAATGAAATGCTAAGTATATCATGTCTCATGAGGCACCCTGTGACTAGGGATGCTACATATATTTACCATGAAATGTATTTATGTTGATAATATGTCTCAATATATATCAGGTAATCAAATTATATACGCAATATACATTAAAAATCATTAATGTTAATTTATAATAGGAAATGTGTCTTATTTAAAGGTTAAATATATTTCTAAAATTAATTCATATTATAATATATTTAAATAATAATTTAATTGTTAGATAAGTTATAAGTTGATATTAATCATAAATATATAAATTTATATTGATATTTAATAATATAAGTATTTTTAACATGGTATAATAAAAGAATATGATTTTTATTGGAAAAATAAAACAAATTATTTAAAACAAACTTGTTTCCATGTATTATTTTTTAATTTGAAATTAGTATTTATAAATTTTTGGTTTTAAATTTGATACAATGAAATTTAATTTTTTGATTTAGAAAGGTAAAATTATCATGATGTTTATTTTTAATATTTTTAAAAAATCTATATTTTAGAGTGAATATTAATTATACACATTATAAAAATACCATATCTTGTATGGAATCATCAAGATATAAGAAATATTTAAACATTTATGTAAACTTTTTAATTTAAAATGTTTTTTATAATGAGTAAATTAATTCACTAAAAATAACATATTGAATTTATAAACCCATGTTTAACATTTTGATACATGATTTAAATTTTATACTATTATAAAATATTCCTTCTTGTTATCCACTAATAAATTATTCACAATATTCCATTTTATTTTTTTGTGATTTTAAATTAAAATACCTATACTTTTTAAAATCATATACTAATAAATTAAATTAGAATCAATACTATTCATAATCATTAGCCTAAATATGTATAAATTAATTTTTTTCTCAAAAATGAATTTATTATTAAAAACATGTGTTACATAATCATTACATGTGGTAATGCTGAATTTTTCAATTTTATAAATATTATATAATAAAATGTAAATTCTATTTGAAATAAATTTTTTCAAATTACGTAATAACATTAATTTTCTTATTTTTTTTCATTAAATTAATATACCTTAAAAAATGTTAGTTACTAAGATATTAGCTAAAATATGGTTAAAGGGATAAATTAATGGTTATGGTCACTAAATATCATAATTTCATATATTTTAATTGTTTAATGATGTATTAATTGATGATAACATAAATTAACCTTATTATTTTTTAATTCTTGTGCATCATTCCCAAGATATCACATTACATTTCTATTAATAAATTGGTATTTATAAAAAAATGTGTCCCCTCTCAAATATAAAATGACCCGTCCACCAAATTTCAAAAAACACCTAATATTATAATTAATCCTTGCACTATACAATATTTTATTTAATAAAAATATTTTCTCATGTTTGCTAGGTTTTTGTCACATTGTAATTAAATAATTCCTTCAAAAACAATTTGGTTTCCTTATGGAGATACAAATTTTTATTTGAAACTAAAAACTTCTTATCAATATTTTTATTTACTTTATTCATCCCCCTCTTAAAAATTCTGATGTATATCTTTAATAAAATCTATATAATTTTATTCCACTATGAAAAATGATATTTTTATTACTACTTCATTATCAAACACATCCATTGATTTTAGCAAGTTCTTGTTTAAGTGAATTTAAAAAAATGATACCATAAATCATTATCATGGATGGTTATGTAATCATAATTACTAGTAAGAAAAAATATTAACAAGTAATGGTTTTTGTTAGATAGTGTTAATATTGGTATTTAAACCATTAATAATATATTATATATTATATGTTTAAAATTATTGAAATAAGCACATTGTGGATTTCATCTTAGAGAACAACACCATAACTACATATAATTAACTTGTGTCTTTATAAATAATTATAGGAAATTTATTTTAGTGCCATATCATTTAGTTATAAAATAAATTCATGAACATGGAATGATTATAAAAACTGTTATAATGAAATAGACAAGATATGGTTGAAGCTACTAACAACTAATGATATGTATAATGTAAAAATAGTTAATAACAATATAATTAATGAACATAAAATATTTATAATAAATGTAATATACATGATTAAATTTATCAATTAAATTATTAACGAGTCTTAGTTTATTATACAGGAGGTTAGAAGACGTTTGAGGTGACTTGGGACTCAATTTAGGATGATTGAGGACTTAATTTTCATTATTATTTCATATTTCAATTCCACTTTATTCATGTGGAATTAAATTTATTTTAAAAAAATATTTTCCTTGATTGATTCTTACCTCAAATGTTTTGATATTTTTTATAGTTTATTTCCAATCCCACATTGAGATCTTGATTATTTACATCAAAATTACAAATTAGAAATATTGTGTGCTAATTATCCCTAAAACACTATATATATTATTATACTTGGTTATTTTATGGGTAAACTTGTTTTCCATCTATTTCACATCCATTTGGTTCATAATTGAACCAAAAGGTTTCCTATAAGTAGAGAAAACATTTTTTTCTATCAATCAGGAATATTGATCCTCCATATACATTTTCATTATATTATTTTATGGATTTTATTATATATATTTCAATTATTTGTTAAGTTGGGTTTGTACTTCATTTTAATTAATTAATAAATTATTACAAATAATATTTTTATTGTTTTTTATAGAGGTCATTTTTTACTTTTGTTAAAAAAGTGTGAAAATAATATGTTTTTAAACACATTCACCGTGAGTTTGGTTTCCAATATTTTTATATTATTTTCTTAATAAATAATTTTTCACATGTATTCATGGTTTTCCAAAATAATTTATATTCTCATTTTTTTTTAATTTTTGGTTTTTAAATATAATTTTTCATATTATATATAAATTTCTACTTATTTTTCAAACCATTTTACAAATTTTTATATTGTTTTATTTTATGTTTAAATACTTTAATGTTTCTTATACTTCAATGGTGATATTATTAAATTATAATATCCACATAATTTATATAGATTTATTATTATTATTTCATAATGATGTTTTAATGATAGATGTTACCTTCCAAATGGATTTGTTAGGAAATGATTAAATTTTCAATTCTTTAACATTATTGATAGTTTACCATCCTATTTTAGAATCATTTTTTATGAATTAATGAACTTATATTCTCCAATAAGAATTTATATTTCATAATTTAATTTGTTTGTAAGTGTTAATTCTCATTTATTCCATTTATTATTATTATTATTATGTTCACTATAACTCATCATCTATCTCTCTTAACATTATTTTTCTTCCTTATGCCTATGTTCTTGAATCTCATGAATATATTATATATAATTTCCAAATTTATATTTTTTTTCAGGTAATGAATTATCCATATAACCATTATTATATATTATTCCATTTTAAATAGATCCTTAAAATTTTTTCATCCCATTTTTAATATGGTAAAATATTTTAATTTTATATGCATGCTATTTTTGTACATATGTTTATTTATTACTAAGTAAAATTGATTATGTTTTGTTTTATTATTAATTCCACCATATAATTGATAAATTAGATATATTTAGGGATGGGTTGGGTGAAAATTTAAATAGCTCCTCGATGCATCAATAGGCCTCATGAGGAAGACTCATTTGGATATTTTGTTTAAGCCTACCCATTTATTTATAATATCTTTGAATAAGGCCTTAATGGTTTGAATTATCTATAATTTCTTTGAATGATGCCTTAATAGTTAAAATTGGATTTTTGTTAATCTATATTACATTACTATGAAAATATTTATTATTTCCCATGTGGTTTTTTATATTTTTATGTGATCAATGGATATATTTTATGTTCGCATTATTATTTATATGGAATTATTTTATTATAATTTATTTATTCAATATTATCTATGTATTATTATTCCATGCTTCCTTCTATTGTAAACAACCAATCACTAAACATCTGATATTTCTGATTTTTTTGTTTCATTTTTCTACAGGGAACCATGAATGTTACCATGATTTATTCATAGATATAGTAGGAAGAATATAAATATTAGAAAATGAATTCTTGTTAGAAAAATTTATATTGTATTAAAACTGTGGAATTGATTTATATAAATAGTTTCTTAATTTCATAAAACCGTAATTATAAAAGGTTGTGGGTAGATATTTTATTAAATATTAGTTATAAATCATGTATATATGTGATGATTATGTTTAGGGACCTACATTTGGTATCAAAGCCACTTTTTAAATAATATGTTTTAGCACTAGATCTGGGAGTGCAGAACTTGGGCTCTTATAATTGATATCAAAGCATTGCTTTGATAGCTTTATATGAAAGGATTTTATTAATAAAAAATAATTGAATACATTTAGACATCATCATGGGATAATAAGTTTATTGTTGATTATAAATTAAATTGTATTGATACCCATTTTAGGTCCTATATGGCTAGATTTATAGTGATTAATGATCTTATGTGAGACATTTGTTGGGTTTTTTGTGGGATACATGATTGAGGTATATCAAACCAAAAAATTTAATAATTAAATTATTTTGAAGTTTATTTGGGTTATTTAGGAAGAATGAAATTATATTTTCAGTGATATAAAAAAAAGATAGAAATAACCCATATGGTTGGCATGTTATTTCTTGTTGAAGTAATTATGGTTATTCCAGGAAAATGTTTTTATTTTGGGAATATAATTTGATTGATATATAAATATTTTGGACATAAAAAGTTAAATAGGGGAAATTTGAATAATATTATCCGAAATTAATTCTATCATATTTTTAGGAACAATAAATGGATATGTTATATTTTGATTAATATTATATAGTATAGGATTTTAGAAATTTAGGATAAAAGATTGAGTAATTTTTTTATGTTTTATGATTTGGTTATTAATTGTATATTTAGAAAGTAATAACTGATTTTTTTTTAAAAATAATAGGAATATTTTTATTACTAATGTTCAACTATTTTTCTATAAAGGTTATGATTGTTTTTTATAGATTAAGTAATATAGTTTTTATTAATATTTATGATTTGAACATAGTTCATGATAAACATTGGTATGGTATTTTTTTGGGAATATGATTTTTATATCAATTGGATAATCCTTAAGGAAATATATTTTTTAAAAAATAATTATATTTTATACTAATACATTCATTATTGAGCCAAATTTATTATGGGTTAAAATTAATATAATAATAATTATGAATTATTTGGAGTGATTTTTCATTTTTTATCTAATTTTCAAGAAATATTGTCATTTATTACTCATTTTATCAATTCTGGATTTAATTTATGGCTGGTAATATAGAGAACCTTGTAAAAATAAATATGAAATGTATATTTGTTTTGGGTTAAATGCATGATCACTGAAGTTATTAGGTAGTTAATCATGTTATAATTTGCTGGTAAATAATTTATTTCATGTTTTAACTATATTGTTTCAATATTATAAAGGTTTTTTTAAATATGGAAGGAACGATATATTCGAAAAATACATTAACCTTCTTGTTTTATTTAATTATCATAATTATTGTAAAATATAGTTCATTTTATCCTGCCACATTATATAAAAAACATACATTAATTTTACTTTAAAACATTTAAAATTATCATCATAAATTTTTTTATATTATTCTTGGTCTATCAAATATTTTAGTAATAATTTAAAGACACAACATTAACATATTACATATTTTTTGAATTACCAAAAAGATCTTTATAAATTTATCACAATGTTTAAAAGACCAAAAGTTATTTCTCTCCTTTACATAATTGTGAAAAAGGCTGATCTCAAGGTAGTTTATATCAATAATATTTTAACAATTATGGAGTGTTTTTTATATTTCTAAAAACAAAAATATTTTGAAGCATTCCAATGGATAATTGTTGACGGTTCTATAATATAAATTCTAGAATTATATTTTAAAATTATTCAATTAAATGAAACCACATATCATCTATCAGCCTCATTTAAAACATGTCGTAACCTATGATCATGTGAACATGATTTTATAGAATTTGGGAACCTTATGATACATTGTTCTAACTCATATACATGAAATGATGCACCTTGGAGATTCCAAAATTGATAATAGAGTTGGAGTATCTATTAATAATTATTTTAGAAGGTTATTATGAACATATTTTTATTAAGCATTCAAATATTAAATTAAATATTTAAATGTTTTCTCTTTTTCAAGGGGGGAATGGGACAACTGAGGTATTTTTGTATATCAAGTTAATGTTTTTTAATATTCACGATAATGAATTTATATATATTTATATTAAAAAAGTATATATGATAATAAATTCTTAATGATGTATTATATAATAAAATTGTATACCCAATATAAATATAAAATTATTAGGACTATTTTATAATAGAACAGATGTCTTAAATGGTCAAATATGATTTCAAAAAGAATTTATACTATGATCAATATAAAGAATTATTTAATTTTTATATTTTCATAAATTCATGCTCTTGTTAATTATATAAATTTATATTAATATTTTTTATTATAAATAATTTTTTCACGGAATAAAATAGTTATATGATTTTTTATTTGAGAAAAAAATGTATTTTATCGTAAATAAATTTTTTTCCCATGTGATTTATATTTTTACTTAAAGGTAAGATATATAAATTTTATAAATTAAATTCAATAAAATGAAAATAATTTTTGGATTCTTAATTTCAAAATTACATTGAAGATAATGTTATTTTTAATTATTTTAAATTGATGATTTTATGGTAAATAGTAATTTTTTTACAAATATTGTAACTTTCATGACATAATCAAGTTATAAGGATGACTTAAAAAATTATCTATGCTTTTACTAACCCGAATATTTATATAATTAGTAAAATATTTCATTTAAAATTAATATTTTTAATTTATAATGAAATTTATAACATTTTTAAACATAATTTATATTTACTCTAATAAAACAATTTATTCCATTTCCTTTGATTAAATATTGACAATATTACATTCGATTTTGGATTGGTTTGAAGGTAAAATAAATCTAATTATTTAATTAAAAACCACTAAATTTTATTATAATCATATATATTCAAAATAATTGTCTTAAATAAGTATTTAAATTCATTTTCAAGAATAAAATAAATTTTAAAAACAATATTTTACTGCATTAGGCATTCTTGTGTTTATGTTAATTTTTATCACATTTAGAAATTGAATCTAATATAGTATAATTATATTTTTAACCATCATGTTCAAAATAGGTAATAATTTCAAATTCTTGTTATCCCAAAAAAAATTACCTCGACTAATGCTAGCTATCATGGTAGAGACGAAAATAAAGATAAAGGCTAAAATTAATGTTTAAGGCCAAAAAATATAAAATAAAACTTATAAATTAATAGTTATATTATTCTTATATCACGAAAAACATATATTTTCCTTACTAATTATGAATTTTAGATCTAGCTTCCATGAATATGATATTCCCTTCATATTATAAAATGAGTATTTACAAATAAATGTCACTCCTCTAACTTGTCAATATAATCCTCCACCACCATTTCCAAAACATACCTAAAATTTGAATCATATATATAAAATAGAATATTTTCCTTTAAATTAATCAGGCCTAGATTTTTTATATTTTTCCCTCAATTGAACTCTATAATTGCTTAAAAACATGAAGGCTTCTAATTAGAGATATGCATTCTTATTTGTTGGTATTAAATTATTGTAATTATATTCTATTGTCTATATCATTAACTTATTATAAATTATTTTTTATATCTTTAATAAAATATAAATAATATCATAAATATTCTATGATTATTACAAAATAATAAAACTACTTCATAATCATACTCATCTATTGATTATTTTCTGTCCCTATTTGGGTTTATTTAACAAAGCAATGCTATAATATTTTTTATTATGGATGGTTAATGAAATATAATTTTTGGTCAGATATTATATTAATAAGTAATCTATTTTATGTAATATTAATATTTTTATTTAAGTGATTCTTAACATATTTTCTTTTATTTTTTTGAAAAATACTAAAACAAGCGCATTATGGATTTCATCTTAGAAAACCTTACTAGAAACACCCATTGAATGATCATGTAACATGATTACTAATTATTGAACTTATATTATAGTAACATGAATATTTATGAGACTGTTAACTCATGTATAGTGAATTATTACCTCAATAGTAATATTGAAATAGATAAGGGATGAATGAAATTATTAACAACTGATGATCTTTACAGACTAAAAATAAATAATAAAAATTAAAAAATGAATATAAAATATTAATATAAAAGTAAATACACATGAATAATTTTGTAAAATAAATAATAAATTATTTTTTTTTATCCAAGATCTTGAGGGTGTTTGTGGTGACTTTAGACTCACAGTAAGGGGATTCATAACTCAATTTCCTTTCAATTAGTTATATCCTTTTTTCAATGACTATGCCACTATATTATTATGTGAACAATAACCTGTGATTGTTTTATATTTTATTCCCAATTTTTTTATAATTAGATTAATTAAAATTATAATTTAATTAGATAGATTCTTATATAAAATTTTATGATTCTTTTTATGGATTTTTATCCCAATCATACATAGAGATCGAGATTTTCTATGTGTAAAGTTATATTAAGGAATATTATGTGTTCATCATCCATAAATCCCATATATTTATTTATATTGTGGTTATTTTTTGGGTACCCTTGTCTTCCTAAAAATTATCTTCACTTTTGTTCGAAATTTAACAGAAATATTTCATGTAAGTGGTGTCGACATAATCTCTTCTTTTGGTCCAGAATGTTCATCCTCAACATCTATATTTGTTATAAAAGCTTATGAATATTGTTGTATATACCTAAATATTTTCTTAATTTAGTTTTTTTACATTTTAATTTATTTAAAATATATTAAAAATAGTATTTTTAACATTTTATTTATGATTCATAATTGTATTTAATTGCAAAATGATCCAAATAATCACTTTTTTAACACTTTCTGTGTGAATCAAATATCTCAAATGTATTACCAACTTCATAATTAAGCTTCCTAAATATGTTATCACGGTTTTATAATGTTAATTATATTCTCAACTTATAAAACTTTTATTCTTGAAGATAATTTTTTTCAAATGAGAATAAAATTTCGTCTTGGTTTTCCACGAACTTTTCAACTTATTTTATAATTTTTTTCATCTATTTAAATATTATTTATTATTTCATAGTCTTTACCAAGAATATAATCAAATGATAACATATACATTTCTTCTCCAGATGTATTATTAAAATGTCTTAATTAGGTTTTCATTAAACCCATTTCTTTAACAAGGTCTAACAATGATATGACGAAATTATGAATTCTTTCAAGTAATTGGGAGTTTTCCATACTATTTTATTTTCATTTATAATGAATTTATAGAACAATTTTCCCCCTTATAGATCAATATTACATAATTCATTTTGTTCATATTGTTTCATTACCATTCATTCTCTTTATTATGTTTATATTCTCTATGACTCTTTATCTCTATCTGTCAACTTTATTTTTCTTCATCATGTCCGTGTACTTAAATCTCATGGATATACTCAATATCAATTATACTATTTCTATATTGTGTTTTATAGTATTTAATTATCCGTATACAAATTTTAAGGGACCTGAATGTCCATGGAAATTTTTTTCATAAATACATTGGAATTTTACGAGTCCATGAAATCTGACGGCACACGATTCTGAGGACCGGAGTGCCAAGAATGATCCGTCGAAGATTTGTTAAGCTCAAATTAACACACGTAAGTAGTTTTCCTGAAAGAGTGGTAGAACTCTTAAATAGTTACTCGGATCAGAAATCTGAGGCCACCGTTATGCTCAGGATGGCGGGTATACCCTAGGCATGACTTAAGTTTAGTCGGCGCGGGCCTCCTGTAAGAAAACCTGAAAATGTCATAACCGTAAATAAAATAATTAAATAAAGTTATTTTATTTTTTAAATGATTATAACTCACAAAATGTAACCCGGATTAGAAATCTGAGACCACCTTAGAACTCATTATGGTAGGATTTATTTTGGCAGATACTAACTTGGGTCGGTGAGGAGACCAGAGAATGTTAGTTTTTGGACTTAAATAAAATAATTAAATGGCAATTATTTTATTGTAAAATTCATTACTTTTAAATGGTTACTCAGAATATAAATATGAGGGTACTGTTGGGTTCTTTGGGGCATGGTTCACCTAGGAATATCCTAACCTCAACCGGCACAGTTCGAGGGTGAATGATTATAATTTTTCGAACTTTTTTTCGGGTACGTTCAGTAAATGTGTGAGTAGGTTTTTATAACATTTTAACCGGTCCTCTGAATTGAAATATGATGGCACCATTGAACTCGCAGCATCATTAATTTTATAATGAGACCTTCATAGAAGTTTCATTCTAATATAAATGGAAGTTTGATTTTGGGGGTTTTTAATTAAATTGAATAAAAATAAATTGTTAACATTATTTTTATTTTGGTGGTTGAAACCTCCAAGGGGAGGTTTGAGGTGGGGGCCCCCACACCCTAAACTCCAATGGGTGGTTATGGTGGTGGGTACCACTCGATTATAACCTCCCTTGGGAGGATATTATTAATGTGGGGCCCACAGAGGCTTTTAACTCCATTAACCCCCTTGGAACCCCCAATTAAATGGGGACCCTCTTCACCTTCCTTCCCTAATTAATTGGCCCAACATCACCAATTTAATTAAATGAGATAATGTTATGAATTTAAAACTTTTCAAATTCATGCCAATAATAAAATAAAAGGCATACCTATTATTTAATTTTGTTGGGCAGTATTCTTAGGTGGAACAAAGAAAGGGGATAGCTAGGGAGGAGCCATTTATCTCCAATGAAGAACGACGAACATCTTCCACCTTCTTCCTTCTTCAACCGAGACAAAGGGGGGAGCGACAACCTTGAATGACGCTGATGATGTCATCCCGGACATCTTCCTACTTTCTGACATCAACCGAACAACGTCTTCCTTCCCAGGACTCCGTCAACAATCACCGAACTCGGGGTAGGGGGATTTTGAGTGATACTCATTCTTCATAGTTGAATTTGTGAATGTGATTTAGCGAATGATGACACCAAAAAGAGGAGGCCTCAGGCCACATGAACATATCCAAACCCTCCACCTTTTTATTGTTCATGTTTTTGGATGACGACGGCGCCGAAACGGCGCCACCGGAGGACAGAACCACCACGGAGCAACACGACCGGCATCGGGCCGGCTGCGAAGAAAACAGGTGGTGCAAGGGTCACCAGGTCGCTAGAGGGGCGCAACACCATCATGCCACGCTAGAAGAAGTGGGTTTTGGATAGGTAGGTCATGGCAGTTAGACGATGAGCGCAGCTCCGTCGCTCCGCCCGGAGGAGCTGGAGGTCGCTCCCATGTCGGGCCGCGGCGGAGGGGGCGTGGCGCTGTCGCGCCGCATGGAGGCCAGTAGAACCATGGAGCCGTCACTCTATCGTGGAGGGTCCAGGGGCGGTCGTCTATCGGTGCGTGCTATAGGTGGGACCCCTTGGGTTCTATGGTTCACCAAACCAACACCTAGCACAGGTTCCTTCGAAATCTAGGAGGGCGGCCGCACCCCCCCCCCCCCCTCGCGGCGTGCCAGCCAGACCACGCGGGCTAGCCATCCGGGCTGCCTCGGGCCAGGCATGGCCATTTCAGGTTGGGCCGCTCTCAGGCCGGGCCACCCCCATGGGCCGGGTCGGACCCTCGTGCTGGGTCGGACACTCGGACCGGATCAGATCCCAGTCCTGACCCAGACCCATTTGGCTAGTTTACACCTTTTCTCCCCTATCATGGGCTACAGGCGTCTGATCGACGAACCGCTTGCGGAAACAGAAAGATCAGAGAGAAACGGTTCTATTGGAATACACCCTTTGTGTTTTGGACATATTTGGAGTATAGATGGGTTGGTTTGATTCTAAAAATCAAATGTGCCCCTATAACGTAAATGCCAATAACTCACAGAACGAGATTTTGATTGACGCACCGTCTGTCGTGTTGGAACCCTAATAACATGGAAGTCCAATGGGTTACTCCTCTATTTAGTTTAGTGGTTATCGAGGTACAAATGATATCTTGAGGGATGATTCTATGATACTTTAGTGCATCGGGTGCATGGAATCTAGTGGCTGATATTGAGGCGGAGGTTGGAGACAGATCATACGGAGGTCAACACTCAGCATTCCTGTGTGGGTCAGTGCATAATAATCTTGTGTGGGTCATATCCTTTGTGGGTCAGCGATCAGAGATCCTATTTGTGTCAGTGCATACTGATCTTGTGTGGGTCATTACGGGGGTTAGTACCTATCGATCATGTGTGGGTCAGATCTTGTTTGGTTCATTGCGGGGGTTAGTATCTATCTATCTTGTGTGGGTCAGACTTTGTAGGGTAAGAAGTAGTGGCTCTTTATTGAACAAGATGATATAAATTTGTGACTAATCATTTGTAATTCTATACTTCTTTGTAGCACTTCGCGACATGGGAAGTTCCCCTACAGCCGTGGTTTCGATAATGAAAATCTTTGTTTGAGCTGAGTCAATGACTTTCATGATTTCCTCATGATTGAGATGGGTTACTAAATATCATCAGAATATTTATGGACATATACATAATTATAGGTTATCCGTTGATTCCATACATTGTGGTTATCTGTTTTGGATTTTTTGAGACCTTGATGGTCTCAGGGTCCTTACTGAGTATCCTTATAATCACCCATGTACGAGCAATGCCCGCACCCTATTTTTTGGGTTGCAGACGACAGATAGCACATATTGGGATAGAGAGTATCAGCACTAGATGGTACTCGGAGGTGGACCACTTGGAAAGACATACATGGTGCGGACAAATGGACTTGGGGTGATGAGGAGGCCATATTTACCCACCCTTCATGCGGTAATTCCATAGGACGACCCAGTAGCTGATTTACTTATTTTCTTCAGTTGTACTAGCTTTTCAGTTGTTTTGTACTTTACTGTTGGGCTTGTATTTCCAGTCCCCTTTACTTTCAGCAAACTCTTTGGTATTCTATTTTACTTAGTGTTTTACTACCAGTTGCATACTATGTTGTGCTTTTTTACTGTTATAAAGGCAACACCTTCCCAATTTAGGGTTTTACTTCATTGGTGTTAGTCTCCAGCCCCTAGCCTATGGAAGGTGGGCTTGGGTTAGTCACAATACAGGCCCCGGGGATGGGTCGTGACACCCATTACCATGTACATTGTCAATCGTAAGGGTTCATACCAAGAAATTTTTTTCATTTATTTATTGGTGAAATTGTGAAATTTTGAATATTAGTTATTTTATAATGGATTCTTAGTGATTACAAAGAAATATTGATATTATTTTTCATTCATTATTAATTCCTTCATATGATGAAAGAATTTGACATAATTTGTAACTAGAAGGGGAATAATTATATATACCAATGATGCATCAATAATTTTTATAAGACAAACTAGTATGGGTATTTAGTGTATCCATAGACATTTATTTATAATGCCTTGGAATGGGCACTTGAAATTCTAAATTATCTATAGTGTGTTGTCATGGGGCCTTCATAGTTTCAATTAGATGTATGAAATTAAGTATTCTTTCAATAAGAAACTTGTTTTTAATTTAATTTTTATTTTATAAATTATATTTTTATCTGTGAATATATTTTGTAGTCATGTTATTAGTTATATGTATTTATTTATTTGTCTATTTCAAATTATTCATGCTTTTTTTATTCTATGACAAATCATGTTCTATGATAACCCTTACTGATCATCTAATCACACCCCTTTTTATTATATTCATTTTTATGTATTAACTAAAAATATTGACAATAATGTTCCAGGTATGTACTAAGAATAAAGTTAAATAACACATTATTGTGGTAAAATGTAAATTTATTGAAAATGTGGAGTTTTAATATTATGAGTTTTAAAATTATATAAAACATTGTTCATAAAAATTATTGGTTATTTATGTGATGAAATATTATATAGAAATTTCATAATTGTGGTCTGTTTAATTTTGGGGAACTATATTTGGTAACAAAGACAGTGTGAAGATAATATTTTTTAGTACCGTGTATGGGAATACACATCTGCCAATGTTAAAATAGGTTAGTGTTAATTTGTTCCATTATATTATTCTTTTCATTATTTGTTTCTGTTATGCTAAAATAAGATTAAAAAAACAAAAATAATCTTGATCAGGTTAGAAATGGTATTTTGTTATGATTTGGGATGGTATGTTTCATTTATTCCCTTTTATTATCATGATTGATCTTGTGGGATTCATTGTCTTATTAAATTTATAGGCTTACATGCATTATGTAACACCTCGACCCCAATTACCCAGAGTCTGTGCTTTATTACATAACATTGGAATGATTACAACGAATCAAGTTTCGAAGGACCGATTAGTTTAGTATTCTTGGAATCATGATACATTCATAAGTTCAACATTACAACTTAAAAAGAAATACAAATCTACTTTATTCCATTAGAAACATCCAGGACTACTATATTATTCCTTAAATTCACTCATAACTAACTTGTTCATATCATGGGAAAATGAATCATAAGAAAGGGGTGATCTCAAAAAGTCAGTAAGGTTATGAAATACAGCGGAAGATAACATAAACAGTAGGAATGTTAAATAATTCAAAACACATGCCTTTGAAAATAATAAACATGAACACTTTATGGAAGGAATTTGAGATGAGTAAATAATGCCATAATAAAACATAGTCATGGGAATTATACTAGTAGAATAACCACATGATCCATCAATATTATTTTCATAATGAGGGAATATATAATTCCGAACATTCTGAAACATTTTTTCAGGGACTCATTCAGGACATCTGAAAATGATTAAGGCCTCAGCCAAAACCATATATATAAAATTGGGAAAGGCCTCAGCCAATTCCCCATATAATTATCTCATGAGACCTACTGATTCATTAAGGAGCTATAGAGGGCTCCACCCTTCACTTAGTAAGTCGAATAAATTCCTCATATTAAAAGGTTATAACATAAAAATCATTTTTAAACTAGCATACGAAATGCCAATACTTTAACCATAAACCATGAATGGTATAAAAATAACACATCCAAAATCAAATATAACTCATTCAATACAATATGGAAGATTTTATAAAAAATCACCCTCAATCATGAATAATGAAGGATATTGTCATATATGAAAAATAATTAGTAAAACTCTTTGAGAGAAATATCCCTTTTTCAAAAAAACATTTAAAAGTCACACTATTTATCAACGAAGTTGTTTAAAATATATTTCTGAATCATAGTGTCCCATACCACTTTGAAGAATTATAATGGAATTTTATTTTAAAAAAATTCATGTACATATAAATAAATACTTAAAACCATTTTTAAAACATGGACATTAATGAGAATTATTTTGAAGAATAAATCTCTAAAATATTTAAAATGTTATTTGAGTTAAAGAGTTCCAAACAAAAAATAAGACACCTGAAAACAAGTAATTGAGGAATAAAATTCATAAAAACATTATAATGTCATGATAATAAATGGATTCATTATATAATATGTCCAAGGACAGTATATACAACATATAAAAGTGAATTGGTACATAATGACCAAGAGGTCTCAATGAAATGTAAATTGAGATTAAATCCCTTATAAAGATAGTATTATTATATTAAGGATAAATTAATGAAATAATTATATGTTAAAAATATAAATACACTCAATATAATTGGATATTAATTGTAAATAAATCATAGGACATTCACACATATTCTTGTAAAAACAATACCAGTAACTTGATTGTTTAACTTATAGAATGGAAATTGAGTTAAGAATACCCTTAACAAGTTCATATCAATAGAATCAGAATTTATCAATGGATTATTTTGTGTATCAAATGTATATCCACACCAATGGGTGTAGAAATTACTATCATAAATAGTGATTTTTCACATAATCTTGGAGTAAAATAATCAATGATGTTGCTGTAAATCCCAATGAGTGAAAATTGAAATATGAAATTCCCTTACCTATTTGGTAACTCAAAAAACATGCACCCCATGAAAGATGTATCATAAAATTAAGATGTAAATACCCATAAATTAATTTATATTATACCAAGAATAAAATAATGGGTAGTAAATACACCACACAAATGGAAATAGTGGCTAATATAGCATGAATCTCACAAGAATAAAATGTGAGATAAAAAACTCTTACCACGTTGTTATCAATCGTGTCACATGAGAAAAAGATAATAAACACCAAATTATTCACATAATAAAATGAATATGAAGAGAATAAAGATAATATATATCAAATGGTAGTACACAATGCACCACATGCAATAATGAAGTGGTGAACAAGGGAAATCTCAAGAAATTAAGAGTGAGATAAGAAACACCTTACCATGTAATTTTCCTAGGTCAAGGGTATGTTAACCTACCATATAATAGTTAAATAATTGGTATTATACTATAAAATAACTACATACATTAATATGATATCATATATGATCTTATAAAATTGCTTTATTAATAATATATAAGTAGTATCATTGTTTCGGGTGGTAATTGATTTGTTTCATTTATATGTTTTGTTACAGAAGTCATATTTTTTATGGAAAGGATATATTTGATTCATATACAAAATTTATTATGTTATTATATATTATTTTTAATAATAAAATGAAAATTATTCTTGATTTGTTACGATAGGGAATTAATCTCATCGCTTTTGTGAAGACAATAATCTGTACGTATGCACGAACGCTTCCTCCATTTTTTTATTTTAAAAGAAAATAAAACCAAATGATACATACGAATATTATTATTACAGTATAATATAATATTTTATATATGTTATTATGTTCATTAATACAATCCTTTATATGTTCCATGTATGGTATGAGTTAGTCATATCACTTTGAGGGGGGCGGTAGTCCGCACTTCCTGAAATAAAATTTCATATATATATATATATATATACAACTTGAAAAGAATAAGGGAATGCTATAAAATAGAATTACAGAATATTTTAGATAAAATAAATTTCATAAATATCTTATATAATTACAGTTCCATCATAATGTCCACCATAAGAGGTGGTAGTAGAAAATTGAACAATCATCATTTCGTGAGGCAGTAGTTCTCCATCCACAGAAACATTATGTTATATACCCATTAGATGGAGGTGTATATAAGTGTAGTTCAAATAATTATCATAAAAACAACCTAGTATATTGATGATACTAGTGTTTTTATAAAATAAAATAATAAAGAGATTTTATGGGGTTGGAGAAGTGAAAGAAAAGAAAAGAACTTAACAGTGGCTATTAGCATTAAATCGAGTAAATCTCTTTGGTTTGAACAAAAAGACTTCCTTTAAGTGCATTATGCCTAAGGTATTTCCTATAAGAGGAATATAAGGATATAAGTATCTTATTTGGGCAGAGTTTGGACATGTGAAAGGGCTACAGATGTGTGAAAGATGAGTAGAAGTGAGGGCTTTTTAAAAGGGGGAGGTGGGGCTGTTTATGAAAGTTTGAAAATATTATATTATTTTATAATGATTTTCGGTTTCTAAAAGGAAAAATCTCATTAAAGTAGAAGATAAGATGACACTTGTTCTAAATCAAATCATCCAATAATAATTTTACAGGTTTGAATTTTTTTAATTCTTATAATCTTCTTTATTTAAATCATTTTTTATCGAGGTAAACATTGTATCATTATTGTGTCATAAATAATTTTATTTATTTGATTTCTAAAAATTAGAAAAAATAACATGATTTGGGAACTATTTTTATCTTTCAAATTAATTTTTATAGTCTAAATGATAACTTTTATAACCCCATGTAAAAATTGTTTTACAAAAAGATATATGGTTATGTCATTTTTGTCTTTACTCTACAATAATTAATATAAAGTGTCACTATCACTCTCAAGTGGCTCCATGGGGTAAAAAAATTGATCCAGTGATGCCTATGGTCAGATATTTATCAAACTATAGGAAGAGGGCACATGTTAGTGGAATTTAATTTTATTATTTTATTATTTTTTACTCTTATTTACCGGATTTACCCATTTAACCATAGTAAATAAAATATTTAATGATGTAAATATTCATAATGTCTAAAAATAAAAGTAACATATTTACCCACATTGGACCTCCTGATTCCAAAAATGGAATCCTATTTTTGAAATTCAAAACACATCAGTGGCAGAAATTAATTTAATATTAATTTCTGTTGTCAAAACAAAGACCGTGTTTTTAAGAAATAAAAACTATCAAAATATTGGCACTTGTTTGTGTCCAATTTCAAAGTGAAATTACTTCCAATGACCAAAATTATATTAAATGGTCAAAATATATTCTAATTGTACTTAAAACCCATTAAAAAGTATAATTTATCACTATAAATTATTTTAATTAAAAAAATTATTTTCAATTAATATTTAGTATTTTTCACTATTCATCAAAATATGAAAGTTATCAGAAAAACACCAAATTTTATCCAAACTAAATTTTTATAACCCAATTATAAAGAAGAAGTTTATTTTGGAAAATATAGTATAAAAAAGTGTCAACTATTTTATTTAAAAATGGTTCTCCATTAAAATGCGGTAAAATTGCATTTTTTGAAGAATGCTTCTTTTATCAAAATAATTGAATTTGTTCTTATATTATGTCTAAATGACACATAATATGGATTCTAAAATTATATGGAGTATATAAAATTCATATTTCAGTTAATACTATTCATAAACACTTTTTGAACGACTTTATGGTATGTCGTGGTGTGCTCAAACTCGGTGTTGCGTGTAGCGCAAGCTATTGAATTACTTTAAAGAAAATAACTTACTATAAAATATTAGCGTGTTACACATTATCATGCATGATTTAGTGTGGGAACATTTTAAATAAATAAAATAATCTAAAAAAACACATCAATTCCATCATTTTTTACCTTTGTGAGCCTATATTATAACGTTGGATGCAAATTCATTTATTTTTTATGGTTATTAGTAAATAATTTTTTGTTTTCAAATTAATAATAGAAGTTATATTTTAAGGAAGAGACATATATTAATGTGTTATATATGTATAAGTAATAAAATCTAAGATCTATATATCACCCTTTGACAATGATGATGGTGGAGCCTTAAAAGATACCAATCTAGGCTGATCGTGATTTGTCTATATATTATAGTTGATTTTTTACAGAGTTTCAAATATTTAATTAAAAAATAAACCTATTTTTTTATAAAATTAATTTTCTATTTTGAAATTTTATCATCTGGTTTTATTATATAAGGATTCATCAAAAAATTACCTATGTACCCACTATACTATATAAATTCTAGTCGAAAATCATTAATCTAATTTCTTTGTTCGGAAACAATATAAAATGTTGTTACTTCTTATATAGAATACAATATAATTTTTCCTCTATTTAATTAATTTTTTTCCAATTCCTCACCATCGTCTCTTTCCCTTCACATTTCATTTCACGAACCAAACTAGGTCTACATCTGAACAGGCAGTCGACTCGTCCCATGGCATGTAGTGAGGGGAGTTCTATATACACCCAAATATTATATGAGATATATTCATTTTAATTTCATTTATTTCATTTTTTGTACACCAGAAAGAGATTATATTGTGCTATAAGAAACACCATATTAACTTGCTGTATATGCAAAACTATTCATGGATTGTGTTTCACACAATTTCAAGTTCTTTTGATAGAATTTGTTTCATGAAATACCTATTATAAGTGATAACAATATATTATAACCAATTCATTATAATGGAAGGTATGAATAATATTAACTCCCTACTAAAAAACTATTTAAATAAAAATAAGTGAGTCTATAAAATAATAAAATTACTATTTATGGATTTTATTAGTTAAATATATATTTAATTTATTGAATTTAATTTTTAAAAATCATCTTATAAGATTTCAATACATGATATAAGAACAAATTCAATTTTAGTGATAAAATGTGTGTTTTTCTAAAAATACGGGTTTACCACTTTTTGAGGGATAACCCATTTTAAATATATTTTGTACACATTTTTAAGTTCTTATTGAAAAAATACACAATTTATTTGGATTAGGGACATCAAAATTTAGTATCGTATAATTTTTTTTTAGTTTTCAAATAATATTCATTTTTAATGAATAGAGAAAAATATTTTATTTTAATTTTAAACTCTTTTTATATGATTTATTAAAAAAATTATCATTTTAATTCATTTTAAAGTATAATTTTATTATTTTTTCATCATTTAATAAAATTTTCTCTTTGGGAGTAATTTCACATTAAATTTATATATAAACACATCTCATTGTTTTTTATGCTTTTTACATTAAAAAATAGTTTTCTCACTTGGAAAATGGGAATCAATTTTAAATTAATTAATGGAACTTCTGTGTTTCTAATTTTTAAAAATTAATTCCATATTTGGAATCACTGGGTCTAAATTATTTTAATATTTTACATTTATTTTTTGGATATTATGAATAGTAACTATGGTAATTTTTATATACCAAAGATAAAGGCAAATCAGGTAATTTATTGTAATAAACAGCATGATAAAGATAATAAAATTACCCTATAACCTACCAAAATAATATCGGATGAATTAATGTCTACAAATATCACCTAAGGGTTTGAATGTATTAATTTACTGTACTTTTTCCTTGAATGTGATGTAATTATAATTAAAACAAAAGAAATGACAACCTGTCACTCTCTTATGTCTTATATGTATAATAATTTTAATGTAGTGATAATCATGTCAAAACATATAACATAAATATTACGATGAAATATAATGAAATTATATACGTCATGTGAATTTATTTTTAATTTTTAGATATTATATAATTTCCATAAATATCGACACAATGTTGATAAAATAATTATTTTAATAAGAGAAATATCAAATAAAGGATATTATAAAACATTAAATAAATATTTTTTAAATAATTTTGGTTATGCACAAATTTTCATGGTAAATATTTCATTTTATATTATTATTAAAATCTTTGTTTTTAATTTATATATCTGGTTGGATTTTATTGTAATTCAATGAAATGAATAGCATAAAAATTCACATCATTGATATTTTATTAAAATAATATTTTATTAAATTATTTTAAAAATCATAAAAATGTTTTAAAATTTCAATGTGTATTTTATCAGGTATAAAAGTTATTTAATTGTCCAATTATGTGAAATTGATCTTGTATAATTAAACTTAATATCCTCTTAATAATTAAAATGTTTTTAACTCAATTAAAATTAAAAAAGGGTAATTAAGGGTAAACTGAAAAGATAATGTTCAAAATAAGATAAATATATGTCAAAAAATTATTTCATTAGATTATTTTGAATTATCCACATAATATACGATAAATATATTAATTTCGAGCTTTTGTAATTTGAAAATCATTTTATAATAAAATAATATATTTAGACATTCCTAAAGTGACACTCATCTCTTTTTTAAAAGGCCACCACATATACCCACTTACTCACACTAATCAAGACCCTTATCTCATCGAACATCAGCTCAAATAAGTTTCAAAAATTCCTTCCATCCACATAAAGAACACACATTGACCAAAAATAGATCCTAAAGAGAACTTTTGTGAAAATCAAAACGAGATACTTGAAAAAAGTTATAATTATTTTGTCACCTAATTCAAAATTAGTTTCTTCTTCTATATCCTATTATGTTATTTACATAATTAATTAATAAATATAGTATCTTATACATTATGAGATTTTATTTTAATTTTGTGCCAACTTTTTCCTCCTTTTATACATCCAACAAATAACAATATCACTGTTCGTTCCTACATACGGCTTACCGTCTCTATGCCGTCATATAATTTTTTATTCAAAAATACATAATTTGTAAGAAAATAATGATGAGTATAATTGATTTAAATAATTAATATGACTAGATAATTATTTTGTATCATTAATATAAATTACAATTCCATACCATTAACCCATTAAGTGAATGATATCGTCATTCGTGCGTACGTACAACCTACCATCTTCACGATGGGATGTGATTCATTATACATGATCTTAATTTTACCACAATTATATACATGAATTTAATGAATAAATTTTTTATATACTATACTAATATCATTATCTAAATGATATAACTATAAAATATGATTTGAATATGATATTATCCATTAAAACATGCAGAAGAACATAAAGAAGTTAATATCTGAAAAACGAGTGATAATGAAATGTTACTTAAAACAGTGATAATATAATCATATATGATATCATAAAAATTAATATGATTCTTTAATTAGTGAATAAAAATATTTAAATAGATATATATACGTTTTAGATACATATGATGGATATTAGACCTATAGTAAGGGATAATTTTTTAATCTCATTTTTATTTCAGATTATTTATACGTAAGTGTTTTCTTGGGGAATATTTATCATTCATGTTCATGTTTTCTAAAAATATTTTCATAAAATATTTAATATTATTCTATGTATGTTTATATTATGTTTCACTCGTTGACTTTTACCGCATGGTTTGGAAGGAATCTTTCTTTCATTTACCATATGAGGTACTTTTGGAATTCTCCAGAAAAAGAATGAGGAGAATGTTTTTTTAACTTATACGGCATGAATAGATTCCTATGATTTCATAATGCCTTATTTAGATGATTATTCCTTTACCAAATTCAACTTTAATTTTTAATAAATTCTTTTCTTTTAAAATTAAATGTAATTTTGAGGAAAGAAAATGTTATTGAAGAAGAAAAGGATATTTTCCTCAAGAAATAATTTCATGTATTTTATGAAAAATATATTCCATATAAGATGAAATAGGGTTATATTTATATAACTATTATTAATTTTATTTAATTTTGTTTATGATATAATTTTTTTTATGAAATCAATTTATTTTATATGTATTATGTTGGAATGATGTTTAATAAACCTATATTTTGTTCCTTGGATTATGCTATGATGAATGATTTATGTTTCTGTGGTACATGTAATAATGATTTCATTATGATATGGGTGGGACCTATATCTCCATATTATTCATTGGACAAATATTTACATATCACGAAATAGACATAACTAGAATGATGTGTAAATCCAGTTTAGTAATACATGGTTGGTACGAAAAGTAAACTAGGTTTAGTAATGGATATTTTCCGGTATGATGATCTTGGAATTGTGTCTTGTCTAATATATAAATGATTTTATATGCTTATTTTTTCCAAAAGTTCATGTTTTATGCCAATTCAATGTAAGCAGGATTAATTTTCCTTTATTATTTATTCCTTACGAACTGTTAATATTTATTTCCTGACTCACGATTTTGATATTCCAAAGTTAAGTTCATGTTTATTTTACATTAATATATTCATCGATTGATATCTTACCCTTAATGAGCAACTAAAATCTCCCTTTCTTATGTTTCCATAACATAGGAAATAAAGAAATCATTTTTGTAGGATTCCTATAGGGGATTATATTTATAAGAGATGTTGAAGAACTTTCACAAGTTAGAATAACGTTTTCCATGTCTTCAAAGGCACTAAAATATTATAGTCGTGAGGCGTGAATTATTAAAATTTAATGGATATTCATCAAAAAAATATTTAATATTCATATATGTCCTTCTTGGGACATTATATTTGGTATCATAGGAACGGTTTTTTCAATATTTTGAAACTATTATGTAAAAACTTTATTGAGATCCCTATAGATATTTCTAATGGATTTCCTAATGATGTGTATAATTATAGGTTATAGTACTAGAATAATGGTAACCATCATGTATAACCTAGGAATAAATATATGATGTTACAGATTGAAAATAAACCCCCTTGATTTTTTAGTTTTCCTTGTCTGATTTTTGCCTCTCACGCTATTCTTTTTGTGTTTTAGACAGTGTTTGTGACCCGAACGAACTGTATTGATGGTCAATGCAACAGGATATGCAATGATTTTCCTAAAGAACAAAAAAATGTTATTATATATGGAATAAAAAATATTATATCTATAATTATACAAATTATGAATCATTCGTGACATTCAAATGAGTAGAAAAGGGAACAAAATTATGTTGAGTCCTTTTTGAGGCAATGTCCACAATCTTTCAGTGGGAATTTAGATCCACATATTTATAAACAAAGTATTAGTACCATTGAAATTATATTTTCCATCCTTCATTGTTCAGAACATGAAAAAATCATTTTTCTTGTTTGTCATTTAGAAGGTGTAGCAGACTTGTGGTGGACTCTAATCAAGAATACAAATAAAAAATATGAAATTTAATACATGTAATGGGATGAGTTAAAAACATAATTTTCAATAAGTAATTTCCTTATATTCTTCATATGAAAATGGGAAAGGAGTTCATTGATCTTAATCAAAAGGATGATGAATCTATTGGTATATATAAAGAAACCATTACAAGACATGAAAGGTATGATTCTGGATTTATTATCTAACTTGAATGTAAAGTAGATCAATTCTTCATTGGTTTAAAACCGAGTCTCCAAAGAGAGTTAGGTATAAGAGACATTAATTTCTATGAAGATATTGTTTGTTTTTATCTCAATTTATAAATGGATGTTTGTGTTACAAATAAATATCTTGGTTTTGTGAAGAAAATAAAGATATAGTTCAAAGGAAAATCTCAAAACAATGGAAAAAAGAACATGAGTTTTTCTTTATTCATAAAGTGTGGAAAGAAGCATAGTGGAGACTATCCTAAAAGGACTAAAAAAATTTTTCTATGTGGAAAACAATTCATTGGGTAGTTGAATGTCGATGTAATGAGAAAAGGTATCTGATTATTTGAATAGAGAAAAGGCTACAGTAACTACACCACCCACACTTCAATGCTACAAGTTCAAGGAAACGGGGAATTTTGCTAACCAATTACAAAATCCATGGGTGATAAATGATGATCGACGTCAACAACCACTTAAGGCCAATAAAAAAGGAAAAGAAAATGTGATCACTATTGATGATGTTGAATATGAAAATTAAGTGGTGGAATGATTGAGTGTTTATGTAATGGGATTCTAGAATAATGTTGTAGAATTGTTTTTATGGTATTATGGAAAAATAAATATCTGTGCATTGGTCCACTATGGTTTTCCACGTGTATTTGACTATATACATAGAGTGGTACTATAACAATGGAAAGTGATCGAGGTAATGAGGTGATTTTTTTGGAAAACATAAGATTTTAGGAAGGGTGACCCTTAGTATTAACATGAGGTTGAGATAATTATATTTATATAAAGGTATGATGGATAGGAATAAGTAAATAGGACTAAATTATTGTCCTTAGAACTAGTAAAAAATTTATTGACATGTAGGTTATACTATCTCGGATGAAGATTACATCTTTTCGGACAATAGAATATAAAAACATTCATATTTTCAATAAAGATATCTTATTTTTCATGTTGTTACCATGACTCAATAGAATAAATGATTAAGGTATTCACATGTTTGTAATGTGAAAATGAATAACTAACTAATCAGATATGGGAGATAAATTTTAAACCGATTTATTTCACCTCTTTCTAATGTTGTAGCTTTTCAGTTTTTTAAAGGATTTTAAGGTTATCCAATTATGGATACTATAAGTTATACTTCAGTTAATGTTTCTTAGATTAATGTATTATCTCACAATAGGTGGAATTGTGCATATTTGATAATATGTGTTAACCTTTTTTGTGATAGTTGTATTGACCTATCATTCTATTTATGGATCGCATGATCTGTTAACTCTTTAAGAATAGAAAATTAAACTTCATTTATTTGAATAAGAGATGATGTGGAAATTGTTCGAGTCATGAACAATGATGGGATTGTACTAAAATAAATTAATTATTTCTTTCCATGTTACTAAAATTTTGGGAAAGAATCTTGAAAACCAAAAAAGTTATCTTAGTTCCTACTTATCAGATTAATTTTATGGTCACTTAAATCATTGTAGATTTAATAGTTTCTGGTTGTTAACTTTATACAAACCTTTTACTCTATCACAATACATCATAACCTGATTGTTAGATTTTTCTTCCATATACATGTTTCCACTTCCCAACTCTATTATCCTATGGGGAAACCCATTGATGAGTCACTTTGGCTAATCGTTATGTTTATAACTTTCCTTTTTTAAAATGAAGTTTTAGTATTCCTTTTTACGATATGGGTTTATATGAAAGAATATTTCAAGTAGTAAAGCATTTATAACCCTGATTATTTTTGAAGGAGAAATAAATTTTAAGCGTGGTAGAATGTAACACCGCAAAATTTTATGAGATATTTTCTTTTTAATTTCTTTTATGTTTTCTGGTGTATGTTACACCAAGATTATCTTGCGCTATACACAACACTGTATTACCTTGCAGTATATGAAACACTATTATTATCATTGGTTACAAAATATTTCATGGTATTTTTATATAATTAATTTCATGAAAGAATATTTTTATGTGATAACTAAATATTACAACATAGACATTATAATGGCTGGTATGAATAGTATTAACTTCCTTCTAAAAACTATTTAAATGAAAATAAGTGAATCTATAAAAAAAATAAAATCAACCTTTATAGATTTAATTAGTGAAATATATATGTAATATATTCAATTAAATTTTTAAAATTCATCTTATATGTTTTCTATACATTAAATAATAACAAATTCAAATTTATAGACAAAATCCGTGTTTTTTTAATGCAGATTTACCACCTTTTGTTGGCGAACCCATTTTAAATCTATTTCCTCTCACTTTTAAAATTTATTTTTCACAAATTAAACTTATTCATTTAAAGAGAGATATTAAAATATATTTTAGTTTAATTTTTTGTATTTTTTCAATAATATTCATTTTTTAATGAAGAGTGGAAAAACCCCCATTTAAATCGAAAACTACTTTTTCATCATATTTATTTCTAAAGAAAAGTTTTTCTTTTCATTGTTTTTAAAATTATAATTAGATTATGTTTTTATCATTTTGTCCAATTTTGGTCATTCTATGTAATTTCTCCTTGAAAATATATATAAACACAAATCAATCTTATCAAGGATTATATTTAAAAAACATGTTTCCTCGCTTTGACAACAAGAATTAATTTTTATTTAATTACTACAACATATATGATTTGAATTCCGAAAAATGGATTCTATATTTGGAATAAATGGGTCCATGATTTGGTTAATTGGTTACATTTATTTTATTGTATATTATGAATATTAACTATGGTAATTTTATTTACCATAGTTAAAGGTAAATATGGTAAATTAGGGTAATAAACAATATAATAAAGATAATAAAATTACACTAAAACCTAAAAAAATCTTATTTGATGAATTAATGTCTACCAATATCACCTAATATTTGGAATTGGTTATTTTAATTGAATTTTTTCCCTTAAAGGTATGTCATTATAAATAAAAAATGAAAGTGACAACATGTCACTCTCTTATCTCTTACAAGTATTATAATTTTAATATAGTGGTAAAATTTATAAAACATCGAACATAAAGAGTCTCCAGAAAGATAATGTAATTATCTACTTCAATTTGATTTATTTAAAAAATTTAGATATTAAATAATTACTATAAATATTCTTACAATAGTGGTATAATAATTATTTTATTAAGAAAAATATCAAATAATGATAATATAAATTGTAAAATAAATCTTATTTGAAACAATTTATGTCGTAGATGATTTTTATAGGTGAATATGTCATTTTATAAGACTATTATAATTTTTTTTTTATGTTATACATCTGCTTCTATTTTATTTAAATTCAATGAATTGAATAATTTAAAAATTGACATTATTGATATTTTATAAATATAATTTATTATTAAATTATTTAAAAAACATAAAAATATTTTAAAATTAAAATTTAGATTTTATATGTTCTAAAATATTATTAGTCTTATAATTATTATAAAAATACTATATATATATAAACTTAATAGCCTCTTAATAATGAAAATGTTGTTACCTCAATTAACATTAAACGAGGCTAATTAAGTGTAAACTAAAATGATAAGGTTTAAAATAAAATAAATTCATATCAAAAAAATTATTGGATGGTATTATTTGATACAATACTCATCTTATCCTAAAGAATATATCATGTTGGAGCTAATATAAATCATGAAATTATTAATAATAAATTCATATTTAAAGACTTTCCTACAATTCCATTCTTCCCCCTTATAAAAGGTCATTACATCTACCCACTGTCTCACACCTCTCAAGCCCCTTGTATCATCTAAATTATTCTCAAATAATATCCCAATACCACACCCTTAATTATAGATATAATAAATTGGGCATAAATACATCCTAAAGAGACATTTTGGGAAAATAAAAACGAGACATCTGAAAAAGAGGTAATTGTTTTATTACCTGTTTTAAAATTATTTTCTTCTTTTACTTAATCTTATTATATTGTTTCCAAAATAATGGAATAAATCATGTATCTTGTATAAGAAGAGAATTTATTAAAATTATGGTACATCCTTATACCTCATTTTATCCATCATACGAAGGACAATATCACTATTCATGTGTACATACGGCTTACCATCTCCACGACATTTTATAATGTCTTATTTAACAATAATTAATTTGGATAGGTATAATGATGTATATAAGGGTTTTAAATAATAAATATAACATGATAATTATTATATAAAATTAATATACCCTCAAATTCCCTACCATTTAACCATTAGGTGGATGATATTGTCGCTCGTGCGTAAGAATGACCAAACGTCTCCACGATGTGATGAATTTCATTATACAAGATCATCATTAAACCAAAATTATATACATGAATGTAATGAATAAATATTATATTTACTATAATAATATCATATTAAATTTATATACCTATAACATAAGAAGTGGAACATGAACTTGTCAAACAAAATTTGTATAAGAACATAAATCAATTAATATCTGAATAACGAGTAACAATAAAATAGTGCCAACAAATGGATGATCATATAATCACATATTATATCATAAAAATTATTATGATTCTAGAATATGTTAGTATCATTATTTAAATAAATATAAAAAATTTTCAGATACATACAAAGAATATCATACCTAAGGTTTGGGATAATTTTTCAATCACATTTTTATCTGAGATTGTTTATACGTAAGTATTTACCGGGGGTATATTTATCATCAATGTCCATTATTTCTGAAAATTTTTACATAAAATGTTTACAACTATTCTATGTATGTTTAAAGTCATTTTTAACCTTTTTTTTCTTTTAATATATTGTTTTAAACGAATATTTCTTTCGTTTACCATACGAGGTACTTTTTTCCTTATCCAACAAAAGTACGAGGATAATGTTTTTTAACCTATAAGGAATGAATGGATTCTTCTGATTTCAAAATTAATTATTTCCATGAAGAAACCTATAAAATATTTAAAGTTTATTTTCAATTAAATTCATTTATTTTAAAATTTTGTGTAATTTTTAAAAAATAATATGTTTTTGAAGAAGAATGGTTATATTCGCCAAGAAATAGTTTCAATTTTTTTTTTCCAAATTAAATTACATCTAAGATGAAATAGGGTTATGTTTCTATGCCTTTTATTTAATTGATTTTATTTTGATTTTTATTTAATTATTTTAATGAAATCCATTAATTTTTTATGGATTATGATAGAATGATGTTTAAGAAACCCATTTTTTGTTTCTTGTGTTATGCTATGATAAATGGTTTGTGTTTTTTGAGAAAAATGTAAGAATTATGTCATTATGATATGGGTGGGACCTATATCACATTATAATTCATTTGTTAAGATTTATATCTCATGATATAAACATGACTGGAATGATAAGTAAATCTGGTTCAGTAATACAGGGATAGAATGATAAATAAACCCAGTTTTATAATGTAATTTTTCAACTATGATGGTCTTGGCTATGATCCTTGGTTAATGTGGAAATGATTTCATATGCTTATATATTTTCCAAAATTTTGTGTTTTATGCCAATTCTATGTTATCATGGTTAATGTTTCTATATTATTTATGCATTATGAACTACTATGATTTATTTTAGGATTCAAGATTTTGATATTCAAATGTTATTTTCATGTTTTTTTACATTTATATGTTCATCTATTGTTTTTTACCTGTATTAAGAATCTAAAATGAAAATTTCTTATGTATGCCTTCCTAAGGTTATGAAGTAATCATTAAACTAGTATTAATTAAGGGGATAATGTTTAAGGGAGATGTTGAATATCTTTCACAAGTTAGAAGAATGTATTCCATGTTTCCAAAGGAACTAAACTGTTACTATCCTCAGGTGTGCATTTTTAAAATGTAATGTATATTCATCTAAAAAAATTTAATATTCATATAATTAATTCTTGGGAAATTAAATCTTTTATCCCCACAGGATGATAATAAGTTCTTGGGTATCGAAACAAAGACATGGGAATGACTTCAGCTGAATTTATAACCATAAAAAAGCAATAAAATAATCAAATCAAAACATAAAATATATAACCAAACATGGCATAACCAAATTTCTAGATATAACATTTGAAACATTAATCAAAATCTGAGATATGAATACAGATAAATAAATGTGAAAAAATAACCAACAACCTTTATATGATGAGAGGGGAATCACCTTCAAGACACCAGTACCAACCCCAGCAATATGGAGCACCAGAAACCCAATCCACATACATCAACACGATGCTTATTACCTTTACATGGTCAAACATATAACAAAGTCTACATACATACAATGGTTTATGTAGGGTGTGGTACATAGACCATTAGAATTCCACCCAATAAAACATTACATGCAATAGCATTAAAATATAATTTAACATGCACATTTATGTAAAGACTTTTAATGATTTTTAAAGAAAATATTTTTTTGGAAACTATTTCCAAAGGAAACATTTTCATGAAAAAATAATTTCACAATAAAATTCCTCGAAAATAAAAATATAATGGTACACACTAGTTCCATTTTCTGTTGATGGTTGGAACCATTCGATATAAGCATCATTTCACAGTAAAAACCCATGGGTAAATACCTAAGGTTAATCTAGTTCAAGTGTAACACTAGAACCTTTTTCCTAAGTGTAGGGTGGTATAGAAATGACAATCACATATTTTTAATGCATAAGCCTTTATTAGGGAAAACCTAATTATCTTAGTTTTCTACAATCAACACGATCATTTTAAT
Organism: Viscum album; assembly: GCA_963277665.1. Classification (NCBI taxonomy): domain Eukaryota; kingdom Viridiplantae; phylum Streptophyta; class Magnoliopsida; order Santalales; family Viscaceae; genus Viscum; species Viscum album. Next base: position 509,711,782 of record OY728141.1, on the reverse strand, counting down.
AGTGTCTAACAGTCAATCTAGATAACTGAAACTGTGACTTTTCTACTTCTGAATCACTAGTGTACTAAAACTAGTTAGGCCACCTAGATACATGGGATTCCCTTGTGCTCAAATTCATGGTCACATGCCACACATATCACCACTTACAAAAATCAATTACTTGAATTTCAAGGGAATCGTTGATTTCATAAACAAACCAATTACCGTTTTACACATTCCAAAACCACTTCCAAATATGTTTACCACCACTTATTCCTTTTATAAATCCCAAATTAGAAATAAAAAATAAAGACACAACATTTATCTACCAAATCCATGGCCTAGAACTCCCCCCATTAAATCCACACATTAGCCAAGTTAATTTCTAAACCATGCTTCCCCTTATTTAAAATATTTACCTGTCATTCCAAAGTTGAACCAGGATACTCATAATACCAAAATAATAAATTTTCCTTACAAACTACCTTTGAAAATGTTTTCACTAGAGGTGACTTTAAAAAAACCATTTTGAACCGTCCACACAAGGCATTAATCCCACTTTGACAAACATCATAATAAAACATACACAAACATAACCTGAACCTTTTTAAAAATTCAATTTAAAAAAACATTTTCCAAAACACTAGAAAAATATAATTCAATACACAAAAAATAATATATAGAATAAGATTAAATATAAAAACGCTGATATTAAAACGTCTAAAAATGGTATGTCATGCAACCATATACCTCTTTTGGATAAAATTATTGAAAATGGTGTGAAACATTAACTGCAACTCAAGATAACCCAAATAAGGAATGATTGAACCAATAACATCAGTATTGAACACTATTAAATAAGAATAAACCCTAAAAATATCACCCTACCTACTGGTGAAATGAAACCCCATGGAATAAGATAAGGAATCATAGGAAAGAGATATAAAACTAAGGGGGACCTAATTGGATATTTTCTATGGGAATCCACCGCCAAATCTCCCAAAATGGGATTCCAATAGAGAAAAAGGAGGAGGGATACATTCCTAGGGTGGAGGAGGCGAAAGGTGATGGGGAAATGGGGCTTAGTACTAAAAGTTCGAGACATATAACAGGGGGAAACCAATTTAAATAACTTGGACAGGTTTTACGATTGTTCAAAATGTGTGGTAAACATGCGCATCTCTCTACCTAAGCAAGTACATACCACATGGTTAGTCTGTGCTACCAGAATTAGCATTAGATGATGTGAGACGGTTTCTATCTAGAACCCCTAACCTACTACATGTTTACCTTGATCGAGGAACATTTTCTAACTTGCCTTGTGATGGAAATATGGTATCTACTACCTCATCCAGAAACCTACCACATGCTTACCTGGGTAGGGGCACACAGTTTCTACTAACCATGCACCAACAATTCTCTATAAACATTCCACCAAAAATATAAAATTTTCTTGAAAATTCAAAGGGGAACACATGTACAAACACTTGACTATGAATAACCGAAGGACATACCTCAAAACGTAGAACTCATCACACATGGTTCCTGAGAAAATAACTGAGAAACAAACCCTAATCGGAATAAAGGGTGAATTCAAAAAGTCGAGTGTGACAATTATCCTGACCATAATGCTTTCCACCCTTGGAAATCCACAACAAGGCCTGATACAAAAACAAAAATGACACCCTTCACAACTTATGGAGTTTCTAATGAATGTCAATCAATTATAAATCATGATCAATTCAGATAGGAATATAGGTTTACAAGTGTAACTCGTGGGGGGTGGATTTCCTGCTATGTTCCTTGTTCCCCCAAAATCTAAAACACCTCCATATTATCCATCAAAGAAAATAAATTCTAATAATTCGCAATCCATCATCCAAAGATAAATCATCTTAAACATTACAAAATGAATCTCACACAACTTACCTAAAATGTTTAAAAGAATTTAATCTATTTCTTGATAAATACATTCACAATATCACTTCAAAAATCCATTTGGTGAAATCCAATACAACCGTTTACTCATAGAAGGAACCTGAAATGAGATAACTCTGAATGAGACTAACCACATCCAATCCATCACTTGAAATTGAACTAGGATACCAACATGGGGAGGGCCAGATGAACTCCCAACCAATAGAAAATTCATAACATAAATTCATTCATGAGGAATCTCAACGAGAACCACGGTGGGTCTCCCATCCCTAAGAACCAACCGGATTAACCAACTAGCACAAACAGACATGATCATCTCAACATGGGAAAACATGGGAACTTCCTACACCAACTAGTATAGACTGACATAGGAAACCCAACACATACCAGACCCCCAACACAAGGGGTCCTTCAAAAGAAACTCCAAACCTAATGGATAACAATACGCGGTTCTGTACTCTAATGGAATGTGATCCCAAACCAAAAATGGGATTGATTATTATCTTTTTTCATAAAAGGACCATAAAATGGAGACTCACACCTGGTGAGGCACAACCAGTAATGTTTTAAGAAAACGAGACGACAATTCATCCTTTTAACTAATGAGGAACTATTCCACCCCCATTGTCACTATGTGGAAAAGTGGTCCCCACATCTTTTTCCATTAAATGGGATCATTATTAAAAAAATATCTACACAGGGGGTTTAAACTAACACTAATTTTTATACTGATTATAGGAGTTATAAAAATCTATGTTACACCCCTATGAGTTCCTAATTTTTTATTGGCTTCACTCCGAGTCCAATGGATGTAATCTTGATGTTTGAAGCATATCCTACCTCGCAATTTAGCATTAAAGACCCCTTATCAAAACTCATCTTTTTGATTCCATATGAAACCACATGGAAACCCTAACAGCACCAATAGAACAGAACACACACTAGGACCCACTTTACATCAACCTGAAACATCATCGTGACACAGAAGAATAAGATGCACATGCATCATCCCTTTCTCCTCAAACAACAAACTACTCTAAATGTTACACAATATCCACCCTTTCATTTGAATGATAATAATATAGTGAAATATGCCATCAAAAATAACCATTACAACCAAAGTTTTCTTATAATGAAATGAACTTAAAATTGAGTCTCGAGCAACACATTATTTCTGAAAGTTTCTATAATAGCCTCTTACATCCAAATTCACTTCACTAGTGGCCTGGCATGATCTGTTTCTTAGATTAAATCGATGAAAGTTCCAAATATACTTTTATAAAATACCCAACACCAAAAACCCAATCCTCTTTCCACTCTCCTTACTGGAATTCACTTCACTACTTCTAGGAAGGTCCTTGAGGAACAAATTAGTCAAACATCCCCTTTGATGACTCAGGAAACTCACGAAACTGAGGTTTATTTCAATTATTTCTAAATCGAATCATTCATTATTAGAGGATACTCTTAGAAAAAAATAGGTGGATTAAATTCCCAAATATCATGAAGAAAGTCCTTAATATAATCAACTGGAAGATCTATCGATGAGAAATCACATTTGGTCGCACTTTCATTATGCACTTATTCTTTGTGTGGGCATACTCTTGACAACAAGGGTTACTGAGGATCCAAAAAAACTACCACGTCAACTAAATTGTGCCACAAAAAACACCAAAAACATAATGGTAACCAACTGAAGGGTTTTCTGAAACAATTTTCAAAATAACCCATTAAAAATTATTTCAAAGCCAACTCATCGACAGAAACATAAATTTAAAAACACCCTTCAGACAGGATGGATTAAAAATCTCAAATCATTCTGAAAACAATATTCCTATAATAAAAGAAGACACACCACACAATCACTAACTATTAAAACATCACATTTCATTTTAAAATCACAATTTGAAATAAAATAGGATTTGTGGGTTGCACATCCACGAATGGTATCCCATGGAGTCGCACACATGCATTTTCTCATTCTAGACCAAATAATCATCCAATTTCCATACATATCCCTTTCACATGGTAACTGGGGAGAATAATAAATTTAAAAATAAAAAATTTCATAAAAACAAAAATCATTCGAATAAGACCCATTATTTTAAACTCTACACATCAATTTCATGAAACTTAAATCATTTAAAAACATTTTCAGTTGCACATCAAACCCCAATCCATCAATAATGATTTATTTAAAAAATCAACCCTTATTAATTAAAACTAGTTTCCAAACCCCTTTTGAAAAGAAATTTTTATTTCTAGGAGAACCAATTTTTGATAAACTATAGGTTTGGATTATAAAAAACCAATCACGATAAAATCATCCCCAATTACTCAAAACTATTTTATAAGAATCCACCCTTTTAATTATTTTGTTAAAACAATTATATAAAACCATTTATAATTTCTATAAATCAATCCATCTCCTCTTTTAAATAAAATATTCCTCAATTTTCAATCTAGCGTTCTAAAAATAATTTTTCAAAACCCAAAAAGACACAAGACAATTCCCAAAGGTGGGAACTAGTTTCGATGGGTGTCTTTTCCAAATAGTTGGAATTCATATGAAAATTTCACCACTATGATAGAGAATGTTATTGTACCATTTCCCTAGAGCTAAATGGATTTATAGGCCCATCGAGCTTCAATGAGACCTCCAGAACAATTCACGTTTCATTTTTGAAATGGTAAACAATCCCAGATAAAACCCTACTTCCCCTAGTAACATGAATAATGTCACAAGGTTTGATTGGAAGGAATTGTACACATAACCAAATAATCATGGCCTAAAAATCCTTAATATGCTCTACCTATACTCTTTCACAGGTAATGTGACAAAAAAGAGTGTGCCTTATCTGATACAATTTTTCACGAACCATGTTTGGTTTTTATCTAAACTGGTTCCCGAACTGTTCAGTGGCATGGCCTGGGGGGTGTTACTGATGCACATGGGGTAGAAAAAAGGGCACATGAATAAAAAAAAATACATGGTGATGATTTCACATAACTTTGTAACCATAAACCACCATTAAAATAAACAATCCAAAATTGAAAATATAAAACAAAAAATGGAAAAATAATTTTTCCACATTTAACAATTAAAACATTATTCAAAATCCAAGATATAAATTCAGAAAAATAAAAATGAAAAAATTACAAACAACCACCATATGTTGAGAGGGGAATCAACCTCAATTCAACACCATAATTTTCAGTAATAAGGATCACCAACAGCACAATCCACTAACATCGACATGACTCATCCTTCCTTTACTAGGGTCAAACGTATAATGAGGTCTACATACACCTAATAGTTTATGTAGGTTGTGATCCAAATCCCAGTAGGATTCCACCCAAAAAATGATTACATTCTATAAAATTATAAAAAAAAATTAACATAGATATTTATGTTAAGTACTTCTAAATAATTTTTTTTATGAAAATATTTTTTGGAAACTATTCTCAAAGGAAACAATTTCAAGGAGAAACTATATCATAGGAACATTCTATGTAATTAAAAATATAAAGATACATATAAGTTGCACCGTATACAGATGGATGGACCCTTACCATATAAGTATCATTTCATAATAGTGCACCATGGGTAAATCCATAATGTTAATCTAGTATGAGTGGGACACTAGAACCTCGTACCTCAGTGTAGGGTCACATCACAACCACAATCACATATTTCTTGTGCATTAACCACTATGATGGGAAACCTCTTGGGACTAGTGGTCACCAATCAACATCATAGTTTAGCTCGTGTTATAATTGTCAATATAAATAAGTGAAATCATGACTTTTCCACTTTCTAATCACGTGATTAATAGAACTAGTCATCCCAAATATATACTCATGATTTTATTTTCTCATGTTCATGTTCACATGTCACACATATCACCACTTCCAAAAATCAAGGCCAATCATTTCATGGAAGTCACTTATTCAAAAACAAATTTGTTTTCATTTTATACACACCAAAATCACATTGAATTATGTTTACCTCCTCTTATTCCTATCATAAATCCCCATTTAGAAAGACACAAGAAAGAAACCAGATTTATTAACCAAATCCAGGGGCTAGAACCCCCTTTTTAAATCCATGAAAAAAAATTCATTTATAAAACATTCTTCCCATTATTTAAAAAATTTAACGCTCATACCAATGTTGCACAAAAAAAACCAATATTCTAAAATAATTAATTTTAATTTAATAACCCATTTCAACATGTTCATGATAACACTATGATTCACTATTTTATTTCACCCTTATACATTGTATTAAACTAATTTTTTATTGTTAATTTTAATTATTATAATAAATTTTAGTTCATGTTTGATTCAATAATTTTGTTATTTTCACTATTAAAAAATGAAATTTCACTTGTATTGATGATTTCGTTGAAGATGGAGTTGATTAATATATCCCACAACAATGTGAATGGAAAAAGGGCCATACTGTATGGAATCCTATAAACATATGTCCACAATTTTGAATGTTCATTGAACTTCAGTTATCCAAATGGGTGGAATTTTTTTAGAAGATCCATAACTCCATGGGATAAAAATTTAGTAAAGGAACCCAATCCAAATTCATCTATTAAAATGCGTAATCGAAGTGCTCAATCCAATAGAATAAATCTGCACATAGTAAAAATTTTGCCTTTATATTTTTGATATATCTCTTATTATATAAATTATCTTGATATAAAATATTGAATTGATCTAGAAAAGGTGTCAAAAATAAATTTTTTTAGTTTTTTTTTCAATGTGATTTAAGACTATATGGATTCCCCAAACCATGGACAAGGTGGATTCTCTAAATCAGGGTTCCATAAACCACCTCCCACATGGCCAATAAAATGGAACCTTGGGCCCCCCATTTGGGAGTTCAACCAGTAGGCATGTTACTGCAATTTTTTCAATACTAAAGGACTCATCTCATAATCCATATAAGTTATGGATTCTATGGTATATTCTACATCAACACCTATGTCTTCCTCCTTTTTCATGAGGTTCTGAACACCTTATGATCTCCGAAGGGGAATGTGGTGTATGTACCAACATTTATGGTTGTAATATTTTAATTATATTTTTAATTATAGTTTTTATGTTGTTTTTAATCATCTTATATTCTTGTTTTATTTATTAATATACTGATAAGTCATGATCAACTCATATTATCAGGTATGTGGGTACCCATTCATGTAATGTTTCACACCCCGTTCACAAATTCCTCTCCCCCGTTTCAATTTTAATGTTTGTGGGGTACATATTGGTCAATTTAACTCTTATAAATAGTTTAAAAGACATTTAAACTTATTTCACGATATCAAAAATAAGTAACTTACAAAATAGAATATCTCATCAAGTTCTTTGTGTGTTTCCATTCAGAGTTTTGGTTATGATGTCGAAGACAAATCATCTAATCATCTGCAGTATCGAGTGAGTCATTGTGTGTTTTTAACTGAACCTTTGGAGGAATCCTATTATAATGTCTATAAAATTATTTTTCTAATTTTTTTAAATAGGGTATTGAAAATTCATAAGCCTATCTCTTGAAGTGATGAAGGATGAGCATCATGATATTTCCTCGGTTTTAGCACCCTTAAATAATTTTGTTAATTTCTGCAATGTGTAATCACATTTCATATTCATTTGGATTATTAAATAACCAAACTCGATGTTTTCCATTAAACCATTTCCTTTTCTTAATCAAAAAATTCTTTTTAAATTCATGATCTATGGATCCATCGAGAGATGACCTAGAATTCCCACTATAATACATAAGTTCTATTAAAAACTAAACAACTTATTTGGCGTGATCAACAACGCGATTAAATTTTGGTGTCATTTATGGGGATTAAAGTTAATTTTTTCCTTTTTTTTCCTTTGATTTATTTATTTTACTACATAATCAATACACCATTCAATATCAACCTTCCATTTTGATTTATTTTGTTTTCATTTTTTATGTGTTTATTTCATTCTATATCTCCCACTTCTTCTGCACTCTCTTTCTATATAATTCTACAGTATCACATTATATTTTCTTTTCTCCTTTAATTTTTAATTAGAAAATTTATTTTATCCATCATCCATAATAAAAATAAAAAAAATTATAAAAATAGAAAAAAAACAACACAACTTATTTACATGACCTGGTCAGATAAAGAGAAGCTACATGAATTTAACCTAGAAATTGAAATAAACATCACTCCTAAATTAAATCTACAAGACTATGAAGATCCAGTAACATTGAGGAAACAAATTTTGAACCACATGTGGTCCAAAAACAATCCAAAATCGAACCAAATCAAACTCCATAAATCATGGCTGCAAATAATCGAACCATAAAAGAAATGACCACCCTGGATGTGGAGTACCAACCTGCGTACACCCAATATCTTTATGAAGCATCCAACACTATGAAAACATCCGGCCTCATCCACCTACATCTTAAATTCAATGGTATTATTGGTGGGGACCCTCACAAGAATCATAATGAGATTCTCATATTCTGTTCCACTATGAAACACCAAAATGTGTCTAAGGACCTCATAATGTTTATGGACTTCCCTTTCTCCTTTAATGGTGCAGCCAAAGACTGGATATACTATCTGCCTACCAAAATTGGGGAATGTAAGGAACCGAGATCACTCTTTCTATTGAATATGTTCCCTGGATACCAAACTGCATCAAATTGAAACGAAATCAGCGACATTAGGCAATCACAAGGAGAGACCCTTCATGAATATTGGGAGAGATTCAAAATACATTTCTCAAGTTTAACCCACCTCGAAATTAGTGAAACTTTTCTAATTAAATACCTCTATGAGGGACATGTCCCCATGGATTGTTGAATGATATATGTTACAGCTGGAGGTGCCTTAGTTAATTATAGTCCTTCCCTCTCCTATGAATTAATAACCAACATGACTCAAAATTCACAATAATTTTCTACACGAGCAATTGCACCAACCCAGTGTAACGCCCCGACCCCAGCTACCCAGAGTCGGTGCATTATTACATAACATTGGCATGATCACAAGAAAGATCAAATCCCGAAAGACCGATTGGTTTAGTAGCCTTGGAAACACTAGATATAATCATAATGTTTTACATTACATTTCAAAGTGAAAAACTACTACAACAACAAAGTCTTCATATCCACACAATTAACCCCTCATAATATCCCTTCAAGTCATTCATAATTTACTTCTTCACTACCTGGGAAAAATAAAACATAGAAAAGTGGTGAGCTCAAATGCCCAGTAAGGATAACAATATAGCGGAAACTTTCATAAATAAGAATAAACATTTAAGGCAATGCATTACTAAAACAAAATCCTTTTAAACTTTAACTTCAACATAGTATGGCAAAAGTAAAATGGAATAATGCCATTTACTTATTCACATGGATATTCTACTAATCGAATAATCACATGAAAAAATCAATAACCACTTTCATAATGTTGGAATGCATAATGCCAGATTATCATAACCACATAGTCAAGGCCTCGTGCCAAGACTACAAATAAGATTTTGTCAAGGCCTTGTGCCAAGACACTAGTTTGTCTCATGAGACCTACCGATGCATCGAGGAGCTATAGCGGGCTCCACCCGTCACTTATTAAGTCCAATGCATTCCCATATGAAAAGGTTTAAACATAACATAAACATTCGTATTAGAACTAGCATACGAAATGTCAATAATTTCACCATAAACTATGAATGGAATAAAAATAGCACATCCACAGTCAAACATATCACAAAACCTTCAATACAATATAGAAGTTTTGTATCATAATAAATCACCTTCAAATAATCTTAAAATCCATCAAAGGATGTTGACATAGATGAAATCAAAATTCTTTTTAAAGAAGTATCTCCTTTTATTTTGAAATCATTTAAGGTCCATATAAAATAAAAAAATTTCTTTGAAAATATTCTTATAAGCTTGTATGGAAAGCTTCGACGATTTTATAACGGCGGAAAGTAACCGCACCCGCCGTATAAGTTAAAAAAAACATTCTTACCTCAATTTTGTCGAAAAGGTTAAAAAGGACCTTGTTTTGAATACGACCGAAATATTCCTTTATAAACCACTTATAAAAGTCAAAAAGGGTATAAATGACTTTAACTCATATTCTAGTAAATAGTAAAAATGTTTTGAAATGCATTTTTAAGAAACATGGATGTGGATGATAAAGAGATCCTAGTAGATTATTACGTATAAACAACCTTGGATAATGAAGAGGTTGTAAAGTAAACCCTTACCTTGTACTTTTCCTTGGTTGGGGAAGGTTAACCTCCTGTATAATAGTGAAACAATTGTTACTAAATTATACAAGAATCATATACATTAATATGATATCATATATGATCTTTTAATATTGATTTGATAATAATATCTTAGTATTATCGTCGTTTCGGGTGTTAACTTACTCATTTTCTTTATATGTTTTGTTTCATTAGTCATGTTTGTTGTATCTTATTTATATCCAGAATGATATCAAGTCCTTAAACATAAGTTTTAAATAATTAAATGATAATTATACTTGAATGGATACGATGGAGAATGAATCTCATCGCATTCGTGGAGACGGTAGTCCGTACGTACGCACGAACGCTATTTCCATTTAATTTTTATTTTAAAAGAATAGAATAAAAAATGATACATAGGTATATTACTATTCCAGTATAATATAATATTTTATATATTTTACTTAAGTTCATTAACACCATCCTTTATACGTTCCATGTGTGGTATGAACGAGTCATATCATTTTAAGGGGGCGGTAGTCCGCACTTCCTCAAATGAAATTATCGTATGTATATACAACATGAAACGAATAACGGTATGAAATAAAATGGAATTACAGAAGCTTATATATAAAATATATATCATTAATATCATATTAAATTACAGTGCCATCATAATGGCCACCATGAGAGGCGGTAAGATGTATTTGAACAATCATCGTTTCGTGAGGCGTTAGTTTTCCATCCACAGAAACATTATGTTCATCATCCATTAGATGGAGTTGTGTGTATGTGTAGATTGAACCCTTCTTATAACAACATCCTAGTATATTGAGGATACTGGTGTTGTTACAAAAGAAAGGAAATAAAAAGATTTTGGGGGTTGAAGAAGCAAAATAAATGAAAATAATTTAAGAGAAATCGTTACCTTTAATTTAGGTAACTCACTTTGGTTGGAACCAAAGGACTTGTTGAAATGCTTTCTGCCTAAGGGGAAACTTCAAAGAGGAGGAGAGGGATGTGGGGAGCTTAGTTGGTCAGAGTTTGGACGAGCCAAGTGGCTTGAGAGGTGTGAGGAATGAGTAGAAGTGGTCTCCTTTTATAAGGGAGAGGAGGGGCTCTTTAGGAAAGAGTGAAAGTATTACTTTATAATATAATTATATTCGGTTTATAATGGTCCAAAAATCATTGAGGTCGAAGATAAGATGAATAATATTCTAAATAACATCAACCAATAAGAATTGGACAGGTTTTAGATAATATTTTAATCATTATAATATTATTTATTTCAATGATTTATTAATGAGGTAAACATTGCATCATTATTGTGTCATTAATAATTTAACTTATTTGTTGTCTAAAAATTATAAATAAAATATCATCATGTAGGAAATCGTTTTAGCTTTCTAATTAATATTTATAATCTAAAATCCAACATGTATAACCCTATGTAAAAATTGTTCTTCTAAAAGATGTAAGCTTATGCAATTTTTATTTTTATTTTAACTTTATTAATATAATGTGTCCCTACCACATACAAGTGGCTCCAAGGGGTCCCCAAATTGACCCAAGGATTCCCATGGTCGGGTATGTGTCCACCAATAATGTTAGGACACGTTTTAGGGTAATTTTGTATTATTATAATATTATTTTTTAACCCTTATTTACCGGATTTACCCTTTAACCATGGTAAATAAAATATTTACCACAGTAACTATTCAAAATGTCTAAAAATAAAAGTTACCTATTTACACAATTTCAAAATCCTGATTCCAAATATGGAATCCATTTTCCTAAATTAAAAACACAGAAGTGGCAGAAATTAATTTAAAATTAATTCCCGCTGTCAAAACAAAAAGCGTGTTTTTAAGAGATAATAACTATAAAAAGATTGACACTTGTTTATGTTCGGTTTAATTGTAAAATTATGTCCAATGACCAACATTATATTAAATGGTAAAAATATATTCTAAATATACTTTAAAACCACTCAAATTCACAATTTATCACTATTAATTATTTTGATTAAAAAAGTTGTTTTTAATTACAATTTAGTAATTTTCACTATTCATCAAAATATAAAAGTTATCCGAAAAGTACCAAAATTTCACCCTAGGCTAATTTCAATATTCCGAATCCAAAAATGAAGTCCATTTTGAAATATAAAATATATATGATTTCAAAAAGTAGGTATTACTATTCACAACGGCTAGTTTAATTAGTTGTGGTGTGTGTTAGAACTCGAGGTTGCGTACAACACACGCTATCGCATTATTCGAAGGGAAACGTACCGTGGAAGCTTGGGGTGTTACATTCTCCCCTCCTTCAAATAATTGTGTCCTCGCAATTTCTAGGGTATTACTGCATAAAAAGACTCGGGTTGTTCTTCATCATAAGTTCCTCGGGTTCCCACGTTGCCTCTTCCATCTTATGATTTCTCCACAAAACTTTTACCAGACGTGTCGTCCGGTTTCTCAGTACTTGTTCTCTTGTATCAAGAATCTTGACGGGCTCTTCACAATAAGACAGATCGGGTTCCAGTTCTAATTCCTCATAGGAGAGTACATGCGTTGGGTCAGGCATGTATTTTCTCAACAGAGATATGTGGAACACATCGTGAACTTTGGAGAGACTTGGCGGCATTGCCAATCGGTAAGCTACAGCCCCAATTCGTTCTAGAATTTCGAAAGGTCCGATGTACCTGGGACTCAATTTACCTTTCTTACCAAAACGTATGACTCCCTTCCACGGAGATACCTTTAGGAAAACATGATCACTGACTTGAAATTCCAAATCCTTCATTCGATTATCGGCATAGCTCTTCTGCCTACTTTGAGCTGCTTTGATGTGATTTTGGATTACTTTCACCTTTTCCACCGTTTCCTCCACCAGTTCTGGGCCTACAAGTTTTCTTTCACCAAAGTCATCCCAACAGGTTGGTGTACGACATCTCTTTCCATATAACGCTTCATATGGTGCCATCTGAATACTTGAATGGAAGCTATTGTTATAGGAAAATTCTACCAGAGGTAAATATTGATCCCACATACCCTGAAAGTCAAGTGAGCAAGATCTCAACATGTCTTCTGAGGTTTGAATAGTCCGTTCTGATTGTCCATCTGTCTGAGGGTGGTAAGCAGTGCTCAAATGAAGTTCAGTATGCAGGGATTTCTGAAGACTTTTCCAAAATCATGAAGTAAAACGGGGATCACGATCAGAAACAATCGATAGGTGTACTCCATGAAGTCTCACAACTTCATTAATATATAGTCTTGCTTGACGTTCTAGGGGTAGATCTTCTCTTATAGCAAGAAAATGTGATGTCTTGGTAAGACGATCAACAATAACCCATATTGCATCATTCCTTCTCGGAGTCTTTGGTAGCCCCATGACAAAGTCCATCGTAATATTGTCCCATTTCCACTCTGGTATGGGAAGAGGTTGCATGACTCCTCTAGGCTGTTGCCTTCCAGCTTTCACTTGTTGACAAACCATACATCTTGACACAAAATCAGCAATCTCCCTCTTCATGTTGTCCCACCAAAAATGTTCCTTCAAATCTCTATACATTTTGGTGCTCCCAGGGTGTATAGAGAAATTGGAACTATGAGCATCATCCAGCAATTCCCTTTTTAGATCAGGTAAATCGGGAACACAAAGTCTCTTCCCCAATTTCAAAATTCCATCTTCATACACAAAGTCTCTCAATCTCCCATCATTCACAGCTTTAATCTTCTTCTGAAATTCTTCATCATTGGTCTGAGAACTCTTAATCCTTTCTAGTAAAGATGGTTTGGCAACCATTTGAAAAAGCATTGATGTTTCACCTTCCCTGGTTATTCCCATGTCCATCTTCACTAGATCCATGAAAATTGGATCCCTTTCAATTCTCATATTGTTCAAAACTCCATGGTCTTTTCTACTCAAAGCATCTGCCACCTTGTTTTCCTTCCCCGGGTGGTAGTGTATCGTACAATCATATTCCTTGAGTAATTCAAGCCATCTCCTTTGCCTCATGTTGAGTTCTTTTTGTGAGAAAATATACTTCAAACTCTTATGATCAGTATAAATCTCACATTTTTCACCATAGAGGTAGTGCCTCCATATCTTCAAAGCAAAGATCACAGCTGCTAACTCAAGATCATGAGTAGGATAGTTTTGTTCATGAATTTTCAACTGTCGTGATGCATAGGCAATAACTCTATCATTCTGCATAAGGACACAGCCAAGTCCTTTCTTCAATGCATCACTATAAATAACGAACCCATCATTCCCCGATGGTAGAGTCAATATAGGAGCATTGACTAATCTTTTCTTCAGTTCTTAGAAAAATTCTTCACACTCTTTTGTCCAAAAAAATTTAACCCCTTTACGTGTGAGCTTCGTTAATGGGTTAGCCAATCGGGCAAAATTCTGGACAAAACGTCTATAATAACCTGCCAAACCAATAAAACTGCGTACCTCAGTTATACTCGTAGTTGCTGGCCATTCTTGGATTGCCTTGGTCTTAGAAGGATCAATAGAGATTCCATCTTTAGAGACAATATGGCCAAGAAAAGAAATCTCCTGAAGCCAGAATTCACACTTGCTAAACTTCCCATATAATTCATGCCTCCTCAGAGTCTTCATGATAATACGCAAGTGATTTTCATGATCTTCGTAGGTTTTGGAGTATACCAAGATATCATCAATAAATACCACCACAAATTCATCGAGATACTCCTTGAAAACTCTATTCATTAGATCCATGAATACAGAGGGTGCATTAGTCAATCCAAACAGCATTACAGTAAACTCGTAATGCCCGTACCTGGTTCGAAATGCTGTTTTCGGAATGTCTTCCTTCTTCACACACAACTGATGGTATCCAGATCGAAGGTCAATCTTTGAAAAGTATTGACCTCCATGCAGTTGGTCAAATAAATCATCAATACGAGGTAGGGGATACTTGTTCTTTATCGTTATAGCATTGATCTCCCTGTAGTCGATACATAACCTCATAGATCCATCTTTCTTTTTAACAAAAAGAACAGGGGCTCCCCATGGAGAAACACTAGGGAGAATAAATCCCTTATTACTCAATTCCTCTAGTTGTTTCTTTAATTCGACTAACTCTACAGTGGCCATTCTATAAGGGGTCTTCGATATAGGCCTTGATCCAGGAATCAAATCAATGGAAAACTCAACTTCTCGTTCTGGAGGATGTCCTGGTAAATCTTCCGGAAATACATCTACAAATTCTTTCACAACAGGTACATCCTCTATTTGAACATTCCTTTCCTCACTGACAGTTATTTCATTCTCTTCCTCCCCAATAATTGAATTATGTTGAGCTACTGAGGGTGGATCTAAATAAGAATTAGGTGGTGACGATTCTGCTCTAAAAATAAGGTGCTCCTTATCATTATCATCAAGAATCGTAACCTCTTTCTTCTTACAATAAAGCTTCGCATCATAGTCCGAAAGCCAGTCCATACTGAGGATTATATCAAACTCAATCATAGGTATGACGATGAAATCAGCAGATAAAGAAAATTTATGTGCTCTAATGGGGACTGATTCACAAAACTTTGTTGCAACGATACTTCCCTTAGGAGTTTTAACTGACAACTCCCTTATTAAATCAAATTGGAAATATCTAATTTTCTTAGAAAACTGGGAAGATATGAAACAATGCGATGATCCATAATCAAATAATGCATTTTCTAAACATGAGGAAACCATTAAATTACATGCCACCACGTCTTTCGGAGCTTCTACCTCAGCAGTAGTGATAGCATAAGCCTGGCCTTGATCCCTTGGCCTTTTCTGAGGTAAGTTCTCCTGAGGCTTAGGACATGCATTTGCATAATGCCCCATCTCCCTGCAATTGTAGCACTGAACGTTGGTAGCTTCCTTCTTCCCCTTGCAATCATGAGCTTGGTGGCCTTTTTCACCACACTTGTAACAGACTCTCATTCCCTTTAAGCAAGTACCAGGATGTTTTTTCCCGCATTTACCACAAGATGGATATTCAACCTTTCCCTTCTTCCCCTTATTTCCATTCCCAGATTGATCAGCAGGTCTCTTCTTCTCTTGCTTTGCTTTAAAGTCATAAGACTTAGAGAATTCCTTTTCGGTCTTGATAGCACATGAGACAATGTCTTCGTACGATGAAAAGGATTGTGAGACTAACGCTCTACGGGGAAATGGTTTTAACCCATCAAAGAAACGATCAATCTTACTTCTTGGGTTACGAATATAATCACCAGCGTACCTCGCTAACCTTGTAAAGTTTGCCTCATACTTTGTGACATTTTCATCCTCCTTTTGTCTCAGACTCAGAAATTGCCTTTCCATATCTGCTCGATGGTCGCGAGGGAAGTATTTTTCTAAAAATAGATCTTTGAACTCCCTCCATTCCATATTTGATACTTCATCATCTTCCTTCGTATTTTGAATCAATGACCACCATTGATCAGCATCTCCAGTGAGGCGGTAAACTGCCATGATAACTTTTTCCCTTTCACTGCTCCCCAAAGCCTGAAATATTTTCTCTAGGGAAAATATCTATTGCTCAGCTACTAAGAGATTTGTACTCCCATTTAACGTTGGTGGTTGTTGCCTCATGAATCGATCTAACATTGATCCTCTACGCTGCGGATCAGGGTGCTCCATACGGGTAAGGTTATTATTCATAACCTGAGTAAGTTGTCCCAGTATGGTGATTAGCTGATCGGCACCAGTTGCATCACCAGCCCCACTATAATTATCTTGACCAGGAGGGCAATCCCTACATGGAGTGCGTGCATTGATATGGTTTCCATTTCTTCCACTAGGCGCCATTTCTAAACAATGGCATAAACTAGATCAGTTTATGAATCAAAATACATAATCCCATACTTATAAAACACTTAACATAAATTGAACTATTTATGGATATAATCCATAATAATAAAAATGTTTTCTTTGAGGAAGTATATACTCATAAACCCTTCATAATGATTTGTAAAGATAGTGAGAGTTATCCTAAGCATATCCCCCGGGAGTGTCGTAACCAAGAGTGCAGCAAGGCCCGTTGTCGTGCACCAGTTCCCGTTCGAGTCTAGCTCAAAGCGGTGTTTTCGGGTTTTACCCCTAGGTACATCTGTGCCAGAGCCGCCTCTACCTGCTCATATCCAGACAGGGATGTATTGCTCGGAAAACTCACAAAATATCTACAATACCAAAATTCTAGGAAGTTCTTCTATACTAATGCTCAAAGTTCATCTTAGGTCTACATGCTCTAATCAGAGTTTATCTAAATCTATTTTCCAAGGTTTGTACTAAACTTCCTCTGATACCAACTGTAACGCCCCGACCCCAGCTACCCAGAGTCGGTGCATTATTACATAACATTGGCATGATCACAAGAAAGATCAAATCCCAAAAGACCGATTGGTTTAGTAGACTTGGAAACACTAGATATAATCATAAAGTATTACATTACATTTCAAAGTGAAAAACTACTACAACAACAAAGTCTTCATATCCACACTATTAACCCCTCATAATATCCCGGCAAGTCATTCATAATTTACTTCTTCACTACCTGGGAAAAATAAAACATAGAAAAGGGGTGAGCTCAAATGCCCAGTAAGGATAACAATATAGCGGAAACTTTCATAAATAAGAATAAACATTTAAGGAAATGCATTACTAAAACAAAAGCCTTTTTAAATTTAACTTCAACATAGTATGGAAAAAGTAAAATGAAATAATGCCATTTACTTATTCACATGGATATTCTACTAATCGAATAATCACATGCAAAATCAATAACCACTTTCATAATGTTGGAATGCATAATGACAGACTATCATAACCACATAGTCAAGGCCTCGTGCCAAGACTACAAATAAGATTTTGTCAAGTCCTTGTGCCAAGACACTAGTTTGTCTCATGAGACCTACCGATGCATCGAGGAGCTATAGCGGGCTCCACCCGTCACTTATTAAGTCCAATGCATTCCCATATGAAAAGGTTTAAACATAACATAAACATTCGTATTAAAACTAGCATATGAAATGTCAATAATTTCACCATAAACTATGAATGGTATAAAAATAGCACATCCACAGTCAAACATATCACAAAACCTTCAATACAATATAGAAGTTTTGTATCATAATAAATCACCTTCAAATAATCTTAAAATCCATCAAAGGATGTTGACATAGATGAAATCAAAATTCTTTTTAAAGAAGTATCTCCTTTTATTTTGAAATCATTTAAGGTCCATATAAAATAAAACATTTTCTTTGAAAATATTCTTATAAGCATGTATGTAAAGCTTCGACGATTTTATAACGGCGCAAAGTAACCGCACCCGCCGTATAAGTTAAAAAAAACATTCTTACCTCAATTCTGTCGAAAAGGTTAAAAAGGACCTTGTTTTGAATACGACCAAAAGATTCCTTTATAAACCACTTATAAAAGTCAAAAAGGCTATAAATGACTTTAACTCATATTCTAGTAAATAGTAAAAATGTTTTGAAATGCATTTTTAAGAAACATGGGTGTGGATGATAAAGAGATCCCAGTAGATTATTACGTATAAACAACCTTGGATAATGAAGAGGTTGTAAAGTATGCCCTTACCTTGTACTTTTCCTGGGTTGGGGTAGGTTAACCTCCTGTATAATAGTGAAATAATTGTTACTAAATTATACAAGAATCATATACATTAATATGATATCATATATGATCTTTTAATATTGATTTGATAATAATATCTTAGTATTATCGTCGTTTCGGGTGTTAACTTACTCATTTTCTTTATATGTTTTGTTTCATAAGTCATGTTTGTTGTATCTTATTTATATCCAGAATGATATCAAGTCCTTAAACATCATTTTTAAATCATTAAATGATAATTATACTTGAATGGATACGATGGAGAATGAATCTCATCGCGTTCGTGGAGACGGTAGTCCGTACGTACGCACGAACGCTATTTCGATTTAATTTTTATTTTAAAAGAATAGAATCCAAATGATACATAGGTATATTACTATTCCAGTATAATATAATATTTTATATATTTTACTTAAGTTCATTAACACCATCCTTTATACGTTCCATGTGTGGTATGAACGAGTCATATCATTTTAAGGGGGCGGTAGTCCGCACTTCCTCAAATGAAATTATCGTATGAATATACAACATGAAACGAATAATGGTATGAAATAAAATGGAATTACAGAAGCTTATATATAAAATATATATCATTAATATCATATTTAATTACAGTGCCATCATAATGGCCACCATGAGAGGCGGTAAGATGTATTTGAACAATCATCGTTTCGTGAGGCGTTAGTTTTCCATCCACAGAAACATTATGTTCATCATCCATTAGATGGAGTTGTGTGTATGTGTAGTTTGAATCCTTCTTATAACAACATCCTAGTATATTGAGGATACTGGTGTTGTTACAAAAGAAAGGAAATAAAAAGATTTCGGGGGTTGAAGAAGCAAAATAAATGAAAATAATTTAAGAGAAATCGTTACCTTTAATTTAGGTAACTCACTTTGGTTGGAACCAAAGGACTTGTTGAAATGCTTTCTGCCTAAGGGGAAACTTCAAGGAGGAGGAGAGGGATGTGGGGAGCTTAGTTGGTCAGAGTTTGGACGAGCCAAGTGGCTTGAGAGGTGTGAGTAATGAGTAGAAGTGGTCTCCTTTTATAAGGGAGAGGAGGGGCTCTTTAGGAAAGAGTGAAAGTATTACTTTATAATATAATTATATTCGGTTTATAATGGTCCAAAAATCATTGAGGTCGAAGATAAGATGACTAATATTCTAAATAACATCAACCAATAAGAATTGGACAGGTTTTAGATAATATTGTAATCATTATAATATTATTTATTTCAATGATTTATTAATGAGGTAAACATTGCATCATTATTGTGTCATTAATAATTTAACTTATTTGATGTCTAAAAATTATAAATAAAATATCATCATGTAGGAAATCTTTTTTACTTTCTAATGAATATTTATAATCTAAAATCCAACATGTTTAACCCTATGTAAAAATTGTTCTTCTAAAAGATGTAAGCTTATGCCATTTTTATTTTTATTTTAACTTTATTAATATAATGTGTCCCTACCACATACAAGTGGCTCCAAGGGGTCCCCAAATTGACCCAAGGATGACAATGGTCGGTTATGTGTCCACCAATAAGGTTAGGACACGTTTTAGGGTAATTTTGTATTATTATAATATTATTTTTTAACCCTTATTTACCGGATTTACCCTTTAACCATGGTAAATAAAATATTTACCACAGTAACTATTCAAAATGACTAAAAATAAAAGTTACCTATTTACACAATTTGAACATCCTGATTCCAAATATGGAATCCATTTTCCTAAATTCAAAACACAGAAGTTGCAGAAATTAATTTAAAATTAATTCCCGCTGTCAAAACAAAAAGCGTGTTTTTAAGAGATAATAACTATAAAAAGATTGACACTTGTTTATGTTCGGTTTAATTGTAAAATTATGTCCAATGACCAACATTATATTAAATGGTAAAAATATATTCTAAATATACTTTAAAACCACTCAAATTCACAATTTATCACTATTAATTATTTTGATTAAAAAAGTTGTTTTTAATTAAAATTTAGTAATTTTCACTATTCATCAAAATATAAAAGTTATCCGAAAAGTACCAAAATTTCACCCTAGGCTAATTTCAATATTCCGAATCCAAAATTGAAGTCCATTTTGAAATATAAAATATATATTATTTCAAAAAGTAGGTATTTCTATTCACAACGGCTAGTTTAATTAGTTGTGGTGTGTGTTAGAACTCGAGGTTGCGTACAACACACGCTATCGCATTATTCGAAGGGAAATGTACCGTGGAAGCTTGGGGTGTTACACCCAGGGAGTATCTTAGGTATTTCATTCATCACTATAACAAATTGAAAATAATAAAAATATTGAAATTAATACCCTTATAAGGCATTTATATCATGCATTAGGTAATTAAAACCCTCCTCTTGTTCCATTACATTGGGGAATTTGTTTTAATAACAATCATTTTTTGACTATTGCCCACAACATATGGACTCATCTAAGTCATGTGCTTTAGAATTCACATGGTTTCCTTTTCAATTAGAACCACCATTTAAGAAAGAATGATTTAGGCCAAATCCATACTTCGTGTGGAAAACATAACCATAGTACCAATGAAGAGGAAACATAAAGGTAATCTAAGTATAATTGGTATCAACAAGGCCAAGGTATAAAACCCACCTATCCTGCAAATTCTCATAAAAATAAAAATCCTCCTCCCAAATCTGAACCAAGACTCAAGGACATAGTGATGAAAATGGAATCCTAGAACATCTAGTTCCAAAATTCCATGCAATCAGCCATTCAAGAACTATGAACTCAAGTCAGAAAATTGGAAAACACTATTTTGTGACAAATATGAATGGTTATGGAAAACTACCATACCAACATATTTCTAATCCAAAATACAAATGTAATTTTTCTGAAATAAAACTTTTAGTGGGAAATAAGTTTTTTATTCTAATGATTCTACCAAAAAGGTATGTCCCTCTTTTGAAAATTAGATTTCCCTACCCTCAAAAGATTTTATTATTGAAAAAATGATAAACAAATTGTCGTTAAGGATTCCACTGGAAAAACCATTCTTATTCTTTTCCCCTAAATACTCTCAAAATATAAGGAATTTTTTTATAATGATACTGATAAATATATTATAGATACATTTAAAATATATAAGTTAACACTCTTTAACACGATGTATTTTAAAAAATTACCGCGATATTCCAAATTTCATAAAGAACATTACACCCATAGATGAAGGCTAAAGGGGAATGAGAGGGATAATATATGATGGAATGTATCAGACTTGATTAAACTAGAAATGCCAACCAATGTCAGGTATCTACAAAATTTCACGATACCATTCACCATAAGTGATACATTATTTTCAGATGTTATGTTAGATTTAGGTTCTTTTATTAATTTAATTAATTACTCTATGTACACTTCTCTGCAAGTTAGAGAGCTTCAACCAACAAGAATCATAATGAAAAATTAAAACCGGAGATCAACACACCCATCCAGAGTGGTCGAGGATGTCCTAATAGATGTGAAGAATCTAATCTTCCTCTCTAACTTCTATATTATTGAGAAGAAGGATTACCAAAACTAAGGACATGAACCACTCGTACATGGAAGTCCATTATTGAAAACATTAAAGATTCTCATCAACGATCAAAATGGTTCAATATCCATGGATTTAGGAAGATAAAACTTAGGATTTAACATCCTTGATTATATGAAACACTATTTTTAAGAGAACTCCACCGTGCCATTCTATTTGATGGATGTGCTCTCAAATGATCCACACACACACAATTCTCTCCTCGACCCATACCCTGATTCATTTTCCACAACTTCACCCATGGGTGATTTGAGTTTTCATTCATTTTTTGAGTGTTGTGTGGGTTTATAAAAATTTATATTTTTTGCTTTAATTGATGAGTGTGTTCATTCTAGGGTACCCATGACCGTTGATTATTCTAAAAATATCATTTCTATTAATTATATTTCCTAATAGAATAAATATGTATAGAAAGATTGTTTCATGGATCCCACTCCCCCTAAATCCCCTCCCCTAATCCCAAAACCCAAATTTTTCGAATTAAAACCACATTATCTAATTAAAATAGGCATATTTTGAGGTCATCAACAAATTTCCTTTTATTATTTCCAATAACATATCTCTATAGTATGATTCAAAACTGATCGACCTTTTGAGATAGTGTAAAAAAATTGGATGGACATTGGATGATATTTATGGGATTATCATATCTATTATTATGCACCATGAACTATTAGATGTTGATGCTAAGCATGTAAGGTAGTATTAATGATGGTTGAATCCCACTCTCCATGAAGTGGTAAAATTGGAAGTCAGTAAATTAATTACTACAGGGATAATTTATCATATATCTAAGATTAAAGGGGTTACCCTAGTGAATGTTGTGACTAAAAAATAAAAAAAATAGTTTATAATGAAAGGAATGAATTGGTTCCTACACGTGTGCAAAAAATTTGGTGAGTCTATATTGACTACCATCGACTAAATCAAGACACATGAAATGATCGATTTTCAATAAATTTCATTGACCACTGTTATAAATACTAGCTATTAATCGCCATTATTTTTTACTGTATGGAAATTTGGGTTATTTTCAAATCCATATATCCCTTCAGGATCAATAAAATAAAACAATTATCTATCTATTTGGCACATTTTCATATATAAGGATGTATTTTGAACTATATAATGCTCCCAGTTATTTTCACAAAGGTATGTTATGTTTTTTTGAGTAGCTATAGATATTCATGGATGATTTAATGGATGATTTCATGGTTTTAGGAAATTCTTTTGATGAATGTTCTCTACACCAAGTTTTTGTTCTCTATCATTGCATTGAAAAATATATTGTATTAATTTATATGAAATTCTATTTCATGGTTGAACAAAGGATAGTTCTTGAGCATGTTAATTAAAAACACATAATTCAAGTGTATAAATCATAAATTGAATTAATTTCAATCCTTTCATATCAAAAATGAGTTCATGATGTGTGATCATTCTTCAGTCATGATGGTTTTTAACATCGATTCATTAATGACATTAGGTATGATTTTTCTTCCCTTATCTCGATTGTTGCAAAAGGAATCTGAATTTGTTTTTTTATAATAAAAGTGATTATTTTTTCAATTCACTAAAAATTTGTCTCACATCACCTCTAATTATCTAAGCAACATGGTGGGCTCTCGACATAGAATTTATGTTTGATTCCTATAACTTTGCAGTTGGGGATGTTTTATCACAAAGGGTTGAGAGGCTCCTCATGTCACTGTGTATTCCCCACATACACATGAACATACCTAGAATAACATCCCAACAACTGGAAAAAAATTCTTTATATTATGTTTTCCATGGAAAAAATTTGTGCATATCTTATCAGGTTAAAAATCATTTTCTTTACTGATCATGTTGTCGTTCATTTTCTCCAATAGAAAAATGATGTTAAGCCCCACCTCATTGATTGGATTCTCCTCCTCCATGAGCTTAACCTTATTATTAAATATATGAGAGTAGGGGAAAATGTGGTAGCTTTCTAAATTAGTAGGATTTCCCCACCACTGGACCATAATGCTGACTCACCCCTCCGAATTAGAGAATTCGTCCCTCATGAGAACCTTTGTGAAGTTGTGGACCTTACCCCATTGTATACAAACATTGTGAATTTTTTATAAATATCTTGGTTATATATATATATATATATT
Organism: Viscum album; assembly: GCA_963277665.1. Classification (NCBI taxonomy): domain Eukaryota; kingdom Viridiplantae; phylum Streptophyta; class Magnoliopsida; order Santalales; family Viscaceae; genus Viscum; species Viscum album. The sequence goes on along the minus strand of OY728141.1, from coordinate 509,687,218 downwards.
TTATTAATTCATTGTTCTTTTGACTTAATCATGATTCAAAATGTAACACCCCAAGCTTCCACGGTACGTTTCCCTTCGAATAATGCGATAGCGTGTGTTGTACGCAACCTCGAGTTCTAACAGACACCACAACTAATTAAGCTAGCCATTGTGAATAGTAATACCTACTTTTTGAAATCATATATATTTTATATTTCAAAATGGACTTCATTTTTGGATTCGGAATATTGAAATTAGCCTAGGGTGAAATTTTGGTACTTTTCGGATAACTTTTATATTTTGATGAATAGTGAAAATTACTAAATTTTAATTAAAAACAACTTTTTTAATAAAAATAATTAATAGTGATAAATTGTGAATTTGAGTGGTTTTAAAGTATATTTAGAATATATTTTTACCATTTAATATAATGTTGGTCATTAGACATAATTTTACAATTAAACCGAACATAAACAAATGTCAATCTTTTTATAGTTATTATCTCTTAAAAACACGCTTTTTGTTTTGACAGCGGGAATTAATTTTAAATTAATTTCTGCCACTTCTGTGTTTTGAATTTAGGAAAATGGATTCCATATTTGGAATCAGGATGTTCAAATTGTGTAAATAGGTAACTTTTATGTTTAGACATTTTGAATAGTTACTGTGGTAAATATTTTATTTACCATGGTTAAAGGGTAAATCCGGTAAATAAGGGTTAAAAAATAATATTATAATAATACAAAATTACCCTAAAACTTGTCCTAAACTTATTGGTGGACACATACCCGACCATGGGCATCCTTGGGTCAATTTGGGGACCCCTTGGAGCCACTTGTATGTGGTAGGGACACATTATATTAATAAAGTTAAAATAAAAATAAAAATGGCATAAGCTTACATCTTTTAGAAGAACAATTTTTACATAGGGTTATACATGTTGGATTTTCGATTATAAATATTCATTAGAAAGCTAAAAGGATTTCCTACATGATGATATTTTATTTATAATTTTTAGACATCAAATAAGTTAAATTATTAATGACACAATAATGATGCAATGTTTACCTCATTAATAAATCATTGAAATAAATAATATTATAATGATTAAAATATTATCTAAAACCTGTCCAATTCTTATTGGTTGATTTTATTTAGAATATTAGTCATCTTATCTTCGACCTCAATTATTTTTGGACCATTATAAACCGAATATAATTATATTATAAAGTAATACTTTCACTCTTTCCTAAAGAGCCCCTCCTCTCCCTTATAAAAGGAGACCACTTCTACTCATTCCTCACACCTCTCAAGCCACTTGGCTCGTCCAAACTCTGCCCAACTAAGCTCCCCACATCCCTCTCCTCCTCCTTGAAGCTTCCCCTTAGGCAGAAAGCATTTCAACAAGTCCTTTGGTTCCAACCAAAGTGAGTTACCTAAATTAAAGGTAACGATTTCTCTTAAATTATTTTCATTTATTTTGCTTCTTCAACCCCCAAAATCTTTTTATTTCCTTTCTTTTGTAACAACACCAGTATCCTCAATATACTAGGATGTTGTTATAAGAAGGATTCAAACTACACATACACACAACTCCATCTAATGGATGATGAACATAATGTTTCTGTGGATGGAAAACTAACGCCTCACGAAACGATGATTGTTCAAATACATCTTACCGCCTCTCATGGTGGCCATTATGATGGAACTGTAATTAAATATGATATTAATGATATATATTTTATATATAAGCTTCTGTAATTCCATTTTATTTCATACCATTATTCGTTTCATGTTGTATATACATACGATAATTTCATTTGAGGAAGTGCGGACTACCGCCCCCTTAAAATGATATGACTCGTTCATACCACACATGGAACGTATAAAGGATGGTGTTAATGAACTTAAGTAACATGTATAAAATATTATATTATACTGGAATAGTAATATACCTATGTATCATTGGTATTCGATTCTTTTAAAATAAAAATTAAATGGAAGAAGCGTTCGTGCGTACGTACGGACAACCGTCTCCACGAACGCAATGAGATTCATTTTCCATCGTATCCATTCAAGTATAATTATCATTTGATGATTTAAAAATGATGTTTAAAGAATTGATACCATTCTGGATTTGAATAATATACAACTTATCCTTTACAAACATGGCTTATGTAACAAAACATATAAAAGAAAATGAGTAAGTTAACACCCGAAACGACGATAATTTTAAGATATTATTATCAAATCAGTATTAAAAGATCATATATGATATCATATTAATGTATATGATTCTTGTATAATTTAGTAACAATTATTTCACTATTATACAGGAGGTTAACCTACCCCAACCAAGGAAAAGTACAAGGTAAGGGTTATTTCACAATCTCTTCATTATCCGAGGTTGTATTATACGTAATAATCTACTGGGATCTCTTTATCATCCACATCCATGTTTCTTCGAAATGTATTTCAAAACATTTTTACTATTTACAAGAATATGGGTTAAAGTCATTTATACCCTTTTTGACTTTTTATAAGAGGTTTATAAAGGAATCATTCCGTCGTTTTCAAAACAAGGTCCTTTTTAACCTTTTCGACAGAATTGAGGTAAGAATGTTTTTTTTAACTTATACGGCGGGTGCGGTTATTTTACGCCGTTATAAAATCTTCAAAGCTTTCCATACAAGATTATAAGAATATTTTCAAAGAAAATGTTTTATTTTATATGGATCTTAAATGATTTCAAAATAAAAGGAGATACTTCTTAAAAAAGAATTTTGATTTCATCTATGTCAACATCCTTTGATGGATTTTAAGATTATTTGAAGTTGATTTATTATGATACAGAAATTCTATATTGTATTGAAGGTTCTGTGATATGTTTGACTGTGGATGTGCTATTTTTATACCATTCATAGTTTATGGTGAAATTATTGACATTTCGTATGCTAGTTCTAATACGAATGTTTATGTTATGTTTAAACCTTTTCATATGGGAATGCATTGGACTTAATAAGTGATGGGTGGAGCCCGCTATAGCTCCTCGATGCATCGGTAGGTCTCATGAGACAAACTAGTGTCTTGGCACAAGGCCTTGACAAAATCTTATTTGTAGTCTTGGCACGAGGCCTTGACTATGTGGTTATGACAGTCTGACATTATGCATTCCAACATTATGAAAGTGGTTATTGATTTTTGCATGTGATTATTCGATTAGTAGAATATCCATGTGAATAAGTAAATGGAATTATTTCATTTTACTTTTGCCATACTATGTTGAAGTTAAAGTTTAAAAGGCTTTTGTTTTATTAATGCATTGCCTTAAATGTTTATTCTTATTTATGAAAGTTTCAGCTATATTGTTATCCTTACGGGGCATTTGAGCTGACCCCTTTTCTATGTTTTATTTTTCCTAGGTAGTGAAGAAGTAAATTATTAATGACTTGCAGGGATATTATGAGGGGTTAATAGTGTGGATATGAAGACTTTGTTGTTGTAGTAGTTTTTCACTTTGAAATGTAATGTAAAACTTTATGATTATATCTAGTGTTTCCAAGGCTACTAAACCAATCGGTCTTTAGGGATTTGATCTTTCTTGTGATCATGCCAATGTTATGTAATAATTCACCAACTCTGGGTAGCTGGGGTCGGGGCGTTACAGTTGGTATCAGAGGAAGTTTAGTACAAACCTTGGAAACTAGATTTAGATAAACTCGGATTAGAGCACGTAGACCTAAGATGAACTTTGAGGATTAGTATAGAAGAACTTCCTAGAATTTTGGTATTGTAGAGATTTTGTGAGTTTTCCGAGCAATACATCCCTGTCTGGATACGAGCAGGTAGAGGCGGCTCTGGCAAAGATGTACCTAGGGGTAAAACCCGAAAACACCGCTTTGAGCTAGACTCGAACGGGAACTGGTGCACGACAACGGGCCTTGCTGCACTCTTGGTTACGACACTCCCGGGGGATATGCTTAGGATAACTCTCATTTTCTTTACAAATCATTATGAAGGGTTTATGAGTATATACTTCCTCAAAGAAAACATTTTTATGATTATGGATTATATCCATAAATAGTTCAATTTATGTTAAGTGTTTTATAAGTATGGGATTATGTATTTTGATTCATAAACTGGTCTAGTTTATGCCATTGTTTAGAAATGGCGCCTAGTGGAAGAAATGGAAACCGTATCAATGCACGCACTCCATGTAGGGATTGCCCTCCTGCTCAAGATAATTATAGTGGGGCTGGTGATGCAACTAGTGCCGATCAGCTAATCACCATACTGGGACAACTTACTCAGGTTATGAATAATAACCTTACCCGTATGGAGCACCCTGATCCGCAGCGTGGAGGATCAAGGTTAGATCGATTCATGAGGCAACAACCACCAACGTTCAATGGGAGTACAAATCCCTTAGTAGCTGAGCAATGGATAAATTCCCTAGAGAAAATATTTCAGGCTTTGGGGAGCAGTGAAAGGGAAAAAGTTATCATGGCAGTTTACCGCCTCACTGGAGATGCTGATCAATGGTGGTCATTGATTCAAAACATGAAGGAAGATGATGAAGTATCAAATATGGAATGGAGGGAATTCAAAGATCTGTTTTTAGAAAAATACTTCCCTCGCGACCATCGAGCGGATATGGAAAGGCAATTTCTGAGTCTGAGACAAAAGGAGGATGAGAATGTCACAAAGTATGAGGCTAACTTTACAAGGTTAGCGAGGTATGCTGGAGATTATATTCGCAACCCAAGAAGTAAGATTGATCGTTTATTTGATGGGTTAAAACCATTTCTCTGTCGAGCATTAGTCTCACAATCCTTTTCATCGTACGAAGACATTGTCTCATGTGCTATCAAGACCGAAAATGAATTCTCTAAGTCTTATGACTTTAAAGCAAATCAAGAGAAGAAGAGACCTGCTGATCAATCTGGGAATGGAAATAAGGGGAAGAAAGGAAAGGTTGAATATCCATCTTGTGGTAAATGCGGGAAGAAACACCTCGGTACTTGCTTGAAGGGAATGGGAGTCTGTTATAAGTGTGGTGAAAAAGGCCACCAAGCTCATGATTGCAAGGGGAATAAGGAAGCTACCAACGTTCAGTGCTACAATTGCAGGGAGATGGGGCATTATGCAAATGCATGTCCTAAGCGTCAGGAGAACTTACCTCAGAAAAGGCCAAGGGATCAAGGCCAGGCTTATGCTATCACTACTGCTGAGGTAGAAGCTCCGAAAGACGTGGTGGCAGGTAATTTAATGGTTTCCTCAAGTTTAGCAAATGCATTATTTGATTCTGGATCATCGCATTGTTTCATATCTTCCTAGTTTGCTAAGAAAATTAGATATTTCCAATTTGATTTAATAAGGGAGTTGTCAGTTAAAACTCCTAAGGGAAGTATCGTTGCAACAAAGTTTTGTGAATCAGTCCCCATTAGAGCACATAAATTTTCTTTATCTGATGATTTCATCGTTATACCTATGATTGAGTTTGATATAATCCTTGGTATGGACTGGATTTCGGACTATGATGCGAAGATTTATTGTAAGAAGAAAGAGGTTACGATTCTTGATGATAATGATAAGGAGCACCTTATTTCTAGAGCATAATCGTCACCACCTAATTCTTATTTAGATCCACCCCCAGTAACTCAACATAATTCAATTATTGGGGAGGAAGAGAATGAAATAACTGTCGGTGAGGAAAGGAATGTTCAAATAGAGGATGTACCTGTTGTGAATGAATTTGTAGATGTATTTCCGGAAGATTTACCTGGACATCCTCCAGAACGAGAAGTGGAGTTTTCCATTGATTTGATTCCTGGATCAAGGCCTATATCGAAGACCCCTTATAGAATGGCCACTGTAGAGTTAGTCGAATTAAAGAAACAACTAGAGGAATTGAGTAATAAGGGATTTATTCGCCCTAGTGTTTCTCCATGGGGAGCCCCTGTTCTTTTTGTTAAAAAGAAAGATGGATCTATGAGGTTATGTATCGACTACAGGGAGATCAATGCTATAACGATAAAGAACAAGTATCCCCTACCTCGTATTGATGATTTTTTTGACCAACTGCATGGATCTCAATACTTTTCAAAGATTGACCTTCGATCTGGATACCATCAGTTGTGTGTGAAGAAGGAAGACATTCCGAAAACAGCATTTCGAACCAGGTACGGGCATTACGAGTTTACTGTAATGCCGTTTGGATTGATTAATTCACCCTCTGTATTCATGGATCTAATGAATAGAGTTTTCAAGGAGTATCTCGATGAATTTGTGGTGGTATTTATTGATGATATCTTGGTATACTCCAAAACCTACGAAGATCATGAAAATCACTTGCGTATTATCTTGAAGACTCTGAGGAGGCATGAATTATATGGGAAGTTTAGCAAGTGTGAATTCTGGCTTCAGGAGATTTCTTTTCTTGGCCATATTGTCTCTAAAGATGGAATCTCTATTGATCCTTCTAAGACCAAGGCAATCCAAGAATGGCCAGCACCTACGAGTATAACTGAGGTACGCAGTTTTATTGGTTTATCAGGTTATTATCGACGTTTCGTCCAGAATTTTGCCCGATTGGCTAACCCATTAACGAAGCTCACACGTAAAGGGGTTAAATTTGTTTGGACAAAAGAGTGTGAAGAATGTTTCGAAGAACTGAAGATAAGATTAGTCAATGCTCCTATATTGACTCTACCATCGGGGAATGATGGGTTCGTTATTTATAGTGATGCATCGAAGAAAGGACTTGGCTGTGTCCTTATGCAGAATGATAGAGTTATTTCCTATGCATCACGACAGTTGAAAATTCATGAACAAAACTATCCTACTCATGATCTTGAGTTAGCAGCTGTGATCTTTGCTTTGAAGATATGGAGGCACTACCTCTATGGTGAAAAATGTGAGATTTATACTGATCACAAGAGTTTGAAGTATATTTTCTCACAAAAAGAACTCAACATGAGGAAAAGGAGATGGCTTGAATTACTCAAGGACTATGATTGTACGATACACTACCACCCGGGGAAGGCAAACAAGGTGGCAAATGCTTTGAGTAGAAAATACCATGGAATTTTGAACAATATGAGAATTGAAAGGGGTCCAATTTTCATGGATCTAGTGAAGATGGACATGGGAATAACCAGGGAAGGTGAAACATCAATGCTTTTTCAAATGGTTGCCAAACCATCTTTACTAGAAAGGATTAAGAGTTCTCAGACCAATGATGAAGAATTTCAGAAGAAGATTAAAGCTGTGAATGATGGGAGATTGAGAGACTTTGTGTATGAAGATGGAATTTTGAAATTCGGGAAGAGACTTTGTGTTCCCGATTTACCTGATCTAAAAAGGGAATTGCTGGATGATGCTCATAGTTCCAATTTCTCTATACACCCTGGGAGCACCAAAATGTATATAGATTTGAAGGAACATTTTTGGTGGGACAACATAAAGAGGGAGATTGCTGATTTTGTGTCAAGATGTATGGTTTGTCAACAAGTGAAAGCTGGAAGGCAACAGCCTGGAGGAGTCATGCAACCTCTTCCCATACCGGAGTGGAAATGGGACAATATTACGATGGACTTTGTCATGGGGCTACCAAAGACTCCTAGAAGGAACGATGCAATATGGGTTATTGTTGATCGTCTTACCAAGTCAGCACATTTTCTTGCTATAAGAGAAGATCTACCCCTGGAACGTCTAGCAAGACTATACATTAATGAAGTTGTGAGACTTCATGGAGTACCCCTATCGATTGTTTCTGATCGTGATCCCCGTTTTACGTCAAGATTTTGGAAAAGCCTTCAGAAATACCTGGATACTGAACTTCATTTGAGCACTGCTTACCACCCTCAGACAGACGGACAATCAGAACGGACTATTCAAACCTTAGAAGACATGTTGAGATCTTGCTCACTTGACTTTCAGGGTATGTGGGATCAATATTTACCACTGGTAGAATTTTCCTATAACAATAGCTTCCATTCGAGTATTCAGATGGCACCATATGAAGCGTTATACGGAAAGAGATGTCGTACACCAACCTGTTGGGATGACGTTGGTGAAAGAAAACTTGTAGGCCCAGAACTGGTGGAGGAAACGGTGGAAAAGGTGAAAGTAATCCAAAATCACATCAAAGCAGCTCAAAGTAGGCAGAAGAGCTATGCCGATAATCGAAGGAAGGATTTGGAATTTCAAGTCGGTGATCATGTTTTTCTGAAGGTATCTCTGTGGAAGGGAGTCATACGTTTTGGTAAGAACGGTAAATTGAGTCCCAGGTACATCGGACCTTTCGAAATTCTAGAACGAATTGGGGTTGTAGCTTATCGATTGGCAATGCCGCCAAGTCTCTCCAAAGTTCACGATGTGTTCCACGTATCTCTATTGAGGAAATACATGCCTGATCTGACGCATGTACTCACCTATGAGGAATTAGAACTGGAACCTGATCTGTCTTATTGTGAAGAGCCCGTCAAGATTCTTGATACAAGAGAACAAGTACTGAGAAACCGGACGACACGTCTGGTAAAAGTTTTGTGGAGAAATCATAAGATGGAAGAGGCAACGTGGGAACCCGAGGATCTTATGATGAAGAACCACCCGAGTATTTTTATGCAGTAATACCCTAGAAATTGCGAGGATGCAATTATTTGAAGGAGGGGAGAATGTAACACCCCAAGCTTCCACGGTACGTTTCCCATCGAATAATGCGATAGCGTGTGTTGTACGCAACCTCGAGTTCTAACACACACCACAACTAATTAAACTAGCCATTGTGAATAGTAATACCTAATTTTTGAAATCATATATATTTTATATTTCAAAATGGACTTCATTTTTGGATTCGTAATATTGAAATTAGCCTAGGGTGAAATTTTGGTACTTTTCGGATAACTTTTATATTTTGATGAATAGTGAAAATTACTAAATTTTAATTAAAAACAACTTTTTTAATCAAAATAATTAATAGTGATAAATTGTGAATTTGAGTTGTTTTAAAGTATATTTAGAATATATTTTTACCATTTAATATAATGTTGGTCATTAGACATAATTTTACAATTAAACCGAACATAAACAAGTGTCAATCTTTTTATAGTTATTATCTCTTAAAAACACGCTTTTTGTTTTGACAGCGGGAATTAATTTTAAATTAATTTCTGCCACTTCTGTGTTTTGAATTTAGGAAAATGGATTCCATATTTGGAATCATGATGTTCAAATTGTGTAAATAGGTAACTTTTATTTTTAGACATTTTGAATAGTTACTGTGGTAAATATTTTATTTACCATGGTTAAAGGGTAAATCCGGTAAATAAGGGTTAAAAAATAATATTATAATAATACAAAATTACCCTAAAACGTGTCCTAACCTTATTGGTGGACACATACCCGACCATGGGCATCCTTGGGTCAATTTGGGGACCCCTTGGAGCCACTTGTATGTGGTAGGGACACATTATATTAATAAAGTTAAAATAAAAATAAAAATGGCATAAGCTTACATCTTTTAGAAGAACAATTTTTACATAGGGTTATACATGTTGGATTTTCGATTATAAATATTCATTAGAAATCTAAAAAGATTTCCTACATGATTATATTTTATTTATAATTTTTATACATCATATAAGTTAAATTATTAATGACACAATAATGATGCAATGTTTACCTCATTAATAAATCATTGAAATAAATAATATTATAATGATTAAAATATTATCTAAAACCTGTCCAATTCTTATTGGTTGATGTTATTTAGAATATTAGTCATCTTATCTTCGACCTCAATGATTTTTGGACCATTATAAACCGAATATAATTATATTATAAAGTAATACTTTCACTCTTTCCTAAAGAGCCCCTCCTCTCCCTTATAAAAGGAGACCACTTCTACTCATTCCTCACACCTCTCAAGCCACTTGGCTCGTCCAAACTCTGCCCAACTAAGCTCCCCACATCCCTATCCTCCTCCTTGAAGCTTCCCCTTAGGAAGAAAGCATTTCAACAAGTCCTTTGGTTCCAACCAAAGTGAGTTACCTAAATTAAAGGTAACGATTTCTCTTAAATTATTTTCATTTATTTTGCTTCTTCAACCCCCAAACTCTTTTTATTTCCTTTATTTTGTAACAACACCAGTATCCTCAATATACTAGGATGTTGTTATAAGAAGGATTCAAACTACACATACACACAACTCCATCTAATGGATGATGAACATAATGTTTCTATGGATGGCAAACTAACGCCTCACGAAACGATGATTGTTCAAATACATCTTACCGCCTCTCATGGTGGCCATGATGATGGCACTGTAATTAAATATGATATTAATGATATATATTTTATATATAAGTTTCTGTAATTCCATTTTATTTCATACCATTATTCTTTTCATGTTGTATATACATACGATAATTTCATTTGAGGAAGTGCGGACTACCGCCCCCTTAAAATGATATGACTCGTTCATACCACACATGGAACGTATAAAGGATGGTGTTAATGAACTTAAGTAACATGTATAAAATATTATATTATACTGGAATAGTAATATACCTATGTATCATTGGTATTCGATTCTTTTAAAATAAAAATTAAATGGAAGAAGCGTTCGTGCGTACGTACGGACTACCGTCTCCACGAACGCAATGAGATTCATTTTCCATCGTATCCATTCAAGTATAATTATCATTTGATGATTTAAAAATGATGTTTAAAGACTTGATACCATTCTGGATTTGAATAATATACAACTTATCCTTTACAAACATGGCTTATGTAACAAAACATATAAAAGAAAATGAGTAAGTTAACACCCGAAACGATGATAATTTTAAGATATTATTATCAAATCAGTATTAAAAGATCATATATGATATCTTATTAATGTATATGATTCTTGTATAATTTAGTAACAATTATTTCACTATTATACAAGAGGTTAACCTACCTCAACCAAGGAAAAGTACAAGGTAAGGGTTATTTCACAATCTTTTCATTATCCGAGGTTGTATTATACGTAATAATCTACTGGGATATCTTTATCATCCACATCCATGTTTCTTCGAAATGTATTTCAAAACATTTTTACTATTTACAAGAATATGGGTTAAAGTCATTTATACCCTTGTTTGACTTTTTATAAGAGGTTTATAAAGGAATCTTTCCGTCGTTTTCAAAACAAGGTCCTTTTTAACCTTTTCGACAGAATTGAGGTAAGAATGTTTTTTTTAACTTATACGGCGGGTGCGGTTATTTTACGCCGTTATAAAATCTTCAAAGCTTTCCATACAAGCTTATAAGAATATTTTCAAAGAAAATGTTTTATTTTATATGGATCTTAAATGATTTCAAAATAAAAGGAGATACTTCTTTAAAAAGAATTTTGATTTCATCTATGTCAACATCCTTTGATGGATTTTAAGATTATTTGAAGTTGATTTATTATGATACAAAACTTCTATATTGTATTGAAGGTTTTGTGATATGTTTGACTGTGGATGTGCTATTTTTATACCATTCATAGTTTATGGTGAAATTATTGACATTTCGTATGCCAGTTCTAATATGAATGTTTATGTTATGTTTAAACCTTTTCATATGGTAATGCATTGGACTTAATAAGTGACGGGTGGAGCCCGCTATAGCTCCTCGATGCATCGGTAGGTCTCATGAGACAAACTAGTGTCTTGGCACAAGGCCTTGACAAAATCTTATTTGTAGTCATGGCACGAGGCCTTGACTATGTGGTTATGACAGTCTGGCATTATGCATTCCAACATTATGAAAGTGGTTATTGATTTTTGCATGTGATTATTCGATTAGTAGAATATCCATGTGAATAAGTAAATGGTATTATTTCATTTTACTTTTGCCATACTATGTTGAAGTTAAAGTTTAAAAGGCTTTTGTTTTAGTAATGCATTGCCTTAAATGTTTATTCTTATTTATGAAAGTTTCCGCTATATTGTTATCCTTACTGGGCATTTGAGCTCACCCCTTTTCTATGTTTTATTTTTCCCAGGTAGTGAAGAAGTAAATTATGAATGACTTGCAGGGATATTATGAGGGGTTAATAGTGTGGATATGAAGACTTTGTTGTTGTAGTAGTTTTTCACTTTGAAATGTAATGTAAAACTTTATGATTATATCTAGTGTTTCCAAGGCTACTAAACCAATCGGTCTTTCGGGATTTGATCTTTCTTGTGATCATGCCAATGTTATGTAATAATGCACCGACTCTGGGTAGCTGGGGTCGGGGCGTTACAAAAAATGGTGTATTTGGGATGAACCATATTTTTGGATAATTTGTAGTGACCAATTTCTTCATTGTTGTTTCCCTAACCTTGAGTTTACCTCTGTTTTGACCTTCTTCCACACATTGGCTTCTGGGGGCAATTTTGGATCTCAACGTACAACTCGGAAATTCCTTGACTCAGTATAATATAGACCAATATTTTATAGAGATTAAAATTGTATTTTTAATTCATGTACTTGATGTCAATTCATAGGGAATATCTCCAAGACGAATGAAATTCCCCAAAATCCCATGTTATTTTGTGATCTATTCGATGCTGGGGCATTGAGATCATGTGGCCTTTTCCAGAATCATTTGGATTTTTTTATATCTTATGGGTTGTAGACTATTTGTATGAATAGGTGGAAGAATAGAATAGAAGGACACATGACTATTGATTTATTGTTGATTTTGTGTGGGTCCTAGATTTTTAGTAGGTTCGGATTGCAGAGATTCATCATTAGTGATCAGGGTTCACATTTTTTCAATCACACTATGAAATATTTTATTTGTATGTATGGGTTCATTCATAAATAATCCACATCATATCATCCCAAACTAATGAAAAAGTATAAATCTTAAATATATAAGTTAATTGAGTATTGGAAAAAATGGTACAACCAGATAGGAACGATTGTAGTTTGCGCTTGGATGATGCTCTTTTTGGTGTATCACACAGTATTGAAAACCCTGATTGTAATGTCACCATATAGGATTGTCTTTGGAAATTAATTTCACCTCCTGTTAGAGGTACATCACCATGCATATTTTGTATCAAAACAATGTAGTATGAATCTCTCATATGCATGTGAGATCAGGAAGTTAATGATTTAGGTGTTGGGAGAAATTCGGTATGATGTATATGTGATCTCCTGAATCTATAAAGAGAATACAAAGGATATCCTTGGTGGGATGATTCATCAAAATAAGATTCATATTAGTGATAAGGTCATTATGTATAAATATAGGATAAATATCCTCCTAGGTTATACTTGTTCTTGATATCTCGATCATTATATTGTTTCTAATGTTTTCCCTTTTGTGTTATATAGGTTTTTCATGATAAGAGTATAGAATGGTTTACTTTCAATGGGAAGAGGCTCAAAAACTATTATGATTATTTTCCAAAGTATCTCATGGAGGAATATCAACTAATAGATTCCATATATGACACCACATAGTAGGTTTTCCCTTATCTCTACGTTTATTTACGTGGCTATTTATTTTAAGTAGTTTCATTGAGGATAATATAATTTTTAGGAGATGGGGAAGGTGACATGACATATATAGGATTAAAAAACAAACAAAAGGTGTTAAAATATTATATTTTTTTTTCTTAATTTTCTATTTTAAGATAATCATTGATCTTAAAAAGAATATTAAAAAACATTTTCCATGCCGGATTCGATTTTGGGAAAAATTCCATTATTTTTCAAAAAATTATTTTCAAAATAAATATTTATACTGAATATTTTGCTATAAATTTTAATTTAAAATAATTATTATTTTTTAATGGATTTTTGAAATTCATGCCTAATTATCATTGACCAATATTTTAATCCCTTACCCCTAGAGAAATTTTAAGCCATTTTTTGCATATTATTCCTTTTAATAACTTTCTTCAGGTTATATAGTCATGTTAATAAACTAGAAATATTTTGATTCTATTTGAATACATAAGTTTAAATATTTATATATTCATGATAATGGAAATAATTCATTGAAAATTCTTTTTTTACCATTAATCTCTATTTTCGGCCACCTTGAAAATTGACCCTTATTACGCCTTAGAAACCATGAAATGCCTTTTAAGTAGTCATATTAAAAGTTAATTTATACCTACCTACCCATCTATTGGGTATATTATTGTTTTATTTTCAGAATGTGTGTGTGAGAGGGTGCTTCCATTGGAATTCTAGGGAGGGAATGTTTGTTATGGGTTGATGTATTGTGTGACTACATTTTCCATTGGCAGTGGGTTCACAAGCCATATTTCATAAATTTTTAGACAAATTTACCTATTTATCTTGAAAAAATAATATATTATAAAAATATAGTTCTGTACATTGAACAAGAAATCGAACAAAATAAAAAAGGGAGAAAATATGATTTTTACTCGTTATTATTAACTGTTTGGTCGTGACCCACCCAAATGGAAAATGGGTATAGTGAGTGGATCGCGATAAACACTATGAGGGAATGAGTTTTTACATTAATTGTGAATATACTATTAATTTTTAAATTTTTTATGTAATATATTAAAGAATCATTTTATACCAAATATTTTTAAACCATACATCCTATCAACCCTTGATCCTCAGAACAACCTATCGGAAGTCCTCTGGAATAACACACTAGTTTCTATCGATATAGAACAAAGAATCCTGGAAAGCATATAGTAAAATAAAAATAACTGTAGTAAAGTTTAATTACTAAACATTCATATATTCTATGAGTGAATAAGGAATATTTATAGGTGAAATAGGGTGATAAATTTTTCATTGGTGAAAAAATAAATTTGAAAAAATTCAAATCTGAAAGAAGAAAATTGATAGAAAAATTGATGTCATAAATTATACATGATGGATTTAATTTCAAAGAATCTTGTAAGTTTTCTAATCTTTTATCTTGGAATGTGACTTTACTAGGATATAGAATTTTTCTAAGGCTTGAAAATGTGTCAATGTGGGGGTGTGATCACACCATGGTATGTTGTTTTATTCCACCCTTCTACATTGTATTTAACTGGTTCAATATTGAAAATTAAAATTATTATATAAAATTTGTCTTCATTTTTTATTCAGTATTTTTCTTATTTAAGAATTAAAAAATTATAATATTACTTTTTTTATGATTTCATTGAATGTGGTGGTGTGATCACACCATGGTTTTATTACACCCATGAACACATATCAACTATTTTTCCCAGTCGTTGAATTCTGTTAATAAAAATAGGATGAAAATTTATGATCATATCTATAACATAATTATATACAACTTTCATGAATGAAAATAATCCCAATTATTATATTAAGAGGCACAAATGAACCAATCCTTCTAATAGATAGAATTGGGATGGAGTCAAAAAACAATTTTTAGTTTGGAAATATATCCTATTATATACATTATCTGGGCTCCAAATTTTACATGGAGATATAAAAGGTATCTATAAATAACTTTATAGATTTATCCAAAGTTATTTAAGATTGTTTATCCACCCAAAACCATGAACCAATTGGATTCTAGAAATTATGGTTCCCAAAAGCACCTCCCACATTGCCTATAAATTGGAACATTGGGCTGGGAGTTCAACCTGGAGGTGATGTGCATCCATTAAGGAGTACCAAAGGAGTTATCTAATCATCTTTAGAAGTTCTAGAGGCTATGGTTTGTGATAATTTGGAATATATTGATTCCACCATTTTCATTGGGTTCTAAACTCTTTGTGATCACCGGGGGAACGTGATGTAAACCCCCTAATTCGTGTTCGTAATATTTGAATTATCTTTTTAGTTATAGGTTTCTATATTGTTTTTTATCATCCTCTACTATTCGTTTATATATTTATGTACATTTTTGTCAAGATCAATTCATATGATCTTGTTTGGGGGTACCCATTCATGTGATGTTTCCAAACAGTGTTCACATATCCTCTTTCCCCTTTCAATTGTGGTGTTTATGTGGTTCATATTTGTCAATTAAACTATCATAAACAATATAAATGAAATGTATTTTTATTTCATGGTATTTAAAATAAAAATAATATTAACATTGAATGTGTATAGATTTCTTCATGTGCTTCCTTGGTGAGTTTCAATTATGAAGTCGAACACAAATTACCCAAACATCAACGGTATCCGATGAATCATTTTTTTTCTGAATGAACCTTGGGAGGTATCCCAGTATAATCTCCAAAATATTCTAGCTCTAGGTTTTTCAAAATAGTTATTGAAATATTATAACCCCATCTCCTAATGTGATGAAGCAAGGGAATGATGAGATTTGTCAATTATGATCATGTTTAATTGATTTTGTTAATTTAAGTTTTATTTTATCACTTTTCATTTTCTATTGGATTCCTAAATCACCAAACCCGATGTTTTCCAAAAAATCATTCCCTTTTCTTAATTTTTTTTTTAAATTGACGATCTAAGGCTACAATGAGTGATGACCTATTGTTCCACTATACTGCAAAAATTCAATTGAATATTGAACATCTAATTTGACATGCTTCACAACGTGATCAGTTCAAACCATAGGTGCCTTTAAAAACCCATTATTCACCCTCTACATAAGTTATAAAACCCTATTTCAGAAACATCACAATAAAAAATACATATTCATAACCTTATCCTTTTCAAAAAAATCCATTTCAACAAGAATGAAATCCAAAACACACCCAAAATATAATTCACACGAAAAAAATAATCTTTAGAACAAGATTAAATACAGTAAAAATCATATTAAAACATATAAAAATGTTATGGAATGGAACCACCTACCTATTTTAAAGAAACATCTGAAAAAGAGTGTGAACTACAACCACACCTCAAGTGAATCCTAAGAAGGCATGCTTGAACCAAGGATATCTAGGTCGAACACTATTAAACATGAAAAAACCCTAAACACCTCACCATAACCTCTAGAGAAAATAACCCTAAGGAATATGAGAAAGGACCCTAGAATAGATAAGTAATATAAAGGATGAGGGACTTACTTAGAGATTTATTAAGGAGTCCACCTCAAAATAACCTCAAAAATGGAGTTCCAAAGTTGAAAAATGAGTAGGGAGAGGCGCCTAGGTTGGAGAATACATAGAGGGGAGAACAAATTGGGATTATGGATATAAATAAGGGAGAGAAAAAAATGGGAAATCCAATTTTAATGACCTGGACCGACCTTATGTTTAGTTCTCATGGTTTTTCAAACCATGTGGTGATTTTAGAGACCTCTCTTCCTAAGAAGGTACATACCACATGGTTCATCTGCATGGCCTGACATAACGTGCAGAATCCATGAAACATCTTCTAGCTAGAACCACCAACTAATCACATGGTTACCTAGGATGATGCACATGGTCTCACTAACTGTTCACTATCCATTTAGTATCTTCTTCCACAACATGAAACCTACCACATGGTAACCTAGGTAGGGGTGCAAAGATTCTACTAACCATGCGCCAATTGTGTGACACACTCTTTTCACCAAAAAAACAGTCATTTTCTTGAATATTCAAGGGGAAACTCATGAACAAGCACAATACTAAGAATCCCTAAAGGATATAACTCAAAAAATTAAACCTATTACACCTGATTCCATATTAAATAACCGAGAACCAAACCAAAACTAGGCCAAGGGTGAATTCCAAAACCTAGGTGTGACATTTCCCACATTTCCTTCCATTGTTTTAGTTTATTTATTATTATAATATTTCATCATCTTTATCTAGTTATTTTAATTTATTTATATTAACTATTCTCTTTAGAATTGTAATGTACTCTAGCTCAGGTGCTTTCATTTATTATTGAAATAAACACTTCACACCATTTTCCTCTACTTCTATTTGGTTTGTTATGACTTATTCAAAAGATAAGTTTATTTAAATCAACCTCAAAATTTAAAAAAACACTTTTAATACAAAATCAGGAACCTAAGATACATCAACTAACTAAAACTAAGGAAAAAATCATGCAAAATGTAAAGAGGATTAATTTTGATCTAAATTATACCAAAATTAAGATATTAAAATCGTGGAACAAAATAATGTAACCTTCAAATTTTTAACCACAGCCTAATGTGGAGTACCAAACTATGTACATAAAAGACCATTTTTAAGAATTTACTATTAATCTATAATTAGGACTTAGCTACCTACTTCTAAAATTTCATGATCTTCTAGGGGGTCCCACACAAACACTTTTAAGAGGACCACACTATGTATTCAACTATGAATCCCCAGTGTGTTAAAAAAAACTAATTAAACGAGGATAATATGTATAATTAGGTAATCATTATGAGAAACCCATAATGGATATTGGGTGATATATATAACACAATTATCTAGTTTCCTCCCACAAAAAATTATAAAAAAATTCAAATCTTGTACTTCTGTGAGATAATTATACCCATGGATCATGGATTGATATAGTCTACTAGTGTTTTTCCTATGCTGAAAAAAACTCTCAGTGTTGTTCATGAAAATTATTTACATCATGGGTAAAAATGAACAATAATTAAAGACTGTATTGATGGAATTCACTTTAATAGTACATGAGATAAAACATTCTTCCCTAGAACAAATGGTAGATAATAAACATGATAAAATGAAAACTCTTTAATGATTATTAGAACTAGTTTAGTGAACTTCACTATCTCTACCTATTATTTTTATTATAGTATCTATAATTATAATACCCATTTAATATATCAAATCCCCACAAAATAGCATTCATATGATTCTTGTGTAGATGTATTTTATGTGAATTCTTTGAAAACCCCCCTTTTAATCTAGAAGCTTTCATAATAAATCAAAACCCTTGGTTTCAAGAACCACTATATTACCAATAAGTATTCAACTTAAGAAATACCAAATATAACTAGTATCACTAAGGCCATGGTACGCAACCATATCTACCAAACCTAAATAACCTTCTTCTTCCTCCTAAATATAAACCATGATTCAATAATTTTGGGTGACTTATTGAATTGAAAATCCATAAATTTCAATTTTACTCCAAATTATTAATTATATACATTATGATTCAGGTTGTAAAAATAGATAAAAACCATTGGCAGTACCAATATTAATGTTTCTGGATAACTTATATTCAAACCCGTTTTCAGTCCTCATGATAAAGTTAATGTATGTGTTGTTACACATTATAGGTGTAAGGAATATTTTCCTTATAATTACTTTACATAATAGTTTCGGCCCCTATAAATAATTATATCTTTAAACACATAAAATGATCTTGTGAAGATAAACCAAACTAAAAATATAAAAAAAATATCATAGAGGAGTCCATTGGATCATTCATTTCTCATCCATTACCTTAATTATATTATCAATCCATGAAAAACATTATAATGAATTTGATATAGAGATCATGGATACCGTAAAAATGATTCATGTTAAAATTTCTCCACCATATTTTTTCATAAATAATTAAATATTATGTCAAATTAATAAATAATCTTTTCACCAACTAATTTTTACTTACGGGAAATGAGATATTAAACAATTTACTGAGAATTTCAGCCATTGATAGAAACAGTTTTGTTAACAAAATACAAGGATCTAGACATTTTTATAATACCATTCATAGTAGGGGAGTGATCAAAAATTAAATAATCATAACAATCTACTCCCAAAAATGATGGGTGTATAAAAAAGTCCACTTATATTCATTCATCAATTATATATCAAAAATAAATTTTATTTAGCATGAATATTTTTGGAGTTGGAAACTTTTCTCACAAATAATTCACTAATCTCACAATGATAACACTATTTAATAGAGTTCACTGATTCGAAAACCATTAGTGATGATCTATTACATTATTATAGATATTATTATTCATTACCATCCTAATTTGAACATTTATCATGAATTTTATTAATAGGTATTTCTATGGCATATTGGGAGATGGGAACATGGAAAAATGGGGTAAAATAAGGGTAAAACATCAATATAGGAATGACCATGAAAGAAAAATGAAAATATATATCACAGGAATTCAAATAAATGATAGCTAATTCACGTTTAGAGAAAGAAAATATAATGTTTATACTTGAGAGAGGGAGGGATAGTGAGAAAATTTAATCTTTCCCAAAAATTTGGATGTTACATGAAATAGAACTATTCATATCATTTTATTTATTTTATCAATAATATTTTATCCATTTTTTGGAACATAATTACAATGATATGTTTTGAAAAATGTTACAAATATAACAATGAATAGTTAAATACATGTTCTCTATAGGATAATATCAACTATATACTTAAAATGCTAATTTTATCTAAGAAATTTAAAACTACATAAAGATAAATGAATATAAGTAAATAATAAAAAACACTCCCCACACATCAATTTCATCAATTCATCCATGAAATATACGCGTGAATACTTGATAGTATAAGTTCATTTCTTTATAATTTGGCATTGAAAAATGTGGAATTTATTTTCTTAATGGGTATTTTAAAACGAGGATTAATTTATGGTTAAGGGGGGATATTTAGATAAATTTATTATCTTTTGGATAACAAAATCACCTATATCATTTTCATTCACTCAAATGTTTATAAAATCATCTTGAAGTAAAAAAATCCAGATTCACAGTTTGTGATGAAAAACACATGAGGGGAGATAATGATCATAAATTAACTTACAACGAAATATTAATATATAACTCATGGGTAGAAGAAAAATTTATTTCCAATAAATAATTGGACACTCAATTGATAGTGTGATTGAAATAAAATGCACTGGTAAAAAATGGAGATGAAAATGAATAATGTTTGAGTTGAAAATAATTAATTGGACTCCCATAAATTATTTTGATAAAAAATCAAGAGTTTTATTGAGTAATCCTAGAATCCCTCTTGAAAAATGGGGTTATTCATAAAACATAAAAATTATATCATCACAAAACCAATGTCTTGTATAAAAGCTCAAATATGAATTTTAAATGACTTCTTGAAAATAAATATTTGAACTACATGAATGGATTGATCTAAAAAACATGTAGAAGAACTTTGGGATTATCAAAAATTATATAAGGCACAAATTGGGATATCTTCATTTACTATATTTATTGAATTATTTCATTTACATATTTAAATTAAAAATAAATATTTTTAAGTTATGAAAACATTCAATTTTGATCTTGAAATACAAGGAAAGAATTGATTCCTACAATTAAGTGAGTTGGAGGAGATTTTACATGTATCCTATGATAATTATAAACACTATAAAGAATATAAAAAGTTACTCTAGGATAAAAAAAATCAACTATAATTTATTATATGAAGGTGATAATGTATATCACTTCAATTTCCATTTGTGTTTTCACTAATGTAAGATTTAATCTTAATGGGGTCGTCATTTACTGTTACTAATATTTAACATTTTGGGGTAGTTGAGGTCTACTATCCTTCTTCCAAATTGAATTTAACAATTAATATAAAATGATTCAATATTTAAAATTAATGGAATCCTAAACTTAAAACAATCTCAAAATCTTCTAATCACACTTCTAAAGGAAAATATCTTTTCCTTACTGGAAAAGGAAACCTACATCTATCATGAATTGAGACTCTCCTTAAAATTTTTATGAGGATGTCAACTATTAATTTTATAAAATAAAATGTTTCCAAATTATTTTTTATATATTCATTTTTTTATGTTATACAAACAAGAAAAATTAATTACTTATAAAACCATCCCTGAAAATGGTTCCCATTTTTTTAGTGGTTGATATTCAACTATTGAAAATGAAATATGTAAGACTCTACTATAATTCATCTAGTGTAACTCAGGTCCAATCCTCAGCTATCATACTAATATTTTAGAACCAATTCTTTTTTATTGTTTATATAATATAATGTTCGATTTCAAAGGACATTAAGAATAATTATGCAATTTACATTAAATGAAACTATTTATATGGATTAAAGGAGGGAATAATGGATTTGAGGTTAATGAAATTATTTCAAAAATAATTGAAATTATCATATCAAATTAATAGTATCAACAAGGTATGTGAATGATTAGGGTTCTATGAATTTTAGGATACAATCCAAGTCTCAAAACAAAATGCAATCCATGCACGCATATTGTTAATAAATTGTTAAATAAATCATAAAATGTTATGTGACAAGACATCCAATACATTGAGCTTTATAATCAATTAGACATTTCAACAGTCTATGAATCATTAAACAGACACACAAAATCAATTTTAAAATCATGAAGCTCGGTTCCCCCCAATTACCCTTTTGTACAAAGCTAAGTTATAACCCAAAAAAAGTTTAATCATCCATATAAATATATATTAATATTTTTTAAGGTATATATAATTACAGAAAAATTAAAGGAAAAGATAAAGGGATAAGGAAACATTTTAAAGAAACAAACTCATGCACATGAATAGAAGTGAAGTAAAATACCCTTGTGATATAATTAAAAAGGGTTTGAGGGATGGGATTTTCAATGTACTTGATTAGGATCCCACTGAATTAGTATACGACCTAGTCCGCCACAAGGATTGAACTGCATTATTTATTTCAAAATCTTAGTGAAAATCTATTAGGGTATCAACATGCACAACTGGGAACAATTTAACACTTTAATAAGAATATAATAAAACATCACAAACTATACCAAAACTATGTATTAAAGTATACAGACATTGGACATCTATGCATAAAAAATTATCAGATCAAAATAACTAAACCAACCAAATATGATAAAAAAAATAAATATCCCTCAAATAAATACAAAGATATCACTCAATAAAATATAGTGAATTAATATACTACAATAACATCATATAACATACACCAATACAAACAAGCTAATACAATAAGACCAAAACAAAAAAAACATGAATAGATCCATTAAGACATCCATGTGACCCACAGTCACTCACCATATCTCACTATATCTAACCATGTAACTAATGAAGATGATTAGATACTATTAAAATAAGTGAATACATAAGAGATTTATATTCACACACACACACACAGAAATGTATGTGTTTGGTGAGATCCAAACATGAACAATATTATTACTCCAAATATTCTATGTATTTTTTTAATATTATATTCCTTAAAATATTTTTTGACAATAATTTATAAAATATATTTTTTACATGATAAATAATAAATAAAAAAAGTTTCACATTTAACCCCTTTACTTTTAAAACATATAAATTAAATTCATTTTTTAAACAAATGAGGATCATTCGACATAAAAATTAATTTTAAAAATAATAATAAATTATGTTTTTTCCATTATAATTACTTTTAAAGAATTAAGTTATTAATTGTAAAATCATAAGAAAAATAACCAATTCTTCTCATTTCCCAAAAAAAATCTCAACCTCCATTTTAAGAAAAACATCACTTTCCTTTTAAATAACCACAGTTCCCAAACCCTTTCTAAATCAGTTTTAAATTAAACTAATACAAAAACGTAATGTATGGAATAAACCCAATAGGAACTATAATATAAATGATGAAAAATAAATCAACCCATAACCATTCCATTCTTCCACATAACCAAATCAAATCTAGGGGATACAATCAGTTTATATTTATCAAGATGCACTACATCATCCTCAATGGGAAATAAGCATCATAACAACTCAATATGATATTTTATAAATGATAATATACCAGAATCATTTGAAAAATCACTCTATGGTCCCCTTATGTGAAACTTGAACATCCCTCTCTAAAACCTTTTGAGTCACCGAGTAAAATATATACACCTAAGAGGGTTTAACATTCTTAGGTCACAAGATAGCCTAAATACACTAATATAACACAAAATATATATTGATATTCTACTTATTTACTTATGGTTTCCATGATATCCACAAATAGATGTGATAAAATAAAAAAAATCTCAATTTCATCTCATAAATTATTATTTTAAGGAAAATAAATAAACCATATATCACCTTAAACAATGTAATGACTCCAATTTTTGTGTTTATTCCTATTGATATTTATTATGTATATATATAGTTTTCCCTAGATTATGCATTGTGTTGTGTGTCATTGGACCAAATAATTAATATATTAAATTTTTTAATACATATTGAAGCACATGTGAATATATTTTTCAGATAAATGGGTTTCATAATATTTTGGACCTCAAATGTGAAATCCCAGAACACATGTGATTTCAAAACATGGGTTTTAACCTAGATGGAAAAACTGTTGTCATAATTAGGTGTTTGGCTGGAGGTTCCCACTGATGAGTGTGTTAAGTAATTAATTAGTTAATTAATTAATTTAATTATATATCCAAAACCAATATTCTTATATAAATTATTTTCTACTCAAAAACACTGGGTTTATCCACATAACCCTATGGTATTTGAGAGTATCCAATGATGGATATTGAAAAATGGAAATGGATTGTAGATCAGTGATAATTATTCGAATGATTCATCCTCTATAATAGGGACCCAGGATCTTGCTAGTAATAATGGAACTAACCCATTCTTCATCCGCAATTAATGTAATATCATGTAATGAAATGTTATTTAGTGAATTTATAATATATTTTATTCATTTGATAATCATGTATTTTTAATTTATTGTTGTAATAATGTTCTTCACGTGATCCCCTTGTCTTTTGGTATTCTTATACCGAGTCATTATCCTTATTACACATATCATTTTCACCCCTGTTGTTTCTAGAATTCATTATCATTGTCAATGATCACATAAGTTAATGGTGATATCACCTCTTTCTTGTTCAATTACCCCACTTTTCATCATGTTTTGATCTATTATCCCATGGGGTCATGGTTTAACCTTACATGGTCATATTCAAGCGCGGTCGAACCCCCTTATTCATGAAGAATATTTTCACAATTCAAGGATTGGTAATTTGAGGATGGATCATAGATTGATGAGGGGTCTTGGTTTTTACAATCAATGATAAAATTCCAATATATGGGTTTTTTCATCGATGGGTGAGGTGTCATGTTGGCATGATGTAATGGGATGAAACACCAGAGCTTTCAGTACCCATAATTCAGCCATTAAGGATTGATCAGAAATGGTTGGACAATGATTTTCACTCATTGGTATGATTCAATGTAGAAATGGCGGTATCTAAGATGCTAGAAAGTATCTTGATGTTTTATAAATATCTATGAAATCCCATCATACACGAAATATAGTCTAGAAACTCATACCATGTAGTCCCCTGGTTGTGGAGACGTAGGTTTTAGTCTGAGTTAAATATCACACGCTATGTACGAAACATACACCCCATGTGAACGGTCACTCGTGGATCATAATTTATCCTAGGGGTACATGGAAATGTACATATCCATGTACATGGGCATCAGCATAATATAGGGGAATGACCAAGTACTCAGACACTTATAGAATACTCGGACATTGCCAGTGTACTTGATCATAACTAGAGTACATGGGAATGGGATAAATTACATGGGAATGGGTTGAGTGGACATAGTAATTATTTAGGTATCCAATACAAACTGTTCAATACGTGTACATACCATGTAGTTACAGATTTCCGAAAAATCCATGTGTTGGAAAATACATGCCTAGGTGTCCAGAAAATCCCACCAGCTATGTGACTATATGTACATGTCATATTACATTCTATGATAATTCAACCTTCAATATATACTTCTTAAAGAATCAAATTTGGGACCATTATTATGTTATCATAAGTAGTTATTCACATGGAAGTTGATGGTGGACTTCAATATTTCATTACATTTATGACATAATGTAATGTGAGTGTGAATCCCCTATCATTAATGCTTGAATAATTATAGTGATTGGGTGTAATCATTGGAGCGTTATCATGTTTGATAACCCCCCCCCCCCTCAATGCATCATGGAGAGAGTCCCAGATAATCCTTATACATGTAGAGTTGGAATCCCCCCTTAATACATAGGATGTGGTTCCCTATGTACAGAGTGAAACCCCCTATCTTTATTCTCTATTGGGGAGTATGACATCTAATAGATATTTTAACCCCTCATATATGGAGAATATAGAGAGGTGTGGGCCCTCCACACATATTCTTATGTCATTAAATTTGATTATAGGAATCACATATGGATGTTTGGAGCTATATGAAAACTCTTAATTATTATCTAGGTTGTGGAGATGGAGATCCCCTTTCACTCTTTCTTGCTTATCTATGTGATCATATATGATAGATTTTTTCAAATATATTATAGGCTGAGTTGACTATTGTATAATTATATTGATCATTACTAGGTTATTTTAGGAATCTTATTTGGTATGTATGTACTCACCCATAAATTGTAATCACCCATATGTTTTGTGTCTTATGAAGACGAGATACATATCTATAGTGATATCAGTGGTCCAGTTTTTGGAGGAGCATAACTATACCTAGCATAGATGATTGTGTTCAGTTGCAATCCTTATAGATTTTGAGTCTGGATTGTAACACCCTGAGATTTTATGAAAAATATTCTTTTAATTTCATTAATGTCTTTTGTTGTATTCTACACCAAGATTACCTTGCGCTATATGCAACACTGTATTAGCTTACAGTATACGCAACACTATTCTTGGATCGTATTACACAAAATTTTGATAATAGTTATTCTAGGCAACATTGAGTATATATATATATATATATATTCAATGTATAAATGAAATATGGTTGGATTCTATTATACAAAACAACAAAGGATTCTTTCACAACACGCAACCCTGACTTGGCTTGCATTACACGCAATCTCGACCTTCCTCGATAGCGTGTGTTGTACGCAATACCGGGTTTTACTAAACAACGATATAATATTATAATATTGTTATGAACTATCCTTTATGAATAGTTTTAACTAAATTTTGAATTTTATAAAATTATTATTTATCTTACACATTTCTAGAACATGGTATAAGAAGAAAATAAATTTTTCCGGTAAAATAAGTATTTTTCAAAAAATACAGTTTTGCCGCCTTTTGATGGCGCACCCAATTTAAATCTAGTTTTTTACATGTTTATAAGTTCAATTTGACAAAATAAAATTCTTCTTTTGAATCAGGATATAAAAATTTACATTAGATAATGTTTTGATATTTTTCCGATAACTTTCATATTTTAATGAATAGTAAAAACATGCTATATTTTAATTAAAAAAAACTTTTTCATCGTAATATCTAATGTGGATAAATTATAATATTGAATGGTTTTAAAGTATAAATAGAATATATTTTTACCATTTAATATAATGTATTTCATTAGCATTGATTTTGCCTTGAATTCGTAGGTTAAATCAATTCAATCTTTTGCAATGTTTTAAAGAAAAACCCGTTTTCTTTCGACAACAGGATTAATTTTAATTTAATTTCTGCATCTTTTGTGTATTGAATTTGGAAAAATGGATTCCATATTTGGAATCAGTGGGTCCAAATTATGTTAATAAGCTACTTTTTATTTTTGGGCATTGTGAATAGTAACTACGGTAAATTTTATTTACTATAGTTAAAGGTAAATCGGGTAATTAAGGGTAAATATAAGATTATAAAATTATCGTAACACTTGGAAAAATCCTATTGGATGGCTAAAAGTAGACCCATATAACCTAAGTCTCGGATTAGATTCATTTTATGGACTTTTTTCCATGAAAATAATTTAATTATTATTAAAACCAAAGAATGTGACAACATGTCACTTTCTTAAATCTTATAAGTATAATAATTTTAATTTACTGATAAACTTCATGAAACTTCAAACATTAATAGTCTCCAGAAATCTAATACAATTATCTACATCATAGGAATTTATTTAGAATTTTTAGGGATTAAATAATTATCATTTATTATGACATAAAGATGATGTAGTAACTGTCTTATTAATGAAATATTGACATAATTGATGTTATAAATGCCCAAATAAATGTAATTTGAGACTTTTTATGACTTACATTAATTTTAAAAGTTAATATGAAATGTTATTGGTGATATACGTAACTTGGTGCGAACTTTTCATTCTTCTATGAATTTCATAAAAATCATGTACTAAATATTGTAAAAATTTAAATAAATTAGTTTTTAAAACAAATATTATATTATTAATTGTTATTTAATTCCTAATAATCTAAGGATCGGCCAAATGACTTATATAAGGATAGATATATTAATAATAAACAACTTGTGGTTATTTTGGCTTGTTATGGTATGTTTATTAACCATATAGTGTAAGAAAACAAAAAGACACGGTAAAAGTTAAATTATTTAACTTAGAGTTAAATCTAATTGATAAGGTTAAAATAATAACCTAAACTTGTCTAAATCCTATTTTATGATATTATTTAGACCCATACCCACTTTATCTTCGAAATAAGACCCTTTGGAACCATTATAAACCGAATTTGACCTTAATATAAAATAATATTTTGAGATTTTCCTAAGGTGCCCCTCTCCTCCCTTATAAAAGGGCACCTCCTCCCTCTTCTCCTCACACCAATTTGAGCATTCAAGCTCGACCAAACCCTGCCGAAATCTCTTCTCCACTTTCCTAGTATTATCCTAGAGGTCCTGGTCTTCTTCAAAGACCATCCTTAGTTCATTAAGTGGAGGTTAAGTGAAGGCGCGTCAAAAAGAGGTAATATCCATTACCGATCTTTTTCAATTTCTTTCTTCATCAACATCTTCTTCATTAGTTGTTTCATGATAAAGTAATAACATCAGTATTTCGTATATACTGATATGTTATTATAAATACGAAACAACTCTAATTAACCTTCTATCCATCCTACGGAAAAAGGAAATCACCGCGCGTGCGTACGTATGGAATACCGTCTCCATGCCGTGGTGTAATCTATTTTCCGCCACCACCTTAATTGGATGGGTATAATGGTGTAATGAGTAACTATATATGATTATTATAAATTGATATTTATTCTGAAATATTATACATACTCTTCAACACAATTTCACGACCATGGGAACGATATCATCGCTCGTGCGTACGTACAGACTACCGTCTCCACGACGCGATGAGATTCATTATCCATGTTAACCATTCAATAATGATTATAAAGTATATATAATGAATAATAATGAAATATATGACATGGTAAATCTACTGGATCTATGTACATATATATGTCATCTACTTACTTCCATTCAAGGCAATAAGGAAAGGAAAACAGCGTTCATGCGTACGTACGGACTACCGTCTCCATGAACGGTGTGTTTCATTTCATTTATCTATCTATTATATATATATACAGAATATATATGATATATAAATCATATTTTATATTCTGGAAGTAAGTAAATCATGATAAAAGTAATAATAATGTCAATAACAATAAGTCCAAACACCTACGATAAATGAAACAATTTTACCCAAAACGCTTCTTTAACATGGAATTTACAAAAGAACGGGTAATATAAATTCATAAGTGAATCATATATGATATCATAACAATGAATATGATTCTGTAATAAGTTAATGACATTATTTAAATCATTATACAGGAGGTTCAGATACGTACAAAGCATATCAGACATAAGGTAAGGGAAAATATGACAATCTCATTTTATCCGAGATTGTTTATACTTTGGTATTTACTGGTGTGTATTTTATCATCCACATCCATGTTTTCACAATATGTAATATTATTTTCATCCACCTACAATTGTTTAAATCCATTTTTACCCTTTGGTGAGTTTTAGTAAAAGATATGAACAGAATCTTCTGTCATTTTTCGTACGAGGTACTTTTTGAATTTTCCGACCAAAGTACGAGAAGAATGTTTTTTTAACTTATACGGCATGAATGGATTTTTAAAACATTATTTCCAGGAAGCTTCATTTACAAGTTTTCAAGTTTATAAACAACTTCTTTTATTTTAAAATTGTATGACATGTTAAAAAAGGAAAATGTTTTTTTGAAGTAGAAAGGATAATTTCCTCAAGAATGGAATTCAAGTGTTTTATCAAAATTATTTTCCATCTAAGATAATATAGGGTTCTGTTTTTATCCCTATTATTACATTGATTTGATTGTGTTGTGATTGAATTATTTTTATGAATTCCTTTATCTTATATGAATTGTTTTATTATGTCCCAATGTTTAAGATTCCCATTTTTATTACATGGGTTATGCAATGATGTATGATTTATAATTTTGTGGCACACATAAGAATGGTATCATTATGAGATGGGTGGGACCTATATCTACCTCTAATGCATTGGGTAAAGATTTTATATCTCATGATATTGACATGGTTGGAATGGTAGGTTATACCGGTTCAGTGAAACATGACTAAAATGAGGAGTGAACTCGGTTCAGAAAGGGACTTTGTCCACTAAGATAGTCTTGGCAATGAGTCTTGACTAATAAGAAATGATTCTCTATTATTATGTGTGTATGCCACAAATATTCATGATTTAAGTTATGATTACTGAGATTTCATTTCACTACTATGATTTATCCCATGTTATGAAATTATGCTCTCTTTTTCATGTTAAGATTTCCAAAATGTTATGTTCTTATGAATATGATGTGATTGATATTTCTTTTGTTTACCCATACTGAGAATTTGAGCTCACCCTTTTATGTTTTCTTTTACCCAGGATATAGAGAAAGGTTTTAGGTAAAAAAAGGAAGATGTTGAAGATCTTTCACCACGATTAGAAGATTATATTCCGAGTTTCCAAAGACACTAAACTATTACGATCCTTGTGTGTGTGTGTTTTTTATGTACTAAGTATTCCGAAAACCTAATGTAATGTCCATGTACGTCAAGCTTCAGGTCTCTACAGTTGGTATCAGAGGAATGGTTTAGTCAACCTTTGGAAACTAGGATGTGAGAACATTAGTGAGATCCCTAGAGATATTTCTAAGGTATGTCTAGGGATGTCCCTAAGGATAAGTATACGTATAGGATATAGTCCTAGAACTACGGTAACGATCATATAATTAAACCTAAGATGTTAGATATTAAGGGTACTCCCCCTTTACTATGTTGTTTTCCCTAGAATTATTTTTTCCTCTCACACTATTCTTTTTTAGGTTTTAGACGATGGCTGGAACCCGAAGGAACCGTGTTGATCACTGTAATGGACAATGCAATGATTGTCCTCCTGAACAAACAAGTGTTTTGGGAGATGGAGTGCAAAATCTTATTTCTATACTTACACAAGCTATGAATCATTTTTGACTTCCAAATGATCAGAAAAGGGAACAATATTCTGTTGAGTCCTTCATGAGGAAACGTCCACCTTTTTTCAGTGGGTCTTCCGATCAACTTGTTGCTGAACAATGGATCAGTACCACTGATAAGATATTTTTAGTTCTTCAAAGTTTTGAACATGATAAAGTCATCTTAGCAGTATATCGTTTGGAAGGTGAAGCTGATCAATGGTGGAATCTTATCAAGAATACGAGGCCAAGAGATGAAATTGAGTCCATGGAATGGGACAAGTTCAAGAACTTGTTTTTCAGTAAGTACTTCCCTCGTATTCTTCGAACAAAGATGGAAAAGGAGTTTCTTGAGCTGAAGCAGAAGGATGATGAATCTGTTGGTATATACAAAGCAGATTTTACAAGACATCCAGGGTATGCATCTGGCATTATCATCCAACCTGAATGTAAAGTTGATCGATTTTTCAGTGGCTTAAAACCAAGTCTTCGAAGGGCATTAGCTATAAGAGACTTCAGTAGCAATGAATAAATTGTGCATTGTGCTATCAAGGTAGAAAGTGAAGTTGGTGTTACATATCCATCTCATGGTTTTGACAAGAAACGAAAGATGGAGTTCAAGGAGAAATCTCAGAATAATGGTGAAAAGAAGATGAATTTTTCATTATGCACAAAGTGTGGAAAGAAGCATGGTGGAGATTGTCTTAAAGGGACAAGTAAATGTTTCAAATGTGGAAAGTAAGGTCATCGGGCATTTTAATGCCGCAATGATGGGAAGAAGATGTCTAATGATGCAAACAAAGGAAGGGATACACAGAATGAACCTACTACACTTCAATGTTTCAAGTTCAAGGAGATGGGACATTATGCCAATAAATGCCCTAATCCAAGGGTTAGTGATGATCGACATGAGCAACCGCTTAAGGCAAAGGACAAAGGGAAGTCACATGTGATCACTATTGGCGATGTTGAATATGACAACGATGTGGTGGAATGATTAAGTTTTTATGTAATGGGATTCCAAAATAATGTTGTATCATGGAGTATTGGAATATTTATGTATTGGTCCATTGTGGTTTTCTATAAGAATATGACATCGGTAACCATGAAAAGTGATTGAAAAGTTTTTGGAAAGCAGATGATATGCACATAATGAAGGGATAAAGAGAATCTAATATGTTTGATAGTATTCATGAGGTCATGATTGATATAAGGACTAAGTGATATCGTGGTTTGAGTATATTAAATTTTAAGGATTTTGTTATGTGGAATGTGTTAACTATTAACTGCATTCATGTTTTCACTATGGTTCAATGGGTATTCATTTTTTAAAGAGAATACATGACTAAGGTATTCACATGATTGGAATGTGACCAAAAAAATATATATATGGGGGATAAATGATGGTATTCACATGCTTGGTTGATGACATTTCAAGTAATCATTTTCATTATACTATGAGCTTGGACCGAAGTATTTTAGATAAGCCTAAATATTGGAAAGGATTATATTGGACATATGCTAAGTATTGTTTAAGGATAGAAACTTTTTCGATATTACTGATGGGATTTTATAGTAATGTAGTTTTAGAAAAATGACAACCTGCAGGATGGGCGACAACCCATCTCGTTGGACAAGGCTGTGGGAATTGAACCCACAACCGAAGTGCGACTGGCCTTTTTCGCCTACCACTGGCCTACAGGAATTCCCTGTTTAGTAGAAACTAGTTTTATTATATTAAGCAGTATAAGTCCATTTTAGGAACTATATAAGATTAATCTCACTATAGATGGACTTATGTATTTTTTTGATAACTTTTATAATCTTTTCTTTGAGATAGATGGAATGACCCATCATTCTATCACATGATCTGCTAACACATCACGAATGACAAATTCAACTTCATTTCCTTAAGAGATGATGTGGATATTTTCCAAAGAATGACAAACGGTGAGACTATACCAAAATCACGAAAGTATTTCTTCTAATTCCAATTTCATCCACTTTAGGGAAATGATCTTGAAAAACCAAAATTGTTTTCATAGTGATCTTATATCTGATGAATCAGATGGTAACCTAGATCATCACAAATTTATGGCTTTGCGATTGTTGGCTTTTTCATAGCCATGTTCTCTACCACTCTCCATCAGAACTTGATGGTTAGATTTTTCTTCCATATCCATATTTTCACCTATGTTCTTTTACATGGAAACCCAGTGATGAGTTAATTTGGGTAACCGTTACATTTCATACTTTAGTATTTAAAGCCATGTTTTGGTATTCCTTTTTACGATGTGGGTTTCTATTAAACAAACTTTCGAGTAGTAAACCATTTATAACCCCGACAAATTTCGAGGGTGAAATTCATTTTAAGGGGGGTTGAATGTAACACCCTGAGATTTTATGAAAAATATTCTTTTAATTTCATTGATGTCTTGTGTTGTATTCTACACCAAGATTACATTGCGCTATACACAACACCGTATTAGCTTGCAGTATACGCAACACTATTCTTGGATCGTGTTACACACAATTTTGATAATAGTTATTCTACGCAACATTGAGTATATATATATATATATTCAATGTATAAATAAAATATGGTTGGATTATGTTATATGAAAGAACGAAGGATTCTTTCACAACACACAACCCTGACTTGGCTTTCATTACACGCAATCGCGACCTTCCTCGATAGCGTGTGTTGTACGCAATACCGTGTTTTACAAAACAACAATATATTATTATAATATTGTTATGAACTAGCCGTTATGAATAGTGTTAACTAAATTTTAAATTTTATAACATTATTATTCATCTTACACATTTCTAGAACATGGCATAAGAACAAAATAAATGTTTCGGGTAAAATAAGTATTTTTCAAAAAATGCAGTTTTGCCGCCTTTTGATGGCGCACCCACTTTAAATCTAGTTTTTGACATGTTTATAAGTTCAATTTAATGAAATGAAATTCTTATTTTCAATCAGGAAATAAAAATTTACATTAGATAAAGTTTTGATATTTTTCTGATAACTTTCATATTTTAATAAATAGTAAAAACACACTATATTTTAAATAAAAACAACTTTTTTCATCGTAATATCTTATGTGAATAAATTATAATATTGAATGTTTTTAAAGTATAAATAGAATATATTTTTAAAATTTAATATATTTTATTTCATTATCATTGATTTTAACTTGATTTCGTAGGTTAAATCAATTCAATCTTTTGCAATGTTTTAAAGAAAAACCCGTTTTCTTTCGACAATAGGCTTAATTTTAATTTAATTTATGCATATTTTGTGTAATAAATTAGAAATAATGGATTCCATATTTGGAATCAGTGGGTCCAAATTATGTTAATAAGCTACTTTTTATTTTTGGGCATTGTGAAAAGTAACTACGGTAAATTTTAATTACTATAGTTAAAGGTAAATCGGGTAATTAAGGGTAAATATAAGATTATAAAATTACCCTAACACTTGGAAAAATCCTATTGTATGGATAAACATATACCCATATAACCTAAGGGTCGGATTAGATTCATTTTATGGACTTCTGTCCATGAAAATAATTTAATTATTATTAAAACCAAAGAATGTGACAACATGTCACTTTCTTAAATCTTATAAGTATAATAATTTTAATTTAGTGATAAACTTCATGAAACTTCGAACATGAATAGTATTAATAAATCTAATACAATTATCTACATCATAGAAATTTATTTAGAATTTTTAGGGATTAAATAATTATCATTTATTATGACATAAAGATGATGCAGTAATTGTCTTATTAATGAAATATTGACATAATTGATGTTATAAATGCCCAAATAAATGTAATTTGAGACTTTTTATTACTTAAATTAATTTTTAGGTTAATATGACATGTTATTGTTGATATAAGTAACATGGTTTGAATTTATCATTCTGTTATAAATTTCATAAAAATCATTTACCAAATAGTGTCAAAATTGACATAAATTAGTTTTTAAAACAAATAATATATTAATTAATTGTTATTTAATTCCAAATAATATAATGTTCATCCAAATGACTTAGATAAGGATAGATATTTTAATAATAAACAACTTGGGGTTCGTTTGTCTTGTAAGGTTAAGTTTATTAACCATATAGTGTAAGAAAACAAAAAGACACGGTAAAAGTTAAATTATTTAACTTAGAGTTAAATCTAATTGATAGGTTAAAATAATAACCTAAACTTGTTTAAATACTATTGTATGAGAGTATTTCGACCCATACCCACTTTATATTCGAAATAAGACCCTTTGGAACCATTATAAACCGAATTTGACCTTAATATAAAATAATATTTTGAGATTTTCCTAAGGTGCCCCTCTCCTCCCTTATAAAAAAGCACCTCCTCCCTCTCCTCCTCACACCAGTTTGAGCATTCAAGCTCGGACAAACCCGGCCCAAATCTCATATACACTTCCCTAGTATCATCCTAGAGGTCCTGGTATTCTTCAAAGGCCATCCTTAGTTCATTAAGTGGAGGTTAAGTGAAGGCGCGTCAAAAAGAGGTAATATCCATTACTGATCTTTTTCAATTTCATTCTTCTTAAACATCTTCTTCTTTAGTTTTTTCATGATAAAGTAATAACATAAGTATTTATTATATACTGATATGTTATTATAAATATGAAACAACTCTAATTAACCTTCTATCCATCCTACGGAAAAAAGAAATCACCGCGCGTGCGTACATACGGAATACCGTCTCCACACCGTGGTGTAATCTAATTTCCACCACCACATTAATTGGATGGGTATAATGGTGTAATGATTAACTATATATGATTATTATAAAGTTATATTGATACTGAAATAGTATACATACTCTTAAACACAATTCCACGACCATGGGAATGGTATCATCGCTCGTTCGTACGTACGGACTACCGTCTCCACGACGCGATGAGATTCATTATCCTTGTTAACCATTCTAGAATTATTATAAAGTATATATAATGAATAATAATGAAATATATTACATGGTAAATCTACGGGATTTATGTATATATATATTTCATCTACTTACTTCCATTCAAGGCAATAAGGAAAGGAAAACAGCGTTCATCCGTACGTACGGACTACCGTCTCCATGAACGGTGTGTTTCATTTCATTTATCTATCTATTATATATATATATTGAATATATATGATAAATAAATCATATTTTATATTCTGGAAGTAAGTAAATAATGATATAAGTAATAATAATGTCAAGAACAAAAAGTCCAAACACCTACGATAAATGAAACGATTTTACCCAAAACGCTTCTTTAACATCGAATTTACAAAAGAACGGGTAATATAAAGTAATAAGTGAAACATATATGACATCATAACAATGAATATGATTATTTAATAAGTTAATGATATTGTTTAAATCATTATACAGGAGGTTCGGATACGTACAAATCATATCAGACATAAGGTAAGGGAAAATATCACAATCTCATTTTATCCGAGTTTGTTTATACTTTGGTATTTACTGGGGTGTATTTTATCATCCACATCCATGTTTCCTCAATATGTAATATTATTTCCATCCACATAAAATTGTTTAAATCCATTTTTACCCTTTAGTGAGTTTTGGTAAAAGATATGAAAGGATTCTTTTGTCGTTTTTCTTACGAGGTACTTTTTGTCTTTTCCGACAAAAGTACGAGAAGAATGTTTTTTTAACTTATACGGCATGAATGGATTTTTAAAAAATTATTTACAAGAAGCTTCCTTTAAAAGTTTTCAAGTTTATAAACAACTTCTTTTAGTTTAAAATTTTATGACATGTTAAAAAATGAAAATGTTTTTTGAAGTAGAAAGGATATTTTCCTCAAGAATGGAGTTCAAATGTTTTATCAAAATTATTTTCCAACTAAGATAATATAGGGTTCTATTTTTATCCCTATTATTACATTGATTTGATTATGTTGTGATGGAATTATTTTTATGAATTCCTTTATCTTATATGAATTATTTTATTATGTCCCGATGTTTAAGATTCCTATTTTTATTACATGGGTTATGCAATGATGTATGATTTATGATTTTGTGGCACACATAAGAATGGTTTCATTATGAGATGGGTGGGACCTATATCTCCCTCCAATTCATTGGGTAAAGATTTCATATCTCATGAGATAGACATGGCTGGAATGGTAGGTTACACTGGTTCAGTGAAATAGTACTGAAATGAGGAGTGAACTCGGTTCAGAAAGGGACTTTGTCCACTAAGATAGTCTTGGAAATGAGTCTGGACTAATAAGAAATGATTCTCGATGATTATGTGTGTATGCCACAAGTTTCATGATTTAAGTTATGATTATTGGGATTTCATTTCACAACTATGTTTTATCCCATGTTATGAAATTATGCTCTCTTTTGCAGGTTAAGATTTCCAAAATATTATGTTCTTATGAATATGATGTGATTGCTATTTCTTTTGTTTACCTTTACTGAGCATTTGAGATCACCCTTTTATGTTTTCTTTCCCCCAGGATATAAAGAAAGGTTTTAGGTTAAAAAAAGGAAGATGTTGAAGATCTTTCACCGCGATTAGAAGATTATATTCCGAGTTTCCAAAGACACTAAACTATTACGATCCTTGTGTGTGTGTTTTTGTTATATACTAAGTATTCCGCAAAAGTAATGTAATTTCCATGTACGTCAAGCATCGGGTCTCTACAACGATCTCCTCAATCACTCATTTTCTAATTGGTCTCATGTTATAACCTCAATTATGGTTGGGAGTTTATTGTTTTCCATTTTACTTTGTACCACACTAATGATATTTGATACTTTCCTAGAGTTTGGTTCATGTGCTATTTACTCTATATATGTTAAATGTTTTTTTTGTATGTTTACACTATTTATTAGAGTTTTTGTGTGTGTGAATATAGATACATAGACATTGGAATACCATTTTAGAATTTCTTTCTCAATTCATACCCCTATCCTATAGCATATTTGAGTTGGTATTGTGGTGTTTGACACGAATCACCACTAACCAGGTGGTCACTAGTGGGTTGGATCATTACATATTGGTATTAAACATGGTATTTTCTATATTTTGGTGTATGGGGTTTCTCATATTTGTAACTATTGATTTGATATCTACAGATAATGGTTTCTAAGTGTCTCAAGTGAATCTTCTAGGATAGGTAACTTAGTGTCTGTGTACTGTTCAATGTATCTATCCACCAGGACTATGACTACCCTCTTTTCATATTAGTATTCCAATCCATTGGTTGTACGGAACCAATGGTACATTCATAATATATGATTGTTTATTTTTAATTTCATATCCACCTTGAGTCATAACCCTATATGCGCTCATCTATCCATGTTACATCCTGATAACTTTTAGGATTCCTCCATGACAACAGCCAATTAGGATATCCATACATGATCTTGAAAATGATTGATTGAGTGATGAGGCCATGATTCATAGACCTAATTATGAGGTTTTCCACATTTTATTCCATACTTGTTATCAACTACTTGTGGCACATTCTATAGCTCTGAAAGGATAAGATGATTATGCATATAGGCTTAGTCTAGTATGTGAGTTCCATCAATAGTTACCTATAAGGTTTCATGGTGAGATAGACCATATAGAAGTGGAGGATTGGATCAAGTTAGTGATCTTAGTCTTTATGCTTGTTTATACCATGACTAGTCACATGGTTTAACAAAATCCAATTTCATTCTTAGATTAGTATGACATTGGTGGAGTTTTACCACATAGACTCTTATTGAGATGAAATTTTTCCGGTTAAACACCATATGGATTTTTAATAATGAGTATAACACTAATGTATTATACTCTATTTTAATGAAGTTTCTTCTCATGATAAATCGGAATGATATGTTAGTTGTTGAGCATATGGCCTAGTTTACCAACCTCACACATCACTCCCTTAATATAGGGAAATATAGTTTTTATTAAACATGATGCTTGATCATGATCTTCACAGAGGCATTTCTTCCATGATTTTCCCCTTATAAATTTCTACTTATGATGGATACCTAGAGTCAGCGTTGGTTAAAGAGAGAATATTATCAAAGGGAAGATGGGTGGCTGGAGTTGGAAGTGGATATCATTGGGTTGAGTCATCTATAAATACTAGTGGCCATCGAATAACAGGGTCTTGGAACTAGAAAACTCCCCATGAATAAAATCAAACATTTGGATCTCCAATGTATGGATCATACAAAGGAATCATTCATCAAGGATAGTGAAATGATATTCTTTTGACCTGTCAAGTGACATGGTTCATGATTTCCAAACCCAAATTAATAAGGAGTATAAGAATATAGTAAATAGACCACCATGTTTATAGAAGTAACATGATCATGAATCTCACTAGTATGGTCATAGAGACCCCAATGGGAGGATGTAATGATAAAGGAGACGGTTGATCTCTAATGGGAGGAGTTATAGGTTATGGGAGACTCTATGATGTAATTCTACCACTACAAACTAGGTTTACCATGATAGGATTCGAGGGATGGTGGGTGTGGGTGAAGGAAACTACAAGATATGGAGGGATATGACCATGATACTAAAGATATGATTCATGTTATTGGGTACCCTGCACTATTTCCACCCACTAGCTAGCGAGCTGCTTTTCCTAATGGCGAATGTCCTGATGCTACCACACTCTTCCTGCCCACACACACCTAGTCCTCACAAACCACATATCCTGCCAGCACACACCTGGGCCTCACAAACCACATATCCCGCCCGCACACACCTGGGCCTCGCAAACCACATATCCCACCCGAACACAAATGGGCCTCACAAACCACATATCCCCCCCGCACACACCTGGGCCTCACAAACCACAATCACATACCTTCCCAAACACACCTGGGCCTCATCCCGAAGATTCTTGGGAATAGTAAACCTGCCCGAAGAGTCTTTGGATAAAATCACACCAATCAAAACCTACCCGAAGAGTCTTGGGTGTAAGGCCGCCTCAAGCCATCAAATCCTATGGAAGAAGAAGCAGGAAGGAGCTAGTAGCTAAGGAGAAAACACCCTCTCCCATAAAATGGGAGTGTTCGGCACTAAGTGATCATCATGGGTGAGGTGAGACAAAACATGAAGATACATATATGTATACCAAACACACAGCCCAACCTATGGCTTCTAAACACAGAAATTGAGGACGTGCCTCGGCACTGCTACTAAAAATCATGCATACAACAAACAATCCCAACCCCATTTAGGTTTTCACGTTCCAAAAGTATTAGTTTGTTTGTTCCTTAACTACTGGGAAAAACCACAACCAACCATATCAAATGTTCGTAAACCATATCCCTGCCAACCACAAATCACGTTCGATAAAACACAAGCAATAGAAACCAGCCTTTTTATCATCAATCAGACCCCATTGATTGTTCCTGAATTTAATTAATTATCGTTCCCCATAGTTCATTTATCAACATTCCACTTTATTTTAACCTCACAACCCATTACTGTAGCCCTGCTGCCATTATAACCACATCTCCACAACCATATCACAAACCAAGGCTCATGCCACATCATTTTCCCTATAATATCATTTACTGCAGCCCCGCTGCCCATCCTATTCATAATAACCCAGGATTCACCCCCTCCTTTTTCACACACCACATAAACAAACCAACACCCACATGTTCATTATTTAATTTTGTTCAAATGGGGAGATCACACAAGGGTTCCGAATATTCATTTAATCAGCCAACATTACGTGATTAACCAATTTCCATATTCCACAATGTTTCCATCCACAAACGGTCTAAGAAGATAAGGAAACATTTAATTATGCCAGCAAAGGTCCCCAATGACCGTGATTTTCAGTAGGCATAAGCCTATTCAATTCACAACATAATAATAGGATAAACAATGATAAAAATAACAACTTTCCCCATCCTCATTCTTTAAGATAGTTTTTATCTTCATTAAACTAGTTCGACAATGTCTCGTGAAACCAAGAGGACACCCATCCCACATGATGCAAAAATTAGAGAGATGAAAGTAAAATCCCTATATCAATGGTTTTTGATGGAAACCACAACTGTCAAGGAATGCTCATAGAGCCCGGGTTGATTCTCCGAAACCCCACCTTAGAACTCTCCTCCTAGAAAGATCAAGACCAACACTCATCATAAAGGACATCCACACACATAGATCTACCCATAATGGGCATAGATCTATGATCCCGAGAGAAGAGGAGGTGTAGATCTTCGTATATATAAGTAACCAAACAAAAGGATCACATACCTTGTGAAACCAGCTTCGATTTGAGAAGAGAAGCCTCCGGATCACCTCTAAAACGCTTGGGAGATGTTCTTATACCTCCAAGGAAAGGTAATCCCTAGTTATGGCCAATTATGTGCTTAAATGTGGTGATCAAAGGAAAACGAGTTAGATCCATAATTTTAGGATCTAACTTTTAGTGCCAGCACAATTTTTCTTCACGGTTTAACATACCGTGAACTAATCGCGTGTTAGCTTATGACTCGACAACCACTCCTCACACGGTTAGTCCACAAGGTCAGACAAACCATGCGCAAACCGTGCATTAGCCACTGCCTCCATGACCAGCCTTCCACGGTTTGGCTTCACGGTTTAGCCAAACCGTGCGCTAACCGTGCGAAGGCCATTACCCCTTTAGTTTTCCTTAAAGGTCCACCCAAACGCACCCCCAAGTCACCTTGATTTCCTGAAACACCTCTAGCCCCATATTTTCACAATGGAAGGGACCGGAGAGGTCCAGGCCAGTACATCAGATACCTCTTAAAACATTCTCATCCCTGATAATTCAAAACCAACCCAGAAGAACCCAACAAGATACCTCTTAGGGCTCTCGTTATAATAGGAACCCAACAAACAACCCTAATCATATGTGTTAGCAATTCCTTCTCCTATGTCAAGATATTATCGGCTTTAGGTGGCACCGACTCGCCTTCATGGGTTTAACCGCATCCGCATTAATGCGTCTCGATTAAAAATTGGGTCTTCCCACTTCCATATATTATGATTTCTCAACTTACACTGCCCACAACGCAACACAACCATCACACTTCCCGAACATGTGGCTTGGGGAAATTCCTTCTCCCATGTAGAGATATTATCCTCTTTAGGGGGCACTGACTCTCCTACATGATTTTAATCACATCCTTATTAATGCATCTCAATTAAGGATCTGGTTTTTCCCTTTCCCCACTCATTCAAACATGTTATCCACTTCCAGAGGACAAGGAAACAAAACACATCACAAACGACAAGCCAAGCCTTCAATAAATCAAAGGAACAGAGTATAACATCAAAACAAAGCCCATAAGAACACAGAGAAACAAAAGTCAAAACAACCCCGGGTACTGATCATGCATCTGGGCCTCCCAAGTGATCTCCTCGAGTCTGCCATGCCTCTGCAACACACAAAACAAGGAGATGGTTCATCCATGGAGCACCTTATCTTTACGATCCTCAATTCTGACCAGTATTTTCTTTTAGGTCGCGTCGTCTCTCATATCTAACTCTCCCAAATCGATAACATGAGAGTCGTCGTGTAAGTACCGACAAAGCTGGAATACGTGGAAGACATCATGAACCTTCTCCAACTGAGGTGGCAGGGCTAGCTGATATGCCACCTCGCTACCTCACCTCAGTACCTCGAAAGGTCCGATGAACCTAGGGGAGAGCATACTCCCCTTCCCAAACCTCTGTTTCCCCCGTCGAGGGTAAACCTTTAGGAACACATGATCTCCCACCTCGAACTCCAAGGGCCTCCTCCAACGATCAGTATAAGACTTCTGTCGGTCCTGATCTGCCTTCATCCTCTCACACATAAGCTACAGTTTTTATGTGGTGCTCTGTACTACCTCTGGCCCAAGAGCACCTGTCTCACCAACCTCTGCCCAGCAAATGGGTGAACGAAATGGTCTTCCATAAAAAGCCTCAAACGGTGCCATGCCAATAGCATAGTGTAAGCTGTTGTTGTAGTCAAATTATACTAAAGGCAAGTGTGGCACCCATGATCCTCCAAAATACAGAACGCATGCTCGCAGGATGTCCTCCAACGTCTGGATGGTCCGCTCTATCTACCCATCGTTCTGGAGGTGGAAAGCAGTGCTAAGGCGTAGATGGGTGCCAAAATCATGTTGTAACCCCCTCCAGACTCGTGAGGTAAACTGAATATCCCGATATGATATGATATTTATCATATCTCCATGTAACCGCACCACCTCGTCTACGTACCTTTGTGCTAAGGTACTAACCAGGCCCGACTCCTTAATTTCTAAGAAGTGAGCTCATTTCGTCAGTCAATCCACCACTACCCAGATAGCATTATAACCACCCTGAGATCTGGGTAGTCCTATGATGAAGTCCATTTGGATATCATCCCAACTACACTCAAGGACATATAAAGGATGAAACATGCCACTGGGAACACGGTGTTCAGCTTTTACTTGCTGACACACTAGGCA
The DNA here is from genome assembly GCA_963277665.1 of Viscum album. Taxonomy (NCBI): domain Eukaryota; kingdom Viridiplantae; phylum Streptophyta; class Magnoliopsida; order Santalales; family Viscaceae; genus Viscum; species Viscum album. Next base: position 509,643,490 of record OY728141.1, on the reverse strand, counting down.
CTTAGCCACAAACTCCGCCACTCATCTTTTCACCCCGGGCCACCAAAATTGTTCCCTCAGGCCTCGGTACATTTTTGAAACTCTCGGATGTACCGCCAAGGATGAGCTATGGAACTCACAGAGGACTCCCTCACACATCGCCTCCAGAACAAACATCCTTCCATGAAAAATAATCTGATGTAAGATGTCCTCTGACCATCCTTCTGGAGCGTATCCCTGATCGATACAATCCCGCATCACTTCCATCTCGGAGTCACCCCACTGAAACTCTTCCACCTGCTGTAACAAGGATGAATGCACCGTCATTTGAAACAAACAGCCTCTAACACCCTCTACCCTTGCATCCAAGTGCATGGCAGCCAACTCTCCTGTCGCTTTCCAAGGATCAGCGGATTCTTGAACCACTAACTTATGCGACTTCCTACTCAGGGCATCAGACACAACGTTGCCCTTACCATTAGTATAAGAGATCTCGATGTCATAGTCTTGGAGAACTCATCCCATCTCCACTGCCACAAGTTCAGGTCACGCTGGGAGAAGATATAACATAAGCTCTTGTGATATGAGAAGACCATAAAGCACTCACTAAAGAGGTATTGTCAACAAAACTTCAATGCGAACACTACTTCTACAAGCTCTATGTCATGGGTGGCATAGTAATGCTGGTGAGTTCACAACTTCCTACACCCATAATTTATCGCACCCTTCTTCTGCATCAGTACGCACCCCAAACCAAGGCCAGAAGAATCAAAAAACACCTCATACAACAGCCCTTCCTCTGGAATCCTGAGTACTGGAGCACTGAACAACTTCTCCTTCAGGTAGTCGAAAGCTTCCTGGCACTGCTCGCTCCTTTGGAAGACATGGTTCTTCTTAGTCAAAGCTGTTAATGGGGAAGCTACTCAACAGAAGTCTGAAATGGACCTCTGATAATAACCTGCCAACCCCAGAAACTACGAACATCTGCCATGCTCTTGGGTGCTTCCCAAGAATCAACTACCTCCAACTTCGACAGGTCCACTAACTCTCCATGTTGAGACGCCATGTGCCCAAGGAAGTGTACTTCTTGCATCAATAACATACACTTCGACAACTTCCCATAAAGTTGTTTGTGTCGAAGGACTTCCAAGACTGCCCTGAGATGCTCAACGTGCTCCTCCTCTGATCTTGAGTAGATCATAATTTCATCGATAAACACAACAACGAACCTGTCCAAAAACACTGGGAAGACAAGGTTCATAAGTCCCATGAACATAGCTAGTGCATTAATAACTCCAAATGGAATCACTAAAAACTCGATGTGCCCATAACTGCACCTAAAAGTTGTCTTCGAGATGTCATTATCCTTTACCCTCAGCTGATGATATCCAGATCGTAGATCAATATTATAAAACCAACTAGTCCCCCTCAGCTGGTTAAAAAGATCATCTATCCTTGTAAGGGGGTAACCGTTCTTGACTGTTACCTGATTCAACCTTCGGTAGTCTATTCATAGCGCGAGACCACCATCTACCTTCTTCACAAACAAAACTGAAGCACCCCATGGCAAGACACTCGGTCGAAAAAAACCCTTCTCCATTAGATCTTCAATCTGAATCTGCAAATCCCTCAACTCCGAAGGTTCTATCCAATAAGGGGCCATCAAAATCGGACGGGCACCAGGCTGTAAGTCTATTCCGAACTAAACGACGCGTCGGAGGGGGTGGGGGAGGGTAGATTCACAACCTCCTCAAGAAAAACATCGAGGAACTCCCCAATAACCACTAGGACATCCATAATATTTGTTTCAGCTGAAACCACTGATAAACCGCCTAACAAGGAAAAGAGAGTCTTCGCATGCCGGCTTCCCACCGGATAGCTCCTCTCACCAAAAAAAGTTGCATGCCTCCCATACACATCGGAGAACACGACTCTTCTTCGGAAGCAGTTGATAACGGCACTAACAGAAAATAGCCATTTGATGCCTAGGATGACATCATATGGCCGCATCTGTAGTAAAAGAAGAACCCCACTAGATTGATACAGTCCCAATGTCATCCCACATCCCCAGAAAACACAAGATATGATGGTCTTACCTCCAATTAGTGTACTCAGCACCAGGGGTACGGAAAGTCTCTCTACGTCTAGACCCAAAGCATGGGCTAGACTGGGTGCAACAAAAGAGTGAGAATCTCCCTAATCGAACTAAGAAGAAATGAGAGTGCTGAACCAAAAAATCGTACCTCGCATCACCTCTGGTCCTCCTGAAGCTGGCAACTCTACTTCGTGCAACTGTCCATGCCCACTCCTCTGCCTCTTTGATGTCGACCACCTCCCCGACCACGCCCTGGTTGAGGTACCTGAGGAGCACCCTGAGGTGGGCCTCCTCCTGCAAATTCTACCCTCAGAGGAGCAGGGTCCTGTTGCTGCTGGAAGGGCCTCGCCAGCAACTGGTTCTGCTGAGGCACGCGCTGAACCCGGCCACCTCCACCGTACTAAGATCAGGTCGGGCACCAAATTTGAATGTGCCTGAAACCCCCACAAGAGAAAAACATTGGTCCTACACTCATGAAAAAGGTATCAGGATCCGAAGATATGAACTGGAACTACTGGGGAATGCTTTCTACTGGCCTGAATCTAGACAGTCCTGCCGTAGGAGGCATGTTGCTGAATGATTTCCCCTTTGATGGACCTGGCTGGATCCCCTCTCGTGGTACACCATTCTGTGAGTTCATCCTCTATACAACCTCTGCCTTCTTCTGTACAACCAAGTACGTCAGAAGGGTGAAAGGGGTGACAGCATACTGCAGCAAAGGACGAAGTGCCTCCTCGAACCATCTCGCCCAAGACTTCTCATCCAGAAAGAGATCTGGAAAAAATTGTTGGAGATCCTTGAACTTGATCCCCAATTATCATACCAACATAACCCCCTACTGAAGGGAGAGTAACTCTTGAAGCTTATCTGCCTTGATCATGGAAGAAAGTAATTCCTCTCGTAACTCCTTCTCAAAGTGAGCCCATGGAACCTCTGCCTCTGACCTCTCCCCGAGGTAAAGCGTCCACCACTGACGCGCCGCACCTCTCAGCTGACTGACTGCTAGGGTAAACCAATACTCCCTCAGATCATGGATCAAAGTAAAATCAATCCCTAGATCCTCAATCCACCCCTCCGTCTCCATATGCTAAGTAATACCCTTGTACTTTTTGAGGGTTTCTCGCTGGATAGAACAGAGAGTATTCAGTCACCGATCATCTTCCTCCTCTCGGTCAATCCTCAAATGATCGACCGCCTGAATCTACTGGGCCTCGGCTGTCTCAGTCACCTGGGGATGAAGTCTAGGTGCCATAGTTGTACGGTAAATAAATATCGCCTAATCCCAAGTTGTAAGGAAATTTTTCAAGGTTTAATTTTGTCACTTTATTTCAATTTCTTTCCCATAACACCCAAATCAAGTAAAACAAAATAATTATGATGCATGTACCTTCCCTAGGGTCTCTACCCAGAAATCAATTTAGTCTCACTTGGTCGTTCAGTTGGCTCAAATTCCTTGCATCAGATCACGGGGGAACTAAAACCCAGTGTCCTAGCTGGTCCTCTCGGCCTATGTCATGCACCAAGATCAGCCAACACTGTTGCCCTACCATCCCATGAAGTCCTCACTGTGGCTATCTCTAGACTCCATCATATCTCTCAACCATCTCCTTTGATACTATTCTGTCACGACCCCCTCCCACCAAGGATTCCCCTCCTAATCTAGCAATGGTGAAAGTGAGATAATGACCCCAGAGTCCCACCTCTAGTAGGCCCTGGAGTGGAGACTAGCACCAAGGGTATGAGTTTTCACAAATATGGGATGCATTACCCTTTTTATTATTTAACATCGGGAAATAGGATGAGTCAAACTCCTAAAAAAAGGAACAAGTAAAATAAAATAAACCCAAACAAATCCCACATGCTTGTTTAAAAAATTCGTAAACAAAATACAAGTACAAGAAAGCTCAAAATTACAATACCAAAAGAAACAAGGGTACAACAACTACAACAACTCCAACTATCCCAACTAGTAGGGTCTCGTACGACCCTAGTAGTCCTCCTAGAAACCTGAAAGTAAACATAGGGTGATCATACAAGTATACTCAGAAGGGAAACCTAAATCTTTCATGCATAGGCGGGGATACATCCTAATGTCCTGTGAGAACAACAGATAAAATCAACCCTAGAAAGGAAATCTATCCACCCAACCTCACAAGCCATGCTCACCAAAAACACAAAAATCACATAGTAGTATATAAGAACAAGAGTATTGGGTACCCCCGCACCATTTCCCCCCACTAGCTAGCTAGATGATCTTCCTAACGGCGAACGTCTTGACGCTACCGCACTCTTCCTGCCCGCATACACATGGGCCTCACAAAACACAGATCCCGCCCGCACACACCTCGGCCTCACAATCCATATATCCCGCCCGCACACACCTGTCCCTCACAAACCACATATCCCCCTCGCACACACCTGGGCCTCAAAAACCACATATCATGCCCGTACACACCTGGGCCTCACAAACCACAATCACATCCCCGCCTGAACACACCTGGGCCTCATCCCGAAGATTCTTGGGAACAGTAAACCTGCCCGAAGAGTTTTTGGGATAAAATCACACCAATCGAAACCTACCCGAGGAGTATTGGGTGTAAGTTCACCTAAATCCATCACAACCTATGGAAGAAGGAGCAGGAAAGAACTAGTAGCTAAGGGGAAAACACCCTCTCCCATAAAATGGGAGTGTTCGACACTAGGTGCTCAACTTGGGTGGGGTGAGACACAACACGAAGATACATATATGTATACCAAACACACAACCCAACCTATGGATTCTAAACAGAGAAACTGAGCATGTGCCTCGGCACTACTACTATGAAGAATGCATACAACAAACAATCCCAACCCCATTTAGGTTTTCAAGTTCCAACAGTATTAGTTTGTTAGTTCCTTAACTACTGGGAAAAAACCACAACCAACCATATCAATATTTCGTAAACCATATCCCTGCCAACCACAAATCAAGTTCGATAAAACACAAGTAACACAAACCAACCTTTTTATCAGCAGTAAAACCCCGTTGATTGTTCTCGCATTTAATTCATTATCATTCCCCATAGTTCATTTATCAACATTCCACTTTCTTTTAACCTCACAACCCATTAATGCAGCCCTCCTACCATTATAACCACATCTCCACAACCGTATCACAAACCAAGGCTCTTGCCACATCATTTCCCCTTTAATATCATTTACCGCAGCCCTGCTTCCCATCCTATTCGTAATAACCCAGGATTCACCCCCCCCCCCAACCTTTTCACACACCACATAACCAAACCAAAACCCACACGTTCTTTATTCTATTTTGTTCAAATGGGATGATCACACAAGTGTTTTGGATATTCATTTAATCAGGAAAATTTATGTGATTAACCAATTTTCATATTCCACAATGTTTCCATCCACAAAACGGTCAAGAAAGATAGGGAAACATTTAATTGCGCAAGAAAAGGTGCCCAACGATAGTGATTTTCAGAAGGCATAAGCCTATTCAATTCAAAATATAACAATAGGATAAACAATGATAAACATAACAACTTTCCACATCCCCTTTCTTTAAGCCAGTTATTATCTTCATTAAACATGTTCAACCGTGTCTCGTGAAAGGAAGAGGACACCCATCCCACATGATGCACAAATGATAGAGACGAAGGTAAAATCCCTACCTCAATGGTTTTTAACGGAATCCACAACGGTCAAGGAATGATCAAGGTACCTAGGTCGATTCTCTGAAACCCCACTTTAGATCTCTCATCCTAGAAAAATAAAGACCAAGACTCATCATAAACAACATCCACACACTTAGATCTACCCATAACGGGCATAGATCCAAGATCCAGATAGAAGAGTAGGAGCAGATCTTCTTAGATCTAAGAAACCAAACAAATGGATCGCATACCTCGAGAAACCATCTTCGATTTGTGAAGAGAAGCCTCTGGATCGCCTCCAAAACGCTTGGGAGAGGTTCTTCTACCTCCAAAGAAAGGTAATCCCGAGATATGGACGATTAGGGGATTAAATGACGTGATTAAAGGAAAAACGAGTTAGATCCACAATTTTAGGATCTAACATTAACTGCCCGCATGGTTAGTCTGCATGGTTTACCAAACCGTGTGCTAACCATGTGTTAGCTTCTACCTTCACAACCACTCCTCGCACGGTTAGTCTGCACGGTTAGACAAACCGTGCGATAACCGTGCATTAGCCACTGCCTCCAAGACCAACCTTACACGGTTTGGCCGCACTGTTTAGCAAAACCATGTGCTAACCGTGCGAAGGCCATTACCCCTTTAGGTTTCCTTAAAGGTCCCCCCAAACGCACCCCCCAAGTCACCTTGATTTTCTGAAACACCTCTAGCACCACATTTTCATAAATGAATAGACCAGAGAGGTCCAGTCCATTACATTAACTCCAATCATCGGTATGGAAAACTTAACTACTAGTTATAACCATTTTTTTGTAAACATGAGGGAAAACATGATTAATATAGAAATATTTGGCAAAATTTTCAAGGGATCATATGTAAAATTCATAAATGGTGATTTATCATTACTGGAGGTGGAATAAAAACATAAGACCCAAAATGGTCATCAAAATACTTGGTTAGAAACATATTATAAAAATTCCACAAAACATGAAACCATAACATATCAAAGAAGAGTATCTGTAGAACATGGAATATCATAAACATTTTTTAAATAATGGGGAAAACCATATCTCCAAAAAAAGGAGTGGAACAAACCTAAGAATATGTAAGCATATCATAGTACAGAATGAATCACCACATGATTCCATTGATATAGCAGAACATGCATCCCTACCTGATTTTCATATTTGAGTAATCATTCCTTAATTTATTCCCATAGTTATCTCATGAGATATGAAACCTTATCCAATGAATTGGAGGGTGAAACAAGACCCCATCCATCGTCATGCATGCCTAGGAGTGCCACTTGAAATCAAATTATTTCTCTTATCATAAATAACATATGATATAAAAATATGTTTCATAACCTTCCTAAACTGTATCACATAAAAAATGATCATTTAATTCTAAAAACATGATCACACAAAATGACTATTTAAAGAGAGCATATATAGTGTGATTTATTAATCATTTATTTATTTTTTATAAGTTTTCTCAAATGGATGATAAATAAAAAAAGGTTTTTTTCTAAAAAAACATTCCTCAAAATCACCTTCAAAAGACATGATTTTCATGTAACCTTCCAAAAACCACTTTTTAAATATTTATAAAAAAGTTATTAAAACATTGCATAAAGAATTTAAGAAATATAATTAATAAAAAAAATTTATGCCAACTTTTTTGTAACATGGAATAATATAAGATCATAATAAAAAATTCATTTTAAATGTTTTAAATTTCTTTTATTGAAACCCCACTTAGGTAAAGGATAATGAAAACTTTTTTCTAAAATGAATAATGTAAAATATAAGGATAAATAGAGATAAAAAATTTATGTTTCCACTTGGGAATGAATCACATTATTAGGAAGTAAAAAAATTAAATGGATAAAATAAATGAAAATTTATGAGAATTATTATTAAAAAAATTATATTTTTTATGAAATAGTTTTTCTATCATGGAATAGATCTTTGATGTGAAACATGATTTCCCAATAAAACAATATGGAAATACAACATGAAACAGTTATACGTTACAATAATTAAATATTTAATGATTATAATCTATTTTGATTGATTTTGATTCAAGAAGGATATTTTACTCTAGAAAATCATTACCATGAATTCTCACTTAGTTTACCACACTGTAACATCATTGAGAATTTGGATCTTTACTTGATTTATCATTTTGAAATGATGGAATTTAGAAATTTTATTGATGATAGTGGCTACAAAAAATAATACATCTCTAGAATAAGTAAATTATTTATATTTTCATGTAAATTTGAATTATGAGTGAGACATGAAGTGGGAGTGAGTAAGCTCTTTTTTATATGGGGAAATAGGGACGAATCATTGGAAAACAATGTTATGATATGGGAAAGAATGGAATTTCATGAGAGCAAGGTGAGTTTGGTAGTAAAATTTTTGTGAGGCATGTAGTTATGTCATTATAACCTGACAGAGGTATTCTATAATGTTAGATTTCAAATTGAATTAGTAAAAATATAGAAATTATTTATTACTAATTTTAACACATATTAATCTTGATTAAAATTTAACCATGGAAATTATTTTATCACTAAAAATATAATATGAGACTTACTAAAAAATAATAATGTGATGAATATATAATTTTATTCCATTTAATATAATTCAATTTCTAAATATTATAAAATTTTATTTTGAATAAAAATATATAATATGTTGATTGATATTTTTGTGTAGAAAAAATCATTTTAATCGATAACTGTTCTTAATTTCAGCTAACATTGATGAACAGTTAAATAGTGTTAATTTAATTGTATATATTTTTAATATTCTTATTAAATTCATGATTTAAAATATTTCCATCTAATTTTAAAATAATAAATATTTAGAAAAGAAATTTTTTTTAAATTTTTTTTTCTAAATTGTGAAAATTGTTTTATAAAATAAAATTTTTAATGGTTAGAAAAGATAGTTTTAATATTTGTGCATAGAACCACATGTTACCAAAGAAATTCTTTTTAGGGTTAAAATTTATATAATATAAATTTATCAATGTAAATGAATTTCATTACTGTTATTTGTTTATTATAACAAAATAATATTTAAATGGATTCCAAATAAATAAAAGAAATACATATTCACATGAAAATATTTAATTAAAATAAATGAATGAAAACCGTTATTAAATTAGAAGATAAACTTATTTCAATGTTCAAAAATGTTGAAAATTGGATTTCTATGTCCAAAATGATATTTTAAAATAAATATTTTTAAACATTAAATAAATATTTAATCAATTAAATGGTTTTATAAAATTATAGTTTATTCTCATATGATGACAATGTCATAAAATGTATAGTATTGGTAAGAAAAATAATTATCACTATTTAATTTAATATCAATTATCGCTAAAGATCCCAAAAGTTATTCATAAAAGGATTTTTATATTATGAATTCAAAAATGTAATTAATTTTAAAAAATTTAAATTCGAAAATTTATAATATTATCTTTTAGTTGAAAATAAAATATATATCAAAAAATTTCTTTTAAAATAATATTTCCCCTTTTAAAATTTTAGGTGTTCTAAATCCTATTTGAATGAATATATAATTGATTAAAATATTAATATATAAGATAGGTTTTATTATTCTTATTATTTCTTAATAATGTTCATCTAACATTTCATGGATCATTTTATTTCGTCGTTTCACGTAGAGTGAGGTATCAAATATAGTACTAACATATTCCAAAATCATTTGATGTTACATCCCCCCAAATAAATTTTTCATCAAATTTTTATTTATCAATTACAAATGAAAATATTTAAGGGTATAAAAAATATATGCATCTAACAATATATATCTTCTTGATATATAACAACCCAGAAACATAGTAAACATGTCTTCTTCCTTAGTATAAGATCATACCTATCATTATGTTTCTCTACAACATTTTTAGACAAATGTTTATCATTATTTGGTTTGAAGACGCACATTATATAAACTTATACTATGGGTGTTCATAATCATCCTTGCATTTATAGACTACCAAAGTTTGATATGAAATATAACATTCTAATTCTAAAAAAATCATTCTTCTTTGTAGAGAGAACCTATCAAATTAAATTAATGTAAACGAATGATAATAAGATTATATAAAGGAAAAATATAATAATAACAAAATTATTAAAAATTAATTATGCAACAAAAACCATTATTTAATATTAAAATCATTAGTGTGGTGATTTAATACTCTTTGAAAATGTTCAAGATATACTATAGTGCATAAAATTAGAAACAAAAATTACATTCACAACACAGTGTATTGGATAATTGTTCCAAAATTTTCATGATTCAAATAAATGGCAGTGAAAGCATATTATTTCCATTATTAAAATGGTTTATGAAATTATTGTGCCTTATTCTCCTCGTTAGCCCTTGGGTTAGAGAATCTATTTTTAAAGTATATATATTCCACGAAATTGAAGCATATGATTCTGGGTGGAGTGTTTATGTGTATTTATATTTCTTTAAAGTGTTATGTTTTCCTTTATAATTCCTTCGAATGTTTTATAAATTATTCCCATATCTACCACACTTGAAATATCTTATTGTTCCTTCTAGGATATCACCTACATTATTTTTACAAGATCATTAAATATATTCATTTACAAGTTCATTACTTCATGAGATTTTTCTTCTATGTTTCCATAATATCCCATTATAATTTTCTAGACACTTTAATGATAATTGTCCCCATATTTCATCTCCATCTTAAGCACACATCGGACACTTTCTTCAAAGCTATTAAAATCTCTAATAGTTAATTTTATTGATAACCTAGATTTTGGTTGCTAAATAATTGTTTGATATTACTCTCATGGTTGGTAATAAAAATAGAATAATATCATGCATGTATGATGATTTTTCTTACATAGGATCAAATGGATTGATCCTCCATCATTTTCAACTATATAAATTCTCTCTATTTTTTGTAATGAGTTCATTGAAAATATTTGATGAAGAATTTTTCTCATAAAATAATTCCATTTTATAGAGTCAACTATGTCCTTTTCTATTATATTCTAAATCTGATTACAATGTTTTTCTGTCTCACCATCCATATGATAAACATCTATAGAAACTTTATCATGTTTTGAACATTATAGGACCAAATATATCTCTTCCATTACATTGATCCATTGCTCAGCAATTAGATGATTGTAAGATCCACTGAATGGGGGAAGACGTTGTCGCATGAAAAAATCAAGAGAAATATTATCCTTCCTCAATGTATTTGGGGTCTTAAAACATTCTTTATTAAACTTTATATTTTGGGATAGTTGTGTTATAATAACCACAATATTTGATACACCTTCTCCAATTATGTTTGGGGTCTCATTAAGACAATCACAACATTTCCCATCACACTAATTTTCTACTCAATTTCTCCATTCTACAACAATTATTAATATCAAAATTGGCTAATATTGGTGATGAAAAATTAAAATCATAGTAATTTTATCAATCATATAAAACTCATCCTCGATATGTGTTACTCTTTGAATCCAATCATTATCTTTTAATTAAACTTAAATCACTCTAGGTTCAATATAGGTTTCATTAATTTGGGTTAACTCATATTGTTAAACTGATTTATTTAACATAATGAAGCCTTATTAACGGATTATAATGTGAAATTTATTAACCAATGCATATCCCATGGGAGTGTCAAAGTAGTTGTTCTGCTAGGCTTCTTTATCATTCACTAGTCCCTAATAGAGTTATTTCCCAACACACCCATTTCAGGGTTACTACCCCAAGGTAAATTTATGTATGATACTGAATCTACTTATTGTATCCATGCATGGATTTTATTTTCAGTAAAACACCATGATCTCTTCAAGACCATAATTTAAAGATGTTATCATGTAAATTTCTCACAGACTTATCCATAGGTTTTTTACTAAATGTCTCCCAACTAATATCTTAAACAACTAAACCATATATTGATACAACAATTGGAGAACCAAGATAAATAAACACACTTATTTCATTATTTTATATGAGTAATCATTATATTCAACAAAATTCTCCCCAAACTGGAGAACTGGTGGATTTAGTGTCTTAGAGACTAGCTATATAAACATCTTATTTTACAAAACTTGTTGAAATCATCCCATGACTATTCTTCTATATAAAATATCCTATAAATCACATTTTATATAATTATATTCATAACCTATATAATATAAACTTAATAAAGGGATGAGATTGAATACTCAGTAACAGAAACATGTCATCTTTTCATAACCATTAGATCATAAAAACGAGTTAAAACATGACTAATGGAGATATATTAGATTAAAATATCAAGGGATCATTGGTGATAATAATAAAAAATGATTTATCATTATGGATCTTGGAATAGAAACATAAGAACCAACAACGTTAACAAAATCATATCATAGAACAATATAATGAAAATAAAACAAAACATAAAATCGTAATATAAGTAAGAAGAATTTATTTAGAATATGGAATATCAGAAACATTCTAAAATCATAGGAAAATCATATATTAGGAAAAATAAGTGGCACAAATATATGTATATTTTAGTATATAATATTGGAGAAAGAATCACCACCAAATTCCATAACAAAGTGGATCAAGAATACCTACCAAAATCCCATTGTAGAGATATAATTCCATATTCTCTTCCTATAGATATGTCATGACATATAAAATATGAACCGATTAATTTGATATTTATTTTGGACCCCACTTATCATCATCCATATATATAAGTTCCACATAAATGTAAATCATTAATTCGATCAAAAATAACCCCAGAAAGAAAATGTGTTCCCAAAATGTTCTAAATGGTTTCCCATAAAACATATGATAATTTGATACCCTAATCATGACCACTTAAAAGGTGTATTTATAAAGTTCGCATATAAGGCATTTTATTAATCATTACTTCGTAGGAGAAGAATACCATGAAAATTGTAGACAAATCACCAAATTGGTTTTTCATAAAAAAAATTATTCTTAATATCCCCATTTCAATATTTTATTTTCATGTCAATTTCTAAAAAACATATTTTTAAATATTAAGAGAAAACATCTTAAAATTTTACATCAAAAAAATCCAATAAAGTTCCCTTGATAATAAATAAAACATATATATAAATTTCAATAATAATATAATAATATAATATGATGGTAGGGAAATTAGTTTTATATATTTTAATATTACTTCATTGAGAACTCGCATCATTAAATTGATAATAATTTTCTTTTAAATGAATAAAGGATAATATAAGGATCATTATTGGTAAAAACAATTTTATATTCTAAAAGGGAATGGAGAACATTGGGAGGAAGTGAAAACATGGTGATAGAGAAAAATTCTTCAAAATAGATGTGAATTATTATTTGTAATTTATATTTGTTAGTGAAACATTACATTCATCAAGGAATAAGGCCTCAGTGTGAAACATGATTTCCCTTGAAATGAAGATGGAAATTAAATATAAAATAATGATAGGGAAATATAATTAAAACATGAAATATTATATTCAATGCGGAGTGATTATTACTCAAGAAAGGTATTAGAGTTATAAAAACCCCTTACCTTGATTTCTCACTTATTTGATCCCACTCTAACCTTATTGAGAATTTGAATTTTCTCATGAAGTATCCTTTTTAAATGATGGTATTGAGTTAATTTATTGAGTCTTAAAGATAAAAATGTGAATAGGGGATCCAAAATAAGAAAATTTAGTATATTTTCATGGAAATTTTGACCAAGGGGTCTGAAATTAAAAAGGTTTCATTGAGCTCCTTTTATATTTGATTAAGAGGGAAAATTATTTAGACAAAATAATGTTAGGTATAGGTAAGAATATAATTTCATGGCAGTTTGGAATTTTAGGTAGAAATATGTTAGTAAGACATGTCGGTAACACATAGAAACATATATAAGGTATTATATAAGGTATTGATTCAAATTGAATTAGTAAAAATCATGCCACATTAGATTTCCCATTTTAATGCTTTTTAATCTTGATTAAAATACACCATTATAATTATAATGTCACTAAAAATATAAGATTAATTTTATTACCAAATACTGATTTGATAAATTATAATTTTCACTCCATTTAATCTTATTCAATTTATATATATTATAAAATTGACTTTTAAATTAAAACAAATAATATGTGGAGAAAATGTTTGTGTATAAAAATAAATGTTAATCCTCCAGTATTCTTAATATTATTTAACATATATTACCAAAAAATACTATTATTTAATATGTATATATTTTCAAATATTATATTATATTACTAATATAAAATAGATCCATTTAACAAAAAATTTATAATATTTAGAAACGTATCATTCTTTGAAAAATTATTGTTGTAGCACTTTGAAAATTTATTATGTTCGAAATATAATATTATACTGGAAAATGAAATTTTACATACTACATGGTATAAATAAGTTCTTATAAATTATATAAATGATTTTATCAAAAACAATATACATGTCCAAAAAGTTAATTTAATTATTAGCACATAAAACCCATTTTTTATAAAAATTATATTTTAAACATAAAAATTATATAGTATAAATATAAAATATTCATTTACATTCATGTTTGATATGGAATTATTATAAAAAAATATTATTTATGCAGCTTCAAAATCAAACTAAGATAGAATATTACCATTATAAATTTTAATCAAAATAAAAGAATAAAAACCATCTTTCAAAAATAATAAAATGTTACTTATCTTCAAAAATGTTTATCATTGGTTTTATAAGTACCAATTGAAATTTTAATATATATAGTTTTACTCATTAAATAAATAATTAATAAATAAAAAGTCTTTATAAGCTTCTAGGTCATTATAAAAAATTTATAATTTTAAAAAATTTACAATTTTCTTAAAACTATAATTTTCTCTATTCAACTAAAAACGTATTACATCATAAATATATAAAAAAATCATCTTAAGCTAATTTTTATAGGATGAATTTTAAAAATTAAATTATTTTTACAAAAATTTTATCCTAAAATTTTTATATTTAATATTAAGATGAAAATAGAAAATATATATAGAAATGAAAATTTTATTGAAAGATGATCCTTTTAAAATTTGGAGGTTCTTAATAATATTTGTATGAGTTTATAATTCATTAAAATATTTTTATCTTCTTTAGGTTTTTTGGTTCATAAATTTTCATAATTATATTAATTTAATATTTAAGAGCATATTTTAGTTTAACATTTTTTGGGGAGAAATTTATCAATTATGGTTTTAATAAATACAATAACTATAGGATTATATAGCTATTATAACAAAATATAGTCCCAAATACACTACAATAATACTGACAAATAAACAATTTCACCACTGACATTAAAATTAGGGTCCTCAGGATGGTAGAAAAAACCTATAACAAGTATGATGAAGGATTTTTACATCAACTAGTAATTATAATAATAATAATAATAATTCATTTATTTAATGGGGTAAAATAAAATGAAATATACTGACACATTTAAACACCACTGGGTAAGGGAGGAGAGGTCAAATCTCCCTTGGGATAACACATCACCCATCCCATAAAAAAATTCCATTGTTTGAAGGCCCACTATATTTATGGCACGTTGTCCTAAATTAAATACCATGAAGACTAACCATTGGATGGCCCAATGAACCATTATTTAATATAAAAAATAAAATTTCTATATTAGAATGTGCATGGGTCTTCACCTCTTCCTACATCATTAATGTATCAATGCCCGCCTACATCACCGCTGATCTAGATCATGCATATATCACTAAACCATATGTTAGTGTTTGAATCAATTCCTACACCGGAAATCCTTGAAGGATATATCCATGATTCTATCTTTCACCTTTTTAGGTCAATGTCATGCCAAAATCACCCAACTATGGAACTATACACATAATAATAAAAATAATTATAATGTCATATATTTCAACAGGTTTGTTCTTGTTTTTGTTTTTGGATATAACTCTTTTATTTTGGTTAAAACATAAAAAACATGTTAATAGAAACCTTTTACCTAGGTAGGTTTATCTTTTATAGTTTTTGAGAGGTAAAAAGTTAGGGGAAGATTATGCCAAGATATAGAAACTAAATCATGTTGTCAACTTCCATTTCATGATATAATAATGGTTTATTGAAGGACCCATGAAATTAATTTAGGGTGTGAATGGTTTTGTAGGTAGAATCAAATATGATGGGTGATTTCATTCACTAATTAAACTATTTTTTTGGGTTCTAAAGCTGTAGTGTTGGGTTTTTAGATTTATATTGAAATACAAGGGTTCGTAACATGAATCCCAAATTTGTGTCTTGAATAGATTGTACCCAAAAAAAATTTAAAATTGTTGTGTCTTCTGATATCATATCACTCACTCCCTTTTATAGAATATTTTACCACACCAATAGGTGATATTTGGGATTAATATTTGATCCAATTGAATATTTCATTGGATATCTATGTATCATACATATAAATAATAAATAAATCTAATTAGTACTTTTTCTCCATCTTGTGTCTCTATTTTTACCTTGGGGAGAACCCTAGATCGGGGAGACCACACCAGTATCTTGTATTTTTAGATTGTTTTGATATATTTTTTTTATTGAAGGATAGGTAGAAGGAACACAATTATTCCTTAGTCATTGAGAAATTTCATTGTCTTATGTATATTTAAAGTGGGTATTCTAGAACAAGTCCCTAAATTATGTTTAATTTGTGTCATATGTGAAATTATAGGGACCAAACCAACTCATAGTGTCCATGAACTAATTAAATTAGTGACCTGATTTTTTAATGAAACCATATGAATAGACCTCCTTCAGACCCCAATGGGTCTGTTGGCGTTGATATCGAAACTATCAGCCACCTTACGGGTGTTCTTACCTTTAACTATAGGTTGGAACATGAATTTAATGACCCAAGATCCTGATTTATAGTTGGAATTTTTTTATGTTTTGTATTTATATTTTGAATTAGATTATCCTATTAAATTTGGTGATTTACATGATATATAATCACATTCCTTGAATTGGATAATTAGAATGAAATTGGTTATGGGATGATAACATGATACAATATGGTTAGATTGATATGTGAATGTAAAAGGGATTTATTTAAAACATGGAAAAGGATTTTGATACACTTATTTGAGAAAATTAATAATGTTTAAAAATGAGATAAAATTTTGAAAATTGATAATTTTTGTAAATTGATAAATATATATTATATTGATATATTCAGAATGTTTGTTGAAATGGATTCAATATCTTTTTTCATGTTTTTAATAAAAAAATGGGCCTTATAATGGGAATTTTCATAAGGTGGGAATTCCTCTCAACATGTATGTGGTCATAGCAAGGAAATTCACACCGGGTCATGTGATATGTTTTCCATTGGTATGGTACTATGTCATGGGAAAATGTAAGAGGCTCTTGCATGGGTGTTTGTATAGATCCCAGTATGGTATGGTTATTTTTTCCTTGGTATAGTATTTGTCCATGGGAAATAAATAAGTGTATATAGAATCGTAATTTCAGTAGATACCAGTTGGACATAGTTTCCTTTTCCTTTGGAACGGTCTTATGTTCGGGGAACATGTAAGCTTCTATATTATGGAAATTTAGATAGCGCCCAATATCCTTGGTTACTTAATGCATAGGGGAGATATTTACTATTACATGAGACATGATGTGGGTAATTCATTCTAAGTAGGATAATCTACCAACAGTATGGGTGATCCATCCAAGGTAGGATTATCCACCATGTGATAGAGACATTTGTCTTTGTGTGAAAGAATGTTTTTGTAGACCCTGGGTGTCATCTCAAAGCTTGAGGTTTGGTAGGATTATTTGAACTTCTTAATTAGTTAATTAATTAATTCCATTATTTAATGTACAATTTCATATAATATATTATTCAAACTATATCATTTAGACATGGTTGTTTGATCCTATTGAGTTTTCCTCACACCCTATTTGGGAACCATTTAGTACCAGAGTAGATTTCATAGTTGCATTTTTTTGGGAAAAGTGAAAGGAGACCTATACCTAATTTGATCTCATACTAGATAGGATTGGATCGTTGATTCAAGTCGAGATGTAAGATTAAAGAACATCGTTTTTTTAGTATATTTTCAATGGTATGGGTGATCCATCTAGAGTGGGAGGATCCACCTTATGATAGATACTTTTGACATTGTGCCGAAGAAGGTTTTTGTAAACCCTGGGTGTTAACCCAAATCTTGTGGTTTCGTTGGATTATTTTATGTTCTTCATTAATTAATGAATTAATTTCCTTATTTATTATAATATTTAATATACTATTTATTAAAACTATACCATTTAAACTGTATGGTTTTATCCAATTGGGTTTTCCTATCACCCTATTTGGGAACAATTTGGTACCGGCGTAGATTTCATATATGCATTTTTTGGAATAGGGAAAGGGGACATATGCCTAATTAGATTTCATACTAAATGGGATTGGATCATTAAGACAAAACCAGATATTTGTGTCTAGACTATGGTTTTTTGGAGTATATTTTCAATGGTATGGGTGAGCCATCCAAGGTTGAAGGATCCACCATGTGATAGAGACATTTGTCTTTGGGACAATAAAGGTTTTTTCAAACCCTAGGTGCCAACCCAAAGCTGATAGTTTTGTATAATTATTTGATGTTAATAAATAATTAATGAATTAATTCTATTATTTATTATACTATTTCATATATTATTTATTTATACTATGTAATTTGGATACTCTAATTTCACCCTATTGAGTTTTCCTCACACCCTATTTTGGAACCATTTGGTACAAGAGTAGATTTCATAGATTCATTTTTTCGAAAAGGGAAAGGGGACATATGACTAATTTTATTTATTCCTATATTGGATTATATCATTAAGACAAGACTGGATATCGGTTTCAAGATCGGGGTTTTTGGAGTATCTTTTTTGTTTACTTGTGTGACTATGAACAACATTTAGATTGAAACAGTTTATGGAATGATATGGTTTATTATTATTGATTGGAATATATTTTATTTATATTATCATTTTCTGAGTTAGTTTGTTAAGTTTATAAATGATTTTTTATTTTAGTGATTTGTTTCTCTATATTATCCTATTATTTAAATTCTATACTAGAGGGTATAGCCTTCCTATTATATTCCATAAACCATCACTACTTTTCAGAAACCTCTACAATATGGGGAGGCATGATTGATGTAACGACTAGGATGAGTTGATAGAAAAAAAAACACAACCTTAACATGGACATCAGGTCTTGGCCCACAAGGTACCACCAGTTTCCCCGCAGACATGTGGTCCCCACCCTAGGGCCCATCCATATGCCTGAACAGGTCATCTATCTAATGACAGTTCCCATAGGCCAACAAATATCCATTCTTGTGTTATTTTTCCACACTCACAAACACCCTATGAATCATCCCATAAGGTCACCCATCCTGGTCACTACTCCAGGCTATGCACACTTAATTATGGATTTCTAATTAGGTAGGTTCCTGAAAAGAATGCTTAACCTCATTGACATGATCCAAATAATTTAGTCATATAACTATTCATCATTCTAGGGTGTATAGTCTTACTACTATATTCCTTACACCATAAATACTCTTTGGAAACCTCTAGTGTGTGGGGAGGCCTGATTGATGTAACAAATGGGCCCAACTGACAGCATAAAACTCTTTCTTTAAAATGGCCATCGGGTCCTAGCCCGCCAAGTACCACTAGTTGCCCCGTAGACATGTAGTCCCCATCATCTGGCACATCCACTTACCTGAATGGGTCATCTGACTATTGAAAGTCCGCAGTATCCATCTTATATACTTTCTAGTGTGTATTTTCCTCACTCACACACACCCTCATAAAACGTACCAAAAATTCACCCATCATGATTGCTACTCTAGGAAAAACACATTTAACTATGGAGTTCTAATCAGGTGGCCTCTCTAAAAGGAAGGTTCACCTTGTTGACATGAGTCATGTCATTTAGTCATTTAACCCTTCATCTTTCTAGGGTTTCACATTCACCTCCCCCCCTATAGCATAACATCCTCATTGTGGGACCTATATCTCAACACAAGCAGTGCACCACACTTAATGTTGGGTACCACCTATGATAAAAAATGTAAAAATTAGACCCATATAATAGCACAAACACCTTGCCTTATCATGGTCATTGGGTCCTAGCCCATTAGGTACCACCAATTGACCCGCAGACGTGTGGTCCCCACCCTGGGGCCCACCCACATGCGTGAACGGGTCATCTGACTAATGATAGTCCTCACAGGACAACACATGTCATTTCAACAGTGTTTTTTCCTCACTCACACACACCCTGGGAAAACATCCCATAAGGTCACTCATCCCGATCACTACTCCCTGAAAAGCTTGTTTAACTCTGGAGTTCAAATCATGTATGCTCCCAAAAAGGAAGATGCACATTTTTAACACGTGTCATATCATTTATTCATTTAATCATTTATCATTCTGGGGTGTTATAATTAAGGACTCATAACTACCCATCTGAGACACGTGATTGGGTATCTGGTTTGGGGAAAACAATAATAATCATAATAATAATAATAAGATATAAAAATAAGTTAAAGATTAATAGAGAAATTTATTCATAATATTTGATTTAATTGATTTAATATATAAAACTAAAAAAACTAAATAAATTTTTGTTAAAATTGAATTAATAATTAAATAATAACAAAATAATAATAATTTTATTAATATTATTATTAAAAAAATAAATTATATTATACTAAAAATTATAAAAAATAAAAAATACTCTAAAATAAAAAAATGAACTAAAACTAAATATTTAAAATGAATTAAAAAATATATAAATATTTTAATTATTTCCATATGTATTAAATCACCCAAACATAAAAAAATTCACTCTTGGGAAAAAACATTAAGAAAACAACACACAAATACAGCCTTTCCAAACCAGAAAACAATAATCACATGTTCCAAATTGTTCAATCGGTTTACCCAAAAAATTTCATTCTTCATTTAAAATCACAATTTTCAAAAATATTTTACCTTCTCAAAACATTATTAGCAAAATAAGAATATGCAATCAAACATCGTGTGTCCTATATTTCAATCACTCTCATTGCTTCCAAAAAGAATGATCACAACTATGCTCATTTGTTATACACATGAATTCTTACCATTTTATTTCCATGAATTTAAAATATTTTCAAGTGTTAAAAAAAATAATTCACTAATATTTAGGACATAACATGGGGTTCAAGTGTTTTTAGTGTTTTTGGGATGGTGGTTATAAATTTTTTTTTGTTTTTAGAAAAAAACTGGTGTTGAATCTTGAAATAAATGCATGATAAATTTACATAATATTTATCCCTTAGAATATCACTCCAAAAGCATAAAATGTTAATTATCTTAATGAAAATGATAATTCTAATATGAAAAAAATGAACAAGGGGACATAACACACTTGAATAATAATAAGAAAAACATACGAGTATCATCTCTAATATCCCTTGAAATTGATTTAGGAAAATATCCAAAGTAAAATTACACAATTATCTCATAATCTATAGATTATCAGGGAAAGTAGTTTATAAGAAAACACTATAGGGATTTTGGTAATGTGTTATCACTTTTATAGGTATCCCTAAAAGTGAGGATTATCACGTAATAACCCAAGATTCACACGTTTCTTGACCCAATAATAGTTTACATTCCTATATCAAAATATGAATGTAAGGAATTGAGATATTAAAAATGGATCACATATAAAATAGTGATATAATTTCTACCCTTGTTCATGAAATGACTCATTTTCTCTCAAACAACCATCTCCTTTAAATACACTCTCATACACACTTAGATTATAAATCATCAGGAAAATATATTCTAGATATGGGTAAGAAAGGGTTTCAACTACAGAATCATCCAAAAAAAGGATTTTTTAGGGATACTAATGGATACAAAATGTATAAAATTCAAGGGTTTCCCTAGGGTTTGAAGAGTATAGGAAAACCAAAAATGTTCCTGGTCTTTTCAATACAACATTCAAAATTCCTATCTCTTTGATGGGAAAATTTTAATGTTATACAATACATTACATTGTCTAGATTCCCTCAAGAAAAATATATATATAAATTTATGTAAAAGGGGACTACATTCCAAATGTGTACTGAAAAATAATGTTGTATATTACAGATAAAAATGAGTGAAAATATGTGTCTAAAAAATAAACATGTTTTAGAAAAAACATTTTAAAAATATGGAATGATATCCTCAAAAATATAATTCATGGAATCAAGAATCCAAACACTTTCACCAAGAATAAGTTTCTTAGAATGACAAAGTAAATGGTGATATTTCACTAACCAATTTGTTATCGAAATGATTATTTTTCATTTTGATTCACTAATAATAGATATGCTAGTTTATTTACTTTTACTATTTTAGTTATAAATTAATTTAGTTGTATTTTTTTCTGAATTTAAATATAAAAAATGGAAAAGAAAATTAGCACACCACTAGGTAATTTAAGAAAGACGTGGAGAGGATTGAAATATCTATTGAATATCAAAAAATTATTTACTTTTAAAATCTACACTTAGAAAACAAATAGCCACATCACATAAAATAAGTAAAATTATAATGAGATAATCATGTGGATTATAAAAAATGTACGATGAATTAAAATTCACATACGTTCTAGGAGAAACATAGTTTTTGGAAAATACTTGATAATTTATTACCTAAAAAAATAAATTAAATTAAAAAAATTAAGTGAAAGTAAAACTAAAAAATGATGGGTTGTCCCCCATTATGTACTAAACATACTTTTCACCAGCCAGACACTGATGAAACACCATGTGGATCAAAAGAAAATTTATTCTATGTTTCTTATTTATCATTGGTAGAACAATTACATGCAACCATTTAGAAGATAACTATCTTGTAAGAAATGTAATATCTCTATTGAAGCTTGTTAGTGTAATGGTTGAGGGTAATGAAATAAGAACACCCAAAAATTAAAAGGATTTAAAAAATTATGAGAATAAAAATGCATCAAATAATGTGAATTTTAGTAGAGTTCAATAGAATGAAATTAGAAAACTATACCTATTTTAATGTTCAAAGTAGAGGTAATTTACTTACTAGAACCCCTTAATGATTGGATCGTAACCATCACATCCTTGAATGTAGTGTTTGTGTAATTCATGTAAGTCGGTTTATTCATTAATAACCAGAAACATGGTTAAGTTCAATGTTTTAAAACTCAATTCAATCACTGTTTTATATTAGATTCACCTATTTTAATAGTATTATTAGCATCAATGGGTATTTAATGTGTATTTTTGTGAACATTAATGCATATAATGAGTTTAACCAACTCAAGTGGAGTATGTGGCTCCATAACGACATG
The DNA here is from genome assembly GCA_963277665.1 of Viscum album. Classification (NCBI taxonomy): domain Eukaryota; kingdom Viridiplantae; phylum Streptophyta; class Magnoliopsida; order Santalales; family Viscaceae; genus Viscum; species Viscum album. The sequence continues at coordinate 509,620,240 of OY728141.1, read as the reverse complement.
AATGAAATATTCTATTATAGTTTATTTTATATTTATCACATCATGTTTCAGTATAAGCACATGTGTCACCACAAACCCATAATACTCTAATTAAAATCATTATTCTGTTATTTCTAGAATGTTGTAAATCCTCTCCACCACCATTAATTATTGATTTTCTATATCTAGAAATGTTTTAGCTGTTTCAATTTTTGGAAAATGTTACTAACTCAAATTTATTATCATAGAATCATGAGTCGATGTTATATTATGTGATTTCATCCAACTTATAGTAATATATAGTGTCTTTGTTCAATTATGAACCTATGAAAGTGAAGAAAGGTCCTCGTTCAAATTCCTTCTCAACCTCAAATGAATTTTCATCATTAATAGGTAGAGGATGATATACATCAAAGGAATACATTATCACCTTGGATTGAAATGTTTGTAAACTCACCATAGAGGGACATGAAATCTCATTTTCTGAGGAACCATTGTAGGAAAAATGTATAATACATGATGATAAAATATGATAGGAATTTAGGAATCATTTTATGGTGGATATGAATTGGAAATTGTGTGATATGAATATGGGTCAGTTAGATAAAAATCATTTATAGAATTATTTTCTAGATAGTGTTCATATTGAAATTCAACGACTCATCCTTCAGAAAAATTATCTTGGGTATCGATATTAGATGTCTAGAATTATATTAAGATGAAATGTTAAATCATTTTTATTTCACTATCTTCGTTTAGTGAAATAAATTTATATTATGAACTTATTTAAGTTCAAAAATTTTATTTTCACCATCCATTATAGTAGACATTGGGTTCTCTAATATTGATATTTATGGATCACACTGTTATTGGTAAAATTTTATATCATCCTATTATGTGAATGGTTTTCTTTGTTCTATTTAATTTTGAGATTGAGCAGTTGAGTTATAAAATTTCTATAAAAATTATTATACCATCGGTATCAAACATAAATCACTTGGTTAATAATTTCCTAAAATATCTTTACATTATGAATAATTATATTCATTTAATTAATTATCCTCAAAGTATAATGATTTTTTTTTGAAAATTTATAAATATCGATTTTGATGATAACCATTAAAATAAAATTAATTTCAATGAGTTCTCATAGGAAGTTAAAAACATTACATGTACCATGAATCATGAGTAGATATGGTGGGTGTTAGTTGTTAATATATTGTGTTTCCCATTTCATTTATATATTCTATAAATCTTGAATTTTACCAAAATAAAATATTACCCTAATAAGTTTTATTTTTTAATTATTATTTTTTATAAAAAATAATTTTCTATTAAAAATATCCTAATGAAATTATCCCCAAAATCACTATCAAATATTTGGAATGCACAATCATGATAAAACCAAATTTTGAAATTTATACACCTACTGACTAGTGTAGTAGTGGAAATAGGGTTTATCCCGCAAAGAGAATGTTTATAACCAGTAGTGTTATCCTCATTTTATAATTTTTAGACATATGAGAATTATAATGTGATTAACTAAAACGTCTATAAATTTCATAATTTTTGAAATGAACTAAAACTAATATAATAGAAGGATATAGATATGGAAGTTTAACATTTAGGGTTTCCTCTTAGGTACTTGTGATGTGAATCATTTTATATACACCTCAAATTGATAATTTATTTTATTATCAACAATTTAAAATTTAATCAGAATATCATTAGGTCTCATTATACTGAATTAAACAATAATATGTTTCTCCTGAAAAATTATTCTATACCCCATTATCAAGTGTTATGAATAATGTGTAATACATTTCAATATTAAATAAGTTGGTGAAATATAATGACTCATTTACCTAAAAATCAATTTTCCAATCTATTTCATGGTCACTCTCATAAGATCTATTTTTAGGTATCACGTACATGAGTTGAAAAAGAATCCCACAAATTACTAATTTCTAAATTAATTTCTTTATTGATTCTAAATTAACATATTTGTGAATTGTAATTATATCAAGCACAATATTGAACTTTGAATAAATAAATTCGTTTATGTTATTCCTCTTAAGATTACTTATTAGGTTTCAAACAAATAGGCATAATCATGTTTCTATATCCCATATGAAAACTATTTTAATATATATAATTCTAAAAATTCAAATTCAAATTTAAATAATTTCATTTTGAATTCAAACATGAAAAGTAATATAAATTTCATTTATATCCCATACCATAATAGAAAATCATGATTATAAAATCTAATCACCATAAAATAATAATGACATAAAATTTTAAAAATTGATATTTGTGTGTTCATATTGAGGAAAATTTCCTCACAAGTTATCATTGATGATTTCAAATTCAGAATTATAAATCCTATATTCACTGAAATGCCAATGAAAACCAATATGGGTATTGATGACACATAGAAAACACTTCCAAGTATATACACAAAAGAAACCTTCAAACCCAAATATGTAACCTGATGCATTTATTTGGGATTTATTAACACTTAATCAAAGTCATAGAAATAAAACAAACCACAAATCATGGATTTACATGTAATATATGTATATATATATATTCATATAAAACATTAAATGAAAAAATTATACACAATTTACCAAAAAATCCTATGAAACGTTCTTATTCATCAAAAAATTCATTTAATTATAATCAATAATGTAGTAGAAAAAAACCTCCCAACCCTGGAGGTATCCCCAAGCCCACTAGATCATTCGTCTTATGAACTGAATCCTTCTTCACTCTATGGTGTGATCACACCTCACTATGCTAATAAAGAAGGAGAATGAAGATTTTTCTCTAAGGATTATCAATAAAGCATCATCATAATCACACAAAAACACACTTATATCCCATAGTAGAAGATTTTAAATCCCATAGGGGAGATCCCCCTCTATATCTTGCATTTACTCAAGCCTTTCAATTCATGAGTAAATTGTTTTTCTTGCTCGTGAATCACATGAATTCTACTAGCCACAAATCATTAATCTTATTAAATAGTCCTTAAATGATAACATATTTAGAAGATTTATTGAGTTTTTATACATGTCACTCAAATGGTGGAAATATTTCACGTATCATTATATTCATGTATCACATATATGTTATGTATTTAAGGAATCTATTTTAATCCCCAAATTACTCTAAATTCTAATGATTTTGTACTATTTTACCATATATTTTATATTTTAAAATAACTTTTAAAATAATAACTAATATACATTTTAGCTATATTAAAGAAAAAAATTCGAGATCTTTCATTAACCTTGCCTTATATTAAATCATAAGAAATACATAGTGACTACCCATCCAAAACAATTTGATTTAAACTCATTCCTTATTCAGTTAACCAAAATTTCTAACCCTGGGGGTCTTTATAACATTAATACCAATTATGAATCCTTGAATTTTTATATTTAATAAAAGAGAAACGCTTATCAAATAGTAAATTCTACCCAGGCAATAAAAGGATCTAGCATGATCTTTGTCGAACACTTTTGTCTCTATACATGTTTCCACCAATATGCATCATATAAAAACATTAATTCTCATATTTTCAATATTTTACAGGAAATAAATTGACCACAGGACTTGGAGTATGTTAATAACATATATATTACCAGCCTATTATTTATTCTAAAAGTATATACTAGCCTAATTGATTAATACATCACATTTCATTCATCTTTATGGATGCTCACATCATTTTTCACTCATGTAGATAGATAATAACATCATATATACTATCTATATGTGTTTTCACACTCTATAGTCTATCATAATTAAGGTCTCCTATATAATAATCTTAATACAAGAGAAAAATCCCATTTTTCTTAATCTTTAACAGCCAACATGTTCAACAACATACCAAACCACACCCTAATTTATAAAGTCGATATATAGACTTGTGTATGTTTTCAATCAATGTATTAGGTTATTATTCTAGGTATCTCACCATCATTTGGTTGGGGGACTCAAATATGATATATGCACTACTTGAATACTAGATATATATATATATATGACACTCGATGTGTAACACTTAGTGTGTCATCCATTGCAAATAAAGAATATTATTCTTTATTTGTGCCCAATGATCATATTTTTTATCTTTATACATAAATACCACTCACACTAACCTTAAAATTTCATCATAACCTATAATACATGAAGATGAATGTCAATTAGGGATAAAATCATTGTCAAATTTTGAGATGTTATTCTTCATTAAAATTTATAAAATATACATCTAGATCTAAATTAGTATATCCAATGTGAAAGTATGATATATTATATTTTTCCATTCATTATGATGTCTCTTTATATCCTTAAAAGATTTTAATAATATTTAACAAACCCAAAAAAAGAACTAGTTGATCATATCATTTTTGAACAACTATAAGACTAGCCTTATATTTTCTACAATTTCGTTATTTTTTTATCTTATTAAATTATATATAATTCCATTAAAATACCGATGTAAAAATATGATAAAACCATATCATGAAAAGAACTAATGAGAAACATCTATTAATTAATGTATTTTGAATAATTTTCATATTTAGGATTCATATTCCCAATCAATAAATTTTTTAAAAATATTAAAACTTTTTAACATAATAACGTCAAATATTTATATGTTTATTTGTATTTTATATTGATAATTATTTCTAAGAACATAATTATCATCCTTGGAAGTTATTACATAAAAATTTACCATTGAAATTTAATATTAAATAAAATTTTACATCATCACATTATTGAGAAAACCTAAAACATTTTAGGATAAAGTTACATTTACAATATTTATTTAACTAATGTAACTCTTTACATTTTCTTTACCATCATACCCTAAACACTTTTAGGATATTAAGATTAATTCACATTTTAATGGATAAATATTACAGTGGTGTTCACATATTCAAGATAACTAAAAGTAACTCTATAAATTTTTCATTATCATTGCATATCCAAAACACTTTTTGGATAGAAAGTAAAAAATAGAACATTCATATCAGACTGGTATAATCCTCAATTTGTAAAAATTTCTCTTATATAAGTACAAATATAATCCCACTAGCTTCATATATACTATATTCTTTTACAATATATTTCTAAGATAGGAAAATTATATTTTGTTTTGAAATAACTTATGTATCATATTATTATAAATATTTAACAAATAAAATACTTTCATCATACTATAAATGGAATTTTATATGTTTAGAACATTTCCTTTTGAAGATAAGATTAATTAAAACATAACATTGATAATTGGATGGTAGGCATTCACTAAAATTTTAAAAAACATTTATATCAAAATATTATCCTAAATAAAACACTTTTATCCAAATTTTGGATGAACACTTTGTAACACCCAGGAAAACCCTATGCGAGGAGGGGTTAATAAGGGTTAAAAATTTTTATTTTGACTCAATGAATATTGTCACCTCGATGTTAGAGACTCATTAAACCTATCTAATCATGATTTAAATTCATAAGAAAAATATGTGTAGGAAGTAAACCTAGAACACGAAATATTTTACATGGTTCACCACAATTTTTAGAATCCATATTTCAAAAAATAATAATGTGTCACTATGAAAAAATATACAATTCTTAAAAAGTTTTTATGGATTATATATTTTTAACATCGTCACAAAATGCATGAATATTTAGTTTACAATGATTATGGTTTAATAAATATTTTCTCAAGTGCAACTCCCTCATATTATTATATGTTCATTGATTTGGATAATTATTATAGTCGGCTTGAATAATTTAGTTTGTTCATTGATATTTTTGAAATGTTATGCTTTTCCACAGATTATCTTGAGACCAAACCATCATCATAGTTACAATTTTATCCCCTATTGGTTTTTTTAAATGAATACAGATTTTAAATACATCAGTTTTAAACAATAAATACATTTTTGAGTATAAATATTTATAAATAATATTTTGCGAAATTGAATAGAAAAAAAATTGATGTAAAAATTTGGACACATAACCTTTGGAATTTAATAGTTGGTGTGTAACCATTATTATGAGATCATGTGCATGTGACACCATGTTCATATCTCTTTCATTGGATATCATCCAATTGAAACACATCACATGATAAGAACCTTCGAATCCTTCCACATTAATCCAATCACATGACCCTGGTCATGTGACCCCAAGTGTGAGAACTCGTTCACATTACCAAGTATCAAAAAACATTCTAAACACTCCTTACTAAAATGAAACACTTATTCATTTAATATTATTCATGAAAAGGTGACCAGTTTAAATTTAATGATGATTTTCCATAGTCTTAAATCCAAAAATTACTTCAATTCATTTATTTCATTGCACTAGAATGCTTATATGAATTTCCAAAACAAACAGCCATTAATTGTTACTCACATGACATATGGATGTCTAATTAATCCCTTTACAAACACTTTCTATGAAGCTAATTAATGACTCAATCCCATGAATTCTATATTTTTCTAGAAAAACTGATCTCACATGATTCATGAAACCCTTTCATGATTCATCCCATGTGTCTTTCTATACATTCACTATGAGCCTTCCAAACGCATAATTATTATCCTAAGATGAAACTTCTTTAATAATAAATATAACCTTCACCATGAACATGGATCACGTGATTCAATAAAACATACAAGATTATATTTTCCTCCATCATATGATATATTTATAAATATATGATTTTTCTTACCTCTATCATGTAACTCCCACTAGAAAGGATGACTATCTATTTCAACATAACAACCATTATTCGCTTTTCATGCCCATGATGTTTGAATCCCTCATTAAATATGTTATCCCTTTATTATTTTAAACATATGTGATCCCATGATCTTTAAGGGTTTATTTTATCACATGATCTTTAACAGTTTTTGAAAATGATTTCTTTCCCCCGAATTTAATACCCAATAATTTGATAAAAAAGATGACAATAACACCATATTCTCCAATATTCTTCAAGAACATATTCATCATTATTATTCAAAATCACCTTCTTCTTTAGATATAAATCTAAATGATCACACTAGATATAACTTAATAACATCAATAAGAAAGTCCTCTAACTTTGAGAACCCCAATTCTAACATTCTCCCCTCATATATTTAAAGGCAATACAAAGTGAAATTTAGATCTATACATACTCTACAAAGAAAAAATGGTATCATATCTAGAACACTCAGTATAAATGAGAATATAAAACTATAGAAAATAAGAGTTAAAGAGATCATTCTCTGACACATTGCATTCCAAAATCTCCCTTTGTCTCTATGCTTACATTTTTTAGACCTTTCTTGTGGTTAATATCTCCCCCTAACTTCAACGCTAAATAATCCAATATAATAATATAGTTCATAGAGGCTCAATAAACTCCCATTTATGTAGAGAAATTTCATTTCACAGAAACATAATCCCTCTTATAAAAAAACCAAAATATATAGAACATACCAACCAAGAAAAAATATTTAAAGTAATATATACAATGGGGAGAGGAATCAACCAAAACATCCCAAACTGAGAGAGGTGGTTGAACACCATGATTCAACTGATTATTTTTAAACATTACAGTGAATAATGGATTATTCATGATATATTCCAATTTTTTATCAGTTTCAACATACTCCATGTAATTCATTCCATGGTCAAATTAATTATTGATAAAATGAAACCTGGGTTTAATATACTTGGTGTAGGAGTGTTGCATGTGATACATTGGGAGTACAATAGAAATATTGTTGTCAAAAAAGCACCATTAGATGGTTCACATTCTCCCTATTATTATCTATTCATTGATTCATCCATAGAGGTTATTATAAATACCTGGAAATTAAATGGAAAATTTTTTATCTTAAAAACATGGGAATTTTACGAGTCTGCGGTTTCTGACGGCACCTGATTCTGAGGCCCGGTGTGTCCGGAATAAATTTCTAAAGTTTTGTTCAGGTACGTTCAGAAAAAGTATGTGTGAGATTTTATATCTTTGGAACCAGTGCTTAGAATTGAAATCCAAGGGCACCATTGAACTCACAGTGCTGGTATTCGCTTAAAGAGACCTTTACCACAGTTGCGTTTCTATGTGAGTGGAAGTTATAAATTGGGGTTTACTATTAATATTAAAAATTAAATAAAATTGTGTGTGTAAAACATTTTAATTTAAAAGGTGGTTGAAGTCTCTGAGTGGAGGTTAGGGGTGGGTACCACCACACCCTAACCTCCAATGAGAGGATATTACTAGGGGTGGGGCCCACTACTTTTAAATTCAACTTAAACACCCCCATGTAACTCTCAATTAAATTGAAGAGGGTATCTTAAACTTCCATTAACCCCTTTAAACCCCTTATACTCTTGGTCTTCCATTTAATGTGAAAACACAATTTATTAATGAATTAATTAATTAATTTTTTTGTTTGAATTCTTTTGAATTCATTATCCCAACATTAAAATGGGAGATTATAATCTCTTATTTTTGTTGGCATAAACATGGTTTGGAGAACTATGGAGAGGAGGAGAACTCTTGGAAGAACACCATCATCTCGACGAAGAACTCTCCATGTCACCGAAGAACATGAAGAAACATCTTCTCCCTCTCCAACCGGGGTAAGAAAGGGGAGACGCCGCCTGCGAAGAATGTCACCAATGATGACGTCTTCAAATTCAATTCCTGTGACACTGTCAAGCAAACACCAAAATTAAGGTAGGAGAATTTCGGATCCTATCTATGTATGATTTATATCCTCATTCTACGATGGTGGCCAATTGATATAACCTAACACGGAGGGTGCGGGATGAACAAACACATCATGACATCCCTCCGTTGAGTCTTTTTTGATGATGTCTGAGGCAGAGCCGAAAGGGCGCGGTGTCATTGTACCGTGTCGGGGAATAACCTCCCCTAGGGGGATAGTGGCGGATGGAAGAGGAACCACGACTGGGAGGTCCATGGCGGATGAAGAGGCGTGGTGCCATCATGCCGCACTGTGGAGCCAAAGGCGGTGGCCAGGCTGGGCCATGGTGGTGGAGGACCAACTCCATCCCGCCGTCCGCGTAGTGGTGGACGGCACGGCCCGCATCTGTGGGCCGCTCGGCCGAACCGAATCGGCCAGCCTCCTGTCGGTCGGGCTGAAGAACCGTAGCGCCTGAAAGCGCCACGTAGAGGAGGAACATGGATTGCAACTGCGGGCTGATATGCTGAGTGAAACGGTCGGCCGCCTGCCGGCCGGGCTGGAAGACCGCGACGCCCACTGCCGCTACGTGGGATGAATTGTGGCCCGTTTTGCGGGCCGCATGTGTCGGGCAGAACTGACTGGATACTGCAGTTCGGACAAAGATATGCAACACTGCTTAGAGCCACCGAGCGAACCAGACCGGCCCGCTCCACAGGCCAGGTCCACAGGGTGGTCGTGCCCCACCGGGCCAGGCCAACCCCACAGTGAGGTCAGACACTCCAATATGGGCCGACCCCCCCAGTCGGGTCAGACCTGCCAAACTGGGACGGCCGACCACCCAGCGAGGTCGGACCCACATAACCGGGCTGGGCCGACCCCCCAGCCGGGTCGGACCCACCTAGCCAGGTCGAACCGACCCACCAGCCCACTGGGCTTGATGGGTCGGGCCCGACTTTACTTAAATGCGAACATCTCTTAGACCGCACGTGCAATCGACGCGCCGTCTGTAGCACTGGGACCCTCACAACGCGATGGTCCTTTTACGATACCCTAAGTGAGTTTTGGACAAATTTATAAAACGTCCGGTTTTGGATCGAGTGTAAATCCAACTGGGCCCCTAGAACGGAAATGCCAATAACTCTCAGACCGGGCGTCTGATTGACGCGACGGCTGTCGCGTTGGGTTCCTTTTGATGAGACAGAACTATGATATACATCAACTCTAGACTTCATGATAGTTGACGTTTCGTCACTTGGCTCGAGGGGCAGACCCTCCCAGAATCGATGGTACTATGTGCGGGAACCCTAGGGATGGCTGTAATGACTACTATATCGGAATCCTATGTGGGTTCGACGGTGACGACTACTGTACCGAAATCCTATGTGGTTTTGACAGTGACGACTATTGTACCAGAATCCTATGTGGGTTCGACAGCGATGACTATTGTACCAGAATCCTACGTGGGTTCAACAGCGATGATTATTGTACCGAGATCCTCCATGGGTCCGATAGTTCTGACTTTTGTTCCTATATCATGTGTGGGTCTGAGAGAGTAGCTGGTCATGTATCCTTTATGGGTCTGACAACTTAGATGAATCAGTGACTATATCTTATCATCTCTATCTCTCTATGAAATATTTATAACTGTGTGAGCTGAGTCATGTCTTTCACCCATTATCATCGTGGTGATTTACTTTACTACCTCTGTGGAATGGGACGTGTTTTGGCTCGAGAGTTGGAGCCAGACTGTGATTCATAACATAGGTATCTGTATTTTCATATACCTTACTATGGTTGGTTGATACATCATGATTGTATCTTTCTATTATGGTTTATCCTTTTTGGATTTCGGGAGACCTTCGGGGGTCTCGGGGTCCCCTACTGAGTCTTGTTATACTCACCCATGCATGGGCTTCGCCTGCACCTTGTTGTGTTCTGTGCAGATGAAGGATAGTAGTGATCGAGGCTGAGGGTGACAGACGGAGGCTGTTCAGAGTTGGACTAGACGGGATGTATCACAGCGATGAGTTGTTCGAGTTCTATACATACCCTTCAGGTAAGATTCCCTGGTGGACGATCAAGGAGTTGTTTTCCCTTTTTTACTTGTACCTGTACTTGTTGATCAGTTGGGTTTTGATACTGGCCCACTTACTTTCAGCACACCTTACGTTTCTATTTTAGTACTTTTTGACTCTACTGCTTGTGATTGGATTGTCTGTGTGTTACAGGTTAAATGTAAATTCCTTCCATTTTATCAGCGATTCACCTTTGGTGCTAGTCGTCAGCCCTTGGCCTTTGGAAGATGGGATTAGGGTAGTCACAGCACGGGCCCTAAGGACGGGTCGTGACAATTTTGCATCAAAGGAGTCGGTTCTACCGCAGAACTCGGACTCTGATTCTTTTAACAGCAATAGTGTTAAGTGTTTTGGTTATCGTTATCTGTTTAAGGAAATTGGTGTTGGTGTAGTGGCCGACATATCCATACACTAGAACTCTGACATCTAATCTCAGACTCAGTGCACAAAAACACTGATTGCCTGTGTGTTTCCTTTGAAAATGTTTTCTTCATGATTACTTTTTGTCAGCTCACTGGGTGTACTGTTTTAACCGTGGCACACCTGTTTCTTTTCAGGATGACCCCATAAAGGCAGCCAGCTATGGTTATTTGTTTCTTACGAGATGGTATCCCACTGAGCGACAAGGCCTCGATGCTGGGCCCCATCACAGTGGAGGTACCAGCGGTACCACTACCCGATGGGACACTGATACCACCAACTCCAGCTGTAGAGAGTGCAATCTGCCTGAGTGTGTTGCATGAGTTCCAGCGCGAGAGACCGCCTAGGTTCCAGGGGGAGATGGACCCACAAGAAGCTGAGGATTTGCCGGAGGATGTCGTGAGAGTTTTCATATTGGTAGCGACACCACCAGACCTCATGGTGATCCTTGTCACGAGTCTCATGCAATTAGTAGTAGGAAGATGGTGGAGGATGGTGCTTCAGGTTCATGACGAAGCATCATTACTCTAGATAGGATTCGAGAGTCTCTTTCTCTCAGAGTTTGTTCCAGCCACCCTTCGTGCGGTGCGGATTTAGGAGTTACTTCGTCTATAGTAGGGCATAATGACAGTGGCTCAGTACTTAACTAGGTTCACCGACCTCTCATGATACTCCACAAATATGGTAAGAGACCTATTCTTCAGGTCTAGGACCTTCGAGTAGGGAATCAGGCCTGAGATCAGGGCTTCGATGATTCCCCTCAACATTCCAACACAAGAGGGGTGCTTGAGTGAGCCCTTTTAGTGGAGATTTATCTCACTGAGTAGTCAACAGCGGCGAGACCCACCACAGGGTGACACAAAGCGGAGTCTTCTACAGCCGGCAGTAGACAGATGACGTAGAGGTCCAAGAGGACTAGTCCATCAGGTGGGAGAACCCAGGATACAGGTTTGGTAGTGCGGGGCACAAGAGACTGAGCCAGTTATATGAGGAGCAGGCAGTGCTATGCATACGGAAGGCAGGGCCACATGGATCGTGACATCATGACCTACCATTCTGATGAGAAGAGGACAGTAGACGTACCTCCCAGGAAGAGGCATAGGATCGACCGTTGTGGTCCACCGAGAGTAGGCAGACATGGCAGAGGAGATGGCCAAGCAGCGGGTGGTGAACGAAAGTTCGAGGCTCTACCACCACCACCCCCAAGAGGTCCACCCCGACCACATGGAGCTAGTAGAAATAGGCGGGATCAGCTCCAGGAAATTGAGACCTATGACCATGGCGCACCTGATAATATTCGAGGTACTATCTGTGTCTATTCCTCCCTTGTTGTAGTACTTATAGACACAGGTGTGAGTCATTGTTTTATTTCCACTGCCCTCGTTCGAAGTTTGGAGATTCTTACAGAGTCGTTGGCTGGATCCATACAGCTAGAGACTTCTATGGGAGTAGACTTGACGATTACACACTAGTGCTAGTAGTGTGAGATTACTCTATGAGGAGAGAGCTTCGGCTGGGATATTCTTGTAGTGGCATCGAGGCCTTACGACATCATCTTGGGTATGGACTGGTTATTCACAGTTCATGCTTAGATTGACTGTATTAGGTGCAAAGTGTGGTGTATCTGCACGGATGGGCCCAGTTTCACCTTCACCGGTGAGAAGGGAGCCCTTGCAGTGCCGGATGGACTTACGTAGAGGAGGGGGCAGCCGACAACACATCAGTTGGAATGTCTCATCCTCGGAGTGGTTGATGTATAGAGTCCGAGTTTTCCTGTTGTGGTGGATCAGTACATGAATGTTTTCTTGATGATGTTCCAAGACTACCTCCTCGCAGAGAGGTAGAATTATACTTTGACTTGTACCTCGGGACAACACCGATATCTACTCCATCATATAGGATGGCTCCCACAGAGCTTTGTGAGCTGTTGGTACAGCTAGAGGACTTGCAGGGCAAGGGATTTATCTGACCTACTGTTTCACCCTGGGGATCTCCAATTCTGTTCACCAAGAAGTCGAATGGGAGCATGCGACTATGTGTCGACTAACATCGCCTGAATCAGGTGACCAGGAAGAACAAGTACTCACTCCCGAGTATTTTGGACATCTTTGATCATCTCAAGGGAGCACGATGGTTATCGAAGATAGACCTCAGGTCAGGCTATCACCAGCTCAGATTTCAAGACAAGGATGTGTAGAAGATGACCTTCAGGTGTCGGTAAGGCCACTACAAGTTCTTTCTTATGCCCTTCGGCGAAACCAACACTCCATCAGTGTTCATGAGTCTCATGAACATGATATTCCAGCCTTGCCTCGATCTCTTTGTCATAGTCATCATCGACGACATACTGATCTACTCAACTACTGATGAGGATAATGCCTACCTTTTGTGGGTAGTACTAGACACCCTATGGGAGCACCATCTTTATTGTATGCTCTCAAAGTGCTAGTTCTAGATTCGAGAGGTTCACTTCGTGGGACACATCATCTCGGAGGCTAGAGTTCTAGTGGATCAAGCGAAGATCAAGGAAGTGCTTCCTTGGGAGCCACCTGGGAGTGTGACAATGTTGTAGAGTTATCTGGCGCTGGCTAGGTACTATCAGAGATTTTTTCCAGACATCTCCAGAGTTGCAGCATCGCTTTCCGCATTAAAAAAGAAGTGGAAACCCTTCGTGTTTTCAGAGAGATTCCAGCAGAGCTTTCTAGAGCGGAGCCAGAGGTTGACTAGTGTGCCCATCCTAAGGCTACCAGAGGGGGTGTAGGGTATGTAGTTTACTACGACACATCAGAGACTGGACTCAGGTGTGTATTGATGCATGAGCGAGAAATGATCACGTATGGTTCATGGCAGTTGAGACAGCACGAGAAAAACTATGCTACCCATGACCTGGAGTTAGCAGCCTTGGTCTTCACCTTGAAAATGTGGCGACACCGTCTGATGGGCGATCATTTTATAGTCTACTCTGACCACCAGAGTCTTAGTTACATCTTATCATAGAAGGACATGAACCTGAGACAACGATGATGGCTCGAGTTCTTCCAAGACTATGACTTCCAGATAGTCTATACTCCTGGAAAGGCTAATGTTGTAGAAGATGTTCTCAGCAGGAGATCAGGCATTCAGCTTCTAGGAGAGGCGATAGAGCAGTTGAAGTGTTGTAGATATCCATTGTGGATAGTGATGGAGCATCCATTCTATAGTCTTTCACAGTCATTTCTTTTCTTCTTCAGCAAGTCAGAGAGGCACAGCATGGGGACATTGATTGTGAGACGCGACGTGTTCAGATATCCTCAAGGCAGGCACCTGATGGGTTTTCTGAAGGTGGGGAGCACATCATACTCTTCAGAGGACGTACCATGGTACCAGTTTCACTACATGATGAGGTGTTGAGGGAGTTCCACACTTCCACTCTACTAGTACATCCAGGAGTGGTGATGATGTATTAGGATCTCAGGCGATATCACTGGTGACCGGGTATGAAGAAGGCAGTAGCAGAGTTTGTCTCGTGATGCCTCACTTGTCAACAAGTGAAGGTAGAGCACCAGGTTCCAGTTGGCTTGGTTAATCCCTTAGAGGTCCAAAGTGGAAGTGGGATGGGATATCCATGGATTTCGTGATGGGAATTCCACGTACATCTAGAGGACTCGACTCTATCTGGGTGATTGTTGACTGACTCACCAAGTCAGACCACTTCCTACCGATCAGAGAGAATAGATCAGTAGAGAGCTTGGCATGCCTCTACATACATGAGATCGTATTTCTTCATGGTGTTCCATAAGTGATAGTCTCCGATAGGGATGCTTGTTTCACTTCCCAGCAATGGAAGGGGTTGTAGGAGGCTTTCGGGTTGCAGCTTTGCTTGAGCACCGCCTTCCATCCTCAGACGGATGGAAAGACTAAGAGGACTATTCAGACTCTAGAGGTCCTTCTCCGTACACGTGTCCTTGACTTTGGTCACAGCTGGGAGGATCACTTACCCTTGGTGGAGTTTGCGTAAAACGAAAGTTACCACTCTACCATCGGGATGACACCTTATGAGGCACTGTACGTCTGACCATGCAGATCACCTCTGTGCTGGACTAACCCAGGGGAGTCAGCACTTGTAGGATAAGAGATGGTACAGGCTTCGACGAAGAAGGTGCAGATCATCCAGGAGCAGATGAAGACTGTATAGAGTAGACATAAGTCTTATTCTGATAGGAGATAGAGACCACTAGAGTTCGAGGATGGTGACCACGTCTTCCTACGGGTCTCACATCGACGAGGTCTACAAAGATTTGGCCAAGGAGGTAAGTTATCTCTACCACTCATTGGACCATTCAAGGTCCTCGGCAGAGTAGGTGGGGTGGCTTACCTCCTGGACCTTCCACCTCAGTTGCACCGAGTGCAAGATGTCATTCACGTATCTTAGCTGAGGAGATACATACATGACATGTCCCACATCATCGACCACGGGGAGCTGGACATCGATGACGATGTGACATTAACGGAGGTTCTAGTGGAGATTGAGGATCGACAGGAGAGGGTCCTTCATGGACGGTCGATTCCTCTTGTGCGCGTTTTCTAGCAGCATGAGAACCTCCAGGAGAGCACATGGGAGCGGGAGGCTCAGATGCGTGCTCAATACCCCCATTTGTTCCCCTGGTGTGTGTTGTAGCTTACGGGGATGTAAATCTCTGATGTGGGGAGAATGTTAAGACACAGAAATTACATGGATTTTTTTTCTTAAATACGTGGGAAATTTATGAGTCCGTGGTTTCTGACGGCGCCTGATTCTAAGGTCGGGTGTGCCCGGAATCAATTTCTGAAGTTTTGTTTGAGTAAGTTAAGTAAATGTACATGTGGGATTTTATATCTTTTGAATCTTAGCTCAGAATTTAAATCTGAGGACACCATTGAACTGGAAACGCCGGTATTTGATTAAGGATACCTTTACCGCAGATTCGTTTCAACATGAGTGGAAGTTATAAATTGTGCTTTCTAATTAAAATTAAAAATTAAATAAAAATGTCTGTGTAACACATTTTTATTTGAAAGGTGGTTAAAGTCACTAAGTGGGGGTTAGTGGAGGGGCCCACCACACCATAAAATCCCAAGGGAATATATAACTAGGGGTGGGGCCCACTATTTTAAACTACCATTAAACCCCACATGTAACTCTCAATTAAATTGAAGAGGGTCTCTTAAAATTCCCTTAACCCCATTAAACCCCTTAAATTCTTGGTCTTCCCTTTAATGTGCTAACACAATTAATTGATGACATAATTAATTAATTTGTGTGTTTGAATTGTTTTGGATTAATTATGCCAACATTAAAATGGGAGATTATATTCGTTTATTTTGGTTGGCATAAACTTGGTTGAGATAACCAAGGAGAGGAGGAGAACTCTAGGAAGAACACCGTCCTCTCGACGAAGAATGCTCTATGTCATCGAAGAACATGAAGCAGCATCTTCTCCCTCTCCAACAGGGGCAAGAAAGGGGAGATGCCACCCGCGAAGAACGTCGCCAATGACGACGTCTTCGAATTCTCCTCCTGCGACACCGTCAAGTGAACATCGAAATCAAGGTAGGGGAATTTTGGATCATTTTTACATATGATTCATATCCTCATTCTTCAATAGTGGCCAATTGAAATCACCTAATGCGGAGCGCGTGGGCCGAACAAACACGTCTTAATGTCCCTCCGTTTAGTCTCGTTTGATGACATCAGAGGCGTAGCTGAAGGGGCACGGTGCTGTTACACCGCACCGGAGAATAACCACAACAAGGAGGATCGTGGGAGATGGAAGAGGAACCACGACCAGAAGGGCCGCGGCGGATGAAGAGGCATGGCATCGTCGCGTCGTTCTTTGGAGACGAAGGCCTCGACCAGGCAAGGTCGCGGCAGTGGAGGACCGACACTATCGCTCTGGCCGCATAGAGGTAGAGGACGCGGCCCGTGTCGGAGGGCCGCTTAGCCGAACCAAACCGGCCGGCCTCTTGCGGGCCGGGCTGAAGAACCGTGGTGCCCGAAGTCGCGGCTAGGAGGAGGACCGCGACCCACAACCACAGGCTGATCTCCTAGGCAAACCTGCAGGCTGCCTGCCGGCCGGGCTGCAAGACCGCAACGCACGCTGGAACTGCATTGGATAAACCGGGGCCCGCTGTCCTGACTACGTGCGTTGAGCAGAACTAGCTTTCTACGGCCGACCGGGTAGGGATAGGTGGCGCTGCCGGGAAAACCGGACCACCACACTCCACGGGCTGGGTCCGCAGGTGGGTCGCGCCCCATCGGGCTGGACCGACCCCCCAGCCGTGTCGGACCCGCAAAACCGGGCCGGGCCGACCCCCCAGCCGGGTCGGACCCGCCAAACCGGGTCGGGCCAAACACGCATCTGGGTCGGACCCATCAAGATGGGTCGATCTGACCTGCTATCCCACTGGGCTTGATGGGTCGGGCCCGACTTTGCTTAAATACGAATATCTCCTAGACCGCGTGTCCGACCGACGCGCCGTCTGTGGCACTAGGACCCTCACGACGAGGTGGTACTTTTTTGATACTCTATGTGTGTTTTGTACAAATTTGGAAAGGGCCGGGTTTGTATTTAGCATAAATCCAACTGGGCCCCTAGAACGAAAATGCCAATAAATCTCAGACCGGGCGTCTGATTGACTCGTCGTCTGTCGCGGTGGGTTCCTTTTGATGAGACAGAACTTCATGATACATCAACTCTAGATTTCGTGATAGTTGAAATATCATCACTTGGCTTGAGAAGCAGACCATCCTCAAATTGAGCGTACTGTGTGCGGGAATCCTAGGGCTGGCTGCGACGACTACTGTACCGGAGTCCTACGTGGGTTCGACAGCGACGACTACTTAACTGGAATCCAACGTGGGTTCCACAGTGAGGACTATTGTACCAAAATCCTACATGGGATTGATAGTGATGACTATTGTACTGGAATCCTACGTGGGTTTGACAAAGATGATTATTGTACTGGGATCCTCTATGGGTCTCACAGTTCTGGCTTCTGTTCCTATATCTTATGTGGGTATGACAGTGTAGTTGGTCCTATAACCTGTATGGGTCTGACAGCATAGCTTGTCCTATATCCTATGTGGGTTTGATAGCTTAGATGAATCAATGACTACATATGATCATCTCTATCACTCTACGAATGATGTAAACATGTGTGAGTTGAGTCGTGTCTTTCATCCATTATCATCGTGGTGATTGACTTTACTTCCTGTGTGGACTAGGTTGTGTTTGGGCTTGAGAGTTAGAGTCGGACTTTGATTGATAACTTAGGTATATGTATGGGAACATACCTAAGTAGGGTTGGTTGATTCTTATTGATTGTATCTTTCTACTATGTTTTATCCTTTTTGGATTCTGTGAGACCATCAGGGGTATCGTGGTCCCCTATTAAGTATTGTTATACTCACCCATGCACGGGCTTTTCCTGCACCTTGTTCTGTTCTGTGAAAATGATGGACAGAAGTGATTGAGGATGAGGGTGATGGACGGAGGCTTCTCAGAGCTGGACTAGAGGCGACATATCATAGGGAAGAGTTGTTTGAGTTCCATACCTACCCTTCAGGTAGGATTCCCTAGTGGACGATCCAGGAAGTGTTTTCACTTTTTACTTGTACTTGTACTTGTAGTTCAGTTGAGTTTGTATACTGGCCAACTTACTTCCAGCACACCTTACTTTTTTATTTTAGAACTTATTTCTTCTACTACTTGTGTCCGGACTGTGTTTGTGTGTTACAAGTTAAAAGTCAATGCCTTCCCTTTTTATCCAGGATTGGCCTTTGGTGCTAGTCTCCAGCCCCTGGCCTATGGAAGGCAGGCTTGGGGTAGTCACGGCACGGGCCCTAAGGATGGGTCGTGACAGTTATTTTATGCTTTTGTGACAAAAATATGTTCTTATTTTACTATACTAAGATATTTTCTCCATAGTTTCTTACTCTTCCACCTAACACAGTTTTCACCAATGAAGAATACCCAGCCACTTTTGGACTTTCAATCTTCTCTATAACAATCCCAGTTTGTGTCATATTTGGATAATAAATCATGATTCGTTCCTACTATATAGATCAATACATAATCTAGATGCCTAAAATAAATATTATGATTCATTTCACTATTTTCAGATATTATTTATTTGGGGAACTATAAAAATGGGTGAAAAAACAATTCTCAAAGACAATATCTCTCATAATAGAAGTTAAATACGAAATTCTCTAAATTATTCTATGGTATAATGTGAGATCCATAGATTTATCATTCATAGGTTTTACCATCTTGGTTCCAACAATAATTGTGAATTGGATTTGAGTCAATTTTATTCAATTTTCCTCTAACATAATTTGTCTAATAGATGAATGAGTATCCTTCCTTCCAAAATAACATGTAATCCTAGAAAATATTTCAGTCCAACAATCATGATCATTTAAAAATTTTCACAGATAATATTTATATAACCTTATTCTAACATCTTCTTTTTTAAAATAAATATGATATCATCAACATACACAAGAACCATGAAATATTATACACTAGATGTTTTCATATAAATATTATGATTGTTACCAATTATTTTAAATTCTAACATCATCATATATGAATCCAGTCATGAATACCATGCACACAGTACCTACTTCAGTCTATATAGGTTCTTCCTCAACTGATATACTTATTTTTCATCAAAAAATATAAAATATACCACAAGATATTCAATATATACATCATCATTAAGAAAAAAAATTAGAGACATTTTTTTTATTTCAATTTGATAAAAATTTTATCCCTTTGGGATATCCATATCCAGGAATAGGCTAGTCAATTATAGTCAATCTACTCAGGCAGCAGTTTCTTCCACATCAAATCCTTCAATTTGGGCATAGACATTACCAAATAGTCATGCCTTGTTTTATGAAAAAAAAATCAAGATATTAAAATTTATTCATTAATATCCACTTTGTTCTAATGATGTTGTGGTAATCTAGATTATCAATAAGCTACCATGTTTCATTTTATTCAATTTGATATAATTTCTCATTTATGTCTTTAACTTATGACTCTTCTTTTACAACTTCCTAATGTAAGGCTGGTTCTACTATGTGTAGTAGAGATGTGTTCTCAAAACATGTAATTATATTTATATATTTTTAGTGTATATCTATAGTCTATTATGTTTTAAGGATAAAAGTACACTCTTCTATCTCTCCTATAAGGTGAGGGTTGATCTTCTTTAGGTACTGATTCCTCTTAAAATTTTTATTTAGATTCTTAATAATTTTCAATGTCATTCACTTCATTATAATTTTTCTTATTTAGAATTTATTTCTTTATCATCACATTAAACATTTGTTTTTGAGAATCAAAGATTCGTCCCTTTTTTTATTTAATCAATTACACATCACATATTTCTAAAATCTTACCTGACCATTAGTTGAAGAATTTTTAGTTTTTAATATTTGATGACTATCCCAGAAACATTTATGCCTTAATTTCATTATAATACTTTCCATGATTTTATTCTCTATTCTAAATGTAACAACTACTCTCAAACACTCTAAAATGTTTATCTAAGGGATTCCTTCTATAACACAACTTGTATAGTGTTATCCCCTTAGCTAGGATAATTAGAGACTTATCTTCTATGTATATTAACTATTGAACTTCCATTTTCCAAATTTTTTTAGAGATTAAACTTTTAAGAAGTATGGTTTTAGTCATAGTATTCATTATTTGATTTCTTCTCTCAATAGTTCCATTTTTTGTAGGGTTCTTACTAAATAAATTGTGTGTTTTTGGTTTTGTTTTTTCAAGTAATTATTAAAATAAATGGATTTATATTAACTTACAATATCAAATTGTAATGTTTTTATAGGGAAATCTGTCTTATTTTGAACTATTCTCAAATAAAACATCATGCATGATATAACTTCTTTATTTATTTATATAAATATAGAATAGGCCTTCCAGATATAAGAAGAGATTAAAATAAGGAAATATATTTCTAAAAATGTTCTAGGAAATTCCATTGGAATCACACATCAGTTTTGACCACATCAATAATATATAGCACCCATTTTTCTCTTTAGTAGATATTGGTTTTGAAATATTTTCCTATGCATTCATGAATCAAATTTTTTTTCTCGAAATCCCTTAAAAATTAGGATGTCATATTTATCTTTAGTTTTGAAGAATTTATAATTTCAATAATGATGTTTATTGAATAATCACTTACGTCAGATGTAATTTTCTTCTAGAATAGTAAAAAGACATGTATTTTCATGACTATCCACCTAAAATGTATTTCCTTTCATTATTTTTTACATTAATAAGTAAGATCCAAACTTTTATATTTATTAGATATCCCTTTTATCAAACAAAAACATCAATCATAGATTCATATATTTAACTCACACGTCAATGAATTTTTTGAGTCCATCCACATAGAAAACAAAAGTATTATAGATCTCGCAATCAATAAGTTTGGTATTTTCACTTACCTTTATTTTAAATGCCTAATTATTTCCAAAATTCATTATACTATTGACCCTTTCACTCACATATTTCATAAGATTTACTTCTTTAGTCTTATGGTAAGATAATACATTGTCTAGTAATTAAGTACTACTATTCTTCATTGCATTAAGAGTAATTTAAGCTAAATAGTCTTTATCTCTCTTCTTAATTTCATTCTAATATATTTTTTGGATTTCTTAAGGCATATAAGGGCCTTAATTATTTCACTTACAAATAGTAAGTGTAATAATATTCATCTTCTTCTTCTAATATTGAATACCTATTTACCAATGGTGTTTGGGTGTTTTTACTTAAAATAGATTGCATCTACCCTCCATTATGATAGATTATGTATATTATTTTATAACTATTTCCATCCCATATTTCCATATAATCAATTTTGTTTGACTGAATTTTGAACATTGAAAACAATAACAATAATAATTATTTTTTATTTAATAACTATAAAAAGATATCTTTGTCATTAAGTATCTTACAGAGGTATATCTGCTTAAATAGCTCTTAACCTCATCAAAATAGGACATTATGTAACAACAAAATATTGTGTGAATTTTTTTTAATTAATTTAATATTTTCCATATTTTTTATTTCACCCAACACTGAATATAGATTTTTTATATGAAAGAAATATATTTGTATTTCATTATATAAAAAGCCATGTCAATATTTCACTACACTCAACAAAAATATTATCTTTCAATACATGTATTACCATGTATGTCTTGTGTTCCACACAATAGTGAGTCCCTTCGATAGCTTGAGTTAGAATCATGGTCGAGTTTTTCAAAACAACAATATACTATTAATATTGTAATTAACATTCTATTATTTTTACCACCTAGCTGTTGGAACTGAATTTATGAATAATATTAAATAAATTTTAGAAATATAATTTTAAAATATATATAAAATTAATCTTTTGAGTATTAATTAGTTATAAATGATTGCAAGAAATATTTTAAAATAAAGAAATAACTTTTATATAAAAAATATTTTTTTAATAAAACCACAATATTATCTCAGTAATGTAAAGAAAAAAAATTATAAATGGTTTCAATAAAAAATTTATATTATTCCATTAATATTTCTGGTACTCATCCAATACATTTTATATCTTTTAGAAAATAATAAATCCAATTTTATGAATAAGAAAATTTATTTTTCTAAATGTTAATTATATCACCATTTAATAGGGAAACCATTTTAAATATAAACTTGGAAAATTTTATAATTTTTATTTGGAAAAATAATCTTCATTTTTTAATTTTTAATATCAAAATATACACTGGGTGAATTTTTTATATTTTTTGGAGACGTTTTATTTTTTGATGAATAATGAAATATAATGAATTTTAATTCAACACTTCTTTTTCATCAATTTTTTTTATATAGATAAAATAAAATTTAATTTGGTTTTAATGTATAATTATTTTAATAAAATATTAATTAATATAATTAATCTCATTGGAATCAATTTCACAATGAAATTGGAATTTAGAACATTTCAAAAAAATTGGAATTTGTTTTTCAATACCCGCATTCACGACACGTCTGCGAGAATAATTTTAATATAATTTCTTCCACATATGCAGTTAAAATTTAAAAAAATTGATTATATATTTTGAATAAAAATAATTCAAATATATATTATTTTCAACATTGTTTTTTACCAGTTACATTAATTAAATTAATTAAATTAAATTATAGCGATTGAAGAAAAAACTAGTTTACTTAGTAGTTAAACTATAAAAAAATGAAAACATACTCTAGATAGAAGTCCAAAAATAATTTATGTGTAAAAATTAGTCCATATCATCAATTTTATAAAAATTTACAATTATTTGAGGAACCTATTATAAGGAAGGCCTCCCAATTGTGTTTACCTTTTAAAAATTACAGGAATGTCACTCCTCCTACACTATAAATGGGCACTCACCCACCCCCTGCCTACTAATATATATTAATTAAATTTTTATCATCAAAACCCTACACATATTAGATCCCAAATTCACTTATATCAATTTATAAACCACACTTTTGGAATAAATCAATCCAAGTTATTCCTTGGGTGAAAACCAAAAGGAATTACCCAAACAATTTGTAACATGCTTCCACAGGTTATTTTGTTTTATTTTCATTATCCACCACTAAAATTCATATAATTAAAGGCTTATATGATAACATTTGTAAATAAAATATACTTATATGTTGTTATTATAAGTTTTATACCTACAAATACACAAACTTTCATCAAATTGGTAACTAATTTACCATTCGTGTGTACGACAGACTACCGCAACAACGAAACAATGTTGTTCATTTTTCCTTCACCACCTATCATGGTAGGGAGTTTAGATGGGCATAATATTTTTATATTATATATAAGTTATTTTTTATTTTTTATTCTTTTCTCATTATTACATTAAATGTATACCATTATGATTTCCATTTTTTGTAAATATGATAACATTTCTTGTGGACATGTGGATTACCGCCTCTACAAAGCGATGTGATAAGTTCACACATTACATAGAATGTATTATGGATGAGTATAGTATAAGTATATTATATATATGATATAATAATTTTACTATCATGATAATATATATATATATATCATTTACATTCTTTCTTTGAATATGACAATAAAATAGAATCAACATTCATGCATATGTACGACCTACCGTCTCCAGGAACAGTGTATTCTATTTCATATTTCTATATTTTATATATAATTTATAATATTTATATAATGAATTTATATGAAATTTAATTCCTGTTTTATATTATTTAAATAAGTAAATAATTATCTAAGTTAGATGATCATGGATAACTAGTCAAAACATGCAAGAAAAACAAAGAGGATATTACCTAAAACATAACATTAACATGAAATAGTTAATTAATGTTAAATATAAAGTCATATTAAAATTTTGTATGGCATGATATATGATAATACATTCTTTTCTAGATCTATAATAAAATTATACTTAAAATACATAAGGATTGAACATGTATGAAGAAATTCCAGACTTAATGTAAAGTATTTTCTCATCTGACATTTATTTCTGTGTAACTTATGCCTTATTCACCACTCAATTATTTTTTGTGGTGTATATTATACCCATGAATGTATAATATTATTATTATTCTTAAATTTAGGTTTATTTACATATCCCAATTTATGTTTCTTCTATGGGGTCTGTGGTTAAAAAATTTCCAAATCAGTAATGTAATTTTATCTCAATTTTCCTTCATTAAGAAACAAGTCATGTTATGCACCTATATATTTCATCGAGGTGTATATACATACATTTGAAATTTTATTTCACGAATATATTTATTTTAAATTTATTCTATGTTTTATCTAATGTTATTATTTACATAATATTGGGATTCAATGTAACCAAAGTTTTAACAGTTTATTATTACAATCTCATTTTTTATTGAGATTATTTATGATTCTGCTTCCATTGATGACATATTATTCCCCACATCTCATGAAATATCATGAATATTTCTTATCATCTAGTTATTCGGGAAATATCTATGTATTAGTTCCATTTTCCACTCTTCTGTACCTAAGATAATTAGGAAAGTGTTTTTAGGAAAATCCATCATTATTTCTCTCTTCGGTCATAAATTTGTTTTATTCACAAAACTGTGTTTTTTGAAAACATTTTCAAATTTTTTTACTATGTTGTTTGAAAGAAATATCTACCCATATTTCACTATTTTAATAAAAAATGTTTTTAATGGAATATCCTTTTCATTTTCTGATCAATAATCTTTTCAAAAAAATTTACTGTGAAAATGGAATGTTCATCATGTATGGATTTACACAAATTCATTTCCTAAAAGAATCATTTGAATTTTTAAATGGGTATTTTTAGAATGATGTTTTTTATAATGTTTTATAAATTAATTTTTTTAAAGTGGTTTCCAAAGAAAAATATTTTAAATATTTTCTTATATTTTTCAAATCAGTTTAAAATGGTTTTCAAAGATTCTTTTATAAGTTCTCAAGGCCATT
The DNA here is from genome assembly GCA_963277665.1 of Viscum album. Lineage (NCBI taxonomy): Eukaryota > Viridiplantae > Streptophyta > Magnoliopsida > Santalales > Viscaceae > Viscum > Viscum album. The sequence continues at coordinate 509,594,457 of OY728141.1, read as the reverse complement.
TCCAATGGTATTTTTTTCTGAATGTTTATGTTTGAAAAAAAATAAAAAAACAAGTATTTTTTGCACCAGAAATTATATTTATGAATTTTCATGATTCCTATATATGTTTTTAAAGAAGTTTAAAAGAATGGATTTTGATAACGATATATGTATTAAAAATTTATTTTCAAAGTAATGTTATGTCTCAAGTGTTATTTCAAAATACTTCTCAATATAATATGATATAATTTTATATAAATTATGATTTACTTGGTTATGATCCATTAAAAACATTCTTACTACTGATTTAATGGTTTATGATTAAGATGAAAAGTTGTTTATGAACCCTGTTTCTCTTCCATGGGTTATACTATGATAAAATTATCATGGAAATCACTTCATTTAATGTGTAATTATATGATGAAATGATTATTAAACCTATATATTTTCCATAGGAAATGATATGACAAAATTTTTATGTCACCCATTTTATTTCATGGGTTATGATATGATGTTTACTAATCCGATATCTATTTTTTATGATTCATGAAGTGATGAGTTTTTTATTATCATATGGAACACATGTATTTGATTTCCTGATGTGATAGGTGGGACCAATATCTCCCTACAATTTATTGGGTATGGATTTATATATCTATGAGGTATATACGTCCTTAATGAGGAGTGAAATCAGTGCAGAAATAAAAGGTTGTAAAAAGGAGTGAACTCAAATTAAAAATGCAGGGCTAGAATAAGGGGTGATCTCATTTCAGAAATATATTGATGGGGGGAGGAGTGCAATTAGTTCTATAATAAAAGGTTACAACCATAGTTGATCCTGGTTAAGTAATATATGGATAGAATGGGGGTGATCCAATTTTAGTAAAGGACGATGTCGACTAATATAGTCTTGTGAGTGGACCTTGACAACTAATATGGTTTAGGGAGAGAACATGTTCTTCTAAGACGACCTTGGAATTAATCCCTGACTACTATAGATATAATTTTTTTTAATGTGTCTTTCACAATTATATATCTTGTTATTTTGTTATATTCTTATAGATTTTTCTTTATATTTATTTATGATTCAGGTTTAAAATTGGCCTATATTTATTCAATGGATCTAGATTATGATCTTTAATATAAATGTTGTGATATTCTAATTTTAAGATCGTTTTCTCATACCCTTATGCTCATGTTATGCTTACATAACTCCTTTGCTTACCCTTTTTAAGAATTTAATCCCACGCATTTCTTGAATTTCATTTCCACATTTTATGAACAAATGTTTTATGATGGAGTTCTAAATTGGAAGATATTTAAGGGAGATGATGAAGATATTTGAACTTGGTTAGAAGATTATATTTCCATGTTTACAAATACACTAAACTATTACAGTCCTCGGGCATGTATTTGTTTAATGTTTTGAATATTCATCTAAAATGATATAATATCCATGTATGATATGCTTGATCTGATGTAGTTGCTATAAAATAATTTTTTATTCAAACTCTTGGAAACTAGGATGATAAAACTATAGTTATATCCCTAGGGATATTTTTAAGGATATTTATAGGGACTTTCTTATGAATAAACCTATTGTATAATATATTTAAAATAAGTTTTCATGACTTAGGAATCCTATAAGTAATTTTTCTTGATTATGTTGTGTTTATCTATGATAAGTTTTTCTCACTCTATGATTTTTGGTTTCAGTCAATGGAGGGAACAAGAAGGACATTTTTAAACAATGAATGATTCATATGCTGAAAGTATAGCCGTTATGAAAATCAATTTACTAAGTGGAAATATCATAATGTTAATCCGTAAAGTGGTACTAGTATTGGTAATACTGTTGAAAATAAAGGGACCCCAAACAACATGTAAAAGGTATGGGATGTTATAATTGTATTGTTTACATTAAATTTAAGAAGCATGATTAGATTGATACTAAGGAACCAAATGACATGATTCATATTTCAATTTCTAAGAAATTGGTATTAACGAATAAGATGATGAGGCTTGAGTAATGGTTTAAGAATAAAGTTCGATTGTTGAAGTGTATATGTTTTTGAATTTAAAGATTATTTTATAATATTTATGAAATATTTAAGTATTTTATTAATAATTGTATCATTTAAGATCTAAAATCATATATTTAATGGTGTTGAAGGCATAAAAAAGTGATTTAATGGAAAGGTGATGTTCAGTGAAAACACATGATTAAGGGAAAATAAATGTTAATATATTACTTATTTTAAAATATTTATGCTTCGATAAATATATGTTGGATATTAATAAGTAACTTTTATGGTATTGATTACCGTGAAACTAATTAAAGATTATTAACATGTGGTTTTTGTTATCATTGATGATGTTTAGAAACATTTTTTGATTTAATTAATAAATGAAATAAAAATTTAAATTAAGAAGAATGCATGTTTTCAATAAGGAATTATGTTAATTGTAGTTATTACCATGTTTTAAGATAATTTATGATGAAGGTATTCACATGTTTGGTATATAACAAACCAAAGATACATTATTATATATGAAGGATCACTACTAAGCGGATTTTGAGAAATTTCGTTACGTTATTTCTAATATTTTAGACTTTTATATTTCTAAAGGTATATAACTTGAACCATTTATAGAATGGTTTATGTTAAACATAATATGCATTATTAGGGTTTAAAGTATTATTTGTCAATATGATGATTTTTTCATATAGGATAACATGTGCTAAGCACTTTTTTCTCATAACTAATGAAATATGGAATCACCTATCATTCTATTTATGGATCTTATGATCTACTAATACTTTAGGAATAAGAAAATCAATTCTTTTTCTTGGAATAAGAGATTAAGTGGAAATTGATCAAGGCACAAAAAAGAGCGTTATTGGACTGAAATCATGTAAGTATATCTTCTCAATTAATTATTCAAATTTATGAAAAAATATTTTTCAAATAATATTTTGTCATATTTTAATCATTTATAAAGATATCAATTAAATCTATCACACTTCTTCAGTTAACAGTTTTGTGATTGTAATGTTTTTCTCGATCACTCACATTCTTGTGATCATTGATCTTATCAATCTCTATGATTGTTTACTATTTTCTTTTGTGACCATTTTTTTCACTTTCCACCTATGTTCTCCTATGTATAAGTCTAGTTTTTCGTTACTTTGTGTAACTATTATGTTTCAAACTTTCCTTTTTTAAATAATTTTTATTATTAATTCTGTTTATGCAGGTTTATGTAAATAGAACCTTAAAGTATTAAACCATTGATAAGAAAGAAAAATATTTTTGGAAAATCATTTTAAGGGGGTATAATTTAATAACTATATATTTTGTGATTTTTTTGAATTAATTTAATTTTTTTGATATTTTTCATTTCACCGAGCACTGAAAATTGGTTTTGTTATACAAAATCACTATGTTTTTCAGGAATTATACAAAACCCCAAGATAATATTTCATTACAAAAAGACTCTTCAATTATCTTGTGGTAGAAACTAAACTTTGTTTTTCATTTGTTACACACAATAGCGAGTACATTAGATAGCTTTCAATACACGTAAGGCTGAGTTTTACTGAGCTACAACATACTATTAGTTTTTTACTAAAATAATACAATAGTTACTACCTACCTGTTAGAATGGAAGTGAAAAATAATATTAACTATTTTTTTAAAATATTATTTACAAATGTATATAAAATATATCATTTTTTTATCATTAGTTAGAAAAGAATGTGAACTATTTGAAAAAAAAAGAAATTACTTTTCTAAGAATACTATTTTTATATGTACGAACAAACTTTTATCCAAATAAATTTAAACAAATCTATATGAATTTTTTTAATAAAATTTATATATTATTCAATCAATATTTTTGATAGTCATACAACACATTTATTAGTTATAATATAAGAATGAATCCATTTTTATGAATAAAATGATGTATTTTTCTAAAAGGTATGTTTACCACCTTTTATTAGAAAACCCATTTTAAATATATATTTTGATAATTTCATAATTTTTATTTTAAATATTAATATTAATTTTTGAATGTTTAAAATAAAACATTACTTTGGTTAAATTTTTGGTATTTTTCAAAGAATTTTCATTTTTTGAGGAATAGTTAAAAATACTAAATATTATTTCAAAACTGTTTTTTCATCTAATTTTTTTATATGGTAAAATTATATATTATTTCATTTGAAAAGTAAAATTATATAAATAATAACTGAATTAATACAATTTAGGTAACTGTTAATAATTCCACTTTGAAATTGGATATAAAGACATTTTAAGCTTTTGGACTTTTTCGCTTTCAAACCCTGTTTTCACGACATGCCTGCATGATTAATTTTAAATTAATTTTTTTTCACTTCTATTGTTTTAATTAGAAAAAATAGAAAAAATATTTTTAATCATACTAATATATAATATATATTATTTTAATCTTAGTTATTGACCAAAAATATTATTGAAAGTAAATAAAATTAATTACAATGATTAAGGTAATAATTAGTTTACTTATTGGTTAAACATTAACACAAGGGGAAAAATACCATAGAAAATGTATAAATACATTTTATAGAACTATTTAGACCATATAATCCCTTTTATATAAAATTTAAAATTATTTTTGGAAATTGATGTATTGGAGACCTCTCAATAGTGTTTACCATTTTATATCTACAATAATTCCACTCATCCACCACTATAAAAGAGAAGTCACCCCCTCACTTACACGCACCTCTCAATACACTATTTATTATCTGAAACTAGACCAGATGATATCACAACATCAATAATCTCAAACTGTAATCCTAAAATTGGGAAAAAATTAAACCATGTCAATATTTTGGTGCAAACTAAAAGGAATTATCCAAAGAAGAGGTAACATCCCTCCACAAGATATTTTGTTTTATTTTCGTTCTCCACCTCATCAATTATACTTATTACATTATAACATAATAACCATAGTATCCTAAATATACTAATATGTTTTTATTCTAAGGGTTCAACCCTCAACTACACATTATATTATCAAATATGTAACGAACGTATATTTCTTGTGTACAATAGACAACCGTCTCTCGAAAAATATATCATTTGTTCTTACTTTAACACCTCTCATGGTTAGGAATTTTGATGTAAATACTATATTTATATGATATATGTTTTATTTATGATGTATTTATCCTTTTTTAAATATTACATAAAACATACCTTTAGGTTTTTTATTTTTTGTAAATATGATAACATCGTTTATAGACGTGTGGATTACCATATCCTCAAAGTGATTTGATTCATTCACACAGTACATTGAATGTATTACCGATGGGTTTAGTAACATTATATTATATATATTAAATAACAATTCTACTTTAATGATAATATATATATATTTATTTCATTTAATTTCTTTATTTCAATATGACAATAAAACAGAAACATTCTTCAAGCAAACATATGGATTAACACTCCATAAATATAGTATTCCATTTCAAATTTATTTATTTTATAGTTTAATATAAATATTTATATACTGAATTTATATGATATTTACATCATGTATTACATTAATTAAATAAGTATATAATGACTTATGTAAGAGGATCAAGAATAGAATGTCAAAACATATAAGAAAAACAATATGAATATTTCCTAAAATATATCATTAGCATGAAATTGTTAGCAAAAGGGTAATATAAAGTTTTAATAAATTAATATATGGTTTTATATATGTGAATATTTTTATTTGTTATATGTTTAATAAACTTATAATTATTATATATGAGGTTTTTATCTTTACAAAGAATGACAATACTTAATGTAAGGGTTTTTTCTTATCTCACTTTTATTACTATGAGAAATATTCATTACTCACTACTTGTTTCTTTTTTGTGGTGTATATAATTCCAATGAATTTATTATATGGTACTAAAAATTAATATTATGATTATTTACATATCCCTTTTATGATTTTTCTTTCATGGGTTTTTTGTTCAAAAGTTACCAAATCGATAAAGTACTTTTTGTCTCAATTTTCCTTCATAAAGACACATGTCATGTTGTGCACCTATATTTTTATATGAGGTATATATACTAAACATTAAAATTTTATTTAATAAATATAATTAATTAAATTATATGTTAATCTTCATGTAATTATATTATGTCCATAGTATTATGATTCAATTTTACCAAATTGGTAATGATTTATTTCTACAATATCATTGTTTACCGCGATTGTATATGATTATTCATCCATTGATAAAATATTCTGATCCATATCTCAGTAAATAACATGATTTTTCTTATACTATTGTTATCCATGATATCTCTATGTTTTAGTCCCATTTTTTCCACTCTTTTTTACTTAATACAATTAATAATGTGTTTTAAATAAAATTAAACATTATTTCTCTCTTCAACCAGAAATTTCTTTTATTCAAAAACCCAAGTTTTCAAAAGAAAATTCAAAAAAAACTATGATTTGTAAAAAAAATTTAACCATGTTTTAACTTCTTGATAAAAATCGTTTTTGAAAGTAATCTCCTTGTTTTTTCTGATCAAGGTGAAGGTTTCGGGCATAGCGCAACTTGAGTTGGTATTGTACCCAAATTTGATTTTTTCCATGATCAATGATTATTCCAGGATCAATACGACGATAAACGCAAGTCTCCATGAAATATAATCAATGATTTAGAAAAATAAGAAAGAGGACTGAAACCTTAGAGAGGATCTTGCAAATCACGTTTATAACTTATTTAATTAATTTCATAAAGAAAAATAATACTTGTATCTTTGTTATTTTTAAATGTTATTGATGTTGATTGTCTATAATGACCCTTCTGGATTATCTTGTTGCGCTTGTAAGGATCCAAACTAGAATAACTCTAGTGGTGATCCACACGTGCTCCGATGGCTTCCGGTCGACAAAGCTCGTTCTTCGGCTGCTATCACGGCGAAGTGAGTTTCTTCTGTCGGTCGTTCTTGATCTCTTATTATTTAGACTTGAAGAATGTCTCTCATTATTGAGAAGGGGGAGAAGAGGATTCGAGAGAGAAATTTTTTGTCTCAACAATTCTCAATTCACCAGGCATGTGGTGTGGTGTCTGGCACAACAGGTGTACATGCCTATTTATATACATGGAATATCAATTACAATATTTAATTATATATAAACAATTAATTACATTCATGAACTTAGAGAAAATCCGTGAATTTAATAATAATATTGGGTCATTATTTATGATTCACTAACTTGAACGAAATGGAATTATAAACAAAATTCCGCATAATAAAATAATAAAATTGTTTTGTTAATTTGGGCCAACTAGTTAAATAATTTTTTACCGTCTTTCAAATAATTGTTTTACTACTAGACCAACCTTGGTATGCTCAAACTCCAATTCCATTTATTGAACACCCAATAAATAAATAAATAATTTATTCTCTTAAATAAATATTTTATTCACAAACATGTAAAAATATTTATTAAATTTTTAATAAAATAATTAAATATATTTAATTTAATTTATGCGATCATTGTAACTTGAATAAAATTATTCCACGATCATGAGAATAATATTGATTTCATTAATTAAATTCAAATATAATTTAATTGAGACCAATAAAAGCACTTATTGTGTGACCATCAAGGATTATTTCTCATTAACATTAGGTGGTCTTGCCTAAATTCCAAGCATACTGTCTAGAAATGGGTCAAAGAACCCAAGAAAAAGAATGTAAAGTCCCAACAACGATATCCACATATGAATGCTCGCATGGTAATATAATCCCTTTGTCGTAATATCTCATCAAGAAAGATTCATGATTATGTCATCAAATTTTATGCTTGATACGCCGTTCATTGACTACCTGAAATAAACTTCTTGTTAAACCATAGCCATGGAATTTCGCGCAATGGTTCTATTTAAATTAAAGGGATGAGATATCAACTTCCATAAATGGAAGGGACAAATCCTTCCTCGACTTATCCATTAATAAAATGTCACTCTTGATGCACCAAACATACCCTACATCCCACCAACTGTCTGCATGACAGTTTTCCTCAGTAAATCCAAGTGTGTTAGTCAAGACATGTACAAATGATAATCTTAATGTCTAAGAATCATTTCACATACTCACCGATTGAAATATCTGATGACACCAAAACATTTGGAATTCCCACTAGCGGGTCTGTTCTCATAATCTCCTTTCTTGGAGATTACCATGTGCGAACTTCATGAGAGGAAGTCTCATATACTTTCGAGTACTCGCACCTGATGGTCTGCATGCTATGTGTCCCATCATAGCAAGTCATCCAACCATATAAATGTATTTATGAATATTGTTATATCATTTAAAGGTTCTCATCATATTGGGGAACTTCCATGACCTTATCAATGCAACAAATACTCTCTGTAACGCCCCAAACCTAGATTCCCAGAGTCGATGCATTATTTTAATACATTGGCATGATTACAAGGAATAAGGTCTCGAAAGACTGATCAATTTTTTAGTCTTGGAAATTAGATTACATACATGAATGTTATATTACACCTTCTATCATTTAACACACAAAAAAGTAATCCTTTGAGAACTCCATTTTTCCCATAGATTAACCCTGCATGTTAAACTTAAAACACTTCATGGGATCCTGGGAAAATAAAACATAAGATAGGGGTGAGATCAGATGCTCAGTAAGTGTAAATAATTTAGCGTAAGCTATAAACAATTAAGGAAATATGTTTAATAAAAATAATAACCATTTAAACATAAACATGGACATAATATGGAAAAAATTAATCAAACATTACAATATAAACAAGCACATGGATATTATACTAGTCGAATAATAACATGTAACAACTAATTTCATAATGAGGGAATGCATAGTACCAGATTTTAATTTCTATGTTAAAGCCTTGTTCCAGGACCTAGGGGCTAACTGTAACCGGGCCCCCAACTCGGAGAGACTCTATAACCGAACTCCAACACGGAGATCCTCTGTCACCAGACTCCAACCCGGAGAACCTCTGTAACCGGACTCCAACCCGGAGGGTCTTCTATAATCATACCCCAACCTGGGTGGCTTACATTTACCGGTCCCCAACCTAGAACATACAAGTCTAATACATTCGTTGTAAGAATAGGTTCAAATATAAAATAAACATTCATATTAAAAATAGCATACGAAATGCCAATACTTTATCTATAAAACATGAATCGTATAAAAATAACACATCCACAGTCATGAATATCATAAAAAATTCAATACAATATGGAAGATTTTCATCATAATAAATCAACTTGAAAAATGTTTAAAATCCCTCAAAGGATGTTGACATAGATGAAAATGAGCAGTAAAATTCTTTGAGGGAAATACCCTTTTTTCATGAAATCATTTAAAATTCTCATAATTTATAATATTAGTCATTTAAAAGGGATTTTTTTTGAATCAAACTGTCCCATACCACTTTGAAACTTTTTAAATTAAATAACATTTCAGGACATTCTTGTCCATATAAATAAATCTTTAAAATCATTTTGAAAACATAGCCATTAATTAAAAGGGATTAGAAAGATAAATCATTAAAACATTTAAAATGATAATCTAGTTAAATAGACCCTCCCATAAAACCTTCAAATATTACTTTTGAAATCTTTTTTATAAAAAATGGGTATCTATGATATGTATGTCCCAGAAAATACTTACACATGAACAATCTCGGATAATAATGAGATTGAGGAAATAACCCTTACATCGTTGTAATCAATCGAGCTGTATAAACAATTGTCAATAACCACAAAATAAATCAAATAATATCATGTATAAAAATAGAATCATGATAATATATATCAAATGGCAGTACGAAATACACCACATGCAACAAATATGTGTTGAACAATGGAAATCTCACAGAATTAAAATTGAGATAAGAAACCCCTTACCTTGTACTTTCCTTTAGTCGATGGTACGTTTAACCTCCTATATCAAGAATGTACTATGTTATTAAATTATTCCATAATCATATTAATATTTATGATATCATACTTGATTCAATTATGACTTTATACTACCCATTTTATAATAATTTTCAAGTCAAATTAACATTTCGGGTAATAATCGCATTCTTTTTTGTACGAGTTTTAACTTGTTGTTCTTGATTGTATCACATAGATCATGGTTTAAAAACATCCATAATATAAAACATCATATATATTTAGAATATAAATATTTATAATAGACATATATATATATATTGGAAAACACCGTTTTTGGAGACGGTGGGTCGTACATACGTATAAACGTTGTTTCCGTTTTCATAACGTATTGAACAGAACAAAGTGAATAGGATATATGTAAGTAAATAAATATATATATTTATATATATAGTATCATTATTATTTCATATATTACATACTGATTAATGATATATATTTTATAATCATCTTTGAATGGTGAACGTGGAAATGAATCTCATTGCGTCGTGGAGACTGTAATCCGTACGTACGCACGAGCGAAAATATCATTATATTTATGGATAAATAGTATTTAATTGGATGGTATATCATATATACAGAATAATTTACATGTTATATTTATTATTTACATCAGTTATACTCATTATTATTCCCATAAAAATAATGAAGTGTTTGAATAACAAACTACACCACGATGTGGAGACGGTAAACTGTACGTACGCACGTATGGTGACTTAGTAATACATTGGTTCGATAGAATAATGAATATGGATGTACCATTTTTATAATAACATCACTATATGTAGGAGATACTTGAGATATTATTTTACAATGTAAACAATAAATAAAGAGGAAGTGGAAAAATAAAAGAACTTGAAAGAGGCGATGAAATATTTATCTCTTCTTCGGGTTCATCCTTTTGATTTGAACAAAAGGGATCTTTTGGTCAGCTTTCGGACCAAATTATCATCTCTAGGATAAAGGGAGGATAGTTGATAGTATATTTGGGTAGGGTTTTTCTGATCTAAATGGATTTAAATGTGTTAATTTGAGATAAGGGGCAGTGCCCTTTTATAATAGGGGTGAGGGGAACCATAGGAAAAGATTGAAATATTATTTTATAATAAATCATATTCGGTTTATAATGGCTCAAAATTGATTAATTTAAAAGCTAAAGTGGGGATGGGTTTAAATTATATCAACCAATAGGTTTTAGACAAGTTTAGGTTACCATTTTAACCTTATCTTTTATATTTAACTCAAAGTTAAATAATTTAACTTTTACCCTGTCTTCTTGTATTCTTACACTATATGGTTAATAAACATACAATAAACATCTAAGAGAACCTCAAGTGGTTCATTAATGACATATATAATATTATTTAACCCTTTAGGAGGAACCTTATATTTTTAGAAATATTATATCAACCAATAATATAGTAATTGTTTAAAAAATTAAATTATGTCAATTTTTACACTATTTGGTATTTTGTTTTTCTGAAAGTCTTAACAACCTTATCACTTCGGAAAAAAGTTATAAAATCCACCCTAACATTTAATATTAACCTAGAAAATTATTTTAATTCATCAAAAGTCTCAAATTACATTTATTCGGATATTTATAATATTAATTTGTTTAATAATTCATTAATAAAGTAATTATTGCATCATCTTTGTGTAATAAATAAATTAAATAATTTAATTTCTAGACATTATAAATAAAATAAAATTATGTAGGAAATATTTTTATATTTATATTAAGAATTTATAGTCTAATTTATCTTATGTATAACTCTATATTAAAATGTTTTAGTTATTTAAAATTGAATTTAACCCTTTTAACTCTTCATTAAATTAAATAATAAGAAATGTCCTAATCTAATCCAAGTGGACCTAAAGTATCATATTTTATTGCTAAGGTTTTTTTGGTTGAATTACACTTATCCAATATAATTAGGATATATGTTAGGTTAATTATAATATCATTTTTACCCTTAATTACCCAATTTCTTTTTAACTGTCGTAAATAAAAGTAAAAAGTTACTATTCACCAAAAATTAATTTCATCTTATTGGACCACGTTTTACTTACAGATATTAACTATTTCTATCGGATTTTTTAAATTCATCTCACATAAGAAGTAAAATTACGTTTTATAAAAATTTGCAAATGCTCCTAAGAGGTAAGTAAAAGACGGTAAAAAGTTCGATAAGATTTTATATATCTAAACATGTAATAAAATGAATCCAATGAATTATGGTGAACATATATAGGTATTATGAATCTATTTTTACATAAAATAAATTAAAATAAAATACCCAATTTGTTAAATAAAAAAGTCGGTTTTAACTAATAACACAGTGTTTTTTCACTATTCCTAAAAAATTGAATGTTTTTAAAAAAATACCAAAAGTTCACCCTAAGATAATTTTGATATTCTGAATTCAAAAATGAAGTCTATTTTACCAAATTAAAAACATATAATTTTCATTTATAAATTTAAAATTTATTCTTGTCGTCAAAACCCAAAAAAACGGGTTTTTAAAAAGTAAAAAACTATGAAAAGATTGACATGTGTTTATGTCAATTTTAAATGTAAAATTACATATAATGAAATAAATTGTATTAAAAGATAAAAATATAATCTACTTATAATTCCAAATAATTAAAATTCAATGTTTTTCAATATAAGTTATTATGATTAAAAAAATTTTAATTTTAATTTAGTAATTTTCACTATTCATCAAAATATGAAAGTTTTCAAAAAAGTACCAAAAATTAATCAAAACATAATTTTTATGTCCTGATTCTAAATAATAATTTAATTTCATTAAATTGAATATATAACTGTGAAACATTGGATTTAATAAGGGTTCTCCATAAAAAGGCATAAAACTGCATTTTTTTGAAAAATACCTCTTTTATCTAAAAAATTGAATTTTTATTGTATTATGACTAAGAAACACAAAAGATGAATTTTAAAATTTTATAGGATATATATAAAATTTAAAATTTGGTGGCCTCAAACATGGTGGGCTCGAACACGGTGTTGCGTGTAGCGCAAGTTATTGAAATACTTTGAAGAGATAACATGCTATGAAATCTTCGGGTGTTACATTCTTACTTACTTTAATAAATTGAATCCTCATAGTTTGAATTTGTTTCTTTGAAAATATAAGGTTAAAATATAAAAATACATTTGTGGAAAACCCACAATAGAAATTGGGTTAATAAATTAAGTCTTAATAAGAGGTAAAATGAAATGAAAATGTCACCCCCAAATTATGATCTCAATTAGGAGAACATTGGTGTTAATTAGAGACACATAATAAGAGGAAAAACATAAATATTTATAGAGAGTGATTGAGGTCATAAATCAAAAACAAGTGTAATATTGAGGGCCTCAAAGCCATCAATCTATGATGATTTAATATATAGTTGGTTCAAAAACACATAAGGTATTAGGATAACTAATTTTTGGTTTTAAGATCACTTCCCTAATGTTTAAGAATTAATTTATTCATAGAATAAGAGGAAAAATATAAATTTGAAAAATAGAGTTTCATCCTTTAATTAATTCCTACCACAAACTCATCTTTCACTCAAAAGATAATATAATTCAAAAATATATTATTTATCCTATCGTATAGGGTTCCAAAAATAATGAATTTATAATTCATCTATCATAATATTTAAAAAAATACATTATACAAACAAGGATATCACATATGCCAATGGGAGGTGATCCACCCTTTTCGCCCTTCGGTTGTGGATTCAAGTCTCACGGCCTTGCCGGACGCGACTGGTTGTCGCCCGACCTCTAGGTTGTCCTAGTCATAACAATCCATAAATAATCTTAACAATAGTATCCAATTTTAAACTTATTCCATTCCATCCATTAGGCTTATCTAAAATAATTCTATCCAAACTCACATTCCAAAATTTATAAGGAAGTTTTGTAACACCTCGACCCGAGTTACCCAGAGTCGGTGCATTATTTTAATACATTGGCATGAATACAAGTAATCAAGTCCCGAATGACCGATTAGTATAGCAGTCTTGGAAGATATATTACATACATGAATGATACATTACACTTTATAACATAAAAAACAACATAAATAATCCTTTATGAGCTCCATTATTCCTTTGGATTAACCCTGCATATCAATCAAAATACACTTCTTGGAATCCTGGGAGAAATAAAACATAGAAAGGGGTGATATCAAATGCTTAGTAAGGGTTTTAAATAAAGCGGAAACATTCATAAATAAGAATAAAAATTTAAGTCAATGTATAAAACTAAAACAAAATCCTTTTCAATATAAACTTCATCATAATATGGAAAAAATGAAATAATTCCATTTACTTACTCACATGGATACTCTACTAGTTGAATAATCACATGCAATATCAATAGCCACTTTTATAATGATGAAATGCATAATGATAGACTATCATAACCACATAGTCAAGGCCTTTTCCAACACTAAAAATAACATTTTTTCAAGGCCTTGTGCAAATACACTAGTTTGTCTAATTAGACCCACTGATGCATCGAGGAGCTATAGCGGGCTCCACCTGTCACTTACTAAGTCCAATTCATTCCACATAAGAAAATATTTAAACATAACATAAACATAAGTATTAAAACTGGCATTCGAAATGTCATTACATTACCTATAAACCATTAATGGTATAAAAATAACACATCCATATTCAAACATATCACAAAACCTTAAATACAATATATAATATTTGTATCATAATAAATCACCCTCAATCAAAAATAATATCCAGTAAAGGATGCTGACATAGTTAAAAATGATGAGTAAAACTTTTTAAAAGAAATCTCCTTTTTGTAAAATCATTTAAAAGTCACACATTTATAAAGGAAGTAATTTAAAATATATTATTGAATCAAAGAATCCCATACTAGTTTGAAACTTTTGAAAAGAATAATCAATTTAAAACATTCATGTCCATTTAAATAAATCCTTAAAATCATTTTGAAAACATGGACATTAATTAAAAAGATTTAGAAAGATAAATCTTTAATACATTTAAAATTCGGATCTTGATAAAGAGTACCGTTCACAAATCCTTAAAATATTCATTTTGAAATAATTTTTATGAAAAATGGACATGGATGATAAAAAGGTCCCAGTAAATACTTACACAAAAACATTCTCGGATAATAATGAGATTGAGGAATTAACCCTTACCATTTTGGTAACATACGAAACATACACCCCATGAAAGAAGTATCCTACAATGAATATGTAAATACACATAAATTAAAGTGTATTACACAGTAAATACTATTATGGGAAGTACATACACCACACCAAAGGTAATAGTGGAAATATGGAATTAATCTCACATGAATAAGGAGTGAGATTAATACCCCTTACCTTGCACTTTCCTTTAGTCAAGGGTACATTTAACCTCCTATATGAAGACCGTAGTATGTTATTAATTTATACCAGAACCATATTAATATTTATGATATCGTACATTATTCATATATTACTTTATACTTCCCATTTAATAATAATTTTCAATGTTAAATTAACATTTCGGGTAATAATCAATTTCATTATCGTATGTGTTTTAACTTATTACTCTTGATTGTATCACATAGATCATGATTTAAATACATCCAGAATATAAAACATGATTTATATATCATATATATTTAGAATATAAATATGTATAATAGTCATATATATGAAATGGAAAACTCCGTTTATGGAGACGGTAGTCTGTACGTACGCATAAACGTTGTTTCCGTTTTCATATCGTATTAAACGGAAGTAAGTGAATAAGATATATGTAAGTGAATGAATACATACATACATATATATATATATATATAAATTTATATATCTCTAGTAGCATTATCATGTCTTATATTATATACTTATTAGTAATATATTTTTATAATCGTCGATAAATGGTGAACATGGAAATGAATCTCATCGCGTCGTGGAGATGGTAATTTGTACGTATGCACGAGCAGAAATATAATTTCCTTAAAGGTGTGGAATTGGATGGTATGTCATATATACAGAATCTTTATCATGTTATATTTAATATTTACAAAAATTACACATCATTATTATACCCATCAAAATAATAATTTATTGAATAACACTTACACCACGACGTGGAGAGGGTAAGTCGTACGTACGCACGTATGGTGACATGGTATTAAAAGGATGGATAGAATACTTAATATGGTTGTACCATATTTAAAATAACATCACAGTATATATAAAATACTGGATTTATTATTTTATAATGGAAACAACAAAGAAAGAAGAAGTGGAAGAAGGAAGGAACTTGAATGAGGGTGGTGAAAACATTACCTCTTCTTCGGGTTCTTCCTTTTGATTTGATCAAAAGGGATCCATAGGTTGCATTTATGATCAAACTAAGGCCTCTGGGATGAATTGAGAGAAGTTGATAGTATATTTGGGCTGGGTTTGGCTGAGCCAAAAGTCATTGGTTGTGTGAATTTGAGAGGAGGGGAAGTGCCCTTTTATAAGACGGGTGAGGGGCACCTTTGGAAAAACATAAAATATTATTTTGTAATAAATAAATATTCGGTTTATAATGGCTTTTAAGTGACTTATTTAGAGGATAGGGTGGGTATGGGTCACAATACTCTCAACCAATAAGTTTTAGACAAGTTTTGGTTACCATTTTAACCTAATAATTTAGATTTAACTCTAAGTTAAATAATTTAACTATTCCCGTGTCTTCTTGTATTCTTACACAATATGGTTAATAAACTTACTATATACTGCCAATAAAACCCCAATTGGTTAATTAATTTTTTATATATTATTTTATAATACTTTTGTCCAAACTTTAGTTTTTTAGGATCATTATAGCAATTAATAATATAATATTTGTTTTAAAAACTATTTTATGTCAATTTTGACACAATTTGGTATTTGTTTTTTGTTAAACTAATAACAGCATGATTAATTCAAAAACAACACATGAAATCAATACTAACATGCCATAGGCACCTATAAAATTCGTGGATGTCATAAAAACTTTGAAATTATATTTATTTTAATAATTATAATACCATTTATTTGATTCTTTCACTAATAAGGTAATTACAACATCATCATTGTGTCACTAATAAATTTAATTCTTTAATTTCTAAAAATTTTAAATAAAATACCAATATGTAGGAAATATTTTTATCTTTCTAATTGATATTTATAGTCGAATTTATCTTATGTATAACCCTATATTAAAAATGTATTAGTTATTAAACATTGATTTCAACTCTTTTAACTCTTCTTTAAATAAAATAATAATAAATTTCTTAATCTAATAAAAGTGGACCTAAAGGGTAATATTTTATTCATAAGGTTTTTTTGGTCAAATTAAACATATCTAATAGAATTATGACATGTGTTATGGTAATAATAATATTATTTTTACCCTTAATTAAACTATTTTCTTTTAACCATGGTAAATAGAAGTATAAAGTTACTATGCACCAAAAATTATTTTTATCTTATTGAACCACATTTTACTCCTTGATATTAACCCTGTCTCTTAGATTATTTAAATTCAACTCACAGAAGCAGTAAAATTATGTTTTATGTAAATTTGCAAATGCTCCTAGGAGATGGGTAAAAGGTGGTAAAAAGTTTGATAAAATTTCTATATATCTGAATTTATTATAAACTAACTCCAATGAATTAAATTGAACTTATATAGGTATTATGTATCTTTTAAACCTAAAATAAATTTAAATAAATGGTCGGTTTTAACCAATAACTCAGTTTTTTCACTATTCATCAAAAATTGATGTTTCTCGGAAAAATACCAAATCATCTGCCTAATAAATATTTGATAGTCTGAATTTAAAAATTATGTCTATTTTACCAAATTCAAAACATAAAAGTTGGATTAATTAATTTAAAATTAATTCTCAGTGTCAAAACCAAAAGGCATATTTTTAAGAAACAATATCTATCAAAAGATTGGCACTTGTTTATGTCCAATTTCAATGTGAAATTACTTACAATTACCATAATTAGATTAAATGGTAAAAATATAATCTATTTTTACTTGAAAACCATTAAATTTTATAATTTAACACTATATATTATTTGGATTAAAAATTTTATTTTCAGTTAAAATATAGTATTTTTCACTATTCACCCAAATATGAAATTTATCAGAATTACAAAAAAAATGTACTGAAACTAAATTCATATGTCCCGATTCTAAAGAAGAAGTTTATTTTGTCAAATTGAATATATAAATGTTTCAAATATTTGATTTAAAATGGGTTCACCATTAAAAGGCGGTAAAAGTGCATTTTTTGAAAAATACTTCTTTTATCTGAAAAAAATGAATTAGTTCTTACATTATGTGTAAGAAACTAATAATATGGATTCTAAAATTATAAGAATTTTATATAGTTTAAAATTGAGTTAATAGTATTCATAACTGCATTTGAACGGCTAGTTTGGTAAGTCGTGGTGCGCTTGAACTCGATGTTGCGTGTAGTACAAGTTATTGAATTACTTTGAAGAAATAAGGTACTATGAAATCTGGGGGTGTTACATTCTTCCCTCCTTCAATAAATTGTGTCCTCAAAATTTGAAATTTTTCATCAAAAATAAAAGGTTGAAAATAGAAAATACCTTTGTGGGAAAACCAACATAAAAAATAGGGTTAATAAAATTTAGTCTTAATAATAGGAAAAGGGGGATGAAAAGTCACCACCAAAATATAATCTCGATTAGGAGAACATTGGTGGAAATTAGAGACACATAATTGGAGGAAAAAAGTAAATATTTATAGAGTGTTATTGAGGTCATCAGTAACACACAATCGTAGAATTGAGGGCCTCAAATCCATCAGTCTATGGTGATTTAAAATATCATCGGTTCAACAAACCATAAGGTATGAGGATAACCTATTTTTTGTTTTAAGAATCCTTACATAATCTTTACGAATTTATTTCTTAATATACTAAGAGAATAAAAAAATATATATTAGACAAGTAGAGTTCCATCTTTTAACTGATTTCTACCACAAACTCATTTTTCACTCTAAAAGATAATAGAACCTAAAAAAATATTCTATTTATCATATTCGTTTAGGGTTTCAAAAAAATGAATTATTAATTCATCTACAAGACCCTTTAAAAAACTACATTATTCAATCAAGGACATCACGTGGGTCAGTGATAGGTGATACACCCTTCTCACCCTTCGGTTGCTGGTTCAAGTCTCGCGGCCTTTCCAGAAGCGACGGGTTGCCGCCCGACCACCGGGTTGTCCTTTTTATGGCAATCCAAAAATAACGTTAACAATAGTATCCAATTTCAAACATAATCCATTCCAGCCTTTACAATTATCCAAAATACTTATATCCAAACTCTCAATCCAAAATTTATAAGGAAGTTAAACATAATGAGGATCCTTTTTTCCAGGTAATAACATGTGAACGCATTCTTCATGTATTATTTTACAACAACGCAACATCCTAAATTACCAAAATCAATCATCTCTTATTTTGAAATCAGTACCTCATTTTCAAGACCATATTAATGATTACCTTTCCTTACACCATGTATTTTCAAAAATGTGTGGCTTACTATTAAGTCACTTTTCTTAGAACCATATAATCTCAAATCTTCAGTAAAATAGTACTGTAGTACAACCCTTATTTATCTCCATAATTTATGTAACCAGTATACTGTTGGTAAAACAGTCAAACAAAATAATTATATAATAACAATATAAAAACACTAGTCATTCATCTTTATCTGAGGTAGTATCATAACATGATTTTTATCCAATAACATCATTTGTGATATACTCTTATGAATGGGAAATTGATTTGTGTAGTGTCCCAACACCTTACAGATGAAGCATTTTCCATTTGAATATATATTTTTACCCTTGCAATCACGTACATGGTGTTCTTTTTTCTCCAAAATCATAGGAAACTAACATTCCCTTTAAGAATTTACCAGGTTGATTCTTTCCATAGTTATCACTTATGGGTAAATCCTTCTTTTCCCTCTTCCCTTTATCCATCTTTCTCTCTTCCATCCATTCTTCTCTTGCTTCTCGTCAAAGACATATGACTCAAGGAATTATTTACTTATCTTATTAACACATGATACTATTTATTCATATGTTGAGAATACATGGGAGACTATTTCCATTATAAATGTTTTCTTAATACCATGAAAGATATGATCCTTCTTACTCTTTGGATCATATGTTTTGTTGGAGTTCACATTCCTTCTATTGGGTGCCATTTCTATACACTGGCATACCCTAGGTCAGTTTATGAATCACAATTCATAATTCCAAACATGTATAATACCTAATATAAATTTAACAGTTTATGGAAATAATCCATAATCACAAAAAAAAATTCTTTAAGGAGGTATATAATCATAAAACCTTCATAGTGGATTGTAAAGAAAATGAGAAATATCCTAAGCATATCCCCCGAGAGTGTCATAACCAAGAGTGCAGCAAGACCCATTGTTGTGCACCAGTTCCCATTTGAGTCTAGATCAAAGCGGTGTTTTTAGGTTTTACCCCTAGGTACATCTGGGCCAGAGCCGCCTCTACCTGCTCGTATCCGGACATGGATCTATTGCTCGGAAAAATTAGAAAATCTCTAAAATACCAAAATTCTAGTAAGTTTTTCTATACTAATCCTTAATGTCTATCTTAGGGCTATGTTCTCTAATCAGAGTTTATCTAAACCTAGATTCCAAAGTTATTTCTAAACTTCCTATGATACCAATTGTAAAACCACGACCCCAGTTACCCAGAGTTCGTGCATTATTTTAATACATTGGAATGATTACATGGAATCAGGTCCCGAAGGACCGATCAATTTATCAGTCTTGGAAAATAGATTACATACATGAATGTAACATTACACTTTATAACAAACAAAACAACATAAATAATCCTTTATTAATTCCATTATTCCCTTTGCCTAACTCTACATATCAATCACAATAAACTTCTTGAAATCCTGGGGAAAATAAAACATAGAAAGGTGTGAGCTCAAATGCTCAGTAAGGGTAAGCAATACAGCAGAAACATTCATAAATAAGAATAAACATTTAGGGAAATGTATAAAACTAAAACAAAATCCTTTTCAACATAAAATTCATCATAATATGGAAAAAAATTAAATAATTCCATTTACTTACTCGCATGGGTTCTTTACTAGTGGAATAATCACATGGAATATCAATAGCCACTTTCATAATGATGGAATGAATTATTCCAGACTATCATGACCACATAGTCAAGGCCTTGTTCCAAGACTACAAATAAGATTTTCTCAAGGCCTTGTGACAAGAAATTTTTTTGTCTCATTAGACCTATCGATGTATTTAGGAGCTATAGTGGGCTCCACCCGTCACTTACTATGTCCAATGCATTCCCTATATAAAAAGGTTTAAACATAACATAAACATTAATATTAAAACTGGCATACGAAATGTCAATAATTTATCTATAAACCTTGAATGGTATAAAAATAACACATCCATTTTCAAACATATCACAAAACCATAAATACAATATAGAATATTTGTATCATAATAAATCACCCCTAATCAAAAATAATATCCAATAAAAGATGTTGACATAGTTGAAAATGATGAGTAAAACGTTTTGTGAGAATTATCCCTTTTCTAAAATAATTTAAAAGTCAAACATTTATAAAGGATGTAATTTAAAAGTGATTTTTGAATCAAATTGTCCCATACCACTTTGACTCTTTTGAAAATAATTATCATTTCAAAACATTCTTGTCCATTTAATTAAAACCTTAAAATCATTTGGAAAACGTGGACATTAGTTAAAGAGATTTGGAAATATAAATCTTTAAAACATTTAAAATTCGGATCATGATAAATATTACCTTTCAGAAATCCTTAAAATATTCATTTTGAAATCATTTTTATGAAAAATGGACATGGATGATAAAAATGTCCCAGTAAATACTTACACATAAACAATCTCAGATAATAATGAGATTGAGGAATTAACCCTTACCAATTTGGTAACGTACGAAACATACAACCCATGAAAGAAGTATCATACAATGAATATGTCAATACACATAAATTAAATATTATTACACAATGAATACAATTATGTTCAGTACATACACCACACAAAAGGTAATAGTGGAAATATGGCATGAATCTCATGGGAATAAGGAGTGAGATGAAAACCCCTTACCTTGCACTTTCCTTTAGTTAAGGGTACGCTTAACCTCCTATATAACGATCGTAGTATGTTATTAAATTATACCAGAACCATATTAATATTTATGATATCATACATTATTCATATATTACATTATACTAACCATTTATTAATAATTTTCATGTTAAATTAACATTTCGGGTAATAATCACTTTCTTTATTGTACATGTTTTAACTTGTTACTCTTGATTGTATCACTTAGATCATGATTTAAAAACTTCTAGAATATAAAAAATTCTTTATAAATCATATATATTTAGAATATAAATATGTATAATAGACATATATATGAAATGGAAAACACCGTTTATGGAGACGGTAGTCCGTACGTACAAATAAACATTGTTTATGTTTTCATATCGTATTGAATGAAAGTAAGTGAATAAGATATATATATATACCTCTAGTAGAATTATAATTTCATATAATACATACTTATTAGTAATATATTTTTATAATCGTCGATGAATGAGGAATTTGGAACTGAATCTCATCGCGTCTTAGAGACGGTAATCCGTACGTACGCACGAGCGGTAATATCATTTCTTCAAAGATGTTAAATTGGATAGTATATCATATATATAGATTCATTATAATGTTATATTTATTATTTACATCAATTACACATCATTATTATACCCATTCAAATAATAATTTATTGAATAACAATTATACCACGACGTGGAGACGGTAAGTCGTACGTACGCACGTATGGTGACATCTCATTTAAAGGATGGATAGAATACTTAATATGGTTTTACTATATTTATAATAACATCATAATTTATATAAGATAATTGAGTTATTATTTTATAATGGAAATAACAAAAAAAGATTAAGTGGAAGAAGAAAGAAATTTGAAAAAGTGTGGTGAAAACATTACCTCCTCTTCGAGTTCTTCCTTTTGATTTGATCAAAAGTGCTCCTTAGTTTGGATTTATAATCAAACTAAGGCCTCTAGGTTCAATTGAGGGAAGTTGAAGAAATATTCGGTGAGGGTGTGTCTGAGAAAAATGGCTTCAGATGTGTGAATTTGAGAGAAATGGAAGTGCCCTTCTATAATAGGGGTGAGGGGCACCTTTAAAAAAACTTAATATATTATTTTATAATAAATTATTATTCGGTTTATAATGGCTCCAAAGTGACTTATTTCGAGACTAAGGTGGGAATGGATCGAAATCCTCTCAACCAATATGTTTTAGAGAAGTTTAGGTTACCATTTTTACCTTATCATTTAGATTTAACTCTATGTTTAATAATTTAACTTATACCATGTCTTCTTGTATTCTTACACAATATGGTTAATAAATTTACTATATACTACCAATAAAACCCCAATGGGTCCATTAATTTCATATATATTATTATATAAGTATTTTGGCCGAACCATTGATTTTTAGGACCATTATATCAAATAATAATATTATATTTGTTTTAAAAACAAATTTATGTCAATTTTGACACTATCTGATATATGTTTTTTGTTAAAATAATAACAGCATGATTAGTTCAAAAAAAATTACATAGAATCAATAAAAACATGTCATATTCACCTATAAAATTAGTGGATGTCATAAAAACATTGAAATTGTATTTATTTTATAAATTATAATATCATTTATTTGATTCATTCATTAATAAGGTAATTACCATATCATCATTGTGTCATTAATAAATTTAATTATTTAAGCTATAAAAATTATAAATAAAATACCACTATGTAGGAAATAGTTTTAGATTCTTAGGGAATATTTAAGTCCAATTTATCTTATGTAAAACCCTATATTAAAAATAGATTAGTTATTAAACATTGATTTTAACTAATTTAACTCTTCTTTAAATAAAATAATAATAAATGTCTTAATCTAATACAAGTGGACCTAAAGGGTTATATTTTATTTCTAAGTTTGTTTTTGGTCGAATTAAAATTATCAAATAGAATTAGGACATCTGTTAGGGTAATAATAATATCATTTTTACCCTTAATTACCCTATTTACTTTTAATCGTGGTAAATAAATGTAAAAAGTTACTATTTAAAAAAAATTATTTTTATCTTATTGAACCAAATTTTACTCCTTGATATTAATTGTGTCTCTTGGATTTTTAAAATTCAATTCACAGAAGCAGTAAAATTATGTTTTATGTAAATTTGCAAATTCTCCTAGGAAGTGGGTAAAATGCGGTAAAAAGTTCGATAAATTTTTTATATATCTAAAATTATTATAAACTGACTCCAAGGAATTAATTTGACCTTATATAGGTATTATATATAGTTTTAACATAAAATAAATTTAAATAAAATAAATAATTATTTAAATAAAATGTCGGTTTTAACCAATAACTCAGTGTTTTCAATATTCATCAAAAATTGAAGTTTCTCAGAAAAATACCACTACTTTAGCATAAGCTATATTTGATAGTCCGAATTCAAAAATTATGTCTATTTTACCAAATTAAATACATATAATTTTCATTTATTAATTTAAAATTAATTCCCGTTTTCAAAACCAAAAGGCGTATTTTTAAGAAACAAAATCTATCAAAAGATTGACACTTGATTATGACCAATTTCAATGTGCAATTATTTAAAATGATCATCATTGGATTAAATGGTAAAAATAGAATCAATTTGTACTTAAAAACCATTAAATTGTATAATTTAACACCTTAAATTATTTTGATTAAAAAAATCCTTTTTAGTTAAAATATAGTAATTTTCACTATTCACCCAAATATAAATGTTATCAGAATAACACCAAAAATTTATTGAAACTAAATTCTTATGTCCCGATTCTAAATAAGAAGTTCATTTTGTCAAATTGAATATATAAAAGTTTCAAATATTTTATTTAAAAAGGGTTCACCATTAAAAGGCGGTAAAAGTGCATTTTTTTGAAAAATACTTCTTTTATATGAAAAAAATGAATTAGTTGTTACATTATGTATAAAAAACTCATAATATGGATTCTAAAATTATAAGTATTGTATATAGTTCAAAATTTAGTTAATATTATTCATAACCACTTTTGAACGGATAGATTGGTAAGTCATGGTGTGCTTGAACTTGGTGTTGCGTGTAGTGCAAGTTATTGAATTACTTTGAAAAAATAATGTACTATGAAATCTTGGGGTGTTACAATTTAAACAAAATGCAGATCCTTTTTTTCAAGTAATAAAATGTGAACACCTTCATCATGTATTCTTTTAAAACATGGTAACACCCTGAATTTCCATAAAACCTTATTTATTACATCCATGATCCCTTATTCTTTATAGAATACTGGATATATTCCTTATATCCAAAAATTTTGAATATTCCAACAATGATGAAATAAAGAAACTATTAATCAGTTCCAAGGAAGTCGAGAATATCCAATATAATTTATCCAAATCAACCATCTCTTATTCAAAAATCTCAACCACATTATTGGGACCATATTAAGTACTACCTTTCCTTCAACCATGTATTTTCGAAAAACTGTATCTTACAATTAAGTCACTTTTTTTATAACCATATAATCTCAAATCCTCAATAAAATAGTACTATAGTACAATTCTTATTTATCTCCATATTTCATATAACCAATATATTGTTAATACAATACTCAAATGAAATAAATCTATAATAACAACATAATAACACTAGTAATTCCTCTTCATATGAGGTAGTATCATTACTTGATTATTATCCAATATCAACATTTTCAGTATACTCTGATGACTGGGACATTGATTCGCGTAGTGTCCCAATGCCTTAAAGATGAATCATTTTACATTTAAAACCTTTTTCTTACCCTTTAAATCGCATACTTAGTGTCCTTTTTATCCACACTTATAACAAACTCACATTCCATTCAAGAATTTACCAAGGTAATTCATTCAACATTTATCACATATGGGAAAATCCTTCTTTCCCCACTTCCCTTTACCCATCTTTCTCTCTACCATCCATTTCTTCTCTTGCTTCCCTTCAATGCCATATGACTTAGAATATTCTTTACTTATCTTATTAACACATTATATTATTTATCAAATGTTGAGAATACATGGGAGACTATTTCCTTTCTAAATGTTGGCTTAATATCATCAATGATATGATCCTTCTTACTCTATGGATCATATGTATTGCTGGAGTTCTCATTCCTTCTACTGGGCACCATTTCTATACAATGGAATACACTAAGTTAGTTTATGAATCGCAATGAATAAATACAAACATATAAAATACCTAACATAAATTTAACAGTTTATGGATATAATCCGTAATCATAAAAATATTTTCTTTGAGGAGGTATATACTCATAAATCCTTCATAATGATTTGTAATGAAAATGAGAATTATACTAAGCATATACCACAGGAGTGTCATAACCAAGAGTGCAGTAAGGCCCGTTTTCGTGCATCAGTTCCCGTTCGATTCTAGCTAAAAGTGGTGTTTTAGGGTTTTACCCCAAGGTACATCTGTGCCAGAGCTGCCTCAACCTGCTCGTATCCTGACAGGGATGTATTGCTTGGAAAACACATAAAATCTCTTCAGTACCAAAATTCTAGAAAGTTCTTCTATACTAATTCTAAAAGTCTATCTTAGGGTAATGTGGTCTAATCAGAGTTTATCTAAATCTAGTTTCCAAGGTTATTGCTAAACATCCACTAATACCAACCGCAACACCCCGACCCTTGATTCCCAAAGTCGGGGCATTATTTTAATACATTTGAATGATTACAAATAATAAGCTCCCAAAAGACCGATTAGATTAGCAGTCTCGGAAAATAGATTAAATACATGAATGTTGCATTACACTTTCTAACATACAACAAAAAACATAATCCTTTGAGAATTTCATTGTTACCTTATCTTAACCCTACATCTCAAATATAAAACACTTCTTGGGATCCTAGGAAAATAAAACATAATAAAGGGGTGATCTCCGATGCTTAGTAAGGGTAAATAATTTAACAGAAGCTATAAACTTTTAAGGTAAGATGTTTATTAAAAACAATAGCCTTTTAAACATAAACATGAACATAATATGGAAAAAAATAAATCAAACATTACCA
This sequence comes from Viscum album, assembly GCA_963277665.1. Lineage (NCBI taxonomy): Eukaryota > Viridiplantae > Streptophyta > Magnoliopsida > Santalales > Viscaceae > Viscum > Viscum album. Next base: position 509,567,103 of record OY728141.1, on the reverse strand, counting down.
TATAAACATGAACATGGATATTCTACTAGTTGAACAATAACATGTAATAACTAATTTTATAATGAGGGAATGTATAGTACCGAACTTTAATTTCTGTGCCAGGGCTTTGTACCAGGACCTAGGGCTAACTGTAACCGGAGCCCAACTCGGAGATCCTCTATAACCAGACTCTAACCTGGAGAGCCTCTGTAACCGGACTCCAACTCGGAGTGCCTCTATAACTGGACTCCAACCCAAAGGGTTTTCTGTAACCAAACCCCAACCCAGAGGGATTACTTTTACCGGTCTCCAACCCGGAACATACTAGTCCAATACATTCATCATAAGAAAAGGTTGAAATATAACATAAACATTCATATTAAAACTAGCATATGAAATGAAAATACTTTATCAATAAACCATGAATGGTATAAAAATAACACATCCACAGTCAAACATATCATAAAAAATTTAATACAATAAGGATGATTTGCGTCATAATAAACCAACTTCAAACAAGTTTAAAATCCATTAAATAATGTTGACATAGATGAAAATTATCATTACAATGCATTGGGGGAAATACCCTTTTTTCATGAAATCATTTAAAATTATCAAAATTTATGAAGGTATTCATTTAAAAGAGATTTTTTTGAATCAAAGTATCTCATTCCACTTTTGATACTTTTTAAAAGAATTATAATTTCAAAACATTCATGTCCATGTAAATAAATCCTTAAAATCATTTTTGAAAACATGGACATTAATTAAAAAGGGATTAAAAAGATAAATATTTAAAACATTTAAAATGATGATCTATTTAAATAGAACCTCTCATAAAACCTTAAAAGATTCCTTTTGAAATAATTTTTATAAAATATGGGTATCAATGATAAGTATTTCCCAAAAAATACTTACACATGAACAATCTCAGATAATAATGAGATTGAGGAAATAACCCTTACCTCATTGTAATCAATCGAGTCATATAAACAATAGTAATTAACCAGAAAATGAATCATTGAATATCATGAATATAAATAGAATCATGATAATATATATCAAATGGCAGTACACAATACACCACATGCAATAAATAAGTGGTGAACAATGGAAATCTCACGGAATTAAAAGTGAGATAAGAAAACCCTTACCTTGTACATTCCATTATTTGAGGGTACATTTAACCTTCTGTATCAGGACCATAGTATGTTATTAAATTATTCCAGAACCATATTAATATTTATGATATCATACGTGATTCATTTATGACTTTATACTACCAATTTAATAATAATTTCCATGTTAAATTAACATTTCGGGTAATAATTGCTTTCTATATCGTAGGTGTTTTAACATGTTATTCATGATTGTATAAAATAGGTCATGATTTTAATACATCCAGAATATAAAACATCATATATATTTAGAATATAAATATGTATAATAGACATATATATGAAAAGGAGAACACCCTTTTTGGAGACGGTAGGTCGTACGTACGCATAAACGTTGTTTCCGTTTTCATATCGCATTGAACGAAACTAATTGAATAAGATATATGTAAGTACATAAATATATATATTTATATATCCAGTAGAATTATTATTTCATGTATTACATAAAAATTAATGATATATATTTTATAATCATTATTAAATGGTGAACGTTGAAATGAATCTCATCGCGTCGTGGAGACGGTAATTCGTATGTACGCATGAGCGACAATATCATTATATTGATGGTGAAGTCATATGTAATTGGATGGTATATCATATATACAGAATAATTTACATGTTATATTTTTTATTTACATCAGTTATACTCATTATTAAACCAATCCGAATAATGATGTGTTTGAATAACAAACTACACCACGACGTGGAGACGGTAATCCGTACGTACGCACGTATGGTGACTTTTTCATCTATCGGATGTATATAATAATGAATATGGTTTAAAAAGTTTTATAATATATTCATAATATATAGAAGATACTAGATTTATTATTTTATAATGGAAACAATAATGAAATAGGAAGTGGAAGAAGAAAAGATATTGAAAGCGGTGATGAAATATTTTCCTCTTCTTCGGGTTCTACCTTTTGATTTGATCAAAAGAGATCCTTAGGTTTTCTTTCCTACCAAAGGAAGGCCTCTAAGATGAAGGTATTATGGTGTAGAGGATATTTGGTCAGGGGTTGGCTGATCCAAATTGCATTGAAGGTGTGAATTTGAGAGAAGGGGGAGTGCCCTTTTATAAGAGGGGTGAGGGTCACCTTAGGAAAAGATTGAAATATTATTTTATAATAAAATAATATTCATTTAATAGTGGATAAAATTTAATTTATTTCAAACATAAAATTATTATGGGTCAAAATACTCTCATTAAATAGGTTTTTGACATGTTTAGGTTAACAGTTTAACCTTATATTTTAGATTTAACTCTAAGTTAAATAATTTAATATTTACCGTGTCTTCTTGTATTCTTAGACTATATGGTTAATAAAGATAATATAAACATCAAATAGAACCTAAAGTGGTTAATTAATGAAAACTATAACATTAGTTAATATTTTTGCTGAAACATTGATTTTTAGGCATATTATATCAACCAATAATATAGTATTTGTTTTAAAAATTAATTTATGTCAATTTTGACACAATTTGGTATTTTGTTTTTTTGAAAGTCCTAAAAACCTTTTAACTCACGAAAAAATATATCTAATCAACCCTCACATGTCATATTAACCTATAAAATTAGTTTAATTCATCAAAAGTCTCAAATTACATTTATTTGGATATTTATAATATTATTTATTTTAATCTTTCATTAATATTGTAATTAATGCATCATCTTTGTGTCATAAAAAAATTAAATTATTTATGGTATAAAATTTATAAATAAAATACCATTATGTAGTAAATATTATTATCTTTCTAATGAATATTTATAGTCGAATTTATATTATGTATAACCCTATATTAAAATGTTTTAGTTATGAAAAATTGAATTTAAAATATTTAACCCATATTTAAATTAAATAATAATAAATTTCCTAATCTAGTCCAAGTGGGCCTAAAGAATATTATTTTATTCATAAGGTTGTTTTTGGTCGAATTACACTTTTCCACTTGAATTAGGAGTTCTGTTAGGGTAATTATAATATCATTTTTACCCTTAATTACCCTATTTACATTTAACCGTGGTAAATAAAATTAAAAAGCTAAAATTCAACAACTATTATTTTCATCCTATTGAACAAAATTTTACTTACTGATATTAACCGTGTCTATCCAAATTTTTAAATTCAATCGCAGAATTGGTAATATTAAGTTTTATACAAATTTGTAAATGCTCCTATGAGATGGGTAAAAGACGGTAAAAAGTTCGATAAAATTTTGTACATCTAAATTTATAATAAAACAAATACAATTAGTTAATTTGATCATATATAGGTATTATGTATCTATTTTGTCCTAAAATAAATTAAAAACCTATTATTTAAATAAAAAGTCGGATTTAACCAATAACGTAGTGTTTTTTCACTATTCATAAAAATTGAATGTTTTCATAAAAATACCTAAAACTCACCTTAAAATAATTTTGATATTCTGAATTTAAAAATTTAGTATATTTTACCAATTTCCAAACATAGAAGTTGGATTTTTTAATTTAAAATTAGTTCCCGTTTGCAAAACCAAAAACATGTTTTTGAAATGAAAAAACTTTCAAAAGATTGACATGTTTTTATGTCAAATTTAAATCTGAAATTACTTATAATGACATAAATTGTGTTAAATTATAAAAATATAAAATAAATATACTTCCAAACCATTAAAATTCATAATTTATCACTATAAATTATTTCGATTACATTTTTTTTTAATTTAAAATTTAGTAATTTTCACTATTCATCAATATATGAATGTTATAAGAAAATTACCAAAAATTTATCCAAGCTAAATTTCTATTTCCAGATTCTAATGATTAATTTAATTTAATTAAATTGAATATATAAAAGTGTCAAATATCAGATTTAAAAAGGGTTCTCCATTAAAAGTCATAAAACTTCATTTTTTTAAAAAATAAGTTTTTATATTAAAATTTTAATTTTTCTTATATTATTTCTATGAAATACAAAGGATGAATGTTAAAATTATATAGAACATATATAAAATTTAAAATGTGGTTAATACTATTCATAACCTCTTTTTTGAATGGCTAGTTTGGTAAGTCATGGTGTAGTCGAACACGGTGCTTCCTGTAGCGCAAGTATTTGAATTACTTTGAAGAGATAACATACTCTGAAATCTTTTGGTGTTATACATAAGGATGTTATTAAATCATAATCATGAAAAAGAATGAAAAATATGTAATAATAAATTAAATATATAAGTAATCAATGTAAAACCTCTTAGTTCTAAGAGACCAACTCTTACACAAGGAACATTTTTAATATTTTTATGATACAAAATGTATGTTTGAAAAGTATGGATTTACACACCATAATTTCCATTAATATTAAAGTAAATGTTTAAAATGTTATTTTTGAATGAAAATATTTTTCCTAATATTATTCAAATTCATTTTTAATGGTTTTTCAAAGAAAAAGTTTTTAAAAATGTTATACATTTTAAAAAAGTGTTTATTAATATGAAATATTATATTATATGTTTTCTAGGATATTTTACAAGGAAATATTTTTCAAAATGGTTATGTTTTAGAAATAGTTTTTCAAGATATTTTCCTCAAAAAAATTAAATGTTTTTCATGATTTCTGTACATGTTTTGAAAAGTGGATTCAATAAATACATTTTTTAAAATGTTATGTGTTTTGGAAGGTGATTATCATGGAAACATTATGTTCTATGTGATATTTCAACATCCTTCTCTAAATATCATGATATCCTTTGATATAGTTTAATCCTTACTAGGAATATGATCCATGGACACCATTTTTATTCCTTATTTTAATGGATTATGATTAAGATGACAATTTATTTATGAAAATCCTTTCTCTTCCATGGGTTATACCATGAGAAAATGCATGTGAGACATGCTTCCTTTAATGTGTTATTATTTGGAAAATTGATTATCAAACTTATATATTTTCCCTAGATTATGATATAATGAAGTTTTAATGACACTTGTTGCATTCCATAGGTTATGATATGATGTTTATGAAGCCCAACTCTTTTTTATGTGTCATAAAATTATGAATGTCTCATTATCTTGTGGAACAAGTCTGTATGATTTTATGATTTGATAGGTGGGACAAATATCCCCCTCCAATTCATAGTGAAAATATTTATATATCTCATGAAATAGAGTTGGATGGAATGAAGAGTGAGCTCAGTTCAGTAATATAGGGATAGAAAGAGGACTGAACTTGGTCTAGTAATACAAGGATGGAAGGAGGTGTAAACTCAGTTCAGTAATACTGGGTTGGAATGAGGAGTGAACTTAGTTCAGTAATACAGGGTTGTAATGAGGAGTGAACTCAGTTTAGTAATAAATGGATGGAATAATATGTGATCTTAGTTTTGTATTATAGGGTTGGAATGATGAGTGAAATAGGTTCGGTAATACTAAGCTGAAATAATGAGTGAACACAGTTCAGTAATAGAGAAATCGAATGGGAGGTGAAGCTAGTACAATAATACAGGGTTGGAATGGGGAGTAAACCCAGTTTATTAAAGTAATATTTCCACTAATATGGTCTTTGGAGTGATCCTCGGCTATGAATATGGTTTGGGGAGTGAACTCATTCTACTAATAAGACCTTTTAAATAATCCTTGACTACAATGGATATAATTTTATTTATTTCAGTGTCTTCCACAATTACATGTTTTATGATTATGTTATGATCTCATGGATTATTCTCTTGATTTCCTTAGGATTCATATCTTATGAACTTCTAATATTTATTCTATTACTCTTAACTATGATCTTTAATATGTAGGGTATAATATTCTAATATTAAGGTCATCTTCTCATACCCTTATTCACTTGTTATACTTACAGAACTCCCTGGTTAACCCTTACTGAGAATTTGATCTCACACATTTCTTATTTATCCTTTATCCATTTTATGAATAAATTTTTTAGGAAGGTTTACTAAATTTTAATATCTTTAAGAGATATGTTGAAGAGTGTTCACCATGTTAGAATATTATGTTTCCATGTTTCCAAATACACTACACTGTTATGGTCCTCGAGCATGAATTTTTGTAATGTGATGAATAGTCATCTAAAATTTTGTAATATCCAGGTATGTTATGCATGAGTCACTATATATGTTTTGGATTGTATATCCATATAACTAACACTTCATTTGTGGAAATATCTCTTTGCAAACATTTCTTCACATGTATCCTTCCTTTGATAACTATCTTGTTTTTTTAGAATTCATTTATGGTTGAGGATTATTTCCAACACTTTTATCCCTCTATTTAGTTAATACATAAATAAAACACCTTCTAAGTTAATGTTGACACCAAAATATTCTACCTTTTTCCATCTTTTTTTCTGATTAGTCACAGCTCAATATATTTATGGCTCACCATTATGGATAACTCCACTTCTATCAAAGTGTGTCTTTATTTGATCACTAGTTATTTTATAATTTAATTGCGGAATATTTGAGCCCTTTCCATAATTTCTTCATCTAAGAACCATCAAAATAAGGGATTATTTTTTGGTTCACCTGATCTTACTTTTGATTCAAAATTCCTTCGAAGAGGGAAAACTTCTTCTTTTAGATATTTAATTTTCATAGCTCTGTCCAAAAATATATCATTAATATCTATAATGAATTTATCTTTCTTTTCAATGATATATATAAACCCCATCGATCCACAAGTAACTTTATTTTTTAGTTGTTCTCTATCTAGTTTTCTTTACAACCTATCAATTTTAGATTCAAAATGATCAACATACTATGCTGATTATTTTAATAATCCATCAATAATAATTTTTTTATTCATTTTAATATAATGATTGTTAATATAACCTTCTAAATCTATATTCAAATCAAAAATATCAAAAAGTTCTTATTCACATTTTTCTTGTGTTACCCCATTTTCAATAGAGTCTATCATATAATATTTTTTATCTAATATAAACTCAATTTCATTTTACTCTAGAAGGCCTTTATCAGAATTATCGTTATTTGTTACAAAGATAATCCTTTGAAACATTTTTTAGGTGAATTTTATGTTCTTGAATCGTTCCATGAGGGATATATCCCATGAATATTTTGAGTGATTTCTTCTTCAATATCTTTTTTGTCAAATTTTATAAGATATCTTATAGTAATGTGACCAAATCTAACGCAACTAAAGAATTACATGGGTATCTTTCCATCAAATCATACATTTACTATTTTTTTAATTTCCATCAATAAGATATAATAATTCATCATCCACATCCTCTTAATAATTACTATCATTAACAATATCATTCTTTTCTATAGCTTTGAAATTTGTCTCCTTTTGTGTGTTGATGATGTTTATAGAATAACACTCATTTAATTTTACACCAATCTTCTTAAAAAATCATCAAGAGGCAATGTTGAAAAAATATCATTCTTCAAGATCATAAAAGTTTGGATTATATACAATTGTAATTCATCAATTGATCATCATAAAAACGTTTACATCTTTTATCCCCACTCCCAATACTCAAATAGAACAAATAACCTCTATGATTTAGTTTAATAAACTTATAGTGTCTTTATTCAGAGGCATCTTAAGGTCATTTTATCTATTTTGGAACACTTTTAGCTTTTCATCCATCAACTTGTTATACTATTCATATAAATTACTTAATTTTTCTCATATAGACACAGTTGTGTCTGAAATCATCATTTTCTAGTAGATATAATATTTTAGGGCTCTAATAAGTGAATTATGTTCATTTTCATCAGCATCATGAAATTTATTATTAGCATTAGGCATCAGAAATATTATTTTTTCACTGACATGAATATCATTTTATGTAATAAATATAACTTTCATCCCGTGATATTTCAAATGATATCTCATTATGTTCTTTCATATCTCATAGTTACTTCAATAAAACATATATACACCAATAGTTTTAATTGAGTTACATAGATGAGTAGAAAAATTATTAAATATTTAAATCTTATAACCAATATGTTTTTAACACTTGTTCCACCCCATGTCACCCTTAGATGGAAGAGGTGAATCAGGGTGTAAAATTTTTTATTTAAATAAATGGTTACCATACCAATGTTAGTAGATACTCAATAAACCAATATTATTGAGATGCACTTTCATAAAAAGATTAATAAGTTAAAGAACATGAAAAACATAATTGGATCGTCATAATGTTCTCTGTCCAAGTAGTACATACTCATCATGTTTCGATGTTTACAAATCCACTATACTCTATTAGTTTTTATGCATTATAAATTTTGTTGATGTTCAATTCATTCTAGGAAAACTAAATTTCAATATTTTTGGTTTAGTCACTCATTAACCACGAGTCACTCCCTATTATTAACCTCTATGCACTACTTTGGTTTAGGTTAATAGTCATTTTAAATACATTACGGTAATATTCAATATATTTGAAATGTTAATATTTGTATTTGATTAGTATGATACCCTTATTGCATCATGGATCTGATTTTATGATGCTTTGAATGTTCAATACAAGAAAATAAAAATGTTCGATAATTCATGTATAAACCAATAACATCTCTTTTAGTAGTAATTTCTATAAATACTATTTGGGGGAATTGAACTACAAAAACTCTGACACAAAATTCTGGTCATTTAACCATGGTTTCATAACCCTAGGTGTATTGTTAGAATGTAACCACAATCATGAGATGATGTGTGTGTGGACCTGGGTGCATATATCTTTCGTGATACTTTCTCTGGATAAACCACATCACATTATTATCACCATCCAATCCTCCAACATGAATCAATTTTTATTCACCTAGTCATGCGACCCCGGGTATTAGAATCTAATAGAGTGAACATGTCTTGAAAAAACTTCTAAACACTCTTTGCTTCTATTAACTGATTAATCCTATTATATTCTTCCTAATGAGCTGATCTGTGGGTATTTAGAGACTATTTTACATTGAAATAAAAACAAAAATTTACTCTCATCTATTTAATTCACACTACTAGAAAAGCAGGTATTTGCGACGGGCTATTTGCGACGGGATCCCGTCGCAACTCGCCATTTGCGACGGGGTCCCGTCGCAAATAGCACGTTGCTGAAAACGCCGTCGCAACTAAACTTATTTGTGACGGGACCGTTGCTAAAGCCTTTTTTTTGCGACGGGCATTCTCCTCGTCGCAAATAGTATTCCGTATTTTTGTTAAAAACTTTTTAAACAGTTATTGCGACGGGCCCGTCGCAAATACCTTTTGCGATGGGACCCGTCGCAAATAGTTTTTGCGACGGTTCCGTCGCAAAAACTCTTTTTTAAAAAAATAAAAAAAATTAATAATACTAGTATTTGCGACGGGAACCGGGACCCATCGCAAATACTATTCATAGTATTTGCGACGGGACCCGTCGCAAATACTCTTTTAAAAAAAATAAAAAACTATTAATAATACTAGTATTTGCGACGGGCATAGTATCCCATCGCAAATACTATAAAAAAATTAAAAAAATAAATTATTAATAAATTATTTTAATTAATATAATAATAGAATTATAATTTACAAATGAAAATAATAAATTATTTTAATTACTATAATAATAGTAGAATTATAATTCAAAAATAAAAATAATAGAATATTAATAAATAATTTAATTAATATAATAATATTATAATTATAATTCATAAATAAAAAAAATATTAATAAGTTATTTTAATTAATATAAAAATAATAGAATTATTTTACATTCAAATATTAAAATAATTCAAGTATTACAAAAAAATAATTAAATTATAATATTATAAAATTTTAATATATATATATAATTTTATTATATAAATAAAATTTTAATATATATATAAAATTTAATATTATAAAATATAAATATTATTATTATTCATATTAATATTGTTATTTAAAAATATAATATTATTAATATTTTATAATGAGACAGAAACTACGAATAGAAAAAAAAATATTTTGATTTCACAAATTTTATAACAGAAATACAAACTCTAATCTGTAGGAGGGGGGGGAGGGGGGAGGTGGGGGATCTACAGATGGTGGTGGAGGAAACTCCATCCCTAAAGCATGAGTGAGTCGGCGCATGTACTCCATCTACTCCTGATGCTGCTGTTGCCACCGACTCGTCTGCTCCTCGTACAGCTGCTGCTGGCGTCGGCGCTCCTCCTCATGCTGCTGACGCATCTGCTCTTGCTCCTGTCGGAGACTCTCTATCTGTGCAGTCTGAGATCGCAACTACTCCTCATACTGTGTAGAAGAAGATGCACGAGCTCCTCTCGAGCTGGACGCCGACATCGCAGCACTGCCATAATAATCTCCGGGAGTCAGTCGAGAGCCGATACCAACTACCCGGCCCTTCTCGAAGGCATACTGGGTGGCCTGCATCCACGCCGCCTCATCAAACTGACGGGCAGTGGTCTGATCTGATGCCTCGGCCTGACTCTCAGGCCGGGCCTGTGCCGCTGCAGCCTCATATGACTCCTATAGTTGCAATTTAAAATTAAAATTGTGAATATATTATATGCAGTTAATTTTTAAACTTGAAAACAAATAATACTGACCACGATGTGATGCTGACGATCACCTCTGAGCTCCCCAGTAGCAGGATCACTATACATCCTCCGATATACGTCGTACTCTGTAATATCGGGGTACTCGACAGCCTATAAGAATAAAAAATAAACTGTTAATATTTATAGTTATATAAAATATTTATAAATAATGTACGTACTAGATGCTGTCTATGAGTACTGAAAGAACAACTCCCAGCTCGATGAGTCACCTCCTGCCTCCCCCGATTCTGCCTCCCCACCGATGATCTCCTCTGAAAGGCACCACTCAACCAGTGCGCACATAATCCATCCCATACATTGGATGAAATGTACTCTGGTCGGTGTGCTCTAATTATTACTAATTATTCCTAATTATTACTAATTATTCCTAATTATTCCTAATTATTACTAATTATTCCTAATTATTACTAATTATTCCTAATTATTACTAATTATTCCTAATTATTACTAATTATTCCAAATTATTACTAATTATTACTAATTATTACTAATTATTCCTAATTATTTGCAATTATTGGTAATTATTACCAATTATTGGTAATTATTGGTAATTATTGGTAATTATTCCTAATTATTCCTAATTATTACTAATTATTACTAATTATTACTAATTATTCCTAATTATTCCTAATTATTCCTAATTATTCCTAATTATACCTAATTATTCCTAATTATTACTAATTATTCCTAATTATTTGCAATTATTCCTAATTATTTGCAATTATTGATAATTATTACTAATTATTGGCAATTATTGGTAATTATTGGTAATTATTACTAATTATTACAAATTATTGGTAATTATTGGTAATTATTACTAATTATTACAAATTATTGGTAATTATTGGTAATTATTCCTAATTATTACTAATTATTCCTAATTATTACTAATTATTCCTAATTATTACTAATTATTACTAATTATTACTAATTATTCCTAATTATTACAAATTATTGGTAATTATTACAAATTATTACTAATTATTGCTAATTATTGGTAATTATTCCAAATTATTGGTAATTATTCCAAATTATTGGTAATTATTCCTAATTATAGGTAATTATTCCTAATTATTGGTAATTATTCCTAATTATTGCTAATTATTCCTAATTATTGCTAATTATTACTAATTATTGCTAATTATTGCTAATTATTGGTAATTATTACTAATTATTGGTAATTATTGCTAATTATTGATAATTATTACTAATTATTCCTAATTATTACTAATTATTGATAATTATTGCTAATTATTCCTAATTATTACTAATTATTCCTAATTATTCCTAATTATTCCTAATTATTACTAATTATTCCTAATTATTACTAATTATTCCTAATTATTACTAATTATTACTAATTATTCCTAATTATTTGTAATTATTTGCAATTATTGGGAATTATTACCAATTATTGGTAATTATTGGTAATTATTGGTAATTATTCCTAATTATTCCTAATTATTACTAATTATTACTAATTATTACTAATTATTCCTAATTATTCCTAATTATTCCTAATTATTCCTAATTATTTGCAATTATTCCTAATTATTTGCAATTATTGATAATTATTACTAATTATTGGCAATTATTGGTAATTATTGGTAATTATTACTAATTATTACTAATTATTACAAATTATTGGTAATTATTGGTAATTATTCCTAATTATTACTAATTATTACTAATTATTACTAATTATTCCTAATTATTACAAATTATTGGTAATTATTACAAATTATTACTAATTATTGTTAATTATTGGTAATTATTCCAAATTATTGGTAATTATTCCAAATTATTGGTAATTATTCCAAATTATTGGTAATTATTCCAAATTATAGGTAATTATTCCTAATTATTGGTAATTATTCCTAATTATTGCTAATTATTCCTAATTATTGCTAATTATTACTAATTATTGCTAATTATTGCTAATTATTGCTAATTATTGCTAATTATTGGTAATTATTACTAATTATTGGTAATTATTACTAATTATTGATAATTATTACTAATTATTCCTAATTATTACTAATTATTCCTAATTATTACTAATTATTCCTAATTATTACTAATTATTACTAATTATTACTAATTATTCCTAATTATTCCTAATTATTCCTAATTATTTGCAATTATTGGTAATTATTGGCAATTATTGGCAATTATTACTAATTATTACTAATTATTGTTAATTATTGGTAATTATTCCAAATTATAGGTAATTATTACTATTTATTGTTAATTATTACTAATTATTACTATTTATTGTTAATTATTACTAATTATTACTAATTATTCCTAATTATTACTAATTATTGGTAATTATTACTAATTATTACTAATTATTACTAATTATTACTAATTATTGGTAATTATTACTAATTATTAATATTTATTCTTAATTATTAAAAATTATTACAAATTATTCCTAATTACCATTAACTATGAACAATACTAATAATTTAAATTTATTAAGTAAGAAAACAATATAAACATAATTAAATTACAACTAATCAAAAATAATTGAAATTAATACAAAATTAAAAATAAATATTAAATTAAAATGAACATAAATACCTTGAAAATTGATGAGCTCTGATCATTCTTCAAAACTTTAATAACAGCTCCGAAGAAAAAAATTAAACTGAACAAAAACTCAAATTTAGAAATAGAAATTTTAGAGCAGAAGAAGGTGGAGAATGAGAATGATTTGAGAAAAACGGATGGGGGTATTTATAGGTTAGATTATTAGCGACGGGTCCATTTGCGACGGGAATCCCGTCGCAAATAGTATTATTTGCGACGGGCACCGTCGCAAATACCTTCACCCGAATTTATTACGGTCAACCGGTAAATAGTTATTTGCGACGGGACCCGTCGCAAATAACATACTATTTGCGACGGGAATACTTTCCCGTCGCAAATACCTTTTACCGCCGCCGGTTATTTGCGACGGGGAAAGGCATCCCCGTCGCAAATAGTTTTCCCCGGATTTGGCGCCAAAGCCCGGGAAAACTATTTGCGACGGGATAGGCTTCCCCGTCGCAAATAGTTTTCCCGCGATTTGGCGCCAAATCGCGGGGAAACTATTTGCGACGGGGAAGCCTATCCCGTCGCAAAAGACTACTTATTTGCGACGGGTAAAGACCCCCGTCGCAAATATGTTTTTAACGGGACTATTTGCGACGAGATTTATTCCCGTCGCAAATAACCCGTCGCAAATACCCATTTTTCCCGTAGTGTCACCAACCCACATGGCTTACATGCATCGCAAAAACAAAGCTCCTTTGATAGCGACTATCTTGAAAAACATGGGTTACATGCCTCCCTTTACAAGAACCTCCTTTCAAACTCATTAATTCCACAATTAGTTAAATTCTCCATCATTTCTTACATAAAAGAGCTAAAATATTTTCTTTAATTCCATTGTGATTCAATTAATGTTTCTTCCTTGAATTTTACAACAAAACATCCCCTGTGAAAATATGATTCCCTGAAGATACCACTTATGATCAAAAATGTACCTTGAACTATGAACCATGATCATAATATTCAATAAAACATTCACAATTTTTTCTAACTCCACCACATTATTCCATTATGAATACATAATTTTCCACACATCCATCATGTTTCTATTTTGGTAAAACATGAACATCATTCAAAACATAACATCCTTCATGCACTTCACATGACTATAAATCCGGAATAATTCTTCCAATATCTGACCATGTGATGCTTTTTGATTATGTGATCGCATTAATCTTTAGGGTTTATGTAATTGCATGATCCATAAGGGTTTTTCTGAAAAGATTTTATTTTCCCCATATTTAATGCCAATTAATTTCGAAAACCTAAGAAAACAACACCATTTTCTCCAACATTCTTAAATTAAACATTTTTTATTCTTTCCTATTAACATAGTTATCTTTATTCATCAAACTCTTTTATAAAACTATAATTGGATGATAAAAACACAACCTAAATCCACCATCTTATAGAACCTTGATTCCAACACACCGTTATCCATCTTTTATTCTCAAAATGTGTTATATAAACCAATGATTTATAAACCATGATTATACCATCAATAATAATAATAAAATTCACAATAACACTTTATTATCGAACCTAATTTCTTATCATATAAAATAAATGAGATTAAGATACACATCCTTTAATTATATTCATATGATATTAATAAATGTTTTTACATTAAAATTTTGTGTAGTAACTCTTTTCTTCATAACATGAATGTAATCTAAAATATTAATCAATTGTTATTTTATTTTAAACTCCTTTAGGATAATAGCACTTGTTAAATATGAATTCAATGTTATATATCATTCAAAATAAATGTATTTATTTCTATAACACCTATACCTAATATGGATATTCCATGTATTTTCATAAACATCTTCAAGTGTCTCTTATAATACCTAAAAATTAATTAATACTCCTCTGTGAAAACATTATCTTTCAATGACCTTTAAATTATTCATGAAGAAACATTGTTATAATTTTTAAGAAAAATATTCTTTTGGTTTTAATATTTACAAACTTTTTTAATGAAATATTACTACCAAGACATCATATTCCATGTACATTTATTCTCAACACATTGATTATATTGGGTAAAAGTTTCCTTTAATTTAATTATATTTTCAGAACACATCCGTAAATTAAAATAATATAAATTACCTAATCAATAATAATATATTTCTTCTCCCTTAGATCATATTGTTGAAAAAAAAACATTATGTAGATTAAAAAATACATTCACATAAAAATAATAACTATTGTTTTTATACTATTATCTAGTGAAAAATGAGTTAATACACAACATATGACTTGTGAATCCAAGATTTAAGAGTCCATGTTATCAATTTAATAACTCATTTTCTCTATAATATAAAAGTAAACATAAATATTCAATATTCAATTATTTCTCAACTTTTAATATTCTTTTTATTTACAACATTTTTCAATCACATATATTATAATATATATATATATATATTATAATAATAGAATTGAATTCTATAACATTTATATCCGATGTAGAATCTCAACTGGGCCTCTTATAACTATTTAGGTAATTTAGAAAATTTATTCTTTAATGGAACACTTTTCCAAAATTAAAACATTATCCTTCAATCTTTATATTTAGTTTATTTTGTGGTGTGGAATATCCATGACATTTTTTCATTCCCATCTAGGAAATAAAATATTTTTCAACTTATATAACATAAACATGGTACTTAATCCCTGACCACCCATATCCTTCTAAAATATTCTAAAAATATTTTGGTGATCTGGAAATCATTTACTAAATTCATTCATATTTTAATTCACAAAAAACTATCAGAACCATTCCAATAGTGATTTGAAAATGATATTTGTTTCTAAATAAATCTCAAAATGTAACCCTTGTCTCTCCATGTAATAAAAATACCTATTAATATTGAACAAAAAATTGAATGCTAAGGTTCCTTCTATAATTTTTCATAAAAAATAATCTTTTGAAACATCATATCATTCTTGACTAGCCTACTCTTGATAGGACCATTTAAGGTTTCTATATTTTTATAGGAATCCAGGGTATCATGTTGATTTTCAAACATCAAATCCCTGGTTACAAGAATTCATGTGAAGACTTACTATATATATTTTAGTTTTTTATCAATTTTATCTCGGTAATTTTGTTGAATACATTCACTAGTTGGTTTTTTAGGTAGAGTTTGTTCCCATGGATATAAATTTTCAAATTTATATAGAATATTCTCTTATTTTTGTACCATATAAGGAAATTAATAAAAATTATCTTTACCGTATTGATGATTTGTCTCAAGGTCATGATTTATGATTATTCCATTTATCTATAAAATAATATTAGTTTCATATGAGTATCATTTTATACCTAATTAATAAGGACTTTTATTAATTAGGCTGCCACTAAAATGACGACCCCTTTTTAAAGAATAAAATATTTATTAATAATAAAAGATCCATATTTGACCACAATTTACAATAGTGTTATCATGAAAATAAACTATTATTACATAGTTTGGGAACTATCCCAAACAAAATAGTTGCGACTCTTGGAAAATTGAGTTGATATCACATTATCCAATAAATCATATCGATAACCTCAACCACATTCCACTTTTATCCTAATAGTTAGGGTTTTTTGTCTAGTGTAACTCAAATAAAACAACATTAATAATATATCAATAAATAATAAAGTGGTACTCATGCTAATATTGAAAATACACAACAAGATAAAAAAATGTTACATATAAATTTCTTTCCTTATATATGATAATCAATGGGTACATGTACTATGATCAATAATATCTAGTTGGATGATAAATGTTTCAATAAGTGCCAATTTTGAATGAATTTGACACAAAGTATTTTTAAGGGGATTTAATCTCACTATATTAGGTCATGTTATTCCATTTATACATTAATGTTTCAAGTAAATTATTTTGGAATCTAATTCCCTCTATCAAACCAATATGATCAAACCACATTGCTGTGTACCAATTTACACAACAATTTTTTTTCTCATCTAAAATTGCAGGGAAATTATATATGTACATGTCATAATTAATCACATTCATAAGGTGCATACACTTTACAAGTAAAGGCATCGAGTTATATGAGACTATTAATATCCACAATAGCAAACTTGAAGCAATATATAGACAACCTCTTTAACCTTTACATACAATGCATAAGCCTCCATGCTAGTACGTTGTCTAGCCACAAGTCTCTAAACCTAGGGGGAAATTAAGCAAGAAAGAGTTGAAATTATAAAAAATCTTAAACATAATATGAACAAACTATATATAATAACCAAATACAAGCTTGTAACTTCAATTACAAACCATGGTCAAAGTAAATGAAAAAAATGAATTTATTGAGGAGTTATTCATAGTACGTAATGAAAGGATCTATCTCCAAGAATAAATTTAACATCTAAACCAGAAAATATACCATTAAAAATATAATCAATTTATTATTTTTATCCAAATTAGTAATATCCTTTAAATAAATGAAAAATACAAATATTTTATCACGAGATAACCATTTATGATAAATCCATAAACAAATGATAATTATAAACATTTTTATAATTTTAAATTTAAATCATTTACATTAAATAATTTTGAATATAACCCATTACATTTTAATTCAATTTAAATACCTCCATATTCGTCATTTTATGAAATATAAATATATAAATTTGATATTACGATGATTTTTAAGTTATTTATAATTCAATTTTTATTACATTAATATTTTTTAGAATATAAATATCGTATAATTTTCAAAATAAGGTCTTATAAATTATGAATTTCCCAAATAATTTATTATAAAAATTTCATAATATTATATAAATTTTATTCCTCATCCATATAATTTATAAACAATTAAATAAATTACATTTTATGATTATAAAATAATAAAATTCATTTATAATCCATAAAACATTCCATATATATTTAAAAAGTATTTAAAAATAATGACATTAAAAAATTTATGCATATTTAATAATAAAAATTTCAAAAAAAATTATTAGTAAATTATAAAACTTTATAATTATTTAATAATATATCCTTTTATTAATTAATAATTATACTCAAAAATAACTTTTTTATTATCCATTTATGAAATATTGATTCAATTAAAAATTGGAAACGTAATTTTTTTCATGATCATCGGTATTCCCTATATCATGGTACTGATTTTTGATGCTATTTTGAAGGATCAATGGATTACGCTATATTATGGTGGCCTTTTTGAAATCGTTTTGAATAATCACTTATCCTGTGTAAAACAACATCCACACCATTACCTCGTGAATGTTTTCTAGTTGTTTTAAATGTAATTAAACATTACATATAAAAAAATGGTTTACTTGTTTAATAATCCAACCCAAACCATCAGTTACAAATTGAAGGGTTACAAGACCCATGTGCACCTCCCCATATGCAAGAGGCTAACATTTAGCATCGAGGGCCTATGTTCTCTAGTGATGAGACTATACCCTTAGTTTCAAGTCATAATAAAAATATTTAATAAAAAAATTAATTAATAACTATAATAGTCTTAGGGAAATTAATACATTACAATCATATCATATATGGAGTAAACATTCTCCCACTGTGGAAAAAAAACTATAACACTAAGTTATTATTTTAAATAAATGAAATAGTGGGTCCTCTAGAGTCTGTCTAGGTATTCTACATGCTCCATGCTCCACTAAAATGTTGTCAACCACCTGTATCTTTCTATTCTCTGGGTCTATAGTCATGAAATCTACAAGGGCACCGAAATTCCCAATTAGGGTCTAAGTATAGGACTCATTAGAACACCACCCATGCATCCTTAACATGTGTTCTCAAGTTAACATGTGTATGCAATAAATAAATACTAATTATAAAAGAAATAAAAAATAACAAAATAGAGTTCCCATGTGGTAACCAAGCCACCATGTTCCCTAGCTATAACTTTTTCTACTCTATTCGGATGAAATATCGAGGTATTAGGAGTAATTAAGGACAAACCTGGGGGATAATAATCATATTACTTGCCATTATGTAAACACAGAACAAGAACATTACTAGGAATCATGTGAGCCATTTTTTCTTCATTAAATAGTTATTGAGAGAAACTTGGAATCTTCCTTGAGTCGAGTAGCATGCTCCATGGCATCAAATAGTAATCGAGGGTATTGCATGACATCCATGAGGCATCATCGTATCCATAACGTGTTCTCATATCTAACATCCCCAAAATCCCAGGTCATGTGCACTCCCCATCTAATGGATAAACAAGTCACGATGGTCCACCTATCTTGTAGTCCAAAAATAATACCACAAATTCACACGTAATAGTGTATAACATACAAAAATGTATAACATATCATCATAAGAAAAGTAACAATATACTGTAAATGTGATCAACATTAAAAGATAATAAGCATGGTACATACATAATCTTGGAAACAAGTATTTCATAATGTTATCAAGGTATAGGTACACACTCACATGGTATCATCATAAATAATAGTTATCATGTATGCCAACATAAGTGCCATATATTTGGATAACAAGTTTAAAAAAGATCCCCAAAAGGTAAGGATATTCCTACCTCAATGTTGTCGATATCAACATCAAAGACAAACCACCCTATGTTCTTTTAGATCTGAAGTGAAAACATATATATCCAATAACACCTATTATTAGACATTATTATCATATTTTTGGACACATAAATATTCTAGGTTCTTAAAGGATTCCTTTAATTAAAAATACCTATTTTATATTGAAAATAAAATAAAATATCACATGCGGACAGAGCTTCCCTCTACTATATAATTTATGAATTATCCAAACATTCTGACACATTATAGAAAAATATTCCTCGAATAATAATAATAGAACCACTTGTGATAATACTTTATCTCTCTTAAATAATATTCATGTGATTGTCCTTTGTTATTATTCTTCTATATTTGAAAATAAAAATTTTCTTATTACCTTTAATAGTCAAAGAAAATAATTCCATTTTCCATTTTTATAACTTACATATTATTATAATTTAGAAACTATTTATCCTTAATTTTCCAGAATCATAGAAGGAATAATTTTACAAGCCAGTTATGAAAGGGTTTCCTGTATTTCTTACTTGGGTTCTTATACCTTGACAAAAAAATCCAGAATAGAGGAGAGGGAATAAGATATTCTTCCTTGGTAGGATCCAAGATGAATTACTCGATTTGTCATGGTAGTAATTCACAGATCTTACATGAGGGAATTTTTTCATAGCTCATCATGAAGGAATATGAAAAAAAAACAAATAGAAGGCTTAGGTTTTGTTTTATGAGAACAATCCAAATGTTGGTTTCTAATATTAAGACCACAAATTAAATATCATTTTTTATTTTTTATTTTTTTGAATCAAAAAATCAGAGTGTTTAATTTCATCTTCAAATGTCGATTTAGAGAAAAATATATCAAACTAATTAAAATACATGATTTTTTTCATTTTAAAACATATAAATGTTTTTATATATGTGTTATAGGAAATATAATAAGAAAAACTAAAAAAATATTCTAAAATAGTTACACTTACTTATAGTGTATACGCTGCATAAGGGTAACTTGGTTTTCCCTTATATAGTGGCATGTACCCTTACATAGTGGCCCCTCTACCCTTGTGAATCCTTGATTTCCCATACAAGGTTCTAGTTATTATCCATACGTAAGTACATTATCCTTACAATACACTAGGTATCAATCCTAGACAATCCTTTATGCTACACCGGGATACCATTACATAGTAACTCATATATGGTCAGTACCCTTACACATCACTTACCTTAACCTTATACAGTGCATAATACAAATATTTTACTCTTATGTAAACCAGATTAAATGGTTATCACCCTTACCTAGTACCTTTAAATCCCATTTTACCCTTACATTAATCTGTTGAATTAGGTATAAAGTGATTTTATTAAAAAAATATTTAAATAAAAAATAACATATAAATTAAAAAATATTGTTCTCAAAAATAAAATAAAATTTAGAATATTACAATTTTCCCCATCTAACAACATCATCCATGTGAAGTATCTCTGGTGGTATTACTGAAAAAACATAGGCCACTGATGTTGAACATTATACTCTCCCTCCCACATGTCAACCTAGATTCATCCATGTTTCCTCTAAATCCAGAAAACTTATAGTGTCTTCCCTCAAAGAAAATTATTCCTCTAGTATATAATCTACAATGGATGATCCTCATAATATGTATCTAGTACTAACTTAATTTCCTCATAGTCTATGACATCAATAGGATTGGATATGTATTTTCATAGTGATAAAACATGAAACATATCATGAATACCTTCATAGTGAGAAGGGAGATGCAGAATGAAGGCCACTATCATAATCTATTAAATGATATAAAAGTGATTAATAAAATAAGGACAAATACTTTCTTTATTACATTGATGTAAGGGGCCTAACCAAGGATTATCTCTCCAGAATCCTCCATCACCCATAGTGGAATCCTAAAGTCTCCTCCAATGGTCATCAAACAATCTATGTATTATCTAAGTGGTGATTAGTCATTTTTGAATTAGTTTCACTCTCATAAATGTCTCCTAAAATAAATATGTCCCCACAACCACTACCTCACTTACTATAATCCATCCTAGTGGTGAATTATGTGGCCTCCACTGAAGATCCTCCTAAGGTAACATATGAATCTAATCCCAGTGAATATTTTTTTTATCAAAAATCAGACAAGGATATATGATCATACTATGATCCCCTTATGTGTAGAGTATAAGATCAAATTATGTCCTCCAGTATATTTATTTTACACTGGGATTGTATATCTATCTTATGATAGTATGTTGTCTTTAATATCAGTTAAGTCCCAAGGGATTTATGAAATCCCTACTAAAAGTGTGACATAAAATATTGATATATTATAGATACAACGCTCAAAGTAAACCCATATAAACATATGATCTCAGGGATATAGAGATTTCCTTGATTAATTACTATGTTAGTCTCTTGAATCATTAATAATTGATAAGTCTTCATCAACCGATTGAAAATCACATAGAGAGTGTTATTACTCTTCTAGGTCCTCGATAACACAGTGACAAAGTCCATCGTAGCATCTTCTCATATCCACATGGGCATAAGAAGTGGATCAAACAAACCACCAAGACACTAATTCTCATCATTTACCCTCTAGTAGGAAATGAATTGGGACACAAAAGATAGTGATGTCCCTCTTAATGCTAACCACTAGACATAACATCTTTAGTTAGGGTAGATATTCACAACACCAGGATGTACAACCCATTTTGATATATGAAATTACCTCATTAGCTCCATTATAATGTAAGAAGGGACTACTTGTATCCCATACATAAGTACCACATCATCATTTCCCAATTACCACCAAGGTATTAGGTCACCTTGAACTAGTTATTGTCAGATAACAACACACTTTGGAATTGAATCCTTTTCTTCGTTTACATAGTTTAAAATAGATGATATAACAACTAGTGGGACACAATTCATCATTATATTGTCCTTATATGAATACATCCTCCAATAATCCAATAACATTATCTAGAATCACTTCTCCTCTAAAGGCTAGTGACCAAACATTTACTCAACCTATATCTTATATCTAAAGATGTCTATAATTATTTTACCTTTCCCGGTGCATAAATCATCTAAAATTTAGGCATTTTCAGATACTACACCTCAAAACTCTACCTCTAATTTAGGTCCCATTTTTGAAGATATTGTGAAGGTTATTATGGTTAGTACACACAACAAACCTACCACTAAAGAGATAGTTTAAAAAAGCTTCATAATGTGGGAAAAATTTATAACTCTATATCATGGTTTGGTAGTTTCTCTCATGGGTTCATAGATATCATGGACCATAAGATACTACCTTATCTTTCAACATCAGGACCACACTAAGACCATTTCCTGAAACATCATACTATAGTTCATAAATGATCCCACCCTCAAGAACTATCTGTACTTGAGTAATACAAAACCTCATCTTTCCCTTCATAAATGATTCTTCACGCTCATTTGACCACGTTCACTCTACTCCCTTATTTTTAAACATATCCATGGGTGATGATAATTAAGAGATTTCCTAGACAAAGTATCAGTAATGTCCTACAAATCCCAAAAATCACCAAATCTCATATAAATTTTGGGAGCATGTCCAGAACTTCACTACCTCTATATTCTCTATGTCCAAAGATATACCTATTTTAGACACCTCATACCCTAAAAACATCACCTCTTTCATTCATAAGTCACAATTAGAGAGCATAAAATAAATACAATGTGCTCGAAGTGTACTCAAACTATCTCAGGATGTCTATCATGGTACTTTGGTTTTGAAAGGTATATGAGGTTATAGTTAAAAAACAAAAGGATGAATGAGATATTATAAGGATTAAAGATCATGTTCATGAGTCTTGTGAACACTATTAGTGCATTAATAAAACAAAAAATCATCACCAAATACTTATTCATTTTATAAAATAACTATAATTTCGTAATTAGGATGACTTCCACTAAAACACACCATTTTTGATAGCCCAATAAAATATTAGTCATGTGTAACCATTGAGATCCTATAAAATGATCCAAAATAACATCTATACAGGGCAACAAATAATCGTTATTCATTATAACCTATTTCAACGTCAGGTAATTAACATATAATCAAAGACTTCAATCTTGCATCTTGATAAAAAACCGAGGTACACCCCATATTGAATTAAATTTCCTAATATATCCCTTATAATCCAAATCTTCATGTTAAACCTTGACCTTCATCAGATTGTTTGTAAACAAAAAATATATGGGTATCAAAATTGTTTATGAACCTGACATGAGCTCTATCTCAATATCAACACCTCTATCAGGAGGAATCCTTGTGAACATCCCTAGAATTATTCCATGATAAAGATCCATGATTGGGTGAAAATATTAGGGTATTTCAACTGATCCAATTGAAATAGCCAAGTCCACCATATATTTTGTGATCATATTAAGCTAACTCTTGTCTGGAACAACTCAGCCTGCTCATAGTTCCCATTCTATAATCATCATGAATTTATCACCATTTGGTAATGTGAATGACACTGGTCTTTAAAAGAAACCATTTTGATCTATGAATCTAGTCATCTATTCCATGTTGAGATTCACATTAAATATTTCATCTATATAATCATGGATTAAAAAGGATATCCATATTCTAAAATCACTATATGACACTTTGGGAATCATTCGTGATTATCTAATTTGTTATCCAATGGTAAATCAAGTGAGACAATGTCAAAGGATATGTTTACTAGTAGGTCAAGTCCAGAAACCGATTGTGATAAGGTAAAGGAATTATAAGATCCAGTATTGAATAAAGTACTATATAAATTACATGTGATCAAGCCCATAACATAGAGAGTAGATGAACCCTCACCACCAACTATTAGAGTCCTCTCTTCTATGTAGAAACGTCATACCTCAGCTCCATGACCCTACCCCTGATATGTATCATAAGTTTTAGACATCAAATGAGGACCCTGGATAGATTTGTAGATTTTTAGTCATGTCTACCTTGAACACCTAGAGAATACAGACCTCGTTTCTATATTGATGAACTGATGGATATTTCCCATCATTCAATGCTACTAACACATGCTCTGAGCTACTGAGCAGGAACTACAGTAGTGATAGATCTTCGCATAATTAAATCATTTTTGGTCACCACCTAAGGGAACTAAAAAACTAAACTATACTACACCAACATTCCATTAATATACTAGAAATCCCTAACATTACTCTTCCTATCATCAGAAAAGGTTCTCATTGAAGCAATGGTATGTCCACCCATCTATGTACTAATAGGTATAAAATGATTAGATGCTCGACCATCCTCAAGTATCCTTCGGATGGTAATGTAATTCTATAAAATTTATTGTTATGATCCTATTTTGAAGCTCCAAACATGTTGTCTAATATAGGGAAACATTTTGATCTCAATAATTATAACAATCTAGGCATCAATCCTTAATAGAAGAGGTGTCATTCTAAAAAGATCAGAGAAACTAGGGTAGTAGGTTGACACCCTCTTGAAACTATTTCATATATCCATGAACTCATGCACTTATATGAGCTTCAACATATCAAGAAATAAATCCCTCAAGAATAACTCTTTGACGACCTCATATGTAGGACCTTCACATTGTCTTGTCTATCACGTAAATCACCTCCAATCCCAGGTAGGTCCCTATAGTATGAATGCTACAAGCTTCACCTTCCTATCAGTAAGTATTTCAAAATATCCAAGATACCCTTGATGATATCGAACCAGTCCTCAGATTCATGAGGTACACTAGTTCACTAATAGGCTGGATGATCTTGGAGCTGAAAATAACTATTTTATTCAACCATATATGTTAATAGAAGGGTGTCCAGTTTGAGTGGATCGACTTCTTACACCACTAGAGTAGGTGCAGGAATATATTATGGAGCACATTTCATCTCATCTAGTCATCCCACCAAAATTTATTCAAGGATAATATGTTTAAAACAGGAGAAAAATTAGTAATATAAACATATCATAACTTGTGTATGTGATCACATACGTTTCTCCTATGGGTCTACCCATAACCCTAGGTATACCCCTCCTATCAATAACTCTATTTTATATCCTCATACGTTAGTCACAATCATAATATATATACTAATGAGACAACATGGTTAGTTAGAAAAACAATTTTAAACATAGATATATCATAATATCATGGTAAAACTAGATATATCACGCAATCAAAGAGACTATCCAAAACAGATATCACAATTCAAGGAATTAAATTAAATAACTACTATGCAGTATAATAACAGAAAAATAAATATATATATGTGGCATGATAAACTACATGCCTAATCAAGATGGATGAACATCCCCTAAATATCATAAAAATAGTAATAGAATACCTTCCATGGTAACTCGAAGGTCCATTACAAACGTGTTGGTTTGAAACATGGAAAATACCCTAACTGAGTAAGACATAATTGTCTCCTTACTACCATACCACTAGTATGTCCAAAAAAAACTCACGCTCTGATACCATTTTGCAACACCTCGAAATGAACCCATGGGTTTGATCTGGATGGGTACACGATCTTATGTGCACCTACTGGTATGAAAGTGGTTTTTCGACTATTAATGAGGGAATATGTCTGTCAGTGGGGAGACTATACCATCAGTATCAAGACACTAAGAATAAAAAATATAATAAATAACCATAATAAACATGGGCAATCTAATCAATGGAATACATATTATATATCTAATAAACAGGCTGCTTGTGAGGCCATACAATCTAGAGAAATGAGTACATATAATTAGAAAAATAGTACAGCAGGTGCTTCAATGTTTTTCATGATCTTCTTCCATCTCCATGATCCTTTCCTTAGACATAAACTATAGGGACCTTTCTCTTCACTATATCCCTAGTAATGAAATCTAAAATAACACTAAATTTTTGATCAAGGTGTGAGTACCTGACTTAGTTGGACACCACCAATGCATCATTAATAATTTTTCACAAGTAAACAAGTGTTTTCCCTAAATAAACACTAAATCAGAAAGAAATACAAAAATCAAAAACCAAGATCCTTTTTTCTCACCCAAACACCATGGACCCGA
The DNA here is from genome assembly GCA_963277665.1 of Viscum album. Classification (NCBI taxonomy): domain Eukaryota; kingdom Viridiplantae; phylum Streptophyta; class Magnoliopsida; order Santalales; family Viscaceae; genus Viscum; species Viscum album. The sequence continues at coordinate 509,540,071 of OY728141.1, read as the reverse complement.
CAAATACCACTATACTGAATGATATTTTAAGGTATCGGGAATAATCAAAGTATTTCCATGGGGATAACAATCATGTTTCTCTCCACCATTTAAATGTACAACTGGGTATTTACTATGCATTACATGATCCATGTTATCATTATTCACTATAAATTGAGAGATAATTGGTATCCACTATGAATCAAGTATCATTCTCTTTGGAATCTAAATGTTCTCAATTGTATCAATTGGCATCCATGATGCACCGTCATCATTATATCATGTGATTAGTCCATCTCTACCATCATCGCAACTCATACAAAATCCCCCCTAAGGGATAAAAATTTCAAGATGTTCCACCTTCCTTGGCCTCCAAAAACAATAACACAAAGCAACACATAACATTGTAGAACACACAACCATTTATAACATATCATTATAATTAAATTAAAAACATACATTACATGTGATAAACATCAATAATGAATTAAAAATATAAATTTGTAGTCATAAAAAAAAGTATCACGTAAGGTTCTCATGGGATACACCCCCACACATATGATCATAATCAGGAATATCTATCAAGTTTATCAACAAAAAATGTTATATATCATGAAAAAAAACATTAAAAGGAGAAAAAAATTAGGTAAATTTCTACCACAAATTTTTAAATGTCAATGTCAAAGAAAAAACACCCTATGTTGTTTGAGAGTTTGAATATAAACCTCTATATTCAAGAACATCTTCTCATAGGTCTTGTTATAATAGCTGTAAAAACATTGTTGTAATAGGTTTTTCAAGGATCCATTGAGTAAAAAATAACAATTTTATTTCTAAATGAAATAAAATATCACACACTAAAATTTTTTCTCTCTCCTATATAATTTTTGAATTATAAAAACATTCCAATACATGGTTGAAAATTATTTATAAAATAATATTAGTAAAACCACATGGGATAATTCTCTATCACTCTTGAATAGTATCCTTATGGTAATTAATTACTATTATTATTCTTTGATATTACATTCTAATAATTATTTTTAATATCTTTAAAAACCATGGATAATAATTCCTTTATATTTTTATTAAATTCATGGTTGTTATCATATATGAACTATTTATCCATAATTTTATAGAATCTTGAAATGTCAAATTTCCCATGTAAATTATGAAAGGGTTTCCTGAGTTTCGTACCTGGTTTCTTGTCCCATTAAAACCCAATGACCAAAATATAGGAGAGAGAAAGAGATATTATTCCCTACCATGAGATCAGATGAACAAATATTTTCCTGATAAAGACTTCACAGATAATATATAAGGGAAATTATAGGAAGATTTTATTGATGGAATACACAAAAAATATAGGAGAAGTGCCCGTTTTTATTTAAGGAAGACCAACCACTTTCAGGTATTCAATTTTTAAACCACAAATTAAATTTCATTATTTAATTTGTTTTTAAATAATTTATAAAATTTGATTCTTTAATTTATTCATTGATATAGATTTAAGGAAAAATGAACAAAATAAATTGATATCTCTGAATGTTTGTTTTTTGAGGCATTGAAAATGAGTTTCAGGCACATTTTGGGAAAAAATGAAAACGCAAAAAACGTAAAACAATTAAATTTCTATTGGGGTATTCACTTCATAAAGGTAACATGGTTTACCCATAAATAGTTATAATTTCACTAATATAGTTCACCATATACCCTTAAATTTCCCTAATTACCCATATGTATCACCGGGTATTAACATTGTGCAAGTTCATTACACTTGTACAGTGTTATGTATTACCCTTACACATGCCCAATTTACCATTACATATTACCATTACATGGTCAAAAATCCTTACCTAGTGTCGGGTTACCATTACAATGTAGCCTTAAATGTCCAGTACCCTTATGAAATGCTTAACATAGCCTTAAGTAGCACCTCTTACCCTTACAGAGTGCATGGTACAAGGTATTAACTCTTATAAAATCCCTGAAAAATAGATTTTACCCTTACATAAAGCTTTTAAATTCCATTTTACATGTACCAGAAGACTTTTAATTATTTATAAAGTGATTTTTATTCAAAAATTAAATATTCACATAAAAAGTAATATATATATAAAATAGGGTTTTAAGGATCAAATGAAATTGAGAATAATACACCTCACCACAGACTATTTCGAAATTTAAAACCATTTTTCATATGGTAACCCTTAGCAAATGAATATAAATGGTCAAATTTACTGAATAGTGGTGAACTATCCAGACCATTTTAGCATATTTCATGGTGCTCTATTATTTAGTATTATTTACTTCTAAAATAATATTTCATAAAATAATTACTTGGCTCACTCTAATTCCATTAATCGTTTTTCCAAGGGGTGATTATCACTTAATCAATGTAGCCAATGAAAAAACCCAAATCTAGGATCCCCATGGAATAAATATAAAAATTTATATAAAATTTGAAATTAAGAACACGCATACAATTCACTGAATAATACTCTTCACCCATATTTCACTTTTTATGATTTATATTATAATGATCACTAAAGTGAATGAAAAAGGCCTCCCACATATAGAGGTATCCATGGGGAAACTGAATTGTTCATCCTGAAATAGAATCCTTTAGCACTCAATTTTTTTCTAGAACCTCACCGTGCTAAGGCATAAAAAATAAGAGATCTTTGTGTCTATGGATTATTGTCAAACCATCAATACAATAACCCAGACACACACACACTCTCCAATCACATGTAAATGGATTTATATATCCATGATGATGATTCTCAGTTATAGATTTCATTTAATAAATCGTTACAATGAATTACTAACTCAATTATAATATTCATTATAATCAATGGAACTCCATTTAAACATTTCTTCTTATGAAACGATTCCTCACAAGATAGCCTGGAAGGGAGATTCATTGAGTGTCCAACTATATCAGAAAAAATTGGTACATATTCCTTATAGTTTGATAACCATGCATCACATACATTATAATGATTTAGGGAATCTTATGTATCTATGATATAGGTCACGTTCCATAATATCACTAAACATAGAAAAAATACGAATGGACAACTATGAATGCCTACAATACTTATTGTGAACCCAAATATCAACAAATATAAATAGTGTCTACGAACATGGGATGCCTGATGTGGAGGTGAAAGCTAGGAAAGACAAAACTCATTATAGTAGGGTTGGAAACTAGGTTCAATCAACTGGTGATGGTGTAACACTAGGGATTTATATTATACATGAGGTAAAGAGGCTCGCACAGATATAGGTGGGGGATGTTGGTTCCCTACAACCCAGGTATTGAGAAGGAGATCTGAGGGTTGGGTTATTGTGAAAGGTTAGAGGCCTAGTTTGATTATGTATATGAGGTTTTGGAAAATTAATGGATTTATATTCATATTTGTAGTGTCTTCCTAGTGATTCATAGAGGATGATGAAGGTTTGGGCCATACGATGTGTTACGCAGTTGCATTGAAAGGAGGGTGGTGATGTGTATGGGGGTGTGGATTTCATGATAGGGTTTTCTACTAGGGGAGGAAACAGATTGATGGAGTGGTATGATGAACATAGGGTTCTTTGAAGAAAATAAAGTCTATCTCTAGGCATGGCCCTTGGGAAATCCCAATGGTCCACTCGTCTAGTGCATCAATCGACCATGGGGAAACTAACAAGATGCCTTCTTTTCACTCTTCCAAGCATCACACATGTGATGATTACTCCCTTTCGCACCTCCTCCCATTGTTCCACATAACACCACGAATCTTCCACACCAACTCTCCATCTCATCTTCTCATTGTCATTTTTCATCGGTTTGCCTAGTACTTCAACTCCTTTGCCAGATCCACCTTTCATCACGCCACATCTCGTAAACACACCATGTTCACCTTCTGAACTACTTCCACATGAATATGTTGCTCCATAACCCACCTTACATCAAACTCCCTATAGTCAATATTGTAGTAATTTTAAATCATGGGGTGTTCTATAGGTCGATAGATTGATTGAGCTCTATGGCCTTGCATTCACATCATCAAGCGATGATATAAACCTAATTTTATTTTTTCCCTCCAAATCCATATGATTTTTTATATGTATCTATTTTTAGTTTCTAATTTTTCATTATATCAATTTTCCATATCTAAACATAATATTTCTTAAACTGATCATATTCACCCCACGCCCTCCCACTTCCCGGTAGACATTTGTACGATGAATTCCAAACTTAATTTGATTTTTTTACATGAATTTATTATAATTATTTTCATATTTTTAATTAAAAAAATTTCTAGTTTATTATTATTATTATTTACTAGAAAAATTGGAAACATTTTTAATATTGGATTTAAGAATATTATTTCCTAGTTCTACCATAACCACCACCCCCACTTTTACATGAAAAATAAAAAAATAAAATTACAAACAAAAACTTACCCAAAAATATTAATTAAATTAATAATAAGAAATCAAAATAAGATAAAGAAAATTAGATAAATATATAAAAAATATTAGATTTTCTAGGTTTAATCTATAAATCTAAATATCTAAAAAAATATTACTTGAAATTAAACTAATAATTAAATAATTATATAATAATAAAATTTATAGTGATAAATGTTTATATAATTAAATAATAATAAAACCAATATTAATGATTATAATATTAATGTTGCTAATATTAAAAAAAATATTTTTCTAAATAATATATTATAATAATATCTATATTTAATATATAATAATATTATTATTAACAATAAAAATTAATATATAATTTCTAAAATTTAAAAAGAATATTTAAAATACAATAAAAACAAAAATATACTAAAAATTAAAAATTTATAAACTGAATAATGAAAACTATACAGATAATATATACAAATTTGAGTGATTTTCATTTACATCATAGAGAAACTTGAATATTAGGTTATTAAGTACTATAATATAAATCTTTCACATATAGGTGAACATAGGTAATTTCATATTTATGAATCAGAAGAAATTCTCTATTATGCTTATAAGAACTCTTTGATCTATAGAGAGATTATGAAGCTTATCCCTGATTATTTGATTCATTAGTGAATGTTATACATTGTAGAGAAGGTCCTCATGTAAATTTCTAAGAAAAAAACCTTCTATATATGACTCATTCATGATGAATTGATACTTAGACTATTTTTCATGGTTATCATTTTTCTAGAATATAGGTTTTAAATGATTTTAGTTGAAAAAATATTACTTTCAATGGATATTGACACTTATATAATGGTTTTAAAAATCCTCTAGTGGAGGAAGAGTAGAAGAAGTATGTTATATATTCTAGAACTTAGTAGTTTATCAATTCATCCAAACATTATTTAGTTTTCTTCTTATTTAAAATTATTTAGTTGAGGCTAATTTATTTTTTAGTAGTGGAGGGAAGTATCATATATTTAATATTTGAGTTGAAAAAACAAAAAACAAAAAAAAACATCATGTTGTGTGATCATTGCTTCCATAGAACTTAATAATAATATGTATTTTTTTATTTTTTATCAATTTCATTGGTTACATGTTAGGTAAACTAGAATCATCCATTAAGGGTTTTATTTAGTGAAAGTGGAGTTCTTTTAATAATTTGGTTTATTGTATCTTAACAAAACTGTTGATATTTTGACTGCATTCTTTAAAATAATTTTATAAGAAATTTGTGTCATTTAATTTCTCCATAGATCCTCACACACTTTTAACTTGCTAATTTGTTTCCCAAAATTTAAGGTATAAAAAATATAATTAATTTTTGGTTGTCATACAAAAATTTTTCTTCTATATGATTTTTTTATATGATCAATTTCATATTTATACTAGATTGACATGTCTCTGTGTATCTTTTATCATACCATTGTACACCAAAAAAAAATTAAAAATATCAATATAAAATAAATATGGTAGTGATGAAATATAAAAAATATGGGGATATCTAGGTCAATATCTTATGGTTCTACTTTTAGGAATGTTTAGGTGAGTGAGTGTTATAATTTAGTTTTAATGGATGGAGAACATGTTTGTTGGGAAAAAACCAATTATATCAAGAAACATTAAATGACTGAAATGATCAAGATATAGAGTGGATATTTAAGGTTGATATGGTCCTGACACACACAATGGAATAATTAGTGTCATAGTGGAAATATAACTTGTTTTTATATAATTAGTTTCATAAATATCAATCAATTGTTTTTATGAAAATTGTGAGATAATAAATTTTAAATTTATTAAGATTAAATTCATTGTGTGGTTATTTCATTTATAAATTTTATATAATTGAATTAAAAAATCATCATGCATATCATAAAATATTTATGTAGAATAAATTAAATGTGAGCTTGTCAAGGAGTGTCAAGACATAGCTATGTAGGAATAATTACAGAGTGAACTATCCTATATTCTCAAAATTTCACATGTCATTTACAATGATAATATAGTATAGTGTACCACTGTTTAATCATTTTTCATTCAACCCCCTATTTTCCATTAATTTTTGGAAAATCTATATAAAAGGGAAATGTCAATTTGTTATTTCCATGGTAATTATAAAATTTGTTTTTCTTGGTATTACATTCACTACACTTGTCCAATTTATAAATTTTTTTTTTATTATCACATGGTTGTGGAATTTTATTTCATTCAATAACACCATGTGTTTAATCCAAATATTTTGGGATAAATGAGGCATGAAAAATGAAAACCTTTTGGGAGGATAAAATTGATGAACCATCATGAAAGGAGTCATAACTTGAGTAAAATGACTCCAAAAAATATAATTCAAGAATCTAATGAATTTTAACTCAAATTGGAAATATTTAAACGAAATAGGGAATTATTTAATTAATAATGTGGTTATTATAGGCATGTAGAAGGTAGGAACCAAATATTCTATCAGTCTGGAAAATTTTAATTTAGAAGATTTGCTAAAATGCTTTTGACACATTTTGAATGATTCTAAATTTTTTTAATAATAGATAAGTTGTATCCAAACAAATTTATAGTTGATCAATTGTCAATATTTATCTGTTTAAGGGGTAAAACATGCATTCAAATATGGGAGAATATATTATAGTGAAAATAAATTTCCCATATTACTTATAAATCTGTGTCTCCACATGCATTTTGAGGGGTGATAAACTTTTAGAATAAAAGGTGGATTCCAAGAACATATAAAGGAAGATATTTTTAAGATCATGATGTCTTATTTTTCCATTGTATACTCCATTTTACTCATTTAATTATAACCCCTCTTAGTAATTTATTGAGGGAGTGTTTATTTATAAAATCATGATATCTGTGATTGTTATCTTTGGGAGATTAATATAATTTATTTGTCTGTGTTAATTTTTATTTTATTTTATTTATTTTATTTTCTATATTATAAAATAATAATCCAATGATCTCAAATCCTTTTTCTTATTTTCATAAATGGGACTTCTTCTCTCACCCTTATTTCTCCTGAGCATTCATGTGGGTTATATAATTGATTAAATACATAGGTTATCACTCAATAGAGTGCTTGTTTAATTGTGAGAACATTTTTCCAAAATATAAAAAAATAGAATACAAATCAATTTTATAATTCATTTCCCACCTGAGTTTGGATTATAAAAATAGAAGAAAATGGATTCATTCTTAATGGTCATTACTGAATAAATTCATACTTATAATATAATCCTTGGAGGTATAATATAAGTAACTCACATATCATACGTGGTGTAGTTGATATAATTCATGTAATATATGATTTATAATATATCCATTTAGAGTGATGACAAATGAGTATCAAGGGAAACTGAATAAGATTGATCTTGATTTCACTATACAGAATAATATATTTTATTCACATACTTTCATTTCTTTTCTTCAAAAAACCCCTCCCCCTAATTTTTCAAAAATCAAATGTATTATATTGATGTTTTTTTCTTGTTTTATGATATATTTATTCATCAAGAGATGACCTAGGGTTTCATATAAACTATATAAATTCTATTGTAAAATAAAAAATCTAATTTGACATGTTCATCAACATTATCAATTATACACTGTGGCATCCATGTGTATAAACACATGTGTTATTTAACAATGTGGTGATTTGATAGTGAAATTTTCACTTCACATGTTGTATTGGGGTGAGATTGTTAGATGTGAATTTATTTTTCCTAATGTATTAGTGAGTTGTACCTTTTTATGCATAGACCCAAACGATTTTTTCATTGAGTTAACCTAATTCACAAAACGAGTATGATCTGTAATTTTGATCAGATCATGTGTGATCTAACTCAATGTCTATTAACTAGAGGGTATGATATATGCTACAAATTTTTTCGATCATGATCTCATGTACATGATAAACTTTTCAAATGAAATTCCTTTCAAGAAAAGGTGTCTACCTAATTCCTAAGCGTAGTGAACTTCCTAGGCTCTATGAGATATATGAGAGGGGGATGGGTAAATTAGTGACCCTGTTATATGTATATGGTTTCCTTAGTTTAAACCAACCTCTGTGACCAGTTAAGAAATTGAACCCCTCATTCTAAATTTTATCTCCCTTTATTATATGCTATTAGAGAAATCAAAATAAACATAAGTATTTAAAAATTTCAACCTAAATATGAGATCATACTCCATTCTATGTTCTGGTTGAGTTTAATGGCAGTGTTTGTAAACTATAAATAAAATTGAGTATATGTATAATTTATCTCCATAAATCATAATAAATTGCCTATTTAAATGATAGGTTTAGCCGTAGATATGTTGTCCAACTCCCAATGAGTTTCTTATAATGGGAATCCATCCAATTGAATTTGTCTCTGCAAAATATTATGATTATATTTTAATAGAATCATTATACTAACTCCCAAGTGTTATTCAAAGGGTTCTCTGGAAAGATTTTATTAAATATGTGTATAAATGATCTTCTCACCTAGTGTAGTGTGTTTCAGATTTGTTCTCCTTATAGATTGAGCATACTTCTATTACAAAGGATCAATTTTCCATAATCACATTTTCTTGAAACCATGAGAAAATGATTCTAACTCACTGCATTTTATATCCTCAAAGTTCTTATTATTCTGAAAACATATCCTCTTGATCATAGGTTTTCAAATATATATAATTAATCTCCTTCAGTATCAGCCAATTGTTTATCTTATGATTTTTCTTCTCAGGCGTCCACTATTTTTCTTTTCTATTACTCCCTTAAATAATTAATTTAAAGAATAAAAATTTAATATTTATGGGTAACTACTAATTTCCAATCAAGGAAATACAATTAAATCTTGATTTCTATCAAAAAGTATTCTCAAATAACTATACACGTTGATCATTCCCCGAATCATTCATTAAAATATCCAAAAATATCATATTTCTTTTATGTGGAAATTAATCATTAAGGAAAACAAAACCATCTATCACATTTAAAACATGTATTTTTTAATTCTTTAAATACCCACTAAAGGTATCCTCTTCAATTAAATCTTATCAACCTCAATCCTCTCTTTCTTTATCCTACTTAGGGTATAATGTGGTTCTCCATTTTAAAACAACACTATATTAATAAATTTTCAGATAAATTTCACTCTTTACATCTATGTTTGAATCGAATAATGATATTCAACTAATTAAATAACATAGGAAAAGATTATAATTTCTCTATTTACATTCATGAATTAGTATTTCATGTTTCCTAAAAAACATACTTATCCCATCTTTGAATCTTCCTCATTCAATTTTTCTCATGGTTAATCCTTTTCTTCATGATGATTATATCAAATACTATTCATAAAAGGAGAGTAAAACCTGATTTTTTATGTTTTAATCACTGAATATCATCTCTATAATAATCAAGATTTTTTCACCATATAGTATACATTTCTGTGAATCTTCTCTACTATTTTAGAATTTGAGTCAGTATAAAGTCTAATGATAATAGTGTATATCTCATTTCATAAGACATTATGATATGTCTTATGATGTTCTAGTATAATTATTAAATAGATTATATAAAAGTATTAGCTAGAAGCTTTAAGTTATACACTTGTCTCAAAGTCTTAAACCAAACACTGAAGTATTAATCACAACAAGTCGTGGCTAATTAAAAAGTCATATATGTATTACAGTATTACACCCTATCTTAATGTAATAAACAACCTCAAATAAAAGTCACACAAACTGACTGGAAGTCTAATATTACTTCAAATTATGACATGTGAAGCCTCACACTATCACACTAGGTTTTTCTTGTTATGGATTCTTCTCTGTTTTGGTGGGTTTTTTTGGTCTTTTTCTTGGGTTTAGGGTGTTTCAGGTGATAATTTATAATGTGTCTCATTGCCTAATCTCCCCCCATGGTTTATCATTGTTTTGGTTGGGATTTTTTAGAGAAAACGGTAATGTTTGTCCAGGGTAATCTCTGGTGCACAATTATCGTACAATTATTTATAATTGTGCGTCCAGTACAGAAATGCATATGACATGTTACGAAACATACCCCATGGTTTCCGCAATGGCCATGTGCTTGGTTCCTTGTACCCATGTAGATATCCATTCCCAAAAAGTGGTTATCACATGGTTACTTCTTGGTTTGACAAATCATGTTCCTTAACCATGCAACTTACCGAGTTTATAAATTTTTGGGTCTTCCAATTGTACCCCATATATGATTTTAAAAGAAACCCCTATTTTCCTCCCCAAACCTAGTTATTTAGACTCTAGGGAGCCCTCTCCCTTATTTTCCAAGCTTCTCCTCTTTCCTTGTGTGTGGATCTATGGTTCTTTTTATGTTTTTTGTCTACATCAATCCAGGTAAACCCCTTATCTCATCCCCATATACCTCTACCTCTCCTTTTCTCTTTAGTCACTTCTCTCCCATGGTCATGTTGACCTACAGTTTGGATTTCCCCATGTTTATGTTGGGGGTTTTCCTCTTTTAGGGTTCATCTTGGTAGATCTAGGGTTATGGAACCCTTGTGGAGTGTTATTGGTGTTATGTTGTGGTTGCAACATCGATCCTAGTTATGTTTACCATGTACTTGCCCTTTCTGGTTTTAGAATCAATAATTTCATGCTTTACCCAAATTCTATGATTAATATTTATTTATTTATAACACATGTATTATTATTTTAATTTGAAATTTTTTTTATGCCTTGTTTTTTGGATAATTGTTCTTGTTTTGATAAATAGAGCACCTCAAGTGTTTGTTTAAATTCACAGTTGGAACTTGTGTGTGAATTATTATATGAAATTCTTAGTTTTAGTTTTCAAATGGAATGGTAACACTTGAAACTATGTCTTTGGTATCTTTTATGGGGTTCCCAAGTGATATTTGGTTTTATAATGTATCGAGTAGTGGCTTTTGAAGTGGTTGGCATGTGTTGTCACCAAATGTCCCATTTAGAAACTTTATAAGAAATGTTTTGTTATCAATGTGTATTGTAAATGTTTTTAAGAGGTATTTTTCATTTGGTATGATCCAATAAATTTTTTTTCATTACCATTTTTGAAAGATGGATTATATTTTTCGTAATTGATGGTTTTTGTGAAATGTTAAGTGCATATTTGGAAACATCATGAATTGATGAAAAGAGTTTATTATAAAAACACCCATTAGATGTTTCTCATGCCTGGTCTATGTACAATGGATGGGAGTTCCTAGATATGGAGTCCTCATGATATTTTTTCAGGGTTCCTTAGTTGGAACCCTATGCGATTTATTTATTTTAAGGCACGAGAGTAGACCTTAGGGAGACTCAGGGTGAGGCATGTTGTGGATTACTATTTTATACGTTGTTATTTGATTCTTAGTTTGAACCCATTGTCTCTCCCCCTTTATAAATGATACAAAGAAAATGGAATATTTGGAGATTAATCAAATAATTAATGATGCACTGGTAAGTCACGGTATTGTCAAGTGGCCAATAGTAAGCAGATATACTGGGTCCATTGCTATATGATTTTCCCATGGTCTTTTCTGAGAAAGGGTAGATTAGCATATAGAGGGTTTTATTTAATCATATATGGCATGATACTATAGATTGGGTCTTATGTATTGGTGTCTTCTGAGTTATTCTTGATCTTTTGGGTTCACCTATACCTATTGGATTTTAACAGCTTATAATGATGATTGAGATACTTGTATGTTTATATACACTACCCTTGATATGTGACTCCCTTGGTACTCTTGTGTGGTGTTTTTGTTAAAAATTTATGTATTGTTTCCCAACGCTATTAGGGGTAAAAATTCAAAAATCCAAATATTTTTCAAATACTCTTTATTCCATTGAAAACGAATCCATTACATTCCCATTGAAAATAATATGGAAATACTAATTGATCGAACCTGGTTTTGAAAAAACATATGGAAAATTAGTTTTAATTTAGTTTTATGTAAAATTTATTGAAAATCATACTTTTATATGCTATATATCAAACATGAAAATTATTTATTCTTTTATTTTAAAGGAAGTGAATTGGAAAATATAATATCGGGCTAGCCTTCTGAGTTTTAATACTCATTCCTATAGTTATTTTCTATTTTTAGCCCTTGTGTAGGTTTCATCTTGAGTTTTTTCTCCTTGAGTGATGGTTGATCATTGTGTAAGAGAGTTACATTTTTGGTCGCATGGAGGCAGTTATTTAGGTTGGTTCGTTTGGTTTATTTTTATTTTTGTGGTATTTTTCTGTTCCTTGTATAAGATGTTCAGTTCAGTTTAATTATATAGTGGTTTTCTTGTGAACCGTTATGCTTCATTGTAGTCTTGATTATTTATTGGGAGAATTTTTTCCCTCCATGTACTTTTTTGATTCCTAGTACTAGTTTCCAACCCGTGGGGATTGGGAATGCCCTTCATACCATGACACGAATTGGCTCGGGTTACTGGTTCAGGTTTGACCTAGGATGGTTCATGATAAAAATGGTATCAGAGGAGGTCTTCTCTTAATAGACCTTGCTTTTTGGAGATCCCTTTGTTACTTTGGGATTTCAAGGTATATGGATTAGGATTTTTGGGGCTTTAGGTGTAAGTGTGGTAAGATTGTCATAAACTCATTCTTTTTCTGATAATTGGGATTCTAAGGGATGTTTGGTTTTGATAGTTGTGACTGTTTGTTTATTGGGATACAAAAGGGGAGTTGACCTAGGGGTCCCCATGAACTCACAGGTCCTAGAAATCCATGTAGATCTGGGTTCATGCACTTATAAGGCTCTCTATTTTGGTGGTGTGTTTGGAATATGGCCACAAACTATATGACCAGGTCACCCACTGAAACTAGTTACCTTTTTGTTAGTCTTTTGGCCATTCTTGAATTCTGAAAAAAAATTGGAAATCCATGTGTTTGAATTTTGAAAATTGGGATTTAAGGGAATGGATTGATTTTGAAAAGTAGGAAATGGATTTTCATAAATTACTTTAAGAAAGGTTTTATAATGTTTGTTTTTTGAAAAAAAGATCTATTGGTAAAAAGGACTATAAAAAGGGGCATTGGATATTTTTAAAAATAAGAAAATGGTTTTTTAAAATATGATGTTTGATTTGATGTTTTTTTTTATAAAAAGGGTATGGGAATTGATAAAATGGTATTGATGAAATGATATTGGTTGAATTATTGAGAAATTTTTTGAATGAGATGAAAAGGATTTTTATGTAAATCTTTAGGGTTTCATTTTTAAGCATGGTAAGATGGTTTGTAATGTAAATTCTGAAAATGACAATTTTGACTTGGTAGTTGGTGAGCCTTGGGAAGGTTCATAATTTGAAAATGGGTCGACTAGTTTACGTTAAAAAATACAGGTTGTTTTGTTTTAAGTCTTTGTCATTTCATGGGTGCTCTTGTCCACATTTTTATATGGGAATGTGGATAGATGACCGGTATGGCATGATTGATGGGTTCCCAGGGTGGCACAAACTTGTGCCTGTGAGTGAGACTCTGTGGTACACCATTGTTGATCATGAAAATCCACCATGATTGTTCATTAAACTAAAATAATTTTCAAAATGGTGATGTTGGATGTTAATAAAGGCTTGTGTTTTTATGTTCAAATTTGGTCCCTTATTCAGTGTTCATTCTTGATGATTTTATGTGGGTAAGCCTTGAGGTGGTTCATGGATTTTCTTTGTTCATAATTTTTTCCCATGGATCTTCTATGAGTGATCATAGTTCTATTACAGGTGATTCCCCATTTGCAAAACATCAGGTTGATCAACCGATGGATTTTGTGTTCAAGTCCTGGAATCCAAACCCACCCATATTTTATAGTCAAGAAGATCTTATCACAGTGGGAGAGTGGATATGAAGAATCAAAAGGTACTTTAGCCTCTTTGAGTTACCCAAGTCCTTGAAGGTCAATATTTGAACCATCATGAATGAAGGTTCACCGTGGAAGTGGTGGGAGGCATTATCTTAGAACAATCCTTGTGATGATCATACTTTGGAGTTCTTCAAGGATTCATTCCTTCGCTAATATTTCTCTAAGAAATAAAGTGTGAAAAAGGGAATCAAGATCGGTTTCTTATAATAGGGTTATGAATTAGTGTCGGAGCATTTCCATCTATTTATGGACCCAGTTCCTTACCTTATGACGTGTGTTGTGGTTGATTTCATGACGGTTCGACATTTCGTGCTTGGGATTCATTCTGATCTGCAATCAGATGTGTCGGAGTTCAAACTAACCTTGTTTTTAGATGTTTTGAGGAAATAATATTCATATTGGATCCATGAAAGTGGTAGTTCTTGAGGTAGTCCTCCCTCCTTCAATCTTGAGGGGCAGTGGGGAAGGTTCAAGATAGGAAATGAGGAATTGGTTTGAAGTTGATGAAGCAGGCCGTGGAATCAAAAGGCCTAAGGACCTATCATAAACACATTCTAGGAAGAAAGTATTTATATATTATCAGTGTGGAAAGCTTCCTCACAGGAATCCAGCATGTCCAAGTGATCCTAAGCCCTCCAGTGTTTGTGTATTTTTTCTCCTTGCAGTGTTTCTTTCAGATCATTTCTAGAAATAACCATGGATGAAATACTGAGACATGATGTGTTGTTTTGAGGCCCATTTAAAATTTCCTTTTGTAAGCATCCTTCTAATGTACAAGTTATTTTTTGTGGTGGTTGTACTGGTGGGTTCTTAGTTTTTGAAATTCAATGGATATTGTGGGTCTTTTGGTGAACTCTTGTTTTAAATAAAAAGTGGCATATATTATTTGAATCCCGATTTTGTTTCTTTCTAACAAAGATATGGAAGCCTTTTATAGGGATTATTAAAGGCTAAATGTGACACTAGAAGATGATTCAACCATCAAAGCTCCAACCATAGGGCTCATAGTGAATCTATCATGTATTCAAGAGTCCCAAGTGTGTGGAAAGTTTGAGAATACCATACATAATATGTATGGTGAGGTGGTTTATATGTTTCTTTTGTGGTCTTAGTGGTCTAATAATTGGTTCTTGTTCGATCCTCACCCTTTACAGTGAGGTTTAGGGTTTATGTGGGGGGTTTTGGTTCAGTAAAACTCCCATTGATTCTGGAGTGGGTAATTTAAATTTTCATTTTCTGTTCTTTTTCGCATGGTTTCGTAGGTTATTGTACTAGAGTTTCGGTTGGCATATGTAGGGAATTCCTGGTAAATGCTCATGTTGAATTATCTTTTGGTTATTTTTTTTATTTTGTGATTGTGTAGGCCCACTAAACTTCTCGTTGAGTCTTCTGATAATGTGTCCTCATATGCGAGTTGAATTTTAATGGTGGGGATTCTGTTTGGGCCTCCCCTCTGCTAATGATCTGTCATTGGTATGGTGTATGTTTAATCTTGTGGAATTATTCATCATTAAATTAGTCGGTTCCTTGGTTTCCTCCTTGGTTGAGTGACTTTTGAGTTTCTTTTAAGATGTGGTGGTTTGAAATTTCCATTTTCGTGGGGAATTGTTTAAAGTTTATTGTTTCATTTCGGGCATGAGGCTTGAGTTCCGCTCATGTGGGTTGTTTTTTTCACTATTGGAAGTTGAAATTTCATTGATGTAAAGAGGTGGATCATGTTAATATGAAATCCTTAGGCATTGATCAATCAGTTGGAATGTGTTTCGGCTTTCGGAGGATGGAAATCGTTAATGGTGGGGAGAATTGTAACACCCAGTTTTTCTAGTTATTTCTTGTTCTATTGTTTGGTGGGTTTTTCAGTCTTTTTCTCAAGTTTTGTGTGTGACGACTACTAAGTTATAATGTGTCTTATTCTCTATATTTTAACATCTGGTTTACCCTTATCTTGGTATGTAATTTCTGGAGAAAACATGAATGTTTGGCCTAGGTAGACCATTGCTCACGATTACTGAACAGTTAGTGAAAACTATGGTACAGTCCAGGAAAGTGTGTTAAAGGTCACAAAACCTACCACACAGTATCCACATGGTTGTGTGGCTTGTTCTAGGTACCAATTTCTCTTTCCATTCGAATAAATTGTTAGTCATACAGTTATCGCACGGTTTGAAAAACTATGCAGCTTAACAATGTGACTTCCCAGCTTCTAAATTATATGGTTTTCCTATTATACCCCTTACAATATTTTAACCAAAAACCCTCCTTTCATTCTCCACCTAGTTCTTGTACCTCTAAGGATCTATCTACCTTCTTCCCTTAGCTTATCCTCTTTCCTTGGGTGTGGATCTATGATTTTCATTAAGGGTTTTGGCTAGATCTCTCAGGTTAAAACCCTCCTCTCATCTCCCTCTTCCTCTATTTTTCTCTGGAGTTCCTTCTCTCCCATCGTCATGTAGAGCTAGGGTTTGGATTTACCCTTGTTTATATTAGGGGTTTTTTCATATTTAGGGTTCATCTAAGTATATCTAGGGTTATGGAAGCCTTGTGGAATGTTATCGGTGTTGTGTTGTGGTTGCGCAATGGATCCGAGGTAGGATTCCCATGAACATGACCTTTCTAATTTAAGAATCATTACTTTCAGGATTATTTTCACATTATATGATTATTATGTATAGATTTCTAAGCCTTGTTTTAATTTTTTGGCGTAAAAATGTTGTTTTAATCCTTATTTTGTAATAATTGTTCTTTTTTGGTTAAATAGTGCACTCTTTATGTTTGTTTAAATTATCGGTTAGCTCTTCTATGTGAATTATGCTATGAAATGCTTCATTTGAATTGTAAAATCGATTATTAATATGTGAAACAATGACTTGGGTGACTTTTATTGTGTATAAAAGTGAATTGGGGTTTATAAAATATCGAGTAGTGGCATTTGATGTGGTTGGAAAGTATTCCCAGCAAATGGTGTGTTAGGATCTTTATTAGGAAATTTTGTGTTATCAAAGTCTAATGTAATTTATAAAAGGTATATAACATGTGTTTTGAAATGGTAAATGGTGTTTCAATACATATTGTGGGATATGGATTGAATTTTTGATAAAGTTGGTTCTTGTGAAATGATAAAGGCAGGTTCGGCCACATCGTGGAAATGATGAAAAGTGTTTATTATAAAAACTTCATTGGATGTTTATCAAGCTTGGAATATGTATAATGGATGGGAGGTCCTCATTATGGCATCCTTGACACTCGTTATCAGGGTTTCTTTTTGGAACCCTTCGTGATCTATTTATCTTATATGTGAGAGTAGTCCTTATGGAGACTCAGGGTAATGCCTATTGTGTATTATTATTATATACATTGTGATTTGATGATCGTCTGGAATCCATTCGATCACCCCCTTTATACTTGAGACATAGGAACATTATATATTGATAGAATATTGAAATAATGATTTCTTCACTGGTAGGTCATTGTACTGACTAGTGGACCATCAGAAGAGAATATAATGTGTTCATTTATATGGGATATTCACTCGGTTTTTCATGATAAACAGTTGATGAGAATATAGGGAATTGGATTTCATAATATGTGTCATGATACTATAGATGTGGTCTCATGTATTTTTGTCTTCGGCATTATTCTTGATCTTTTAAGTTCACATATTTCTATTGGATTTTAGCTTTTTATAGTGATGATGGGGATACTTGTATATTTAATTACATTCCCTTGATATGTGACTTCCTTGGTGCTCTAATGTGGTGTTTTTATTTGAATTTTATGCCTTTTTTCCCAAATATTTTTTCAAAAAAATTCAAAATCCAATGTGTTTTCAAATTATATTTCTCTGGTGGAATACAAAACCATCACTTTCACCTTGAAAATGATATGGGACCAATAATGGAACGATCCTAGTTTGGAAAATGAATAATGGAAATGGGTTTTAATTTTTTTGGTAAATGTTTTAGAATAGCATACTTTGATATATTATAGTTTAAAATTTAAAAATAATGTATCTTTTATTTTAATGGATGTGCATTAGGAAATGGAATATCAGGCTAGCCTATTGTGTTTTAATCCTCATGCCTATTGTTCTTTTCTATTTTTATCCCTTGTGTAGGTTTCAACTTGATTTTTCTCTCCTTGAGTGATATCTAATCATTGTGTTATAGAGTGACCTTTTTTGCCTTGTGGGGCTACTGTGGTCATCTGGTTTGTTTGGTTTATTTGAATTTTATATTATTATTTTGTTCATTATATAATATGTTCAATTCAACTTATTTATGTAGTGGTTTCCTTGTGCACCTTTCTGCTACATTTTTTTTCTTATTTATTTATTGGGATAAATTATTCACTCATTGTACTTTGTTGATTCTTGGCACTAGCTGTGAGCCCATGTAAATCGGGGATTCCCTTTGGGCCTTTCCACTGATCGGATTTGGTGACCAATTAAGGTTTGACCTGGGTTGTTCAAGACACACACATCCACCAATGTTTTAAAATATACCTATAAGTTTTATGCTTCTTCCCAAATTTAGTAAAAAATGAATTCTTACATGTATATGATTTCTTACAATAAACTTCATACACGAGATCTAAAAGTTTTATGCTACTTTAAAAGTCTTATTATATTTTCTTAAAATTCATACTCACTTACCAACAACGGAGAATGATATCATAAAATTATTATGTGCTGCTTCTAAATTCATGAGAAAAAAGACTTATCCAAAACTTCAAACACTGTAAACAAGGTTTTATGAGAATGTATAAAGACTTACAAATTCTATAATTTCCAAATTTTATATAATTAACATAAGAAAGAGAAGAAAAAACATTTAAAATTTCGGATGAATACACCACCAATATCTCTTTTCACATTTTTAACTGGTCTTTAAATACTTTTCTCATTAATGTAGTAAAATTTTAAATCAAATAAAATCTTTGAAATAAACTCTTCAATCTATCCATTTTTGTTTGTTTTCAATAAAAAAATAAACAAATATATATTAATAATTTTTCAAGGAGCCTCCTTTTCATTTCTCCACCATATTGACTATAAATAAAACATAATTTAGTTAATGGACTTCACTCATCATTCAACCAACTTCTTCCCCTTCTATTATTTAGAGTCGTAGCCTAGTCAAATTTTAGAGAATGATGAAACCATATACTTTTTTTATCAATAAACCTTTAGTTAGTCGATTAAAAATTTAAGTGGGCTAAAAAATGTAAAAACAAAAAAGAATTAGTTAAAAAAATTATCAAATTTATATATTAACCTATCCAACATGTGGTATCAAATTTATTTTCTCGTGTTTAGGGTTTTTTAGTCACATTTATCATGAAATATAACTTTCACCTATCTTCATAAAATTCATTATAATAGTTCAATTAAAAGATAGATAACTCCCCTTATCTAGGATTACTCATAAATCAATACTTCCTCTATAAAAAATGTGTGATAATGTAAAAAATTATGGATAAGATTGTTTTCCTACCTCAAAATCATGTATTAATGGGTTTTCTAGAAATTCATGATACCATGAAGTAACATAAATTTTGGTAGCGTCCTTTTATGATATCTTCCTCAAGAGGGATCCACCCACTATTTCATCATAGTTAGTTTTATTTATAAATTCATCATTATAAAATATTATTTGTTATTGTACCCAAATTATATCCACATCTATCAGTCACATAAAATTATATCCTTTAATTATCTTCATGTTATTAAAAAAAAATTCAGGGAATAAGGAATAGGTTATATTTCACCTTTATAATAGAAATAATGTTGAGAGTTTCCCTTAAACAAATAATCTACATTCGTTCAAGTTTTTGATCATGATGATCTATTCATGTCTCCATTGCGGTTTATTTTCATGATCTTTTATGAACTCCTAGGTTACAACCTTTATTTCGAAAACATCCATGTTTAATTACTTCTTATTTTTATGATAATAAAAATCATATTCTTTCTTGAATACATTCTCTTCTTATTCATTACATAAAACTAATTTGGTTTCCCAAATGCACCATTTTTATAGTTATATCTATCTAGCTTACTCATCCCAGTGAACACTTATTTTTTCCATTTCTTATAGGCATTTTTCTCTTCCCTCTATATGTTTTAATTTTGAAAATATTTTTTCTAATTATCATGGTTGCGAATCATCTTATTCCTATGATATTTCTTATCTCAAATAATTTATAGAGTATAAACTAGAAGCATTATCACGAAAACATCGTCATGGTGTCCTTTTAGGGAAAATATTCCATATGTTTCTTTAATCTTCTCAAAAACAATCAATAGAAGGAATTGTGGATTTATCAAAAATAAACTTCTTTGAGAGAGACTGTTCCTTTTCCTCATAGATTTTCTTCTCCTTATGTTTATATTTCTACCACTATATATATTTTAATATATATGGTGGTACATGTTGAACCAATAGTTTTGGGCCATGTTTCAAAATCCTCAACAACACCAGAAATATGATTTGAATCTTGATCTTTAATTATATTTACTAACCTATGGATGAATATATACTTGTTGTATGAATGAATTATAAACCTTATTTGTCTATATTCATACATTATTTTCCTTCCTAAACTCATATCCAACCCTTGTAATTTTATGATAATATATGTAACCAATTTATTCATCATGAATACTTATAGTTAGAGTTTTGGGTGCTAAAAACACACAAATAACCCAACTCAGTATCACATGAAAAGTCATAAAATATTTGTACCTTTTTCATTGTGATGTAATTTTAAACATCCTTTGATTATTTATCTTATCTATCTATATCTTTTTCATACTTTTATCTCTTGTAATTAAAGGTTTTTTTAGATTTATGAAATCTATATTGTACCATAAGTATTTATTCATCTTTTATACAAAATTTTCATTAATATATTCTTTAATCTTATCTTCTTCGACATCTATCACCTATAATATTTTGATTTCTTCTACAAGATCTCTCTCATTAGAATCTTCAATTCAGTTAACATTTTCTATTATTTATAACACTTATTGTAGTTTATATTTTCTCAAGGAAGACCACCAATTCATATCATAACATATAATAAATATATGTGTCTTCTTTCACCTCATCACAACTAGAAGATACTACATGCTTTGTAACCTAAGTTATAAAGGATTTATGATTTTAAGAGATATCGTCATCTTCTGAATCACTACATGATGATGTGTCATCATATTCATTCCTTATCATAAAATTTCTTCTATATTTTTTTGAAAACATATTCTTCTTTCTAATGCTACTCTTCTTGACTATTTTATGTTTTCTTCTAAAGAGGTACTATTCCTCAACATCTCTTTTAGAATCAATATATTTATTCTCTAGGAAACTAATTTCAAAATTCCTAATGCATCCACAACAAAATAATATAATATGAATCATAAATTTGTACTTTTCATTCACTATTTGTGAGTTTTTTAGATAATGTAAAGGGATTTTTAATTCTCATTACATATTTCATCATCACTTTTTTAGTTTCAATAATATTCAACATTCCTTCCCTTTATTTGTTTTTATTCAGGGATTTAAATTATATATATTCCATCAATTTTATATTGAAATTTTTTTGTCTCATTTCATAGATATGGAGTGTGTGTTTTATCTCATCAAGGAATAAGTCTCTTATATTCTCCAAGGCTTATATATTTGAGTCAAAGCTATATGATATATTCCATTACAACTTCTTTAAAATAATTGAATCCAACTTGTTTTGGTTTCAAATCATCTAATGTGGCTAACTATTTCATTAATTCCTATAATGTATTCATCCATAGACTTATTATCATTCATCTATATTATTTAAACTTATATATATATAAAATAATGTTTGGACCTTAATGACATTAAAGTTCTGGAATACATGTTCTCAAGATTCTCCTACATATCCTCAGTAGTTTTTAATATCATTAACTTGCTATAGAATTTATTATATAGAGAAGGAATGATTGAATTTCTATCTTACCTATCCAATTAAATATTTCCCTTGTCAATCAAATTCATGGGACTATATCTTCCATGTATATTAAATCCCACTGTTACAGCATCACTCACCTCAAGATAATATGATAGCATATATGCAAGAATTATGTTCTTACATCTAATAAAATTATTTCCATAAAAATGAGTATTCCTCAGTTATTAAAAAACTAGTATTCTCTATTACATTACTTCATTAAAGGTTTGATCTTTGAAAGGGTAACCTAGTTTTCTTGAATACCAATTTTTGTCCCCATGTCCCTTGAGATCACTAAAAATGGGAGTGACAGATTCAAATTTTCATGCATATTTTTTTTTTAAATTTTCAATGATATTCATTGAATTTCAATGAATAATTCCCATATATTACATTATTTTATAATATTGTGGGAAAATATGAATGTGGAATTAAAATGTTTTATAATAATAAGTTTTTAACTAAATGAAATTAGGAAATTATTTATACATTACGTTGGAATTTGTTTAAATGTTTATTTTTTACGAGTAAAAATATTAGTCTCTTCATCTACAAATCAACATGAATTTCCCCACAGAACACCTATCTAGGCCCTAACATGGCATGTTCGACGCTGAAAATCTCTATAGAAAGCCTTCCATGAGAAAGAGGACATGTGGGGGCATCAATCTTATACACAACCGACAAGGATGAATTCCATGTGAAATATATACCTAGTAAAAATTCAAGAACTATCCTTTGGTAGAGAAACCCATGTAGTTATGGGATGACATCCTTTCATGGACAGGGTGGTCCATGATTATGGTGGGGGCCTCCAACCCCCAAATCACTTCACTAATTGAGGGAATTCATGGATTGGGTAATAAAAAACCACCATAAAATGATCATGTTACAATATGGTTCACCAAAAACACATGAAAAATTATATTTTAGATAAACTACATCTTCATATGCCTCACTCCCCTCACTCACACACAGACACACTCTTTCACCATCCTCCACCATGATGCCTTCGCTCATCCTTACCATCCACTACACTAAACACTATAGAACCACCATGGTAGAAATATAAAATCTCATTCCTCAGCCACACATAACAATTGAGTCCCCATGATTGCTATATAACACATCTTAGACCTTGTATGATCCCTATGATTCCATTTCAAGGCTTTATCCAACCACTATGAAGTATTGATGTATGAGATGGCTGCTTTGACACTATCTCTCTTTACTGGACAATGTTGATCACTAACAGACCGCTTCCTAACTACTATGACACGGTGTGAACTTTCATGCATCCATACATAGTGTCATGCAAAGAAACTACTACCTCGCTAACCCATATCATAGTGAATGATATTTAAAAACCCAAAGAATATGGGTATTTCAAAATTCATCACTTGGGGTATCATAGCCTTTTAAAAATAAAGTATACATGTGTATATTTATAATCTAGAAGAGATTTAAATAAGACCCCCAATGCCTCCCATTCCCTATAAAAGGAGGCCTCAACCACTTGATAAATGTTTCCACACCTACAGATGGAGAAATCCATGGTTGAGGTTGTTGAATGTTTTTGTTTTATCTTTTTATTTTATTTTCATTTGATTTTTGTTTTAGTTTAATTCTATATATAATTTTAGATCCTTTTAGTAAAATTGATACTTCCAATTTTTACATCCACCCATCCAAATTTTATCTTCTTCCTTTCTTCTTCTTCTTCATCTAATTTTTTTTCTTTATTTACAATTTTATTATTTTATTTTATTTTCTTCTATTTTCTTTTATTTTTTTTATTTTTTGAGTCTTATGTCTGTTCTTTTCTCATTTTATCATCTTTATTTATATTATTTTATTTTCTCCTTTTTATTTTATTTTTATTCTTATTCTATTCATTCATTCCCCCAAAGTGATATGTTACCCTAAAATATGAGAGGTTGGCCCGAGGCTTTCCCTTGAGGATGATAAGGTGTTCTTTTATTATTTCATAAAAATTATTTCATGCTTGTGGTAGATATTTGGGGTATTCGTGGGTGTGGTGATTGTACCCCCTAACATGAAACCCAAATCTATTTCAAATTTTTTATTTTCCCTCTCTTACACCAAAAATATCATCATATGATTATATTGAGCTGATGAATCAATGAAATGGAATATGAAAAATCCATGTCCAAGATGATTTCACACTCTTCACTAAGGTGTTCCATCAACCTTGATTATAGATTCAAGTGGGATTTATATTTCCTATGGAAATCTAGGTTTCACAACAATAAATAAAATTGTAGTTATTCAACATGATATTTTATTATTGGGTTATCAAAAAAAAATTAAAAAAATAATGGAGAATAATTATAGAACCAGAAACCAAAATTAAGACCCTGATATTTCTTTATTAAATCATTCTATTTATCATTTCATGTCATAAGAAGCTTAAAATTTCATTCTGCAAGTCTTTTTATTATTTTAGAAAATAAAAAAACCAAAAAAAATAAGTAGTTCATGTGAATTAGATTAAGTAGGTCAATAAATTTGAATCTATTTAAGGGAGACATACCGAGTCCACATATACACCCCATTAGGAAAATAAATTTAATATTTCCATGACCTATGACATGAATGCATCAGGGTGGGGTAAATCAGTGATACCTTTATATTTTAATGATTTTTTTTCTAAAATAATCATTGAGATTGGTTTAGATCTTCATTCACTCATTATGAGATCTCTATCCATTTCTCACAAGAAATTAGTTAAAATCAAATAAATCACATGAGTATTAATAAGGCCCGTCCTCAATATGAGAACATACTCTTTTCTAGTTTCTAGTCATGTTTTGAGACTCATATTCTCTACAATAAATCAAAATTAGTAAAGGTATAAACTATCTCTCAAATATATCAACAAACAATGTCCTGAAATGTCTTGTTCACTGGTGAATATAATGGTAACCATCGGAAAAGTTCATTATTCTAGCATCCTACCACATGATTTTGTATCATGAAATATTTCTATAAATATTATAATATAGTCTTTATAACTTCCACTTGAAATTTAATTAATGGTTCCTCCCCATATCCTTCAATAAATAGGTATTTTAATTCTCCTCTCTCTTAGAGTTCTGTGTTCTGACATTTTTTTCTTCAATTGTGTGCATCCAAGTATTCCAAAGGTTTTCTTTAACAAGATTATGTTTTCATGGTACTAATAATAAGAAATTACATCTCATTACATTGTATTTCTTTGAAGATTGTCTTCTTCTAAAAACATATGTCTCTAGCTCAAATATTATCAAATATCTACAACCATAGTAATTAAATCTCAACTTCTTATATCATAAAATCTTTATTCAAATAATACCACTCTTTTATTTTTTTTAAGACTCTGACAATTGTTCTATATTATAGTGATGTTCTAATATTGAATACTCACTACTAATTTACAAAAATGGAAACAACACCATATTAAAATTACACATGTACAACATCCTCATCTAACATAAATCATGGAGTTGTACTTACCATATTTCATGTAGTATTATAAACATACTAATTTAATTTTAGTTGTATAATAACCATATAGGCACATATCACCATTAATTTCCATTATAAATAAATCAAAAACAAATTTATTTTTTAATTTCACAAATACCAAGAAGTGATCTCTATTTTGATTCAACTTCATCATTGTCATTTTTTAATTTTTCAAACTTCTCATGTCTTGAAGAAGATCATTATTATAAAACAAAAATTAATAAATCTATTTCATGAAAAAACTCACACTTTATATCTTCGATTTAATAACATAATGATTTGAATATGATTAACTTACTTAAATTAGCATATCATCATTCCATTTATATTACATAATTAATATAAAGAGGTTATTAAAAAATAGTGTCAAATCAAAATTGAATCATCCTCATTAATTTTTTATCACTAGTGAACTAATTAATAACAATTATTAGGTCATAAATTATTCATATAGCTTTTATCACAATTGATTTTTTATGTTCTAGTCACTAAATATCTAATCAAGTATTATACAGATAATTACATAATTTTAAATGTATAATTTTGAAAATCTTATATAATTTCTCAAAATTATGATAACTCTGAAGTCATTCATAGAAAATTTATATACCATTTCATAATATTTTCTGATAATTATTATAATTTTCTAGAAGAAGTCATATGAAACTTCAACAAAAGTATTACATCATATCTAGAAGTCAGATGATGGTCTTAATATCATAGGCCATTCTCTAAAGTCTTGTGAATATCAAATATCTGCTAATCCAAAACTCATACATGGCATAGAGTATTACACCCTAAGAAAATGTATTATGCTGGATCGAATAAAAGGAATACGTGATAAATCAATGTCTTACAACCCTTCATGTCTTGTGGGAGAAGTCTTATACAGCCTTCAAAGTCTTATGGCCTACCTATAAGTGTTATGGTTCTTCTCAGAATTTTCAAAAATGGAAGTATTATATGTACGTAATTTCATACAAGAAATTAATACATGGAATATCAAAATATTACACTACATAAAAAGTCATATAATATTATATTTAAATTCTTACATATAAAAAATGAAATCTAATATTGTTAAAAAAGTCTAATGTAGTGGTCCAAATTCTTTTTAAAATAAGGCTTATCCCAATTTTTTGAATCTGTAGTAAAGATATAATGATAATGGTAAAAGTTTTATGAATTCTAGACTCACCCATTTCCAGTAATGTCTTTAAAGCAATATCAACCAAAAACTATTTTCCATCTATGATGGTGCCACCTTCAGTATATCTCCACACATATTCAATATATATTAATGGACTCTTCTTATTATATTATCCAAATTTTATGACAAATAAAACATTTGGAACGGTCTCCCCAATATTATGATTTATGTTTTTTTCAATATCACTAATGATAATAAATATTTCTTATGTCAATATGTGTATATTATAACACATTTTCCTTTCTCCCACTTGTTGAAAATAAATAAAATTAAATATAGGTGATGTATGTCACTAATATTAAATAATTTTCTTTGCCTCTTAAGATTACTTATTCTCCCTCTTTTATTAAGAGTTGTAATCTGGTCAAATATTTAGAGAACGATGACACCACATATATTATTTACAATGAGCCTTTAGTTAGTCTACTATAAGTATACATGGGTTAACCTAGTGTAGAAAATAAGTTTTATATCAGTAAAGCATCGAATCTAATTATTAAACTACCCAATAGGTAGTACCACATTCAAATCCTCATGTTTATAGTTATTCAAATAGACTTATAAAG
Organism: Viscum album; assembly: GCA_963277665.1. Classification (NCBI taxonomy): domain Eukaryota; kingdom Viridiplantae; phylum Streptophyta; class Magnoliopsida; order Santalales; family Viscaceae; genus Viscum; species Viscum album. The sequence goes on along the minus strand of OY728141.1, from coordinate 509,512,445 downwards.
AAATGTAACTAGAACCCATCCTCCAAAAATTCATCAAAAAATTCCATATCCAGTATAGATTACTCCCCCTTTATCTTAGAAGACTCAACAACCAGCACTACCCATTTAAAACCATGTTTGATTAAGTAAAAAAACTATGCAGAGTGTTTTTATCAAACCATTGCATACATTTTTAATGGTTTTCCCAGAAATTATATATTTCATGAATTAACATGCCTTTTAGATGTTTATTTCCATGTAAGCACCCCCTTAAGTGATTCACTCAGTCCTTCAACATTATTTGTTTTTGTTAGAAAGGAAACATGATTGAATTTTATTTATTGATGTATAGTAGTTACAACCTTATTAACATCCCCTTAAAATTTTCCCCATCAATTATATAAAGTTCAATACAATCATAAAAAGTATAAGGGTATTTTTAGGGGGTTATATTTATCATTAATGATGGAATAATGTTTTATATATTCCCATTAGATGGGATAGTACATGCATTCCTAGTTTATCTCTTGATTATCTCCATATACATCATTTACTAAAAAATCATGCATTTCCTTGGACTATGTAGTTACCTTGTTTATTTCAAAAACATTCTTCTATGAGTACTTATTCTTGTAACATGAAATAAATTCATTTTCATCTGCATATATTTTCATCATCTTCTATAGAACTATAACCTAGGATAGAATCCCTAATGAAAAATTGTCGAAATTCTACTCAGTTAACTTACATTTCCAAGATAATATATATTTTTTATTCAACTCAGTTAAATTCTACTCAGTTAACTTACAGAATAGGGATTTTTTGTTTCCCCTCTACCTTTTCCTTCACAAAATATCTATTCATATCAGAATGGATAGGATTCATGTTCTTCATGCGATATTTCTAGGATCCAAATGTTTATAGAGTCCATCCTAGAATAATTTTCATGTAAGCTTCATCATGGTGACCATGTTGATCACATCTTCCACTTATTTCATTATGTTTCTTGAATTTTTATAAATATACCGAATTCATAATTTCTCATAAAAATAGTTCTTCTTCATGTTATTATTCCTTCTCCTCTTAGATTTTCTTACCCTTATTTCTATATTTCCCTCCCTTGAATCATTCTATCTCCATGTAAATGATATTTTTTACTAATATTTGTATTCATTATGCCTAAATCCATCATAGAACCAATACTATTCATTGAACCCTAATATTTCATGATATTTGATGATCTTATAATGAAAATATTATTGGGGTTTGAATGAATTCCAACATTATATTCACATTGGATTTTCCTTCTTATACTCATATATATTTATCTTAATTATATGATCATACCTTTTATGACATTATTTATCTTAATCACCTATTGATTTATATTTAGATACTACACAACTAAATGAATCAGATAAAGTATCACTTAAAGTAATTAAAAAAAACATTTTTCTTAGGGATAGAATTGTCAGCAGCTATAGATGAATCTTCTTTAATATCAATATATCTTTCATAATATTTTATCAATGTATTCAAGGTGTTTTTATCTTTGATACGACTATATTTTAACTCAACAATATTTATTTCTTTTGCGATTAGTTTCTCATTATCATTTTCTAAAATATTATCATGTTCTTACATTTTAACCTTGTATATTTTTAAATCCTCTATGAGATAACTGTTTGTTCTATGTTTGAGTGTTGTTGAGATTTTCAGTATTGGAGTTTGATTAGTTTTATTTTTCAGGTTTGTAATATTACAATACCTAAAATTATTAATACTGGATAATTGTAATTTATCATGGTCATGATAAATTTTATCTTTTTTATTATTAAATTATTTCAATATAGTAATTTTTGAGGTGATTTAGCTGTTTTAAGAAACTAATTTATTTTTTTACAAGTCATTCCCTCTTCCAAAATTACTTATCCAAATTGCACGATTGACTCTTATAAATATTTTGTTTCTTTTTTTTTTAAATTTTAATTAATTTTATGAAATTATATATAATTTTTTTGAAGTATTGGTTTAAATTTACTATATATGTATTTACATCTAAAAACAATGTTTTTACTCATCTAAATTATATGCTCACTCTTTTGAATTCAAAAAATGGTAAAATATGTCACTCTTGTAACTCATAAAATGACTCATATGGTTTATATATGTCTGTATTTTTTCATATCTAAATTATTATTAGGAAACTAAGTCTTATCAAGATTTTCAGACGTATTGGAAATTTGAAAAGTCTTAAAAAATAATTTAATTCTTAAATTAATTTTGAAGAATAATAAAAAAAATATTTCTAAGTATAATGTATTATTGGAAATAGATTCCTACGGGATCTGAAGTTTTATGTTATAAAAATACATATTGAAAATTCAAAGTCTTAAGAACTATAAGTTCTTATTTATTTATTTATACTTAACAAATAAGGTTCCTAACATCTTGAGGTGTTTAGTATATTTTTTCTGATGTTATATACACTTTTTCCACAGTTTTTTCCTCATAAAGTATGTAATGTGTTATAGAAACTGTATTAATGATCCAATGAAAACTGAGATTATGGTAAATATTATGAATTGATCAAAGAGAAATTTTTTATGAATTCTAATTGAGGGAACTAGATAAAGGATGAATAATATATGAGATAAAATTAATTAATACATGATTCAATATTTTTAAAAGTGATAAAATTGTAATATTATGATTACTATTTTACTATAGTGATCACAAAGGAGATTCGGTGTAAAATATTGTTACAAGAGTGAACAAACTACAATGAAATTATTTTCTTTAAAACTTCTATTTTGTCTTCCAACTTTTTATTTTTATTTATTCATGTTTTTCATTAATATTTCAATTTATGATTTCCCCTATAAAAGAATGTTTTTTATACCTTCTAAAAAAATATTCGACAGTTTGGCTTGTAACTCCCATTAATATTAATGATTGCTTCTATTTTTTCCTTGGTCCATAGAAAGGTAAAATTAGACTATGTTGTTCCTCCAGGTGCGTTAATGGAACTTTCTATAAAATTTTATCACATACTCTCAAAATTGAGTATTTTTTTTTGTGATTGTAATTTCTCATGGAGAATAGAGGATTTAAAGGTATATGTAATATCATGTTGATTTGAACTAATATAAAAAATTGGTGCTCTTGTTTTTTTCAACTACACATTAAATTATATTTTATTTAACACCTATGAATGCTCCAAATATCATTATTATTTTACCAATTATTTAATTTTCATTTTTGATTGTCCTGATTTTAAACAAATTTATATTAATCTATTTATATTTTACTATAGTTTATTCACATTCCCATAGTACTAATCTTCATCTCATAATTTCCAAAAAAAAATCATAGATCCTATTATTTTTTATTATTTATTTAATTTCATATACTTTATTGTTATAAACTTGTTATGACATAATTTTGAGAGAAAATTATATTTTTCAGATGTAAATTAATTCTAAAGATAGTTAAATACATTAAAAATCCTCACACTTCTATTGAAACGATTGTGTTTTTTTATTCAATATGGAATAATACCTCAAACATCTATGAATATATCTTTGGATGATAACTATGTGACCATAAAACTACTTCATTATGATCAATATACACTTGAGGGTAATAATGTGGTAATGTTTGTTTTGAAATACAATGTCAAGAATATATTATGGTGTTCTTTTAGTCAAAGTGTTTTTATTAATATCTCATCATGTAAGACTATATTATATATATATAAGATACTATATGTCACACACTATGAGATTAAAAATCTCAATTGGTCAAAACATGGAATAATATATGTGAAATATGAATACATTACTACGACTGAAGATGAATTTTTATGTGATATGTTTCACTAATTCTCAAGCATCATAGATGACTTGATTTTTCATGGTGAGGCTTTGGATGACACTGTTATAGTAGAATGGTCGTTACAGTCCCTACCAAAGAATAGATGTGAAAAGAATTTAGTTATATAAAAGAATTATAACTTTTTAGTATATACATATGAATAACTTATTGATTCATTTTTATAATACTAAATTGAGATGAAAAATATTGTGGATGAAGATACTTCAAAGAATATTATAATTGAATATAAATTGAATATAATGGTTTTTTATAAATATTTTTATTCAAAGTCAAAAGAGAGTGGTAGAAGGGTGAATGGGTCCCTTGGAAAAAGGAATTTACAATTTAATTTAAAATGAATGAGTATTCAATAATCGACCTAGAAAACATAATAAAAAGGATGGTAAAAAGGAAAAAAACAAAGGTAATACTAGTAACTACTATGATGTTTTAGAGATAACTTGTTATATGTATATAAATAAGGGACACATTGTGTTATATTTCCCAAATCTAAATCATATAAGGAAACACTTGAACTATAGGAAGAAGGAAAAGTAAGAAATGGTGGTTTGATAGAGCAACAGAAAAGAATAATACTCAAGTGATGATTTAGGAAATAATCAAGAATCAGATATATTCTATTTAATGGTTTCTATTATGAAATATGTTATTACTAATTCAAATTGTAGATCAGGTTATGATATATATTTTGATGAATAAAATTTTTAAGAATATATTAATTTAAATTAAATTTAATATAAATATGTTTTATGATATCTAAAATTATACAAATACCTAAATAGAAATAATTAATAACATATTAAATTTAATTAGAAGAAACATAATGATAATATGATAAATACACCTTCACATTCTATTGAAATTGTTTTTGTGGTTCAAGGAGTACTCAAAATGAGAATGAACAGCTTAAATAATAAATTTTCTACTTAAATGAGGTTTTTTCTAGTTTTTTTCAATGAAAGGAGAATTATTATAAGATGATGAATATGGGAAAACCAAATAAAGAAAAAATATATTTTTTACTATAAAAATAAAATACCTAAAATTTATAATACATTATTTATTATATTTATTGAAGGTAATGTATTTATATTTTGTTGTTTTAGGTGTAATATTCAAGCACATTATACCAGTGATATGTATCTATTATTTACTCAAGATTTGAGTTATTATAATTCTTTTTTGAGTAATTTATCATCTTGTTTACACAATACCAAATGTCTAATAAAATTAGTTACCAAATCATTATATTACTAATCCTATTGGAGTCAAGATATAATTGATTCCAAAAACATTTTCTACATGATTGATTCTAGGAAATCTAGCATAAGAGACTCAAAGACACACCTGGTAAATTGAAAGTAGATAATCTGTATATATAATTGGTAATCTTTTAAACATATTTTTTATAATAAACATGATGTAATCTCTTTCAATTTTAGATAAAAAAAGAATATAGGATTTAAAATTAGATATTTTAAAACATTTATAATTTATAATATTTTATTTTAGATATAATTAAAACATAACTTAAAAAGTATTTCATAATTTTATTATGATATAATTATTGTTCTGTTTGAAGATAATAAATTTTTATTTTAAAAATAATTTTTTTTATGAAAAAGATAATTAAAATATCTAATGTATTAATTTTTCTTATCTAACAAATCAGAATGTTCAGTATCTTAATACAATTGAAATAGATGATATCTTTTGGAATAAGAAACACAGACATTCTAACCTTTAACTTCTACATATACTAACAAAAATAGGACATGTACAACAACTTCTTAAAATAAAACTAATTAAAATTTATGTTTTTTATTCATGTTTAAAAGGATAAGAGTGTAAATAAATATTAATATCTATTAATGAAGTTAAAAATGCATGTCCTCTTGAACTTATTCATTTTTAGTTATTTTTAGTGATGAGAAATTATTGTTTATGAGGAAAATAATATTATTTTTATAGGTAATTATTTTAATAGGTTTACTTGTGTTTTTTTATGTCTCCTAAACATGAAAAATTAGTTATGTTTTTTGTTTTTTATAAATTGGTTCAATTTAAAAATGATTAAATAACAATATTAACAGATGTGATATAGAAGACAAAATTTTTAATATGTAATTTAAAAAATATTGTAAATAAAATGGTTCATTACATTAATTTATTCCCATAGAATACCACAATAAATTAGTTTTGAGAAAAGGAAAACATAAACAATTATAAAATTGGCATGGACTATGCTAATTGAATTTAATTTACGAAAATAAATTTAGGATTAATTATTTAATACATCATTATATAACGTAAAAAAATATTATAATTTTGTTAATGAAATAAAATAATTAATTTTTTTAAATCAATTTAAACTAAATTTTGAATCATTAGATTTTTTTCAGTAATGTTTTTGTTTTTAAATTGATGACAACATAGATAAATATTATGAAAAAAGTGATCGAGGAACATTATTTTGTTATTATAATATTATTAAATACTATATAGTTTATAATAAGATAAATATAGTTTTAGAAGAATCATTTTTGGTTATATTTGATAAAAATAACTTGAATCATAACTCAAATTTATAGAAATATAAAAAAAATTAGAGAGTTTAATTTTCATATAGATTAATCACATGAAAATTATGTATTTATTAAATTGGAGGATATACCTTATAATTTTGATCTCAAATGTGAGAAAAATATAAAAAATTATCATCCTATTGAAAAATTAATTGTTCTTCTTTAATATGAGAATAAAACATGGAATTTTTTTCAATTATTTTCTTAATGCAAATTTTTATCATAAATTGTTCCTAAAAATTTTTATATAACATTGAAATATTAAAAAATATATTTTTATAGAAGGTGATTTTAATAAATTTTCTAGCATTCTTGTTTGGAATTTAATATAACCCCTCTAAAGAAAAACATATTATAGGAAATAAATGGATATTTTGAAATTAAATGGATTACTTTGGTCACATTATAACATGTTAATCAATGATTCTTTCAAGAAGAGGGAATAAGTTTTTATGAATTATATTCACTTATTATTTGGAATAAAGTTATTAATACTTTTTTATATTTTCTAATTTTTTTACGAATTTAAATTTTTCATATGGATGTTGAAACTACTTTATTAAATTATTTTATTTCTAAAGTGGTTGGTTTTTATCAACCATGTTGTTTTGAAAATGTTCTTAAATTATCAAAATATATATATAGTAATAATAAATCTATAAGATATCGGTATGTTACAATAAATTTCATATTAAAAAACTATTTTAATGTAGGAAACATTTATCCTAAATTATTTAATAGGAATGTATCTGATGAACTTTTAATTGATCAAATATATATTGATGATATTTTTTTGGTTTCTTCTAGTGATTTTATTGTTAATGAAGATTATAAATTGGTATGGGTTTAATGATGTTTATAAATTTGTGATATGTGTTTGATGAGAGAATTAAAATTATTTCATGTACTTTAAATATTTCAAATAAGTGATGGAATTATTTTTGAATCAAATTAAATTTTATATAGAGTTATAAAAAGGGTTGGTATTGAATATAGTAAAACTTTTAGAATGCCTAAGAATACTAATTCTAAATTATAATTAGAAAAAATAAGGATACCTATATAAATAAAAAAATTTAGATATATAAAAGAAGCATACATTTTTGGATATATTATATACCTGACATTATATTTCGTTTATGTATGTGTGTTATATATCAATATTGTCCTCAAGAAAATAATTCAAAGTTTGTTAAAAGAATAAATAAATATATTAAAGTTAAAATAAAATGTCAACAATTTTATCCACCTCAAAAATATATTTATTTAATTTTTTATTTTGATTCTAATTTTAGAGGATGTGGGATTTATAGTTCACATGCTTCAGGTGTAATGCCCTGACCCCAGTTACCCAGAGTCAGTGCATTATTACATAACATTGGCATGATCACAAAATATCAAGTCTCGAAAGACCGATTAGTTCAGTAGCCTTAGAAACAATAGATACATTCGTAAGTCTTACACTACATCTTAAAATGAAAACTTCAAAAACATAGTCTCCATATTCCACACTCATATCCCCTTAGACTATCCCTGCAGGTCAGTCATAAAATACTTTTCACATCCTGGGAAAAATAAAACATAGAAAGGGGTGAGCTCAAATGCCCAATAAGGATTACAATATAGCAGAGAATTTCATAAATAAACCTAAACATTTAAGGAAATGTATAACTAAAACAAAAGCCTTTTAAATTTGAACATCAGTAAAATATGGCAAAGATAAAATGAAATAATGCAATTTACTTAATCTCATTGATATTATACTAGTCGAATAATCACATGAAATATCAATAACCACTTTCATAATGATGGAATTCATAATGCCAGACTATCATAACCACATAGTCAGGGCCTTGTTCCAAGACTACAAATAAGATTTTGTCAAGGCATTGTGCCAAGACACTAGTTTATCTCATGATACCTAGAGATTCATCAAGGAGATATAGCAGGATCCACCAGTCACTTATTATGTCCAATGCATTCCTCATATAAATAGGTTTAAACATAACATAAACATTCCAATTAAAACTAGCTTAAGAAATGTCAATAATTTCTCCATAAACCATGATTGGTATAAAAATAACACATCCACATTCAAACATATCACAAAAATTTCAATACAATATTGAAGTTTTGTATCATAATAAATCAACTTCAAATAAACTTAAAATTCATCAAAGGATGTTGACATAGATGAAATCAAATCTTTGTTGAGATAAATATCTCTTTTTTTCAAATCATTTAAAAATTACATAATTATAAAATAAAACATCTAATTTGAAAATATTCTTATAATATTGTAAGGGAAGCTTCAATTATTTTATAAAGGTGGAAAATAGCCACATCTGCCGTATATGTTAAAAAAAGACATTCTTACCTTAATTCTGTATAGAAGGTTTAAAATGACCTTGTTTGGAAAACGACAGAAAGATTACTTTATAATGTACTGATAAAATTCAAACAAGGGTACAAATGAAATTAAACCATATTCTGTAAAATAGTAAGAATATTTTGGAATACATTTTTAAAAAACTTGGATGTGGATGATAAAGAGGTCCCGGTAGATACTTACGTAAAAACGACCTCGGATAATAAAGCTATTGTGAAATTAACCCTTACCTTGTACTTTTCCTTGGTAAAGGGTAGTTTAACCTCCAATATAATAGTTAAATCATTTTCATTAAATTATTCAAGAATCATATACATAAATATGATATCATATATGATCTTTTAATATTGCTTTGTTAATAATATTTTAGTATTATCATTGTTTCCAGTGTTAACTTACTCATTTTATTTTATATGTTCTGTTACTTGGGTTATGTTTGTTAGGGATAGGTTGTATCTTATTCATATCAAGAATTATATCAAGTCCTTAAACATTATTTTTAATCATCAAATGAAAATTAGTCTTGAATGGATACGATGGGGAGTGAATCTCATTGCGTTCGTGGAGACGGTAGTCTGTACGTACGCACGAGTGACAATATCATTCTTTTGATATTAAAATAATAAATAATTGGATGTTGTATAATATATAAAGAATCTTTATCATAATATATGTATTATTTACATGAATTTCACTCCATTATCATACCCATACAAATAATAATTTTTTGAATAACAATTACACCACGACGTGGATACGGTAAGCCGTACATACGCACATATGGCGACATGTCATTCAAAGGATGGATAAAATACTGAATATGGTTGTACCATATTTATAATAACATCATAGTATATATATAATATAATGGAGTTATTATTTTATAATGTAAATAACAAAGAAACAATAAGTTGAAGAATAAAGGAACTTGAAAGAGGGTGGTGAAAACATTTCCTCTTCTTCGGGTTCTTCCTTTTTATTTGATCAAAAAGACTCCGTATATTGACATTCTGATCAAACTAAGGCCTCTAGGTTGAATTTAGGGATGTTTAGAAAATATTTGGTCAGGGTTTGGCGGATCCAAAAGGCTTTAAAGGTGTGAATTAGAGAGAAGGGGGAGTGCCCTTTCATAAGAGGGGTGAGGGGCACCTTAGGAAAAACATAAAATATTATTTTATAATAAATTAATATTCGATTTATAATGTCTCTAAAGTGACTTATTTCGAGGATAAGGTGGGTATGGGTCGAAATACTTTCAACCAATATATTTTAGATAGGTTTGGGTCACTAAATTAACCTTATCATTTAGTTTTAACTCTTAGTTAATTAGTTTGACATTTACTATGTCTCTTTGTATTTTTATATTATATGGTTAATAAACATACTATAAACTTCCAATAGACCCTCAAGTGGTCCATTAATGATACACCTATCATGATATATGTACTTTTTCTGATCCTTAGATTTTTAGGAATAGAATATTAATTAATAAAATAATATTTTTTGTAAAAATTCTTTTATGTCAATTTTGACACTATTGGGTATTTTGTTTTTGATAAAATCATAAAAGAATTATTACATCAAAAAAATATCATATAACCAATACTAATATCTAATATTAACCTAGAAAATTAGTTTAATTTATTAAAAGTTTTAAATTACATTTATTTGGGTATTTATAATATTAATTATCTTAATGTTTCATTAATACGGTAATTACTGCATCATCATTGTGTCATAAATAAATTAACTTATTTAATGTATAAAATTTATAAATAAAATACCATTATGTATGAAATATTTTTATATTTCTAATAAATATTTATAATAGAATTTATCTTATCTATAACCCTATATTAAAAATGGTTTAGTTATTAAACTTTGATTTTAACTCTTTTAACTCTTCTTTGAATTAAATAATAATAAATGTCTTAATCTAATCCATGTGGAAATAAATGATATTATTTTATTACTAAGGTTGTTTTTGGTCGATATACACTTGTTCTATAGAATTAGGATATGTGTTAGGTTATTATTAAAATCATTTTTACCCTTAATTACCCTATTTACTTTCAATCGTGGTAAATAAAAGTAAAAAGTTACTATTAGCCAAAAATTATTTTTATCTTATTGAACCACACTTTACTCTTTGATATTAACCTTTTCTATCTGATTTTATAATTTCCACTCACCGAAGTAGTAAAATTATGTTTTATGTGAATTTGAAAATTCTCCTAGGAGGTGGGTATAAGACGGTGAAAAGTTCTATAAAATTTTTATATATCTAAAATTATTCTAAACTAACACCAATGAATTACATTGAACTTATATAGGTATTATGTATCTATTTTGAACTAAAATATATTTATATAAAATAAATAATTATTTAAATAAAAATTTGGTTTTAAAATATAACTTAGTGTTTTTCACTATTCATCAAAAATTGAAAGTTTTCAGAAAAATACCAAAATTTCACCCATGGTTAATTTCGTTATTCCAAATCCAAAAATGAAGTCAATTTTGAAAGATAAAATTTATAAAATTTCAAAAAGTGGGTATTAATATTCATAATGGCTAGTTTGATTGGTTGTGTTTTGTGTTAGGACTCGAAGTTGCGTACAACAAACACAACTGTATTATTCAAAGAGAAACATACCGTGGAAGCTTGGGGTGTTACATTCTCCCCTCCTTCAAATAATTTCATCCTCGAAATTTCTAGAATATTGCTGCATAAAAAGATTCGAGTGGTTCTTCATCATAATTTCCTCAGGTTCCCATGTTTCCCCTACCATCTTATGGTTTCTCTATTAAACTTTTTCCAGACGAGTCGTCCAGTTTCTCAACACTTGTTCTCTGGTGACAAGAATCTTGATGGTCTCTTCACAATAAGATAGATCGGGTTCCAGTTCTACTTCCTCAAAGGTGATTACATGTGTTGGGTCAGGAATGTATTTTCTCAACAGTGATATGTGGAACACATCGTGAACTTTGGAGAGATTTGGCAGCATTTACAAACAGTAAGCTACACCTCCAATTTGTTCTAAAATTTAGAAAGGTCCGATGTACCTGGGACACAATTAACTTTTCTTACCGAAATTTATAACTCCCTTCCATGGATATACCTTCAAGAAAACATGATCTCCTACCTGAAAATCCAAATCCTTCCTTCGATTATCGGCATAGCTCTTATACCTACTTTGAGCTGCTTTGATGTGGTTTTGGATTACCTTCACCTTTTCTATCGTTTCCTCCACCAGTTCTGGGTGTACACGTTTTCTTTCAGCAACGTCATCCCAACAAGTTTGTGTGCGACATCTCTTTTCGTATAACGCTTCATATGGTGCCATCTGAATACTTGAATAAAAGATATTGTTATAGTAAAATTCTACCAGAGGTAAATATTGATCCCACATACCCTGAAAGTCTAATGATCAAGATCTCAACATGTCTTATAAGGTTTGAATAGTCTGTTCTGATTGTCCATTTGTTTGAGGGTGGTATGTAGTGCTCAAAAGAAGTTCATTATCCAAGGCCTTTATTGACTCTTCCATAATCTTGATGTAAAATATGGAACACGATCAGAAACAATTGATATGGGTACTCCATGAAGTCTCACAACTTTATTAATATATAGTCTTGCTAGACGTTCAAGTGGTAAATCCTCCCTTATTGCATGAAAATGTTCTGACTTGGTAATATGATCAAAAATGACCCATATTACATCATTACTTCTAGGAATCATTGGTAGTACCATGAAAATTTCCATCGTGATATTATCCCATTTCCACTCAGGTATGGGATGAGGTTGAAACATTCCACCAGGCTGTTGCCTTCCATCTTTCACTTGTTGAAAAACCATACATCTTGACATAAAATCAGCAATATCCCTCTTCATGTTGTCCCACCAAAAATGTTCCTTCAAATCTCTGTACATTTTGATGCTGCCAGGGTGTATAGAGAAATTGGAACTATGAGCATCATCCAAAAATTCCATTTTTAGATCAAGTATATCGGTAACATAAAGTCACTTCACAAATTTCAAAATTCCATCCTCATACACAAAGTCACTCAATCTTCCATCATTTTTAGCTTTAATCCTCTTTTGAAACTCTTCATCATCGGTCTGAGAACTCCTAATCCTTTCTAGTAAAGATTTTTTGGCAACCATTTGAAAAAACATTGATGTTTCACCTTCCATGGTTATTCTCATGTCCATCTTCACTAGATCCATAAAAATAGGATCCCTTTCAATTCTCATATTGTTCAAAACTCCATGACCTTTTCTTCTCAAAGCCTCTACCACATTATTTTCCTTCCCTCGGTGGTAGTGTATAGTGCAATCATTATCCTTTAGTTGTTTAAGACATCGCATTTTCCTCATGTTGAGTTCTTTCTGCAAAAAAATATACTTCAAACTCTTGTGATCAGTATAAATCTCACATATCTCACCATAGAGATAGTTTCTTCAAATCTTCAAAGAAATGATTACAGTTGCTAACTCAAGATCATTAGTGGGATAGTTTTTCTCATGAATTTTCAGTTGTCGTGATGCATAGGCAATAACTCTATCATTCTGCATAAGGACACAACCATTTCTTTCTTTGATGCATCATTATAAATAACGAACCCATCATTCCACGATGGTAGAGTCAATATAGGATCATTGACTAATCATTTATTCAGTTCATCAAAACATTCTTCACACTCCTTTATCCAATCATATTTAACCCCTTTATGTGTGAGCTTCATTAATGGGTTAGCCAATCGGGAAAATTGCTGGATGAAACGCCAATAATAACCTGCTAAACAAATAAAACTGTGTACCTCGGTCATACTTGTTGGTGCTGTCAATTCTTGGATTGTCTTGGTCTTAGAAGGATCAACAGAGATTCCATCCTTAGAGACAATATAGCCAAGAAAAGTGATCTCCTGAAGCCAGAATTCACACTTGCAAAACTTCCCATATAATTCATTTCTTCTAAGAGTCTTCAGAATAATGCACAAGTGATTTTCATGATCTTCGTAGATTTTGGAATATACCATGATATAATCCATAAATACCACCAAAAAATCATCGAGATATTCATTGAAAACTCTATTCATTAGATCCATTAATACTGAGGGTTCATTATTCAATCGAAAAGGCATTACTATAAACTCGTAATTCCCATACCTGATTTAAAATGTTGTCTTCGGAATGTCTTCCTTATTCACACACAACTGATGGTATCTAGGTTGAAGGAAAATCTATGAAAAGTATTGAGCTCTATGCAGTTGGTCAAATAAATCATCAATGCGAGGTAGGGGATACTTGTTCATTATTGTTATAGCATTGATCTCCCTGTAGTCGATACATAACCTCATAGATCCATCTTTCTTCTTAACAAAAAGGACAGGGGCTCCCCATGGAGAAACAATAGGGCGAATAAATACCTTATTACTCAATTCCTCTAGTTGTTTCTTTAGTTAAACTAATTCCAAAGTGACCATTCTATAAGGGGTCTTCAATATAGGCCTTGAAACATGAATTAAATCAATAGAAAACTCAATTTCTCATTCAGTAGGATGTCCAGGTAAATCATCCGGAAACACATCTACATTTTATTTCACAATAGGTAAATCCCATACTTGAACATTCCTTTACTCACTCATAGTTATTTCATTCTCTTTCTCCCTGATAATTGAATTTAGTTGAGCTACTGGGGGTGGATCAAGATGAGAATCAGGTGGTGATGATTCGGCTCTAAAGATAAGGTGTTCTTTATTATCATCATCCAAAATCATAACCTTCTTCTTATTACAATAAATCATGGCATCATGGTCTGAAATCCAATCCATACTGAAGATTATATCAAACTCAATCATAGGTATGACGATGATATCACCACATAAAGAACATTTATATGCTCTAATGGGAACAGATTCACAAATCATTGTTGCGATGATACTTCCCTTAGGAGTTTTAACGGACAACTCCCTTGTTAAATCAAATTGGAAATATCTTATTTTCATTTCAAACTGGGAAGATATGAAACAACGCGGTGATCCAGAATCCAATAAAGCATTGGATAAACCTGAGTAAACCATTAAATTACCTGCCACCACGTCTTTATGAGCTTCTATCTCAGTAGTAGTGATAGCATAATCTTGGCCTTGATCCCTTGGCCTTTTCTGAGGTAGGTTCCCTCTGACTCTTAGGAAATTCATTTACATAACGTCTCATCTCCCTCCAATTGTATCATTGAACATCGGTAGCTTCTTTCTTCCCCTTAAAATCACGAGTTTGGTGGCATTTTTCACCACACTTGTAACAGACTCACATTCCCTTCAAGCAAATACCAGGGTGTTTCTTCACACATTTACTACAGGATGGATATTCAACTTTTCCCTTATTCCCCTTATTTCCATTTCCTGAGTGATCAGTAGATCTCTTCTTCTCTTGCTTTCCTAAAAAGTCATAAGACTGAGAGATTTATTTTTCTGTCTTGATAGAACAGGAGACAATATATTCGTACAACGAGAAGGTTTTTGAGACTAATGCTCAATGGAGAAATGATTTTAACCCATCAAAGAAATGATCAGTCTTACTTCTTGGGTTACTTATATATTCTACAGAATACCTTGCTAACCATGTAAATTTATCCTCGTACTTTGCGAAATTCTCATCCTCCCTTTGTCTCAGACTCAGAAATTGCCTTTCCATATCTGCTCGATGATCACGAGGAAAGTATTTTTCTAAGAAAAGATCTTTGAACTCCCACCATTCCATATTTTATACTTCATCATCTTCCTTTGTGTTTTGAATCAATGACCACCTTTGATCAGCATCTCCAGTGAGGTGGTAAACTACCATGATAACATTTTCCCTTTCACAACTCTCCAAGGCATGGAATATTTTCTCTAAGTAATTTATCCATTTATCAACTACTAAGTTATTTGTACTCCCATTGAATGTTGGTGGTTGTTTCCTCATGAAGAAATGTAACATTTATCCTCCACGCTGAGGATTAGGGTGCTCTATAAAAGTAATGTTATTATTCATAACCTGAGTGAATTGTCCCAGTATGGTGATAAGCTGATCAGCACCAGTTATATCACCATTTTTACTATAATTATCTTGAGCTGGAGGGAAATCCCTATATAGAGTTTATGCATTGATATAGTTTCCATTTCTTCCACTAGGTTCCATTTCTAAATAATGGCATGCACTAGATTAGTTTATTAATCGCAATACATAAATCCAAACATGTAAAACACTTAACATAAATTGAACAGTTTATGGATATAATCCATAATCGTAAAAATGTTTTATTTGAAGAAGTATATACTCATAAACCCTTCATAATGTTTTGTAAGGAAAATGATAAATATCCTAAGAATATCCCCTAGGAGTGTCATAACCAAGAGTGCAGCAAGGCCCGTTGTCGTGCACCAGTTCCCGTTCGAGTCTAGCTCAAAGCAGTGTTTTCGGGTTTTACCAGTAGGTACATCTGTACCAGAGCTGCCTCTACCTGCTCTTATCCAGACAAGTATGTATTCCTTATAAAACTCACAAAATCTCTTCAATACCAAAATTCTAGGAATTTATTCTATACTAATCCTCAAAGTCTCTCTTATGGCTATGTGCTCTAATCAGAGTTTCTCTAAATCTAGTTTCCAAGGTTTGTACTAATATTCCTCTGATACCAACTATAACGCCCCGACCCCAGTTACACAGATTCGGTGAAGTCTTACATAACATTGTCATGATCACAAAAGATCAAGTCTCGAATGACCGATTAGTTTAGTAGCCTTGGAAATACTAGAGCCATTCATAAGTCTTACATTACATCATAAAATGAAAACTACAACAACAGAGTCTCCATATTCCACAATCATATCCCCTTAGACTATCCTTATAGGTCAGTCATGAAATACTTCTTCACATCCTTGGAAAAATAAAAAATATAAATGGGTGAGCTCAAAAGCCCAGTTAGGATAACAATATAGAAGAAACTTTCATAAATAAACATAAACATTTAACGCAATGTATAACTGAAACAAAAGCCTTTTAAATTTGAACATCAGCATAATATAGAAAATATAAAATAAAATAATTCCATTTACCTATTCTCATAGATATTATACTAGTTGAATAATCACATACAATATCAATAACCACTTTCATAATGATGGAATGCATAATTCCATACTATCATAACCACATAGTAAAGGCTTTGTGCCAAGACTAAAAATAAGATTTTGTCAAGTCCTTGTGCTCAGACACTAGTTTGTCTCATGACACCTATCGATGCATCTAAAATCTATAGCGGGCTCCACCCATCACATATTAAATCCAATGCATTCCTCATATTAATAGGTCTGAACATAACATAAACATTCGTATTAAAACTAGCATACGAAATGCCAATACTATCTCCAAAAACCATGAATGGAATAAAAATAACACATCCACAGTCAAACATATCACAAAACATTTAATACAATAGGGAAGTTTTTTATCCTAATAAATCAACTTCAAAGAAACCTAAAATCCATCAAAGGATGTTCACATAGATGAAATCAAAACTATTTTGATAGAAATATCTCTTTTTTTAAATCATTTAATAGTCAATAAATTATAAAATAAAACATTTAATTTGAAAATATTCTTATAAGATATTAAGGTAAGCTTTGACGATTTTATAATGGCGGAAAATAGCCGCACCCGCTATATAAGTTTAAAAAAGACATTCTTCCCTTATTTTTGTCGAAAAGGTTGAAAAGGACCTTGTATAGAAAACGACAGACAGATTCCTTTATAAACTTCTTTTAAAAGTCAAAAAAGGGTACAAATGACTTTAACCCATATTCTGTAAAATAGTATGAATGTTTTGAAATACATTTTTAAGAAACTTGGATGTGGATACTAAAGAGGTCCTAGTGGATACTTATATAAAAACAACCTCGGATAATAAAGACATTGTGAAATTAACCCATAACTTTTAATTTTCCTAGCTAGAGGGTAGGCTAACCTCTTTTATAATAGTTAAATCGTTGTAATTAAATTATACAAGAATAATATACATAAATATGATATCATATATGATCTTTTTACATTTCTTTGTTAATAATATTATAGTATTGTTGTTGTTTCGGGTGTTAACTTACTCGTTTTATTTTATATGTTTTGTTACATGAGTATTGTTTGTTATAGATAGGTTGTATGTTATTCATATCAAGAATGATATCAAGTCCTTAAACATAATTTTTAATCATCAAATAAAAATTAGTCTAGAATGGATACGATGGGGAATGAATCTCATCGCGTTCGTGGAGACGGTAGTCCGTATGTACGCACGAGCGACAATATCATTCTTTTGATATTAAAATAATATATAATTGGATGGTGTATCATATATACAGAATAATTATCGTTTTATATGTATTATTTACCTGAGTTACACTTCATTATCATACCCATCCAAATAATAATTTTTTGAATAACAATTACACCACGACGTGGAGACGGTAAGTCGTACGTACACACGTATGGTGAAATGTCATTTAATGGATGGATAAAATAATGTATATGGTTGTACCATATTTATAATAACATCACAGTACATAGAAGATACTACAGTTATTATTTTAGAATGGAAATAACAAAGACATAAAAGTTGAAGAAGAAAGGAACTTGGAAGAGGGTGGTGAAAACATTACCTCTTATTCGGGTTCTTCCTTTTGATTTGATCAAAATGAATCCTTAGGTTGGATTTCTGATAAAAATAAGGCCTCTAGGTTGAAGTTAGAGAATTTGAGAGAATATTTTGGCAGTGTTTGGCTGATTAAAAATGCTTTGAAGGTGTGAATTAGAGAGAAGGGGGAGTGCCCTTTTATAAGAGGGGTGAGGGGCACCTTAGGAAAAACATTAAATATTATTTTATAAAAAATTCATATTCGGTTTATAATGGCTCCAAAGTGACTTATTTATAGTCTAAGGTGGGTATGGGTCTAAATCCTTTCAACCAATAGATTTTATACAGGTTTGGGTCACTAAATTAACCTTATCATTTAGTTTTAACTCTTAGTTTATTAGTTTGACATTTACCATGTCTCTTTATATTTTTATATTATATGGTTAATAAACATTATATAAACTTCCAATCGACCCCCAAGTGGTCCATTGATGATACCCTTATCATGATATAAGTAATTTTTCCAAGCCTTATATTTTTATCAATAGAATATCAATTAATAATATAGTATTTGTTTTAAAAACTCTTTTATGTCAATTTTGACACTATTGGGTATTTTGTTTTTGATAAATTTATAACAGCATTATTACTTCAAAAAAATTAATATAACCAATCAAAATATGTCATATTAACCTGTAAAATTAGTTTAATTCATAAAAAGATTCAAATTACATTTATTTTGGTATTTATAATATTTATTATCTTAATGTTTCATTAATATGGCAATTATTGCATCATTATTGTGTCATAAATAAATTAACTTCTTTAATGTCTAAAAATTTTAAATAAAATACCATAATTTAGGAAATATTTTTAAATTTCTAATGAATATTTATAATCGAATTTATCTTATGTATAACCCAATATTAAAAATTATTTAGTTACTAAACTTTGATTTTAACTCTTTTAACTCTTCTTTGAATTAAATAATAATAAATGCCCTAATCTAATACAAATGGACCTAAATGATAATATTTTATTCCTATGGTTGTTTTTTGGTCGAGATACACATGTCCAATAGAATTAGGACATGTGTTAGGGTAATATTAATATCATTTTTACCCTTAATCACCTGATTTACTTTTAATCATTGTAAATAAAAGTAAAAAAAGCTAGTATTCACCAAAAATTATTTTTATCTTATTGAACAAAATTTTACTTCTTGATATTAACTGTGTCTCTAGGATTTTCAAAATTCCACTCACAGAAACGGTAAAATTATGTTTTATGTGAATTTGCAAATTCTCCTAGGAGGTGGGTAAAAGACGGTGAAAAGTTCTATAAAATTTTTATATATCTAAAATTATTCTAAACTACCTCCAATGAATTACATTGAACTTATATAGGTATTATGTATATTTTTTTTACCTAAAATAAATTTAAATAAAATAAATAATTATTTACATAAAAAATTGGTTTTAAACTATAAGTCACTGTTTTTTACTATTCATCGAAAATTGAATGTTTTCAGAAAAATACCAAAATTTCACCGTAGGATAATTTCGATATTGAGAATCCAAAAATGAATTCCATTTTGAAAGATAAAATTTATAAATTTTCAAAAAGTGGGTATTTCTATTCATAACAGCTTATTTGATTGGTTGTGGTGTGTGTTAGAACTCGAAGTTGCGTACAACACACACTACTGTATTATTCAAAGAGAAGCGTACCATGGAAGCTTAGGGTGTTACATCAGGTATGTGAAATTTAGTTGATAAAAGTATAATTTCATGGAGTTTAATGATGTAATTATTAGTTTATTTATCAATACTTAATTTTGATTATATTTTTTTCTATTTATTATGATCATATTTTTTGAATTAATCATACACTATATGATTCTGATGATTACTTTACTAATATTCCAATTTATTATGATAATGCTCCATCTTTTTAAATTTAAAGTAATCCTTGAAATCATTCAAGAACTAAACATATAAATTTTTTATTTCATTTTATTATAGATATTGTTAATAAACTAGGTATTTTTTAGAATTTGTTTTAACAAATAATCAAAATTTTATATGTTTACTAACCTCGTATATGCAATGAATTTAGAGAAAATAAAATTTTAACTTGGTGTGGTGGAGATTTAGTTTTTGTGGTTTCTTTATATTGGTTCTATTTTTAAATATTTTTTGGTCATCTATTGTATTAAATTGGTTTCATAGGAACATGTTTGAAATATTGATTTTTTATGTTTCATATTCTAAATTTGTTATAAGTTATCATTATTACATATGATTATGTGTATTTAAGAGTTTAAAATATATTTTGGAGAATATTTAATTATTTTTCATTTTTGTTTTAGAATTACAATTATTACAATCAATTCAACTTACTTAAGCATGTTAAGTTTTTTATAAATTAATAGTCTTTAAAATGAAATTATTTTTTTAAAAGGGGAAAGCTTTTAAAATAATTTTTTTTAAAACATTTTATAAATTTTTAAAATGTGACAGTTTTTGGAAATTATTGTTAGGTTTTTTTTTATTTTTAAAAATTGGATGAATATTAATTTTAGGTTTTAGTGATCTGGGGTTATTATTATTGCTATTTTATTGTTTTTTAGTTTTAATATTTGAATATTACAGTACCTAAATTTTAAAACATTAGATAATTAAAAAAATTTATAGCATTGGAAACTCGTATCTCATTTATTTTTTAATTATTTGAAAATTGTAATATTTAATGTGATTTAGTTCTTTTGAAAAATATATTTCATTTTTGGTAAATTCATTTTCCCTTCCAAATTTACTTGTCCAAAAAATCATGATTGACTTGTATGATTTCAATATTTCTATGTTTTTCTTAATTTAATTAATTTTATTAATTTATATATTAATTTATTAAAGTTCTAGTTTACTTTTTTGTAGTATATACTTAATCCTTACAACTTTTCATTTAATCTTCCAAAAAATTTTCTTACTCTTATGAATTCTGAAAAGTGTATGAAAGTTAACTTCTGAAAAAATAAACTGAATCTTCTGGTTTTTATATGTCTAAAATTATTTACAGTCTAAATTATTGTATGGAAACTATGTTTTATAGAGATTTATAAAGTATTAAAAATTTGGAAAGTCATACGAATATATGTGAAGACATTTGAAATGTATGAATAATAATGAAAACATTAAATTTTTCAAATTATATAGTCTTATTGGATACAATGTTCAATGGGATCTGAGAACTTATGTGATAAAATAATTAATAAAAATTCAAATTCTAGAAAAATATAATTTATTATATGATTCTTTGTACTTAAAAAAATAGGTTTTTAACATCATGAGGTGTTTTTTATATTTATTTTATTGGTATATATATATTCTACATAAATTGAAATTCATTTCTGAGAGTATTTTAAAGATTCTACATACTTATGAAAATATGGAACATCCACATTGAGATGATTATGGAGATTATGATCTAACTATTGAGAATTTGTTTCTAAATTATGATCAAGGGAACTTGTCAAATGATGGGTAAAAAATGATAGATACATAAGTAATACGTGACTCATTTATTTCAAATGTATGTAAATTCTCTTAAAATTATTTATATTCTATTTTTACCTTTACATTAGATCTTAAATGTGAAATCATAATACTAAAATGATCAAATTACAATGAATTTCTACAATTTATATTTTATGTTCTATTTTCAAATGCTGAATTTATTTTCATTCCACTCTTTTATTTATCTATTGGTATATGACTTTCCACACTAAAATAAGTTTTTTTCAGTTATAACTACTAAATAGAAGGAATATATATTTAGTTTGTGACTCTAATTAAAATTATTGTTTGTTTTTTGTCATTCCTTGGTTTATATAAATGCATAATAGGATTGTGTTGTGCCTCCAGGTGTGAAAAAGTTAGTGTCTGTAAAAGGTTATCATGTCCATTAAATATTTAGGATTTCATTAATGTGTTTTATTTATGTCATGGAGTATGGTGGATGGAAGTATAGATGTAGGATCACATTGATCAGGATGATTATAAAAATATAGTGTTCTTGTTTTTAGTTATCTACAGCATAATAAAACATTATTTACTGAAATTCCACCTATAAATGATATGTATGTTATTTTTACTACACTAATTATTGAATTTTCATGTTTGATTACTATGATTTTGTACATAGTTGTGTTAATATTTATTTAAATTTTTATGAAGTTCAATTCACCCCCTCTACCATCTGGACCTATTATAGATCTCATACTAGACCAATAATCACTCTTAGACATGACTTCACTTCTTTTATAATTTTCTAGAAACTTTAAACTCTTAATGAGCTTGGTTTGTTTTTTCCATGGAATGTCACTGATTCATATTTAGACTTGTACTCAGTATCACAATATTATTCCTCTACATAACATCTTAATGAGATACCCTGATTTTTAGTGTGAGATATGAAGAATTTATGATTATTATAGATTCATGTATCCTCTAAATCACTCTATGATGATGTGAAATCATCGTTTTCCTCGATTATGAAAATTATTATATGATTTCTTGAGAAATGTTTACTCTTTCTAATTTCACTCTTCATAATTATTTTATGCTTTCTCCTCATGTGGTCCTCTTCCTCTTTATTACTTTCAAACCCAACAAATTTCTTATTTGGGTAGATAATTTAAACATTCCAAATTCTTCCACAATAAAATAATTTAAGGGGAAGAATACCGTTATATATTTCATTTTTTCTTTTGATGTTCTTAGAGATAAAGGATAGAGATTTATTATGTGCTTCAATTCATTCATAATTAGTTTCTGAGTCTGATTCAGAGTCAGTCTTCATTACCTTCACCTTTTTTATCACTCATTGATTTTAATTTCATCTCCTCATTTTTATTCAATTTAAAAACATGTTTTTTAACCATTTCATTGTTAATGATTGTTTTTTTAAACACCATAAGTATTTGGTCTCATATTTTTTCCAAGTAATATATATTTAAGTCAACCCTATTATGGGAATTTATCTTTAACTTCATTTAAAAATTTGAATATTGAAAATGTATCTAGATCCTAAAATGTGGCTAATTGTCTCATTGAACCTTATAAATTAATCATCCACCACCTCAAAATAATATATCCTTATATCTTCAAACATGTCTATGTAAATCTGAATCTTGGTCTCTTTAATATTCTCATTATGTCAAAAGGTTTTCTCAGGATTCACCCATATATCATTCTAAGATTAAATACTTGTATCTTTAGTGTATGAATTATCATATAGAGATGAAATGAGAAAATTTATATCTTTCCCATACACATCAAGATTTATCTTATCATCATATGTCATGATATCATCCTTTATAATTGGTGTACAATCCATTGTTACAATATCACTCACCTCAAGACCTAATAAATAAAATTATAAAAAGATGTCTATTCCTCCATCAATGAAATTTCATGAAAAAATAAGTACACCTATAATATTGATAGAATATATATTATCATTACTTCTCATTCAGTAATTTTTGGATCATTCTGAGGTTAAATTTCTTTTCCGGGATAACAATTAAGGTTTACAGTTCTTATAAGATCACCCTATGGATGGTGGGTGAATTAGTGATCTCTTTTTCTTTTTTAGATTTCTTTACTTTAAACCAAACTCTACGATTGATTAATATCATTTTAATGTCATTATATGTATGATCATCCATTCTTATAAACAATAAGATGGAACTAAATAAAACACAGAAGGATATATACAGTTTTTCCTCAATTTGATAATATACTCCTTTCATGTTTTGGTTCATGTTTTGATGCTAGTATTTTGACAATAAATTCTTTTAAGTGTATGTATAACATATCTCTTAAAAATATCAATATAAAATCTCCAAAAATAACTATTTCACCAGTTAATATATTAGAATTTTCCATATGGGTTCTTTAAACTAGAATCCTTTTATTTAAATATATATACTAAAAAGATTATGTCTATCTCCCAATAGAACCTCCATAATTCCTCTATACATTAATTCAAATGCTCCATAAAAACTAATAATTTATACAAGTCTTTGAAAATATTTATCTGCTGATATAGTGTTGTGTTGGACTTGTTCTCTTTTCAGCCTATGTGTCCTAGTCTTCTTAAGCATTACTTACCTCTTCTCACATTTTATTTTAAAAACAAGTAGTCAGTTCTATCCCACTGCATTACAGATCCTCAATGGGTTTCCTTATCTCAAAAAATAGGGATGAGCTCATAGATTTTAAAATATCTACAACCACAATAATTTAGTATTATATTATTCTATCTTAACATTTTTATTCTCAACCATCCACTCTTTTCATCATCTGAGATTCATTAAATTGTTCTATATGATAATAATCTTTTAATATTTAAGAGTCACTCATAATTTTCCAAAGTGGAAACACCACTGAATATTGATTGTTTTAGTATATATTTCCCATATAACAATATATGGGAACTTTTCCTCTAGGTCTATCACATAGTATTACAGAAAATACGCTTTTTATTTTAGGCCACAAATATTTATTTAAGAACACAACACCATCAATCAAAAATAAAATATAATCAAAAATAAAGGAATTTGAAAATTCCATAAAAAATCAAAAATGATATCATCATAAATTCCACAAGATTGGCCTCTCCTGTCACCTAATTCAACATTATTATGATATAAAGTAGTTCATCACTATGAAATAACCCTTTGTTAATAATATTATTGATAAATCTCACTCTTTACATATCTTATTGAATAATAAAATTATTTTCATGTAATTAACAAACAATAAAATATCATAGACTCATCCAATATAAATTCTAGTATTAATATCAAAATATTATTCAAAAAACTTTTCTAAAGATTTAATCTTCCTCATTAAGTTAGTCTCAAGAGTGATCTTTTTCTTTATGAAGACTATATCACAGATTCTTCAACTAAATTGAATCGTAGTTGCTTTTTTTTAATCACTGAAGATAAACACTTGGAACATTTAGTTAATTTTTCACATTAGAGTATATAATTTTAAATTTTCTCTAATTTCACAAGATTTTAATGATTATAAATTTTTAGGAAAATAGTTTATATATAATTTTGTAAGAAATTATGATAAATCTTATAATGTTCTATAAGAACCCTTGAATTACTTTAACATTATTCTTACATGGTAGATCAATTTAATACAGTGGTATCCAAGTATTATGCCCTTCCATAAAGTCTTAAAAAATTCAATTCCCATCTAATTCCAAAGACATATGTAGCTCAGCGTATTACTTTATATGTAAAATTATTATGCCTGCTAAAAAAAGTAATATTCTTTGACTCAAATCCTTACACCCCCTTAATGTGTAATGTGTGGTGTCTCAAATTAAAATTAATGTCTTACAACCTACTTATAAGTACTATGTTTCTTCTCAAATTTAGTAATTAATGAAGTCTTATATTAATATCAAGCCCTAAAAAACATTTATATGTAGCTTATAAATGTCTAATTTTACATTGATACTCTAATTAGATATTCTTCAAAGACTTACACACATAACAATAAAGACATACATTATCCCTAAAATCATACATGATGCTTCTAATGTAATACAAATAAGTTGTATCCAAAATATTATATTCTAGTGAAAAAGTCATATGAATTTAGTACATATACATTTTCAATAAAATCGTTTAGAAATTAGTAACACAATATCCTTGTTCATCTATGGTTGAAACCCAATTAGTATCTCTTCACACATTTTCAACTCATATTGACGTTCAATTTTTATGATAGTAGCCACATGTGGAAACAAATTCAAACTTTGATTTAGCCC
The DNA here is from genome assembly GCA_963277665.1 of Viscum album. Taxonomy (NCBI): domain Eukaryota; kingdom Viridiplantae; phylum Streptophyta; class Magnoliopsida; order Santalales; family Viscaceae; genus Viscum; species Viscum album. Next base: position 509,486,064 of record OY728141.1, on the reverse strand, counting down.
TTTTAGGTAAGATGGCCTATCCAAATGGTTGCTTCCAATACAATAAAATGGAGTCTCTATTTGATGTAAAAAAACTATATCAATTCCAAGTCACTCCAATCCCAAATAAACATATAGATTACTCCCATTTTATTAAACAAGCATAAAAATATACTTAATGAGCGAAAATTGGGTCTCTTCCAACACTCTATGGATTAACAATATTTTTTAATAGTTACTCCCTACTACATGATTGTGTAGAGTGATAAGAAACTATTTTATCCTAAAGAGGATTCTCTTTTAACTCATCATACGGCCAATTTCATTGTAGAAAATATAATCTTAAGTAGATTTCCATTTTAATGTGCCTCATTGGGCTTTATATACTATCATTTGAGAAATGTAAATACCATTACCCACCTATGTCATAAAAATATTAGGAGTAGATTCCTGAAAACATGAATATGGTGAAAATAAATAACATGTTGAAGGAGGATCAATCTGATGGAAATAATTTCAAGATGTGTAATGATATTTTGAAATTAATCTCTCAATACATAAGGTGATTTACATGCTTTCAAATCCAAGGACCCCTACATTCGATTATTAGAAACTCTAAGTATCATGCATGATGAAAAAATTGGACAATAAATATATAATATGTTGAGGATACATACATAACATTTTTTCAAAGGAGAACTTTGAAAAATATTAACATATTCTAAATAAATAAGATATGTGAGATTATTTGGAGAAAAATTATAATATTAGGGATACAGTGAGAAAAAAATCATAGTAATAAAGTTTATTTTATAAAAAAAATTGTAGTTAGTAGATTTATCATAGAGTAATTTTATGATTTTCAATGTATATTGTAACTTATAAATAAATTAAGATAAAAATGTATGATTTGATCATATTCACATCCATAATCAATAAAATCCCCCCTTCTTAGAAGAATTTTAAATATTATCTAAACATATGAAAGAAGTTATTTCCCTCAATGAGTTATTAAAATACCTAAAAATTTCATAGAAATAAAAAAAACATACGAAGTCAGTGATCCGAAGGATAATAAATCCATTTTCCTCATAATGAAGGAAGGTATCCCATCTATGTACTAAATGTGGAAAAAAATTCATACCATCATTCAAAAAGAGAGGCTCAATTCAAGATTAAGGATGGGGTGTGATACTTATATGGATTTAAGAGAAATTAAAAAAAATTTCCATGTCAATGAAAATAAATATAGAAACCAAAATACCTCTAATGATTTATTTTAATCAATGATATTTAAATATAATAGGCCTGAGGATTACTGTTCTTGGTGGATATGTTTTGGTTCTACAAAACATGTGTTAAAAAAACTATCTTTGAGTGGATGAAAACAATCAATTATTGTACATCACTCTACATAGGTCTCTCTTCAAGCATTAAATTATAATGGAATGGTAAGGTTGATCATGAGTTTAACAATAGAATGATACTACCTCTAATTAATGTATTCTACGTGATCAATGTTCATAATAAAATAATTTTAGTGAGCTTCTAAAACATGCATAGGTTTGTGATTTTATTTGTGGTAGAGATATTTTTTTCCATGCAAGGGTGGGTCCTTTTTGGTAAACATTTAATTCTATCACTAGTGAAATTAGTGTTTTTAATGTCGGAGAAATGATGTCTGTTTGTTAAACCGATGAAAAAAAGTATGTGTGGGAGATTTTTGTTGTTGGTTTTACAATAACCCGATGTATAAATTTTTTTATACATGGTTTTTGGTATTATATTTTAGTAAAATTGACATGGAAAACCATTGAAGAATTTTTTTATGTCAGTTTTGAAAAAAACTGATGCTAGAAAATATATTTTTCACATTGGTTTTTAAAAATACAATGCGAAAAATAAAATAAAAATTTCACATTGGTTTTTACAAAAACAAAAGTGAAAAGTAATAATAATAAAATTGAGTCAGTTTTTACAAAAAAAACTATGTGAGATATATTTATTAGACACTTCAGCATTGGTTTTGTAATAACTTCTGCCAAAAATCATTGAAAATCAATCGGGATGGGGAACCCCTAATTTTTTTGATTCTACAAAACTTCCCCGCTAACGACAAATACCTATCAAATCGAGATGAATTAAAAGGATACCTAGTGATCTCCCACACAATTGTTGTGGATTTTCTTTGATTTTCATGATCTTTGATCTCCATTCTATGTATTATTCAATTAATTCATCATCTATATATTATTTTATTCCTGAAAACCTTTTCTGGAACAAAACAATGGTTAGATTTTTCTTTGGTGTTCATAATTAATGTTCATTTTTAAAATTATTTTTATATAGATCTTGCAGTTATTTTTTATAACTGAGACATATTCAAGGGATGAAGTTCAGTTTAAGGATCAAGGAAAATTTGAACTCTAATTTTTGTATGTTATTTTTTAATTTTTAAGATAAATTATTTATAGATGAAAACCTATTTTCGGTCCAATTTATTGTTTGATTTTAGTATTTTTTTTCATATTAAATGATTGATATTACGATCAATTTTGTATAGATCATGCAAGTTATGTTTATTCTTGAAAGGAATTTAATAAATGATGTTCGGTTTAAGAGACAAGGAAATGCTGAACTCTGAATTTTGTAAGTTGTTTTATTAATTCAAAACCCTTATTAATTGTGATCAATTTATAAACTATAAAAATATAATCTACTTTTTAAAAAAAAATTATTTTTTGTTTTATTTAAATTTTTAATAGATTCATAGTTATTACTAAAACTAAATCAATATAAGAATAATAAAATGCTTATATATATGAATTTTTATATTTATATTTTAAGAAAATAATTTCATTTTTGATTAACCAATATATAAGGTAGTCTATCACGTGATGGAATAAACCATAAATATAGAGTTACCCATAAATGTTTGAATATAAAGCATATTAGGGAAAAAATAAATATAGAAAACATTATGTGTATATATACTGAAAAATTTCTAATTCTTTGGCCCACCATATTTAATGATATAAAATATATCACTAATATGATTCAATAAAATATTTTTTCTGCAAGTTTATATTTTTTCATACCTAATGATATCACATATATTGTAGATTATGGCATATGAATAATACTATTATATTCGATTTAACTCACTATAGGAAACCAATATGCCAGACCCTATGATTACAAACACACATTATGTTATCAAAAAATGTAATGTAATGTAGTTTTAACTAATGAAATTTTTATTTTAATACAATTCTATTACAATGACCGTTGGTTGAATACCAAAATGGTATGAATGAGTTTGTAACATCATATGTTGATATAGATCTTATTTTTATAGTATTACATCATCCTAATCAGCAGCTATGTGAGAGTATTAATGATGTTTTTCATTATATTAGAGGTGTTGTGATGAGATGTGAGAATTCCATATCTATTATGACCAAGGAGTTTTACATGTAACATAACACAATCTTTTGTAACAACTTTGGAAAGTGTTCTAATGAATTATTTCAATCTTCAATAATTTTGACACACGCAACACCGATCTAATGTAACAACTGTGTAAAATGAACTAATAAATGTTAGATGATTGAAAATAATTAAACTATAATATCAATAAAAAACATGTATATAATATTAAAATAAAAAGATTAATATTTGAAATTGTATTTCATATCTGATTTTTTCTATCTAATTATGAATAGTTTTTGTTCAATGTGTTTCTATTTATAGCTTATCTATTTGTATATATATTTATAATTTTATATGTTTTAATATAATCACCCATTATATTGAAATATATGGTATTTGGTAGATCTTAGTTAGATAAATTTACAAAGAACCACTGATGAATATTAAAAAGGAGTTGATTAATTCTTCAAATTTTCTAAACAAAATCTTCAAAACATTGATTTGATTTTATGTCCATGTGTGAAGTATTTGAATATGAAAATGTTAAACTCCAAATAAATCGAGGATCATCTATATTTTATGGTTTTATCGTTAATTATATATATTGGATTTGCCATGGATAAATAAATTTAAATTAAACATATAACTACGAATATAATATTCATAAGGTGACAGAGGGTCATATTAAATATTTAATTCATGATTTAGGTTTTGAAACTGTGGAAAAAACTTCAAGTCTTAAATTATTTTATGAAGATTTTGAGAATCCATTATTCCCATGTTGTAGTAAATATACAGTGGTATTATCTATTTTGATAATGGTTAACTTGAAATCAAGTAGTGGTTAGAGTGATAAAGGATTATATAACTGTCTTGTACTTTTAAAATATCTACTTTGAGAAAGCAATGGGCTTCTTGATTCTAATTTTTTTGTAAAGAAAATATTATGCCCAATGGGAGTGGGGTATAAAAAGATACATGATTTCCCCAATAATAGTGTATTATATAGGAAATAATATGAAATTTTTTAAATTATCCTAAATGTGGAACATCACTCTATAACATGGATACAAAAGTAAATTCAGATTCAATCTAATGTACTAACATATAACCTCATGATAAATATAATAATTTCGTTAAAATAATTCCTTCATATGATTCTGATAATTCCATAGTGATTCATTTTTAGGTATTGAAATCAATTCTTCTACTAAATAAATTTGGTACCATCCAATAATTCATAATTTGAAGCATCTATTTTAAAATTCAACTGATGGAAAAAGGATAAGATGAAAATTCAAATGAATGTATCTCTGAGGGTAAATTACGTAACCATGATGACTCATCATAATGGAAGATATTTGATTATCAATTTCATGATTTTGTAAGTGATGTTACAAAACTCGGAATGGGAGTCTGTACAAATGTAATGAATCCATATCGAAGCAAAAGTATCCAACACAGTTTCTAGCCTATTTTGTTGGTAGTTTACAACTTATCCCCACTGATATGTATGAAGAAAAATTATGTTATGTTGAGATTGATGATTTCTGGAACAAAAAAGCTAGAAAACAATATTTATGTGTATCTTTCTCTATTTATTGATGAATTTAATCTTTTATGGGAGACATGTGTTAGTTTTGTTGATGCATACAAGAATGAGTTTTTTTCCTTTGTGTGTTATGATAATGTTCAGCATAAATGACTTTCCTTCATATGGTAAATTATCTAGATATAGTGTTAAGTGACATAAATATTTTCCAATTTTTGAAGAAGATACATAATGTTATCAATTTCAGAATGGAAGAAAGACATTGTACATGATACATCAATTATTTTTTAAAATCGATTATCCTTATCATAGATTGAAAAGATAATTTACCAAATTATAGGAATACACTAATCCCCTCAAATACATTTTTAGTTGAACAATATTACAACAGGGTCCAAAATATTGATTCAACATTTAGAAAGAATGATAGTTTTGGTCTTCCCAAAAATATCTGGAAGAACCAGTCTATTTTTTTGGAAATATCTATTGGATATTTTTAGATATAAAACCTAACATTGATTTTTTTCATGTTCCGAAAAATATATGTTATAGTTTGATTGGAAATTTAGTAGACATTAAATGAAAAACCATAGATGGATTTAATTATATATTGGACTTGATTTAAATGGGAATACATTTGCAGTTAGCTCCCACTATGAAAGAAAACAGATCATATTTACCATCAGCTTGTTACACATTAAGAAAGAGTGAGAAGTTGAATATTGTTTAGTGTATGTATGATATAAAAGTACTTATTTTATATTCTTCAAATGTGAAGAATTTTGTGTCATTGACAGATTGAAAATTAATAGGTATAAAATTTGTTGACTTTCAAGTATTGATGCAACAACTACTACCAGTCGTATTGCGTGGCATATTATCAGCAACCGCTAGAAAGACTATCATCAGGTTATGTAATTTTTTCATATCCATTTGTATCAAAGTTATTGATCCAAATTTGTTATATGAGTTAGGGAATGAAGCTTCTATTATACATTTTTAACTAGAAATTTATTTTACACAAACATTTTTTGATATAATGGTTCATCGGGTGATTCATCTGGTGTGTGAGATAAGAATTTTTGGTCCTATTTATTGACGTTGGATGTATCCTTTTGAAATAAAAATGAAAATTTTAAAGAGATATGTTAAAAATCCTTACCACCCTGAGGCCTCTATTGGTCAAAAATATGAATTGGTAGAGGTGATTGATTTATGTACTGAATATTTATATGAAGTGGACCATATTTGTCTCCTTATATATCAAAATTTGAAATTTGATAGTGAAGGTAGAGGTATTCGAGGCTTAAAGGTAAAGTTCATTCCACGTGATGAAGTGATGTAGGAACATTTATATATTTTGAACAATAGATATTGTGTTCAATCATATATATCATCACATATTGCTAAATTAATGGGACGATATCAAAAATGAAATGAAATTTAGTTTAGGATTGAGCATAAAAAGAAATTTTTTCATGGTTTAATCAGAAAGTGAGAAAAGGTATATCTGCATCAGAAACATTGAAATGGTTGGTAGGGGGCCATCTCATAATGTGATGATGTGGACGACTTTTGATAGTAATCCGAAAATATTTTATAAAAAATCTAAACAATAAGAGTACCATTCAAAAATAGTAGTGTGATGCTTATCGCTGATGTTGTCCATTTTTCAATTGAAAAAGATAACAATCCAATTTCTACTTCATCAAAATATTTTGGAGTTCTTGTGGATTTATGGTAAATTGATTATAAAATATTTTGAGTCACTGTGTTTAAATGTAATTGGATTAATAGAAATAGTTGTGTGAAACAAGATGATTGTGGATTTACATTGGTTGATTTGAAAATATTTAATTACAATGATGATCCCTTTATCATGGTGACACATGCAAATCGGATATTTTATGTCATCGATCCATTGAATGATCAGTGGTCCACCGTTTTGTAAATAAAAAGATACCAGTTGGGTGATGAAAATGATTCTTATGATGTTATTGATTTACATGAGTCTTATTCATATATTACATGATTTTTATATGATTATAATGACTACAAGGTAGATATAGTTCATAAAGTACCTAACGATCATGGTGAAGGAATATAGGAAAACACCAAATTAGTTACCCAATTTGTTTGGTAATTATTTATATTTTTTTTCTTTTTTGAAACATACAAATGGATTCATCATTTTTTACATGATTTTTTCATTATTATTTGTAAACATTCTGTTTTCTAATAATACACAGGTACACAAAATTTCATTACACTTGTCTTAATGTCATATACATTGATAGAGGATCAAATAATGAGGAATATCTATTTTTTCATATCATTAATTATTCAACAATATATTTATTTAAGGAAAGAAAATTTTTAATTTGTAATATTTTTGTAGGACTACTGATGTGTCCCCTACGGTGGATACTTCTCCTATTACTATAGAGAAATCATGTTCTCAAGTTTGTAAATGTGTTATTACAGATTTACCAAAACTATTACTTTCTCATGTAGATGAAGTATTACATATTCATTTTTATGATGATGATAATGCAACTGGACAAAATACAGTTTATTTGTCAATTATATATCAATGTATAGTCGTTATATGATTAGTATTTTATGTCCTGGTTGTATGTATGTGAATAGGATTGTGAAATAATAGATTTGGGAGGTCATGCTGGTAAAATATCTCAGTTGATTTATTTTATATCATTTGTTGAATATTAAATATTTTAAATTAAATATTTAATTTATCCAATTATATATGAAATTCAATTTTCATGAAACAAAAGAAATATCTCTTTAGAAAGGGTTCAATTGAGAGATTTTTAAACAAAACTTAAAAAAATTAAGTTTTTTGAAATAAATAGATTGAAAACCCATGCCTAAAATATCCATATATAGATGTTGATATATGGATGAAATTTTTTGACACCCATCATGAAGAAAAATTTCTAGTATGATTATTATTTTATATTGTAATATTTATTATATATTTATATAATTAATTATTAGTTTATTTTTATGTAATTTACCTCATAGATATCTCAACAAGATATCTAGTTGAAAAATATATACCCTCATACTTTGTTACATGGAGGTTATCCTTATTTAGAGTAGAAAATTATTGAAGAAAAAGTTGAAGCATTGAGAGATCAATCTAGTAGTGGTTGGGAAGAGTTCCAATTTGGTTCTTTATCTCCTCCCACTCACCATGAAAAATGAAAACGAGTGAGAAAGAAGGAAAAATGAAAAATATCTTACCAAGGATGCTTAACAAGTAGCTGATAAAATTGTAAGTAAATATTATTTATTTGTCATTAATTTTTCTAGTGTAATAAATTATAAAGACTAATATAACTTTTTAATTTTTCTTTTTAGGATGAAATTTAATATGAAGATACATAAGGCACTTTTATCACTCATAGTATGATGGACATCCTAGCCACTTATTTTGGAAAGAAAAAACACCCTAGCAATGTTAGAGGATATCATGCAGCTGTTAGTATTAATGAAGATTCTGGTAAGAGTAAATAATCTAAATACCTATAAATATACTCCTTAAAATCCAAGATGAATGAGGTGAAACAGTCTATGGGTGATAAAATTCAATTATACACGTAGTAGTATTTGTTAGAAAACTTGATAAGACAGTCAGAATATGCACAACCTTCCCGGTCTACCCACCCTATTTACATTGATCCTCCACCTCTATCCCAGCCAGACTACCCTGTAAAGACTACTTATTTTGATCCTCCACCTCCATACTAGCTAGACTACCCTTCCCAACCTACCCACTTTAATCCCCCACCTCCTCCCTCAGACCAAACATTATACTGTGAGTTTTTTGATGGATATCATTATATACATATTATTGTGTTAGAACTCGTATATTTTTTATTGTATTTTGTACATAACGATCCTATAAACATGGGACATGTTGTAGTATCGGTACTTGATATTATTGATCCTAATTCTATACTACAATTTCCTACAGTATAAATTACTAGAGTTTGGGATTTTATAGGTTATTTTTTAGTTCATCAAACTATTATTCTTCATTATATATCATATGAGGTATGTATTTTTTAATATTATTTTCATATGATTGAAAATTACTTAATTTTTTTCATAAATTTAACTTAAATAGGATTACCTAGAAGAAAATGAAATTCAATAATTGAAAAAACATGTTCTGAAACAATTGACTATAGATACTTCTTATATTCCTTATGGGATACAAAGACTATCTCGAGATTCTTCATCCTTGAATAATATCTATATGTTTTGGATGTTTTATAATATATGAAGAAGATATTATCTATTGTGATTACTCAAATAAGATATCATGAATCCAGTTTAATTTTATGATCTCTTCCTAAATGTGTTGTAGTAGTTTTCCATGTATGAAAATTGATGTTTGGATTTTTATTTTTTTAATAAAATGATAGTTTAAATTCACAAACTATATTTTCGTTCAAAAATTTTTATCTATACATGCTTCTTGTAAAAAATTACATCACAACCATTTATGGTTTTATATATCTATAATAAATTTCCATGGAACTGCAACATGTGAAAAATCCTAGTAGAGTTGCATATATAGGTGAGGGATTATCACATACATAGATTGGATGTTGGTTTTTTCCATTTCTTAATAAGTAAGAAATGAATAATAATTATCATCTAATGATCAATATAATGATATTAATTGTGATGTTTTTTTATATGGTTCATTGTATGTTTGGCATATTTTTCTGAAGTGAATTCAGCTTATATTGGATTTTCTCTTTATCATAGAGTGTTTGTAATAGTTTTTCCATCTTATTATACATGTAATTTTTTTTCATAAGATCATTATGATTAATTATCATTGTATATACATGTATTATTATTTCATATATATGAAAATTTAGTTCATTGATAAAATTTAACAAAGAACATGTGACGATAAAGAAACCAAATGCAATCAATTATGTGAAAGTAATGGAAATTATTTTTTATATTAGATATTGTTCTAAATTTTTGATATATATATATATATTGTTTATTAATATTAATTTAGTGTTTTATAAAAACTTTCTCATCATCAATAAGTACATGTTTAATGTGGGTGTTATTTTCTACGATTAATGTATGAGGTAATGACAATTGAGGTAAATACTGAATTTTATAAGGATATTTTTGTTAATGTTTTTATTTTATCTATCATAGTATTATATTTTTAATCTAATATCATTCAATGTTATGATATACATTCAATGATATAGATTCTTATACAAAAACTGAACTTACCGATATTTAATCTTTGTATGCAAACTATTTAATGAGTCTAATTATGATTTGAGGTATGTATGTTCTAATGTTTATGGATAATATATTACATTTTCCTAATAACGTGTGTTCAAATTTTTTTATAATAGGTCTTTCAATATAAGGATACAAATTTAATGTTTCAAAAATAAAAAACGAGAGTTTTATAAATTTTAGGTATGTATATTTGAAATATACTTTATAATAAAATGCGAAGATAATTTTTTGGATAACTAGATAAAAGGATATAAGTTTTTGTAGTTTTTTAGTTAATAAGTAATGTCGATTGATTATTGTATAATATGTTTTTATTACTGGGATTATGATTATTTTAGAAGTCTAATATTTTTAATTTTAAAAAAAAATTAACATTCGACATCTGTTTTCTAAAAAACTGATGCAGAAATATTAAAAAAATAACATTTGGGTATTGGTGTCAGTTTTTATGATACCCGTAGCCAAAAACCGACCCACATGTGGGTTTCAGCATCAGTTATAATTAAAACAGATTGTAAAAATTTTCCGCCGGTTGGTTTTTTCATTGTTTTTCATAAACAATGATGCTGAAAACTGACTTCCATGTGGGTTTCAGCATCATTTTTTATAAACTCTGATGCCGAAAATCGAGTTCTAGCTGGTTTTCCACGTCAATTTTTAAAAAACAGATGCCAAAAAGTTATTTTTTACGTCATTGTTAAATAAATCGTTTAAAACTCAACATAAAAAATTTTAAAAACAATTTTAAATCTACTTTTTACACTAGTGTATGATGAATAACTCAAATAAAATAAAAATATTTATTCTACATATGTTTTAGGTAGTTTTGGTTTATGGATTAATAATTTATGTTCCATAAATTAAAAAAAAATTATTGACATATGATAAATTTAATTATTATTTATCATGAATAAAAACGATTAGAAATGTGAAAATTTCATGAAAATTAAAGTAGTTAGGAAACCATTTCCAACAATAGAAAGTAAAAGAATTTTTCATAATTAATAAATAATGATGAATGAGATTTTCTTACTACACCAACCATATGTAGAAAAAATTATATCGTAACTTTAAATAATGAATGTTCTTTATTTTTTCATGTCTATATTTTATGTTTTAATGATATAATTAGAAATAAATTAATTATCTATAAAAATGCGACTGAAAAATAACATGCGATTATAATTAAATTACACAAATTTGAAAGGCAAGTAGAATATTATAATACTTTATTTTATTAATCCTGAGGGATCATAAATGAATTTAGGGCTCTTTGTACACCTTAGAAGAATGGTGTAGTTGAGATATAGAATAAAATATTATTAAAAATTGTTAATTCCATGACGTCTATCCAAGATCCCGAAAGTGGATTTTGGGGAGTGATATTATTAACTCTATGTTACATACTAAATAGGGTTCTCATAAAAGTGAAGTCTATGATTTTATATGAATTTTGAAATCATAGGAAACCATAGTTTTTTTATTTAAATGTTTGGTTTTATCATGAGATTATAAGAGTGATTGAACATAAAAAGGGAAAATCTTGGAAAAATAGTTATTGATAAAATATTTCATAGATATGAAAGAGCACTAAAAATATTATAGATTCAATATTGTAAAATATAATGATTTTTTATCTTTTGACAATGTAATTGAATTAAGAATTTTTTTTATTATTGATGAATATAGGATTGTATATTTACCTATTAAATCCCAAATAGTAAAATATGCATAAAGTAAGAGTATCTAAATATGATATTTTCAAGGAGGATAATAGAATAAAATGACCTTAGTTACCCAAGATATATGTATGTGATTTCATTATGTACTTTTTGGAAGGAACTAAAGATAGAACTATCACACAAACTATAGTTTTTAATTATATTGATCATGATCCTAAAAAATTAAAAAAAATGTCATATTCTAATGAATCTATTTGGAATAATAATCTAAATTATTAAATAGATTCTATAACTATGAAGAATACATAAATATTTGTTTATTGTCTTTAAGGATCATTACCAAAAGTTTATAAATTTGTATTTTTAACGAAATGCAATATAAATTGTATAATTGAAAACTATAAATCTATATTGGTGTCCGTGGGTTTCACTCAAACAAAATGAATCAATTATTTTGACACATATTCTCCCATTTCTAAAATTACTTATATTCAAATCCTTTTTCCTTAGATTTCTATATATAATTTGGAAATTCACAAAAATGCATGTTAAAATTTCATTCTTAAATAATTAATTAGATTAAGACATATATATGTAACAACTTAAAGGATTCAGAATATCATGAATAGAAAAAATAATTATTTCACATTGGTATATTCGCTATATGACTTAACATAATTAGTAAAATAACGGAATTATATATTTAATAAATCTATTTTAGAAATGGGTATTTTTAGTAAACCAAGCTAATAAATGTATTTATATTAGGTTCTATAATAATATTGGTGTTTTTATTTTTGTATATATTGACGAGATATTTTCATTTAGAATTGATATCATTCAAGTAAATGAAGATAGGTCAATTTTATCTATAAATATTTGTTTTAAAGACATGTGTTTAGAAAATTTGATTCTAGGACTTAAAAGTTTTATAAATAAAAATAATATTTTCTTTAACATTTTGATTATATTGAAAACAGCTTACAGAGTTTTTCATAATTTGATTGTTCAATTGTTTCCACCCACTATGTTTTTGAATGTATGAAACTACTAAATCCAATTATAGAAGTTTCTCAATAAGAATATTAAAGGTTTATTGGGTGTCTCTTGTATGTTATTAAAATAATAAGACATGATGTTAAATATATTATTGTAATGTTTATCAAGTAAACAAGTAAACAAATTTATGCACAATGGGATTTGGTTAAAAGATTACTCATGAATCCATAGGTTACTATGGATTACTATATATGATATACTGGAACTCCAAGGGTATTGCTTTTTCTGATGAAATATTGATTAATTATATAGATAATCATTATTATACCTTTTGTTGGGTTTTTACACTTATGGGTGTAAAAGTATCTTAGATATTGAATAAATTAACTTACATAACTAAATATGTTATAGATTATATTATTATTTATTTAGAAACCATTGGAATGTAATTAGAATGGATTTTATCACTAGTACCATATCTATAATTTTGTCTTGTGATAGTGTCTGTAGTTTCTAAATATTATGATATTCATGAAATATTGGCTAGGGAATATAGAAATACTTATAAAGGAAAATAAAGACGCACTGGTCTCAAACATATCTATGTGATGTAGTTAAGAAATGGTATCATAGTTTTGTACCTTGTTAGATCAGTCCATACTATGTAAAATTCACTAAAAATGGAATTTTAGGGAAATTGGTCGAAAAACATAGGATGGGTTTTAAATTCCTTATAGAAAATTCATCAAGGAGTAGTACTTAACTGAAAAATGTTATAACATCATATGTATAATTTAAATATATGAAATTACATAACATGTGTGAATTAAAATCTAAAATAATGTCACATCATAGGTAAATAGTGTATGGAGCCTTTGAAAATGAGGGTGAGTTAAAAAAATTAATGAACCCATAATATCAAAAAAGTGTTGGAACATGGGAAAGGTTTTTGGTTCACCTATGTTAATGTTAGAGTGGGGCCATTCCAAATATCTTATGACTTTGGATCTCAAACATTCAATAAAACAAAAGTGACATAAATCCATAATGGTTTTTAGGGATACATAATAATTGAGGAATTTGAGAATACTTATGGAGTGCTGATATCATGACTTATGGTGGGGAGGAGAAGTTCCAAGTTGTCTTGTCTGGGTGATTCCTCTAAGACTTATGAGTTATATAATTTTCTATAAGCCTTCAGGCCCTGTAAGGGTTCCACCTCACCCCTTAAAAGGTGGATTCTCAAAAATAATAAAAAATAAAGGCCTTCGGACCATTCAGGCTGATAAATCTATCTTATAATAATAGTTACATGTTCATGTATGTTTCAATATGTTTCTATATCAAAAATTTATTTTTCACTACTATTAATGTTCAAATCGATAGATATATTATTATTAATACATATTCTTTCAATGTGAGTATGATTCTTGGTTATCAGAATATTCTATTTAATTTTTTTAAAGGAGGGTAAATTTATGTACTTTTAATGTTTTTCCAATATCAAAAAATTTATATTAATTTTAAAGTGGTGATAAAGAGTTGGAATCCAATATTGGAAAATGGGATATAGTGGGGATTCTATTATTTGTGGTAACATATTAATCATTAAATAAAAATATAATGGAAATGAGACTAATCTAGAGGGTCATGGTTCACTAAACCATTCATTCTTCTGTGTAATAAGGTGCTTTAATGGTGCATGTTTCACTTTTCACACCAAATCGGTGTGAGAAGAATTGATGTACCTTTATTTTCTAGAAATATCACTTTGTTTTATGAGTTTGGGTCAATCCCTGAATGGGAATGCTTAGTGGGTTTACATAGTTTACCAAACATGTATTATCAAAACTATCAATCATATCAGGAACAATAAAATGGATGCATCCATTTACAATCTTAGGTAATCTGGGACACATATTTGATCATGTGAGATTCGATAGAGGGCATCATATTTGGAAAATTAATGAATTTATAGAATAGGTGTCTACCCAATTCGAAGGGGTTGGATGACCTATCTAAATGGATGCTTTAATGCTTACAAAATATAGCCTCCATTAAATGATAAAATATATATAAATTCCAACGAACTCTCATCCCTATAAAAATATTTTTATTCCTCATATTATCTTCTACAATAATATAAAGGACCTTTGTTTGAGTAAAAAATAATGATTCCTCCAAAATTATCTTGATTCCAAAGCCACCTCAAGGGTTTTTCTCTACTAACTAAATTTTTGTAGTGATTATTAACCATTTAATCCTAATGTGGAGTTTATTTTAACCCATTTTATTAATAAATTAAGGTATTAAATTGTGATCATAAAGGGATTAGTATCGTAATGTACCTCAGTGGTCTCTATATAGTACCTTCTTATAAAATTCAAAATAATTACCCTCGTTGGCACAACCAATATCAAGTATCACTAATAGGGGGAGGGGTAAATCAATGAACTATTTTAATTTTATGTTTCCTTCCTTTTGAAATTTTTTTATCCTTTTTAAATATTTATCACCTTTTTGAGAAAAAAATCATGCATCCATAAAAACAAATGAATTTACAAGGTTCACTACTCAACAAGAAGTAGATACATACTTGGAATTGTTTATGAGAAATCTAATACAACACAATCCACATGAAAAAAATCCATTCGTGTAGATACAATAAGTAGGATATACCCTTAATCTTGGGTAGTACTATATTCAATAAAAATTAATGTTCCTAAAATATAACTATATGATGTAATAAAAATTGTGTAAAAAGTTAAGAATCTTTCTCCATATGCATAAAAATAACCTAATGTGTTTCCTTATCAACTTTCAAAAATAAGGTATTAAAATAATTCTTCTATTCATTACCCAAAAGTGGGAAAGAACTTCTTATGAACTTCCTAATTATAATCCGACTGATTCCCCCCAGATCAATTTCTCATTCCAATAATATAACTCCACCAGAATACAACTGATATAATTTTGAACTACTTCTTCCTTAGTTCAGAAAATCCAATCTGATTGCTTTGTTTGGTCTGAAAACACTAAATATGGTATTTTCTATTTTCATTTTCTTCTTATGTTTGGTAATATTCATCAATAATTGTCAATCCATAAACTCCTTCTCTCTATAAACATTTTGTGATCCACCTTCTCTCTTTGTCACCTGGGAATAGTATAGGTTTCAATAATGTAAAAAGTATTTCCTTAATTTATCAGTGGCCTGAATGTGGTTTAGGCGGGTTTTTTAAAAACATTCAAAGTCAACCAAATTTTTTGAATCAAAGATTTTAATTAAATTTGGGATACATTTTTTACTTTATCATACCTTCTTGACTCTTCTTTTTTCTTCTTGAACCTTCTTAAATCTTCTCACAACTTCATCTCGCACCAGAATTTCATCACAATATCAGTCCAATTCCAATTATCCATTTTTTCCCATTATAATGAATATATTATATTATTCATTACAGTTCTCCATTTTACCTAAAAAATTAATCTTCTCAATCTGATACTCCATACCAACTATTATCCAAGAAGCATTGAAAATCATTTTTCCAAAACATTGTTTCTATTTTTTAATATTTTATTTTCCATTATTTTTTCATAAGTATAGTATCCACTTATAAATATTTCATCACTCGTCAGTAAAACTTCTACATGAGATTAAAATTTCATTTACAAATTCTTTATTCAAAACATCCTTTCAATCACCTCCTTTACAACACATTTGAAATTTTGTTAAAAATATCCTTTTCTTTTTTTCCTCAGATCTATGATCCCAGTCTGATGAGTTTATTTGTGTGAGCACCTAGATGGATCGGTCTCTTCTTCACTATGATTTATCAATGTCAACTCCAGTCTAATTTTCTTGGACCAATTGAAAAAAAAATCAAAGTTATTATTTATATTGGCCAAATTGAAAATTTACCATCATTTCATATTGATGAAAATGGTTGAATGCATTGTCGATCTTCCTCAAGATGACCAGTTTTTGACTTTTTGCATCGTTCAAAAACAAATTTCAACTTTATTTTTAATTTTTATTGATCCCAACAACTCCCCAATGAATGTAATTCTGCCTCCAATGATTGGTGGCACACCATGTTCGATTGTCCTATATCAGATGCCTTGAATTCAGAAACTTCTTCTCTTTTCTAATTATAATACACATAAACATCATTCCCTAAAGATTTAAATCATTTTGATTATTATCCTAACTAAAAACTATCATATTTATATTGTAACATTTCCAATAAACCTTCTTATCCTACAAATTCATCTACATTCGGTGTTCTTACACTAATAATCTAATATCGAAAAACATTGACTTCAACAACTTCATTATTATAAAAAAATTGTCTTGTATCATAACGTTCTCTTGAAATTTGAGAACTTTTAGGATCATATTCATCATTGTATGACTTTCATTAGGATGTATTATAACTTATTGTTCTTCTAGAATCTTTGTACTTTCCCCAATCAGAACTCAATATGATTGGTAGCAATTTTTATCCCACTTTATTTCATAGGGCTTACATCATATGTTTTTATATCACTTATGACTTATAAAAACTCATATACCATAAAATAGTCTTCATATTTTCATTAGATTCCTTCATACTCCAATACACTACCTCATTACAATTTAGGATTTCTTATTGTACTACAGGTGAGTGCAATAACACTTTTCTCCCAAAAATCATCTTCCCAGTTAGATAGAATATCTTAATAATTTTTTTCGGATAGTATAATTATGATGGTGATTCCGATCGTTAACTTTTATAAATAAATGTTATTTATTTTTTATTTGACATTTCGTTGAAAAAAAAAGTCAAAAATTACTTTACGAAATTCTTTCACCTATGAAAAAAATTATTTCCAACTTTGTTCCAATAATTTCCCCCTTTTTATTTTATTTTCAAACAAGATTCAAAAATCATTGAACATTATAGTCTCAAGGTATGGATTACTTATTAAAAAATATAAGACTTCATGAGAAAACACATTATAGGAAACCAGAATCGTTGATAGAAAAACTATCCTGACCAAAAGTATTGACTCTGGAAACATATTCATATTTTCTTCAAATATTTATTCACTTATTCAACTTTATTGTAATCAAAAAAATTCGACAACCAAAAAAAAATAGTTATAATAGTTTACACATTTACATGATTTTTTCATAGCTTATCAATAACTCCCCTTATATGAAAGTTTACTTAAAAGGTTAAGTATATATAAATGGATATATTTTTGAAACGATTATCCCCCAGACAACACTATCAAAATAAATGATGAGAGATGGAAAAAAACACATACCTCATCCTTTATGCGAAATAGATTGGATTTCAATTTTCAACCTCCATTTATAAAAATATTCCTTCAGTAATGGTTTTTTGAAAATGTTAGCAATCTGTTCTAATATATAAATATACTATATATTTAATTAATTATTATCTACATGCTTTTTGATTAAATGGTACTCGATGTAAATATTTTTTAATCAAAATTTTGTATCAGTTTTTGGTAATGTTGACGGTCCTTTTATTATCAAAACCCTAGTGTGAGTGAAACATTACTTCAACAATTAAGGCTTTTAACTAAGTTTTCATTCACATATGTTGTGTAGAAACATGATTATTAGTAATGTAATTAGCATCATCCATTCTAAGATCTACTGAATTTTGATTATTTGAATGTAAACTAACACAACATTTCACCAGAATAGACACTCTAACAGATGTGATTTAATATCATCAATATTTCTTTCCCAATCAGAATCTGATTACCCAAACTAGTCAAAAATTTCTAAGCTATCATACATGATTATAAATACTTTTGTTTCTTTGATATCTATAACAATTATATTTACATCCAATCGATGTGATTCATTCGAAACACTCTAAAATATTTCACATAACGTAATAGAATAAATAATGATGAGTCTTAAGGCAGTCAAATACAACAAACATCTAATAAGCTTCTGAAACTCTTTAGAGTGAACTTCCATTCCTTCCCCATATTTAAAAAACTTGTTTTCTAATAAAATCTATGTAGAATATGATTTAAAATTTTTCATGTATAATTTTTTATGAAGTTACTTAGAATAATTTTATTGGAAACAAAATATGTGTTTCTTTTTTTATGAGATTTCAATCTAAGAATGTATTTCATTTCTATAAGAATTTAATTCTCAAACAACATTTTCATTTTTTTAGAAAATATTTCACATGATCTTTCATCATTCCCAACAAGGATAATTTCTTCAACACAAAAAATTATGATGAGGGAAAATCCTAACTTTATTGGATGTATAGATCACTATGAACTCTTCCTTTATTAAATCTCATTTCTTCAAGAAAGTGTCCTATTTAAAATGCCATTCCCTTGGATCATGTTTCATCCCATAAAAGTCTTTATTTAAGTTTCACACATATAAATCATCCATCCCAACAAAAAATCCTCATTGTTGTTGAATATAATCTTCATCATCAAAATCTTCATTCAAAAATGTAAACTTTATATCCATCAAAAATATTTTTTTACTTCATGGAATATAAATTACAAGAAATATTCTGATTGTTTATAACCTTTCCACAAAAGAAAAAGTTTCATCAAAATGAGTACCTTCAATTTGTGAGTAACATTTTTACACTAATCATTCTATGTTTCTTATTTCTTCACCATGTTCATTCATCTTGTTCCGGAAAACTCAATTTGTACTGATAAAAAAAATTATTTATATTGGAAGGAGTTCCCATGAATCATTCTTTTCCTTTTTATACAACTCTTAATTCATATCCTGAGCCCATTTTGGAAGCTCAAAAGATTCATTCACATCATTCAGTTCAACTTTTGAAAATAAATAAGTATGTAAAATAACTTTTGATATTCTTGTTGTTTAAAATTTCTTATTTTCATCACCAATAATGTTTGGAGCTTCCACATAATTACTTTTCTTGGGATGATATTTTGGTTATTCATTCTCATCAATTTAAACTGTTGAGTTTTATTCTTAAGTAGAATTATTATTGTTAGCATCATTATCAAAATTGGTATCAGATGTTCTTTCATCATGTTCAGCTTCTATATTTTCATGATTATATTTATCTTCCTCAAATTTCTCAATAACTATAACACCAATAGAGGAAACTAATCTTCATTAATAATTGTTGAAACATCTATATCCTCTTCCTTTAGGTTTATACCCAAGAAAAATTTCATCTTCACCTGTCCTCTTAAACATTCCTAGGATTCCACCATTCTTTTTTATGATGATTGGAATCCCAAAAACATTAAAGTGTTTCAAACTTGAAGTATTTTCATAAAAAATTTCATATGGAGTCATTTTTCAACTTGACTTGTTGAAACATTAGTTATTAATATGCATATTAGTACTCATGGATTGCCTCTAAAGGTAATGAGAGAGACCAAGCTCAAGTAACATAGTCTGCCCCATTTCGACCCAAATTCTATTTTTCCTTTTAGATAAACCATTTTTGAGGATTATATGGTGTACTGAACTCACTTATAATTCCATGATTATCAAGATAAATGTCTAATTATTAATTCTAGTATTCACCATCATTGTCTATTCTCAAATTCTTCGTTGAATACTCACATTCCATCAAACATTTCTCCATAAATCTTTTAAAAAAATTCATATCATTTGACTTCTGTTTTATATAGATAACATGGGTATTGAGAGTAATGTTATAAATGAATGGGGTTAAGTACTTAAATCCATGGGTTTTTTCCATTAGACCATAGATATCAGAATGAATAAGTTCTAGGTGTCATTATGAACCAATAAAAATTTTATTATGCATAATTTTTGTAATAGTTCTTTTTTGGAAAATAGTGGAACACCAATCTATACTTTGTGACATATCAAGAATACCTCAGACACTATATCACTTTAATAACATTATCAGGTTTCTATGATACATGTATCCCAACCTTTTTTTACACAATAAATTTTCATTCACCGTGCTCGAGTAATAAGTTTTTTTTACTTCACTAACATGGAATATGTTTACTTTTATGTGTTGCCTCTAATGACTACCTTTCAATCTTCATCTCTTTTCACAAAAAACCACAATTTCTGAAAAAATGACGTTATTTACTTCATAAAAAATATTTGAAAAATTCATTATGTTTATTCCATCCCATCAAAAAACAAATATTTCTTTTGTTTCTACTTTTCTTCCCCAATAACAGTAGATCCAACACCTTTTATTCTGAGGGATTCATCATTTTCTAATTTCACTATTCATTTATTGAAACATGTCAGAATAATTAGAAATATTATGTATCTTATAAAATGATATGAACACACACTATCTATGATCCAAGGTCATTCTCCTTTATTATCGTTCAGAGTGGTTTCTACAGAAAGATAGGTTTTCCTTTTATCTTTCTTACCATCCTGCTTCTAAGTGTTGTTAACAAACTTTTTTTGTGTCGGTAACAAAACAACGCATCCTTTTATAAGGTGTGAGAGTTGTTTATATCTATTAAAAATAGATTATGGTGGTTGGAATCTATTTTCATCTTTAATTGCAACCATCCCAGGTTTATTTAAAACATCATTCTCAGACTAATTCCTTTGATAGGATTGAATCCCCCAAAAACATTGTCTTCTATAATTATTGGAATAGTTACAATATTGTTGATTGAACCAACACATGTTTTTCATTTTCCCAATTACTCCACAATACCATCAGTATCCATATAAATAGTATATGACTATGGAACTTGTATACTATTTAATGATATGAACATGTTTCTTAGAAAATTTCTTATCTTTCAAACCAAAAATGTATACAACCAACCATTCTATTATCAACTGGAATATTCTTTTTTATCTTGCTTTTATTTTTAACATTATTAGAACTCCAAGTTATATAAACTTTTTCAGACATTTAATTTTTTGAAATTTATGAATTATCTTATTTTTTGATTGTGGAAACATACATAACTTTCCAAGCTTTATACTTTTTAGAAAAAACTTCAACTTTCTTCTCAACCATTGAAGGTAACTTTTGATCCTTCGTAGGTTTAACCATTCCTGGGCTTTCATCAACAATATTGATAGAATTATTATAACATGAAACCCTCTGATCAAACTTAGAAATTTATTTTTGGACAAGTTGCAACCCTTATTCTTTTTATTTCATATTACCTTCCAGATGTTCATAACAAAAAAAATTCTCAATATATTTATTAAAAAAAATAAATCTCTTACAACTTCTTAACATTCCCATCAAGAAACCATTATTCATTTTTTTGAAGAATTTTCATTTTTCAAATTCCTTTTCTCTTTTTCAAGACTCCAAATATTTCTAATACATTCATTCAATTCTTATTTTAGATGAAATTCTAGATGATTTTATTTTTCTTCAAAACTACTTCTTCGGAACTCTTCATTGTTAACTATCATAATGAAATTATTCTCTACATACATTTCGGTGGAATTTTCAGATTCATATTCACTATATTCTTCTTTTTCATCATTATATAAAAATGTTCTCTTTATTCTATTTGAATAACTTTAAATCATTACCTCTAGAATAAGATTTATCCTTATCACCATGTTTCTTCGGTGATCTCCTCTTCCTTCTATCATCTTTATCAATATCATCTTATTTATTTAATTATGGAAAATTATCCATAATGTTTCCAACAACTCCACATTTTAAATATTTTAAGGAAAGTTTCCCTTTATAATTTTCTATTCCTCTTTTCAAATTTATAGAAAAAAGTGTAAAAATTCATCTAGATTTTTACATACCTCGTTTTTAGAATCATAGTATACAACTTCATCTTCAACAAGAAAATTCATAGAATTTAATTCCTTGGAAACCCTAAAAAGAATTTCTCTATCAACTTTTTTCCCTTTAATAATTTTCTCCCCAATAATTTCATAAGTAATAAGAGTGATATGTAAAGAATCCAAATATAATATTTTTGGTTCTCTATATTCGAACAAGGGAACTTTGGAATCAAAATTTTCCAAAAGATTTATCAAGATATTCTCAATAATAGTAGTATCTTCCAACTTTTCACCAAGATATATGATACTGATAGAAATGTAATTTTCCTTGGTTAAGAAGTTATATATGGATTCATACTCATCCATATTGATATTTTCATACTTCAGCCTCCATATTTGTTACATTTACGTTGTAACTTTTTTATTTCCTTAATAATTGTAATTCAGCTTATCCTAGAACCTTTGGTAGTGGGAACACCCTTCACACGTAAAAAATCACTTTCAAAAAGTTATGAGAGTAAATAATTCTTATCTCTCCCATCATTCTCAAGATTCATTATGTCAATAGATATAATAGAAACACTATCATAAATAAGAGAAAATGCATTTTTTTAGCTTCAAGAACATCATAACCCTGAGACATTTGATAAAGAAAAATTCTATATTTCTAGATATGATAGTTATTATCATCAATGTCTAGATTCCCCTTACTGTTCACACAATTCAGATTCTCTATCACAATATCTCATTCAAAAAATTTCAAATAGTGAACAAGTGGAAGCTTTTCTCTGATAGTAATTGATATATCCTAGTCACGATCAACTATCACTTAGAGGGGGACAATTTGAATCAATGATGTCAATTTATTTTATCTTTAATTCCTTTTGAAACAATTTTAACCTTCTATTAATGAGTTATAAATTTTTTGAGAAAAAAACAATCACACATCCATAGGAACATAAGAATTTACAAGGTTCTCTACCCAAAAAGAATAGATACGTCCTTGGCATGGTTTGGAAAAAATATAATACCACTAAATCCACTATAAAATAATTATTTTGCGTGGTTAAAACAAATATTATATACCCTTTCAATTTTATAGAACTATGTTCAATACAACAGTGAATGTTCATCAAGTAGAAAAAATGATTAAATAAAATTTATGTAAAAAGTTAATAAACATTCCCCATATGCTTAAAAACAAATTAATTTGTTACCCTCTCAACATTCACAAATAAGGAATTCAAAAAATTCTTCTCATTATTACGTTGTAGCTGGAAAGAACTTCTTATTGACCTTGTAATTGTACTCGGTCTAATTACATATCTGATTCCCCAGTCGAATTTCTATTAGTCCCTCAAGGTCAAATACACTAAGAGGGGGTGAATCAGGGTATGATGTATTTGAACCACTTCCCCTTTAGATCTGACTACACTGTATAGTACAATACTCTTCTATACATTTCTCATATAAGAGTATAAACAGAAATTAAATCATGCAAAGGACACAACAATTTTTACTTGGTTCACCCTCACTAGGATACATCCAAGGAGCATACATCGACAATGTGCCAAAGTACCAAATACACTATAAGAGGACTGATGTGTACAATGTTTGGTACAAACTCACTATCCCTCTTAGTTTAAAACCAATCACAATATTAAAGCTCACTACACTCTCAACTAAAGTTTGCTCACTACTTCTTCTGATGGTCCTCTCATAGCATATAGAATTTTAGGTCTCTTTAATTTAATGAATACCTACATCTCAATGGATATGTATATTCTCTATTGGATTCCTAATTTCATAAATAGATGAATACTTCTTTACCATAGAATTGAATTGGGAAACCTCAAATTTTACATGAAACCCTTACTGTGACTTGCGCATAATTCACTTACATTGCATGCAAAATAATTCTTTTTTTGTGTGAAATCCCAACAAACTTTTTTTCAACCTCAAAAATTCCGCACAACCTCCATTTTATGTGTGAAGTCAAATTTAATGCGCAAATTTTATGTTTCGTGCAAATACCTTTTTGCGTAATTTTTATGTGCATCAGATCTTGGATATTATCTAATCATTGATCCAGTTTGAATGAGGGGGTTAACCTATTATTTATAGTCATTGTTGACCCCCTTGTGAAAAAATCACTATGTCAGGAAAAAACTCCCATTATGAGTGCAATTCTTTTCACACAAGTACCATTTTATTCACACATCTCCATATTTTTCATGCATCTCATGAATTTTCCATTTTCAGCGTTCTGATCCTGAAATACCTTTTTGGTGAAAACTCCAACCTTCTTTCTCTATTGCATGAAAAAACAAATTTAGATGACATTCCATGTCTTTCATCCACCACTCCAGTATTTTGTGCACATTCCTTTTCCAAAAAAAACATCTTCCCATTTTCTGATTTTCATCCCATAAATTTTGAAAACACTCGAAAATGGTGCCACCATGTATCTACTCTATTTGTACCACCTCCATAATGTCTATTCCTTTGTCTATGTTCTTCTTTCAATCATTAATTGTCAAAAAATTCTCTTGAACTCGAAAATTCACTAGTTAAACCCCCTTTTTCAAAAAATTGAACATCGTGATATACTTTGTCATCAAAAAACCATGGAGGCCTACTATGTTAACAAACAAAATCACCTAAAAAATGCTTCAATGAAACCAAGAGGAATTTTTTCCCACAAATTTCTCTGTCTGATAATATAACTCATCCTGAATAATGTTATGACAATTTTTAACTACATGTAGCTCAGTCCAAAAATCCTAGTTGGATTTTTTGGTCTAATATAGTCAATCTAAATATAAGCTTCCCTCTTCTCATGTAATTATTTTATCCAAAAAAGATTCTTCTGAATGCTCAATATAGAAAATTATTCTCTCTAAAAAAATCAATTCTCTACCTTATATCTTATTTACCTATGAATAATATAAGTTTTAGGAAAGTAAGAATTACTTTCTCTATTTACATGTGGGGAGAATTTGGTTTATGCGAGATTCTAGAAAACATCTGTGCTCAACCAAATTTCCCATATCATATATTTTCCTTAAAATTTCATATACATATTTGATATTTTGATCACTTCTAATCTCTTCTCATTTCTTCTTGAACATTCTCTAGTATTATCACAATTTCAACATGCTTCAAAAATAATTAAAAATCACTAGTCTGATTCCATTTTACCATTCTGATTTTCTTATTATGATGAGGATAATAGAGTCCTCATTATATTGCATCATACTCAGTGATAACTTCCTTTTCAATATAATTATTTTTACCAACTATCAACCAAAAACATTTAAAATGATTCTTCCAAAACATTATTTCTACTTTTTTATAATTTAGTTTCCATTATTGTTCCTTAAACATAAAATCCACTTCTGAAGATATCAGTACTCATAAACTACACTTATTTATCATCTTAAAACTTCTGTGAAAAAAACTCTCTTCATAACATCCTTTCTATGTTCCCCTTGACAACAAATTTGAAATTTATTTAAATAATTACCTTTTTCTTCTTTCCCCATATAGGAATATCTTACATCCAAATAATTTATCAGTATCAGAACCTAGATTTATCAATCTTTGATTCTCTCAAATTTATTGGTGTCAACTCAAGTCTGATAGTCTTCACCAAATTAAAAAACAAATATCAGAGTTATTATTTATATTGAAAAATTTATAATCAACCATCAATTAATATTGATGAAAATGTTTGACTACATTATTGATCTTCAATAAGAATATTGGTCTCAAAATTCATGGATTAGTCTCAATAATCATCAAATTTCTTTTTCTTTTTCATTGGTACTAAAAAATATCAAATGAATGAAATTATACCTCTAATTATTGATGTTAAACCTAGTCTGATGGACCAGTATTAGTAGCTTCAACATTAGAAACTTCTTCTATTTTATAATTACAATAAAAAAACATCATTCTCTGATGATTTAAATCTTTTTTCTTATTTCCCTGACTGAAAATCAGCATCTTTTTCCTGAAAAGTTTCCAATAAACCATCCTAACCATCAAACACATCAACAATAAGTGATCTCACACTGATTATCTAAGAATTTAAAACATTAAATTCATCCACTTATTTCTTCTAAAAACATCATCTTATATCATCAGATTTTTCTGACTTTTGAGAAAGTTATAAATCAACTTCTACATCATCTGACAGACATTAGTAATTTTTATAACTTTTAATTATTCCCTATACTTATTGATTTACGAAATCCAAATCTCAATATGATTGGCATATTTTTTCCCTTTATTTAGAAAGGATTGAATCGAATGTTTTCAAATAACATTCGATTTATAAAAACTCCGAGATTAGCAAAGCATCATCAGATTTTTCAACAGAGTCATTCCGACTATAATAAAATTCATCATTGTAATTAAAGATTTCATAATGGACTTAAGGTTAGTATGAAGGACCTTTTCTCCTTGAAAACATCTTCATAATCTTATAGACATTTTTAATCATCTTTAGTTTGATATTTTGATTAAAAAAGAGACTCTGATCAATAATTTTTATAAGTAGAGTTTATTTCATTATTATTTTACATTTCCACAACAAAAAAAGGCAACACTTTCTTGAAGAACATCATTCATCATTGGAAAAAACATCATACCAACTTGGTCCCAAAATTACCCAGATATATTCTTAACAATATAAAGAGTAGTTTTTGGAAAACATGAATATCGATGCACTCAACAATTTTATGAAAGTAAATCAATTTTTTGGAAAAAAATTCAATATGTGGAAAAATATGATGCACTTCATTCTTAAAATACTCAATGTAGTGTAAGTGATCTCAACTCTGAATCCACCCCACATTCGAAGATGAGACACTCTAAGTCTCTCACATGAGGAAGACTTAGGAGAACAACAAGCTATTATATTGAGGATATATTCTCAATGCATGGTATGATAACCTCTTCAATTTCCTCCATCCACAAAAGCCATCAAGAATAATTTTGAAAAAATTAAATTAATGAGGATATTGTGGGAAAGATTTCCGAGTAAAAACATTTATTTCATACAAAATATTAGATGTTAGATATATCATAGATAAATTTTATGGGATTCCATTTAGATTTCAATATCTTATTCAAAAAATATGAACATGGATGTTACCACCATTTTCATATACATCATTTAAAAAACCACATATATAAAAGAATGTTACGAATTATCCAAAACACGTAATAAATATATTTCTCTCAATATGTTACTCAAATTTGTACAAACTAAGGAGGAATATATAAAGAACATTGAAGAAATTGAACATAAGTGTGATAAATCCAAGGTACTTATGGTAGATGTAGTCATCCCATTTGTTTCCTCAAAGGGAAAAAATCAAAACAATCCTTATAAATGGAATTATAAATTCAAGAAGAATAAAGGGGAGTGATAATCCTAATACAAGACCAGAAACAACAATCATTATTTTAATCTCTATAATAATAAAAATTGAAATAATAACAACCCTAAAGATAAATTTTGTTTCATGATCTTCAAAGTTAATGTGTGTATGGATATCTCTTCTTGATTGATCAATTATGGTGTTTCAAGAAATTTTTTCAATATCAAATTTTTCTATAAGATAATTAAATATATCAATAATGTGATGTTACTCTATATATAGAACTCTACAAGTTTAAAAAATATGGGAATGGTGTGGTTGATATTGTGGTTCCATGGAAAATATCTCACATTAAATGATATCTTTTATGTGACACAACCTCAGAAGAGCTTTTTTTGGGGACCATATGAAACAAATATATGTTTAAGATTATTTTGGATATATAAAACTTTTTTTTCTAAGGGTGGGATCTTAGTTGGAAAGGGTAACTTCTATGATGTATTATTAAAATTAAATATAAATATTTTTTCATATTATTTGATTTATAATTTTTGTTTGTGTAATTATAATTTAGATCATAAAGATTATAAGAAAAATCATGAAATGAACGAATGGGATTATTATCTATCATTGATAAAAATTATTATAAATGTTTTCCCTTCATGAAAAATAAAAAATTTCAGGAACAATTTCTCCCTATATAATGTAATAATCATTTTTTTTTAAAATATATTATGATGTATGTTTTTTTCTCGATATACCTACCATAGGTAATAAAAAGTACGTTATAAAATTCATTGAAAATTATTCTATATTTTTTCATGTCTAACTTCTACTTGTTAAAAATTATGTTATAGATAATATTAGTAACTAGAAAACTGATTTTGAAAACCAGTGTGGGAATAAAAAAATGTCTCATATTAAATAGGGGTATAAAATTATATTTCTTAGGTTTTTGAATCCTAATGGATTATACATGAATTTATGGATCCCTGTACACCTCAATATAATTATGTATCTGAGAGGAAGAATAAAAAAAATATAAATGGTTAATGTCATGATGTCTTTCTCGGGTCTCTCCAAATGATTTTTGGGAGGTGAATTATTAAACATGTGTCAAATCCTAAATAGTGTTCCCAAAAAATGTATGTCAATATGAATTTTAGAATAATAGAAAATAGAACGCATTTTTTTAATGATTTTAGGTTGTTATGTGATTGTAAGAATACATGAAAGTAACTAGAAAACATTGGATAAAAGAGGTATTGATAGAATATTTCTAAAATATACTTTCCATTTAGAAGATTATTGATTTAGTATTATAGAATCTAATAGTTTTTTGGATATTAACATAGTTATTGAATCATGAAATTTTATATTTAGTAAAACTAGGTTTTAACTTTAACTTAAGAAAGTCTAAATATAAGAATATGTCTCAAATAAAGATTATATTAAGAAGATATGGTTGAGGGAGGTTTTAAAATTAAACAACCTTAGATGAACTAGATATATGGATATAATTTCTCTATATACATTTTGGATTCAAATAATGATAAAATTATTGCCCAAATGTTTATTTTACTTAATATATATCATGATCCTAAAACTATCAAAGCATATATGTCAACTTATGATATATACCATTGGAATAAAGTTATAAATGATGAAATGGAATCTACAAGAATGATAAATACTTGTATATTAATTGATATTACTCAAGGTTCACAACTAGTGGTTTTTGAATGTGTATATAAAAGGAAAATGAATGTTTATGGTATAATTGAAAAATATTATTCATGATTGACAACCATGGGGTTTTCACAAAATTAGGGAATCTATTATTTTAACACACATGATCCCATGGTTATAACTACTTCAATTAGAGTACTTCCCTCCTTATATTCTATATATAATATATAAATTCACCAAATAGATGTTAAAGAAATTAAATGGTGTTTTAGATGAAGATATATAAACATAGAACAACTAATAGGATTCGTAATACATTGAAAATAAAATACTATTTTAAAATTAGTGTGGTCCCGATATGGTTTAAAAAATATCTAAAAAATGACATGAGAATATTAATAAATAAATTTTATGAAATAGATTTGTAGTTGAAAAAGATAAAAAAATATGTTTATATTGCATTTAATAGGAATAATGTCGTTTTTATTTGTTTATATGATGATGTTATTTTAATATTTTGAATAGATATAAATCAATTAAATGAAGGTAAGTCTACTTAACATAGAAATTTTGATATGAAATACATTTGGGAATAAAATTTTATATTAGAAATTAGAATTATTAGAAAAAAATACCATTTTTGCATAATATCATTATATTGAAATGGCTATATAGTGGTTTAGAGAATATGATTGACTATTAATTTTCTATACCAAAGGCCTCTAGGAGTAGGATTCTACCAAATCCTGGTAAGTATGTTATTGAACTAAAATATGAAAGGGGTTTTAGGTGTATCATTTATTATATGGTTTGCCAAAGACCTAATATTTCATATGTTTTTGGAAAGTATTTCAATTACCCAAGTATTACAGGTTTTTCACAATGTTATGTGGTTAAAAGAACACTCTATTATCTAAAGGTCACTCTGGTTTACTATATATGTTATAGCGAAAAATCAAGGTTGTTTGAAGGTTTTTTCAATCCAAGATTGATTACTAGTACAAACTACAACTCTTATATAAGTGATTTTGTTTTTACGATAGATGTGGAGTTATATCTTGGATATAGAAGAAAAAAACTTATATAATAGACATAATTATGGATTTTAAATTTGTTTCTTTATAAACTGTTTTAAAATAAGAGGAATGGGTTATATCTATCTAATTTAATCTAAAATTGTGGAAAATTGTGATGTAATTGGTTTTAATACATTATGGTAGATACGAAATTTTGTTAAGGGAATATAGTAACACCTATAAATTAAATTTGATACTCATTGGTCTCAAACATAGTTTTGAGAGATTTTTTATAAAATATGGTGTCATAACTATAGAAATTTGTCATATCAACAAATAATTTGGTGCATCCACTAAAAACTGTACTTAAAAGGTATATTTTGTAAAAAAACATCCTTAGGGGTGAGATTAAATAACTTTTGAAAAATTCAATAATGATAGGCACTCAACTTGACATGTTATAACTTCTCATGTATAAGTTCAGTGTAGGTAATTCTATCAAATATGTGAATAAAATAGTAAAATAATGTACATATATGGTAAACGGTAATTACTTACATGAAAATAAGGGTGAGTTAAAAATACTAATGAACTAATGATATTAAAAAAGTGTTGAAACATGGGAACACTTGTTTGTTCACCTATTTGAATATAGATGTGGGGAATTTCCAAAGAGGTTATTACTTTTCCCCTGAAATATTCATGAAAGGATAAGTTACACAAGGCCATAAGTATTCCAATGAGTTGATAAATAATTGAGGAATATTAAGGGACTTATATTAGCTAAATTTAGATACTAATAAGGGTTACATGTTCACTACAATTTCGACTTGTTTCTCTATTCATCATTGATTTGTATCTACTACGTAAATGTTCAAAATGAGAGATACATTTATTTATGAAATTTATTTCTAAGGGACAATGATTATTGATTATTAAAAAATAACTTATCAATATTTTAAAATGGTGGGTGTTTATTGGATTAATGTATTTAAATTATGTAAATATTATTTTTTTAATTTCACTTTTAAAAGGAAAAACAATTTTTGGAATCCTATATAGGAAAATTGGATGCATTCGGGTTCCTATATTAGGGGGGAATCATTTATAATTTTACAAAATGATAAATTAAAATTATATATTTTAATGGGGACAGTTGTCACTACCCGTCCCCTGGGGCCCATGCCATGACTACCCCAAGCCTGCCTTTCACAAGCCAGGGGCTGGGGACTAGCACCAAAGGTGCATTCCCTAAAACTAAGAAGTTCTTGCATTTATAAATTGTAAGCACACCTAACCCAGCACACAGCAAGATAGGAACACATGTAAACTGAACTGTAAATATAGTGAGTGTAGTAAGTGAAAGGGGAGAGAATAAAAGCCCAACGAGAAAGTAAAAGTACAACTAAAATACAATACAACTAATGAAAGAGAAATGACAGGAACTAGATCATCCTCCGAGGTTCCTACCTCAAGGGTAGGTACAGATCGCCTCATCAGCACTCCACATCCACCTGTCTCCTCTGTGTACTAACACGCCGTATGGTAAACCTCTGAGCACCGTCTATTCCTAGTACCCTCGTCCCCATTCAGCGGTGTTCATCGTCTGCATCCAACACAACAAGATGTGGGCATAGCTTATGAGGGGGTGAGTATAAAGATACTCATTAGGGACCCCGAGACCCCCAAGGTCTCCCAAAATCCACCATGGAGAAACCCCAAAGTATGAAATCAACATATAACCATACTTAGATATATTCCCATACATATACATAAGTTGTCAAGTAATCTATCTCAATCATGAGGAAAACACATAAAATCGACTCAACTCAAACTAGGATTTTATTCTAGGGGTAGTATCAAGTAACATCCCCAGTCACATTGTCGAAACCTCGGATGTTGGATAACTCCTCCTCTATCGAGGAAAATGGTCCTTCCGCAACACCAAGAAGTTTCCCACTATCATTGGACTGCTGAGGTACTCCTCCTGTCGAGTACTGTGGGTCTGCCACGTCACCAAGGTGCTCCCCACCGTGGGTCTGCCGCATCACCAAGGTGCTCCCCCTCGTAGCCTGCTGAGGTACTCCTCTTATTGAGTACATTGGTTCTGTCGCGACACTAAGATTCTCCCAACTTTGGTCATGCGGTGACACCAAGGCACTCCCCCCTGGGCTAGTCGAGTCACTCCGAGTCGAAATGGTAAGCAGTAATCAGGTCTCATCCAGTTACTAGGTCTCCACACTATGCTCGCTCGTCTCCAAGATGATAGGCTTCATGATCTACTATTAGATACTCCAACTATCACAAATACCCATGAAGAAGTATTTCAAAGGTCTGCCCTATCATAGAGGTCCCAACGCAACAGACGGTGCATCAATCGGATGCCTGATCTGTTAGTTATTATCCTTTTTGTCTCAGGGGCCCGGTTGGATTCATGCTCGATCCAACTGAACCATTTCCCATCTCAAAAAAAACTCCAGTGGAGTATACTTAAAGGGACCGTCTTGCTCCATGATTTTAAGTGCTGCTGACGGTTCATAAAACGGACGTTTGGTGCCAATGTTATGGCCAACAGAAAGTAAAGGGTCATAGTGGGCCTGAGTCTGGTCCAACCCGGACCGACCTAGCATGGGTCGACCCGGTTCAGGTCAACCTAGCCCAAACCGCTAGTTCAGGCCCGACCCGTAATGTGGCCTAGTCTACTGGGGGTCCAGCAAGCTACAAGGTCCGCGAGGGGCCGTTGAGCCGCAGGTGTCGTGGTGCGGCTCGGTCGCGGGGGTGCCACGAGGGTGCGGGCCGGTTCGACTGGAACGTCGCGGGCGCGCGGCGCCGGTTTGGCTGGGGCTCTACGGGGGGCTTCATCCGAGGAATTGCGGGGGTGCGGGGCCGGTTTTCCCAGAGTGTCTTGGGGGGAGAAGGCAGCTCAGCAGCTCGGCACAGTGGTGGTTCAGTGGCGGCTCGGCACGGAAATTGTTCGGCAGCGGTGCGGAGCAGAAGAGGCCGTGGGTGGTGGAGTGATGTTTCCTTTTTTGCCTTCCTCCATTTCTGAGAGCGCACCAAATAAGAACGATGGGGGGGGGTCGGTCCATGTTAGTTTTTCCCACACCCTATGCGTTAAGAGTGGTAGCATGTGGTTCGCAAGAACGAAGCAATTAACATCAAACCATAATCTTCTGTAATGTTTGTTCCCAATCCACACAATAAAAGAAGGGAGTACATGGAAAGTGATAAACAAATATCATTAAACCCCTACCTAAGGTTTTTCAATGACGTTGGAGGAAGAAGGATGTACGGTCGTCAATTTTCCGTAGATGCGGACGTTCCACGTCGAAATAATCCTCGAAGAAGAATGTCGAAAAAGGTTTGTGTTCTTCATTGGTGAAGCATTCTTCATTGGACGAGCATTTTTCTTTAGAGATATTTCTATCAAAGCTCCTCCTCTCCCCAATTCCACCAAAATGAAAAGTGTCCCAAAATAATAGATTATGAAATCTATTATTTTGTTGGTATAATTCAAAAAGTTTCATTAATTATGGTGGGTGGCATAATTAAAGATTGAGGGTTGGGACAATTAATTGTGGGGGAATCTCAAACGTCTCCTCCACATTAATGAGGGAGTTGAGAAGTCTTCCTCTTCTCCCATTAATAGGGGTCAAGTGGTCCCCGCCCCCAAATTCACATTGGGAGGTTTTGAGATCTCGGGTGGTCCCCACCACAATAAATCTAGAAGAGGAGGTTTAGTTCTAGTAGACCCCACCCCTATACTTCCACATGGGTGGTTGGTTACAAAAAAATAAAATAAATTGTGGGTTTATTTTATTTTATTATTTCTACA
Organism: Viscum album; assembly: GCA_963277665.1. NCBI lineage: Eukaryota > Viridiplantae > Streptophyta > Magnoliopsida > Santalales > Viscaceae > Viscum > Viscum album. The sequence continues at coordinate 509,451,408 of OY728141.1, read as the reverse complement.
AAAAACCCAAAAACTAACATTCACCCTCGACCAACTGTCATCGAGGTTAATGTCTCTTTAAGCAAATATCGGCGCTACGAGTTCAACGATTCCCTCAGATTTCAATTCCGAGCACCGGTTCAAAAGTTATAAAATCCCACTCAAACTTTTACGAAACATAACCGAATAAATGTTCAAAAATTCATTTCGGGTACTCTGGGCCTTAGAATCATGCATCGTCAATTTTCGAGGACTCATAAAATTCCCATTTATTTTAAAATAAATTACATGTAAATTTCAAGTCTTTAAATTCTCCCCAAATTAGGTATATACATCCCCATAATCCACTAATCAAACTAGGTAAACATGTGGGGGTATTGAGCATGCATCTGAGCCTCCCTCTCCCATGTGCTCTCCTCGAGGTTCTCGTGCTACCAACGAACACGCACCAGAGGTATCGACCGTCCATGAAGGACCTACTCGTGTCGGTAAAATTTTATTAAATGATAAATCAAAATTATATATTTCAATGGGGGCAGTGTACTAAATCATCTATGCATACACATGATCATGAAATGCGGAACTTTGATGGGTCACTTTTCACTTTGGAAATGACACCAGTATGAGGTGCATAAAGGTGAAGTTATTTTTCCTAGAGGATAAGTGGGTTAGAACAATTTAGGCCCACACATAAATCGGTAAATTTGGGTCAACCTTTTTTACCAAGTATTTATGATATATACCATTTATTAGGTCAATCATGAACTAACAGACTCGTATTTTCACTAATGGGTTCAATCTAGGATTGATATTTGATCAGATGTGATTCAAAGGATAAGATTAAATCTAGAAAATTCATGTCATTCTTGAATAATTTTTTACCATTTCTAAGTGTTATGATGACCTATTTGATGATATTATTGAGTATCCACCTATTTTTACCATATTGGAAACATAACATATTGACTAAGCTGGCAGTTCAATATTAAAATAATAATGATAAAAATCATTCTTTTTGTGTAACACAAAATGAAACATGATGTTTCTAAACTGCTTCTTAACCTATATCAGAAGTCACAACATACTCAGATACTATAGATATGGAAACCATTGGCCATGAAAAAAATTTATTGTATACTCCCTTACCCTTCTTTTGATACTAGATTAAATTAAACTAAATTATAATATGTTTTCAATTCCCTTAATCACTAGTATTCCCACTTTTCCAAGAACCCAAAACTCATCGAGATTTATTTTAGAATTATTATAAGATATTTGTAACAACATGTCATTGTAGTGATGTTTTACCTATATGATATTGACATACTATGCATCATGACTCATTAATGATATTATTTAGTACATGTCATGGAATATGAGATAAATTAATATGAATTAATCTTTTGAAATTATTTTAATCTATGTAATCTCTTCTTATTCCCATTCATTTTCCAAAGTAAATTTTATATGACAACAAAAAATTGGTTATGAATTATTTCAACATATATTTTTCAATAATTTTTTTACTAATGTACTATGTATAGATTCAATAAACCCATGGAACTATTTTTTATTGATCATGATTTGTGAAACATGGTTTCTACATTAAGTAATTCTTAGGGAAATTAATTTCCTAGTCTTAAAAAACTAGTAATAAATAACATTTTCCATATATTATGAACATATCTATCATGAAAACATATAGTTCTCCCACTAAATAGTTAGAGACACTAGGAATTCATTAATTTATAAATAAATATTTGATCATCACTATGAATGATTTATCTATAAATTAATTTTATGTGATATTCACTTGATATTGGAATTCAGTTTTTTTCATTTACTATTTATAGTTATTCTTTATAGACATATACTATAGGACCTCCTTTTTTCATGCCATATAGACGTATTCTACATGGTTTCCTCTAAATGAGGTGTCTTTGACAATCAATAGCTGAATATGATGATCATAGAAGTAATATTTTACAAGTAGAATTCAAAAATATTTTATGCATGATGATTGGTGTACACATTTTTTTATAAACTAACCCTTTCTATAATCAATCATGGATTATTTTTACCATCTTATACAATCCATGCCATGTTTCTCTAAAATACTGACCATCAATATAAATTTTAAAAACCATTAAAAATATAGAATTAATAAATTTTGATACATGGAATCAATTACACGAATACATATATACTTTTCATACTTATAATGTTTCAATTTACTACTTATTTTTAGTAATATTTATTCTGAAAGAATAACATATGTATCACCCACCATAGTAAACATTAACCACGTCTTTAGTTTAGAATTTCTATGTAGTATGTTTCTCTATAACTACTCCTACCACTATGCTGAGTGAAGTCTAGCATTACTATGCTGACTTTTTTCTATCAAGATCCTTAACCCCTAGAATTTATGTATTCTACCACAATACTTAATGATATAGGATTAATTTATGGAAACATAGTCGATCATTACTGGATGTTAATATATTTAGTGGAAATAGAATTATTAACATTTATATACAAAGTAATTCTTTCTTGTTTATAACTAAATACAGCTTATAAAAAATTCTTTTCAAAATACACATAATGTTATATATTAATATATTCTTATCATATCTCAATTAATATAATATCCATTAGTCAATATAGCTTGATAATGGTCATTTGCTACATTTTTAATTATATAACATGTCTTGGATGAAATTGTGGATGATTTAAAATATATATAAGACTCATCATTGATCTTTGTTCTACTAGCATAATAATATTTATGTATATAAGTAAATGTTATTTTTGGGAATACTTTTACTCCATGTGTATTATCAATGATTACTTGGAAAATATAATTTCTAACAAGTCAAATTAGTTTTCCCTATTTAATAAGTGCACCCATTTTCTTCACAAATAATTTATAAAAACAATTAATGGAATTTAATAATTTATATGAATTTAGCTATATAATTTAAAATTTTCATGTGGAATTATTTAAAAACAATAAAACATTTGTGGTGTAATTTTATTTTGAAGGGTTTATTTATGTAAAATATCATTAGATGTTTATTACCATACCTAATATATTTTCTCAATAGAGACTAAAATTATTTCTTAGGTATATACAATTCAAATACTTTTAATTATATTTAACAATGAATTATCATTTCAAAATTGGGTAAGATTATTATAACTAATATTCATCATTAATTGTAATGGAAATGTGTGATTAAATATTAATTAACCCATCAATTCAATTAGGAGTTCCAAAAAAGAATTTTTTTTCTAAGTGTAAAATAATGTCGTGTTCTTTCTAGCTAGATACTAAGTTAAATATTTTGTTAACACTAATTATAAACACAAATATATCCATTCTATAAATTTAGATGTTGTATCTTCTCCATGAAAACATTAGAATCACCCTTTATCATCCTCTAAGATAATTCACCATATTTATATTATTTCTGTTTTTTTATTTCTCAAAATAGAATTCATTTTTAGTATACTCTATTTTCATTCCAAAAAATTACATTGGAAATATTATATTCAGTGATGAATGTTACAGATGTTTTGAGCTACTTCTAATTTAATTTAATGGAATTATTCTTAAAAATATTTAGTTCCATATATGAAGAAAATAGCCTTATGTTTATTACCCTCTATCTGAATCCTTTGTCTCTTTATAAATGTTGTAAGTACACCATTGGATTTAAAATTATATAGGTTTTAAAAACTTTTCTTTTATTCTTACCATCATAAGGATATATGAAAATAATTTTCCATCAAACCATATTTTTTTGGTGAATATTAGAAAAATTATTTCTAAGTTGTTTTTTAATATTGTTCCTCTAATATTGGATGAATAAGGAGACCCTTGGTAGTATGAATGAAAAAATGAGATTAATGGATGCAATACTATTAAAATAGAACCTTAACTATAAATAATTAACATTAATGAATAAATACATTATTACAAGCTAAGTACCCCCTTCCAATTTATACTAAAATGGTGTAGTTTAAATCACATTTATCATTACGCCCCTATTTCTTATTATGAGGAGATAAAAGATAAGTCATCATGTAGGAATGACTCTCCATAACTCTTCTACATGAATCCTTTTTCACCTAATCTTAGTGGGAGGATTATTATTTTGGGGTAATTCTTGAACATGGTATAAATTAATTAATAATAATGTAGTGTAAAACATATACGTCGCTCCAAGAAATTTGTGCATGTGAGGACAATCCTTGAGTTGAGGAATGGTCATAGTTCCTTCATTATTTCAATTTATATTTTTTACATTAAATTTGATATATTATAACTTCAATTTGTTAAAAAATATGTGAGATATAATAATTTCAAATTTTATTATGTATCGCACTATTTTATCAAGTCCCAGTGGCCCACACTAATGAACTCAAAATGTTATTTTGTAAAGAAATTACATCAGAAAGGATTCATATTTAACTTCTTAGAATCTCGATGGAGGATATAAATATTTAAGAAAGAATTTATTTAATCAATTTTTCTAACTAAAAACTGAATGATCCAAGATCCATTGAGTGGAATCCCAAATCCAAAAATCCTAACTCATATTTATTCAACACATTCCCCCAAATTTGTATTAGACTTGATATGGTCATCAAACATAAGAGAGATTCATTTAAGTCTTCCCACTATCTATTATAACGCATCATAATAAACAAATTTCTCCAAAAGAGGAAGAACTGACACTTTATCTATGGATTCAACTTAGTTTAGATAACGGAAGGTGAAATGACATGATATTATCTTGATAGTTTTATTTATTATACATAAATTTTCTTATTTTATCTTTTACATTTCGTTTTAATGTTATTTTTATTTTACTAAAGTGATTAACCAAGTATGGGTAAAATATTGTTCGATAATTATTTAATATTTACTTTATTTTCTCGAATTAATCTAGTTATTTATTTGATTTCAATCTTGCATCTGTAAAATAAATCACCCCTCAGAAATAAAAATAAATAAATAAATTACAGCCTAATCATGAGAATTTACCAGCTGTATATTTATTGATAAGAAAACAATAAAACCATTAGCTATAGGGAAAACACTCTTTGAGACACTCTAGGATTGCGTTTTCATCATTACACCTCTATCATGTGTATCTCCTTAGTATAGTTTCACCTAAACACTATCTTAAACCAACTCCATGTACCTGGGAGCTGTGTCCTTACATTCATTTACTTCACTCATAGGGGAAGGGAACCAGAAACTGGTTTTACCTAAAGGAAACTGTGAAAAAACAATAACACCCTGAGATTTTATAATATATTTCTCCAAAAATAAAATTTTAATTTTTTTTATATATTTCATTGCATGTAACATTGAGTTTAAATGATTCGCAATATAATCAGTAAATATAATTACTTTTATGTGATTGTTATAACCTAACCATTGAAATTAGTGTAATTAATCGTAATAATTAAATTATGAAAAATTATGTATAAATGTTTTATGTAAATTAATCATATTGATAATTAAGTATACAACTTTTAGATCAGTATTTATATGCTTTAAAATTTTATTTTCCATTAAAAATGTTTTTTATTGTCTTTTTTTGTAAAAAATAAAATAATCAATGTATGTCACATTTTGAAAATTTATTTTTAAAAATATTTTTTTTAAATAAAAATTTAAATGTTATGTTAGAGTGTATTTTTGATAATTTCTTAAGAGTTTGATTTTTCGATGAATGGTGATAATTAATGATATTTGTTAAAAACTAAATTATTTATTACACAACTTTTCAAAGAAAAGTTTTCTTTTTAAAATGGATTTAGATGTATATTGATTTTTTCTTGTGAGTAATCCAATTAATCCCATTAATTTAATTTAATATTGTATTTTTGTACAATAAAAATTTACAGTTCAGAAAACATTTTTTTTGGAAAAACAATTTCCTCACGTTTTTCATGATTAATGTTAAATTAAATTCAACAATTTATTCGAATTGAATCCTTAAATATGGGTTCTATATTTCTAATAAGTATGTTTATATTTCTTAAATATTACCCTTTTATGTTTTTTTCATTATGAACCAAGTAAAAAATTTACGACCACGATAAGGGTAAAACATGTAAAATAAGGTTAAATTTTCGAGATAAGGCTTTAACATTTATTTCAAGCATAAATTTATCATATTATATTGATGTATAAGAGTCATATATATCTAGTTCTTGAATATTTATCGACTTTGTGCCACTTTTCTTTTATTTTAACCTTTGTATTAATTTAAGAAAAGAATAAATATAGAATTTCAGTATCTTGACTATAATATCTCTAGATTTTTTAAATAAAGATAAAAAGTGGATACGTTAAGTTATATATTTTTATTTTAAAGAGTAATTAATTTTCTCATATTAATTTATTTTTAATTTTTAGTGATTGAATAACTACCTTAAATTATTACACAATGCCAATATAGATTCTATTCAATTAAAAAAAATCAGATAAATGGTTTCAAAAATATAATGAAGTAATAAAATTTCAGTAAGTTAATATTATACATGATTGTAATAGATAAATATTACATATTATAGATGTTTTAATGTTTTATATTATAAATTTATTTCTCACATTTTATCTTCAAAATCAAATTATGTGAATATTTTTAAAATAGTCTTTAATAGTATTTTATTATAAATATGTTTTATTAAATTATTTAAAAACATTTAAATCTTAAAAAGAAAAATTAGGAGGATAAATTTTCCAAAAATTCATAACTTGTCCACTTATTTTCCAATTTTCACCATATTAGTAAAATTATAAACCATTAATATTGAAAAAAGTCATTACCACGGTTAAGATTAAAATTGGTTAACCAAGGGGTTAAACCAAAACATAAGGTTTATAATATTATATATTCCTATAAAAACATCATTTTATGATTATATTCAGAATAAACATTACTTAAATTAGAATCCACTTCATTTATTAACCATTTTAAATGAGTTAAACACATCTTATATTATAATATTTCATATATTCTCAAAAATGTCATTAATGATATTTTATTATAATCCATCATTTATTAAATGATTTAAAATTTCTAAGGAACATATAATCATAAAATTGAATTATATATTTTTGAAATATAGGCCATGTTCTATTTATGGTTCACTTTTTTTCTTATCATACCTTTCATGACCACTAATGTGTAAGATACATTGATATCACTGTGATTGTCAAAAGGGTTAAAGGGGGTTAAGAAAGAAGATATGGGTGGGAACAACATATAAACCTATCAAAACATTTTTTTCTCACGGTATTTAGGCTCCCCCTCAACATATAGTATAAATATATCATTTTGGATCTACCTAAACATAAAAGTTAATTTTAATTAATTTAATACTTTATGTAATTTTGATACTGTCCATACCCAATCTTAAAAAACAGAAACTATTATCCTCTCTTCCTACCACACTTTGAGCCACATATCACTAAAAAAACATACCCAATTATTGTATTAAATTAACTATCCATGAATTATATTTCTTATCCTTAAAATTATATTCTATGTATCTTTAAGAAAGGATATAAAAAAGGCTTGTCAAAAAAGAGGAAATCATCTTACTTGACCTCTTTCAACTTATTTCCTCTTTTACCATACCTAATTATGTGGAATTCATAATTAAATAATAACATTATTATACTAAAAATATTTAATTGTTATTATTATTATTTTGTAACCACCAATATCCAACCTCTATTTTAACAAATAGGAAGTTAAAGTTTCTCTCATGGGAATGTGTGGATTATCGCATCCACGTAGTGATACAGTTCTTTTTCCATTACCATCTTTAATAGATAGTTATTATGATGGGTATAAAATAAATATATGGAATTTATGAAATAACAATACCTATAGAATTATAATATTATATCTACCTTTTTATCTTCTAATCCATTGGAAAATGATAATGTCGCCCGTGCGAACATGCAGACTACCACCTCCCAAAAGAGATATTATTCATTCTACATTTACACTTTACATGTATGATTATAAGGACATAATAAATGAATAAATATATTATCTTTGACATAATAATTATTCCATATATCTGAATTATTATTTAATTTTCTTTGATTCCATTCTATGAAATGTGAAAACAGTATTTATGCTTATGTACAACCTATCATCTCTATTTACAGTATAATTCATTTTTTGGACATTTTTATATCTATAACAAGTTTTTATGAATCTATACATATATATTTAATATATATATATATATATATATAATATTTATATCACGGTTACCATTCTTTATATGATTTAATCATCATCCAAATAAATTTATTGGAACTACCGAACAAAAATTCTCATAAAAAATAAAATACTGAACACATGAAAATGAAGATTTTAATAATCAGTTGTTAATAAATGGGTATTGAAAATTTAAAAATGAATTTTATATGATATATTAATTATTTACATTAATATTCTATAGATGTATAAAAAAATTAAATTTTTATAAAGGAGGTTAAAGGGCATTAAAATAAATACCAACTCGTGGTAAGGGTTTATAGTCCCAAATTTTCTTCAGTGGGACATATGTTATGATATAAACCTATATTCTTTTATGATGATTAATTAATTCCATTTTTATTTTTATGTTATTAATTTTTTTATTTTCACTGATTTAATGATTTATTTTTATGTTATTCTATTATTACTTTATGATTCAAATATTACCACTGTAGTAAATGATTTATGTTATAATATCATTATCTACCAAAAATTTTTATGATCTCATTCAAAATGATAAAATATTATGACCTATCAAACACAAATATCTCTTTTTATAATATTCAATACTTATTAATATAAAATAATATTTTCATTTCATTTTAATCTATTTAATTACTCAAGAGACCAAAAGGGTTTTTAAGGAAAATTCAACATTAGTTTTCTTCCTAATCATAAGTCATTTTTCATCCTTCCTATATTTTCTAAAATTATTTCACGAATTCTTTTATTATAATATTATTTTTTGATGTCACTTTTACCCATGATTTAATTTTAAAAGAATTTTATATGGAATATTTTTGTTTTTTCTGATGGATGTTTTTTTTTACTTTTTTAAGAAGTTTGAAGGAATGATTTCTTTTAACTTATACAACATGAAAAGAACTTTCTATGATTATTAATGATCAATTTTTTAATGAATCATTTAAATTTTTAAATGGATCTTTTTAGATAAATGTTTTATTTAATATTTTGGATTTTTTTTATTTTAAATAAGTTATTTCAAAGTGAAAATGTAATTTTCCTCAAGAAATATTCCCAGTGATATTTTAAAAGAATTTTCATCTAATATAAAATCCATTGATGTTATTAATTATTTTATATGAGATATTATCTAATGATGAAATCCATATTCATTCTATTAATGGTTTTTTATTATGATGACTAGATGTTTATGAAACCCAGTTCTTTTCCACTGGTTATGCTATGATAAAATGTTTATAAAACCCATTTTTTTCAACGCGTTATGCTATGATTAAATTTTTATGAAACCTATTTCATTTTCATGGGTTTTGATATGATTACGGTTTTATGATATTATAGAAAACATATATATGGTTCTAATTAGGTTATTGGTGGCCACAAAATTATAAATCCCACTTATGGATTGGATAAAAATAGATATATCATTAGATAAAAAATATTATAATGGGTAGTGGACCTAGTTTAGTATGGGACTTTGTTTATATTGATTATATTAGGAGTAAACCTTGGAAAATATGATGGAATAGGGAGTGAAACCAATCCACTCTGATTTTCCTCGTAGTGATCCTTGACTAAAAGGTAATTCTTTTCAATACCTATGTTTATGCCACAAAAATGTGTCCTATTCTAAAGTTATGTTGTCGTAGATCGTGGTCTAAAATTACTCTATGATTCATGGTTAATGAAATCACTAGATTTATTTCATGAACCAAGACTATTATCTCCCACACATTGATGTCCTATTTGTTAAGAATAAATATGGATCAATGAGACTCTACATTGATTATCGAGAACTTAACAAGATCACAATCAAGAACAAATATCATCTCCCACACATTGATGTCTTATTTGACCAACTATGCTGAGATCAATACTTTTCCAAAATTGATCTTCATTTAGGGTATCATCAATTATGTTTCAAAAAGAGGATATAGAAAAAACGACATTCTATGCAAGGTATGTACACTATGAATTTATAGTGATTCCTTTTGGTCTTACTAATGCCCATGTTATCTTCCTGTATCTAATGAATAGTGTCTTTAAAGACTATCATCATCAGTTTGTGGTAGTCTTTATAGATGACAATCTTGTCTATTCAAAGTGTAATGAAGAACATGAATATCACTTGAGAATTTTACTGAAAACCCTGAGAAATGATAGGCCTTATGAAAAATTTACCAAGAGTGAATTTTGGCTTAAAAAAGATTCATTTTTGGGTCCCATAATCTCAAGAGATGTGATATCCATGGATCCAGAAAAAATAGTAGTTATTGAAAGATGGTCGAGACCAACAACAGTAATTGAGATCCAATGTTTTCTTGGTTTGGAAGGATATTATCGACATTTTGTGAAATATTATTCACAATTTTCTAATCCACTCCCCATGTTGACTTGGAAAGGAGTTATTTTCATTTTGACGGGGGAATATGATGACAATTTCAGAGAACTAAAAATAAGGTTATCCAGTGCACCTGTGCTCACACTGCCATGTAGTGGAGAAAGGTTAGTGATCTACATTGATGAATCCAAGAATTGGTTGGGGTGTGTTCTCTGCCAAAATGACATGGTGATATCTTATGCCTCATGATAGTTGTAAATCCATGAGAAAAATTACACAACTCATGATTTTTAATTAGATGTAGTAATCTTTAAAATAATGATATAGAGGCATTATCTTTATGGTGAAATGTGTGATATTTATACTGATCATTAAATTTAGAAGTATATTTTCACAACAATGGAGCTAAACATGCAACCAAAAAGATTATTGGAGTTGATTAAAGATTACAACTACTCAATATATTACCACCATGGGAAAGAAAACACGGTGGAAGATTCATTAAGTCCACAAGACCATTCCAGCTTATCCGTGATGAGGATCATGAATGATCCAATATTTATGGATTTGAAAAGGATGAACATTGAAATTATAATGGAAGGGGAGAAATCTTATATTTCTCAAATGAATGTTCAACCATCTATAAATTTTAATATTAAAGAGGCATAAAAGGAATATGTAGAGTTACAAAAGAAAGTGGGAAATGTTCCTAAATTCAATATTGATTGTGATGAAATAATAATGTTAAGAAATCGGGTTTTTGTTTCTCTGATACCAAAATTAAAGAAGGATCTATAAGATTAGGCTCATAATTCCTCATTCTCTATTCACCCTGGAAGCACGAAGATGTATAGGGACCTAAAAGAGTACTTCTGGTGGGATGGCATGAAATGAGATGTCGCTGAATATGTCTCTTGATGCTTGGATTTTCAGCAAGTTATGTTTGAAATAAAAATGTCTAAGGGGATTTTACAACCATTACCCATATCGGAATAGAAATGGGAAAACATCACTATGGAATTTTTCCTAGGACTTCTCAAAACTCCCAAAGGCAATAATGTTATCTAGGTTATTGTTGATCTCCTTATGAAGTCGGCACACTTCATTGCTATTAGAGATGATTTCTCTCTTGATCATCTTGCCCAGATATATGTAAATAAAGTGTTAAGATTATATCGAGTACCACTTTCTGTTATAACTTATCGGGATCTAAGGTTTACCTTGAAGTTATGGTGAAGTCTTTAGCATGCTCTAGATATAGAGTTATGTTTTAGTACTTCTTATCATCCTTGAATAGACAGTTAGTGTTAGAGGACAATTCAAACTCTATAAGACATGTTGAGAGCTTTCTCTATAGATTTAAAAGGTGTTTGGGATCAACACCTACCATTGGTGGAATTTTCATACAATAATTTCTTTCACTCTTGTATTTAGATGGATACTTATAAATCTCTCTATGGAAATAAGTGTCGACCTCTAACTTCTTGGGATGGAGTTGGGGAAAGAAATCTATTAGGACCTGATCTTGTTGATGAAATGGCAGAAAAGGACAGATCTATTCAGAAATATATAACAGTAGCTCAGAGTCGACAAACAAGTTACGCTGACAACTGACGAAAATACCTAGAGTTGGAAGTGGGTGATAAGGCGTTCTTAAGAATATATCCCTAGAATAGAGTAATGAGATTTGGAAAGAAGGGAAAGATGAACCCTAGGTATATCAGTCTTTTTGAAAATTTGGATCATGTTGGGAAGGTAGCTTACCGATTGGAACTTCCACTGAATCGCTCTTATGTTCATGATTTTTTCCATTTATCTATTCAGAGAAAGTACAAGACTGATCCTTTACATTTACTAATCTCATAATTCATACCACTGGAGAAAGATATTTTTATTAAGAACAACCAATAGAGATTCCGAATCATAGAAAAAAATTCTACAAAACAAGACCACTCTCTTGGTTAATGTTTTATGGGAGAACCACCAATTATAAAAAGCTACATATGAACTTGAGGATGTTATGAGGGAGATGTATCCTCATATTTTTATTTCCAAGTGAATAATTTCGAAGGAGAAATTCAGTTTAAGGGTGGTAGAATGTAACACCCAGAAATTTTAATGAAATATTTTCTTTAAATAATTTTTATCCTTCAGTTTCTTTCTTTTCACACAATCATGGGTTTAAATGAACTGTGAGATGCCCTTAATATAAAATTACAGTTATAGCCTAGCCGTTAAGATATCAGGAATAATTATAACTATCTTATAAAAATGCATTATGAAAAATATAAATCAATTAGATATTTTTATTTTGGAGTGAATTAATTTTGGTAATGAAATTCATAAGATATATATGTGTTATATACTTAAATAATTTTTTTATATCCATTCAATGGATATTTTAGTCATTGGTTATGAATAAAACCCTATTTTATGTATTTTTTTTTAAAAGGTTACTTTTTCACCTTTGAATAGAAAACCCTTTTTAAATTAATATATTAACCCATTAATGATTTTTATATGAAAAAAACATGTTATTTTTTAGTGGGGTATAAAAATTTACTTTGGATAAATTTTTTATATTTTTCTGATTACTTTCATATTATAATGAATAGTAAAATACGCTAAATTTTAATTAAAAACAACATTTTTCATTGAGATAATTTATATGGATAAATTATAATATTTAACATTTTTAAAGTATAAATAGAATATATTTTTACCATTTAATTAAATTTATGTCATTATCATTAATTTTAAGTTGAATTATTAGGTAAAAACATTTCAATCTTTTGGAATGTTTTAACTTTTAAAACCCATTTTCTGAATAACATGATTAATTTAAAATTCATTAGTAAAACTTGTGAGTTTTTAATTTTAAAAAATTTATTACATATTTAGAATCATTAGGTACAAATTTTGTTAATAGACTACATTTATTTTTAAGCATTATGAATAGTAACTTTGGTAATTATTTTTATTAACATGGTTAATGGTGAATCGTGTAATTAAGGATAAAAATAATATTATAAAATTACATTAACACTTGTAAATGTTCTATTGGATGATTAAATGCAGCCATTATCATCTATGTTTTCGAAATGGAATGACTTTATTTCCACTTACCTATGAAAATGAAATGAATTTAATAAAAACTAATGAAATGGACAAACTATCGCAATATCTTTTCATATAATTGTATTAATTTTAATATATGAATTACTAGAAGACGAAATAGACTATAGATAGTATATGGAAAGCTAAAATAATCACCCACATCATATAAAATTATTTATATTTTTTATAAATTAAATCATTACCATTAATGATGACCCAATAGTGATGTAGAAATTATTTGATTAATAGAAATATCAAATAAATGGTTTTAAAAATGTTAAAAGAAATATCATATTAACTAATTAACGATCTCCATTAATTTTCTAGGTGAAAATGACATGTTATTAGTGTGTTTAAGTTTTTTAGAATTTATCTTTTATATGAATTTTATTTAAAGTCAAATAAATGAATATTGTTAAAATTAACACTATCGATATTTTATAAACATAACATTTAATCAAATTATTTAAAAATAATAAAATATTTAATAATGGAAAAGTGATAATTATAAGATCTATGATATCATAAATTATACATTTATGGTCAATTAACACTACATAAGTAAATATTAATTACCAATAAATATTTAGAATGTCATTACAAAAATTAAATATTAATAGAATAACTAAGGGTAAATAAAAAAGATAAGGATTAAATTAACAAAATAAGTTGTCCAAAATTTATTGGATGATGAGATTAAAACCATATATCATCTCATATTATAATTAGGGAGACTTTGGAGGTTTTTTTGTGGGGTTTTATTTTACTATAAATTAATATTTTCGGAGTTTCCTAAAGTGCCCCTCTTCTCTCTTATAAACGGGAATCTCCTCCATTTCTTATTCACTCCATTTTGAGCCTTCAAGATATTCCAAATACTAAAAATTACTCTTCTAAACATCCCTAGTAACATTTTGGTGGAGCTGGTCTTCTTAAAAGACCAATACTAGTTCCCTAAGTGGAAATTCAAAGGAGGTACATCGAGGAAGAGGTAATATATTCTACCGATTCTTTCAAGTTTCTATCTTATTCTACTTCCTATTATTTAGATTTTTCATTATAAAATAATAAGGTCAGTATCACTGATATACTGATATGTTTTGAAAATAATTAATCAACCATATTTCACCTTTTATCTATCATACAAAAAAAACAAAATCCTCGTGCGTGCGTCCATACGGATTACCGTTTTCACATCATGGTGTAATATTTTTTTGACCACCACCATACTAGGATGGGTATAGTGGTGTAAATAATACATATATATGAATAATATAACATTATAATAAATCTAAGATACTATGCACCATCCACTTCAATACCATTCAACAGTTATGAGAACTATATCGTCGCTTGTGCGTATGTACGGCTTACTATCTCCACGGTGCGATGTGAATCATTATACATGAAATTCATTAAACCACGATTATATAAATGAATTTAATGAATAAATATGATATATATTATACTAATACTATGCTATAAATGATATAACTATAACCTAAAAAGATAAACAAGAACTTATCCGACAAAACATACGTAAGAACAGAAAGTAGTTAATACTCGGATAACGAGTAACAATGAAGTGTTACTGACAAACAGATGAAAATATGATCATAAATGTTGTCATAAAAATTATTATGATTTTATAATAAATATTTTACATTATTTAAATCATTATGAATTATGTTCGGATACATAAAAATCCTATCGGACATAAGGTAAGGGATAACTTTCCCGATCTTGGTTTTATCCGAGACTATTTATTCGTAAGTATTTTCTGGGGTTATATTTATCATACATGTACTTGTTTTCTAAAAAAATCATAAAATTATTACTGTTATTCCATGTATTTTTAAATTCATTTTTACCCTTTGTTGACTTTTACCTCGTGGTATGGAATGAATCTTTCTTTTGTTTCCCATACAAGGAACATTTAGACCTTTCTAGAAAAAGTATAAGGAGAATGTTTTTTTAACTTATATTGCATTAACATATTTTTACACTTTCATAGAGAATTATTTCCATTGAGCTTCCATTAAATGTTTTCATGTTTAATTTCAATTATCTTCTTTTCTTTTAAAATTTCATGAAAAATTGAGAAAATGATTTTTTTCAAATAAGAAAAGGTATTTCCCACAAGAACTACATTCAAGTGTTTTATAAAAATTATTTTCAATATAATATTATATAGGGTTATGTTTCTATCTCTGTTATTAGTTTTATTTGATTAAGTTATGATGGAATTATTTTTATAAAGCTATTTTATCCTATACGGATTTTCTTATGATGGTATGATGTTTATGAATCCCATTTTTTTACATGGGTTATGCAATGATGTATGATTTATTTTTTGTGGAAAACATAAGAATGGTTTCATTATGAGATGGGTGGGACCTATATCTCCCTCCACTGGATTGGGTAAATATTTATATCTCATTATATAGATATGGCTAGAACAGAAAGTTAATCTGGTTTACTGATACAGGGTTGGAATGAGGAGAGAACACGGTTTAGTAATGGAAATTGTCCGCTATGATGGTATTGTAAAAGAGCCTTGACTAATATGAAATGATTTTATATAATTATTTTTTTATGAAAAAAACGTTTCATGT
Organism: Viscum album; assembly: GCA_963277665.1. Lineage (NCBI taxonomy): Eukaryota > Viridiplantae > Streptophyta > Magnoliopsida > Santalales > Viscaceae > Viscum > Viscum album. Next base: position 509,435,068 of record OY728141.1, on the reverse strand, counting down.
CTTTTTTTCTTATTATTGGTATTACATTTCAATTATATGATTTATCCTATGACATGATATTATGATCTATTATGTAGGATAATATTTTCTAATGATATGTTCTTATGAATATGATATGATTGATATTTCCTTTGTTTACCCATACTAAGCATTTGAGATCACCCATTTGTATGATTCTTTTCCCAGGTCAAGAAGAAGGGTATTAAATACGATATTCCAAAAAGGATTCTAGTTGTGGTGAAATAAATGGGAGACAATGTAGATGTTTTATGTACCAGTTGTTTATGTTTCCCTATTTCTAATGACACCATGCATATATGATCTTGTCATGGTTTGGTTATATGTTGTAGTAAATATACATCAATTATGAAGTAATAAAAATTTATGTAATGTATGGGTTGTTATACTCTCCCTATCTCTTATATTCTCCTATATTGTTTATTCATTTTATCCTCACTCTCTTCTCTTCTCACCTGGACATAATGGGATTGTTGGCATCGATGTTGGGGGTTAGTGATAGTATAAATAAAAATGAGAATAATGGTATTAAGGTGAAGGTTTCAGAGCACAATGTAGTGTTTTGGAGTGAAGATTTTGTTATGAGTGTTTGAGGAGGCTCGATATGGGGATTTTTTAGAGATTAGGGAATGAAACTAGTGATGATGGTGGAAATTTAAGGGATACATGCAACAATAACAGGCGTTTTAGGTGATAATGTTATTTGAAGAATGTTGTATGAAACATGGATAACATTGTGCATATAAAACAAACAAGGGCCTCCGTAGTGCAGTAGTTTTAGGGGGTAGGGGAGGTTACCTTGCTACCAATAGCCTTCTTATCTATTCGAGATCTGATGACACTCCGCCGACTACATTGTGGGAGGAAGTGTGGTCGGCCCAACTAACTAGGAGTACAGGCCATGTGCGTCCATCAAGAAAAAAGGAAAGTGGTCCTAGGCCCTATAATCAAATTGGTGAGTCCTAAGAAGGATTAACAACCATGCTTTTAGGTAGGTGATTGTCCCGGGTAAGGTCTAATTTACCGAAACTTTAGGGGAGAGGTGGGTCATGGGGAATGTGTGAGTTCCACACACCCATGTTAATTCTAGTATGTGGAGAATAATAAACTTGGTTTTTCATGCTCAAACTACTCACTATGTTCTACATGGAATGCCTTGGGGCCTCTATGTGGTAATATTCCCCTTCATAGTGTATTTGTTGGATCTATTTCAATTAATTTCCTATCAGGAAAATTCAATATCCTATCATAATTATTTTTCCTTTTATATTGAAATGGAATAGTATGATTTGAAATATGATCCTATTAAAGAGGTGAGATAAGAAGAATATAAATTTTTATCCCTATATATGAGGATAGGGTTTAGGTGTGATGATTTATGTGTTATTAGGGTTCACTATCCACATTTTACAATGGAACTTCTATGGATTATGGGAGTGATAATCCTACTCATATATGTGTGATGTTCGTGGTTGATTCTCTCACAGTAACTACGATGGAAACTATGTGGATTATCGGTAGAAGGTTCCCTAGTAACTATGTAGATGTAAGGTTGAGGGACCCCTTTTGAACTGTATGGGTACTTGGGTGGTTTAGAATGGAATGTTAATCCCCCCCTGTGGGACATTGTGGATAGCAAGCTGTAGGTCCCCTTGGGAACTGTATGGATACCAACATGCAAAACCACCTAGGAAACATGTGGATATAGAAGTATATTCCCCCCATCTAATATTTAAGAGTTTAGTACTCTAACAGTGGATTATTTTTTTCCTCCACCTTTAGAGGGAATCAGATATTCCACAATAGTTCATGTGATTTTACACAATTTTATTGTCATTGATGGTTTTACTACTTGATCAATGGTATGGTATTTTTAGACATTAGGGCTCAGTACTCCCTTGGATTATGGGAAATCCTCAATAATGATAAGGCTCCCATTTCTTGGTTTTTATAGGCAGAGAGATAGTTGGAAGGGATGAGTTATATATACTTCTGTATCTATCTTGATACCTCTACACCCCATGTTTTTCCTTTGTGATGTATCATATAGAAGTCCATCAACGCCAGTATTTTTGGTCCCTTTAGCATTATGATAACCTCAAGTTTCTCATATGGTATGAATGTTTAGGACTATAGATGATATGATTTCTATCTTCCTTGTGAATTTCAGACTTCAAATGGTATATCACTTCTAGATGATGAGTTTCTTAGGTTTCTCATGTGATGAAAATTGGTTTTGATATGTCATTTAATTCTACCATCAATCCTTTATTATACTTAAATTTTTATACCCTAATAATTGAGCATTTTATATGAATTTGGATCTCCTAAAATGTAATATCATCTTTAGTTTCAAGAAATTGGATCAATTATTGTTGATGTAAGTCAGGTCTATTCACATAGTATCTTCCATACTCCCACTCTTTTGTGTACATGAAAGGTTTCTGATGGTGTTTCCATTAAAAATTAACCTATTTAGGTTTCATTTGGAAAATAAATATATCATAAAATTTGTGATCCATTAAATAATGGTCACAATTTGATATTTATCAAAGACAAAAATAATAATGGAAGGACAAATAACAATAAAATACTGATTAAAATCATGTTAATATAGTGAAAATTGAACCCTACTCCCTCATAATGGATCCAAGTTGATCATGCATATATCATGAGAGGTGGTAAAATGGAATTTATATTTTACTAATAACATAGCCTTGTGTATTACAAGGGTTTATCTCAAGTATTTTTGTGTGGGAGATTCACAACCCTATCAGTTATGTATTATTTTCTATTTTTATGGATGTAAATAGTCAGGGAGATTTCATTTTTTATTTTATGAATTTAAAATATAGGAAGCAGTAAACACAAAAAATGTAGAATGAAATTGGTCAAATCTAGATTTTATCACATGGGTTATTTATTATCATTTCTATTAAAATCCAAAATGTTGTCAATATCATTCCTGAATTTCTTTTTTTTATATACATTTTGTAATTGAACATGAATAGGAGTAACTTCAAGTGAAAATACATCCCACACTTCTATAGTGAAGAAGTAATGAACACACGCAATCAAGGAATATTCTATCTCCACACCCATATCTATTGTATTTTTTTTCTCTTATTCCATAGAGTACCATTGGTATACTATTAATAAACAGAGAACGGATGGATAATTTAGTTGATAAATTATAGATTTTATTAACTCATCAGAAGGAGAAGTTGATTATCATCAATATACTTATCTATATTTTATTACAATATAATGGATGAGAATAATAAATTATATAGTTAAATAATAGGTATCTAGAGTGCATGTTTAATCTCCCCAGGTACATGGACCTTGAGTTATTTCTCCATAATTATGGAGTTAGACAGATCACTAAAAAGGAAAAAATGTTAAGAGAAACAAATGAATAATTGTGGGAGAATAATGAAACATGGTTGAATTAAAATCATAATATAATTTTATTAAATTTAATAAATTACATAGGGTGATATCTATGATAATAATATTCCAAATTATTTGTAAAATGGGGGAGGAGAAATATTTATAGGCATCTTGATTTCTTTATCCCTCCTTTAATTCAAAACTGGGTGTGAGATTATTCATTGGTTGGATGAGTTCTAAACATATAGATATAATTCAATTGAGAGTATCTTTGGTAGTATTATAATATTATAAATTATTCCTAAATTGAGATCATTAAATATTCATGTAGAATTAGAGGTAAATTACTATGTTTGGGAAATATTTATATTTAATTTGTAAGAGGGATTCCATATTGGGAATTATTCCTTACTTGGGTTGTTTCTCATTAACTTGGTCTTTTATGTCACTATATTTCTTATAACACTCATTTTTTATGGCCACTTAGATTATGGTTATGGTCTTTAAGACCAGTGGGCCTTCACATTCCTGGGCCTGGACATTCATGGGTCTAGTGGAGTGGACCAAAAACTCATGTCTCCAATAATGAGTCACTACAACTGGGCTTTGAGAAATGGTGAGCTCGGACCTGGACTATTACTTTTTATTCAAAAAAAGCATAGCCATAGCTTAAGGGTTCAATAGTTTCTTTTGGAACTCATTTGTATATTTAATTCAGCCAATCTCAAACAATGTATCCATTATGCTTAATACTTTGATCAATATTGTAAGGTTTGTATGAGGTGTACGACTCTATTTAAAAATTCTTTAAAATACCTATGATATGAGGCTTAATTTGACTATGGTTGATACATTTCAATTTAGTGAGGTCCTACCTCCTTCCAAAATAGCATAAAGAATACGTAAAATCAATAAGAAAACTATATCTTAATCATAACTTGATAATAGTTCTTTTCCCTTTTCAGAATGAAGCTAAACCTTCTTTGAAATAATGTTATGATAGAGTTGATTGGTTCTTAATTATAGGTCCTATAAGGTGATATTTACCATTTGATCTATGTAAGAACATGTGTTAATATGTATTATTATTTTATCCTAGATTTTGAGGGATTGGATGTGGTGTAAAGTTATTGTTGGATTTGAAAGTGAGGGTTGTAGAGATTTTCTTCAATCATAGTATAACTAATTTGGGTTATAGGACCTTGCACATAAGGCTTGTAAATATATATTGATATAAGGATCCTGTAATAATTGGGGTAGTGAAAGACCACTACTTCAAGGATCTAGACATGGCGATAAAGTTCTATAGTATAGAATAGGAAGTGATGGTGCTAGTATCATGCGTACGGTGTTTTCCAAGGATTGGATGGGAACCTATTTTCTTGAAAAGAGAGGTACAATCATGGTTAATGATTCTTGATCTAGGATCCTAATCTTGATCATATGGAATCTAATAGACTGTATATATTTGTATTAGTTTTAGGTGAATTGAGACCATGGAGGGATCTAAGGATGGGTGTCACACGGAAGAAGGGTGGACAACAGCATGTTGTCTCACTGAAATACAGGACATAGAAGCATGGTGGATTTATGATTTTAGGGAATTCATTTATCATGTAAATAGACCATGTATTCAATTGGATCATGCACAATTATAGATTCATGGTCATAGGTATCCAGGGTATAAGGAAACGGTATTATTTTATTTCCACCTCATAGACGTGGACATCCATAGTAGTATGGACAAGCTATAAAGTGGGTATTCATAGTCATAGGTATTTGGAACAATAGAATAGCACATGGTAGCACTATCCAAGGTTTTAGGGTAAAAATGTTTCATATTCAATGGTTTTCTTCTCATGGATATGGGCTTCACAGAAGTAGTCAGCATAGAAAAAGAAAATAGTTGTAGGGCCTTCCTTCTCCTTTTTTATCATCAACTAAAATTCATAGAATCCATTGTTTAATTACAGGATCATTTTATAATTAATATAAAACTTGATAAAAATATAAAAAAATAATCAAATTCCCCTGATCAATTAAGTCCATCACTAATTCCAAAATTTTCGGAATAATGATTGAATTTTAGTTCATCATTTTAAAAACACATTTAAAATTTTAGATTAACATTTCACAATTAAAAACCAAAATTTAAAAAATTAACTTCACTCATTAAGAGGATATATATAAAAAAATAGATTAAAATATGAGATTTTTTAGTAAAATTATAAACAATCAAATATCAAATTATATTACTTTAAATAATGAAATTTCAAATATCAAAAATTAATGTATATTATTCTTTAAATCTGAAATAATAAATAAATCAATAAAAGTACACATTTGAATAAAATTTCCAAAAAAAATAGATTTCACCATATAAAAAAATTATTTAATTACACAAGTCTTGAATTAATAATGGTGTTTAAAAACAATAAAAAATAAAAAAAAATTGAAAATTATAACTAACATTAGTCATTCCATCATTAAAAATTCTAGGGCACCCATACCTTATTTATAAAAAAAAATTCATGCCTTTTTTACCTAGTGTAACACCCACAAGATTAGAAACATTTTTCATAATAATCTTAATTAAAAAATAAGAAAAATTAACAAATAATAATGGTTAATATCTTATATTGGACTAAGAAAAATGAATATCTTTTTAAATAAACATGTATATTTTTATCATCTAATCCATCTATGTTAAAATATGCTTCCTTATCCATTGTAAATTTTTTGGAAATTATATTCCTCCATGGAATTACATTGTGAATATGACTAATGATCCCCACAATATAGATGAACATAATAAAGACTTTCTAAAAGAAACAACCAAATTTCCTTGAACCACATATTTTCTAGAGGCTATTGTGGACCTGACTAATAATATATCACAAGAAGCATATTTCATTTTGTTAAAATTATAGTGAATTTTTTGTTATGTATTGTAATAAAATCATTTTTTTCTATTACATTTCATAAATACTTGCATTATTGTTGAATTGATACCCTTTCAATTCATGTATGAGTATGTTTATGGAACTTCCTATATTCAAGAGTGTGGAATATTTTGGATTTTATTTCTTGTAAAATATATTTATTATTAAGGAATTTTGGTTTTCTTTATAGAGGTTTGGGGATATATTGATTGGGATTTCATCATCATTGATCCTTCTTGAACAAATAATTCCTTATGTCCCATTTTCTTTCAAGCTATACTTTTTCTATTTTATAGATATGGATGACTCTTCATTTATTTTACCATGGCCTACAGAATGATAACATGTATCACTGTGAGATGTTAAGAATTCATTTATGTAATAAAGATATAGTATTTAACACCCTGACCCCAGTTACCCAGAGTCGGTGCATTATTACATAACATTTTCATGTTCACAAGAAAGATAAAATCTCGAAAGATTGATTAGTTTAGTAGCCTTGGAAACACTAGATATATTCATAAGTATTACATTACATCATAAAAATGAAAACTAAAACAACATAGTCTCCATAGTCCACACTCATATCCCCGCATACTATCCCTACAGGTCATTCATAAATTACTTCTTCACATCTTGGGAAAAATAAAACATTGAAAGGGGTGAGCTCAGATGCTCAGTAAGGATAACAATATAGAAAAACCTTTCATAAATAAACATAAACATTTAAGGCAATGTATAACTAAAAGAAAATCCTTTTAAACTTTAACTTCAGCATAATATGGAAAAGATAAAATGAACTAATTCCATTTACTTATTCACATTGATATTCTACTAGTCGAATAATCACATGCAATATCAATAACCACTTTCATAATGACAGAATGCATAATGTCATACTACCATAACCACATAGCCCAGGCCTCGTGCCAAGACAACAAATAATATTTTGTTAAGGCCTCGTGTCAAGACACTAGTTTGTCTTATGAGACCTACCGATGCATCAAGGAGATATAGCAGGCTCCACCCGTCACATATTAAGTCCAATTCATCCCTCATATGAACTGGTTTAAACAATACATAAACATTTGTATTAAAACTAGAATATGAAATTTCAATCATATCTCAAAACCTTTAATACAATTATATAAGTTTTGTATCATAATAAATCAACTTCAAATAAACTTAAAATCCATCAAAGGATGTTGACATAGATGAAAATAAAAACTATTTGACAGAAATATCTCTTTTTTTTTAATCATTTAAAAGTCACATAATTCTATAGAAAACCATTATTTTGAAAATATTCTTATAAGCTTGTTAGGGAAGCTTTAAAGGTGTAAAACGGTGGAGAATGACCGCATCCGCCATATAAGTTAAAAAAAGACATTCTTACCTTAATTCTGTCGAAAATGTTAAAAAAGACCTTGTTTAGAAAACGATGGAAAGATTCCTTTATAAAGTTCTTATAAAAATTCAATCAAGGGTATAAATTACTTTAAACCATATTCATTAAAATATTAAGAATGTTTTGAAATACATTTTTAAGATACATGGATGTGGATGATAAAGAGGTCCTAGTAGACAATTACGTATAAAAAACCTCGGATAATGAAGAGATTGTGAAATCAACCCTTACCTTGTAATTTTCCTTGGTCAAGGGTTGGTAAACCTCCTATATAATGGTAAAATAATTGGTATTAAAATATACGAGAATCATATACATTTATATGATATCATATATGATCTTTTAATATTGCTTTGTTGATAATATCTTAGTATTATCATTGTTTAAGGTGTTAACTTAATCGTTTTCTTTTATATGTTTTTTTATATAAGTCACATTTGTTATGGATAGGTTTTATCTTATTCATATCCAGAATGATATCATGTCCTTAAATATTATTTTTAATCATCCAATAAAATTTAGTATTGAATAGATACGATGGGGAATGAATCTCATCGCATTCGTGGAGACGGTAATCCGTACGTACGCACGAGCGACAATATCATTCTTTTGAAATTAAAATAACATATAATTGGATGGTATATCATATAGATAGAATCATTATCATGTTATATTTATTATTTACATGATGTATACATCATTATTATACCCATCTAAATAATAATATATTGAATAACAATTACACCACAACGTGGAGACGGTAGGCTGTACGTACGCACGTTTGGTGACATGTCATTCAAGGGATGGATAGAATAATGAATTTTTTTGTTCCAAAATTATAATAACATCACCATTTATAGACGATACTAGAGTTATTATTTTAGAATGTAAATAACAAGGAAAGAAGAAGTTGAAGAAGAAAGGAACATTAAAGAGGGTGGTGAAGACGTTACCTCTTCTTCAGGTTCTTCCTTTTGATTTGATCAATAGGGCTCCTTAGGTTGACTTTCTGATCAAAATAAGGCCTCTAGGATGAAGGGAGTGAAGTTGGGAGGATATTTGGGTAGATTTTGGATGAGCCAAATGGCTTTGAAGATTTGAATTAATGAGAAGGGGGAGTTCCCTTTTATTAGAGGGGTGAGGGGCTCTTTAGGAAAAACATAAAGTAATATTTTATAATAAAATCATATTCGGTTTCTAATGGATACAAAGTGGATTATTCAAAGTCTAAGGTGGGTATGGGTCTAAATCCATTCAACCAAAAGATTTGAGATAGGTTTGGTTCATTATATTAACCTTATCTTTTAGTTTTAACTCTTAGTTAATTAGTTTGACATTTACCATGTCACATTCTATTTTTATATTATAATTTTAATAAAAATACTATATACCTCCAAGAGACCCCCAAGTGGTCCATTAATGATACACCAATAATGATATAACTCCTATGGCCGGGCCTTAGATTTTTAGCAATAGAATATAAATTAATAATATAATATCTGTTTTAAAAACTCATTTATGTCAGTTTTGAAACTACTCAATAATTGATTTTTGTTAAAGTCTTAACAACTCTATTAATTAGAACCAAATTCATTTAGGCAATCTAAACATGTCATATTAACCAATAAAATTCTTGTATGTCATCAAAACGTTCAAATTATATTTATTTTAACATTTATAATACCAATTATTTGATTATATCATTAATAAGGAAAATACTGCATCATTATTTCCAAATTCAAAACACAGAAGTGGCAGAAATTAATTTAAAATTAATTCCCACTGTAAAAACAAAAAGCATGTTTTTAAGATATAATAACCATAAAAAGATTGAAACTTGTTTATGTCTGGTTTAATTGTTAAATTATGTTCAACGACCAAAATTGTATTAAATGGTAAAAATATATTCTAAATATACTTTAAAACAACTAATATTCATAATTTATCACTATTAATTATTTTGATTAAAAAAGTTGTTTTTAATTAATATTTAGTAATTTTCACTATTCATTAAAATATAAAAGTTATCTGAAAAGTAACAAAATTTCACCCAAGGATAAATTCGATATTCCAAATCCAAAAATGAAGTCCATTTGGAGAGGTAAATTTTATAAAATTTCAAAAAGTATGTATTACTATTCAAAATGGCTAGTTCGATTGGTTGTGGTGTGTGTTAGAACTCGAATTTGCGTACAACACATGCTACTGTATTATTCAAAGAGAAGCATACTGTGGAAGCTTGGGGTGTTACATTCTCCCCTCCTTCAAATAATTTCATCCTCGAAATTTCTTAAAATATTTCTGCATAAAAAGACTCGGGTGATTCTTCATCATAAGTTCCTCAGGTTCCCACGTTGCCTCTTCCATATTATGGTTTCTCCATAGAACTTTAACCAGACGAGTCGTCCAGTTTCTCAGCATTTTTTCTCTTGTATCAAGAATCCTGACGGGCTCTTCGCAATAAGACAGATCGGCTTCTAGTTCTAATTCCTCACAAGTGAGTATATGCATTGGGTCAGGCATGTATTTTCTCAACAGTGATACGTGGAACACATCGTGAACTTTGGAGAGACTTGGAGGCATTTCTAAACGGTAAGCTGTAGCCCCAATTCGTTCTATAATTTCAAAGGGTCTAATGTACCTGGGACTCAATTTACCCTTCTTACTGAAATGTATAACTCCCTTCCATGGAGATACATTCAAGAAAACATGATCTCCTACCTGAAATTCCAAATCCTTCCTTCGGTTGTCAGCATAGCTCTTCTACCTACTTTGAGGTGTTTTGATGTGGTTTTGGATTACCTTCACCTTTTCCATCATTTCCTCCACCAGTTCTGGGCCTAAAAGTTTTCTTTCACCAACGACATCCCAACAGGTTGGTGTGCAACATCTCTTTTCGTATAACACTTCATATGGTGCCATCTGAATACATGAATGGAAGCTATTGTTATAGGAAAATTCTACCTTAGGTAAATATTGATCCCACATACCCTGAAAGTCAAGTGTGCATGATCTCAACATGTCTTCTAAGGTTTTAATAGTTCGTTATTATTTTCCATCTGTTTGAGGGTGATATGCAGTGCTCAAACGAAGTTCAGTATCCAAGGCCTTCTGAATACTTTTCCGGAATCTTGATGTAAAATGGGGATCACGATCCCAGACAATCGATAGGGGTACTCCATAAAGTTTCACATATTCATTAATATATAGTCTTGCTAGACGTTCAAGTGGTAAATCCTCCCTTATAGCAAGGAAATATGTTGACATGGTAAGACGATCAACGATGACCCATATTGCATCGTTCCTTATAGGAGTCTTTGGTAGTCCCATGACAAAGTCCATCGTGATATTATCCCATTTCCACTCATGTATGGGAAGAGGTTACAATACTCCACCAGTCTGTTGCCTTCCAACTTTCAGTTGTTGACAAACCATACATCATGACACAAAATCAGCAATCTCCCTCTTCATGTTGTCCCTCCAAAAGTGTTCCTTCAAGTATCTATACATTTTGGTGCTCCCAGGGTGTATAGAGAAATTGGAACTATGAGAATCATCTAACAATTCCCTTTTTAAATCAGGCACAAAGTCTCCTCACAAATTTCAAAATTCCTTATTCATACAAAAAGTCACTCAATCTCCCATCATTCACAGCTTTAGTCTTCTTTTTAAACTCTTCATCATCATCCTGAGGACTCTTTATCCTTTCTAGTAAAGATGGTTTGGAAACCATTTCAGAAAGTTTTGATGTTTCACCTTCCATGGTGATTCCCATATCCATCTTTACTAGATCCATGAAAATAGGATCCCTTTCCACTCTCATCATGTTCAAAACTCCATGATATTTTCTACTCAAAGCATCTGCAACCTTATTTTCCTTCCCCGGGTGGTAGTGTATTGTGCAATCATAATCCTTGAGTAGTTCAAGCAATCGAATTTGCCTCATGTTGAGTTCTTTTTGTGAGAAAATATAATTCAAACTCTTCTGATTGGTATATATCTCACATTTTTCACCATAGAGATAATGTCTCCATATATTCAAGGCAATGTTTATAGCAGCTAACTCGAGATCATGAGTAGGATAGTTTTTCTCATGAACTTTTAGCTATCATTATGCACAGGCAATAACACTATCATTCTGCATAAGGACACAACCAAGTCCTTTCTTCGATGCATCAATATAAATAATGAACCCATCATTCCACAATGGTAGAGTCAATATAGGAGCATTAAATAATCTTCTCTTCAGTTCTTCAAAACATTCTTCACACTCTTTTGTCCAAACAAATTTAACCCCTTTACGTGTGAGCTTTGTTAATGGATTAGCCAACTGAGAAAAATTCTGGACGAAACATCAATAATAACATGGCAAACCAATAAAACTGCGTACCTCTGTTATTTCCGTCGGTGCTAGCCATTCTTGGATTTCCTTGGTCTTACAAGGATCAAAAGAAATTCCATCCGTAGAGACAATATATCCAAGAAACGAAATCTCATGAAACCAGAATTCACACTTTCTAAAATTCCCATATAATTCATGTCTTCTAAGAGTCTTCATGATAATGTGCAAGTGATTTTCATGATCTTCGTAGCTTTTGGAGTACGCCAAGATATCATCAATAAATACCACCACAAAATCATCAAGATATTCCTTGAAAACTCTATTCATTAGATCCATGAATACAGAGGGTGCATTAGTCAATCCAAAAGGCATTACTGTAAACTCGTAATGCCCGTACCTGGTTCGAAATGCTGTCTTCAGAATGTCTTCCTTCATCACACATAACCGATGGTATCCAGATTGAAGGTAAATCTTTGAAAGGTATTGACATCAACACAGTTGGTCAAATAAATCATCAATGAGAGGTAGGGGACACTTGTTCTTTATTATTATATCATTGATCTCCCTGTTGTCAATGCACAACTTCATAGATCCATCTTTCTTATAAACAAAAAGGACAGGGGCTCCCTGTAGTGAAACACTAGGGAAAATAAATCCCATATAACTCAATTCCTCTAGTTGTTTCTTTAGTTCAACTAATTCCACAGTGTCCATTCAATAAGGGCTCTTCGATATAGGCCTTGATCTAGGAATTAAATAAATGGAAAACTCAACTTCTCGTTCTGGAGGATGTCCAGGTAAATCTTCCGGAAACACATCTATATATTCTTTCACAAAAGGTACATCCTCTATTTGAACATTCCATTCCTCACCCACTGTTATTTCACTCTCTTCCTCCCTAATAATTGAATTTAGTTGATCTGTTGGGGGTGGATCTAGATAAGAATTAGGTGGTGATAATTCTCCTCTAAAGATAAGGTGTTCCTTATCATCATCATCAAAAATCGTAACCTCCTTCTTCTTACAATACATCTTCACATCATGGTCTGATAGAAAATCCATATCGAGGATTATATAAAACTCAATCATAGATATGAAAATGAGATCAGTGGATAAATAACATTTATGTGCTCTAATGGGGACTAGTTCATAGAACTTTGTTGCAATGATACTTCCCTTCGGGGTTTTAACTAACAACTCTCTTGTTAAATCAAATTGGAAATATATAATTTTCATAGAAAACTGGGAAGATATAAAACAATTCTATGTTCTAGAATCAAATAATGCATTTTCTAAACTTGAGGAAACCATTAAATTACCTGCCACCACGTCTTTCGGAGCTTCTACCTCAGCAATAGTGATAGCATAAGCTTGGCCTTGATCCCTTGGCCTTTTCTGAGGTAAGTTCCCCTAATGCTTAGGAAATTCATTTGTATAATGTCCCATCTATCTACAATTATAGCATTACACGTTGACAACAACTCTCTTTCCCTTACAATCATTAGCTTGGTGGCCTTTTTCACCACACTTGCAACAGACTCCCATTCCTTTTAGGCAAGTACTGCAGTGTTTCATCCCACATTTACTGCAGGATGGATTTCCGACTTTTCCCTTCTTCCCCTTACTTACATTTCCAAATTGATCAGCTGATTTCTTCTTCTCATGCTTTTATTTAAAGTCATAAGACTTAGAGAATTTCTTTTCCATCTTGATAGCACACGAGACAATATCTTCGTACGACGAGAAGGTTTGCGAGACTAATTCTTGACGGATAAATTTTTTTAACCCATAAAAGAAATGATCAATCTTACTCCTTGGGTTACGTATATAATCAGAAGCATGCCTCACTAACCTTGTAAAGTTAGCCCCATTCTTTGTGGCATTTGTATCCTCTTTCTACCTCAGACTCAGAAATTGCCTTTCCATATCTGCTCGATGGTCTCAAGCAAAGTATTTTTCTAAGAACAGGTCTATGAACTCCCTACATTCTATATATGATACTTCATCATCTTCATTCATGTTTTTTATCAATGACCACCATTGATCAGCATCTCCAGTGAGGCGATAAACTGCCCTAACAACTTATTCCCTTTAACTACTCCCTAAGGCATGGAATAGTTTCTCTAAGAAATTTATTCATTGCTCAGAACTATGGGATTTTTACTCCCATTGAATGTTGGTGGTTTTTTCCTCATGAAGCGATCTAACATTGATCCTCCACGCTATAGATCAGGGTGCTCCATACGGTTAAAGTTATTATTCATAACTTGAGTGAGTTGTCCCAGTATGGTGATTAGTTGTTCAGCACTAGTTGCATCACTAACTCCACTATAAATATCTTGAGCAGGAGGGAAATCCCTACATGGAGTGCATGCATTGCTACGGTTTCCATTCCTTCCACTAGGCGCCATTTCTAAACAATGGAATTAACTAGATTAGTTTATTAATAAAAATACATAATTCCATACTTGTAAAACAATTAACATAAATTTAACAGTTTATGGATATAATCCATAATCATAAAAATGTTTTCTTTGAGGATGTATATACTCATAAACCCATCATAATAGTTTGTAAAGAAAATGATAATAATCCTAAGCATATCCCCTGGTAGTGTCGTAACCAAGAGTGCAGCAAGGACCGTTGTCATGCACCAGTTACCGTTCATGTCTAGCCCAAAGTGTTGTTTTCGGGTTTTACCCCTAGGTACATCTGTGCTAGAGCCGCCTCTACCTGCTTGTATCCAGACAGATATTTATTGCTCGGAAAACTCACAAAATCTCTACAATACCAAAAGTATAGGAAGTTATTCTATATTAATCCTCAAATTACATCTTAGGTCTATGTGCTCTAATCAGGGTTTATCTATATCTAGCTTCCAAGATTTGCACTAAACTTCCTCTGATACTAATTGTAATGCCCTGACCCGAGTTACCCAGAGTCGGTGCATTATTACATAACATTGGCATGATCACAAGAAAGATCCAATCTCAGAAGATCGATTAGTTTAGTAGCCTTGGAAACACCAGATATATTCATAAGTCTTACATTACATCATAAAAATGAAAACTACAACAACATAGTCTCCATATTCCACACTCATATCCCCACATACTATCCCTATAGGTCATTCATAAATTACTTCTTCACATCCTGGAAAAAATAAAACATTTAAAGGGGTGAGCTTAGATGCTCAGTAAGGATAACAATATAGAGGAAAATTTCATAAATAAACATAAACATTTAAAGCAATATATAACTAAAACAAAAGCCTTTTAAACATTAACTTAAGTATAATATGGCCAAGATAAAATGAAATGATGCCATTTACTTATTCACATGGATATTCTACTAGTTGAATAATCACATGCAATATCAATAACCAATTTCATAATGACGGAATGCATAATGCCAGACTATCATAACCATGTAGCCAAGGCCTCGTGCCAAGACTAAAAATAAGATTTTTTTCAAGGCCTTATGCCAAGAAACTAGTTTGTCTCATGAGACCTACCGATGCATCAAGGAGCTTTAGCGGGCTCCACCCATCACTTATTAAGTCCAATTCATTCCACATATGAACATGTTTAAACAATACATAAACATTTGTGTTAAAACTAGAATAAGAAATGTCAATCATATCACAAAACATTCAATACAATTATGGAAGTTTTTTATCATAATAAATCAACTTCAAATAAACTTAAAATCCATCAAAGGATGTTGACATAGATTAAAATCAAAACTATTTGAGAGAAATATCTCTTTTTTTTAAATCATTTAAAAGTCACATAATTCTTCAGAAAACCTTTATTTCGAAAATATTCTTATAATCTTGTATGGGAAGCATCAAAGGTGTAAAATGGCAGAGAATAACTGCATCTGCCGTATAAGTTAAAAAAGACATTCTTACCTTAATTCTGTCAAAAAGGTTAAAAAGGACCTTGTTTGAAAAACAATGGAAAGATTCCTTTATAAAATTTTTATAAAAAGTCAATCAGGGGTATAAATGACTTTAAACCATATTCATTAAAATAGTAATAATGTTTTGAAATACATTTTTAAGAAACATGGATGTGGATGATAAAGAGGTCCTGGTAGATAATTACGTAAAAACAAACTCAGATAATGAAGATATTGGTAAATAAACCCTTACCTTGTACTTTTCCTTGGTCAAGGGTTGGTTACCCTCGTGTATAATTGTGAAATAATTGTTATTAAAATATACAAGAATAATTTACATTAATATGATATCATATATAATATTTTAATATTGCTTTGTTGATAATATCTTAGTATTATCGTTGTTTCGGGTGTTAACTTACTCGTTTTATTTTATATGTTTTATTACATAAGCCACGTTTGTTATGGATAGGTTGTGTCTTATTCATATCCATAATGATATCAAGTCCTTAAATATTATTTTTAATCATCCAATACAATTTAGTCTTGAATGGATACGATGGGGAATGAATCAAATCGCATTCGTGGAGACGGTAATCCGTACGTACGCACGAGCGACAATATCATTCTTTTGATATTAAAATAATATATAATTGGATGGTATATCATATAGACAGAATCATTTTCATGGTACATTTATTATTTATATGAAGTATACATCATTATTATACCCATCTAAATAATAATATATTGAATAACCATTATACCACAACGTGGAGACAGTAGGCCGTAGGTACGCAGGTATGGTGACATGTCATTCAAGGGATGGATAGAATAATGAATTTGTTTGTTACATAATTATAATAACATCACAGTATATATAATATACTGGATTTATTATTTTATAATGGAAATATCAAGGAAAGAAGAAGTTGAAGAAGATAGGAACTTTAAAGAGGGTGGTGAAGACGTTACCCCCTCTTCGGGTTCTTCCTTTTGATTTGATCAAAAGGGCTAGATAGGTTGGATTTCTGATCAAAATAAAGCCTCTAGGATGAAGTGAGGGATGTTGGGTGGATATTTGGGTAGATTTTGGCCGAGCCAAATGGATTTGAAGGTGTTAATTAATGGGAAGGGGGGTGCCCTTTTATAAGAGGGGTGAGGGTCTCTTTAGGGAAAACCTAAAGTAATGTTTTATAATAAAATTATATTCAGTTTATAATGGACAAAAAGTGGATTATTCAAATTATATGGTGGGTATGGGTTCAAGTCCTTTCAACCAATAGATTTTAGACTGGTTTGGGTCATTATATTAACCTTACCTTTTAGTTTTAAATCTTAGTAAATTTGTTTGACACTTACCATGTCACTTTGTATTTTTATATTACATAGTTAATTAACTTACTATATACCTCCAAGAGACCCCCAAGTGGTCCATTAATGATACACAAATAATTATATAAGTCCTATGGCCGAACCATTGATTTTTTGGAATAGAATATAAATTAATAATATAATATTTTTTTTAAAAACTCATTTATGTCAATTTTGACACTACTCAATAATTGATTTATTTTTAAAGTCATAACAACTTTATTAATTCGAAACAAATTCATTTAAGCAATATAAACATGTCATATTAACTAATAAAATTCGTGTATGTCATAAAAACATTCAAATTATATTTATTTTAACATTTATAATACCAATTATTTGATTCTTTCATTAATAAGGAAAATACTACTTTATTATTATGTCATATATATTTTTACATTTTCAATGTCTAAAAATTATAAATAAAATACCATTATGTAGGAAATCTTTTTATATTTCTAATGAATATTTATAATCTAAAATATAACATATATATACCCTTATGTGAAATTTTTTTTCCTAAAAGATATAAGCTTATGTCATTTTTGTATTTACTTTCACTTAATTAATATAAAGTGTCCCTATCACCTACAAGTGGCTTCATGGGGTCCCAAAATCGACCCAAAGATGCCCATGGTTGGACATGTATCTACCAATAACGTTAGGAGACATTTTAGGGTAATTTTCTATTATTATAATATTATTTATTTTTACCCTTATTTACAGGATTTACCCTTTAACCATTGTAATTAAAATATTTACAGAAGTAATTATTTAAAATGCCATATAATAAAAGATACCGATTTAAAAAATTTGGACATCCAAATTCCAAATATGGAATTCATTTTTCCAAATTCAAAACACATAATTGGCAGAAATTAATTTAAAATTAATTCCCGCTGTCTAAACAAAAGCATGTTTATAAGATATAATAACTATCAAAAGATTGACACTTGTTTATGTCCGGTTTAATTGTGAAATTATGTCCAATGAAAAAAAATATATTAAATGGTAAAAATATATTCTAAATATACTTTAAAACCACTCAAATTCATAATTTATCCCTATTAATTATTTTGATTAGAAAAGTGGTTTTTAATTAAAATTTTGTTTTCTTCACTATTCATCAAAATATAAAAGTTATCCGAAAAGTACCAAAATTTCACCCTAGGATAAATTCGATACTCCGAATCTGAAAATTAAGTCCATTTTGAGAGATAAAATTTATAAAATTTCAAAAATTAGGTATTACTATTCATATCGGCTAGTTCGATTGATTGTGGTGTGTGTTAGACCTCGAAGTTGCATACAACACACACTACTGTATTATTCAAAGTGAAGTGTTTAATGGAAGCTTGGGGTGTTAGATATTATTTCATCCATACTAATATTACACATCCCACATCAATTCTATAATAAGTTGCCATTTTACCTAAAATTTTAATTTTTCTCGACCCTATTGGTTTTTCTAATAAGATTCATTACTCTTTTTTTGTTTTAGTGAGTGATGGAGAAAAATACAATTTACGTCAAGAGATTTAAAGAGATTTAGAAAAGAGTCTTAGACCCAAACCATGTGTTCATCCTATCAATGTCTATGATACCATATCTCTATAAATGGAGTACCTTTATAGTGGATAATTGGTTGAGGTGACTAGATTAATGGAGTAGGACTACCATTTCAAGGAGCTATATAAGAAGATGAAAAATATTAATATTATATATATAAACAGGTTTTATTAAATATAACTTGTATTTTTAAGTGATTTATATATATTTTAAGCTTCTTTTATTTTATATTTTTATAACAAGTGAATATATGACTCTGCCTAGGAAATTTTTGTGGTAACTTTCCCTGAGAGAGTCGATCACCGACCCCTAGTTTAGCATAATCGAATTCCCAAGACAGTTTCATCGGTCCATGTATTGATTTAAATTCTTCTTATTTCACCAATTTCCCTTTACTAATAAATTTATTTTGACTGTTTTTATTTTCATTAATGTTGGTTTAACATGAAACAAATCAAATTATATTTTGTGTTCTTTATGTCTATTTTTCGATTCTATAAGTGTTCTCATCTTATTCTATTTATCAATTTCACCTCACTATTTTTTTAACAATAATGAAAATACTATATATCATTTTTAATTCATAAAATTATTAATAACTCATTCCTGGTCATTTTTTGGATAGCCAAAATAGTTGGTATGACAGCATTAAGATCATAAGTGGCAGTTTCTATGAAATGTGATATAGAAAATTTTGATGGAGAAAATTATTTTAAAATCAGAGAATATTGATTAGAACCCACATTGATCATAATGTGATTCTTTAAGCTCATGGTGATATGAAAAATAATGTTACTACTGTATCCCCTGATGGGTAGTATATAGCAACATATGTGATTGTTTCTGCTGATATTCTTCAAAAATCAAATAGACTTATTTTTTTCCTTAGGTAATAAAGTAATTTGAGTGGCTTCATATGATTCTTCCACTATTGAATATTTAGTATAAATTTGAATCCCAATATACAGATAAGGCTTTTTTAGGAATATTATATAAGACGATGATATTTAAAAAAATTAAAATACATCCTAGAACTATATTTACGGAATTTATAGAAGATTTTATGAAAATATTATTAGATATATTGAATATAGATTTAAAGAAAGAATATTAGGAATATGATATAATTATTTTAATGTAACTAAATGTAACATTAAGTTATTTTACAGTTTATGGTATGAATTCTCTTTTTCTCAAAGAAGATAAATCCACATTGATGTCTAATGAACTTCTAATAAAAGGATCAAATAAAAATGGGGATAAGGGATTAAATGTTAAATGTATGAATAAATATAGATGTGGAAAAAGAAATACAATTCAGTTAAGGTAGTTTCATAAAACTTTTATAGATAGGGTGCTTAATTATTCTTATTATGGACAACCTAGATATATAAAGATGACTTTTCACAGCCAGAAGAAAAAAATTTATGAAAATAATGACCATTATTTTTTAAAAAAAGGATTTCAAAAATACTGATGTGATTAATGTGTGTGAACATTCCATTTTAAAAGGGTTTATTTTGTGTTCTATAATCTCATTTTTTATGTATCCTAAGAGGGAGTACCTCACATAGTTTATAGAAGTTGAATTGGGTGATGTCTATATATTTTGGTAATAATTAGAGTTTACGTGTCATGGGTATAGGTTTTGTTTCCCTAGAAAATCATGATGGTATGGTTAAGACTGAAAAATAGGTTAGATGGGTACCTAAATTAAATAGATTCCTTTTTTTCTTCAAGCCTCAACCCAAAAAATGGTATACCTTTGGGATAAACTTTGGAATCCTTAGAAACACTTATGGAACACTTGTTGTGATGAAGGGAAATCTCTTGAATTGGTTATATGTTTTGGATGGTAAGACTCACATGAAGAGATTGAATTCCATTCATGTCCCAGTGTTTGATAATAATATCTTATAGAATAGGCATATTGGGAAGATAGGTACCATGGTCCTAGATTAACTTATTATACAAGGAATTTTGATTGATATAACCACTAAAATTCATACCTTTTGTGATGATTGTATGTTTGGTAATATGATGTTTTTGGGATTCAATAGGTTTTGTTCTAAATATAGAAACCCCCTTGAGTATGTCCAATTTAATATTTGGAGTCCATATAGGACTACCTACCTTGGTGATGGATATTACCTTGTGACCTTAATTTATAATTACTCACAAAAAAGTTTATATTTATACACTAAAACACAAGTCTGATCCTTAAAAAACATTTAAAAAATGAAAAATGGGTATATAAAACCAATCATGTAAGATGTTAATAACTCTTAGATATAATAATGGGTTAATTTATTAGTCAAAAGACTTTATAGGATTTTGTATCCCTGAGGGTATTCTTTCCATCCAACATTATGAAATTTTATAGAAAAAAGGAATTGCCTGAAAACATCACGGGATACAAAAATAATGAATCCCAAGAGAATCAGCTCTCACAAGATTAACACACTCCATGGGATGAGAACCCTTTGTATTATAAATAATAACAAAATTGTCTGGATATCCCTTGGAGGCTAGGTGGTTTGACACAATAGTACCCCCACGCCATGTTTGAGTATTAACAATTCTATTGATACTAGACTATTATAGAAAATTCTCAAAAGAATGGATTAGTTGAACATGTGAAACAGAATATCCTAGAGAGAGTGGGTTACATACTCTAACACTCAGATTTTACATAGTCCTTTTAGGAGACATCTACCACTAAGACAGTGTATCTTATTAATTGAATGAATTTTATATGTAATGATTTTAAACCCACTGAATGAGTCTTGATAAGTAAAACCCCTAGTCTTTTGTACCTTATTGTTTTTGGATTTTCAATGTATGATCATAAAAAGAATGATACATCAGAACCTTGGGATTTTAAGTGTGTCTTCATGGATATTGAGAAGGTGATAAGGGTTATATATTGTTAAAAAATAATTCTAGTTACTGGAAACGAATCATTATTCCTGATGTGGTCTTTCATGATTTTATCTTACCAAATAAATGTTTTCTAAACATTAAAGTGTTAGAACACCCCAACTATTGGGTGTTGAGGTTCCCATAGATCCTAGAGACCATCCAAAATCTATGGTTACCTCAACTTATAAATCCTCTTAGGCTCATTGTGAGTCTGATTCATATTCAAAATTCAAGGGTGAGGGAGGTGATAATTTTATAGATTATCATCTAGCCTGAGATAGTGTTAGGTGGGCCATTAGAAACCTCGAATGATTCAATCCCATTGATATGGTTTCTTATGCATTTAATATTGATTAGGATATAAATAGTGATAAACTACAAAAAAATTATAAATATATGAAATCTATGAAATATAATAATTGGGTTTCTTATTTTCAAGATAAAACATCTTCCCTTACTAAAATTCAAAAAATAGATCATTGTAACTGAACCTAAAAATGATAATGTAATAAGTTTTGAAATATATTTTTAAATAGAAAGAAGATAATTTTAGGTACTTAAATGATAAGTATAAATCTTGTCTAGTTTCTAAAGGATTCATTTAATGTAATGGAATTCTTTATAGTGAAATATTTTTCCCCATTGTTAATCATTAATCTATTTGGATTTTTCTTATATTTTCTACTATATTTGACTTCCATATTTAACAACTATATGTTAAAAATTATTCTATATTTGATAAAATAAATTAAAGGATTTATATATATATTCTTGAGGGGTTTTCAAAATATTTGAAACCTTGTAAAATATATCATTTATAAAAATATTAGTATGGACATAAACAGTCTTCAAGTCCATTGTGTAAATTCTTTTATTCTTTTATGATTGAAAGTGGAATTAATTGTATAAAAATTGGTGCATGTATTTATTTCAAGAGTGGTAAGAATGAAATGATTTAGCAACTTTTATATGTTGATTAAATTATTATTATCAATAAAAACATGAGCCTGATTAATAATATTAAAATACAACTCAATTATATATTTATAATGAAAGAAATAACTAAAGAAAAAGTAGGTATGAAAATTATTAGAAATAGATGGGATAAAATCTTATATATATCACAACATGATTATTTTAGAAGTGTTTTAAAATAGTACCAGTTTAATAATATTAAGCCTATTAATAATCATTTAGGACATCACCTCAAGATTTCCCTTAGTCAGTCCCCTAATTTGGATGATTAAGTAGAATTTATGAATAGGATACCATATTCTAATATGTTCAATAGTCTTAGGTATTTCATTGTTTTTTCCTAGATAGATATTTCTTTTTTTATGTGTACACTAAAAATTATTATAGTAAAACATGGTAAATAACAATGGAATTCATTGAAATGAATCCTCATATACGTATCTATGTATGTTAATTTATGAATTTTATAAGAAAATAAATGTAGTTTTACCGATTATGTTGTTTTTTTTTGTTCTGGTTACCCTACAAATGTAGATACTCAAAAATATTTTAATGGTTTTTTGTTTGTTTCATATGGTGGAACTGGTTACTAAAAGTGTAATATGCAGTCTATATTTTCTTTATCTAGAACTAAGGATCTATATATTTCTTTTACTAAAACTATAAAAGATTTAATTTTATTAAAATATTTTTATAAATGAGCCACATTTATATACTTATATTGTAGAGTTACATTATGATAGTCATTATTCCCTTAATTTTTCTAATAATCATGTTTTCCATGGTAGATCGAATCATATACACATATGATATAACTTTTTGTGGAGGTTATTGAATCTAGGGTGCTGTGAGTTTTTAAGATTCACACTATCGATGATCTATTTGTTAGTTTAAATAAATTCAATCCATTATCAATATATATTTCTTAAGTTAAATTAATATAGTCTTAAATCATTACTATAAGTTGTGAGAACACGATCAATAATCATTTTAATTGCAAGGTTTGGATTTTTTTTTAAATGTAGTTCTATGTTTTTATGAAGTGTATTAATAAAAAAAATTACTACCTATTTAATTTTGTGAATAATTGTGTTTTTTCCATCGTATTTTTGTTGTTATACTTGTACCAGCATGTCCATATCCCTATTTACATGTGAGCATATGAATGTTTTTGGATTTTATTTCCCCTACAAGTATTTGAATATTTTGGATTTATTATTTTCATTATTGTCAGTTGTGGTTTATTTTTTAGGGATTTTGGCACCATTGATCAAACTTGATCTGAATGTGTCCACATTATATTTTATTTATTTATAGTGTTCTCCTTCTATTTCACAAATTTAGCTGGATTCATGTTTTATCTCCACAACCAATGGAATGTTTTTTGTGTCCCTATGAGCTGTTATGCATGTGGTTATACAAATGAACTATTTTATTTTGATCCTCCATGAATCACACATCCTACTCTATTTACTAACTCACCTATTGATTCTCCTAAAACTATTATTTTCGTCTTCTAGTTTGGTTTTGATGATTGGTTTCATTTGTTTGTTTTGGTTTTGGAATGTCAGAGAGAAACCTATAGTTTAATCTTAGATATTTCCAGATATCTCAATGATAATATTGGACTTGATCATTTTATTGATCATCTCAATGCCTATCATGCCATTACTCTATGGATAGACGACCATTCTGGAGGAAAATTAAAGGAAGAAACATGATTTGTGGAGTAGCATGACCACTACAAAGAGTTATATTATAGGCATAAAAAATATTTAAATTCATGTTGTAACAAGGTTTTTATAAAGTAAAATTGGATTTTTAAGTGAATTTTTTTTATTTTAATATTATACATCAATATCATTTTATTCTAAGGGTGTACATCAGTCCATATGAGATAGTTTGGTGTTAATTCCACGTGATGGAGTTGATCACCGCCTTTATTTTAGTAGGAAAAACATCCCATGATAGTTTCTCTAGTCTATTTATTTCTTTCTAGTATTTGTATTTTATTTCTTTAGTTCATCAATAAAAAAGGTTTTTAGGTGTTCTAGCTATAAATTTAGCATCAACATAAACCAAACCATGTTATATCAATTATTATTATTAATGTTGTTTATTTTATAAGCATTGTCATTGGGTTATGTTAATTGATTTCATCTTGTTGATTTCATAATAATAAAAGTATTCATCTATATGGTTTGTAATCCATAAAATAATAAATTAGTGGGTCTTGTACATTTTTTTCGGAAACCACAAAAACGCTACCCATGAAAAAGTTAAACCTTGATAATAGATTATTTCAACACCAGTTACACCATAGCATCATTACATATTTTAATAAATTTATTAATCAATTAAATAGAGGTTAAAATCCAATGCATATTGAAAAAATGATGTATTTGGGATATTAATCAATTGATGATAAATAATATAGTTCCACTCGATTATATCCATCATGGTAAATTTACATTATAAGAATAATAGAAGTAAACCATTTAAATCACAATGCATAATTTCATGAAAAAAAAAGACAACAAAATACAAGAGTCAACTGAGGAAGAATTTTCCTCCACCACATACAAACAATGTTTTCTAAAACAACCCAGAATATGTGATATGGATTCTAAGGGTAATTGAAAATTATTTTCTAACTCCATATATTTCAAATACGACGAGAAGTTAACAATGGTATATTTTATCAGTGCTGATAATGAGGATTAGATTTTGAAGCATGGAAATATGAAAAATAATAAATAAAGAATAGTTTTTTTAATGACTTTTTTGATAAAAAAATTACAAATGGATTTGGATTTAAATTATTTTTAAATATGGGTTGAAAATGAATTTAAGCCCCAAATGTGCTTAGGGGATAAACTCACTTGTTATAAAATAGTTATTATTTAAATTTTACATTGTAATTAAAAATATTATTAATAATTAGTAATAATTAATAATAATTCATAAATAGCAATAAATAATAATTAATTATAATTAGTAATTAAACAAACTAATTATAATTAATAATAATTAATAATTTCCTAATAATTATTATTAATTTATTAATATTATTTAATAAGTAATTATAAGTAATTTATTTAATTTTATATATTACTTTTTAATAACACACTAATGTTATAACAGAGATAAATTATTTAGTTGAATAATTTCAGACATATTTTTGTATTAAACTATTTAAATCATGATTTATATCATTTCAAGGCTTTTAAAAATCAACTAAATACCTTCTTTCAAGGAGACGATATATCTAAGGTAATGTTCTCAAAAGATTATACATCCATATTGTTACTATATTATAAAATTTATTATCATTATTTATGTTTCAAGATGTATATTTTTTTCAATAATGTTAAGACTTAAAAAAACTCAATGGAATATTTGGATGAAGAACATAAGGGTTCAATTTAGTATGAGTTTAATTACTATTTTAAAGATGCTATAATGTGTTTTAGAGTTATCAATGACTTCAATAATGGCCTATATTTTTGTGGATGCTATTTTTTAAAAGATATTATAGTAATATCAAATAGGGGGTATGTCTACTAAGAAAATGAATGTCATTTCATAACATAGAAAATTTTCCATAAAAATTTAAATATGAAAGTTTTTGTAAAGGAAAAAATCTTGAAAAAATATTTAGAAAACCAAATAATTTGAATCGATAATGAAATTTTAAAGAAGAATATAATGGTCATCCATGTGTTAGACCATGTGAAGATGAAATCAACTAGAAAATATATAAAATTGAATGAAAATATATTAAATTAATGGGTAAGCATTAAATTTTGTTTACTATTCTATTTATTTAATCTTAATACTAGTGGAAATATGTATTAAAGATCATCTGAAAATTATTTTCCACTAAATAATGTCATGCGACTGCATCAGATAGGAATCCTTGGGGGAAATCGATGTGAGGGTGATGGAATTATTATAATAACACATTGTTACTGGCTTAGAAATTTTAGGGATCTCTTAACCAAAAATACAACTCAAAAAGTAAAAGTTTTTTATGCCTTAAATATAACACAAATAATATTTTTTAATGTTTATATAATGTAAATATAATGTTTATGACAAAAATGTGCATGTTTAAAAAATCTATTTATCATGTTATAGTTTTGGATAAATAAAAAATGATACAATAACTACAAAATTTAATCTTTTGATGATATAATCATGTCCAAATTATAATTTATCAATAAATTTATAATCAAATTATTTCTTTTTTTCTATCATATATCATTATTTTTTCATGATATGTATAATGTGATCTCTCCCATTCCAAATGTGTGTTTATTATTATTATTTTTTACCAAATAATATATTTGAAGTCTACAACCTTTATTTTCCATCACTCTCATATTGGTTTACCCCTTGGTTTTCTTTTCACAAAAGGGTTTAAACCCAGGAGTGCTAAAGTAAATTTACTTTTTCATTTCCTTTATACATTACCCATAATATACTAATTTCATATATCATCACTCTACTTCATTAACCACCTGATTGATTTCATCTTTAAATGGGTGGACATGGGGCTGAACACAACCCTTCAATGCTAAATATTATGATGTAGTTTCCTATAGATTAGAAATACAATTTGATTTGTATCCATGAGTTCCACATGTATAGTGAGATAGAGAGTATGGCCATAAAAAATGGTAAAATATGGATTGTACACAAACAACGTTGATAAATCATCCTCCCCCAAATAATTATATGAGACCACATCATAGAATAATAACATGTCAATGTTCCAAAAATCAATGTAAACTTTAACTCATCCTCATAATTTGTAAAAATAATTAATAGTTAGTAAAAATTACCAATAAGCTTCAATAAATAACAATAATAATGTTTTATAAGGGAATTATGGGAAATAATTTTTAAAAATCGATGGTTTAAAATTGGAGTTAAAAAATAAATGGAATTAATATAATAACATAATAATATAAGACAGATATATTATAACTAATATTAAATATTGGTAAATAAAAAAATGATAAATAATAATATAATATCAAATATAAAGAGTATTAATTATATTTGAAAATTCTACTTAACCAATTTGATTAGTTGGTTCTCTAATTTATCTCATTTATTATTAAATTTATAATTCTGTTTTCATAACACTATTTCAACCCAGAAATTATTTTCATAATTTGAAAATATTTTTATAATTAGAAATGTTATTATAACAATTAAAATTTTATTCCCAAATTTCAATTTTGAATGATTATAATACTTAAAGGGGCTCGAGAGAAGGTTTTTTTTGTTTCTAGATATAGGGTTTTAATGGAATCTAGCACAACTCATCCCAGCTAGGGTAGGGGAACTCATTTCCCCTTTACCCCCACCTTGTCATGTCTCTCCCTTTGGGTTCATCCCATTCTAGGACACCCTTTATTTACCTATATTCCCATCGATTTCACTATAAACTAATTTTATAAACTTTTTTGAGGGTTATCCTTTTATTTTGATATCCTTTCCCAAGTTCTAAAGGCATATAAACTCATTTCCTTCTCACTGATATCTTTTTTCAGTCACCCACACACATTTTTCAACACATTTGATAGGTTCATCAATGAATCCAAGAATCTAAAGAATCACTTCATGGTTTGTCTACATGATTCTCAAAACCCTCTCATCCAGTTCAATATCTTATTATTCAATTTCTCTCCATGTATTTAATTTTTTACACTTTTACCTTCTCATGTCATCTTTTTATTTTCATATGAATCATGATGCTCCCACTTGGATTGTTTCGCTTAGCTTCTCTGAACCAAAACTCCCATTTTAAAACATGTCTATCCTCATGGTGATTAATAATATTTCTGGATGATATATATAATCCAATTGAAGGATAAAATCCTTGAGTCATCCCATATCTCCATACATATATGTGGAGATCGAAGATTTGATTCCCTGATAGAAGTTTTTTTGGACTAAAATTGACGATCAATATTTTCATAAACAAGAGGTATCTTATGATTCATAAACTGATTTTTATCCTCTTTAAAATAAAAAATTATATTCATGTAGTTGGGAATTAGATTAGTGGTAAGCACCACTTAATCCTACATGAAAAATGAGGGTTCAAAACCCATTGGACGCAGGGACTATAGTAGTGTTGTAGCAGTACTGTAGCAACAGCAGTACTGTAGCAACGGTGGCACTGTAGTAACGACATTCACTATAGCAATGGCAAAGCACTATAGTAGTGGCGGGAACTATGTGGTACTGTAGCAGGCAGGTACTGTTGCATTACTATTCACAAGATGGAAATTGGGACAAAAAAAAATTCCTACGGGCCATGTAATGGGCTAAATGCCCCCAAGGCCTTTAGGCTGTGTAATGGGTCTCCCTCAACCCAGTTAAAAGTGGTATTTTTTTACTTTAATAATAAATGAGGCTTCGACCCCAACCTTTTAATAAAATTATATTCATCCCCAAGGTGTCTCCATATTAGGTGTTTCCTTCTTTACTACAGTTGGGATCTATAAAAGGAATATATAGTTTCTTGATTAGAAGCTACTGATAAGAATGCTTCATTTTTATAACACTCTAATTGCTTGGTAATATCAAATTAATTCTAAAAGGAGTTCTATAGGTTATCTAGGATGGTATGTCAACCTATGAGGAAATTTAATATATAGTATTAGATATTTTCACATAGGGAATGAAATTATGAAACCCTTGTATAGAATTCCCTTCAATTTTTGGAATTTATCATTAAAGAATGTATGATGATAGACATGATGCACCATGAGATAGCAGCAGAAGTGAATATTGATTGTATTATTTAGTCCAATATAAATTATATATATATATATAATCAAACCAAATATGATTAGTGTTTATATCTATAGAAACAATTTTATTTTCTAGTTTAATTGGTGTCCTGGGTTTTGGATAACTCTCTCTTTTTTCCTACACCTCAGGGTGGAATAAAACTACCTTCCTTCAAGAAAAGTTAGATCAAAGATAGTTGTACCTAATCTAGAGATACATAAGTTATTTATAGAGTATAAGAATAATTTAATGATGCAAGATGATAAGTATTAGAAGAAGTTTTAAAATATGAGGAATAAAAATGGTATTCAAATTAGTGACCTGGAGGAAATAGTTTTTGATTTTGAGGCAGGCCATGAATATAGGGATTTTCATGCACTGGGTTCTGACCCAACCACTGAGGGTTTTTCACGTATGGAATCCCCCTCTTTGTCTCCATTTGATGTTGTAGAGTAAACCTAGCCAAAAGATACATTTCAATTATAAAAAAGGAATAAAGGGTCTTTTGACATAGGTAATTACAAATTATCAAAGGAAGAAAACTGAACATCACAAAAACTATTCCTCTGTGGACAATACTATTTTTACATGGTTATAAGATAAGGATACTAAATATAATGGAATGGTTTAGACCTCTGCGAAGGATATTTAGGATTCTAAAGATTGAATGGTTTCATATTATCATCCAATAACCATTTTCTAGGGAAGGCAACCCAAAACACATGAAGATTTGTATTCAATAATTAATGTGTAAATATAACTATAAAATAGATTATAAGGTATTTTAAAGTCACAACATTCATTTATTATTTCCAAAAGTAAATTCTTAACTAATATCACAATGAACGGTGAACAAAATCGCCAAAAAAAATGAGAGTTACACCAACCAATTGATCTTTGAATGCTTTTCAGGATAATTTTAATCTAAAGGGGTACTAGCACCATATCAAAAGAGATAAATTGAGTTTTATGAGAAATATAGTTTAGACAGAGGCTCATACACATCACACCACATACCCAATAAGAGGATCTCATCCTCTTACACAACTGATGCATGAATCTCCCCCAGTGCATCGTTTGTGTTTCATCCAATTGGGATAAAATTCATCGAATGTTTTCAATGATTTAATGCAAATCCTTTAATACATTCATAACAGGATTGTAACTGATGAAACCATCAGGATAAAATAAATAATATATATCATATATATTTATATATTCATGCATCACATGCGTAGAAAATACATTCATGAGATGCATTTTGTAAATGTACACTTATATATATAATATATAATATTATATATATATATATATATTCCATGTATATTATGTAGGTACATTTTCATGTACATCCAAAAATCTCCCACTTTTATTAAAATCCCAGAAGAACTTTATTCATAACTTTTCAAGAGATTGTGAATCGATCCAAATTATTTTGGATACACTTATTCATCAAAATCTCTTCATCTTGAACTATCATTTTTTCATGAATTTTATCCTTATCTAAGGTCCTAACTATGTGATTCTATTGACCTTAATAGTGTTTAGAGCAATTATAAAATCCTAATTTCATAAAAATAAGAAAAGGTAGGCCTCTAGAAAATCATCAATGCTACTCAAACTCCTAAGGGGTATTGTATGATCTCCATCAAACATACTCCTATATTTATAAGAACATATCCCCCACATTATGTGTCAAATACATCATATTTACCATAAATAATCTCTTTATCAATGACATCAAGTGACCACTAGAAATGGAACATGTCAATCTAGTATTGGCCTCTCCACATTTCTTGATTATCTAACAAAGTTTGAAAATATCAATGAATAAATCTGAGGTCATTCATCTATTTTGTAAGTATATCACATGTCACTTATCCATGTAGTTTAAAACATCAAATTTGAATCAACTAATCATGGCCGTATATTTTTTCAGTCTAATTCAATCATGGTATGGATGTTTTTTCTCTTTATACAAGTGGGAAAATAACATATTTCTTCCACTCCAACCAATGACATGATCAACAATATACCAAATCACCCATGATTAGATAAGTTCATATATTGAATTGTGTAAGTTGGGTATAAATGTGTGAAGGTTCTCATATTAGGTAATTATAAAACCTTATATAAAAATGATAAAAATTTATCATTAACCCTAAGTATATCAATGTCCATATGACATTCCATGTGATATACTTTCATGGACTGGTCCAAGTAATAAGGATCTACTTATTACCCCAAAAATCTATTCTTCATATCTCATATACAACCATTTATAATAGATATAAGAAAATTTTCAAGATAACCTTTATATATCATCACAACCCATTATTCTTCATGATGATCAATGGTTTGTGACAACTCAAAAATTGTTTTTTGTGGGGATATTTATCATAAGACCATCAAAGTAAAGTAATTTTCATCCCACATGAATGAATAATGAATAAATATTGTTTTTATTATAAACACAAGATATTTTTACAACCATCAAAACCAATATCTTAAGTGTTTAACACATAGAGATATAACATGAACCTCAAGTGTTTGTAGTAGTAATGGATATTGAACATTACATCCAAATATAATTCGGGTCACCTCCATAAGTTATCATACAATAAAATACTCCCAATAACCTCTTAGTGAATGACATTTTTGAAGCAAGATATTATGATAATTATTAGAAAAATGAAAAACATTCATGATGTAAACTATTCAAACTAATTTACTTTAAAACATCAAATGTTATAATGTTATCTTATTTTTTAAACTTATAACTATTTTTAATAACATCATCCTCATCCATGGAACCCTCTTAATCATTGTTTTTCCATGAAATATTTATTAAATAATGTAACTATATACACTATCAGTTTACTATAATATCCTAAAGAAATTTAGGATAATGTTATATAAACTTTATTATAGAAACTAATATAACTCTTTGCATTAATTTTTACCACCACACCCTAAATTATTTTAGAATAAAAATTGATACACTTTCTGTATCAGATGAAATAAACCTTTATGGAATGGTGATGTTTACATGAAATGGTATCTAAATTCAACTCATTTCATCTTTATTTACCATTAAATTTGTTAAAATTGTTTAGGATATTAGGTAAAAATTTAATATAATCTTTAATTGGTATAATACATTAGTTAACAGTGATATTCACTTTCTCACTGTAACTAAATGTAACTATTTGCTTTTTATTTACTATCACATATCGTAACTCTTTAGGATATAAAGTAAATAATCACTTAATGTAAATATAGTACAATATTTTATTTATTTAAATTTAACTTATCTATGTTCAAAAAAACCCCAACTATCCTCTTAAACACGATATTATCTTCCTAATATCTTTCCAACACAACATAATATTCCTTCCAATTTTATAAATAAATATTAATTTATTTTAGTTGGAATATATTAAAAATAAACTATTTTCTCCATGTCATATATGGTATTATAAGTGTTTGGAACATTTTTTTAAAGAAGAATTTATTAAAATATATCATCCATGGGTGGTGTGAAAACATTCCCTCTATTTTAACAAATACTTGGATAAAATATTTATCCTAGATATAACAATTTTATCCATATCATCTTATCCAAACATTTTATAGAATCCAATTAATCATAAAAAATGTGTATTAAACTAAATATTCTAGGATTTCCATAAAACCTCTCTATTGAAACCACTTTTTATATAATATAACTAATAAAAAGATACACTTTCTTTGCATAGATTAATCCAATATTGATAAATATATTTACATTCAAAGTTTCAAAAAATTCGGTATTATATACCCTTCAATATCGAAGAATAAAACACTATTACATTAATACTTGACATGGATATTCAATAATGTTCATAAACACTTACATGTTTTATAGATAATCCAATTATATTAAATCATCACTATATCCTTTAAATATCATAAAGTTTCAAAAACCCATAACCGAATTATTAAATAAATATTATTGGACTTTTCATATTTATCTGGAATTTTATCTTTTACCTCCTTGTACTATTAGTAAAGTTCCAGAACTTATATATCATATGCCTAATTCATATATTCTAAAAAATTTTGAAAATATCAGGTAATCATTTCTAAAATTCAGTCATTTACTCAAAAATTTTCATACATGGTAAGAGAATGAATTCTTTCACCAAAACAAGCCTTTTAATAATTATTTAGTATCTACAAACTTATTCAATCATATTGAATATCATAGAAATATGAAATAATATTGAGTATAAGATACTTTAAATCCTTAGTCCAATTAGAATATTGTCCCTTTGGAACCATAAAAGGGTCATTCCATGCTTCCATAAGAATTTTTATTTTCTTATTAAATCTATTGGTTACTCGATAAGGAACAGTTCTAAGACATAGAATATTTCTCTTCCACAAAAAAATTATTATTCTACCAATATTAGTAGTTTCTTACTTTAAAATTCTCATTTCAAGTATTAATAGAAATTTTAATTGGATGAGGATGATGAATTTATCTCCAATGGAACATTTATCAGATGAGCATCTTATATTATACCTATTCATTAAATATATTTAACTATAGTGCTCCAAATAAAATTGATGACATGTACATAATTTATATTTAGTTATCCAAGATCCATATTTCAATAATAAATTATTCCACTATTGCAACGTCCCAGTTTCGGAAGCTTCCCAGAGGTTCCCCATACTTGGTTGGTCAAATGGCCTCAAGTGCATTTCCCCAAATGCCAAAGGCTTCTGACTAGCTGTGAGGGCATTGGGTGTGATAGTGGGGAAACTATACCCTCCTTGGAAGAGTAATGCGGTAGAAATAAACAGATAACAATAGCGGAAGAAACAATAACATGAAATAAGTAAACAACATAAGACTGAAGAAATAACAAATGGTTCACATATATAAATGATGCAAGATACGTATGTTTAGGAAAGCATCTAAACAAGTCAAAATGCTGGAATACTGTAATAAATCAATTTACAATAAAAATCAAGTAAATATATCCACAGCATCGCAAGCCTCATCTTGGTCCCATGCTCCCCAGCCCCACAGTAATCAAGTACCAGAAGTAGAAGGGTGCTTTCCCTTATCTATACTTACAGAAATATAATATTTTTAGGCTCAAAACCATGACCCAAACATGGTGTGAGATGAATCCCAGAAGGTAAACACCCAAATAACTATTCCTTAGAGTTAGTGAATATATATGGAAGGAAACAAAAAAAAATGAAGCAGTAAACAAGTAATTACTCAAAAGTAAACAATCCTACTGTTTCAATTACATCCATTTTCATTTATTAGTTAAGCAACCAACAATCATAAGTAACCATCTGGGAAGTAATCACAGCCTAACCCCTCTGGTTCAACCAATCAAACAGAAGCAATCTTCTAGGAATTACTCACAGTCTAACCCCTCTGGTTCAACATTAGAAAAGACTCTGAGGAAGCACTCACCATCAATTCCCTATGTGGTCTCGTATCGGTAACTATAGACACTTTGGGATAGCACTCAACATCAAATTCCCATTGTGTTCATGTAACAAGAAACTATAGACACTCTGAGGGAGAAAAAAGTTCATCCCCTCTTTGGTGTCAGATGCTAAAAGTAAATAGACACTCTGGAGAAGCCCTCAACATCCATTCTCCCTATGGTCTACTACACCAGGTTCCCATTTCCCAGTGTAAGTTAATCGTGCACAAATGATATGTAGTAGTCAAATTAAACTTCAAGAAGTACATGGATAAATATTCTATAGTATCTCACATAATTTTAGATAAAATCACTCCATCATAAAAATACAAGGCATGGAAAACAAAGAATCCTAACAGGCGAGGATAGACCTGTAACAAACCCAAACTTTCATTAATGTAAATTCATCTTGATCTAATTAAATATTTATTATGGTTATATAAAATGTGAAATTCATTTGTTTTTTGTTTTTGTATTTCAAAATACCATTATGAATTTCAACTGTTGTTAATATAGTCGTTGAACAGTGATCACATGATTAGTATAAATATAGGGCTTTAACAAATGCAATTTACTCAGACAAAGGAAGAGATGGCCTCATCCAGTAGACTTTCCCCATACGAAGCCCATTTTTCAAAGCTCAGAAATGAGGTAGTATCATTGGGCTTCGCTCATGACCAAGCCCAAGCTATGCTTGAACACATTAAGCTTGAGTGGAACCGACTACAGGAGAAGTGGAAGTTAATAGAGATTACCACCCGAGTGATGTTATCTGAGCCACCCCAAGATTCTATCACCATCGCACACCATACCCTTAGGTAATATGCAGGTTTTATAAGGGGTTATGTAACCCGACCCTATCACTATGACTATGTACAATATTTTTCTATAAAGAATGTGTATTCATTTTAATATTGTAACTTTGTAAATAGTTTTTAAAGAACAAATAGTATTTTTGGTTAATAATCAACAAAGAAATATATTTTGATGAATTACTAGATTTATGACATAAATAATATTTTAATATATTATTATTATTAAATTATTTATTTATTTAATATAAATGATTATATAATTTCATGAATGCAATTTAAATTTTTATTATGGTTTGAAAACTATTTTTTTCAAAACCCATGAATTTTTTGTAAATTTAGGATTTAATTTTAGAAGTAAAAAATTCAAATATTTATAAAATTATTAAGATAAAATTAATATTATTTTTTGAATTAGGATGTAAAAATTATTCAGTGGTTATTTTTTCATTATTTCCTAAGCCAGTCGAATATTTGGGTAAAAATTAAGTACCGTTTGAATATATTATGTGATTTATGACATCATAATGACCCAATACTGATGTAATAAAATACTATAAACATTATTTTATTTCAATATATGTTTTATAATTAAAATAATGTGATTTTAGATTTGTTTGATTTATTTTACAAATCTTTTGTGGACCCTCCAAGACTTATAAAACATTTTTCCTTTTAAAATTTTTTTCCTTGAGAGTGTGACTAAACTCCAGATAATAAACCCTATTATTTTAAGAATTTAGGACATTGGAATTATAATATATTGTTTTTTACTCCCCTTTATCAAATAACATAGGTAAAAACCATGGGCTGGTTTGTGGTTTTGATTAGTTTAATGTGAGGTCTCCCAAACCTAAATAATAAACAATTCCCTATACTTTCCTATATAAACCCACCCAATATCCCACTTACTCTTCACTAAAAGCCTTTGTATTTAGACCAAAACATGACCTCCTCTCTATATAATCTTCCCAAGGTGCCCCAATCTCCCAATAAGCCTCTCTCAAGCCTTTGGGATCACACTTCCATGTGAGTGATTTCTTCCTTTCTCATTTTTTTCCAATTTTCCTTAAGTTGTTATACCCATTTTTTCAATTAAAAATGTTGGGGTATGATTTTTCACCTCCATAGTATTATCCTCTTTATGTTTTAATGATGAGAGACCCCTTTATCTCTCATTAATTCCTCCCATGTACAGCTGTTACCATGCCGAAATTCCTTGAGGGGTTTCTCTCTCCTCTTTTACATCCAAGTAATTATTTTGAATTATGCCTCTAAATTCCATTATGTTTGTTGGGAAATGTATCTATACGACCCCATTACTATCCATTTTAATGTAAATATGATGATACAACCCTTTCTATCTCATCAACCATTTTTTATGAGTTCTTATTTCAGGTCATTATGCTGCTAAATTTGAACTATGATTTTCCCAGCCAATGTCATTGTGTAGTGAATACCATTCCCATTTCCCTATCAAGGGTATTCACCATTAAGAACATTTATTTATTGATTATAAAGATCCATGTATGTATTCCCCATCCCTTTATCATGGAATAAATTATGATGATTGATTCCATGTTTTATGATCCATGTGGCCCACTAATTCATGAAATAAAATCTTTAAGAAGGGTGTGCCCTAATAGCGCTCCAATGCATTGGGTAAAATATAGTATCATGATACATCATGTCAAATGGTCATTGGCTCATGATAATTCATGTGCAATAAGGTTTTACTCATGCTTCATGTGTAATGAGGGTTTACTGATGATCCATGTGCAATGAGCATTGGCTCATGCTAATTCCATGTTAGGTGTTGTTGCCACATTTCAATGTTAGGATTATAATGCTTTTTCATGCCTTTATGTTCATGTTTCTCCTATTCTCCATTTATATGCCTATTTTCTAGTATTTATTGTATTCCTCGTTTTATTCAATGTTTATTCCCTTACTGATCTTTATAGTTCATCGTTTTCTTATGCTTGTCCTTAGCTTATCCCATGCAATTCTAAGTATGAGGGAATGTAGTGGTCATGTAAGGGATGTTTTCAATAAATATGTTGTATTTTCATGTTTTAAGTTGTTATGTAATGGTCCTATGCCCCAATTACACTATACATCTTGATCTTCTATGTTGTATCAAGTGACCTTTTTGAAATAAATCATGTTTAAGTGTGTAATAAAAAATCAGGGTTGTTATAGTTGGTATCAGAGGATAGGTTTAGTTATTTTTGGGATTAGGGTTAGAAAACCCTAGTTAAGCCTTTTAGACAAGACTATGTATAATAAAAACATACCTAAGTTTTTGTGGGTTTTATGTAAGTGGTTTATCAAGAAAATACAACCCTATCTGGATATGATCCGATAGAGGAGGCTCTAGTATAGATATATTAAGGGTGGAAACCCAGATAAAGAGTTTCGGGCATGACTCGGGATATCCTGGTACACGACAAGAGGTCTTGCTACACTATTGGTTACGACACTCTCAGGGGATATGCTTTGGTAAATTAACAATCTTAGTATGAATCCTTATTAATGGAATTAAAAAAATGCCTCTTAGAATATATGTTTGAAAGTAGATCATGGATAACATAGATTTAATCATATAAATTAATAAGTTAAGGAAATAAAACAAATTTATAAGGCATCTATTTTTGTTCTTGTAACCCCCTTTATGTGGTTAATAGTTTAATGTACTCATCCTATGTCTATATCGGATAAGGTAGAACCTGAATCAAAAAGTGAAATGTAGGGTTATCGTTCAAGATTCCACGCATTCTTTTATATCCCAAAATTTTTTAGAACAATTCCAGAACCAACACAAATCATGGAATTGAAGATGTCGGTGAGTACAGAAAATGGGGAAATCATTGCATCCCATGAATTTAACTCCTCCCCTGTCGTAATCTGTGGATTTAATTTTCCAATTAACCTCGTCATACTCCCTCTTGTGGAATTTGATGCAATTCTTTGCATGGATTGGATTTCCTTATATAGAGCCAACATAAATTGTTGTGAGAGGGAAATCACTCTCCATGTAAAGAATTGACCCCCAAATTCTATACAAGTGAAATGAGGATGATGAATCTTATTTAGATCCATCATCTCAAGTGTGAATATTAATGCCCTATGAGCATGCATATCAGGCTCAGATGATTGAGTCTAAGGAGGAAACCATCCTTGAAGCCGTGCATTTTGTGAGATAATTCGCTGAAGTGTTTCCTGAGGAATTTCTTGGTCTTACTCCTAGAAGAGATGTTGAATTCTCAATTGATCTTATACCTGGGGCGTTTCCAATATTCAATACTACGTATTCAATTGCTATTGTGGAGCTCAAGAAGCTGAAGAAACAACTACAGGAGAATCTGGATAAAGGGTTTATATGCCCAAGTGCTTCACCATGGGGTGTACCATACCTCCTCATCAAGAAGAAGGATGGGTCAATGCACCTTTTCATTCATTATCATTAGCTTAACAAAATAAAGATAAAGAACAAGTATCCTCTACCACAAATTGATGACTTGTTTGATCAGCTGCATGGAGAACAATACTTCTCCAAGGTGGATTTGCAGTCGGGATATTATCAAGTAAGGGTGAAGAAGGATGATATCCCAACACTACTTTTCATACAAGA
This sequence comes from Viscum album, assembly GCA_963277665.1. Classification (NCBI taxonomy): domain Eukaryota; kingdom Viridiplantae; phylum Streptophyta; class Magnoliopsida; order Santalales; family Viscaceae; genus Viscum; species Viscum album. Next base: position 509,395,465 of record OY728141.1, on the reverse strand, counting down.
TACAGGCACTATGAATTCCTAGTAATTCCTTTCGGACTCACTAATGCTCCAGGAATCTTCATGGACTTGATGAATATAGTGTTTAGAAAATTACCTCGAAAAATTTGTGGTAGTCTTTATATATGATATTCTAATATACTCCAAAACCAAGGAGGATCATGAGGAGCATCTATGAATAGTACTAGAGAACTTGAGGAAGAAGAATCTCTATGAAAAGTAAGACAAGTGTGAGTTCTAGTTGAAGGATGTCTCATTCTTGGGATATATCATCATAAGCAATGGAATATCTATGGATCCCTCCAAAACAGATGCAATTGAAGGATGGTCGAAGCCCATATCGGTAATAGATATACTAGATTCTTGGTTTTAGTTGGATATTATTGCCAATTTGTGAGAAAGTTCCCATGATTGTACAACCCTCTTACCAAGATAACTCGGAAGGGACTACAGTTTTCTTGGAGTGATGAATGTGAATAAAGCTTCAAGGAGTTAAAAAGGAGGCTTATCACTGCACCCGTGATCACATTACTAACAGGTGGAGAACATTTTGTGGTATTCAGTGATGTTTCAATGAAGGGCTTGGGATGTGTGTTGATGGAAAATTACAATGTCATTGCCTATGCTTCAAGGAAATTGAAAGTTCATGAGAAGAATTATCCAACACCTGATTTGGAGTTGGATGCGGTGATCTTCGATATAAAAATTTGGTGGCATTATCTCTTTGGGGAGAACTGTGAAATATATACGGACCACAAATGCCTCAAGTATATATTCACATAGAAATAGTTGAACATGTGCCAAAGAAGATGGATAGAGTTGATCAAAGACTGTGATTTCCCAATCCATTAACACCCTGGGAAAGTGAATAAGGTAGTAGATGATCTAAGTAGAAAGGTCCCAGCAATTCTATAATTGATGAGAATTGAGAAGGACCCAATCTTCTTAGATTTGATGAAGATGGACATGGGAATCATAAAGAATGGAACATCATCAATTCTTTCATAAATGATTAATTAATCGTATCTTTTGGAAAGGTTAAAGGATGCTCAAAAGGATGATGTGGGAATTCAGAAGAAAGTGGAAGCTGTCAAAAAAGAAAAATCCATGGAGTTACATGTTAATGAATAAGGAATTGTGTGATTTGGGAAAATACTATGTGTTCCATCAATTCCATAGTTGAAGAAGGAACTTTTGTATGATGCACATAGTTCAAATTTCGTTATTCACCCATTAAACAAAAAGATGTATTGAGATCTCCGAGAGAATTATTGGTGGGATAATATGAAGAAGGAGAAAGCCGAGTATACATCAAAGTGCCTGGTGTGTGAGAAAGTGAAGGCATAGAGGTAGAAGTCTAAGGGGATGATGCAACCATTTCCCATACCAGCATGGAAATGGGATAACATCACCATGGACTTTGTCACTGGAAACCAAAGAAATACAAAGGAAACAATGAAATATGGGTTGTTGTGGGTAGTCTTATAAATTTTTCACACATTATTTTAATTATGTAGGACTTGTCATTGGATCAACTGGAAAGAATGTATATCCAAAAAGTGGGAAGGCATCATGAAGTACCATTATCTATTGTATTCTGTCGAGATCCAAGATTCACCTCTAATTTTTGGAAGATTCCTCCACATGCTTTAGATACTGAGCTGAACTTCAGTACAACTTATCATCTTCAAAATGATGTCCAATCCAAGTGGACTATCCAAACACTTGAGGAAAAGTTGATATCATGTTCCATGGACTTTAAAGGAGGGTAAGACCAACATCTTCCACTGGTTGAATTCTCCTACAACAACAGTTTCCACTCGAGCAATCAAATGGCACTTTATGAAGCCCTGTATGGGAAGAGGTGTAGAAAAATGACATGTTGGGATGAAGTTGGTGAGCTTAAGCTGCAATGACTATAAATTGGTGGATAAATGGTGGAGAAGCGGAAAACCATTTAGCATCATATCAAGGCATCCCAGAGTCAAAAAAAAATTATGAATATAACCATCGACGATACCTTGAGTTTAATGTTGGAGACATGGTATTTCTACGCATATCTTCATGGAAGAAGGTCGTGTGGTTTAGAAAGAAAGGGAAGTTAAGTCCTAGGTACAACAGCCCCTTCAAGATTCTTGATCATGTTGGGGATGTGGCCTATGGACTAGAACTTCCACTTACCATGGCCAATGTACATGATGTCTTTCATTTATCCCTCTTACGGAAGTACATACCAGACCCTTTGTCACGACCCGTCCTCGGGGCCCGTGCTGTGACTACCCCAAGCCCGCCTTCCATAGGCCAGGGGCTGGCGACTAGCACCAAAGGCGTAAAATCCCGATAACTGGGAAGGCATTGCCTTTATAAAAGAAAACAAGCACCACAGAGTACAAGCGGAAGTAAAACACTAAGTACAAAAAGAAGTGCTGAAAAGTAAATGGGCCAGAATACAAACCCAAAAGAAAGTACAACTACAACTGAAAAAGACAACAGCTGGAGGGACGGAAGCGGCTCCTGGGTCGTCCTCCTCGGATCCTACCTGAAAGGTAGGTACAGATGGCGCAGCTCCTCGATCATCCACCACGAATCCTACCTGAAGGGTAGGTACAGATAGCCTCCACAGTGCTCTCGTCCGTCAACCTCCTCCGAGTGTCGTCTCGCCATGAGGTCCACCTCTGGACACTGACTTGTCGTGTAGTCCACCTCCGGGTACCGTCCAGTCCTCGAACACTCGGCCTCCGTCAGCACTGCCTGTCGTCTGCAACCAACACAACGAGGTGCGGGCATAGCCCATGCAGGGGTGAGTATAACGATACTCAGTAGGGACCCCGAGACCCTCAAGGTCTCACTAAATCCAACAAGGATAACCACAAGAAGATCTCAACAGATAAACTCTACTTAGGTATATGCCCATACATATACCTAAGTTATCAAGTAACCCATCTCAATCATGAGGAAACACAAAGGTCAAAAGTCTCAGCTCAAACTAGGATTTTCATTATCGAAACCGTAACTACTGAAGAGCTCCGTCTCTAGAGTGTACAGTGGTCCTGTCACGACTCCGAGGTACTGCGCACTAAACTAAGACTGCTGAGGTACTCCTCCTGTCGAGTACCGCGGGTCTGCGGCCAACTACTGGGCGCTCCGTCCGCTGTGGGTCTGTCGCCAAATACAGGGCGCTCCCCCCAATAGCCTACAAAGGTACTCCTCCTGTCGAGTACAGCGGGTTTGCGGCCAACTACCGGGCGCTCCGTCCGCCGTGGGTCTGTCGCCAAATACCGGGTGCTCCGTCCACTAGGCTAGTCGACCTACTCCAAGTCTAGTCGGTCAAGCAGTCGTCAGGTCTCAGCAGGCTACACGATCTCCGTACTCCGCACTCTCGTCTCTGGGAGGGTCCGCTCCACGAGCTACTGGTCGATACTCCAAGTATCTCAAGGTCCCACAAAGAAGTACCTCAAAGGACCGCCTCGTCATAGGAGTCTCAACGCAACAGACGGCGCGTCAATCGGACGCCCGGTCTGTGAGTTATTAGCCTTTTCGTCCCAGGGGCCCGGTTGGTTTCGTGAGCAAAACCAATCCCGGCTGTATCTCAACTGTACCCCGAACTCCCATAGGGTATACTCATAGGGACCATTACTCAACGTAATCGTCAACGCCGCTGACGGTTCGTCAAACGGACGTCCTGTCTGAAAGTTATCAGCTTTCCCGTTCCAGGGGCCCGGTTGGATTTCGGGTGCGATCCAACCCGGCCACTACCAACTGCATCCAAAACTCGGGCGAAGGATGCCCAAAGTTCCGTATCGTCAACAGGAACTCAACGCAACAGACGACGCGTCAATCGGACGCCCGGTCTGAGAGTTATTGGCTTTTTCGTCCCAGGGGCCCGGTTGGTTTTTAAGGGAAAACCAACCCGACCGTACTCCACCTGCGTCCAAACCTCGGGCGGAGTATGCCAAAAGATCCGTCTCACTTAGAGGAATTCAACGAAACAGACGGCGCGTTAATCGGACGCCCGGTCTGTTAGTTATTGGCCTTTCCGTCTCACACCCACCCTGGGAAACTTCCCAGGAGGTCACCCATCCTGATCCCTGCGCTAGGCCAAGCACGTTTAACTACGGAGTTTTAACTACGTAGGCTCCCGAAAAGGAAGGTGCACCTTGATTATAGTATACCGAAACGACCGTCTCAATCCAAGGATCGCGTTGCCACTGACGGCGGGTCGTTTGGAGGCCCGTGGCTCAAGATACGGCCATTTGAACGAAGTTCATCCGAAAACGGGGGGTACGGGCCTGGACCGACCCGAACCGGGTCGACCCGACCCGGTCCGACCCGGCCGGTCAGACCGGTCTGGTCCGGTTCGGCCGAACGGCTGAAGGCCGTGGCACGCGGGGTGCCGCACCCGCGGCCAGGTGATGCCGCGTTGAGTCGGGACGCGGCTTCAGCCGCGTCCGAGGGCACCGGACCCGCGCGGCCGCGGGTCCGAGGGTGCCACCGCCGCCGCGCGGAGTCGCGGCAGCCAGTCCGGCGGCGCGCCGGGGCGCCGCCGCTCCCGGCTGCCGGCACCGCCGCGCCGGCGGCCCGCACCGCCGGCGAGTTCCGCGGGCCACCGGGATCGCTCCAGTGGTCCGATTTTGTTCCCGCCTACGCCTCTGCTCCTCCCGGGACTCGTCCTTCACTGCGGAATCATCAAACATCCGTTGCGGCACGCTCCGTCGTCGCCCGTCAATTCCGCACAAAATGAAGAACGGCGGAGGGTCGTCGGGCCGTGTTCGTTTGTCCCACACCCTCCGCGTTAGAGATAAACAAACGGGAGAAAACTAAGTTCAACACATGAACGCATATCCGAAACAATTTTTTAATGAAATAAAATTGTTTCATTAACGGGTTCCTCATTTGAACGAAAAAAAACAATTTTAGTAAATTTTAAAATTGTTCACAAAGCCAATTCTTTACTTTTTAAAGAATCAATTACGGGAATATAAAAAGGAAAGGGGTAATTCCCAAAATAAATCCCTACCTCGCCGTCGCTGTCGGATGCGAGGTCGTCGCGGAATTGACCGTCGCGGAAGGAGGTGATCGTCACACCGCGGAAGGGCGTTGCGTCGACGATCTCCGTGGACCAAGAACATACGGATTTAATTAATAATAATTAAATCCATGTTGTTGTTGAAATCCAAAAAAAATAAAAAGAAGCGCAACCCCCTACCTTGGTTGTTGTCGATCGAAGGCTGTCGCGGGGTTGGATCGTCGTGGAAGAAGCGTCGCGAAGGGAGATCCGTTGGCGTCGCGGTACAAGGCTTCACGTTGTCGATCTCCGCAGGTTTGGCGTTCTTCGCGTTCTTCGCGTTCTTCGCGTTCTTCGCATTCTTCGCATTCTTCGCGTTCTTCGCCGAAGAAGAACGCTTTCCTCCAAATCCTCTCCACGCCACAAGTTTCAACCCAAAATAAAATAAGCTTAAGCCTTAATTTATTTACACAACTAAACATTTGAAATTCAAAAGATAAGAAACGAACCATTAATTCGTAGAATTAATTCAACGAAAGAAACAGCTCATTTAATTTACGAAAGAAACAGCCCAATTAAATGGTCTGTTAAGATTTTAAGAAAACGCGTCAGTTGACTTTCATTAAGACGGGTTTTTACGGGTGCGTTTCTTAGCGGAAAGAAACGGCGGGGCTCATGCGGGCCCCACCGCACAAATATCCTACCAAGGGGTAGGATATTTCTGGATAGCATCCTATCCAGTTCAACTCAGTTCAAACCGCCTTTAAGTGGCTTCAAGTGGCTTCCAAGTGGCTTAAGCGAAATAAAATAAAGTTGTAGCAAAATTATTTTATTTCTTAACTTTAAGCCCGAAAATTAAAAACCACACCCGAGCAAACGCAACCCCGGAAGAGGCGTTTCTAAGCGAATACCGGCGCTGCGATTTCATCGGTGCCCTCAGAATTCGATTCCGGGCACCGTTTCAAAAGTTATAAAAACTCGCTCGTCCGTTCACTGAACGCACCCGAGCCAAAACTTCGGAAAATGATTCCGGGCACACCGGGCCTCGGAATCAGGTGCCGTCAGAAACTGCGTTCTGGTAAAATTCCAAAGAAAATTAAGAAAAAAATTTCCTTGAAATTTACGGGTCTTTACATTACTCCCACCACAGGGCTTTACGTCCCCGCAAAGCTTCACCACAAACTTAGGGAAACAAAGCGGTACTGAGTACGCATCTGAGCCTTCCGCTCCCATGTGCTCACCTGGAGGTTCCTGTGCTGCCAATGAAAGTGCACAAGAGGAATCGACCATCCTCCTAGGATCTGCTCCTGTCGATCCTCGATCCCCACATGAACCTCTGTATAAGACACTCATCGCCACCGTCTAGCTCCTCATGGTCGATGATATGCGAAGGGATCGAGCACGTATCTCCTCAGTTGGGATACGTGGAAAATGTCGTGCACCTAGTGCAACTGAAGTGGATGGGTCAAGCGGTAAACCACCTCGCCTACCCAGCTGAGGACCTAGAATGGTTCGTTGAACCTCAGAGATAACTTGCCTCCCAGGCCACATCTCCGTAAACCTCGTCGAGGTGAGACCCGTAAGAAGACGTGGTCGTCATCCTCGAACTCCAGAGGTCTCCATTCCTGTTAGAACTGAAACTCAAAACGACTGCTGCTATGAGGGTAAGGTTGACCGACTCAAGAGTGATCAGTCGCACCCTCCTGTACAAGATTTACCCTGCACTGCCTCGGGTTTCCTTTTCCGCCGACCAAGGAAAACCCATCCCAACGTTTGCCTAAAACCGTCAATTTGAGTATGAACAGTTATTACCCATTCTATACTCAAACTAATGTCGTAAGGCCTCGATGCTACCACCAAGAGATTTTAACCAAAACTCTCGCCTCAAGGGTCTGACCACACTGTCGGCGTAAGTGTGATTATCGAGTCTCCTCCCAAGGTATCTCCAGACGTGAGGGTCAAGTCCACGGCTTACCGGAAACTCTAGGTCTGGAACAAGATTTTTGGAAGCGAGTCATGATTCATATCGACGTCTGTTACTACAGCAGCTAGTAGTAGACATATACTGTCCCTAGAATCATTTCTAGAGCCATTGGGTCACACTCCTTGACCGCATGCAGCCGCACTCTTCCTCCGCCCTCCAGCTCCCTGAGCCTGGCGGGAATAACTAAGGCGGGTGGTTGTAGCATGTTAGGATGTACACCACCTCATGCTGCTCACCTAGATGTGCCTCCACGTCTGCTGCTTTGTAGAATCATCTCTCCTTTAAGCTTCCTCTTCTTGAAACATTTAACACGCCTGATTCTCTAAGACTGGCACTGGTTTCCTATTTCTTACTGCACTGTGCAGTCTTCATCAGCTCCTGGATGAACTGCACCTCCTTTGCATATGATTTGGAAGAGCTGCTAAAATTTCTCCTTTGCCGAAAAGAGAAACCCGGTCTCATCCCCTCTCTAGATGAACCACGCCCATTGCCTAATACAGTCAATCCTGGCATGAAGGATGCATTCATGCCATGGATGACGTCGTAAGGCCTCGACGTAACTACTAAGAGATCCAACTGTCACTCTCGCCTCCAAGGGTCGAGTCACACTGTCGGCATCAGTGTGAGGTCACTGGGTCTCCTCCAGTTGAAATCTCAAAAGTGAGGGTCAAGTCAACAGTTTAACCGGGACCACTCAGTAACATCACAAAAGAGGACAGGAAGGAAAACATCACAAGATAAGTGTCTTTTTATTTTATTGCAGCTCATGGTACAAAGACACAAAAACAACATCAACATGGAACTAGAAGTACAAGAGACGTATCCCCTAGTTCCGCTCCTGTCCACCTGCTCCAGGATCTCTACTGCCTTGGTGGCTCTTCAAAAGCCTATGGATCAACTGTACGAGGAGTCGGACAGTCACGTGCCAGGTGCCCCTTTCCACCGCACGAGTAACACAGTCTGCTTCTGGCACGCCTGGCTCTGACCCCACCCCGGGTGCCCCGCACCACCGGTCCTAAAACCCGAGATCGCCCAACTGCTGGTCTGGTCCTCCTAGACCTCTGCATCATCTGTCTACTTCCCACAGATGACTCGGCTTCTGATCAAAAAACACGCGGCAAAGGCAGCAGCTTCTGAACACGCTCGGGGTGTAGAGCTACTAGCACAAACTCCACCCTGAAGAAGGTCTCGAAGTCTTCCCATGTGAAAGCCATCCCATCGCAAAACTGGAACAAGTGGCTCCACCACCTACCTGCTGCTGCCTGAAGAAGGCTGGCAGTAAAGGTCACCATGAAGTCTGATGGCGTCCCCACTAGCCTGAAGACTCCCACCACAGCATCCAGCCAATCCTCAGCCGCCTGCGGGTCCGTCTCTCCCCCGAACCTGGGTGGCCTCTGGCGCTGGAACTCATGCAGTGCGCGCAAGTAGCGGGCATCGCCTACTGCTGGGGCTGGTGGCATCGGTGGCCCAACGTATGGTAGTACCCCTGGCGCCTCCACTGGTGCCTCAACTACAAGAGGGCCCTGTACCGAAGCCTCGTCACTCGACAGGCTGTCAGCACGCACATCCCTCTAGGCTCTAACTGGTCGTCCGAGAAAAGGCATCCTGAAAGTAACAACGTAACACGGTCAAACGATTATACCTGGTGAGATGACCTAGTTTGAGCTGTTTTAAGGGGGGAAACCTTTGAAAACACACACGCAAACAGTGTTTTCGAGCACAAAGTCGAAAATCAGTTGGCAGGGTCCTGGTGTATGGATACGTCGGCCGCCCGCACCAACACTGGACTCCCTGAACTGAAAACCACACTAGGTACCCTTAACACTATTGCTTCACAGAAAGAAAGATCAGAGTCTGCGGTAGAACCGACCACCTATGATACCAATTTTTCACGACCCGTCCTCGGGGCCCGTGCCGTGACTACCCCAAGCCCGCCTTCCATAGGCCAGAGGCTGGCGACTAGCACCAAAGGCGTAAAATCCCGATAACTGGGAAGGCATTGCCTTTATAAAAGAAAACAAGCACCACAGAGTACAAGCGGAAGTAAAACACTAAGTACAAAAAGAAGTGCTGAAAAGTAAATGGGCCAGAATACAAGCCCAAAAGAAAGTACAACTACAACTGAAAAAGACAACAGCTGGAGGGACGGAAGCGGCTCCTGGGTCGTCCTCCTCGGATCCTACCTGAAGGGTAGGTACAGATGGCGCAGCTCCTCGATCGTCCACCACGAATCCTACCTGAAGGGTAGGTACAGATAGCCTCCACAGTGCTCTCGTCCGTCAACCTCCTCCGAGTGTCGTCTCGCCGTGAAGTCCACCTCCGGACACTGACTTGTCGTGTAGTCCACCTCCGGGTACCGTCCAGTCCTCGAACACTCGGCCTCCGTCAGCACTGCCTGTCGTCTGTAACCAACACAACGAGGTGCGGGCATAGCCCGTGCAGGGGTGAATATAACAATACTCAGTAGGGACCCCGAGACCCTCAAGGTCTCACTAAATCCAACAAGGAAAACCACATGAAGATCTCAACAGATAAACTCTACTTAGGTATATGCCCATACATATACCTAAGTTATCAAGTAACCCTTCTCAATCATGAGGAAACACAAAGGTCAAAAGTCTCAGCTCAAACCAGGATTTTCATTATTGAAACCGTAACTACTGAAGAGCTCCGTCTCTAGAGTGTACAGTGGTCCTGTCACGACTCCGAGGTACTTCTCACTAAACTAAGACTGTTGAGGTACTCCTCCTGTCGAGTACCGTGGGTCTGCGGCCAACTACTGGGCGCTCCGTCCGCTGTGGGTCTGTCCCCAAATACCGGGCGCTCCCCCCAATAGCCTACAGAGGTACTCCTCCTGTCGAGTACCGCGGGTTTGCGGCCAACTACCGGGCGCTCCGTCCGCCGTTGGTCTGTCGCCAAATACCGGGCGCTCCGTCCACTGGGCTAGTCGACCTACTCCAAGTCGAGTCGGTCAAGCAGTCGTCAGGTCTCAGCAGGCTACACGATCTCCGTACTCCGCACGCTCGTCTCTGGGAGGGTCCGCTCCACGAGCTACTGGTCGATACTCCAAGTATCTCAAGGTCCCACGAAGAAGTATATCAAAGGACCGCCTTGTCATAGGAGTCTCAACGCAACAGACGGCGTGTCAATCGGACGCCCGGTCTGTGAGTTATTAGCCTTTTCGTCTCAGGGGCCCGGTTGGTTTCGTGAGCAAAACCAATCCCGACCGTATCTCAACTGTACCCCGAACTCCAATAGGGTATACTCATAGGGACCGTTACTCAACGTAATCGTCAACGCCGCTGACGGTTCGTCAAACTGACGTCCTGTCTGAAAGTTATCAGCTTTCCCGTTCCAGGGGCCCGGTTGGATTTCGGGTGCGATCCAACCCGGCCACTACCAACTGTATCCAAAACTCGGGCGAAGGATGCCCAAAGTTCCGTATCGTCAACAGGAACTCAACGCAACAGACGGCGCGTCAATCGGACGCCCGGTCTGAGAGTTATTGGCTTTTTCGTCCGAGGGGCCCGGTTGGTTTTTAAGGCAAAACCAACCCGACCGTACTCCACCTACGTCCAAACCTCGGGCGGAGTATGCCAAAAGATCCATCTCACTTAGAGGAATTCAACGAAACAGACGGCGCGTTAATCAGACGCCCGGTCTGTTAGTTATTGGCCTTTCCGTCTCACACCCACCCTGGGAAACATCCCAGGAGGTCACCCATCCCGATCCCTGCTCTAGGCCAGGCACGCTTAACTACGGAGTTTTAAATATGTAGGCTCCCGAAAAGGAATGTGCACCTTGAGTATAGTATACCGAAACGACCGTCTCGATCCAGGGATCGCGTTGCCACTGACGGCGGGTCGTTTGGAGGCCCGTAGCTCAAGATACGGCCATTTGAACGAAGTTCATCCGAAGACGGGGGGTACGGGCCCGGACCGACCCGGCCTGACCCCCCCGGGAGTCGGCCGAACCGGGTCGACCCGACCCGGTCCGACCCGGTCCGGTCCGGCCTGGGCGCGGCCCGGCCGGTCGGACCGGTCTGGTCCGGTTCGGCCGAACGGCTGAAGGCCGTGGCACGCGGGGTGCCGCCCCCGTGGCCAGGTGATGCCGCGTTGAGTCGGGGCGCGGCTTCAGCCGCGTCCGAGGGCACCGGACCCGCGCGGCCGCGGGTCCGCGGGTGCCGCCGCCGCCGCGCTGAGTCGCAGCGGCCTGTCCGGCGGCGCGCCGGGGCGCCGCCGGCGAGTTCCGCGGGCCACCGGGATCGCTCCGGTGGTCCGATTTTGTTCCCGCCTACGCCGCTGCTCCTCCCGAGACTCGTCCTTCACTGCGGAATCATCAAACATCCGTTGCGGCACGTTCCGTCGTCGCCCATCAATTCCGCACAAAATGAAGAACGACGGAGGGTCGTCGGGCCGTGTTCGTTTGTCCCACACCCTCCGCGTTAGAGATAAACAAACGGGAGAAAACTAAGTTCAACACATGAACGCATATCCGAAACAATTTTTTTATGAAATAAAATTGTTTCATTAAAGGGTTCCTCATTTGAACGAAAAAAAAACAATTTTAATAAATTTTAAAATTGTTCACAAAGCCAATTCTTTACCTTTTAAGGAATCAATTACGGGAATATAAAAAGAAAAGGGGTAATTCCCAAAATAAATCCCTACCTCGCCGTCGCTGTCGGATATGAGGTCGTCGTGGAATTGACCGTCGCGGAAGGAGGTGATCGTCACACCGCGGAAGGGCGTCGCGTCGACGATCTCTGTGGACCAAGAACATACGGATTTAATTAATAATAATTAAATCCATGTTGTTGTTGAAATCCAAAAAAAATAAAAAGAAGCGCAACCCCCTACCTTGGTTGTTGTCGATCGAAGGCTGTTGCGGGGTTGGATCGTCGCGGAAGAAGCGTCGCGAAGGGAGATCTGTTGGCGTCGCGGTACAAGGCTTCGCGTCGTCGATCTTCGCAGGTTTGGCATTCTTCGCGTTCTTCGCGTTCTTCGCGTTCTTCGCGTTCTTCGCCGAAGAAGAACGCTTTCCTCCAAATCCTCTCCACGCCACAAGTTTCAACCCAAAATAAAATAAGCTTAAGCCATATTTTATTTACACAACTAAACATTTGAAATTCAAAAGATAAGAAACGAACCATTAATTCGTAGAATTAATTCAACGAAAGAAACAGCTCATTTAATTTACGAAAGAAACAGCCCAATTAAATGGTCTGTTAAGATTTTAAGAAACGCGTCAGTTGACTTTCATTAAGACGGGTTTTTACGGGTGCGTTTCTTAGCGGAAAGAAACGGCGGGGCTCATGCGGGCCCCACCTCACAAATTTCCTACCAAGGGGTAGGATATTTCTGGATAGCATCCTATCCAGTTCAACTCAGTTAAAGCCGCCTTTAAGTGGCTTCAGGTGGCTTCCAAGTGGCTTAAGTGAAATAAAATAAAGTTGTAGCAAAATTATTTTATTTCTTAACTTTAAGCCCGAAAATTAAAAACCACACCCGAGCAAACGCAACCCCGGAAGAGGCATTTCTAAGCGAATACCGGCATTGCGATTTCATCGGTGCCCTCAGAATTCGATTCCGGGCACCGGTTCAAAAGTTAGAAAAACTCGCTCATCCGTTCACTGAACGCACCCGAGCCAAAACTTCGGAAAATGATTCCGGGCACACCGGGCCTCGGAATCAGGTGCCGTCAGAAACTGCGTTCTTGTAAAATTCCAAATAAAATTAAGAAAAATATTTCCTTGAAATTTACGGGTCTTTACACCCTTCACGTGTACTCTCTTCATAGGTAGTACATCTAGAGGATGATCTTTCTTACGAGGAGCAACCAGTGAAGATCTTAGATCATAGAGAAAAAGTTATACGAAATATGAAAATTCCCCTCATCATGTTGTTGTGGTGAAACCACAAGTTTGAAGAATTGATGTGGAAATTGGAGGAAGTGATGAAGAAAATTTACCCACATTTGTTTTATAGTTGGAAAAGGAAAATTTGAGAGCTAAATTTTATAAGGGGGAAGAATGTAACAACCCAAACTTTCATTAAAGTAAATTTTTCTTGATCCAATTAAATGTTAATTATGGTTATATAAAATGTGAACTTCATTGGTTTTATGTTTCTGGATTTTAAAATACCGTTATGAATTGTGAGAATTTCTAATATAGTTTTTTAACATTGATCACATGATTTGTATAAATATAGGGCTTTAACAAATTCAATTTACTCAGAAAAAGGATGAAATGGCCTCATCCAATAGACTTTCCCCATACAAATCCCATTTGTTGGAGCTCGGAATGGAGGTGGCGTCATTGGGATTCACTATAAACCAATCCCAAGCCGAGCTTGAACATGTTAAGCTTGAGCGGAACTGACTACGGGAGAAATTGAAGTTAATAGGGATTACCACCCGAGGGATGTTATCCGAGCCACCCAAAGAGTCTTTCACCATCGCACACCTAACCATTCAGTATTATTCGGGTGTTATAAGGGGTTATATATCAAGACATTCTCACTATGACTATGTACATTATTTTGGTATAATGAATGTGCATTCATTTTTTTATTGTAACTTTGTAATTAGTTTTTAAAGCACAAATAGTAATTTTAGTTAATATTAAAATAAGAAATCAATTTTGTTGAATTGATGGATTTTTGAGTTAAATAATATTTTAATATAACAATATTATTAAATTATATTATATTAAATATAAATTATCATATTATTTTATAAATGCAAGTATAATTTTTATTAAGGTTTGAAAATTGTTTTTGTCAAACCCCATGAGTTTTCGGTTAATGGAGGATTTTATTTTAAAAGTAAAAAATTCACATATTTATAAAATTATTTAGATAAAATGAATATTATTTTTTTAATTAGGATGTCGAAAATATTCAACGGTGAATTTTTCATAATTTTCTGAGACAATTGAATTTTTTGGGTAAAAATTAAATACTGTTTAAATATATAATGTGTTTTATGACATCATAATTAACCGATAGTGATTTAATAAAATACTATAATCATTAATTTCGGCCAATATATTTATTATAATTAAAATAATGTTGTTTTATATTTGATTGATTTATTTTACAAAGTTTCGTGGACCCTCCAAGACTTATAAAACATTTTTTCTTTCTAAATTTTTTTCCTTGAGAGTGTGACTCAACTCCACATAAGCAACCCTATTATTATAAAAAGTTCATCCATTTTCCTTAAAAGATATTGTTTTCCAATACCCTTTTTCAAAAACCATGGGCAAAAACCATGGTCTGGTTTGTGGTATTGATTAGTTTAATGTGAGGTCTCCCAAACCTAAATAATAAATAATTTTCTTTTCATTCCGTATATAAACCCACCCAAGATCCCACTTCCTCTTGACTTAATGACTTTGGAGTTCCAAAAACCCCTGACCTCCTCTCTCTAAAATCCTTCCAAGGTTTCCTAAGCTCCCAAGAATCCCCAAGCTCCCAAGAATACTCTCTTAAGCCTCTCCCAAGACTTTGGGATCACACTTCCAAGTAAGGGATTTCTTCCTTTCCCATTTTGGTCAAGTTTTCTTTAGGTTGTTATTCCATTTTGTTTTCAATTACAAATTATGGGGTATGATTTCTCACCTCCCGCATACTTTTCTCTTTATGTTTGGATGATGGGATACCCCTTTCTCTCTCATTAAAGTCTCCCTTGTACACCTGTTACCATGCAGAAATTTCTCGAGGGATTTCTCTCTCCTCTTTTATATCAAAGTAATTCTTTTTAATTATGCATCTAAATTACATTTAATTTGTTGGTACATGTATCTATATGACCTCATTATTGTCTATTTCTTGTAAATATTATGAGACACCCCTTTATCTCTCATAGACCATTTTTATGAGTTCTTAATTCACGTTGTTATGCTGGCGAAATTGCACTATGATTTTCCAATCCAATGTCATTGTGTAGTGAATACCATGCCTATTTCTCTATCAAGGGTATTCACCTTTATAAAAATTTACTTATTTATTATAAAGATTTATATATGTATTCAACATCCCTTTATCATGGAATAAATGATGATGATCGATTCCATGTTATATGATCCATGTGGAACACTTATGCATGAAATAAAATGTTTAGGAAGGGTGCACCCTAATAGCGCTCCAATACATTGGGTAAAGTATAGTATCATGATACGTAATGTGAAATGGGTGTTAACTCATTCTATTTCATGTTCAACGAGGTTTTACTTGTGCTTCATGTGTAATGTGGGTTTACTCATGCTCTATGTGCAATGAACATTGGCTCATGCTAATTCCATGTTAAGAGTTGTTGCCACATTTCCATATTATGATTATCATGCTTTATCATGCCTTTTTGTTCATGTTTCTCTTGTGCTCCATTGGTATTCCTATTGTCTAACATGTATTGTATTTCTCTTCTTATTCCATGTTTATTCCCTTACTGGGATTTATAGCTCACCCTTTTCTTATGCATGTCCTCAGGTTATCCCATGCAATGCTTTGTACGAGGGAATGTAGTGGTCATGTAAAAAAAATTTCAATAATGATGTTGTATTTTTTGGTTTTAAGTTGTTATGTAATGGTCCTAAGACCCAAACACACTAGACCTCTCGATCTTCTATATCATATCAAGTGACGTTTACATAATAAATCATGTTTAAGTGTGTAATAAAAATAAAGGTTATTATAGGACCAAATGGTCAATATCAAATAAACATGGGAAAACATCCATAGCATGACAAAGACAAACCTATTCACAATCATAAATCCTCTACTCAAGCACACAAGGCATATCAAGAAATAACAGGGTTAAAAACCATAAACACGCAATACCCCAAATAAGGGTATTGAGAAATTTTCCACATATATCTAAAAGACTAACTACAGAAAGGCACAAAACACCTACCTCGGTGTTGTATGGATGATATACATGAACAGCTCAGGCCACTATGATCGTACATCAGCCTCCCTCTCCAAGGTCTTGTTCTGTAATCACCTGTGCTGCTATAGCACTCATACCAGAGGAACAGACCATCCAAGGAGAACCCTCCCACTTCGATCAAATATCCGAATAGGATGCTCCTTGAACAAGGCGTCCCCCTCTAACTCAACCTCCTCGGGTTGGAAAACATGAGACGGGTCTGAGATGTAATGTTGGAGGTGAGAAACGTGGAAGACATCATGCATATCCCAGTACCTCTGAGGTAACTAAAACTGATAGGGAACTGATCCAACTCTCTCCAACACCTCGAACAACCTGATGTGCCTCGGTGAAAGATTTCCCTGGCTCATAATCCTCCTGTGTCCCAACCATGATGTGACATGTAGAAAAACCTGATCTCCGACCTCGAACTCCAAATTTCATCTACGTAGATCAGCATAGAAATTCTGTCCTGAGCATGTAGTTTCCATACTCATGTGAATCAACTCTATCTGTAATGTGGTCTCCTGGACAAGACTAGGTCCCAACATAGCTTCCTCTCCTACCTCCAACCAGTATACAGGTAATCGGCATGGCCTACAATACAAACCCTCAAAAGGTGCCATCTGAATACTTGCTTGAAAAATATTATTGTAGGAAAACTTCAAAATAGGAATGTACTTCTCCCACGAACCTCCAAAGTCCCGGATGCATGCTCCATGAATGTCCTCAAAAACATGAATCGTACGCTCGGACTGGCCATCATTCTAGGGGTGGAAAGTTATACTCAAAAGTACATTTGTACCCAAATCCTTCTGTAATCCCTGCCAATCATGAGAAGTAAAAAAATCATCCCTATCAGAAACAATGGAGTATGGAAATCAATTTAAACGTACAATACCTCAGATGTACAACCTTCCTAGCTCATCAAAAATCAAAGTCTCCTTGATCGGTTATAAGTGAGAAACCTTTATGAGTCTGTCAATGACAACCCAAACTACAACATTCCCTCAAGGTGACCTCGGTAACCCTATACTGAATTCCAACGTGACATCATTCCACTTCCACTCGGGAATGGGTAAGTTCTGCAAAAGTTATATTGGTCGTTGATTCTCTGCCATTACCAACTAACAGGTGGAACACCTCATGAAAAATCCACCAACATCTATCTTCATACCTGGCCACCAATACTAGTTTTGTAGATCTTGATAAATCTTGGTGAAACCATGATGAACTGCCCAAACTGAGGTATGAATGTCCCGAATGAGTACCTCACATATGTCTAGTGATACCCATGCACGCCCTTGGAAATTCAAGATCTAATCCTCACCAAAAGTCCATCCCAAAATAGGTTCCTCTCCTATCATACTCTCCTGTATCACTAGGAATTCAGAATTTGATAGATGCCTCAATTTCACTCAATCATGTAGATTAGAGGTAACAGCTGTGGAAGAAAGGAAAGTCTGCCCCTGTCTATCATGCCCCGCCAAATGCATCTCAGATAACAGAGCCATAAGCTGCCACTCACTGCTAGATTTTTGAACTGCTTGAATCTTAGTCCTTCTGCCCAACACATCAGCCACAACATTTTCTTTCCCATGCATATAGGCAAGCTCAAAATTAAAGGACTGAAGGTACTTGACCCACTTTTTTTGTCTCATATTTAGATCGTGATGCATGAAGATATACTTGATAATTTTTTGGTCAGTGAAAAACACAAAATTTTCTCCAAGAATATAATGTTTCCAATTACATAAATCATGAAAAGGTGAATCCAACTTGAGATCGTGCATCGGGTGTTTCCTCTCATGTGGCATTAACTGGTGAGACCCATATGCTACAACTCCTTCCCCCGTATTAACACATATCCCCTCCTGATACTTTGATGCATACCAATACACAATAAAACTCTTTCCTAGCTCTGGAAATACTAGTATTTGTGTTGAAGTCAACCACCTTTTCAGCTCCTAAAGGGCTGACTTGCAAGAATTTGACCATAAGTACTTCGCAACCTTCTTAGTGAGCCACTTAAGTGGCACTTCTATGCATGAAAAGTCCTGTATAAGGTGTTTATTGTATCCCACTCTCCCTAGAGAACTATTTACCTCAAATATGTTCTTCAGATTCTCCCAGGAAACTATTGTTCTCACTTTTTCTAGGTCTACTGAGAATACTGTCTCTAAGATAACACGACCCAAGAAGTGAATTTGGTCCATCCAAAAGTGCCATTTTGAGAGCTTAGCATATAAATAATCCTCTCTCGGTGTACTCAAGATGATCTCAAGATGGGGGACATGGCCATTAAGAGTGTGAGAGTACACCAAGATATCATCCACAAAGACTACTACAAAATAATCAATGTTTGAATAGAACACTCGGTTCATCCATGCCATAAAGACTATAGGAAAACCTGTGAGACCGAAAGGAATAACCACATACTCATATAGACCATACATGCTCCAAAAGTCTGTAAGAGGCATATCAAATGGTCTAACCTGCAACTGATGGTAAACGGATCTCAAGTCAATCTTTGAGAAAACTCCGGTTCCTCGAATCTAATCAAAGAGATCATCAATCCTCGGCATGGGATATCAGTTCTTAATCATCAACTAGTTCAGTTCTCTATAATCCACAAAAATTTAGAGGGTAACCTCTGCCTTCTTCGTAAAAATGACAGTTAAACCCCAAGGAGAAGTATTGGATCATATGAAACCCTTTCCCTACAACTCGTCCTCCTACTTCTTAAGCTCCTACAACTCTGCTAAAGCCATCTTATTAGGAGGAATGGACACCGATACCACTAACACATTCCTGTTGTGTGGTGTGACAAAAACAAATATAACATAAGTAAAAATGTATTATAGTGGGTTACCTAGGTTTTCTCTAGAGAGAAGTGCTCAACAATAATGTTTGACACTTAAAATAAGAGAAAGAAGTGATGTTGTGTTTGAAATTGTTTGATTAAGATAATACCAGAAAGAAACTAAATAAAGTATAGAAATTAAGTGAAAGTTTTAAAACAAATTGAAATATGATGTGATTTAAATTAGTGATATGAAATGGTGACCAGGTTAGGTTTGGTTTTCCAATTGTAATTCTATCACAGTTCATATTTCCCAATTCTATTCTGCAAAATTGTTAAGAGTGAGAATCCACAATCGTTTCTTCTCACTCGCTTGGTCAAATAAAAATGTTAGAATAAACCTTACTAAAACCTCATATTGGTATAATATCTTTATAATGTGTAATAGAGTTGTAGTGAATACCCCCAATTATCTTAGGCAATTTCCAATCATGTCTTGTTTATCCCAAGAAATCAAGAGCATTCACTACTCCTCACACACGTACCGGTGATCACAAAGTACTTCACCACTAAGTCCTAGTATATTCCATCATTTATAAACCCGAACCTAGTGGAGGTGGATATTGATCATTTACCAAATATAAATAAAAACAAAATCTAAAATTAGATACAAACGTACATGATAATAAAAACTGTGATAAGAAATTGAAATTGATTCGCATAATATAAAAGAGTATTTTAAAACATTAATAGCAAGAACTCGTGAAATAAAAAATAGAAAACCTCTCCTTCCCCAATAACATAGAATTTTACCCCACCATGGTAAGGCTAATTGTGAATAATGGGAAATAATAACACATTAAAATATTAATAAGAGGAAAATAAAGAAAACAAACAACAGAAATTTGATCTTCCAGAATCAGTCCTCGAGAATTTTTCCTCTGTTATCACCACCAGCCGGCCGAAACTCATGGAGGTCCCTTATTATAGAATGTTGGTAATGAAGTTTTATATCAAACCTAAAAATATTAGAGTCATTGGACAGGTAAAATAATGATATGGACGAATAAATGGACATTACATTTATGGCCTCCAAAAACTGTTTCACCCACTCCACTTAGACGCGCCCAAAAGATGCCTTGTTGAGCTTCATATTTTATCAAATTTTTGGTGAACCGTAATTTGAATGTCCCCTATCGACACCAGTAGGAATATTCACATTAAAAGTTCTGATTAATGAGATATTCTATATTTAATGTAGTGGGGTCCATTCTGCGAGCCAAACTGATTTCTCTAATTTATTTATTTTTCTGTACCATTGTGTTTCCAATTAGGTCTTGGTCCAGAAGACATATTTGAATCTCATGAGCATATGAAGCCTAAAGAAATATTCACTTAAGTTGGACCAATATATTAAATGTTATTCCTGAAAAATAGAAGCTATATAAAACTTTCAATTTTACCGAATTACCCCATTTTCACATTTAAGACAAAAATACACCAAAAACACATAAATGATGCAGATACACACAAATTGAATAATTGAGAGGGATTAAATCATTGAAAAAATATTATTAATATTGAAAATATCAACTCTATAAATTCCCCCACACTTTTCACTTGGACTCCTATACAAGTCAAAATCAAAATTAGATCAATGTAAATTAAAATCACATATCCATGAGATCCACCATTTTGAAAACAAGAAACAAAATATATCATGCCTCCTCAAACTATATTATTTCACATTATTAATTTAACATCATTAAATATATTTACTCTTAATTTCTCCTCCCATGCCCACAAAACACTTACCTAACAATCATTATCTCTCATCAGACAAATTTCAATTTTTTTAACAATGTCTTTCTCATCCAAAATCATACAAGGGTCGCCATAGGTTTGAAAAATCCCTACATCTCCACTCGATTTGAGTCAAAGAAATATGTTTATAATGATAAGATTTCAAGGTTTTGTGTGTATTTAGTTTGGTAGGATTTATATGTAAAATTTTTGAGGATGAATGAAGAGGGCTTGGCTCTTTTTGAAAAAAAAACTGCATTACTCTAATTTTCTCACAAGTATGGCCTCCTAATCACTCCCCTTAGTAGAAAATAAGCTTCTTCTTCATGGAATATCAAGGAATGATCACATACTTAATAATTTCTATATCAAACATTTCAGTATTCTCAAGTATAATATTTCTTGAAAGCTCTTGAAAAGGCAGAGCTTTTTTTCTTCATTACAAGCTCTAGAAAGGCACAACTTCTCTCATCGAGAAAGCTCCAGAAAAGGCATAGCTTTCAGCAGAATTATTTTTTTCCAAGAAATAACATCTCTTCAGCATTTTATTTTCCACCCAAAGTTTTAGAAAATAATCTAACACAACACAAGACATATTCCCCCACACATAAGTTCAACTAAATCATGCAATTTCACTTCAAGAGTAGGTTGGATATGGAAAATTTTCTTGTAATGTTGCTAACCAAATAGGGTATTCGTATATTCTATGGGCTAAAAGAATTAAATTTACTAGATAGTTCAGAATGAAAGGGATTATCTTGAAAATGGGGCCTTCAAACCAAACAAATGCCTCAATCATTTAAAACACATGTACCCCAAGCCCTCAAGTTTTGAAAGGAATAAATCAAATTGTGGTTAAAACAAGGATGGTTTGGTTCTCTCAAGAAGTGAGGTGAATGTAAATAATATGATAAAATAGTTTCATAAGCCTCATAGGAATGTGATTTCAAATAAAAATACCATGATATATGGCACGGGATTCAAAAAACAGAGTATTTACCGTGAAATTCCCAAAGAATTGAACTTGAAACAGTATCATTTTCAGCATTCATTTAAGCTCAGTTTCATGGAATAAATTATTCTCTCATGGACATGGGTTTAAAATAAGTCAAAGATAATCATTTCAGCACAAAAGTTTCAAAAACACACAAAAATTGAAAAATATATAAACAAAATTTGAAATACACACATGTTTTTAAAACAAATTGGAAAACAAAAAACACATAAAAATCCTAAAATACAAATGTTCCCTCCCCCAGACATAAATGATGATTTGCTTGAAATGCATTCAAATGGATTTAACACAAAGTAATATTTGAAATTGAATCACAATGATCAAGAAAATATAAAACAAAGTTACGACCTGATGGAGTTTATTGATAAATAGGTTGGAGGAGTGTGATCTCCTCCATTGGATCAGTTGGCATGGTCCCAAGGAATTTCTTAATATCTTGGCCATTAAGAGTGAATAGATCCTTTTATCCATCCATAACAATCTGCACATCACCAAAAGGATATACATGAGTGACTATAAATGCACCTTCCCACCTGGAACGAAGTTTACCTTACATCAGCTTGAGTCTTGAATTGAATAACAACACTTTGTCTCCATGATGAAAGTATTTTGGTTGGATCAGTTTGTCATGATCCACTCTTTTTCTCTCTTTGTAAATCCTGGAATTTTCAAATTCTTGCATTCTACTTTCTTCCAGCTCCTGTAACTGAAATCTTCTCTCTTTCCCAGCACTTGCAAGATCCAGATTCATCTTCCTCACAGCCTAGTAAGCCTTGTGTTCCAATTCCATAGGTAGGTGACAACATTTCCCATAAATCAACATATAGGGACTCATTCCAATTGGGGTTTTGTAGGCTTTCCTTCAAGACCATAATGTGGATTCCAACCTTTGGCTCCAATCCTTCCTATTTGGATTAATATTCTTTTCCAAAATTCCTTTAATTTCCCTATTGGACACTTCATCTTTCCCATTAGTCTAGGGATGATAGGGAGTTTATGTTTTGTGATGTACCACATACTTCTTCAACAAAGACTCCATTCTCCAATTGCAAAAGTGAGTCCCTTGATCACTAATTATGGCTTTGGGAACTCCAAACCTTCAAAATATGTTAGCCCTGACAAAATCGCAAACAACTTTTTCATCGTCAGTCCTTATGAATTTTTCTTCAACCCATTTGGAAACATAATCAACAGTATGAAGAATATATGAATTTACAAATGACATTAGGGAAGTTAATATAAAATCTATCCCCAAACATAAAAAATTTCACAAAAAATAATTTTCCTTTAGGGCATTTCTTGTATCTTTGAAATATTTCTTCTAAACTGACATTTTTCACACCGTTTTCAAAATTCATGAGAATATTTGGAAATTGTTTGGCCAATAATGTCTAGATTCTAAAATTTTCTTTTCTGTCTTTTGAAGTCCAAAGTGGCCTCAACAAGCTAATGTGTGACAAAACTTAATGATAGATTGAAATTAATTTTTAGGAAAACATCTTCTTATCATTTTGTCATTGCAATTCTTCCAAAGAAATGGATCATCCCAGATGTAATATTTAGATTCAGATTTCAATTTGTGAATTTTTTGAGAATTAAAATGAGATGAGACCTGAGATGTTTCTAGATAATTTACCATGTGAGCATACCAAGGCACTTATCATTCAATCAAGTAAAATTTATCTCCTGGAAGGCGATCATTTAGTCATTCAGTGTCTAGAATTTCAACTTCAGCGGTGTTGGGTAGTCTACTTAAATGATCAGCCACTTGGTTCTCAGGTCTCTTCTTATCTTTGATTTCTATGTTGAACTCTTGAAGTATCAGCATCCATCTAACTAGCCTCAGTTTTTCTTCAGCATTTTTCATCAAGTTCATAAGAGCTGTATGATCAGAAAACACAATGACTTTAGTTCAAAGAAGATATGAACTAAATATTTCTAAAGCAGAAAACAACTGTTAAAAACTCTTTTTCTGTTGTTCTGTAGTATAATTTAGATGCATCTAAGGTCTTTGAGGCATATTCAATGACTGGTGGCCTGCCCTAAATTCTCTGAGAAAGTATTTCTCCAACTACTTGGTTTGAAGCATCACAAAGTAGCTCGAATGGTTCTTCCCAATTTGGTGGTTGCATTACTGGTGGTGTAATCAATCTCATTTTCAACTCATCAAAGGATTCTCTACATGAACCATTGAGATCGAAATCAGAATCATTCAATAGTAATCTATAGAGAGGGAGAGAAATCTTATAGAAATCTTTGATAAACCTCTTTTAGAATCATGCATGTCCTAAAAATGATCTAACATGTTTCACAAAATTTGGGTACAGAAAAGAATTTATCACATCAATTTTTGATTTTTCAACTTTAATTCCTTTCTATGAAATGACATTCCAAAGGAAAATTTCTCTCTAACCCATAAAAGGACACTTTTAAAAATTCAAAAAAAGGTTCTTTTTAATGCATGTTTTTACAACTTCTTCAAGATTTTTCAAGAAATGGTCAAAAGAATTTCCAAAAACTATGAAATCATCCACGAAAACCTCCAAGAAATATTCAATGTGATCAAAAAATATACTTACCATACACCTCTGAAATGTATCTAGGGAATTACACAATCTAAATGGAATATTTTTTTATGAAAAAGTACAGAATGGACAAGTAAAGGTAGTTTTCTCTTGATCCTCATGGGCAATGGGTACTTGAAAAGAACCTAAAAATCCATCCAAAAAGACATAATGAGTTCTACTAGCCAACTTCTCTATAATCTTGTCAATAATAGGGATAAGGAAATGATCTTTTCAAGTGACTTGATTCAACTTCCTAAAATCTATGCATACACTCCAGCTATTCTGAATTCTCACAGGGATTAATTCATTATTTTCATTCCTCACAATAGTTAGCCCAATTTTCGTTGGGACTACATGGATGGGGATAACCCATTTTGAATATAATATGGGATAGATGATCCCATATTCTGAAAGCTTCTTAGTCTCTTTTTTCACAAGCTCTATTAGGGTGGGTTTTAGCCTCCTTTGGGATGTCTGATAGGTTTGGAATCTCCCTAAAGACAAATTCTATGTGAGAAAATTTTTGGGTTAATTCATGGGATATCACCTAATCTCCACCCTATTTCTTGTACATTCTATCTCAAGAGCTCATTAAATGATTTTTCTTGAGTTTCAAATAGATTATTTTCAATTTTTATGGATAATCTCTCTCCCTCCATATTGTAAACATATTTTAAATTAGTAGGGAGTGGTTTTAATTCTAGATCAGGAGGATGGTCAGGGGAAGAAACTAAATTGAGGTTCCCCACATCCAATGGTTTGACATCCTGCACATAAGAAATTGTATCGTCTTTATCATTATTTATCAAATTGTCTGTGAAATCAGATTTTACCTCTTCTTCCAATAGAAAATTAGAATCTCTAGGATTTTGAGCATCCATATGTTTGGTGATATTTTGAATGGAAAAATTATCTCCTTATGATAAGAATTCATGAAACATACCAAATTCTTCAATTGGATCTGTACCATCTTCATGGGAGAGTGTTTAGAGTGAATGATCATCTAATGGGTGCCTCATGGACTCAAAAATATTGAAGTTGATAGTGTTCCCTCCAAACTCCTTTGTAAGTGTCCCTTCATGGACATTGATGATGGTTTTGGACGTCTTCAAGAATGGTCTCTCCAAAATGATGGGAGAGTGTGATGGGATTCTATCATCTTCCATATTCAATACATAAAAGTTAGTAGGGAATAAAAGATCTTTGACTTTTACCAAGACATCCTCCAGAACTCCTACTTGGAAAACTGTGGATCTATTTGCAAGAAGGACCACCACTCTTATGGGATTCAAGTCTCCCATCTACAATGAAGTATATAAAGAGTGAGTCAATACATTAATTGATGCACCTAAATCAAACAAAGTGTTAGAGAAATTCAACAAACCAATGGTGCTTGGAATAGAAAACATCCCTAGATATTGACATTTGGTTGGAAATTGTGTTGTGATAAGGGCTGAGACACATTTTCCCAAATTGATCCACTCATTCCATTAAAGTCTCCTATTCTTGGTGCAAAGATCCTTCAAAATTTTAGCATACTATGGATTTTTTTTGATTTCTTCAAGCAGAGGTATGTTGATTTCACCTTTTAGGAAGGTGTCCAGAATTTATTTTTCCAGTGTTTCTTCTTATAGCCTCTTTAATTCAACAATACTTGATGAAAATGGTTGTGGAATATCTTTCATCTCCCTTCGTTGCCTTAAAAATAGTGTTTTGTGCTTCTTCTTCCTTGGCCTATCCTTATCCTCCTCCTCTTTATTATATTCTTCCCGATGAATTTTCATAGAATATTCATCATTTCTGACTTCATTCTCTCCCTGATCAGGTACTCTTGTTTCATGTTCAATGGTGGATGGTGGTGGTAGTTATTTTACACTTCTTGTATTTATAATACCAACATTATATTTTGGGTTTGGGATCATTTATTAAGGTAGTTTACCTAGATTTTTGGTCAGAAAGTCCCTGAGACTTTCAAACTTGTTGGAAAAATCTTTAACAGTGTATTTAAGTCTTTCAAACTCATATTTTTCTTAGTTTTGAATTGGTGGTTTTGTACTGGTGGATTGATGATCATAGGGTCTTTGGAGAGTGGTAGGTTTTTGGTAAGAAGTCTGGTTTTAAGATTGTTTCTGTTGAAATGGTGGTGGATTCTGGAATTGATTCTAGAATAGTGGATGGTTTTGAAACTGGTTTTGGTATGGGGGTCTACCTTGATTCTACTAATTTCTAAAACCTTATTCGACTTGGTTAGGATCTCTCCATCAATTATTTTGTTGGAAAATCCTTGGATGAAAGGATGCTTCATATGTTTCTATTCCCTGTATTTCCAAACATTGGTCAGTAAAATGATAAGGTGATGAGCATAAACCACATACCATAGTTGGCGCTTGTTGGTAACTAACATACTTCAAGGACATATACCTCACCATACTAGTTAGCTCTTCAGTATTAGTTTATAATAATGGTAATGGATAAGAATTTTGTTCCTCATGAATACCTCTTCTTCCAATACCTTTTTTTTCAAATTGCTGCGAGTTTTGGGAAATATTTTCAATCAAGCCCTTGGATTCTTATGGTGACTTGTCAATAAGTGCACCTCCAGATGATGCATCATGAAGGTTTCTATCATTGTCCATTATTCCTTGAAAAGAGAATAAATGAAAGTGATGTTCCTCAACAACTTGATGCAGACACCTGGAAAATATCTTATTAAAATACTCCAAGTACTCGTAAAGGGTTTCTCTAGATGATGGTCATATGGCGTAGATTTCCATCCGAATGGTTATGATTCTAGAGGTGGGGAAGAATAATTTCTTAAAAAATCTTACCAGGTCATTCCAGTCGTGCATGTCTCCTGGTTGTAGGTTGTACTACCATTCTTTTTCAGCCCCATCCAATGAAAACAGAAATGCATTCCACTTAATCTGCACCTCAGTAACTCCACAGGGTCAAAAAGTTGAGCAAACATGTGTGAACTCTTTAATGGGTTTTTTTGGATCTTCACCTACCAAACCATGAAACATTGGAAGAAAAGGAATCATATTAGGTTTCATTTTAAAATCATTTTGTAACACTGGCATGACAAGTTGATTATTTTGATTAAGGAATTGTGGGGCACATAAGTCTCTAAGAGTTAGGTTTTGATTTTCAGCCATGATGACAGGCTCAGAGTGATCACTATAAGTTTCACTTGAGTCTACAAGGGTAATTTCTTTAAATTCATATTGAAAATTAATGTTTCAAATTCTATTCAACGTGGTTCTTTATATTTCAAGATCTATGGGTAAAGGATCGTTTTTGAGGTTCTAGCCATGTAATTTTGAAGAGAAAATATGAGAAAGGAGAAAAGAAAAGAAAAGAAATGTTGGCGCTACCTCCTCGGCAACGTCACCATGTTTTGACACGTGCCTTTCATGGGGTATCAAAAAAAAATATAACCTATGTTAAAATGTATTATAGTTGGTTACCTAGGTTGTCTTCAGAGAGTAATTCTCAAAAATAATTTTTTACACTTAAAATAAGAGAAAGAAGTGGTGTTGTTTTTGAAATTGTTTGATTTGGAAAATACAAGAAAGAAACTAAATTAAGTAAATAAATTAAGTAAAAGTTTTAAAAAAAAATTGACAAATGGTTTGATTTAATTTAGTTATATGAAATGGTGATCATGTTAGTGTCGGTTTTGAAATTTTTATTCTATCACAGTTCACATTACCCAATTCTCTTCATCTAAATCGTTAAGAGTGAGAATCCACAATCCCTTCTTCTCACTCCCATGGTCAAATAAAATTTGGAGAATAAACCTTACTAAAACCTCAGATTGTTCTACTCTCCTTCCAATTTGTAATATAGTTGTAGATAATATCCCCAATTATCGTAGGTAATTCCCAATATGGTCATGTTTATCCCAAGCAATCAAGAACATTCACTACTCCTCACACATGTACCAGTGATCACCAAGTACATCACCACTAAGTCTTGGTCTATTACATCATTTATAAACTAAAACCTAATGGAGGGAGTTATTGATCATTTAAAAAATATAAATAAAAAAATAATCTAAAATCAGATACAAATGTACATGATAATAAAAACTGTAATAAGAAATTCAAACTGGTTAGCAGAAGAGAAAAGAGTATTTTAAAACATTAATAGAAAGAACTCATGAAATGAAAAATGGAAAACCACTCCACCAATATCACAGAATTTTACCCCACCATGGAAAGTTTAATTGTGAATAAGGGGTAAAAATAACACATTACAAGACTAAGAAGAGTAAAATAACGAAAAGAAAACAGAAATTTGATCCTCCAAAATCTGTTTTCAGAAGTTTTCCTATGTTCTCACCAACGGCTGGCTGAAACTCATAGAGGTCCCTTTTATTGAATTTTGGTAACTAATTTGTCTATCGAAACTAAAAATATTAGAGTCATTGGATAGGTGTAGAGAATGATATGGTCGAATCAATGGAAAATACTTTTTTGGCCTCCAAAAACTGTTTCACCCATTCCACTTAGACACTTCAAAAATATGCTTTTATCAGATTCATATTTTATCAAATTTATTGTGAATCATACTTTGAATGTTATTTGTTGGCACCAGATGAAATAACCTCATTATAAGGTCGGATAAATGAGATATTGCATATTTAATGTAGTGGTGTCCATTCTGCCAGCCAAACTGATTTCTCTATTTGATTGATTTTTCTGTACCATTGTGTTTTGATTTGGGTCTTTATCCAGAAGACCTATTTGAATACCACGAGAATATGAAGCCTAAAAAGGGATTCAATTAAATTGGATGAATATTTTAAAAGTTATTCCCAAAAAACAGAAGCTATATAAAACTACAAATTTTACAAAATTACCCCATTTTCACATTTAAGCCCAAAATACACCAAAAACAAACAAATGGTTCAAATACACTCAAATTAAATTATTTAGAGGGATTAAATCATTAAAAACATATTAATAATATTTAAAATATTAACTCTATCAACCAATCATGGAACAATCTCAATATAAAATTCTACCTCTCAATCCAGAGGCAAACCTGAGAAGTCTTCTGGAAAGACATCCCTGAAAAGATCAACCACTAGAGAAAATTGAAAATGTGAAGAACCCTGGTCATAGAATTATAGATTAGTAATCTGGGCTTTAAATCCTCTCAACCCATGATTCTTGGGTACTTCTCTTCTTTCCTAGACATCCCACTCACCCTTATGCCGTAATATACCACCCTTTGGGGATGCAAAACTCACCATACGACGATATAAATCGGCAACTCCATAGAAAGAATGAAACCAGTCCATTCTAAGAATGACATCATATCTTTTCATATCTAACACTTATAGGTCCCATAATAATTGATACCCACCAACCTCAAGAGGGCACTCCTTGCACTGACATACAGTAGTGGTTCTTGTCCCCAACGGAGTGTCTGACGTCAAGATTTCAGAAGAAGAAAAGATATAGAGCCCAAGGCTCTCCACAATAGGAACCGATATAAAGTTATGGGAATCCCCAATATCAAAAATCTCATAATATAAAACTGAGGCATCTAGGATTATACATAGAACTGTGGAGGGTCCGAGATCCTACTCGTACTAGTCCTGATCCACTGTAAATGTTTGGCCTTTACCAAGGCCATGTGACCATGCCTGACTACCTTGAGCTGATCCACACAGTTGTCGCTAAAATCCTGCAGACTGAACTCCGCGGCCATGACCTCCACCTCGTCCTGAACAGTCAGAAGAACTCCAATTCCCAAACTGATATGAAATTGGTGGTGATTCTCCTGAATGAGGAGTCATAGAAGAATCCATGTCACCTACTTCTGGTGATAAAAACTAATAGAAACGTTGCAGGTGTCCCATCTTTCCACACGATTTGAACTCCATTGGGTCTCTCGGAAAATGTGGTCTCGTATGTATGCTCATCCTGCACTGGTACCACACCACCTAGCTATGAGAAGAAGTTTCCTGTCTAGTATGATCTCTACGGGTAAACTCTCTATGAATCTTCGTGATGTCAGTCTAAGCGGTACTAACTCCGGATGTCAAACCGCCCTATCTCACAACTTCTGAATCCCTCAGATTGAGCTCTGTTATTAGGTCCTAGTTGACTCTATAAGTGATGGAAGTCAACCTGTATATGTTCACCTAAGATCGGATCTCATTCCTAAGACCATACTCAAACATACTTGCCAGAAATAACACATCACCTCTTGGGATGGGTTTGATGTTTTGCAGCTCTTTGAAATTAGAAGAGTACTCCAGGACTGAGAGAGTACCCTTCCCCAGACTCATGAACTCTCAGGCTCGATTGGCCCTCAAAGTCTTTGGATAGAAGTAGTCATCGAAGGCAGACTGGAACGCATCCCATGCCATAACCTGCTGGTGTCCTACCTATAAGATAACATCCCACAATCTCTTGTAAGAGTCCTGAAGCATATAAGTAGAAAGAGTCACCCTCTTATCTATAGGTTTCTAAAGATTCTTGAAGATATATAGCATGGCTTCTAACCATGACACTAGAACCTGAGGTCCTCCGTCACCTATGAAGGTGGAAGGAGAATGAAACTAGAAAACCCGCATAAACTCTTCCAAAGAAGGGGAAGGATGCAGTACTCCTCAGATGGTCTGCATGAACCTCATAAATGCATCTCATAACTGTGAATCAGCACCTGTGTCCTAAATAACGGTTAGTGCCAAGACTAGAACAACTAGAGGATCTGCTAGTAGTCCTTGAACAACCATGTCCGGTGTCTGATCATCGCCCAGAATTTGGCTTACAACTAGAGGACGTCTCAGTGGCATGACTCTGCAAGGTCAAGCACACACCTTAGATCAAGATTATCAAATAATGAAAACTAGAAATTCCATAAGGTTATAGGATAAGGAAAGAATTCTAGTTTTTCAAAACATAGATACACGACGTGTATGTCTGCTACATAGGGTGTTCTCTTAAGACTTCACATGGGCGTAGACTTCTGCCCAAACTGGTCGTGTAACACCCCATACACATAGTTTTTTTTCTAAACACATGACGTGTACTTGAAGTATCTTCCCCTGCCTGAGTTCTTATACATGTCTAACCCACATGGTTCTCCTAAAACAAGACTACACGACATGATCTTCTTGTATACGGTGTGTACCACTTTAGTTTCGAATGACCATGTCATTAGACACACGGTTGGAGACATGGTTGACACTACACTGCGTGTTTGTTCCAAACACGGCATGTACTAGAAAGGACATCACCGACCCGTTTTGTCAGTTACATGGCTGGTTACACAGCCCACTCTACAAGATGAGTTCTAAATTGACACGTCGTGTACAAGGAAAGACTCTACAGACCTGTGTTGTTAGTCACACGACCAGTTTCACGGCTTTACAACACGACGTGTACATCCGGTACACAGTGGGTCATACCAAAGAATTCCCAACCTTGTTCCTCTACCCAGATAGCTAGTGACATAGTCAGAGACTACACAATGTGTACATAAGTACGCGACATGTAATTAAGAAAAATAGTTCCTTCACAAGCAGAGGAGAAATGGAGTGTGTTCATCGTTACACGCTATGTATTCTAGGTTTTTCCAAACAGTAAGCCTTAGAAACTACTCTGGAACCTAGAATAACACTGAAAAGAACATTAAAGTTCAAAATTATGATTCGTGAGGGCCCATATTCCCTGCGAATCGATGCTTGGAATCTTATACATGTCATATAAAGGCATAACAGTTTAATGATCCACCAAATTCTGATCCATGAGAGCCCATAACACCTCAAGAACTAATGTTTGGAGTTCATTCAAAAAAACCATACAAAATTTAATACCCTATCAAACAATAGGTATTTTATTAATGCATCTATCACAACAACATGCAATCACTAATGCACCCTAGATGGCATGGAAAGAATTCATGAAATGTTATCTCTAGAAAATGAATATATAATGCATGATATGGAATACGCTCATCTCATCAGGTTTTAATAGAAGTAGAACCTCAATGACATCAACGATAACATCACAATACATGCGAATCACCCCCTGGTGAAATAAAATCAACTTGAATAAATTAAAAACCAAAAAAAATTAAATATACATGGTAAATTGGGTTTTCTCTATACACATGTTAGAAACTCCTGGGAACAACTTATTACCAAGTACCTATTCCTTCCTATCTATGGATATAGGCTCCAAATAGCATGTCAAGAAGAAAGGAATCCTTTAATACCACATTATAACGTCCTGGTTCCAGAAGCCGCCCAGAGGTGCCCCGTACCCGTTTGGTCACATGTCCTCAAGCACATTTCCCCAAACTCTAGAGGCTATCAACTAGCAACGAGGGCTTTGGGTGTGATATTGGAGAAACTATGCCCTCCATGGAAGAGTAACATAGTGTAAATAAATAGATATCAATTGTGAAAGTAGTAAAAACATGAAATAAGTAAATAGCGGAAGAGTGAAGAAATAAAAACTAGAGAACGTTTATAAATGATGCATGATATGTATGTCTAGGAAAGCATCCAAACATGTCACAATGCTGGAATATAGTACTAAACCAATTAAAAAAGAAAATCAAGTAAAAATATCTACAACATCAAAAGCCTCAGCATGGTCCCATGCTCCCTAGCTCCACACCAATCAATTACCTGAAGTATAAGAGTGCTTCCCCTTATCTATACCTGTAGCAATATAATCAGTTTCGGCCTTAAATCATGAACCCAACAGTGTGTGAGATGAAACCCAGTAGGAAGCCACCCAAATATCTATGCCTAATAGTTAGTGAATATATATGGAAATTAATATGAAAAATGAAGCAACAAACAAGGATGTAATCAAAAGTAAACAA
Organism: Viscum album; assembly: GCA_963277665.1. NCBI lineage: Eukaryota > Viridiplantae > Streptophyta > Magnoliopsida > Santalales > Viscaceae > Viscum > Viscum album. The sequence continues at coordinate 509,362,504 of OY728141.1, read as the reverse complement.
TCCTACAGTTTCAATTACATCCATTTTCATTTATTAGATTAGAAACCAACAGTCATAAGTAACCCTCTGGAGGGTACTCACAGCCTAACCCCTCTAGTTTAACTAATAAAGCACACAAAACCCTCTAGGAAGTACTCACATTCTAACCCTTCTGGTTCAGCTTTAGCAAAGACACTTCGAGGAAGAACTCACCATCAATTCCACCTTGTGGTCTCGTATCGGTAACTATATACACTTTGGGGAGAACTAAAAATATAACTCCCTATGTGGTCTCATAATGAGGAACTAAAAACACTTTGAGGGTGCACAAATTCCATCCGCCCTATGGTCTCGCAACGTGAATGTAAATAGACACTCTGGAGAAGCCCTCAGCATCCATTCTCCCAATGGTCTACTAAACCAGGTTTTTACAGCCCTGTGTAAGTTAATCGAGCACAAATGATATGTGGAAGCCAATGTACACCTCAATAATGACTTGGATAAATATTCTATAGTATCACACAACATGTCAGATTAATCCAATCCATCCTAAAAATACTAGGGATGGAAAACAAAGCATCCTAACAGATGAGGCTGGACCAAATGGTCAATATCAAACAAACATGGGAAAACATCCATATAATGATAAATACAACCCTATTCACAATCATAAATCCTATACTCAAGAACACAAGGCATAAAAAGAAATAATAGGGTTGAAAACCATAAACACGCAATACCCCGAACATGGGTATTGTGAAATTGTGCACATATAATGCAAAGAATAACTACAGAAAGGAACAGAACACCTACCTCGGAATTGTACGAATGATATACATGAATCCCAGGCTTTGAATCGCCATATAATTTTGTAGATCTACAAAAATGCTAAAACAATTAAAGCAAGGATATCTCACAAAATAGTGAAAAAGAAGAGATTTATTTCTAGAAGAGGTAATAACTCATCGATGTGATTCCAATGCAACTGACGGAGTATTATTTGGAGAACAGATGACGAGTTGAGGGATCATAGATGAATCAGCGGTCTCATTCACTCCTTGATGAAACAGAGGAAGAAGAAGAGTGTTCTACCAATTAGACATGACCCCGGTCTATTTAATGAAATAAAAAGAAATTACAAGGCATATTCTTCAAGGGTACACTGTGTATACTTTATTTAACCAGCCTCCACTTTAGATGGTCTCCAGGTCAGCCCACACGGCCATGTTCTCGGCCGTTACAGGGCCCGCACACGGCTACTCGCAGTAACTGAGTACATGACGTGTACTTATAATAAACAACGTGTACTCATAAAATTTACAATAACTCCTATTTTTTTCAAAAACAACATGAGAGAAAGACATACCTGAAAAGAAGATATGGGTTCTTACAACTGTGGTGTTTCTCTCAAGACGTGGTTTTTTTCATAGATAATCACACTAATCACAATGGTTGTGACTCTATGATATTTCAATGGATAACCCTTTATCCAAATCCATCATATGGATTCACTCAACTCCGTTCCTCTAGTAACATAATCCTTTAAGGGTATACCTACTAGTGTAACCCAAATAGAATGCCAATATAGGCTGAAAAAGGTCAATCCAAGGGCACACAACTATAGAATGACCTACCAAGGATGTTTTTGAGTCACACATTACTTGATTTCCTTAAACGATATAATCCATGGGTACTCGAATATGATATTACCTACCAAGTTGTATGATCAAGGTCTTGAAAAGAGTCTACTTGGAAGGAATATTGATATTATTATTTGATGGGTTTTATATTTAAAATATCACAAATTTAATATACAAGATATGCAAATTAAATTCATAACTATTAAATCATATGTAATAATTATCTTCTCATATTTTATTTCCTTTTATGCATGAATGATTCTAGTAATTTAGTTTTGGAAATCTATATTCCAACAAATAAAATAATGTTCTCACACCACAATAATATGTAACTCTTTACACAACCAATAAGTTTGTGTTACTCAACCAAAAATAGAATTAAATTATATTCATATATATCCAAATCCATTATATTTATAATGTATATAAATTATTCACATAATGGAATAGAGTTATATGAGATTGAAAAGCTCCAAATGAGTAAGCTCAAAGCAATAGATAGCCAACCAGATTCCATTTCTTAGCTAAGAAAAGCTTCTAGGAAAGTAGGTGGTTCAAACCCAAGTCCCTTAACCCATGCAGACATTACTCAAGAGATAACTTGATTCATGAAAAAATTAACACCTAATATATATAAAATATTCCAAACAACTAGACTTTATTTTATATCTAAAATTAAAATGTGAGGTTAAGATGGATGTTATATGATATTAGACCTATCATGGTATGCATGCTCTATCCTAGAAGCAATTTATCAACTAAATTAGAATACACAATATTTATATTTGATAAAAAAATTTACAAAACATGAATATTAACGAAATTTAACAATTATATATCCAATTTATTTATTTTTCAGAAATATGAGACATTTATGATCTATTGATAAATAAATGATAATTATAATTATTTTATAAATTAGAAATACTATTAAAATTTTAAATTCATTTAAATATTAACTCCACCTTATTTTATATTAAATGGAATTTATATGATCTTTCATGAATTATATATATTTTATAATTCAATATTTATTACATAAACATTTTATATAACATATATGTCATATGTATTTTATTTTATAAACACTTTACAAATCACCACTTATTATTTATAAATAAACCATTTACATATATATTATAAGGCATGTCATTTAATTTTTCAAACTGTATTTTGAATATTTACATATAATATTTGGGGAAAATGTTCCATACTAACTTATTTAATTAGTTATAATAAATTTATAATTTATTTATTTATTAATAAAATACCAATAAATTATATATTCCAAAAATATAATTTATCATTATTTTTAAATAATTTTTAAACAATAAAAAATATGATATGTTAAAAAATTTAACAAATTTTTATTTACCCTTACACATCTCGCTTACTCCGTGTAAGGTTATCCCCTTATTATCCTTAGTAGAATGACCTACATAATGGTACTAATGTTTTTAGAAATTTTTTAAATGTAATATAAATATTACATTTATGAATCTCCCTTGGGTAAAGTTATACCATTACATAGCTCCTTGCATAAGGGTACTCTATAGGTATCATATGTTGTGTAAAGGATTGTATCATGGAAATTTATGCAGTGGCTCTTATACCATTACGAATATGGGAAAACTTTTGAGGACCCTTACATAAACCCTTCAATATAATGTTTTTTCCTTTACACAACACATTTGAATAAAGATAATAATGATTTTATCTTTACAAACACCTTCTGTGTAAGGGTATCATGTAAGGGTAAAGGAAAGATGACCAATATATAATACTATTTCACTTATTCATAAGGGTATTACCTTTAAAAATATTATTTGTGTAATGGTAATAAAAATATTATACTTAATTAGGCCTTATGCATAAAGGTATGACATTTACATAGCCGACCTTCACAAAGGTAAATCAAATTTACCCTTTTGTAGCTCACATAAGGGTATGTAAACATCCTATAGTTTTACAAAAAAACATTATTTTTCATTTACCATCAAATACCAGTTATCAAAATGAATATAAATATTGAATAAACACCCTCTTATACCACTTACTGAATTTATATGATCATCCAATGACCATTTTCAATAGAATACGACCCAAAACATAGGTAGATATATCCTTTGGAATTAACATTTAAATAAAACTATAAAATAGAGCACATGGTATTAAAAATGTCACTATGACCATTTCTTCTCATTAGAAGAGAATGTTTGAGGATGATCGTTTGGAGAAGTGAGAAAAATCCCCGTGCCACTGAGGGAGTACACCAGCTAATGGATCCATGGACACTTTTTGAGGCAACTAATAATCTAAAGGGGTGTTAGAACCTTCTTAAATGAGATAAACTGAGTTTTTTAGGGATATACTTTATATAGAGGCTCATACACATCACATCGCACACCCAACAGGAGGAAATCATCCTTCTATATAATTGAATACCAAGGCTCCCCCAACGCATTATAAGAATTTCTTATAGTTGGGGTATAATTCATTGAATGGTTTTAATGAATTAATGAAAACCATTTAATCCCATCATAAATAGATTGTAACTGATGAAACAATTTCAGAGAAAATTAATATTATATATATCATTTATATATATATATATATATTATGCATGCATCATAAGAATGGAAGATGCATGCATCAAATGCATTTATAAAAATGTAAAATTACATATAAAATATCATATTATATATATTGTTTGTGTGTATCATGAATCATATGAATATGTACATGCATCCTATGAGTGTACCTTTTAGTGAACTCCAACAAGTAGTCCAACTAGATGATAGATTCTTCCCATGTTTAACATCTCCCTTCTCGTCAGGAGGCTAGTACCAAACATCCAAATAAAGGTATCAAGGAAATAACCAACCCTATTCCATATTAGGAATAGGTTAAAAATTTTATTTTTCATATATAATAATTAATATGATTCTCTTAGGCATTTAGAAGGAACTAAAATGGAAGAGAGAGCTTAACCCATGTCAAAATAAGGAGAGAGCATTGGAAGGGAAAATGATGAAGAATCTCTCCCAACTTTTTTTATATGGACATACTCATACAATAAAAGTAAAAGATAAAAGAAAATGAATTTTTCATCAACGTATTAGAGGAAAAAGGTATCAAGATAAATTAAATATATCTTTATGTTAGCACTTATGAGGTTCAATCATAATGGATAAAAAATCAAGATATTATTTGACTTCATGGGTTAAATGATGGGAAAATTAATATATAGCACATGTGAACTTGGGACAATAATGAATCACTCATTGTGTATATCATTATTGAATATTTAGAGTGGAATAATCCTTTTGTCAATTAGAACCTCTATAGTGTACATTGATCCAATCATTTAAGGATAGTTTTAATTGGTTCAATGATTCTTATTGAAGTTTAAATTTATATTTTATTTTCATATCTATTTGGGTTCTCATTTATCCTCTAAAAGTGTATTTTATTGAATATAATAAATATTAATTTTATAATGAATTTTAAATTTTTAATGATTATAATACCATACATGAGAGTCTACTCCTAAATATGATCATTTATCATTTTAAGGTAATTTGTAATTATTAGATATTTTTATATTGAAAATTGGATTTTATTGCTTTCAAAATTAAAAAAACCTTAAAATCCTATTATTTATAATAATATATTAAATAACCTTCTTTATGAAATAAAAAATTAATCCAAAGACATGGGACTATAGCTTATAAAAAATTGAATACCAATTATTCAGGATGGTTTATATTTTGTAATATAGAAATTTTATATTATTTCCAATAATTTAATATTGTCTAAAATATAAAAAAATTAAAAATATAACTCATAAGTAATTTTCAATCATAGTTTTAATATTCCAAATTTTAGCATTTAATGTGTTCTGTAATATCTCATACACTATACTCATATAATTAGTATGTTAAAGTTTCAGAAATATTTATTTATCAAGTTCTATTAAACATGAATTTTATTAAACCTCATGTTATATTTTTTTTAAATTATTCTTCATTTAATAAACTATTAAACATATTATTTTATTCATTGTTAGTATCACTAATATTATATTTAATTTTACTTTCAGACAAAAATTAAAATGAATTAAGAAATTTTCAAATAAACTCGATAAAATATTGTTTTGACACAAGTATTAAAATTTTTTCACAAATAATTAATTTAATTATATTATAATTTGGAAAACTACAAAAACAAATTCATAGCTAACAAATATTTCATGAAATATACATAATGGAAAACCAAACATTAATTTAAACTCATAATTTGATACATACAAATCCTGAAATTTAATATATTGCATTATATTATATATACTTATAATAATAGGGGTAATCCAAAAAAAATGTTTCATGTTATTGTTTATTTTTTTTCCTCTAAGTTTTCCCACCCAATTACCCCCTTCCCTTCCCAATCCCCCCTAATTGTTAATCCCTACCTGATCTACCCTATATCTACAATCCCACAAGCCCTGAAATACCCATATCATCAAGATATGTTCTTTTCCTAAGATTGAGCATTGAAATTTCACTACAAAATTTTCCTTGCACCAGACTCTATATATCCCATTGAAATATGAGTGACTGTCATCTCCCAATAATCGTCTGTTTCAACATTTATTATTGCACATCAATTTATTTCTTCTTTCCCTATTCCCTCTAGTATTTTTAGTTTATCTCTTCTTTGTTTTTATTCAATTGATTTTACCATATCTTGTGACCAAAATGTATCTTCCCTCATTCTATTTGTTCTTATTTACCTTCATAAGTTATAACTCCCTCCAATATAGTGCATTTAGTTTTCTATTTTCTTACATGATGATATATTGTTGTCTACTAAAATTGATCAATGATTTGTCTATAATTGTTTCTTTAAACAATGTTTTTTGGTTCCCCTAACATTATGTTACTATTTTCAGGTACTCTCTAACTCCTATTTTGATCATGCTTTGGTTGGGTATCCTCTATGGGTTCTACTGGAGAAATTTATAAAAATTTTGGAATGCGCTTGGGCTATGAATAGTTGGCACATGGCTTTCCAAAACAATGCACCCTTCTAATGGAAACTCTGAAAACCTAGGTAGTGATGGTTTTCATGGTTGTCGCACGGTTTCCCAAACCATTCCCCCACATTATAGGTTTTCACGTTTAGGGTGCATGGTTTGGAAAACTATGGGGCCCTACCCAGATAAACATGCACATGAAATTTTTTATTTTTGAAATTTGTTAAAAAAATTCATAAACCCCAATTTTGAACCTATGATCAACCCTAACTCAGGGATGGATGATTTCTTAAGTATTTTAATCATCCATGAACCAGTTTTGGATACTCTAAACCCCTTATTAAGAGGATTGAAGCTTAGAGAATGTCATTTGATCTCTCCCCTATAAGATGTATTCTCCCATTTTTTATCCCATTACCTCTCCTTCTCTCCTCTATATGAGTTTTTAAATGTCCATGATGTTGGAGGATCTAATATCCATTTATTTATATCTTGAATCTCGGTTTGATTCTCATTTCTCAAATATGGAATTCTTTTTTGTAGTTTCATGTTGTGGGCGTTCTGATTTTTGATCCCATGATCCCATGGTCGGTGGTTATGTATAAAATTGGCCAAATAATTTAACCTATAATTTCATGATTCTTTTACTTAATTTATATTAAATTATGAAAATCTAATTCTCTGTGAATTTGTATTTTAAATTGATTTTCCATTGAATTTGGTAAAATCCCCAAATACCAGGGAATTTGAGTGTGATTTTAATTTTATGGAAATTGGGGAATTTTAATTTTGTTAATTTTAATTATGAAATTGTTTTTGAGATATTTATTAAGTTTTTTTGACAATAACCCATTGGTTTTATCCTATAAAATGCATTAATTGACTATAGACACATGTTTTTATAAAGATAATTTGTTATATCAAAATTAGAAATGAGGAAAATGTATATTATATATATTTAATGTAATTTTCCCATTATTGATTTTTATTTAAGAACATTCAAGCCTGGTTAGTTAATGATTTATTAGGGAAATAATTCTAGGATGGGAATTCTCTAATAAGGGATTGATTCTTTAAAACTAAAACATAAAATTATTGGAAGATCTTATCCTCGGTAGGTTGTTGGTTAGTCCTCTTTGAATATTGTCGAAGGGACATGTGTAAACATTGTTGTTTTCATTACATAAGGGTTTGAGGATACCATAACATGGAACTATTATGCCTCTTGAGCTATGAACATTTTTCACTTTTATGAATATTTATATATATATATGACACTGTTTGTAAAAATTATTTAAACATGCCTAGTGAAAATATTTAAACATTTCTAAATAAAAAGTATATTTAATTAATTTTTTAAATGTTTCAATAAAGTGAAATGAAAGTAATGTTTTGTTTTAGATATTATCTTCTACATCCATACTATTTTCATTTAAAATTTAATGTTTTATTTGGTTAATTGTTTTATCAAATTATTATGGAGTCCTTGGTGAGGCCCTACATGACTTTTAGCTCACACCCTACCTGTGACTTTGAGTGTTTCTAGTCTATATTATTTCTTGTTTGATAAAGTAGAAAGTTCCAATTAGAGGAGGTTATTATTGCTGATCCTTGGGACATACAGAGTTTCGTATTTTTGGGACTTGGGTTTTCATATTTTAGTTTATGGTACTTATTTTGTGGTAATTTTGGTTTAAATACCTATTTCAATTCTGGTCATGTTCTCCCTATGGAGTTATCTATTGACCATAATAACTAATAAATGTTTCTTCAACTATTTATGTGGAAAAACTATTCCCAACTTTGTATTTTATAATGTAGGGTTCTTTTCTCAAACCCATGGGGATTGGTAATTCCCTTCAGTCCATATCGGGGTTGGCTTAGTTATTAGGGTACTAGAGTATCTAGTTCATTTCAACAAAAAGTTGTATTTGAGCTATAGGTTAAACATATTTCCTAGATGTTAGTATGAAATTTTAAATCTTGTCAAGATTTTGGAGATAGTCACGAGTGATTTCCTAGCCAGTTATCACCATAATGAGTCTTAAGTAACCATGGGTGAATTGGAAATGTTTCCTTCAGGATTAGTTCTAGTATTTTCCCTTAATTTAACATGGGTGGTTGAAATATAAATCTTTTTTTCTTGTCTAAGGAGATTAATTTACTTGTTTCTCTTGTTTGAGTGTCTATCTGAGTAACCTTTCTGACCACTTCAATGATCTATTTTGATGTTTTGTAGAATCACGCTTCTTAAAAGACATGTGAATCAGATCTAGGATGAATCTTATGATGAGTCACAGTAATAAAATCCTCTCATGGACCAGAATATGGTTGAAGTTATGGTATGTATTTTCCAAGCTTTGGGATAGATACCTGCACAAGTTCTCATTCAGGATCTAGCTTTGGAAACTCAAAGTGGAAAATTCTGGATTCATTCTTAGGAATTACTTTAATAAAATCCACCAACATTCCAAGTCTCAAACGATCTTCATGAGTATGAGTATTATTTGATAAGGGTTGAACTTTTATTTAAGTTCTTGGAAATTCCTAATTCTATCAAGGTGAAATCTTCCACCTTCAAGTTAGAGGGACCTAGTAGGTGATGATAGGGAACTATGGATATATAAAATAATCAAGAGGGATTATAGTGGAATTAAATTAATGATATTTTCACTAACCATTTATATCTAGAGTCGATGGTGTTATCCAAGGATATAGAGTTTTTCAAACTCGAACAGGATACCGATAACATGACAGAATATGAAAATTTCTTTATTGAGCTTGTGTAGTTCACACATAATATTTTATCAATTGAGAATATGAATACTAAACTCCTATATATAGTACTTAGATATAATATTTTTTAGGAGGTTTTCATACTGAAACACCATTCGTATGCTGATGTTTTGGATAGAGTGTTAATGGTTGAGATGGACCTGGCCGTAAGGTCAGGGTTAATGGGAGTTCTTTTTCTTCTTAGTGGAAATTCAATGAGATCCCATAAAGGTAATAGGAAGTGTAATGATTCTCATAGTGGTTATTGATATTATGGATCCTCTAGAACTCATTTAGTTCCCAGAAAATTCCCTTTGATTTTCTACCAGTGTTCCAAGCATGGGAACTCAAAACATGTTTTCACTGAGGCACCCAAGGTATGTGGTTCTTGTGGATACTCAGGTTACTTAAAGAAGTTCTACAATATCTGTGATGCTCCCCATAGTTTCTTAGGATCATATTCACAGAAAAGTACTAGGGATTAATAATATTCTTCTTGGACTAAGGGTATCTAGCCACAAGCATCTGGAATGAAGCTTCTTTATATAGTGGAAGAGTCTCATGAGTAAATAGATATGGGTCTAGTTACTATGAGAGGTATGTCACTATTACAATATCTTTAGTGACTTCTCTATTTGATACTCGTACACCCCATTCATTCATTTCAACATGTATTGTGAGTCTTCGAAATATTTCTACAATGATTTTATCTTAAGTGATGGATATTACTACACCCCTCAAAACAAAGATAGAGAAGGGTCTCCTTTTTTTCTTCTTGTGTCCTCTATTTATTATATATTGAGTTAAATTTGGAATTTCTAGTTCTCGATATGATACCACTTGATTTCATCTTCAGGATGGATTTTATCATAGATAATAAAGCCCGAATTTATTTTTTATATTCCATGGGTCTCCTTTACGGTGCCCAATGGGGTGTGTCAAATCATTAAAGGAGAATGGGACATAAGGTTGATTAGATCTAGACCATCTTATCCAAATTTAGGGAATGTAATATCAGTGTTATCTTTTGAACTAGGGAAATAATATTTGAGTGATGATCTCCCCCCCAGCTATTTTCAAGTTTCTCTATTTTTTCGTTCTAACATCAATGGTGTGCCACCTGTAAGGATGGTTTGGTTTTCGATCGATTTATGGTTGGGTTCCTAGACTGTAACTATTCCTTCATACCATATAAAAATTGCTAAAATGAAATATTTAAAGACTCAGTTGGATGATATTTTGGAGAAAGGATTTGTACACCTGAGTGTGTCACCTTGGGTGGCACCTATTCTCATTTCTCTGAAGGTTGATGGCTCACTTCACCTCTATGTGAATTTTCAAAAACACAATAGAGTCATAGTAAATAAAAATTATCCTATTTTCATGTATTGATGATTTATTAATCCAATTAAAAGAGGAGAATTTTTTCTCATATATCAATCTTTTATCTCATTATCATCATTTCCTAATAAAAGAATATAACATTAAAAAACACCTTTTCGAGAAGGTATGGCCATTATGAGGACCTTATCATAACATTTTAACTAAAAAATCTCATATAGTATTTATGGATTTAATGAATAGTTCAATCCATGAGTATCTTGATAAGTTCATTTTTTCTTTTGTGGATGACACCCTTGTTTACTCTATGCATGAGGAGGATCATGTGCATAATATGAGAGTAGTTCTGGAATTACTAATAAATCTCCAACTTTCTTCCAAGATCACAAATTGTGATTTATGGATTAAGGTAGTAAATTTATGGAGAAATCTGGTTTCATAAAATGGTATTTCAGTTAATCCTAAAAAATTTAAGTATATTATGAATTGGGAGAAACCACAAAATGTTTTTTAGATACAAATCATAATGGGTTTAGCTAGATATTATCACTAGTTTGTAAAGTATTTCTCAAAGATAGAATCCCCAATGACGTCTCTCACAATCAAGGGAGTAATGTTTTCTTGGTACTAGAAATGTTAGAGTTCTTTTTGCGATCTGAAATGGCATTGGATACTACATCGATGTTCTCTCTTCTAGAGGCCAAGAAGGGATATGTTGTATTCTATGATGTAATAGGTTCAGGTTTGGTTTTTGTTATTATGAAGGGTGATAAAATGGGAGCCTGTGGATCTTGATAGATTACTCCACATGAAATGAATTATCCCATCCATGACCTTGAACTCATAATATTGATGAATACACTTATGAGTTGGTGATATTTTATTTTTAGAGAATGTTTTAATGTTTATTATAACATCAATAACTTGAGTTTTATCTTCCCTCAAAAATATTTGAATCCTCATCAAATGTGTGACGCCCCGGCCCTAGTTACCCCGAGTCGGTGCATTGTTTTAATACATTGGTATGATTACAATGAATCATGTCCCAAAGGACTGATCAGTTTAGTAGTTTTCAAAAATAGATTACATAAATTAACATCACATTACAATTTCAAACATAAAAAACATCATAGATAGTTCTTTGAGAACACCATTATTACCTTAATCATAACCCTACATATCAATCATAATAAACTTCTTGGAATCCTGGGAAAATAAATCATAAGAAAGGGTGAGATCAGATGATCAGTAAGGGTAAATAATTTAGCAGAAGCTACAATATTTTAAGGCAAGATGTGTAATTAAAACATCAGTCATTTAAACATAAAACTTGAACATAATATGGTAAAAATAATTCCAAAATTACCATATAACCACACCCATTGATATTATACTAGTTTAATACTCACATGTAATAACTAATTTCATAACGAGGGAATTCATAATGTCGTACATCCTAACCACATAGTCAAGGCCTCGTGCCAATACTACAAATACAATTTTTGTCAAGGTATTGTGACAAGACACTAGTTTTTATCATGATACCTACTGATGCATCAAGGAGCTAAAGTAGGCTTCACCTATTCCTTACTATGTCCAATAAATTCCTCATATGAAAATGTTGAAACATACATTAAACATTCGTATTAATACTAGCATATGAAATGTCAATAATTTAACCATAAACCATGAATGGTATAAAAATATAATAACCATAATAAAACATATCATAACTCATTAAACATAATATGGAAGATTTTATTATAATAAATCAACCTTAATCAAGAATAATATATATTAAATTATGTTGAAATAGTTTAAAATGATATATAAAACTCTTTGAGAGAAATATCACTTTTTGTGAAATAATTTAAAAGTCATGAATTTATAAAAGATGTGATTGAAAAGATATTTTTGAATCAAAGTATCCCATACCACTTTCAAAATTTTTAAAGGAATTAAAATTTTAAAATAATCGTATCCATATAAATAATTCCATAAAATCATTTTTAAAACATGGACATTAATTAAATATATTTAGAAAAATAAATCATTAAAACATTTAAAATGTTGATCTTGATAAAGAGTACCTTCCAAATAACCTTAAAATATTCATCTTGGAAAATTTTTTATGAAACGTGGTCATGGATGATAAAAATTTCCCACTAAATACTTACACATAAACAATCTTGGATAATAATGTTATTGAGGAATTAACCATTACCTTGTACTTTATTTTTATAGAGGGTATGTTTAACCTCATGTGTAATTACCATAGTTTGTTATTAAATTATAACAGACCCATATTTATATTTATGATATCATATCTGATTAATTTGTGGATTTATACTACCAATTTATGAATACTTTCTATGTTAAAATAACATTTCGGGTAATATTCACTTTCATTATCATACGTGTTTTAACTTGTTATTCTTGATCGTATAACTTGTATCATGATATAATTGATTCCAGAATATAAAAAATTATTTACGTATCATATTTATTCAGAATAAAAGCATGAATAATATATTGATATATGAAATGGAAATCACCATTTATGGAGACAGTAGGCCGTACGTAAGCATAAACGCCATTTTCGTTTTCATATCGTATTGAACGGAAGTAAGTGAATGGGATAATTGTAAATACACACACAGAGAGATATATACATATATATGTATATATCAAGTAGAAATATTATGTCATATATTACATACTTATTAATAATATATATTTATCTATTTATCTATTTATTTTTAATCATCTTTGAATGGTGAATGTGAAAATGAATCTCATCGCGTCGTGGAGATGGTAAGCCGTACGTACGCACGAGTGATGAAATCATCCTATTGATGGAGAAATAATTTTTCATTGGATTGTAAATTATATATAAGAAATTATTAACATGTTATATTTATTATTTTCATCAATTATACTAATTATTACACCAATCCAAATAATGAAGTGTTGAAGAACAAACTACACCACAAGGTGGAGACGGTAAGTTGTACGTATACACGTATGGTGAATATGTCATTCATAAGAATGATAGAATAATGAATATCATTGTAAAATATTTATAATAAAATCATATTATGTGGAAGGTACTAGAGTTATTAATTTTTTTTATGGAAATAACAAATAAATAGGAAGTGGAAGAAGAAAAGAACATTGAAAGAGGTGATGAAATAATAACCTCTTATACGAGTTCATCCTTTTTATTTGAACAAAAAGACTCCTTAGGTTGGCCTTATGATCAAAGTAAGGAGTCTATGATAAATTTAGGGTATTTAGAAGGATATTTTAGTAGGTTTTGATCTATTTAAATGGCTTTGGAGGTGTGAATTTAAAATAAGAGAAAGTACTCGTTTATAAGAGAGGTGAGGGGCACTTTGGGAAAAGCTTGAAATATTAAATTATTTTGAACTTATATTCATTTTGCAGTAGCTCCAAATCAATTTATTTCTAGGATAAGGTGATATGGGTCTAAATCCTCTAATCCAATAGGTTTTAGACAAGTTTAGGTTACCATATTAACCATGTATTTTATATTTATCCCTTAGTCAAATAGTTTAACTTTTACCAAGTATTCTAGTATTATTATAATACATGGTTAATAAACTTACTATAAAATTACAAGAGATCCTCAAGTGGTTAAATAATTACATATATATCATTATATAAGTAATTTTGCTGAACCATATATTTTTAGGAATATTATATCATTTAATAATATAGTATTTGTTTTGAAAACCCATTTATGTCAATTTTGACACTATTCAGTATTTGGTTTTTTTGAAAGTCATAACAAGTTGATTACTTCAAATAAAATACATTAAATCAACCCTAACATGTCATATTCACCTACAAAATTCATGTATGGAATCAAATTCAGAATTTACATTTATTTGGATATTTCTAAAATCAATTATTTTAATCATTTGTTAATAAGGTTATTACTTTATCATCATTGTGTCATAAATAAATTTAATTATTATATGTATTAAAATTATAAATAAAATACCATGATGTAGGAAATATTTTTATATTTCTCATTATTATTTACAGTCGAATTTATCTTATGTATAAATCAATATTAAAAATGGTTAAGTTAATAAAATTTTAATTTAACACTTATAACATTTTTTTTAAAAAAATTAATAAATTTCCTAATCTAACTCAAATGGATCAAAAGGATATTATTTTTGTACAAGTTTTATTTTGGTCGAAATACACTTATCTAATAGAATTAAAACATGTGTTGGGGTAATTTTTATATTATTTTTACCTTTAATTACCTTATTTACCTTTAAGTGTGGTAAATAAAATTCAAAATTTACTATTCACCATATGTTATATTCATCCTATTGAACCACATTTTACTTACTGATTTCAACCATGTCTCTCGTATTTTTGAAATTAAATTCACAGAAGTAGTAAAATTACGTTTTATACAAATTTTCAAATGTGACTAGATGATGTGTAAATGTGCCTAGAAGGTGGGTAAAAAGACATTAAAAACGTTCAATAATATTTTATATATCTATTATTATTTTAAAATAACTCCAATGACTTACATTGTAATAATATATATTTTTTATCTATTTTTAGATAATTTTTTTAATTAAAACTAATTATTTAAATGAAAAAGTTAGTTTTTATGTACTATGCAGTATTTGTACTATTCATCAAAAATTGAATTCTTTTTCCGAAAAATACCAAAAAATCACCCTAAGCTAATTCTGATATTCCAAATTCAAAAATTATTTCTATTTTACCAAATTAAAAAAATAAAATTTTCATTAATTAATTTAAAATTAATTCCCATTGAAAAAACCAGAAAGCTGGTTTTTGAGAAGTAAAAACTATCAAAAGATTTATATGTGTTTATGTCCAATTTAAATGTAAAATTACTTCCAATGACCAAAATTGGATTAATTGATAAAAATATAATCTAATTATAGCTCAAAATAATTCAAATGTATAATTTAAAACTATAAATTATTTTGATAAAAAAAAGTCTTTTTCAATTAAAATTTAGTATTTTTCACTATTCATCAAAATATTAATGTTATCAGAAAACACCAAACATTTATCCATAATAAATTTTTATGTCCCTCTTCTAAATAAGAAGTTTATTTTGTCAAATTGAATATATAAGTGTCAAATATTGGATTTAAAAATTGTTCTCCATTAAAAGGAGATAAAATTTCATTTTTTTAAAAACACTTCTTTTATCTGAGAAATGGAATTTTTCTTCTTATATAATGTAAAAAACATAATATGGATGTTAAAATTATACGGTGTATATAAAATTCAAAATTAAGTTAATACTATTCATAAATTATTTTTAAACAACTAGTTTCGTAAGTCGTGGGGCGCTCAAACTCAGTGTTGTGTGTGGCGCAAACTATTGAATTACTTTAAATATATAACGTATTGTGAAATCCTTGGGTGCTACATTATTACCTCCTTCAATAAATTGTGTCCTCGTAATTTGAGAATTTTCTTCAAAAATAAAAGGTTGAAAATAGAAAATACCTTGGTGGAAAATCCACATCGGAAATAGGTTTACTAAAATTAATCTTTATAAGACAGAGAAGGAAATGAAACATTTACCACAAATTTAGGGTTTCGAATAAGTGAACATTGGTGGAAATTAAAGACACATAATCAGAGGGAATATATAAATATATATATTGGGAGTGATTGAGGTCATGAATCACAAACATGTGAACAATAAATGGAAAATTGAGGGCCTCAAATCTATAAATCAATGATGATTTAAAATATCATCGGTTCAAAAAAAATATAAGGTATTGAGACAAAACATTTTTTGTTTTAAGATTATTTCACTAAAGTTTAAGAATTAATTTCTTCATAGAATAAGAAAAAAAAATAATTGAAAAGTAGAGTTCCATCCTTTAACTAATTTCTACCACAAACTCATCTTTCACTCCAAAAGATAATAGAACTCTAAAATATTCTATTTATCTTAATCATATAGGGTACCAAAAAAATAATTTATAATTTATATATCAAAAAATTATAAAAAACTACATTATAAAAACTAGGATGTCACCTATGCCAGTGGTAGGTGATGCACCCTTATCGCCCTTCGGTTGCATATTCATGTCTTGTGGCCTAACCGGATGCGACAGGTTGTTGCCCAACCTCTGGGTTTTTCTTTTTATAAAAATCCAAAAATAATATTAAGAAATGTTTTAACCATAAACAATAGTATCCAATGTTCAACTTAATCCATTCAAAACTTTACACTTATACAAAATACTTTGGTCTAAACTCATAGTCCAAAATTTATAATGATGGTAAACATAACTAAGATCTCTTTTTCCACACAATAACATGTAAATACCTTCATCATTTATTCTCTTAAAACATGGTAACACCCTTAATTAAAATAAAACCTTATTTATTACATTAACTCTCCATTATTCCTTATAGAATATTTGATATACTCCTTAAATCAAAAAAATTTTTAAACTCCAACAATGATGGAACAAACAATTAATCAGTTTCAAGGTAGTCAAGAATATCCAATATAATTTGTCCAAATCGGTCATATCTTATTTAAAATTCATTATCTCAGTTTTAGAAACGTATTAAGGGTTATATATCCCCCAACCATATATTTTCAAAAATGTTTAAATTGAAACTATGTCACTTTACTTGGTTCTAAAAAATCTCAAATCTTTAATGAAAACGTACTGCAGTACAATCTTTATATACATTATAATTATTATAACTTGTACATCATTAATACAATACTAAAATGATGCAATTATTTAATAAAAATATAAGAACAATAATCAGTCATCTTCATCTGTAGTTGTATCATAACTTGATTATTATCCAATAGTATCAATTGGGGTATACTCTGATGATTGGGACATTGATTCGTGTAGTGTCCCAACTCCTTGTAGATGAAGCATTGTAAATTTGAAACCTTTTTCTTAACCTTGAAATCATGAACTTGCTGTCCTTTTCTTTAAAATTATAACAAACTCTCATTCCTTTTAATAACTTTCTAGGGTGATTCATTCCACATTTATCACATATGGGGAAAAATCATTCATTCCCTTCTTCCCTTTTCCATCGTTCTCTCTACCATCCCCATTTTCTCTAGCTTCTCTTAAAAGCTATATGGCTTAGAGAATTATTTAATTATCTTATTAACATATGATATTATTTCTTCATATGATGAGAATACGTGGGAGAATATTTCCCTCTAAATATTAGATTAGAAACCATGAAATATATGATCCCTCTTACTCTTTGGATCATGTGTATTGTTAGAGTTCTCACTCATTCTATCGGGCTCCATTTCTAAATGATGAAATACTATAGGGTAGATAACATCATACTGTATAGTTCAAAAACTAGAAAAACTCTCAAAATTAATTTAATATTTTCACACATCTAGTCTTATAATCATAAAAATGGTTTCTTCACTGACATATTTACTAATAAATCCTTCATAATGGTTTGTAAAGAAAAGGTGAACTATCCTAAGCATATCCCTCGGGACTGTCATAACCAATAGTGCAGTAATTCCCATTATCGTGCAACAGTTCTCGTTCAAGTCTTGAGCAAAGTGGTGTTTTTGGGTTTTACCCACAGATACATCTACTCCAGAGCCGCCTATACCTGCTCATATCCAGACAGGTATGTATTGCTTCTAAAATTCACAAAATATCTACATTACCAAAAATCTCGAAAGTTCTTCTATAATAATCTTTAAAGGATATCTTAGTTTAATGTTTTATAATCAGAGTTTATCTAAATCTATTTCCAAGGTTTTTGTTAAATGTCCTCTGATCCCAACTGCAACGCCCCGACCCTATTTACCCAGAGTCAGTGCATTATTTTAATACATTGGGATGATTACAATGAATCATGTCCCAAAGGACCGATTAGTTTTGCAGTCTTGGAAAATAGATTGCATACATTAACTTTACATTAAAATTTAAAACATAAAATATAGCATATATAGTTCTTTGATATCTCTATTATTACCTTTAGCTTAACCGTATATATCAATCATAATACACCTCTTTCCAGCAATCCATTTTTTTTATTTTATTGAAAAAATCCACATTAGGGTAAGTTGGAACCTACATAAAAACCACACAAAACACATTACATAATTCAAAATTCAAAATTCAAACATCAAATGAAACCATCAGCATCGCGCAAAGAACCTTCAATGTATACCCTGTTTCAAAATTCAAAATCTTCAAAAAAAATCCATCAATACTGCCTTGATATACCCACCATGACCCATCACCTATTTCAAATTTCAAAAGGCACCATCGTCACACCTCAAGCCTACCGCCTCTCGATGCGTACCCAAACACAAAACAACCCGCATCCAAAGCAGCTCACCGGAAACCTTCATCCTCACCAAAAACATGCATCATTCCATCGCATACCACCATAAAAGAAGAACACCATCGAATACTGCCAAAATTGAAGTCGTCGCCTGGATTAAACACCTTTGACGCTGAAACAAGACTTCAGGGTCGTCGACACGAAATCACGAGTATCACTGTTTTGTAGTCGACATCATTAGCTGCTACCCCTTTGATCACCACAAAAGTAGGGCCTAATCACACCTCGCCTCAATCATCCAGAGTGACCACCGACGAACAAAATACCTCAATCAATAAAGAAACCCCAAAAACAGAACACGAAACCAGGGAAAACCCTAAAGAGGGACGAGGAAGATACTGTAAATAAGACCGGTGATGCAACCCTAAAAGGAACCTAGAAGACCTCAAACCAAATGGACCAAAACCTTATGCACCCATCGTTCCAATTCCGACATGGAGAGTAGTGGTGGAACCCTAGGTCAGAGAAGTTTTGGGAATCCAAGGATGATAGACCGACCCCAGTAGCGGCTGGAAACCAAACCTCCATCGAACAACAATCCCCAAATCTCTAGGATAACTCCATATCATCCCCGACCTAGAGAGGCATGAAAGAGCATGAGACCAGAGCAGGTTAGGGTGATGGTGGATGCCCAATTCACATACCTTCACCGAAAGAACCATACAACCGCTGAAAAATGGTGGAATGTTCCAAAGGAGAAGAAACCCTAGAGGAATGTAAGTCCTCGGAGCAGAGCTAAGGAGAGGATCCTATGGGTGGAGCCGAAGTGCGGAGATGAGAGAAAATTAGAGAGGATGGAGCCTAAAACCCTAGAGGAATAGGGGAGAAAGCACGGAGAGCGCTCTCCACAGATAGCACAACAACCACTCATAATACACTTCTAGGAATCCTAGGAAAATAAAACATAAGAAAGGGGTGATCTTAGATGCTTCGTAAGGGTAAATAATTTAACAGAAGCTATAAACTATTAAGGAAAGATATATAATAAAAACATCAGTATTTTAAACATAAAACATGAACATAATATGGTAAAAATAAGTCAAGAATTACCATATAATCATGCATGTGGATATTCTACTAGTCGAATAATCACATTTAATAACTAACTTTATAATGAGGGAAAGCATAATGTCGGACATCATAACCACAAAGTCAAGACCTTGTGTCAAGACTTCAAATAAAAAAATTTCCAAGGACTTATGCCAAGACACTAGTGTGTCTCATGATACCTACTGATGCATCGATGATATATAGTGGTCTCCACCCATCACTTATTAAGTCTAATGCATTCCTAATATGAAAATTTTGAAATGTAACATAAACATTCGTACTAAAACTAGCAAACGAAATGTAAATAATTTTACCATAAACCATGAATGGTATAAAAATAGAACATCCACAATAAAACATATACTAACTCATTCAATACTATATGGATGATTTTATTATAATAAATCATCCTTAATCATGAATAATATCTTGTAAATGATATTGACATAGTTGATAATGATCAGTAAAACTCTTTGATGGAAATATCCTTTTTTGAGAAATCATTTAAAAGTCACGCATTTATATAGGAGATCATTTAAAAGATATTTTTTAATCAAATTGTACCATACCAAATTGAAAATTATTAAAGAAATTAACATTTTAAAACAATCATGTCCATATAAATAAATCCATAAAGTAATTTTTAAAACATGGACATTAATTGAAAAAATTAGAAAATTAAATCACTAAAAAATTTAACATTTTGATCTTTATTAAGAGTCCCTTCCAAAAAAACTTTAAATATTCATTTTGAAAATAAAAACTATGAAACATGGACATGGATGATAAAAATGTCCCCGTAAATATTTACACATAAACAATCTTGGATAATAATGAGATTGAAGAATTATCCCTTACCTTGTACTTTATTTTGGTCAAGGGTATGTTTAACCTCTTGGATAATGAACATAGTATGTTATAAAATTATAAAAGAACCATATTCATATTTATTATATAAAACTGGATTCATTTATGGCTTTATACTTCCCATTTAATAATAATTCATATGTTTAAATAACATTTCGGGTAATAATCGCTTTCTTTATCATACATGTTTTAACATTTTATTTATTTATCGTATAAAATTTATCATGATATTATTAGATCTAGAATATAAAAAATTATTTATGTATCATATTTATTTAGAATATATGTTTGTATAATAGATTGATATATGAAATGGAAAACACTATTTATAGAGATGGTAGGCCTTACGTAAGCATAAACGTTGTTTCCGTTTTCATATCATATTGAACTAAAGTAATTGAATAAGATATATGTATATATATATATATATATTAAGTAGAAATATTAGGTCCTATATTACATACATAGTAATGATATATATATTTATAATCATCGTTTAATGGTGAACGTGGAAATAAATCTCATCGCGTCGTGGAGACGGTAAGTCGTACATACATAGGAGTGATGATATCATTATATTGATTGTGAAATTGTATGTAATTGGATGGAATATTATATATAAAGAATTATTAACATGTTATATTTATTATTTACATCAATTATACCAATTATTATACCAATCCAAATAATGAATTTTTGAATAACAAACTACACCACGATGTGGAGACGGTAAGTCGTACACACACATGTATGGTGATGTTGTCATTTATAAGGTGGATAGATTAATGAATATGGTTGTACCATATTTACCATAAAATCAAAGTATGTATATGGTACTGGATTTATTAATTTATTATAGAAACCACAAATAAATAGGAAGTGGAAGAAGAAAAGAACTTTGGAAGAACTGATGAAATAATTACTTCTTCTTCGAGTTCTTCCATTTGATTTGAACAAAAAGGATCTGTAGGCTGGATTTATGATAACATTAATGCCTTTATGATATAATTAGGATAGGTTTTAGTATATTTGATTAGGGTTTGACTGAGCCAAATGTCTTTGGAGGTGTGAATTTAAGAGAATGAGAAGTACCCTTTTATAAGAGAGGTGAGGGGAACTTTAGGTAAAGATTGAAATATTAATTTATTCTAAAATTATTTTCAGTTTATAATAGATAATAATTGATTTATATCTAGTATACTGTGGTAATGGGTCGAAATACTCTCAACTAATAGGTTTTAGACAAGTTTAGGTTACCATATTAACATTATCTTTTAGATTTTAGCCTTAGATAAATAGTTTTAATTTTACCATGTCTTCTTGTATTATTATAATACATGTTTAATAAACATAAAATAAAATTCCAAGAGAAACTCAAGTGATTAATTAATGACATATATATCATTATATAAGTTCTTTGGCCGAACTATAGATTTTTAGGAATAATATATCATTTAATAATATAGTATTTTATTTAAAAACTCATTTATGTCAATTTCGACACTATTTAGTATTTGGTTTTTGTAAAAGTCATAACAAGTTGATTACTTAGAAAAAGATACATTAAATCAGCCCTAACATGTCATATTCAAATATAAAATTCGTTTATGGCATAAAAATTCTCAATTTACATTTATTGTGATATTTATTATATCAATTATTTAAATCATTCATTTATAAGGTAATTACCTCATCATCATTGTGTCATAAATAAATTTAATTATTAAATGTCAAAATATTACAAATAGGATAACATGATGTAGGAAATATTTTTAGATTTCTAATAAATATTTATAGTCAAATTTATCTTACATATAACTCTATATTAAAAATGGTTTAGTTAATAAAATTTAATTTTTAAACTTTTAACATTTTTAAAATAAAATATAGTAAATGTCCTAATCTACCCCAAATGGATCAAAAGGATCTAATTTTTGTCTAAAGTTGATTTTGGTCAAAATATGCTTATTCAATTGAATTAGTACATGTTTTGGGGTAATTGTAATATTATTTTTACCTTTAATTAACCTATTTACTTTTAAACGTGCTAAAAAAATTCAAAAGTGTCTATTCACAAAAAAAAATTCATCTTATTGATCCACATTTTACTTACTGATTTCAACTATATCTCTCGGATTTTTGAAATTAAATTCACATAAGTGGTAAAATTATGTTTTTTTCAAATTTTCAAATGTGACTAGAAGGTGGGTAAATATGCATAGAAGGTGATTAAAAAGACGTTAAAAAGGTTCAATACAATTTTATATATCAAATATTATTATAACACAACTCCAATGACATAAATTGTACTAATATATTTATTATTCATCTATTTTAAGATACATTTTAAATTAAAAATAATTATTTAAATTAAAAAATTCAGTTTTTATGTATTGTGCAGTATTTTTCACTATTAATCAAAAATTGAAAGTTTTCAGAAAAATACCAAAAAATAACCAAAAGCTAATTTTTATATTCCAAATTAAAAACTTATTTATATTTTACCAAATTAAAAACCTATAATTTTCAATAATTAATTTAAAATTAATTCCCGTTGTCAAAAATAGAAAGTGGATTTTTGAGAAGTAAAAACGATCAAAATATTGATATGTGTTTATATTAAATTTAAATGTAAAATTACTTACAATGACCAACATTGTTTTAAATTATAAAAATATTATCTAATTGTACTTCAAAACCATTCAAATTCATAATTTTACACTATAAATTATTTTGATTAAAAATTTTGTTTTCAATTAAAATTTAGTATTTTTCACTATTCATAAAAATATGAAAGTTATTAGAAAAACACCAAACATTTATACAAACTAAATCTTTATGTCCCTCTTATAAATATAAATTATATTTTTTCAAATTTAAAATATTAAAGTGTAAAATATTGGATTTAAAAATGGTTCGCCTTAAAAGGCTGTAAAATTTCATTTTTTTTTTGAAAAAACACATCTTTTATCTAAAAAATTTAATTTTTTCTAATATTTTGTCAAAAAACACATAATATGGACGATAAAATTATATGGCGTATATAAAATTCTAAATAAAATTAATAATATTCTTTAATGTTTTTTAAACGGCAGGTTTGGTAAGTCGTGTTGTGCTCAAACTCAGTGTGGTGTGTAGCGCAAACAATTGAATTGCTTTAAACAGATAACGTATTATGAAATCCTAGGGTGTCACAAAATGAATTTGGTGGATTACCTTATGTATTTTGGTTTTAACATCACCTATACCATGGGAAAATGGAATGTTGTCACTAATGTGTTGAGTAAGAAACTTCTTACCTATGCCATAAAATAATTATTAGAAGTGTGGAACTCGATTTCTCTTTTTGAATAGTTACATATAAGAGTCCAAGAATATAGGGCCAAGGTTTCTATGGATAATGTTCAATTTAACTCAACTCTTCTCAATATGTTTCTTTAATAAAAAATTGTGAAGAAGAATTCTGTAGAATTAGAGACTCTATTTATAGTGGGGATACCGTTTTTTAGTGGTTATTCTCCATGGAGGGAATAATATTTTTTTAAAACCATCATGTAGTGCCTTTTTCTGTGATAAAATATAATATATGGGTTTTCATAGTACCTAGTGGGCAGTGCACCTAGGAACCATTAAGATATTTTATGATATTTGGTGACAATTTGGATGTCCAGGTATGATATGGGGAATTTCTAATGTTGTACCTTGTTATTATATGTTTAAAAACTTCAAGGTCAATAACTAGAGACCTTCAGGTTTGATTCGGACACTTTTAATACTAACATGGATGTATAATGAGATATCAATGGAAATTATGGTGGGGTTTCGACATACCCAAAGAATGAAAAAAGTGATGGGGGTTTTTATCGATAGGCTGATTAAATTAGATCACTTGTTATACATTCATGATGCAACCGAAGTTATGTAGTTGGAAAATCTCTATGTGAAAGAGAATTTTTATTCTCATGTATTTATATTTATTATATTCTCTGATAGAGATTTCTAGTTTACTTCTCTCTTTTGGAGATGCCTTCAAGAGGCACTGGGATCCCATGTTCATTTTAGTATGGCATACCATACATAGTCATATGGATAAATAAAAAGTGATATACTGATTCTTGAGGGTATTAATTTTCCAACATCCTTTATTTTAGTGCATATTGGTATGACCATTTTGGGATAGTTGATTTTTCCTATAATAATAGTTAATAGCCTATGATCAGAACAGATCATTTAGAACCCTTGTACGTTCAACCTTGAAAATATATGTTATGTTGGTCTGATATCAATGAAAGTTCATTGGTTGGACTAATATTTTCCCAAGATATGAAATAAAATATTTAGTAAATTCCTAAAAAATAATTGAGTACGCATAACATGTATAATTCTTCTATTGATTATCATTTTAGGTTGTTGTAATTTTTAGTTGGTGATATGGTGTTCTTGAATGTTTCAACTCATTTGGGTCATCGATGGCTTGGGAGGCAAGGGAAACATTATCCATGTTTTGTGGGTCAATTTGAGGTTGTTGAGAATGTGGGGAATTTTCCATACAACTTGGAACTTATTTCATTTTCGACATTGATACATAACATGTTCCATGTATCGCAGTTACGAAAGAACCTTTCTGATCCATCTCATATTTTGGGATGTAGGGATCTTGATTTGGAGCATGATTTATCTATGATTAAGCATACATTAAGTATAGATGATTTTTAAAACAATGTACTTATTTTTAATATGATACCATTGTTCTGAGTGCTAGGGAAACACGGTTCTGATTCACATCAGACATGGAAGAGAGATGCACTGATGAGAGAGTAGTGGCCTCACCTTTTTGTCCTCGAGACTTCTTGACATGCATTTCGGGGATAAAAAGTCTCAATGGTTGGAAGGTTGTTACATCATGTTACTATTTTTATGTACTTCAAAACCCCACTTTTTATCATTATTTTGGTGGGGATATTTTAGGGGTTTTTTGGGAGAACCTTTGAAATATTTTCGAAGGCTCTTGGGCTGTGTTTGGTTGGTAAATGGTTTTCTAAAACTATGGTCCCTCCTAGTGAAAAACATGAAAACCCAAGAAGTGAGGGTTTACAAGTTTGGTGCATATTTTGAAAAAAAAATTCCCACCTAGTGCAGACCATTCACCCCTTTATAGGGTCTCACGATTAGTTCACACTATTTGGAAAAATGTGTGGCCCTTCCAAACAACTCATGCATGTGGAATTTTTTATTTTCAAAAATTCATAAAAAATTTCCCAAACCACAATTTACACCCCTTATAGACCCTAACTCAGTTCTGGATGATTTAATATGTATTTTGATCTCCCAAGAACCAATTTTTTCTCCTACAAACCCCCTCGAAGGGGGATCTAATCTAAGAGAATGTTATTCGATCTCTCCCTGGTAAGAGTAATTCTCTCATTCTCTATATCCTAATCTCTTCTAATATCTTAATTAGGGTTTTTTGTCCCTTTGATTTTGGTGGATATAAAATTATTTTTTATGATCTTGAATTTAGGTTTCATTCTTGGATATGTTTTCGATGTTCTTCATTGGAGTTTCATGTTTTGGGTGTTGTGATTCGTGATCCCATGATCCAAAGGATGGTGTTTCAATATAAGTTTGACCAATTAATTAAACCTAGAATTACCTGATTATTACAATCTATTTCAATTATATTTTGAAATTTAAATTTTTTTCTAATTGGTATTTTAAATTTTTTTTTCATTGAATTGGGGAAAACCCCCCAATTCTAGTGAATTGGGGGTGTGATTTCAATTTGTTAGAAATTTTGGAATTTTATTTTTTAAAATTGAATTGGGATTTTTTTTGATAAAAGTATTAAATCTTTTGATAATAACCCATTTGTTATATCATATAAAAAGGCATGAATTGATTAAAAACTCATGTTTTGGTTTTTAAAGATAAATTAAAATATTTAAATTAGAAATGGGGAAATTTTTGTTTAGATAGTTTTAATGTAATTTTACAATTATTGATTATTGTTTGAGCACATGATATTCTAGGTAGTTAGTGAGTTATTATGGAAATACATTCTAGGATGGGAATGACCTAAAAATTCATTAATTATTTACAAATATAACATAAAATTATTAGTAGATCCTATCCTCAGTAGGAAGTTAATTAATCCTCTTTGACTAGTGTTAAATGGAAGTGTGTTCGCATTATCATTTATATTATATAAGTGTGTGAGGATCCCATGACCTAGAATTATCATGCATCTTAGAAGATGATTTTTTTTTCATTTTTAAATATTTTGATATATATTCCATTATTTTTAAAACTTCTATACACATTCCTTGTAAATTTATATAAATTATTTTATATAAAAAAATTATTTCATCCATTTTTTAAATGATCTATAAATTGAAATGAAAATAATGTGTTTCTTTAAATATGATATTGTATTTACATCCCTATTTTATTTAAAATTAAAATAATTATTTGGTTAATTATTATGGCATATTATTATGGAATCCTTGGTGAGACCCTACTGGGATTTTATCTCACACCATAATTATTTCTCAGTTTTATGTAGATTATCCTCTATATGATTGAGGAAGGGGAAAGCACCACTTAGATGGGTTTATTTTTGTTAATCATTGGTATTGGGAGAGCTGTGTCTTTATGGGACTTGGGTTTTTATCTTTCAGTTCTGGTACTTTATGGTTGCAATTTGGGTTTATATACCAATTTGACTTCTAGTATTGTTCTCCTGATTGAGTTTTCTTTTTTATAATATTGACTTGTAACTTTTTCTTCTATTGTAAACCTGGAAAACCCATTCCTGCATTTTTCCTGTATGATTCAAGGTGCTTGTCCCCAACTCGTGGGGATGAGGACTGCCCTTTGGGCTATATCGTGAACGACTTGGTTATCAGGGTACCATGGTACCTGGGTCAGTTAGTGATAGTTCTAATTGTTCATATGGGACGTTGGAACTCTTTTTATAGACTTGTTTCTCACAATATTATCTTGGGATGGTTCACTAAGAGTTCCACTTGTTGTCTCTTACCACTTGGTTGTTTTTTTCTTCCTAACATCAAGGTCTCACTAACAATGTTTCATGTTGACTGTGTTTTTTTTTCAAGACCCACCCCATCACGAACACCTCTAAATTAGTAGTGAAGATGAGAGTTATCCATGAATCCCACCATAAATAGGTGATTGGTTGGAGACTAGAACTGAGGTTATAAGAACAGACATTTGCAAAGCATTACACTCATTGTCCTAGGAATAATAGGAAACCTCCAATCAACTCTATATAACATAAAATAAACCAAATATATAATTCATGTAAATATCATTCATAAAAAAGGCTCCAAAATAAAATACCATGTGAAATACATATGGATGTGACATACAGACACTAATGGTCACCATGACCTAGTATGGTCCAACCCAATCACCAAATCTCTCCTAGAAAGATAAAAATAGATTCATATATATATGGGTGATCATAAAAGTATAATTTGTAATATTCTCCCCAAAACCAATCATAAAATTTGGAAGATTCTTAGCAATGACTTAATGGATAAATAGTTGAATCAACTTGTTACCCATGTTTGGTAAACTATCACCCATACTCACTAAGCCTCACTCTCCCAATAATGAATCCAATAATTGTAACAAAACATATAAATAATATATCAAGAAGGTACCATTCAACCACTTTTTCACAAGTCTACTCTACCACACACCCTAATTATATATTTCATGTGCTACCATCCCTTTCATATATAACCATATACCATGTCAAAACCATAATCATATCATCATTATTACATATCAAATCAAAACCACATCATCATCACATTTCAATAATAAATTCCTTATACTATATCACCACATCCCACCCCACACATCACATCCACCTCATATTAGGTTTACATGAACGTGAATAACATCAACCTCATGAACTAATCTAGTTTACATGTCTCAAACCATTCATCTTCATCAAAACCACATAACCATATCATCCAGTATACACATATTATAACCTAGATCCATTACATCCCATGCATATATACATATCTTGAGCCATCACAAATCATACCATGTCTAAAGGGAGATATTGTAATAAGTATTAGTCAATCGTTTATTCCTTCTAAAACCAAGATGTTGGAGAAACCACCCAAAACTAAAGACCTCATGTGAGAATAGGTTAGTTTACCCAACTCAGGTGGTGGTGTAATGACCACGATGTTAATTTTTGGTATTTAATTTTTTATTTACAGTTTATGAATTTTAATCTGAGTTTTATGTCAAGAATTTGAGTTTTTTGGATGATTTGTTTTGATTTATGATTAAAGAAAATGACTATGTTATGTTTCTAAATATTAAAAAACACTCATTCAAGGTAAAAAATGCGATTGTAACCCTCAAAACCAAGATCTACAATTATTGAAACCAAAATCATGTATAAACATAAATGAAAAATATCTTGTGTACCCTTCCCTAAATCTATAATGGGTTTATTAG
The DNA here is from genome assembly GCA_963277665.1 of Viscum album. Taxonomy (NCBI): domain Eukaryota; kingdom Viridiplantae; phylum Streptophyta; class Magnoliopsida; order Santalales; family Viscaceae; genus Viscum; species Viscum album. Next base: position 509,332,897 of record OY728141.1, on the reverse strand, counting down.
GATCGATTAAAAATTAATCAATGTAGTTGAAACAACTCGAAATACAAGAACAGAGCTCTACCTTGTTAGAAACCCAAACCAGGTATAAATAAATATGATGAAATTCTATGTACCATTCACCATAGATCACTGATACCATTGATTGTATCAACATGTTTTACAAATATCACTCATAGGTGGCCAAAGGAATACCTCCTACATAACGTTTCAATGGGTTTAAATGATTTAATCGACTCTCAGGTAGTATTATCCTAACTTCGATAACATTTTTGTGCCACATTATGGTAAATAGGGGAGAATAAAGAGAGATTTGAAAAAGGGAGAGTACTGGTATATTATTAGGCATGTAAAATAAATCATTCTTAAGCCACAAACTCATTTTATAATACCTCTTGGATACTCCTTGAGTATTTATATATTTACTCATGTATTACGATTAAATGAATTCAATAAAAATAATTTTAGCCTTTAGCTGATCAAAAATACTAGTGTTTCATCCTATTAAATGTTTAATTATAGCCCATGTGGAATGAGATTTGATCGTTAACTACTCAATGTGAATATTCCATTTGCATCATAGGATTCAAATTGAATCTTACATTATCATTTGTGCAAAAAATTATATAGTTGTGGTTGTTTAATGTGATATCTCTATATTTTATTATACGATATTCATAAACATGACATTTTTAATTTCCATGACATAATATATATATCATATTATAAAATATCCCTATATAGTACACTATCATATAGGCTTATATATATTGCCTATATTTATGGATATATGGGATATATCCATCGTTATCCCACTTTTACTAAATCCTAATAAACATAGTGTCATTTCACCTCATATTAGATTTTATGCAATAACTTAAGAAACCATATATGAAACCCCATTTGGATATCTTACAATAATCTTTTATAAATATATCATCAGCATTTCCATGTACCAAATAATATGATATACCTATGGAATACCCATTCATAACTCTTTGGGGATATACAAAAAAATTAGAAAAATACTATAAGTTAAAAAAACCTCTATTAGGTAAACAAAAAATTGGTGACCCCATGATAATTTGTAGACTTGAAAAAAAATATGGTTTGAATCCATAAATATATATAAAGAGTGTACTCTATAAAATATCAATGCTACTCAAGTTATTTAGGGATCTGATGTGGTCTCTATAAAATGATTGTATATTTATAAATGTTCCCACCATATGCATCCTATGAAAGCATGCATTTTATATGATCCCATTTTCTAAGACATCACGTGACCATCAGACATGTATTTTTTCAATCCCATATATCATCCTCATATGTTCTTATTTTTTTGAGTATAGAATGACTGGTTTGATGAATCTATCACATGTTATTCACCTTTATAGATGATTATGTCGTATGCCCCTCACTCGATAAATAAGGACATCCTATTTTTTTATCTATGTGAGGTCGTAGACTCATTATTATATCTAAATTAAGGGAACATATGACATAGTCTTCATATGAGAGGAAAAAGTATATCTTGGTTGAGATCCAATTGATAACATGATCAGCAATATACCCAACCACCCCATTATTAACTAAGCCTCATTGATTATGTAAGAGATGTATCAAAGTTAGAAGGTTCTCAATATAGGTATCTCACATACCTCAGGTATGAGTAAATATAAACATCAACCAAGTAACCCTAGTATAGAAAATATATACTATATTACTCTATATGTTGTATACTTCATAGTTAATCTAGTGCACTAAACCCATCTTTCTCCACATGAGCATATTCCATATCATGATATAAGAATCCTACTCATGATAACATTAATATTTCTTCACAAACTATAATATTCCTTGATAAACATTAGATAAGGATAAATTAGTTTCATATTTTGATAGGTAAATTATCATTTTACTTCATAATATATATATATATGTGTGTGTGTGTGTGTGTGTGAAACCAACATATAAGAATAATAAAGTTGGCAATTCCTTTTATGTAACATGTTATTTTTTATGTTTTTAAAAACTTTTACAGATTTTAAGACAACCATATATGAGATCCTTTCAAATCATATCATATATGATAGACTTCTGTATTAACCTTATGTTTTCTGACCTTTTAGTATTTTTGTTAAACTCCTTAAATATTTATGCAATTTCTACCACATCCCTATATAGCCATATGATAAAACCATCCCACTAAACTCATTAAATTGTAACATATATGAATTAAGTTAATTTTAATAATGCTAAGAAGTAGGAATAATATTCCAAATGTTTAACTCTTTGAAAAAATTTAAAAACTTCTTTACTTCCCAAAATAAAAAGTTTTGAAGATAATAAGTTCTACTTTCAAATTATATTTCTTTATAATTTCATCATCATCACCATTATATAGAACATACTCCATCAACTTGTTTCTTAAAATATTTTTGAAACTAATATAACTCTTTTGGAGATAGAAAATCATCTCTCAACTCCATATCTTCAGCCATTCCCTGGGTGTTGATGACCGCTACTTCCACCCCTCCCCCTTCATGGGGGCATCCTCATGGGAGCACCTTCCCACTTTTATTTAGTTATAAAACCATGGTTTCATCCCACCATTACCCAGAATCCATCTTATATCTAAAGTTCCTAACCACCATAATAGAATTACACATCCCTAGTTGTTATCCTCAATGTTCGCAGATGCTTTAGATCTCATGAACCATACCTTGGAGACTTGATTCAACTCGTGTCATCCATCAGTTGACTCCTTTGATAGATTTTTGTTTGGATCTTAGGGTCTTCATGAGTGGGAGAAATTTGGACTCCTCGATAAGTGACATATCATTCTTAATACTTCATCCATGATAGATTTAATAACTACATGGTATAGAGATCCTTGGTCTTGCAATGGATTCCATTTCCACCTCTTAAGATGGTCCTATCATTTTCAAATGAATTGGGACTCCCCGACAATGAAAATATGGGTATGCTTCCCCAAGCTCCCTCTTCCATTCCAAAAGCATTCTACAATCTACATTCATGGAGAATTTTGTTAGATGTTTTTTGTTATCAAACTTTAAAAACAATAATATTTGTCATCCAATATCCATGTATATATGTAACAAAGTTTATGTTTTCAAACCTCATGTTGAGTGGGTGTGGATATTAGAAGGGTAGGACCTTAGTTTAAAACAATTGATGGTTTCTGAGTCTTGGATGGATTTCTACTCATCTTGTTTATTCTTGGGGAACTTTTTCTATTCATGTCAGTGATGAATCAGGGAACAAAAAGACATATTGTTTTCCCTCGGCTGAGAGGGCCTTGTCTCGTTTCCCCCTCATTTGATCATATATATAGAAGATATGTCATCCATGCTAATCCTCTATAGTAATTTTTTTGTACTGTGGGTGTTAATATAAAGTTGGAAGATATATTTGATAATTTTAAACATGATATGGGTGTTCCTTGTTTGAAAAAACAGGTACTAATCGATTATAGATTGTCCCCTAAAATGGTATCTTTTATTATTGTGTTAAGAGTTGGAGGGATAGTCAAATAGAAAAAGCTCAAGCCACTCTCTTCATTACAGGACCCCTGGGTCTAAAATCAGTCCCTCTATGTTGGATGTCCCCTAGCCAACAAGACCCTCCAGTATCTTTACAGATCAAAAAAAATCACTTCTTTAGATGGGGGAGAGAAGGATAATGTGAATCCAGAAGGAACATTCACTTTTATTCCAAAATGGAAAAGAAGGCAGGAAAGATTATGGACCCTTGAGGATTCTTATACGATTGATAAGGAGATGTACTGAATGAAAATTTAAGAGAATGAGAAGCTCCCCCACATGACTATGAGTGTTGGGTTTGAATCAAGAAAGGGAAAGTAGGAAAACCTTCACTCTAGTAATTTCCCAATTAGTAAGGGGAAGAAATAAAGGCCTATCAAGGACTAATAAAACTTACAAAAAACCACAGTTAATTGATCTTTAGGAAAAGAAACAAAATCCTGGTAGAGATTTAAGTTTGTCTAGATCAGCATGGGTTGATGATGTTATTTAGAATCTTGTTATGAGGGGTAAGAAAGCTCTTACCTATAATTATAGAGAGGAGGCTTCTTAAAGTGATAGAAGTATGGATTCAGAATTCTTGATTGGAAATTAGGCTAAAAGGGAAATTGTTCCAGAGCCAAATAAAGCCTTGAATTTTATTTCTATGAAGGGTGATGACAAGGTGGTCACTTAAGGGGAAATGGTTCTAGAGCTTCTCCTTCATTATAATAATGATATGATAGAGGAATATTTCAAGATAAATATATCTAATCACTATGGTCATTGAATGTTTGAAATACCACTATATGTCAATTTTAAAGAATAAAAACTTTATTGGACCAAGAAATAGAATCAAAATTTTATATATGGCTTCAATGAGGGGAAGAAATGATTTGATAAACACATAGGAGAATGGGAATAAACTGCCTTCCAACTTGAGGGTATTATCATGTATAATAATGACATATAGTTAACTTATATCCTATTGAAATTATATAGAGTTAATCATTCTGACTATTTTAATTTTATTTAGAATAAAAAGGCATTATCATTTGAGGTTTTATGGTTATTTTTTTCTCGAGTACTCTGTTGGTTTCCCACTTTTCCTTATGTGATTTATTTAAATACAAAATTTAATTTTGGAGTAAAATAACTCTTTTCATTAATTTCTTATTGACATACCCTAAACCATTTAGGATATTAATTGAAATTCACTTTTATCTTAGATAAAAACATACTTTTCAAACATGTTATATAATATGTTGAATCATAAACCAAGTTTATTATCTCAATTTATTTTAAACAAATAAAATAAAAAACATGTATTATCATATAAGATAAATAAGATGAAAATTATACCATTTTCTTAGTTCATCTAGGCGTGATAAATTACTTGTTTTCAATTACGGGAATTTTAAATAATTTTCTTAATTATTTGAAAAAAAATTATAATCTATATCAATCCTAAACTTTGTTTTTTAACTCTTATATACTTGTAGAATTTTTAAATTATACTTTTGGTATCATAGAGCTTTAAAAATTAAAAAATTGATTTCTATAACTTGATGTGTGACATGAAATTTTCATAGATTTTTATAAACCCTTTTAGATGTACTGGATAATTCAATCACATATGGAAACAATCTGATTATCCTTGAATATTCTTTTATCTTTTGATGACCTAAACTAACTATTCTGAAGAAATATTTTTGGTATATTCAATTAATTTTTATTCTTATGTTTTAATATTTTACTGACTCATAAAATTTAAATAGTACCTAAAACTGGACATCATATTCACTAGATTATCTCTCCTTAACATCATTATAAATTAAGTTAATAATTTCTTGAACTTATTCACATTGTAAGAATGTTTCCAAATTTAATAGTTACATGAACTCCATATCTGGAACAATACTTATATGAAACTTATAGTCACATCAATTTATTAACTAATCCAATAATATTGAATATATGGGTGTATACTAATGTTACTTGGGTTATATTGCATTTAATTCTTTTAAATTCTTTAGTGAATCATCGTATGATTCTTGTAAGCATCTAGATTAGCCTATTGACCAACTTCAATAGTATGGTACAAAAGAAGATATTACTCTAACACATAGAATTTTATTGTTTCTTAAGAAATATTATTACCTTTCCATTATAAGAAAGTTATTAAATAAATGTTATTATTTTAAATATTTAATCACAATTTTATTTAACATCAAGATGGTGAATTTGATCTTTGGTAGAATCTTTTATCAAAAGAGTATCGCGTTTTACATTCATTTAATAAGGTATTTTATTAAGTTTGATCCCACTAAAATAATGATTCCTTTTAAAACCCAACATATCCATCAGTAATATAAGATATATATTCCACTAATCAACTACTCTTCTTTATCATTCCTCTCACCACTAAGACATTTATCTATGGAATCAACTGAATCATACCATCTATGAATCTTATATAGTTAAGAAGACAACTCATAGCATAATCCATCATTTGGATCAAATAAATTCTATTCCTATCATAGACTAATCCTATTAGGGTCTCCCTGTAACACCCTAATATTTTATATGTATTCCATTAAAACAAATTTATGTATTTTATAGCTTTCATTAAACACAACCTAGATTCTAAATGAACTATGATATATTATAGACTTTATAACATTGTCATTGGATTGGTGGGTATGATATGGTTTAACCACATTAATAAATATATATATGTGTGTGTTTTCCTTAATTAATGTATATTGATTAATTCCTAAAAAATAATCATTAAATTTTTTTAAAATCATTTCATGATTAAAGGAAATATTTTTCTAAAGAAATATGTTTTTAAAGGTGCTATAAATTTTTATATAAACAAATATACTAATAAATATTAAAATTTTATTTTAATAAAATTTATTGGCAATTTATGAAGAATAATTCATAAATTAGTTATATAATATTCAATAATGAAGATAAATCACTTAAAGTAAATGTATATTTTTTTAAAAAAAAATAATTTTATGCATGCAATGTATTTTAATCATAATATAATAAATAAATCACTATTCATTACTTATTTTAGTGAAATTTATATAATATATTTTAATTAATCTATTTTAACATTAATTTAATAGTTTATACTATAAAATTAATGAGAATAAATTTTGTTTTATGCTTAAAATGAATTAAAAAATGTTTTTCAAATACATTTTGTGGGATTATTTAAAATTTAGTTTCTAAAACTTTTAGATATTAAATTTTATAAAATGGATTCCATATTTGGAATCATAACTTCCAATTTTCTTTGTGTTACAATTTTCATTTATTTCATAATGAATAGTAAAAATAGTAAAACATTGTTACCGCAGTTAGTGCTAAAGCTGTCTAAAAAGTGGGGTTAGACTAAGAGATTAAGGTAAAAATAACAATTAAACGTGTTTAAATCTTCTTATTTGTAGCTATTTTTAAATTATATTATATAAATTTCAATTTATTTTCCATTTTATTCCCTTTTCATAAGAAATTTACTTTATATTATTTAAATATTTAGGTAAATCCATTTGTGTCCCTCCCCTCACTTATAAAAGGGAACCTCTTATCTTATCTAATTAGTGATTTTTTATCCCTCTAGATCATACAAGACATACAAAAAAATAGTCAATATTCCATACATTCAATATTTATATCCATTTCCCCCCTAAGACCATTCTGATAATACATAATTTGTAATCTACAAGAGATCTCTCAAAGAAGAGGTAATCATCTTACCTGACTCTTTTAAAGTTTATTTTTTATTTTAATTACTATAAATATATTTTATCTATATTAACATAATTAATAAATTATTATAAATATACTAATATATTATTATTATTATGGTAAAACCATTTTCCACCGTCTATATATCATATGGTAAATGAAACTATCACTCGTGTGTCTATGTGGATTATCGCCTCCACATTGCAATATAAATCATTTTCCATCACCTCCTATCATGGATGGTTATTATTATGGATTATTAAATTTATATTATATTTAGGTTATTATTATTATTATTTAATAATAAAATATTACTTATCTTTATTTACTTATTTTATTTATAAAATGTAAACAATGTTTATTCGTACGTACATTCTATCATCTCTATGAATGAAATGATTAATTTTTATATTTATTTATTTTTTGGATGGTAAAAAATATGTATATAATTAACATATATGATATTTATATCATTATTTAAATTATTGAGTTGATATAACCATGATCAAGATTCTAGGAGAATAACTTTAAAACTAAAACATATATAAAAACAAAATTGTTTACACATAAAATGATTATGGTAATGAAATTTTATTCATGAAAACGAGATAGCATGTTATAAGTAAACCATATATGTAATTATAGTCATGAATATATTTTTTGTATAATTATTATAAATTTATATTTATTGTATAGGAGGATATAGAACTTACAAATCATGTTGAACTGGAGGCAGGGGTATTATGTTACAATCCAACATTTTAAGGGGACTGTTTATGAATAAATTTATGATGTTGAAATAATATGATATATATCTCAAATATATTATTTCATTTATTATCCTATATTCATTTATGTATGTTACAATTTTTCCATTCATTTTTCTCTCTCTAAGTACCCAAATGTATGAAAGTTTTTTAAGGAAATATGACTTTGTTTTTCTATTCAGTCGAGAATATTTTTATTCCAGGCCCATATTTTATTTAAAATGTATTAAATAATATTTTTATTATTCTCCACATTTTTTATTAAATCCTATTTTAAATTTTTTTTAATTTACGCATAATGTGTTATGATTTTCTTCTTATCATTTTTTTGAATGACGTTCTTTTTACCAGAGGTGTGAATATAATATTGCTTTAAAATTTACCCCAAAAATTTAATTTATATCTATCATTAATACTCTTTTATTGGAATATTAATTTAAAATATCCCATGGTTCTTTTAAAAAAAAAATTTCCCCTAATATGTTATATTTTTATATATTTTAAATAATTGGTTTCAAAATAAAAAGGTTATTTTCATCAAGAAATATTCTATTTATATTTTAAATGTATTTTTATCTATAATAGTATCCTTTAATGATTATTATTATTTAATAGAGATGTGATCAAATTATACCATCATTATTATTCTCTGTATGGTTTTTGATTATGATGATGATATCCCAATGAAACATGTTTTCTTTTCCCGGTGTTAAGCTATGATGAAATGATAAATATTTTCAGGAACTTGTGTAATAAATATGAATTGATTTTGATGATGTGATTGGTGGGTTAATTAAATCCCTTCTAAATAATTCTTTAATGATTAATGTTTTATAAGCTCAAAGTGTATAAGGGTTGTCATCTTAATCCCAAAATAGGGTACACAGTTGTTTATCCTAATCCCAAAGAATGTACACAGGTGGTTAGCACTAGTCTAACATGTGATGAATGTCATGGTGGGTTACCTTGACATATGAATTCTAAGAATTTTATTATTCCACTCTTATTATGAAAGTATATATGGAATTTACTTATGATTATGATATGATTTAATGGCTCGTGATCTTTTATTATTTTTTGATTCATTCCTTGTGAAATGTTAAAGTCATAATCTAGGATTATGATCTATGAATTTTTGTGTATGATTTTAGAGTATTAGGATTATATTTCCATTCCCTAATACTCATGATATTGTTACAAATGTTCATTTATTTGTTTATCCCATGTTTACCCTTAATGTGTATCTAATATCACCATTTATTATGTTTTCTTGTCCCTATGATATGACTAATGTTTTTATGTAGGGTATATCTAAGAAGTGTATAGTGTGAAAAGAACTTGGTGGAAGATATTTTTGGTCTTTTATTAAATTATATGTTTATATATCTAGTCTCCAAATACAATTAACTATTTTGTTTTTGGGGCATATATTGTTATAGTATGTTTTGAATATTCATCTAAAATTATGAAATAATTATATATATAATTCTTGGGTTACCATAGTTGGTATTAAGGGAGGGATTAGTAATTTGGGATACTATGATTAAAAACCTTAGTGAAACCCCAAGGATAAGTCTATGTTATTGAAAACATCCTATTTCATTTAAAAGAAATGAGTTTGTTTTTTCAAAGTAAATACATCTTTGTCTAGATACTAGAAAAGTGGATATGGTTTTGTCGTAAGTGTGCCAAGGGGTAACAACATTTATAGTGAATGATTAGGAATTAACTCGCTCATCATTGATGCATGATAAGTAGTCCTAATACTGCACGCCTGGATGTAAACTACTATAGTATATTCATGGGTTAATTAACATTGTTTTTATAAACCATTAAGAAGGATTTGAATAGATGAAGATGATGTATAACCAACCTTAAACATCAGATTCTGTAAGTTATAAATATTTTTCCATTATTTTAACAACTTTGGAATGATTTTCATGATTATATAATTTAACATTTATTTTAAAAATTATCAATAGTCACTCTAACCATTTTGGTTTTAGTAAGGGATTAAAGATAGATTAATGAATTTGAGGTAGTGAAAGATCGATGAAATATTGAAGTATCTTATTTGATAATAGTTATATGTATTCCTTTATATCATGAATAGTCTCTAGGAATGTTAATTCATATACTCACCAATTAGATGTTGATTTAGTAGTGAAAACTCCTAATTCTATAATGATCACATCCTATGTTCATGATTCATCTCTAATTGTATTTTTTTGAAATTTAATTTTGGAATATCTTGTTATTCAACCTGTAGTTGAATTTGATGTGATTTTCAGATTTTATTGGCACTCTTGATATATATTTCATATCAATTTCCATGATAGGTTAGTCACATTACATATTATAAATGAACCAATGATCATTTATCAGCGTGGAGATGGACAGAGGATTCCAATAGAAACTAAAACCATTTTATGGGTCTTTATTCCTATTTGAAATGGGTCTTTATCTCATATGGTTAGGGAGAAACTCAAAATCACATATAACCCTTTTGTACTTTAGTTTTTTAATTTAATTTTGAAGAAGTTTCATAGTCTTCCTCTTAATCGTCATTTTAAGTTATCAATAGACCTCATACATGGTGCTACACCTATTTCAAATACTCCATATAGAATGTCCCCAATTTAGTTATGGGTACTAAAAAAGATTCTCCAAGATATACTTGATGACGGATTAATTCAACCTATTGCAACATCATGGGTTCCACCTATTCTATTTGTTAATAATAAATAAGTATCAATGTGACTATGGATTGATTATCCGGAACATAACAAGATCATGATCACAAATAATTATCCTTTCTCCCATGTTGGTGACTTCATTGATTAATTATGAAGATATTAAAACATTTTCAATTTTAATGCGAATAAATGCTTAATGCATACTTATTTATTTGATATATACAATATTAATTTATAATGATTCCATTTGGACTTTCTAATTACCCTTCAATAATCATGGATTTAATTAATTGAATATTCAAAGATTATTTGAATAAATTTGTGGTAGTCCATATTGATGATATTATTATATACTCTAGGAGTATGGGATGAGCATAAAGATCACTTGATAATTATTTAAAAGTTCTAGAGTAGGGATAAATTATATGAAAATTTTAGCAAGAGTGAATTTTGGTTATAAAAATTATCCTTCTTGGGGAATGCGATCACTCATGTGGGTATATCAGTAGATCCTTTATGAAATAAGTCACTAAACATTGTCACAAACCAAAAAATATGAATGAGATACATATTTTTCATGGATTAGTTAGATATTCCCAATTATTTATGAATAATTTCTCATGGATATCTAATCTACTCACCATGTTAACATGGAAGGGGTTCAGGTTCCTTTAGACCAATAAATATTAATAAACATTCATGGAGGTAAAGGGAAAGTTGGTCAGGGAAATGTAATCACACTAACCTATAGTGAACAGGGGTATTTGATTTATACTTGTTCATATAAGAATTTGTTTTGATGTGTTCTTATGAACAATTATATGATGATAGATTATGCCTCATTCTGAATAAAGTTTCATGATAAAAAATACATGACTATGGATTTGGAGTTAGATATGGATATTTTTTCATTAAAGATATATTGGAATTATAATTATGGTGAAAGATGTTATATATATTCTGATCATAAAATATTAAATTATTAATTCACCTAGAAATAGTTAAAAATGAAAAAAAATAAGAATGTTTAAATTGATTAGAGATTATGAATGCTAAATACATTAACACCCTGGGAAGGGGAACAAGGTGGTTGATGCTTTGAGCTCAAAGGATAATGCTACATTATCAATGATGAGGATTTTTAAAGATAAAATATTCATGTATTTTGAAAGGAAATATGTTGAAATCATGAATGAAGGTGGGAAATCTTATCGTTATCAAATGAGTGTTCAACCACCTATCTATGTACCGATTGAAGAGATGCGTATGAAATATGTAGAGAAGAAAAATAAGGTGAAAATTTTTCTTAATTTAAACCATGATTTTGATGGAATGATATGGTTAAATAATTGTGTATGTGTCCCTATTTTATGATCATTAATGAAATATATATTGGTTAAGGCACATAGCTCATCCTGATTTATTCATCATGAAAGTATGAATATGTATAGATCCTTAATATGTATTATTAATGGGATAACATGAGGATAGATATTGGGGAGTATGTATACCAGTAATTAGTATGCTAATATGTTAATGTTGATCAAAATAAGTCTAATGGGATGTTATAACCATTACCCATACTTATATAGGAATGGTAAAACGTCACCACATATTTCATCATAGAACTCCCCAATATATATAAATGGAATAATGTTATTTAGGTTGTAATCGATCACCTTATGAAATTGAAATATTTCATTTCTATTATAGAATATTTCTCCCTCAATAATCATATCTAGATATACCTTATGAAAGTCATAAGGTTATATGGAGTGATGCATTATATTGTATATAACCGAGAACCAATGTTTACCTCAAAGTTATGGAGTAGTATTCAACAAGATCTTGATATGAAGTTTTATTTTATTAGCACTTATCATCCTCAGACATATTGTCAATCAAATATAACCACTCAAACCCAATAGTATATTCTCAGATCTTATTCTCTATATTATAAAGGTAGTTAGGGTCAACATCATCTTTTTTTGAATTCACTTATAGCAATATCTTTCACTCAATCATTTATATGTATCCTTACAAACCCCTCTATAGAAAGAAGTTCATATATCTGAAATTTTTGGATAAAGTTAGAGAATGAATTTTTTTGAGACCTATTATAGATAAGGAATTTATATAATATTTTAGTGACATTAAATTGAACCTCAAGTATTCTCAAAGTCAATAGAATATTTATGATGGTAATAATTAGTGAGATCTAGAATTCAAGGTTGGTGAGAATGTATTCCATTAAATTTCTATATGGAAAAATGTTATGATATTTGGAAAGAATGAAAATTTTATCCTTAGTTATGTTGGCCTCATAGAGACTCTTGATCGATTAGGGATGGAATCTTATCATTTTATGCTTCCACCGAACATCTCTCATGTTTATGATCTATTCCATATATCACTTTTGTTGAAGCACATACATAATCCATCACATGTACTCAACACAAGGGTTATAATATATGAGCCTAATATTTCTTATGGGAAACAACTAGTATAAATTTTATATTATAGAGAGATAGTTTTGTGAAACAAGACAACTCACTTGGTCGTATTTTTATGAAAAAATCATAAATTGGGGACTCTATGTGGGAGCTCAGAGATGAAGAGAGGTATAATTATCCCCAGTTTTTTTTACCATAGTGATGTAATTTCAATTGTGAAATTATTTTAAGGGGTTAAAATGTATCACAATAATATTTTATATGTATTCCTTTCAAAAAATATTATGGATTTGATAGTTTCCTTTACATGTAGACCTAAGTCTAAATGAATGAAGATATATTTTGGCCTATATATCATAGTTGTTTGATTGGTAGGTATTAATGGTATTAAATAAATTATGAAATATAAATATATATATATATATGTGTTCCATAATTCAAATGTATTGATTAATTCTTTATAAGTAATCATAAAATTTTAATAAAATAATTTCATGACTAAAAGAGCTATTTTTCTAAATAAACGTATTTTTCTAGGTGTTATGAATATTTATAAAAAATATAAGTATCACTATTAAAAATTTAATTTGATTAAATTTATTGGTAATTTATGAAAAATAATTCATACATTATCTATTTAATGGTTACGAATAAAGATATAATCATTTGAATGTAAAAGAGAATTTTTTTAGAAAACTCGTCTTATGTGCGCAATGTGTTTTTATCTCAATAATTTAAATAAATAATTATTATTGAATAATTTTAATTAAATTTGTAAAATAAATAATAAATAAATTATTTAAAAATCTATATGATAGTTTTTACTTGTAAAGGAAATATTATAAATTCGTTTTATGCTAAAACCCATTTTTCAGAAAATTGTTTTTCATTCCATTTTGCACAATTATTTTAAAAATTTGTTTCTAGCACTTATAGAAACTGAATTTGATAAATGGATTACGTATTTTTAATCATCATGATTGAATTATTTAATGAATATATTTTTATTTTTTGTCATATATATTTGAAAAATATTAAAAATATATTACCACTATTAATTTTAAAATGGTTTTACGAAGACGATTAAACTAAAAGATAAGGGAAAAATTCCAATTAAAATTATCTAAATCGTATTAGGTGAATAAAATTTCAAAATTTCATATCTTACCTACTATATATTTTCCATTTTCTAACACTTTCATAATAAAGTGTCTTTCTTTTATTTGAATATTTTATGTAGTTCTATGTGTGTCCCTCCCCTCACATATAAAAGGGAATCTCTTCTCCTATCTATTCAAAAAAATTTGTCCTTATAGCTTGGGAAAACCCTACCCTAAAATCTTACCATGTTATTTCCCTTCATTCTTGATATTATGGTCTTACCTTAAGACCATCCTATAAATATTTCAGGTGTATCCTAATGAAAATGACAAAAAAATGTTCACATGATCTTATCAGGGTCACCCATCATTTGATTTACTTACATAGGATAATCTAGGGGAACCTATCCTTAAAATGAATAAATTTTTTGGAGGATTCATATCTTGAAATGTTTCATTTTTTAATTAACCTCACTCTTAATATTTAAAAGTGTTTTTAATATCACCATCTTATCTAATGTTATTCCCTGTTAAATATATGTATGCTTTGAGTGATTTATGTTGGAAGCATATTATTTACACCAATTCAATATGGTGGAGCCATATTGATGTGTAACTCTTTATAAAACCCATATATTTTGTTACTAACCCAAATTAAAAGACATTTATATTCATACACATCCAAATGAATCTTATGCATAATTTACATAAAACCCTTTCATGTAAAGGCATATAATTATATGAAATAAGTAGTACCCACAATATTAATATTAGAGAAACAAATAGCTAATCCTAATTTTATCATATATGTTATAAACCTCTAGGTTTTTTAGTATTATGTCCCAAAATCCCTTTTCATAAAGACACATTACTTGATAAAAGCATCAATTCCACCATAATTGTAAGACCAAAAATGTATAAATTATAATTTACTTCTTAAATGAAGCTCATAACCTACTATAAGTATAAGTTATTGTTCAAGAAAGAAAAATAATTTATAATTCCTAGCATGTAACTCCTCATATTCATGGATGAAAATTTATAAATGTATTTTATTAATTAAAAATGAAGCATACATCAATTCATACTATAAAATATTATACAAGAGGTGGTTCCTTTTGTTTCATTGGATAATATAAACTCACAAGGGTAAGGATACTTCCTCATAGATGATTTGGATTTGGCTACCTGGTCACCATATTCATTTCTATAAACCAGAAGTTTTGAAGTGAATTGGGGACTCTTTGGGTTTCTTTTGTATGCATTGATGTTGGTATGATCTGGATATTTCACCCCTTATAAGGAAAGATCAATTTGGATATGGACATATTCCAGCCATTCCCACACCGAATACTCCTAAGGGATGAGTCATTATTCTCTTTTGGGAATAAAATATCTATTTCTTCTAAGGTGATATTATTTTTGAATTATGATACCTAGGGTAACATTTTTTAAGCTTCCATAAAGATTATTTGAGTTATTTTTTAGCCCCAATCACCAATATAGGAGAGAAAAGTGCATCCTCACCCTATGGGGATTTCTAGGATGGGCCCTGTTCTTGGTTCTCCAAACACATTATCCTACCCTAGTAGTGGGGTTTGAGTATTTCCCTCCTGGGGTTCTCAAAGATGATAAGTTTTCTACAACTCATCCCTTGATCTTTTTTAAGGTGTTTTACAAATAGAGCTTCATGGCCTATCTGGGATTCTATTATTGTTGAAGATTTTATTGTCTCATACCCTAGTTCTATCACTCCTAGCCCTGAGATGGTTTTCCATGAGGATTTTGGTAGGACATATGGTTAATCGTTCTTCAAAGGAATCCCTGCTATTAAAAATATCTTCAGTAGGTTGACTCCCAGGCTATTAATGGTCTAATTATTGTTAAAGGTACATGTTCTCCTCCCTGAGTGGTGTGGTCTCCATGTTTGTTCATTCCAGTCCTCTTGGTGTGGAGGTATCTTTGATTATTATCCCTCATGAGGGTATAGGTAAACCTAATCGGGCTATCTCTTTTATATTCTCTCAACCGATTTATAGTTCTATACCTAGATGGTGAATATCCTCAGGTAATTTCTTCCCCTATTATATTTCAGTCACAGGAGAAACACCCAGACCCCATCTCAATTACAAGGGTCGCCATACCATTTTAAAAGTATTTTTCCTTTGATCAAGCTCCCCCCCCCCCACTAAGCTAGATAACAACAATACCATGGATTCTATTATAGTTTATCAATGACCATGTTTATCATCCAAAATTCAACGATTCTTTTCCCTTGATAAAAATCAGTGTTCTAGGATAATAAATTTAAGATTAACCATGTCTCTCCCATTAAAGTATTGGAACCTAAACAAAATGAAGGTTCAAAACAATAGTTTTCTTATAAACTTATAGGAGTTCATTACATACCTGATGGACCATATAACAACCATGTCTTGATTTTATAGAGGAGAAACTTATAGGCCAAACTTATAGAGTCTTATGAATAATATATAATGGTGGTAGTTATGTTATTATCTTAGTCTATTTAATTTTTAGTTGTATATTCTAAATATGATATCTAAGAAACAGAAAATCTATCGAATTCACTATCTAATTTTTGACCTAGGATCTAACACCATGTTTATGTGTAGTGAATATAACAATGTTCTCAATTATTATGATAAGATTTGAAGGAGTATATATTCGAGTAAGGTGATATGAGATTTAAAATACTTCTTATTTTAAAATAATATCTTGAATCATAATTATATTGGTTATTTTTTTACCTTTTATAATAATATTAAATGATAGTAGAGGACTTTTTGTTGGATGTACTGGTGTTTATACAACTTCTATGAGCCTTTAGTTTTCCAGAACCTCAATCTCTCATATATTGGGGGAATTATCTAACCACTCTCCTTTTATCATTAGGTTTCTCGATAAAATAGAGAAGAATCACCAATTTTTTTTCAAAGTGATAGACTTAGAATAATTATTTTTTGAATATGGTGAAATTATCTTAGGGTGAACCCTTGTAGATACATGTAGGGGTTAAAATAAAGAATAAATTGTGATTTCTAAAAGGTTATATCATTGAATGGTTGGATAATCAGCATGTGTTATATTATAATATTGATGTTATGATATATAAAATCGTCTATATTGATGTTGGTTTAAAGGATTATTATATGTATGATAATTTCATAGCTTTATCTATAAAATAAAATCTTTTTGTAGATATTTTTTAATAATAATAATTGGTCATAATTGAAAAATTTAGATCCCTGTGGTGAAAAGTGGGAGAAACAATGATTCATATTTTCAAGAATACATTAAATAATAGAGGTATGCAGTTAGTCTTAGTATTATTCTACATAATATTTCTTTTTATAGTTATTTATAGGTTATTTGTTCAATATTTTTTACCTAAATTTCTAATTTAATCATGGGTATCTGGTATGGAGTAATCGTAGGATACCCAAATGAGGAGGATAATGGATAATTATTTTATATCATCCCCTATTACATTAATTAATTCTTGAATAATATGATTTAATCTATTATAATAGAATAGAATATCAAGGATACTATCAGAACCCTTGATCCAAACAACACTCTATGACCTAATGGTTTCCTAGGTTCATTTTTTCTACATGGAATATCATTATAGGTGAGATCATTGAAGTAGTGTAAGATTAGTTCCATAAAGTAGAGATACCTATAGCTTTATGTTTCAATATTCTTATGCATACTCATAAGGATCAATATCCGGTATCCTTTTATCATTACTAGACCATAAACATGTTTAATTGTCATAAAAAAATCATCAATATCTTAAATGATAGGTTATCTTGATGCCTTCTCAGATTAATAAAAAAATAAACAATGTTCTAATAAGTGGATAAGTAATCATAGTTCCATTGTATTGTCTTCAGAGATGATATATGGTTTTAATCATAAGAAAATATATAACAATGATATGGCTAAAATTGATATTGAAAATATATACGATGGAATGAAGCAGAACAAGATTTTAAAATTCATGATGAGATTTAGTTATTTAGAGCAAGTGTGTGATTTTTTATTTTCCATCTATTCTACCCCTTGGTTTTCTATTTGTCTTATGGGTATAAATATTTTCTTATTTAAGTTGACCCATGGCCTCTTCCAAGGTGATCCTATTTCACCTAGTTTGTTTATCATATATCAGGATGTGCTCGATTGGAGCATAATGAAATTTATCTATAATGAAGATTTGGTTTTTTTTAAAGTAAGGTATGGTCTCATAGGGATCTTTAATTTGTTATTTTATAATTATTTTTATTATTTTTCAATGTTATGAATCATACATTCTATAATTTCAGGATAATTTTGAAGAAATGTTGATTCTAGAGTGGCTAGTTTTTTAGTGGAAGAAAAATTTGTTATTTTATTTTTAACTAAATTTATGATAGTAGCCCCTTTATTATTGAAAGAAAGTTGGGTTTCTCTAAAGGTAAGTTTACTTTAATCTATTTTGAATCCTACTTGTTTATTGGTGGGATTCTCATTCACCACATTGATTACTTTTCAGGGAGGATCGTAGGGTAAATCACAATCTTGAAAATTTAATTGTTGTCTTTTGGAGGTAGGATTTACCTAATAAACCATGTGTTATCTTCTATTCCCATGGATATGTTATCAATAATCAGAGTCTCTAAGATAATTGTCAATAACATTAAAAGTATTCTGAATAAGCTTCTTCAGGAATCCCATCATAAAGGTTGGTTCCAAAGGGAAATCTAAGACAGGTTGGTGAATTCATTAATTGAAAATGGAATTAATGTACGCTGGATAGTTTAATGAATGAAATGATTTCATGGGAAGTGTGGGTTGGTAATTCATTATGGGCTAAGTTCATCAATTATAAATATGTTTTGTTTCCCGATTCATTTCATGGAGACATGTCAAGGGACTCTCACATATGGTGTATCTTAAAAGGTACCTTGCATATTCTCCTTGTCAACACAAGGTGTATTCTTGAGCATGGTAATATTTATTTTTGTGATAACAACTGGGTTGGGGTCCCCTCTACTTTCCAAGGTGTCTTTATCATAGAATAGAATTACATGAACCTTAGACGTACCATAAACTTATAATTGAAATGTTAAATATTGAGAAAAAATATTTTATTTCCAGTTTTAAGCTAGATGATCATCTAGATAGATGTGTATTGACTCCTTCCAACATATTTATGTTAAATTATACATATTTTTATAACATTATTCTTGTGTAGTAATAAACTGATCCAACTGTAAGATCCAGAAATTCATAGTGTTGTTTTTTTGCTTAAATATTGGTTTGAATCCATTCATTTGGTCTAATTAAATTTTTACTGGGAGTATGACTATGATTGGGGGAATTATGGGGTTTCGGGAAATGAAATAAATTGGAATCGGGGAATCCTGTGCATGAGCCATGGTTGGCGCATAGTTAGTGTAAACCATACAAGTGGGAATACAAAACATGTGATCTTGGACAAAGGTATTTTTCATGGTTGGAATATGATTTTTCAAACCTTTCAGGAATACCAAGTAACCATGTGACTTGGACGCCTCTTGGACAGAAGTGGTTTCACGATTGGCACATAGTTTGGTAAACCATGTGCCCCATTAAAAAGTGAGAAATTGCAATTTTCCCCCTGGATTTTAATTGTTTCACCTGATTTTCTTCCCCATTCTTCCTCCTTCATCCATAATGACAAACCAAATCTCCCAAATCTTCCGAACAATCAATCTCCTATGATTCTAGTACATTTGGAATATCGTTGGATGTGGTTCAAAGCTTTATATATTTATAACATTCATTTTTATTCTTTTTTCCAAATAAGGGATTATTGTTATGTTCTTCCTCTTTTGAAGGCCTAAAACAATATTTTTCTAATAGATATTAGTTTGGGTTTCTTGAATCTGATTCGATGTATATGGTTAACTATGTGGTTGTCTATGTATTTGAGGTCGTTGGTTTACAAGTTATATCCCATAGTCTTTTGTAGATATTTTCATATGTGGTTGTGTTGTTGGTTCTCTCTTATTGAGAATTTGATGCCTTTAGTGAGATTATGTAAAATGGTTAGCTGAATGATTAATTGAACCTCTAATTATTACTATGGGATGCATTAAGATTAATTAGGAAAATCATGGGCCACCCATGGGTTGTGAAAACATTCGCGAACATGTACAAATACAACGTTAAGCATATAGTTGATTTGTTGTTGAAATGAAGCCCATAAAAAATATTTTGAAATGTTGGTTTGAGTTATAAAGAGAAACCAATGGTAGTTGTGTCTATTTATTGGAAATGGAATAAGGTATTTTTTGTAAAAAAAAATATAAAAAAGGTAAAATGGAATGTAGGGAATGTGTAAAATAACTTATGAGTTTTTAATTGAATTGTGTAAATGGGCTAGTGCATGTGAGTTTTTGAATTATGTGGAGACAGTAAATGTATGGAAATTTTTAAGTAAGCTAAATGAGATAAGGTATGAAAAATAAAATGGGTTAAATGGGATATTCTATGTAAGTGGTATTTGTGGTGATGGGCTAAGGCTTGATGATGTTTCATGTGTTGAATAAAATGTGAATTGTGAACACTAAATGCAGTGATTTTGTATGTTTAATGATATTGTTTATGAGGTAAATGGATATATAAGCATATGAAAATGGCTTGGAGGTGTGGGATAATTGAATAGGGATCCTCCAATGGGTTAGTTTGGAATAAGACTTTAAACCCCATCCCTATAATGCTTGGTTTAGGGTGTCAGAATGAGGTTATGGGCCCCTAAATGATGCATTTGATGAGACAGCCTGGAATAAGGATTCTGGGTAAGTGTGGTGTAATTGATTATGAAATGTTTATACATAGTGAGTTAAGGACTTGGATTATTCTCTTATTCATGGTAATTGACTATCTTTGGTCATATTGAAGATGATGTAAATGCTTAACCCATGGAACAAGTAGTGAAAATTGAATGAATGGTGAAAATTGTTAAAGTGACTATTTTTATATAATGGAACCCAAGTTATCTTCAGTTTACCCTATCATTAATTTAGCACTTACCAGAACTATATGTTTTGAATATATATTATGTAGACACTATTGGTAGTGTCCTACTTAGTTGTACTCATACCCTGCTCAGGCTTCCATTGGGTACCCGAGAATATTTCATGATTGTGGGTTAGGATAAGGGTAAAGGCCCTATATTAGGGAGTTGAGATGGGCTTGGGATGAGAATGGTTAAGTATCTAAACATTGATTCATGACCCACTTTCGGGATTCATATTTTGGTCACCCATTTGAGTTTTCTTTCACTTTGGGCATTGTTAGGATGAAATGGAATATTTATTATTGGTTGTGGAAGTACCCTATTTGGGAAATAGACGTTAATGCATGTTTTTTGTTTATTTCTTATTTTCCCTTTATATTATATGTTATATATTTTATATTACTATGGTAAATAGTTTATAGTCTCCCCACATGATCTATTAAAGCCTCGCTACTAGTCAGAAACCTATAGAATATGGGGTGGCATGCTTTACAATGACTCA
Organism: Viscum album; assembly: GCA_963277665.1. Lineage (NCBI taxonomy): Eukaryota > Viridiplantae > Streptophyta > Magnoliopsida > Santalales > Viscaceae > Viscum > Viscum album. Next base: position 509,311,006 of record OY728141.1, on the reverse strand, counting down.
GACATTGCATACATTGATATTATATCTAAGTTAAATAATATTCATTGAAAATATATGAAATACACAATAGTAAAATATATGTATAGTGTCTTTAGAAACTCGGAAACATAAACAATTGGTTCATAAGACATCTTCATTGTCTCCCACTTATTTCATATTAACTAGACCCCTTTTTGACATATCTTATGTAATACACTTATTCATGACCTGGGGTAAAGAAACAAATGAAATGGTGAGTTCAATGTATTAGTAAGGGTAAATAAGGGAGATATAAATCATATCATAATAATAACATATAATAACATAGCATTTCAAAATCTTATCTTACATTTGAAGGGTCATGATATATTTCCTTAGGATAAACTATAAAAGATCATAAGAATCAATGAACGTAATCCAAAAATTCATAACCTAAGACATGAAATTTTATGGCATACACATAATCATAGAAAATAATTTCATAATATTCAAGGCTCATTTCCTAGACCATCATAGTGGACAAAGTCCATTACTGAACAGAGTTCACTCCATATTCCTGCCCTATATTGCTCAACCATGATCATTTACCGTTTCAGCCATGTCTATCTCGGGAAATATAAATATTTACCCAATGCATTGGAGGGAGATATAAGTCCCACCCATATCATAAAAAAATCATACTTACATGTTCACAAAAACATAAATCATTCATCATAGGATAACCCATGGAATAAAATGGGTTTCTGAAACATCATTCCATTATAACATAATCCATATATATAATTAATTTCATAAATATAAGTTCACCATAAAAAACCATAGGAATAATAGGGATAATATACTTGAAATAAAAAAATATTAAATAATTTAATCTTATATGTAAAATAATTTTGATAGAACATTAGAAATTAATTCTTGAGGAAAATATCCATTCTTCTGCAAAAACATTTTATTTCTCAAAATGTCATAAAATTATAAAAAAAGAAATAAATTAAAAATAAACATTAAATATTTTAAAGGGAGCTTCATGTACAAAAGTTGTTATGAAAATGTAAAAATCCATTCATTTTGTATAAGTAAAAATAGAACATTCTTCTCGTACGTTTGTCGGAAAGTCAAAAAAGTACCTTATTCCAAAAATGAAAAAACATTCTATTAATTCTATTTTAGAAAAATTCACCAGTAGATAAAATTGACATTAAAAAATTTAATAAGGATATAAATAATATTTTGTAATTCATGTTTAGAAATCAAGTACATGGATGATAAATATACCCCTTAAATACTTACGAATAAATAGTCTCGGATAATAATGAAATTACAAAAATTATCCCTTACTTGAGGTAAAATTTCCTTTGTATGTACCCAAATATCATGTATAATGATTCAAATAATTCTATTGACTTATTAAAGAACCATAATCATTTTTATGATATCATATATGATCATATGATCATCTATTTGTTAGTAACATTATTACTTGTCCATTATGAATTAACTTCTTTATTTTCTTACGCATATTTTGTTGAATAAATACCTATTCAATGGTTATAGTTATATCATTTAAATAATTATATTGGTACAACATATATCATATTTTTTCATTAAATTCATTTATATAATCATGCTTTAATTTTGATCATGTAAAACGAATTTCATCGTATCATGGAGACGGTAGGTCGTACGTATGCACAAGCAATGATATCATTCCAGTAATTGTTAAATGGTACGGAAGTTGATGGTTATAATATTTAATAATCATTATTATTTTATAGTAGTCATATTTATTTATTTTTTACATCACTATACCCATCCAAATAATATGGTGGTGAAAAACATATAACACCATGACATGGAGATTGTAAGTCGTACATACACATGCGAAGTGATTTTGTATTTAGTATGATTCATAGATGTTGTAATATGGTTGTATCATAATTATAATAAAACCTTATTATATAAGTTATACTTGAGTTATTAATTTATAATAAAACAAATATTGAATAAGAAGTAGAATATGAATGAAGTTTGAAAGAATCGGTAGAGGAGATTACCTCTTCTTCAACGTGCTTCCTCTAATCTCCTCTTAGAGCACTAGAGTTAGTATGTTAAAAATACTAGAACCTGTATAATATAACTAGGTAAGTTTATAAGGAAACATTTCATGGGATTTATGATATTTAAGTATCACTGTGAAGTGAAGAGGTGAGGGAGGAGGTTTCCTTTTATAATTTAGGTGTGGGGCACTTTTGGAAACTTCATAAATAATAATTTATAATAAAATCAGACCCTACACAAAAAGCATAACAAATTTAAATTTAAAATAAGATATTATATAGGTTAGTAATATCCTCAACCAGTAAATTTTTGACAAGTTTTAGATCAATTTAAACCATAATATTTTAATTAAAATTTAGTTATTCTATTTAATTTTTAATTATGGTTACAAATATTTAAATATTAAAAGAGTGAAAATTTTAATTATTTGATTTTATTTAGACCATAAATATATAAATAAATAAAATTTTTACCATATCATAATTATTTTATATTTTTTAAAATGTTTTATGATTTTTAAATTATTTAATGAGATAATATTTTACTAAACAAACAATAGTGTCAATTTTGAAACTATTAATTTTATTAATTTTGAAAAATATTAAGATAACGAGATAACTTCGAACCAACTATAATATTATATTACTAAGAATCCAAGTTAGTATATAAAATTAATTGGACATATTAATTAGATCAAATTATATTTATTTTAATATTGTTAATGACATTTATTTGTTATCTCCAATAATAAAATAATTACTACATCAATTTCTGTGTAATATAATTATTTGTTGAATAAAAACTAAAAACAAAATAATATGATGAATATAAATATGTTAGAATTCATAATAGTACTTTTATTCGAATTTATTTTCTAGAAAATCCTACATTAAAAATGTTATAGTTTTGAAAACTTTAATGTGACAACTTTAGCATCAATTTACATAAAACAATATAAGTGTCATAATCTATTCTATAAGGATCAAAATGATCAATAACATGACCCTTGGTTGTTTACGGTCCAAATATACTTGGCCAACATGATTTGTTTAGGATTATGGGACTTTTAATGGTTATTATTATTTAAATAATTATTATTTTATTGATTTCTCATCAATTAAATAATTTATGCATTAATAAAGTATAAGTCTTTGAGGAAATTATTTATTTCCTAAAAATTAAAAATAATTAATCATGATAAATAAAAACTTGTTAGATTTTAAATTATTATTTCTAATCAAAATTATCTTCTTTATATTCTTATTTTAAAAATTATATAGTTATTAAAATTTGAGTGAGATATATTTAACTTTTCTTTAAATAATAATAAATTAAAAGTCCTAATCTCATCCAAGTGTCTCCCACTAGACACAATTTCTTACCAAGGATGGTTTAAGTCTAAACACACTCATACAATGATATTTAGACAACTGTTAGGGTATGTTTATTATAGTATTCTAACCCTTAATTACCCAATTTACCCTTTAACGTGTTAATAAAAATTACTGAAGTTACAATTAAAAATACCGAAAAATAAAATAAATCTATTTAAAAAATTTGAGTCTAATTATTAAAAATATGGAATCCATTTTTCAAAATTAAAAACACATATGTTATAGTAATTAATTTAAAATTAATCCCACTTTTAGAAAGGGAGAGTGGGTTTTAAAAGTTAAAACATTGCAAAAGGTTGAAATGTTTTTACATATGAATTCAATATAATAGTTATTCAAATTTAATAAATTATTTTGAATGATAATTATATATTTTATTAATACTTTAAAACATTTAAATATTATAATTTAACCGTATAAATATTTTCCATTAAAAAAAATTTTCAATTAACATTTAGTGTATCTTTACTACTCAAAAAAACATGAATGTTATTAGAAAGATATCAAAAATTCATGCAAAGTAAATTTTTATATCTATATTATAAAGAATATTTTTATTTTTTCAAATAAAAATTATTAATGTGTCAAAATATTAATTTAAAATGCGTTCTCCATTAAAAGGCGTAAAATTATCCTTTTGAAAAATATAGGTTTTTATACATCAAATAGGGTTTACGCATACCCTTTGACATAAATATCTATTGGATGAGTATCAAATTTTTTATTAAATATATATATATATATATTTCATTAATTTCATTTACCAATTCTAGTTACTTTATTTTATTAATACAAAAATTACAAATATATAATTGATTTATATTTTACATATATAATTGGAAGTTAGTGAATTCAACATACATTTTCATCAGTTAGTTATATTTATTCACACTATCTTAATTTCTAGGATATATAGGTAATTTTATATTAAAGGTATCTCGTGGTTCATTTAAACACATGATTGTGTGCAATGCAAGTTATTCAATAATTAAAATTATTTAAAAAATATATCATAGAAACATCCAAGTGTTATACTCTACCCCTTTAAACTGAATTTATCCATTGAAGTTCATCACTTAGATATAAATATATAAGTATATCTCTCCATTATCATATCCTCAAGTTCCCACGTTGCTTCCTCAAATTGGTGGTTCCACCCAAAAAACATTAACCAAGTGAGTCATCTTCCTTTGTAGAACTTTTTCACTACAATCCAGAATCTCTATCAGTTGTTCTTCCTAAGAAATATCTTGTTCGAACAGTTTTTATTTTGAGTTTAGTACATGTTAAGGATCAGGTATATACCTTTTTAGTAGGGATACATAGAACACATTATTTACTTGGGAGATATTCGATGGAAGATCCAATCTATAAGCTACCTTCTCAACACAGTCCATAATTTCAAAAGGATCGTTATACCTAGGGCTCTGCTTTCCCTTCTTTCCAAATCCCATTTCACACTTTCAATGAGATATTTGTAGAAACAACTTGTCACCCACTTCAAACTCTAGGTCTTTTATTTGGTTGTCAACATAACTTTTTTTCCGACTCTAAGCTTCTATTATGTGTTTTTGAATAGCTCTGACCATTTCTACAATTTCACCTACAAGATCAGGTTCTAATAGCTTTCGTTGACCAAAATTATCCCAGCGAGTTTTATTTTTTCACTTCCATCCTTAGATAGCTTCATAAGGAGAAATCTGAATACTAGAGTGAAATATATTTTTTTAAGAAAATTCCACCATACATAGGTCTTGATCCCTAGCGCCATTTAAATCCATAAAGAAATCTCTAAACATTCTATAAGAGTTTGAATTGTCTTATTAGACCGACCGTCTATCTGAGGATGATAATAAGTTATGAAACTTAACTCTATATCCAGATCCTAATAAAGAAATCACTAAAACTTTAACGCAATCCTCGGATCCCAATCATATATAATGTAAAGTGGTACTCCGTGAAATCATACCACTTTCTTTACATATATCCTGGAAAGATGATCAAGAGAGAAATCCGCTCTAATAGTAATTAAGTATGCTGAATTCATAAGGAGATAAACTATATCCCACATATAATTTTGGCCTTTAGATATTTTGGGATGTCTGAAGAAAAATTATATTGTGAGTTTTTCCCATTTTTATTCTGGTATGGGTATGGTAGTAACATCCCCTTATACTTTTGTCTCTCAACCTTAATTTGCTGACAAACCAAGAACTGAGAAACCTATTTAGAAATATCTATTTTCATTCCATCCCACCATGAATACTATTTTAAGTTCTTATACGTCTTTTCATTATCTAGTATGAATAGATAATGAAGAATATGTGACTCATCTAACATATCCTTCTTTAATTCTGTTATGGTAGGAATGAAAACCCGATACATGGACCTTATTATTTCATCACAATCAAGGTCGAATTCAAGAACATTTCTCACCATCTTTTTTAGCTCTACATCTTACTTTTATGCCTCCATAATCTTCAATTGTATTGATTTTTGCACATTCATTTAATAAAGATAATATTTATCACCTTCCTTTAAAATTTCAAGATGCTTCCTTTACAAATCAATAAATATTGGATCTTTTGGGATCCTCATCATGGATAGGCTAGCATGGTCTTTTTCACTCAAAGCATATTCCTCCTTGTTCACTTTCCCAGGGTAGTAATGTATTGATAAATAGAAATCTTTAACCAACTCCAACAATATTATTTGGAACATATTCAACTTCTTTTGTGTAAAAATACACTATAAAATTTTATGGTTAGTATAAATATTACACCTTTCACCATAAAGATAATGCCTACATATCTTTAATGTAAAGATTACTACAGCTAACTCCAAATCATGATTTGGGTAATTTTTCTCCTCAATTTTGATTTGTCATAAGACATAATATGTCACCATATAATTTTTCATGAGAACCTATCCTAGTTACTTTTTGGTTGAATAATTGTGGATCCTAAAGCTTTTTCTACTACAAGGTAGTGTGATCACAGGTGCACTAGCTAACCATATTTTGGGCTCTTCGAAATTATATTTACATTCTTCCGAAAACGTGAGCCTAAATCTTTTTTGATTCATCTAGGTGAGTGGAATAGATGATCACGAAAAATATTTCACAAAACATTGATAATATCCAGCCAATACAAGAAAACTTTGGATCTCAGTTAACGTTGTTGGACTCAGCCAAATTTAAATAACTTCTAATTTTTCTAGATTCATATATATCCCATCTCTTGAGATTATGTGACCCAAAAATGAAACTTTCGAAAGCCAAAATCCACACTGGGTAACTTTTTCAAAAAACTTCTCCTTTCAAAGGGTCTTTAGTAAAATTCTCAAGTGTTCTTCATGATCTTGCTTTCTCTTTGAATATATAAGAATATCGTCTGTAAAGAATTCAAAAAACAGATCAAGATAGTCTCTAAAGACTCTATTCATAAGATCCATGAATATATTAGGGGAATTAGAATGACCAAAAGGCATCACTATAAATTTCTAGCATCCATACCTTGTATGGAATGTTGTTTTTGGTTTATCCTTTTCTTAACCCTTAGTTGATTATATCCTAAATGAAAATAAATCATGGAAAAGTATTGAGCTCCGCGTAGTTGGTCGAATAATTCATCAATGTATGGAAGAGGATATTTTTTCTTGATATTGATCGAGTTAAGTTCTAGATAATAAATGTAAAGTATCCCCGATCCATATTTCTTCTTAATAAATAGAATAGGTTCACAACAAGGTGAAATACTAGGGAATATGAATCCCTTTTCTAGATTATCGGGTAGATTCTTCTTTAATTCTTTCAACTCAATTGGGGCCATTCTATAAGGTGTCTTTGAAATAGTTGTAGCACTTAGTATAATTTACAATGAAAACTCAACCTCACAGTTTAGTTAGAGACATATAAATATTTTTGTAAATACATAATCAAACTCCATTACAATGGGTGTATTCATAATTTTGAGTTTCTACCCAACCATTTAAGATAGATAACCTTAATTTATAGGAATCAAGACCCATAAGATGGAATAAAGTTTCACTGGAAGGTATCATTGCATCAATAGATGATAATAGGTTGATCTAGAATATGAAATGTGACTTCCCTTCCTTGAAAATTAACATGAACTCTATATAGATAAATCCATTACATGCTAAAAATCATATCAAATTCCATTATAATAAGGAACAAAATATTTCGTGGAAGCACTTTCCCACAATCTTTATCTAAATAAGAATTATAAAATTTTGATGAAACTGTTATTACATTTGGAGTTTTCTTACCAAAATCAACATCTAGTTGTTGTGGTAATACAATGATACGCCTATAAAATGATTCACAAATAAATGAGTTGGTGGATCTAGAATCAAATAAAACAATTTATACTTTTAGAGTGGCTAATAAGTGTACCTTTCACCACTTCTTTATCATACTCTGCATCGTCGATAGTGATCACATGTGACATGCCTTTTTCTTTGGCCTTATGAGTTTATCGATGTCAATCATCATCAATAAACCTTTTATTAGGGAATTTATTATAATAATTATCCATTTACATGGACTTGTAACATTGATGTGTAGGATGTGGATTCTATGTGGCCTTTTCTCAATTCGCGTCATTAGACATAGTTTTTCAATCACATCGGAATTCAACTACCTGATGACCTTATTTTCTATACTTAAAATATTTACTAGTCCCTTTAAGACAATTTCATCCTTGTTTCCTTACTCACTTTGAGAATAAGGAAAAACTAGTATTCTTTTCAATGTGGAATTTATATTTTACCTTGATTTCTATTTTTCTATTCTTATCAAACCCATAAAAATGATGCATTATTCCAAGATCTATCTCAACATTGAGAGCACATTGAACTATTTCTTCATAGTTATTGAAGTATCTTATGGATAATTCCCATCACAGACTTGGTTTTAAGCCACTAAAGAATTGATCAATTTTACTCTCTGGTTGGATAATAAATCTAGAAGTGTACCTTTCAAGTCTTTCAAAATTTTCTTCATAGGTACCAACAGATTCATAATCATTTTCTTAGTCTCAAGGAACTCTTTCTCGATAATTTTTAGAAGAATATATGAAATGTACTTATTTAAAAATATGTTCTTGAACTCATCCCATTCCTTGTATCCAATTTTATCTCATTGCCTCATATACTTGATAAGGTTCCGCCATTGATCATCTTCACCTTCCAAATGATAGACTGCAAAAAATGGCTATATCATCTTATGAACATTAGAATAAAAAATATATCTTTTCATTGGTATTGATTCATTATTAAACCACTAATAAATCATAAGACACTATGAATGAAGGTAGATTCTTCATCATGAAGGACTCAACAAAATTTTATTCCATCCTTTAATCATTTGGATGTCTTGTGTGATTCATATCTTGAGAAAGCTGTGTGAGCATTTCTATATGGTTTTGTACTCTAGGTCCCATAAAATTTGGTTTCTCAGGAGGAAAATCATTTCATTTCCCATTCCATTCATCATTAATGTGGTTCCTCTAGGTTCAGACCATTGACTAAAACCTATAAACATAATATGAGAAAAACTAACCATAATGAGAAAACAACATAATAAAGAATAAAATTTAAAATTAGAATATTTATTTTTTATCTGATGTTATTCGTTATCATTTCTAAAACACTAGCATTATAACCAATACTTAAACATATCCATAGGGTTATTCCTATGGTTTTCTCATCCTAGTTTCCAAAGTTTAATTATACCTTTCCTCTGATACCAACTATAAAAACCCATACATTACAGACATTGATATTACTTCAAAGTTGAATAATATTCAATAAAAAATATAACAAAGCCATGATAGGAAAATATATGTATATTTTCTTTAGAAATAGGGAAATATAAACAACTGGTTCATAAAATGTCTTCATTTTCTCCCACTAATTTCATCATAACTAGACCCATTTTGACTTATCTTATTTAATACCCTTCTTTATAACCTGGGGAAAAGAAACATATGAAAGGGTGATCTCAAATTCTCAATAAGGGTAAACAAGGTAGATATCAATTATATCATAATCTTAAGACATAAGAACATAGCATTTGAAAATTTTATACTATATTTGAAATCTTGTGATATCATATTGTGGGATAAATAATAAAATCTCATAAGAATAAATGAACGCAATCCAAAAAGTCATAACATAAGTCATGAAATTTTTTGGAATACACATAAGCATAAAAAATCATTTCATATTATTCAAGTCTCATTTCCAATACCATCATAGAGTACAAATTCCATTACTGAACTAAGTTCACTCCTCATTCCAACCATGTATTACTAAATCGAGATCATTTCTCATTACAGCAATTTCTATCTCACAAGATATAAATCATTACCCAATGTATTAGAGGGAGATATAATTACCAACAATCTCATAATAAAATCATTATTTTTTTATCCACAAAAACATAAATCATCCATCATAGCATAAACTAAGTAATAAAATAGTTTCTTAAACAGCATTCCATCATAACATAATCTATATAAAACAATTGAATTTCATAAATAGAATTTCATCATAAAAAATTAAAACCATATGAACAATAGGGATAGTATACTTGAAATATAACCCTATTAAATAATTTCATCTTAGATGGAAAATAAGTTTAATAAAAGACTTGAAATTAATTCTTGAGGAAAATATCCATTCATTATTTAAAAAAATATTCTCCAAAATGTCTCACAATTTTAATATAAAATAATTAATTGAAAATAAACATTAAATATTTTAAAGTAATCTTCATGAAAGTAATAAATTAATAAAATGTAAAAATCAATTCATTTCATATAAGTTAAAATAGAACGTTCTTCTTGTAGTTTTGTCAAAAATTCAAAAATACTTCATACAAAAAATTAAAAAAGATTCCTTTAATACCCTTTAAAAAAATTCACCAATGAGTAAAATTGAATTTAAGAAAAAATTAGAAGCAAAAAAAAATTGGGGTACATATTTAGTAAACATGGATGTGGATGAAAAATATACCCCAATAAATACTTATGAATAAACTATATCGAATAATAATACAATTGAAAAAAAGATCCCTCAGTTAGAGTCTAATTTCCATTGTATGTACATAAATATCCTATATAATTATATAAATAATTTTATTGAATTATTCAAGAATCATTGTTATTTTTATTATATAATATATGATTATATTATCATCTGTTAGTAACATTATTAGTCGTCCATCGGGCATTAACTTATTTATTTTCTTGCACATGTTTTGTCGGATAAGTTCCTCTACTTAGGTTATAGTTATGTAATTTTAATAATGATATTGGTATAATATATATCATTTTAATTCATTAAATTAATTTATATAATCATGATTTAATGAAGATCATGTAGAATGAATCGCATCACATTTTCGAGACGGTAGGGCATACGTACGCACGAGCAACGATATCATTCCCATAATTGTTGAATGGTATTGAAATTGATGTTGTATAATATATCAAAATAAACATAATTTTATAATAATCATATATATTTATTATTTCCAGCATTATACCCATCTAAATAAGTTAGGTGTGAAAAAAAATTACACCACGACATGAAGAAAGTAAGTTGTACGTAGGCATGCGTGATGATTACATTTTTCATAGGATGGATAGAAGGTGGAATATTGTTGTTTAATAATTATAATAACATCTCAATATATAATTGACACTGTAGTTATTCCTTTATAATGAAACAAATTAAGAAGCGGAAGTAGAAGAAAAAATATGCTTGAATGAATCGGTAGAGGAGATTACCTCTTTTTGGACGTGCTTTATATAAATCTCCTTTTAGAGCACTAGAGTTGGTATTTGAAGAACACCATAACCTTTATAATGTTACTATGTAAGTTTATAAGGGAAAATTTCAAAATATGGATGATATTTAAGGATCAATGTTTAGTGAATAGGTGAGTGAGGAGGTTCCCTTTTATAATTGAGGTGAGGGTAATTTTGATAACTCCATAAATTATAATTTATACTAAAATCAAACCCTACCCAAAAACCTAAAAAATGTTCCAATTATGAAGATGAGAAGATATAGTATTGTAATATAATCAAAAAATAATTTTTTGACGAGTTTGATTCAATTTAAACCATAATACTTTAATTAATATTTTGATATTCTATTTTATTTAACTAGGGTAACAAATATTTAAATAGTAAAAGGGTGAAATATATAATTATTTTATGTTAATTGAAACATAAAAAAATAATCTAGAATATTTTCTAACATATCATAATTATTATATATTTTTAAAAATGTTTTATTATTTTTAAATAATTTAATGAAACATTATTTACCTAAACAAACAATAGTGTCAATTTTGACACAATTAAATTAATTGATTTTTAAAAATATTAATACAAAAAGTTAACTTAGAACCAACAATTTTATTAAATTCCAAATAGGTAATTTCATCTATTAATTCAATGGATATATTAATTATCCCAAATTATATTTATATTAAAATTGTCAATAACATATATCTGTTATCACCATTAATAAAATAATTACTACAGATATTATCTATAATATAATTATTTTATGAATAAAAATTAAAAAAATACTATGATGAAGATAAATATACTATAATTCATAATAATACATTTATTAAAATGTATCTTTAGGAAAATACTATATTTAAAATGTTATAATTTTTAAAACATGAATGTGAAAACTTTAATACCATGTTAAATAAAATAATATATGTTTCATAATCTCTTATATAAGGATCCGAATGCTCAATAACTCAAAGCTTATATAGTTATGGTTGAGATATACATGCCCAATAATATATGGTCATGTGATTTGGTCTTTTAATGGTAATTATTATTTTAATAATTTTTATTTTATTGATTTCTCACTATTTAAATAATTTATGAATAAATAGAGCATAATCCTTAAAGGTAATTATTTAATTCCTAAAAATTACAAATACAATTTCATGATAAAAAAATCTATATTTTCAATGAGTGTTTATAATAAAATTTATCTACTTTATAACCTTATTTTAAAAATGATATAGTTATTAAAATTTGAGTGAGACATGTTTAACTTTTCTTTAAATAAAAATAAATTAAAAGACCTAATCTCATCCAAGTGGCTTCCAATGGACACCATTTAGACCCCAGGATGATTTATGTAAAAAACACTCATCCAATTATATTAATACAAGTGTTAGGGTATTTTTATAAAAGTACCCTTACTGTTAATTACCAAATTTACTATTTTACCATATTAATAGAAATTATCAAAATTATTATTCGTAATGGACATATATATATATATATATATATATAATTTGGACCTAATAATTCCAAATATTGAATCAATTTTTAGAAATTAAAAATAAAAAAGTTTCAGTAATTAATTTGTTATTAATCATGCTATCAGAAATAAAGAATGGGTTTTTACAGTAAGAACATTGTAAAAGATTAAAATGTTTTTTTACATATGAATTCGATGTAATATTAATGCTCATGACATAAATTATATTGAATGATAAAAAATATTCTATTTATACTTTAACACAATTAAATACTATAATTTAACCTTATAAAGTACGTCCATGGAAAAAAATTATTTTCAATTAAAATTTATTTATTTTTTAATATTCATCAAAACATGAATGTGTTCAGAATAATATCAAAAATTCATCCAATGAAAATTTTTATATCTCCCTTAAAAAGAAAATTTCTATGTTATCAAAAATATTTATTAATGTTTTTAAATATTAAATTAAAATTGGTTTTATATTAAAAGTTATAAAATTATCCTTTCAAAAAAATATAGGTTTTTATACATAAAATATGGTTTATTCATACCTTATGAGTAAAATATCTATTAAATTAAAATAAAAAATATTTTAATAAATATATAACAAATAAATTTAATTAATTTCATTAACCAAGTGTAATTCACTTAATTTATTAATACAAAAATAAAAATATATAATTGATTTATATTTTACATAAATAATTGGCAGCCAATAAATTCACCATACATTTCCGTAAGTTAGTTATATTTTTTCACACTCACCTAACGTCTAGGATATTATGGTCATTTTATACTAAGGTCTTATTATGGTATGTTTAAACACACAACTTCATGAAATAAAAAAAATTGAATAATTAGAATTATTTTAGGAAAATAATTCATAAAAATATCTAGGTGTTACATGCTTGAGATCTTGTGGTGACCTGTCTCAGAGCAAGAATTTAGTTTCTTATGGATATAGGCTTTACAAAGTGGTATCATATGGGTTTTTTCTATTTCCTTTCTATTTTGGGATAGTAGACTATAAGATCCCGGTTTTCAGAATGGTATGCCCTCATTATGTTTCGGTGGAATCCTTTGTTTCGGGCCTCAGGGGATGTTTTCTGAAAGTATGAGGGGATTTGGGGGTGTTTTAGGGACTCGGGGCACGGAAGAAGGGAGAGCTGGGCAAGACAGGCCAGGGCGCACTGCATGCGCATGGCCAGGGAAACTGTGTGGCCTTCCCAGATAAAACCGTGCGGCCCATCCTCCTTTAGACAGTGGTGTGCATGCGGTTTGTGGATGGTTTTCTAAACCGTGCGGCCACTTAATGTTGGGAAAATTTACAAAATTTCCACTCTTTTCTTTAAGATCCCAACTCTGGATTTTCCTCCCATTCCTCATCCTTCTCCCTTGGAATGAACCAAAACACCTAAGGGCTCCAATAGATCAATCTCCTTCGATTCTAAGGCATTTTTGGTGCCATTGGTTGTGGATCGAAGCTCCGACTAAGGCTAATCCCATCATTGGTTCTCTTTTTGGTTTAGGGTTGATGTCTTTTATTCCTCCAATTTTGAAGCCCTAAAAACCTATCTTTTGGGTGAGTTTTAGTTTGAACCTCCAATGGATGGTTGGTTCGAAGTCTAAGGACTCGATTGAGGGTGTGTTCAACCTCGGTTACGAGGTAGGTGGTAAACAAGTTATATCACATTGTTATTTGATTAATTTGTGCATGTTTGGTTATGTAATTGTTTTCCTTGGGTTATGTTATGGATAACCTTAGAATTTTTGGAATTAATGGTTTTTATAATGGAAAATGGGAACCCTCATGATCCCTATGGGATGTGTAGGGATTTATGTGACCTAATTGGGTTCATCCATGGGATTTCTCAGCTTCTCCCTTGATTAGGGATTGTAATTGGGCAAGTGACCTTGTTGTAATTAAGGGTAGAGAATTTAATTAATATGTTGGCATGATTGGTTGAACATGGAATAGAAGTTAGGTGATGCACCTAGACTTGGCAATAACCAAAGTGTTAATTAGAATGGGATGAATGGTTGAATCATGGAAATGGTGAACGGGTTAAATGGGGTAATGTGTAAATTGATTAAAGAACATAAAGGGATGGGTTATGGGTTTAGTGTTAAATGATTAGTGAGTTAGGAATAACACATGGGAATTGGGAGAATGGTTAAATGATGTGAAAGGGTAATGTGTTAATGGGATAAGGCATGATGTGGAATTCCCATGTGGGGTATTGTGAACAGTGTTTTCCATAGTGCAATGGTTTGGATGGTTTATGGTTTCTTATATATAATCATGTGCACATGGCTTCGTAGATTGGGGTATGACATGAGGATCTACGCCCATGGGTCAAGTGAAGACTGAGGCTCTAAACTCTACCCTAAATGCACGGGTTAGGAAAGGGGACTGAGGGTTTATTCTCCTAATGTTTGCATCCACCTGGACTGAAGCTTCAAGGTGAGGACATGGTTTCTATGAGGGTGTTAGTCCTAGTGAGATAGGATAACAATGTGTTTACCCTCTTTCATGTTATTGTTGGCCTTAAACCCATGTAACATAATGTATGCGATTAAACCATAGGAATGTGATGAAATGGTTAATGGTGGAAATTGGTGTGAAATGAATGGTAATGGAAGTGGCATTGGATCTGGGCTCTAAACTGGTTAATGGAACCTTAAATAATTACATGGAATTTATCATTCATTTTCCTTTTGCATGCACTACCTGTTTATACTGGATATTTTGTAGACACCATTGGTGGTGGCCTACTAAGTTGTACTCTCACCCTGATCGGGCCACCATTCGGTACCCGATAAGACTTCATGTCTTCCGGTCAGGACAAGGGCAAGGGTCCTTTCTAGATAGATGAGTGGACATGGGTAGCACTTGGTGCAGGATCCAAACTTGGATTCGGGACCATTTAGGGATTTTGATCGTTGTATTTATCTTGGGATTGTGTTCACTCTTGCACTGTAGTATGACATGGAATATTTATTGTTGGAAATGGTTGGTGTACTTGTTTCCTTGTTTGTTGGTTATTTTTTCCGCTATTTGGTTGTTTTTGTTGTGTCTTACTCTGATAAAAAGGGGCTATAGTCTCCCCACATGACTACATAGAACCCCGCTGCTAGTCAGTAGCCTTTGGCATACGGGGAGGCGCGCTTAAGGCCATGTAACCACCTGGCTCGGAGCACCGGTTTAGTGGCTTCCAGGTCGGGGGTGTTACAATGTGGTATCAGAGAGAGGATTTTCTTCACCTTCTCTGAGGTCTTGTTATTTGGGATTGGTAGACAAGGGTTAGGAGTTGTTGGGCCTTGGTAATGAGCTCGTTCTTGGGAGTAGCTAACCCATGTACGAGGGAAAACCCAAGTCACCCTAGGTGGGAAATGTTGTTCTTCGTTGTGTGTTGTTATAGTAGATGATATTTCACCATTGGGGGATGCACATGTGGGTTGATGAGATTGTTATATGATATTTGGTGCGTGGCCTTAATGGAATGAGAATTTTCACTCATGCATAATTGTAGGCACCTAGGGAGATAGGTGACATGCATTGTGTTAGGTAGATGCACGAGATGGGTGTGTGAGGAAGGAAGGTATGCTGCATCTTGCATTTCATGGAACCAAGAAACAATGAGAAGAACAAAATGAAACAAGTGGGTAAATTACGTTTAATAAAATATAAGGTTTTTTAATGAAGTGAAAAAATTTCTATAAAATTTTGTGTGAGTTTGGTTGAAGGTTTGCTAAATCTCATGCTTGGCCATTTAGAGAAATTCCACAGCGACGTCGATTACCAGTTGGGAAATGGGAGGATGTTGCTGAGAACACTCCTCCAGTATAAGAGCAAGAAAATGTGGTGATCAGTGATGGTAGAGAAGACCAGTTTCAAGAGAACCTGGATCGCCTTATACAGATGATGGATCGGGACCCAGGGTGGGTTGCACCGAGTATGTTTGACCTGACCAGGGAATTCCAGCTGTAGCACCCTCCGACTTTCACCGGAGAGGGTGGGCCAGAGGCAGCGGAGTTCTGGTTAGAGTCCGTCCAGACGATACTAGATCATCTGAAGACTCTGGTTGAAAAGCGAGTGAATCTGGCCGCTTATATGTTGCGGGGCCAGGCTATGCGTTGGTGGGACATTCGGGCTCAAATCGAGCAGGCTGAGAGAATGTCTTGGAAGGTTTTTCAGGAAATGTTTTTGGAGCATTTCTACCCAGAGACTTTGAGGCAGGAGCAGGCTGCAGAGTTTATGAGCCTAACTCAGGGATTGTTGTCGGTGATGTACTACGCTAGTCTCTTCACTAATTTGAGACGCTTTTCCCCAGTGTTAGCAGGGGATGAGGCAGCGGTAGCAATACGTTTCCAGGATGGGCTGAGACATGAGATCCAGTCTGAAGTAAATATCATCTGCTTGAAGAGGTTCACAGAGGTAGTACATCAGGAATTGATCTCGGAAGGAAACCTGAAGGGAGCTTTGGGTAGTGGGCTTGTGGTGATAGTGGGGCAGAAGAGTAGTGTAGCTACCGAGGGTTGGAATCGACGCCATGAGAGCTCACAGCATAGCAGAAGTGTGCAAAGAAGCTTGAAGAGAGGGTCTGCCTCTCAGAGTGGGGATCAGGTGTTATGATATCAGTGCGGTAGGTCGGGGAATATGCGTGGTTAGTGTCCTCGGCCTCCATTTGAGTGTCGTTCATGCAGAAGAATGGGACATGTGTAGAGGTTATGCAGGAATCCTCGTCAGGCGGGTGAGCATGACGGTGGAAGGCAGGTACCGGATATGGGAAGGGGATCAGTTTCCCCATATCAGACAAGAATTTGGAGCTACATGGGCCGTACTGGTAGGGTCGGTGGACGTGGACCTCCCAGGCATGATCACTCAGGCCAGCAGGGCAGCGCAGCGCAGGGCATTCAGGCTGGAGCCCAGGGTAGAGGAGAAAGTCGGCTTCAAGCAGTTCAGTTTGCGCCTAGTGATGGCGAGGTCAGACCATCGACTGTTCGAGGTAAGATCCTTGTAGCTTCTACATTTTCTAGTTCATTGTTTGGCACAGGTTCCGCACACTCTTTTATCTCTTCTCAACTTGTGGTAGTGTTGGGTTTACCTCTTGAGAGGGTGTGTGGAGTAATGTCAATTGACACCCCGTTGGGAGTGCGAGTTGAGGATATCAAGCAGTGTAAGGGATGTGCCTGGGATGGTGGTGGGTATCATTTTCTGTGGAATTTGTTCATTCTTGAGATGTCAGGGCTTGACCTAATCTTGGGAATGGATTGGTTGGTGTTTTATTGGTCACACATAGACTAATATCGTCGCAGAGTATCGTTCAGGTCGCTTGAGGGTGACGCTTACATTCACCATGGTGAATGGGATGCTCGAGCAGGGTGTGTGGGGCCGTTTTGTCAACAGATGAGTGGACTCACGGCCCAAATGGAATGTCTCATGCTCGATGATGATGAAATAGAAGAACACCCTATTTTCCCTCTTGTGGTGGAATGGTTCTAGGATGTGTTTCCTAAGGATTTCTCGGGGTTACCACCTGAGAGGGATTTTGAGTTCACGATCGAGTTGCTTCCATGAGCGGAGCGAGTTTCTATTCCGCCATACCGAATGGCACTGGCAGAACTCCAAGAACTGAATGTTCAGATTTAGGGTTTGGAGAGTAAGGGGTTTATCTGTCCAAGTATGTCTCCTTGGGGATCTCTTGTGCTCTTTGCTAAGAAGGACGATGGGTCGCTGAGGTTGTGTGTTGACTATCGAAGGTTGAATCAGATGACAGTGAAAAATCGGTACCCTCTTCCTAGAATTGATGACCTGTTTGATCAGTTGAGGGGTGAATCAGTGTTTTCTAAAATTGATCTGAGGTTGGGTTATCATCAGTTGAGGGTGAGGTTTTCTGACGTACCACGGACCAATTTCTGAAGTCGGTATGGGTTGTTTGAGTTTTTGGAAATGCCTTTCGGCTTGACCAATGCACTGGCGGTGTTTATGGATTTGATGAACCCGATCTTTCATCCCTATCTAGATCAGTTTGTGGTTGTCCTTGTTGAAAAAATCTTATTGTACTCGAAAACTCACGAAGATCATGCCCAACACCATGACATCGTCTTGAGTACGCTAAGAGAGCAACGACTATACGCCAAGCTATCAAAGTGTAAATTCTGGATAGGTGAGGTACATTTTTTGAGTCACATCATCTCGAAGGCAGGTGTGTCTATGGATCCAGAGAAGGTGCAGGCAGTTGTATCATGGGAGCAGCCCAAGAGTGTTTCTGACGTTCGGAGTTTTCTGGGTTTGTTCGGGTATTACTGAAGGTTCATTCAGGATTTCTCTTGCTTGGAAGCACCACTCTTGGGCTTGACCAAGAAGGGAATCAGGTTTGAGTAATTGGGGGCATGTGAGGATACCTTCCAAGAGTTGAAGAAGTGGTTGACGACCGCACCTATCATGATCTTACCTGAGACGGGTAATAAGTATGTCGTCTTTTTTGATGCATCCGGGATCGGACTTGGGGCTGTGTTGATGTAGGATGAGCGTTTTGTGGATTATGGGTCGAGGCAGTTGAGACCCCATGATTGGAACTATCCCAGTCATGTTCTTGAGTTAGCTAGAGTAGTGTACGCCTTGAAGTGCTGGAGGCACTACCTGTTGGGGGAACGGTTTACCATGTTTACAGACCATAAGAGCTTAAAGTACATCTTCCCATCGCGGGATCTGAATCTTCGATAGTGAAGATGGGTTGAACATCTCCAGTCATTTTACATTGTGTTGGTGGACATGCCGGGAAAGGGAAATAGTGTTGTTGATGCTCTGAGAAGGAAGATTCATAATTAGGTAGTTAAGGAGTCCAACACCGAGTGGAGGGTGATGGCTTTGTTTGCATAGATGAACTTGGAGGTGTAGGAGGAAAGTGGGAAGGTCACTCTTGCTTTCTTAACGATGGATTTGACGCTTTTAGGTCGAGTTAAGGAAGGCCAGCTTGATGATCCTGATTTGTTGGCCATGATGGAAAAGAATAAAGGTGGGGAGCTACCTCTTTGTTGGGCAGTTGACGCGGAAGGTATTGATCGTGATTGTGATCGTGTGGTTGTGCCAAGGTGTGTGTGGGAAGATTTGATGCGTGAGTTCCATGCGTCAAAGTGGGAAGTCCATCTTGGTTTGAACAAGATGTACTGTGATCTCCGAAGGCAGTTTTGGTGGCCTTGAATGAGGAAGGAATTTGCGGTATTTGTGGCACAGTGCCTTACCTGTCAGCACGTGAAGGCCGAGTATCAATGCCAAGGTGGTTTTTTGAATCCAATGCCCATTCCGGTATGGAATTGGGATGATGTAACGATGGATTTTTTTGTGGGTCTTCTGAGGACATTGTGGAATAATAATTCAATCTGGGTAGTTGTGGATCAGTTACCGAAAGCGGCTCATTTTTTACCGATTTAGGAGACCTATATAGTCGACCAGTTGGGTGTGTTGTATGTTCGGGAGATAGTGCGGTTGCATGGGGTGCTTCGGATCATAGTTTTGGTCTGAGATCTGCATTTCTCGCCTCATTTCTAGAAAGGGTTGCAGAAGGCTCTTGGTACGCAGGTGTTTTTGAGTACGGATTTCCACCCGTTGATGGATGGAAAATCGAAGCATACGATCCAAGTGTTGGAGGAAATGTTAAGAGCTTGTGTCATGGACTTTGGTGGATCTTGGGAGAGGCACCTATTTTTGGTTGAGTTTGCCGACAACAACATTTTTCAAGCTACGATTCAGATGGCACAATTTGAGGCACTCTATGGGAGGCCATGTCGATCTCTGTTGTGTTGGATAGAGGCCGGTGAATCTGAGTTGTTGGGTCCAAGTCTCATGTAGGAGACATCGGAGAGAGTCAAGTTGATCAGGAAGTGGATGGCTACAGCTCAGAGTAGACAGAAGTCATATGAAGACCGAAGGAATATACCTCTTTAGTTTGTGGTGGGTGATAATGTGTTCCTTCGGGTGTTGCCAAGGTTGGGTCACCATCGGATTCGAAAGTAGGGTAAGTTGGCACCCAGATATGTGGGACCTTTTGAGATTGTAGAGAGGATTAGACCAGTGTCTTATCGATTGTCTCTTCCACAATGGTATGGTGGGATGCATGATGTGTTTCATGTGTCACATCTTTGACGGTATCACCCTGACCCATCTCACGTGGTTGATGTTGAGGATGTGGAACTTGAGGCTGATGGGTCCTTTGAGGAGCATCTGGTCCGTGTGGTGGATCATAGTGGGAAGGTCTTGCGAGGCAAGGTTGTTCCATTAATGCAGGTACTATGGCAGCATGGGAATGTTCAGAAAGAAACTTGGGAGCGAGAATCAGATATGTGGGCTCAGTGGCCCGGACTTTTCTCTTCAGTGGATCGATGATGCTTGGGAGCTCGGCTCGAGGATGAGCCATTATAAGGTGGGGAGGTTGTAAGATCCCAGTATTCGGAACGGTATGTTCTCATTATGTTTCAGTTGAATACTTTGTTTCAGGCCTCAAGGGATGTTTTCTGAAAGTATGAGGGGATTTGGGGGTGTTTCAGGGACATGGGGCGTAGAATAAGGAAGAGCTGGTCAATACAGGTCCGGGCGCACGGCCTGTGCATGGCCTGCGCAAAGCCAGGGAAACCGTGCGGCCTGCCCAGGTAAAACCATGCGGCCCTTCCTCCTTTAGACAGTGGAGTGTGCATGTTTTGCGCACGGTTTACTAATTTGTGCGGCTAAACCGTGCGGCCACTTAATGTTGGGAAAAATTACAAAATTTCCACTCCAGGCTTTAAGATCCCAACTTGGGATTTTCCTCCCATTCCTCCTCCTTCTCCCTTGGAATGAACCAAAACACCTAAGGGATCCAAGAGATCAATCTCCTTCAATTCTAAGTCATTTTTTGGTGTCGTTGGTTGCGGGTCAAAGCTCTGGGTAAGGCTAATCCCATCATTGGTTCTCTTTTTGGTTTAGGGTTGGTATCTTTTCTCCCTCTCATTCTGAAGCCCTAAAACCCTATCTTTTGGGTGAGTTTTAGGTTTAATCTCCAAAGTATGGTTGTATCAAATTCTAAGGACACGATTGAGGGTGCGTTAAACCGCGGTTACGAGGTAGGTGGTCTACAAGATTTATCCCATAGTTATTTGAGTAATTTGTGCATGTTTTGTTATGTTATTATTTTCCTTGGGTTATGTTTTGGATAACCTTGGAATGTTTCGAATTAATGGTGTTTATAGTGGAAAATGGGAACCCTCACATTCCCTATGGGATTTGTTGGGATTGACTTGACCTAATTGGGTCCATCCATGGGATGTGTCAGCTTTTCTTTGGCTTAGGGATTTTAATTGGACAAGTGAACTTGTTGTAATTAAGTGTAGAGACTTTAATGAATATGTTGGCATGATTGGTTGAACATGTAATAGAAGTTAGGTGATGCACCTAGACATGGAAACAACCTAAGGGTTCATTGGGATGGGATGAATGGTTGAATCATGGAAATGGTGAATGGGTTAAATGGGTTAATGCGTAAATTGATTAAAGAAAATAACGGGATGGGTTATGGGTTTAGTGTTAAATACTTATTGAGTTAGGCATAACACATGGGAATTGTGTGAATGGTTAAATGATGTGAAAGGGTAATGTGTTAATGGGTTAAGGCATGATGTGGAATTCCCATGTGGGGTATTGTGAATAGTGTTTTCCATAGGGAAATATTTTGGATGGTTGATGGTTTCTTATATATAAGCATGTGAACATGGCTTTGTAGAGTGGGGTATGACATGAGGATCTACGCCCACGGGTCGAGAGAAGACTGAGGCTCTAAACTCCACCCTAAATTCATGGGTTAGGAAAGGGGACTGAGGGTTTATTCTTCTAACAGTTTTATCCACCCGGACTGAGGCTTCGAGGTGAGGACATTGTTTATATGAGAGAGTTAGTCCTTGTGAGATAGGATAACAATGTGTTTACCCTCTTGTATGTGATTGTTGGCCTTAGACCCATGTAACATAATGTATGTGATTAACCCGTGGGAATGTGATGAAATGGTTAATGGTGGTAATTGGTGTGAAATGAATAGTAATGGATGTGGCATTGGCTCTGCGCTCTAAACTGGTTAATGGAACCTTAAATAATTACTTGGAATTTATCATTCATTTTCCTTTTTCATGCACTACCTGTTTATACTAGATATTTTGTGTACACCATTGGTGGTGGCCTACTGAGTTTTACTCACACCCTGCTCGGGTCGCCGTTGGGTACCCGAGCAGACTTCATGTTTGCAGGTCCGGACAAGGGCAATGGTCCTTGCAAGAGAGTTGAGTGGACAAGGGTAGAACTTGGTGGAGGATTCGGACATGGAGTCAAGACCATTTGGGGATTTTGGCCTTTCTCATTATCTTGGACTTTTCTTCACTCTTGCACTATAGTATGACATGGCATATTTATTATTGGAAATGGTTATTGGACTTGTTTCCTTGTTTTTTGGTTATTGTTTTCACTATTTTGTTGTTTTTGTTGTGGATTACTGTGATAAAAAGGGGGTATAGTCTCCCCACTTGACTACATAGACCCCCACTGCTAGTCGGCAGCCTTTGGCGTATGGGGAGGCGTGCTTAACCTCATGTAACCACCTGGATCGGAGCACCAGTTTAGTGGCTTCTCAGTCAGGGACATTACAAAGACAGTAGATTATGATTTTTTTTTGACTTGGTAGTGAGCTCATTCATGAGAGTATTTAACCCATGTACAATAGAAACCACAAGAACCTAGTGTGGGAATTGTAGTTCTTGATGTATGTTTTTATTGTTGGATGATATTTTACCAATGGGTGATGCACATGTTGTCTGATTTGGCCATTTTATGATATCATTATCATCCCATGAATGGTGCAAGGTTGTGAATTAATAAAAAATTATAGTTACCTAGGCATATAGGTGATACGAAACATGATAGATAGACATGGGATGGGTGTGTTGGACATGAAGGGTACGGTGCATTCTACTATTTTGTTAAAATTTAAAATGGTGCCCAAAAAATATAATAAAAATGGGTAAATGGAATGAATGTGAAACTATGGTTAAAGTTTTGTGTTTAATGAAAAGATAAAAAATGTGTTAAATTGATCATTTTGACACGTTATGAAATGGTAAATTTTCCTAAAAGAGAATTTCTTGTGTTGATAAAGTAGTAATGGTTTAATAATACTTCTAATAAAGGAATTATAACAAGGTATGTTGGTATACCCTAAGTTAACCATGACCTGTGGTATAGATGGTTGATAGGTGTGTTCCCATTGTGAGGATATCTGTTGGTATAGTGTATGAAAAATGGGTTGTTTATGGCTAGTGGAGATCAATTTTTATGTAAATTATGGATACTTTTTGTTATTTTATCTTACATGTGTGTTTGGAATTAGAGAGAAATTCCACCATGACAACATGCACCGATTGGGAGATTAGAGGATGTCACTGAGAATAGCCATCAAGAAATGGATCAAGGGAACCCAATGATTCAGTGTAATTAGAGAGATGATTAGTTCTATGAGAACATCTCCCTTCTTATTCTGTTAATGGAAGAGGACCCAAGGATGGTTGTACCAAGTATGTTTAATATGACCATGGGTTTTTAGTTGTAGAAGCCTCCAATTTTTCCTAGATAGGGTGGACCTGATGTAGCATAATTTTGGATATTGTCTATTCATATGATTCTTGATCACTTAAAGACTCCTCCTGAGAAGAGATTCAAGATAACTTGTTACATTTTATGGTGTGAGGAAAAGAATTGGTGGGATGCTTTTGTTCATACACAGCAGGTGGATGGTACGTTGTGGAAAGAGTTACAAGAGATTTTTTTAGATCATTTATATCTAAATACATTGGGGGAAGAGAATGTTAGAGAGTTTAAGAGGTTAACCATGGGGTATGTGTTGGTGATTGAGTTTTTTGTCTTCTTCACTGACTTGTAACACTTCATCTCAATGTTGGTAGGGGTGTGGGATCTACACCGAGATGTTTCCAGGATGGACTTAAACATGAGATCAAGTTAAAGTTAAATATCTTCTATTTATTGAGTGTTACTAATATAGTGGCTCATACACTTATTTTAGAAGGTAACCCCAAGGAGGAATTTTGTGGTGGGCATGTAGTTCTAGTTGGGTCAACCAGTGGTGCTTCTTCTGGTGGAAACAAGTGCCGCTTTGAGAGTTTACACCAAGTTAGTCGTGGAAAGTTTAGTTAGAAAAGGGAACCATCCTCACAGGGCAGTGACCCAATTTTCTACTATTAGTGTCATGGGTTGGGGCACAAGCATGAATAGTGTCTTGAATACTAGTTGAGAGTCGAGATTGTGGTAGGTTTGGGAATATTTTGAGCTTCTTTAGAAACCCTAAAAAATAGGTATTGGTGGAGGATCATGACCAATGCCATGTCCAAGCAGGGGGTCAGTTACCCCATACCAGGAAGGAAGTTGGAGCTCTACTGGCCATGATGGTAGAGGTGGTGGGCATGGTATTCCAGTTTTGGAGGGTCTATATCAGTAGGGTAGTACAACACTAGGAACTTAGACAGGGGTCCAGGGTAGAGGGGCATGTCAGCGTCATGCAGTTCAGTCTACACATGGATGTGGTGACGTTATACCATCAACCATTTGAGGTACAATCCTTAAAGTTTCTACAGTTTCTAGTGCATTATTCGATATAGGTGCCACACATTCTTTTATTTTTCCTTAGTTTGTGTTCATGTTGGGTCTAAAGATTGAGAATTTTTGTGGGGTTATGTTGATTGATACACCATTAGGTGTGCGAGTAGAAATATCAAGCAAGGTAATGGTTGTTCTTTAAGGGTTGGTGGGTACAATTTTTTGTGGGACTTTTTTATGCTTGATATGTCATGTATTGATCAGATCTTGGGTATGGATTGCCTATAATTATACCAATACCATATTGATTGTTACAATTTAATGGAAACATTCATGTCTCTTTATGGAGACACTTATGTTCATCATGGAGAGTGGTATGTTCAGAGAGTCCATGTTGGGATAGTTTCACAAAAGTCAGTTAGACTCACAACCCAAGTGGATTGCCTTATGTTTGATGTTGGGGGAGTAGAGAAGATTTTCATTCCTCCAATGGTGGATAAATTTTAGGATGTGTTTCCTAAAGAATTCTCATGTTTTCTGGTGTATAAATATATTGAGTTTACAATCGAGTTGTTTTTGGGAGCAGAACCCTTTTCCATTCCACTATATAGAATAGAACCAGCAGAACTGCAAGAGCTTAAAACTCAATTTGAGGAATTGGAGAAAAAAGGTTTTATTTTACCTAGTATGTCACCATGGGATCACTATTTTTTTATAAGAAGGCAGATAGATAATAGTGATTATGTTTCGATTATAGGAATCTGAATTAGATGATGATTAAGAACTAATACCCTCTTCCTTGAATCGACGATCTTTTCAACAATATGAGAGTTTCTTCGGTGTTCTCCAAGATTGTTCTAAGGTGAGGGTTTCATCAATTAAGGGTTAAACCTTATGATGTACCAAGAAATGAAATCATAAGTAGGTATATGTTGTATGAGTTTGTTGTGATGATGTTTGGGTTGACCAATGCACCAATAGTGTTTATGTCCCTGATTAACTAAATATGTCACCCTTACCTAGATCAGTTTGTGGTTGCCTTTTTTGATGACATCTTTATGTAATATAAGTCTCATGTTGATCCTGACAAACATCCTGACATCATTATTAGTACACTAAGAGATAATAGGATATACACAAAGCTACCCAAGTGTTATTTCTAGGTCAATAGGGTGCATTTATTGGGTCACATAATCTCATAGGAAGGTGTGGTACTGGATCCAGATAAAGTTTAGGTAGTTTTGTCTTGAGAGAATCCCAAGAATGCTTCTGATGTTTATAGTTTTCTGGGTATGGCTGGCTTGTACTGAAGGTTCATTAAATAATTTTCTTATTAGGTATCACCACTTTTGGTATTGACCAATAAGGGTATCAAGTTTGAATGGTTCGTGGTATGTGAGTATTCTTTCCAATAGAATAAGAAGTCGTTAACATCGACACCAATTCTGATCTTACCCAATCTATGAAAGGGGTATACCTTGATTTGTGATGTGTTAGGTGTTAGAATTCAGGTGATGTTGATGTAGGAAGATCTATTGATGGTATATGGGTCACAAAATATGATACCTCATTAAATAAATTAATCAACTCATGATCTCGAGTTGGTCACGATGGTTTATTCTTTAATGTTTTGGTGTAACTACTTGTTTGGAGAGTGGTTCACGATGTATATAGATCATAAAAGTCTTAAGTACATCTTATAATAGTGTTATATGAATATTTAGTAGTGAATATGGGTTGAGTATATGCAGTTTTGGACTTTGAGATAGTTTACATGCCGGAAAAAATGAATAGTGTTTTGGATTCATTGAGTTAAAAGTCTCTAAAACAGGTGGCTGAGGAACCCAGTTCTAAGTGGAAGATGATTGAGATGTTTACTGAGATGCATCTAGAGTTGTAGTATGGTAAAGGGTAGATGACCATTTTATCCTTGGTAATTGATTACATGCTTCTGAACCAGATCAAGGGGTGGAAATATTAGGACCCAGAGTGATTGGCCTTGAGCGAAAGTCTTAAATGTGTAGGGTCACATTCTGGTTGGGATGTTGGAGATGATTAGATCATTTATGTTTGTGGTCCTGTTATTGGGTCAACGTGCTTGTGAGAGGAGTTGATGTGTGAGTTTCATACATCTAAGTGGGTATTTCATCCTGGTTAAACCAAAATTTATTGTGATCTTCATAGGTATTATTGGTGTTTAGGGATGTAGAAAGAGGTTTTGGGTTTTTTCATGATGCCTTATCTTCCAGAAGGTGAAGGATAAGCATCAGTAGATGAATAGTTTGTTTCATCTGTTTCCCATTCCTAAATGGAAATGGGATAATGTGATAATGATTTTTGTGGTGGGTCTATCGAGGACTCCTTAGAATAATGATGAAATCTATGTAGTTTTGGATTATTTGACTATAGTGGCACATTTCATGCCAATTCGAGAGACTTTCACCATGGATTAGTTGGTTGGGTTGTATGTTAAGAAGATAGTGTGGTTGCATGGGGTACCACATAATATATATTCAAATCATGATATTTGATTCACATCATTCATAGGGTGGTTATTACAAAGGTTTCTTGGTACCCCAAGTGTTTTTGTGTATGGATTTTTACCCATAGTCAGATGGAAATTTGGAGTGTATTATCTAGTTGTTAGAGGACTTGTTGAGGGAATGTGTCCTAGACTTTGGTGGATTATGAGAAAATCATCTACAACTATTTGAGTTTTCCTACAACAATATTTACCAGGTTGTGATTCATATGGAACTAAATGAGGCACTCTATGGAAGAACATACAAATATCTATTGTGTCAGTTAGAATTTAGAGAATCAGAGTTGTTGAGACAAAGTCTCATGTAAGACACATTAGAACCTGTTCAATTAATTCAAAATCATAAGGAAACATATCAGAGTAGGAAGAAGTCATAAGTGGATTTTTTTCATTTATCTATTTAGTTTATGGTGTTTTATCATGTGTTTCTTCAAGTTTCTCCGAGGTTGGGTCCCCATTGTATTTAGAAATAGGGTAAGTTGGCACTGAGTTATGTGGGTTCATTTGATATTGTGGAGAGGATTGGACCTATGGTATACTGATTGGATCTTCCAAAGTGATTTAGTGGTATGAAAAAAAAAATTTCATGTGTTAAACCATCACAAGTGTCACTCTGACCTATCTCATGTGATTGATTTTGATGATGTTGAGCATGAGGCTAATGCTTCCTTTAAGGATCATCAGGTTCATATCTTGGATCGTGGTTAAAAAGTCTTATGGAAAAGGACTATTACTTTGGTTAGAGTCCTGTGGTAGCATGGTAATATTTTGGGGAAAAACATAGGAGAGGTACATGGATATGTGGGCTTAGGGGCCAAATCTATTTTCTTTGGAAGATCAATGATTCTTGGAAGTGTGGCTTGAGGATGATCCAATATAATATGGAAAAGATATAAGATCCTAAACATTATAGAGGTGGATTCTTATTTAATTTTGTTTTTAATAGATTCATTTTTTATAATTAATTGTTTACTATGAGTATGAGGACTCTTGTGGGTATTATGAGGGTTCAGGATATGAAATAAAGGGCAAATGGTCCATCCTGTACATGTCGCATGATTGGAGCACAGTTAGTGTAAACCGTGAAAGGGGGAAATCCAAACCATGTGGCCATTGATTGAGGCATTTTTCAGAGTTGGTGAATATTTTTTAAAATCATTTATGATTCCTAGGTAACCATGTTACATGGACCCCTCTTGTAAAGAGGTCATCACACAATTGGTGCATGGTTTCGAAAATCAGCAGGCCAAACCATGCACCCCATTTAGAAGTGAGAAATTACCCTTTTCCACCTCATTCTTTTATGTGTTTTACACTATTTTCCTTCCCCATTCTTACTCCTCTATCCCTAGTGACAAACCAAATCTCTAAAATCTTCACAAGGGTCAATCTCTTTTTATTAGAGGCCACTTAGAGTGTTTTTGGGTGTAGATCGAATCTCTAGGTATGTCTAACGATCTTCTTGCTTCTTTTTTATGGATTAAGGTTTTTGGTTTTTTTATTCTTATTCTGAATCCCTATACCCCTCTTATTCCATTGGTTAAAAGGTTGGGGATTCAAGTTGTTTTTTAATCCAAGTCCAAGTCTATGTATAAGCCTGTTTTTGTCTATGAATTCGAGGGAGGGGTTCTACAAGTTATATATCTATGTCTTGTTGTTGATTTTTTTCATGTATCGTTGTGTTATTGGTTCTCTATTGTTATGAATTTGTTTACATAAATGAAATTTGGTAAAATGGTTACTTAACTGATGAATCGAACCTATCTTGATTCATATGGGTTGAATTTATATTTATTAAACTAATATAACCCCACCAATGGTGTGGGCCCATATTCCTGAACATAGTAAATTAAAATGTTAAGCTTAGTGTTGATTTGTATTGAATAAATCCCACGAACAATTTATTGAAATGTTGGTTCGAGTTTTAAAGAGACTCTAATGGTGGTTGTGTATAGTTTTTTTCAATGGAATAAGATATTGTTTGGGAAAATGTGAAAATGGGTTAAATATAATGTAGTGAATTTGTCAAATGACTTAGGAGTTTATAATTGAATTGTGTAAATGGGTTAATGCATGGGAATTGATGAATTATGTGAAATAGGTTAATGTATGTAAATTTTTAAATAATATAAATGGGTTGATGTATGAAAATGGAAATGGGTTAAATTGTATATGCGAAGTAAGTGGTAAATGTACTAATTGGTTAAGGATTGATAATGTTTGATGTGTTGAATTAAATGCGAATTATGAACACTATGTGTATTGATTGTGTAAGGTTTATGATATGTTTTATGTGGTAAATAGATATATAATCATTTTCACATGGAGTGGTGGTGTGGGATAATAGACTTATGCTCCTCACAGGGGTTAGGTTGGACTGTGGATTTAAACCCCACCCCCTTAATGCACTGGTTAGGGAGTCAAATTGAGGCTCTAGGTATCTAACAGATGCATTTGATGAGACTACCAGGACTGAGGCTCCATGGTATGTTTGATGTAATTTTTTATGAATTTTTTACCTCTAATGATATTGGGAACATGACTTAATCCCATATTCAGGGAAATTAATCGTCTTGGGCCATAGTGTTGATGATGCAAATTCTTAACCCACGGAACAAGTGGTAAAAATGGAATAAATGATATAAATAATTGAAGTGATTATTTTTATCTAATAGTACTCATGTTATATTTTGTTTACATTATCATTTATTTGGTTTTTCCAAGTACTGTCTATTTACACTCGATATTTTGTAGACACCATTGGTGGTGGCCTATTGAGTTGTACTCAACCTACCCATGCGGACATTGGGTACCTGAGTAGATTTCATGGCTGTTGGACAGGACAAGGGTAAAGGCCATATGCTCATGAGTTGAGTTGGTCTAGGGATGAGAGTAGTTGAGGATCCTGACTTCGAGTTACGACCCAGTTTTTAGATATAGCTATGTTCCTCTCCTTTGGGTTTTCCTTAACTTTTATAACTATTAGCATGAAATGGAATATTTATTATTGGTTTTGGTTGTATCTTATTTGCGAAATGATTGGTAATGCATGTTTCTAGTTTATTTATTATTTTTACATTATTTCATTTTATTTATGTTGTGGCTTACACTGGTAAAGAGGTTATAGTCTCCCCACTCGATCTATTAGTCCTTTGTTTCTAGTTAGTATCCTCTGGAATGGGGGAAGGTGTGCTTGATGTCATGTGGTGACCGGCTCTGACCATCAGTTTATTAGATTACGAGGTGGGGATGTTACACCAATGAACAAGGATATTTGGTTTAACAACTTTCTTATTACATTAAGTTGTATGGTTGTTTAGGTGTGACAAAAATCTATTCCTACTGAAAATATAGTTTAGTGAAAAACCTTCCATTTAGTTTTGAAATGTGCCTACTGTTCCTACCCATCGATTGAAATTGAAGATTGTAATTTCTTTAATAGAATATGGGAAATTTTTATTTATAATTTTTTTTTGGGATGGATTGTGAGGTGACCTTAGAATTACATACATATATTTTACATAATTTTAGATGAACGTTTAATACATCTCATAAAAATACTTTCCCAATAACCATAAATGATTGGTGTATTTGGAGATAAGATATATAATAATTTTATTTCATGAAAGATCATTGACATATCCTAAAATTTTTGTCTAAAATAGTAAAATTATTAAACATACGCTACTAAAATCCTTTCTTCAAAAACTGGGAATATGAAACATAAGAAAATGGTGTGCTTATATGACCAATAAGGGTAAACATAAGAGATATAAATCAATGATCATATGTGATCATAAGACAATCATAAGGGAGTGATAACATAATCATTACTTACAATAATAATACCATAATAATTCAAATATTATTAATCAGAAATCATGGAAGGAGGCTCTATCACAACAAAATTCGTAAGTCAAGAATGTTTGGAATCATCAAAAATCAACAATGATATATAAGAATATATCATAAGCATGATCCGTATTTAAATACCCTAACCCTGGTACCCTAGATTAAATGGTTAAATTTTTATAGTATCATAAAATAGAAAGAATTTTATCCTAAGTAAATGAATAGTTTAGTAGTATTTGAAAAATTGATGCATACTTGAACTTCACATTTCAATTGAAAACATAAAATACAACATATTATTCTATTTGATAACACAATTTTTCCATTTATCATATCCCTTATTATCAATCATATGACAAAACCTATAATCCTAGGGAAAGAAAAAAGACGAAAGGGTGAGCTCAGATTCTCAGTAAGGGTAAACATACTATGGAAGCCATCATGGATAATTAAGGCATAACTAATTTGGAGATGTACATATCTAAAAAAACATTCAAATTAATAAATATCTTGAGTATTATGAATAATATATAAGGACTAAATTATTATTAAATAATTTCATATAAATAATAAATTTTTCTTGAAACTTATCCAAGGAAATCAAAACTACTCTAATAATCAAATAGACATCAATAACTAATCTCATAATGAGGGAATTCATAATTGATTTCATAATGAACATATCGTAAAGGAATTATTTCATTAAATCTTGCATAAATGGGTAACTAAATTGCCAAATATCTATACAATTTTTCCTTATGAGACCTACCAATGCATCGAAACATTCTAGAGTAATATAGAGAATTGTATCAAAATAGTACATCCCCAGTCAAATAGATCATAAACCATATATAGATATAATAAGGATGGTATCATTAATACTTATCTCTAGTACATCATATAAAAAATTATGGTTTTTGTTATTGATGAATAGAAATACCATAAAAATGTCATAAAAAAGTATGGATAAAAATACCATTTTCAATTTGAAAATCACATTAAAAAATAGGAAATTTAAAAAATATTAGAAAAAAAATTCATTGAAAATATCATTAAAACCTATAAAGTAATCTTTAAATAAATTATTGGTCATAATACTAGGTAATTTCATACATGATATTTAAAAAAATCATTTCTTACTATAGAAAAAATGTCAAAAAGAACCTCATTCCAAAAATGAAAAAAATGTTACTTCTAAAATATTTTTAAAAAAATTTGAAAATAGTTAAAATTAAATTTAAGACTCCTATTGTAATATTTAAAACATTTTATAAAACATTTTTATAAAACATAGACATGGAAGATAAATATTCCCAATCTAGTAGGAAAACAATGTCATATTTTCTTAAAGCATTTTTTTTGTATCATGAGTACTTAAAGAGAGGAAATTAAAATGGAAATTTGTAATTTATAGGAATAAAAATATGTGAATATAATATATTGGGTTGTTTATGGAAGTATAAAATAATATACCCAGTGAAGACATAAACATAAATAATCTTGAATAATGATGATATTGTGAAATAAACCCTTACCATATTGGTAACTTTTTAATCATAATACCCCTGAAGGAATAACAACAATTCAAACATTAAATATAAATAAAATAATTATATTAATTATATAAAATTTAATAGGGGTAGTAAATAAAACATGAAAAACAAATGAGTTGTAAGTATGGAATATGTCTCCTAGAAGTAAAAGTGAGATGAAAACCCCTTACCTCGAGTTTGATATCCTTCGTATATGTTCAAGAATCCTAGATAATAAATTTAAATTAATTATAATTATAATATAGGATTATACCTATATATATCATACTATATATGATTTACTTAAAACTTTTTGTCACTTGTTTATTAATAATTCCTTATTAAAATCACTATTATGGGTGATAAATGCTTCGTTTTTCATGTATGTTTTCATTCAGTAGTTTTGTTCCTTGTACTTTGATCATTGTTCCATAATATCAATAATATTAATCATTATATAAATATAATATATATTTATTTTATATTTCATTATAATAATACCAAGAAAAATAGATATCAAAAATGAATTACACCCTTTATGGTGATGGTAGGCCATACGTACACAAAACTTTTATTCCTATTCTTTTAATGGATGGAAATAAAGGAAGAAAAATTATATTTAAACTTTATAAAATAATTAGTATATCATATTTATCATATATATTCATTAAATATAACCTTATTACAATTCATGTAAAATTAAAATGAAAACGTATCACATCGCTTCATGGAGGCAGTAGTCCACAAGTATGGACGAGCGACGTTATTGATTTCCAACATATTGAAAGTTAAGAAAGTATATGTGATATTATAATTTAACAAGAATAATTTTTTTCATAAATATCTATTATATACAAGAAATAATTCATTATATACATCCATGAGAGGTAATTATGGGAAGTGAATTAAATCGGTTCGTGAGGTGGTAGCCCCTCGTACACATGATCGACGGTTTTATTTCCAATTTCATAAAAGAGGGGATGGATATAGGTTATGAAATTAACATAATAAAATATAATTATATGGAATATAATGGTATTATTACTTTATAATTTTTGTATAAGGTTTTAAGTGGTATTAGAAGAAGTAAAATGAAGACGTTTGGTTAACAAATTTACCTCTTGTTCGAATAACCTCTTTAGGTTTATACCTAAATCCTTCCATGGATGGAATTATGTTCAAAAAAATTACTATAATACATGGGTAGGTGTATAACGTATTTATTTAGTAATGTATTGGATGTGAAAAATGTATCTTTTATTGTATATAAAATAGGATATGGGTGTTCTTTTATAAGTTCGGGAGGGGTCATTCTTATAAATTTCTTAAAAGAATATGAAATGATAAATTAATTACAAAGAAAAAAGCGTCTAAATGACCTTAAGTTTTAATGTGGTATAGTATAAGGTCAAAATATTTCCATAAAATAGGTTTTTTACAATTTCAATTGAAAAAATTACACTTATCATTTGTTTTAACCACACGATAAACCCATTTTAACCATAACGGTATTAATTAATTTTAACTATTTTTTCTATTCATCATAACCAAAAAATAAGTTGAACTTATTAACTAATATTAATTATGGTGATTCAAAAAATGGAATCCATTTTACCAAATTCAATTCATATAATTTTTAAGATTTTAATATAATATTAAACCCCCAAATATGTCAAAAAAATGGTAGTCGAAGATAAATGTTTTCTTAAGTATAAATAGTTTTTATATCAAAACTCAATATAAAATGTAATGAACTATTCTTAAAAATTACATATTCTAATGAATTTAGACTATAATTTACTTTCACAAATTCCTAAAATATATTTTATTTTTATATCCTTATGATGTTAGGTCATAACACTTACATAAAATTTCATATAATATAAAGTGGACACTTTTATTTAGTATCCATTTCATTCATTAAATAATACTTTTAAAGAAACATGTATTATTTTTGTGAAACATCTTCACAATATTCATCTTTACCTCATATTTTTTCTTAATCAACCTTTGAATAAGATTTTTAAAAATGTTATTAGCACAAAAATCTCTGTAACGGACATAAGAAGACAAAATCTGTTGGTCTAGTGAAAATTATGAAAACCTATAAAAAATAATTTCTAAAAAATATAAATTTTTATTTTCATAAGAGAATAATTTCTCTTTTAAATGGGTTATTAAATTACCATTTTAAAATAATAATATTTCTATGAAAAATAATAATCAAGATAATAAAATTCAAGTAGGTTCCTTGGGACATCATCATCTTAAAACCCTTACAAAACCATTACGATTAGAATGAACATACAATAGAAATCCAGTATATGTCTCTATAGAACATAATCATTACCCAATGAATTAGATTACTATCTAGGAACACCCATAATACAAGCTATAATGGGCTCACCCAGTACTAGTTGTGTGTACCCATTTTATAATCTATATGAAGCTCACCCATGAGCTATAATGGGGATCAACCCTTTATAAATAATCTCCAAGAACCATATCCTGAATAAAACCCTTGAAAAAATATTTTAAACTCATTTGAAGCAAATTTAAGATATGAAAATACACTTTCTTCTTAAAAATCCATTTTTAGTCCCAAAACAACAAGAAAACAGAAATTGAGTTTTTATTTGAATAAAATATAAAAGATTCTAGATGATTAAGAACATTAAACAATAGATACAACAACTAGAAATTTTTTTGTCACCATATATATTAAAATAGAACATTAATTGTTTTCTTTTAGTAAATAAATTAAACATTCCATAAAAATATTACTTTTTAAAACCTTTGAAAGAAAGTAAAAGAAGTCCTAAAATAAAAATTATAAATATTTTATAACCATATAAAAACATATATAAAATAAATTTAAAAATAATGGTATAGAATAATAATAGATTTTTAAGGGAAACTTTTAAATATTATTTTTAAAATAAATTCTCCTTCCTTGAGTCTGAATCATATGGTATGTTCTTTAACTTCCTCTTCATCATACAACCACCTTTTATTAACACCTTAAGACCAGTAAGGTTGGTATATAACCCTAAATAAGGAATCTATAACATGGGAGGGATGTTATGAAGGTATTTTGATAGATATTGGCAAAAACAAATGGGTATTAAAGTGTGAAATAAATGGAAGAATATATTATCCTTTATACGAGAGGTGATGGGAACTCTTAGAATTTCAAAAAACATTAAATTAATATAAATTTAGTTTCTATTACAAATGGCTCAAAACTAGTTATTTAAAATATAAGAGGAGTATGGATTGAAATACTATCATATAATTAATATTAGACAATTTATTATCACATTGTTACCACTATCATTTTGTTTTAACCCCCTATTAACTCATTTAACCATTATTGTGACAACAAGGATTTTTACTATTTGAGGGCCAATATAGTTACTAGAAATGGAAAACCATCCCATAAATGGAAAATATTTCATATTATCAATCATATATTAATCACTTTTCAATAGATAATTTTTTTTTATAAATTGTATATCTTTTAATAAAATATTATTTATTATAAAATATCAATAATGTCAGTATTTAGAACTGTTTATTTATTTGATTTTAATAACATGAAGAAAATAAGTAAAATTTGAAAACAAATATATTTTTATATCCATAAAATTTAATGTTAATGTAGAAAATTCATTTATCACATTAAAAATATCAAATTTTATTACATTAATATTTTTTATATTTTTTATTTTATTTTTTTGTTAGTTGAATAATTACTACATCAGTGTTGTGTAAATTTCTAAGGTAATTGTTTCTTAAATAAAAATTAAAAATAAATTACCAAGATGAATATAAATAATTTATCTTTCAAAATAAAATTTTTAATCTTACCTAGACTATGGTAAACCTTAGTATAAAATATTATATTTATTAAAAACAATATAGTGATAGTTTTTACTTTTCTTTGAAGAAAATATTATTGAGGTTATAATCAAATAAAAATGAAAAAAATATATAATATAACTAAGGATTATGATGGAAAAAAATGGTATTATATAATGAAATTAACTTAAGTTTCATGGTTATTTTATAATCATTATCAATTTATATTTAACTTTAATTAACTGATTTACACTTTAACGTGGTAAATTTTTTTTACAAAGATTACTATTCATTTTGACCAAAACAAATTACACTATCTACCAAATTTAAAAAAAAGATTCTAAAAATATAATATATTTATGAAAATTACAAACCAAAATTTTTTAAAATTTAATTTAAAATTAACCAGCAAAACATAATGAAATATTGTTTTTCTGAAAAATGACATTTTAAGGTAAAAATGTTTTTATACTAAATTGAAGTCTAAAATTCATATTTAAAACCATAATTTGAATATTTTAAATAAAATTAACTATTTATATTTTAAAACTAAACCAAAATATTATTTTAAGTTGTAAATTTTTAAAAGGAAAATACAATTTTTATTAAAGATCAATATATACACTATTCATTGAATAAATAATATTTTAAGAAAATTTTCTAAATTTCATCTTAATATAATTTTTAAATAATTAGTTGAGAAATTAGTTTTTTTCAAATTAAATTTCTAGAATTTACAAAAAAGAATAATTAAAATATTCACCCATAAAAATATAGAAACCCAATTTGTTGAAGAAAACATGTTTTTGAAGACTAAAATGTATTTACTAGGAATCCAGTGCTTATATAAAAAGCCTTAATTAATAAATTATAAATTAGTATTAAAATTATAAATTTCATTATTTTGTTTTTATTATTCATTCCCAGTAATTAAATGGAATGGTTGTAATATTCACAATTAAATAATAATAATTTGTTATTAATTTAAGTTCATAGTTGTGTATCTTGTATGTTATCGAACATA
Source organism: Viscum album (assembly GCA_963277665.1). Lineage (NCBI taxonomy): Eukaryota > Viridiplantae > Streptophyta > Magnoliopsida > Santalales > Viscaceae > Viscum > Viscum album. The sequence goes on along the minus strand of OY728141.1, from coordinate 509,272,800 downwards.
GTCTTTCTTTTAAAAACATGATACATTACATAAAATTGATTAAAATTACCTAAATTTGGTTAATAATAATATGATTTAACTAATTTTACTTGTAAAATAATTTTAAAACCAAATGTAACTTTATAAATTCTTTAAACAAAAAGGATGTTTTCAATAAAAATTGATTTTTTCAATATTTAATTGAAAAAAGTATTCTTTTCTGGAAAATCTAAAAAATTTAATCTAAGATAATTTTAACATGACAATTTAAAAAATTATTTTTTTTAAATTAAAATTTTCTAAAATATGAAATAATTATTTTTAAAAATATGTTCACAAAACGTGATGAAATACCTTTTTATAAAAATGTAGTTTTTAAGTATAAACTGGGATTTAATGTTATCCCATTATTAAAAAAATAGTATATGAATGATAATATATTTTATAGATTATATAATATATCAATTTCATTAAAATCATTCACCAGTAGTGATTAATTTTATTTATTAAGATAAAAACGAATCATGCACATAATAAACATTTTCAAAAAATATTTATATTAATTTAAAATGCTTTTTATTTTTATTCTAATCAATAGATAACCAATATATTTATTAATAAAAGAATAATAAATATATTTTCCATAATTTAGTTTGTCGTATTCATACCTTCTAATTTATTTGATAGTTTATAATGGTCATAATTAAATAATGCATTTCATGGGTCATTTAAGCTTGGTACTATATGTAGTATATTCTAACAAACCTAATTTTATTCTTTTCCAATCATGGGGTGTTAAATTATACACACATTAAATAAATTACATTCTCAAAATTTTATCTTCTGCTCTAAAAAATGGTTTTCTTTCAAATAATACCTTTATTAAAATACCACTTCATAAAAAGTTTTAATAAAACATCCTCATGATAAGAGTGAAAGGAAAGTATGAAGGTAATCTAGAAAAACAAATAACTATGTTTCCAAGTTGGAAAACATTAAGAGGAAATTAATATATTAACTTTAAAGAAAAAATTTAATTCTTAAATAATTATGGATATTGATATAGATCACTGATTATAACAATAAATAAAATTTTATATTTAAAAGTTTATCTCATACCATTAATTCATCATAAATGAAGCTAAAATGATATATTTTTTATTCCAAGATCCTTTTACTAGGGTGTAGGATTTAATTAACCATTTATATGAAGAACATAAGTAAATATACATGTTTAACAAGGAAAAATTAATCATTTAGTTAATTTACCCCACAATCTAATATTTTGACCCAAACGATGAGTATTCACGATGATTTTTTTTATTTATTAATGCCTAAATCACCAAAATATACTTCTAACTTATTACATAATCAAGAAAAAAGGATAAAAAAATTCCTCTAGTATTAACTAAAATAAAAATGATTATCAATGGTTATCCAATATGGATGAATATAATTCATTAATCTCTAAATATTAATAAATTGAATGGATTGACACATATAAACCTATATCCAAAATAAAACCAACAACCACAACATTTAAAGAGTGTTTTAACCTCAAATTTTATCTCATACCATTCACCCTAAACCTCCAAAAATATAACATCATTCTTCCCAAATAATCCATTATGTTAAACCTAATTGTTATATCTCAACCAAATAAAATGTATCCTGTCATATTATTAATTTCTTTAAAATCATAAAAATTAAAAATATAGTTGATACTATACTATTTTCCCCAAAATCAACCTAATATTTATCCATCTAACCATTTAAGTAAAAATAAATTCATACTAACCAAGAAATTATGTAGGCCATTTGTAGGTTTTCAACCTTATAACCCTTCGGTTGTGAGTTCAATACATTCAACCTTGTCGGATGTAGTATGTTGTCACCCAATATTTGGGTTTTCCTTTTTCAAAAACTATATTAATATATTTCTTATAATATTCCTATAACTATCACAACCTAAAATATAAGATAAACATTAATTTTTACCATTATAATTAATCTTATGTCCACATAATATAAACGCATTCTTCCTTAAATAAATTTTTCACTAAAACATATACTAAATTAATGGGTTGTATGAACATAAATTTTTCCTAAAATATCCTTCGTATTGATAAACTCCCATCACATAAAACTACAGAAAGGGGTGTTTATGTATTTTAACTTATGATCATCATTAAACTCATAAACCCCTGATGGTATCTATATCTCTTAATTGAATCTTCCATGAATAAATATATGCATCTAAAATTAACACAATCCTTATATGTTACACAATTATTACAACAACAAAATTTTAGAAAAAAATACATATAAATGATAGTTCTTGAATTCCAATACATAAGAACCTCACCCCTTTTACTATAATTATTGGTATGACATGGTTCCTTCAATGGTTTGGAGTTAACCATTAAAATAGGGAACTGAATCAGATAATTTCTAGGATCCCCATATTTAAGACAATGAACTATAAATATATCTCTAGGATGAAATTTATATCTCTCAATTGAACTCCTCACTTTTCTTCAACAATTAATTGTTCTATTCTCTTCTTTTACACACATAAAAGTTTTTCCCATTCCTTTGATACATTCTCTTAGGTACCCTGTTCCACATTTATGAAATTAAGGAAGTTAGTCCTTCTTTCATCCATGGAATCCACCACATGAACTCTTAGAAGGATCTATACTTCTCTTCTTTGGTGAGTCCATGAGTTGGTTATGTTATAGGTCATTAATCATATATCACGATTACTGATAAGGAATAATCATAATATTTTTCTCTCTAATCATAATCCTATTTTGTTACTTGTAATCATCATGATGTTCATCAAATTAATCATTAACATCATTCCTCACGGTTCTAAACATTAACAAAAATCAAATATCATTATGTGAAAAATAATCACCATAATTATAAAAACACATTTATAGGATGTCTAAATCACAAAACATCCTTTTTAATCGATGGCACCATAGGTTTAACCTATTTCAATCATTATCACCATGTATTTTAATCATTTATGATGGTTTATAAATAAAATGTGATTTAACACTAGAATATCCCCTAGATGTTTCGAAATAGCTGTTTAGAAAGACACAAAGTCGTTTACTCAGTGGCGGTCGATTCAAATCCCAATGCACCACTTTTAGAGTTATTACACCTAGGTAAAATGGTTCCAAATCTATATCAGCTTTTATTATACATACATTTATGTACTACTAGTAAATCCATATTATACCAACCTTACAAAAACATTATTATGTCATCATATACTTATAATTATCCTAAAATTTAGTCATAAAATTATGATCTATATTATATGTTTTCTTAAATATAGATCCTAAGGTTTCTACTAAACTTCCTCTAATAAAAACTATAAATACCCCAACCCTAGTATCCCAGAGCCGGTGGTTACTCCATGACATTGGTAAAATATACAAATAATTCCATCCTATAGGATCTAATAATTTAGTGTTCTTTGAAAAATATATAAATACTTGAATTTAATATTATAATTGAGAAATAAAAATAAAACATAGTATTTTTCTTTTATAGCACCGCTATTCCCTTTAGAATATCCTTATATGTCAATAATAATACACTTCCTTGCATCCTAGGGAATGGAAACCTATGATTTGGGTGAGCTCATATGCTCAGTAAGGGTATTCATATAGTGGAACCTATCAATGATAATTAAGGAAAAACTATTTTGGAAAGATAAATATCTGAAAACACATGACATTTATTCAATAACATGATCATGAAGTATAATATAGCTAGAAAAAATAATGATCAAACAATACCATATAAATAAAAAATAAATTTAAAACATATCCATTGATATCATAAGTAATCAAACAATCAAATGGAAATTAATGGCTTATCTCATACTGAGGGAATTTATAATTTTATGCATTATAAACATTCATTCAAGACCTCATTCCAAGACATATTACCAAAATATAAATGCTTCTACCAAAAAACCAAGATAATTTGTCTAATGAGACTGATGGATGCATTGAGGGAGTATAATGGTATCTTTCCATCACTTACTAAGTCCAATTCATTTCTCATATTAATGGTTTGAACCATAATCAATGTAAACAATCATATTTAAAAACTATCTAAATATGTTAACAATTAACCCAATTAATTAACATTGTCATATAAAATTAAGATTAATATAGAGAATGGTATCAAAATAGTACAACCTCAGTCAAAGTGACCATAAACCATCCTTATAAATAATAAGGATGGTGTAATTACCACATATTCCTAGTGTATTATAATTAAAATTATGTTTGTTTTCATTGATGAATATAAATTCCATAGAAATTTATAAAAAACATTCTTGATGAAAATAACCTTTTTAATTTGAAAATAAAATATAAAAACCAAACAATAGTATAATTTTATGAAAAAATATTATTGTAAAATATTTACTGAATCTTTTATAAAAAATTTAATATAAATTAGTGGAAATTATGGTGGGTTATTCCATAGATTCTGTGAAAACATTCCTTTCTCACTGTTGTAAAAAGTTCATAAAATCACCTCATTTGAAAAACCAGAAAAATATTCTTTTAAAAAAAAATTTTAAAAAATGGGTGAAGATGAATATTAAAAATATTATGAGAATATTTATAACATTTTTTATAACATTTTTATAAAACACTAACAAGGAATAGGAAGATTCCCTACCGAGTAAATAAAATATTGGTTTTCTTTAAAAACATTATTTTGGTATCTTCAGGACATAAAAAGTGGAATTAAAAGGAAGGTGTCAAATTTAGAGTAATAACCATATTATAATAAAATATATTGGGTTGAGGATATAAATATAGAATAATTTCCTTAGAGAGACATAAACATGAACAATCCTGAATAATGATGAGATTGTAAAATATACCCTTAACATTTTGGTAAATTTTTAATGATAAGACCCATGAAGTAATAACATAAAATAGAACATAAAATTTCATAAAAAGAATTATATTAATTAAATAACATGTTAAAGTGGAATTTTTTACACCATTTAAATGAAATATGTGTTAATCATGGTATATGTTTCCCAAAAGTAAAAGTGACACGACAATCACTTACCTCAAGTATGATTTCCATTCTAGGTGTTAAAAAATAATTTATAATAAATATGGATTTATTATAAATATATTAAATAAACATTATCATATATATCATACCATATATTATTTACTTATAAATATTTATCACCTTCTAATTAACATTTCTTTATTAAAATCGTTATTTTGGGTGATAACTCTTTCATTTTTCATGTACATTTTGGTTCAGTAGTTTTGGTCCTTGTATATTAATAATGGTTCCATAATATTTATAATGTTAATAATTATATAAATATAATATATATTAATTCCATATGTAATTATAGTGATCCATAAAATTTTGATAGAAAAAAATGAATTATAATGTTTATAGAGAAGGTAGGTCGTACGTACGCATGAATGTTGTTTTAATTTTTTTTAAAGGATGGAAAGAAAGAAAGTAAAATAATATTTTAACATTAAATTATCATAATAATATAATATATTTTATATATATTCATAAAATGTATCTTTATTACCTTCCATGACAAAAATAAAAAAACGCATCACATCGCTTCGTCGAGGCAGTAGTCCACACGTACGCATGAGTGATGTTATCATTTTCCAAAAAAATATTTGTTAAGAAGATATATGTGATATTATAATTTCATAATTATAATCTTTTAATAAATATCTTTTATATAAAATAAATATATCATTATATTTATCCTTAAAAGGTGGTGTTGGAAAACCAATTACATCGGTTCACAAGGCGGTACTCTATTTTAAACATGATCAATAGTTTCGTTTCCTAGTTGATGGAATATGGGAAGGGTATATATTGTTAAATTAACATAATAATATCTATGTATATTTAATATACTGTTGTTATTATTTTATAACCATTGGAGAAGGTTTCAATGGGGTAAAGTAAGAATTAAAACAAAGATCCATGGTTAAGAACTATACCTCTTCTTCAGAGAACCATATTAGGTTTATACCTAAATCCCTCCTAGGATAGTTTTATAATCTAATCAGGGACTCTTGATAACATTTAAGGATGGAATAAAAGTATTTCTTCAAGTATATTCCAAACCAAAGGTCTCTTTTAGTATATAGAAGAGAGGAGATGGTGTATCCTGTTATAAGTGGGGTAGGGGACCTTCTTGGAAATTTCCTAAAAGAATACAACATGGTAAATTCCTTCCCAATTAAAATGATTCCAAATGACATTATATTCAATTTTTTTTATGATAAGGTCAAAATATTTCTTTCAAATTGTATTTTTAAAAGATTAATTGGAAATCATACCCTTATTTTTGGTTTAACCCTTGGTAAACAAATTTTACCCTTAACCATAGTAATTAATTTTTATTTTTTGACTATTAATTATGCAAAAAATTAGTTGAAAATATTGGATAGTATTAATTATTTATATTCAAAACATGGAAATTTTATTTATTGAAATAAACTCACAAAATTGGAAATTTAAAATTTAAAATTAAACCCTTAAATGCATAGAAAAAACTATTTTCTAAATGAAACATTTTCTTAAGTATGAATATATTTTATATAAAAAATCAACATAAAATTGATTAAAATGAAAATTATTAGATTGATTATAATATAATTTAACAAGTCATAATTTTAAAACAATTTTAAATCAAAATGGAAAATTTTAATTTCTTTAAAAGAAACGTAGTTTTCAATAAAAACTAGTATTTTTTCTCCTAAGCGAAAAAAGTAATATTTTCAGAAAATTTACAAAAAACACTCTAAGATAATTTTTACAATATGATTTCAAAAAATAATTTATTTTTTTATATAATGTTTCTAAAATTTTAACAAATTAATTTTATAAATAAGTTCACAAAACATGACGAAACAACTTTTTAGAAAAATAAAGTTTTTATGCATAAAACAAAATTTATTCTTATATAATTCCTATAAAAATTACTTGATGAGTGGTAACAAAAATTAATGAATATATATTATATAAATTTTAATAAAATCATTCAGAAATAGTGAATAATTCAATTTATTAGGAAAAAAACATTATGCCCATAAAAATAGTTTTTTAGAAAAATATTTCTTTTTCTTTCAAATAATTTTAATTTGTATTCTATAAATTGATATCTAATGAATTTATATGTACATTTATAAACCATATAATTTAAATAATTTAGTTAGTAATATTCATACCCACAAATTTTATGTAATGACCTGGAAATTTCAAAGAATATATTTTCTTAATTTCGTTGGAGTTTTACGAGTCTATGGCTTCTGACGGCACTTGATCTTGAGGCCTAGTGTGCCCGGATTCAATTTCTGATGTTTAGATTGGGTACATTCAGTAAACAAACGAGTGGGTTTTGGTAACTTCTAAATCGGTGCACGGAATTGGATTATGTGGGAAATGTTGAACTACCAGCGTCGATGATTGCTTAAGGGGACCTTCACCTCGAACAAATTCGGGGTGGTGTGGAAGTTAGTTTTCCGGGCTTCGTGAAATAAAAATAAATTTTATTTTATTTTTATTCATTCTTTTAAAATTTAATTTTGTTTGAATTAATGTGGGGGGTCCACCAACAACATTAATTCAAAGAAACTCCCCCCTTAATTAAATAAGGGAGGTGCAAAATAGATGAGGGGGCATCCGCTGGAGAAACCCCCCTCTTCTCATTTTCTCTTCCTCTTCTCCTCTTCCACCATGGTTGCACCACCGAGGGACCTCCTCTTATGACGATCGAACGAGCGACAAACCTCCAATGAAACGACGATGTCATCTTCCGACATCAATGAACGACGCTACCTCATCGCAGATCCGCTGAGTGATCACGTCACGAGGTAGGGGTTGTTTTTGTTCAAGTCTTTATCATCATTCTTTGTTTCATAAGGTTTGGCCGCATGATTTCGTCATAATAGGAGGAGATCAGACCGCAAAAAAATGGATGATTATCCTCTCCTCTGCTTTGTTAATTTTCGATGATGTTGGAGGTGGAGGCGCACGGTGTAGTTGCCTCGTACGGTGATCGGTATGGAACTGCAGCTATGCAAGGTCGTGGCGAAGGCAGCGCGATGCCGTTGCACTGCGTGGGGAAGTAGAGGGTCATGGCTGGAGCGGGCCGTAGTAGTGGTGTGCTACACCGTCGTGCCGCGCCGGAGAGGCCGAGGAAGGCTGCGGACGGAGCGGGCCACGGCAGAGGGGCACGGTGCCGTCGCGCCGCGCCGATTATACGACCTGTGGCCTAAGGCCGCGACGAACCAGCAGGGGCGGCAGGCTGAGTCAGCCGCCGACGTATCCAAGAGGCGGGACCCCTTATGGTTCCCGCTAAATCTCACAAACCGGTCATCCATAAAGGTCAGCCGTTACCCAGAAACTGGAGGGGTGTAACCCCCCCCCCCTGACCAGCTTTTAGGGCGGACCCCACTGGGACTGTCATTTCCAAAAACAAGGGGTCGTGTCCCCTTTGCATCCCGCTCGGCCAGAGGCCGAGCCGCGGCCGGCTTCTGAGCTGGGCTGTAGGCCGCACGAGCCGGGCCAGAAACAGGCCGCACGGGCCGGCCTAGCCGCCGGCTGCACTGGCCGGGTCGGCCTTAGGCCGCACGGGCCAAGCCAGCCCCAGGCCACACGGGCCGGGCCGGCCGCGCCCCGCCTGGCCAAGCCGTGCCAGCCGTGGGCCATGCCACGCCCGCTAGTCTGGACCGCGCCCAACCAGGCCAGACCCGGACCCGAGTCTGGTCGACCCAGTTCGGGCCGCCTAGGGGGTGTTGGGCCGGGTCGGATCGGGCCCATACCCCTATTTTCGGACCATTTTCGTTTAAACGAACATATCTTGAGTTAAGGACCTCCGATCAACGCACCATCAGTTGCGTGGTATTCCTTTGATTGAGAGGGCCGTTCCTGTATATTACACTCAAGGTTTCGAAGAAGTTTATGTACAACCCGGTTGGTTCAAACCTGAAACCAACCGAGCTCTCAGAGCTGAAATGCTTATAACTTGAGCTTCAGACATTTGATTGAAGAGCGGTCGACTTTGTTGGATTACTCTTGGTGAGATGGTACTTTTGGTATACTTAACCTAAGGTTTGGACGCAGTTGGATTATGTCCGGGTTCGATTGTACCTAAAGCCCAACCGGGCCCCTAGAACGGAGAAGCCAATAACTCTCAGACCGGACGTTCGTTTGACGAACCGTCAGCGGCGTTGGTAATCTAGTTATGTAACGGTCCCTTGAGTATACCCCATGAGAGTTCGAGGTAGAGTTGACATCCGTTCGGGTTGGTTCGTACACAAAACCAATCGGGCCCTCGGGATTAAAAGGCTAATAACACAAAGACCGGGCGTCCGATAGACGTGTGGTCTGTTGAGTTGAGACCCCTTTGATGAGGAGGTCCTTTGACATACTTCTTAGTGGGACTTTGTGACAGTTGATGAATCGAACCCTTGGCTCATGGAGCGGACCCTCCCGGAATTGAGCGTGCTGTGTGCGGGAAAACTAGAGCTGGATGCGACTGCGATAACGAGGACGATTGTACTTGGATCCTCCGTGGGTTTGGCAGAGATGATGACTGTACTTGGATCCTACGTGGGTTCGGTAGCGGGGAAGACTGTACATGGATCCTTCATGGGTTCGGCAACGATAACGACTTTATGTGGATCCTACGTGGGTTCGGCAGCGAGGATGACTGTACTTGGATCCTCCGTGGGTTTGGCAGCGATGGCGACTGTACATGGATCCTAAGTGGGTTTGACAGCGAGGATGACTGTACTTGAATCCTGCGTGGGTTTGACAGTGAGGACGACTGTGCTTGGATCCTCCGTTGGTTCGGTAGGGATGACGACTATACTTGGATCCTACGTGGGTTCGGCTGTGATGGTTATTGTACTTGGATCCTACGTGGGTTTGGGAGCGATGAATTCTGTACTTGGATCCTACATGGGTTTGGCAGCGATGAATTCTGTACTTGGATCCAATGTGGGTTCGACATAGGATATGATTCAGGGTCAACATTTAATCATCTCCACCCCTCTTCGTGAGTAGTATACCTATGTGATTTGAGTCTTGACTTTCAATCTTAATCTTCGATGTGATTGACTTGATTTTTTGTGTGGACTGGTTGTGATTTGCTGTGTGGACTGGGATGTGATTTCCTGCATGGACTGGGTTGTGATTTCCTTCATGGACTAAGTTGTGATTTCCTGTGTGGACTGGTTGTGTTTTCCTATGTGGATTGGGTTGTGATTTCCTGTGTAGACTAGTTGTGTTTTCTTGTGTGGACTGGGTTGTGATTTCCTGTGTGGATTGGTTGTGATTTCCTGTCTGGACTAGGTTGTGATTTCCTGTGTAGACTCGTTGTGATTTCCTGTGTGGACTGGGTTGTACATGGGCTCATGAGTTGGATCCAAACTGGAATTGATGACTTAGTTATATGTATGGTCATATACCTAAGTAGAGTTGGTTGATACTTTGTGTTTGTATCTTTTCTTTGTGGTTATCCTTGTTGGATTTATTGAGACCTTGGGGGTTTCGGGGTCCCTACCGAGTATCGTTATACTCACCCCTACACGGGCTATGCCTGCACCTCATTGTGTTGGATGCAGACGACGGACATCACTGACAGAGACCGAGTGTACGAGGACTGGATGGTAACCAGAGGTGGACCTCACGAAGAGTCAGTACCCGGAGGTGGACTTCATGATGATATGGTACTTGGAGGAGGTTCGCAGGCGAGAGCATTGAGGAGGATATCTGTACCTACCCTTCAGGTAGGATCCGAGGTGGACGAACCAAGACCTGCTTCTATCTTTTAGTTGTTTTTCTTTTCTGTTGTACTTTCGTTCAGTTATAGCTATACTTTTCAGTTGGCTTTGTATTCTGGCCCATCTACTTTTCATCACTTTCTTTTGTACTTAGTGTATTACATCCAATTGTACTCTAGTTGGATGTGTTTGAGTTTTATAAAGGCAATTCCTTCCCAGCTCTCGGGATTTACACCTTTGGTGCTAGTCGTCAGCCACTGGCCCATAGAAGGCGGGCTTGGGGTTGTCACCGCACGGGCCCCGAGGACGGTTTGTGACAAATTGGTATCAGAGGAGTCGGTTCTACCACAAAACTCAGGACTCTGATCTTTACCTTCTGTAAAGCAACAGTGTTAAGAGTATTGAGTGTGGTTTTCAGTCCAGGGAGTCTAGTGTTGGTGCGGCGGCGGAGGTATCCATACACCAGGACCCTGACCGCTGATTTCCGACTCAGTACATGAAAACATTGATTCCATGTGTGTTTTAAAAATTCTCTTTGTGATTACTTTGTGTCAGCTCATCGGGTATACTGTATTTACCATGGATCACCGGTTACTTTTCAGGATTTCCCCACGTAGGTAGCCAGCTAGAGTTCCGAGAGAGTACTCGATGACGGTCAACCGAGCAACGATGCTCCAGTGCAGGGAACTCTTTCTATGTAGGCACCTTAGGGTGGTGTACCAGCAGCAGCACCACCCATTAGGAAACAGATGCCACCATCCATACTAGCGAATGGTGCACGTTGACAGGTCATGTTGCACGAGTTTCAACAGCAGAGGCCTCCGAGGTTACGAGGTGAGACAGATTCCCAGGCAGTAGTGAACTGAATGGAGGCGATTTCTAGAGTTCTACGCCTAGTTTAGGAATTAGTAGAGTATATGGTGATCTTAGCTACTATTGTTTCCCAGTGAGTGACCATGAGGTTGGTTCGTATAGTAATTAGGCTTTGGTACATGGACCGATGCCTGAGATAGTACCTTCACGTAGTGTGCCAGCTATATCACTACCTATTGGTCAACAGTTTCAACTGGTGGTACTAGTAGAAGACACATGTAGGTTCAGTGACTTGCATGTGTTTCATCATCAGATACCCCTCCGATTATGAGGCGAGTCTGAATCACAGTTGGCTGAGGACTGACTTAAGGAGGTAGCTGAGAGTTTTCTAGAGCTAATAAAGATTCGGTAGGACGACATGTCGACAGTTGAGTATTCATCAGGGCCTACCAAAAAATTCCTAGTACTCGATGAATACGATGCGATCAGTTATTCAGGGCTCGGACTTCATAGCGAGGTGTGTTTAAAGGACATCTGATCCATCACTTTTCCTCTAAAGAATTCCTACTTATGTTAGGGTGTTAGAGAGAACCTTTGTGGTTGAATGATCTTTGGCTGAGAGGATGCAGCCTGTGAAGGTTATTAGTAAGAAACAAGAAACTATCTCCAGTCTCAGAGACTTGGGTGTGTAAAATGTTTCAAGAAGAGAAGTGTTATAGATAGATGAATCTTCTAAGCAGTAGACGTGGAAGCAGATCTGGGAGAGAAGCATGAGGTGGTGTACATTTCAACATGTTACAACCACCCACCTTTGTAGTCCCCGCCATTCTCATGGAGCAGGAGGGCAGGTCAAGAGGGTAGCTACATGCGGTCAAGGAGTGTGACCCAGGGGTCTAGGAATGATTCGAGGTACGGTATGTGTCTACTAACAGCTGTCGTAACAACAGACATTGATACGAATCATCCCTTCATTCCACGAATCTTTTCCCAGACCTAGAGTTTCTGGTAAAGTCATTGACTTGACCCTCACATCTGGAGATACCTTTGGGAGGAGTCTCAATAATCACACTTACACCAACGGTGTGATCTGACCATTGAGGCGAGAGTTTTAGTTGGAACCTCTTGGTGGAAGCGTCGAGGCCTTATGACGTTAGTTTGGGTATGGACTGGGCAACCATAGTTCATACACATATTTAATGTATTAGGAAAAAAGGTTGTAGTTTACCTACAACATTGGGATGAGTTTTCCTTGGTCGGTGAAAAGAAATCCCAAGGCAGCACAGGATGGAAACATACATATGTGGGTGCAGTCGATCACTCATGAGTCGGCCAGACTTATAATTGAGCCAGACTTCTCCAGAGTTGTTGCACCACTTTTAGCATTTACGAGGAAGGGGGAAACCCATCGTGTGGTCAGGGTTATTCCAGAAGAGCTTTTCTAGGAGTGGATGAAGACTGCACAGAGCAAGCATAAATCCTATGTTGATAGGAGACGGAGACCACTAGAGTTCGAGGATGACGGCCATGTTTTCTTACAGGTCTCACCTCGATGAGATTTATGGAGATTTCTCCGGGGCGGAAAGTTATCTATGTGCTTCATCGGACCATTCTAGGTTCTCAGAGGGTTAGGCGAGATGGCTTATCATCTGGCCCTTCCACCTCAGTTTCACCGGGTGCACGATGTCTTCCACGTATCTCAGTTGAGGAGATACGTGCACGACCCGACACATATCATTGATGACGGGGCGACATTTGCGGAGGTCCCGGTGGAGATCTATGATCAACAGGAGTGGGTCCTACGTGGACGGTTGATACCTCTGGTACGCATTCGTTGGCAGCACGGGAACCTCCAAGGGAGAACATGGGAGCGGGAGGCTCACATACGTGCACAATACCCTAATTTTTTTCCCTATATTATGATGTAGATTTACTGGGACGTAAATCCCTGAGGAGGGAGTAATGTAATGACCCGTAAATTTCGAGGAAATTTTTTTCTTAATTTATTTGGAATTTTACGAGTCTGTGGCTTCTGACGGAAGTTGATTCCGAGGCCCGGTGTGCCAGAAATCAATTTCCTAAGTTTAGCTTGGGTACGTTCAGTAAACGAATGAGCGGGTTTTGGTAACTTCTGAACCGGTGCTCAGAATCGAGTTCTGAGGAACCATTGAACTCGCAGCATCAGCGATTGCTTAAGGGGACCTTCACCTAGAATGCATTCAGGGTGGTGTGGAAGTTAGTTTTCCGAGCTTCGTGAAATAAAAATAAATTTTGTTTTATTTTTATTCTTTCTTTTGAAATTAAAATTTTGTTGAATTAATGTGGGGGCTCTACTACCCACATTAATTCTAAGAAAACTCTTCCCTTAATTAAATAAGGGAGAAGCTTAATAGATGAGGGGGAATCCGCTGGAGAAACCCGCCTCTTCTACTTTTCTCTTCCTCTTCTCCTCTTCCACCATGGTTGCACCACCAAGGGACCTCCTCTTCCGACGATCGAATGAGCGACGAACTTCCATGGAACGACGACGTCATCTTCCAATGTGAATGAATGACGCTACCTCACCGCAGATCTGTCGAGTGATCACGTTGCAATTTAGGGGTTGTTTTTGTTCAAGTATTTATCATCGTTCTTCCTTTCTTAAAGTTTGTCCGCATGATTTCGTCATAACGGGAGGAGATTGGACCGCACAAACACGGTCGATTCTCCTCCCCTCTTATGTGTTAATTATCGATGATGTTGGAGGTGAAGGCGCACGATGCCGTTGGACCGTGCGGTGATCGGCAGGGAACCGCAACCATGCAAGGCCACGGCGAAGCCGGCACGGTGTCGTTGCACCGCGCAGGGATGTAGAGGGTCGTGGAAAGAGTGGGCTGCGGCGGTGGTGCGCGGAGCCGTCTCGCCGCGCCAGAGTGGTCAAAGAAGGTCACGGCCAGAGCGGGCCGTGGTGGAGGGGCGCGACGCCCTCGCGCCGTGCCAGTGAGAGGAGTCGCGGCCTAAGGATGTGACGAACCAGCAAGGGCGGCCGGCCGCCGGCGTCTCCAGGATGCGAGACCCCTTCTGGGTCCCGCGACAGCTAAAAAACCGTTCGTCCATAAAGGTCGGCCGTTACCTGGAAACCGGGGTGTGTAACCCCCCTGAATAGATTTTAGGGTAGACCCCACTTGGTCTTCCTTTTCCAAAAACAGGGGGTCGCACCCCCTTTTCATCCATCTCAGCTAGCGGCTGAGCCACGGCTGGCTTCCGAGCCGGACCGCAGGCCGCACGGGTCGGGCCAGCCACAGGCCGCACGGGTCGGGCCAGCTGCAGGCCGCGCGGGCAGGGCCGCGCCAGTTGCAGGCCGAGCCACGCCAGCAGGGCCAGGCCATGCCCAACTGGGCCAGAGCCGGACCCGAGTCAGGTTGACCCGGTTCGAGATGCTCAGGGGGTGTTGGGCCGGGTCGGACCGGGCCCAGACCCCCTATTTTCGGACCGTTTTCGGTTAAATGGCCATATATTGAGTTACATACCTCTGATCAACGCAGCGTAAATTGCGTAGGATTTATTGGATCGATCCGGGAGTTTTGATATTTTACACTTAAGGTTTCAGCAAAGTTTGGGTATGGCCGAGTTGGTTCGAACCCGAAACCAACCGAGCCCTCGGAGCAGAAATGCTTATAACTTGAGGTCCAGATATCCGATTGACGAGTCGTCGACTTTGTTGGATTCCCCTTGGTGAGAAGGTTCTTTTGGTATACTTCACCTGATGTCTGGACGTAGTTGGAGTATGGGTAGGTTGTATTTTACCTGAAATCCAACCGGACCCCTGGAACGGAAAAGCCAATAACTCTCAGACCGGACGTCCGTTTGATGAACTGTCAGCGGCAATTGTAATCTCGTTTTGAAATCCAACCGGACCCCTGGAACAGAAAAGCCAATAACTCTCAGACCGGACGTCCGTTTGATGAACCGTCAGCGGCGTTGGTAATCTCTTTGAGTAATGTTCCCTTGATTATACCCCATGAGAGTTCAGGGTACAGTTGAGATATGGTCAGGTTGATTCGTACACGAAACCAACCGGGCCCCTGAGGATTAAAAGGCTAATAACACACAAACCAGGCGTACGATAAACGTTCCATATGTTGCGTTGAGACCCATTTGACGAGGCAGTCCTTTGAGATACTTCTTTGTGGGACTTCATTAAATTTGACGTCTCGGCCCCTTGGCTCGTGGAGAGGACCCTCCTGAAATCGAGCGTGCTGTGTGCGGGAACCCTAGAGCTAGTTGCGACTGCGACGATGAAAACGACTATACTTGGATCCTTCGTGGGTTCGGCAGCGATGACGACTGTACTTGGATCCTACGTGGGTTCGGGAGAGAGGAAGAATGTACATGGATCCTCCATGGGTTCGGTAGTGATGACGACTGTACTTAGATCCTACGTGGGTTCGGCAGTGATGGATATTGTACTTGGATCCTACGTGGGTTTGGCAGTGACGACTTTTTTACTTGGATCCTACAAGGGTTTGGTAGAGGAGATGATTCAGAGGCTACATCTAATCATCTCCAACCCTCTTCATGAGTATTATACTTATGTGAGCTGAGTCTTGACTTTCAATCTTAATCATCAATGTGATTGACTTGATTTCCTGTGTGGAATGGTTGTGATTTCCTGTGTGTACTGGGTTGTGATGTCCTACGTAGACTGGGTTGTGATTTCCTGCATGGACAGAGTTGTGATTTTCTGTGTGGACTGGTTGTGCTTTCCTATGTGGACTGGGTTGTGATTTCTTGTGTTTACTGGTTGTGTTTTACTCTGTGGACTGGGTTGTGGTTTCCTGTGTGGACAGGTTGTGATTTCCTATGTGGACGGGGTTGTGATTTCCTCTGTGGACTGATTGTGCTTTCCTATGTGGATTGGGTTGTACTTGGGCTCGTGAGTTGGAGCTGAACTGGAATTGATGAATAAGGTATATGTATGGGCATATACCTAAGTATAGTTGGTTTATACTTTGTGTTTGTATATTTTCTTTGTGGTTATCCTTGTTGGATTTAGTGAGACCTTGAGGGTTTCGGGGTCCCTACTGAGTATTGTTATACTCACCCCTGCACGGGCTATGCCCGCACCTCATTGTGTTGAATGTAGACGACAGACATCACTGACAGAGACCAAGTGTACGAGGATTGTACGGTAACTGGAGGTGGACCTCATGACGATTTAGTACCTAGAGGTGGACTTTATGATGACATGGTACTCGAAGGATGTTGGCGGGCAAGAGTGTTGAGGAGTCTATGTGTACCTACCCTTCAGGTAGGATCCGAGGTGGATGACCCAAGAGCTGCTCCTATCTTCCAGCTGTTTGTCTTTTTTGTTGTACTTTCGTTCAATTGTAGCTGTACTTTTCAGTTGGCTTTGTATTCTGGCCCATCTACATTTCATCACTTTCTTTTGTACTTATTGTATTACTTCCGATTGTACTCTGGTTGGATGTGTTTGAGTTTTATAAAGGCAATTCCTTCCTAGTTATCGGGACTTATGCCTTTGGTGCTAGTCGCCAGCCCCTGGCCTAAGGAAGTTGGGCTTGGGGTAGTCACAGCACGAGCCCCGAGGATGGGTCGTGGCATTTTATAACTAGATTATAATGTCCTGTAAATAATATATGTCAT
Organism: Viscum album; assembly: GCA_963277665.1. Lineage (NCBI taxonomy): Eukaryota > Viridiplantae > Streptophyta > Magnoliopsida > Santalales > Viscaceae > Viscum > Viscum album. The sequence goes on along the minus strand of OY728141.1, from coordinate 509,255,527 downwards.
GTGTGGTTTATTTCTCAGTTTTGGTTGTCGTATGCACTATCGAACCAAAAGTTCTGAGTTAAAAATATTGGGGTGTTACGACATATGTTTATGGAATACACATAAGCATATAAAATTATTTCCTTAGTCAAGGATTACTTAAAAGACTATCATAGTTGATTGGGTTCACTCCTCATTCCATAATTTTCTTTTTCATGTTAACTTCCAAGACTATCTTATTAGATAGAGTCCCTTTTTGAAATAGGCTCACTCTTCATTCCAATCCTTATTATCTCATGAGATATCCGATTTTACCCAATGCATTATAAGGTAATATAATTATAGTACCACCCATCACATAATGAAAACCATATATGTGTGTCCCACAACATCATGAAACATTCATCATATCATCATATAACAACTCGTGGAAAGGAAAAGGGTTTCATAAATATGTTATAATAACTAAATAAACTCAATATTAAGAAACTAGCTTGATAAAGGTTTTATCATAGATAAATTAACTAATGGGAAAGAAAATATTTTCATAGAATCATCCTTAAATCATTTTCAACATATTACATCTAGATAAATAATGTGGATGGTGTCATAAGATCAAATACCAGTTAAAAAACAATCTTTAAAGGATGTTGAAATGGATTAAAAATAACTTTAATACAACAATTCAACCATTCTTTGAAAACATGAGACAAATTTCCCTTTTTTTAACCTATTAACTAAAAATTTCTATAATATCTAGAAAATAGTTTTCTTTAAAAATGAACATGAAAACCTTTAAAATAAGTATAAAATAAACTAAATATCATGACGGTGGGAAAATCTATTCTAAGTGTATATGTTGAATGAGAACATTTTTTTCGTGCTTTTATAAAAAGCAAAAAACTAATTGTTTGTAAAATGTTTCATTAAGAATATTAGATTTTGAAATTTATAGATAAATTAATAGGTAATGAAAATTAACTTTATAAAATATTTCAATTATAGGTAAAAACTTTCATAATCCAATTTTGAAAGCATGACATAAAAGGAAAATTTCATTGATAGTAAAGGAAATAAGGTTGAGTTTTATTTAGAATCATTTTCTCGATCATTTTAGGTACCAAATAGAGAAAAATGGTACTAATACCCAAAAATTATTGGAATAAACGTAGTATAATAAAATATACTAGGTTTAAAATATATTATCCATATAATTTCTTTCAATGAAAATTTAACATATAAAATCCTAAAAAGATATGATATTGTAACACAAACCCTTACCTCAAGTCACATATTTCCTCTTAAAAATTAAAATATCTTGTATAATAAATATAAATTAATTATAAATATATTCTATGACTATATTCATACATTATATACTATGTATCATTACATTATAATTTTCAATTTTCCTTATATTAACATTTTCATCATTAAAATGATCTTTCTAGTAAAAAATGGTTTATTTTCCATACTTGTTTTTATTCATAGGTTCTAGTAGATTAACCTTGGAAATGGTTTCATAATATATGGAATATTAATCATGAAATAATTATCTTATTTATTCATTATAAACACTTTTATAATTATTCATATAAAGTGGTGATTAAAAAAATCAAATTGCTTCGTAGAGGAGGTAGTGCACACGTACGCCCGAACAATGTTATTGTTTTATAATAGGTGGAAAGGTCAGAAGGTAGATAATATATTATAATTCTAGAATAATTGTTATGTAATAAATATAATATATAAAAATTAAATCGATCATAATAACTAAAAATGAATGACGGTGATATAAGATGAATAATATCTCCTCTTGGAGGTGGTAGTCCACACGTACAAACGAGTAATACTTTTCATTTACTATTTGTGAGAAACATAAGGTGGTAAATTATATATAATAATTAAAAATGAATTATTATGTTTTTAATATCATATATAAACATTATATTCATCATAATAACCATCCCTGAATGGTGGTGGTATAAAATGAAATATATCATTTTGTGATGTGGTAGTCTGCACATACATACGAACGATGCTTTAATTTCTCAATTATTAGAGAAAGTGATAATAAAGATATTTAAATTGAAATAATAACATTTTAGTATAGGTTATATACTGATGTTATTATATTATCATGGTTATCATATAATTTAAAGAAGTATAAGTAAAAAAAAATGAAACAACTTGGTTGATAGTTATACCTCTTCTTTAAGCAACTTCATTTTTCATACACCATAATCCTTAAAACATTGGTATTTTGATAAAAATATGACCCCCAGATCATGGGGATAGATTTTAGGCTCAGTAGAGCATGAATTCTCATGAATTTTTAGGAATAGGGGAGAAGTAGTGCACTTTTATAAGGGAGGTAGAGGACACACTTGGAAGACATGTAGCTCTAAATTAGACTATTTTCAAAGGGATAAAAATAAAGGATAGAAGTATAGGGAGTAAATAGTATTTATATATGTTTTTATAAAATATCAACCCTTGTCATTTTTACTTTAACCCCTCATTAATCCCTTTTAACCATTAATGCAGAAATGAATTTTTACCGTGGTTACTATTTATAATGACCAAAAATTAAGTTTACCTACTAGAATAATGACAATTAAACTAATTATAAATATGGAATATGTTTTATAATACTCACATTAAATAATTTTCCAAAATTTTATTTCAAATAAGTGTGCAAAAATTAACAAAACAGGTTTTTGCAAAGTGAATTTTTAATCATAAAACCAAGTTTAACTTAATTTCATTCCATTTAAAAAACAATCATATTAATTTTAAAAAAAATTATTAAATATATAATATATTAATTACATTAAAAAATTCCTCAATTGAAATAGATTTAATTTATTAATAAAAAATACATTGCACACAAATAAAATTAACAAAAAACATCTCTTTTTAACTTTAAATGATTTAATTTTAATTTCTCACAAATCAAAAACTAATGAATTATATAACATAATCGACTCGGAATCAACTAACTCATTCCTAGAGCCATGTCACCACATAACCTCAAGCATGCCTCCTTGTTTTCTAGATAATACTGACTAGCGGAAAGGTTCTAATGTAACACATGGTTAGACTATAACCTATTTATTATAGTATGACATAGTAGATAACCATAATAAATAATAGAAGAAATAACAAATAAATGGAAGCATGTATTACGAACCATTTCTGAAACTAGGTAAAACACATCCAAATAGTAAAGAGGTCATTTCATGCTAATAGTTCAAAAGTGAAGCAAATCCAAAATAAATAAAAACTGATGAATCTTCCAAATGGGTCCCAACTCCAAGTCTGTATTCTCCTCCATGCACAACCCTAGCCCATATCAACTCCTTATCATTGGGCCTTTACACATTTCCTGACCTGTATCGAAGAAATCTTCTTAGGTACCCAATGGAGGCCTGAGAAGGGTGTGAGTACAACTTAGTAGGCCCCCACTAATAGTGTTAATAAAATATTCAATCTAAATAGTTATTGTATGCATGAAGTAAATAAATGATAAGGTTTAAAAACAAAACTTCCATTTCATTAGTTAAGAATATTTACATAGCTCATTCCAATTACTATTTTCATTTCTATCTGTTACTTGATCTTTACTACTAAGTACATTTTAAATATATTATTTATGGGTTAGGAATTTACTTATTTTACGCGACATACTAGGTAAAAAAACACAATACATAAAGGGATAATCAAGCTACCTATATCACTAAGGGAAAAAAATATCATAAAAAATACATCACACTTACCTTAGAGCCTCGGTCCTGGTAGTTTCATCCAATTCAACTGTTAGGGTCATAGAGCCTCAGTTCGACTCCCTAACCCATCGATTTTAGTGGTGGGGTTTAGAGCCTTAATCCAACCTGACCCATGGGTTTAGAACCTCAAGTAAATTGCCCACATACCACCAAGCCATGTGTACATGATTACCTATCAATTTACCATATATACCATATCACAAACTATACAAACTCAATAGGCACAACATTCAAACTTCACATTTCATTTAACTCATAAATCCCCCTTACGACATAACCCATTAACATAATTATCATTTACATTGGCTATCCCATTTAACCCATATCCCATTATATAGATTAACCCATTTAGATAAATCAGTCATTCCCATACATTATCCCCTTTAACATATTCCCCAATACCCATGAATTAAACCATTTACACATTAAACAATTTATATTCCTTAAACCACATACACATTTCAATTTCCATTTCATAATCCATTTGACACATTCACATTAACCCATTTAACTCTCTTTTAAATTATGCCTAAAAATCTCAATACCTTTACCCAAAACAAAACACAACCACTATTAGTGACCTTAATAAAAAAAAATTAATATAAATACACTTATAAGGGGATTTATTTTAATATAAGGTAACTATATTCCTAAAATTACTATTTTCTATGTTTGGGAATATTGGCGCACCCCTTAGGTGGTCCTAAATTGGTATAGTCACTCACAATGCATCCTATCCAGATCATGACAGGTCTAATTTAACATATCAGAAACCATTATACCCAGAACATACCAAGGGACTCAAAAGCACATAAAAAGGGAAGGAAATGACTACAAAACATTCAGAAATATTAAATAAAACTATTGGATATAAATTATAGACCCCCAACATCTAATCCAATGATAAATGCACCCCTAACCTTAGCTTTAGATCAAGATTCAAGAACCCCTTGAAGCCTTAACCTAGAATCCATCAGAGGAGGAGGGTTTTAGTTATTCAAAAGGTGATTTCCTAGGCTACAATACCAAAACCAAAAAAGATAAGTGAAATACTGGACTTACTTGGAGCATCGATCTGTAACCAATGGTGCTCCAACCGCCTAGAAATGAGAGTGATCAATCCTTGGGATATATTGATGGTTAGGTCCATCAACAGAGATAGAGGTAGAAAAATGGGATAAAAATTAGGTAAGAACTTAATAATTAAGAGTGGGAAAATTTGTTATTTTCCAATTTTATGGAGACGCATGGTTGGGTTGCACGGTTTCCAAATCGTGCGCTCACCGTGCACCAACCTCTTTCCAAGAGGGGTTGTGCCACATAGTTACCTAGGGAAGCCTACATGGTTTGAAAAATAGTACACCAACCATGTGAGAAGACTCTATCCAATGTTTCACGTTTTGGCCTCCCCATCATATGGTTTTCACTAACCATGCGAAAATTATGGAACATGCACATAATGGCTCGGTTTCTCTGTTATTTCATGTCATGAGCCCCCAAAACAACCCCGAAACTCCTAAAATAGCCATTATAATTTTTCTATCCAAAACTAATGGATTAAAACCATAATTTAAACATGTATATACATTCAAAAAATCTAGGATCATACAACCTCCCCATCTTATAACAGTTCAACCTCAAGTCGCACTTCCATGCATCACCAGCTTCTGAAGAAAATAGATCGGGACACTAAGCCCTTATATCAAACTCCATATACCATGTTTCTTAGTAAAAATTAAAATTATATCATAAAATGAACCAATGTAAAAGTCTTTACCTCAAATATATTCCCTCGATAGTCCACAATATGAACTGGATGCTCCTGAAAGGACACATCAGCCTCAAGCTCAACATCCCGAACATAGATCATGTGATATGGATCAAGGTGATACTACAACCACTATGAAACATGAAAATATTCATGAATACCACTATACTATTGTGGAAGATCCAATTGGAATGCCACTAGACTGATCCTCTCCACAATCTCAAACAATCCCAGGTACTTGGGCACCAACTTGCCATGCATTGGAATCTGATGGTGACCTAGCCATGGAGAAACATGAAGGAAAACACAATCACCCCCCCACACACACACACAAACGTAAGAGGTTTATGGTTAAAATACCTATAGTAAATATATCAACTCTGAGATATTCTCATATTTTTTGAAATCAACCAAATTTATTCTAAGATCTCCAGTATGAGACTCATTCCCAACATCACTGATTCCCCAATCTCTAACCAAAAAAGGGAGATCTACATGGTCTACCATAGAGAACATAAAACAGTCTCATATGAATCATATATTTTAAACAATTATTGTATGAAAACTCAACAACTGCCAACTTCTTTTCATAAGATCCACCATAATCCAATAAAAAAGATCTCAACATGCCCACTAGTACTAGAATGGTATGCTCTTACATTTATCCATCTGTCAGTGAAAATCTATACTCAAAAACACATTGGTAACAAGTGATTTCTGTAATACCTAACAAAAATGTGATATAGATTAAATATCACGATCTAAAATGATATTCTATAGTACCCCATAGAGCCATATTATCCCTAGAACATACAACTCAACCTACTGATCTACGGTGAAGGTCTCATGAATTGGTAAAAAATGAGCCACTTTATTCAACTAATACATGACTACCCTAATTGAATCATTATTTTGTGGAATACTAAGAATACCCACAAAAAAACTATTATTATGTCATCCCATTTCTACTCTAGAATGGGAAATTGCAACAACCAACCACTTCGGTGTTCATGCTCACCCTTCACCTTCTTAAAAGTAAGGCATCACACTATGAAAACTGCTACCTCCTACTTAATCCTTGGGTAAAAATACTACCTATGGAGATCATGAAAATTTTTTGTTAGACTAGGATGCATCACCCACTTCAATTAATGAGTCTCATGAATCAAATCTTCCCACAATCATACTTTCACAAAAACGCGGCCATGAACATAAGCAGTCCCATCAACCCTCACGGTTGACCAGAAGGTGACTCCCCATCTTTAAAGATTTATCTCAAGGTCACACATTAAGTATCTTCATATTATCCTTACATAATCTAGCTCAGAAGTATGTATTCAACTAACAAGGATACAAGGGTCATCTTCCCATGCCCATCTCATACATCGAGATGCATCTCAGAAAACATTTCCATCATCTTCCACTGTAAAATTGATTCATGAATCACTTGATTATGATTCTTCTAAATCAAAGAGACAACATCATTATTTATCTTTACTAGTGTATAAACCATCTCAAAATCAAAGGATTGCATGTAATCCACCCATCATCACTTCTAGAGACTCAAATCGCATAGGAAGAATATGTAACTTAGGCTCTTATTATCATTATACAACATAAACCATTCTACCAACAAGTAGTTCTGCCAACACTTTAAGGAATACACCTCCATGGTCAATTAAAGATCATGCGTAGGATAATTTCTTTCATGAGTCCTTGGCAATTTTGAACCATACGTGACAACCCACCCATTCTGAATCAATACCTACCCAATCCCCACACCATACACATCACAAAAAAAGGTATACTCTTTACCTGTCTTGGATAAGACTAGAACCAGTGTAATAGTAAACCGCTTTTTTAAATCATTGAAGGCATTCTCATAGGCCTCAAACCATTAAAACTTGATGCCCTTATTTTTCAAACCTAAATGTGGTGCTAGAAAATGATAAAAGTAATTAATAAACTTTTGATAGTATCCAACCAAACCCATAAAACATCGAAAATCTAAAACATTATTTGGATGCTCCCAAGACACAACCACATACACTTTCTATGGGTCTACATAGAGATCGTCCTATAAGATAATTTGTCCTAATAAATGCACCTTATCAATCTTTAATCTACACTTGGATATCTTGGCATATCACATATGCTCTTTTAGTGTACTCGGGATGATTTCAAGGTGTTTTCCATGATCATTAAGTCATTTATAGTACAAAAATATTTCATCAAAAAAGACAACCATAAATTCATTCAATTATGTTTGAAAGATTCGGTTCATTTTGTTCTACAAAACCTATCAGTTCATTGGTCAACCCAAATAGAATGACAACAAACTCATACAACCCATACCTACTCTTGAAGGTGGTATGTGGTATGTCAGAAGATATCAACATTTTCTAACGATATCCCAACCTCTAGTAAAATTTTGAAAAAACTAAAGAACCTATCATCTGTTAAAAAATCTAATCTATATGAGAAAGAGGGTATATATTCTTAACCATCATCTTGTTCAGCTTCCTATAATCAATGCACACCACAGTGATATATCAAATTTTACGGAAAACTGCATTGTAGATCCCCAAGGTGACATACTAGGTCAGATAAACCCTTTATTCTCAAATACCTCAAACTGGGTTTTATTTTCCTTGAGTTTTTCCAATGTCATTCAATATAGAAGGATAAAAACTGGTTCTACACTTGACAGCATCTCTATTGTGAACTCAAGATACCTCTCAGGTGGAAACCCTAACAAATCCTCATGAAATACATCCTTGAATTGATCCAGTAGTAGAGGGGAGATGAATTGCTCTACTACCCCATCATCAAGTATGATACCGTCCACTTGGGCTATGAGTTCACCCAAATACTAAAAAATTGTCCCCGCACAGCCTACACAAACATCCCATTATCCACAGTTTACTTACATGTCTCCCTCAAGATATATGAACATTACCCAATGATTGTATCAATCGACATAGTATTGGTATAATACTAGTTATTCCATACCCAATACATGATTTAAAACTAACATATTAATCAAAAAAATATCATATAAAGTGGTACTCACCGATCTTTAGCACACAACCCTGACACTACCTGATATCGTCTGTTTATACACCTAATAGTGTATAAATTGATATATACCCATATTTATATTAATATTCAATACCAAACACAAACAAAAATTGGGAAAAAACAAAAGAGTATGAGTCACCTATATCAAATAAATCAATAGAAAGGGTAGAGGCCTCATGAACAATACAACAAATAGTTGATGGCCCAACCTCTCCACCTCTTGGGGAAGGCCGAACTACATGAAGCTAGAATTCCCCTCTATAATGGTATCTTATCTGAGTTCCATGTGTTGTACTATCCAACTGGTATGGATTCTATTTCCCCATTGTACCACTCCCACCATCTCGACTAGTACAGCTAGTAGAACTTTTGATGCCCGCCTGGTATGGGGTAACTGACCCCCTATCTACACTCTATACTAGCCTTCACCCACCATCAATACAAGACTATCACGATTTCTTATAGAACACTACACATGCCCCATCCTTTCGTTCTCCCGACACTCAACTAGTGGTAGGGGACACTACCATGCATACTTCCCGACCTTCCACACTAATAGAATAAAACCCATTCGCTTCCCTGAGAGTCCGGTTCCATTTTATAACTACCCTAACTGCCCCTTCACTGGTAAAAGATCTCAAAGTGGCACTTCCTACCATCAGAAGCCACACCACTGGATCACCCAATTAAGACTACACACCCACTAACAGGAGAATCCTTGAGATTTTCTTCAGAAATAAGGGTCTAATATACCACTTCAGAAAACCTATTCAAGAGAGAAATATTCACTTGGGACTTAATCTCATGTTTAATCCCATCTTGGAAATGCCTCACTATAGTTTCTTCATCCCCTACCAAATCTAGAACAAAATTTTTCAACTCAGTGAAATGGAATTTCTAGTCCATAACGAATATAGTCCCCTAAGTCAACTCATAAACTTGTAAGCCTTCCACTACATCAAGGTCTCCCAGTAGAAGTTATCCAGATAATTTTCTTTTAATCCCTTCCACAATAATCCTGCTACTTTCTCAATCTAAACCATGATGTCCCACCATCATTTTTACTTCCCTGAAAACATATAATCCACCAATTTAACTCTCTTATCTGTAGGAGTCTCTATATGATCATGGATTTTTTGATAGATTCAATCTACATTTTGGCTGCCTTAGTCCCACCCTCTCCAAAAAAAGTCCAAAGGTGATGTATTTTGAATTTGACCGTATCTCAAACATTCTTTGCATAAGGATACCTAGGATACATTCCATTATGTTCATAAACCAAGATAATTTCCTTCAAAACTACGCTTCTCCCATGTTATCCTGATACACTAAGTTCCCTTGATCCGCCTCTGGAGGAGCATTCTAAGTAACATCATCTTGTCTACCAAGTGGTATGCACCGAAATGGTGGAATCTTCTCACAATACCAAGCATGACTATATGAACATATATCATAAATATTTGTAAATTTATATATGTTAGGAACTTCAGTTGGTATAACTACACATTCTACACAAACTATCCCAACAAACATCATCACAGCTAGCATGCTACCCTCAACCATCCCAACCATGGGTAATGTCTAACAAGGGGTAAACCAACATACTAAATCACAAATCTTTTATTAGGAACCTTTATAAAAATTATTTCTCACTCACAACATATATCTATCATCTTAAGCACATTTCCCATTTCACAATTTTCTACAACCAATATGTTAAATACTTTCTAACACTTTATTAAAAAAAATCTTACAATTCTTTCACATTATTCATTTTTTTAAATTTTCATCATCTTTATTAGACAACATTTTATTTAAATTTTAAAGATAAAATTCAACCTAATCTTTATGCCCCGCACACCCATCTCATGTGTGACTATCATGTTGCATTCCACCTATAGCCAAGGGTGACAACAATGATGAATGAATACATAGCCTCATGCCATTCAGACCACAAGAAAAATATCTTAAAATAATCACATCACACAACAAGTTCATTACCCAATGGTGAAATATCATTCAACAATAATAACACATATCAAGAAAAAAAATCCCCACCTTGGGTGACTTGGGTTTTCCCAAGTACATGGGTTATCTATTTCCAAGAATGAGCTCATTTACAAGGACATACATGTCCTAATATCATATCTACCATCCCAATAACAAGACCATTGGAATAAACTCCTCTTATACCATTTTGTAACATCCCCTACTCGAAATATACTAACTGATTCCCTATGTCAGGTCGCCACATGTCCTCAAGTGCACCTCCCCATATGCCAGAGGTTTCAAAATAGCAGAGGGGGTCTAATGTAACTTGTGCTGAGACGATACCCACTCTATCACAATGATCCATAATAGATAACCATAATAAATAACAAAATAAATAAAAAAATTGAAACATGCATTACCATATATTTCAAAAATAGGGTACAACACAACCAAATAGTAAAGATTTCATGTCATTCCAATTTTGAAAAGTTTAAAAAATTGAAAATAAAAAGATATAGATGAATCCATAAAAAAGTTCTTCATTCAAAGTCTAGATCCTCCTCCATGCACAAACTAAGCCCAACTCAACTCTTTATCACAGAGACTTTACCCTTATCCTGACCTGAAACTATGAAATCTAATCTGGTACCCAATGGTAGCCCGAGCAGGGTGTGAGTACAACTCAGTAGGCCTCCTTCAACGGTGTCTATAAAACAACCAACCTAAATAGATAGTGCATGAAAGTAGTAAATAAATTATAGGGTAAAAAAATGACAACTCTAGTTCAATTATGTAATAATATTTACTTATCTTATTCTCATTACTATTTCCATTTAAATCAGTTATATCATCTTCACTATAATGATCTTTTTCAATCCACGTTGCATGTGTTTGGAATTTACTTCTTCTAAAAAACATCCTAGGAAAAAAAACACTATGTATAAAAGGATTAATAATGATCCCAATATCACTAGGGGAAAAAATATCATAAACAAATACATCTCACTTACCTTGGAGCCTCAATCTAGGTAACTTTATTCAATGCAATCATTAGGGGAATAAAGCTTTAGTCCAACCCCATAACTTGTACATTTTAGGGGTGGGGTTTAGATCCACAGTACAACATGACCCATAGACATTGAACCTCAACTCAATACTCCAAATACCACCAGTACATTTTCACACTCTTACTAATCTATTTACTGTATATACTATATCAAAAACAATGAAAAATAAATAAACACAACATTTACAGTTCATATTTCATCTAAATCGTAAATCCATATTTTCCGTACCCTATTAACACAATTGTCATTTACTTTGGCTAGCCCATTTTATTAATATATTATTTTATACATTAACATGTTTAGCTAAATCAACAATTATGATACATTATCCACTTTAACATATTCATCGATACCCATGCATTAAACCATTTACAAATTAATCAATTCATGTTCATTTTCCACTTATTCATTTCTATTTCCATTTAATAATCTATTTGACACCTTCACCTTAACCCATTTAACTCTCTTTTACATTATTCCAAAAAATCCCTATACCTTTAGCAACAACTAGATACAATCATTGTTAGTTCCTTTAATTAATCAAACTCTTATATCAAAACACATATGAGGATATATATTTGAATATAAGGAAACTCTATGTCTAACACTATAATTTTACATGTTCAAGAATATTGGCTCACCCCATGGGTGGCCCGAAATTTGTCTAGTCACTCTCAATGCATTCCATGGGGATCATAAAATATTTAGTTTTCTATATATACAACCATTCTACCCAAAACATACTAAGGAAATCAAACTCACATAATGAGGGAAGAAAATCACAACTACACATGAAAAAATATGAAATTAAACTATGTGATATAACTTCTATACCACCTACCAAAAATCAAATGTTGAACACACCCTTAACCTTATCCTTAGATCTGAATTCATGCACCCCTAGAAGCCTCAACCTAGAATCCATCAGAGAAAGATGTTTTTAGGTATTCATAATGATATTTCCAAGGCTACAATCTCTAATCCATAAATGATAAGAAAAATTAATATTAGACTTACCCAGAGATTCAATATGTAACCAACGAGACTATAAATAGACTATATGTGAGGGAGATTGGTCTTTTAGAGATATTGAGGTTTTATGTTCATTATTAAGGATCGAGGTAAAATAAAGGGGAGGAAAGTTAAGTAAGAACATAAAAATACTGAGGGGGAAAAGTGGTGATTTTACACTTTTTAAGGAGGTGCAGGGTTTGGCCGCACAGTTTCCAAACCATGCCCCAAATATGTGCCAAACTATATCCAAGAGGGTTTGATCTGTATAGTTACCTAAGGAAGACTACACGGTTTGAAAAACTGTATGTCAAATATGTCGGAATCCTCTATCCAAGGTTTCATGGTTTCGATTCCCCCTTTGAATGGTTTACACTAGCCATCCGCAAGCCATGTGACATGCACAGAATGGCCCGGTTTCTCATTTCTTTCCGGTCTCATGCCCCAAGAAAAACCCAAAACATCCTCAAACACCCAGTAAGATTTATTTAACAAAAATTAAGTGATTAAAACCAAAATTTAAACATGTTTATACCTTAAAAAATCTTGAATCATACAAATTCATTTTATAAATTTGTAAAAAATAATTTTCTATATTTTACTTAGTCTTATTCATACCTTCCAATCCAATAGTAAGTAAATAAGTGTCACATTAAGTAAAAATTTTCTAATTGTATAACATGGTCTGTTTAAACTCGGTGTTTCTTATAATACAAGCTATGAAATAAATAATATTTATTTTAAGTGAAATATATCATAAAATCTCAAGGTGTTACATTATACTCCATTATAATAATTTCACCTGCAAAATTTCATTACTCTAATACAAACAAATATGATACTTCTTGCTCATAACATATTCAGGTTTCTATATAGCTTCCCCAAATTTATGATTCCTCCAGAGAAATTTATCTAGTTTTTACCTCTAAGATCCAATATTTCAATAGGATATTATTCATAAGAAATATCATATTTCAACTATATGTATGTTTATTTTATTACATGTGACAGATTGGGTATATAGTTCCTCAAGAGTGATATGTGGTACACATCATGAACTTGAGAGTGTTTTGGTGGAATCTATAAGTTGTAGAAAATCATCCTAATATGATCACGAATATTGAATGGGATGATATATATATTTCTCATATTTCTCTTCATTCTAAATATTGTACCCTTCTTCCATGGGTAAATTCACAGGAATACCTTCTCACCAAATTGAAATTCTTGATCTCACTAATGATTATCAGCATAACTCTTTTATTGACTATGAGCTTCCTTGATGTGTTTATGAATGGATCTAAACTTTTCTACCATTTTCTTTTCTATCTTAGGTTTTAAAATATTCTTTTCTCTAATTATATCCCAACATGTTAGAGTTATTCAATTTCTTCTATAAAAGGATTCATAAAGATCTATTTGAATAATTGAGTGAAAGATATTATTGTAAGAAAATCCTACCAAATAATGGTGTTAATCCAAAAATTCATCTTCAATAAATATAACAGGATCTCAATATATCCAGTAATTTTTTAATGGTTCTCTCATACTAACCATATATTTTAGGATGATATGTGGTACTATATTTTAACTCCATATTGAACAATTTTTTATGAGTTCTCCAAAACATTGAGGTAAACCTTGGATCCTAATAAGATGTAATAGAATGTTGTAATCCATGAAACCATACAAGTTACTTAATGTATATCTTGAAAATTTTATCAAGAGAAAAATATTTTGTGATAGAAATTAAATAGTATAATTTCATAAGGTGGTCAACTAAAACATAAATATCATTATTACCTTTAAATATTTTGGGGAGTCTAGAGATGAAATCCATGTTAATGTTTTAAATTTACTTTATAGTATAAATAATTTTCGTAATGTCCCCTTAGACATATGTCTCTTAGAATTAAATTTATAACATACAAATCATAAAAATATATAATATATAATATCCCTTTTCATGTTATCCTACCAGAAATACTCTTTCAAATCACTATAAATATTCAAATGTATGGGATGAATAGAAAATGATGAACTAAAAGATTCATCCAATAGGTCCTTTAAGTCTGGTATTGATGGGACACAAACTAAAATCTTGAACCTTGTTATTACATAACAATCATGGTTCAACTTAGGAACATTTCTTACCTTCTTATATATTTCCACATCCTCCTCTTATGCCCATTTAATCTTCACATGGATTTATGGGTTGACCATTCATATGATAACGATATAATTATTCCCCTTTACTCATGATTAGAAGATCCATGTTCTTCTAATCCATATATATTAGATCTCTTTCAATCCACATCATGGGTAAAATATCACGGTCTTTCCAACAGAGAGCATCATCGAACTTTTTTTCCTTCCTAGTGTGGTAGTATATGAAGCATTCAAATTTTTTAGTCAATTTTAACCACATCCTTTGGTTCATATTCAACTACTTTCTTATAAAAAAATACATAAATATTTTGAAATGTATATATATATATCACATCTTTCACCATAATGATAATTACTACATATTTTCAAAGAAAATATTACTCTTGTTAACTCCAAATGATGAGTCCGTTAAATTTTCTCATGAATTTTATATTAGAGTGAGGATTAATCTATCACCATATCATTTTTTATGAGGATGTTTCCTTCAATTCATCACTATAGATCACAAAAACATTCTTATCAATATAGTAGTATAAGAACAAGTGCATTTACCAAACTTTTTATTAACTCTTTGAAATTTTCCTCACAGTTATCATTCCAACAGAACTTGGATAACTTTTGATTGAACTTGGTTATTGGATTGGATAGTCATGATTACTCCCTCATAATGTTTAGGTAGTATCAAAACAATAGAGAAAAATATAGTTCTCAACCATAATGTATGGCATGGGACATTTCTTAATAAGTTTTTTCATTTAATAAACTACCAATATACCCTCCATTTAGATTATATGATTATAGGAAAAATAACTTTTTATAGCTATAATTAACACTTGTTAAATTTGAAATATAGTTTTTCCTTCTTATAGGTCTCCAATACATTCCTTAAATAATCTTTATTTCCTTCATTTCTCTTTAAATATATAGGAATATCCTCTATAAGGACTACCAAAAACTAATCATGGGAATCTTTAAAAACTCTATTCATTAGATCCATGAAGATATTGTATTAATTTCTAAGAATAATTGGAATTACAATAAATTCATAATGAACATACCTTATAAGGAAGAATTTCATTCGTATATCCTCTCTCTTCACCCTAAATTGATGATATCAAGAATAATGTTCATTATTTTAAAAGTATTAAGTTACACATATTTGATCAAGAAATCATTAATATGGGGTAAAGCATAATTGTTATTGATATTGATCAAGTTAATTTCTTGATAATCAATGAAAAGTCACAATGACCCATATTTCTTCTTAACAACTAAAATATGCTCACTCCATGGTGATTCACTTGACCATATGAATCCATTATCAAAATTCTCTTGGAGTTACTTATTTGGTTTATAAAACTCAATTGGGTTCATTCTATAAGTTGTTTTTGAAATATGTATAGCACCATGTATTAGTTCTATTCAAAAATAAAATTCTTGTTTTCAGGAAGACTAGGAATTTATTTAGGAAATACTTTACTCTATTATAAAACAATAAAAATATCTAAAATGTTTAGTATCTACCCATCCATTTTAAACAAATATCCCTCACGAATAGTTATTAAGACCCATATAATAGAAGTAATTCCTATTAGAAGTTCATGTTCTTCATCACACCAATATAAATTCATAGTTTGATTTGAAATATAAAACGTGACTTCCCTTCCATAGAAATGTTATATTATTTATATAACTAAATCCAATTCATACAAAATAACACATCAAATTAAACTAGAGGGATAATCACAAAATTTACAGGAATCACATTCTTACAAAATTCTATCAGATAGGAAATGTATACTTGAGCTATAATAATTATACCATTATGATTTATTACTACTAGTTAAATATATAATCATTGCAGCAGTGACATAACACCATTAGTAAACTATTTATATATAATAGAGTAGGTGTATTCAAAATAAAATAAATCATTAATTCTTATAGAGTGGATAGAAAGTGTACCTTTCACCACATTGTTCTCATGACCCACTTCAGCGGTTTTGATCGCATGAGATTTAACTTTGTCTTAGGGATTAAGAGGATTTTGAAACCAATTACCATCATTAACCCTTATATTTTTTACTAATTGGAAGAATTATCATACTTCTATATATTATAAAATTGGAGTTTGGGTGGCATATTTAGTGGAGTTTTTTCATTATTCCTTTCATTGACTAGACTCTTCACACCACTTTAGAAATATTTTTATCGATGGACATATATTCCACACATAAAATATTTACCTAACCCCATATGAATATTTCCTACCTACTTCTTTCTATACTTATAACAAAAATAAAATTTATTTTTCTTTCATACATGGGTTTTATTATTAGAATATCCTTGAAGTTATATATTTCTCTTTTTTCCCAAAAATCAAAAGGACACTAAGAGACTTTAATTTCTATTTCCAACTTTAGATCACATTAAATTTTTTCTTTATAGCTATCAAATTATCTTAAATCCAATTCCTATCAAAGACTCAGCCTCAAGACACTAAATAATCGATCAAATTTTTTGTCAGTATTAATGATACATCTGAAATCCTAGCATGAATGTCTAGTGAGAAATTAATCAAAGGTATTAATGGATTCATCATCCTTCTTCTTAATTTCCCAGAATTCATGTTCTTTTTTTATGAAAATAGTTTATGGAAAATACATATTGAATAAAAAATTATTAAATTATTCCCAGGTTATGAAGTCAATTTCCCCATATTTCCTTATATTTTTATAATATTCCACCATTAATCAGATTCACCTTCCAAATGATTCATAGCTAAAATAACCCTCTCACAGTTTTAGCATTAGAGAATATAGAATACATTTTATATACCATTGATCCATTACACAGAAATAAATGGATTAATAGAACCACTAAAGTAAGTTGGATGTTTCTACATAAAAGAATCAATATTGAGTTGTTCCTTCCTTTTTCTATTTGGATTTTTAATATTATTCATGTTTCTATTCATAACTTGAGTGAGTTGGGTGAGAAAATCCATAAGACTTTATATCACATCTACCATTTAAATTGGGTTCTCATGAGAAATATCATTTCATTACCCATAACATTTAGTGTTTACATGATTCATTAATGGTTTAACCGTTGAATAAGACCAAAAATCATAGTATGAGAAATAATAATCATAGTGAGTAATCATGTAATCATGAAAAATATTTAACAAGATATATAAATCAAGACACCAACATTTAAATCTATGACACAATAGGTTTATAATTGGTAATTCATATTCATTATCTCTTCAAATCCTTTATAATGATCTATTAAGGAAATGTGAATTAGCCCAAATATATCCCTTATAAGTTTCTAGTCGAGAGTGAAGTATTTGGCCCACTCATCATGCAATGATAACGATGTAGTTAATGTCTAGTCTTCCCCTTTTAAAGTTTTTACCCCTATGTGCATATATTACATAGCCACATTCACATTCTAGTATCTAAATAGGGATGTATTTTATAGGAAAACAACAAAATATCTATTTTACAATTTCTTTAGGATGTTATATTAGTCTTAGGCTTATTCCTAGGGTTTTTAACAAATTTTTCTCATCTTACTCTCCAAAAATAACTAAACTCTACTCTGATACCAACTGAGGTGACTTGGTCATTACATGCATATATATTATATAATATTAGAAAAATATTCAATTTATCTCATAATAATACACACCACAAAACACTAAATGTTTAATTTATTTGGATACTAGATACATAATCATCTTATTTTATAAAAGATATTAAATATCTCAAACTAAATTCTACTCACATAATTCACTTCTTATATATACCCTACTTAAAACCATTCTTCATAACTAGGGGAAAGGAAACACAATAAAAGAGTGAGCTTAGATTCTTAGTATGGGTAAATATAATAGATATCGATCAATTACTATAATTAATCATAAGATAATTATAATGTTATGAGATCATGATAATGAATTATAATAATCATGCCCAATAAGTCAAATATCATTAATCCTAAATTATGGAATAAGGATTTATCTTAAAAAAATACATAAGTAATAAGTGTGAATGATCATATATAGTCAACTATAATCCATGGAGACATATCATAAGCATGAGACATAAGTTTTTTTCCTACATATAATTATTTAAATTCATTTCCTTAGTCAAGCATCATAAGAAAGACTATCATAGTTTATTGGGTTCATTCCAAATTATATTATTTACTTAGTCAAGGTTCACTCATCATACTATCTTAATGGATATATTATCTTATTAAACTAGGTTCACTCCCAATTCTAGTGTATATTATATCATTACATATTCATTTTTACCTATTTTCTTATAGAAATATATAATTATGATCCAATCTATCGCATAATGAAAATCATACATGTTTGTTCCATAAGATCATAAAAAATTCATCACATCATTATATCAAAACCCATGAAAAGGAAATTGGTTTCATAAATATTTCATCATAACATAATTAATTCATGATAATGAAATGGGTTTCATAAAGGTATCATCATAAAATAATTATACCATGGGAATGAAATTGGTGCAATATAATCACATTTAAATCATCATCATCATAAGTTATCCAAAAAAATAAATTGGATGGTATTATAAGATAATATCCCCATTAAATTAAAACAATCCTTAAAATATGTATACATAGATAAAAAATACCATTAAAAGAACATTTGAACCTTTCCTTGAAAGCATGATAAAAATATCATTTTCTTTTGATAACATTTTAACTAAAAATTCCTATAATATTTAGAAACTTATATTTCATTGAAAATAAACATTGAAAATTGTAAATTAATATTAAACTAAAATAATTGTTATGATACTGGGAAAAAGATTCATGTTGTATACATTAAAATAAAACATTCCTTTTACACATTTGTAAAAAGTAAAAATGATTTTTTTTTCAAAAAAATTTGTATTAAATAGATTCCTTATACAAAAATTCAAATAAATTAAAAGATAATGAAAATTATCTTTCTAAAAAATTTCATATATAGTTAAAAACCCACATATTTTTTTTGAATAGCATGGACATGGAATAAAATTTTCATCGGCCAAAAATGAAATGCGTTCAACTTTTATTTGAAATAATCTTAGTTATTTTAAGTACAAAAGACTATAAAATGGTAACAATACATAATAAATCAAGGAATATAATATATAATAATAAATACCATATATTACATAAAAACTATGTATCATTATTTTATAATTCCAAATTATAATTTGATTAATAACATCTTCATTAAAATAAACATTCAGGTAAAAAATTAACTATTTTCCATATAAGTTTCAGTTCAATGGTTCTAGTACTTGCACTTTGTTTATTATTTAATCATATATGGAATATTAATCATTAAATAATTATAATAAATATTCATCATATAAAATTTTATAATTATTCAAATAAATTGGTGATAAAAATGAGTCTCATAGCTTCATGGAGGTGGTAGTCCCGGTATACGCACGAGCAACATTATTATTTTCCAATAGATAGAAAGGTATGAAATTTGATATTTTATTAAAACTAAAGAATCATAATTTGGTTATAAATATAATACAAGAAAATTAAATCCATCACAATATCCAAAAATTAATGATGGTGATGTAAAAATTAATCATATCGTTATTTCGAGGTGATAGCCTACATGTACATACGAGCGATACTTTTCATTTCCAATTTTATGGAAAAATAAGAAGGTATATTATATATTATCATTATAGGGGAATAAATTTTTTAAAATATCATATATAAATTTTATTTAAATCATAAAAACCATCCATGGAAGATATTAATGAAAAACAAAATTCATCACTTCGCAAGGTGGTAGTCTATACATATCCACACATGATGCTTTAATTTCTCATTTAATGGGGAAGCATAATAATAAATCATGAAAAATTTAATGTATAAAATAATCACGTATTTTAGATATTTATTTAATTATATCATCATGGTAAACATATAATTTAAGGAGGCACAATAAGAATTAAAATGAAAAAACTTGGTTATAATCTATACATCTATTTTGGACAACCACATTTACATTACACCTTAATCCTTATATGTTAGTAATGTTGATAAAAAATTCCTATTTATCATGGTATGTATATTATTAAGGGATTTGGGATGTTATTTTCTGAGATATAATTCACATCAAGTGAAACTAATAGAAGACAAGTGGTGTCCTTTTATAATGGTGGGAGAGGACACACCTGGAAAGTTTAAAAATATAAAAATTTATTACTGAATTACTGAATACATGTGACTCCAAATTAGACTATTTTAGAATTTTTGATGATATATGATCAAAATTTGGGGATAAAAAGTATTTACAGAATTTTTAATCTGATTTTAACCCTTATCATTTTTAGTTTAACCACTTTTAACCAATACTATTCAAATGAATTTTTACCTTAGTTACAATCCATAATTATGAAAAATTAATTTCAAATTATTAAATAATATTAATTATGAGCATTATAAATATTTAATCAATTTTAAAAGATTCAATTTCTATTAATAGTGTAAATTCATTTTATAATAAGTGCCTAAAATTAAAAAAAAAACTATTTTTAGAAAAATGTATTTTTATGCATTAAACTGGGTTTATCTTCATTCACTTCAATTTAAAAAATATTAAATGAAAGTTAAAAAATTATGGTATATATAATATATAAATTACATTAAAATAATTCATTAATATAAATTCATTTTATTTATTATGATAAAAACACATTGATTGCATAAAAATTATTTTTTTCATAAAAAATCACACTTTTTTCCATCAAATGCTTTTATTTTCATTTATAACCAATTTATTATTGGAGTTCGTTCCCTAGAGCCAAAATTTTTATCACTTGATTATTATTTTTCCTATTTAAAAAAGTTTTCTTATCAAATCATGATTATTTTTATGCATGATATTTTTATTTGATGATGTCATTTAAATATATGTCATCCTGATAGGTCATAGTAGTTACCCGTTATGATGAGAACCTAGAGGAACCATTAAATTATTCAAGAATATTGATATATAGATAGATGATATTTTCTGATGGGATATAGATAATATAGTCTATTAGAGTTGGGAGGATCATAATACATTGATACACCATCTCATGGTGTTTGATTTTGGTAATTTCCCAGATAATAGGTTATGAGAATAAGTCCATCAATTGGAAATCTATATTTCCATGTTTCATTGGATATTCATATATGGAGAAAATTTTATTGATCCTTATACATTAATATTATCATTATTATATATAATTACTTTTTTTACTTTGATTTATTGATGAAAACTTTTATGACATATGTTTATGGAAATGTAGGATTCATTGGGTGCATCATTAATAATATATCATTAATTGATAATGGGAAAAAGATTTATAACTTCTATCTTATGATGGAAGTTGATATCTCAGCCCCTTTGATGTAATATAACTACCTATATAAATCCATGATCATGGTGTTAAGTGGGAAATTTCAGTTCCAAAAAAGTCAAATAAATAGATGTCGAGCGTATAGGTCGATGGTACTGACATGTAGCCTACTTGATTAGATGTTTCATGATAAAAGGATTATATTGTACAGTGAAATTTCTTTGGAGGTTGAATTTCATTATGATATTAACTTATTTTTTATGGTCTCCTCTAACCATGGGCTTTACGAGGAAATACTTAATTCCATTGTGAAATAGGCATAGATGATTACACATTAATTATATCATCAATCTTTATTAAATTAATATATTGAATTTAATAAATTATAATAAATAATATTTATTTATGTTTGGTTGATCTCCATAATTAAAACAAAAAATTATTTAAAATAATAACAAGGTTAAATAATAATAATTAATATTAGTTTTCATGTTTGTAAAATAAAATATTTATTATATTTATCAAATAATAATGCAGTGACATTTATTTTATTAAATAGCCATTATTTGAGGATTGGTAAATGTAGATGAGGGAAAGAGGATTGAGTTTAATGGTCTCAATAATAATAATGACCTTTATTTATATTATTATTGTGCAACCCATTTCAATAAATTAATAATGATATTATTATTTTTGGACATTGGGAAATTTAAGAATATTAAATATGGTTGGGGGCTTGTGTGTGTTTTTTCTACCCTAAACTAGATATAATAAATATCTAATTTTATCACTTTATTAATTCACTCGTGTTGTGCATAATAAATAATATAATATTATCTCAATACCTAGAGAGAGATCTCCCCTCCTTCACTCTCATTATTTCAGGAGAACACCAAGGGTTATTCATCCTTCATGAAGTGAACAACAGTGATCAATGGTGAACAACTGAAGTGATCCGGATCGATTGTGCTAGCACCCATTGGTTCTACTATGTTGATCATAGATTTTTTTACATGTGTGGATCACAACTAGATGGATTGTACACTTTATTTCTATATATAAATGAATATGAGAACAAATTTTTTCCATAATATGATCAAATAAAAAAGAATTACAAGATAAGTTAATTTTATATCTGCTCATAAATTAATTATGAATTACATTTTAGGATACCATCCCTATGGATTCATCATATTAATGTAGTCTATTTATATACTATTTTAATTGTATATGGTACCATGATCATATAAAAAAATTATTACACATGATTTAATAGTAAAATATGAGTTGATCACACCTTCAAAGGATGCTTCTACTATGCTCGAAACCTTCAAGTGGTATCTGAGTGATCAAATGTTTAATTTATAATTCTTTTTATTTTTTGATTGATTGCATGAATTTGAGTTTTTGTTTAATTAAATTTATTTGTTTTAATAACATGAAATCATCATATCTTATTTTATACATTATTGATATCATAATCAGTAATTGGATAAGAGATATGTCTAGAGATATATATAGAATAATATCTCTAGAGATATATCTGCAGAGATATTTCTAAAGATATATCTAGAAATATATATCTAGAGATATATCTAGAGATATATCTAGAGATATATATAGATAGATATATCTAGAGATATATATAGATAGATATATCTAGATATATATGTCTAGAAAGATATTTAGATAGATATTACTAGAATGATTTATTGAGATATATCTAGAAAGGTATCTATAGATATATCTCGATAGTTATATTTTGAGATATATCTAGATATATATCTAGATAGATATATCTGGAATGATATGTAGTGATATATTGATAAAGATATATCGAGAAAGATATATCTAGTTATATATCTAGATTGATATATTAGGTGATATATATAAATATGTTGGATAGAATTAGGAAAAATTGAATTAATTTGATTAACTTGTGGTTTATAATCTTTATTAAAATAATGAATCAAATTAATTGATAACAAAATTTAAAATTCATGCTTGGTTCATGTTGATGTGTGGATGATCATGATATTAGACCATCCCTTGTGTATGTTTGGATTCTTTTAATTTATCATTTAATTATGGTCAAAATATTATTGATGGTTTGTGAGTCATACCCTCCTCCTTATTATATAAGGGATTGTACAACCATGGTTTATTTTATGTAAGCTTACCATTATCCATTCCATTAGATCCCCTCACTTGTGTCTAAGTAAAATGATATGTGAGGAGGGAGATCCCATGCGAGAGGAGATGACCTAAGTCATGGATCTGAGGTGAATGTAATCAAGGTGATACATAGTAGAAATGTCGGAATGTTACAACATGAACCATATTACGGTTCAAGGTTTTTTTCTCGTAGGGTCAAGGGTTAGTTTATCATTTTTAAGATAAACTAACCAATTATAGAATCTCCAGATCATGCCACTAATATTTCTTTGTTGTTGTATGGTTAATTATTTATGATTATGAATTCTACATGATCACGTAATAAATGAATTAACGAGAATAAAATAAGGGAAAAAATATAAATAGATTATGTGTAAATATTTTATCATACATGGTTAATCAGTTAAGTAAAATCCACTTAATATTAACAAGTCCTGTAAAAGGATAAAACAGGATTTAGGCATAAGGAAAAAAATCCCTCATTCAAAAATATTAAGTCAGCTTACTCATGCAGTACTTAATTTAGAATAGACCGCATAGTTCAAAGTACTTAACCAACCCAAGTTGGGGTGCTTTCAATTATTCTGAAAATTTTAGCATTAAGTTTTAGGTTGAATTAACATAGTTTAAATCAAGGTTTGACTTCCGAATAAGGACTTAGTATAAGTAATAGGCAATGGTTGAAGAAATATTTTTTTAAATAAGATTCCCAAATTTTGGAGTCCAGTCAACAAATAGAGTATCTATGAGTTAATATTGTTAGAAAGATATGAATACCTAAAACCCTTTTAAATTTCTTAAGATACCCATGTGTGGGTTATTATAAAGGGTATGTGGATAATTCCCACTAGAAGATTTAAGAGAAACGATATTCCAAAACAAAGGGTGAGGGGTATTTCGTTATGAAAAATAGTGGTTGATTAATGGAATATAATTAAATTTATATTTGTTCATCATGTTTTTGTAATAATAATAAGTACTAATTGTCTACAATTACTTTTTAGAACTGTAAAATCAAAATACTTAGACAATATCACTGTAAACCATACTAGATATGAATAACCTTCTCACCAGGGTGAATTTCCAAGAATTTTATAGGTGCTTGCACATTATACAATGCCACAAAAGGAAATTCTACATACTAGAAGCCCCACTTCATGAGTCACCATCCAAAGAGGCTAGTGAGAAAAAATTATATCTCTATTTGAATTATATAGATGATGCTATGGATGTCTAGTTTTTATATAATCCTCCATGTTTAATGATATTTTAAAGAAATATGATGAAATTGAT
Source organism: Viscum album (assembly GCA_963277665.1). Classification (NCBI taxonomy): domain Eukaryota; kingdom Viridiplantae; phylum Streptophyta; class Magnoliopsida; order Santalales; family Viscaceae; genus Viscum; species Viscum album. The sequence continues at coordinate 509,229,792 of OY728141.1, read as the reverse complement.
GTATATAACATTGTTTTAACCTTAAGTATCTATATAAAGATAAGGAGAGACCATAGATATATGATTTCTATAATTCATTATTCGCATGAATGTTGGGATATTTATCACTAGCCGGGGAACATAATATCAAGATGATTGGCTATAATAAGAAGATGGATATCTTGGGTTTTTTGATCCCTTATGAACCCTATATAGATATCGTTATATCTTCACTTCCTAAAAACGTATTTAGTTTTATTTTCAGTTATAATATGAGAAATAGTGAGAAGACTCATTTAGAACATCTTACGCTTATTCACCAATTTGATAGAGAAATGGGGTGTGAGAAACCCACAATCCTTATGATAAATAAGAAGAAGAATAACAAGGAAAAAGAAATGAATATTCATCCTAAGTATAAGGATCTAGAGCACAATCCTTCGAAAAAGAATAATATCTAAAGGAAATTAATGGAACAATAGGAGTTATGTTTTTCATGTAGAAAGAGGAAGCTTCAGGTGTATTCATTATTGAATATAATCTTTCCATATCTACAATTTAGGCATTAGATACTACCTATGGTGCACAAATATGAATCCAAATATAGGAACCAAGAATAATTTTGAAAGATTACCAGATTTTATGTGGATTTATCAACTGCCAATAGAGAAAGTCTAGATAAACTAGTCATTGGAGGCTACCATGTCACATTGCTGAACAAATTAATTTTGGTTTTGAAGAAATGTTATTATTTTCCTAGAATTAAAAAGAATAAAATTTCCATTTCATTTTTATATTTGGATGGATTAATTTTAATATTTGTTAATAAAGGATCCTAATTTTATAAATATAGAATATTCTATGGTATGGAACAACTGAATAATGTTCTTAATGTATTAAATTACAAAAAACAAATTTTGGTAATTGATAATGAAGATAATATGCTTGACTCATATGACACCCATTTATGGAATCACCATCTTGGTCATGTAATCAAGAAGTGTTTTATAAAACTATATCAATATGTTTACTTAGATTCCTATGATATTAATCCATTATAAATATTACTTGTTTGTTTACATGGTAAGATGACCAAACCCTAATTTGGTGGTCAAAGATAAAGAGAAAAAAGCTTCCTAGATTTGGTACACGTTGAAGTGTCAATACCTTTTCAAATAGAGTCCATAGGTGGGTTTCATATTTTTTTACTTTTTCTGATGACATGATAAGGTACGGTTATATCTACTTAATGAGGTATAAGTATAAATTATTTGGGAAATTCAAAGACTTCAAGAATGAGGTTCATAACCTTATTGGTAAGAAGATAATGAATTTTCAGTCGAATTTATCTGGTTAATATGTTAAACAATACTTTATTAACTTTCTATAGTAGAATTGGGTTTTATATCAACTCACTCCACCGTATAAACTATAGTGTAACGGTTTTAGTGAACGGTAGAATTGTACATTATTGGGAATGGTAAATTCAACAATGAGTCATGTAATCCTTCCATTATCCTTTTGGGGATATTCATTATAAATAGAATTATACTTACTAAACCAAGTATAAACTAAGTTAGAAAACATAATTCCCTTCAAATTATAGAGTGTGAATAAATGCGTTTTCTAAAATATTCATGTATGGGTATTTGAAAGATTTGTTAAGGTCAGATCTAGCAACAAACATGCACCCTGAGGCATGAAGTGTAAATTGAGTAGGTAACATTAGGAAATGTGGGGATAATACCAATACAACCTTTCATAAAAGAAAGTGATTGTTTCAATATAGATTATAATTATTGAGAAGGATCACATCTTCTCAAAGGACAGTGGGAGAAAGATTGACTTTGATGAAGTTGATACTCAAGATACACATTATTTGGTATGGGTACGATTCCATGGGTCCCCATGGAAGATGTAGTTCAAGGAACACAAGTGTTTCATAGGAGTGATAGATAGGTAAGAGAACCAGGGAGATATGGTTTTATACTCACCATAGATGGTGACTCGTTATTGGTTAATGATAATGACCCTATCTTTTACAAGTAAGAAGTAGAGTGTTCAGAAGCTACATGATGGAAGACACCATGAATTCTGAGATAGATTTCAAATATAAAAACCACATTTGTGTTTTGTTCAATCTGACAGTTAATGTAAAAACTATTGGTTATATATTGGTATTAATGTGAAAGATATACATGGAAGTTAAAGTAAATACATACAAATCATGGCTAGTGGATAAAGGGTTTAGAAAACATCAAGGAGTTTATTTTGAGGAAACGTTTTCTCTGATTTATATTTTTAAATCCATCAGAATCTTGTTTTTCATAAAAGATTACCATGTATATTATATTTGGGAATTGGATGTCGAAACATTATTATTTAACAAGATCCTTGAAGTGGATATGTATAGGACACAAACAGCATGATTTATGAATCTATGAAACATAGAAAATCTATTCAAGTTATAGATATCCATCTATGTATTAAAGAAAGCATCCAGGTCATGGATATTTGATTTGATGAAGTCATAAAATAATTTGGTTTCATTAAGAATAAGTGTCATCCATGTGTCTACAAAAATTTTAGTGGGAGTACAGTTGTTTTCATATAAATATATTTTGATGACATGTTAATATTTGGAAACATTATACATGCCTTAAATGTGGTTAAGGAAGGGTTGAGAAACTGCTTCTCCCTGAAGGACATAGGTAAAGAAGCCTACATTATAGGGATAAATATCATTCATGGTAGATCCAAGAGGATACCCAGACTAATTCAAGGTACATACATTGACTAGATACTAAATAGGTTCATTATGGAACAATCCTAGACGGGATTCTCTCCAGCATCACATGGTATAGATCTTTTCATGAAAATGTTTCCTCAAACCTAAGTGGAAAGAGAGGGTGTGAGTATGTTCCCATCTACTTTAGTGATATGATCTATCATGTATTCCATGTTATGTATGATGTTTTATGTTTTCTACTCTTTGAACATGGTAGGTAGATATTAATAAGATCTTGGTGAAAGGAATTGAACTGTTTTTATGACTATCCATTGGTATTAGAGGTGAACTAAGTTCGTATTTCTGGTGTGTGGAGAAGAATAAGAGCTAGTCATCAAGGTTTATAAATATTCTAGGTTTAACAGAGATCTTAATGATCTAAATTTACAATATAAATATATCTTTTGTCTCAATGGAAGAGTTGTGAGCTGGAGGAGTTCTAAGAAATTGGTTTTTACCGATTCTACAGTGATGTCTAAGTATGTTACGGCTTTCAATGCATCCAAGGAAGTTCTATGTATTGAAATGTTTGTCCATGATCGTGATGTAGTGTCCACCCATAAAGACCCTATGACAGTTTAATATGATAGCACAATAGTGGTGGTTCTCTCCAAGGATCCAAGTTCACATATAATAATAAAGCACATACTTCAGAAGCTTCATCTCTTGATAGATTTTTATCAATGAGGTGAAGTTATGGTGAGTAGATTATCCAAGTAGTAAAACATGGTGGACCTCTTAACAATGTATTTATCTTATAAGAAACATTAGTATCATGGGAGAGAAAGTGGACTAAAAGCTGTTGTCAATTGAATCTAGTGCAAGTGGGAGTCTATTGGAGTTGGTACCCTGGAACCAACTTGTTTATTACTTGATTATATATTTTAATAATTAAGGAATATTTATTATCACTTATTTATTATTATTATTTATGGTGTATTTATGTGACATTGTCCTTATAAAATATTTTTTGATGATAGATCTTTGCATTTCCTCGATATAATGAAAATCTAGAGGTGCCATGAAATTATTCTTGAATCATGTTCTATGGTTGGATGATATTTTCTAAAAATACACAGATGATATAGGTTATTAGAGGTATAAGAGTCATAAGAGATTTATATACATTCTCATGATGTTCGCCTTTGGTAATCTTCAAGATAGAAGGTTATGAAAACTATACCATCAATAGAAAATCCAAATTTCCATGTGTCATTGGATGTTCCTATATGTGAACATGTGTATTTATACTTTGATTTTAAGATTATCATTATTGGATGTCATGAATTACATAATTTGATGTATTGATGAAAAATGTGATGACATATGTTCACAAGGAAGTAGGATATGTTGGGTGTGTTATGAAGGATATTACATAAATGGATAATGAAAGAAAGAATTCATCCCTTTTCCCTATGATGAAAGTTGATATCTTAGTACCTTTGAGGGAATAGAACAACCTTTATAAATCCAAGTACATGGTGTTCATTGGGTGTGTTCAATTATAGAAATTAAAATAATGATACATCAAGCATATAGGTTTACTACACCGACATGAAAACTTCTTGATTACAGATATCACAATAAAATGACTACATTACATAGTAAACGTTTATTGAATGTTGGAAATAATTGTGATGTTAAATTCATTCTCTATGGAAGTCGTGGTGTGTTTTTAATTGCTAACCATTGACTTTATATTGTAATTCCTAATGACAGTGAGAAGGATTCCTAGAGGTTTTCACACTAAGTGTATATGAAATCACAGTTAAATTCAGGTATTGAATTTAATAAGTTAGAATAAATTGTATTTACTATGGTTTGGTTGATTTCCATGATTTAATCACAAGTTATTTAAACTAATAATTGAGTTAAATAATAATAAAAAATATTAATTTGAAAGAATTGAAAATATAGTAATTATTATATTTATCAAAGAATAATGCAGTGGAATTTATTTAATTAAATTTTCATTATTCGAGGATCAGGAAATGTCGATGAGGGAAAGTGGACCATATATAATTATTTGAATAATATAAATGATTTTTATTTATATTCATAATTTTTCATACATTTCACAAAATTAATAATATTATTATTAGTATTATTATACATGGGGTATTATATGAATATTAAAGACGGTTAGGGGATTGTGTATAATTTTCCAACCACAAAAAAGATATAATAAATATAAAATTTTACCACTTTCCTATTTAAATCTTGGTGTACATGGGGGATAAGTCGAGATTGGATCAAGAACTATAGAAATCTATCCTATCCTTCACTCTTAAGCATTTGAGAGAACACCAAGGGTTCTTCATCCTTCGTGAAGAGAACTACTATGACCATTCATGAAGAATTCAAGCGATCAAGATCAAATTTTCTAGAATCAGAGAGTTATTTAGCGTTGAATGGAGATTGTGGTGAACATTTGGATCCCCACTAGAGGGATTTCTTACATGAATCTAGTACTGAAATGATGGTGTGATGAATTTCATTCAATCTGATCATCAACTAAAGTACAATTACAAGTTGAGGTAATTCTACATCTTCTCATAAATTAATTATGGAATACATGTGAAGTTCTTCTCCCTACAGTTCAGATGTATTAATTTAGTCTATTTAGTCTACTTTTTCTTTGGAAATGGTCTCCTAATCATGTGATGAAATGATTAAATATGATTTAAGACTAAAATATGAATTCATCATACCATTAAAGGACACTTATGCTGTGCTTGGAACCGTCATTGATAACTAATGAATTTATTTAATACATGTGTAAACAATAATTTTTCATTATTTAGTTATTCTTATTAATTCCTTCCAATACAATGGTTAGGTGATAATTTTCACACTAAATAATAATAGTTTAATAGTATATCACAATTTGTTTAAACTCAATGTTACATTAACAGAAAGATATCAAAGAATAAAATTTATTTAAACAGAAATATATCATAAATTGTATGGGTTTCATAGCTTGGGGATATCCATTCAGTTTGGTTCACTTGAACAGTTTTTAGCTACCCAGATTCATATTGTTGATTCAATTTCAAGAGAGGGTGGGGTCATAGTTTGTTTGTTTTAGTTGGTTTCTCGGTCTTTTGGAATGAGCATAATGAGGTCCAACATATTGACACTCATGATATGTTGGTATATCTTAAAATTATAATGTTCCTTATTATTACTAAGATTTTTTCAATGTACACAATGGGGTACACAACTCTAAGTAAATTTCTTTTAATCTCCACCCAAGACTGATAAAAAGAGGATGATATGTTTCAAGTTCATTCGGTGGCATAAATTGTGATTAATGAGGCTATTAATCTCAATCTCAATGGTGCCTATTGTAGTTTTAATGTTTTATGGTTTGGTATCATTCACAATACTAGTGGTTTAGTGATTCTGGAATTCAATGATTTCATATGGGAAGGAAATATATTATCATAGAAATGTGTGTTATGCTCACAGGACTCCTTCTTCATAAATTTTTTAACTTCTACCTCATATCAGTAGATTCATACTTAGAATTACCAATTTCTTTTTTGAAGTGTTATACTCACACACTTGATATATTTTTATACCTTTAGGGAATTTATAACGTTCATCAGTAACAACATGGAAATTACATATACATGGTTTGAAAGTAATAAAAATGATAGCCTCTTGGAATCTAAATGGAGTGTTGATAATATTCTTTAGTTTTTTTCTAGTATAGTTTATATTCCACTAAATTTCTATAAAAATTATCTAGGGGATTCCCAAAAGCTTAATTATTTTATACCTATGCGAACCTAGACTTATGTGGTTTTTTACTTATTAAAATAATTTATGATTTCTGTGACATTTTAAATATAAACATTCTATATATTAACTATTCATATATTATCTAAATGTTTAGAATATAACTCATTTAATATAATTTATACCTTGATCGTATCAATTATAAAAACTAATTTTGATATGGTTTAAATATGTTCTCACAGAAGGCACATTTCGTTTGAACAATTCAAATAAAATATTATGAACAATTCAATTCCTTTAAGACCAATATTTGTTGAAATCCATTTTATAAAAAATACGATGGTACACCGAATATGATGCAATGGTGTCAACAAATTCAACATCATGAACTTCAATTCCATACATGCTCTTGTATCATTATTTCATTCATGATTTTGAATACATTTGTGAAAAAACTTTAGCATTGTCAGTCTTACAATGGAAAGTATAACAAATTCCCAAAATTCTAGCAACCAGCATTATTTCTAACTCATACTAAATATGATTGACATGAATATGATCAAAATGATTAAAATCATACGAAATATCATCTTCATCATATTTTCCTCTTTCCATCTATGTCTGATCAATCTAAATATGACTGGTAAAAATGATTTCACTCCCCCTTTATTTCATCAAGCTTGAATCACAAGTTTTCCAAATACTTGTGATTCATGAGAATTCGAAGATCATCAAAGAATCATCACATTTTCATCATAGTTCTTTACACATTGATTCTCCATTAATATGATCACTTATTTTATATCAGACACTGGGAAATCTGATGAAAATTTAATTTTAGAACGATGTTTTCTCAATATGATCATTCATTTCAATTCAGATTCAGTGTAAATCTGATGACCCTTTTCTTCCAGCAGGTCTCTCCTAAATACAATAGACATTTTCAATCATTGTAAGTCTGATTATCTTGAATATAGTGGTAAATACTCTTCTCATAAAATATAAAGTGAGGAGATTTTTCTTTCTTTAAAACCTTTCATAATAGTAAAAGACAAAATCTGAATATGATCATCATCTTTCTTAGCTTGGTCCTAACAATCTCCCCCTTTGTATTTTTTTGTCAACCAAGTTTTATAAATCACTAAAATTTGAATTATTAATATTTGGACTACTTATCAATAATTCTAAGCCTACGTGAGATAACTCATTGTACAAAATAAGAATAATTGACAAAAAAACATGTTGTCCAAAAAGATGTGATTATGAAAAAATCTTCAACTTCACACCTTTAATTCCTCTATTCCTTCAATTTTTCTGGAATAAAAAAAAATTCTAAAACCACACAAAAAATAGTTAGAATAGTTTACATGCAATAAAATGATGGATTCAGATATTACCCACATTTCATCCTTTTTATATGGATACAAAAGGATAGATTTATGAAAGAATTAAATTCTCCCCCATGACAAAACTATCCAAAGGTAATACAAGTGATGGTACATAAATACATAACTCAACCCTAGATAGAAACAGGTTGGATGCCCATTTTAAACTTCAATTTAGTAATGGAATCTTTAGGTAATTTTTTTGTGAAAAAGTCAGTATTTTTTCAGATTTTGGAACATACTCCAGATTCAATTAATTCTTCTCTACATGCTCTTTAATAAAATGATATTTTTTTCAATATGTTTTAAACAATAATGTTGAACTAGATTCATGGTGATATTGATTGTTCTTTGTCACAACCCAAGATCAATGGTATCTTTACTTCAACAAGTAAGTATATAATCGATTTTTCATCCACATAAGTTGAGTAGCAGCATGAGTGGCAGCTACATACTCATCTTCATTCGTACATAGAGTTACTGAATTCTATTTCATTATATGAAAACTAACACAAATATTTCCCAAAAATAATACTCCACCAGATGTGGATCTTCTATCATCAACATTTCTTTCCCAATCCAAATCTTAATACCCAAAAAAATAAATACAATATGAACTATCATACCTGATTCCAAAAAATTTTGTTCCATTGATGTATCTGATAATTATTTTTCCAGCAAGTAAATGTGATTGTTTCGGAGTACTCGAAATTTTTTCACATAGAATAACAACATAAACAATGTGTGGTATTGAGGTATTAAAATACAAAAAACTTTTTATCAGCTTCTTATATTCATTTTTATCATCTTGTTTTCCTTATCCATCTTCAGACCACTTTTTTCCTACTAAAATCATTGTCGAAATAGGTTTTGAGTTTTCCTTGCCGAACCTCTTAAGAAGTTCCTTAAAATAAATTTCATGAGAAATAAAAATGTATTTCTCCTTTTGTATGATATGTAACCCAAGCAAGTAATTCATTTCCCCAAGAATGGACATTTCAAAAACCTTTTTATCTCATCATAAAATCTATCACAACTTATTTCATCATTCTCAAAAATGATAATTTCATCCACATAAACAATTATGATGAGGGAATACTCCTGACCATATTTGATATAAATATTGTTTTCAACTCTTACATTCACGAAACTCGTCTTCCTTAAGCAAGTATCCATTTTGGATTACCATTCTCTCAGATCTTGTTTCATCCCATAAAAAGAATTATTTAATCTGTATACATAACTTTCATCTTTACCAATAATAAATCCATATGGTTGCTCAAAATATACTTCCTCATCAAGATCACCATTCAAGAATGCAGATTTAACAACCATTTGAAAGAGATTTTAACCTCATTGTGCAGCACTGGAAAGAATTTTTTTGATTATTTCATGTCTTTCCACCAAAGAAAAGTTTTATTCAAAAATCAGTACCATCAATTTTTGAATACCCTTTTCAAACTAATAATTCTTCGTTTCATATCACTTCACCTTCATCATTCATCTTGTTCCGAAAGAACCAATTTGTGACAATAATTTTTTTATTTTCGGACTTGGGTATTAGTTCCCATGTATCATTCCTTTCAATTAGATCCAACTCTTCATTCAGATCTTGATTTAATTTTGTTTACTCAAAAGATTATTTCATAACATTCTTATCCACTTTTGAATAAAAATAAGTATGTCTGATATAACTTATTTTTATTCTAGTTTCAACCATTTGATGATTATCCCCAATTATATTGTATGCTTCCAGTAGCTTCCTAGGCCTATGATGGGAATTTCGGGAATGTTCTTCATCACTAGAAATAGCTGATCCAGATTCTTATCTTTGAATAAGATTAAAATTGTTTGTATCTTTTTTATAATTATTTTCAAGAACATTCATTTTCAAATTCCTTATATGTGTGAGTATGTTTTAATTCTTCATCTCATTAAATATCTTTCACATCAAAAGAATAAAAAATTCTTCTTATATATTTGTTAAAAAATCTATATCCTCTTCCTTCCAGATTAGAGATATGAATAATTATATCATCACCTTTATGTTCAAACATTCCAAAGATTCCACCTTTCGTATTTATAATACATGGACTCCCAAAAAATATTAACTGTTTCAAACATTATGTTTTTTCATAAAAAAATCATATAGAGTCAAACCCAATCTTAACCTATAGAAACATCAGTTTTGAATATAAAAGTATTACTCTTGGTTTTCCTCCATTATTAATGATAAAGTCCTTGTTCGAGTAACATGGTTCTTCCCATTTCAACAAAAATTCTATACTTTCTTTTAGAAACCCCATTTTCAAAAGGAGTTTATGGGGAAATATACTCATAACCAATTCTATGATTCCCAAGACAATTTTAAATTATTTACTTCTGTATTCACTACTATTATTAGTTCTCAACTTCTTCAATTAATACTCACATTCATTCCCATTTTTCCTTCTAAAACTCTTAAATTTTTTAAAATCATCTGATTTATGATTCATATACATAAAAAATTAATGAGAGTAAAATCATAAATGAATGTGATGAAATACATATATCTATTTTATGATTATATTCTCATTGTCCACAAATATTAGAATGAATAAGATATAGGGGTTGTTTTGAATAGATCTCAACATTCTTATGAACTGAATTTGTAATCTTCCCAGTCAAGAAAATAATTCCACACCAATCTCTACTTCTTGGAAAATAAATAATGTCTCAAACACTCTCTCATTTTTACAATTTAATCATGTTTCATTGACAAATGTGTCTCATGATTTTATTCCACAATTTACTCTCTTCCATTATACTCTAGTAAAAAGGGTTTTTTATTTCACCAACCTGAAACAAGTTTCCTTTTGTATGCTGGCCTCTTGTAACTATATTTCCATCCTTTTCAGTTTTCATAGAAAATCCATCATTTTTTGAAGAAAACTTTATTACTATCATCACAACATTATTCATATCTTACAAAATTGTGTTTTATCCCATCAAAAAACAAATATTTCTTATATTTCAACTTTTCTCATCCAATGATGGATGATCCAACACCATTGATTCTTAAGGATTCATCATTTCCAAATGTCACAGTTCCTTTTTTAAAATATTTCACATTATTTGTCAATTTCAAATATCATGTCATATGAGAAGAACAACCACTATCATGAATATATTGTTATTATCCTTTTATATCTTTTAAAAGGATTTCTATAATAAGAGTTTTTCTTCTTCATTTTCTTTCTTCACCTTCGTCTTCTAAAAGTTAAGAAAATTTTGGTGATCCAGTAATAAAACAATAAATTATTTTTCAAGGTTTCCAGGTTGTTCATATCTCTCACAAATAGTTTCCATTTTTTGGAATCTATTTTCAACTTTCATACCATCCTTCTAAGGTTTCTTTAAAACAACCTTGTAAAACTTCTTTCCTTGAGGATATTGACTCCCTCTAAAACCATTTCTTTCATACCTATGGAATAATAGTAATGTTGTTGGTGGAAATAGAACATATTATCCATGTTTCTGAATCTACTAAAATACCTATTGTAGCCATAGAAAGAGTATTTTCCTCTAAAAAATATATACTAAATGTAATTGTAAATATGTTTCTCAGCAATAATTTTTCTTTTCCTTTCTGAGCCACTAACTTTTCTAATTTTAATCAGAATCTTCTTTTTATTTTCAGCTTTATCAAAACTATAAGTATTGAAAACTTTTTTGGATTCATAATTTTTGGATTCAGTATTTTTAGAGTCTTCTAAATTCCCATCTTTGTTAGTTTTGGCCACGTGCATAACATTCTTTGTTTTCTTCTTTTCAAAAAAATCAATCTTTATTCTCAAACTTTGAAGGTAAATTTTTTTATCCTTATTAGGATTCTATTTTTAAGAACTCTCACAACTTCAAAGATATATTTTTTGAAATTTTATTTCTTTGTACATATTTGGAATGTTTTGTTGGAAAAGTTACAACTCTTATTAGGTTTCCTTAAACTTCACCTTTATAGGCTCATTGTTATTCTTTTCTTCCTCAAAATATTTCTTAAGATCATGATTTTGTTTCACCGTATTCACCTTCTCATCATTATAAAATTATTTATTTTTTTAGGATCATTTATCTTTGAAATTTATTTTCTTTTCAAGACTTATAATATTTCTCATACATCCCTTCAACTATTCTTTAAAATGATATACAAGTAGAGTTTATTGATCTTCAAAAATATTACTTCTGAACTCTTCATCATTAACTATTGTAATAATAGTATTCTGAACACCATTCTTAGTAGAATTATTGGATTCACCATCATTACCTTCATCTTTTTATCGTTATAATAGAAACTTCTTCTTTTGGATTTGAATAATTTTCTATCTTTCCCTATAGAATATGATTTTATATTATCTCCATGTTCCTTCCACGATCTTCCTGGCCTTCTATCTTCTTCATCATTATCCTATTCTTTCATTCTCCAAGGACAATTAGCTGCAAATTTCCAATGTCTCCACATTCAAAACATTTCAAGGGAAGTTTCCCATTGTATTTCCATGTACCTCTTTTCACATTTTAGAAAACAAGGATAAAATATCGTCAAAATTTTTAAATAGCTCATTTTCATAATTGGATTCACAAACGTCAACTTAAATTAGAATCATGTATGACTTTTCAATCTTAAGATCCTTGAAAGACATTTCTCTATCAAATTTTGTTTTTCTTCTCATACCTTTATCCCTTTTTATTTCATAAGTAGTGAGAGTGCAATGCAAATGATCTTTAGATAATGTTTTGGGATCTCTATCTTCTAGTGAAGAAGCGTTTTCATCAAAATTATCGGGAAGGATTATCAAAATAATTTCCATAATTGTACAATCATATAAATTTTCACCAAAACATCTAATAGTACTGACAATGTCATTAACCATAGTAAATAATTCCCCAACAAATTCATATTCACCCATATTCAAATCTTCATACTTCAATCTCCATATTTTTAATTTTTCCTTCTTCACTTCTTTTTCACCTTAGTATATGTTTTTAATTTTCCCATATAACTTTTGTTGTGGAAACACCTTTCACCCTTATGAATTTACTTTCAAGTAGTGATGATAATATAGAATTCTTGGCCCTTCCATCATTCTGAATATTCTTCTTATCTACCGATGTAATAGGAGTTTTATCACCAATAAGAGGAAACCCATCTATTATAGTTTCAAGAATATCATATCACATAAAAATAAGGTAATAAATCATTCGATATTTCTAGATATTATAATTATTACCATCATAAACCATGATAACTTTAATGTTCATAGAATTAAAATCTTCCATTAGCAATGAATAAGTGAAGGGAACTTACACTCTGATACTAGTCGAAAGTTCCTAGTAAGTATAATTGTATTACTGAGAGGGGGAGAGGGTGAATCAGTGATACATTTTCTGTTATGTTTTTTTAAAAAACCTACACCTCTAGTTAAATATTTAATTCCCTACTAAAGAAACTCAAAAAAAATCTATAAGAACACAAGTATTTACAAGGATCACAATTTAATAATAATAGTTATGTCCTTGGAATTGTTTGGAAATGATCCAATATGACACAATCCACTAGAAATCAATACCTTTGGGTGGAATACAACAATTATGATATATTCTTTCACTCCTGTAGCACTATGTATACAATTCAAAAGTGCATGTTCTCCCTCTAGCATAAATGGGGTAATACAATGTTTGTCGAACAAAACATGTTACCTATGATTATTTTTAACATTCAAAAATGTATTACTTTGAAAACAAATCTTCAATTATTTACCTACAATCTGGTAATAACTTCAAGTAATTTGATATACAACTTAGTCCCACTGCCCAGTCTGATCTGGCCACTCGGATTCTTCATATTTGATATTTAAATTTAAATTCCAATTAATATAGATATAACTCTGATAGAATATAATTGATCCAATTCAGAAATACTTCTTACTCAGTCTGGAAAACCCTATACGGAAATTCCAATCCAATTATCATGTCTGATATGGTGACCATCTGAATACAATGACAATAAAAATACCATAGATGGATGAATATGATGATCAACTGAATAATTTTCCAATATTTTACCTTATCCTTTCACTTATCTTAATAAAATATTATTCAAATAATCTTAATATTGAAAAACTTCTTCCCACCATATTTTGTAGGATCTTTTACCTCTTCCCATGAATAGTACCTCAATCCAAAAAAGTACAAAGTACTTTCATATTTTATTGGTGATCGATGAGAGGTTTTGGTGGGAATCCCCAAAATTTTCACACGCAAAAAAATTCACCAAAATCTCGATTTACCTTGAATTTCGAGATAATTAATGAATTCTTCCACACTTACTGATTCTTCTTGAATCTTCACCTCTTTTACAGACTTTATTTATCACATTCCAATCTAATTCCAATTCCCACACCGATTAGCTCAATCTGATTACTTCATTACAATGTTCTAAACAAGTTAAACATGAATGTATGAATAAATAGAAAGCTTTCATATTCTTCATGAAATTTATTCTATTAGTGTCATTAAGATTAGTAGGATGACTTGGATATGATGGATCTTGACCCAATTGAAGAAAAAAACTTCTTCTTTAAATTTCAAACTCCCCCTCGACAAAAGATCCATTCATCTCCTTCATATATTCTTTTGACTTAGTTGATTAAAAACATTTGAAAACAAATAAGACTTCATATTTATTTTCTAGAACTCTTCATCTTCATGCAATGAGGTTTTATATCTTTTGCATTTGTGTATGATTGAAAACTAGTACCTTCGGTTTCTCACATTTATTGCAAATATTCCATGATATCAAGATTAAATCTCTTCATTGAAAAAACATTCTACCATCATAAATGGTTGACTACATTGTTGATTGGTCTCTATTATTACATTTTTCATTATATCCAAATCAATTACTTTACCATCAATATTTGTTGAAATCCATTATACCTAAATATGAAGGTACACTGAATACGATGGACTTGTGACAACAGCTTCAACTTCAGCAACCTCCTTTAATCCCAAACTATTTCTTGTATCATGATTTTCTTTATGATTTTGATAATATTAGACAATAGCTTTAGAATCATTATTATTATAATGTAATGTATTGAAACTTACTAAAATTAAAATAAACATATTTCTTTAAACTCTACCGGAATACGACTGACATGAATACGATTAGTATGATTATGATCAGGCTCAATATGATCTCTGTCATCTTTTCCTCTATCCATCAATATTTGATCAATCTGAATATGACTGGAAGAATCTCTTTTAATCAACATTTCATTCACCAATCTTGAATCACAAGTTTTCCAAATACATGTGATTTATTAGAATTACATGACCCGCAATGTATCGTCACATTTTCATTATAGTCATGTAGACTCTGATTATCCATTAATACAACCACTTCTTCTTATCGGATACAGAGTGAATTCGATGACCATTTACATTTATCAAAATATTTTATCAATATGATCAATACTTTCAGTTTTTATTCTATGTAAGTCCAAGGATTGTTTTCTTCCATCCATATTATTTTTAATATGATAGACATTTTCAAGCATTTTATGTCCAATTATTTTTAATATGATGGTCAATGTGATTTTTACCAAATACAAAGTGAGTTTATTTTCCTTTCATCAAAAACATTATTGACAAAAAAATATAAATAAGATAATAAACCTTCTCTGATTATTCCTAAAAATAATTTCATCAATATCATAAATAAACATTAAATCCTTCATTATATTCATCCTTGAGAGGTGGTGATGGAAAACGATTTACATCGGTTCGGATGGTGGTAGTATATCATACTCACGATCGATGGTTTTATTTAGCATTTAATGGAAGAGTATATGTATATAGGTTAGGCCATTAACATAATAACATCTCATCATATGGGATATAGTTATTTTATAATATCATCATAGTTTAAAAATATTTTAAGGAGGTGGAAGAAGATATAAAATAAAATTCAAGTTTAATATTTTTAGCTCTACTTTAGAGAACATCTTTAGGTATATACCCAACGACTTATTAAGATATTTTTATGATATAAATAAGGAATATAGAACATGGTTATGTAATTAAGGAAGATATTTAGTTAGGTATTGGCTGAAGAAAATGGTTTTTTATGTGTGAAGATGAGTAGGGGTAGCTTCCCTTTTATATGTGGGGGAAAGGACACACTTTGAATGTTTGGAAAGAAAAAGGTGTACACACATTTTAAACATGAGAAAAGGATAAAAATGGATAATTATCAAACCTTATATAATATAAGGTCAAAAATATTTCTATAAAATGGTATTTCTACAAGTTTTAAAGACATTTTACCCCTTATATTTTTATTTTGACCCCTAGTAAACTCCTTTTAACCTTAACAGTGGTAATTAATTTTAACTATTTTTACATTTAATTTGGACCAAAAATAATTCTAGAATTATTATATAATATTAATTAATATTATTCTAAATAATTAATCCATTTTTTAATTTTCAATCATATAAGTGGTAAATCTTTATTTAAAATTTAACCCACATATGTGATGAAAAATAAATTTTCATAGGAAAAAATATTCATAAGTATAGAAAGTTTTAACATACAAATTCAATATGAATTTTTTTAAAATGAAATAAATTTTATTAATAAATATATAATTTTACTAACTATACTTTTAAAACCATATTAAAATAAAATTTATCTTGAAAAATCTTTAAATAAAATGGTTGTTTTTAATAAAAATCAGTATTTTTTTAATATTCATTGAAAAGTTAATCTTTGCTGAAAATTCTCAAAACATCACACAATTATAATTTTGAAATGAAGATTTAAAAAATGGATTTTATATTGTAAAATAATTTTATAAAATTTTTAAAATTACTATTATGATTTTTTCACAAAATTTTAGGAAAACATTTTTTGAGAAAATTATGTTTTTTAAAAAATTAAATACTTTAATAAAAATTAAGTACTTTTTTATTAAATTTTTTTATTTATATAAAACATTTATATTTAATTTAAAAAAATATAACAATTCATAGTTCCATGTTTAATGTCTATCTTATAATGCTCATGTTTAAAAATAATATTAATACTATATTGTGGCTTGTTAAAACATAGTGTTTCCTATAATGAAAACTAATGAAGAAATAAAATTTATTCAAAAAAATCATATGAACTCAAGGTTTTATAATATACCCACATTAAAATACAATTTTCTCTATAAATTAATCACTCTAATATAAACAAATGATGATACTTATACCTTTTCATATCCTCAAGTCCCCACTAAGCTTCTTCAAATTTGTTATTTTTCTACAAAACATTAACCAAGTGAGTGGTATTGTTTCGTAGAAAATTATATCTATTATCCACAATATCTACCATATGTTCATAATAATAAATTTCATGGTATAATGGTATGACCTTTGAGTTCAAAACATGTGTAGGAGCAGGTATGTACTTTCTCAATAGAGATACATGGAACACACTGTGGACCTGAGAGAGGTTCAATGGATGTGTCAATCAATAAGATAACATCTTGGTATGTTAAATAATTTCAAAGGGAATTATATAACTAGGTCTTATTTTGAAATTATTTCTAAATATCATTACCTTGTTTCATGGTGAAATTTTTTGAAACACCATGATACTAACATCAAATTACAAATCATTTCGGTGATTGTCATCATAACTTTTATGTCGAATTTATGTTTTCATAATGTGTCTCTAAATGGATAAAACCTTATCTTCCATTTCTTCAGATATCTCAGTTCTCAGTAGATTTATTTCTCAAAATTTATCCCAATATATTGGATTTATACACATCTTTCCATATAGATCTTCCAAAGGAGAAATTTAAATACTTGAGTGAAAGCTATTGTGGTATGAAAACTCAACCAAAGGAATGTGTTGATCCCAACCATCTTTGAAATACATAGAAAAATATTCCAACAATCCCAAATGGTATGAATTGTTCCTTAAAACTGACCATCTATATGATGATGATACGCATTACTAAAACTCAACTATATATCAACCGCTTTCAGAAGGCTTCACTAAAACATTGAGGTAAACCTCAAATCCTAATCCGATAAAATATAACATGGTACTCTATGAAAACATACCAATTCATTAATTTATATATAGGAAAGATAATCCCTAAAGAAATATCATTTGATAGTAATTAATTTTATGACTCTTTAAATAAATTCAATACAACCCATATAGCATTATATCCTTTAGGTGTGTTTGGGTAGTCTGATGACAAAATCCATAGTGATGTTTTCCCATTTTCATTCTGGTATAGCTAATGGTTGTAACATCCCCTTATAATTTTTCTTCTCGACCCTAACTTACTGACATACCCAGCACTAAGATGGATATTCTTCAATATCACTCTTCATTCCATCCCACCAGAAATACTCTTTAAGATCTATATACATCATTTTAATTATTGGATGAATAGATAATGGAGAACTATGAGATTCCTCTAATAGATACTTATTCAAATATAGTATATATTGAAAACATAAATAATTCATGAACCTTATCATTATAACACAATCGAGGTTAAAATTTGTAATATTTCTGAAATTATTTTGTTGCTCTACATCTAGCTTTTGTACATCTTTGATCTTTACTTGGATAGATGGTTGAACACTCATTTGAGAGAGATAAGATTTCTCCTCTTACTTCATGATTTCCATATCCATACTTTTACAATCCACAAATATTAGATATTTTTTTATCCTCATCATATATAATCTAGAATGACCCTTTCAGATCAAAGAATCAACCACTGGTTTGCTTTCCCTGGGTGGTAATTTATTGAGTAGTCATAATCATTAATCAGCTCCAACCATCTTCTCTAGAACATGTTCAACTCCTTCTGTGTGAATATATAATTTAAAATTTTATGATCAGTATATACATCAGACTTTTATTTTTAAATATAATTCCTTTAAATTTTTAATGCCAAAAATAAAATAGCTAAGTCCAAATCACGAGTTTCGAAATTTTTCTAATGAACCTTCAATTGTCATGAGACATAAGTTATCACCATATCATTATTCAAAAGAAAACATACCAATACCTTATTATATGCATCATTATATATTATATAACCTTATCCATTGTACAGTAATATAATTATAGGTGCAGTAATTAATCTTCTCTTCAATTCCTTGAAATTTTCCTCACATTCATTTACCCAGAATAACTTTTCACCCTTTTGAGTTAACTTGTTTAGTGGATTATATAGTCATGATAAATTATCCAAAAAAATGATAATATCCATCCAAACCAAGAAACAATTGAATATAAATCATAGTGGTTGATCTATACCAATTTTCAGTATCCTCCCTCTTTAATAGATCCATAGATATACCCACTCTTGAGATTATATGACCCATAAATGAAATTTTTTGTAGCCAAAATTCACACTATAAAATTTTCATACAATTTCCCCTTCCTTAGGTTATTTAAACCAATCATAAATTGATCTTGATAACCTTACTTTCAATATTAATAGATAATAATATTGTCTATAAATACTACCAAAAACTATTCAAGGTAAAATATAAATACTATTCATTAAATCCATGAAGACAAAAAGGAAATTAATGAGACAAAATGGTATCAATATATATCCATGGTGTTTATACCTTGTATGTAATGTTTTCTTGGGTATATACGCATTCTTGGCCCTCAATTTATGACATCCATAATGAATTTTAATAATAAAAAATTATTGAACTCCACATAGTTGTCCAAACAAGTCATCAATATGAGGTAGAGAATAATTGTTCTTAATTTTGATATTTTTTTATAATCAATTCTATGTCACATTAATACATATTTATAATTAACAAATATAATAGGTGAACCACATGGATACATGCTTGGTTGAATTAATAACTTAACAAGATTCTACTAAAGTTTCTTCTTCAATTCTTACAACTAATCAATGCCATTTAATAGTGAGCCTTTAATATAGCTGTATCACCATGAATGATTTGTTTTGGAGAACATAAACACAATATTTGGAGAAATACTAATCCTATATTTTATAAATACATCAATAAAATCAAGTAAAATAGGCATATCATAAATTCTAGGTTTTTCCCCAACCATGTGAGATTAAAACCCCTTTTCAATAGGAATCAATACCAATAAAATAGATGTAATATCTTTCGGAATATTATATTATCATCACACTAATAGAAGATAATTGGTTGGTTTGGTATATCAAATGTGAATTTCCTTCCTTGAAAACTGATGTGTGGTTTAGGTAGATAAATCCAATAAATTCTTAATATAACATAAAATGTCATCAAAGGTATAATAATAAGATTCATAGGAAGAAAACACTCACAAACTTCATCCAGAGAAGAATCATATCCTTGAGACAAGATCATTGTGCCCTTACAAGATTTCTATTCTAATTAAAAATATAATCATTTGGGTGAAATTTTGATACCCTTAGAAAATTCTTTAGATATAAAATAGTGTTTAGAACCAAAATTAAATATGAAATTAGAAGTTTTGGAGTTGATTGTAAGTTTACCTTTAACCATGCTGGCATCAAAACCCTCATTGAAAATAGTGATCACATGATACTCCCCTTGGTCTCACATCTTAAGAGGTTTATGATGTTAAGAATCATCATTAACCTTCACATTTGAGTAATGGTTAACATAATTACCAAAATACTTTCATTTGAAATGCTGGAGTGTGGTTAGGTCATTCTATGGAGATTTATCTCTGTTCACAAGATTAGCTAACTTTTTCCCATCACTTCAGCATTAAACCACTTGATGACCTTCCTTTACATATTTTAATCATTTAATATTCTCTTTAAGGTAATTTTATCCACGTTTCCTTCCATACATTGATCATTAATAAAATATAATCTTCTTTTATCTATCGTTTTTATATTTTCCTTTAAATTCAATATTTTATTTCTTATAAAAACCACGAGATTTATGGGAAAATATAATATCTATTTCCACCTTAATAGTAGATAGAATGATTTATTCATATATAATGTAGTACCTTATGGATAATTCCATTTAGATACTTGGTTTTAAGACACTGAACAATTGATGAACCTTACATTCAGGTTAGATGATATTACCAGATGTCTACCTCTTGAGTCTTGTAAAATTTTCCTCATAGGTACCAACATATTCATCATGCATCTACATTATATTAAGTAATTCCTTCTCCTTTTTCTATGAATAATATGGGGAAATAAATTACTGAAAAATAACCTCTAAAAATCATCCTACTATATGGATTTGACTTTATCATGTTTCTGTGTATTCTTGATAAGATTCTACCATTGATCTAGTTCACCTTCAAAATTATAGTCAACCAAAATGATTTTTTCATGATCCAAACACTAGATATTGGAAAATATCATTTCAATGATTATAATAAATTGCACAAAAACTAGTGGATTATTTTAGAAATTAAAAAAGTTGGGTGATTCCTTAAGATGGAATCATCAGAACATTGTTCCCTTTTTTCTCATTTAGAAGTTTTTTATGATTTATATCTTTAGAGAGTTTTTTGGTCATGGAAATAAGGTTTTTTATTCCATATCCCTTAAAATTTGGTTATTCAAGAAGAAATTCTTTTCATTGTCTATCACTTCCAGTTTTAACATAGTTCCTTCAGGTTCTGGTCATTGAATAAATCCAAAAAACATTGTGTAAGTAGCACTACTCATAGTGGGAAACTACATAATCATGAAAATTCATGTATAAAATATCTAAAACATGAAACCTTATTTTCAATCGATGAAACCTAGGATTAAAATATGTCATTAATGGTCATTATTCAGATCCTTCATGATAGTTCATAAAGACATTGTGAATTTCCAAAGAATATTCCATGGGATTTTCAAACCAAGTGTGCAGTAAAGCCTGTAGTCAAGAACCAGGTAATGATCGATTCCATTTCAATTCACCATTTTTTTGTTTTTACACCCAGTTATAACTATTCTAGACACACATACTCTAGTAGTATCCATATATAGATTTAATTTCTCAGAAAACACTCACATTATCCTTCACCAAAATTCCATGACTTTTTCATATACTATGAAATATCCTTAGACTTATCCTTAGGGTTATCAGTAAAAAAAATCATCATAGTTTCAGAGGTCAACAAAACCTTTCCTCTGATAAAAATAGTAAAGACATAGGATTTTCATACATATATATATGGAATCTTAATATATGAATCAATACATTTCATAAATACACACCTAAGGACCATACAATTTTAGTGTATTGGGATACAAGATACAAAATCATCTTATTTTATGAATGATCTTCCACATCTCCCATAAATAACATTCCACCGAGTATACTTCAAATACATACCCTACTTAATAACTTTTATCTTACCCTAGGGATAATAAATTTGTAGCACCCTAACCCCAGATAGCTCGGATCCAGTGTCTTCTACTATTACATTAGAATGGTTATAAGGAATAAAATGCCGAAGGACCAAGAGTTTAGTAGTCTTGGTAAACCAGATACATAAATGAAACTTTTATTACAAATGAATACACTAATTACAAAGTACTTTTTTTTATTCTTTCTAAATAAATAACTTCATGGGTAACTTTATTACATCTAGTAAATCCGTGAAAATATTTCATTGTAAATAGTTGAAGAAAATTTCCATGTAATATATAAACTGAATGAAATTTAATAAAAAAATATGTAAAGGTAATAACTGGAAACACATTTTATTCAAATAAATATATATGAAAAAATAAATATGGAAAGGTATGAAAGTGAAACACATGCCATCTAAATAACTGAAATTAAAATTTATTAATAGATTTGTCGAAAAAAAATATAATATATGAATAATAACTAAAACTAAATAAAAGAAAATATTTATTAATGGATGTCATGTCTGGGGAACATGA
This sequence comes from Viscum album, assembly GCA_963277665.1. Classification (NCBI taxonomy): domain Eukaryota; kingdom Viridiplantae; phylum Streptophyta; class Magnoliopsida; order Santalales; family Viscaceae; genus Viscum; species Viscum album. Next base: position 509,206,913 of record OY728141.1, on the reverse strand, counting down.
AAACCTATACCTTCAAGGCCTTTCACTAGATGGTTTAAACTATTCTGATTTGCATTACAAATTTGTCTAATAAGAACCTATCGATTCATCTGGAATCTATATAAAGTCTGGTCTCCACCTATCACTTCCAATCCAAAACATTCCTCATATAGAATAATAAAAATACATAATATGCCTTATCTAATATCCATATTGAATAAATAATATATAATTATCAATATTTCTCCACAATAATCAAATAATTGTCCAAGTAGACACCATATATAAAAGGGTATATGGTTTAGGAAATAATAATATACATTGAATGATAACATGGATATTCAAGTAAATTTCCAATTAAAAATGGAAAAATATAGTTATTGTTTCAATATCATTATTGCAATTACAAAATGAATGCAGATTTCAAATAAAATCATTAATAGCAATCTTGAGGGGAAAAATATTTAAACATTCCAAAGGGTCCCAAACCACTTTGAAGCATTTTTATCATAATATATAGAAAGGTATGACATTAATTGAACTTTGAATATCATGAGAATAAGTTATTTCATGATATAACATGGAAAAGGAAGTATATACACTAAATAAAATTTAATTGGTTCATAATAACAAATATGTCTCAATGAAATGTAAATTGAGACCAAATTTTTTTACCATGATTTTTCTTTCGGATGGACATCCTTTAACATCCTATGTAATAAAAATTTGTTATTTTTAAAATTTCATGAAAAAAGTCCATTTTTATAATTACTTTTATTTCACTTTTTACTATGATTTATACAACTACTTAAACAATTATGTTTACATCGGGTGTTTTGACTAAATTCAGTTTTATGTGCCGAAAACAACTCTAGTAGGTCAACTATGGTCAAACGGTTCCTTATATAACATATAGAGAATAATAATCAGGACTTAATTATCATATTTATACATAAATTATAATTTTGAAACCAATCATTAAATATTTTTATTAAAAATGAATCAATGTTGGGATCAAGGAGATGGTAGGTCTTATGTATGCATGAGTAACGTTCTAATTTTTCAATGATCGTTATGGAATGAAGTTAAGTATAATTATATCTTTATAGAATAATAATTACATCATAAATACAATTTTATTTAATCATATATATTTATATAAATAATTCGTGTGATGTAAAAGGAATCACATCGTGTTGAGGAGGCGGTATTTCACACGTCCACGAACGATTTTATCACTTTTTAAGTGTGTGAAAGGGTAATAAAATAATGATATATATATAATATTTATATAAAATTAATAATTTTATTAATATAATATATATTTTTATTTCTCGTATGTTTAATTATAATCATCCTTTATACTTTACATGGATCGTGTGAACAAGTCACATCGCTTTTATGGGGCGGTAGTCCACACTTCCTCAAACGATGTTATCGTATTATAGAAAATGGGAATTATTAAAATTATGTGTTATAAAAGGATTAAAGAAGTGTAAATAAATAATAAATTTCATATATATAATATAAAAATATATTGTCTATCATAATGGCCACCATGAGAGTTGGTAAGGGAGAAATGAACAATCATTATTTCATGAGGTAGTAATTCATTGTACACAGAAATGGTATATTCGTTACACATTTGATTGAAGTTTGTATAAGTATAGGTATAAATATTAACATAACATCATACTATAATATTTATGATACTTTATTTGGTACAATAATGTAAGTAAGATATTTTAGGTGGTGGAGAATGGAAATGAAACTAAAAATCTTGAGAGAAGACGTCACCTCTTAATCGAGTAACTATATTTGGTTTGTACCAAAATGCTTAATTAGAAGGATTTATTCCCAAATGGATGATTCAAGGTCTAGGGTAGGGATTTTTTGAAACTATATGGGCTTATATTGGCTTAACATAAGTGGTTGAGAGGTGTGAGGAATGGGGAGAGGTGGTTGTCTTTTATAGTGCAGGAAAAGGACTCCCTTGTAATTTTTAGAAACAAGTAAGGTGTACAAATGTTATTTCCTAATAAAATTAGTAAAAAACAAACCAAACTCAATAATTGACGTTTTATGGACGATATATGGTCATAAAATGGGTTCTGGACAATTTTATAGTTCATTTTGACTCTTAAGTTTAAGGTTTAGTCCTTTATTAAGCTTACTTTTTCTTTAATAATTGTAATTAATTCTGATTACTATCACAAATATTTTTGGTCATAAAAAAGTTGGTATTATTAGATATTATAAATTATGATTATTCTAAATATTGGATCAATTTCTCAAAATTATAATCATATAAGTGGAAAATTTTAATTTAAAATTCATCCCGCAAGTGGGACGACAATGCGGGTTTCTAAAGTAAAAATGTTTGAAATTTCCTATGTTTTCTTAATCAATATAAAAAATTTATTCCAATTACCTACATTTTATTAATTGATAAAAATATCATATAATTAATTTTTAAAACCAATGTAAAAAATAACGTTCCCTTATAATTAAATTAGATGAAAAAGTAGTTTTGATCTAAAATTTAGTATTTTAAACTACTCATTAAAAAGTGAAATGTTTCAGAAAATTATCAAAAATTCAACCTAACCTAATTATTATGATTCCATTTCAAATATTAATTTTATTCTGAAATATCTAATCAATTAATGAATCAAAATTCGGATTTAAAATAGGTTCTTCATTAAAAGGTAGAAAAATTACTATTATAAACATTTAGGTTTTTATGTATAACATAGAGTTTGTTTTTATCATATTTCTATCAAACATAATGGATGAATATAAAAAATATTTTATTAAATATATATTATATATTAAATTAATATCTCTCACTAATTAATTTATTCTATTATCAAAAAACAAATTTTTTAGCATAAAAATAGTTATGTATAAGAATATTCACTTTATATTCATTTACTTCTTATAATCATTTCAAATTAATTTGTAACCAATTAATTCATTATATATTTATATAAAACATAATTTTCATAATTTAGTTATTACTATTCATAACTAATAATTTAACGGTTGTTTTATATCTCATTATATTTTAATAATAAATTATTGTTCGATAGTACTCAGTCTTGTGTGTAACGCAATCCATCGAGGAAGGTCGCCCCTGCGTGTAAAGCATGCTAACTTGGTGATGCATGAATTTAAATATATATAATATAAATTAAATAGTAAATATATTATAAAGTATCTAGATATTATGTTACATCACATGATTTGTGTCACGTGTCATACACACAATCGAATACAAGGTTCTTAATTTAGATTTTTGAGGCATCACAAAACATAAGAAAGAGTGAGCTCAGATGCCCCGTAAGGGTAAAAATGGTGGATATAAACATAACATTATAATACTTGTATGAGAACATGAGAATAAAATGTAGTAACCATACCCTTCATACCATATGAAATAAACATGATTTATTCCATAAGTCTTGGAAGTTCATAAGACATGAATCATAAATAAATTAAAGAACATGAGCCATGAGAACATAACACTATTGTAAGGTACAGATTTTTTTCATACACATATGTATATAAAATATTATTTAAAATATATCCACTAATACATTCATAACATGTTATAATTAGGCTAACCACCCATGTACCTACTTTGGACTTGGAATAACCTCCTATGTACCCTTCATCGAGCTTAGTATAACCTCCCATGTACGCTCTTTCTAGCCTGAGATAACCTCTCATGCACCCTATTTTTTGGCTTGGGATAACTTCATGTGTTCCATTTGATCTCATAGAACATTTATAATTATCCAATTAATTGTAGGGAGATATAATACCCACTCGTACTTGTTTATACTGTGACCATCGTCATTGGTTATAAAGTAACCGTCATATTTGGTTATAATATTACCACCATCCTTGGTTATAACAAAACCACCATCCTGGGATATAACATAACCACCATCACATAATTAAAACCATAGATAAGTGTTACATAAGATCATTAAACATTCATCATATCAAAACCCATGAACAAAATATGGGTTTCATAAACATTTCATCAGAGTATAACCCACGAAAAAGAACTGGGTTTCATAAATATTTCATCATTTCATCATAGAAAAACCCATAGAAATAAAATGGGTTTCATTTACATATTTTAATCATAATTTTAAAACATCTATAAAAATAATAATTATGGTACCATTGGATCATATCCTCAGTAAAACATAATCCACACCAATTGTTATTGTCTTTGATGAATATAAATTTCATAAAAAGATCATTAAAACATTCTTGAGGAAGATACCATTTCCATTTTGAAAATAGTTATTTAAAATATAAAAAACATTCCAATTATTATATAAAAAATTTAATTTAAAATAACATTTGAAACATATAAAGTGATATTTAAATCATTGAGCAGTCACGATGAAGGTAAATACCAATCATATCATACACTTTAAAAAATATTCATTTAAATTTTTTTGGTAAAATCGAGAAGGGTCTTGTTTAAAAAATGACACGAATATTCATTTTAAATTTTTTTTGTAAACATTAAATCATGTGTAATAATTTCTTTAAACAATCATTGTACAATAGTAAAAACTTTCATTAAGTCATTTTTAAAAAACATAGACATGAAAGAAATGGTATTTTCGACCAAAGAGGGAAATGAAGTCGGTTTTCCATTAATAAATTATTTTGTAATCTTAAGTACATAAAAATATTAAAATGAAAGGAATTAATAAAATTCCTTTAAATAACCATATTATAATAAAATTCATCTGTTTATTGAGAGATAAATCATAATATCTCATCATTTTAAGCATAATCATAAACAATCACAATAAATATGAGATTGTAACATCAAACCCTTATCACTTTGGTAAATTTTGAATCATCATTTATATGAAATAACGAAAATTTTATAGAAATTTAAAAAAATATAAATTTCATAATAATAATCATAAAATACATTCATGCATAGTATATACACAACAAAAAAGAAATTAGTGGTGTATAAGTCATGTATCCCACAAAAATAAATGTGAGATGAAAATAACTTACCCCTTTGGTAACTGATGATGTAACACCCCGAGAATTTACAAATAGATTCATTATAGAATGCATGGATCATTGAGTCTCTACAAACACCACATTATTATAACCTAGCCAATTAAACATAAGTTTGTCACTCCAGTGATTTGAATTTCGAAAATCTGACATACACAGTTACGATGAGTAAGTTATTTGGAGTCTGATAATAAAAACTTAATTTTTGGTGGATATTATCCTTCCCTTATGAATAATAACATACCCTTATGAATAGTGATATATCCTAATGAATAGTAACCTTAAATATGATAGTATATAAATAATATTCATGTTGTAGTACGATATACTTGTGTTTTGGAATAAGTAAATAAATGATTTAAAAATAATTTTTTTAGAATAAATAATGATTTTAATTAAATATTAAATTATTCATAATTAATATATTATTTTTGAAAAATTGATTTCATTTTTGGATTCTAAACGTCTAAAAATGGTTGGGGTGAATTTTTGGGATTTTGTTTTGAAATACTTGAATTTTTATGAATATTGAAATACCATAATTTACAAATTAAGCTAAATACACTAATTATAGAGTCATGTATGATGTTATTATGATGTAAGACCTATTTATTCATATTCACATGATAAAATTACTATTTATGGTCATGGAATACTCACCATTCCTTGTCTTGGGAAGAAATAATAAATTAATGAATATAAAATTGAGAAATACCCTCTCCCCTCCACTATAAAAACCCCCCATCACTCCATCTTCTCTTCACTCCTCTCAAGCCTTGTACCTATTCCAAATTCTATCCAAATATCCTCCCAAAATCCTCTCCCACGTCCAGAAATCCTTTTTTCATAAAAAGACCAAAACCTCTCCCTTAAAGAGGCTCTCAAGGAAGTTTGGTTCAAGAGGTAAATTCATCTTTTCAATTCTTTGTCTTTCCTTTCAAGTACATTTCTTTTATTTTTCTATTATTACCTTTCCTTTTCCAAATTTTATGATGACTCAAGTACCTTACATGTAAATTAATGATTTCATGGTATTGTTATAATTTATCATCATCTCTTCCTTTTACCTTCTTTTATACTATTAGCAAGAACACTATCTGAGATGTGTCAATTTACAACATTCAAGGACGATGGGGTTTTGATTTATATTATCATTCTCAATTATGGTCATGAAGCCATTCTTGTTATGGTTGAACTAGATTATTATATATGTAATATACCCTATTCTATAAACCCTTTTTTCAAATGTTATTAATTTATAAATAAAAACTAGTTCATTGTAATCAAAACCCACAAATTAACTAAAACAGTTATCATTAATGTTCTATATAATAATTCATCATCATTCAATGTAACAAAATTATATAAATGACCACTAAAACCTATAGATGATCATAAATAATATTACAATTAATTTATGGATATTTACATCCATTCCACATGAACTCCATTACTTAAGAACAAGTGAACCAATTATAAAAATAAAGAAAACAAACACTGTGGAACAATGAAATTAAATATAATTACTTATCAAGAAGGGAATAAATTCACTAAAAAGAATTATGATAATCTAAATACATATATAATAGGTTATGAAATAAGTTATTAATAAGTCTAATTTCATATTCCAGGACCATAAGTTCACGGGCGGAACATATTCGGACTTAAGGTATGGGGTTTCTTTATCTCACTTCCATTTTTTTGAGGTTTCCAGTATCCACTACTAATACTTGTGTATTTTGTATGTATAATGTCCATTTATGTAACATATCATGAATATATTTATTTTCATTGGATTAAATGTATAATTTTAATATTATTAATTTTTGTGCATACGAATCGATTGATTACAATGTGGTAATGGTTTTTTCATCCAAACCACCATTCTCATTCGGGTTACTTTTATTTTCTAATTAACTCAATGAAAAACTTGTGAATTATTATTTAATCCTCATAAATTCTGTTTTAGTTTCATATATATGTTCACCAACCATAATAATTTTTTATTTTATGTATAGTAACATTTTTTAAAAGGAAATTTCAAAAAAATTTCTAAAATAAAAACCCAGTTCATGCGATATTTTCAAATTATTACCCGTTTTCAAGTGTACTCAAAACCAGTTTAAAGACACAATTAGTTTTATATAAACACTCATTTTACCATGAAAATTATCTTGGATCATTTCAAGATTTAAGAGAACAAGTTTTCTTTTCCACATTAAAATTTTCTTTAATACTTTCCTTAAAATGCTCAGAAATGTTTTATTAATAAAGAATATTATGACCTCTTTTTACATGATTTAACTTTAGTGGGGAATCATTTATTCCTAAAATATAATTTCAATGCCTATTATTTTATTTTATTTTATATTCTTGTTTAACATATGATTTCATGGAAAATGTCAATGATTTTCCAAAAGGAATCTACTTTCAAAAGTAAAAAATAATTTTTCACGTCTCTCATTAACGTTTTTGAGATATATGCCTTGTTCACCAATTATTTATTTATTATGGTTTTTGTAATTCCATTTGGTATATAATATAAAGAGTCTCCTTTTTCTCATTATATTCTATGGTTTTATGATTTTAATTTTTCAAGGTGGTATGGGAGAGTTTGGAATGTTTAAGGAATATTTCCTCAAGAGTTTTTCAATGGTCTCATTTATAAATATATTCATCTATATCAGCATCCTTCGTTTAATGATGTACTTAATTGAGGTTTATCTTTTACGATATCATCTAAAATATGTTTCTGAAGGGTTTCTGGTTATTCTAGGTATGGATGTTCTTTTTTGATATCATTCACCATATTATTCTAAATGGTTAGTGTTTATGTTTAATGACTGGGGAAAGTTAGTTACATTTCATATGATAGTTTCAATATGAATGTATATGTTGTCTACGATTATCCCCACTCATATGAGGAATTAATTGGAATTTTTATGTGATAGTTGAAGCCCTATATAGCCCCTCGATGCATCGGTAGGTTTCATGAGACAAATAGACGTGAAACTGGATGAGACCTTTCCCAATGTGATATATGGTTTTGGTCTAGGCCTTAATCATTTTTAGTCATCTTGGCCGAGGCCTTAATCATTTTTAGTCGTCTTGGACAAGGCCTTGAAAAAATGTTTTAGAATGTTCAGAATATGCACTTCCCTCATTATGAATCTAGTAATTTAATTTTCATGTGGTTATTTAACTACTATAATACCCATGATAGGGTTTTATTATGGAATTATTTACTTAGCTCATATTCCTACCCTAATGTGTTCATGTTTTTTTAAAGGTACATGTTTTATGTATTGAACATGCCTAAGGTTTATGTTAGGATATATTCCACTATATTACTTACCCTTACATAGAATTTGATCTCACCCCTTTCATTTTTTTTCCTTCCCTAGGTTAAGAAGAATAGATTATTTATTGATTTTTCAAGGTTGCAATTTATTAGCTTTTGTTATGTATCATATTTTGATTCATTTCAAAATGTAAAATGGGTTCCATGTATTTATCTAGATTTCCTGTACTACTACACTAATCAGTCCTTCAATATGATTAGTCCTTTTTTATATACCAATTTATTCAAATAAGGCACCAGCTTTGGGAAACTGGGGTCGGGTCCTTACAGTTAGTATCAAAGGGAGTTTAGTAAAAAACATGGAAACTAGATTTAGAAAAATTAGATTGGGGAAGAGACCCTAAGATAGTCTTTGAGGATAAACATACAAAAATGTTATTTTATTTTCATAATGAATAGATTATGTGGATATTTATATAAAATACATCCCTGTCTGGATACAAACCAGTAGAGGTGGCTCTGAAACAGATGTACCTAGGAGTGAAAACTCTGACATGGAGTTTCAGGCATGACCTGTGGTATCATGGTACACAAAAATGGGCCTTGTTTCACTCTTGGTTAGACACTCCTGGGGGATATTATTAGGATATTTCACATTTTATTTACCCACCATTGTGAGGGATTTATGTCCCCAAAGTAAACAAAGTATATGGTTCTTGGATTTACGATGCGTAAATTTATGCTATGTGTTATAACATGTTTAGAATTATATAGAGTTCATAATTGTATGATCTAATATATTATATAGAACTGATTAGATATGGAACCTAACATAAAGAATGCACACTTCACCAATGCTCAGGATGCGGAGAGTAAGATGGATCATATCTCTAATGGTCTTAAGCCATCTTTTCAAAAGAAGATTTTCTACCATGTATCCTCATCATATGATGAAATAATATCATCTGTTCACAATGCATGTAAAGACTTATCTGAGTCCTATGAATTTCAAGGGATGAAAAATAATAAGAGGATGGAAGAGAGATATGAGCATAAAGGGAAAAAAGGGGAAGAATCCTTTTCCCACATGTGATAAATGTGGAAAGAATCACCCTGGTGAATACTTGAAGGGAATGAGTGTTTTCTAAAATTGTGGAGAAAAAGCAAACCGAGTTCATGATTACAAGGGTATGAAATGGTTTCCATTGTACAATGATTCAATTTTAAATATATGGGACAATATGCGAATCAATGTCCCAATCGTCAAAGGAATATAACCCAAATGATGATTTTAGATAATGAGAAAGTAATGATGCTACCGAAAATGAAGTAGAATGGTTAATATTTCTATTCTAGAATCATGCCATTTTTAAATTTTTTCTATAATGTAATGATTTTATTAATTATGAGATGTATAATTATTGTACTTTAGTACTCATTCATTAAGGATTTGTGGTCATATGATGAATGGTACAAAGTAAAAGTGATTTAGTGTAAAGTTAATGTTTTAGGAAAAAACATGATTGAGGGAAAGACAACCCATAATATATATGTGATGTTGAGACAATGAGGAAGAAATGATTGATTTGGATAAGTATTGACTACCATAGAACTGATTATTGACTTATCGAGAAGTGGTTTATGCTATCATCAATGAAGTTTACATCACTTTAGGAATTAAGGAATATATCCAATAACATGTATCTTACTTAAGGAATATAGAATAATGCATGTTTCCAATATGGTTTTTATAGTAATTAATGTTATAAATATATTTCAATAGGATACATGATGAAGTTATTGACAAGTTTGGAATGTGAATTTTAGAGCTACTTCTTGTTGATTAAGGGTTAATGATATGTTTATATTGGAAATTTAGAGGACTTCATCATAATATTTTGAATCATTATATTTTGGAATCTTTTAACCATTATGAGATGGTTTAAGTTGATCATTGTATGATCTTTTAGAGGTTAATTTATTGCTACACCAAATGGAATAACCCATGCTATTTGATGAGTTATAGATAGTTAAACTAAAATAAAAGGATGAGTTTATAAGTAGAAATGTATATTTATACTCTTATAGAGTGGAATTAATTCCTCGACTCAAAGGAAATATTCATAAATAATTTTTTTCCCTATTAACATTATCATTGATAATATCAGTGAATTAAATTTTTTTAGTTTATTGTTTTTTAGTAATAAACATTCATCTTAAAATGTCCTCTATCATCTTCCATCAGAACTTCATAGTCAGATTTTTCTTCCATTTCCAGTTTTCTTTATTCCAACGAATGTCACCTCATTTGAAAGAATACTTTTTGGGGGGACCACCTCATCTCCATTAACCTTTTTTCAGAGGATATTTTATTAACCCAATTTCCTATGTGGGTTTCCATAAGGGAATTTTCAAGTATCTACCATTGACTTTCGAAGTTCATTTTCAAATTTCGAGGAAGAAATTTTTGTAAAGAGGGGATAATGTAATACCCCAAGAATCTAAAAATAGATTCCTTATAGAATGAATGGATCACTTAGTCTCTACAAACACCACTTTTTTATAACATATCATTGTGAATATATTTTTTTCACTTCTATGATGTGAATTTCAAAAATCTGACATACACGGTTGCGATGAGTAAGTTATTTGGAGTCCGATAAGAAAAACGTAATTTTTTTGAATAGTAACCTAACCTTATGAATAGTAACATACCCTTATGAATAATTATTTACCCTAATGAATAGTAACATTACTTATGATAGTATATAAATAATATTCAAGTTGGAGTACGATATACCTATGTTTTGGAATAAGTAAATAAATGTTTTAAAACGATTTGTTTAGAATATATTATTATTTTAATTAAATAGTAAATTAATCATATTTAGAAAATTATTTTTGAATAATATACTTCATTTTTGGATTCTACACATTGAAAAATAGTTGGGGTGAATATTTGGGATTTTTTTTGAAATATTTGGATTTTTTATGAATAGTTAAATACCATAATTTACAAAATAAGCTAAATACACAAATTATAAAGTCATGAATGATATTTTTTTGATGTAAGACCACTTGAATCGGATTCACATGATAAAATTACTATTCTTGGTCATGGAGGACTCACAATTATTTTTCTTGTGGAGAAATAATAAAGTAATTAATATAAAATTGAGAAATCCCCTCTCCCCTCCACTATAAAAACCCCCAATCACTCCCTCTTCTCTTAACTCCTCTCAAGCTTTGTGACTTCTCCAAATTCTGTCCAAATATACTCCCAACCTATTCTCCCACGTCCATCAAGCCTTGGACTCATAAAAAGACCAAAACCTCTCCCTTAAAGAGGCTCTCAATGATGTTTGGTTCATGAGGTAAATTCCTCTTTTCAATTCTTGGTCATTACTTTCAAGTTCATTTGTTTTATTTTTATATTATTACCTATCCTTATCCAAATGTTGTGATTACTATAGTAACATAAATGTAATTGGATTTTTTCATGATAGTGGAATAGGTTATCATCGTCTCTTCCGTTTACCTTCTTTTATACTAGTAGCAAGAACACCATCTGAAATGTGTCAATTTACAACATTCGAGGACGATGGGATTTCGATTTCTATTATCATTCTCAATTATAGTCATGAAACCATTCTTGTTATGGTAGAACCAGATTATTATATATGTAATATACCCTATTTAAGGTTCTTTAATCCCTTTTTAAAAATGGTATTAAGTTATAAAAAAATGAGTTCATTATAATCAAAACCCACAAATTAACTGAAATAGTTATCATTAAAGTTCTATATAATAATTCATCCTTAGGGAATGTAACCTAATTATATAAATGAACACTAACACCAATATATGATCACAAAAAATATGCGAATTAATTTCTAGAAATTTACATCCATTCCACATGAACTATATTACTTAAGAACAAGTGAACCGATTATGAAAATAAAGAAAACAAACACTGCGGAACAATGAAATTAAATATAATAACTTATCAAGAAGGGAATAAATAAACTAAATAGAATTAAGATAAAATAAATACATGTAAAATTGGTTCTAAAATATATTATTAATAATTATAATTTCATATTACATGACCTAAAGTTCAAGAGTGGAACAGATTCAAACTTAAGGTAAGGGGTTTCTTTATCTCACTTCCATTTTTGTGAGGTTTCATGTTCTCACTACTAATACTTGTGTATGGTGTATATATAATTAAAATTAATGTAACATATCATGAATATATTTATTTTTATTGTATTCAACACATATTTTTAATATATTAATTTTGGGGCATACGAATCGATTGATTACAAAGTGGTAAGGGTTTTTTCACATAAACCTCCATTTTCATTCGGTTACTTTTATTTTCTAATTACCTCCTTGAAAATCTTGTGTATTATTATATAATCCACATAATTTATATTTTAGTGTTATATATATTTTCACAAACCAAAATCATTCCTTATTTTATGGATAGTTACATGTTTTAAAAAGAACTTTCAAAATTGTTTCTAAAATACAATGTTGATTCACGGGATATTTTCAAATTTTTACACAATTTCAAGTGTACTCAAAAATATGTTTTAATCCACCATTTTTTTCATAAAAACACACATTTTAACATGAAAAATGATCTTGGATCATTTATGGATTTAAGAGAACAAATGTTCCTTTCCAATCTCAAATTCTCTTTAATACTTTCCTAAAAATGCTCTAAAAGTTTTTATTTATAAAGAATCCTAAGAGCTATTTTTACATGATTTCACTTAAGTGGGACATAATTTATGCCTAAAATATAATTTAAATGTCCTAGTATTTTATATTATGGGATATTCGTGTTTAAAATATGATTTCATGGAAAATATAAATGTTTTCCTAAAAGGAATCTTCTTTCAGAAGTTAAAATGATTTCTCTCTTCTTGGATTAACCTTTATGAGATATATGCCTTGTTCACCACTTACTTATTTCTTGTGGTGTATATACTTCCATTTGGTATATCATATAAATAGTACACTTTTTATCATGATATTCTAAGGGGTTATGAGTTGAATGTTTCAAGGTTGTATGAGACACTTTGTAATGTTTAAGGATTATTTCCTCAAGAATTTGTCAATGGTATCATTTATAAATATATTCGTCTACGTCAAAAACCGTTGTTTAATGTTGTACATAATTGAGTTTTATCTATTATGATATCATCTAAAATATGTTTTTGAATGGTTTCTCATTATTAAGACTATGTATGTTCTATTTTGATATCACTCACCATATTATTCTGAATAGTTAGAGTTTTTGTTTAGTGACTAGTTAAAGTTGGTTACATATCATTTGATAGTTTCAATATGAATATATGTGTTGTTTATGTTTATCCTCGCTCATATGAGGAGTGCATTGGTATTTTTATGTGATGGATGGGGCCCGCTATAGCCCCTTGATGCATCTGTAGGTCTCATGAGACAAATAGACGTGGAATGGGTCGAGGCCTTACCCAATGTGATATATGGTTTTTTGATGAGGCCTTAATCATTTTTATTCGTCTTGGAAAAGGCCTTGAAAAAATGTTTTAGAATTTATATCATATGTAATTCCTTCATTATGAAGCTAGTAATTAAAAGTTCATGTGATTATTCTACTTGTAGAATATCCATGCAAATGTTTTGTTTATGGTTTTATTTACTTAGCTAATATTCCTGCCATAATGTGTTCAAGTTTTTTATAAAGGCACAAGTTTTTATGTATTAAACATGGATAATGTTTATGTTATGATATCTTCCTCTATATTTCTTACCCTTACAGAGCGTTTGAGCTCACCCCTTTCATTTGTTTTTCCTACCCCAGGTTAAGAAGAAGTGATCATTTTTTAAGTTTTCAAGGATGAAGTTTATTAGATTTTGTTATGTATCATATTTTGTTTCATTTAAAAATGTAAAATGGGTTACATGTATGTATCTAGTATCTTCAAGACTACTAAACTAATTGATCCTTCGAGATGCTTATTCCTTGTTTATATACCAATGTAATCAAATAAGGCACCGGCTCCGGGCAACTGGGGTCAGGTCCTTACATTTGAATCGTAAGGACCATAAAATAATAATATAAAATAAAACATTTAATATAATTAAAATAATTATAATCTTGATATATCATGTGAAATTATTATTATATACACTACAAAAAAGTAATAAATAATGAATATGGCATATGTCTCCCAGAAATAAATGATATACTAGAAATCCCTTGTCTTAAGTATTAACATCCTTTATAAACATTAGAACCTTATGTGTAATAAATATATATTTATTATAAATATATTAAATATACATAATACTATGTATTATACCATATATTATTTAATTATAATATTTTATCACCCATTTATTAACAATTCTTTGTTAAAATCCAGATTTCATGTGATAACGACTTTTTCTTTTATATAATTTTTGGTTCTATAGTTTTGGTAATTGTATGTTGATCTTGGTTATATTATCTTAATAAGGTTAAAAATGTTATAAATATCACATATATTCATTAAATACATATTTATATTCATCCATAAATTTTATAAAAATAGATTACACCATTCATGGAGATGGTAGGTCGTATATACTCATGAACGTTGTTTCCACTTTCTTGAAGGATGGAATGAAAGGAAGGTAAATAATATATAAATTTTATAAAGTAATTATGATTTCATATATATCATATATAATCAATAAATTTAACCTTATTACCTTCCTTGGAAATCATAAATGAAAAATGAATCGCATCACTTCGTGAGGCAGTAGTATGTCGTACACACAAGTAATGTTATCATATTCCTATGGAATGTAAAGTAAGAATGTAGATATTATATTATACATATATAAGTATAATAATTTCACTAAAATAATATATAAACATTAAATAAATTGTTTTCTTATCTATGATAGTCAGTTTTGGAATATGAATTACATAGGTTCATGAAGTGGTAGTTCGTCATACACACAATCGACGAGTTTATTCACAATTTGATGCAAGTTCAGATGGATATATGTTATGAAATTAAAATAATAAAATATAATTATATGGTATAAAAATTTTTTATTATATAATAATATTTGAATTAAATTTTAATGAGGTGGAATAATAAATAAAATAATACTCATGGTTATGAAATTTTCCTCTTCTCTAGAGAACCTTTTTAGGTTTACACCAAAAGACTTCTTATGAGGGTTTAATAATAAAAATAAGGCCTATAGATTGTGGTTATGGGTATAAGGAAGATATTTGAGTAGGTATAAATTATAAAATGGTTATTTGATTTTGAATAATTATGGAGAGGGTTCCCTTTTAGAAGTATGGGAAATGACACACACGGAATTTTTAAAAGAAAAATATGTACCCTTGTTTTAAACATAACACAACGCCCAAAAATGGATCATTATAAAACATTAGATAATATAAGGTATAAATAAGTCCATAAACGGTATTTTTACATGTTTATAGCTCATTTTAACCTTTATCTTTTTATTTTAACCCCATGATAACCCATTTTTAACCTTAACCATGATAATTAATTCTCGCTCTTTTTTCTATTAATTTTGACCAAAAATTATTTTTAATTTATTATAT
Source organism: Viscum album (assembly GCA_963277665.1). Taxonomy (NCBI): domain Eukaryota; kingdom Viridiplantae; phylum Streptophyta; class Magnoliopsida; order Santalales; family Viscaceae; genus Viscum; species Viscum album. The sequence goes on along the minus strand of OY728141.1, from coordinate 509,190,939 downwards.
AATATTAATTACTATTATTAAATATATTTAATAAATTTTTATAAATTCAATTTACATAATTAGAAAATTTTATTTTAAAATTAAACGCCCAAACGTGACGAAAAAGTAGTTTTCAAAAGAGAAAAATTTGGTAAGTACAGAATGTTTTTGTCTCCAAATTCAATAATAAATTGATAAAAATGAACTAAATTGTATTAATAAATATATAATTGAACTAATTTTACTATTACAACCATCTTAAAATAAAATGGATCTTGTAAATTCATTAAATGAAAAAACAGTTTTTAATAAAAATCAGTATTTTTTATTATTTATTGAAGAATAAATATTGGCAGAAAAGTCTCAAATATTAAATCAAAGATATTTTTGACATATATATTTAAAAAATGAAGTTTATTTTCTCAGATAAATGTTCTATAATTTTAAAAAATATCATTGACTCTTTTTTCACAAAAATAAATTAAAACATTTTTAAAAAAAATAGTATTTTTAAAACATATTAGGACTTTACTAAAAACTGAGTACTTTTTTATCAATATTTTTTCTTTATATAAAACCATTATATTTAATTTTTTTAAAAAAATATTCCTTTTCATACCGCCATGTTTAACAGATAGATTTGATTTTTTATGTTTAATTAATAATATTAATAGTATATTTTGGTTTCTTAAAACTCGGTGTTGTGCGTAATAAAAGTTCTCAAAGAAAAGAAAATATATATTTTCTATAAAAACATTGGTGTTACACAACAAGAGTATAAGGCCCCAGCCTTAAACATTACTTAATCATGAATTAAATGAATAATTCACATATAGGATCTTTTCAGGTTTAGAGTTTTAGAGAATTAGGTCATAACTATTACATCTCAAAAGATTACATAGTAGACACTTCTACTAAGATTCCATAAAAAAATAATAAAAACTCTTAAAAAGAAACATGTCTAGTTCAATGTTTTAGATAGCATGTCTTTCCTTGATCCCATCCTTGACCCTATTCATCTTTAAGACCTGTGGAAAACATTTCAAAAATGTGGGATGAGCATAAAAAGTCCAGTAAAGGATACACAAAGAAGGAAAAATGTTAGTTTTCAAAAAAACAAGTAAACCAAGAATACAATATCAAGAGTAATACTTTTCACCTTTATGAATTAGTAAAAAAAACTCTTCACTGAATAAAAGATCATTACTTACCCCTTTTGTAACCAAAAGATTTCTATAAAACCCCATATAAAGAAAACATAACATGTAAAGGTAACTTGGGACATAAACATACTTAAATGTAATAACCATATGGACGACTTCCACACATATCACTTAATGGAATACCCATATGGCCGACTTCCATACCCAATGCATTGGAGGTTATAACGTTACAACCTGTCCTGGTATTCACGGCACCACCCATCATATGGTTTATCACGTAACCACCCGTAAAATGTTCAAGTACCATCATTACACATAAAATATTGAAAATATAAACATTTCAATAACAACATTTCATTTTCAATCACAATAAGTAATTCGAATATATTGAATTAATCAATCCATTTTCAAAAACCATTTAAAATAGATTTTTGAATCAAAGTGTCCCATACTACTTTGATGATTTTAATGGAATTATAATTTTAAAACATTAATGTCCATAAAATAAATACTGAAACTCATTTTGAAAACATGGACATTAAAGATAAATATTTAGAATAATGAATCTTTAAAACATTTAAAACTATATTTTTTATAAAGAGTTTTTAACAAAATGAGAGACTCTTGAACACAAATAATTGCGGAATAACATTTAATCCGAGCTTTATAATATCATTAGAATAAATGGATTCATGATATAATATGTCAAAGTCCAGTATACACACCATATAAGAGTGAATTGGTGCATAACAACAATGAAGTCTCAATAGAAATGTAAATTGAGATGTAATCCATTATAAAGATGGTATCCTTAAATTAAGGATAAATATATCAAAATATTATGTGTGAGAAATATAAATACACCCAATATAAGTGGATATTAAGTGTGAAACAATCAGAGGTCATTCGCACATAATCTTGGAAAAACAAAACCAATGACATAGATATTTAACTCAATGAAATGAGATTGAGTTATGATTTCCCATACAAGTTCGTAAGAATTTATCAATAAGATGGTTAGGTGTAGAAATAGTATATCTACCCAAATGTTTGTGGAAATTAAAACATAGAGATTCCACATATAATCTTGGAATAATACAATCAAGAAGTAGAGTTTTAACCCAAAGAATTGAAAGTGGGTTAAGAAGTTCCCTTACAGAAATATGACAGCCTAACGGCGTCACTTTAAAAATCAGAAAATGAGTTGATGAGAGAGAAAATAGTATCTCATCAATTGGAAAAACAATTTACATAAATAATTATATAGAAGAACATATCCCAACATAATAGAATGTTAATTAAAAGACATAACAAAAGAAGTCTTTTAAAAAGAGGAGGGTGAAAGGTCCCCTTACCGAGTTGGGTAACTTTCGAAACGTACACCCCATGGAAGAAGGGTCATAAAATGAAGATGTAAATACCCATAAATGAAATTATACTACACAAAGTGTATAATAATGGTAATTACATACACCAATAAAAGTAAATAGTGGCAAACATAGCATAAATGTCATGGGAATAAAAGTGAGATGAAAAATCCCTTATGAAAACTCGGCAGCCTAACGGCGCCACTTAAAACTTCCAAAAAATGGATTTTTGAGATAAAATAGGGTCTCTCATAATATGAACATAAAAATTACAGTATGAGGAATATAAAATAACATCCCCAAACATTATAAATATGAACTTCAAAGAAATGACATAAAAGATAGTACTTAAAAAGAAAGAGAGAGGTTGGATCCCTTACCTCAAGTCTGACTTGTCCTATTCGTTTCTTTATATTCCTGAATAATAAAATTTGGTCAATTTATAATTTCTTAAGGACCAATTTTAAAAATTATTATTCAGTTCATATCACATATTATAATGTTATAATAATTGGTTAATAATGTGAGTTCATATCAGACGTTTTTGTCGATGATTGGTACATTAGTCAAAAATGAACTTGTTTGAACATGATTGTCCATGTAGTTATAATTAAATCATCTCCAGAATAGTATTAGTGATTTAAATATCAAATATATTCATTACATATTCATTTTATACTACTCCATAACATTTGGAGATAAAAAGAAATAAAATGCACCGTTCATGGAGACGGTAGACCGTAAGTACTCATGAACGCTACTTTCATTTATTTGTCATATTAATGGAATTAAAAATAATTGAGAGATATATATATTATAATTCCAGTATAATATATATGTTATATAGGTCACATATGTTCATTAATTTCTTTCTTTATACATTCCATGTATTGAATGAACGAGTGACATCACTTGAGGGGGCGGTAGTCCACAATTCCTCATATGAAATTTTCGCATTTTCACAACATGAAAAGCATAAAGTAATGTTTTAAATATAAAATTCAGAATCTTATAGAAAAAATAAATACCATATATATAATATATAAAATATAGTTTCATCATAATTTCCACCATGAAATGTGTTAATAAAATATTGAACAATCATCGTTTCATGAGGCAGAAATTCACCATCCACAGAAACAGAATGTTCTTTAACCATTAGATGAAGGTGTGTGTAAGTGTAGCTCCAATCATTCACATAATAACATCCTAGTATATTTAAGATACTTTTTCTGTTACAAAAGAATGTAATAAAAAGAGTTTAGAGGGTTGGAGAAGAAAAATAAAAAAAATAACACAAGGGAAGACATTACCTTTAAATCGGGTAACTCTTTTTTATTTGAGCTCAAAGGCTTCCTTGGAAAGGCTTCTGCCCAAAGGTGAGGCTTCAATGATGAATAGATGGATTTGGAGAGATGAAATGGGAATGGTTTGGCCAATACAAAGGCTTGAGAGGTGTGGGTAAGGTGGTAGAAGTGGGGGCCTTTTATAAGAGGAGACGAGGGGCACTCTTGGAAAGTTATAAACGTTTACTTTATTATAAAATGATTTTTGGATTTTAAAGGTCCAAAAATTATATATTTCAAGGATAAGGTGATAAGAGTTCAAAATACACCCATCCAATTGGTTTTTGACAATTTTAGGTCTTATATTTTACATTATCATTTCATTTTATTTAAATCGTTAAATACTGTGGTAATTGCTGCATCAACATGGTGTCATAAATAATTTAATTTATTTAATGTCTAAAAATTATAAAAAAATATAATTATGTAGGAAATCTTTTTATATTTCTAATGAATATTTATAGTCAAAAATATTACTTGTATAACCCCATGTAAATGGTTTTTTAGTAAAATAATACATGTTTGTGACATTTTAATTTTAACTTTATATAAAAAGTTATTAATGTCATTTTCCAACCATAGTGGCTCCATGGGTTCCCCAAGTTGACCCATGGATTTTATTGGTCGGCCATGACTCATCCAATAAGGGTAGGACATGTGTCAAGGTCATTTAATATTATTAAAACATTATTTTTACCTTAAATTACACTAATTACCTATAATCGCGATTAAAATCTTAAAAGTTACTATTCAACAAAAAATTATTTTAATCCCATTGAACCACATTTTACATCCTAAGGAAAACCATGTATGTTGTATTTTTTAAATTCAAATCACACAAGTGGTAAAGTTTCATTTAAACGAAAAATCAGTTTTCAAACTACCACTTAGTGGTTTCACTATTCATCAAAAATTGATGTTTTTCAGAAAAATACCAAAAACTCACCCTAAGATATATTTGATATTCCAAATTCAAAAATGTTGTCTATTTTATAAAATTCAAAACAAATAAGTTTCATTAATTAATTTAATAATTAATTCCCGCTGTCAAAACAAATAGCGTGTTTTTAAGAAACAATATCTATTAAAAGATTGACACTAGTTTAAGTCCAATTTCAAAGTAAAATTAATTACAATGCCCACTATTGGATTAAATGGTAAAAATATATTCTAATTTCACTTTAAATCAAATTCAAAAGATAATCTAATCATATAAATAAATTATATTAAAACGAGGTTTTGAATTAAAAAACAACATTTTTCACTATTCATTAAAAAATGAACTTTATCAGAAAATTACCAAAAATTTACACAAAGTAAATTTTGATGTCCCAATTCTAAAGAAGAATTTTATTTTGTCAAATATAACACATAAAATTGTCAAAAAGTAGATTTAAAATAGGTTCTCCATCAAAAGGCAGTTAGTGGACATTTTAATGAATATTAGAATGTTTATGCTTAAAATTGGATTCATTCGCATTTTTAATCCTCCAACATTTGTTGTAAAAAGTAAAAATATTTGACAAACCTATATAATAATTTTGTAGTTAGTTTTGTTTATTCCCGTCATTACATCGGCTAGGTTTTAACTACCATTTCAAATAAAATTATTTTATTATTAGAGTACAACGTAAGATTTTAAAGGAACTCGGTGTTGCATATTGGGTAAGCCATCGAGCATAGTGTTACCTTTAAATTAATATTAACATTTTATTCACAAATAGTGATAAATATAAAAATGACATATTTTTTATTCACCTGGGGTGTTACATCCTTCCCCCCTTTTGGGAATTGCATCCTCGCAATTTTAAAATTGGGCTCAGAAACTTCATTGAAAGCCCCACATCGGAAAAGGGGTAAATTAAACTATCACTTTAAAATAAAGAAAGGGAAGTAAAAAGGTCACCCGAGTTAACCCATACTAGGATTCCAGGTATGAAAACATGGATATGGAAGAAAAAACAAAGGTTCGTGTTCTGAGGGAGTGTGATAGAAAACATGTTTAGGATAAAGTTAACCACCAGAAAATCACAAACTTGTGATGGGTTAAACGATATTGGATTCCCCAGTCAGAAAAGTTAACGGACAAAAAAAAATTAAGTTACTTTTCATTGTGAAATTTATTTTTGAGCTTAACAAAAACATAAGGAAACATACTTACTTGTCATGTTGACTTTAAACTTTTACTATATTTCTTACACTAACTCATATTTTCTCCAAAATATGAGTATTTAGGATGACTTGTTTACATTAAGAGAGCTATAATCAACTTCTATAGAATCACCTAATCCACAAAATAGAACTGTATACCCCCCATGTCTTTAGTCCTTAACAAATACTAAAACCAAAAAGGTTAGTATGAGATCAGATAATACCCAAAAATGATAATCCTTTATAAAAAGTAAATCTATTCTTAATCTCCAAAATTTGTCCAACAAGACCCAAAGTTCAACAAAGACCAAAAGTAAACCAAACTAAGATTGAAACCCAAATATTTTAAGGATTTAATCATGTATTCTTTTAAGTTAAATCGTAACATTTATCTCCAAACAACGTCAGTTGCTCTTAAAGTCTCATTTTAAAAAGAAATTAACCTAATCACATATCCTCCATGATAGGTTAATAATTTCCATAGATAACCCAAAATCAACTTTATCTTAATTCATAAAATAATCTAACTAAAAATAATTATTCAAACTAACCAGGGACTTTGTGTAGTCCAGTGGTAGGCGATAAATACCAGTCGCACATTGGTTGTGGGTTCGATTCTCGCAGCTTTGTCCGACGTGATGGGTTGTCACACGGTCTGCGTGTTGTCCTTTTTCCATACTATATAATTCTCAAATCATTCCCTAAAAAGAGATAAAATCATCAAAAATAACCATAACATAATTCAACCTCAAGTTTATCTCATGTCATTCATATTCCATCATAACATATAGTAACCCATAATTACCTCAAAACTAAGGATCATATAAACCCGAATGGTTCTTTATAACTAAGTCCACAAAAGAACAGATAACTATTCCTTGAATAAAATTTTCATATATCAAACATCAGGGTTACACATACTATAAAAAGTATTCTAATGTAACCCCATAATCAAAAGAGACTTAATACTCTTAAGAATTTTACCATAACTCTTGAAGCCCTTATATGTTGACTTATTACTGATTCAACATTCTTCATGATCCATTAACCATTCCATTCCAACTTATTCTGAAATACTTCTTTGTTACAAACAGAATCATGAATCATATCCTCAGATTCCAAAATAGGAAAACAAACATTAAGAAATAATCCATACCTTTGACTGGTCATTGTCAGTTTCTTCATCCTCAATCAGAATGGCATTAGGTATTGGTAAACGAATATTTGTACGATCTTGGTGATCCCATTCCCGAAACTTCTTCATAGGAAATGTGTTTTCATAATGACCATGCACACCACATTTAAAACATTTTATTGATCCCTCATAAAGAACTTCTTTCCCTTTCCTCGATTCAACTAGATGCTTCCTTTTTCCATGGAAGGTTATTTCTTTATGACCTTCATTTCCACATCTATAGCATATTTCTGTCCCTTTGAATCATTTTCCTAGGTGTTTCATTCCACATCTTTGACACATAGGTTTTTGAACACACTTACCTTTATGATTATTACCTGTAGTTCGGTAGGGATCTGTTTCTCTCATATATGATACCTTATAGAAATCACCAAGGTTTAGGTGGTAAATCATGACTCCAGATAGTTGGTTGAGGATAAACACAAGATTTCACATTGCAGCTCCCATATCATTCAGTTTCTCGCTCAGAAAACTGTCACAGTTTCCTTCAAATCCACTATTACTTTGGTGCCTGCTAGATCCAGCCATTTACTAAAACCAAAATGCTCAGTGTGATTATATCAACAAAACCATCATGTACTAATAAGGGAGATAAACACTAAGATATACTTACTCATTCACTTTATCTAAAACTAGGACTGTTTCTGAAATCCTAACCATTATGGAAATGTCACTTATTCTTAAAGAATACCCTAACCTCTAAAGTTATCTAAACCGACCTTTGATACCAACTATAAGGCCCCAGCCTTAAATATTACTTAATCATGAATTAAATGAAAGATTCACATAGAGTATCTTTTCAGGTTTAGAGTTTTAGAGAATTAGTTCATAACTATTATATCTCAAAAGATTATATAGTAGACACTTCTACTAAGTTTCCATAAAATAATTTAAAAAAACTCTTAAAAAGAAACATGTCTTGTTCCATGTTTTAGATATCATGTCTTTCCATGATCCCATCCTTGACCCTATTCATCTTTAAGTCCTGTGGAAAACATTTCAAAAACTTGGGATGAGCATAAAAATCCCAGTAAAGGATACACAAAGATGGAAAACTATTAGTTTTCAAAACAACAACTAAACCAAGAACACTTTATCAAGAGTAATACTTTTCACCTTTATGAAGTAGTAAAAAAACTCTTCACTGAATAAAAGATCCTTACTTACCCCTTTTGTAACCAAAATATTACCATAAAAACCTATATAAAGTACACATAACATGTAAAGGTAACTTGGGACATAAACATACTTAAATGGAATAAACATACGGTCGACTTCCACACATATCACTTAATGGAATAGCCATATGGCCGACTTCCATACCCAATGCATTGGAGGTTATAACGTAACCACTCGTCCTGGTATTCACGGCACCACCCGTCATATGGTTTATCACATAACCACCCATAAAATTTCCAAGTACCGTCATTACACATAAAATATTGAAAATATAAACATTTCAATAACAACATTTCATTTGCAATCAAAATAAGTAATTCCAAGATATTGAATTAATCAATCCATTTTCAAAAACCATTTAAAAGTGATTTTTAAATCAAAGTGTACCATACCACTTTGATGCTTTTAATGGAATTATAATTTTAAAACATTAATGTCCATATAAATAAATACTGAAAACCATTTTGAAAACATGTACATTAAAGATAAATATTTAGAATAATGAATCTTTAAAACATTTAAAACGATATTTTTGTTAAAGAGTTTTTAACAAAATGAGAGACTCTTGAATACAAATAATTGCGGAATAAAATTTAATCCGAGTTTTATAATATCATGAGAATAAAGTGATTCATGATATAATATGTCAAAGGATAGTATACACACCATAAAAGAGTGAATTGGTGCATAACAACAATGCAGTCTCAATGGAAATGTAAATTGAGATGAAATCCATTATAAAGATGGTATCCTTAAATTAAGGACAAATATCTCACATAATTATGTGTGAGAAATATAAATACACCCAATATAAGTGGATATTATGTTTGAAACAATCATAGGTCATTCACACATAATATTGGAAAAACAAAACCAATGACATAGATATTTAACTCAATGAAATGAGATCGAATTAAGATTTCCCATACAAGTTCGTAAGAATTTATCAATAAGATGATTATGTGTAGAAATAGTATATCTACACCAAGATTTTTGGAAATTACAACATAGATATTCCACACATAATCTTGGAATAATACAATCAAGAAGTAGAGGTTTAACCCAAAGAATTGAAAGTGGGTTAAGAAGTTCCCTTACAGAAATCCGACAGCCTAACAACGTCACTTTAAAATTCAAAAAATGAGTTGATGAGAGAGAAAATTGTATCTCATCACTTGGACATAAAATTTACATAAATAAGGATATAGAAGAACATATCCCAACATAATAGTATGTGAATTAAAAGACATACCAAAAGAAGTCTTTTAAAAAGTGGAGGGTGAAAGGTCCCCTTACTGCGTTGGGTAACTTTCGAAACGTACACCCCATGGAAGAAGGATTATACAATGAAGATGTAAATACCCATAAATGAAATTATACTACACAAATTGTATAATAATGGGTAGTACGTACACCACTCAAAGGAAATAGTGGAAAATTTAGCATAAATGTCACGGGAATAAAAGTGAGATGAAAAATCCCTTACGAAAACTCGGCAGCCTAACGGCGCCACTTAAAACTTACAAAAAATGGATTTTTGAGATCAAATAGGGTCTCTCAAAATATGAACATAAAAATTACAGTATGAGGACTATAAAATAACATCCCCAAACATAAGAAATATGATCTTAAAATAAATGACATAAAAGAGAGTACTTAAAAAGAAAGAGAGAGGTTGGATCCCTTACCTCAAGTCTGACTTGTCTTGTTCATTTCTTTATATTCCTAAATAATATACTTTGGTAAATTTATAATTTATTAAGGAAATATTTTTAAGATTATTATTCAGTTCATATCACATATTATAATGTTATAATAATTGGATAATAATTTGAGTTCATATCAGACGTTTTTGTCGATGTTTGGTACATGAGTCAAAAATAAACTTGTTTGAACATGATTGTCCATGTAGTTATAAGTAAATAATCTCCAGAATAGTATTAATGATATAAATATCATATATATCCAGTACATATTCATTTTATACTACTCCATAACATTTGGAGATAAAAAGAAATAAAATGCACCGTTCATGGAGACGGTAGGCCGTACGTACGCATGAACGCTACATTCATTTCTTTGTCATATTAATGGAATTAAAAATAATTGAGAGATATATATATTATAATTACAGTATAATATATATGTTATATAGGTCACATATGTTCATTAATTTAATTATTTATACATTCCATGTATTTCATGAACGAGTGACATCACTTGAGGGGGTGGTAGTCCACACTTCCTCGTTTGAAATTATCGCATTTGCACAACATGAAAAGCATAAAGGCGTGTTTTAAATATAAAATTCAGAATAATATAGAAAACTTAAATACCATATATATATATATATATCATATATAAAATATTGTTACATCATAATGGCCACCATGAATGGTGTTAAGAGAATATTGAACAATCATCGTTTCGTGAGGCAGAAATTCGTCATCCACAGAAACAGTATGTTTTTTAACCATTAGACGAAGGTGTGTGTATGTTTAGCTCGAATACATTGCATAATAACATCCTAGTATATTGAATATACTGGTGTTGTTACAAAATAAAGTAATAAAAATAGGTTAGAGGGTTGTAAAAGCAAAATAAAACAAAAGAACACAAGGGAAGACATTACCATTAAATCGGGTAACTCTTTTTTATATGAGCTCAAAGGATTCCTTAGAAAGGCTCCTTCACAAAGGTGAGGCTTAAATGATGAAGAGAGGGATGTTGAGAGATGAAATGGGCAGGGTTTGGCCAAGACAAAGGCTTGAGAGGTGTGGGTAAGGTGGTAGATGTGGGGGACTTTTATAAGAGGAGAGGAGAGGCACTCTTGGAAAGTTATAAACTTTTACTTTATTATAAGATTCTTTTCGGATTTTAAAGATCCCAAAAGTATATATTTCGAGGATAAGGTGATAAGAGTTAGAAATAAACCCATACAATAGGTTTTTGACAAGTGTAGGTCTTAGATTTTACATTATCTTTTCATTTTATTTAAATTGTTAAATAATGAGGTAATCGTTGCATCATCATGGTGTCATAAATAATTTAATTTATTTAATGTCTAAAAATTATAAAACAAATATCAGGATGTAGTAAATTGTTTTGTATTTGTAATGAATATTTATAGTCAAAAATATTACTTGTATAACACTATGTAAAAAAAATTTAGTAAAACAATACATGTTTGTGACATTTAAATTTTATCTTTAAATAAAAAGTTATTAATGTCATTTTCCAACCAAAGTCGCTCCATGGGGTCCCCAAGTTGACCCATGGATTTTCTTGGTCGGCCATGACTCATCCAATAAGGGTAAGACATGTTTCAAGGTCATTTAATATTATTAAAACATTATTTTTACCTTAAATTACACTAATTACCTATAATCGCGATTAAAATCTTAAAAGTTACTATTCACCAAAAAATTATTTTAATCCCATTGAACCAAATTTTACATCATAATGACAACCATTTATGTCGGATTTTTTAAATTCAAATCACACAAGTGGTAAAGTTTCATTTAAACGAAAAATCAGTTTTTAAACTACCACTTAGTGGTTTCACTATTCATCAAAAATTGATGTTTTTCAGAAAAATACCAAAAATTCACCCTAAGATATATTTGATATTCAGAATTAAAAAAGGATGTCTATTTTACAAAATTCAAAACATATAAGTTGTATTAATTAATTTAATAATTAATTCCGCTCTCAAAACAAATAGCGTGTTTTTATGAAAAAATCTCTTTTAAAAGATTGACACTAGTTTAAGTCCAATTTCAAAGTGAAATTAACTATAATAACCACTATTGGATTAAATGGTATAAATATATTCTAATTTAACTTTAAAACCAATTCAAAAGATAATCTAATCATATAAATATATTAGATTAAAAATAGGTTTTGAATCAAAATACAACATTTTTCAATATTCATTAAAAAATGATCTTTATCCGAAAAATACCAAAAATTTACACAAAGTAAATTTTGATGTCCCGATTATAAAGAAGAATTTTATTTTTTCAAATATAACACATAAAATTTTCAAAAAGTGGATTTAAAAGAGGTTCTCCATCAAAAGGCTGTTAATCGACCTTTTAATGAATATTAGAATGTTTACACTTAAAATTGGATTCATTCGCATTTTTAATCCTCCAACATTTATTGTAAAAAGTAAAAATATTTGACAAAACTATATAATAATTTTGTTTGTAGTTCTGTTTATTCCCATCATTACTTCGGCTAGGTTTTAACTACCATTTAAAATAAAATTATGTTATTATTAGAGTGCAACGTAAGATTTCAAATGAACTCATTGTTGCATATTGGGTAATCCATCGAGAATAGCGTTCCCTTTAAATTAATATTAACATTTTATTCACAAATGGGGATAAATATAAAAATATCATATTCTTTATTTACATGGGGTGTTACACAGAGTCTAATAGGTGTCATTCACCCAACCAACACGGTCAGGTTATCATATGAAACCACAAAAAATACAGGATATATTATAGCTCACAACCACACTATGGGAATTAACCTAGTATTTGGCTCAACTGCAGCTATCATCACTTAAACACCCAGTTCCACTTGTTAGGACAAGATACCCTCTAAGAATGAATGAAATTAAGTATAATTATATTAAATTATTTATTTAAATTTTAATTAATTAAAATTACATTAATTAATTCATTACACATTAATTATAATTATTCTAGTTTATATTTCATTGTCTATCGAAGTGAAGTCCATGCCCTATGGACATAATCCAACAAAGTCCTCAGTTTCTCAATATTAACATCTTTAAATTCTAACAAGAATAAATCCCTTGGGTTAAAACATTAATTATTCATTATCATTCCATAATTACAATTAGTCTAAGAAACATCATAAGCTACTATATATATTTACATAACTAAGCACAACCAACTGCCTCAAGCAGTGGTGAAAGGAATGCAGATAAACAAGAAACTCATCCATACAACCTTTAAATTGATTTATTAAAAATAAATCATTTATATTTTATAAAAACTATTGGAAATACCATATTTAACCTCTTCCATCAATCTTTATGCCATCCCTAACACCATCAGGCATATCACTATACATATCACTTTTTTAGGTGTTAACTTATACCAAAACCCCAGGCTTCTATTCCCATATCACATTAATGAACTACCATCCTAGGATCACTCTATATCACATAGAAATTCTTCCATATAGAGAAACACAAAATGTAGCAAATATTTATAAATTTCAATAGGGAAATTAGGCCCTAAAAATAAAGTGTTTACCCTTTATATAAAAATAGTCTTTCTTGGAACCAAACATGAATCTTTATAAAAAATGGTTTAATTACAACATTAATTAACTCATTTTCTTATAATAGGTTACTACTATGGGTAACATAAGGCAGCAACAATTACAATCTATCAAATTATTTACACATTATTTCTTGAATATATTAGAGTTTTGAAAAATGTTAAAGATGAAAAGGTATCTTTTAAAATGAATTTTAATATTAAACACTACATGTATTAAACCTCCATGTACTTTATCTATTTACATTAACTTATGGAAAATTTAACTTAAAATAATTTCATTAAACATAACTATTTACATTTATTTATCGAATAAAAAATTTACTAGATTTACCTTAATTAATAATATTTATCAACAAAACATGTCAAACCAGATAATACCAACATGTTTAACGAAGGATAACATAGATAACACACTATCTAGAAAAATAAAAGGAAAACCATTTTCATGGTGGAAAACATGTGATCCTTAACTAAAAAACATTTCTTTTCATTGTCTGGTTGATCCTTTATTTTGGTTAAATCTACCACCACCCAAGGTGTTAAAGCATGGATTATTTTTGATTGCACATAATATAAATAAACAAAAGAAATGTATCCCCTATCTCAAGTATTAATAATTTTTCACTTGATATGGGAAAATAGTATAGATCTCGATCTCCTCTCCCATAAGAAAACCACACCCCTCAAAGAACATTGTGCCACAACCACACCATAGATGATGGATATCAAGCTCTATAACATGTTAATAAATAATAGGAGGATAAGAGAATTTTATGCAAATAAGACACAATAAATGGGAGAATAACTGACTTCATATCTCCACATATCAAAAATGGGAATCTAGGAATTAATACCAATTGAAGGGAATCCAAAAGGCCTATAGAGAATGACATTGGCCTCCTGAGTTTTGGAGAAAAAACTATATGGTTTTGTAGAATTGAGGGAACTATAGGTTTTATAGGTGTACTACCTTGCAGGTATTCACTATGTGAATGGGTCATTCATGTTGTAAATGTGTCACATTTTAAATTATTCTAAAAAACATGTAACCTCACTTTAATTTTAATTCACATCATGAATTATATATTCATGATGTGAGATTTACCTAATGAATTCATTGGGTGGAAAAGATATTTTATTCACATCATGATTTTTTTATACAATGTGAATAGACCCTTTGATTAAACCTCACACAAATTGTGAATTCCATTCAAGTTGTGTACCAAACTACCACACAAGACATGAACAATACATACACAATGTGAACATGCTTTCTTTTTTTAAATTCTCCCTAATTCCATATTCTAGTACCCAAATAACACTGTACTAGATCTTGGACTCTTCTAAGCACTAAATGATTCCAAAACATTTAAATGGATGGAATAAAAGGATTGGGTCCCTTACATATGTACTCTCAAAAATTCCATTAATTCCATCAACCATGTATCCCTCATATCTTTACGTTCAATAAATTTAATGTGAAGCTCCAAGAAAAATATTATTTTATATAAATTAAATAATAATGTACATTTTAATTTAAAAACTTTTCTTACCCATATCTTAGTTTCATGCCCCAACTTTTATTTATTTATTTAATTTACATTATTTGATATTATTTTCAGTAATCTATATTTTCCATGAATTTCAGGCTATAATTGTTTATATTTTTAATGTTTTAAGGGGGTGGATGGTTTTCCAGCACAGTTTGACAAACCATGTCAAAACCTTGTGTATCGAGTCTATCTTGGAAAGATCCATTAATCACGGCCTATAAAATTTTTTATAAACCACGTGGGATACTAGGTGTAACTATTCATAGTGACCATGGGTTCCCATTCTAGGTGGAATGGCTGCCACATGGTTTTCTGAATCATGTGGTTAAACCATTCATCAATTTTAATTTTTAAGATAATTTTTTTCCTGTTATTTTATTTCATTATCTATCTACTTTTTTATCTACCCACTTTCTCCCTTATTCATCATGTATCTCCCCCAAGGTTGATCCCTCTCTTTCATGTGACACCTCCACTCACAGTCGCTCCTCCACCACTATTTATCCTAACTTCATCTAGTTTATTAGTCAAATACACTATTTTCGGACACCTCTTCATTATTCCTTCCTTGTTTATATGTTTTCTTCTCTCCCTTGTATCACAACTAATTTTTACAAACCATTGTCCAAGAATTTGATCTGTTTTTTTTTGTTTCATCGATGCTTATGGTAATTGTGGGTTTCTTCTTCCTTATTTGGGAGTTCACCATTGAAGGAGAAATGTTTCACCTCACCACAACTTGGTTCCACTTTATTTGAGGTGTGTTTCCCCATGTTTAGGCTATAAATTTAATAACCATTTGTTTTATGATGTTTTAAATTTTTTCATTAAATTTATTATGACTAATTTTGAATGTTAAATTGGATTTTATAACGTTTGGGGGGGTTATTTATTTGGAATAATGCCTTTACTTGTAATTTCAAATTAAGATTAAAATGAAAAATATTTTAAAATGTGATGTAATAATTATTTAAAATAAATTTAGATATTAAAAACACATTCCCCATTTTGAATCTGAAAATAAATTTAAGAGCTTGGTTTTAGATCTATTTAGGCCTTAAGTGAAAATTGAATTGATTTTTCAAAGGGGTTTTGAAATATAACTTTTTTTAAATTTGTTTTAGAATATATTTAGAAATTGATATTTAAATTTCTTTTTGAAATACCAACAAGTTATTTATTTAAAAAATGGACTTAAATGGAAATGTGCCTTTTGTAAAATGTCCCTTGAATATATATATATATATATATATATATATATATTGGTTCTATGAATATATATATCTACATATATTTCTTTGTGAAAAAATTCATATGAGAATATGTCATTTTTTGGAATGGGATAAATAGATATATATAAATTTGTAAGCGTATATGAGTACAACCAGAAAAAAGGGGGGATTTCTTTTCTAGTTTCTAAAATATAATTAAAAGTCACTTTCCTCATTTTTAACATATTTCCAAATGTGTGTGAGAGAGAGAGATATAGAGATAAGTAGAGATCTTCTTAAACCATGTTTTTCTTTTATTAACATGGTTTTTTGCTCATGGGTAATGCATTGTACATTATATTATGTGTTGGATATGAAATCGTGGTTGTTTTCTTGAGAGGGAGCTAGGTTTGAGGGTTAGTTATTTAATATGTTTCTCATTCCTTGTATTGACTATGCTCATTGTGTAATAACCCAACTTTTGACCAAGTTATTGTTCATTTTTTAAAATTTTAATCCTTTGTTTATTCTTAGTAAATTTGTATTGAGGCCTAGTGAAGGACTGAGGAGTGTTTGGGGCTGGTTCATATCCCGGAGGTCCAGAAAAGAGGATTGCGGGCTCGACCTCATGGTTTGTAGAGACCATGCGGCTATAGATAGGGGAACCAACAAGTATAAATGGTTTTTATGTAGCAACGTGGAATGAGTAACACGGTCGTGTTGCTTGCTGCTATTTCGAATAAAATAGATTTGTGTAGTTTGTGCATAATTTGCAAACCGTGTGCATAAACCATACAAGCCCCGTTTTGGGTAAAAATTACCATTCTTCCCCTATCTCAACATAAAATCTATTTTTTATTCTATCTCCAACCTCTAGTGGATATAATAGAGGTTTTATCTTGTTTGAGCTCTAAAACCATCTGAGAGTAGGCTTTGAGCTAGAGGCTTTCTCTAGTATCCATTCCTTGATCAGTCGGAGGTATTAGATCCCTTTATGTGAGATCTCCTATTCTCTCAACTCCTATCTCCGTTATTCTTACCATCTGTTACAATATTTGGTTTTAGGATCATATTCCCTATTTTTAGGGTGTTGGACTGAAACTCAAATATCTTCCATCCTACTTTGAATTTGAGGTCAATATCACATGAGGATTCATCTATGTCCCTAAGGTAGGTGGTAACGTACTTTTCCGTTTGAGTTTTGGTTGTATCATAATTATTCCATCGCAGTATGACATAGCTTTTGTCATGATTATTAATTTTCTTGGTTCCTTCATGTAAAAATGACTCTAGTGCCTAGATATAATTGAATTGGTTCTTTTTTAGGGGTTTAGACACCACCCTTACTCTATATGGACACCATGGGTGTTCCACCATGAAATTTCCCATTTGGGACAAATGGTTAAAAATACATGGAACCCATTTTACCTCCCAATATGACTTTTAATTGAAATATTCTTTGAATCATGTGTAACTGATGTATACCAAAGAGAATTAATGGTTATTTTCTCCTTTTCAGTTAAATTTTCCAAATGGTCATGTGAGTATTTTACCTTGACCCTTTGGCCCTAACACCTTTTCCTTGAAATGAATTTTTCATGTTTGGAAAATTGGGTGGTTGGATTTCATAGGTTGGATAGGGTAATATGTCTTAATAATTTAAAATGAATTGGTTTTAATGGAATGGTTTCAGGGGATGGAATGTAATTACCCTTTTATGATATATTATAAAGGAACTATATGAAATGGTTGGTTTGTTTAAATGAACATGATATAACGATGGTAAGTATGTTCCCTTGACTATGACTTGTAAAAAATGATAAATGCTAGGTGGGATGCCTTGAATGATTTGAGATATGTATAAACGTGAATGGGTTGGAGGAATTCTTACCCAATACCAGTGTTATATATGTATATGGATGGGATTCATTCTTACCCCCTTCCAGCTTTATATATGTGAATGGGTGGGAGGAATTCTTACCCCATGCAAGATTTATATATATGTATGGGTTGGAGGAATTATTACCCCTTCCAGTTTTATATATGTATATGGGTGGGAGGAATTCTTACCCAATGATATATTTATATATGGATATGGGTTAGATTCATTATTACCCCATGACAGATTATTATATATACGTGTATTGGTGGGAGTAATTCTTACCTCATGCCAGATGCAGATCTATATATACATACTTTTATCTGGGGAGTTGATTAGACCTACCAACATTGAGCTGAAGTTTGTAGACCAACCAAGTGTCCTTTATGAACCTGAGCTACAGGTTATTTATTTATTCTATACTTCTTTACTCGCCTGCTTGTTATTGAACACTGTTTACTTATGAGAACTTACTCGAATTACATGTAGACATCATTGGTGGTAGGATACTGAGTTTTTATCTCAAACCCTAATTGGGACACCCTTGTTACTACACATTTTGGAAAGGGTAAAGGCCCTTCTATAGGTTGATGACTTGTACTTCTTAGCTAGAGCTTTGGAGTAGACAATTAGGCCTAGGCTTGAGATGCTCTTAGAGCTAATTTTTTTATTTTTTCCTTTTTTACTACAATATAGCATGCCTATTTCTTGCATACTATTTTCTCTTAACTACAATTCCAAGAATACATGTTTTATCAGACACTTCTTATGAGACTTTTGGTTATGTGTTTCATTTATTCAGTCTTCCACAATTATTTTTTTATTCTTCTTCTGTTTACTATATATTTCTGTTGTATATGTTTATACTACTATTTATTACTTGTTTCATCTACTGCATACTCTGGAATGGGGGTATAGTCTCCCCACTATTCTACCTTCACACCCAATCTGTTATTTGGAAGCCTTTTCCATGTGGGGAGACACACTAGGGTTCATGAAGTTAACTGGGCTTGGGCCACAGGTTATGTGGCATCTAGTTCTATGATGTCACGAAGTGGTATCATAGAGGTTCCTTTCATTCTTTAATATTTGTAGGTAATAGAACTTAGATTTGGAATGATTACGGATTTGGTTACAATCTAGGCTTGGGTGTTGCAATCCCATGTACGAGGTAAAATCCAAGTTGTCAGAATTGTCATTGGTTTTCTATTTATGATTATTACTTTTGATTTAATTTCACCATTGGGTGATACATGTGACTTGTGATTTTATTGATATTGATGCTATTGTAATTATGATTTCATTACCTTGACCCGATGAAATGAGGGTTGTGTAGTATAGCATGCATCACAATAGGCACAATATGGATAGGCCTTGCATTTTTTCCAAGACACATCTAAATTTTAGCAAGAATTTCCAATTTTTTATTAATTGTTCCCTATCTTATATATACAATTGTGATAACACTTCTTATAGAGTTTTTCAATTGTACTATGGTGTGATTTTAGGGGGTGACACTCTTTGGTTCATAAGGTGCATGGCCCCTTAGGGATTGGAAAATGGCATTCCATCTAGCTCAACCATTTAAAGGTGGTATAATTTTATAGATAAGTACAATTTAAATAAAAATGACATCTATTTTAATGAAATGTTTTTTCCCAATGTTTATGGGCCATTGTGGATCATGAAATGGCATATCATTGGATTCAGCCTATTTAAATGTTTCAAATGCTTAAAATATATCATTTTCTAGCGTGAAAAGATTTATAAATTGAGAAAACCCATCTTTTAAATGTGTAATATAGAAACATGACCCAAACCTAGCCTAAGTAGTGGGTGGTGGGTGTTTCTTTGTTGGTATGGCCTTTTATGGTCTTCTCCATCATCTAGACCTATATTTTGAGCAAGAAGGGAGGTGTGTTCATTGTTATAGGAAGGATTTAGTACATATCCTGGTCTCTCAAATGAAATAGTTTGAATTGATTAAATCCCTTATGATATGTTTGTTTTTATTGTAGCATTATTCCACCATGACATCCTCCTGTTAGGAACCTTGAAGGTGGAAACAATCATGGTCTTGATGTGGTGGTCCATGAGCTGCAAAACATTCCTTTTATTGAGCCACCTACGTATCCACCTCTTATTCTAGATATGATCACTAAAGCCCAGTTTTGAGATGGTTTTTTCATATATTTTAAAAACATGAAAGTAGAATTGTGACCTACCAATAGTATGAAATATTAAACTCACGAGTTTCAATAGAACAATCCTCCTACTTATTGGGGGGTGGGACACTTGTTGTTGATTCTTCCCTTGAGGAAATCCAATATATATTCAAGCATCTAGAGACTTCTCTAGAGAGAAGATTCAAACTAGATTTTTTCATGCTTCAATATTTAGTCATTATGTGGTAGGATGTCATCACCCAGGAAATCCATCATAGAGAGATTTTTGGGGTCAACTTTTAGGCCATATTCTATAACTACTTCTTTCCCCAGACTCTGAGGGCTGACAATTCTATATATTTTATTAAACTACTGTAGGGGAAAGTGTTCGTTATAGAATTTTCATCCTGTTTCACTGAATTTCAGTATTTCTCTCCTTCTCGAGATACTGATTATCTAATGGTTGTTATTAGATTTGAGGGTGGGATATGTTACGTCATTCTCTTGCAAGTCAATGTGTTCAAGCTGATGACTATTTCTGAAATCACCAAACATGCCCTAATTACAGATAAAATTTTTGGTATGGTGAAAGTTTGAGCATAGGAGTTTTGGCATCTAAGGGTTCTAGTGGATCTTCTTCTGGGAAAATGATATCTTTGAGACTACTCATGGGGGTAGCAGTGTTCAAGATCTTTTTACGGGTAGTTCTCCTATCTATCACCAGTGCAGAGAACCAGGCCACTTCATGATGTAGTGTCCACGGGGTCTGGTTGAGTATAAAGGATGTGGTAGGATGGGACATCTCCACCATTTCTGTAGGATTTTCCCTCAAGTGTCGATTGAGTAGGGATATGCACCTACTTCTTAGTGTGAAGCTAGGTTAGCAGGATCACGACAGTCAGGCAGCTAAAATACCACCAGTCGTTTAGGCTGAGGTGGTGATCGAGGCAGAGGTAACCATACATATGATTCTCAAGATCAGTAGAGTGGGATTGATCAGGGTAGCTAGGCAATGACTCAAGGTCACGGTATAATCCAGTTACATACAGTCCAGCCTACACCGTAGGATTAGAGCCTCGGACCATCTACTTTACAAGGTACTATTCTAGTTTCCTACAATTTAGTGTCCAATATTTTTGATATCGAAACGTATAACTCTTTTATATCTGAGGAAATCACTAATATTTAAGGACTCAATATCAAATTCTATGATGATTACATGACCCTAGATACACCCTTAGGCATCATTTCTTAATGGAATTCTCCACTGTCAAAATTTTCTCCTTAAGATAGGTGGTTACCCATTCATTTGAAACCTATAGATCCTCAACATGAAAAGATTCAATGTTATCATTTGGATGGACTAGATAGTTCCCAACAATACAGTATTGACTTATATCATTGGAGGGTGACATTTAAATCACCAGAGCATTTTGTACACAAGCATAAGGGATAATGGGATGTCAGTGTGATAGGAGCAGGTCCTAAGCAGAAAGGGCTAAGTAGTGTGATAGCACAGAATGCCATTATTTATATTTATGACCAAGGGTTACAACCTACTATTTTTCATCCAATATTTGAGCCTTTCAGAGATGTTTTTCCAATGAATTCTCTGGTGCACCTCTTGTGAGAGAGGTAGAGTTTACTATTGATCTTGTTCTATGATTTTAACCTGTGAATATTCCTCCTCAAAGGATGGAACCTAAGGAGCTTATAGAGCTCAAAAATCAATTGTGGGATCTAGAGGTGAAAGGCTTCATATGTCCCAACACTTCCCCTTGGGGTTCACCAGTCCTCTTTTCCAAGATGGAGGATGGTACCCTTAGGATTTTTGTGGATTATCATCAGTTGAATCAGAAGACTATTAAGAACTTGTATCCAATGCATAGAATAGACAACCTACATTATTATCTCTGAGGAGATATGGTGTTTTCAAAGATATATTTTAGGTTGGGATAACATCATGTGTGTATTATGACTTCCTAGATACCTTAAAGAACTTTCAAGAGAAAGTATGGTTTCAATGAGTACCTGGTTATTCTATTTGGACTCACAAACAGAACTCCTATCTTCATGGATCTTATGAACCATATTTTCCACCATTATATGTATTCATTTGTGGATGTCTTTGTGGAAGATATCTTTGTGTATTCATGCTCCATACAAGACTATACAACCCATATTTAGGTCATGCAAAATACACTGAGAGAGTATCTTCTCTATGATAAGATTAGTAAATTCCACTTCAAGATTGATAAATTACAATTCCTAGGTCACCTCATCTCAGATTCAGGTGTTTCAGTTGACCTATATAAAGTTAGTACTATGGTTTCTTAGGAGAATCCTAGGAACTTATTTGTTATTTGATGTTTCTTGGGGATTTTTTGATATTAAATATGCTTCATTCAAGATTTATCACTCCTTATAGTGCCACTTATGGGATTGAAAATGAAGGATGTGAAATTTGAATGGTCTGAAGCTTATGAAGCATCCTTCCAAGAGTTGAAGGGAGGACTAACTTCAGCAATGATATTGATTATACTGGAGCTAGGAATGACTTATACAGTCTAATTTCATGCATCAGGTGTCAATCATGGAGTTGTTCTGATGTAGTACAATTGATTCATTGTGAGTGGTTCTTGTATGTTGAGTCCCCATGAGTGGAACTACCTAATGCACAACCTCTAACTCAATGTTTTTGTTCATGCCTTACACTATTGGGGACACTATTTACTAGGAGAGCATTTTGTCGTTTTCATTGACTAAAAAATCCTAAAATAAATCTTCACATGGTAGGATCTGAATCTCATTATGTGTATGTGTGTCGAGTACCTATAATCGTTTAATTTTGATCTAGCTTACACTCTAGTGAATGGGAATTCGATATCCAATGCTCTAATACAAAAGACTTAGATACATGATATTTAGGAAACCAGTGATGAATGGAATCTTATAGACTTATTATCATATATGAACATTGATTTTTAGGAGGACCATGTTCAGACTATTCTCTCAGCCTTAGTGGTGAAATATTCTCTTCTAGAATGAGTAAGGTCGAGATAAATATCTGATCCTAAAGTCATTTTCCTATTGGAAAGTGTCTTAGATGAAGATAAATCTTCTTATAGGACATTCAATGGGGATTCCACTCTATTGTTTTGTGGGTGTTTATGGGTCCCAACTAACACCATAGAGGAGATGATGAGGGATTTCCATGCCTCAGCATGGGTGGTTCAACCTAGTTTTACCAAAATTTACCGAGATCTATGACGCCAATACTAGTGGCCTAGAATGAAACATGAGATATCCATTTTCATCACATGATGTTCCCCCTATTAGTAGGTGGAGGCAGAACATAAATATCTAGTAGGGCTTCTTCATCAATTATCCATCACTTAGTGGAAATTGAATGATGTTTTGATGGATTTTGTGACTAGATTACACAAATCACCTCGTGGAAATGACATAGTGTGGGTTGATATTGATTGTTTGATGAATGTCGCATGCTTCTTACCTATATAAGAGACCTTCTCAGTAGATGATATTGGGAGGATGTGTGTCAAATAAATGGTACATTTTCAAGGACCTTCTCATTCTATTGATTCTGACAGAGACTTTTGTTTCATTTCATAGTTCTTGAAGGGGTTATCGAAGGCCTTCTGTACATATATACTTTTGGGAACAACCTATCACCCAGAAACCTATGGATATACGAAGCTTAAAATTCAGGTGTTAGAGGATATGCATCATGTATGAATTCTCAAAATTGGGGGTTCCTAGGAGAAAAACATTCCCCTCATAGATTTTTCTTATAACAATAGCTTCTAGGTTACCA
This sequence comes from Viscum album, assembly GCA_963277665.1. NCBI lineage: Eukaryota > Viridiplantae > Streptophyta > Magnoliopsida > Santalales > Viscaceae > Viscum > Viscum album. The sequence continues at coordinate 509,166,589 of OY728141.1, read as the reverse complement.
TTGAGATGGCTCCCTATTAAGTCTTGAATGGTAGGACTTTTCAATCACATATGTACTGGATAAAGGTAAAGGAGGTAGCTCTGATTGGGCCTCATCTCATGAAGGAGACTATAGATCATGTCTAATTGATTAAGAATCATATGTTGTATGTTCATTCCAAACAGAAATCTTATGCCAAAAGACACATGTGACCTCTTGAGTTCGAGGTCTAATATCAGGTTTTCTTGAAAGTTTCATACATGTTGGGGAATAGTTGTATTCTAAAGCAGGGTAAACTATCCCCGAGATTCATTGGACCCTTCAATGTTGTGAAGTGGATCGGACTAGTGGCTTACCAGTAGGAACTTTCTCAAATTTACCAGTATATGCATGATTCCTTTCATGTATCTCAGTTTTTCTTATACTATCCAAAACCATCACACATCTTTTACCCTAATTAGGTTGATATTGAAATGGATGCTTCCTTCAAGGAGTATTTAGTGTGTATTGTTGATTGGAGCATGAAGAAACTCTATGGAATGTCTATTCCTCTCATACGGATACTATGGTAGCACAACTAGGAGCAGGATGAGACCTAGGAGCAGGAAGCCGATATATGATCTCAATGGCTGGAACACTTTCCAATAGTATATATTTTCCCTCATAAGGATAACTTTGGGATGAGTTTCTATAAAAAGGGGAGGTTGTAATGACCTGACTTTTGAACATGGTATGGATCATTTTGTTCATTTGAATCCTTTTTTTATTCTTGGTAAATATATATAATGGCCTAAGGAAGGATCATGGATCATTCGGGGCTGGTTCAGAGCCTAGAGGTATGAAAAAGAGGGCAGTAGGGTGGTCCACACTATTAGTGTAAACCATGAAACCTAATCCAAATGGTTTGTGTAAACTACATGGCTATAGAAAGGGGAACTTATAAGTCCACATGGTTTTCCTACAATCATGTGGACCTAGGCACACGGTCATGTGACCTACTGCTCTTTCAAATAGAGTGGATCCTCATGGATTGTGCATGTTTTGTAAATTGTGTGCCTAAACCGTTCAAGCATAGTTTGGGAGAAAAATTACCATTTTCACCTCTATCAACTTAAAATATAATTTTCTTCCTTATTATACCTCTATTGTAAAGAATAAAGGATTTATCCTCTTTGAGCTCAAGAAACCTCTGAGAGTAGGCTTTGAGCTAGAGACTTCCTCCGGTCTCTGATCCTTGATCCGTCAGAGGCATTTGATCCCTGTAGGTGAGCTCTCTTTGTCTCTATACTCTTATCTTTGTTCTTCTTCCCATTATTTATGCTATTTGGTTTTACGACTTTATGCCCTATTTTATGGGTGTTGGACTAAAACTCATATATCTTCCAACATGTATTGATTCTGAGGTTGATATCAAGCGAGGCGTCATCTACGACCCTAAGGAAGGTGTTCACATAGTTTTTCATCTAATTTGTGGTCATATTATATTTATTCTATAATTCCATGAGTGGGTATTCTCCAAGATTCATAACTATATTTGTTCCTTTAGGTCTAAATGACTCTAGTGACTTGATATAAGTGAAGTAGTTTTTAGTTAGGGGTTTAGACATCACCCTTTCTCTATATGGACACCCATAGGTGTGCCACCGTGAAATTGGCCATTTGGGCCAAATGGTTCATAATTCATGGAACCCATTTTCACTCTCGGTTTGAATTTTAATTGACATATCCTTTGAATCATGTGTAATTGATGTATACCAAGGCATATCAATTATTCTTATCCCCCTTTTAGTTGAAATTGTCTAAATGGGAATGTGATTATTTGACCTTGACCCTTTGGCCTTGACACCATTTCCTTGAGATGAATTTTTCGTGTTAGGAAAAATTTGATGGTTGGCATGCATAGTCTGGATAGCGTAAGATGGATTAATCATTTAAAATGAATAGGTTTTAATGGAATGGTTTCAAGGGATGGCATGGCATTTCCCTTATTATGATTTATTATAAATGCATTATATGAATTATTTTTTTAAATGAGCTTGATATAAGGATGGTAAGCTCAGGCCATTGATCGTTCCTTATATAAAATGATAAATGCTATGTGGGATAATTTGAATGGTTTGAGCTATGTATGAACATGAATGGGTGGGAGGAATTCTTACCCCATGCTAGATTTATATATGTATATATGTTGGAGTCATTATTGCCCCATTCTAGAATTATATAGGTGAATGGATGGGAGGAATTATTCCCTCATGAAAAATTTATATATGTATATGGGTGGGATGAATTCATACCCCATGCCAGCTTTATATATGTATATGGGTTGGAGGAATTATTATCTCAATCAAGATTCATATATGTATATGGGTAGGAGGAATACTTACTCTATTATAGGTTATTATATATATGTGTATGGATGGGAAGAACTGTTACCCCGTTCTAGATGATTATCTATATATACAATCTTATATATGTTGACTTGATCAAACATACTATCCTTTGGGAAGAAGCAGGTAGAACTTCCAGGTATCCTTTAGGAACCTGAGTTGGAGGTTATTTATTTATTCTTCACTCCTTTAATCACCTCCTTATTATTTCACATGTTTTACTTATGAGCGCTTAGTCATATTTTACGTAGACACTGTTGGTGGTGGCCTATTGGGATTTTATCTCACACCCTACTCAGGACTCCCTTGGAACCTGAGAAGATTATGTTGCTATAGGTTCAAGAAAGGGTAAACGACCTTCTATAGGTTTATGACATGTACTTATTAGCTTGATCTTAGGAGCAGAGGATCGAGATTAGGTTTGAGATGCTTATGGAACTACTTTTTTTATTTTTTTTCAATTTGTACTACTATATAGCATTCCCATTTCATGATTCATATTTTCTATGTACTAGCATGCCATGCATACATGTTGTATCAAACACTACCTATGAGGCTTCTGGTTATTTTATTCAGTTTTTTAACCTTCTATTGTAATTTTATTATTCTTCTATTGTTTAATGTATTTTTCTATTGTATATACCTTCTCTATTATTTATTACCTATTATATATACTACATAATCTGAAATGGTGGTATGGTCTCCCCATTGTTCTACCTTTACACCCCCACTACTAGTCGGCATCCCCTAACATATGGGGAGATGCTCCATGGGTCATGTGGCCAACTGAGCTCGGGGCATAGGTTAAGTGTCATCCAGGTCTGGGATGTCACACATTTTCTTGTTTTATCACCTCTTATTAACTTTGGTCATGGGAACCCTGGTTCAAGGGTGGGATAACTATGACATGATGGTTTCCCTTTCCACTAGTTATACTAGTGAAGTATGTTTCCTCCTACTAGCTAGTGATGTGTTACTAGACCTTTCTGCTAGATTCCATTTAATTATGTTCAAGGTTAATTTTCCTCAGAATCCATATGGTAGAGCCTAGTACACTTATTCCTCGATTGGTAGATTGACATAGGGGGTCCTCTTACTTCATTATATTCCCATTATTACTTGATATGTGTGGTTACTAATATCAGTTTCTTATATCTTTCTTTTTGTATTCATGACATAGTGCCTTTAGGTATTTCTCTTCTTATTCATGTTTCATGTGTTATATTTTCTTAAAACCTATTTTAAATGATTTTATATGAACTTTTTAAATGGGAAAATTGGTGTTTTCTATCGTTAAATGTTTTCAAAGGTTTCTATTTTAATTTAAATAAAATGAAAAGAAATGTTTATAATGTGTTTTTGGAAATGAATACGATTTATATTTTTTTTACTACAAACCTATCTTTAAAAAATTCAAGAAATAACTACATGGATATTTATTTTAAATTTTATACCTGGGGTGTGATTTCTCATTGGAATTAATACTGAGATTTATCATAAACCAATCTATCATTCTAGTTTCTATAATTATTTATGATTCTAGCCTAACTCAAGACCATTGACTAATTTTTGGTACCTTAGATTAGTTATTTATTTTATCACATTTTTTATATGGTTCCCTTTATATAATTTTATAGGTCTTTCCCTTTACTTCTTATAGAATGTATGGTGTGTGTCCCTTTAAATGATTTAGTTTATCCATGTAGCCTATTATTGAATACTATGTTTGGAAGTATATTGATATTTAGGGGTCCAATGATAGGCATTTTTGGAAGACTTTCAGTAGGGGAGGATGTTCAAAGGGTGAGATGAGAGTTTATTTTTTTATTTTTTTATTTTTTTAATTATATAAATTTAATTTGATGTGGAATTACAATATATGGATGGTTCATGCTTGTTTTTTTTATATTTTTTATTTTTATCTTTCTTTGATTCAAGTGACAAATTGTTCTCATTATTTACATATAATTCATATACACTTATCATCAACTCGTGGAGATTTGGAATGCCCCTTGAGTACATCATAAGCTAGTTTTAGAATTCGATGGATGAGAGGATTCAGTTGGTTCATGTAAAATGCTATTACTGTCTAGGTTCTATGGTCAGATCCAAGTTTTTGTGACTATCATTTTTTTTATTTGGGGTTTCATGGTAGGATCAAGTTAGAATTGATCGTTGGGATTTAAGAGGTTTATTGTGAATGGATTCCTAATCACCATGGATTATTGGTATTTGAATTTTGAGTAATAATTTTATTTGATTACTATTCATTGTTTACTGATCCTTATCAAAATAAATGATTTTACTTGTGGTGGGATTGGATTTTGGGGAGGAAATAGAGTCAAGATCGATGGAATGAGGTTGGGTTTCATATCTTGAGAAAACAAGAGGTGACCGAATTCTAAATCTTTATACCTCTTATAGATTGTTATGTACCTACCCTATTGTACTTCAAACCTCATTTATATGTCATTTTTGGTTCTAAATTCCATTTGGTATTTATTTATGACACCCTTAAATGACACCCATGATGGGGGTTAATTCATGGGTGGGTTGTTATATATCAACATGTGATATACAATTTTGGTGTGATTTGGGTTGTGTGTGTATTTTAAATTATGTTTTGGGAGAAAAATGGAAATTCATTTTTAGGAAATATTTGGAAAATGATTGATTTTATTTTATAAGTTGGGGAGTGTTTTGATTTGAAAATATAATTTCAAAATATTTTTTAAAAGTGTGTTATTTAGAAAAATGGTGTTTTGTTTCTTTTTTGTGCCTTGTAAAATAAATGATTTTATTAAAATTGGGTATTTGAAATTTTTTTGAAAATCAAAGTTATGTTTCAATGTTAAAATAGAATGTTTGAAATTTTAGAAAACATGAATTTTTTAGAAAATATATCATTTTTAAATGGATTTCTAGGAACTGTTTTAATCGGATGCTTTCATTATTTGGATTCATCCCTTAGTTCGGTGGGACTTCTTGGCTGAGCATATGACACATGAACTAATTAAGTTCATGATTCAAGTTATTTGAATTATTCCTCCCCAAATGTTAATAGAAACGATAGACTGCCTATTTCTAATGACGCCCCTTCAAGTTATACCCTTCTTTGTCAGGTCAAGTTATTCTAGTCAGGGGCCCTACCTAGACTCAGAATCGAGTTGTAAGGTCCTGTTCAATATTGATAATGGATTTGGATTGAAATTTATATAATCATGTCCTTTTCTTCTTATGGGGTGGTTTGGGATTTTCAATAGTGTGTGAGGACACATGTTCGTGTAATATAATTTTTTTAATATTTGGTTTTTGGGGTGGTTCATTACCTTAGTGGCCCAATGTTTTTGATAGAATTAGAGATGGTGAGATACTTTTGAGGTGTCTTAGATCCAGTTTTTTATTATATTAGTTGATAAGAGTTATTATGGGATGTTTTTGGTTCATATACTGCCTATTCCTCAGTTATGATCATGTTTTCTATTATTTTTTCCTCGGAGATGGTAAATCTAGAGTTTTATTTTTGGATGGGTTGGACATGTGTGATTTTGGGTCAGTGCTTGCCTAAATGGAATGAGTGGGCTTAAGAAATTTTAGAACCATAGAGTGCTTTTTATTTTTTGGTTAACCATAAGATGGTTTTTCAAATTTTATGTCCGAGTTTACTAGTTTGAGTAATTTGAACCTAGTTTAAGGCACATGATATCCATTGTATTGAGAGTTCGTAGTTTTTCTCATCCATTGGGTTAGTATGTTTTATAGAGGTATTGTAGTTTATTTTGGTGTTTAGTGTAATTGTTAATCTCAAGGAGATCCATCTCTTAAGAAGTGGGTGTTATTAGCCTTCCAGTTTAAATGAAGTCTAAATGGTGGGGATACCTCAGAAGATCTGGTTGTCTATTAAAATTTATGTCCCGTGTTAGTGGTTGAGTTTCACCTGGAGATGGTAGGTGTTACTTTGTTATGTGCTCAGTTTATTTTAAGAAATAATTTGGGTTAGTGTTTTCCTTCCATTTAGGGTATATTCTAGCATCTCAATATTTCTACCTTCTCCAAGAAATTTTTATTATTATGTACTTGGTCATGTTCCATTATTTGTTAATGGATTTCTATGAGAACAAAGTATTTGTGGGGATAATTATCAATACTTGTGTTTTTTTATTGATATATTTTATATTATTTTATATTATTTTGAGTCATCAGAGGTTTCTTGGAATTTTGGGCTAGAAATTTTTGATTTTTGATGTTTTAAATGGTTTCATGGTTAGATAGTATGATTTAATAAGTTGTGTGGAAATTATGAGTATCGGGTCTGTAGAGGATAGAGTTATTTAGAATGGTATTTTCATGGTTTTCTAAACCATGTGGGATAAAAATAACAACCACTCATAGAGGAAATGGTTTCATAATGAAAATGGTGAAATTTTCACATTGTTGGATAAACAATACTAATAAACCATCTGTCGGGCCCAATTTTCTAAAAAAATATTTTCTTCCCCTTTTATTTTTTCCTACCCCTTCATTCCCCCTTACCCATTACTCCCCTCCCTCATATCAATCCCTCTCCCTCATATTAGTCCTCCACTCCTAGCCACCTCCTCCTCCGTTGTTTCACTCGATTTCTTTTGGTTTTTTTCCCAAATCCCCTAGGTACAGACACCTCTTATATCCTCCATCATTATTTTCCTGATTTTATCTCTCCCTTGGGTCTCACCACTTTCATAAAAACTCTAGGTCAATGGGTTGACCCAATTTTTTTTTCTTTCTTCAGTTTTTAGGGTTTGTGTGGTTTTTTTATTCCTTATTTGTTTGTACATCATAAAATGTGACATCGTTCCACTAAGTGAAGCTTGGTCCTTATTGATTTAAGGTAAATTATCCCATGTTTAGTCTTTAAATTAAAAAACTATTTATTTATTTATGTTTTAATGTTTTATTTAAATAATTATTCATATGTGTGAATGATAAATTGTATTTTATAATGATTTTGAAGTGTTATTCCTTTAGTATAATTTTTTTACATGGAATTTCAAGTTAAAAGTGAAAATATAAGTACTTAAAAAGTGTTAGAATAATTATTTAAAATAAATTGGTATATTTAAAATTGTAAGACCCTATTTAGGTCTATAAATAAATTGAAGATCTTTTTCTGGCCATTTTTAGGCCTTATTTAAAAATTGAATTAATTTTATGAAGGGGTTTTCAAATACAAATTTTTAAAATTTGTTTAATAATATATTTTGAAATAAAATTTCAAATGGATTTATAAAATAACAAGAAATTATTTCTGTAAAAACTTGTGTTTAACTTGAAATGATGCTCTGGAAAAATGTCTCTTGAAATATATAGATATATATATCTACACACATATATATAGGTACACACATAAAAACACACATGCACAAATATGTGGGTGTGTGTGCGTGCAAATTCAAATGAGAATTTATGAATTTGTGTAATGGGATAGATAAATATATAAAAAAATACGGTATATGAGTAAAACTATAAAAGGGGGCCTTTCTCTTTTTCATTCTAAAATATAATTTAAAGTCTATTTTGGAACTTTTAGGAGATTATCGTGTGTGTATGAGATATATATATATATATATATATCCTCTTAAAACATATTTTTCAAATATTGAAATGATTTGTATCCCATGGAGAATGGAAATTACTTTATTTTGTGTGATGGATATGTGATCAGGGTTGTTTTCTCTATAAGGATATAGGGGTGAGGGTGGGATATTTGATATGGTTTGTGTTTCTTATATTGAATATCATCATTTTTTTTATCGCCTTTACTTTACTTTGTTCATGGGAACCCTAGTCTAACTAAGATGGGATGAGCTCCCTTTTAATAATTTATACAAGTGAACTATGTTTACCCCCACTAGCTAGTGATGTGTTACTATACCATTTCACTAGATGCTAGTGAAGTATGTTTGAGGTTGCCTATACTATTCTACCATAGGTTAGTACCCATGATAATTATTCCTTGATGGTAGATTTACATTGGGGGTTTCTCTTTCTTCTTTATATTACCATGTTTACTTGATATGTGTATAACCTGATATTAGTTTGTTCTATCTTTATTTTTGTATCATGGAATTGTGAATTTCAATATTTATATTTATATTTATGATTCTTGTATCAGTTTTTTCAAAAACCTCTTCAAATTAAATTTAAATTAAATTTTAAAATTGGAAAAAAAGTGTAATAGGTTATTAAATTTTTTCTAAAGTAAATATTTTCTTTAAAATAAACAAATTATAAATAGGTTTTGGAAATTAATTGGATTTTAATGTATTTGTACTACAAAACAATCCTTAAATAATGTAGTTTAAACTAGAACTAAATTTTATTTTATTTTAATGTTTATTCCTAGTTTTCAGTTTCTCATTATAAAGCCTAATGATCTTTAGCTCATACATATCCATAATTTTAGTTTTAGGATTTATTTCACCTTTTGGCCACTCTTGAGAATGTTGATTGATATGGCATACCTGAGATTATTTATTTATTTTATCTCATTCATCTTGTGGTTTCCATTACCGTATTTTTTACATCTTTACCTTTAATTTTTATAGAATTTATGTGGTGTGGACATTTAAATGATTTACTTTGGCAATGTAATATTTTAGAAATTTATACGTGTAGAAGTGAGGTGATATTTTGGTAGATAAGGATATGTATTGTTGGAGGACTTTCTATAGGGGAGGGTGTTCGGAGGGTAGGCTAATAGTTTATTTATATATTTATTGTCTTTTGTTTATTTATTTCTATATACTCTATTTGTTAGGGATGTCATATATATGTATAGTTTATACAAGTTTTTTATTACATTTTTTTGTTAGTTTTATACTGATTCAAGGGAAAAATAATTCCAAATATTTATATCTAATACACTCATCCATATCTCAAACCCATGGGGATTAGGAATTCCCCTCTAGTAAATCACAATCTGGTTCAGGTATTTGATGAATGGATGACCTATTCTAGTTGATGACATCATCCAATGTATTATCCTTGATTTGAGCCGCAACCTGTCTCCATGTGATTGGTTGCACTGGAATGATATCACAATATTTTTCTAGCAATGCTATAAAACATCTACACTCTTTGAAATGTTTACCAATAAATTGTATGTCTCTTGTTTACTCTACCATTATATTTTCTGTGGTTTCAGAAATCATACATAAGAGTATTACCAGACCACCTATTAGAATATCTTGTTGCAAAATAAAAATAAAAATTGAATTAATAAACGTTAAAACTGAAATAAAAAATTATAGAATTTAAGGAACTTGTAAAATTATATCTAATCCAAGATGATGAATGGGATTTGATGGATTTATAGAATGTGGTGTATTGATAGACTATGGAGAATTGGTAGGCTCTAATAAATTCTCTTAATGATTATAAATCTATCAAATAGAAGTCATAGGAGAACAAGAATAAAATATTTACGAGATAGGAGAAGTGGGAAATGGTGAAGACATTGAAGTGGGTGGGAAAATATAGAAATGATAAGGAGAAATCCTGATATATAGAAAGGTTATATGATATGTAGAGCTAGTGTAAAATGATGGTGAGATAATATGTGAGAACATCCTCAGTGCCACAATAGGAATAGTGGGATGAGAAAGTGCAGTATATGGGATATGTGGTTCTTGTTCCTGGTGTGATAAAGTATGGTGGGTTATTTGAGTACTTCTAGAACCACCCCAAATAGATTAGCCATTTTTCTCACCACTATCGGTAGTCCGACTAGAGAATAGTTGTCACCTACATAGTTATTTTTTAAATAAGTTTTAAAAATAATTATAAAATGGAATTTAATTGTGTTTTAATTGAAAAATATTTGAATTATTATACTCACTATGGGGAACATAGTATGTGATGCCATGTCCCTTACTCATCAATCATTATCATATAATCTCTTTTTTCTAAATTTATTAAATATTTTCCATATTTTGTATTGTAATAAAATATAATTTTTTTCGAAATTCACTACTAATAGGAAAGTCAAAATAAGTGGTATAATGAAATAATTGATCCATACTAATTTTAAATCCAAACAATGAAAAATATCTAACCTTCCGTAGCCAAGACATTCTAATTGTTAAGGAAAACAAGAAATAAAATATGGAATATCATAATGAAGGCATAAAATTATAATTTTAAACATTTCATAGGATTTATAATAACTAAATCAATACATAAAATTTTGGAATTGATACTTTAAAATGTTTTCATTATTTTGATAGACCATGTTTGTACCAAAAAAATATATAAAAACATAAATATATAGTATTTATATATGTAAACTATTTATTTTTTTTTATTTTTGATAACCGTTATCACTTCTTAAATTACATTCTTAGTCAAAAAAATTAATTTCATATCATTTAAATATATTTTTAATTTAAAGGATGTAGTGTTTTATAAATATATAAAGTGAAATACAAAAAAAATAATGTTATTTTATTTTATTCTTCAAATTTGAGATTCTATTAGATTATATTTTTTGATGATATTATGAATTATATCTACTATAATTGATTGATTCTTATTAATTTATTCCCAAATGATATGAAAAACTTATTATAATCTTATGATTTTAAAACAATATTTTTTTAGAAGCATTTGGAAAGGATAAAAAGAATTACTATTTTTATGTGTAAAACATGCATTTTAAAGCATATTTTTCTAAAAAATGAGATTAGTATAATATTTACCATATTTTAATTGATTAAATTTTAGTTTGAAAGTGTAGTGCTTAATTTTATTTCTTTTTATCAATTTACCATGATTTATTGGTTGATTTTATAACTAGAAAGATACAAATTATTCTTATATTCAACATTCTGATTTTTTGTATTTTAAAATGAAAAGGAACATTTTTTAAAGAGGTATTGTTTAAGTGGTGGTGGTTTGATTTTTTATAATAATGAATACAATATGTAAAAATATATGAATTTTTTTATGTTATAAATTATTTATGAGGTATTATGATGTACTTTTATAATATAAAGTCATGTATTATTTTTTATATGCCCTAAAATGAGTTTGAAAATGACTCTATAATTGGAATTATGTAGTTCTCCTAATATAAAGTATTTTTTGAATGTTGTTTAAATTGTTTTAACTGGTATATTTATGATGAAATTATTTACTGATATTCTATAAATAATGTAGAAGCATTTATAAGTATAAATATTCGTTATTTTTCATTCATTTTTAATATTTGTATAGATTTTTTCAAGTTATATTCAAGGGGTAAGTGGATTAAAATAAAAGGGAATCATATTAAATAGTAAGTCCATGTTTTATTTAGATTTGAATTTAAAATTTATCAATTAAATTACAAAAAAAATTATATTATTCAAATCCATTTGAGTTTGATTTGGTTTTGATTGAGTTTGGTTGGGTATGGTAGTTCCAGTATCGTTTATTTTATTTTTTCCAATCAATTATATTTTGGTTAGTTTTTGTTTAGTTTGGGGTGGTTTTATTTAGTTAAATATGATTTATATTTTTTAAAATTTATTTATGATTGGTTCAGTTTATTTTTATCTTGTAATATCAAGTAGACTCAAATCAGTTATGTTCTAGTTATCTCTAGTTCATCTAGTTTAGCTGAATTCAGTTTAATGTGGTTTTTACTTGTAAAAAATTAAATTAAAAGAATATAAATAGAACCAAAAAAATGTGAAAAAATATAATGAAATTAAATTATTTGAATTGAAATTAAACAAATAAAACAAAATTAAATGGACCATATGAATGTCTAATTAAATTAAAAACTGTATTTTTCAACTCTTTTTACTTCAGTTTTTTATGATATATGTGTTTAAAGATGTTAAAATTGAGTGATTCATGTTGCACTATAAATATAACTAAGATATCTTAAAATCATTCAACTATATCCATTTTTTATATTTTCCTATGAAATACTTTACCTGAACTCACTGCAACTCTTTGGTTAAAACTGTAGACTTCCATTTTTGGTTAATTCAAGTTTTTTATGACTGTTGTAGTTATAGATCTTGAAATTTAGTGATTCTTATTGAGTTATAAAGACAATTATAATATCCAAAAAAATAAAATATACATAACTAATTATTTATCATTTTCATATTAAAATATTGAACCAAACTAATACTAATTTTTTGGTCAAAACTGTAGTTTTCAATTTTGGTTTACTTAGGTTTTTGAAGACGTATGTGGTTATAACTATTAGAATTTAGTGATTATTATTATGTTAAAAATATTAAAAAATATATAAAAAAACTTCTATACTCAAAGTTATTTTTTCAATTTAGTTATTAAAATTATGACTGTAAGTCACCACATCACTTGTGTAAAAATTACAGTTTCCTAGATTGGTTTACAATTTTTTTCCTGATATCTATTTTTATAACTATCAAAATTTAGGGATTTATGTTGAGTTATAAATATAATGAAAATATCTAAAAACCCTTCAAATAAACTAGAACCTTTTTCACAATTTAGATATTAATAATCTAACCTGAAGTCACATAATCAAAATGTTTGAATGAAAATGGAGGGTTGTGACAAAAAACAATTTCTTCTATATATTACCCACTAATACTTTAGGTTCATAGTAAAAATTGATAATTGATATATTTGAGTCATCATATAAAATATATTGGTCAATCCTAATGGGGTCAGTGATGGTTCCAATTTCATCCCCACCATCATCAAAAAAAATTACTGAGATCACTTCAGTAATGACACTGAATTTAGGTTTTAGAGTATCTTTCAAATAAAACACATGTTTCACCATTGATACTAAAATATATGGTTCATATATTACTAGGAAATAAACTCATGACAATAACACTAAATAAATAGTCATCAATAAATTTTTCTTGTCAGATAACTAAATCAAACACTCAAACTTCATTATAGCGGCTCGACCATAGGATTAATAATCCAATATTAGTATTTTCGAAAAAAATACAAAGAAAAATATTCATATAGAGTAAGAATATATAATTCATTTTAATAACATTTTTTCATTGTAGTTAACATAACACAACCATGTCATGTTCTCATGTTCACTTCTTGAATAGTTATAATAAATTAATATCCATTGATCACCAGTTATTTTCATTCACGAACCAAATTATCATGACTAAAAACCAATGCTCTTATTTATTGAGGGAAAAATCAATCGGAAAAATAAATACCTAATATATATATATATATTAAAATTTAATGAACATTTATTATTTATTTTATACAATTAATTGTTGTGCCTTCGATTTCAACCAATAAATAAAATCTTTTGTATGAAAAGTTTATCTCTGTAAATGTAACGAATGATGAATTATACATTTAATTTATTTATGTTCCCTATATAAAAAATATGGTTAAATTTTAAGATATATATATATATAATATTATATTATGAGATAAACTTATATTTATATTTAAATTACTTTATTAATATAGTAATCAAAAAAATCATAGTCAAATATGACCATGGGATGTGTCATGTCTCACTTTTCTGGGATCAATGTATCCAACGTATATAATCTAGGAATTCCCCATGTTCAAGGAAGTGAAGGAAAATTAGTATCAATTTTATAATACTTATCATATCTATTTCTCATTGGTCAATTATATCTCATGCTCACATCATCTAAATACATTGAATAGAAATTCATACATTCTGGATCTAAATAACCTTTCACAATGGAACATTCAGGATGAATCTTATTCCAAACATAATAATTCATTGCGTATATATTAATTGTAGTTGGATACATCCAAATAAATAAAATGGGTCCCCCAATAAGTATTTCAATTGTAATATCGACCATTATATGTAGCATGAAAGTGATAAAAATTGTTTGAAAAAATTATCTAACATACACATAGTTAATAGAACCTCTTCATATATTTTTATTAAGAAGCACTTAAATTTTTTTAACAAAAATATAACAATAAAATTTCATAATACCCTTGCATTATCAGATAGTAAATGATATATTTCTATTGTAATCAATTATTGATGAAGGATGTTATAGTCATGAGTTTTTTATAGATTTTGGTTCCACCTATCTTTTGTTGACCCATTTTGATATGTTTCTTGAATAACAATAATGAATATAGATAGTATCTAACACTCATAAAAATTATTTTGATTTTACGTTTCCAACACATAAGAAGCATGAGGATGTTTCTAGTAATTTTAACCGACATACTCATAATGCAGTCCTAGTTTGATACCCCATTCCACCAAGTCACACTAATATCATTAATTATATTTGTTTTTACCCTTGAATTTAAAAGGATTTAAAGAATCATTTTCAATTTGAATTACATATTAACAATGATGCAAAAAAAATTTACCAATAAGGTAAATAAAGAATATACTTTTCATACACCAAATGTAATTAGATTCAACGGAAATATTCTTCTTATTTTTAGAAATTATCTAACCCACCCTGAATAAAAAACAATCATCATTTAATGAATTAATTACATGTACTTTAGATATATGTTTAGGTAACTTTTCAGTGTCAATAGTATTTTCAAACCTTCGATGAGTTTTCTTGTATGTATAATCCATTGGAAAGAACCATTGGCGTACCATGAAACTAAAACTATAATGATATTTAAGCCTTCTAGATTTTTTATTCTTCATAAAAATATGATGAGATAGAGTATCCTTTTTTCTCTATTTATATATCATTTTTTAAGTATAAAAATCATGTATCATCCTCATAAGTACAACATGCTTTTGATCTATGTCTTTCATATAAGCATCATATGTATGAACAACCACATTATAAAGATACTTGAACTATTATATTAAAGTTTAAATGTATGCCTCTATATCATTTCAAGGATTAGTGTGTACACATTTGAGTATATTCAAGAAACTAAATTGTTTCTTCATATACATCCAAAGATACTTGTTATAAATTTGAATGAAAAATGGTCTTGTGTTGTGTGAAACGAGCATCTGACCAAAGGGATTAAAATTATCACAATATTTTCCCAAACAAAAAATACATACCTCAACTTCAAAATCATGATATCATGAATAAAATTTATTTTATAATAATACATCAATAGAATAAATCAACTCACCATTATCCTTAATTCTCTCAGTAATGTTCCATCACAAATTTTTTGATATTTCATATAACATGAAAAGATTTTAGATCTAAGGAATCAATAGAAAGTTTTATATGACTTTTTATGGAACCTGAGATAGGGTTTTATCTGTATTTTTATTATATCAAGACATACCAAATTCTTTAAAATCATTTTGGATAGTGGTATCCTCCCAAAATAAGCTGCAATATTTTGGGCAATCATGAATTTTATTAGTTGAAAATCCAAGTTAATAACTTATCTTCTATTACATTTAATGAATTAAGTAAATACCTACATAATCATGAAGTAAGTCCTTTAGAAACTAATAATAAAATTGATTCTGAAATTATAAATTTCATACATAGTTTTCCCATGATATAGTCTCATTAAAAATTCTGGATTTTTCAATTTAAAACATGTCTGATATAAAGGATTACTTTTATCACCCATAAAATTTCTCACTCTCTTGACATCATGATTTTAATTATTTTCATAATGTTTATGTTTATCTTCTCAAATTATTAATTTTTAATGATCACAAAGAA
Source organism: Viscum album (assembly GCA_963277665.1). NCBI lineage: Eukaryota > Viridiplantae > Streptophyta > Magnoliopsida > Santalales > Viscaceae > Viscum > Viscum album. The sequence goes on along the minus strand of OY728141.1, from coordinate 509,150,541 downwards.
CTCTTTAAAGTGTAAAATTATGTCATTTGATTTTTTTGGTAAATGAAGAAGACTTATTTTTTGGAAGATCATGATGCCAACTTATTAGATCCTTTAAATAAAATGTGAAAAAATATAATCAAATATATGGAATTAAGATAGATTTCCAAGATGATGTTTGGACAGAAGAGGGAATCACTGACTAACTAGTGCATAACCACCAGCTATCCAATGGTGTTGATAATAGACTCTCAACCTAAAGAAGTTAACTAGTTACCAGTGGAGGAGAACCAACCCACTAGTGGAACAAGGTACATCCAGTAATCACTAGGTGTGTCGCTATCTAGCCAGATGGATCATCCATCTAAAGAGTGGCTTCATTTTAAAACCATCCAAGGATCTTTAAATTATGGTCAAGAATAATCATATCAATTCATTAAATACTTATATCATCCCAATACTTCTCTAGTACCTATGAAGGATATAAGTATACCCTTAAAAAGGATTGAAAAATTACCTGCTAAGAGATTCTCAAATTTAAAAGCTCTATTAATTCCAAATTTCTCTCAATTTCGATGTTCTCTCAATTTCCAATCATGTTTGTGGTCATATTGTAAAATTATTCTTACTCCTACATCTTTCTCATTATCTCCTAGTTCTTCTTTTTATCTATTTAAAATAATTGATACCATGCTTAAAAAATATTGCTTCAAGAAATACCCTCTTCATTCTATCCTTAATATATTTTTTGGATCACTTCCTTTTAAAGTGAGGGACTTAGGTTTCTTTCCAAAACTAACTAATGGAAATGGATTACTTCTCTTTGTGGTTCTAACTATAACAATTAAAAATATAGGGTTGATTTCATTCTGGATTCTTGTTATAAACTATAAAAAATCAGGGGGGTTTAGTATCTTAGATACCATTAAAACCAAGAGAATAATAAAATAGACCATCAAGAAATTACGGTAGGAGATATAGGGGTTTATCAAAAATAATTACATAAACTCCGTTATTAAATCGTGTTCTATATTTTATTCATAATCTCTCTTTATATTTATTAATTTTGTTTATATTCATTCATAAATTTATAAACTTAATCATTATTTTTCTGATTTTCTTATTCTTGTATACTTTTACTTTAATAAATATATATAGTTATTCCATCACTCATTCTATTTTTTTATCAATTATTCATTTTAACGCCTTAAAAAGTTTTTATTTATCAACAAAATTTTAAAAAATGGTATTTGTATTTAAGACTTTAAATATTTCTTTGTTTTTAAAAAAATTCACCCCCCCCCCCTTATTTCCATTTTATCTTATTATGACATAAATTTGGTATTAGAGAGATCTTAAGTTATTTTGAATAGTGTTTTATTTATTTTCAACTCTTTCAATTCTTAGTTTTTTTCAAAATCCTTAATCGGTATTTTAAGAAATGTTAATTTTCTAAAGGAATTTTTCAAACACCCATGGTGCTCGTGAAGGTCACTCTATGGTCTGTACTTCCTTCTTAATGGTTAAAAGTTTGGTCATTGGAAGAAACATTAATATCATAAATTTTATGATATGAATTGTTTCACGATTTAACATTTTTTATTAGAACTAAATGATTTGAGGCATGTTATAGGTGTTTAGAGAATGATTGGAATCAAAATCTGGAAACATACTATAGAAGATGGTTCATGAAATGAATATATATTCATGACATGAATGGATTCTAGGAAGGATCTGTGAATTTTCATTCAATGTGTGAAAACTTTTTCACGATGTGAGATATTATCCAAGGAATGAATAGGATTTTCATTATTTAAGATAACTCATACTGATTTTTTGTATATTAGTTATTCAAAAATTTACTAATGTGAATCAATAATTCAGTCCACGAATAGATACTTTTCCAAAAAAATTAAATTATTTGAGTGCTCATTCTATTATCGTTCACCTTCCTCCTTCTTCCCCAGACCCTATACCTTCTCTAGATGAATATAGGTTATATGAATCCCTCTAAAAGCTGATTTTATTGGATCTTCAAGCACCAAATCTTTATAATTGGTTTCTGATTCACATTGGACCTAGACCATTGCTGGTATAAAATCTTCTCATGTATGTTCAATCTAGTCTTATCCTTTAGTGTTGTTTCCTTCTCAAATCATAATCCTAGAGTTCTTAAAAGATGTAATGTGGATGATTCTAGGAACCAGTGTTATGAAACTTGACTTCGGAAATGTTTCATGACATTGGAAAACTATTATGCCTGAGGTAAAAATTCCTTACCAATTTGGAACTTGTAAGGAATTTTCTAACATGATTGGATTGTGTAAATGTGCATAATGTGGGGACGCTTTTACGATATGGTATGTCAGTATTCATGGGTAGCCAGTGAGACCTATTTTTTATATTCCATGTTTATAATTTTTTATATTATATGATTCTTATGTACCATTAATAATATATGGTAGATTTACGATAATAGTTTGTTCCTTGATATGTCATTCTTATATATGGATTGTTCATATTTAGTGAAAACATATCTCAGTACTCAGTTTGATAGATGAATGATATTCTTAGTCAGATCCTTATATGGGGGGTTCATGCAACATGACTCTTTGGATATGGTTTGACATTAGATGATTATTTCTAATCTTAGCATCTGAGGATTTTTAGGCTGGTATGATGTCCCTTTAGTAAATTCCCTTGTGTATTTATAAAGTTCCATTATTCGATTGTTCCAAGGATGCATAGTATTGGAGGTGAGTAGCTGGTTATTAGATGTGTTTAAAAATTTCAATTAAAGGTAGACAAGGATTTTTTCCCTTAAATATATAATCTATATTATCCTTAAAGGTGGGTGGGATTACTTAGAATGATCTAATTCATGTGGTTGATGACATGTGAAATTCTTCTGGCATGGTTCTAAAGAAGGTATGGCCAAGGTTCATGGAAACATGGTTAGTACACAACCACTTAGTGCATGATTGGATATATTCTTATATGAACATTTACTTTTCCTTCATGTCATACACCTCCATTTACTTGTTCATTTATGTCAAGGATGCATTGGTGGTGTTTTACTCATTTTATACTCACACCTTGCACAGGCATCTCGATTCACATGTAGACTTTATGATCAGGGATTTGGAGAAGGTAAAGGGTAATATGGTAGGTTATTGAGGATCATGTTCTTGTGGGTGCAGGTGGTATGAGGAAAAATTATTATTGTTTTCTAAAAAAATATTATTTATTGTATTTTCGGTTTCAATGTTATACTTGTTAACCTCCCACTTTTTGGGTAAGTTTAATTATTGTATGACTTGACATAACTTTTGTAATAAAATTTATTTATATTGTATTTATTCATGAGGGTTTTTTTCTTATATTTATTTAATTATTTTTAGTGATGAATTTGATTACGAAGGGTATAGTCTACCCACATTACTTTAGACCCTCACTGTTAGTAAACATCCTCTTACCTATGGGGTAGCATGCATGATGTTAGGTTGTACTTCGGCTCAGACCCAATAATTCTGATTAGGGTGTTACAGAAACAAATATATACCATGAAAATATCTATTTTTCATCTCATATGGAATATAGTTATACATTCTCATACACCTACTACTGAAAAAGAAGAAAAATGGACACCTATTGAAATTTCTTCTTTTGAATTGTATGGTAAAGTAATGAATACCTTAAATTTTATTTTACACTAAAATAAATTTAATAGAATTTATATATGAAATATAGCTCATGATATATATATATATAATATTATGATTAACTCTTTATGGGGTGAATAAAGTCAAATATATAATATTATTTATGTTTGGATATGGCTTTTTGGGTTTTTCTATGTATCTAGATGAATCTATTACTAAACTTTTTATGTGATTAACATACATTTTAAATGGTAGAAAAGATATTGGTGATTATATTTATAAAAATACTTCATTCAAGAAAATACTTTTGGTTTTACTGATAAATAGGGCACACAAATTCATAGTGGTATAGGAAGCTAAATACATAAAGAACATGGTAGTTAAGAAACTCAACAGATCTCTCATAACATATGAGTTAAATATGAAAATCTAAGTTTAAAAGGAGAAAAATGACTTCAAAGAAATTATAAAGAAAATTTCTTTTAAGGAAATAAATTCCAAATAATCATGAAGAGAAACCGATACTTCTCATCTTTATATGAATATGAACATGTATATAAAAAATAAAATATTTTTTCAATACTTCAAAAAGAAAAATCAAGAAATATAAGGTAATTGATTTAGTTGCAAAAATAAGTGTCACATCATGCAATACTTTCCATTAAATAATAAAACTTATAAATACAATAATAAAAGTAATAAATATCTAAGATTTTCAACATGGAGAGATAGATAGGATTCATTTTGATCATCTAAATCAAGAGGCAACAGTTTCAAGTGCATCATGGAAAATATCAAAGTATGTAATGAAGTAAATTTTTCATGTTATACTTATACATATTATATAAGTTATAAAGATATTTATTATAAAATAGATTAACCTAATAATTGTTTTTGAGAAAGTTCATAAACATTTAAAGTTATTAAAAAATAAAATCAATCTAGTTTTCTTTTAAAATATCAAATTTTGAAGAAAAAAAAGATTAATTTGTTTTAAAAATAAAAGGAATTTTTTTTATTATTTAGAATCTCAAATTAATGATCTTCAAAATAATCTTTCTTAATTCATATAAATTGAACAATATATAAATTTGATTTTGGGATCTTAATGTGTTACTAAAAGTAATTCTATCATTGGTTATTCAAAACAAACTAGTTTTTTAAAAAAAATCAATAAATTATGCTTCAATAAAGTGAACTCCCCAAAATGAATTTTTTAATTATTGAATGAATTTTTCACAAAATGTTATTGAGTTAAATTTAAAAAATTACAGATATCTTATACAAAAAATTAATCATCTTTCATCTGAAATTTATAATGGAAAAACCTTTTCTAAATAATTTTTGATTCCAGATTAATTATTATCTTACCTAAGTAGACCTAAGATATGGGTACCAAAAAATTTAATACATTAATATTTTTTATTATAATGGTGTCAAGAGTAAAACCTAAGAATATACTTATTATATGGATAATGTGTTCTCAGAATATAAGTTTACTGATCCTTCTAAATTCAATCACTATGAAAAATTCAACGGAGGACATGTCATATTATGAGATAATTCAAAATGTAAAATCACCAGTATTGGTATAATCAGTTTCTCCAAATATAATTTAGTTAAATGTGTTATATCAGTTAATGTATTTATGAATAATTTATTAAGTATTGCTAAATTATGTGATTATAGTTTGAGAATCATTTTTAATAAATATTTTTTAAAAAAATAATTATAAATGAATGATTTTATTTACTGCATCTTCTTTTTAAAATGTTTATATAATAGATTTAAAATATTTTTCAGGTCAAAACGTTATGTTCCTAAGTGAAAAATATAATTACTTTTTTATTTATCATAGGTTATTGGTTCATTAAAACATTTCTCTTATCAAGATCAACTGTAGTCCAATATTATTATATTTAACAAAGTTATTTTTTAAATAAAACATATTTTTTGAACCTTGGAAACGTAGAATTAAAAAAATATTATATAAAATAGAAAAAGGAAGTTTCCTCTTCTAAATCCATAGAAGTAGTTAAACATTTCCTTTTTAGACCAACTCAAGTTTCTAGTGTTTAAGGTAAATCTTAAAACATTATACTCATCAATAATTATACTATATTTTTATGGGTATTATTTTTAGCTCTAAAAATGAGGCATGTAAAGTATTTTTCAAATTTTCAAAGAAAGAAAAAAATATAAAAACGTATAAACTCTTATTTATTATAATTGACCTTGGTATATAATTTGATAACAAATACTTTGATGAATTCTGTGCTACTCAAGGTTATCATCATTCTTTCCCTATTTCTCGAACACCACCAAAAAAGGGTAGTAGAAAAATTAAATAGAAGCATCCATGAAATGTATACGAATCTATTTAATGAGTTTAATATACCTCAACAATTTCACATCAATTTAGTCAAACTCTCTTATTATATCCTTATCTATTTTCTCATAAGACTCCTCTTGAGAAAACCCCATTAGGATCTTTTTAAAGGAAAAAAATTCTAATGTTGTTTTTTTATGTTTTTGGTTGTAAATTTTGTATCCCTAATACCAAGGATAATATTAGAAATGTTGAACCTAAATATTATAAAGATATATATTTTAGGTAATCATAATAAATTATTTCCTACTGATCTTCAATAAGTAAACTAAGACCTTATAAGAGTAAATTCATATCAAATTGGATGAAAATATTTTTAAACTTCGTCCTCAAATTGATGATGATACTGAATAATATAGTTTTAGCCTAACTAAAACCCTATTTTCTAAATAAATTAATGAATTTAAAAAACCCCCTTCCACTCCTTTACCCAAATCATGGGTTGAATCCAAAAACCAACCTCTTGATAATGTTATAAGTCAATTATAATCTAAAACTCATATTATAATGGAAGTATTAAATGAGTTGAAAGTAAAAAATTTCACTCTAACTTTTAACATATTTATCTTGATGATTCTATTACTAATGATAATTTTATACTTTCAATATTATATGAGTTTAACTAATTTCAAAGGAATAATTTTTGTAACCTTGTGGTATGACTCGATAATCGTCCAATTATTGGAACTATGTGGGTTTTTCAAAAAAAACATTATAAAAAAGAAAATATAACCCATAAAATGCTAAAATTGTTTCTAAGTAATATAATAAAGAATAATTTATTGATTATGTCAAATCATTTACACCTGTTTCATATCTATAATCAATTATAATCTTTTTTAAAATTTTCTCTCACTTTAATTTTGAACTTTTTCAAATTGATTTCAAAAGTGATTTTCGAAATGGTTTTACATATAAAAATGTTTTTGGGGATAAAACAACTATTTTGGAAAATCCTAAAATTAAAAATCACATTTTCAATATAAACAAAGCTCTTATGGATTAATATAATCCCTTAAAGCTTGGTATTAAAAAAATTCATTTTTTAAAATGATTTCTCAATGGAAAAAGTGGAATAAACTATTTTCCAAAAACATTTTCAAAAGATTTAATAATTTCTCAAATTTATATTAATTATATTTTTTGGATCAATTAAAGGATCACCTTGTAAATAATTTTCCAATTTTATTGAATGAAGAGTTTGAAATGATTTTTATGGGACAACAAAAAATCTTCATTGTTTTTCATGTTTATAAAAATTATGATGGAACTATTTTAAACAAAAAAATATGTACTAATTAACTTATAAAGAATATTGTTATATATCATGTTAAATAAATAATTAAACCCATGAGTAAAATTTATAATCCAAATTTAGATAAAATTGGAAAACTAGTTAAAAACATGATTTTTTTAAGTATGATTAGAAATAGAAACTACCTTACTAAGACTCATATAGAAATAATTTTTAGAATTTTCCTTTATGTTATTTTTCAATAGATTCCAAATTAAAATAATTTCAAAACCCTAAAAATAATTTTTATATATTTTAAAGAAACTAAAAAATCATGGATTATTTTATCCATTGGAAACTGCTTTGGAAGTTATGTGTTTTTTCTAATTCTGATTTTGGAGGATGCCAAGTATAAATAAAAAGTAATAAGAAATGTTTCCACTAGCTAAGAAATATCTTTTCTCCTATAGTATTATGATTAAAAGCTATATCTTCATTTCTATAAATAAACATTAATACATATCCTATATGATTTTATATTCCCAAATAAAACACAAGCGTGGGGTTTATACAAGTGTGGTCATATAAACATTATATATGATCATGAACCAAAAATGTGTGAAAACAGAAGTTTGGTCAGTATATCTAAAAACCATATCCAACACTCTCACACTATTCACATTGATCTAAGACACCACTTTATTTGAGATAACTTTCAAAAAGTTTTTATAATTATTAAATTTGTTTTCATAAACCTTCAAATAGTTTATATCTTCACTAAACCCCATGGTCTTAATTTTCTTCACTTTATTAAAGGTGGGTTAGTTATTATTATCTTGGGATATTTATCTATTAACCCTAGAAATATTGTAAATTTTTAAATATATTTTACATATTTAAATTTATTTTCAAAAATATAATGTTTTAAATTTTTTTTCAAACTAAAAAATGTTTTTAAACCTTTCCTAGTTTTGGGATAGCTAGGTTAGTGTTTTTTTCTAAGAAAAAAATTATTGTGTATATAATAACAAGTGGTTGTGGCTTTATTATACATGAACCAATAGTACAATGCCTTAAAAAGGGATGTTTGTATTTTCTTAATCCGATATTTACTCTAGGCATGAGTAATGGTCCTTTAATACACACCTATATTAACACTCTTGGAGAATTTTCTATGTCTTATTAACATAATCATTGCTTAAAATTAATGATAAAATGTATTTTATATGTTAAAATAATGATTTATGTTTACATGTTCTTTCTAAATTTTTAAAATATTTCTTTATTAATCTTTTCTTATATGGATATTTATATTTATAATGTATTATTTGAGGGACATCGAAAATTATTAATACTGAATTAATCATGTAATAGACTCAATTTTTTTTTAAAAATTATATTTAATTCATGTAATTTTTTTAAAATTATTTTACAATGTTTTATTTATCTCTTAAGAATATATTAAAAATAAAAATGCTTAATTTTATTTTATCTTGATATTTACTTAAAATATCTATTTATAAATTATTAGTTTTTTTAAATTTTAAAATTTGTTTTTATCTCTCTAAAAAGGTCATTAATGATGATAAATATAGTTTTAAATTTTATTTCTCTTATTTTCCTCTAACCCCATTTAGGAATTCGTTTTTATAATCTCAAAGGTAGATATATTTCTATTTTTTTATCCGGTAATTATATATTAATCTCTAGAAAATTTTATAATGTTTTTTTATGGGGGGAATGATGTTATTTCAGTTATGGGGGAGAAATTATGTTATTTCACTATATGGAGAAAAATATTTTTATAAATATTCTCATGTTATACTAATTATATTATTTTTATATTATCTTACTATTAAAGTCTTTTTTGATGATTAAAAAAGTGGTAGATTTTTTATCTTCTCACCTTATTAAGTTTTAATGATCACAAAATACTCTTTAAGGTGTCTAATTATTTCACTTGAGTTGTTATATCCTTAAAAGATCATTGTCAGATGATCCAATTGAATGTATAGAATAATGATAGAGGAGAAATTTGATGGTTATATATCACTAGGAAATATCTGTTAGCTAGTTCATAGCCACTGTCCAATTGGTGGTGTGGAAAGTTTCTTATAAACCATCAAGAAGTCCACTAGTTCGTCAGTGGAAGAGCACTGACTAGCTGTTGGAAGTAAGTAGAGATAGTTCTAAGTGTCTCGCAAGATCGTCGATGGGATCATCCAGCTAGTTAGTGGATTTGTTCCATAACCTTCCTAGAAGCCTTAAATGATGGTAAAAAATAATTGTATTTGATCATTAAATACCTGAATAAAACCAAGAATTATCTAGAATCTATGAAGGCTATAAATAAACAATTTAGGAATATTGAATCTTACCTTCTCAATGATTATCAAAAATAACATATCTATAATCGTCAAATAAGTATCTATTCTAAAGTTATCTTTATTTTCGTTCAATATTGTGATCATATTATAAAATTATTCGTACTCCTACATCTTGATCATTATCTCTTATTAATTTTTCTTATTTAATTTAGAGAATCAATACCATTATTATATTATATTTCTTCTAGAAATAATCTATTCATTCAATACTTCTTTTATTTTTGTGATCACTACCTTTTAAAGTGAGGGACACAAATTTCATACCAAAACCACTAGAGATAAAATAATTATTCCCTTTTAGGTTTCTAGATACAATCGTTAAAAATATTGGTTCGATTTTATTCAGGTTTCTTTTTATAAATTGTTAAAATTTTATGGAGTTTTTGGTATCTTGACTTCCATTAAATCTAAGTGACTAATATAATAAAACATCGATTAATTTTGGTAGAATTCATAGTAGTTCATCAAAGAACATTAATTGAACTCCTTTATAAAATTATTTTCATCATTGTATTCTTTCTCACTTTATTTTAATATGATTTTTTCACTTATACTTTCATAAATTCATATTCTTAACCATTATTTTTACGATTTTCTTATTATTATATACTTTTGATTTTATAAACATATATAGTTATTAAATTTTGCTTTATCTTTTGTTTTAATTATATCAATAGATCATTTTAATGCCTTAAAAATATTTTAATTTTAATTAAACTTTTAAATAGAGGTTCTCAGTCTTCAATAATTTAAGTATTGATTTCTTTTAATGGAAATCCACCCCTACCATGCCTTACATTTTTTCTGAATCCAACCTAAAGAGTATTCATACCATTATCTCATTGAATTGGCATACTTTATTTATCATAATGATGAATATATAAAAATTTATCAAATATCAAATTGTTCATTCCAATCCTTTAATTTCAGTCAATAATTTCTACAGATTGATTTTTTTTTTAATTTTGAACAAAATATTTTTTTTTGGAAAACCAACTTTTTTTATAAGGAATATCATGTATTCTTCACTTAACCAATGTCTTACAATATAAAATCACTATATAAATAATTTTTACATGAAAAATATAAAAAAAATACAACTCATTTTAAAACTCAATTGAGATTCAATAAGTATCATACCACCAAATTTTACCCATTCAAATTCAAAAGATGATAACTTTTTAATAAAATCAACATAGTAAACTATAATATGAAAATTGATGATATAAATGAATATTTATAATACATATTAGGAAAATGTGATAATTCTAAAACTAAATAAATATAAGTATTACCAAACTCATAGCATTCAAATATAATCAATTTATAAAAAAATAATGAATTTTTTTTATTTCATACTTCCTAACAAAATAAATCATACTTCCAGTAAAATAAAATCCTTATATCATATCACCATGTGTAACTATTAAACAATATATCAGTTATATTTCTTGAATTTTAGTTTTAATCAACTAAAAATAGTTTAGTTGATAACATTTCAGACATCTAATTTTAGAATAAAATGAACCTTAATTAAATCAATATTCATCAAAATTCTATGTAACACCATTGATAAATGTTTCCACCTTTCTTACACACATTGTATAATATAATCATTATAGCATTTTTCAATTTTTTAAAATTGTATAAATGCACTTACTATTTCATAAAACACTAATATATCAATATAATTCATAAAAAATAACGAAATACACATGATAAATTAGTTTCATATCAGAAAAACCAATATAGTGTGATATAAAATTATTCATGATTCTATTCTTATACAACTATCATACATATAATACACCATTACCCTTTTAAATATCCATAGGTGGTCAAATATAGTATAAATAATCACAAGGATCATTTTCATCCTAATCCAGTTTCACATAGCTTGTTTCATATACTATAAGAAATAATATGGTATGAATCAAACATTTGTTTTATTAAACATTTTCTATATCTAATTAAAAATGAATAAAACTACTACTAATATTTTTAAATAAACACATTTAATGGGTTTCTCAACAAAAAAAATAACAATATACTAAATTAAAATGACTAATAGTAACACATGAATCTTTTATTACAACAACATCAATTATTTCATAAGAAAATTTATTTCATTAAGAACCATGTGTGAACAATTGTTTTAAAAAATGTCTTATTTAATTTTTAGGATACCCCAAAATTTATCATGTTAAAACCAAAGTAAACTCAATATATTATAATCAAAACTTTATCATAAATAAAAAAACAAGTTAATATCCAAGAAAACATAATTAAATTAATTCAAGAAGTGATGGTTATGGAAACAAAATGAGGTATATATAACCACTTACCCAAATTGATGAATCCAATGAAAATCAATGTTATTCCACTAATATAAACAATTAAATGAACATGTTTGATATTTTTATACTCAAAAAATAAAAATAACTTAATTAAATTAATAAAATATGGAACCCTTGGCCACTACTGAGATCTAGGGCATGAAAAGTTTGAAAGAAGAGAGTAAAATAAGAGTTAAGGTGAAATGAAACAATATAAATTTATGATTCCACTAATCAATAATTAAAAAATTGAATAAAATAATAATACAAAGGGGAATATAAGGGGACTGACAAACCTTTAATGAGGTAAGAAAAAATTGGGATGGTAAAGGGGGTTTCATATAGCTAGTATAGGGAGAAACCTTATACTGACAGTTCTTTAGAACAATTAGTATAAACCAAATTTCCAATAGTGTTCTCGGAACCCTTTCCACTAAAATTATACTTTAGATCTTTTAGAAACTAAATTAACTATTTAAATTAATAGTTTACCAACATATCCATAAATCATTTAGTATTAATCTGACATTCACCCTATTTTATTACTTTCATAATCTTTTATTTGTTAAATTATAATCTCTCTATGTCTAAAGATACTCCGACAAGTATATTAGGAAGTATATTATTTTTAAAATTTCATACTAAGATAAAAAAACCTTTTTAGGTTTCGGAAATAAATTTTATTTCCTTTACTATGAATTTTTAAAAAATAAACCATTTTATCCAAATTATAAAGGGTGTTCTATATGTTTAAATTAGTGTTCTGAAAATAATATTTTATTATTTAAAATATAAAAGTTAGGAGGCTGGGATCACATCTATAATATTTTATCAAACATAGGGATAAACTCTTTATCCCTAATAAAAATCCGTTTATCCTATATAAAACATATTTACCCTTGTCTTCTTTTCAAAATAGGATATATAATTTGATGAATTATAAACCATGTGTAACACCTTATATTTTTTATAAAAACTTTTTGTTAATGAAAAAAATATACTATCATATAATATAAATAAGATAACAATATACATCATTTATATTGATCCATATGATCTTAAAAAAATAATTTTCATTCAATTATTTTATATCTAGTCACTTCACTTCCCTATTTTAATGAAAACTATAAACTCCTTCAGTTATTACAATGTTTTTTAATTTTTCTATATTTACAAGACTTGTTAAAATAGAAATTTCGTATCATAAAACTATCAAAATTAAATAATTGATTTCTATGCCAATTATACTCTATATGAACTCTCCATATAGTTTATCAAACTTCTTTCAGTATAATGGACAATTCCATTCTATAGAAAACATTGTCATACCCTTCTTGATAACTCTCTTAGGTTTCAATGACCAAGTTCAACTACCAGGAAAGATTCGGACCGAGCGTACTCGATTTTAATAGGAACACAGTACCCCAAGCATTGAAATCCCATACCATGCTCACCTATAGACAACACTTACAATAAATTGGGTAAAATTTGGTTGAACTCATTCATATTTTTTGAACAATTATAATGATGACTTAAAAATTAATTTCATAGGAAAAATAATCCCTTAAAAACCTCTAGTCTCAAGAAGTCATTTGCATAATAAATACCTTTGAATATATTTATAGAGATTCAAAATCCATTTAATTATATTCACATAATTCCTTTCAAACCATATTTGTATAATTACATGCTTATCTTACAAATATATATTTTCTTGTTAAACAAATTAAACATTAGGTTACTTAAGAATGGGTTACTCTAATGCATATAATTTTATATCATGCTTAATAAAAATTATTAAGTTTTTAAATAGTCTAATAATTTTATTATGTTATGATTGTTATTTTTATATGATTTTCCTCAAAATCCATTTGTATGATTATGATTCTATTGATATATAGTATAACCTTTTATATGATGATTATCATGTTTTATAATCATTTAATAAGGAATTTTATTATATGTAATCACACTAAACTGATAATCAATTTTAAAATAAATCATATACATTAGTGGTAAAATCCATATTTCACTCATATTTGGGTTACTTTATAATTTATCACATCACTAAGTTATTTAGATAGGATAGCATTCCCATGATATTATATATGACTCCTCAAAATTTGAGGGGAAAACTCATTTCTCAATCCATCATATGCATAAAATCAACTATATCCCTTTATTAACCTAATCCAAATAGAATATCTCAACTAAGTGTAACTAAAATAAAACACTAAAAATGGGAACATAACACTATTTTGTTCTTGTATTACTTTCCTTCCTTATACTAGATAATTTATGGGAACATAACTTTAGCGTGACCTACTGTATTGGATAATCGAGGTCTTGACATGTTTCTACTTTTTAAGAAATCTCACACTTAGTATTCATTTAATAGGGAATTAATCTCATAATATTATTCCATTTACTCTCTTTACATGTATGAATTATTATAATGATTTATCTTGGAATCTATTATTTCCACAAAATCAATATGTTCACACTACATTAATGTGTAACTCTTTAAAAAACCCATAAATTATGTTATTAACCCTAATTAAAAATAAAATATACATATACACATCCAAGTAAATATCATAAATAAGGTATATAAAACCATTTTATATAAAGGCTTATAATTATATGAAATCAAAAATCCCAATGAGAATAATCTTGGAGTAATAAATATGCATCCCCCACATTTATAAACAAGGAATAAGTCTCTAAGAAAATATGGAATCTGACCCAAAGTCCCTCTACCTAAGGATACATTGCTAAAGAGAGACCTAAATTAAATCACAATTTTAACTCTTAATATTTATAAACTTTAATTAATTTCTTGATTTAAAATCATAACTCAGTGCAATAAAATTTTAATGTAGAAGAAAACTGAATCAACTTTCATGCCAAACATGTAACTCCTTGGATGAATGTATGTTAATTTATAGAATAATTTTAATAAATTAAGCTAATAAATACATCATAATTCATTATTTAAAAATTATATCATTGAATAATATAAATAATAAATTAAAAAACTATACAATTAATATATTTAAACATGAGATAAAAATTTATGAATAATTTATAAAAAAACAATTATAAACACATTATAATTTAGCCAAGCATTATGAACATTACATAATTAAATAAACATAAACACTTTATATTTATTCCAAATATGTAAATTTTTTATTATTCTTTTATATAGAATCTATATTGAATATATCACATCTGAAATGTAAGAATCATAATGGTATTTACCTTATCAGTCTGTTACTTTTCCAGTTTGGGTGTTAAAGGTGGTTGGAGGAAGATCAAGTAGGGTCCTGAGGAGGTTAGAGATATATTAGAACTATGGTAGGTGGTTTAGGATGTGAATAAGGTATTATAGATACGATTTGGTGTTTCATATATATTTTGATTCATGATTCATATGTTTTATGTGGTTGAGGAGTACTTTATGAAATGAATTCACAATGTGAAAGTGTAACTCACAACATGGATTAATTTGGATTGAGATTTCATGAATTTCAGTGGAAGTTAAAGGTTTTATGAATTTATTCTATAAAACCAATAGAAAACATGTATTTCATGGACCCATAGTAATTCATGATGTGAATATATAATTCAATCCATGAATGAGGTTACTTACATCATATTTATAAGTTTAACGTTTAAACAAATTATCTCATATATCTCGCATTTCACTTAATTTTTGGTAAAACCTAGGAACATATAGAGGACATTCCATCCCTTTTCTATAGTTTTGATTCATGGGTTTCAAAGGATTATTGTTAGAGATCTATAATGACTTTCTCTCTTTATCCCATTGTTTCCTTTCACCCTTTCTTTGGGAATTCATAGTGGTGATGTTATTTGTGTTTAATGTATATTTGGGATATTTTCTGATGATCCCTTAGTGTGATCTAGGTTTTTTGAGGTTTCCTAGTGTTTGTTTGTTTTATATTTTGTTTCATCTAAACCTTATTGTGTGTAGTGAATCAAAAAGATTCCTTGAGGTGGGGGATCCTCATTTTCTCCTTATTTAAGTGCATATGTGGGGATTGAATGTTTTTTCCTTCCTATTGGAGGATAGTGAGGATTTTATAAACAAATATAATGAGTCGTATAAATCTTAAATTGATGGTAATGGGGAGAAATTGCATGTTTTACTACTTTGATGTTATTTTTAATGATATTATTCTAGTTTTTACAAATATGGAATCATATATATTGGGTGTTGATTTTTGTGATTGGATAGGTTCTAAAATGGGTGGGTTACTAATATGATGGTTTTTTCATGGGATCAGATGTCATAAGTTGTGCAATGTTGGAGATGTGGGATGTAGATGTCATGTGTAATGTCATTTTGATACTCTACTATTGTGATGTGTGGTTTTCATGGTGACATGGATTGGTTGTTGTGGAATTTTGGTGATGTATGGTATATGATGGATGAATTATTTTCTGTTTTGGACTTTTTAGTTGTTCGGGTATACATGGAATAAATTGTAATGCTAAAACAAAATGACATGATTTGGTTAATGAATAATAAGAGGGTGGAAATTGGTATGTGGTAAATGGATTAATTAAATTGTATGATAAATGAATTTGGTTTATATGAATTTTGAATTTAATATATTATTAAGTGGTATTTAGTTAAAATTAATTAAATATGGAAAATAGTGGAACCTTTAAATGAATGTGGGTTTATGTGGATTTATTTGGGGGTTGTGTATTGTGATTCATTAAGTGGTGGCGGCGGTTGTGGTAGATAATTTGTGGTATAATTTTGGTGATTTGGAGTACACCAATGAAGTTGAGATGAACCCATTATTTTGGTATTGTGTGTAATATATATATCATTAATTTTATGTTTTTTCTATAGGTTCCCCACCTGAGTTGGATAAACCTACCAATTCTCATAGTTTTTGGGTTTTGAGCATTTTCCCCAGCATTTATAATAGTGATGATGCATATGGTTGGATAACCCCTATTTCCCTATATTTACCTACAAGTATTTATATGGTTTGTTTTTGGATATTATGCATGAAACATCCTAACTTTTTAAGAAATATTTTTTTCAAAAAAAATTAATTTCCATCAAAACTTTCATTACACACAACACCGAATTTTAAAAAACGTAAATATATAATTAATATTATTTTTTAAACATGACCATTATAACGTAGTTCTTAAATTTTTTGTATTTATATAAATAACCATATTTTTAAAATTAAGTATAATGTTCTTTGATAAAGAAAACATATTTATAAATTAGTACTTAATTTTTAGTAAAGTCTTTATATGTTTCAAAAAGAAATTTTTTCTCCAAAATGATTTTTTTTTATTAAAAATTAATAAAACTAATCTATTTAAACTTCTATAAAATTTATTTGAAATAATTAAATTCATTTTTTAAATCAATATTTCAAAATTAATTTTTACTTAATTCTTGATAATTTTTTGACAACACTATGTTTTTAATGAATGGTGAAAAGTAATGATTTTTATTAAAAAATTTCTATTTTTGAATCATTTGAATGTTATATATTATTTTATTATGGTTATAAAACTAAAATTAGTTCAATTATATTATTATTAAACTAATTTAGGTTATTGTAATCAATTTTATGTTCAATTTTTATATAAAAACTTCTTATACTTATGAAAAAAATTAGAAACCTTCTTTTTCACCTCACCCCTAAGATTATGTTTTAATAAAATTCTAAAAAATATGAATTGAATTTGATAAAATTTAATTCATAAATTTTATCATCATAATTAATATTAATTAATAAGTGTAACATAATTTTGGTCATAATTAATAGTTAAAATAGTAAAAATTAATTACTACAGTTATAGTTAAAACGGGCTTACCAGGGGTACACTAAAATTATAAGGATTTAAATAACCTAAAAATGGTCTAATTTGTATATTTTTAAAATATTTATAACTTATATCATTTAAGGTTCTATAATGGTCTCTTTTAGAAACATTTTTTGTCTCTAAAACATTTCAATATTTTATTCGTTTCAAAAATTTCAAGTGTGCCCTCTCCTCCACTAATAAAAAGACACCCTCTCTCCCCACCTACACACACTTCAAGAGCATTTTGGTTTGGAAAATACCTATAAAATCCTTTAATTAAACCCAAACCATGACCTAGATCCACATTTTTATCCTACAACTATCCTATGAAGGATTTAGGTTTAAACCTAGATTGATTTTCGGAAGAAGAGGTATAGTTCATAACATTGTGATTTCATTTTAATTATTATTATACATCTTTAAAATATTTTTAATTTATTATAAAATAAAAAAATTATTCCATATACCTATATGTTTTTATTATAATTTCATAACAAATATATATCTCCTCTTCCATCAAATGGTAATTGAAATCGTCGATCATTTGTATGGAAGACTGTCACCTCACAAACTAATGAAATTCATTTTCCATCACTGCCTATCACAACTGGATATAATGATGGGATTAATGTTTATATATGATATTAATAATAAAAATACACACCTTCAATTATAATATTACATATAACTTCTTACCTTCCAATCTGTTGTAAAATGATAACATCGCTCATGTCTTAGTGTGGACTATCACCTCCACAAAGTGATGTGATTATTTTTCATTTTATTTTGAAATGGTTGGTAATAAGGATATATTTAATGAATATATATGATATATATTATATATAAATTATTCTATAAAGGCTAAATATTATTTAAATTTATTTTTTTATACGTTAAATAAACGGTAATAACATTTATTCGTATGAACAGCCTATTATCTCCATGTACGATGTAATTCATTTATTTCTCTAAATTTTATAGATAAATATTAGAATATATAGAATGAATATATATTATATTTATATAATTATTAACATATTTGGGTATATTTAACCACAATCAATGCACAAGTACAAAAACTACAGAACAAAAATATACAAGAAAAATGAACTACTTATCACCCAAAACTGTGATTTTAATAAAGAAATGTTAATAAAAAGATGATAAAAGGTTATAGCTAAATCATATATGGTTTTATATCTATCATTATGGTATTTTAATATATATATATATATTAAATCTATAATTATTATTCAAGAGTTTTGAACATGTACAAATAAAGTTGGTACTTGAGTTAAGGGATTTTCATCTGACTTTTAGTTTCGTGGGACATGTGACATATTCACCAGTTATTTATTTTATGTGGTGTATATATAATACATGAATTTTTTTTATGATTATTATTGTGAAATTTTTTGTGATTTACATATCCATATAAGGTTATGTCTTCATGGATTTTATGATTCAATTTTTACCAAAGTGGTAAGGGATTTATGTTGCAATCTAAATGTTTATTGGGATTATTTTTTATTATGATTATAATGATGAAATATTATGATCTATCACTAAATAAAATAATTAATTTAATTATAATTTTATTATTTCTAGAGAATAAATTATTTCCTTTCATTTTCCACTCTTTGATAAAAAAATATACCAAAATAATATTTTTAAGGAAAATCAAATCTACTTATTTCATCGATGAAAAATCATTTCTCTTCCATGTTCATGTTTTCTAAAAAATATAAATTTTATTATTATTATAATATTATTTTTCAAATTTATTTTTATTAATTTTTAATTTTTTATAAAAAAAATGAAAATGAACCGCCTTTTCTCTTTCTAAAATGAGGTACTTTTGTCTTTTTACTGAATAATTGAATGAAATAATTATTTTGATGTGTACGTCATGAATGGTATTTATTGAAAACATTATCTCTAAATGATTTAAAGACTAATTTATATGTTTCCATGGTTATTTTTAAAGAAAATGCTTTCTTTAATTTTTGGTAAATTTATAGATTTTAAATAATTTATTTTGAAGTAAAAGGGATATTTTCCTCAATAAATGTTCCAAGTTATCTTTTAAAATAATTTTCCTTCTAAGATGACATCCTTGGGTGTTACTTAATTTTTATTGGGGATTTGTTCCCTTTATACCATCCTTATCCTTTCTATTTGTGCTTTATGATTTATGATGAAAATATGTTAATGAAACTCATTCATTTTCCATGGTTTGTGATATTTTGTATTGAGTAAATGATTAGGAAATCCATTTCTTTTACATGGTTTATGATATTATGAAATTTTTATGGAATTCATTTCCTTTTCTTAGGATATGAGATGATGAGTTTAATATTATCTTGTGGCACACATTTGTATGATTTTCATTATTTTATTAGTGATCCCAAAATTATATATCCCTCCAATAATTTTCTATATATGGATATCTAATGAGATAAATAGGTATGGTATTAGGAGTGAACCCATTTTCGTAAGTGACTCTTTCCACATTGATATTATTGGGATTGAACCTTAACTACTATGATGGTTTGGCAAGCGAACCCATTCCACTATGATAGTCTTGTACATGATCCTTGAATACTAAGGAGATGATTTTTATGCTTATTTTTATGTCAAAAATATATGTCATATCCCAATGTTTTGTTCTCATTACTCATGTTCTTTGATCCCATTAGGATTGATGTCTAATGAACTTCTAGGATTTATGTCAAGAATCAATATTAATATTTATGTTATATAGGGTATGGGTTTCAAATTTTATTCTCATGTTTACATACCCTTATGCCCATTTTCTGTTTAATTGATCATTGAGATCTCCCTTGTTTCCCCTTACTGAGCATCTGATCTCACCCTTTCTTATGTTTCCTTCCCTAGGTTGTGAAGAAATGTATTATTTATGACATGCCTAATAATGTTTCTAGTTATGAATAATATAGTGAGAGATGATGTAGTTCACTTATTAACAATTTATTTATTTACATCGGTTCCAAAACACAATAAACCTTTACAATCCTCATGTGTATTTTTGTAAAATGAAATGAATATTCATCTGTTAAGATGTAATATCTATTTATGAAAATAATGGTTTGTTATAACCAATTAGTTATGTAATGTGATGAATATGTGATATGTTGTGGGGGGTTATGCATGTTAGGTGGATGGAATGGGGTTAGTGTCCTTCATGTTTAGGATACCCTACTTCCCTAGTAATGTGATGGCCCACATGTCTTCATGTGATATGTGATAAGATGGCCCAAGTATTTTTAGGTGAGGTGTGATTTTATGATGAATGGTACTACCAATTGATGAGAAACTTCTAAATATATCTTATCAAGGGAGAGTTAAGTTGGATTTGCACTCACTTGGTTATACAGGTTATACATTATCTGTTTAAAGGTCATAAATGCAAACAAATACACACACTGCTGCAGGTGGCATGCACTGAGTTGTTTGATGATGTATGGAGGGCTCACAATAATTATGTTCATCACCAACCAAGGTTCAATGAAACAACTACAATTATTAGTATTATTGTGGCCAAACATAATTCCAATTAAATGATAAATGAGCATTGAAACACCTCAATTAGGTAATTCATGATCCTTAGGTGATTAAAGGTTGCAGGTTGCTATCCCAAACCAAGGGGTATGATGGAGGTGATCTGGATATCCCCACTCAATGTATGGTTAAAATACAATATGGATGGGGGCTCTAATGGAAATCTTGGACCTTTAGGTGTCGGGGTAATTTTCAGGGATCAACATGGGGAGGTTATGGAGTGCAATTATGGTCCTTGAGGGCATGCTACAGCTTTGGAAGCTGAAATGATGGCACATATAAGCACGGTGGAAATTGATTTCCAAAGCCGTTGGAACAACATTTGGTTTTACTGTGACTCAACCATGGTGGTTCATACAATTTGGATGGGTCAAACAAGACTTCCATGGAAACTGGTCGGTTAGTGGATAAACTGCATTGAAAATATATCTGCCCTGAAATACATTATCACGCACACCTTCCGAGAGGCAAATTACATTACAGATGGACTTGTAAAAAAAGTTATTTAGAAGAAAGGAGCAGCCACATCAACACTATTCCTCATGACATGGCCCCTCTTCTTACTAGGGACAAATGTAAAATGCCTTTATCCATCTTGTGTAATGTTTTAACATTATCAATATAATATTCTCCATGTTCATTTTTCCCAAAAAATATTTGGATTTGAAACCATGTAATGATGGGGTGGGTAGGGATGCATCTTGACCCATGTTAGTGATGGATGATTTTGCGACGTGGTATGTATAAAAGGGATGGTATCATTTTTCATTCTATGTTAGTGATTGAAAGTAGAAAATTGGTGGGGAATCGGTAGTGGGGTGCCTTTGTTATTTTTATGATACTATGTTACTATATTTGAAGTGTGATTTGGTGAGTGATCTATGGTAAGGCTGGTATTGATTGGTTAACCTATTAGGTTATTATTCGTTCTGATGTTTGTTCACCAGAACATTATTATCATCTCTACACATGTTCACTAGAGACCTTGGGTGTGATCATACTAAGTATACCTTTATTCTCACCCTATTTATATAAAATATTTTTTAGGATTCCAAGAGGACTTTGGGGACTGATCTAGACACTTATAACTTGGGTTTTGGAGTTACTATTGAGTCACTATTATAGTACATGTCTTCCTATATTTACATGGAAACTTTTATTCATATTCATTAACATTTTTCATGCATGTAGGATAGTTTTTGGTTTCTTTTATATTATAATTTTGAGTTACTTGGTGTTTTTTATCCTATTCCCTGGTCTTATTTTTTATAGTGGGTAATGCCTCCCATATGTGAGATTTTTATACCCTCGGTGTGTGTCACTAACTTGGGGCCTACTCGATGTGGGAATCTAGGGTTCATTATCTCTATTCTTTATTTTTTGGCCTAGAAAGGGTACCATTAGAGGGAGGGGTCATGAATAAAATTATATATATGAACTACTTATATATTATATAAGCATTCAGAAAAACACCCATTTAATATTATCTTAAATTTTCTCATATCAATTATCAATATGAGGCTCTATTTTGTGGGTGTCGCATGATGTTATCTCCCCTTATTACGTCCCATATCAGACACTATGATTTGAGTAAAACTGATGGATTTGAACATATTCACTAGTTATGGTATCCTATATCATATACAATGACCCAACTGTAGCTTATGATGTCGTATATCATAAGAAAACACATAGTTCAAAAGGAATATCACCACTTATGATATTTCATATCATCAGAGCATCCACATAACAAAAGATAAACCATATTGCATATACATTTCTTCACTTTCAAATCTTATTTCATGAATCAAAATATATTGTAAAATATGTACACCATTGTTGGGTTTCTATGGATTTAAAGATACTCATTCAAAATAGTAAGAGTTATTTGAAACCACAAACCCAAGATTAAACATTCTTGAAACCAAAGTCTTTTATAAACATAAATGAATAATATTATGTGTACCTTTCACTAAATATAGGTACCTCCAAATATCTTCCTTCATGTTCTTGATGAAGGTCTCTAATAGGTAGTTAAAGGACTTCCTCCTCTATATTGTATCCAAGTGTTTATATGAATCACCCATAATATGGTAAGAAAACTCCTTAATCCTGTGAAATTATATTATCTCTTGAGGTAAATTAAAGGATGAGGAAGAGAGCTCTAAGATAATGAGATAATTGATAAAAGGCTTGATAAAGATATAAAATACATCTCAATTACTGCTGCCTCCTTAATATAAGCCTCAAGACATTACCAAGTCATCTATTTCATTTACTCAAATGTTTAATAATATATGAGTAATTTGTTCTACTTAGATTCTTTTTAAATATTTAGTCAATTACATTATCTTATGTGTTTTATCATATCAAATGTTAATTATGGTAGATTTTTTGGGATTTTATAACCAAAAATCACTAAAAGATAACCTCTAGAAACATCAAGTGTAAAACAAAGCTCTATAAATTTTATAATCCTAATAATCTCATGAAACTGATGTTTTTGGTTTTAGAAGATAAACCACACTTAATTAACTACACCAGATAAGTTCCCTAACAAGTTTTTTCCAATAAACTCCCATAAATGTACCCAAAAAATAGAAACAAACAAACAAGGAATGACAACAATACATTTTACATGTTTTATAAGAAACTACAGTTTCATTTCATTTTATAGAAGAATAAAATATTTTAATCACAATTAGAAAAAATAGTTTATATTTTATCATAAATACAATACACATGTAAAAGTAATCCCACCCCACCTTTATTGTGAGTCCCATCCAGTTAACCAGTTCCACCACCTTCTAAATTTCACAGGGAACCAACCATTGGTCATGGACACCTTCGAAAACCCATATCTCATCCTACATCAACCACTAAGTTTTGAAGAATGTGAAATTATTTATTAGATATTCTTATTATGATTCATGTGTGACCATTTGAAAACCTCTAGTCGCCATTAACATAACCATTCAGAAAACCCTACATAACTTCAACAGAGTGATTTTTACATCTGTTATAACTTTCACACTCCATCATCTAGAAAATGGATATTAAACTCTTGGTTCTATAAAATCTCTTTCAAACCATCATACCACCAACTAGAAACATATTTTAATTAGAATAAATCTATCTAAATCTTGTATTCTAGAATCATAACTTTTTGGACATTTTGAATTGAAACATGGAAGTAAATTTCCCATTTCCTAACAATGTCATTCTTAAATACTAATTTCAATGATTTAAGATTCCTTTGGATCTTAAGAGAATCACGATCATTATGACTTCTAAAAATAACATTCAATGTCATTATTCTACCTTTTGGTTAACAAAGTCCCACTGAGGCACAATGTCACCTAAAACATTCCTAGACTAAGACCTTGGTAAACAAGTCAACGAGATTCTGAATTCCACTGATCCTTTATACCTCCTACTCTCTAACCACCAGCATCTTCTAGATGAAATGATACATCAGGTAGATGTAATTTTTCTATAACTGAACCACCATATTATTAACTAAGTTAATTGATATTTTAATTTCATAGAACAACAACCCAATTTCTTGAATCCATCTATGTTCCTTCAATAAACACATCAGTCAGATCAATTCTTTCTCTTCTTTGGTGATTGCCAAATATTCTTATTCTATTTTCTATTGTGCTACAACCAACTACAACCTATACATATAACTTATTTTTATCCCTTTAATGGTAAAAATAAATACTATTATATTATTTTTTTCACATATAACCACTCCAATTTAGATATAAATATAGCCTTGTAGTATTTAATATGTTCTAAAACACAGGGTTATATCATCTGAACCTTTGAGATATCAAAGAATCAACTTCAAAATTTCATTGTGATCCTTTACAAGATTCTCTAAAAACCAACTGATAACTCCAACTTTATTTAAAATTTATTTCATTATATAAACCATGGAATAAATAAAACATCCAACCACTAATGCACATGGAAATTTTAGCATGTGCGTCCCCTCCAAATCCATTTTTTGGTGCTTTCTCATTGGAAAACATGAAGTGTCAAACCTATAGGGTCGAAAAAAAATTACATCCTATCATTATGAACCTATATATGCTTGATTATCCACTAAATAAGGATAATATTCATTGTTAATATACATAATATTCGTGTTCTTTATTATTCATAAACACCATTTTAGTGCATTTTACACTTTGAACATCATTTCATATTATGATTGTAATACCTTCTTAAAATACACTATTATGTGGTACATTTTTTAACATAATTTGAAGTACCCAATGATTCATCTAATTATACATATTTTAATTAGATATTTTTGGAAATTGATCTACACTCAAATATGAACATGTTTCATTCAGGGATCAATGGAGAATTCATGGAGGATGATGGAGATATTCGGCCATGAAAGGAAGCAATTCTGGAGAAGGCAGATTGGACACCAGCCCACTGATGAGACTTTTGGGCCCAACATACAGGCCTAATTAATCCCAAATTTCGTGGGATTATATAAGACATGTATAGGAACAAATCAATCTTCATGATCCAATGCTAATTCGGCCTCTATGGTGGTCATTGAGGCGGCCCAAGTTAGAGATACAATTCTGGGCCAGATTCTGCGGCCCAGAAAAACATTCCACTAATTTGATCATATCTCGGAATCCAAATCTACAAATTGACCCAAATTGTACATCTGGAGCTCCATTTTCATCTTCTATGGCCTACTATGATTCGTCCATCTAGAAGGTCTTCCAGATGCGTCTGTTCGGTGAAGGAAAGCTGGCTGCCACCTCGGGTCATATGTGGAAAAGTTCAAATTCCACAATCTTTCCACCACCTATGGCCTACCAAAATTAATTTATCTGATTTGTATTGTTGTAGGCTCGACCCAAGTCTCCCAAAATGCCTATTTAAGGAAGTGGTGGTGAAGGAGTTTGTAATTTTGGATGCTTTGTTCAATTGTAATTTTATGCTGCATTTTTGTTGCCTCAAATTTGTCTTTCACATGTAAGTTGTTCAATTCACTTTAGTTTCTTAATAAAAGTTCTTATTCTACTTTTATTCTGTTTTTATTCATATCACTTTCATACCTTTGGATCAAGGTGTGAATTTATTCACACCAACCCTTGTGAAATTATTCACACAACGGTGGAGTGATCATTTTATTTTTGTTGTTTTCTTTACTTCTCTGTTTCCTCCCTCATGAGTCTACTTTCCGCTTCCATTGAAACCATGGGATCAATGGAGGGATAAACCACTTATGGGTTGATCCAAGGGATTAGAAAGGGGCTGGATTGGATGTAATTCATTACCTAATTAATTTATAATCACTTCTTTAATTGGGATTTTTATTTGATGATTTTTAAACTCCATCATCCTTGTTGAATTTAAGGCCACACGCTTCAAGTACTAATACGATCCTTTACCTTGAAGTACTCAAAACTTTGATCCTTAAAGTGTATAGGTGATTAGTATTAGAGGGTGTAGGCATTAAACCAGTAAGTGATGATGTTGTTTTATCTCCTTAAATGAACCCATCTCAAATTTATGAAATTGAAATCATTAAAAAGAAAATATGTCCAATCCACCCCGAGCGATAACCTAGGATCAGCTCATTCTTTTAAATTGAATTCACCTAAATCTATTAGATATTTTTCAAACCCATCCAAAATAAATCCATGTTGGTCACTTCATAGCCAAAAACATTCCATAGAATGTACGTGTCTATAGGTTTCTTCTTAGGTCTCTGTGGATTCGATAACCCAAGATAAACTATAAGGATCGTCTTACCTTCTTCTCTTGGGTAAATTTGAGCGAGAATCACATTTTGGCACCATTGTCGGGGACCCGAGTAAGTCATCTAAACACCCATTCTATTCTCCCCCATTTCTTCTTTTCTCATCCAAATTCTCTTATCTTGTCCCTTTCTCGTTTTTTTTTATTTTGGCGCATGTCCGCCTACACCCGTGATCAATCAAACCGTCTAGTTAGGGTGGATAGTCCTGGGGTTGGGGAGTCAAGTACCCCAAGGGAACTCATTCCATTATATCATAATCTTCCTAATACTTTAGAGTCCAAAATTGAGCCAATTTCAATGGAAGGTCTTCAAAGAAATCAACTCATAAACCCAGGTGGGAACCAAAATAGAAACCCAAATGAGGAAGCCCCAAACTTGGGGAATGCAATTGATCAAACCATGAATGACTACCTCACACCTTCTTGGACCAATTCCCCCTCATGCATTAGACACAATTCCCTAGGGGATTCCAACTACATCTTTAAACCCCATGTCCTAAACCACCTTCCCACATTCCATGGAATGGAGTCTGAGATGCCATACCTGCACATTAAGGAGTTAAATGACATTGTAGAAACCATGTGTCCCCCACATCAACTAGAATCTGCTAAGATGAGGCTATTTCCTTTTTCTTTAAAGTATCAAGCTAAAAATTGGCTAAAAAATTTGAGACCATCATCCATAAACTCTTGGGACCAACTACAAAGATAATTCTACAAAAAAGACTTTCACCACCACAAAACAATTGCACTTAAAAAGAGTATCCAAAACTTTTTTGAAAAAGAGGGAGAGTCATTCTATGAAACATGGGAGAGGTTCAAAGACACTCTAAACATGGTTCCACACCATGGTTTTTCGATTCCTGAACAAGTGAGAATTTTCTATGAAGGGTTGGGTCTGGGGAACAAACAATTCATTGACATGATGTGTAATGTATCCTTTAAAAACAAATCCCCAAATGATGTTTACGAGTATCTAGAAAGTCTTTCTGAACAAAACCAAACATGGGGAACTTCACCTTATTCTGAAAAGACACAAAGAACTACTGGAATTCATACACTTAGAGAAGAGGAAAGCCTTAGGGCTAAACTCACAGCACTCTCTAGGAAGGTTGAAGAGATAGACCTTAGGAAAGTCCATGAAATCCAAACTGTTGACCCTGTTTTCACAATTTGTGACAAACATGACCATAAGACAGACAACTGCCCAACCATTCAATCCATCAAGGATATTCTTTTAGGAGGACCCCCAGCAGAAGTAAATGCTTTAAACTTTCAAAAGACTCAATACCAAAAAAACTTCAACCCAAGGTATAACGACCACCCAGGCTTCTGCTGGAAAGATAACCAACAACCTAGCCAACCACAGGGACAAAATCCTTACCCCCATCAGAACTACCAAATCCATAACCAGTTCCAAACCCAACCTATCCAATACCAACAGCCACCGGTCCATTTTTAACAAACCATCCCACCTCCAAAATATCCCCCTGGGATAAACCAATCTACTAAAGCACCAACCCAAACTGTTCCACAAATCCTACTAGAACAACTGTGCAAACAAATGGAGAGGATGAACTCATAAGTCTCTTCCCTAAAACAAGAACTTCAAACCATCAAAACTGGAAAGGTACCCATGCCTACTCAGGCGGTGCCATCCTCAACTTCAAGGGGAGAGTCAAGTTGTGCTCAAACAACTCATGAACAACTAATTCAGAACCCACCTGAAGATTCAAACTTGGATGAAAATTCAAATGAACCACAAGATCAAACTGAGGAAACTGATAACATTTTCAAGGAAACAACTCTTCAACAAACGACCCACAACCTGCACCATTTCCTCAACGCATGAGGGGGAAACCCAAGCCTGAACTGAGTGAAACATTGAGGGAAATATTCTCACAAGTCATGTTGAACATTCCTCTTCTCGATGCAATCCAAACCATACCTTCCTACTCAAAGTACCTTAAGGACTTTTTCACTTTTAAAAGAAAATTTTCACATAAAAACCAAGTCCTTTTGGCTGCTAATGTGAGTACCACCATTCAAGGGACCATTCCTCCTAAGTTGAAAGACCCGGGTTGCCCTTACATCAATGTTGAACTAGGAGAGAGCAAAGTTGTCAAGGCCTTGTGTGACCTAGGTTCTAGTGTCAATCTCATCCCATATGCTGTCTACTGCTAGTTAGGCCTAGAAGAACTCCAACCCACATCTGTCACACTTCAACTTGCTGATCGTAGCATTAGGGTTCTAAAGGGGATTTTAAAGGACGTTCTGGTTAAGGTTGAAAACTTCGTCTACCTTGCTGACTTCATTGTCCTTGACAACCATCCAAACTTAGTAAATAAGGAACAAACCCCAATCATCCTTGTTCGTCCTTTTCATGAAACAATCAACTCTGTTATCCAAGTTTGAAATGGGAACATGACCATCACCTTTGGGAACATGAGTCTAGACTTGAACATCTATAATGCGAGCTAACAAATAGGGTATTATGAGGAAATTCATGAAGTAAACATGATAGGAAGCATTGATAATGAATCCATGGAACATCAAGGAATATTTAATGAATGTTTAAGTCAGGATGAGATTGATTTCCTTTGTTCATATAAAGGAAGTTTATCTCCTTGGCTTGAATCATTTTCAAATTGCTCTTATGATGATGTCTTAGGTCCAAAAATCAGTGAAACCTTTCAAGAAACCACTTTCATAGAGACCCCTCTAAATTCCTTCCCTAAATCTGATCAAGCCAATATAGTAGCTGAAACTTCTACATGTGAGGAATCAATCCTATCTTAAACTCTAAAAAAAGAAATTGATCTTGATCCAATGTCCCAATCTTCTGCTAAAATTATGAACCAACCTGATCTTGAATTGAAGGAACTTCCTGCTACAATCAAGTATGCTTTCCTAGGGGACAATCAAACACATCCTATTTTCATTTATTCTTCTCTTGAAGCCAATCATGAGAGGATGCTTCTAGATGTCCTTAGGAAGCATAAGAAATCCATTGGTTGGACCCTTTCTGATATTCCTGGGATTAGCCCACTTGTTGGGACTCATAGGATTGTTCTGGAATCTGATTCAAAGCCATGTCGTCAACCTCAACGGCGACTCAATCCTAATATCATGGAGGTAGTAAGGAAAGAACATCTGAAATTGTTAAAAGCCGGTATCATATATCCCATAACTGAGAGTGAATTGGTGAGCCCAATCCAAGTGGTTCCAAAAAAGGATGGAATCACAGTGATAACCAATGAGGATGGAGAGATTCTTCTAACAAGGGTGAGTAGTGGATGGAGGGTCTGCATTGACTATAGGAAACTAAAATCATTCACTAAGAAGGACCATTTCCCCTTACCATTCATTGACCAAGTCCTTGAGAGAGTGGAAGGTCATGCCTTCTACTGTTTCTTAGATGGGTACTCGGGGTACAGTCAAATTGAGGTCTCCCTAGAGGATCAAGGGAAGACTACATACACATGTCATTTCGGTACCTTTGCCTTCAAACTCATGCCCTTCGGGTTATACAATGCCCCTGGAACCTTCTAGTGGTGCATGATGGGAATCTTCTCAGACATGGTAGGGGATTTTCTAGAGGTCTTCATGGATGACTTCTCTGTGTTTGGAGATATTTTTGAGGGATGTCTGCAAAATGTGGAGAGAGTCTTATCAAGATGCGAAGAAAAGAATCTGGTCCTAAACTGGGAAAAATGCCATTTCATGGTTAAAGAGGGACTTGTTCTAGGCCATCTGGTCTCGAGTAGGGGGATTGAAGTTGATAAAGCAAAGGTTGACATCATTCGTCACCTTCCATCACCCAAAACCGTCAAGGAAGTGAGGTCTTTCTTAGGACATGCTGGTTTCTATAGAAGATTCATCAAGGACTTTAGTTCAATCTCCCATCCCCTTTGTGCTCTGCTAGTAATGGATGCTCCATTTGTTTGGACCGAAAGCTGTGAGGGTTCATTCTCAACCCTCAAATCCTCTCTCACCTCTCCCCCCATCATGAAATCACTAAATTGGAACCTTCCTTTCGAACTTATGTGTGATTCCAGTGACTTTGTTGTAGGAGCTGTGTTAGTACAACGTTGTGATAAAAATCCTTATGTCATTTCTTATGCAATAAAATCCTTAAATGATGCCCAAATCAACTACACCACCACTGAAAAAGAGTTACTTTCTATTGTGTTTGCCTTAGAGAAGTTTAGTTCCTACCTCTTAGGATCCCCCATCACTGAGTTCACTGACCATTCTGTACTAAAATACCTCTTCCAAAAACAAGATGTTAAGGCTAGACTGATTAGGTGGGTCCTTCTCTTACAAAAAATTAACCTCACAATAAAGGATAAAAAGGGAGTTGAAAATGTTGTATCTGATCACCTCTCTAGGATGGAATTCAAAGACAACTCAAATCACCTTTCTATGTCTAATTCGTTTCCTGATGAACACCTATACTCTGTGAGTGACTTCCCTTGGTATGCTGACATAGCAAATTTCTTAGTGATAGGAGTCATTCCAAAATTCTTGCGGACTCAAGCTCGAAGGAAATTTCATTCTGATGTTAGACACTATGTGTTTGATGATCCATACCTCTATAAGTTCTTCCCTGACCAAGTCATTAGGAGGTGTGTTCCAGAATCTGAACAAGAGTCCATCCTTAAATTCTGTCACAGTGAGGCATGTGGAGGTCACTTTTCCTCTAAGAAAACATCTACTAAGATTCTTCAATGTGGTCTTTTCTGGCCCACCCTCTCAAGGGACTCCTACACATTTTTTCAAAGTTGTCCTAGGTGTCAACAAGTAGGGTCCATCACAAAAAGGAGTCAAATTCCACTCACTCCCATCTTAGTGGTTGAAATATTTGACTGTTGGGGAATTGATTTCATGGGTCCCTTCCCAAACTCTCAGGGATACCTGTACATACTCTTAACTGTTGATTATGTCTCAAAATGGGTTGAGGAAATTCCCACTAAGTCTAATGATCATCAAGTTGTGATTCGATTTCTAAAAGAGAACATATTTTCAAGATTTGGAATTCCTAGTGCTATAATCAGTGATCGAGGAACCCATTTCTGCAACCACCCATTCGCTTCACTCATGTATAAGTATGGTATTTCTCATAAAGTGTCCACTGCATACCATCCTCAAACCAATGGTCAAGCTGAGTTAGTGAATAGGGAGATTAAGCAAATTTTTGAAAAAACTATCAACCCCTCTAGGAAAGTTTGGTCTGAGAATCTCTTAGATGCTCTTTGGGCCTATAGAACTGCATATAAAACCATTTTAGGAATGTCCCCAAATAGGTTGGTTTATGGTAAGGCATTCCATTTGCCAGTGGAGATTGAACATAAGGCCTTTTGGGCAATTAGGAAAATGGATTATGACCTCTCATTGGCCGGAACAAAAAAAAATAGTTCTCAATGAACTGGAGGAACTATGGATGGAGGTTTATGAAAATTCAAGGATCAATAAAGCTAGAGTTCAAGCCTACCAATCTAGGAATATCAAGGTCAAACATTTTGAACCGGGAAAACTTGTGCTCTTGTATAGTTTAAAACTTCATTTACACCTGGGAAAGTTAAGGTCTAGATGGTCAGGACCTTTCATAGTGCATTATGTGTACCCCCATGGGGAAGTAGAAATTCAAGATCCCACAAGTGGTTACATTTTCACGGTCAATGGTCAAAGGTTAAAACCATTCATTGAATCATTCAATAAATAGGAAATAGAGGTTGAGTTAACTGAGCCAACCAATGAACCAGGAACAAATTAATAGATTTAGGGTCCATGTCGGGCTAACGACGTTAAACAAAGGGATGGATGGGAGGCAACCCATGGTTTTCAAGTTTCCAATAATTTCATTGTTTTAATCAACTTTATATTCTAAATAGGGTTAATGAGACATTTTGATATTTCGAAAAAAATAAATTGTTGACCTGTTCATATATAATGAGTATGGATGGGTACAAAAGGGGAGCACCATATTCATCTGTGTCACGTGGTGTCATCCTTGAGTAATACCTTACCCAGAAATTTAAAAAGAAGACAATGTATCGTCAATTTTTTTATGTGTTTTTAGGTTAAAAAATTAAAAAATATAATAAAAATATAATAAAAAAAAGTCCACGCCATAGGCCGTGGGGAAAACCCCGTCACAACCGGCGAAGCAGCGGGGACTCGAACCCGGGACCGAAGGGAGACAGGGGCACGCACTTACCACTGACCTGTGGCTTCTTGTGCTTCCTTATTCTATAATTTTTATATATATACATATATTTTACTTCCTTTATTATATATATATATATATATATTGTTTTTTTTGTTTTTTTTTTGTTTTGTTTTTCCTTTTTCCACTAGGGAACTTTTCAAGCGACATGGATATCAAAGGAATAAATTGGAGCATCAAGAACTTCAAACTTCAACCACCAGGTGACTTCATTCCATGACCCTCATTTTTAATTTATTTTTTGAACTTTCATTCTCTACCTCTACCCCCTTCTAAATTTTCTTTTATTTAAACACTGGGGACAGTGTTATTTTAAGTTGGGGGGGAGATAAAATAAAAAATTCTTTTGTGTCAAAAAAATGAAAAATGAATTGAAAAAAAATTGTGAAAATGGAAGGAAAAAATTCCATTAACTTTAAACATGGTAATACACATTGGACACTTTGAAACTGAATATCAAATAATTTAGCATACCCTGATTCTGATTTTAATCCTTGTATAATTTCATGATCACTGATTTTGGAAAGTGTGGTTGTCCAATGTGATATTTCATCGTTTATATTTTCCTCCAAATAAAAAAAATATCACAATGCACGTCCCTTGGATAGTGGGGTATTAGTTTGAGTTCATGGGGCCCCCTAAATTTATAGCATAGGTTTGGTGATCATTTTATTTTAATATGAGTATTCAAAAAAATATTATTAAAAAAAATTGCGCGTAGATCAATGAAATGACCTAATGCGTGGTTTTCGGCACTTGGGGATCGTGACTCCATAGTTGTCCGGCCCAGAGTTAGTAATTTTATATCTATTTTTGGTAATTTGAATTTGTTTTTGACTGAGTTAACTAGAGATGATGCCCGAGTATGTGGGCTTCACTTGGTGCTCTAAGGTCATTGAGCCAGGGAGTCATCGGCAAAGTCTCGCTACAGGGGTTGACTCTTTTGAGTGCAACTTCAATTACCATGGAAAAATCGCAAAAACAAAAAAAAACAAACAAAAAATTATACAAAAATAAAGAAATACTCTTCTTAATATTGAAATGTGATTCCACCTAGCACTTTTTTAATTTCCCCCTTTAATAAAGATGAACCCCCATGTCTATTGTGATGCACAACACATCCTCATACTTAATTGATATTGGATGAAATATGGAAATGAATTTGAACAAAGGAATGGGCTTGGGATTGGGATCTGCTTATGAAACTATCTTGTATTAATATATTTTGATGGGTTTCATGATTGTTTGGTATAATTTTTTCTGGTGATCATTGTGTATTAAAATGTTTTTGGAAAAGGGAATTTGAATTTCATATTGTTGAGATATATTTTGCTCAGGACTAGAAAAACTCAAGTTGGGAGGTGTGATTAGCCACTAAATGAGTCTAATATTCATTGTTAATATACATAATATTCGTGTTATTTATTATTCATAAACACCATTTTAGTGCATTTTACACTTTGAACATCATTTCATATTATGATTGTAATACCTTCTTAAAATGCACTATTATGTGGTACATTTTTTAACATAATTTTAAGTACCCAATGATTCATCTAATTATACATATTTTAATTTGATATTTTTGTAAATTGATCTACACTCCAATATGAACACGTTTTATTCAGGAATCAATGGAGAATTCATGGAGGATGATCGAGATATTCGGCAACGAAAGGAAGCAATTCTGGAGAAGGCGGAATGGACACCAGCCCACTGATGAGACTTTTGGGCCCAAAATACAGGCCCAATTAATCCCACATTTCGTGGGAATCTAGAATACATGTATATGAACAAATCACTCTTCATGATCCAATGCTAATTCGGCCTCTATGGTGGTCATTGAGGCGGCCCAAGTTAGAGATACAATTCTGGGCCAGATCCTGCGGCCCAGAAAAACAGCCCACTAATGTGATCATATCTCGGAATCTACAACTCTAAATGGGCCCAAATTTTACATGAGGTTATAAGACATCCGGAGCTCCATTGTCTTCTTCTATGGACCACTCTGATTCGGCCGTCTAGAAGGTCTTTCAGAAGCGTCTGTTCGATGAAGGAAAGCTGGCTGCCACCTCGGGTCAAATGTGGAAAAGTTCAAATTCCACAAGCATTCCACCACCTATGGCCTACCAAAATTAATTGAGATGCTTTGTACTGTTGTAGTCTCGCCCCAAGGCTCCCAAAATACCTATTTAAGGCAGTTTTGGTGAAGGAGTTTGTAATTTTGGATTCTTTGTTCAATTGTAATGTTATGCTGCATTTTTGTTGCCTCAAATTTGTCTTTCACATGTAAGTTGTTCAATTCACTTTAGTTTCTTAATAAAAGTTCTTCTTCTACTCTTATTATGTTGTTATTCATATCACTTTTATATCGTTGGATCAAGGTGTGAATTTATTCACACCAACCCTTGTGAAATTATTCACACAACGGTGGAGTGGTCATTTTATTTTTGTTGTTTTCTTTACTTCTCAATTTCCTCCCTCATGAGTCTACTTTCCGCTTCCATTGAAACCATGGGATCAATGGAGGGATAACCCACTTATGGTTTGATCCAAGGGAGTAGAAAGGGGCGGGATTGGATGTTATTTATCACCTAATTAATGTATAATCACTTCTTTAAGTGGGATTTTTATTTGATGATTTTTAAACTCCATCGTCCTTGTTGAATTTAAGGCCACACACTTCAAGTACTAATACGATCCTTTACCTTGAAGTGCTCAAAACTTTGATCCTTCAAGTGTATAGGTTATTAGTATTAGAGGGTGTAGGAATTAAACCAGTGAGTGATGATGTTGTTTTATCTCCTTAAATGAACCCATCTCAAATTTAAGAAATTGAAATCATTAAAAAGAAAATGCGTCCAATCCACCCCCGAGCGATAACCTAGGATCAACTCATTCTTTTAAATTGAATTCACCTAAATCTATTAGATATTTTTCAAACCCATCCAAAATCAATACAAGTTGGCCACTTCATAGCCGAAAACAGTCCATAGAATGTACGTGTCTATAGGTTTCTTCTTAGGTCTCTGTGGATTCGATAACCCAAGCTAAACTACAAGGACCATCTTACCTTCTTCTCTTGGGTAAATTTGAGCGAGAATCAATGCTCGTATATATGTATTATTTTGATACAAAACCAATTTTTTAGCCTTTCTATCTCTTTTAATTAGTATCCCCAAAATTTTCTCAACTTCCCTAAGATCCTTCATCTTGAACCTTTTGCAAAAAACTAATTTATCCCTTAAATATGTTTCTTTTTCACAGCCAGCAGGATCATTTCATCCACACACAAGAGAGGTATGATGTAACTATTATCCTTGAAGACCATCTTGTGCAAATAATATTCTTATTTTCTCCAGTCAGACCCCTTTTTAGATATAAAGTCATCAAACTTAAGGTTTTATTGCTTTGGAAATTATTGAAACCAAAAATTATCCTTTTCATCTTACACACAAGTATATCATTCTATTTATCGATGAGAATATTTTGATTTTTCATATATATTTCCTCTTATAAGTCATAGTGAAGGAATTTTGGCTTCACATTAATCTATTCTAGATACGGACATCTGAAAACAAATTGACTCAACACTATCCAATTGGTTGTGTGTTTGATAATGGGTGAGAGAATCTCATATAATTAAACTCCTTCCTTTTAATGAAACCCTTTCAAAACTATCATTATTTTTTACTTATTTCTATTATTTTATTCTTCTTTCATCCAAAAGATCCATTTTTTATATAGCACTTTCTTCCAATGTGGAAATTACATTTTCTCTAGGGATTCATTTTCATGAAATGAATCCATATAATCATACATGGATAACCCCCACATTCCAGAATCATTGAGACTCACCGATTCATCTAAGATATATAGATCTCATCTATCAATAAGAAAAAAGTACTAAATATTGGTTCTAAAGATATAAATCATTCATCTGATCTCAGTAGATCTCTATAACTCAACAAATGGTTTTGCAGTTTTTGAAGCGATGACATTCTGAAATTCACCTTTTAAATAACTACCTTGAGCTTCTATAGTTCCTTTTCTATCTGGTACATCCTATATATTTAATGATTCCTCCATACTTTCCATGATCCCTGAAATTTTTGAAACTTTTAACCTTATAGAAATTTTATTCACATGAATTCTCATATATCTATGTGATTCTTTATTATCAACTCTATCATACACTATGTTTAGTTATTTACACAATAACTTATTAAAAAACATTTCAAAATCTAATGATATTCTGATTTTCATTATATTAAATCCAAAAAAAATTAATTTCTAAACCATATAAATAAATTTTATTGGGACCTTTATTATAGTATATCCCAATCAACATGAATATAGGCAAGAATTATGAAAATTATAAGCTGGGAAACTTCCACTAGTTTTCCATACCATATTTATTCTAGAGTCTCATACTCCCGTAGTGAAAAAGAACATTTTTTCACAAGAAAATTTATACAACTGACTATTTCTACCAATATTTACTTAGACATTATGGAATTTATTCTCATGATATAATAATTCTAAGTCAACATCTAGTTCATACACTCCTCTACACTACTCTTTTTTAGTGTTCCTAGAAAATTAATGTTAAACATGATTCCTATTATCTAGTAAAACATAATGAATTACCTATTATCTTATTCTCTACCATTATTAGACCTTATAAACTTAATTGTATTTTTGGTCTATTATTCCATCCTGGACCTCCAAAGAATAAACGCTCTTAACACATAATATTTTTTATTATGGAATTAAACACATACTTTCCTTGTTCAGTCATTGAGGAATATAAAAAATTATTTTGACTCAACGTGAGAACAGGCTGGCATAAGCCCCCAAACATCTATATGGATAATACCTAACTTTAAAGACTTTAATATCTTTTTGTTTATAAAAATCAAATCCACTATATTATTTATGAGTATAAAACACTCATAGGATACCAAATATTCATGATTGAACTTCAATATGACATTATTCACCAATATTAACATGTTATTCTCACTTAGGTTCCCTATATGGTAATTCCATAACTCTATACTTTTAAAGGTAATCATTCTAGCAATTGTTTCTCTGCCAAATATTTTGGGTAGAAATAACATACCATATTTAACACCTATGGACACAAACATGGAACCTCGAATAATATTACAAAATATATTTATGAATATTATTCTAAACCTTACTGCATATAGGTAAATAACAAAAATTAGATTCTTTCATAAACCTGGTAGGTTATGAACTCCTTGAAACTCCAAAAATCTTCTTTATTCATTCAAATATAAATATCTCCTTTCCCCATGATATTGAGAGTTTCATTATATTCTAGATGAAACATTATTAATTTTTAAAACAAATAATTCACCATGAATCCCATATTAACTTTATATTGGAATGAATTATCTATATCAATGATCCATTATTCTCAAGGAACATTACCACTCAGTTGTAAACTTCTCTCACCACCAGCTTTGGTGTTTATTAAACATGAACTTCTGGAAGCAGCCCTTTTAGAATTCACCTATCAAGAGCAATATTATTTATTCTATTTACCATTATTATAATAGTTCAAAAATATTATTTTGGTCCTAAACAATTACCTAAACTTTTTTCCCTTTATCTATATTTGTATTTCATTCGACCTTTCCACTGAATGGAATAACCTATACCTTCTACATTCATTACAGTTCCAGAAGGTTCCTAGACTTTCTTCCACCTGAGCTCTTCACTCAGAATGTGATAATGTAAATCCTCAATAACTTGTTTATTTTTTCCTCAATAATTTATTATGTAACTCACTATCATATCTCATGATTCTAGAAGTGATTAAAATAGCAACAAATCCCACAAAAATTATATGGACTTCACTCTAATGTATTCGAGATGACTCCAAATCATGTCAAGGTAATTGACATTCCCAATGATTGGTATTATTTTCAAAAAACTAATATCGAATAACCTACACATCACCAAACCATTTTTTATTGATTTTGGATTCTCAAACATATATTTTAGGGCCTACATTAGAACTTTGATGGTTTTTACTTCCCAGATGTTGTATGAAACAATTATTCTAGTGACATTTGTATCATACCAAGTTCATTATTACCAATACTTTACCATTATTATTTTTTATTTCTTCTATTTTTAATTCTTTAAATATAACCTTGAGGTCCTATAGGAATAGATAATCCTACATCTACATCTTCTAGGAACTAAATTATGCCCCACCAAATTTTCTAATTTGTACCTTTCCATCTTCCAATTCCATTCCTTCTAAAACAGTTGAATATCACTAAATTAAAAAATCATAGAGATAATAATATTACCTAAATATACTATTTTTGTGTGTAAAAAATATTTATTGTACCATGAAATCTTATACCTCTTATTGGTATTTTGAAACCATTGATCATCGAAGGAAAACCTCCATAAGCATCAATAACAAAACAAATCTATTAACATTTTATAATTATAATAATGTCATGAAACTAATGTACAGAAACATAGAAGAAAAACCACACTATATCAACACCTTCACAATCTTTATAAAACATAACTTCTAGAAAAAACCTAAAAATTTAAACTAAACAAATTTGGAATGACAACAAGAAATTTTACATGGTTTATATTTTAGCCCTACATCCATAAGGGAACACTACCTCTTCCTTTAATTTCATAGAGAAAAAAAATATTGCATTAAAAATCATAAAAAAAATAGCTAAAATTTGATTAAAATTTAAACACACATGTATAATTTGTCACATCCCACCTTTATAATATGGAATAGTTGACAAACTGGTACCACTACCATCTAAAATTCGCAAGGGACCCTCCATTGGTTTTGGACACCTCTTATTTCCCAAAAATTTCCCTACCTCAACTATTGACTTCCAGTTAATGTTAAATTAATTCTCAAACATCCCTTTGATGATTCATACATATCCTTTAGAAACTCTCTAATTAATTTGATAAAGCAATTGAGAAGACCCTATGCAACTTCATATGAGTGATTCTGACCTGATCTATAACATTATTACTCTATCATCCTGATAATGATCACTACACTCTTAGTTTCAAAACATGTCCTCCACACCAGCATACCTCATACTAGACACATAATTATATGAGGCTCAATTATTCTATCTCCTATGTTTTGGAATCACTC
The DNA here is from genome assembly GCA_963277665.1 of Viscum album. NCBI lineage: Eukaryota > Viridiplantae > Streptophyta > Magnoliopsida > Santalales > Viscaceae > Viscum > Viscum album. The sequence continues at coordinate 509,109,878 of OY728141.1, read as the reverse complement.
CTTCGGATCATAAGGAATAAAAAACATGAAAGTATACTTCAAATTTCCTAACACTTTGGTATATTATATATTTTAATGTTACTCTTTAACATTCCATTACTCTTGAGAGTCATAAAATATGAATAACTAATATCATAACCCTTATGATATTTATATTTCATAAACTAAAACATATTAAGAAGTAGTGGTGGGATGTATTTATATCAAACCATATGATATCCCCAAATAAGGCATACATTATAGCATAGTTTTTCATATGTTTCATAGTTTATAACATTATTATATCATATAATATGACATAGCCAAATCATATCATGGTTTATATGGGATTTTGGGAATATCTCCTTCATCCCATGCCTAATCACATGTGTTTAAATAGTGAAAGGAGGTATTTATTTGGGGAGATATTATGTTATATGAGCAACCTATGTGGTCATCCTTCCAGTTCATAATTCCTATACAACTTTAAGAATCAAAATTTTATAATTTATATAAATATAAATTAAATGATATTTCCTCCCATTTATCCCTAATTATTTATCATCTCCCTCTAGTAATGTCCTTTTCTTCTTACTCCCCTTCTCAATGGGGGAACTTCATCAAAAGTGGTAATGTCCCCAATTAATTCCACTAAATCACTTCCACTCTTCACATTTCTCCTTTTTATCCTATTTATTTTTATTCTTCCATAATAATGGCCATGGTGACTATGTTTTCCTCTAAAATTAATTTAATTTATCGTTTTTGTATTTCTATGGTTCCAAATGGTCTTTTAAAGGTTTATCCTTACCCATCTTGGTGTATCAAAAATTCTTCACTCTTTTTACTTCAAATCTAGTGGGTGGATCCAGTAATTATCCTCTATTGATTTAACCTTGAGTTATTGATGTTATTAATCTTAGTTTTTAGTTATAATTAATTTTATAATATCTATCTTTTATGACTCTATCAATTTCCTTTAGTTTATAAAAAAATTATTTTACAAGTATATTTCTTATATTGGAATTCCTAAAACTTAATTATGTGGATAGAATATGCATAAGGTATTAAATAAAATGTCAACTTTGGTTTTTATTAAATAAATTAAAAGAAATATTGTGAAATTATTTATTTTTAATTATAGTGAATTACCATTATAGTTTCATCAAGTTTTTATAAGAATTTTATTATGTTTTTCAATATTTTAGGATACTTTTCTAGTTCGTAAAGAACATGGAAGTGTTATTTTTCTTTATTGTCTTATGTGTATTGGTTAGTTTCTTAATAAAAAGATTTATTTTTTTGTTATATTTATAAAGGTAATAAGTTATGCTTTATATTTTTTTCCCAATTTGATTAACATTTTTTGTAATACATGCCATCGAATTTAAACCCTTAGTTATTTCATAAGTAAAGAGATACTTGTTATTGTAATATATATTGATTATACATTATGGGTATCACTATATTTGGAATGTTATTATGTAAAGGGTTGACTATATAAAGGGTTTTTGGGGGTTTATAATTTTAATTTATTATTGTTATATTAATATTAATTGTATTTTTTCACCTCTATTTACATTTCTTCAGAAACCTTGAGTTACAAGGCATGAGATCTGGGGATGAGTACTATACTAGTGTATGATCATGATTTTGATAGTGGACACAAGTTATGAACTTTCTCTTTTTAGGGTACTTTTCCTCTAATTCAATCTTGGAAGGTTAAAACCAAGTGTTTAGGTAGTTAAATCATATCAGGCATGAAAATTATATGGATACCATTATTATACTATCCTAGATTATATTAAAGGTTCTGGGTTGTTACCATGATGGTTGTTTTTTATCATTATTTATGGTTACCTTATTGATTTTCATTAATACTGATGACTTCTCAATTATATTTTCCTCAAATTATAATTTTTTTAAATCCAAAAAAATGTATTGTTCATCCTTAAATAGGTATATTAACCTTGTAATGGTCTTAATTATTTTCTTATCAGGCTCCCTTTTTTAATTACTTACGTTATTACCTTGAATTATGTTTATTTTCAAAATCACAATTTTCATTTATTATGTTTTTATAATTTTAATTAAATATAATGTTTCTTACAAATGGGAAAATATTTTTTATTTTCTTAATTAGTGTTTCAATTTGGTTTACTTAATCAATTCATCATTTTACTTCAATTTTATGCTTTCAAAGATTATTTTAGAAAGGTATTTTTAACTTAATTATTTTATAGTAAAGTTTTATTTATGGGAAACTCATGTTACTTATTTTTGTAAATAAAAAACATACTTTCATATCTGTAGTTAAAATTGGAATTTCATGGATTATTTTCTAAAGGATATACATGGGGAATGGAGAGGATATATACAGGGAATTATTTCTCACACTGTACATTCACAACTAGTGTGTGTTTGTGTCAATATTATTATATATGTTACAGGTTTAGGTTAAATACCTACTAGATATAATAGGTTAGTTTTGACATATATTATGGGTATTTTGAACATGGAAGGTGAAGATAATTTACTTATCACGTCGAGATGCATGCTTCGGTTTATTTTTTAGTTATGTACTTGTGGTCTATCTCTTTTATTAGAATACCCCATACTCCCATTCCTTTTTACCATATTTTGTCATTGTGAAAATATTATGTGCTTGTATACTATTTTTTATGTTCATGTTTATTGAATTTTATCATATTGGTATGCCTTGTTTGGATGTGTTTTAATTTAAAATTTTATTATTTTTTGTGCATGACTCTTAGAAATCTTGTGAGGTCATACCGAACTTATGGGTGGGATTATGTTTGTAGTTATTGTTTTATTGGGTGAAATAATTCCCAATAGTGTACATTTTGATTCCCTGATACTAGTTGTTATCCCATGGAGATCGAGAATGCACCTCAAGCCTTGTGTTGGGAAAACATAGGTGACATCATCAGTTTACCAAGGTTGTTTCATTACAAAATAATATCAGTACGTATTTGTTTATGGTGGTTGGGGAGTCTAGGTAGAAAATAGAGATAACCTTCATAACTAAAGAGATATGTTATAGTTAATTTTCTGGAAAAAAATTATCATGTTGAGGCTTTAGTTTCTATGGGATATCTGGGATATGTTATTTTGGTTATTGGTTTCATTTTTTGTTCCATTTTTATTGAAATTTCAACATTTATGGAAGATGTATGGGAAACCAATATGTTGCATAGGTAGTGTATATGGGATGAAAACCATGGACACAGGCTTTAAATCTTGTAAATGTGTGGTTCTATTATGTTTTTCTCTTCTAATGGTTATTAATATTTCATATTAATCTCTATGAATTATTTTTTTATATTAATTATGTTTCTATGATTTAAAATTTATTTTACCATATATTATTTTAAATTTTAGATTAATTTTGATGATTTCCATGGAGTGTTATGGTTATTTAATTTGGTTAATTATTATTTTTTATGATATGGATTTATAAGTGGTCACTTATCAAAATATAAATTTATCATTCAAAAGAATATTTATATATTTCTTTGAGATTTTTGTAAAACAATCTATTCTATAAAGGGTACCTAAAGATGGTTTTCAATGCTTTTAAATAGTAATAAGTGTTCTCAATATATATATTTGTTGATATTATAAAATATATTAATTAATATATCACTTAAAACTTTTAAGAATAAGAATAATAGTTTCCTTATTTTTTATAGAGTATTCTATAAAGGTACTTTTAATAATTTATAAAATATGACTTCATGGTTTACTTGTTAAATGATATGGATAAGGTAGAGTATAATATCTTATATAATGTATAGATTTTTAATTTTTGATATTACTATATTTTACATGGGATATTATAGTGTTTTTTGTGGTTTCATCTATTTATTTTGTGTTATAGAATTAAAAATCATGAATTATATTTTTATCATGTTTTTTATTTTTTAATATTTTATAGTATTTCCTCCTAGATAAGTTTTCATGAATTATAAAAAGGGAAGTATGATTAATTTACCAAAATTGGACCCTCTAATTGGATAAATTTTTCATGATTCATCTATCTCACTTGTTCATGTCGTGAAATTTAGTGTTCTTTCTGGACTGGATCAACCTAGAGACTGGGTTTAGGACCTCTATAAATTTAGATCTCTAAATTTTTAATGGAAATAAGGTCTCCATGAAGGAGAATAGTGGATGAAGAGGATTGATATAATTTTTTATCTTATCAAAATTTATAAATCCCTTAATCTTATGTTTTTAACTTTCACCCTCATTGGAACAGGTTGGAAGTGGTGGAATTATAATATTTTTTTTAATACATAGAAGGATCATATATTTTAATGTTTAAATATTTATTTCAATCAAAAAAATTACAAAAAAACATAAAAGTGTCTATGGTGATGGAATTGTATTACTTTGAAGAGAATGATTATTTTTTATTAGAGTATACTCATCACTTGACTAAACTAGCATGACACCTAATTGAGTTTATATTAGATGACATATTTAAATCTTAGTGTTTTTAAAGGTGTATTCATCCTAATATTCATTTTAATGTGTCTTTATTTGGCTTATATTATAACATGTAGGTAGTAAATTATGTCATGAGAGTGGAGTTGGTCATGATGGGAGTGATTAAGACGATTGGTTTTTTCTCTATACCAAGAATAGGTGAAGGTAATTCTAGTTGTGGAAAGATAAAGAAGGTAGAACCCATTCAGATGAGTAGAGGTATAAAAAATACATATCATTTTTTCTCTTCATCTTCTTCCAAGGTTAAATATTTGGTTTGATATCAATGCACTAATCCAAAAAATAATAATATTTTATATCATGTAGCTCCCAAGACATTCTATAGTTATTTCGGTTGGGTAATCTGTAAAGGTTTTATATGATAGCTACATGTAAAAAAGTAGATTTAATTCAACTTTTCCTAGAAATACCATGGGTTAACCTATTAATCCTAGTTCTAATTTGGTGACATGTTAAGGTATTCCTTTCATTTTAATAAGTTATTATTTAATTTTATATCATATTTATATGATATGTGGTTTTATTTAAGTGGTTTAAAATTTAATGTCATGTAATTTATTGGTAATGGAAATTTTGAGCATCTAAATTTAGTTAAATATATGATCTTGTTGTTTCAAACTCCCCATTAGTGTTTTATCTACCATTGAATCTCTCTTTATTGTATAGAGTATTTAGGAATGACCCTTTTTATTATATAAATTGTATATTATAGGAAATATAATTATTTGGGAGATTACCATTGAGTGATTCCTCTCTCCTATTAGTGTCAATTACCCCAAGTATCATCAGGTATGTCCCTTTTATTTGAGAAGGTAGTGGTAAAAGACTTGAATTATTTAATATGAGCAATAATTTCTGGTGATTCTAGATGTACTATTCTATGAACATGACTATTTATATACTAGAGTGAGGTGGGTGGTGTTTGATTATGGTTTTGTTTCTCATATTGATAGTAAGTATGAGTGACACTATCTTGGTCTATACATACCTATAAGGGAATGAAAGGGTCTGTTAACCATTATATTTGGGTTTCCAATACTCTTTGTAGAGGAAATTCCATTATTTGTAATCTAGTCTTAAATATTTTAATTTTTATGTGTTTGAAGGAGTTGGGTTCTGTATTGTGAACTCAATCTCCATGCCATAGTTGATATTTGAGTTATATACCTTATCATGAAATATCTTTTAACTATCTTATTTATTAGTTTTTTCCTCATAATAATCAGTTCTTATAGTTTTTTAATATGTCCCTACTAGTTTTAATCATGTCTTCAACAAGGAAGATAATCCTCATCTCTTCTATGAACAATCAACTTCATAGGGAATTTATGGTAGAATAAGGTGATAAAATGGAAAGAATAGAAATACCCACAATGTTAATTTTCTGTATTTTATTTATTATTTATTATTTAGGGATTCTAATTTGTGTTTTGGGTAATAATTTTGGGTTTTTTAGGGTTCCTAGGTTTCTTAGGTATGGTGAATGGCCTTGAAAAATCCTATGCATTAAATAGTAAAAGGTTCATTCATTTAGGGAGGTAGTATATTTAATGAGAAACAACCATGGTAATATTATTCATGCATAATTCCTATGCAACTTAGAAAAAAATAATTTTTAATTTTTAAAAATTTGAATTTTAAATTGGATTTCCTCACATTCTTACCCCATTCTTAGGACTTCCCCTCCAAGAATATCTCATTGTTCTTACTCCCCTTCTATATGGTGGAACTCCATCAGAAGTTGTGATTTCCCCTCTAAAGTCCACTAGAAACCCCTCTTCTCTTCTTCTTAATTATTCTCTTCCACTTTTCTCTTTTTTTTCCATCCCCATGGCCAGGGCAGCTTGGGATTCATCCAGAACAAATTTAATTTGGATTTTTTGTATTTTTAAGGTTCTAAATGGTAATTTAATGGATTATTCTTACCTATATTGGGGTATTCATACTTCCTTAATCTGTTTACTATGAATCTAATAGTTATCACAATGCATTCTCCTTTATTGATTAAAACTATAGTTATTGATTTTTTTAATATTATATTAAAATTATAATAAATGTTATAATATTTATCTTTAATGAATCTGTGGATTTTTTTATTCCCAAAAAAATTATTTTAAAAATGGATTTCTTACATTTAAATTCCAAAAATCTAATTCCATATAAAGTAAGCACATAATTTATTTGATAAGATAAGAACAATTCTTTTCTTTAATAACTAGAAATAAATTTTATGTTATTATTTCATATGAATTATGGTGAATTATAATTATATTTCCATTATTATTTTATAAGAATTGGAATAAATTTATCTATCTTTCAAGATACTTATTATTATCAAAGAACATGAAAGTGTTGTTTCCTTTAATTGTATTAAATGTTTTGTTTGGTTTTAAAATGTAAAGATTAATTTCCTTTATTATATTTTCAAAGGTAGTAAGATATGTTTGATATTTTCTCCAAATTAGATTATAATCTTTTTTTATAAATTCCTTTGAAGTTAATCACCTAGTTATTTTATAAGTGAAGAGTTTATTGTTATTATAATATATATAGATTAAATATCATGTTTATCATTATATAGTTTATGTGATTAAGTAATGGTATGATTATATTAATGTTGGTTGGAGATGAGGGTGGTTTATAATTGTGATTTATTCTTTTTATACTGATATTTGTTATATTATATTACTCATATCCATTTGTGAGTAATGGGAAACCTTTGGTAGCTAAGTGGGAGATCTATGGATAAGTAGTGAATTGGTATATGATCATACTATAGATAGGGATTGAATTTTTTTTAATTTGATCTAATTATGATATTTTACCTCTTGGTCAGGTTAGGAAGGGTAAAATTGAGTGTTTATGTAGTTGGATCACATTAAGCGTGTCAATTAGATGGATACTGCTATTGTTTTTTCTTGGATTGCCTATAAGGATCCTAGGTGTTCCCATATTGGTTGTTGATTATTAGGTATTGTTACCTTATTTACATTAATAATTATTTATTAATTATCATTAATATTTTAATCAAAGTATAATTTATGTTAAAGTCTGAGAGTACATTTATCTTCCTTAAATGGATTTGTTGTATTTGTATCGATGTAAATTGTTTTATTTGTAGAATACCCCTTTTAATTGAATATGTTATTAACTTGAATTATGATTCTTCTAAAATCCATTATTATAGTTTATTTTTCTTTTCTTTCATTTCAAAAAACTATAATTGTTCTTGAACATAGGAAAATATTTGGAATTTTCTATGTGTTTTTTTTATTTTTTCCCTTAATCAATGAATTGTTTTCCTTCAACTTAAAATGTTAAAATACAATTTTAGTAAGGTATGTTTAACTTGATCATTTTAATGGAATGTGTTATTTATGAAAAATCATGTTATTTTATTTGGAAATAAAAAATCATACTCTCATAACTACAGTTAAAACTAGTATTTCATGTATTGGTTTCTAAAGGATATGCATGGGTCATTGGGAGGATGCCGATTGGGAATTATTTCTCACACCCTATATACACACCTATTGTGTGTATTTAGATATTATGATATTTTTATAGGTTCAAGGTAAATAATTATTTTATATGTAAAATGGTCATTGGCTTATGAGTTAGGTATTTTTATGGTGGAATCTGAAGATCATATACATATCCCATGGAGATAGATTAATCTGTTTCTTTTTTATTCAATTTTTATTACATATTTTTGGTTTATCTATTGTATAATTCCACCTCATCCCCCTTTATATTTTCATCATATTTGGTCATTATAAAAATATTGGATGGTTGGATATATTGTTATTAATGTTTATACATATTGGTTTTTATTATATTGGTATACCTTATTTCAATGCATTTGGATTTAAAAATTACTTATTTATCACGTATGATTTTCCAATAATCTGGTAGGTTATACCAAACATATGGTTGGGATTAATTTTAAATTTATTGGTTTATCAAGTGAAATTATTCCCAATAATGTATATTTTCATTCCACTACACCAGTTACTAGCCCGTGGAAACTGAGAATGTAATTTAAGACTTGTAACGAACCAGCATGAGTGATATTGTAAGTTTACTCGAGTTGGTTTGTTATAGGTGGTGTATAATAAATAACAATAAAATACTGAATGAATATAATAGACAACAAATGATCACAAATTAAGTGTTGCCTCCCAATAAATTACATTTGTTACTCCACCTATAAGAGCCACTATATCTCCACCCCTTCATGTTTCCAACCACTACCTCTACCAACTACAACAAATTCCAAGCATAGGATCCCCCAAAAAAAAGTCTCACACATCTAAATCATCTCATTTCATCACATAATTATCAATCAAAGGTTTTTTGTTTCCATCTATATTAAATTCAATTAGATTTATTTCATTTCATTTATCATTATCCATTTACTACATTCATTCCATTAATTTATGATTTATTTCAACCATCACATTTCATATTTCATTGAACAGCTCACTGGTCATCAATTCCATACCATTACCCAATCATAAATTCATGTGTTTCAACCGTATTATATATTACTAGGAAACCATGACTCAAATGCATCAACTTCCTCTCAAAACCACATCCACCACCACACAAACCTTTCCAACCTGAACCATAACAACACCACCTCAACCCCAATTCTAACCACTTTTTCATATCAATTTGGATTATAGCTACCAAAAATAACCACACCTCATCACCCCATAAAAATCCATAAAAACCAACCAAGACTATTCCAACCATGATTTTAACAACGCAATAAATAAAAACAAACAACAATCACATTAATGAGTCACATTTAGAAAACTCATTTTATTCATAATTTGGCATCTATTAACAATTAAAGAAATAAAAAATCAATATAAATTCTATAATCCTACAATTTTGATTTCATTATGTTTTTAAGTGGTAAAAAAATTTTAAATAGTGATAAAGTAAATTCAAAGCATCAATAACAACAGTAATCTCGTAAATCAACCAAAGTAACAGCATGCAAAAAAATATCAAGGGAAACTCATAAGGCATATGTGAATCATCATTCCCCCTTCCATTTTCATTTAGTTTGGTTACGTATCTTTTTTAGGTAAATTAAAAAAATTTCCTAATGAAAACAAATAAAAAACTCCACATTCACACATAAATATGAATAGAATAATTATTGAATCCCTTAACTCAAGATTTCACAATCTATCACATTTTAGGGGATAGATATGATAATTCTTCCAATAAACCTCCCAGAAACCCTTAGAACCATATGTCACATCAACCCTCCATCAACCACTCGATATAAAACCACCAAAACAAAACTTATAACTATTATAATACCTTTAATAAGATAAAAAACAAGAAATAAATATGTAAAGAGTCATAAAAACAAACCTCGGATCACAAGATCACAACCACATGAATCTAAGAAAAAAACACCAAAGGGGGACTAGAGAGAACCCAACACAAGCCATAAGGTGACTAGGGTTCAAAGAAGGTAATATATTCTGAATGTAATATGAGTGGGAAATCAAATTTATAATAAAATATGGAATAAAATAACATTATCATTCAATAGGTATGGTTACACTTCAACGATTGACTAATCTATAATTTATGACATATTATCCAAATATCTCATGGGTCAAAACCATTTTAATATGTTATATAAAAGGAAGGTTGTAGTGGAATGGGTTCTTCTACACCACAACACTTGAAGAGTCAAGAATCAGTATGCAATCTTTGGTTTTCTCTTTTATACCTAATTGAACCTCAACACATATCATGATGGAATGTTATCCACCATAGTAAAACAGACCCACAAATGGAAGAATCGAGAAATCTTCAACCAACACTACTACAAAACTAGCCTTTAACAGTACCAAAATATAACAGCGCAAGAAAAATGTGCTGAGAAATTCCATCATTGTCAGCACTAAAATAATCACTGATAAAAGGGGCATTTATCATCCCTAAATAAAAGTTATAATAAAGGATATCCTTTATCAATGCCTTTTGTTTAGCACTGATAAAAGCTTTACTGTATTAGCACTTTATTTTAGTGCTGATAATGATGTTTTTTATCAGTGCTTTTGGAGCATGGATAAACATCACTTTTATCAGTTCTTATCAATTTAACTATGTTAAAATTTTCATCAATCTATTTTAAAAAACCCTAATCTACGCTCATTCATCGTGATTCTGAAGCTCTCGTGGAATGCCTCGGTTGATGGCATGATTCCCATATGATCCATCAGATGAATCAAGAATAGAATCCAAAGAATATTATTTTATACTTTTCCTATATTGTTGTTTGATCTTTTGGGTTATGAATTTTTTGTTTTTCTGCTATTATTAACCCTACATCTCATCTCCTCACTCATACCATAATGACTCTTCTAGAGGACCAATATAATTACTTTAGCGAGATATAATCATGAATAATAATTTTTTTTCAGATGAATAACCACACGTAGTCATTTATATTGTGTACAAAAAATATGATGGAGTCCCATGTATGTTCTACAAGGCCATGACTAACTAAAATAATATTTTTTATTTGTTGCTTAATGGTTTTGAAGAAGACCCCTTTGTTTACCTCATGTAATTTCTTTGTGGAGGGTTGTCTATAAAAATATTATTGTAGCCACATCCCTTAAACTCAATTATCCCCATAGACACCACTCATTTAAAAAAGAAATTAAATTTTTTATATTCTATTGGATTCCTAAAGAATTTTTTTCCCTATATTCTATAAACCACCTCTTTATAATATTTGATCAAGGATAACCCCTTCATAAATGATCCTTTTGGTGGTCTATAAAAATATCACTCTAAAATCTTATAAATAGAGTTATACAAATATTTAAAAATTATATATTAATACTTTATCCTCAAGGGTCTCCCACCAAATATGATCTTAATCCCTATGCGTTGATGGATCCAAAGACCATTTAGATACTTTATATACTTTGTTAAAACCCAGATAAGCAAGTTTTATTAAGGCCTCCTCTGAAGAAACATTACTTGGATGGGTATTACATAGTTCCAAAGAACCCAAAAAAAAATTATATTTCATAGCATGAATATAAATAAATATTTTATAACATAATGAGTGTTCCTATTTGTAACATTAATGTTATAATGTCGTTAGAATATCTGTCACATTGAAATGTTATCATGAACCAGCCCGAGTCGACCCTGAACTGGTCACCCAGGCCCGTTCGCGACAAGTCCTGAGAGGCATTCTCGATCCTCCTGATATGGAAACAAGAACTAAGGGAATCAATAGAGTACACAAGGGAATAATTTAACCCATATATAAACAATCAAACAAACATCCAAAATAAATGGATAGCCCAAAATACAATTATATAAAAATAAAAATGAATAATATTTGTACAAGAAACAGAAAGTAGAACTAAACCAACAACTAAACTAACCAAACTCGATAACCAACTAACTCCATGTGACACCGCTGGTCACTCTCCAACACAATGATTACACGTCTCCCAAGGAGATCATACTCAATCTGAAACCTGTGCAAGGGATAAAAACAGAAGAAGACTATAGGCGTGAGTATTAAAACTCAGTAGGTTATCCCGATATTCTATTCCCTATGAAATTCATTTAAAATAAGAGGAACATCAATTTATAGTTTTAAATACAAGATATAAAAGTATTTTTTTCAAATGAGGTTCCATGCTATAATAATTATCAGACAAAAACATTAAAGTTTAATAAACAAAAAATGCAAGTAACAATTTTTCAAAGAGGTGCAACTTCAAAATGAAAATAGTTTTCAAGAGGGATGATTTAACGAATGTACACTTTTAAATAAATAACACACTACTGAATTTACCAACCAAACACACCGTATGCTGATGATGAGTACAAAATAGTCAATGATCACAACTCACGGGAACACCCCTAGGAACTAGTTAGTTGTGAGCCCCAGGTACCTTGTATCTCGTTGAATGTAACCATAATAAATATCTTTTCTTGTGTACATGATCCACTAGTAGGGAGAATACCCATAACCTAGTGTCCCCCCAATATCATCATCATCGTAGTTTAGTTAGTGTTTTCATCTTCAATCTTGTTACGTGAAACAGGGGCCAAACCCCACGGAATCACTATCATACTAGTACACGTCCGCCCACCTAGATACTCGAGATTCCATTTAGTGCTCAATCAAGTTATACATATTGTCAAATAAAATTTTCACATAACAATTACATTACCAAACCATAATCACACAAATAGACCGCAAGAATTCGTCACATTTCTTTCACGAATCAATAAACCACTAAAAAGTTTCGTAGAACAATCTCAAGGTGTATAAGGAGGCATTGCACAGAAAATCCATTCAAAAATGATATTTTATGGCCACAAACCAATAAATAACATATCATACCAGATTTTGAAGCCCCAAAACCAATTAATAAATCAATTTTATGTACTATAAAATGGATTCAGAAGATAGAACATAAAATACACATGGAAACCATTTTTTAAAAAAATGCCAAACGGGCCTTTGAGGCTTTCTCAAAACTAACATTTGACATAGGTATGCATTTAAGTTTTATTAACAATGTGAATACACACCATTTAAATCATAAAAACACATCATAAATCGCTTATAATACTCGTGTTAGATATTCAAAACATAACCATTTTCATAAATATGTGAAACAGTCCATTTTCAGGCAACTCGGGCCAAAATATGTTGTAAACCAAAACTCATTTGTTTGTAAAACCAAATAAAAATTGTAAAGCCATATAAAGACCTAAAAATAACATTATTAATTCTTCCAATAAATTTATAAATCCAAAAAAATAATTTTTAAATCACACTTAATAAATAAAATCCAACTGGACAATATACCGAACACATGACATGCACTTTTGAACAAAACAATTTATTTTAAGAACTTAACAAGGAATAAAACCCCAATTTCATTAAATATTTTATTCAAGATTCTGAAGAATATTTAAAATACCAGAAACCAGGTTCTCAACCTCACAAAACAAGTGTGAAAGATAATGGAACATTTAAACAAACACTTGGTGTGCACTTTCATGACAAAACAACAATACCTTCCACAAAACAGGGCTTAAACAACCATTTTGCACACAAAGAGAATTATAAAAATGATTAAAAAATAATAAACATATATATCAGTTGAGTAAAATATTAAAATGATGAAACTTTAATGATAAAGGCATGTTCAAGGGATATCCTAACTCAAATCCTTGGCGTAATGGAAATACACACACGAAATCACCCGTCGCGGGATTATAAACCCTAAAACTATGAAGAACAGACCTAAACAAACAAAAAACCCATCAAAAAACATTTTATAATATAACCCTAGGTATATCATGACTATGGTAAATTATAAAACCAATAAATAATGAAAGGAGGAAGAAGAGGGAGGAGAAAGGAGAAGGAATCTCACCTTTTCAACTAGAAAACTATTCTTATTCTATTAGATCCGCACCCTAATATAAATGTAAATGGCTTGAAACTTCTTGTAGATACTAATACGGTATGGAAGAACCATATAAAGAAGATTCATGGAAAAAATAGTACTAATTGAATTATATATTAATGATACAATTTACCTTGTAACTTTTGGATGATTTGAGAAACATTGAGAATGTTTCCCCACTTGGAGACTATTATGAGCTCCAAAAAGGGAAAATATATAATTGGGGTGGTTATAGAAATATTGGGTTCGTGTGGGAGGTGGAATCACCAAAAAATATCAAATATTTAATTAGATATAAAAGAAACAAATTATTTTTTTTAAACTGGAAATGGTCCCATGGGCTGGCCAAATACCTAAATAAGTACCCTCAATTCACCATGATTATGAATTCTTAAGCAGTAAAAAAAGGATATTTTGATTTTAATATATCAGTTGAGGCCATGTGGGTTGTGAAATGGGTGAAAAGGCTGAAAAACATATGAGTTATAATAGAAACAAATTTTGTTCTTAAAATTGTAAATGGGCTCACGGTTGGCCTAAATCACGAAGTAACCACCCTTTCTCCAAAAACACCTAAAAAGCAATGGGGAACCCAAATTAGGGTGGTTAGACATAGATGAAAAAAAATCAATATTCAACTCACTAAAGACCCATGAAAAGGATTGGGATTTCAAATGAACCAGGTCAAAACAATGACATGAAAAACAGGTGTGACAATACTCCCCACCATTAAAGATTTCCGCCCCTAGAAAGCCATAACATGTTAATGCTTCCAGAAAAACACATAAGGATTATATATCAACATGATACAACCTATAAATCTAGTTAAATATCATTTTACATCAACATAACTTAATCCTCTTTCCTAAACAAAACACCAACTCACAACCACTTTGTGAAAATCAATAGAAAGGTCAAGCCACAACCTCCATAACCAAGTCAAGAACCTGATTGTCGGGCCTTCTCCCAATGAAACAAACAATCACCCAAAATAAATAGAACTCAATAAAACCAAGGAATATAGTGGAGTACATAATGTACTCCCCAAAATTAATAAACATCTAGAATTAGACATGTTCATAGGATGAAAAATCAACGAGACCTGTGGTGGGTCTCCCCACCATTAGAACCCAACTAGCAATAAAAAACAATAAATCAACATTACCTCACTTTAAAAAGTCCAACAAAACTCTCCCAAAAAACCCACCAACCCAAGTTAAGAGGGTTACAACATGAAAATATTAACCACCTACTCCTGAACGAAGAAGACAAGAACTGGGCCAACACTTTCAGCACGGATCCGGACCCACACCACTTGGGGAGGGGAGGGAAGGGGGTCCAATGATTTGGCCACTGGAACCACAAAAGAAAACAAGGAACTACCCAAAAATCAACACCTACGAATAGGTAACACCAAGACCGCACCCGATTTACAGAGGCGCTCCAAAAAGGGACATTGATCAGAAACCCTCATCCATGAAGGCATAACCATAGACACTGTGTGAGGGGTAAGTCCACCACACTTGTTGTGAAAAATGGAAATTCATAGTAATGAGGAACCACAATATAGACATATAAACTACCTTACCACAATGGTAGAGGCAAGATCCTAGTCAAGCACCCCACACCGCTGTATATTTCCTAACTGCGTGAAAAGATTCACTCTAAGTCCTATGGCTGGATCCCTAAATCATGAAGCATCTGCTGCCCCACAGTCAGGTGCTAAGTATCACACCACTAAAAAAACTGACATGTTCAAGAAAACACTTTAATATAAATAGGAAATAATATATACATATCAAAATTCTATCTCAATCAGAATGAAGAATAATGGACAAAGAATACAGTGAAAAGCATCAACATCAACGAACACAATTACTATGTCCACAAGAATTATCACAGACTAGAAGCACTTTAAATCGATCCCAAACAGATCTCTATTTAAACTAACAGGATGAGGAATTATTTTAGGATGTAGATCTATCTTTTAAAACATGAGAAAGAATCGTTCGGTTTATCAATTGGAAATCTTGCAAACATAGAACTATCTGTGGCCACATCACAACATCCAACACATCTTTAGAAACCCACTGAATATTACTCCAAAACCCAGCCACCAAAAAGATCCCATATCAAGATGCAACAAGAGTATGAATTATAGATCATAAGTAATCATATTAAATATAAAATACTTCTAATACAGAGGATAAACCATCCACATAACCGTCAGATAAAACAAACACCACAAATTTTTCAGCTAAAAACACTTTTAAAAAAACAAACTTGGTGGATTTCCACATTCACCAATGATGTTTCATAAAGTCTCACTCACATGAACATTTACGTTCCACCCCAGGCACTCAAAAACAATTCCATATAGGACATACTTCTAGATATTAATAAAACCATGCATGTGAGAACCCATGAAAACAATAAAGGCTAAAACAAAACAACATCATTCCAAAAAACGTGTACCGTCAAAAGGAACACCAACCACCAAGTCAAAAAATGATTTTCATATTACACAAAACAAACCAAACTTCATCAAGAAACATTTGATTAAAAAACAATCCATTTAATTTAAAAGAAGTTACAAAAACAACCAATCTATTCCAAATATCCCTTTCCCATTTTTAAAAAAAAATCAGTAAGGTCTCTTTTCATAATCTGACAACCACAAAAGCCAAAACCCCTTTCAAGAAAAACACCAGCTATAAAAAACCGAATTTCCAAATCTTATTCATCAAATTCAAACACTTTTCAACAGCCCAAAACACCACATTTTAAAAAAAGTTTCAGAATTACTTTAAAATGATTCACACTTTCAAAACATTTTATTTCAACAAACCACAAGTTTAGATTAGGGAAAATCCAATCCCGTTAAATCATTTCCACTTCCTCCCCAAAATTTGTTTAAAAAACACAACCTTCTCAAAACCATTCTAATATTTAATTTTTGAAAAGCCCTTTTCTACTTTTCCAAATCCAATCCTTCCTTTAAAACCCATTTCCATAATTCTCACACAAGGATTTTCAAAACAAAAATTCATAATTCATGAAAGGTCCTAGAAACACACAAAAGGGAACTAGTGTCAGTGGGTGACTTGACCATATGGTTGACATCCATATGTCAAACACAACACCAATACAGAGAGACTTATTAGGACCATGTCCCGGCTCCACATGGCTTACCAGGCCCTGAGATCTCACAGATGCCATTATTCAGACTCCCCTTGTCATATCCCAACACCAAGCAATCAGCAAGAATAAAAGACACTAATAAAAATAGACTTCCCATGGAAACCTGAGGATTAAAAACAAGAAAGAGTTTGTGAAACTCTTCCCGCAATTACCCCTCAAGTCCCAAAAATCCTACTCCATATACCTTGACATCCCCCAAATAACAAGGGCGCTCAAAAAAGAATGTTCTATTAAGAGCCAACCTCCCTTTGATACCATTTTGTCACGAACCATCCCAAGTCGACCCTGAACCAGTCACCTAGGCCAGTCCGCAACAAGTACCGAGAGGTGTTCCTGATCCTCCCAAGATGGATACAAACACCAAGGGAATCAATAGAGTACACAAGGGAATGATTTATCCCACATATAAACAATCAAACAAATAGTGGAAATAAATGGACAGCCCAAAATACATTTATATAAAAATTAAACTAAACAATATTTGTACTAGAAACTGAAAGTAGAACTAAACCAACAACTCAACTGACCAAACCAGATAACCAACTAACTCCATGTGTGTTAGGTCCACAAGGATGAATACCTTGAGAGGGGGGTGAATCAGGGTATGACTAATTTAAAATTAATGTCCGTTCTGATCTTGTTTCGCTATTAAGAAAAACACTCTTCTCTCTCTTTCATGTTGCACACTATTAACAGAAAGTAAAGAAATCACATGACACAACAATTTTACTTGGTTCACCGCTAAGGTCTACATCCAAGGAGAATACGCCGATAGTTTTCTGGTTGTACCAAATTCCACTATACTTCACTAGCTGTGGATTATAATGTTCGGGTACAGTCACTCTATCCCAGGCTCACTGCCTTTGCAAGGTTTAGGGTCAGCTCACAACATTCCCAAGGGTCACTCCCAATTTCTCTCTCTCTGGCTCACTTCCGGTGGAGAGGATCACCTTTTTCCTCTTTCTATGCTCACTACACTTGGAAGGGAATCCACTCACACTTTATAGACATGTAGGTCTCTTCATTATCACTAATGAATGCATCCTAAACTGTTCATAGATGCTCTGTTGAAGTACAACTTTCATCCACTGATGAATACCTCTTTGCCTCTTAACCACTGGACAATTCACTTTGGAAACACCTTCGCAAAGCACCCTACTTCGCTAGACTCCCAATTTCGTGAATCTCAAACAAGCCTTCGCGAAGCTCCTGCCTTTTCTTGAAGCACTCTCGCGAATCACTACCGCAAAGCACTACCGCGAAGCTCAAGTCATTGCAAAGAAACTTCCCTTACGAAGCTCACTGAGCCAACGCAGAGCTCATGACTTTCGCGGAGCTAGAATAGCCGCCGCGAAGATCCTCTTTCGTGAAGCACACTTCCTTCATGAACTTCCTTCGCGAACCGAGAGAAAATTATTTTCTCGGAAAATTCTCTCTACTTCTCTCGAGGGGGTTGACCTGTATTTATAGGAGATTCCACCGACCCTCGACCCTTCCGCGCGAAGTCAACACCATGTCATCTCAAATCGCGAATCCCCAAAGTTTCCGCCAGAATTCTGTCCAAATCGTGAAGCACCTAGGCAATTTTCGGATCGTGGATCTCGTCGTAATCGCAGAGCATCCCGTCATTTACTTCGCGCCTTCGCCACAAATCTCCCTTGCAAATCCCTTCACCGTCGAGATGTGCTTCAACCTCTACCGTTCGCGAATATTGTCGTAATCGTGAAGAATCATCGCCTCCATTCTTCTGGTCTTCGTGAAATCCAAACCATAAAGCCTCTCTTCGTGAAATTCATGTCATTGCCATATTTAATTATGATCTTCATGGAAATCCTATTTTTTTAATGCTCATCAAACTCCAAATTTTGGACCCCAAAAATTTGGAAAACACTGGGAAACGGCACCACCTTGTACTACTCTTTTTTACCGCCTCCAGATCATCCTTTCCTTTGTCATCATTCTTTGTCAACATGGATTTCCAACAAATTCTCTGGAACTCAACAATTCTCCATGGAAACCTACTTTTTCAAAATACACAATAAACCCAAAAATACAGCAATGTTACCTTGAGGGATTTTTTCCCAACAATGTGACACTACTGGTCACTTTCCAACACAATTATTACACATCATCCAAGGCAATCATACTCGAGTTGAAACCTGCACAAGGGCTAAAAACAAAATAAGACTATAGGCATTAGTATTAAAAATTAGTAGGTTATCCCGATATTCTATTCCCAATGCAATTCCTTTAAAATAAAAGAAAAATCAAGTTAGAGTTTTAAATAAAATATATGAAAGTTTTTTTTCAAATGATGTTTCATGCTATAATAATTATCAGACAAAAACATGCAAATTTAATAAACAAAAAATGCAACTAAGAATTTTTCAAAGAGGTGCAACTTCAAAATGAAAATAGTTTTCAAGAGGGCTGCTTTAAAGAATGTACACTTTTAAATAAATATCACACACTACTGAATTTACCAATCAAACACACCATATTCCAACAGTGAGTACAAAATATCCAATGAGCACTACTCGTGGGAACACCCCTGGGAACTAGTTAGTTGTGAGTCCCAGGTACCTCGTATCTCGGTGAAAGTAACCATAATAAATATCTGTTCTCATTCACACGAGCCACTAGTAGGGAGAATACCCATAAACTAGTGGTCCCCCAACATCATCATCATCATATTTTAGTTATTGTTGTCATCATCAATCTTTCTATGTGAAATAGAGCCCAAACCCCACAGAATAACTAGCATACTAGTACACATCTGCCCACCTAGATACTTAGGATTACCTTTAGTGCTCAATCAAGTTACACATACTATCAAATACAATTTTAACATAAAAATTCCATTCCAAAAACATAATCACACAAACAGCCCGCAAACATGCCTCACATTTCTTTCACGAATCAATAAACCATTAAAATGTTTCGTAGAACAATCTCAAGGAGTATAACGAGGCATTGCACAGAAAATCCATTCAAAAATGCTCTTTTAAGGCCAAAAACAAATAAATAACATATCAACCTAGATTTGGAAGCCCCAAAACCAATTAATAAATCAATTTCATGTACTATAAAATGTCCCCAAAAGATAGAACATAAAAGACACATGGAAACCATTTTTTCAAAAAAATGCCAAACGGGCCTTTGAGGATTTCTCAAAACTAACATTTGACAAAGGTATGCATTTAAATTTTATTAAGGATTTGTATAAACACAATTTTCATCAGCAAACCACAATCCTAAATCTCTTATAATACTCAGGTTATATATTAAAAACATAACCATTTTCATAAAGATGTGAAATGGTCCATTTTTAGGAAACTTGGTTCAAAATATGTTGTAAACCAAAACTCATTTGTTTGTAAAACGAAATCCAAATTGGAAAATCATATAAGGACCAAAAAATATCATTTTTCATTCTTAAAATACATTTATAAATCTAAACAAATAATTTTTAAATCACACTTAATAAATAAAATCCAACCGGGCAATTTACCGAACACATGACATGCACTTTTAAACAAAACAATTTATTTTAAGAACTTAACCAAGAATCGGACACTAATTTCATGAAATGTTTAATTCAAGATTCTGAAACATGTTTAAAATAACATAAAGCAGGTTCTCAACCTCACAAAACAAGTGCTAAAGATAACGGAACATTTAAACAAACACTTGGTGTGCATTTTTTGGACAAAACAACAATACCCTTCACAAAACAAGGATTAAAGAACCATTTTGCACACCACGAAAATTATAAAAAGGATTAAAACAATAATAAACATATATATTAGTCGAGGAAAATATTGAAATGATGAAACATGAATGATAAAGTCATGTTCAAGGGATATCCTACCTCAAATCCTTGGCGTAATGGAAACCCACACACGAAATCACCCACCAGAGGTTTATAAACCCTAAAACTATGAAGACCAGACCTAAACGAACAAAAAACCCATAAAAAATTTTATAACAGAACACTGGGTTTATCATGACTAGGGGAGATTATAAAATCAATAAATAATGAAAGGAGGAAGAAGAGGGAGGAGAAAGGAGAAGGAATCTCACCTTTTCATCTAGAAAACTATTGGAATTCTATTAGATCTGCACCCTTATATAAAAGGGAATGGATTTAAACTTATTAGAGAGACTAATAAGGTCTGGACAAATCATGGAAATAATATTGATGGAAAAAAGAGTATGAATTAAATTATATATTAATGGTACAATTTACCTTGTCAATTCTGGACTATTTGAGAGAAATTGAGAATGTTTAACCAATCCGAGACTATTATGAGATCCAAAGAGGGAAAATGGATAATGGGGGGATTATAGGGATATTGGATTCGGGTGGGAGGTGGGAGGTGGAATAATAGAAAAATAATAAATATTTTATTAGATATTAAATAAACAAATTATTTTTTTAAAACTGGAAATGGGCCCATGGGCTGGCCCAATACCTAAATTAATTACCCAAATTAACCATGATTATTAATTATTAATGGGTCTTAGAGGATATGTTGGTTTAAATATATAAATGGAGGCCATGTGGGAAGTGGAATGGGTGAAAAAGGCTAAAAAAAGAGTTATAAAAGAAATAAATTTGGTTTTCAAAATTTTAAATGGACTCACGGTTGGCCCAAATCATGAAGTAACCACCCTTTCTCCAAAAAATCCTAAACAAGCAATGGGGAACCCAAATTATGGTGATTATACATAGATGAAATAAAAAACTCAAAATTCATCTCACTGAAGACCCATGAAAAGGATTTGGATTTCAAATGAACTAGGTCAAAACAATGACATGAAAAACAGGGTGTGACAAATGTTATATGAGTTACCCAATATAATGAGATCCATGAAATGTAATGGAAATATTCATAAAAATATATCTAGTGTTCCAAATTTCATTTTTATGATTGGGAAAAAATTATGTTTGACTATTAGGTGTTGGATGCTTATATGTACAACAAAATTATTCTCATTAATCTTAAAACTTGTAATCCCCAAGAAGGGGGTTATGTGGACTGACCTTGAAATAATAATCCCTTTTATTATATGTGTCATTGGGTATTTATAACTATATATGTGTGTATTTAAATCTATAATTGATTTTATTGATGATGTATATTATAATCAACATAAATTGAAATTTTCATGTAAACTGTGGAAACATATTTTCATGGTGTGTTAAGATAATTTGAGTTTTTCATAAGTTATATGACATTAATTGACTAATTACAGAAATAATTTTTTTCTTTAATGTTATGTAAGATGACATGTTAAACCTTTTGTTTGAAATTTAACTATCTAATTAAATCCATAACCCATGTAGTTCATTGACGAGTTCATATTATAAATTCAAATAAAGATACATCACCAATATAGGTTAATAAAAAAGTATGAAACATTTATTAAGAGATATAATTATAAAGGTATTTCACAGAATATTAAGATTTCATATGAGTTGGTTATCATTACGACATTATCTTATTTATCTATGGGTGTCTTAATGTATTTCTATATTTCAATCATGGCCTTTTGGAAATTTATACTAATCTAACTGAGAAATTTTCCAATAAGGTCACACAATAACTCAATCCCCAATCTTAGGAAATTTTAATTTAATTTAATATTAAGAATAAATATTATTCTTGATTTTAATAAAAAAGCATAAACCATAATTGAGATCTAATATTGTAGATATAATGAAATGAAAACATAAAGTTAGAGTTTAAAAACTAATTCTTAGGATGTTCATGGAGCATGATGACTTGGATAAAAAAAAATTGGTCCAGTAGCCTCATATGTACTCCTCAACCTTGGTTTAAATTTGTTTTTTTGTCTTTTGAACCAGTTTTTTTTTACCCTGATATGTTCATTTTGGTTGTGTTTCAGATTGATTCTAAACCTGATTTTATGATTTTTTGGTCCGGTTGTTTTGGCCTACGCATGAATCTTCTCGATCACCGTAGCCTTTATTAGTACCTCAAGATATATCAGAATTGTAAATGGGGTTACTTGGTACATAATTTTTGGATCAAACACTATCTCAAAATTCCTTGATTGGGACTCCTCATTAAGGAAAATATTTGTGGTGTAAAGAAAAATATTCCTAAATCAAACCCCAAGATCCCACACACTCAAGATGTATTATTTAATGGATATGAACTCTTTCCACCTACCTACCTTCTGTTACAAATAAATATACTTATAATGTAACTACTTTATGGATTCATACCATGAGACCTTATACTCTCTATGATCAACAAGAAAATGGAACCACTACTGCTGAACAACACCTCTCCATTGACCAACAAACAGCAGGATCTAATGATTTGGTATACATATGGATTAAACTAAAAGTTATTTAGATATCCCATAACCACTACTTTGTCTCTTGATTAGATAAATATCCCTAATACTTCTCTATGCTCTATTTTTTTACTCATGCAATGTATTTCTACAAGATTAATCATCCATTGTTTGGTCAACTCACCTATGGTCAATCGAAGCATCCTGTTGCACCCCATAATCTTGAACCACATATGGATGACACCCACCATCCATATATAAAACCTAGAAGAAGGAACTCATAATCCTATAAAAAATAATTTACTTAATTTCATTGAATTAGATTCATTTTAACATTCCCAAAATCACCTCAATTCAAAAATAGGTAAAAAAAAGTATGATTCATGTATCATTCCAACATATACCTATCCCAAAATTACAATTATCTCACTTTGGACATTTAGTAATATTAAAGTACTTGTGTTGGATCATAGGGTTCCCTAAACACCTATATTCTAGCTGGTCTCCCTTGATAAGTCACATGAAAAGTTTCAATAATATTATTTCTTTAACAAACCCATGTAGTCTGGACCAGTTCCTAACTCCAAAATACATAAAAAATCTCATACATATATTTTATAGCAATCATTAATTAAATTCCCCCACATAAAACATATCCTATAATGGTAATGAAGGTGAGAGTAACATGAGAATCATGCCTCCAATAGGACATAGGTTGGCATCAAGCACCAGGGGTATAGAAACACTCATATGGGAGGCATTAACCATATAACCCCATTAAAAAGAGGAAACAACCAATAAAATCCTTGTAAAATAAAATAAACCAAAACCATAATGTATTTAAATATTATAAATAAAAAATTAATCTAATATAAAATACTAAATTCAATCCCTATGGAAATGAATCTAAGAGCACCAATGACTCCGAGGAGAATGTATGATCTAGTCAAATTGATAACACTCTCCTAGAAACCTAAAAATCGATTCATATATATAAGGGTGAGAATAAAATTATATACTGTAGGATACTCCTTAAAACCTCTCATAAAATTTATAATAATCATACAAATCCTTAGTGAATAAACACATGAATCAACTCATTACCTATGGTAGGTTAACTTTAACCCATACTTACCAAGATTGACTAACCTAATAATTATTCCAAGAATAGTAGTATAAAAATAAATAATATATCAAGAAGGTAACCTTCAACCACTTCACCACTAATCTATTCACTCTCATACCTTAAAGACATACATCCTTTCCAACCATACCTTCTATTTCCACAAATACATATAACCACATACCACATCACATCCATAACCATGTCATCATCACTACATATCTCATCACTTTAATATAACCATATCATATCCACAAGAATTTTTATCTATAATATCACCACATAAAATCTTCACATAACATCCACCTCATAGTATGGTAATGTGATTATAAAAACATCAACCTACAACCCTCCTCCTTCCAAGAACATCTCCACCATGAATCTATATCACAACCCCACAATCTTTGCATCGAATATATATGTACTATAACCTCAACCCATTAAATCTTGTGCATATATATACTTATATTTAGCCATAAAAATGTGTATATGTTGGAAGGGGGTGATGAAGGAGGAGTATTCAACCATTTGTTCCCTCTATAATCATGATGTTTAGGAAAACACCTAGAACCCATGACCTCATATTGAAAATAAATTATGTTACCTAACTCATCTAGTGGTTTATAAGGAATAAAAAAATACATAAGGAATATTGTAAACAACGAAAAATACCAATATAATGATTGAATCTGAACATGTTACATTTATTACTCCACTTGAAACTTTTAATCTATCACCACCTTTGCATACTGACAATTATTACCTCTACTAACCACAATAAAAACAAACCACATGATCCCCTAAAAATTATACCACACATAAATAACATCCCATTTTTTCATGCCATTTTCAATTATGATTTTATCATTTACTTCCACATTATTTTAAATTATACTTATTTCATTTAAACCATATTTAACCATTAGACACATTAATTATTTTCATATATATTTTATTACAGCCATACAATTTCATATTCCATTAAATAGCTCAATACTCGTCAATTTTAGTTCATTACATATTTATAATTTCATGTATTTTAACCACATTCCATATTATTAGACAAATATTACATGACCACATCAACTTTCTCTCGAAAAAATCTACCACCATAAAAACTCATCAGAAAAACACCACAAAAAGGCCACCATAGCCCCAATTTTAACCTATTTAACATATCAAATCGCCACACCGTTGAAAATGATAACCACACCTAGTCACCCCATAAACTACCTATAAAACCCAACTAGGAAAACTCTAACCATAATAAAAATAACACCCAAAAAAACAAATAACAATCACAGCATTTAACCACATCAAACAAACTCTTTTTAATCATACTTACACATCCATTAACACTTTATTCAATAACACATCAATATAAATTCTATAATTTCAAATCCCCCATTTCTTTACCTTATTTACTTGGTTACCCAGTTATAAATGGTGATTAATTAAATCCACAACAACAAAAAAATTGATAAATAATAAAATTGGGCCCATACATCAACAAAAGAAACTACATGCTAGAAATATCAATGGAAATTCATAATGCACAAGTGAATCATCTTTCCCAATTATAATTTATTTTATTTTGTTTCATTTTATTTGTTACAAAAACAAAAACTATCAATTTGATGAAGACAAAAAAATAATAAATACACAGTCACATGTGAATATGAGTATGAAAAGTCTCAAACCCCCATCCTCAATTAAACCTTCAATAATTTAGTACATAAGAAATAGGAAAGAAGTAAAATCACACAACTAAGAAATCCCATAGAAACACTTAAACCCCCATTTAACATAAAAGATACATCAACAACTCAACCCAACACCATCAAAAATAATCTTCTACCACTAAAAAACTGTAGAGAAGATAAAAAATAATAAGTAGGGAGGGAAAGAGGTAGGAAGACACGTCTTGAATTGTAAGATTTCAATCACAAAAATCAAATCATCAAAATCCATGAAATAATGAATATAGATCACCCAAGATGATCCATAAGGTTACTATGTTTCAATTAAGCTAAAATGTTTTTAATTTAATCCAAGTGATCAATTGAATTTATAATAAAACTATAAAAACGACATATCATGAAAAATAGTAAGGTCATGCTGAAATGGTTGCCTGATTATGAATTTACAATTCAATATCCCATTATTATGAGGGTAAAAACCATTTTAATTTTATAAAAATAGGTAATTTGATATCTCAATGGTGTCCTCCTCACTAAAACACTTGAAGACCTGAGAATTATGATGCAAACTTCATCCTTCCCTTTTAAACCTGATCGACCCTCGACACACATCAGGACACAATGATATCCATCGTGGTGTAACTATAACAAAAATTTTATAACCATGAAATCCTTAACCAATATTCCCATGATTAAATAAAATATGACATTTTGAAACAACCCTTTCATAATATTAAACCAAAATCCTCATAACACTCCCCATGATGCAACCAGAACAATCATGGTTCCATAAGCCTGGTGTGAGATGTTAAGATGATCTATTGGGGGTGAATAGAACTTATTAAACTTTTAATTAGATTAATAAAATAGTTTTCAATACCATGGTTGATCATATCACATAGATACAATTCATATAAAGATTTCATAGGTGTAAGTATAATAAAATATAAGTTCATGTCCGGTGGAAATAAAAAAATAAGAACACCATATTTTTATAGTAGTTCGTATCAACATGATCTTACATATAATATTCACTCCTCTATAATCCATGATCATACATCATACAAGTATTATTTTATCTATATAAGTATTATTTTTACAACTGTGTGAGAATCATTTTTACTTCCTGATAAGTATAAATTCATTCTTCATAAGAATTATTTAGAAAAATTTATGATTCATTTATTATTTGTAAAGTATAAAATCAGTTAATTATAAATATAATTTCATTATTTATAGATTCAATGCCATTTTTTAAGACATTAAATATAAATAAATAATACTTTAATATTCCTGTATGAATTTTTATTTCATATGAATTTGATAAAATCGTAAAACTTCAATGCATACTTTCTAAGACTTAAAATCATTTCTTATGACATATAAAAACTTTAATACATACATGAGCTTTTATTAATACTTAAAATACTATTCAATAATACTTAAAAAACATTTTATAAGGCTTATAAAAACCATAATACATTATTGAATGTTGTATGTATTATAAATCAGTCAATACACTGAAAAATTTATAATCTTAATGTAACAACCTGAACTATTATAAGTGAAATTTCCCTTTTTATTTAATTAAATAATTTATTTTTTAAAACAGTTATATAAAAACACATGAAATTCCTTGGTTTTATTTTTTTGGATTTAAATTATCATTAAGAATATTGGTCGTTGATAATATAGTCATTGAACAGTGACCACATGATTAGTATAAATATAGGTCTTTAACAAATTCAATTGACTCAGAAAAAGGAAGTGATGACCTCCACAAGTAGAATCATGCCCAACAAAGTCCATTTATTGTAGATTTAGATGAATATAGAATCTATATGATTTTCCCTTGAACAGGCCCATGATTCAATCTAGTGACTTAAACATGAGAAAACTCGTTTACGTGAGAATTTCCAGTTCATCGAGATCACGACCCAAACCATGTTGGTCGAATAACCCCATGATAATATCACCATCGTACACCTTACTCATAGGGTGTGAAATAGTGTAATGAAAGTATATGAATAAATATATTAATAATTTTAATATTTATATTATATAATAATATATATATTTTCATTTCAATTTTTCCTTTTAATTGATTTTGGTTTTGATTCAATTAAACAGAAATTTTATTTCTGGGTAATATTGAAATTTAATAAAGGGGTTTATTTTGATGAATCAATGGATTTTTGAAATAAATATTATTTTATTAAAATATTATCATTAAATTACTGTTATAAAATATAAATGATTGTAAAATATTTATTATGGGAAATGTAATTTTTATTATGGTTTGAAAACTGTTTTTGTCAAAACCTGTCAATTTTCAAAAGAGTGGTTTTTATTTTAAAAGTGAAAATTTACATATTTATATAATTATTTAGAAAAATGGCTATTATTTTTGGAATCATAATGTATAAATTATCCAATAGTAAATTGTTAATATTTTTTTGAGACGATCAAATTTTTGGGTAAAAAATAAATACCGTATAAATATAATGTGTGATTTACGACATCATAATGACCCAAAAATGATGTAATAAATACTATAATGGGTATTATAGGCCCAATATATGTTTTACCATTAAAATAATTCTAATTTAAGATAATTTAATTATTTTTATAATGCTCTATGAATCCTCCAAAATGTATAATATATTTTATGATTTTAAATTAATTTCTTGAATAATGTGACTCACCTCCACATAAAAAAGGATAATATTTTAATATCTTAGACCATTTTAATAATAAAAAAATTAAAATCTCACCTATTTTAAAGAAACATTGTTCAAAAATCATTTTAAGGTTTGTGGTTTTGAATATTTAATTATATTGATTCTAAAACCTAAGTTTGAGAAATATTAAAGAATTCCCCTCTCATTTCTTATTTTATCCCAAAAAAATATATCACTTTTCTTCACTAGAAATCCGTTTATCTCATCATTAATCTATACTCCCCACTATATATTTATCTCAAGGTTCCCAAATCTCTAAATAGGTACCTCTTCAAGCTTTTCAAGTAAAACACTTAAGTAAGGGTTCCTTCCTTTCTCATTTTTTATCCCAGTTTCCTTATATTGTTAAACCCTTTTATTTTAAATTGAAAATTATGGGATATGTTTTATAACCTCCCCCATACTTACCTTATTATTTTTTAACGATGAGATATCCCTTTCTCTCTCATTAATCCCTCCCATGTACACCTGTTACTATGCCGAAATTTTGTAAGAGTTATTATATTCCTCCTCTTTCTTCAAGATTCTTTATTATGTTATGCCTTCTATTTCCAGATTCCTTATGTTGGGACATGTATTTCTAAGACTTTAATAATTTCCATTTAATTTATATATTATGAGAGACCTCTTTATCTATCATCAAACCTTTTTATGAATTTTTATGTCACGATGTTAGGATTCCGAAATTGCACCATGAATCTCTATTGCAAAACAATTGTGTATGTGAATACCGTACCCATTACCTATCAAGAGTGTTCAATTTTATACAAATATACATTTTTATTGAGGACTTACATGTATTTATTCCATACCCCTTGATTGTGGAATAAATTATGATGATGAATGAGTCAATGCTTTATGATCTATGTGGAACACGTAATCATGAGAATGAAATCAAAGTGACAGGTGAATCCAGAATTGTATTGCACTCTAATGCATTGGTTGTTTTTTAGTATCATAATAACACATGTTGGGATAGGGTTTTACATGATTTTTTTATGGGAATTTATCCACTATGATGTCTTGGTTGTTTATCCTTAAACTATAATGCAATGCCTTAAGTAGTTTCCACATTTCCATGTTATGAATATCATGCTTTATCATGATTTATGATTCATGTTCCTTTATGCCACATTGGTATGCCTTGACAAAAATGTACTAAAATATTCATGTTATTACATGTTTACTTATTTACTAGGCTTTATAGATCACACATTTCTTATGTATTTCCTCAGGTTATCCCATGCAGTGTTAAGTACGATAGACTGTCATGGTCATGTAAAAGAAGTTTTCAATAAAGATGTTGTATTTCATGTTTTAAGTTTATATTTGATGTTTCTAATTTAAAAATAAACTATACATAACGATATTTGAGGTTGTATTATGTGTAATTTCATGTAATTAAATCATGTATGAGTGTAATAAAAGAATAGGGTTGTTACAGTTGGTATAAGAGGGAGGTTTAGTTATTTTTTTGATTAGGATTGGAAAACTCTAGTGAAATCCTTAGGGATATGACTAAGTATAATAAAAACATAGATAAATTTTTGTGAGTATATAGTAATTTATTTATTAAGAAAATATATCCCCATTTGGATACGGACAAGTAGATGTGGCTCTGGCACATACGTATCTAGGGGTAAAACCCGAAAACAGCACTTTGAGCTATACTCGAACGGAAACTAGTGCACAAAAATGGGCCTTTATACACTCCTAGTTTGACACTCCCATGGGATATGATTTGGAAGATTCATAATCTTAGTATGAACCATTATTAAGGTAAAATATCCCATAAGAATATACATTTGGAAATAGATCATGGATAACTTATATTGAAGCCTAGAAATTTATAAATTAAGAAAATAAATATAATTTCTAAGTTATACCTTTAATGTAATTGGATTCCACTTTCTATGTTTAATAGTTTCAAAAATATACGCATTATTTTCATTTTATTTTATCCAGTGGTCAGTAATATAAATAATCAAGCTAAAAAATGATTGATGATCAATGTAATGAATACCCTATTGATATGCCCAATATAATGGGAGAGGTAATTGAAATCTTTGTCTTGATACTCTCTTAGTTAAATCGTGTTTTTAATAAGAACCTGGATCAATAAGAAATTAAATCCCCCCCTCCCAAGAAAAAACAAGTCGCAATCAAGAGCTTCATGAGACAAAGGCCTCCAAATTTCAATGGATAAACTACATGGAGAAGATCTTATCCATACATCAATGATATGAACAAGAGAAGGTTCTTATGGATGATTTTCATATAGAGGGAGAAGTTGATCAATGGTAGACATTGATCAAAAATATTTGTCATGACGAAGAGATCAAGGCGATGGGATGGACGGATTTCTGGAAAATGTTTTTCGATAAATATTTTCCTCATTCCCTTTGACTTAAGATGGAAAGGGATTTCTTTCCCTCAAAGAAAAAGACAACGAGTCTATCAGAGTGTATGTGGAAAACATCGCAAGGCTTGCACGATACGGCTCCAACGTTTTCATTACCCTCGAATTCAAGGTTGACCGCTTCTTTGGTGGGATAAAACCTAGAATACATAAATCCCTATAGATCCATGACTTTGATAGCTATGAGAAGATTTTACGATGTTCCCTCAAAGTAGAAATGGAGATCAGAAAATATCAGAGGTATCACGAGGATAAGAAGTGGAAGGTGGAGTCAAATTCTAGAATTCTGATATAGATATCTAATGGTGCCAAAAAAAATTAGAATCCCATTTCCCAAAGTTGTGGAAAGAATCACCCTAGAAAAATCCTAAAGGGGATAAGGAAATTCTTTAGGTGTGGGAAGGAAGGGCACCTAGCCAACAATTGTCGGAAGGAAAACCCTACTACTGCAATAGAGGAAATCAATTCACCTGTAAACCCACAAAAAATTGTTTTTTGCTAAAAATTCAAAATACTAGGTAATTTCTTAAACCAATACACTAATCCATGGGTTTTTTTAGGCAACCAGCAACCTCAAAGGCAACAAGGGAGAGATTTCTCCATCACAACTGCTGAATTAAATCCCAACAATGAAGTGGTGATAGGTATGCTAGTTATTCATTAAATAAAATAGAATGTACTTTTTGATTATGGTTCTACTCATTCCTTCATATCAAAAAACATTAGTAGAACTATTCAATCACCATCACAATGATTGGAAGTGGAGTTGTCGGTGAAAATGGAAAAATGGGGAAATTATTTCATCCCAGGTATACAACTCCTCCCATATCACAATATGTGGGCTTAACATACTAGAGAACCATTCCATACTCCCTTTGGTGGAATTTTATGCAATTCTATGCATGAATTGGATTTCCCTATATAGATCCATCATAAATTGCTGAATGAAGGAAATCACTCTCCATATTGTGAATCATCCACTGATTCTATATAAATTAAAGAGAAAAATCAATCTTATTTAGCACCATCATCACAATTTGGGATATTATTTCCTTGTGAGGAAGAGTATCTAGCTCAAATGATTGATTTTAATTAAAAAGTATTCCTTGAAGGCATTCCCATTGTAATGAAATACACTGATGTGTTTCCTAAGGAATTGTTTGGTCTTCCTCCTAGTTGAGAGGTCTAATTTTCAATATATCTCATGCCTTGGGTGTTACTATTATCCAAGAACCCATATAGAATTGTTGTTTTTAAACTTGAGGATCTGAAGAAAAACTATAGGAGTATCTGAATAATTGTTCCATACATCCAAGTGCTTCACCTTTGGGTACACCAATCCTCTTTATTAATAAGAAGGATGGGTCAATGCTCCTTTACATTGATTATTGTGAACTCAACAAGCTCATGATTAAATAAAAGTATCATCTACCCTGGATTGATGACTTGTTAAATTAGCTAAATTGTGCACAATTATTTTCCAATGGTGATCTATGGTAGAGATATTACCAAGTTAGGGTGAAGAAGTAGGATATCCCCAAGACTACTTTTCGTACAAGGTACGGGCACTATGAATTCATAGTAATGCATTTAAGACTCACTAATTATATAGTAATATTCATGGACTTGATGAATATTGTCTTTATAGAATACCTTGAATAATTTGTGGTAGTCTTTATTGATGATATTCTAATATACTCTAAAATTAAGAAGGATCATGAGGATCATTAAAGTACTGTGCTAGAGACCTTGCGAGAGGAAATTCTTTATGCCAAGTACAGAAAATGTGAGTTCTAGTAGAAGTAAATCTCTTTCTATGGGAATATCATCATAATAAATGGGATATTTGTGGAACCTTTCAAGACTGAGGCAATTGAAGTATGGATGAGGCCAACATCTATGACATATGTCCGTAGTTTCCTTAGATTATATGGGTATTATCATTTATTTGTGAGAAAATTATTGAAATTTTCAAACCCTCTAAACCAGATAACTCAGAAGGGAGTCAAGTTTCCTTAGAATGATGAATTCAAAGAGAACATCAAGGAGTTAAAAATAAGTCTTATCACTACACCCATTATCTCACTACACATAAATGGATAGTATTTCATGGAATTCAGTGATGCTTCAAAGAAGGGAATGGGCTGTGTGTTGGTGCAAAATGATAAATTCATTGCCTGTTCTTCAAGGAAGTTGAATGTTCATTAATAGAACTATCCAACACATGATCTATAGTTGGATGTAGTGATCTTAACTTTAAAAATTTGGAAATATTATCTATTTGGGGGGAAGTGTGAAATATATAAAGATCAAAAAATCCTCATGTATATATTCACACAGAAAGAGTTGAATATGTGCCAATGAAGATGGTTAGAGCTTATTAAAGACTATGACTACTCAATTCACTACCATCCAGGGAAAGAGAATAAAATGTCATATGCTCTAAATAGAAAGGATCCAGCAACTCTTTCATTTATGATAATTGAGAAGGATCTGGTCTTCATAAACATGAAGAGGATAGACATGGGAATTATAATGGAAGGAACACCATCAATTCTTTCACAAATAATTTCTCAAATTTCTCTTCTAGATAGGTTAAAGTATTTTCAAAGAGGTGATATGAAAATTTTTAATAAATTGGAAAATATTAGAAAAGGTAAATCCTCATATTTCAATGTTAATGAAGAAGTTGTTGTAATATTTGGGTCAAGACTATGTGTACCATGAAATCCTAAATTAAATAAGGATATTTTGGATGATTCATATAGCTCAACCTTCTCTATCCACCCTAGAATCTCAAAGATGTATCATGATCTCTGGGAACACTATCGGTGCGACAATATGAAGAAGAATATTTTAGAATATATATCAATATTTCTCATATTTCAGTAGGTTAAGGTGAAATGGAAAATATCTAAGGGGATGATTCAACCATTACCCATACCTAAATGGAAATGGGTAAACATCACCATGGAATTTTTCACTCGGATTCCTAATACATATAGAGAAAAATATACTATCTTGGTTTGGGTTGATCATCTTACAAAGTCTACACACTTCATTTCTATTTGAGATGATTTCTCATTGGATCAACTTTCATGGAAATGCATCAGAGAAGTGGTGAGTATACATGGTGTACCACTATCGATTGTATCCTATAGATATCCAATATTCCCCTCTAAATTATCTAAGATTCTCCAACATACTCAGAATACTATTTTAAACATCATTATAGCCTATCATCCTCTAACTGATGTCCTGTCTGAGAGGACTATCCAGAAACTTGAGTATATTTTGAGAGTATTCTCAATGGACTTCAAAGGAGGATGGGGTCATAATCTTCCTGTGGTTGAGTTCTCTTATAGAAATAGTTTCCACTCATGTAACCAAATGTCTACCTATAAATCCCTTGATGGGAATAAGTGAAGAATACCTAGATTTTGGGATGAAGTTGGGAAAAAAACTTCTAGATCCTCAAATGGTCAAGGAAATGGTGGAGAAGTTTAAGACTCTTCAACAGCACATCAAGGATGCTTAGCGTGGACAGAAAAGCTAGGATAGCAATAATCTAAAAGACCTAGAGTATGATGTTTTTGAAATGGTATTCCTCTGCATATCTCCATGTAAGAGAGTAATGATATTTTGGAAGAATGGAAAGCTTTGTCCAATATACATTATCCCCTTTGATATCCTTGATCGCATCAAAGTGGTGGTTTACTGACTAGCACTCCCACATAACTTATCTCAAGTACATGATGTATTCCATGTATCCCTCTTGAGAAATTACATACCAGAATCCTAGAATGTACTCAATCCATAGGTGGTACCATTGGAGAATAACCTCTCTTATGAGGATCAACCAGTGAAGATCATAGATCATAGGGACAAAATTCTACAGAATAAGACAATACTCTTGGTCAAAGTGTTGTGGAGAAACTATAGGTTTGAAGAAGAAATGTGGGAACCATAGGAGGTGATGAAACATAGATACCCTCATCTATTTTAATTTGGGGAATGAAACATTAGAGGGTGAAATTTATTAATGGGGGGGAATATTGTAACGACCCAAACTGTTATAAGTGAAATTTCCCATTTCATTTAATTAAATTTATTATTTTGTAAAATGGTTATATAAAAACACATGAACTTCCTTGGTTTTATGTTTTTTTTATTTAAAGGACCATTAATAATTTTGACCGTTGATAATATAATCATTGAACAGTGACCACATGATTAGTATAAATATAGGTCTTTAACAAATCCAATTGAATTAGAGAATGGAAGTAGTGGCCTCAACAAGTAGAATCATGCCCTATAAAGTCTATTTATCAGAGATTTAGAGGGGGATATCATCTCTAGTAATTTACCGTGACCAATCCTATGATGAGAACCAATGACTAACGCATGATATAAACCATTTATGTGAGAAGTTCAAGCCCATCGAGATCACGGCCCAAACCATGTTTTTCGAACAACCCCATGATAATCTCACCGTCACACACCTTACACTTAGGACGCACACTAGTTCAATAAAGGGATATGTATCAAGGCCTTAATAATGTGAATATTTATATTATATAATATTTTTAATATTTTCATTTTACTGGTTTATTTTAAATGATTTTGGTTTTAATTCAATTAAATAGAAACTGTATTTTTGGATAATATTAAAATTAAATTAAGGGGTTTATTTTGATGATTCAATGGATTTTTGAAATAAATTGTATTTGAATAAAATATTATCATTAAATTTATATTATTAAATATAAATCATCATATAATTTTTATGATTTCAAAAGTAATTTATATGACGGTTTGAAAACTGTTTTTGTCAAAACCCAAAAATTTTCAATAAATGTTAATTTTTATTTTAAAAGTGAAAATTCAGAGATTTAGAAAATTATTTAGATAAAATTAATATTATTTTTGTAATTATAATGTTGAAATTATTTTATGGTTAATTTTTAATATTTTTCTAAGATAGTCAAATTTTCTAGTAAAAATTAAATACCGTATAAATATAATGTGTGATGTATGACATCATAATGGCCCAAAAATGATGTAATAAATACTATAATGGGTATTATCAGCCCAATATATATATATATTTTTAAATAATGTTTTTTTCAGATAATTTTATTATTTTTATAATTCTCTTATTAATCCTCCAAAATTTATAATATATTTTATGATTTTAAATTCATTTCTTGAATAATGTTACTCACCTCCACATAAACAAGGATTATATTTTAATATCTTCATACCTTTTCCAAATAAAATAAATAAATTCTCCCAAATTTTGAAAAACTGATCATAAAAATACATTGTAAGGTTTTTGGTTTGGAATATTTAATTATATAGATTCCAAAACCTCGGTTTGTGAAATATTAAATATTTCCCCGCTCATTTTCTATATGAACCCACCCAAGATCTCACTTATCCTCACTCAAAATCCTTTTAGAACGTCCTTAATCTTTCTTCATCTCTCTATAATCCTACCAAATAACCCCAAGCTCTAAAGAAGTCCCTCTTCAATCTTTTAAAGTCACACACTGTAATAAGGGTTCCTTCTTCTCTCTTTTTTATCCAAGTTTCATTATATTGTTACACCCTTTTATTTTCAATCACAAATTATGGGGTATGTTTTTTCACATTCCACGTACTACCATTATTATGTTTTAATGATGAAAGACCCATTTCTCTCTCATTAATCCCTCCCATGTACACCTATTACCATGCCAAAATTTCATAAGAGTTATTCCATTCCTCCTCTTTATTCAAGTTTCTTTTTTATGTTATGTATTATATTTCTAGATTCCTAATGTTGGTACATGAATTTATATTACCCTATTTCTTTCCATTTCATTTATATATGATTAAATACCTCTTTCTCTCTCATCAACCTTTTTTTTAATTTTAATGTCACATTGTTAGGCTGACGAAATTGCACCGTGAATCTCCATTACAAAAAAATTGTGTAAGCGAATACCATAAACATTCCCTATTAAGGGTGATCCCATTTATACACAAATAACTTTTATTGATGACTTACATGTACTTCTTCCACACCCCTTTATCATTGATTAATTATGATGAAAAATGATTCCATGCATTATAATCTATGTGGCACACCTAATCATGAGAATGAAATGAAAGTGATGGGTGTGCTTAGAATTATATAGTGCTCCAATGAATTGGGTAATGTTTAGTATCATGATACAGTATGTTTAAATAGGATTTTACCTAATTCATTTATGGTTATTTTTCCACTATGATGTTTTTTCTGACCTATGATGAAATGTTTTCAGTTGTTTCCACATTTCCATTTTATGAATATCATGCTATATCATGATTTATGATTCATGTTCCTTTATGCCTCATTGATATTTCTCGCCTAACATGTACTAATATATTCATTTATTCCATGTTTACTCCCTTACTAGGCTTTATAGATCACCCCTTTCCTATTTATGTCCTCAGGTTATCCCATGCAATGTTAAGTATGAAGAAATATCATGGTGATGTAGAAGAACTTTTCAGTAAAGATGTTATATTTCAGGTTTAAATTGTTATGTCATGTTCTGAATTTCCAAATACACTAGACTTATCAAAATTTCAGGTTGTATTATGTTTAATTTCATGTAATTAAATCATTTATGAGTGTAATGAAAGAATAGTTTTATTATACATAAAATACTTAAACAATAAATACACAATACGAGATTGATTATGCAAAAAATAAATAAAGATCTGAGAAATTATAATTATCCAATATTGTAAATGTGAGGCATTTTGAATAAAAACATAAAATATAAACAATCTCCATCCTAATACTAATAGGTTCAACCAATAAATCCCAACTAATTATTAGTATAATATAAAATTATATCTAGTAATCCATGTCATAATACATATCCTGTCACCAAAACCCAACTCTTGAAACCAAGGTTTTTCACAATTTTAAGTGGATTTTATTTTTTTCTTATTTTAAATCCAAACAGGTTTGACCAAGGAATTTTTAATCCAAGTTATCTTATGGTGAAGGTGGCTTCATTGTTGAAGGTTGCGTTATTTCCCAGTGTTTGCAAAAATTGTGGTGATAAAAATATATATGAAGGGGAGAGATTCATGAAAGTTGGATTTCTAATAATGTATCTTTAAAATATATAAAATTAATTGATTTTACAAAGGTTTTAGTTTCAAAAATATGTGGAGATTCATGAAGGAAACTAGTGTCATAAAGATTTGAAGGTTCACAAAAGAGTTTTCATGAATAATGGTTGAGGCATGATGGAAAAACAATAAGTTATAGAACTACAAGAAGATTAGAGAATGGAAAATTATCACAAAATCTTCAGAAGAAAATGGATCTTTGTGAATAAGAATAAATAGGTTCATCAAAAGTCCATGGTGAGGTTAAAAGCTTCTTAAAGGAGGTTATGTCTATATATAAGTGTCCACTCATCATATGTATTATCAAGAGAGTTTGGAAAAATAGTGAATTACTCTAATTTCACAAACGTCTTATGAGAAGGTTATTTTTTCTCAAATCCAGAACTCTTTATGAACACAAAAATTATGAAAAGAATGGTTAATAACTAATTGTCACTAATTCATTTTAGAAAATGGAGTTTCATGAAGCCTGAGATCTTTACAATAGTTTGGAGTTCTGTGAATGCCTAAGGTTTCACGAAGGTTGGGATATTCATGAAAGTATTTTTTTCATGTAATATGAATGATATTGGAAAAAAAAATGTGGGTTTCATTATGGAGGGAGTTTCAATATTGGAATATATGCAAAGAGCAGGTTTTAAACATCTGGTTTTCGTCAACTATGCATTCAAGTGCATCAATTCATAACTATGGTGCAAGCAGAGGCTCGTACCAAGTAGGGACAAAGTCTTATGTTCCCAATATATTAATGTGACCATAAATTCAATAAATAGTGTAAGAGTTTTTCAATGAAAGTGACCAAGGTGGAGTTGATAGAAGTATTGTGAGGGAGGAAGTGTGATATATCTAAAATTATTTTAAAGGTAGTGTTCCTAGAATAGAGTGACTATGTATGATATTTTTTAATCCACAATATCTAGTGAATATTAGTGGATTTATGTATGGCTGACACATTATCAGATGCTCCTTGGACTATCCCTTAGTAGTGAACAAAGTAAAACTATTTTGTTCTATTTCTATTTCTACATATGAGTGTTTAGTTACTGAACAATTCCATTAGAAAGTTTTAAGAAGTTCCTACCAACATGCGTACAAGATACATACCATTGAAAGAAAAATTTACCACCCTGATTTATCCCTCCCCTATCAGGGTGTTCTATGGTGTTACACGTGGTATCATATAGAGGTAATAGGTGTTAAATATGTCCCCTATTATTGTTTTTATGGAGAATTAATTGAATGTTAGGGGAGTTCTATTTTTATGGAATTAAATTTTATATTTGGAAGAATGTAATGAGATCTCATCTACGATTTATTGTGATGGAAATTATCTTAGCCATAGTTTTTTGCATTCTGGTCCGTGATGTGATATTCCTTTCTATAACTGAAATAAATTGGAAAATTCTTGATGAATATTTGAAAGTTCAAAATGATCTTATCGCAGCATTATCTGATCAAATATATCTAGAGGTTATGATTTTTACGACAACCATGTCCATATAGGAAAACTGGAAAATATATACAAAGGCAATAACAAAGTGAATGATAAAAACTTCAAGTTTTACGTAATCTGTTCGATGAACTGAAAATTCACCCATATGAAAATGCAGATATTTTATTTAATCTCATTACTGATTTTTTGAGCTATTAAAGGACTTGGGGAAGAAATTAAGGAAACTTATATTGTGAATAAAATCCTGAGAATTCTCCTAACACTATACAATCTAAAAGTTTCCTCCCTTGAGGAAATAAATTGTTTTAAGATTTATCTTGATGAACTATTAAGAAGTATGGTGGTTTGTGAAATGAGAGTAAAACCAGAAGATAAAACAATTCAATCAATCAATAAAATAGAATTCAAATCTAATTAAAACCCTAAAATTTTAAAATTTAGTAATGATGAAGAAGATGTGGCTGAAAAATTCTTTCTATAATTACCAAAAAAATTAAGATAAGAAATGGATATTTGAATGTGAGATTCATTTGTCTTTTTTTTGTGTGGTAAATTATGGCACATTACTTCTCAATGCTCTGTGAGACTCATTGACATAGAAAGTGAAGAAGAAATTATAAAGAGTCCTCAAATGAGGTTACCAAAACATGTATTCTTTATATCAGGACTGAAATTAGAGAGAAAGAACTTTTTTGAAAAGAAAAAAATATAATAATGACTTTTTAGAAGATTAATAACCAAATTTTAAATCTGATATTGAAGATTATATGATGGATATAGTTGAAAAGGTAGAACATGTGAATGATGAAGAGAATTATTTGAATGGTATTGTAGATCTAAATGTTTAACTTGAGCATGATATTAATGAGATTCACATTCAGAAAAAGAAATATTAGATTTTATATTTTTTGAAATAGTCATCAGAGTATGCGGATTAGTTTGAATAAAATATTGATCAAATACAAGGAGAGGTAGAAGAACATTTGAAAAATCTAAAAACTTATAAGAGGTTGTGGGTTTTAAACTCGTGATTTAATAGAAGGTAAAAGTAATCAATGAACTTACCTAGAGAATAGAGGAAAAGGATATTATAGTTGAGGAACTTGAAGAAGAAGTCATTTATTTAAGGATTAAAATAGAAATTAAATCAAAATCAAGGGAATCAAAGAAGAAATTATAGTTTGAAGTTTTTTAAATGACGGGATTTTTGAAAACTTATATGTTGTTCTAAAAAATTAGAGAAATCCTTTAATGATTATGATATAAATTTATGGGAAAATTAGAATTGTTTATGATATATAATCCTCAGAAGCATAAAAAACTTATCCAAAAAAAGGAAGTAAAAAGTTGGAAATATCATAAAGGCACCTGATTTCATAATAGAGTCAACTTCGAAACAAATAAAGAAGATGGATAAAAATAATCATCAATTATATAGAGATTATCTTTAGTCATATACCTATACAAAATAAGGGTACATTTTGTTGAATGTATGTAAGAAAATATTTACTCTTATAAAATGTCAATTATGTGACTTTTTGGGCCATACCATTTATTATAGTGAAAAGGCATGGAGCTATCTAGATGGGGAAGCACATGGAATTCAACAAAGGATAATAAGACTATATAATTCATCATAATGTAGAAATAATTTCTATGGTTATATTTTTCACTATTCTATCTTTGTCCCTAAAACTATTCATTATATGAAGAGGAAATGTGGGAACAATAATTACAGAACTTTGATACAAGTCAATATCAGTAAACTAAGAATAATTACCATTGAAAATATGTATTATCCTATAGAAGAAGAATATGATTATGATTCCACCATGAATGTTGAAAAGATATTCGATAGGCTATCCTTTTCCTCCAATCAATTAGGTATCTCATGGAAGGAAATTTAGAAGACTGTGAAAGACAACCTGGAAGAAATTGCTCTAACAACTACAAAGAACAGTATCACCTAGATTCTTGAAAGAGTGTTCTCATTCCACATGATAGTAAATTCATATTTGTTGAAAAATATTAAGAAAATGGATGATGTGACACTAATATTTGACAATGACGGTGCCTCAATGATCAAAGAAAGTATAAATATAGAATTAAAAAATGACAAGCTAATAAAAACAGATGTTATCTATATGGATAGTTTGTATCAAAATCTCATGAGTTTGAATAAACTTTGTGACCCAAGACTGTAAGTGAAATTTAATCAGAATGGGTGCACCATAAATGGGAAGACAAGTAATTCTATAATTAATTATTGAAGGAAAATGGTAATAAATACTATGTAGACATTAAAAAAACTTTTTTCTTTCAACTGAATAGGAAAACAACTTGTGGAATTAGAGGTTGGGTTACATTAATTAACAGAGAATGGAAAACTTATCCATGTTAAAGTGTATTTTTAAATTTCCCTATATGAAGAGTGATTTAGAAAAAACTTGTGATACTTTAATATGAGAAAATATGGTTTGTAATTCTCATCATCCAAGGAAAAGAAAATAATCAAATCTGCTTATTTTCATCCACACATATGTGTGTGGTCCAATGAATGTGGATGGAACATATTTAGAGAGGTAATTCATACTTTTTATTGATGATTATATTCTAATTTCATGTTTTATTTTCATTCAGTGCAAACATGGATTGATTTATTGCATGAAGAGATATCTTCAAAGAGTTAATAATGAAAATAACCACACAATCAAGATATTATGATCTGATAATTGAACAAAATACATATCCATTGAATTTGAAAATTACCTTGAAAAACATGGGATCAAGCATAAGGTTTATCTAGTAAGGAAATCTCAACAAAATGGGGTTGTTGAATGTAGAAATCCATACATGAATAATATGGCCAAAACATTTCTGATTGAGAGTTGGGTTTTACATTATTACCGAAAAGAGAGTATTCAAGTAGTGGTGTACACTCAAAAATAAAATAAGGATATGTATAGGATAGGACATCACACAATATGAGATATGGTATGAAAGGAGTCCCTTAATAAATTATTTTTGTGTTTTTTGAAGTAATTTTTCCATAAAAATAAAAAAAGAAATCAATGAAATTATGGTGATTCTATAGATGAGGGAATGTTCCTTGGATAATCAATGAAGAGTAAAACCTAAAAATTCTAAAATAATCATCTTATAAAGATTATGTTGAGTAATGATGTTAAGATCATTGAGACAAAAACTATAAATAACTCAATGAAATCATATGTTGATATGATTGAAGATGCATAATAAGTTAAGAGGGAAATATTAAAGTAAAAAAATTATAGAAGGATTTTAGAATATTGAGGGATCTCAAAATGATGATGATTTAGAAGTAAAATCAGAAGAGGAAGCCACTACTGAAGAAACTCAACCAAAACCTCACAGAAGAAATATAATTAAATTAGTTGATCAATAAAACATTATTTGGGATTATATTTCACCTACATGGATAAAGAAAATGAGGAATAAAGCATATTCTACTCTTCTATCAATTTTAGAACCACCCAATTTTGAAGAAGCAGTAAAGGATGAATCATGGGTTAAGCCCATGATTGATGAACTAGATCTGATAGACAAAAAATGGACTTGGGATCATGTTAAGATACTATAAAATAAATATTTGATTAGAAAAAAGTGGATATTCAAAAAAATATGTGAACTAGGAAACATGATCAGAAAGAAAGAACATCGGGTGAGTAAAGTTTATGCACAGATTGAAGGCATTGATGTTTAAGAATCATTTTCTTCAGTAGCTCGATTGGATTCAATTAAGATCTTCCTAGTCATGGAGATTCAAATAGGGTATAAAGTTTATCAGATGGAAGTCAAAACAGAATTTTGAAATGGTGTTCTTGAATAAGAGGTATATATTGAACAACTAGTGGTATTTAGGATTGGTAAGGATGAAATAAAGGATTTTAGATTAAATAATAATCGGCATAGTATAAATTAGGAACCCTGAACATGGTATTATCAACTGGATACTTATCTAAATAAGCTAAAATTTAAAATATAAATTGTTGACCATAATCTCTATGTGAAAAATTCATAGGGAGACAAATTTATTTTTCTTGTGTATATGGATGATATTGTATTTTTTGGAAGTAAGCATGGATTAGTGGAATAATTTTCTAATCACATGAAATAAGAATTTGAAATGTCTATGATTGGAGAACTCACCTACTTTTGGGGGATTCAAGTGATTAAAAATAAGGAATAAACATTATTTTCTTAGGAAAAGTATACTAGAGCTCTTATAAATAAATTCAGCATGCATGAATCTAAACTAATATCCACTAAGATTATAGTTCGGAAAAAACATGGAAATCATAAGGAAGTGAAATATAACGATCCCTCTTTATATAGGAGTATCATTAGAAGATTATTATATTTGACTGCAACATAACCAAATATCATCTTTAAAAAATGTTTATCATCTTGATTCCAAATTAATATAAAAGAATATCATGAATTAAGAGGTTTAAAAAAGAGTTTATGGTGATATTGAAATATTTTCAAAGGAGGAAATGTTTATAAATAGGTAGCCTCTCGTCATATGGTCATCAAGAGAGTTTTTAAAATGTTAAAATTGATCTGCTTCTATAAAGGTCTTATAAGAAGGTAATTCCTTATAAAATCAATAACTCTTTGTAAACACATGATTTATGAAAAAAATGGGCAATAAATAATTAACCCTAAGGCATTTCATAAAAGAGATTTTTGTGAAGGTTGATAACTTTGGGATAGTATAGAGTTCTGTGAATTCCAAAAGTTTTATAAAGTCTAGGATATTTTCCAAAGTATGTCATTTTTTCTA
Organism: Viscum album; assembly: GCA_963277665.1. Classification (NCBI taxonomy): domain Eukaryota; kingdom Viridiplantae; phylum Streptophyta; class Magnoliopsida; order Santalales; family Viscaceae; genus Viscum; species Viscum album. Next base: position 509,064,907 of record OY728141.1, on the reverse strand, counting down.
AAGATGAAATATATTTGAAACAAAACATGGGTTTCATGAAGGAGGGAGTTTCCCAAAAGGTATTTATGAAAACAACAGGTTTTGAACATCTTGTTTGAGTGAACAGTGTACTAAAGTTCATTAATTTAGGGCTATAATGCAATTAAATTCTCATGCTAAGAAGTGACAAATACTTATGTTCCCAATCTATTATTGAAATAAACTGAGTAATACTTCACCCATGGTAGTGGGAAAGGGGGAGTTGATGGAATTTTTTTTAAGGGTGTAGTGTGTTATTCTTAAAATTCATGTAAATCCAGTGTTCCTGGAATGAAGTTTCCATGTCTAATTATTTGTAATACACAATATCTATTAAAGATTAGTGGATTTGGTTATTAATAACACATTGTTAGTGTATGCTTCTTGGACTATCCCTTAGCGGTGAACTAAGTAAAACTACCATGATTTGTTTCTATTTCAACATATGTGTGTTTAATTACTACATGATTTCATCAGATGGTTTTAACAATTACCTAACTAAATAGGGAAAAGGTATGTCTCATTTAGAGAAAACTTTGACACCCAAATTAAACACTCCCCTCCAAGGGTGTTCTAGGGTCTTGCAACAACTCACCATAGTGCAACACACCCGACTAAAAACATCATTTATTCTCTAGAAAACCTTTCACAATGAAAAAAACATGTCTTTACATGATCCAATATACCAACTGAAATTTAAGATAAAATTTACTTATTGTCTACCACCCACCACTAAACATCTTCCTATTATACCCAAATCTCAAGGAACGCAAAGTAAGGGTCTAGTAAAATATTGGTCTTTACATTCCACCATTTAAAATTTTTGTTTTTTTCTTTCTAACTAATAATGTTCCTCATGCTTTGAAGTTTAGATTTCATTGTTTATGATTCACCATATGTTACACTATTTTAATAAAACCTACTCATAGTGTTCTTCCTTTATCATAATTTCCTAGTTCTATAGAGGGGTTCAAGGGAGATGTTCAGGTGATTTATCTACTTTTCCATTTAGTGTGAAGAAGGTTAGTTTTATACGAGTTTTTGTAATTATGTTTCTATGAATTTTTTGCATCATTGACTTTAGATTTTATATGGTTTTACACTACTATTTTTTTCATAAAATAATGTAAATAATAATAAACTAAGTGATTTTATATCTATATTTTATATCATATGATCACATGGTTTATAAAATATACCAATTATAGATAGTTCTACATATTACATGTTTCTCAAAATAATAAAACATTCAAGGGATAGTATATGAATCTATGATTTTTTCCCAATTCAAGGTGAATTAGTACATAACTTAATTTTATTACAATTTATAGAATATATTTTTATATATTCATATAAGTATTTCACATTTTATTTTGATTTTTCAACTATTTTTCCATTCCTTACAAGGAATTCAACTATAGAACATGTTATAATAGATTTGGATTGTCGTATTTTGAGTATTAATTTAATTTATTCCTATAATATAAAACTTTAACTAGTGTTTTTTTGGATATTATATCAAATGTAATGTTTAATAATGTTACAATTTTAATTTCTTAATAAACACATGGTGAAATTACATTGATGTTCATTTTTTGTTTCTCAGTTATTGAATGTTGTTTCATGGAAACTATCCATGATTTTAGACCACATTATGGGAGTTTCCATTGAATATATATTTCTTGTATATTCTTTTTATTAAAAGGATTTATTTTATGATTAAATATAGAATTTTTATTTTTTTAGATGTTTTACAAATTTTGTTAACATTTTATTTAAATTTTAGTTTCCACTATTTATTTATACCAAATTCTATTCTATAATTAGAATTTATATTTATTGTAGTGATATAAATCTATATGATGGTCCCTATTGGATTTTATTAAAGGATTATAATGATTGGATTTTAATATCAATTAGTACCAAATTTAACCTTGTAAAATTATTATTTAACTAAAAACTCATGTTCTTCATGAATAATTTCTAATTTCACTTCACACTTTTTTATTTGCACATATATTGTTTTATTTAGAAAGTGAATATACAAAGTTTTTTAGTATTATAAAGGTCTTTAGAAACATATAAACCAAAAAGGTGTTGTTTAATTCCATGATATAGATTTTTATCCAGTATTAGATATGATATATGTTAATAAATTCTAAATTCATTTTTATTCATTTTCCCTAAAATGTTACATAATATCAAATATGCCTTCAAATGTATCATTTTCATATTATAATGTTATATATTCTATTCTATAAAATTTTATTTTTATTTTCTTTTAATTTTATGATATTTTATATTATTTTACTTTTTACAATGTATTGTGCGAATTCATTACAGAAATTAAAGTTTTTATATATAATAAATCAAATTTATTATTTTTAAATATAAACAAAAATTTGAATATTATAATAATAAATTTTCATCTCTCTTTTTAATTTATGTGACTTTACTTTATTTATTTCAATAATAAAATAATCATGTTTTTAATTTTTATTATTAGTAGTATCATTTTATTTTTCGTCACTTGATATTCATGAGATGAAAATTTAGAAAAAAATATTATTATAAAATATTAACTATTAAAGAGAATGAATTCATCAGATAAATATTACTTTCACAATAAACATTTCAAAATGTGTCTGTTAGCCCTCTCAGTGTTACTTGAAAAAGTTACATGTCATAAGTTGTGTACATGGAAATGCATATAGATGAAAATAGTCTTGATGATATTGTCAAATGTAATAATAACCCATATACACAAGTTTGTTTTTCAAATAATTGATCTTTATTCACCATAATATCCCTGAGGAATTAAAAATTGGATACATGGTGATTAAATATCATCTTACCTTGTATAGAAAACTAAACAAATTATATGAATACATATGGTTTCTAATCCAATAAAAACATGTGTTGTGATTGAGGTTGTTTAAGATTCTAAGACTTTAAGCTCATAATTGAATATAATTCTTCCATATTTAAAATCACTTTATAATAATAAACATGTAAAGAAAGTATTATTTATTTCAAAATTTTATAAAATAATTTTCACATTCCATGTCTCAAATTTCCTTTTATAAGGGAATTATTATGTAAGGGGTTATATAAAATATTTTTGAATTAATTTTTTTTAATATTGTTGTTGGAAATTATAGTGGACACTTGTTTAATAATCATGAAACTTGTATGGGCATTCCTACTTAATTATACAATGTAATCATGATAATAATTTAAATTTTGGGGTCATAAAGATAATTAATGTGGTGTTTGTTGAGAAAAAAATCATATGATATAAATGTATAGAATTCATATACCGATATTTAACCAAATAATTTGTTATATTTTTAAAAAATAATTGAACAAAAATTAGAAATAAATTTAGACACATTTTTCAAATCAGACCATGAGTTAGGATGATGATGAGATGATTTTAGATACTTATGATTTTCCATTTTTGTCATAAATCATTTTTTTATAAGAAATTATTCATGTTTTTATGATTCTTTATTATTTTTTTAATTTTATTTCATTGTAAATACATACCATTAAATGATGTCAAATGTCATCCCCAGTACGACTGCACCACTTAGGTAAAATTCTACATGGACTCAAGTGTATTCCCTGATCACTAGAGGATAGTGACTATCACCAAGGGTCTAAGATAACACTTGGGGAAAATTAAACCTCATATGGTACGTCAGAAAAACAAATCAATAATAAGAATGATAATATTTGGAAATGGTGTAAGACAACTAAATCAACTCAATAATCTCACAATTATATCCCATTGTTCCCACAAATTCCATCTAATCATTTACTAAAAACATCAATCATATAATCTGTATGAAAATAAGGTGTGAATAAGTGTGAATAAAATCATTAGTAAAAATAAATGCAACACTTACCTACTCAAGGAGTAATTATGTGAATATATATATGTGTGTGTGTGTGTAAGTGTATTTATAAATTGATTCAATTGAAATTAGTTTTAAAAATGTGATAAAGGGTTAGGTTTAACCATATCACTCATATTATTCCTACCTAATTCATCTAATATCGATACGTGAGGATCAAGAAGCATGCTAATAGCTCATTGTGAAATATCAACCTCTCCAAAGGCCAATCATTCACATGACACAATCACTCCTGGCTTCTCATGGCCCATACCATCATATGAATCCTACCCCTCACGGTCCACTAAACCATATATAGCATAACATTTATCCATAATCTCATTGACAACTATTCCATTTCATAGAATATCATATATACATTCCCTATTGGAAAATTATGCCATATTGTGGAATATCACATATCGGGCCACCACAGGTCAACTACAAGGGATCATTATCATATATCAAGATAATAAAATAGTGTAAATGTTAAATCTTTTACATAACACTTAAGTCATAACATAACAAATAATTTCTAACTCATTATAACTCATTTTGTAATTATATTTCCCCTATATAGAATATACAGTCAACATGATTGGAATAAATCCATATCCAGCATCAAAGTTCATAATTTTAAAAAGAAAACACATATTAAAAACACATAATAAGGTCTAAAAATCTCACAATTAAATGTGAGGTTATTTACATAACCTTTATCAAATTAATTATCCCATTTAACTACATAAGGTTCCATTTTTTTATTTCTTTTACCAATATTCAACTTACCAAACACACTCTATAACCGCCAAGTCATGGGATTAATTCCTTACAAACTATGTTACCTTTTTTCTAGGTAAATACCCAAATATCATATTTAAAATAGGTTATTATCGCCGAAACACCACACATTAAACACACAAGTTGGTTCCAAATTATTTCAAATACATGAAAAATATCCAAAAACTCATTATATTAATTTATTAAGAAAAATTGGGCATTTGTCACATTAATTATCCCATTATTTCATAATTCCAACCATGTTTAACCATTTAATACCACCATGTTATTATCCATTTAAATTCAAAATTCATTTTTGATATTTCATTTCCATTTCAAAATTTAAGACATGGTTAAATACCAATTTAAATCTCAAACTAATGCTTAAGTTTCATGTTAACCATTCAATTAATCATAGTGATTTTTTTTTCTATCAATGTGATTATTTTTAAGCCATGCAACACAAGAGATAAATTTCAGCACCAAAAATTCAATAATTCACATATAAACACATTCCAACACACATGAGGAAGTAAGAGGTCTCCTATCACAATGAAGATAATAATTCATTCTAAGAAATATTGTATAGAAACTATTAGAACTAAAGAATTATATATTTTAGTTAAAAAAATAAATATAAAGAGAATTAGTGTTACACAGTTATCAAAACCTCATTTACTCCCCACAAAAAGGTAATATTCAAGAAGCACTTACTATGATGGATCAAACTCACCAATAGAATGTCAAATATGAGATCAAAATAAAAAAGAATTGAGGCTTGATATTGGTGAATGGAGACAAGGATTTATGTATCTGAAATTCGATCATAATTCATTTAAATGATTCATAAATTGAAGTTATTCTAAGTTAATGACACAATTCCCAAATATTAAAAGGCAAACCTTCACCACATAAAAAAATCACCTAGGCTCTATCAGGTGTATGGTCACCCACCACCAGGTTCTCAATTGTAGAAAAAAGTCTTAAATGGTCACTACTCCCTTCAACGAGTACTAATTACCCCATACTAACTACATGATTGAATAATTGGTCCTTGATCCTTTATATTCCACCAACAAGACACCTCTCAAACTGGTTCACCATCTCAAGATCTCCCAACCAACGCCAAAATACCCCAAACTAAAAAAACATCCAAAATCATAATAAGAAACACCTCTTATTAGTGAGGTTCATTTTAAAATCTTTCCAATATGGTTTTTCATCCTCAAAAATCATTATCAGTCATCTATAATGAACAATTTTAGTCATTAGAACCACATCTTTGCTTTTCATTATTAAGTATATTCTTGTATATGTCCATGCTGTTATAGAACTCATACAAGAGGCACAACATTTACCATTAACTTCCTCTTTGTAAAATCCCAGGTAAATAAAGAATAAAGAATTTTCATATTTATTAATATTTACGAATTAAATATTAATTTTAATTAAAAGGGGTTTCTACGTTCGATAGCGTACTCGGTACGCAACGATGAGTTTCTTTGAAAACCTACGTTGCACACAAGTAATAAAATAATATTATTTTAAAAGTTAGTCAACAAGTAGTCGTTGTACTGGCGGGAATGGATAGAAATAACTAAAATATGATTATATATGTTTTTAAATGTTTTTACACTTACCCAATAAAAGATAAAGGCTTAAAATACGGAAAGAGTTCAATTTTAGGCATTTATACCCTAATTTTCACGAAAGGTCCACTTATCACCTTTTGAAAGAGAACCGTCATTAAATATAGTTTTGATCGATCTTATAAATTATATTGGACCAAATATAACTCTTCTTTAGAGTAGGGAAATCAAAATTTACTTTGTGTAAATTTTTGGTACCTTTCTGATAAAGTTCATTTTTTTTGAATAGTGTAAAATGTTGTATTTTAATTCAAAACCACTTTTTAATCTAATTTATTTATATGATTAGATTATCTTTTGAATTGGTTTTAAAGTGAAATTAGAAAATATTTTTACCATTAAATTCAATAGTGGTCGTTGGAATTAATTTCACTTTGAAATCGGATTTAAACTAGTGTCAATCTTTTGATACTTATTGTTTCATAAAAACACGCTATTTGCTCGGACAGCGGGAATTAATTATTAAATTAATTAATGTGACGTATATGTTTTAAATTTTTTAAAATAGACTTCATTTTTGAATTCGTAATATCAAATATAGATTAGGGTGAATTTTTGGTAATTTTCTAAAAAACTTCAATTTTTGATGAATAGTTAAACAACTAAGTGGTACTTATAAAGACTGATTTTCCGTTTAAATGAAATTTTTCCATCATTTTGTTTTGAATTTCAAAAATCCTACATAAATGGTTTTCATTAATAAGTGAAATGTGGTTCAATGAGATTATAATAATTTTTTGGTGAATAGTAACTTATTAAGTTCTTAATCGCGATTAGAGGTAATTAGTGTAGTTTAAGGTAAAAATAATGCTTTAATAAAATGAGATGAGCTTGAAACATGTCCTAACCCTATTGGTTGTGTCATGGCCGACCAAGACAAGACATGGGTCAACTTGGGGACCCCATGGAGACACTTTTGTTGGGAAATGACATAAATAACTTTTTATTTAATGTAAAAGTAAAAATGACACAAACATGATATGTTTTACTAAAACAATTTTTAAAAGGGGGTATACAAGTCAGATGTTTGATTATAAATAGTCATTGGAAATATAAAACGATTTACTACATCATAGTATTTTTTTATAATTTTTATACTTTAAATAAATTAATTTATTTATGACATCATGATGATGCAGCGATGACCTCATTATTTAACGATTTAAATAAAATAGAAAGATAATGTAAAATCTATAAACTACACATGTCCAAAACTTATTTGATGGGTGGATTTAGAACCCTTATCACCTTATACACGAATTATATCAATGTGGGACCTTTTAAAACCGAAACACATTTTCAAATAAAGTAATATTTCTTTACTTTCCAAAAGTGCCCCTCCTCTCCTCTTATAAATGGCCCCCACCTCTACCTCATTTCACACACTCCTCAAGCCTTTGGATCGGCCAACCCCTACCCATTTACTCTCTCCAAATACCTCTCCTCATCCTAGAGGATTACCTTTGGGTATAATCCTTTCAAAGGAAGCCTTTAGGCTCAAATCAAAAGGAGTTACACTTTTAAAGGTAATTCATTCTCTCATGTTCATTTGTTTTATTTTGCTTCTCCAACCCTCTAAACTCTTTTTATTTACTTCTTTTGTAACAACACCAGTATATTAAATATACTAGGATGTTTTTATAATATTTATTAGAGCTACGCTCTCACACAACTACATCAAATGGTTAAAGAACATACAGTTTCCGTGGATGGTGAAATTCTGCCTCCCGAAACGATGATTGTTCAATACTCATTTAACACCTTCAAAGGTGGCCATTATGATGTAACTATTTTTATATATGATATATAATATGTTTATTTTTTCTTTAAGCTTCAGTATTTTTCATTTTGGTCATACCTTTATGGTTTCCATTATGGGTAAACACGATATCGTCATTTAAGGAAGTGCGGACTACCGCCCCCTCAAAGTGATGTGATTCATTAATGCCATGTGTGGGACGTGTAAAGGATGGATTTAAAGTTATTATATATGATTTTATACTGGAATTATAATATACCTCTATATCATTATTATTTATTTCCATTAAAGTATGAGATAGAAATGAAAGTAGCGTTCATGCGTACGTACGGCTTACCGTCTCCATGAACGGTGCATTTCATTTCTTATCCCCAAATGTAATGTACTAAAAAAAGTACATGTATTTAATGGATATATATAATTAATGATATATCTAAATGATTAATATAATTCTGAAATTAAAATATACATACCTCTCATTTAGTTTTAATTCCATTAATATGACAAAGAAATGAAAGTAGCATTCATGCGTACGTACGGCTTACCGTCTCCATGAACGGTGCATTTAATTTCTTACCCCTAAATGATTATGTAATATTATAAATACATGTATATTCTGGATATATATGATATATATGATATCCAAATCAGTAATGTCATTCTGGATATAAATAACTTTTGACCACACAAACAACATGTAATTGTAAGAAGTCCACTTTCAACTTAAGACCCAAATATTGAGAAAACAAACATTATTAACTTAAATGGTTACATAATGTTTATAACATGGTAATAAGTGATATAAAAGGAATAATGAACTTTAAAAAGGTTCTTAATCAAGTATAAATTAACTCAAGTTTATTATTCAGGACGTTAAAGAACAATCGAGTCAAGTCGGACCCGAGGTATGGGACTTCGTCTCAATCTCCTTTCATTGAGGCATATTTTATTTTATAGACAAATTTTTTTTATATGGTGTATAAACCCCTTTGACTTTTATGTTTATTCAAAAGGAATCTTTTTTATATGAAGCGTTTACTAAACGACAAAAGGGAATGTTTTTTTCGTACGTATGCGGCGACAATGACGTCTCCGCCGTCATGACCGTTATTTGAGTTTCGGCTTCCTCTACAAGCCATACCTTCTTTTTAAAAGAAAAATAAATACCATGTTTTACTTTTCTTTTATTTTGGTATTGAAAATGGTTTTCACAATGTTTTTGTGTTGTATTGATATCTTGTGATTGAAATGTGGAAATGTTATGTTTCCATTATGCATGTTTTATGTGATACGATTATGTTATGGTTCTTGGGCATTATTATGAAGACGGGTGGTTCCGTGATAAAATAAGGGCGGGTGAGCCCGATATAGCTCTCCAATGAATTGGGTAATGCGAAAGAGTAAAACGTTAAGGTTTCTCCGAAGAGATTTAGGGAATATACTGTGATGGGTATTCCAAACGTAACCAAGAGGGTTACTCCCTACGTAAGAATGTTATGAATGCCTCAAGTTACCTTTATGTCTTATGATTTCTATGATTTAATCATGATTTTATGAGGTATGTTAAAGTGCCAATGTTTTATGGGTAAAGTATGATTTCATTCTTATGTATATATGAACTCATTTTTCCTTTCCATGTTTTTTTTATAACCCATACTGAGTTTTTATGCTCATCCCAAGTTTTTGAAATGTTTTTCACAGGTCACGGGAAAGGTACATGATATGATGATAGTGTCATAGAAGTGTCAAGAAATAATCCATGTTTTATTTTAAATGTGTTTCCATTGATGGGAATGAAAAATACTATCTTTATGTAACCACTTTGTTTATATGTGGAATGTAATGCAAGTTTTATGATCTAAATCTCTAAACCCGAAAAGATCCTCAATGTGTAATCTTTTAATAACTCAAGATTAAGTAAGGTTTAAGGCTGAGGCCTTATAGTTGGTATCAGAGGTTGGTTTAGACAACTTTAGGAGTTATAAAAGTGTTAAATTATAATATTATTGAAATGATATAGCATTTACGGATTACCATGTTGCTTCGCCTAAGATATTTCTGTGTTCAGAATGGTTTTCCGCAGAGGAAACAAAGCAGCTATGTTGGGACGACATCAGGAGGAAGATAACCTTCCAAATCAGCAACCTGAGATGGTCGGAATCGGAACTGAACAGTTTGTTGCGGTGATGGCACAGTTGACTCAGGCTATAAATGGTGGTGGTATCCATGCATGAGATCAGCCAGATCAACCGCAGAGGAACATGTCAGTGGTGGAACATTTCATGAGGCAACATCCCCCATCATTCAGAGGATCATCTGACCCTGTGCAAGCTGAAGAGTGGATTAAAGCACTGGAGAAGATTTTTGATGTCATGGGGTGTTCAGAACATCAAAAGGTTAGTCTTGTTGTTTAACTTTTTGAAGGTGAAGCTGATCAGTGGTGGTCGATGGTGAAAAATATTAGGGATAGTGATGAGATTGAGGATCTTCACTGGGACGAATTCAAAGGTATGTTTCTTGAGAAATATTTTCCTAAGGTGGTTCGTCTTAAGATGGAAAAACAGTTCCTAGAATTGAGGTAGGAGGATGATTCAGTGGCTTCTTATGAAGAAAAGTTCACTCGATTGGCAAGGTATGCTCCAAACTTCATATGAGATCTTGATAGTAAAATAAACCATTTTTACTCAGGGTTAAAGCCAAAGTATCAAAGGGATTTAGCTTCTCGTGAGTTCAAAAGTTATGAAAAACTTGTTCGATGTGCGGAGAAGGTGGAAATGGAGTTTGTCGATGATCAGGTGTTCTATGACAAACAACAGAATAAGAGGTCTAGTTGGCTGGAAAAGGGGAAGAATTCATCAAAGAAGTAAGGAGGTAAGAAAACCAAATATCCATCCTGTGATAAGTGTGGTAAAATGCATCCTGAAGAATGTTTATCCAAGTCTGGTAAGTGATTTCGGTGTGGTAAGTCTGGTCATATTTCTTGTAACTGTAAGGAAGATGATCAAGCAGGAAATGAAAAGCCAACGGTAAGATGTTTTAAGTGTAATGAAATGGGTCATTATGCAAACGAGTGTCCAACAAAGAACTCAACTGGGGGAATGCAGCCAGGCTACAAGCAGAAAGGGGTGGTGAAATCCTTGGCAACAACTTCAGCAGATGTTGGGCCATCGAATGAAGTGGTATCAGCTCCAGGGAGCTCAGTATTTTTTGAAGATTTTCTTGAGGTCGGGGTACCATCAGTTGAAAGTAAAAGAAGCAGATGTTCCGAAGACTGTGTTCCGTACTAGATATGGCCATTATTAATTTTTAGTTATGCCTTTTGGGTTAACCAATGCACCTGCTGTATTCATGGACCTTATGAATAAAATTTTCCATAAGTTCTTGGATAAGTTTGTGTTTTTGTTTTGAGGTTTGGGAAGAGGTTATGTGTGCCTTGTGATTCACAGTTGAAGAATGAGTTGTTATGTGAGGCTCATAGTTCCCCGTTTTCAGTTCATCCGGGCAGTACTAAGATGTATAGAGATCTACGGGAGTATTACTGGTGGGATGGAATGAAAAGAGACATTGCTGATTTTACTATGAAGTGTTTGACATGTCAACAGGTTAAATCAGAGCGGCAGTTACCGAAAGGGATGCTTCAGCCTTTACCAGTGCCAGAGTGGAAATGGGAGAATATATCCATGGACTTTGTTGTTGGATTACCAAAGACATCTCGAGGTAATAATGAAATCTGGGTTATTGTTGATCGTTTGACCAAATCTGCTCATTTCCTTGCTATACAAGATACTTTCTCTCTTGATCAACTTTCCTGTTTGTATCTTAAAGAGATAGTCAGGTTACATGGAGTTCCTCTCTCCATTTTATCGGATCGTGATCCCAGGTTTACTTCTAACTTTTGGAAAGTCCTTCAGAAGTCGTTGGGTATTGAATTATATTTTAGTACAGCTTTTCATCCTCAATCAGATGGGCAGTCAGAACGAACAATTCAGACATTGGAGGATATGCTATGAGCTTGTTCTATGGATTATCAGGGAAGTTGGGACCAACATCTTTCTTTGGTTGAATTTTCATATAATAACAGTTTTCATTCTAGTATACAGATGGCTCCATTTGAGGCATTATATGGAAAACGGTGTCGAACTCCAGCTTTCTGGGATGAAGTGGGTGAAAGGAAGTTGATGGGACCAGAATTGGTAGAAGAGATGGCAGAAAAAGTTCAGTTGATTCAAAAACACATGAGAACAGCTCAGAGCAGGCAGAAGAGTTATGCGGATAACCGGAGGAAGGATCTATCTTTCGAGGTAGGTGATAATGTCTTTCTCAAGTATTCTCCTTGGAAAAGTGTGATGAGATTTGGTAAGAAAGAAGAGTTGAGTCCAAGGTTCGTTGGACCATACGAAATTCTGGAGAGAGTTGGATCAGTTGCATACTGAGTGGCTTTACCTCCGAGTTTATCTCAGGTACACAATGTTTTTCACGTTTCGATGTTGAGAAAGTATATGCCAGATCCATCTCATGTTTTGAGTCCAGAGGTAGTTCAGCTGGAAGAGAACCTATCTTATGAAGAACAACCGGTCCAGATTCTTGACCACAGGGAGCAAGTGTTGCGGAATAAGGTGATTAAGCAGGTAAAGGTTTTGTGGAAAAACCACATGATGGAATAGGCAACATGGGAATCTGAAAATGCTATGAGGGATAAATACCCCCACTTATTTTGATAAGTTAATAAAATTGCGAGGACGCAATTCCCAAAAGGGGGGAAGGATGTAACATCCCAGGTAAATAAAGAATAAAGAATTTTCATATTTATTAATATTTACGAATTAAATATTAATTTTAATTAAAAAGGGTTTCTACGTTCGATAGCGTACTCGGTACGCAACGATGAGTCTCTTTGAAAACTTACGTTGCACACAAGTAATAAAATAATATTATTTTATGAGTTAGTTAACAAGTAGCTGTTGTACTGGCGGGAATGGATAGAAATAACGAAAATATGATTATATATGTTTTTAAATGTTTTTACACTTACCCAATAAAAGATAAAGGCTTAAAATACGGAAAGAGTTCAATTTTAGGCATTTATACCCTAATTTTCACGAAAGGTCCACTTATCACCTTTTGACGGAGAATCGTCATTAAATATAGTTTTGATCGATCTTATAAATTCTATTGGACCAAATATAACTCTTCTTTATAATCGGGACATCAAAATTTACTTTGTGTAAATTTTTGGTACCTTTCTGATACAGTTCATTTTTTTTGAATAGTGTAAAATGTTGTATTTTAATTCAGAAACTCTTTTTAATCTAATTTATTTATATGATTAGATTATCTTTTGAATTTGTTTTAAAGTGAAATTAGAAAATATTTTTACCATTAAATTCAATAGTGGTCGTTGAATTAATTTCACTTTGAAATCGGACTTAAACTAGTGTCAATCTTTTGATACTTATTGTTTCATAAAAACACGCTATTTGCTCGGACAGCGGGAATTAATTATTAAATTAATTAATGTGACTTATATGTTTTAAATTTTGTAAAATAGACTTCATTTTTTAATTAGTAATATCAAATATAGCTTAGGGTGAATTTTTGGTAATTTTCTGAAAAACTTCAATTTTTGATGAATAGTGAAACCACTAAGTGGTACTTATAAAGACTGATTTTCCGTTTAAATGAAATTTTGCCATCATTGTGTTTTGAATTTCAAAAATCCGACATACATGGTTTTCATTAATAAGTAAAATGTGGTTCAATGAGATTATAATAATTTTTTGGTGAATAGTAACTTAGTAAGTTCTTAATCGCGATTAGAGGTAATTAGTGTAGTTTAAGGTAAAAATAATGCTTTAATAAAATGAGATGAGCTTGAAACATGTCCTAACACTATTGGTTGTGTCATGGACGACCAAGACAATCCATGGGTCAACTTGGGGACCCCATGGAGACACTTTGGTTGGGAAATGACATAAATAACTTTTTATTTAATGTAAAAGTAAAAATGACACAAACATGATATGTTTTACTAAAACAATTTTTAAATGGGGTTATACAAGTAATATGTTTGATTATAAATAGTCATTGGAAAGCTAATAAGATTTCCTACATCATAGTATTTGTTGTATAATTTTTAGACTTTAAATAAATTAATTTATTTATGACATCATGATGATGCAGCGATGACCACATTATTTAACGATTTAAATAAAATGGAAAGATAATGTAAAATCTATAAACTACACATGTCCAAAACTTATTTTATTGGTTTATTTCGAACCCTTGTCACCTTATACACGAATTATATCAATTTGGGACCTTTTAAAACCGAAACACATTTTCAAATAAAGTAATATTTCTTTACTTTCCAAAAGTGCCCCTCCTCTCCTCTTATAAAAGGCCCCCACCTCTACCTCATTTCACACACTCCTCAAGCCTTTGGCTCGGCCAACCCCTTCCCATTTAATCTCTCCACATCCCTCTCCTCATCCTAGAGGATTCCCTTTGGGCATAATCCTTTCAAAGGAAGCCTTTAGGCTCAAATCAAAAGGAGTTACACTTTTAAAGGTAATTCATTCTCTCATGTTCATTTGTTTTATTTTGCTTCTCCAACCCTCTAAACTCTTGTTATTTACTTCTTTTGTAACAACAACAGTATCTTCAATATACTAGGATGTTGTTATAAGATTTATTCGAGCTAAACTCTCAAACAACTACATCAAATGGTTAAAGAACATACGGTTTCCGTGGATGGCGAAATTCTGCCTCCCGAAACGATGATTGTTCAATACTCATTTAACACCTTCAAAGGTGGCCATTATGATGTCACTATTTTTATATATGAAATATAATATGTTTATTTTTTCTTTAAGCTTCTGTATTTTTCATTTTGGTAATACCTTTATGGTTTCCATTATGGGTAAACACGATATCTTCATTTAAGGAAGTGCGGACTACCGCCCCCTCAAAGTGATGTGATTCGTTAATGCCATATGTGGGACGTGTAAAGGATGGATTTAAAGTTATTATATATGATGTTATACTGGAATTATAATATAACTCTATATCATTATTATTTCTTTCCATTAAAGTATGAGATAGAAATGAAAGTAGCGTTCATGCGTACGTACGGCTTACCGTCTCCATGAACGGTGCATTCCATTTCTTATCCCCAAATGTAATGTACTATTAAAAGTACATGTATATAATGTATATATATAATTAATGATATATCTAAATGATGAATATAATTCTGGAATTAAAATATAAATACCTCTCATTTAGTTTTAATTCCATTAATATGACAAACAAATGAAAGTAGCGTTCATGCGTACGTACGGCTTACCGTCTCCATGAACGGTGCATTTCATTTCTTACCCCTAAATGGTTATGTAATATTATAAATACATGTATATGCTGGATATATATGATATATATGATATCCAAATCAGTAATTTCATTCTGGATATAAAGAGCTTTTTACCACACGAACAACATGTAATTGTAAGAAGTCCACTTTCGACTTAAGAACCAAATATTGAGAAAACAAACATTATTAACTTAAATGGTTACATAATGTTTATAACATGGTAATAAGTGATATAAAAGGAATAATGAACTTTAAAAATGTTCTTAATCAAGTATAAATTAACTCAAGTTTATTATTTAGGACGTTAAAGAACGATCGAGTCAAGTCGGACCCGAGGTATGGGACTTCGTCTCAATCTCCTTTCATTGAAGCATATTTTATTTTATACACAACTTTCTTTTATACGGTGTATAAACCCCTTTGACTTTTACATTTATTCAAAAGGAATATTTTTTATTCGAAGCGTTTACTAAACGACAAAATGGAATTTTTTTGTCGTACGTATGAGGCGACAACGACTTCTCCGCCGTCGTGACCGTTATTTGAGTTTCGGCTTCCTCTACAAGCCATACCTTCTTTTTAAAAGAAAAATAAATACCATGTTTTACTTTTCTTTTATTTTGGTATTGAAAATGGTTTTCACAATGTTTTTGTGTTGTATTTATATCTTGTGATTGAAATGTGGAAATGTTATGTTTCCTTTATGCATGTTTTATGTGATACGATTATGTTATGGTTCTTGGGCATTATTATGAAGACAGGTGGTTCCGTGATAAACTAAGGGCGGGTGAGCCCGATATAGCTCTCCAATGCATTGGGTAACGCGAAGGAGTGAAACGTTAAGGTTTCTCTGAAGAGATTTAGGGAATATACTGTGATGGGTATTCCAAACGTAACCAAGAGGGTTACTCCCTACGTAAGAATGTTATGAATGCCTCAAGTTACCTTTATGTCTTATGATTTCTATGATTTATTCATGATTTTATGAGTTATATTAAAGTGCCTATGTTTTATGGGTAAAGTATGATTTCATTCTTATGTATATATGAACTCATGTTTCCTTTCCATGTTTTTTTATAACCCATACTGAGTTTTTATGCTCATCCCAAGTTTTTGAAATGTTTTTCACAGGTCATGGGAAAGGTACATGATATGATGATAGTGTCAAGGAAGTGTCAAGAAATAATCCATGTTTTATTTTAAATGTGTTTAAATTGATGGGAATGAAGAATACTATCTTTATGTAACCACTTTGTTTATATGTGGAATGTAATGCAAGTTTTATGATCTAATTCTCTAAAACTCTAAACCCGAAAAGATCCTCAATGTGTAATCTTGTAATAAATCAAGATTTAGTAAGGTTTAAGGCTGAGGCCTTATACTCTCACTACAATAAAAAATCCCCAATGGATTCTTCAAAAATTAATCATTTGGATATGGCTCCAAATCATAATATTGGAGTACATGACAATGATATAGTTAATACTTACTCAACTAAGATACACAAAATACATCTTACATAGTGTTAATATTCCATTGTAGTTCCAACTAGTATGTGACTCATCTGATTCTCCCATGGAGCCAAATTTAATTTCTTAATGATTCTATAGTTCCTTTATAGGGGTGAGATCAATAGGAAAATATAATAACCAATAATAAACTCAATAGATAGATGTATAGAATGATCATAAGAACTCTTTATAAATTGAGTGGTAAATAATCTCTTATATATCATATACATATAATCAGAAGTCTATTATTAGAATCTAGGTTCAATTAAAGTTGATTCCCTAGATTATATTGAACATAGATAGTGACAATCCCTACCATAAAAATCCTAAAATGGTTCCATCTAAATTAATTCCTTGTAAAAATTGTTAAAAAAACTCATATATAGGCACATGATCCTCTCACGCACTAATAAAGTAAAGGAAACATTTCTATAGTATACCCTCAAGGGTATTCATTGTATGGTCAGGATAGTCATGTAAAGCCCTTAGATTTTATGAAAAAAAATTCATATAAATTTAATTTCTTCGATAGCTTGTATTACATGAAACACCAAGTTCTAATGAACTGTGATAAACTAATAAAAATATTATTATTTAAACATGATTGTTATAACATAACCATTAAACATATAGGTATGAATAGTAATAAACCAATTTTAAATAAAATTATAATGTTTTTATTTAAATAAAAAATATTTGTAAAAAATTAATTAATTTTTAGTAAAGTATTTATATGTTTTGAAAATACTATTTTCTCAAAAAAAATGTTTCTATTACATTTTGTGAATAGATAATAAAAAATTTTTTTTACAATTTTAAAAAATATATTTTAAAAAATAAGATTAATTTTTGAAATCTACATGCCAAAATTCTATTAGAGTGAATTTTTTAGAATTTTCTGAAGAGATTAATTTTTCGATGAATTGTAAAAATACTAATTTTTTATTAAAAATAGTATTTTCATTTAAAGTATGTGAAAAGTTTCATTTTTTTAAACAGTTTTAAAGTAGAATTATTTCCATTTTATATTTATTAATTCAATTTATTTCATTTTAATCAATTTAATATTGAATTTTGATATTAAAACTTTCTATAATTATGATTTCTCTTTGGAAAACAATTTTTCCATTTCATTTGTGGGTTTAATTTTAAATTAAAATTTTCATATTCTATGAATTGAATTTGGAAAAAATGATTCTATATTTTTAATAATAATAATTAATATTATATAAAAATTTTAAATTAATTTTTGGTCATAACGAATTGTAAAAAAAGTAAAAATTAATTATTACAGTTAAGGTTAAATAGGTTTACCATGGGTTAAACTAAAATAAGATAAGGATTAAAATGACCGACTTGTCCAATTCTTATTTTATGGTCATATTTCGATATTATGACATCTATTTTTTGATAATGATCCATTTTTTATCCTTTTAGAATGTGAAAAAAAGTGGGTATAACTTTTTATTTTTTAAAATTCCATGTGTGTCCTCTCCCCCACTTATAAAAGGCCACCCCCTATCCACCCCTATTCACACTTCAAAAGAATTTTGGTCCATAAATTCTATATATAATTTCAATAAATCTCATCCCCACATGCGAAATAAAGAAATTATTAACTGAAACATGATTTTAACTAATAATTATTAATATATGAGTGATAAAAGGTTATAATAAAATCATATATATTATAATATATAAGAGTATGTTTCCCTAATATATTTATAATACCTATGTAAATTATAAAATAGTTTGAAACATGTATGAGGAAATTCAAGACTTGGGGTGAGGGATTTCTAGTCTCTCTTTTATTTCTAGGAGACATATTCCATATTCACCAATCCTTTATTTTGTGTGGTGCATATAATTTTTATTTGAAATATTAAATAATGAATCAAATTATTTTAATAATATTTAAATTTTTAATTTTATGGTATTATTTAATGGGTTTTATCATTAAAAATTTACCAAAGTGATAAGGGATTTCGTCTCACTTTAATATTTTAGGGTCACTTTCCTTATACACCACTTGATAATTTTATATGGTGTATATACTACCCAAGAATATATTTTATGATTATTATTAAAACATTATGGGATATAAATATCCATATAATTTTATTTATTTCAAGGGGAATACGATTCAAAATATACCAAAGGGGTAAAGGTTTTATGTTCCAATCTCAGTTTTTATCTGGATTATTTATGATTACGTTTCTAATGATGAAATATTATGATAAATATCTCAATAAACTCATGAATTTTATTCTCATTTGGTTATTTTATGAAAATACATATTTCCCTTTCATTTTACTCTTTTTATATAATCAATATTCCCAAATATTGTTTTTAAGTAAAACCGACTTTATTTATATCTTCGGTAAAAAATTGTTTTTTCTTCCATGTCTAAGTTTTTTAAAAATGTTTTAAATAATTTTTTTATAATCTAAAATGATGGTTTAAAAAATTACCCATTTTTTCACTTTTTTAAAAATGTTTTTAAAATAATATTCATGTATTCTTCTAAACAAGTCCCCTTTGGATTTTATAAAAAATGGGAAAGGATTCTTCATTTTAATGTCTATGATATAAATAGTATTTTCTGCCATTATGAATTATCAATAATTTAAATCATTATTTACAAGTTTCCATGTTTATTTTCAAATAAAAAATTTTCTTTAATATTTTGTAACTTTTTAGATTTTAAAGAATTGATTTCTAATTGAAAAGGATATTTTCCTCAAGAAATGTCCCAAGTGATTTTTCAACATCATTTTCCATATAATATGGAATCCTTTGATTATACTTGAGATTTATCGAGGATATGATCAAATTATACAATCATTATTCTTTATCTGGATGGTTTATGTTTCTGATGAAAATATTTTTTTGAATCTTGATCCTTTTCCATGGGTTATGCAATGATTAGATGATAAAATTTCTATAAAACCTGTTTTTTTTTCACAGGTTATGCTAGGATGAAATGTTTATAAAACCTGTATATTATTTAGGGTTATTCAATGATGAAATGTTTATAAATCACATTTCTTTTTTTTGTTTCTAATATGATGAATGTTTTATGAAATTATGGGAAAATATTTATGTTTTTCATTATGTGATGGTGGTTATGTTATAACCAAGAACGATGATCATGTTATAACCAAGGATGGTGGTTACATTATAAATAAGGATAGTGGTTATGTTATAACCAAGTTGTTGTTCACGTTATAACCAACGATGCGTATAAAATATATTTTCCTCTAATTCATTGCATAAATATGGATATATCATGAGATAAATAGTACTGGAATGTGGAGTGAACCTAGTTTATAAAGGGACTCTTCCCACTATGATGGTCTTGGGAGTGAACCTTGAATATACGATAGTTTGGGGAGTTAACCCATTACACTGTGATAGTTTTGGAAGTGAGTCTTTACTATTAAGGAAATGGTTTTATATTCTTATGTGTATTGTAAAAATCTAATTATTATTCCAATGTTATGGTCTCATGGTTGATGTTCTTTTCTTCTTTTATTATTTATTTCTTATGAACTACCAAGATTTATTCAATTACTAAATTTTGTGATCTATGATATGTAGGGTATGGATTTCAAAAATTATTCTCATGTTATCATACCCTTATGATCATGTTATGTTGATATCTCCCTTTCCTACACTTACTAGTCATCTGAGATCACCCCTTATTATGTTTTCTTTCCCCAAGTTGTGAATAAAGGTATTATTTATGATATGTCTAAGAAGGGTGATAGTTATGAATAACATAATGGGAGATTATGTAGTTCACTCATGAACTAGTTTTTCATGTATCCCAGTTTTCAAAGACATTAAACCTTTATGATAATTTATATTGAATTTGTGTGGTGTATTGAATATTCATCTATTAAGATATGATATCTATGTCTAAAAATCATGGGTCATTATAGTTCATTTGTCTATGGATGATATTTTTTATTAAACTTCACTTGAGATCCCAAAATTTTTTTCCAGATAATCTATAATTAGAATGTGAATCTTATGTCATGATATGATATGATTCTAAGAGGTTAACCATGAATTCTTATTACCAAATTAATATAGAGTTCCATAATATACTTAATCATATAGGACTCTTTGGTCGGAAAAAAAATGGGAATCTTTCATCAACTGATCAATAACAACAAATATAGTGTGTTTACCTTTCCATATCCTCATAAATCCTCATATGAAATCCATGGTGACTTTTTCCCACATTAATTTTTGAATAGGAAAATACATAAGCTCAACTACTAACCTTTTATTTTTAGCTTTTACTCATCGACAAGTGATCCACCTTAAAACAAGCCCATCCATATCCCACTCCATTCTTAACTGCCAAAATCTTCAATAAACACCATGGTATATCTTTGTTAATCTAGGATAAACTGACCACCTGGACATATAGAACTCAATTATCACCTCCTATCATAAATTCATTGAAACATAAATCCTCTCATATAGATTCAAGTAATAAGCTCCTCTACGTACCCATTCAGTCATCTTCTCCCTACCATATAAATTTTCTTTATAAATTTGGAATTATAAATCTAAACTCTACCCCACCTTCAATTTTTTCACCCCGGATGAGGTGATTGGAAAGGGAAAAATAAACAATTTATCCTTAGCTACATCAAGATGTATCTCTAAGATTATATTTATATGTTGTAACTCTTCTTTCAATTATCAAAAAATGTTCAATTGGGACTTCTTTCTCAATGAAACAGTGACAACATTCCCTTTTTTGGGTGTATATATCATCTAAAAGTTAAATGAATAAAGGTAATCAACCCATATTCTCTAAAACAAATATCTAGATCCCTTGATATAATTCACGATCTTGTGTTCATTAGGCACCGTAAACTTCTCCCTATATAGATAGTGACACTAACTCATAAAAGTGTGAACTAGTGGGGAAAACATCAGATCATGAGTGGGGTTATTCTTCTCATGTGACCTAATATTATAAGAACCATATATCACTATATAACCCTCTTACATAAACTAATAACCCAAACCTGCACCAGAAGCATCGAAATATACCTCATACCATTTCTTGAGCTCCAGTAAAGTGATAATATGTTCTAATAACAACCTATTATTTTTCTCATTGAAAGTATGTTCACATTTACCACTCAAATATAAAATCACTCCCTTTATAGTTATTTTCATAATTGGTGTAACTAGTTGGAATAATTTATGAATAAAATGGAAACAATATCCTACAAGTCCCAAGAAAATATGAATCTCAAAAACATTCTTTAGAACCTCCCAAGACATTATAGCCAAAACCTTATCAAGATCTACTAATATACCTAATTCTAAAATAATATTCCCAAGTAAATTTACCTCTAAAATCCAAAATATAAACTTTCACATATTTCTATAAAAGTGATGAATTCAAAAAGTATCTTAGAAAAGTTATCAATTCCCACCATGCTCATCATAGGACCAAGAATATATCAAGATATCATCATTAAACAAGATCACAAAAGAATCCAAATAGGGATGTATAACATGAATAATCATATCCATGAGCACTACTAATGTGTTCATCACCCTAAAAATCATCACCAAAAATTTATAATATCTATATTGTGTTTGGAAAGTCATCTTAGTAGCATCTCTGTCTCACACCCTCGATGGAATATAATAAAATATAAGATAAATATTATAAATCCATTGAGTTTCCCTTAACTTATTAAATAGATATTTGATTTGATATAATGAATATTGGTTATTAATAATTCCTGGTTCAATCTATGGTAATAAAAACACCACTAAAAACTCCAATTAATATTCTTAGAAAAAATTATCAGTACACCAAAAGGAGATATAATTTAGAAAATGAATCCCTTAGTATCAAGATTATCTAATTAAGTCTTTAAATCTTGAACCTCAAAGTGTTCCATGTGATAGTGATTATTAAAAATAGACTCAATACCCTATATAAATTCAATTATAAACTCTACTTACCACTCAAGTAGTAACCCCATAAAATCATCATAAAAAATATACACATAATGAACAACCATGAAAGGAGAAACTAAACCAAAAACACCCTCCACTGACCAAAGATACATCCCCACCACCTGAGAAAAAATCTTCCCCATATGACTAAAATCAATACATACACTAATCACTTGATAATCCCACTCATCTAAAAGATACAAAACTCATTTCCAGAAGGATATAATATCATGTGTCAGTGGTAAAAGTAAATATCCACCAAAAAAATATGACACTCAATCCAACTTGATAATAACATTGAAACCCCTATCTCTGTAAGAAATAAATCCCGTATATGATAAAATACAAAGATATAAATGGCTTAAGACAATCACTTATTAATAGGATCCTCCATCCTTCCCAAATTTGTATTCATAGATAAAAATCCAAAAAGAATCTCAATAATCAAATCCATGTTACAAAACAAAGAAAAATATTTAAGAGAATGAGATACACCTAAATAAAATTGTGCACTAGTCAGGGTAGAGGTAACCAATATCATACCTCACATCATAGAAGAACCCTTATCAAGATACATCAGTGTTAGATCCACTATAAAAAACTAACCTAAAATAGAATTATAACATATCCCCTTAGATTCCATTTCCCCCTACACTGCACCACCCCACTAAGAAAAACCCTAAGATAATCTACCTCCGCCTCTACTAGATCTCATACATGACATACATCTCATTATCTATTGTGTAGCATTAGCCCATTCTTGCAATTCCTATGTCAAATACTAACCACAACCTCTACTCCCCTAAGAACCCCATCTATAGAAATTTATAATATGGAATGTATTTCAACATGTGTGATAATCCTTGGGATTACAAGGAAAAAACCGAATAAGTATGGAATTTCTTTCCACATTGAAATAATTTAATACAAACCTTACCCCCTAGAGAAAGAGATGGGAAGGTCTTTCCATAACTCCCTAAATACACCCATCCCTTTGAAAATCATCACATTTCCTCTTCTCAATACTTTTAGATCCACCTAATCCCATAACTACCCACTTAATTCCACAAGTTCCTTCTCATTTATAAGAGACTTATTTACCACCATTATCAATTTTAGAAAATAAAAGATACAAACCATCAAATATATCTCTATCCTCAACTCATGCTCATACTGATGGGACTTAGATAGTTCATCCCCTTATAAGGTTTTAGAAAAATAAAGAAACTCCTTGAACCTAGAATCATAACCAAGAATTAATATACTTCTCTACTTAACCTCTATGAAATTTTAAGCACTATACATCCTCAATTTATGAGGTTAAAATTTCTCAATAAATAGATCCTAAAAAGACTCCCAGGATAACCCATCGGTCCTCCTCACATAAGCCAAGATCTCCCATAATCATCGAGTTGGTCTTTCAAGCATAAATAATACTAGATTCACCTTCTTACATTACATAGAATTGATCAATTCAAATATCTCATTTTTACCCTCTAGAAACTTTTCAAATCCATGACTGCTAGTGCCCCATCTAAAAATAGGAGGTTCTTGTTCTCAAAAACCATGAACCACATCTGAGACTATATTAACTTCCTAAGTTAGCATCACCTACATTACTTGGATCACCTTCTACAAGATCTTAGTGATCATATTTTCCATCAGGGTCCTTGGTTCAATTTTCAAGGTAACATTCTCTAATTACCCCTCTATATTCTTCTCATCAGAGTTCTTCTACTCAATATTAATTTCCCAAGATTAATTTGCTTTCCTCCTTGGTGAAATAATTCTACAAATGAATCAATATGCCTATTATCCATGTAAATAAGTTCACATCAAACAAATATATCCCACACCACTTCTTACGCATTCTCACAAGACGATTATTCATTCCAACTAATTTAATAAACACATGCACATGCACACATGAATGACATGATCCTATATTCTAAGAATAATTCATGAATTTATTGTTAGCTCCCCTCAACTAAGTGAGTATAAAACCTAAAATAATTGTATAACTAATTAAATACAATCTCATACTCTTAGGTAACTTATTCTTCCACTAGGGTTAGGTTTTATAGGAACTTATTAATATTTTTAAATTTTATTATGAAAACATAAAACAAGAAATCAAAGGAAAGGTGGATTGAAATTGTGATGTATGAGGGAATAATATTGGAAATTTTAATGAAATAACTGGTAAGGGACTCATTTAATCAATATATAGTCACCATATTTTCTTGATCGACTTTGGATGTAAGTAGTTTAGACACCATATTTCCCTCATACTAGGTGTGTACAATCTACAAATTATATTTAATCATGTTTTGATAGCATATTATAGTATAGACAATACTCCAACAACTTTGGGAGTGCCCAAATATAAAATTAACCACCATACATGAATTTTATTTTATCAATGAAAGTTCAAAGTTAATAGTAGAACAAATAGACATTCTAAAAAACATTATATGTGTTCATCTTGAATAGAACTACCCTCCCCGTAGAATTATTATAGGTGTTGTCTAGGTAATCTCACATAGATTCTGTACCATATCTCATAACATATTCTTCACTCTTCCCTAACCCAAATATCAGGAATCCAAGAAATATTTCTTATGATACCATTTTTTAATGTCTCTCCCCAATAAAACTACACCACTAAGGTAAAATTCCACTTGACCTAAAATTTACACCTTGATCTCTAGAGGCTAGTGACTTGCACCAAGGGTTGGAGATACTAGTTATGGGGATATTTTCCATTATAATTTTTATCACAATAAATTAACAAATAATAAGAATCACCATATCATAAAATGGTATAAGATAATGACATCAACTCAATAAGATCATAATGATATCCCAACATTCTCACAAATGTCATATAGTCATCTGATTCTCAAATGTAATCCATGCATGCCAAAATATAAGAAATAAATCCAAAAATATGATGAAAGAAAGTGCAGATATCCAACTCCCCAACACTCTAAAATACCATGAATTAATATCCAAAGTGTCTCTAGACACTAACTCCCACTAAAGAGGCACCCTAACATTACCTACAACATCATTCTTGTAATCTAAAATAACATGATATGTGTGGGTATAGTAAGTGAGAATAAAATATCAAGTAGAAACCATGGAAACCCTTAAAAACTCAAGGAATTACTATGTGAATATATGTATATATAATGGTTTTTTCCTAAAATGGATCAATTACTATCAATTGTAGAAATAAAATAAAGGTGTAGGTGTAATCATGTCAACTAAAAAAGTCATACCTACATCAGCTAATATCGGTATATTAAGATTAAGAATCATGATTATAGATCATTGTGAAATACAAGACTTCCCCAAGGGAAAATGTTCACATGGAAAAATAACACTCAGTCACTCATAACCCATTACATTATATGCATTGTACCCCTTAGGGTTAACTGATTCATATCATGGAATAACATATATCTATTCCCTTATGGCCAATTGTGCAATATCATGGCATGTCATATATCCATCCACTCAAGGAAAACTATTTCATATCAGGTCATATCACATCTTGTCCCACCATAATCCACCTGAAAGTGATCATTATCATGGAACAACATATCATTTAAATGTTGGTGATAAATGTTTCACACAAAACTTAAGTCATAATATAAAATATAAGTTCCACCTCATGAAAACTCTTATTTCCATTCTATTTACCCTATATAGAATACATAATAAATGTGGTTGAAAAAAATCTATATATTTCATCATAGATCATAATTAAAGTAAGAAAACACATATTAGAAACCCCCAACAAGATTTTAAAATCTCAGAATTCAATAAATGGTTATTTACCTAACCTCTATCTATTGATTAATCCCTTTAAACACTTAAGGATAAATTTTTATCTTAGTATTAGAATTATTAAACTTAAAAAACACACACCTTAACCTATAAGGCATGTGTTAATTACCTTTTCAACTATGTCACCTTAGTCCCATGTAAATGACCTAGTCTTTATCTTAAAATTGTTTATTATAGAAGAAACACCACACATTAAAATGAATGCATAAAAAATAAAAAAACAAACATTAACAATGAGAGTCATTATGGATACATTGATATTAATTTTCATTTTGAAGATATTTTTTCTATTGAAATAATTATGAAACATGAAAATATTACGTCTGGGAAATATTTTACCAATATTGAAATGAGAAGTTCGCATGTATGTACTTTAATCGGTATTGAAAAATCAATTGAAGGCCCTAAAAATAGAATGTTTTATTTTCTGATAGTCCCTATTTTTTATATAAGATTGATACATTAAAACCCCTTATTGTAATCATAAAATGTTTTGAAGAAAGATTGAAAAAACATTTAATTCTATAAAAACTAGAAAAAATAAAAAACGGTTGATGTCTTAAATAGTTATATAGGGATATCATTGCCCATAATGTGGATACGGGAAGCGATATGTGGTTTTCATTGTCCCTGATTTGACCTAGATCAATCTAAGTTTCTAATTATATTATCAAAGATAATGATATAGGATATCATTGTCTATGAGAATCCTTAAACATACATTTCATAAAAATGAATCTCAACACACTCTTATTTTGGAGATATCATTGTGAGTGATATATTTCAAAATTTCATGTTATGAGTCTATTATAGAATTTGGTATATAGATATCAATTTCTATGATACCTATTATAACTTGTTCTTGTGCATTACTGGTATATTGAAAATAGTTATCATTTAAATTTTCTAATGTGATGTGAATATATCATAACTAATGAAAGGTTCTATGATATAAGTGATAAAGGTTATCATGTATATCACAAATAGAGATATATGATATTTTTTACTGATGATAGAAAGGAAAAAATATATATCACAGACATCAATATCTAATTTTTTCCATGATATATCTTGGTTATAAAGATTTATTTGGTTTATTAAATTGTATTTTTTATTTAAAAATAATATATTAAAAAGTTTTTATATTAGAATATATGAAATTTATTTATTGTTTCATTTCCTATATAAATTAAGGTAACTTGTTTTCATTAATAATAAATACATGAATTATACATTAAAAATACTTGAATTTTTTATTTATTTATTTAAATTCCCAATTTAATATTTATATTTATAAATTTATTATATTATGAATATTTGTATGAATAGATTTAAAATATTTAAATTTATTCTTATAAATATCATGTAATGTGTTTAAAGAGGTTCCAGCTATGTATAATATACAATTTAATTTTAGATAATCAAAATTAATGATTTGTTTTGTTATAATTATAAAATAAAGATTTATTATAATAATTTATACATATTTGGGTTTACAACTATGTTGGAATTGATATCTATATTGACTAATGATCTATGGAAAACGAGAATTTGGGTTAAAATTCCACTAGATTGGAAACCATGGTTTTCTCTAGAAATATATGGTTGGATACTTTTCATACTATAAGTTCTCTTGAATAAGATTTTTATTTCACTTTTTTTAATCCATTACATAAAAGAGTTACATTTTCATTATTCATGATCTGAATATGGAAATGTATTGAATATTATAGTTAAGTTTTTTATGGAAAATAATAATATAAATTATTAGTTATATAAATTTATACATTAACATGACTGAAATGTGTTAATTCAGCTGAAGACATTAGTTGTTAAATTAAATTTTTAGAAGAATGCATACATATAGGGAATACATGAGTTTCATATAAGAGATAGTGAGAGATATAAAATCCATAAAATGATGAATTGTTAAATTAATTATAAATTAAACACTTGTAAAGACTATGATCATCCCAATTAGTGGTCTATGCCAAATCCAAGTACTAGTGGACTATCTTATGTAAGGAAAGTATAATATGGTATTACTTAACTAGTAGTCACCTATATCTAATGTGAACTTCAGGTTACACTTGGATATTGACCCTAATTTTTATGTTTCTATAGTAATGAAGTTAATATTATTTATTATATTAATATAGAAAAGTTTTTTTCAACTTAACTATCCAAAACACCTATGTGATTTAATTGACATGATTACTAACCAAAATAGCTATTTAATGATAGAATCACCTTTTATAACTCAAAACATAGTGAAATATAGATCTTAACTAAATAATAGATATGATATATGGGGAAATAATTTTTTTGTGAGTCTATTCCATGAAATTCCTTATTAAATACTTCGTAAAACATGATCTCACTCAATAAATCTATTTTGTTGTAGATTAAAATATAATTAAACACATACTTAATTTAAGAGTCATTATAGATTGGTATTATATCTTGAGAAGTGTTCTAATTTATAATAAGAATAAA
Organism: Viscum album; assembly: GCA_963277665.1. Taxonomy (NCBI): domain Eukaryota; kingdom Viridiplantae; phylum Streptophyta; class Magnoliopsida; order Santalales; family Viscaceae; genus Viscum; species Viscum album. The sequence continues at coordinate 509,035,568 of OY728141.1, read as the reverse complement.
AATTAGTACAAAGAATCGAATATCAGAGGAATAAATTTTTTAATTTAGATCCATAGGTATTAGATAGTAGTAGTGTGGAACACATTTCTCCTGATTTATATAGTCTCGAAAATAAAACACTACTAGAAAAACACCATATAACCACAGTTTTGAACCATGGGTATAGCCCCTAAAACTGTGGGTATAGCTATACCCATGGTTTCCAGAACCATGGATTTAGGAGCCATCGGGATAGACCTATACCTATGGTTTGACCAAACCATAGTTATAGGCCACTTATACCCATAGTTCCTAAACTGTTGCTGTAGTAAATTTTAATGGAAATATATATACCCATGGTTTGACCAAACTGTGGTTATATACCTATACCAATGGTTTCGTTAAACCTTCGGTATAGGTTTTTATTTATTTTTTTAAAAAATATCTACTGATATTTGATCCCAACACCTTCTTCGAATAGTCCAACAACTTTATCACTATCCTACAGCATGTTTCTTATTTTTATATTAAGAAATACATATATGAATATATATAAAAATTTATCTATATTAAACTATTAATTATTATTATTATTATTATGGAAAAATAATGGGCCAACTTATACCCACAGTTTGGTCAAACTGTGGGTATTTGTTCTTATTAAAAAACTCTTCCACTGGGATTTGATCCCATCACCTTCCGCCTACACTCCAATGAATTTACCATTATCCTAAATCATGTTTTTGTTATAATATTCAAAAAAATATATATAATTATAAAAATAAAAAATTTGTTTATATTAAATTATTATTTATTATTATTATTATTATGGAAAAATAATGGGTCAAATTTTACCCATGGTTTAGTCAAACCTTGGGTGTGGTTTTCTCAGAAACAAATTATCACACAACCAATTGGTATGGTTTAAAAAATCTATGGGTATAGTGGTGACCTGTAGATATTGTTTTCAGAGAACCATGGGTATATGAACTTTCTATGAAAAATTTTTTCCCTGAAAAAACCTATTCCCACGGTTTACAAAAACCATGGGTAGAGGGATGACCTATAACCACAGTTTTTTGAGAACTGTGGGTATAGGTCCTTCCTGTTGAAATTTTACCCATTAAGCCTATTCTCATGTTATAAAAAACCATGGTTATATGGGTGACCTATACCCATGGTTTTTTGGAGAACTGTGGGTATATCCTTGTTTTCCCGTAGTGAAAGTGAATTTATTAAGGGAGAATTTGATATATATGTTGGCTTATATAAATATTCAATACATTATAAGTAGGAACATAAGATCTACATATTCTTAGTGGATTAATTATATAATTAAAAGAAAACTATTCTATTTTTTATATATATTGAAGTTTGATTTTTATTCCTAGTTTTGGCTAGAAATTATTATTTTCATGATTAAGACCGAGATTTGTTCTATATACATGAATGAAATGTTTTATGTTATAGTAAATATGGTGAATGGTTTGTATATTCTAGATATAGATAATACAATGTATAACTTTTCAAATAATATGGTTAAAATAAATAATTCAAATTCCATTTAATTTATCATTATCTCCTTTTATATATAAATGATAAATGAAACCAATTACTCCATATAGATGGATCATTGGGATCCTATTATTATGAATCATTTGATTCATTTGAATATTTTTTTTGGAAAAATTATCAAAGAACCATTTAGTGAAAAAGTTGATGGAGTTAGTGGGATATTTAACATAATACATAGTGATGAATGTGTTATAATGGGTATAAAATGATTTGGTGGTTATAAACACATGGTAACAATTATTAATGACTTTAGTTAGTATGGTTATGTGTTTCTAGTGAAGAATACGACCAAAACCTTTGAAATAATTAGGGAGTTCAAAAAAAAGTTCATAATCAACTTGGAACGAGTATTAACATACTTTGATCAAATCAATTTTGATAACACATAATTCAAGAGTTTATTAATCATCATAGAGGTTATATAATTATTTCACAACTCACTACTCTAAGTATACCTTAGTAGAATGGTGTAGATAAAAAGAATAATCATACCTTATTAGAGACTACCCAATCAATTGTGATTCAATTAGATCTTTATATATATTTTTACTGATATGGTAATTAAATTATACCTTCATTACTTATACACATTCCATATAAGGTGGTTATAAATACACCATATGATACAATTAATGAGAAATTCACCAATTTACCATAATTAATAATTTGGGGTTGTGGAAATTATGTGAAGAGTATTGTTTCTGATAAACATGGCCCTAAATCTAATAAATGTAAAATTATTTGGTATCCAAAGGAAGATATGGTATATAATTTATATGATATGACTAATTATAAAGTTTTTGTAGCTTGATGGGGAGTATTTATTGAAAATTAATACATTACTCAAGGAATTAGTGTGAGGAGAATTAAACTTAGTGAATTTCATGACCAAAAAACATAAAGAGTTATTGAGATGGAATATAATACATTCCCATAAAAATTATAGATACAAAACTAAATTTTTTATCATATGAAACTTATATATATTATATGATTCATCAGGATCCTAATAGATGCATAATTCTTATGGAAAATTATGATGTCGTTAATTTCTTACAGGATGAACCTACCACCTTTCAAGAATCTATCAAGATTTATAATTCCAAGAAATGGTTAGAAGCCATGAAATCTGAAATAGACTTCATATGTATGAATCATTTTTTTAAATTGGTGATACCACCTTAAGGGGTAACACATAAGGGGTGTAATTGGGTTTTCCAAACTAAAACTAACATGGATGCTAGAGTTTTTTCTTATAAATCTCTCTTAGTGCTGAAATATTATCAGAAAATTCATGGTAATTACTATGAATATATCCTTCTCATGAATGGTTATTATAAATCCAATTAGGATTTTTATTTCCATAAAAAATAATTATAATAATGATATATATCATTATGGATTTCAAAACTAATTTCTTTAATGAAAATATCTTGGAGGATTTGTATTTGATACAACCTAAAGGTTTTAAAGATCTAAATGGACCTTGTAACATATAGGCCCAACTCCCTCTATAGTAACTAGATTATATCACCATAAGGCCTCATGGATATATTTTGGAACCAAAATATATGCCACAGAAATATTTGAGAAATAGATTTCTATTTTGGAGTAAATCCAAGCCAAGACAGCCATAAAACCCTCTTAAGGGTTTTCTTTATAAAGTCATTCCTCTCCAAAAATGGTCGAGATCACAAAGCTCCATGGAAAAGGAGTGAAAGAATTGTCATGGCATGTCAAATTTATTATGTTTTTAAAGATTATTTATATTAAAGTTCAAACCCTAGGCTATCTCTCAAGGAGCATTGGGTGTTTAAAGTTTATATTTTTAATAAATATTACTAAAAGAAGGGGTGGTTTTGAAAAAAAAAATTAAAAATAAAATGAATTAATTAAATAGTTTAATAGTTGATAAATAAAGGTTGTATTTTATGAATTATGATATAACTAGTTTATTTTAGGTTCACTACATTTTTTTTAGTTCATTGTTCTGAAAATTGCACGTGGTTTAATGGAATCCTTGAGTTGAGGGTAATCAAGATCTAACTTCCCATCATGTCCCTTAAAACGATGCAAAAAGAACCAACCCTTAACAAAAAAATATTTTTGTCAAGGTTTGGATCTAAAGAAAATAATAATGGATATCAAATAATATTGAAATATTATGTATGTGTGAGAGAAATAGGATGCATGTGTTGTCCAATTAGAAAAACCAATATTCCCACTTAAATATCAACCCAATAGGTATTGAAATAAAAAGTGTTTCACATAAGTGTAACAAATAAATTAATGAAAAGAAGGTTTAAGTTAATATAAAACTTAAATGAAGTTTTCCACACACAAATTACACCAAGACATCATAAGAATAAGTTATGTAACTTCATGTAAAATATGAATAGCTCTCTTGAAATGATTTTCCACTATTTAGCTCTCCATCGAGAGGAGGAGGAGGCTTGGGTGGAAATTAAAATTCATCATTGATCCCCATATGAAGATATGGGAATCCAAAATGTCTTGGATGAGGAGAGGACTCCATTGGGTGTTAAAAATGGTATATCTTTTCTCATGGTTCGAACATGTAAATGGGGTTCCCAAGGTACTCTTTTATAGGTAAACTATATGGTGGTTTTGGGAACTCAAATTTAAAGAAACCACATGGCCCCTGGTTTTGGGTTGATAGAAAACCTTATATCACTTTGGATAAAACTAAAAACGTTGTTTCCAAGCCTATTTACCATAAAAACTAAAAGGTTGGAATCATTTTGAGCATGAAATCTCTAGATTTAGCTGAAATATATAACAAACATTTTGAATTCATGTAGATTCGGTGTCTTGAATATATTAGCTCGGTTGAGACACATAATGGACAAATTGGGATTGGGTGTCTTTAGAAGAGTTGTATCACATAGAACTTAGGATCATACCACAAAATTTCATCCCAATTGAATGTACAAATTAGTTTTAGCTTCTGTTTAAATCCACTAGGGTGCTTGGAATCCTTCATGGTTTGGCCCATTTCTATTCAACTTCATCTCGGGCTCTTCAAACCACCACCAACTATAATTAAAACATCATAAAAAGTGGAATTTTCCTTTTTAGTAGTGACAAAAATTAAATTATTTAATCATACATGAAATAAAAAAAATTTCATAATTGGAATTTACATTACAAAATAAATTTAATATAGTGTTATAAAGGTGAAATAAAATAGTGAATCTTGGTGAAATCACACTCTCATACCTATACATTTACACTCCTTGGAAAAGAAATATTTCCAAACATTATGCATGGAGATATTCCCAACTTCATGAATATTTAACATTGAAAATTTAATTCCTGAGAGAAATTTGATTAAAGAAAAAACCACATCAAGGAGTCATTCTCAATAATCAGGTAAAAATAGGTCTCATAAATTGTATCAAAATGAAATTCAATAATATTAATGATACCAATTTGAGAAAATAATTAAAAAGTACATAATTTAACTAAATCTCTGCATGTGTGTGTGATAACCATTTCATCCTATTTATTCCACTTTCTATACAGTAAATATAAGTTATTTTAAAAAAAATATTCTTAAATGATTATGTCCACCAAACCTTCCCAACATCATTTACAATAAAATTTCAATACTCGCTCACTTAAGCATTCCCAGAAGTAAAACATTAATCTCCTGACCTAGATATCCCTATTTATTTTAAATTTCAAAACTCCCCTCATTTATTATTATTATTATTTTTCAAAAGATGAACTTGGAAAAAATCACACACTCATCACTCAACCCTTATTTGATCTCCTAAAAACACTAATTTTAATAGTTATAAAAATATAAAAGGTTTAGGAAGACTTTTTTTGACCTACCCAAGACACAACCCATGTTTTATGTTTTTTTGTTTTTTTTATGGTGTATAATATTCGGATAACATATACACACACATGGGTAAATCCAATATAGTAATTAAATAGATTATATGAGGAATGAATGTATAGAAAATTAATTTTCTAAAGATGATAAATATTAACCTAACTTATATTTATCTTCTATTAAGTAATAAATATTCACACTTCTTGGTTTGGTGCAAAAATGTGAGGTGAAATTGAGTGGCACAATTTTCCCATAAACTACTCATGAGAAGGTACCCATTCTTCTCAAAGTTTTCAAAGTGATACAACCATTTATATAATTGACAAGAAACTAATTAACTAGTAAAAGTCACACCTAAATGTTAAATTCATGCCAAAATACACATTCTATCATGGTATTTTTTGTTAAAATGACATGAAATAGGGAAAGTACACATGCATTTTCAATAATTTCCATGCTTAAGTGGGAATAAAAAATAAAAATCCTAGCACAAAAGTGAGGGGGGAAACAAGGGGGGAAGTAAAAATACTATTAATTAAGCTAAAAAGAGAAGAAATAATAGAGAATATAAAAATACTAACGTACTCAATATGGTGTGGAAAAGAAAAAATACTAATCGATAAGAGAGAAAGAGTAAAATAAGAAAGATAATGAAAATTCCTCACTAACGCAAGAATGTACCCATACCCCCACATTTAAAGTATGAATTTTCCTCAATATAATAAAATATAATGTGTGAAGTAAGGATAAAACATGGTGGGTGTCATTCGTTGGTGACTTCTTGAACTTGGAGTTCCTCTATCGAGGTCTCTATAAGGGCTTCATGAAAGTTCTTCAGCCACAATCCATTAATAATAAAGGTTTGTTTTGTTTCTTCATTTGTAACATAAACTCCACAAAATGGATAAGAATTAGTAATAGTGTATGGACCGAGCTAGTGGAAATAAATATTACATGGATGTACCTTCATCCTTTCATTGTAATAGATTGCATTCTACCCAAAGTGGAATTGATGATGAAGGATGAGATGGTCGTGGGAAGCCTTGGTTCTCTCCTTATAAATCTAGGAGTTATCAGAAGAGTCTCTTATCATTTCCCTTATCTCCTAAATCTATAAATTCCTTTAATAACCTCCACCAGAAAGATTAGAATTTCATTGTTTGATATCCCAGTATGCCTAGTGCTCTATCTCAATAGGGAGGTGACAAAAATTTCTGAAAACAAGCTGATACGGTGACATCCTAATGGGAGTTTTAAAGGTGGTATGGTAACCCCATAATGAATCATCAGGTCTAAGACTCCATTCTTTTCAATTGGGTTAAACCATTTTTTCAAGAATCTATTTTACCTCCCGATTTGACACCTCATCTTGACCATTGGTTTGTGGGTAATAAGTAGTATACACTCGATGTCTGACCCCATAACGACGCAAAACTGTCTTCATTGTTTGGTTGTAGAAATGAGAACCATTTCCAATTATGATGAACCTATGTAATACAAACCTATAGAAAATTTGGGTTCTCAAAAATTATAGAAGTATCTTGGAGTCATTTGTCCTCATGGCCCATGCCTTTACCCATTTTTACACATAATCAACTACCAGAATAATGTATAAGTTTCCAAAAGAATTGAGAAATGTCCCCATAAATTAAATATCCCAAACATAAAAAATTTAATATAAGAGTAAGGGTTCTTGTGTAATTTCAATTATTTTAAAGAAATAAAGGGAATCCCAAAATAATGTTGTCCAAAAGAGACTAGAATCAAATACCTTATGAGCAGTCTATTGGGGACCAAAGTGGCCCCCATAAGAAAGAGTTTGTAAGAACCTAAGTGCAGGTTGAAACTCAATATCAGGAACACAACACCTAAGGACATGATCACTACATGTGTGCCAAAGGTAGGACTAATCCCAAATGTACCAACATGACTCATGTTTCAAACAGTTGGATTGGTTTTTGTTAAAATCAGTAGGAATTCAAGATGCTACCAAATAATTTACAATTTCATCATACTAAAGAATAAGATCTTACATTCTATATAATTTATTATTGGGAAATATGTCATTTATAAGAATACATGGTTATGATTAAATTCATATGCATGTATGGATCCTACTAATATGGTCATCATCCACATTATCTTCTTATTTTTTAGCCCTAATTTCTACATTGAATTCATGAAGTTGGAGCATCCAGTGAATGAGATTTGGTTTGGATTCCTATTTCTTAAGGAGATATCATGGGTCTACATGGCCTAAAGACACAATGAAATTAGACCCTAAAAGGTGTGACCTAAATCTATCCATGGAAATAACAATGGAAATGAATTGTTTTTTAGTTTTTGTGTAGTTTTCTTGTGTAGGGTCCAGTGTACATGAGTCATAGGCAATGACATGTGGATATCAATCAACCCATTGTGATAAGACATCCCCAGATGCAAAGTTAGAGGAATCACACATGATCTTAAATGATAAATCCCACTGAGGTGGTTGGATTACTGGGGGTGTTGTGAGGATCCATTTCAATGTTTCCAAATCTTCCTCACATTCTTTATGAAAAATAAATATTTTTATTTTTTGAGTAATCAGTAGAGGGGGAGTGAAATCTTACTTAATTCACAAATGAAACGATAGTAAAATCCATCATAGCCTAATAAATACCACATATACAAAACAATTTTGGGGAATAGTAGGGAATAAATTACATCCACTTTTGATTTATCTACTTCGATACCATCCCAATAAATTACATGTCATGTAATATACCCTATCACACCATGAAATAAAATTTCTTGTAATTTAATAAGAGATTATTTTCAATATAGTGATGTAGGAAATATCCAAGACTACTCAAACATTTAACAAAAGAGGATTCATATACAGTTAAATCGTCAATGAATACTTACCTGAAATTATTTAAGTAATCTAAAAAAATACTAACCATGCATTTCTAGAGAGTACCAGGAGAATTACACAGACCAAATGGTATCCTCTAATATGTAAATGTGATAAAGGGGTAAGTGAAGGTTGTATTTTCCTGATCCTCAGGGATATATGCATCTAAAAGTATCCAGAACACCCTTCAAGGAAATAGTTATGGGACTTCCCTTCTAGACTCTCTAGAATCTGGTCAATGAAGGGAAATGTGAAATGGTTCTTCCTGGTGTGTTGGTTTAGACTATGATAATCTATAAAGACATGAAAACTATTTTGAAAACAATATGAAACTAATTTATTATTTTCATTTTTAATTATAGTATGACCAGTTTTCTTGGGAACTACCGGTACTAGACAGAACCATTGGCCGCTAGAGATGGGGTAAATGGTTCTAGCAGCCAATAATTTTGTAACCTCATTTTTAACAACATCTAGGAGGTTTGGGTTCAGTCGAAAGGGTTCCTGCCTTACTAGTTTATCCTCATCATTTAATAATATATGATTTGTGAAATTTGATGGGATTATACTAGTAATATCAGCAAGTGTCCATCCCAATTCTTGTTTATAATCCCTCAAAATTTCAATAAGTCATAATTCATGATATGGAGGTAGTGAACTAGAAATAATGATAGACATATTTTTTCCATTCTCAAGATATGAATATTTCAAATTTTGAGGCAATGGTTTAAGTTTAAATTTTGAGGTATTTTTCATTAATGGTAGTGAATATGAAAGATATAGGTCACTAAACTCATATAAATTCACAACAGTAACATCCTCAGACAAGGACTAAGATTTTATGTAATGGACCGGACCCCTCCGGTCCATTCCTTTGTTGAAATCGATGTGGTCAACACGGCGCGCGTAACAATGATATTTATTAATGATAAAAACGAAGAAGAATTTATAAAAAAAAATAAAAGATGATTTGTCAGTTTATTATATTAAATAATAAAGATGGTGATATAAAGTGCGTGATTAATTAAATTAAAAGGGGTTTTATTTCTAAATAAGAATTTAAAAAATAAGGCGTTTAGTTTAATACTAATTGAGAAATTGTTGGAATTAAATTAGAATAATAATAATAGGTGTTGCGTTATTAATATTATTCATAATATTAATGTGAAATTTATAAAATGAGTTATGATATTTATTGCAAGTAAATAAATGAAGATGCGTAGCGTAAGTGTTATTATTATTATGATGGCTTGAAAATATTTGGTGTTAACTAAATTAAAATGGTTTTAGTTTAATCAATGTGAAATAAAAGAAATATAATTGAATAATTAAATTGACGTATGTTACGCGACATTGATATGGCATGGTCAGATTCAGATATCCAACGGGGTTGTTTAACGTGGTCAATGCGATGAGCATAAATATTATCATTATTAAAAATAATAATGGTGATGAGTTAATAAAATAAGTTGATGAATTGTTTTTTTATTGAAAAACAATAAATGACAATGATGGCGTAAAACTATGTGTGAGAGGTTAATGAAATTAAATGTATTAAAAAGGGGTTGAATATGTAAGTTATATTAATTTTGTTTTGTCATTTAATTCAATTAAATGAAATGGTTTTGAGTCACATGGAATGGTTTTAGTTTAATATAATAATAATTATGGTAATATAATTTAATGGGACTAAATTTGAACATTAATGATGGGTATTATTAATATTAATTTTATTAATAATGGCATTAAAGGAGATTGGAGAGAGAAAGAGGTAAAGGAAATAAAGATTTAAAAATTAATGAAATAAAACAAATAAGTTAAATTAAAAAGGAAATCAATAAGGGGTGGGGCGTGGTTGACATGGATCCAAGGAGACGCCACTTTTGTGGTGGCGTGGGTTTGAGGAGGTTCTTTTGTAAGTCATTATTATTATATATTATAATAATGATTATAAGGTATTAATGGGAATAAAATTAAAAGAGAAATAAATGTAAAAGGAGAGAGTGTTTGTTTCCAACGTGAAAGAGACCAAATCACGTTTGATTTGGAGTTATAAAAATAAATAAATAAGTAATTATAATAATAATAAAATAATAATATTATTATTTTGGGTGATCAAAACTTTAAAAGTCTATAACTTCTTCATATGGTGTCGGAATGAAGAACCGTCAGCGGCAGTGTAATACTGTAATTAAGATGGTCATTTTAAGACCAGTGATGGATACCTTTTTATGAGTTATGTCTCGAGTCAACGAAACACACATATTAATAAAATTAACGTTTTTTTTAAACGCGTGGAAACCGCGTGACGTGTCGTGTGTTGACCAGTCAAAACACGTAACGGGTGTACAGTCACACCGTGTATTCATCAATACACTCTGCATACTATTTTACCTATTCGTTGGCTATATAAGAAAGGGGTGCGGATTATTTCCAGACCAATCGCTTCTTCTCCGCGCGACGACACTCTTGGATGATCAAGAAGTCTTCCTCCTCTAACTTTTTTGTCCGAGCTCCGAATTACGATTCGTCAGCGGCCACAGGATCGTAGCGACGAGACGAATCTTCTAAGCCCGGACTTGTCACCTTTCCTTCCGGCCTTACTTCTCTAGCTTCCATCCTAGGAGGCGTTTGTCGGGTTTGGCGAAGGCGGAGGACACCGAAGGACGTCGTCGGAAGCGGCGTGATCGGGACCTTTTGAAGTAGGGATCTCACCTTTGTCTCTCTAATTTGTGTATCATGTGTGGAGGGTATCCTTTTGTTTTCATGAGAAATGGTTGAACCTTTAAATAAAGATAATAACTGGTTAAAGAATGGGGTTGGGAAGTTAGTGATTGTTGTTACCTTACTTTTTATATCCTGTGATATTATATTTGTGAATTGAATGAGCTTCTACCTACTGAAAATCACAGTCGTTGGGGGCCTTTGCTTACGCAATTAAATGTTTCCCTCTCCTTCTGTATTTTCTTATGGATGGAAACTTCATGAAATGTGGAAATTGGTTAATCACGTAAAGTTGACTTTTTAAATGAAAATCTAGAACCCTTGTGTGATCACCCCGGTTGAACCAAAATGGAATAATGAACATGTGGGTGTTGGCTTGGTTACGTGGCATGTGTTGGGGGTGTTTTGTGGGCTGTTGTGGTTTGGGTGAGCAACGGGGCTGCGACGTTTGGGTGGTGATATTATTGGAATGGTTGATGGTGGAAACGTGGAGGTGTGAAATGTTTTGTAAACGATGGGGTTGAAATGGGAAGTGGTTGGTTGTGTAAAATGCCTTTATTTATGAAAAGTGTTTTGATTATGAAAAGTGTTTTGAAGTAAAAAGGTGTTTTCAAATGCGGAAATGTTTTGTGTGTGGAAAGGGTTTTATGTGTGGAACTTTGAAATAAATGAATGATGGAATGTTGTATGGTTGTGATAATCTTTTGTAAATGAAATGGCATGTGGTTGCTTGCGTTTTACCTAACCTTGGTTGTGGATGGCAGGGATATGTTTGTGAAAGGTTTTGTCTGGATGATAGTTGCCCAGTAGTAATAATTTGTTAAACCATTGCATGAAACATGAAAACCTAAATGGGGTTGGGGGATGATTGTTTGGTTGTTGATGCATGCTTCGTGGTAGCAGTGCCGAGGCACATGCTCAGTTTCCCTTTTTAAGAAGCCATAGGTTGGGCTGTGTGTTTGGTATATGTATATATATAATTGTATCTTTGTGTTTTGTCGCACCACACCCATGTCAAGAACCTAGTTCCGAACACTCCCATTTTATGGGAGAGGGTGTTCCCCCTTAGTTACTAGCTCCTTCCTGCTCCTTCTTCCATAGGCTATGATGGCTTGAGGTGACCTTACACCCAAGTCTCTTCGGGTAGGTCTCGGAGGCTGTGATGGCTTGAGGCTACCTTTAGCCCAAGACTCTTCGGGCAGGCTTACCGTTCCCAAGAACCTTCGAGATGAGGCCCAGGTGTCTGCGGGCGGGTTAGTAGTTGTGGCCCAGGTGTGTGCGGGCGAGATGCGTGGTTGTGAGGCCCAGGTGTGTGCGGGCGGGATGCGTGGTTTGGCCCAGGTGTGTGCGGGGGGGGAAGAGTGTGGTAGCGTCAGGAAGTTTGCAGTTAGGAAGAGCAGCATCTAATTAAGTGGGAAATGGTTCGGGGTACCCAATACTTTTGTTCTATATATATACTAAACTTGTTTGTGTTACTTGGTGAGTGTGACCAGTGAGGATGGGTGGATAGCTTTTCCTTGTTAGTTTCGGGTTCTTCTGTTTTCTCATGGGACCTTAGGGTGTCTCCCCACTTGTGCACGAGAGCTTTAGGTTCTCTACTGAGTATACTTGTATGCTCACCCTACGTTGTTTCAGGTTTTCAAGAGGACTACTAGGGTCGTGCGGGACCCTACTAGTCAGGCAGTGGGAGTTGTGCAGTTGTTGTTTCCTTTTTTTCCTTTGGTACTGTACTCACTTGTACTTTTGAGCTTCCTTGTACTTGTACCTTGTTATAAAAATTGTTTAAACATGCATGTGGGCTTGTTTTGGGTTTATTTATGTACACTTTTTCTTTTCCCTTTTTGGTGGTTGACTTGTTCTATTTCCCGATCCAAAATAATAAAAAGGGTAATGCCTCCCATATTTGTGAAAACTCATACCCTTGGTGCTAGTCGCCAACCCGGGGCCTACTGGAGGCGGGACTCAGGGGTCATTATCTCCCTTTCACCATTTCCAGCTCAGGAGGGGCATCTTTGGTGGGAGGGGGTCGTGACAGAATCGTATCAGAGGCTGATGGTTGAGAGATAGGATGGAGTCTGGAGTTAGGCACAGTGAGGATTGCATGGGATGGTAGGGAAACAGTGTTCGTTAATCTTGGTGCGTGACATATGCCAGGGAAGACCGGCTAGGACACGGGATTTTAGGGCCCCCGTGATCCGATGCAAGGACTCTGAGCCTACTGAACAACCAAGTGAGACTATATTGATTGCAGGGTAGAGACCCTAGGGAAGGTACATGCATCATCATGTTTGTGTTTTACTTGATTTGGGTGTTCTGGGAAAGAAATTGAAATAAAATGATAATTAAAACTTTGAGTTTTTATTTACTACTTGGGGTTAGGCGATCCTTGTTTACCGTACATCTATGGAACTTGGACGTTAACAGAAATTTAGAGGAGTGGGACGCGGACAATTTCACGCAACAGAAGTGGCAACCCCAGCAAGGCGAAAGATCGAGAGAGATGTTTCATGTTTTACTTAAATGCTCTCGTTTATGTTTTTTTTAAATCCAGGAGCATCACACTCAATTGTTGAAACTCATTGTCGCCCATGCTTTGGGCCTGGACCTTGTTTTTCATGAGTCTATAATGCTATGTTGTTTCCCTCTTTTCTTTAAATGTACGTGAAGAGCCCTATCATGTGGGGATGGGAAGACCTAATCCCTAATCGAGACGCATTAATGTGGATGCAATTTAACCCATGCAGGCGAGTCAGTGCCGCCTAAAGCGGATAATATCTCAACATAGGAGAAGTAATTCCTCAATCCATGTGTCCGGGCAGTGTGTGGGTTGTACGTTGTTGGGTGCAGTGTAAGATGGAAAAAAACCTAATATATGGGAAAGGAAAAACCTGATCCTTAATCAAGACGCATTAATAAGGATGCGATTAAACCCGTGCAGGCGAGTCAGTGCCGCCTAAAGCGGATAGTATCTTGACATAGGAGAGGGAATTCCTAACTCATAGAGTTGTCGGTTGTTTCTTGTTATGACAAGAGCCCATAAGAGGTATCTTGCGGAGTTGTTGTTTGGATCCTTTCTTTTTCTTGGTTGGTTTTTAATTCTCGAGGACGAGAATGTTTTAAGAGGTATCTGATGTAATGGACCAGACCCCTCCGGTCCATTCCTTTGTTGAAATCGATGTGGTCAACATGGAGCGCGTAACAATGATATTTATTAATTATAAAAACGAAGAAGAATTTATAAAAAAAATTAAAAGATGATTTGTCAGTTTATTATATTAAATAATAAAGATGGTGATATAAAGTGCGTGATTAATTAAATTAAAAGGGGTTTTATTTATAAATAAGAATTTAAAAAATAAGGCGTTTAGTTTAATACTAATTGAGAAATTGTTGGAATTAAATTAGAATAATAATAATAGGTGTTGCGTTATTAATATTATTCATAATATTAATGAGAAATTTATAAAATGAGTTATGATATTTATTGCAAGTAAATAAATGAAGATGCGTAGCGTAAGTGTTATTATTATTATGATGGCTTGAAAATATTTGGTGTTAATTAAATTAAAATGGTTTTAGTTTAATCAATGTGAAATAAAAGAAATATAATTGAATAATTAAATTGACGTATGTTACGCGACATTGATATGGCATGGTCAGATTCAGATATCCAACGGGGTTGTTTAACGTGGTCAATGCGATGAGCATAAATATTATCATTATTAAAAATAATAATGGTGATGAGTTAATAAAATAAGTTGATGAATTGTTTTTTTATTGAAAAACAATAAATGACAATGATGGCGTAAAACTATGTGTGAGAGGTTAATGAAATTAAATGTATTAAAAAGGGGTTGAATATGTAAGTTATATTAATTTCGTTTTGTCATTTAATTCAATTAAATGAAATGGTTTTGAGTCACATGGAATGGTTTTAGTTTAATATAAGAATAATTATGGTAATATAATTTAATGGGACTAAATTTGAACATTAATGATGGGTATTATTAATATTAATTTTATTAATAATGGCATTAAAGGAGATTGGAGAGAGAAAGAGTTAAAGGAAATAAAGATTTAAAAATTAATGAAATAAAACAAATAAGTTAAATTAAAAAGGAAATCAATAAGGGGTGGGGCGTGGTTGACATGGAGCCAAGGAGGCGCCACTTTTGTGGTGGCGTGGGTTTGAGGAGGTTCTTTTGTAAGTCATTATTATTATATATTATAATAATGATTATATGGTATTAATGGGAATAAAATTAAAAGAGAAATAAATGTAAAAGGAGGGAGTGTTTGTTTCCAACGTGAAAGAGACCAAATCACGTTTGATTTGGAGTTATAAAAATAAATAAATAAGTAATTATAATAATAATAAAATATTATTATTATTATTTTGGGTGATCAAAACTTAAAAAGTCTATAACTTCTTCATATGGTGTCGGAATGACGAACTGTCAGCGGTAGTGTAATCCTGTAATTAAGACGGTCATTTTAAGACCAGTGATGGATACCTTTTTATGAGTTATGTCTCGGGTCAAAGAAACACACATATTAATAAAATTAACGTTTTTTTTAACGCGTGGAAACCGCGTGACGTGTCATGTGTTGACCAGTCATAACACGTAATGGGTGTACAGTCACACCGTGTATTCATCAATACACGCTGCATACTGTTTTACCTATTCGTTGGCTATATAAGAAAGGGGCGGGGATTATTTCCAGACCAATTGCTTCTTCTCCGTGCGACGACACTCTTGGATGATCAAGAAGTCTTCCTCCTCTAACTTCTTTGTCCGAGCTCCGAATTACGATCCGTCAGCGGCCACAGGATCGTAGCGACGAGACGAAGCTTCTAAGCCCGGACTTGTCACCTTTCCTTCCGGCCTTCCTTCTCCAGCTTCCATTCTAGGAGGCGTTTGTCAGGTTTGGCGAAGGCGGAGGACACCGAAGGACGTCGTCGGAAGCGGCGTGATCGGGACCTTTTGAAGTAGGGATCTCACCTTTGTCTCTCTAATTTGTGTATCATGTGTGGCGGGTATCATTTTGTTTTCATGAGAAAAGGTTGAAACTTTAAATAAAGATAATAACTGGTTAAAGAATGGGGTTGGGAAGTTAGTGATTGTTGTTACCTTACTTTTTATATCATGTGATATTATATTTGTGAATTGAATGAGCTTCTACCTACTGAAAATCACAGTCGTTGGGGGCCTTTGCTTACGCAATTAAATGTTGCCCTCTCCTTCTGTATTTTCTTATGGATGGAAACTTCATGAAATGTGGAAATTGGTTAATCACGTAAAGTTGACTTTTTAAATGAAAATCGAGAACCCTTGTGTGATCACCCCGGTTGAACCAAAATTGAATAATGAACATGTGGGTGTTGTCTTGGTTACGTGGCATGTGTTGGGGGTGTTTTGTGGGCTTTTGTGGTTTGGGTGAGCAGCGGGGCTGCGACGTTTGGGTGGTGATCTTATTGGAATGGTTGATGGTGGAAACGTGGAGGTGTGAAATGTTTTGTAAACGATGGGGTTGAAATGGGAAGTGGTTGGTTGTGGAAAATTCCTTTATTTATGAAAAGTGTTTTGATTATGAAAAGTGTTTTGAAGTAAAAAGGTGTTTTCAAATGCGGAAATGTTTTGTGTGTGGAAAGGGTTTTATGTGTGGAACTTTGAAATAAATGAATGATGGAATGTTGTATGGTTGTGATAATATTTTGTAAATGAAATGGCATGTGGTTGCTTGCGTTTTACCTAACCTTGGTTGTGGATGGCAGGGATATGTTTGTGAAAGGTTTTGTCTGGATGATAGTTTCCCAGTAGTAATAATTTGTTAAACCATTGCATGAAACATGAAAACCTAAATGGGGTTGGGGGATGATTGTTTGGTTGTTGATGCATGCTTCGTGGTAGTAGTGCCGAGGCACATGCTCAGTTTCTCTTTTTAAGAAGCCATAGGTTGGGCTGTGTGTTTGGTATATGTATATATATAATTGTATCTTTGTGTTTTGTCGCACCACACCCATGTCAAGCACCTAGTGCCGAACACTCCCATTTTATGGGAGAGGGTGTTCCCCCTTAGTTACTAGCTCCTTCCTGCTCCTTCTTCCATAGGCTATGATGGCTTGAGGTGACCTTACACCCAAGACTCTACGGGTAGGTCTCGGAGGCTGTGATGGCTTGAGGCGACCTTTAGCCCAAGACTCTTCGGGCAGGCTTACCGTTCCCAAGAACCTTTGGAATGAGGCCCAGGTGTCTGCTGGCGGGTTAGTGGTTGTGGCCCAGGTGTGTGCGGGCGAGATGTGTGGTTGTGAGGCCCAGGTGTGTGCGGGTGGGATGCATGGTTTGGCCCAGGTGTGTGCGGGCGGGAAGAGTGTGGTAGCATCAGGACGTTTGCCGTTAGGAAGACCAGCATCTAATTAAGTGGGAAATGGTGCGGAGTACCCAATACTTTTTTTCTATACATATACTAAACTTGTTTCTGTTACTTGGTGAGTGTGACCAGTGAGGCTGGGTGGATAGCTTTTCCTTGTTAGTTTCTGGTTCTTCTGTTTTCTCACGGGACCTTAGGGTGTCTCCCCACTTGTGCACGAGAGCTTTAGGTTCTCTACTGAGTATACTTGTATGCTCACCCTATGTTGTTTCAGGTTTTCAGGAGGACTACCAGGGTCGTGCGGGACCCTACTAGTCAGGCAGTGGGAGTTGTGCAGTTGCTGTTTTCTTGTTTTCCTTTGGTACTGTACTCACTTGTACTTTTGAGCTTCCTTGTACTTGTACCTTGTTATAAAAATTGTTTAAACATGCATGTGGGCTTGTTTTGGGTTTATTTATGTACACTTGTTCTTTTCCCTTTTTGGTGGTTGACTTGTCCTATTTCCCGATCCAAAATAATAAAAAGGTTAATGCCTCCCATATTTGTGAAAACTCATACCCTTGGTACTAGTCGCCAACCCGGGGCCTACTGGAGGCGGGACTCGGGGGTCATTATCTCCCTTTCATCATTGCCAGCTCAGGAGGGGCATCTTTGGTGGGAGGGGGTCGTGACATTTTACAAGATTATATGTATTATCAATGGTCATGGGATCCTAATTTCTTAAGAAATCATCAATTAATGAACATGCAAAACATTTATCTAAACTGGTACAACATTCAATGAATGCCTCATTACCTAGTATTTCAATCAATAATGAAAACATAGAAATGGGATTAGGGTAAATAATAGAATATTTTTAGGGTAAAGGGGTACATCAATTTAATTAACTAAAAGTGATGAATGATCTTTTGAGGGGTGAATCAAGGAATCAAGGATGTTAAAGTGAACAATGTCACCACTAAAATCCATATATAATGTACCATTATGGAAATTAATTAAGGTTTTGAAATTTTTTAAGAAATTTTTCCATAATATAATTGGGAAATGTCTATTTATACTATCATATTCCATTTAAATCAAATAAAAATCAGTATGAAAAATTAAAATTTTCACCCTCATAAGAACATCCTCTAACACACCAGTAGGGTGTGTTGTACTCTGGTTTTCTAATTTATCAACAATTCCAGTGGGTTTTTGATAAAGGCAATATTTTCCACATTTTTTGTTTTCATTTCAATTATTTTAATCATGCCAAATTATCAATTTGAGCTTATATAAATTAATTTTGAATTTATGATGTGTTTTGAGAAAAATTGTGAAAAGTCTTTAATTCTAGATTTTTTACATATTTTTACATCAAGGGTATTTTAGTCATTTCTTGAAAAATATAATTCCAAATTGAGTGATTGTTTTTTATAATCCCTATTTTATTTCCTTTAATGTGGATTCCAGACCGGGGGATGATTAGATTATCTAGAGGATGGAAAAATTCAATTAAGTTGAAGACTTTTTTGGGAAAACTATGTGGACCCCACCAATGTAAAGGAAGTCCATCTCGGCCTATACTCTCTAAATTGAGGTTATTCTACCTAAAATAGAACCGAGATACATATGTGTGTTTCTCTAGTAAATTCCATGGAGTTTTGAATCTAATAACGTGGCCATTGAATGACATGTTTTTTAAGCGTCATAGAACCTACATCAAGAAAAAGAAACTGCCAATGAAAAATTCATAACACCAACATAAAGTTTCCAAATGACCTGAAATTTGGAGAGGAGACGCAAAAAAATGTGGAAGAACTTTCATGAAATGTACCATGGTTGAATTTTCTATTTAATGGGTCCAAAACATATCAAATTTTAGAGGACAGAAAAATGTCTATAAAAGGAGAGGAGCTCCTACCTGTCAAATCATTACTTCCCAACCCCACACCATCCTGGGCACCAATGAGAGGAGGCCAAGTAACATTTAAGATTTTTTTTTTCTTTATTTTGTTTTTATTTTTAGTTTTATTTTATCATGTAATGCGTTAATATTTTTTATATTAAAGTGTTCCCCTTTCATCTTTCACCCCTTTTTTCTTTCAACTCTAATTCTCCGTGGAAAGTGAATAACTTGAGTCTTGGACCTGGGTGAGGTTTCATAGTGTTCTTTATTATTGAGCTTCAAATTAAAAATGTTTTAAATCTATTTGTGGTGGAGGCATTAATATTTCATGGGTTCGGCGGTCATCCACCCTGACACTATTTCCAAAACAATTTATTTTCATTTATTAATTAATTTTCCCTCTCATATCTTAGGTAAACCCTTCATACGGTGGATTTGGGGTTGACATAAGGTCTGAAATAGAAAATGGTGGAGCCAGTTCCTATAGAAATAACATTCTTAGTTTAGGTGTTACCCTATTTTACAATTGGAGGAGGTGTGGTTTGGTGTGTTAGACGCATGATAAAATCACACACTCAATAAATCAAGGGAAAGTAATTCATTAATAAGGTTTCACTAAATTAATTATCAAATATAATTTAAAAAAATTAAAATTATGAATGAATCCAAGTTATCCAACCCTAGGACCAAGACCTCTCATCCCTGATTTCATTCTGTTTGCATTAAGATTTGAATTCTGCTTGTCATTATTTTTGCACATTTTTTCCAAAACCAAAACCATCATTTTCATAAATAATATAAAAACACAAAAATAATTATAATATTTGAAAAAGAATAATTTATTTAACCTAATAAAATGATTCTCAAGTGATACGACCATGTTCACCCTCAATGTTGCACTTAGAAAACATAGAAATTTTCTTTTTCCATGCCCTACGACAGGCATGTGTTAAACCTGGCACTATTGTCGGGGTGATAATTATTTTTTTCAATAACTATTTCAAAATTTCACATTTTTTTTATTTGTATTATTTTAAAAAAAGTAAAAATATATTTCTTCCCTGGTGTATTCAAATTCGAATTATTATGCATGGGAATATTACTCGCAGGTGCATTATCAAGAACCAGAATTCGATTATCACAATCTGAATGACTGGGTGGAAAGGATGAGTAATACTCTGGATGATTTGGAGAGGAAAATGGAAATGGAATTTGACTATGTTTTGGAATTTATATATCAACCCAACCCTGAACTATAAAAATAAGATAAAGTAGTTTTGGAATAAATTTCCTCACTCGTCATTGAAGAAACGGAGGAGGTAAATTGAGAGGTACCTAAGGACTCATTTATCCTCACTCAACCAATTCTACTTCAGATAGATGAAAAGGAGGATGACTTTCCTACTAAGGCAGATGTGGGAGATCACAAAGAGTTGGATGAATTTTTGAATGAATGTGAGGAACTGCTTGATATCCCCATGCCTTGAAAATAATAATAATCAGCACCACTAAAAGAAGAAACCTTCCAAGGGGTAGAA
Source organism: Viscum album (assembly GCA_963277665.1). Taxonomy (NCBI): domain Eukaryota; kingdom Viridiplantae; phylum Streptophyta; class Magnoliopsida; order Santalales; family Viscaceae; genus Viscum; species Viscum album. Next base: position 509,014,731 of record OY728141.1, on the reverse strand, counting down.
TTTGAAGTTGAGGTGGAGGAGCCCAATGAACTACCTCCTTCCAGTGAAGATCAACTCCAAGGGGAACTTTTAATTGAATAAGAGATTCAATATTAACCACATCAAGGAGACTATAGATTCTTTAACTCAAACACTAACAATTTTATTGAAAATAATTTTATTGTCACCCCTATTAATTTTATATTTTCATATTAAGAAAACATATATGACTCCCTAGAGGAAGATGATGAAAATAATAATTCACCTATTGAGGAACACCTGAAGATCCCATAAGACATTGAATATTCACTATAGGGAGTACATGAAGAGAAAGAAAATGTTGCATAAGTAGCAACAAAGGAGGAGGAGGTTACATACTTCATCCTACCCCTGCCATGCAAGATATACCACATTGTGAAGTGGGAGGATCTGGTTTACTCTATCCATGGAGTCCTCCCCAATAAGAAAAATGAAGTGGATCTCGTTAAAATATACATGTGTTGGTTGATGTAAAATAAGCCCCAACCACAATTAGACTTTGGATAACAGCTGAAACTGTCCTCTAGAGAGATTAAAAGAAGCTAGGGCCCACTTGAGGGATCGTGCCAATATGTATCTTTAAATTTTTTCTATTAATTTAAATTTAAATATAATTTTATAGGAATTAGTTTAACATGTATCCCCCTCCATATATATTTTTGAGCTTAAATGACATAATATTTATGCTTAATTGAGTTGTTTTATTTTGTAAGTTTATGATGGTAGAAGGAATACTCAATTGGTGGAAGAGGACCAAATATTTATTTCAAAAGGAAGTTCACTTTTAATTTTGAGCTTTTAAACTTTTAATTTTTTTTCAAAACCATTATTTTAACTTTAAAGATAAAATTACATTCCCACACATGAATTATGCTCCACTTGACATATCTAGGAGACAGGAGTTTCTTAAGTAAATTAGTTTATTTATGTAAATGAAATTTCCCTACGATTTTTCATGCTTTGAATTTCTAAAATTCATGTGAATTTATTTTTTATTATTAATCATGCCTTGAGTGATTGTCCATTATCATATTTCTCATTCCCGAGAGGATTTCTAGACCAAGTACTTCCAATTTATTCTTGAACATATTTATTGAGTTATCTTGGGACATGTCACTAACCAAATATTGAATTTGATGTTTTTGAAGTTATAAATGTGAAAAAACATATTTAAAATGATTGATGTATATTTTGAAAATACCTTATCCTTAAATACTACCTTTACATAAATCCTTCTTTTAGCCCAAATATACCATGAATGATATTTATAGGGATGATCCATGTTTCAAGCCATTTTTATCCATTCATACCTTACTCTTGGTATTTATATGATATTTTAAAAAAGAATTGTATGGGTGAAGGGAATCATGGTGGAAGGGATGTTATATATTGTACGGAAACAGTGTTGGGTGCTATTGTGGGAATTGAAAAAATTTGTCAAATCATTCATTTTACTTCATTATTTTTCCCTCTTGAATTAAAAAAATGAAAAAAAAATGAAAAAATAAACCCAAAAAAAGAAGATAAAATGCATTGTGATTTGGGAGAACCAAAAATCACCATTTTCTAGACCGACTATATTTTAATCATATGTGGTTAGGTGATGGATGATAGGTTTGATCTAATCCTAACTTTTGAAAAAAGAAAAAAAATTACAAAATTTTAAAAATAATCTAGAGGGTGCATTAATCATTCATTATTCTTTACATTGATCATGACCTTACTTTGAGTTTTGGTGAAAGTGGGTGTTTCTACTTTGAATGGGATAATTTCATTACACTTTTTTATATCATGCTTTGTATTTATGAGATAAAACTCGTCTTTGATACTTAATTTTTAAAGCATTAAATCCTACCAACCTTAAGCCTTAGAGTAATTTGAACCTTTATTGCAAGTCCTCATGATTTTATGTGTCTTTTACCTTTACAAAGTGGAGAATGTATTTCATTTACAAGTTAATTGATAAGGATCATGTTATCATGATATGAGAATAATTATACTTGAATTGTATCATAATATATGAGATAAAAGATTAAACAGTGAGGTAAATCATGACTTAGAATGTTTGATAATAATGAATCAATAATCTTGAATGAATGAAAGAAGAAGTTACATTATTTTTCAAAGGGGAAAATTAAAATGCATGATTTTATTTTTTATTGTAAAATTGGGAAATTGAATTGATATTTTTTGTGCAATTTTAAAATTTGATCTGACATTGAAAATTATTTGATTTTATTGCGTTGGAATCTAAATAGTGGTAACATTGGTTCCCTTGGATTTTCAATGTGAATATTTCATGATTGTAGACAAGCATGGTTTATGTCTGGGGGAATTTATAGAGATAATATTTTCAACATTTTTTGTATCCATTTCAATTGTTTTAATCATCACAAATTATCAATTTGAGATTATATGAATCAATTTTTTATTTATGATGTGTTTTGAGAAAAATTGTGAAAAGTGCTTAATTTTAGATTTTTAAAATATTACATAAAGGTTATTTTAGTCATTTATTGAAAAATATAATTCCAAATTGAGTGATTATTATTTTTTTAGAATCATTATTTTATCGCCTTTAACATTTTCTTTCATACCAAGGGCTGATTCGATCATCTGGAGACCGTAAAAAATCAATTAAGTTGAAGAAAGACTGCATGGACCCCACCACAATAATGGAAGAACATCTCGGCCTGAACTCCCTAAATTGAAGTTATCTAATATAAAATGGAACAAATATATGTAGGCATGTTTCTACATTAAATTCCACGGTGTTTTGAATCCATTAAGGTGTCTATTAAATGACATATTTTTGAAGGAAGCTTCCCTGAACATGCGCCAAGAAAAAGAAACAGCCAATGAAAAATTCATAACACCAACATACGATGTCCAAATGAGCTAACATTTTGATAAGATACATAAATTAAAATTTGGAACAAATTTAATAAAGGGGACCACGCATGAATTTTCTATTTAATGGATCCAAAACACATCTACTTTCAGAGGACAGAAATATGCCTATAAAAGGTGAGGAGATCCTACCTCTCAAATCATTCCTTCCCATCCCCACACCATCCAAGGAACCAAGTATAGTAGGCCAAGGTCCATTTAATATTTTTTATTTCTTCATTTTTCTTTTCTTTTTACTTTTATTTTATCAGTTAATTCATTCATCTTTTTTATATTAAAGGCTTACCCTTTCTTCCTCCACCCCTTTTCTCTTCCAACTCTAATTCTCATTCTCTCTCTTCCATCATTCCATTTTTATCTCTTTTAAATATTCCATGGAAATTTAATAACTTTAGTATTTGACCTGGGGGAGGTTTCACGGTGTTCTTCATTATTGTGCTTCAAATTGAAAATGTTTTAAATCTATTTGTGGTGGAGGCAGGAATATTTCACGGGTGTGGCGGTCGTCCACCATGACACTATTTCCAAATATATTTCTTTTCCTTGATTAATTCATTTTCCCTTCCCTCCCTTAGGAAAATAATTAATATAGTGGATCTGGGGTTTCCATAAGGTTTAAAATGGTATATGTTGGAGCCAGGTCCTGTAGGAATAACATTCTCAGTTGAGGTGTTACCCTATTTTGAATATTGGATGTGTGGTTTGGTGTGTCAGACAAATGCTAAAATCACACACTCAATAAATTTAGGGAAATTAATTCATTAATGAGGTTTCACTAAAGATTTATCCAATATAATTTAAACAACAAATAAAATTATGAATTAACTCATGTTATCCAACCCTAGGACTAGAAACCTTCTTCCCTAATTTCATTCTGTTGGCATCTAGATTTAAATTATTCATGTCATTAATTTTTCAAAAAAAATTTCAAAACCAAAACCATAATTTTCATAAATAATATAAAAAATAATAATTAGAATAGTTGAACTATAATAATTCATCTAACCAACTATAACACTCCTCAATTGAGACAACCCTGATCAGCCATTATGTTGGACTACGAAAACAAATAAATTTTCTTTTTCCATGCCTATGATAGGAGTGTGTCAGTTTTAGTTCCCCATCTTGAAATGAGGAGAAAATATATTTAGGCATCACATTTATATAGTCACTCAAATCAAGAATAGCATATAAAAATAAATACTCCCCAATGGTTCATATAATCGTGAATGTTCTAGGATCCTTGTATTTGGTGGGATGTGATGGCTCAATAAATTTTGAGATTTTCCTCCTCAATATCACCCTTTAATAACCTGGAAGTTTCCTTTGATGTGTACACATCTCTTTTATAAACATAGAATATCATAGAATTTTATTCACATCATCAATCAAGGGGATGTTAACATGTTATTTGTTTTAAATTTTACAAGATTTCTTTATCAATTTCCATTTCTTTTTATTTTCTTGGTTAGGTGGCCCTTTAGTTAAAAGGAATAAAATTGGTTTGTCTTAGTGGATCATCAAATGAAACTCTCTTTCCTTTTGAATGGATTTTCTTGAGACAAGGTTTTTCCTCATTTGGACTAGTTTTAGTGGTTGAGAGGTGGTTTCATTAGGATGGTATGACACTAATATAAATGAAATTTGGATTTTATGTATTGTTCCACTCTTAAGGGTGATGGAACTAATATTTCCTTTATTTCTAGGGTTTACTAGTGGTTGAAAAGTTTGTTTACCCAACCCATGAATTTATATTTCCCCACATAGTTGGATATGTGAACTAATTGGGTTTTTAGGTTTTGTGTGGATTCTTGGGTGGTTTTTTGGAATTGAAGATTATTTTTAGACATTAGTTTCACCATGTATTCTAGGCTAGGATCAGGTTTTGGAGGGATTGTTGAAATGGAATTTTTGGTGGTTGAGGATTTATGGGTGGTGTTGGTGAATGAATACTTTACCTTGGTTGGTTCCATGGTTAGTTAGGTGGGTTTGAATACCCCCTTTCATATAGGATCTTTTATCTTTCCACCCAAGGTTGGATGGATATTATGGTTCTTGCCTAATGGGTTGGTTATAGGAGCGGACTAGAAAGATTCGCTCACAACTCTCAAAGGTTCTATCAATTGATGGAATTGGTCAGAATAGTGGGTTTCTACAGAACATATAACATAATGGATAGGGGGAGAATATTTTTATTTCCCTTGGTAAAGAGAAAGTTTTCAGAGAAGGGTACTTACCTCTTAAAACTTTTTGTCCGCCGTCTTCTCGAACTCATAACTTTTCACCTCATGGACACCTCGAATGAGTACACTGGACCTTGATTAAAAATATTTATTGTTATTCACTATGTTCTAAATGAGGTTCCTTAAATAAATTAGGGTTTTATCAACTAGTGCACCACATGTAGTACCATCAACCATATTGTGATCAATTATAATTAAATCTTTGTAAAAGTACAGTATTAAAAGTTGATCACTTATTTGTTGTTGTGGGAAAAGTTGAACAAATCCTTTTAAATGTTTTCTATTATTCATGAAGTGTTTCCCCGTATGAATACCTTATTCCAAAAAATTATTTTCTTATTTTTTTAGTTTGAGAGTCTAGGAAATGTATTTCTAGAAGAATGATTTTTATGTCTGCTCAGTCTCTAATTGGGGAATTTACATAATATAGCTAATCATTTATGGTGTAATGTATTTCCCAAAGATTTACTTATTCTTCATCCACATTATTAGGTTTTAATGTAGAAAACAAAGTATAAAATTATTTTAAATTCTTATTTGGGTCATCTCCTGCGAGTCCATGGAATCTTGGTAATAAGTGAATTAAACCATATTTAATTTCAAAATTGGGTGCATCGCCTTATACTTGAATATATACAGGTTGAATATTGATATAAGGTGAGATTGCTTATTTTAGTGTTTGGTTATTTTATGCCATTTTATACATGTTAAGTTCAGTTTCTAGTTTGGTTCCCAAATTATAGGGGTTTAGACTAGTCTCAGTGTTTGGTGTGTCCTCTTTCAAAGGGTTCTCATGTGTGTCTCAGTGTCACTAATGTTGTATCCTCTCCATTTAGAGTTTGAAAAGAGTTATATATATTGGATTATAATGTGTGATGAACATATTATACACATGAAATTAATAAAAACAAAAAAATATATGTAAATGTAGAAGATAAAACAAATAAATATTCACCAAATTTACAAAAAAAAATATCAAAAATAAACACTAAAAACCAAAGCGCTCCCCGAAAACAGCACCAAAATTTGACCACATTGTCATGACATGTCAAATATATTATTTGTTTAAAGTTTATTTATAGTAAATGGAAGATCCTAGGTTGTATCTAAAGGATCATTGGACGTTTAAAGTGTGTATTTTTAAAAAACATTACTAAAATATTGGGTGGTTTTGAAATCATTTTTAAAAATAAAATAACTTAATTTAATTGTTTAATAGTTGATAAATAATGGTGATTTTTTAATAATTATTAGAGAAGGAGGTTATTTCAATTTCACAAAACATCTTTTTCAGTTCATTATTTTGAAAATTACACATTGTTTAATGGAATCCTTCAATTAAGGGTAATCAAGATCTCAATTCCCCTCATTTTCTTTAACAAGATGCACAAAGAACCAACCCTTAACACAAAAATCATGTTACCAAGTTTTTGATCTCACTAAACGAAAAAGGGCTACCAAATCATATTAAAATATTATGTATGTGTGAGATAAATAGGATTATTGTGTTGTCTGGTCAGAATAACCCAAGATTCCCATTTAAATCTCAACCTAATCGATATTCAAATGAAAAGTGTTACACATAAGTGTAGAAAATAAATGCATTAAATGGATTATAAAGTTAAGATAACACTTAAATGAAATTATTCACTCAAAAATTAAACCAAAACATCACAATAACAAGTTTTGGAACTCTATTTACAATATTTTTATCTCTCTTTGAATGATTGTCCACCATTTATCTTGTCATCGAGAGGAGGAGGAGGCTTGGGTAGAACTTCACCTTTATCCTTGATCCCCCTATGAGGATAGGGGCCTCTAGAAATTCTTGGAAGAGGAGAGGAATCCTTTGGGTCTCTAAAATGGAATATATTTTCTCCTCGTTCAAACTTACAAATGGGGTTCCCAAGGTACACATCTATAGGAAATGTGGATGGTGGTTTTTTCCACCCATGTTTTGAGAAACCACTTAGCCCAAGGTTTTTTGTGGCTATAAATCCTTATCTATATTTTTAGAAATATAAAAATTTGTTTCCCCACATATTTAATATATCCACTGAAACTTTAGCAACATCTTGAGGATGATATCTTTAGATATGTCCAAAATACAGAACAAAACTTTTTTAATTCTTGTAGATTCTGTGTCTTGGATAGATCAGTTCAGTTAGGCCACTTAATTTATGAATTGGGATTGAGTTCATTCTGAAGAGTTTTATCACACATAATTTTGGATCATCCCACAAAATTTCATCCCAATTTGATGCGGTTATTAGTATCGGTTTCTGTTTAATTCCACTAGGGTTCTTGGAATCTTGCAGAGTTTGGATACTTTTTCCACAACTTCGTCACTGGCCCTCCAAATCACCTCAAACTATAATGAAAACATGAAAAAAAGTGAAATTTCTATTTTTCATACTGATAAAAATCAAATTATTGAATCAAACTGGAAGTGAAAATTTTTATAATAATTGGAATTTACAATAAAATATAAATTTAATACATTTTTGTAAAGGTGAAATAAAATAGTAAATTGTGTTGAGATCAATGATTCCCTTTATATAAAATGTGAATCCTTGATGTTTTTGCTCCAAGAGTTTGATGACTAACCTTTTCGAACATTAAAATCCTTGGTGGTGTTCCTCTATGATTCTGACTACACTTCGTGACCACACAAATGATTGAAGATGTTCCTTCATGAGGTTGATGGAGTCTCGCCCATTCACAAATCCCACAAATACTTTTCAAACCACTTCCAATAATTTTGAAACCACATTCCTATAGATACCCCCCTCAATCTGGTCCACTGAAAAATGTTACCTTGACCTTTTAGCTTCTGAATTTCTCACAATACTTGAACCTCTTGTGCATCACGAACCAAACCAAAATGGATAACCTACGGTACATGGGATTTTTGAAAACCCCTTCTATGTGTTATTAAAAGCTTCCACTATAGGTAGATATTTTTTTAAGAAAGGTGTACACCCTTCATGGAGGAGGAAGTCCCTATGGGGACCTTGAGGCTTCATGAAGCATTCATCCTTCATGAAGCACTACATTTCAGAGTGATAATGTCATCCTAATACAGGGTCACCATACTTCATGAATCCTACTCCTTCACAAATCTCCTGAAATATGTAAAGATCCTAAGATTCATGAAAAACCTCTCTTTGAGACCCTAAACTTTGGGATCCTCCCTCTTAGGCCTCTCCATGCTACCTACCTTCTTTTGACACCTCTTTATGAAGGTGGAGTTCCCGAAACCCCCACACCTATCCAGGACCAGTCCAAATACACCTCAAGTCCCTATGTGACATGTACCACCCATTATTATGTCCCACTATACTTCAAGTGTGTCTCAAGATTACAATAAACCTTTTACTTTTCAACATAGGTATGCTAAATCATATTTCTTCTCAGCATAGGTGCACTAATGTTGACATCGTGACTATCCACTCCTCCCATGTTATAACTTGGGAGTTCCAAAACCATGCCCCGTACACAGGTGCATGAGTGGAAGTCATGTAATACCAAGGGATGGGGATTGATTCCATCCATGTCTGAGCTTCATGATGTAAAACTTCCTAGTCTGAACATCCACAATACATGATGTTAAACTATGGCCTTACCATGTACAATAAGCATAGGATGATCAATGTATGAGTGGAATGGGATGGTATTTACCTCACCTACCATCATAAGAAATGAGATCCTCCCCACATGGAATGAGATCCTCCTCACAAGGGATGACATTCCCTTTGGAATTCTTCCACATATAAGCCATGCGCCATCTCTCATTGATGCTTCTTTCACAACATGAGCATCAAGTCTACTGCTTCCTCATGTTTCTCACACCGAGTATGAATCGTGTGGGCTTAGAGGTTAGAAGTGATCATGACATCCACCCAAACACCACCATGGGATTATCTATAGTATAAGCCTCAAAATCCATTAAAATTGGATTCTCATATGCATAAACCCCAATCTTACTTTCCCTATGGGCCACTTTAACATGTAAGCCACAACCACTTGCTCCATTAGGCCTCCTCCTTAGGTGTACGACCCATACCATTCTGAACTACATGATATTTCATTCCAAATTAATTGGGACATGGATTAAGACTCCCGGATGTCCAAAACTCACATCCAAAACCATTTCAATTTTCTCTGAGTGGCATTCTTTGAAAGATCATGCCTCATACCTAGGAGACCACATCTCCTTCAGGTCCCTTGGGAAGCATAATACATAAAACCCACACCAACTCCAACCAAGAGAAATCCTCTTTAAAAAGGAATCTCCCATACATAATCTCCACATCATCCCTCTTCGATGCTCCTTTCATGACATGAGCATCCTCGATGTATGATATTAAACTGCATGGATTGGTCCTATCACATGACCTTCAACTACGACATTGAGCTATATGTTTTTTTATCCCTATATTCTGGACAGGGTTCATAGGATGCCTATTTGAGGTTTAATCTAAACCAATGGTAAAATTAGGTGCTCCATCCTAGGGATGCACCTCCTTAATCCATGTCAAGGGGAATTTTGATCAACTCCTAATGTATTCTTTTAGGGGAATCTTGACCAGTGGTAAACCTAGGTGCTCTCTAATAGGGATGAACCTCCCTAATCCACCTCAAGGGGAATTATGATCAACACCTCAGGTCTTCTTCAAGTGGAATCCCAACCAATGGTAAACTGAAGTTCTCTCTCCAAGGGATACACCTCTCAGGTCTGCCTCGAGGGATGTCATGATCCATCTCCTGGGTTCATCTCCAAAAAGTGTTCCCATCCAAAAGGTGTGAAATCATCCCTCCTAGCGACACACCTCCTTGATCCATATCTATGGGGTGTTCTGATCAATATCTTCAAATATATGTAAGGTATAAAACTCATAACCTTTCTTGTGATTCTACCTCATAAAAAACATGGGATTACTAAGATTAAAGCCTTGGAATATATACACCCACAGCGTTAGCTGCTCCTACAAAACAAGGGATCACTGAGGTGAAAGCCTTGGAAGATATACACCTTTGGAATAAGATACCTCATTATCAACATGCGATTCCTTGGGTTGTACACCTAATATTCCTCCATGAGATTCCCTACTATTAGGAAGAATATAGATTACTAATGTTCTTAGTATCAATACATTCCAATGATTCCCAACATGACCACTCTTCCGACTGAAGGTTACTTACCTACCAAGAATAGCTAAAATTTCAAGAAAGAATTAGTGTTATTAACTAGAATTCACAAAGAGATGGCATGTGGAATGAGTTCTATGAAAAAAAACCTAACTCTATGAGGGAGACTCGAACTAGGATACAAGTTACAAAGAGGAATCAATGTAATAAGGAATCAATATACCATCATCCCATTTTAATCAAGGAGAGAAAATATCTATTGAATGTGATGAAATTCACCTACCTTTGGAAAGTAAAAAATGTGGGGTAAAAAGTATTCTAGTGCACATTAACATACAGGCGGTGTCCCTAGTGAAAGTATCGAAAATAGAAATGGGGATCTCGATGTGAAACTATTCTCCCCAACATAGGGACTAGTAGCATTCGACACATCAACATATTATCATGTCACCATATCTATATATTCAGTGTCATGTCCCACCAAGAAAACGGTAGGCCCAGCATGGAAATAACCTGAAATTGGGGAAGTAAACATTGGGCATTATCAGTCTGAGACATCATCAATGAGGATCCCTCTCCACCAACAGAATACTAGATGATTTTGAGGCATTGGAAATAGATTTCCTTACACATATATTGATGTCTGAATCCATCTTCTTTTTAGGATCTCATCCATAGGAAACCAACCACCCAATTCCCACAAGTTCCAGGGTAGTAGAAATATTAATGTGGCATTCTCACACAACACCACCTCTTGTATAACTTCTAAAAATACCTCCATTACAAGGTTCCCATGCCCCATATCACCCTCATAAATTATTCATAAGAGGGTGATGGACACCCTCGTATGTTAGTATAATCATTATGGGTAATTACCATAACATACATGGCCTACCAAGACCCGGAGGATTCTATACCCCACTAACACTACCACCCACAAGCGTCGTACAAGGAGAAAACACTCCCCATTCCAACATCAAATCACTTCCGGAGTCTCTCATAGGAGAGACCCTATGACTCGTTCCCCTATTTCAATGAGGTAGGAATTCCTGAGTCACCCTATCCATGGCTAAAACATGGGATTCACCAGGGAGGTATCCCACCAGGACCCTTCAGCACTATCCGTGATAGGTCCCTCAAGATGAAGAGTGGGTGGACCTTACCCCTGCTCCACTGGCCCCAGTCCGAACCACCTAACACCAACATCGGGTGAAATCTTAGAATAATTATTTTAAAGGATCATCATCTTATATACTTCTAGGGGCCCATTTCACCATCATTAGATTCTGAAAGATCCCTACCACTGATAAATAGGGATCTATCATCATCCAGTTGGGATCAAGACCTCAGTCGCCCCACCATAAGGTCAGGTGAATCTATCAATAGATAGTGCCACGAAAACCTATGATGGGGTGTCCCATGATGATGATATGTAGTATATGGGTCTTCCCTGCATCATCACCAACCCTAGTGGGGGTCCTCCTTGTGCCTTAAATGACAATTATGAAGGAATTCTTCATATTCTCTATCCTTAGCATGGAGGTCCTCCCCGTGTTCATTTAAACTAGATTGATGACCTTCATCCGACTCCAACCCACCTGCGTAGAGGTACTCCCCATGGTGAAGACATATCATGCCTGGAATATCCATACTATGTTAGAAGGGAGAACACTCTTCTTCGCTGGTGAAATCCTGGGAAATGCCTAGTTATCATTAACCTCATCGATATTTCAGACTCTGAGGCCAAAGATGACTCGATAATGGAATCCCCACAATGATAGTTGAAGTCTAGGGTAGGATCATAATAGGTGATATTCTCCATCCCATAATGTGATATACACTAGATCCCCAAATCCCTATATAGGTACATGTAGGTGGAGGATGTTTTTTCTCCCTTTTAGGAGCTCACACTGCAATCATCTCTATCATTTTCAGTTCCCCTCTACACCTCTACCTAAGATCATAGAGAACAATTTTGGAATGGGATAGATGATGAGAAGCTATTTGATCCACTGATGAGCATCATCTCCCTCACACATGAGGTAGTGTTGAACATCTATCCCAATAAGGAACTGATGGTGTGGTTGGTACTACCCTCAAGAGAAGAACTAGTGTGCAGTGAATAGGTAACTCACACAGTGGATCCTCTAATATCCAAATGGCCACTACACTAGTCCACGTCAGTAATGTTACCCATTTCTTGTCTAGAACCAAATGAAACCCTATATGAAGAATAATAGGGACCTACCTTTGAGAAGGAAAACATGTGGGAGACTCTGGATGTCAATGAGTTGTCTTTCATCTTCCTTCCAACTGAAACATATGACTTTGATATCCCGGAGTCCCTCGTCAAGGACCAGGCAACATGTTTCTTCCATACCATCTAGGTGATGCTGAACAATCTCAATGATTGTCAATTGATCTATATGAGAAGTTAGGATCAGTTCTATGAAATTAATAAGAAATGATGAATGGTTGAATAGGAAGTACTCCCAGGGGTTCAGTGCCCTACATTTCTTAACTACTATTGGACCCTCCAATAAAAATACGTCAAGAGCCTCATAGTACTCTATGGAATCATGGGAGAGATGTCACTTCTTATAAAAATATGAGGTTTGGGTACAAAGTGATTAATTTTAGCTCTATTCTACGACATCCTAACCTACACATTGATATTGAGGATTTTCCTCTAGGTATAGTTATGATAAACATGGTTGTTCCTGATTTATCTAGGGATAGGGAATTCAATGAAGGGATGTATGAGGAAAACCTTCTCCCAAGGGAAGAACAAAACTAGGTGGACTCTCATACAGGTTCTCTCATCCATCCACAAAGGAAGACACACAAACCAGAGGACCCCAATGAGATGCTACCCACTATCTATCACCACAAGAAGGGTAAAGAATAGGTTTGTTCCTCCAGTCCTTTTAATATTTTAGAGATCATGCTAAAAATAGAGGAAGATCTTATAGTTGATGCCTTGATTTATCAAGTCATAGACCAGAAAACGATCATCTATGAACTCATTGTTGATAAGTACACAGATTATCCCTCCTCAAGTATTTTCTCTCATTCGATACTGTTAATCACGTGTATCCCGATAGAGAATATGTGGGAGTGTATGGAAATTGACCTAGATATGAATCACTGTACTTTCCTAGGTAGAATTATTACATTCCTTCGGACCTTGATCAAGCCACTGCTTGAGTTATTAAGCCTTCTTACCAAGTTTATGATCCTGTTAATGCATTGGTGGTCAAAAATCCTTGTCAAGACAAAAATCATTTCCGGTATGATTTGATTTTTTTCTCTCACTGATCTCCTCTAGGCCTTAGAAACATGATAGGTGTCAGTCCCACCTGAAAAAAAGCTGTATTCAGCATGGGTAGATGATATGTGAGCACCCCCAAAGTTCATGATTCCAAGATTCACCCATTCAATGGTATGTGTTACCCACTGAAGCATTTGTACCACTTTATCTTGAAGTGTGGGCCCATGTTGAGAACCCCATAGCATTAGGAGTCCACCAAGGTCTAATTTGTTGTTCAGAAATTTGAATGAACAACAATTTTCTAGTACATCTAGTTACCATAGGGTCCATCATTTGTTGGGAAGACCTACATAGATAGTTCCTCTACAAGTTCAACTCCACCACGTGCAAGACAAGTATTGTATGCCTCTTCAAGTGAAAGGAATTTCCTGATGATTGACTCATAGATTTTTTCACTATGTGAAAAGGCCTCACATATTCAATTGACATGCCACTAACCCAAGATAAGATGATGAAGATGTGTTTGGAAGATGTTAAGACAGAGTTGGTACCTACCCTCATCATTTATAACTTCCCAGATTGGTTTTGGTATTTTTCTAACAAGGCCCAGTGTCTGGATTAAACCCTACAGCAAGCCAAGAAGACACATCCTTTGCCATTATCTTCTCCTGCAAGATGGTATTCCAAGGTAGAGACTACCACCACCATGCAGTTGGGCACTCCCATGCTGCTAGAGTTGTTGGACCCTCTACCTAAAGAACTACACTTAGTGCATCAGCCTCACCAAGAATAGCCTCACCTAGTGTAGAATCGGTTGGCACCTCCTTTCCAAATACATCTACCTAGATGGGAGAATGTGTATCTGGAACCTCATTAGGATCCATCCCCCCACCAGGGCTAGGATCCTAGATCACCCTTTACAAGAAGGAAACATCATACTTATTCCTTCAAATATGTGTAGGTCCCTAGTTATTTCCTCAGTGATCTGGAGTAGGGGATTTTGAAGTTTCCAAAATGGTGGAGGCCCAAATAATTCAGACATACTGATCACCCTAACCATTTTTCTTACAAAAGGATCATTGGTCATACCATCATGTAATGTTATGTGTTCAAGGACTGGCTCTAAGACCAATTGGATAATGGTTCAATAAAATTTGGAAACATTCTGAAACAATCCGCACACATCTCTATTGATCCTAATAGTGATAGTGAGGATTCCAGTGAATGGAAGCAGGTTTCCAACCATAAGACTTAGAAGTATGATGACTAGTTGGATCACAGAGTAGTTACTCATACCCATGGTGTCATCTATGTCTGTTTATGCCTTCCTAAACCCCCAAAAGTCACCATGCCTTATCTGGACAATGCTTCAATATCCACGCCATGGCTTCCAAATCTTAGAATAGTAGGCAATGATGGTGCAAGGGAAAGAAGATTCCTCTACAGGTGTTGAAGTTGTCTCGCATCCTCAAAGAATTCATGCCTCAAAAATTGGGAGTTGTTCCTAGGGTCATACTTGCACTAGAATACCCCTATGATGATGAGTGGGAGTATGCCTCTATAAATGTTATTGAGTTGATAGATCACTTCACACTCCTTGATGATGATGAGTTCCCTACAAATCTTTCATAGGCCTTTGACTGACACCATCAAAGTAATGGTAGAAGTAAAGAAATTTGATAGGATACCAAGGAATATGCCATGAACTGAGCTATGAATGCTACTGATACCAAGCAATAGGTACTACATAGAGCTCAGCAAGAAAAATACTCCCAAACTACTCTGTCAAGAACACTGCTAAAGCTAACAATACTAACTAAATGGGTAGAACAATCACAGTTGCATCATGATCAACCTCTTTTAGCAAAATTCAGGCCTCAGTCATCCAACAATTAGCTGATGGTGGTTTAGGGTGAGTAAGCTAATGAGCAGCGAGATATTTCCTCCACCATCCAGAATCCAATGGTACATCCGATAGCACCTGTTTCACATCTCGTCAAAGAGAGACCCCCTTTAGGTAGATTGGTTCATTTGGAATGGAAGTATGACATGATAAACCACTTCTATAGCATACCTATAAGAATTTTTATCCTTGAATCCATTATCTTTTCTAAATAAATTTTTGTGTCCCTCATAGAGTAGTCGAAAATATCACTCCAATTTGAAGTACAAGTAGCTACTACAAAAAACTATTATGGAGGGAAGGACAAGAAAGAATAATGTTAATCCTTCATCTCATTATCTAAAGAGGATGAAGTCACTATCTAGAAAGGGAACAATCACCCATTGTACATCAGAGGCCACTTCAATGTCTTGGAAATCCGCCACTTCCTGGTTGACACTTGTTTGGGGATTATTATCACCCTAACCCAGACACTCCATGGGTTGGGGCTCACTGAACCATAAAAGAGTCCCTCTAACCTGAAGATTTAGGGTTATTATATAACTTATCAGAGGTCATGTGGGATGATTCAATTTAAACCCAATTTAGTGTCTTGGTAACAAGCACTGAGTTCATGGTTATCTCATGGGATACCGCCTACAATGCATTACTGGGTAGGCCCTTTCTTTATCTGCACATAGAAATCTCCTCCTCTAATAACTGTTGCCTCAAGTACTCCCTCAATGGTTGAGTATGGGTACTCCGAGGTGATGCATCCCCCTTATATTCCTATGAATCCCACTACCTAGATGTCATATATAAAATGTGTAGGAAAATATAGTTTCAATACAATGAAATTGAGAAAACAACCATTTTAGCTAGTCCATGGATGGATCTAAATGTTGCTTTCATTCTCCCAATTCATCGGTTGGAGGCCACGATGCTGGACTTGGGAAGTTTCGTTGTCTTATCCTAGAGAAATGGGTGTTACATCCCTAAGTACAAGGAATGTTAGAATATTACATCATAATCCTATACTAGAAACGCATGGGTGATACCAAAATCCCTTTCTCCTATGAAGTATCGAGAGGTTATCCATATGGCCACCATTTTCTGATATTCCCAAAAGTATTTCTGAGTTGGGTTGAGTTTCAAAAAGCTAAACTACCACCATTTCTTTGATAGTAAGCATGGACCACATGGTTAAAGGCCCGATGGGATTCGCTCAATAGCCTCTATCACCATGTTTTTAGCATATCATGAGTACCACAGTGAGGATTCATCATCCTCACAAGTAGGAACCAGTGCTCCTCTCAAATCATTTAGCCTATATAAACCTCCTACCAATTATTATCCTACCAAAGATGAAGAAAATGACTTGAAATGTACTCATTTCTAATGAGAGGTGGTTTTATCCACCATCGTCGATGAGTTAATTTAGGTGAAGCTTGGTACTTAAGTGGATATGAGGCCAACGCTGATTAGTGTAGACATTCCTTTGGAGGAATAAGAGTATTATGTGGATTTACTAAAGAAAAATCATGATTTATTTTATGGGATATATAATGAGACTCCAGGATTATAACATCAGGTTACCATCCACCATTTCATTATCCCACTGAGACACCACAGATTCAAGTAGCCTCCCAAGATGATGCACCCTTATCATGGTGCTATGGTTAGGGACGAAGTTGATAAGCTTATCAAATACAACATCATCAGGGAGGTTCGGTACTAAAAATGGAATTCCAACATCATTATATTATGGAATAATAAATGGCAGATCAGAGTCCATATCGAATCTGGTATCTCGACTGCCATTTTCCAAAGGATTATTTTCCCTATCTAGTGATGAAGTTGTTGATCGATTCCAAAATCGGGTTCTATGCCCTCTCCTTCATGGATGGATACTCTGGATAAAACCAAATCTAGATTTCCCTAGTAGATGAGGATTATACTACCTTTAAACCAATTTAACATACTTTTTCTATCAGGTAACACCTTTAGGTCATGCACCACATCTTTAAACTCATCCACGGGATGCCAGTGGAATGTTACATAGATGATTTAGTGGTTACATTCTACCAACGTCAGGACCATCTCATAGATCTTGAGAAAGTGTTCGACTTCCTATGATCCCAACATTTGAAGTTTAACCCCTTAAAGTGTTAATTTGGGGTTATCTCTTGGAATTTTCTTTTCTTTTTCATCATATATAGAGACATTGATATCAACCCCAAGAATATTAGATCCATCAGCCAGATACCTCCCCCAAGTAACCTCTGGGAGCTCTAAGGTTTCCAAGGACACTTACCCTACAAACATTGGTTCATTGAGAATCCTGACAGTAACTGTAAACCCTTTTCTGGGATTAGGAAGAATGTTATTTTATATCAGTGCGATGAGTAATGTCAACCATCTTTGAGGAAATCAAGAAATATCTGCTATAACCTACAGTTACGGTTCCACCTATCTTAGGGAATCTTATAGTCCTTTATGTGACTTCCCTGGAATGATCCATTGATTCCCTACTCATGCATAAGAACAGTGAAGGTAGACAGAATAGTTTATACTATCTCAGTCACATTATCCTTGACATGAAGGCCAGATAATGGCCTTTTAAGAAGAACTGCCTTGCACCGGTTTACATAGTGAGGAAGTTGCATCATTATCTGCAGTATCATGAGTTATAGTTCATGTACTATTTGGACCTACTAAATTATATCCAAAATCACCCCATATTGTTCAGATAGTTAGAGAATTGGGAGATAATCATTCATTAGTTCAACATCAGATTAGTTACGTAGAAATATTTAAAGTTTCAGGAATTGGAAGACTTCATGGACTCCCATCCAGCCCCTAAAGAGCTCCCCCTAGATGTTGACTTCCAAGATAAATCCATTATCTTAGTAGATCAGGTTGTGTCAAGATGGAATATTCATTTCAATGGTGTCATATAGAGCCCAAATGATATAAGGATCAACGATCCCATGATCAATTGAGTAAGCATGGGGATCATCTTCTTAATTCTTATTCAATCTATTCTCCCATACACATTCCTACTATTATAATGTTGAACCAACAAGGAGGTAGAGTATCAGGATCTCATTACTAGTCTCGATTTGTCTCTCGAGATTGATTTTCCCCACTTTTTTGTGAAGGGAGACTCTAAGTTGGTCATCAAATCGATTAATGGTAATTATATCATCAAGAAGTTAGATATTGTTTCCCTTATCGAGCATGCTCTCCATTTGATGGCACATTTCCCTTCTCAGGTAGAATTGAATCATATCCCTTGTTTGTAGAATGGTTGATCCAACAGCCTAAAAATTCTAGTCATGTCTCTTGTACAGCCTAACCAGGATAATTTTTTTCATTCATATGGCACATCGTAGAATCATATCTCTCATCATCCTAGAGGATGATGACATCCAGTAAGTAAAATAGATGACTTATGATGATTCTATATCAGGACCCATGGGTTTCTCTAGGGTAGAATAAACCTCTTATTGGAAACCCCTTTTGTCGAGTATCACCAGCATGGTTCTCTCCCCCCATATCGAGCCAATCATGAAAGAATTCATCATTTTTAGTGTATTTCACTCTCTAGAGTAGGTCTAACCTTGATAATACTCTCTACAAATGAATTTTTTATGGAATTATCCACCATTAAATCCAAGTAGATGATATTTTCTAGGTTATATAGGAATTTCATTATAGGTATGTGGCACTCATCATGTAGGATTGAAGCTCTCCCACCAGATTCAATGGTTGGGATAATTTTGGACCACCATGATCCATAATTGCATTAAGTTTTATAAGAGGCTCCATGCATGTAAAAATAATGTCAACTTTTTCAGTCGACCACTGAAACTCCTCCATACCACCATGTATTCTTTTCCTTTTATAGTATGGGGACTCGATGTTGATGGACAATATCCACCAATGACAGCTCTCTAGTGAAAATTTATTTTGACCATGATTGATTTTTTCTCCAAGTGGGTAGAAGTGATTCCTCATAAAGAATTCAAGTATTGGTCATTGATCGAATTCATGAGCTCCCATATCATCCACTTATGTGGAGTTTCTCATTTTATTCTCACCAAATATAGAACAAACTTCTAGGGTGCTGAGCTGATGAGATTTTACAGCAAGTATAATATCTGGTCCACCCATACTTCCCACTACCACGCATAGGTGAATAGACAGATTGAGTTGTTCTATAAAACCCTCTCAAATATTCTGTATAATATGGTGGGACTAAATAAGAAAAAAATTTCAGCCAAGCTCCCCAATTCACTTTAGGATTATTGGAAGACATATCAAAATTCCACCCATGGGACTCCATACTCACTGATTTATAGAACAAATGTAGTACTTTATATTTAGTTTCAGCTACTGTCACTTCAAATAGATTTTTATGACCAGAAGATATGAGAAAGAGTGGAATAAGTCCCTCTAGATAATCTGGAATCCCTCAAAGGGAATAATCTCTAATCCTTGAACAATATAGATAGTAACTAGAACAAGATATTAAGGAAATTTAACAAGAAGGTTTGCCTCCACTCTTTTCCCTAGGGTAACATGGTTGTTTTCCTTCAAACTGATATTCCTAGAAAGAATCCACAAAAGTTGAATCCTAAGTGGTAAGGTCCTTATATCATTCATAATAACTATACCAATGGAGTATACTTCTTGATCACCATGGATGAAGACATATAACACCTCCAACCAATGTCAAGTTTCTCAAATAGTACTTTACATAAGGAAGCCATGCATTTTAGTTGCATGATTTTAAACTACATAACAACTATCATCATTACTATATGATGTTAAACTATGTTTCAACATCCTAGTAACATGATGATAAACTATGTGCTTATTCTAAACTCAGTGACCTTAAACTAAGAGTTAACATCCACAACGCACGACGTTATGTTTTGATCCTACACTAAAAAAGTTCAGGATTCCTCTTAAACACATGAGAGATGGTTCTTACCATGTTTTAAATATGGATTCCCCATACTAATAGTAGGAGATACTCAATAAATCTTACCCCATGTCTAAAACATTGGATGCCTAACGATAATCGTGGGATGCCTTCATTTCTTCACCAGAGAGTATTTCCCCCACTGGTGTTGGTCCATTACCACACCATGATCCCAGAACTAAATTTGGATTGATTTTTATCCTCATGGTATATGTAGATACACCTATAAATTTTTTCTTTGGGCCCATCCAGAAATTCATCAACCCTTAGAACCTTGGAATTGGTTTTAGTCCAAGCCTTACGACCCTAAACTATGTGTTGTTTTCTCTTTGGTACTTGTTTGGTGTCGGGACTCCTTGGCCCTCATTAATGTTAAGTTTTAATCTTTTGTTACACACAAGTATCCTTGAATCAAACACCTTTTTAGTCCTCAAATTGTTACTCTAAACCAATATCACCTTTGGTCCAGACCATATATTCTTATACTATGTGCATCCACTTCCCGAACTATGTGTGTCTTTATTCCCATCCTCATGGGATACTTATAGATACCCAAATATTTGATCCTAGTTCCATCCCCTCTATTAGTTTTATATGGGATCCTCTCTTTCTTAATTGAATGATGTTATCATGAGGTATGGTTTTTTGATATTTTTGAAGTAAATAGGACCTTTCAACCCTCTTTCATGTTGAGTTTTCACTCTTCTATGCCATAAAATCTTCCCTAGTATGCATTTCCCCCTTGTAATCTGAGTTGTATGACTTTAAACTACCAATCCCAAAATCCTCAACATAAGATGCTAATCATCAGGCCTACCTTAAATCAATTCAATATGCCTCGTGACTAGTATGAGATGAACATGTTACGTTAGACAAACTCGGGATGACTCCTAAAGTGAGATGATGTGATATATATTTTTATAGCATCTTCGATCCCACTTTCCAACATTCCCAATTGAAATTCCCAAATGTGTTGTGTAATGGAACCAAGGGAATTTAATCCTAAATATAAATTCCCTCAATCCATCTCCACGCTTCATGTTTTTCTTAGTTTGGGTTTCATCATACTTCAAATCCAGATGGGCACCCCTAACAGCATGGTGTCTGGCCAAGGTTCACCTACCACCCCAGGACAATGCCTTTATGGATATCTGGTAACAATTGGTGTATCCTATGTTTTGAACTTGGTTAATAGTCGATTCGGAATTTTCTCTCCCCATTCTAGACTCATGCAGTTATGATCCTTGTGTTTCGAATATGGTCAATAGTTTATCCCTACCCATTGTCTGGACTATGAAATTCTTGATTTACCTCCTTTTTCATGTCCTTGTGTCTTGGTATAATTTTGACCCCCTGCTGTCTCCCTCTAAGCATCTACATGCATTGAGAACGCCAATTGACCTTTGGGAAATTCTAAAACCCGACTCCTTATTACCCCTAATGCATGCTTCCTCCTGTTCAAGAAATTACTTCCTCACTCCTTATTTCTCACAACCAATCATGGATCATATGGGCTTGCGAGACTTGGAATAAAGTTTACCAATGTGGTCAAGCCATGTGAAATCCATTTCCAAGCATAAAAACTTTAAACTATATATGATTTCTCTTCACAAAGATATATTGTGTGGAATTTGGATCTTCTTGGCCCTATTCCTTTGATGTTCTTCACTATATCACATTATAGATGTCTGTATATGATACTAAACCCATGTTCTAAAATTTATGACCATTAAATAAGAATCTAAGTCTGTGTTTCATGACTTTAAACTATTTTCCTTGGTCCTGACCATATGACCTTAAACTATGTGCAATGTCCTAGTCACCTAACATTAAAATATGAAATAAACCATGATAACATTATATTAAACAATATCATGCATCACTCTCACCATATAATATGAAAATGTGTGTCCATCATCTTCATTGTGTGATGTTAAACTGCAATGCACCTTAGTCCCTTGCCTAAGAAGCCCTTCCTTTGATGTTTGAAATCTACCACATAGTCCATGCACTTTTAATGTCACTTTGCGTCCAAGATGAAACTTCCTTGTATGAAAAGTAGATATTTTTTTGACTAATATTCCCTAGCTAATGTTCTTCAATACATGATGGAATAATTTTGAGAGTTTCAAAATCCATTCAAATATTCCATCACTTCATTCCCATGCTTCATGTGCCCATTATTTGGATCATTGTCCTCATACAAGTATAAAGGGACCCCCCCCCCTAAGGAAATGGTTTCTGGATAAGGATTGCCTACTGTCCTGGGTACACACCTCATAAGAATTTGGATGAAATTATGAGAAAAGTTCCATGTTTCAAACATGGTCAGCTGTCAACTCTAATTTTTTGTCTCCATTCCTCGACTAAGTCATATGGATGTTGTGTTTCCAACATGGTCAACGGACATATTATATTGTGATGTCACTATCATCATGTTTCATATTTTGGGCATTGTGATTCACACTCCCCAATCTCCTTTGAGTAGAATTCAATTCCCCAGGTATTACCCCATTCCTACACTAGATCACGTTAGAGAAGTAAGTAACCTATTATGAGAGCCTCATTCTCCATTCTCAAACTCTCTCAACCTAGATTCTCTCAGTGATTAGTCATAAATATCATACCTTGAGTGTTTAATGTCCAACAATATCATATAAAGGGTAATCACGTGGTTGTCCCTGGTTTCTCACATCAGGAATGACCCATGTGGGCGTAGGGGTTGGTTGTTGGTTGTCTCGGAAATATGATCAATGTATAAAAATAAAGAATGGAAATATGTTTGAGTATAAAATTTAGGAAATACAAAGTTTAAAAGGGTCATACACATATTATATCCTCCCCTCCACAAAATTTTCCTTTCTGGATCTATCTCTATGATCAAGCACTCGATATTAGCCACCCTTTGATGGGTGGTTGCAAAGGCCTATTGTCACGCCGATAGTTCTTTTTCCACTTCATTTGCCTTTGACAAAAAATATTCATCCCTAATCTTATTTTAGTCCTGATCTAACCATTACTCAACCTCTTCCTTCTTGGTCTCACCCACCTTGGCCTCAGATGCTTCTATTTGATCCCTCATACTATTGGTGATTTTATCCTGTGTAGTAGTGGCCATCATGTGCTCATATGGTAGCCCCTCTAGATGAGAAATCTATTCCTCATATATCTGAATCTCTTGGGATCCCTATTCCTTGTGTTTGTTTTAGGCCAGGTCGAGCTCCTACCATTCCTCATGTGCCCACATAATGAGGAAGTCTCGGGATAGGTCATGAAGATTATTGGAATTCACCTGCCTAGTCTACAGGCTGACTAACAAGTGGCGTAGAGATCCTGCATGTTGTGGTAGTTTAGTTATCCAAATATGAGTGATGAGGTTCTACACATTCTTCCATGACTTGTTATGGAAACCAAGTTACCCTCAGTGAACTCTAGGCCAAAATCCTCAAAATATTTTGGTAGAGTAGGCTCATAATGGGGGAAGATCATCAATATATTTTCAGCTAGATCATCCAGGTGTAGGTCCTCAAATGTGAGTGGTTTAAAATTTATTTTATCTGAAAATGTTAGTGGCTGGATGATTATCTTAGGGGATAGTTCCTCATCAGCCTCTCCAACTATGATATAAGCCTCTGGTGTACCTTTTGGTACCATACAAGTGGATGTCATCATCCCATTCCCATTTTATACTCCTTCAAGTGGCGCGACCTCAGCCTCATCTCCTGTATCCTCCATCAATGGAAATTATAGTACTAGTGCATCCAATGTAGCCACTCAAACTACTCTAGCCTCCAGCATAGTCTCTACCCCTTCCACTGCAAAATTGGCTCTAGCAACCACTTTTGGTGGTACCTATTTTATCGTCTCTACAACCACAACTCCTTCATCCATCCCATTTGTGGGTCTTTCCTTGACCCTCTCTACTGAGGGCATGATCCCAGCAATCCCCTATAGTAAGGCCTTTAAGGTAGGTCTGACCTCCATAGCCTCCCTAACCATATCTACTAGGATAGTAGCCTCCTCCATAACTACCATAGTCTCTACATTCACTTCTCTAGTGGCAGACACTGATGATTGATCTCCCATGACAACAATGTTAGGGAAGGTCCCCCACACACCACTATCCCCTTTATAGGTTGAGGTTCCCCCACCCTCCGCATGAGGTATCTCATGGAATTACCCTTTTTCAGTGCTCATCAATTACTACATAAGTAAATAAAGGATTAGGAAATGATCTTGAAGATTGAATGGTGCTTGAAATCATGCAAAGATCGCTGAGTTTACCTAACTAGAAAAGGAATGATTATCCCCTTCTGAGATCTGGTGGGATCACTCCCCCTAGAGTCTACCATTTATTCACCTTCGGTCAAGCCAAAAACCACACAACTCAAGAGGGTTTCTAGAGGGAAGGACATGCCCAGCAGTTTCCTCACCTAATTGGTTAAAGGAAGTGTGGTACCCTGGGAGTAGATTACCTGCTCTAGCTCCACCATGTATTGCATCGCTTTAGTTTGGGAGAATAGAATCCTACCATTTCATGGCCCATTCTAGTGTTGAATGACCCATCAGTAATGAGATACTACCACAACCCTCAAGGAGTGGTGATATAATTATGAAGTCCCTGGGCCTCCTAGGCATTAGGATACATAGATTCTCTGGGAGTATTCGGGTGGTGTACTCATTTCCCTATCCCTTAAATGTGCACCCTCAGATCACCCAAAAGGGATACCCTTCTTCTCGTGCCTCCCTATCTATGATAATTGATCCTAGTTTTGTTCTTATCCCTACATCTCATACCTGTCTAAATCAATGAACTAATAAACCCCCTGCTTTTGTACTGCCAGCCAGACTGGCCCTGCGACTGTGATACCCTTCAACCACCATTCGGCCCCAACCTTATAGTGGGGTGAAACAAATTCATTAGTTCTGATGTCCCACCATCTTATAATATCACTAGGATATACACTTTCTGATGTAAGGGCATAATCATGGGTGAGCCTATATGAAAACATTGATTGCAGAAACTTATTTCAAATCTTCATGTCTTAAAGTGTAAATATACAACAGATCTACCTAACACCGCGGGATGGAATTTAGGCCTTACGTCTGGGTACACCTTTGGGGTTATCCTATGAAAAAAAAACAATTTCCTTGTAAATAATTGTTTATTGCGTGACTCACAAACCATTTGAGGTCGACTCTTTCTATCATTACCCCACCTCAAAAGGCCAAGAGGTGTGATCTCGTTTCCTCAGTCCTTATGTTTTCGTCAATCACCACCTCCATCGATAGGGTGAATGGATGAAATATAAAGTGATCCACTAACCCAACCCTCTCTATAACTTCCACCATGCCAATATTGAATTGAATAATTCCTGTGATGTTCATAGTTATCAACCTAATGTTTGTGGAAGAAGGGGAAATGGGGTTAGGGTATTCATAACCCCTCATGTGTGTGGACAACCAACTATAAATAAAGTGAAATGTACCACACACACATAGTGGTGTCTTCCCTTCACTAATATGCCAAATTACCTTGTATAACTTGTCTAGTACTAGGATAGAAAGGTTGAAATACTTCCTCGTCTCCATCATCACCACCATTATGAAGGTTCGTGGCTGCACCCCCAAGTGTGCATCCATCACTTGAAGAATCAAACAAAAAATGAGCACTGAAATGTTCCCTTAAAACTTGACTATAAATTGAGCCTTAGACATGACACTGTAAAACTATATATTCCACTGGATAGCCTCTATAATCTACTAGTATGAGCCCTCTTTTCCCTGTTGGAATTCCTCGGGACATGTGTAAGGCTTAATCGTAAAAATCACTATTGGATACTCTCCTTTAACTGAATCTATTACTGGTTCATTAAGGAAATATCTGAACCACTAATTTAATGGAACATCCCTTGTTTCTGACTTCTCTTCACCGGTGCCATGCACCAGCTTCAATAGCACATTCTCCAGATCCAGATGGTACTCTTGATCTCCCCATAAATTCTATATAGGGATTAATTCAGTATACATTTTCCCCAAGATCAGGATCTTGGGGATTTGGTAAAGGTCCTAGAGGAAAAATCCAAACTCCCTATGATGAAAGTGGAATGTATTAGTCTTCAATGACCATATTCTCAACATCTCAAGCATAATATCATACGGTTGGTAAACATGGAACTCCAAATCCCATTCTTCTTTATAAATTCCTACCCATTTCATCTCTTCCTTGAATTATTTTCATTACATGCATGTCCAATAGGCCCATTTCCACTCATCTGTGATGTTTCCTCCCTTATGAAAATCCCATATATCATTTCATCACTTCAATGAATCCCCCAAACCCACTTTGAGAATTTTCTTATACTACGGCGAGGATACCTCATCCTCCATCTTATCCCCCATCAATTTTGTTGATATAGTTATAGAGTTTGTCTGCTATGATGGGTGCATGATCCTTCCATATGTGGATTTTAGTATCCCTGTACCACTGGTATTTCCCCAGTATGCCTCTAAACTAGTAAGCTAGCTCATCCCTGCTTTCTACTGGAATGAAGACATCATATCTCAAGCTAAAGTCATAATTTGGAAGCCTATTGCACAAAGGATATTCATTTTTAGCCTCTGATAGTAGTTTGAGTAGTGATTCAGGGTCCAAGGTACCTCAAAATCACTCCCTAATCATGATGTTTCCCTCCATATCTTTCCTATGAACAACATCTATATTGACTTCTTGAGTATCCATTGGATTCAAGACTTTACTATTTTTTTAATTTGGTTTTTGAAGGACCTTCGCAATGAATATTAATGATGATAGTTTTGTATAGAACTAGGTCACAGGGATCAATTTGAGAAGATTCATCTTGAAGTGTTAGGTTTTCTAAGCATCATTTATGGAGAAAATGTCCAGAAGTCTGGTTCGCTAAAGTAGAAGTCATGGATCATGATTTCAGAATGAAAAGATTCATGAAAAGAGATAAAAATATTTTCTTCACATGAAGGTTCAGTGCATTTTATGTCCCCATTGCCTTATATTTATAGGTTTATGGGAAGCCTAGGTTTCATGATGTCCTTAATTCTATCAACCATTGTAAATAAGCAATACGACTAAACATAGTGAATGATCTTCATGAAAGGGATATTATTATCAATTTTTCAGAGATTCTCCATCAAAATTTGACCCTATTTTCCAACAATTTTCTATTCTAAGGGGGTCATATTTTGGTGATGAAATATATTCTGTTATAATAGTTTAGAAATACAAATTTGGTTTGGGGTAAATCCAAGCCAAGAAATCCCAAAACCCCTCTTAAGGGTCTGCTTTGCGAAGTCCTTACCATTTGAGAACAGTTGATATTACAAAGCTCCCTGGCTGAGGAGTCCCCTTCATGAACACAATAATCCTTGACAGTGTTCCTTGGTGATTTTGAGGAGTCCCCTTCATGAACACGTGAATCCTTTATGGTGTTCCTCCACGAGTCAAATGGTGCTTCATAGCCATGTGAATAACTAAAGGTGTTCCTTCAAGAGATGGATGGAACTGTTCCATTCATGAAGCCTAAAAATTATTTGTGAACTAGTTACAATATTATTGAAACCACTTGCCTACAAATACCCCACTCATTCCAATCCTTTGAAAATGGTTACCCTGACATTTTATCTTTCAAATTTCTCTCAATTAGTGAACCTCTTGTGCATCATGAACCAGAACAAGATGGATCACTCAAGGTACTTTGGATTCAAGAAGCCCCCTTCCATGTGTTCATAAAATCCTCCACCCTAGGTGGAGATTAATTTAATGGAGCCCTCCACACTTCAAAAATGATTAAATCCTTATAGGGCACTTGAGGCTTCACAAAGCACTCATTTCTTGAGCCAAGACATCATCCTTAATGAGGGTAACCTTGTTTTGAAAGCCTACTCCTTCACAAATCCCCTAACCTCCATGTAGCACCTCATATTCATGAAGAACCTCTCTATGAGACCCAAATATTCACGAAACCTCTCTTATAGGCCTCTCCATACAACTTACCTTCTTCTAACACCTCTTCACAAAGGTTGAGGGTCTAGATCCCCCATAACTATCTAGGACTGGTCCGGCTACACCTCAAGTTCTTATGTGACATGTGACACCCATTCTTGTGTCCCACTCCACTTAAAGTGTAGTCTGAGACTCTAACCTACCTTTTTATTCTCAATATAGGTATGTTAAGAAATGTTTCTTCTCAATATAGGAACGCTAACGTGGACCTCATGACTGGCCACTCCTCCGACTGTTATAACCTTGCAGTGCCAAAACCATACCCTTCCCAAAGGCATATCAGCGGAGGTTACATAATACTAAGGGATAGAGAGTGATTCCATACCCATATGAGCTACATGATGTAAAAATAACGAGTCCCAATGTCCTCAAAAAATTACGTTAAATTGTTTCCTTAACCTATGTAATAAACACAATATGATCTATGTGTGAGTTGCATGGGATGGTCTCTACAGTGCATACCCTCATTGGGATTTATATCCCCTTCACATAGAATTAGATCCTCCTCACATAGAATGACATCCTCTTTGTTCAGCTTCCACATATAAGCCCCCACACAATCTCTCATTGACGCTTATTTCATGACATGAGCGTCGGGTCTACTGCTTCCTCTTATTTCTCACACCGAGCATTACTCACATGGGCTTAAAGGTTAGTAGAAATCCTAAAATCCACCCAACCACCACCATGGGCCTTATATATAGATATAATCCCTAACCTATATTCATATTGGGTGCTTCTATGCATAATCCCCAACCATATTAACCCTGTGGGCCAATTTCACATGTAAGCCCCATCCACATGCTCCATTGTTCCTCCTACTTAAGTGTAATCCCCAACCCATTCTGAACTATGTTGGATTTTATTCCCAAATAACTAGGATACATAGGAAGACTACTTGAGGTCCAAACCCAAAATCCATAACCATCCTTATTATCTTCGAGTCACATCCCTAGCAAGACCATGCCCCTCACCTGGGAGACCACATTCCTCTAGGTCCCTCGTGAAACACAATGTGTAATCCCCACACTAACTCTAACCAAGATAAATCCTATTGTGAAGTGCATCTCCCACACATAAAATCCACACCATCCATTTTATATTCTCATTTTATGATGATATCATCCTCCCCACATGATGTTAAATTGCATGGATTGGCCCTATCACATGACCTTAAACTACTTCATTGAACTATGGGGGTTTTGATCCCTATCTTCCAGAAAAGGTAAATATCATGCCTATTTGAGGTTCAATCCTGACCAATGGTATATTTTGGAGCTCCCTCCTAGGGATTTACCTCCCTCATCCACCTAAAGGGGTGTTCTGATCAACTCCTCAATTCTTCTTCAAGGGGAATCCTGACCATTGGTAAACTTCGTTTCTCCATCCTAAAGAATCATCTCCTTAATCCACCTCAAGGGGAATTATGATAAACTCCTTGAGTATTCTTGAAGGGGTATCCCAACCCATGGTAAACTTAGGTGCTATCTCTTAGGGACTCACCTCTCTAGTCCATCTCAATGGATGTCTTGATCCATCTCTTGGGTTTGTCTCCATAGAGAGTTCACATCCAACAGGTGTGACATCATCCCTCGTGTTTAAACACCTCCTTTATCTATCTCCATGGGGTGTTATAATCAATATCTTCCCATATCTACCAGATATAAAACTCATGACTTGTCTCGTGATTCTACCTCATGAAAAACATAGGATACATTAGGTGAAATCCTTGGAATATATGAGAACATGGTGTTAGATACCTCAAGAAAAATATGGGATGCCTGAGGTGAAAGCCTAGGAAGATATGCACCTTTGGCATTAGATACATTGTGATCGACATGGGATGCCTTGGGTTATACACCTAAGGTGACTCCATAAGATTCCCTCCTGCAAGGAAGAATATAAGAGACCAATGTTCCTAGTATCCAGAAATCTCAGTGATGTCCAATATAACCAATCTCTTAACCAAAGGTTGTTTCCCTATCAAGACCAAATGGAATGTCCAGATAGAAGCAGGGTAATTAACTGAAATTCACAAGGTGATCGCATTGAGAATGAGTTCCATGAACGTGACTTAACTCTATAAGGGAGGCCTGTACTATTTGAAATGTTCCAAGGAGGAATCCATGGAAGGAGGAATATATACCACAACATCCTTCTTAGATCAAGGAGTAAACATTGGCATTGAAAGTGATGAAAGACACTCACCTTTGGATAATGAGAATGTGAGGTAATAAGCATTCTAGAACACATTAACACACAGGTGGTGTCCCCATTGAAATAATCAGAAAAAATGACTCCCCATATTCTATAGGCTTCCAACTAGTAGTGAGTGTCTATTGTAAAACCATGGGGATACTATACCCATTGTTACAAACATCCATAAATCACAGGGGAAGTAATATATAATTAATCAAGACAAATATAATATAAAATAAACATCCTAGAAAAATAAAACCAAAATAAAATAATGAACCATATGCTATAAAATATTGAATTTTCTAAAGGTTTCATGATTCCAATAGATACCAATAAGATATCCCAAAGGCAGAACACATACATCCCAAAAACAAATATATAAAATGGAAAATAAGTATAACATGGTTCTGATAGTCTCATATCCTAAATTTATCCAGTATACCCAAATAATTAATCCAACATCAAGAATATAGACTACCTGTAATTACAAATATAAGGTCTAATTTGGTACCAATGTATGAGGGTCTCCTAATTAGGTTGTAAGTATAACTTAGTAGGCCACCACTAGACCAACTCTGGCCCAATTCATGTATTAATTATAAATACTCGAACCTAATTTCCTAGAGCACATGCCTTATTTCATTACATTAGCATGATTACGAGAAATTCGTATCCCAATGAAACAAATAAGTTTCGTAGTTTTGTAAAACTAGACATGTACATAATTTCGACATTACAACTATAAATAAAATACAATATGTAAATTCATTTCAAAACATCCATAACTCCAAGATTACCATTGCAGGTGATTCATAGTTTACTTCTCCACGTCCTGGGAAAATAAAACATAAGAAAGGTGTGAGATTAGATTATCAATAAGGGTAATAAATAGAGTAAAATATATCATAAATATAAATATTAGGCATATTGAATAACTAAAAACACATTCCTTTGAAAATAAACTTGAACATCATATGGTAGGAATAAGGGCTGAATAAGTAGTGTCATAATAAAGCATAATCATGGGTATTCTACTAGACGAATAACCTCATGAACTATAAATTATCATAATGATGGAAATGAATAATGATAGATATTATGAAATATACCGTCAACGACTTGGCCAATACATCTGAAAATGATTAAGGCCTCAGCCAAAACCATATCTGAAAATAAGGAAGGCCTCAGCCAAGTCCATATTTATTTTTGTCTCATGAGACACACTGATTCATCTTGGGGATATATTGGGCCCCAATAGTCACTTAATAAGTCCAATGCATTCTTTATATGAATTTGGATATACATAAATAAAATAAACATTCATATTGAAACTAACATATGAAATGTAAATAAGTTTCCCCAAACATAAACTCTAACCATTCAGAGTAATATGGTGAATGGTTTCAAGATGGCACATTCATAGTAAAAAAATCATAAACCATTAAATAAAATATTTTATATGATATCATAAAATATTAGTCCCAATTATATATAATAATAAACATGAGTGTTGAAAAAAATTAAAATACTCTTATAAAATCATCGAGTAATTCTTGAGATAAATAGTCTTTTACTTTGAAAAGAAGAGGTATTTTGGAAAAACATTTGTATAAAACCAGAAGCTAAATAATATAGTTTTTTCATAACAAAATTATTTATTTTATAAAAAAATTATCACTAAAAATAGATTATAGATTATACTTGAACATTGGTAAGAATTTGAGAAGTTCCCTTGAATCGGGCTTGTATTACAGGTAGAATTTTTTGAAGATCCTTTTAAAACATGTAAATCCTCATAAAATAATTAAGTATTATAGTTTTACACATATATATAAATTTTACACCAATTTTATGATAATTAAATAATAATAAACAAGAATTTCATTGAGGTCAGTATAGAATAAGAGTAACCCGAATGAAAATGGATGTTCTGATAGAAAATCTTTACCTTATGTCTGAATTTAATCTATAGTTGACCTAAATGTCCTAAATAATAAAATTAAATCCATTAATTAAATAATTAAGAACCCTTTGTACATGTATTTGATTCATTATAGTTTTATTATGTGAATTTATGTCTTTATTGATGAATTTTGTGGTTTCGGAGTGTTCATTTCCTTCATTTCATGATCAGTTTTCTTGATTATAAGTAATAGAGTTCATGTGGAATAGATATAATTCTCCAGAATTGAATGTATATATTAATAATGAAAATTCATAAGTGGAAATGGTTATATATATCATTTGGTTACGTGGTATGAAGATGATTTATTAGATAGAACATTAGTGAAAACCATTTAGATTATTTTGGTGATATTTTGATTGTTACAAACTAGTTTATCGTATGAATTAGTATTATGTATATATACTGGTTATAAAACATTGAATAATATAAAATAAATATATTAGGATCTGATTAAACTATAAAAAAAAATTCATGACCATCCCTGAAGACGGTAATAAAAATTGAAAACTTGTCATCCTTGAATGTGATAAATTAACACATCCCAGACAGTGTTTTCATTTTTTGTATAAAAGGAGGGGAAATGAGAGATGGTGATGAATTATTCCATTATAATAAATAATTATAGTATATTTGAGTTGTTGTATTTATCATACCTTTTTCATTATGGTAGATGAGGAGATAAAAAGAAAATAAATGAACTTGAAATAAAAATAGAAGTTGAGAAATACCTTATGAAAATTCGGCAGCCTAAGAGTGTCACTTAAAAATTCATAACATATGTTGATGAGAGAAAAATGGGTCTCTAATCATTTTTACATAATATGGACAGTAAGGGGGATATTGAAGGACATATTCCAATATAATCCAATATAAATTAAAAAAGGAATAACATAAAAGGAATGCTTGAAAAAGAGAATGGCGGTAGATTCCCTTATCTTATAGAGTAACTCCTAAAACATGAAGGTTGGGACCTTGGGGGATTGATAACTCCTTGGGAGGAATCCTAAGGAGATAAAACTACTAGAGCTTTTAGAATGATGAATTTTTAAGGAATTTAATGTAATAAATGGGTGGGTATTTATAGATAAAGTCAGTGAATTTTTTATTAATTTCTGAGGACACCTCAGTAGTGGTATTTGAAAAACCCTGGGCTTTCCCATGGTATTTTCCCATGGTATTGGCCACATGGGACACCTCATATAATATTTAAATTTACACAAGTCGACCATCATTTTATATTAATTATTTCATCATTATAATTTCATTAAACATATTAAAAACTCAAAACTATAGTTTTAGTATTCACAAAAACCAAACTATTTTATAAAATTCTCATAAATTAAATATAACCTAATATCAACATTTTGAATTAAAAAATGACAATTATTTTATCATAATAATTATATAAATATAAAAATTTTAACTTTTATGTAACACCCCATGATTTCATAGTGTGTTATTTCTTCAAAATAATTCAATAACTTGCACTACACGCAACACCGAGTTCAATTGCACCATGACTTTCCAAAAAAAAAGCCATTAAAAGAGGTCATGAATATCATTAACTACATTTTTAACTTTATATAATCCTTATAATTTTAGAATCCATATTATGAGTTTCTTAGTCATAATGCAAGAACAGATTCATTTTCAGTATTGCACTTTTATCAACTTTTGATAGTGAAACTTTTTTAAATACAATATTTTAAACTTTTTGACTAAATGGAGACATCAAAAAATTTAAAATGAAACATCCCAAGCTTCCACGGTACGCTTTCCTTTGAATAAAACAGTAGCGTGTGTTGTACGCAACGTCGAGTTTTAACACACACCACAACCGATCAAACTAGCCGTTATGAATAGTAATACCTAAATTTTGAAATTATATATATTTTATATTTTTAAATGGACTTCATTTTTGGATTCGGAATATCGAATTTAGCCTAAGGTGAAATTTTGGTACTTTTCGGATAACTTTCATATTTTGATGAATAGTGAAAATTACTAAATTTTAATTAAAAACAACTTTTTTAATCAAAATAATTAATAGTGATAAATTATGAATTTGAGTGGTTTTAAAGTATATTTAGAATATATTTTTACCATTTAATATAATGTTGGTCATTGGACATAATTTTACAATTAAACCGAACATAAACAAGTGTCAATCTTTTGATAGTTATTATCTCTTAAAAACACGCTTTTTGTTTTGACAGCGGGAATTAATTTTAAATTAATTTCTGTCACTTCTGTGTTTTGAATTTAGAAAAATGGATTCCATATTTGGAATCAGGATGTTCAAATTGTGTAAATAGGTAACTTTTATTTTTAGACATTTTGAATAATTACTGCGGTAAATATTTTATTTACCATGGTTAAGGGTAAATCCGGTAAATAAGGGTTAAAAAATAATATTATAATAATACTAAATTACCCTAAAACGTGTCTTAACTCTATTGGTTGATACATGGTCGACCATGGGCATCTTTGGGTCTATTTTGGGACCCCATGGATCCACTTGTAAGTGATAATGACACTTTATTTTAATTAAGTTAAAATGAATACAAAAATGACACAAGCATATATCTTTTAGAAAAACAATTGTTACATAGGGTTATATATGTTGGATTTTAGATTATAAATATTCATTAGAAAGATAAAAAATATTTCCTACATAATTATATTTTATTTATAATTTTTAGACATTAAATAATTTATTTTATTTATGACACAATGATGATGCAGTAATTACTATAATAGTGAAAAATTAAAATAATTGATATTATAAATACCCAAATAAATATAATATGAAACTTTTAATGAATTAAACTAATTTTATATGATAATATGATATATTAGGATTGATTTAATTGACTTTGTTCGAAGTAATCAATCTGTTATGAGTTTCACAAAAATCAACTATTGAATAGTGTCAAAATTGACATAAAAGAGTTCTTAAAACAAATATTATATTATTAATTGATATTAAATTCCTAAAAATCTAAGGTTCGGCCAAGAGACTTATATCATGATAGGTGCATCATTAATGTACCACTTGGGGGGTCTCTTGGATGTATATAGTAAGTTTATTAACCATATTATATAAAAATACAAAGAGACATTGTAAAAGTGAAACTAATTAACTTAGAGTTAATACTTAAAGATAAGGTTAATATAAGTACCCAAACCTGTCTAAATTCTATTGGTTGAGTGGTTTTCGACCTATCCCCACCTTAACCTTTGAATAATCAACTTTGGAGCCATTAGAAACCGAATATGAATTTATTATAAATTAATATTTCTAGCTTTTCCAAAGGTGCCCCTCACCCCTCTTATAAAAGGGCACTCCTCCTTCTCATTTCATCACACCTTCAAAGCCTTTTGGTTCGGCCAAACTCTGCCCAAATACTCTCCCAACATCCCTCACTACAACCTAGAGGCCTTAGTTTTATCATAAAGCCAACCTAAGGAGCCCTTTTGATCAAATCAAAAGGAAGAACCCGAAGAAGAGGAGGTTAACCTACCCCAACCAAGGAAAAGTACAAGGTAAGGGATTTTCTTATCTCACTTTCAATTCCGTGAGATTTCCATTGTTCGCCACTAAATTATTGAAAGTGGTGTATTGTGTACTGCCATTTGATATATATTATCGTGATTCTCTTTATATTCATGTTATTCTGTAAATCATTTGGTGGTTATTAACTTTTGGCCATACGACTCAGTTGATTAACGTGGTAAGGGGTTTTCATCTCACTCTTTATTTCCGTGAGATTCATGCCATATTTCCACTATTATCTTTTGTGTGTTGTATGTACTGCCCATAATTGTATTCTTTGTGTAATACACTTTACCTTATGTGTATTTACATTTTCATTGTATGATACATCTTTCATGGGTTGTATGTTTCATAAGTTACCAAATTGGTAAGGGTTTACTTTACAACCTCTTCATTATCCAAGGTTGTTTATACGTAATAATCTACTGGGATCTTTTTATCATCCACATCCATGTTTCTTAAAAATGCATTTCAAAACATTTTTACTATTTACTAGAATATGAGTTAAATTCATTTATACCCTTTTTGACTTTTATAAGTGGTTTATAAAGGAATCTTTTGGTCGTTTTCAAAACAAGGTCCTTTTTAACCTTTTCGATAGAATTAAGGTAAGAATGTTTTTTTTAACTTATACGGCGGGTGCGGCTATTTTCCGCCATTATAAAATCTTCAAAGCTTCCCTTACAAGCTTATAAGAATATTTTCAAAGAAAATGTTTTATTTTATATGGATCTTAAATTATTTTAAAATAAAAGGAGATATTTCTTTAAAAAGAATTTTGATTTCATCTATGTCAACATCCTTTGATGGATTTTAAGATTATTTGAAGTTGATTTATTATGATACAAAACTTCTATATTGATTTGAATGTTTTGTGATATGTTTGACTGTGGATGTTCATTTTTATACCATTCATAGTTTATGGTGAAATTATTGACATTTCGTATGCTAGTTCCAATAAGAATGTTTATGTTATATTTCAATCTTTAATTCATATGAATTTGTTGGACAAGTATGTTCCAGGTTAGGGACTGGTAAAAGTAAGCCCTCCGGGTTGGTGTCCGGTTATTAGAGGCACTCCGGGTTGGTGTATGGTTATTAGAGGCACTCTGGGTTGGTGTCCGGTTATTAGAGGCACTCC
This sequence comes from Viscum album, assembly GCA_963277665.1. Classification (NCBI taxonomy): domain Eukaryota; kingdom Viridiplantae; phylum Streptophyta; class Magnoliopsida; order Santalales; family Viscaceae; genus Viscum; species Viscum album. The sequence continues at coordinate 508,977,366 of OY728141.1, read as the reverse complement.
GGGTTGGTGTCCGGTTATTAGAGGCACTCCGGGTTGGTGTCCGGTTATTAGAGGCACTCCGAGTTGGGTTCCGGTTACAGTTAGCCCCAAGGTCTTGGGATGAGGCCTTGACAAAGAAATTAAAGTTCAGCATTATGCATTCCAACATTATGAAAGTGGTTATTGATTTTGCATGTGATTATTCGATTAGTAGAATATCCATGTGAACAAGTAAATGGCATTATTTCATTTTACTTTTGCCATACTATGTTGAAGTTCAAGTTTAAAAGGCTTTTGTTTTAGTAATTCATTGCCTTAAATGTTTATGCTTATTTTTGAATGTTCCGCTATATTGTTATCCTTACTGGGCATTTGAGCTCACCCCTTTTCTATGTTTTATTTTTCCCAGGATGTGAAGATGTAAGTTATGAATGACCTGTAGGGATATTATGAGGGGATTATAGTGTGGACTGTGGAAAAATTATATTGTTGTAGTAGTTTTTCATTTTATGATGTAATGTAAAACTTATGAATATATCTAGTGTTTCCAAGTCTACTAAACCAATCGGTCTTTCGAGATTTGATCCTTCTTGTGATCATGCCAATGTTATGTAATAATGCACCGAATCTGGGTAACTAGGGTCGGGGCGTTACAGTTGGTATCAGAGGAATTTTAGTACAAACCTTGGAAGCTAGATTTAGCTAAACTCTGATTAGAGCACGTAGACCTAAGATGAACTTTGAGGATTAGTATAGAAGAACTTCCTAGAATTTTGGTATTGTAGAGTTTTGTGAGTTTTCCGAGCAATACATCCCTGTCTGGATACGAGCAGGTAGAGGCGGCTCTGGCACAGATGTACCTAGGGGTAAAACCCGAAAACACCGCTTTGAGCTAGACTCGAACTGGAACTGGTGCACGACAACGGGCCTTACTGCACTCTTGGTTACGACACTCCCAGGGGATATGCTTAGGATAACTCTCATTTTCTTTACAAATCATTATGAAGGGTTTATGAGTATATACTTCCTCAAAGAAAACATTTTTATGATTATGGATTATATCCATAAATAGTTCAATTTATGTTAAGTGTTTTATAAGTATGGGATTATGTATTTTGATTCATAAACTGATCTAGTTTATGACATTGTTTAGAAATGGCACCCAGTAGAAGGAATGAGAACTCCAGAAATACACATGATTCAAAGAGAAGGAAGGATCATATCTTTCATGGTCTTAAGCTAGAATTTATAAGAGAAATAGCCTCTCATGTATTATCATCATATGAAGAAATAATATCATTTGTTGGTAAGATAAGTAAAAAGTTTACTGAGTCCTATGGATTTGAAGGGAATCAAGAGAAGAAAAGGATGGAAGAGAGAAAGATGGATAAAGGGAAAAGGGAAAAGAAGAATTTTCCCATATGTGGTAACTGTGGAAAGAAACACCCTGGAACTTGCCTGAAAGGAATGGGAGTTTGTTATAAGTGTGGAGGAAAAGGGCCAAAGTACGTGACTGCAAGGGTAAGAAAATGGTTTTAAATGTATAATGCTTCATTTGCAAGGAGTTTGGACACTACGCGAACCTATGCCCCAGTCATCAGACTATGCCGCAAATGATGCTATTGGATAATAATCAAGTTATGATACTACCAAAGATGAAGAGGAATGATTAGAGTTCTTATGTTGACTATGGCAATTGAGTGTTGTATCAACAATGTACTTGTTATAATAATTATGGAGTATATAAGGATTGTACTGCAGTACTATTTCATTAAGGACTTGAGATTGTGTGGAACAAAGAAAAGTGACTCAATAGCAGGATAACTTTTTTGGAAAATATATGGTTGAGAGAATGATAAATCATAATATAGTTCTGATACTGAGGTAGTGATTTTGGAATAATATGTGATTGTTTTGGATAAATTATATTGGATATTCTTGACTACCTTGGAACTGATTAATGATTTGTATATTCCATCGTTGTTGGGGTTTAAACCATTTTTGGATTAATGAAGTATATCCAGCATTCTATATGGAATAAGGGAGCATGAATGTAATCAATAAGGAATATGGTAATACATGATGAAGGTATTCATATGCTATTATGGGGTAAAAAGGATCTATATTCTGTTTACCCTCCTTATAAATGTTAGACTGTGAGTTTGGACAGAAGTATTTTGGATAGTTCTAGTTTGGATTATTTTGGATTTCCATAAAAGGACAACCCGGAGGTTGGGCGGCAACCCGTCGCGTCCGGCAAGGCTGCGAGACTTGAACCCGCAACCGAAGGGTGACAAGGGTGTATCACCTACCACTGGCCCATGAGATGTCCTGGATTAAATAATGTAGTTTTTATTAAAAGATCATGTAGATGAATTATAAATTCGTTTATTTTGGAACCCTATATGAATAGTGTAAATAGAATTTTTTTACATTATATTATCTTTTAGAGTGAAAGATGAGTTTGTGGTAGAAATTTATTAATGGATAAAACTCTAATTATAAAGTAAGTATATATCCTTATGATCTTAGCCAATCTCATAAATAAATTCCTCAATATTAAGAAAAGCAACTTAGAACAAAAATGTTTTCCTAGATGGTACCTTAAATCATCACTAATTTATGGCTTTGGGACTGTTGGCCTTTTCATAGCCATGTTCTCTACCACTCTCCATCAGATAATTGATGGTTAGAATTTTCTTCCATATCCATATTTTCCTACATGGAACCCTAGTATGTGTTATTTTCGGTAATATTCATACATTCGACTCTTTATTTTAAATAGAGGCCTCGTTAATTCATTTTTCGATGTGGGATTTCAACTAAGATATTTTGAAACGTCAAAAATGTGTTATCCCAATACCCTATATTTTGTTGAACCGATGGTACTTCAAATCATCATAGATTGATGAGTTTAAGGACCTCAATTATAAACTTTTTTGTGATTGATGACCTCAATCACTACCTATAAATATTTACGTTTTCCCTCCGATTATATGTCTCTAATTGCCACAAATGTTCTCCTAATCAAGATCATAATTTTGTGGTGACCCTTTCATTTCTCTTTTCCTCATATTAAGACTAAATTTTAGTAACCCAATTTCCGATGTGGGTTTTCCCACAAATATATTATCTATTTTCAACCTTTTATTTTTGAAGAACAATTTCAAATTGCGAGGACGCAATTTATTGAAGGAGGGGAGAATGTAACACCCCAAGATTTCATAGTGTGTTATTTCTTCAAAATAATTCAATAACTTGCACTACACGCAACACCGAGTTCAATTGCACCATGACTTACCAAAAAAAAATCCATTAAAAGAGGTCATGAATAGCATTAACTACATTTTTAACTTTATATAATCCTTATAATTTTAGAATCCATATTATGAGTTTCTTAGTCATAATGCAAGAACAGATTCATTTTCAGTATTGCACTTTTATCAACTTTTGATAGTGAAACCTTTTTAAATACAATATTTTAAACTTTTTTACTAAATGGAGACATCAAAAAATTTAAAATGAAACATCCCAAGCTTCCACGGTACGCTTTCCTTTGAATAAAACAGTAGCGTGTGTTGTACGCAACGTCGAGTTTTAACACACACCACAACCGATCAAACTAGCCGTTATGAATAGTAATACCTAAATTTTGAAATTATATATATTTTATATTTTTAAATGGACTTCATTTTTGGATTCGGAATATCGAATTTAGCCTAAGGTGAAATTTTGGTACTTTTCGGATAACTTTCATATTTTGATGAATAGTGAAAATTACTAAATTTTAATTAAAAACAACTTTTTTAATCAAAATAATTAATAGTGATAAATTATGAATTTGAGTGGTTTTAAAGTATATTTAGAATATATTTTTACCTTTTAATATAATGTTGGTCATTGGACATAATTTTACAATTAAACCGAACATAAACAAGTGTCAATCTTTTGATAGTTATTATCTCTTAAAAACACGCTTTTTGTTTTGACAGCGGGAATTAATTTTAAATTAATTTCTGCCACTTCTGTGTTTTGAATTTAGAAAAATGGATTCCATATTTGGAATCAGGATGTTCAAATTGTGTAAATAGGTAACTTTTATTTTTAGACATTTTGAATAATTACTGCGGTAAATATTTTATTTACCATGGTTAAGGGTAAATCCTGTAAATAAGGGTTAAAAAATAATATTATAATAATACTAAATTACCCTAAAACGTGTCTTAACCCTATTTGTTGATACATGGTCGACCATGGGCATATTTGGGTCTATTTTGGGACCCCATGGATCCACTTGTAAGTGATAATGACACTTTATTTTAATTAAGTTAAAATGAATACAAAAATGACACAAGCATATATCTTTTAGAAAAACAATTGTTACATAGGGTTATATATGTTGGATTTTAGATTATAAATATTCATTAGAAAGATAAAAATATTTCCTACATAATTATATTTTATTTATAATTTTTAGACATTAAATAATTTATTTTATTTATGACACAATGATGATGCAGTAATTACTATAATAGTGAAAAATTAAAATAATTGATATTATAAATACCCAAATAAATATAATATGAAACTTTTAATGAATTAAACTAATTTTCTAGGATAATATGATATATTAGGATTGATTTAATTGACTTTGTTCGAAGTAATCAATCTGTTATGAGTTTCACAAAAATCAACTATTGAATAGTGTCAAAATTGACATAAAAGAGTTCTTAAAACAAATATTATATTATTAATTGATATTAAATTCCTAAAAATCTAAGGTTCGGCCAAGAGACTTATATCATGATAGGTTAATCATTAATGTACCACTTGGGGGTATATTGGATGTATATAGTATGTTTATTAACCATATTATATAAAAATACAAAGAGACATTGTAAAAGTGAAACTAATTAACTTAGAGTTAATACTTAAAGATAAGGTTAATATAAGTACCCAAACCTGTCTAAATTCTATTGGTTGAGTGGTTTTCGACCTATCCCCACCTTAAAATTTGAATAATCAACTTTGGAGCCATTAGAAACCGAATATGAATTTATTATAAATTAATATTTCTAGCTTTTCCAAAGGTTCCCCTCACCCCTCTTATAAAAGGGCACTCCTCCTTATCATTTCTTCACACCTTCAAAGCCTTTTGGTTCGGCCAAACTCTGCCCAAATACTCTCCCAACATCCCTCGCTACAACCTAGAGGCCTTAGTTTTATCAGAAAGCCAACCTAAGGAGCCCTTTTGATCAAATCAAAAGGAAGAACCCGAAGAAGAGGAGGTTAACCTACCCCAACCAAGGAAAAGTACAAGGTAAGGGATTTTCTTATCTCACTTTTAATTCCGTGAGATTTCCATTGTTCGCCACTAAATTATTGAAAGTGGTGTATTGTGTACTTCCATTTGATATATATTATCATGATTCTCTTTATATTCATGTTATTCTGTAAATCATTTGGTGGTTATTAACTTTTGGCCATACGACTCAGTTGATTAACGTGGTAAGGGGTTTTCATCTCACTCTTTATTTCCGTGAGATTCATGCCATATTTCCACTATTATCTTTTGTGTGGTGTATGTACTGCCCATAATTGTATTATTTGTGTAATACACTTTACCTTATGTGTATTTACATTTTCATTGTATGATACATCTTTCATGGGTTGTATGTTTCATAAGTTACCAAATTGGTAAGGGTTTACTTTACAACCTCTTCATTATCCAAGGTTGTTTATACGTAATAATCTACTGGGATCTCTTTATCATCCACGTCCATGTTTCTTAAAAATGCATTTCAAAACATTTTTACTATTTACTAGAATATGAGTTAAATTAATTTATACCCTTTTTGACTTTTATAAGTGGTTTATAAAGGAATCTTTCGGTCGTTTTCAAAACAAGGTCCTTTTTAACCTTTTCGACAGAATTAAGGTAAGAATGTTTTTTTTAACTTATACGGAGGGTGCGGCTATTTTCCGCCGTTATAAAATCTTCAAAGCTTCCCTTACAAGCTTATAAGAATATTTTCAAAGAAAATGTTTTATTTTATATGGATCTTAAATTATTTCAAAATAAAAGGAGATATTTCTTTAAAAAGAATTTTTATTTCATCTATGTCAACATCCTTTGATGGATTTTAAGATTATTTGAAGTTGATTTATTATGATACAAAACTTCTATATTGATTTGAAGGTTTTGTGATATGTTTGACTGTGGATGTGCATTTTTATACCATTCATAGTTTATGGTGAAATTATTGAAATTTCGTATGCTAGTTCCAATAAGAATGTTTATATTATATTTCAATCTTTACTTCATATGAATGTGTTGGACAAGTATGTTCCAGGTTAGGGACTGGTAAAAGTAAGCCCTCCGGGTTGGTGTCCGGTTATTAGAGGCACTCCGGGTTGGTGTCCGGTTATTAGAGGCACTCCGGGTTGGTGTCCGGTTATTAGAGGCACTCCGGGTTGGTGTCCGGTTATTAGAGGCACTCCGGGTTGGTGTCCGGTTATTAGAGGCACTCCGGGTTGGGTTCCGGTTACAGTTAGCCCCAAGGTCTTGGGATGAGGCCTTGACAAAGAAATTAAAGTTCAGCATTATGCATTCCAACATTATGAAAGTGGTTATTGATTTTGCATGTGATTATTCGATTAGTAGAATATCCATGTGAACAAGTAAATGGAATTATTTCATTTTACTTTTGCCATACTATGTTGAAGTTCAAGTTTAAAAGGCTTTTGTTTTAGGAATTCATTGCCTTAAATGTTTATGCTTATTTTTGAATGTTCCGCTATATTGTTATCCTTACTGGGCATTTGAGCTCACCCCTTTTCTATGTTTTATTTTTCCCAGGATGTGAAGATGTAAGTTATGAATGACCTTCAGGGATATTATGAGGGGATTATAGTGTGGACTGTGGAAACATTATGTTGTTGTAGTAGTTTTTCATTTTATGATGTAATGTAAAACTTATGAATATATCTAGTGTTTCCAAGGCTACTAAACCAATCGGTCTTTCGATATTTGATCCTTCTTGTGATCATGCCAATGTTATGTAATAATGCACCGACTCTGGGTAACTAGGGTCGGGGCGTTACATTTATCTATGAAAACACTTATTTATTAAAAATAATTGTAGACATAAAATTCATATTAAAATGGATAATAAAATTTTTGATACTTTAAAAAAAATTATTTTTTCATTTGTAATTATAGAAGAGTTTTTTTATAATACTATTTCATTATAATAAAAATTAATAAAACCTTATTTTGATATAATAATTTAAATCTCTCTAGAATTCACATTTTTTACGTGAAAAATCAATTTATCAAATTTTTCATATTTTAAAAAAAGAACTAAAACAGAAATAGAAATGATGGAACAAAAAAATTATTTATATTGTCTTAGGTGACGTTACTATTTAATATGTCATATTACTATTCATAAGGGTAAGTTATTATTCATAAAAAATGTAATTTAATCCTACTAGACTCTAAATATCTTACTAATTGCAACCGTGTATGTCAGTTTTTCAAAACTCAAATCACAAAAGTTAAAACAATATATCTAATGGGAATGTTATAACTATCTCCTATAAATATCAAAGTGTTTTTTTTCACAAAGACTCGGTGTTGAATTAATTCTATAATAAATTTATTTGTAAAACCTTCTGGTATTACATTTTCCCCCTTTACAAAAATTTCATCCTAGAAATTACCATAATATTACCTCATAAAAAGATGTGGGTAGGTCTTCATCATAAGTTCCTTAGTCTCTCATGTTGCCTCTTCGATTTTATGATTTTTTCGAAGTACCTTAACCATCTGAGTCATCTGATTCATCAATACCTATTCTTTAGTGTCTAGGATCCAGATAGCCTCTTCTCATTAAAATAATCCAGGTCCCAATTCAATAACTTTAGAAATGTGTGCATGTGTTGGGTTTGGAATGTACTTTCTTGATAATGAGACATGGAACACATTGTGTACCTTAGAAATGATATGCAACATTTTCAAAAAATAATCCAGAGCACCAATTATCTCCAGAATTTTAAAAGGACCAATGTACCTGGGGATCAGTTTCCCTTTCTTTCCTAATATTATAACACCCTTCAAAGCCGATACTTTAAAAAAAACATGATCTCCATCTTGAAATTACCAATCCTTACTTAGATTATCAACATAGATATTTTTCCTAATTTGAGCTGCTTTGATATGGGTTTGAATAGTTGTTACCTTCACCATTGTTTCCACCACAAGCTCTGGTCCCACAAGCTTCCTTTCAACTACTTCATCCCAACATGTTGGTGTATGACATCTATTTATGTATAATTCATCATATGGTGTCATTTGAATAATGGAATGGAAACTATTATTTTAGGAAAACTCCACCAAGGGTAAATATTGATCCCACTTACCTTGAAAGCTGATCGATCATGATCTCAACATGTCTTCTAATGTTTGTACCATCCTTTCTAATTGTCTGTCAGTTTGGGGGTGATAAGAAGTACTCAAATGAATCTTAGTGTCCAAATATTTTTGAAGACTTTTCCATAATTTCTATATAAATCGAGGATCACGATCAGACACTATTGAAATAGGTGCTCCATGAAATCTTACAACTTCATTGATATAGATTCGTGAAAGTATCTATAGTGTAAAATCCTCACTTATAGTGAGGAAATGTGCAGATTTCATAATTTTATAAACAATTACCCATATTTCATCATTATTTCTTGGATTTTTGGGTAATATAGTGAAAAAATCCATGGTGATGTCATCCCATTTCCATGTAGGAATAGGTAGAGGTTGCATGACTCCTTTAGGATGTTGTCTTTCAGCCTTCACCTATTGACAGACTAAACATCTTGATACATGATCAGAAATTTCCCTCTTCATGTTATCCCACCAGAAATGTTCCTTCAAATATCTATACATCTTAGTGCTACCAATATGTATAGAGAGATTTGAACTATGGGCATCATCCAATAACTCCATTTTTAGCTAGGTAATATAGGGAACACATAGCCTATTCCCACATTTCAAAATTCCATCCCCACACGCGAATTCAACCAACTTCCCATCATTCATAGAATTAATTTTATTTTCAATATTCTCATCATCAAGATAAGAACATTTAATCCATCCTAATAAATATATTTTGGAAACCAATTGAAAAAGTAATGATATTTCACCTTCTTTGATGATTCCCATATCAATCCTCACTAAATCCATGTATATAGGATCCTTTTCAATTCTCATTTTTTAGAACTCTATGACCCTTCCTACTCAATTCATTAGATACTTTATTTTCCTTCCCTGGGTTATAGTGTATGGAATAATCATAATCCTTAAGCAGCTTGAGCCATCACCTTTGCTTCATGTTGAATTATTTTTGTGAGAAGATGTATTTCAAGATCTAGTGATCAGTATATATCTCACATATTTCACCATAGATATAATGTCTCTATATATTCAGAGAAATTATTATAGATCCCAACTCAAGATCATGAGTTGAATAGTTCTGTTCATGAATTTTTAACTAACTTTATTCATAGGGAATAACTCTATCATTATTAATTAGGTAACAACCAAGTCCTTTCTTCAATAGATCACTATAGATCACAAATCTACCATTTTCTAATAGTAGATTTAGGATAGGATCATTCACTAATATACTCTTAAATTATTCAAAAAATTCTTAACATTTTTTTCATATGAACTTAACCCCTTTATGAGTAATCTTGGTTAATGGGTTGGCTAAACGGGTGAAGTTCTTAATGAACTGCTGATAATAACATGCTAGTCCAATAAAACTGCATACCTTGGTTATGTTCAATAGATTTGTCCATTCAGGAACTACCTTTATCTTTATAGGATGAACTATTATTCCATCCTTATAGAAAATATGGAAAATAAAGAAAACTTTTTTAATCCAGAATTCACACTTGATAAACTTCCCATATAACCTGTTTCTTCTAAGAGTCTTCAGAATAATACGCAAGTGATTTTCACGATCTTTTTCAATTTTGGAGTATAACAAGATATAATCAATAAATAAAACAAAAAATTCATTAAGATATTCCTTGAAAACTCCATTCATTAGATCCATGAAAATAGAGGGTGCATTAGTTAGTCTAAAACGTATTACTATAAACTTGTAATTCTTATACCTGTTTCGAAATGTTGTCTTTGGAATATCTTCCTTTCTCACACACAACTGATGATATCCAGATTGAAGGTAAATATTTGAAAAATATTGGGCTTTAGGAATTTGATCAAATAAATCATCAATCTGAGCTAGAGGAAACTAGTTCTTTATTATAATAGAATTGATTTCTCTATAGTCAGTACACAACCAGATGGATCCATCTTTCTTCTTGAAAAAGAGAATAGGTAATCCCCATGGGAAAACAATAGAGAAAATAAATATGTTATCACTCAATTACTCTATTTTTTCTTCCGTTTTACTAATTCCACAGTGTCCATTCTATAAGGAGTCTTTGATATAGACCTTGGACTAATAATTAAATCAATAGAGAACTCAACTTCCCCTTATGGAGGGTGTCTGGGTAAATCCTCTGGAATACATCAATGTATTTTTTCGCAATAGGTACATCCTCAATTTGAACATTTCTTTCCTCACTCATATATACGGAGTTCTCATACTCCCCAATAATTTCATTAAGTAGAGATACTAGGGGTGGATCTAGATAAGAATAAGATAATGATGTTTTTAATCTAAAGATAATGGATTCTATACCTTCCTCCCAAATAGTAATTTCATTCTTCTTGTAATAGATTTTCACATCATATTTTGAAAGTCAATCAATGCCAAGGATTATGTCAAAGTATACCATAAGTATGGAAATAAAATTATTAGAAAACCCATATTTATATGAAATGATGGGGATTGCCTAACACATTTTTATTGCAATGATACTTTCCTTAGGGGTTTTGACTGACATATCCCTTTTAAGGAGAATTGGAAATATCTAATTTATTGAGAAAACTGGGAAGATATAATGGAATAAGATGGTCTAGAATAAAATAAAGAATTGGCCAAGTTTGAGGAAATTATTATAGTACCTACCACCACATTTTTAGGAATTCAACTTCAGTAGTTATGATCACATAAGCTTCGCCTTTCTCCCTTGTCCTTTTCTGAAGACTGTTTCCTTGAAACTTTAGACAATCATTAGCATAGTGTACCATATCCCTATAATTATAGCATTGAATATTGATAGCTTTATTCTTTCCCTTACAATCACTAGAATGATGGTATTTCTATCCACACTTGTAGCAAACTCCTTTTCCTTTTAAGCAGGCTCCAGGGGGTTTCCATCCACATGTATCACATGTTGGAAAATTCTAATTTTTATTATTCCATTTATCAATTCTATCCTCTTACACCCTCTTCTTATATTTTTTTCCCTTAAAATCATAATACATAGAGAATTATCTCTCTTTCTTGAGAGAATATGAGACAATATCTTTGTATGATGGGAAACTTTGGGAGACTAGTTCCCTTCGAAGGAATGGTTTTAAGCCATCAAAGAATCGATCAATCTTTCTCATGGGATTATGTATGTAGTACGCAGAATTCCTTTCTAACCTTGTGAAGTTAGCTTCATAATTTGAAACATTATCATCCTATTTTTATTTAGATTCATTAACATCCTTTCCATATTGACTCATTGTTCACGAGAAAAGTATTTTTCTAAGAATATATCCTTAAATTCTCTCCATTCCATTTCTTCTATTTCTTCCATCTCCTTTGTGTTTTGAATAAATGACCACCAATGATCTAAATATCCTGATAGTTGATAAATTTACATTACAACCTTATCCCTTTAATTACATCCCAGAGTGAGAAATATATTCTCTAGGTAACTTATCTACTACTCAGCTACAAATGGGTTTTTAGTCTCATTGAATGATGGAGTTTGTTGCCCCATAAAGCGGTCTAACATAGCTCCTCCACATTGGGGATCCTAATTCTTTATATGGGTTAGGTTATTACTCATAACCCTAGTCAACTATCCCGGTATAGTTATAAGTTTCTTATCACCAGTCATACCACCAAATCCAACATCATTATATTGCATCGGAGGGTAATCCCTACATGGGAAACGTGCGTTCATGTGGTTTCCATTCCTTCGACTAGATGTTATTTCTGAATAATTTCACATGCTAGATTAAGTTATAAATGATAATGTATAATATCAAATTAGAAAAATATTTAGCATAAATTGAAATCCTGATCATAACTAATCTCATAATCATAAACATGGTTTCTTTGACAAAAAATTTACATTTAATTCCTTAATAATTGTTTGTAAATAAAATGTGAATTATACTAAGCATATCCCTTGGGAGGGTCAGACCAGGTGTGAATTAAGTCCCATTGTTGTGTACCAGGATACCATGGGTCAAGCTCGAAACTCCTTATCAGAGTTGTTACTCCTAGGTACATATGTTCCAGAACCACACCTACTTGTAGTATCCAGACATGGATGTATTTGATAGAAATATCTATATAATCTATTCCTTACCAAAATTCTTGGATGTTATTATATTATTATCCTCAAATACTATTCTAGGGTTTTGTTACCTAATTTACATTTTCTAAATCTAGTTTCCAATTTTTCTACTAAACTTCTTCTGATACAAACTGTAAAGACCATACCTCAGTTTCTCGGAGTTGGTGCCTTATTTCATTATATTAGAATGATTTTAATAAATTCATATCCCAAAGTAACGAATTAGTTTAGTTGTTTTAGAAAACTATATATGTACATAAGTTCAACATTATAACTTTAAATGAAATAAAATATTGAAATTACTTTCAAAACATCCATAACTCATTGGTTACCCCTGAAGGTCATTCATAATTTACTTCTTCACATCCTGGAAAAATAAAACATATGGAATGGGTGATCTCAGATGCTCAGTAAGGGTAAGTAATATAGTGGAATATATCATAAATATAAACATTAGGCATGGTGAATAAATAATAACACATGCCTTAAAAAATTAACTTGAACATAATACGGTAATAATAGGGGCTGAATAAATAATGTCATAATAAAACATAATCATGGGTATTCTACTAGTCAAATAACCTCATGGACTATCGATTTTCATAATGAGGGAAAATAAAAATTCCAGAAATTCTCAAAATATACCATCAAGGACTCGACCATGAAATCTAAAAATGATTAAGGCATTGGCCAAAACCATATCTGAAAATGGGAAAGGCCTTAGCTGAGTCCATATTTGTTATGTATCATGAGAAATACCCATGATTATAAGGGCTATAGAGGGCCCTAAACATCACTTACAAAGTCAAGTTCATTCCTCATATGAATGGGGATAGACATAAATAACATATATATTCATACTGAAACTAACTAATGAAATGTAAATAACTTTCCCCAAACATAAACACTAACCATTAGGAATAATATGGTGAATGGTTTCAAGATGGCACATCCCTATTTTAAATAATCATATACCATTAAATAAAATATTTTAGATGATATCATAAAATATTAGTCCCAATTATACATAATAATCAATAAGAGTGTTGAAACAAATGAAAATACTCATAAAATCATCGAGTAATTCTTGAAATAAATACTCTTTTACTTTGAAAAGAAGAAATATTTTTGAAAAATATTTGTATAAAACCAGAATTGAAATAATATAGTTTCTTCATAAAAAATTATTTATTTTAGAAAAACAATGGTGGATAAAAAATTATAGAGTGTACCTGAACATAAGTAAAAATTCGAGAAGTTCCCTTAAATCAGGCTTGTATTACGAGAATAATTTTTGGAATATCCTTTTAAAAAATATAACTCCCCAAAAAAGAAATAAGGATTCTGGTTGGTACACATATATAGAACATTCAAATAGAATATATGAGTATTAAATAACAATAAATAATAATTCCATTGTGGTAAGTAGAGAATAAGTGTAACCCAAATGAAAATGGAGGTTCGGGTAGAAAATCCTTACCTTAGGTCTGAATGTATTCTGAACATGACCTTAATGTCCTATATAATAAATTTAAATCCATTAATTAACTAATTAAGAACCTTATCTTCAAATATTTTATTCATTATAGTTTTATTAAGTTCATTTATGTCCTTATTGATTAATTATGTCATTCTAAAGTGTTTTTTCCCTTAATTTCATGATAGTTTATCTTGATTATAAGTATTGGAGTTCAAGTCGAATGGATATAATTCTCCATAATTGAACTTATATATCATTAATGATCATACCTAAGTTTAAATTGTTAAATATATCATTTGTTTACATGGTATGGGGATGATTTATTAAGTAGAACATTAGTGATAACCATTTAGATTATTTTGGTGATATTTCAATTGTTACTAACTAGTTTGTCATATGAATTAGTATTACATATATACTGATTAAAAAACATTAAATAGGATAAAATATATATATTAGGATATGTTTCAATCATAAAAATGGTTTCATGACTATCAATGAAAAAGGTAATAGAAATTGAAAACCCATCGTCCTTGAACGTGATAAATTAACACATCTCGAACAGTGTTTTCATTTTTCGTATAAAAGGAGGGGAAAGGAGAGATAGTGATGAATTATTCCATTATAATAACAAAATTTCAGTATATTTGAGTTAATGTATTTATCATACCTTTTTTATTAGGGGATTTTATAAAAGAAAAATAAAATAAAGGAACATGAAAGAAAAAGAGAAGTTAAGAAATACATTATGAAAATTCAGCAGCCTAACAGTGTCACTTAAAAAATCATAACATATGTTGATGATAGAAAAATGGTTCTATAATCATTTTAAAAAAATATGGACATTTATGGGAATATATAATGATATATCCCAACATAATATTATGGAAATTAAAAAGGAATAACATAAAAGGAATATTTTAAAAAGAGAAGGGTGGTAGATTCCCTTACCTTGTTGATTAACTCCTAAAACATCAAGGTTGGGACCTTGGGGGATTGAGGACAACTTGGGAGGACTCTTAGGGAGGTAAAACTACCAGATCTTCGAGGATGAAGAATTTGGAATGAATTTAATGAAATAAATGTGTTTTATTTATAGCTAAAGTGAGGAAATTTTTTATTAATTTCTGAGGAGACCTCATCAGTGGTATTTGCAAAGCACATGAGCCTCAGCCCAGTTGGTGAGGACTCTTAAGTGCATCCAGGTGACCCAGGATCAAATACATATGGAGGCACAATTTTTGAGTACTGTAGAAGATGTTGTAGTAGGATTTTAGCAAGGACTATAGCAGGTACTGTAGCGGGAACTGTGTAGTACTGTAGCAGGTAATGTAGTGGGAACTATAGCAGGCACTATTTGGTAGTCTAGCAGGTGGGAATTTTACCTCATTTGGGCCTTCAGGCCACCGATTTGGTCCCCGAGTCCTTTAAGGATTTAGGGTCACCCAATACTTTGGGCCAGTAATGCTTTCAGGCCCCCTCAAGGCCTTCGGGACACCTTAAGTGCATATGCAAAATAGACAACCTATAAGGAAGAAGCTCTATAAGGAGGACAAGCAAGGAGATTTCACCACATCAGAATCTACAAGGATTGAAAGAATGAGAGGGTATGAAACCTACCATCATTACAAGTCTTTTCATGCACAGTATAGCCTATCCAAAAATCCATGCTAAGGTGGAGAGCTGATTTCACGATGAATATGCTGGGGAGGATCAATTTCAAGTAGTTAGTCTAGGTTTTATGTAATGTTTGAAGCCTAAGGGAAATGAATTCCTATAAATCATGTGGTCCATGTAATACTTATTCTTACAGGCCTTGTAAGGGTTCCACCTTACCCCTTAAAAAGTGGATTATCAATAATCAATAAAAAATAAAGGCCTTCGGGCCATTGGATGGATGGTATTTGTAAAACCATGAGCTTTCCCATGGTACATTCCCATGGTATGGGCCACATGGGAAACATAATATCATATTTAAATTTACACAAGTATAAAATAATTTTATAATAATTATTACATCATTATGTTTTCATTAAACATACTGAAAACTCAAAACTGTATTTTTACTATTCATGAAAAACTAACGTATTTTATAAAATTCTCATAAATTCAGCATAACCTAATACTGATGCTATGAATTCAAAAATGAATTTTTTTTATCATAATAATTCTATAAATATGAAAATTTTGACTTTTATCTATGAAAATAATTATTTATTAAAATTAATAGCATACATAAAATGCATAGTAAAATGCATAGTAAAATTTTGGACACTTTAAAAAAATAAAATTATTTAATCATTTGTAATTACATAATAGTGTTTTGATAATACTATTCCATTATAATAAACAATACTAAAACCTTAGTTTTATATAGTAATTTAAATCTCTCTAAAATTCACAATTTTTACCTGATAAATTCAATTTATCAAATTCGTCATATTTTTAGGAAAAAACTAAAATCTAAACAGAAATAATGAAACAAAAATTTTATTTATACTTTCTTATGTGATTTTATTATTCCATTGGTCTTATTAATATTCATAAGTGTAAGTTACTATTCATAAAAAATGTAATTTGATCCTATCAGACTCTAAATATCTTACTGATTGCAACTGTGTAGGTAAGTTTTTCAAAATTCAAATCACTGAAGTGGAAAAATTATATATAACGGCCAGGTTATAACTATCTCCTATAAATATCAAAGTGTGTGTTTATCATTGACTCGTTGTTGAATTCATTCTATAATATATTTATTTGTAAAATATTGGGGTGTTACATTAATTATAAATGGTCATTATCCAATAAAAGAGGATAATATTCATTATTTATATTATTATTTTCATCTTATTAATTAATCATAATCACCAGAAGTTTTTAATTTTACAATCTTAACTTCTTTTCACAACATGTTTGTAATTATTACTTAAATTTTACTAATACTCAACACATATTTATAAACCTTGTAAAAGAATCTTTGTTCATAATTTTGATTTTATATTTTAGTTTCATTTTTCTCATTTTTTGAGGAATATTTAATCCTTATAGAGAACATGTATATTCACATTGGAATGCGCTCATCTTGGGTCTTGAATCCATAAACTTTCAGGTGAAGTGAAATGGATAGTAACCCACTCAACAGACATGATTCAAGCCAAATTAAGATGAATCTTAAACAATAGATAGAGGAAGTCATGGGTAAATATTTATTAAAATGTTTTGAGTGCTAATTCGAAGTTTTCAGGGGTGATATAGTAATCCCAACTGGAAGATGAAATTTAGGTCCAAATTCAGTGGTGTATGATAATATTCCACCATTTAGATCATAAATGATTAAATATGAGTCCTAGTGAGATGAAATTTATAAATATATTAGAATAAGTCTTAGGATAAATTTATTCTTTAATGTACATCCCAAATTCCTTCATATAGAATCCTATTCATGTGATTTTTTTAGGGATACAATTTGTATCTAATTTCTTGTAAATGGTGGATAAGTCTTAATTAAACCACTTTCCACCACCCTAGTCCTACCATAATCATGTGGTATGACTTGGAATATTAGTTGGTTGACCCAAGACTCCTAAAATGACTATTAAAGGCAATGTTGGTAAAGTATTTTGCAATTTGGTTGAGTATTTTCAATTGAAATGTGATGTTGTTGTTTTATTTTCACAAGTTTCTTTCTCTCATGTAAGTTGTTCGAATCACCTTAGTTTTTTAATAAAAAAATTATTCTTCCCATATTATGTTTTCATTAGTAACACATTGATTATTTTTTGTCATGGTGTAAACTTATTCACAAAAATAGTTATGAAGTTCTTTACACAATGGTGGGATGTTCATTATTTTATTGTTTTCACTTCTTCAATTCTTCCCAAATTAGTCTAATTATATCTTACATTGAGATAATTGCATTAATAGAGGCATAACCATATTATGATTTGATACAAGGGAGTATAAATGGGTTTTATTGGATGTTATTCCAGGTTATATTGATGAATAATCATTTCATTCAGTTGAAATTTTTATTTTATGATTTCATTCTTCTTTTTTCCTTATTGAATTATAATTCCAACATTTCAAGTGCTAATAAAACAATTACCTTAGAGGGGTGGTTCTAGGCACAGTGGAAGCAAGTGAAGGTGGGTAATATGTTAAAATTTATTTTAATAATTGTTTCCCAAAATTAAGAGCCAGGATCTCTCACATTAAATTAATAATTTATTTATTTAATATATGAAGAAATAAATACCTGGGCTTAGGAACTTTCTTCATTGGTGAATGTTGATTGTTTAAAAAGAACCTTTTAGATTTCCTTTGCTTCACTACTAGGATACAAGGATAGAATCCATCTAGTAGTGATCAACACATGGTTTTACGACCTCTAAGAAACACCACTCGATCATCGAGTGTTAACGCTACGAGCCGAATGTCTTGCATTGTTCATTCATGATCACTAGTTCTATTATCATTAATAAATTTCTATTACACTTCCCATTCCTGAGAGGGAGAGAAAAGTTTAGAGTGAATTTTTTGTGATAAAAATTTCTCTACTCTCAATTTTTGAATGCTCTACACAGTAGACATAACCGTCTATTAATAGAGTTGGGATTTAAGTTAAAATATTTTTTAATTTATAACACCCATTATATAACATTTATTACCTTCAATAAACCCCATAACACATAATAATAATTATATTATCATTATTTTGTAGTGTATGCTAACTTTTTAAAGAAAACATTTTATTCAATGGTATTGTTAATTAATATTTTTTACAAAACACAGTCTTGGTCCATTAAAACTCATCTAGTATTTATTTAACAACCGAATAAATATTTTATTCATAAATAAATTTTTTATTCACAATCTAGTGAATAAATATTTATTAAAGTATTAAATAAATAAAATAAATATTTTATTCACAAGCTGGAAAATAAATATTTTTTTAATTTATGCGATCAATATAAATTGAATAAAATTATTCCTCACACTTGAGAATAATATTTATTCTGTTAATTAAACTAAAATAGAATTTAATCGAGATCAATAGAAACACTTAGTGTCTAACCCTATAGGATTCATTCTCAGTAGTATTAGGTGGGATTTCCTAAAGTCTAAGATTACTATGTAGAAATGGTTAAAGGTACCCAAGAGAAATAACTCAATGTCACAACATTGAAAATGGAATATGAATTATCACTGTGTAATATAATGCCTTTGTCATAATATCTCATCAATAAGTTTTCACATCTGTTTCACCAACCTATATGCTCAATAAGTCTTTCATTGACTATATGAAATAAATATGTCGTTACACCATGTCCATGGAGTTTAATGTATTGATTTTATTCCAATAAATGGGTTGATATGTCATCTTTCATAAATATGGAAGGGATAAATACTTCCTTAACTTATTCATTAATGACATGTCACTCATGATGCACCCAACATATCCAACATTCCTTTGAACTATTATTGTCTTGGTTTATGAAATAAATTTAAGTATGTGAGTTGTAACTTTCATTAATAATAATCTTAAAGTTTAAGGACCATTACACATGCTCATAAATAGGGATATCTGATGACACCAAAACATGAAGAATTTTTACTGGTGGGTATGTTATCATAATCTCACATCTTGGATATTACCAAGTGAAAACATCATGAGAAGAAGTCTCATATTCTTATGACTACTCATACCTGATAGTCTATGTACTATGTGTCCCATCATAGTACATTATCCAACCACAAAACATTATTTGAGAATATCATCATAGCACATCAATATAAATTGAATAAGAAGTTTTATTAATATTCAATACATTGAATATACATGTAATAAAAGTAAAAACATTTGGTATCAGGACACCAACTCCAACAAACTCCCACTTAGAGTAGAACCGACTAACTATGACCTTTAGTTCGCTAGACCTCACATGATAGTCATATTTCTGCTGAGTTAAGTCTTTAGTCAAGGGTTCCACAACATTGTCTTCCATGAAAATATTTCTCACTGTAACTTCACTCCTTTGAGAAAAATCCATTAAGATATTATACTTCCAAAATATATTCATTATCCACTGATGTGGCCTTGGCTCTTTTTCAAGATTCACTCTTATAGTTTTATCACAATAGCGTGTGATAGGATCTTTATATCTAGATACCACATAAATCTCTTGGATGAAGTTGTGCATTCATGATGATTCTTTAGCTACCATAAAAGATGTAATATACTTATATTCTATTATATAATCTACAACCACAACCTTGTTTGAGTTCTATAAGCTCAAAACACCTCCATTCAAAATTATATGTATCATGTTTGTGACTTCATGTCATATGGATTAGTTTAGAAACTAGAATCTATATATCCTTTGATGACTAGTGTAGAGACCTGACCCCATAAATCCTAGAGCCGATATCTACTACCATTACATTAGCATGATTACAAGAATCAAATCTTGAAGGACCAATGTGTTTAGTATTCTTGGTAAACCAGATACATACATGAGCATTGTATTATAAATGAATACTCTAATTATAACATAATTTTTTTCTTTCAAGGATATCTTTATTCCATCTACGATATCCTTGCATATCTTTCTTATTACACTTCATGGAATCCTAGGGAAAGAAACAAAATAAGGGTGATCTCAAATGCTTATTAAGGGTCAGTATAGCTAAAGTAATAATGAAACAATTATAATAGTGAATATAGAAAGGTAATGACTAAAGATATATTCCATGTAATAAATAATAAGTAAGTTAATAAACAGTATGAAGTGGTAAATGGATGAAAACAAATTCAATTTAACCAAGAAAATGAGAAATAAATACATCTATTGACTTCTTCATAGTGAAAATATCATGGATGATAAATAATGAATCAAAATGATGGAAATGCTTAATTATTGGATGCCATTTCTCAAGAACATGAAAACCTCTACTATCAAGATCTATCCTCCAAACAATTTAAAACTATAGGTAGAAACCTATTTAATTTTTGAAATGAATTTGTCTCATGATAACCTATCAATGCATTGAGGGGCTCTATAAAGTCTGGGTTCTACCCATCACTACATGTCTACATCATTATTTATATCGAGTAATTTATTTTATTAATAGAAAATATGCCTTATTAAATATCTTTATTGAATAAAGAATATGTATTTATCAATATTTCCCTAGATAATCAAATAACTATCAATGTAAACACTATATGTAAAACTGATATATGGTTTAGGAAATAAATATATCCATGATAAATGATATGTATAATTAGAGGAAATTCAGTGTTCTATGATCATAGTAAATTGAGTATTTCAAGGGGACTTAACAAAGGAATCAAGAAAGTGAATGTAAATACTATCCTTAGACAAATAAATCATAAACCATCTAGAGGAAGAATAAGGATTGTATCAATAAAACATATCCCAATTGGAGTAAAAAATAATGGTTCATTATTGTTGATGAATGGGAATATTATAAAAATATCTTTTAAAACATTATTTAGGAAAATAATACTTTTATTTTGAAACATATTCCAAAAAAACATTTCTTTGAAAATCACTTTTTAAAATATTTTCTTAAAAAGGTAACATTTTAAATGTGAAAGGGAATATTTAAAGAAATTATGAAGTGTAAATCTGTACAAGTGGTACAATGTAAAAAAGAACATTCCTTTTTTATGGTAAAAATGTTTGAAAAATTCCATGTTCACAAAGAGATAAAAATTTTCCTTTAGAAATATTTATAAAACATAAAAACGGTAAAATTTTATTTAATAAATCATTTTAAAAATTTAAAAAATATTTTTAAAACCTTTTTAGAAAAAAATGTTTTTAGAAGAAAATAACTTCTCCAGCTAAAGATAGAAATAAAGTTAGGTTTTATTAAATATATTTTCTAAAACATTTTCAGTTACAGAGAGTGGGAAAATGATACTATTACTTGAAAATTTTCATGAATAACTAGAGGATAATAAAATGAAATTTTTTATTGAAAGATGATCCAATAATTTCCTTTAATGGAAATTCAATTGTAAACAATCCCAAACAAAATGAGATCGTGAGGTAAACCCTTGAAAATACCATAATGTTGATGTGATAATCAATTGATAAATAGATTATTTGTGCCAAATTTAAATCCACATAAAAATGTGTAAATACAAAAAATATAGTAAAAAGTGATTTCACACATGATAATAAAATATTAATGACAAAAATGAATTAATATAACCCAAAAAACTAAATTGGGTTAGGAAATTATTTTCTACATGGTAAGACTTAATTAAAATCCCGTTTGATGACATAGTTAAATATGAAATTAGAAATATCATGAATAATGAATTAATCATGATATTATAGGTAAAATTTTCAGTATGTACACTATATATAATAAATTATGTGCACAATAATAAAATATGTCTCAAAGAATGGAAATTGAGATAAAGTCCCATATTACTTGGTAACTTTTGAATTAGAAGACCAAAAGTAATAATAATAAAATGAAACATTTAAATACCATGAAGATAAAATAATTCATTATTTATTATATAAAAATGGATATTTGATACCCCAAACAGAAGAAGTAATTTGTGTTAATGGTGTATGCCTCACGAAAAAAAAAGTGAGATAAGAATTCATTACCTTGTGTTTCTTTTCGGGTGAACATCCTTTAACCTTATATATAATTGTTTTAAACATGTAAATAAATTATAAAATAACCATAATAATATTCTTAATATCATATATATTCTTATTATAATATATTATTACCTGTTTTTCAATAATCTTTCATTATTTTCACTATTTTGAGTGTTAATATCCTAGTTTTTTGAGTTTGTTTTGACTTGTTATTTTCATTCTTCTTTTGTCGATCTTGATTTAATCATATATATAATGAAAACCATGATTTAATTATCATATATATCCATTAAATATTTAATAATAAACATAATTTCCACAATAATTCCCAACCATGAGCGGTGGTAAAGGAAAAATGAATGACAACATTTTTCGAGAAGGTAGTTCGTCAGACACATAAATAGTAAGTTTTTTACCCATTAGATGGAAGTGTACATAAGTGTAGGTTGAATACATAGACTAAAAACATCTCAGTATATTTAGGAAACTTATTTTATTATATAATCATGGAATAAAAATATTCTATGGGGTGGATAAGGAAATAAAATTAAAGTGATCATTGAAGAATGTTACCTTGTTTTCAAGTAAATCCTTTTGGTTTATAATAAAATACTTAATTTTTTATATTTATTAGAAAATAGAGGTTTCTATAAATAGTTTAGGGATTTTGGGATCTTATTTGAGAATATTTTTAGTGAGAAAAATGTCTTGATAGGTGTGAATAAGTGGGAGGGGTGAGTGCCTTTTTATAGTGGAGGAGGGGTAGCATTCTTTTAAATTTTTGAAAAGGGAATTTATAAAAAGTTATTCCAATAAAAAGTGGCTCCAATGATGGTCCAAATTCAATAAAATGGAGTATAGGGTCTAAATATGAACAGTTAAATGATTTTGGACAAGTTTATAGGTCATTTTGGCCCTTAAGTTAAAGGATTAGTCCCTTGTTAAGTTAATTTTTCTCTTAATCACTTTAATTAATTTTAATCACTTTCACTTATATTTTTTTGTCAAAAACTAATTTGACCTTATTAGAAAATTTATATTATGATAATTAAAAATATAGAATCCATTTTTCTAAATTCCAATCACTTAAGTGGTAGAATTTAATTTTAAATTAATCCCATAGATGGAACAACAATGCTAGTTTTTAAAGTAAAAACATTCAAAATTTGCTAAGTTCTTATATCAAATTTCAAAGTAAAATTGATTAAAATGACCTAAATTTTATTAATATATGGAAAAATTATCTAATATGATTTTTAAATCAATCAAAAAAATATATAACATTATAAATTAATTAAAATAAAAATAAGTTTTGAATAAAAATTCAGCATTTTTAACTATTCTTTAAAAAATGAAACCTCACAAAAAATACCAAAAATTCACCCTAACATAATTTTGATTTTTTTTTATATAAATATTATTTTTTCATATAAAATTTATTAAATTTAAAAAAAATTATTTAAAATAGGTTCTCTATTAAAAGGCAATAAAATTGCCTTTTTGAAGAAAAAACTAAGTATAAAACTGTATTTATTCTTATCTTATACTTATTAAACCTATTGGATGAATATAATAAATATTTTATTGAATATAATATGAAGATTTATTTCATTAATTTTATCAAATAATAATTAATTTATTTCATTAGGATAAAATACCTTTGTGATCATAAAAACGTTTTGTTTATATTGGTTTTAAATTCATTTCTAATTAATTTGTAACCTATGAATTAGTTTTATATTTTTATAAAAAAAATATTTTCATAATTTATTTAATACGATTCATAACTACTAATTTAACATCTATTTTAAGTATTATTATATTAAATAATATAACAACAATAATATATTTTTGTTTAGTAAAACTCTGTCTTGCGTGTAACGTAAGATATCAATGAAAATCATTTTCTATGGCACAAGAAATATTAGTAACTCATGTATTGCAAGATATATCATAGATTGAATTTATTTAAAATATTAAATATATTTTAAAGACATGGAATATTATATTCCCTTATATTTTTGTTGTTGTGTGTCATACATGCTATCAAATAAAATGTTATTACTTTAGAATTTTGGGGTGTCACAACTACTTCCACATCTCCTCTATAAACCAAAAACATATCCTTATTACACCTCATATAATTTAGGATAGTCTTGACTTCCATCCAATGGTGATCACATGGATCTTCTTGATATATTCCTACTTCACTTAATATATAGGAATCATCTAGCCTAGTACATAGCATAACATACATGACTAAACCCATCATTTATGCACATAAAATCCTAGTCATTCTATTTCTTTCCTCATGTGTATGAGGAGAAATTTTCCATGGAAATATGAATGATATGTGACATTGGAAATAATCCCCTCTTGGATTGTTCCACACTGAATCTATTCAGTATCTTGTCAATGTATGAACTTTTACTTAGGCCGAACAACCTCTTAGATCTATCACAATGGATCTTGATCCCAAGAATATATGACACCTCACCCAAGTCCTTCATAGAGAATAATTTATTCAACCACACCTTAACAGACTATAAGACTGTTATTTCATTTCAATGGGTAATATGTCATCAAAAAATATTATTAAGAAAATGACTGCACTCCCACTAAATAGTTTATAGATGCATGGTTCTTATTCATTATTTATGAAACCAAATCTAATTATAACCTCATCAAAATGAATGTTCCATGATTTGGATGCTTTATTTAATCCATAAATGGATCTTATAAACTTATATACCTTGTTGGCATCATTTTGAGTCACAAACCCTTTGGGTTATTTCATATAGACATATTCTTTAAGGTTCCAATTAATGAAGGTTGTTTTTGACATCCATTTTCTAAATCTCATAATCATGGAAAGATTTAATGGAAAGTATAATTTTGATGTATTTAATCATTACAAGTGGTGAATTTTTTTTTCATAGTCAATGACTTGATACTATTTAAACCCTTTGGTAACCAGTCATACCTTATAGGTACTGACTTGTCCATCTATGTACAGTTTCTTCTTGAATACCCATTTTTAACCAATGGGATTTACATATACTGGAGGGTCTACCAAAATCTAGTATTTCTTTTGGTACATGGAATCCATTTCAGAATTCATGGCTTCTTTCCACTTGGAAAAATATGTTTCACTTAGTGGTTCCTTGTACATTATAGGATCATTATTATAAACTATAATGATCCACCATCCTTGGTGACTAGAAAACCATATTGTTCTAGTTCTCTAACCTCTCTAGTACTCTTACATGTTAATTGATTCTCTTGAACAATTTCTTCTTCCATGGGGCTTTGAATAATTGTTTCTTGTGCCAATTCTTGTGTATCTTGATCTTTGAATTCATCAAAGTTTATATCACTCCCACTATCTCTTTTAGATATGAGATCCTCTTATAGAAATGTGGGATGTCTGTCAACCACAACCCTTTTTTCGATGTCCTATAAAGATACACTTTCTCTTCCTTAGTGTGAAAGATTGTAACCTGAATAGGACTTAACAAATGCTTTTAAACCCCACAAATGTAAGTCAAAAAACACGGGTTTCATTCCATTCCATAATTGGTATGGTATACCATATGTTACTTTAGTTGGAACTTGATTTAGTATGTATGCTATTGTTTGTAACATGAATACCCAAAATGATAATGAAAGAGTCTCATGATTCATCATTGATCCCACCATGTCTCACAAGGTGTGGTTCCTCATTTTTCTTACATCATTATAATGATGCGTATAAGGAGGAGTGAGTTGCAATAAAATCTCAAACTCCTATAAATAATCAATAAAGTCTTGATTAATATATTCTCCACCATGGTATGAGTGAAGTTTCTTAATGTTCTTACAAATATGGTTCTAAAATTCATTCTTTTATTCCATTAATTTATTAAAAGAATCTTAATTATATTTCATTAATTATACATGTCCATATTTACTAAAATAATCAGTAAAAGTTATGAAGTATGTGTTCCCACCCCATTATTCAATTGGAAATGTTCCACACACATTAGTATGAAATAATTCAATAATATCTTTAGCACTTTCAACTTTACCACTAAATGGGGCTTTGGTCATTTTTCCTTGTAAACATATGTAACATAAACTAGGTGGTTTAAGTTGAAAAGAATATAAATATCCATCTTGATGTAATTTAGTCAAGAACTTTCATTTACATGTCCTGGTTAGTGATGCCAAATTTGGGTGTGGTATGAGTCATGTAAATTAACTTCTTTATCATTTTACATTATTTGGTTTGTTTAATCCAACACATAAATAATATTATTTAAATGTGCATTACCATAAAAAATGTAATATTTATAAAATAAGAAAAATTTACTCTCAAATTTGAAAATAAATCCATCTGTATCAAGTATATATATATAAATAATGTTTATGGTAACTTAATTCACATACTAACAATCTTTTAAAACCAATATCATTCCAGTTAGTAACGTGAGGTGGTACACCCCAATAGCTACAATGTCAATTTTAGCTATGTTTGTCACTCTAGGATCTACCTCTCCTCGATAAATATTTTTTAATTTACTTGGTTTCTATATTTTACTACATATATGATCACCACAGGTTTTATATAATACACAATTTTTAGAAATAGATAATGAGTTATGAGATTGACTACATGAGGCCCATATGGGGAACCCTCTCTATGATTTCTTTGAAAGAGAAGCTTGTAAATCTCAAACCATTTTTATTTAGATCTCTCATGGTGAAGACCATGGTGTTTGTCAAGAATGCTATATGAATCCATGTTTTCATGAGACTTCATTAGTTCACAAGAAATTTATTAAAACATCAAACATTGAACATTGATATCATCATTTAAAAGTTTTTCATAGAAAATTAACTCTTCATCAATTTCCTATTTAGCAGGAGAATTAGGCACTGAGGATTCTAGAACATAATATTTCTATTCATGGTATAACACAACTCAAAGGCCTCTAAACCACTCCTAGAATATATTACATATTAGGAGGTTATCATTCTCCAATATTGATCGTAGGGATAGTGTAGATGGTGAACTTTTCATTTTATTCTACAATTAAAAACAGTATATTATTATTAATTTTATTGATTACAAAATAAGTGAGGTATAATAAATTAAATTATTTATTTATTTATTTATTAAATCTCCGATTATTTTATCAAGTCTCAATATCTCTCACCATTGAACTTAGAACTTATATTTTATTTAGCAATATATCATCAATGATCCCTATTACATTTCTTAATGATCCAAACTTTGGCCATGAAAACCATAATAAAGTAATTAGGTAGTCGGTCTTTCCAACTGTGTAATTGCAGCTCCTTGATCCATTGAGTGGAACCCCTATCATGAAATCCTGAATTGGATTTCCTCAACACTTTACTCAAAATTTTTATTAAATATAATTTGGTCGTTAAACTCGATACAATTTTGGTTAAGTCATCCAAAAAATATCTTGAGAACTCCCAGATAGAAGTAAGTGTCCAAACTTTGTCTATGTACTACACTTAGTTCTATGCTTTCATTCCCAATCAAGTAATGTAAGGATTAGTCTAACTTAATATTTAATTGAGGGATCTTAATTTATTATGAATAAATTTTATCTTTTTTCCTTTACACATTTTGTTTATATTAAGTGGATATTACATAATTAATCAACCATTTTGGATAAAAAAATTACGCATAATTTGTTTATTTAATTTCTTTATTTTTAGATTAATTAATTTATTTATATGATCTCAAAATTGCATCCATAAAATAAATAATTACATAGATAGAAATAATTAATTAATTAAATAACTGATTCATAAGTTTTATACAATAGTTGATTTAATGAGCGAATATTAAATCAACCTTTGACCTAGTGTAAATAACTCTTATCTCTAGCATTGGCATGATTTACAACATTCTACCGGTCCACGTGTGTATCACTGGGGTTGGAATCATTATGGTTCTATCTTGAATTATCTCCATGCACCTTGGGATGCTCCATTAATTACAAATATTCATTGCTCACATGTATGTGAGGGGAACTAAAGGATTGGTTAAAGAGGATTACATAAATATCCTTAGTCACATATGTCCAACATAATAATGGAGGGGGGGATGAGTCATAGTCCATCATTTAATTAAATATTAAATAATTGAAAAATTATGAAATAAATTAAATTAAAACATATATCACATACACAAGTATCGGTAAATCTCATTAACGTTCACACATGCAACAAATATGAAAAATTAAATGACTAGCATTAATTTTTTATTCATTGTTTTATTATTTAAGATAAATTCACTTACAATAATTAATTAATTAAATCCCTTTAGTCTTAATGATCATCTAAACTTATTTGAAGACCCCCATAATTAATGGCATTCATGGAAAATAAATGGCATAACCAATATTGACATATTTAATTACATTAAATTAATTAATCATTTAAAATTATTTAAACCCATTATTTAACTATCAAACACACAATAGTCTTCCAATAAATAAAATAAGGTTTTAATACTAAAATTTTTAAATTTAATGTAATTTTAATTTTTTACATTGACGGGATACTATATGGAGTGTACATCCAGTTACAGGGTATATACCTAGGTTATCATATATCTAAGTCACGTGTCTAAAGCTCTGGTGTGTTAACTTAGCGAGACTGTGTAGTGTTTATATTCCAAATACACACCCTGTATCTGTATGTCATATGCCAGGTTGGCACGGTCAACACATGGTGTGCAATAAAAGTACCATGTGCAATTAATTTCTCGGTGCATCTAGATAAAACGTGCATGGGTATATGGAATATGCTCTGTCCGCACGTCATGTAACCTAGTTTGAACAGATAAAGATTTCGTACTTCCCAATGGAATCTCTGGTCATTATTCATCTGTTCTTAAACCATAAAGAAAATTAAACACCGAAATAACATGATTAATATGTTGATAACATGTCAATTCAAATCAGATTAAAGAACAAATAAGATGAAATGAAAATCTAACCCCAATTGTGTATAGATAAACAATCAAATATATAATTATAAATTTAAACGCGACCACTCTTATACCACTTAATGGTTTTAGGAGTACTGTAAGCATGCATAGGTGGGTGATATATTAAAACTTATTTTAATAATCATTTCTTGAAACCAAGAGTGAGGATATTTTACGCCAAATTTATACTTAATTTATTTAATATTTGAAAAAATAAATACCTGGGATTAAGAACTATCTTCATTGGTGAATATTGATCGTCTGAAAAGTCCCTTTCATAATATATTCATTTCACTATGAGAATACAAGGACAAAATCCATCTAACAGTGATCCACATATGATCCTATGATCTCCAAGAAACACCACTTGATCTTTTGGTTCTAGCACAGTGAGTTGAATGTCTTGCATTGTTCATTCTTGATCACTCATTCTTTAGTCTTGAAGAAATCTCTCTTTAACTTCTCATTCTTAAGAGGGTAAGAGAAGGTGGATATGAGGGAGAATTATTTGTGCGCAACAATTCTATATTCTTGATTTTCAAATGTTCTGCAAAATAGACATATCTGTCTATTTATAGAGTTTGTATTTTAAGTTAAAATATTATTTAATTTCATACCATTCATTAAATAAAATTTTTTACATTTAATAAACTCCATGCCACATAATAATAATTATATTATTATTATTATTTTGTATGCACCAACTTGCGCAATGAAAAAATATTATATAACATTCTTTTCAACTAATATTTGACACCGAACTCAGTCTTGGTCTGTTCAAACTCCTCTAACATTTATTGAACTACCAAATAAATAGTTTATTCATAAATAAATATTTTCTTAATAATCTAGTAAATATTTTTTTAGTAAAATATTCAATGAATAAAACAAATATTTTATTCACAAGTCGGTGAATAAATATTTATTTAATTTATTATATCAATATAAATTGATTAAAATTATTCCTCGGACTTGAGAATAATATTTTTTCCATTAATTAAATTCAAATATAATTTAATTAAGATAAATTGAAACACTTAGTGTGTGAACCTATATGATTATTTCTCATTGGAATTAGGTAAGATTTCCTAAATTACAAGTTTAGTATTTAGGAATGGGACAAGGAAGCGAAGAGAAAGAAATTAATTTCATAATTCCAAACACCATAAATGAATGATCACTGCGTAAAATAATCCCTTTTCACAATAACTCATCAACCATATTTTACATATGTTTCACTAACCAATATTCTCGATATTTCTTTCTTTGTATTTCTGAAAGAAATACATCATTACACCATAGATGTGGAATTTAATGTGATGGTTAAATTTCAATAAAAGGGATGAGATATCAGCTTCTATAAATATGGAAGGGAAAATCCTTACTTGACTTATTCATTAATGACATGTCACTCATAATGCACCCAATGTATCCAACTTCTCTATGAACTTTTATCATCATGATTTAGGAAATACATCTAAGTATGTGAGTTGTAACATGCATTAGTAATAATCTTAAAGTCTAGTTACCATCACACACACTCGTATATAGGAATATTTGATGAAACCAAAACATGTGAAATCATTATTAGTGGGTATATTCTCATAATATCCCATATTGGAGATTATCAAGTGAGAACTTCATGCGAAGAAGCCTCATTTACTTGCGAATACTCACACCTAACAGTAAATGTACTATGTCTCCCATAATAGTATGTTATCCAACCAAAGAACATTATTTGATAATATCATCATAGAACATCAAGGATCTCATCATAGTAAAGAACTTCTATGACCTTATTAATGTGATTTATACTATAATACATTATTAAATTATATTCAGGCATAAAAAACAATATATAATAATAAGATTTATTAATATTCAATACATTGAATATACATGTAATTAAAGTAAAAACAGCTGGTCCAAGGACACCAAATCCAACATGTAGTGGTCATGAAAATGATCTAATAAATGTATGGGTGATTACCATTATGTTTTTTTGGTTATAAACTAGTAATAGATTAGGGTGGACTTATTTCATAGAATTAATCCCTCTTAATTCTAGTAAATTGAAATCATTAGAAATCAACAAATCTACCCCTAATAATAAACTAGGATCAACCCATTCCCATAAATTAAATTCAATTAGTTATTTATTATTCTTGTTTTCCAAATAAATCATACCCCAAAGTTGGAAAATTGTATACAAATCCACTATCTAGAATGTATGTGTCTATATGTTTCTTCTTAGGTCTTTGAGGATTCAACAACCCAAGCTAAACTATAAGTGACTGTTTAACCCTAAACATGGGTAAATTTGTGTGAGACCAAATTTCGAAATCATTGTAGGGGACCCAAGTAAGTATCCTTGGACCTAAAAATTATATTATCACACCATTTCCCATTTCCCACCCTATTTTTATTATCATTTCCCCTTCCTTTTATTTCTTACTTTTCCTGTCACGTGTCCACCTATACTCATAACCAATCAAACCATCCAGTTATGGTGGATGTTTCTAGGGTTGGGGAGTCAAGCACACCTAGGAGTCTCTTTACATTAGATAATAAAATTATAAATAATCCAAATCTTAAAATTGAGTCTATTCCAATGGAGGTTATTAAACAAAACGATATCATCAACCAAAGAAGGAAGAAAAATGGAAACCCAAATTTGGTAGCCACAAACTTAGAGAATGTGGTTGATCAAACCATGAAGGACTACCTCGCACCTACCTATATCAATGCACCATAATTAATTATAAATGTTTCCCTAAGATATTCTAACTACATCATCATGTCTCAATTCCTAAACTACCTTCCAACATTTCATGGGATAGAGTCAGAAATTTCATAACTTCATATCAGAGAATTCAATTACATTATTAAAACCATTCCCCCCAATTTAATTGAATCAATAAAGATAAGGTTATTTCCTTTTTCACTAAAGTATTGATCTAATAATTGGTTAAAAAATCTTAGACTAACATCCACCCATTCATAGGGCTAATTAAAAATATAATTCTTTAAAAATAAATTCCCCCATCACAAACAAAATCACTTAAAAATATTATTCAAATATTTAATGAAAATGATGATGAATCATTTTATGAAACATGGGAAAGGTTCAAATACACACTCAATGTGATACCTAACAATTTATTTTCAATCCCATAATAATTTAAAATGTTTTATGAAAGTTTAAGGCCAAGAAATAAATAATTCATTGCCATGATGTGTAATACAACCTTTAAAAAAATCCCCAAATGATGCTTATGAGTATCTAGAAAGTATTGATGAACATAAAAAAACATGGGTAACCTCATACTATTATAAGAATACTCCAAAATATGGTGGTATGAACACTATTTGGGATGAAGAAACCCTAGGTCTAAACTTACTACCCTCACTAGGAAGGTCAAAGAGATCGATTTTAGGAAAGTCCATGAAATCCAAATAGATGACCCTACTTACACAATTTTTGATAAACATGACTACAAGACTAAAAAATTCCCAAAAATATCTTCCATAAAGGATGTCCTTCTAGGAGTTCAACCAGTGGAGTTCAATTATTTTAACATTCTGAGGGCATGTTACTAAAACACTTTCAATCCAAGGTAAATGACCATATAAGATTCCATTGTAAAGATAACCAAAAACCATTTAGCCACGAAGACAAAATCCATACCCTCCACATAATTTTCCAACCCATAATCTGTTCCAATAACAACAAGTCTAATACCAAATTCACCATTCTTATTACAATAATCTATCAAATAGTCAATTCAACAGCACATCCATCAACCTAAATACCAACTTGATATAAACCAACCAACTCAAACCCTTCCCGAATAGTCCCTCTCCAATTAATTGGAAAATTGTGAAAATAAAATGAAAAAAATTAATTTTAAAGATTCATTTTTAAAAATGAATTAATAACCATTAAAACAGAAAAGGCACCCATTCCTAATCAAGTTATACCTTCACCAACCATAAGGTTGGACTCTAGTTGCACACAATCGTCTCTTGAAAACATAAAAGTATAGAACTTATTAAGAAGTGGTAAATACATTGATAAACATGAATAAAACAATAAAATATATTTGAATCTTCATTATCTCATGATAATGGGGATAAAACACCTTTTAAATCTAAAAATAATATTTAGAATTTAGAGAAAACCACACATTCCAAAATAATCCAGCAACCCACTCCATTCCCTCAATGCATGAGAGGAAAATAAAACCTAAATGAAATAAAACTTTGAGGTAAATTTTATCATAAGTTAATTTTAACTTACCCTATCTGAATGAAATCAATACCATACTTGCATACATCAACTACCTAATGGACCAGTGAACATTAAAAAGGAAGCCTTCATACATAAAAATGGGTCCTTCTAAGTACTAATACGAGAAAACAAATCCAGGAACCATGAATCCTAATTTCAAAGATATAGGATTTACATACATCAATTTTTAACCATGGGAGAGAGAAATTTCAAGGCCTTATGTGATCTAGGATCCAGTGTGAACCTCATTACATATGTTGTGTATTGTCAGTTAAGTCTTGAGGAACTCCAACCCACATTTTCACTCTTAAAATTTATAATCATAGTTTTATGATTCCTAAGGGGATATTAAGGTATGTTCTAATGAAAATAGAGAGCTTAATATATAATACCAAATTAATTTTCCTTGAAAATCATCCAAACCTACTAATATGGGATAAAACTCTAATAATCCATGGTCATCCCTTTCTAATAACAATCAACTATGTTATATAGGTAATGAATGGGAACATGACCATAACATTTAGAAAAATAATCCTTGATATAATAATCTATAATGAAAACTCTCAAATTGAGGATAATGAGGAGGTTCGTGAGGTAAATTGGATAGGTAGTGTTGACTTTGAAACTAAGTAACATCAAGGAGTTATTGAAGGATGTTTTATTCAAGATGAGATTTATTTCCCTTATTTTAATGAGGTAAATTATTCCCAATGGATTAAATATCATTAAATAGGTCCTATAATTATTTACCAGTGTTGAAACTCAATTAAACCTTTGTATAAATCACAAATTCCAAGTATATAACCATTATTCACTTTGATATGGACAATTTTTTTTATTGAATCATCTATTCAAAAGGAACCAATTCTTCCAGAAAATATATAAAATATTAAATGAGTTTGATTCAAAGTCCCAACTTACTTCAAAAAAATTTAACTAACCTGGTACTAAATCTGTGGTCTTATAATCCTCACTTAAGTATTATTCCAAATTAAAAATTCAAAAAAAATTAATTTGGGGTACTCACTTAAGTATTCATTATTAGGGTAAAAGCAAACCCAACATGTTTTCATTTATTCTTATCTCAAATCCAACAAAGAGAGGGTACTTATAGATATCCTGAGGGCGTAAAAGAACACAATTTTATGGACCCTTTTATATATTCTTAGGATCATACCACTCATCAAGACATATAGGATTTTTCTTAAATTAGATGTTAAACCTTCCTACAAAAATTATTGTAGACTCAATCCCAATCTAATAGTTTTGATACAAAATGAAATTATTAATATGTTTAAAGTTGGTATTGGATAAGTTAGGTGGTCCAAGTCAAGATAGTTACTTTAAACTAAGTGATTCCTGGGTAAAAACCTTGTTTTTGGTATATTTTTAATTTTATTTTGTGTGTGTGTATTTTAAAAAAAATATGTGTTTAAAAAAATAAAAACAAAAATTGAAAACAAACAAAATGAAAAATCAGAAGTCCATGGGTTAAAGGCATAAAACTACACCTCAAGACTCGAACCCATGACCTAAGAGTGATAATGGATCACACCGTCCACTAACACATGAAATATACTGATTCTCTCTTCCTATTTTTTTATATATACCTTTCTTTGAAAAATATTTTTTTTTAAATATGTTTTTTTTTTGTTTCATTTTTTTTGTTTTTTTTTCTTTCTATTTTTTTTTCTTTTTGTTTTTTTTCTTGTTTTTTTGTTTTGTTTTTGTTTTGGTTTTTGTTTTTGTTTTTGTTTTTTTTTGTTTTTTTTTGTTTTTTTTCTGGTTTTTGTTTTTGTTTTTTTTTTGTTTTTTTATTGTTTTTTTTGTTTTAAATTTGGTTTGTTTTTTTATGTTTCTGTTTTTTTTCTGTTTTTTTTTCTTTTTGTTTTTGTTTTTGATTTTGTTTTTTTATTCTTTTTCCTTTTATTTTAATTTTTCTTTTTCTTTTTCTTTTTCTTTTTCTTTTTATTTTTCTTTTTCTGTTCTGTTTTCTTTTTCTTTTTCTTTTTCTTTTTGTTTTTGTTTTGTTTTTTACTTGTTACTCATTTTTTTCTTTGGTGTGTTATAATAAATAGGTATATTTTTTCATTATGGGTTGTTTTATCTTATTTTAATTAAGGGAACCCCTTGGTGTTTCCATGGTTTTTATTTAGGTTTGTGTGTGAGATGAAAGGGCTATTGACTTTGAAGTTTTTTAGGGAAATCACTTACTTCCGAAGTTCCACACCATTCCACCATCAATTACAGGGAGTCCATGAGTAACATGGATATCAATGAATCAATTGGTTGTGACACAACCATCATTAGTATTCCACCGAGTAAAATTGTTCTATAACTCATTTTTAATTTTTATTTTGGAACTCCTCTTCTATTCCCCATCCCCTTATAAATTTTCTTTTGTTTTTTTAACATTAAGGATAGTGTTGTTCTAATTTGGGGGTGAAATAAAGAAAAAAAATTGTGTTCATCAATAAAAAATAAAAACAATTAAAAATTTAAGAAAATTATAATTAAATGAATGTGTCCTAATGGAATATAAATTTTCTTTAACTATTCATGCGTAAATGTGCATTAAAATGTTAAAACTAAATATCAAATAATTTTTCATCCGTTTATTTTGATTTTAATTCATGATTAAGTTTATGAGAATAAATTTTGGAAAGTGTAGTTGTCCAATGTGATTTTTAATCATTGGAATTTTTATCCATTTAAGAAAAATTATAAAATGAAAATCATTTGGATTGTGGGGTATTATTTTAGTTCTCAGTGTCCCTAATAAATAGAATACATTTGGTTATCATTTTAATTTTAACATGAGTATTCAAAAAAATTAAATAAAATAATTAAAAAATTTATGAAAAAAATAATAATAAATTTATGCATAAAAATGGATTGATGTAATGTGTGGTTTTTGACACATAGAGATAGAAACTCTACAGTTGTCAATCCTAGAGTAAGTCATTTTATCTACATTTTTCATAGTTAGATTTTGTTATTGATTAAGCTAACTCAAGATGATTCCTAAATATGTGAGCTTCACTTGGTTCCCTAAGTTTGTTAATCTTGGGAGTCATCAACAAAGTCTTACTACATGGGTTGAATTGATTGAGTGTAATTTCATTTACCATGGAAAACTTTAAAATAAACAAAAAAATAAAAAAATGAAATTAAAAATTAAAATTTTGAATGTTCAACTTATTATTAAAATGTGATTCTCACTTAACACTTCTATCATTTTCCCCTTGAATAAAAATTAACCCCCATGTACTTTGTGATGCACAACACATCATTATGATTAATTGAAATCGGATGAATTATGGTGATGAATTTAAAAAAAAAGAATGTATTAATATTAGGATATTCCTATGAACTTAGATTGTTTTAAATGATTTTTATATTTTTAAAATGTTTTGTTATGAGGTATTATTGGTGACTATTGTAATTAAAATACGGTTAGAAAAGGGAAATCAACATTTATCTTTTTAAAATATATTTTACTCAGGACTAGAAAAAATAAATTTGGGGTGTGACTATCCACTAAACGAGTATAATAATAATTTTTTACATTATTATTTTCATGTTATTAATTATTTATAAATACTGGTATTTGTTTATTTTACAATTTGAACTTATTTTCACATCATGTTTGTAATTATTTCTTAAATCATAGTAATACACAACACAGTTTTTGAAACCTTGTAAAACACATGTTTAAAAAATTAATATTTTAGTAACATGTTTTCCGTGTTTTATTTAATATTTCATTCTTCTGGATAACATAGAGATTCACATTGTATGAAATTAATCTACGGCCTTTAATCAAGAAAATTACGATCAAAGTAAACTGTAAAATAGCCGACTAAAATTATTGTAGCAAACATGATCTAAGATCAATAAAGATAAAATTATAATTTTAGATATATGAAATCATGGGGAACATTGAATTCATATGTTTCTTGAGATGATTCAATGTTTTCGGGGATAATCCAGGCAGCGCAAGTGGAAGAAGAAATTGTGGGCCTTATTCAATAGCCCTGAATAAAATTCCACTATTTTGATCATAAATCCTCAAATATAAGGCCTGTTAGTATGAAATTTTGAAAAATGTTATAATACATAATATAATTTT
Organism: Viscum album; assembly: GCA_963277665.1. Taxonomy (NCBI): domain Eukaryota; kingdom Viridiplantae; phylum Streptophyta; class Magnoliopsida; order Santalales; family Viscaceae; genus Viscum; species Viscum album. The sequence goes on along the minus strand of OY728141.1, from coordinate 508,939,269 downwards.
ATTTATTCTTCTATTTATCACCCAAATTCAACCATCTATAAGCTCATTCTAGTGTTTTTATTTAAGATAAACAAGTTGGGTCCAATTTTAAGTCAATGGTGGAGAAGTCTAAATTCTACCACTTTCCACAGCCATAGCTCTATTACAATAATATGGGATGACTTTAAATACTAGGGGGTAGAACCAAGGATCCTAAAATTCCTATTTAAGTTAGTTATGGTGAAGTAATTGGGGAATGGGTTTTCTATTTTCAATTGTAATGTTATGCATCTATTTTATCTTCACAAGTTTTTTTCTCTCATATAAGTTGTTTGAATCACCTTAGTTTCTCAATAAAAATTATTATTATTCTCATATTCTATTATTCTTAAAAACTAATTAATACCATTTTCTCAATGTTTCAATTTATTCACACTCATAGTTGTGGAATTCTTTGCATAACGATGAAGTGTTTGTTATTTTATTGTTTTCACTTCTTCAATTCCACCCTTGTGAGTCTACTTCCATCTTACATTGATATATTTTCATAAATTTAGTGATAAACCTCTTAGGGTTTGATATAAGGGAGTATCAAGGGGATGGTATGGATTTAATTTATCATTCAATAAATTTTTACTAATTTATTTTAGTTGATATATTTATTTGGTGATTTATTTCGTCCTCATCCTTATTGAATTTTAAAGCATTTATTTAAAGTGCTAATACACCCATTTCCTTGTATTGATCATGAAAATTATATTATAAGTGTATAGGTGATTATAATTAGGTTTTGTAGGTCTTAAACACAAAAGTGATTAGGGTATATTGGTTTCATCGAATGAATCCCTCTCAATTAAAAGAAACTGAAATCATAAAAAAAACATCTAATCTACCCCTAAAAATATCAAAGGATCAACCCATTACCATTAATTAAATTAACATATGAATTTAGATTTATAGTAATCCAAAAAACCCCAAAATTTGGCCACTCATGTCCAAAACCACACTATAGAATGTTTATATATATAGCCTTCTTCTTAGGACTCTAAGGATTTGGTAACCCAAGCTAAACTAAAATTAGCAACTTCAAACCTAAACTTGGATAAATATGGGTGAGACCACTAGGATAGAACAACCCTAAACCAAATTTTCTATTGATAAATCCTTGAAAAAAAACTTGATTAATGACCCGTGTTAATTTTTTTGGCCTATTTTTTATCAAGACTTAAACAACTATTAAATTAAATAAATTTTTTATATTATAATAGTATATTTGAAATATTAAATACATAATATTGTAATTTTAGAAAAATATAATTATATTATATCATAATTGGGTCAAGAAATTCATGTACTAATCCACTTATTAAATCTTGAGCCTAAACTTTTTGTTAATCAGAATTTAAAATTTGGCTTGTTTAATAATTGGGTCAAAAAAATTTAGCCTTATTAGTTCTTTTTATCAAGTCAAGATTATCATGATTAGTGGGTCCCCTGATCCATGTATTGTTCTAGCCACCATTTATAGTTCCCTTAATATAACTAATATATACAGTTCATGAACAATGTGATATTATCAAAAAAAATAATTAAACAATTGTATAAAAAAATAACTTTTATGACCACGAGTGCTGCTCAAGCAACCCAAGGGTGACCATACCTATTTCATCCAGTTTTAGGGTGTCTCTAAATATGTCACATACCAATACCAAGTTTGGTAGTAGTTTCCACCCAAATTACCAACTCAATTCATCAATTTCAAGGGTCTAAGTGGTTCCTACCCCTAATACCATCTCATCACAAAAATATGAAGGGTCAGATTGGTGCTCGCTCACAATACCATCTTATATAGTCAGTACATTAGGTCATTTTGGTTCTCCAACCCCAATTCCCTCACATATCAATAGTGCACTAGGTTGGAATGTAATCCATCCATAAATTTATCACATATCAACAATATATTAAGTTGAAATGGCCCCTACCCTTAGTTCCATCATATATCAATAATACACTAGGTTAGAATGGTTCTCACCCCCATTTCCATCACATTTCAAAATTACATTGATTAGGAATGGTTCATATCCCTAGTTCCATAACATATCAATAATAAAACAATTCATAATGGTGATTTACCCTAGTTCTCTCACATATCAACAATACACCATGTCAAAATGGTGCCCACCCCAGGTTCCATCACATAACATCAATACAGTGGGTTAGAATGGTACCCACCCTCAGTTCCATATAATATAGTCAACTTACCAATATGGATTCTAACCCAACCTCATTTTACATACACAAGAATTTATATAATATAAATAATTTCTTAAATTAAATATATAAGTAGTGGAATAAATCATGAACACACAAATATATCATGAGGGTCACGTGGGTTGGAAACTTTCCTGAATCTGCTATACATTTCCCAGGTTCTCCTCTCAATCACATAATTGATTCTCACATCCACTCTAATAAATTCCATTATTTTGTCATCATAATTATTCTATTCCATTGGCTATAACAATAAGAACATATAAATACCAAACATAGCATCAATTTTTTCAAGAGGTTGGTAACTTACTTAACCCAACATTACACCCTCTCTAGGGTGGCCTCTCAAGAACACACCCAATTCCCATCCTCGAATTTAGTCTATGATTCCTTATTATTAGGCACATTTTTATAATCTTCTCTATAGTCAACATAATACTGGGGAACAAATTATGGTCCCGTATTCCACATTAAAGTCTGAAAACCCCCACATGGTTTCCTTTATCTCATTCCAAAACTCTAGGGTCAAATACTTCTACTCAATGAGTATAGATTCCCTCAACATATGCATGACCACATTATGTACTAATCAGCCAAACCAGTAATAAAATATAATAAAAACATAAAATGGATGGTATAATGACCATGTCACTTTCAAAGTCAAGGTAGGTTTGTCCTCTCACACCCAACCTATACATAAATATTTTTCATGGTATACTCATAAGGATACAGACATACCAGTAGAGGAGAACACTCACCCCACACATTAATATAATATCCAAGATGCTATAAGGATACTCAAGGTTCTATATGGCCTAGAACTAAGCCAAAAATTTCTAATCCGTCACAATCCCCTACTCAGAGGGAACTAAGGTCACCAATCCCAAGATCCACTAAGTTTTGGTTCACAAAATTAAAACTATTGGGTTCTATTTATCATGATCCTTATTACTTAAAATAATCCTCATGAACCTCATTGTATTTTTAATCAAGTACCACCAATTGGGAATCCATTTGGGGTGTCATTGAGGAATATCCATTCAAAATTAAAAAAGAAATTATCCATTTAATTTAATTAGAAAAAATCACACACCATTGACATGATCACATATCACATGAATCCTGAAAAAAAATGTATAAATCATTAGGATATAATTAGGTTCCACCAACCTTGATCCACTATAATCCTATTCATTAAATATATCTAAAATATTCGGGTTCAATTGGTAGATTTCCCAAAATCTGTAAAGATCCCTAACTTTGGGAACAAATGATGGAACAGGTTGAATAAAAAAATAATCATAGAAAGGATGGAAGTTGAGTGATATAATCATCTCTATATATTATCCAGGATGAATGAAACTTTAATCCATGCACAAATTAGGGAGATATCATCTTTGAAATAGAGAAATGAGGTGTATGAAGGGGTTATGTCATAGTTTCTAAAAAGAATAAGGGAGAACTAATTTCTTATTTTTTGAATATTAAAATACTTTAATTTAATTAATTTTAAAAACTTTTAGGAACATTCCATGTGGAATGACCAAGAGGGTCATGATGCAATGTCCCTACCAGGGTTTCTATTTGAGAATGGACCCACTAGGCATCATTATGGACTTTTAGAACTATTGGATACTCTTCCTCTTGAACTTATCTATGAGATAGAGGTCCCATTACTCTCTCTTTTGGGATTATTTTTATTGATAATATATATATATATACCATTTTTTATCCACTCCTTGGATTTCGATACTCTTATTACAGGAGTGGAAAAGATGCGTTGGGTATGTCAAGTGATCTCTGTATTTAGTTTCTCATGGTTGGATGAGTCTACGCTCCTACTATAGGGGATAAGACTTAATGGATAGTTCATATACTCACTATTCTTATTACATTTTGTTTGTGTGAGATTACTTTCACTCTTGTTTTGGGTTGAGCCATTCTATTTGACTGTATCTTGCATCTACTATCTTTTTTATCCTCCTATATCTCTTACTGCTCTCCCATCATCTTTTAGGGTGTCCTATTGGGTAAGTATATACTCACCCCTACATGGTATTTCCCCACATGTGTTGTGTCTTTGGAAAATGATGTAAAAGTCAGCCGTGACTAAAGAAGAGCTTAGGGATATTGGGTGCTTGGACTATGTATGGTCGTCGTAGCTTGGGATTTTGAAGATGGCCTATATCAGGTGTTCACTTTTCCAGGTTTGTCAGATTAGGAAATATTTCTGGATGGGCATGTATTTTTTTCCCTTTAATTTTTAGTTTACAGTATTGTACTTTTGTATCATTTAAAGGTCCATGCATGCTTGGTTTAATTTATATTAGTGTTGCATATTTTACTTTTTCCATCTTAAATTTTTCATTGAGATGGTTGAGTGTAGGTACTTAGAAAAAGGCCTCCTTGTTTTATTTATAACTTTGATGCTAGTCTCTATCCCCTGGCCTATGGAGGCGATATAGGGGTAGTTATGTCTCGAGCCCCAACTTGGGCTAGGTTGTGACATATTCGTATTATAGGTGGTTCAATCCTTTGATAATAGTTCCCTTACAAGGACTTTTCTTGGTTTAGGATAATAGTGTTGATGTGTCTCAAGTGCGGCTCTCAGGTCAGGGAATATAGTGATGGTATGACAGGTAATGTATCCATTATCTAGGACCATGAATACCTTCTTGTTGACTAGGCATGCTGAGAAATTTGTTAGAGGGATTAATGGTACATGCATCATATAATATTGAGTCTTTGACTATTATTATTGACTCATTTCCCCATTTTTGTTGTTTATATGTATATACATATATATATTCTCATCTGACTATGGTAAATCTTGATAAATCTCAGGATTCCTCCATGATGAAATCCATCTAGGATACCATCTCCAGCTTGTGAAGATGAACCAATGAGAGATGGGACCTCAGTTCAGGGTTCATCCCAAGATCCCATTCATCTAGGTGGATAGGTAGTAGAACCTCCAACTATCGAGCAGTAGTTTTTTCCAGTATATCTGGTCAAGTATTCCCACAAGCTTAGCATGTTCTGTGAGTTCTAGCACTAGATACCATTGAGGTTCCATGGTGAGATAGATCCTCAGTCAGCAGAGGATTGGATATAGTGAGTAGTTTGTATCTTCAGATATGTTTGGACCCTAATGGATCATGTGGTTTTTCTAGTAGCTAGCCTCTTTCATAGAGAATTTTGACATTTGTGAAGCCTTGTTACAAATATGCATGATGAGTCAACACTCTCACGGTCTGACTTCCAGCAACTGTTTCGTGAGGAATACTACCAATCCTACTTGCACTCAGTCCATATCCAAGATCTTATGGAGCTATAGTAGGGAGGTATTAGGGTGGTTGAGTATGTAGTGAGGTTCACATACCTTATACGATACTCTATTTTCATGATACATGATGGATACTTATGAGAATGAAAGTTTGAGCATCGAATCTGTAGAGATATTTTTGGTATCTTAGTGCCCTTATGCATCCCCACCTATTTTAATGAGTGGGAGCAAGAACTGGTGGAAGATAGATTTTTACTAGAGGGACACTATGCAGCTGGATATAGCAGTGGTTGCCACATATCTGAGTCATCTACAAAATCATATAGAAACCAGATGGTGGAATTTCAATGCAAGAATCCCTTTCGCGAATAGGATCAATCATGAGGTAATGCGGCGTAGGGGAAATGTGGAGAACCAGTGTAAAGACCTGGATTTTCTGTGTAATTTTTTTTAATTATATGGAATTATTAAGAGTCTGTAAAAATTGATGGTGCCGGAATTTGAGGCCCAGTGTGCCCAGAATGAATTTCTAAACTTTTTTTCAGGTACTTTCAGTAAACGCATGAGCGGCGTTTTCTAACTTTTGAACCATTGCTCGGTTTAAAAATATGAGGGCACCATTGAATTTGCAGCGCTATAATTCCCTTAAGAGAGGCTTTACATTGACCGTAGTGGGTCTGGAGAAAAATTTATTTTTTGTGGCTTTTTTAAAAGAAATAAAATAAAATAATTTTATTATTTTATTATTTTATTTTCTTCCTTCTCCACCAACGAACAAGTGGAGTGTGGGGCCATCGATGTGTCAAGACAATAAATGGCTTGACCTGTCAATATTAAGTAATGATGTTGTTGGGGAATTAAGAAGGTTCTTAATTAATGAGCCCCCATTAATTCCCCATGTCGTTACATACCCTCCCCCTCTCCTATATATATGGGGTTTGGGGAGGGTATCGGAATAGCTTCGCTAAGCTACGAAGTGTTGAATGAGTTCCAAGACACTGAACCCTTAGAGGATTGATTCGATCCCAGTGGGAGGTGAAGGGTGACACCAAACCATGAACCGAAGGATGACATATGAGTGGCGTCGTTGGGAACTGGTTGTAGGAATGAAGAACACAATCCACCATCAAGCGTGGGCGCTCTCCAATTAGTTTACGAGGTAGGGTTTTTGATTTCTTGTTATGAATTTGAGTGTTTTTATCAAACCCCTTTATCCTCCCTCATGTTATGAGCTAACACGAAGGTCGCAGGCCTAACTAACCTAGCCCGGACCCTCCACTACTTTGCTACACCTTTCCGCTCTCTGTTGAAAACTTTCAAAGTAGCGATGTTGACTAGCTACGAAGAAGGCAGCGCACTGACAAGCACCGTAAAAAATAGTTCGTGGCACAAAGCCGCAGCGGTCATCGGAACGGTCGGCACCAACCGGCCGTGGAAGAGGTGTGGTGTACTGTTGCACGCCGCCGGTGAGTAAGAGTTCGTGGCTCGTCAGCCGCAGTGAACGGAGGTGGTGGCCGACTTGTCGGCCAACTGTGGAAAGGGAGGCAGTGCGACCACCGTGCTGCTAGTGAGGAGGGCGGTGGCGTAACCAGCATGCCGCCAGCGAATAAAAGCCATGACCAAAGCTGGGGCGGAGGCAGAACCCACGTCTCCAGTGGCTTCTGCGGCGACCGGGTGACACTCATGTGATGCTGCAGTTTTCTCAAAACTGAATAGCCCTAGGCCATTCGAGATACAGGGGGAACGTTTTCCCCCTTGCCAGTGTGGGTCACGCTCCACCGCGATTGGGTCGCCGCCCTATCGGGCCACCCCTTTGTGGATCGGGCCACCTTTGCAGGTCGTCCCTTCACAGGCCGCCCCTTTGCGGGTTTCCTTTACAAAATGGACCTCAGCCCAGCAAGCTAGTTCCGCTGCATCCCCTCCCGGACTGGGCCGGGCTGGGTTAGTCTGATCGGGTCAAACCAGACCCAGGCCCCACCAGGCCCAGGAACTTTTAATGGGCCATAACTTGGGAACTAAGTGTCCGTTTAACGAACCGTCTATAGTGATGGGGCCCTTGGATCAAGACGATCCTTTTTGGAATACTCCACTTGAGTTTTGGAGATAGTTCGAGTATATCTGGGTTGGATTGAACCCAAATCCAACCGGGGTCCTAAAACTAAACACTTATAACTCACAGACCGGGCGTCCAATTGATGCGTCATCAATTGAATTGGAACCCTTAAGACATGGAGGTACTTTGGGTTTCCCCTTTTTATAGATTTTTTCTTGTTAAAATACAATAGATGGCATGAGAAGTGGTTCTCTCAGATTCAGGCATGCTATGAGCAGGAATCCAGTGGCAGGTAGTGAGGTGGAGGTTGTAGACAGAACATACGGTGGTTAGTAATGAGAGATCCTTCGTGGGTCAGCACCGAGTGACCCTGTGTGGGTCAGCTCCTAGAGGTCTTGTGTAGATCAACACCTAGCGATCCTGTGTGGGTCAGAACCTTGCGAGCCGATGAGGACTAGCATTATAACGACCTGTTGTGGTTCAACGATATACAGATAATGTGTGGGTCAAATCTTATGTGGGTAATTGTAGGGGTTAGTTACCTATAGATCTTGGGTGGATCAGATCCTATATGGGTCATTGTAGGGGTTAGTAACCTATCGATCATGTGTGGGTGAGACTCTGTATGGTTAGAAGCAGTGCCTCTTGATAGAATAAGATGATCTAGCTTCCCGAATAATCATATATACTTTTATACTTCACTGAAAACTTGGTTGGAGATGAGACTCTAATTGAGCTGTGTTTATTGCTTGTGTTTTGTGATTGAGATCATGCTTTATGTTTTTTCCATTGTGGAATTCTAAGATACCTTTGGGGGTATCGGGGTCTCTAATAGGTATTGTTATACTCACCCCTGCACGGGCTTCGCCCGCACCTTGTTGTGTCTTGTAAAGAAAATGAGCAGTTGGGATGAGGTTTGAGGGAGCTAGGACCAAGCAGTACGTGGAGGAGACGGATAGACCTGGAGTGCTGATGAGGCGATCTATACCTAACCTTCAGGTAGGATTCTCATTGGACGATCCAGGAGTTGCTTTATCTTTTCATTTGTACTTTTACTTTTCAGTTGGGATACAATTCCGACCCTTTACTTTCAGCACTCTTTTAGTAGAGTAGTTACTTAGTGGTTTATTCTTGTTGTGTTCTAGTCTATGTGTTTGTACAAGTTTAAATTCAATGCCTTCCCATTATAGGTATATGCCTTTCTGGTGCTAGTCTCCAGCCCCTGGCCTTTGGAAGGCGATCATTGGGTAGTCACAACACGGGTCCCGGGGGACAGGTCGTGACAAAGTGGTATCAGATGAGTCAATTCTACCGAAAAACTAAGACACTAATATTATTAATGGAGCAATAGTGTTAAGTGTTTTGAGTGTGGTTTTTAGTTTGGGAATCTAGTTTGGGTGTGGTGGCGGACATGTCCATACACCAGGACCCTGAATTATGATTTTCGACTCACTGCACGAAAACACTGATTGCTTTTGTTTTGGAAGTGTTTTACTTTTGATCTCTTTAATTCAGCTTTTGAGGTATAAATTTATGACCGTGGTGCGCCTTTTTTCTTTCAAGATGCTGCCACGTAGACATCCATCCAGGATTCCTGAGAGAGTACACGATGACAGCCCACTAAGTGATGAGGCTTCGGTGGAGGGCCCTCTTATGGCGATAGTACCATCAAGTGGTGTACCAGTACCACCACTACCCGTTGGAAAGTCTTTGGCACCAGACCCACCAATAGACAGTTCACACTAACTAAGCACGTTGCATGAGTTTCATTGGAATAGTCCTCTTGGTTTCTAGGCCCAATATGGTCGACCTTGCAGATCACCTCAATGCTGGACGTACCCAGGGGAGTCAGCACTTATTCTTCCAAAGTTGGTACAAGATTCAACTGACAAGTTGCGGGTCATCCAGGAGAGAATGAAGACTGCATAGAGTAGATAGAAGTCTTGTGATGATAGGAGACTTAGACCTTTGGAGTTCTTGGAGGGGTACCACGTATTCTTATGTGTCTCTCCTCGATGGGGACTACAGAGATTTGGCCAAGGTGGCAAGTTATCATAGAGGTTTATCAAACTTTTTCTGATACTTCAGAGGATAGACGAGGAGGAATGCCACTTTTCACTTCCACCATAGTTGGAGAGGGTGAACGACGTCTTCCATGTATCCCAGCTGAGGAGTTACGTGCATGACCTATCTCTCATCATTGACCACGGTGAGTTGGACTTCGATGATGGGTCGATGTTTATGGAGGTTCCAATGGAAATTGAGGATCGAAAGGAGCGGGTCCTTCGTGAGCGGTCGATACCTCTAGTGTGTGTTTGCTGGCAGCACGATAACCTCCAAGAGAGCACATGGGAGCAGGAGTCACAGATTTGTGCTCAGTACCCCCTTTTGTTTCTTTGGTCTATGTTGTGGATTTTGGGGATGAAAATCCCTAAGTTGGGGAGAATGTAAAGACCTGTATTTTCCATGGAATTTTTTTTATTTATATGGAATTATTATGAGTATTCAAAAATTAACGATGCCTGATTCCGAGGCCTGGTGTTCCTGGAATTAATTTCTGAACTTTTTTTCAGGTACATTCAATAAACACATGAGTGGATTTTTCTAACTTTTGAACTATTGCTTGGATTGAAAATCTGAGGGCATTGTTGAATCCGCGGTGCTGGGATTCGCTTACGGAGGAATTACTGTGACCATAGTAGGTCAGGAGAAAAAGATACGTTTTGGGAATTTTTTAAAAGAAATGAAATAAAATTATTTTATTATTTTATTTTCTTTCTTCTCAACCAATGGACACGCGAAGTGTGGGGCTAGAGATGTGTCAATCCAACAAATGTCTTGACCTGTCAATCTTAAGTAACAATGTCATTGGGGAATTAGGAAGGTTACTAATCAATGATCCCTCATTAATTCCCTATGTCGTTACTTTCCATCCCCCTCACCTATATATATGGAGTTTGGGGAGGGGTATCGGCATAGCTTCACCAAGAAACGAAGTGCTGAAGAAGTGCCGAGACACCGAACCCTTAGTGGATGGAGCGGATCCCAGTGGGAGGTGACTGGTGACACCGAAACATGAACCGAAGGACGAGGTATGAGTGGGGTCATTGGGAAGTGGTTGTGGGAATGAAGGACACGATCCACCTTCATGCGTGGGCACTCTCCAATGGGTTCTACGAGGTAGGGGTTTTGATTTTTTGTTTTGAAGTCAAGTGTTTTTACTGAACCCCTTTATCCTCCCTCATTTTACGAGATAACAAGGAGGGTGAAAGACTAATGAACCCAGCCTGGAACCCATACTAATTTGCTACACCATTTCACTCTCTTTTGAATACCAACAATGCGGCGAGGCTGACCAGTTACGAAGAAGGTTGCATGCTGACAAGCACCGTAAAAAGGATCTCACGGCACAAAGTCACAGCGGTCACCGGAACGGCCACCACCGACCAACCGCAGAGGAGGTGAGGTGTGCTATTGTGTCCCATAGATGAGAAAGAGGCCGCATCTCATCAGTCATGGTGAACGGTGGTGGTGGCCGGCTCGTCAGCCGGTCGCGGAAAGGGAGGCGGCGTGATAACCGCACCGCCGGCGAGCAGGGAGGCAGTGCGACCAGCACACTGTTAGAGAACATAAGAGATGGCCTAAACCTTGGAGGAGGTAGAACCCGTGCCTCCAGTGGGTTCCATGGAGACCGGGCAGTGCCCACGTGGCGCCATTGTTTTCTCAAAACTGAATGCCCCCGGGTCATTCGGGATACCGGGAGGAACGTTTTTTCCCTTGCCGGGGCGGGTCGCACTCCACCGCGGCTAGGCCGCGGCCCTTTGTGGACCATCCCCTTGAAGGTCGGGATTTCCCTTAATGGGTCACCCCTTAGTGGGCCAGATCATTCCGACCGGGTCGGACTAGACCCAAGCCCCACCGGGCCCAGGAACTTTTAAAGGGCCATAACTTGGGAACCGGGCATCCGTTTGACGAACCGTCAGTGGTGTTGGGGACCTTGGATCGAAAATATCCTCTTTGGAATATTGAACTTGAGTTTTGGAGAAATATGGTGTATGGATGGGTTGGATTCAATCAAAATCCAATCGGGCCCCTGGAACTAAAATGCTTATAACTCACAGACCGGGCATCTGATTGACGCATCGTCTGTCTTGTTGGAACCCTTACGATATATAGTTCCTTTGGGTTACCCCATTGTGGAGGTTAATGCTAGTTTAAATATGATTGATCAGTTGAGGAGCGATTCTCCCAGAATCAAGCGTGCTATTAATGGGAATCGAGTGGCTGGTAGTGAGTCGGAGGTTAGAGATAGACCACACGAAGGTTAGTATCGAGCGATCCTGTGTTGGTCATCACCGAGCGACCCTGTGTGGTTCATCACCTAGTGGTCCTATGTCGATCATCACCTAGAGTTCCTCTGTAGATCAGCACCTCGTGACCCAAAGAGGACCATCCTTAGAGCGGCTTGTCGTGGTTCAGCGATATACAGATCATGTGTGGGTCAGATCATGTGTGGGTCATTGCGGGTGTTTGTTACCTATTGATCATGGGCAGATCGAATCCTATGTGGGTCATTGTGGGGGTTAGTTACCTATCGATCCTGTGTGGGCCAGACTCTGTATGGTCAATAGTAGTGCCTCTTGACATAATAAGATTATCTAGCTTCATAACGAATCATTTGTACTTCTATACATCACTGAAAACCTGGTTTGAGCTGAGACTCTAATTGAGCTATGTCTATTGATTTTGTTTTGTGATTAAGATCATGCTTTGGGATTTTTACTTTGGTGAATTCTATGATACATTCAGGGGTCTTGGTGTCCCTACTGGGTATTTTTATACTCACCCTTGCATGGGCTTCGCCCGCACCTTGTTGTGTCTTGTGCAGACAACAAGTAGTTGGGCTGAGGTTTGAGGGAGCCAGGACCAGGCGGTATCCGGAGGAGACAGGTGGATGTGGAGTTCTGATGAGGTGATATGTACCTCCTCTTTTGGTAAGATTCTTGGTGGACGATCCTGAAGCTTCTTTATCTTTTTAATTTTACTTGTACTTTTCAGTTGGGATTGTATTCCAGCCCTTTACTTTCAGTAGTCTTTTACTACAGTAGTTACTTAGTCGTTGCTTCTTGTTTCATTCTAGTCTGTGTTTTTGTATAGTTTTAAAGAAAATTCTTTCTTGTTATAGGGATACGCCTTTCTGGGACTAGTTTCCAACCCCTGGCCTTTAGAAGCCGGGCTTGGGGTACTCACAGTGTGGACCACAAAGGATAGGTCATGACAAAGTGGTATCATAGGAGTCCATTCTACCAAATAACTAGGACTTTGATATTTTTAATGTAGCAAAAATGTTAATTGTTTTGAGTGTGGTTTTTAGTTTAGGAATCCAGTGTTAGTGTGATGGCCGACATATCCATACACCAGGACCCTGAATTCTGATTTCTGACTCGGTGCACAAAAATACTGATTGTGTGTGTTTTGGAAGTGTTTTACTTTTGATCTCCTTGAGTCAGCTCACCATGTAAAAAAAATTTACTGTGGTGCACCTATTTTCTTTTAGGATGCTTCCACGTAAACATCCCAACCAAGATTCTTGAGAGAGTACATGATAACGGCCCACCGAGTGATGAGGCTTCAGTGTAGGGCCCTCTTATGGTGATAGTACTATCGAGTGGTGTACCAGCAGCACCACTACTTGTTGGGAAGCTGTTGGAACTAGCCCCACCAACAGACGGTGAAAGCCGACTGAGCAAGTTGCACAGGTTTTAATGGTAGAGGCCTTCGAGGTTTCGAGGACCTATACGATCAACCTTGCAGATCATCTATATGCTGGACAGACCCAGGGGAGTCAACACTTATGGGTCCAGAGTTTGTACGAGCTACCACTAAGAAGGTCCAGGTCATCTAGGAGCGAACGAAGACTGCATAGAGCAGATATAACTCTTATGCTAATAGGATAATGAGACCTTTGGAGTTCCAGGAGGGGCCGTATATTATTATCGTTCTCTCCTCGATGGGGACTATGGAGATTTGGCTGAGATGGCAAGTTATCACTGAGTTTTATCAGACCTTTTCTGATACTTTAGAGGATAGGCGAGGTGGATACCACTTGGCACTTCCACCGTAGTTGGAGAGGGTGCATGACGTCTTCCATGTATCCCAACTGAGGAGATATGTGCATAACCCATCTCACATCATCGACCATAGCGAGCTGGACTTCGATGATGGGGCGACGTTTACGGAGGTTCTAGTAGAGATTGATGATCGACAGGAATGGGTCCTTCGTGGGAGTTTGATACCTTCAATGCACATTCACTAGTAGCACGAGAACCTCCAGGAGAGCACATGGGAGCGAGGGGCTTAGATTCGTGCTCAGTTCCCCCTTTTGTTTCCTTAGTCTATGTTGTGGCTTTCAGAGACGAAAATCTATAAGGTGGAGAGAATGTAAAGACCCGGATTTTCTAGGTAATTTTTTAAAATTATATGGAATTATTAAAAGTCTTCAAAAATTGATGGTGCCTGATTTTGTGGCCCATTGTGCCTGGAATGAATTTCTAAACTTTTTTTGGGTACGTTCAATAAACGTGTGTGCAGCGTTTTATAACTTTTGAAACGGTGTTCGTATTAAAAATCTGAGGGCACCGTAGAATCCACAGTGTTGAGATTCACTTAAGGGAGGCTTTACTTTGACCGCAGTACGTCTAAGGAAAAAGTTAATTTTTGTGAATTTTTGAAAAAAATGAAATAAAATAATTTTATTATTTAATTTTCTTTCTTCTCTACTAACGGACAAGTGGGGTGTGGGGATAGGGATGTGTCAAGCCAATAAATGGTTTGACCTATCAATCTTTAGTAATGACATCGTTGGGAAATTAGGAAGGTTCCTAATTAATGAGCCCCCATTAATTCCCCACGTCATTACTTACCCTCCCCCTCTCCTATATATATGGAGTTTGGGGAGGGGTATCGACATAGATTCTCCAAGCAGAGAAGTTCTTATGGAGTGCCGAGATGTCAAACACTTAGAGGATGGAGCTGATCCCAGTGGGAGGAGACAGGTGACACTGAACCATGGACCAAAGGATAAAGTTTCAGTGGCGTCATTGGGAACCAGTTCTAGGAACGAAGAACATGATCCACCTTCAAGTGCAGGCACTCTCTAACGGGTTTATGAGGTAGTTGTTTTGATTTATTATTTTGAATTCAAGTGTTTTTATCAAAACCCTTTATCCTACCTCATGTTAAGAGCTAACATGGAGGATGCGGGCCAAACGAACCTGGCCCAGACCCCCCACTACTTTGATACACCCTTGTGCTCTCTGTTGAATACCCCCAATGTGGTGATGCCAACCGACTATTAAGAAGGCTACGCACCGACAAACATCGTAAAAAGGAGGTCGCAGCACAAAGTTGCGGCAGTAATTGGAACGGCTGGCACCGGCCAGCCGCGGAGGAGGTGCAGCGTGCCGACGTGCGCCGTTGGTGAGAAATAAGTCGCGGATCATCAGCCACGGTGAATAGAGTAAGCAGTTGTCTCATCGACCAGTCGTAGAAAGGGAGGCGGCGTGACCACCGTTCCGCCAGCGAGCAAGGAGAAGGTGTGACCAGTGTGCCGCCGACGAACAAAAGCCATGGACAAAGCCACGGCCGAGGCAGAACCCGCACCTCTAGGGGGTTCTGCGATGACCGGGTGGTGCCTAGGTGGCTCCACTTTTTTCTCAAAACCGAATGGCCTCGGGCCATTCGGGATACCAGGGGAAACTTTTTCCCCCTTTCTAGTGTCGACCACGCTCCACCGTGACTGGGCCGCCTCCCTTTGCAAGCCACCTCCTTGCGGGTCGGGTAGTCCCTTCATGGGCCGCACTTGCGGTTCGGGCCGGACCTTGGCCTAGCAGGTCAAGTCCTCCATGTCCTAGCCCAGATCAGGTCGGGCTAGGTCAGTCCGACCGGGTCGGACTGGACCAAGGCCCAACCGGGCCAACGAACTTTTAAAGGGCCGTAAATTGGGAACTAGGTGTCCGTTTGACGAACCATCTATAGCGCTGGGGATCTTTGATCAAGACGACCCTTTTTGGAATACTACACTTGACTTTTAGAGATATTTTTATTATGGTTGGGTTGGATCAAACCCAAATCCAATCGAGCCCGCAGAACTAAAACGCTTATAACTCATAGACCGAGCGTCCGATTGACATGAAGTCTATCGTGTTGGAACCCTTATGACATGGTGGTCCTTTGACTTGCCCCTTTGGGGAGATCCATTCCAGAGTAAATATTAAAAATGTCTTGAGGAGTGGTTCTCCCAGAATCAAGAGTGCTATGAGCAGGAATTCAATGGCTGGTAGTGAGGCGGAGGTTGGAGATAGACCAAACTGAGGTTAGTACCGAGCAATCCTGCATGGGTCAGCACCGAGAAACCCTATGTGGGTCAGCACCTAGAGGTCTTTTGTGGATCAAAACCTATAGGTCCTCTGTGGATCATCACCTCGTGACCCAACAAGGACCAGCCTTAGAGTGTCCCATCGTGGTTCAATAATATACAGATCCTATGTAGGTAAGATCTTGTGTGGGTCATTGCGGGGGTTAGTTACCTATCGATCCTGGGCGGATCAGATCCTGTGTGATTCATTATGGGGGTTACTTACCTATCAATCCTATGTGGGCCTGACTCTGTATGGTCAGCAGCAATGCCTTTTGATAGAATAAGATGATCTAGCTTCGTGAATAATCATATGTACTTCTATACTTCACGGAAAACCTGGTTTGAGCTAAGACTCTAATTGATCTGTGTCTATTGGTTGTGTTTTTTGATTTAGATCATGCTTTGTGGTTTTTTACTTTATGAAATTCTAAGAGACCTTCAAGAGTATCAGGGTCCCTATTGGGTATTGTTATACTCACCCCTGCACGGGATTCACCCGCACATTGTTGGGTCTTGTGCGGACAACGAGCAGTTGGGTTGAGGATTGAGGGATCCAGGACCAGGTGGTACGCAAAAGAGATAGGAGGATGTGGAGTACTGAGGAGGAGATCTGTACCTACCCTTTAGGTAAGATTCTCAGTGGATGATCCAGGAGCTGCTTTATCTTTTCAGTTGTACTTTTACTTTTCAGTTGGGCTTGTATTTCGGCCCTTTACTTTCAACACTTTTTACTACAGCAGTTACTTAGTGGTTTCTTCTTTTTTCATTCTATTCTATGTGTTTTTATAGTTTTAAAGGAAATTCCTTCTTGTTATAGGGATGCGCCTTTCGGGTGCTAGTCTCTAGCCCCTGGCCTTTGGAAGGTGGGCTTAGGGTAGTCACAGAACAGGCCCCAGGGGACTGGTAATGACAACTAGGGAATCCTAGAGAGGGATGGTTCTCTTCTTATGATGGGTGAGGTCACATATCATGATAATTCCTAACCAAATGTGATGAGAATCATAGGCAGATAGCTATCAGGCCACCACAACAAAGGAAGCGATGTAATTAGGGATCTCCCAAGTGAGGACAGGTTTGTCCCTAGGGAGACGGATTTAGAATAGGAGTGGGAGGATATATGGTTGGTAGATGATGTTATAAAATCCTTCCACCACAACCACTAGGTATCCCACATCAGGCTTAGGGAGCAGGCGGCTAGGGCTATGGACAGTTGTAGTATTTGGATGCCTATGATCCCACAATGCATGAGATTATAAGAGGTATGATCTGTGTGTTTTTTACTCTTGATTAAGTATTAGTAGACATAGTTTCTAGTCATTACTTTATCTCTAGAATCATATTTTAAGAGATAGATCTCCCAGTTGAGGCACTAGACCAGCAACTTCAACTTGAGGTTTGTACAGGGAATACTTCTTCCATATCTTTCATCTACCGATAGTGTGAGATATTTCCCAGTGAATATAGGTTTATGTGAACCTTTTGGTCATCATGATGGAAACCTATGACTTCATATTATTTATGTATTTTCTATTCATGGTTCAATCCCAAATCAACTGTCACTACAGACAAGTCATATGCCTACACACTGATGGGATGAGATTCTCATTTTCTAGTGACAGATATCTCATGGAAGGGAAAGTGGTTTATATAAGCCTGATTTTATATCTCATAACCCATTAGTTAGAAATTATATCCCTTGGTTCAGTAGGATATTCAGGCATCTGGGTTCCATCGGTTGTAGATGATTACATGGGAGTCTTCCCCGATGATGTTTTGAGACTACCTTCAGGGTCAAAGATGGAGTTTGACATTGACTTGCATCCCATAACTGGTTTGATATCTTCTATGGTGTATTGGATGTCCCCTATCGAGCTCCATTGGCTATGAATGTAGTTGGAGGACATTTTATAGAAAGGTTTCATCAGATCAAGTGTGTCCCCCTGGGTGGATCCAGTCTTATTCATGAAAAAAGACGGATGGGAGATTATGGATTTTCATAGATTATAGTCACCTGAACCAAGCCATGATAAAGAAAAATTACCCCTAAACAAGGATTTATGACCTCTGTGACCATTTGTGAGGCATGAGATGGTTCATAAAAATTTATTGCAGGTCTATCTACCACCAATTAAAGGGTTTTCAAGGCTGATATTCTAAATTTGGCATTCTGATGTCTCTATGGACACTATGATTTACTAGCGATTCCCTTTGGTGTGACAAATGCCCCCACCATATTTATGGATTTTATGAACCAAGTTTTCGATATATAATTGGATCTTAATTGAATAAATTCTTATCTACTCTGAATTAGAGGAGGAGCATGTAGAGCACTTGAGGATAGTTCTAGTTTTTCTTTGAGAGAACCAGCTTTAAGGAAATCTCTAAAAGTACCAGTTATAAATTCATGGGATTAAATTTTTGTGGCATATCATTTTGAAGCATGTTTTACCCATGGAGCCTATAAATATCAAAGAAGTTCTTACTTGGGAGCCACACAACAATGTGTTATAGGTGTGGAGAATTCTTGTCTTGGTAGGGTACTACAGGAGGTTTTTGGCAGACTTCTCTAGAATCACATCTCCTTTAACCTCATTGACATGGAAAGGGAATCCATTTTTCTGGTCTAAGTAGTTCTAGAGGTAATTTGAGGAGTTTAGGTTGAGGCTAATGAGTTCTCTAGTGTTAATACTACCATAGGAAGGCATGGAGTTCGTAGTGTATTGTGGTGCCTTGGGAGCTGGGATCAGTTGCTTTTTGATGTAGCAGCAGGTAGTTTTTGCCTATGATTCAATGTATTTGAGACCCCACAAGTATAAATAATCAAATCATGACCTATATCTATAAGTGGTAGTCTTATCCCTAAGGATATAGAGGCACTAACTTCTTGGATAGTTCTTTGTTGTTTACCCAAACCATCAAAGTCTCAGGTACATCTTCATGTAGAGGGACCTAAACCCGAGACAACAAAACTGGTTGGATTTCCTATAGAACTTTGACATTGAGATATCTTATAATCCAATAAATTCAAATTTTTTGTAAGATTTTCTTAGAAGGAAGTCCTAGACTCGCTCTATTCAGGAGGCTTTGGATCAGTTTTCCTCTTTGCAGTAGACCCTGGTAAAGCCAATGGGTATATCTTTTCTGTAGTCGATGATGTTGACTCCTCTTATTCTTAAGCATATAAGAGATTCCCAATTAGGAGTTATCAAATATGAAGTCTTATGTGATTATATATCCATAGGTAACTCACCTGATGGATATTATGAATGAGGGAATCATATCATCTTGTTCCAGGGGTGGACAGTGGTTCGAGTCACATTGTGGGAGGAGGTGATATGAGAGTTCAACACCTCTCCCCTCAATATACATCTCGATATGGGGGAGATTAATATAGACCTTAATTATTAGTTTTGATGGTCAAGAAATATATGAAGTGTATCGGAGTTCATCACACGGTGTCTCACCTATTAGCAGGTGAACGCAGAACACCAAGTTCTGGAAGGTTTGTTTCATCCCATGAGATCCTAGAGTGGAAATGGGGTGGAATATCCATAGATTTTTTCACAAGGTACCACATGCATAAAAGGTCCATTATTCCATATTGGTGATAGTTTACTGACTCACAAATTTAGTGCACTTCCTTGCTATCAGGGAGTAGAGTTCGATGGAGATTTTGGGAAACTGTACGTACGGGTGATCATTCGCCTTCACGGGGTGCCCTCGATGATTGTCTCTGATCGTGACACATGGTTTACATCACAATTATGGAGAGTCATACAGGATTAATTCAGGACCTAAATGAGCATGAGTACATCCTTTTACCCTTAGAACGATGGTCATACCGAGCACACTATCCAGGTGTTGGAGGATATGTTGAGGGCTTGCATGTTATACTTTATCTGGAGCTAGGAGGATCACTTGTCTTTTGTAGAGTTTGCGTACAACAAAATCTACCACTATACCATCAGCATGGAACATTTTGAGACCCTGTATTAAATACCATGTAGGTAAACCTTGTGCTAGATAGAGATTGGTGAGGCATCTCTTGTGGGACCCTAGATAGTGCAGGTGATGACTGAGAAAGTCTAGGTCATCCATGAGAAGATGAGGAAGACCCAGAGCATACAAAAATAATACGCAGATGACCATCGTAGGCCATTGAAGTTAAATAGGGAGACCAAATTTTCCTATGAGACTTCCCATGATGAGGAATTTGGATTTTCATATGGGGTGTAAATCTATCCCCAAGTTTCATTTGGACGATCGAGATCATGTAGAGGGTTGGTGAGGTTTCTTACCACCTCTCCCTACCCCCGTAGCTAGAGTTGGTACATGATGTCTTCCACATGTCACATGTGAAGAGATATGTGCATGACCTTACACAAGTCATCGATTGGGGTGAGATGGATATCGAGGATAGATCCACCTTTTCAGAGAATATGGTGGCGATTGAGGATCGATAGGAGCGAACTCTGTGTGGACGGACCATCCCCTTGGTCTACGTGTTGTGGAAACATGAGAATGTGAAGGAGAGTTCCTGAGAGTGGTAGATCCAATTGCAAGCTTAGTATCCTGAGTTTTTTTCCAAGTATTCCTTTTTAGGGATGAAAATCTTAAAGTAGGGAATGGTCTAGAGACCTAGTTTTACCTTGTAATACATTGAAATATTTCTATATATATTTCTAGAGCTATGCGCTAAGACGACATGCAATTTCAAGGCCCGATGTTCCCGTAATTAATTATATAAAAATAATAAATATATTTTATATTGAACACACACATATTCTTAAAGAAAATGGGATAAATCTTAAATGGTAGCTTGGATCAGAAATCTGAGACCATGGTTGAGTCCATAACATGGTGTTTACCCTATGCGCGGCATAAAATGAGTCGGCACGAGGCATTTGGACTCCTCGCTTTTTGGCAGTACATTGAATGAATCAATTCATTCATTCATTCATTCATTCATTCATTCATTTGTCTCAATGCAATGAATAGCTCTATAAGATCATCGCCAAGATGACTTATCCAAGGTTAGCCACATAAACCCTAGGAGAAATCCAGCACTACTAACAATTGGTCTATTTGCAACATGTCCATATCCCATCACAAATAGTTTTCTTGAGGTTTTTTAAAAACCCTATTATGACATACAGTCGCAAATTCTATTTGCGATGGGCCTTCTCAAAGAAAACTTTTTGTGACGGGTCCCCATACCATCGCAAATAGTTTTCCTAGGGTTTTTAAAAAACTATTGTGACAGCATGTCATAAATAGCTTAAAATGATTAAATAATAATAATAATAATAATAAAATAATATTAGAAAATAATAGTAATAATAATACTGATATTAATAATAAAAAATAATATTAATATAATTATAATATAAATAATATTAATATTAATGAAATAATAATATTAATATTAGTTAAATAATAAAATGATAAAATAATAATAATAATATATTATTAATAACAAAATAATACAAATAATATAATATTATTATTAATAATAATTTTAATGAAATAATAATATTGATATTAGTAAAATACTAAAAAATTATAAATTAATAAAAATGTCAATATTTATACAAATATAAAAAATAATAACTATTAATAATTAATAATAATTCATAATTCATAATTAATAAAAAAATAAAGTAACAAAACGATAAAAAATTAAATAAATAATAAAAATGCAATATTTTCAATAATATAACAAATGCACTATATAGAAATTTAAATAGTTAATATTACAAAATATACATTCAAATACTTTATCATAAAAAAATAAATGCATTACTGAGGAGGAGGGTCTTCTAGATGAGCTGGAGGAGATTGTAGAGGGAAATCCATCTCTAAACCATGAGTCAAATCTTGTATGCACTCTATCTGCTCGTGGTGATACTATTGTCATCGATGTATCTCTTATTGTTGATCCTACTGCTATCGTCAGAGCTCATCCTGCTGTTGTTGCTTCCATTGACTGATATCCTCATTCTCTCTACGCATACTCTCTATAAGCTCATCCTGAGCTCACAGCTACTCTTGATACTCTACAGCAGATGATGATGAATCTCCATGATCTCCTCTTGAGCTAGAATCCGACATCATTATGGTACCATAATAACTCACATGCTTCAATTGAGAACTAATACCAACAACTTAGTCTTTATCAAATGCATATTGGGTCACTTGTATCCATGTTGCCTCATCAAATCCTGGGCACTGGTCTGATCATCAGTCTCAGCCTAACTCTAAGTCTGTGTTTGAGACATCACGACCTCATATGACTCCTTAAATTGAAATTAAAAAAAATAGTTAAAATATTATTTGTAGTTAATTTTAAAACTCAAAAAAATTATAATAACCACAATCTCACATTGGTGATCACCTATAATCTCTCTAGTGCCCAGATCATTGTACATCCTCCTATAAATGTAAAACTTTATAATATCGGATTGTTCGAATTCTTATATGAATATAAAATAAACCATTTACATTTAAAGTATATAAATTATTTAAAAAAAGTACTTACCATATGTTCCCTATGCGCACTGAATGTACGACTACCGTCTTGATGTGTCACCTCTTGTCTCCCCTGGGTTTGTCGACCTACCAATGATATCCTCTAAAAATGAACATCCAATTAGTGTAAACATAATCCATCCCAAAATTTAGAAGAAATGTAATTAGGTTATTGGTCATGAAAAGACTCATCAAACTCTGTCACTCCAGCTTTCATCACTACTTTTCTTCACAAATTGTTCAAAAACTAACAGCAACGCTCGCGCATAAACCCCTCCAATGCCTTCTAAATAGTGAAACACATGCTCTCATAGATGGGATACCATAAACCCTATAAATAATATATAATATCATGTTATTAACAAAATAAATTTCAAAATAAATATTATTTATTTATTTACCAGCCAATGATCAAACATACTATGCTGAACATCAATGAGAATATAATCCCATGTGACCCATAATTCATAAAAATAATTGTTCCACATAGCACTCTCATGTCTAATGACTATCTGAAAAAAGCTGTGGAAAAAAAGAACAAATATTCAAACAATTATTTTATAAATATATTAATGAAAGCTAACTAAAATACATAGGTAAACATACCCTTCATGCATGGATTAAAGCCAAGACATGGACGTCACTCAGGGATAGGTTCAAGAATCATCAATCATGAAAAACCACATCCCCTCTGAGAACTCCCTGAAAAGCGAGTAGTGTAAGGGTTAGGTGATCCAAAATCCTACTCATCCAAAGGTATATCTTCCTCCTAAAATTGATGAAACAAATCATCATCCTTCTGAAACACAAAATGAATGTTGTTAGTAAATAGTTGAAAACAACTATTATATATAGATATATATTGTATTTAATTATAATCAGCATTTAACTATGTCAATGTTCATATGTATACTCATCTTCATATGTGATGATGTCAATGTCTTCCTATTCCTCCTCAATATCATAAACTTCCATATGATTTTCAGTTTCATCATCTCTTCTCATTTGAAATTAATTTGTAACATCATTAATATCATTTTCACCATCAACCCTTAATTGTGGGGTGTCATTATAATAATTCATGTATCTTTGTGAAAAATATGGATTTGGAGCATTCTCTTGAAAAAATTCAATTCCTTGCACTTTAGCATAACCAAATTCACTTTCAGTAAACTGATTTTCCCAAGATTTAATTTTTATTATGCTCCACTAATCACCCTACACTCTTGAAGCATCAAAGTATTTTGCATAATAAATTTGATGTGTCTGATGAACCAATAAAAATGATTTATTTACTTCAATAATAGTTTTATATTTAGTATCAATGATTACATAGGTCAAATGAACATGAAAGCTTTTCTCAGTATCCAACCCCTAACATTTAAACATCATTATCTAATTTTATCCCAGATAACACAGTTCAATAATTTCTTCTAGCATGCTATAAAATTCAACTTCAGCTTCTCTATGATGAGATCCTCTCAAGTAAACACCATTATTCATTTTTTTCATTCATCATATTCACGTTTATGAAATTGAAAATCATTTACCACATGTGAATTATATGATTTAGCCTATTTATATGGTGGGTTACTCAATACACACAAATAATTATCAATTTTATCAGCATATAGAGATACCTAAAAATTTGTAAAAATATTATCAATATAACAAGTAATAAATAGATGTTATATGTTAAACCATAAATAATTTATGTTACCAGTTTCTGAAACTAGTGGGAAAAATTATTTTGTCAACATTCTTCAAGAGAAGTTGTTATAATTTGTGAAAGTTGTTTCTTAATATGATTATCATATAACCTAAAAATAAAATGAGATTAATTTACTATAACAAATATTATATAATAATTGATATTATCACTCACAATTCAAATGGTGTCATTTCTTCACAGTTGAGAAGAAGATATGCATGAGTTATGTGACGTTCATCATCTGAAATCTATCATTCATTAACTCCACTAAAGCTAATTTTGGGCTGATTAGAAATTGATAATTGATTTCTCATTTCATCATCAACATTTCCTTCATTATAGACCATACGATTATGTTTTTTAGGGATATTCAGATTGAAAATAATGATAGAAGAAAGAATAAATTTCCTCTTGAAAATAATATTTTTCAATTGAGCCTTCAACCGATGCTTTGTTACGTACTTTTTTCTTCAATTTCTGCATGCATCTTTCAAATAGGTACATTCATTAGAACTATACAGAACCTCCATATTTTTCTTCATGCATGAAATGTAATATCAAATGTTCCATTCAGTCAAAGAAAGCTAATAGGAAGATTTTTTTTCGGTTTACATAAAATTAAAAAAACATCTTCTTACAGTCTTCTTAGTGCATCATAGTATTTTGTTGCTGCACAAATGTCTCATAAAAAATATGATATGTCTATTATCACATCTCAAATAATATAATTCAACAAACCTCTTAATCCAATTGACATAATTCTTTCCATTATAACATGATAGTCATGAGTTTTTAATCTGATAATATGACTATTTCTGGAACATCTACCCAAATTGGAATTATAACCATATAGAAGTATAAAATCTTCAATCCACTATCAAAATAATAATTTATTTTATTTGGAAAGTGTATAAGATATTTTTGGCTTCATTAACTTCTGTGATCTGGAATTTTCAAACAGTTCACGTTCTGGTCACCTGTAAATTTGGGAAAGATCTAATCGTGCATTTATATTTTCTTTATTCTTACTTGGTGTATCCAAAACTATATGAAATATATTATAAAAATAGTTCTTATAAATATGAATGGCATCCAACATGTGATATACCAACAAATCAAACCAATATGGAAGATCCCAAAAAATGCTCGGTTTTATCCAATTGTGTTCTTTCCCAAAGCCATCAATTTTTGGTTGGTTTATTGTTAGTTCAAATGTGATGGGAGATAATGAATAGACAATTTATTTTAACTCTATACCTGATAGCATTGTTTTATTTTCATATCTTTTAATTGTTACTTTTCTAAAATGATATTTTTTCCTCTAATAAGGATGATTGGTTGGAAATAATTTGTGATTATAGTCAAAAAAACAATGTTTTTCCATTGATGAGAATAAACACTTTTTGTCTATCATAAAGTATGAATATTATTTTGTAAAATGTTTACTCTAGCCAGATAACATTCCATATTTTCTAAAGTCACTAGTTGTCTACATCAATGCATCTTTCAAAAGGAAATTTTATTTCACAACAAAATCATATGTACTCACACCATTAATCTATAATAAATTTTACTCATCAATAAATGGTTTCAAATAAATATCAATATTCTTATTCAGATGTCATGGAATTAATAAGGTCCAAAAGATATATGCCTCCTATATCAACATCCAAGGAGGTAAATTGTACAGAGTTATAAAGATTGGCCAACATGAATACTAACTATCGTAAGAACCAAATAGATAGAAACCGTTAGTATAAAAACTCAATCAAAAGTTTTGGGATTTTAAATAAAAAGACATATGAAGTTGGTCAAAAATGTTTTCATGAATCACCATCACAGGGATGATTTAATCTTTTAGTAGTTTAAATATTGGTTTTATGCCATGAGATCAATGATTATGTGTTCTGAGGCATAAATAAAAACTATTATCTAGGTGTAAGAGTGAAATATCTCAAATTTTTTATAAGAATCAATCTAGAATTCCTTAGTTGACCCTCTTTATACCAAGATTTTCCACGTGTGGAACAACTATCCAATGAATCATTTTTAAAATAATATAAGATGGAATCATTTTAACATGCATGAATCTTCTAATAACCAAGACCCAGATTACGAACCAGTCACTTTCTCTCATAGAAATTTATAGGCAACAAATTTCCTTCATGTGAAAATGTTTTAACAAAAGAGAATATCTAATAAAAATAGATATTTGAAATTTAATTATCTGATTTAATAGCCATAAATTTTGCAACCGCTTCAAATTTTCTTATCTTGTAACAATGATATAAGGTATCCTCATCAGACCTCAACAACTCATAAAATTTGGTTGGTTCTAACTCAGGAGTTAAATAAATATCATCTTGAGTTTCAGTTTTTTGAAAAGATAGACCTTCCACATCATGTACTAAATTTTTAAACTATGATGGATTCAGAACCTAATTATTAGTTTCTTCTTTGGAACAAAGTTCACCATGTTGATACCAAAAAAAAACAAAATCTTGTTCAAAAACCAAAATGCAGTAGATGACCCCCCAATGTTTCTAAATGTTTCAAATATCCTCAGATCACATTTTTTTACAAGGAAACTTAATTGTCCCTTCTAAAACCGATTCTGTTTTTGATGATGCAAATGATAAGAAATTTTTAACAACCTCAATATATACAAGATTTAAATCAGAACCATTTGGATTCTTATGCTGATTTATCCAAGCTTGGTCATCTAATAATGAATGTTCTTGACTTCCTTATTCCATATTTCTCTAAATAATATAAAATAGTTAATTTTTCAATAATTTTACATAAAAAACACTATCCCAAAAAGATAATAAAATTAAATTCACATTTTTAGAAATTTATAAAAATTTATATTATTCCATAGTTATTTATAGAATTTATTTTAAAATTTATAATAATCTAAACTTATTTATAATAATTTATACTAATTACCACTAATTATTAGTAATTATTGCTAATTTATAATAATTCCTGCTAATTATGAGTGAAACATTTTCCAGTGGATTGGAAGCAGCTCTTTTTCCCAACGTCTCATCTCCTTGCAACTTTCTCTAATGGAAATCACTATAAAAAATCTACTCCTACGTATTAATATCCATTTTTGAATCCACGAGAATGGATAGTAGGGAGGCCTGGCTATGCTTCTCTCTATTCTTGGGCATACGAAAATGAATATTTGTACGTCAGAGCATATTTTTCAAAGTGATTTTAACGGAAGAAAGTTGTAAGGACATGATTCGTCGGGCAAAAGAGCCTCTTTTCCCCGATGACAAATCTCCTTGAAACTTTCTCTAATTGAAATCAGTATAAAAAATATCCTCTGATATACGCATATCTATTTTCATATGCATGAGAATGTAGAGTAGAGAGGCCTCTTTGTACTGTTCTCTATTCTCATGCATACACAAATGGATATCTATATGTTAGAGATGATTTTTCATAGTGATTTCAGTGGAAGAAGGTTGCAAGGAGATGAGTTGTTGGTAAAAAGAGTTTCCTCCAATATGTTGGAAATTATGCCAATTTATTATAAGTTATTATTCCGCCGAAAATATCTGTTGATTTATTCTAATTATTTTATTTATTGCAAGTTATTCCAATTATCACCAATTAGTATTAATTATTATTAATTCTTACTATTTCTTACTATTTATTAAAATTTATTACTAATTATTACCAATTATTACTATTTATTCCTAATTATTACTATTTATTTCCAATTATTACTATTTATTTCCAATTATTACTATTTATTACTATTCATTCCCATTTATTCCTATTT
This sequence comes from Viscum album, assembly GCA_963277665.1. Taxonomy (NCBI): domain Eukaryota; kingdom Viridiplantae; phylum Streptophyta; class Magnoliopsida; order Santalales; family Viscaceae; genus Viscum; species Viscum album. Next base: position 508,911,223 of record OY728141.1, on the reverse strand, counting down.
ATTCCTATTTATTACTAATTGCTACTATTTATTATTTTTTACCTCTATTTATTACTAATTATTATTAATAATTACTAATTATTACTAATTATTACACTTTATTACTAATTCTTATTATTTATTACAATTTATTACTAAGTATTACAATTTATTACTAATTATTACAATTTATTATTAATTATTACTAATTATTAATAATTATTACAATTTATTACAATTTATTACTAATTGTTACTAATTATTACTAATTGTTACTAATTATTACTAATTATTACAATTTATTACTAATTATTACGGATTATTAAAATTTACTACTAATTATTACTAATTATTATAATTATTACTAATTATTATAAATAACTAAAATTCATTAAAATTTATTACTAATTATTTATAACTATTAAAATTTATTACAATTTATCAAAAATTATTATAATTTATTGTTAATTATTACTAATTAATACAACTTATTAAAAAAATTACAAATTATTAAAATTTGTTACTAATTATTAAAATTTATTACTAATTATTACAATTTATAACTAATTATTACAAGTTATTACTAATTACAGCTAATTATTACTTATTCCTGCTAATTATTACTAATTATTATAATTTATTACCTATTATTACAATTTATTAATAATTATTACTAATTATTACTATTTATTACTAATTATTACTATTTATTAAAACTTATTACAATTTGTTGCTAATTATTACTAATTATAAAAATTTATTACTAATTATTATAATTTATGACTAATTATTACAATTTATTACTAAATATTACAATTTATTACTAATTACCACTAATTATTACTTATTCCCGCTAATTGTTACTAAATATTACAATTTATTACCAATTACCACTAATTATTACTAATTATTATAATTTACTACTAATTATTACAATTTATTACTCGTTATTAAAATTTATTACAATTTATTACAATTTATTACTTATTATTACAATTTATTACTAATTATGTCAATTTATTACTATTTATTAATAATTATTACAATTTATTAGTAATTATTACAATTTATTAGTAATTGTTAAAACTTATTACTAATTATTACAATTTATTACTAATTATAACAATTTTTTACTAATTATTACAATTTAATGAAAATTATTACAATTTATTACTAATTATTAATTATTATTAGTAATTATTACTAATTTAAGACAATTTATTACTAATTATTACAATTTATCACTAATTAATACAATTTATTACTAATTATTATAATTTATTACTATTTATTACTAATTATTACAATTTATTACTAATTATTACTAATTATTACTTATTATTAAAATTTATTATAGATTATAAAAATTTATTAGAAATTATTATTAATTATGTCTATTTATTACTATTTATTACTATTTCTTAATAATTATTACTATTTATTACTAATTATTACAATTTTTTACAATTTTTTATAATTTTTTACAATTTATTACTAATTATTAAAATTTATTTACTAATTATTACTAAGTATTACAAATTATTACTAATTATTAAAATTTATTACAATTTGTTACTAATTATTAAAAATTATTACAATTTATTACCAATTATTAAAATTTTCTAGTAATTATTAAAATTTATTACTCAATACCACTAATTATTACTTATTCCCGCTAATTATTACTAATTTTTACAAGTTTCTACTAGCTATTGAAAATTATTTCTAATTATCACTAATTATTACTATTTATTACTATTTATAAATATTTATTTTAATTTATTACTAATTATCGCTAATTGTTACAAATTATCGCTATTTATAACTACCTATTAATAATTGTTCTAATTAATACTAATTAATTTTAATTACCACTACTTAATAATAATTAATATGATAACTATTAATTAATACTAATTAATACTAATCACGCGTAATTATTCGTAAAAATAAATAATGATAAATAAAACTATCTAATTCCAATTTAATTTAATTGCAGCTAATTAACAATAATTACAACTAATATAAAATAAAATGAATAATCTAAAAAATAAAAGAAATAGATAAATACCGTAAAACTGTATCCTTCGAAGGATATGAGTCGCAAATATTGCTCTGATTTAAAATTTTAAACTTTGAAAAATTCTAAGAGAAAAAATGTAAGTAGGGAGGGATAGGGGTAGAGAAAGGAGTGGAATGGGAAAAATGAATGGGGTATATATAGGTTAGATTATTTGCGACAGTACTATTTGTGATGGGAATCCTGTCACAAATGATAACCCCCTATTAATTAGGGGTGGTGGTTAAAAAAGTATTTGCGGTGAGACCCAACCCAAATACCAACCTGCTGACATAATATTTGCGACGAGAGATAAATCTCATCGCAAATACTAAAAAATGATGTCTGGTATTTGGGATGGGCTTATATACCCATCACAAATACTCTTCACGCGATTTTGCGTGCAACTCGTGCCAAACCTATTGCAATGGGAAGAGGGTCGCATCGTAAATAGTCCCTCCCAGCAGACTATTTGCAACGAGACCCTTCCCTGTCAGAAATATTAATTTTTCACGTAGTGAAGAGCTCTTCCTCCCTCCATTAGTGAATCTCATCGGACGACGACAAAATGACGGATCAGATCAGATGAGGATGTCGCAAATGCAACAACTTCTTTGGATCATTGGAAGGCATGTTATTCATCAACTAACGATCCATAATTGAGTTAGGACTTGCCAATTGGTGTTTTTCTTCTTTTTTGATTAAATAGTTTCAGTCAATCGACCCCTTCCATCGATCTATGCTAAATTGCAGCCTTTGCATGCACCCGAGTACTGATTAATTTTATTGTCTTAATTTTTTTATAACCTCAATTTCCTGTTCTTGATCATTAACCAATAATTCTTGCACAATGATGTTTAAACATTTGTTCTTCTGATTTTTCCCCTTGTTTCCTCACGTTCTTCATAGGTTAGACCCTAAGGTCCTAGTTCGACAATTGTCGGGTGGTACTGAGCCCGATCATACCCCCGTATTCCAAGAAATTTCACAAACAAGAAATAGATTGACAATCTTAGTGCATATTTGGAATTTTTATGAGTTATAGATGATCATTTGGATGATCAGTTTTCCATTAATCGAAGGCGGAAGATATTGGTGTGTATGGATTGAACGACAAACCACTGAAGCTTCATTGATGACCATTTTCTGGTGAAAGAAGATCAGATACACTAGATCCGGCTTAAATCTAATGTTTTCAGGTGGATTGGAGACCGAGATTGAAGCGTATGGACTGATTCAAGACGTGAAGATCGGATCTAGAATTTTGGTGAAAACCCAACTGTACATTGTGTTCAAAGATGAACTCACAGAGTGTAGCCCCCTTAGCAACGATGGCTAGGGTTTCAAAAAATGTAATGATGACACAACGTGTATTCATCCTAGATGTTGTGTTCCCCTTCCCTGGATGGGAACACGTGTGATGGATCGCACAGGCAAGAAACCATGTGGAAGTACATGGCTAGGCACATGGTTGTGTACTCGAGTACATAGACATGAGGTCCGGTACGCGAACACAGCTAGTAACGCACGACCCGGTCCCTGGGTAGCTTGGACACACTATGTAGTCCACCTGCATGGTGTGTAATACTACATGGTCGGGGTCAGTGTTCCATCCATGGACATGGCCAGGCGGTGGAGTTGGACCACATTCTATGTGGGTCCTCTGAAACACCTTGTACCCCTAGTTCCTTCTTGAGGAAACTTCAATCGTCCATATCTCCTTCATTTGAACTTGGATTTTGGACCATGAGTAGCCTATCCTAAGTATTTTTTCATATATAACTTGATGGTGCTATTAGTTGAATATTTAGAGATATTATGTGAAATATTCCAATCATGATGCCAGATAAGGCGACACGTGATGATGGTAATGATTAGGCAGGATCACCAGGACCTTTCCAAGTTGACCCTCCAACCTTTCTAGGTAGTTCCATCCTCAATGGATATCAAGTTGACCCTCTAGCATATTTGGGTAGTGAATTGCTCAAAAAATATCAAGTTAACCCTCCATTATAGTCGGGGAGTGGTGTCCTCAACAGATATTGAGTTGACCATCCAGTATTGTTGGGCAATGGCATCCTCAACGGATACCAATTTGACCTTCCAACATAGCTAGGTAGTGGCATCCTTGATAGATATGAAGTTGTCCCTCTAGCATAGTTGGGTAGTGGCATACTCAAAGGCTTACAGAGTGTAACTGCTCTGACGTACTACAGTTTGGGTCCTCTACTTAAATTTTGTACCCACTAAATTTTGGGTCAAATTAAAGAGGCATGGTTCGGCTTGTATAGTTACTTCTGAGAAAACACATGGCATACTAGGCATTGTGATGGACTTTTAGAAATATTGGCTACCTTTATTCTTAGATTGAGCTGTGAGATGGAGATCCTTTTACTCTCTCTATTGGGATTCTTTTAACTAAACATATATATATATATATCCTTCTATATCCACCCCTTGGATTTGGAAACTCTCCTTCCAGAAGAGGCGAAGACACATGGGGTATGCCACGTGCTTTCCATGTTTATCCTCTTGTGGTTGGATGGGTTTACTCTCTTATTATAGGTATAAAATACTCAACAGGTAGTTCATATACACATTGTGTTTATACCCTTGTGTTTATATGAGATTAATTTCACTCTTGGTTTGGGTTGAGTTGTTCTCTTTGACTGTATATTACATCTACTACCTTTCTTATCCTCATGTATCTCGTACTACTTCCCCATTAACTTTCAAGGTATCCTTGTAGGTATGTATATACTCACCACTGCATGGGATTTTCCCACATGTGTCATGTCATATGTATATGATGGATAGGTCAACCATGGATACAAAGGTGCTTAGGGATACTGGGTTCTTAGACCATCTATGGTGGTCGTAACATTAGATTCAAAATCTGGGCTCCCTCAGCTGTTTACTTTTCCAATTTTTTCAGGTTGGGATATATTTCTGGTTGGGCATGTATTTTTCCCCTTTACTTTTCTTTTTACACTATCATTATTTTGTACTATTTAGAGGTTCATGCATGCTTGGTTTACTTTGTAGCAGTGTTCCATATTTTACTCTTTACCTATGCACTTTTTCATTAAGATGGTTGTTTATGTGTGTACAAGTACTTAGCAAAAGGCCTCATCGTTTTATTTATGCTTTCGGCTCTAGTTGCTAGCCCCTAGCCTACGGAGATGGTCTTGGGGTAGTTTCGGCTCAAGATCTGACTTGGGTCATATTGTGACAAACTCATTCCATGATTATAGCCTTGGAAGTGATCTTTTACTACTATGGAAAATATTTCCCATTCTTATGTGTATTCCACAAATCTATGACTTATTCCAACATTATGCACTCATGGAACATGTTCTTTGATTCCCTTATGATTCATTTCTTATGAACTTCCAATATTCATTCCATGACTAAAGATTGTGATCTTCGATATACATGGTATGGTATTCAAATGTTATTCTCATATTATCACACCTTTATGTTCATGTTATGCTTATATATCTCCCTTTTTTACCCTTAATGAGTATCTCATATCACCCTTTCTTATATTTCATTTTCCAAGGTTATAAAGAAATTTATTACATATGATATATCTAAGAAGGGATTAAATTATGAATATCATAGCGGGATATAATTTATTTCACCTATATACCAGTTTATTGTACTTCCAAGTTTCCAAAGACACTAAAATATTATGGTCTTCACACATGTATTTGTGTAATGTAATGAATATTTATTAAAAATGATGTAATATCTATGTATGATAAGCTTGGGTTGTTATAGAACATCACACCCCTAGATTTTAAAAAGGAAGATAATTGTGTTTAATAGCATATATGACATGAAACATCAAGCTTAAATGACCTGAAAAATACATTTCTTTTAAATTTACTATCTTTAGTAACTTCTAATACATACAATCCTGAGTCTAAATGAAAAATAATAGTGTATGTTGTTATAACCTAGTCAGTAAATTAGAGGGTATGAACAGTACGAACTAAATTATGAAAAATATATTGTTTACACATGTATAAAATAAATTCAATGGTTATAGATTGATTATAAATAAAATAAAAAACCTCTGAAAGAAAAAACAAATGTTTTCTGAAAAACAATATTTTTATAAAAGGAGGTTTCATCACGCTTTGTGTTCATAATTTAAAATTAATTTTTAAATTTTTAAGAAAATTTATTTTAAAAAATGAAATTTATTTTTTAAATCATCACAGAAAAATTATCTTAGAGTGATTTTTTGAGAATAATCTAAAAAGATTATTTTTTCAATGAATAGTGAAACATACTAGTTTTCATTGAGAACTGAATTTTTTGAAGAATTTAAAAGTGAAATTTTAATTTGAAATTGTTTTAAAATTTATATTAGTTAAATTTTATTATAATAAATCAAAATTAGGTCATTGGAATCAATTTCATATTTAATTTTTATATTAAATCATTCTATACTTATGAAAAAAAATCTTTGGAAAACTACTTTTTCGTCGCGTATGGAGGATTAATTTTAAATTAAATTATGTCACTTTTTTGAATTTAATTTAGAAAAATGGATTATTTATTTTTAATTATAATTTTTAATGTTATATTATAAGTTCAACTTAATATTTTTTTCATAATTAATAGTAAAATAGAGTAAAAATTAATTATCACGGTTATGATTAAAACCGGTTTATTGGGGGGTTAAACTAAAAGGATAAGAGTTAAAATAACAAATAAACTTTTGAAATTCTTATTTTATATCCATATTTTACCATATATCATATATGGTTCTATAATGAGACATTATTGAGCCTTGTGGGATGTGAAAAACATGGGTATCACATTTTCTTTTCAAAACTTCCATGCGTGTCCTTGACCCCACTTATAAAAGGTCACCCCCTTTCCTCTCCTCTTCACACTCCAAAATATTTTTGGTTCATCCAATACCAACCCAAATATATTTATTATATCTATAATAATATCCTATATTCCATTGTTTTACCAGAAGTCCAATCTTGGAAGGCTTTAGGTATAAACCTAAAGTGGTTGCCCGAAGAAGTGGTAAAGTTCTTGACCATGCGTTTTCATTTTATTTCTTTTTATAAATCCTTCCAATATTATATAAATATGATAAAAAATAACACCAGTATCTAAAATATACATATATTTTATTATTTTAATGTAATAACCTATATTCATATCCTTTTTCATCGAATAGGAAATGAAACTGTTAATCGTGTGTATTGCGGACTACCTCCTCACGAACAATGTAATTCGTTTTCCATCACCAACTCTCACAGATGGATATAATGAAGGATTTAAAATATTTATATGATATTTATGAAATTAATATACTTATGTACTTATAATATCACATATAACTTCTTACATTCCATTTTTTTGAAAACAATAATGTCGCTTGTGCGTACGTGTGGATTATCGCCTCCACTTAGCGATATAAAATGTTTTTCATTTTTTTTACATGGATAGTAATAAGGATAAAATTTATGAATATACATGAAATATTTGATATAATAATAGTTCTATAAAGGTTAAATTTTATAAACCTTTGTTACATTCTATCTATTGTAAAAATAGAAACAACGTTTACGCATATGTGTGACCTACCATCTCCATGAATGGTGTAATTCATTTTCCCGTATCTAAATTTTATGGAATATTATAAATAATTATATAATTAATATATATAATATTTATATCATGGTTAATACTATATATATTATATAACCATGATAAAATAAAAAATACCAGAATTACTGAACCAAAACATACATGGAAAACAAAACAATTATCACTTGAAATAGTGATTTTAACAAATAATTGTTAATAAACGAGTCATAAAATACTATACGTAAATAAAATATGGTGTGATATATATTTTTATGGTTATTTAATAGATATATAATAAATATATATTTATTATATAGGAGTTATAGACATGTATGAACGAAATCAGACCTGAGGTATGGGTCTCTCATCTCACTTTTACTTCCATGAGACTTATGTCATATTCACCACTTATTTTTTGTGGTTTATATACTTCCCATTTTATATATTACATAATGAATCTATTTATATTAATTTGATTTAAATTTTCATTTAATTTTATTTATTTCATGGGGATTATGATTTAAAAGTTACCAAAGTAGTAATGGTTTACTTCACAATCTCATCATTATTCAGTATTGTTTATGTTTAAGTATCATTTGGGGTAATTGTTTGATATTTCAATATTAAATCTAATATATTTTATTATCATATGGTTATAAATTAATTTTTAAATTAATATTATCATTTTATGCTATTTTGTACATAAAATTATTGAGAAAATATTTTTAATAAATTTTACTATATTTCTCTCTTCGGTTAAAAATTATATTCCTTCCATATCCATGTTTTCTAAAAATGTTTCCAAGAATGTTTTAAAATTATCCAAATGAATTATTAAATAAATTTTTACCCATGATTGTATTTTTATAAAAAAAATTAAAATTAATCTTCCTATTATATTCCAAACAAGGTACTTTTTTTCTTTTCTTATAAAATGTGAAACAAATATTTTTTTAGCATACTTGGCATGAATGGAATTTTCCACCATCATGACCAATAAATATTTTAAACATTCTATTATAATGTTCAAAGGTTATTTTCAATGAAAATTATTTACACAATATTCTGTGATTTTTTAATTTTAACAAGGTTATTTTCAAAGTGGAAAATTTATTTTCCTCAAGAATGTTTTAATGGTATCTTTTTGGAATTTCTATTTATCAGTATCAAAAACTCTTATTCTACTTATGATCCACTTGGAATATGTTTTAATTATACCATCCTTATTATTTCTCTATATTTTTTATGATTATTTAGATTGTGTATGTACAATTTTGATACTATTCACCATATAACTCTAGATGGTTATGATTATGTTTATTGATTAGAGAAAGTATTAACATTCTGTATGATATCTTTTCTATACGAATGTTTAAATTGGTTATGTTTATAAATTTTGGAAAGTATTAACATTTTTTATGTTGTTTTTTCAATATTAATGTTTATATTGATCATTTTTCACCCCTTTAATATGAGGAATTCATTGGAATTAGTAAGTGATGGGTGGTGCCTCCTATAGCCCCTCGATTCATTGGTAGGTCTCATGAGACAAAATAGCTTGGGTATTTGGACGAGTCCTTACCAATTTATGTAATATTTATTGGAATGAGTCTTTGATGATATGGTTATGATGTCTAACATTATGTGTTCCCTAATTATGATATTAGTTATTTATGTCCATGTTATTATTCAATTAGTTAAAATATCTATGGATGAGTTTCAAGAACATGTGATTATTTATATGGAATTATGTTAACATCATTTATTCCTACCATATTCTTCTTAAAGTTAATGTTATTGATTAAATGGAATATGTTTCAGATATTTACCTTATCATATTGATTATTCCTTTTTTATTGATGATAGATTGTTTTGTATGCATACCCTTACTAAGCATTAGAGCTCTCCCCTTTCTTATGTTTCCTTTACCTAGGATGCTGGGAAGAGTATTATGATTGATATATGGGGTAATTATAAATTAAATAATGATTTTATCAAATAAAATTCTATGTTGTATTGTATTTTTACAATTGTAATATGAGATTCAAGTATGTATCTAGTTTACTAATAATACTAAACTATTCAGTCCTTCGGGATGTGATTCCTTTTATCTAGTGCCAATGTAGTAAAGTAACTGGATACTCTAGGCTATTATGGCCAGGGTCTTTACAACTAGTGTTTTATCTCTTCTCTACTATGATTCCTTAACTCCAAACATTATGAAAACACTCAATACCAAAATTGAATCCTGAACCCAACTATAAGTTCAACTCTACGGTCATATCCTCGACCAACCCATTTAACCACCATGATAACAAGCACTAATACGTCTCCGATCTGACACACCCTCATATCACAATGCTACACTCATCTATATGAACGCACCACAAAGAGTTCTGATATTTCATTATATTATTACTAACATGGTAGTTTACCAAGGCACTATCCATTATAAGCATTTTTAACTGCACCCAATGCTCTTGAGGTAACTACCCACGAACATCACACACCAATGCTATATACTCACCGAAGGTAATATTTTATTGATAATTCTGAAAGACCTAGGTTCCTTGAACCCAGAAAATCAATCCCCAAAAACTTTCCAACATGATTCTCTAATCATGAAACCTCTTATCATAATCTTCGACCATCACATCTTGTATGGTCTCTGTAACTATAGGGAGAAACAATGACCCCTCCTCACTTTAAGTCATGATCTTTGTTTCCAACCAAAACCACAATCCAAACCCTCTTCCTTCCATAAAATTTCTTTTAATAATTTCACTTAGAGTCCCTTCCATGGCCTAGGTATTTGGTTCATTCCTTGATATACTATAGTCAGAATTATCTCAACTATTGGTCAAGATAATTTCTCAAAAATTGCTCCTAAGATGCTCCCTAGGCACTCGAATTCTCACAATTCTCACACACTATAAAATTGAAGAATCTCCCAAAAAAACCTATGCTCGGTCCCATATTGATTGATTATCACTACTTAAGGTATCACAACCTAATTTTTGCACCACCACACACATATCATCATAAAGTTACACTAACACATCTCTCAATGTAAGTAGAACAACCTACTCACATGCCCCTCAAGTCGTATCTAGTCTAACTATTCCCCTAACAAATACATAACCAGTGTTCACTAATAACAACCATTATTATATGTTTCCAACACCCCATATCTCAAACCTAGATCCACATCTCATCCACCCTATGTGACATCATCCAACAACCCATCTAACTTACAGGTATCCATCGAGAACAACACCCCACTAGCCCGAACACTAGAGGGTCCCCATCTACCTCAAGGATCATGCAATCACCATTTTTACTAAAAATACACTCAAATAACTCCAGAAAGATCCATATAGTCCTTACATAAAACATCTCAAGCCATCTTGACCCTTCCAAGGGTCCATCACTAATTAATCTCATTAGGACCAAACTGACCAACCACCTCTAATCCCACCCCCTTGGGGAGGTTACTTGTCGAACCAAACATATGTAACACTACCACTTATACAAGAACAAAAAAACAACAATGACCTTAGTCCATGATCCACATCAAACACAACAAACCAACCCCCCCCCCCAAGGGTTGTCACATGTACATTATAAAAAACCAACTAAAAATTTCCAAAAGGCCCTAAAAAAATACCAAATCAAGGATCCAAACCATTTATAGTTTCTTAAATCTAATTTAAAACCACTTTCTCAACCAAAAAAATTTGGAACCATCTCCAAACCATATGAATCAACTAAAATCCAAATCCATATTCATTTAAAACTGCTGTACAAAAAATAAATATTTTTTCCATTTTCAACCATTTCATATAAATCTAACACTTTACCCAATTCATGGCCCAATTGTCCATACACCCTTTAAATTACCAATTTCTTTTTCAAATATCCAATAAAAATTTCCCATAACAACTTGGCATAAAAAAATCTCCATTCATAATCAAAATACTTTAAAATAAATTTTAAATCTCTTATGCTAAGAAAATTTATTTCTTTCAAAAACATTTGAAAACTCAAACATTACCCATCATGCCAAGGGAAAAACATTCAAAAATAACACTTACCTGCCCATTTAATTCCGAATTCCATATTATCATCACCTACACATTATTCCAAGACATGTATAAAAAAATATAACATTGTTAGTCTAAATTAAATAAATATCTCCATGAATATATATGGGAAAACACTAAATATATTATTATTAACATTTAATTAATTTAATCATATATCAATCACATGCATCCTATCACATGAAATATAAACCCATATTTCTATCTATGATGCATAAACTTGCCCACTATTTCTAATTAGGCTAATAGAAAATCTCATAAATCATAAGCATCAAAATCATCAAGACCAAAAACCATGTGCATCACTCATGGTAAAATTAGTCAATGATAACAGTGAACAAAAGAAACATCAATTCCATCCCTAAAAATGTATCATTTCCCACATATGTGTTTTAGATACTCTCATTCATGACTTCCTTACTAATTCTTGATAATGTCCTCACTTCTGACTACCTTTCCCAAAGAGTATAACTTTTATAACATTTTGTAACACCTTGGATAGAATCACTCATTCTGGGCTGGGGCGGCACATAACCTCATGTGTGCCTACCCATACATAAGAGGATTTAGACTAGTATTGAAGGCCTAATAATAAATGAGGTGAGACTATGCCCTCAATAACAGATAGTTAAATCATAGTACATAATAACATAATAAGTAACCAGAGTAAACAATAGAAATAAAATATAGAAACAATAATAACATCAACCCATTCTATAATAGATGGAATACAAGTCATACAATATCCAAAGAGACCCCAACATGTTATAGGTATATATAAATAAATAAGTAAAAAATATCCATAAGGATCTCTAAGTCTGTCCTACCATCACCTCAACCAACCCGTTCCCCCTGTACAACTTCCCTAACAAGGCCCCATCCCTCATCTGAAAACCAAACTAAAAAAGGATGCACTCACACCAAGATACCCATACAAGATGTGAGTATAAACCCAATGGGACACTACTGGTAAGTTATTATAATAAGTTAAAATTTCCATATAAAATTTTGTGTGATGAAGGAAAAAGACATACATAAACATACATCCCATTGGGTCATTGTGTGATAATCAATCATCCATGAACCTAAGATCTACCTACTTCAAATAATTGTCATAAAGAACGTTTTTTAGAACCTATAAGAATATGTAACCCATGGACCATGCCTGATCATAGGTAAGGACCTCAGAGAGAACCCCAACCCATCCCTGAATACTTTGTGGAGGTTAATCATATACACTTTCCCATTCCCACCGGTACAAGAGGTGCCCAACCAATCACAATGGCCCATATCAAAGGTGTTTGGGAGGCCCATCATCACATTGGACCATCTTGGGGGTTATTGGGAGGTCCAACATAAACATGGGCCTATCCCTCAGGTTCCTGGGATGCCAAACATACCTATCATCCCATCTCTACATGAACAAGGGAGGCCACAAACCTACACAAACATTATCATCAACAAAATCAAGTAAGGGAAAACACCACATTTTAACCCCGACCTAACATTGGACTCATGAAGTTAGTCATCACAACCTGACTGAAGCACCACACTCATGGTAATCCTCACATCACACATCAAACAAGGAAAAAATCACCCAATCCATTACGTCATTTACCCAAGTCATCTTGGCTAATCCTAATCCCCAATAGCACTTCCCAAGCCTGTTTACCTAAGAGGAGAACCCAACCCACATATCCTGGTACAAACCTCCCTCTCACCAATTTAAGTCACACAACCAAGTAAATTCACCACCCAAACTCTTATAACAATTATCCATGTCATATTATCCCTTTCCAAGCCAAAACGACACCTCTTGGGTCCATTTTCCAAAACAAACTTCCCCATCATTATCATTAGCATGTATCCCTCGTCCATCATTTACAAGGTGAAAAATCATGGGGATTCACTACCCAAACCCCTATTCCATCTATCTCGGGCACCCTAACCTCAACTAAGTTTGAATGGCACATTCCAATCCCAAATTTCTAAGAATATATCCCTATATGCATTCTAAGTAAAAGGACCATTTTCACCAACTCTAAGGAACATAACCCATGCTCTCCCTGTAATGAGCTTCCCACGTCGATATGAGACTCACCCTCTCACACTAACATCAAAATTAGAGGTATTGTAGGGTTATGTACACATGCACAAGAAATTCATGGTAAGAAATTTTATATAAAAGTCGTAACATGGTAAGGACTTCCTACCTTGATCGTGGAGGATTAGAATCACCACTTGAATCATTATTGATGCATTGATTCCATGAAAATAACCCTAAATTCATTGTATTAGGGTTTAATTAAAATGAAACAAAATGAAATATTAAACTAGGGGTATAATGATCTTAAGCTTATTGGGATGGATCAACCACAATGAACAACACTTAAAAAGGGAAAGAAATGAGGGATAGGGATCCAAAATCTACATAGAAGGATCCCCCTATATCAATTGGTTCAAGTGAGGTCTGTAGAGACCCATTTTTTGTTATAATAATTTAGAATATATTTAGAAATTTTTTTAGATTTAGGCACTGAGATGGAGTGTGATGCTAAGGTCCGGTGTGCCCAGAATTAATTTTATAAAAATGATAAATATGTTTTATATTATGCATTCATGGTTTCTTAAATAAATTGGGGTAACTATTAAATGGAATATTGGATCATAAATTTGAGACCACTTTTGAGTCTATAATGTGATGTTTTCTCTATGCATGACCTAAAATTAGTCATCATAGGGTGTTTGAATAAAAGTGACTGTTGTTGGGTGCATTTAAATTAATTTAATTATGTAATTTAATTATTTAATTTATATAACCTAGAAATAATTATATTTAAATACCCTATTGTGGTGGTTCTATAGGGTTAGCTGCATAACCCTAGGATCCTTCTTCTTTTTATCATTGGTAGATCGAAAACAAATTATGACAAACCTATGAATCTGGGAATATTGAGGTGCAGTGAATGAAATTACTTCTATTATTTTTGGGTGAGTGCATTATTCTTCTATGAATAATCCAATTTGAGGTAGGACTGATAAATTTGTGGATTTTTCAATAATTTTTTAAATATATTTTTTATGGTCATACTTTTCCTTTGATCTATATCAATTTAAATCATTGTCATGCACCAATTTTCTGATTTTTAATTGTTTATTAAATCTGTATCTGTTGTGCTATGTTTTCTCACCCAAATCTACTAAATTTGTATTTTTTGGCCAACAATTATTGGAAAACAACTATAAAACCTTTTTTGTGATTTTACCCCACCCATTATTTGTGTTCTTCATTATTTGGAAATAGGTACATTGTTTGACATTGTTGGGTGGGATCGAGCTCAATCGAACCCATGTATTTGTGATGGTTTCACATGAAATGAATATATCAGAAATAAAGGGTGTATTTGGGATGATTTTTGGGTTTCGGTGAATTATTTTTTGATCCAGGATCCAAATCATAGATGGTGGTGATGGGAGATGCATGTGGTGAGCACGGAATCATCAAAACATTATTCCCTCTTTTTCTCATTTGGAAGTTCGTTATGATCCATAGCTTGAGAGAGTTTTGTGAGCATAGAAATGAGTTTTTTTATTCTATCTCCCATAAAATTTAGTTATTCAAGACGAAAATATTTTCATTTTCTATCACTTTCAATTTTAACTTAGATTTTTCAGGTTCTTTTCATCGAATAAATCCAAAAAACATTGTGTAATTAACACTACTCATAGTGGGAAACCATAGAATCATGAAAATCATGTATAGAATGTCTAAACCATGAAAAATTATTTTCAATCAATGAAACCTCACATTAAACTAAGTAATTAATTGTCATTATTCAAATACTTCATAGTGTTTCATAAAGATTTGTGAATTTCCAAAGAATATCTGTTGGGAGTTTCCAACCAGGTGATGATCAAGTCTATTTTAATGCACTATTTTTGGAGTTTTTACACCTTTTTAAAACTATTCTAGACACACATCCTATTCTAGTATTCATATAGGATGTAATTTCTCATATACCACTCACTTTATCCTTCAAAAAAATTCCAGGAATTTTTTATATACCCTGAAAAATCCTTATAATTATCCTTAGGGTTATCACTAAAGTTTTTTCATCATATTTTCAAAGGTCAACTAAACCTTTCCTCTGATACTAATCATAACGACCTAGGATTTTCATACATATATATTTCATCTTAATAGATGAATATTCAATAAATTTTCCAAATACAAACCTAAGTACCATAAAATTTTAGTGTATTTGGATGCAAGATACACAATCTTTTATTTTATGAATGGTCTTCAACATCTCCCATAAATAACATCACACATAGTATACTTCAAATACATACACTATTTAAAAACTTTATTCATAACCTAGGGAAAATAAATATGTATAAACATGACCCCATATAACTTATATATGGTGTCTTCTACTATTATAATGGCATGGTTACAAGGAATCAAATCATGAAGGACCAAGAGTTTAGTAGTCTCAGTAAACTAGATACATAAATGTGACTTGTATTACAAATGACTACACTATTTACAACGTAATTTTTTTCTTCTTTCTAAATAAATAACTTCAAGGGTAACTTTATTCCATATAGTAAATCCATGAATAACTTTCATTGTACACTTCTTGGATTCCTGAGGAAAGAAACCTAATAAGGGTGATCTCAAATTCTCAGTAGGGAAAAAATATAGCAAAACCAAAAATAAATCTATGAGAATAGTAAATATGACATGGTAAATAATTGAACACAATTTCCATGTAATCAATAAACTGAATGAAATTGAATAAACAATATGTAAAGGTAAAAACTGAAAACACATTCCATTAAAATAAATAGATAAGGAAAAATAAATATGTCAAGGTAAGAAATTGAAACACATGCCATCTAAATAACTGAAAATAAAATGTATTAATAGATATGTCAACAAAAAATCTCATGGATGAATAATAACTAAAAATAAATAAAATAAATTATTTATTAATGGATTTCATGTTTGGGGAAAATTAAAACCTTTAACGTTAAGACCCTTCATAAGACGGTTTAAATAATTCTGATTTGCGCAACTAATTTGTCTCATGAGAACCTATTGATGGAATGAGGAGCTATATAAAGTTCAGGCTCCACCTATAATTTCAAGTCCAAAAAATTACTCATATCTAATAATAAAAATAAATAATATACCTTATAAAATATCCACATTGAGTAAATAATATTTAATTATCAATATTTCTAAAAAATAATCAAATAATTGTCAAAGTATACACCATATATAAAATGGTATACGGTTAAAGAAATACTAATATCCATTGAATGATAATATGGATATTCAAGTAAATTTCCAATGAAAATTTATTACAATATATTTATTGTTTTATGATAAGGTTAACAATCACAAAATAAAGTGAGATTTCAAATATAATCATTAAGAACAATCTTGAGGAGAATAACCTTTAAAGATTCTAAAGTGTCCCATAACACTTTGAAACATTTGAATCAAAATATCTTGAAAGGTATGACATTAAATGAAAATAATAATAGCATGATAATAAGGTAATTCATGATATAACATAGAAAAGTAAGTATATAAACTAAATAAAATTGAATTGGTGCATAATAACAAATAAGTCTCAATGAAATGTAAATTGAGACGAAATTCCCTTAACTTGGTTTTACTTTCAGATAGAAATCATTTAAATTACTATATAATAAACTTATGTTAATTTTATACTTTTTGATAACCTCTTTAATTTTTATCATTAATTTTAATTCAATTTTTACTATTTTGTATTCAACTACTTAAACAATTATTTTTACATTGGGTGTTTTGACCAAATTCGGTTTTATGTGTCAAAATCAACTTTGGTAGGTCAACTATGGTCGAAGGGGTCATTATATAACATATACATAATAATAATAATGAAATAAGTATCATATTTATACATTAATTATACATTTAAAACCAATCATTAAATATTTTTATTAAAAATTAATCAATATTGCGATCATGGAGATGGTATGTCGTACGTGCGCATAAGTAACGTTGTCATTTTTCAATGATTGTTATGGAAAAAAATTTAGTAGAATTTTATCCTTCTAGAATGATAAATATATCATAAATACCATTTTATTTAATTATATATACTTATTTATATATAATTCTTGTAATTTAAAATGAAACACATCATTTCGAGGAGGCGGTAGTCAACACGTCCACGAACGATGTTTTCACTTTTTAAGTGTGTGAAAGGGTAATAAAGAAAATGATATATATATAGATATATATATTATATTTTTTAAATTTAATTATTTCATTAATATAATACATGTGTTCTTTATGTCTCGTATTTTTAATTATATTCATCCTTTATACATTACATGGATCGTGTGAATGAATCACATCACTTTGAGGGGCGGTAGTCCACACGTCCTCAAACAATGTTATCGTATTAACGCAAATAGAAACTATTAAAGGTATGTGTTATAAAAGGATTAATGAATTATACAGAAATAATAAATATCATATATATAATATATAAACATATTTTCCATCATAATTTCCACCGGTAATGTAGAAATAAACAATCATCATTTCATGAGGCAGTAATACACCATACACAGAAATAGTATATTCGATGCCCATTAGATTGAAGTGGTGTAAGTTTAGGAAAAACCCTTAACATAAAAACATACTAGAATTTTTATGATAATTTTTTGTTATAAAATCATTTAATTAAGATATTTTAGGGGGTGTATAATGGAAATAAAACTAAAAGGCTTGAGAGAAGACGTTACCTCTTAATCGAGTAACTACTTTTGGTTTATACCAAATGGATTCCTTAGAAGAATTTATACTCAAATGGATGATTAAAAATATAGGGTGGGATTTTGGGAAACTATATGGGGATATATTGTCCAAACATAATTATTTTCAGAGGTGTGAGGAATGGGGAGATTTTGTTTCCTTTTATAGGGAAGAAAATGACTCACTTGGAATTTTTGGAAACAAGTTATGTGTACACATGTTATTACCTAAATAAAGTAATAAAAACCCAAAAAAAACTCAATAATGGAAGGTTTATGGCCGAGATATGTCCATAAAATGGGTTTTGGAAAAGTTTATAGTTCATTTTGGCTCCTAAGTTAAAGGTTTAGTCCTTTATTAAGCATAATTTTTCCTTAATAATTGAAGTTAATTTGAATTACTTTCACTAATATTTTTGGTCAAAAAAAAATTTGGTATTATTATACATTATAAATTGTCATTATTATAAATATTGGATCCATTTCTTTATATTATAATCATATAATTTGAAAAAAATAATTTAAAATTCATCCCGCAAGCGGGATGACAATGCGGGTTTTTAATGTAAAAATGTCTGAAAATTTTCTATGTCTTTATAATAAATTTTAAATTGAAACTAATTCCAATTAAAGAAATTGTATTAATTGATAAAAATATCATCTAATTAAATTTTTAAAGCAATATAAAAAATAAATTAACCTTATAATTATATTAGATGAAAAAGCGGTTTTAAACTAAAATTCAGTATTTTTAACTATTCATTTAAAAATGAAATGTTTCAGAAAAATATAAAAAATTCACCAAAACCTAATTAATTTGTTTCTATTTAAAATATGAACTTTTGACATATTAAATCAATTAATTTTTTAAAACTCATATTTAAATTGGGTTCTTCATTAAAAGGTAGTAAAATTACCTTTATAAATATATAGGTTTTATCTATTAAATAGAGTTTGTTTTTATCTTATATCTATCAAACCTAATGGATGAATATAAAAAATATTTTATTTAATATATAATATATATATTACATTAATATCACTCAATAATTAATTTAATCTATTAACATAAAACAACTTTTTTAGCATAAAAATAGTTTTGTATAAAAATATTCAATTTATATCCAATTGCTTCTTATATTCATTTCTAATTAATTTTTTACCAATTGATTCATTATATATTTTTATAAACCATAATTTTAATAAGTTATTTATTAATATTCATAAATACTAATTGAATGTATAGTTTATATCTCATTATATTTTAATAATATATTTTTGTTAGATAAAACTCGGTCTTGCATGTAACGCAAGCCATCGAGGAAGGTCGCTCTTACATGTAACACATGCTATCTTGGTGTTGAATGAATTGAAATATATAGAATATATATTAAATGGTAAATATATTATAAATTATCTAGATATTATATTACCTCACATTCTTGGTGTCATGTGTCATACATGCTATCGAATACAAGGTTCTTACTTTAGATTTTTGGGGTGTCACAAAACATAAGATAGGGTGAGCTCAGATGCCCAGTAAGGGTAAATATTTGGGATATAAACATAACATGAGAATAATGGTATAATAACATGAGAATAAAATTTAAAAACCATACCCTTCATTCCATATAAAATAAACTTGAGTTATTCTATAAATCTTGGTAGTTCATAAGACATGAATCATAAAGAAATTAAGGAACATGATCCATGAAAATATAACATTGTCATAAGGAATAGATTTTTTTCAGACACATAAGTATATAAAATATACTATCAAATCTATCAACTAATACATTCATAACATGTCATCATTGGGCTAACCACCCATTTACCAACTTTGGTCTTGGGATAACCTCCCATGTACCCTTCTTCGGGCTTGGTATAACTTCCCATGTACCCTCTTTATGTCTTGAGATAACCTCTCATGTACCCTATTACGGGATTGGGATAACTTCATGTGTTCCCTTTGATAACATAGAGCATTAATCATTACCCAAATAATTGGATGGAGATATATGCCCCACCCAAACTTATTTATATCATGACCATCATCCTTGGTTATGAAGTAACCACCATATTTGGTTATAATGTAACCATCATCCTTGGTTATAATATAACCACCATTCATAGATATAACATAACCACCATAACATAATGAAAACTATACATATGTGTTTCACAAGATCATAAAACATTCATCATATCAGAACCCATGAAAAGAAATGGGTTTTCTAAAAATTTCATCATAGTATAACCCATGGAAAAGAAATGGGTTTAATAAATATTTCATCATTTCATCATAGAAAACCCCATTGAAATGAAATGGGTTTTATTAACATATTTTAATCATAATTATAAAACATACATAGAAATAATAAGGATGGTACCATTGGATCATATCTCCGATAAAACATAATCCACACCAAATGTTATTGTGTTTGATGAATATAAATTTCATAAAAAATCTTTAAAACATTATTGAGGAAAATATCCTTTCCATTTTGAAAATAGTTCTTCAAAATATAAAAAATTAACAATTATTATATAAAAATTTAATTTAATATAACCTTGGAATCATTTAAAGTGATATTTAAATCATTGAGTGGTCATGATGATGAGAAATACCATTCATGTCATACACATTAAAAAAAGATTCCTTTTAAATTTTATGGTAAAATCCAAAAGGGCCTTGTTTAGAAAATGACATAAAGATTCATTTTAAAACATCTTTTAAAATTTTAAAATTGTGTAAAAAATTATTTAAAAATAATTTTAGAATATTTAAAATTTTCTTTGTAAAATTTTTAGAAAACATAGACAGGAAAGAAAAGTTATTTTCGGCCAAAGAGAGAAATGGAGTCGGTTTTCCTTTAAAAAATTATTTTGGAATCTTAAGTACATAAAAAGATTAAAATTAAAGGAATTAGTATAATTTCTTTAATTAACCAGATTATAATAATATTCATTTGTTTCTTAAGAGATAAATCATAATATCTCATCACTTGAAACATAATCGTAAACAATCCCGATAAAAATGAGATTGTAACATCAAACCCTTATCACTTTGGTAAATTTTGAATCATAATCCCAATGAAATAAATAAAATTATATGGAAATTTAAATACACATAATTTTCATAATAATAATAATATAATACATGCATGGGTAGTATATACACCACACAAAATAAATAAGTGGTGTATAAGGCATGTATCGCACAAAAATAAAAGTGAGACGAAAATCACTTACCACTTTAGTAACTTTTGAATTGTAAGGACCTTAAAATAATAAAATCAAATTAAACATTAAATATCACTAAAATAATTAGAATCATGATATAAAATGTAAAATTATTAGTATATAAACCAGAAAAAAGTAACAAATAGTAAATATGGCATATGTCTCCCAGAAATAAAAGAGAGACTAGAAATCCCTTACCTTAAGTCTCAACATCCTTTGTACGCATTAGAAACTTATGTATAATAAATATATATTTATTATAAATATATTAAAAAATCATACTTATATGTATCATACGATAAATTATTTACTTATAATCTTTTATCACACATTTGATAACAATTATTTGTTAAAATCATGATTTCTTGTGATAACTACTTTGTCTTTTATATAATATTTGGTTTAGTAGTTTTGGTCCTTGTATATTGATCATGTTTATATTATCTAAATAAGGTTAAAAATGATATAGATATCATATATATTAATTATATATAAATTAATAGTCATCCATAAAAGTTCTAAAAATTGATTACACCATTCATGGAGACGATAGGTCGTACATATGCATGAATTTTATTTCCATTTTCTTGAATGATGTAATGAAAGGAAGGTAAATAATATATCACTTTTATAAATTAATTATGATTTAATATATGTCATATATAATCATTAAATTAACCTTATTACCTTCCATGTAAACCATAAGTGAAAAATGAATCGCATCACTTTGTGATGCTCAAGTCTATCGTACACACAAGCAACGTTATCGTATTCCTATGGAATGTAAAGTGAGAACTTGTATGTGATATTATAAATATATAAGTATAATAATTTCACTAAAATAATATATAAACATTAAATAAATCATTTTCTCTATCTATGAGAAGCAGTTTTAGAAAATGAATTACATAGGTTCGCAAAGTGGTAGTTCGTCATACACACAATCGACGAGTTAATTTACAATTTGATACAAGATGAGATATATATATATGTTATGAAATTAACATGATAAAATATAATTATAGGGTATAAAATAATTTTATTATATAATTATATTTTAATAAAATTTTAAGGTGGTGTAATAATAAATAAAATAAAACACAAGGTTATGAATTTTGCCTCTTCTCAAGAGAACCTGTTTAGGTATATACATAAAGACTTCTTATGAGGGTTTGCTAATAAAAATAAGGCCTATAGAATTTAGGTATGAGTTTAAGTAATATATTTGGGTAGGTATTAATTTAAAAAATGGTTATTTATGTTTGAATAGGAGATTTTATGGGTTCCCTTTTATATGTAGGGGAAAGGACACACTTAGAATTTTTGAAAAGAAAAAGATGTACCCACGTTTTAAACATGAAACAAGGATCAAAAATGGATCATTATAAAAAATTAGAAGATATAAGGTAGAAATATGTCAATAAAATGGTACTTTTAAATGTTTATAGGTCATTTTAGCCTTTATATTTTTAGTTTAACCCCTAGTAAACTTTTTTGAACCTTAACAACGATAATTAATTCTTACTATTTTTACAATTAATTTGATCAAAAATTAATTTGAATTTATTATATATTATTAATAATGATTATTAAATATTTTGAATCCATTTTTATAAATTCAATTCCAATAATTATAAAATATTATTTTAAAATTAAACCCACATACGTGACAAAAAAACAGTTTTCAAAAGAGAAATTTTTCATAAGTATAGAAAGTTTTAATCTCAAAATTAAATAAAAAATTGATTAAAATGACCTAAATTGGATTAATAAATATATAATTGAACTAATTTTCCTTTTAAAACCATCTTAAAATAAACTGGATCTTGTAAACTCTTTAAATGAAAAGGCAGTTTTTAATAAAAATCAGTATTTTTTATTATTTATTGAATAATAAATATTTGCAGAACATTTAAAGATATTCAATCAACGATAATTTTGACATATATAATTAAAAAATGAAGTTTATTTTCTCAAATAAATTTTTTATAAGTTAAATAAATAACTTTGATTATTTTTTCACAAAAAAGAAATAAGAACATTTTTTGACAAAATACGATTTTTAAAACATATTAAGACTTTACTAAATACTATGTACTTTTTTATCAATATGTTTTATTTAGATAAAAACATTATAATTAATTTTTTTAGAAAAATTTTCCTATTAATACCACCATGTTTAATAGCTAGATTAAATTTTTCATGTTTAAATAATAATATTAATAATATATTGTGGTTTGTTAAAACTCGGTCTTGCGTGTAATACAAGTTATCAAAGAAATTTAAAAAAAAATAAAAAAATATTTCATAAAAAATTGGGTGTGACACTCATAGAGTCCATTGGGTGTTATTCACCCAACCAACACGATTGGGTTATCATATGAAAACAAAAAACATACAGGATATAATATAGCTCACAACCACACTATGGGCATTAACCTAGTCTTTGGCTCAACTGCAGATATCATCACCTAAACACCCAGTTTCCACTACTAAGTACTAGATACCCTATAAGAATAAAAGAAATTATGTATACTTAAATTAAATTATTTAATTAATTTTTATTAATTAACATTGCATTAATTAATTAATTATCCATTAATTAGAATTATTCTGGTTTAGATTTCATTGGCTATCAAAGTGAAGTCCATGACCACTGGACATAATCCAACCAAGTCCTCAATTTCTCAAGATTAACATATTTACATTACAACAAGAATAAACCACATGGGTTAAAACATTAATTATTCATTATCTTTCCATAATTACAAGTACTCTAGGAAAAATGCTTATCTATTATAAAGATATACATAACCAATCACAACCAACTACCTCAAGCAGTGGGGAAAGGAATGAAGATAAACAATCAACTCATCCATCCATACTTTAAATATATTTTATAATAAGAAAGCATCTATAATTTTGAAAAAAAATTGGAAATCCCATCTTTAACATGTTCCATCAATCCTGATGCCATCCCCGACGCAATCTTTCATATCACTCTGCATCTCACTTTCACTAGTGTTAACTTATACCACAACCTCAAGATTCTCTTGACATATCTCATTAACCAACTACCATCCTAGACTCACTCTATATCACATAGAAAGGCTTACATCCATATCAACACCAAACACAACAAATATCTAATAAGGTCAATAGGGAAACTAGGCCCTAAAAACAATGTGTTTACCCTTTACATAAAAAAGGCTCCCTTTATGCCAAACATGCATCTTTATCAAAAAAATTCTTTAGTTCTAACATGAATTAACTGATTTTATAAATATAGGTTACTACTATGGGTAACATAAGGCATCATCTATTACAATCTATCAAATTATTTACACATTATTTAAGGAATATATTGTAGTTTTGAAAAATGATAAAGAATAAAAAGTATCATTTAACATGCCTTTTACTATTAAACACAACACTTATTAAACCTCTAAGTAATTTATCCATTTACATTAACTTAAGTAAAAAATTAATTAAAAATTTTCATTAAACATACCTATTTACATTTATCTGTCCAATCAAAAATTTACTAGCTTTACATTATTTAACCTTTTTTATCAAATTAATATGCTAATCCAAAGCATAACAATAGGTTTAGTGAAGGAAACATATATAACACACTATCTAGAAAAATAATTGGAAAAACTTTTTCACTGTGGAAAACATGTGTTCCCTAAACATAAACCATTTCTTTTCATTATCTGGTTTATCCTTTATTTTTGTTAAATCTGCCCCCACCCAAGGGGTTAAATCTTAGTTTATTTTTGATTGCACATAATATATAAAGAAGAAAGCAAAAAATTATATACCTCAATTATTTAGTGTTCTTGACTTGATAATGTAACAATATTTTAGATCTCGATCTCCTCTCCCATAAGGAAACTACACCCCTCAAAGAACATTGTGCCACAACCATGCCAAGGATGATGGATATCAAGCTTCATAAGATGGAAATAAATAATAGGATGAGAATATAATTTTCCAAAAATAAACCAAAATAAATTGAAGAATAACTCACCTCATATATCCATAGATCGAACATGGGAATCTAATAATTAATACTGATTGAATGGATTCCAAAATGCCTTTAGTGAATGGCATTGGTCGCCTGAATTTGGGAGAGAAAACTATATGGTTTGGAAGAATCGAGGGAACTATAGGTTTTATAGGTGCACTACCTTGTGGGTGTTCACTATGTGAATGGTTAACTCATGTTGTAAGTGTACCTCATTTTAAATTCTTTTAAAAAACATGTCACCTCACCCTACATTTAATTCACATCATGAATTCTATATTCATGATGTCAGTTTTAATTGATGAATTCTATCGGTGGGAAAAATATTTCATTCACATAATTATTTTTTATTATAGTTTTAATAGACCATGTGAGTCACCCTCACACAAACTATGAATTCTATTTGAGTAATGTACCAAAATACCACACAAGCCATGAACTGTACATACACAATGTGAACATACTTTCATGTTTTGAATTCCCCATACTTCCAGATTCCAATGCCCAAATACCATTGAATTATACTTAGGCCTCCTCTAATCACTAAAAACATAAAAAACATTAAAATAGATATAACAAAAGGATCTATTCCCTTACATATATACTATCCAAAACTCCCTTAATTCCATCAACCATGTATCCCTCATGTCTTTACTTTCAATAAATTTAATGTGAACCTACAAGAAAAATATTATTTTGTATAAATGAAATAATAATATACATTTTAATTTAGAAAATTTTCTTACACATATATCATTTTTCATACCCCATGTTTTTTTATTAATTTAATTAACATTATTTGATATTATTTTTCAGTAATATATTATTTCCATGAATTCCATGCTATAAATTTTTAAGTTTTTGATGTTTAAGAGGGTGCATGGTTTTCCAGCACAGTTTGACAAACCATGCAGAAACCATGTGTATTGAGTCTACCTAGGAAAGATCCATTCCTCATGGACTATAAACTTTTATCTAAACCATGTGGGATACTAGTTGTAACTATTCATAGTGATCATGGGTTTCCATTTTAGGAGGAACAACTATCACACGGTCTGTTAAATCATATGGTTAAACCATTCATCGATCTTTATTTTTAAATTAGTTTTTTCCTATTCTTTTATTTCTTTCTCCTTTTACTTTTTTTCTCCCCCCACTTTCTCTATTACTTATCATGCATCTTCCCTAGGGTTGATCCCTCTCCCTCATGTTACACCTCCTCTCATATTCTCCTCCGCAATCACTATTTATCATGATTTCATCTGGTTTCTTGGTCAAATCCACTAGGTATGCACACCTCTTCCCTCCTTCTTCCTTATTTCTATGTTTACATCTCTCCCTTTCATCCCACCTCATTCATCCAAACCCTAGGCCAAGAATTTGATTTTATTTTTGTGGTTTCATTGATGTTTAGGGTATATGTGGGTTTCTTCTTCCTTATTTGGGTGTTCACCATTGAAGGAAACATGTTTCAGATCACCACGACTTGGTTCCACTTTATTTGAGGTAGGTTTCTCCATGTTTAGGCTGTAGATTTAATAACCATTTATTTTATGATGTTTTAATTTTTTTATTTAATTTATTATGACTATCTTTGAGTTTAAAATTGGATTCTATATAGTTTTTTAGGTGTTTTTTATTTGTAATAATTTATTTACATGGAATTTCAAATTAAGATTAAAATTCCAAATATTTAAAATCTGATGTAATAATTATTTAAAATAAATTTTTATATTAAAAATTGTTTACCCCATTTTTAGTCTAAAAATAAATTAAAGATATTTTTTTAGAACTATTTAGGCCTTAATTAAAAATTAAATTGATTTTTCAAAGTTTTTTTCAAATAGACCTTTTTATAATTTGTTTTAAATATATTTTGAAATTTCTTTTTAAATTTCTTTTTGAAATACCAACAAGTTATTTCTTTAAAACATGGATTTAAATGGAAATGTGACTTTTGTAAAATATCCCGTGAATATATATATATATATATATATATATATTATGGTTCTATGCATATATATAGCTATATATATGTGTATATTCACAAATTCATATGATAATATGTGAATTTTTGGAATGGACTAAATAGATATATATAAATGTGTAAGTGTATATGAGTACAACTAAAAAAATGGGGGATTTCTATTTTGGTTTCTAAAATATAATTTAAATTCACATTCATCTCTTTTAAGATATTTCCAAATGTGTGTGTGAGAGAGAGATAGAGAGATATCCTCTTGAACCCTGTTTTTCTTTTATTGACATGACTTTTTACTCATGGGGAATGCGTTGTACTTTATATTATGTGTTGGATATGAAATAAGGGTTGTTTTCTTGGAAGGGAGCTAGGGTTGAGGGTTAATTATTTAATATGTTTTGTGTCCCTTGTATTGACTACGCAAATTGTGTAATGAAGCAACTTTTGACCAATGTATGGATTATTTTTTTCAATTTGAATCCTTTTTTTATGCTTGATAAATGTTTATTGCAACCTAGGGAAGGACCGAGGAGCATATGGGATGGTTTAGAGCCTGAAGGTCAAAAAAAGGGGTCTCTAGACTTGACCGCCTAGTTTGGGTAAACCACGTGGCTGCAGACAGGGGCACCTATAAGTCCACACCATTTTTATGCAAACGTGCAGACCGAGGAACATGGTCATGAAACTTGTTACTATTTTGAAAAGAATAGATTCACATGGTTTGTGAACAATTTTTAAATCATGTGCATAAACCATGCGAGCCCAATTCTGGGGAAAAATTACCATTCTTCCCCTCTCTCAACTTAAAATCTATTTTTTTCTCTTTCTACAATATTCAGTAGATAGAATAGAGGATTTATCTTCTTTGAGCTCAAGAACATTCCAAGAGTAGTCTTTAGGCTTGAGGCATCATTCAGTGTCCAATTCTTGATTTGTTGGAGGTGATAGATCCCTTGAGTTTAGCTCCCATAGTCTCTCTACTAATGTCTCTGTTATTCTTACCGTCCTTTACGCTATTTGGTTTTAGGCTCATATGACCAATTTTTAGAGTGTTGGACTAAAACCCAAATCTATTCCAACCTACTTCAAATTTGATGTTGATATCAAGAAAGGATTCTCCTATGACTCTAAGGTAGGTGTTTACATAGTTTTCCATTTTAGTTTTAGTCATATCATAATTATTCAATCATGCCATGAGCCAGCCTTTGTCGAGATTCTTAATTGTGTTGGGTCCTTCATGTTTAAATTACCCTAGTGACTTGATATAAGTTAATTGGTTCTTGTTTAGTGGTTTAGACACTACCCTTACTCTATATAGACACCCATAGGTGTTCCACCTTGAAATTGGCCATTTGGTCAAAATGGTTCAAAATACATGGAACCCATTTTAGCTCTCATCTTGACTTTTAATTGAAATAGACTTTGAATCATGTGTAATTGATGTATACCAAGGTGTATAAATGGTTATTATCTCTTTTTTAGTTGAAATTTTCTAAATGGGAATGTGAGTATTTGACATTGAACCTTTGGACTTAACACCTTTTCCATAAATTAAATTTTTCATGTTTGGAAAATTGGATGGTTGGCTTGCATAGGTTGGCTAGGGTAAAATATCTTAAACATTTAAAATGAATTGGTTTTAGTGGAATGGTTTCAATGGATGGAATGAACTTACCCTTTTTATGATTTATTATAAATGCATTATATTAAATGATTTTTTTATTTAAATGAACTTGATATAAGGATGGTAAGCTCATCCCTTGATTGTGACTTGTAAAAAATGATAAATGCTGGGTGGGATGCCTTGGATGGTTTGAGATATGTATGAACATTAATTGTTGGGAGGCTTTATTAACCCATACTAGTGTTATATATGTATATGGGTGGTATTAATTCTTACCCCATGCCAGCTTTATATATGTGAATGGGTGGGAGACATTCTTACGACATTCCAGCTTTATATATGCATATAGGTGGGAGGAATTCTTACCCCATGCCAGATTTGTATATGTATATGGGTTGGAGGAATTCTTACCCAATTCCATATTTATATATGGATATTGGTGGGAGGCATTCTTACCCCATGATAGTTTATTATATATATGTGTATGTGTGGGAGACATTCTTACCTCATGTCAGATGCTGATCTATATATACATACTTATATATGGTGAGTTGATCATACATACCAACATTGATCTGAAGTAGTTAAACCTACTAGGTATCCTTTAGGAACCTGAGCGGGAGATTATTTATTTATTCTGTACTTATATACTCACTTTCTTTTTATTGTACACTCTTTACTTACGAGTTCTTACTCGGATTATATAAGAACCTTTGTTTTTCCGGACTGCAGTTTTGAGTAGAAATTTTAATTTTTGTTGTTGGATGCTTATGAGGGGTAAAATGGTCATTTATTCATAATAGTTGATCTAAGATAATTTTTTCTAACCACTCATTTGGTCCTGGAATAGGGTGTTTACCCTAGGATAAGAGTTTAGAGGAAATCTAAGCTGCTTGAATTTCTGTAGAATATTTGATATTTAATATTATTAAATTAAATGTTAAAGTATTTGTATAGGTTCATCTAGAAATAAATTTTAAATGGAATTTTGTACTGAGATTATGTCTGATCCGTTGATTCCGGAATGAGGATTTTAGCCTAGGGAAGGTATAAACTCATGTCGGGCGATGGGGCTAGCCCGGGCCCCTTTTTCATTCTTTTCTTTTCTTATTTCCTTTTCGTTCTTTTCTCTTCCTTCCTCCTCTTTCTTGAACATGATCCATGTGTGATCCTACTTAGATATTTATTTTGGGAGGATTTTGATTTTGAGAAAGAGAGATAGTTGGGAGGTAAGAGGGGTACTGATTTGAAGCTCTCGACGCGCTAAGTCAGCGCTTGGCAACCGTGAGCCCTGAAATCAGCCGAAGCTTCGACGGTTTCCGCCCGAAGGTAGGGAAGTTTATTTTTTCACCATAGATCCACTTTAAACATGTTGTGTTATGTTTTTAAATCCTTATATTGATTTATTTTGGCCTCTTAAGTCCGGATCTATTGTTTCAAGGGTGAAAACTGACGTTTCTGGCGTTTTGAGGGATTTCCTGTCGAAAAACCCATAATACACAGTGTGTGTTCTAGGGGAACATGTCATGTGTTATTCCCATTTTGGTAAGATGAATTTTTCCGAATTACACACCGTTTACTTTGAGTACATGCTGTGTAGTGGTGATTGTGTGTCCGACCGTGTGCAAAAAAGACACAGAATAGTGGTTTTTAAGGAGTACACGCCGTGTAGTGGAACATGGGCATGTGTTTGCGTGAAAACGCACACGGGGTGACTTTTTTTGAATATTACACCCCATTTACAGTAAAGTACACACCATGTACTATTACACAGGCAGACCCCTTGTGTCTGTCCATGTGTTTTGGCCATGTATTACTTCATCTTTGTAGTTTTTGGATAACTTATGCCCTGGAAGTCAGAGTTGGGAGTGTGAGTAGTCCATTATGATCATTTTTCTGCATAGATCACAATTGTGGAATATTGTTGAAATTTAGAGTTCATATAAATGGTGTTTTGGGGGTTTCTATCTAAATAGAGAGGTTTTTCCTCCAGTTATCGAGTTCAATTGACACCTGAGAGTGAGACTTGGCGTGGATGATAGGTTGGATGTTCGGACAAACTTAGTTGATACCTTTAATATGAGATGATCTAGGAGATATATCATGTAACATATTCTTTAGAGTATTTTCCCCTTGTGATATGTTCCCTTTTGTCCTATGAGGTCGTGAGACCGGGTACTTCCAAGGATCCCCTGAGGGATTCCTTTACTTGTGTACTGAACTAGGGAGTCTCTTATTGGATCTCTCTCTTGTTTTTCCTTTGAGAGGACCCATGTTATGGAATTCCCATTTTTCCTTCATTTTAGGATCTCGTGTAGGATGCCTTCACTCGTGTTAAACTGGAGGTTCTTGAGTATGATGCCTCCATAGTGTTTGACTTGAGGGACCCAACGGGTGACCATTGTTTGACCGACCCTGAGTTGTTATGTCGGGTTAGGGTAGAGATGGTGATTGGGTGTCACCTAGAACCTGTGACAAACTAGTAATCCCATGGGGCTATGGATGTATTATTGGGTTTGGCGTTTGGGCCACCCCCTCTCATTTGTTTATATCTGACTTGGTTTGTTGATGCAGTATTGGTTACTAGAGGTGCTTCTAGGTTGGTGGTTGTTAAGCCCGATGCGAGGCATATTTCTTGTTTTTTTGGATGCCTATTATGCCTTGTGTTCCTGAGTAGAGGTTGTTTGTTTGTGAATAGGGTTATTTTCCATGCTATGGATGTGTTTCCCATGTTTGTTTTGATTTGACTATTTGGTCTTGCCTTGCTTGTTAAGATGCTTGTTGCCCATGCCTAGTGTTGTTAGGATGGAGTGATTTTATCAGAAATGTTGTGATATGTTGTAGACTATTATCAAAGTAGTTCTTGAGGTTTACTTTGGCTGCTATATATATTATTGTGCATGAATTCTTTACACGAGGCTGCGTGAACCTGGTGTAGTGAGACTATAGGGGAAATTGACAATGAGGGCTTTCCCATAGTGTCAATTATAATTATCATGCTGTGAGACCATAGAGGGGATTGACGTTGAGTGCTCCCTCATAGTTTCTATAGTTATTTTATGATACCACAGGAGGAATTGACGTTGATTTATTCCTCATAGTGTCTATAGTTTACCATTGAAAGACTATAGGGGGAATTGACGGTGAGTGCTTCCTCAAAGAGTCTTTGATTACACATGACTATACGGGGAATTGACGGTGAGTGCTTCCTCAGAGAGTCTTTATTATATCCTTCTTGTTAGCTGAACTAGAGGAGTTAGAATGTGATTACTTCCCAGAGGGTTTCTTGTGTTTTATTGGTTGAACCAGAGGGGTTAGGCTGTGAGTACTTCCCAAAGGGTTACTTGTTTTTTT
The DNA here is from genome assembly GCA_963277665.1 of Viscum album. Taxonomy (NCBI): domain Eukaryota; kingdom Viridiplantae; phylum Streptophyta; class Magnoliopsida; order Santalales; family Viscaceae; genus Viscum; species Viscum album. The sequence goes on along the minus strand of OY728141.1, from coordinate 508,878,409 downwards.
ATCTTTCTCGGAGCTATATTTATGGCATTGGCCGAAGTAAGTACATGTCGATGGGATTATGGACCCATAGATTGACTTAATGATGCACAGCTTGAGTGTCACGACATCCAACTGAATTCCTTTGCACATGATTTCCAGGAGATCAGGCTTATGGTCCAAAGGATCGACTGCTGATGTGGTTTCTTATTATTTGATTCACCTAATCATGAATATTCATATTTATGTATATGTGTATAGGTATGGGACTATACATGTGTACATATATAGATATGGACATCCATGGTGGAACTTGCCCAGTTGACATGGATTACATACCTTGAGTTCGATGGTGGTTGCACATTTGGGTTACTTCCTTTTCTTGTGTTTCAGCTAGGCTAAACACATTGTTGTTGCATACACTTTTAGCAGCACAATTATAGGTTGCTTGTCAGGGTTACCTATTAAGATTATTTCTCACCTATCTATGTGCACCTCAGTGTATGTCTAGACCTTATGTATACTTTTCAGGTTGAGCACAAGTTTCATGGTGGATAGGGCTGAATCCCAATGTTTCGTGATCGAGCAGAGCTGCTCAAGAGGTTCTACTGATCAGGTTAGTGCAGTTCGACATTGTCTGGAGATCAAGTAAGTGGGTTGGCTCAGAGTTAGTAGTTAAGATCTGTACTTTTAAATTCAGTTTCTTTTGTACTTTTATCTATATGGTTGGCCTAGTGGGTGACCAGTGTTGTTTTTTATTTCATAGTTGTTCGAGATTTTACAGTATTTTATTATTACAGCTTGTTCTATTTTAGTTTTTTACTGCTTCTACACTCTATTTACTTTCCATTGTGTGTGGTAATTAGTTATTTACACTATTTTATTAATCTGGAATGAGGTAATAGTCTCCCCACTATAACACCCTAGGCCCTCGTTACTAACCGGCAGCCTCTGGATTACGGGGAGATGTGCTTGAGGTCTTGTGGAGAATTATCCCAGAGCACCAGTTTAGTGGTTTCCAGGTTAGGACATTACAAAATGTTATCAGAGGAGTTTTCTTTTCCTGGTATTTACTATTTGTGATACGGTATACAATATTATTATTAATGTTTCAGAACCTATGATGGATATCGGACTGGTGCATCGAGAACACTTGTTCTGGTAAGAAGTCCTGATTGTCAGGGTTTGGAATTACTCTTCTAATTTTACGTTGTTACAGTTGTATATGATTTTTTCCTTGAGTTACTCACATGTTTTATGGTGTTTTTATTTACTAAGGATATATGGCTCTTGGCCATTGGTAAGATTCTAGGGATGTATTTTGACTCTTGTCTGGCAAAGGCAAGAGGCGTATCATGCATCATACTAGTCACGTAGGACTCGCAGCATATAATCCTGCTAGTGTGTGTTTTTATTGACAAATGATACCTTTAGGTTTTCTTGAACATACTTTTTACTATGATGGTAAGTTATAAAGATCTACATTGAGGCGTTTTTGTGAGTGTGATGGCTCAGTCCTTGTGCACAGGTGGTGCAGTGACCCCAGTTGGTCAATATGGCACGTGATGCCTTTCTGTGTAACACCTTATTGGGTGTTGTTTCTCAGGTCTGTGGTTAACTAGTCAGATTGCTGAGTACGATGCCGATAGATACCAAGTCTTTTCTTGTGAACTATACCTCCTTGGGGTATTGATGTATACATATTCTCGATGAGTGTCAGTTCAGTTTTTCTCTTTCTCTTTGGTTGTGACCTCCAGGGAGTAGTTCCTTATGAGGATGCTTGGAGAGGATCAGGTCCATCGTAGGCCCTGTTTTTTTCATCTTTGACCCTCATTGGTTGTCATGATATTTACCTTATTTTTCTAGGTTTTGGATCTTTTGGGCTAGGTGGTTAGACCTTGTGACCCAATTTTGAGGTGTTTTCTGTAGGGCTAGGTGGGAGACCTAGAGACCCTTGGTTTTGACTTGAACCCTTGTAGGTTGATGTATATTTTGTTCTAGGGAAACCTATGTGAGAATGTTTGGCCCATTTTTTCCAATTCCTTTTTGTGGTGCTTGTTTTTTTTCATGACTGGCTTAGAGGGGCAGGACTATTTGGGTACCTGGCCTGGTATACTAGTGTTTCTAATATTGTTATTGCAGGTGGAATCGTTTGAATCTAAACTGATGAGTGTCCAAGAATGATACAATGACTATTGTTTTAAGAATGTTTGTGGGTTGGGACCTCATAAGTTGTATTGAAATGTTCTTATGTTGTATATTTGACTTTGTGAAATGTCGAGTTTCCGTGAAATTGTTGACCCATGCTTGAATCCTGGTCGGGTTTTGGTAGGATGTTAGCGTGGATTAGAGGGACATGGACACACCTTCGGTGAAATATTAGTGTACTCCTATTAGATACGATCATGTTCTATCTTGATTCGTCTTTATTATTCTGATATATCTTCAACCCTACATCGAGCTCCTTTTTCTTTCATAATGTTCATCCCTATTGAGGATAGAACATGTTCTGGTTGTGCTCTCGGAGCGGTGTAAGGAAATCCATATGATGGGGAGTGCACCATTGGCCATTTGAGGGTGGTTTTCCTAGTTTAGGTTAAACTATGGTGTTTTCTAGTGGTATTTTGAGCTTGTAGTTTCATTTAAGACAATGATAAGGGTATTCCTATGGTGAGGAGTACCAGATCAGTCATAGTTGAACGTCTTCTGTGTAGAAGGCAGTTGTTAACGCTATATGACTTGTTGTTGGAAAATCTATAGAGCTTTCTTGTGCATATTCATGGGTTGGAATCATGGATACAGGTCCTTTTACTGGGCTTCCCAGGGATGATAAGGTTTATGGTGGTGAGTTTGTAAGAACCTGTGTTTTTTCGGACTGTAGTTTTGAGCAGAAATTTGAATTTTTGCTATTGGATGCTTCTGAGGGGTAAAATGGTCATTTTACCCTAACAGTTGATCTCAAATAATTTTTCGGACCACTATGTTGGTCCCAGAATAGGGTTTTTACCCTATTATAGGAGTTTGGAGGAAATCTGAGTTGTTCGAATTTTAGCGGAATATTTAATATTTAATATTATTAAATTAAATATTAAATTATTCGTGTAGGTTTTTTTGAAATAACTTTTAAATAAAGTTTCATATTAATATTATGTCTACTCTGTTGATTTCAGAATGGGGATTCTAGCCTAGGGAAGGCATAAACTCATGTCGGGCACTGGGGCAAGCCCGGGCCCCTTTTTCTTTCTTTTCTTTTCTTCTTTCCTTTTCTTTCTTTTCTCTTCCTTCCTCCTCCTTATTGAAAGTTATCCATGTGTGATCCTCCTTGGACATGTATTTTGGGAGGATTTTTATATTTAGAATTAGAGAGAGTTGGGAGGTAATATAGGTACTGATTCGAAGCTCTCGACGCGTTGAGTCGGTGCTTGGCAATAGTGAGCCCTGAAATCAGCCAATGCTTCGACGATTTCTGCCCGAAGGTAGGGATGTTTATGTTTTTTCTAAATATTTCCTTTAATAATTTTGTTTTATGTTTTTAAAGCCTTATATTGATTTATTGTGTTTTCTTAAGTCTGGATCTATTGCTTCGGGGGCGAAAATGGGTGTTTCGGGCGTTTTGAGGGATTTCATGTTGGAAAACCCAGAATACACGGCGTGTGTTTCAGGGGAACACACCGTGTGTTCTTCCCATCTGGGGAAGAATTAGTTCTCTAAATTACTCACCATGTACTTTGAGTACACTCCATGTAGTGGTTTTCATGTGTCCAGTTGTGTCCAAAAAGGACAGAGAATAGTTATTTTTAAGGAGTACATGTCGTGTACTATAAGTACACACAGTGTAGTGACACATGGGAATATGTTCAGGTGAAAAACACACAGGATGACTTTTGGGATTAGTACACATTGTGTACAGTAAAGTACATGCCATGTGTTATTACACTAGTAGACCCCATGTGTCTGGCCATGTGTTCTGGTCATGTACTACTTCATCTTAGTAGTTTTGGGATAACTTATACCCTGGAAGTCAGAATTGGGCTTGTGAGTAGTCCATTCTAATAATTTTTTCACGTAGATAACAATGGTGGTATCCTTTTGACATTTAGAGGTCATCTAAGTGGTGTTTTGGGGGGTTTCTATCTAAATGGAGTGGTTCTTCCTCCAGTTATCGAGTACAGTTGACACCTGAGAGTGAGACCTGGCGTGGATGATAGGTTGGGTGTTCAGAACAACTTCGTTGAGACATTTAATATTATATGAGCTATGATATATCTCCCATAACATATGCTTTATAGGACTTTCCCCTTGTGAAATGTTCACTTTTGGCCTTTGAGGCCGTGATACTGGGCACTTCCAAGGATCCCCAGAGGGATGCCTTTAATTGTGTACTAACCTAGAGAGTACCTTATAGGATCTCTCTCCTATTTTTCCTTTGAGGGGACCCATGTTATGTAATGCTTATTTTTTACTTAGTTTAAGGATCCCGTGTAGGATTCCTTCACTTGTGTTTACCTGGAGGTTCCTGAGTATGATGCCACTTTAGTGTTTGACTTAAGGGACCCAGCGGGTGGCCATTGTTTGACTGACCCTGAGTTGTTACGTCGGGTTTGGGTAGAGATGAGGATATGGTATCCCCAAGAACCTTTTATAAACTGGTAATCACTTGGGGCTATAGATTTATTGTTGGGTTGGGCGTTCGGGCCACCCTCTCTTGTTTGTTTATATATGACTTGGTTTGCTGATGCAGTAGTAGTTACCAGAGGTGCTTCTTGGTTGGTGGATGTTGATCCTAACTCGAGGCATCTTTATTATTTGTTTAGATGCCTACTAAGCCTTGTGTTCCTGAGTAGATGTGTTTTGTTTGTGAATATGGTTATTTTCCATGGATTTGTTTCCCATGTTTGTTTTGATTTGACCGTTTCGTCTAGCCTTGATTGTTAAGATTCTTGTTTCCCATACCTAGTGTTGTTAGGATTGAGTGATTTTATCAGACATGTTTTGATATGATGTAGACTATTATCCAAGAAGTTATTGGGGTTTACTTTGGTTTCCATATATATATTTTTGCATGATTACTTTACACGGGGCTACGGGAACCTGGTGTAGTGAGACCATAGGGGAAATTGATGTTGAGGGCTTTCCCAGAGTGTCTGTTATAATTATCACGTTGTGAGACTATAGAGGGTATTGACGTTGAGTGCTCCCTCAGAGTTTCTATAGTTAAGTTACGAGACCACAAGAGGAATTAAGTTTGAGTACTTCCTCAGAGTGTTTGTAGTTTACCATTAATTGACTATAGGGGAAATTGACGGTGAGTTCTTCCTCAGAGAGTCTTTGATTACACATGACTATAGGGGTAATTGACGGTGAGTGCTTCCTTAGAGATTATTCATTATATCCTTCTTATAAGCTGAACTAGATGGGTTAAATTGTGAGTAATTCCCAGAGGGTTGATTGTGTTTGATTGGTTGAACCAGAGGGGTTAGGCTATGAGTACTTCCCAGAGGGTTACTTGTTTTTTTTTAGCATTCTCAGAGCTATATTTTCAACATTGGTCAAAGAAAGTACATATAGATGGGATTAAGGACCCAAAGATAGACTTAATGATACATGGATTGGCTAGCATGACATCCAACTGAATAACCTTGCATAGGATGTTCAGAAGATCAGGAATATGGTCCAAAGGATCGACTACTGATGTGGTTTCTTGTTATTTAATTCACCTAATCATGAATATTAATATTTATTTATATGTGTATAGGTATGGGACTATATATGTGTATGTATATAGATATGGAAATCCATGGTGGAACTTTCCCAGTTGATAGGGATTACATATCTTGAGTTCGACGGTGGTTGCACATTTGGGTTACTTCCTTTTGTTGTGTTCCAGCTAGGCTGAGCACATTGTTATTGCATACACTTTTAACAGCACGGTTATAGGTTTCTTGTCGGGGTTCCCAACTGAGATTATTTCTTACCCCTGCATGTCCACCTTGCTGTACATGTAGACCTTATGTCTAAATTTCTGGTTGATCACGAGTTGCATGATGGATATAGATGATGCCTAGTGTTGCATGATCGAGCGGAGCTGCTCGAGAAGTTCTACTGATCGGGTTGGTGCAGTTCGACATTGTCTGAAGATCAGGTATGTGGGTTGGCTTGGAGTTAGTAGTTGAGCCCTATACTTTTACTTTCAGTTTCTTTTGTACTTGTATTTGTATGGTTGGCCCAGTGGGTGATTGGTGTTGTTTTGTATTGTATAGTTGTTTGGGATTTTACAAAATTTTACTACTACAACTTCTTCTATTTAAGTTGTTTTCTTCTTTCGCACTCTGTTTACTTTACGGTGTGTGTGATACATAGTTATTTCCATTGTTTTCTTACTTTGGAATGAGTTCATAGTCTCCCCACTATCACACCCTATGCCCTTGCTGTTATTCGGAAATCTCTGGCGTACAGGGAGGCGCGCTTGAGGTCTTGTGGTGACCTGGGCTCAGAGCATCGGTTTAGTGGCTTCCGATTCAGGACATTACAAATTACATGTAGACGTTGTTGGTGGTGGCCTACTAAGATTTTATCCCACCCCCAATTTAGTCCACCCTTGGCACCCAAGAATATTATGTTGCGGTATTTTTTGGAAAGGGTAAAGGCTCTTTTATATGTTGATGACTTTTACTTCTTATATAGAGCTTCGGAGTAGAAGATCAGGCATAATCTCAAGATGCTCGTAGAGTTAATTTTGTTCTTTTAGCCTTTTGTACTACTATATATCATACTTATTACTTGTTTCCTATTTTCTATATTCTACCATTACATGAATACATATTCTATCAGACACTTCATATGAGTCTTTTGGTTATGTTGTTTTGTTGTTTAGTCTTCCACTATTATATTTTTATACTTCTGTTATTTACTATATATTTTTGTTGTATATGATTATGCTACTTTTTATTACTAATTTCATCTTCTGCATACTCTAGAATGTGGTTATAGTCTCCCTACTATTCTACCATCACACCCCCACTGCTAGTCGGCATCCCCCAGCATGTGGGGAGACACACCAGGGGTCATGTGGCCAACTGGGCTTGGGGAACGGGTTAAGTGGCATCTAGGTCTGGGATGTCACAAAGTGGTATCATAGTGGTTACTTTCTTACTTTAATATTTGGAGACAACAGAATGGATATTGGGAATGCTTATAGACTTGGTCACAATTCGTTATTGGGCGTCGCAAACCCATGTACGGGGTAAAATCCAAGTTTTTGGAATTGTCATTTTTGTTCTATTTATGATTATTACTATTGATATCATTTCATCATTGGGTGATACACATAAATTGTGATGTTATTGATATTGATGCTATTGTAATTATTATTTCATTACCTTAACCTGATGAAATGAGGGATATGTATTAGAACATGCATCACAATAAGCACAATATGGATAGGCCATGTATTTTTTCCATGCCACATTTAAATTTTAGCAATAATTGCCTATTTTTTATTTGTTGTTCCCTCTCCTATATATAAAATTGTGTTGAACCTTATTGAAGAGTTTTTAAATTATACTATTGTGTGATTTTAGTGGGTTCCACTCTTTGATTCATAAGGTGTGTGGGCCCTTATAGATCAGAAAATGGAATTCCTGCTAGCTCAACCATTTAAAGGCAGTATAATTTTATAGATAAGTACAATTTAAATGAAAATTACATCCAAGTAAATGCCAAATTTTGTTTCGCAAGGTGTATTGGCCCTTATGGATCAGGAAATGGCATATAATTAGATTTGTCCTGTTTAAATGTTTAAAATGTTTAAAATGTTTAAAATAGAACATTTTCAAGTGTTAAATGATTTATAACATGAGAACAACCATATTGCACATGCCTTATAAAGAAATCTGACCCAAAACTAGCCTTAATAGTGGTTGGTGGGTGTTTCTTCATTGGTATAGACTATTATGGTCTACTCCATCATCTAGAACTGGATTTTGATGAAGTAGAAAGGTGTTATCATTATAATAGGAAGGCTTTAGTACCTATAATAGTCTCTCAAATCAAAGATTCTAAATTTATTGAAACCTTTTTGAGATGTTTGTTTATCATGGTATCATTATTCCACCATAAAATCCACCATTCATGCGTCCTGAAGGTGGAAACGATCATGTTCCTTGAGGTGGTGGTCCATGAGATTCCATTTGTTCCTCCTATTGATCCACCTTCAGCTCCTCATCTTGTTCTAGATATGGGTTCCAACTCCATGTTTTGAGAGGGTTTCATGCATATGTATCATAACATTCAAGGAAAAGTGCGACCTGCCAGGAGTATGGAAGAGTTGACTCGGGAGTTTCAACAACAGCATCCTCATACTTTTTGCGGGGATGGAGGTCCACTTGATGTTGAGTCTTGACATGAAGAAATATTATCTATATTTTAGCATCTAGAGACACCTCCAGAGAGGAGGGTCAAACTAGCTGTTTACATGCTTTAGGATTTATCCAACAGGTGGTGGGATGTCATCACCCAGGAAATCCATCATAGAGAGATGGTATGGGCCAACTTTCATGTCATATTCTACAACTACTTATTTCCCCATAATCTAAGGGATGATAGAGCTAGAGAGTTTATGAATCTATAGTAGGGGACCATGTTGGTTATGGAATGTTCATCATGTTTTACTGAGCTATATTGTTTCACTCCATCTCTAGTTGTTGATGATTTTATTGCTGTTAGACAATTTTAGGATGGGTTGTGTTACGACATCTGATTGCAAGTCAATGTGATCAGGCCAAAGACTATTTCTGAAATCATCAACCATTCCATAATTACAAAGAAAAATATAAGGGATAGTGACAGTGTGATCCTGGGAGTTTCAGAATCTAAGGCTTCTAGTGGATCTTCTTCTGGGAGAAAGCAACACTTTAAGACTACTCATGGGGGTATTAGTGGTTATCCACCTTTTATAGGTAGTTCCTCTATCTTTCACCAGTATAGAGAACTAGGTAACTTCAAGATTTAGTGTCCACGAGATCCGATTGAGTATAGACGACGTGGTAGGATGGGACATCTCCACCATTTCTACAGGAATTTTCTTCCAGTTCCAAGCGAGTAGGGATCTTCACCTACTCCTCAGTGTGAAGCTAGGTCAGTAGGATCATGACAGTTAGGTAGCTCGAATACCACCATCCATTCAGGATGAGGTGGTAGTTGAGGAAGAGGTAACCATACATATGATTCTCAGCATCAGCAGAGAGGGCTTGCTCAGGGAAGCTTGGCATTGACTCAGAGTCACGGTACAGGCTAGTTACATGTAGTCTGGCATACGCCATAGGAGTAGAGATATATACCATCTATTGTACAAGGTACTATTCTAGTATCCTCCACTTTATTGTACACTATTTTTTATACAGGCACATATCACTATTTTATTTCTGAAGAGCAAAGGTGTTTTCAAGTATATATTTTAGGTTGGGATATCATTAGGTACTTGTTAGGACTTTATACATACCTTGCACAGATTTCAAGAGAAGGTATGGTCTCAATGAGTAACTGGTTATTCCTTTTAGACTCACGAACACACCTACTATATTTGTGGAGATTATGAACCAAGTTTTCCACCCATATCTGGATTCATTTTTGGATGTATTTCTGGAAGATATCTTAGTGTGTTCATGAGCCATACATGACCATGCAACCCATCTTGAGATCATGTTGAATACACTAATAGAGCATCATCTCTATGCCAAGATTAGTAAATTCCACTACAATATTGATAAATTCCACTTTCTATGTCATATCATCTCAGAGTCAGGAGTTTCAGTTGACCTATAGAAAGTGAAAGTTGTGGTTTCTTGGTAGAAGCCCAATAAAAAATTTGATAGCTAAAGTTTCTTAGTAATTTCTGAATATTAAATATTCTTCATTCAAGATTTATCATTCCTTGAATTTCCACTTATTGGATTGAAAATTAAGGATGTGAAATTTGAATTTCTGGAAGCTTATGACGCAACCTTCCAAGATTTGATGAGCAGACTAACTTCAATGTCGATACTGATTTTTTTGGAGCTAGGCATGAGTAAAATAGTTCACTTTGATGCATCAGGTGTTGGGATTATATATGTTCTGAAGTAGGACAAGGGATTCATTATGTATGGTTCTCTTTAGTTGATTCCTCATGAGTGGAACTATCCAATGCATGACCTCGAACTCCCTATTTTTTTCATGACTTACGCTATTAGAGACACTATTTACTAGGAGATCATTTATGGTTTTCACTGACCACAAAATCTCAAATACATATTCATGCAGTGGAATCTAAATCTCAAGCAGTATAGGTTGGTCGAGTACCTATAATCATATAATTTTGATCTTTCCTACACTCCAGGGAAAGGGAATTCAGTAGTTGATGATCTGAACCTAAAGATTCAGACACATGATATTCAGGAATCTAGTGATGAATAGAAGATTATAGCCTTATTATCATAGATGGACATTGAGTTTTAGGAGGAATGTGGTCAAAAAATTCTCGTAGACTTAGCAGTGACATATGATATTCTAGAATGAGTAAGGTTGAGACAACTATCTGGTCCTAAAGGTCTTTTCCTATGGGAAAGTGTCTCTGATAAACATAACTCTTCTTATTGTATAGTCTATGGGGATGACACTATATTGCTTCATGGGTGTGTATGGGTCCCAAAAGACCTCATAGGGGAGCTGATTATGGATTTCCATGCCTCATCATGGGCGGTGCGCCCTAGTTTCTCCAAAATGTATCGAGATCTATGACCCCAATACTAGTGGCCCAACATGAAACATGAGATATCAAGTTTTATCACGTGATTTTCCACCTGTCAGTAGGTGAAGGAAGAACATCAATATCCAGTAGGGATTCTTAATCTATTGTCCATTCCTGAGTGGAAATTAGATGTTGTTTGGATGAACTTTGAGAATGGTTTACCTAGATCAACTCATGGAAATAACGCAGTGTGGGTTGTCATTGATTGTCTAATGAAGGTCACACACTTCTTACCTATATAAGAGACCTTCTTGATAGACAAGCTAAGGAGGATATATGTCAAAGAGTTGGAACTTTTTCATGTAGAACCTTGTTCTATTATTTCTAAAAGAGTTTTTCATTTCATGTCATGGTTCTGGCAGGGTTTACTAAGGGCCTTGGGTATGTAGGTACTTTTGAGCACAGCCTATCACCTGAAAACCAATGGACATACGAAGCGTACAATTAAGGTGTTAGAGGATATTATCTGTGCATTTTTTTCAAATTTAGGTGTTCCTAGGAGAAACAAATTCCCCTAATATATTTTTATTATAAAAATAGATTTTAGGTAACCATTGAGATGGATCCCTATTAATCCTTGTATGGTATTCTTTTTCACTCACTTATGTGTTGGATATAGGTAGGGGAGGTAGGTCTGATTGGGCCTTATCTCATATAATATATTTTAGAGCAGGTCCAGTTGATTAGGAAGTGTATGTTGGAAGATCATTCTAGATAGAATTATTATTCCAATAGACATTAGTGACCTCTCAAGTTCAAGTTCAAAGATCAGTTTTTCTTAAAATTCATTCCCATGTTGGAGAATAATTGTATTTGGAAGCAGGGTAAACTATCACTGAGATTTATTGGACCCTTCAAGGTTTTGAAGTAGATTGGAAGAGTGGATTACCAGTTGTAACATCCTCATAGATACTGGTCTATTATTTATTTCTTTCATGTATCTCAACTTTTCTGATACTATCCGGACCCATCGCACATCTTTCAGCCCGATGAGGTTGAGCTGGAAATGGATGCTTACTTTGAGGAGTATCTAGTGTGTATTGTTGATCGGAGCATGAAGAAACTCTGAGGTAGGTATGTTCCTATCATGTGTCTACAATAGAAGCACGACCGATTATAGGATAAGACCTGGGAGCAGGAATATGATATACGATCTCAATGGATGAAACTCTTTGCTGACCGTACCTCTTTACCCTTAGAAGGAAAACTCTGGTATGAGTTGCTATAAAAAGGGGAGGTTGTGATAATCTAACTTTTGAAAAAAATTATGGATCATTGTTTTTTCAATTTGAATCCTTTTTTAAGCTTGTAAAATGTGTATTATGGCCAAATGAAGGCCCAGGGATCATCTGGGGATGGTTGGGAGCCTAGAGGTCCGAAAAATAGGGTAGTAGGTTGGGCCACACAGTTAGTGTAAACTGTGCAACCCAGGCCGCATGATTTATGTAAACTATATGGTTGTAGATCGGGGCACCTGCAAGTCTACATGGTTTTAAAACAACTATGTGGACCTAAGAACACTACCATTTTGACCTACTGTTGTTTCGAACAAATTGGATCTGCATGGTTTGTGCACGGTTTGTAAACCGTGTGCAAAAACCATGATATCCTAGTTTTGGAGTAAAATAACCATTTTTTCTCTCTCTCAATGTAAAATATAATTTTTTTATTTATCCTACCTCCAGTTGAGAGAATATTGTATTTCTCCTCTTACAGCTCAAAAAAAACCCTCCAAGAGTAGGCCTTGAGCTTGAGTCTTCATCTGGTATCTAATACTGGATCTGTTAGAGGTGTTGGATCCCTTGAGGTGAGCTCTACTAGTTTCTCTACTCCTCTCTCTATTCTTCTTTTGATCCTTTATTCTATTTGTTTTTAGGATTATGATACCTATTTTCTACGTGTTGGACTGAAACTTAGATCTCTTCCAACATTCATTGAATCTGAGGTCGATATCTAGTGAGGCTTCATCTATGGCCTTAATTTAGATGGTCACATAGTTTTTCATTTGTGTTTTGGTTATATTGTACTTATTCTATCATTCCATGAGTAGGACTTTGCCGAGATTCTTAATTGTGTTGGTTCCTTCATGTCTAAATGACCCTAGAACCTTTATATAAGTGAATTAGTTTTTGTTTTGGGGTTTAGATATCAACCTTACGCGATATGGACACCCATAGGTGTGCCACCTTGAAATTTTCCATTTGGGCCAAATGGTTCAAAATTCGTGGAACCCATTTTATCTCTCATCATGGCTTTTAATTGAAATAGCATTTGAATAATGTGTAATTGATGTTTACCAAGGTGTCTCAATGTTTCTTAGCCCCTTTTTATTTGAAATTTTCCAAATGGTAATGTGAGTATTTGACCTTAACCCTTTTTCCATGACACCTTTTCCTTAAAATGAATTTTCCATGTTATGAAAATTGGATGGTTGGATTGCATAGGTTGGATAGTGTAATATGGATTAAATATTTAAAATGAATAGGTTTTAATGGAATGGTTTCAAGGGTTTACATGGCCTTTCCCTTATTATGATTTATTATAAAGGCATTATATGAATTGGTTTGTTTTTTAAATGAGCTTGATATAAGGATGGTAAGCTCATGCCCTTGACCGTGATTTATATAAAATGATAAATTATAGGTGGGATAATTTGACTGGTTTGATCTATGTATGAACGTGAATGGGTGGGAGGCATTCTTACCCCATGCCAGATTTATATATGTATATAGGTGGGAGGCATTCTTATCCCATTCTAGCTTTATATATGTGAATCAGTGGGAGGCATTCTTACCTCATGCGAACTTTATATACGTATATGGGTGGGAGTAATTCTTACCATATTCTAGATTTATATATGTATATGGGTGGGAGGAATTATTATCCCAAGCTAGATTTATATATGTATATGGTTGGGAGGAATTATTACCCCATTAAAGGTTATTATATATACATGTGTGGATGGGAGGCATTCTTACCCCACGCTAGATGATGATCTATATATAAAAACTTATATATGGTGACTTAATCAAACATATCAGCCTTGGGATAAAGTTGGTAGACCTACTAGGTGTCCTTTAGGTACCTGAGTGGGAGGTTATTTATTTGTTCAGAACCCTTTTACTCACCTGCTTATTATTTCACATGGTTTACTTATGAGCGCTTAGTCAGATTACATATAGACACCATTGGTGGTTGCCTACTCAGATTTTATCTCACACCCTACTCAAGATTCCCTTGGCACCTGAGAATATTATGTTTCTAAAGGTTATGGAAAGGGTAAAGGCCCTTATATAGGTTGATGACTTGTACTTATTAGTTGGAGATTAGGGCCAGATGATCGATCTTAGGCTCGAGATTCTTGTGGAACTACTTCTGTTTTTTTTTTACTTTTGTACTACTGTATAGAATGCCTATTTCATGTTTTCTATTTTCTCTGTACTAGAATTCCATGCATAAATATTGTATCAGACATTGCCTATATGGATTCTGGTTATGTTATTCAGTTGTTCAGTCTTCTGTTGTTATTTATTTATGCTTCTGTTGTTTATTGTATTTGTCTGTTGTATATTCTTGCACAATTATTTATTACCTATTGTATCTTCTGCATACTTTGACATGGGTTTATGGTCTCCCCATTTTTCTACCTTCACACCCCACTGTTATTCGATATCCCCTAGAATATGGGGAGATGTTCCATGGATCATGTGGCCAACCGAGCTCGAGGAACGGGTTAAGTGGCATCCGGGTCTGAGATGTCACACATCGCTTGCTTTATCACCCCTTGTTAACTTTGGTCATGGGAACCCTGGTTCTAGGGTAGGATAACTGAGATAGGATGGGATCCCTTTACACTTTTTATACTAGTGTAGTATGTTTCCCCCCACTGCCTAGTGATGTGTTACTAGACCTTTCTTATAGATGCTATTGAATTATGTTTGCGGTTAATTTGCCTCAGAATACATATGGTATATCCCAATACACTTATTCTTTGATTAGTAGATTCAAATAGGGGTTCCTCTAGCTTCTTTAGATTCTCATTATTACTTGATATGTGTGGTTCTTAATATCAGTTTATTCTATCTTTTTTTTGTATCCATGACATTGTTCCTTTAGGTATTTCTCTACTTATTCGTGTTGCAAGTGTTATATTTTCTTAAAACCTCTTTAAAATGATTTTAAATGAATTTTTTAAATTGTAACAATGGTGGTGTTAGTCCTTAAATGTTTTCTAAATTTACTATTTTCATTTAAATAAAATGAAAATAAAATTTTAGAGATCATTTTTAGAAATTATTTGGATTTATATGTTTTTTTCTAAAAACCTATCTTTAAATAATCTTTTCAAGCAAGAACTAAATGGATGTTTATTTTAAATTTTATACATGGGGTTTGATTTTTATTTGGAATTTATACCGATATTTATCACAAACCAATCTATCATTTCAGATTCTATCATTATATAAGATTCTAGCCTCACTCTAGAGCATTGACTAATTTTGGGTACCTGACATTAGTTATTTATTTTATCATGTTTTTCTTGTGGTTCCCATTACATAATTTTATAGGTATTTTCCATTACTTTTTATATAATTTATGGTGTGTATCCCTTTAAATTATTTACATTACCAATGTAGTCTATTACTGTACTATATGGTTGGAAGTATATTGATATTTTGGTGGCCAGTAATAGAAATTTTTGGAAGACTTTAAGTAGGGGAGGGTGTTAAAAGGGTGATATGAGAGTTTGTATTTTCATTTATTTTTATTTATTTTCTAATTTATACTTATTTGATTTGGTGTGTATGTATGATATATGTATGGTTCATGCTGGTTTTTGTTAGATTTTAATGATTCTCTTTCTTTGATTCAAGGGAAAAATTGTTCCCATTATTTATATCTGATTCTTGGACACTTATTATCATCCCGTGGGGATTTGGAATTCCCATCGAGTATATCATGGGCTCATTTTAGAATTTTATGGATGAGAGGATTTGGTTGGTTCGTGAAAAATGGTATTAGAGTCTAGGTTATCTGGTTAGATCCTAGTTTTTTTGAGTAACCATTATGTTATTTGGGGTTTCATGGTGGGATCAAGTTACAAATGATCAGTGGGATTTAGGAGGCTTATTATGAATGGATTCATGATCACCACAACTCATTGGTAATTGAATTTTGAGTAAGAATTTTATTTGATTACTATTTATCATTTATTGATCCTAATCAAAATCATTGAATTTCCTTGGGGTGGGATCGGATTTTTGGGCTAGAAATGGAATCATGATTAGCGACATGAGGTTGGGTTTCATAGCCTAAGAAACCAAGAAGTGACCAAATTACCAATCTTTAAACGTCTTATGAATTGTTCTATGGCTACCCTATAGTCCCTCACACCTCATGCCCAATTCAATCTTGGTTTGGTATCCCATTTAGTTTTTATTTAGGACACCCTTGAATGATACCCATGATAGGGGTGAATTCATGAGGGGTTTTGTTATATATCATCTTGTGATCTAAAATTTTGGTGTGATTTGGGTTGTGTGTTTATTTTAAAAAAAAATGGGAGAAAATTGGAAATTTATTTTTAGGAAATATTTCGAAAATGATTGAATTTATTTTATAACCTGGGAAGTGTTTTGATTTGAAAATATAATTTAGAAATATTTTTAAAAAGTGGGTTATTTTGAAAAATGGGCTTTTGTTTCTTTTTTTGGCCTTATAAAATAAATGGTTTTAAAAAATAGGGTATTTAAAAATGTTTTGAAAATGGAAGTTAAGTTTCTCTTTTAAAATTTGATGTTTTAAATTTTAGAAAAAATGAATGTTTTAGAAAATATATCATTTTTAAATGGGGTTCAATGAAGTGTAGTATTTTATTGGTTTCATTATTTGGATTTATCCCTTAGTTTGGTGGGACTTCTTGGTTGAGAATATGATACATCAACTAATTAATTTCACGATTCATGTTATTTGAATTATTCCTCCCAAAAAGCTCATATAAAGGATAGACTGTCTATTTCTAGTGATGATTCTTCAAGTGATTCCCTTCTCTGTTGGGTCAAGTTATTCTAGACAGGGGCCCTACTTGGACTTGGAATCAAGTGGTAAGTTCATATTCGTAATTGATAATGGATTTGGATCTAGATTTATAAATTCATTTCCTTCTATTCATATGGGGTGGTTTAGGTTTTTCAATAGTGTGTGAGGACATATGTTGGTGTTATATAAATTTTTAAGTATTTGGTTTTTAGGCATGGTTCTTTGCCTTGGTGGACCTCTTTTTTTAGTAGAATTAGAGATGGTGAGATCATTTTGATGTATATTGGATCCAATTTTTTCTTATATGATTTGGTAAGAGTTATTATGGGATTTTTTTGGTTTATATGGTCCCTATTCATTGGTGATGATCGTGTTTTCTATCAGTTTTTTCTCAGAGATGGAAAATCAGGAGTTTTATTTTTGGATGGGTTGGCCATGTATGATTTTGGGTCACTTCTTGGGTAACTAGAAAGAGTGGGATTCAGAAATTTGAGAACCTAAGAGTTATTATTATTTTTTGGTTAACCATAAGATGGTTTTACAAATTTGGGGTCCTAGTTTACTAGTTTACGTAAGGTAATTTTGCTTTAAGGTCCACACTGGTCATTTTATTGAGAGTTATTATATTTTATCATCTATTGGGTTAGTATGTTTGATAGAGGTATTGTGCATTATTTTGGTGTTTAGTAGAATTTTTAATCTCAAGATGATGCATCTCTTGGAGGGTGGGTGTTTTTAGCCCACCAATTTAGATGAAATCTAAATAGTGGGGATACCTCAGAAGATCTATGTAACGCCCCGACCCCAGTTACCCAGAGTTGGTGCATTATTACATAACATTGGCATGATCACAAGAAAGATCAAATATCGAAAGACTGATTGGTTTAGTAGCCTTGGAAACACTAGATATATTCATAAGTTTTACATTACATCATAAAATGAAAAACTACTACAACAACATAATGTCTCCATAATCCACACTCATATCCCCGCATAATATCCCTGTAGGTCATTCATAATTTACTTCTTCACTTCCTGGGAAAAATAAAACATATAAAAGGGGTGAGCTCGAATGCCCAGTAAGGATAACAATATAACGGAAACTTTCATAAATAAGAATAAACTTTTAAGGCAATGTATAACTAAAACAAAAGCCTTTCAAACATGAACTTTCAACATGGTATGGCATGAATAAAATGAAATAATTCCATTTACTTACTCACATGGATATTCTACTAATCGAATAATCACATGCAAAAATCAATAACCACTTTCATAATGTTGGAATGCATAATGCCAGACTATCATAACCACATAGTCAAGGCCTCGTGACAAGACTACAAATAATATTTTGTCAAGGCCTTGTGCCAAGACACTAATTTCTCTCATGAGACCTACCGATGCATCGAGGAGCTATAGCGGGCTCCACCCGTCACTTATTAAGTCCAATGCATTCCCATATGAAAAGGTTTAAACATAACATAAACATTCGTATTAAAACTAGCATACGAAATGTCAATACTTTCACCATAAACTATGAATGGTATAAAAATAGCACATCCACAGTCAAACATATCACAAAACCTTCAATACAATATAGAAGTTTTGTATCATAATAAATCAACTTCAAATAATCTTAAAATCCATCAAAGGATGCTGACATAGATGAAATCAAAATTCTTTTTAAAGAAATATCTCCTTTTATTTTGAAATCATTTAAGATACATATAAAATAAAACATTTTCTTTGAAAATATTCTTATAAGCTTGTAAGATAAGCTTTGAAGATTTTATAACGGCGGAAAATAGCCGCACCCGCCGTATAAGTTAAAAAACATTCTTACCTTAATTCTGTCGAAAAGGTTAAAAAGGACCTTGTTTTGAAAACGACCGAAAGATTCCTTTATAAAACACTTATAAAAGTCAAAAAGGGTATAAATGACTTTAACTCATATTCTAGTAAATAGTAAAAATGTTTTGAAATGCATTTTTAAGAAACATGGATGTGGATGATAAAGAGATCCCAGTAGATTATTACGTATAAACAACCTTGGATAATGAAGAGGTTGTAAAGTAAACCCTTACCTTGTACTTTTCCTTGGTTGGGGTAGGTTAAAATCATGTATAATGGTGAAATAGTTGTTATTAAATTATACAAGAATCATATATATTAATATGATATCATATATGATCTTTTAACATTGATTTGTTAATAATATCTTAGAATTATCGTCGTTTCGGGAGTTAACTTACTCATTTTCTTTTATATGTTTTGTTACATAAGCCATGGTTGTTGTATCTTATTCATATCCATAATGATATCCAGTCCTTAAACATCATTTTTAAATCATCAAATGATAATTATACTTGAATGGATACGATGGAGAATGAATCTCATCGCGTTCGTGGAGACGGTAGTCCGTACGTACGCACGAGCGACAATATCATTATTTTGATATTAAAATAATATATAAATGGATGGTATATCATATATACAGAATCATTAACATGTTATATTTATTATTTACATGAGTTACACATCATTATTATACCCATCCAAATAATATTATATTGAATAACAATTACACCACGACATGGAGACGGTAAGCCGTACGTACGCACGTATGGTGACATGTTATTCAAAGGGTGGATAGAATACTGAATATGATTGTACCATATTTATAATAACATCACAGTATATGTGAGATACTGGAGTTATTATTTTAGAATGGTAAGAACAAAGGAAGAAGAAGTGGAAGAAGAAATGAACATGGAGAAGGGTGGTGAAATCATTACCTCTTCTTCGGGTTCTTCCTTTTGATTTGATCAAAAGGGCTCCTTAGGTTGGCTTTCTGATCAAACTAAGGCCTCTAGGTTGTAGTGAGGGATGTTGGGAGAGTATTTGGGCAGAGTTTGGCCGAACCAAAAGGCTTTGAAGGTGTGAAGAAATGAGAAGGAGGAGTGCCCTTTTATAAGAGGGGTGAGGGGCACCTTTGGAAAAGCTAGAAATATTAATTTATAATAAATTCATATTCGGTTTCTAATGGCTCAAAATCTTATTATTAAAAGGTTAAGGTGGGTATAGGTCGAAAACCACTCAACCAATAGAATTTAGACAGGTTTGGGTACTTATATTAACCTTATCTTTAAGTATTAACTCTAAGTTAATTAGTTTCACTTTTACAATGTCTCTTTGTATTTTTATATAATATGGTTAATAAACTTACTATATACATCCAAGCGACCCCAAAGTGGTACATTAATGATGAAAATATCATGATATAAGTCTCTTGGACGAACCTTAGATTTTTAGGAATTTAATATCAATTAATAATATAATATTTGTTTTAAGAACTCTTTTATGTCAATTTTGACACTATTCAATAGTTGATTTTTGTGAAACTCATAACAGATTGATTACTTCGAACAAATTCAATTAAATCAATCCTAATATATCATATTATCCTTGAAAATTAGTTTAATTCATTAAAAGTTTCATATTATATTTATTTGGTTATTTATAATATCAATTATTTTAATTTTTCACTATTATAGTAATTACTGCATCATCATTGTGTCATATATAAAATAAATTATTTAATGTCTAAAAATTATAAATAAAATATAATTATGTAGGAAATATTTTTAGCTTTCTAATGAATATTTATAATCTAAAATCCAACATATATAACCCTATTTAACAATTGTTTTTCTAAAAGATATATGCTTGTGTCATTTTTGTATTCATTTTAACTTAATTAAAATAAAGTGTCATTATCACTTATAAGTGGATACATGGGGTCCCCAAATAGACCCAAAGATGATCATGGTCTACCATGTATCAACCAATATGTTTAAGACACGTTTTAGGGTAATTTAGTATTATTATAATATTATTTTTTAACCCTTATTTACCGGATTTACCCTTAACCATGGTAAATAAAATATTTACCGCAGTAATTATTCAAAATGTCTAAAAATAAAAGTTACCTATTTACACAATTTGAACATCCTGATTCCAAATATGGAATCCATTTTCCTAAATTCAAAACACATAAGTGGCAGAAATTAATTTAAAATTAATTCCCGCTGTCAAAACAAAAAGCGTGTTTTTAAGAGATAATAACTATCAAAAGATTGACACTTGTTTATGTTCGGTTTAATTGTAAAATTATGTCCAATGAACAACATTATATTAAATGGTAAAAATATATTCTAAATATACTTTAAAACTACTAAAATTCATAATTTATCACTATTAATTATTTTGATTAAAAATTTTGTTTTTAATTAAAATTTAGTAATTTTCACTATTCATCAAAATATGAAAGTTATCCGAAAAGTACCAAAATTTCACCTTAGGCTAAATTAGATATTACGAATCCAAAAATGAAGTCTATTTTGAAATATAAAATATATATAATTTTAAAAAGTAGGTATTACTATTCATATCGGCTAGTTTGATTGGTTGTTAGAACTCGGTGTTGCGTACAACACATGCTATCGCATTATTCAAAGAGAAGCGTACCGTAGAAGCTTGGGATGTTTCATTTTAAATTTTTTATGTCCCCATTTAGTCAAAAAGTTTAAAATATAGTATTTAAAAAGGGTTCACTATTAAAGTTGATAAAAGTGAAATACTGAAAATGAATTTGTTCTTGCATTATATCTAAGAAACTCATAATATGGATTCTAAAATTATAAGGATTATATAAACATTAAAATTTATCTAATACTATTCATAACCTCTTTTGAATGGCTTGTTTGGTAAGTCATGGTGTGCTTGAACTTTGTGTTGCATGTAGTGAAAGTTATTGAATTATTTTGAAGAACTAACACACTATGAAATCTTGGGGTGTTACATTCTCCCCTCCTTCAATAAATTGCGTCCTCGCAATTTGAAATTGTTCTTCGAAAATAAAAGGTTGAAAATATATAATATATTTGTGGGAAACCCCACATCGGAAATTGGGTTACTAAAATTTAGTCTTAATATGAGGAAAAGAGAAATTAAAGGGTCACCACTAAATTATGATCTCGATTAGGAGAACATTGGTGGCAATTTGAGACATATAATTGGAGGAAAAACGTAAATATTTATAGGTAGTGATTGAGGTCATCAATTACAAAAAAGTATAAAATTGAGGTCCTTAAATTCATCAATCTATGATGATTTGAAATACCATCGGTTCAACAAAACATATGGTATTAGGATAACACATTTTTGACGTTTCAAAATATCTTAGTTGAAATCCCACATCGAAAAATGAATTAATGAGGCCTCTATTTAAAATAAAGAGTCGAAAGTATGAAGATTACCGAAAATAACACATACTAGGGTTCCATGTAGTAAAATATGGATATGGAAGAAAAATCTAACCATCAATTACCTGATGGAGAGTGGTAGAGAACATGGCTATGAAAAGGCCAACAATCCCAAAGCCATAAATTAGTGATGATTTAAGGTACCATCTAGGAAAACATTTTTGTTCTAATTTGCTTTTCTTAATATTGAGGAATTTTTTATGAGATTGGCTAAGATCATATAGAGATATACTTACTTTATAATTAGAGTTTTATCCATTAATAAATTTCTACCACATACTCATCTTTCACTCTAGAAGATAATAGAATGTAAAAAAATTCTATTTACACTATTCGTATAGGGTTCCAAAATAAACGAATTTATAATTCATCTAAAAAATCTTTTAATAAAAACTACATTATTTAATCTAGGACATCTCGTGGGTCAGTGGTAGGTGATACACCCTTGTCGCCCTTCGGTTGCGGGTTCAAGTCTCGCAGCCTTGCCGGACGCGACGGGTTGCCGCCCGACCTCCGGGTTGTCCTTTTATGGAAATCCAAAATAATCCAAACTAGAACTATCCAAAATACTTCTATCCAAACTCGCAGTCCAACATTTATAAGGAAGTTAAACATAATATAGATCCTTTTTACCCCGTAATAGCATATGAATACCTTCATCATGTATTACCATATTCCTTATTGATTACATTCATGTTCCCTTATTCCATATAGAATGCTGGATATACTTCATTAATCCAAAAATGTTTTAAAACCCAACAATGATGGAATATACAAATCATTAATCAGCTTCAAGGTAGTCAATAATATCCAATATAATTTATCCAAATCAATCATGTATTATTCTAAAATCACCACCTCGGTATCTGAACCATATTATGGTTTATCTTTCTCTCAACCATATATTTTCCAAACATTTAACCTGCTACTGAGTCACTTTTCTTTGTTCCACACCATCTCAAGTCCTTAATGAAATAGTACTGCAGTACAATCCTTATATACTCCATGATTATTGTAACAAGTACATTGTTGATACAACACTCAATTGACATAATCAACATAAGAACTCTAATCATTCCTCTTCATCTGTGGTAGTATCATAACTTGATTATTATCCAATAACATCATTTGCGGCATAGTCTGATGACTGGGACATAGGTTCGCGTAGTGTCTAGACTCCTTGCAAATGAAGCATTGTACATTTAAAACCATTTTCTTACCCTTGCAGTCACGTACTTTGTGCCCTTTTCCTCCACACTTATAACAAACTCCCATTCCTTTCAGGCAAGTTCCAGGGTGTTTCTTTCCACAGTTACCACATATGGGAAAATTCTTCTTTTCCCTTTTCCCTTTATCCATCTTTCTCTCTTCCATCCTTTTCTTCTCTTGATTCCCTTCAAAGCCATAGGACTCAGTAAACTCTTTACTTATCTTATCAACACATGATATTATTTCTTCATATGATGATAATACATGGGAGACTATTTCTCTTATAAATTCTATCTTAAGACCATGAAAGATATGATCCTTCCTTCTCTTTGAATCATGTGTATTTCTGGAGTTCTCATTCCTTCTACTGGGCGCCATTTCTAAACAATGGCATAAACTAGATCAGTTTATGAATCAAAATACATAATCCCATACTTATAAAACACTTAATATAAATTGAACTATTTATGGATATAATCCATAATCATAAAAATGTTTTCTTTGAGGAAGTATATACTCATAAACCCTTCATAATGATTTGTAAAGAAAATGAGAGTTATCCTAAGCATATCCCCCGGGAGTGTCGTAACCAAGAGTGCAGCAAGGCCCGTTGTCGTGCACCAGTTCCCGTTCGAGTCTAGCTCAAAGCGGTGTTTTCGGGTTTTACCCCTAGGTACATCTGTGCCAGAGCCGCCTCTACCTGCTCGTATCCAGACAGGGATGTATTGCTCGGAAAACTCACAAAATCTCTACAATACCAAAATTCTAGGAAGTTCTTCTATACTAATCCTCAAAGTTCATCTTAGGTCTACGTGTTCTAATCAGAGTTTATCTAAATCTAGCTTCCAAGGTTTGTACTAAACTTCCTCTGATACCAACTGTAACGCCCCGACCCCAGTTACCCAGAGTCGGTGCATTATTACATAACATTGGCATGATCACAAGAAAGATCAAATCTCGAAAGACTGATTGGTTTAGTAGCCTTGGAAACACTAGATATATTCATAAGTTTTACATTACATCATAAAATGAAAAACTACTACAACAACATAATGTCTCCACAATCCACACTCATATCCCCACATAATATCCCTGCAGGTCATTCATAATTTACTTCTTCACTTCCTGGGAAAAATAAAACATATAAAATGGGTGAGCTCGAATGCCCAGTAAGGATAACAATATAACGGAAACTTTCATAAATAAGAATAAAATTTTAAGGAAATGTATAAATAAAACAAAAGCCTTTCAAACATGAACTTTCAACATGGTATGGCATGAATAAAATGAAATAATTCCATTTACTTACTCACATGGATATTCTACTAATCGAATAATCACATGCAAAAATCAATAACCACTTTCATAATGTTGGAATGCATAATGCCAGACTATCATAACCACATAGTCAAGGCCTCGTGCCAAGACTACAAATAATATTTTGTCAAGGCCTTGTGCCAAGACACTAATTTGTCTCATGAGACCTACCGATGCATCGAGGAGCTATAGCGGGCTCCACCCGTCACTTATTAAGTCCAATGCATTCCCATATGAAAAGGTTTAAACATAACATAAACATTCGTATTAAAACTAGCATACGAAATGTCAATACTTTCACCATAAACTATGAATGGTATAAAAATAGCACATCCACAGTCAAACATATCACAAAACCTTCAATACAATATAGAAGTTTTGTATCATAATAAATCAACTTCAAATAACTTAAAATCCATCAAAGGATGCTGACATAGATGAAATCAAAATTATTTTTAAAGAAATATCTCCTTTTAATTTGAAATAATTTAAGATCCATATAAAATAAAACATTTTCTTTGAAAATATTCTTATAAGCTTGTAAGAGAAGCTTTGAAGATTTTATAACGGCGGAAAATAGCCGCACCCGCCGTATAAGTTAAAAAACATTCTTACCTTAATTCTGTCGAAAAGGTTAAAAAGGACCTTGTTTTGAAAACGACCGAAAGATTCCTTTATAAACCACTTATAAAAGTCAAAAAGGGTATAAATGACTTTAACTCATATTCTAGTAAATAGTAAAAATGTTTTGAAATGCATTTTTAAGAAACATGGATGTGGATGATAAAGAGATCCCAGTAGATTATTACGTATAAACAACCTTGGATAATGAAGAGGTTGTAAAGTAAACCCTTACCTTTTACTTTTCCTTGGTTGGGGTAGGTTAACCTCCTGTATAATGGTGAAATAGTTGTTATTAAATTATACAAGAATCATATATATTAATATGATATCATATATGATCTTTTAACATTGATTTGTTAATAATATCTTAGAATTATCGTCGTTTCGGGAGTTAACTTACTCATTTTCTTTTATATGTTTTATTACATAAGCCATGGTTGTTGTATCTTATTCATATCCAGAATGATATCCAGTCCTTAAACATCATTTTTAAATCATCAAATGATAATTATACTTGAATGGATACGATGGAGAATGAATCTCATCGCGTTCGTGGAGACGGTAGTCCGTACGTACGCACGAGCGACAATATCATTCTTTTGATATTAAAATAATATATAAATGGATGGTATATAATATATACAGAATCATTAACATGTTATATTTATTATTTACATGAGTTACACATCATTATTATACCCATCCAAATAATATTATATTGAATAACAATTACACCACGACGTGGAGACGGTAAGCCGTACGTACGCACGTATGCTGACATGTTATTCAAAGGGTGGATAGAATACTGAATATGATTGTACCATATTTATAATAACATCACAGTATATGTGAGATACTGTATTTATTATTTTAGAATGGTAAGAACAAAGGAAGAAGAAGTGGAAGAAGAAATGAACTTGGAGAAGGGTGGTGAAATCATTACCTCTTCTTCGGGTTCTTCCTTTTGATTTGATCAAAAGGGATCCTTAGTTTGGCTTTATGATCAAACTAAGGCCTATAGGTTGTATTGATGGATTTTGGGAGAGTATTTGGGTAGAGTTTGGCCGAACCAAAAGGCTTTGAAGGTGTGAAAAAATGAGAAGGAGGAGTGCCCTTTTATAAGAGGGGTGAGGGGCACCTTTGGAAAAGCTAGAAATATTAATTTATAATAAATTCATATTCGGTTTATAATGGCTCCAAAGATTATTATTCAAATTTTAAGGTGGGGATAGGTCGAAAACCACTCAACCAATAGAATTTATACAGGTTTGGGTACTTATATTAACCTTATCTTTAAGTATTAACTCTAAGTTAATTAGTTTCACTTTTACAATGTTTCTTTGTATTTTTATATAATATGGTTAATAAACTTACTATATACATCAAAGAGACCCCCAAGTGGTACATTAATGATGAACCTATCATGATATAAGTCTCTTGGCCGAACCTTAGATTTTTAGGAATTTAATATCAATTAATATTATAATATTTGTTTTAAGAACTCTTTTATGTCAATTTTGACACTATTCAATAGTTGATTTTTGTGAAACTCATAAAAGATTGATTACTTCAAAAAAAGTCAATTAAATCAATCCTAATATTTCATATTATCCTAGAAAATTATTTTAATTCATTAAAAGTTTCATATTATATTTATTTGGGTATTTATAATATCAATTATTTTAATTTTTCACTATTATAGTAACTACTGCATCATCATTGTGTCATATATAAAATAAATTATTTAATGTCTAAAAATTATAAATAAAATATCATTATGTAGGAAATCTTTTTAGCTTTCTAATGAATATTTATAATCTAAAATCCAACATATATAAACCTATGTAACAATTGTTTTTCTAAAAGATATATGCTTGTGTCATTTTTGTATTCATTTTAACTTAATTAAAATAAAGTGTCATTATCACTTATAAGTGGATCCATGGGGTCCCCAAATAGACCCAAAGATGATAATGGTCGACCATGTATCAACCAATAGGTTTAAGACACGTTTTAGGGTAATTTAGTATTATTATAATATTATTTTTTAACCCTTATTTACCGGATTTACCCTTAACCATGGTAAATAAAATATTTACCGCAGTAATTATTCAAAATGTCTAAAAATAAAAGTTACCTATTTACACAATTTGAACATCCTGATTCCAAATATGGAATCCATTTTCCTAAATTCAAAACACATAAGTGGCAGAAATTAATTTAAAATTAATTCCCGCTGTCAAAACAAAAAGCGTGTTTTTAAGAGATAATAACTATCAAAAGATTGACACTTGTTTATGTTCGGTTTAATTGTAAAATTATGTCCAATGACCAAAAATATATTAAATGGTAAAAATATATTCTAAATATACTTTAAAACTTCTAAAATTCATAATTTATCACTATTAATTATTTTGATTAAAAAAGTTGTTTTTAATTAAAATTTAGTAATTTTCACTATTCATCAAAATATGAAAGTTATCCGAAAAGTACCAAAATTTCACCTTAGGCTAAATTAGATATTCCGAATCCAAAAATGAAGTCCATTTTAAAATATAAAATATATATAATTTTAAAAAGTAGGTATTACTATTCATATCGGCTAGTTTGATTGGTTGTTAGAACTCGGTGTTGCGTAGAACACATGCTATCGCATTATTCAAAGAGAAGCGTACCGTAGAAGCTTGGGATGTTTCATTTTAAATTTTTGATGTCCCCATTTAGTCAAAAATTTTAAAATATAGTATTTAAAAAGGGTTCACTATTAAAGTTGATAAAAGTGCAATACTGAAAATGAATTTGTTCTTGCATTATATCTAAGAAACTCATAATATGGATTCTAAAATTATAAGGATTATATAAAAATTAAAATTTATCTAATACTATTCATAACCTCTTTTGAACGGCTTGTTTGGTAAGTCATGGTGTGTTTGAACTTTGTGTTGCATGTAGTGAAAGTTATTGAATTATTTTGAAGAACTAACACACTATGAAATCTTGGGGTGTTACAATCTAGGTGTTCTTTAAAATTTGTGTCCCTCATTGGTGGTCGAGTTTCACATAGAGATGTCGAGTGTTACGTTAGAATTCACTCAGTGTATTTTAAGGAATAATTCGAGTTGGTTTTTTTCCTTCCATTTAGGGTATGTTCTAGCCTCTCAATATTTCTACCTTCTCCTAAATTTTTATATTATTGGGTACTTGGTCATCTTCCATCCTTTGTTAATGGATTTATATAGGAATAAATCCTTATGGTGGGTAGAATTATCAATCCCATGTATTTTTATTGATTTATTTTATTTTATTTTATTTTATTTTGATTTTTCATAGGTTTATTTGAATTTTGGGATGGAAATTTTTGAGTTTAGAATGTTTTAAAGGGTTTCATGGTTAGCTAGTATAGTTTGAAAATTTGTGTGAAAATTGTGAGTATCAGGTCTGTAGGGGATAGAGCCATTTAGAATGGTATTTCATTGGTTTTATAAACTATATGGGATCAAAATAATAACCATGCAAAGAGGTAGTGGGTGCACAGTGTAAGTGGCACAATTTTCACATTGTTTGTTAAACTATACAGATAAACCATCAGTCCGGCCTGATATTATAAAAAAATATTTTCTTCCCCATTTATTTTTTTCTCCCCATTCTTTTCCCTCACCCATTACACCTATCCCACCAGACTCAATCCCTATCCCTCGTATGAATCCTCCACTTCTATCTACCTCCTCTGTTGTTTCACCCAATTTCTTTTGGTTTCTTTCCCAAATCCCCTAGGTACAGACACCTCTTACATACTCCTTCCTTATTTCTTTAATTTATTCTCTCCCTTGGGTCTCATCACTTTCATAAACACCCTAGGTCAAGGGTTTGACCCTTTTTTTGTTTTCTTCAATTTTTAGGGTTCGTGTGGGTTGCTTCTTCTTTATTTGGGAGTCCATCATCAAAGGTGACACCTTTTGTCTCAAGGAATCTTGGTCCTTTTTTATTTGAGGTACGTTACCCCATGTTTAGGACATAAATTAAATATATATTTATTTATTGATGTTTAAATGTTTTTATTTAATTATTTATTCATATGTGTGAATGTTAAATTGTATTCTATAAAGATTTTGAGGTCGTACTCCTTTTGTATAATTATTTTAATTTTAATTTCGAGTTAAACATGAAAATCTAAGTACTTAAAAAGTGTTAGAATAATTATTTAAAATAAATTAGTATTTTTTAAAATTATTTGACCTCATTTGGGTCTAGAAATAAATTGAAGATCTTTTTATGGCCCTTTTTAGGCCTTAATTGAAAATAAAATTAATTTTTTGAAGGGTTTTTCAAATGAAATTTTTTAAAATTTGTTTAATAATATATTTGGAAATAAATTTTTTAATGGATTTTTGAAATACCAAAAATTTATTTCCAAAAAAACATGATTTTGAATGGAAATTAGGCTTTGGAAAAATGTATCTTGAAATATATATATATATATATATATATATATATTTCTACACACATATATATAGGTACACACATATATGTGTGTGTGTGTGTCTCTGTGTGTGTACAAATTCAAATGAGAATATATGAATTTGTGTAATGGGATATATAGATATATAAAAATGTGTTAGGGTATATGAGTAAAACTATAAAAATGGGGACTTTCTCTTTTTGTTTCTAAAATATAATTGAAAGGCTGGTTTGGAAATTTTATGAGATTTCCATGTGTGTGAGATATATATATATATATATATATCCTCTTAAAACCTATTTTTAATATATTTATATGATTTGTATCCCATGGAGAATGCACTTTACTTTATGTTGCGTGATGGATATATGATCAGGGTTGTTTTCTTAAGAGGGATATAGGGGTCAGGGTGAGTTATTTGATATGGTTTGTGTTCCTTATATTGAATATTCTCATTTTTTGTTCTCTCACCCTTACATTACTTTGATCATGGTAACCCTATTTCTATGGTAGTCTAAATTAGATGGGATGGTCTCCCTTTCCACAAGTTATACTAGTGAGGTATGTTTACCCCCACAAGCTAGTGACATGTTACTAGACCTTTTAGCTAGATGATAGTGAAGTATGTTTGAGTTTAACTATCCTTTTCTACCATAGGTTAGTGCCCATGATAATTATTCCTTGATTGGTATATTAACATAGGGGGTTCCTCTTACTTATTTATATTCACATGTTTACTTAATATGTGTGGAACCTGATATTGGTTTCGTCTATATTTCTTTTTGCATCATGGCATGGTGACTTTCTATATTTATCTTCTTATTCATGATTTAAGTGTTAGTTTTTCCTAAAAACTCTTTAAAATAATTTTAAATTAAATTGTAAAATTGGAATGAAAGCATAATAGGTCATTAAATGTTTTCTAAAGTCACTATTTTCTTTTAAATAAAAAAAAATATAAAGAGGTTTTGGAAATGAATTGGATTTTAATTTATTTATACTAAAAAATAATATTTAAATAATGTAGTTAAAAATATAACTAAATTTAACTTTATTTTAAATTTTATTCCTAGTTTTTGGTTTCTCATTTGCATGCCTAATGAGATTTAGCTCACATATATCCATCATTTTCCTCCAATAGCCCGAAGGCCTTCATTTTTTTATTGATTTTGATAATACACCTTTCAAGGGGTGAGGTGGAACCCTTAAAAGGCCCATAGGGGTAAGTATTACATGGCCCATAGGCCTTAGAGGAATTCATTTCCCGTAGGATTTAAACATTACATACAACCCAGACTAACTACTTAGAACTGCTCCTCCCCAGTATCTTCATCATGAAATCAACTCTCCACCTTTGCATGGCTATTCGTCTAGGCTTTCCCGTTCATGAATAGGCTTGTCCCGATGGAAGGTGTCATACCCTCTCATTCTTGCAATCTGTTTAGCTTCTACTATGGTGAAAGCTCATTGCTCTTCCTCCTTCTGAAGTTTGTTCCTTGTAGGTTGTCTGGTTTTCATCTACACTTAAGATGGCCTGAAGGCCTTGAGGTGGCCCGAAGGCCTTACTGACCCGAAGGCCTATGTGGCCCTAAGTCCTTAAAGGACTCGGGGACCAAATAGGTAGCCCGAAGGGCCAAACGGGGGAATATTCCCGCCTGCTACAGTGCCAAACCTACTACAGTACCTGCTACAGTAACTAGAAATTAGCCTCCTCCTGGATTTGATCTCAGGTCTCTTGGATGTACATAATGAGTCCTCACCAACTGGGCTAAGGATCATGTGCCATATTCATCATTTTAGTTTCAGGATTTATTTCACCTTTTGGCCACTCTTGAGAATGTTGATTGGTTTAGCGTACCTGAGGTTAGTTGTTTAATTTATATCATTTGACTTGTGGTTTCTATTACCTGATTGTGTAGGTCTTTACCTTTAATTTTTATATAATTTATGGTGTGTGTACATTTAAATGATTTAATTTGACCATGTAATATTTTACTACTTTATACGGTTGGAAGTTAGGTGATATTATGGTAGATAAGGATAGGCATTATTTGAGGACATTCTACATGGGAGGGTGTTCGGAGGGTAAGCTAAGAATTTATTTCTATATTTATTATCTGATGTTTATTGATTTTTATATACTCCATTTGGTGTGGATGTATAATATATGGATGGGCCATTCTAGTTTTTCATTATAATTTTTTGTTAATTTTACACTGATTTAAGAAAAAAATCATTCCCATTATTTATATCTGATACCCTGGTTCATGTATCCAGTCCATGGGGATTGGGAATTCCCCTCAAGTAAATCACAAGCTGGTTCAGGTATCTAATGAATGGATGACCCGAGATAGTTCATGACAGTATCCCATGCATTATCTTTGATTTGAGCCTCAGCATGTCTCTATGTGATTGGTTGCACTTGAATGATATCACTATATTTTTCTAGAATTTCTGTAAAACTTATACACTCTTTGAAATGTTTACCAATAAATTGGATGTCTCTTGTGTACTCTACCATAATATTTTTTTTGTTGGTTCCATACATCATACATAGAATTATGACCACCCCACCTATTATAATATCTTGTTGAAAAAGAAAAAAAATTGAATTAATACACATTACAAATGAAATTAAACAATTCTAGAATTTAAGGCATTTATAAACATATACCTAATACAAGATTATCATTGGGCTTTGATGGATTTATTGGATATGGTGGATTAGTATCCTATGGAGAATTGGTAGTCTCTAATGAATTATCGAGATGATTATAAATCTATAAAGTATATTTCATTGGAGAACAAGAATAAAATATTTTCAAGATATGAGAAGTGGGAAATAGTGGAGACATAGAATTGGGTGGGAAATATAGAAATGATAAGGAGGCTTCATAGGATATGGAAAGATTATATGATATATAGAGCCTATGTAAAATGATGGTGAGAGAATAGGTGGGAACATCCTTAGTGCCTCAAGTAGAATAGTGGGATGATAAAGTTTGGTGTACGGGATATGTGGTTCTAGTTCTAGGTGTGATAAAGTATGGTGGGTTCTTTGATTACCTATATTACCACCCGCACTTGATTAGCCATGCTGCTCACCAATATTGGTAGTCTGACTAAAGAATAGTTTTCACCTACATGGTTATTTTTTAAATAAATTTTAAAATGAATAATAAAATTTAATTTAATGTGTTGTAATTGATATATATTTGAATTATTATACTCACTATGGGGAACATAGTTTGTGATCCCTTTTCTCTTACTCATCAATCATTCTCATGCAATCTCTTTTTTATAAATTTATTCCATATTTTCCATATTTTGTATAGGAATGAAATATACATTCTTTTGAAATTCACTACTAATAGGAATGAAAAAATAAGTGGTTTAAAGAAATAATAGATTCATACTAATTGGTAATCCAAATAATGAAAAAGAGCTGACCTTCTGTAACCAAGACATACTAATTGGAAAAGAAAACAAGGCATAAAATATGGACTGACATAATGAAGGCATAAAAATTAGAATTTTAAATATTTCATATGATTTATCATAACTTAATAAATACATAAAATTTTGGAAGTGTTACTTAAAAAAATTATCGTTCTTTTTAAGGACCATTCTTGTACCAAGAAATATATCAAAACATAAATGTATAGTATTTATATAATTAAGATTTTATTTTATTTATATTTTTTATAACTATTATCACTTCTTAAATTATAGTCTTATTTATAAATTTTAATTTTATATCATTTCAATATAATTTTAAGTTAAAGGATTCAGTGTAGTATCAATATATAATGTGAAATACAAAAAAATGTGTAATGTTATTGTATTGTCTTCATCAAATTTTAGATTATGTTAACTTATATTTTTTGATGATATTTTTAATTATATCTTCTAGAATTGATTGATTATTAGGTATTTATTCCCACATGATATGAACAACTTATTATAATCTTGTGATTTTAAATGTATATTTTTTATAGAATAATTTGGAAAGGATAAAAAGAAAGAAGGTTTTTATGCATAAAACATGCATTTAAAAGAATATATTTCTAAAAAAGATGAGATTACTATGATGTTTATAATAATTTAATTGATTTAATGTTTTTTTAAATGTGTTGTGATTAATTTTAGTTCCTTTGATAGATTTACAATTATTCATTGGTTGATTTTATAACTGGAAAGCTACAAATTATTCATATATTCAACATTCTGAAATTTTTGTATTTTAAAATGAAAAGGAACATTTTATAAATAGGAATTGTATAATTAGTGGTGGTTTTATTTTTTTTATAAGCACGACTAAAATATCTAAAGATATATTTATTGTTTTATGTTATAAATTAGTTATAAAGTATTGAGATGTATTTTTATAATATAAAGTCATGTATTATTTTTTATATGTACTAAACTGAGTTTTAAAATAACTCTAGAAATGGAATCATGTAGTTTTACTAATTTAAAGTATTTCTTGAATAGTGTTTAAATTATTTTAATTGGTATATCTATGAATCAATTATTTATGGATATTCTAGAAATAATGGTGAATCATTTATAAATAGAAATCTTGGTTATTTTTCATTTATTTTGAAGAGTTCTATAGTTTTCTTCAAGTTATATTCAAGGGGTAAGTGGTTTGAAATAAATGAAAATCATATTAAATAATAAATCCATGTCTGATTTAGATTTTAATTTAAAAGTTATCATTTACATTACAAATATTATTTATTTAATTCAAATCAATTTGAGTTTGATTTGGTTCGGATTGAGTCTGGTTTGGTCTGGTGGTTTTAGTTTCAAGTATTTTATTTTTTCCAATCAATTATATTTGGGTCATTTTTGTTTAGTTTGGGGTGTTTTAATTTAGTTAAATATGATTTATATTTTTTTTAATTTAGTTATAATTGGTTCATTTTATTTTTATTCTTGTAAGATCAAGTAGAATCAAATTAGTTATATTTGAGTTAGCTCTAGTTTATCTAGTTTATCTGAATTCGGTCCAATGTGGTTTTGAATTGTGAACATTTTAATTATAAGAATCTAAATAGAACAAAAAAATGTGAAAAATATAACGAAATTAAATTAAATTAAATTAATTTAAAAAACGAAAAAAATTAATTGGACCATTTAAATATTTAATTAAATTCAAAACTGCAGTTTTCAAGTTTTTTTACTTCAATTGTTGTATGATATATGTGGTTATAGATGTTAGAATTGAGTGATTCATGTTGCAATATAAATATAACTAAAATATCTTAAAATCATTCAACTATATCCAAAATTTTGTTTACCATTTTCATATTAAAATTTTTACCTAAACTCATTGCAACTATTTGGTTAAAATTGTAGTTTTCCATTTTAGGGTACTTCAGGTTTTTTATGATCGTTGTAGTTATAGATCTTGTAATTTAGTGATACTTATTGATTTATAAAGATAAATATAATATCTAAAAATAAAACATACTCAAATATTTTTTATCATTTACATATTAAAATTTTGAACCAAACTAATAGTAATTGTTTGGTCAAAAATAAAGTTTTAAATTTTGGTTTACTTGGGTTTTTGATAACATATATAGTTATAACTATTAGAATTTAGTGATTATTATTACGTTGGAATGATAAAAAATATAAAAAAAACAACTACACTCAAAGTTATTTTTTCCATTTAGATGTCAAAAATTTTGACCAGAACTCACTACATCCCTTGTGTAGAAATTACAGTTTCCAAGATTGGTTTACATGTGATTTTTCATGATATCTATAATTAAAACTATAAAAATTTAGGCTTTCATATTGAGTTATAAATATTATTAAAATATCTAAAAATAATTCAAATACACTGGAACGTTTTTAACCATTTAGATATTAATAATTTTACTTAAAGTCACTTAACAAAAATATTTGATAGAGAATTGAGGGTTGATACCACAAACTATTGATTCTACATATTACCCACTATTAATTTAGGTTAATAGTCAAATTTGATAATTAAAGTATTTGAGTCATCATATAAAATATATTGTCCAAGCCTAATGGGGCACTGATGGTGCCAATTTCATTCACACTATCATAAAAAAATTAAGATCACTTCAGTAATGAAACTGAATTTTAGTTTTAGTGTATCTTTTAAATAAAATAATTATTTCACCATTGATGATAAAATATATGGCTCATTAATATCCAGGAAAAAACTCATGTCAATAACACTAAATCCATATTAATCAATAAATTTTCATTATAATATAACTAAATCAAAACACTTAAATTTCATCATAGCGGCTCGACCATTGGATTTATAATCCAATATTAGTATTTTCTAAAAAAATCCATAATAGGACACATTTTAATATAGATTCATAAATATAATGCATTGGAATAAAATTTTTTCTTTGTATTTAACATAACACCACCATTTCATGTTCTCATGTTCACTTATTGAATAGTCATAATAAATTTATATCCATTGATCACCAGTTATTTGCATTCACGAACAAAATTATCGAGACTAAAAACTGATGCTCTTATTTCTTGAGAGACAACATCAATTAGTAAACTAAATACCTAAAATATATATAAATATTAAAATTAGAAGAACATTTATTATTTATTATATACAAGTAATGGTCGTACCTTGATTTCAACCAAGAAATAAACTCTTTTATATGAAAAGTTTCTCTCTGTAAATGTAACGAATGATGAATTATACTTTTAATTTATTTAAGTTCCCTATATAAAAAAGATAGTAAATTTTTAAGATATATATATAATTTCATAGTATTATATAACATATATCTATTAAAATTACTTACTTAATATAGTCATCAAACAAATTATAGTCAGATATTACCATGTGATGTGTTATCTCCCATTGTTCATGGCTCAATGTATCCAATGTATTTGATACATGAATTACCTATATTTGAGGAAGTGAAGGAAAAGTAGGATCAATTTTCTCGTACTTATCATCTCTATTTCTCATTGGTCAGTTACATCTCATTCTCACATCATCCGAATAAATTAAATAAAAATTCATACATTCTTGATCTAAATAACCTTTCATAATAGAACCTTCATGATGATTCTTATTCCAAACATAATAATTCATTTTGAATATATTAATTTTAGTTGGATACCTCCAAATAAAGAAAATGGGTCCCCGAATATATATTTCAATTGTAATATAGACCATTATATGTAGAATGAAAGTGATAAAATATTAAGGGAAAAATTTATCTAACTCACACATAATTAATAGAACCTCTTCATGTATTTTCTTTAAGAAACACTTAGAAAAAAATTAACACAAAGATATCAATAAAATGGAATAATCTAATCACTGTCACCCTTTCGTTATTGTATACTAAATGGTAGATTTATATTGGAATCAAATCTTGATAAAGGATGTTATAGTTAAGAGTTTTTTAGAGATTTTGGTTCCACATCACTTTTGTTGACCCATTTTGATAAGTTTCTTGAATAAAAATCAGGAATATTATTAGTATCTATTAATCCTAAAAAATACCTTTTAAGTTTTCATCACATAAGAATCATGGGGATGTTTCTAATATTTTTTACCAATAAAATTAGAATGCATTTATGGTCTGATACCTCATTCCACCTATTCATGCTGATATCGTTAATCATATTTATTCTTCACCTTGAATTTAAAATGATTTCAAAAACCATTATCAATGTGAATTACATATTAAAAATGATTAAAAAAATTGTTTGACCAATATGGAAAATAAAGAGGATACTTTTCATACTCCAAATGTAATTAGATTCAGTGGAAATGTTCTCCTTCTTTTTTGATTTCATCTAACCCACCCTGAATAAAAAACTAAAATCTTGAAATGAATTAAGAAAATAAGTTTTGGATATATGTTTATGTGACTTCTTAGTCTCCATATTATTTTCAAACCTTCGATGAGTTTTCTTGTATGGATGATCCATTGGAAAGAATCATTGATGTACCATGAAATTAAAACTATAATGATATTTAATACTTCTAGAATTTTTATTCTTCATAAAAATATGATGAGATAGTTTACCCTTTTTATATATCTATATATCATTTCATAATCATAAAAAACATGTATCTTCCTCATATGTACAACACATATTTGATATATGTCTTTCATATAATAATCATTTGTACAAACACACAAATTATAAAGTTACTTCAACTATTTTATAAAAGTTTACAAGTATGGATCTATATATTTTCTAGGATTATAGTGTCCATATATGAGAATACTCAAGAAACTAAATTTTTTTTTCATACACATCCATAGATAAAGGTTATAAATTTGAATAAAAACTGGCCACGTGTTGTGTGAAGTGAGCATCTGAACAAACACATTAAAATTATCACATTATTACCCCAAGCTAAAATTACATACCTCAACCTAAAAATCCTGAAATCATGAATAAAATTTCTTCCATGATAATCCATCTGTAGAATAAACCATCTCATCATTATCCTTAATTCTCTCATCATTATTCCATCACAAATTTGATTATATTTTATACGACATGAAAAGATTTTAGATCTAGGGAATCAATGGAAAGTGAAAAATTACTTTTCATGACACCTTATATATTGTTTTATCTGTATTTTTATTCTATCAAGATGTACCACATTATTTAAAATCATTTAGGATAGTGGTTTCCTCCAAAAATAAGCTACAATATTTTGGGAAAGCATGAATTTTATTAGTTAAAATCATATTTAATCAATTAGATTCCATTCCATTTAATGAATTAAGTAAATATATAAATAATCAGGAAGTAAGTCCTTTATAAGGTAAAAATAAAATTGATTCCTTCATTATAAATTTCATACATAGTTTTCCCATGATATATTCACAGTAAAAATTTTAGATTTTTCAATTTACCACTTTCCCAATATAAAGGATTACTTGAATCGTCCATAAATTTTTTTCATGCTCTCAACATCATCATTTAAATTAGTTTCATCATGTTTATGGTTTTATTATAAACTTCTTAAGTTTTAATGTTCATAAAACATTATTTAAAGTTTATAATGATTTCATTTGATTTTTTGGAAAATGATGTGATCTTGTTTTTTGAAAGATCATGATTCCATATTATTAGATCCTTTAAATCTAATGTCAAAAAATCCAATCAATGATATGGAATGAATATAGATTTACAAGATGATGTTTGGATAGTATATGGAATCACCGACTAGCTAGTGCATAGCCACCGGCTATCCAGTGGTGTTTACAATAAATTATCAACCTAAAGAAGTCAACTAGTTACCAGTGGAGGAGAACCAACCAGCCAGTGGAACAAGCCAGAGGGAGCATCCATCTAAATGGTGGCTTCATTACAAAACTGTCCAAGTATCTTTAAATAATGGTTAAAAAGAATCATATCAATCTATTAAATCCCCCTATCATCCTAAGACTTCTCAAGTATCTATGAAGGCTATAAGTATACCCTTTAGAAGGATTGAAAACTCACCTTCTTAGCGATTCTAAAATTTCAAATCTCTATGAACACAAACTTTCTCTCACTTGCTAAGTTCTCTCAATTTCTAATCAAGTGTGTGATCATATTGTAAAATTATTCTTACTCCTACATCTTTATAATTATCTCCTAATTCTTCTTCTTATCTAATTTATATAATTTCCAACATTCTTAAATAATATTGCTTTTAGAAATCATCTTTTCATTCTATACTTATTATATTTTGGTGATCACTACATTTTAAAGTGAGGGACTCAGGTTTCATTCCAAAACTAATAAAAGGTAATGGATTACTTCTCCTTGAGGTTATAACTACAACCATTAAAAATATATGGTTGATTTCATTATGGTTTCATACTATACCCTATTAAAAATCAAGGGGGTTTTAGTATCTTAGAGACCATTAAACCCAAGAGAATAATACAATAAACCATCAATAAATTAGGGTAGTAGATATAGGGGTTTTTCGAAAAACATTATCTAAACTCCCTTATCAAATTGTGTTCTATATTTTATTCATTGTCTCTTTTTATATTTATTAATTTTTTGTATATAATTTCGTACATTAATATTCTTAATAATTCTTTTTATAATTTTCTTATTCTTTTATATTTTTACTTTTATAAATATATATATTTATTCTATTGTTCTTTATCTTTTTTTATTATATGAGTTATTCATTTTAAAGCCTTCAAAAGTTTGTAATTATCATCAACCATTTTAAAAAATGTTTTTAGTGTTTATGAATTTAATTATTTCTTTGTTTTTAAAATGAAATCCAACCCCCCCTATTTCTATTTTATCTTACTGTGACCTAAATTTGGTATCATATGGATCTTAAGTTGTTTTAATTAGTTTTTTCTTTATTTTCAACTCTTTAAATGCTTATTTTTTTTCAAAATCGCCAATCAGTATTTCAAGAAATGTTCCTTTTCTAAATTGATTTTTTAAACACCCATGGTGCTCCTGAAGTATACTCTATGGTTCGTTCCTTTTTATGGTTAAAATTATGGTAATTAGAAGAAACTTTAATATCATAAATTTTATTTTATGCCTTGTTTTAAGATTTAACATTTTTTTATTGTAACTAAATGATTTGAGGCATTTTATAGGTGTTTAGACAAGGAAGTGACTCAAAATATGGAAACATACTACAGGAGTTAGTTCATGTTATGAATAGATATTCATGACATGAATGGATTCTAAGAGGAATCCATGAATTTTCATTCAATGTGTAAAAAGGTATTCACAACATGAAATATTATCCATGGAATGGATAGTATTTTCATCATTTTAAGCTAACCCATATTGATTTTTTGGGTATTAGATATTATAATATTTCCTAATTTGAATCCATAATTCACTCCATGAATGGATAATTTTCCAGAAAATTAAATTATTTGAGTTCTCATTCCATTTTCATTCACCTTCCTCCTTCTTCCCCAGACGTTATACCTTCTCTAGATGATTTTAGGTTATCTAAATTCCTCTAGAAGCTAATTTTATTGGATCTTCAAGCACCAGATCTAGATAATTGGTTTCTTATTCACATTGGACCTAGACCATTTCCGGTAGCAAATCTTCTCATTTATGTTCAATCTAGTCCTACCCTTTAGTGTGGTTTCCTTCTCAAATCTTAATCCTAGAGTTATTACGTGATTTAATGTGGATGTTTCTATAGATATGTGAAATGAAACTTGAATTAGTCAATGATTCATGACATTACAACACTATTATTCTTGAGGTACAGAGTCCTTACCATTTTGGACATTGTATGGAATTTTTTAACATGATTGGCTTGTGTAAATTTTCATAATGTTGGGAACCTTTTACGATATGGTATGTTGGTGTGCATGGGTAGCCTGTGAGACCAATTTTGATATTCAATGTTTATAATTTTTTATATTATATGCTTCTTATGTACCATTAATATTCTATGGGATATTTAGTATAATAGTTTTTTCATTGATATTTCATTATTATATATGTATTGTTTATAATGTGTGAAAACTTGTCTCAGTACTCAGATCTAAATATGACAGATAGACTTAGTCGGCTTCTTATAGGGGGATTTAATGCGACATGACTCTTTGGATGTGGTTTAACATAAGATGGTTATTTCTAATCTTGTCATGTGAGGATGTTTAGGCTGGTATGAGGTACCATTGGGAAATTACCTTGTATATTTATTGAGTTCCATTATTCTATTGTGTCAAGCATTCATACTATTAGAGGTGAGTAGGTGGTCATGTGATGTGGTTAACAATTTACCTTAAAGTTAGACATGGATTTTTTCCTTATAGTTGGAATTTGTATTTTCCTTAAAGGCGGGCGGGGTTACATAGAATGATCTAAGTCACGTGGTCGATAACAAGTGAAATTATTCCAGCACGGTGCTAAAGAAGGTATGGCCAAGGTTTTTGGAAACTTGGTTAGTATACAATCACTAATTACATGATTGAATATATTATTATATGAGCATTTACTTTTCCTTCATTTCATAAACCTCCATATAATTGTTCACTTATGTTAAGGATTAACTGGTGGTGTTCTGCTGGTTTTATACTCACACCCTACACAGGCATCTCGATTCACATGCAGAATTTATGATTAGGGATTCGAAGAAGGGAAAGGTGTATATGGGAGGTTGTGGAGGATCTTGTTGTTGGGGGTGGAAATGGTACCAAGAAAAACTATGAATGGTTTCTATAAAAAAAATTCTTTTCAGTTTCAATGTTATACGTGTTAACCTCCCACTTTTGGGGTCAGTTTGATAATTGTATGACTTGACATAACTTTTGTAATAGCATTTATTTGTATTTTATTTTTCCATGATTCTTTTTTTATTAAATTTATTTAATTATTTCCAATGATGGATATGATTACC
This sequence comes from Viscum album, assembly GCA_963277665.1. NCBI lineage: Eukaryota > Viridiplantae > Streptophyta > Magnoliopsida > Santalales > Viscaceae > Viscum > Viscum album. The sequence continues at coordinate 508,836,275 of OY728141.1, read as the reverse complement.
AAGGGTATAATCTACCCAAATTTCTTTAGACCCTCACTTCAAGTCAATATCCACTTACCTATGGGGCGACACGCATGAGGTTAGGTTCCACTTCATCTCGGACCCAATTATTTGAGTCAAGGTGTTTGAGACACAGATTTATACCTTTCAAAGATCTATTTTTCATCTCATATGGAAGATAGTTATACATTTTCAAACTCTTACTACTAAAAAAGAATAAAAATGGACACCTTGTGATATTTATTATTTTGGATTATATCATAAAGTAATGAATGCCTTAAATTTTAGTTTACACTAAAATAAATTTAATAGAATTTATACATGAAATATAGCTCACGAAATATTAAAATATTATAATTAAATCATGAATAGGTGAACAAATTAAAATATAAAAGACTATATATGTTTAAATAAGGATTTTTGGGTGTTTCTATGCATCTTAATGAATCTATTACTAAAATTTTTACATGATTCACTTATATTTGAAATGGTAGAAAAGATATTGGTGATTATATTTCTAAAAATAATTTATTCAAGAAAACACTTTTTGGTTTTACCAAGAAATTGGGCACCCAAAGTCAAATTGATTTATGAAGCTAAATACATAAATAACATGGTAGTTAAAGAGCTCATCGGATCTCTCAAAACATATGAGATAAATATGAAAATCCAAGTTGAAAAGGAGGAAAAGGAGGTCAAATAAATTAAACATCAAATTTCTTTCAAGGAAATCAATTTCAAATAATCATGAAGAGAAACTTATATTTATCATCTTTCCAAGAAGATAAATAGGTGCATAAAAAAGAAAAGATTTATTCAAGGCTTCAAAAAGTAAAATTAAGAAATATAAGTTACTTGATTTAGTTGAAAAAATAAGATTCACATAAAGATATATTTTCCATTAAATAATAAAAAGTATAACAAAAAATAATATAAATAAATAACAAAAAATTTCAACATGGAGAGCTATATAGGATTCATTTTTATCATTTAAATTAAGTGACAAAAGTTCCAAGTGCCTTATGGCAGATATCGAGGTATGAATGAAGTAAATTTTTCATGTTATACTTATTTTTCTTATACTAAATCAAATTATTCTTTAATTTATGAAGATATTTATTATAAAATAGATCAACTTAATAATATTTTTTTGTAAAATTTCATCAAAATTTTAATATATTAAAAAATAAAATCAATCTATTTTTGTTTTAACAGATTAAATTTTAAAATAAAAAGATGTCTTTGTTTTAAAAATAAAAGGAAACCCAAATGTTGATAATTTATAATCTCAAATTAAGGATCTTAAAAATAATATTTCTCAATTCACACATATCTAAAAATATCTAAATATTATTCTGTGATATTAACTTATTTCTACAAGTAATTCTACCATTGGTTTTTCAAAACAATCAAGTTTTTCTAAAAAATTACAAAAAGTATGATTTTATAAAGTTAACTTCCCAAAATAATTTTTTTAATCATTGTATGAAATTTTCACATAATTTTTATTAATGAAATTTTAAAAATTATATATATATTACACCAAAAAGAAATCATCTTTCATCTCACATTTATAATGAAAAAAAAAATTCTAAACAAGATTTGATTTCAAAGTCATTATTATTTTTCCTAAGTAGACCAAAGATATGGGTACCAAAAACTTTAATAAATTAATATTTTTTAGGATAGGGTATCAAGGGAAAAACCTAATAAGATACTTGGTATATGGATAATGGGTTCTCGATCCATAAGTTTAGTGATCCTTCTAAATTCAATCATCTTGAAAACTTCAACGGATGATATGTCATATTATGAGATGATTTAAAAAGTGAAATCCCCAAAATTGGTATAATCAGTTTCTCTAAATATACTTTAATTAGAGGTGTTATATTTTTTAATGTGTTGATGAATAATTTGGTAAGTATTATTCAATTTTGTTATTGTAGTTTTAAAATCATTTTTAATAATTATTTTTGAAAAAACATTAATTCTAAATTAAAGAGTGTATTTACCACATCTAATTTTTAAAATGTTTATATAATAGATTTAAAATATCTTGAAAGTAAAAAATTTAAGTTACTAAGTGAAAAATATAATGAATCTTGGATTTAGCATTAGTTACTGGTTCATTATAAAATTTACTCTCTTATCAAGATCAACTGTAGACCACTAGTATGTTATTTACCAAAGTTATTTTTCAAAGAAATATTAGTTTGTTAACCTTGATAACATATAATGTAAAAAAGTATTCCTTAAAATATAAAAATTAAGTTTCCTCCTCTAAATCCTTAGAGCTAGTCATCATCATCATCATTTATTTATTTATTAAATTTAAGAAGAAAAATAGAAAGAAACATGGTCCAAACCAGCCCAATCAAAATTATAGGGGGGCCTAAAGTAGTGTAGTCTGAGGGCATCCCCTCTAACAAGATCAGCCCCCTCATGCATAAGAAAATCCATATTCTAGAAATAAGATATGTCGTGGACGGAGCCAGTTAAGGATGAAAAATAGTCTGCAAATTTTTTACCCTCATGCCAAGTATGGACGACTTTGATATTGATATTCAGAATACCTCATAATTTTTTGGTGGCATATGAGATTGAACATGGAATAGGGACCTTGCCACCCAAGAACTTATGAAATATCAAGGAGTGAATTTCCACCTCTGAGAGGACAATATTGTCCTGGCAGCAGAGTGATAATTCAGGGAACAACGCCTTGGCCTCTGCCTGGAGAGAGGAACCACTGCTGAGGTGAGCAGTGAACGCCAAAATCATTGCACCTCCTGAGTCACGGACAACACCACCTCCTATAATGGTCCTAGATCTACACTAACCATTTGTGTTGAGATTCAATCCCACAGAGGGAAAAGGCTAGTAGAACCATGAAGATCTCAGAACGTCGGAGACCGGGTGAGCTGTAGGATTAGGAGGGAGAATCCAGCAAAGAGATGGAGCATCATGCCAGTTGTTGTCTAACATAACCATGTACATCTGCAAGATAAACATTCTAGAAATTATGGACCTACCTATCCATTGGATCCCCTCAAACCGTGACTTGTTCCTCGCCTTCCATAGGCACCAGTAGCCAGGGTGAAGCATGACCACCTGAGCCACCTTATCTGGGCCAATATCACCCAACCCATGAAATAATCTCTCCATGAAGGGAGTTCCAGCCATGCTGCTAATAGAGACCCTAGTAAACTCACCGAAAGCACCCCAGTCCTCTCTCTCTCATCCACCTTCAAATAAAATATGCTCTGCATTCTCCTCTTGGTGATCCTTACAACAGCAACATCTAGAATCGATACTAATACCACACCTTTGGATGTTATCATCAGAGGGTATAACATTGTTCCTTATTCTCCAGTAGATAAAGTTTTATTTGGTAAGAATTTTTCTGATCCGCATTGTGATGTTCTAGCTGTTAGGAGGGTTCTGAGAAGTCAAAATTGTCCTAAAATCCCTGGAGGAGAAGGCCCCCAAACTGGATGGGGTGAAGACACACCTATCAAGATATTCATTGAGAACAATGAGATCAAAAATATCCTTCTGGTTCTTTTTCAGGATAGTTGAGATTAAGGGAGGATAAAGATCCTCCTCTTTAAAGGAGATATTAGTGGACGGACACCTCGAGAAGCCAATGATGGAGCCTACCCAATTCTGGTGCCAAAAAGAAATGGTGACCTCTCCAACAATCCAGTGGTAAAATGGTTGGAGATCCTAAATGAGAGGGAGATTCATGGCCCAAAAGGGGGACCCATGCCTTGAATCTTTATCTGAGGTCTTGTTCCATCTACCTGCCATTGCCTTCCCCCAAAGCAGATGATCCTCCAGAACTTCCCATGCCAATTTAGTATGAAATCATCAAAGGGTGTCAACCAAGCTCCTAACATTGATACCACCCTCCTGCACCGGTCATTCCGTCTTACCCCAGTACACCCAATGTTGTTTTCCCTCTGCGAGAGAATCCCAGATGAATCTGGCCATAATATTGTCAATATTAGCAATGAATCCTTTCGGTACAAAAATAAAAGAAAGATCATGGACAGGGGTATCCAAGAGCACACTATTGACCAAAAAAACATGACTTCAAAAAGATAGGTAGTTATTTTTTCAGTTGTGAACACGGTCAGAGATCTTACTAACAATGTGGCCAAAATCCTGAATGCAGAGCCTCCTAGAGGAGATAGAAGAACCCAAGTAGTCTAACAGAAATTCCCCTATTTTCATATCCAACGTGTTTCACAGGGAAGATACATGCATGACATTACATCTTCTGGATATCTACAAGTTTCTCTTCCCCTTGTTGATGACTTTCCAACTCCAGTGAAAATATTCTTCCAAAACATTGTTAATTCTATGCACTGAACGCCTTGTAGAATTCAATAAAATTATGGTATCATTCGCAAACATGAGATGAGAGATGGTGATAGAACATATCTTCCTACAGTACGGAAGAATATTTTCATGTAGCACAGTCCTCTTAATGATCCAACTCAGGATGTACTGGGAGAGAATGAATATGCTCGTTGAGAGGGGTCCCCTTGCCTTAATCCATATATCACCTCGAAGAAACCATGATTCCTCCCCATAAAAGAGACCATTAACCAATAATAGATGAAGCACCCGAAACTAAAGTCAGTAGACTGAGATAAGAACCTCATACCATGTAACACCATATTGATGAAGCTCCACTTAACACGATCATACACTTTTCCCATGTCCAACTTAATTTCCATGTTTTATCCATGAGATTTAGTATCAATATCCTTGACCAGATCCTAGGAAAAGGCTATAACTCCTTAGATGCAGTGCCCCTTCACAAAACCATGTTATTCCAGATAGACCCATATAGGCATTTGAGTTTCAATCCTTGATTGGATGATGCTAGCTATAATTTTGTATGGAACGTTGCACATGCTCACTGGTATAAAGTGCATGAGGGAGGTAGGATTTCTTATCTTAGGAATAATCACTAGGGTAGTGGCCACCATGACCCTTGGTAAACACCCACCCTGGAAAAAATCCCGGATCGCTGCAAATATATCATCTTTCACCACGTCCCATGAGCTTCGGTATCGAAGGTAAATATTACACCTTTATACTCATCAATAATTATATTATATTTTCATGGGTCTTATTATTAGCTCATAAAAATAAGGAATGAAAAGTATTTATCAAATTTTCAAAGAAAGTCCAAAATATAAAAATTTATACACTCATATCCATTATAATTGACCATGGTAGAGAATTTTATAACAAATACTTTGATGAGTTTTTTGCTTCTCAAGGTTATCATCATTCTTTCTCTGTTCCTTGAACACCACAAAAAAGGGTTATATTAAGATGAAATTGAAGCCTCCAAGAAATTTATTGGAATCAATTTAATTAGTTTAAGATACATAAATAATTTTTTTTCAAGTTATTCAATAACTCTTTTTATATCCTTAACTATTATATCATAATACTCATCTTGAGAAAATCTCCTTATGAACTTTGGAAAGGAAAACAACTCTAAAGTTGGTTTCTTTAAGTTTTTGGTTGTAAATTTTGTATCATTAATACCAAGGATAATATTGGAAATTTTGAACCAAAATATGATGAGGATATATCTTTTAGGTTCTCATAACCAATTATATCCTACTGAGTCTTTAATAAGAAAACCAATACCTTATAAGAATAAATTCACATCAAATTAGACGAAAATATTCCTAAACTTCGTCCTCAAATTGATGATGATATTGATCAATATAGTTTTAGCCTACCTAAACCTCAATTTTATAAATAAATTAAATAATTTGAAGAATCCACTTCTACTCCTTTACCTAAATCATGGGTTGAATCCAAAAACCAACCTCTTGATAATGTTATAAGTCGATTATAATCTAAAACTCATACTAGAAGGTTACTATTAAATGATATGAACAAAAATATTTTCACTATTACTTTTAAACTATTTAACTTGATGATTTTATTAATGATTAGAATTGTATGCTTTCCATATAATAGGAGTTGAACTGATTTCAAAGGAATAATATTTGTAATCTTGTGAAACCACTCGATAATCATCCAATTATTGGCACTAAGTGGGTTTTCCAAAAAAACTTTATGAATAAGGAAATATAACCCATAAAAAGGATAAAATTGTAGTGGGAAAAGCATAATAAACTATTTTATATAAAATATTAAAAAGATTTATTAATTTTTAAAATTTATATTGATGAAATTATTTTTCGCTCAACTAAATGATCTCTTTGTAATTAATTTTCCAATTTTCTTGAATAAAGAGTTTGAAATTATTTTTATGGGACAACTGAAATTCTTCATTGGTTTTCAAATTTATAAAAATTATGATGTAACTATTTTTAACCAAAATATATAAAATAATTAACTTATAAATAATCTTGTTATAGTTTATGTTAAGTAAATTATTAAACCCATTAGTAAAACTTATAAGATAAATTTAGATGAAATTGGTAAACCAATTGAAAACTAGCTTTATCAAAGTATGATTGGAAGTTTAAACTACCTTACTATTACTCATATAGACATAATTTTTAGATTTTGCCTTTTTCTCATTTTAAATAAAATACCAAAGAAAATAATTTCAAAACCCTCAAGATAATTTTTTGATATTTTAAAAGAACTAAAAATCATGGATTATTTTATTCATAGAAACCTTTTTTGAACTTACTTGTTTTTTCTAATTTTGATTTTAGAGGATGACAACTAGAAATGAAAAGTAATAGTAGAACTTTCAACTAGCTAGGAAATAACTTGTCTCATGGATTAGTATGATTAAAAATTATATCTCTATTTCTATAAATAAAGTTTAATACATATCCTCTAATATTTTCTATTCCCAAATCATGTGGATGAAATATATTATCTTATACTTTAGGATTATATATGATCATGACCTAAAAAAGTGTGATAATACAAGTGTGGTTAGTATCTCTAAAAACCTTATCCAATAATCTCACCCTATGAACATTGATCTGAGACACCACTTTATTTTAGATCACTTTCAAAAAGGTTATATAATTATTGACTTTGTTTACACTAACCTTCAAATTTTGTATATCTTCACTAAACCCCATGGTCTTGATTGCTTAGACTTTATTAAAGTTGGGTTGGGTATGATTATCTTATGATACTTATCTCTTAACCCTAGAAATATTGAGAATTTTTCAATATGTTTTATAAATTTAAATTTATTTTCAAAAATCGAATGTTTTATGATTTTTTTCAAACTAAAAAACATTTTCAAAGTTTTTCTAATTTTGGGAAAGCTAGGTGACTCTATTACTTGAAGAAAAACATTATTGTCTATATAAGAACAAGTGGATATAGCTCTAGTATATATGCACCAATAGTTCAATTCCTTAAAAGGGATGGTTTTATTTTCATAATCAGATATTTACTCGAAGAATGAGTAATGGGCCTCTAATACACACATATTTTAACACTATTGTGGAATTTTATATGGTTTATTGACATAATCATTTTTTAACATTAATGATGTAATGGATTTTATATATTAATATATTGATTTCCTTTTACAGGTTCTTTCTAAATTTTTAAAATATTTCCTTATTGATTTTTTATTCCATGTATATTTATATTTATAATGCATTTCTTGAGGGAGGTCTAATATTATTAGTAATGAAATGATCATAAAATAGGAACCCTTTTCGAAATTGTTTTTTTTAATATTTAACACTAGAGATTTTTTAAAAATTACTTTATATAGATTTATTTCTATCTTACAAAAATTTTAAAAAGAAAATTTCTTTTTTTCTTTTATCTTTAGATTTAATGAAAATATCCTTCTATAAATTATTAGTTTTTGTAATTTTAAAAAAAAGTATCTCTCTCAAAATATCATTAATTATGATAAATATAGTTTTAAATTTTACTTCTCTTATTTTCCTCTAACCCCATTTATGAATTCTTTTTTATAATCTCAAAGGGGGAGAAATTTCTAGTTTTTATATCAAGTAATTATATATTAATATCTAAAAAATAATATAATTTTTTTTTATGGGGAGAAATGATGTTGTTTTAGTTATGGAGGAGAAACGATGTTATTTTACTATGTGGAGAAAAATATTTTTATAAATATTATCATCTTATGCCTATTTTATTATTGTTATATTCTCTTATTATTCAAGTTTTTTGTGATCATAAAAAAGTGGTATATTTTTGTTCTTCTCACCTTATTAAGTTTTAATGATCACAAAACACTCTTTAAGGTGTCTAATGATTTTACTTGAGTTTTTATATCCTTAAAAAATCATTGTCATATGATCCAATTGAATATATGGAAGAAATATAGAGGGAAATTTTGATGTTTTATAGCACTAGGCAGCACCAGTTAGCAGGTTCATAGCCAGCATCCAACTGGTGGTGTTGAAAGTAGACTATAAACCATCAAGAAGTCCACTAGCTAGTCAGTGGAGGATCACTAACTAACCTTTGGAATTAATTAGAGCTACTGAATCCCTAAGTTTCTCGCAAGCTATCTGATTGGATCGTCTAGCTAGTCATTATATTTGTTACATAACCTTCCTAGAAGCATTAAATGATGGTAAAAAAGAATTGTATTTGGTCATTAAATTTGTGAATAAAACGAAGAACTATCTATAATCTATGAAGTTTATAAATATACAATTTAGGAGGCTTAAAACTTACCTTCTCAATGATTCTCAAACATCAAATATCTACAATCACCAAATTAGTCTTTATTCAAAATTGATCTTTATTTCCAATCAAGAGTGTGATCATATTATAAAATTATTCTCAATCCTACATCTTTATCATTATATCTTAGTAATTTTTCTTATTTATTTGAGATAATTGAGTATATAATTATATTAGGTTTCTTCTAGAAATCCTCTATTCATTCAATCCTTATTTTATTTTTGTGATCACTAACTTTTAAAGTGAGGGACTCAATTTTCTTACCAAAACAACTAAAAGGAAAGGAATTACTTCCCTTTTTTGTTTTTAGAAACAATTTTTAAAAATATAGTTTTGATTGTATTCAAGTTTCTTTTCATAACATATTAAAAATCAAGGTAGTTTTTAGTATCTTGACTACCATTAAATCCAAGTGACTAATACAATAAAACCTCAAGTAATTGGGGTAGAAGGCATAGGGGTTCATCAAATAACTTTATTTAAACTAATTTATCAAATTTTGTTCTTTATTTTATACTTTCTCACTTTATTTTAATATTAATGTTTCGCGTATACTTTCATAAATTCATGTGCTTAACCATTAATTTTACAACTCACTTATTCTTATATACTTTATATTTTATAAACATATATTTTTATTCCATTTCGCTTTATCTTTTATTATATTTATATCAAAAGTCCTTTTTAAAGCCTTAAAAATATTTTAAATGTAATTAAACTTTTTAAAAGAAGTTTTTAGGCTTTAAGAATTTAATTGTTGATTTTTTAAGGAAAATTCACCCCCAACCCTGCCTTTCATTTTATCTTACTCCAACCTACAGTGTACATTTACCATTGTCTTATTGAATTAGCATACTTTCTTTCTCATAATGATGAAAAATAAAAATTTATCAAATATAAAATTATTCATTCAAATCCTTTCATTTCAATCATTAATATCCTGGGATTGATTTTTCTTTTCATTGTGATACTATACTTAATATTTTGTTTGAAAACCAATTTTTTTTATAAGGAAGCTCACTTATTATTGACTTAACCAAGGTCTTAAACATTATTATAATAAGTTAAGTGTATAAATCCTATATATGAATAATTTTTACATGAAAAATCTAATAAAATCCAACTCATTTTAAAACTCAATTGAGATTCAATCAGTATTATACCTCCAAGTTTTACCCATTTTGATGCAAAAAATAATAAGATTTTATTAAAATCCACATAGTAAATAATAATTATAAAATTGATGATATAAATCAATATTTTTAAAACATATTAGTAAAATAGCATAGTCTATAAATAAATACTTATTAATATTACCAACCTCATAAAATTAAAATATAGTCATTTTATAAAAAAACAATGAAATTTTTTTATTTTATACTTCCTAAAAAATAAATCATACTTTTGGTAAAATAAAATCATTATATCATAGCATCATGTGTAATAATTAAACATTATACCAATTATATTTATTGAATTTTAGTTTTAATCAATTAAAAATATTTTAGTTGATAACATTTCAAACATCCAATTTGAGAATAAAATAACACTTAATTAAATCAATATTCATCAAAATTATATGTTACACTATTGATAAATTTTTCCATATTTCTTACACACATTGTATAATATAATAATTATAACATCAATAATTTTTTTAAATTCTATAAATTCACTTCCTATTTCTAAAAAACTAATATATCATTATAATTCAAAAATAATAACAAAATAAACATGATAAATTAGTTTTATATCACAAAAAAAATCATCATAGTGTGATATTAAATTATGCATGATTCCATTCTTATACAAAAACCATACATAGAATACACCATTACCCTTTAGTTATCCATAGGTGATCAAATACAGTATAGAGAATCACACGGATCTTTTGTATCCTAATACAGCTTCCCATATCATGTTTCATATACTACAATAAATAATATGGGATGAATTAAACATTTTTTATGAAAAATTTTCATATGTAATTAAAAATGAAAAAAACCATTACTAATATTCTTAAATGAACACATGTAATGAGTTTTTCCACAAAAATATAATAATATACTAAATTAAAATTAGTAATAATAACCCATGAATCATTTATATCAACGACATAAATTATTTCATAAGAAAATGGAATTTCATTAAGAACCATGTGTAAACTATTGTGTTAATAAATGGATTAGTGAATTTTTAAGGAACACAAAAAATTTAACATGTTAAAACTAAAGTAAACTCAATATATTCCAAACAAAATTTCATCATCAATAATAAATTTGATTTAATATCCAAGAAAACATAATTAAATTAATTCAAGCAGTCATGGTTATAGAAGCCAAATGAGGTATATAGAACCACATATTCAAATTGATTAATCCAATGACACACAATGTTATTCCACTGATATAAATAATTAAAGGTATTTATTTGATATTTCTAAACTCAAAAAATAAATAACTTAATTAAATTCATGAAACATGGAAACTTTGGCCACTATTCTAATCTAGGGAAAAAAATTATGAAAGAAGAGAATGAAATAAGAGTGAAGGTGAAAGGAAACAACATACCTAGATTATTCCGCAAAAAAATAATTAAAAATATTATGAATAAAATATTAATACCAATGAAAATCTATGGGGAATGAGAAACCTACAATGAGTGAAGAAAAAATTGGGATGGTAAAAGGGGTTTCATGTAGCTAGTATAGGGAGAAAATTTATACTAGCGGTTCGTTAGAAACATTGGTATAGACCAAATTTCTAATAGTGTTTAAGGAACCTTTTCCACTAAAATTATACTTTAGATCTTTTAGAAACTAAAGTAACTCTTTAAATTAATATTTTACAAATATATCCATAAATCTTTTAGGATTAATTTGACATTAAATATATTTTATGACGTACATAATCTTTTATTTGTTAAATTTTAATTTCTCTAAGTACAAAGATACTCCCACAAGTATCTTAGGAATTATATTATTTTTAGAATATCATACTAAGATAAAAAAACTTTTTTATGTTCAGGAAATTAAATTTATTTCCTTTAGTAATAATTTCTAAAAAATAAACTGTTATATCCATATTATAAAGGGTTTTATATGTGTTTAAATCAGTGTACTGAAAAGATGATTTTATTATTTAAAGTATAAAAGTTATTAGGGTGGTATCACAACCATAATATTTTAACAAATATATGGATAAACTCTTTATCCCTAATAAAAATCATTTTATCCTAGATAAAACTTCTTTATACGTATCTTATTTTTAAAATAGGATATAGAATCTGATGAATTATAAACCATATGTAACACTTTATACTTTTCATAAAAAGTTCTTGTTAATGAAAAAATTATACTATCACATGTTGTAAATAATATAACTATACACATCATTTATATTGATCCATATGATCTTGAAAAATTAATTTTCATTCAATTATTTGACATGTAGACACTTCACTTCCCTATTTGAATGAAAACTATAAACTCCTTCAATTATTAATTTGATTTTTAACTCTTCTATATTTATAACACTTGTTAAAATGTAAATTCAGTATCATATAACCTTCAAAATTAAAGAATCGATTTCTATTCCACTGATACCCGATATGAACTCTCCACATATTTTCTCAAAAAAATTTAAGTATCATGGAAAATTCCATTCTATAAAAACAAGTTCCCTCCCTTCCTGATAACTCTCTTAGGTTTCAATAATCAAGTTGAAGTAGTCTAATATTATTTATTCAGATCAATTTTTTACCCATTTGTACGATCAACATAGTACCCAAGTATGGACATCCCATACCACGGTGACCTATAGACAACAATTTTAGAAAATTAGGTAAAATTTTATTCAACTCATTCACATTCTTGGAACAATTCTAATGATTATTAAAAAATTAATTTCATAGTCAAAATAATTCTTTAAGGAAACCTCCAGTATCTCAAAGTCATTAGCATAATAAATCCCTTTGAATATATATATGGAGACTGAAATCCCTTTATTCATCTTTCGCATAATTATATTCAAACCTTAATTGAATAGTTATATGATTATCATAAGAATATAGATTCAATTGTTAAACAAATTCAACATTTGGTTACTCAATAATGGGTTACTCTAATGGATAGAATTTTATATCATTCTTAATAAAAAAAATATTAGGTTTTTAAACCCATCTAAGAAGTTTATTATTTTATGATTGTTATTTATATAGTATTTATCTCTAAATAAATTTGTATGATGATGATTTTATTAATCTATATCATAATCTTTCATCAGATGATTATCTTGTTTTATAATCATTTAATAAGGAATTTTATTAAATGTACTCTCACTAAAATGATGACCCCTTTTAAAATAAATCATATCCATTAGAAGTAAAATCCATATTTCACTCATATTTGGGTTAATTTATAATCTATCACGTTAGTTATTTTTTAGATAGGTTATCATTACCATCATATTATATATGACTCTTAGATAGTTGAGGGGACAACTCATTGCCCATTCCATTGTATGCATAAAATCAACTATATCTATTTATTGGCCTAATCCTAATAGAATATCTCAATTAAGTGTAACTAAAATAAAACACTAAAAATGGGAACATAATACTATTAGGTTCACATATTACTTTCCTTCATTTTACAATATAATTTAGGGGAACCTAACTTTAGCATGACCTACTCTATTGGATAATTGAGTTCTTGACAAGTGTATACTTTTTAAGGAATATAACACTTAGTATTATTTTAAAGGGGAATTAATCTCATCATCTTATTCCATGTACTTTCTTTACATGTATAAATGTTTATAATTATTTAGTTTTGAATTGATTCATTCCACAAAATCAATATTTTCAAACTATATTGATGTGTAACTCTTTACAAAACCCATAAATTGTGTTATTAACCCAAATTAAAAGTAATATATATTTATACACATCCAAATAAATCTCATTCATAAGATATATGAGACCATTTTATTTATAGTCTTATAATTATATGAAATCAAAAATCACTCTGAGAATAAGCTTGTAGTGATAGATAGTCATCCCCCACTTTTCTAAAAAATGCATAAGTCTCTAAGAAAATAAGTAATCTTACCCAAAAGTACCTCTACCTAAGGATACATTAATAAATAGATATCTAAATTACATTATAATTTTAACTCCTAATATTTATAAACTTTAATTAATTTCTTAATTCAAAATCATAACCTAGTACAATCAAAATTTAAACAAGATGAAAACTATTCAATTTTCATACTTAACATGTAACTCCTTAGATGAATGTATGATAATTTATAGAATATTGTTAATACTTTAAACTAATAAATACATCACAATTAATTATTTAAAAATTATATCATTGAATAATATAGATAATAAATTAAATAAATATACAATTAATATATTTAAACATGAGATAATATTTTTTTTGAATAATTCAGAAATAAAACAATTAAAAACACTTTATAATTTAGCCAAGAATTGTTAACATTCCATAATTAAATAAATATAAACACTTTATATTTATTCTTAATATGTAAACTTCATATTATTCTTTTATATATCATCTTCTTTGAATATATGATATCTGAAATGTAATCATTATAATGGTATGTACCTTATCAGTCTATTACTTTTCTAGTTTGGATGTTAGAGGTGGTGGGAGGAGGATCAAGTAGGGTCCTGATGAGGTTAGAGATATAGTATAATGGTGGTAGTTGGTTTATGATGTGAATAAGGGATTCATGATATGATTTGGTGTTTTGTAGATTTTTTGGTTCATGATTTATATCTTGTATATGGGTGAGGAGTACTTTATTAAATGAATTCATGTTGTGAAAGTGTAACTCACAACATAGATTAATTTGGATTGAGATTTCATGAATTTCAGTGTAAGTTTTAGGTTTTAGGAATTTATTCCTTAAAACTAATCCAAAACTTGTATTTCATGGACCCATAGGAATTTATTATGTAAATATATAATTCAATCCCGGAATGAGGTGACTTAAATACTATTTATAAGTCTAATGTTAAGCCAAATTCTATCATATAGCTCTAATTTCTCTCACTTTTAGGTGAAACATAAGAACATTTAGAGGATTTTACATCCATTTTTATATTTTTTTTATTTTAAATGTTTCTTGTTGAATATATATAGTGAGTTTCTCTCTTTATCCACCTTATTTCATTTCTCCCTTTCTTCGATAAGTTGCGGCGGTGATGTTATTTTTGTCCGGGATGTGTTTGGGTAATGGTTTGATGATCCCTTAGTATGATCTAGGTTGTTATGAGGTTTCCTAGTGTGTTTTTGGTTTCTATTTTTTTCATCTTTACCTTGTTGTGTGTAGTGAATCAAAAATATTCCTTGAGGTAGGGGATTCTCATTCTCTCCCTATTTAAGTGCATATATGGGGATTGTATGTTTTTTCTTCCACTTGGTGGATAGTAAGGGTTGTATTAATAAATATAATTAGTTTGACAAATCTAAAATTGATGTTAATGGGTATAAATTGCATTCTTTACTACTTTGATGTTATTTCTAATGATATTATTCTAGTTTTTACTAATATGGAAAATAATATCTATTGGGAGACTTTATTTTTTTTGTAGTTGTTATGATTTTGAATTCCCTAATGTATTGATTTTTTATTCCAACCTAAATTAAAAGTATAAGAATATATATATATGGATAAGGAAATCAGTTTCCCATGTAAATATAGTTTGTGTGATAATACCCACACTAAATAATAAAGTAAAGTGGTGTAATCCATTTTATATAACTATAGAAGTTAGGATGTAATGTTATGTGTGGTTTGGGTTTTTGGGTAGTGATTTTGGTGATTGGATAGTTTTTAAAAAAAATTGGGTAGTGATATCATGGTTTTGGCATGGGATCTTATGTGGGAAGTTTTACAGTGCTGGAGATGTGGGATGTAGCTATGGTGTTTTATGTCATTGTGATACGCTACGATTGTGATGTGTGGTTGTCATGGTGATATCACTTGGCTGTTATGGTATTGTGGTGATGGTTGGTATATTATGGATGAGTTATTTTGTGTTGTGGTTGTTTTAGTTGTCTGGGTATCCATGGAATAAATTTTAATGCTAAAATAGAATGACGTGATTTGGTAAAAGAAAAGGAAGAGGGTGGAAATTGATATGTGGTAAATGGATTAAATGAATTGTATGATAAATGAATGGTCTGTATAAATTTGGAATGTAATTTATTATTAAGTGGGATTAAAGAAAATTCATTAAATATGTAAAATGGTGGAACCTTTAATTTAAAGTGGGTTTGTGTGGCATTATGTGGTGGTTGTGTGTTGTTATGCATTTAGTGGTGGCAGTGGTTGTGGTAGATGTTGTGTGGTGTGTTAGTGGTGTTGTGGAGTACACTAATGAAGTTGATGTGAACCCATAGGTTTGGTATTTTTTGAAATCTATATATCATTTATTTTATGTTATTTCTATAGGTGCCCTGCCCAAGTTGGATAAACTTACCAATTCTCATAGGTTCTGGGTTTCGAGCATTTTCCCCAACATCTAAGATACCGATGATACATATGGTTAGATTCCCCCTATTCCCTACTCTTCATTCAAAAGTATTGATATGGAATTTTTTTTATATTACCCATGAAACACCCTATGTTTTTATGAAATATTTTTTTCAAAAAAAAATAATTTCCTTCAAAACTTGTGTTACACACAACATCAACTTTTAACAAACTAAAATATACTATTAATATTATTTTTTAAACATGACCATTATAACCAAGATTTTAAACTTGGAAGTGTTAATAGGAATAACTATATTTTTAAAATTAAGTATAAATTCATTATATGTATAAAATATATTGATAAATTAGTACTTAATTTTTAGTAAAGTCTTTATAAGTTTCAAAAATACATTTTTTCTCAAAAATGTTTTTAAATTTTTTGTGAACAATTAATAAAATTAATTTTTAAAAATTTTATAAAATTTATTTGAGAAAATTAAATTCATTTTTTAATCAAAATTTTAAAAATATATTTGAATTAATTCTTGATAATTTTCTAACAACACTAATTTTTTAATGAATAGTGAAAAATGCTGATTTTTATTAAAAATTGAATTTTTGTTTGAAGCATTTAAAAGTTATATATTATTTTAATATTGTTATAAAAGTAAATATTGTTCAATAATATTATTATTAATTAAATTTAGGTCATTTTAATCAATTTTATGTTCAATTTTGATATAAAAAATTCTTATGCTTATGAAAAAAGTTCTTTGGAAACCCTCTTTTTCGCCGCAACTATGGGTTTAATTTTAAATAAAATTACAAAAAAATTTGTGAATTGATTTTTTTAAAATTGATTCCATAATTTTAATCATCATAAATAATATTATTTAATAAGTTCAACTTAATTTTGGTCACAATGAATAGTCAAAACAGAAAAAATTAATTACTACAGTTATGGTTAAAACGGGTTTACCAGGGGTAAACTAAAACGATAAGGATTAAAATGACATAAAAACTTGTAAAATTTCTATTTTATGAAAATATTTATACCTTATATCATTTAAGTTTCTTTAATGGTCTCTTTTGGATCCATTTTGTGTCTATAAAACATTTCTATATTTTATTCTTTTCAAAAATTTCAAGGGTGTCCTCTCCCCCACTTATAAAAGGACACCATCTCTCCCCTTCTATACACACATCAATAGCCTTTTGGTTTGGAAAATACCTACCAAAATCCCTTAATTACACCCTAACCATGACTTATATGAACTTTATTATCCTAAAACTATCCTAGGAGGGATTTAGGATTAAATCTAATGTGGTTGTCTGAAGAAGAGGTATAGTTCATAACCTTACAATTTCGTTATATTTATTCTACTACATCCTTAAAATATTATTAAATTATGATAAAAAATAGTTTCTTCTATATACCTATATATTATTATTATAATTTAATAACCTATATCTATCTCCTCCTCCATTAAATGGTAAATGAAATCGTCGATCGTTTGTATGACAAATTATCGACTCAAAAACTAATGTAATTCATTTTCCATCACTGCCTCTCACGGCTAGATATAATGATAGTATTAATGTTTATATATGATATTAATAAAAAACTTATACTACTTAAATTATAATATTTCATATAACTTCTTACCTTCTAATCCATTGTAAAATGATAACATCATTCGTGCGTAAGTGTGGACTACCGCCTCCACAAAGCGATGTGATCCTTTTTCCATTTTATTTTGACATGGATGGTAATAAGGATATATTTAATGAATATATATGATATATATGATATAAAAATGATTATATAAAGTTTAAATATTATTTATATTGATTTTTTTTCTATCCGTTAAATAAATGTAAATAGCATTCATGCATATGTACGACCTGCTATCTCCATGTACAGTGTAATTCATTTATTTCTATAAATTTTATAGATAAATATAAAAATATATAGAATTAATATATATTATATTTATAAAATTATTAACATAATTGATTATATGAAACCATAATCAATTCACAAGGACCTAAACTACTGAAACAAAATATACATGAAAAATGAACTAGTTATCACCCAGAACTGTGATTTTTATAAAGAATTATTAATTAAAAGGGGATAAAAGGTTATAATTAAATCATATATGGTATGATATATATTATTATGTTTTTTAATATATTTATAATAAACGTATATTTATTATATAGGATGTTTGAACATGTACAAATAAATTTGATACTTGAGGTAAGGGATTTTCATCTCACTTTTACTTTCGTGGGAAACGGTCCATATTCACCACTTATTTATTTTATGTTGTGTATATACTACCCATGAATGTATTTTATGGTTATTATTATAAAATTTATGGTGATTTACATATCCATATAAGGTTATTTCTTCATGGGTATTATGATTCAACTATTACCAAAGTGGTAAGGGATTTATGTTGCAATCTTATTATTTATTGGGATTGCTTTTCATTATGCTTATGATGATAAAATATTGTGGTATATCTCTCAAGAAACTCATTAGTTTTATTCTAATTTTTTTATTTATATATAATACATTATTTCCTTTCATTTTACTCTCTTTGATAAAAAATAGACTAAAATAATATTTTTAAGGAAAATAAACTTTATTTCTTTCTTAGATCAAAAATAATTTCTCTTCCATGTTCATGTTTTCTAACAAATCAATTTTTTAATCATTATAAGATTATTTTTCAAATTTATTGTTAGTAATTTTTTAATTTTTACAAATAAAGTGAAAATTAATCTTATTATCTCTTTCTAAAATGAGGTACTTTTGAATTTTTACTAAAAATGTGAGATGAGTCTTTGTTTTAACATGTAAAGAATGAATGATATTTCTTAAAATTATTATTTATAAATGATTTAAATATTTATTTATAAGTTTCCATGGTTATTTTCAAATAAAATATTTTCTTTAATTTTTGGGAAATTTTTAGATTTTAAATTTTTTTTTTTTGAAGTGAAAGGGATATTTTCCTCAAGAAATGTTCCAAGTGATCTTTTAAAATAATTTTACATCTAAGATGACATCCTTGGTTGTTACTTAAGTTTTACTAGGGATATGATTCTGTGATACCATCCTTATCCTTTCTCTATATGGTTTATGATTTATGATGAAAATGTGTTAATGAAACTCATTCATTTTCCATGGTTTATACTATTTTGAATTGAGGAAATGATTAGGAAACCAATTTATTTTTCATGGGTTATAATATAATGAAATTTTTATGGAACTCATATCCTTTTCACAGGTTATGAGATGGTGAATTTTTTATTATCTTGTTACATGCATTTTTAATGTTTTCATTATGTGATTGGTGGTCCCAGAATTATATATCCCACCAATAATTGGGTAAATATGGATATATCATGAGATAAATAGGTCTAGTATTGGGAGTGATCCCATTTTCGTAAGATAATCTTTCCACATTGATAGTATTGGGAGTGAACCTTAACTACTAAGATGGTTTGGGGAGTGAACCTATTCCACTATAATAGTACTATAAATGATCATTGACTACTGAGGAGATAATTTTTATGCTTATGTGTATATAAAAAATCTATATCTTATCCCAATATTATGTTCTCATGGATCATGTTCTTTGATTCCTTTATGATTCATGTCTTATGAAATTCCACGATTTATGTCAAGAATCAATATTGAGATTTATGTTATATAGGGTACGGTTTTCAATTGTTATGCTCATGTTCACATACTCTTATGCTCATGTTATGTTTAAGTGATCATTGATATCTCCCTTGTTTTCCCTTACTGAGTATCTGATCTCACCCTTTCTTATGTTTCATTTCCCCAAGTTTTTAATAAAGGTATTATGTATTATATGCCTAATAATGGTGATAGTTGTGAATAATATAGTGGGAGATGATGTAGTTCACTTATGAACTAGTTATTTATGCACCCTAGTTCCCAAAGACACTAAACCTTTACAATCCTAATACCTATTTTTATAAAATAAAATGAATATTCATCTATTAAGATGTAATATCTATGTATGAAAAATATGGTCCTTAATAACCTAGTAGTTATGTAATGTTACAAGGATGTGATATGTTGTGGGGTTTATGCATCATAGGTGGAGGTAATGGGGTTGGTGTCCTTTATGTTTAGGATACCCAACATCCCCGGTAATGTGATGGCCCAGGTGTCTTCATGTGATATATAATGAGATTTCCCAAGCATTTTCAGGTGAGGTGTGATTTGATGACGATCGATGTTATCTCATGATGCCAAACCTTGTAAGGATGGGGTGGGTAGGGATTCATCTTGAACCATGTTAGCGATGTATGATTATGAGACATGATATGTATAAAAGGGATGGTAGCATAGGGAATTCTATGTTGGGGAGTGAGAGTATAAAATTGATGGGGAATCAGTAGCGGGGTTTTTTTATTTTTATGATACGATGTTACTGTATTGGATGCATGATTTGGTGAGTAATCCATGGTGATGCTGGGATTGATTGGTTGACCTGTTAGGTTCTTGTTAGTTCTGATGTTTGTTCACCGACACATTATTATCCTCTATGCACATGTTCACTGGAGACCTTGGGTAAGATCCTACTAATTATACTTGTATTCTCACCCTATGTATATAAAATATTTTTCAGGTTTCCAAGAGGACTTTGGGGACTAAGATAGGCACTTCTAACTTGGGTTTTGTAGTTACTATTAAGTCACTACTATAGTACATGTCTTTCAGTATTTACTTGGATACTTTTATTTGTATTCATTAACATTTTCATGCATGTGGGATAGTTTTGGGTTTTTTATCCTATAATTTTGAGTTACTTGGTGTTTGTTTATCCTGTCTTCTGATCCTATTTTTTATAGTCAGTAATGCCTCCTATATGTGAGATTTTTATACCCTCGATGTGTGTCACTAACTTGGGGCCTATTGAATGTGAGACTCGGGGAGTCATTATCTTTCTTAATTGTTTTTCAGCCCAGTAGGGGTACCTTTGGAGGGAGGGGTCATGAAAAACAATATATATATGAACTATTCATATATTATGTAAACATTCAGAACACCACCCATTTAATATTATTTAAAATTTGATCATATCAATTATCAATATGATTCTTTGTTTTTGGGTGAGGCATGATGTTATCTCCCCTTATTACATCCCATATCATACACTTTGTTTTGTGTAAAACTGATGTATTTCAATATATTTATTGGTTATGGTATCCTATATTAGATACAATGACCCTACCATATATTATGATGTCATATATCATAAGACAAACCATAGTTCAAAATTCATATCACCACTTATGATATTTCATATCATAAGAGTAGACACATAAAAAATATAAATCATATTTGATAATATAAAATATGAATTCAATATGATATATACTTTTCTTTATTTTCAAATATTATTTCATGGATCAAAATACATGGTAAAACATGGAAACCATTGTTGGGTTTCTATGTATTGAAAGACACTCATTAAAAATAGTTAAAGTTATTTGAAACCACAAACCTAATATTAACCATGATTGAAACTGAAATATTTTATAAACATAAATGAAGAATATTATGTGTACCTTTCACTAAATATAGGCACTTCCAATGTCTTTCATCATGTTCTTGATAAAGTTCTCTAAGAGGCTCCTCCGTCATTTATCCATGGGTTGATATGAATCACCCATAATATGGAAAGAACCCTCCTTAATCCCATGATTTGATAGTATCTCTTGAGTTAAATGAAAGGATGAGGAAGATATCTTAGAGAGAATGATATAATTGAAAAAAGCCATTAGAAATATAGAAAATACATCTCAATAGTCACTACCTTTTTAATATAAGCCTCAAGACATTCCCGAGTCATCCATTTCATTTACTCAAATGTTTCATAACGTATGAGTAATGTGATCCACTTACATCCATTGTAAATATTTAGTAAATTACATTCTTTTATTTGTTTTATCATATAAAAATTTAATGATGATAGATTTCTGGGGATTTTATAACCACCAATCACTAAAAGAAAACCTCTAGAAATATCATGTGTGTATCAAATCTCTAGAAATTCTATAATAACAATAATCCCATGAAACTGATGTTTTTGATATTAGAAGATAAACCGGACTTAATTCATTGCACTAGATTAGTTCCCTAACAAACTTTATCCAATACAACTCCCATAAATGTACACAAAAAATAGGAAAAAATAAGGAATGACAACAAAAATATTACATGGTTTATATTTTACTCTTATATTCATAGAAAGATACTACTATTTACTTTCATTTTGTAGATGAAAAAAATATTGTAATAAAATTTAGAAAAAATAGTTGATATTGTATCATAAATAAAATACACATGTAAAAGTGGTCCCACCCCACCATTATAGTAGGGCCCATCTGGTTAACCAATTTCACCACCTTATGAATTTCACAGGGGACCCACCTTTGGTATTTGACACTTCTGATAACCCATAGCTCATCCTACCTCAACCACTAACTTTTGATGAATGTGAAAGTATTTATCACATATCCCTATGATGATTCATGTGTGACCTTTTGAAAACCTCTAGTTACTATTAATGTAATCATAGAGAGAACCCTACACAACGTCAACAAAGTGATTTTTACATGAGCTATAACTTTATCACTCTATCATCTAGACAATATATATTAAACTCCTGAAACTAGAACATCTCCTTCAAACCATCCTACCACCTACTAGAAACCTACTTTCATGAAAATAAATCTTTATAAATCCTATATTCTAGAATCACTCCTTTTTTGGACATTGGTAATCGAAACATGAAAGTAAATTTTCCATTTCCTAATAATATCCTACTTAAATACTAATTTCAAGGATTTAAGATTCCTCTGGCTATTAGGAGAATCTTAATCATTCCAACTTCTAAAAACAATATTCAATGTCACTATTCCACCTTTTGGATACCAAAGTCCCACTGAGGCACAATGTCACCTCAAACATTCCAAGACTAAGACCTTGGTAAACAATTCATCTAGATTCTGACTTCTATTGATCCTTTATAGATCCTACTCTCCAACTCCAGCATCTTCTAGATGAAATGATACTTCATATAAATGTACTTTTTTCATGATTGAAACACCATATTATTAACTAAATAAATTATTCTTTTAATTTAACAGAACAAAATCCCACTTTCTTAACTCTGTCTAAGTTCCTTCAGTAAACACATCACTATGATCAGTTTTTTCTCTGCTACGGTGATGGCCACATATTCTGCTTCTATTTTCAATAGTGCTGCAACCAGCTGCAACCTCTACATATAACTTATGGTTATCCCTCTAATGGTAAACATAAATACTATTATATTATTATTATTTTTCATATATCCCCTCCAAATTTCATATAAATATAACATTATAACATATCATATGTTCTAAAACACAAGGTTATATCATATGAACCTTTGAGATACCAAAGAATACACTTCAAAAATTCATTGTGATCCTTTCTAGGATTCTTTACAAACCAACTGATAACTCCTACTTTATGTAAAATTTATTTCCTTATATAAAAATGTTGAGTCAATAAGGTTTCCTTATAACTTTTCCATTCCTCTATGTTTTTTAAATCACAAACACATTTTTTTAAGAAAAATTATCTTTCTATAATAATTATTTTCTTAAGGAATATTTTCTTTCTATAAGAAAATTTTTATCCTTATCATGGTTTTTAATACCTTATTCAATGTCTTCTCAAAACCAAGTCTTTTTTATAAGTCCAAAATTAATATCTTTATAAAAAACTTTGGAATCTTACAGTTCCTTAAGCTAACAAGTCTTACAGTTTTCAGACTTCGAATTCTTTGTTTTCAAACTTTGAATTCTATGAAATTCAAACTCCAAATTCTCTGAAATTAAGACTCCAAATTCTATAAAATTAAAACTCTGAATTCTATGAAATTACAACTCTAAATTCTATGAAATTTAGACTATGAATTCCTCATAATTAGGACTCTGAATTCATCAGAATTTAGAATCGGAATTCATACTCTGAATTCATTTGAATTTAGACTCTGAAATCGAAAAAATTCAGACTCCTAAATCTATAGAATTCAGACTCAAAATTCTTAGTAAAACAGAATCTAAATATCCATTTTTTCTTAATTAGATTGTTTATATATTTAGACTCTGAATTATATGTTTTATAGATTCTAATTATTCAGTTTTGATTAATCTATTTTACTTTCCTTACATTTTATTGATTCTTAAAACATGATAATTCTCCCTAAGATTTTCTTACATAAAACAATGTCATATAATATTATTCTAACTAACCGTTGGTTAAGTGACACGTGCACAGGACCCTCTGAGATTCAAGGAGAAATATGAATGTTGGAGGAGGGAGATGACCATTGAATTTTTTCTTATAAATAAGAGCTCATTTAAACAATCTCATTATCATTCCAAGATACTATAGATTACATGCTATGAATTGATTTATAAAGAGATAAAAACTCTCATGCCTTGTGTATTTTATGAACATATTGTTCAACCATGAACATCTTGTTTATCTTTATTTGTGTGACTCTGATTGTTTTTTAGTAAAATTAAGGGCTTATGGGGATTGGAAGACAGAGGTGCTAACTACGTTAATGTTCGAGGGATTGTGGGCATAGAAATATAGATTCTGATATTCTTATTGAGGTCTTAACCTGATGTTGGTAAGATGGTCTTTCTTGAAAGTATAAATCAAGGTACCTTTATCCAAGGTTATTGGATACCCTACTCTTTGGGATAAAAGATTTTCTATTTTTTTAATTGTTTTTTTTTAAGTTTTAATTTCATTGTATTTTTTAAAATAAAGAAAGTATAACTTTCTCATACTATATTATACTTTTATACTCTTATAAAAAGTATTCTATAAGATTTAATGTGTAATCATTCCTTAATATAAACTTTCTTATGTTTCCTTAAGTATAACTTTATTAATTTTAGGTTTCTTATAATTGGACTTGGGACCTTCCAATTATCCCTTTGTTTAAGAACCAAAGAGGGTTTGTGAATTTACCTTGTTTAACTTTTTTTAACATATATTTCCTTAAGGTTAAAAGAAAAAAAAATTAAACTTACAATTCACCCCCCCCCCCTCTTGTAATTGAGCATCTACATATTCTATTTTGATCCTATAATTGGTATCATAGGAGGTATCTGAAATAATTATACTTACATATAAGTTTTCTTGCTCAATTTTTTTCCTTGTCCTAAATTTTTTTGCTTAACTTTTCTTTCTCATGTTTTTCTTAAATATTTTTATCGATGTTTATAAACATTTACTATTAAAAAGTTTTGTGGAAATTATTTCTCTTATAGAATGGAAGAGATGAATATTTGTTCCATAGACAACCTAAATCCTACCACAACACCTATCTTTGATGGTAATTATTATGAGTACTAGAGAGATAAGATGAAGAATTTTATCATTAACATAGGAGCGGACAACTTCCTTATACTCACTGGGGATTACAAATTTCTAGATAAGGAAGTCAGAACCTTTACCAACCAAGAGAAACTAGAATATCAACTAAATTACAAGGTATGTAATACTTTTTTGTGTTCTATGACCAGGAATATATATAGTCAGATATCTTATTATGAATCTTCCAACTGCATTTGGAAGAAATGTGAAGTTACACATTTTGGAACTTCTAAAGTTATAGAAACTATACGATCTATGTTAAGAATTGAATATAATGGATTCTTATTTCCTTATGTATAACCTGTCTGCAAAGTACAAAAAAGATTTATGACTACTGTCAATAGTCTTTAATCAATGAGAGAGAAAGGTTTTGGTGATAAGATAATTGACATCATTCCCAATGAGTGGGAATCCAAAAGGAAAGCTATTGAAAAGAATATAAAAGTATCTAACATTACTATTGATGAGTTATTTGGAACTCTTCTTCAGCATGAAACAAGGATGAAAAGAGATTTTGATTTCAAAAAAATAATGGTAATTGAAGTGTAGATTTCACTACTACATCTAAATCCAAGACTCGGGAAATTGTAACTAGATCTAAAGCCAAGAAAGTTATTGTTATATCTGAATCAAGTGAAAGTGATCATTCTAAGAATGAATTGGCCAATCTTGCTTGAAGTATGAACAAGATTGTGGGAAATAAAGTTTTTTAGTATATATATAAGAATAATGATAGAGAGGATAAGAAATATTCTGTAGTAACCTATTATTAATGCAAAAGGGCTAGACACATCAGACCTGATTTTCCTATACTTAAAAGAAAATACAGGAAGGAAAATCATTCTGAAAGAAATAGAAAGAAGTATTAAAAATCTAAGGCTAGGAAATTCGAGAAATAAAATGACACCTAGAGTGTCAGTGGTGGTGATTCTTCTGATGAATCTTCAGAATATGAGTCTTATGGTCAAAAGAATATTGGTCATATAGCCAGAGTACCTATTGGAAATCATTAACTTATGGATATGGTACACAATGTTGAATCCTTAACCGATATTTATTTAAATGATAATTTTCCTAATGAATAATATTATAAATCTTTAGATGAATAATCTTCTTAATCAGGAGATAATACTTTACCTTCATTTGAATAAGATTCTAGATTTTCTAAATTACTTGAAAATGAAAATTATAAGATAAATAAAATGTTAGAGAAAGAAAATTCTATAATTTCTATTTTAACAAAATAAGTATCAGATCTTTCTAAGGATATTTATCAAAAAAAAATATTTTTAAAGTGTTACTAAAAACCTTAAGGAAGTTAATTCTAAGAAGGATAAAATTTCTAAGGATCTTAAAAATGTTACTTCTAAGAAAAATATTTTAGAGAATAAATCAAGTTCAAAAACTTATAACTTTGAGGTTAATAATTTAGTAATTAGGCTAAAATACAAAAAAAACCATAAAGAAAATTTTATCAAATTTCACTTATATAAGGAAATAATATGATAAAATGTATTCACAACTTCATCCTCTAAGGAATAGTTTTGTATTTCGTTATACTTATTCAAATCCAGTTTTTATTCAAAATTATTTTGCTTCACAAAGTGATAATTTTTTCACCAAATGTAAATTTGGTGAACATTGGGAGAAAAAAATTTCTTTATATAAAACTAAATCCTTAGGTTTTCATAAATCTAACTTTTCTAAGAAAATATGGATTCCTAAGATTTTACTTTATGAAATTTTTAGATCCAAGGATATTTGGATTCTGAAAGTCTAACTCTTTTATTTTTAGGAAAATAAAGAAATTACCAACAATAATACATGGTACATGGATAATGTTTGTTCCCAGCATATGATTGGTAACAAATACTTCTTTGAAAATATTATCAAGACGAATAGAGGAAAAGTAACTTTCATAGATAATGCTTAGGGAAAATTGTTGGTATAGGTAACATTTTTCTTCTTGGAAAATCTTTAATTTCAAATGTTTTATTTGAAAAAGGTCTTAAGAACAACCTCATTAGTACAATCTAATTATGTGATGAAGGTTACCTAGGGAATTTTAGGAATGATAAATGTCTAGTACCAATTCCAAGTAAGAGTTTATTCTCCCTTCCAATAGGCATGAGAATGTTTATACACTAAACATAGAAGACCTTAGGAGCCAAGACCTACCCTTCATTAGCATAATAGAAGATCAATCATGGTTATGTAATATAATAATAAGACATTTTAACCTTAAGAACCTATGAAAACTCTCAATGAAGATACTTTTTAAGGATCTACCGGAGCTTAGATTTGATTCTTCAAAAGTTTTTTATCCTTATCAATTTGGAAAGAAATATAAATCAAGATTAAAATCAATTAGTTAAGTATAAAATTCGGATGCATTACAGATAGTGAATATGGATCTATTTAGTCCAACACACACTAGAATTATTAGTGGAAAATATTATGTATTTGTTTTTCTTGATGATTACTCTAGATTTACATGGGTCTATTTTTAAGAAAATAAATCTGAAGCCTTTCCTTATTTTAAAACTTTTATAGCCCATGTTAAAAATTAGAAAAACACTACATTTATAACTATTCATAGTGATCATGTAGGAGAATTTCATATTTCATATTTCGAAACCTTTTATAGTAAGAAAGTAACCTCAATAGAAATCTGAAACCTTTTTCGAAACCTTTTACTCATAACTTCTCATCCCTAAGAACTCCTCAATAGAATGGTGTTATTAAAATAAGAAATTGAATTATTCAAGAGATAACAAGAACCATGTTGAGTGAATATTCTATTGATAAACACTTTTGGGATTAATCTTTTACTACTGCTTGTTATAATGTAAATCAAGTTTTAATCAGACCTTTTCTTAGTAAAACACCTTATGAATTATGGACTGGTAAAAAACCTGGACTTTATTACTTCAAAGTATTTGGATGAAATCTTGAATACTAAATATAACTTACATAAATTCTCACCCAAATCCAATGAAATAATTTTCTTAGTCTATCCACTACTTCTAAGGCTTATAGATTTTTTAACAAAAATAACTATACTGCTGAAGAAACAGAGCATGTTAAATTTGATGAAACTAATCCTTTCGTTTTTAAATAGCCCCAACCTATATCTTTGGGTGTGTTTTCAAAAATTTATTATCAAACTTTTATAGAAGATTCTTCTAATAAGAAAAATACTCAAGAAAATGTCTCTAAAGTATTTACCCCAAAATATTTTATACCATATGTTGATGAACAGGTTTTACAAAACCCAAATTAGTTGTTTCTTAAGAATCATCCTAGTGATAGTATCATTGGTGATGTAAATCAACCTATAAGGACTAGAAGTTCTTTAAGAAATGAAGTAGAAAATCTAGCATTCCTTTCCTAATTAGAACCAAAATGCACTAATGAAGCTTTAGGTGATGATGATTGGATTAAATCTATGCAAAATGAGCTAAATGAATTCGAAAGGAACAAAGTCTAGACCTTGGTTGATAGACCTAAGGAAACTTTTATAACTAGAGTAAAATGGGTCCTCAGAAATAAATGTGATAAAAATGGAATCATAGTAATAAATAAATCTATATTAGTTTCTAAAGGATATAATCAATAATAAGTAATAGACTATAAAGAAACCTATGCTCCAGTATCTAGACTTGAATCTATTTGTATTCTACTTGCCTTTGCAGTATTCTTTAATTTTAAAATTTTTCAAATGGATATAAAGTTTTCTTTCCTTAATGGATATGTTCAAGAGGAAGATTATGTTTAATAACCTCTTGTATTTGAAGAAAAAAACATTATAAACATGTTTTCAAACTTACCAAAGCATTATATGGACTTAAACAAGCCCCTAGAGCCAGGTATGATAGACTTATAGGATTTTTGTTACAAAAAAAATATTTTAAGGGAACTGCTGATTGGAATCTTTTTATAAATAAAGATAATAAAAATATTTTTATTATTCAAATATATGTTGATGACATTATATTCGGATCAACTCAGCAATCTTTAACAGATTAGTTTGTGAATCTTACGAAATTTGAGTTTGAAAGGAGTATGATGGGTGAGTTAAAATTTTTCCGTGGTTTTCAAATTTATCAAAAACCAGAAGGAACTTATATATCTCAACATAATAATATCAAAGATTTAATTAAAAAATATGGATATAACAATACTAAGAGTATAAGCACTCAAATCGGTACCTTGAATACACTTGATCTTGATGAAGCTGGGAGAATAGTAGATCAAACATCTTTTAGAGGTATGATATGAAGTTTATTATACTTAATGGATATTCGTACATACTCAATATTTTCAGTTTGCTTATGTGCAAGATATAAATATAATCCAAATGAATATCATTTAAAAGCAGTGAGAATAATTTTTCGTTACTTAAAGGGAACCATGTATTTAGGAATTTTCTATTCTTCTAAAAATGATTTTTTTTTAAAAAGTTTTTCAGATGCTGATTTTGGTGGATGTATAATGGATAGAAAAAGTACATCTGGAACTTATCATTTCTTAGGGTATTCATTAGTTTCTTGGTCATGTAAGAATTAAAACTCAGTATCACTTTCCACTACTGAAGTTGAATATGTAGCAGCTAGAATTTGTTATCCTCAAGTGTTGTGGATGCAACACACACTCATAAACTATGGAATGTTTTTTACCAAAACATGGATATTTTTTGATAATACAAGTTCTATTTCCCTAAGAAAAAATCTTACACATCACTCTTGTTAAAAACACATAGATATAAGGAATCACTTTCTTAGGGATCACACACTTAAAAAGAGATATTATTTTACAATTTATTGGAATGTAAGATCAAATTTCTGATATTTTTACAAAATATTTACCCTCTGATAGATTTGAATACATTAAAAAATTTTAGGAATGATAATCGTAAGGTAATATTCAATATTAACTTTTTTTTTAAACCTATCTCCTTACATTAAGAAACTCTTTTTCATAGGGTAAGTCCATTTTTTTTAGTTTTTTTTTAAACCAATTTTTTTTCCTTTCTTAATAAGATTTTAGGAACCCAAAATTTCTCCTTCTTAATAAAATTTTTCGGAACCCAAAATTTTCAGAATCGAAAATTTCCTTTCCTTACTAAAATTTTCGGGAATCAAAGTTCTTTAAGAAAAATATTATTAATACTAAAAAAATTTCAGCAGTCCATAAGGTATGTTTCCTTAATTAAATTCTTATAATTAAATTTTTTATTGGTATTTTTATCCTATTTTAAGAAAACTTTATCGGATTCACTTTCCTTAAAATCTGATTTTTCTTAAAAACCTCAAAATATAGGAACCTACCAAATCCTAATTCAACACTCATCTCAGTCTTCAGACTAGTTTGAACTTATTTCAACCATTGGATTAAATTGGGAAATCAAATTATCACCTTGAATCCTATATAAATTCCCCACTAATCCTTATCCCACATCAGTTTTTCAAATCATTGTGCAAAAAAACTCTACTCCTCTTCAAATTGTTCGTTCAGTTTTCCAAGTTTTCTTAAACTCTAAATGTCGCTCAAAGTTTCCCCACAGAATCAGAAGTCTTTAAATAAGGAAATCAAGGATTGGAAAATCTACATGGAAAGGTTGGTTGATGCAAATTTATTTTCTAAGTATAATTCATTGATTACAAAAAATATCAAGCTAAATGGATGGGGGAGTTCTTGTGTTTCTAATCCAAAGAGTTAGGATCTGGTTTATACTAACCTTCTAATATAATTTTATGTTAAATTTTGTTTTTATGAAGATGGGGGAAGGTAAAAGTTTTCATTCAATATCTATGGGAAAACCTATTCTTTATCCTTAAATATGGATACAAATATTCTTGCTATTCATTATGTAGGTGAGGCAATCTTTTTCTCTCACAAGTTTCTTAATAAATCAGGAATATTTGGGAAGGAAAAGGCAATTGAGTACCTTGGACTCAAGGGAGTAAAATCTCTAAATATTAACCATATTTTAATGAATTTCAGGATATTAGCCTTGTGGTTATATAGTTTTCTAATTCCTAGAAAGGGAGACAAGGAATCCCTCAAAAAAGTGATGTTTTTTAATTGTACTTTTTGTTTAACCTTAGAAAGGTAAACCTAGTGAAGTACATCCTTCTAAAAATCACCAACATAAATAATAGAACTCTCAAATCTTAGATAATCATGTATTTAGTGATCTTATCAAAGATCATAGTTCCTTGTTTAGAATCTTTTAAAATTCCTTAAAGTTCAAAACCCCAAACCTTTAAACTCATATTTCTAAGTGATGACACTTTGAGGAGGATGAAAGTCAGTTTCAGTACCGAATCAAGAGAGTTTTATGATCTTTCCGAGAGTGAAGTTCAAGCCTTGATCAAGAAAGTGGAAGTCAGAGAATCATCCAATAAATACCATAATAATAGAAAAGAGAAGGAAATGTAAACCAAAGAAAAATCTATAGTTTGGGAAACTCAGTCAGCTCCACCAAAACTAAAAATTCAAAAAACATTATCTGGTGAAGTGGTAACGAAGTGGAGGGAGAAGAAGAAGGAGGAGCAGGAGGAGGATATATAGAGATCCAAGATTTGGACTAGATCATGCTGAGTCAAAGGCCTTGAAAATACAAACTACTGAAGAACTTGAAATAAAAGAAGCTAAAGAATAAAATTTTAGAAGTTGATATTGTTCAAGCTCTTCTTAAGGATATTGAGATAGCATCCAAAAAGATTCAAGTACCATAATACTTCTTCCAAGAAACATTTCTTTTATAAAGTCTAGGAAATAAATTTTCAATTCCATAACCTTTTGTAGAAGAATAGATAGATCAAGAAGAAGAAGTATAAGAATAACAATAAGAATAAGGAGATGAATTTGAAGATGTGATAAAAAAAGTAGAAGTATATCATGAGAAGGAAAGTCCTTTAGACAAGATTTCAATCTAAACTTCCCCGGTTGAGTCAACCAAAAATGTTTCTCAAGGTAAAGAGGATGATGGATAAGAAGAAGATGATAAACCAACTGATGATGAGGGAAAAACAATGATTTCATTCATCCTAATGATGTTAAGGGAGATGTTGAGAAATAATAGGTAGATGAAGAAAATATAGTCCAACTCTCTGATGGTGAGCATGAGTCTCCAATGACTGAGAAGGTTATTTCCAAAGTTGATAAAAGAAAATAGGTGGTTGTTGATACACCTAATAAGGTCATGATTGTAAAATCTAAGAAGGATGTTGGTGGATCATCTAAGTGGAAAATTGAAGAGCTAGACAAAGTATCCTCACCAGCAAGGGAATCAGCTTCCAAATCTTCATTTTCCTTGGGAAAAGATTTCATTTTTAATCCTTAAAAAATTTAGTAAACACAATACCTTTTATTTTTATTATTGATTCAAGATGTCAGTTTTTTCAACATTATATCAATAAAAAATTTAGATTCAATTAGCATTCTCTTGGAAAAATTTATCAAGATTAAGGTAGATTTTGAGACTTTTCATATTGGATATGATGCTCATAGGATATCATTCAAGGAAATAACAAAATTTTCAAAGTCAATAATCTCATATCTAAATATTTTAGATGATTTTATTGAATCCTTAAAATATTCTTTTGATCAGTTTTATGATACTATGAAGAACCTAATTTCAAACCTTTTAGACAAGTTCAATCAAGAGCAAGCTTCTCAGGTCCAAGAGGATAAATATTTGAATGGAAAGTTGAATTCAATTTCTCTAAATCTAAAGAGTGAAAGTGAACTCAGAATAAAGTTTGAAGAAAGGTTCAAATAGAAAGAATAGATAGTATAATCTCAGTCAGAAATTATAAAGTCTCAACAAGAAAAAATAAGGGCTCTAGAAAAGAAGAATCGGGATCATGATTAGTTGCTCAAGAATTTTGAGGATGACCACAAAGATCTAAAGAATTTAAAGTCAACCCTTATAAAGCTCATGCTGAAATAAAATAAGGATGAATGACTTACTGTCAATCCGATCTTTTGTTGTATTTTTACCCAGTAATAATTTTTCCTACCATAATGAAAAAAAATTTATCCTTCAATTGTTTTCTTTTTGCATATCACTAACCTTTCAGGTACATTTTTTTCATTCCCTCCATTACTTTTTGAAAATCACAAAGGGTGAGAAAAGAATGATCAAAATAATACTAAGTTTAAAGAAAAGAATTCCCTAAGAAAGGGTGAGATTAAGTAAGGGGAGTTTACTTATTCTTAAAGAATATTTTCTTAAGAAATAAAAAAGTTACTTATCTAAGAAAGACATGAATATGATCCATAGGGATTTCAAAATATAAGGGGGAGTTAGTCATATTCATTATAAGTCATAAGTAAATAGAGATAAGTATTACTTTTAAAGTTTAAATGAAAAATATTTATTACTTATATTCTTTTTTGAAAGGTTGTTTTTACTTTCCAAAAATGGTGAGATTGTTGATTCAATAATGTTTCCTTACGAATTTTCCATTCCTCTATGTTTTGAAAATCAAAAACATGTTTTCTTAAAGAAAATTATCTTTCTCTAAGAATTATTTTCTTAAGGAAAATATTATTTCTCTAAGAAAAGTTTAATCCTTATCATGGTTTTTAATATCTTATTCAATGTCTTCTCAAAACCAAGATTTTTTTCTAAGTCAAAAATTCAGATCCTTATCAAAAAACTCAGAATCTTACGGTTCCTTAAGATACCAAGTCTTAATATTTTCAGAATCTGAATTCTCTGTTTTCAGACTTCAAAATCTCTGAAATTAAAACTATGAATTCTCTAAAATTCAGACTCGGAATTTTCTAAAATTCAAACATTGAATTCTCTGAAATTAAGACATTGAATTCTAAGAAATTCATACTCCAAATTCTCAAAAAAATTGACTCCGAATAATATGAAATTCAGACTCTGAATTCCTCAAAATTCAGAGTCTCAATTACTCAAAATTTAGACTCTGAATTCCTCAGAATTCAGACTCCAAATTTCTCAAAAATCAAACTCTAAATTCATCAGAATTTAGGCTCTTATTTCATTATAATTCCAACTCTGAAATCCTCAGAATTTAGACTCCAAAATATATAGAATTCATAATCTTAATTATTTTCAAAACAGAATTTGAATATCCATTTTTCATAATTCTATTATGTATATATTTAGTCTCTAGATTA
Source organism: Viscum album (assembly GCA_963277665.1). NCBI lineage: Eukaryota > Viridiplantae > Streptophyta > Magnoliopsida > Santalales > Viscaceae > Viscum > Viscum album. The sequence goes on along the minus strand of OY728141.1, from coordinate 508,801,391 downwards.
TTTTTTTTTCTAGATTCTGATTATTTAGTTTTGATTAATCTACTTTACTTTCCTTACATTTTATTGATTATTAACTAATGATAATTCTCCCCAAGATTTTCCTACACAAAATTATGTTGTATAATTTATTTCAAACTAACCTTTGGTTGAGTGACACATTTATAGGTCTGTTTGAGATTCAAGTAAACATATGTCCATTGGAGGAGGTAGTTTACCGTTGAAGTTTTTTCTATAAATATAGGATCATTTGAATGAGATAATTATCATTCCAAGATCCTAGAGATTATATACTGTGAAGTGATTTCTAGAGAGAGAGAAACTCTCGTGCCATGTGCATTTTATGAAAATCTTGTTCAACTGTGAATATCTTGTTCAGCTTTCTTTGTGCAACTCTGATTATTGTTTAGTATAATCGAGGGATTTTAGGGATAGGAAGAAAAAGGTGTGGACTACCTTAAAGTTAAATGGATTACGGGGATAGAAATATAGAATCTTATATTCTTATCGAGGGATTACCCTTATGTGGCTAATACATACTTTCTTGAAAGTATAAATCAATTACCTTTATCCAAGGTCATTCGATACCCTACTCTTTGGGTTAAAAGATTTTCTATTTTTTTACTTGTTTTGGTTACAAGTTTTAATTCTTCTATGTTTTGTTAAATAAAGAAAGTATAACTTTTTCATACTCTGTTATACTTGTATACTCTGATAAAAATTATTATATACTCTTTAAGGTATAATCTTTCCTTAAAATAAACTAGCTTATGTTTCCTTAAGTCTAACTTGATTAAGTTTAGGTTTCTTATAATTGGACTTGGGCCCTTCCAATTATCCCTTTGTTTAATAACCAAAGAGGGTTTGTGAATTTACCCTCTTTAAATTTGTTAAACATATATTTCCTTAATGTTAAAAGTGAAAGTTTTTAAACTTACAATTCACCCCCCCCCCCTCTTATAATTGAGATTATAAATATTCTATATTTATCTTAAAAACCCTGTAATATATAAAACTTCCAACCACTAATGCTAATGGAAATTTTACCATGTACTTTCCCTCCTAATCTGTTATTTTTTTATTTCTCTTTCGAAAAATTAATGTTTCTAACCTATAGGGTTGAAAAAAGTTTACTTCCTATCATTCTAAACCTGTGTATTCCCTTCTATATGTATTATTTTGATATAAAACCAATGTTTTAACCTTTCTATCTCTTTTTATTGGTATCCCCAAAATCTTCTCAACTTCCCTAAGATACTTTATCTTGAACCTTTTGGAAAAATATTAATATATCTTCTAAATATGTTTCTTTTCAAAACCCACCAAGAGAATGTCAACCACATACAAGAGAGGGATGATGTAACTCTAATCCTTGAAGACTATCTAGTAGAAATAATATTCTGATTTTCTCCATTCATACCCCTTTTTAAATATAAAGTCATCAAACTTATGGTTCTATTACTTTAGAACTTATTGAAACAAAAAATGATTCTTTTAAACTTAAAAACAAGACCATTATTCTATTTATCCCTGAAACTCTTTGGATTTTTCATATATATTTCCTCTTACAAATCATAATTAATGAATGTCGGCTTCACATTCATATATTCTAGATGTGGACATCTAAAAACAAATAGACTCAACACTATCCAAATGGTTGTGTGTTTGATAATGGGTGATACAATATCATAGAATTAAACTCATTCCTTATAATGAAACACTTTCAAAAATATCATGTTTGCATATATATTTCTATCATTTTCTTCCACTATCATCCATAAGATCCATTTTTTATATAGTACTTTCTTCCCCTGTGGTAATTATATTTTCTACAAGGCTTCATTTTCATGAAATGAATCTATATCATTATTCATGGTTAACCCCCATATTCCAAAATCATTGAGACTCACTGATTAAACTAAGATATATATATCTCATCAATCTATAAGAAAAAATTACTAAATATCAGTTCTAAATATAGAAACCATTCATCTGATCTCGGTATATCTCTATAACTCAACATATGGTTCTGCACTTTTTGAAGCCATTGCTTTCTAAAATTCACCTTCTGAATCACTACCATGAGTTTTTATAGTTCCTTATCTATATGGTACATCATATGGACTTAATGATTCCTCTGTACTTTCCATGATCCCTAAACTTTTTGAAACTTTTAACCTTATGGAAATTTTATTCACATGAATTTTTATATATCCATATGATTATTTATTCTCAACTACATCATCCACTAAGTTTAGTTCTTTACACAAGAACATATTATTGAAAAAAATACAATTCAACTTCTAATGATATTCTGATTTTAATTTTCTTAAATCTAAAAATAATAATTTCCATAACATATAAATAAATATGATTGGTACTTTTCTTAGATTTTATCCCGATCAATATGAATATAGGCAAGACTTATGAAAAATATTAAGTGGGAAACATCCACTAGTTTTCCTTACCATAGTTATTCTAGAATATCATACTCCAACAGTGAAAAAAACTTTTTTTCATAAGAAAATCTATATAATTGATTGTTTTTACCCAAATTTACTTAGTAATTATAGAATTTATTCTCATGCTATAATTCTTCTCAGTCAACATCTAGTTTATACACTCCTCTACACTGTTCTATTTTGGTATTCCTAGAATAGTATTATTGAACTTGATTCCTCTTCTACAGTAAAATCTAATGAATTACCTACTACCTTATTCTCTACCATTATTGAACCTTAAGAAATTGATCTTATTTCTGGTCTCGTATTCCATCCTAGACCTCCAAAGAAAAAACACTATGAACACCTACTATTTTTTCTTATGGAATTAAACACATAGTTTCATTATTCAATCATTGACGAATATAACAAATTATTTTCACCCAACATGAGAATAGGCTGGCACAAGTCCCCAAACATCTATATGTATAATAAATAACTTTTAAGACTTTTATATCTTTTTGTTTATAAAAACATCACCATTATCTTATTTATGAGTATAAAACACTCACAGGATCCCAAATCTTCATAAATGAGCTTCAATATTCCATTATTCACCAATAATCTCATGTTATTATCATTTAGGTTCCCTAGATGGTAATTTCATAACTCTGTACTTTCATAAGTAGTCATTCGAACAATTTTTCTCTACCTACTATTTTGGGTAGAAATAAAATACCATATTTAACACATATGGCCACAACCATGGAACCTCGAGTAATATTACACAATATATTTGAGAATCTTATTCTAAACCATACTTCATCAAGATGACAAAAAAATAGATTCTTTTATAAATCTAGTATGTTCTGAACTCCTTGTAACTCCAGAAAGCTTCTTTGTTTATTCAAATTTTAACATCACCTTTACCTGTGATATTGAGAGTTTCATTATCAGCTAGATGAACCCATATAAATCTTTAAAACACATAATTAACCATGAATACCCTCTTAACTGTATAATGGAATGAATCTCCTATATCAATGATCTATGATTCTAAAAGAATATTAGCACTTGGTAGAACTTCTCTCACCACTCGCTATGGTGTTTGTAATACGTGAACTTCTGGAAGAACCCGTTCTAGAATACACCTTTCAATCCCAATATTATTTCATTAATTTACCATTATTCTCATAGCTCCAAAATATTTTTTTGGCCTAACCAGTTTACCTAAACTTCTTTCCCCTGATCTATCTTTGGATTTCTTCTGACCTTTCAACTGAACAGAATAACCTATACCTTCTACATTGATTGCAGTTCTAGAAGGTTTCTCGACTTTCTTCCACCAGAGCTCTTCACTCAGAATGAGATCATGGACATCCTCAATAACTATTTTATTATTTAATTAATAATTTATAATGGAATTCACCATGATTTCTCATTATTCTATAAGTTATTAAAATATCAACAAAGCCCACAAAAATTATGTAGAATTCACTTTAACTTATTTGAGATGAATCTAAATCTGGTCAAGGTAATTGACATGACCAATCATTGGTCTTATTTTTAAAAATATCATATTGAATATCCTATACATCACAAAAACATTTATTATTCATGTTTCATTCTCATACATATCTTTTATGGCCTTCATTAGAACGTTGATGGTTTTTACCTCCCATATGTTGTATGAAAAAATCATGCTAGTGACATTTGTATCATACTAAGTTCATTCTTACCAACCCTTTAACATTATTATTTTTCCATTTCTTATAATTTTAATCCTTTAAATAGAAAATTGAGGTCCTCTAGAAATAGATAATTATCCATCTTCATCTTCCAAGAGCTGAAGTATGTCCCATAAAATATTTCTATCTATACATTTCCATCTTCTAATTCTGTTCCTTCTAAAACAGTTGAATCCCACTAAATTAAAAAATAATAGAGATAATAATATTACCTAAAGATACTATTTTTGAGTGTAGAAAGTATTTACAAGACCATGAAATCTGATACCACTTATTGGTATTCTAAATCCACCGATCATTGAAGGCAAACCTCTATAAGCTTCAAGAAAAAAACAAATATTTGAAAATTATATAATTATAATAATGTCATGAAACTTATGTACCATAACTTATAATAAAAAATACACTATATCAAATCCCTCTCAATATATATAAAACAAAACTCCCAGAAAAAAACATAAAAACAAAAAGTAAAACAAATTTGGAATGACAACAAGAAATTATGCATGGTTTAGATTTTAATCCAACATCCTTAGAGGAACACTACATATTCCTTTAATTTCATAGAGGAAAAAATATTACAATAAAAATCATACAAAATAGATAAGATTAGATTAAAAATTCAACACACATGTAAAATTGGTACCACCCCACCTTTAGAGTAGGGAATAATTGATCAACTGATACGACCACCATCTAAAATTTGCAAGGGACCCTCCATTGGTTTTGACCACTTCTAATTTACCATAGGTTTCCCTATATCAACTATTAACTTCTAGTGAATTTGAAATTCATTCTAAAATATCCCTTTTATGATTCATACAAATCCTTTATAAAATATCTAGTTTCTTTTTAGAAACTGTATAGAAGACCCTACACAATTATGACTTGATCTATAAAATTTTTACTCCATTATCCTAATAATGGAACTGCACTCCTAGTTCCAAAACATGTCCTCCACACCAGAATACCTCATGATATAGAAATAATTATATGAGGCTCCATTATTCTGAGTCCTATATTTTGGAATAACTCCTTCCGATCATAAGGAATAAAAACATGAAAGTAGACTTCAAATATCCTAACACTTGGGTATATGGTTTTTTGGAATATTACTATTTAACATTCCATTACCTATGTTAATGATAAAATATGACTAACTAATATCATATCCCTTATGATATTTCTATTTCATACACTACAATATAGTAATAGGTAGTGGTGTGATGTCTCTATATCAAACCATATGATATACCCAACTAAGGCATACATTATAGATTAATTTTTTATATGTTTCATAGTTTATGAAATGAATATATCATACAATATAATATAGTAAAACTATATCAAGGTTTAAATGGGATTTAGGGAATATCTCTTTCATCCCATGACTAATCACATGTGTTTAAATAGTAAAAGGATGTATTTATTTAGGGAGATATTAGGTTATATGAGAAACCAATGTGGGCTTCATACCAGTTCATAATTCATATACAACTTTAAGAACCTAAATTTTATAATTTCTAAAAATATAAATTAAATGGTATTCCCCCCCCCCCATTTCTCCCTAATTATTTATCCTCTCCCTCTAAGAATCTCTCCTTGGTATTACTCCCCTTCTCCATGGGGTAACTTCATCAAAAGTGGTGATTTCCCCAATTTATTCCACTAAATCACTTCCTCTCTTCACATTTCTTCTTTTTTATCTTATTTATTCTTATTCTTCCATCACCATGGCCATGGTGACTAGGTTTTCATAAAAAATGAATTTAATTTATGGTTTTTCTATTTGTATGGTTCCAAATGGTCATTTAAAAGGATTATCCTTACCCTTCTTGGTGTATAAAAAGTTCTTCACTCTGTTTACTTAAAATCTAGTGGGTGGATCTAGGAACTCTCCTTTATTGATTGAACCTTGAGTTTTTTATGTTATTTATCTTATTTTTAATTATAATAAATTTTATAATATCTATCTTTTATGACTCTATCAATTTTCTTTATTTTCTATAAAAAAATTGTTTTAAAAGTATATTTATTATATTTAAATGCCTAAAACCTAATTCTATAGAAAAAATAGGCATAAGGTGTTAAATAAAAGTTCAACGTTGATTTTTTTTAAATAAATTAAAAGGAATTTTATGAAATTGTTTATTTTTAATTAAAGTTAATTACTATTATAGTTTCACCAAGGTTTTCTAATAATTTTATTAATTATTTTATATCTTTCAAGATAATTTTTATTTTTACAAAGAACGTAGAAGTCTTATTTTTCTTCATTGTCTTAAATGTATTGGTTAGGTTTTAAATGGAAATATTGATTTTTTTTGTTATATTTTCAAAGGTAGTAAGTTATGTATTATTTTTTTTCACAAATTTTATTAACATTTTGCGTACTACATGACCTTGAATTTAATCCCTTAGTTATTTCATAAGTAAAGAGGTGCTATTTATTATAATATATATTAATCATACATTATGGGTATCACTATATTTCTTATGTTATTATTTAAAGGGTTGATTCTATAAAGGGCTCTTGGGGGGGAGGGTGGGTTATAATTTTGATTTATTATTGTTATATTAATATGAATTATATTATATTTCTCACCTATATTTACATATCTTGGGAAACCTTGAGTAACTAGGAAAGAGATCTTGGTATGAGTACTATACTAGTGTATGATCATGCTTTGGATAGTGGACACAAGTTAGGAATTTTCTCTTATTAGGGTATTTTTCCTCTCAGTTAATCTAGAAAGGTTAAAACCAACTTTTTAGGTAGTTGAATCAAATTAAGCATGAAAATTATATGGATAAAATTATTATACTATCCTAGATTGTATCTAAGGATCATGGGTGTTCCCATGATGTTTTTTATTTACTATTATTTTTGGTTACCTTATTGATGTTCATTATTACTAATGAATTCTCATTTATATTTTAATCGAAGTATAATTTATGTTAAATCCAAAAAAAATATATTTATCATCCTTAAATAGATTTATTAACCTTGTAATGGTCTTAATTATTTTCTTAATAGGATCCCTTTTTTAATTACTTATGTTATTACCTTGAATTATTTTTATGTTAAATCATGATTTTCCTTTATTATGTTTTTTTATTTTAATGAAATATAATTTTTCTTAAAAATGGGAAAATATTGTTTATTTTCTTAAGTAATGTTTCAATTTGGTTTTAATTAATCAATTCATAATTTCCTTCAAGTTTATAGGATTATTTTCTAAAGGATATACATAGTGAATGGAGAGGATACATACTAGGAATTATTTCACATGTCGTACATACAAACCCAGTGTGTGTGTGTGTGTGTGTGTGTTTAGATCTTATTATCTATGTCACAGGTTTAGGTTAAATACCTATTACATATATTAGGTTATTTTTAACTTATGGTTTGGGTATTTTGAAGATTGAAAGTGAAGATAATTTACTTGTCACCTCGATATGCATTCTATGGTTTATTTTTTCATTAAGTACATTTGGTCCATCTATTTTATCAGGCTACCTCATACTCCTATTTCTTTTTACCATATTTGGTAATTGTGAAAATATTGTGTGGTTGGATGTACTATTTTTTATGTTCAGGATTATTGAATTTTATCATATTGGTATGCCTTGTTTGGATGTGTTCTAATTTAAAATTTTATTATTTTTTGTGTATGACTCCCAGACATTATGTGAGGTCATACCTAACTTCTAGGTGGAATTATTTTTGTATTTATTGTTTTATTGGGTGAAATAATTCCCAAAGGTGTATATTTTGATTCCCTGGTACTAATTTTTATCCCATGGAGATTGGGGATGCACCTTGACCCTTGTGTTGGGCCAACTTGGGTGACATTGTTGGTTTACCAAGGTTGTTTCATTACAAAATAATATTAGTACTTGGGTTTTTTATGGTGGTTGGGGAGTCAAGGTAGAAAATAGATAATAACTTTATAACATAATAGATATTTTATAGTTAATTTTCTAGAAAAAATATATCATGATGAGGATCGAGTTTCCATGGGATATCTAGGATGTATTATTTTAGTTATTAGTTTCATTTATTGTTCCATTTTTAATGAAATTTCAACATTTATATAAGATGGATGGAAAACCAGTATGTTTCATAGTTAGTGTACATGGGATGAAAACCATAGAAATGGGATTTTAATCTTGTAAATGTGTGGTTCTATTAGGTTTTCATCTTATAATGGTTATTAATATTTCTTATTAATCTCTATGAATTTTTTATTATTATTAATGATGTTTATATGATTTAAAATTTATTTTACCATAGATTGTTTTCAATTTTAGATTAATTGAGATGATTTACATGGATTTTTAGGGTTATTTAATTAGGTTGATTCATATTTCTTATGTTATGGATTTTATTGGTCACTTCTAAAAAGCTGAATTTCTCAATCATAAGAAGATTTATAAATTTATTTGAGATTTTTATAAAGAAAATCTCTTCTATAAAGGTAACCTAAATAATTTTTTCAATGTTTCGAAATAGTAATAAGTGTTATCAATTTATTTTTATTGATATTAAAAAAGATATTAATTAATATATCACTTCAACGTTTTAGGGATAAGAATAATAGTTTTTTTATTTTTTAGAGAGTATACTATAAAGGTACTTTGAATAATTTATAAAATAGGAATTCATGGTTTACTTGTTAAATGATATTTATAAGACAGAGTGTAATATCTTATATACTTTATATATTATGAATTTTTTTATATTACTATAGTATACATGGTATTTTTATAGTGTTTGGTGTGGTTTCATCTATTTATTTTGTTTTATATAAATAAAAATCTTGAATTATATTTTAATCATGTTTTTTATTTTTGATTATTTTATAGTATTTCCTCCCAGATAAGTTATGATGAATTATCAAGAGGGAACTATGGATAATTTACCCCAAGTGGACCCTCTAGTGAATCAATATTTTTATGATTAATTTTTCCCACTTTCTCATGTCATGAAAGTTAGTGTTCTTTTTAGACTAGATCAACCTAGGTACTGGGTTCAAGACTTAGATAAATTGAGATATCAAAATTTTTAGGGGAAATGAGGTCCCCATAAAGTAGAAGAGTGGATAAAGAGGATTGAGATAATTTTTTATCTTCTCAAAATTTATAAATCCCTTAATTTAATGTTTTCCACTTTCACCCTCAAAGGAATATGTTGGAAGTGTTAGTAGTAGACTATTTAGTTTAATCCATATAAGGAACATATGTTTAAGTTTTAAAGATTTCATTCAATCAAAAAATTTACCAAAAACCAAAAAAGTGTCTATGGTGATGGAATTGTATTAATTTGAAGAGAATTATTATTTTTTATTAGAGTATACTTGTAACGCCCCGACCCCAGTTACCCAGAGTTGGTGCATTATTTTAATACATTGGCATGATTACAAGGAATCAAGTCCCGAAGGACTGATAAGTTTAGCAGTCTTGGAAAAATAGATCACATACATGAATGTTACATTACAATTCATAATATACAAAACAACATAAATAATCCTTTATGAATTCCATTATTCCCTTGTCTTAACCCTTCTTATCAATCACAATATACTTCTTGGAATCTCGGTAAAAATAAAACATAGAAAAGGGGTGAGCTCAAACGCTCAGTAAGAATAACAATACAACGGAAACTTTCATAAATAAGCATAAACATTTAAGGAAATGTATAACTAAAACAAAAGCCTTTTAAACTTGAACGTCAACATAGTATGGAAGAAATAAAATGAAATAATTCCATTTACTTATTCACATGGATATTCTACTAATCGAATAATCACATGCAATTTCAATAGCCACTTTCATAATAATGGAATGCATAATGCCAGACTATCATAACCACATAGCCAAGGCCTCATGCCAAGACTACAAATAAGATTTTGTCAAGGCCTTATGCCAAGACACTAGTTTGTCTCATGAGACCTACCGATGCATCGAGGAGCTATAGCGAGCTCCACCCGTCACATACTAAGTCCAATGCATTCCCATATGAAAAGGTTTAAACAAAACATAAACATTCGTATTAAAACCAGCATACGAAATGTCAATACTTTCTCCATAATCCATGAATGGTATAAAAATAACACATCCACAGTAAAACATATCACAAAACCTTCAATACAATACAAAAGTTTTGTTTCATAATAAATCAACTTCAAATAAGCTTAAAATCCATCAAAGGATGTTGACATAGATGAAATCAAAACAATTTGAGAGAAATATCTCTTTTCTCTAAATCATTGAAAAGTCACACATTTATAAAGGAAGTAATTTAAAAGAGATTTTTGAATCAAAGTGTCCCATACCACTTTGAAACTTTTGAAAAGAAATATCATTTCAAAACATTCATGTCTATATAAATAAATCCTTAAAATCATTTTGAAAACATGGAAATTAATTAAAAGATTTAGAAAGATAAATCTTTAAAACATTTAAAATTATGATCTTGATAAAGAGTACCTTTCAAAAATTCTTAAAATATTCATTTTAAAATCATTTAAAAGTCACATAATTATAAAATAAAACATTTACTTTGAAAATATTCTTATAAGCTTGTAAGGGAAGCTTTGACGATTTTACAACGGCGGTAAATAGCTGCACCCGCCGTATAAGTTAAAAAAACATTCTTACCTTAAATTTGTCGAAAGGTTAAAAGTGCTTTGTTTGGAAAACGACGAAAAGATTCCTTTAAAAACACATAAGGGTATAAATTACTTTAACCCATATTCTTTGTAAATAGTAAAAATGTTTTGAAATACATTTCGAAGAAACATGGATGTGGATGATAAAGAAATCCCAGTAGATTATTACGTACAAACAACCTCAGATAATGAAGAGATTAAGAAATAAACCCTTACCATTTTGGTAACTTACGAAACGTACAACCCATGAAAGAGGTATCATACAATGAATATGTAAATACACATAAATTAAAGTGTATTACACAAAGAATATAATTATGGGTATTAATACACCACACAAAATGTAATAGTGGCAATATGGCATGAATCTCACGAGAATAAGGAGTGAGATGAAAACCCCTTACCTAGTACTTTTACTTGGTTGGGGGTAGGTTAACCTCCTGTATAATGGTGAAATAATTGTTATTAAATTATACAAGAATTATATACATTCATATGATATCATATATGATCTTTTAACATTGCTTTGTTAATAATATCTTAGAATTATCATTGTTTCGGGTGTTAACTTACTCGTTTTATTTTATATGTTTTGTTTTGTAAGTCGTGGTTATCATGGATAGGTTTTATCTTATTCATATTCATAATGATATCAAGTCCTTAAACATTATTTTTAAATCATCAAATGATAATTATACATGAATGGATACGATAGAGAATGAATCTCATCGTGTTCGTGGAGACGGTAGTCCGTACGTACGCACGAGCGACAATATAATTATTTTGATATTAAAATAATATATAATTGGGTGGTATATCATATATACAGAATAATTATCATGTTATATTTATTATTTACATGAATTACACATCATTATTATACCCATCCAAAATAATAATTTATTGAATAACAATTACACCACGACGTGGAGACGGTAAGCCGTACGTACGCACGTATGGTGACATGTTATTCAAAGGGTGGATAGAATACTGAATATGGTTGTACCATATTTATAATAATATTACAGTATATAGGAGATACTGGATTCATTATTTTAGAATGGGAATAACAAAGAAAGAAGAAGTTGAAGAAGAAATGAATTTGAAAAAGGGTGGTTAAAACATTACCTCTTCTTCGGGTTCTCTCTTTTGATTTGATCAAAAGGGATCCTTAGGTTGGATTTCTGATCAAACTAAGGCCTCTAGGTTGTAGTGAGGGAATTTGAGAGAGTATTTGGGCAGGGGTTGGATGAACCAAAAGGCTTTGAAGGTGTGAAGTAATGAGAAGGGGGGGTGCCCTTTTATAAGAGGGATGAGGGGCACCTTTGGAAAATCTAGAAATATTAATTTATAATAAATTCAAAATTTATCACTATTAATTATTTTGATTAAAAAAGTTGTTTTTAATTAAAATTTAGTAATTTTCACTATTCATTAAAATATTAAAGTTATCCGAAAAGTACCAAAATTTCACCTCAGGCTAAATTCGATACTCCGAATTCAAAAATGAAGTCCATTTTGAGAGATAAAATTTATAAAATTTCAAAAGGTAGGTATTATTATTCATAACGGCTAGTTTGATTTGGTTATGGTGTGTGTTAGAACGCGAAGTTGTGTATAACACATGCTACTATATTATTCAAAGAGAAGCGTACCATAGAATCTTGGGATGTTTCATTTTAAATTTTTGATGTCCCCATTTAGTCAAAAAGTTTAAAATATTGTATTTAAAAAGGGTTCACTGTTAAAAGTTGGTAAAAGTGCAATACTGAAAATGAATTTGTTCTTACATTATGTCTAAGAAACTCATAATATGGATTCTAAAATTATAAGGATTATATAAAGTTTAAAATTTAGTTAATAATATTCATAACCTCTTTTGAACGACTTGTTTGGTAAGTCATGGTGCGCTTGAACTCATTGTTGTATATAGTGCAAGTTATTGGATTATTTTGAAGAAATAACACACTATGAAATCTTGGATTGTTACATTCTCCCCTCCTTCAATAAATTGATTCCTTGCAATTTGAAATTGTTCTTCGAAAATAAAAGGTTGAAAATAGAAGATATATTTGTGGGAAAACCCACATCAGAAATTGGGTTACTAAAATTTAGTCTTAATATGAGAAAAAGAGAAATGAAAGGGTCACCACCAAATTATGATCTTGATTAGGGGAACATTGGTGGAAATTAGAGAAATATAATTGGAGGAAAAATGTAAATATTTATAGGTAGTGATTGAGGTCATCAATCACAAATAAGTGTAAAATTGAGGTCCTTAAATTCATCAATCTATGATGATTTGAAATACCATCGGTTCAACAAAACATAGGGTATTAGGATAACACATTTTTGGTTTTAGGATTCCTTAAATAAAGTATAAGAATTAATTTCTTCATAGAATAAGAGAAGAAGAAAAATACATTCTTGACAAGTAGAGTTCCATCCTTTAACTAATTTCTACCACAAACTCATCTTTCACTCTAAAAGTTAATAGAACGTAAAAAAAATATTCAATTTATATTATTCGTATAGGGTTCCAAAAAAAATTAATTTTTAATTCATCTACCAGATATTTAAAAAAAACTACATTATTTAATCTCGGACATCACGTGGGTCAGTGGTAGGTGATACACCCTTGTCTCCATTCGGTTGTGGGTTCAAGTCTCGCGGCCCTGCCGGACGCGACGGGTTGCCGCCCGACCTCTAGGTTGTCCTTTTATGGCAATCCAAAATAATCCAAACTAGAACTATCCAAAATACTTCAGTCCAAAATTTATAAGGAAGGTAAACACAATAAAGATCCTTTTTCTCGCGTAATAACATGTGAACACCATCATCACGTATTCTTTTAAAACACTACAACATCCTGAATTACCATAAAACCTTATTGATTACATTCATGAACCCTTATTCCTTAAAGAATAATAGATATACTCCTTCAATCCAAAAATGTTTTAAACCCCAACAATGATGGAATATACAAATCATTAATTAGTTTCAAAGTAGTCAATAATATTCAATATAATTTATCCAAATCAATCATGTATTATTCCAAAATTACTACCTCGGTATCAGAACTATATTATGGTTTATCATTCTCTCAACCATATTTTTCCAAAAATTTATCCTGCTATTGAGTCACTTTTCTTTGTTCCACACAATCTCAAGTCCTTAATGAAATAGTACTGTAGTACAATACTTATATCCTCCATAATTATTATAAAAAGTACATTGTTGGTACAACACTCAAATGACATAATCAACATAAGAACTCTAATCATTCCTCTTCATCTGTGGTAGTATCATAACTTGATTATTATCCAATAGCATCATTTGCGGTATAGTCTGATGACTAGGACATAGGTTTGCATAGTGTCCAAACTCCTTGAAAATGAAGCATTGTACATTTGAAACCATTTTCTTACCCTTGAAGTCATGTACTTTGTGCCCTTTTCCTCCACACTTATAACAAACTCCCATTCCTTTCAGGCAAGTTCCAGGGTGTTTCTTCCCACAGTTATCACATATGGGAAAATTCTTCTTTTCCCTCTTCCCTTTATCCATCTTTCTCTCTTCCATCCTTTTCTTCTCTTGCTTCCCTTAAAATCCATAGGACTCAGTAAACTCTATACTTATCTTATCAAAACATGATATTATTTCTTCATATGATGATAATACATGGGAAACTATTTCTCTTATAAATTATGGCTTAAGACCATGAAAGATATGATCCTTCTTTATCTTTGGATCATGTACATTACTGGAGTTCTCATTCCTTCTACTGGGCGCCATTTCTAAAAAATGGAATACACTAGATTAGTTTATGAATAACAATACCTAATCCCAAACTTGTAAGACACATAACATAAATTAAATAGTTTATGGATATAATCCATAATCATAAAAATTTCTCCTTTGAGGAAGTATATACTCATAAATCCTTCATAATGATTTGTAAAAAAATGGTAATTATCCTAAGCATATCCCCCGGGAGTGTCGTAACCAAGAGTGCAGCAAGGCCTGTTGTCGTGCACCAGTTCTCATTCAAGTCTACCTCAAAGCAGTGTTTTAGGGTTTTACCCCTAGTTACATCTGTGCCAGAGCCGCCTCTACCTTCTCGTATCCAGACAGGGATGTATTGCTCAGAAAACTCACAAAATTTCTACAATACCAAAATTCTTGGAAGTTCTTCTATACTAATCCTCAAAGTCTATCTTAGGGCTATGTGCTCTAATCAGAGTTTATCTAAATCTAGTTTCCAAGGTTATTGTTAAACTTCCTCTGATACCAACTGTAATGCCCCGACCCCAGTTACCCAGAGTCGGTGCATTATTTTAATAAATTGGCATGATTACAAGGAATCAAGTCCTGAAGGACCGATAAGTTTAGAAGTCTTGGAAAAATAGATCACATACATGAATGTTACATTACACTTCATAATATACAAAACAACATAAATAATCCTTTATGAATGCCATTATTCCCTTGTCTTAACCCTTCTTATCAATCACAACATACTTCTTGGAATCCAGAGAAAAATAAAACATAGAAAAGGGGTGAGCTCAAACGCTCAGTAAGAATAACAATACAGCGGAAAATTTCGTAAATAAGCATAAACATTTAAGGCAATGTATAACTAAAACAAAAGCCTTTTAAACTTGAACTTCAACATAGTATGGAAAAAATAAAATTAAATAATTCCATTTAATTATTCACATGGATATTCTACTAATCAAATAATCACATGCAATATCAATAACCACTTTCATAATAATGGAATGCATAATGCCAGACTATCATAACCACATAGCCAAGGCCTCGTGCCAAGACTACAAATAAGATTTTGTCAAGGCCTTGTGCCAAGACACTAGTTTGTCTCATGAGACCTACCGATGCATCGAGGAGCTATAGCGGACTCCACCCGTCACATACTAAGTCCAATGCATTCCCATATGAAAAGGTCTAAACATAACATAAACATTCGTATTAAAACTAGCATACGAAATGTCAATACTTTCTCCATAAACCATGAATGGTATAAAAATAACACATCCACAGAAAAACATATCACAAAACCTTCAATACAATAAAAAATTTTGTTTCATAATAAATCAACTTCAAATAAGCTTAAAATCTATCAAAGGATGTTGACATAGATGAAATCAAAACAATTTGAGAGAAATATCTCTTTTCTCAAAATCATTGAAAAGTCACACATTTATAAAGGAAGTAATTTAAAAGAGATTTTTGAATCAAAGTGTCCCATACCACTTTGAAACTTTTGAAAATAAATATCATTTCAAAACATTCATTTCCATATAAATAAATCCTTAAAATCATTTTGAAAACATGGAAATTAATTAAAAGATTTAGAAAGATAAAACTTTAAAACATTTAAAATTGTGATCTTGATAAAGAGTACCTTCCAAAAATTCTCAAAATATTCATTTTGAAATCATTTAAAAGTCACATAATTATAAAATAAAACATTTACTTTGAAAATATTTCTATAAGCTTGTAAGGGAAGCTTTAACAATTTTATAACGGTGGTAAATAGCCGCACCCGCCGTATAAGTTAAAAAAACATTCTTAGCTTAAATTTGTCGAAAGGTTAAAAGTGCCTTGTTTGGAAAACGACGGAAAGATTCATTTAAAAACAAATAAGGGTATAAATTACTTTAACCCATATTCTTTGTAAATAGTAAAAATGTTTTGAAATACATTTCGAAGAAACATGGATGTGGATGATAAAGAAATCTTAGTAGATTATTACGTATAAACAACCTCGGATAATGAAGAGATTGCGAAATAAACCCTTACCATTTTGGTAACTTACGAAACTTACAACCCATTAAAGAGGTATCATACAATGAATATGTAAATACACATAAATTAAAGTGTATTACACAAGGAATATAATTAGTGGCAGTACATACACCACACAAAATGTAATAGTGGCAATATGGCATGAATCTCACGAGAATAAGGAGTGAGATGAAAACCCCTTACCTTGTAATTTTCCTTGGTTGGGGGTAGCTTAACCTCCTGTATATTGGTGAAATAATTGTTATTAAATTATACATGAATCATATACATTCATATGATATCATATATGATCTTTTAACATTTCTTTTTTAATAATATCTTAGAATTATCGTTGTTTCGGGTGTTAACTTACTCGTTTTCTTTTATATGTTTTGGTATGTAAGTCGTGGTTGTCATGGATAGGTTGTATCTTATTCATATCCAGAATGATATCAAGTCCTTAAACATTATTTTTAAATCATCAAATGATAATTATACTTGAATGGATACGATAGAGAATGAATCTCATCGCGTTCGTGGAGACGGTAGTCTGTACGTACGCACGAGCAACAATATCATTCTTTTGATATTAAAATAATATATAATTGGGTGGTATATCATATATACATAATAATTATCATGTTATATTTATTATTTACATGAATTACACATCATTATTATACCCATCCAAAATAATAATTTATTGAATAACAATTACACCACGACGTGGAGACGGTAAGCCGTACGTACGCACGTATAGTGACATGTTATTCAAAGGGTGGATAGAATACTGAATATGGTTGTACCATATTTATAATAATATTATAGTATATATGAGATACTGGATTCATTATTTTAGAATGTGAATAACAAATAAAGAAGAAGTTGAAGAGGAAATGAATTTGAAAAAGGGTGGTGAAAACATTACCTCTTCTTCAGGTTCTCTCTTTTGATTTGATCAAAAGGGATCCTTAGGTTGTCTTTCTGATCAAACTAAGGCCTCTAGGTTGTAGTGAGGGAATTTGAGAGAGTATTTGGGCAGGGGTTGGATGAACCAAAAGGCTTTGAATGTGTGAAGTAATGAGAAGGGGGAGTGCCCTTTTATAAGAGGGGTGAGGGGCACCTTTGGAAAAGCTAGAAATATTAATTTATAATAAATTCATAATTTATCACTATTAATTATTTTGATTAAAAAAGTTGTTTTTAATTAAAATTTAGTAATTTTCACTATTCATTAAAATATTAACGTTATCTGAAAAGTTCCAAAATTTCACCTTAGGCTAAATTCGATACTCCGAATTCAAAAATGAAGTCCATTTTGAGAGATAAAATTTACAAAATTCCAAAAGGTAGGTATTATTATTCATAACGGCTAGTTTGATTTGGTTATGGTGTGTGTTAGAACTCGAAGTTGCGTATAACACACACTACTGTATTATTCAAAGAGAAGCGTACCGTGGAAGCTTGGGATGTTTCATTTTAAATTTTTGATGTCCCCATTTAATCAAAAAGTTTAAAATATTGTATTTAAAAAGGGTTCACTGTTAAAAGTTGGTAAAAGTGCAATACTGAAAATTAATTTGTTCTTACATTATGTCTAAGAAACTCATAATATGGATTCTAAAATTATAAGGATTATATAAAGTTTAAAATTTAGTTAATATTATTCATAACCTCTTTTGAACGGCTTGTTTGGTAAGTCATGGTGCGCTTGAACTCGGTGTTGCATGTAGTGCAAGTTATTGAATTATTTTGAAGAAATAACACACTATGAAATCTTGGAGTGTTACATTCTCCCCTCATTCAATAAATTTCTTCCTTGCAATTTGAAATTGTTCTTCGAAAATAAAAGGTTGAAAATAGAAGATATCTTTGTGGGAAAACCCACATCGGAAATTGGGTTACTAAAATTTAGTCTTAATATGAGAAAAAGAGAAATGAAAGGGTCACCACCAAATTATGATCTCGATTAGGAGAACATTGGTGGAAATTAGAGACATATAATTGGAGGAAAATGTAAATATTTATAGGTAGTGATTGAGGTCATCAATCACAAACAAGTGTAAAATTGAGGTCCTTAAATTCATCAATCTATGATGATTTGAAATACCATCGGTTCAACAAAACATAGGGTATTAGGATAACACATTTTTGGTTTTAGGATTCCTTAAATAAAGTATAAGAATTAATTTCTTCATTGAATAAGAGAAGAAGAAAAATATATTCTTGAAAAGTAGAGTTCCATCCTTTAACTAATTTCTACCAAAAACTCATCTTTCACTCTAAAAGATAATAGAACGTAAAAAAATATTCAATTTATACTATTCGTATAGGGTTCCAAAAAAAATTAATTTATAATTCATCTACCAGATCTTTAAAAAAACTACATTATTTAATCCCGGACATCACGTGGGTCAGTGGTAGGTGATACACCCTTGTCTCCATTCGGTTGTGGGTTCAAGTCTCGCGGCCTTGCCGGACGCGACGGGTTGTCGCCTGACCTCTGGGTTGTCCTTTTATGGAAATCCAAAATAATCCAAACTAGAACTATCCAAAATACTTCAGTCCAAAATTTATAAGGAAGGTAAACACAATAAAGATCCTTTTTCCCACGTAATAACATGTGAACACCATCATCGCGTATTCTTTTAAAACACTACAACATCCTGAATTACCATAAAACCTTATTGATTACATTCATGAACCCTTATTCCTTAAAGAATAATAGATATACTCCTTCAATCCAAAAATGTTTTAAACCCCAACAATGATGGAATATACAAATCATTAATTAGTTTCAAGGTAGTCAATAATATTCAATATAATTTATCCAAATCAATCATGTATTATTCCAAAATCACTACCTCAGTATCAGAACTATATTATGGTTTATCATTCTCTCAACCATATTTTTCCAAAAAATTATCCTGCTATTGAGTCACTTTTCTTTGTTTTACACAATCTCAAGTCCTTAATGAAATAGTACTGTAGTAAAATCCTTATATACTCCATAATTATTATAAAAAGTACATTGTTGATACAACACTCAAATGACATAATCAACATAAGAACTCTAATCATTCCTCTTCATCTGTGGTAGTATCATAACTTGATTATTATCCAATAGCATCATTTGCGGTATATTCTGATGACTGGGACATAGGTTCGCGTAGTGTCCAAACTCCTTGCAAATGAATCATTGTACATTTGAAACCATTTTCTTACCCTTGAAGTCATGTACTTTGTTCCGTTTTCCTCCACACTTATAACAAACTCCCATTCCATTCAGGCAAGTTCCAGGGTTTTTCTTCCCACAGTTATCACATATGGGAAAATTCTTCTTTTCCCTCTTCCCTTTATCCATCTTTCTCTATTCCATCCTTTTCTTCTCTTACTTCACTTCAAATCCATAGGACTCAGTAAACTCTTTACTTATCTTATCAAAACATGATATTATTTCTTCATATGATGATAATACATGGGAGACTATTTCTCTTATAAATTATGGCTTAAGACCATGAAAGATATGATCCTTATTTCTCTTTGGATCATGTACATTTCTGGATTTCTCATTCCTTCTACTGGGCGCCATTTCTAAACAATGGCATACACTATATTAGTTTATGAATAACAATACCTAATCCCGAACTTGTAAGACACATAACATAAATTAAATAGTTTATGGATATAATCCATAATCATAAAAATTTCTCCTTTGAGGAATTATATACTCATAAACCCTTCATAATGGTTTGTAAAAAAAATGGGAATTATCCTAAGCATATCCCCCAGGAGTGTCGTAACCAAGAGTGCAGCAAGGCCCGTTGTCGTGCACCAGTTCTCATTCAAGACTACCTCAAAGCGGTGTTTTCGGGTTTTACCCCTAGTTACATCTGTGCCAGAGCCGCCTCTACCTTCTCGTATCCAGACAGGGATGTATTGCTCAGAAAACTCACAAAATCTCTACAATACCAAAATTCTAGGAAGTTCTTCTATACTAATCCTCAAAGTCTATCTTAGGGCTATGTGCTCTAATCAGAGTTTATCTAAATCTAGTTTCCAAGGTTATTGTTAAACTTCCTCTGATAACAACTGTAATGCCCCGACCCTAGTTACCCAGAGTCGGTGCATTATTTTAATACATTGACATGATTACAAGGAATCAAGTCCCGAAGGACCGATAAGTTTAGCAGTCCTGGAAAAATAGATCACATACATGAATGTTACATTACACTTCATAATATACAAAACAACATAAATAATCCTTTATGAATGCCATTATTCCCTTGTCTTAACCCTTCTTATCAATCACAATATACCTCTTGGAATCCAAAGAAAAATAAAACATAGAAAAGGGGTGAGCTCAAATGCTCAGTAAGAATAAAAATACAGCGGAAAATTTCATAAATAAGCATAAACATTTAAGGCAATGTATAACTAAAAAAACCCTTTTAAACTTGAACTTCAGCATAGTATGGCAAACATAAAATGAAATAATTCCATTTACTTATTCACATGGATATTATACTAATCGAATAATCACATGCAATATCAATAACCACTTTCATAATAATGGAATGCATAATTCCAGACTATCATAACCACATAGCCAAGGCCTCGTGCCAAGACAACAAATACGATTTTGTCAAGGCATTGTGCCAAGACACTAGTTTGTCTCATGAGACCTACCGATGCATCTAGGAGCTATAGCGGACTCCACCCATCATATACTAAGTCCAATGCATTCCCATATGAAAATTTCTAAACATAACATAAACATTCGTATTAAAACTAGCATACGAAATGTCAATACTTTCTCCAAAAACCATGAATGGTATAAAAATAACACATCCATAGTAAAACATATCACAAAACCTTCAATACAATAAAAAAGTTTTGCTTTATAATAAATCAACTTCAAATAAGCTTAAAATCCATCAAAGGATGTTGACATAGATGAAATCAAAACAATTTGAGAGAAATATCTCTTTTCTCGAAATCATTGAAAAGTCACACATTTATAAAGGAAGTAATTTAAAAGAGATTTTTGAATCAAAGTGTCCCATACCACTTTGAAACTTTTGAAAAGAAATATCATTTCAAAACATTCATGTCCATATAAATAAATCCTTAGAATCATTTTGAAAACATGGACATTAATTAAAAGATTTAGAAAGATAAAACTTTAAAACATTTAAAATTGTGATCTTGATAAAGAGTACCTTCCAAAAATTCTCAAAATATTAATTTTGAAATAATTTAAAAGTCACATAATTATAAAATAAAACATTTAATTTGAAAATATTTCTATAAGCTTTTAAGGGAAGCTTTAACGATTTTATAACGGCGGTAAATAGCCGCACCCGCCGTATAAGTTAAAAAACATTCTTAGCTTAAATTTGTCGAATGGTTAAAAGTGCCTTGTTTGGAAAACGACGGAAAGATTAATTTAAAAGAACATAAGGGTATAAATGACTTTAACCCATATTCTTTGTAAATAGTAAAAATGTTTTGAAATACATTTCGAAGAAACATGGATGTGGATGATAAAGAAATCCCAGTAGATTATTACGTATAAACAACCTCGGATAATGAAGAGATTGCGAAATAAACCCTTACCATTTTGATAACTTACGAAACTTACAACCCATGAAAGAGGTATCATACAATGAATATGTAAATACACATAAATTAAATTTTATTACACAAAGAATATAATTAGTGGCAGTACATACACCACACAAAATGTAATAGTGGCAATATGGCATGAATCTCACGAGAATAAGGAGTGAGATGAAAACCCCTTACCTTGTACTTTTCCTTGGTTAGGGGTAGCTTAACCTAATTTATAATGGTGAAATAATTGTTATTAAATTATACAAGAATCATATACATTCATATGATATCATATATTATCTTTTAACATTGCTTTTTTAATAATATCTTAGAATTATCATTGTTTCGGGTGTTAACTTACTCGTTTTCTTTTATATGTTTTGTTATGTAAGTCGTGGTTGTCATGGATAGGTTGTATCTTATTCATATCCAGAATTATATCAAGTCCTTAAACATTATTTTTAAATCATAAAATGATAATTATACTTGAATGGATACGATAGAGAATGAATCTCATCGCGTTCGTGGAGACGGTAGTCTGTATGTACGCACGAGCGACAATATCATTCTTTTGATATTAAAATAATATATAATTGGGTGTTATATCATATATACATAATAATTATCATGTTATATTTATTATTTACATGAATTAAACATCATTATTATACCCATCCAAAATAATAATTTATTGAATAACAATTACACCACGACGTGGAGACTGTAAGTCGTACGTACGCACGTATGGTGACATGTTATTCAAAGGGTGGATTGAATACTGAATATGGTTGTACCATATTTATAATAATATTACAGTATATAGGAGATACTTGATTAATTATTTTAAAATTGGAATAACAAATAAAGAATAAGTTGAAGAAGAAATGAATTTGAAAAAGGGTGGTTAAAACATTACCTCTTCTTCAGGTTATTCCTTTTGATTTGATCAAAAGGGCTCCTTTGGTTGGCTTTTTGATCAAACTAAGGCCTCTAGGTTGTAGTGAGGTAAGTTGAGAGAGTATTTGGGCAGGGGTTGGCCGAAACAAAAGTCTTTGAAGGTGTGAAGTAATGAGAAGGGGGAGTGCCCTTTTATAAGAGGGATGAAGGGCACCTTTGGAAAAGATAGAAATATTAATTTATAATAAATTCATAATTTATCACTATTAATTATTTTGATTAAAAAAGTTGTTTTTAATTAAAATTTAGTAATTTTCACTATTCATCATTATATTAAAGTTATCCGAAAAGTACCAAAATTTCACCTTATGCTAAGTTCGATACTCTGAATTCAAAAATGAAGTCCATTTTGAGAGATAAAATTTATAAAATTTCAAAAAGTAGGTATTACTATTCATAACGGCTAGTTTGATTTGGTTATGGTGTGTGTTAGAACTCGAAGTTTCATACAACACATGCTGTTGTATTATTCAAAGAGAAGCGTACCGTGGAAGCTTGGGATGTTTCATTTTAAATTTTTGATGTCCCCATTTAGTCAAAAAGTTAAAAAAAATTGTATTTAAAAAGGGTTCACTGTTAAAAGTTGGTAAAATTGCAATACTGAAAATGAATTTGTTCTTACATTATGTCTAAGAAACTCATAATATGGATTCTAAAGATATAAGGATTATATAAAGTTTAAAATTTAGTTAATACTATTCATAACCTCTTTTGAACGGATTTTTTGGTAAGTCATGGTGCGCTTGAACTCGGTGTTGCATGTAGTGAAAGTTATTGAATTATTTTGAAGAAATAATACACTATGAAATCTTGGGGTGTTACAATACTCATCTATTTACTAAACTATCACCACACCTTATTGAGTTAATCTAGATGACATATTGAAATCTTAGTGATTTGAAAGGCGGATTCATCCTAATCGTCATTTTAATGTGTCTTCATTTGGCTTAAATTATCACATGTAGGTAGTAAAGTATGCCATGAGAGTGGATTTGGTCATGATGGGAGTCCTTAAGATGATTTATTTTTCCTCTATACTAATAAGCAGTGAAGTTAATTCTAGTTTTGGAAAGATAAAAAATGTGGAACCCATTTATATGAGTATAAGTATTAAAAATAAATATAATTTTTTCTCTTAATCTTCTTCCAAGGTTAAATATTTTGTTTTATATCAATGAAATAATCCAAAAAATAATAATATTTTATACCATGTAGCTCCCAATACCTTCTTTAGTTATGTTTTTTGGGTCATCTGCAAAGGTTATATATGATAGCTACATGTAAAAGAAGTAGATTTAATTCAACTTTCTCTAGAAATCCCTAGGGTTAACCTACTAAACCTAGTTCCAATATGGTGACATATTAATTTATTCCTTCCATTTTAAAAAGTTATTATTTCGTTTTATATCATAGTTATCCTATATGTAGTTTTATTTGAGTGGTTTTAAATTCAAAGTAATGTAATTTATTGGTAATGGAAATTTTTAGAATCTAAATTTATTGAAATATATGATCTTATTGTTTCAAACTCCACATTATTGTTTTATCTACAATTGAATATTTCTTTATTTTATAGAGTCTTTAAGAATGACACTTTTTATTTTGGAAGTTGTATATTAGAGGAAATATAAATAGTGGGGAGATTACCATTGAGTGACTCATCTCTCATATTTGTGTCAATTGTCTCAATTATCATTAGGTTTGTCCCTTCTCTTTTAAAAGGTAGTGGTAAAAGACTAGAATTATTTAATATGAGCAATCATTTTAGGTGATTCTAGATGTACTATTTCATGAACATTACTGTTGATAGACTATAGTGAGGTGGGTTGTGGTTGATTATGGTTTTGTTGTTCATCTGGATAGTAAGTATGTGTGTTACTATCTTGGTCTATCCTTACCTGAAATAGAATCAAAGGGTCTGTTAACCATAATAATGGGGTTTCCTAGACTATTCTAAAAGGAAATTCTATTATTAGTAATATAGTCTTAAATATTTTAATTTTTTTGTGTATGAAGGAGTTGGGTTATGTATTGTGAACTCAGTCTCCATACCATAGTTGATATTTGAGTTTTATACCTTATCATGAAATAACTTTTGAGTTCCTTATTTATTATTTTTACTTCATAATAATCAGTTCTTATAGTTTTTAATAGGTCCCTATGGATTTTCATCATGTCTTGAACAAGGAATATAATCCTCAACTCTTCTTTGAACAATCAACTACATATAGAATTTATAGTGGAAGAAGGTGATATAATGGTAAGAATAACAATTACCACAATGATAATTTTGGGTATTTGCTTTATGATTTATTATTTATGGATTTTAATTTTAGTTTTGAGTAAAAAATTTGAGTTTTTAGAGGGTTTCTAGGTTTCACAAGTAGGGTGAATGACTATGAAAAATCCTATGCATTTAAATAGTGAAAGAGTCCTTCATTTAGGGAGGTAGTAGATTTCATGAGAAACAAGCATAGGAATCTTGTTCATGCACAATTCCTGTGTAACTTAGAAAACCTTATTTGTTAATTTTTAAAAAATTGAATTTAATGGGATTTCCTCACATTTTTACACCATTATTAGTCCTTCCTCTTCAAGAATCTCTCATTGGTCTTCCTTCCCTTCTATATGGTGGAACTCCTTTAAAAGCGGTGATTTACCCTCTAAAGTCCACTGAAACCCCTTCCAATCTTCTTTTTATTTCTTCTTTTACACTTTTTCTACTTTTTCTTCCATACCCATGGCCAAGGTGGCTAGGGTTTCACCCAGAGAAAATTTAATTTGGGTTTTTTTTATTTTTAAGGTTTAAAATGGTGATTTAAAGGTTTCTTATTACCTCTATTGGGGTATTCATACTTCCACAATCGGTTTACTATGAATCTAATAGTTATCACCTTGCATTCTCCTTTATTTATTAAAACTAGGGCGCTTGATGTTTTTAATATTTTTTAAAATTATAATAAATGTAATAATATTTATATTTTATGGATCTATGGATTATTTTTGTTCTTAAAAAAATATTTTTAAAATGGATTTTTTATATTTAAATTCCTAAAATCTAATTCCATAAAAAGCATTAACATATGTTTTTGATAAAAGTAGAATCGTTTTTTTTTTCTTGAATAAATAGAAATAAATTTTATGATATTATTTCATATGAATTATAGTGAATTATAATTATATTTCCATCAAGTTTTTATAATAATTGGAATAAATGTTTCTATCTTTCAAGATAATTTTTGTTATCAAACAACATGGAAGTATTGTTTCCTTTCATTATCTTATAATGTTTTTTTAGTTTAAAATGGAAATATTAATTTCCTTTATTATATTTTCAAAGGTAGTAAGATATGTTTTATATTTTTTCCTAATTATATTACCATTTTATGGTATAAATTCCTTTGAAGTTAAGCCCCTAGTTATTGTATAAGTGAATAGATGATTGTTATTATAATATATATGGATCATAAATCATGGATATCATTATGTTTTTTATGTAATTATATAATGGGATGCTTAAATTAAAGGTGTTCAGATATGAGGGAGGTTTATAATTTTGATTTATTCTTTTTATACTGATATGTGTTATATTATATTACTCACCACCATTTATGTGTAATGGAAAACCTTGGTAAGATAAGGGGGAGATATATGGATTAGTATTGAATTGGTATATTATCATACAATGGTTAGTGATTTAAAGTTTGTACTTTGATCTACTTATGATATTTTACCTCTTAGTCAGGTTAGGAAGGGTAAAATTGAGTATTTAGGAAGTTGGATCACATTAAGCATCTCAATTAGATGGATACCGCTATTGTTTTGTCTTGGATTATCTATAAGGATCCTAGGTGATCACATGATGGTTTTTGATTATTAGTTATGGTTACCTTATTTATATTCAATATTATTGATTAATTATCATTAATATTTTCATTGAGGTATAATTTGTGTTAAAGCATGAGAGTATGTTTATCTTCCTTAAATGGTTTTTTGTATTTGTATCTGTGTAAATTGTTTTATTTATAAAATACCCCCTTTAATTAACTAAGTTATTAACTTGAATTATGTTTATTATAAAAATCATGATTACCCTTTCTTATGCTTTTCCTTTATTTCAAAAAGCATTAATTATTCTTAAACATGGGAAAATATTTGGAATATTTTATGTAATTTTTTGATTTTGTTTTCCTTAATCAATGCATCATTTACCTTCAACTTAAAACGTTAAAATCCAATTTTAGTAAGGTATGTTTAACTTGATCATTTTAAAGGAATGTGTTATTTATGAAAACTCATTTTATTTTATTTTTTGGAAATAAAAATCATACTTTCAAAACTAAATTTAAAACTAGTATTTCATGGATTGGTTTTTAAATGATATGCATGGGTCATGGGGAGGATGCCCATTTGGAATTATTGTTTTTACCCTATATACAAACCCAGTGTGTGTGTATTTTGATATTATGATCTTTTTTATAGGTACAAGTTAAATAATTATTGGATATGGAAAATGGTTATTGGTTTATGAATTGGTTATTTTTATAGTGGAATGTAAAGATCATATACCTATCACATGGAGATAGATTATTCTATTTCTTTTTGTTTATTTTTTATTACCTATGTTTGGTTCATCTCTTTTATCATTCCACCTTAGCCTCCTTTATATTTTCAAAATCTTTGGTCATTATGTAAAACTTGTATGGTTGGGTATATTGTTATTGATGTTTATACTTATTGGTTTTTATTATATTGTTATACCTTATTTCAATGTGTTTGGGTTTAAAATTTACTTATTTTTCATGTATGATTTTCCAATAATTTGGGAGGTTATACCAAACATCCAGTTGGGATTCATTTTATATTTATTTGTTTATCAAGTAAAATTGTTCCCAACAATTTATATTTTGATTCCACTATACCAGTTACCAGCCCGTGGAAACTGAGAATGTGAATCCAGCCTTATGATAGGCCAACATGAGTGATGTTGTAAGTTGAATTTAGTTTGTTTGTTATAGGTGGTTTATAATAAATAACAATAAAATACTAAAGGAATATAATAGACCACAAACAATCCCAACTTAAGTGTTTACTCAAAACACATTACATTTATTACTCCACTTGTAACAGTCACTCTATCGCCACCCTTTCATGCTGACAACCATTGGGTCTACTAACTACAAAAAATCCCAAGCATAAGATACCCCAAAAATAGTCTCACACATCCAAATATTCTCATTTAATCACATAATTTTCAATTAAAGGTTTTTTCTTACCATCCATATTATATTAAATTAGATTTATTTTATTTAATTTATCTTTATCCATTTACCACATTCATTCCATACATTTATATTTCATTTCAACCATCACATTTAATATTTCATTAAACAGCTCACTACTCGTCAATTTCATCCCATTACCCATTCATAAATTTATGTATTTCAACCACATTCCATATTATTAGGAAACTATTACATGAATGCATCAACTTCCACTCAAAACCACATCCACTACCACACAAACCCTTCCAACATGAACCATAACAACACAACTACAACCCCAATTCCAACCACTTTTTCATATCAATTAGGATTATAGCTTCCAAAAATAACCACACCTCATCACCCCATAAAAATCCATAAAAACCAACCAAGACCATTCCAACCATAATTTTAACAATGTAATGAATAGAAACAAACAACAATAACAGTAATGAGCCACATAAAAATAACTCATTTTATTCATACTTTTGTATCTATTAACAATTAAAGAAATAAAACATCAATATAAATTCTATAATTTTGAAATTTTAATTTCATTACCTTTTTTAAGTGGTAAACCAATTATAAATAGTGATAAAGTAAATCCATAACATCAATTACAACAGTAATCTCATAAATAAACCAAAGTAAAAACATGATAAAAATATCAAGGGAAACTCATAAGGCACATGCGAAGTATCTTCCCCCCTTCTATTTTCATTTAGTTTGGTTTAGTATATTTGTTAGGTAAATTCAAATTTTCCACCTAATGAAAAAAAATAACTCCACATTCACACATAAATATGAATATAATAATTCTTGAAACCCTTAACTCAAGATTCCACAATCTATCACATATGAGGGAAGAGATATGATAATACTTCTAATAAATCTCCTAGAAACCCTTAGAACCATAGGTCACATCAACACTCAATCAACCACTTGATATAAAAACACCAAAAATACGCATACCTATTATAAGACCTTGAAGAAGATAAAAAACAATAAAGAAAGAGGTAAAGAGGAATGAAAACACACCTTGGATCACAAGATCTCAACCACATGAATCCATAAAAAAACACACACCAAAGGGTGACTAGAGAGAACACAAGACAAGCCACAAGATGCTTAGGGTTCAAAGAAGGTAATATATTCTAAATGGAATATGAGTGGGCACTCAAATTTATAATAAATATGGAATAACATAACATCATGATTCAATAGGTATGGTCACACTGCAATGATGAACCAATCCAAAATTCATGACATATTCTCCCAATATCTCAGGGTTCAAAACCATTTTAATCTGATATATACAAGGAAGGTTATGGTGGAATTGGGTCCTCCACACCACAACACTTGAAGAATTAAGAATCGCGATGAAATATTTGGTTTTCCCTTTTAACCCTGATTGACCCTCAACACATATCATGATGAAACATTATCCACCATAGTAAAACTAACCCAAAAATGGAAGAACCATGAAATCTTCAACCAACACTACCACAAAACTAGCCTTTAACAACGCTGAAATATGTCAGTGCTTGGAAAATGTGCTGAGAAATTTTATCTTTATCAGTGCTAAAATAAGCATTGATAAAGGGGGATCTTTATCATCCCTAAATTAAAGTGTTGATAAAGGATACCCGTTATTAGAACTATTTCTTTAGCACTGATAAACATTATACTATATTAGCTCTTTATTTTATCGCTGATAAAGGTTACCCTTTATCAGTGCTTTTTTTAGCACTGATAAAGATGTTTTTATTAGTGATTTTGGAGCACTAATAAATATAAAGATATATCAGAACTTTTTTCAGTGCTGATAAACATCACTTTTATTAGTGCTTATCAATTTAACACTATTAAAAGTGTTGCCAATATATTCTAAAAAACCATAACCCGCACTCAGTCATCACGATTCTGAATCTCTCATGGAACTCCTTTGCTATCGGCATGACTCAACTATCATCCATCGGACGAATCAAGAATAAAATACAATGTATTTTATTTTATACTTTTTCTGTATTGTTTTTTGATCTTTTGGGTTTCACTTTTTTCATTTTTGTGCTGTTATGAACCCTACATCTCATCTCCTTGCTTCCACCGGAACGACTCCTCTAGAGGACCAACCAAATTACTTTATTGAGATATAATCATTAATAATAATGTATTTTGAGATGAATTACCATAAGTAGTCATTTATACTGTGTATAAAAAATATGATGGAGTCCTATGTATGTTCTCCATATCCATGACTGACTCAAATAAGATTTATTATTGGTTACTTAATGGACTTGAAGAGAAACCCTTTTGTTTCCATCATGTAATTTCTTTACAGAGGTCTATCTATAAAATAATTATTGTAGACACTATACTTAAACTCATTTACCCCCCATTACACCACTCATTTACATAAGGAATTAAATTTTCTAGAGTCTATTATATTCCTAAATAACGTGTTTCCCTATATTATATAAAGAAATTCATTATAATATTTGATCAAGTATGACCCCTTCGTAAATGATCCTTTATGTGGTATACAAAAATATCAATCTAGTCTCTTATAAATATAGTTATACAAAGATTTATAAATTTTAAATGAATACTTTATCTGTTGGGGTCTCCCACCTTAGATGATCTTAATACCTGTGCATTGATGGACCCAAAGACCTTTCAGGCACTTTATTTACTTGGTTAAAACCCATGTAAGCATGTTTTATTAAGTCCTCCTTCGATGAAACTTTACTTGGATGGGTAGTACTAAGTTCTCAAGAACCAAATAACATTTTATATCTGATCACATGAATATTAATAAATATTTTATAACATTATGAGTATTCTTCTTTGTAACATTAATGGTATAATGTATTTATAATATCTGTCACATAGAAACATTATATGAGTTACCCAATATAATTTGATCCATGAAATATAATGGAAATATTCATAAACATATATCCAGTGATCTAGATTTCATTTTTATGATTAGACAAAAATGATTGATGACTATTAGGTGTTGAATGCTTATAGGTACAAGACAATTATTCTCATGAATTTTAAACCTTGTAATCCTCAAGAAGGGGGTTATGAGTACTAACCCTGAAATAAGAATTTCCCTTATTATATGTGTTATTGGGTATTTCTAACTATATGTGTGTGTATTTAAATATATATAATATTTTATTAATGATGTATATTATAATCAATATAAATTGAAATTTTTATGTAAACAGTGGAAACATATTTTCATGGTGTGTTAAGATATATTGGGTTTTTCATAATTTATATGACATTAATTGACTAATTCAAGAAATATTTTTTTCATTAATGTTATGGAAGATGAAATATCTACCCTTTTGTTTGAAATTGAACTATCTAATTAAATCCATAACCCCTGTAGTTTATTAATGATTTTGTATCCAAAAGTAAAATAAAGATAAATAAATAATATAGGTTAATAAAAAAAGTATGAAAATTGTACTATAAGATATAATTATAAAGGGATTTCATTGAATATTAATCTTTCATATGATTTGGTTATCATTGCAACATTATCTTATTTATATATGGGTTTCTTAATGTATTTCTAGATTTCAATCATAGACTTTAGGAAATTTCTACTAATCAAACTGAGAAATTTTCCTATAAGTTCACATAATAACTCTATCCCCAATCTCAGAAAGATTTATGTTAAATTTAATATTAAGAATAAATATTATTCTTGATTTTGATAGAAAAATCATAAACCATAATTAAGAACAAAGAATATAGATATAATTAAATAAAACCATAAATCTAGAGTTTAAAAACTAATTCTTAGTATGTTCATAGAGCTTGATAACTCAGAAAAATTTGTTTTTTGGTTCAGTAGCCTCATATTAACTCCTCATCCTTAGTTTAAATTTGTTTTTTATATTTTCAGCTAGTAGTTTTAGACCAAAATGTTCCTTTTGGTTGTTTTTCAGATTAATTCTGAACCTGATTTTATGATTTTTATATTATTCATAATATGCCACCTAGAAAGGATCCTGAAGTTTCTAGAGGGTATTTCCCTATTTTTGGTTCTCTTTAGTTGCTTCCCATATTCTATGGAAATCAAGGTTTGTTAGAGGTAGTGAATTGGATTGATGAATTTGAGAATTTCTTCAGAGTTTTTGGAACTCCCAAAGATGTTAGAGTTTTTGTTGTTCTGGGTCTGCTTGGGGGGTCCATCTTTGGAAGAATGAAAGTTTTTTTCCTCGCCAATGATGTAAGTTGGGATGATGTGTGAATATTTTAAGTATTTATTTGTCTGATGGTTTATACCTGAGGAGTTGAAGAGGAAGAAAAGGGAAGATCTCATGAGTTTCCATCAAGGTCAATGGGTGGTGAAGGATTATGTTGAACACTTCAAAGACCATGTTTCCTTTTGTCCAGAGGTGGTGTAATAGGATATGTTGAAATATTCTCTTTTCATTGGGGGTATTAATCTATAGATCAAAAAGAGAGTCTTTTTCTCTAAGGATCTCCATTTTGAAAAGTTGGGGGAGGAAGAATTTTTAGCTTATTTGTTATGAAAGAAGCATAAACATATTGGCTTAGTTGTTGTCTCCTATGTTGGGGTGCTCTATCCTATAGTTAGGATTGTTTTTTAATGGATGTAAAAAAAATATTTATATAATTGTATAAACTAATTTTTGAAATGTTTATAACATAGTGTTTTTCTGGTATTTGTGTTGTAAATTTAATTTCATTTAAATTATGTATTGTGGCATGTTTTTATTGATATATGGTGTGTTTTTTGTATGTTGTTTGTGTGTTTTTGGTGTGTTTCTAGTGTTGCACTACAGTGTATTATAACATCACACTATAGTATTTCCCTTTATCATTTCTTTTAAAATCACTGATAAATAAGGTTTTTTAGAGATTTAAAAATTATTGATAAATGGGACCTTTATCATAACTTCTAAAAGCATGGATAAAGGTTCTATTTATTAATTATTTTGTTAGTGATGATAAATGTACCCTTTATTAGTGATATTTGATCACTGATAAAAGTCCTGGGCTTTTAATGTTTCTCAAGTAGTCAGCACTTTTCTAGCACTGATAAAGGAAATGTCTAGTGCTCTTAAAGGCCAATTTTTTAGTAGTGAAAGAATCCCATTATGCAAATAAATAGGCCATGGATAAATGAGTCGTATGTAAGATTAAACAAAAATCTTGATAAGAATCCCCATACCACAACCTAAATAGTTATGGCATAACCAACAAAGTCTAGCTAACAAAAAACACACCAAAATACTAAGGTTAGTACTTCATATTGTAATGCCTCTCTAAATTTCATAGGCTAACTCAACACAATGAAACACATCAGACTAGAAACCCATTCTTATCCCACTAACCTTTAATAGAATAATTCACATGGTTATAGCCTGATTCATGATACCAACTGAAATTTTAGCTAAAAATCCACTTATCCTCTACTATGTGCCTCCATACCTTCTCCTAAAACCCCTAACCCATGAATAATACAAATTAAGGATCTAAGAAAATATAGGATGTTTCTTTAAATAACTTTCAAATGATTCTCATCCTTGGGAATCAAAACCAAACTTAGAAAGAGAATCGATCAACCACAAAACCAAACACCTCATGAGATACCTATCAAACATTAATCTCTCTATCATAAAATAAATAACTACATCACATGAATGAAAAAACATAATTATGTCAACATAAAATAAATCATCTCAAAATCATAGAAATATAAAAAAGGTTCAAAATGGATTAGGATAGTGGGGATGCATCTATAAATCAAGCACCTACATACACTCCTCTAAGACATTATGCCTCTATAAGACACAAATCAAAGGAATGATATTCCCCCATAACACCTTCTCCTAATGATACGAAACCTCAATAGGTTATTTCAAAAACATCGTATCTTCCTCAATATCCAACTCTCCTAAATTAATGACATGGGAGTCATCATGATGATACTTTTGAAGCTACAACACATAGAAAGCATCATGAAACTAATCTAACTACATAAAAATAACCAAAAG
The DNA here is from genome assembly GCA_963277665.1 of Viscum album. Lineage (NCBI taxonomy): Eukaryota > Viridiplantae > Streptophyta > Magnoliopsida > Santalales > Viscaceae > Viscum > Viscum album. The sequence continues at coordinate 508,766,839 of OY728141.1, read as the reverse complement.
GTTCTCCACCTCACCAACATGCTTCAGAACCTCTAAGTACATAATGAACTAAGGTGATAACTTACTTCCCTGACTAAACCTTCATTACCTATAATGATTAGAAACCTTTAAGAATACATAATCATCAATCAATAACTCCATAGGTCTCATCCCCTAACCAACATAAGACTTTTGATTATCTTTGGTAGCCTTTATCTTCTCATGAATCACTTATACCTTCTCTGTCATGCTCTACATAAAATTGGGTCCAAATACTATTAACTCTATAACCTCAGTCCAGCTCAATGGTGATTTAAAATTCCACTAAAATAAATCCTTAGATGGAGGCATTCCAATAGAAGAGTGATATCTATTGTTGTAGGAAAACTCAATCATAGGTGATTTTTTAACCTCATCCGTACAATTTGACCATTTGTTTGACTATGAAATGTGTTTCTATAAAATAAATGAGATAAAAATTAATATTTAAGACCATTTCATGCTTATAAGGTAAAATGTGGATCTCAATCAGTGGTATCATCATTTAAACGCCATGAATATTCACTATCACATCTAGATAAAAACATGTGAAAGCATCCACAACACTCAACTATTTAACCTTAAATAAATGATTCACCTTCATGAATTGAACCATAATTACCTAGATAGCATTACATCCTTTCAAATATCAATGAAAATTTTTAACAAAATCCATCGATATGTCCTCTCACTTCACCTATTGTCACACCAAATATTATGACACAAACTCTTTCGTTATCCTCTTCATCTTAGGTCACCATAACTAACTTTTCAAGGCATGAAATATCTTAGATATATCAATATTTACTACTAAAGGAGAGTCATAAAACTCATAAAGGGTCACATCCCACACCATTAATGGAAAAAATAGCTTCCCTAAAATAAAATTTTATATTGATCATCCTCCAACCATTCCTTAGGAGCATCCCCAAATAACACACAATCATGAAAAACCTCCATCTCGTGATCTCTAAAATGTGAATCCTCAACTTGTTACATCAAATATGACTATAAATTCATCAGATAAAAGTAATAAACTCCACTCACTTCTTTCATATCTATATAAAAAAGCTAAAACCTCCCCTATAATCCTCCACATATATCCTAGCTCTCGAAAAATAAATATACATGATTCTGTGCTCAGCACATCATCTACCACATTACCTTTCCCCAGTTTACTATAGATCTTGAATTCATAGTCCTACAAAAAATTCATCCACCACCATTGATATAGATTCAAATCACACTGATAGAGGATATACCTTAGGATTTTGTGACCTATGAAGACCATAAATCACTCACCATTGAGGTAATTTCATCATAGCATAATATAAATAAATATTGTCAGCAACTCAAGATCATAGGTGGAATAGGCACTCTCATGGGGACATAGCTACCATGACCTATATGATATCACCACTCTATTCATAATTAAATCAAACTCAGATATGAGATGAAAAAAATCATATAATACCTAGAACATAACTTCTTCCATTGTAAAATGTCAATAGAAGCATTGAACAAATTATCCTTCAAATACTAAAATTTTTCCTAACACTAATATAACTACATAAATTCTTTTTCTTTCTGATTAAAAGTCTTTAAATAGGAAGAAATACAAAATAAATTAAACATGAACCTCCTATAATATCCTAAAAGACTAAAGAACTTTTAAACCTTTACCAAATTCTTAAGAGACGCCCAAGAAACAATCTAATTTATCTTTTATGGATCTATTATAACCCATTGTTGAGACATGACATGGCTAAGAAAATAAATCTATAATATCCAAAACTTTTGGTATGATAGCTTCCCATACAACTGATGTCATCAACATACATCTAGGATAGTCCCCGAATGACCAATATGATCCTTCTCTAACATCAAAACATAAGAATTTCATCGATGAACACTGCCACGAACTGATCCAAGAACTCATTGAACACTGATTTCATCATGACCATGAAAATATTTGGTAAATTAATGACATTTAATGAAATAACCACAAACATAAAGAATCAATAGTGATACCTTAAATATTTTTTTTGGAAATCTTACTCCTTTATCCACATCTGATGATATCCAGACCATAGATCGGTCTTCAAAAAAATTGGCTCCTTTTGGCTATTCAATCAGATCATCTATCCTTGGGAGAGGCTAATGATTCATTATTATCACTTAGTTTAACCACCAATAGTTTGTTTATAGCCTTAAACTATAATCATATTTCTTTAATAATAATAGTGGATCACCCTAAGGTAACACATTGGTTCAGATAAAAAAATTTGTAACATATCATCAATCTGAATTGAAAACTCTTTTAGCATAGATGGTTTTATCTAATAAGAATCCATTAAAATAAGAGAGTCATAATACTACAACTATATTTAGAAATATATATCAAGTCAAGGGGGTAGAATTACAACATCTTCAGGAAAGATGTTTAGATTCTCCTTGAAAACTCTAGGGAAACCTGCTACCTAAACTTCCATCAAACACAACATCAACTCTTCCAACTTAGAAGATAGGGGGGTCATATTTCTATGATCCATCCAATGACCTTTATCTCCATATAACATCACATTATCACCTTATATATCTAATAAAAAAACATTCCTTCAAAATTAATCAATAATAGTACCCATAGAATAAAACCAATCCATTTCAAGATGATTTCATATGGTTATATCTAGAGAAATAATACATCTCCAAACAATTTATAATACCACGTAATTAGCTTACAACCCTGAAAAACCCTCAATAGAATCAGGCTAACCTCCAATTTTTTTAATAACAATAAAGGAGCTGGAAGAATCTTTAACTTATATCCTAGATTTTGAATTATGGTGGGGGTAATGAATGAGTGTGACTCCCATAAATAAAATAAAATATAATAAATGTCATAAAGTTGATAGATGATACTTCAAATGATCTTTTCCCCCTAGAACTAGAATATATATGGAATGAAAATGAATTCATTGTGCTTCTTTACCTTATTGGTCCTAATGAAAACCACATATTATCATGCTTAGACCTATGTACTTATGAGAAAGAAACATCATGTGGTTTTCCTATACTATATATATCTTCCCTCTACTACTTATAATCTTGTTGAATTTTTTACTACTGATAAGTCCACAAAAGAAACTACAAATGATCACGTATAAGAAATTGACCTTTGTCACCTTGTTGACCACTAAGGATACTTAGGTACTAAAATAATTGATGACTATGAACTCCATAAGAAAAACATAATAGACCAGAAACCTAGTGGAAGCCTGAGAACTACCAACTCTAAAGAAATAAAAAAGATGAGATATGCGACCAACTCCATATCAATTGAAACCTTGACTACCCAGACAACTGAGAACCTATATATATATATATATATCTATACTCCTATGTAAGTTTTAATGTCTCCCCTCTCAAGATAAAATATCCCACACATGAATATTTGAGATCACCTTAGCCTTTATTAGTACCTCAAGATATGTCGAAAGTGTAAATGGGGTGACTTGGCACTATATTTTTTGGATAAAACACTAAATCAAAATTTCTTGATTAGGACTCCTCGTTTAGGAAAATATTTTTGGTTTAAAGAAAAAGATTCCTCAATCGAACCCCAAGATCCTACACAATCAAGCTCAGTTATTAAAGGTAGAGGAACTCTTTCCACCTAGCTACCTTCTATTCTAAATAGATATACTTATAATGGAACTACTTTAGGGATTCATCCAATGATACCTTAGACTCCCTATTATCACTAAGAAAATGGAACCACTACTGATGAACAACACCTCTTAGATGACCAATAAACAATAGGATCCAATGCTACTTATACACATGGATCAAACTGAAAACTATTTAGATATCTTATAACCACTATTGTATCTCTTTATTGGATACATATCACTCATACTTCTCTAAGCTCTATGTTTTTACTCATGAAATGTATTTCTCCAAGATTCATCATCATATGACAGGTAAATTCGTGTGTGTCCAATTGGAGCATCTTGTTTTACCTCATAAACTTGAACCACATATGGACAACATCCACTATCCATATATACAAAATAGAAGAAGGAAGTCCTAATTGTATAAAAATATAATTTTCTTAATTTCATTGAATTAGATTCATTTTAACCTTCCCAAAATCACCTCAATTCAAACATAGGTGAAAAAAATATGATTCATGTACCATTAATACATATATCTATCCCAAAATTGGAAGTATCTAACTTATGAGATTTAGTAATCTTAAGGTACTTGTGTTGGATCATAGGGTTCCCTAAACACCTATATCCCAGTTGTTCTCCCTTGATAAGTCACATGAAAAGTTTCCATAATATTATTTCCCTAACAAACCCATGTAGTCTTGACTAGTGCCTAACTACAAAATCCATACAAACTATCATAAATATATTTTATACCACTCATTAATGACATTACCCAACTTCAAAGATCTCCTAGAATGGTAATAAAGATGAGAGTGACACCCGAATCCTACCTCCAATAGGCCACAGGTTGGTGTCAAGCATTGAGGGTATAGAAACACACATATAGAAGGAATTAACCATATAACCCCATTAATAATAATAAACAACCAATAAAATTCATATAACATAAAATAAACATAATCCATAATGTAAGTAAATATTATAAATAAAAAATGAATCTAATATAAAATACCAAATTCAACCCCTATAGAAATGTCTATGTGAACACCAATGACTCCCATAAGAAATTATGATCCAATAAAATTTCTAACTCCATCCTAGAAACCTAAAAATAGATACATATATATATAGGGGTGAGTATAAAAGTATATACAGTAGGATATTCCTTAAAACCTCTCATAAAAATGTAGAAGAATCGTACTAATGCCTTAATGAATAAACATATGAATCAACTCATTACCTATGACAGGTTAACTTTCACCCATCCTCACCAAGATTGACTCACCCAATAATTCATCCAAGAATAATAGTATAAAAATAAATAATATATCAAGAAGGTAACCTCCAACTACTTCACCACTAATCTATTCACTCTCATACCTTGATGACATACATCCTTTCCTACCATCCCTTCCATTTTCACAAATCCATATAACCACATACCACATCATGTCTATAACCATTTCATCATCACTACATATCCCATAACTTTAAGATAACCATATCATATCCACAAAAATTTTCAACTACAATATCACCACATCAAAGATACACATCACATCCACGTCATAGTAGGGTAATGTTAGAATAAAGGACATCAACCTCAAACCCTCCTCCTTCCATGAACATCCCCACCATGCATCTATATCACAACCACACAATCATGTCATATAATATATATGTACTATAAATTCAACCCATTAAATATTGTACATATATACTTACCTTGAGCCATCAAAATTTGTATATGTTGGAAGGGGTGAGGAAGGGGGAGTAGTCACCCATTTTTTCCCTCTATAATCAGGATGTTCGAGAAAACACCTAAAACTCATGACCTCATATGAAAAATCAATTAAGTTACCTAACTCAGTTGGGGGTTCATAAGGAATAAAAATAAAATACATAATGAATGTGGTAAATGAAAAAAAATCCCAACTTAATGATTGAATCAATAAATGTTACATTTATTACTCCACTTGAAACTTTCACTCTATCACCACCTTCGCATACTGAAAACTATTTCCTCTACTAACCACAATAAAAACCAACCACATGATCCCCTAAAAAACACCACACATAAATAACATCCCATCTTTTACACCATTTTCATTTCCAATTTTATCATTGATTCCCAAATTACATTAAATTATCTTTATTTCATTTCAACCAACTTTATCCATTATCCACATTAATTCTTTTCATCTATATTTCATTACAACCATACCATTTCATATTTCATTAAATATATCAATACTTATCAATTTCAGTCCATTATATATTTATAATTTAATGTATTTAAACCAATTTCCATATTATTAGACAAATATTATATGACCACATCAACGTTTTCTCACAAAAATCCACCACCATAAAAACTCATCCAACAGACACCGCAAAAAAGCCACCATAGCCCCAATTTTAACCTCTTTTACATATCAAATAGCCACACTGACGAAAATGACAACCACAACTATTCACCCCATAAACTAGCTATAAACATTAATAAGTACCACTCTAACCATAATAAAAATAACACAAAAAGAAAAAAAAAACAATCACAACATTTAATCACATCAAACAAAATCCTTTTAATCATACTTACACATTAATTTACACTTTATTCAATAACACATCAATATAAATTTTATAATTTCACAACCCCCATTTCTTTACCTTATTTACTTGGTTAACCTATTATAAATAGTGAGAAATTAAATCCAAAACAACAACAATAAGGATAAATCATAACATCGGGCCCATACATCAACAAAAGAAATAGCATGCTATCAATATCAAGGGAAACTCATAATGCACAAGTGAATCGTATTTCCCACTTCTAATTAATTTTATTTGGTTTCATCATCTTTGTTAAAAAAATTAAACTATCTATCTGATGAAGACAAAAACATAATAACTCCAAAGTCACATGTGAATATGAATAGGGGAAGTCTCAAAACCCCATACCTCAATTAAGCCTTCAATAATTTATTGCATAATAAATAGGAAATAAATACAATCAAACTACTAAGAAATCTCATGGAAACACTTAAAAACCAATTTCACATAAAACCTACACCAACCACCTAACCCAAAACCACCAAAAATAAAATTTTACCGCTACAAATACCTTATTAAAGAGAAAAAAAATAAGTTGGGAGGGAAAGAGGAATGAAGACACATCTTGAATTGTAATATTTCAATCACACAAATATAATCATAAAAATACATGAAATAATGACTATGGATCACTCAATATGATCCATAATGTTCCTATTATTAAATAGAGTTAAAATGTTTTGAATGGAATCCAAGTGATCAATTGAATTTATAATAAAATTGTAAAAATTTCACATCATAAAGCAATAGGATGGTCATACTAAAATGATGGCCTGATTAAGAATTTATAATTAAATATATAATTATTTTGAGGGTCAAAATCATAATAATTTTATACAAATAGGTAATTTTATATCTTAATGGGGTCCTCCACGCTACAATACATGAAGACCTGAGAATTATGATGCAGACTTCATCCTTCCCTTTTAAACCTGATCGACCCTCAACACACATTAAGACACATTGCTATCCATCGTGGTGTAACTGGTACAAAAATTGTATAACCATGAAATCATAAACAAATATTCCCATTATTAAAAGAAATAGGACATTGTGAAACAACCCTTGAATAATATTAAACCAAAATCCTAATAAAACTCCCCATGATGCAACCTGAACAATCATGGTTCAATTTTCCTAGTGTGAGATGTCAAGATGGTCTATAAGGGGTTGAATAGAAATTATTAAAAATTTAATTAGATTAATAAAATAGTGTTCAATATTATTGTTGATCAGATCATGTAGATACAATTCATAAAAATAATTCACAGGTGTAAGTATAATAAAATATTAGTTCATGTTCAGTGGAAATAAAAAAATCAGAACACCATATTTTTATAGTATTTTGGATCAACGTGATATTACATATACAATTAACTCCTCTATTCTCCATGAGAGAAATGGTACTCAATAACAAAACCCTCACTTTTGATAGGATATGATAACTGAACGGTCACGCATCATTGGGCACGGGCAACAAACATAAATTTATAACCTACTTACTACTTAGAAAAGTGGAAATATAGGGTCGAACCATATGGAGGCCTAATGTTGTGTTTTTTGATCTAAAACATAATAAAATAAACAAAAAACACATACAAAAACAAACAAAAATATTTGGTGGCGGTGAAGTGGAGGGAGTGAAAATTAGTGTGTGAGACAGTGAAGGTGAACTGGTGAGTGCAAGGGGCAGACAAAACAGTAAGAGAAAATGTGGTGAAAAAAACCAATAGATGAGTAGGGGGGAAGTCCAATGGACGATTTCAAAATTTCTTACCCTCGTTCATGCACTAAAGTTTTTTTTTAAAAACATGGATCTGACTTAGAGTAACTGGCTAGATTTTTTGTCTAGTCAATTTGTGATGAAATAACTCTTACAGTCCTTCGACTGTAAAAGTCATTCCATCCAATTATGATAAAAAGTCAGATGTCACTAGGCTTAACTTGTCAGTTTAGTTCAGTGTGTCTCTCTCATTTGATCATAACTCACTTGTTAGTGAACTCCTCAAAATGGAACAGTTTTCACTAAGGTACAAACAAGATCGGTTTTCACTCAACCTTGTTGTTTTGAAAAATAAATCTGTTCTGCAATTAGTGAGAGAGACGTTCCAAAAAAATGATGCAGCACATGAATAATAGTAAACAAAATTTAACCATCCATCTTATCCCCCCCCCTTAAAAGAATTTATCTGGACATAATGGTTGGTTTTAATGCAAAACAGAATTAAAATCTACGAATATCATATTAAAATGAGTTGCCGAAAAATAGAGCATAAGGAAAATAAAAAGGTTTGTCTCCCTGGTCAAGCTCCTGAAAGTTATAATCCCTACTGCTCAATGGTGGTTGCAACATTGGAACCCACTTGATGTCCCACCCTGGGAATTGAGGTCTGAAATGATTTGATCTGCTGCTCTCAGTACTCTAATATGCTAGCCTTTGTGATGCTGTATGTTCCACTCGTGCTCTTTTTTCAGTCTAGATCGATGATTCCCCTTTTGGTTCTCATGCACTCCTCCCTACGGTGTATCAATGATATCATGACCATAACGAATGCTAATTACTAGTAAAAGTCTCTAGAATCTCACCTGAGGTGTTCCCTGGCCTCCATGTGGAGCTTTCGTTGTGATGTCTCCTCCGCACTTTTCACTGGTGCAGATGCTCCTAACTGAATGAAATGGTGCTTACACGGCGAGCTACAACCCTCCCTCTGCAAAACAAAAATGCACGTTAGTCAAATATATACTAAATATTTATATAACTACTTAGAATTAATAAAAATACTAATATCTAATATTATTATTACTAATATAAGTAAGTATATATAATATAACATAACTATTAAAATTTTATTTGATTTAACATTATTAGTATATATTATATTATTTGGATTAATTATTATATACATTATATTTTATTATATATGTTAAATTAGTTATACTATATACATGTTAATATAGTAATTATATATTTTATATCTATGTTATTATATATTATAATATAATATAAATATAAAATAAAAATAAAAAAATAAAAATAAAGAAGAAATGGGGAAGGGGGTGCGGGTGTTCCAGCTGGGGGCAACGGTTCACAGCGGCTTCGGTGTAAGGTAGGGAAGGAGGTGGTGTCTGCTCAGAGGGTGTGCGGCGGTAGTTCAAGGTGAGGCGGATGGAGGATCGCGATGTAGGGAAGGAGATAAAAGGATTCAGCGCTGTGGGGTGGCTTTGGGTTGCAGGGATGGCTCGACCGCGGGGAGGCGCAGCGAGTAGGGGCGGCGGAAAGGTGGTGGAGATGGGGGAAAAAGAGGCTCGGCTGTGGGAAGAGAAGAACAGGGCATGGCAGCTTTGGGGCACAGGGGATGTGCAGAGTGAAGGAATTGTAGTGAGGTTAGGGGTTTGCGGCTATAGCAGAAAAGCAGGAAGGTGGGTGGCCGAAGATGGATAGCAGGTTTTGAGTGAGGTTGCTGGTTCGAGAGGGATAGGATTAGTAAAGGTGGGGTTCAATTTGGGTGAAGGGGTGCTAACCTATGGCAAACAGAGGCAGCATGAGGCAGAACCGACAAGCTTGAACTTGAATCAGGTGAGGTTTGAATCAAATTTTTCTCGTATGTTCAAAAATTGGTTTTTTGATTTAATCCTAGGGTTTTATTTTGATTGTAGTTTATTGATACATGATTTTGAGAACAATGTTTCGATTCTCTACTAAGTGAAATATTGTTGTTGAGAATTTTCTGCATGTTTTGTGAATTGTTGATCTGTAGAGGAGGGTATGTTATGACGACACAGGGGAGCTGAGGCGGAGAAGTGGAATGGTGGCAATGGCAGGAAGCAATAGAAAAGGAAGGAAGTGGTGTAGGGGTTTGCTATGGCACTGTGTCTGAACCGGTGGAATAGGCACCGTGATGAAGTCGTTAGAAAGTAAGCGTGGAACGGTGAGACAACAAGGAGCGGACACGGTGACACCATGAAGAGGGATAATGGGGAAGGGTATGCGGTGTGGAGGAGTGGCACCGTGAAGGCTGCTCACGATCTCACCGTGGGGTGGGGTAGCAAGGCAATACGGTGCCACTGTGACCGTGAAAAAACCACGGCCGCAACAACACCTACAAAATAAACACAAGAAAAAATTAAATAAATTAATAATTTAATAAAACTAAAAATTTATTAATCAATTAACAAATTAAATTGAATAGAATTAAAAACTAAATAAATAAAACAAATTTAAATAATAAAATTAATTGTGATTCATTTAAAAGAATGAATTTATTTGTATTAAAATTTATAAAAAAAATTAATTAAAGAACAAATTAAAACATTTAAAGTCACTAACTTAAATTAAATAACCAATTAATTAAATAATTCATAAATTAAATTAAAGAATCAGAAATATTAATTGAATAATCTTAAACTGTTAAAATTAATTTAATTATTAAAAGACTAAAAACTAAAATGAGTTATTTATTTACAAATTAAAGAATAACGAATTTATTAATTTAAATTAATAAATTAATAAACTAACTAGAATGAAAAAATTTTAAAAATAAAAGAATAAATAAATAAAAGTAAAATTTGCAGGACTAATTTAATTTAAGAATTATTTAAAAAAATAATAATAATGAATACTAACAACACATTATTTAAACTAAAATTGATTATTTTACAAAGAACATTCAAAAACACAATAATTATAAATTATTTAATAAAAAACAACATTTTAAAATAAAAAAGTTAATAAAAATACAAAAAGGATGTGGAAAAGAGCGTGAAAACACTGCCACATCAATAAACTTTTACAAACAATTACTTTCTGACACCTGGAGGCCCAATCCAGTCCCAACTTGCCTTTTTATAGACCAATACACAACCATAATAAACCTGACTTTTAAAGAGAGCCACAAACCAAATAAAACTACCTTTTACAATGGATGTATAACTAAAACAAACCATATTTTAGAAGATAATATAATAAACCAATGAACAATGAAATCACAAATAGAAACAAAAAAAGACACAACTTTGAAACCATAATAGAAATTAATATCTACAAAGAGCAATAGAATTCAACGTAGAATGATCACTTCAACAAAGAAATTACACATTGTAATTCCTTGAAAATTATCATAGAATATATAGTATTTGAAATATTAAACGATCATAACTTTTTCATATCTTTTATGAAGCTCTCATGTACCTCTATAATTCCTTTATTATCTATTTATAGAAAAATCTCTAATGATCAGCTCATGATCTCAATGATTTTCATCGTATGAATGTTTCTATATTTTGATCCACCTTTTGAGTATTTAAATGAATTTATAAATATGAAAAAACCTATACAAGAAAACAAAAAACACTTGAATGTATAAATTTAAATAATTAATAGAATATCACATATTATATTTCATAATATAATAATTCTCATAAGATAAAAATTTTGTAAGATAGATAAAACATAGCTTTTCATAATATATAAAAAATACATAAGAATAAAATACATGTGTGATTAGATTCCTTATATGAGTCATTATATCGGTATTATTTTATCTATGTAATTATTATTTTTACATCTGTGTAAGAATCTTTTTTACTTCTGGGTAAGTATGAATTCATTCTTCATAATAATTGGTTAGAAAACTGTATGATTCATTTATTATATGTAAAGTATGAAATCAATTCATCATAAATATCATTTCATTATTTATATATTTCATACTATTTTGTAATACTTTAAATATAAATCTATAATATTTTCATATTCACGTACGAATTTTGATTTCAAATGAATTTGATATAATCATAAGACTTCAAAGCATATTTTTTAAGACTTAAAATCATTTATTAAGACTTAGAAAAACTTTAATACTTATATTAAAATTTATTAATACTTAAAAAATATTTCATAAGACTTAAAAGAGCATTTTATAAGGCTTATAAAAAACTTAATATGTTACTAAAAATTGAAAGTATTTGAAATCAGTCAATACACTTAAAAATTTATAATCTTAATATAATGACCCGAACTTTTATAAGTGAAATTTCCCTTTTGATTTAATTAAATGTGTTATTTTGTAAAATGATTATATAAAAACACATGCACTTACATAGTTTTATGTTTTTGGATTTAAATGACCATTAATAATTTTTACTGTTGATAATATAGTTGTTGAAAAGTTACCACATTATTAGTATAAATATAGGTATTTAACAAATCCAATTGACTTAAACAAAGGAAGTGATGGTCTCAACAAGTATAATCATGCTCTATGAAGTCCATTTATTGAATATTCTGAGGAATATATCATCTCTAGGATTTTCCCTTGACCAATCCTCTGATGATATTCAGCAACTTAAGCATGAGTGAAATAGTTTACGTGAGAAGTTCAAACTCATCGAGATCACAACCCAAATCATGTTTGCCGAACGACCCCATGATAATCTCACCATTGTACACCTTACTCTTAGGGAGTACACTAGTTTAATAAAGGTATGTGTATCAAGATCTTAATAATTTTAATATTTATATTATATAATAATGTATATATTTTCATTTTAATTGTTTCTTTTAAATGATTTTTGTTTTGATTCAATTAAATATAAATTGTATTTTCAGGTAATATTAAAATTTAATTAAGGGGTTTATTTTGATGAATCAATGGATTTTTGAAATAAATTGTATTTTGATAAAATATTATCATTAAATTATTATTATTAAATATAAATTATCATATATTTTTTATGATATCAAAAGTAATTTTTATTAAGTTTTGAAAATTGTTTTTGTCAAAACCCTTCAATTTTCAATAAATTTAGGTTTTTATTTTAAAAGTTAATATTCACATATTTAGAAAATTATTTATATAAAATGAATATTATTTTTTGAATCATAATTTTAAAATTATCCAATGGTGAATCTTTCATATTTTTTTGAGGCAGTCAAATTTTTGGGGAAAAATTAAATACTGTATAAATCTAATGTGTGATTTATGACATCATAATAACCCAAATACAGTGTAATAAATAAAATAATAGGTATTATAGGACTAATATATTTTTTACCATTAAAATAATATGAATTTAAGATAATTTTATTATTTTTACAATGCTCTTATGAATCCTCCAAAATGTATAATATATTTTATGATTTTAAATTCATTTCTTGAATAATGTGACTCACCTCCACATAAGAAAGGAAAATATTTTAAAATATTATGCCATTTTCCTAATAAAATAAAGAAAATCTCCCCTAATTTTCAAAAACCATTGGCAAAAAACCATGGTAAGTTTTGTGGTTTTGAATATTTAATTATATAGATTCCAAAACCTAAGTTTCTGAAATAATAAATAATTCCCCTCTCATTTCCTATATAAACCCACCCAATATTTCACATATATTGACTCAAAATCCTTGTATCACATACTTACTCTGTCTTACCCTCTCTATAATCATCCCAAGGTTCCCCAATCTCTCATGAAGTCCCTCTTCAAGCTTTTGAAGTCACACACTCAAGTAAGGGTTCCTTCCATTCTCATTTTTTATCCAAGTTTCCTTATATTGTTACACCATTTTATTTTCAATTAAAAATGATGGGGTATGTTTTCAAACCTCCCTAATACTACCCTTATTATTTTTTAATGATGAGATACCCCTTTCTCTCTCATTAATCCCTCCCATGTACATCTGTTACCATGCCAAAATTTTGTAAGAGTTATTCCATTCCTCTTCTTTATTCAAGTTTATTTATTATGTTATACCTTATATTTTCATATTCCTTATGTTGGGAAATGTATTTATATGAACCTAATACTTTAAATTTCATCTATATATGATGATATACTTCTTTCTCTCTCATATACCATTTTTATGAATTTTTATGTCACGTCGTTAGGCTGCCGAAATTGCACCGTGAATCTCTATTCCAAAACAATTGTGTCGGTGAATATCGTACCCATTACCTATCAATGGTGTAAAATTTTATATACATATACCTTTTATTGAGGAATTAAATGTATGTATTCCATGCCCATTTATTGTGTAATAAATTATGATGATGAATGATTCCATTCTTTATGATCTATGTGACACACTTAAGCATGATAATGAAATAAAAGTGATGGGTGTGCCCGGAATTATATAGTGCTCCAATTCATTTGGTAATGTTTAGTATCATGATACAACATGTTGTGATAGTGGTTTAACTGATTCCTTTATGGAACTTTATCCACTATGATGTCTTGGAAGTTCATCATTAAACTATGATGCAATGTTTTAAGTTGTTTCCACATTTCCATATTATGAATATCATGTTATATCATGATTTATGATTCATATTATTTTATGCCTCATTGATATGAATTTGCTAACATGTACTAATATCTTCATTTTATTCCATGTTTACTCCATTACTGGGAATTATAGCACACCCATTTCTTATGTATGTACTCTGGTTATCTCATGCAGTGCTAAGTACGAAGGAATGTCATGGTCATGTAAAAGAGGTTTTCAATAAAGATATTGTATTTCATGTTTTAAGTTGTTATGAAATGTTCCTAACTTCAAAATACACTAGAATTATTGATATTTTAGGTTATATTAAGTGTATTTTCATGTAATTAAATCATGTATGAGTGTAATAAAATAATAGGGTTGTTATAGTTGGTATTAGAGGGAGGTTTAGTTATTTTTTAGATTAAGATTAGAAAACTCTATCGAAAACCTTAGGGATATGACTAAGTATAATAAAAACATCACTAAATTTGATTTAGTATATATTAAGTCATTTATCAAGAAAATACATCCCTATCAGGATAAGAACAAGTGGATGTGGATATGGCACAGATGTATCTAGGGGTAAAACCTGAAAACACCATTTTGAGCTATACTCGAATGGGAACTGATGCACAACAATGGTCCTTGTTGTACTCCTATTTTGACACATCCAAGGGATATTATTTAGTAAATTGACAATCATATTACAAACCATTATTAAGATAATAAAAAATACCATAAGAATACATGTTAGAAAATAGATCATCGATAACTTAGATTGAAGACTAGACATTTAAAAGTTAAGGAAATAAATATAATTTATAAGTTCTCCCTTTAAGGTCATTGGATTTACCATTATGTGTTTAGTAGTTTAAAATACATACCCCTAATTTTCATTTTATTCTATCCAATGGTCGGTAATAGGAGGAATAAGGCTAACAACTGACGTGAAGGTCAATGTAATGAATACTCTAATTAGATGCCCAATCTGATGGGAGAGGGAATCACAAAATTTTCCATGATACTCTCTCAGTTAAATCAAGTTTTGAATAGAAACCTGGATCAAGAAGAAATTCCAACCCCCTAATAAATAATAATTCTCAATCGAGAGCTTCATGAGACAAATGCCTCCAACTTTCAATGGATCATATGATCCCTCAATCGCAGAACAATGGATCAACTCCATTGAGAAGATCTTATCCATCCTTCAATTCTCAGAAAAAGAGAAGGTTCTTATGGATGCTTATCATATGGAGGGAGAATCTGATCAATGGTGAACATTTATCAAAAATACAAGGCCTGAGGAAGAGATCAAGGCAATGGGATGGAAGAATTTTCGGAAAATTTATTTTGATAAATATTTTCCTTGTAACCTCTAACTGAAGATGGAAAGGGATTTCTTTGCCCTCAATCAAAAAGATGACGAATCTATTGGAGCATATAAGGAAAACTTCAAAAGGCTAGAATGATATGCCTTTGACTCTATCATTACCCTTTAATGAAAGGTTGGCCGCTTCTTTGGTGGGATAAAACCTAGCCTACATAAATCCTTAGAGATCCGTGACTTTGATAGTTATGAGGAGATTTTTCAATGTTCCCTCAAAGTCAAAATGGAGATCGGAGAATCTCAGGTGTATCATGTGGATAAGAAGTGGAAGGTGGAGTCAAATTTTAGCATTTTGATAGAGAGATCTAATGGTGCCAAGAAATTTAAACATCCCACTTTACAAAGGTGTGGAAAAAAGCACCTAATAAATTACCTAAAGGGGATGAGAAAATGATTTAGGGGTGGGGAGGAAGGGCACCTAGCCAACAATTGTTGGAAAGAAAAACCTGCTACTGTAATGGAGGAAAGGAATGCACCGATAAACCCACAACGCATTGTTAATTATTACAATTGTAAGGAACAAGGGAATTTCTCAAACCAATGCACTAAGCTAAGTTTTTTCAGAGGAAACCAATAACCTCCAAGGTAACAAGGGAGATCTTTCACCATCACAACTTCCAAAGTGAATCCCTGCAATGAAGTGGTGATTGGTATGCAATTTATTCATTCAAGAATAGAGAATTTACTTTTTTATTCTAGTTTTATGCATTCCTTCATATCATGAAAGTTTAGTAGAACTATTCAATAACCATCACAATTATTGGAAGTGGAGTTGTTGGTGAAAATGTAAAATAGTAAAATTATTACATCTCAATATATAAATCCTCCCCTATCACAATTTGTGTGATGAACTTCCTAGTGAACCTTTTCATACTCCATTTTGTGTAATTTGGTGCAATTATAGGCATGGATTTTCTTTCCCTATATAGAGCCAACATAAATTGCTGCAAAAAGGAAATCACTCTTCATATTGTGAATTGTCCACTGATTCTATACAAATTCAAGGAGACAGATGAATATTATTTAGCACCATCATCTCAATCATGGATATTATTTCCCAATGATAAAGCATATCTAGATAAAATTATTGAGTCTAAGGAAATAATCATCCTCAAATACATTCCCATTGTGATGGAATACACTAAGGTGTTTCCCGAGGAATTTCCTGGTCTTCGTCCTAATCGAGAGGTCAAATTTTTAATCGAGCTCATTCCTGGGGTGTTACCATTATCCAAGACCCCATATAGAATTTCTATTATTGAACTTGAAGAGATAAATAAACAACTATGGGAGAATCTAGATAATGGTTTCATATACCCAAGTGATTCACTTTGGGGTGCACCAATACTCTTTATTAAGAATAAGGATGGGTCAATGTGCCTTTGCATTGTTTATCGTGATCTCAACAAGATCACGATAAATAAAAAGTATCCTATACCATGGATTGATGAAATTGTTTATCAGCTACGTGGTGAACAATACTTTTCCAATGTGGATCTACGATCAAGATATTACCAAGTTAGGGTGAATAATGAGGATATCCCCATGACTGCTTTCCATACAAGGTATGGGCACTATAAATTCATAGTAATGCCTTTCAGACTCATTAATTCTTCAGTAATATTCATGTAATTGATGAATATGGTCTTTATAGAATACCTTAACAAATTTTTGGTAGTCTTTATTCATGATATTATAATATACTCTAAAAGTAAGGAGTATGAGGAGCATTTGAGTACTATGATAAAGACCTTGTGAAGGGAAAATCTTTATTCCAAGTATAGTAAGTGTGAGTTATGGTTAAAGGAAGTATCTTTCTTGGGTAATATCATCACAACTAATGGGATATTTGTGGAACCTTCAAAGACTGAAGCAATTGAAGGATGGATGAGTCCAACATCTGTGACAGATATTCATATTTTCCTTGGATTAGCTGGGTATTTTCATCAATTTGTGATAAATTTATTGTGATTTTCAAACCGTATAACCAAGATAACTCGGAAGGGAGTCAAGTTTTCTTGGAATTATGAATGATAAAAGATCTTCAAGGAGTTGAAAAATGAGGCTTATCACTACACTCGTTCTCTCACTACCCACAAGTGGAGAAATTTTTGTGGTATTCAGTGATACTTTGAAGAAGGGAATGGGTAGTGTGTTTATGAAAAATGAAATTCATTGCCTATGCTTCAAGGAAGTTTAAAGTTCATGAGCAGAATAATGCAATAGATGATTTGGATTTAGATTCAATGATCTTTTCTTTGAAAATTTGGTCAAATTATCTCTTTGGGGAGAAGTGTGAAATATATATAGATCACAGAAGCCTCAATTATATATTCACACAGAAAGAGTTGAATATGAACCAAATAATATGGTGATATCTGATCAAATACTATGACTACTCAGTTCTCTACCACCTGGGGAAAGTGAATAAAGTGGAATACGCTCTAAGTAGAAAGGATCCAGCAACTCTTTCATTGATGATAATTGAGAAGGATCTTATCTTCTTATACTTGAAGAGGATGGACATGGGAATCATAATGGAAGTAACACCATCAATACTTTCACAAATAATTTCTCAACCATATCTTTTGGAGAGGTTAAAGGATTCTCAAAGAGATGATGTGGGAATTCAGAAGAAAGTGGATACTATTATAAAAGTTAAATCCTCAGAGTTCAATGTTAATGAAGAAGGTGTTGTAATATTTGGGTCAAGAGTATATGTACCATCAAATCATGAATTAAAGAATGATATTTTGGATTATTCACATAGCTCAACCTTCTCTATCCACCATAGAATCACAAAGATTTATTGAGATCTCCAATAACACTATCGGTGGAACAATATGAATAAGGAGATCATAGAATATATAGAAAGATATCTCATATGTCAGCAAGTGAAGGCTTAAAGGAAAAAATCTAAGGGTATGATACAACCATTACCCATATCTCTATAGAAATGGGAAACATCACCATGGAATCTATCACCGGTATTTTTAATATATCTAGAGGAAACAATTATATCTAGTTTTTGATGGATATTCTTACAAAGACTGCATACTTCATTGTGATTCGAGAGTATTTCTCATTGGATCAACTTGCATAGATGTACATCAGAGAAGTGGTGAGGCTGCATGGTTTACCACAATCAATTGTATCCTATTGAGATCTGAGATTCACCTCTAATTTCTGTAAGAGTATCCAACATTCTTTGAATGCTAAGTTAAACTTCAGAATGGCCTATCACCCTCAAACTGATTTCCAATCTGAGCGGACTATCCAAAAACATGAGGACATATTTAGATCATGCTCAATGGACTTAAAAGGAGTATGGGATCAATATCTTCCTCTAGTTGAGTTCTCTAACAAAATAAGTTTTCACTCAAGCATCCAAATATCTCTCTACGAATACCTTTATGGGAATAGGTGCAGAACACATGATTTCTAGGATGAATTTGGGGAACGAGAACTGATAGGTCCTAAAATGATCGAGGAAATGGTGGAGATGTTTAAGACCATTCCAAAGAACATCAAGGCTGCTAAGAGTCAACAGAAAATCTATGTTGACAATCATCGACAAGACCTAGAGTTTGATGTTGGAGACATGGTATTCCTCTGCATATCCCCATGGAAGAGAGTAATGAGATGTTGTAATAATGGAATTCTTAGTCCAAGATGCATCATCCCCTTTGAGATCCTTGATCGCATCAGAGCAGTGGCCTCCAGACTAGAACTCCCACCTAACCTATATCAAGTACATGATGTATTCCTTGTATCCATCTTGAGAAAGTACACATCATACCCCTCACATGTACTCAATACAAAGGTGGTACCATTGGAGAATGGCCTCTCTTATGAGGAGCAACCAGTGAAGATCTTAGATCATAGATACAAATTTCTAAAGAACAAGACAATGCTCCTAGTCAAACTATTGTGGAAAAACCACTTGTTTGAAGAAGCAATGTGGGAACTAGAGGAGGCAATGAAACAGAGTTACCCTAATCTTTTTTAATGCGGTAAATGAAAATTTTGAGGGTGAAATTTCTTAAGGGGGGAAGATTGTAACGACCTGAACTATTATAAGTGAAATTTCCCATTTAATTTAATTAAATGTATTATTTTGTAAAATAGTTATATAAAAATAAATGCACTTCCTTGGTTTTTTGTTTTTGGATTTAAAGGACCATTAATAATGTTGACCATTGATAATATAGTCATTGAACAATGACCATATAATTAGTATAAATATAGGTCTTTAACCAATCCAATTGACTCGGAAAAAGGAATTGATGGCCTCAACAAGTACAATCATGCCCTATAAATTCCATTTATCGGAGATTTTGAGGGATATATCATCTCTAGGATTTTTCCTTGACCAATACTATGATTATAGCTAGTGAATTAAGCATGAGAGAAACTGTTTATGTTAGAATATATCAAGCTCATTGAGATCACATCCCAAACCATGTTCGTCGAACGGCCCCATGATAATCTCACCATTATACACATTACTCTTAGGGTGTATGATGGTGTAATAAATGGATATTTATCAATACCTTAATAATTTGAATATTTATATTATATATTAATGTATATATTTTAATTTTAATTGTTTCTTTTAAATTATTTTGGTTTTGATTCAATTAAATATAAATTGTATTTTTGGGTAATATTCAAATTTAATTAAGGGGTTTATTTTGATGAGTCAATGGATTTTTAAATAAATGTTATTTTAATAAAACATCATCATTAAATTACTTTTATTAAATATAAATTATTATATAATTTTTATGATGTCAAAAGTAATTTTTATTAAGGTTTAAAAATTGTTTTTGTCAAAACCAATCAATTTTCAATAAATGTTGGTTTTTATTTTAATAGTGAAAATTCACATATTTGTAAAATTATTTAGATAAAATGAATATTATTTTTGGAATTATAGTGTTTAAATTATCCAATGGTGAATTTTTCATATTTTTCTGAGACAGGTGAATTTTTGAGTAAAAAATAAATACCATATAAATATAATGTGTGTTTTATGAAATCATAATGACCCAAAAATGATGTAATAAATTCTATAATTGGTATTATCATCCCAATATATTTTTTCCCATTAAATTTTTTTGATTTTAAGATAATTTTATTATTTTTATAATGCTCTTACGAATCCTCCAAAATGTATAATATATTTTATGATTTTAAATTCATTTCTTAAATAATGTGACTCCACTGCACATGAGAAAGGATAATATTTTAATATATTTTTACCTTTTACTAACAAAATAATTAAAATCTACCCTATTTTTGAAAAACCAATGGAAAAACCATGGTAAGGTTTGTGGTTTTGAATATTTAATTATATCCTCCTCCAATGGCCCGAAGGCCTTTATTTTTATTGATTTTTGATAATCCACCTTTCAATGGGTGAGGTGGAACCTTTACAAGGCCCTTATGGGTAATTATTACATGTCCCGTAAGCCTTAGAGTAATTCATTGCCCGTAGGCTTCAAACATTACATACAACCCAAACTAACTACTTGGAACTGCTCTTCCCCAGCATCTTCATCATGAAATTAGCTCTCCACCTTCTCATGGCTATTCATCTAGGCTTTCTCGTTCATGAACAGGCTTGTCTTGATGGCAGGTTCCATACCCTCTCATTCTTTTAATCTTTTTATCTTCTACTATGGTTAAATCTCCTTGCTCATCCTCCTTCTAGAGCTTTTTCCTTATAGGTTGTCTGGTTTGCATCTACACTTAAAATCCTTGTATATCCTCCTTAATCTATCCTCTCATCTCTATAATCCTCCCAAGGCACCCCAAGCTCTCAAGAAGTCCCTCTTAAAGCTTTTTAATTCACACACTCAAGTAATGGTTCCTCCCTTTCTCATTTTTTTTCCAAGTTTCCTTATATTGTTACACCATTTTATTTTCAATTAAGAATTATGGGGTATGTTTTTCCACCTCCCATATACTTCCCTTATTATCTTTTTAATGATGAGATACCTCTATCTCTCTCATTAATCCCTCCCATGTACACCCATTACCATGCTAAAATTTCATAAGAGTTATTCCATTCCTCCTCTTTCTTTAAGTTTCTTTATTATGTTATGCCTTCTATTTCTAGATTACTTATGTTGGTACATGTATTTATATGACCCTATTACTTTAAATTCCATCTATATATGATTATATACGTATTTCTCTCTCATAAACCCTTTTTATGAATTTTTATGTCACGCCATTAGGCTACCGAATTGTACCACGAATCTCCATTACAGAACAATTTTGTAAGTGAATACCAAACCCATTCCCTATCAAGGGTGTTCAATTTTATACACATATACCTTTTATTTAGTAATTACATGAATTTATTCTACACCCCTAGATTTTGTAATAAATTATGGTGATTAATGAGTCTATGCTTTATGATCTATGCAGCACACTTAAGAAAGAGAATGAAATGAAAGTGACGGGTGTGCCTAGAATTATATAGCACTCCAATGCATTGGGTAATGTTTAGTATCATGATATGACATATTGGGATAGGATTTTCCATCATTAATTTATGTGACTTTATTCACTAATATGTATTTTTAGTTTATCCTTGACCTATGATGCAATGTTTTAAGTTGTTTCCACATTTCCTTGTTATGAATAACAGGATATATCATGCTTTATGATTCATGTTCCTTTATGATTCATTGATATTCCTTGCCTAATATGTGATACTGTATTCATTTATTCCATGTTTACTTCCTTACTAGGATTTATATCTCACCCCTTTATTATTTATGTCGTCAAGTTAACCCATGCAGTGTTAAGTATAAAGGAATGTTGTGGTCATGTAAATGAATTTTTCAATAAAGATGTTGGATTTCATGTTTTAAATTTTTATGTAATGTTCCAAATTTCCAATTACACTACACTTATCAATATTTTGGGTGGTATTAAGTTTAATTTCATGTAATTAAATCATATATGAGTGTAATAAAAGAACAAAGTTATTATACTTAAAATACTAAAACAATTAATAAACAATACAAGATTGATTACATAAAAAATAAATAAAGCTATTAGAAATTATAATTATCTAATATTGTACATTTGAGTCACAGTAATCAAAAAATAAAATATAAAAAATAACTATTCTAACACTGATAGGTGAAACCAACAAATCCCAACTAATTATAAGCACACCAGAAAATTATAGCTAGGAATCCATGTCATAATACCTATCCTCTCACCATAACCCAACTCTTAAAACTAAGGTTTTTCACAACTCAAAGTGGATTTTATTTTGTTCTTATTTTCAATCCAAACTAGTTTGATCAAGGAATTTTCAAGCCAAGTAATCTTATGGTGTAGGTGGATTCAGGGTTGAAGGTTTCATCATTTCCCAATGTTCGCAAAAAATGTGTTGCTAAAAACCTATAGGAAGGGGAAAGCTTCATGAAAGATGGATTTCTAAGACTGTATATTAAAAATATAGAAAATTAATGTATTTCATGAAGGTTTTAATTTCCCAATGATGTGAATATTTTTTAAGTGATCTGGTTTCATAAAGATTTGACGGTTCAAGAAAGAGGTTTCATGAATAATAGATGAGGCATGATAGAAACACAGTAAGTTATAAAACTATAAGAATCTTAGATAATGGAAAATTTTCACTAAATATTTGCAAATAAAATGGATCTTTGTGAATAAGGATGAATAGGTTCATGAAAATCCCATTGTGAGCTTGAAAACTTCCTGAATGAGGTGATGTCTATATATAGTTATCCACTCATCATATGGATTATCAAGAGAGTTTGAAAAAATGGTGAATTAATCTAATTTCACGAAGGTCTTATGAGAATTTAATTTTTTTTCAAATCAAGAAATCTTCATGAACACAAGCTTCATGAAAAGAATGGTTAAGAACTAATTGGCACTAATGCATTTTAGAAAAGGGATTTTCATGAAGGATGAGATCTTTACAATAGTTTGGAGTTCTGTGAATGCTTAAAATTTCAAAAAGGTTGGGAGATTCATGAATGTATTTCGTTTCATTCAAGCTGAAAGTTATTTTAAAAAATGTGGTTTTCATGATGGATGGAGTTTCGTGAATGGTAATTATGAAAATAGAATTTTTTAAACATATGGTTTGAGTGAACTGTGCATTCAAGTGCATCAATTTAGAACTATGGTGCAAGTAGAGTCTCTTACTAAGTAGGTACAAATACTTATGTTCCCAATCTATTCATGTGACCTTTAAGTAAATAAACAGAGTAATAATTTTCCCATGGAGGTGATCAAGGTGGAGTTGATGGAAGTGTTCTGAGGGAGGTAGTGTGATATCTCCAAAATTATTTTAAAGGCAGTGTTCCTAGAATAGAGTAACTATGTATGATATTTTTTAATCCATAATCCCTTGTTAATCTTAGTGTATTTAGGTATGGATGACATAGTATCAGATGATCCTTGGACTATCCCTTAGTAGTTAAACAAGTAAAACTACTATATTTTATTTCTATTTTTGTACATGGGTGTTCAATAATTGAAAAATTATATTAGAAAGGTTTAAAAAGTTCTTACAAACATGGGGATAAGATATATATCATTTAAATAAAAAGTTACCACCCTGATTTATCCCTCCCCTCTCAAGGTGTTTTAGGGTCTTACAAGTGGTATCATATGGAGGTCATAGGTGTTAAATATGTCCTCTATTGTTGTTTTTATGGAGAATTCATTGAATTTTAGGGGATTTCCATATTTATTGAATTAAATTTTAGATTTGGAAGAATGGTATGAGATATCATCTATGATTTATTGGGATGCAAGTTCTCATAGCCACTGTTTTCTAGATTCAGGTCAGTGATGTGATAGGCCTTTCTATGACTGAAATAAATATGAAAATTCTTTATGCATATTCCAAATCTCAAAATCATATTACTACAGCACTATCTCATCAAATATATCTGAAGGTTATTATTTTCACTATATCCCAGTCCATGTGGGAGAAATTGGAAAATATATACAAATGAGAAAACAAAGGGAAGGATAAAAATCTTCAAGTTTTACACAATCTATTTGATGATCTGAAAATTAATCCATATGAAAATGTAGATATTTTATTTAATCTCATTACTGAATTTTTTTTAGATATTTGAGGACTTGGGGAATAAATTAAGGATATTTATATTGTGAATAAAATTAAAATAAGTCTTCTAACTCTGTACAATCTAAAAATTCATCCCTTGAGGAAATAAATTTATCTAAGATTTCTCTTGATGAAATTTTAAGCAGTCTAGTGGTTTATGAAATGAGACTCAAACTAGAAGATACAACAATTGTAGTAAAAAATAAAATAGAATTCAAATCCATGTAAAAACTTGAAATTTACAAATTTAGTAATTATGGAGATGATGTGGATGAAAATTTATTTCTATTATTACTAAAAAAATCAAGATAGAAAAAATAATATTTGAGGGTGAGATTCCTTTGGCTTGTTTTTAGTGTGGTAAAGTAGGGAACATTACTTCTCAATGCTCAAGGAGATTCTACTACATAGAAAGTGAAGAATAAATTGTAAAGATTCCTCAAATGATGTTACCACAAAAGTTATAATTCAAATTAGGAATGAAATTACAGAAAAAGATCTTTTTATTCAAATAGGAAAAAGATAATAATGAATTTTTAGAAGATGTATAACCAAAGTTTAAATCAGATATTGATGGTTCTATGATGGATATAATTGAAAAGTTAGAACATGTTAATTATGAAGATCATTATTCAAATGGTGTTTTAGATCTCAAGGTATAACTTGAGGGTGTTCTTGATGAGCTTAAAATTCAAAAAAAAATAAAAACCAAAATGATGGGATATTTTTTGAAACATTCATCAGAGTATGTGGATCAGTTTGAAGAAAATATTGATTGAATACAAGGAGAGGTATAAGAAATTTTGACAAATATTGAAAGCTTGTAAGAGTTTGTGGGGTTTAAACACATGATTGAATAGCAAGTAAAAGTCATCAATGACCTTACATCAATAATGGAGGAAAATGTTGTGATATTTTATGGACTTGAAGAATAAGTCTTTTCTTTAAGGATTAAAATAAGAACTAAATCAAAATAAAGGGAAATGAAGAATAAATTATAGTTTGGAAGTTTTTTAGATGCAGGGATTTTAGAAAAAGTTAAATGTGGTTCCAAAAGAGTAGAGAAATAATTAAATGATCAAATATCTAAATTTATGGGAAAAAGTATAATTGGTTATGATATAGAATCATCAAAGGATTGAAACAAATTGATCCAAAGAAAAGGGAAGTAGAAATTTGTATATATCATAAAGGAAAATGATTTCTTAATAGAGTCTTCTTTGAAACCAATATAAAAGATAGCTAAAAATAATACTCTATTTTATAGAGAGTATATTCAGTGAAATACCTATAAAAATAGTGGTACATTTGGAGGACTGGAAGTGAGAAGATATTTACTATTATAAAATGTCAATTATGTGGCTTTTTGGGCCATACCATTTATTACTGTGAAGAAGAAAGGATCTATCTAGATGGAGAATAACATGGAAGTAAACAAAGGAAAATAAGACCATACCCTTCATCATATTAAAGAAATAATTTCTATGGATATATTTTTCACTTTTCTAACTTTGTCCATAAAACTATTCATTATAGGCAGAGGAAAGGTGGGAAAAATAATTACAGAACTTTGATACAAGTCAATACCGGTCAAATAAGAATAATTACCATTGAAAATAGGTATTCTCCTATGTAAGAAGAATATAAGTATTATTCAATGATAAATGTTTAAAACGGAGGCCATATTTTTCCTTCACTCAATAAGGTTTCTCATGGAAGGAAAAGAAGAAGATTGTGAAAGAAAAACTGGAAGAAATTGCTCTGGAAGCTACAAATAACAGTAGCACCAAGATTCCTGAGTTAGTATTCTCATTCCAAATGATATTAAATTCATATTTGTTGAAAAATATTAAGAAAAGGGTTGATGGAAAGTGATATTTGACAATGATGGTGCCTCAATGATCAAGGTAAGTGGAAATATAGAATTAGAAAATAAAGAGCTAATAAAAACAGAAGTTCTCTATGTGGATGGTTTGTATCATAATCTCCTAAGTGTGAGTCAACTTTGTGACTCAGAATTGGAGGTGAAATTTAATCATAAGGGGTGCACCATAAAAGGGAAGACAATTAATTATATCATTAAAGGTTTAAGGAAAATGGTAATTTATACTAGGTAAATAGTAAAGAAAAAACTTGTTTCTTACAATTGAATAGGAAAACAGCTTGTCATACTGGAGATTGGGTTACATTAATCAACATATCATGGAAAACTTATCCAAGTTAAATAATATTTTCAAAATTCCTAATATGAATTATGATTGAGAAAAAACATTTGATACTTTCATGTGGGGAAATATGGTTTGGAAATCTTATCATCAGAGTAAAAAAAGAGCATCGAATCTTCTTAATCTCATCCACGCATATGTGTGTGGTCGAATGAATGTGGATGGAACATATGGAGAGATTCAATACATTATTTTTATTTATTATTATAGTATAATTTCATGTGTGATGTTTGTGCAATTCAAACAAGGATTTATTTATTGTATGAAGTGATATCTTTGAAGAGTTGAGAATGAAATTAACTGCACAATCAAGATATTGTGATCTGATAATTGAATAGAATACATATCCATTGAATTTGAAAATTGCCTTGAAAAACATGGGATAAAGAATAAGGTTTATCCAGTGAGAAAATCTCAAAAAAATGGGGAATAATATGGCCAAAACTATGCTGATTGAGAGTTGTGTTTCACATCATTATAAGAAAGAGACTATTCAAGTTGTGGTGTACACTCAAAATAAAATATGGATATTTATAGAAGATGAAGTGACACCATATGAGATATCGAATGAAAAGAGGCCCCCACTAAAGTACTTTTGTGTTTTTAGAAGTAAAATTTTCATCCAAAACAAAGAAAAAAATCAATGCAAGTATGGTGATGTTGCAAATGAGGGAATATTCCTTAGATACTCAATGAAGAGTAAAGCCTAAAGATGATAAAATAATCAACTTAGAAAGATTATAGTGAGTAATGATGTCAATATAATTGAGTAAAAAACTATGAATAACTCCATGAAATCATATGTTTATATTATTGAAGACGACTAAAAAAGTTAAATGGAAATATTTAAATAAAAAAATGTGGAAGGATTTCACAATATTCAGGGATCTCAAAATGATGATGATTTAGAAGTAAAATCAGAAGAGGAAACCATTTCTAAAGAGACTATACCAAAACCTCATAGTATAAATAAAATATAAATAGTTGATCAATAAAACATTATTAGGGATTAGATTGAACCTACACTTATAAGTAAAATAAAGAATAAATCATATTCTAATATCCTATCAATTATAGAACCAACCTCTTTTGAAGAAGAAGCAAAGGATAAATCATGGGTTAATCCCATAAATGATGAAATGTATTAGATTGAAAAAAAAACTATACTTAGGATCATGTTAAGAGACTATAAAATCAAAATTTAATTAGAAAAAATTGGATCTTCAAACAAATCTATGAACTAGGAAATGTGATCAGAAAGAAGGAACACCTGGTGAGTAAAGTCTATGCACATATTGAAGGCATTGATGTTAAAGAAACATTTTATCTAGTATCTCTACTAGATTTAATTAGAATCTTCCTAGTCATGACGATTCAAAGAGGGTACAAAGTTTATCATAGGGATGTCAAAATAGCATTCTTAAATGGTTTTCTTGAAGAAGAAGAAGAAGTATATATTTAACAACCAGTGGTATTTATGATTGTTAATGATTAAATAAAGGTTTTTAGATAAAATAAGGATCTTTATGGTCTAAAACAGGAACCCTGAACATGGTATTCTAGAATGGATGTTTATCAAAAGAATCTAAAATTTAAAAGAGGAAGTGTTTCCATAATATCTATATGAATAATTAATAGGGAGATAAATTTATAGTTTTTGTGCATATGGATGATATTATATTTTGTGGAAGTAGGAATTGATCAGTGGAATAGTTTTCTAATCACATGAAATAAGAATTTGAAATGTCTATGATTAGAGAACTTGCCTAATTTTTGGAGAATCAGGTGATTCAAAAGAAGTAATACATCTTAGTTTCTCAGGAAACGTATGCCATAGTTCTTCTAAATACATTCAACATGCATGAATCTAAACTAATATCCACTCTGATTACAGTTGGGAAAAACATATAAATCATAAGGAAGTGAAATCTTTCGATCCCTCCTTGTACAATAGGATCATTAGAAGATTATTATATTTTATTGCAACAAGAACAAATATCATCTTTACAACATGTTTAGTGTCTTGCTTCCAAAGTAATCTGAAGGAAGATCATTTTTCAATAGTTAAAAGAATCATGACATATAATTAAGGTACTGTCAACTTGGTCTTATACTTTGTAGAAGGAAGAGATAATTAATTGTCATTATTTTTTATGATGAATGGTCTAGAGATGTAGTGGGTCTAAATTCCACCATTGGGGGTTCATTCTTAATTGGAAAGAAATGTGTGGGATGTTTGAGCAAGAAACAAGAAATAATTTATCTTATTATGGATGAAGAAGAGTATATATTTGTGATAAATGAATGAACTCATCTTATATGTATAAAGAAACAACTTACTAATATTTTGGATGAGTTAAAATACTCAATGGTGATACACTGTGACAATAATAGCATGATTGAGCTTACAAAAAATTTGATTCAAAACTCTCATACAAAACATATTGAGATCGGATATCTCTTAATAAAAGAAAAATTTGAACAAGGCGTGATTAAAATGAATAATTTTGGAACTAATGATTAATTGGTTGACATCCTAAATATGCATTTGGTAGCACCAATGTTTGAGAAACGCCAGCTGAACCTCGGTGTCCATCCACCTCTCATTGCATGAGGAGGTTATTGTTTATCACCTCTCTCCTTTTTTGTTAACTGTTTTAATATGTTTTTGGATGTGATATAGTTCTATGGCAGAGATATAATCTAGGGGTGTTTTTCTGAACACTAAGGTACCAGTATAATTTCTTTGGGTTTATTTCCAAAGGGAGAGAATGAAATTCAATGAATTATAGGTTTTTAGGGTAGGTTGATGGTCTCTTGAGGAATGAAATTATATTTTTTCACTATTTTTTTATACACCAATATTTTATCATGTTGAATTAGAGTTATGGATGGTTTATTCTATGCCTATTGGGTTTTTTAGGCTAGTGCTTTATTGAGTTTATCTACAGATTTCCAACAAACCCCAAGGGAGATATTATTTGAACTAAGGTTTTTCATAGCTGGAAACAGATTTTAGTTTTCATTTGTTATCAATCCACACTGGTTTTATAAATTAATTTTCATTCCAAGTGATCTTATAGTGTGGGTGTATTCGGTGTTGAAGGTGGCATCATTTCCCAGTGTTTTCTAAATTGTTTGTGTTCAAAATCCGAAGGAAGGGGAAAGCTCCTTAAAATATGGAAAAAGCATAGATTTCATGAAGGTTTTAGTTTTTAAAATATGTGAAGATTCATGAATAAATCTAGTGTTGCGAAGTTTTTAAGTTTCATGAAATAGGTTTCATGAATAATGGATGAGTCATGATGGAAATATGATAAGTTACGCAACTATGAGAATCTTCATGAACAAAAAACATTTCCCTAAATCTTTAAGAAGAAAAATGAAATTTGTGAACATGAATGAAGAGTTTTAGAAAAAGGACATGGTGATATTGAAATATTTATAAAGGATGAAATGTATATAAATAAGTAGCCTCTCATCATATGGATTATCGAGAGAGTTTGTAAAAAAGGTAAAATTGATCTGATTTTGTGAAGGTCTTACAATAAGGTAATTATTTAAAAAATCAAGAACTCTTTGTAAACACATGATTTATAAAAATAATGGTCAATAAATAATTAACCCTAAGTAATTTCATAAAAGGTATTTTTGTGAAGG
Organism: Viscum album; assembly: GCA_963277665.1. Lineage (NCBI taxonomy): Eukaryota > Viridiplantae > Streptophyta > Magnoliopsida > Santalales > Viscaceae > Viscum > Viscum album. Next base: position 508,735,854 of record OY728141.1, on the reverse strand, counting down.
TTTGTAACTTTGGGATAGTTTGGAGTTCCTAGAACGCCAAAAGTTTCATGAATGCTGGGAGCTTTGCAAAAGTATGTCATTTTTCAAAAGATGAAAAATATTTGAAACAAAAAGTGGGTTTCATGAAGGAGGGAGTTTCAAAAAATGTATATATGCAAAAAAAAGGTTTTGAATATCTGTTTTGAGTGAACAGTGTATTCAAGTTCATTAATTTTGGAATATAATGCAATTTGAGTCTCGTGCCAAGCAAGGACAAAGACTTATGTTCCCAATATATTGACGCAATAAAATGATTAAGACTACACCCAATATAGTGAGAAAGGAGGAGTTGATGGAACTGTTCTGAGGGGGGTAGTGTGATATCCTTAAAATTAATTTAAATATAGTGTGTTGGGAATAAGGTGGCCATATCTAATCTTTTTTAATACAAAATATCTAGTTAAGATTAGTGGATTCGGTTATGATTGACACATTATCAGTGTATGCTTCTTGTACTAGCTCTTAGTTTTGAACCAAGTAAAACTATTTTGATTTATTTCTATTTCTATATATGGGTCATTAATAACTACATGATTTCATCAAATGGTTTTAATAATTACCTACCAACATAGGGACAAGATTTGTCTCATTGAAAGAAAAATTTGACACCCTAATTCACCCCTCCCCTCTCAGGTTGTTCTAGAGTCTTACACTAACTCACCATAGTGAAACACACTAGAATACAACATCATTTCTTCTTTATCTAACCTTTCATGGTGAAATGAACATGTTCTTCACATGATCCAAGATACGAACTAAAATTTAAGATAAAACTCTACTTTTCCTCTACCACACACCTCTAAACTTCCTCCTAACATCCCCAACTCTCAATGAATTAAAAGTAAGGGTTTAGGAAAATACTGGTCTTTAAATTCAAACCTTAAAATTGTTTCTTTCTTTCTCACTAATCATGTTCCTCATGCTTTGAAGTTTAGGTTTCATTATTTATGATTCACAATAAGTTAAACTCATTTAATTAAACCTTATCATAGTGTTATTCCTTCATCTTCTTTTCTTGGTTCTATAGAGGGGTTCAAGGGATATGTTAAGGTGATTTATCTACTTTTCTATTTGGTGTGAAGAAGAATAGTTCTATATGAATTTTTTTAATTAAGGTTCTATAAATTTTCTTTATCATTTAATTTATATTTTATATGGATTTACTCTAATATTTGGTTTCATAACATAATGTAAATAATAATAAATGAAGTGATTTTTTTATCTATATTTTATATCATATGATCACATGGTTTATAAAAATTCCAATTATATATAGTTCTACATATGTTATGGTTATCAAAAAAATATAACTTTTAGGGGATAGTATATGAATCTATGATTTTTTTCTCAATTAAAGGTAATAGAATACATAAATTAATTTTATTACCATTTATAGAATATATTTTTATATATTCATATATAATTATTTCACTTTTTTTGTAACTATTTTCCAATTCCCTACAAGGAATTAAACTATACCACTTGTTATAATGGATTTGAGTTGTCTCATTTTGACTATTACTTCAAGTTGGTCCTCTAATATAAAACTTAAACTAGTGTTTTTTGTGATTATTTAATCAAATGTATAGTTTACTTGTGTTAAAATTTAAATTTCTTAATGAAAACATGGTGAAATGACATTGATGTTAATTTTTTTTTCCTTTATTGAATTTTGCTTCATGGAAACTATCCATGATTTTAGATCTCTATGATTTTAGACCACATTATGGGAGTTTCCATTGAATCTATATTTCTTGTATATACTTTTTATTAAAAGGATTCATTTTATGATTAAATATATAATATTTATTTTTTTAGATTTTTTACTAATTTTTTTAACATTTTATTTGAATTTTAGTTTCCACTCTTTTTTATAACATATTCTATTTTGTAATTAGAATTTCCATTTATTACAGTGATATAAATCTATAGGATGTATCTTATTAGATTTTATTAAAGGATGTTAATAAATGGATTTCAATACCTATTAGTACCAAATTTCAACATGTAAAATTATTCTTTAACTGAAAATTAATGTTCTTCATGCATAGTTTCTAATTTCACTTCACTTTTGTTTATTTACACATATATAGTTTTATTTAGCAAGTTCATATACCTAGTTTTTTAGTATTATAAATTTCTTTAAAAACATATAAACCCAAAAGGTTTTGTGTAATCCCAAGATATAGATTTGTCTCCAGTACTAGATATGATATAAGTTAATAAATTCTAAATTCATTTTTTATTCATTTTCCCAAAATGTTACATAATATCAAATAGGTCTTCAAATGTATCATTTTCAAATTATAATGTTATATATTCTATTCTATAAAATTTTATTTTTATTTTCTTTCAATTTTATGATATTTTATTTTACTTGATACAATCTACGGTGTGAATGCATGATAGAAATTATAGTTTTTATATATAATAAATAAACTTTATTATTTTTAAATATAAAAAATATTTAGAATATTATAATAATAAAAATTCAACTCTCTTTTTAAATCATGTGACTTTGCTTTATTTCTTTAAACAATAAAATAATCATGTGTGTAATTTTTATTATTATTAGTATCATTTTAATTTTCATCACTTGATATTCATGAAATAAAAATTAGAAAATGTATATATTATTATAAGCTTTTCACTATTAAATAGATTAGATTTATCAGATAAATATTACTTTCACAACAAACATTTCAAAACATTTCTATTATCCCTCTTGGTGTTACTTGAAAAAATTACATGTCATAAGTTTTGTCCATTGAAATTCATATAGATAAAAATAGTCTTAATGATATTGTCAAATGTAATAACAACCCATATACACAAGTTTTTTTCAAATAATTTTTGTTTATTCATCATCATTTCTATGAGGAATTACAAAATGGATACATGGTGATGAAATATCATCTTACCTTTTAGATAAATATCAATAAATGATATGACTACATATGGTTTCTAATCCTATAAAAACATGTGTTATGATTGAGGTTGTTTAGTATTATAAGACTCTAAGCTCATAAGTGAATATAACTCTTCCATATTTAAAATCGCATCATAATAATAAATTTGTGAATAAATTATTATTGATTTCAAAATATTAAAAAATACTTTTCACTTTCCATGTCTCAAATTTCCTTTTGCAATGGCATTATTATTAAAGGGGTTATATAAAATATTTTTGAATTAAATTTTTAAAATCTTGTTATTGGAAATAATAGTGACCTATTTTTTAATAATCATGAAACTTGTCTGGGCATCCCTACTTAATTCCCTAATGTAATCATGAATATAATTTAAATTGTGAGGTCATAGAAATAATTGATGTGGTTTTTGTTGAGAAAAAATTTATATGATATAAAAGGATAGTATTCATATACCTATCATTAACCAAATCATTTTTTTATATTTATAAAAAATCATTAAAAAATGAGAAATAAATTGAAACTCATTTTTCAAATTAGACCATGAGTTATGATGAGGATGCAAAGAATTTAGATACTTATGATTTTCCATTTTTTGTAATAAATCAATTTTGTATAATAAATTATTCATGTTTTTTATGTTTCTTTGTTGATTTATTATATTTATTTAATTTTATTTCATTATAAATAGATATAATCAAACGATGTCAAATGTCATGCCTAGTATGACCGCACCACTGAGGTAAAATTCCAGATGGACTCAAGTGCACTTCCGATCACCAGAGGCTGGTGACTATCACTAAGGATCTAAGATAACATTTGGGGAACAATTTTTCCTCATATGGTATATAAAAAAAGAATAAATCTACAATAATAATCACAACATTAGGAAATGGTGTAAGACAACTACATCAACTCAATAAGCTCAAAATTATATCCCAATGTTCCCACAAATTACATCTAATCATTTACCTAAAATTTCAATCATATAATCTGTATACATATGAGGTTTGTATGTGTACTAAGTGTGAATAAAATCCTTAGTAAAAATAAATGAAACCCCTACCAACTCAAGGATTCATTATGTGAATATATATTTATGTGGGTGTGTAAGTGTAGTTCTAAAATGATTAAATTACTATCAGTTTTAAAAATGTGATAAAGGAGTAGGTGTAACCATGTCACTCATATTATTCCTACCTGATTCATCCAATATCGATACTTGAGGATCAAGAATCCTAATAATATCTCATTGTGAAATCTCAACCTCTCCCAAGGCCAATCGTTCACATGGCCCAATCACACCTGGCTTCTCATAGCCCATACCATCATATGCATCCTACCCCTCAGGGTCCACTAAACCATATATAGCATAACATATATCCATACCCTCATGGAAAACTGTTTCACTTCATAGAATATCATATATCTATCCCCTCTTGGAAAACTATGCCATATTGTGGCATATCACATCTTGGCCCACCATAGATCAAATACAAGGGATCATCATCATATCTCAACACAATAAAACAATGTAAATGTTAAATATTTTACATAACACTTAAATCAGAACATAATATATCATTTATAACTCACAATAACTCATGTTATCATTCTATTTCCCCAATATAGCATATAAAATTAACGTGATTGGAATAAATCCATATCCAGCATCAAAGTTCATAATTTTAATAAGAAAATACATATTAAAACTCTATAATAAGGTCTAAAAAATATCACAATTCAATGTAAGGTTATTTACTTAACCTTTATCTAATTAATTAACCCATTTAACCACTTAAGGTTCCATTTTTGGATTTCTCTTACCAATATTCAACTTAACAAACACACTCTCTTAGCCCCAAGGCATGGGATTAATTCCCTAGGCAACCATGTTACCTTGTCCCCAAGTAAATACCCCAATATCATATTTAAAATAGGTTATTATCACATAAACACCACATATTAAACACACAAGTTGGTTAAAAATTATCTCAAACTAATGAAAAATATCCCAAAAATCATTACATGAATTTATTATGAAAAATTAGGCATTTAGAACAACAATTATCCCATTATTTCATAATTCTAACCATGTTTAACCATTTAATACCACCATATTATTATCCTTTTAAATTCCAAATTAATTTTTGATATTTACTTTTCTATTTTAATATCTAAAACATGGTGAAATCCCAACTCAAATCCCAAAATAATTTTTAAGGTTCATGTTAACCATTCGATTAATCATAGTAAATGTATTTCCTAACAATGTGATTATTTTACAAGCCATGAAACATAAGAAATCAATTTCAGAATCAATAATATTTTAATTCATATATAAACAAATTCCAAAATCCATAAGGAATTAAGAGGTCTCCTACCATAATAAAGATAATAATTCCTTCAAAGGAAAGATCCTATAAAAACTCTAAGAACTAAATAATTCTATATTTTAGTGAAATAAAAGAAATAAAAAGAGAATTAGAGTTTTCACAATGATCTAAACCTCATTTACTCTACAAAAAAAGGTAATATCCAAGAAGAAATTACTAAAATGGATCCAAATCACTAATCAGATGTCAAATAGGAGCTCAAAATAAGCAATAATAGAGGCTTGATAGTGGTGAATGGAGAGAAGGATTTATATATCCAAAATCTGATCATAATTAATTTAAATTATTCCTAAATTGAAGGGATCCTGAGTTAAGAACACAATTCCCAGCTATAAAAAGGTAGAACTTCCCCTCATAAAAAACTCACCTAGGCTCTATAAGGTGCCCGATCACCCACCATCAGGTTCCCAATGGTAGAAAAAGTCTTACATGCTCACTACCCTCTTCAACGGGTACCAAATACCCCCACACTAACTACCTGATGTAACAATTGGTCCTCAATCCTCTATGTTCCACCAACAAACCACCTCTAAAACTGGTTCACCACCTCAAGGTCTCCAAACAAACCCCAAAACACCACAAATTAAAGAAAAACATCCAAAATCATAATAAGAAACACACCTTAATAGTGAGGGTCATTATAAACTCTCTGTAATAGGGTTTATCATCCTTGATAATCATTATCAATCATCTACAATGAACAATTTTGGTCATTAGAACCACATCTTAGATTCGCATTATTACATCTATTCTTGTATATGTCCATGATGCTATAGAACTAATACAAGAGGCACAACATTTACCATTAACTACCTCTCACTTCAATCCAAAAACCCCAAAGAATTATTCATAAATGAATCATTTGGATATGGAACCAAATCATAATATCTATGTACATGAGAAGGATATAGTTAAGACTTAATCAACTAAGAAACACAAAATACATCACACATGGTGTTAATCTTCTAAGTTAGTTCCAACTGGTAGGTGACTTATCTGATTCTCCCATGGATACAACTTTCCTTTCTTCATGATTCTATAATTCCTTGATAGGGGTGAGATCAAAAGGAAAATATGATCACCAAAAATAAACTCAATAGATATATGTCTACGATGATCATAAGACCTCTTTATACTTTGAGTGGTAAATAATCTATCTCTGGTCATATGCATATAATCAGAAGTCTCTTTTTCTAATCTAGGTTCAACCAAGGAGGATTCTATAGATTCAATTGAACATAGATAATTACAAGGCCTGCCATAAATATCCTAAAATGGTTTCATCTAAATTAATTCCTTGTAACAATTGTTAAAAAAAACTCCTCTATAGGCACATGATCCACTCATACACTTTTAAAGTAAAGGAAACATTCTCATAGTATATCCTCAAAGGTATGTATAGTATTATCATGATGGTCATGAAACACCCTGATATTTTATGAAAAAAAATCATATAAATTTAATTTCAACGATAGCTTGCGTTACATACAACATCGAGTTCTAACGAACCACGATAGACTAATAAAAATATTATTATTTAAACATTACTATTATAACATAGCCTTAAACTTAGAAGTATGAATATGAATAACCACATTTTAAAGATTAATTGTAATGTTTTTATATAAATAAAAAAATTTATAAAAAATTACTTAATTTTTAGTAAAGAATTTATATGTTTTGAAAATACTATTTTCTTAAAAAATGTTTCTATTACTTTCTGTGAATAGATAATAAAATAATTTTGTTATAATTTTAGAAAATTTATTTAAAAAACTAAAATTTATTTTTGAAATCTACATTCCAAAATTCTCTTTAAGTGATTTTTTTAGAATTTTCTGAAGAGATTAATTTTTCGATGAATTGTAAAAATACTGATTTTTTATTAAAAATGACCTTTTCATTTTAAGTATTCAAAAAAGTTTTATTTTATTTAAAAAAAATTAAATTAAAATTAGTTCCATTTTATATTTATTAATCAAATTTATGTCATTTTAATAAATTTCATATTGAATTTTGATATTAAAACTTTCTATACTTATGATTTATCTTTAGAAAACTGTTTTTCCGTCACATTTGTGGGTTTAATTTTAAAGTACAATTTTATATTCTATGAATTGAATTTGGAAAATGGATTCTATATTTTTAATAATAATAATTAATATTTTATAATAATTTCAAATTAATATTTGTTTAAAATGAATAGTAAAAAAGTAAAAATTAATTATTACGGTTAAGGTTAAAACAGGTGTACCATGGGTTAAACTAAAAAATATAAGGATTAAAATGACATAAAAACTTATAAAATTCCTATTTAATGGTCATAGTTAGACATTATCACATCTAAGGTTCGATAATTATCCATTTTGGATCCTTTTAGAACGTGAAAAAAGTGGGTATGACTTTTTATTTTCAAAAATTCCAAGTGTGTCCTCTCCCCCACTTATAAAATTCTACCCATATCCTCCCATATTCACACTTCTAAAGACTTTTGGTCTATACATGACCTAAATAATTTCATTAATTCCCACCCCACAACATAAAATCATTGTTTTTATTATGAAACCCTCCTAAGATAGATTTTGTTGTTAACCTAATGAGGTTGTCGGAAAAGAGGAATCATTCTTAACTAAAAATTTTAATTTTATTTCTTCTTCTAACACATTAAAATATTCTTCAAATAAGATCATATAATAACATAAGTATATACCAAATAATGATGAGTTATTATGTTAATCAAATAACCTATATCCATCTCCCCTTACATCAAATGTGAAATGAAACCATTGATCGTGTGTACGGAGAACTAGTGTCTCATGAACCGATGTATTTTTTTTTCCATAACTATCTACAAAATATATAAATAATGATAGATTTAATATTTATATATGATATTTATGAAATTATTATACATCTGGAATTATAATATCATCTCTACCTTCTTACCTTTCAATCTGTTGGGAAACAATAATGTTGCTAGTGCGTACATGTGGACTGTCGCCTCTATTAAATGATGTGAAACATTTTTCATTTTATTTTCACATGGATTTTAATGAGGATAGTTTTAAATCATTTAAATTACATATATGACATAATGATGATTCTAAATGGTTAATAAATATTTACTTTTCTTTCCATCCATCAAGAAAATGGAAATAATGGTCATGTGTGCGTATGGCATACCCTCTCAATGAATGGTGTAATTCATTTTCTTTAGATGATGAAACAATGATCAATGTAAAAGTACCAAAGTTACCAAACCAAAACACACATAAAAAATGAAGAAATTATTACCTGAAACATGATTTTAACAAGTAATTGTTAATAAAATGGTGATAAAAGGTTATAAAAAATCATATATGGTATAATATATATGAGTATGTTTCTCTAATATATTTATAATAAACCAATGTTAATTATAAAATAGGTTCAAACATTAATTAATAAATTCAAGACTTGGGGAGAGATATTTCTAGTCTCTCTTTTATTTCTAGGAGATATATGCCATATTCAACACTAGTTTCTTTTGAGTGGTGTATACATTTCCTATTTTACATATTATATCATAAAAAAATAATGATATTTAAAATTTTAATTTTATTTTATTGTTTAATTGGTTTTATAATTAAAAATTTACCAAATAAGTAAGGGATTTCATCTCACTTTTATTTTTTTAGGACACTTTCCTTATACACCACTTGTTTATTTAATATGAAGTATATACTACCCATGAATATGTTTTATGATTATTATTAAAAAAATATGGGATATAAATATCCATATAATTTTATTTATTTCATGGGGATTATGATTGAAAATATACCAAATGGGTGAAGGTTTTATGTTACAATCTCATTTTTTATCATGATTCTTTATGATTAAGTTTCTAATGATGAAATATTATGATAAATATCTCAAGAAAATCATGAATTTTATTCTCATTTGGTTATTTTATTAAAATATATGTTTCCCTTTAATTTTACTCTCTTTATGTACTAAATATTACCAAATAATGTTTTTAGGGAAAACCGACTTTATTCCTCTCTTCGGTCAAAAATTATTTTTTCTTCTATGTTAAGCATTCTAAAAATGTTTTAAATAAATTTTTTACTAGTATAAAATTATGGTTTAAAAAAATTAACCATGTTTGAATTTTTTTTAAAATGTTATAAAAATAATCTTCATGTGTTTTTATAAACAATTACCTTTTTTATTTTATCAAAAATGTGAAAGGAATCTTCATTTTAATGTGTATGACATAAACAGCATTTACTTCCATCATGAATGCTCAATAATTTAAATCATTTTTTACAATTTTCCAAGGTTATTTTCCAAAAAAAATCTTTAATATTTGTTAATTTCTTAGATTTTAAATAATTTATTTCAAAGTGGAAAGGATATTTTCCTCAAGAAATGTTCCAAGTGATTTTTCAAAATCATTTTCCATCTAAGATGACATACTTCAATTATACTTGAGATTTATTGGGGATATGATCCAATGATACCATCCTTATTCTTTATCTGGGTGGTTTATGTTTGTGATGACAATATTTTTATGAAAATTTCTCCTTTTCAATTGGTTATGAAATGATAAAATGATGAAATGTTTATAAAACCTGTTTCTTTTCCACAGGTTATTCCAGAATGAAATGTTTATAAAACCTGTTTATTTTTCAGGGTTATTCTATGATGAAATATTTATGAATACCATTTCTTTTCGTGGTCTCTAATTTTAAAAATGTTTTATGATCTTTTGGAAAAAATATGTATGGTTTTCATTATGTGATGGTGGTTATGTTATAACCAAGGATAGTGATCATGTTATAACCAAGGATAGTGGTTAAATTATAAATAAGTATGGTGGTTATGTTATAACCAAGGATGGTGTTCACGTTATAACCATTGATGGGTAGGACATATATATCCCTAAAATTAATTGGGAAAATATTTATATCTCATGATATAAATAGGACTAGAATGTGGAGTGAACCCAGTTTAGTAAGGGACTCTGTCCACTATGATGGTCTTGGGAGTGAACCTTGACTACTACGATAGTTTGGGGAGTGAACCCATTCCACTATGATAGTTTTAGCAGTGAGACTTGACTATTAAGGAAATTATTTTATATTATTATGTGTATTCTAAAAATATAATTATTATGAAAATGTTACGGTCTCATGGATGATGTTCTTTGATTCCTTTATGATTTATTTCTTATGAACTACCAAGATTTATGCCATGACTAAAGTTTATAATCTATGATATTCAAGGTATGGCTTTCAAAAAATATTCTCATGTTATCATACCCTTATGCTCATGTTATATTGATATCTCCCTTGTTAACCCTTACTCTTCATCTGAGATTACCCCATTTTTATGTTTCCTTTTACCAGGTTGTGAATATACGTATTATGTATGATATGTCTAAGAAGGGTGATAGTTATGAAGAACATAATGGAAGATGATGTAGTTCACTTATGAACTAGTTTTTTATGTATCCCAGTTTCCAAAGACACTAAACCTTTATGATTATTGAGCTTTTATTTGTGAGATGTATCAAATATTCATCTATTAAGATATAATATCTATGTTTAAGAAATCATGGGTCATTATAGGTCATCTCTCTATGAATGATAAGTTGTATTAAACTTCACTTGAGATCCCAAAGGTTTTTTCAAGCCTTTATATAATCCTGATGTGAATCTTATGTCATGATCTGATATGATTCTAATAGGTGAAAAATGAAGTATTACTGCCTCATTAATATAGAGCTCCCTAAGATGCTCAATCATATAGGACTCTTTGGTCAGAAAGAAATGGGAATATTTGATCAACTGGTCAATAAAAACAAATACAACATATTTACCTTTCCACAACCTCAAAAATCCTAACATAAAATCCATGGTGAATTTGTCCCACTTTAATTTTTGAATATTAAAATACATAAGCTCAACTTATAACATCTTATTTTTCACTTTTACTCATTGATAAGTGATCCATTTTAAAACAATCCCACCCATATCCCACTTCATTCTTAACCACCAAAAGTTTCAATGAACACCACTGTATATCTTTGTCAATCTAGGATGAACTGACCACCAAGACATATAGAACTCTCTCATAACCTCCTCTCATTAATCCATAGGAACATAAATACTCCTATGGAGATACAAGAAATAAAAACCTCTAAGTACCCATTCGATCATATTCTCCCTACCATATAGATTTTCTTTATAAATTTGGAATTACAAATCTAAACTCCATCCCTTATTCAATTTTTTCACCTTGGATGAAGTGATTAAAAAAGGGAAAAACAAAGAATTAATCCTTAGATACATCAAGATGTATCTCAAAGAATAGATTTATAAGTTGTAACTCTTCTTTAGATTCTCAAAAAATGTCTACTTGGGACTTCTTTCTCAGAGAAACAGTGAAAACATTCCCTTTTTTATGTGTATTTATAATCTAAAAGTTAAATGAATAAAAGTACTCAACCCATATTCTATAAAAAATATCTATATCCCTTTAAGAAGATATATAATTAAAGATATTGTGGTCAGTAAGCACCAAAAACTTCTCCCTAGATAGATAGTGACACTAACTCATAAAAGCATGAAAAAGTGAAGAAAACTTTAGATCATGAGTGGGGTAATTCTTCTCATGTAAAATAAGATTCCAAGAACTATACACCACTATATAACCCTCTTAAATAAACTAATAACCCAAACCCACACCAGAATCATCGCAATATACCTCATACCATTTCCTGAGCTTCGATAAAGTGATAATATGTACTAATGTCAACCTCTTATTTTTTTCTCTTTGCAAGTAGATTCATATTTTCTACACAAATAGAACGTCACTCCCCTTATAGTAAGTTTCATAATTGGTGTATCTAGGTGAGATAATTTATGAATAAAATGGAAACAATATCTTATAAGTCCCAAGAAACTCTGAATCTCAAAAACATTCTTGGGAACCACCCAAGACATCATAGTAGGAACCTTATCTAGATATACTAATATACCTAATTCTAAAATATCATGCCTAAAGAAATTTAGCTCTAAAATAAAAAATATACACTTTTACATATTTACATAAAAGTGATAACTTCACAAAGTATCTAAGAAAAGTAATCAATTCTCACCATTCTCCTAATAGGACCAAGAATATATCAGGATATCATCATTAAACATGATCACAAATGAACCCAAATAGGGATGTATGACATGAATAACCATATCCATGAACACCAATAATGTGTTCATCACCCTAAACAGCATCACCAAAAATTTATATTGTCTATATTTTGTTTAGAAATTCATCTTCGGTACATCCCCATCTCAAACCCTCGACTGAAGATAATAAAATCTAAGATCAATATTAGAAATTTATTGAGTTCCCATTAACTGATTAAATAGATATTTGATTTGAGATAAATAATATTTATTTTTAATGGTTCCTAGTTCAACCTATGGTAATCAAAACACAACTGAAAAATCCCATTAATATTCTTAAAAAAATCATCAGTACACCCAAATAAAATATACTTTATCAAATGAATCCCTTAGAATCAAGATACTCTAATTGAGTCTTTAACTCCTGAACCTCAATTGGTTCCATGTGATAGTGGGTAATATAAATAGGCTCAATACCCTATATAAATTCAATTATAAACTCTACCTCCCACTCAGGAGGTAACCCCATAATATCTTCATGAAACACATCCTCATATCGAACAACCGTGAAAGGAAAAACTAAACCAAAAACATCCTCAGCTGACCCAAGATGCATCCCCACCACTTGAGACACAATATTCCTTATATGACCAAAATCAATACCAACCCTAATCACTTGATAATACCACTCTACTTAAAATATACAAAACTCACCGCCAGAAGGATAGAATATCATGTGTCTTTGGTAATAGTAAATATCCATCAAAAAATATGACACACAATCCAAGTTGGTAATCACATTGAAACCCCAATCTCTATAACATATAAATCCCATATATGGGAAAACCCAAAGATATAAATATCTTAAGACAATAACCTCTTAATAGGCTCCTCTATCCTTCCCAAATTAGTATTCATAGATAGAACTCCAAAAATCATATCAATAATCAAATCCATGTTAGAAACCAAAGAAACGTTTTTAGAAGAATGAGAAACACCAAAATAAAATAGTTCACTAGTTAGGATAGATTTAACCAACATCATACCTCTCATCATAGAAGAAACCTTATCAAGATACATCAGTGTCAACTCAACTATAAAAAAATAACCTAAACCAGAATAATAACCCAACCCCTTAGATTCCTGGTCCCCCTACACTACACCGCCCCACTAAGCCATCCCCTAAGAGAATCTACCTTCACCTCTTCTATATCTCCTATATTATATACAGATCATACTCTATTGTGTAGCACTATCCCATGCTTATGATTCCTAAGTAAAATCCTAACCACAAACTCTACTCCCCTAAGAACCCCATCGATGGAAATTTATAAGATGGAATGCATTGCAACATGAGTGTTAATCCTTGGGATCATAAGAAAAAAAAATAATTATGGCCTTTCTTTCCACATATAAATCATTTAATAGACACCTTACCCCCTAGATAACGATATGGGAAGGTCTTTCTATAACTCCCTAAATACCCCCATCCCTGTTAAAATCATCACATTTTCTCTTCTTACCACTGTTAGATCTACCTAATCCCACAACTACGCACTTTTTTTCCTCAAGATATTTCTCATATATAAGATACTTATTCACCACCTTTATCAAGTTTGGAAAACAAAAGATAAAAATATTTATATATATCTCTATCCTTAACTCATACTCAAACTGATGGGACTTAGAAATCTCATCCCCTACCAAGGTGGTATAAAACTAAAGAAAATCCTTGAACCTAATATCATAACCAATAACTAAAATACTTCTCTACTTAAGATCTATAAACTTTTATTCTCTATCCATCCTCAATGTTTGAGGATAAAACTTCTCAATAAATAGATCCTAAAAAGACTCCCAGTATAACCCCTTAGTCCTCCTCACATAAGCCAAGATCTCCCATAATCATCGAGTTGTTCTTTCAAGCATAAATTCCACTAGATTAACCTTCTTTCATTACATAGAATTGATCAATTCAAATATCTCATACATACCCTCTAAACACTTTTCAAATCCCTGAGGCCTGGTGCCATATCTAAAAACATGTGTTTTTTGTGCTCGAAAATCATTAACCACGTCTGAGACTATATTTACTTCCTAATTTGGCATTATCAAAATTCCTTGGATCACCTTATAAATAATCCAAGTGATCATATTTTCCATCAGGGTATCTAGTTCAATTTTCAAGGTAACATACTCTAATTCCCCCTCTACATTTTCCTCATCAGACTACTCCTACTCAATATTCATTTCCCAAGGTTACTTTACTTCCCTCTTTGGTGACATAATTCTGAAAAAGAATAAATATTCCTATTATCTATGTAAATAAGGTCACATAAAACAATGATATCACACATCACATCTTACACATTCTCATAAGATGGTTAGTTGTACCAACTAATTTCATAAACACATGTGCATGTGCACATGAATGGCATGCTCCTATATTTCAAGAATGATGCATGAATTTATTTTTATCCACCCTAAACTAAGTTAGTATAAAACCTAAAATACTTGGTTAACTAATTAAATACAATATCATACTCCTAGGTAACTTGGTATTCCACTATGGTCATGTTTATACTATCTCAATCACATGCTCATTAACATGGAGGCCAGATACTCCCCTAATGAGAAGAGCTGCCACACACTAGTTTTCACAATGTAGAAGTTGCATCATTATCTGTAGTATCACAATATATAGTTAGTGTATTTTTTTGACCTGCTTAAGTATATCCTAAATCACAACATATTGACAATATTGATAGCATTTTGGGTGCTAATCCTTTAATAGTTCAACATCAGATTAGTTATGCAGAAATATTTCAAGGGTCAGACATTGGAAGACTTCATGGCCTCTCATCTGGCCTCTGAAGAGCTCCCCCTAGATGTTGACTTCCAAGATGAATCCATCTCCTTAGTAGATTAGGTTGTGTAGAACTAGAATATTCAATTAAATGGTGAATTTTGGAGTGAAACCGATATAAGGCTCAACGATCCCATGCTCAATAGAGTAAGCATGGGGATCATCTTCATCACTCTTATGCAATCTGTTCTGCTTTACTCATTCCTATTATTAAAAGTTTGAACCAACAATGAGGAAAAGTATCAGGATCTCATTACTAGTCTTGATTTGGCTCTATAGATTGATTTTCCCCACTTTCATGTGAAGGGAGACTCTGAGTTGGTCATCAAATAGATTAATGGTGACTATATCATCAAGAAGTTAGAGATTGTTCTCCTGCTCGAGCACACTCTCCAGTTGATGGCCCAGTTCCTCTCTCATCCATAAGTGAATCATGTCCCTCGATTGTAGAATGGTTGATCCAACACCCTAACCAATCTAGTCACATCTCTTGTAGAGCCTAACCAGGATGATTTTTTCATTCATATGGCACATCGGATAATCATCTCTCTCAGCATCTTAGAGAATGATGATAGCCAACGGGTAAAACAGATGAGTTTCGATGCTTCTATATTAGGACCCCTAGGTCCCTCCATGGTAGAATAAACCTCTGATTGGAAAACCCATCTTTTTGAGTATCTCTATAACGGTGATCTCCCTATATATCGAGCCAATTATGAAATAATTCATCAACATGTAGTGTATTTCACTCTCCATAGTAGGCATAAGCTTGATAAGACTCTCTAAAAATAAGGGTTTGATAGAATTATCATCCATTGAATCCAATTAAATGATATTATCTAGTTTTTGTAGGAAGTTCATGCTAGGTATTGTGGCACTCATCATGCAGGATTGAAGCTCTCCCACTAGATTCCAAGGCTAGGATACTTCTGGACTGCCATGATCCATAATTGTATTGAGTTTTCTAAGAGGTTCCATGAATGTCAGACTAATTTTAACTTTGTTCATCGACCGTTGGAACTCCTCCATACCACCAAGTATTCTTGGTCCTTTGTAGTAAGGGGACTCGATGTTGTTAGGCCATATCCACCAGTGATAGCTCTCTAGTGTAGATTCATTTTTACCATGACATATTTCTTCTCCAAGTGGATGCAATTGATTCCTTATAAATAAGTTAAGGCTTGGTATATGATTGAATTCATGAGATCACACATCATCCACTAATTCATATTTCCTCATTACATTATCACCAAAAATAGAACCAACTTCTAGGGTGATAAGCTGATGAGATTTTATAGAAAATAAAATATCTAGTCCAACCATACTTCTCGCTATCACACATAGGTGAATGGAAAAATTGAGGTGTTCAATAAAAACCTCTCAAATATTATGTATAATATGGTGGGACAAAATAAGAAAAATTGGTAGGACAAGCTCCCCAATTCCCTTAGTTATTATCAAAAGATAAATCAAAATTTAACCCATTTGACTCTATATTCACTGATTTATGGAACAAAGGCAGTACTTTCTATTGAGGTTCAACTACCATCACTCCAAAGAGTTTTATATGACCAAAAAATACCATAAATAGTGGCATAAGTCCATCTAGTTGAGTTAGAATCCATCAAAGAGAACAAGATCCAAGCCTTGCACAATCTAGAGAGGCACTAAAATAATATATTAAGGTAATTCAACAAGAAGTTTTACCTCTACTCCTTCCTCTAGGGTAACATGGTTTTTTCACTTTGAACTAATTTTCTTGGAAATAAGCTTCCAAAGTGGGATCCTGAGTGGGAATGTCCTCACATCATTAATAAGTTCTATTCCAATGGATCATACTCCTTGATCACCATGGATATAGAGCATATCACCCATCTAAGCAATGCCAAGTTTCTCAAATAGTACTTAACATAAGTAAATCATGCATTCTAGTTGCATGATGTTAAAATTCATAACAACTATCATCATTACTACATGATGTTAAACTATGTTTCAACATCCTGGGAACACAATGTTAAACCATGTTCTTGTTCTAAACTCTATGAACTTAAACTAGGAGTTAACATCCCCAACACACGATGTTAAGTTGTGATCCTACCATAAACAAGTTCAGGATTCCTCTTAAACAAATGAGAGATGTTTATTACCATGTTTTAAATAGGGATTCATCGTATTGATAGTATGAGATAATCAACAAATCTTACCCCATGTTTGTAACATTAGATGCCTCATGATAATCATGGGATGCCTCAGTTTCTTCACTAGAGAGTATTTCCCCCACCATTGTTGGTCTATTACAACACCATGCTCCCAAAACTACATGAGGATTTATTTACATTCTCATGGGATAAGTAGATACACCTAGAAATTTTTTCTTTGGTCCCAGTCACAAATTCATCAACCCTTTGGCCTCTTGGAATTGGTTTTGGTCCATGCCTTATGACCATAAAATATGTTTTGGTTTCACCTTGTTACTTGTGTGGTGTCGGAACTCCTTGGACCTCATTTATGTTGAGTTTTAATCTTTCTTTACACACAATTATCCTTGAAGAAAACACCATTTTTAGTCCTTACATCATGACTTTAAACTGATCTCCCCTTTGGTCCAGATCATATGACCTTAAATTGTGTGAATCCACTTCCAGAACTATGTGTGGCTTGATTCCCATCTTCATGGGTTATGTATAGAAACCCAAATATTTTATCCTAGTTACAACCCCTCTATCAGTTTTCTATGGGATCCTCTCTTTTCTAATTTCATGATGTTAACCTAAGGTATAGTTTTTTGAGATTTGGGAAGTAAAGAGGAACTTTCAACCCTCTTTCATGTTAAGTTTTAACTTTTCTATGCCACACAAGATTCCAAAGGATGCATGTTCCCCATGTAGTCTAAGTTTTAGGACTTTAAACTACCAATCCCAACATTCTCAACAAATGATGTTAAACTACAGGCCTACCTTGAGTCAAGTTAGGATGCCTCATGACCAGTATGAGATGAATATGTTACCTCAGAAAAATCTAAGATTCCTCCTAAAGTGATATGATGTGATATTTCTTGTCCTAGTATCTTTGATCCCACTTTCCTATTTTCCCAATCGACATTCCCAAATGTGTTGTGGTATGGAACCTAGGGAATTGAATCCCACATAGACATTACCTCAATACATCTCCACACTTCATGTTTTTATTAGTTTGGGTTTCATCATCCTTCAAATCCAAATGGGCACCCCCAACAGCATGTTGGCTGGACAAGGTTCACCTACCACCCTAGGACAATGCCTTTATGGATATCTTGTAAAAAATAGTGGATCTTATTTTTTGAACTTTTTTAATAGTCGATTCTACATTTTCCCTCACCATTCATGACTCATGTGGTTATGATCCATGTGTTTTGAATATGGTCAATGGTTGATCCCTACCTATTGTTCAACTATTTTCTTGACCTTGCAAGTCTTGATTTACCTCTTTTTTCACCTCATTATGTCTTGGTATAATTTTAACACCCCTGGTGTCACCCTCTATGCATCTGTGTGTGTTGATCAAGACAATCGGCCATTGGGACATTCTAAAACTCAACTCCTTCTTACCACTACTGCACACTTCCGCATGTTCAAGAAATTCCTTCCTCACTCCTTATTTATCACAACCAAGCATGGCTCATATGGGCTTACAATCCTTGGCATGAAGTTTACCAATGTTATCAAGCCACACGGAATCCAAGTCCAAGAATTGTGACTTTAAACTATATATGAGTTCTCTTCCCAGGGATATATTGTGTGGCATTTGGATCTCCTTGGCCCCCATTCCTATCAAGTTCTTCACTTTGTCATGCTATAGATGTATATATGGGATATTAAACCAATGTTCTGAACTTAATGATCTTAAAATAAGAATCTAAGTCCATGCAGCATGACTTTAAACTATTTTCCTTGGTCTTGACCATATGACCTTAGAATATGTGCAATTTCCTGGTCACATGATATTAAACTAAAAAATACATCGTGATCACATGATGTTAAACTATACCATACATCACCATCACTATATGACATAAAAATATGGGTCCATAATCATCATTGTATGATGTTAAACTATAAGGTATATTAGGCCCTTCTTTAAGAATCCATTCCTTTGGTGTTGGAAATCTACCACATATTCTATGCACCTTAAATGTCACTTGTCGTTTGAGATGACACTTCCTTGGATGAAAATTATGTATTTTTTTAGACTAATACACCCACATAATGTTCTTTAAGCCATAATGGCATAATTTTGAGAGTTTTATAATCCATTCAAATATTCCATCACTTCATTCCCACACTTTGTATGCCCATTATTTGGATCCTCATCCTCATCCATATCTAAAGAGATCCCCCTAACAAAATGGTGTCTGGATAAGTCTCACCTACCAACCTGGGTACACACCTCGTAATACTTTTGATGACATTATGAGACAAGTTCCATGTTTCAAATATGGTCAACTATCAACTCTCATTTGTATGTCTCCATTCCTCAACTAAGTCATGTGGATGTTGTGTTTCAAACATGATCATAATTCTTCCTATATTGTGATGTCACTATCCTTGTGTTTCATATTTTGGGAATTGTGATTCACACTCCCTATTCTTCTTTGTTCGGGTAGAATTCAATTCCCCTATCATTACCCCATTCATGCACTAGAGCATGCTATATAAGTAAGTTGCCTATTCTGAGAGCCTCATTCTCCAATCGCAACCTCTTTCATCCTAGATGCTCTCAATGGTTAGTATACAATAGCATACCTCATGTGATTTATATCCAACACTCCCATATAAACGGTAATCACATGTTCGTCCCTTGTTTCTCACATCAGTATTGACCCACGTGGGCTTAGGGGTTGGTTGGTGGTTGTCTCATAAATATGATCGAAGTATGAAAATAAAGTAGGGATATATGTTTGAGCATAAAAATTAAGCTATCCATAGTTTTAGAGGGTCATACACATATCAAAGCCTCCCCTCCACAAAATGTTCCTCTATAGATCTATCTCAGTGATTGAGAACTCGATATCATCTAGCCTCCATCGGGTGGTCTCAAAGACCTTATGTCATATTGCCAGTTATTTATCCACTTCAATGTCCTTTGAATAAAAATCTTCTTCCCTAATCTACTTTCAGTCCTACTATAACCATTACACATCCTATTCCTTCTTGATCTCAACCTCCTTGTCCTTGGATACTTCCATTTGATCCCTCATACTATTAGTGATCTTATCTTCAGTATCAGTGTTCATTATGTACTTATGTTCTAGCCCCTCCATATGGAAAATCTCTTCCTCATCTTTCTAAGGCACTTGGGAGCCCTCTCACTTGTGTTTCCTCCAATCCAAGTTGATCTCCTACTATCCCTCATGTTCCTGCATGATGAGGAAGTCTTAGGCTAGGGTATGAAGATTGTTGGAATTCACCCTACTGGTCTACAGGATGACTAACCAGTGGCAGAGAGATCCCACCTTTTGTGGTAGTTCATCTATCCAGATACGAGTTATGAGGTTCTACACATTCTTCCATGCCTTATGATGGAAAACTGGTTATACTCAGTCAAATCTCAGCCATAATCCTAAAAATATTCATGTGTAGTAGGCTCATAATGAGGAAATATCTTCAATATATTTTTGGTTGGATCATACAGGTGCAGGTCTTCAAACATGAGTGGTTGAAAAATTATTCTTTCTGCAGACTCAAGTGGCTGGATGACTATCCCAGGGGACAGTTCTTCATCAGCCTCTCTAACTATGATAGAAGCTTATAGTGCACCTTTTGGTACAATGGAGGTGTATTTCATCATCCCATTTCACTTTTATACTCCTAGTGGTGCGACCTCAGCCTCAACTCTCACATCCTCCATCAATGGAAATTCTAGTGCAGGTGCATCCAATGTAGCCACTCGAACTACTCAAGCCTCTAGTGCAATCGCCACCCCTTCCACTGAAAATTTGGATCTAGCAACCACTTTGATCTTCTCATCAACCACAACTCCTTCATCCATCCCTATTGTGGGCCTTTCCTCAAACCTCTCCACCAAGGGTGTGATCTCTTGAATCCCCTATAGTATGTCTTTTGAGGTAGGACTAACTTCCATAACCTCCATAGCCATCTCTACTGGGATATTAGCCTCCTCCATCACCACCTTAGTCTCTGAGATCACTGACCTAGTGGAATATGCTGATGATCGATCTCCCATGACCACAATATTATGTAAGGTCCTCCCCCACCCCCACCCACTAGCCCCTTTATGGTTTGAGGTTACCTCACCCTCCACATGAGGTCTATCATGGACTTCCCATTATTCAGTGCTCGTCGATTCCTACATAAGTAAAGAAAGGATTGGGAAATGATCTTGAATATTTAGTGGTGCTCTAAATCATTCAAATATCAGTGAGTTTACCTAGCTAGAAACATAATTTTTATCCCTTCTGAGATCTGGTGGGAATCACTCCCCCTAGAGTATTCCATTTCCTCACCATCAGCCATGCTGAAAACTGCATGACTCGGTAGGGTGGCCAAAGAAGATGACATGCCTATAAGTCCCCTCACCCAATTGGTTAAAGGATGTGTGTTACCCTGGGAGTAGATTACCTCCTTCAAATCCCCCATGTATTGCATCACTTTAGTGTGGGATCATAGAATCCTACCATTTCATGGCCCATTCTAGAGAGGAATATCCCATCGGTAATGAGATACTACCACACCCCTCAAGTAGTGGTGATATAATTAAAAATTCCCTAGGCCTCCTTGGCATTAGGATACATAGAGTCACTGGAATAATTTATGTGGCATACTCATTTACCTTTCCCTTAAACATGCACCCTCAGGATCACCCCATAGGGCTCCCCTTATTCCTATGCCTACCTATCCAGGAGCATTGAACCTAATTTTTTTCTTATCCCTACATCTCCTACCAATTTGGGGCAGTGAACTGTTGGACCTGATGCTACTGTATTGCTAAATAGACTGGCTCTCCCGTCGTGATGCCCTCCAACCACCATTCAGCCCCAGCCTTGTAGTTGTGTGAAACACCTTCATTATCCCGTATGGCTCGCCATCTTAGCATATCCCCAGGATATACACTCTCCCATGTTAGGGTGTAATCATGGGTTAGACTATATATAGAAATTGATGGTGGAAACTTGTTTCACATCTTCATGTATTCAAGTGTAAATATACACCAGATCCACCTAAACACTAAGGGATGGAATTCATGCCTTACCTCTGAGTACACCTTTGGTATTTTCCTATTAAAACATATGAATTTCCTTGAAAACTGATGTGTATTGTATGACTCACAAACCATTTTGAAGTCGAATCTTGTTACTAGTACCCCACCTCAAAATTCCAGGAGGTACGATCTCTTTTCCTCAGTCTCTATGTTGTCATCAATCACCACCCCCATCAGTAGGGTGAATGGATGAAATATGAAGTGATCCTCTAACCCAAGCTTATCTATAACTTTCACCAGGACCAACTTGTATGGAATACTTCCTGTGATTTTCAGAATTATCTACTGAAAGTTTGTTGTATAAGGAGAAATGGGGTTCGGGTACCATAACCCCTCATGTCTGAGACCACCCAAGTATAAAAAAAGTGAAATGGACCACACACATAGTGCTATATTCCCTTCACTAATATTCAAAAAAGTAACTTGTATAAATTTTTTAGTACTGGGACAGCAAGGTTGAAACGTTTCCCCATCGCCAGCATCACCACTATTATGAAGGTTCTTCGCTACACCCCTATGGTTACATCCATCAATGGAATCATCCAACCAAAAATGAGCACCATAATGAACCCTTCCAGCTTGACTATGGGTTGATCCTCGGACTTGAAACTATAACACCATATATTCCACTATATCACCTTTATAATCCACCAGTATGAGCACTCTTTTCCCCGTTGGAATCCCTCAGGACATGTGTGAGGACTAATCAGAAAACTCTCTACTGGATCCTCTCCTTAAACTGATTCTATTACTGTATCATTCAATAAATATTTGAACATGTAACATCCTGGATCAGGATGCCACTGAAAGTTTCCCTATACCCGGTTGTCCCCATGGACTCAAGATCATTTCCCCAAACTCTAGAGGCTACCAACTAGTATCGAGGGCCTTGGGTATGATAGTGTGGAAATTATTCCCTCATTGGTAGAGTGTAAAATAGTAGAATAAATATTAACAAATAGCGGAATCAATAAACAGCATGCAACTGAAACAAAATTGTAGAAGTCTAATAGATAAATATACAAGTCTTAAATCATAAAAATGATAATGCATCATGTTATATGTTCTAAGAAAGCATCCAAAACAAGATATACTACAATCATATAAAAATACAATACAAGTTCATAAACAGAAATAAAACTTAGAAGCATCGTAAGCCTCGGCTTGGTCTCATGCTCTCCTGCTCCTAAGAAGAAATCAAGTACCTATATAAGGGTTTTTTCCCTTGTCAACACCTACAACCATATAATCTATTTCGGCCCAAAAACATAAACCAAACAGGGTGTGAGGCTAATCCCAGGAGTCAACCACCAAAGATCTATGCCTAATAGTCAGTGAATATATATGCAACAATAGTAAGGGAAAATAGTAACTAGGTAGTTCTCAAGTAACTATCCATTTATTCTGTTTAAGTTCTTTAGAAATTTAGTTTCATTTAGGTGGAACTATCTCAAGATTTGCCCTTAGCCTACCAATCCCCCATATAGAAGTAAACACAGTAGATGTATTAGAAGATCATCTAGATAAAAAGTAAAGACCAAATCCAAGATTGTTCTTTGGCTTGGAAGATGCATCATAAGTCATTCCATTTCATTTAAAAAGTTCTATTAACTTTACAAAGGTCTCAAAGTTCATCCTAAACCTGTCAAACCCACATACCAAAGTAACTGTTAACTCATGACATAACCATTTCTCATTTAATCATATTAGGATTTCCGAATTTAAACATTTGTTCAGTTACTAATAGAGCTCGTCCTAGGTATCCCCCAATAGACCAAGGATTTTCTCAGCATTTACAAAGATGACTCAGTGAGCCCGACCACCAAAACTGTGACTTGCTCATAGCCCTTAAGTAAATAACCTATTGAGCCTATCCATTTCCTTTTAATTGATATGATGGTTCACCCGTGTTTAGTATGGAATAATTAGTCACATGATCTTAACCTTTCCTTTTAACTGATACTATGGCTCGCCTATGGCTAATTACTTCTTTTAATCATTTATAATTTCGTTTCAAAAACAACACATGTGAATTAAACTATCACATGGATTTAAACATAACAAAACCCCTGGGAAATTTACATAGCATCAAACACATGAAAATTAAACTATTGCATGGTTTTAATCATAACAATATATATATCATTATAATCAATGCCAAAAAAGAAAAAAATTCACAATCCTCAATGTCGTTCTTTCCAAACATCTAACCATAGGAAATTCACCCATGGGGTGTCCCTAAATCAACAATCAGCAACCACATGCTTCAAATTCATATAATCAAATACCTAAACATCATTAGGTATCAATAAGTTTCAATTCCAGAGTAAAACAATACCCAAAAATGGTCTCATACCATTTGGGAACATATAATCAACCCAACATTTAACGAAAGGCACAAGACCACCTACCTAGATGTCGTATAACTGATATAATCTGACATCGGCCCTTGAATTGGCCTAGAATGGTGTAGATCGAGAAGAATCCAATGAGACTAACGATACTTGAATCGGGTTTTGGATGACGAAACGGGAGAAGAATCAACTCTCGCGACTCCTTGTTCTTCACCCGGTGGTTATTCTATCCAGAAGAAGAGAAAACGATGATACTACCCATTTTAAGCTGAAATTTAGTAGTACATAGTGTGTAAGTTAGTATACATGGAATGTATATCGTTTTACTATTCATAAATTTACTGACTTACTTTACACGTCCCGCATCGACCTTGCCGACATGACTACACGGCATGTACTCAGAAGTACACAGTGTGCAATGGATTTTTCTTCTCTTCTTGGCCAATGAAATCACACACCAAGTATCCCCATCCTACATGGATATACAACATGTCGTATACATAGGATTACACAGCATTTTCTACTAAAACTTAAAAAATTTCCAGTTTTCTTTTTTTCCTCAAAAACAACTCAAAGGAAAAGAAAAGGAAGAAACACATACCTCTTAAGAAGAACTGGGTTCTTACAAACTTCCCCACTTAAAGAAATTCATCCCTAAATTTCCCTTCCAATGGTGTTAAAGGAATATCTGAGAAAAACACTTTCCACTAAGCACGTACATTGGCCTCCCTCTCCTAAGTCTCGTCATGTACCCAGTCATGCTGCCATATCATCTGTATGAGAGGAACTGACCGGCCTCGGATAACCTTCATGCTCCTATCAATTATATGAATCAGATTCTCCTCAAAGTATGCATCAACCTAAAGCTCAACCTCCTCAGGTTGGAAAATGTGAGATGGGTCTGATTGATAGTGGCGTAGTTGAGATACATGGAAGACTTTGTGCATGGATCAGTACCTCTGAGGCAACTGTAACTGATAGGCAACCAACCCGACTCGTTCCAAAATCTCAAACGGTCCAACATATCATTGTGAAATCTTACCCTATCTCATGATCCTCTTGTGTCCCAATCTCAGTGTGACACGTAGAAAAACTCGATCCCCAGCCTCAAACTCTAAGGGTCATCTACGGCGATCGGAATCAGATTTCTAACAAGATTGTGCAGTAGCCATCCATCTCTAAATCAAGTGAACCTGCTCAGTAGTCTCTTGGACAAGATGAGGTCCTAGCATAGCTGCCTCTCCTACCTACAGCCAACACAGGGGTGATCGACATGGCCTACTATAGAAATCCTCATATGGCACTATCTGAATAGTATCTTGAAAGCTATTATTATATGAG
The DNA here is from genome assembly GCA_963277665.1 of Viscum album. Taxonomy (NCBI): domain Eukaryota; kingdom Viridiplantae; phylum Streptophyta; class Magnoliopsida; order Santalales; family Viscaceae; genus Viscum; species Viscum album. The sequence continues at coordinate 508,709,493 of OY728141.1, read as the reverse complement.
AACTCAACCAAGGGTATATGCTTCTCCTAAGAACCCCCAAAATCCAGGATGCATGCCTGCAGCATGTCCTCTAGCACCTGAATCGTGCGCTCTGACTGGATATTTGTCTGAGGGTGGTAAGCTATGCTCAGAATAACATGTGTACCCAATTCCCTCGGTATCCCTTTCCAGAAACAATAAGTAAACCAAGAATACCTATCAGAAATGATAGATTGTGGAACCCCGTGCAAGCATACTATCTCTCAGATGTACAAGCTTCCTAGCTCATCAACATTGAAGGTCTCTTTAATCAGAAGGAAGTGATATACCTTCATAATCTTATCAACTATAACCCACACAGCATCATTTTCTCTAGGAAATATCAGTAACTTCATCATGAAATCCATCACGACATAATCCCATTTCCACTCAGGAATGGAAACTGCTATAAAAGTCTATCTGGATGCTGATGTTCCACCTTCACCAGCTGATAGGTGGAACACCTCATAACAAAACCAGCTACTTCTCACTTCATACCTAGAAACCAGTACTGATGGCCCAAGTCACGGTACATCTTGGTGACTCCAGGATGCACTTCCCAAGTTAAAACATGAAACTCCTACATCATCTCCTCGTGTAAATCCCCTAGAACCCACACACGTCCATGGACATACAGAAATTCATCCTCACATATCATCCATCCAGAAGGAGGGTCCTCACCTGCCACACTCTCCCATAGAACTAGGCCTTCAGAATCTGATACCTTCTTCATCCTCCCTTTATCCAGTAGGGTAGAGGTAATAGCCAAAAATGAAAGATAAGTTTATCCCTGACTGTTGTGCACCTCCAAATGCATCTTAGAGAACAAATCCACAAGCTTCCACTCACCACTGCCCTCCTACACTTCCTGTATCTGAGACCTCATGCTCAGTGAGTTAGCCACTACATTACCTTTTCCAAGAGTATAGGAAAGATCAAAGTCAAACGACTGAAGGTATTCCACCCACTGTCATTGCCTCGGCTTAAAATAACACTAAGTGAAGATGTATTTTAGACTTTTTTGGTCTGTGTACACCACAAAAATGCACCCCCAATAAATAATGTATCCAGCAGCATAAATCATGAACAACTACAGCCAACTCAAGATCATGTGTTGGGTAATTTATCTCATGTGGCCTCAACTGTTGAGACATGTACACTACTAATCAATCTCCATGTATAAGAATTACTCCCATCCCAATACCTAATAAATCACTGTACATAGTATAACTCTTTACCAGATCTAAAAATATCAGTATTGGTGTTGAATTCAAATGTTCCTTCAACTTCTGAAAGGTTGCGTCATAAGATTATGACCATTCAAACTTCACACCTTTCTTAGTCAAGCCCGTCATCAGCGCTGCTAAGCGTGAGAAGTCCTGTATAAAATGAATGTAGTAGACAACTATCCCCAAGAAACTCTAAACCTCAAAAAAAATATTGGGTTTCTCCTAGGTAACTAATCTTCTCACCTTCTTTGGGTCCACTGATACTCCAGTCTCTGAGATGACGTGACTCAGGAAGTGAATCTGATCCATCTAGAAGTGGAATTTTGCGAGCTTAGCATATAATGATGCTCTCTCAGTGTATTAAAAATGATCTAAATGTGTTTGGAATGTTCATGTTTGTTGTGAGAATACACCCAGATATTGTCCATGAAAACCACCACAAAGGAATATAGGTAAGGATGGAACACTCAGTTCATCATCTCCATGAAAACTACTGGCACGTTTGTGAGACCAGACGGCATAACCAAGTACTCATAGAGATTGTACCTTCTACGAAAGTTTGTACGAGGTATGTCTACAGGTTGAACACATACCTGGTGATATCCTGACCTTAAGTCAATCTTTGAGAACCCTCGATCTCCTTAAATATGATCACACAGGTCATATATCCATGGTAAGGGATATTAGTTTTTAACCGTCAACTGGTTCAGATTTCGATAGTCCACACAAATTATGAGAGTATCATCTTTCTTCTTCGTGAAAAGGTCCAGTGAACCCCAAGGTGAATTACTAGGTCTGATAAAACCCTTAACTTCCATATCTTACAACTACCTATTGAGCTCTTGCAACTCTGTCATAGCCATACTATAAAGAGGAATGGATACCGGTGCAGATCCTAGCACTATCTCAATAGTAAAATCCACCTCTCTAACCGAAGGTAAACCTAAGAAGTCTTCTAGGAAAACAACCCTGAAACAATCAACCACTGTTCGAAAATCTATTAGAAATGTTCCCTGGTCATCCAGATATAAACTTGAAATCTGGGTTGTCATCCCGCCCAGCCCACGATTCTTGGGTCTAGCTCGGATTTTCTGGACATCCCATTCGCCCTTGTATAGAAAAGACCCACCCTCTGGTGACGTAAAACTCACCCTGCGGTGGTAGTAGTCAATGAAGGCCTGATAGGATACCGGAAAATCTATTCTGAGGATGACATCAAACCCCATCATCTCTAAGATATAGAGATCCCAAAAGAAGTGAAATCCACCAATATCAAGGGGACACTCCTTGCACAGACGCACACCTTCTGTTCTAATCCCTAACGGAGTGTCTATCATCATAATGTTCTCAAATTTATAAACACAAAGACTAAGTCTCTACACAATGGTCACAAATATAAAACTAAGAGAAACACCATTATAAAAAAGTGCAGAAGATAAAACAGAGGTGACTAGAATAGTACCTATGACAGTAGAAGGTCTGGGATCCAACTCAAGTTTTGTCTATTGCACTACATATGTCTGACCTGTACCATGGCTCTGTGACATAGCCTGGCTACCCTGAGCTGACCCTCCCTACTGTCGCTGAGATACTAGGGTCTGGCTACCATGGCCACACCCACTACCTTGGCCTTCACGCCCTGACGTATTCCAGTTTCCAGACTGGTTGGAAGCAACTGACCTTGCTCTTACATGTGAAGTATGTACTGAAACTCTCTCACAAGACACTAGTGGAAATATCCGGCAGAAGCTTTATAGATGGCCCATCTTTCCGAAATCTCGGCACTCAATTGGGTCATTCGGGCACTGCGGTCAGGTATTCCCAACTCTTCCACACTGATAAAACCTCACCTGGATACCATATGATACATCCTGACTGTTCGTATTCCCATGAGAAAACTCGATATGATACTTCTTGATTCTGGTTGAGACAGTACCAGATCTCAGTGTCGAACCACCCTGGCTCATACCCCTAGATTCCCATAGGTTGTGCTCAGTAATCAGCGCTTGATTCACAATGGAATGTACAGAAGGCAACTTGAAAACATTCACCTGAGCTCAGATGTCATATTGAAGACCATCCTCAAAGCGCATAGCTCTCAACGCCTCATCACCCATCAGAACAGGTGGGAATCAATGAAGCTCTGTAAAGAGAGTAGAATAGTCCATCACTGACATAGTACCCTATTCTAGATTCATGAACTCCTGGGCTTGATCGGACCTAAGGGTCTTAGGAAAGAATTATTCGTAGAAGACTGTCAAGAAGTCTCCCCATGCCATGTCCCGATGGTGCTCGGTCTGCATGATAACATTCCCCCACCTCTTGGTAGAATCACATAGCATATAAGTTGCAAGCTTGACCCTACTCTTAGGAGGCATCTCAAGATTCTCAAAGATAGCCAACACTAATTCCAGTCATGATTCTGCATCTTATGGTTTGTCATCCCCTAAAAAAGTAAGTGGTTGTTGCTGCTAGAATATACGAGTCATTTTTTCTATAGATGTGGCAGTCTATGGTGCTCCCTGGAAGGTCTGCATGAACCTCACAAAACCTTCTAAGAACTTTTCATCTACACCCCCATCCGATATAACGGCTGGTGCTTCATCTGGCACAACTAGAGGGTCCATTGGTAGTCCATTGCATACCACCTCTGGTGTATACTCACCGCCACTCTCCTGGGGTACTTCTTGAGGTTGTCGTGGATGCATTGCTCTGTAAAGTCTAGTACACACACCTCAGAACAAGTTTTAACGAAGAGAAGACTACCAATCAGAAGCTCAAAATATGACAGAGAAGTAAAAATGATCATGGTTTTCAAAATAGGAGTACACGACGTGTATAACTCCTTACACAGCATGTTCTCTTAGGACTCTACATGGTCATGTACTTCTTCCCAACATGGATGTGTAACATCCCATGTACACAGAGTGTTACCCAAGAGACATGGTGTGCACCTAGATTTCCCTTCCTTCCTAGATACTTATATATGGCTAGAACTAAATGGTTCTTCCAGTGTAGGACTACACCGCTTGTTCACCCTAGACCAGACGTGTACATAAAAATTTTCATTCACCTACAATGTTAGTCACACGTCTGGACACATGATCGACTTCTACACAGGGTGTACTCACATTACATGGTGTGTCCTACTCAAAGCTTGAAAATCTGTGTTCCATCCTCACACAGTAGGTTACATGGTCAAGGATTACACGGAGTGTATATATGGTACACGGCGTGTTATTCTAAAAACTTGGAACACATTCTTCCCCGAACAGAAATAACACACAACGTGTTTGTAACACCCCAAGATTCCATGGTATTCTTCTCTTTGAATAATAGAGCAGCATGTGGTGTACGCAACCTCGAGTTCTAACACACCGCGACCAATCAAAGTAACCGTCATGAATAGTAATACCCACTTTTTGAAATTTTATAAATTTTATATTTCAAAATGGACTTAATTTTTGGATTCGTAATATCAAAATTATCCTATGTTGAATTTTTGGTATTTTTCTGAGAACTTCCAATTTTCGATGAATAGTGAAAAATAATTAAAAACAAATTTTTTAATCAAAATAATTTGTAGTGATAAATTATAATATTGAGTGGTTTTCAATTATAATTAGAATATAATTTTACCATTTTATCCAATGGTTCTCATTATAATTAATTTCACTTTCAAATTGGACATAAACAATTGTCAATCTTTTGATTGATATTCTTTCTTAAAATCACGCTATTTGTTTTGACAACGGGAATTAATTATTAAATTAATTAATACAACTTATATGTTTTGAATTTTTAAAAATATACATAATTTTTTAATTCAGAATATCAAATATAGCTTATGGTGAATTTTTTGTATTTTTTTAAAAAACTTCAATTTTTGATGAATAGTGAAACCAATAAGTGCTAGTTAAAAAACTGATTTTTCGTTTAAATGAAACTTTACCACTTCTGTGATTTGATTTTCAAATATCCTACATACATGGTTGTCATTATTAAGTAAAATTTGGTTCAATGGGATTAAAATAATTTTTTTCGTGAATAGTAACTTTTAAGTTTTATTAATCGCGATTAAAGGTAATTAGTGTAATTTAAGGTAAAAATAATGTTATAATAATATGAAATTACCTTGACACATGTCCTACACTTATTGTATGAGTCATGGATGACCAAGAAAATCCATGTGTCAACTTGGGGACCCCATGGAGCCACTTGGGTAAGAAAATGACATTAATAACTTTTTTATTTAAAGTAAAAATAAAAATGTCACAAACATGTATTGTTTTACTAAAACAATTTTTATAAGGGGTTATACAAATCATATTTTTGACTATAAATATTAATTGGAATGATAAAAATATTTCCTATATCATGATATTTTTTTATAATTTTTAGACATTAAATTAATTAAATTTTTTATGACACCATGATGATGCAGCGATTACCTCAATAATTAACAATTTAAATAAAATGAAATGATAATGTAAAATCTAAGACTTACACTTGTCAAAAACATATTGGATGAGTATATTTCAAACCCTTATCACCTTATCCTCTAAATATATAATTTTGGGACCTTTAAAATCCGAAAATCATTATATAATAAAGTAACATTTCTTGACTTTCCAAAAGTGCCCCCCCTCCCTCTTATAAAAGGCTCCCACATCTACCACCTTACCCACACCTCTCAAGCCATTTGGATCAGCCAAACCCTACCCAAATACTCTCTAAACTTCCCTCTATTACTTCTAGAAGACTCACTTTGGTCATAAGTATTCCTAAGGAATCCTTTGTCTCAAATCAAAAGGAGTTACCCGATTTTAAGGAGGTTAAAGAACGATCAAGTCAAGTCGGACACGAGATAAGGGACTTCATCTCAATATCCTTTCATTGAGACATATTTTGTTTTATACACAACTTTATTTTATACGGTGTATAAACCCCTTTGACTTTTAAATTTATTCAAAAGGAATCTTTTTTATATGAAGCATTTTACTAAAGGACAAAAGGAATGTTTTTTTGTGGTACGTATGCGGCGACAACGACTTCTCTGCCGCCATGACCATTATTTGAGTTTCAGATTCCTCTACAAGCCATACCTTTTTTTTAAATGAAAAATAAATACAAAGTTTTAATTTTATTTTATTTTGGTATTTAAAATGGTTTTGACAGTGTTTTTATTATATCAATGTGTTGTATTGATATATTGTGACTGAAATGTGGAAATGTTATGTTTCCTTTATGCATGTTTTATGTGATACAATTATGTTATGGTTTATGATATGTTTAAACCTATTCATATGAGGAATGCATTGGACTTAATAAGTTACGGGTGGAGCCCGCTATAGCTCCTCTATGCATCGGTAGGTCTCATGAGACAAACTAGTGTCTTGGCACGAGCCCTTGACAAAATCTTATTTGTAGTCTTGGCACGAAGCCTTGGCTACGTGGTTATGATAGTCTGGTATTATGAATTCCATCATTATGAAAGTGGTTATTGATATTGCATGTGATTATTCGACTAGTAGAATATCCATGTGAATAAGTAAATGGAATTATTTCATTTTACTTTTTTCATATTGTGATGAAGTTCAAGTTTAAAATGATTTTTTTTAGTTATACATTGCCTTAAATTTTTGTGTTTATTTATGAAAGTTTCTGCTATATTGTTATCCTTACTGAGCATCTGAGCTCACCCCTTTCTATGTTTTATTTTCCCAGGATGTGAAGAAATATTTTATGACTGACCTGCAGGGATAGTCTTAAGGGGATATGAGTGTGGACTATGGAGACTATGTTGTTGTGATTTTTCACTTTATGATGTAATGTAACATTTATGAATGTATCTAGTGTTTCCAAGGCTACTAAACTAAACGGTCTTTCGAGACTTGATCTTTTGTGATCATGCCAATGTTACATAATAATGCACTGAATCTGGGTAACTGGGGTTGGGGCGTTACAGTTGGTATCAGAGGCAGTTTAGTACTAACCTTGGAATCTAGATTTAGAAAAACTCTGATTAGATAACATAGCCCTATAATATACTTTGAGGATTTTTATAGAATAACTTCCTATAATTTTGGTATTATAGAGATTTTGTGAGTTTTCTGAGCAATACATCCCTGTCTGGATACGAGTAGGTAGAGGTGGCTCTGGCACGGATGTACCTAGAGGTAAAACACGAAAACACTGCTTTGAGCTAGACTCGAACGGGAACTGGTGCACGACAACGGGCCTTATTTCACTCTTGGTTACGACACTCCCAAGGGATATTATTAGGATAATTCTCATTTTCTTTACAAACCATTATGAAGTGTTTATGAGTATATACTTCCTCAAAGAAAACATCTTTATGATTATGGATTATATCCATAAACCGTTCAATTTACGTTAAGTATTTTACAAGTTTGGAATTAATCATTGCAATTCATAAACTGACCTAGTTTATGCCATTGTATAGAAATGGCACCCAGTAGAAGGAATGTGAACTCCAGCAATATGTATGATCCAAAGAGTAATAAGGATCATATCTTTCATGGTATTAAGCTGACATTTAGAAGGTAAATAGTCTTCCATGTGTTCTCAACATATGAAGAAATAGTATCATGTGTTAATAAGATAAGTAAGTAATTCTCTGAGTCCTATGGATTTGAAGGTAAGCGAGAGAAGAAAAGGATGGAAGAGAGAAAGATGGATAAAGGGAAGAGGGAAAAGAAGAATTTTCCAATATGTGATAACAGTGGGAAGAAACACCTTGGAACTTTCCTGAATGGAATGGGAGTTCGGTATAAGTGTGGAGAAAAAGGACACCAAGTGCGTGACTACAAGGGTAAGAAAAAAGTTTCAAATGTACAATGATTCATCTGCAAGGAGTGGGGACACTACGCAAACCAATGTCCAAATCATCGGAGTATGCCCCAAATGATGATATTGGATAACAATAAAGTTATGATACTACCACAGATGAGGGGGAATGATTAGAGTTCTTATGTTGTTATTAAAGAATTATGTCATTTGAGTGTTGTATCAATGATGTACTGGTTATAAGAATAATGTGATTGTAGACGCTGAAAAAAAGGTCTGTAACTCCTCGAGGAAATTTTGAACTGACGAAGCGAAGTCATATTCAGACTAAGAGGCCCAGTCTGGAGGTCCCGAAAGTGTTGCGCGAAAAATTGGGTGAAGTTCGAGGAAAAAATGTCTCGCGTGAAAGGCAACTTGGGATTCGCGAAAAGTCCCGGCGCCAGCGCGAAATAATTTCGCGCCCGCATCCCGTGCGGTTGATATTTCACGTTGTCACCTCTGTCACACAATTATTTCGCGTAACCCTATATTTCATGCCCCTGGATGCCTATAAATAAAAGGAGACCCCCTTCCTTTTCGAGGAGGAATTTGAACCGTCTCCCGTGCGCGTAATTGCGCGCGCAAAACGGTCTCGAGTTATTATTCATTTCCGCGCCAAGTCGCCCCGGGATCCGCCTTTGCGTGAGATCCCCCGGGATTATACTAAAGTCCATCCCCTTCGGGGTCCACCCCTTGCACGCAATTCCTTCGCCTTCTCGCAGTCCGGCCAAGTCGCGCGCAATCCTTCCTTTGTGTGTGAACCCCTTCCATTGCGCACAAATCCTTCTTTTGCGCGCAATCCCTTCCTTTGCGTGCTGGCCCGGCCATTTTCATGCACATCCCTGAATTGCGCGCTGACTTGGTGTTTTCTGCGCAGCAGCCTCAATTGCGTGCATGGCTTCCCTATTGTGCACAGACCTTCCTTATTGCGCAAAGCCTATCCTACGTGTCGCTCCTATTGCGCGCAACAGTATACAGGCTCGCAACTGCTGGTCCATACCGCGGGGGCTGCGCCCCCGCTCGGGGTCAGTGTCGAGCTACGGTCCCGGCTCTCTGGGATGGTCCCTTCACTACCATCACAGACCCCCATGAAAAATGGAGAGTCGCACCATGAACTTCTCGGGCCGAGATGTCAGGATTTTCCATTGTGCCCTTATGCGCACCCACCTTCCACCTAGGGAATACCATGATTTGAGATACTCCTCCACACACTGCGAAACACCTTGATTTGAAATATTCCTCTTGGTTCTTTTCCTATGTCGTGAGTTGAGATTCTCATCATCAATTCCCCTGATAAGAATGCCCTATCATTCAATAATAGGATGCCTCTTGTTCCAAATAAAAGATGCCTTATGCTCCAAGCATGAGATGTCATAGTCCTATCTACATGACTATAAACTGTAGTAAACCCTGTGCTCCAAACATAGGATGCCTCTTGTTCCAAATAATAGATGCCTTGTGCGCCAAGCACAAGATGCCTAATGCCATGATTATAGTGGCATAGTTTCAAGAGCGTTGGAATCCGTTCAAACATTCCACAACAACACCCCATGATTTTCGTGTCCTTCATTCGGATCTGCATCCACCTACAAGTCTGGAGGGACCCCCTAATGGTATGGATGATTGACCTGTGGTCCACCTGCTGTAACAATATGGATGATAGACCTTTGGTCCACCTTTTGTCATGGTATGGGTGATTGACCTATGGTCCGCCTGCTGTCCTGGGCCAACGCCCCGAAAGGCTTTGGGTGACACTTTGAGTTAGTTCCTGTGTTTCGAACACGGTCAGTAGTCGACCCCTCATTTGTTTGTCCCCATTCTAGGCTAACGCGATAGGATTCTGTGTTGCGAACATGGTCAGGAGTTATCCTCTATCGCCACGCCGCTCTCATTGAATTCCGAATTCCGTTCATGTGATTCACACTTTTCATATCCCTTTGTTCGGGCCGATTCCAACGCCCTTGGCATTATCCCGCTTTTTCACTAGCGCATAGGTGCATACCTCAACCCATCAGTGAGTTGGGATGCCCTCATGGCCATACATGAGGAAGACATTGTGGGTAGCTTCCTTGCGTAAGCCCCATCCACCGTAGCCACGCTAACGTGGACCCCTCAATGGTTCGCCCTACGGCCCCCCTTCACTACGGCCTTACCAATGCCTTCCCTCCCACAAGGGGTAGAGGGCATTGGGCATGTAATCCCTAGGGGTGTGGAGTGAACCCACCTCGTCCAAGCTGCAGGACGTTAAACTGCTAAGCACATCGTCCTTAACACATGACGTTAAATTGTGGTCTGACCCCGTGCTTCGCACGCAGGGTCCCCCCCCCCAGCTTGGACATTCTTTACGCCCACTTGTCTCCATGATAATGGACTCTTCCTCGCATGGAATGAGATCCTCCTTTTCGAAGTGGATTTTTTCCATGGGGGAAGGGCTGCCTTAGAGCGTAATCCCCTAGCCTCTCTTACGGAAGGTTGCACCCATGCACCTATGTACTTCCCCCTGCCAAGGCCAGTGGAGTCCCTTTCCCAATGCGCTTTGTCACACCACGGGCCTCCACTCTGGAGTAATCCCCGGCACCCAGGGCCGCTAACCACGCGTAAGCCCCTATTTCCTATTTGGTCCGCTCAACGTGTAAGACCCTTTCCGCTTCTCACGGACGCACCCTTTGCGACGTGATCATCTAGTCTCTGCTGCCTCTTGTTTCTCACACCGAGCATGACTCACGTGGGCTTAGATCGCGCATCGACCATGACATCCTCCTATGGGCCACCTCAGAGCGTAAGTCCCATACCAACAAACTACGTGGACTTTGATCCGTGCTAACGCATGGTACGTAGGAAGCCTCCACGAGGTTCAATCCCACCACCCCGTCCTTCCGACCTCTCAACATCGGTTCCTCGGCCACCATGGGCCACCTCAGAGCGTAAGCCCCATATCCACCATGGGCCGCCTCAGAGCGTAAGCCCCATATCCCCCATGGTCCGCCTCAGATCGTAAGCCCCATATCCACCATGGGTCGCCTCATAGTGTAAGCCCCATATCCACCATGGGCCGCCTCAGAGCGTAAGCCCCAGATCCCTCGTCCCGCATGATGCTAAACTGTATCTCATCCCGCATGACGTTAAACTGTATTCCCCCTCTTGGGTCGTCTCAGAGCATAAGCCCCATGCTTCACATCCACGTCTCATCCTGACTTCCCCCCTCAAGCCCATGTGCCTTGGGAAGCTCATGCCCTATCCCGGAGATCTCACTTCCTCCAGGCTCCAATCCATGCGTCCATTCTCACGGGTCTCCTTTTCAGGTGTCCCACCGTATCACCGAACTACACAGACTTTGATTCCCTTCCATGGGGATACGTAGGAAGCCTCTCCAAAATTCAATCCCGTCACTCCATCATCCATCCTGATCCTTACCCGGGCCACCACATCCCGGTGAGATCATGTCACCCCATCCCACTCCATATTATCCAGGAAGCCACCCACGTGTTGGCCCCAACATCGGTGTCCCCCCTAGGGGGTCCTTCAATCTGATCCACTCTCAGTGTTTTGATCAGTCCGATCCATCTTCGCAAGACGTTAAACTTGCGGAATACCTTGTGTTAAACATGGGAAGCTGAGGAAAACCTCAGATGGTACACATTCCCCGCGTTCGATGTGGGATGCCTCGGGCTTCCGCGCCATCGAGAAGCCCTGTGATAAGGGATAGAAGACAGACATGCTGATCCCCAGCATCAAGACATGCCAACGACACCCCAGCATGACCATTATCCTCACCGAAGGTTGATTCCCCGACAAGACCCCTTGAAGCGTCTCGACGGAAGCAACGTAATTAACTGGCATCCATGCAGATATAGCGCCAGGAACGAGCTTCACAAACCTGTCTTAAATCTATGAGGGAGACCCGGATTAGGTGACGAGCTCCAAGGAGGAATCCACGGAAGGAAGAACAAACATCCCATCATCCCGGTTTCGGTCAAGGAGCAGACATACCTGAATAAGGAACGGATGTCGCCCGCCTTTGGAAAGTGGGAATGCAGGGCCACGAGCCGTGCGTCCTCCCATGCGTGACGGACGCGCACACGCGCGCGTCCCGGCATAAAAGCGTCGGAAACAGTGATTGTTTCGGTGCGGATGTGCGTCGGGTTACGCTGTTCCGCCAGGACGCGTTCGCGCGTGCACCCGTCAACCCGAGGGGATGGGCGCGCGGCTTGTGGTCCCGCAGTCCCGCTTTCCAAGGGCGGGCGGCATCCGTCCCTTATTCAGGGGCGTCTGCTCCTTGATCGAAACCGGGATGATGGGATGTCGGCTTCTCCTTCCTTGGACGTCTCCTCGGAACTTGTCGCCTAATCCGGGTCTCCCTCATAGACTTAAGAATGTTCGTGAATCTCGTTCCCGGCGCCATATCTTCATGGACACCGGTTAATTACGCTGCTTCCGCCCGGACGTTCCAAGGAGTCTGGGCGGGGCAGCAACCTGCAGTGAGAAGGCCGGGTGGCTCTGGGTGCTGGGGGCGTGTCGTAACACTGCGGCTCTGCACATCTGTCTTCCGTCCCTAATAGGGCTTCTCGAAGGCATGATGGCCTGAGGCATCCCGTACTAGGTGCGGGGAACTGTGTCACCTGAGGTTTTCCTCAGCTTCCCGTGTTTAACACGGGGTATGCCGCGAGTTTAACGTCCAGCGGGGACGGCATCGGACCGATCAACACGAAAAGTGGATCAGATGACAGAACCCCTTGCGGGGAACCTCCAACGCTGGGGCCAGCACATGGGCGGCTTCCCAAGTAACGTGGAGTGGAGTGAAGTGGCATGACCCCACCGGGATGTGGCGGCCCGGGTAAGGATCAGGATGGATGATGGATTGAAGAGCTTGGACCCCAGAGGGGCTTCCTACGTACCGCGCGTTAACACGGATCAAAGTCAACGTAGTTCGGGCATACAGTTTAACGTCATGCTGGACGTCGGCAAGCCGACTCACGAAGAGGTCTAGGCCGCCGGGCGGAGGATTGAACCGAACCACCTCGCACAGAGGGGGATGGAACGGCCGGGTGGATCACAGTTTCACGTCATGCTGGACGATAAAAGGGGAAATGGAAAAGGGGGGCTGTGGGGAGGCACCGCGGAGATACACACGGGCAGTCTCCCACAGGGGCGGATTCATAGGTGAATCGACGCAAGCGTGAACCCTGGAGGGGTCCACTGATGGACGAACCGACGTAAATACGACCGGGACGACCAGGTGGTGGGCTTGAACCTCGGGGAGGCTTCCTACGTACCCTGTATAGAAGACAGGGATCAAAGTCCACGTAGTTCATTCTGTCAGGACTTACGCACTTGGGGCAGCCCGGTTGCGGCAAAACTCAGTTGGAAGGGACTTGGACCAAAAGCAGAAGACACCTCGATCCCAGTCATACCCTCTACTGGCTTCGGCCGTGGGGAGGCGCAATGGAGATACACATGTGCAGCCTCCCACGAGGAACTAGGGGTTTGTAATACCCCGCCCCCGTAGGGAAAAGCCACTCCCATTAAATCGTCCCAAAAGGGGGACAATCCCGACATCCCTGTAGAGACGAGCGGGTGGGGGCCACGTCCAAACCGGGGGAGACCCTGCGTGCGGAGCACGGGATCAGGTTGCGGACGGTTTAGCGTCTTGCCAGACGAAGTACAGTTTAACGTCATGTGTTGAGGACGAAGCGGACGGTTTAACGTCTTGCCGGACGAAGTACAGTTTAACGTCATGTGTTGAGGACGAAGCGGACGGTTTAACGTCTTGCCGGACGAAGTACAGTTTAACGTCATGTGTTGAGGACGAAGCGGACGGTTTAACGTCTTGCCGGACGAAGTACAGTTTAACGTCATGTGTTGAGGACGAAGCACTTGGCAGTTTAACGTCTTGCAGCGCGGACGATGGAGGCTAGGCAGTTTAGCGTCGTACAGCTTGGACGTATGCTGAACAGTTTAACGTCTTGTAGCTCGGACGAGGTACAGTTTAACGTCGTGCAGGACGTAGAAGCTGCTGATAGGCCCGTGTCACTTCGCGCGAGCCTGGAGGGCCGCACGGGAAGACAACGCACGGTGCGGGCACCCGGGATGAGAATCATTGGGTGCCACACAGGCGGGTACCCTTAGAAGGTCAACGGGGACGACCCTGGCAGATTGCGCGCAAAAAGGAAGCTTTGCGCGCAATACTGCGGGCCGGCGCGCAATCGGGGCGGCTGGCGCGCAATTGGGCCAGCGCCTTGCGCGCGGATGCTTGAGATTGCTCACACCGGGCTTCGGATAGCGCGCGGGGGCAACGGCTCATTCTCTAATGAATGGCCACTTGAAAGAAGGGGGGGTGCGCGCAATCAGGCCGGATTGCGCGCACCCCGGGGGCAATTGCGCGCAAGCGGGTTCTTTTGCGCGCAAAGGCCTTAGGGTGAGTGTTTATTCAAATGAAAGGAGCCAGCGGGGATTGCGCGCGAAGGCGGACCCCGAGGCTTTCTTGCGCGAAAGAAAGGAGGTTACCTGAAGTTCGTCATTGCGCGCGGAAGGGGTTGAATTGCGCGCACGGGAGACGTTTCGACTTCCAGCAACCTTTGAAACGTTGGGGGTCGCCTTGTATTTATAGGCAACCCCGGGCGCGGAATCCAGGGTGCGAGCGCGAAATTCCCCCCGCGGACGCGGAATCGGGCGCGGCGCGCAAGGGAGTCGCGCGGACCCGCGGCGCGCAAAACTGCGCGCCGGACCGGCGCATTGCGCGCATCCCGGGGGGTTTGCGCGCGGAACATCACCTTTGCGCGCGGGCCTCTGAAATTCCGCGCAAGGCCTCCGGGCCCTCCGAAACGTTCTTCCGACTCCAAATATCACTTCGCTTTCCGCATCCGGAGCTTCGTTTGGGAACAACGGACTTTTCCGGTGTCTACAAAAGCCCCCCCTCGGAATCTGATCGGCGAGAGGTCGCAACGATCGGGTTCCGAGGGAGACGCCGGAATGCCGAAGTCCTGGGCGGCGCGGGACTTAGGCGCGCAAAAAGGGGCGCCGGTCGCGAAATTCGCCGCTGCGGTCGCGCAAAGCGCTTTCCGCGCAGCGCGGGCCCGGCCTCGCCTATAAATAGGGGCGCTGGGTTTCTGGAGAAAAGAGGGAGGTCATTCCTAGGAAAGGAGACCTCAGACCTAACCAATGTATCATCCCCCCAACCTGTTCCAACACACGAGCGGGACAATGCTAGGGGCGTTGAGATTTTATCCGAACATAGGGAAATGAGAAAAGGTGAATCGTGTGTCCCGAATCCAGACATCCACAACGGTCGGCCTTCCAGGAAATGCCCAAGACGGTAGGCGGACAGTGGATCGACCATAACAACTGCAATAGACGGACCGAAAAAGGCCATCATTCATATTGCAGGAGGCGGCTCACATGTCATCATGAATACCGCTTTGGGGTTCCTTCAGACACAAGGGTGGAAAATCCAGATCAACAGGGCATGCGAAGCGTGGGGCGAAGTGACGATTTGTTCGGACAGAATCCAACGCTCTCAAAATTGCGCCACCGTGGGGAAAGCGTATTAGGCGGATGCACTAATCTGGTCGTGAGTCACCTCAATTCTCAGACAGCACCTCTCTGACGAGGAAACCGTCGCTTCCCATCCTTGCGATGGGGCATCCCGAGCTGAATCGGGGAGAATATCACAAATGCACCACTCTACCCGAAGTCAGGCCAGACGGCCGGCGACGAGGAGGGGCGGGACTTATCGATCCCTGAGGCTGGACCCGAGTCGAAATGCCCGGGCGTTCCTACGTACTCCATCAGGCTGGAGATCAAGCCACACGTAGTTCTGTGAGTGCAGTTTAACGTCATGCAGGACGTAGGACCCCATTTGGGGTAGATCTTAGTTTAGGGTCTTAGAGCTCGGACCATAAGGGCTGGATCTTAGTTTAAGGTCTTAGAGCTCGGACCATAAAGGTGGAGGATCTTAGTTTAAGGTCTTAGAGCTCGGACCATAGGGCTAGAGGATCTTAGTTTAAGGTCTTAGAGCTCGGACCATAAGGGGGGATCTTAGTTTAAGGTCTTAGAGCTCGGACCATAAGGGGAGATCTTAGTTTAAGGTCTTAGAGCTCGGACCAGAAGGACTCAAAGTACGCCGCATCTGGTCATATCCCCTGGATATGCGAAGATGCACTGAGGGATAGTGTCAATGAGTGTCGAGGTTTCGCCTGGTCAGAATGGGAGGTGGAAAATGTGAATCATGCGGCCATTCACTCAAGGACTGGGGGCACCGGCGTAACGATATGGGAGTACTGCCGACCGTGGCGGAAAAGCAGCATCAATATCGCACTAACCGTTGGTGGAATGAGGCAGCAAACGAGCATCGACCGCTCAATCGCAGGATTCATATCGATTTGCTGCCCGAGGCCATTGGGGGTACCGGCCCGAGTCGGTGGGAGAGCACTGAGGCATTGTGTCCGAACCGTTCACGGGGGCTCCACCCAGGGCGTAGACGATGGGTCCGAATGAAAGGGAGCACGAAGCCTGAAAAGTGGAGGAAACCTGACCAAGCGGATCCTGACCCTCCTGGCAATAAACCAGAGTACTCTTGACACCGGTGGACCACTGCAAGGGGTCGGGTTACACGCCTTGAGGGTGACCTGAAGGCGGCGGATTCCCCAGAGAAGGGGGAATCTCTAAGAGGTGGGGGGCTGGACCCGAAGTTTCAAACATCCGGGCGTTCCTACGTATCCCATAAGGATGGGAATCAAGCCGCACGTAGTTCTTGAAGCGCGGTGCAACACAATCGGGCACCAGCGCGGGGAAGAGTGCGGGTCTGACCCTCGCACACAAAAGGAGCGGCATTTGATATTTCTTGTTTGTCCTTTAAAGATGAATGGTTTTTCTTTGTGCGGTGACATGCCCGTGATTGAGAAATCTCTGGCGTCGCCACAACAATCAAGCCACGGAAGGCATTGATGAATGGCGTGGTTATTAACCAGCGCCCAACATGAGTGTCCCCTGAGGAGGACATCACGATGCAGTGCCGTTTTTCGTCGGGCGGCCAAGACGATCACAGTTTACGGTCGTGTGGTAGGACCAGACAACACAGTTTAAGGTCGTGTGGTTCGGACCATGGAGGAATCCGCTTATTGCGGTACGGCGGACACGGCGGAGGTGGGAGCATACCCAGCCCTGCGGTCACGCACGATTCCAGGAGAAGAGTCTTGGGATGGGGGCCTGCGTATGTCCATCACCCGAGGGGCAGAGATGCTAGCCTCCAGATATACTGGGCCCAGAACGCAATTGTTCGGGCGACTCCCTCCTCCTTATGGGGACGAGGGTCCAGCTACGCATGGCCCTTGGGGAGAACATCCGCATATATCCTTGGCGCTCAGATCATGGGAGCCTCGAACGACATCATTACCCTGGTTGGTCTGCCTAACGTGTAGAGGCGTACCGGAGGTCAGTATGAAGAGAGTGTCAAGATTCCACTACAACGCACAAAGGCGGAGTGTGATGAGGACTGCGCAACCAATGTTCAGAGCCTGAGAGAGCTGACATGGCGATCAAGGACGTTGCTGACGCATTCGCAACACAACATCTGATCGCGTCAGCCTAAGACGGGGCAAGCAAACGAGCATCAACCGCTCAATCGCAGGATTCATATCGATTTGCGGCCCAAGACCCGCCGGTAAATCGACCCGGAGCGGTGGGAGAGCACTGAGGCATCGTACCCAAACCGCTAACGAGGATCCCTTTGAGTGAAGGCTCGAACAAGAGGAAGCGCGAGGCCTGACAAGCAACACAGGACTTGTCGGGATTGAATCTGACACTACGAGTCATAGACCGAAGCACCCGAAACATGTTAACAGATCTCCGGAAAGGGTCGGAGGACTCACCCTGAGAGCAACCGAAGGGGGGCAGATCCCCGTGATCAACCAAGAGACGGGGCTGGACCCGAGACACAAGCGTCCAGGCGGTCCTACGTATCCCATAAGGATGGGAATCAAGCCATACGTAGTTCTGGAAAGGCAGTTTAACGTCATGCAGGACGATGAGGGGTGTGAGGTAGTCCCACACACGGGGGAGGCGTACGGCGCGGCCAGTAGACCGACGTGAATGAGGACATAATTCCCCGCTCACGCGATACGCCTCGCACAAAAAGGAGGGGAACTGGGGCCAGAGGCCCAACGCGGGATAGGGATTCCCGGGAAATGGGGCTGGGCCTGAAACATGATGTCCAGGCGGTCCTACGTATCCCATAAGGATGGGAATCAAGCCATACGTAGTTCTTGAAGTGCAGTTTAACGTCATGCAGGACGATGAGGAAAAAAGAAGGGGGGAGCAGAAGGCATCCCCAAACGTGGGGGGGGCGTACAGCGTGACGAGCAAACCGACGTGAATGAGGGCATAGCCCCGCACTCACACCATACGCCGCACACCCGGGGGCAACTGGGCCAAGGGCCCGAGATGGGATGAAAATTCCCGAAGGATGGGGCTGGGCCTGAAACACGAGGGTTCAGGCGGTCCTACGTATCCCATAAGGATGGGAATCAAGCCGCACGTAGTTCTTGAGTGGCAGTTTTACGTCATGCAGGACGAATGCTGAACAGTTTAACGTCTTGTAGCTCGGACGTAGTGCAGTTTAGCGTCATGCAGGACGAAGCACTTGGCAGTTTAACGTCTTGCAGCGTGGACGAATGCTGAACAGTTTAACGTCTTGTAGCCTGGACGAATGCAGTTTAACGTCGTGCAGGACGTGGTGACACTCAGGCAAAGTATTGCTTGAGGAACCTAGCGTTGGTGGGAGGAGTGACACGCTCACCATCCATAGTCGCTAGGGAGTACGCGCCATTGGGATAGACCTTGTGGACAACAAAAGGTCCCTCCCACTTGGGCTCCAACTTGGGCGGCTTCCTGCCGGGGATCATCGGTGCTCTTAGGGCTAGCACTAGATCACCCTGCAGGAAGGAGCGGAGGCGAACCTTCTTATTGAAAGCTCGAGCCATCCTGCTTTGATGCCTCTCCAAGTTGTGCAAAGCGCGAAGTCTATTCTCATCCAGTGCTTCCAACTCGACTAGACGGGCTTCAGCAACTCTGTCCGGCGCTTGCTGGTCGTAGACCGCAGTGCGCAAGGACGGTAACTGGATCTCGATGGGCAGGACGGCCTCAGCTCCATACACCAGGGAATAAGGGGTCATCTGGGTGGAATTGCGAGTCGTCGTCCGATAATCCCAGAGGGCGTTGGGGAGCTTGTCCGGCCAACTCTTCTTGTTCTGACCAACCATCTTTTGCAGAATGTTAGAGAGGGTTTTGTTAAACGCCTCGATCTGTCCATTCGCCTGCGCATGATAGCGAGATGTATGGTTCGAGCGGATGTTATACTTGGCGTACAACTTCTTCAACTCGGCTGCTCGGAAATTGGTTCCGTTATCCGTGAGGATAGCGTGAGGCACTCCAAATCGATAGATGATGTTGGAGGTCACGAAGTCAGCGATCGAACAGGATTTGACCTCTCTGAGCGGAATCGCTTCTGCCCATTTGGAGAAGAAGTCCGTGGCGGTCAGAATGAACCGGCACTGGCGAGCTGTCGCCGGCGGGTAAGGTCCCACGACGTCCAGTCCCCAGACTGCAAAGGGCCAGGAATACCTTGTGGTATGGAGAGGCTTCGGCGGCCGATGCACAAAGTTCGCATGAACCTGGCACGCATGGCACCTCCTGGCGTACTCGATGCAGTCATGGATCATAGAGGGCCAGAAGTATCCCAACCTCCGAATCTGGTGGGACAGCTTCGGCCCAGTCTGGTGGGCGCCGCATGAACCAGCATGAACCTCTTACATGACTCGTGGGATCTCAACTCCCTGAAGGCAACGGAGGAGAACACCATCAAACCCGCGTTTGTAGAGGATCTGTTCCAGACCGGGACTGCTCTGGAGGACAAACTGCGATGCGCGGCGTCGAACTCGCTCGCGCTCGGCCCGATCTGACGGAAGAATGCCATGTTGGAGGTACTCAACCAAAGGCGTCCTCCAATCAGGGGCTGATCCGACTGCTATATCTGGGGTACTCGGGGCTCCGGGCATAGGGGCAACCGTGGTGAGATTACTTACCAACGGGCCGCGATCTTCTTCCGGGATAACGGGAGCGATGAGCCTGCGGCGCGTCACGCGGACGATCAGGTTGTCCTGTTCAGGTTCCGCAAGTGACGCAGCCAGGCTGGCCAAAGCATCTGCTCGACCGTTCTGCGACCGGGGAATATGGACAATTTCTGGCCGAGAAGGGAACCGGGCCATCAGAAGGAGGGTGCACTCCAACAATGGAACAAGTTCCGGCTTCCTGACAACATAGTCGCCATTGATCTGCTTAACGACCAGCTCGGAGTCCCCTTTCACGCACAGACGGGGCACGTCGATCTCGAGAGCTAACTCGAGGCCGGTGATGAGGGCATGGTATTCCGCCTCATTGTTGGTACAGCCCTCTGACAACAGGAAAGAGTATGGCAGCACGGCTCGCTCCGGGGTAATGAAGACGATGCCCAAGCCCACTCTATTGAGCTTAGGATTATCGAGTCTTCTACCGGTGGGGCTCCGGGAGGCACCGTCAAAGTGCATCTGCCAGCATGGATCGGCTCGATCAACCGAGAGAATGGTCTCATCAGGAAAGCCTAGATCCAGCGGCTGATCCGCGGAGGTCGGGTGAGCGGCCAGAAAGTCTGCCAACGCTTGCCCTTTGATGGCCTTCTGAGACACATACCTGATGTCGAACTGCTGGAGAATCACAGCCCACCGCGCTAGACGGCCAGTCAACATAGGTCGGCTCAGGATATATTTCAACGGGTCTACCCGAGAAACCAACTGTACCTCATGGTGCTGCAAGTAGTGCCGTAATTTCTGTACGGCAAATACGAGCGCCAGACAGCTCTTCTCGATGGGGGAATACCTAACCTCCGCATCGAGGAGCATGCGACTGAGGTAATAGAGGCTATTCTCTGTTCCCTCGTTGTTCTTCTGGGCGAGAAGGGCACCCAGGGACCGTTCCAGGGCGGTCACATAAAGGACCAGCGGCTTTCCGGATACGGGCGGCATCAGGACCGGAGGTTGAAGCAGGTACTGCTTGATTTCCTCGAAAGCGGTCTGACACTCTTTATCCCATACATAGGTGGCACCCTTCTTCATGAGCCGAGAAAAGGGCTTACACTTGCCGGCCAGATTCGCGATGAATCGGCGTATATAGGCTAAGTGGCCTTGGAACCCTTGCAGTTCCCGGACGGTACCCGGGGGAGGCATCTGGCTAATCGCCCTGATTTTCTCTGGGTCGATCTCAATACCCCGGTATCTTACCACAAATCCAAGGAACTTTCCGGAGGTGACCCCAAAGGCACACTTCAACGGGTTCATCTTCAGGCAGCGAGACCGGAGGAAGCTGAACACTTTCTCAAGATCTTTGAGATGGTCCTGACGCTGGCGCGATTTGACAACCAAGTCGTCGACGTAGCATTCCACCAGCGTGCCGAGGATTGGCTTGAATATGCGGTGCATCGCCCGTTGATAGGTGGCACCTGCATTCTTCAGGCCGAAGGGCATGACCCGGTAGCAAAAGGTACCTTGGGGGGCCCTGAAGGCAGTGAACTCCTCATCCTCAGGGGCCATCCGAATTTGGTTGTATCCGGAGTATCCATCCATGAAGGAGAGGGCTTGGAACCCTGCTGTGGCATCAATCAACAGCTCTGTCACTGGAAGGGGAAAATCATCCTTCGGACAGTGGCGGTTGAGATCGCGGAAGTCGATGCAGACTCTAATCTGCCCGTTCTTCTTCCTGACCGGCACAATGTTGGCCAGCCATTTGGGGTACTGAACTTCCCTCACGAAGTTGGCTTTGATAATCTTGTCAACTTCGGCCTCAACCATGGCACCATGGGATGGGTGCATCTTCCTGGGAGGCTGCTTGAACCCGCGATGGTTCGCCGGGAGACCAAGGCGGTGGACGGCTACCTGAGGATCTAGCCCCGGCATCTCGTCATAGCCCCAAGCGAACACATCACGGTGCTGCCTGAGAAAGTCCACGTACTGTTGCCGCTCCTCAGAGGGCATGGCGGCACTGACCAATGTGGGTCTTGGATCTGCCTCGGTTCCAAGGTTCACCTGTATTAACTCATCGACCGTGGCGGGGACGCCCTCCTCAAAGGCTGGGGGTGCATCTTCCACGTCCTCTCCACTCGGGGAGGGATCGTCCACGGGAGAGACTGCGTTGGCAACTGCATTGGGGCTACCAGGTCCTGCTGGGCCACTGGTGCTGGCACGGGCGGTTGCGGCCATCTCATCAGGAGACTCGCGGACCGTCGAGACCACGGCCACGTCCAACCGGTGAATTGGGAGGACGTAAGCGTCATCCAGACTTGCCCAGGGATCGCTTGCAACAGCGACAGGCTTAACCTCACCTGCCAGGATCTGCTTATCCTTGCTCTTGTAATAGTCCGCGTCCAGATAACGGGCTTCACATGAGGCAAAAGGAGAGGCATCTCCTTGAAGCACGCCTACTCGACCATTAAGGGAGTATTTGAGGCATTGGTGGTATGACGAGGGAACCGCCGCATGAAGGTGAAGCCATGGCCTGCCCATCAATGCGTTATACGCAGTGTCCTGAGAGACTACCATGAATTCGGTGTTGGCAACCAAGTCACCGAACTGGGTCTTCAAACGTATCTTGCCGACCGGGGTTTGCTCGGTGCGGTCGTACCCCTGGATCCTGAGGTCGGAGGGAATCAAGTCATCCTCAGACAACCCCAATCTCCGGAGCGTCCGAGTTGGAATCAGATTAATCCCGGACCCCGTGTCGACAAGACAACGCCGGACTTCAAGGCCATTGAACTGGCCAGTGACATACAGCGGACGGATGTGTCCCTGTATAGGAGGGTCCTCATCCTTACCAGAGAACGAGATAACTGCCTGACATTCGGCGTCCTCGATCGTTTCGGCGTGGAAGGCCTCTGCAGCCGCAACCTCTGTCTCGAACTGGAGGGGGCTCTTCAGGGCTTCAGCGAGTGCCTCGCGCATCTCAGATGACATGCGCAGAGCCTCAAGGATGGAGAGCCTTGCTGGGATGTCGGCCAAGTGCTTCAGGACATCATACTTTTTGGCCAAGCGCGAGCCCCTGGTTGCAGGAGGTTGCTCTGCGGTTGGTGGCATGACGGGCCTTACCGGTTGGATCGGCGGCCGACTGGTACTTGGCGCATCTCGCTGTTCACTGGTCGCAGTCCGGGAAATGGTCACCGTACTGGAGTCAGGAGGCCGGGATGGACTTGTGGCAGGGCGGAGCTGGTCGCGACGCGGCTGAGGCGGTTCTGCCCGGTCCCATACCACAAACAGTGGCGGAGGCGAATCCGTCATCCCCGGATGGGGAGCCTGCGCACGTTGAGCTCGATCTTGAGCCTGCCGCCTAGTCTCAGTGGCGTGCACGGCCTGGCCGGAGGTACCGACGGCTGTGCCCCGGCGACTCCTGCTGCTGCGGTTCTTCCGACGGTGGCGACGACCGGGGACACCAGGGAGGTCCACCTGGTGTTCTTCAACGTCGGGAACCGAAAAGGGATTTACCAGCTCGACGGTGTTAACCGAAGCGTACCCAATACCGTCATCGGACGAATCATCCATCACCGGGCGGATCCGAGGAGGGACCCCCATCTCCGGGGGCATGAAATCGCCGAGAGTGCGGGATAGTGGCGGAACCGGCGGGGCGCGCTCTTCCTTCCGTGGGGGGAACCCAGGCCCTCGACGTTGCGAGACGGAGTGCCCGATTTCACTTCCCCAGCCCCTGGCGGGTAAGACTGAATGCTTGGCTGGGCAACATGCCGGTCTTCCAACACCTCTGAAAGCCATCGGTCTTCGTATCGAGGAGAAGAGATTCACGTCGGGTTCACCATTTTTCTGTTTCGGTGCGGATGTGCGTCGGGTTACGCTGTTCCGCCAGGACGCGTTCGCGCGTGCACCCGTCAA
Source organism: Viscum album (assembly GCA_963277665.1). NCBI lineage: Eukaryota > Viridiplantae > Streptophyta > Magnoliopsida > Santalales > Viscaceae > Viscum > Viscum album. Next base: position 508,685,441 of record OY728141.1, on the reverse strand, counting down.
CCCGAGGGGATGGGCGCGCGGCTTGTGGTCCCGCAGTCCCGCTTTCCAAGGGCGGGCGGCATCCGTCCCTTATTCAGGGGCGTCTGCTCCTTGATCGAAACCGGGATGATGGGATGTCGGCTTCTCCTTCCTTGGACGTCTCCTCGGAACTTGTCGCCTAATCCGGGTCTCCCTCATAGACTTAAGAATGTTCGTGAATCTCGTTCCCGGCGCCATATCTTCATGGACACCGGTTAATTACGCTGCTTCCGCCCGGACGTTCCAAGGAGTCTGGGCGGGGCAGCAACCTGCAGTGAGAAGGCCGGGTGGCTCTGGGTGCTGGGGGCGTGTCGTAACACTGCGGCTCTGCACATCTGTCTTCCGTCCCTAATAGGGCTTCTCGAAGGCATGATGGCCTGAGGCATCCCGTACTAGGTGCGGGGAACTGTGTCACCTGAGGTTTTCCTCAGCTTCCCGTGTTTAACACGGGGTATGCCGTGAGTTTAACGTCCAGCGGGGACGGCATCGGACCGATCAACACGAAAAGTGGATCAGATGACAGAACCCCTTGCGGGGAACCTCCAACGCTGGGGCCAGCACATGGGCGGCTTCCCAAGTAACGTGGAGTGGAGTGAAGTGGCATGACCCCACCGGGATGTGGCGGCCCGGGTAAGGATCAGGATGGATGATGGAGTGAAGAGCTTGGACCCCAGAGGGGCTTCCTACGTACCGCGCGTTAACACGGATCAAAGTCAACGTAGTTCGGGCATACAGTTTAACGTCATGCTGGACGTCGGCAAGCCGACTCACGAAGAGGTCTAGGCCGCCGGGCGGAGGATTGAACCGAACCACCTCGCACAGAGGGGGATGGAACGGCCGGGTGGATCACAGTTTCACGTCATGCTGGACGATAAAAGGGGAAATGGAAAAGGGGGGCTGTGGGGAGGCACCACGGAGATACACACGGGCAGTCTCCCACAGGGGCGGATTCATAGGTGAATCGACGCAAGCGTGAACCCTGGAGGGGTCCACTGATGGACGAACCGACGTAAATACGACCGGGACGACCAGGTGGTGGGCTTGAACCTCGGGGAGGCTTCCTACGTACCCTGTATAGAAGACAGGGATCAAAGTCCACGTAGTTCATTCTGTCAGGACTTACGCACTTGGGGCAGCCCGGTTGCGGCAAAACTCAGTTGGAAGGGACTTGGACCAAAAGCAGAAGACACCTCGATCCCAGTCATACCCTCTACTGGCTTCGGCCGTGGGGAGGCGCAATGGAGATACACATGTGCAGCCTCCCACGAGGAACTAGGGGTTTGTAATACCCCGCCCCCGTAGGGAAAAGCCACTCCCATTAAATCGTCCCAAAAGGGGGACAATCCCGACATCCCTGCAGAGACGAGCGGGTGGGGGCCACGTCCAAACCGGGGGAGACCCTGCGTGCGGAGCACGGGATCAGGTTGCGGACGGTTTAGCGTCTTGCCAGACGAAGTACAGTTTAACGTCATGTGTTGAGGACGAAGCGGACGGTTTAACGTCTTGCCGGACGAAGTACAGTTTAACGTCATGTGTTGAGGACGAAGCGGACGGTTTAACGTCTTGCCGGACGAAGTACAGTTTAACGTCATGTGTTGAGGACGAAGCACTTGGCAGTTTAACGTCTTGCAGCGCGGACGATGGAGGCTAGGCAGTTTAGCGTCGTACAACTTGGACGTATGCTGAACAGTTTAAAGTCTTGTAGCTCGGACGAGGTACAGTTTAACGTCGTGCAGGACGTAGAAGCTGCTGATAGGCCCGTGTCACTTCGCGCGAGCCTGGAGGGCCGCACGGGAAGACAACGCACGGTGCGGGCACCCGGGATGAGAATCATCGGGTGCCACACAGGCGGGTACCCTTAGAAGGTCAACGGGGACGACCCTGGCAGATTGCGCGCAAAAAGGAAGCTTTGCGCGCAATACTGCGGGCCGGCGCGCAATCGGGGCGGCTGGCGCGCAATTGGGCCAGCGCCTTGCGCGCGGATGCTTGAGATTGCTCACACCGGGCTTCGGATAGCGCGCGGGGGCAACGGCTCATTCTCTAATGAATGGCCACTTGAAAGAAGGGGGGGTGCGCGCAATCAGGCCGGATTGCGCGCACCCCGGGGGCAATTGCGCGCAAGCGGGTTCTTTTGCGCGCAAAGGCCTTAGGGTGAGTGTTTATTCAAATGAAAGGAGCCAGCGGGGATTGCGCGCGAAGGCGGACCCCGAGGCTTTCTTGCGCGAAAGAAAGGAGGTTACCTGAAGTTCGTCATTGCGCGCGGAAGGGGTTGAATTGCGCGCACGGGAGACGTTTCGACTTCCAGCAACCTTTGAAACGTTGGGGGTCGCCTTGTATTTATAGGCAACCCCGGGCGCGGAATCCAGGGTGCGAGCGCGAAATTCCCCCCGCGGGCGCGGAATCGGGCGCGGCGCGCAAGGGAGTCGCGCGGACCCGCGGCGCGCAAAACTGCGCGCCGGACCGGCGCATTGCGCGCATCCCGGGGGGTTTGCGCGCGGAACATCACCTTTGCGCGCGGGCCTCTGAAATTCCGCGCAAGGCCTCCGGGCCCTCCGAAACGTTCTTCCGACTCCAAATATCACTTCGCTTTCCGCATCCGGAGCTTCGTTTGGGAACAACGGACTTTTCCGGCGTCTACAGTGATATATAAGGATTGTACTGCAGTACTTGTTGTTTTCATTAAGGTTTTAATATGATGAAGGTAATCATATTTTTATTATGTGGCAATAAGAGAAACTTTACTTTGTTTGGGGAATCTGATGTTACAATTGATTTTGGAATTTAGAGACCATTTAGAGAAAGTCTGGACAGAGGTATTTTGGATAACTATAAAGGTTTGAATGAATTAAGTTGAACTTTGGATAGTATTGTTTAAGGTTAAAACATTTCTGAAGATTATTTTTTGAATATTATAATACTATAGTTTTAGTAAAAGGACAACCTGCAGGTCGGGGGATAACCCATCGCGTCGGACAAAGCTGCAAGAATCGAACCCACAACCATAGTGCGATAGGCCTTTATTACCTACCACTAGCCTACAGGAAGTCCCTAGTTATTACAAAATAGTTTTACTAATCTAAATGGTATGTGTTAATATTTAGAACCTTGTATGATTAGGATAAATATAAGATTTTTGAGTTCTATTATCTTTTTGAGGGAAAGATGAGTTTGTGGTAGAAATTAGTTGAAGGTTGAAACTCTACTTGTTAAGTATATATATATATATATACCTCTCTCTTATTCTATGAATAAATTAATTCTTAAAATTTAGTAAAGGGATATTAAAAAAAATGTGTTATCCTAATACCTTATGTTTTGTTGAACTGATGATATTTTAAATCACCATATATTGAAGACTTTGAGGCCCTCAATTTTACACTTGATTGTGATTGATGACCTCAATCATTCCCTACAAATATTTAGATTTTTCCTCCAAATATATGTCTCTAATTTCCACCAATTTTCTCCTAATCGAGATCATAATTTGGTGGTGACTTTTTCATTTCCCTTTCCCTCTTATTAAGGCTAAATTTTATTAACCCTATTTTTGATGTGGGTTTTCCACAAAGGTATTTTCTATTTTCAACCTTTTATTCTCAAAGAAAGATTTCAAATTACGAGGATGAAATTTATTGAAGGAGGAGATAATGTAACACCCCAAGCTTCCATGGTACGCTTCTCTTTGAATAATAGAGTAGAGTGTGTTGTACGCAACCTCGAGTTCTAACACACCGTGACCAATCAAAGTAGCTGTTATGAATAGTAATACCCACTTTTTGAAATTTTATAAATTTTATATTTCAAAATGGACTTAATTTTTGGATTCGGAATATCAAAATTAGCCTATGCTGAATTTTTGGTATTTTTCTGAGAACTTCCAATTTTCGATGAATAGTGAAAAATACTTAAAAACAACTTTTTTAATAAAAATAATTTATAGTGATAAATTATACTATTGAGTGGTTTTAAAGTATAATTAGAATATAATTTTACCATTTTATCCAATGGTATTCATTAGAATTAATTTTACTTTGAAATTGGACATAAACAATTGTCGATCTTTTGATTGATATTCTTTCTTAAAAACATGCTATTTGTTTTGACAACAGGAATTAATTATTAAATTAATTAATGAAACTTATATGTTTTGGATTTTGTAAAATAGACATCATTTTTTAATTTGGAATATCAAATATAGCTTAGGGTAAATTTTTGGTATTTTTCTGAAAAAATTCAATTTTTGATGAATAGTAAAACCACTAAGTGGTAGTTAAAAAACTGATTTTTCATTTAAATGAAATTTTACCACTTCTGTGATTTTATTTTCAAAAATCTGACATACATGGTTGTCATTATTAAGTAAAATGTGGTTCAATGGGATTAAAATAATTTTTTGGTGAATAGTAACTTTTAAGTTTTATTAATCGCAATTAAAGGTAATTAGTATAATTTAAGGTAAAAATAATGTTATAATAATATGAAATTACCTTGACACATGTCCTACCCTTATTGGATGAGTCATTTCCGACCAAGACAGTCCATGGGTCAACTTAGGGACCCCATAGAGCCACTTGGGTAAGAAAATGACATTAATAACTTTTTTATTTAAAGTAAAAAATAAAAATGTCACAAACATGTATTGTTTTACTAAAACAATTTTTAGAAGGGGTTATACAAATCATATTTTTGACAATAAATATTCATTGGAAATATAAAAATATTTCCTACATAATGATATTTTTTTATAATTTTTAGATATTAAATAAATTAAATTTTTTATGACACCATAATGATGCACTGATTACCTCATTAATTAACGATTTAAATAAAATGAAAAGATAATGTAAAATCTAAGACTTACACTTGTCAAAAACCTATTGGATGAGTATATTTCTAACCCTTATCACCTTATCCTCTAAATATATAATTGTGGGACCTTTAAAATCAGAAACTCATTATATAATAAAGTAACATTTCTTGACTTTTCAAAAGTGACCATCCTCCCTCTTATAAAAGGACCCCACATCTACCACCTTACCCACACCTCTCAAGCCATTTGGCTCGGACAACCTCTACCCAAATACTCTCTCAACTTCCCTCTCTTACTCCTAGAAACCTCACTTTGGGCAGAAGTCTTCCCAAGGAAGCCTTTGGCTCAAATCAAAAAGAGTTACCCAATTTTAAGGAGGTTAAAGAACGATCGAGTCAAGTCGGACACGAGGTAAGGGACTTCGTCTCAATCTCCTTTCATTGAGGAATATTTTGTTTTATACAAAACATTATTTTATACTTTGTATAAACCCATTTGACTTTTACATTTATTCGAAAGTAATCTTTTTTATACGAAGTGTTTTACTAAATGGAAAAAGGAATGTTTTTTTGTCATGTGTATGCGGTGACAATGACTTCTCCACCGCCATGACCATTATTTGAGTTTTGGATTCCTCTACAAGACATGACTTTTTTTTAAATGAAAAATAAATACCAAGTTTTAATTTTCTTTTATTTTAGTATTAAAAATGGTTTTGACAGTGTTTTTATTATATCAATGTGTTGTATTGATATATTGTGATTGAAATGTTGAAATGTTATGTTTCCTTTATGCATGTTTTATGTGATATGATTATGTTATGGTTTATGATATGTTTAAACCTGTTCATATGAGGAATTCATTGGACTTAATAAGTGACGGGTGGAGCTCGCTATAGATCCTCGATGCATCGGTAGGTCTCATGAGACAAACTAATGTCTTGGCACGAGGCCTTGACAAAATCTTATTTGTATTCTTGGCACGAGGCCTTGGCTGCGTGGTTATGATAGTCTAGAATTATGCATTCCATCATTATGAAAGTGGTTATTGATATTGCATTTGATTATTCGACTAGTAGAATATCCATGTGAATAAGTAAATGGAATTATTTCATTTTACTTTTTCCATATTGTGCTGAAGTTAAAGTTTAAAATGCTTTTGTTTTAGTTATACATTGCCTTAAATTTTTGTGTTTATTTATGAAAGTTTTCATTATATTGTTATCCTTACTGAGCATCTGAGCTCACCCCTTTCTATGTTTTATTTTCCCAGGATGTGAAGAAATGTTTTATGACTGACCTGCAGGGATAGTCTTAAGGGGATATGAGTATGGACTATGGAGACTATGTTATTGTGATTTTTCACTTTATGATGTAATGTAACATTTATGAATGTATCTAGTGTTTCCAAGGCTACTAAACTAATCGGTCTTTCGAGACTTGATCTTTTGTGATCATGCCAATGTTACGTAATAATGCACTGACTCTGGGTATTTGGGGTTGGGGCATTAAAGTGTTAGTCAAGACTACAAGCCATGCATTCTAGGTTTTGTAGGATAGAAACTCTATATTTCCTAGAAAACCCTTGTTCTGCAGAAAAAAAACAACCAGCGGGATGCCAGATTCTGATCCGTGAGGGCCCATACTCCCCACAGATCAAAGTATAACACCCAAGAAGAACATATCATAATATAATTATAGATAAAAACTAAATCATGATCTACAAAATTCCAGCTCAAGAGGGCCCATACACCTCAGGAACCAAATTTTGGTGTCCATTCCATCCAAACCATAACACGTACCAATACACCTATCACAATAGCAGGAATAATTATCATATCATATATCACAATAGCATGCGATAAATAATTCATCCTAGATGACATCGTATAATGCATTGCATGTGATTCTAACAAGTTTCTATATAATGCATGAGATGTAATTCCCTCATCTCAATGGGTTTCAATGAAAATAGAACCCACAATTGTATCAATAGTAATAGCATAAATCAAGTGTGTCACCCAACGGTGAAATCTATACAACTGTAAAACCAGAAAATCATAATTCATTCAAGGTAATTCAGTTTTTCCCTATATGTGGGGTAGCTACTCCCAAGAACATCTAATTACCAAATCACTTTTTCCTTCATATCCATTCTATAGGCTATAAATAGTAAGTCAAATAATAATGAAATCTTATGATACCACTTTATAACGTCCAGAATCTGGATGCTACTGAAAGGCGCCCCGTACTCTGTTGGCCACTTGGCCTCAAGCGCATTTCCCCAAACACCAGAGGCTAATGACTAGAAACTAGGGCCTTGGGTATGATAATGGTGAAACTATGCCCTCATTGGCAGAGTGTAACACAGTGGAATAAATATTAACAAATAGCGGAAGCAGTAAACAGCATGTAACTAAAACAAAACTGCAGAAGTCTGATAGATAGATATCCAAGTCTTAAAAGATACAAATGATAATGCAGTTTGTTATATGTTCTATGAAAGCATCCAAAATAGGATACACTAAAATCAGATACAAATACAATACAAGTACATAAACATAAATAAAACTCATAAGCATCGCAAGGCTTGGCTTGGTCCCATGCTCTCCTTCTCCTAAGCATCAATCAAGTACTTGTATAAGGGTGGTTTCCCTTGTCTACACCTGTAAGCATATAATCTGTTTGGGCCCAAAAACATGACCCAAATAGGGTGTGAGAATAATCCCAGTAGGCAACCACCAAATATATGTTCCTAACAGTCAGTGAATTTATATGCAACAATAGAAAGGGAAAATAGTAACTAGGTAGTGCTCAAGTAACTATCCATTTATTCTGTTTATTTTCTTTAGCAATTCAATTTCATTTAGGTGTAACTATCTCGAGATTCTTAAGTATCCTGCCAATCCCCTGTATAGAAGTAAACACAATAGATTTCTTAGAAGATCAACTAGATAAAAAGTGAAGACCGAATCCAAACTTGTGCTTTGGCTTGGAAGACACATCATAATTCATTTCATTTCATTTAAAAAGTTCTATGAACTTTACAAAGGTCTCAAAGTCCAGCCTAAACCTGTCGACCCCCCGTACCAAAGTAACCGTCAACTCATGACATAACCATTTCACATTTAAGCATATCAACATTTTAGCATTTAAACATTTGTTCAGTTTCCAATAGATCTTGTCCTAGGTATCCCTCAATGGACCGAGGATTTTCTCAACATTTTTAAAGAAGAATCAGTGAGCCTTACCACCAAAACTGTGGCTCACTCAAGGCTATTAAGTAATTAAACTCTTGAGTTTTTCCATTTCCTTTTAACTGAGATGATGGTTCACCCAAGGTAAGAAAGGCATAATTAGTCACATGAGCCCGACCTTGTCTTTTAACTGAGACTATGTCTCTCCCATGGATAATTTCCTCCTATAATCATTTATAATTTCATTTCAAAAACAACACATGTGAATTAAACTATCACATGTATTTAAACATAACAACTCACATGGATAATTCACATAGCAGCAAACACATGAAAATTAAACTATTGAAAGGTTTTAATCATAATAATATATATATCATTATAATCAATCCCAAAAAGGTAAAACATTCACAAGCCTCAAGGGAAATCTTTCCAAATGGATAACCACAGGAAATGCACCCATGGGGTGTCCCTAAATCAACAATTAGCAACCACATTCTTCAAATTCATATAATCAAATACCTAAACATCATTAGGTATCAACAGGTTTCAATTATAGAGAAAAAAAATACCCAAAAATGGTCTCATAACATTTGGTCACATATAATCAAATCAAAATTTAACGAAAGGAACAAAACCACCTACCTCGATGTCGTATAACTGATATAATCTGATGTCGGTCCTTGAATCGGCCTAGAACGCCGTAGATCGATAGGAATCCCATGATACTGAAGTCACTTGAATCAGGTTCTGGATGACGAAATGGGAGAAGAATCAACTCTTGTGGCTCCTTGTTCTTCACCCGGTGGTTGCTCTGTCTAGGAGAAGAGAAAATGAGTATAATGTTTGTTTTAAGATAAAATTTAGTAGTACATGATGCGTATATCATTTTTCTGTACATAAATTTGTCGACTTAGTTTACACATCCTGCACCGACCTTTCCGACATGAATACATGGTGTGTACTAGGAAGTAAACGGTGTGTAGTGGCTTTTCCTTCTCTTCCTGGACAATGAAATCACACAACGAGTATCCCCATCCTACACGGTCAAACAACATGGTTTGTACATACTATTACATGGTGTGTTCTACTAAAACATAAAAAAATTACATTTTCCCTTGTTTTCTCAAAAACAACTCAAAGGAAAAGAAAAAGAAGAAACACATACCTCTTAAGAAGAATCAGTATCTTACAAACTTTCCTCCTTAAAGAAATTTATCCCTAAATTACCCTTCTAATGGTGGTGAATGAATATCTAATAATTAATCCAGCCACTAAGCACGTATGTCGGCCTCCCTCTCCCAAGTCTCATCTTATACCCAGTCGTGCTTCTATAGCACCCATACGAGAGGAACTAGCTGGCCTTAGAGAACATTCATGATCCTATCAATTATACGAATCAGATTCTCCTCAAAGGATGCATCAACCTGAATCTCAACCTCCTCAGGCTGAAAATGTGAGAGGGGTCTGAGTGATAGTGGTGCAGCTAAGATACGTGGAAGACATCGTGCATGGCTCAGTACCTCTGAGGAAACTGTAACTGATAGGAAACTGACCCAACTCATTCTAGAATCTCAAATGGTCTGACAAATCATGGTGAAATCTTACCCTGTCTCCTGATCCTCTCATGTCCCAATATCAGTGTGACGCGTAGAAAAACTCGATCCCCGACCATAAACTCCAGGGGTCGTCTACAGCGATCGGAATAAGATTTCTGACAAGACTACGTAGTATCCATCCATCTCTGAATCAAGTGAACCTACTCAGTAGTCTCCTGGACAAGATAAGGTCCCAGCATAGTTGCCTCTCCTGCCTCCATCCAACACAGGGGTGATCAGCATGACCTACCATACAAACCATCATATGGTTCCATCTTAATAGTAGCATGGAAGCTATTATTATAGGAAAACTCAACCAAGGGTATATGATCCTCCCAAGAACCCCCAAAATCTATGACTCATGCCTGGAACATTTCCTCCAGCACTTGAATCGTGCGCTCTGACAGGCCATCTATCTGAGGGTGGTAAGTTGTGCTTTGAAGCACCTGTGTACCCATTGCCCTCTATAGCCCTTTCCAGAAATGAGAAGTAAATAGAGCATCCCTATCTGAAATGATAGAGTGTGGAACCCCATGAAATAGTACTATCTATATGTACAACCTTCACATCTCATCAACATCGAAGGTCTCCTTGATCGGAAAAAAATTGAGTGACCTTTGTAATCCTATCAACTAAAACCCACATTTCATTGTTTCCTCTAAGACACCTTGGTAACCCCATCACAAAATACATCATGACATCATCCCATTTCTACTTAGGAATGGATAGCTGCTATAAAATTCCATTTGTCCACTGATTTTCCACCTTCACCTACTGACAGGTGGAACACCTTGTAAAAACCCAACTACTTATCGCTCCATACCTGGACACCAGTACTAACGGTGCAAGTCACGGTACATCTTAGTGACTATGGGATGCACTGCACAAGATGAAGCATGAAACTCCCACATCATCATCTCATGTATATCCCCTATAATCCACACACATCCATGGACATGCAGAACTTCATCCTCATCTATTGTCCATCCAAGAGGAGGGTCCTTTGTAACGTCCCAGATCTGGATGCCACTAAAAGGTTCCCTGTACCCAGTTGGCCACATGTCCTCAAGCGTATTTCCATAAATTCTAGAGGTTGTAAACTAGTATCAAGGGCCTTGTGTGTAATAGTGGGGAAACTATTCCCTCATTGCCAGAGTGTAACACAGCAGAATAAATATTAACAAATAGCGGAAGCAGTAAATAGTATGCAACTAAAACAAAACTGCGGAAGTCTGATAGATAAATATCCAAGTCTTAAACCATACAGATGATAATGTAGCATGTTATATGTTCTAATAAAGGATCCAAAACAGGATACACTACAATCAGATAAAAATACAATACAAGTGAAAAAACATAAATAAAACTTAGAAGCCTCTCAAGCCTCAGCTTGGTCTCAGGCTCTCATGCTCCTAAGAAACAATCAAGTACCTGTATAAGGGAGTTTTCCCTTGTCTACACCTATAACCATATAATCTGTTTGGGCCCAAAAACATGACCTAAATAGGGTGTGTGACTAATCCTAGTAGGCAACCACCAAATATACGTGCCTAACATTTAGTGAATATATATGCAACAACAGCAAGGCAAAATAGTAACTAGGTAGTGCTTAAGTAACTATCCATTTATTCTTTTTATTTTCATTTAGGTGAAACTATCTTGAGATTCGGCCTTAGCTTTCCAATCCCCTGTATAGAAGTAAACATAACAGATGTCTCAAAAGATCATCTAGATATAAAGTGAAGACTGAATCCAAGCTTGTGCTTTGGCTTGGAAGACACATCATAATTCATTCCATTTCATTTAAAAAGTTCTATGAACTTTAAAAAGTTCTTGAAGTTCGGCCTAAACCTGTCGACCCCTCATACGAAAGTAACTGTCAACTCGTGACATAACCATTTCACAGTTACGCATATCAAAATTTCAGCATTTAAACATTTGTTCAGTTTCCAATAGAGCTTATCCTAGGTATCCCTAAATGGACCAAGGATTCGCTCGGCATTTACAAAGAAGAATCAGTGATCATAACCACAAAAATCGTGGCTCGCTCATGAATCTTAAGTAATTAAACTCTTGAGTCTATCAATTGCCTTTTAACCGAGATGATGGTTCACCCAAGGTAAGCAAGGCATAATTAGTCACATGAGCCTGACCTTGTCTTTTAACCGATACCATGGCTCGCCCATTGATAATTACCTCTTTTAATCATTTATAATTTCATTTCAAAAACAACACATGTCAATTAAACTATCATATATCTTTAAACATAACAACTAACATGGTCAATTCACATAGAATCAAACACATGAAAATTAAACAATTGCAAGGTTTTAATCATAACAATATATATATCATTATAATCAACCCCAAAAAGGGAAAACATTCCCAAGCCTCAAGGGAATTATTTCCAAATGGCTAACCACAGGAAACGTACCCATGGGGTGTACCTAAATCAACAATCAGCAACCACATGCTATAAATTAATATAATCAAATACTTAAACATCATTAGGTATCAATAGGTTTCAATTCCAGAGAAAAACAATACCCAAAATGGTCTCATACCATTTGGGCACATATAACCAACTCAAAATTTAACGAAAGTCACAAGACCACCTATCTCAATGTCGTATAACTAATATAATCTGACATCGGCCCTTGAATCGGCCTAGAACAGCATAGATCGGTAGGAATCCCATGAGACTGAAGGCACTTGAATTAGGTTCTAGACGACGAAATGGGAGAAGAATCAACTCTTTCGGCTCCTTGTTCTTCACTCGGTAGTTGTTCTATCCAGGAGAAGAGAAAATGAGGCTACTGTCTATTTTAAGCCTAAATTTAGTAGTAAACAGTGTGTATATCATTTTTCTATACATAAATTCACCAACCTACTTTACACTTCTCGCACTGACCTTACCGACATGACTACATGGAGTGTACTAGGAAGTACACGGCGTGTAGTGGATTTTTCTTCTCTTCCTGGACAACAAAAGCACATAAAGAGTATCCCCATCCTACACGGTCAGACAACACGGTGTGTACATAGGATTACATGGCATGTTCTACTAAAACATAAAATGTTTCCATTTTTCCTTGTTTTCTCAAAAACAACTCAAAAGAAAAGACAAAGAAGAAACACATACCTTTTAAGAAGAATCAAGTTCTTACAAACTTCCTCCCTTAAAGAAATTCATCCCTAAATTACCCTTCTAATGGTGGTGAAGGAATATCTAAAAATAACTCTGACCACTGAGCACGTACGTTGTCCTCCCTCTCCCAAGTCTCATCATATACCTAGTCGTGCTTCCATAGCACCCGTACGAGAGTAACTGACTGGCCTTAGAGAACCTTCATGCTCCTATCAATTATATGAATCAGATTCTCCTCAAATGATGCATCAACCTAAATCTCAATCTTCTTGGGATGAAAAACGTGAGACGGTTCTAAGTGATAGTGGCCCGGTAGAGATATATGGAAGAAGTCATGCATGGATCAGTACCTCTGAGGAAACTGTAACTGATAGGAAACCAACCCAACTCATTCCAGAATCTCAAATGGTCTGACATATCGCGGTGAAGGCTTACCCTGTCTCCTGATCCTCTCGTGTCCCAATCTCGGTGTGATGCATAGAAAAACTCAATCCCTAACCTTAAATTCTAAGGGTCGTCTAAAACGATTGGAATAAGATTTATAACGAGATCGCGTAGTATCCATCCATCTCTAAATCAAGTGAACCTACTCAGTAGCCTCCTCGACAAGATGAGGTCTCAACATAGTTGTCTCTCCTACCTCCAGCCAACATAGGGGTTATCAGCATTGCCTATCATATAAATCCTCATATGGTTCCATATGAATTGTATCCTGGAAGCTATTATTATAGGAAAACTCAACCAAAGGTATATGCTTCTCCCAAGAACCTCCCCAAATATAGGACTCATGCTTGCAGCATGTCCTTCAGCACCTGAATCATGTGCTTTGACTGGCCATCTGTCTGAGGGTGTTAAGTTGTGTTCAGAAGCACCTGCATACCCAATGCCCTCTATAGCCCTTTCCAGAAACTAGAAGTAAATCAGGCCTCCATGTCAGAAATGATAGAGTGTGGAACCCCATGCAAGCATACTATCTCTCAGATTTACAACATTCCCATCTCATCAACATTGAAGGTCTCCTTGATCGGAAAGAAGTGAGTGACCTTCGTAAGCCTGTCAACTATAACCCACATAGCATTGTTGCCTCTAGGTGACCTTAGTAACCCCGTCACAAAATCCATCATGACATCATATCATTTCCACTCAGGAATGGATAGCTTCTATAAAATTCCAACTGGCCACTGATGTTCCACCTTCACCTACTGACAGGTGGAACACCTCGTAAAAAACCAGCTACTTCTCGCTTCATACCTAGCCACCAATACTAATAGCGCAAGTCACAGTATATCTTGGTGACTCTAGAATTAACTACCCAAGTTGAAGCATGAAACTCCCACATCATCTCCTCGTGTATATGTAGAGACCCGTATCTTGACGTACATGGACATTACATTACATTTGCGGAATACTTAGTACATAACAAAAACACACACACAAGGATCGTAATAGTTTAGTGTCTTTGGAAACTCGGAACGTAATCTTCTAATCGTGGTGAAAGATCTTCAATATCTCCCATAAAGATCTTCCCTTTTTTTTACCTAAAAACCTTTCTTTATATCCTGGGGAAAAGAAAACATCAAATGGTGAGCTCAAATGCTCAGCAAGGGCAAATAAAGGAAATAAAAATCATATCATATCTTTTTGAAAATCAAAACCTGCAAAAGAGATCATAATATCTTAACATGGAATAAATCATAGAAGTGAAAATGAAATCCTAACTTAAAACATTACTCATTGTGGAATACACACATAATCATAGAGAATCATTTCTTGTTAGTCAAGACTCATTGCCAAGACTATCTTAGTGGACAAAGTCCCTTTCTGAATCGAGTAATCCTCGTTTCAGTCCTGTTTCACTGAACCGGTATAACCTACCATTCCAGCCATGTCTATCTCATGAGATATAAAATCTTTACCCAATGCATTGGAGGGAGATATAGGTCCCACCCATCTCATAATGATACCATTCTTATGTGTGCCACAAAATCATAAATCATACATCATTTCATAACCCATGTCATAAAAATGGGATTCTTAAACAACATGACATCATAAAACCATTCATATAAGATAAAGGAATTCATAAACATAATTCCATCACAGCATAGTCAAATCAAGGTAAAAATATGGATAGAAACAGAACCCTTTATTATCTTAGATGGAAAATAATTTTGATAAAACACTTCAAATGAATTCTTGAGGAAAATATCCTTTCTTCTTCAAAATCAATTTCTTTTCACAAAACATCATGCAATTTTAAAAGAAAGAGATTTTATTAAAAATAGTCATGAAATCTTTTGGAGGAAGATTCATGAAAATAAGGCTTTATAAAACAGTAGAAATCCATTCGTGCCGTATAAGTTAAAAAACATTCTTTTTTACTTTTGTCGAAAAAGTCAAAATGTACCTCGTACGAAAAACGACAAAAGATTCCTTTCATATCTTTTACTAAAAACTCACCAAAGGGTAAAATTGGATTTAAAACATTGTAGATGGATGGACATAATATTACATATTGAGGAAACATGGATGTGGATGATAAAATACACCCCAGTAAATACTTACGAATAAACAATCTTGGATAAAAATGAGATTGTGATATTCCCTTACCTTAGGTCCGACTTGCTTTGTAAGTGTCCAAACCTCCTGTATAATGATTTAAATCATGTTATTGACTTATTCCAGAATCATATTCATTGTTATTATATCATATATGGTTCACTTATGACATTATATTACCCGTTCTTTTGTAAATTCCATGTTAAAGAAGTGTTTTGGGTAAAATCGTTTCATTTATCTTAGGTGTTTTGACTTGTTGTTCTTGACATCATTATTACTTATATCATGATTTACTTACTTCCAGAATATAAAATATGATTTATATATCATATATATTCAGTATATATATATATACTAGATAGATAAATAAAATGAAAAACACCATTCATGGAGACAGTAGTCTGTACGTACGCATGAACGCTGTTTTACTTTCCTTATTGTCTTGAAATGGAAGTATGTAGATGACATACATATATATATATATACATAAATCCAGTAGCTTTATAATATCATATATTTCATTATTATTTCTTATATATACTTTATAATCATTCTTAAATGGTTAACATGGAGAATGAATCTCATCGCGTCGTGGAGACGGTATTCCGTACGTACGCACGCGTGGTGATTTATTTTTCCGTAGGATGGATAGATGGTGAAATAGGGTTGTTTCATACTTATAATAACATATCAGTATATGAGTGATACTGATGTTATTACTTCATAATGAAACAACCTAAGAATAAGAAGTGGAAGAAGAAATAAAGATGAAAGAATTGGTAACGGTAATTACCTCTTCTTTGAAGTGCCTCTTTGAGACCTCCTCTTAAGGCACTAGAATTGGTCTTTGAGGAAGACCAGAACCTCTAGGATGTTCCTAGGGAAGTGGAGAAGAGATTTTGTCAGGGGTTGGCCTAGCTTGAGTGCTCAAATTGGTGTGAGGAGGAGGGGGAGGAGGTGTCCTTTTATAGGGGAGGAGAGGGGCACCTTAGGAATATCTCAAAATATTATTTTATATTAAAGTCAAAATCGGTTTATAATGGTTCCAAAGGGTCTTATTTCGAAGCTAAAGTGGGGATGGGTCTAAATCCTATCAACCAATAGAATTTAGACAAGTTTAGGATATTATTTTAACCTTATCAATTAGATTTAACTCTAAGTTAAATAATTTAACTTTTACCGTGTCTTTTTGTTCTCTTTCACTATATGGTTAATACACTTACTATAACATGCCAAAAGAACCCCAAATTGTTTATTATTAATATATATATCCTTATCTAAGTCATTTGGCCGAACCTTAGATTTTTAGGAATAAAATAACAATTAATAATATAATATTTGATTTAAAAACTATTTTGTGTCAATTTTGACACTATTTGATATATGATTTTTGTGAAAGTCATAACAGAATTAAATGTTCGAACCAAGTTAATTAAATCAACATTAATATATCATAGTAACCTAGAAAATTAGTGGAATTCATAAAAAATCTCAAATTACATTTATTTTGGTGTTTATAACATCAATTATGTCAATATTTCATTAATAAGATAATTACTGCATCATCGTTGTGTCATAAATAAATTAAATTATTTTATGTCTAAAAATTACAAATAAAATACCATCATGTAGGAAACCTTTTTAGATTTCTAATGAATATTTACAATCGAATTTATCTTATGTATAACCCCATATTAAAAATGATTTACTTATTAAACTTTGATTTTAACTATTTTAACCTTTCTTTAAATAAATTAATAATAAATGTCCTAATCTAATCCAAGTGGGCCTAAATGGTCATATTTTATTCCTAAGTTTGTTTTTGGTCGAATTACACTTGTCCAATAGAATTAGGACATGTGTTAGGGTAATATTAATATCATATTTACCCTTAGTTACCTTATTTACTATTAACCGTGGTAAAAAAAGTAAAAAGTTACTATTCACCAAAAAATTATTTTCATCTCATTGAACCACATTTTAGTCCTTGATATTAACCGTGTCTCTCGGATTTTCGAAATTCCATTCACAGAAGCGGTAAAATTAAGTTTTATGCAAAATTCAGTTTTTAACCTACCACTTAGTAGTTTCACTATTCATCAAAAATTGATGTTTTTCAGAACAATGCCAAAATTTTATCCCAAGCTATATTTCATATTCCGAATTCAAAAATGAAGTCTATTTTACCAAATTCATAACATAAAAGTTGCATTAATTAATTTTATAATTAAATCCCGCTGTTAAAACAAATAGCGTGTTTTTAAGAAACAATATCTATCAAAAGATTGACACTTGTTTATGTCTAGTTTAAATGTGAAACTACATCCAATGACCAACATTGTATTAAATTGTAAAAATATATTCTAAATATACTTTAAAACCACTCAAATTAATGATTTATCACTATTAATTATTTCGATTAAAAAAGTTGTTTTTAATTATAATTTAGTAATTTTCACTATTCATCAGAATATGAAAGTTATCCGAAAAGTACCAAAATTTCACCTTAGGCTAAATTCGATACTCCGAATCCAAAAATAAAGTTCATTTTGAAAAATAAGATTTACTGGATTTCAAAAAGTGGTTATTACTATTCATAACGGCTAGTTTTAATAATATTTTTATAGCATATCGTTGTTTAGTGAAACTCGGTATTGCGTATTACACACGCTATTGAGGAAGGTCGCGATTGAGTGTAATGCAAGGCAAGACAAGGATGTGTGTTGTGCAAGATCCTTTTGGTGTAGCGTACAACACAAGACATTAGTAAAATAAAAAAGAATATTTTTCATAAAATCTCGGGCTGTTACATTCTACCCCCCTTAAAATGAATTTCGCCCTCGAAATTCGTCGGGGTTATAAATGGTTTACTATTCGAAAGTTTCTTTAATAGAAACCCACATCGTAAAAGGGAATACCAAAACTTGGCTTTAAAAACTAAAGTATGAAATGTAACGATTACCCAAATAAACTAATCACTGGGTTTCCACATAGGTGAAAATATGGATATGGAAGAGAAATCTAACCATCATGTTCAGATGGAGAGTGGTAGAGAACATGGCTATGGAAAAGCCAGTAATCACAAATCCATAGATTTGTGATGATATAAGGTACCATCTGATTCATCAGGTATAAGATTACTAGGACAACATTTTTGGTTTTCAAGATCATTTCCCTAAAGTTGAAAATTTGCTTAGAATAAATACTTACTTTATTTTGGTACAATCTCACTGTTGTTCGTGCTTTGAACAATTTCCACTTCATCTCTTAAATAAATGAAGTTGAATTTGTTATTCGTGAAGTGTTAGCAGATCATGTGATAGAATGACAGGTCATTCCATCTGTCTCAAACAAAAGGTTAGCAAAACTTATATACATAAGTCGATCTATAGTGAGATTAATCATATATGGTTCCTAAAATGGACTTATACTTCATATATCATACTGCTTAATATAATAAAACTAGTTTCTACTAAACAGGGACTTCCTGTAGGCCAGGGGTAGGCGATAAAGGCCAGTCGCACTTCGGTTGTGGGTTCGATTCCTACAGCCTTGTCCGAAGCGATGGGTTGTCGCCCGTCCTGCTGGTTGTCCTTTTTCTAAAACTATATTACTATAACATCCCATAAATAATATCGAAAAAACTTCTATCCTTAAACAATACAAACTTTTGTCCAACATAATCCATTCCAATCTTTAGGATTATCCATAATACTGCAATCCACTCTCATAACATAGTGAAAACGATTACCAGAGATTTAATACCATCGTCAATTCCCATATATCATAAGATATGTTTTGTTTGTTACATTCCAAACATTCAAAGTCCTTAATCGTGTATTCTCTTGAATACCCATTGAACCTTAGTGAAAACTTGAATGCAGTTAAAAGTTAACACTTCTCACATACCGAAATCCTCAAAATTCTATATACTCAAACCATGATATCACTTAGTCCTTATATCAATCATGAGCTCATGAATACTATCAAACATTTAATTTTCTCCTTATCCCTTCATTATGCGCATATCATCTACATTCCAAAAATATCTGAATAACCTTTCATGGATACTGGTAACATTAATCATACACTTTCAAAACACAAGGAAAGACAACAGTGTAACAATCCATAGATGTCTCTTTATTCCAAAATTACACATGATAAACATGTAATCATTCCACTACATTCTCAAACCATTGACCGAGCTTCAAAAATTCTTTCATCTCACATATCATTTGTAGTCTCTTCATCATCATCCACATAAATACTACCCATATGACCATACTGATTCTCTTCATGAGTCTTTCCCTTAGGGCATTTGTTTTCATAATGCCCATACATTCCACATTTAAAACACTTAACCATTTTTGATGTCGTAGCAATACCATTATCCTCATCCATGGTGTTAACCGACCCTTTTCCTTTGCACTTACTTGCTTTGTGTCCTTCTTTTCCACACCCAAAGCATCTTCCAGTTCCCTTGAAACATTCTCCTTGATGCCTCTTCCCACATGATTTACATAGGGGAAATTGAACTTTCTTTCCTCTATGATCATCATGGAACTCCATCTTTCTCTTATTAGTCGAGTCAGGAAACTTACCAAATTTTACTTTATTGATCATGTTGTGAGATTGATGATTCGGCATAATAATGATGTTTGGGCATCCAAATCCCATTTCATTTGGTTGCTCATGAAGAATATCATTCCATTGTCCATCATATCCTCCATTATTGTGAATCATCTTGTTTCCATCCATTTTCTAAAACCCAAACAGAATACTGTTAGATGCAAAAATCATGATAAAGGGGGAGTAACTTAAATATCTATCATCTTTGGTTTAATCTAATATCTTTACCATAGTTCTAGGACTATATCCTATACGTATACTTATCCTTAGGGGCATCCCTAGACATACCTTAGAAATATCTCTAGGGATCTCACTAACGTTTTCGCATCCTAGTTTCCAAAGGTTGACTAAACCTTTCCTCTGATACCAACTGTAGAGACCCGTATCTTGACGTACATGGACATTACATTACATTTGCGGAATACTTAGTACATAACAAAAACACACACACAAGGATCGTAATAGTTTAGTGTCTTTGGAAACTCGGAACGTAATATTCTAATCGTGGTGAAAGATCTTCAATATCTCCCATAAAGATCTTCCCTTTTTTTTACCTAAAAACCTTTCTTTATATCCTGGGGAAAAGAAAACATCAAATGGTGAGCTCAAATGCTCAGCAAGGGCAAATAAAGGAAATAAAAATCATATCATATCTTTTTGAAAATCAAAACCTGCAAAAGAGATCATAATATCTTAACATGGAATAAATCATAGAAGTGAAAATGAAATCATAACTTAAAACATTACTCATTGTGGCATACACACATAATCATAGAGAATCATTTCTTGTTAGTCAAGACTCATTTCCAAGACTATCTTAGTGGACAAAGTCCCTTTCTGAATCGAGTAATCCTCGTTTCAGTCCTGTTTCATTGAACCGGTATAACCTACCATTCCAGCCATGTCTATCTCATGAGATATAAAATCTTTACCCAATGCATTGGAGGGAGATATAGGTCCCACCCATCTCATAATGATACCATTCTTATGTGTGCCACAAAATCATAAATCATACATCATTTCATAACCCATGTCATAAAAATGGGATTCTTAAACAACATGACATCATAAAACCATTCATATAAGATAAAGGAATTCATAAACATAATTCCATCACAACATAGTCAAATCAAGGTAAAAATATGGATAGAAACAGAACCCTTTATTATCTTAGATGGAAAATAATTTTGATAAAACACTTCAAATGAATTCTTGAGGAAAATATCCTTTCTTCTTCAAAATCAATTTCTTTTCACAAAACATCATGAAATTTTAAAAGAAAGAGATTTTATTAAAAATAGTCATGAAATATTTTGGAGGAAGATTCATGAAAATAAGGCTTTATAAAACAGTAGAAATCCATTCGTGCCGTATAAGTTAAAAAAACATTCTTTTTTACTTTTGTCGAAAAAGTCAAAATGTACCTCGTACGAAAAACGACAAAAGATTACTTTCATATCTTTTACTAAAAACTCACCAAAGGGTAAAATTGGATTTAAAACATTGTAGATGGATGGACATAATATTACATATTGAGGAAACATGGATGTGGATGATAAAATACACCCCAGTAAATACTTACGAATAAACAATCTTGGATAAAAATGAGATTGTGATATTCCCTTACCTTAGGTCCGACTTGCTTTGTAAGTGTCCAAACCTCCTGTATAATGATTTAAATCATGTTATTGACTTATTCCAGAATCATATTCATTGTTATGATATCATATATGGTTCACTTATGACATTATATTACCCGTTCTTTTGTAAATTCCATGTTAAAGAAGTGTTTTGGGTAAAATCGTTTCATTTATCTTAGGTGTTTTGACTTGTTGTTCTTGACATCATTATTACTTATATCATGATTTACTTACTTCCAGAATATAAAATATGATTTATATATCATATATATTCAGTATATATATATATATAATAGATAGATAAATAAAATGAAAAACACCATTCATGGAGACGGTAGTCCGTACGTACGCATGAACGCTGTTTTACTTTCCTTATTGTCTTGAAATGGAAGTATGTAGATGACATACATATATATATATATATACATAAATCCAGTAGCTTTATAATGTCATATATTTCATTATTATTTCTTATATATACTTTATAATCATTCTTAAATGGTTAACATGGAGAATGAATCTCATCGCGTCGTGGAGACGGTATTCCGTACGTACGCACGCGTGGTGATTTCTTTTTCCGTAGGATGGATAGATGGTGAAATAGGGTTGTTTCATACTTATAATAACATATCAGTATATGAGTGATACTGATGTTATTACTTCATAATGAAACAACCTAAGAATAAGAAGTGGAAGAAGAAATAAAGATGAAAGAATTGGTAACGGTAATTACCTCTTCTTTGAAGTGCCTCTTTGAGACCTCCTCTTAAGGCACTAGAATTGGTCTTTGAGGAAGACCAGAACCTCTAGGATGTTGCTAGGGAAGTGGAGAAGAGATTTTGGCAGGGGTTGGCCGAGCTTGAGTGCTCAAATTGGTGTGAGGAGGAGGGGGAGGAGGTGTCCTTTTATAGGGGAGGAGAGGGGCACCTTAGGAATATCTCAAAATATTATTTTATATTAATGTCAAAATCGGTTTATAATGGTTCTAAAGGGTCTTATTTCGAAGCTAAAGTGGGGATGGGTCGAAATCCTATCAACCAATAGAATTTAGACAAGTTTAGGATATTATTTTAACCTTATCAATTAGATTTAACTCTAAGTTAAATAATTTAACTTTTACCGTGTCTTTTTGTTCTCTTTCACTATATGGTTAATACACTTACTATAACATGCCAAAAGAACCCCAAATTGTTTATTATTAATATATATATCCTTATCTAAGTCATTTGGCCGATCCTTAGATTTTTAGGAATAAAATAACAATTAATAATATAATATTTGATTTAAAAACTATTTTGTGTCAATTTTGACACTATTTGATATATGATTTTTGTGAAAGTCATAACAGAATTAAATGTTCGAACCAAGTTAATTAAATCAACATTAATATATCATAGTAACCTAGAAAATTAGTAGAATTCATAAAAAATCTCAAATTACATTTATTTTGGTGTTTATAACATCAATTATGTCAATATTTCATTAATAAGATAATTACTGCATCATCGTTGTGTCATAAATAAATTAAATTATTTTATGTCTAAAAATTACAAATAAAATACCATCATGTAGGAAACCTTTTTAGCTTTCTAATGAATATTTACAATCGAATTTATCTTATGTATAACCCCATATTAAAAATGATTTACTTATTAAACTTTGATTTTAACTATTTTAACCTTTCTTTAAATAAATTAATAATAAATGTCCTAATCTAATCCAAGTGGGCCTAAATGGTCATATTTTATTCCTAAGTTTGTTTTTGGTCGAATTACACTTGTCCAATAGAATTAGGACATGTGTTAGGGTAATATTAATATCATATTTACCCTTAGTTACCTTATTTACTATTAACCGTGGTAAAAAAAGTAAAAAGTTACTATTCACCAAAAAATTATTTTCATCTCATTGAACCACATTTTAGTCCTTGATATTAACCGTGTCTCTCGGATTTTTGAAATTCCATTCACAGAAGCGGTAAAATTAAGTTTTATGCAAAATTCAGTTTTTAACCTACCACTTAGTAGTTTCACTATTCATCAAAAATTGATGTTTTTCAGAACAATGCCAAAATTTTATCCCAAGCTATATTTCATATTCCGAATTCAAAAATGAAGTCTATTTTACCAAATTCATAACATAAAAGTTGCATTAATTAATTTTATAATTAAATCCCGCTGTTAAAACAAATAGCGTGTTTTTAAGAAACAATATCTATCAAAAGATTGACACTTGTTTATGTCTAGTTTAAATGTGAAACTACATCCAATGACCAAAATTGTATTAAATTGTAAAAATATATTCTAAATATACTTTAAAACCACTCAAATTAATGATTTATCACTATTAATTATTTCGATTAAAAAAGTTGTTTTTAATTATAATTTAGTAATTTTCACTATTCATCAGAATATGAAAGTTATCCGAAAAGTACCAAAATTTCACCTTAGGCTAAATTTGATACTCCGAATCCAAAAATAAAGTTCATTTTGAAAAATAAGATTTTCTGGATTTCAAAAAGTGGTTATTACTATTCATAAAGGCTAGTTTTAATAATATTTTTATAGCATATCGTTGTTTAGTGAAACTCGGTATTGCGTATTACACACGCTATCGAGGAAGGTCGCGATTGAGTGTAATGCAAGGCAAGACAAGGATGCGTGTTGTGCAAGCTCCTTTTGGTGTAGCGTACAACACAAGACATTAGTAAAATAAAAAAGAATATTTTTCATAAAATCTCGGGCTGTTACAGTATATCCCCTGGAACCCACACATTTCCATGGACATGGAGAACTTCATCCTCACCTATCCTCCATCCAGGGTTAGGGTCCTTTGTAATGTCCCAGATCTAGTTGCCATTAAAAGGTACCCTATACCTAGTTGGCCACATGTTCTCAAGCATATTTCCCCAAATGATAGATGTTGGTGACTAGTATCAAGGTCCTTTTGTGTGATAGTGGGGAAATTATTCTCTCATTGGAAGATTGTAACATAGTGGAATAAATATTAACAAATAGCGGAAGTAGTAAACAGTATGTAACTAAAACAAAACTTCTGAAGTCTGATAGATAAATTTCCAAGTCTTAAACCATATAAATTATAATGCAGCATTTTATATATTCTAAGAAAGAATCCAACACAGGATACACTAAAATCAGATAAAAATACAATACAAGTGAAAAAACATAAATAAAACTCAGAATCATCGCAAGCCTCAGCTTGGTCCTATGCTCTCCTGTTCCTAATCAGCAATCAAGTACTTGTATAAGGGATCTTTCCCTTGTCTGTGCCTACAACCATATAATTTTTTTAGTCCCAAAAACATGACCCAAATAGGTTGTGAGACTAATCCAAGTAGGAAACCAACAACGATCCATGCCTAAGAGTCAGTGGATATATATGCAACAACAACAAGGGAAAATAATAACTAGGTAGTGCTCAAGTAACTATCCATTTATTCTGTTTATTTTCTTCAGAAATTCAATTTCATTTAGGTGAAACTATCTCGAGATTCGGCCTTAGCCTACCAATCCCCTGTATATAAGTAAACATAGCATATGTCTCATAAGATCATCTATATAAAAATTGAAGACTGAATCCAAGATTTTTCTTTGTCTTGGAAGATGCATCATAAGTTATTCCATTTCATTTAACAAGTTCTACAAACTTTACAAAGGTCTCGAAGTCCGACCAAAACTTGTCGACACCCCGTACCAAAGTAACCCTAAACTCATGACATAACCATTTCACATTTAAGCATATCAACATATCATCATTTAAACATTTGTTCAGTTTCTAATAGATCCCATCCTAGGTATCCCTCGATGGACCAAGGATTCTCTCATCATTTACAAAGAAGACTCGGTGAGCCCGACCACCAAGTGACTCGCTCATGGACCTTAAGTAATTAACCTCTTGAGTCTTTCCATTGCCTTTTAACCGATATGATGGTTCACCCAAGGTAATAAAGGCATAATTAGTCACATGATCTCAACCTTTTCTTTTAACTGAGAATATGGCTCGCCCATTGCTAATTACCTATTTTAATCATTTATCATTTCATTTAAAAAAAACACATGTAAATTAAACTATCACATGGATTTAAACATAACAAATCACATGAGAAATTCATGTAGTAGCAAACACATGAAAATTAAACTATTTCATGGTTTTAATCATAACAATATATATATATCATTCTAATCAACCCCAAAAAGGGAAAACATTTACAAGCCTCAAGGGCATTCTTACCAAACGGCTAACCACAGGAAACACACCCATGGGGTTTCCCTAAATCAATAATCAGCAACCACATGCTTCAAATTCTTATAATTAAATACCTAAACATAATTAGGTGTCAACAGGTTTCAATTATAGAGAAAAAAAATACCCAAAAATGGTCTCATACCATTTGATCACATATAATCAACTCAACATTTAACAAAAGACACAAGACCACCTACCTCGATGTCATATAACTAATATAATCCGACAACGGACCTTGAATAGACCTAGAATGGAATAGATAGATATGAATCCAATGATACTAATGGTACTTGAATTAGGTTCCAGATGATGAAACGGGAGAAGAATCAACTCCCACGGCTCCTTATTCTTCACCTGGTGGTTGTTCTGTCCAAGAGAATGAAAATGAGGCTACTTCCCATTTTAAGCCAAAATTTAGTAGTACACAACATGTAAGTTAGTATACATGGCATGTATATCATTTTAATATTCATAAATTGTCCGACTTACTTTACATGTCCCACACTAACCTTTCTGACATGAATACACAGTGTGTACTAGGAAGTACACGGCGTGCAGTGGATTTTTCTTCTCTTCCTAGACAATAAAAGCACACACTGAGTATCCCCATCCTACATAGCCATAAAACATCGTGTGTACACAGAATTACATGGCGTGTTTTACTAAAACTTAAAATTTTTCATTTTTCATTTTTTTCTCAAAAAAAACTCAAAGGAAAATAAAACGAAGAAACTCATACCTCTTAAGAAGAACCGGGTTCTTAAATAACCACTACTTGAAGTTAATGTCCCTTGTTCTCGAATTTTCTTCACTGGTTCCCTACACCAAATTCAGTAGTGCCTTCGCCAGATCCACCTGTTACTCCTGGCCTCCACATAAATTCTCTATGGGGAGTAATTTATCATACATTTCTCCAAAGATCAGGATCTTGGAGATTTGTTAAAGGTCCTATAGGCTAAATCCAAACTCACCAAGATAAAAGTGGAATGTATTGGTCCCCGATGACAATCTTCTCAGTAACTCGGGCATGATCTTCTGCGTTTGGTAAACATGGAACTCCAAATCCCATTATGCTTTATAAATTCCTACCTACTTTAGCTTTTCCTTGAATTATTGGCATGAAATGAATGCCCAATAATCCTAGTTCCACTCATCTATGAATTTTACTCTATTATGAAAATCTCATCCATCATTTCATCCCTTCTATGGATCCCCCAAACCCACTTTGAGAATTGTCTTATACTACGATGAGGATGCCTCATCCTCTAGTTTCTCCCCATCTACGTTGTTGATATGGTTGTAGAGGTTTTTTTCTATGATGGGTGCATGATCCTTCCATATGTGGTTTTTGATAGCCCTGTGCCATTGTTATTTCCCCAATATGCCTCTGAACCAACAAGTTGGATCATCCCTACTTTCCACTGGAATAAAGACATTATCTTTCAAGATGAAGTCATAAAGTGGCAGCCTCTTGAACAAATTATATTCCTTTGTAGCCTCTGATAGTAGTTTGAGTAGTGATTCATGGTCTGAGGTACTTAGGACTCACTCTCCAATCATGATTATTCCTTCCATATCTTTCCTCCAAGCAGCATCTATATTGACTTCCTGAGTAGCCATTGGATTCAAGACTTAAGTTTTTTTTAATCTAGTTTGTGAAGGAAGTTTTAAAATACTATTAATGATGATAGGTTAATAGATAACTATGTATTAGGGTTCACTTTGAGAAGATTCATCTTGTGGTGTTAGGTTTACTAAGCAGCATTCGTGGAGCAAAGGTCCATAAGTCCGGTTCACTAGAGTAGAATTCACGGAGCAAGTTTTCAGAATGAAGTGCTTCGTGAAAAGAGATAAAAATATTTTATTAACATGAAGGTTTGGTGCATTTTATGTCCCCCCTATATTCTATTTATAGGTGTACATCCATCCTGGGCTTCATGATGTCCTTCATTATGGCGATCATCATAAATAAGCATTACGACTAAACATAATGAATGATCTTCATAAAATAGATAAGATTGTCAAATTTTTAGCGATTCTCCATCAAAATTTGACCCTCTTTTTCCTACAAGATTCTATTATAAGGGGGTCATATTTTGGTGATGGAATATGTTCCATTGGAATAGTTGATAAATGGATGGTCGTTTTGGAGTAAATTCAAGCAAAGAAATCCCAAAACCCCTCTTAAGGGTCTTCTTCGCAAAGTCCTTACTCCTTGTAAATAGTTGAGCTTACAAAGATCCCTAGATAAGGAGTCCCCTTTATGAAAACTCAAATCCTTGACAGTGTTCCTTGGTGATTCTCAGGAGTCCCCTTTATGAACACATGAATCCTTGATGTTGTTCCTCCATGAGTCCAACGGTGCTTCGTAACCATATGAACAACTGATGGTGTTCCTTAAAGAGATGGATGGAACTATTCCATTCACGAAGCCTACAAATTATTTTCAAACCTATTACAATATTATTGAAACCACTTGCCTAAAAATACACCCCTCTTTCCAATCCTTTGAAAAAGTTTACCTCGACATTTTATCTTTTGAATTTCTCCCAATTCATGAACCTCCTGTGCATCGTGAACTAGATCAAAATGGATCATCCAAGGTACATGGGCTTCACAAAACTCTTTTCTGTGTGTTCTTAAGTTCCTCCACCCTAAGTGGAGATTCATTTCATGAAGGTATCCACCTTTCATGAAGGATAAAAGCACTATGGGTCACTTGAGGCTTCACGAAGCACTCATTTCCTGATCTAAGATGTCATCCCAAGGAAGGGTCACCCTTTTTCTCAAATCCTACTCCTTCATGAAGCCCCAAACCTCGATGGAGCACCTAGGATTCATGAAGAACCTCTATATGAGACCCAAAGATTCCTGAAACCTCTCTTTTAGGACTCTCCATACTGCCTACCTTATGTTAACACCTCTTCACAAAGGTTCAGTGTCCAAATCCCCTACACCTATCTAGGACCAGTCCAGCTATACCTTGAGTTCCTATGTGACATGTGACACCCATTATTATGTCCCACTCCACTTAAAGTGTAGTTTGATACTCCCATGTCCCTTTTTATTCTCAGCATATGTGGGATAAGGCTTGTTTCTTCTCAACATAGGCACACTAATGTGGACCTCATAATTGGACACTCCTCCCATTGTTATAACCTAGTAGTGCCAAAACCATGCCCTTATTAGAGGCATATGAGCAAAGGTTACATAATCCAAAGGGATGGGGAGTGAGTCCATCCACATATGAGCTACATGATGTAAAATTTTATAGTCCCAACATCCTCAACACAGGATGTTAAATTATGGCCTTAACCTATGTAATTAACACAGGATGATCTGTGTGTGAGTGGCATAGGATGGTCTCCACATCGCATACCCTCATAGGGAATGATATCCTCCTCACATGAAATTAGATCCTAATCACATAGAATGGCATCCTCTTTGGGAAGCTTCCACACATAAGCTCCACATAATCACTCATTGATGCTTATTTCATGACATGAGAGTCAGGTCTACTACTTCCTCTTATTTCTCACACCGAGCATGACTCACATGGTCTTAGAGGTTAGTAGCAATCATGAAATCCACTTAACCACCACTATGGTCCTTATCTATAGATATAATCTCCCACCACTATTCATATGGGGTGCTCTTATTCATAATCCCCAACCATACTCACCCTATGGGATAATTTCACACGTAATCCCCAACCACAGGCTCCTTTGGTCCTCCTACTTAAGTTTAATCCCCAACCCATTCTGAACTATGTGGGATTTGATTCCCAAATAACTAGGATATATAGGAAGACTACCTAAGGTCCAAACCTGATATCCACAACCATCCTGATTTTCTTTGATTCACATCCCCGGTAAGATCATGCCCCTCACATGGGAGACCACATCTCCTCCAGGTCCCTCGATTAGCTCAATACATAATCCCCACACCAACTCCAACCAAGAGAAATCCTCTTGTGAAGTGCATCTCCCACATGTAAACTCCACACCATCCCTTGTCGATTATCCTTTCATGATTTGAGCATCCTCACCACATGATGTTAAACTGCATGGATCGACTCTATCACATGACCTTAAACTACTTCATTGAACTATGTGGGTTTTGATCCCTATATTCCAGACAGGGTACATAGTATGCCTCTTTGAGTTTCAATCATGACCAATGGTATATTTAGGTGCTCCCTCCTAGGCAGGCACCTCCCTAATCTACCTCAATGGATGTTCTGATCATCACCTCAATTTTTCTTCAAGGGGAATACCAACCATTGGTAAACTTAGTTTCTACCTACTAAGGACGCATCTCCTCAATCCACCTCAATGAGCATTGTGATCAACTCCTAGAGTCTTCTTCAAGGGGTATCTCAGCCAATAGTAAACTTAGGTGCTCTCTACTAGGTATTCACCTCCCGGGTCCATCTCAATGGACGTCCCAATCTATCTCTTGGGTTCGTCTCCATAGGGAGTTCTCATCCAATAGGTGTGACATCATCCCTCCTATGGATACACCTCCTTTATCCATATCCATGGGGTGTTCTAATCAATATCTTCACGTCTCTACAAGATATAAAACTCATGACCTGTCTCATGATTCTACCTCATGAAAAACATGGGATGCCTTAGGTGAAATCCTTGGAATATATGAGAACATGGTGTTAGATACCTCAAGAAAAACATGGAATTCTTGAGGTGGAAGCCTTGGAATATATACTCCTTTGGTGTTAGATACCTCATGATTGACACGGGATTCCTTGGTTTCTTCACTTAAGATGACTCCATAAGATGCCCTCTTACAAGGAAGAATATATGAGACCAATGTTCCTAACTTCTAGAAATCCCAGTGGTTTCCAACATGACCACTCTCCCGACCAAAGGTTGTTTCCCTACCAAGAACAATTGTAATGTACAGACAGAAGTAGTGTAATTAAATGGAATCCACAAGGAGATCACGTCAGGAATGAGTTCCACGAACATGACTTAACTTTATAAGGGAGACCTGGACTAGGTGAAAAGTTCCAAGGAGGAATCCATGGAAGGAGGAACAGATATCACATAATCCCGCTTAGATCAAGGAGAAAACATCACCATTGAAAGTGATTAAACCTGCATGACTTTGGAAAGCAGGAATGCGAGGTAATAAGCATGCTAGCACACATTAACACGTAGGTGGTGTCCCCAATGAAAACATAAGAAACAATGACTCCCCATATTTTATAGGATTCTAATTGCAGTGATGGTCTATGGTTAAACCATGGGGATACTATACCCATTGGTACAAACTACCATAAATCATAGTGGAAGTAATATATAATTAATCAACACAAATATAAAATAAAACAAGCATCCTAGAAAAATAAAACCAAAAGAAAATAATGAACAAAATTCTATAAAATAATGAACTATCTAAATTTTTCAGGATTCCAGCAGATACCAATAATATCTCTCATAGGAAGATCATACATATCCCAAAACAAAATATATAAAATGAAAAATAAGTATAAAATAGTCCGGATAGTCTCATATCCTAAATTTATCCAGTATAACAAACTCATCTATCCAACATCGAGACTCTAGACTACCTTTAATTACAAATATAAGGTCTAATTCAGTACCAAAGTATGAGGGTCACCTGATTAGGGTGTGATTATAACTCAGTAGGCCACCACTATACTAACCCCAACCCAACTCATGTATTAATTGTAAATAATCGACCTAAATTCCTGGAGCTGGTGCCTTATTTCATTACATTGGAATGATTATAAGAAAGTTATATCCCAAAGGAACAAATTAGTTTAGTAGTTTTGGAAAACCATGCACATATATAAGTTCAACATTATAACTTGGAATAAAATACAATATATAAACTCCTTTCAAAACATTCATAACTCCTAGATTACCCCTAAAGGTCATTTATAATTTACTTATTCACATCCTGAGAAAAAAACATAATAAAGGGGTGATATCAGATGATCAATAAGGGTAAGAAATACATCAGAAGATATCATAAACATAAACATTCGTCATGATTAATAACTAAAAACACATTCCTTTAAAAATTAACTTGAACATAATATGTCATAAATAAGGGATGAATAAATAATGCATTAATAAAGCATAATCATGGGTATTCTACTAGTTGAATAACCTCATAGACTATCAATTTTCATAATGAGGGAAATTCATAATGTCATAAATTTTGAAATATACCATCAAGGTCTTTTCCAAGACATCTAAAAATGATTAAGGCCTTAGCCAAAACCATATCTGAAAATAGGCAAGGCCTCATCCAAGTCTATATTTGTTTTGCCTTATTAGACCTACCGATGAATCGATGGGATATATAGGGACCCACATATCACTTATTAACTCCAATTAATTCCTCATCTGAATGGGTATAGACATAGATAACATATACATTCATATTTAAACTAATATATGAATTGTAAATAACTTTCCCCAAACATAAACACTAACCATTCGGAGTAATATGGTGAATGGTTTCAAGATGGAACATCCATAGTCAAACTAATAATAAACAATTAAATAAAATATGGTATATGATATCATAAAATATTATTCAAAGTTATACATAATAATCAATAAGAGTGTTGAAACAAATGAAAATACTCTTATAAAATCATCGAGTAATTTTTGAAATAAATACTCTTTTACTTTGAAAAGAATAGATATTTTAGAAAAATATTTGTATAAACCAGAATTTAAATAATATATTTTTTTCATAAAAAAATTATTTTATAAATATAATGGTGGCTAAAAACAGATTATAGAGTGTACTTGAACATAGGTAAGAATTCAAGAAGTTCCCTTGAATCGGGCTTATATTACGGGAAGAAATTTTGGATGATCCTTTTAAAACATATAAGTCTTCATAAAAGAAATAAAGATTATGGTTGGTACACACACACACACACATATATATATATATATATAATTAAAACATAATTTATGAGGTGTACATAATAATAAATAATAATTTCATTGAGTTAAGTAGAGAATAGGAGTAACCTAGATGAAAATGGAGGTTCGGGTAGAAAATCCATACCTTATGTCTGAATATATTATGTATTTAACCTTAATATCATGTATTATAAAATTAAATCCATTAATAAAATAATTCATAACCTTATATATATATTACATATATATATATATGATTCATTTTAGTTTTATTAAGTTTATTTATGTCCTTATTGATGAATTTCGTCGTTCCGGAGTGTTCCTTTCATGATTTCATGATCGGTTTGCTTGATTATAAGTAATGAAGTTCATGTGGAATGGATATAATTCTCCAAAAATAAAATTTTACATCATTAATGAACATCATAAAGTTTAAATGGTTCTATATATCATTTTTTACATGGTATTAGGATGATTCAATAGATAAAACATTAGTGCTAACCATTTATATTATTTTGGAAATATTTCGATTGTTACAAACTAGTTTATTGTATGAATTAGTATTATGTATATATACTAGTTATAGAACATTTAATAATATAAAATAAATATATTATGATCTTTTTCAACCATAAAAATGGTTTCATGACCATCCATGAATATGGTAATAGAAATTGAAAACTCGTTGTCCTTGAATACGATAAATTAACACATCTTGGACGGTGTTTTCATTTTTTGTATAAAAAGAGGGTAAAGGAGAGATGATGATGAATTATTCAATTATAATAACAAAAATATAGTATATTTGAGTTAATTTAGTTTTCATACCTTTTGTTTTAAGGTATTTGAGGAGTAAAAAAAATAAAGGAACTTGAAAGAAAAAAAGAGAAGTTGAGAAATCCCTTACAAAAATTCGGCAGCCTAACGACGTCACATAAAAATTCATAACATATGTTGATGAGAGAAAAAGGGGTCTATAATAATTAATACATAATATGGAAAATAAGGGGAATATTTACTGACATATCCAACATAAGCCCATGGAAATTAAAAAGGAATAACATAAAAGGAATGCTTAAAAAGATAAGGGTTATAGATTCCCTTATCTTGTAGAGTAACTCCTAAAACTTGATGTTTGGGACCTTGAGGACTTGAAGAAACATTGGTAAGAATACTAGGTAGGTAAAACTATCATATCTTCGAGGTTGATGAATTTGGAATGAAAGGAATGGAATAAATGGGTGGGTATTTATAGCTAAAGTGAGGGAATTTTTTATTAATTTCTAAGGACACCTCAGTAATGGTATTTGAAAAACCATGGGCTTTCCCATAGTGTTTTCCCATGGTATTGGATAATTGGGAAACCTCTCATCATATTTAAATTTACAAAATTCAACCATAATTTTATATTAATTATTAAATCATTATGATGTCATTAAACATACGGAAAACTCAGAACTATATTTTTAGTATTCACGAAAAACTAAAGTATTTTATAAAATTCTCATAAATCCAGTGTAACATAATATAGACATTATGAATTAAAAAATGACATTTATTTTATCATAATAATTCTATAAATATGAAAAAAAATTAACTTTATCTATGAAAATTCTTATTTATTAAAAATAATAGCGGACATAAAATTCGTAGTAAAATGTTCAATACTTTAAAAAAATAAAATTATTTTATCATTTGTAATTATAAAAGAGTGTTTTGATAATACTATTTAATTATAATAAACATTAATAAAACCTTAGTTTTATATAATAATTTAAATCTCTCTAAAATGCACATTTTTTACCTGAAAATTTAATTTATCAAAGTCATATTTTTAAGAAAAAACTAAACTCAAAAAAGAAATGATAGAAAAAAAATTTTATTTATACTTTCTTAGGTGAGGCTACTATTCCATTGGTCATATTACTATTCATAAGGGTAAGTT
This sequence comes from Viscum album, assembly GCA_963277665.1. NCBI lineage: Eukaryota > Viridiplantae > Streptophyta > Magnoliopsida > Santalales > Viscaceae > Viscum > Viscum album. The sequence continues at coordinate 508,650,700 of OY728141.1, read as the reverse complement.
ACTATTCACCAAAAATTTAAGTTCATCCTATCAGTCTTTAAATATCTTACTAATCGCAACTGTGTATGTCAGTTTTTCAAAATTCAAATCACAGAAGCGGTAAAATTATATCTAATGGCCAGGTTATAACTATCACCTATAAATATAAAAGTGTTTGTTTCGCATAGTCTTAGTTTTGAATGTATTCTATAATAAATTTCTTTGTAAAACCTTGGGGTGTTACATTCTTCCCCCCTATTAAAATTTTGTCTTTAAAATTACAATAATGTTACCTCATAAAAATATTTGGGTATGCCTTCATCATAAGTTCCTCAGGATCCCATGTTGCCTCTTCAATTTTATGATTTTTCCAAAGTACATTTATTATCCTAGTTGTCCAATTACTCAATACATTTTCTTTAGTGTCTAGAATCCGGATAGGCTCTTCACAGTAAGATAAGTTGGGTTCCAATTAAATACCTTCATAAATGAGGACATGTGTTGAGTATAGCATGTACTTTATCAATAATGACACATGGAACACATTGTGTACCTTAGAAAGGATAGGCAGTATTTCCAAACAATAATCCATAACACCAATTCTGTATAGAATTTTAAAAGGGCCAATGTACCTGGGGATCAGTTTACCTTTATTTCCAAATCTTATAATGCCCTTCCAAGGAGATACTTTCAAGAAAACATGATCTTTCTCTTGAAATTCCAAATCCTTCCTTTGATTATCAACATAGCTATTTTTTCTACTTTGAGCTTATTTGATATGGATTTGAATAGTTTTTACCTTCACTGTTGTTTCCTCCATAAGCTCTGGGACCAAAAGCTTCCTTTCACCTACTTCATCCCAACATGTTAGTGTATGACATCTCTTTCCGTACAATGCTTCATATGGTGCCATTTGAATAATGGAATGGAAACTTTTAATGTAGGAAAAATACACCAAGGTTAAATAATGATACCAAATACCTTGAAAGTCAATTGATCATGATCTCAACATGTCTTCTAAAGTTTGGATTGTCCTTTCTGATTTCCATCAGTTTGGGGGTGATAAGAAGTACTCAAACGAAGCTCAGTGTCCAAATATTTCTAAAGACTTTTCCAGAATTCTGATGTAAATCAAGGATCATGATCAGACACTATTGAAATAGGGGCTCTATGAAGTCTTATAACTTCATTGATATAGAGTCGTGCAAGGCACTCCAGTGTAAAATCCTCCCTTATAGAGAGGAAATGTGCAAGTTTCATAAGTTGATAAAAAATTACCCATATTGCATGATTCTTTCTGGGAATTTTGGGTAATCCAGTGAAAAAATCCATGGTGATGTCATCCCATTTCCATGTAGAAATGGGTAGATGTTGCATGACTCCTCTAGGATTTTGTCTTTAAGCCTTAACCTATTGATAGACTAAACATCATTATACATGATCATCAAATTCCCTCTTCATTTTATCCCACCAGAAATGTTCCTTCAAATATATATACATCTTAGTGCAACCATGATATATAGAGAAATTTGAACTATGTGCATCATCCAATAACTCCCTTTTTAGCTTGGGTATAGCGGGAACACATGTCCTCTTCCCAAATTTCAAAATTCTATCTTCACACACGAATTCAACCAACTTCCCATCATTCATAGCATTAATTTTTTTTTTTACGATTATTATCATTAGGATGAGAACTTTTAATCCTTTCTAATAAATATGGTTGGGCAACCAATTGAAAAGGTAATGATTTTTCACCTTCTTTGATGATTCTCATATCTATCCTTGCTAGATCCATGTATATAGGATCCTTGTCAATTCTTATTTTGTTTAGAACTCCATGATCCTTCCTACTCAATACATCAGCTACCTTATTTTCCTTTCCTGGGTGGTAGTGTATGGAATAATCGTAATCCTCGAGCAGCTTGATCCATCGCCTTTTCCTCGTGTTGAGTTATTTTTGTGAGAATATGTATTTCAATCTCTTATGATAAGTATATATATCACATCTTTCACCATAGAGATAATGTCTCCATATCTTCAGATTAAATATTGCAGCTGCTAACTCAAGATCATGAGTTGGATAGTTCTGTTCATGAATTTTTAATTTTCTTGATTCATATAAAATAAATCTATCATTTTACATAAGAACACATCCAATTACTTTCTTTGATTCATTTCTATAGATCACAAATTCACCATTTCTTGATGGTAGAGTTAGGGTAATATCATTCACTAATATCCTCTTAAATTCTTCAAAACATTCTTCACATTCATTTTTTCATACTAACTTAACCCCTTTATGAGTAATCTTGGTCAATGGGTTGGCTAAATGGGTGAATTTCTAAACAAAATGCTAATAATAACCTGTTAAACCAATAAAACTACGTATCTTGGTTAAGTCCATTGGAGTAGGCTATTCCTAAAATGATTTTATCTTTGTAGGATAAACTAAGATTAAATCCTTAAAGACAATATGGCCAAGAAAAGAAACTATTTGAAGCTATAAATAACACTTGCTAAACTTCCCATATAACTCATTTCATCTAAGAGTATTCAGAATAATGCGAAATTGATTCTAATTATCTTTGTAGATTTTGGATTATACCAATATATAATCAATAAATACAACAAAAAATTCATCAAGATATTCCTTGAAAACTCTATTCATTAGATCCATGAAAACATAAGGTTCATTAGTCAGTCCAAAATGCATTACTGTAAATTTTTAATTCCCATACCTGGTTTGAAATGTTGTCTTTGGAATATATTCCTTTCTCACATTCAACTGATGATATCCACATCGAAGGTCAATCTTTGAAAAATATTAGGCTCCATGAAGTTGATCAAATAAATCATCAATCTGAGGTAGGGGATACTTTTTCTTTATTGTAATATCATTGATTTATATATAGTCAATGCACAGCCTCATGGATCCACATTTTTTGTTGACAAAGAGAATAGGGGATCCCCATGGAGAAAAACTAGGGAAAATAAATCCTTTATCACTCAATTCATATAGTTGTTTCTTCAGTTCTACTAATTCCACAGTATCCATTCTATAAGGATTCTTTGATATAGGCCTTGGACTAGGAATTAAATCAATAGAGAACTCAACTTCCCATTCTGGAGGGTGTCCAGGTAAATCCTCTAGAAATAAATCAATGTATTCTTTCACAATAGGCACATCCTCAATTTGAATATTTCTTTTCTAACTCATATATATTGAGTTCTCATACTCCCCAATAATTTCATTAAGTAGAGCTACTAGGGGTAGATTGAGATAAGAATCAGATGATGATTTTTCTTCTCTAAAGATAATGGATTTTATACCTTCCTCACAAATCATAATTTCCTTCTTCTTACAATATATTTTCGCATCATATTTTGAAATTAAATCCATGCCATAGATTATTTAAAATTCGACCATAGGAATGATAATAAAATCAGTAGATAAAGCATATTTATATGCCATGATGGGGACTGCCTGACACATCTTTATTGCAATGAGACTTCCCTTAGGGGTTTTGGCTGAAAACTCCCTTATTAAGGATAACTGAAAATATCTGATTTTTAAAGAAAATTGGGAAGATATAAAGGAATGTTATGATCTAGAATAAAATAAATAATTGGCCAAGTTTGAGGAAATTATTATAGTACCTACCACCACATCGTTAGGAACTTCAACTTTAGTAGTTGTGATCACATAAGCTTGGCCTTGCTCTCTTGGACTTTTCTAAGGAAGGCTTCCTTGATGCTTTGGAAAATCATTATCATAGTGTCCCATCTCCCTAAAATTATAGCATTGAATATTGATAACTTCCTTCTTTACCTTACAATCACCAGTATGATGGACTTTATATCCACACTTGTTGCACACTTCTTTTCCTTTTAAGTAGTATCCAGCGTGTTTCCTTCTACAAGTATCGCATATTGGAAAATTCCCCTTTTTATTCTTCCCTTTATCTGTAACACCCCAAGCTTCCACGGTACGTTTCCCTTCGAATAATGCGATAGCGTGTGTTGTACGCAACCTCGAGTTCTAACACACACCACAACTAATTAAACTAGCCGTTGTGAATAGTAATACCTACTTTTTGAAATCATATATATTTTATATTTCAAAATGGACTTCATTTTTGGATTCGGAATATTGAAATTATCCTAGGGTGAAATTTTGGTACTTTTAGGATAACTTTTATATTTTGATGAATAGTGAAAATTACTAAATTTTAATTAAAAACAACTTTTTTAATCAAAATAATTAATAGTGATAAATTGTGAATTTGAGTGGTTTTAAAGTATATTTAGAATATATTTTTACCATTTAATATAATTTTGGTCATTGGACATAATTTTACAATTAAACCGAACATAAACAAGTGTCAATCTTTTTATAGTTATTATCTCTTAAAAACACGCTTTTTGTTTTGACAGCGGGAATTAATTTTAAATTAATTTCTGCCACTTCTGTGTTTTGAATTTAGGAAAATGGATTCCATATTTGGAATCAGGATGTTCAAATTGTGTAAATAGGTAACTTTTATTTTTAGACATTTTGAATAGTTACTGTGGTAAATATTTTATTTACCATGGTTAAAGGGTAAATCCGGTAAATAAGGGTTAAAAAATAATATTATAATAATACAAAATTACCCTAAAACGTGTCCTAACCTTATTGGTGGACACATACCCGACCATGGGCATCCTTGGGTCAATTTGGGGACCCCTTGGAGCCACTTGTATGTGGTAGGGACACATTATATTAATAAAGTTAAAATAAAAATAAAAATGGCATAAGCTTACATCTTTTAGAAGAACAATTTTTACATAGGGTTATACATGTTGGATTTTCGATTATAAATATTCATTAGAAAGATAAAAATATTTCCTGCATGATGATATTTTATTTATAATTTTTAGACATCAAATAAGTTAAATTATTAATGACACAATAATGATGCAATGTTTACCTCATTAATAAATCATTGAAATAAATAATATTATAATGATTAAAATATTATCTAAAACCTGTCCAATTCTTATTGGTTGATGTTATTTATAATATTAGTCATCTTATCTTCGACCTCAATGATTTTTGGACCATTATAAACTGAATATAATTATATTATAAAGTAATACTTTCACTCTTTCCTAAAGAGCCCCTCCTCTCCCTTATAAAAGGAGACCACTTCTACTCATTCCTCACACCTCTCAAGCCACTTGGCTCGTCCAAACTCTGCCCAACTAAGCTCCCCACATCCCTCTCCTCCTCCTTGAAGTTTCCCCTTAGGCAGAAAGCATTTCAACAAGTCCTTTGGTTCCAACCAAAGTGAGTTACCTAAATTAAAGGTAACGATTTCTCTTAAATTATTTTCATTTATTTTGCTTCTTCAACCCCCAAACTATTTTTATTTCCTTTATTTTGTAACAACACCAGTATCCTCAATATACTAGGATGTTGTTATAAGAAGGATTCAAACTACACATACACACAACTCCATCTAATGGATGATGAACATAATGTTTCTGTGGATGGCAAACTAACGCCTCACGAAACGATGATTGTTCAAATACATCTTACCGCCTCTCATGGTGGCCATTATGATGGCACTGTAATTAAATATGATATTAATGATATATATTTTATATATAAGCTTCTGTAATTCCATTTTATTTCATACCATTATTCGTTTCATGTTGTATATACATACGATAATTTCATTTGAGGAAGTGCGGACTACCGCCCCCTTAAAATGATATGACTCGTTCATACCACACATGGAACGTATAAAGGATGGTGTTAATGAACTTAAGTAACATATATAAAATATTATATTATACTGGAATAGTAATATACCTATGTATAATTTGGATTCGATTCTTTTAAAATAAAAATTAAATGGAAATAGCGTTCGTGCGTACGTACGGACTACCGTCTCCACGAACGCGATGAGATTCATTCTCCATCGTATCCATTCAAGTATAATTATCATTTAATGATTTAAAAATGATGTTTAAGGACTTGATATCATTCTGGATATAAATAAGATACAACAAACATGACTTATGAAACAAAACATATAAAGAAAATGAGTAAGTTAACACCCGAAACGACGATAATACTAAGATATTATTATCAAATCAATATTAAAAGATCATATATGATATCATATTAATGTATATGATTCTTGTATAATTTAGTAACAATTATTTCACTATTATACAGGAGGTTAACCTACCCCAACCAAGGAAAAGTACAAGGTAAGGGTTTACTTTACAACCTCTTCATTATCCAAGGTTGTTTATACGTAATAATCTACTGGGATCTCTTTATCATCCACATCCATGTTTCTTAAAAATACATTTCAAAACATTTTTACTATTTACTAGAATATGAGTTAAAGTCATTTATACCCTTTTTGACTTTTATAAGTGGTTTATAAAGGAATCTTTCGGTCGTATTCAAAACAAGGTCCTTTTTAACCTTTTCGACAGAATTGAGGTAAGAATGTTTTTTTTAACTTATACGGCGGGTGCGGTTACTTTCCGCCGTTATAAAATCATCGAAGCTTTCCATACAAGCTTATAAGAATATTTTCAAAGAAAATGTTTTATTTTATATGGACCTTAAATGATTTCAAAATAAAAGGACATACTTCTTTAAAAAGAATTTTGATTTCATCTATGTCAACATCCTTTGATGGATTTTAAGATTATTTGAAGGTGATTTATTATGATACAAAACTTCTATATTGTATTGAAGGTTTTGTGATATGTTTGACTGTGGATGTGCTATTTTTATACCATTCATAGTTTATGGTGAAATTATTGACATTTCGTATGCTAGTTTTAATACGAATGTTTATGTTATGTTTAAACCTTTTCATATGGGAATGCATTGGACTTAATAAGTGACGGGTGGAGCCCGCTATAGCTCCTCGATGCATCGGTAGGTCTCATGAGACAAACTAGTGTCTTGGCACAAGGCCTTGACAAAATCTTATTTGTAGTCTTGGCACGAGGCCTTGACTATGTGGTTATGATAGTCTGGCATTATGCATTCCAACATTATGAAAGTGGTTATTGATTTTTGCATGTGATTATTCGATTAGTAGAATATCCATGTGAATAAGTAAATGGAATTATTTCATTTTACTTTTGCCATACTATGTTGAAGTTAAAGTTTAAAAGGCTTTTGTTTTAGTAATGCATTGCCTTAAATGTTTATTCTTATTTATGAAAGTTTCCGCTATATTGTTATCCTTACTGGGCATTTGAGCTCAACCCTTTTCTATGTTTTATTTTTCCCAGGTAGTGAAGAAGTAAATTATGAATGACTTGTAGGGATATTATGAGGGGTTAATAGTGTGGATATGAAGACTTTGTTGTAGTAGTAGTTTTTCACTTTGAAATGTAATGTAAAACTTTATGATTATATCTAGTGTTTCCAAGGCTACTAAACCAATCGGTCTTTCGGGATTTGATCTTTCTTGTGATCATTCCAATGTTATGTAATAATGCACCGACTCTGGGTAGCTGGGGTCGGGGCGTTACATTATCCATTCTATCCTCTCCACCCTCTTCTTCTCTTTTTCCCCTTAAATTAATAAGACTTAGAGAATTATTTCTTTAAATTGATATCACATGAGGAAATATCCTTGTATGATAGAAAACTTTGGGAGACTAGTTCCCTTTGAAGGAATGGTTTTAAACCATCAAAAAATCAATCAATCTTTCTCCTAGGATTACGTATGTAGTCCGAAGCATTCCTTGCTAACCTTGTGAAGTTAGATTCATACTTTGAAACATTATTATCCTCTTTTTTTCTTAGTTTCATAAACTGCCTTTCCATATTTTCTCGTTGTTCATGAGGAAAGTATTTTTATAAGAAAATTTCCTTAAAGTACTCTCATTCCATTCCTTCTATTTCTTCCTCCTTATTTGTGTTTTGAATCAACGACTTCCATTGATCTGCATCTCCTAATAAATGATAAACTTTCATAACAACCGTCTCCCTTTCATTACATCCCAAATCAATAAATATATTCTCTTGGGAACTTATCCACTCCTCAACTACAAATGGGTTTGTAGTCTCATTAAATGATTGATCTTGTTTCCACATAAATCGGTCTAACATAACTCCTCAACATTGTGGATCTGGATGCTCCATATGGGTAAGGTTATTATTCATAACCTGGCTCAACTATCTCAGTATAGTTATAAGTTTCCCAGCACCAGTCGCAATACCAGATCCAACATCATTATCTTGTATCATAGGGTAATCCCTATATGGGATACGCACATTCATTTGGTTTCTATTCCTTTAACTAGGCGTCATTTCTAAATAATGGCACACACTAGATTAGGTTATGAATTATAATGTATAATATCTACTTATAAAAATACTTAGAATAAATTAAAATTTTATCCATATCTAATCTCATAATCATAAACACATTTTCTTTGAGAAAATATTTACATGTAATTCCTTCATAATGGTTTGTAAATAAAATGTGAATTATATTAAACATATCCCCCATGAGTTTCAAACCAATTGTGTAGTAAGGTTCATTGTAATATACCAGGATACCCTAGGTCAAGCCTGAAACTCCTTGTCGGAGTTGTTACTCCTAGGTACATCTATTCCAGAACCACATCCACTTGTAGTATCTAGACAGGGATGTATTTTCTAGAAAGATCTACATAATGTATTCCTTACCAAATTTATAGGATGTTCTTGTATATTTATCCTCAAAGAATATCTTAGGGTTTTGTTCCCTAATATATATTTTTTAAATCTAGTTTCCAATTTTTATACTAAACTTCCTCTAATACCAACTGTAAAGACTTGACACTAGTTTCTTAGAGCTAGTGCCTTCTTTTATTATATTGTAATGATTACAATAAAGTAATATACCAAAGAAATAAAATAGTTTATTTGTTTTGGAAAACTATGTACATACATAAGTTCAACATTACAACTTAAAATTAAATATAATATGTAAATTCCTTTCAAAACATCCATAACTCCTAGGTTACCCCAACAGGTCATTCATAATTTACTTCTTTACATACTGGGAAAATAAAACATAAGAAGGGGGTGAGTTCAGATTCTCAGTAAGTGTAAGCAATACAGTGGAAGATATCATAAACATAAAAATTATTCATGGTGAATAACTAAAAACACAATTCTTTAAAAATTAACTTGAACATAATATGGAAAGAATAAGATCTGAATAAATAATTCCATAATAAAGAATAATCATAGGTATTCTACTAGTCTAATAACCTCATAGACTATCAATTATCATAATGAAGGAAATTCATAATTTTAGACATTATGAAATATACCATCAAGGCCTCATCCAAGACATATGAAAATGATTAAGGCCTCAGCTAAAACCATATCTGAAAATGGGTAAGGGCTCAGCCAAGTCCATATCTGTTTTGTCTCATGAGACCTACCGATGCATCAAGGGGATATAGTAGGACTCACTTATCACTTACTAAGTCCAATTAATTCCTTGTATTAATGGGGATAGACATAAATAACATATACATTCATATTGAAACTAACATATGAAATGTAAATAAATTTCCCCAAACATAAACACTAACCATTCGGAGTAATATGGTGAATGGTTTAAAGATGGAACATCCATATTCAAACTAATCATAAATCATTCAATAAAATATGGTAGATTATATCAAAAAATATTAGTTCCAATTATACATAATAATTAACAATAGTGTTGAAAAAAATGAAAATACTCTTATAAAATCATCGAGTAATTCTTGAAATAAATACTCTTTTAATTTGAAAAGAAAAGATCTTTTGGAAAAATATTTGTAAAAAACCAAAAGTAAAATAATACAGTTTTTTAATAAAAAATTATTGATTTTATAAAATTAATGGTGGATAAAAATATTATAGTGTACTTGAACATAATTAAGAATTCGAGAAGTTCCCTTGAATTGGGCTTGTATTACGGGAAGAATTTTTGGAAGATCCTTTTAAAACATGTAACTCCCCATAAAAGAAAGAAGGATTCTAGTTGGTACACATATATATAAAATTCACATAAAATTTATGATTAGTTTATAATAATAAATAATAATTTCATTGAGATAAGTATAGAATAAGAGTAACCCGAATGAAAATGGAGGTTAGGGTAGAAAATCCTTACCTTATGTCCGAATGTATTCTTCACTTGACCTTAGTGTCCTGGATAATAAAATTAAATCCATTAATTAACTAATTCAGAACCTTATCTATATATATTTGATTCATTATAGTTTTAATGAGTTCATTTATGTCTTTATTGATGAATTCTGTCATTTTGGAGTGTTCGTTTCCATGATTTCATGATCGGTTCGCTTGATTATAAGTAATATAGTTCATGTGGAATGGATATAATTCTCCAGAATTGAACTATATATCATTAATGAACATCCCAAAGTAAAAATAGTTATATATATCATTTATTTACATGGTATGAGGATGATTTATTAAATAAAACCTTAGTGAAAACCATTTAGATTATTTTGGCGATATTTCGATTGTTACAAACTAGTTTTTCAAATGAATTAGTATTATGTATATATACTGGTTCCAAAACATTTAATAAGATAAAATAAATATATTATGATATTTTTCAACCATAAAAATGGTTTCATGACCATCCATTAATAAGGTAATATAAATTTAAAACCTATCATCCTTGAATGTGATACTCCAACGGCCTGAAGGCCTTCAACTTTTTTTATTATAAGGATAATAAACCCCCTTTTAAGGGAATAAGGGGGGAACCCAGACTTCAAGGACATTGGACATTACATGACCTGACGGCTGAAGAGAGAAAAACCATACAAACAATATGGAGTTTCCCCACCCTAGAATTTGATCGTGAAAAATTCCTCCACTTTTTCATGGCATTTTAGCAAGAAAATGTCATGTGTCAAAGCATAGGCCCAATCCGATGGCAAATTCCATACCCTCTCAAAAAACTGAATCCAAAAAGCTCTGAAAAGATGAACCAAAATCTCTAAATCCTCCTCTGGGGAATGTTCTATGTGATCAAGTCCAGCACAAACCAACCATGCACAATCGTCCTCCATCAAGAGAAACTCCCAGACAAACCCCACCATGCTCCACACACCCACTACCACCGGAACCATAGAAGCCACCAAAAGAAGAACCAAGGAACATGTAGTCGAACCATTGTCTCCTAGGACTGAATGGTCCAACACCACACCAAGGAATGTCACCGATGAGGGGGACCAAGCCACACTGAAACAAAAACGCCGCTCTGGGCATGAATCTGCTCAGATTTGACTTACAGAAGCACCCTCACCAGAGTCCGAAGCCAGACACGGGAGTAGGGGAGAGCACCAGCAGGAGATTGAAATTGTGTCGTGACGCTGCATTTCATCAATTGAACCTCCAAATCAAATCCAACAAATAGAATTGAAAAATGTCGAATCATCAAAACCACCGTCAAAAACCCAAACCAGAAAAGACCCCCCCCCCCCTCCGAATCGCCCAAATCTGACACCGAACACGTCGGAAAGGAGCTTCCAGAGCCGATGTTGGGTCGCCCCGCTGTTGAAGTGAGATACTGAAGTAATCGCTAAGACACTTCTAGACTATGTGAGACCATCTACGATCCATGCCATGGTGTGAGGCGCTGAACCGAGATCTCAAAACCAGACTCCACCGGAGAGAAAAAGGAAATAAGGAAACTTGAAAGAAAAAGAGAAGTTGATAAATCCCTTTTGAAAATTCAGTAGCCTAACGGTGTCACTTAAAAATTCATAACATATGTTTATGAGAGAAAAAGAGGTATCTCATCATTTTTACATAATATGGATAGTAAGGGGGATATGGAATGACATATCCCAATATAATTTAATGTAAATTAAAATGGAATAACATAAAATGAATGCTTAAAAAAGAGAAGGGTGGTAGATTCCCTTACCATGTAGAGTAACTCCTAAAACATAAAGGTTGGGGCCTTAGAGGCTTGAGGACACCTTGGGAGGACTCCTAGGGAGGTAAAACTACAAGATATTCTAGGATGATAAATTTGGAATGAAATTAATGGAATAAATGGGTGGGTATTTATAGCTAAAGTGAGTGAACTTTTTATCAATTTCGGAGGACACCTTAGTAGTGGTATTTTCAAAACCAGGGGCTTTACCATGGTATTTTCTCATGGTATTAGCCACTTGGGACACCTCATATCATATTTAAATTTACACAAGTCTACCATAATTTTATATTAATTATTACGTCATTATGATGTCGTTAAACATACTGAAAACTCAAAACTGTATTTTTACAATTCATAAAAAACTAAAGTATTTTATAAAATTCTCATAAATTCAGCGTAAACTAATATAGATGTTATAAATTCAAAAAAGACATATATTTTATTATAATAATTTTATAAATATGAAAATTTTAACTTTTTATATAAAATTACTTATTTATTAAAAATAATAGCGGACATAAAATGCATAGTAAAATTTTTGACACTATAAAAAAATAAAATTATTTTATCATTCTTAATTATAGAAGAGTGTTTTGATAATACTATTTCATTATAATAAGAATTAATAAAACCTTAGTTTGATATAATAATTTAAATCTCTCTAAAATGCACAATTTTTACCTGAAAAATCAATTTATGAAATTCATCATATTTTTAAGAAAAAACTAAACTCAAAACAGAAATGATGGAACAATAATTTTATTTATACTTTCTTAGGTGAGATTATTATTCCATTGGTCATATTACTATTCATAAGGGTAAGTTACTATTCATAAAAAGTGTAAGTTGATCCTATCAGACTCTAAATATCTTACTGATCGCAATCGTGTATGTCATTTTTTTAAATTCAAACCAAAAAAGTGGAAAAATTATATATAATGGCCAGGTTATAAGTATATCCTATAAATATCAAAGTATTTGTTTCTCATAGACTCAGTGTTGAATGCATTCTATAATAAATTTATTTGTAAAACCTTGGGGTGTTATATTAATTATAAATGGTGATTATCCAATAAAAGAGGATAATATTCATTATTTTTATTATTATTTTTATCTTCTTAATTATTCATAAACACCTGTATTAGTTAATTTTACAATTTGAACTTCTTTTCATAACATGTTTATAATTCTTACTTAAATTTCAATAATACTCAACACATATTTAGAAACCTTGTAAAACAACCCTTCTTCATAATTTTTATTTGATATTTTTGTATCATTTTTCTCATGTTTTGAGGAATATTTAATCCTTATGGAGAACATGTAGATTCACATTGGAATACGCTCATCTTGGGTCTTGAATCCATTAAATTCTGGGAAAAGTGAAATTGATAGAAACCCACTCATTAGGCATTATTCAAGACCAATTAAGATTAAACTGAATAAATAGATAGATGAATTCATGGGTAAATTTTCATTAAAATATTTCTATAGCTAATTCTAAGGTTTCAAGGGTGATTTAGGAATCCCAACTAGAAGATGAAATTTAGGGCCAAATTCAGTGTCCCATGATAACAGTCCACCATTTTGATCATAAATGCTTGAATATGAGGTATAGTGGGATGAAAATTATATATACATTATAATAAGTCCTAGGATTAAATTTCTTCTTCTATATACCACCCAAATTCATCCATATAGAATCATCTTCAGGTGCTTTTTTGAGGGATGCAAGTTGGATCCAATTTCATGTCAATGGTTGAAAAGTCTTAATTTCACCGCTTTCCACCACCCTATTCCTACCATAATCATGTGAGATGACTTATACTATTAGTTGGTTGACCCAAGGCTCCTAAAATGACTATTTAAGGAAATTTTGGTGAAGTATTTTTGGATTTGGTTTTGTGTTTTCAATTGAAATTTGATGTTGTTGTTTTATCTTTGCAAGTTTCTTTCTCTCATGAAAGTTGTTCGAATCACCTTAATTTATTAATAAAAAAATTATTCTTATAATATTATGTTTTCATTAATAACACATTGATACCTTTGTATCATGGTGTGAATTTATTCACAAAAACAGTTGTTAAATTCTATACACAATGGTGCAATGTTCATTAATTTGTTGTTTTAACTTCTTCAATTCTGTCCTTATGAGTTTACTTCCATCTTCCATTGAGATAATTGAATTAATATATGGATAACCATATTATGGGTTGACACAAGGGAGTATAAATATATTTTATTGGATGTTATTCCTCATTATATAAATGATCAATCATTTCTTTTAGTTTAAATTTTTATTTTATGATTTATTTCTTCTTTTCCCTTATTGAATTTTAATTCCAATATTTCAAGTTCTAATGAAACCCTTACCTTATAGGGATGGTTTCGGGCATAGTGGAAGCATGTTGAGGTGGACAATATGTTAAAATTTATTTTAATAATTATTTCCCAAAACCAAGAGTGAGGATCTTGCATGTTAAATTTATAATTAATTTATTTAATATTTGAAAAATAAATAAATATGCTTAGGAACTTTCTTCGTTGGTGAATGTTGATTGTTTTAAAAGAACCTTTCAGATTGCCTTCACTTGACTATAAGGATCCAAGGATAGAATCCCTCTATTGGTGATCAACACATGCTACTATGACCTCTGATCAACACCACTTGATTTTTGAGTGCTAGAATTGTTAACTGAATGTCTTGTGTTGTTCATTATTGATCACTCATTATTTGGTCTTGAATAAATTTCTCTTTCACTTATCATTATTGAGAGGGAGAAAGAAGGAGTTGAGAGTGGGTTTTTTGTGAACAAAAAATCTCTATTCTCAATTTTTGGGATGCTCTACACAATAGACATAACCATCTATTTATACAGTTAATATTTAAGTTAAATATTATTTAATTGTATACTGACCATTAAATAACATTTATTACCTTTAATAAACCCAATAACACATAATAATAATTATATTATTATTATTTTGTGGTGAATGATAACTTGTTCAATAAAAAACATTATGTAACGATCTTGTTAATTAATATTTTTCACCAAACTCAGTCTTGGTATGTTCAAACTCCTCTAGTATTTATTGAACAACTGAATAAATACTCTATTCATAAATAAATATTTTATTCACAATCTAGTGAATAAATATTTATTAAAATATTCAATAAATAAAATAAATATTTTATTTACAAGCTGGAAAATAAATTTTTATTTAATTTATGCGATCAATATAAATTGAATAAATTTTTCCTCAGACTTGAGAATAATATTTATTATATTAATTAAAATCAAATATAATTTAATCGAGATCAATAGAAACACTTAGTATGTTACCTTATAGGATTCATTCTCATTAGTATTAGGTGGTATTTCCTAAAGTCTAAGATTACTGTCTAGAAATAGTTTAAGGCACCCAAGAGAAAGAACTCAATGTCACAATGTCGAAAAAAACATACTTATGCTCATTGTGTAATATAATCCCTTTTTCATAATATCTTATCAGTAAGGTTTCACATCTATTTCACCAACCTATATGCTCGATAAGTATTTCTTTGACTATATGAAATAAACATATCCTTACACCATGTCCATGGAATTTAATGTGATTATTTTATTCCAATCAAAGGTCTGAGATATCATCTTCTTTAAATATGGAAGGAAAAATTCCTTCCTCGACTTATTCATTAATGAAATGTCACTCGTGACACACCCAATGTATCCAAATTTCCCATGAACTGTTATTGTCATGGTTTATGAAATACATCTAAGTATATGAGTCGTAACTTGCATTAATAATAATCGTAAAGTTTAAGGACCATTACACATACTCGTAAATAGGGATATCTGGTGACACCGAAACATTCTGAATTCCTACCGATGGGTAAGTTCTCATAATATCCCATCTTGGAGATTACCAAGTTCAGGTATCGTGAGAAGAAGTCTTATATACTTATGATTACTCACACCTGATATTTTATATACTATGTGTCCCATTATAGTACATTATCCAACCACAAAACATTATTTTAGAATATTGTCATCGCACATCAATATAAATTGAATAATAAGTTTTATTAATATTGAATACATCGAATATACATGTAATAAAAGTACAAACATTTGGTCCCAGGACACCAACTCCAAAAAACTCCCACTTGGATTAGAGCCAACTGCTTATGACCTTTAGTCTGCTAGACCTCACAAGATAGTCATATTTATGATAAATTAATGATTTGGTCAAGGGTTCTATAAAATTATCTTCCATGAAAATATTGCTCATTGTAACTTCACCCCTCTGAGAAAAATACATTAAGATATTATACTTCCAAAGTATGTACTTCACCTACTGATGTGACCTTGGCTATTTTTCAAGATTCATTGTTGTAGAATTATCACAATAGAGTGTGATAGGATCTTTACTACTAGATACCACATAAATATCTTGGATGAAGTTTCACATCCATACTACTTATTTAGCTACCTTAGAATATGCAATATACTCAGACTCTACTGAAGAATCTGTAACCACAACCTTCTTTGAGTTATACAAGCTCAAAGCACCTCCATTAAAAATTAGATGTATCATGTTTGTGACTTCATGTCATCTTTATCAGTTTAGAAACTAGAGTATATATATCCTTTTATGACTACTGTAGAGACATTACCCCATAAATCCCAGAGATTATTTTTACTACCATTACATTGGTAAGATTACAAGAATCAAGTCCTGAAGGACCAATGAGTTTAGTATTATTGGTAAACCAGATAAATACATGAGTTTTTTATTATAAATGAATATACTAATTATAATATAATTTTTTTCTTTCAATGATATATTTATTCCATCTATAATATCCTTGCATATCTTTCTTATTACACTTAATAGAATCCTAGGGAAAGAAACAAAATAAGGGTGAGCTAAAATTCTTAGTAAGGGTCAAGTATAGTGGAAGCAATAATGAAACAATGAGAATAGTAAATATAGAAAGGTAATAACTAAATACACATTCCATGTAATAAATAAACTGATAAGAAAGTTCATAACCAGTATGAAATGGTAAATGACTGAAAACACATTGCATTTAACCAATAAATTGAGAATTAAATGCATCTATAGACTTTTTCATAGTGAAAATCACATAGATAATAAATACTAAATCAAAATTAAGGAAATGATTAATTATTAGACATAATTTATCAGGAACATGAAAACCTCTAATATCAAGATATATCCTCCAGATAGTTTAAAACTATAGGTAGAAACCTATTTAATTTGCGAAACTAATTTTTCTCATGAGAACCTGTCGATGTATCGAGGGGCTCTATAAATTCTGGGCTCCACCCATCACTGCACGTCTAAATCATTCTTTATATTGATAAATTGATTTTATTAATAGAAAATATGACTTATAAAATATTCATATTGAATAAATAATATGTATTTAACAATATTTCCCTAGATAATCAAATAACTATCAAAGTGAAAATTATATGTAAAAATGATATACGGTTTAGGAAATAAACATACCCATGATAAATGATATGGATAATTATAGTAAATTCAATGTTCTATGATCATAGTAAATTGAATGTTTCAAGGGGAATTAACAAAGGAATCAAGGAATTGAATCTCAATACTATCCTTGGACAAATAAATAATAAACCATATAGAGGAATAATAAGTATTGTATCAATAAAACATATTCCAAGTGGAGTAAAAAATAAAGGGTCATTATTTTTGATGAATGCTAATATTATAAAAAGATCTTTTAAAAACATTCTTGAGGAAAATAACCTTTTTATTTTGAAAAATATTTTGAAAATACTTTTCTTTGAAAATCGCTATTTAAAATATTTTCTTTAAAAAGTAACCTTTTAAACATGAAAGGGAATATTCAAAGAAATTATGAAGGCTAAATCTGTACAAGTGGTACATATAAAAAGAAAATTTCTTTTCCCTGGTAAAAAGGTAGGAAAAATTCCTTGTTCAGAAAGAGAAAAAAAGTTTCCTTAAAAAATATTTATAAAAGAAAAAAGGGTAAAAAATTATTTAATAAATCATTTTGTAAAGTTAAAAAAATTGAAAACATTTTTATAAAATAGGGTTTTTAGAAGAAAAAAAGTTCTTAGACTAAAGAGATAAATGAAGTTATGTTTTCTAAAAAATATTTTATAAAACATTTTGAGTGAAAAAGAGTGGTAAAATGGTACTATTACTTGAAATTTTTCATGAATAACTAGATGATAATAAAATTAAATGGTTTATTGAAAAATGATCCAATAATTTCCTTTAATGTAAATTTAAGTGTAAACAATCCCAAACAAAATTAGATTGTGAGGTAAACCATTGAAAAGCATATAATGTTGATGTGATAATCAATTGATAAATAGATTATTTGCGTCAAATTTAAATCCACATAAAAATTTTCAAATATAAAAATATATGGTAAAAATTTATTACTCACATAATCATAGAATATTAATGATAACAAGGAAGTAATATAACCCAAAGAAAATAAATTGGGTTATGAAACTCTTTTCCACTTGGTAACACTTAATTAAAATCCCATTTGATGAAATAATTCAATTTGAAACTAAAAATATTATGAATAATAAATTAATCATGATATTATAGGTCAAGTGTCATTATGTACACTGTATATAATAAATTAGGCGCACAATAATAAAATATGTCTCAAATAATGGAAATTGAGATAAAGTCCCATATTACTTGGTACCTTTTGAATTGGAAGACCAAAAGTAATAATCATCAAATGAAACATTTAAATACCATGAATATAAAATAACACATGATATATTATATCAAAAGGTATATTAGGTACACAACACATAATAAGTAATTGGTGTTAATGTTTTATGCCTCACGGAAAGAAAAGTGAGACAAGAATTTTTTACCTTGTGTTTCCTTTCAGGTGAACATCCTTTAACCGTCTATATAATGGTTGTAAACATGTAACTAACTTATAAAAATAACTATAATAACATTTATAATATCATATATAATCTTATTATAATATATTATTACCTTTTTGTTAATAATCTTTCATTATTTTCACTATTTTGGGTGTTAATGACCTCGTTTTTCGAGTTTGTTTTGACTTGTTATTTTTGTATTCTTGCATCGATCATGATTTAATCATCTATAGAATTTAAAACATGATTTAATTATAATATATATCCACTATATATTTATTTATAAACATAATTTTCATAATAATTCTCAACCCTGACCGGTGGTAAAGGAAAAATGAACGACAACGTTTTGAAAGGTGGTAGTTCATCATACACATAAAAAGTAAGTTTGTTACCCATTAGATGGAATTGTGTTTAATTATAGGTTGAATACTTATAATAAAAACATATAAGTATATTTAGGATACTTATTTTATTATATAATCATGGAATAATAATATTTTATGTGGTGGAGAAGTAAATAAAATTAAAGTGATCATTGAAGAATGTTACCTCACTTTCAGGTAAATCCTTTTGGTTTATAATAAAATACTTCATTGGTTATATTTATACAAAAATTGAGGCTTATATAAAGAGTGTAAGTATTTTGGTATATTATTTTATCATACTTTGGGTGAGAAAAATGGCTTGATAGGTGTGAATAAGTGGGAGGGGTGAGTGCCTTTTTATAGTGGAGGAGGAGTAGCATTCTTGTAAATTTTTTAAAAAGGAATTTATCCCAATTTTTTTCTATGAAAAGTGGCTCCAATAATGATAAAAATTCAATAAAATGTAGTATAGGGTATAAATATTAACATAAAATGGATTTTGGACAAGTTTATAGGTCATTCTGGCTCTTAAGTTTAAGGTTTAGTCTCTTGTTAAGCTAATTTTTCTCTTAATCACTTTCACTGATATTTTTTTTGTCAAAAACTAATTTTACATTATTATAAAATATATATTATGATGATTAAAAATATGGGATTAATTTTTCCAAATTATAATCACATAAGTGGAAGAAATTAATTTAAAATTAATCCCACAAATGGAACGATAATGCTGGTTTTTAGAGTAAAAATGTTCAAAAAATTTCTAAGTTATTATATCCAATTTTAAAGTGAAATTGATTAAAATGACCTAAATTGTATTAATAGATGTATTATTGATCTAATTTTACTTCTAAATAAATCAAAATCAAAATTTAACCTTATAAATTAATTAGAAGAAAACATAGTTTTGAATTAAAATTCAAAAAAAACACTATTCCTCAAAAAATAAAACCTCATAGAAAATACCAAAAATTAACCCTGACCTAATTTTGATGTTTTTTAAATAAATTTTATTTTTCCATATAAAATATATTAAATTTAAAAAAATTTATTTAAAATAGGTTCTCCATTAAAAGGCAATAAAATTTCCTTTTTAGATAAAAAAATTAGTATAAAACTGGATTTATTCTTATCTTATGCTTATCAAACCTATTGGATATATATAAAAACTATTTTAATGAATATAATTTATATATATATATATATATTTCATTAATTTTATCCACTAATAATAATTAATTTAATTTATTAGGATAAAACACCTTTGTGATCATAAAAATGTTTCCTTTATATTGGTTTTAAATTCATTTTTAATTAATTAGTAACCTATGAATTCATTTTATATTTTTATAAAAAAAATATTTTCATAATTTAGTTAATACTATTCATAACTTCTAATTTAACATCTAGTTTAAGTCTTACTATAGTAAATAATATAATAATAATAATATTTTTTTGTTCAGTAAAACTCGATCTTGTGTATAACATAGGTTATCAAAGAAACTCGTTGTTGTGTGTGACACAAGAAAACTCAGTATCTCATGTATTGAAAGATATATCATAGATTTAATTTATTTAAAATATTAAATATATTGTAAAGTCTTTGAATATTATATTCCCTTACATGTTTAGTGTTGTGTGTCATACACATTATCGAATACAATTTTCTTACTTTAGAATTTTGGGGTGTCGCAACTACTTCCTCGTATCCTCCATAAACCAGAAACATATCCTTAGTACACCTCATATAATTAAAGATAGTATTGAATTTCATCCAACAGTGATCACTTGGATTATCTTGATATCTTCCTACTGGACTTAATACATAGGTGACATCTAGCCTAGTACATAGCATAGCATACATGACTGAACCAATTGTGGATGCGTATAGAATAATTTTCATTGTGTTTCTTTCCTCATGTGTATGAGGACACATTTTCCTATAGAGATTAACAACATGTGACATTGGAAACAATCCCCTCTTGGATTTTTTCATATTGAATCTCTTCATTATCTTTTCAATGTGTGTACATTGACATAGGTCGAACAACCTATTAGATCTATCATGGTGGATCTTGATCCCTAGAATATATGATACCTCACCCAAGTCCTTTGTAGAGATGAATTTATTCAAGCACACCTTAACAGACTGTAAGACTATTATTTCATTTCAATGAGTAATATGTCATCAAAAAATACTATTAAGAAAATGACTGCACTCTCACTAAACCATTTATAGACACACAGTTCTTATTCATTATTTATAAAACCAAATTTCATTATGGACTCATCAAAATGAATGTTCATTTAACTAGATGATTTCTTTAATCCATAAATGTATCTTTGCAACTTGTATATCTTGTTGGAATCCTTTTAAGTCAAAAACCCTTTGGGTTGTTTCATATAGACATATTCTCTAAGGTTCCCATTAAAGAAGGTTGTTTTTGACATCCATTTTCTAAATATCATAATCATGGAAAGTCGCAATAGAAAGTAGAATTTTGATGGATTTCATCATTACAACTGTTGAAAAGGTTTTGTAATAGTCAATTAATTGATACTATTTAAACCCTTTTGTAACCAGTTGCACCTTATAATTACTTACTTGTCCTTGCATTTCCAGTTTCTTCTTGAATATCCATTTTCAACCAATGGGATTTAAATCTATTGGAGGGTCTACTAAAATACAGACTTGGTTTTGGTATATGGAATCTATTTCAGAATTTGTGGCTTCTTGCCACTTGGAAACATATGTTCCACTTAGTGGTTACTTGTAGGTCAGATGATCATTATTATAAACTATAATGAGCCACCATCCTTGGTGACTAGAAAACCATATTGTTCTGGTTCTCTAACCTCTCTAGTACACCTACATAGTAATTGAGTCTCTAGAACAATTTCTTCTTCCACAGGGATTTGTGGAATTTTTTTCATATGCCAATGCTTGTATATCTTGATCCTGGAATTAATAAAAGTCCATATCACTCCCACTATATCTTTTATATATGAGATCCTCCTCTAGAAATGTAATACGTCTGTCAACCACAACCTTTTTGTATGAAAAAATTTATAGGTAGTGTCACGTTGTTTCTTTAGGATATCCTATAAGGATACTCTTTTTTCCTCAGTTTTCTATATTTTTACCTAAATAGGCCTTAAAAAATGATTTGTAACCCCACACATGTAAGTCATAAAACATGGGTTTCATTCCATTCCATAATTAGTATGTCATACCATCGGTTCCTTTAGTTGTAACTGAATTTAGTATGTATTTTGTTGTTTGTAATGTGTATCCACAAAATGATAATGAAATAATCTCATGACTCTTCATTGATACCACCATGTCTAACAAGGTGTGGTTCCTCATTTGTTTTACACCATTCCAATAAGGCATATAAAGAGAAGTGAGTTGCGATAAAATCCCAAACTCCCATAAATAATCAATGAAGTCTTGGTTAATATATTCTCCACTATGGTCTGAGTGAAGTTTCTTAATATTCTTACCATGATGGTTCTAAATTTCATTATTTTATTCCTTTAATTTATCAAAATAATCCAAATTATACCTCATGAAGTATAAATATCCATATATACTAAAATCATCAGTAAAAGTTATGAAGTATGTGTACCCACCCCTTTCCTTAATGGGAAATGGTCTATACATATCGGTATGAACTAATTAAATAAGATCTTTAGCACTTTCACCTTTACCACTAAATGGGGCTGTGGTCATTTTTTCTTGTAAAAATATGTGACATACACCAAGTGGTTTTAGTTTGAAAGTATCTAAATATCTATCTTTATGTAATTTAGTCAAGCGCTTTTCATTTACATAACTTGGTCAGTGATTCCAAAGTTGGGTCTGGTATGAGTCATGTGAAGTAACTTCGTTATCGATTTCCATTATTTGGTTCATATAATCCAACACATAAAGACTATTATTTAAATGTGTCTTACCATAAAAAATTATATCTTTATAAAAGAAGAAAATTTTACTCCCAAATTTGAAAATAAATTCATTTATATCCAGTATGTATATAGAAATAATGTTTCAAGTAATTGAATGCACATACTAATAATCCTTCAAAACCAAGATCATTTTGGTCAGCAATGTGATTTGGTAGTCCCTGATAGCTACAGAATCAAGTTTAGCTATGTTGATTTCTCTAGGATCTACCTCTCATCGATGAATATTTTTTAATCTACTTGGTTCCTATATTTGAATACATATGTGAGCACTAAATGTTGTATCTAATACCCAATTTGTAGAAAAAAATGAGTAGTTATTCTTGATTATATGAGGCCCAACTGGGGAACCCTCTCTAAGATTTCTCTGAAAGAGTGGCTTGGAAATCTCAAACCATTACTATATATCCCTATCCTGATAAAGACCATGGAGTTTCTCAAGCATGCTATATGAATCCATGTTTTCATTAGACTTCATCAGTTCACTAAAATTGATTAAAACATCAAATATTGAACATTGACAACATCGCTCAAATGTTTTTCATAGAAAAGGAACTCTTCATCACTTTCTTATTTAGCAGGCGAATCAGGCATTGAGGATTCTATAACATAATATTTCTATTCATGGAATAGCATAACTCAAAGGCGTCTAAACCTCTCCTAGAAGTTACTTCCGGTTAGGAGGTTATCATTATTAAATATTGATCATAGGGATAGTGTGGATGATAAAATTTTCATTTTATTCTACAATTAAAAAAAATATTATTAGTATTTTCCTGATTACAAAATAAGTAAGATATGATAAATTAAAAAAAAAATTATTTATTAAATCTCCCACTATTTTATTAAGTCTCAATATCTCTCAACATTAAACTTAGAATGTATAGTTTCTTTAACATTCTAGCATCAAGGATACCTATTACTTTTCTTAATGATCCAAACTTTAGCCATGAAACTGATAATAAATTAATTAGGTAGGTGGTCTTTCTAGCTATGGAATTGAAGCTCCTTGATCCGTTGAGTAGATTCCCCTATCCTGCAATCCTAAATTGGATTTCCTCAACACTTGCCTCTAAATTTTTATTAATAGACTTTGGCCATTAAACTCAATATAATTTTGGTTAAGTCAACCCAAAACTATCATGAGAACTCCCCGATAAAATTAAGTGTCAAAAATTTGTCCATGTACTACACTTAGTTATATGGTTTCATTCCCAATCAAGTAGTGTAAGTATTAGTCTAACTTAATATTTAATTAATGTATTTTAATTTATTATGCATAAATTTTATATTTTTTTATCCTTTACATATCTTATTAATATTAAGTGGATGTTACATAATTAATCAACCATGTTGGATAAAACATTTACACAATTTGTTTATTTAATTTCCTTCTTTTCACATTAATTCATTTATTTATATGATCACGGACTTGCATCCATAAAATAAATAATTACATAGATAGAAATAATTAATTAATTAATTAACTCATTCATAAGTTTTATCAAATGGTTGATTTAATGAACTAACATTAAATCAATATTCAACCTAGAGGAAATAACTCATATTCCTGGTCTTGGCATGAGTTACAACATTCCACCTATCCACCTATGTGTCACTTGGGTTGGCATCATTATGGTTCCATGTTGAACCACCTCCATGCACCTTGGGATTCTCCATTAATTACAAATATTTATTAATCACACATAGGTGAGGGGAACTAAAGGATTAGTTAAAGAGGATTACATAAATATCCTTATACACATAGGTCATACATAATAATGGAGGGGGGTGACTCACAGTCTATTATTTAATTTAATATTAAATAATTTAAAACTCATTCAATAAATTAAATTAAAACATATAACACATAAGCAGGTCTCGTTCAAGCTCATTAATGGTCACACATGCAACGAATATGCAAAATTAAATGAATAGCATTCATTTCTTTATTCGTTGTCTTGTTATTTAAGATAAAATCACTTAAATTAATTAATTAATTCCCTTTCATCTTAATGATCGTATGAATTTATTTGTAGATACCCATAATTAATGGCATTCATGGAAAATAAACGGCAGAACTAATAATGACATATTTAATTACAATAAATTAATTAAGCATTTAAAATTATTTAAACCCATTATTAAATTATCAAACACACAATGGTGTTCCAATCAATAAAATAAGGTTTTAATGCTACAATTTTCAAATTTAATGTAATTTTAATTTTTTTCCATTAATGGGATACTACACGGAGTGTAAATCCAGCTACACGCTACGTACCTAGGTTATCATATATCCAAGTCACACGTCTAAATATTTTGCGTGTTAACTCAGCCATACTACACTGTATTTAAATTCCAACTACACACTCTATATCTGCTTTTCGTGTGCCAGGTTGGCCCGATCAACACGTGATGTGAAATAAAAGTACCATGTATAATTAATTTCTTGGTGAATCTAGATACAATGTGCACGGGTATATAGAATATTCTCTGGTTGCACGTCGTGTAACCTAGTTTTACCAGCTAAAGATTTGGTACTTCCTAATGGCATCTCTGGTCATTATTCATTTGTTCTTAAACCATGAATAAAATTAAACACTAAAAGAACATAGTTAATATGTAGATAAAAAGTTAATTCAAATCAGATTAAATAATGAATAACATGAAATAAAAATCTAACCACAATTATGTGTGGATCAACGATCAAATATATAATTATAAATTTAAATGTGACTACTCTGATACCACTTAATGGTTTTGGTCATAGAGGAAGCATACGCAGGTGGGTGATATATTAAAATTTATTTTAATAATCATTTCCCAAAACCAAAAGCGAGGATATTTCACATCAAATTTATAATTAATTTATTTAATATTTGAAGAAATAAATACTTGGGATTAAAAAATTTCTTCATTGGTGAATGTTGATCGTTCAAAAATTCCCTTTCATATTACCTTCATTATGCTGTGATAATCCAAGGATATAATCCTTCTAACGATGATCCACATATGCTCCTATGATCTCCAAGAAAAACCACTTTATCTCTGGGTGCTAGCGTAGTGAGTTGAATGTCTTACATTGTTCATTCTTGATCGCTTGTTCTTCAGTCTTGAAAAAATATCTCTTTCACTTCTCGTTCTTGAGAGGGAGAGAGAAGGAGGAGTTGAGAGAGAATTCTTTGTGCATAATAATTCTCTATTCTTGATTTTTGGATGCTCTATACAATATACACAGTCTTCTATTTATAGAGTTAGGATTTTAAGTTAAAATATTATTTAATTGCATATCATCCATTAAATAAAATTTATTACCTTTAATAAACCCCATGAAACATAATAATAATTATATTATTATTACTTTGTGGTGTGCACCAACTTGCGCAATAAAAAATATTATATAACATTCTTGTCAATTAATATTTTTCACCGGACTCAGTTTTGGTCCATTCCAACTCCTCTAGTATTTATTGAAAAACCGGATAAATATTTTATTCATAAATAAAAATTTTCTTCACAATCTAGTGAATAAATATTTATTAAAATATTCAATAAATAAAAAAAATATTTTATTCACAAGACGGAGAACAAATATTTATTTAATTTATGTGATCAATATAACTTGAATAGAATTATTCCTCAGACTTGAGAATAATATTTATTCCATTAATTAAACTCAAATATAATTTAATCGAGATCAATATAAACACTTAGTGTGTGTCCCTCTAGGATTATTTCTCATTGGAATTAGGAAGGTATTCCTAAAGTATAAGATTACTATTTAGCAATAGGTTAAGGCACCCAAGAGAAATAATTTAATGTCATAACATCAAAAACCACATACAAATGATCAATGTGTAATATAATCCCTTTTTCACAATAACTCATCAACCAAATTGTACATCTATTTCACTAACCTATATGCTCGATATTTCTTTCTTTGACTTTCTGAAATAAACACATCATTAGACCATGGCTATGGAATTTAATGTGACGATTATATTCCAATCAAAGGGCTGAGATATTAGCTTCAATAAATATGGAAGTGACAAATCCTTACTTGACTTATTCATTAATAACATGTCACTCGTAATGCACCCAATGTATCCAACTTATCTATGAACTCTTATGGTCATGTTTTATGAAATACATCTAAGTATGTGAGTTGTAACATGCATTAATAATAATATTAAAGTCTAAGGACCATCACACACACTCATAAATAGGAATATCTAATGAAACCAAAACATTTGAAATTCCTACTAGTGGGTATATTCTCATAATATCCCATCTTAGAGATTATCAACTGATAAATTCAAGAGAATAATCCTTATCTTCTTATGAGTACTGACACCTGACAATATATGTATTTTGTGTCTCATCATAGTATATTATCCAACTGCAAAACATTATTTCAGAATATCATCATAGAACATCAAGGTTCTCATCATAACAAGGAACTTATATGACTTTATTAATGTGATGTATAATCTAGGACATTATTACATTATATTAATTAATAAAAACAAACAATATATAATAATAAGTTTTATTAATATTCAGTACATCAAATATACATGTAATCAAAGTACAAACAGTCAGTCCTGGGACAGCAACTCCTATATGGAGTGGTCATGAAAATGATTCAATAAATGTATGGGTGATTACCATTATGTTTTTTTGGCATTAAACTAGTAATAGATGAGTGTGGACTGATTTCATCGAATGAATCCCTCTCAAATATAATAAACTGAAATTATAAAAAAAAATAAACCAATCTACCCCTAACAATAACCTAGGATCAACCCATTCCCATAAATTTAATTCACTTATTTATTTATTGTTCTAGTTTTACAACTAAATCATACCCCAAATTTGGAAACTTATATCCAAAACAAATCTATATAATGTATTTGTATATATGTTTTTTCTTAGGTCTTTGAGGATTCAACAACCCAAGATAAACTATAAGCAACTGCTTAACCCTAAACTTGGGTAAATTTGGGTGAGACCAAATTTTGGAATCATTTTCAGGGACCCAAGTATGTATCCTTGTATATAAAAATTATATTATCACCCCATTTCTCTATTCCCATCCTGTTTTTATTATCATTTCCCCTTCCTTTTATTTATCTCTTTTCTTCGAACATGTCCACCTATACCCATAACCAATCAAACCATCTAGTTAGGGTGGATAGTTTGAGGTTTGGGGAGTCAAGCACACCTCAGGGTCTCTTTAAATTAGATACTAATATTACAAAGACTCCAAATTTTAAAATTGGCTCTATTAAAATGGAGGGTATTCCATGAAACTATATCATTGACCCAAGCAAGAACAAAAATGGAAACCCAAATATGGTAGCCCCAAACGTGGGGGATGTGGTCGATCAAACCGTGAATGACTACCTTACACCTACCCAATACACCCTCGTGAATAAGAAATTTTTCCCTAAGTTATTCTAATTATGTCACCAATACCCATTTTCTAAACTACCTTCCAACCTTTTTTGGGATAGAGTTAGAAATTTCTTACCTTCATATCAAGGAATTCAATTACATTATTAAAACCATGCCCCCCCCCAATAAATTGAATCAGCAAAGATGATTATATTTTCTTTTTCACTAAATGATTAAGCTAATAATTGATTAAAAAATATTAGACCAACATCCACCCATTCATAGGACCAATTAAAAATATAATTCTACAAAAACAAACTTCCCCCATCGCAAAAAAAATCACTTAAAAATATTATTTAAATATTTATTGAAAAATATGGGGATTCATTTTATGAAACATGGGAAATGTTCAAATACACACTAAACATGATACTTCACAATTTATTTTCAATCCCATAATAAGTTCAAATATTTTATGAAAGTTTAAGGACAAAAAATAAACAGTTCATTAACATGATGTGTAATATAACCTTTATAAAAATCTCTAAATGATGCTTATGAGTATCTAGAAAGTATTGATGAACATAAAAAAACATGGGTAACCTCATCCTATTATAAGAATCCTCAAAAATATAGTGGGATGAACACTCTTAGGGATGAAGAAACCCTAGGTATAAACTTACTACCCTCACTAGGAAGGTCAAGGAGATCGATCTTAGGAAAGTCCATGAAATTAAAATAGTTGACCCTACTTAAACAATTTTTGACAAACATGACTACAAGACTGGAAACTTCCTAGAAATTCCTTTCATAAAGGATTTTCTTCTAGGAGTTCCACCAATGGAGTTCAATTATTTGAACTTTTAGAAGACATGGTACTAAAACACTTTCAATCCAAGGTACAATGACCATCTAAGATTCCATTGTAAAGATAACCAAAAACCCATTTATCCACAAGGACTAAATCCATACCCTCCATAGAATTTTCTAACCCATAATCAGTTCTAATAAAAACAAGTCCAATACCAACTTCCCCAATTCTGATTATAATAATCTATAA
Organism: Viscum album; assembly: GCA_963277665.1. Taxonomy (NCBI): domain Eukaryota; kingdom Viridiplantae; phylum Streptophyta; class Magnoliopsida; order Santalales; family Viscaceae; genus Viscum; species Viscum album. The sequence goes on along the minus strand of OY728141.1, from coordinate 508,620,987 downwards.
AATAGTAAATTCAAAAGCACATCCATCAACTTAAATACCCACTTGAGATAAACCAACCATCTCAAACCCTTCCCAATAATTCCCTCTCCCATTACTTGAAAAATTGTGAAAAAATGGAAAAAATGAATTCTGAGGTGTCATCTTTAAAATGAATTAATAACCATTAAAACTGGAAAGGCACCTGTTCCTACTTAGGTTATACCTTCACCAAGAATATGGGAGGAATCTAGTATCACACAATATTCTATTGAAAAAATCAAAGTAGGGACGTTCTTAATAAGTGGTAAATTCATTGATAAACCTGAATAAAACAATCAAAAATCATTTAAATCTTCAATATATTATGATAATGATGAATAAAAACCCTTTAAATATAAAAAATATAATGAGAATTTAGAGAAACCCACGCATTCCCAAATAATACAGTGACCAACTCCATTCCCTCAACACATGAGAGGCAAATAAAAACCTAAACTAAATGAAACATTGAGGGAAATTTTCTCATAAGTTAATTTGAACATACCCCTTATTGGTGAAATAAAAACCATACTTTCATACTTCAAGTACCTGAAGGACCTATGAACATTAAAAAGGAATCTTTAACACATAAACATTAGTCATTATAGCTAATAATATGAGCAAAAAAATCCAGAGAACCATGCATCCTAAGTTAAAAGAGCTAGGATTTACATACATCAATGTTGAACTATGAGAGAGAAAATTCTCAAGGCCTTATGTGATCAAGGATCTGGTGTAAACCTCATTACATATGTAGTGTATTTTCAGTTAAAGCTCGAATAACTCCAACCCACATTTTCACTCTTAAAATTTCTAATCATAGTGTTATGATTCATAAGGGGATATTAAGGGATGTTATAGTGAAAATTGAGAGCTTAATATACCATACCAAATTAATTTTCCCCAAAAATCATCCAAACATAGGAACAAGGGATAAAACTCTAATCATCCATGGTCATCCCTTCCTAGAAACAATCAACTATGTCATCTAGGTAAGGAATGGCAACATGACCATAACCATTAGAAACATAATCCTTGATCTAATAATATACAATAAAAACTCTCAAATTAGGGATAATGAGGAGTTTTATTAGGTGAATTGGATAGGTAGTGTTGATTGTAAAACTTATGAATATTAATGATTTATTGAAGGATGTTTCCTTCAAGATGAGATTTATTTTCCTTTTTTTAATGAGGTAAATTATTCCACTTGGATTAAATATCTTTAAAATAGGTTCTATAATGATTTATTAGGATTGAAACTCAATTAAACCTTTGTAGAAATCAAAAATTCCAAGTAAATAACCATTATTGACTATAATATGGACAATTTTTTGGTTGAATCATCTGTTCAAAAGGAACTAGTTCTTTCAAAAAATATATAAAAAAGAAAATGAGTTTGATCCAAAGTCCTAACTTTCTTCTAAAAATTTTAACCAACCTGATACTAAATTCATGGTCCTACAATCCTCACTTAATTATTATTCCAAATTAAAAATTCAAAAAAATTGAATCAGGTGTAACAACCCGGACCCAGCCAGCCACCCAAACAGTGTCGAACGGGTCGGGTTTCACTACCTTAGGCGCACCTCCCCTGAACGCCAAAGGCTGCCGACTAGCAGAGAGGGTCTGAATAGGTATAGTGGGGAGGCTATACCCTCTCGGAGGATAATAGTAATGGTACTGGTCTGATTATAACAGTAGAGATGCAGCAGAAATAAATGACTCAGCAGACTCGAACCAGACCCGCATAGCGGAAACACATTCAATAATAATAAATAGCGGAAGCAATATAGAAACAACAGTAGTGGAAAGTAAACAGAACATCATGCCAGCAATCAACTGCAATAACTGCTAAAACAACCAAGCATGCATCCAAGCAATTCATACAATCAATATATATATAATGGCGCCAATGTCTAACCAGCAGTAGCTACAATATAAAGTAAACATGTTGATGCAAGAAAAAGAATACTAAACAAGTAACTCCAGTACAACACGACCTCAAGGTCCATGCCAGTCTACATGTCAACAGCACTAAAATCCAGCTCCTGAGGCTGACCCTCTACCTGCACGCAATTTCATAAAGTCTACACACATCCCAAAGGGCCTGTGTAGGGTGTGAGACAAGTCTCAGTAGGATACCACCCAGAGGTTCATACCTAATATAAGTGTCTAGGCAGACATGCTTAAATAAGAAAAATAGTAATAGTGCAATGACCAAAAGTAAACAAAGACTTCACTAGTGCTCAGAAGCCACCAGGGAGTGTCACCTGCTTCGGCCAATGTCGGAATCTCTAGTCTGTAGCCCACCACCTCATGCCACCTGACACCATGTGTATCAAGTATCGACATCTCTAAGGCACACCCAACCGTCATAACCCAGCTCAAAATCTCAACCTGCCCATGGAACACATCCGGAGGAACAGCGATACCTGTCCTCAAATAGTAACCAGAGGGACAGCGATGTCTGCCCTCAAATCATGGAGAGCCTCTGCCCCCAACCTGACCACCTCAAAGCTGACTCCCGAAGGCTCCTCACCTTCCACGTGGCTTCCTATAGAAAGCACCCCCAAACCAAAATACCTAACCGAAACTATCGGGGTCCTCTACCCAGTGAGTGGTCGTACCACCTCATCTCAGAGTCTATCTGTGTGCACACTACTCAAAAGTACCCGGTGACCGGTAATCACCTCATTATGTCCCAAGCCATAACACATCTAACACCTCGTGTCCTTGCGAACCTATCGCTCAAGTCTGATGGCCTCGCCATCCAAGTAACCTGGGCCAAGCCCAACCTGATAGTCCAACTGCCTCAACCGACGTCCATGATGCCCAATCCTGTGGTAGCAACCACCCAGCGTAACCCAAGCCAAATCCCCAACCTGTGATCCTCATAACTCAACAAATATCCAGGCCACTCCTAACACAACGAGCAGTTCAACACAGATAATATCACACATTGCATAACTATACTCAAGAATTACTTGAAACATGAAATTACTAAATAATTAATTGCACTAACTTACGCCAATCCATACCAGCACCTAAGGTCTTAAAGGACTTAAACAATTACTAGAATTCTTTAACAAATCAAACTCAACAGTTTAATCCAACAGCAACAAAAGCAGTTTAAAATCTTCAGTTTAAATAATGGTCCAAATCATACGCATTTTGGAACCCCTGGCCGAATTTCCCCAAACGAACCATGACCTCTCACCCAACCTTGCTCTAGCACAACAAGGGTCAGGGAATACCCAGAGGCATTCCACAATGCAGATAATTAATTAACAACAAATAAACAGGGTTTCGCTCAACACCTGATGTCTCTCCCATAGGTCGCAACCCCAAATTTTCTACAAAAACACGAAAAAGGTATGAACCACCCACCTCGTACTCGTACGATGACAGTCCTTTGATTTCAGCCTCTTAATTAGACTGAGTCGCGGTAGATCGGCGTTTCTGTCAAATCCGGAAATTTCGTTCGGATGGAATCTGCAGAGGAATAGGTGGGGGATAAAAGACGAAGAAGGGTGTGCGGGGTTAGCCTTTCTGATGCAGTCCCGCTGCCACTGACGGATCAAAGAATGGAGGTCGTACGGAGATTCTGGAAGGGTTTGAGTTTTCGTGGTTTCTCGGACGAACTGTTCGTCCAAAGGGGAAGAATAAGGGACTTCTGGGAATGAGACGCGTCGGCGTCTCGATCACTCAAATAAAAATAAAAGTACACAGCATCTATTTCCAAAGTACACACCGTGTAAATGTGTTTCTGTACTCCGACTTAAGCGGAATCCAGCACACGGCCTGGACCGTGTACATGGTCAACACACAGCTAGGGTCTCGGCCGCTACACGGAACAAAGGCACACGGCGTGTCAAGGAAGGCTACATGCCGTGTAGATAGAAATTTACACCTGGGAACCACACGACATGTACTTGCCCTCGCACGGGTAAGGGATACATGGTTTGTCTATAAATACACACTGTGTAGTGAGAAACTTCTACACGGTCTTCACACGGCATGTACTCGACGAGCACACGGCCGGTTACTCGGGTAACTTATACATGGTGTGTACTTAAAGTATATGGCGTGTAGTCTGGAAATTTCTAGAAACTGCCCAGATTTTCCAGACTTCTCAAAAACTAGTCAAAAAGTTTAAACAGGGTCGGAATTTGACCCGTTTCTAAAAACTCGGGTTCTTACAAACTCCCCACCTTAACGTAGCTCATCCTCGAGCTATCGAACAAAACCAGGAGATGGTACCAAACACGCCCACCCTGGTTAAACAACCCGGACTACCCTGGTCTCAAGGGATACTCACCTTAGGAATTGCCTACTCTGTCTCAACCTGAAAAAAGATCAAAGCAATCAAATAATCAAGCAAGTCCCAACAACCTATTTCCCGAACCCATGTTCCTCCCGTGATGCATCATCACCCCTGCACCTCCTTGGTGCCCACGTGTCGCTTCTGACACCCAACGTAACCCTCACCACATCGGTGTCCGCCTCTCTGATGTCCTACATCTAATAGATGCTCAAATAAAACCTGGTTCCATGAACCTCAAGTAACCCGCATCCACGATGCCCCGATGCCCACGGCGCCTCAAGTAACCTGCATCCTTGATGCTTCTGATGCCACGCATCTCAAATATAAAATATATAATTCATATGATATGATGTCAATCCCACTAACTAGTCTCTAGCTAGTCCACAAGTAACCTGTGCAACTCGTGTACTCAACCAGACACGCCTCAAGAGGCCATTCCAAAATAAAGAAAAGAAACTCATGGCCACACCCACGGTGTACCTACCACCGTCGTCGGATCTCCAGCCTGCTCAATCCCTAGCAGCTCCATAGTGTGCACCAGGACTGAAACACGGCTTCCCGATGTCTGACCTCCCTGCGATGTTGCTCCAGTCACCGGCCACTAACCCCTCAACTGGATCCCATTATCCATGTCACATCCTCCGCGTGCAGCTGAACCTTGACTACCCTCTCCTAGTACCGATCATGAGCCAACACCTGACGTCATAGTCTGTCCTGGTCCCTGTCTGTCGGCTGTCTGAGATAGCTGCCTGCAAAATCTCTCCAGATGTCTGACCTGTCCACATGTCTGGCACTCCTTCGGGGGCCTATCGCACTGAGCCTGAACATGTCCCGGTTGTCCACACTAAAAGAAAACCACCGCTGAACTGCCACGGGGTGGTCTAGCTGAGTCCTTGGCCTACCCGCCCTGCTGGAACTCATCTCTCCCTCGCTTCCTCCTATCCGGATCGTCACCTGAAACTGTCACCCTGCCAAAATGAGATTTCTCTCTCTTGTTGCCCTCATCTATGAGCGCCTGTTTCACCTCCTCAGAGAAGTAACCCAGCCTGAAGATGTTTACCTGAACCCGAATGGCGTGTCGCAAGCCATCCTCAAAGCGTCTCACCCTAGCTATGTCATCGCTCACCATACCAGGTGAAAAACAGGACAAATCTATGGAGGTAGCTATGTAGTCCATCATGGACATATCTCCCTGCTGAAGACTCAAGAACTCTCGAGCTCTCTCCACCCTCAGCGTCTCCGGATAAAAGTGCTTAAAGAACCTATCCTCGAAGTCCTTCCAAGCGAGTTCCTTGGGCCTACGAGCCTGTACCTGTACGTCCCACCAACGCTTTGTTGGTCCTCTTAGCATATATGTCGCCAACTTGACCCTCCGCCCTAGAGGCGTCTCCAGCTACTCGAAGATCATCTGCATGCTCTCTATCCAGTTCTCTACCGCCTGAGGACCACCCTCACCCTGAAAAAGCGACAGGTGCTGCGACTGGAACTCTCGCGTTAGATATGCCATGGAAGGCTCTACACCCTGCATGCCTCTGTCAATCCCCTGTAAGATGCGTACCAGGCTAGCTTGGAGCTGGTCATCAAGCCATGGTCCGAACCCCGCCAAACTTGGCTGCTGCCCTACCTGCACTGGATCCTGAACCTGATCCTATCCCTAAGAATGTACCTGCGGCTCATGCTCTGTTTGCACCAGATTCTGAACCTGGTCCTACGGTAATGTATTATCTCCTGCCTGACGCTCCATCGAGTCGTGAAGAAGTAACCCACTAAATACCATAAATGGTCAGACAGCCCATATATATACATAACAACATGTTCTACACAGATAAGGAAAGTAGTAAAAGGTAGTGCATAACAAATACCCTTACTCCTCCTCACTACAACCCATGCCCCATGGCATCCCGGCCTCATGGCCTCCTTACCCGCCCTCAACAGAGCCAAGTATCAATAGTACCTCAGGCCATGCCCGTCCTGAAAACCAATGTTGCCTCAAACCCGATGACCAAGTCGCCCAATCTTGACAGTTACACTGCCTCACTCATAGTACCTGCCTGCTCTCATAAGATCCAGACCCAATTATCCTGCACATGCAAATCTACAAAATAAAAGGCATGGCATACACATTTGAAATAAACAAGAAATTATATCAAGAGTTTCACCTATTCACATTTTAGAGCATACATAGCATGACAATTGATTTTATTCACATGGTATTATCACTTCACAAATCATACGTGCGGTTATGAAATTGAAATACCCTAAAATGTGCCTATCAAAAGCCAATAAAGCAACCCTTTCCATACCGGAAAAGTTTTACATATCATAATCAATAACATCGCACAATAAGTGAGCCACCGAGGTGGAAATCATATCAACTTTAATCTGAGAAAAAAGCAAATAGCAATTCCCGCCCCCAGCAACTCAATCCATCCCTCGTACATGGGGCTGCAGGAACCCAAGCACAAGTTCAAAAATCAAGTTCCAACAACAACCTATCTCCAGCCTACCATATCCCAAATAGTAAAACCAGCAGAAATAAAAAGAGAAGTCTCAAACTCATTAGTAGCCATCAAAGTAATGCTACTAAATCCTTGTCAAAACCTCCCCTCTGATACCAATTTGTAACAACCCAGACCCGGTCAGTCACCCGAACAGTGCCGAATGGGTTAGGTGTCACTACCTTAGGCGCACCTCCCATGAATGCCAAAGGCTGCCGACTAGCAGTGAGGGTCTGAATAGGTATAGTGGGGAGGCTATACCCTCTCGGAGGATAATAGTAATGGTACTAGTCTGATTATAACAATAGAGATGAAGTGGAAATAAATGAATCAGCAGACTCGAACCAGGCCCGCATAGCGGAAACACATTCAATAAAAATAAACAGCGGAAGCAATATAGAAACAACAGCAGCGGAAAGTAAATATAACATCATTCTAGCAATCAACTTTAATAACTGTTAAAACAACCAAGCATGCATCCAAGTAAGTCATACAATCAATATATATATAATCGCGCCAATGGATAACTATCAATAGCTACAATATAAAGTAAACATATTAACGCAAGAAAAAGAATACTAAACAAGTAACTCCAGTACGGAACGACCTCAAGGTCCATGCCAGTCTCCATGTCAACAGCACTAAAGTCCAGCTCCTGAGGCTGACCCTCTACCTACACGCAATTTCATAAATTCTACACAAGTCCCAAAGGGCTCGTGTAGGGTGTAAGACAAGTCTCAGTAGGATACCACCCAGAGGTACGTACCTAATATAAGTGTTTAGGCAGACATGCTTAAATAAGAAAAATAGTAACAGTGCAATTCCCAAAAGTAAACAAAGACTTCACTGGTGCTCAGCAGCCACCAGGGAGTGTCACCTGCTTCGGCCAATGCCGGAATCTCTTGTCTATAGCCCGAAACCTTGTGCCACCTGACACCATGTGTCTTAAGTATCGACGTACCGAAGGCATGACCAACCGTCATAACCCAACTCAAAATCTCAACCTGCCCATGGCACACATCTGGAGGAACAATGATACATGTCCTCAAATAGTAACCAGAGGGACAGCGATGTCTACCCTCAAATCACGGTGAGCCTCTTCCCCCAACCTGACTGCCTCAAAGCTATCTCCCGAAGGATCCTCACCTTCCACGTGGCTTCCTATGGAAAGTACCCCAAAACCAAAATACCTAACTGCAACTATCGGAGGCCTCTACCCAGCGAGTTGTTGTACCACCTCATCTCGGAGTATCTCTGTGTGCACATGACTCAAAATTACCCGGTGACCGATAATCACCTCATTATGTCCCAAGCCACAACATCTCTAACACCTCGTGTCCCTGCAAACTTGTCGTTCAAGTCTGATGGCCTCGCCATCCAAGTAACCCGGGTCAAGCCCAACCTGACAGTCCAACTTCCTCAACCGATGTCCATGATGCCTAATCCCATGGTAGAAACCACCCAGCGTAACTCGAGCCAAATCCCCAACCCGTGATACTCATCACTCAACAAATATCCGGGCCACTCCCAACATAAAGAGAAGTTCAACACAGATAATATCACACATTGCATAACTATACTCAAGAATTACTTGATACAGGAAATTACTAAACAATTAAATGCACTAACTTACTCCAATCCATACCAGCACCTAAGGTCTTCAATGACTTAAAAAATTACTAGCATGCTTTAACAAATCAAACTCAACAGTTTAATCCGACAGCAACAAAAGAAGTCTAAAATCTACAGTTTAAATACTGGTCCAAATCATACGCATTTCGGCACCCCCAGCTGAATTGCCCCAAATGAGCCATGACCTCTCACCCGACCTTGCTCTAGCACAACTAGGGTCAGGAAATACCCAGAGGCATTCCACAATGCAGATAATTAATTAACAACAAATAAACATGGTTTCGCTCAACACCCAACATCGCGCCCGAAGGTCGAAACCCCAAATTGTCTATGAAAACATGAAAGAAGGTATGCACCACCCACCTCGTACTCGTACGATGACACTCCTTTTATTTCAGCCTCTGAATTGGACTGAGTCGTGGTAGATCTGTGTTTCCGTCAAATCCAGCAATTATATTCAGATGGAATCTGCGGAGGAACAGGTGAGGGATCAAAGACGAAGAAGGGTGCACGGGGTTAGCCTTTCCGATGCGGTCCTGTTTCCACTGACGGATCGAAGAACGGAGGTCGTATGGAGATTCTGGAAGGGTTTTAGTTTTCGTGGTTTCTCGGACAAATTGTTCGTCCAAAGGGGAAGAAGAAGGGACTTCTGGGAATGAGACGCGACGGTGTCTCAATCGCTCAAATAAAAATAAAAGTACACGGTATGTATTTCCAAAGTACACGTCATGTAGATGTGTTTCCGTACTCCGACTTAAGCGGAGTCCAACACATGTTCTGGACCGTGTACATGGTCAACACACGACCAGGGTCTCGGCCGCTACATGAAACAAAGGTGAACGGTGTGTCAAGGAAGGCTACACGCTGTGTAGATGGAAATTTACACCTGGGAACCACATGACATATAATTGGCATCACATGGGTAAGGGATACACAGTGTGTCTATAAATACACGCCGTGTAGTGAGAAACTTCTACACGGTCTTCACACGGCATGTACTCGGCGAGCACACGGCCGATTACTCGGGTAACTTATACACAGCGTGTACTTAAAGTACATGGTGTGTAGTCTGAAAATTTCCAAAAACTGCCCAAATTTTCTAAACTTCTAAAAAACCAGTCAAAAAGTTTAAACAGGGTCAGAATTTGACCCGTTTCTAAAAACCCGAGTTCTTACATCTGGGGTACTCACTTAAGTATTCATTCTTATGGTAAAACCAAACCCAACATGTTGTCATTTATTCTTCTCTTAAATCCAACCAAGAGAGAGTGCTTCTAAATATCTTGAGGGGGTACAAGAACACAATTTAATGGACCCTTTTAGATATTCCTAGGGTTATACCACTCATCAAGACACATAGGATTTTTCTTAAATTGGATTCTAAACCTTCCTACAAACCTTATTGTAGACTCAATCCCAATCTAATAAAAGTGCTACAAAATGAAATTATTAATATGTTGAAAGTTGGTATTGGCTGAGTTAGGGGGTCCAAGTAAAGATAATGACTTTAAACTAAGTTATTATTGGGTGACAACCTAATTTTTAGTATTATGTTTATTTTTATTTTTTGTGTTTGTGTATTTTTTTTAAAAATGTGTGTTTAAAAAAATAAAAACAAAAATTGAAAACATAAAAATGACAAATGGGAAGGCCATGGGTTAAAGGAATAAAACCCCACCTCAAGACTCGAACCCATGATAAAAGAGTGATAGTGGATCAAACCTTCCACAGACCCACTAAATGTCCTTCTTCCCTCTTCCCATTTTTTTTATATATACATTTCTTTGAAAAAAATTATATTTTTGTAAATATGTTTTTGTTTTTTTTTCTTTTTTTTTTTGTTTCCATTTCTATTTATCTTTTTGTTTTTATTTTATTTTTTTGATTTTTTTTTATTTTGTTTTTGTTTTTGTTTTTGTTTTTGTTTTTGTTTTTGTTTTTGTTTTTGTTTTTGTTTTTGTTTTTGTTTTTGCTTTTGTTTTTATTTTTGTTTTTGTTTTTTTTTTGTTTTTTTTTTGTTTTTGTTTTTTTTTTTTACTTTGGTTTTTGTTTGTGTTTTTATTTTTGTTTCTGTTTTTCTTTTTATTTTTCTTTTCCTTTTTCTTTTTTTTTTCTTTTTCTTTTTCTTTTTTCTTTTATTTTTATTTTTATTTTTATTTTTATTTTTATTTTTATTTTTACTTTTCTTTTTCTTTTTCTTTTTCCTTTTCTTTTTCTTTTTCTTTTTATTTTTCCTTTTATTTTTCTTTTTTTTCTTTTTCTTTTTCTTTTTCTTTTTCCTTTTATTTTTCTTTTTCTTTTTCTTTTTCTTTTTATTTTTCTTTTTCTTTTTATTTGTCTTTTTATTTTGTTTTTTACTTATTCCTCATTTTTTTTCTTTGGTGTTCTATAATAAATAAGTACATGTTTTCCCTTTTATGTTGTTTTGTCTATTTTTAATTAAGGTAACCCCTTAGGGTTTCCATAGTTCTTAGTTAGGTTTGTGTGTGTGATGCAAGGGCTATTGAGTTAGAAGTTTTTTCAAGGAAATTACTTCCAAAGTTACACCCCATTCTACCAAAAACTACAAGGAGTCCATGAGTAACATGGATATCAATGAATCAATTGGTTGTGATACAACAAACATTAGTATTCCACCGGGTGAAATTGTTCCATAACTCATTTTTAAATTTTATTTTGCAACCCATCTTCTCTTCTCCATCCCCTTATAAATTTTATTTTTTTTACATTGAGTATAGTGTTGTTTTAATATGGGGGTGAAATAAAAAATTGTTTTCATCAATAAAAATTAAAAACAATTAAAAAAATTAAAATTAAATGAATGCTCACCAATGGAATATAAAATTTATTTAATTTCTTATGTGTAAATGTGAATTAAAACTTTAAAACTAAATATCAAATAATTTTTCATTCCTTTATTTTTATTTTTATTCGTGATTAAGTTCATGGTTATAAATTTTGGAAAGTGTAGTTGTCCAATGTGATTTTCAACCATTGAAATTTTCATTAATATATTCAAGATGCCATAATGCAAATATTTTTGCATTGTGGGGTATTATTTTAGTTCTTAATGTCCATAATGAATGGAATTTGTTTAGTTATCATTTTAATTTTAACATGAGTATTCAAAAAAAATTAAATAAAATAATTAATAAAAATAATAATAATAATAATAATAACTTTATGCATAGAAAAATGGATTGATATAATGTGTGGTTTTTGACACATGGTGATAGAAACTTCATAGTTTTCTAGCCTAAAATTAGTCATTTTGTCTCTGTTTTTGATAGTTATATTTTATTATTGATTGAGATAACTCGGGATGATGCCCAAGTATGTGAGCTTCACTTTATGCCCTAAGGTCGTTCATCTTGAGATTCATCAGCAAAGTATCCCTACATGGGTTGACTTTATTGATTTTAATATCATTTACCATGGAAAAATTGAAAATAAACAAAAAAATTAAATAAAAAATAAAAATTTGAATGTTAATTTATCATTAAAATGTGATTCTCACCTAACACTTCTATATTTTTCCATTTAAAAAAAATGAACCCCCATATACTTTGTGATGGACAATGCATCATTATGATTAATTGAAATCTGATGAAATCTGGTGATAAATTTAAAAAAAGGAATGTGTTAAGATTAGGATATTCTTGTGAACCTAGATTTTTTTAAATGATTTTGAGGGGTTTGTGATTTTTTGTTGTGAGGTCTTATTTGTGAGCATTTTAAGTTAAAATATGGTTTGAAAATATAAATCAACTTTTATATTTTTAAGATATTTTTTGGTCGGGACTAGAAAAAATAAAGTTGGGGTGTGATTATCTACTAAAAGAGTATAATAATAATTTTTTATATTATTATTTTCATGTGATTAATTATTCATAAATACTGGTATTAGTTCATTTTACAATTTGAACTTCTTTTCACAACTTGTTTGTAATTATTTTTTAAATCACACTAATACGCAGAACATTTTCAACACCTTGTAAAACAACACCTATTCATATATTTTTTTTGATATTTTAGGAACATGTTTTAAGTAATATTTTATACTTCTGGATAACATGGAGATTCACATTGTATGACACTAATCTTTGTCCTTTAATCAAGAAAATTATGGGCAAAGTAAACTGGAAAACATAGCACTAAAATTAATATAGCAGACATGATCCATAATCAATAAAGATAAAACTATAATTTTGGATATATTAAATCATGGGGAACATTTAATTAATCTTTTTATAGTGCTGATTCAGTGTTTTCAAGGATGATCCAGGCAGCCCAAGTTGAAGATGAAATTTTTTGGCCTGATTCAATAGCTCGGAATAACATCCCACTATTTTGATCATAAATCCTCTAATATGCAGCCCATTAGTCTGAAATTTTTAAATATGTTATAATAAATACTATAATTTTGTTTATTCTTCTATTTCTCACCCAAATTCAACCATCTAGAATCTCATTCTTGTGTTTCTATTTGAGAGAAACAAGTTGGATCTAATTTTAGGTCAATTGTGGAAAAGTTAAAATTCTACCATTTTCCACCAACCTAGGAATTTTATAATAATATGGGATGACTTGTACTACTAGGGGTTAAACCAAGGATCCTAAAATTCCTATTTAACTTAGTAATGGTGTAGTAGTTGGGGAATGGGTTTTCTATTTTCTATTGTAATGTTATGCTTCTATTTTATCTTCACAAGTGTATTTCTCTGATATAAGTTGTTTGAATCACATTAGTTTCTTAATAAAAAAATATTATTCTTATCATATTCTATTATTATTAATAACAGATTAATACCATTGTCTCAATGTTTCAATTTATTCACACCAATAGTTGTGAAATTATTTTCACAATCCTGGAGTGTTCATTATTTTATTGTTTTTGTTTATTTAATTCCACCCTTATGAGTCTAATTCCATATTACATTGATATATTTTCATAAATTGAGGTATAACCCTCTTATGGGTTGATAAAAGGGATTATAAAGGGGATAATTTAGATATAATTTATCATTCTATAAATGTTTAATAATTTATTTTAGTTGATATTTTTATTTGATGATTTATTTCATCCTCAGCCTTATTGAATTGTAAAGCCTGCATTTCAAGTGATAATACTAACCTTTCCTTGGAGTGATCATGAAAATGATATTATAAGTGTATAGTTTATTATCATTAGGTTGTGTATGTCTTAAACACATAAGTGATGAGGGTGGATTGGTTTCATTGAATGAATCCCTCTAAATTATAAGAAACTGAAATCATAAAAAATCATCCAATCTACCCCAAGAAATAACATAGGATCAACCCATTCCCATTAATTGAATTAACTTATGAATTTAGTTTTATAGTAATCCAACTAAAACCAAACCCCAATTTTGTCCACTCATAGCCAAAACCACTCTATAGAATGTTTATATCTGTAGGTTTCTTCTTAGGTCTCTGAGGATTCGGCAACCCGGGCTAAACTACAAGTGGCCACTTCAAACCTAAACTTGGTTAAATTTGGGTGAGACCACCTGGATAAACCAACCCTAAACTGAATTGTTTATTGATCAATCCTTGATAAAACTTGATTAATGACCCGTGTAAATTTTTTGGCCTATTTATTTATCAGGACTTAAACTGTTATTAAATTAAATAAATTTTTTATATTATAATAGAAAATTTCAAAAATTAAATACATAATATTGTAATTTTAGAAAAATATAATTATAATATATCTTAATTGGGTTAATATATCCATGCACCAATCCACTTATTAAATCCTGAGCCTAAACTTTTTATTAATTAGAATTGAAAATTAGGCTCGTTTAATAATTGGGCCTAAAAAATTATCCATATTAGTTCTTTTTATCAAGTTGAGATTATCATGATGGGTGGGTCCCCTGATACATGTATAGTTCTAGCCACCATTTATAATTCCCTTAATATAACCAATATATACAGTTCCTGAACAATGTGATATGCTCAAAAGGAATAATTAAACAATTGTATAAAAAAATAACTTTTATGACCACAGGTGTTGCGCAAGAAACCTAGGGATGACTATAACTATTTCATCTAGTTTCAGGGTGTCTCTAAACATGTCACATACCAATACCAAGTGTTGTAGTAGTCCCACCCAAATTACCAACTCAATTCATCAATTTCAAGGGTCTAATTGGTGCCCACCCCTAATACTATCTCATCCCAAAAATATGAAGGGTCGGATTAGTGATTGCTCATAATATTATCTCATATAGTCAGCACATCAGGTCAGTTTGGTTCTCTCGACCCCAGATCCCTCACTTATCAATAGTGCACTAGGTTGGAATTGAATTTATCCATAACTCCATCACATATAAACAATATATTAAGTCGAAATGTTCCCTACCCTTGGTTCCCACATATATCAATAATACACTGGGTCATAATGGTTCCCATCACTATTTCCATCACATATCAATAATATATTGAGTAGGAATGGTTCTTATACCTAGTTTTATCACATATTAATAATACCCTAGTTTAGAATGGTGCCTTCCCCTGGTTCCCTCGCATATCTACAATACACCAGGTCAAAATGGTTCCCACCCCTGGCTCCATCATATAACATCAATATAGTGGGTCAGAATGGGACTCACCCCCAGTTCCATAAAATATAGTCAACTTACCAAGATGGATTGGCATGCACCCTCATTTTACTTACACAATCATTTATATAATATAAATCATTTCTTAAATTAAATATATAATTAGTGGAATAAATCATGAACACACATATATATCATCAAGTTCACATGGGTTGGAAACTTTCCTAAATATGATATACATTTCCCAGTTTATTCTCTCAATCACATAATTTATTCTCACATCCACTCATTCAATGCTACCACTATGTCATCATAATTTCACTATTACATTAATTATAGGAATAAGACCATATAAATCCCAAACATGGCGTCAATGTTTCCAATAGGTTGGTCACTTACTTATCCCAACATTACATCCTCTCTAGGGTGGCCTCTCAAGAAAACACCTAATTTCCATCCCCAAATTTATACTAGGATTCCTTCATGTTAGGAACATTTTTTTAATCTTCTCCATAGTCAACACAAGGCTAGGGCACACATTATGGTCCCTTATGTCACATTAAGGTCCGAACGCCCCCACATGGATTCCTTTATCTCATTCCAAAACTCTATGGTCAAGGACTTCTACTCAATGGGTATAGTTTCCCTCAACATATCCATGAACACATTATGGCCTAATCAGCTACACTAGTAATACAATATAAGAAAAACATAAAATGGATGGTATGACAACCATCACACTTTCAAAGTCAAGCTAGGTTTGTCCCCTCACACCCAACATATACATAAATCCTTTCCATGGTATACCTAAAAGGATACATACATACCAGTAGAGGGGAACACTCACCCCACACATTAATCAAATATCCAAGAGGCTATAAGGCTACTCAAGGTTTCATATAGCCTAGCCCTAAGACAATCATTCCCAATCCATCACACTCCCCTACTCAGAGGGGACTAAGGTCACCAATCCCAAGATATACTAAGTTTTAGTTCACAAAATTAAACCTATTGGGTTTTATTTATCATGATCCATGTTGCTTAAAATAATCCTCATGAACCTCATTGTCCATGGAATCAATTCCCTACACTTGGGAATCCATTTGCAGTCTCATTGAGATATATCCATTCAAAATTGAAAAATAAATGATCCCTTTAATTTAATTAAGAAAAATCACACACTGTTGGCATGATCACATATCACATGAATCCTAAAAATGTATAAATCATCAGGATATAATTAGGTTCCACCAACCTTGATCTACTAGAATCCCATTCATTAAATATACCTAAAATATTTGGCTTCAATTGGTAGATTTCCCAAAATCTGTAAAGATCTCTAACTTTGAGAACAAATGATGGAACACGCTGAATTGAAAAATAATCATAGAAAGGATGGAAGTTTAGTGATAGAATCATCTCTATCTATTATCCAAGATTAATGAAACTTGAATCCATGAACAAATGAGGGATATCCCAACTTTGAAAGAGAGAAATGAGAGGTATTAAGGGGATATGGAATAGTTTCTAAAATAAATAAGGAATAACTAATTTCTTATATTTTTAATATTAAAATTTTTTAATTTAATTAATTTAAAAAACTATTAGGAACATTCCATGTGGAATGACAAAGAGGGTCATGATGCAATGTCCCTACCAAGGTTGTTATTTGAGAATGGACCCACTAGGCATTGTGATAGACTTTTGGAACTATTGGATACTCTTCTTCTTGAACTGATCTATGAGATAGAGATCCTCTTACTCTCTCATTTGGGATTCTTTTTACTGAGCATATATATATATCCTTCTGTATCCACTCCTTGGATTTGGCTACTCTTCTTAAAGGATAGGCGAATATGCATAGGGTATACCATGTTCTTTTTGTATTTAGATTCTTATGTTTGTATGAGCCTACTCTCCTACTATAGGTGGATAAGACTTAATGGATAGTTCATATACTCACCATGTTTATCCCCTTGTGTTTGTATGATCTTACTTTCACTCTTGGTTTGGGTTGAGCTGTTCTATTTGACTGTATCTTGTATCTAGTATCTTTCTTCTCCTCTTATATCTTTTACTGCTCCCCCTTCAGTTTTCAGGGTGTCCTACTGGGTATGTATATACTCACCCATGCATGGTCTTTTCCCACATGTGTCGTGTCTTATGAAAATGATGGATAAGTCGACCATGACTATAGAGGAGCTTAGGGATATTGCGTGCTTGGACTGTGTATGGTGGTCGTAGCTTGGGATTTGGAAGCTGGACTCTCTCAGATGTTTACTTTTCCAGTTTTTTCAGATTAGGACATATTTATGGTTGGGAATCTATTTTCCACCTTTACTTTTCATTATACACTATCTTAATTTTGTATTATTTAGAGTTTCATGCATGCTTGGTTTAATTTATATTAGTGTTTTATATTTTACTCTTTCCCTCTTCAATTTTGCATTGATATGGTTGTGTGTGTGCGTATAGGTACTTAGGAAAATTTTATCCCATGTTATTTATAACTTCAATGCTAGTCACCAGCCCCTGGCCTATAGAGGCAGGCTTGGGGTAGTTATGGATTGAGCCCTAACTTGGTTCGGGTTATGACAAATTGATATCAGAGGTGGTTCAATCCTCGGGACATTGTTCGTACTAGTTCCCTAACAAGTATTTTTTTTTGGAAAATAGTGTCAAAGTTTCTCAAGTGAATCTCTCAGGACAGGGAATCTAGTGATGGTTCTATAGCCAAGGTATCCATTTTCTAGGACCCTGAATACCTATTTGTTGACTTGGTATGTTGAGAAATTCGTTACAGTGATTAATAGAGCATGCATCATATAAGATTGATTATTTGACTATTCTTCTTAAGTAATTTCCCCATTTTAGTTTTTGATATATATATATATATGATCATATGACTGTGGTATGTCTTGATAAATATCATGATGCCTCCATGATGACAGTTATCTAGGATACCAGCTCCATTTTGTGAAGATGAACCAATGAGAGATGGGGCCTCAGTTTAGGGTTCATCCCATGATCCCCTTAATCCAAGTGGGCAGGTAGCAGCACCTCTACCTATCGAGCAGTAGTTTTTTCTATTATAGCAGGTTGAGTATGCCCGTAAACTTATCATATTCCATGAGTTTCAGCATCAGAGGATGATGAGGTTCCATGGTGAGATAGATCCTTGAGAAATAGAGGATTAGCAAGAGTGAGTGGTTCGTATCTTCAGGATTTTTTTTGAACCTAATGGATCAAGTGTTTGTTCTAGTATCTAGAAAATTTCATGGATCATTTGGGAATTAGTGGATTCTCATTACAAATATGCATGATGAGTCGACACTCTCGTGGCATGACTTCCAACAGCTGTTTCATGAGGAATACTACCAATCCTACTTGCACTCAGTCCAGATCCAGAAGCTTATGGAGTTGCAGTAGGGAGGGATGATGGTGTTTGGGTATGTAGTTAGGTTCACATACCTTAAAATATACTCTCTTGAAATGATCCATGATGGCTACTTATGAGAATGAAAGTTTGAGCAGGGAATCTATAGAGATATTTGTGCCAGCTTAGTGCCCTTTTGTATCCCTGCCTGTGTCAATGAGCGGGGGATAGAACTGGTGGAAGATATATTTATGCTAGAGGGACACTAGGCAGTTGTATCTGGTAGTGGGTGTCATAGAGCTGAGTCATCTACAAAAGCTAGCAGACACTAGATGGTGGGATTTCGATGTAGGAATCCCTTTCACAATCAGGCTCAAGCATGATGTCATGAGGTGTGGGGAAAACTTGGAGCACTGGGGAATACTAGATATGGTTGGTTCTCTTATTATGGAGGATGAGGTCACATAGCATGAGAATTCCTAACCAAATGTGATGAGAAGCATAGACAGATAGCTAATAGACCACCACAGCATAGGAAACATTGTAATCAGGGATCTCCCAAGTGAGGACATGGTGTTCTCTTGGGAGGTGGAGCTATAATAGTAGTGGTAAGAGATATGGATGGTATATTACACTATTAAATCCTTCCACCAACACCACTAAGCATCCCACATCAGGCTCCGAGAGCTGGTGGCTAGGGTCATAGATATTTGTAGGATTTGGATGTCTATGATCCCACAGTGCATGAGATGATAATAGGTATGATCTTTATACTCTTAATTAAGTATTATTATACACGGGTTCTAGTCATTCCTTTATATACATTCTTCTGTTTCAAGATCTGGATCTCCCAGTTGAGGCACTAGCCCAGCAAATTCGTCTTGAGGTTTCTACAGTTAATGCTTCTTCTATATCTTTCATCTACTGATAGTGCAAGCTATTTCTTTGTGAATAGAGGTTTGTCTGGAACCTTTTGTCCATCATGATGGAAACCAATGACTTAATCTTGGGTATGTATTTTCTATCCATGGTTCAATCCCATATCGATTGTCACTACAGACAAGTTAGATGCCTACACACTAATGGGATGAGATTCTCCTTTTCTGGAGAGAGAGATCTCAAGGCAGGACAAGTGGGTTCTATGAGAAGGAGGTTGTAACCCATAACCCATAAGTTAGAAAGTATATCACTTGGTTTAGTAGACTCTTTAGGCATCTGGGTTCCTTTGGTTGTGGAGGATTACATGGACGTATTTCCTGAGGATGTTTCGAGACTACCTCTAAGGTTAGAGATGGAGTTTTTCATTGACTTGTATCCCAAAACTGCTTTAATATCTTCTAATATGTATTGAATGGACCCTAATGAGCTCCAGAGTCTATGAATGTAGTTGTAGGACCTTTGATAGAAAGGTTTTATCATATCAAGTGTGTCCCCCTAGGCAGATCCAATCTTGTTCATAGAAAAGGTGGATGGGATATTATGGATTTACATAGATTATAGTCTCCTAAACCAAGCCATGATAAAGAAAAAGTACCCCTTAAAAAGGATTGATAAACTATTTGAATAGTTTTGAGTCATGATATGGTTCTTGAAGATCGATCATAGGTACATCTACCACTAGTTGAGGGTTCGCGAGGCTGATATTCCAAAGTTGGAATTCTGATGTCTCTATGGACACTATGAGTTCCTAGTGATGCCCTTTGGTGTGACGAATTCCCCTGTCGTATTTATGGATTTGATGAACCAAGTTGTCCATCCATACTTGGAATGGTTTTTTTGTCTTAATTGAAGAAATACTCATCTAATATGAATCAGATGAGGATCATGTAAAGTACTTGAGGATGGTCCTAGATTTTCTTCAAGTGCACCATCTTTACAGAAAGCTCTAAAAATTCTAGTTATAGGTTCATGAGGTTAACTTTTTGTGGCATGTAATTTCTAAGCATGGTTTAGACATGAACCCTATTAATATCTAAGCAGTGATTTATTAGGAGCCACCTAACAATGTGTTAGAGGTGCAGAGCTTTCTTGGCTTGGTAGGGTACTATAGGAGGTTTTTGGTAGACTTATCCAGAATAACATCCCCTTTAACCTACTTGACATGGAAAGGTGATCCATTTTCCTGGTCTGAGAAGTTACATAGGGAATTTGAGGAGTTGAGGCTAAGGTTAATGAGTGATCTAGTGTTGATACTACTAGAGGAAGGCATGGAGTTTGTAGTGTATTGTGGTGCCTCAGGTGCTGATCTCGATTATGTGTTGATGTATCGGTATGCAATTTTTTCATAAGAGTCGAGGTAGTTGATACCCCATGAGATGAACTAATCAAATTATGACCTATATATAGAAGCGGTAGTCTTCACCCTAAGGATATGGAGGCACTACCTTCTTGGACAGTTCTTTGTGTTTTACTCAAACCATCAGAGTATCAGGTAAATCTTCATGCAGAGGGACCTTAACCTGAGACAATAGAACTGGTTGGATTTCCTATATAACTATTACTTTGAGATAGTCTATACTCCAAGAAATGAAACTTTTTTAGCATAATCCCTTAGAATGAAGTCCCAAGCTTTCTTGATTCAGGAGGATTTGGAGCAGTTTGCCTCTTTGCAGTAGACCCTGGTGAAGCCGGTGGGTACAAATTTTCTATATTATATGATGTTGAATCCTCCTATTTTTGATCATGTGAGAGAGTCCCAGATGGGAGATATAAACTATGAAGTTTTACGTGATTATATATCCACAAGTGACTCGCCTTATGGATATTCTAAAGGAGGGAATCACGTCATCTTGTTCCAGGGGAAGACAGTGGTTCGAGTCACGTTGTGGGAGGAGGTGATGTAGGAGTTCCACACCTCTCCCGTAGATATACATCCCAATGTGGGGGGTATTAATAGAGACCTTCATTGGCAGTTTTGGTGGTCCGGAATGAGATGAATTGTATCTAAGTTTTTCTCTCAGTCTCTTACCTATCAGTAGGTGAAGGTAGAGCACCAGGTTCTAGAAGTTTTATTGCATCCCTTAGATCCCAGAGTAAAAATGAGATAGCATATCCATGTATTTTTTTCATAGGTATACCATGCACATAGAAGGTCCATGATTCCATATGGGTGATAGTTGATCGACTCACAAAGTTAATGCACTTCCTTGATATGAGGGAGTAGAGTTTGGTGGAGATTTTGGGGAAACTGTATATAAGAGATATCATTCGCCTTCATGGGGTGCCCTCGATGATTATCTCTAATCATGAAACATGGTTCACATCACAATTTTGGAGAGGCCTACAAGAGGCATTTAGGAGATGAATTAGCATGAGTGCATCCTTTCACCCCTAGATCGATGGGCATACTGAGTGCACTATCTAGGTGTTGGAGGATATGTTGAGGTCTTGCATGTTAAACTTCATCTGGATATGGGAGGATCACTTGTATTTGGTAGATTTTTCATAAAAAAAATAGATATCACCATATCATCAGCATGGAGCCTTTTGAGGCCCTTTATTAGAGACCATGTAGGTCACCCTTATGCTAGACAGAGATCGCTGAGGCATCTCTTGTGGGACCATAGATGGTGTGAGTGATGACCAAGAAAGTCTAGGTCATTCGTGATCATATGAGGAATACCTAGAGTAGACAAAAATCTTACATATATCTTCATCATAGGCCCTTGGAGTTAAAGTTGGGAGACCATGTTTTCCTAAGATTCTACCTATGATGAGGATTCTAGAGGTTCATTTGGGGTGGCAGTTATCCCCAAGGGTCATCAGACCATTCGAGATCATGTAGAGGGTTGGTGAGGTTTCTTAATGCCTCTCCCTACCCCCACAGCTGGAGTGGGTGCATGATGTCTTCAACATGTCACAAATGAGTATATATGTGCATGACCCTACACATGTCATCGATTGGGGTGAGATGGACATTGAGGATAGAGCCACCTTTACAGAGCATCTGGTGGTGATCGAGGATCGATAGAAGCAGACTCTATGTGGATGGACCATCCCCTTGGTTTGCGTATTGTGGCAATATGGGAATGTGCAGTAGAGTTACTAGGAGTGGGAGATCCAAGTGCGAGCTTAGTATCCTGAGTTTTTTTCCTAGTATTCCTTTTCAGGGATTAAAACCTTAAATTAGGGAATGATCTAGATACCCAGTTTTACCTTATTAGATTTTGAAATATTTCTATATATATTTCTAGAGAAATGCGCTAAGACAGCATACAATTTCAAGGCCTATTTTTCCTGTAATTAATTTTATAAAAATATTTTATATATTTTATATTTCACACACACATATTCTTAAGGAAAATTGGATAACTCTTAAATGGTAGCTTGGATCAGAAATATGATACTATGGTTGAGTCCAAAACATGGTATTTACCCTATGTGTGACATAAAATGAGTTGGCCCGGGGCATTCGGACTCCTCGCTCATTGGTATTACATTCAGTGAGTTAATTAATTAATAAATTCATTCATTCATTTGTTTCAATGCAACGAATATCTCTATAAGATCACTACCAAGATGACTTCTCCAAGGTTAGCAGCATAAACCCTAGGAGAAATCAAGCACTACTGAAAATTGGTCTATTTGAGATGGGGCATTTGCGACGGGGAATTTGTGGTGGGTCTATATCCCATCACAAATAGTTTTCCTGAGGTTTTTTAAAAACCCTATTACGAAGGCCCATCACAAATACTATTTTCAACGAGCCTTTGTAAAAAAACTATTTGTGACTGGTCCCCGTCCCATTGCAAATAGTTTTCCTGGGGTTTTTAAAAAAACCTATTGCTACGACCCATCGTAAATATCTTAAAAATTGAATAAAATAATATTAATAATAATAAAAATAATGATATTAGTAAATAATAATAATATTTATATTAATAATATAAATAATATTAATATAATAATAATATAAATAATATTAATATTAATGAAATAATAATATTAATATTAGTAAAATAAAAAAAGTAATAATGAAATAATAATTATTATAATAATAATAATATAATAATAATATAATAATAATAATATTATAATATTACTATTATTAATATTAATGAAATAATAATATTAATATTAGTAAAATAATAAAAAATTAAATAAATAATAAAAAATGAAATATTCGTAATAATATAAAAAACACACTATATAAAAATGTAAATAGTTAATATTAAAAAAATTAAATTCAAATGTTTTATCATAAAAAAAATAAATACATCATTGAGGAGGAGGGTCTTCTGGAGGAGCTGGAGGAGATAGTGGACGGAACTCCGTTCCTAAACGGTGAGTTAGATGTCGCATATATTCCATCTTCTTGTTGTGTTGCTGCTATCATTGATGCATATCCTCTTACTACTGTTGTTGTTGTCATCAGAGCTCTTCCTACTGTTGTTGCTGCCATTGACGCATCTCCTCTTACTCCCTACACATACTCTCTATAAGCTTGTCTTAAACTTGTAGCTACTCCTTATACTATGCAGTATATGATGATGACTCTCCACGAGCTCCTCTTGAGTTGGATGCCGATATCATAGTGGTACCATAATAACTCTCAGGTGTCAATCGAGATTCGATACCAACAAATCAGCCTTTCTCAAAGTCATATTGGGTCACCTTTATCCATGATGCCTCATCAAATCAGTGGGCACTAGTTTGATCATCAGCCTTATCCTAAATCTCAGTCTATGTTTGAGACGTCATGGGCTCATATGAATTCTTCAATTGAAATTTAAAAATAAAATAGTTAAAATATTATTTGAAATTAATTTTAAAACTCAACAAAAATATACTGACCACAATCTGACACTGGTGATCACCTCTAATCTCTCCAATGACTGGATCATTGTACATTCTCCTATAAATGTCGAACTCCATAGTATCGGGATGTTAGACTGCCTATATGAATATAAAATAAACCTTTTACAATTAAATTTATATAAATTATTTTAAGAAAAGTACTTATCATATATTCTCTATGCTTACTGAATGTACGACCACCGGCTTGATGTGTCACCTCCCATCTCCCTTGGTTTTGTCTACCTATCAATAATCTGCTCTAAAAAAGACCACCCAACTAGTGTGAACATAATCCATATCAAACCTGAGATGAAATGTAATTTGGTTAGTGGGAATGATAAGATTTATCAAACTCTATCACTTATGATTTTATCATTTATTTCCTTCTCAAATTGTTTAAAAACTAACGTCAACGCTCACACATAAACCTCTCCAATGCCTTCAAGATAGCATCATGTATACTCTCATCGACGGGATACCATAAACCCTATAAATAATTTATAATATCAATTTATTAATTAAATAACTTTCAAAATAAATATTATTTATTTATGTATCAGCCAATTATCAAACATGTGATGCTGAATATCAATGGGAATCTGATCCCATGTGACCCATGCTTTATAAAAATAATTGTGCAACATATCACTCCCCTATCCAATAGCTATATGTGAAAAAATGTGAAAAAAAAAAGAATAAATAATAAAAAAATTAGTATATAAATAAATTAATGAAATCTAACTAAAATACATAGGTAAACATACCTCTCCATGCGTGGACCAAAGCCAATATGTGGACATTAATTGAGGATAGGGTCAGGAATCATCAATCATGCAAGACCACACCCCCTTTGAGTACTCCCTAAACTGCCAGTAGTCTCAGGGTCAGATGATCCAATATCCTACTCATCAAAAGGTAGATCATCCTCCTATAACTAATGAAACAAATCATCATCCATATAAAACCAAAATTAATGTTGTTAGAAAATAGTTGAAAACAACTATTATATATAGATATATATTATATATGATTATAATCAACATTTAACTATGTCAATGTTTATCTTCATCCTCATATTCATATCTGACGATGTCAATGTCTTCATATTCCTCATCAACATCATCAATTTCCATATAAGTTCCAGTTTCATCATCTCTTTTCATTTCAAATTTATTTTTAACATCATTAACATTATCTTCACCATTTACCATTAATTGTGGCGTGATGTCATTGACATTTGTGTTTTTTCATGAAAAATATAGATTTGGATTAGTCTCTTTAAAATTTTCAATTCCTTTCACTTTAGCATAACCACATTCACTTTGAGTAAACTGATTTTTTCAAGATTTAATTTTTATTATGATCCACTAATCACCCAACTCTCTTAAAGTATCATAGTAATTTGCATAATAAATTTGATCTTTCTAATGAATTAATAAAAACGGTTCATTTACTTCAAGAAGAATTTTATATTTAATAACAATGATTACATGGTTCATATGAACATACAAGCCTCTCTCAATATCCAACCACTGATATTTAAACATTGTTATGTAATTCTATCCCAGATAACATAGTTCAATAATTTCTTCCAGCATTCCATAAAAGTCAACTTCAGTTTCTCTATAATGAGATCCTCTCAAGGAAATACCACTATTAATTGTTTTTTTATTTCTCATATTCACGTTTATAAAATTGAAAACCATTCATCACAAATTAATTATAATATTTAGCCATTTTGGATGGTGGGTTACTCAATACACACAACCGATTATCAATTTTATCATCATGTTGAGAGACCTAAAATTTTGTAAAAAAAATATCAATATAATAAGTAATAAATATATTTTTTATGTTAAACCATAAATAATTTATGTTACCAATTTTTGAAACCAATAGGAAAAAATATTTTGTCGACGTTCCTTAAGAGAAGTAGTTATAATCTGTGGAAGTTGTTTCTTGATATGATTATTATAAAACCTACAAATAAAATAAGATTAATTTACTGTAACAAATATTATAGAATATGTGATATTAGCACTCACAGTTAAAATGGTGTGATTTCTTCACAATTGAGCAGAACATATGTATGATATTTTTGATGTTCATCATCTAAAATCCATCGTTCATAAACTCCACTAAATCCAAGTTCAGGCTGATTAAAAACTGATAATTTATTTTCCATTTCATCATCAACATTTCCTTCATTATGGACCATTTGGATGTTTTTTGAGATATATTCAAATTGAAAATAATGAGAGTAGAAAAAAGAAATTTCCTCTTGCAAATAAGAATCTGCAATTAAGCCTTCAACTGATGCTTTGTTATGTACTTTTTTCTTCAATTTCTACATACATATCTCAAATGGGTGCATCCATTGGAATTGTACTAGACCTCCATATTTTTATTCATGAAGAAAATTTAATATCAAATGTTTCATTGATTCAAAGAAATTTGATGGGAAGATTTTTTCTAGTTTACATAAAATTAAAACAACATCTTCTTATAGTCTTCTTAGTGCATCATAGTCTATTTTCGCTACACAAATTTCTCGAAAAAATATGATATTTATATTATCACATCCCAAATCATAGAATTCAACAAATATCTTAATTCAATCATCATAATTCTTTTTATTATAACATGACAGTTATGACTTTTTAATCTTGTAATATGACCATTTCTAAAACATCTTCCCGAATTGGAAGCATAACCATCTGGAAGTCTCAAATATTTAATCCACTAAAAAATAATAATAAATTTTCTTTGGATAGTGTATAAGTTGATTTTAGATTTATTAACTTCTGTGATCTGACATTTTCTAATAGTTCAAGTTCTGGTTGCCAGTAAATTTGGGCAAGATATAATCATGTATTTACATTATCTTTGGTCTTACCTAGTGTATCCAAAACTGTATGAAATAAATTAATAAAATAGTTCTTCTCAATATTCATGACATCTAACATGTGATGGACCAACAAATTAGACCAATATGGAATATCCCAAAAAATGATCTGTTTTATCTAATTGTGTTCTTTCCCAAAGCCATCAATTTTCTGTTGGTTTATTTTTGGTCCAAATGTGATGGGAGATAATGAAGAGACAATTTATTTTAACTCTATACCTAAGATCACTATTGCAGTTCCATCTCTTTCAATTATGACTTTTTTGAAATGATATCTTTTCCTCTGAAAAGGATGATCGGTTGGAAGGAATCTATGATGACAGTCAAAAAAACAAGGTTTTTTCCATTGATTAGCATAAACACTTTATTGTCTCTCATATAGTATGAATGTGATTTTGTATCATGTTTACTCTAGAAAGATAATATGTTATACGCTGGGAAGTCACTAATTTTCCACATCAATGCATCTTTCAGTAGAAAATTTTGTTTCACAGAAAAATCATATGTACTGACACCATTACTTCATAATGAATTTAAATCATCAATCAATGGTTTCAAATAAACATAAATATTATTTTTCAGATGTATTTAAATTAACAATTTCAAAAGGATATATAGATCCTTCATCAACATCTAAGGAGGTAAATTTTACGAAGTTATAAAGATGGGCCAATATGAATACTGACTACCATAAGAACCAAATAAACAAAAATCAATAGTATAAATACTCAATCGCGCTTTTTGGGATTCTAAATAAAAAGGTATATGCACTTTCTCAAAATGTTTCTATGAATCACTATCATAGGTATGATTTAATCTTTTAGCAGTTGGAATATTTTTTTTATTCCATTACATCAATGTTGATGTGTTTTGAGACATAAATAAATACTGTAATCTGGGTGTAAGCATGAAATATCTCCACTATTTGATAAGAATCAATCTAGAATTCCCAAGTTGAGACTCTTTATACCATGATTTTCCACATGTGGTAAAACTATCCAATGACTCATTTTCACCATAATATAAGATTCAATCATTTTAACATGCATGAATATTCTAATAACCAAGACCCAGATTACGAACCAGCCAGTTGCTCTCATAGAAATTTAAAGGAAACACATTTCCTTCAGGTAACGGTGTTTTAACCAAAGAGAATATCTGATCAAAATAGCTATTTGACATTCCATTATCTTATTTAATAGCCATAAATTTTGCAACCGCTTTAAATTTTCTTATCTTCTAACCAGGATATAATCTATCCTCATTAGACCTCAACAACTCATAAAATTGAGATGGTTCCAACTTAGGAATTAAATCAATATCATCTTGAGTTTCAGTTTGTTGAAAATAAGGACCTTCCACATCATGTACTAAATTTTAAAATCGTGATGGATCCAGAACCAAATTATTATTATCTTCTCTAGAACTACATTTACCATGTTGATACCAAAAAAACATAATCTAGTTGAAAACCAAAACATAGTAGATGACCCCCAATGTTTCCAAATGTTTCAATTTTCCTCAAATCGTATTTTTTACAAGGATAATTAATTGTCCCTTCTAAAACAAATTTTGGTCTTAATGATGCATATGATAAGAAAGTTTCAACACCCTCAATATATATAATATTTAAACCAAAACTATTTGGATTTATATACTGATTTATCCAAGCGTGATCATATAATAATTAATATTTTTGACTTCCTTGTTTCATATTTCTCTAAAAATATAAAATAATTAGTTTTTTTTAATAATTTGATATTAAAAAACACTATCCAAAAAAATAAAACTAAATTCACTTTTCTAGAAATTTATAAAAATTTCTATTATTTCATAGTTATTTATAGTATTTATTTTAAAATTTATACTAATATACACTTATTTATAATAATTTATACTAATTACCACTCATTATTAGTAATTATAGCTAATTTATACTAATTTTCACTAATCACGAGTGAAACAATTTCCAGCGGATTGGAGGTAGCTCTTTTACCTGATGGCTCATCTCCTTGAAACTTTCTCCGACTGAAATCACTTTGAAAAATATACTCCAAAATATTAATATCCATTTTTATATGCAATAGAATAGATAACAGGGAGGCCTCACAGTGCTATTCTCTATTCGTGTGCACACAAAAATGGATATTTGTATGTCGGAGTAGATTTTTCATAGTGATTTCAGTAGGAGAAAGTTGCAAGGAGATGGTTCATTGGTAAAAAGAGCCTCCTTTACCTAATGACTCATCTCCTTACAACTTTCTCCGACTGAAATCAATATGAAAAATTTGCTCTGAGGTACGCATATCTATTTTCGTATGCATAAGAATGGAGAGAAAGGAGGAATTTTCGTGTTATTCTCTATTCTCATGCATACAAAAATGGATATTTGTACGTTGGAGCATATTTTTCATAATGATTTCAGTGGAAGAAAGTTAAAGGAGATGATTTGTTGAGCAAAAGAGTTGCCTCCAATCCATTGGAAATTATGCCAATTTATTATTATTTATTACTCCATTGAAAATTGTGTCGATTTATTCAAATTATTCTAGTTATTGCTAATTATTCTAATTATTTCTAAATATTCTAATTATTACTAATTATTATTAATTATTACTAATTCTTACTATTTATTCATATTTATTACTAGTTATTAATATTTATTGCTATTTATTACTATTTACTTCTAATTATTACTATTTATTTCTAATTATTTTTATTTATTTCCAATTATTACTATTTATTCCTATTTATTACTATTTATTCCTATTTATTACTAATTACTGCTATTTATTACTCTTTAACGCAATTTATTACTAATTATTACTAATTATTACAATTTATTACTAATTATTACAATTTGTTACTAATTATTACAATTTATTAGTAATTATTACAATTTATTACTAATTATTACTAATTATTACAATTTATTACTAATTATTTCTAATTATTACTAATTATTACAATTTATTACTAATTATTACTAATTATTAAAATTTATTACTAATTATTACTCATTAATATTATTTATTACTAATTATTAAAATTTATTACAATTTATTACTAATTATTACTAACTATTAAAATTTATTACAATTTATTACTAATTATTAAAATTTATTACTAATTATTACTAATTATTACAAATTATTAAAATTTATTACTAATTATTAAAATTTATTACTAATTATTACAATTTATTACTAATTATTACAATTTATTACTAATTATTACAATTTATTACTAATTATTGGAATTTATTACTAATTACTGCTAATCATTGCTTATTCCCCCTAATTATTACTAATTATTACTAATTATTACAACTTATTAATAATTATTATTAATTATTACCAATTATTACTAAATATTACTAATTATTAAAATTTATTACAAATTATTACGAGTTATTAAAATTTATTACTAATTATTAAAATTTATTGTTAATTATTACAATTTATTACTAATTATTATAATTTATTACTAATTACAGCTAATTATTACTTATTCCCACTAATTATTACAGATTATTACAATTTATTACTAATTGCTGCTAATTATTACTAATTACCGCTAATTATTACTAATTATTAAAATTTATTACTAATTATTACAATTTTTTACTAATTATTACAATTTTTACTAATTATTATAATTTATTACCAATTATTACAATTCATTAATAATTATTACAATTTATTACTAATTATTACAATTTATTACTAATTATTACAATTTATTAGTAATTACTAAAATTTATTAGTAATTATTACAATTATTAGTAATTATTGCAATTTATTACTAATTATTATAATTTATTACTTATTATTACAATTTATTACTAATTATTACAATTTATTACTAATTATTACAATTTATTATAATTATTACAATTTATTACTAATTATTACAATTTATTACTAATTATTACAATTTATTAAGAATTTATTAGTAATTATTATAATTTATTACTAATTATTACAATTTATTACTAATTATTATATTTTATTACTAATTATTAAAATTTATTACAAATTATTAAAATTTATTACAAATTATTACTAATTATTACAACTTATTACAATTTATTAGTAATTATTACTAATTCTTACTAATTATTACAATTTGTTACTCATTATTACAATTTATTACTATTTATTACAATTTATTACTAATTATTACTATTTATTACTAATTATTACTAATTATCACTATTTATTACTATTTATTACTATTTATTACTAATTATTACAATTTATTACCATTTAATACTATTTCTTACAATTTATTACCATTTATTACTAATTAGTACTAGTTATTAAAATTTATTACTAATTATTACGAATTATTGCTAATTATTAAAATTTATTACAATTTATTACTAATTATTACAATTTATTACAATTTATTACTAATTATTAAAATTTACTAGTAATTATTACAATTTATTACTTATTACCTCTAATTATTACTTATTCCGGCTAATTATTACTAATTATTAGTAATTTCAATTAGTCGCCACTAATTATTTCTAATTTTCACTAATTATTACTATTTATTTCTATTTATAAATATTTATTTCAATTTATTACTAATTATCGCTAATTGTTATTAATTATCACTATTTATTACTACTTATTAATAATTGGTCTAATTAATACTAATTACTTCTAATTACTACTAATTAATAATAATTAATACTAATTACTTGTAATTATTTGTAAAAAATAATGATAAATAAAACTATCTAATTCTAATTTAATTTAATTGCAGCTAATTAACAATAATTAAAACTAATATAAAATAAAATGAATTATCTAAAAAATAAAAGAAATAGATAAATACCTTAAAACTGAATCTTTTGGAGGATATAAGCCGTGAATATTATTTCGATTTATAATTTTAAAATTTGAAAAATTCTGAGAGAAAAAATGTAAGCAGAGGGGGAGAGGGGTAGAGAAAGGAGTGGAATGGTAAGAATGAATGGGGTATATATATGTTAGATTATTTGCGATGGGAATCCCGTCGCAAATACTAATCCCCCCTATTAATTAGGGGCGGTGGTTAAAAAAGTGTTTGCGATGGGACCCGTC
Organism: Viscum album; assembly: GCA_963277665.1. Classification (NCBI taxonomy): domain Eukaryota; kingdom Viridiplantae; phylum Streptophyta; class Magnoliopsida; order Santalales; family Viscaceae; genus Viscum; species Viscum album. The sequence continues at coordinate 508,588,752 of OY728141.1, read as the reverse complement.
GCAAATACAAAAAAAAATAATGTTGGGTATTTGCGACGGGCTTATATACCCGTCACAAATACTCTTCCTGCGGTTTTGTGCGCAACTCGCGCCAAACCTATTGTGACGAGAAGATGGTCCTGTCGTAAATATTTATTTTTTCCGTAATGCAAAGCTCTTCCACCCTCCATTGGTAAATCTCATTGGACGACGAAAAAATGCTGGATTGGATCAGATCAGGACGCCACAAATTCAATAACTTCTCTAGATCATTGGAAGACTTGTTCTTCATCAACTAACAATCCATAATTGAGTTAGGACTTGTCAATTGGTGTTTTTATGCCCTTTTGTTTAAATAGTTTGAGTGAATTGACCCCTTCCTCCGATCTACGCTAAATTGCAGCCTTTGCATGCACCCAGGTACCGATTACTTTGATTATCTTAATTGTTTTCAAACCCTGGTTGCCTTTTCTTGATCATTAACTAAGAATGCTTGCACAACGATGCTTAAACCTTTGTTCTTGTGTTTTTTCCCCTTGTTTCCTCACGTTCTTCACAGGTTAGACCCTAAGGTCCCAGTTCAACAATTGTCGGGTGGTACCGAGCCCGATCGGACCCCTATATTCACAGGAGTTTCACGAACGAGGAACGGATCAATGATCTTAGTGTATATTTGGAATTTTTATGAGTTGCGGATGATTGTTTGGATGATCAGTTTTCGATTAATCGAAGGCGGAAGATCTTGGTGTGTATGGATTGAACGACGAACCACTAAAGCTTGATCGATGGCCATTTTATGGTGAAAGTAGACCGGAAACACTAGTTCCAACCTAAATCTGATGTTTTTAGGTGGATTGGAAATTGAAATTGAAGCATATGGACTGATTCAAGGCGTGAAGATCGGATCTAGAATTTTAGAAAAATCCCAACTGTTACGATGTGTTCAAAGATAAACACGCATCATGTAGCCCCCTTAGCAGTGGCGGCTGGGGTTTTAAAAAACATAAGGATGACACAACATGTATTCATCCTATAAATTGTGTTCCCCTTCTCTGAATGGGAACACGTTTGATGGATCACACAGGTAGGAAACCGTGTGAAAGTACATGGCCAGGCACACGGCCGTGTACTCGAGTACACAGACATAGGGTCTGGTACACGGACATAGCTAGTAGCACACAGCCCGGTCCCCGGGTAGCTTGTACACACCGTGTAGTCCACATCCATGGTGGGTAATACTACATGGTTGAGATCCATGTTTTGTCTAGGGACACATCCAGGCAGTGGAGCGAGACTACATGTCGTGTGGGTCCCCTCACACACCTTGTACCCCTAGTTCCTTTTTTAAGAAACTTCAACCGTCTGTATCTCCTTCTTTTGAACTTGGATTTTGGCCCACAAGTAGTCTATCCTAATTATTTTTTCACATAGAATGTGGTAGTGATATCAGTTGAAGTTTTGGAGATATGATGTGAAATATTACAGGCACAGTGCCTGATAAAGCGACACTCGGTGACGACAATGATTACACAGGATCACCAAGACCTTTCTGAGTTGAACCTCCAGCATTGCTGGGTAGTGGCATCCTCAATGGATATTGAGTTGATCCTCCATCATTCCTGGGTAGTGGAGTCCTCAATGGATACTGAGTTGACCCACTAGCATAGTTGGGCAGTGGTTTCCTCAACAAATACTGAGTTGAACCTCCAGCATAGTTGGGCGGTGGTGTCCTCGATAGATACTAAGTTGACCCTCCAACATAGTTGGGTTGTGAAATCCTCAACGGATACTGATTTGACCCTCCAACATAGCTAGGCAGTGGAATCCTTGAAGAATACCAAATTTTTCCTCCAGCATAACTGGGCAGTGTCATACTCGAAGGATTACAGAGTGTAAGCCCTCTGATGTACTAGGGTGCGGGTCTCCCACTTCAATTTTGTCCCCATTCAGTTGTGCAAAAAATTAAAGAGGCGTGGTTAGACTTGTATGATTACTTCTTAGCAGACACATGAGATACTAGGCATTGTGATGGAATTTTAGAAATGTTGGCTACCCTTCTTCTTGGACTAAGCTATGAGATGGAGATCCCCTTACTCTCTCGGTTGGGATTCTTTTAACAGAGCATATATATATATATATATATCCTTCTGTATCTACTCCTTGTATTTGGACACTCTCCTTCCAAGAGAGGCGAAGACATGTGGGGTATCCCACGTGCTTTCTGGGTTTACCTTATCATAGTTGGATGAGTTTACTCTCCTCTTATAGGTGGCGAACACTCAATGGGTAGTTCATATACTCACCGTGTTTATCCCCATATGTTTAGACGATATTACTTTCACTCTTGGTTTGGGTTGAGCTGTTCTCTTTAACTATATATTGAATCTATTATCTTTCTTATCCTCTTGTATCTCTTACTGCTTCCCCTTTAACTTTTTAGGTGTCCTAGTAGGTATGTATATACTCACCCCTGCATTTTATTTTCCCACATGTGTTGTGTCTTATGAATATGATGGACAGGTTGACCATGACTATAAAAAAGCTTAGGGATACTGGGTGTTTGGACCACGTACGGTGGTTATAGCTTAGGATTTAGGAGCTGGGCTTTGTCAGCTGTTTACTTTTCCAGTTTTTTTAGATTGGGATATATTTTTGGCTAGGCATGTTTTTTTTCCCTTTACTTTTCAGTTTACACTACCATACTTTTTTATTATTTAGAGGTTCATGCATGCTTGGTTTACTTTATAGCATTGTTTCATCTTTTACTCTTTCCCTATGCACTTTTTCATTTAGATGGTTGTTTGTATGTGTACAGGTACTTAGGAAAAGTCCTCCCCATGTTATTTATGCCTTCGGCGTTGGTCGTCAGCCCCTGGGCTATGGAGGCGGGCTTGGGGTACTTGCGGCTTGAGCCCCGACTTGGGTTAGATTGTGACAAACTCATTCCACTATGATTTCCTTGGAAGGGAGCCTTTACTACTATGAAAAATATTTTTCCATTCTTATTTTTATGCCACAAATCTATGAATTATGCCAATGTTATGCACTCATAGAACATGTTCTTTGATTCCCTTATGATTCATTTCTTATGAACTACCAATATTCATTCCATGACTAAAAATTATGATCTTTGATATTCATGGTATGGTTTTAAAATGTTATTCTCATGTTCTCATACCCTTATGTTCATGTTATGATTATGTATCACCCTTTTTTACCCTTAATGAGCATATGATATCACCCTTTCTTATATTTCATTTCCCTAGGTTATGAAGAAATTTATTACGTATGATATTTCTAATAAGGGTTATGATTATGAAGGTTATAGTGAGATATGAGGTATTTTACCTATAGAATAGTTTTTTTATTTCCAAAATTCCAAATACATTAAACTAATGCGATCCTCAGACAAGTATTTGTGCAATGTAATGAATATTTATTGAAAATGTTATAATATCTATATATGATAAGCTTGGGTTGTTATAGAACATCACACCCCTAGATTTTAAAAGGGAATAGAATTATGTTTGATGGCTTATATGACATGAAACATTGATCTTAAATGACCTGAAAAATACATTTCTTTAAATTTACTCTCTTCAATAACTTTTGATACATACAACCCCGGGTCTAAATGAACAGTAATATAGTATACTATTATAACCTAGTCATTAAATTGGAGGGTATGGATAGAAATAACTAAATTAGGAAAAATATATTATTAACACAAGTATAAAATAAATTCAATGGTTATATATTGATTATAAATAAAATAAAAATCATTTGAAAGAAAAAACAAATGTTTTCTGAAAAACAGTATTTTTCTAAAAGGCGGCTTCATCACACTTTGTATTCATAATTTAAAATTAATTTTTACAATTTTTAGAAAATTTATTTTAAAAAATAAAATTTATTTTTGAAATCATCACATAAAAATTATCTTAGAGTGAATTTTTTATAATTTTCTGAAAAGATTATTTTTTCAATGAATAGTGAAAAATCCTGGTTTCCATTGAGAATAGATTTTTTTAAATCATTTAAAAGTGAAATTTTAATTTAAAATTATTTTAAAATTTAAATTAGTTAAATTATATTATAATAAATACAAATTAGGTCATTTTAATCAATTTCATATTTAATTTTTCTATTAAAACTTTCTATACTTATGAAAAAAATTCTTTGGAAAACCGTTTTTTCGTCGCGTATGTAGGATTAATTTTAAATTAAATTATGTCACTTTTTGAATTTAATCTGAAAAAATGGTTTAGATATTTTTAATTATAATTATTAATATTATATAATAATGTCGACTTAATATTTTGGTCCTAATGAATAGTAAAAAGAGTAAAAATTAATTATCATGGTTAGGGTTAAAACGGATTATTGGGGGGATAAACTAAAAATATAAGGGTTTAAATGACTTATAAACTTTTAAAATTCCTATTTTATATCCATATTTTTACCTTATATCATACATGTTTCTATAATGAGGCATTATAGAGCCTTGTGTCATGTGAAAAACATGGGTATCACTTTTTCTTTTCAAAAATTCCATGTGTGTCCTCACCCCCACTTATAAAAGGCCACCTTCTATCCTCTTCTCTTCACAATTCAAAAGCTTTTTGGTTCATCAAATACCTAACCAAATATATTTATTATATACATAAAAATATCCTAGAGTCCATGTTTTTACTAGAGGGCCAATCTAATAAGGCTTTAGTTATAAACCTAAAGAGGTTTCCCAAAGAAGTGGTAAAGTTCTTAACCATGCATTTTCATTTTATTTCTTATTATAAATCCTTAAAATATTCTATAAATATTATAAAATAATAACACTAGTATCTAAAATATACATATATGTTATTATTTTTATGGAATAACTGATATCCATATCCTTTTTCATTGAATGGGAAATAAAACCATTAATCGTGTGTACTGTGGACTACCCCCTCACAAACAATGTAATTCATTTTCCATCACCAACTCTCACATATGGATATTATGATGGATTTAAAATATTTATATTATTTTTTATAAAATTAAAATAATTCTGGAATTATAATATCACATATACCTTCTTACATTCTAATTTTTTAAAACAATAATATCGCTTGTGCGTACGTGTGGACTACCGCCTCCACGTAGCGATGTGAAATGTTTTTCATTTTATTTTGACATGGATAGTAATAAGGATAAATTTTATGAATATAGATAAAATATTTGATATAATAATTATTCTATAAATATGAAATTTTATATACCTTTATTATAATCTATTTGTTGGAAAAATAGAAACAACGTTCATGCGTACGTACAACCTACCGTCTCCATGAATGGTGTAACTCATTTTCCCATATCTAAATTTTATGGACTATTATAAATAATTATATAATGAATATATATAATATTTATATCATGGTTAATATTATGTATATTATAGAACCATGATCAAATAAAAAATACCAGAATTATCGAACCAAAACATACATGGAAAACAAAACAATTATCATTCGAAATAGTGATTTAAACAAATAATTGTTAATAAACAGGTCATAAAAGACTATAAGTAAATAAAATACGGTATGATATATATTATTATGGTTATTTAATATATATATATATATAATAAATCTATATTTATTATATAGGAGTTATGGACATGTACGAATGAAATCGAACCTAAGGTAAGGGTTTCTCGTCTCACTTTTACTTTCATGATACTTATGTCATATTCACCACTTTTTTTTGTGGTGTATATACTTCCCATTTTATATATTACATAATTAATCTATTTATTTTTATTGTATTCAAATTTTTATTTATTTTTATTTATTTTATGTGTATTATGATTCAAAAGTTACCAAAGTGGTAAGGGTTTACTTCATAATCTCATCATTATTCGGGATTGTTTATATTTAAGTCTCCTTTGGGGTAATTATTTGATATTTCAATATTAAATCCAATATATTTTCTTATACTATGGTTATAAATTAACTCTTCAATTAATATTATCATTTTCATCTCTTTGGTACTTAAAATCATTGAGAAAATATTTTTAATAAATTTGACTATATTTCTCTCTTCGATTGAAAATCATTTTCCTTCCATATCCATGTTTCATAAAAATGTTTCCAAGAATGTTTTAAAATTATCCAAATGATTTATTAAATAATTTTTTACCCATGATTTTATTTTTACAAAAATTATTAAAATTAATCTTCCTATCATATTCCAAACAAGGTACTTTTTTCTTTTCTTACAAAATGTGAAACAAATATTTTTTTAGCATACTCGGTATAAATGGAATTTACCACTATCATGTCTAATAAATATTTTAAATATTACATTATAATTTTCAAATTTTATTTTCAATGAAAATTATTTACAAAATATTTTGTGAATTTTTATTTTTAACAAGGTGATTTTCAAAGTGGAAAGGTTATTTTTTCCTCAAGAATGTTTTAATGATCTCTTTATGGAATTTCTATTCATCAGCATAAAAAAACTCTTATTCTTCTTATGATCCACTGGGAATATGTTGTAATTATACCAACCTTATTATTTATCTATATAGTTTATGATTATTTATATTGGTTATATACAATTTTGATACCATTCACCATATTACTCTATATGGATATGATTATGTTTATTGATTAGGGAAAGTATTAACATTTTGTATGATAGATTTTCAATATGAATGTTTACATTGGTTATGTTTATTAATTTTGGAAAGTATTACCATTTTTTATGATATTTTTCAATATGAATTTTTATATTGATTTTGTTTCACCCCTTTCATATGAAGAATGAATTGGACTTAGTAAGTGATGGGTGGTTCCTGATATAGCCCCCCTGATGCATCGGTATGTCTTATGAGACAAACTAGTTTGGGTATTTGGTTGAGGCCTTACCCATTTATGTAATATTTCTTGGCATGAGTCCTTGATGATATGGTTATGATGTCCAACATTATTCATTCCCTCATTATGATATTAGTTATTGATGTCCATGTGATTATTCAATTAGTTATAATATACATGGATAAGTTTCAAGCTCATGTGATTATTTATATGTAATTATTTTAACATCATTTATTCCTACAATATTTTTCTTCAAGTTCATGTTATTGATTAAATGTAATTTGTTTCAGATATTTACCTTGTCATATTGATTAATCCTTTTTTATTCATTATAGATTTTGTTGTATGCATACCCTTACTAAGCATTAGATCTCTCTCCTTTCTTATGTTTCCTTTCCCCATGATGTTAGGAAGAGTATTATGATTGATATATGGGGTCATTCTAAATTAAATAATGGTTTTATAAAATAAAATTCGATGTTTTATTTTATTTTTTCAATTATAATATGAGATTCAAATATGTATCTAGTTTACTAAGACTACTAAACTATTCAGTCCTTCGGGATGTGATTCCTTGTATATAGTGAAAATGTAGTAAAGTAACCACCAACTTTGGGCTATTAGGGTCAGGGTCTTTAAAAATGATGTTTTATCTCCTCTTGACTATGATTCCTTAACACCCAACATTAAGAAAACTCTCAATACCAACATTGAGTCCTGAACCTAACTCTTGGATCAACTCTACAGCCATATCCTCGACCAACCCATTTAACCACCATGCTCCACTAATAAGTACTAACGCGTCTTCGATATGACACACCCTCAGATCACACTACTACACTCCTCTGCATAAACGCACCACAAAGAGGGTTGATAATTTATGATAATCATACTCCCATGGTTTTTTACCAAGGAACTTTCCATTGGATACATTTCTAACTACACCCAACGCTCTTGATGTAACCACCCACCGGCATCACACATCAATTCTATATACTCGCTGAAGGTGATCTTTGGTTGATAATTCTGAAACCCTAAGGTTCCAAGAACCTAGAAACTCAATCCCCAATGACTTTCCAAAATGATTCTCTAGTCATTCAACCTCTTATTATAATCTCCATCCATCACATCATGCATGGTATCTGTAACTCCAAGGAGAAACAACGACCTCACCTCACTTCAAGTCCTGACCTTGGTTTCCAACCAAAACCACAATCAAAACCTTCTTCCTTCCATAAAAACCCTTTTAAGAATTTCACTTAGAGGCCCTTATATGGAATAGGTAGTTGGTTCACTCATTGAGGTACTATAGGTAGCATTATCTCAACTATTGGTCAGGACAATTTCTCAAAAGTCGCTCCTGAGATGCTCCCTAGGAATTGGAATGCTCACGACGCTCACACCCCATAAAACTGAAACATCACCCAAAAACCCTATGATCAGTCCCATACCAATTTATTATCACTTATGAAGGTCTTTAAACCTAATTTGTGCATCACCACACACCTAGCATCATAAAGTTACACCAATACATCTCTCAAGGTAAGGAGAACAACCTACTCACATTCCCCTCAAGGCCTATGAAGTCTGACTATTCTACTAACCAATATAGAACCAATGGTCACCAATAACAACCATTATTATATGTTTCCCACACCCCATATCTCAAAACTAGATCCACATCTCATACACCCTAAGTGAAATTGCCCAAAAACCCATCTAACTCATAGGTCTCTATCTAGAACAACACCCCAATACCTCACCACTAGAGGGTCCCCATATACCTCAAGGCTCATGAAATAACCATTTTTACTAAAAACCCACTCAAATCAATCTAGATAGATCCACACATCCATTACATAAAACATCACATGCCACCACATCCCTTCTAAGGGCCCATCACTAATAAATCACATCAGGCCCAAACCGGCCAACCACCTACAAGCCCATCCCCCTTGGGGAGGCTACTTGTCGAACCAAATATATGGAGCACTACCTCTCATAAAATAATAAATAAAAAACTATGACCTCAGGCCATGATCCACATCAAAAACAAAAAAAACATCCCCCACTAAGGGTTCTCACATTCACATCATAAAAATCCAACTCAAAAGTTCCAAAAGGGCCTCAAAAAATCCCAAATTGAGGATCTAAACCATTTACAATTTTTGAAATCCAATTTAAAACCACTTTCCCATCCAAATAATTTAGAAACCATTTCCAAACCATATGAAAACCATTAAAATCCAAATACATCCTCATTTAAAACTACTATAGAAAAATAAATATTTTTCCCATTTTCAACCATTTCATATAAATCTAACACTTTACCCAAGTCATGGCCCAATGGTCCAAACACCCTTTAAAATAATAATTTCTATTTTATAAATCCAATAAAAATTCCCCATAACCACTTGGAATATAAAAATCTCCTTGCATAATAAAAATCCTTTAAAATAAATTTAAAACCTGTTATTCCAAGAAAATTTATTATTTTCAAAAAAAAATTGAAAACTCAAACAACTCACATCATGCCAAGGTAAAAGCATGCACAAATAACACTTACCTACCCATTAAATTCCCAAGTCCATGTCATAATCACCTAAAAATTATTACAAGCCATGTATAAAATAAATATAACATTATTAGGATAAATTAATTAAATATCACCAAGAATATCTATGGGGAAACACCAAATATATTATTATGAACATTTAATTAATTTAACCATCTGTCAATCACAGGCATCCAATCACATGACATATAAACCCATCTTCCTATCTATGATGCATAAACTCACCCACTATTTCTAATCAGGCTAATAGAAAATATCATAAATCATAAGCATCCTAATAATCAAGACCAAAAACCATGTGCATCACTAAAGGTAAAATCAGTCAATGATAACAATGAACAAGAAGAACATCAATCCCACCCCTAAAAATGTATCCTTTCCGAAATATGTGGGTTAGATACTCCCATTAATGAGTTCCTTGCTGATAGAGAAAATATTTTCAATTAATTTATATTTAATATAATTGTTTTAAACCCACAAAAGTGTTCCTCTAAGATGAATTGTTTCATTTTTATGATAATGGTGTTATTTTGAGCTGAATAGTAAAAATTGGCCATTTTGGATTTTTAACAGTTTTAAATTATTTTTGTAGTTTGGCCCTAACATTATCTACACTAATCAAAATTGAAAAATAATTTCTTTTCCAGATTATAAACATTCATGGCTTCATTTACTATTTTTGGACTAAAAGGTGAATCATCCATATGGAAGCTCAAAAGAAGATCACAAGTGGGAGAAAGAAAACTGTTTTCAGCTCTGCTTAGTTTTGGTGTGGGATCCATAACTCATCCATGGTGGGCCCAAAGCTTGTGAAATTCGGTGGGTGGACGCGCAAGGAGTTTTGGAGCATCTTTTATTAAGTAATAACCGAGTGAATTGGCCGTTTTGGGGGTCATTAAATCATCCTAATCCGGAGGATTTCGTTTTGGAGAGTCTGACTGGACAGAACAAATGCTCAGAGTAAAACGGCCATAACTCTTGGAATACATGTCCAAATCTGCTGAGATTTTGAGGGGACAAGACCAAGAGATTTATGAACAACATTAAATAATGGATACAACGAATCAACATCTGGGGGACAAATTCTGTATATAAAATGAGTAGAGCTCCACCCTCTCAAAGCATCCATTCTCCATCCCATTTCTTCCGGGACACCAAGAAGAAGATCTTTTCGGCTTTATTTTTTATTTATTTTCTTTTTCATAGTTTTATAATGCCTTCTTCTTCCCCATTCATCTCGATTACCCTTACCATGGTGGGGTAAACTTTTGGAGTGATTGGGGAAGGGTTGGTTTTCTACATTGTAATGCTTGAGTTCTTGGACGCAATTGAATAAATTTCTTTCTTCTTCAAAGTTGTTTTCAATTTCTTATAGCCTATTTTATAATCAAGTGTGATAATTCTTGAAAATTAATTCCGTTATTGATTTTTTCCTTGGTAAAATAATCATAATCTCCCTCCACTAATTTCTGGTTTATATATGATGGAATAAACTAGGAATTAGTGGTGAAGTACTCGACGATCGTCAGTATGTGTAAAAGGTGTAGTGAATGTTCTTGATTGTTTGGGATAAACAAAACCTGATCGGGTATTGCCCATTTCAATTAAGGATATTCAATATAACTATTTTACACATGGAAGGAGAGTTGACCAAACCGAGATCTTGGTAAGGTTTTCTCTCACAATAATAATTTCACCAAGGAAGTGAGAGGAAACGATTGTGGAAGCTCACTTTAATCAACAAAGAAGAAGAGGTTTGAATTAAATTGAACAAGGATAGCATTAAAATTAGGAAATAGACCCGGACCTAATCACCCTTTTTAATATCATAGTTTTTCAATCATTTTAATTTCAAATTTCATTTCAAAAACACAACATTTTTTTACCCTCATTTTAAAGTGACAACTCGTTTTGTGTGCACTCCTCTTCGGGAGACATCCTAGTTCAACCACTTTACTAAATTTTAACTTAGGAAATAATTGTTTTGCCATTCTCTATGATAGGCGTGCGTCAAACTTGGTGTCGTTTCCGGGGAGGCAGTGCAACAACAACAAAAAATCAAAATTGAATGACCTGCACCTCAAAAGAACCATTAATTGAATTGATCCAGAAATTGAAAGAACATTAACCCAACTAAGAAAAATAAATATACCAGAAATCTTTGAAGAAATAGATCTCTTAGATTCAAGTGAAACTCTTAGTGTTCACTCTGAACCTGAAATCATGGCTAGAAATCCCAACCAAACCCTGCGTGATCTATGTGCACCACAATTTGCCATTCAAAATAACCAACTAATTGCACCCACTGAACCAAATGATTTTAAATTACATGTCAATATGATTCCTGTGCTTCCAAAGTTTCATGGTCTTATATGAGAAGATCCAAATCGTCACATGCAAGAATTCAGATACACTTGCTCAAGCTTCAGGCCAAGAGGAGCACTCGAAGACCGATTTCAGTGGAGGGCATTCCCCTTCTCACTTGAAGGAACGGCTAAAGAATGATTGTACAACCTGAAACCAGGGTAGATCAGTGATTGGGAAGACCTAAAAAGAAGTTTCATGTAAAGATTATTTCCCACATCGAGGAGCACTACCATCAATAAGGAGATTTACATCATACGACAATCAACTGGAGAAACCCTCTACGAGTACTGGGAGCACTTCAAGAAGCTATGTTCCAGCTGTCCACATCAAGAAATGGAGGAACACCAATTCCTTGTGTTCTTATACCAAGGAATTATGGATAATGATTGAAATCTTCTAGATGCCTCATCAGGGGGGTCCCTGATTGACAAGTCTCCTACAGATATCAGAATACTAATTGAGAAGATTGCTCAAAACTCACAACAATTTGGACTAAGAGGAATGGGAACCAGGGGGATACATGAGGTAAAAACATCTGATTCATCTACATTGATTGAAACCAAAGTTGATGACCTTGCAAGGTTAGTCCATCAAATGGTTGTAACACAAGAAAATGGACAACAAGCTTCAGCTCAGGTATGTGGTTTATGTTATTCTTCCATTCATTATATTGACCAGTGCCCTGAGATACAGGGGACAGAATACTGTGCTACGGCCTTTAAACCAAGACAATTCCAACGAAATCAACTGCAATCCCAACAAGGATATGGGAACCAACAAAAACAGATGAGACCATTTAACCAGCACCCCAGTCAACCTCCTTACCACCAGCAGCAATACCAGAACCCCCCTCCCTTCCAACAATATTATAAACAGCCCTTCCAAAAACAACAATATTTTTAGCCACCACCATTCCAAATAAATACATATGAACAACCATCCACCAGCACACAACCTTCTGTGGAACATCTATAATCCAAGTATGAGGGCCTAGCAGATAAGTTTGACAAGCTAGAAGACACAATGGGAAGTCTTGTTGAAATAATGTACAAGAATCCAGGGAAGCTTCCATCCCAAACAGTGCTAAATCCTAAAGAGAATGTTAGTTCAATCATAACAAGAAGTGGAAAATAAATCCCACCTCCATCCAACCCTGAACCAAAAATAATACCACCTATTCTGAGGGAGAATGATTCAGAAAGTCTTGTAAAAATCCACAAAGAAGATGAAAAGGAAGAGGAGGAGGAGAAGGATAGGCCACTGAATAAGAAACAAGAAACATCAATGCAAAGAAAACAAAGGGAGAAGAAAGAATTACCCCCACCATTTCCAACAAGAATGATCGAATCAAAGAAATTTCATGAAGAAGCACTTCAAAAAGAAATTATGGACACCTTCCAGAAAGTGGAAATCAATATCCCCCTACTTGAAGCTGTTAAACAAATTCCAAGGTATGAAAAAATTTTGAAATATCTTTGCACCAAAAAGAGAAGGCTTCATGGGAATGAAATAATCAACTTGGGAAGAAGTGTCTCAGTCCTTATAACGCCGCAGATTCCAACCAAATGTCAAGATACAGTGAAGTTTTCCATTCCATGCACCATTAGTTCATTAAATTTCACTAATGATTTGTGTGATATAGGTGATTCAATTAATGTATTGCCTCACTCAGTATACACTTCTTTGCATATGGGAGAATTGAAGCCCACAAGAGTGGTGGTCTAGCTTGCAAACAGATCCACAATTTTTCTTGCAGGAGTTTTGGACGATGTCCTTGTGAAAGTCAAAGATCTCTTATTCCCAGCTGACTTCTGCGTGCTCAATATGGAAGAATATAGGAGCCCGTCACATTCACCCATCATTTTGGGGAGACCTTTCTTGAAGACAGCCAAAACCATCATCAATGTCCACGAGGGGACACTCACCATGGAGTTTGGAGAGAGTACGGTCCACTTAAATATTTTTGAATCCATGAGGCATCCATCAGATGATCACTCCCTCTTTTCACTTTCCTATGAAGTTGGTGCAGAACCAATTGAAGAATCAGGTATTCTCTATGAATTCTTAGACTTAGGAGAGACTTCTTCCCTTGGAAATATCATTGAACATGTGGATGCTGAAGATGTTGGAGATTATGACTTCATGTGGGAGGAAGAGGTAAAATCTAATTTCTTTGATGATTTGTTAAATAATGAGGAAGATGATATGGTTTCTTGTGTGTAGGAGGTCCAAAATTTTGAAGTGGAAAACGTCAATTTAGTCTCATCCCTTGATCATCCCCCTAATCTGGAACTCAAACCACTCCCCACTAATTTGAAATATGTATACCTTAGGGAGGGAGAGAAACTACCAGTGATAATTGCTAATAATCTTTCTAAAACCCAAGAAAAATCATCGATTGAGCTTTTGAGAGAGAATGTCCATGAAATAGGATGGAGCTTAGGTGATATCCCAAGAATTAACCCAAAAATATGCTCACATAGAATTTTTGTTGAGGGAGATTCCAAACCTATTAGACAGCCCCAAAGGAGACTAAATCCCACCTTGATGGAGGTTGTGAAGAAGGTGATAGAGAATTTCTTGGAAGCTGGGATCATCTATCCCATTTCAAATTCGCAGGGGGTCAGCCCTATTCATTTCGTTCCAAAAAAAACCAGCCTGACCACTGTGAGGAATGAAAAGAATGAGTTAATCCCTATGAGAATTAAAAACAGCTGGAGAGTGTGCATTGATTTTAGGAAATTTAACCAGGTCACTCGAAAAGATCATTTCCCCATCCCCTTCATTGACCAGATGTTAGAAATATTGGCAGGGAGAACTCATTATTACTTTTTGGATGGATTTTCAGGTTACTTCTAGGTACCCATTTCTCCCGAGGATCAAGAGAAGATGACATTTACATTCCCTTTTGGTACTTTTTCATATAAAAGAATTCCATTTGGATTATTTAATGCTCCAGGTACATTTCAGAGGTGCATGGTGAGTATATTTTCTAATCAAATTGAAAATTCCTTGGAAGTTTTCTTAGATGATTTCACAGTTTTTGGAGATTCTTTTGATCATTGTTTGAAAAATATGGAAAAAGTTTTGAAAACCTGCATTGAAAAAAATCTTGTTTTAAATTTTGAAAAGTGTCATTTCATGGTTCAATGAGGAATTGTGCTTGGTCATGTCATTTCCAAAAATGGAATTGAAGTGGATAAATCAAAAATTGAAGTGATAAATTCATTGCCTTACCCTACTTGTGTGAAACATGTTAGATCATTTTTAGGACATGCAGGATTATACAGGAGGTTTATCAAAGATTTCAGTAAGATTTATCTCCCTCTCTCTATATTACTTTTTAAATATGCTGATTTTTATTTCAATGGTGCATGTAGGGAATCCTTTGATGAGTTGAAGAAGAGATTTATTTCACCACCCGTGATGCAGCCTCCAAATTGGGAAGAACCATTTGAACTACTTTGTGATGCCTCCAACCAAGCAGTTGGAGCAGTCCTTTCTCAGCGAATTGAGGGCAGACCACAAGTCATTTCATATGCCTCGAGAACTTTAGATGCGGACCAATTCAATTATACAACCATGAAATAAGAGTTCTTTGTAGTTGTTTTTTCTTTAGAAATATTTAGATCATATATTCTTGGAACTAAAATCACTGTGTTTTCTGATCATGCAGCTTTGAGGTACTTGATGAAGAAAGTTGATGATAAACCAAGGTTAGTGAGATGGATGATACTGCTGCAAGAATTCAATATAGAAATCAAGGATAAGAAGGGATCTGAGAACCAAGTGGATGATCACTTAAGTAGACTGCCAAACACTACTGAAATTGAAGTTCCAGAAAGAGACCCACTGAATGATCAAATTCTAGGAGAGCAGTTGTACTTGATTGAAGGAGAAGTGCCTTGGTATACTGACATAGTCAATTTTATGGTAACATCTCAAGTCCCATCTCATTTCAATTCTCACCAAATTCAAAAACTGAAAGCTGAATCTAGATATTACATTTGGGATGATCCATTCCTTTAGAAGATTTGAAATGATAAAGTTATAAGAAGATGTTTACCTGAAAGTGAAGTTAAATCTGTCTTTGATTTTTGTCACACTTTAGCTTGTGGAGGCCACTTTGGACCTCAGAGGATAGCAAGGAAGGTTTTAGAATCTGGAATTTATTGGACCACCATTTTTAAAGATGCTCATGAATTTTGCAAAATATGTGAAACATGTCAGTTTTCAGGAAATATTTCAAAGAGACAAGAAATGCCCCAAATGCCAATGAATTTTTGTGACATTTTTGAAGTTTGGGGGATAGATTTTATGGGACCTTTCCTGATGTCATTTGGAAATTATTATATCTTGCTTGCAGTTGATTATGTTTCTAAATGGGTGGAAGCAAAAGCAACTAGAACTGACGATGCTAAAGTTGTTTGTGATTTTGTCAGGTCTAACATATTTTGTAGGTTTGGAGTGCCCAGAGAAATCATCAGTGATCAAGGGACTCACTTCTGCAATTTGAGAATGGAGACTTTGCTGAAGAAGTATGGGGTGCATCATAAAACATCAACTCCCTATCATCCACAGACTAACGGGAAAGTTGGAGTTTCAAATAAGGAAATCAAGGGAATTTTGGAAAAGACCGTTAATCCAAACAGGAAGGATTGGAGCCAAAGGTTGTATGATACCTTATGGGCTTACAGGATAGCCTACAAAACCCCGATTGGAATGAGTCCATATAGGCTGATTTATGGGAAAAGATGCCACCTATCTGTGGAATTGGAGCATAAGGCGTATTGGGCTGTGAGGAAAATGAATTTGGACCTTGAAAGTGTTGGGAAGGAGAGAAGATTGAAGTTGCAAGAGTTGGAGGAAATAAGAAGGGAAGCATTTGAAAATTTAAGGATTTACAAAGAAAGAACAAGAGTGGAACATGAAAAGATGATCCAACCAAAAGACTTCTCTCCTGGAGACAAAGTGTTATTATTCAACTCAAGACTCAAGCTGATGCTAGGTAAACTTCGTTCCAGATGGGAAGGTCCATTTATAGTTACTCATTTATATCCTTTTGGTGTTGTGCAGATTATGAAGGATGGAGAGCAGGATCCATTCACTGTGAATGGACATAGGTTGAAGAAATTCCTTGGGACCCTGCCATCAGATCCAGTGGAGGACATCACGCTCCTCCAGCCTATTTATCAATAAGATCCATCAGGTTGTACCTCTCCTTCACATTTTCTTATTGTTGTGATTCAATCAGAAATCTACTTACATGTTAAATCCACTTGAATGCATCGAGGAAACTGCATCA
The DNA here is from genome assembly GCA_963277665.1 of Viscum album. NCBI lineage: Eukaryota > Viridiplantae > Streptophyta > Magnoliopsida > Santalales > Viscaceae > Viscum > Viscum album. Next base: position 508,571,663 of record OY728141.1, on the reverse strand, counting down.
ATTAAGTGTGGGGGAGAGAACCTTTGTAGTATAAGATTTTCATTTGATGTTTACAAAAAAAATTGTGTGTTTTCAAATTTTTGTGTGTTTATTTTTCGATTTTTGGTGTGTTTCTGAAACTTTTGAGCTGAAATGATTATCAATACCATTTTTGAAACCCATGTCAATGAGTGAACCAATCTATTTCATGAAAATGAGCTAAAATGAATGTTGAAATGACTTCTTTTCAAGTTCAAATCTTTTAGAATTTCATGAAAAGTACACTGATTTTTGAAACCCATGCCATATTTCACTGTTTATATCTTTGAAATCACTTTCCTGTGAGGATTATGAACCATTTTTGTCATATTCTTTTCATTCACCTCATTTCTTCAGAGAACCATACCATGCTTTCTTTAACCAGAATTTGATTTATTCCTTTCAAAACTTGAGGGTTTGGGTACGTGTGTTTTAAATGATTGAGGCATTTATTTGGTTTGAATCCCCCTTTTCAAAATAATCCTTTTCATTATGGCCCACCTTTACATTTATCCTTCATTGTATCCCCTAGTATCCATGAATTTCCTATTAGGTTAGCCACATTACAAGCCAATTTTTCCTATCCTACCTACTATTGAAGTAAAATTGTATGATCTAGTTGAACTTAAGTGTGGGGGAAGATGTCTTGTGGTGTACTACCTCATTTGGTTATACTTTGGGTGGAAAATAAATTGTGGAAGAGATGTGTGTGATGTTGAAAAATTATTCTGTTGAAAGCTGTTCCTTTTCTAGAGCTTTCATAACAAGAGAAGTTGTGCCTTTCTGGAGCTTCTAATATAAAAAAAAGAAAGTTGTGCCTATCTGGAGCTTTCAAGAAAAATCATGTTTGAAAGGATTGAATTTTTTTTTGAGCTGATTGAATGTTGATGGAGCCTATTTTCTACAAAGGGGAAGTGAAGGAGACTATACTTGAGTAAAAATTAGAATCTTGCAATTTTGCTTCAAAAAGAGCCAAGCCCTCCTTTTTCGGCCTCAGAATGTTTAACATCTAAATCCTACCAACCCGAAGCCACAAAACAACCCTGAAAAGTCCTCATGAGAAACACATGTCCTTGACTCACATCAGTTGGAGAAGTAGGAATTTATCAAGCCTATGATGACTCTTGTGTGAGTTTGGATGAGAAAAGCCTTATTCAGCATTTACATTTGTGAGATGAGATAAAATTCATGTGAGGTAGGTGTTTTGTGTGCATGGGATAAAAAATTAAGTGGAAATATATTAAAATATTAAATGGAGAACTTGAAATAACTGTTTTTGATGAGGCATGATATCTTTTTGTTTCTTGAAATTGATTTGATAGATCTCATTGATATGTGTTTTGGATTTGATTTGATTTGATTTTTACTTGTCCAGGAGTCCAAGTTCTAAGTGTGGGGGAATTGATAGAGCAAATATTTTCAATTAATTTATATTGAATATCATTTTTTTAAACCCACAAAAGTGTTCCTCTAAGATTAATTGTTTCATTTTTATGATAATTGTGTTATTTTGAGCTGAATAGTAAAAATTGGCCATTTTGGAATTTTAACAGTTTTAAATTATTTTTTTAGTTTGGACCTAACATTATCTACACTGATCCAAATTGCAAAATTCTTTCTTTTCCAGATTCTAAACATCCAGGTCTTGATTTACTATTTTTGGACTAAAAGCTGAATCGGCCATATGGAAGCTCAAAAGAATCTCACAATTGGGAGAAAGAAAACTATTTTTAGTTATGCTTAGTTTTGGTGTGGGATCCATAACTCATCCATGGTGGGCCCAAATCTTGTGAAATTTGGTGGGTGGACGCGAAAGGAGTTTTGGAGAATCTTTTATGAAGGAATCACCGAGTTAATTGACCGTTTATGGGGTCATTAAATCACCCTAATCCAGAGGATTTCGTTTTGGAGAGTCTGACTGGACAGAATAAATGCTCAGAGTAAAACGGCCATAACTCTTGGAATACATGTCCAAATCTGCTGATATTTTGAGGGGACACGGACAAGGGAATTATGAACAAAATTAAAGAAGGGATACAATGAGTTAACATCCAGGGGACAAATTCTTGCTATAAAAGGAGGAGAGCTCCACCCTCTCAAAGCATCCATTCTCCATCCCATTTCTTCCAGGACACCAAGAAGAAGATATTTTCGGCTTTATTTTTTATTTCTTTTATTTTTCATAGTTTTATAATGCCTTTTTCTTCCCCATTCATCTCGATTACCCTTACCATGGTGGGGTAAACTTTTGGAGTGATTGTAGAAGGGTTGGTTTTCTACATTTTAATGCTAGAGTTCTTGGACGCAATTGAATAAATTTCTTTCTTCTTCAAGGTTGTTTTCAATTTCTTATAGCTGATTTTATAATCAAGTGAGATCGTTCTTGAATATTAATTCCGTTATTGATTTTTTCCTTGGTAAAATAATAATAATCTCCCTCCACTAATTTCTGGTTTATATATGATGGAATAAACCAGGAATTAGTGGTGAAGTACTCGACGATCGTCAGTACGTGTAAAAGGTATAGTGAATTTTCTTGATTGTTTGGGATAAAAAAAAACCCGATCGGGTATTGCCCATTTAAATTAAGGATATTCAATACAACTATTTTACACATGGAAGGATATTTGACCAAACCTAGATCTTGGTAAGGTTTTCTCTCACAATAATAATTTCACCAAGGAAGTGAGAGGAAACGATTGTGGAAACTCACTTTAATCAACAAAGAAGAAGAGGTTTGAATTAAATTGAACAAGGATAGAATTACAATTAGGAAACCAACCCCGACCTAATCACCCTTTTTAATATCATAGTTTGTCAATCATTTTAATTTCAAATTTCATTTCAAAAACACAACATTTTTTTACCCTCGTTTTAAAATGACAACTCGTTTTGTGTGCACTCCTCTTCGGGAGACATCCTAGGTCAACCAATTTACTAAATTTTAACTTAAGAAATAATTGTTTTTCCATGCCCTACGACAGGCGTGCGTCACTTACTAATTATTGATAATTTCCTAACTTCTAACTACCTTTCCCAAATTGTAAGACAAAAAGACAAGCTTTTATACCACTTTGTAACACCCTTGATAGAATCACTCAGTCTGGGTCGAGGTAGAACATAACCTCGTGTGTGCTTCCCCATACATAAGAGGATTTTGACTAGTAGTGAGGGCCTAATCATAAATTAGGGGAAACTATGCCCTCAGTAATAGATAGCTAAATCATAGTACAGAATAACAGAATAAGTAACCAGAGTAAAAAATATAAATAAAATATAGAAACAATAGTAACATCAAAACATTCTATAATAGATGGAATACAAGTCATAAAATATCCAAGGATACCCCCCACATGTGGTAGTTATATATAAATAAATAAGGGGAAAACATCTCCATAAGTATCTTGGAGTCTATTCTGATATCACCTCAACCAACATGCTCCTCCTATACAACTCCTCTAATAGGGTCCCATCCCTCATCTGAATACCTAACTAAAAAAGGATGCACACACACCGAGATTCCCATACAGTATGTGAGTATAAACCCAGTGGGACACTACCTGTAAGTTCTTAGAATAATTTTAGATGTCCATATAATATTTTGTGTGATGAAGGAAAAAAACATACATAAACATATATCCCACCGAGTCATTGTGTGATAATCGGTCCTACATGAACCTCGGATCTACCTGCTTCAACTCATTGTCATAAGTAACGTTTTTTAGAACCCATAAGCATATGTAACCCATGGACCATGCCTAATCATAGGACATGACCTCAAAGAGTACCCCAAACCATCCCCGAATACTTTGGGGAGGTCAGTCATACACACCATCCCATTCTCACCAGTCCTATAGGAGGCCAACCAATCACACTGGCCTATATCGAAGGTTTTTGGGAGTCCAATCATCACATTGGCCCATATCGGGGGTTATTGGGAGGTCCAACATAAACACAGTCCCATCCCTTGGGTTCTTGGGAATCCAAACAGACCTATCATCCCATCTCTACATAAACAAGGGAGGCCACAAAATTGAACAAACATAATCATCAACAAAATCAAGTAAGGGGAAACACCCCATTTTAACCCTGACCTAACTTTAGACTCATGAATTCCATCATCACAACCTAACCAAAGCACCTCACTCATGGTCATCCTCACATCACGCATCAAACAAGTAAAAAAATCACCCAATCTATTACATCATTTACCCAAGTCATCCCGGCTTATCCTAAGCCCCAAGAGCACTTCCTAACCTTATTTACCTAAGAGGACAACCCAACCCATATATCTTGGTAAAAACCTCACACTCACCAATTCAAGTCACACAACCAAGTGAATTCACCACCCAAACTCCTATACTAATTATCCAAGTAATCTTATCCCTTCCCAAACCAAAATGACACCTACTGGGTCTATTTTCCAAAACAGAATGCCCCATCATTATCACTAGCACATATCCCCCATTCATCATTTCTAAGGTGAAAACTCAAGGGGATTCACTACCTAAACCCATATTCCATCTATCCTGACCACCCTAACCTCAACTAAGTTCTAATGGCTTATTCCAATCCCAAATTTCAAATAATATATCCCTACATGCATTCTCATTAAAAGGATTACTTTCACCAATTCTAAGGCACATAACCCATGATACCCCTCTAAAGAGCTTCCCATGTCGATGTGGAACTCACCCACTCACACTAACATCAAAATTAGAGGTAGCATAGATCTATGTACACATGAACATTAAATTAAAGTCATGAAATTTTATATGAAATTCATAACATAGTAAGGACTTCCTACCTTGATCATGGCAGATTATAATCACCAAGAATCACCACTTGAATTGTTCTTGATGAATTGATTCCATGAAAACAACCCTAAATTCATCATATTAGGGTTTAATAAAAATGAAACAAAAATAAACATTAAACTATGGGTATAATGATCTTAGGATTACTGAGATGGATCAACCACAATAAACATCACTTAAAACAGAAAAGAAATGAGGGATAGGGGTCCAAAATCACTATAGAATGAGCCCCCTTCATCACTTGGTTCAAGTGAGGTCTATAGAGACACTTTTTTTGTTATAAGAATTTTGAATATGTCTAGAAATGTTTTCAGATTCTTGTACTAAGAAAGAGTACAATGATGAGGCCTGGTGTTCTCAGAATTAATTTTATAAAGATAATAAATATATTTTATATTATGCATGCATGATTTATTAAATAAATTGGGGTAACTATTAAATGAAATATTGGATCATAAATTTGAGACCACTATTGAGTCTAGAATGTGATATTTACCCTAGGAATGACCTGAAATTAGTCATAATAGGGTGTTCAAATAAAAGAAATTGTTGTCGGGTGCCTTTAAATTTCATTAATTAATTAATTTAATTATTTAATTTATATGACCTAAAAATAATTCTATTTAAATACCCTATTATGGTGGTTCTACAGGGTTAGACACATAACATTAGGACTATTTAGAGGATCCTTCTTCTTCCTATCATTGGTAGATCAAAAATAGATGACAAAAAACCTCTGAATCTGGGAAGATCAAGTTGTAGTGAATGCAACGACTTCTCTTATTTTTGGGTGAGTGTATTATTCTTCTATGAATAATAAAATTTGAATTAGGACTTGTCAATTTTTTTATTTTTACCTAATTGATTAAATATATTGTATATGATTATACTTTTTCTTTGATCTACATCAATTTAAAACATTTTCATGCGCTTCTTTACCGATATTGAATTGTTTATTAAATCGGTATCCGTTGTGCCATTTTTTCTCACCCAAATCTCCCCAATTTGTATTTTTTGGCCAAGAATACTTGTCCAATGATTATCAAACCTTTTTTTGTTATTTCCCCCCACCCTTTCTTTCTGTTCTTCATTATTGGGAAATAGGGACATGGTTTGACATTGTCGGGTGGGATCGAGCCTGATCGAACCCTTGGATTTGAAACGGTTTCACATGCAATGAACGAATAAGAAATCAAGGATGTATTTGGGATGATTTTTGGGTTGATAGTGAATTATTTGTTGATCTAAGATCCAAATAAGAGATGGTGTTGATGGGAGATGCATGCGGTGCATACAACGAACCCTATGGATGAATTGGAATCTGTTTTCCTGCCATTGGATAGCCAAAAATGATGACCGAAGGCCTTCCCCCACTGATTTCAAGATTCTTGGAGGTGATATTTGTATCAGTGGAGTCGAATATAGAACATTTGAAGCATATTTATGATTCTATGGAAAACCCAACTACACACCTTTTAGTCTGAAGAACACACGGTGTGTAGCCCCCTAGTTATGGAGACTAGGGTTTTGGGTGAGTTAAATATCACATGTCGTGTGGGACCTCCACATGTTGTGTGACTCAGTACTGGCAACACGGTATATACTCCAAGATTATAAGGAAATCGTAATGTACAATTACATTATGTGTATCGACACATGGCTAGGGTACACAAACACTCCTCGAAAGACATAGGTGTAACCCCATGTGGGAGGACACGTTGTGTACTAAAGTACATGAACATGGGTAACTTTACACGGACACAATCAAGAGTAAAGACAGTACCCTAGGTGATTGAGTCACACTATGTATTTCTTCTACATTTCATATTGGGATACATTTGTTGTGATCCATATACTAACAGAGACATGGCCAGGTAGAAGAATGGGAACACACACCGTGTGGGTCCCATTACACATTATGTACCCCTACTTCTTTTATGAGGAACCTTATACCTCTCATATATCATTTGTTTGGACTATGATTTTGGCATATGAGTATCCTATCCTGATTTTTTTTCATGTAAAATTCATTAGTTTCCTTCATGGTGGATTTAGATATACAATGTGAGATGTTTCGGGTGTGACGCTTCTTTAGGCGATGCTTAAAGATAGCAGTTATCAGGTAGGATAATTAGAGTTGAACCCTCTATAGAATTATATTAAAGGTACTCTATCTACTAAGTTTAACCCCCCTATGGAATTAGGGTAAGGTTCATCTATCTATTGAGTGGTACCCCTATATCATTAGGGTGAAGGTCCTCTATCTACTGAGTGGTACCCCCTATGGCATTAGGGTGTGGGTCCTCTATCTACTGAGGATACCCCTTATGTAATTAGGGTGTGGGTTCTCTATCTATTTAGTGGTATTCCCCCCCCCCCATGGAATTAGGGTGTGGGTCCTCTATCCACTGAGTGGTACCCCCTATAGAATTAGGGTGTGTTTTCTCAATGTACTGAGTGTTATCCCTCTATGGAATTAGAGTTAAGGTCCTCTATATACTGATTGGTACCCCCTATGGTGTTAGGTTGTGATTCCTCTATCTACTGAGTGGTACCCCCCCCCCCCCATTAGATAGGGTGAGGGTACTCCTTACACTGAGTGTCGCCCCCATGATGCACTAGGGCACAAGTATTTTTCTTGGAGATTGATCCCCCTCAATTGTGTGGCACAGTGGAGAGTCATGGTCCCTCCACATAGTTTCTACTATGGATAGGCACGTGATATGTTAGTCATCAATGATGGACCCTTATAACTATTAGAACTCTTTTCTTAGACTGGGTTGGGAGATAGAGATTCCATTTCTCTCTGATTTAGGATTATTTTTTTAAGAATATATATATTTGTATCCATGTTGTTGGATGTTATACTCTATTTCTTTGGATTGATATATCCCTCTAAACCTAATATGTCTCTTACTACCACCACCACTCCCCCCCCTCCTTCAGCTTTCGGGTTATCCTACTAGGTAGGCATATACTCACCCCTATATGGGATCTGCCCGTATGTGGTGTGTCTTATAAAGACGATGGATAGGTCAGCAGAGATTATAGAACAGAAGAGGGATACTTGGTTTATTTGACCATGTATAGTGGTCGAGTCTTGTAGATCTAGAGTTGGGCTCTCTCAGTATTTTAATTTTCTAGTTTTGTCAGGTTGGGACATCTTTCTGGTGGGGCATGTGTTTTTCCCTTTTTTACTTTCAGTTTGTACTGTTGTACTCTTGTACTCCCTAGAGATTTTACATGAATGGATTATTCTCTAGATGTTACATATTTTATTATTATTCCTCTGTACTTTTTCATCAATATGGTCAGGTGTGTGCATACAGGTACTTTAGGTAAAGTCCTCCCATATTAGTTATGCACTCCAACACTTATCACCAACCCATGTCCTATGGAGGCGAGCTTGGGGTAGTTGCATCTTGATCCCCATTGGGTTGGGTCAAGACATATTGGTATTAGAGGTGGTTCTATCCTTGGTACAATTTTTATAGTATTCCATTTATAGGGATTTGGTTAGGATTTAGGGAAATAGTTTTAAAGTGTCTTGAGTGCATCTCTCTAGACAAGGGACCCAATGGTGGTGTGGTGGCTAACATATCCTTACATTAGGACTCTAACTACCTACTTGTCAACTCCATATACTAATACATTGGTTGTAGGTATAAATGGTACATACATCATATATAATTGAGTATTTTGAATATTATTCTTGAGTCAACTCCTCATTGTATATATATTCTCATCTAAATATGGTACATCTTGATTAAATTTTATTGATACCTCCATGATGACAACCATCCAAGTTACCAGTTCCAGATCATGATGACAATTTTATGGGTGATGAGGCCTCAGTTTAGGGTCCATCCTGCGAGATTCTTCCTCCAGGTGGATAGGTAGTAGCACTCCCACCTGTTGAGTAGTAGATCATACCATCCGAGTAGGCTGAGGATGCATGTAAACTTAGAAAAATATGTGAGTTACAGTGCTAGAGACTGCTGAGGTTCCATGGTGATCTAGATCCCCAGGTAAAAAAAGATTAGTTAGAGTCGGTGATCTATGTCTTCAGAATTATCTAGACACCATCTAATCAGGTGGTTGCACTGGTATCTATCCTTTTACATAGAGTAGTTGGGTGCTGGTGGAGTCTTGTTACAAAGATTCATGATGATTCTACACTCTCATGGATCAAATTATAAAATTTGTTCCATGAAGATCACTAACCCTTCTTCTTGTGCTCAGTTTGGATTCAGGAGTTTCTAGAGTTGTAGTAGGTAGGGATAATAGTTGTAGAGTATGATTTGAGGTTTAAAAACCTTACATGGTACTCCCTTGATATGATTCAAGATGGATACATCTGAGTGTGGAAGTTTGAGCAGGTTATCCGTAGAGATATATGTGACCATGTAGTACCATTGTGTATTTGCACCTATGTAGGGGTGTTGGAGAGGGTGCTAGTGACAGATATCTTCCTATCATAGGTATTCCAAGCATCTAGAGTTATCAGCGGTAATTATAGGGCTAAGTCTTCTATAGCAGCTAGTAGACATCAGTCAGTAGGATCTCAAAGCAAGAGACCTCTCCATAACCAAACTCAGGTACGTGGTCATGTGGAACAGGGAACATGCAGAGGATTAGGGAATCCCAGATAGGAGAGATGTTATGCATGTGATGGGTGAGGTCACATGGCACATAATTTCTTGAGCAGACGTGTTGAGGAGGGAAGGGAGATAGCAGATGGACCGCCATGGAAGAGGCAGCACCATGATCATGGATCTCCTAGGAGAGGGTAGGGTGGAACCCTAGGGAGGAAAAGATGGAAAAGAAGTAGGTGGATCTCTAGTAGGAGGAGGTGTGGGTGGTGGAAAACACTATTAGATCCTTCCACCACTACCATCAGGAGGTCCACATCCGGATCAAGGGATTAGAGGTCAGGGCCGCGAATAGCTGCTGGCTATGGCGACATATGACCCAACAGGACACGAGATGATTATAGATAAAAAAAAATTTATTATACTCTTTATTCAGTATTATTAGACATATTTTTGAGTCATTACTCATCTCTTTACTCCTAGTTCAAGATATAGAGCTCCCAATTGAGGATTTATCCCAGCAGCTTTGTCTTTAGGTTCCTATAGGGAAATATTCTTCTATATATTTTATCTTCTGGTAGTGTGAGCTATAATTTGGTTGATATAGGTAATTATGGGACCTTTAGGTAATTACGATGGAACCCTATGACATTATCATGGGTATGGATTGTTTATCCATCATTTGAGCCTTGATTGACTGTCATCACAGATGAGTCAGATGTATTCACATTGATAGGACGAGATTCACCTTTATGGCTGAGAGGGATTTCATGGATGGGCAAGTGGGTTTTGTGAGTAGGAGGCTACATCCCATCACCCATCATTTGGAGATTTTATCCCTTAGTGTAGCAGGATCTTCGGTCTTCTGGATTACTTTATTCATGGATTATTTTATGGATGTCTTCTCTAAGGATGTTCTGGGACTATCTCTAAGGAAAGAGATGAATTTTTTTATCAACTTCCATCCCATGACTGATCTAATATATTCTTAGTAATATCATATGTCTCCTATAAAGATTTTAGAGATCCGGTTTTAGTGGGAGGACCTTTGAGAAAAGGGTTTTATCAAACTTAGTGTGTCCCCTTGGGAAGCTCCAATGTTGTTCATAAAAAATGAGGATGGGATCTTATGTATGTGTGTTGATTATTGTCAAGTAAAGTAGGAAATGATAAATAACAAGTATCCCTTTCCAATTATTAATGAACTTTTTTATTGGTTGTGAGGTTTCATATGGTTCTTGAAGATCGATCTCAGGTCCAGCTACCACCAATTGAGAGTTCGTGAGGCTAATATTCTGAAGCTTGCATTCCGATGTTGCTACAGACACTATGAGTTCTTGTTGATTCCCTTTGGTGTGACTAATTCCCTCACCATGTTTATAGATTTGATTAACTAGATATTATATCCATACTTGGACCATTTTTTTGTTTTCTTAATTAATGACATACTTATATACTATACATCAGAGGAGGTGCATGCAGAGCACTTGAGGATGGTCCTAGATTTACTTTGAGAGCACCAACTTTATGGTAAGATCTCAAAGTTATAATTATGGATTCATAAGGTTAAATTTATTTTTAATTTCATTTATGAGAATGGAATATTCATGGACCCAACGAATATTGATGCGGTTCTTTCTTGGGAGCCACCTAATATCATGTCAGAGGTGCAGAGTTTTATTGGCTTGGCAGGGTACTATAGGAGGTTTTTTGAAGACTTCTCCAGGATTGCATCCCCTTTGACTGCCCTGATGTGGAAAGGAATTCATTTACCTAGAATGAGTAGTGACAAAGATTATTAGAGGATTTGAGGCTGAGGTTGATGATTACTTCTATTTTGAGACCATCATATGAGGGCATGGAGTACATAGTGTGTTGAGATGCCTCATGGGATGGGATCAACTGTGTGTTAATGAAGAGATAGGTAGTTATCACATATGGGTAAAGGAAGTTGAGACTCCATGAGTAGAACTACATGAATCATGACTTATAGCTCGTAGCGGTATTCTTCGCTCTGAGGATGTGGAGGCACTATCTTTTGGGAGAGTGATTTGTTATTTACTCAGACCATTAGAGTCTCAGGTATGTCTTCACATAGAGAAACTTGAGACTGGGATAGAGGTACTAGTTTTAATTTCTATTTGACTATGAATTTGAGATATTCTATACTCCTAATAAGGGAAACGTGTTAGAAAATTTCCTTAGAAAGAAGTACCAGGATCATTTGGTGCAGGTGGAATCTGAGCAGTTGGCTTCCTTGCAGCTAACCCTGGTTGAGAAAGAGGGTGCATATTTTATTCAGTCGATGGTGTTGACTCTTCCTCTACTTTATCATGTGATAGATTCAAATTTTGGAGACATCAATTGTGAGGTATTACATTACCAGATATCCTTAAGATATTCACCTGATAGATTTTATGAAGGAGGGAATTGTGTCATCCTTTTCTATAGATGGATGGTGGTCCTAGTCATGATATTGGAGGAGGTGATGTGAGAGTTACACACATATCCTTTGTTTTTACATCCCATTGTGTTAAATATGTATAGAGAACTTTATTGGAAGTTTTGGTGGGCCGACATGATACAGATTTTGGTTGAGTTTGTCACTTGTTGTCTCTCCTATCAGTAAGTGAAGGTTGAGCACCGGTTTCTGATAGGTTTTTTGTCCCCCCTTGATATCTCAGAGTGGAAATGGGATGGAATATCCATGGACTTAATGATAGGGGTTCTATGGATAGTGATAGGTCATGATTCCATCTGGGTGATAGTTGACTAACTCAAGAAGTCAGTACACTTACTTATTATTAGGTTGCAGAGTTTTGTGGAGAGTTTGGGGCAGTTATATGTATGTGAAATTATTCATCTTCACAGGGTTCCCTCAAATATTATCTCTGACCATGATGTGTGGTTCACATCACGGTTGTGGAGATGCCTGAATGAGGCATTTGAGACCCATATGAGTATGTGTACAGCCTTTCACCCATAAATGGATGGGTAGACCAAGCGTACTATCCAGGTGTTTGAGGAAATGATAAGGGATTTTAAGTTAAACTTCAGCTGGAGCTAGGATGATCACTTTTCACTAGTATAGTTTTCATACAATAATATCTATCACTCTACTATAAACATGGCACCTTTTTAGTCCCTATACGGGAGACCATGAAGGTCACCCTTGTTCTAGATAGATATCTTCAATGCATCTATTGTGGGTCTAAAGATGGTGCAGTAAACAATGGAGAAGGTCTAGGTCATCCATGAGTGGATGAGGAAATCTTATAGTGGGAATAAATATTACACATATTTACATTGTATCCCCTTATAGTTCGAGCAGGGATACCATGTTTTCCTAAGAGTCTCCACATGATGAGAATTATAGAGATTCATCTAGGGAGGCAAGATTTCCCTAAGGTTCATCAGTTCATTCAAGATCTTTTTGAGGGTTCGTGAGGTTTCTTACTGTCTCTCACTACCCTCATAGTTGGATTGGTTACATGAAATCTTCCACATGTCACAACTAAGGAGATGCGTGCATGAACCTATGAATTTTATCGACTATGGTGAGCTAGAAATTGAGGATGGATCCACTTTTGTGGAGCACCCGGTGGTGATCAAGGATTGGAAAGAGAGGATCCTACATGGGTATTTCATCCCCTTTATTCATGTGTTTTGGTAGTATAGGAGCATGAAGTAGAGCTCCTGGGAGCGGGAGAGCCAAATGAAGGATTAGTATCCTAATCTTTGGTTTATTTTTTTCTTTTCAAGGATGAAAATATTGAAATATGGAATGATATAAAAACCCTATTTTTCCTTGTAATACTTTGGAATATATCTAGAAATATTTTCAGAGATAGTAAATGAGACAACATGTGATTCTGAGACCCAGTGTTCCTAGAATTAATTTTATAAAAATAATAAATATATTTTATATTACGCACACACAATTTCTTAAAGAAAATTGGATAAATATTAAATGGATCTTGAATCAGAAATTTGAGACTATGGTTGAGTCTAGAACGTGATATTTACCCTTGGCATGACCTAAAATTGGTCTATGTGAGGTGTTCGGATAAAATCGACCATTGGTGGGTGTGTTTAAATTAAATTAATTAATTAATTTAATTTTTTAATTTAAATAACCTAAATATAATTCCCTTTAAATACTCGGTTATGGAATATTTCTAGGATTATCCACATAACCCTAGGAATATTAAGCAGAGCCTTCTTTTTCCTCTCATTGGTGGATCCAAATCAGACGATGAAGAACCTCTAGATCCTGGAAAATTGAGGTTCATCGAACACAATGAACTCTATTGTTCATTGGTGAGTATGTTCTTCATCAAATAATGATCCAATTTGAGGTAGGACTCATCAATTTGTGGATTATACCTCAATTTATTAAATATATTGAGCATGATCATCCTTTTCCTTTGATATGCGCCAATTTCAAACCTTTCCATGTACCTATGAACCAATTTTGAATTATTTATTAAATATGTATCTTTTGTGATATTTTTTCTCACCCAAATCTCTCCAATTTATTTTTGTTGGACAATAAATCTTATCAAATGATTATAACACATTTTTTTGGTGTTTTCCACCCACCTGTTCTTCATATTCTTCACCATTGGGAAATGGGGCCATGGTTTGACATTTCTGGGCGGGATTGAGCCTGATCGAACCCTTGGATTCATGATGGTTTCACGTGTGATGAATAGATCAGAAATCAAGGGAGGATTTGGGATGATTTTTGGGTTTTGGGTGAATTATTTTTTGATCCATGATCCAAATCAAAGATGGTGGTTATGGGAGACGTGTGCGGTGTGTACGGCGAACCCCATGGATGAATTGGAACCCATTTTCTAGACACCAAATGTCCGGAAAAAAATATCGAAGGCCTTACCTGCTGATTTTGGGTGGCCTAGAGGTGAAATTCATGGTGGAGGATACATATCTTGAACATATAAAGCAGATATGGGATTCTAAAAAAACCCAAATATACACCATGTAGTCTAAATAACACAGGTCGTGTATCCCCCTAGCTATGGCGGCTAGGGTTTTGGGTGTGTTATATATCACACACCATGTGACTCGATACTAGTAAGCTAGCATGTACTCTGGAAATACACGAACACAAGAATAACCAAGTACATTTTGTGTACCAGCACATGGCTAGGTTACATGGACATGGCCCAAAGAACACAAGTGGAACCCCGTGAGAGAGAACACGTCATGTACCGAAGTACACAGACACTGGAAACTTTACACTGACATGGACAAGAGCATTAAAAGGACCCCAGGTGGCTGATGCATATCATGCAGTCCCTTTAAATGCTGTGTAGGGATACATGAGAAGTTATCCATGTATTGGCAGGGACACGGCAAGGCAGCGGAATGGGACCACATGTCGGGTAGGTTCCCTTACACATTTTTTACCCCTAATTCTCTTATGTGGAACATTCTACCTCTCATGTCTCCTTCATTTAGACTTAGATATTATCCTACGAGTAGCCTATCCTGAGTTTTTTTTGCATAGAACGTGATGGTGGCATTCGTAGTGGATTTTGAGATACGATGTGAGATATTCTAAGTCTAGTGCTTCTTTAAGCGGTGCTCGATGACGATAATGATTGGGTAGTTCATTATAGTGGAACCCCCATATAGAATTAGGGTGTGGATCCTCTATCTACTAAGTGGTACCCCTATGGAGTTAGGGTGTGGGTCTTATATCTACTGAGTGGTACCCCCAATGGAATTAGGGTGTGGGTACTATATATACTGAGTGGTACCCCCTATGTAATTAGGGTGTGGGTCCTCTATCTACTTAGTGGTACCCCCAATGTAATTAGGGTGTGAATTATCCATCTACTAAGTGGTTACCTCTATGGAATTAGGGTGTGGGTCCTCTATTTAATGGGTGGTACCCACTATGTCATTAGGGTGCAAGTCCTCTATCTACTGAGTGGTACCCCCTATGGAATTAGGGTGTAGGTCTTCTATCTACTAAGTGTTACTCCCCTATAGAGTTAGGTCATGGTTCCTATATCTACTGAGTGGTACCCCCTATTAGATAGTGTGTGGGTACTCCTTACACTGAATAGCACCCCCTACCACACTAGGGTATGGGTCCTCTTTTTGAATATTGATCCCCCTTGATTGTGCTGCACGGTGGAGAGGCATGGGCCCTCTACATAGTTTTTACTATGTACAGACACATGAGATGCTAGTCATTAATGATGGACTCTTGGAAATGTTGGCACTCTTTTCCTGGGTTGGGCTGTGAGATAGAGATTCCATTTCTATCACATTTGGGATTATTTTATTTGAGAATTTATATATTTGTCTCCATGTTGTTGGATTTTTTACTCTATTTATTTGGATTGATCTATCTATCTATTCCTATTATGTCTCTTATCCCCCCCCCCTTCTACTTTCAGGGTGTCCTACTAGTATGTATATACTCACCCCTACATGGGTTCTACCCACACATGTCGTTCCTTATGCAGATGATGGATAGGTCAGCGATAATTATAGAGGAGAATAGGGATACCTGGTGCATTTGACCACATACGGTTGTTGGGGATTGGAAATCTAAAGTTGATTTCTCTTATCATTTTAATTTTCTATTTTTTTAGGTTGGACATCTTTTCTGGTTGGATGTGTATTTTTTTCTTTTTACATTCAATTTTCAATATCGTACTCTTGTACTTTCTATAGGTTTTACCTAAATGGATTATTATATAGATGTTACATATTTTATTATTATTCCTCTTTACTATTGCATCAAAATGGTTGGGTTTATGCATATAGGTACTTTAGGTAAAGGCCTCCTGTATTAGTTATTCCTTCAGCGCTTGTTGTCAGCCCATGGCCTATTAAGGTGGGATTGGGGTAGTTGCAGCTCAAGATCTATTAGGTAAGGTCGTAAAAAAGTCAAGGGTAGAATATGGGATGGTAAATAAGGGGGTGTAAGGAAAAATACAAGGTTTCCCACTACTTAAAATCATCCAGTATCCCCACCAACTAGCTTCAGGACACCATCATCTAGTCGGTGGGTCTGGGCAATGCACCCAGGATGTTGGGAAGACCACTGGCCAGTTAGTGTCCCTCATGGGTTTTCTAGTGGGCCTATAGTAGCTCCTAATGAAATTTACATCCCCCATTTCCTTCTCTCGTGCCACATTCGAGCTTCCCAACACCTCATACAACTAAAAACTAGCGACATGCCCATTCCTAGGCTAAAAATTATAACTCTTAATGATGCGGGTCATTACACCTAGATACACAAATACCAGTGGGGGTAACATTCACTCCTCATACTAATTAATTATACAAGAGGATATAAGGTGACCCAAGTTTCTATATAACCTAACCCTAAGCCAACCATTCCTCCTTTACTTGGAGGGAATTAAGGGTATTTATCCCAAGGTCCACTAATTTTTGATTAACAAAAGGAAACCTACTAGGTTCCTATTATCATTCTTCATATTACTTAAAATAACCCCCATGACCCTTTTTTACATGGAATCAATTACCACTACTTTGGAAGCTATACTTTTTCCCATTGAGGTGTATCCATTCTAAATTGTCGAAGAAAAACTCCCTTTAATTTAATGAGGATCAAGTGTACATAGTTATTTCAATTAAATATCACATAAAACATGAAAAAATATATAAAATGTTGATAAATAATTATGGGACACCTACCATGATCCAATAAAATCTTTCTCATTGAATATATCTAAACTATTATACTTAAATCGATATATTACCCAAAATTTGGAAAGATCCTTGATTTAGGGTGAAAATGAAGGAATATATTGAATAGAAAAATAATCAAAGAAAGGGAAAAGGTGGAGTGATAGACTCACCTCTAACTATCACTTAGGATGAACTATACTCAAATATCTACACAAACAAGGAATATCCCCTATTTAGAAGATATAAATGAGATGGAGGAAGGGGATATTGTGTTGTTTTTAAAAAAATGAGAGAGACCTCATTTCTTATGTCTTTAATATTAAAATCCTTTGATTTTATTAACTTAAAAAAATAGAACATGACTTGCAGTGTGACCATAATGGTTATGGCACAAAGCCCTTACCAAGGTAACTATTACGGTGTAGACCCACTTGCCACAATGCAACACCCTACACCCATCAGAAATAGAAAAGCTGACCTCCCCTACCTAGTCCACACTATGGGATAATCCTTACCATCATAGCGTAGTGTTCTTTAATTAACCAAGGATCCACTGTGAATCCTACTTCCACATGGCACGGCACTCCCCCATTTCTATGGCCTACCTTCAAAGTACATTCCCTTTATTATAGTGTGGTACATTCCCCCTTAATTTGACCTTCATAGCATAGATCAGGGTGTCGTGATGTTTCCATCTACTGATAAAGTAAAATTTTAATCTTAAATGTAAAAAACTTATTCTTACATAGTCTTGGAGCCTTCTTTACACCGCCAATCCTTATTTTTCAGCATGGTTTCTTCAAAATATAAAAAAAATATCATTCAGGCTCACTATGGAATAATTACATAAGAACACAAAATCATACATCTAGAATCCATATCTTTAATCTCATGCAGAGGTCATATGTCATGATCCTCATCTATCATAGAACAACCCTCTTCTTTCCTTTAAAAATTCAATCCCATGAAACACCTTCCAAGGTACAACCCCAATACATTATGCCATAACCCTTCCATATCTCCAAGAATTTAATCACACACATTGGGTTTGTGTCTTGATCCTTCACAGCATAATCCTTTCTATTTCTCTAAAAGTTAGTCTCATGCGACACACATCACTTTATAACGCCCCCTAGTGTCATCATGATTTGTATCTTATAGTATAAATTTGTAGCACAGTCACCCCAACCCTGCTACAATGCTCAACTAATCACCCAATACACCTTTTGTGCCTCTTAACACATCAAATACACCTCCTATAGATGTTCAAATTCTTAGAATCCCAATTTGATTCCCAATTCCCAAAAAATCCCCTACTTCAAGATCAAAAATTCAAATTTCTTCTGATTTCACTAAACTGTTATGATGTGGGTCATTATAGTGTTTCTAATATATAAAAGTTTCATTAATCTATCTATGGATTAGAGTAATCATCTCGAGGTTGGAATTTATTTTCTATGATGAAATCAAAGAGTTTGGATTAATTGAAAATTGGGGGTGAATATTTTGTATATGAGCAGGTTAGTGAGAGAACCATTGTATTTTTAGTATAATATATGGATAGAACACTATCTTTGGGAAATGATATCCATTATTTGAAATCTATAAAGGCTTTGTTGGTAAAATTCTTCTCAATGAAATACATGGGTGAAGTTTCTTATGTATAGGTATGGATATCTTTAAAGATAGATCTAAGAAGTTTCTTGGTTTGAATCTAAACACATATATTGATAAAGTGATAAATAGGTTTATTATTAATAATTCTAATCATGGGTTTTTACCATTGGTACATGGTGTTAGTCTTATAAAGTTCTAATTTCCTTCTATAGATATATAAAGGAAATGCATGAATAAGATTCATTATGCTCCATAAATTGAATAAATCATATATTTCATGATGTGTACTCTACTTTATGTCTCTTATGCTTTGAGTATACCCATTCAATGATAAATTTTTTGTTAGATTCGCTATATTGTGGAAAAAATATCATAGGTACTTGAGAAAAAACCAAGGATGTGTTATTGGTATTTGGAAGTGAGGAAGATATTGTTAGAGTTGGTGTCCTAAGACCAACTGTTTTTACTTTGATTACATGTAAATTTTATGTATTGAATATTAATAAAAAATCTTATTACATAGTGTTCATTATTCTGTATGGATCTAATTTAATAATGTCTTAGAGTATTCATTATATTGATAAGTTCATAGTGGTTCCCTGCAATACTGAGAACCTTAAAGTTCTATGAATATATTCTTAAATATAGTTCTATCATTACATAACATACAATTATGGGACACATAGTATATATACTTTCTGGTGAGAGTACTCATAAGTGAAGTAGGCTTCTTCTCATGAAGTTTTCACTTAGTAATCTCTAAGATGATATATTATGAGAACAACCCCACCAGTAGGAATTCCACATTTTTTAGTGTCATTAGATATTCTTATCTGTGAGAATGTGTAATGGTCCTTAGACTTTAATATTATCATTAATGCATTTTAGGACTCACACACTTATATTTTCTAATGAAAATTATGACACCGTATATTCACAGTGAGGTAGGTTACATTGGGTGCATCATGATTGACATGTCATTAATGGATAAGTTGGGTAAGGATTTTTCCCTTCCGTCTTTATAAAATTTGATATCTCATCCCTTTGATTGGAATGAAACTATTGAATTAAATTCTATGTCCATGGTGTGATGACGTGTTTATTTTAGATGGTCAAAGAAATATGTATCAAGCATATAGGTTGGTGACACATATGTGTTACCTTATAGATGAGATATTATGACAAAGTGATTATATTACATAGTGAGAATTCATATGTGTTTTTCATCATTGCAACATTAAGTTCTTTATCTTGGGGGCCTTGACCCATTTCTATATAGTAATCTTGGACTTTAGGTAATCTTTCCTGGTAGAAATGAAAAAGAATCATATAGGGTCACACACTAAGTGTTTTTGTTGATAACGATTAAATTTCATTTTAATTTAATTAATATAATAAATATTATTCTCAAGACCGATGAATGATTTTATTCACATTTTTATCAATAGAAAATATTTATTGATGAAATAAATATTTAAATTAAATATTTATTTGGGTATTCAATAAATTCTAAAGAGGATGAATGGACCAAGACCATGTTTGTTGGTAAATATTTATTTACAAGCCTGTAAATATTATTTACCATTGTATAGGTTGGCGTACCCAATAAAATAATAATGATATTATTATTATTATGTGGCATGGGGTTTATTAAATATTATAATATTATTTTAGGGTCAACATTTAATTAAATAATTATTTTTAACCTAAACCCTAGCTCTATAATAGACGATTATGTCTGTTGAGTAAAGAATAAAAAATTTAGAATTAAGAATTGTTGTGAAAAATGAACTTCTCCCTATTGATTTTTTCTCTTACTTTCCTCTCAATAATGAGAAGAACACATTCAAGATCAAAGGATCTTGGAGTGATCAAGACAAACAATGAAAGATAATTGATTCACCGTACTAGTACCCGAAAATCAATTGTCATTTCTTGGATATCAAAGGAGAAAATGTAGATCACCACTAGAGGTATTTTACACTTTAATCCTTATAGCACAATGAAGGTAATCCAAAAGGGTTTTTTAGAAGATCAACATAATCAATGAATAAAGTTTCCTAATACGAGGTAATAATTTCTTCCAAAATTAAATGAATTAATTATAAATTTAACTTGAAAGATCCTCTCTCAGGGTTTCAGGAAACTCTATATTAAAAAAATTAATATTATACCCACCAAAGGCACTTCCTCTATTCCTATAACCATCAAGTGGTATCATAGGGGTCATGTTTTAAATTTATAATTATTTATTTGATTATCGATCTATGTGAAGTAGTGGTTAAATTTTTATTTCATATTATTTTTACTTTAATTAGATTTGAATTAACATTTTTTCAACATATTAATCATTTTTGTTTAGTGTTTCATTTTCTTAAAGGTATAAGAATAGATAAATAATGATTAGAGAATCCATTGGGAAGTGCTAAGGAATATGGCTGGATAGCATGGGTTTTCATGGCTTATAGCCAGATTACATGTCGTGTACCCAAGTGCACTACACCTAGCTGTGTCATAGGATACATGACACACCAATTAGTTAATTACACATTTTTCATTAATTGCACACCACGTATTGATTAGTCCAACTAAGCACATGGCATGTCAAATTACACGGCATGTATTTTGAGTACATATCATGTAGTCTACACATGTTAGCAGATAAATTCATGCAATCTGTGTGATCATTGTACATGGACAAACCACATGAGACTAGTGGTTAGAGAATTAATGATATACATGATGAGTATCTAGTGTGAAAATCATGTAGTTTATCATTTCTCAAATCTAAAATACATGTCGATCCATTAAAAAATAAAAACAGACACGTGACATAAGAAATAAATGGCATATAGCTTGATTGTATATGTCATGTAGTCTCTTATCTGAGAACACGCTGATTCTTTTGGTGGGTTTCATGAGCACACGGTATTCATACCACAGTGCATGTAGTTGGCATGTACATGTAGTTTAACCCACCAAGATTCATGTCGAAGACCCAAGCATGTATCTTAGACACGTGGAAAGTAGAACACCCAGGGTGTAGCCAGTTAGTACATGTTGTGTAGTTTAGTCGAGGTATATGTCAAAGCCCCAGGCATGTACTCTGAATACACTGTAACTAAGGTACATAGTGTATAGCTAGATAGTACATGTTGTGCAGTCTCCCAATTAATGATAGAATTAAATTACATTAAATTAACAATTGCAGCATTAAAACCTTATTTTATTGATTGTCACCTATTATGTTCGACAATTTAATAATATTTTTAAATAATTTTAAATGCTCAGTTAATTCATTGTAATAAATCTATGATTATTGGTTCTCTGTTTTTTTTCCTTGAATTTTATTAATGATGGGTATATCCAATTGAATTTGGAAGGTCATTAAGATAAAATGGATTAATTAATTAACTAATTAATGTAAGAATGTTTATTTTAATAATAAATAATGAATAAATAAATAAATGTTAGCCTTTTATTTTTGTGTATTTGCTACATGTATGACCGTTCATGATCTTGACCATGACATGTGTATGAGTTGTCATTATTAAATTTAATTTATTGTATGGGTTTGAAATTATTAATTATTAAATTAAAATTATGACATGTGTGTTATCCCTTACTCCATTATTATGTAGGACTTTCACATCCATGGTTATTTATGTAATCCCCTTAACCAATCCATTGGTTCCCCTCACTTGTGTGTGAGTTATAAATACTTGTAATTAATGGAGTATCCCAAGGAGAATGGAAGTGGTTCAATATGGAACCATAATGATGTCAACCTAGGTGATACATAGGTAGATAGGCATAATGTTTCAGGTCATGCTAACACCGACACAAGGAGTTATTCCCCTAGGTCATAGGTTGATTTATTTTCCTCTCAATAAATCAACCATAAGATAAGATCACGGTCGGGTCATTTATTTATTTATTTATTTCTATCTATGCATTATTTATTTTATGGATTCAATATCATGATCACATAAATAAATTAATTAATGTGAAAAGATGGAATTTTAAATAAATGGATTGTTTGTAAATGTTTTTTCCAACATGGTTAATTAATTAAGTAAAATCCATTTAATATTAACATGACATTTAAAGGATAAAACAAGATAAAATTTATACATAATGAAATTAAAATCCCTCAACTTAATATTAATTTGGACCAAGTCTTCTATTACTTGATTGAGAATTTAACAATAGAACTAAGTGTTTACATGGCCAAATTATAGACACTTACTTTTATCAGGGAGTTCTCATGTGGGTTTTGGGTTGACTTAACTAAACTTGTATTGAATTTAACATCCAAATTATATTCAATACAAATCTAGAGGAAATTTTTGAGGAAATACAAGTTGGGATTTCAGGATTGGAGAGTCCACTCAATGGATCAAGGAGCTTCCAACCCGTAGTTAGCAAGATCACCTACCTAAATACCTTCTTATGGTTTTCATGTACAAAGTCTGGATCATTAAGAAAATTAATATGGATCCTTTATGCTATAATTTTTTGGAAACTATACATTTTGAGTTCAATGGTGTGGGATATTGAGACTTGATAAAATTTTGGGATGTTTAATAGAATCAACTAATTTATTATTTCTCACATAATTTATAATCAAGAAAAGTACTAATAATATACTATTTTGTAATTGTAGAAAATTTCAAGTTCTTTATATACACTATCCCTTCGATCTATATTATATAAATACCATCTACTTACTAGAAGTAACTTCCAGGAGTAGTTCAAACACATTTGGGTTGTGTGGCACCATGAATGGAAATATTACATGCTATAATCTTCACTTCCTGGTCCTCTTGATAAATAGGCAAGTGATGAAGAGTTCACTATCTATGAAAAACATTGGAATTATGTAGTTGATGTTCAATTTTTTATACTTTCATGTATTTATAGAGAACTCATGAAGTCTCATGAAAACATGGATGTGTATATCATGCTTGAGTACCCTCATGGTCTTTACCAAGAGAAAGAAAGATAGGAATGGTTTGAGATTTCCAAGGTTCTCTTTTAGAGTAATCTTTTATAGGGTACACTAGATGGGTCTCATGTCGTCAAGATCATTGGATACATTGAGCGACTAGAGGTTCTAAGGTTTAAACTCCTTGATGAAATATGCACCAATATCATTCTCCCATCACTCCCTCATAGATTATCTAGTTTTTTTGTTAATTTTAATATAAACAACATTGATAAATATCTACCAGTTCTTCTCACTCTTCTTCACCAAGTGGATAAGGAAATGAAGTGTGAAAAACATTTCATCCTTATGGTGAATTAACAAAAAGGTCAAGTGAAGATATCTAAGACCAAAGATTATTCACACACTTCTAAAGAGAGGAACATAAAGGAGAAATAAAGTTAGTAGGATGTTGTTTGTTTCACATGTGATTAAAAGGTCCATTGGAAGAAAACTGCACCCATTCAAAGAATCTAGGGGAAGTTTCATGTGCATTTATTATCGAGTGAAATTTATCTATTTCTATAAATTGGGTATTATATACATCTTTTGGTGCTAACATATGTATTCAAATACATTAACCATGTAGATTCAGAATGATTGACCTAGGGGTGTTAGATCTATGAGAATTCAATAGAGCTGAACTTGTTGTTCTAGCTATCAGGTAATATCACCTCACGTTGCCAACTAGAATGATATTGGTTTTTAAAGGTTATTATTATGTTCCATCCATTACCAAAAACATTATTTTGATATCCAAACTAGATATTAATGGATTTATTTTCAAGTTTAGGAATAAGTGTTACTTCTTTTATAAAGATAGCATTTGTTATGGTAAGGCACATTTAAATAATGGTCTTTATGTGTTGGATTACATAAACCAAGTAATTGAAATTGATAATGAGACTACTTCACATGACTCATACCACACCCAACTATGTAATAACTATCTAGGTCATGTAAATGAAAAATGTTTGACTAAATTACACAAATATAGATATTTAGATTCTTTTGAACTAAAACCACTTAGTGTTTGTCATGAATTTTTATAAGGAAAAATGAGCAAATCTCTATTTAGTGGAAAGGGTGAAAGTTCTAAATAGATTATTGAATTAGTTCATACTGATGTTTGTAAACCATTTCCTATTGAAGAAAGAATTGGGTACTCATACTTCATAACTTTTAATGATGATTTTAGTAAATATGGATATGTCTACTTGATGAGGTATTAGTCGGATTCCTTTGAAAAAATTAATGAATACAAGAATGAAGTTGAGAACTATCTTGGTAATAAGACTAAGAAGATCCTCTCATACTATAGTGGAGAATATCTTAATCAAGTATTCATTGATTATTTGTTGTAGTTTGGGATTCTATCTCAACTCACTCCACCTTATATGCCTCAATGGAATGTTGTAAGAAAAAGGAGGAACCACACATTGTTAGACATATAGAGATCAATAATGAGTCATGGGAATCTTCCATTATCCTTTTGGGGATCCTCATTACAAACAGCAGCATATATACTAAACTGATTTCCAACTAAAGTGAAAAATGGTATACCATACCAATTATGGAATGTAAAGAAAATCATGTTGTCATAATTACATGTGTGGGGTTAAAAATCATTTGTTAAAGCCTCTTAATTACACCCTGAGGTGTAAAGTGTATCTTTATAAGATATCCCAAAGAAACAAATTGATATTACCTATACAATACTTCAGAAAAAAAAGTTTGTGGTTTACTGACATCCCATATTTCTTAAGAAGGATCTTGTCTCTAAAAGAGATAGTGTGAGTGAGATAGAGTTCAATGAATTTCAGGCTTAAGATATATAAGAGTTTGCACAGGAACAGATTCCACAAATCCCCACATAAGAAGAATTTTTTACAAAGACACAAATATTGCGTAGGAGTACAAGAGAGGTTATAGAACCAAATTTTTATGGATTTCTAGTCACCAAGTATGGTTACTCATTATTAGTTGATAATAATGATCCTATAACCTACAAGGAAGTAGTAAGTGGCACAGATTTTTTCAAGTGGAAAGAATCCATGAATTATAAAATGGATTCCATGTACTAAAACCCAATCTACATTTTGATAGATCCTCTAGTATATGTAAATCATGTTGGTTGAAAATGAGTATTCAAGAAGAAACTAGACATGAAAGGAAAATTCAATACCTATAAGGCACGACCAATTATAAAAAGGTTTAAACTATGTCAAGTCATTTACTATGATGAAACCTTTTCACCAGTTGCAATATTAAAATCCATCATAATTCTACTTTCCATTGCAACTTTGCATGACTATGATATTTGGAAAATGGATTTCAAACCATCCTTCCTTAACAGGAACCTTCAGAAAGATTTATATATGACACAACATGAAGGGTTTTTGACTCCAAAGGATTCCAATAAGATATGAAAATTACATAAATCCATTTATGGATTAAATCAAGCATTTCGGTCATGGAACATTCGATTTGATGAAGCCATAATGAAATTTGGTTTCATAAAGAATAAATGCGATCTTAGTGTCTATAAATGGTTTGTTGGTAGTGTGGTCATTTTCTTAATAGTATATGTAACATCCCAGAATAAATGAATTATAATGAAATATGATCGTATTATTTTTAAAATTATTAAATTTTTCTTTTATGAGAGTTAAATTATATGTCTTTTATATTTAAAAGAAATAAAACTTGTTAATAAATTTATATAGATTTTATAAACAAGATTTATTAATTTTTCTGAACTAATCAATGTTTTATTTAAAAGGATTATAAATTTAATTTGAAAATAATAGAATTATGTTTTGATATAATAAAGTGTTTCTAAAAAATAAAGTGTTTTTTTAATGTCGATTGATTTTTTTTTTGAATGGAGAAAATAATATTTTACAGATCATGAGAATTTAAAATTTGACATGTATGATATGATTTATAACTAAGTTTATATATATTAATTTTTAATGATAATATTATAAAATTATTTTGTTATCAAATATTTAAAATAAAAAAAATTATAAAAAACATTTTATAAATTATCAAGTAATTATTGTAAATTATGAACATAATTATTATGTTTTGATTTTAATAAAGAAAATTATTACAATCATTAGTATTATAATTATTTATTTATACGATATTAAAAAAAATAAAGATCATTTTTTTTACAAATAAGGAAATCTCATTTAAGGGATAAGGGGGATCTGTTGAGTTCATCTAGGGGAGAAACCGAGTAGTGGTTCAGGAGTCTTCTAGATCACGTTGCAGTGTCAATTGGGGGTTTCTTCTTGGAAGCCTGAGCATGAGCCAACATCGAGGGAGTCTGAGCCATGGCCACTAATGAGGGTGAGCGAGGTTGAGGTTTTTCTCCACTGACTGAGTGTAGTCCAAGCACCGGTGAGGAGTCCGAGTAGGTTAGGGTTTTGGTTGATGATGAGGTAGGTGTCATCCAAGCTGTTCGAATCCCTTTTGAATATCTTCCATTGATTAGATATTTGTTTTCTTATAGACCAATTTGGTGTAAATGGGATGTAGGTTTCTGTTTTGAAACCCTATGTCTAAGATCTATTTTGGTTTATCCATTCATCAATATCTGTCATCATCTATAGCCTTGTATCTAATATTGTTTTGATTTTTGGATTATAAATAGTAGTTTCTTTAGTGTTGGTCTACTATTTTGGATTCTTCATACTATATTGTTATTTTTATATTGTGTTGTCAACATTTTTTCCCTGTTTGTGTTGACATTTTTGCACCAGTTTTTCTCATTAATATATTATTTTTGTTGTATGCATCTATACATTCAGTTTGCTTCGCAAGCCTGGGTATGTACATATTATAAAATCTGTAAGAATGCCTTCTGGTCCACTAGTTTAGCCACTTGCATTTTTTTACATCACTACACAGTGAAGCATTTTGGATATAAAAGACTTATAAAATAATCAAATGAATTTAGTGGGGGGGGACCACATTGGTGTGTCCGAAGCAAGTGTCTGCATATTTTATAAAAATTGGTAAGGGATTTAGAATTTATTTTTATGATGAAACTTATCTTGTAATAGTTTTCTTAACTTAAAACCTTTCAACATTATGATTTTATTTTCAAGGGATTTATTCTTTAATTTCAAATTCATTTTTAAGGGATATATTTTCATCTATTTACAATTTTATGAGACTCTAGCTTTCATGTTTTCTATTTACTGATTTGAAACCATTATTTATTTTATGGTGAAATTATTTTACCCCATTTTCAAATGTTAATTTGAATTTTTATGTCAAATTTTTCCATTCCCAATTAAAATGTTTTATTTTAAAAGTTTAAACTTATATATATTTGAATTTATAATTTAGTAAGTGAATTTTTTTTAATTTCTTATTCCTAGTGATTTTTTCATGATAATTTTATGTTTTTGAAATTTGAAAGTTTAAATATAAGGGATTGGCTCGTTTAATTTTAGTATGGGAAGTGAAAAATAATTATTTTTATAAATGAAATAATTGAAAGACTTGTATTGTTTCAAAGTATATTATAGCAAGTAATTAATTATGATTTATGTTATGATTTCAAAATATAATTATAATTTTAAACTATCATTTTGAGTAAGAGATTATGTGTACAAATATGACTAACATTTAAGATATGGTAATAATATTTAATCCATGATATCACAAAAATTATCCAAATTAATAATAAGAAATAAGAAATTTTTATCCTATAAATGATTTTCTTTTAATTATTGAGTGTGAAATATGAAGTTAAAAGATATGGTTATAATCTCATTGCTGGAAATTATTCCAAGGAAGTAAAACTATGTGTGTGTGTGTGTGTTTTTATATGTATATGTATATATATCAACATATTTATAAATTAATGATTTGAATGCGCAAACAAATCATGTATAGATATGGGATAAAATTAATATCAAGATCATGTACAAGTCTTTATTGGAAATTTACTCATGGTTAGAATGGTTATAGTTACTATTATAATTTTATTGTCATGTTTCAAAAAAAATGTGCATAGAATGTCATAATGTTATTTTAAAATTAAATATGTTTCATCTACATATAATCATGGCCTTATGTTTATGCATTACATCGACATCCATTATAATTATAACAAGTCATGGTTTCAATTTAAATATCAAGGTTTAAATTATGAGATTAATAAGTACATGGGTTTCATTGAAATTGTTTTATTTTAAATGTTTCCTTTATAATTTTATGTGAGGAACATAATAAATTATTGCGATTATTTTAAATAATTATTTATAAGAATGAAAATTGGATTTCACAGTAAAAGTATTGAATACATGGACAGTCTATGCAAATGTTTATGGTAGGCGTTTTGGTTGTAACCAAACCTGCAAGTGTTATGAAATGAATGATAATATATATATATAAGTGAAAATGTGTATTTTAATGCAGTGTCATGTTTTCAAAGTTAAAAACTCTAGTGAAAATGTATATATAAGTAAAGAAAGCTTAAAATGTTTTCAAAAAATCTGGCGCTCGAATACTGTCAATATATAGAAGGGAATTGGGGAGTGAACCCAATCTTTTCTAAGTGGGTTGGCCCAAGAAAACATTCAACATTTTGAGTAGCCTCAAAATAGTGTTTTGTTTTCAGAAGCTTGAGTATTGTTTTCATAAAAACACCGGAATATTTTTAAATCAGTTTTTTAACGTAATTACTTTTTAAGTGATATAGTATTTTCAAATCATAAGAATTTCAAATAATTTTTTTAAATAAGGTTATTTATAAATGTGTTTTCAAAGGTATTTTCAAATAAATGTCTTTAAAGGGATTTTATCAAAGGTTTTAAAACCACTTACTTGTAAATTTAATGCTCATCCCTTGTTTTAAAATTATTTTTCACAGGTCACGTTGAAGTCCAAAGATGGATGTCATCAAAGTTGTGCAGCGGGAGTGAAATGGGCTTTCTATTTATTTAATTTTATTTCAACTCTGATAAATTGTAAGCTTGTATCTAACTATCCAAAACCTAGACCGGTAAAATTCCCTCTGTTATGTAATTCTTAAGGTTGGGTCCTTATAATTGGTATCTAAGAAATGGTCTAGACAACTTTGGATATTAGATGTTGTCAAGTCTAAGAAGTTTAGTGGTTCTAGTGTTTCTTAATTATAAAGATGGAAAATTCAGAATTTTCTCAAGTTTGATGAAAAAATTATGAGGATGTAATTATTTTGAGGGGGGGAATAATGTATCATCCTAGAATAAATGAATTATAATTAAATACGCTTGTATTATTTTTAAAATTATTAAATTATTCTTTTTTGAAATTTACATTATATGTTTTTTATATTTAAAATAAATAAGACATATTAATAAATTGATATGGATTTTATAAACATGATTTATTAATTTTTCTGAACTAATCGATGTTTTATTTAAAATAATTATAAATTTAATTTGAAAATAATAGAAATATGTTTTTATATAATAAAATGTTTCTAAAAAATTAAAGTGTTTTTTTTAATGTTGATTAATATTTTTTTGAATGAATAAAATTTTATTTTACAGATCATGAGAATTTCAAATTTGACATGTATGATATGATTTATAACTAAATTTATATATGTTAATTTTTAATAATAATATTATAAAATTATTTTGTTATCAAATATTTAAAATAAACATTTTTCAAAACAAAATTTTATAAATTATTAAGTAATTATTTTGAATTTTCAACATAATTATTATGTTTTGATTTTAATAAAGATAACTATTACAATCATTAGTATTATTATTATTTATTTAGACGATATTAAAAAAAATTAAAATAAAGATCATTGTTTTTTTAAAACAAATAGAAAAATATCGTTTAAGGGATAAGGGGGATCCATCGAGTTCATCTGGGGTAGAAACCGAGCAGTAGTTTGGGAGTCTTCTAGATCGCATTGCATTGTCAATTGGGGGTTTCTTCTCGGAAGCCTAAGAATGAGTCAATGTCGAGGGAGTCCGAGATATGGACACTAATGAGGGTGAGTGAGGCCGAGGTGTTTCTTCGTCAACCAAGTTTAGTATGAGCGCCATTGAGGAGTCTGAGTGTGTTAGGGTTTTGGTCGACGATGAGGTAGTTTTCATCCAAGCTATTAGAATCCCTTTCGAATATCTTCCATTTATTAGATATTTGTTTTCTTATAGACCGATTCGGTGTAAATGGGATATAGGTTTCTGTTTTGAAACCTTATGTCTAAGATCTATTTTGGTTTATTCATTCATCGATATTTGTCATCATTTATAGCCTTGTATTTAATATTGTTTTGATTTTTGGATTATGAATAACAGTTGCTTTATTATTGGTCCACTATTTTGGATTCTCTATACTATATTGGTATTTTTATATTGTGTTGTCAACATTTTCAGCCTGTTTTTGTTAGCATTTTTGCACTAGTTTTTCTAATTGATATAATTTTTTTGTTGTCTGCATCTATACATTCAGCTTGCTTCACAAGCCTAGATATGTCCATGTTATGAAATCTAGAAGAATCCCTTCCGGTCCACTAGTTTAGCCACTTGAATTTTGTTTACATCACTACATAGTGAATCATTTTGGCTATAAAATACTTATAACACAATCAAATGAATTTAGGGGGGGCATATTGGTGTGTCTGAAGAAAGAGTCTATAGATTTTCTACAAATTGGTAAGAGATTTGGTGTTTATTTTTATAATGAAACTTATTTTGTAAGATTTTTCTTTACTTAGAACCTTTCAACATTATGATTTTATTTTCAAGAGATTTATTCTTTAATTTTAAATTCATTTGTAAGGGATATATTTTCATTTATTTCTAATTTTATGAGACTCCATGTTTCATGTTTTCTATTTACTGATATGCAACCATTATTTATTTTATGGTGAAATTATTTTACCCTGTTTTCAAATGTTAATTTGAATTTTTATGTCAAATTATGCCATTACTAATTAAAATGTTTTATTTTCAAATTTTAAACTTATATATCTTTTAATTTATAAGTTAGTAAGAAAAAAAATTAAGTTCTTATTCCTAGTGCTTGTTTCACGATAATTTTATGTTTGTAAAATTTGTGTTTTTAAATATAAGGGATTGGTCTGTTTAATTTTAGTATGGGAAGTGAAAAATAATTATTTTTATAAATGAAATAATTGATGGACTAGTATTTTTCCAATGTATATTATATCAAGTAATTAATTATGATTTATGTTATGATGTTAATATTTAATTATAATTTTAAACTATCATTTTTAGTAAGTGATTATGTGTACAAATATGAATAACATTTAAGATATGGTCATAATATTTAAACCATGATATCACCCAAATTATCCAAATTAATAATAATCAGTGAGAAATTGTTATCTTATAAATTATTTTCTTTTAATTCTTGTGTGTGACATGTAAAGTTAAAATATATGGTTATAATCCCATTGCTTGAAATTATTTCAAGGAAGTAAAACTATGTATATATATGTATATGTGTGTGTGTGTGTGTCTTTATATGTATATGTGTATATATATATATATCGATATATTTATCAATTAGTGAATGATTTAAATGTGCAAACAAATCATGTATAGATATGGGATAAAATTAATATCAAGATCTTGTAAAAGTCTTTATTGGAAATTTACTCATAGTAGGAATGGTTATAGTTGTGCTTATAATTTTATTATTGTGTTTCAAAAAAATGTTCATAACATTTCATCGTTTTATTTTAAAATTAAAGACACCATGTCTATATATAACCATAGACTTGTGTTTATTCATTACATAAACATCTGTTACAATTATAATGAGTCATGGTTTCAATTTAAATATTGAGGATTAAATTTTGAGATTAATAATTACATGGGTTTCATTCAAATTGTTTTATTTTAAATTTTTCCTTTATAATTTTATGTGGGGAGCCTAATAAATTGTTACGATTATTTTAAAAAATTATTTATAAGAATGAAAATTGTATTTCATGGTAAAGGGATTAAATTCATGGACAGTCTATGAAAATGTTTATGGTAGGGGTTTTGGTTGTAACCAAACCTGCAAGTGTTATGAAATGAAAGTTAATATATATATATAATTATAACTATATTAAATATAATTGAAAATGTGTATTTTAATGCAGTTTTATTTTTTCAAGGTTAAAAACTCCAGTAAAAATATATATATAAGTAAAGAAATCTTAAAATGATTTCAGAAAATCTGGTGCTTGATCATTGTAAATATAGAAGGTAATTGGGGAGTGAACCCAACCTTCACTAAGTGGGTAGGCCCAAGATATCCTTCAATGTTTTGAGTAGCCTCAAAATAGTGTTTTGTTTTCAGAAGCTTGTGTATTGTTTTTATAAAAACACCAGAATATGTTTAAAGCAGTTTTCAAACATAAGTACTTTCTAAGTGATATAGTATTTTCAAATCATAAGTAATTTCAAATAATGTTTTTAAATAAGTTTATTTATAAATGTGTTTTTGAAGTTATTTTCAAATCAATATCTTTAAAGGGATTTTATCAAAGGTTTTAAAACCCCTTATTGGAAAATTTAATGCCCATCCCTTGTTTTAAAATTATTTTTTACAAGTCACGTTGAAGTCCAAATTTGGATGTCATCAAAGTTGCACAGTGGAAATGAAATGGGCCTTCTTCTTTTTTAAATTTATTGAAACTCTGATAAATTGTAAGCTTGTATCTAACTCTCTAGAACCTAGACTAGTAAAAGGTCATCTGTTATGTAATGCTTAAGGTTGGTTTCTTATAGTATATGTCAATGACATATTACTTATTGGAAACAAAATAATCATCTTAAAATATGTTAAGACCTTGTTGAATAAATGAATATCTATAAAGGAATTAAGGAAGGAATCATATATTCTTGGGATCAAGATCCATCGTGATAGATCCCAGATGCTGCTCGGCCTAATTCAAAGTACATATATTGAAAAAATACTGAAGAGATTTGGTATGGAACAATCCAAGAGGTGATTATTATCAATGTTTCATGTAATCCATATTTCCAATAAAATGTGTCATAAGTCACTTGAGTAAATAAATTGAATGGAAAGGATTCTATACATTTCAATGATTGGTTCATTCATGTATGTTATGTTATTTACTAGGTTGGATGTATTTTATACATTAAGTGTGGTGGGAAGATATCAAGAAAACCCGGGTGGCTACTATTAGATAGAATTCAAGACTATCCTTTATTATCTAAGTCATACTAAGGATATAATCATAGTCTATAGAGGATATGAGAAACTAGTCATCAAAGGATATGTAGATGCTAGTTTCCAAACAGATCAAGATGATATGAAATCACAAACGGGATATATCTTCATTTTGAATGGAGGTGTTGTGAGCTGTAAGAGCTCAAATCATGTTATTGTTGTAGATTCTATAGTTGATTGTGAGTATATTTTATAAGATTTGGTGTCCCAGAACCAACTGTTTTTACTTTGATTATATAGATATTTAATTTATTATTACATATTGTTCATTATTCTGCATGACTATGATGTAATAATGTCCTAGAGTATTTTTTGCATTGATAAGGTCGTGGTAGTTTCCCACTATGATGAGAACCTTGAAATGCTATAAAAATATTCTTAAATATAGTTCTGCGGTTGGATGACATACTATGATGGGATACATAGCATGCAGACCGTCGGGTGTGAGTACTCGTAAGCATATGAGACGTCCTCTCATGAAGTTCTCACTTGGTAATCTCTAAGATAAGAGATTATGAGAACTGACCCGCTAGTAGGAATTCCACATGTTTTTGTGTCATCGAATATTTCAATCTACGAGCATGTGTAATGATCCTTAGACTTTAATATTATCATTAATATGTGTCACAACTCGCGCACTTTGATTTACTGACGAAAACCATCACGTAGACAGTTGGTGGGAAGTAGGGTACGTTGGGTGCGTCACAAGTGACATGATATTAATGGATAAGTTGAGGAAGGATTTTTTCCTTCCATTTATGGAATTTTATATCTCGGCCCTTTGATTGAAATAGAATCTTCATGTGAAATTCCATGGCTATGGTGTAATGATGAATTTATTACAGGTAGTCAAAGAACGACGTATCAAATATAAAGGTTGATGACACTATCATGAAACCTGCTTGATGAGATATTGAGACAATGGGATTATATTACACAGTGAGCGTTTGTATGTGTATGTCGTTTTTGTGACTTTAAGTTCTTTCTCTTGGGTTCCTTGACCCGTTACTAGATAGTACTCTTAGACTTTAAGAAAGTTTGCCTAATACCAATGAGAAATAATCTTATAGGGTCACACACTAAGTGTCTTTGGTGGTCTCAGTTATATTATATTTGAATTTAATTAATAAATATTATTATCAAGATAGTGGAATAATTTTATTCATGTTAAAATGATTTCATAAATTAAATAAATATTTATTCACTGTATTGTAGGTAAAATATATTTTTTTATTTTATTGAACATTTAATAAATATTTATTTACTAGTTTGTAAATAAAATATTTATTTAAGAGAATAAATTATTTATTTATTTATTCAGGTGTTCAATAAATAGAAGTGGAGTTCGAGTGGACTAAGGTCAGTCCGGTAGTAAAATAATTATTTGCAAGATGATAAATAATTATTTAACTAGTTGACACAAATTAAAATAACACTGTTATTATTTTGTGATGTAGAATTTTATTTATAATTCTATTTTTCATAAGTTGGCACACCATAAATAATGACGTGGTATTATTATTAAAAGCATGGGTTTTCTCTACGTTCATGAATGTATTTAATTATTGCTATGTAATTAAATATTGTAACTAAAATTTCATGTATATAAATAGACAAGTATGCATATTATGCCATACACCACACCAGACGCTTGGTGAATTGAGAATTGTTGAACCAAAAAATTTCTCTCTTGAATCCTCCTCTCTCCCCTCTCAAGAACGAGAGACATTCTTTAAGACCGAAGAACAAGCGATCAAGAACGACCAACACAAGACACTCGCTTCACCGCGCTGGCACTCGGAGAATGAGCGGTGTCGATTAGAGGCCATCAGAGCACATGTAGATCACTACTATAAGTATTCTAGTTTAAATCCTCTCAAGTGAAACAAGATAATTCGGAAGGGTCATTCCGAATGATCAACATCATTAACGAAGAAAATACCAAAGATCCAGGTATTATTTTATTTATAAAACTAATTAAATTAATTATAAACATGATGTGCAAGATTCTCTCTAAAGGTTTTGGGGCTCTTCCTTTATCTAAATATTTGATTCTATTCCATGGAGACTGGTATTCATCATCGTATTAATCCCAAAATAATCATTGATCATGGTAAAAATTAAAGTTCAGTGTCGTACCAACCACTCTTCCACTACGCTCGGAACCTTCAAGTGGTATCAGAGCAGTTACATCATATTTTATAATTATTTAAATATTTCTTTGATGATTTACGCATTTAATAATTTAGTTGTTTCAATTCAAGTTAATCATTCTGCAAATCTGAATCTCGAGATCTATTCCTCCTCTTTTGTTTCTCATTCACCTTAAAGAAATGATATTTTCTTTTAATTTCGATTAAAATAAAACAAAGGATCTCATCTGGAGGTGCCAAAGGTTTCTGGACATACAAAACAAGAACACACGACGTGTATTCGGCAGTACATGTCGTGTAGCCAAGGTTCAATGCACCGAGTCTGGTCTGCCAAACCAAGCCGTGTCATTGGAGTTTTTATAAGTATTAATGACTTCATGTTTTGACTAGGAACAGGTGGCACACGGTTTCTGGATTACACGCCATGTGGCCCACTCGACACGACATGTAGTCCCTTCGGGTTAGGGTTGGATTGTGTACCCTATACACGGATTTCTTGGCTGGAGACCGTGTAATGAGGAACTAAACAGCGTGTGGCCTACTGGACACGCCGTGTACTCTGAAGATTTCTGAAGTACACTCACACGCCATTTCCCCGGGTGTGTACTTTGGATAGACAGTGAAAAATAGTACACATCGTGTAGTTGGAACTACACTTCGTGTACTCATCCAAATTACATAGATTTATTAAAATTTACTATTATATTATACAAACACTTGAGACATGTACCATTGTGCAGGCATAAAGCTGAGGCACAACACTTGATAGGTGTTTTATATATATGTGTTTAATTTAACATTTGTGTAATGTTCATTTCTACTCATTTGATAGTTATGAATAGAAATTCACTAGGTTGCCTCCAAGATACAGGTTATGTGGAAAGATAATTTTAAATTAATTTATTTGTTTAAAATTATGATGGATGAGAATCTCAAGGAAATTCAGAAAAGGGTTTAATATAAAAGGATTGATTAATTAAAGATGATAATTAATTGATTCAAGCATGATTTATCTTAAACAAGAACGATTAAAGAATTAAATTCTAGTTTTATTTATGCGTAAATATTGTTGCATTTATGGATGATCATGAGCTAGACCAAGACATTTGTATGTGGATGGTTTCTTTTAATTTATTTATTTAAATTAAATTTTTTGGTATGAGAGCCTTATCATCATTAATATATAGGGCCTGCATTCCCAAGGTTTCTTTTATGTAAACCCCCTTTTACCCCTCACCTGCATGTGAGTTAAAAAAAGGCACATGTAATAGATGGAACTCCCAATCTAGTGGAGGTGGTTCAAGCTGGAGCCAAGACGAAACCAATCCCAGAAGATACATAGGTGGACAGGTGGAAAGCTATAAACACGAACCCAAAAGGTTCAATATGTTTCTCCCCTAGGTTAGGATTAGTTTATCAACTGCTAGATAAACTAACCATTAGAAAAGCTCATGATCATTCTCTTTATTTTATTTCTGTCAGTTGCATGGTTTTTTATTATGGATTTGTTGTCACGATCACATAATTAATGAATTAAACAAGAATACAAGATATAACTAAAATAAACCAGACTAATGCATAAATATTATCAAGACATGGTTAATCACTTAATTAAGTTCCACTTAATATTAAAAAGAATGTGATAATGATAATAATAAATTCACGCATAAGAGATAAAAATCCCTCAAATAAAATATTAAGTCAGACCAAGCCTTTCGTTACTTGATTAAGGGAAAACTCAATAAAACTATATGTTTGAACAACCCTTTTTGGGACACTTAATTTTATACATAAAGCCCTTATGAAAGGTTTCGGGTTGACTTAACCATATTAAATCAAGAGGAGTAGCCCTTGCTAGACTTGGTGTAATATTGGAGGCAAGAGTTGAGGAAATCCAAAAGTCGTGATTTCAATATTGGGGAGTCCACTCAATAGATTAAGGAGCTGCAAGGCTGTAGTTGTAAAATACTTGCCTACCTAAATACCTTCTAATATCTTGACCAACCCTTTGGGGGGTTATGCGAAGGGGAATAAGGATCCTTTCCACTAGAATGTCATGGAAACTGGACATTCTGAGTTCAATGGTGAGAGCCATTGGGACTTGATAAAATAGTGGGAGACTTAATAAAAATTTATTATTTCTCATAAAATGTAATCAAGAAAGTACTAATGATCTGCTCTTTTAATTGTAGAATAAAAATTAAAATCTCTCCAACTACACTATCTCTGCGATCAATTCTGGATAAATACAACATCCTCAATAGCAGTGACTTCTAGGAATGGTTTATACACCTTCGGGTTATCCTACACCATGAACGGAAGTCTTACATGCTGGAGTCATCATTACCTGATCCGCCTGTCAAAGAGGCGAGTGATGAGGATTTCCTAGTCTATGAGAAACATATGAATGAAGCGGTCTATGTTCAATGTTTGATGATATCATCAATGTCTAGTGATCTCATGAAGTCTCATGAAAACATGGATACTTATAGCATTCTCGAGCACCTCTATGGTCTTTACCAGGAGATAGAAACACAGGAAAGGTTTGAGATCTCTAAGGCACTCTTTCAGACTAATCTTAGAGAAGGTTCCCTAGTTGGGCCTCATGTATTCAAGATCATTAGCTGCATTGAGTGCTTGGAGGTTCTAGGGTTCAAAATCCCCGAAGAATTGGACTCTG
Organism: Viscum album; assembly: GCA_963277665.1. Classification (NCBI taxonomy): domain Eukaryota; kingdom Viridiplantae; phylum Streptophyta; class Magnoliopsida; order Santalales; family Viscaceae; genus Viscum; species Viscum album. Next base: position 508,532,859 of record OY728141.1, on the reverse strand, counting down.
ATATCATTCTCGCATCACTCCATCAGAGCTTCTCTAACTTTGTTGTCAATTTCAATATGAACAACATTGAGAAGTCTCTATCTGATCTTCTTATCCTCATTCGCCAAGTGGACAAAGATATGAAGTGTGAAAATACTTCTGTACTTATGGTGAATAAGAGGAAAGGGAATGCGAAGAGATTTAAGCCCAAAGCTTCTTCACAACCTTCCAAGAAAAGAAAGATCAAAGGGGGGAGGGAACATAGGGTTGTTTGTTTTGCATGTGGGAAGAAGGGCCACTGGAAGAAGAACTGCACTCAGACTAAGAAGAAAAGGAAAGATTCATGTGCGTTTGTTATTGTATGCAATATATTTGTTTCTATAAATTGGGTATTAGATACAGCTTGTGGTTCTCACATATGTATCCAAATACAGGAACCAAGTAGATTTAGGAAGATTGATCGAGGGGAGGTAGATTTATGAGTAGCCAACGGAGCTAGACTTTCTGTTGTAGCTGTCGGGGACTACCACCTCATGTTTCCAATTAGGATGATCTTGGTGTTAAAGGGTTGTTATTATGTGCCTTATGTTGCTAAAAACATTATTTCTGTATCCAAATTAGATACAGATGGATTTGTTTTCAAGTTTGGAAATGAATGTTTCTTCTTTTACAAAGATAGAATTTGTTTTGGTAGGTCACATTTATACAATGGTCTTTACGTGTTGGATTACACAAACCAAGTAATGGAAATCAATAAAAAAGATACTTCACATGACTCATACCACACCCAACTTTGGCATCACCGGCTAGGTCATGTAAATGAGAAACTCTTGACAAAGTTACATCAAGATGGATATTTAGATTCTTTCAAACTAAAACCACTTGGCGTATGTCATGCATGTTTACAAGGCAAAATGACCAAATCCCTATTTATTTGGAAAGGTGAAAGGCCTAAAGAACTTCTTGAATTAGTTTATATCGATGCGTGTGGACCATTTCCAGTTGAAACAAGGTGAGGGTACTCATACTTCATAACTTTTACTGATGATTTTAGTAGATATGGATATATCTACTTAATGAGGTATAAGTTGGATTCTTTTGATAAGTTTAAATAATACAAGAATGAAGTTGAGAATCATCTTGGTAAGAAGATTAAGAAAATCCACTCAGACCGAGGTGGAGAATATCTTAATCAATACTTCATTGATTACTTACGGAAGTTTGGTATCTTATCCCAACTCACTCCTCCAAACACGCCCCAGTGGAATGGTGTGATCAAAAGGAGGAACTGCACCCTATTGGACATGGTGAGATCAATGATGAGTCATGTGATTCTTATATTATCCTTTTGGGGATATTCATTACAAATAGTGGCACACATACTAAACCAAGTACCAACTAAATCGATAAATGGTATTCTATATGAGTTCTAGAGTGGAAGAAAATCCATGTTATCGAATTTACATGTGTGGGGTAGATAAGTGTTTGTTAAGGCCTCTTTAGGTAACAAAATTGAACCCTTAGGCACAAAGTGTACCTTTATAGGATACCCTAAGGAAACAAGGGGATATTGCCTATACAACCCCTCAGACAAAAAGGTTATAGTGGCAAGACATTCCATATTCCTTGAGAGGGAGAACATCTCTAAAAGAGATAGTGGGAGAGAGATAGACTTTGATGAAGTTGAGGCTCAATATACAAAGGAGTTGGTATAGGAACATATTCCACAAAGCCCCGCGGAAGAATAATCTATTCTAGAGACACAAGTACTATGTAGGAGTACAAGAGAGGTTAGAGAACTGGAACGGTATGGTTTTCTAGTTAATGAGGATGGTGACTTATTATTAGTTGATAATAATGATCCTTTAACTTACAAGTAAGTAGTAAGTGGCACAGACGTTTCCAAGTGGCAAGAAGCCATGAATTCTGAAATGGATTCCATATATAAAAACCAAGTGTGGATTTTGGTAGATCCTCCAGTTTATGTAAATCCTGTTGGTTGAAAATGGGTATTCAAGAAGAAACTAGACATGGAATGACAAGTCAGTATATATAAGGCATGACCGGTTGCAAAAGGGTTTAAACAATGTCAAGGGATTTACTACGATGAAACCTTTTCACCAGTTTCAATGCTGAAATCCATCAGAATTCTACTTGTCATTGAGGCTTACCATGAATATGAGATTTGGAAAATAGATTTCAAAATAGCCTTCCTTAATGGAAACCTTCAGGAAAATGTCTACATGACACAACCTGAAGGTTTTGTGACTCCAAAGGATGCCAATAAGGTATACAATTTCAGAAATCCATTTATGTATTAAAGAAAGAATCCAGGTCATGGAACATTCATTTTGATGAAGCCATTACAGAATTTGGTTTTATCAAGAATAAATGTGATCCTTGTGTCTAAAAAAGGTTTATAGAGAGTTCCATATTTTTTCTAATAGTATATTTTAATGACATATTACTTATTGGAAATGAGATAACAGTCTTACAGTCTGTTAAGGCATGGTTGAATCAATGCTTCTCCATGAAGGACTTGGGAGAGGCAGCATATATTCTTGGGATCAAGATCCATCGTGATAGATCCAAGAGATTGATGGGAATAAGTCAAAGTACATATATTGATAAGATACTGAAGAGATTCGTTATGGAACAATCCAAGAGGGGATTATTTCTAGAATCACATGGAATTCATATTTTCAAGAAAATGTGTCCTCAGACACATGAGGAAAGAAAGATAATGGCAAGGACTCCATACGCATCAGTGATTGGGTCAGTCATGTATGTCATGTTATGTACTAGGCTGGATGTCGCCTATGCATTAAGTGCAGTAAGAAGATATCAAGCTGACCCGGGTGACCGCCATTGGATTGCAGTCAAGACTATCCTAATGTATCTGAGGTGTAATAAGGATGTGTTCCTGGTTTATTGAGGATATGAGGAACTAGTTATCAAAGGATATAGAGATTCTAGTTTCTAGACTGATCAAGATGACATGAATTCAAAAACGGGATACATCTTCACTTTGAATGAAGGTACAGTGAGCTGGAATAGCTCAAAGCAGAGTGTGGTCATAGATTCTACAATAGAGTTTGAGTATATCGCATCTTCTGAGGTAGCTAAAGAAGCAGTTTGGATGCGAAGCTTCATCTAGGAGCTGGATGTGATACCTAGCAGTAAAGATCACATCACATTGTACTGTGATAATACTCCAGCGGTGGCTCACGCAAAATATCCAGGATCACATCAGCGAACAAAGAACATACTTTGGAAGTATCATCTTTTGAGGGATTTTTCTTAGAGATGTGAAGTTACAGTGAGCAGTATTTCCATGGAAAAAAATGTGGAGGACCCCTTGACTAAAACCTTGACTCAGTATAAACATGATCACCATGTGAGGTCTAGAGGACTGAAAGTCGTAGGAAATTGGCTCAAGTCCAAGTGGGAGTTTTTAAGAGTTGGTGTCTGAGAACCAACTGGTTTTAATTTGATTACATGGATATTTAATGTATTATTACATATTGTTCATTTTTCTTCATGACTATGATGTAATAATGTCCTAGAGTATTTTTTGCATTGATAAGGTCATGGAAGTTCCCTGCTATGATGAGAACCTTGAAATTCTATAACAATATTTTTAAATATAGTTCTGAGGTTGGATGAAATACTATGATGGGACACATAGAATGCAGACTGTCAGGTGCGAGTACTCGTAAGCAGATGAGACTTCCTCTCATAAAGTTTGCACTTGGTAATCTCCAAGATAAGAGATTATGAGAACATACCCGCTATTAGGAATTCCACATGTTTTGGTGTCATCAGATCTGTGAGCATGTGTAATGATCCTTAGACTGTGAGATTATCATTAATATGTGTTATGACTCACGCACTTTTATTTACTAACAAAAACCATCATGCAGATAGTTGGCGGGAAGTAGGGTGCATCACGAGTGACATGATATTAATGGATAAGTCGAGGAAGGATTTTTAACTACCATTTATGGAAGTTGATATCTCGACCCTTTTATTGAAATAAAATCGTCACGCGAAATTCCATGGCCATGGTGTAATGAATAATTTATTTCAGCAAAGAATGGTGTATCAAGTATAAAGGTTGATGACACTATCATGAAACCTGGTTGATGAGATATTGATACAAAGGGATTGTATTACATAGTGAATGTTCATATGTGTATGTCATTGTTGCAAATTTAAGTTCTTTATCTTGGGTTTCTTGACCCATTGCTAGACAGTACTCTTAGACTTTAGGCAAGCCCACCTAATTCCAACAAGAAAGAATCCTATAGGGTCATACACTAAGTGAATAAATTATTTACTTATTTATTTATTTTATTGAACATTTAATAAATATTTATTTACTATTTTGTAAATAAAATATTTATTTAAGAGAATAAATTATTTATTTATTTATTTGAGTGTTTAATAAATGGAAGTGGAGTTCGAGCAAACCAAGGTTGGTCCGGTAGTAAAATAATTATTTGCAATATGATAAATAATTATTTAACTAGTTGGCATAAATTAAAATAATGCTGTTATTATTTTGTGACGTGGAATTTTATTTATAATTTCATTTTGTGCAAGTTGGCGCACCATAAATAATGACACGGTATTATTATTAAAATCATGGGTTTTATCTAAGTTCATGAATGTATTTAATTATTTATATGAAATTAAATATTGTAACTCAAATTCCATGTATATAAATAGACAAGTATGCCTATTGTTCTATACACCATACCAAACACCTGGTGAATTGAGAATTGTTGAGCCAAACAATTTCTCTCTTGAATCCTCCTCTCTCCCCTATCAAGAATGAGAGAGGTTCTTTAAGACCAAAGAACAAGTGATCAAGAACAACTGACACAAGACACTCGCTTCACCGCGCTAGCACCTGGAGAACGAGCAGTGTCGATCGGAGGCCATTAGAGCACATGTGGATCACCACTAGAGGGATTCTAGTTTGAATCCTCTAAAGTGAAACAAGATAATCTAGAAGGGTCATTCTGAATGATCAACATCATCAATGAAGAAAATACTGAAGATCCAGGTATTCTTTTATTTATGAAATTAATTAAATTAATTATAAACATGATGTGAAAGATCATCTCTAAAGGTTTCAGGCCTCTTCCTTCTTTATCTAAATCTTTGATTTTATTCCGTGGATATTTTCGTTCATCGTCGTATTGATCCCAGAATAATCATTGATCATGGTAAAAATTAAAGTTGGGTGTGGTCCCAACCACACTTCCACTGCACTCAGAACATTCATATTTTGGTTTCTAAGGAAGATAAAGAATAAATATGGATTTAAAACTTCATCCAATAGATTGACGTGGTACCTGGAAGTAAAGATATCATCACACTAAATTGTGATAATACTGTAGTGGTGGATCTCGCAAAAGATCTAAGGTCACATCAGTGAATAAAGTACATACTTTATAAGTATCATCTCTTGAGGGATTTTTCTCAAAGAGGTGAGGTTGCAGTGAGCATTATTTCCATGTAAGACAATGTGTCAGACCCCTTGACTAAATCCTTAACTCAGTGAAAACATGATTACCATGTGAGTTTTATAAAATTGAAAGTTTTAGAAAGTTGTCTCTAGTCCAAGTCAGAGTTTGTTAGAGTTGGTGTTATGGGACCAACTTCTTATAATTTGATTACATGTACATTTTATGTATTGAATATTAACAAAAAATTATATTTTATATTGTTCATTGTTCTATATGAATCTGATGTAATAATTTCTTAGAGTATTTTTTACATTGATATGGTCATAAAAGCTCCTTATTATGATGAGAACCTTGAAGTTCTATGACGGTATTATTAAATATAGTTATATAGTCAGATAATATACTATTATGGGACACGTATTATTTAGATTGTCATGTGAAATTAATCATAAGAGAATGAGGCTTATTCTTGTGAAGTTCTCACTTGGCAATCTCCAAGATGGGAGATTATGAGAATGAACCTACCGGTAAGAATTATCCATGATTTGGTTTCATTATATATTCCAATCTATGAGTGTTTATAATGGTTATTAGACTCTAATATTATCATTAATTGATATCATGACTCTTGTACTTATATTTTCTGACAAAAACAATGATGTCATATGTTTACAATGAGGTAAGGTATGTTGGGTGTGTCGCGATTGACATGTCATTAATGGATAATTCAATGAATTATTTTTCTCTTTCATCTTTATGGAAGTTGATATCTCATCCCTTTTATTGGAATAGAATTGTGAAAGTTGTTTTCGTGGGTGCTTTCAAATGATATGTGATTGTTTGGTACTTAGGTGCAGCAGAGTGGCTGACCAAGGTCATCTTTCAAAGGAGGAAGTAAATTTAACAAAATTTTAAAGGTGTTTTGAAAATAAAATAAAAGGAATTAAGAATAATAATTAAAATAATGGGTTTTTTTATCATTTATAAATCTAGAAGTAGTTTTCTAGAAGAAGATTGTATTTTTTTGTTTTTGTTTTTGAAATTAAGTTCGATTAAAAAGACCCAAAAATAAGATTTTTTTTAGAAAATATTTTAAAAGGAGTAATTGATCTAACTCTATATATTAATTCAATTATTTATCAGTATCATTTAAATCAATATCCACTTCATTATGATCCCTTAATTTGTTAACCCCCAAACCCTATGAGAATTAACTTAACCACCAAGATGAAATTAATTAAACCCTAGGCTAGATTTGAAACATGTAATCGTGGCACCCTGCTTTGATTAATGTTCTAAATCTAGCTTATGGTCAGTGTTAAATTAAGTCACATGTCCATTATGGAAAATTATGATGAATTGAGCTTAGGTATTATATTTTAACTCTACAAATTTATCCTGTGTGGTCTTGTTTTACCGATTAAGTTTGCGCTCTCACAATTTACACAAATTCTTGACCTCACGTGTTTTTGTGTTAATTGTTAAATTGATTAATTAGTTTATTATAATTTAAAAACTCAGTTAATATATCATATTAAGTTTATTAAATTATCTCATTTATTTCAAATAAATTAATGATTAAGTTTATAGGTAGATCGATTACTAAAAAGAACTACGTTTTCATGGGCGGTGTAGTCATCGTAGAAACGTTTTGCTTTCGCAAGAGTTTAGAAAGGGAATAACCCAATATTGTTTCCACTATTGAATTCCAGAACAAAGAGGAAGAATAATGAGGAAGATAAATGAAGAAAATATAATAAAATATAATAAATTAAAAAATAAATAAGGAGTTTATTACACAAACAAAAGTATTACAACATGAAGAAGAAGAAGAAGGTTTTGTCGAAGGGATCCTTGCTTCAAGAGATACCCTTATTGAAATGGTTGTATAATTGGAGTGGATCCACTTATATTATGCCCTAAAATTCCTAATTCACATACCAACCCCTCAAAATGATAAAAACACAAATTTATAGAGTGGTGTGAGGCTAGGTTCAAAGTGGTTTCAAGTGTGAATGGGGAATCTCGACCAAATATTTTAAGACAACTTACACCGCCCATTTGACCACCAAAACGCATGAATCAGATATCCTTCTAGAAGGATTATTTGTGATAAAATGATTCCTATAGGTCCTATAAATATTTGGTCCTAATCCAAGCAAATATGAAGAAGTTATGTCCCAAATACAGAACCCATGTCCAATCTAGAGAGTCCAGCCCAACTTTGACATCTTGGCCCATTTTCACCAACCAAATGCATGATTTAGAACCAATGTCCTAAATTAAAGTTGTATCCCATTAATTCAAGAATATATTTAAAAAAATTTAAGTTCAAATAATACATATCAAAATATTTATGTCTGAAATGCTATAATGAATTTTAAAGGGTAAAACTGGAATTTTCATCAAATTTTCAAATGAATGATCTAATCCCAAATATTTCATAAATGAACACATTTACCACAATGTGAGGAAATTATATCATTTATTATCAATAAAATATTCAATAAAAATTTGTTTTATCAACTCCCCCACACTTACCCTTTTGCACTCCTGGGAAAAACCTCATATCACGTATTCCAAAAAAATTGTGACAAAATATGCATATTAATATTTCTCAATCCATGGTGAAAATATAGGAAAAGTAAGAATCCAATAAAGAGTAAATATCAATAAATTTTAAATTCATTGTCTTATAAATTGTTTCTAAACAAAATCCATTGAGATTCATAACACTAATCATAGTGAAATAAGTCATGGGTCTACCATGCCACTAATTCTCCACATGTGTGTGTGCCAACCATTCCAAGCTTGTCTCTCCACCCTTTATCTATTATATTCATGTCAATAAAAAAATTATTCTTACCTGATTCTATTCCACTAAACCTATTCAACATCCTTTGCAATCAAATTCCAAAACCCAGTCATTTAAGCATTCCCCGAAGTCAAACCATGAGCTCTCAACCTAAATATCCCCACATGTTGTACATTTCTTCACTCCCCTCTTTATTGATTGTTTTTTTTTTGATTTTTTTTTTTTTTTGAATTTTTTTAGAGGGCGTACAACAGTCGGATATTAGGTGCACATGCATAGGTCAATCTGGTACAGTGATGGAAATGATCGGAAGAGAAAAAAACGTATGGAAAGACCATGTTATAAGCTGAAAAGGATTACTTACCCTGAATATACATTCAATTGGGTAAGAGAAACTCACAAGTCATGATTGTGTGAAAAATTGTGTGGAGAAATCAATGACACAATTTACCATGAACAAATATCACAAATAATGATGTCAAAATCTTAAAGGTTTTATAATGACACAACCATTCATATCATCGACGACTTAGATTTTTATAAAAGTCAACCCTTGATGATGAAATATTACTCATGCTTATATTTCTACCAATTAATTTTGAAAACATGTATTTCCCATATGTTCCACATGAGAATGTTACATGATATATTTGTATTTTTTTTGTTTTTTTTTTTGTTTTTTTTTTTTTTTGTTTTTTTTTTTGTTTTTTTTTTGAAAATTTTAACCAAAAAATTAATAGAAAATACACACAAAACACACAAATGAAAATCCTAAATTTCTACCCTAAAATATTGTCCCCTCCCCCGCACTTAAAATATTTCATTTTCCTCAATGTGATCCTATGAGATGATATGTGAACATGAAAAGTAGAATTTTAAATATTACAAATAATATAAAAGTGAAAGGGGTAGGAACAGCCTGATATGCTCAAGTGATGGTGGGGTCAGATTGAGTTCTCATATGAAGACAATTGAATCTCCTCAAGATCTTGAATTTTCATCTTCCTTTGGATTCCATCTTGGGCCAAATCCATGTTACATTTCTTTATAACCCAATAAGATCGATGCTCAACTTCCATGGGAAGATAACATGCTTTACCAAAAACAATCCAAAGTGGGGACATACTAATGGGTGTATTGTATGATTTCCTATAAGCCCAAAATGTATCATCCAAGCACTTTATCTGATCCTTCCTATTTGGCTGCATGGTTTTCTCCAAAAAAAATTCCAACTCCCTATTTGAAACCTCATCCTGACCATTTGTTTGGGGTGTTATGGTGTTGATGTTTTGTGTGTCACCCCATACTTCTTAAGGAGAGAATCCAAATTCTGATTGAAAAAGTGTGTCCCTTGGTCACTGATGATGGCCTTTGATACTCTAAACCTACAAAAAATCCGTTCTTTGATAAATTCCACAACAGCATGAGAATCATCAGTCCTAGTGGCCTTAGCCTCCACCCATTTTCTCACATAATCAATGAAAACCAAAATATATGAAAAACCAAATGAAATAGTAAAAAGACTCATAAAATCAATGCCCCACACATCAAAACTCTCACAGAATAGTATGGGATGTTGGGGCATCTCGTGTCTCCTAGAAATGTTCCTAGTGTATTGGAAACAAGAGCATGACTTAAAAAACAAATGGGCATAATGGAATAAACTAGGACGATATAATCCAGAGTCTAAGACTTTCCTAGTTGTCTGTTACAGTCTAAAGTGTCCACCACAAGCAAGTGTATGACAGAATTAAAGAACAGACTCAAACTCATGATCAGGAACACACCTCCTAATAACTTGATCACTACACATGTACCAGAGGTAGGGGTCATCCCACACATAAAACCTAGACTCACTCTTTAATTTTTGTACTTGATGTTTATTTAAATTTATAGGAATTCCAGAGGCCATAAGTTAGTTAACTAGATCATCATACCAAGGATGCATACCTGAGATGGAATGAAGATGCTCATCAGGGAAAGTATCCCAAAGTGGTACTTGGTCCATGGTGTTATTCTCTAGTGCGTGAGTAAGCCTACTCATGTGGCCCACCACCAAGTTTTATGACCCCTTCTTGTCCTTTATCTCAATATTAAATTCTTGAAGAAGGAGAATTTATCGGATAAGCCTGGGATTTGCATCCGGCTTCCTCAAGAGGTACCTCAGAGCTACATGGTCAGAAAAAAACAACAACTTTAGAGCCCAATAAATATGAACAAAATTTATTTAAAGAAAATATGAAAAAAAGAAACTTATTTTATATGGTTGTGTAATTTTATTGGGTCGAATCTAATGTCCTCAAAGCATAGGCGATCACATGTGAACGTCCCTCCACCCTCTGAGAAAAGACATCTCCAACCCTGAAGTTGGAGGTGTCACACATAAGATCAAAATGAAGCTCCCACCATGGAGGTTGTATGATAGGTGGAGTGGTCAAATGCTGTTTTAGATCATCAAAGGAATTCTTAAAAGAAACATCAAACACAAAATCAGAATCCTTTTGAAGTAATCATGACATAGGAAGAGCAATCTTACTAAAATCATTGATAAAGCACCGATAAAATTCTACATACCCTAGAAAATATCTAACATCATGCACACATGAAGGATAGGTTAGGGATGAAATGATATTTACCTTAGATCTATCAACCTCTATCCCATGTTTTGACACCACATGCCCTAAGAAAATTCCATGTTCTACGATAAAATGACACTTTTCAAAGTTTAAGACCAGATTATTTTCAATACAATGATTCAAAACCTTTCCCAAACTAGAGATACAATCATCAAATGAAGACCCATACAATGTAAAATCAGTCATGAATACCTTGGGATTTTCTTGATGGCTTCAAGTAGAGGGATGTTGATCTCCACATGCATGAATGTATCCAAAACTTATTTTTGCATCACCTTTTTAGCCATCTTCTTGGTTTATACAACCCTATTTGTAAATGGAAGGGGTTTAGAAGAAACATCATTAATTTTTTTCTTACCTTTATCTTTCTCCTTGGGTTTCTCATCAGCTGGTTTTAAATGGGTCTTCTCCGGAGATGAGGTGAATCCTGGTGGAATAATGGGTGAAGATGTATCAGTTTTTTTCTTACCACTTCTCAATGTTATGGAACCAACATTCCCCTTGGTATTTGGAGTAGGTTGTGAAGGAAGATTTCCAAAGTTCTTACTTACCAGTTCATGGAGGGTGGAAAAAATTTGGCTCATCTGTGTCTTCAACTCCCTCAACTCCAAACCTTGACTCTTCAACTCATTTTGTTGATTAAGAACAATTTGCTTCAAAAGGTCATTAGTATTAGAATATAACTTGGGTAGGGGATTCCCTTGTTGTTTAATTGTTGATTATTAAGCTTTAAATCACCTTTGGGGTTATTGGAAACCCTATTGGTAAGGTGGAGGATACTGGAAGTTTTGTTGAAAAGGGGGACTTTGTTGTTGTCCAGAGCCATACCTCATGTCTGATTGATCCTTCCACCCTTGTTTGTATGATGGTGCAAAGGAATCAAAATTCTTTTGAGGATATGGTTGTTGTTGTTGTTGATGTGGTCTCCCAGGGAATACCGCTGCACAATCCTCTGACTCTTGTAACTCGGGGCAACAATCAGTTGGGTGGTCTATTTCAGATCAAATGCCACATGGCCTCATAAGAGTTGGTTGGGATTTTTTTGATCCAAATCAATCTACCTCAACATAGTGGTCAATTATTCCAACTTGGTATCAATAAAATGACTCTCAAGAGAAGAAGGAATTACCTGATATACTCCCCTGACATGTGGTGTACCTCGATCACCAAATTGTTGGGATTTTTGGGCCATATTGTCAATTAATGCACGTGTAGCCACTGGTGTCTTGTCCACCAATGCTTTTTTATCCACAGCATCCACCATTCTCCTCTCCATAGGTGTGAGTCCTTCATAGAAGTATTGAATTAGGATTTTCTCACTGATTTGGTGATGTGGGTAGCTTGCACACAACTTCTTGAATCACTCCCAGTACTCATACATTGACTCCCCTTAGGATTGATTTATCCCAAAGATCTCCTTACAAATGTAAGTGGTCCTTGATGCTGGAAAAAATATTTGCAAGAAAATACATTTTAAATCGTTCCAACAAGTTACATCTTCAGGTTGCAAATAATACATCCAATATTTTGCAGTTCCATCAAGTGAGAATGGGAATGCTATTAGTTTGATTTGATCTTTAGAAACATTTCTTGGTTTTAAGGTTGATCAAACCAAATTAAATTCTTTCAAATGTTTATTTTGATCCTCACCAGATAATCCATGAAAATTTGGAAGAAGATGAATTAACCCAGATTTCAGTTCAAAGTCCGATTAGAGATTTGGGTATGCAATGCAATTTGGTTGATTCAGGTGCATCCAATTCTATAATGGTTCTATTAATTTAATTTTTATTATTTTCAGCCATTGTTTCTTGTTTTAATTTATACATAGAAGTGTTTCCAATATGAATGTTCTTGGAGTGGAGGAATTCTCCAACTATTTGAATGTTGAAACTTCCCGTAGACTGAGAATGTCTGATTCGATCCCTAAGGTTGCGTTCAATCTCAAGGTAAAGATCTAAGAGATCTTTGGTATTAGTTCATGTCATAAATCAAATAAAAATTAAAATAAAAAAATTGGAGTATAATAAAATAAAAATGAGAAGTTTGAGTTTATGGTTCAAAAAGAAGAAGAAAAAAACAAAAGAAGAAGAAAAAATTGGGTTAGGTAAAGAAGGAAGAAAGAAGAGATGAAGAGAATAAAATGAAAAATAAAAGGAATACCTATAAATGGTTGAAATAATTACTTTCCTCCCCAGAAATGGTGCCAATTTTAAAGGCTCTATCGTGGGCGCTTTCAAATGATATGTGATTGTTGGGTAAGGTCTTCTCTCAAATGAGGAAGTAAATTTAACAACATATTAAAAATATTTTGAAAATAAAATAAAAGTAATTAAGAATAGTAATTAAAATGATAGGGGTTTTTTATCTTTTATAAATCTATAAGAAGTTTGTAGGAAGAAGATTATATATTTTTTAAATGAAGTTCGATTAAAAAGACCCAATAAGAAGATGTTTTTTTAAAAAACATTTTAAAAGGCGTAATCGATATAACTCTACATATTAATTAAATTATTTATTATGATCATTTAAATCAATATCCACTTCATTATTATCCCTTAATTTTTTAACCCCCCAACCCTACTAGAATTAACTTAACCACCAAGATGAAATTAATTAAACCCTAGGCTAGATTTGAAACATGCAATCATGGCACCCTGCTTTGATTAATGTTATAAATATAGCTTATTGTTAGTGGTAAATTAAAGCACATGTCCATTCTAGAAAATGAGGATAAATTGATCTTAGGTGTTATATTTTAACTCTACAAATTTATCCTGTGTGGTCTTGTTTTACCGATTAAGTTTGTGCTCTCACAATTTACACAAATTCTTGACCTCGTGTGTTTTTGTATTAATTGTTAAATTGCTTACTTAGTTTATTATAATTTAAAAAATAAATTCATAGATAATATTAAGTGAATTATATTATCTCATTGATTCAAAATAAATGAATGAAGAAGGTTATAGTTATATCGATTACTAAAAATAACTACGCTTCCATGGGCGGTGTAGTCATTGTAGAAACATTTTGCTTTCACAGGAGTTTAGAAAGGGTATAACCCAATATAGTTTCCACTATTGAATTCCATCCCAAAGAGTAAGAATAATGAGTAATATAAATGAACAAAATAGAGGAAAACAGAAGAAATTAAAGAATAAATAAGAAGTTTATTACACAGAAAAATGTATTACAACATGAAAAAGAAGAAGAAGGATTCATCGAAGGGATCCTTGCTTCAAGAGATACCCTTATTTAAATGGTTGGATAATTGGAGTGTATCCACTTATCCTCTGCCCTAAACTTCACAATTAACGTCCCAAATCCTTCAAATTATAAAAACACCAATTTATAGAGTGGTGTGGAGGATAGGTTCAAAGTGGTTTCAAGTGTGAATGGGGAATCTCAGCCAAATATTTTAAGCCAACTTAAACCACCCATTTGACCATAAAAACTCATGGATCAGTTGTCCTTACAGAAGTATTATTTTTGATAAAATTATTCCTAGATCTCCTCTCAAATTTTTTTCCTAATCCAAGAAAAGATGAAGAAGTTATGGCTCAAATACAGAACTCGTATCCAATCTGGCGAGTCCATCCCAACTTTGATATCATGACCCATTTTTACCAACCAAATACACGATTTAGCTCCAATGTCCTAAATTAAAGTTGTATAACATTAAGTCAGGAACATATTTAAAAAAAATTAAGTTCAAATAACACATATCAAAATATTTATGTCCAAAATTCTACAGTGAATTTTAAAGGGTAAAATTAGAATTTTCATCAAATTTTCAAATGAATGATCTAATCCAAAATATTTCATAAATGAACACATTTATCACAATGTGAGTAAATTTTATCATTTATTATCAATAAAATATTCAAAAAAATGTGTTTTATCAAACTGTGGCATTAAATTTCATGGTCATGGTGTAACGATGTGTTTATTTCAGATAGTCAAGGAAATGCATATCAAACTGATAGGTTGGTGACAGAGATGTACAACCTGCTTGATGAGATATAACGTCCTGGCCCAACTAACCACTAAATTGGTAGCTAGACCAGTCACCACATAGCCTCAAACGCGCCTCCATATACGCTATAGGATATCGACTAGTAGCGAGGGCCTAATGATGGTATGGTGGTGAGACTATACCCTCATGATCAAAGTAGCACAGTGGTATATCAAAAAATAAATAACAGTAAATAGCAGAAGTAGTAATAAAGAAATTAAAAAATAGTATAATATAAATATAATAATTGAGTAAATGTGTAAAACACCAAATAAAACCATGAATGCATGTCCATGTGATGCTACCTAATAAATCAAGAAACATACATAAGTCTATATGATATAATACATGAAAAATGAAAAGAATAAAAGGCCATGTGAGTGATCTCCTCAAGCATCCTGAGTACTAGCTCAATCTTGTTCTCCTAACACCCAGGTACAATTCACAACACAAGAAAAAGATCAAGGACCTACAAACAAGAGTATATGTTCAAGTACCCTAATGCAATGGAATCCCGAGCAGGGTGTGAGATATTCTTAGTAGGCTACCACCAATGGCGTCTATAGCATAATCCAATTTGTGCATATAAAATAAGTAGTGTGCATGTATATAAAATTAAAGAGGCAGTGTGAAATAAATAATTAGCCCAGTTGGCTTAGGTTCCTCAAGGACACTTGACCGACCATACCTACTTCGGCCTAAGCCAAAAATGTTGGAGCCATAGGCAACCTGCACGAGTGGAATATGGGGAAAGTGGTAACAAGATTTGAAAAATAGGTAATCTGAGATGGACTGAACTCAATAATGTTATTTATCTTGGAGGAAACATCCCTTGGATAATAAAAGTGGGTCAGCCTTTACTATAAAAGTAACTATCAAAAGTAAATAAGTTGTATCCTGAGCCCGTCTAAGGTGAACCTTAATAAGGAACTCATGTATTGCACTGGGAGTTCTATAACACCCACTGTCGTCAGATTCCGCCCAATGCAATCGAGGAATGTCCTAGAAAGTATCACTCCCGTCCTAATGTGATACAATGACCTATGACATCATACTAGGCTTCTTACATAGGGGGACCAAAACTCACTCATGGATTGGTATAACAATCACTCCAACGAGCATGTCCCTTGTGTCTCCCCTCGGGAATTGGTATCGCTCATAATAAGGTAAGAGGAACGCACGGTGAGATCATTATAGTATACCAGTATCGCCTCAATGTATACACAATCTATCTGCAAAACTGATCACAAGAATGATGAGCATGTCCTCAATGTTCCATGGAAGGAAGCCTGAGTATCACTCATGGCATCTATAATTCATTTAATCAATTTAAATTCAACAATATAAAAAGGGAATGAAAAAAATCATTCCATGAAATGAATAATGATACTAAAATAAGGACACACCCATTTAATAATTTATTTTAGAAGAAAAATGGATCACATAGTTACATAATCCACATCACATCGCAAAATAAGTAATTAAGAAGGCTATCACATTCAACCATAAAGCCAAGAAAGGAATAGCACATAAATCATTTTTCAATTGAAGACAACGCACCTCATCGAGGGGTTTTATTAAAAAACATGAAATTATTATTCAAAAAATTCATTTCATTCTATTTAAATAATTAAATTTCATCACAAGGCATAAAGGAAGCCACTACAATGGTAGTTTTTTACAACAAGCATCACAATATAACATATAATTAAAAAAATCACACATAAGGGGTGGATCTATCAAAAGAAGACAGTATTTAGAAGGGGGGATATGCGGACCCATCTTAAGGGAGTGGTTCAGGTTTAGTTTATAACCTACAACCATATAAATAGGAGTCTAAATGCATTATAAGGATGTATAAGAAATTTATTTTAAGCCAAATTGTAAATTAGAAGTGACACTGGGTAAGTCTGGCACACAGCACATAGAACATTTCATAAAAATGATGTAACTTGAGGGAAAAGATATAGACCACATACCTTGTGCTTAGTATGACCCACATGTCCAATATCAAGGCTTGATTTGGTTCAATTTGAGATAAATTGAATAAATAGACATCCGTGCCAAAAATAGGGTGAATGGGATCGCACCAAAACAGCACAAAATGTGGAAATATAAATGAATAATAGAATCAATAGGAGTTAAATACTTACTGAGATTCTTCCAACACACCTAAAATTTCTTGAATCAAAGGTTGTATGAGAAAGATATCCTCATACCTAGAGGAGGAGAAAATCCACTAGAGGAGGTTGTTGCACGTGGAGGAGGAAGAAGAAAGGAGGAAAAATGAAATAAGAAAATATTTTCAAAAGGGTAATTTCACCCCTTGGATGAGGTGTGTGGTTTGGCTACATAGTTGACCAAACCTTTCATAAATCGTGCGAGGGTTTCTGCTTAAAGGAGAGGGGTCGCACGGTTTGGCCGCATGGTTTGGCCAAACTGTGTGCTAATCATGTGGAAAAAAAATGCATACATACTGCCTAAATGGAACTAAGCATGTGGGATGGGTTCATGGTTTGGGAAAACCATGTGTATCTCATGCGACACCTACTGATTCACTATTTCATGCCACACGGTTTCACCTGAGGGTCGCACGGTTTCAGAAAAACTATGCACCCTAATCAACTCCTCCAAAGCTTGAGTCTCTGAGCCCCAGTGCTCCCAAAAATCCATGAGACACCCATGGTTCTTCTAGGGCCTTTAACCAAGTCTAAAAACAATGAAATTAAGCATTCTGAAACTCATATTTTCATTTTGAATCCCGGTTTAAAGAACATCCCATCCACTAAATTCCAAAATTTTAAATTCCCTTGGAATTATACCTTATCTCAAAACAAAAATCATTACAACCTCCCCACCTTAGAACTTCTCATCCCCAATAAGCCTTGGATAAAACAACAAAAATATCACCAGACCTAAAAGGTTCGTGAAGTCTTGTTCAAACTATCGCATTACATTTCCAAACGCCCAATGAACCTCCAAGAATTTCTACTACACTTGGCATAAAAACCATTGAAACTTAAGACAATGCTTTCTTACGAACTATAACAATGAGATGGTTCTTATCCAAGACCATCAAACTAAAGACATGATCACATCGTCATCTCTTTAAACATCTAGACCATGGAACTTCCCACCATTGGTTCTAGAATTTAACGACCATCCCCCCCCCCAACCATGGTACTCCACCATTGGAATTTTTCGCTTTTAATCATGCATGTGGCGTTATAATAATGTTCAAAATATGATTTCAGATTAAATAAATGATCAATCCAGCTTCTCATGAAATACCACTACTGGATGTGTTTCACTCGCCTTGACCTGACGATGTGCCAAAAGTGGTTTCTCTCTGACCACATATGATTAGGAAAAGTATATCAAATCGAACCATCTTAGGTTGACTACCCTCAAAACACTCATCTTAGAAATTCGGTGCATTTCAAAAGCTAAGATTGATGTATTAGGAAGAAGTCACCTCAATATTTGGTTGAACACACTCACAGAAGCCTATAACTGGCCTCCGGTGACATCTTTATCCAAACATCTGTTAAACTGTCATGTCCAGTATGAACATGGGTGCATGATTAATCCAACACACTTGGATCATTACACATTCAAACATCCCATCTGAACCCGACTAAGGTTTGGGATAACCTCAAAATCATCACTGGGAAACCAAGGAACCCAATCAAGGTTAGTCATTTACTAGTGTTTATAAGTGAGATATTGGTATAAAGACGAACATCCACATATCAAGAACATTACAACCCTGAAGCGGCATCAAATCAAAGAATCGGTTGGTATCGATGAGACCATCCCAGACATTCCTACTTAGAAACCCTAATATCACTCAGGACTAACCAACCCTTGAAAGCAACCCTACTTATAGCATGAAACCCTTATGGAAAAAACCTATCCATCCCAAAGGATTTTAAAATTTAGTGTGGCGTATAACTGATGCTCTCTCAGTGTATCCTAGCAATGTTAAGATAGGGGGACATGATAATAATTTAGCCGAGAGTACACTAATAGGATTTAGAAATGTCCAAAAGGACCTAAGACACTTCCACTGAATCAAAATGAAGTTTTTGGTGCCATATGAACAAACTGTATCACACTACGGAAGGATAAGGATTGTTGAACCACCACAGGTTTAATTCCTTAGAAGAGCTCATCTACTCCCACCGATGCATTTCTATTACCCGACCATGATGACTTTACTAGACAAAGCATCATGTGTTCATTCAAGCATGTCCATCGAAGTCCATATATGGACAAAGTTTTTTTTTCAAAGGTTTCATACATAGCCACCCATTCATCATCATGCTACCTCGCAAGCACTGACATAGTTCAAAACTCACTAACCCCAAGGGTATTAAAAAGAAGAAATTTCTAATTCTAGATGGTCCTTCTAGGATGTGTTCCTTATACTCAGAAAGACACATTTTAACCAGAACGGAAGTGAAACTCCCCACCTTAGGAGTTTCCTAGTCATTGGATCTTATGAAGAAGGGACCTCATCCCACGGCGCATGCTCTATCGACCACTGACCACAGGTCCTGGAGATGTCCATTATGCTTTAGTAAAATTTAAACCAAATAGAAGGAAGGCTATCTTCTTAAAAGTAGGCTCAAATAGATTTTCTCTAAGCATAAGCATGAAAATCCTTCCAAGTTATCTCCACACGTGCTAAAGGATTAGGCGTAAAAGACAAAAAAACAAACCAGCATGTCAAAATGCATGATCCATCCTGGATCATCATCCTAAACATTGGGATGAGTCTGGATCTTTGCTAACGCCCTAGTCACTCCACTTCAGAGCTGACCGGAATTCAAATCATGATAGGTCAAGGCTTAAATGATTACCACTGAACTTAAATGGATTGTTGCATGATTTAACAAGATGATGGGTATCGCATGTATCAACGCATACTACCTCAAGATTTTAGAATTAGAGTGGAACATATGTGACACACTCCATAGGAACAAATGGCCATATGCATTCTAGTATCTGATGTCCCACAAAAGGGTTTCAACCCGGATTCATATTGCCCAAAACTACTATAAATTAGGTTGATGGCATATCGAGTCATTCCACACTGAAGAAGTAGAAAGGGTCGCATGACCTACGAAGTAGTTAACCATGATCTAGGAATGTCTACCTATTAAAACAAAGTATGACATGATACTAAAGACTTTAACAAGGATAAACTTATCGAATGACCACTCTTCAAGACAAAAGTGTCACTTTTAAAAGATAAGTGTCCTACGATGGACAAACGGAACCTAAACAGTACCACACAATAGAAGCTACTTGTAAGCAACTAGCGAGGGATTTAAATATCTGAGGGTGTTACCTACAATGGGCTAGCCCCTTATCAAATCATAAAGCGTCGACCCAATAATGAGTTCACACTTACAAAAGGTCACTAGGCTTAAGGGAATTTGATTAAAATTCAACTAAAGGAGAATAGACCTATAGATAATGCTCATGATCCATTCAAAGGCAGACTCAAGAAACATAAAACTACACTTACATGATGGTTAAAGGTTAAAAATAAGGACACCTCTTAAGGATCCATTTTAAAACATTAAACCAAAACTCATTCAATTATTTAAAAATTTCTAGGTCTAGATTTTAGGAAAAACTAATTAGTCATAGGCAAGCATCTAGCACTTTATTTAGCTAAGGTCACAAGGCAAAACAGGAAAGTTATATTAAATTCCTTTTAAACATTAATTATTTACTGACATCTCGTCATAATTAGGCTATTAGTTACATAAACCCCTGATTATACAATAAAAACACATATGTTAATTAAATTTTAATGGTATTAAATTTTCTTTTTTGATCTTATGGTCCTGAGTTAGTGGATTTTAATTTTGAACATTTATTCTCATCATTTGTGCACTTCATGGATAATGTACACCAATTTAGGCCCAATGATTCATCTAATTTTAAGGAATGTAATTATAAATATTTTAATTTTATATTTTAGAAAATGTATCTACACTTAAATATTAAAAATTTTCATTCAGTGATCAATGGAGGATTCATAAAGGATGATGGGGATATTTGGGAATGAAATGAAATAATTCTGGAGAAGACAGATTAGACACAATCCCACTGATGAGAATTTGGGGCCCACAATACAGTCCCAATAAAGCCCAAATTTCATGGGATGATATAAGATATATATATATATATATATATATATATGAACAAATAATTATCCAATATCCATGGCTAATTCATCCTACATGATGGTTATTAAGGTGGCCCAAATAGAATATCAAAATCTGGGCCAGAATATGAGGCCCAGAATGTTAGCCCACTAAATCGGCCATAACTCCCAATACACAACTCCAAATGGGCCCATATTTTACAGAAGTATAGAAGACATCTGGGGACACAAAATAATCTTATATGGACCATATAAATTCAGAGATATGATTTCCCATACAAGATGATCTTTCCATGGGATACAAGGAGGATAAAAAGTCAAGGAGTGATTCAATTTCTCCACTACTTTACACCACCCTAAGGCCTAAATTAATTTAATAATTGGGTATAAATTGATTGAGGCTCTGACTAAGGCTTCCAAATTTTCTATTTAAGGAATTGGTGGTGAGGTTAAAGGGATATCTTGTTTTTTGGATGTAATGTTATTATGCCAAAGTTCCTTTATAATGTTTTCAATTTCCATGTAAGTTTCTTTTTTTGTATTTCTATGTTCTTAATCAACATATTTCTCTTATATTATTCCCATTTATTTTATTAAAACTCTAAAATCACAAAGCACAGTAATATATCTGTGTTGTGGAAAATTAGTTCACACATAGGTGTAAATTTTGTTCACACACGCGAAGGAGTGCTCGTTATTTCCGCGGTTTTAATTTCTTCAATCCAATTCTTGTAAGCCATATTTTTCCCACCATTGAGAGTATACCATAAATGTAGGTCTAAACCTTTAATGGGTTGATTGTATAATGATGAAAAGGCTGGATTGAATGTTATTTTATGAACGAATTTTTTTTAATTGTCTAACTAATTTAAGACTTACATTCTTCAGTTATTTTCACTCTTTATCTTCACTGTGTTTGAGGAAGATAAATCCAAGTACTAAAATGACCATATACCTTGTAGAGATAATTAATTTGGTTATCTAAGTGTGTAGGGGATTATTAATTGAGTTTAGTTATAATAAAACTAGAAAATGATAAAGGTATTTTTATTTTGAAGAATGGATTCATCAAGAATTAATAAAACAAAAATTGTCTAAAGAAGTAAAATCCATTCAATCCACCCCGAGCATAATCCTAAGATCAACCCATTTTCATTGAACTGAATTAACTTAGGTTTATTAGTGTTCTGTAAAACCATCTAAAATCAAAACCAATTTGGCCAATTCATAACCAAAAATCCATCTCGTAGGTTGTGTATCTTAGGTATCTTCTTAGGTCTTAGTGGATTCGACAACCCAAGCTAGAATACAAGGATCGTTCTACCTTCATCTCTTGGGTAAATTTGAGCGTGAATAAACTTTTGGCATCATTATCAGGGACCAAGTAAGTACCTTAGTCCAAAACCTTCTTTCCTCACCCCCATTCTTCTATTCTCACCCAAGGTCTCTTATCTTGTCCCTTTCTCGCTTTTTTTTCATTTTGGCACATGTTCGCCTACACGCACGACAATTAAAACCGTCGAGTTAGGGTGGATAGTCCTGGGGTTGGGGAGTAAAGTACACCAAGGTAACTCTTTACATTAGATCCTAATCTTTCTAATACTCTAGAGTCAAAAATTGAGCCGATTTCAATGGAAGGTCTTCAAAGAAACCAACTCATAAACCTGGGTGGGAACCAAAATGGAAATCCAAATGAGGCCACCCCAAACTTGGGGAATGCAGTTGATCAAACCATGAATGACTACCTCACACCTTCCTAGACCAATTCCCCCTCATGAATTATACACAATTCCCTAGGATATTCCAACTACATCTTTAAACCCCATGTCCTAAACCACCTTCCCACATTCCATGGAATGGAGTCTGAGATGCCCTGCCTTCACGTCAAGGAGTTCAATGACATTGTAGAAACCATGTGTCCCCCACATCAACTATAATCAGCTAAGATGAGGCTATTTCCTTTTTCTTTAAAGGATCGAGCTAAAAATTGGATAAACAATTTGATACCATCATCCATCAACTCTTGGGACCAATTTCAAAGAGAATTCTACAAAAAATACTTTCCCCACTACAAAACAATTGCACTTAAAAAGAGCATCCAAAACGAGTCATTCTATGAAAAATGGGAGAGGTTAAAAGACTCACTCAACATGGTACCTCACCATGTATTTTCAATCCCAGAACAATTTCAAATTTTTTATAAAGGGTTGGGCTCGTGGAACAAACAATTCATTGACATGATGTGTAATGGAACCTTTAAAAACAAAGCCCCAAATGATGCTTACGAGTATCTAGAAAGCCTTGCTAAACAAAACAAAACATGGGGAACTTCACCTTATTCTAAAAATCCATAAATAACTACTAGAATTCATACACTTAGAGAAGAGTAAATCCTTAGGGCTAAAATCGCAACACTCTCTAGGAAGGTTGAAGATATAGACCTTAGGAAAGTCCATGAAATTCAAACTGTAGAACCTGTTTGAAAAATTTGTGACAAACATGACCATAAAATAGAAAACTGCCCAACCATTCCATCCATCAAGGATTTTATTTTAGGAGGACCCCCAGTGGAAGTAAATTCTTTGAACTTTCAAAAGCCTCAATACCAAAACACCTTCAACCCAAGGTATAATGACCACCCAGGATTCCGCTGGAAAGATAACCAACAACCTAGCCAACCACAGGGACAAAATCCTTACCCCCATAAGAACTACCAAACCCATAACCAGTTCCAAATCCAACCTATCCAATACCAACATCCACCGGTCCATTTTCAACAAACCATCCCACCTCCAAAATATCCCCCTGGGATAAACCAATCTTCTCAAGCACCAACCCAAACTGTTCCACAAAGCCTACTAGAACAACTGTGCAAACAAATGGAAAGGTTGAACTTGGAAGTCTCTTCCCTAAAACAATAACTTCAAACCATCAAAACTGGAAAGGCACCCATGCCTACACAAGGCATTCTACAACAAACCAGTAAGGGGATAGTCAAGTTTCACTCAAATAACTCATGAACAACTAAAGGTTGTGACTCTTTTAAGAAGTGGGAAATAAATTGAGAAACCTAAAAAACTAATTATGAACCCATATGAAGATTCAAACTCATATGAAAATTCAAATGAACCAAATGATCAAACTGAAAAACACAATAACATTGTCAAAGAAACAACTCTTCAACAAAAAAACCCCACAACCTGCACCATTTCCTCAACGCATGAGGGGGGAAACCAAGCCTAAATTGAGTGAAACATTGAGGGAAATATTCTCACAAGTCAAGTTGAACATTCTTCTTCTCGATGCAATCCAAACCATACCTAAATACTCAAAGTACCTTAAGGACTTGTGCACTTTTAAAAGAAAATTTTCACATAAAAACCAAGTCCTTTTGGCTGCTAATGTGAGTACCACCATTCAAGGGACCATTCCTCCTAAGTTGAAAGACTCGGGTTTCCCTTACATCAATGTTGAACTAGGATAGAGCAAAGTTGTCAAGGACTTGTGTGACTTAGGTGCTAGTGTCAATGTCATCCCCTATGTTGTGTACTTATAGTTAGGCCTAGAAGAGCTCCAACCCACATTTGTCGCACTTCAACTTATTGATTGTAGCATTAGGGTTCCAAATGGAATTTTAAAGGACATTCTGGTAAAGGTTGAAAACTTCATCTACCCTGCTAACTTCATTGTCCTTGAAAACCATCCAAACTTAGGAAATAAGAAACAAACCCCAATCATCCTTGGTCATCCTTTCCTTGCAACATTCAACTCTATTATCAGAGTTCAAAATGGGAACATGACCATCACCTTTAGAAACATGAGTTTAGACTTGAACACCTATAATGCTAGCTCACAAATAGGGGATTATGAGGACATTAATGAAGTAAACATGATAGGAAGCATTGATAATGAATCCATAGAACATCAAGGAATATTTGATGGATGTTTAAGTCAGGATGAGATTGATTTACTTTGTTCACATGAAGGGTGTTTATCTACTTGGCTTGAATCATTTTCAAATTGCTCTTATGATGAAATCTTAGGTCCAACAATAAGTGAAACCTTTCAGGAAACCACTTTCATGGAGATCAATCAAACTTCCTTCCCTAAATCGGATCAAACCGATCTTGTAGCTGAAACTTCTACACATGGGGATTCGATTCTATATAAAACTCTAGGAAACAAAATTGATCTTGATCCAATGTCCCAATATTCTACTGAAATTATGAACCAACCTAATCTTGAATTGAAGGAAATTCCCACTACACTCAAGTATTCCTTCCTAGGGGACAATCAAACACATCCTATTTTCATTTATTCTTATCTTGAAGCCAATCATGAGAGGATTCTTCTAGATATCCTTAGGAAACCTAAGAAACTCATTGGTTGGACCCTGTCTGATATTCCTGGGATTATCCCACTAATCGGGACTCATAGGATTATTCTAGAATCTAATACAAAGCCATGTCATCAACCTCAATGGAAACTCAATCCTAATATCATGGAGTTAGTAAGGAAGGAACTTTTGAAATTGTTAAAAGTTGGTATCATCTATCTCATAGCTGAGAGTGAGTGGGTGAGCCCAATCCAAGTGGTTCCCAAGAAGGAAGGAATCACAACGATAACTAATAAGGATGGAGAGATTCTTCCAACTAGGGTGAGTAGTGGCTAGAGAGTCTGCATCGACTATAGGAAGCTAAACTCATTTACCAAGAAGGACCATTTACCCTTACCATTCATTGACCAATTTATTAAGAGAGTGGCAGGTCATTCCTTCTACTGTTTCTTAGATTGGTACTCAGGGTACAATCAGATTGAGGTATCCCTAGAGGAACAAGGGAAGAATACATTCACCTGTCCATTCGGCACCTTTGACTTCAAATGCATGCCCTTCGGGTTATGCAATGCCCCTAGAACCTTCCAGCGGTGCATGATGGGAATCTTCTCAGACATGGTAGGGGATTTTCTAGAGGTTTTAATGGATGACTTCTATGTGTTTGGGGATACATTTGAGGGATGTCTTAGGAATGTAGATATAGTTTTGTCCAGATGTGAAGAAACAAATCTGGTCCTAAACTGGGAAAAAAACCATTTCATGGTTAAACAGGGGTTATTCATTGGACATGTAGTCTCAGGTAGGGGAATTGAAGTTGATAAAGCAAAGGTTGACATAATTCTTCACCTTACATAACCCAGAACTGTTAAGGAAGTGAGGTATTTCTTAGGACATGTTGGTTTCTATAGAAGATTCATCAAGGACTTTAGTTCAATATCTCATCCCCTTTGTGCTCTCCTAGTAAAAGATGGTCCATTTGTTTGGACAGAAAGATGTGAGGGTTCATTGTCAACCCTCAAATCCTCTCTCACCTCTCCTCCAATTATGAAATCTCTAAATTGTAACCTTCCTTTCTAATTTATGTGTGATTCTAGTGACTTTGTTGTAGGAGCTGTGTTAGGACAACATTGTGATAAAACTCCTTATGTCATTGCTTATGCAAGCAAATACTTAAATTATTCCCAAATCAACTACACCACCACTGAAAAGGAGTTACTTGTTATTGTGTTTTCCTTAGAGAAGTTTAGTTCCTACCTCTTAGGATTCCCCATCACTGTGTTCACTGACCATTCTGCACTGAAATACCTCTTCCAAAAACAAGATGTTAAGGCTAGACTAATTTGGTGGGTCCTTCTCTTACAAGAATTTGACCTCACAATCAAGGACAAGAAGGGTTTTGAAAATGTTATAGTTGATCACCTATCTAGGATATAATTAAATGACAAATTTTCTCACCTCTCTGTTTATGCTTCATTCCCTGATGAACACCTATACTCCATGAGTGACTGTCCTTGGTATGTCGACATAACCAACTTATTAGTTAAAGGGGTCATTCCAAAATTCTTAGGGACTCAAGTTAGAAGGAAATTCCTTTCTGATTTCAAGCACTATGTGTTTGTTGATCCATACCTCTATAAGTTTTGTCCTAGCTAAGTCATTAGGAGGTGTGTCCCAGAATCTGAACAAGAGTCCATCCTTAAATTCTATCATAGCGAGGCATGTGGGGGTCATTTTTCCTCTAAAAAAACATCTTCTAAGATTCTTCAGTGTGGTCTCTTATGGCCCACCCTCTCAAGGGACTCCTACACATTTTGTCAAAGTTTTACTAAGTGTCAACAAGTAGGGTCCATCACAAAAAGGAATCAAATGTAACTCACTCTCATCTTAGTGGTTGAACTCTTTGACTTTTGGGGAATTGATTTCATGGGTACCTTCCCAAACTCTAGGGGATATCTTTACATTCTCTTGGTTGTTGATTATGTCTCAAAATGGGTTGAGGTCATTCCCAAAAAATCCAATGATCATCAAACTGTGATTAGATTTCTAAAAGAAAACATATTCTCTATATTTGGAATTCCTAGGGATATCATTAGTGATAGTGGAACTCATTTTTTCAATAATCCATTCCCATCACTCATGGACAAGTATGGAATTTCTCACAAAGTTTCCACTACTTACCACCCAAAAACAAATGGTCAAGCTGATTTAATAAATTAATAAATTAAACAAATTATTGAGAAAATTGTTAATCCATATAGGAAAGATTGGTCAAACAAACTCTTAGATTCCCTTTGGGCCTATCGAACTGCATTTAAAACCATTTTAGGAATGTCCCCGTATAGGTTGGTTTATGGTAAAGCATGCCATTTTCCAGTGGAGATTGAACATAATGCCTTTTGGGAAATTAAGAAAATGAATTATTACCTCGCATTGGATGAAGAAAAAAATAAATTAGATCTAAATGAACTTTAAGAACTTAGGATGGAGGCTTATGAAAATTCAAGGCTCAATAAAGAAAAAGTTCAAGCCTACCAATCTTGAAACCTTAAAATCAAACACATTGAACTGGGAAAACCTATTATTTTTTATAATTATAAACTTCACTTACAGTCAGGAAAATTGAGGTCTAGATGGTCAGGTCTATACATAGTGCATAAGGTGTACCCCCATGGGGCTGTTGAAATTCAAGATCCCACCAATGGTCAAAAATTTAAAGTTAATAGTCATAAAGTCAAACCATTCATAGAATCATTCCAAAAACATTAATTTAATGAAGAATTGTGTGAACCTACCTTAGATGACGAAAATAATTAATCAATTAGGGGTCCAAGTCGAGATAACGACGTTAAACAAAGCGCTGCATGGGAGGAAACCCGTGGTTTTCATGTTTCTAATCATTTTGTTTTTTTAATCAACTTTATATATCAAATAGGATTAATGGATCATTTTTATATAATTTTATTCTACCTCAGACTGTTGACCTATTCTTCTCTTATGAGTATGGATGGGTATGAAAGGGGAGCACCATATTCATCTGTGTCATGCGGTGTGATCCCTGAGTACTGCCTTACCCAAAAATTAAAAATAATATAATTTATCATCAGTTTGATTTAAAACAAAAAAAAAGGAAAACCTTAAAAATGATGAGACTTGGTATTAAATAAATTTTTTTGTTGTTTGTTTTGTCTGGTTTGTTCTTGTTTGTATGGTTCAGGGACTATTTTGGGTGATACATATTCAATCAAGGAGGTGCCTACATCCCCCGTGAAAACAAAGAGTGATTTGGGAGTATCATAATCATCATTATGAAGTCACCAAGTGAACTTGTTCCATGCCCTTTCCAACTCATTCCCCCACCCGCTTTCTCCTCACTTTTCTTTTTAAGAAACTAGGGACAGTTTCAT
The DNA here is from genome assembly GCA_963277665.1 of Viscum album. Classification (NCBI taxonomy): domain Eukaryota; kingdom Viridiplantae; phylum Streptophyta; class Magnoliopsida; order Santalales; family Viscaceae; genus Viscum; species Viscum album. The sequence goes on along the minus strand of OY728141.1, from coordinate 508,504,013 downwards.
TCTAAGTTGGGGGGTGTGGAAACAAAATGTTTGTTAAAAAAACAATGAGAAAAAAAAGAAGTAAAATTCCTTTATCATTAATATAATAACATCATTTCTCACATTAAAACTACATAGAAAATAATTTTTATTTCCTTGACTCTTAATTTAATTCATGATTAAGTTTACAAGCATTGACTTTGGAAGTTTGGTTGTCCAATGAGAATCTTCATCATTTTTATTTTCATCTATTAAATCAAAATGACACAATGCACGTCCTCTAGACTGTGGGGTACTAATTTGAATTCTTGGGGTCCCATAATAAATATCATAGGATGGTTTGATTTTTATAAATAATATGAGTATTCAAAAAAATAAAAATAAAATAAAATAAAAATTTGTGTGTGGAGCAATGGATTGATAAAATGTGAGTCTTTCGGCACTTGGGGGTCGTGACTCCAGAGTTTTCTAGCCCTAATTGTTTTACTTTATCTCTATTTATGGTAATATGACTTTGTTTTTTATCAAGTTAACTCGAGATGATGCCTAAGTATGTGGGCTTCACTTGGTGTCCTAAGGCCTTTGAGCCTGGGAGTCATCGGCAAAGTCTTGCTGCATGGGTTAATTTGATTAACTGTAATCTCAATTACTATGGAAACATTGAAAAAAAATCAAAAAAAATACTCATATTAGGATTAAATGTGATTCCACCTAGTGCTTCCATGATTTCCCCCTTGAATGAAAATGAACCCCCATATCTATTGTGATTCACAACACATCATTTCACCTAATTGAGTTGGATGAAGTATGATGATGGATTTGATCAAAGGAATGGGATTGGGATTGGGATCTGCTTTTAAATTTATCTTGTTTTAAATTATTTTGATATGTTATAAAGATATATTTGTGTGTAGTTTACATTGTGAGAATTGTTTGTTATAATATGTTTGGAAAAAAAAGAATTCAAATATAATCTTCGAATTATTTACTCGGGACTAGAAAATTTCAAGTTGGGGGAGTGATTAGCCAATAAAAACACATATTTTAATTACATTTTAATGGTATTAAATGTTAATTTTTGATCTTATGGGCCTGAGTTAGTGGATTTTAATTTTGAACATTCATTCTCACCATTTGTGCACTTCATGCCTAATGTACACCAATTTAGGCCCAATGATTCATCTGATTTTAAGGAATGTAATTATACATATTTTAATTTCATATTTTGGTAAATGGATCTACACTTCAATATGAACATTTTCCATTCAGGGATCAATGGAGGATTCATAAAGGATGATGGGGATATTTGGAAATGAAAGTAAACAATTCTAGAGAAGGTAGATTGGACACCAGACCACTGATTAGAATGTGGGGCCCACGATACAGTCCCAATGAAGCCCAAATTTCGTGTTATGATAGAATAAATATATAGGAACAAATCATTTGCCATGATCCAGGGCTAATTCGGCCTCCATGGTAGTTATTAAGGCGGCACAAATAGAATATCAAAATATGGGCCAGAATCTGTGGTCCAGAATATTAGTCCACTAAATCGGCTATAACTCTCGATACACAACTCCACATGGGCCCAAATTTTACAGAAGTCTAGAAGAAATACTGGGACACAAAAGACTCTTATATGGCCCACCTAGATTCGGTGATATTCTTTCCCATACAAGACGATCTTTCCAGGAGAGACAAGGAGGATAAAAAGTCAAGGAGGGGATCAATTTCTCCACTACTTTCCACCACCCTAAGGCCTAAATTAATTTAATAATTAGGCATAAATTTATTGAGGCTCGGCCTAAGGCTTCCTAGTTTCCTATTTAAGGCATTGATAGTGAGGGGGAAGGGATCTCTTGTTTTTTGTATGTAATGTTATTATGCCAAAGTTTCTTTGTAATGCTTTCAATTGCCATGTAAGTTTCTTTTTTTGTATTTCTATGTTCTTAATCAACATCTTTCTCTTATATTCTTCCCATTTCTTTAATTAAAACTCTAAAATCACAAATCATAGTGATATATTTGTGTTGTGGTGAATTAGTTCACACATAGGTGTGAATTTCATTCACACACACGGAGGAGTGCTCGTTATTTTCGCGGTTTTAATTTCTTCAATCCAATTCTTGTAAGCCATCTTCTGCCCACCATTGAGAGTATACCATCAATGGAGGTCTAACCCTTTAATGGTTTGATCGTAGTAAGATTCAAAGGCTGGATTTAATGTTATTTTATGAACTAATTATTGTTAATTGGCTAACTAATTTAAGACTTCCATTCTTCAGTTATTTTCACTCTTCATCTTCACTGTGTTTGAGGAAGCTAAATCCAAGTAATAAAATGACCATATACCTTGAAGAGATCATGAATCTGGTTCTCTAAGTGTTTAGGGTGTTAGTAATTGAGTTTATTTAGCATTAAACCATAAAATTATAAAGGTAGTGTTATTTTGAAGAATGGATTCATCAAGAATTAATAAAACCAAAATTGTCTAAAGAAGTAAAATTCATTCAATACACCCCAAGCATAATCCTAAGATCAACCCATTTTCATTGAACTGAATTAACTTAGGTTTCTTATTGTTCTTTAAAACCATCTAAAATCAAAACCAAGTTGGCCACTTCATATCCAAAAATCCATCTCGTAGGTTGTGTATCTTAGGTATCTTCTTAGGTATCAGTGGATTCAACAACCCAAGCTAGACTACAAGGACCATTCTACCTTCATCTCTTGGGTAAATTTGAGTGTGAATAAACCCCCATTTTAAACATCATCATTTATTTACAAGATTTCTCAATTGGATTAATTAAAGAAAATGTCAATTGAAATCTATAGAGGAAAAGACCCTTTAGATTGTAATTAGAATTTTAATTAACCAAGGCCTAATATAAATAAAGCTTAAAGTAGATTAAAATATTTCTTATTAATTTAATAGGTACTGGTCAAGTAAGATGCCACCCAATGGTTATATGTAAAACTATATAAATGGTTATGGTCACTTTGAAAGACCATCACTACAAAACATGATTATACCCTCATGGGGTTAAGCACTAAGGCATATCAAAGAAAAGGTGACCTAATAGGGTCCTGTTAATCTATTTTAGGTTCAAATGAAAGCTACCCAAACATTTTAATCCTTACGATTTTAAAAAACACCCTTATCATTCCTAAAGTAGCATGCCCCAACTGACCTACTTGGATCTAGTTGTGCATTTAGAAAATTAGTCATACGGGTTATAATGCCCAAGTAATAGAGGTGTATGCCCTTATAAAGGAAACCATTTCATTTAAGGTCAAATTAAGAAAAATTTATATTTACAAAAGTTTCTAAGTACATAAGGCTCATAACACTACTAGAAATCTGACCTTTCCCAATGCTTCTATACCAACGGTTCATAAAAACTGTTGGTATAGGTTCCCTTTCCCAACAGTTTGGCCAAACCGTTGGGAAATCCCACTTTGAGGCCACCTTTCCCAATGGTTTGGGAAAACCGTTGGGAAAGCCCACATTGTGGGTACCTTTCCCAACGGTTTTGGCCAAACCTTTGGGAAAACCCACATTGTGGGGACCTTTCCCAACGGTTTGTCCAAAACCGTTGGGAAAGGGTATACCTTTCCCAACGGTTTGCCAAAACCGTTGGGAAAGGTCACCCATCATTCAACCTTCACCCAGAATCAAATCCAGGCTCAAAATCTATTCCAACGGTTTCCAAAACCGTTGGTATAGATCCTTTGATTTTTTATCATTTCTTCTTACCCAAAACATTATATAAATCAAAATTTAATATAATTATGAGAATACATATATATATTTATGTAATTATATACACAAAAGTCATGTTAGGTTAGTGGTTAAGTCGTTCAATAATAAACTAGGGGTGCTGGGATCAAATCCCAGCGAATGTTTTTTTTTTGAAATACATATACCAACGGTTCCACAACCGTTGGTAAAGATTTTCATATTAATTATACCAACGGCTTCCAAAACCGTTGGGATAGGTCTATACCAACTGTTTTGGGAAAACCATTGGTATAGACCTATCCCAACGGCTTACTTGGCCACGGTTCTCCAAACCGTTGGTATAGGATATACCAACGGTTTGGAGGCACATACCAACAGTTCCAAACCGTTGGTATATGTTAGTTTTCCAGTAGTGTAAATAATGGTCCAGTTATCCGTGTCATTGCTTCTCAATTTGTAAAGTGCCCATGCACTTTACAGCTTGCAGGAAGGCTCCCATTTAATCGCACCTAATTTATTTAGGATAAATGAAAGATCAGGGATTTAAACATTTATATAATAGTACTTAAGTATATAAAGTGCATCAACAATGGTTCGATTATATGGGTCATCAGTTTCCAATTCATAAAGCGCGCATACACCTTACAAATTGCAATTAACTCCCATTTAATCACAACCATCATGTTTCATACCATGCTAAACAAGCATAAAATCATGGAATAACACTCAAGGGAAGCATATTAATTAAACACTTAAACATGTTATACACAATCATGCAATAAAATACCTAAACAAGTAAAAGCGCTAAGCATGTTACCAAAATCACCAAGCATGGCATATAAAAGACATGCTAATAAAACATTCAAGGCACATCAACAAATCAACAAATTTCAAACAACTTAACAATGCAATCTACATGGAATGGAATATGCATGGAATGTGAATCCATACATGACTATAATGATGCATGTAATGTTACTTCCTTGTTATACCAGACTAAGGGAAAATACCATAAATTTCATAAACTAATAAGCAGCGGAAAGTACACCAGTCACTTAAGGTGAAATAATAATCAATTGTAGTAGCGAACAACATGAATAACAAATCCCATCCATGTCCACTTAGACTTTTCCCCATACATGGGTTGATCAGTCTCATACATGAGCTATTCACCAAGCATCGACACATTCCTAGTCTTTTATCTACCTACCCCAAATAGTAAGACAAAGGGAGACAAAGAACACATCTGATACCACTTTGTAATATCTTGGGCTGACTAACCACTAAACCGGTAGCCGGACCGGTCGTCACATGGCCTCAAGTGCACCTCTTAGTATGATAGAGGTTGTTGACTAGCAGTAATGGTCTAATGATGGTACGGTGAGGAGACTATACCCTCATGATCAAAGTAACACGCCAGTATATTAAAAAATAAATAACAGTCAACGGAGGAAGTAGTAATAAAGAAATGAAAAAACAGCGGAAGATAAATATAATAACTGAGTAAACGTGGACAACACCAAATGAAACCATGCATGCATGTCCATGTGATGCTACTTAATAAAGCGGGAAACATACAGCAGGTGATATGATACAATACATGAACAAAGAAAAGAATAAAAGGCCCCATAAGCGATCTCCTTGAGCATCCTAAGTACTAGCTCAGACCCGTGCTCCTAACACCCATGTACAATGCACAACATAAGAAAAAGATCAAGGACCTGTGAACAATAGGATCTACTCGGGTACCCCAGTGCAATGGTGGCCTGGTCAGGGTGTGAGATATACTCAGTAGGCCACCACCAACGGCGTCTATAGCATAATCCAGTTCATGCACATAAATTAAGCAGTGTGCATGTATATCAAAGTAAAGCAATAATGCGGAATAAATAATTAGCCCAGTCAACTCAGGTTCCTCAAGGACACTTGTCCGGCCATACCAAATTCAGCCTAAGCTGAAAATGTCTGAACCATAGGCAACTTGTACAAGTGGAATATGGGGAAAGTGATAACAAGCTTTGCAAAACAGGTAATCTGAGATGGACCGAACCCAAGCATGTTATTTGTCTTGGAGGACACATCCCTTGGATAACGAAAGTGTGTCAGCCTTTACTATAAAAGTAACTATCAAAAGTAAATAAGTTGCATATTGGGGTCGTCTGAGGTGAACCTTAACAAGGAACTCATGTATCACACCAGGAGCGCCATAACCTCACTTCTATTGGATTCCATCCAATGCGATCTAGGAATGGACTCGTAAGTATCACTCCTTGCCTAATATGAGACAATGCCCTTTGAGCCTGTACCGGGTATCTCACGTATGGGACCAAGTCTCACTTGTTGCCTGGTACAACCATATCACCAACGAGCCCATCCAAGGTGTCTCTCCTAGGGAACCCGTATCACTCATAATGAGGTAAGAGGAACGCATGGTGAGCCCATTCTGTCATACCAATATCACCCCCGACGTATATACAATCTATCAACGAAACTGATCACAAGTATGATGGTCCCATCATCGGTGTTCTATGGAAGGAAATCCTAGTATCACTCACGGCATCCATAATTCATTTAATCAATTTAAATTCACCAATATAAAAAGACAAAAGGCATTCCATGACATGAACAAGGATGCTACAAGAAAGTCGCACCCATTTACTAATTTATTTTAGAAGAAAAGGGGGCCACATACATACGTAAGCCGCATCACATCTCAAAACAAGTAATTAATAAGGCCATCACATTCAACCATAAATCCAAGCAAGGCATAGCACATACATCATTTTCCAATTGAAGACAGTACACCTCATCAATGGGTTTTATTATAAAACATGACATTGTTATTCAAACAATTCATTTCATTCAATTTAAATAATTCAATTTCATCACAAGGCATAAAGGAACCTACTACAACAGTGGTTTTTGATAAAAAGCATCACAATCTAACATATAATTAAAAATCACACCCAAGGGGTGGCTTTATCAAAGGCAGACAATATTTAGAAGGGGCGGCTATACGGACCCGCCCTAAGGGGGTTGTTCGGGTTGACTTCATGACCTCCAACCATATAAAGAGTCTAAAGGCATCATAAGGCGGCCTAAGAAAATTATTTTAAGCCAAATTGTAAATTAGAAGCGAAATCCGGTAAGTCTGGTGCACGGAACACGACAACATTTTATAAAAACAACAGAACTTGAGAGAAAAGATATAGATCACCTACCTCGTGGTTAGGACAGCCCACACGTTTGATATCGAGACTTGATTTGGTCTGGTTCGAGGTCCAGTTCGAGAGAAATAGAAGAAATGGGCATCCGTCCTGAAAAAAGGGTGAATGAGCTCGCACCAAAACAGCGCAAAAGGTGGAAATATAAACAAAGAGAATATAAGAAAGAGGATTCGAAGACTGATAGAGACGCTTCCAACCCACCTAACCACGCTTGAATCGGAGGTTGTATGAGGGAGATTGATTAGCCACTAAATGAATAAAATATTAATTGGTAATATATATAATATTCATGTTATTTATTATTCATAAATACCATTTTAGTGTGTTTTACACTTTGAACATCATTTCACATTATGATTGTAATACCTTCTTAAAATGCACTATTATGTGGTAAATTTTTGAACATCATTTGAAGTACCCAATGATTCATATAATTATACATATTTTAACTTGATATTTTTTGAAATTGATCTACAATCCAATATGAACATGTTTCATTCAGGTATCAATGGAGAATTCATGGAGGATGATGGAGATATTTGACAATGAAAGGAAGCAATTCTAGAGAAGGCAGATTGGACACCATCCCACTGATGAGACTTTGGGGCCCAACATACAAGCCCAATTAATCCCAAATTTCGTGGTATTCTAGAAGACATGTATAGGAACAAATCACTCTTCAGGAGATAATTCTAGTTCGGCCTCCATGGTGTTCATTTAGGTGGCCCAAGTTAGAAATAAAATTCTGGGCCAGATTCTGCGGCCCATAAAAACAGTCCACTAATATGATCATATCTCAGAATCCACAACTCCAAATGGGCCAAAATTTTACAGGCGGTTAGAAGACATCCGGGGATACATTTTATTATTCTATGTTCCACTCTGATTCATCCATCTAGAAGGACTTACAAGCGCGTCTGTTCGGTGGAAGCAAGCTGGCTGCCACCTCGGGTCAAGGGTGGAAAAGTATCCTCTCCCTTACTTTCCACCACCCTAGGCCTACCATACTCAAGTGGGATCCTTTGTACTGTTGGAGGCTCGACCCAAGTCTTTCAAAATGCCTATTTAAGGCAGTGGTGGTGGAGGAGTTGAGAATCTTTGGTGCTTGGTTTCATTGTAGTGTTATGCTGCCGCTTTGAGTTTGTAATCGCATTTCTTTCTCATGTAAGTTGTTTAATTCACCTTAGTTTCTTAATAAAAGTTCTTAATTTAATCTTATTATGTTCTTCTACTTATCACGTTTATACTGTTGGTTCAAGGTGTGGATTTATTCACACCATACTTTGTGATATTTATCACACAACAGAGGAGTGATCTTTTTTTGTTGTTGTTTTTCCTTCTTCAATTCCACCCTTGTAAGTCTACTTCCTGCTTCCGTTGAAGACATGTCATCAATGGAGGGATAACTCTCTTATGGGTTGATCCAAGGGAGTAGCAAGGGGCTGGATTTGATGTTATTTATCACCTCATTAAGGTATAATCACTTATTTAATTTAGATTTTTATTTGATGGTTTTTAAACTCCATCGTCCTTGTTGAATTTAAGGTCACACACTTCAAGTGCTAATACGAACCTTTACCTTGAAGTGCTCAAAACTTTGATCCTTAAAGTGTATAGGTGATTAGTATTAAAGGGTGTATACTTTAAACCAGTAAGTTATGATATTATTTTATCTCCTTAAATGAACTCATCTCAAATATAAGAAATTGAAATCATTAAAAAGGAAATACGTCCAATCCACCCCGAGCGATAACCTAGGATCAACTCATTCTTTTAAATTGAATTCACTTAAATATATTAGATATCTTTCAAACCCATCAAAAATCAATCCAATTTGGTCACTTCATAGCCAAAAACAGTCCATAGAATGTACATGTCTATAGGTTTCTTCTTAGGTCTCTGTGGATTCGATAACCCAGGCTAAACTACAAGGATCGTCTTGCCTTCTTCTCTTGGGTAAATTTGAGTGAGAATCAAATTTTGGAGCCATTGTCGGGGACCCAAGTAAGTCATCTAAACACCCATTCTATTCTCCCCCATTTCTTCTTTTCTCATCCAAATTCTCTTATCTTGTCCCTTTCTCGTTTTTTTTTTCTTTTGGTGCATGTCCTCCTACACCCGTGATCAATCAAACCGTCTAGTTAGGGTGGATAGTCCTGGGGTTGGGGAGTCAAGTACACCAATGGAACTCATTCCATTAGATCCTAATCTTACTAATACTCTAGAGTCCAAAATTGAGCCAATTTCAATGGAAGGTCTTCAAAGAAACCAACTCATAAACCCGGGTGGGAACCAAAATAGAAACTCAAATGAGGCAGCCCCAAACTTGGGGAATGCAATTGATCAAACCATGAATGACTACCACACACCTTCTTGGACCAATGACCCCTCATGCATTAGACACAATTCCGTAGGAGATTCCAGCTACATCTTTAAACCCCATGTCCTAAACCACCTTCCCACATTCCATGGAATGGAGTCTGAGATTCCATACCTGCACATTAAGGAGTTCAATGACATTGTAAAAACCATGTGTCCCCCACATCAACTAGAATCAGTTAAGATGAGGCTATTTCCTTTTTCTTTAAAGGATAGAGCTAAAAATTGGCTAAAAAAATTTAGACCATCATCCATCAACTCTTGGGACCAACTACAAAGAGAATTCTACAAAAAATACTTTCCCCGCCATAAAACAATTGCACTTAAAAAGAGTATCCAAAACTTTTTTGAAAAAGAGGGAGAGTCATTCTATGAAACATGGGAGAGGTTTAAAGACACTCTAAACATGGTTCCACACCATGGTTTTTCTATTCCTGGACAAGTGAGAATTTTCTATGAAGGGTTGGGTCCGGGGAACAAACAATTCATTGACATGATGTGTAATGGAACCTTTAAAAACAAAGCCCCAAATGATGCTTACGAGTATCTAGAAAGCCTTTCTGAACAAAACCAAACATGGGGAACTTCACCTTATTCTGAAAAGCTACAAAGAACTACTGGAATTCATACACTTAGAGAAGAGGAAATCCTTAGGGCTAAACTCACAGCACTCTCTAGGAAGGTTGAAGAGATAGACCTTAGGAAAGTCCATGAAATCCAAACTGTTAACCCTGTTTGCACAATTTGTGACAAACATGACCATAAGACATACAACTGCCCAACCATTCCATCCATCAAGGATGTTCTCTTAGGAGGACCCCCAGCGGAAGTAAATGCTTTGAACTTTCAAAAGCCTCAATACCAAAACACCTTCAACCCAAGGTATAACGACCACCCAGGCTTCCGCTGGAAAGATAACCAACAACCTAGCCAACCACAGGGAAAAAATCCTTACCCCCATCAGAACTAACAAACCCATAATCAGTTCCAAACCCAACCTATCCAATACCAACAGCCACCGGTCCATTTTCAACAAACCATCCCACCTCCAAAATATCCCCCTGGGATAAACCAACCTAGTCAAGCACCCACCCAAACTGTTCCACAAAGCCTACTAGAACAACTGTGCAAACAAATGGAGAGGATGAACTCGGAGGTATCTTCCCTAAAACAAGAACTTCAAACCATCAAAACTGGAAAGGCACCCATGCCTACTCAGGCGGTGCCATCCTCAACTTCAAGGGGAGAGTCAAGTTGTGCTCAAACAACTCATGAACAACTAAAGGTTGTGACGGTTTTAAGAAGTGGGAAATCAATTGAGAAACCTGAACAACTAATTCAGAAACCACCTGAAGATTCAAACTTCGATGAAAATTCAAATGAACCACAAGATCAAACTGAGGAAACTGATAACAATGTGAAAGAAACAACTCTTCAACAAACAACCCCACAACCTGCACCATTTCCTAAATGCGTGAGGGGGGAAACCAAGCCTGAACTGAGTGAAACGTTGAGAGAAATATTTTCACAAGTAAAGTTGAACATACCCCTTCTCGATGCAATCCAAACCATACCTGCCTACTCAAAGTACCTTAATGACTTGTGCACTTTTAAAAGAAAATTTTCACATAAAAACCAAGTCCTTTTGGCTGCTAATGTGAGTACCACCATTCAAGGGACCATTCCTCCTAAGTTAAAAGACCCGGGTTGCCCTTACATCAATGTTGAACTAGGAGAGAGAAAATTTGTCAAGGCATTGTGTGACCTAGGTGATAGTGTCAATCTCATCCCTTATGCTATGTACTGCCAGTTAGGACTAGAAGAGCTCCAACCCACATCTGTCACACTTCAGCTTGCTGATCGTAGCATTAGGGTTCCAAAGGGGATTTTGAAGGACGTTCTAGTAAAGGTTGAAAACTTCATCTACCCTGCTGATTTCATTGTCCTCGACAACCATCCAAACTTAGGAAATAAGGAACAAACCCCAATAATCCTTGGTCGTCCTTTCCTTGCAACAATCAACTCTGTTATCCGAGTCCAAAATGGGAACATGACCATCACCTTTGGGAACATGAGTCTAGACTTGAACATCTATAATGAAAGCTCACAAATAGGGGATGACGAGGACATTCATGAAGTAAACATGATAGGAAGCATTGATAATGAATCCATGGAACATCAAGGAATATTTTATGAATGTTTAATTTAGGATGAGATTGATTTCCTTTTTTCACGTGAAGGAAGTTTATCTCCTTGGCTTGAATCATTTTCAAATTGCTCTTATAATGAAGTATTAGGTCCAACAATCAGTGAAACCTTTCGAGAACCCACTTTCATGGAGACCACTCCAAATTCCTTCCCTAAATCTGATCAAGACAATCTAGTAGCTGAAACTTCTACATGTGGGGAATCAATACTATTTGAAACTCTAAAAAAAGAAATTGAAATTGATCCAATGTCCCAATCTTCTATTGAAATTCCGAACCAACCTGATCTTGAATTGAAGGAACTTCCCGCTACACTCAAGTATGCTTTCCTAGGGGACAATCAAACACATCCTATTGTCATTTCTTCTTCTCTTGAAGCCAATCATGAAAGGATTCTTATAGATGTCCTTAGGAAGCATAAGAAAGCCATTGTTTGGACCCTTTCTGATATTCCTGGGATTAGCCCACTTATCGGGACTCATAGGCTTGTTCTGGAATCTGATTCAAATCCATGTCGTCAACCTCAATGGCGACTCAATCGTAATCTCATGGAGGTAGTAAGGAAGGAACTTCTGAAATTGTTAAAAGCTGGTATCATATATCTCATAGTTGAGAGTCAGTGGGTGAGCCCAATCCAAGTGGTTCCAAAAAAGGCTGGAATCACAGTGATAACCAATGAGGATGGAGAGATTCTTCCAACAAGGGTGAGTAGTGGATGGAGGGTCTGAATTGACTACAGGAAGCTAAACTCATTCACCAAGAAGGACCATTTCCCCTTACCATTCATTGACCAAGTCCTTGAGAGAGTGACAGGTCTTGCCTTCTACTGTTTCTTAGATGGGTACTCGGGGTACAATCAAATTGAGGTCTCCCTAGAGGATCAAGGGAAGACTACATTCACATGTCCATTCATAACCTTTGCTTTCAAACGCATGCCCTTCGGGTTAGGTAATGCCCCTGGAACCTTCCAACGGTGCATGATGGGAATCTTCTCAGACATGGTAGGGGATTTTCTAGAGGTCTTCATGGATGACTTCTCTGTGTTTGGGGATACATTTGAAGGATATCTGAGGAATGTAGAGAGAGTATTGTCAAGATGTGAAGAAAAGAATATAGTCCTAAACTGGGAAAAATGCCATTTCATGGTTAAATAGGGACTAGTTCTAGGCCATATGGTCTCAGGTAGGGGAATTGAAGTTGATAAAGCCAAGGTTGACATCATTCATCACCTTCCATCACCCAAAACTATCAATGAAGTGAGGTCTTTCTTAGGACATGCTGGTTTCTATAGAAGATTCATCAAGGACTTTAGTTCAATCTCCTGTCCCCTTTGTACTCTGCTAGTAAAGGATGCTCCATTTGTTTGGACAGAAAGTTGTGAGGGTTCATTCTCAAACCTCAAATCCTCTCTCACCTCTCCTCCCATTATGAAATCTCCAAATTGGAACCTTCCTTTCGAACTTATGTTTGATGCCAGTGACTTTGCTATAGGAGCTGTGTTAGGACAACGTTGTGATAAAAATCCTTATGTCATTTATTATGAAAGAAAATCCTTAAATGATGCCCAAATCAACTACACCACCACTGAAAAGGAGTTACTTTCTATTGTGTTTTCTTTATAGAAGTTTAGGTCCTACCTCTTAGGATCCCCCATCACTGTGTTCACTGACCATTCTGCACTAAAATACCTCTTCTAAAAACAAGATGCCAAGGCTAGACTAATTAGGTGGGTCCTTCTCTTACAAGAATTTGACCTCACAATCAAGGATAAAAAGGGAGTTGAAAATGTTGTAGTTGATCACCTCTCTAGGATGGAATTCAAAGACAACTCAAATCACCTTTTTGTGTCTGATTCGTTTCCTGATGAACACCTATACTCTGTGAGTGACTGCCCTTGGTATACTGACATAGCAAATTTCTTAGTGACAGGAGTCATTCCAAAATTCTTAGGGACTAAAGCTCGAAGGAAATTTCTTTCTGATGTTAGACACTATGTGTTTGATGATCCATACCTCTATAAGTTCTGCCCTGACCAAGTCATTAGGAGGTGTGTTCCAGAATCTGAACAAGAGTCCATCCTTAAATTCTGTCATAGTGAGGCATGTGGAGGTCACTTTTCCTCTAAGAAAACATCTGCTAAGATTCTTCAATGTGGTCTCTTCTAGCCCACCCTCTCAAGGGACTCCTACACATTTTTTCAAAGATGTCCTAGGTGTCAACAAGTATGGTCCATCACAAAAAGGAATCAAATTCCACTCACTCCCATCTTAGTGGTTGAAATATTTGATTGTTGGGGAATTGACTTCATGGGTCCCTTCCCAAACTCTTGGGGATACCTCTACAAACTCTTAGTTGTTGATTATGTCTCAAAATGGGTTGAGGTCATTCCCACTAAGTCCAATGACCATCAAGTTGTGATTCGATTTCTGAAAGAGAACATATTTTCAAGATTTGGAATTCCTAGGGCTATAATCAGTGATCGAGGAACCCATTTCTGCAACCTCCCATTCTCTTCACTCATGTCTAAGTATGGTATTTATCATAAAGTATCCACTGCATACCATCCTCAAACCAATGGTCAAGCTGAGTTAGCAAATAGGGAGATTAAGCAAATTCTTGAAAAAACTGTCAACCCCTCTAGGAAAGATTGGTCTGAGAAACTCTTAGATGCTCTTTGGGCCTATAGAACCGCATATAAAACCATTTTAGGAATGTCCCCATATAGGTTGGTTTATGGAAAGGCATTCCATTTTCCAGTGGAGATTGAACATAAGGCCTTTTGGGCAATTAAGAAAATGGATTATGACCTCTCATTGGCCGGAACAAAAAGGAAATTAGATCTCAATGAACTGGAGGAACTAAGGATGGAGGCTTATGAAAATTCAAGGATCAATAAAGATAGAGTTCAATCCTACCAATATAGGAATATCAAGGTCAAACATTTTGAACTGGGAAAACTTGTGCTCTTGTATAGTTCAAAACTTCATTTACATCCGGAAAAGTTAAGGTCTAGATGGTCAGGACCTTTCATAGTGCATCATGTATTCCCCCATGGGGAAGTAGAGATTCAATATCCCACAAGTGGTTACATTTTCAAGGTCCATGGTCAAAGGTTAAAACCATTCATTGAATCATTCAATAAACAGGAACTAGATGTTGAGTTAACTGAGTCGACCTATAAACAAGGAAAAAATTGATAGATTTAGGGTCCATGTCGGGCTAAAGACGTTAAACAAAGCACTGCATGGGAGGCAACCCATGGTTTTCAAGTTTCCTATCATTTTGTTGTTTTAATAAACTTTATATTTTAAATAGGATTAATTAATAATTTTTATATTTAAAAAAAGACTATTGACTTGTTCTTCTATTATGAGTATGGATGGGTATGAAAGAGGAGCATCGTATTCATCCGTGTCACGCGGTGTGATCCCTGAGTAATACATTACCCAGAAAATTAAAAGAAGACAATGTATCATTAGTTTGATTTAAAAAAACAACAGAAAAACAAGAAAAATCATAAAAATGATAATACTTGGAATTAAATAAGTCGTTGTGTTGTTTGGTTTGTTTGGTTTGTTCTTATTTTTGTTTAGGTACTATTTTGGGTGATACATGTTCAATCAAGGAGGTGCCTACATCCCCCAAGAGATCAAAGGACTAATTTGGAGCAGCAAGAACTTCAACTTCAACCACCAGGTGATTTCATTCCATTATCCTCAGTTTCAATTTCCTTTTTGAACTTCCATTATCTACCTCTACTCCTAAATTTTTATTTCTTCAAACACTGGGGATAGTGTTGTTTTAGTTGGGGGGAGATAAAATAAAAAAAAATGCTTTTGTGTCAAAAAAATGAATGATTTGAAGAAAAAAAGTGTAAATGGAAGGAAAGATTATTTTAACTTTGAACATGGTAATACACATTGCACACTTTGAAACTGAATATCAAATAATTTAGTATGCCCTGATTCTGATTTTAATCCTTGTATAATTTCATGAGCATAGATTTTGGAAAGTGTGGATGTCCAATGTGATATTTCATCGTTTATATTTTCATCCAAATAAAAAAAAGATCACAATGCATGTCCCTTGTATAGTGGGGTATTAGTTTGAGTTCATGGGGTCCCCTAAATAAATAGCATAGGTTTGTTGATCATTTTAGTTTAATATGAGTATTCAAAAAAATATTAAAAAAAATTGTGCGCAGAGCAATGAAATGACCTAATGCGTGGCTTTCGGCACTTAGGGATCGTGACTCCATAGTTGTCTGGTCCAGAGTTAGTAATTTTATCTCTATTTTTGGTAATTTGAATTTGTTTTTGACTGAGTTAACTCGAGATGATGCCCGAGTATGTGGGCTTCACTTGGTGCCCTAAGGTCTTTGAGCCTGGGAGTCATCGGCAAAGTCTCGCTACAGGGGTTGACTCTTTTGAGTGCAACTTCAATTACCATGGCAAAATTGCAAAAACAAAAAAAAAACAAAGAAAAATTTATACAAAAAAAATGAATACTCATCTTAATATTGAAATGTGATTCCACCTAGAGCTTCCGTAATTTCCCCCTTGAATAAAGATGAACCCCCATGTCTATTGTGATGCACAACACATCCTCATACTTAATTGATATTGGATGAAATATGACAATGAATTTGAACAAAGGAATGGGCTTGGGATTGAGATCTGCTTATGAAACTATCTTGTATTAATATATTTTGATGGGTTTCATGATTGTTTGGTATAAGGTTTTTTGGTGATCATTGTGTATTAAAATGTTTTTGGAAAATGGAATTCGAATTTCATATTGTTGAGATATATTTTGCTCGGGACTAGCAAAACTCAAGTTGGGGGGTGTGATTAGCCACTAAATGAGGCTAATATTAATTGGTAATATATATAATATTCATGTTCTTTATTATTCATAAACACCATTTTAGTGTGTTTTACACTTTGAACATCATTTCACATTATGATTGTAATACCTTCTTAAAATGCACTATTATGTGGTACATTTTTGAACATCATTTGAAGTACCCAATGATTCATCTAATTATACATATTTTAACTTGATATTTTTGTAAATTGATCTACACTCCAATATGAATATGTTTCATTCAGGTATCAATGGAGAATTCATGGAGGATGATGGAGATATTTGACAATGAAAGGAAGCAATTCTGGAGAAGGCAGATTGGATACCAGCCCACTGATGAGACTGTGGGGCCCAACATACAGGACCAATTAATCCCAAATTTCGTGGGATTCTAGAAGACATGTATAGGAACAAATCACTCTTCATGAGCTAATTCTAATTCGGCCTCTATGGTGGTCATTTAGGTGGCCCAAGTTAGAGATAAAATTCTGGGCCAGATTCTGCGGCCCAGAAAAACAGTCCACTAATATGATCATATCTCGGAATCCACAACTCCAAATGGGCCCAAATTTTACAGGAGGTTAGAATATATCTGGGGCTCCATTTTATTCTTCTATGGCCCACTCTGATTCGACCATCTAGAAGGACTTACAAGCGCGTCTATTCGGTGGAAGCAAGCTGGCTGCCACCTCGGGTCAAGGGTGGAAAAGTCTCATCTCCCTTACTTTCCACCACCCTAAGCCTATCATACTCAAGTGGGGTCCTTTGTACTATTGGAGGCTCGACCCAAGGCTTCCAAAATTCCTATTTAAGGCAGTGGTGGTGGAGGAGTTGAGAATCTTTGGTGCTTGGTTTCATTGTAGTGTTATGATGCCGCTTTGAGTTTGTAATCGCATTTCTTTCTCATGTAAGTTGTTTAATTCACCTTAGTTTCTTAATAAAAGTTCTTCATTTACTCTTATTCTGTTCTTCTACTTATCACGTTGATACCGTTGGTTCAAGGTGTGGATTTATTCACACCATACTTTGTGATATTTATCACACAACGGAGGAGTGATCTTTTTTTGTTGTTGTTTTTCCTTCTTCAATTCCACCCTTGTAAGTCTACTTCCCGCTTCCGTTGAAGACATGTCATCAATGGAGGGCTAACTCTCTTATGGGTTGATCCAAGGGAGTAGCAAGGGGTTGGATTGGATGTTATTTATCACCTCATTAATGTATAATCACTTCTTTAATTGAGATTTTTATTTGATGGTTTTTAAACTCCATCGTCCTTGTTGAATTTAAGGTCACACACTTCAAGTGCTAATACGAACCTTTACCTTGAAGTGCTCAAAACTTTGATCCTTCAAGTGTATAGGTGATTAGTATTAAAGGGTGTAGGCTTTAAACTAGTAAGTGATGATATTGTTTTATCTCCTTAAATGAACTCATCTCAAATATAAGAAATTGAAATCATTAAAAAGGAAATACGTCCAATCCACCCCGAGCGATAACCTAGGATCAACTCATTCTTTTAAATTGAATTCACTTAAATCTATTAGATATCTTTCAAACCCATCCAAAATCGATCCAAGTTGGCCACTTCATAGCCGAAAACAGTCCATAGAATGTACGTGTCTATAGGTTTCTTCTTAGGTCTCTGTGGATTCGATAACCCAAGCTAAACTACAAGGACCGTCTTACCTTCTTCTCTTGGGTAAATTTGAGCGAGAATCAGAGATCTCCTCATACCTAGAGGAGGAGAAACCTCCGTTGAGGAGGCTACTGCGCGCGGAGGAGGAAAAAGAAAGTAGGAAGAAAAAAAGAAATAATAAAAGAGGGAGAAAAGGGTAATTTCTCCCATTTAATGAGGCACACGGTTGGTTGTACGGTTGGCCAAATCATGCGTCAATCGTGCAAGGGTTACTGCTTATGGGGGAGGGGTCGCACAGTTTGGCCGCACGGTTTGGCCAAACAATGCACCAATCGTGCGGCAAACAATGCACATGTACTACCTAAATGACGCTAAGCGTGTGGGCTAGGCGAACAGTTTGGGAAAACCGTGCACAGCCCGTGTAACATCGGTTGCCTCACTGTGTTGGGCCACACTGTTTCACCTAAGGGCCGCACGGTTTCAGAAAAATCGTGCGCCCTGATCAGCTCCTCCAAAGCTTGAGTCTTTGGGCCTTGGTGCTCCCGAAACTCCATGAGACACCCATTGTGCCTCTTGAGCCTTTAACCAAGTCTAAAAACAATGCATTTAAATGTTCCAAAACTCGAATTTTCATTCTGAAACCCAGTTTAAAGAACAGTTCATCCACTAAATGCCAAAATTTCAATTTCCCTTGGAATTCTACCTTAGCTCAAAGCACGGGTCGTTACATGAGATATTGTAACAAAGAGATTATATTACATAGTGAGTGTTCATATGTGGTTGTCGTCGCTGCGACAATGAGTTTTTTCTCTTGGGGCATTGACCCGTTACTAGACTCTAATCTTGGATTTCAGGAAAGTCTGCCCAATGTTAATGAGAAAGAATCCTAGATGGTCATGCACTAAGTGTTTCTGTTGATCTCAGTTAAATTCTATTTGAATTTAAGTAATGGAATAAATATTATTCTCAAGATCGATGAATAATTTTATTCATGTTTTTATCGATCATAAATATCTATTAATGAATGAAATATTTAAATTAAATATTTATTCGGGTATTCAATAAATACCGAAGAGGATGAATGGACCAAGACCATGTCCATTGATAAATATTTATTTACAAGATGATAAATATTATTTATCGTCGCGTAGGTTCGCACACGTCATAATGACCACATAAAATGCTTGGGTATTAGATACATCAGACATTTACTCTAAATGTATTTGGTTTTGTATTAATCACAAAGGTAGTTCGTGTAATAAAAATCTTGGGATTAAGAAATTTATCATGGTTTTACTAGCAATGGATATTTCCATTTTATTATTCATTCAGGTGGGTTTCATTCATTACATGAGAGTGAAATGATAATTAACCTCTCCAGGAAAATCTTTGAGTTATCTTTGTCGTGGAAAGGCATGAGTTATGACAAGATTAGCATGAGTAGAGGTTCATCTATTGATACAAAGTTTACTCATGAGATACAAGTGTGGCTTGTTGTCTAGACTGGACCCGCTAAATTGTATCACACGGAATGTCATATATTTTCTTTGATATAATTAGGTGTGTACACATTATGTGAATCCCTGTTACATGAGGTTAACAATGTATCATGTATTTGGGTCTTTGTACTTTGATATATTTATTACAAAAGTCTAAAAGTCAAGTTAATCAGATGGTGAGTGGGTATGTTGTTGATCATGTGTTGGGTTTTGCCTAACCATAGACTCGTTCTCTTTTATAACAGATGTCATTTGGGCCTTCAATTGAATTAAACTGAAGAAATGCATGGTTCATACTTAGTTGAGTGACATATGATATGCTCATCTACTCGGATGAATAACATGTGATATATTTATTTGAACTAGACAGTTTATTTAAGGAAAATTGAGAATGTATTATATTATGACTGATTTTATGAACAAAGAGATTATATGAGCATGCATGTGATGTGTGGAGATACATCAGGACACATTCATATGTAGATACTTGTGTTTGATGAAGATCATACCAAATCACATTATAAATAGTTTGGGCAGAACTAAAACGTTCCTAGAGTACGCCCTTCGATTATGATAGTGGATTGAATTTATAATCATTGTTAACACTACAATGACCCATTCAGTCACATATAAGTTTGTGAAATGGAGATTTATTTTTTGTATAGTATTTGTTGAAAATGAGAATGTATTATATGTGGCTCTAGTGCAAGTGAAAAATGGAAAGCGCCATGAGCATAACAATCTCACTAGAAAACAAAATCCATATCAAAGATTTTAGGTTTGTTTCACCATCCTTGCATTCCCAATAAGAAACATCCTGATTTAACAAAACACAGAACGAAAAAGACGTTCATTATCGTGAGTGCAAAACAGAAGGAGCAGTCACTCTCCAAAAATGCAAATTAATCTCAGGCATATTCATCCCTAAAAAAACAAAAACAAGATTTCCGCCAACAACTTACCCCTTCAACAGAACCGCCAGCCACCGCGCGCTGGGATGGTCGCTTCCTCTCAGTAGCCATACCCTGAAGCGTCCATGGGGTTCCCTGCAGCAACAGGTTCAGGCTCCTTAATCTCCACCACCACACAGTCCGACATCAGGAACGTCTTCGCCACCGATGCCGCATGCTCCAATGAACATCTCACCACCTTCGTGGGGTCGATGATCCCAACAGACATTAGATCTTCATAGATTCCCGTCGCCGCATTGTACCCGAACTTCGGGTTGTCGTTTGACAGCACCTTCTCGCTCACCACGCTTCCATTAACACCAGCATTCTTCGCAATGAGCTTCAGCGGATAACTCAGTGCTCTCTTAACTATATCAGCTCCAACCTGCATCACCCAGACCAAAAACAAAGAATGTCAAAAGTGCTAAGAAACTGATAGAGAACTAGTTAAACAAATCACCTTCTCCTCTACATTTTCCAGGTTATCTTTTATACCATCCACCTTAGATGCCAGTCTCAAAAGGGTGCATCCTCCTCCAACCACAATACCTTCCTCCACTGCTGCCTTGGTTGCGTTTAGAGCATCTTCCACCCTCAGTTTCTTTTCTTTCAATTCTGTCTCGGTTTGAGCTCCGACTTGGATCACGGCAACCCCACCAGACAGCTTTGCAATTCTTTCATTCAGCTTCTCCTTCTCATAGTCTTGCTCCGCGGCCTCTATAAGGTTTTTAATCTGGACAACGCGTTTATTCACGGCATCCTGAGTGCTTCCATCACCAACAATGGTGGTCGTGTCCTTGGTGAGCACCACCTTAGCAGCATGGCCCAGGACTTCACTGGTTGCTTTGTCTAAAGTCAGTCCCACCTCTTCTCTTATCACTGTCCCTCCAGTTAAAATGGCAATGTCATCAAGGTACTGGCTCTTTCGCTCCCCAAAACCAGGAGCTTTGAGTGCAGCAATCTTCAGTGCCCCCCTGAGTCTATTCACAACAAGAGTAGCCAAAGCCTCCTGTTCAATGTCTTCTGCTACCAGAATAATTGGGTACCCCCCTTTGATTGCTTCTTCCAGTACAGACACAAGATCCCTCGCATTTGTTATCTTCTTGTCAACAAGAAGCAACTGCAGAAGAAAAACAATAACAAAAA
This sequence comes from Viscum album, assembly GCA_963277665.1. Lineage (NCBI taxonomy): Eukaryota > Viridiplantae > Streptophyta > Magnoliopsida > Santalales > Viscaceae > Viscum > Viscum album. Next base: position 508,482,382 of record OY728141.1, on the reverse strand, counting down.
CAACAGATTCAATGGAGCTGTTTTGCATAGTGTTTGCAACTTAATCAGTTGAAGGACCAAACCTACCTTACAGTTCTCATATTCAACTGCCATCTTCTCACTGTCAGTGACAAAATAAGGTGAGATGTAGCCCCGGTCAAATTGCATCCCTTCCACTACATAGAGGCTGTTCTCAGCGCTCTTCCCCTCTTCAAGAGTAACCACGCCCTTCCGACCAACTTTGTTCATGGCCTCCGCTATCATATTCCCTACTTCATAGTTATTCCCTGCACTGACTGCAGCCACATCTGCCAGTTCACTGTCTTCAACCTGTGTCCACATGTCTCCATTACCAAGTAGAGAGGGAAAACAATACCACAGCATTGCAGACTGGTAATCAACTGAAAGCCAATCTACCTCTTTCGACATCAATTTGAGCTCTGAAACCAGAGCCTTTGAAGTTTTCTCAATGCCCCGAGTGATTAGAACAGGGTTCGCACCGGCTGCCACCACCTAAATGTAAGTTGTCAAATTAAATGCTAACTTACAACCACAACTTTGCAGGTTTGCTGGACTAACTCTGGATCAATCCACATGACACATACCTTCACGCCTTCTGCAATAAGACCCTGTGCGAGAACAACGGAAGTTGTAGTTCCATCCCCAGCCAAATCGTTTGTCTTTGATGCAGCCTGCCTCACTAACTTGGCACCAATATTCTCAACCGGATCCTCTAGCTCGACCTACATAAGAAGGGCACTGTCCACAGTGAGATCCATGTTGAAGTATTTAGCATCGTCGCTACATTAATTGCAGTTCAAGTTCAAACAAAAGAGGGTACAGAAACTAATAGAGGAAAATGGTTCCAAATCAAGGCAAACACAAATCCATGGAAACGTGGTTAGATTCATCGTGGTTCCATATACAGGGTTGGCCTGCATGTGTATGGTAGTGGGCAAGAAACAAGTAAACAAAGACACGGTTATAAAATTCATGGATAGTGGAAGGCAAATGTTTAGAAAAAATGAAAATACATTGGAAAACCCAATTGTTTGCGAACAGAAGCGTACCTCTTTGGCAACGGTGACGCCGTCATTAACGATTCTAGGGGACCCGTACTTGCTCTCTAAAACCACATTCCTGCCTTTCGGACCCAGGGTGACCCCCACGAGATCAGCAAGCTTATTCACACCGCTCTGCCATACAAAATTAGAAAACGTAAAATACATTAGGGTTAAGGGAATGTGCTGTATTGGACTACGAAAAATGAATCTCCTGTGAACTTACCTGCAGCTTTTTAACAGCCGATCCGTCTTTGTTGAAGTATAGTTCCTTGGCCATGGCAGAAATTTTGGGAATGCGAATCCTCCGTAGCGTTACAGTGCGACTCCGACTAAGCGAGCTTGAAGAGATCGATGCAAACGAAGAAAGCTTTCCGGAAGAAGCAGCCAACTTCTTGTCGACCACATGATTTCCAGGGGCTACAAAGGACCCAACTGATGACATAGCAGTGAAGGCAGATGCCATATAAATCCTGAAGATAGGATAATTCAACAAAAGTTACACCAGCGCATTTCAGCAGATTTGTAGAACCAAGGGGACAATGCTAAAAATCCCAACACGGGATAGGAAAAGAATGTATCAGGGAAATTGATCAACCAACAATAAAAAGGTCAGAGTTCCCTCAGTTGTAAATCACAACGCTCGACTTAATTCAAAAAAGACAACAAAACACGCGAGCAAAATGAGCAAGAATTCTGCGCAACCACAAAAACCCTTAGTTTCCTAAAACAAAGCAAGACGGGTGAGATGAACTGGAAACCTCACCAGGAATTGGTGACCAACACCGGAGGTCGCAGATATGATAAGGAGGGGGGTGAAGGTGGGGTTTTTGAGCAGCAACGGTGAGGATTAGGTTTTGTTGCGCGGCAAGACGATCAAAATGAAGAAGGGCAGACCGGGCTTCCAATTGGTTCACGCTCGGCCTCTGGATTTAAGTGAGCGCCTTGTCGTGAGGCATCCTCCGGAACACTCTAGAACCCAACCAGTACTTCTGTATGGGCGATTAGGGTTTTAAAACGGTCGGACAGGGCGGTCCAATCGTCGACCTCACTTTTAAACGGGCCGGGCTGGTTAATGAACCTGATCCAACTATAATCGGTATGAACCGGGTTTTTAAAAATAAAACAGATCGTACCGGTCAATTTTTTTGTTTTTTATTTTGTTTTTGTTTTATTATATGTGTTCGTATAGATGTGTAACTCTGAATCTCGTCTTACTGTTTTTTGCAATCGATATTGTTTTAATTAAAATATAGTTTGAAATTATGTTTGATTAAATTAAACGAATGTTTGAAATTTTATACAATTTTTAATGTGAAAAATTAAACATTAAAAAAATAGCAAATAGATTATAATTAATAGAAATATGTGACAGATCATACAAAAAATGATAAATAATGACATAATATTAAAAAAAATGTTCTGACCGTTCGACCTAAATGATTTGACCAGTTTGTTCTCAAATCGCTCCATTTATAGTAAAATGTTCACTCTAATTTCCATAACATAGTTTTCAATTAAGCAACAATGAGATTAAATAAGAAAACTTTTTTATAGTTGGAAGAGTTATCAACAAGCGATAAATTTTATGGTAGCTTTTTCGTTTTCAATGACTACAATGCTAGCATGAGACTCCGCTCCTCGACATGATCATTTGTCTTGTGTCTGTCATTTTAGATTCTCAAACATTTTTATAAATAAGAGATCAATCTTACTATGTGTAAACTTGAAAATCATTTGGAAGATTATTGTGATGCCCCACAGACGTGACTGTCCAATTACATAAGTAAATATTACATTATAAACATTCTCAATGCCTTTTCTGATTTATAGTTTTAGAGAGTTAGGACAAAACATTAACTAACAAAACTCATGTTTTTTTAAGTAACATTTTCCCCACAAATACAAGTCACTGCTTAATCCATAACAAACTTTTAACATCTCATACAAATCCTCCACACAAGATATTCTTCTGGACACATCATACGTATTACTTTTCTTCATAACCTGAGGAAATGGAACATAAGAAATGAGAGAGCTTAGATACCCAGTAAGAGATAAACAATGAAATCGGAACATATCATAGGCAAGACTTGGGGCATAATATAAGAATATGAACATAAGAACATGAATAGCGCACGAGGTGTAACATGATCATAAGTACATGAAACATAACTTTGAGACATGACTACAACATAAACATGATATATCACTCAAGTTCATCACTAATCATAAAAGCTAATTATCAAGGTTGTTCGCCAAATTATTATGAAACATTACTACGACATGTTGTCAATCAAGGTATCTGTGACACCCACATGTCACTGTATAGTATAAATTGTTCTATTTTATTTTATCATAGGTCGTCTTGTGTTTTGGTAGTTTTTAGGCTTCAATTCTGAGTTTTTGGAGGTAATCTGGATGGAGCGCGGTTAGCCCGCACGGTTAGAAGTAACTGTGTGGTGTCGGTGCTAAGGGAGTTGTCATGGTGAAAGAGTCATTTTGTATGACTTTCGTATGAGTTGATAAACTGTGTGGGGCTCCCCAGAAACCATGCGGGTGTCCTTGGCCTTAGCAGTGACCAGCACACGGTTGACGTTTAGTTTGGTAGATTGTGCGGCCAAACTGTGTGGCTTTCCTAAGTGTTAAAATTTTAAGAATTCTCCAAAATGACATTGTCAAATTAATAGGGTTTTCACCCCACTTCCCCCCCCCCCCCCCGTACGTGTCCGTCGACCCCTTGGGAGCCCAGGAGGAGTTCCAACCTCCTTCCTTATCAATTTTTTGTCGTCCTTTGGCGATTACCAAGTGGTTTTGAGGTAATTCTTCCTCGCTTTCTCTCTTATTCCCTTCATTCTCTCTTCCCTCTTTGATTTGGATTCTCCCATGAACCCTAGAACCCTTGTGGTTGATTTTAGGGTTTCAGGTGGATCTAATGTCGGGGTTTTGGTGTTTAGGGTTATTAGACATCGTCTCCATCCCCGTTTGTGTGCTCGCTGTTGAAAGAAACACGTTTCGAAGAGTTTCAGCTTGGTTTTCATCTCTTTATGGTAGCTGTTTTAATGAAATTGTTTCATTTTGGAATTCAAAGTAAGCGTGTGATTTCTAAATCCCTTTTTTTATGAAAGTATGAATATATGTGATATCCCTGTGATGATTAAAAACTGTTTCATTGTGTTTTGATCTTGGCATAAAGGGGTTCTCTTATAAATTCCATGCTTTCATGATTTAAATGAAATATTTTCATGTACTAAGCTTTCATGAAACGCCTACGAGGCTTGTTGAAATGGTTTTAATGGTGTGTGTTGGATTTTCATCTGGTTTTGGTTTTTAATGAGTGAAAAATATGTTTTAAAGAGAGTTCTATTTTAAAGTGAGGTGTTGGCCTCTAAATGATTTATAAAGGGATTTTTTTATGAATTTCAAATGGTGATCTAAATTGAGTGTGTGGTTTACCCCTGTGAGAATGCATTATCGACTCTTTAAAAATGTTTTTGATGGAAATGGCAGGCCTTCAACCTTGTTTTGGATTTCAAATAAGAAGACCCATGTTTTAAGGGTAGCTTTGAAATGTTTAAAATGGTGTGAGCAATTTCATTAAACCATTAAAAATGTTTAAAGTGGTGTTTGATGAAATGTGAAAAAGGGATTAGCATTTCGATCCATGTTTTCATGTCAAAGGCCCTTTTGACACCTTGGTTTAAAATGGTTGATGTGAAAGACACCCCTTGATCTCCCCCTCACTTGTTTACCCCTTTTGTGGGTTGTTTATCATTGTGTGATGTTGTTGCTCCCCTTGTGTGGGAATTTGTTTGTTTATGACGTGGGAGCAAGGGATATATGTGGGGATATTCATTGTGAGGGTGTTGGGGGAAATATATAGTCATTGCCCGTGCCTTGCTTGTTAATCTTGGATTGCATGTTATTTCTCCTCAATCCTTTATTGGTCATGGGAACCCACATACTAAGTGGGAGATCTATATCTATACTGCACTAGTTGGTTCATATGCTGTGAGTGGCCCTCCAGTCATGCCATGCACCAAGTCTAGGAGGGGTGTCATCACAATGATTCTTGTGTGGGATAGTTAGATGACTTATGATTTTGATTTTAACATAGGATGGCAGCTGGTTCCTGACTGGTAAACTCTTAAAAGATTAGATGTGTCTCACGTTAGCGATCTAGGGCAGAGCCCATGACACATTCGATTGCTTTATCATTTATTGATATAGGAGTTTTTTAGCTAGTGCTTGATTGTATCACTTCCCCTTGCTTGTATTATTGTGGCATCTATATCTTGATTATGTTTGATATGTGTCTTGTGATATATGATGCCTTATGTTTGACCCGTGTGTGTTGGATCATTTCCTTTGGAAAATGAGTTTTGAAATATGATTGAAAAACCTATTTTGAATTTAAAGACTCTCATGTGAGTTTTAAAAGTGAATTTCAAAATGGGCATTTTGGTTTAAAGAAGGCTTTAGCTGGTTAAATGTTTGTAAAGCAACCATTTTCATTTAAATGAAACAAATGAGTTATTTTGGGAAATGTTAACGGATGTGTGGTTTTGAAACATCTTGGGAGAGTGGAAATGCTTTCAAAGCATATGTTTTCAATTTAAGAAAACCAAGTGAACGTTTTGAAAAGTTATTATGGGTTTTTTTCATAAGTTATAATTGACATACTTTCTAGTTTATTTTCAAACTAGAATTTATGAATTTCCTGATGAAATAAATTGCATGGTCTCAACAGGTTGCGACAACCTACTGGGATTTTTAGATCACACCTATATCTTTCAGGTTCTAGGTTTTTAACTGGATTCAATTTTCATTCATTGAGGCCGATGTGGGGTGAGTACGGTGGTGGTGAGCAACCAAAGGTTGCATGAAGATGGTTTCAGGCTCGACTCAAGTTGGGTTTTAGTTGTTTTCTTTTCAGTTAGTATTGTATCTATTATGCTATGTCATATCATTTTGTTTACGAATGATGTTTACTATTTCTACAAATGGGTTGGATTAGTGGTTGGTTGTGATTTGTTTGGTATGTTTATTCATTTTGGTTTCTTATATGTTAATGTTTCACTATCTTTGTCTCTAATTTGGGAAAAATCATTCCCAAAGGGATTCCTATGATGCCTAATCACTAGTTTTCAGCTGATGGGGATTGGGAATGCTCTTCGGGCCTTATGGAAAACCAATTCGGGTTTCATGTAGATGGAAACCTGAATTGGTTTACTACAGTATCATGAATATGTCATCTCTATAGATTAATTCTTTATATAATGAATTGAAGTGCTATTAGGGAGCACCCTTAATATTACCAAGTTTTTTCACCAAGGTATCATAAAACATTAAAAAGACATGTTTTCAATGTATCATAAACATGTTATCTCTAGAGATTAATTCTCTAACCAATGCATTGTAGTGATATTAGGATGTACCCTTTGTATGTGTAACATTATGTGTGCCACATCAGAAAATCATACACAATTACATCAAATCTTAATTAACCCAAGAAGGAAATGGGTTACATGATAATAAAAAATATAAGCACAAACCTTTCAGATAAATAATGTGGATAAAATCATAAGATAATATCATAATAATGAATATAGGGTGTTGACATAGATAGAAAATACACTTTTTATGAGCATTCAGAAAATTGATTTGGAAATAAGAAATATCCTTGACTAATTAAAAACATTTATTTATAAAGGAGAGTAAGAATTTCTTTGAGAAACCATGCATGCATAGAGATGAAGTTTTATAGAAAAAAAAACAAAAAATGGAATAAAGATTTATTCACATGGAAGAAAAACTTAAAAAGAGATTTTAGAAAACATTTTTAACATTATCATAAAAAGATGAAGTTACAGGTAACTTCCAAAAGTTATTTTAAAAAAGGTGAAGTGAAAACTTTTGAAAACATTTACTTTTGAAAAATAAACTTCAATAATAGATTTTGAAAATATATAAAGGTTGTCAAAATAAATGTGTGGTGAAAGATAAAATATTTGATTTTGAAAGGATAAAAAACCATTTTAATATTTTGAAATATATTTATTGAAAACCCACATTATAAATAGATTAACAAAACATCATTTTTTAAAAGCGGATAAGAGAAATATGGATGTCACATGAGATAACACATAATCAGGTTTCCAATTATAAAGGAGAACATTAGCAGGAAAGCAAAACATGGGGAAAGAGGGAAACTATCATTAAAGAGGATGAAAATTATTCTTAACAATGATATAATTTATGAGGAATAAAATATTAGGGTGGAAGAAACCAAGCATAGAAGATAAAAGTTCAATAAGAGGCATTATAACTCAATGAATGGAGTTGAATTAACAAAAACACTTTCAACTTTAGTATCTTTTAATTGAGATATATTTTAAGAAAGAACATGATATGGATCTTCCAATAAATCCCTTGAATAACCTTCTTAATCACATATTTCATAACCTTTTTCATATCCATAACCTTTTATAAACTTTATTTATAATTATTCCCAACATGTATATTGGTCATCTATTTTCAATATCGAGTGTGAGTAATCTTGATCGTTTTGAACTAGTTTCATAATATTAGTGTTGTTCTTCACTCTTATCTAAAATTTCATCATTAAAGTGTCATAAAAGGTATTTGAATTGATGTTTTATAATTATTTATAATTTTATAATTTCATTTTATAAGTATTTTAGTTATTATTTGTGACGATGAAGTCAGCGACGAGCTTGTTTTGGAAATTATAACAAACAAATGGTGTTGTATCAATTAATGAGTTAAATTTTTATATTACCATTATAGGGAAAAATCATTATTTACTTATTAATATACAATATCAAGTTTCCAAATCCATCCCTAATATAAATTTATATCATTGTTCATATAGGTTGTCAAACTGACCCAATAAGAACTTGCTACAATCTATGTGCGAGTATGGCTATGGAAGAGATTCTTTTGTTATAATATCATTATCATAAAAGTATAATGAAATTATTTATAATTAATTATGGTGACGAATCAAAAATTTATAAGAGTTATAATAATAAGGTAAATGAAAAAGAAGTCATCACTTATAAATAAATCGTTTTCCCCCTTGGTATGTTCGTTTGAGGTGGTTAGTTTTACAATGATCACTTATCGCTAATATTACTTAAAGAATGAAAAATTTATATTTAAAAAATATAAATCATGAAATAAATAACATATCTATTCACTAAAACCATTTGTATAACTATACTTGAAATGTGGTTGTAACACCCAAAGATTTTATATATATTTCCTTTGAAATAAAACTTGAAGTATTTGATAACCTACCTTACACGCAACCCCAAGGCTATTATAACCTAGCCATTAAATTGGAAAGTATTAATAGTATTTTTTTTAAAAATAGGTATAAAGGTTTTTAATAATTCAAATATATTAGTTAATTTATAATAAATAAGTACTCAAGTTTTAGTAAAGTGATTTTTCGCTTCAAAAATATGTTTTCTTCGTAATTGGTTTTTATAAAAAAATTCACACAAAATTTATAATTAATTTATACTATTTTTATAAATATTATTTGAGGAAATGAATATAATTTTTGAAATAAATATGTCAATATCATCTTAGGGTGATTTTTTATGATTTTTCTAAAAAGATTTATTTTTCAGGGAATAGTGAAAAATATCGATTTTTGTAAAAACCGTCATTTATTTTCAAGAAAAAGACCCATTATGTTTTGAATTTTATCTCAAATTAACATAAGTATCCTTTAATTATAAATAATATAATTAATTAAATATGTATAATCATTATACTTTATTTTGATATAAGTTTGTTTTTGGGCTTAAAAACACATTTTTCTAAAAACTATTTTTATGCGCTCAATATGTTTTTATCTTAATAAATTAAATTAATATATAATAATTAATGGTTTTAATTAAATTTATTATTTATATATTCAATAAATTTTTTAAAATTAATTTTATGGTTTTTATAATGAAAGGAATGTAAGTAAATTATGTTTATGCCTAAAGATTCATTCTTCTAAAATGGGTTTTCATTACGAGTTACATGCTTATTTAAAATTAAATCCCACCATTTATAAAAATTGAATATGTTAAAATGGATTAAATATTTTTAATAATAATAATTAATATAATCTAATAAGGCTGACTTAATTTTTTTTCATAGTGAATAGTAAAAAAAGTAAAATTTTGTTATCGCGGTTAAGATTAAAACAGGTTTACCGAGGGGGATTAAACCAAGAGACAAGGGTAGTATTGCCACACAAACCTATGTAATTATTATTATTTTAATATATTTCAACATTATATTATCATAACTTCAAATAATTTTCCATTTAGATCTACTTTTCCTTGAAAGTGACCTTATATAATTAAAATCTTTTAAGAAATTCCGTGTGTGTCCCTCCTCTCACTTATAAAAGGTAACCTTTTATCCTCCTTTATTAACACCATTTGAGATTTCTATATCATAAAATACCTACTAAAAAATCTTCATAGAATCATTCTCTTCATCTTAGATCTTTTGGTTTTATCCTAATACCAATCCTTCAAGTCTTAAGGTGTAAACCAAAGTACGCATCTTAAAGAAGAGGTATAGATCTTAACCATGTTCTTTTAATTTTATTTATTATTATACTTACTCTAAAAAAAAATATCCATAGAAAATTATTACTATAGTATAATAAATATGCTTATATTTTATTATTTATATGGAACAACCATTTACCACTACTTCTAAATCAAATGGGAGATGAAAGTATTGCTCGTGCGTACTTGTGGACCACCATCTCCACATAGCGAAGTAATTAAATTTTCACCTCCATCATTCATGATTGGTTATTATGATAAATTTAATATATATATATGATATTTATGATATAATAATTCTTATTTAAATTTTAATTAATATTTACCTTTCTTTCATTCTATCCATTGAAAAATGGAACATCACTCGTGCGTACGTATGAACTACCATCTCCACCTAGTGATATAATTTATTTTTCATCATCACTTTATATTAATGGTTATAAAAATGTATATAATGAATATATATGATATTTTTATCATTATTAACATTATTTAGTTGAAATAACCACAATCTAAGTGCACAAACCATAAACACTGAACCAAAACATACATGAAAAACAAAGTAGTTAACACCCGAAATGATGATGATAATGAAAGATTGTTAATTAAAGAAAGATAATATGTTATAAGTAAACAATGTATGATATTATAGGTATTATTATGGTTATATTATAAAAGTATAATAAATTTAAATTTATTATATAGGAGGTTAGAGTGCTTGCGAAGCAAGATGATCTTAAGGTAAGAGTTTTATTTTACAATCTCATTTTTTATCGGGATTGCTTATGCTTAATTTTTCTGATGATGAAATTTTATGATCTATATCTCTAAAATATTATTTAATTTCTTATACTCTAGTTATTTCTATATATTTCATGTTTTATTTTTTATTTTTCTCTCTTTAAGTACCCAAGAGACTGAAATAATATTTTTAAGCAAAACCAACCTTGTTTTTCTTCCAACTAAATATCTTTTCTTTCATGTCCATATTTTCATTAAAATATTTTAAAGAATGTTTTTTCTATTATAAAAAGATTATTTAAGTCATTTTTTACCATATTTTACTTTCCTTACCAAGGTTTAAAAGGAACCTTATTATCATTTTCGAAACTTAGTACTTTTTGACTTTTTACCTAAAATGTGAAATGATTTTTTATTTTAACATACACCGCGCGAATGGATTTACCCACCATCATGAATACTATTTTATTTAAATATTAATTTATAAGTTTCATTTTTTTCTTTTCAAATAATTGTTTTCCTTAATATTTTTGGAATTTTTTAGATTCTAAACAAGTGATTTCAAATAAAAAGGGTATTTTCCTCAAGAAATGCTCTAGTGATATTTTAAAGACATTTTTATCTATTACAACATACTTTGATGTTTCTTATAATTTACTGGGGATATGATCCAATGTTACAATCTCTATTATTTCTCTGGATGATTTATGATTATGATGAAGAAATGTTTATGAAACTCATATCCTTTCCATGACTTATGATTTGATGATATGATGAGTGTTTTATGATATTATGACACACATATGTATGGTTTTCATTATGAGATGGGTAATATTGGAATTATATAAACCTCTAATGAAATGGGTAAATAAGGACATCTCATGAGATAATAACGACTGGAATGGGGAGTGAACCCAGTTTAGTAAGGGACTATGTCAAATAAGATAGGCTTGAGAGTGAAGTTGGAATAAGGAAATGATGGAATGGGGAGTGAATTCAATCTAATATGATAGTCTTAGTAGTTATCCTTGACCAAGGAAATGATTTTCTATAATTATGTGTATGCTGTTAACTTATGTCATATGTTTATGATATGTTTTTATGGATCGTGATTGATTATTGATGATTCTACACTCTCATGTATCATGTATTTTGATTGATAAAACTTTATTACATGTTTTATGATTATGATCTATGAATTTATGGTATCATTTTCTAATTTTAAGATCATGTTCTCATACCCATATTCTTATCGTATACTCACTTATGATCATTGATTGATATATATTATGTTTACCCTTACTGAGGATATGATATCACCCTTTCATATGTTTCCCTTCCCCAGGTTATGGAGAATAGTTTTAAGTTTATTATGTCTAAAAATGGTGTTATTTTTGAAGAACTTAATGGTAAATGATGTAGATCATTTATGTACCTGTTGTTTATGTATCCATGTTTCCATACACTAAACATTTTTAGTTCTGGTGTGGATCGTATTGATATGTAATGGATATTCACACTAATAAGGTGTAGTATTTATGTATGAAAAGTATGGGTCTATATAATGGTGATAAAAAACAAAATGTTTCATTCTTGGATGTGTTAGTCCGCACACAAGCATGAGAAACATTATCATTTTTTTATTGAATGGGAGGGTATAGACAATGGGTATACCATAAATATAATAACATTTCAGTATGTTATTTATACTAATTACATTATATACATATGGTTAAAATGGGTTTGGAGGGGTGGATAAGAAGTATAAATAAAGGAAGTTAAAGGGTAAGTAATACTTACATTGAGTATTTGGATCTTCCCTTGAAGCATCCTTTGGAAATAAAGGACTTGAGGCACTTTTTTAAGGCTAGAGGCCACTAAAAACGTAGAGGGGATCTAGGGGGAGTAAAATGGGTAGAGTTTCATGGGAATTCTTTACTAGAGGTGTATCTTTAAATGGGTGTAAGTGAGCTCATTTTATAGGTGGCAAAGAGGGACAAATCTTTGGAAAAAGAACATTGGGTACGGAAAAAGAATGGAATTGAATGGGAGTTATATCAGTTAGGTGGGTAAATGTTGGTGAGACATGTAAGTATGAATTTACAACATAACAAATGTATTCTATAAGTAATGAGTATCAAATTAATTTAGTAAAATTTGAGACACATTAGATTATCCATTTTAACACTTATTAATCTTGATTAAAATTTAACCATGGTAATGATTTTATTACTAAAAATATAATATGACCCTTTTTACCAAATTTTAATGTACTAAATCCTAATTTGGTCTCCATATAACCTAATTCAATTTCTAAATATGAGAAAATTAACATTTAAATTAAAATATCTAATGTGTTGAAAAACTATTTTTGTATAAAAATGTCATTTTAATCATTGACACACTCATAATTTCATGAAGTCATTTAAAAATTTATGATAATATTAAATGTTTTTAATGAAAATACCCATGTATTTTAATGTTTATTAAAAATGTTGGGATTTTCAATTAAATAATTAAAATGATTAAAAGGAATAAAAATTTGGAATTTTAAATGTTTTAGCTTATTTTATGATTTTTGGTGGAATTATTTTATTATTTTATTTTTTAGGTGTTAAAAAATGGGCCAGCCCAAGGCTAGCCCTCAATTATGAGCCACACGCCACATAACCTTTCATAATGGTCCTACCGAATATGCAGCCCATGGGAGGCCCTGCTCGGGTGGCAAGGAAGCATGGGTTGTGGGGAGGATCTTGCAGAAAGCATAGGTGGGGCATGGCATGTGTGCAGGTATGTGGTGGTCAAGACCACACAACAACAGGAAGATAACCTCATTGGGGGGTCATTCCCGACAATGGTAGGTGTCCCCCGACACCAGTCACACTTCATTGTCAGATTGGTGCCACACATTATTACTTATACAAATGTATAAATATTCCATGATTCTGATGTGGTACAACTATCTCATGCCAATGTTCATCACTTACATAAACGACTTCATTCGCACTTCGGTTGCATGCACCCCAACTCAAACACAACCGGCTGCCACTGCCATCGCATATCACCGAACCACCACTGTCTGTATCTCATCAGGAAACTCCATGGAAGTGTTGGGAGATCTTGGTACTGAGATCAACTTCCACCACCAAATCCCTAAACCACCTTGGATTAGCTCCAAAACCTTGGATGAGATCCATGAAGTCCATTTTGAGGCTTCATCTGGCCACTATGAAGGCCAAATGATTTGACGAGTGGCCAATACCATCACACGCCTACCTCCATGTCCAATTCCATGCACACCATGTGCATAATAAGGAAGCCACATTGAAGTCTAGTCTATGATGTAAACATAAAGAGCCAAAATCTTTGGTTATTTCAAAGACTACCCATGTAGGTTTCATGGCAATTTAAAAATATTCATATTCAAAACTTTTAAATGAAGATATGGAAATATTTTTTAGGAATAAGAAGAAACCCTCCCTTTATAAATAGAGGGGGTCTTATCCACTACCAAAAGATTTATCACCATCGTTGGAGAGGTTGGATCCTACCACACCTATTTTGTTTATTTTTTTATTCTTTTTTAATTTTAAATTATATATTATAATTCATGCATTCATTTAGTTTTTATAAAGTGTTTTCATCAACAGTTTACTCCTCATTTCATTCTGCATCTCTTCTCATTATATTTCTTATTTATTTTATTTTTATTTTATTTATCACTTCTCCTATTTCATTCTGTTTATATCTTCATGTTTTTATTTAAGTGTTTCTTTTATTCCTTATCTACTTCATTTTTCCCCTCTCTTTCTTTATTTTTTTTAAATTTCTCTCTCTATCTTTATTATTATTCTTCTTCTTATTTTTATTATCTTATTATATCTTTCTTTCTACCTCTGTGATCTATTACCCTAGATAATGAGGGGCTGACTCGAGGCTTGGCCTCAGTGGAGGTTAGGTGTTCTTGAATTCTTTCTTAAATTCTTAATGTTTTATTTTTTGTTTGTGGTATATGAGAGTGTCATGCACGAGTGCGGTGATTTTACATCATTACATGCAACTCAAGTATAATTCTATTATTTTATTCGATATTTTCCCTCCCTTTTATTGGATATAAGCTCTTAATATAGTGGAGTTGAGCCATTCAATGGATGAAACGACATACAATGGAGTTGGGTCCTGAAATGTGTCACACTCTCGATTGAGGTGTGCCATCAACCTTGATTATAGGAGGATGTGGAATTTATATTGCTTATGCATTTAATATTTCACAACTTATAAATAAAGGAATAGTAATTCAAGTGTTATATTTCATAACCAGGTTATCAAACTAAAAGTTAAAAAAATAAAGAAGAATAATAATAGAACTTGAAACTGATCCTAAAGGACAAGTACTTTCTTTCCAATCTCATTATTTTATACTTTATGGTGATTTATAATTGCATGTAAATATATTATTTTAGAAAATAATTAAAACCCAAAAATATCATTGTTTTAAGAAAATAATAAAAAATACAAAAAACAAGTAGTTCTTAGGTGAATTAGATTAATTAGGTGAATAATTGTGAAGTTCCTCAAGTGATACGACCTTGGTCAACCACTATTCTGCACTAGGAAAACAATTAGAAATTTTCTTTTGCCACATGCCTACGACAGACGTGCGTCAAAACTGGCACTGCTGCCAGAGAGCTAATAAATTGTTTATTTACTTTTTATTTTCACATTGTAAATAGTTTTCATTAATTTTAATAAATAATAATAAAAAATTATTAAACTATTTTTCCATGATGTATAAAAACATACCATATCATCATGAATGCGATAATTACTCACAGGTGAAACAAAAATAAGAAGTTATTAACATTGATTTAAATGATCAGTTGCAAAGATTGAAGAAAATATGAATTTAGTGAGAAGCCAAAGGGAGAAAATAACTCATGAGTATCTAGAGAAAATTGAACCTAAACCAAATACCAAGGAGGAAACACCATTGAAATTTATTAATTTTATTTAATAAATCCCAGACGATGAGATCCAACTTTAAGAGGCACTTACCACTGGGGAAGTGATTGAACCAGAACCAACTTAAGGAGCTTAACCTTTATTAAACTCCATTTCTTCTGATTTTATTCAATCTGAATGAAGTATCACTCTCCATTGTTTTGAATTTTTAGATTAATTCAATCCTAGCATTGCCTTAGAGTAAGATTAAGCAACAAGACCTTCACCTACTGAGGAACACATGAAACTCTCTAATTTTGATGAACATACATTAGAGGAATACCATGAATAAGTCCAAGTGGCCAATACTAAGGAAACTAAGATATAGAATATTTATATTTAAAGGGATAATTTTTCTAATTATTCTTGTTTAAATTATAAAACCCCTTTGAAAATTCAATTATTGCATCCTATATTGAGAAATAATTGTACAAGGAGGAGGAGGTTTCATAAGTGGAAACCAAGAAGGAGGATAATCCATACTTCATCCTACCCCTGTCATGCAAGATATACTTAATTATGAAGGGAATGGATTTAGTGTACTCTATCCATGGATCATTGATTATCCAATAAAAACACATATTTTTATTACATTTTAATGGTATTAAATGTTCATTTTTGATCTTATGGGCCTGAGTTAGTGGATTTTAATTTTGAACATCCATTCTCATCATTTGTGCACTTCATGCCTAATATGCACCAATTTAGGCCCAATGTTTCATCTGATTTAAAAGAATGTAATTATCCATATTTTAATTTGATATTTTTGGAAATGGATATAAACTTAAATATGAACATTTTTCATTCAGGGATCAATGGAGTATTCATAAAGGACGACGAGGATTTTTGGCGAAGAAAGGAAACAATTCTAGAGAAGGCAGATTGGATATCATCCCACTGATCAGACTGTGGGGCCCAAAATACAGGACCAATGAAGACCAAAATTTATTGAAGGATAGAAGATATATAGCGGAAAAAATAATTCTTCTGGATCCAGTGCTAATTCATCCTAAATGGTGGTGATTAAGGCGGCCCAAATTGAAGATTCAATTCTGGGCCAGATTCTGCTGCCCAAAAAAACAGCCCACTATTTATATCATATCTCGCGAATGTATTATTATTTTGGGCTGAAATTTTACAGGATGTTAGGGAACATAAGGGGATTCATTTAAGTCTTCTAGGGACAACTCCAATTAGGCCTTATAGAGGGTGATTTTTGCGCTTCTGTTCGGTGTAGAAAGCTGGCTCCCACTTCGAGGCAAGAGTTGAAAAGTCTCTTATGCATTAAATGTCCACCCACCTTTCTCCAAAAAAATTAATTAAAGGCACATGGGATGATGGGATCTCGGAAAAAGGATTAAAAAATGACTATTTAAGGTAGTAGGGATGGAGGATTTGAGGATCTTGGTGCTTTCTTTTCATTGTAATGTTATTATGCCAATTTGCCTTTGTAATGTTCTTCATTCTCATGTAAGTTGTTCGAATCACCTTAGTCTTCAATAAAAGTTCTTATTATTCTCTTATTATGTTCTTATTCATATAAAATTGATACCTTTTCCTCAAGGTATGAAATTTTTCACACCAAACCTTGTGATTTTGTTCACACAACGGTGGAGTGATCGTTATTTTTGTTGTTTTTACTTCTTCAATTCCACCCTCATAAGTCTACTTTCCGCTTCTATTGAGAACTTGTCATCAATGGAGGGATAGCTCTTTTATGGGTTGATCCAAGGGAGTAGAAAGGGGATGTATTGAATGTTATTTCTCACTCTCTAAATGTTATTAATTTCTTTTAATTGAGTTTCTTTCATTCAATGATTTTTATTCTTCCTCTTCCTTACTGAATTTATTCACCCCACTTTGATGTGCTAATTATATCCTTTACCTTGAAGTGCTCATGAAAATGATCCTACAAGTGTATAGGTTATTATAATGTGTTGTGAAGGTGTTTAATCAGTAAGTGATTAGGTTAGTTTGAATTCATTGCATGAATCCTTCTTGAGTTAATGAAATTAAAATCGTAAAAAAAAAGGAATTCATT
The DNA here is from genome assembly GCA_963277665.1 of Viscum album. Lineage (NCBI taxonomy): Eukaryota > Viridiplantae > Streptophyta > Magnoliopsida > Santalales > Viscaceae > Viscum > Viscum album. The sequence goes on along the minus strand of OY728141.1, from coordinate 508,464,953 downwards.
CAATCCACCCCGAGCAATAACCTGGGATCAACTCATTTCCTCATAATTTGAATTAACATAGATCTTTTAGTGCTCTTTCAAAACCATATAAAATCAACCCAATTTGGAAACTTCATATCCAAAAATCCATCTCTTTTTATTGAGTGTCTAAAGGTTCTTCTTAGGTCTCTAAGGATTCAACAACCCAAACTGCACTGCAAGCGACCGTTTGACCCTTAAAACTTGGGTAAATTTGGGCGAGACCAAATTTTGGCGCCATTGCCAGGGACCAAGTAAGTTCCTTAGACAAAAAACTCTCTTTCCTCACCCCCATTCTTCTATTCTCACCCAAGATTTCTTATCTTTTCCCTTTCTCGCTTTTTTTTCTTTTGGAGCATGTCTGCCTTCACCCGTGATAACTCAAACAGACTAGTTAGGGTGGAAAGTCATAGGATAGGGGATTCAAGTACACAATTGGATCCTAATCTTCCTAATACCCCAGAGTTAAAGATTGAGTCAATTTCAATGGAGGGTCTTCAAATAAACCAACTCATAAACCCGGGAGGGAACCAAAATGGAAATCCAAATGAGGCAGCCCCAAATTTGGGGAATGCAGTCAATCAAACCATGAATGACTACCTTACACCTACCTGGACCAATGCAACCTCTTGCATTAGGCATGCTGCCCTAGGAGATGCCCACTATGTCTTTAAACCTCATGTCCTAAACCACCTTCAAACCTTCCATGGGATGGAGTCAGAAATGCCTTACCTTCATGTCAAGGAGTTCAATGACATTGTTGAAACCATGTGCTCACCACATCAACTTGAGTCAGCTAAGATGAGGCTATTTCCTTTCTCACTTAAGGATCGAGCAAAGAACTGGTTAAATAATCTGAGACCTTCATCAATCCACACTTGGAACCAACTGCAAAGAGAATTCTACAAGAAATACTTTCCCCACCACAAAACAATTGCACTTAAAAAGAGTATCCAAAACTTTTTTGAAAAAGAGGGAGAGTCATTCTATGAAACATGGGAGAGGTTCAAAGACACCCTAAACATGGTTCCACACCATGGTTTTTCTATTCCTGAACAATTAAGAATTTTCTATGAAGGTTTGGGCCCAGGGAACAAACAATTCATTGACATGATGTGTAACGAGACCTTTAAAAACAAATCCCCAAATGATGCTTACGAGTACCTAGAAATCCTTGCTGAACAAAACCAAACATGGGGAACATCACCTTATTCTGAAAAGCCTCAAAGAACTGCTGGAATTCATACACTTAGAGAAGAGGAAAGCCTTAGGGAGAAACTTGCATCACTCTCTAGGAAGGTTAAAGAGATAGACCATAGGAAAATCCATGAAATCCAAACTGTAGACCCTGTTTGCACAATCTGTGACAAACATGACCACAAAACAGACAACTGCCCAACCATTCCATCTATCAAGGATGTTCTTTTAGGAGGAACACCTGCTGAAGTCAATGCCCTAAACTTTCAAAAGCCCCAACACCCAAACACATTCAACCCAAGGTATAATGACCACCCAAGCTTCCGATGGAAAGATAACCAACAACCTAGCCAACCGCAAGGACAAACCCCTACCCTACACAAAATTTTCAAAACCATAACCAATTCCAACCACAACCAGTCCAATACCAATATCCTCCAGTCCATACCAACAACCCATCCAACAACCAAATTATCCCCCTGGGATTACCCAACCAACACAAGCCCCTTCCCAATCTGTCCTTCTCCCAATCCTTGAACAACTGTGAAAACAAATGGAAAGGATGAACTCAGAAGTCTCTTCCCTTAAACAAGAACTTCAAACCATCAAAACTGGAAAGGCACACATGCCCACACAGGCCATTCCACAACAATCATCAAGGGGAGAGACAAGTTGCACTCAAACAACTCATGAACAACTAAAGGTTGTGACAATTTTGAGAAGTGGGAAATCAATTGAGAAACCTGAACCAATAGTTCAAAAACCATATGAAGATTAAAACACTAATGAAAATTCAAATGAACCACATGATCAAACTGAAAAACATGATAACATTGTCAAAGAAACAACCCTTCAAAAAACAACCCCACAACCTGCACCATTTCCTCAATGCATGAGGGGGAAAACCAAGCCTGAATTGAGTGAAACATTGAGGGAAATATTCTCACAATTCAAGTTGAACATTCCACTCCTTGATGCAATTAAAACCATCCTTCATAATCAAAGTACCTTAAGGACTTGTGCACTTTTAAAAGAAAATTTTCACATAAAAACCAAGTCCTTTTGGCTGCTAATGTGAGTACCACCATTCAAGAGACCATTCCTCCTAAGTTGAAAGACCCGGGTTGCTCTTACATCAATGTTGAACTAGGAGAGAGAAAATTTGTCAAGGACTTATGTGACCTAGGTGCTAGTGTCAATCTCATCCCCTATACTGTGTACTACCAATTAGGCCTAGAAGAGCTCCAACCCACATCTGTCACACTTAAACTTGTTGATCGTAGTATTAGGGTTCCAAAGGGGATCTTAAAGGATGTTTTGGTAAAAGTTGAAAATTTCATTTACCCAGCTGACTTTATTGTTCTTAACAATCACCCAAGCTTGGGTCCTAGGGAGAAAACCCAAATTATCCTTGGTCGTCCCTTACTTGCAACAATCAACTCTATTATCTGAGTCTGAAATGGGAACATGACCATCACATTTGGAAACATGAGTCTAGACTTGAACATCTACAATGAAAACTCTCAAATTGGGGATGATGAAGAGATCCATGAGGTTAATTGGATATGTAGTGTTGATAGTGAACTCAAGGAACATCAAGGAATTACTGAAGGATGTTTAATTCAAGAAGAGATTGATTTTCTTTGTTCACATGAGGGAAATTTGTCTCCTTGGCTTGAATATCTTTCATATATCTCTATTGATGATTTTCTAGAATCACCAATCAATTATACCATTGGTAAAATCAATAACATTGAGTCCATACCCATTCATGAAACTACTCTAGCTAATTTAGTGGATGAAAATTCTTTTCACAAGGAACCAATTTTGTCAAGAAATCTGAACAAAGAAACTGAGTTCAATACAAAGTCTCATCCTTTTTTGGAAAGTGATAACCAATATGATCTTGAATTTAAGGTTTTACCTTCATCACTCAAGTATGCGTTCTTAGGGGACAATCAATCCTTTCCTGTTGTCATTTCTTCCTCTCTTGAAGCTGATCATGAGAGGATGCTTCTAGATGTCCTTAGGAGACACAAGAAATCCATTGGATGGACCCTATCTGATATTACTAGGATTATCCCACTTATTGGGACTCATAGAATTGTTCTAGAATCTGATTCAAAGCCATGTCGTCAACCTCAGCGGCGACTCAATCCTAATCTCATGGAAGTAGTGAGAAAAGAACTTTTGAAATTGTTAAAAGCTGGTATCATCTATCCTATAGCTGAGAGTGAGTGGGTTAGCCCAATCCATGTGGTTCCAAAGAAGGCTGGAATCACAGTAATAACCAATAAGGATGGAGAGATGCTTCCAACAAGGGTCAGTAGTGGATGGAGAGTATGTATTGACTATAGGAAACTCAACTCTTGTACCAAGAAAGACCATTTCCCCTTACCCTTTATTGATCAAGTCCTCGAGCGAGTGGTGGGTCATCAATTCTACTGCTTCCTAGATGGATTCTCAGGGTATAATCAAATAGAAGTCTCCTTAGAGGATCAAGTAAAAACAACCTTCACTTGTCCATTCGGCACTTTTTCCTTCAAGCGCATGCCCTTTGGATTATGTAATGCCCCTGGTACCTTCCAGCGGTGCATGATGGGAATCTTCTCAGACATGGTGGGGGATTGTTTAGAGGTTTTCATGGATGATTTCTCCATATTTGGGGATACTTTTGAGGGATGCCTTCTAAATGTTGAAAAGGTTTTGTCAAGGTGTGAGGATAAGAATATCATACTAAATTGGGAAAAATGCCATTTCATGGTATGGAAAGGACATGTTCTAGGTCATCTGGTATCTGATAGAGGGATTGAAGTTGATAAAGCTAAGTTTGACATCATTCGTCACCTTCCCTATCCTAAAACTGTTAAGGAAGTGAGGTCCTTATTAGGACATGCTGGTTTTTATAGAAGGTTCATTAGGAATTTCAGCTCTATTTCTCGACCACTTTGTGCTATATTGGTAAAAGATGCTCCATTTTTATGGACAGAAAGCTGTGAGGAATAATTCTCTACACTCAAGTCAACTCTTATATCTCCACCTATCATGCAATCTCCAAATTGGAAACTTCCTTTCGAGCTCATGTGTGATGCAAGTGACTTCGCTGTAGGAGCAGTATTAGGACAACGGTGTGAGAAAACTCCATGTGTTATTTCTTATGCAAGCAAATATTTAAATGATGCACAAATAAACTACACCACCACTGAGAAAGAGTTTCTTTCTATTGTCTTTGCCTTATAGAAATTCAGGTCTTATCTCTTAGGATCACCCATCATTGTCTTCACTGACCATTCAACTCTAAAATACCTTTTCCAAAAACAAGATGCCAAGGCTAGATTGATTAGGTGGGTCCTTCTTCTTCAAGAGTTCGATTTAACCATTAAGGATAAAAAGGGTGTTGAAAATGTTGTAGCTGATCACCTCTCTAGGATAGAATTCAAATACAACTCACACCACCTCTCTGTGTCTAATTCATTTCCTGATGAGAACCTCTATTCAGTGAGTGATTTCCCTTGGTATGCTGACATAACAAACCATTTGGTGACTGGTGATATTCCAAAATTCCTGGGGACCCAAGCTAAGAGGAAATTCCATTCTGATGTCAAACACTATGTGTTTGATGATCCTTACCTCTTCAAGTTCTGTCCTGATCAAATCATCAGGAGATGTGTTCTCGAGTCTGAGCAAGAGTCCATTCTAAAATTTTGTCATGGAGAGTCATGTGGAGGCCACTTTTCTACAAAGAAAACCACTTCAAAGGTTATCTAAAGTGGTTTCTACTGGCCGAGCCTCAATAAGGATTCCTTCCAATTCTGTAAAATTTGTCCTCAATGTCAGCAATTAGGATCCATTTCCAAAAGGAATCAAATGCCCCTCACTCCCATTCTGGTTGTTGAAATATTTTATTGTTGGGGAATTGATTTCATGGGACCCTTTCCAAACTCTAAGGGATACCTCTACATCCTCTTAGATGTTGATTATGTCTCAAAATGAGTTGAAGCCATTCCCACCAAGTCCAATGACCATCATGTTGTGATCTGATTTCTGAAAGAGCATATATTTTCTCGATTTGGAATTCCTAGGGCTATAATCAGTGATCGAGGAACCCATTTCTGTAATCACCCATTCTCTTTACTCATGTCTAAGTACGTAATTTCTCATAAAGTTTCCACTGCGTACCATCCTCAAACCAATGGTCAAGGTGAGTTAGAAAATAGGGAGATTAAGCAAATTCTTGAAAAAACTGTCAACCCCTCTAGGAAGGATTGGGCTAAGAAACTCTTGGATTCTCTTTGGGAATATCGTAAAACATTCAAAACCATCCTAGGAATGTCACCATATAGGTTGGTTTATGGAAAATCATGCCATTTACCTGTTAAAATTGAGCATAAGGAATTTTGGGCAATCAAAAAAATGAATTTTGACATTTCTTTAGCCGAAGAAAAGAGGAAATTAGATCTTAATGAACTTGAGGAACTTAGGATGGAGGCTTATGAAAATTCAAGGATAAATAAAGCTAGAGTTCAAGCCTACCAATCTAGGAATGTCAAAGTCAAACAATTTGAACTGGGAAAACCTGTGCTCTTGTATAGTTCAAAACTTTATTTACACCCGGGAAAGTTAAGGTCTAGATAGTCAGGTCCATTCATAGTGCATCATGTGTACCCCCATGGGGCAGTAGAGATTCAGGATCCCACAAGTGGTAACATTTTTTAGGTCAATGGTCATAGGTTAAAACCATTCATTGAATCATTCAATAAACAGGAAATAGAGGTTGATTTAATAGGGCCAACCTATGAACATGGAAAAAATTGATAGATTTAGGATCCATGTCGGGAAAATGACGTTAAACAAAAGCGCTGCATGGGAGGCAACCCGTGGTTTTCATGTTTTTAATCATTGTGAATCATATTTTGTTTCCTTCTTCTTCATTTTGTTATTTTTTTAAAAAAAATATATAGACTGTTGACCTGTTCTTCTTTTATGAGTAAGGATGGGTATGAAAGGGGAGCACTGTATTCATCCGTGTCACGCGGTGTGATCCCTGAGTAATACCTTACCCAGAAAATATAAAGAAGACAATGTATCATCAGTTTAATTTATTTTATTTTATGTTTTTTTAGGTATTTAAAAAAATTGATTGTTGACCTGTTCTTCTTTTATGAGTAAGGATGGGTATGAAAGGGGAGAACCGTATTCATCTATGTCACGTGGTGTGATCCCTGAGTAATACCTTACCCAGAAAATATAGATAAGACAATGTATCATTAGTTTATGTTATTTTTATGTTTTTTTAGGTTAAAAAAATACAAAAAAAATATTTATATTAAAAAAAATTAAAGGCATGTCATAGGTCATTGGGAAAAGTTGGGCACAATCGTCCAAGCCATTGGGAGACAAACCAGAACTGAAGGGAGACATGGGAATGCATTTTTAACATCAACCACCAGGTGACTTCATTCCATAATTTTCATTTTCAATGTCTTCATTGAACTTCTATCCTATCCCTTCTATGTTTCAATTCTTTAAACACTGGGGACAGTGTTATTCTAAGTTGGGGGGAGATGAAAATGTGTGGAAGGAAAAATGTCATTAACCTTGAACATGATAACACACATTACAAGCTCTGAAATTGGATATCAAATAATTTTGCATGCCTTGATTCTGATTTTAATGCAAGTTTATGTTCATGTGCATAGATATTAGAAAGTGCGGTTGTCCGATGTGATTTTTCACCGTTTATATTTTCATCCAATTATTAAAAAAAAACACAATGCACGTACTCTAGATTGTGGGGTTTTAGTTTGAGTTCTTGGGGACCCATAATAAATAGCATAGTATTGGCGATCATTTTAATTTTAACATGAGTATTCAAAAAAAAATCAATTGCGCGTATAGCAATGAATTGACCTAATGTGTGGCTTTCGACACTTGGGGATCGTGACTCCATAGTTGTCTGGCACAGAGTTGGGCATTTTATCTCTATTTGTGGTAATTTGAATTTGTTTTTTATTGAGTTAACTCGAGATGATGCCCGGGTATGTGAGCTTCACTTGGTGCCCTAAGGTCTTTGAGCCTGGGAGTCATCGGCAAAGTCTTGCTACATGGGTTGACTCGATTAAGTTAAATTTCAATTACCATGGCAAGATTGCAAAAAAAAAAAAAAAAAATCCACAAAAATCCACAAAAAAAAAACAAATAAAATAAAAAAATGAGTACTCATCTTATTATTAAAATTTGATTTCTCATAGCGCTTCCACCTTTTCTCCCTCGAATGAAAATGAACCCCCATGTCTATTGTGACGCACAACACTTCATCATGCTTAATTGAATTTGGATGAAATATGGCGATGAATTTGAACAAAGGAATGAGCTTAGACTTGAGATATGCCTATGGAAATAGCTTTTTTTAAATGATTTTTATGGGTTTCATAATTTTTTGGTATGAGATCTTTGGGTGAGAAATGTGTATTAAAATGTTTTTGGAAAAGGTCATTCGAATTTCATTTTTGTGAGATATATTTTTCTCGGGACTAGAAAAACTCAAGTTGGGGGGTGTGATTAGCCAATAAAAACACATATTTTGATTAAATTTTAATGGTATTAAATGTTCATTTTTGATCTTATGGGCCTGAGTTAGTGGATTTTAATTTTGAACATCCATTCTCATCATTTGTGCACTTCATGCCTAATATGCACCAATTTAGGCCCAATGTTTCATCTGATTTAAAAGAATGTAACTATCCATATTTTAATCTGATATTTTTGGAAATTGATATAAACTTAAATATGAACATTTTTCATTCAGGGATCAATGGAATATTCATAAAGGATGATGAGGATTTTTGGCGAAGAAATGAAATAATTCTGGAGAAGGCAGATTGGATATCATCCCATTGATTGGACTGTGGGACCCACAATATAGGCCCAATGAATCCCAAAATTTATTTAAGGATAGAAGAAATATAGGGGAACAAATCATTCTTCTGGATCCAGTGCTAATTAGTTTTACATGGTGGTGATTAAGGCGGCCCAAATTGAAGATGCAATTCTGGGCCAGATTCTGCGGCCCAGAAAAACAGCCCACTATATATATCATATCTCGCGAACGGATTATTATTTTGGGCTGAACATTTACAAGATGTTAGGGGACATCCTAGGATTCATTTAAGTATTCTATGGCCCACTCCAATTCGGCCTTCTAGATGGTTCTTTCGGCGCTTCTGTTCGGTGTAGAAAGCTGACTCCCACTTCGAGGCAAGAGTTGAAAAGTCTCTTATGCATTAAATGTCCACCCACCTTTCTCCAAAAAAATTAATTAAAGGCACATGGGATGATGGGATCTCGGGAAAAGGCTTCCAAAATTCCTATTTAAGGTAGTAGGGATGGAGGATTTGAGGATCTTGGTGCTTTCTTTTCATTGTAATGTTATTATGCCAATTTGCCTTTGTAATGTTCTTCCTTCTCATGTAAGTTGTTCGAATCAACTTAGTCTTCAATAAAAGTTCTTCTTATTCTCTTATTATATTCTTATTCATATCACCTTGATATCGTTTCCTCAAGGTGTGAAATTTTTCACACCAAACCTTGTGATTTTGTTCACACAACGGTAGAGTGATCGTTATTTTTGTTGTTTTTACTTCTTCAATTCCACCCTCGTAAGTCTACTTTCTGCTTCCGTTGAGAACTTGTCATCAATGGAGGGCTAGATATTTTATGGGTTGATCCAAGGGAGTAGCAAGGGGATGGATTTAATGTTATTTCTCACTCTATAAATGTTATTAATTTATTTTAATTGAGTTTCTTTCATTCAATGATTTTTATTCTTCCTCTTCCTTACTGAATTTATTCACCCCACTTTGATGTGCTAATTATATCCTTTACCTTGAAGTGCTCATGAAAATGATCCTACAAGTGTATAGGTTATTATAATGTGTTGTGAAGGTGTTTAATTAGTAAGTGATTAGGTTAGTTTGAATTCATTGCATGAATCCTTCTTGAGTTAATGAAATTAAAATCGTAAAAAAAAGGAATTCATTCAATCCACCCCGAGCAATAACCTGGGATCAACTCATTTCCTCATAATTTGAATTAACATAGATCTTTTAGTGCTATTTCAAAACCATATAAAATCAACCCAAGTTGGAAACTTCATATCCAAAAATCCATCTCTTTTTATTGAGTGTCTAAAGGTTCTTCTTAGGTCTCTAAGGATTCGACAACCCAAGCTGCACTACAAGCAACCGTTTGACCCTTAAAACTTGGGTAAATTTGGGCGAGACCAATCATTCCTCACCAAAAAATAAGAAGTTCTAGCTGGGAAAAGGCACATGTGGTGGTTTAAATATAAGAAGATCCACCCACCATTGGACTATGGATAACATCCGGTACTTCCCTTATAGAGGTAGTAAAAACCCAGGGCCCACTTGAGAGACTAAACCAAGATTTATCTTTATACTTATTTTATAGGTTTTTAAATTTCATTCTTAGGACTAGTTTACCATGAAAACCCACTCCCTATATCATTTTGATCTTTAATGAAATGGTCCTTGAGTTTTAATGATTGGTAATATTTTGTAGATCCATGATGGCACAAGGCAACTCCCAAACAATGGAGGAATATGAATAAAGATTCATGATAAAATGGAGTTAAATTTTAATATTTATCTTTTAAACTCCCTATATTTTTTTCTAAACCCTATTTTGAGCTTTCAACTAGAATTTTCATGCCCATACTTTGAATTTATGCTTTACTTGACTTATCTAGGACACATAAGTTTATTAGGAACCATATGATTCCATGTTTTTGATTTAAATGTTAATGATATTGAATGAGTAATGTGGAGAATTGAATTATTAGAGTAAATCATGAATATTGAAATGATGACTCGTGATTTGGGGTAATTGGTTGATTCATGTAAATGAAATTTCCTTTCCATTTTTAACACTTCGAATTTCTGAAATTCATGTGAATTGATTTGTTATTATTATTCATGTCATGAGTGATTGTCCCAAATCAAATGTCCCATTACTGATAGAATTTATAGAGAAAATATTTCCCATTTTATCGTAATCATATTTCTTGAGTGATCATGGGGAATGCCACCAACTAGAACTTTCATTGAAACTGATCAAAGCTACGAATATACAAAAACACATTTAATGATTGAGGAATCTTTTGATAAACCCTTATCCTTGAGACCACCTTATAAATTAATCCTCATTTAACCCATAAATACCATGAATGAACTTGTTAGGGATGGTCCATATTTCAAGCCATTTTTATCCATTCCTACCCCTCTTAGTATTTTTCATGATATTTTAAAGTTTAAGTACGGTGGTTGGGGAAGTCATGTTAAAAGGGATGAAATTAATTATAAGTAAAAAGTTTGGGGGTGATATTTGTGGGTATTGAGGAAGGTTTATGATTTATTAATTGTACCTTACTATTTTCCCTTCTTGAAAATAGAAATGGGTTGCGACTTGGATGAATAAAAAATAACCATTACTAGACTAATGATTTTTATAATTTGTGGTTAAGTGGTGGATGTGAGGTTCATTACAAGCATAAATTTCAAAAAAATATAAAAAATTAGTTTTAAAAAAAGTATAAAAGTAGATAAAAATTCAAGAAGGATCACATAATTAATTATAATTTCACTATTCATGACCTTACTTTGAGCTTGGAAAGTGGGAGTTGTTATTTTGAAGGGGAATTTCATTGATATTTTACTTTTGATATCATGATTTAAAATTTAAGAGATAAACATCCTCCTTTTAGATTTAAAATTTTAAACATCAATACCTACCAACCTTATGCCTTAGAGTCATTATAATCTCAATTGAAAAGCCCTCATGATTTCATGTGAATTTTGTCTTTAAAAAATGGAGAAAGTAGTTTCTTTACAAGCCTATGGAATAGGAGAATTTTCTCATGATATGAGAATAACTCTACTTTGTATCATGAGTGATAAGTGAAAGGATTAAAAAGTGAGGTAAATCATGATTTATAATGTTTAATAATAGTAAATTGAGGAACTTAAATGAATGAAAGAATAAGTTCCATAATTTTCAAATGGGAAAGTAAAAATACATGGATTGGTTGTTTCTTTGGAAAATTGAGAAATTAAATTAATATTTTATGTGGAACTTGGAAATTTGGTTTAACATTGACACTTATTTAATTTTATATATTGAAATTTAAATATTGGAAACATTGTGTTTCTATTTTATTCAATGTTAAGATTTAATGCATGATGACAAACATGGTTTAAGTGTGGGGGTATTTAACACACTCATAATTTCATGTAATTATTTAAACAATTTATGATAATATTGAATGTTTTTAATGAAAATACCCATGTATTTTAATGTTTATTCAAAATGTTGGGATTTAATATTAAATAATTAAAATGGATTAAAAGGAATAAAAATGTGAAATTTTAATAATTTTAACTTATTTGATGATTTTTGGTGGAATTATTTTAATTATTTATTTTTTAGGTGTTAAAAAATGGGCCAGTCCAAGGCTCATCCTCAACCATGGTCCACATGCCACATAGCCTTCCATAATGGGCCGACTGACCATACAACCCATAGGAGGTCCTGTCCGGGCAGTGAGGATGCATGGGTTGCGGGGAGGATCCCCTTGCAAGCATAGGTGGGATGAGGTCCGTGCGCCGACATGTGGTGGTTAAGTCCACTTGATGATATGAGGATATCCTTATCAGGGGTTTAATCCTGGTGGTGGTAGGAGTCATCTGACACAAGTGTGACTTCATTGTTAGATTAGTGCCACACCTTGTTACTTATACAAATTTTGAACTCTAACACACTCTAATACGGGACAACTATCCCATGACATTGTTCATAACTTACATAAATGATGTCATTCACACTTCAGTCGAACACACCCCCACTCAGACACAACCCACCACCATCCTCTACCACTTCCACGACATATCATCAGACCACCGCCGTATAAATCTCACAGAGAAACGCCATTGAAGTCCTGAGAGAGATCAGTATCGAGCTCAACTTCCACCAATTAAGCCCCAAATCACCTTGGATTGAATTTGGGACCTCAAATGAGCTCCATGGAGTCAATTTCAAAGCTTCATCTGGCCACTATAAAGGCTAAATGATTTGAGGAAATTCCACTACTATTGCACACATGCCTCCATGTTTAATTCCATACACACCATGTGAATGAGATGGAAGCCACATCAAAGTCTATTACACACTACAAAGATAAAGAGGAAAAATCTTTGGTTATTTAAAATGCTACCCATGTGGTTCTTGTGACATTTTAAAGATATTCATATTCAAAAAATTTAAATTAAGATACGGAATGTTTTTTTATGAAGGAAGAAGAAACCCTACCTTCATAAATAGAGGTGCGTTCGGCCACTACCAAAGGAGTTTACACCACCTTTGGAGAGTTTGGGTCCCACTACACCTACTTTGTTTACTATTTTTTTATTCTTAGATAATTTTAAATTCTATACTATAATTCATGAATTCGTTATGTTTTTATAAATTGTTTTAATCCACTATTTTCTCCTCATTTCATTCTACCTCTCTTCTCCTTCTTTTATTTATTATTTATTTTCTTTTTATTTTATTTCTCTCTTCCTTAGTTTCATTATGTTTCTATCTTTATGTTTTTATTTAAGTGTTTCTTTTTTTATGTCTCTTCTTCATTATTCCCCTCTTTTTTTTTTATTTTTGTAATTTTCTCTCTCTCTTTCTTCTTATTCTTATTTTTATTTTTATTCTATTATTCTCTCTTTCTTTCCACCAGTGTAATATCTTACCCTCAATAATGAGGGGATAAACTGAGACTTGGACTCAAGGGAGGTTAGGTGTTGTTTAATTCTATTCTTATATTCATAATGTTTTATTTTATGTTTGTGGTAGATGCGAGTGACATGCATGGGTGTGACAATTGTACACCATGACATGAAAATCAAGTATAATTCTATTCTTTTATTTTAATATTTTCCCTCCTTTTTGTTGGATAAAAGATCTTAATACAATGGAGTTGATCTATTCAATAGATGAAATGACATATGATGGATCCGGGTCCTGGAAGGTGTCACACTCTTGATCGAGGTGTTCCATCAACCTTGATTATAGGAGGAGGTGAAATTTAGATTTCTTAGGCATTCAAGATTTCACTTATAAATAAGAGAATAATAATTCAAGTGTGAGATTTCATAACTGGATTATCAAACTAAAATTTAAACAAATAAAGAAGAATAATTATGAAACCTGAAAGTGAACCTAAAGGGAAAGTGTTTTCTTTGTAATCTCATTTTATTGCATTGCATGGTAATTTTTAATTGCATGTCATTATATTATTTTAGAAAATAATCAAAACCCAAAAAAATATCACTATTTTAAAATAATAATAATAATAATAATAAAACAATAGTTCTTAGGTGAATTAGAATAATTAGGTGAGCAATTGTGAATCTCCTCAAGTGAGGTGACTCTGGTCATCCACTCCGCTACACTAGGATTACAATTAGAAATTTACATTTTCCACACCCTGCGACAGGTGTGCGTCAATCATTAAGTGTTATTAATCATATATAACATTGATTACCAATTTAATGAGTTTTAATTAATTTATATATATCTTTAAACATCATATTGTAGTCTTTATTTTAAGATAGATAAATTTAATTTAAAATAAAAATATTTAGAAAAGTATCATTCTTTGAAAAATAATTGTTTTACCATAGTAACTAATATTTACCTTAGTAACTTAATTTTATGTATAAAAATGAAATTGGACCCATTAACTAATTTGAAAATGATAATTAAAAATATTCAGATCATTTTATATGATTCAATTTATAAAAGAGATAAAAGTCAATTTTAATATAAGCACACATAACGCATAAAAACAATTTTAAGAAACATGTATCTTCTAAGAATAAAATAAATTTATTACATTCCTAGTAATAAGTATTGGATGAATGTTAACTTATTTTATTGTATATATTATCAATAACTTCCATTTAAACCATTATTTAACCATTATATAATAAACTTCATTACGCATGAAAATTCAATTTAAAAAAAATATATTTTTACATATAAAATGATTTTATTTGTTATTTAACTATACTAATTGAATTTTATCAATGAATTAGTATTTAAAAAATGAAATTTATTTTTTTTGTTTTATATATATTTCATAATTTAGTTACTTCTATATTTACCTGTCAATTCAACTACTACATTTTAATGGTTATATAATGTTTTGTGGTTCATTTTGGTTCGCTGTTGCATGTGACGCAAGCTATTGAATACATTAGGTTTTAAAAGGAAAATATATATATTTTAAAATCTTAGGGTGTTACACCCCCTTGAAAAATTTTATCCTCATAATTTTTATTATTACTCACTAAAAAATTAGTTAAAGGTATATAAAAGATAGAAATAACTTAGGACATATTTTCAAATGAGATGTCTAACTTAATATATTAGGTACTACTAGGGAACACATATTTTCCCTTTATCTTGTTGACTGATTACTTCATTTTACCTTAGAATTTAGTTTCTTTATGCCCTCCTTTTACACACATAAAACATCTCCTAGTTCCTTTGAGACGTTTTCCTTCGTGATTCTTCCCACATTTTTGACATGTAAAAAATTGAACATTCTTTCCTTCATCATCTTTATCACCTGAAATTTCATGAGAATATATCCTTATATTCTTTGGTGTGTTTGATAATTCAACTATTTTCACATTGTTAATCATAATCCTTGATAGTTTTTTTTCCAAACAATCTAGGGTCAAGCCCCTTTTTATTAAGAAAATAAAGGAAATCCACTTCTTTTTTCTAGGTTGAAAGGGAACCCATAACATAACCTATAGGACCAAAGGAAAAAAGTCCTTAAAACATGAGTGACCCAAAGGCCCAGTGTCCTGAAGGCCAAATACATGGTTAACCTTTTCATTTAAATCCTGCACCATGTCATTCCACAAGTTAAGCCACACCACCCCCCTTACATAGACATTGCACCCATGGTACTAGACATGATTGTTGTGTTTCCCCCCACCAAACCACTGAATCATGGTGGATTGATGCACCATGATAGGGAACCCCTCCATCCTAAAATGGTGTGTGGGAGGAAGACCAAATGATAGGTGTCATCACACCTATCTCTCTTTTGATATGCTCACCCAATGGTGCTTTTGTGGAACCCCACAACACCACTAACCCATTATACTACATAATTAGCCTAGTCCCACTATAGAAGAAACACATGAAAGGGAACCCATTCATCCCACAACAGAGGGAAAATGGATGGATGATAGGTTTCAATTCACCCATACCTTTTTAAAGGCCCCCCTAAAAGCACCAAATGTGTCGCCATTCTTGTGATGCCTACCAAATGCATCAAGATATAACCTAGTCTCACCACGCACATGCATTAACTATGAATGATAGACCGAAGGCCGAAATGTACTGAAGTCCCACAAGTCCAAACAAACCTATAATGTATCTCTATACTAAAAACAGAGAATATCCACCACTAGTTAGAGATCCCCCATATGAACGAGATCTACTTTCCACCCTGTACATCTGCATTGCTGGATGTCCAAAGTCATCAAGCCCACCACCTCCCTGAGAACATCCAATGCCGCCTTTCCAGATCCCATGGAGGCTAGGCGAGATGACCATCCAAGGGGGTCCGAGAAGACCAAGATCTACTGTAAGGCAGGGAGGAACATGGAAACAAGGTCAATGGGAATTAAGAGAGGGGGTAATGGAGAAATAATGACATGAGGAGTACCGAAAAAACATAGCCCATGAAGACTATTGAGAGAGGGAAAATCACAAGATATGATACCATAAGAACTCTAAAAGGAGACTCCCCACTAGATATCTCTTTGTAGGGGACAATCTTTATCATTGAGAAATCTACATATCCATGCCTCTAGGCCATCCCCATCATGTAAGGAAATCCTAGGTGGAGTTTCCTCAAGAATAGAGAGATCTTGAGAGTGATCTACTCATTGTCCATGAAATCCATTATAAGAATGATTTCTTTGGGATTTATCCATTACTAAAAACAAAAGGAGTTAACGTGAGTGATGACCAATTAAAATCATAAGAGAATTATTGTAAGATAAAAAATTCAACCTCAAAATGTCCCACTCTTTAAAATTATTACATCAACTTTCAGTATAACCTAAATCATTATTGGTTCAATCTAGGTTTATTTAGGTTGGGTTTTCTCATATTTCTTAACTCAATTCCTTAACATAATAAATCCTTAATAATGGCTTGTAAAGGGAATGTGATTAACTAAAGCATATCCCCTAAGAGTGTCTAGCTAGGTGTGAAGTATTTGGCCCACTCATCGTGCACCAGAGTGAAGATTGATTTGACACTCAACCATCCCTTTTCAGTGTGATTAACCCTAGGTTCATTTTTTCCACAGCCGCATCCACTTACTTGTATTTAAACATGAATTTAATTACTAGGATAACCACACAATGTTTTCTTTACCAAAATTTTGGGTTTTTATCCTATATTTATGCTTATCCCTTAAACTTATCACTTGTGTTTTCACTAAATTTCCCTTATCCAAATCCCAAAATATTTAATATCACCTTTAATTAACCTAAAGGGTTATCCATTCCTTTGAAATTATGATTGACCTTAACTTATCAAACCTTAAATTATCCTCAAATAACATCTTAACCTCTAAAGTTATCTAAAATACCCTCTAATACCAACTATAATTCCCAAAGGATGTGAAAATCTAATTACAATGAGCGAACTTGGGTCAAATTGACATGTCACATGAGATGGCCCGACATAAGGTGGAGATCAACCAAATATCCAAAAAGTCTCATGAATAACCAAAAAGGATGAAAACCAACAGAGTAAAATGCATAAGAAGAGTACACATCAATGAGACATACAACATAAAGACAAAAAGGCTAAACCTAAAAGTAAAATAAGACAAGAAAAAGTTGAGTCTCCAAGTGAAAATTCATCACCACCATCCTAAACCACTCTAAAGGTGATAACAACCAAGAGAAGCCACCATGACAAATGAAACTCTTTCCTTTACCTATAACCTGCAAAACCAAGGCTACAAGTGCCCAAATAAAAAATTAGGGTGTGACCACTATGCCTAATAGGATATCACTAAAGAATCTATACAAATTCTATCACCATGAAACCATTATTTATAGCTTTAAAACATAACTAATTTATAAATATATTTCCATATGAAAACCATTTTTTAAAGCTTCCTTTAGTTTTGTTTTAAAAAATTCCATATTCAAAGCCACTGGAATATGAAGATAAACAAGAATGAAAAATAGAGGGCAGTAACCATAAAAACCATATCCCAAAAGATATCAGGGTAAGAATATAAGGCATGGTACACAAAGGTAACCAAGATAATACAATCTGGTTTGAGAGTACCATATCCACAGGCCAAAAACCATAATATAAATATGTGAGTATATAGAACATGATATAAAAGTGAAACCAACATGTACAAATCATAACAGGCTCCATATTATGGGAATAAATAACTAATACCATAAGGAACACTAAACCAACAAGTAAATCCTAAGGATATCGAGTCCTGCAATAGCCTATCGATATTAGGCTACCCAATTTTCTACCACAGCCTCATGAGAACCTATAGAAAATCCCTAGTGGTGTTACACACACTAAGGTTTGTTTGTGTCTACACCCAAGGTTCCCAAATGTTCCCATGTTCCATGATTTCACAAAAATAATCCCAATTCATAATCATAATTAATAAAACATTTTCACAAGTGAAGTGTCACCACTCCCATACATTGAAAATTCACTTTAATATAAAAAAATTCATCAATATAATTTTCACAATTGAAGCATCACCACTCCCATGCTCTGAAAATCCTCTTCAAAATAAAAACAATTTATTAATATAATTTTCACAAGAGAATCATAACCACTACCATTATTTGAAAATCAATTTTAATTTTTTTTATTTTTTAGGATTTTTATCAAACACAAAAATTACACAAACTGTTTTTAGAGATAAATCCCTTTAATTTTTTTTTCAAATCATCTGAGATAGAATTTCATAAACTTTCCTCACATATTTCAAATTATAGAATTTAATAAATTCACCAAAAGGATTTAACAATAACACATAGTATTACATGGGTTAGAACCAATATATATAGACACCTACCATAGACATGGTTGATGGATTCCCGACACAAAAACCTCTAAGGCTTAATGAAAAAACAAACTCGATTACCCTTCTATTAATATCCCTTGAGAGAGAAAAAGAAAACGATCCAAGGAATCAAAACCCCTTTAATAGTAGAAAAATTCCCATAATTCTCCTCTATAGGATATCAAAAATTGAGGGTTTGGGTATTTTTAAATAAATATACCATACACTCTGGTTTTCATTATTAAAACCTCAAAATTAAATACACCTTTTCATTTAATATTTAAATCAGATCTTGAATGTGGAGCATTTAAAAACTCTCATAAAGGAGTTAAAATTATATAAATGAGCTAAAAGAAATAAATTACCATTATTTAAAACCTTTAAAATGGAAAATAGGTGTTTTAGGGTCGTTCAAGAGAATAAGAACATAAAATTTGTGTTTTTTTATTTTTCTCCCAAAAATAGTGCTGCGTATGGGTAACATGGATTTACCCTTACACAGTCCTTATGTGTCATGTAAGGGTACTGGGTTACCCTTATGAAACCCTTGGAAAGTTGGAGTTACCCTTACACAACTCTTCCATACCCTTAACCACCCTTAGGAAACTTAGGGTTACCCTTAACTATGGGCCAAGCTACCCTTACACAACCTTTGAAAATAGAATCCTACCCTTACACAACCCACACCATATTTATGTAGTTCCCTTGAAACCATTACAAAACATATGAAAATGGGATATTACCTCTACACAACTCACCCTACCATTACACAGTTCCCTTGGTACCTTTACTTAGCCTTTAAAAACTCAGGGTTACCCTTACACTATGGGGGTTTACCCTTACTTAAACTTAAAAAAATCTATGTTACCTTTACGTAGCATGACGAGGTCACCCTTATGAAACTAGGTTACTTTTACATAGCATGCTAGGGTTACCCTTATGCAACCTGGTTACCTTTATGCAGTGTATACAAAATTCTCCTCACCTTTACATAACTCATACAAATAGGCCCTTACTCTTACACAACCCATAGAAACTCCACCTTACCCTTAAGGAACTCATATAAACAAGGTTTTACCCTTACAAAAATATCAAAAAACACCTTGTGTAAGGGTATAAGGAACTTACCTTTATATAGGCCCTATGACACACATAAGGGTAAAAATTAAATGATTTTTTTGATTTCCACATAAAAAACTTAAAAATTAAAACTAAAAAATGTTTTAAATTATTATAATTTTGAGATTGTTATAAAAATGAGGGTGCTAAAATTATCCCCACAATAAATTATTTCTACCCTCCCAAAAAGGTAAATATTTTAAATTTGTATAAATAATAATTCCTATTCCCACATCATGTGGTTAACTTATCTGCACTACCATAATACACAAATTAAAGAGATTTTTTTACCAAACAATACCTTATCTTGGATATCCATAATATAAACCAACTACAAAAATCTCAAGATGTTAGGTTTAAGATCAACATCCTCTTATTTAAACACAAGGAGATGGTTCTGTAGATACCTCCTCTATTGGGAAACATACAACACTTCATGAACCAATGTAGAGTGAGATAGTAAGTACAACCGATTAGCCACCTTTACAAGATGTTCGATTTTCTTGAAAGGGATCAATAAACCTCGATGTCGACTTCCTTGCTCACTGAATGATGATATCCTAAACTAAATGAGATTTAGTGAGAGATACCTGATCAATCACCCTAGACTACAATGAATAAGAATGGTAAGTTTTATAACATCCTAGGTGTCTTAGAATTGCAACCAAACTTTACCGAGATAACCACACCTTCCCTATAACCCATAAACAAGAATCAGTCCTTATAGAGACTATTCACCTATCCTTTCACAATATTAATAAGATTCACATGGCCACCCATATGAAACTTTAGACCATGTCTCCTTAATCACATAATAGGGTGGATATGAAACCAAAAAGACCAAAAAACAAGCACACCATGGATCTTCAAAACCCCTTGAATATAAAGTTCAAGCATTTTCTAACATAACCTTATACTTGGTAGTAAAGGTACAAGACAACTTTATGAATAAATTTATGATTACTTGAATTGCATCTCCTTATCTACTAGGAATCCGTGGCGGTCCAATTATAAAGTCCATGGATTCTTTATCTATTTCCATAATGGAATGGATAAGGATACACCAAACTGGTAGGTCTGTGGTAATCTAATCTACTTTAATAACAAGCATGACATCATGATATAAAGTCTGTAATTGTCCGACCCACTCTAGTCACCAACATTGATGTATCTAATCATGATACATCCTATTATCCCAAGAGTGCATAGAATAACTATACCCAAGTTCATGATATGTAAACTCCTATTCTCAGATCAACCAGAAGAACCAACTTTCTCACCATCTGAGTACACAAGAACATTAGAGCCTCAATGTATGAACCCAATTCTTCTTTGAGGTACAAATCTTGTGTTTTTCATCAAATCTCCATTTAATTGATTAAATGTGGCCTAATGTGGATTCTTGTTGAGGTCATAGAGGGATTGGGGTCATCCGAGGATGGTTTGGATCCCGGAACTAAACTTTGGGGTGTTTTTGGCCTAGAACATAGTTAGTGAAACAGTGCGGGGTAGGCTGCATGGTTTGACTAAACCATGTAGGGCTGACTAGTGGGGGCTTATAGGCTGCATAGTTTGGGTAAACTATGCGGGTTGAGCTGCACGACCATGTGTCTAGGTCTGCGTATTTAGCAAACTTTGACAGAGGATTTTAGCATAGTTTGTGCATGGTTTATAAACCGTGTAGGGGTAACTATGCACTGTGCTCCAAACCTATAGGGAACCATGCAGATAAACCATGAAACCCCTACTATGTTTGGAATTTTATAATTTTTAATTAATTTAAAATCATTTTAAAACCTTATTTAGGTTCATTCTTCATTCACACGTTAGAGGGGAACCATGGAAAATCTCTCAAGCTTGACTAAGTTGGTTTTCAGATCTCTTCTTCATCTGATCTATGATTTGAATGTGGTTTATCACATTAGATCCATAACGACAAGACATTAATTATTTTTTATCCTTTATTTATT
The DNA here is from genome assembly GCA_963277665.1 of Viscum album. NCBI lineage: Eukaryota > Viridiplantae > Streptophyta > Magnoliopsida > Santalales > Viscaceae > Viscum > Viscum album. The sequence goes on along the minus strand of OY728141.1, from coordinate 508,443,431 downwards.
CTTCTATATATCGACTGTTCTATTTGGATTTAGGATAATATGCCCTAATTTCTCATTCTTTGTATGTTCTTCAGATTTCTTCCAAACTAGGATGAATTAGAGCTTGATATTGGACAGGCTATCAAGAACAATCTTAAGGCAGGTGGTCATGTGGTTTTCGTTAAAAGTCAGATTGTTTATATGTGTTGGAGTGTTGCACGCCCATTTTTGGTGCATCACCTTAAATTTAATCCACTAAGACTACGGGCCTTGTAAGGGTTCCTCCTCATCCACTAAAAGAGGGGTTATCAAAAAATCAATAAAAAGATAGCCTTTGGGACATTCGGGAAAATAGGTGTGATTATGAATGTTATAGGTTGTATACCTTGAATAAGGACCACCCCATGAGTGATTTTCCTTGAATAAACCTTTATAGATTTTGGCCTTGGATGCCTATGAGGCATGCCCGTTTTCCCCATGTCATGGGATTCCAAAATATGAATTGTCCTATGAATTAAATTGAAATGTTGATAGATTGTAATTGAACTAGTTAAGGGGTATGGGATGGATGACTTTCCCCTTTACCCATGTATTCCATTTATTACTTAATCATGCTTTCTTTGTAATGCCTTACCCATGTGAGTTATATTATAACTAATCCATGAGATAGCTTGATAGTCTTGTTAGGCTTGTTATGCTAAAAATGGCCATGTGAGTATTTGAAGATGATCCCTTAAGCTTTCCCTTGTTTTTAAATTTCCTTAAAAGGAATGAATTTCACTTTTAATGATTTGACCATGTGATTTATAGAATAAACAAGCCTTGTAGTAGCTTTTTATGCCTTTGAACCATCTTATAAAAAATATACCCACGTGAGTAAATGAGATGCCAAGCCTTATGAGGTTATCCAATGCTTGAGTCACCCATTGAGGTGATATTGATAGTAGATGCTCTTGGTTTTGACCCTGACATGTCTAATGAAATGTTTAAATGAAATGGAATTGATTAAATGATAAATAACCTTGGGTGATAAATGGATTCAATTTAGAATTCCATGGACAGACTCACATGACTATTGACCTTTATACCTTGGGTGACACATGGATCCACTCTAGGATTCCATAGACAGACTCAATGGTTAATATTATATTATCATGAGTGATACATGGATCCAAACGAGGTATGTAATGAATAGACTCATTGAGGCTAGAATTATATGTCTAGTGATGCATGGATTCTTATTATAATTCCATGGACATACTCAAAGGGAATTTGAATATTATGGAAAGGGTGATACTCAAGCTTACATTGAGGAGCACTGAGGACAGACTCGATTGGATGGGATGTTATACCTCACCTAGAGCGATACCAGGTTCTTGAGAGGTTCTCTAGGGATGGGATTGTATTTTTTTGGTTGAAGTTGCACCTATAGTGACACTTGAACTCCAACTTAGGAATGTCAAGGATGGGATCAGGTTCTAAATTGAATTGTAAATGAATGAATTATGACGTGTCTACCAAGCCAAAGCACAAGCTTTAATTCAGTCTTCACTTGTACTTATTTAGATGGCCTTCTGAGGCATCTATTGTGCTACCAGTTATACGAGGGATTCTGGGATCGAGTTGGGTCTCAAGACCTATAAATTTCAACATAATTGAAATGTTAAATGAATGCAAATGAAAACTATAGCATGTAGGATGTTTAATTTTGAGTTCTTCCTTAATTATTGCTTTCATTATTGTACACCGACTGCTATATATATTCATTGACTGATCGACACAGACCATGGATGGTTACCTACTAGGATTTAGTCTCACACCCTGTTTGGGTCATGATTTTGGGCCTAAACAGATTATATGATTGTAGGAGTCGATAAGGGAAAGTGCCCTCCTACAGGTACTTGATATGCTTCTTAGGAGTTGGAGAGCATGAGACCAAGATGAGTCTTGCAATGCTACTAGGAGTCTTTTAGCCTTTTTTTAATTTTGTTACATGGATTGTAAAACTTCCTTATTTTCTTTTTTTAGCTATTTTTATTATAAACATGTGAAATATACCATCATCTTTTATATGATATGATTTCTGGATTGATTATATTATCAGTCTTCTACTATTTACTTATGTTGTATGGTTTACTACTTACTCTATTTTTATCTATTATTGACATTCTGCTAGGTTACACTCTAATAATGAGGTCATAGTCTCCCCATGGACTCACCTAGGACCTCATTGTTAGTCATAAGCCTCTGGAATTTGGGGAGATGTGCTTGAGGCTATGTGACCCACCAGGCTCGGGGCACCATTTAGTGTCATCCGGGTTCAAGATGTTACAAAGTGGTATCAAAGGATTTATTTTTCTAGTTTTATTTAATATTTGGTGATAGTAGAAAAGGGTAGGAAGGGATAGGAATTTAGTAATGAGTCATGCCCAGGAGTAGCTACCCCGTGTATAGGGAAAATCTAAATTTCCTCGAATAAAAATTATTATATTCTAGATTTTTGGAATTATAGTTGATTTGATTCCACCGTTGGGTGATACACTTGATTTATGCTGTTATTATTTATATGATTTTGGGTTCTATTATGTTTCAACCTGATGAGATGAGGGTATTCCATATCATGAATCATATAGGCACATGTTATATTTCACATGGCATGCCATTTAGAATGCATTACCGATTGCATGCTATTGTGATAGATTCCGTGATAAATATGCCTACTATTGTGTTAGGTGTATTGTGATATATTATGTTGTGAAACAAATAGATACCAAGATTTGGTCCCTGAGGTGTATGGGCCCTCTTGGATTAGAATTTGGTGGATCATGGTTCATCCTTAAAGTGGAACATGTTATGATGTGTCATAGGTGGATTCCAAACTTTGATTCTTGGGGAGTATTTTCCCCCAAAGACCAAAATTCGGCGTACCATTGGTTTAACCTTCTAAAAGGGATGTGATAAACTTAAAATGAGTATCAATTTAGTAAATGTGAATGTGAACTTGGTTTAAAATCAAATGAATATAAAAGCAATTGAAAATAAAATGAATTGTGGTAGAGAACTTGACCAAACCCGACCCTAGTAGTGGGATTTTGGTAGTGTCTCACTTGTTTGACACCTAGAACTAACCCATGGGGTAGGCAGAGTGGTGAGTTCTTATAGAGGAAGGTTTCTATATATCTTGTTAGATATATGTACTTTTGATCTGTGAACTCTTTAATGATCATAAACTGAGGCGTTTATTTGGCATTGTAGATCCATGCCACTACAACGACCTCTAGCTTTACGCTTGGAGGGTGGTGATGATCACACTCCGGAGGTGGTAGGCCATGGGCTACCAGTGGATCCTCTAGTAGTTCTAGCTGCGACACCAACTATTATATCAGAAATAGGTGCTAAGGTATATTTCCATGAAATCTTTTTTCGATTCATGTAGACCATTTAGGGAGCACCATGACCTACCCCGACTATGGTAGAGTTGATGTGTGAGTTTTAGAAATAGCATTCACCCACGTTTTCAGGGGATGGCAGAACATAGGCTGTGAAGTTATGGCTCAATGCCATGCTATCTATCTTAGAGCACTTAGAGATGCCTCCTAAAAGGAGGTTAAATCTTGTTACGTACATGCTGTGTGATTCCATCAAGAGATGATGAGATGTCATCACTTAGACTGATCATCACTAGGAGATGGCCTGGATGGAGTTTCATACAAACTTGTATGATTACTTATATCTCGATACACCGAGAGATGATAGAGCCTAGGAGTACTTGCATCTGGATTAGGGTGCGCTATCAACCATGGACTATTCGGTCTGTTTTATTGAGCTCTAGTGATTTTCACCTATTCTAATGGGTGATGAGTTATCAAAAGCTAAGCGATTGGAGGATGGTCTCAGATACAAAATTAGATCATAGTTGAATGTCTTCCTACCGACTACTATATCTGGGATAGTGAACCAGGCACTGGTCATAGAGCATAACCTGAGGGAATATGGTGGTGAGATCTAGGGTAGTTCAGCACCTAGGTCTGGTACTGCATCGACTAGTAGTAGGAATCATAATCTGGAGCTTCCACATAGTGATACTAGTAGTGATAACATCTCTTCAAGTAGTCAAGTGAGGGTTACCAGTGCAGTAGGTTGGGACATATGAGGACATAGTGTATGAAGGATCCCGTCGAGTGTCGATCTTGTGGCAATATGAGCCATCTAAATTGATTCTATAGAACATTTCCACCAGTAGACAGTGAGAGAGGGTATTCACCAACTCCACATTCAGAAGCATAGTTAGGAGCTTCTCACCAAAAAGGGAGATGGGGTACGTCAGTCTGATCAGGCCGTGGTGATGGTTATGGCCATGGTAGCCAAACCTTAGGTTCATAGTGACAGCAGGGTGGATCAACTTAGGGTATCTAGGTAGTGTCATAGGGCTGCAGTACATTCCAGACATATATAGTACAACTAACCCAGCAGGAGCAGGATCTTAGACCTTATACTGTTAGAGGTACTATTCTAGTAGCCTCTGTTATAGCTTCTACACTTTTTGATATAGGTGATTCAAATATCTTTATATTTGTGGTCATTGTAGAGATAATTAGGCTCTGTTTTTTTTACTTCTAATGTCATGATAATGCTAGGAAATCTGTTAGGGATTAGGACGAATGGTGTGTATTAGTGCAGGAAGTTCCCCATTGAGGTTGGTGTGTGTTAATTTGTACGATACTTTTGCATCCTCAAGATGACAGTATTCAATGTCATTCTTGGGATTAAATGGTTGGATCCTTTTCAAGATTTCATAGATTATTATTGCCACAGGGTGAGTTTTACATCACCAGAGGGTGGGGAGTTCATTCACAAGGGTGAATGGGATGTCCAGGTGAGCCGAGATGGACCTGAACATTGTGGGCTGGGCGGGATGACAAACCAGATTGTGAGTTTATATCTAGATGATCAGGGAACACATTAGACCAGTTCCCTCCATTGGTTGATCATTCTAGGGACGTCTTTCTAGATGACTTCTTAGGATTACCTCCGGTGAGAGAGGTAGAGTTCTCTATTGAGCTAGTTTCAGGAGCTGCACTGATATCCATTCCATATTAAAGGATAGATACGATGGATTTTAAATATCTCAAGAGGTAGATAGAGGATTTAAAGGCAAAGGGTTTTATCTGACCCAATACTTCTCCATGGGGTTTTCTGGTCCTTTTTGCGAAAAAGGTGGATGTTATGCTTAGGCTATGTGTGGATTACCAGAAATTGAACCAGTTGACGGTTAAGAACTGGTATCCTCTACCATAGATAAATGATATCTTAGATCATCTTTGTGGAGATCAGGTATTCTCAAACATTGATTTGAGACCTGGTTATCATTAGGTGTGTGTTAGACTATTAGACGTACCTTGCATAGCCTTTAGGAGTAGGTATAGTCTATATGAGTATTTGGTTATGCCATTTGGTATCACAAATGTGCTAACAGTCTTCATGGAACTGATGAACCGAGTGTTCCATACTTATCTCAATTTGTTTGTTGTGGTTTTCGTGTATGTCATCTTGGTGTATCCTCACAATTGAAAAAACCATTCCAAACATCTTGAGATCGTTTTGAATACACTAAGAGAGCATCAGTTATATGATAATATCACAAAGTGACACTTCTAGATGGATAAAATTCACTTCTTGGGTCACGTCATCTTAGAGAAAAGAGTATCAGTGGACCTAGAGAAGGTGATAGTTGTAGTTATCGAGGAGCATACCAAGAATGTATTTTAGGTTAAGAGTTTCTTAGGGATGGCTGGTTACTATAGACATTTCATACAGGACTTCTCACACTTAGTAGTGTCATTGACAAGATTGACTAAGAAGGGTGTGAATTATGTAGGGTCATATTCCTATGAGATGACCTTTCATGAGTTGAAAGGGAGATTGAATTTGGCATCGATATTGATTTTCCAGAGCCAGGAAGGAGTTACATTATATACTATGATGCATCAGATATCAGGCTGGGAGTAGTTCTTATGCAGGGGGACCGAGTCATTGCATACAGGTCTTGGTAGTTGAGACCACACAAGAGGAACTACCTGACACATGATCTAAAGTTATCTATGGTTGTTCACACTTTGTTCTATTGGAGACATTATTTACTAGTAGAGAATTTTATGGTGTTCATGGACCATAAAATCCTCAAGTATATATTTACACAGCGTGATCAGAATCTAAGGCAGCGAAGGTGGGTTGAATACCTCTAGTATTTTGACTTCAATCTTTCCAACATTCCTGGTAAAGGAAATGTAGTGTCTAATGAACTAAGTAGTAGGAATTAGATATAGATAGTGCAACAGGAAAATAGTGAGTGGAAACTTATGGAATTATTCTCTGAGATTCACTTAGAGGTGCACGATAGTTAGGGGAAGACATTTATATCATCCTTATTTGTTACCTCTACCCTTATGGATAGAGTGAGGATGAGATAACTATCAGACTCTAAAGGCCTAGTTCTATGGGAGAGTGTGTAAGGTGAGGAACCTCCTCCTAGATGGACTGTAGGAGAGGATGAGGTCCTGCGAGTACATAGCTGCGTGTGGGTCTCTTCAGACATGTGTGAGGATCTATTGTAGGATTTTCATGCTTAATATTGGGAAGTGAATCATGGTGTTACCAATATGTATCATGGTTTACATCATCAATTTTTGTGTCCAATCATGAAAAGAGATGTAATTGGTTTTTTCATGAGATGTTCCACTTTCCAGTAGGTCAAGATGGAATACTAGTGACTAGCTGAACTTTTACAGCAGCTACCCATTCCTGAGTGGAAATGGAATGACATTGCAATGGATTTTATGACAGGTTTACCAAGGTTACCTCGAGGTAATGATGATTTATGGGTTTTTTTGACAGGCTCATGAAGGTTTCACATTTCCTACCGATCAAGGAAACCTTCAGTGTTAATGAGCTTGGGAGGTTGTACATCTGTGAGATTGTATGACTACATGGGGTCCTGTATTTTATCATTTCATTTAGGGATGACCAGTTTACTTCTCTATTCTAGAAAGGGATATAGAGGGAACTGGGTACATAGGTTCTTATGAGCATGGAATACCACCCCTAGACAAATGGTCAGTCAGAGCGAATGATTTAGGTGCTTGAGGACATGCTGTGGGAATGCATACTGGATTTTGGGGTCTCTTGGGAGAGGCATATACCCTGGTTGAGTTCACCTACAACAATATCTTTTAGGATACTATTTATATAGCTCCATATGAGTCTTTCTACGGTAGGACATATCGATCACCTCTGTGTTGGCTGGAGGTAGGATAGGCAGCTATGCTGGGACCTCATCTTGCCTAAGAGATCATAGAATAGGTGAAGTTGATTCAGAAGAAGATGGATACTATGAAGTCTCGTAAAAAATATTATACCAATTGTTGTAGATGACATCTAGAGTTCTATGTTAGAGATCAAGTTTTCCTATGTGTTTCACTGATGTTGGGATACAAGAGGATCATGATATAGGGTAAGATTTTTCCTAGATACGTTGGGTCGTTCGAGATTCAGGAGAGAGTCGGGCTGGTAGCCTATCAGTTGCAGTTACCTCATAGGTACCGGGCTATGCATTAAGTATTCCTTGTTTCTCAGCTTTGATGTTGCTATTCAAACCCATCTCATGCTTTTTAGCCTAAGGATTTTGAGTTACATGTAGATACGTCCTTTGAGGAGTATCCTATATGAATTATGGATTGTAGAATGGAGATTATCCAAGGATGGTCTGTTCCTTTAGTAAGGGTGCTATGGAAGCATGAACGAGTATAGGAAAAAACTTGGGAGAGGGAGGCCGATGTACAATCATAGTGACCAAAGTTGTTCTCAGATATTGCTTCATCACCCTTGGAAGGGAAATTCAGGGATGAATTTCTTTAAGGGGGGAAGTTTGTAAGAACCCAGTTCTTCTTTAAGGTACAGATCTTGTGTTTTCCATAAATTCTTAGTTTAACTACTTAAATGTGGAATAATTTGGATGCCTGTTGAGTTAATAGAGGTATTGGGGTCATCTGGGGCTGGTTCGGAGCCCGTAACCCAACTTTGGGGTGTTTTTGCCCTGGCACATGGTTAGTAGAAATTGTGTGGGGTAGGATGCATGGTTTAACTAAACTGTGTGAGTTTGGATAGTGGGGGATTACAAGTCACATGGTTTGGGTAAACTGTGTGGGTTGAGCCGCACGACCGTGCGGTTAGGTCTGCATTTTTAGAAGACTTTGATAGAGGCTTTTAGCACATGTGCACAGTTTATAAACCATGTGGGGGTAACCATGCTCTATGACCCAAACCTACAGGGAACCATGCAGATAAACCATGACACCCCTACTGTGTTTGAAATTTTATAATTTTTAATTAGTTTAAAAATTATTTTAAAACCTTATTTAGGTTCATTCTTCATTCTCATAGTATAGGGAAACCATGTAAAATCTCTCAAGCTTGACTAAGATTGGTTTTCATATATCTTCTCCATCCAATCTCCGATTTTGAACACGGTTCATCTCCTTAGATCTATAATATTAAGGCATTAATTCCTTTTTATCCTTTCTTGATTATTATAGATATCAAATATTCTATTTGGATTTAGGATCATATGCCCTAATTTCTCATTCTTCATCCATTCTTCAGATTTCTTCCAAACTAGGATGAATTAGATCTTTATACTGGATGAACTATCAAGCACGAGCCTAAAGTAGGTGGTCATGTGATTTTCATTGAAAGTCAGATCATTTATATGTGATGGAATTTCACACTACCATTTTTAGGGCATTACCTTAAATTTATTTGAACCCTGTTATTGCCTATCGCGATTTAGGTAATTTAATAGGTGTGATTATGCATGTTATAGGTTGTATACCATGAATAAGGGCCGCCCCATGGGTGAGTTTCCTTGAATGAACCTTTATGGATTTTGGCCTTGGATGCCTATGAGGAATGCCCTTTTTCCCCATGTCATGGGATGTAAAAATATGAATTGGCTTGTGAATTAAATTTAAATCTTGATAGATTGTAATTGAACTAATTAAGGGGTATGGGATGGATGAATTTCCCCTTTACCCATGTATTCCATTGCTTACTTAAGCATGTTTTCTTTGTAATGCCTTTCTCATGTGAGTTATATTATAACTAAGCCATGAGATAACTTCATAGGCTTGTTAGGATTGTTAGGATTGTTATGATAAAAATGGACATGTGAGTATTTGAAGGCGATCCCTTGATCTTGGACTTGTTTTGAAATTTCCTTAAAAGGAATCAATTTCACTTTTCATGATTTTTACATGTGAGTTATAGGATAACCAAGCCTTGTAGTAGCTTGTTATGACTTTGAACTATGTTATACAAAATATCCCCATGTGAATAAATGAGAGGATAATCCTTATGAGGTTGTACAATGCTTGAGTCACCCCCTTGAGGTGAGATTAATACTAGATGCTATTGGTTTTAACCCTGGGATGTCTAATGAAATGCTTAAATTAAATGGAATTGATTAAATGATAAATAGACATGGGTGATACATGGATTCAATTTTGAATTACATGGATGGACTCATGTGACTATTAACCTTTATACATTGGGTGACACATGGATCCACTCTGGGATGCCATGGAAAAACTCAATAGTTAATATTATATTGTCATGAGTGATACATGGATACAAATGAGGGATGCAATGAAAATAATCATTGAGGCTAGAATTAAATGCCGAGTGATACATGGATTATTATGAAAATTCCATGGACAAACTCAAAGGGAATTTGACTATTATTCCAAGGGTGATACTCGAGCTTATATTGAGGAGCACTGAGGATGGACTCAATTGGCTGGGATGTTATACCTCACCTAGAGTGATACCGGGTTCCTAATAGGTTCTCCAGGGACGAGTTTGTAGGGTATTGGTTGAAATTGAACCTGAAGTTACACTTGAATTCCAACTTAGAAATGTCAAGGACAAGCTCAGGTTCTGAATTAAATTATAAATGAATGACTTATGATGCATCTACCAAGCCAAAACACAATCTTGGATTTGATCTTCACTTTTAATTATTTAGATGGCCTTCTGAGGCATCTATTATGCTACCATTTATACGGGGTATGACAGGCTCAAGACGGGTCTCAAAACTTATAAATTTCAACATAATTGAAATGTTAAATGATTGAAATGAAAACCAAATAATGTAGGATGTTTAATTTTGAGTTCTTCCTTGATTACTACTTTTCTTATTGTACACTACCTACTATATATATTCACTGACTAATTAGCACAAACCTTAGGTGTGTTCCTACTAGGATTTAGTCTCACACCCTATTTGTGTCATGTTTTTGGGCCTAAATAGATTATATGATTGTAGGAGTCGATAAGGGAAAGCGCCCTCATACATTTACTTGATATGCTTCTTAGGATTAGGAGAGAATGGGACCAAGATGAGGATTATGGTGCTACTGGGAGTCTTTTTTCCTTTTTTTTAATTTTTTTATATGGATTGTACATCTGCCTTGTATTCTTGTTTTGGTTGTTTTATTAGAAACATGTGACATAAATCATCATCTTGTATATGATATGATTTCTGGATTGATTGTAATATTAGTCTTACACTATTTACTTCCGTTGTATGGTTTACTGCTTCTGTTGTTTGTATTTGTTATTAACATTTTGGTGTGCTACACTATGTTAATGAGGGCATAGTCTCCCCACAGACTCACCCAGGACCTCGCTGCTAGTTGGTAGCATTTGGAGTTTGGGGAGATGCACTTGAGGCCATATGACCCATTGGGCTCGGGGCACTGTTCAGTAGAATCTAGGCCTGGGATGTTACACTCAAACACGACCATGTGCATTTCTGCAAAACATTTATCAAAGGATACCTACTCCTTTGATTCATCACAACCTATGTTGGTAAAACCTTTCTCAAATCATCTATGACCATACCTCCTTTCCCAAGAGTTTACCCAAAATTGAAATCAATGATATGAAATCACTTAACCCAAAATTTTTATCATATGATCATATTACTTTAGGTAAAAGTACATTTTAGACACATATAACATGAATATATCATAAAATTCTATTTGAGGTGGTAGTGTCACTATGTCCTGAGAGCATGTCCAACTATTATCAACTCAAGGTCATGGTGAGATAGATTCTAACCATAAAGGAATAATTACTGAAAGCCTTAAGTCATCACCCATTTTTTGACATCAAGATATATCCCAACTCCAAGATTGAGTCTTCATAGTGACATAGACGAAACCCAACTAATATTAGCATGAACCAACATTGGAGATAAAACTAACCTCACTCCCAACATTACAAAGGGGTCCTAGGTTCTAGATTTCCCAACACAAGGCTCTAAGGAAAATAGTGACCTAACAAATGTATCTCCACCATTTAGATTCAATCTAAAATGTCTCAATAACAAGCAATTACACGAACATAAGAGATCATAAACAAGAAAATTGAGGTTTTGATTTTCAAACAATGAAAACCCCTAAGATATCCACTCTTAACTAAGGGAAAAAATTACTATCACAGGGTGAAACCAACCAAGGGAAAAGAAGATCAATCCTATGAAAAGGCACCATCCCCAAGAAACTTCCAAAATATCAATCTCAAAGATCATTAGGAAGGCACAATATAGAATATTAGATCCACCACATCCCACATAACTAGGAGACAGTTCAAACAAACACATGTCTCACTAAGAAACAACATGGATCTAGTATTGGGTTATGAAAATACAACTAAGGTAAATCAAGTTTAGAAATCTCAACCCAGTGGTCCCCACTATCCAATTGATGATAAAATATCACCAATGGATCTCTTGGCCAAACCGACCATGAAACTAAATCCTGTTAACCATGAAGATACCCATGGTTCACCAAGTCTAGGGAACCAAGCCTGAACCCATTGAATAAATTTATCCACAAATCTATCCCATGGAAAAAAGTTCATAGAGTGAAATGAAACAATGAGGTATAAAGAGAAATGGGATGACCATTGATCTTAATGAAGTAACCCAAGGAAGATATTGAAGATCACACCTCAACATGGCTATCCAAAAACCACAAATACTCTTAAACTAGAGAGTGCGAACTCAAAGGGATCAATATAAAAATAATGGGATATACCAAAGATTACAATATCCCTAAGTAATATAAGAAAACTAGGAAATCTGGTCCTTAAATATCCATATAAACAACTAAATTTATAAGGTCCTTTGGTCGGTCCACAAGAGGGAATCATCTTGATTTACCTAAAGAACTTAAATAATTCGAACATTAATTGGGAATAAAACTCTCACCATCCTATTCAAAGTTTAGATAAGAATAAAGAGATGAGGGAAAAGGTTTTCTCTCATGGAAAGCATCACACTCCAACTCAAGACCTCTTCGAAATACTCACTCAAACCACACAAGAGGTGAAATACATATTGTATTATATTTTAGAGAACATTAGATAACCCCTACACACAAGAAAGGGCTAGGCCATACATACAATTCATCAAAGAAAGTAAACACTTTTAGATAGGTTTTAAAACAAACCCACACAAGGAGTATAAATTTATTTCAAAAACTATTTATTTCAAAATCCTATAAACATAACTTGAAAAGGAGTTTTATAATTAATCAGTTTAAAAAGTAAACATATTTCATTACCTTAGAAAATGTTTTAAAAATAGAAGCATTTAAAAAATCCATAATTACAAGATAAAGCATTATACCCTTTTTAATCCAAAACATTAAAAAAGATCTATTTTCATCTTGAATTACATTATCCATGATTGAAGTTCTTCAGAGAAGAACCACCATTAAAACTATAAAAACTTGTCTTTTCTTAAAAGTAATAAATTTATCATTTTACTTTCAAAAACCATTTACCCTTATAAATTACAAGTTGAAAACAACCATGGATTCTTCCCTAAAACCAAAAACCCACCCTTTACAGCTTCATGGTAAACAACCATTTCTTTTAAAAACATTTAAATCTTATTGAAAACATTATTCAAGGGCGTGAATCTCTTTAATGAAAAAATATTTAACTGGCTTGAAAACCAAAACATTTTCTAGTTTTCCAAGAAAAAATAACCATTCCTAAAAACATGAGCTAGAAACTAAGCATCATGTCACAGATAATCAATAAAGCTCAACTTTTCAAATAAAAATAATTTTCATGAAATTCATTTTCACACAATATACCGATTATACCATCCCTACACAAAAAAGTATGCCATAACTATTAATCAAAATGATTCTTAATATTTATTAATCCAATGAACCACCTTGAATATCTTCCCATAAATGATATTCACCCAAAAAATTCAAGAATCATGGGTTCTAAATAACTATAACAAAGGGATTCATAGTCATGCTTGGCCTAGACATGTGGTTGATGACCATGTGATAAGCATTCCTCAACCCCTATAATGCTTTCAAAACTAAGTGCAAAGTCACTAAATGGGTTTTCAAGATATCCAGGTCAACTTCACAACTTGATTCCTCTTTCAGTTTACACCCTAAATATAGGATAACCCCCAAGGAAACCAACACATTCTAATGAGGATTATAAGTCATAATATCAAACCATAACTCATGAAATTCATCAACTAGAAAATAAATCTCTAATTCCCATGGTAACTCAAGTGGAATCACGAAATGTGGTGATCAATCACTCACTCTCCATGTACACATTTATCCATGATGATTCCTATCTCTAATCTACTATAAACCTTGAACCAAACCTAGGTAGTGTCATAGAACTTATCGATGGGCATGACTCTGATTCTATTTTGTAACGAACCAAACCAGACCAGCTTAATATCTCACATAAGATGTCCCGCCACTAGGTAGATATCAACTAAACAACCAAACAATTCTCATTAATAACTAAAAATGAGACTTACCAATATATTATAATATAGAAGGCAAGTACACATCAATGAGACATATAATTTAAATAAAAAAAGCTAAACCTAAAAGTAAAACATGACAATAAAAATCTAAGTCTCCACGTGACAATCCATCACCACCATCCCAAACCACTCTGAAGGTGATAATAACCAAGAGAAGTCTCCATGACACATGAAACTCTTCCCTTTAACTATAACCTATAAAAATTAGGCTATAAACACTCAAAGGAAAAAGTAGGGTGTGATCACTAAACCCAATAGGATACCACCAAAAAATCTATATAAAGTATATAACCATGAAACCATTAGGTCTAGCTTTAAAACATAACCAACTTATAAATACATTTCCATATGAAAACCATTTTGTAAAGTTCACTTTGGTTTATTTTCAAAACATTCCATATTTAAAGCCACTAGAATATAAAAATAAACAATAATGATAAATAGAGGGAAATAACCATAACAAACATATCCCAAAATATATCATGGTAAGCATATAAATCATGGTACATAAAGGTAACCAAGATAATATAATCCAGTTTGGGAGCACCATGTCAATGGGACAAAAACCATAAGATAAACATGTGAGTATATAAGACATGATATACAAGTGAAACCAACATGCACAAAACATAATGGGCTCTAGCCTATGGGAATAAATAACTTTTAAAATAAGTAACAATAAACTGGAAATTGAATCATAAAAAAATCAACTCTGACCACAGTCTTTTGATATCAGGCTACCCAGTTTGCGACCAAAGCCTCATGAGAACCTATAGAAAATCCCTAGTGGTGTTGCACACACAAAGGTTTGTTTGTGTCCATGACCAAGGTTCCAAAATATTCTCATGTTACATGTTTTAAAAGAAACAAGAATACATTATACTCTCAATTATTAAAACATTTTCACAAGAAAAGTATCACCACTCCCATACTTTGAAAATCCACTTTATGATAAAAACAATTTATCAACAGAATTTTCACAAGCAAAGCATCACCATTCCCATTATTTCAAAATACTATTTAGAATAAAAGTAATTTATCAACATCATTTTCACAGGTGATTCATCACCACTACCATGATTTAAAAATACATTTTTAAAACAAATATATTATTTAGGATTTTTATCAAACACAGAAAGTACATAAACTTTTTTTAAAGATAAAACAGTTTAAAGATATTTGTCAAAAACTATGTGATAGAATTTTAGAAACTAACCTCACATATTTCAAATTAAAAAATTTAATAAATCAACTAGAATAATTTCACAAGAGCACTCAGTATCACATGGGTTAGCACCAATGTATCGAGGAACATACCTCAGACAAGGTCAATGGATACTTGTCACAAAAGCCTTTGAGGCTTCAAGGAAAAAAAACCTCGATTACCCTTATGTTAATCTCCCAATGAGTAAGAAAAATAAATTGATCCATGGAACTAGAAACCATTAAACAATATCTAAACACTCAGAATTATCCTCCATAGGATATCACAAATCGAGGGTTTAATTATTTTTAAATAAATTCACCCGACACTCTAGTTCACATAATTAAAACCTAAAAATTAAACACACCATTCAATTTACTATTTTAATAATATCTTGAATGTATATCATTTTAAAACTCTCATAAAAAAATTACAATCATTTAAACATTTAAAAAGAATTAAATTCCCATGATTTCAGCCCTTAAAAATGGATGATAGGTGTTTCAGGGTTATTCTGGAAAAGAAGAAACAAAAATTCATGTTTTTATTTATTTTTCTCCCAAAAACAGTGTTGTGTAAGGGTAACATGGATTTACCATTATGAATCCCCTATGTTTCACTTAAGTGAGCCGAGTTTCCCCTATTTAACCCATATAAAGTAGGAGTTACCCTTACGCAACTATGCCCTACCCTTATGCACCCTTAAGAAACTCAGGGTTACCCTTATATATGGGTTAGGATACCCTTACACAACCTTTGAAAATGGTATATCACCCTTACAAAGTGCACCCTACCTTTAAACATGACCCCTGTTACCCTTACACAGTTTATAAAAATGGGATATTACCCTTACGTATCTCACCCTACCTTTACATAGTGCCCCTGGTACCTTTACACAGCCTTTAAAAACTCAAGGCCACCCTTACACAGTAAGGTTTTACCCTTACAAAACCTTTAGAAAATCTAAGTTACCTTTATGAAGCACACTTAGGTTACCCATATGCAACTTGGTTACCTTTACACAGTGCGTCAGCGTTACTCTTATGTAACCTGGTTACCTTTATGCAGTGTATAGAAAATTCCCCTCACCTTTACACAACTCATACAAATAGGCCCTTACCCTTACACAACCAATAGAAACTCCACCCCACCCTTATAAAACTCATGTAAATGAGGATTTACCCATAAAAAACTCTCAAAAACCACCCTTCATAAGGGTATAAGGAACTTACCTTTACTTAGACACTATGATATTTGTAAGGGTAAAAATCAAATGAAAAATTATTTTATTTCCACTTAAAAATTCTTAAAAATTAAAACCAAAATGGGTTTTAATTATTATAAAAATAGGATTATTATAAAAATGAGTGTGTTATACTAATTAAATAATTTAAATAAAATATTTAATTATATACATTCCCAATAAATTTTAGGTTTAGATTTTTAGAGAGTCAGGACAAAACATTAACTAAAAAACCCATGTATTTTTCAACCAACATACATTTTTTCCCACTATATAAGCTATTGATTAACCCATAGTAAGATTTAAACTTTTCCCATAAATCATCCACACATTTTACTATTCTAGGCAAATAATTAATATTAATTTTCCTTATAACCTGGAGAAATGGAAACATAATAAAGGGGTGAGCATAGATGCTTAGTAAGGGATAAATAATGAATTCGAAACAGATTATGGGCAAGACTTAGGGCATAAAATAAGAATATGAGCATAAGAACATGAAGATAAGTACATAATAAAAAAAATTATCATAAATAAATGAAGTATAATTTATAAATGTGTCTATAATATAAACATGATACATTCATAAACATATCACCAAAGATCATAACTAAGGTGTCGTAAAAGCACATTACCAAAGTTGTTCACCAAAGTATCATAAAAAATTACCAATTAATACTTACAAGGTTTCATGAACATTTCATCTCTAGAGATTAATTATTTACCCAATTAATTGGATCATTATTAGGGAGCTCCCTTCATATTACTAAGGTTGTTCACTAAGGTATCATAAAACATTACCAAGTCATGTTTCTAAGGTGTCATAAACATGTCATTTACACGGATTAATTCTTTACTAAATACATTGGAGTGATATTAGGGTGAACCCTTCATATATCTAAAATTATGTGTGCCATATAAGTAAATCATATATAATTCCATCAAATCATAATTAACCCAATAAGGAAATGGGTTACATGGTAATACATAATATAAGCATAGTCCATTATGAGAAATAAGGTGGATGTAATCATAATATAATATCATAGGAATGAATAAAGTGTGTTGAAATAGATGGAAAATACATTTAGGATTGTCACGACCCGTCCTCGGGGCCCGTGCCGTGACTACCCCAAGCCCGCCTTCCATAGACCAGGGGCTGGCGACTAGCACCAAGGCGTAAATCCCAGTAAAAAGGGAAGGCATTGCCTTTGTAAAGTAAACAAGCACCACAGAGTAAGCAAGCGGAAAGTAAACACTAAGTAAAAACAGAGTACAACAGAAAGTGCGGAAAAGTAAATGGGCCAGTATACAAACCCAAACTGAAAGTAAAGTACAACTCGAAAGGGAAAACAACAACTGTAAAGTAAAAGCTGATACACCGAGCTGTCCACTGGAAATCCCACCTGAAGGGTGGGTACAGATAGCTCCACTGCTCCACGGGTACCATCGTCCGCTCCGAGTACGTCCCGCCCAGTGGTCCACCTCTAGGTACCGTCCTGCTCAGCAAGCCTCAACTACGATCAACGCTGTCCGTCGTCTGCAACCAACACAACGTAGTGTGGGCAAAGACCGTGCAGGGGTGAGTATAAGCTACTCAGTAGGGACCCCGAGACCCCTGAAGGTCTCACAAAATTCACAAAGGATAAACCACAAAGGTGAGATACAAACACGAAGTAACAACCGACACTGCTTAGGTATATGCCCATACATATACCTAAGTCATCAATTCCAAAACGCTCCAACCTCCGAGCCCAAGTACAACTCAGTCCACACAAGAAAGTAAACGTATTCCACACAGGAAAGCAAAACGAAATCCACACAGGATAGCACAACATAATCCACACAGGATAGCAACAGGATTCAGCTCACACAGTTATACTTATTCGAAAGATGATAAAGATGATCTCTGATCCATCTAAGTCGTCGGACCCACGAAGGATCGATAGGTAACTAACCACCGCAAAGACCCACACAGGATCGGGCCCACATAGGACCTGTAGGCGCTGGTTCACACAGGACCGCTGAGCGCAAAGACCCACACAGGATCGGACCCACACAGGATCGGGCCCACACAGGACCTGTAGCACTGATCCACGTAGGATCGCTGAGTGCTGTAGTCGTCGTCGAATCCACACAGGATCTCTGTACTGTCGTCGTCGCAGTCACAGTAGTAGTAGCAGTAGCAGTCACAGTCGCAGCCAGCACTAGGGTTCCCGCACACAGCAAGCTCGTTCAGGAGGGTCCGCTCCACGAGCCGAGAGGCTGATACATCAACTGTCACAAAGCCCAGAGTTGATGTATCCAAAAGTTCCGTATCGTCAACAGGAACTCAACGCAACAGACGGCGCGTCGATCGGACGCCCGGTCTGAGAGTTATTGGCTTTTTTGTCCCAGGGGCCCGGTTGGTTTTTAAGGCAAAACCAACCCGACCGTACTCCACCTGCGTCCAAACCTCGGGCGGAGTATGCCAAAAGATCCGTTTCACTAAGAGGAACACAACAAAGCTGACGACACGTCAATCGGACGTCCGTAGCTCAAGATATGAGTGTTTCCGCTCCGAGAGCCCGGTTAGTTTCGTGTACGAACCAACCCGGCCGAACTCAAAGTATTCCTAAACTTTGAGTGCGATATACCAAATCGACCGTCTCGATCCAAGGATTGCATCGCCTCTGACGGTTCGTCGATCGGAGGTCCGTAGCTCATGTTATAGGCAAAAGACCGAAATTGTTTCGAAAACGGGGGGGTCCGGGTCCGGGCCGACCCGGCCCGGCCGGCGGCGCGGCCCGGCCGGCGGCGGTGCGGCCTGGCGCCGATCGGTGCCACGCGTGGGGGGCAAGGCCCCCGCTTCTTCTTAGCTGGCGGCGCGGCTTTTAGCCGCGCCTTTGGAGGAACCGGCCCCCCCTCATGGGGGCCTGCTTTGAGGGAAACGGGGGGCCGCCTTCCCCCCTTTATGAAACCGGCCCCCCTTTAATATGGGGGGCCAAAAAAAACTGCCCGGGGGAATTTAATTCCCCCGGTTTAGCACCGTCCCGGCTGGCCCGACCTGGCCGGCCGGCTTCCTCACAACAGGACTGGCATGGGCCGGTCCTCTTCCTTTTTCCGGCACCGGCGGCGCGGCTGGCCGCTGGTCATCACGTCCCACCGCGGCCCGGAACCGGCCGCGACTTTTGTCGTCCAGCACGGTGCGTCGGCACCGTGCCCTTCCGCCGCGGCCCCGCTCCGGCCGCGGCGCCTTCAACTCTCTTCGACGTGGCGCGACGGCGTCGCGTTCATGATGATCCATCCACAGCGCGGCGCGGCGGCGCCGCGCAATACATCCGTGCGAAATCCCGCGTGGTGCGACGACACCACGCCATCTCGTTCATCCACAAGAAAATAATAATAATCAAGAACAAGGGAGGGGGAATTCGGCCGTGTTTGTGCGGTCCGACCCCCCTCTCGTTAGACGATATCAATTATTCGTTATCCTCAAAGTTCGACATTCTAATATCAAGAACGAGAATAATTAAATAATCAACAACAAACCCCTACCTCGGTTTCAAGATCAATGATCGTCAAAGACCCGCGGAAGACAACGTCGCGGAGGTCAGGCGTCGCGGTAAACGTTCGTCAATTCCATTGACGAAGAGGTACGTCCGAAGAGGTACGTCGTTGGTGAATATTCGTAAGCCGATGAAGGAAGTCCGAGGAGGAAGCGGCGTTCCCTTTCGTTGGCACGGAAGGCGTCGTCGATCTTCGGAAACAACCAGCTACGAAGAAGAGAGGAGCGGCGTTCTTTGTCGGAGCTCGAAGGTTCTTCGCGTTCTTCGTCAAAGTTTGAAGAAGAAGAAGGAGCTCCCAAATCCTCTCAAGATGGCTAACCAAAATAAAATAAGCTAAGGCTTATTTTATTTACACAAACATCAACTTGAATTTCAAAAGTTTGAAATTCAAACCAACCCACCTTAATTAATTAAACCAAGTGTCAAACATTAATTAAAGGGGGTTATAGGGGAGTTTTGAGAGAAGATGAGGAGTTGGGGTTCGTGTGGGCCCCACCACACTTAATCCTCCCAAGGGAGGTTAAGTGTATGTGGGTCCCACCTTTAACTCCCTTTGGGAGAAGTTAACCAACAAAATAAAAATAAAAAGTGTTTCCACATTTTTATTTAACTTCTTAAAATTTCTCCCAAAAACTAACTTTCGTCCCGCATGAAACGCAACCTCGGAAAAGGTCTCCTTAAGAGAATATCGGCGCTGCGAGTTCATCGGTGCCCTCAGATTTTGATTCCGGGCACCGGTTCAAAAGTTAGAAATTCCCGCTCGTTCGTTCACTGAACGTACCCGAGACAAACTTCGGAAATTGATTCCGGGCACTCCGGGCCTCGGAATCAGGTGCCGTCAGAAACCGCGTTCTGGTAAAATCCAGAGGAAAAAAATAAAAAAATTCCCTTGAATTTTATGGGTCTTTATATTACTCCCACCTCAGGGATTTACGTCCCCGTAAAGATACATCAAAAACTAGGGAAACAAATGAGGGTACTGAGCACGCATCTGAGCCTCCCGCTCCCATGTGCTCTCCTGGAGGTTCCCGTGCTGCCATCTGATGCGCACAAGAGGAATCGATCGCCCACGTAGGACCCGCTCCTGTCGATCCTCTATCTCCACCGGAACCTCCGTAAAAGTCGCCCCATCGTCGATGTCAAGCTCCCCATGGTCAATGATGTGCGTCGGGTCATGCACATATCTCCTCAGCTGAGATACGTGGAAGACGTCGTGCACCCGGTGCAACTGAGGTGGTAGATCCAGGCGATAAGCCACCTCGCCAATCCTGTTGAGGACCTGGAAGGGTCCGATGAAGCACGGAGATAACTTGCCGCCTTGGCCAAATCTCTGAATACCACGTTGAGGTGAGACCCGCAAGAAGACGTGGGCGCCATCCTCGAACTCTAGTGGCCTCCGTCTCCTGTCATCGTATGACTTCTTTCGGCTCTGAGCTGTCCTCATCCGCTCCTGGATGACCTGGACCTTCTCTGTCGTGGCCTGGACCATCTCTGGTCCCACAAGTGCTGACTCCCCAAGGTCTGTCCAGCACAAAGGAGATCTACAAGGTCGGCCGTACAACTCCTCATACGGCGCCATCCTGATGGTGGAGTGGTAGCTGTTGTTGTACGCAAACTCCACCAAGGGTAGGTGGTCCTCCCAGCTACGACCAAAGTCGAGGACACATGCGCGGAGCATGTCCTTGAGAGTCTGGATGGTCCTCTCCGTCTGACCATCCGTTTGAGGGTAAAAAGCTGTGCTTAGGCGTAGCTGCGTTCCGAACGCCTCCTGCAACCCCTTCCAAAGCCGGGAAGTAAAGCAAGCATCTCGATCGGAGACGATAGATGATGGCACACCGTGGAGCCGCACAATCTCCTGAACGTAGAGACGTCCCAAGCTCTCCACTGAGCCCTGCTCTCTGATGGGTAAGAAGTGTGCCGACTTGGTCAGTCGGTCAACAATCACCCAAATGGAGTCGTGACCTCTGGAAGTGCGTGGAAGTCCAGTCACGAAGTCCATAGATATCCCGTCTCACTTCCACTTCGGGACCTCCAAGGGATGTACCAAGCCTACTGGTACCTGATGCTCTGCCTTCACCTGCTGGCAGGTGAGGCATCGAGAAATGAACTCTGCCACATCCTTCTTCATGCCCGACCACCAGTGCTGTCGTCTGAGATCCTGGTACATCTTCGCCACTCCAGGATGTACCGCCAAAGGAGAAGTGTGAAACTCTCTCAGCACCTCCTCTCGCAAAGCGACTGGTACCATGGTACGTCCTCTAAAAAGGATGCCGTGCTCTGCTCCAAGGGAGAAACCATCAGGTGCCTGTCCCGAGGATATCTGTACACGCTGTGTCTCACAGTCAGCGTCCTCACGCTGTGCCTCTCTGACCCGCTACAGTAGTGGAGGGGTGACTGTGAGAGACTGGAGGAAGGCTGCTCCATCTTTATCCATGAAGGATATCTGCAAAGAGGCTAGCTGCTCCGTCGCCTCCTCAAGTAGCTGAATGCCCATCCTCCTACTGAGGGCATCGACTACCACGTTCCCCTTATCAGGAGTATAGACTATCTCAAAGTCATAGTCCTGGAGGAACTCGAGCCATCGCCGCTGTCTTAGGTTCAGGTCCTTCTGTGAGAAGATATACCTGAGACTCTGATGATCAGAAAAGACTGTAAAACGCTCGCCCATCAGGTAATGCCGCCATGTCTTCAGAGCGAAGACTTCTGCTGCCAACTCCAGGTCATGGGTAGCGTAGTTCTGCTCATGCGGCCTCAACTGACGTGATCCATAGGCGATCACTGCCCGCTCCTGCATCAGAACACATCCGAGTCTGGTCCCTGATGCATCGCAGTAGACTATGTACCCTAATCCCTCCTCAGGCAACCTCAAGATGGGTGCGCTGTTCAATCTCTATCTCAGCTACTGAAAGCTCTGCTGACATCTGTCTGACCACACGAAGGGTTTCCCCTTCCCCCTTAACGTACGACAAAGCTGCAAAGATTTCTCCTTTGCCGAAAAGTGAAATCCGGTCTCATCCCCTGGATGAACCACGTTCCTTGCCTAATACAGTCAATCCCGTCATGATTAGTTAATTCATGGCGTGGATGACGTCGTAAGGCCTCGACGCTGCTACCAAGAGATCCAACCGTTACTCTCGCCTCCAAGGGTTGAGTCACACTGTCGGCATCAGTGTGTGGTCATTGGGTCTCCTCCAGTAAGAATCTTGCAAGTGAGGGTCAAGTCAACAGTTTTTAACCGGCACCTCTTAGTAAAAATAAACAAAAGACAAGAAAACAAAAGTCACCAAGGCAAGTATCTTTTATTACTTCAACTTAAAGAACAAGGACACAAGGCAACACAAACTACGAAGCTAGAGGCATTATGGGCAAAGGCCTCTATGCCTGGAGCTAGTCCCGCACTAGTCCACCCGCTTCCGGAGCTCCATGATCGTAAGCTTCAGCTGCCTGAAGCTGTGCTCTCCCCTGAGGTCGGGGTGGACCTCCTGGTGGTGGTGGTGGTAGAGCCTCAAAGCGTCGCCCACCACCTGCTGCTCGGCCAGCTCCTCTGCCTCGTCCGCCTCCTCCCTGCGGACCGCCATGGTCGACCCTCTGCCTCTGCCTAGGTGGTTCCTCAACCGTCTGCTGCTCCTCGGCATGGCGGGTCGGGCAGTCACGAGCCATGTGGCCCTGCCCGCCGCACGAGTAGCACTGTCTGTCTCTCGAAAGACTGGCTCCGCGCTGTGTGCCCCGAACTGCTGAGCCAGTGTCCTGAGGTCGTCTGCCTGAAGGTCTGGTCTTCCTGGACCCCTGAGTCATCCGTCGACTGCCTGCTGCAGATGACTCTGCCACGTGCCGCCCTGCGGTGGGTCTCGGCGCTGGTGTAGACTCAGCAAGGAAGCTCTCGATCAAAAGAGCCCGCTCCAGTACTCCTGTCTGAGTTGGTATGCTGAGGGAGATCAGCGATGCCCTGATCTCGTGTCTCAAACCCTGCTCGAAGGTCCGGGCCCAGAAGAATGGGTCCCGTACCATGTCGGTCGAGTAGAGCGAGAGATCAGTAAATCTCGCCAAGTACTGAGCGACCGTCATGCTGCCCTGCCGCAGTTGAAGAATCTCCTGGATACGCACCGCACGAAGTGTGGCTGGGACGAACTCTGAGCAGAAGATTCTCTCAAAGTCCGTCCAAAGTAGAGATGCCTCATCGTGCACCTGGAGCATCAAGCTCCACCATCGGCCCGCTGCTGCGTGCAGTAGGCTCGCAGCGAGAATCACCATGAGGTCTGCAGGTATCCTCACTAGCCTAAAAACTCGTACCACTGCCTCCAGCTAGTCCTCTGCTGCCTGGGGGTCCGTCTCCCCATGGAACCTAGGTGGTCGCTGGTGCTGAAACTCATGCAGTGCGCTGAGGCGGCGTGCATCGTCAGCGGCTGGTACTGGAAGCATCGGTGGCTCGACGGGTAGAGCTACCGCTGGTGCCACTGCTGACAAAGGGCCCTGCACCGAGGCCTCGTCGCTCGGTGGGCTGTCGTCACACTCGACTCTCGGAACCCTAGCTGGCTGCCGTCGTGGGGCCATCCTGATAAGGAAACAGGTGCGCCACGGTCAGAACAGTATACCTGGTGAGCTGATATAAGTATTCACAAAGAAAACTTTGAAACACACACGCAATCAACGTTTTCGTGCATTAAGTCGGAAATCAGAAGTCAGGGTCCTGGTGTACGGATACGTCGGCCGCCGCACCAACACTGGACTCCTTGGACTGATAACCACAGTCAATACGCTAAACATTATTGCTTCACATAGAAAATGTCAGAGTTCACGATAGAACCGAACTCCTTTGATACCAATTTGTCACGACCCTTCCTCGGGGCCCGTGCCGTGACTACCCCAAGCCCGCCTTCCATAGACCAGGGGCTGGCGACTAGCACCAAGGCGTAAATCCCGGTAAAAAGGGAAGGCATTGCCTTTGTAAAGTAAACAAGCACCACAGAGTAAGCAAGCGGAAAGTAAACACTAAGTAAAAACAGAGTACAACTGAAAGTGCGGAAAAGTAAATGGGCCAGTATATAAACCCAAACTGAAAGTAAAGTACAACTCGAAAGGGAAAACAACAACTGTAAAGTAAAAGCTGCTACACCGAGCTGTCCACTGGAAATCCCACCTGAAGGGTGGGTACAGATAGCTCCACTGCTCCACAGGTCCCACCGTCCGCTCCGAGTACGTCCCGCCCAGTGGTCCACCTCCAGGTACCGTCCTGCTCAGCAAGCCTCAACTACGATCAACGCTGTCCGTCGTCTGCAACCAACACAACGTAGTGCGGGCAAATCCCGTGCAGGGGTGAGTATAAGCTACTCAGTAGGGACCCCAAGACCCCTGAAGTTCTCACAAAATTCACAAAGGATAAACCACAAAGGTGAGATACAAACACGAAGTAACAACCGACACTGCTTAGGTATATGCCCATACATATACCTAAGTCATCAATTCCAAAACTCTCCAACCTCCGAGCCTAAGTACAACTCAGTCCACACAAGAAAGTAAACGTATTCCACACAGGAAAGCAAAATGAAATCCACACAGGATAGCACAACACAATCCACACAGGATAGCAACAGGATTCAGCTCACACAGGTATACTTCTTCGAAAGACGATAAAGATGATCTTTGATCCATCTAAGTCGTCGGACCCACGAAGGATCGATAGGAAACTAACCCCCACAAAGACCCACACAGGATCGGGCCCACACAGGACCTGTAGGCGTTGGTTCACACAGGACCGCTGAGCGCAAAGACCCACACAGGATCGAACCCACACAGGATCGGGCCCACACAGGACCTGTAGCACTGATCCACGTAGGATCGCTGAGTGCTGTAGTCGTCGTCGAATCCACACAGGATCTCTGTACTGTCGTCGTCGCAGTCACAGTAGTAGTAGCAGTAGTAGTCACAGTCGCAGCCAGCACTAGGGTTCCCGCACACAGCAAGCTCGTTCAGGAGGGTCCGCTCCACGAGCCGAGAGGCTAATACATCAACTGTCACAAAGCCCAGAGTTGATGTATCCAAAAGTTCCGTATCGTCAACAGGAACTCAACGCAACAGACGGCGCGTCGATCGGACGCCCGGTCTGAGAGTTATTGGCTTTTTCGTCCCAGGGGCCCGGTTGGTTTTTAAGGCAAAACCAACCCGACCGTACTCCACCTGCGTCCAAACCTCGGGCGGATTATGCCAAAAGATCCGTCTCACTAAGAGGAACACAACAAAGCTGACGACACGTCAATCGGACGTCCGTAGCTCAAGATATGAGTGTTTCCGCTCCGAGGCCCCGGTTGGTTTCGTGTACGAACCAACCCGGCCGAACTCAAAGTATTCCGAAACTTTAAGTGCGATATACCAAATCGACCGTCTCGATCCAAGGATCGCATCGCCGCTGACGGTTCGTCAATCGAAGGTCCGTAGCTCAAGTTATAGGCAAAAGACCGAAATTGTTTCGAAAAATGGGGGTCCGGGTCCGGGCCGACCCGGCCCGACCCCCCCTGGGTCGGCCCGAACCGGGTCGACCCGACCCGGGTCTGACCCGGCCCGGCCGGCGGCGCGGCCTGGCGCCGCTCGGTGCCACGCGCGGGGGGCAAGGCCCCCGCTTCTTCTTAGCTGGCGGCGCGACTTTTAGCCGCGCCTTTGGAGAAACCGGCCCCCCCTCGTGGGGGCCTGCCTTGAGGGAAACGGGGGGCCGCCTGCCCCCCTTTATGAAACCGGCCCCCCTTTAATATGGGGGGCCAAAAAAAACTGCCCGGGGGAATTTAATTCCCCCGGTTTAGCACCGTCCCGGCCGGCCCGACCTGGCCGGCCGGCTTCCTCACAACAGGACCGGCATGGGCCGGTCCTCTTCCTTTTTCCGGCACCGGCGGCGCGGCTGGCCGCCGGTCATCACGTCCCGCCGCGGCCCGGAACCGGCTGTGGCTTTCGTCGTCCGGCACGGTGCGTCGGCACCGTGCCCTTCCGCCGCGGCCCCGCTCCAGCTGCGGCGCCTTCAACTCTCTTCGACGCGGCACGACGGCGTCGCGTTCATGATGATCCATCCACGGCGTGGCGCGACGGCGCCGCGCAATACATCCGTGCGAAATCCCGCGTGGTGCGACGGCACCACGCCATCTCATTCATCCACAAGAAAATAATAATAATCAAGAACAAGGGAGGGGGAATTCAGCCGTGATTGTGCGGTCCGACCCCCCTCTCGTTAGACGATATCAATTATTCGTTATCCTCAAAGTTTGACATTCTAATATCAAGAATGAGAATAATTAAATAATCAACAACAAACCCCTACCTCAGTTTTAAGATCGATGATCGTCAAAGACCCGCGGAAGACAACGTCGCGGAGGTCGGACGTCACGGTAAACGTTCGTCAATTCTATTGACGAAGAGGTACGTCCGAAGAGGTACGTCGTTGGTGAATCTTCGTAAGCCGACGAAGGAAGTCCGAGGAGGAAGCGTCGTTCCCTTTTGTTGGCACGGAAGGCGTCTTTGATCTTCGGAAACAACCGGCTACGAAGAAGAGAGGAGCGGCGTTCTTCGTCGGAGCTCGAAGGTTCTTCGCGTTCTTCGTCAAAGTTTGAAGAAGAAGAAGGAGCTCCCAAATCCTCTCAAGATGGCTAACCAAAATAAAATAAGCTAAGGCATATTTTATTTACACAAACATCAACTTGAATTTAAAAAGTTTGAAATTCAAACCAACCCACCTTAATTAATTAAACCAAGTGTCAAACATTAATTAAAGGGGGTTATAGGGGAGTTTTGAGAGAAGATGAGGAGTTGGGGTTCATGTGGGCCCCAACACACTTAATCCTCCCAAGGGAGGTTAAGTGGATGTGGGTCCCACCTTTAACTCCCTTTGGGAGAAGTTAACCAACAAAATAAAAATAAAAAGTGTTTCCACATTTTTATTTAACTTCTTAAAATTTCTCCCAAAAACTAACTTTCGTCCCGCATGAAACGCAACCTCGGAAAAGGTCTCCTTAAGCGAATATCGGCGCTGCGAGTTCATTGGTGCCCTCGGATTTTGATTCCGGGCACCGGTTCAAAAGTTAGAAATTCCCGCTCGTTCGTTCACTGAACGTACCCGAGCCAAACTTCGGAAATTGATTCCGGGCACTCCGGGCCTCGGAATCAGGTGCCGCCAGAAACCGCATTCTTGTAAAATTCCAGAGGAAAAAAAGAAAAAATTTCCCTTTAATTTTACGGGTCTTTACAAGGATAATTAAAAATATTAATTTGGAAATAATAAATTTTATTGACCATTTGAAAACATTAATTTATAAAATTAGGAGAGTTAGAATTTATTTGAGAAACCATGAAGGTGTAGAGAGGAGGTTTCATAGAAAAAGAAAAAAATTATAGAAATATGTGTTAAAATGTAATAAAAACTTAAAAATAAATTTTATAATTTTTTTAACATTATTATATATATACATGAAGTTACAGGTCACTTTAAAATTTTATTTTAAAAAAGGTGGAGTGAAAAGTTTTGAAAACATTTACTTTTGAAAAATAAACTTCAATAATATATCCTTTAAAAGGCATAAAGTTTATCAAAATAAATATGGGGAGGAAGTAAAAACATTTAATTTTTTAAAGGATGTAAAAACTTTTTAATCTTTTTAAATATGTTTTTTAAAAACCCACATCGTAAATAGAGTAAAAACAATTCTTTTTTAAAAGAGGAGAATGAAAATATGGGGGTTACATGAGATAATACATAACCAGGTTCCCAATTATAAAGGACAACATTGATAGGAAAGTAAAATATGTACAAGTAGCGTAAACTATCATTAAAGAGGATTAAATTCTTAACAATAATATAATTTTTGAGGAAGAATTTTATCAAGATAAAAACATTAAATTAAAATTGAATTATCCCCTAATATAAAGATAATTTACTTTTAAATAAAATATTAGGGTTCAATAAACCCAGAATAGAATAAAAAAGTTCAAGAAGAGGCATTGTAACTCAATGAAAGGAGTTGAGTCAGTAAAAACACTTTCAACTTTGGTATCTTTGAATAGAGAGACTTTTGAAGAAATAACATGAAATGGATCTTAAAACCCCATGAATTCCATAAATATGTAAAAATACATTAATCATGTAGTAATAACACCATATTAAAGGTATCATGGTGCACAATAAGAAACGTGACTCAAGAAATTAAATTTGAGATAGAGAACCCCTCACCTTAATTCCCAACTTCCACTAAAGTGATTGAATATCCTGTATAAAAAACTACTATCTTAATCACATATTTCAGATTTTTTTATTTCCATAACCTTTTATAAACTTCATTTATAATTGTTTTATTCATGTATATTATTCAACTATTTTCAATATCGGGTGTGAGTAATCTTGATCGTTTAGAAATAGTTTTGTAATATTAGTGTTTTTATTCATTCTACTCCAAAAGTTCATCATTATCAAATCATAAATGATACTATAATTTAAGGTTTATAATTATTTATGATGTTATAATTTCATTTCATAAGTATTTTAGTCATTATTCATGATGATGAAGTAAGTGACGAGCTTGTTTTGGTAATTTATAACAAACAAACAATGTTGTCTTAATTAATGAGTTAAATGTTTATATTAACATTATAGAAAAAATAATTATTTACTTATTAATATCTAGTACTATTTTTTCAAATCCATCTTTTAAAGAAATTTTTATCATTTTTCATGCAGGTCCTTAAACTGGCCTATCCTAACAAGAACATGCTACAATATATGCGTGAGTATGACTATGGAAGTGATTATTTTGTTATAATACCCTTATGAAAAAATTATAATGAAATTATTTAGATATAATTAATAAGATTAATCATAATTGGGAAGATTTATAATAATAAGGTAAATGAAAAATAAATTTTCACCAATAAATAAATCACTTTTCCTCTTGGCATGTTCGTTTTAGGCAGCTAGCTTTATAATAATCACTTATCACTAATATTACTTAAATAATGAATAATTTATATTTACATAATATAAATAATGAGATAAATAACATATTTATTCACTTAACCTATTTATATAACCATCCTTAAAAGGTGGTGATAAAAAATGAAATATGTTGTTCATGGAGGTGCTAGTCCACACACACATATGAGCAACACTTTCATTTTTTCGATTGAATGGGAGGGGTATAGGTAATGGTTATACCATCAATATAATAAAATTTTAGTATATTATTTATACTTAAGTCATTATATACACATGGTTATAATTTCTTTAGATTATAGTGGATGAGAAGGATAAATAAAGGAACTAAAAGGGTAAGTAATACTTATGCTGAGAATTTGGATCTTCCCTTGAAGTATCCTCTATAAATAAAGGACTCAAGGAACTTTTTTGAGGATAGTGGTTGGAAAAAATATATAGTAGATATAGGGGAAGTAAAATAGGTATATTTTCATGGTAATGTTTAAGTATAGGTGTTGATTGAAATGGGTTTAAGTGAGCTCATTTTATAGGTGAAAAAGAGGGACAAATAAATGGAAAAGAATGTTAGGTAAGGGGTATGAATGGTGTTGCATGAGAGTTAAATAATTTGGGTGGGGAAATTCTGGTGAGACATGTAGGTATGAATTTAAAATCTAAAAAATGTATTCTATAAGTTCTAAGTGTCAAATTGAATTAGTAAAATTTTATCCACATTAGATTACCCATTTTAACACTTATTAATATTAATTAAAATTTAACCATAGAAATTATTTTATTACTAAAAATATAAGATGGCCATTATTATAAAATTTAAATGTGATGAATCTAAATTTTATCTCTATTTAATCTATTTCAATTTCTAAATATTATAAAATTAACTTTTAAATTAAAACAGGTAATGTATTGAAAAACTTTTTTTGTAGAAAAATATCGTTTTAATCGTTAAATGTATTAACCATATTTATCATTTATTACTATTTAAACGAGTTTC
Source organism: Viscum album (assembly GCA_963277665.1). Taxonomy (NCBI): domain Eukaryota; kingdom Viridiplantae; phylum Streptophyta; class Magnoliopsida; order Santalales; family Viscaceae; genus Viscum; species Viscum album. The sequence goes on along the minus strand of OY728141.1, from coordinate 508,412,572 downwards.
AATTAATTTTTATATATTTTTAAAAATTATATTGGAGTATTCATTTTAAAATATATCAATTTAATTTAAAATAAAAAAAATATTTAGAAAGGTATCATTCTTTAAAAAATAATCATTTTACCACGGTAACTAATATTTACCTTGGTTACTTAATTGTATGCCTAAAAAATAAAATTAACCCCATTACCTAAATTTAAAATTATTATTACAATTATTAAAATCATTTTATATAATTCAGTTTCTAAAATTGATAAAAATCAATTTTAATATAAGTGTGCATAACACATAAATTGTTTTTCAAGAAATATGTATTTTCTAAGAATAAAATAAATTTATTAATTCTCTAGTAATAACTATTGTATGGATATTAAATTATTTTATTTTATATATTATCAATACTTTCTGATTAAACCATTATTTAACCATAATATAATAAACTTCAAAGTGTATGAAAATGATTTTTTTTAAGAAAATATATTTGTACACATAAAATTATTTTATTTGTTATTTATCTATACCAATTGAATTTTATCAATGAATTAGTATTAAAAAAATACATTTAATTTTTATTTCTATATATATTTCACAATTTTTTTACCTCTATATTTATCTATTAATTTAATAGCTATATCTTAAAATTTATATAATGTTTTTCTATTCATTTTGGTTTTGTTTTACAAGTAAAACAAGATATTGAACACATTAAGTTTTAAATAAAAATATACATATTTTAAATTCTCAAGGTGTTATAATTATAATTTTAAGTTTTCATATTCAACATAAAACCATGTGTCCTATCATTGATTTATTTCTTCAAACAATAAAATTATAAAGTGTGTATTTCTTATTTTTATTGGAAGAATGTTTCCATTTTCATCACATGATATTCATGGGCTCTAGGTTTTCATCACATTATCACTATGACATCCATGTTTTTAAAGATATTGATTTCATCAATTAAATATTATTTTCATGGCGATCATTTAAAAACATAGTTTTCCCTCTCTCAACGTCACTCAAAAAAATACATGTTGTGGGTTTTGTATATAGTGGATTAAAAATTATTGGTCTTCTACTTTGTGTTTTTGAGGTGTTGGATATTGTGGGAGAAAGTTTAGAGGTGAGTTGTGGAATAAGCGATAAATTATGGGTTCTAAAATAAACCATATTATGGTTGAGTTCTCACTATGTTGTGGTTTATTATCTTTATTGTGGTTTGTTGACTTCATCATGGTGGAGAGGTTGTGGTTTTGGGGAGAGAATTAGAAGAGTTGTCAGTCACTATAAATAATAAATCATGTCATGGTTTTTCCTACCATGATGTGGTTTATAAAAATGGATATTTCGCATGTTGTGATTTGGAGATATAACTTGGTGAAGTCTTTTCCCAAAATGGGATAAAAACACATTATGGTTTAAAAACAACATGGTTTAAGTGGAGGAGTTTGCGGTCTTATCTCATGGAATGACGGGGAAGCTGAGGAAAAAACATTTTGGTTTTTAGTCCACATCGTGTTTTTGATCGGATGTATAGTTTTTTAAAGAAAATAATCAATGAGATTTGAGTCGTCTAAGGGTTTAATTCACCATGGTATTCAGATTAGATTTGACTAACCCAAACCAAGACATGGTTTGTTTTATCCGATATTTAAATATAAATTCAGGTGCTTATTTCCACTCTATCATTTTTTTAAGAATATATAATGCCTAAATCCATATGCATGTCATGTATAAGTTTATATAATATCCTATAAATGGTAACCCATTATAAGGAATGAAGTTAGTACATTTTCATGAGATACTTATTTGAGTAATATTATGATACAATAAGTGCATATAGTATGGAATGGTTTAGAGAAACCACGCCACTACCTATTATGTTGTATCATATGATAAGAAGGTGACATAAGACATGGAATGAAATAATATTTCATTCCATTCCTTATTCATCCCATGAAATCTTAATGTATGATTAGTGGTCACATCAAAAGGATTTTTATATGATATAAAGCCTTTAGTTTTGATGCATTGAGCGACTAATATTTTCCACAACAACTATTATCATATGACTATTTCATGAGATGTAACATATGAAGTCATACACATGAATTTATGTATAATAATCATAAAGAGTTAGTTTCTTTTACTAATGTGTTATAGTCCATGAGTAAATGCACGAACCATTGTTGAGAATACTCAGGGATATATAAATACCACTACCATTGGATGGTAATGGTGTGTGATGATAACATGATGCATATTTGAGACTTCTCCCACCCAAAGTACTCTTCTTCCTTACCCTTTGTGCTTAAGTCACAAGAATACCGCATGGATGGTATGATCTTTTTCATATAAAAAATGAATCAAGTCATCCCATGGATACATCATAGGATGGGGATTTCATTTGGATACTCTTGGTGATCCACATCAGATCATTCAGTGGTTTGGATATGTTATAGAAGATATATAGTGAAAGGTATTTGGTTTACAATAGTTCTTAATTTCTAGGTTTTACACTTTTTTCATATTTCTAATAAATGGAGATCTTGGGATAGGATTTAGTTTCTTTTTCTGTTATCAATAAACCCTTATAAATCACTTCAGTGGTATCAAAGCATCCCAAGTTCTTAAATTTGGGAAATCATTCATCGAAATGAAGTTTATGTTTTTTTATTACTTAACAACTGTAAAATATGATTTTTAAATTTTTTATATGGGTTTAATATCAAAACATATGATATATTATATATTATGCCACAATATGGTTTACACCCATGGGTTTTTAAAGGTCATAGCACATGATACCCTCTTATTTTAGGATACGATTTTCACCCCGAATTTTCCAAAAAATAGAGAATCAAATAGACTTAGCAATATAAACATGAGTCATAAGAAATTATTATTACTTTATGAGTCTAACATATTTTATAGTTTGGTTTTCAGTCATATAGTACACTTGATAATACCCACTGCTCTTCATTATCAGCTGTATCCTACGTCTCATGAGGTATCATAAAATACGATATATAGGAAAAATTTGATTTTTCATTATATTCAATTATAAGTTGAATCAATTATTAATGAATATTGTAAAAATATATTTTAATAATATATTTATTAATTTATAAAAGGTTTATAAATTATTTAATTATAAATAATTTATAATTACTTAAAAAATATTTATAAAACATTAATTAATAAATATTCTTCAATATCAAAAGTTAATATTTAAAATACCCTTTATAAAAATATATTACATACCTTATGGATTATAAAAAAAGTGTTCATTTAATAATCATAAGGGTCAATTTATAAAGTGTTTATACATTACAAAATAAGGCATTATATAAAGTGCTTATATTTAGGATAATTATGAAATATTCATAATGATGAATTTTAAGTGTTCAAATTAACAACGCCCCATTTGAAATTTAGTTAAATTTTATAAAACAATGTTTTTATTATTGATATGTTCATGGTTTAAACAATGACTAAATATATTATAATTAAGGTTATATAAATAGTTTTCATAATTGAATTATAATATGTTTATAATTTATAGAAATTTTATATATTTAAAGTAAAATTCCATATAATGAATAATTTGAAATGCTCAGATTATGAATGTAAAGTGTTTATATTCAATAATTATGGAACAATTAGAGTGAAATATCTAAAATTATAAAGTGTTTATGATTATCTTGTTTTTATAAATTGTTTATAAATTATTATCTCATGTTTAAATATTTGAAGTGTTTATTTACTTAAAATTTATTCCCTGATTTATTCATTATTATAAATTGTTTATAAGCACTCACACCTTCCAAATGAGCACTAGAAAATCTACAAGGTATAAAATACCCAAATTATGGGTATTATTTCCTCCATAAAACAATGGAGATAAGGTGGATGACTTACATGAATCACGTAACCCTTAAAAGGACACATGATCACATGAACCTCAGAAGGTCATGTGAGCGGATCATAATAAGCACATGATTTGCTATTTATCATGAGAGGCCTCTTTGACAAGCCTCCCTATTATTGAGAAGGAACCTAGATAATCACTGATGATAGTGCGAAGGCTACCAGACAAGATCTTGTGATCCGCTACTTTTCAACTAGAGAACACTGATAATAATCCAAAACTCTTTGTAAAATAAAGGATAAAAATATGCAAAAGGTGGAGACCTTATGTGGTCATCGATTATCATGCGATAAGATTATGAGGTTTGTAAGACACTAAAAATCCCCTAGTGATATGTCCACCTTGTCGTGCAAGATCCTTTTGGCATGTCACCATTATAATGTTAAGGGCATCCGACATATTTATTTGATTATGTGCTGCCCATATGGCTCTATAAGACAAGCAAAGGGGTTGTCCATGAAAATTCTCTCGCGTCACCACAAGATCCATTATTGGTTAAGCAATGCATCATAGACAATAAGATTTATTGTCTTTAACAACACTCATCGGCTGCATGAAATCTCCCATTATTATAGAATAAAGAAGGAAATAAAGAAGGGAAAAGATGAAATCTTCTTGTGAAGAGAAAATACACTAGCCTTCATGTGAAAGGGGTTATATTCCCCGAGCGATCACCATTGACCAGGAAAATTTCCCTTGACAAGACAAAATGATCTCATGAGTGCCCTTAGACATGTAGGCCCAATCTCATGGAGGCTCCCTTGACAAGCTTCCTTAGTCTTGCAAATGACCCCTAATAAGTCATCTTTGATCATGCAAAAACCTTACCATAGGCATTCTGATCTCACGAATAACCCTAGACATGTTGAAATTGCATTGTGAAATATCCTTGACATGTACACATGGTTAGGAGAAACCCCTTTGATCAAATGAGGTCCAATAAACATGGAAATGGAGAAGCATCATCATGATCACAGATCATCACGCGCCACCATGGATGACCCGTGACAAGATCATGCGATGCGTGTGATATCAAAATCCCTCCACCGACTCCATCCCAAATCTATGATATAAATGCCACACAAGGAGGCATATAATAATGTAATGTAATCTTATAAACCCTCCTCATTCAATATAAAAAAAGATCCATAACCCACAGGCGAAGGGAGACTGCTACACGAGAGCACTGGAACAAACTTCTCAGAGTGACCAATTGCATGATCGCAAAGGTATTATACCAGGTAAAATCTAGGGAATGACCTAAGGGATCATGAGAAATGCATAATATCTTCACATGATCACTATATATATCATGAAAAGTACTTTTGACATGTCATCCAGATTATGCGAAGGAGGTTCTGCATATCGAATGGGTCACATGAAACCTAAAATAAGCTAACTCTGGATGAACCTTGAGGCACATATGAAATTAAGGCTAGAATAAAGGGGTATAAAATATGGGAGATTTATGAAAAGATGTATTAGCTAATATTCATGCACTTCATATGACCCACTCATATCGTACGATGACATAGGGACATGTCACTCAAGTCATCTGATGTTCCCTTGACATGTCGTTTGAGTCATGAAACGTCCCTGAGACATGTCAAAAAAGTCATGTGATTCCCAAAAAGCATTCCACCCAAGTCTTGAGAAGTCCCCTAGGCTTGACATCCAAATCTTGTGATGTCTTCGAAACATGTCATCAAAGTTATGCGAAGACACTAGGGCATGTCTTCTAGGTCTCACGATGTCACCAGGATGTGCCAGCTAGATCAAGTGATGTACCCTAGATATGAAAGCTAGGCCATGCGATGCCCTCCAAACATGTCGGACTTGATCATGAAATTTACACCAGACATAACATATGGGTCATGTGACACCCTCCAGACATGCCTACCTTGATTATACGATGTCCTCTGGATATTCCATCTGGGTCATACAACACCCTCTAGATTTGTCAACCTTGATCATGCGATGCCCCTTAGACATTCCATTCATATTATGTGATATCCTTTAGACAAGTCAACCGAATCATGTGAATATATTTAGAAATGTCATTTAGGAAGCTAGGACATGCCCATACATCCTCAAACATGTCGGGAAGATGACACACACATGTTATGAGGCATGGAAAAACAATATTTTAATTACCTAAGTATAGTATAGAAGTTGATCCTAGGTAGTCTCCTGAAGAGGAGTGCACACAAAACAAGTTTGTCAATTTTTTTAGGTTTTCTAAAAATGATTGGTTTTAATTAATTTGAATGATTGTGAGAGAAATAAATAGCTTGAATTGATTGGTGTTTAACAAATTATAAAGACAGTGATCAGATTGGGTTTGGATAGACCTAGTGTTGTGCTATCATGGTTTTCAAATTTATCCCCTTTCCTCCCTTTAAATGATAAGAGAGAGATTCATCTACTGAGTCCTCTCTCTCCCTTGTCCAGATGGTTATGATGAGAATTTTACTATCTAAAACCTTAGATTGTTTTCTCCTCCTTACAATTTGTGTAGGGTTGCAGAAGGTTTCTTGATTAATTAGAGAAATCCCTAACCCAGAATTACTGTTTCCTAATAAACCAATATTCCACATGCAAGCATAAAAAATGTGCTGACTACCATCGAGCACTCACCACCTAACCCTAATCTTGTTCCACCATATACAGATTAGAATTGGGTGGAGGGAGATGTGATCATCGACCAAAGAAATTTATAATAATAGAATCAAAACCTAATGCAATTGTATTTGAAATTTAAAACTTACTTAAGAACTGAAACCAGAATAATAAAGAAGAAGGAATTTGATTCATTTCAAGCACAAGAACTCAAGCACACACATAGGTCCAACCTCCCCTCTTCCCGATCACTCAAATGAAACTACCCCTCCACGGATGGGGTAAGAGAGATGATTTCGGAGAGTAGAGACATTTTAAAGTAAGGAATAAAATAAATAAAATAAATAAAGCTGAAGTTGATCATCCTCGAGCGTCCCTTGGCTTCCTCCCGACTCTGTGTGCATTGGAAGGCTATTGGAGGTCGGTATTTATAGGCATTCTCGTCCAAAACCCGCAACTGTTGCATTTAATTTTTTTTCTGTACGTCTCTATGTACACGATGTGTACTTAGGTTACACGACATGTACTTCTCCATGTTTTCCTCTACCACATTTTGTGAATTCTACACAAATCTCGTACACTGTTTTGATTGTTTGACTTTGGTCACATCGTGTACTTGCGGTTCACAACATGTTTCTTCATCATGACTTGTTCAGTGCAGATATGATTCACTTGATATGGTCATGAAATTTACTAAAGGTACACAATGTGTAAGCCTCTTTCTTCATATTTCCATCTCCGCTTCTCTCTTAAAAATCCGATGTCGCACCGCGAGTGAAGCTCGTGGCACGAAGGTTCATTGGGCACATAATTTCTCCTATTTTTTCTTCTTTTTCACGATTTCATCAATTCCTTCCATAAAACATAAAACAAATCAAATCATTCAAAAAATGGAAATATTATTCATTTAATTACACAAATTAATACATAAAATATGCACATAAATTTTCTCTGTCAGCAGACAACCAAGACAAGTTCAAACATCCTCAAACATGCCAAGCAGACAATCAGAACATGACGAGCATACAATCAAGACATGTGAAGCAGAAGTCCCAGGACATGATAAACGTTTCTAGTAGATTTACTTAGGCATACCCCAAATTTAACTATGATAACTTTGATTCCTGACATAACCAGGATATGTAGGGCACCTTTCTAAATCCCAAGCTCTAATAGGAATCCACCTCAGTGTAAGTCTCTCCATGTCTCCAACATCCTAACCATAGAGACCCAATATTTCCTATGATATTATCATTATTCCTCATATAACAGTGGAGTGATAATATAACTGAACTACAAGAACTCTAATTCCTTCCATAACTAGGATACGTAGGATGCCTTTCCAAGGCCCGAGCTCCAATGGGCATCTGACTTAGTGTAAGTACCTCCAGGTGTCTCACATTCCAACCATCATGATCCAATATATACCATGGGACCATCATTCCTACTTATCCACCATAAGAGTGAGAATAAAAATGAACTACAATAACTCTTATTACTTCCATAACCAGGATATATAGGGCACATTTCTAAGTCCCATACTCCAATCAGCATCTACCTCAGTGTAAGACCCTCCATGTCTCTGACATCATAACCATCGAGACCCAATCTTTCTCATGGGATTATCATTCTTCTTCATCCACCAATAGAGTGAGAAGACAACTAAACTACAAGAAATCTGATTCCTACTATAACCATGATACGTAGGATACCTTCCTAAGGCCTGAGCTCTATATCAAACATCCCATAGGGTCTCCCCAGTGCGTAAATCCCACATCTATATGAAATGAGAACAATCACTTGTTATACCTTATTTAACACACCAAGCATGGTTTACTTAGGCTTAAGGATTTGCAATGATCATATCATTCACATAATGAATCTACCCCTGTAAGGGAAACCTCAGAGAGTAATCCCCATTTAGTGACATAACACGACTATCCCCATATAGGGGAATCCATCTCGGGGTAAGTCATGAGGGTGAAATAAAACTACAATGAACCAAATTAAAGCTATAAATAGGATACATAGGATTAATCCCTAAGTATTAAGCTCAATAAATAGTGACTAAGTTCCCTTATATATATCCTTTCTGTATGATGTTAAATAGAACTGTTTCAATGAACTATACAGGTTTTGATTCCTATTATAAATGGGATATGTAGGGCTCCTCATAAAGGTTAAATCCCATCCCTGAAATATTAAATTACTCCCCAGATGATAATAAACTCTAGATTTTCTAGTTATATGGCTTCAAAATATAAGCAGCTACCCATAACAGGAAATAAATGGAGAACTTAAGATACATATAGATGGAATAATTATTAGACCCCCATTTATATATGTAAGAGTTCAACATATGATCATTTTATTAGGGTAATTTCTCTCATATTGGGATTATGAAGAGATTCATGAACATATCTTAAATCTATAAGAGAGTCCCAAATTAGGCGATAATTCCCCCCAAAAGGGTGTGATGATCCCGAACTCACATCCTCTCGACCAATGTGAGATCCTAAGTGTCGTTGGGTCTGAAACCCCTATTGATCACATGCCTTGGGAAATCAGGTGTGTACTCAGTTATAGATGTGAGAACCATTGGGATTTTCTATAAAAGGATAACATGGTGGGACCAATGTAAAAAATTATGCAGCACATTCAACCCCCTCGCAATCGATCACCGAGAATCTCCAAAAACCCCTTTTCCCACAAAACAAAAAATGGTGAACCCTACATGAAACTCTTAAATAATAAAAATGATCAATTGACCAAATGTTACTAGGGTTATCATGAAATAATTCTATACTCATTGTGACAGGTTCACATGAGTAGAATGAAAGGAATAGGAAGAATAAAGGGTAATTATGTTACCCATGCGTATCTGATTGAGCATGTACCATGCCTGTAAAGATGCACTAATCAGTGACATTATTACTTATTGTCTTCATAAATGTATATACTACTCTCAAAAACAATACCCAACCCTAGACCGTGTCTTCATCCATTGATTGTTCTGGAAAATCAACTATGACTGCAACCCCTGTGGGTTATTGAAGGACCACACCTTCCCGACACCTTCAGTATCATGTGGCGAATTAAATGGTCTAGAAATACCACTAAAATGGTACAATCCTAATCCTAGAGGATGCACACAAGGTTATATAGATTCTAAAACTAATGAGTCTAAATCATCCAAAGAAATATTCATTAAATCTAGTGGATCTTGTTTCCACCTCCAATTGTTTTAGAAGCTTATTCTTGGATCATGAAAATCACAACATTCATTATCAGATAAAGGTGGATCAAGGAGTCAAATACGACTCCCTTCTAGTTTAGGGGACACTGAGGAGGGATCCTATCAACCACCGTCACTAGTACTATCCCACCGGTGCCCCTCAGTTTTCTATTGAGGGCACCACCTAACACCTTTCCACCTTTTATGCTCATGCATGGGCATCAACAAAGTCACATCGAGTGAAGAAAGATTTGGATAACTAAGAATGGGCGCATATCTACGCTTCCATTGATGAATCCCCATAGTATATTCTAGAGGTATCTAGTGATCAAGATCATATACTTTCTCACTCGGAGCAAGTCTATAGGTATATTTTTTTAGTAATCATTGGGGAGGCACATATCTATACCCCCATGCACGAAGACCATCGACATATTCCGATAGAATAAGGAGGAAAGAAGTTGGATCATATCCCCGCTTCAATCAAAGACATATTCTAGTATATATTGGAGATAGAAAATGTGCAGGATTAAATTCCTATTTACACTTTTCTAAAGTGTCATTACATCTTATAAATAGCCAAATAACTCCGCCGACATATTCCGAAACTGGTATAGATATAAGGACAAGGTCATATTACCATCCCTACAGTTAGGGCAACACAAACAATCTAATCAGCATGAACACATGGTTGCTTTGAATAAAGCACATATTATTTCTTTTTTCCAGGAGGATTATTGGAATATTTTGGTAAAGGATGAGGCATTGGACCAAGGTCATATTCTAATTACAAATGGGGCTCACCAAGTGAGAGTGACACATGCCTCGGGATAGGTGCACATTCCTGTTGAAAAAGACCATTGACATACACCAAAGGCACTAGACTGGGATCATATTCCCATTCCAACCAGTGCTCACTAAGTGAGAGATACACATGCATCAAGAAAATAACACATCCCTATCAAAAAATACTAGAAACATACTCCAAGGGCATTAGACTGGGATCATATTCCCACTCCAACTAGGGATCACCAAGTGAGAGTGGAACATGCCTTGGTACAGGCTCATATCCCTATCCAAAAAGATAAGTGGAATATTCCAAAGGTATAAGATCAGACTCATATCCTTGTTCCAACTGAGTACCAATAGGTGAGAGTAGAACACACCTCAAGGTAGACTCTTATTCCTATCATTGAAGTTACTTGACATATTTCAGTAGCTCATAGAAGCCAGGCTCATATCCCTACTTTCACTAAGGAATGAATGCAATAGTATACTTTAGAGGCTATATAGGAGGAGTCTAATATCCCTTATACCATTATAGAGGTCAGTTGAAATATTCCAATGAGGAATTCATATTTAAACCGGGATCATACCCCCGCTTCAGCCAGGATTGACTGGGATATTCCAACAACCACCCACATGCAACCTCGTATTCTTGCTGACAATGAAAAAGATTATTGGAATAGTCTATAAGCTTATAAATAGTGAGATTATATCCCCATAACACCATAAGGTTATAAATATATTTTGGTAACCATCATATAGTAGGATCATATCCCTACACAACCCCAAAAGGAAGGTCATCATATTCCAGACACAATGCAGAATAAGGCTCATATCCCTAATATTCTCAATGTCAGTGTCCTTAAGGTTCTTCAAGAAACATTATCAACCCCCCAAGGGTCTTACTACTCTTAAATAAAAGCATAAGGCAATCATTGTCATGATAGTACTTTTCATGGTAGTGTGAAGATGGATTACATGGACTCTATTCCTGACATCCGCCGTAGTCAACCTCCCCACAGTGATATCTCCCACAAAAAATGAAATCCTCCCCTTCCCTAGACACCTATTTGTAGAGATGTGTTAAAAACTCAATTGTATTCATATAAAGAGGTGCTCAAAACACCAGGGGAAATAGTATATAGTTCCCCATAAACCACTAGCAACACTTCACCCTGGTCAGTAGGAAACCCTAAGAAGAAACTTCTGTGGTCTGACCAGGTGGAGGCATGTATGTATGATGAAGAGGAAACCAACATCAATATATAGAGAGAGTTAGATGGAAACAACCTCCCAACCATGTTCTATCCCCTTTCCACTTCTGACTATGATATCCTAGATGAGATAGAGAAGGAGTGCATTCATTACCTATGCCAAAATATGTTGGAAACTCATAAATGATTGAATTATAGACACCTACCTTATCCAGGATATGAGGGTCACCTTCAGACCATCAAGATAATCTATTTTCATCTAGAATTTTCTGCTATCTCCATGGCCTGGGACCTAAAATCAAAAAGCACAGTGAAAATCTACAACATACTTTCCACCATTGCATCAAGACTCTTCGAAAACTAATAACCGAAGCCTTATCATGTTTTTGTATATGAGGATGGGGAATGTATTGATAATTTCACTTCACCGCACCTCTAAAACATAAGAACTCCTCATACATGGTATCCTATAATGTCATATCCTCTAGTGAAATTAGAGGATGAGGTAACAAATGAGACAGTTGGTCACTAAAATGGAATTACCCCACTTTAACGATGCTAAGACATCACGAATGGAGGGACTGGGTTACTAGAAAATATTTTAACTAGGACCCTCAAAGAAATGATAATGCATTTCAGACACAAAATCTGAAGTTGTGGTCAACACAAAAACTTCCTGTGGAATATTACTCCCTTTATGGGATTGCATTACACCCAGCTTATACACGAGAATAACTACACCAAATCAAGAGGGTCATAATATCAGCTATCATAGCATCCATTTAGGAGCGAAACCATCCTACCAGGCTAGATGGATATTTACCACCACCTCCACCCCTCAGATCATTAATCCTTGATAGGATTCAAGATAAATCGATAGTAGCTATAAACTAACCCCATCCCACTAGGCTAGTGGAATTTTTATGTCGATCGTTATCACCAGGTTCATCACCCCAAAGAGGGTCTTGTAGGAATCAACAAAGGTTCTAGATAAACCCCATCCCACTAGGATGGGGGAATTTATATCTCAATGCCTATCCCAAGAGTCATCAAATCATCGACTGGAATAATTGAATCCTCTAAAATAGAATAAAAAAATTCCAATTATGGCTCCATCCTATAGGGTTGGGGGCATTTTTATCACCATTATCACTATGGAGGGAATTTATCTTCTCTAGTTTGGGAGGTAAATATCGACAGTCAAAATCCCATACGTTCTTACCTCTATAAGATAAGCCTTTTTTATTCAAGGTTTGTTTGGGAAACACGATCAGAAACTCCATTAAGGTCACTATTCACTGGCTGAGATAGGAGGAGCATATGATGAAGGAAATCAAACCCCATAGAGGTTGTAAGCTAAAAGGGTTCAATATGGCCAAGGGTTTGAAAAATGACCCTAATGTCGGTAGTGAAGAATCATTCTATTATATTTAGAGTAATGATACAACCACTAGTTCATGATATACCTATATGAATGTCATCATCATCAACACAAAAGATGATGAGGATCAAGATGAAAATATAGAGGCACATATACGGAAAATATACCCTAAGAGGAGGGTGATCTGGATGCACCAACTGAGGTAGCACATATATAGAATCAGAGAAGAATCCAAAACCTGGAAACATTGAATATTGACTTGCCACCATTACAGCGGAACACTGCCAAGGATAGAGGGGAAGAAGTGGTCATATCCTACTCTTTACCTAGAAGAGATGAAATTCCTTTTATGGAGGAGCTGTTTGCATAATATGAGAATGAGATACAAAATCTCAAAAAACACAATGAGAAGATACTTGTGGGAAACATTCCCAATGGGTATCGTCTATAGGTTGAGATGAATATTCCTCCTCCCATACATTAGGAAAGATCCGATCATCCTGTAAGAGTATCATATGAGCATCAGATTGTCTCTAGATCTAGGAAACTGGTCTACATAAACGAGGAAGTCAAAGATGATTGTAACTTACATCCATTGCGGTGACAAACTCTCTCTATCTAGGATGACCATATATTCTTAGCACATATTGAGAATAAATGGGAGATGAAAATAGGGCCACCTCATTATTCCCCACCCACTCCTTGCAGATGAGAGGAAACTTAGACAACAGTACCTCCATAACTACTTAATGTCATTGAATACCTAGCTGCTCGAATGGAATCCATGGAAGGGTGAAATGAACCTGTGTAGCTAGAGAAGTTGAAATACCCTGAATATTTGGATGAAACATTTCCCCCACCCAATTTCAAAAATCCCACCTTCTCCAAATTTGACGGTATGGGAGAACCTAGACAAAATCTCATATACTTTATGTCCTGATGTGGTTTGATGATAGGCCCTTGAGATTATTAGGAGGCAACCAAGATGAGGTGTTTTGTATAGAATATGATAGGTCCGACATTTTTTTGGTATATTAGTCTTCTAGCAAGATTTATTATAGGATGGGAAGACCTTTGTTGTTAGTTCCTTTACCAGTTCAGCTCCATATTGAGGAAAACAATAATTATCTACTTGACGAACTACAAGCAACATGAAAATGAGAGGGTGTCTGAATTCATAGATATATGGAAAGGTTTAACCTATTCACTAAACATACTTCTCTCACAATTTTTTTTTGGAACTCTATTCCTAAAATCTCTAGGATGAGTTGCATACACCTTTGATCCTGATGAAATATCCAGGAAGATTCCATGAGTTTGTAGAAACGGAACAAAATTTTGAAGATGTCATTCAGAAGACTCAAGATAAATCTTTTCCCATTACCTCATCATAGGGGAAGAGGCTATTTAAGGAATATACTACCACTATTAACCTCAAACCAGTAGCAATGCTCATCCAAGCACCTAGGTAGGTCCCGAACCACCTAGTGCCTCTTATTGAGTGGTGACAACAGAAAAATTGTCCCCGACTAGAAGAAAAAAGAGATCAGGGTTTCCCGGTATTTGAGGAATGAATGAATAAAGTATACTAATTCTGAAAAAAGTAGGTCCTAAGTTATTTCGTTTCAGCCATGGAAAATTACCTACTCAAGCTTCCATAGGCTAGGAAACCCAATGAGGTCAACCACACTGATCATCCCGACTACTTCCCTTTCCATAAGAGGCTGGGTCACACCATCTAGGATTAAGTAATATTCAAAGACATTATCCAAAGCATGGTCGATTCTAAATAGGTTATTTTGGATAACTCCCTGGCAAGGTGACCTATGTAACCATTTCCCAGTCAGGAGAATAAAGTGATTGGAAAAAAAATTCGACGAGGCATGGGTAGAAGTTTGATAATTGGATGAATCGAAAGATAATTGATGAAGCTCATGAAACCCTAAGAGAATAGATTCTCAAAACCATAATGATACCATAACCTAGGGAGGTGACATCAGAAACACCACTTGTAGGTGTAAATAATCACCATATATAGGAAGAAATAGAAGAGGAAGATCCATATTCATCTCCTACGCAAGATCTAACTCTTGTAGATTTTTTTCTTACAACATTCGTAGAATGGAAACTACCCACTAAAAAGAAGCCTCATCAGAAAAGTGCTCATATTTGGTTCTGTTAATGTAATAAACTTAGTATAAACCTTCTATAATGATGAATATGCCTTAGAGTATGAGTTTCCCATACCTGACTAGGGAGTCAGAGGCCACAAGAGAAGGAGCTAAGGATACAAGGGACAACATGAGCATGGTTGGGCCCAATATCTCAGTCAAGTCCCCACATAGGATATATATGCAGTTGAGATCCATGGGTAAGCACTCCAGTAAGACCAACTGATACATGGAGGTTCCCCAGAACCCCCCAGTGGTCGTCTATGCCCATAGGTCTTATACAACCACCTAGAAGGGGTGCAATTTTTTTTATCAGCCTTGATAAAGGGGAAGGTTAGAGTGACCTATTCAATTGTAAAAAGATTCCCACATGACCACTACATAAGAACCATAACCATCTAGCTCAAATTCCATAAATATCAAATCACATAATAATAATCAAACCCACTTTGAGAAGTTCTGAACTTGGGAACAAAATTATGACATTCTGAAATAGTTGGTGGTTGCCCCGACCAAGCTCTAAATCCTGTATGCACTCCATCTTTACAAAGAACTCATATATGCACTCATTGAAGCCCTCTGAATCCCATAAGAGTTCAAGATAGAAGTCACCACAACTAAGTTTTATCGAGTGGAGACCATGCTATCAGAATTCCATGTCTCCATCTTGTTTATAGATAAGGATCTGGAAGAGGCCATCTAGGGACACATAAAACCCCTATATGTTTCAAGTAGACTCAATAATGTCAACATCTAAAGGGATCTGATTGATAATGGTTCTAGGATCAACCACATCTATTTTCAGACCCTCTAACTCTTGGGATATAGTAACGGGGAATTATCTACCACAAGGCTAAACATTTAGGGGTATGATAAGAGCAAGAAAAGTCATCTTGGGAAGATCAAGATCAAAGATCATTTTTTGGGATCTCACATCTAATGTCAATTTCGTGGTTATCCTGCAAGACACTACATATAATGTCTTACCTAGAAGGCCTTGGATATATAGACATATTGCAGTACCTTGAAAACTTCATCAGTGTTTGAAATACCCCATCGATGGATAGGTCAACATACTACATGGTGATAGTTCTCCCTTAAAGTCTTGAGAATCCATATACGTCAAGGGAGGTTTCTATAAAAGGGGATGAAAACAACCAATGGTGGATGAAAATATATAGCTTTCACCCCCCAATGTATTGGGGACCACCCCTGCGAATCCATGGAGTATTCTTAACAATGATTATGTACTACCCATAAATTTGATTGAGGTAGTAGAATTAATCCTAGATACCCAATCTCCTCCTATATCCAGTGACAACATGGAAGAAAATTAGCTTCAGAATCTCTCAACAATGACTTTAGCAATAGGGGATGGTGATGTATATTCCCATGGCCTCTCTCATTTTGACAGTGATAGATATTCCCTCAGATTATCTACTATGCTTGAAAATGCCTCTATAGACTCATAAGTGGAAGAATAAGAGGATGATATTAGGAATTCCCCTCCCGTATTTGATGAATGCGCCTCCACCACAATCAATGAGCTCAGGCAGGTGAATATAGGAATAGAATATGACCCATGACCTATGTTGAGTAGTGCCTATATGCTTATTTAATATCAAGATATATACATTTCATTTCTAAAGAAACATGGATATGTGTTTTCTTGTAATTATACAAAAATTCCTAGACTGAACCCTAATGTGGCCACACACCATCTCAGCTTACCCAATGACCATTGAGGTTTCAAATAGGTGACCAAGAAGAGTCAGCCCTCTCATGCTACTAATGTAGAGTTGGAAGTTAAAAAATTGATAAAATATAATTTTTCCCGAGAAGTGAAATACCCAAGATGCCTTTCCAACATTGTCATTGTCAAGAAAATATTAGGATTTTCATCAATTTCATTAACCTTAATCGACATTTCCTGAAGAAAGATTTCCCACTACCAATCACAGAACTCTTGCTCGATGCAATTGTTGAATTCCAAGCCATTTTATTCATGGATGGATACTCAGGGTAAAACTGTTGGATTCTAAGCTATTTTCTTCATGGATGGGTACTCTAGGTATAACAAAATAAAGATGGCCCCAAAAGATGAAGAAGCTACTACCTTTAGTGCATCTCAAGGGATATTTTTCTATCAAGTCGTACCCTTTGGGTTATGGAATGATGCAACTACTTATCAACATTCCATGCATCATATCTTTAATCCCTTATTGGGATGAATATATGAATGCTATGTCAATGACCTGGTGGTAAAATCTTAACAATGAAATGATCACTTCATGGATCTTCAAACAATTTTTGACAAGTTGTGACAACACAACTTGAAGATGAATCCACTAAAATCTGCTTTCAGGGAAACTTCAGGGGAATTACTTGGATTTATGGTATGACACCACAGTATCAAGGTTGACATTGAAAAGACTAGTGAAATTATAGAAATGTCACCCCCTTGGAATCTCAAAGAGATGAGGGGGATCCAAGGCCACCTCACCTATATTCGATGTTTCGTAGCCAACCTAGCTGGAAAATATCTCCCCTTCACCAATATAATGAAGAATGGAATCACCTATCTATGGGATGAGGTTTTTTAAGAATACTTTGAGAGTCTCAACCAGTACCTGTTGCACCCACCAGTCTTAATACTAATGATGGAAGGAAATTCACTCATCTTATATGTGGCTTCCATGGAATGATAAATTTTCACTCTACTCACATAGAAAGATGATGCAGGGAATGCGAATAGTCTCTACTACCTTAGCTGATCAATGCTAGGTACTAAGACCCGATATTTTATTATCGAGAAAAATTTACTCGTACTCATCTTTTTAGTGAAAAAAGGAGAGGCATTACTTGCAGCACCATGAAGTCCACATAGTCTCTCGTATTGACCCACTCAAGTACATCCTTGGATGCCCTATGTTGAATGTGATTTTTTCCTAATGGGTGATCATTCTGTAATAGTATGACATCCGTTTGTGTCACAAAAGTTAGTGAAAGGGTAGGCCCTAGATGAATTCCTTATATCACACATCACTCCAAAAAGTACATCAGTGGACATTGAACTTTCATATGAGGAGGTTCTCAATTACCATGACACTCCATAGACATGGAAGATGTATTTTGATGGCACCTCTTGAATTCCTATCAGAAAAATCCTAGAAAACTTGAAGCTCAATTGGGTTGTCTTAGGGATTGTATTTGTTTTTTTGGAAAAATCAATTTTCCCTTACTATTTCTCACTATCTGAAGGCTGTACAAATAATGAGTTCGAGTACCAAGCCCTCATTGCTAGCTTGTAAGTATCCCTAATACTACAAATATACTATCTGAACATTAAATGGGATTCAAAGTTAGTGATAAAGTAGATTAATGGAAAATATACCATTAAAAAGGAAGAATTGGCCCTTATCATTGACTATGTTAGAGGAATGATGGAAGAGTTCCCTTTTGAACCCACATCACATCATGTCCATTGATCATAGAATGACCATGCCGACACACTGGCTAATGTAACTACATTTTTTGCAGAACTTGATCAAGAGGAAGTAATCTTTCACATCACGCACCGAAGGATGGTATCACTGGTTATCATTTATGACATAGAAGAAATCAATTCAATCAACACCACCCTAGAGAACTATGGACCAATATCCACCCCTAGATGGATGGATCTCATGACTGGTTATCTTTAAAATGGGACTCTCTCGATGGACCGATCCATAAGGGAACAAATTCAGTGATGATCAAATAAATTTACCCTTTGGGATGGGACAAATGAGCAAAGATCACTCTAAAAAAGAGTATTTGATGGGACCCTCCTCATATTTATAGTAGAAATAGATATTCTTTCTGTAATCAAAGAAGTACATGCATGCTCATACAGTGCTCATTAGTCTGGGACTAGGCTCTCCCATCAAATCAGGAGGCTTGATTACTACTGGAAAATAATGATACTGGACTATGTGGAGTTTACTAGGAAATTTCATGCATGCCATATCCATGAAAACTTCATCCAACAACCCCCATAATTTCTACATATAGCTAAATATTCTTGACATTTTTCATATGGGGAATGGATGTTATGGGGCCATATCCCCTAACCATAGCTAAGTAGTTTAAGTACATCATTAGTGATACTATCCAAATGTGTCAAGGCAATACACCTCAAGGAAGTTGGAGAAAAAAATATCATCAACTTCATGAAGTCAAATATCATCACCATATTCAGAGTCCCTCACACAATACTGGTAGACAATGGCACCAATTTCTATGATAACGAGTTAAAGAAATTATACCAAGAGTACAATATCAAGTTAAACCATTCATCCCACTATCATGCAGTAGAAAATGAAAAAATATAGGCTTTCAAAAAGACTCTATCAAATATAATTTAGATTATAGTGAATAAGAAAAATAAGTCCTAGCCGGCCAAGCTCCTCCATCCTTTATGGGCCTATCGTACCACCACATGTACTGCTACACAAGAAACTCCATATTCATTAGTGTACAAAAATGAGGTAGTGTTTCCCATATAAGTCTAGTTTCCCTTGCTCTGAATAGCCATATGTGGGAAACTCTCAGATAATTAGTAGTCATAAAAGTGGTTGGATAAATTGGAATGGATCGATGAGAAAAGGTTTCATACATTGCACAACCTTGAAGTCTATATAAATCAGATCATGCAAGCCTTCAATAAAAAGGTTCGACTTTGTTTGTTCCTTCAAGGAGAACTGCTATTGGATGTCATAACCCTAATGATACTAGGTAATAATAATCCAAAGATTTAACCCAAACGGTAAGGTCCTTATGTCATACATAAGGTCTATCACAATGAAGCTTACTCACTGGCCATGATGGATGGGGAACATGTTACACCCCCCCACCAATGCGAGGTTTATTAAGAAATAATTTTCATAGCTTCCATCAAGAATTATCTTCATTCTAGATACATAACGTTAAAATAAAAAAATTCATCCTGACCACATGACATTAAATGGTATGGAAAAAGTCATGGTAGCAATAAATTAAACTGCACAACATCTCATGTCCCGAGCACATGAAATTAAATTTTATGGAACACATCCTCACCACATGACTTTAAAACTACCCATGATACATTCTCACCTCATAACATTAAACTACATGGGAAACATCATCTCTTCAATGATTTATCACATGCGATTCAGATCTATGCAAAAGAGAAATGGAGTACCCCTGTCCTTGTGTGTGAGTCAGATCCACATAGGGAATTCCCCATCCAAGAACTATGTGTGGATTGGTACCCATCATCATATGATACATAGTGAAACCCAGATCCCAAATCCTAGGTCCAACTATAGTATACTCATCCCGATCATAAGATATTAGATTGTAAAATAATGGTTAATCCCTCTTTTTCAGGTCAGGTAACCTTTGTCCTTACCGCATGACATTAAACTGTACGACTAAACTCCACTCAAGAACTATATGTGGATTTATTCATGACATTACAGGATACATAGTGATGACCAGATCTCCATTCCTAGGTCCAGTCATAATATTTCTTCAGGTTGAGTCACTTTTGTCCACCGTATCATGTTAAACTGCATGGCTGATGTCCTCACAACATGAAACTAAACTGCATGGTTTTCTAGAACTATGTATGTCTTGATTCTCATTCCAATGAGACACATAGGTATTCATAGATCCAATATCTTGTCCCAACCTATACATGATTAAAATTACCACTATCATTCCTTTCAATCACCTCTATGTGGTGACAAATACCTTTTCCATTCCTTTTTTTCTCACACCAAGCATAACTCATGTGGTCTTAATAATTTAGGTAAAGGATTCCCAGCATGGTCGAGACATATCAACTCATGATAGGGTTAGCATGGTTCTAGATACAAGGTCTTAAAAGGCCCACCATAAGTCCTTGCTGCATGGTATTAAACTACATGGTTAATATCTCTTGCATGACATAAAGTTGCACATTACCATAGACCTATGCTAAGAGGACCACTATCCTTGGTGTTGGTCTCCCACCACACCTCTATTCAAGAGATACATGTGGCTTGATTCCTGATATCATAGGATACGTAGTAACACTCAGATATTTAGTCTTGGGTCTAGTCACAATATTTCCTTTCCACATTGGGGAACTTACGTCCATGCCGCATGACGTCAAACTATATGGTTTCTAAAGAACTATGTGTGGCTAGATTCATTCCTTCACAGGATATGCAGCGATTCCCAGATCTCTAATTTTGGGTCTAGCTATAATAATTAATGGGAATAATTCCCCCCTCTATGTACGGTTCAAACCAGCATTGATAGATTCCCATTCAAGAACTATGTGTGGATTGATTCCTGTCATCACATGATACA
Organism: Viscum album; assembly: GCA_963277665.1. Lineage (NCBI taxonomy): Eukaryota > Viridiplantae > Streptophyta > Magnoliopsida > Santalales > Viscaceae > Viscum > Viscum album. Next base: position 508,390,857 of record OY728141.1, on the reverse strand, counting down.
TAGTGATACTCAAATCTCTAATCTTGGGTCAAGCTACATTAATCAATGAGAAAAATTCCCCCCTCTGCATATGGTTCTAACTTTCATAGAGAGATTCCCATTCAATAACTACATGTGACTTGATTCCTGTCATCACAGGATACATAGTGACACCCAGATCTCCAATCCTGGGTCCAACTACAACAATCAATAGGAACAATGTTCCCCTATACATATGGGCCAGACCCGTGTAGAGAGATCCACATTCATGAACTAGATGTGGCTTGATTTATATCATCACATAATATGTAGTGACACCCATATCTCCAATATTGAGTCCAACTACAATAATCAAAGGGAACAATTCCCCCCCATATATGGGTAATACCTATGTAGAGAGTTTCCCATTCAAGAACTATGTGTGGATTGATTCCTATTACTGTAGGATATGTAGTGATGCCCGAATCACCAATTCTTGGGTCCATCCACAATAAAACAATATCCCCTATTCATGCATATGGGATAGACCTAGGCAAAGAACTTTTATAAAATAACCACATATGACTTGATTTATACCATCACAGGATATGTAGAGACCCTCAAATCTTTAATCTTGGGTTCATCGACAACATATAAAATTATAAAAATTCACCCCTAACTACATATGGTATGGACCTATGCAGTGAGGTATCTGGTACCCACTCATGTGCGACTTAGTTGATTTCCTAGTTTCCCCTTGTTTATCATGCCGATCATGGATCATGTGATCTTAGAGGACCTGACAAGTCACTCTGGTCGAAATGACTTGGAAATATTTTCAATTTGGGACCATGTAATATCATAAATAATTTAAAATACATAGTAAATTCACATCCTTAACACAATATTTTAAACTTTAAGGATAGGAAAACATCCTCACCACCCGATGTTAAACTATAATGAAAACATCCTAGTCACATGACATTAAAACTGCAAAAAATATGTCCCCACTACATGATGTTAAAATGTTCTATCCATCACCCATCATCATTCCTTATCAAAGGACCATAAGAGCTTGACCCTGGTCAACCAGAGAATGGGGTGCTTCCATCATATTTTAATCCCCTCATCCCATAAATCAAACTTCATGTCTTGAGCACCTCGGGTTTCCGTAAACCTTTCATGGAACTTGGAAGGGAAAATAGATCTCTCTATTTGACCATGCTATCAATGCACAAGGGTTTAGAACTACCAACCAAGGACATCTTGTCCCTGTAAGAAGGTCTTTCTGATCCTTGTGAGCCTAATGTCACTATGGAAGAACTCAACACCTAAGGGTGTTCTGGGCCATCCCTAGTATGATTGGACCATATCATTACTCATGACCTAAGAACCTCAATCCATGATTTATAATATTTTCATATCCCGCTCATAAAGATGTTGGAGTACTCTTAACCCTGGGTATCCTAATTAGTATCTTGTGTAAGATTCCCCTCATACCAGGTCCATGTGCATCATGAACTTGTATTGCATGCACTTTGGTCAAAGTTGTACAACCTTAAACTTTAGCCTTTGATGGTCCAAGTTGAAAGACCTTAAATTGATATGATACAATGCATTGAGTGGTTGATATATTCCATGAAAACTATCATCATATGACTATTGCATGAGATGTAAAATATGGAGTTATACACATGAATTTATATATAATATGCATAAAGAGTTTATTGTATTTACTCATGAACTATAATGCATGAGTAAATTAATGAATCATTGAGGAGTTTCCTTGAGGATATATAAATATCATTTCCATGGGATGTCTGTAGTGTGCGATGATATCAAGATGCATGGATAATATTTCTCCCATATATATAACTCTTATTTATTCAACTTTATGGATGAGGCACTAACATACCCTAGGAATGATATTATATCATTTATATAACAAATTATTTAAGTTATCCCATAGATACATCATAGAGAGGGGATTTTATTTGGTTTCCCTTAGTGATCTATATCAAACCATTTGATGGTTTAGAGATATTATAAAAGATCCATGGTGAAAAGCATATGGTTCAAAAAAACTATTCATTTCTAGGTTTTACAAATTTTTTATATTTATAGTATAAGAGATCTTGGGATAAGATTCAGTCAATTATTCTATTGTTAATAGAAACCTAGGAATTCCTTTACTTTTTAGTGAAATTAAGCAGAAAAAGACTCTTCCTTGGTGGTTTTGTGTTCCTTTGGTGAATCCTTTAGTTACCACTCTCATAAGATTAAGTCCTTTAAATCAAGGTACTATTTTATCAATCCTATATATTATTTTATATTCTACATTTATGAGAAATTTTGAGTGGAGGTTAATGTATTGGTACTATGGATGATTAATGTGAGGTTAGTGGGTTATAAGCTTACTGAAGGATTCTCATGAGAATATGGATTTATGAGAATTAGGATTCATCCTTAGATGAAGTGGAACATCAGGCTTTGATTTAAAGAGGCGATTCAAGAATTCTATTATTATTTACTTTTGTTAATTTGGATTCAACATGCTTTGGTTTTGTTTTAGTATCTTATCGAGTCTATACTAATTATATAACTAAATAATTTGATGTTAGGTGTACATACAAGGTTATTAATGTGGTGTATGTGATATTGCGTTTTTTTTCATATATGCTTCGTTATATACTATTGTGTTACAAGGAAGTACTGTAAAACATATAGTAACCTAATTTAAATGTAGTAATTTGAGAATATTTTGGTGTAGTTTGATTGATGTGGTATAATAACAAGGTTGGTATAGGTATAATGCTATAGCTTTTCCTAGATATGGGATTGAAATGGATGAACTAATTAAATAAAAGGAATGGGAATGGGGTAATGACCGATAATGAAATGAACAAACAGAGTGTTGAATTAATTTATCAATGTGGTGATTATTATTATATGTGGTAAATGGGTAAATGAACATGTAGAGGAAGAATTAATTTTTTTAATGAATTATGAGAGAAGTGGAAAGTGGATTATGTGAGAATTTTGTAAATTTCAAAATTAAACATTTGATGTTGTTAAATGGGTTAAATTATGACGTATTATATGAATTAATGAGAAATTAGGGTTAATAGTGAAATGTGGAAAAGGGGTGATGTAATGATTAATATCTGATTTAGAAGTGGAATAAGTTGGAAATTATTTTGTTAGTTTAATTGTGTAGTTTATATGTTGACTTTATTATGTTGTTTGTAAGTGTGACAGTAGTGTGGAAATGAAAGTGTGATGAAGGGATGGTTGTAGAGATGTCTTGATAGGATATGGGCATCTAGGATGGGATTTTTTTGTTATTATTTATCATTTTATGTTTTGTTATTTCTTACACACTACCACCATAGTCAGATAAATTAATTCATATTAATGTGAAGTTTTGAGTAATGAGTGAACCCCCATCATCTAGGATGTTATGGTAATGAATGGCTGACTACTCCACTCCTCTCAATCTTCCTTCTAGTCATGGTAGAGGAAGTGGTTGAAATATATGGTGAACTTGGTTGAGGTATACAGTAGTGGTATATGGTTGAGATATGCTATTGTTTTATTTAGTTTTGATATAAGGTTATTTTACATGGGAATGGGAATGAATAGGATTTCCAAAACATATGTTGTTGGGATGTGAGGGAGAATATCTAACATCCAGAGATTTTAGAATATATTTTCCTTTAAAAAACGGTGTATCATTGGATTGTTTCATGAAAAACATAAAAATAAAATAATAAAAAACAAATTATATGAATATTATAAAGAAAATTTAATAATATTAAAACCTCTAGTAAATAAAATGATTTTAATCAATTATAAATTTATAAAAAATAGGATTAATATCACTTAAAGTTTTAAAAATACATTTTCAATAAAAATATTTTTTCTTCATATATTTTATATTCATTTAAAATCAAAATTTATAAGTTTTATAATTTGAAATTGAAAAAATTAACTTTTTTTTGGATTCAGTATTTCAATACAATCTTAGGATGAATTTTTAATATTTTTTCTAAAATAATTGTTTGTAAGTGAATAATTTTTTGTAAGTGAATAATTTTTTATTTTAATCAAATATAATTGTTTTATAATTTATAAGTTTTGTAATTGTTTTTATTTTTTCAATAATTGTTTGATTTTTTTTGATACCGTCACTTTTATAACATTATCATAATACAAGAATGAATTAATTTTTTTGAAACTTGTTTCTATAAAAATATATATTTAAGAATTAAAATAAATCATTTAAAAATCCTATTTTTAATTTTAAAACCCATGTTTAACATTTTGGAAACTTAATATTTCACTCTAATTTTTTTATTCACTTATATAAAAAATTAGTTTTCATCACTTGTAGAAATTAAATCTAAAAAAATGGATTTAATATTTTATGTCAACATGTTTATATTATGTAATAAGTTTAATTTCATTTTTATGCATAAAATTATGATTAATAAGATTAATGTTTATGACCATGATAATGGTGAAATAATTATTTTTAAAGAATCGTTTTATTAATGTTGTGTAATTTTCATCTAATAAATTAAATTGATCTATTTTATAAAATGAATTTGATATATTTTTTACTAATATAAACAAATATATTATAACTCATTTAATTAGTAATTAATGTTATATATGATTAATAATTCTTAATGGAGAAAACAACATTTTTATACAAAATTTTTTTTCTATATATTAAATGATTTAATTTAAAAGTTAATTTTATATTATTTAGAAATTTAATTAGAATATATGGAGCTTAAATTTAGGTTCATAAAGTAAAAAAATTGTAATAAGGATTACCTTATATTTTAAATAAAATATAAATCACTTGGATAAAAACTAGTTACCATGGTAAAAAACCAAAAAGGTAAAGGTTAAAAACCTAATGGTAAAAAACTTAAAAAATGTTTAAAAAATGGAACCAAATGAATGTTTGAAAGGATTATATAGCTTAAATTTTACTAAAATCTTACTCCACTAAATTATTTCCCATTTTTGATCCATTTACCTTGGAATAGTGTCATGACATTATTATAAAGTAATGAGTAATTATAAAAATTCCATTTACTCCACTTATAAAAAAGAGATCACTTCCACCACATTTTTCCTCCCATTAAAAAGATTTATATCAAAAAAAAAATCTACCATAGTCTCCCTAAAACCATCTCCCCATGTCCTATAATAGTTTTTATTTCCAAAATACTATGTTAAGGAGCCTTAAAGTGTTACCCAGGGGAGAATATCCAAAGAGAGAGGTAATGTTCTCAACCAAAATCTCTAAGTTATTTTCTTCTTACACCCCCTAAAACCATTTATTTACTTGAAAGTATGATAAAATAATTATTTATAATGATGATAATTGAAAACACCAACATATTAAACCAAGGGAACAAGGAATAGAATATAAAATCAATGAAACTAAGGTGGATCCTAATAATAAAGTGTTAAAAGTCACCCTCATTCTCCACTATAGATATGCGAAATATTTATTTCATTCTAGTTCTCCAAATTCATTCATATTGTAAAAAATTACTAATAATTTTGATTCACCACCTCAAGATTTGGATATTGATATATCTATAAAAATATATGGTTTCATGATGATTTCATCAAAGATATATAACTCTTTTCTAATTAAAATTTGTGGGAGGATACCTCATATAGATATAGTTCTTCTTCCCTTGGATGAATTTGACATAATATTGGGTATGGATTTTATTTACCTACATAGAGAACTCATCAATTATAAGGATAAGGAAATATCATTTTATATCCCAAATTATCATATTATCAAATATAAACATAAGGATTATCTTGAATTCTATTTGGAAGAAAATTCTATAATATGGGTTTAGATACCCAGTAATGAGGGATTATTAGCTCAAATGATTGGGGAAGAAGTCAATATTGATGGTATGCCTATTGTATGAGAATATATTGATGTATTTTTGGATAAAATTCTAAATATTTACCCCGATCAAGAGGTTTAATTATCAATTTAACTCATACTTGGATCCATTCCTATTTCAAAAATTTCTTTCCGAATATCCCATTGAGTTGGAATAATCAAAGAAGATACTTTAAGAGAATATGGACAAGGGATTTGTATACCAAAGTGATTTGCTATGGGATGCACCGATCCTCTTTGTAAAAAATCTGGATGGATCAATGTATTTTTCATTGATTACCGTGATCTTAATGAAATAATGATCAAGGAAATGTATCCTCTATCCCCCATCAATTATCTTCTAAATCATCTCATAAGATATCAATACTTCTCAAAGATTGACCTTTAATCTAGATATTATTAATTAAGGGTTAAAATGGAGGATATTTCCAATAGATATTTCTATATGAGGTATGAAAACTATGAATTTATAGTGATTCAATTTGGAATTACAAATTATCCCTCCATCATCATGTATCTAATGAATAGAGTCTTTATATACCACCTTAATCAATTTTTGGTTATCTTTATTGATGATATTATTATATATTTAAAGAGTAAATAAGAGCAAGAAGATCATTTTTGGATTGTGTCAAAGACCTTAATAAAGGGTAAATTATATACCAAATTTATAAAGTGTGAATTTTAGTTGAATAATATATCATTCTTGGGTTATGTAATCCCAAATAAGGGAATATCTATAGATCCTTCAAATAGGGAAGTTATTGAATAATATCCTAGACCAACTATAATAATTTAGATCCATAGTTTTCTTAGATTATCTTTATACCATTGATGCTTTGTGATAAATTTCTCATGACTATCAAATATACTAACCAAGTTAACATGAAAGGGAGTGAATTTCATTTTTATAGATAAATGTGAAGAATGTTCTAAGGAAATAAAGAAAAGGCTATCACTACACTGGTATTTAAATTACCCTATAATGGGGAAATTCTTATAATATATAGTTATTCTTTGAAAAAGGGATTGGGTTGAATCCACATGAATAATGATAAGGTAATTGATTATACCTCATGTTAATTAAAAATTCTTGAGAAAAAATAACTAATGAATGATTTAGAGCTGGTGATAATGACCTTTCCATTAAAGGTTTAGCAATATTATCTATATAGTGAGAAGCATAATATCTATACTAACCATAAAATCTTGAAATAAATATCTAAAAATAAGGAGTTAAAAATACACCAAAGGTGATGGTTTGAAGTGATAAAATACTATGAATACTTAATACATTACTACCTAGGGAAGGAAAACAAGGTGTCTGATGCTCTGAGTAAGAAAGATCATGCTACCATATCCACAAATAGGGATGAAAAATACCCAATAATCATAGATTTTAAATGGATTAATCTTGAATTCATAAGGGAATGGGTGAAATACTATAATTTAAAAATGAATCCTCAATCATCCATTCATTTGAATATCAAATAAGACCAAAAAAATAGCAGATATTATAGAGTTCAACTTTGATAAAGATACATTTATAAGGTTTAGAAAAAATATGTATCATATCAGAATAAGAACTAAAAAGTGTTTTTTGTGTGATTATGCAAATAGATCATCCTTATCTATTTATCTAGTAAGAATGAACATGTATAGATATATTAATAAAAAAATTTGGTGGGATAATATGAAGGGAGAGATTGCATAAAACACATCTCAATTATCGGTATGAAAAAAAATTTAAGGTTGAATGACATAAATATAATGGGGTGATAAAAACATTAATAATTAAAATATATAAATGGGAAAACAACACTATATATTTTATCATAGGACTCCCTAGGACATCTAAAGTCTGTAAGGCCATTTGGCCTATCATTGATTGCTTAAAAAAGTTAACATATTTTATTTCCATCGATGAAGATTTCTCACCTAACCAACTCACCAAGATATACATAAGGGAAGTCTTAAGTCTACATAGATTACCACTCTCCATTTAATTTGATCGAGGTTTGAGGCTTATCTTGAGGTTCTATAGAATTCTTTAGTGAGAATTGGAGATAGAGCTGAGCTTCAACATTACTTATCACACTCAGATTGATGGTTAGTTTAAAAGTACCATTTAAACTCTTGAGGATATGCTATGATCCTATTAAATAGATTTACAAGGATTTTGGGATCAATAAATCCCCTAATAGAGTTCTCATATAATAATAATTTCCATTAAATCATTCAGATGAAAACATATGAAGCTTTATATAGGAAGATATGCAAGAATCTAATATATAAGGATGAAGTTAGTGGATGGAAGTTGATATGACAAAACTTTGTTCAAGAAATTATATAGAAGGTTAAAACCATTCAGTTTAATAAGAAAAAAAGTGTATAGAAGTGTTATAAAGATAATCATTGACTAGATATATAGTTTAAAGTTGGTGAAAATTTGTTCCTCCAGATATATCCTTGGAAGCTTGTTTTTTTATTTGGGAAGAAAGGGAAGTTAGACCTTAGGTATATAAGTCCCCTTGAGATCCTTGACCATGTAGGTGTTGTATCCTATAATTTATCACTCCCTCTATACCTATCCTAAGAACATGATGTGTTCTATGTATAACTTTTTGAGGATGTATATACCATACCTTTCAGATGTACTGAAATCAGAATCCATGAAACTAGAACATGAGATTTCATATGATAAACAACCAGTGGAGATCCTGTATCAAAGAGATAATGCTTTTTATAATAAGACCGCCTATCTAGTTAAATATTTATGGAAGAATCATATATTTGAGGAAGAAATATCAGAACCTGTGGATGTAACATGAAAAAAATATCCTCACTTTTTTTTTCATCCTAGTAATAAAATTTCAAGGAAAACATTATTTTTTAGGTGGTATAATGTAATGAACCGTGCCTTTAGTGAATATTAATCCTTAAAATAAACATTGTATTAAATATATTTTTTTCACATGAAACACCAAACCAAAATGAATTGCGGCACATTTTATTAAGATAGATATAACCATTATAAAGTATCCATCGAATTATAGGGTATACATAGAGTTAAATAAATTATAAAATATATGTAGAAATATAAATAATATTCATTTTTAATACTAATACATCCATAAAACTCAAGTAGTGTAGCTAAAAAAACTAATATAGTCATTTTATGCTTAAAAATACATATTATAAAGAATTAACTATTTATGCACTATACATATTTATTTTAAGAAGATAAATATATTATGATTAAATAAATATAAATATTTTTTATATGGATAATATATTGAAACTAATTTAATTAGTAATTTATTGGAAAATAAGAATACAAACAATTAATATTTTAAAAGTCATTTTTCTATGAAAATAGTTTTTTTCTATATATCTTAAGTATTAATTTAAAAGTTAATTTTATAATATTTATAAATTGAATTAGATTAAATGTATTATAAAATTCAAAATCATCATTTCCAAATTTGGTATTAAATTTCACCTTATATTTTTAGTAAAAAGTTAATTACCTTGGTAAAAAGTTAATCAAGATTAATTAGGGTAAAAATGGTTAACTTAAAGTTTCTAAAATTACATTAAGTTTAAATGAAACATTATCCTTTTATAAGACATTTTTAGGTTATAAATAATTATCCACATGTCTCACTAATTTTTTCTTACCTAAATCAACCAACTCTCATGAAATTACAAGGAAAACTCTCTCTTTTTCACCTATAAAAGGAGCTCACCTCAATCCTCTTCAAACTAATCTATCGTATGAATTAACTTGGAAGCATTATATATTTTATTCTCTTAGAATATTCATATACATATTTCATCCCCTATTTATAATAAATTTCTCTAAGTCCTCCATTTCCAATAGGTCTTTCAAGGGAAGACTCAAATTCTCAATTATCTACCCCTAGTCTTTTATTTTTTATCTTTTACATTTATATTCATCCAAACCTATTCTAGACATATTAATATAATAAAATAAGTATAATTGGTATAATTAAATTTTATTACATTCATGGTACAACAATTATGTATTTCACTCTCATCCATTTAAAAAATGAAAATGGAACTCCTATTACATTTGGACTTTTACCTCCATGAATGGCATATTTTATTATTAATCACTCACATTCATGGATGGTCCTAAAACAATTTATTCTTACAATATTTTTTCATTTAAGTTCATCTTTAAACTCTCCCAAAAACTAATAATTCACCTTTATAACATATAAATAATATGATTATACTTTTTTAATAATGATATTATAAAAAAGGAATCAATTTCATAACAATACTCACCTATAGATTATATCATGTTCTTATTTGGGTTGGATTAACCACCTATATGAATAATGATATAAATTTATATAATGGTTGAATATGGAAACATAATTATTGGTAATATTATACATTAAGGAGTATATAATTTCTGGTTTATTGTTTTTTAATGGTAACATTAACATCTAAATCATTATTAATATACCACCTTTTGTTTGTTAAAAATTACTAAAACAAGATTGTTATAAATTTTGTACTTAATGATCATAACAAAAAATCTCATGGGATGAATTTAGGACCTTATAAATCATTATGGGACATATATTTAGTTAAATTAAATAATTTAGTAATATTAAACTTTTTGTAAAATAATTATCATCAATATCTACATTAAAAATCATGTGTGAAACAATAAAAATTGATGGCATATGATGAAGAAAATAAAAAATAACCAAAAAATAAATTTATAATGAATGATTATAATTAAAGAGTAAAAAAAGTAATAGATATTAATAATGTTTTTTTAAATAAGTTATTAATATGCTTATGTTTATTATACAGAATGTTAAAGTTCTTTCATGGAATTTGAGAGAAAATGTAAGGGTTTTCCATAGACTCAATTTCATTTTATTAAGTCTTGAATTATATTTATCAAATATAACCTTTAATTTTATCCTATTCTACCATTTATATATCAAAAATTATATTTCTTATCACTCTGAGGAAAGTGAAAATTTAAATTTAAAATCAATTCTTTTACAAATTTCTTTCACAAAAAAGTATAACGTTGTTAAGAATAATTCTCACCCTCTTTAATAGATCTTTCTACTCCATATCCATATTATTTCTTTCCAAAAATGTTTTTATTTATTATTTCAAAACCCAAATATGTTTAATCTCATTTGAAATTTATATTAATATTTATATCTTTTTAAAGGTAATTTTATTACCCCCTTTACAATATGAGTTTCAATAAAGGTATTTTAAAATATTAATGGGTTTTTATTTCACAATCTCATATTTTATCTTCCACTTCACATTTAATTTGAAAAAAATTTATTTATTTTTCAATGATACATTATTGAAATTTCTTTTGAAAAAATGTTTAAATGATCTTTCATTTGAATTCCTAAAAAATTTAATTTTTGAAAGTGGCTCATTACTTCTACTCTTTATGATAATATTAAGAATTTTTTTATAAAGACTATTTTATGTTTCACTTCTATTTTTCTATTTAACTCAAAAAGATATAAATCATATGGAGTTATGTTTCATAAAAAACCTTATAAATTAATTTATTAAATACTCTTTTTTGGTGATTTAATTTTTGGCATCAACTTATCCACTTTTGATATCACATTATGCAATACCATTTGGAAATGATATAAAACCCATTTTCTTTCTATGGGTTCTTAAAGTATGGTGGATGATTGATATGAAACACATATATAGGGATATTTATGGATTGGGAACTATATCTCCCTAAAATTCATTGTTTAAGGTTTTATAACTCATGAGGTAATGAATCATGTGCTTGCATGGATTTTTTTCACAACTTAAAGGGTAGAAAAACTTGGATTTTTTCACAACTTAAAGGGTGGACATACTTGGATTTGTTCACAACTTAAAGGATGGGAATGATTGGGATACGGATTAAAGATAAAAAAAGTGTATTATTAAACCTAATTGGTTTTAATTCAACCTTACCCTTATAATATTATAAAATATGATAATTTGGAGTCACTTTCACAATAAAATGACTTTATATTTTTAAAATATTTTATGCAATTCAAGTGTGTCCTTTAACTCACTTATAAAAGGGACACCAATTATCTTCTATTATTCACAACTTTAGAGAACTATATATCATCTAATACCTACCTAAATCCCTTAAACTTACTCACTAAGGACTAGAGGCTCTGGTATCATCAAACGACTAACCTATAAGACTTAAGTTTTAATCCAAAGGTGGATTTATGAATAAGTGGTATAACTCTTAACTGATCATTTTCAATTTATTTATTCTTTTACGTACATAAAATATTCTATAACTATGATAATATAATATCATCATTATCTTACATATACTTAAATTTTATTATGATAGTGTCATTACCCATATTCGTCTCCTTTACACGCTATAGAAAATGAAAAGATCTATCTTGCATATGTACAACCCACTGTCTCCACATAGTGGCGTAATTATTTTTTTATCACCACTTTACTTGTATGGTTATAAATATAGAACTAATTAATATATATGATATTTATGAAATAAATTTGATTCAAGAAATATAATATATTGTAAGATTACAACTTTATAAAGACATATATATTCTTTAGATTACTATTTAAACCTCTTGTTTTACTCTAATAAATGTCCCTAAGGGGGTAAGGAAGTGTTCCAGAGAATTATGGGCTTGTTCAGATCCCAAATCTCTAGTTTTTAGAGAAACAAACAAAGTTTCATGGGTGGATAATGGTTAGTAGAAATTGTGTGGCTCAACCATAAAGTCCTATAGATAGGATCACAGTTTGACAAACCATGTGATGGAGGACACATGACCGTATGAAATTGTGCAGGTCTATTGAAAAAGTGATTTACACAGCGTGGACATTGTTTTTCTAACCATGCATCAAACCACGAGACAATGTGATTACTTTTGGATAGAGATTATTCATGGGATATGTATAGTTTGTAAAACCGTGATTCTAGCTGTGTGAATGGGTGCTACTATAGGCAGTAGGTGTACATGGTTGGCACACGGTTTGGCCAACCGTGTGGCCAAACCATGCACCCTTTAAAAATGGGTGAAATTACCATTTACCCCTATTTCAATTTAACATTATTCATCCTATATATTTTTTATCCATGAATATTATCCCTCCAATGCTTGAGAGATTCTACATATCCTCTACTAAGCCTTGAGCTACCAACTTCACCCAGTGTCTAATTCAAGCATCATCTATCATGTTAGATCTATCTCGGTATGATCTTCATTCCTTTTCCTTAATTTATTTATTTATCTCACCCTATGGATTTATAAATATATGGAGCTAATATTCCATATTTTCAAAGAATTTTTATATTATTCTAATTTCTCCCATTATAGCCCGTATTAGAGGCCAATACTGGACATGGATTCATCTACCATGATAAGGTAGGTGGTATAGTAATTTCCCCTAAAAGTCTAGTTATTTTATATGATGCGCTATTGTGACTCATGTTGGGAAACCCACGTATTTCCTTAAAAATGGGGAAAATCTTTTAAAAATAATTATACCTTATTAGAAATTCTCTTATAGACCCTTGTTATTATCAGAGGCCATCCACCTCAATAAGCGCCACCCCTTTGGGTGGGTTTATTAAACCACCATGAATTTATAAATGATTATGAGACCAAACCACCTTCTATGTGGTCTTGTATTGACTTAAAATTTTAATGTATAGATTGAATTTAATGTAAAGAAAATGGTAAGACTATGTACATTGGCCTTGTTGAATTAAGAGTGATTCCCATGATCAAATTAGATTTAATAAAAGGTGATTTAGAAATACATACTTCCTTTATATTTCATTAAGGTATTAAATGAAATGCCTTATTGTTATTATTATTAGAATATGGATATTGGTCATTGTGTAATGGTCAAGGGAAATGTTGGACATGATGCTTTATGGTCCCTTAATATTGGATGATGGACATGGCATTTCACATCTTCTATTGAGATGTTGGACATGATGTTTCATGTTACCTTGTATTGTATTTTGATCATGGAGACTCAAATAATTGATTTGGATTGATGAACATGATTTTTTGTATCCCTAGTTGAATACTGGGCCACTAACCTTATTTAAAGCACGAGAATCTTATGATTATGCATGGACGTATTAGTTTCACACCATAGGTATTGGATAATACTATGTGTATATATATATATGTTTATATCTGTTATGCATATATAGTATATATATATACATGGTGACATGGGTTTAGATACATTCTGGCTTAGGCTAAAGCAGGCAGAGTTAGATGGGTGTCCTTTAAGAACTTGAGATGACTTGGTTATAGTTTATATCACTACTTTATATTTATTATATCTACACATTAATTATTTTATATTCACTAGATGGATCATACTAGACACCATTGGTGGTGGCCTAATGAGTTTTAATCACATCCTATTTGGGCCGCTGTTCGATACTTGAACAAATCTCAGGGATACAGGTAGGGGAAAAGGAAAGAATCCAACTATGGATGCCTGATTATTTTTCAGGATGGGATCTTGGTAGAATATGATTAAGCTAGTGCTTAGGATTCTCATGGGATAGTTTTTTTGTATTTTTGTCTCTTTTTTTGTATATGTAATATATTTTAAACCTAATTACATGTATTATGTATTTACTTTTTGTATATAATATCGACATGACATTATTTTATATATGACCCTGGTAGTTATTTACTTCACATTTTTTTATTAATTTGGATGATTGATTATTATTCTCTTGATCATTATTATCTTCCTTTTCTATTTATCCATTTATTATACCACTGTTATCCACTCTGATCATGGGGGTATAGTCTCTCCATCATACCATCATAGTCCCTTACTGCTAGTCGACTGCCTCTGGTATATGGGGAGGTGTTCTTAAGGCCATGTGGCCTACTCGATCAGTTACTTATTCATGAACTAGGATTGGGATGTCACAAAGTGGCATCAGATGAACTTTTTACTTTTTATTACAATTTATGGTTTGTATAAAGGAAAATAGGAATGTGTTTGGATTTGGAAATGCACCAGTGTTTGGGAGTAGCTAAACCATATATAAGAAAAATCCAAAATTACCTAGGATGTGACTTTTTTTTTGGTTTTTTCTTATTATAGTTGTTTCAATTTCACTATTGGGTAGTGAACATGAGTTATGCCATTTATGATCCTTTTGACTTTTCTTTTACACTTGGCCCGATAAATAAAGGAAGTATCATCTCATGTATCATTATAGGTTCTTGAGGATTCACATTCCAGACATATACCATGAAACATTTATAAAAATATATGTATTTCCTGCTACAAATCGATGGTTCCTTGAATATTATATTTTTAAATATGCTAACATTTCATGCAGGGAGAAAATAATTGGATTAATTAAAGTTTATATATCAACAGAAATAGTTTTTTCTTGTATATCTTGATGGTGTCACCATAATTAATCAATAATTGCATGTTTGAGCCATGGACCACTGGTCACAAGGGATGAAACATTAGTGGGTAAAATTAAATGGATCCCAACAACAATTTATAAAGAACTTGTGGACCTTTATAAATTAGGAATTTTGATCTATATAATTCAACCATCATCAAAATATGGTTATAATTACATTTAGTACCAATTGAAACTTATAAATCATAGTACATTATAACTTGAGAATGAAAGATGCATCTAATAGGGCCATAATATATGTATATAAACTGATGAACTTTAATTCCTAAATAAAATAGTTTCTATTAATTGGGGATGAAAATTTCAACTTAAAGGGTGTTTTCCTATATAACTTTCAATTGAAAATATTTATACCGGAACCTCAGACACAAAATAGATAACTTTCCTTTGACCTGACCATAGTAGTGGAAAGTTGGGAGTGTCTATTATGAACCTGTATGATTTTATATACCACCTAGACTTGCATTTAGTAGTAGGAAATGGAGTGTTGAATCTTACATAGGAAGACTTATACCTATCCTATTTTTTTACCTATCATCATTTCAGTTATTAATTTTTTTTCCGAGAAATTTTTTTGGCATCTTAGAATTATTTCACCATTAAGGACTTGAGTCATAAGATAGGAAGTTTGGAAACAACCATGCTCCATAGGTGTTGGCCCTTGAGCCACCAGTATTACCTCCTATAGTGTCACTTTTGGAACCTCCTATTATTCTTAATCTGGGAACTGATGCTCATTTTAGATTGGGTTTCTTATGGTTGATTTAGTCCATATAGAGAATACTATGACTTGACCCTACTATGACAGAGTTGACGTGAGATTTTCAGTAGTAACATCCACTTACCTTCTTAGGGGATAGTGTCCCCCATTCTACTGATTCATGGTTTGAGGCCATGCTATCTATATTCGAGCATCTTGAGATGCCTCTAGAAAGGATGGGCAATATTGCAATTTACATGCCCTATGGTATTTCTTAGCATTAGAGTGATCTTATCACCCAGGAACATCATCATTAGGATATGGTTTGGAGGGAATTCCATATGGTATTCTATGATTAATTATTTCTATAGATGATAAGGGATTATTGAGCTAGAGATTTTATTTAGTTGCATTAGAGAGCTATGTGTGTGATGGAATATTCAACTTGTTTCATTGAACTCTAGAATTTGACACCCACTCTTATTGGTGACGAGTTGATGAAATCAAGATGGTTCGAGTATGGGATTTCATACACCATCCAATATTAGGTTAACATATTTTGGTTGACTACCATTTCTAAGAAAGTGAATTAGGTCTTCATCACTGAGAATAATTTAAGGGAAAATAAAGGTGTGGGATTGGGAGTTTCAACACCTAGATAGGGAATTAGTCTTCTGGTGATAGGAAGCGACACTTGGAGTCTACTCATAGGGGTAGTGGAAGTCAAATGGATCACACTAATAGGTACATAATATGTCATCAATGTGGGAAGTTGAGATACACAAAACCCTAGAGAAATAGTGACCTAGTCGAGTGTCAATCATGTGACAAGATGGTTCATATTTATTATTTCTATAGAATAATTCATCCAATTACTAATGAGGGAGGATATTAACCAGCTCCACAATTAATATTAGGGTTTGCAGTTCCTATTCATGTGAGAATCTAGAGGACTATTTTTTGTTTAGATTTAGGAGGTGGTTGTGGCTGAGGGAGAAATACATAGGACTTATAGCGCTAGTAGAGAAGGATTGCTTTGGGTAGTCAGGTTGTATCTTAGGGACACGAATCAGGCCAAATATATGCAGTGCATCCGACACCTGAGAAGCATATCTATGACATCTTCTGGGTCAATGGTACATCTACGTTTTCATTTTATTTATCTTTTGGTTAGCTCTTGGATTTAATGAGTGCCAGTAGTTAAAAATGAGTATTTTTGGGAAGGAAAACAAAAGGAATGGTTAGTACATGGTTTTGATTACCATGTGAGGGTAATGAAGGTTAGGACAGTGAGATTTTTCATGGTTTGATAACGGTCTTTCAAACCATACAAAACCCAAGGGAAATAATTCATCTTGATTTTTGGGGAGATAGTGGCTCTTCATGGTTGGTACACAATTTGGAAAACTGTGTGGCCTATCCAGGTCACTAAAAAATTGGTATTTTACTATTTTTTACATATTAGTTTTACACCTCCTTTGGCCTCATTTCTCTCCTCCCATCATGTAAATCCCCTATCTTGTCATGGGATCTTCCTATATTCCATTTTAGTGATTTATCCTTGGATTTAAGGTGTTTTTGATTTAGGTAATTCAATTTCTTATTGGTTTCTTCCTCCTTACCCCCTTTTTTTCTTGTTTTTCCATTTTCATAGAGATGCATATCCCAATATGGCAGGGTTGACCAAGACTAGGGTTTTTATGGGGGGTTTTGGTTTGTTTTATTATGCCTTAGTTTTGTGAGGCCTTGTTCTACCTATTCTAGGTGGTTTTCATCAGAGGAAATGAGATTTTAACCGATTCCAAGTTAGGTGTCTCTATTTAAGGGTGTTTTCCATGGATTACCATTAAATTTATAATCACATTTAGTTTGTGTTGTTTAAATTTCCATTTTTTGATTAATAGTTGATATTAATCCCATGCTTGTTGTGGTTTATTGATTGATTAGGAAATTTGATGGTTTAATGTGGGTTTTACAAAGGGTATGGCTTGTGTACACACCAAGTGTTTGATAAAATGTATCAAAAGGTATTTAATGGATCTGAATGGATTTATAAAATGGTTTTAGAACTGTTTTTACCTTTTTGAGGGAGTTTTAATAAAATTGTAATGTTTGAAAATGGTTTTTGATGTGGCTTTGATTTATGTTTTACATGTTTTGTGATTGTGTGGCATGAAGTAGCACATGGGTTAAATGGGGTGTGAGTGAGATGCTTGTTTGATGGACCATGAAAACATTTAGAGGGAAGACCATGTGAGATTCAATTTTGGTTTCCAAGAGAATTTGAGAGCCTCTGGGTAGGAAGACCATGAGATCTTACATGTTTGGATGCCAAGGGACTGTGAGAGATCTTGGAGTTAGGCCTGATGGAGATCGTGAGATAGCCCATTATTTATTAGATAGCTAGAAAACTTATTAGACTCACTCATGATAAGCATGATGGTTAGATCCCTAAGTATACATTACTTATGACAGATTGGTTTTTATGGTTATGCTTTTGATTAGTTCCATTTTATGTGATGAGATGTATAATGTCCATTCCCATTTAAATGGTTATTTGATAATGATCTTATGATTTCCCTTTCTTGTTGGGTGTTTTGAGCATGTTGTAACTTGTGGCCTTATTTATTTGTTTGAACCATACTGAGAATCGATTTATAAGGTTGGTTATTTTATAACCAATGTTATAAATCAATTCTCAGTGATTTATCAGGTCGGTTATTTTATAACTGACGTGATAAATCAAATCTCATCACTTTATCACATCAGTTATAAAATAACTGACATTATAAATGCTTATTTATAATGTTGGTTACTTTATAACCGATGTGATAAAATATTTTCTACGTCTGTTATTAAATAACTGATGTTATAAACATAAAAAAATAGTTTATCATGCCAGTTATTAAATAACCTATGTGATAAAGTTTTTAAATGGTTTATTAGGCCCCGTATTCCATCATTCTATTTTCTTCGATCAGGTGACCTGCGACTCCCCTCTCTCGTGTGGAAAACCTAGAAAGTATTCTTAGAAGTTGTTCCCTTAAACCTCATTTTTACAACATCATTCATCATCTTTATTATCACCGGATCTATTAGGTTGACTCGTAACACTCAAGTAATCCTCACACACCTCGGTTTCATTATTTCTTTTTTGCAATGCTTTAAATTTATATTTTGATATATTATTTTTCTATCATTGTTCTTGCTATTATGGTAAGTTTCACAGTGTTCTTTTATACCATGTTAAGTTTTTTTCTGGTAAAATAAACCATGGGAGTGATATCATGCTAGTTCAATGATTTGTTTTTCTACCATGAGTGTTCTATAATGTGTGTGTGCATGTACTTCCATGTGTGTTCTACCATGAAATCATTATCGTTCAAGTTTCCCCCCCACCCCCTAGACACCCCCACCCCCATGGACATCCCCCCACCCCCATGGACATCCCCCACCCCCTGGACACCCCTTACCTCCTTGGACAACCCCCACCCCCCCTGGACAGCCCCCACCCCCTGGACACCCCCGACCCCTTAGACAACCCCCACCCCCTAGACAACCCCCACCCCCTGGACACCCCCTACCCCCTTGGGAAGCCCCCCACCCCTGGACACCCCTACCCCTAGACATCCCACACCCTTGTAAATCCCCCACCTCCTAGACACCCCCTACCCCTGGACATCCCTACCCCCTAGACAGCCCCCACACCATGGACACCTCACCCCCTTGGAAATCCCCCCACCACCCCTAGACAGCCCCCACCCTTGGACAACCCCTACCCCCTAGACACATCACCCCCTGGACCCCCTAGACCTTGAACAACCCCCACCCCTGGATAGCCCCCCCACCCCTAGACACCCCCACCCCCATGGACAGCACCCCCGCCCCCTAGACAGTCCCCACCCCTAGACAGCCCCCACCCCCTGGACAGCCCCCACCCCTGGACACCCCTACCCCCATGGATAGCCCCCACCCCCTGGACAGCCCTCCCCCACCCCTAGACACCCCCACCCCTAGACACCCCCACCCTCTAGACACCCCCTACCCCCATGGATAACCCCCACCCCCTGGACAGCCCCCACCCCCTGGACAACCCCCACCCCCTAGACACCCCCACCCCTAGACACCCCCACCCCTTGGACCCCCTACCCCTTGGACATCCCCCACCCCCATGGACAGCCCCCACCCCCTGGACACCCCTACCCCCTTGGATAGACCCTACCCCCTAGACACTGCTACCCCCTAGACAAGCCCCCACCCCTGGAAACCCCCCACCCCCTTGGACAACCCCCACCCACATGACACCCCTTACCCCTTGGACAACCCCCACCCCCTAGACAGCCCCACCCACATGAACATCCCCCACCCCCTTGACAGCCCCCTGTACACCCCTTACCCCCATGGACAACCCCCACCCCTGGATAGCCCCCACCCCCTGGACAACCCCCACCCCCTAGACACCCCCTACCCCCCTGGACAACCCCCACCCCCTGGACCCCTACCCCCTGAACATACCTCATCTTCTAGACACCCCTACCTCCTTGGACATACCCAACACCCTTGGACAACCCCTACCCCCTAGACACCCCACCCCTTTGGACAACCCCCACCCCCTGGACAGACCCCACCCCCTGGACACCCCCTACCCCCTTGGACAACCCCCCACCCTGGGACATCCCCCACTTCTGGACACCCCCACCCCCTTGGACAACCCCAACTACCTTGGACATTCCCCACCCCTGGATATCCCCCCACCCCTTGGACACCCCCACCCACTTGGACAACCCCCACCACTTGGACAACCCCCACCCCCTAAACACCCCACCCCCATGGACATCCCCACACCCCTTGGATAGCCCCCACCCCTAGAAACCCCCCACCCCCCTAGACAACCCCCACCCCTGGACATTACTACCCCCATGGATAGCCCCACCCCCTAGACAGCCCTCCCCCCACCCCCCTGGACACCCCCACCCCCTGGACACCCCTACCCCCTTAGACAACCCCCAACCCCCTAGACAGCCCCACCCCCTGAACACCCCTACCCCCCTGGACAACCCCCACCCCCTAGATAGCCCCTACCCCTAGATAACCCCCAATCCCTGGACAACCCCACCCCTATGGACCACCCCCACCCCACTAGAAAACCCTCCCACCCCTAGACACCCCCTGGACACCCCCACCCCCTTAGATATCCCCCACCCCTGGACACCCCCACCCCCTTTACAGGTTCTGGAAGTCTGGAAGAGGATGATGGGTATGGTGCTGCATGGTTGCTGGGTGAAGAGGGTATGTTGCTGGTTTTTGGGTGAAGAGGATATACCAACAATTTCATAAACCATTATAATATATAATATACTAGAGAGTGTATGCCAATGGTTCTTGAACCGTTGGTATACATATATCCCAACAGTTTCCATGAAACCATTGAAATAGATTATATGCTGGACAACATGTATACCAATGGTTCTTGAACCATTGGAATATATATATCCCAATGGTTTCATTGAAACTGTTGGCATATATTAACTTCATACAGTGTATATAGTTTTCAAATTCCTCCACTTCAACTTATTTGGAGATAACATCTTCATGGGAAAGCAAGTTCTTCTTTCTAAAGGATATCCATTCTAAATTTCACTTTCCTCTCACAACCTTTGACAAATTTTTCATGGTTTTTTTTATCATCATCATATAATAATTTCATTGTACACTTTTCTATGAGATGACTAACTTTTCTATATCGATAGAAATCGAGTAGAATCTTTCCTTTGAATGTTCCCCAATCCCTGATTACTAACACATCTATTCCCAATTGTTTTCTTCAATTTTTTTTTCTCTTTTTTAATTATGTCATTTTTAATATAAATATAAGTTTTTTACATCTAACTAGATTTTATTTTTAAAATTATTTCCATGCATATCTTATTCAATACGAATATTTTTTTTATATTTCAAAATTATTTTACATTCAAATTATAATATTTCTCATATAAATATAAAATTGGAATATCTTAACAAGATGTATAATTTTTATATTTTTTTATAGGTAATAATGAGTCTAATTTGGATTAAATCACATCAAATGAGTAATGAATATAAAGAAGGCATTGATGCCTTTTTGGAATTTTCTAAAAAAAATGAAGCAACAACATTTTTTTTGTCCATGCCTGGAATGTTTGAATATGAAGAAGTTGGAAAGTAGAGAGATAAAAGATCATCTGATTTGTCATGGTTTTATTTTGAGTTATAGCCCTTGGATTTGACATGGTGAAACTGGATATAATGTCAGATCTACTGATGATGATGATTTGAAAGATGGTAACTCTGATGGAATTGAAGAAATGATTGATTAGTCACTAAATGAGGCTAATATTCATTGTCAATATATATAATATTCATGTTATTTATTATTCATAAACACCATTTTAGTGCATTTTACACTTTGAACATCATGTCACATTATGATTGTAATACCTTCTTAAAATGCACTATTATGTGGTACATTTTTGAACATCATTTAAAGTACCCAATGATTCATCTGATTTTAAGGAATATAATTATAAATATTTTAATTTTATATTTTTTTAAATTTATATACACTTAAATATGAACATGTTTTATTCAAGATCAATGGAGAATTCATGGAAGAAGATGGGGATATTTTGTGATGAAAGGAAACAATTCTGGAGAAGTCAAATTGGACATCATCCCACTAATGAGATTGTGGGGCCCAACATACAGGACAAATTAATACCAAATTTCGTGTGATGCTAGAATAAATGTATATAAACAAATCACTCTTCCGGATCCAATTCTAATTAGGCCTACATGGTGTCCATTTAGGCGGCCCAAGTTAGAGATAAAATTCTGAGCCAGATTCTGCGGCCCAGAACAACATCCCACTAATATGATCATATCTCAGAATATAAAACTCCAAATGGGCCCATATTTTACATGAGGTTAGGAGACATCTGAGGATCCATTTTATTCTTATATGGAACACTCTGATTAGGACATATAGAAGGTCATAAAAACGCATCTGTTCGGTGGATGAAAGCTGGCTGCCACCTCGGGTCAAATGTGGAAAAGTATAAGTTCCACAAGCTTTCCACCACCCTAGGCCTACCATAATAAAGTGGGATTCTTTGTAATATTAGAGGCTAGACCAAAGGCTTCCAAAATTCCTATTTAATGCAGTGGTGGTGGAGGATCTGAGAATCTTGGATGCTTTGTTCAATTGTAATGTTATGCTGCGATTTTGTTGTCTCAAATTTGTCTTTCACTTGTAAGTTGTTCAATTCACTTTAGTTTCTTAATAAAAGTTCTTCTTATACTCTTATTCTATTGTTATACATATCAATTAGATACCGTTTCCTCAAGGTGTTAATTTATTCACACCAAATCTTGTGGAATTATTCACACAACGGTGGAGTGATCATTTTATTTTTGTTGTTTTCTTTACTTCTCCATTTCCTCCCTCATGAGTCTACTTTCCGCTTCCATTGAAACCATGGGATCAATGGAGGGATAACCCACTTATGGGTTGATCCAAGGGAGTAGAAAGGGGCTGTATTGGATGTTATTTATCACCCCATTAATGTATAATCACTTCTTTAATTGATATTTTATTTGATGATTTTTAAACTCCATCGTCCTTGTTGAATTTAAGGTCACACGCTTCATGTGCTAATACGAACCTTTACCTTGAAGTGCTCAAAACTTTGATCCTTCAAGTGTATAGGTGATTATTATTAAAGGTTGTAGGCATTAAACCAGTAAGTGATGATGTTTTTTTATCTCCTTAAATGAACCCATCTCAAATTTAAGAAATTGAAATCATTGAAAAGGAAATACGTCCAATCCACCCCGAGCGATAACCTAGGATCAAATAATTCTTTTAAATTGAATTAACTTAAGTCTCTTAGAGTTACTTTAAACCCATCTAAAATCAACCCATGTTGGCCACTTCATATCAAAAAACAGTCCATAGAATGTACGTGTCTATAGGTTACTTCTTAGGTCTCTGAGGATTCGACAACCCAAGCTAAACTACAAGGACCATCCTACCTTCTTATTTTCGGTAAATTTGAATGAGAATAAAATTTTGGTGCCGTTTCTGGGGACCCAAGTAAGTCATATAAACACCCATTCTATTCTCCCCCATTTCTTCTTTTCTCATCCAAATTCTCTTATCTTGTCCCTTTCTCGTTTTTTTTTCTTTTGGCGCATGTCCGCCTACACCCGCGATCAATCAAACCGTCTAGTTAGGGTGGATAATTCTGGGGTTGGGGAGTCAAGTACACCAAGGGAACTCTTTCCATTATATCCTAATCTTTCTAACACCCCCGAGTCAAAAATTGATCCCATTTCAATGGAAGGTCTTCAAAGAAACCAAATCATAAACCCGGGTGGGAACCAAAATGGAAACCCAAATGAGGCAGCCCCAAACTTGGGGAATGTAATTGATCAAAACATGAATGACTACCTCACAACTTCCTGGACCAATGCCCCCTCATGAATTATACACAATTCCCTAGGAGATTCCAACTATATCTTTAAACCCCATGTCCTAAACCACCTTCCCACATTCCATGGAATGGAGTCCGAGATGCCATACCTGCACATTAAGGAGTTCAATGACATTGTAGAAACCATGTGTCCCCCACATCAACTAGAATCAGCTAAGATGAGGCTATTTCCTTTTTCTTTAAAGGATAGAGCTAAAAATTGGCTAAAAAATTTGAGACCATCATCCATCAACTCTTGAGACCATCTACAAAGAGAATTCTACACAAATTCTTTCCCCACCACAAAACAATTGCACTTAAAAAGAGTATCCAAAAATTTTTTGAAAAAGAGGGAGAGTCATTCTATGAAACATGGGAAAGGTTCAAAGATACTCTAAACATGGTTCCACACCATGGTTTTTCTATTCCTGAACAAGTGAGAATTTTCTATGAAGGGTTGGGTCCGGGGAACAAACAATTCATTGACATGATGTGTAATGGAACATTTAAAAACAAAGCCCCAAATGATTCTTACGAGTATCTAGAAATACTTTCTGAACAAAACCAAACATGGGGAACTTCACCTTATTCTGAAAATCCACAAAGAACTACTGGAATTCATACAGTTATAGAAGAGGAAAGCCTTAGGGATAAACTCGCAGCACTCTCTAGGAAGGTTGAAGAGATAGACCTTAGGAAAGTCCATGAAATCCAAAATGTTGTCCCTGTTTGCACAATTTTTGACAAACATGACCATAAGACAGACAACTGCCCAACCATTCCATCCATCAAGGATGTTCTCTTAGGAGGTCCCCCAGTGGAATTAAATGCTTTGAACTTTAAAAAGCCTTAATACCAAAACACCTTCAACCCATGGTATAACAACCACCCAGGCTTCTGCTGGAAAGATAACCAACAACCTAGCCAACCACAGGGACAAAATCCTTACCCCCATCAGAACTACCAATCCCATAACCAGTTCCAAACCCAACCTATCCAATACCAACAACCACCATTCCATTTTAAATAAACCATCCCACCTCCAAGATATCCCCCTGGGATAAACCAATCTTCTCAAGCACCAAAACAAACTGTTCCACAAAGCCTACTAGAACAACTGTGCAAACAAATGGAGAGGATGAACTCAGAAGTCTCTTCCCTAAAACAAGAACTTCAAACCATCAAAACTGGAAAGGCACCCAAGCCTACTCAGGCGGTTCCATCCTCAACTTCAAGGGGAGAGTCAAGTTGTACTCAAACAACTCATGAACAACTAAAGGCTGTGACTGTTTTAAGAAGTGGGAAATCAATTGAGAAACCTGAACAACTAATTCAGAACCCACCTGAAGATTCAAACTTGGATGAAAATTCAAATGAACCCCAAGATCAAACTGAGGAAATTGCTAATAATGTGAAAGAAAAAACTTTTCAAAAAACAACCCCACAACCTTCACCATTTCCTCAATGCATGAGGGGGAAAACCAAGCCTAAATTGAGTGAAACATTGAGGGAAATATTCTCACAAGTCAAGTTGAACATTATTATTCTTGATGAAATCCAAACCATACCTGACTACTCAAAGTACCTTAAGGACTTTTGCACTTTTAAAAGAAAATTTTCACATAAAAACCATGTCCTTTTGGCTGCTAATGTGAGTATCACCATTCAAGGGACCATTCCTCCTATGTTGAAAGACCCAGGTTGCCCTTACATAAATGTTGAACTAGGAGAGAGCAAAGTTGTCAAGGACTTGTGTGACCTAGGTTCTAGTGTCAATCTCATCCCATATGTTGTGTACTGCCAGTTAGGCCTAGAAGAACTCCAACCCACATCTGTCACACTTCAGCTTGCTGATCGTAGCATTAGGGTTCCAAAGGGGATTTTGAAGGACGTACTGGTAAAGGTTGAAAACTTCATCTACCCTGCTAATTTCATTGTCCTTGAAAACCATCCAAACTTAGGAAATAAGGAACAAACCCCAATCATCCTTGTTCATCCTTTACTTTCAAAAATCAACTCTGTTATCCAAGTTCGAAATGGGAACATGACCATCACCTTTTGGAACATGAGTCTTGACTTGAACATCTATAATGCAAGCTCACAAATAGGGGATGACGAGTACATTCATAAAGTAAACATGATAGGAAGCATTGATAATGAATCCATGGAACATCAAGGAATATTTGATAAAGTTTTAAGTTAGGATGAGATTGATTTCCTTTGTTCATATGAAGGAAGTTTATCTCCTTGGCTTGAATCATTTTCAAATTGCTCTTATGATGAAGTCTTAGGTCCAAAAATCAGTGAAACCTTTCAAGAAACCACTTTCATGGAGACCACTCCAAATTCCTTCCCTAAATCTGATCAAGCCAATCTAGTAGCTGAAACTTCTACATGTGGGGAATCAATCCGATCTGAAACTCTAAAAAATGAAATTTAACTTGATCCAATGTCCCAATCTTCTGTTGAAATTCCGAACCAACCTGATCTTGAATTAAAGGAACTTCCCGCTACACTCAAGTATGCTTTCCTAGGGGACAATAAAACACATCCTATTTTCATTTCTTCTTCTCTTGAATCCAATCATGAAAGGATGCTTCTAGATGTCCTTAGGAAGCATAAGAAAGCCATTGGTTGGACACTTTCTGATATTCTTGGGATTATCCCATTTATCTGGATTCATAGGATTATTCTGGAATCTGATTCAAAGCCATGTTGTCAACCTCAATGGCAACTCAATCCTAATCTCATGGAGGTAGTAAGGAAAGAACTTCTGAAATTGTTAAAAGCTGGTATCATATATCCCATAGCTGAGAGTGAATGGGTGAGACCAATCCAAGTGGTTCCAAAAAAGGCTAGAATCACATTGATAACCAATGAGTATGGAGAGATTCTTCCAACAAGGGTGAGTAGTGGATGGAGGGTCTGCATTGACTATAGGAAGTTAAACTCATTCACCAAGAAGGACCATTTCCCCTTACCATTCATTGACCAAGTCCTTGAGAGAGTGGTAGGTCATGCCTTCTACTGTTTCTTAGATGGGTACTCGGGGTACAATCAAATTGAGGTCTCCCTAGAGGATCAAGGGAAGACTACATTCACATGTACTTTCAGTACCTTTGCCTTAAAATGCATGCCCTTTGGTTTATGCAATGCTCCTGGAACCTTCCGGCGATGCATGATGGGAATCTTCTCAGACATGGTAGGGGATTTTCTAGAGGTCTTCATGGATGACTTATCTGTGTTTGGGGATACTTTTGAGGGATGTATGAAGAATGTGGAGAGAGTCTTGTCAAGATGTGAAGAAAATAATCTAGTCCTAAACTGGGAAAAATTCCATTTCATGGTTAAAGAGGGACTAGTTCTAGGACATCTAGTCTCAGGTAGGGGGATTGAAGTTGATAAAGCCAAGGTTGACATTATTCGTCACCTTTCATCACCCAAAACTATCAAGGAAGTGAAGTCTTTCTTAGGACATGCTGGTTTCTATAGAAGATTCATCAAGGACTTTAGTTCAATATCCCGTCCCCTTTGTGATCTCCTAGTAAAGGATGCTCCATTTGTTTGGACAGAAAGCTACGAGGGTTCATTCTCAACCCTTAAATCCTCTCTCACCTCTCCTCCCATTATGAAATCTCTAAATTGGAACCTTCCTTTTGAGATTATGTGTGATGCCAGTGACTTTGCTGTAGGAGCTGTGTTAGGAAAACGTTGTGATAAAACTCCTTATGTCATTGCTTATGCAAGAAAATCCTTAAATGATGCCCAAATAAACTACACCACTACTGAAAAGGAGTTAATTTCTATTGTGTTTTCTTTAGAGAAGTTTAGGTCCTACCTCTTAGGATCCCCCATCACTGTGTTCATTGACCATTCTGCACTAAAATACCTCTTCCAAAAACAAGATGCTAAGGATAGACTGATTAGGTGGGTCCTTCTCTTAAAATAATTTGAACTCACAATCAAGGATAAAAAGGGAGTTGAAAATTTTGTAGCTAATCAACTCTCTAGGATGGAATTCAAAGACAACTCAAATCACCTTTCTGTGTCTGATTTGTTTCTTGATGAACACCTATACTCTGTGAGTGACTGCCCTTGGTATGCCGACATAGCCAATTTCTTAGTTACAGGAGTCATTCCAAAATTATCAGGGACTCAAGCTTGAAGGAAATTCCTTTCTGATGCTAGACACTATGTGTTTTATGATCCATACCTCTATAAGTTCTGCCCTGACCAAGTCATTAAGAGGTGTGTTCCAGAATCTGAACAAGAGTCCATCCTTAAATTCTGTCATAGTGAGGCATGTGGAGGTCACTTTTCCTCTAAGAAAACATATGCTAAGATTCTTCAATGTGGTCTCTTCTGGCCCACCCTCTCAAGGGACTCCTACACATTTTTTCAAAGCTGTCCTAGGTGTAAACAAGTAGGGTCCATCACAAAAAGGAATCAAATGCCACTCACTCCCATCTTAGTGGTTGAAATATTTGACTGTTGGGGAATTTATTTCATGGGTCCCTTCCCAAACTCTAGGGGATATATTTATATTCTCTTAGCTATCGATTTTGTCTCTAAATAAGTTGAGGCCATTCCCACAAAATCCAATGATCATCAAACTGTGATTAGATTTCTCAAGGAAAAAATATTCTCTAGATTTGGAATTCCTAGGGCTATCATAAGTGATCGTGGAACCCATTTCTGCAACCGCCCATTCTCTTCACTCATGTCTAAGTATGGTATTTCTCATAAAGTGTCCACTGCATACCATCCTCAAACCAATGGTCAAACTAAGTTAGAAAATAGGGAGATTAAGAAAATTCTTGAAAAAACTGTCAACCCCTCTAGGAAATATTGGTCTGAGAAACTCTTAGATGCTCTTTGGGCCTATCGAACCACATATAAAACCATTTTATTAATGTCCCCATATAGTTTGGTTTATGGAAAATCATGCCATTTACTTGTTGAAATTGATCATAAGTCCTTTTGGGAAATTGAGAAAATGGATTATGACCTCTCATTGGCTGAAACAAAAAGGAAATTAGATCTCAATGAACTAGAGGAACTAAGGATGCAAGCTTATGAAAATTCAAGGATCAATAAAGCTAGAGTTCAAGCCTACCAATCTAGGAATATCAAGGTCAAACATTTTGAACTGGGAAAACTTGTGCTCTTGTATAGTTCAAAACTTCATTTACACCCGGGAAAGTTAAGGTCTAGATGGCCAGGACCTTTCATAGTGCATCATGTATTCCCCCATGGGGCATTAGAGATTCAAGATCCCACAAGTGGTTACATTTTCAAGGTCAATGGTAAAAGGTTAAAACCGTTCATTGAATCATTCAATAAACAGGAAATAGAGGTTGAGTTAACTGAGCCAACCTATGAACCATGAAAAAATTGATAGATTTAGGGTTCAAGTTGAGCTAACGACGTTAAAAAAGCGCTGCATGGGAGGAAACCCATGGTTTTCAAGTTTCCTATCATTTTGTTGTTTTAATAAAATTTATATTTTAATTAATCATTTTTATATTTTAAAAAAAATAGACTGTTGACCTGTTCTTCTATTATGAGTATGGATGGGTATGAAAGGGGAGAACCGTATTCATCTGTGTCACACGGTGTGATCCTTGAGTAATACCTTACCCAGAAATTTAAAAAGAAGACAAAGTATCATCAGTTTATTTTATTTTATATATATACTTATATTTTACTTATATATATATATATACTCTTTTTTTTGTTTGTTTGTTTTCCTTTTTCCACTAGGAAACTCTGCAAGCGACATGGATATCAAAGGACTAAATTGGAGCAGCAAGAACTTCAAACTTCAACCACCAGGTGACTTCATTCCATGACCCTCATTTTCAATTTCCTTTTTGAACTTTCATTCTCTACCTCTACCCCCTTCTAAATTTTCTTTTCTTTAAACACTGGGGACAGTTTTATTTTAAGTTGGGGGGGGGGAGATAAAATAAAAAAAATGCTTTTGTGTCAAAATAAAAGAATGATTTGAATTTTTTTTGTGTAAATGGAAGGAAAAATTCCTTTAACTTTGAACATGGTAATACACATTGCACACTTTGAAATTGAATATTAAATAATTTAGCATGCCCTGATTCTTATTTTAATCCTTGTATAATTTCATGAGCATTGATTTTGGAAAGTGTGGCTGTCCAATGTGATATTTCATCATTTATATTTTCATCCAAATAAAAAAAAGATCACAATGCACGTCCTTTGGATAGCGGGGTATTAGTTTGAGTTCATGGGGTCCCCTAAATAAATAGCATATGTTTGGTGATAATTTTAGTTTAATATGAGTATTCAAAAAAAAATTAAAAAAAAAATTTGCGCGTAGAGCAATGAAATGACCTAATCCGTGGCTTTCGGCACTTGGGGATCATGACTCCATAGTTGTTTGGCCCAGAGTTAGTAATTTTATCTATATTTATGGTAATTTGAATTTTTTTTGACTAAGTTAACTCGAGATGATTCCCGAGTATGTGGGATTCACTTGGTTCCCTAAGGTCTTTGATCCTGGGAGTCATCGGCAAAGTCTCGCTACAGGGGTTGACTCTTTTGAGTGCAATTTCAATTACCATGGCAAAATTGAAAAAAAAACAAAAAACAAAAAAACAAAAAAAATAATACAATAAAAAAAATGAATACTCATCTTAATATTGAAATGTGATTCTACCTAGAGCTTCCATCATTCCCCCCTTGAATAAAAATGAACCCCCATGTCTATTGTGATGCACAACACATCCTCATACTTAATTGATATTGGATGAAATATGGCAATGAATTTGAACAAAGGAATGGGCTTGGGATTGGGATATGCTTATGAAATTGTCTTTTATTAAAATATTTTGATGGTTTTCATGATTTTTTGGTATAAGGGTTTCTGGTGATCATTTTGTATTAAAATGTTTTTGGAAAAGGGAATTCGAATTTCATATTGTTGAGATATATTTTGCTCGGGACTAGCAAAACTCAAGTTGGGGGGTGTGATTAGTCACTAAATGAGGCTAATATTCATTGTTAATATATATAATATTCATGTTCTTTATTATTCATAAACACCATTTTAGTGCATTTTACACTTTGAACATCATGTCACATTATGATTGTAATACCTTCTTAAAATGCACTATTATGTGGTACATTTTTGAACATCATTGAAAGTACCCAATGATTCATCTGATTTTAAGGAATATAATTATACATATTTTAATTTTATATTTTTGGAAATTGATATACACTTAAATATGAACATGTTTTATTTAGGGATCAATGGAGAATTCATGGAAGAAGATGGTGATATTTTGTGATGAAATGAAACAATTCTGGAGAAGTCAGATTGGACATAAGACCACTGATGAGACTGTGGGGCCCAACATACAGGCCCAATTAATCCCAAATTTCGTGGGATTATATAAGACATGTATAGGAACAAATAAATCTGCAGGATACAATGCTAATTC
Organism: Viscum album; assembly: GCA_963277665.1. NCBI lineage: Eukaryota > Viridiplantae > Streptophyta > Magnoliopsida > Santalales > Viscaceae > Viscum > Viscum album. Next base: position 508,358,744 of record OY728141.1, on the reverse strand, counting down.
GGCCTCCATGGTGTCCATTTAGGCGGCCCAAGTTAGAGATAAAATTCTGGGCCAGATTTTGCGGCCCCAAAAAACAGCCCACTAATCTGATCATATCTCCGTATATACAACTCCAAATGGGCCCTAATTTTACAGGATTTTAGGAGGAATATTAGGATCCATTTTATTCTTCTATGGACCACTCTGATTAGGCTATATATAAGATCATCAAAGCACGTCTGTTCGGTGGATGAAAGCTGGATGCCACCTCGGGTCAAATGTGGAAAAGTCTAAGTTACACAAGCTTTCCACCACCCTAGGCCTACCATAATCAGGTGGTATGATTTGTACTGTTGGAGTATCGACCCAAGGCTTCCAAAATTCCTATTTAAGGTAGTGGTGGTGGAGTATTTGAGAATCTTGGATGCTTTGTTCAATTGTAATGTTATGCTGCGATTTTGTTGTCTCAAATTTGTCTTTCACTTGTAAGTTATTCAATTCACTTTAGTTTCTTAATAAAAGTTCTTCTTATACTCTTATTCTGTTGTTCTACATCTCAATTTGATACCGTTTCCTCAAGGTGTGAATTTATTCACACCAAATCTTGTGGAATTATTCACACAACGGTGGAGTGATCATTTTATTTTTGTTGTTTTCTTTACTTCTCCATTTCCTCCCTCATGAGTATACTTTCTGCTTCCATTGAAACCATGGGATCAATGGAGGGATAACCCACTTATGGGTTGATCCAAGGGAGTATAAAGGGGCTGGATTGGATGTTATTTATCACCCCATTAATGTATAATCAATTCTTTAATTGAGATTTTATTTGATGATTTTTAAACTCCATCGTCCTTGTTGAATTTAAGGTCACATGCTTCATGTGCTAATACGAACCTTTACCTTGAAGTGCTCAAAACTTTGATCCTTCAAGTGTATAGGTGATTAGTATTAAAGGGTGTAGGCATTAAACCAGTAAGTGATGATGTTGTTTTATCTCCTTAAATGAACCCATCTCAAATTTAAGAAATTGAAATCATTGAAAAGGAAATACGTCCAATCCACCCCGAGCGATAACCTAGGATCAACTCATTCTTTTAAATTGAATTAACTTAAGTCTCTTAGAGTTACTTTAAACCCATCTAAAATCAACCCAATTTGGCCACTTCGTAGCCAAAAATAGTCCATAGAATGTACGTGTCTATAGGTTAATTCTTAGGTCTTTGAGGATTCGACAACCCAAGCTAAACTACAAGGACCTTACTACCTTCTTCTTTTGGGTAAATTTGAGCGAGAATCAATGATTCATGATATTTTAGTAGAAAAAATTGAGATAGAACTGACAATTATGAGTCTATATGGTGATGCTGAAAAACCATTATATCATAGTTGTACAGATTTTACAGTTTTGTCAGTGGTGTTAAGATTGATTAACCTGAAGGTAAAACATGGATGGAGTGACATAAGTTTTACAGAGCTACTACAATTGTTGAAAGAAATTATTCTAAAAGACAAAGATCTTCCAGATTCAAATTATAAAGTGAAGAAAATATTATGCCTGATGGGATTGGGATACAGGAAAATATATGATTGTTTGAATGACTGCATGATACATAGGAAGGACTATGAATTTATGTCAGAGTTTCCTAAATGTGGAATGTCACAGTCTAAGTTGAAAGAAAAATCACAGGCTGATGTAGAGATTATAGAGATCCCTACCAAGGTATTTTGGTATCTTTCTATAATTCATCGTGTGAAACATTTATTTACTAATTTACATGATGAAAAAAAGTTTAAGATGACATGATGATGAGAAGACATGTGATGGAAAAATACTTCATCCAGTTGATTTTATACAATGGAAGAAAATTTATGAGTAGTATCCTATATTCAAAAATGAAATTAAAAATATCAGACTTGGGTTGTGCACATATGGAATGAATCCATATCAAAGCCTCAGTAGCACACATAGTTCATTGACTATTTTATTAGTAATTTAAAACCTGTCTCCTGAAGTTTTTATGAAGGAAAAATATTTCATGTTGAGTATAATGATCTCTAGTTCGAAGCAACCCGGAAATGATATTGATGTTTTCTTGTCACCATTGATTGATGATTTGAAACTTTTATGGGAGGATGGTATTAGGGTGTATGATTCTTATAAAATGGAATATTTTTAACTACAGAAAGTGCTTATGTTCACTATAAATGACTTCCCAACATATGGAAATTTGCCTGGATACAGTGTTAAGGGGTATAAAGCATATTCAAATTGTGAACAATAGACTTCATATCATCAATTTCATCATGAGAGGAAAATAGTATACATGGGTCATCTAAAGTTTTTTCATATGGATCACTCTTATATAAGACTAAAAAAGGCATTCAATGGATCATAAGAATTTTATTTTTCTCCAAAACTTTTATCCCCTGATGTGTATTTTGAGAGGGTAAAAAACCTTTATGTGATATTGGGAAAGACACATAAATATGGTAATGATATACATATTTGTAAGAAAAGTTAAATATTTTTTGAGCTACCATATTGAAGATATCATGAAGTGAAACATAATATTGATGTGATGCACATGGAGAAGAATATATGTGAATGTTTGATTAGAAAATTGTTAGATATTAAAGGAAAGAGTAAATATGGGTTGAATGCAAGATTAGACTTACTATCAATGGGAATATGTTTGAAGTTAGCATCAACTTCTAATGGAAGAAAAACATTTCTTCCCCTAGCTTGTCATATATTATCTAAGAGGGAGAAAATTATCTTTTTTTCAGTGTCTTCATGATATCAAAGTGCCTCAAGGTTATTCTTAAAATGTAATTTTTTTTCTCTTTGAAGGATTTGAAGTTGATAGGTATAAAATCTCATGATTGTCACATCATGATGCAACAACTTCTACCAGTTGCATTGCATAGAATATTTCTCATCCGTGTCAGAAAGACTATAATGAAGATGTGTTATTTTTTCAGTTCAATTTGTAAGAAGGTGATTGATGTGAATACTTTGAACATTTTGGAAAATGATTTAATTTATATACTTTTTCAATTGGAAATGTATTTTCCTAATTATTTTTTTATATAATGTTGTATTTAATGGTTCATCTGGTTTGAGAAATAAAGCTTTATGGACCTATATATCTTGGTTGGATGTATACTTTTGAAAGGTATATGAAAATATTGAAGGGGTCTGTTAATAATCCATATCAACCTAAAGAATCCATTATTCAAAAGTATATTTCTGAGGAGTTTGCGGAGTTTTTCACGAGTTACTTGGATATGGAAGAGCACATAGGTTTGCCTCAATCTCTCCATGAACGAGTTAATAATGAGGGAAAGTTGATTCGTGGCTTGAAAGTCAAATTGTTGTCAGATGAATAGATAAAGAAGGTATAATTATACGTCTTGAATAACATAGATAATTCTCAACCATATATCACATTGCATATTAATAAGTTGAAATAATGTCATCCAAAGAAGAAAGAAACGTGGATTTTGAATGAGCAAAACAATTTTTTTTCCATGGTTTAAAAAGACCTTGCTTGGTAGATCAGATGTATCAGAGACATTAAGATGGTTAGTGGGTGGTCCAAGTTTAAATGTGATAACATGGTCCGGGTATGACATTAATAGATATACATTTCATACGAAAGCTTAGGACAATAGGGGTTCTGTTCAGAATAGTGGTGTATTGGTGTTTGTAGAAGCAATGCATTTTTTGAGTTCTAAAGACAAAAACCCAATTTCTGCATCAAGTGCATATTATGGAGTCATTGAAGAAATATGGGAGGTTGATTACTTTAAAATCAATGTTCTTATTTCTAACTGCAAATGTTTTATTAGTAACAATAGTTTCAGACATGATGAATTTGGAATGACATTTTTGAATCTGAATAGATTGGAAGACACAAAAGATTTATTTATAATGGAAACACATGCAAAATAGATTTTCTATGTTATTGATCAATCAAATATGCAGTGGTCTATAGTTTTACAAGAAAAAAAACAATATATTGGTGAGGATGAACTTGATAAAGATGCTGATTTATGTGAGATCCCTACTTCCATAGAAAGATTAGCAGAAAATAATGATGAGCATGTTGAAGACATGGTTTATTCTATAAGGAACGATCATGACGAAGTAATTTGGGAAAAAAATCCATTTGTACATTCTTAATATTTCAAGTAACATGTGTTTATTTCTTGTTTACATTTATTAATTTCATAAAATGTTAGATATTATAATTTTTTTTATTAAAATGAGTATTAAAAAAAATAAGTATAAATGTTTATTTATTTTAATTTTGATTAGTTTAGTTTATCATGTTTACCATTATGTAACTTATATATCTATTGATTTTTTTAATGAAAATTACTTTACCATGTTTACCATGTTTACCATGTTTACCATAGTTTACCATAGTTTACATTTATGTAACTTATATATTTATTGATTTTGTTGAATGAAAATTACACTACCATGTTTACCATTGTTTAACATGCTTACCATATTTACCATGTTTACTATTACATAACTTAATTCAGTTTTTCATTTTTTGTTTACATTAGTATTATAATATTTGAATTTATATATTTGTGAATTAATGTTTGGTTTTTTCTTTTGAAGGATAATGAGAGATCGATCAGTTGATCAACCACATGATTCTGGAGATGATCATCATGATCATACCTCTAGGGAGGAACATTCACATGCTCTTGATGTTCCCCAATATTCCTCATGTGATAACAACAAAGAAGAGTTCAAGAGTTGGTAAACATGGATGCACACGTTTACCAAAATTATCACTTGCCCATATCCAGGACCAAAGGATACTCGTTGAGTTTGACAATAATGATATTCCTAGATTTCCAAATGAAAATTATTTTAAGATTTTTGTATCAAATAATGGTAAAATAAAATTAAGCATTTTTTATGATGATTGGAGAAGTGTGGACAAAGCGATAATATCTCCGTTATGGGAGATAATTTTGGTAAGATATTTTTCTATTGGTTGACTAATCTTTAAATGTTTATAGTATAATATGTTTTAACTCTTCTTTATTAGATGACATTTTATATTCTTGACACTAGAGGATTTAGGAGGAAATGTTTATCAATGGATGCTAGGAGATGGAGGGATTTCAAATAAACCCTCACATCTGATTTAATTTTTAGTCATAGGCAACATGGCAATCCATTTCATATATATCCTTTCATAGATGAAGACACATGGAAAAAATTTGTTGATAGTAGAAGAAAAGATTCATTTTTGGTAAGGGAAGTGTAAACTTTTAAAAGTTTTCTTATATAAATGATCTTATTAATTTTTTGTTAATGATTTCTTATTCTTAATTTACAAAAAACAAGGTCATCTCATAAGAAGATCCAATCTAAACATGTATACCCTCATATTTAATCCTGGGGAGGGTATAGTTTATTAGAAGAAAAAATGATAGAGGAAAAATTAAAAAAAACTTAGAGTTGAGTCTTCAAGCTTTAAAGAGGTTCCCCTCCATCCCCTCCATCTAGACATGAAAAATTGAAGAGAGCTCGAATGAGAAGAAATGGGAAATATGTTTCGAAAGAATCAAGAATCGTAGCTAAGAGGATTGTAAGTTATTTATTTTATTTATTTAAGTTAATTCTATTATTTATATACTTTGAATCATTATAGAAATTTTCAATTAATTAATACAAGATTCTCTTAAGGAGTAGAGCACACAAGGGGTATTTACAGCTGCTGGCAGGCAAGATATTTTATTTGCAGCATTGGGAAATCCTGAACACCCTGGTCATGTACGAGGATACCTGATGGGTGTATCGATAAGAAAAGTGTTTCCACACTCTTCAAATTATTCCATATATGGTGTTTATAAAAAAAATAGAATCCTTGGAGGCTGAAGTTCATAATATCAATGCGATGATGGAGGAAAAGATTAGAGTGTCGGTACTGTCTATGTTTGCAGACATGCAAAGTCAATTTCAGAATGCAGTTCCCACTCCTCCACCTCCCCCTACAGACCCCATTATTTATCCTCCACCTCCACCAGCATCTCCCACTCCCCCACCTTCAGACCCCATTATTTATCCTCTACCTTATCCTAAAGAACCCATTTTTTTATCCTACTCCTATGCCACAACTTCATACTTATTGTGAGTTATATGTTGATGATCCTCACCATCATATAGTTGCATATTGGTTGGTATATTTTATAGGAGATACAGTTCATCATAAATAGTTAGAGGTAGAGCATCATAGGGTCACTGCACAAGATATTATAGATAGATCATATTGAGTACCATTACCTACAGATGAGGCGACAATAGTTGGACATAATATCAGTCACTTTTTAGTTTGGCCATCTAGAATTATGCGACTCTTTACCACAGAGGTATGTATGTTATATATTTTATTTTATTTTTTATCAATTTTTTAACATTTGAAAACTAATATATTTTTCTATTTATTTAAAGGAATAATTCAAAGGTAAATAAATACTGTATAGACAACAACAAAGACAAATGGCCATGACATTAGATACATATTCTAGTAGTCATGATAGATTGTAAAGATATTCAAATTTTTTGGTGGCTCATTATTATTTTCCAATGGAAGCTCATGTTTGTGGACATGTGATAAATGTAAGGATTTTGAAAAATGATACCATGGAGCTTGTTACTGAAGATAAGTTGGGCATCAACGTGGTGAAATTTTTTTCCATGTAAGTCTTAACACCTTTCCATGCATTATATTTATTAAAAATGTATACTTATGTATGTTTTGTATTAGGTATTTTTATAACATGTGGGATAAGAATGAGTAGACAGATGTATATGGATTCATGGACCCACATTTGATTTCCCCTAAAGCACATTCATTGGATGAGGAACAAAGAACACTTTATATTGATAAGAGATTTGAACTGAATATAATCACACAGTGTTGGATGATTCCTTTTTGTGAGAGGTAAGAAACATATATCTAGAAAAGTGTTCATTATATTTTAACATAAAAAACCACTAACCTTAAATTTTCTTTTATATCAGTGATCATTGGATGTTAGGTGTTTTTTTCCAAGGGAAAAAACACTTTATTGAATATGATCTGTCCATGGTGATGTGTGGGGAAGTTTTAAGAATATGTTGGAAAAGTAAGTTTCAATTTATTAATAGTTTTTTATATTATAATGAATTTTAAATTTATCCCATTAATATTATTTTCTAATAGGGGATATGCCTACTTTCGAAAAAACACAAATAAAAAGTGTGCCAAGATCAAATATGTAAAAGTAAAGGTAAATATCCATTTATAATTTGTACTTTTTTATGTATTACATAAAAATGACATTTTTAATTGAAACTCATTTAAACAGAATCGTCATGAACAATAAGACATCATCAAATGTGGATATTATATGTTAAGATTTATCTATGAAATAATTACAACTGGAACACTTGTGAAGTTTGACTGGTAATATTTCCTTATAAACTTTTCCATAATATTTCAATTGATTTATTCATTATACATGTTAACTACTATTCTTTTAATTTGTAGCTATTTAATGACCCTTAACCCTATAGTGATCAAGAGGTCAAACACTTACAAGTGGAATGATCAAATTATTTTACGGGTTTCATTGGATTTTAGTTTGTTTGTAGTGTAAAATATAATTTTGAATATTGTAATTATAATTGTGTATTTGATAGTTTTTTTGGTTGGATTTAGGGTTTTTAGTTGAAATTGTATGTTTTGAATGTTATATATGTGAATGTTTAATTTTTCTCGGGTTCTCCTTGTTTTGGTTTAGTTCTGATGTTTTTCTGGTATGGATTCTGGTCTGTTTTTGGTATACTTTTGGTCTCATTTTTTCTTGATTCATACTTTGGCAGAGCATAGTAATGGTTTCATGGGGGGGGGTGTCCAAGGGGTAGGGGGTGTTCAGGGGGGTGGGGGTGTCTGGGGGGTGGGGGGCAGTCCATGGGGGGTGGGGTGGTGTCTAGGGGTTGTGAGGGTGTCCAAGGGGGCAGGGGGTGGGAGGGTGTTCAGGGGGTGGGGGAGGGGTGTCCAGTGTGGTGGGGTGGTGTCTAGGGGGTGGGGGGGGGGGTGTTCAGTGGGTGTACGGGGGGGGGGGGGGGGGGGCGTCCATGGGGTGGGGGCTGTCCAGGGGGTGGGGGTGGGGGTGTCCAAAGGGGTGGACGGGTGTCCTGTGGGGTGGGGTGGTGTCTGGGGGGGGGGCTATCCAGGGGGTGGGGGGGGTGGTGGGTATCCAGGGGGTGGGTGGGTGTCCAGGGGGTGGGGGATGTCTAGTGGGATTGGGTGGTGTCTAGGGGTGGGGTGGGGGGGGGGGTCTATCCAAGGGGTGGGGTGGGGGGGTGGGGGTGTCCAGGGGGGTGGGCGGGTGTCTAGGGGGGTGGGTGGGTATCCAGCCAGTGGGGTGGGGTGGTGTCCAGGGGGTGGGGGTGTATAGGGGGTGGAGGGGGGTGGGGGATGGTGGGTGATGTCCATGGTGGGTTGGGTGGTGTCTAGGGGTGGGTGGGTGTCCAGGGGGGAGGGGGCTGTCTAGTGTGGTGGGGTGGTGTCTAGGGGTGTGTGTGTGGGGGGGGGGTGGCTTTCTAGGGGATGGGAGAGAGGTTCAAGGGGGTAGGGGTGTTCAGGGGGTTGGGGGGGGGGGGTGTCCAAGGGGCAAGAGGGTGTCCAAGGGGGTGGGGGTGTCAGGGGGTGGGGGGTGTCAGGGGGTGGGGGGTGTCAGGGGGTGGGGGGATATCCAGGGGCTGGGGGCTATCCAGGGGGTGTCTAGGGGGTGGGCGGGTGTCTAGGGGGGGGGGTGTCCAGGGGGTGGGAGGGTGTCTAGGGGGTGGGAGGGTGTCTAGGGGGTGGGAGGGTGTCTAGGGGGTGGGAGGGTGTCTAGGGGGGGTGTTTGGGGGGGAGGGGTTATCCAGTAGGGTGGGGGTGTGGGGGGGGGGGTGTCTATGGGGGTAGGGGTGTCCAAGGGGGGTGGGGTGGGGGTGGGGGGTGTTTAAGGGGTGTGTGTCTGTGTGTGTGTGTGTGGGGGGGGGGGGTGTTCAAGGGGGTAGGTGGTGTCTATGGGGGTGGGAGGGTGTCTAGGGGGTGGGAGGGAGGTCCAATGGGGTAGGGGTGTCTAGGGGGTTGGGGGGGGGGGTCCAGGGGAGCAGGAGGGTGTCTAAGGGGGTGGTGGTGGTGGTGGTGGGGGGGGTGTCAGGGGGGTGGGGGGCTGTCTAGGGGGTGGGGGTGTCCAGGGGGTGGGAGGGTGTCCAGGGGGTAGGAGGTGTCCAGGGGGGTGGGGGGCTGTCCAAGGGGGTAGGGGGTGTCCAGGGGGTGTGGGTGTGTGTGGGGGGGGGGGGTGTTCAGTGGGGTGGGGGGTGTCCATGGGGGTGGGGGTGTCTAGGGGGTGGGGGTGTCCAAGGGGGTGGGAGGGGTGTCCAAGGGGGTAGGGGTGGGAGGGTGTCCAAGGGGTGGTGGGGGGGGGATATCCAGTGGGGTGGGGTGGTGTCTAGGTGGTGGGGGGGGGGGCTTTCCAGGGGGTGGGGTGCTATTCAGGGGGGTAGGGGGTGTCCAGGGGGGTGGGGGGGTGTCCAGGGGGGTGGGGGATGTCCAGGGGGTGGGGGGGGGGGGGGGTTCTAGGGGGTGGGAGGGTGTCCAGGGGGTGGGGGTGGGGGTTGTTCAGTGGGGTGGGAGGGGGGGGGGGCTGTCCAAGGGTGTTTATGTTTTTTTAGTTGAAATTGTAAGTTTTGAATGTTATGTATGTGGATTTTTAATTTTTCTTCGGTTCTTCTTGTTTTGTTCTAGTTCTAATGTTTTTCTGGAATGTATTCTAGTCTGGTTTTGGTTTGGTTTTGGTCTGTTTTCTGCATATTTCAGGTCTTTTTTGCGAGAGCATAATAATGGTTGAATGGTTTTATTAAAAAAAAATTGGTTTTTACGTCAGTTATTTTATAACTGACGTAATGAATGCATGGTAATGGGTTTTACATCGGTTATTTAATAACCAACATAGTATATCTATTTTTACGTTGGTTATTGTTTAATCGATGTGAAAAAAATGCTTCGCAGACATGTTTATCATGTCGGTTATTTTTATAACCGATGTAAAAAACTTGTTTTTCACGTCATTTTTTAATAACTGGCGTGAAAAATGCTTTGGATGTGCAATTTATTACGTCATTTATTACATAACCGACGTAAAAAACTATTTAACACGTTGGTTATTTAAAACCTGATGTAATAAATCACGACTCCGAAGTGTTTTCCACGTCGGGTTTTTAGGAAACGACATGAAAAACGCATTGGATTTATGTTTTTTATATCGGTTTTAAAATAACCAATGTAAAAAAAATATTTATAACATATCCTGTAATAACACCAGCCAAAAACCGACGTAAAAAATAAAAAATAACTGAAGTAAAAAACATTTTCTACACTAGTGTAGGGTAGCTCTTCTTGATTACCATCATCTATGTATTTGTAGTGGAGACATGGTCTCATAAGTATTGGCTCATGTGGAGTAGTTTTTGGATTTCATATCCATTGGGTTGTATTTATTGGCCTTGTTTGGACTTTTTTCTCTTTCTTTTGAGTTTTGGACTTTTGACTTGAGATACCATGTATATGTCTTATTGTAGAATGTTTTTATATAATGTACATTATTTCTTATGGTATATGCTTTATATTCATTGCATAATATGGATGTTCCTTTTTATTCTATTTAATCTAATGATGTTTTTATGTCCATACCATTTCATAGATTGGTCATGTCAATTTAACAGTGGAGAAATCATTCCCAAAAATAGTTGGTTATTCTCGGTGCTTGTCTCCATCCTGTGGCTATTGGGAACACACTTCTGGCCATGTGGTGGGATAACTCAAGTGATGGTTTGGGTTGAACTAGGATAGTTCATTACAAAATGGTATCAGAGTAGGTTTTTATTTTGGATTCAATGGTATAATGTTTCTAGGAATTTTAGGACTTAGGAGGTAGGAACGGGGGGATTTCTTGGCCATCTCTTCTTCTTATCAAACCTCAAGTTTCCATGGGTGGTTTAGGATTGTGGTTATATTTTGATCCCATTTATATATTTTTATGAGTTTTTGAATTATTTATCAGTAGGTGTTGAGTCTCGGGGTGATCCCATGGGTCATTTTGAGTTTTGGTGGTAAAACAGGGAGGTTTGGAGGTGGTGCATGGTTAGTGCTGATGATTAGTAGTAACCATGCGCAACCCACATGGCCTTTCCTAACAACTCAATTGACACCCACACAGTTGGTGAAAGGTTTTACAAACCATGTGGAGAAACCATTTATAGTGAGAAATTCTTGATATTTTTGATGACATTTCTCCATTTTCATTTGGAGTTGCTTGCGATGCTAGCATTTCTTATGGATACCCATGAGAAGGGTTTCTTTTGGATCTTTTGATGTGTTTTAGGTTGAGTTATGCTTGATGAAGCCTATGTTTTTGTTTCTTTTAGACAATGCCTCCAAGAAGAACCACAACTAGGTGTAGAGAGGGTGATGTAGAGAATAACCCACTAACAAGCCCTCCCACTGATCTAGTTTTGGTAGGGTAGGTGATTCATGCGACCTAGTCCTTTGGTCAAGTGGGTGGTTGAAAGTACCCTCAGGTCGTGGATCATCATCAGGAGTTTATAAGAAAAAATTCACTTGTGTTCAATGGAATAAAGGGACCAAATGAGCATGAGTAGTGGTTGGATCATATTGAGTGGATAATTGAGCTCTTAAAGACTCCTAATACCTTTAAAGTGGAATTCTCCATGTATGTGCTAGAATGACTAGGTAGGAAGTGGTGTGAGTTGATGGTGATCTTAAGGAGGCATGTAGATCTCACTTAGACCAATTTCATAGTTTCTTTTAATAAATAATTCTCCCTAGAGATCTTGAGGGTAGGTAAGACCCATGAGTTTTTTAATTTGAAGTAAGGGGATCATTTGGTAATGGAGTTTGTTGTCTATTTGACCAAATTGATGCATGTTTATTTGAATCTTATCATGAAAAATTACCAAAAGTCTCGGTGTTTCGAGATGGGTTTGAGGCTATAGATAAGATATATGCTCATTATTCTCAGTCTACTGACCTATTAAAAGGTGGTTGATAAGGTAGCTATAGAAAAGGTAGACCTGATAGGCAAGATAGGTCTCATTTTTCTACCTTTAATGGGTGGAAGACGGAGTTCTTCATCACGGTAGAAGCAAAGGTGAGATTAGTCCTGTGAGATAGTAGAAAGAGTGTTCAGTATTTGTAAGGTTCATCTCCTATGGATTATTTAGGTAATAAGACCATTTTTGTATCAGTGTGGGAAGACTAGAAACACAAATATTACCAACTCAAAGAATCTAAGGGTGTGCCACCAGTGTGGACACCTATTTTTTCTTTAGTACTTCCATTAGTTGGCTTTAAAGGGAAGCGGTGTGGACTCCACTTTTTTTAAAGGATCTCATGTGAATTCATAGGCTTATAAGGGTAGAGGATATCACCCTACTTGTAATTGATATTTTCAAAAGGGCAGGAAGATATAGAGTGGTTCTGATATAGGTTGTCTCCATGTAGCTGAGGTTATGCCATAAGAATCAGATTCTGGGTTGACCATCATGTGATGTACGGTGTTTATTGCATCTTCCATTGAATCAGTTTTGGCTGAAAATGGTACTTCCCATTCCTTCATTTCACTTAAAATTATTTATTATTTAGTTATGTGAGATGAGTTGATGCTATATGTTATGGATTTTTAACCCTTTTGGGTAAGAAGAAGGAGAAAGGTTTTAAGTTCCATGAGTGTTGTGTTTTGGTAGCTGATGTGGAGTTTATTTGGGACTTCCTTGGTCTGGAGTTGGATGTTTTTGACCTTATTATCAACATGGATTGATTGATTTTATTTAAGGATATAATCAAATATTATCACCATAGGTTCAAATTCCTTAATCATGATGGGATCACTCATGTATTCTAGGGAGATAAGGATATGTGATTAGGGAGAGCGGGACTAGTCTCTTCGATGTTGGGGTTGATCTCTTTAAATCCATCTAGTTTGTTTCTCAATGATGTTGATCAATGTACAATAAGTGATATTGTTTTGGTTGTGGATAGGTACCCAGATGTATTTATAGATTATTTTTTTAGGGTTTCATTCTGAGAGAGAGGTCAAGTTTACTATCAATATTCTCCCTGAGATGAACACAATATCCTTTATATATTATCATATGGCTCTGACCAAGCTAAAAGAGATGAAGGTTTAGTTAGAGGATCTTAAGGGAAATGGATTTATCTATCCCTACATGTCACCACCAGCTTCACTATTTCTTTTTTAAAATAAGGTGGATAGGATCCTTTTACTTTTAATAGAATACGATAAGCTTAATCAGGTGACCATAAAGAATAAATACCCATTACCCAGGATTGATGACCTTTTTGATTATCTCAAGGGATAAAATTGGTTTTCAAAGATCAACCTAAGATCTGGGTATCACCAGTTGAGGGTACGATAATATGATGTTCCAAAGACCACATTTTGAAGCTGGTATATATATTATTTATATTTGGTTATGCCATTTTGAAATACTGATTCCCTAGTGGTATTTATAGAGTTGATGAATCAGATATTCCACCTATTTTTATACTCCTTCTTGTTCATTTTTTTGGATGAAACATTTTATATTCTAAGATAATGGAGGATCATGATGGACATATGGAGGTTATTTTGGGTGATTTTAGGGAGCACTGTCTATATGAAAAGTTTTCCAAGTTCCATTTTTGGATTTAATAAGTGAAGTTTTTGGGCACATGATTTTCAAGGTAGGAGTTTTAGTGGATCCAAAGAAATTTAGAGCATTTATGTATTAGGAGAAGCCCAGAATTATGTTCGAGATCCATAAATTTATGAGATTATCCATGTATTATAGATGTTTTTTAGGAATTCTCTTAGATAACTTCTCCCTTGAAAATTTGACCAGGAAAGGGATGAAGTTTTATTGGGATGAGAAGTTCCAGAGTGCCTTTGAGAAGTTAAAAAACCGTTTAATATCTATGCCAGTTTTGATCTTTTCTGATCCAACTAGATCTTATGCTATATATTGTGATGATTTTGGTATGGTTTTGGGGTGTGTGCTAATGCAGAATGACCATGTGGTGGTCTATGGATCAAGTAAGCTATACCCACATGAGAAAAATTATTCCAATCATGACATATAATTGGAACCCATCATGAATGAGTTAAATATGTGGAGACATTACCTATTCAGGGGGAATTTCATAGTGTATTAAGATCATAATATCCTGTAGTATATTATCACCAAGAAGAACCAGAACCTCCGACAGAGATACTGGGTAGATTACCTCTAGAGTTTTGATTTCAAGATTGCATATACCCCTAGGAAGGGTAATGTGGTCACTGAATCATTGAGAAGAAAGATTACAGTACAAGCTATTTGGGATCTAGTGGATGAGTGGGGATTGATGAGTTTATTTTATGATTCGAGTATGGTTGTGCAGGAATATGGTGAGGAGGTGTTCTTGGATAGTGTACAGGTCATGCCCTCTCTTATGAATTGGGTTAAGAGTGAGCTGATATATGACCTTGAGTTCAAGAAGATTATTAGTTCCTTAAATAGTGGGGAGACCTCAGGTGATTGGTCTTGGTCTCCTGATGGTTCTCTTATTTTCTAAGTATGGATGGTAGTTCCTTGGAATATAAGGTAGGAGGGGATACATGAGGCACATCATTATAATTGGACCATTCACCTCAGGGAAACTAGGATGTTGTATATCTTTATAGGATAGTATTTATGTCTCAACATTGGTGTGTAGTTATAGAATTTGTTTCAAAATTATGGACCTACCAAAGGATCAAAGACGAGCATTAGAGACTAGCAAGGTTGTTGCAGATGCTTCCCATTAAAGTGTAGAAGTGGGATGAGATGTCGATGGGTTTTATTGTTGGTCTACCTCATACTACAAGTGGGAAAGATTCCATATGGGTGATTATTGATCATCTGATAAAATAAACCCACTTTTAACCATCAGGGAGTAATTAAAGGTAGAGGAACTTAGACACATGTATCTTGGAGAGGTTTTACAGCTTCACAGTTTACCCACAACTATAGTTTCAAATTTGGAGACTCATTTTAAATTCTTATTCTAGAAGGGACTCCAAGTTGAATTGGGAAATGAGATGTAGTTAATCATCATGTATCATCCATAGATGATTAGTCAGTCTGATCAGACCCTCCATAATCTCAAGGATATGTTGAGAGCGTGTGAACTTTATTTTTGTGGTTTGGGGGAAAGGTACCTATCATTGGTGGATTTTGATTATAAAAATAGTTATTAGGCCTTGATCAAGATGGAAACATTTGAGGCATTGTATGAAAACAATGAAAATCCCCATTGTATTGGGATGAGGTGGTGAGAATTCACTAGTTAGACCGAGCCTCATCTAGAAGACAAATCAAATAGTGTGCCTAATTCAGAAATGGTTTATGATAGATTAGAGTCACCAAAATTTATATGTTTACTATAATCATTTCCTAATGGAGTTTCAAGTTGGTGATTTGGTGTTTCTTTGGGTATCATTTTTACTGGGTCATCATTGCTTGGGAAAGCTGTGTAAATACCCGAAAATTCTGTGGAATTTTTTTTCTTAATTAAATGAGATTTTTATGAGTCTGCGAAAATTTATGGTGCTTGATTCTGAGGCCCGGTGTGCCCGGAATCAATTTCTGAAGTTTTCTTCGGGTACATTCAGTAAACGTACGAGCGAGATTTTATAACTTTTGAATCAATGCTCAGAATTGAAAACAGAGGGCACCGTTGAACTCATAGTGCCAGTATTCGCTTAAAAAGACTTTCACCTTGACGACAGATGGTTGAGAATAAAAGTTAGTTTTTTTTGGATTTTTATAAAAATAATAAATTAAAGTGTACAACACTTTAATTTATTCTAGGCTGCCATGTGTGTGTTGGATGGTAGTTGGAACCTCCCCATGGGAGTTGGTGGTGGGACCGCCACACCCTAATATCCCATGAGAGGTTATGGTGGTGGGGACCACCCGAACATAACCTCTCGTGAGAGGATTAAAAGTGGTGGGGACCACCCAAGGATGAAACCTCTCAACTCTCCCTCATTAATGAGGGAGAGCCTCTTGACTCCTCTAGTTTTAATTATGCCAACGCTAGTGTATTAATTTGTTGGATCCTGGGTTTTAATGAGTCTAATTAAAATTTTGTGCCAACAAAATTAATAGGATTATCACTCTATTATTTTGTTGACATATCCTTTTGTTGGAACTTTGGGAGAGGAAGAACTCTTGGAGAACTTCATCTTACAACAAAGAATGCCCCTCTCCAACGAAGAACAACGAACATCTTCCTTCTTCTTCAACCGGGACAAAGGAGGGAGCGCCGTCCTTGAAGAACACCGACGACGCCGTCCTCGACTTCTTAGTCTTCTTTCCAACGTCAACTGAATGACATTAAATTTCTGTGACTCTGTCAACAATCTACAATACGAGGTTTGGAATTTGGGATTGAATTTGTTTCCGTTATACGTCGTTCAATCTTGGGTGATGATTTTGCCGATTGATATCACCATAACGTGGGGGCTCAGGCCGCACGAACACAGGCCGACCGGCCCCCTTTGTTTTCCTCACTTGTTGACGACGGCGGAGGCACAACGGTGCCGCCAGAAGAGTGAACCGTAGAGGAGAAACGGTGACCGGCGACGGGCCGACCGTGAAGAAACCGACGGCGCAAGGCCACCGGGTCGCCAAAAGGGCGCGACACCATCGTGCTGCGTGGAAGAGAGGGTGCAGCGCCATCGTGCCGTGTGGAGGAGAAGGGGGACGCGACCAAGGCAGGCCGTGGAGGAATGGTGCAGCGCCGTTGTGCCGCGCGGAGAAGCAGAGCCGCGGCCAGGGCGGGCCATGGCGGAGGAACGGGAGCGGTCGACGATGGGCCGGCCAGCGGTGGTGTGGAGTGGCTGGCCGCTCGGCCAGTCGGGAGAAGCGGGACACCGCCAGGTCCCGCGTGAGCTGGACCGACACCACCTGATGCCGGTTTGGTTCCACCTAAATGGTTCAACCGTGCTGGATTCTAGGGGGAGCGCGCTTCCCCTTGGACGCGGCTAGGGTGGGCCCCGTAGGGTTCTGCCAGCCGCTGGCTGGCCAGGCCACACGGGCTGCCAGCTGGCCAAGCGGGCTGCCAGCAGGCCACGCGGGCCGCCATCCAGGCCACGCAGGCCGCCGGGCCGCCCCCTCGGGCCGGGACACCCTCGGACCGGGCCGCCCCCTCGGGCTGGGTCAGACCCGCAGGCTGGGTCAGACCCGCAGACCGGGTTAAACACCAGTCCGAACCTGTTTGACCCGAATATACCTTTTTGCCCATATATTGGGCTATGGGTGTCCGATCGATGACCTGTCTGCGATGACGGGAATCTTAGAGCGAGACGGTTCTTTTGGAATACCCCACATGAGGTTTGGAAATAGTTGGGGTATGGTCGGGTTGGTTTGAACCTAAAATCCAACCGGGCCCCTAGGACGGAAATGCCAATAACTCACAGACCAGGCGTCCAATTGACACGTCGTCTATTGCGTTGAGACCCCTATGACGAGGCGGACCTTTGAGATACTTATACATGGGTTTTTGTGACAGTTGGAGTATCGACCAGTAGCTCATGGAGAGGATCATTCCAGAGGCGAGTAGACAGAGTACAAAGACCTAGTAGCTGACTGAGACCTGACGACTGCTTGACCGATTCGAATTAGAGTGACTCGACTGGCCCAGTGGGGAGCGCCTCTATGTGACATGGCAGACCCATGGTGGGGAGCGCGGTAGAACCAAGATACTCAACAGGAGGAGTACCTCAGCAGGATACAAGGGGGAGCGCCTCTGTGTGAGTGCGACAGACCCGTGGTGGGGAGTGCCTCTGTGTGACGCAGCAGACCCATGATACTCGATAGGAGGAGTACCTCAGCAGTCCAAGTATAGTGGGAAGCGCCTATGTGTTACGCAGAAGTCCCACTGTACTCGATAGAGGAGGATTACACCATCAGCCGAGGTTTCGATAGTGTGACTGGGGTTGTTACTTGATACTACCCCTAGAATAAAATCCTGGTTTGAGCTGAGTCAATGACTTTTGAGTTTTCCTCATGTTTGAGATGGGTTACTAGATAACTTAGGTATATGTCTGGGCATATACCTAAGTAATGGTTATCCGTTGAATCCATGATTTGTGGTTTATCCTTGTTGGATTTAGTGAGACCTTGAGGGTCTCGGGGTCCTTGCAGAGTATCATTATACTCACCCCTGCACGGGCTATGCCTGCACCTCGTTGTGTTGGTTGCAGATGACAGACAACGTTGACTGAGGCAGAGAGTAGCAGGACTGGATGGTACCCGGAGGTGGACCACTCGGCGTGATGGTACACGGAGCGGACGGACGTACATGGAGTGCTAAGGAGGCCATCTATACCTACCCTTCAGGTAGGAACCCCGGTGGATGACCCAGTAGCTGATTTACTTTTCTTCTGTTGTACTTTCTTTCAATTGTACTTGTACTTTCCTATTGGGATTGTATTTTTGGCCCCTTTTACTTTCTAGCACTTCCTTTTTATACAGTTTTTAATTAGTGTTTTGCTTCCAGTTGTGTAATTTGATGTGTTTGTTTACAGTTATAAAGGAAATTCCTTCTCAGTTTAGGGATTTACACCTTTGGTGCTAGTCACCAGCCCCTGGCCTATGGAAGGCGGGCTTGGGGTAGTCACGATACGGGCCCCGGGGGACGGTTCGTGACAAATTGGTATCAGAGTCATCGGTTCTACCGCAGAACTTAGGACCCCGATCATTATTTTTTGTGAAGAAATAGTGTCAAGGGTACTAAGTGTGGTTTTCAGTTCAAGGAGTCCAGTGTTGGTGCAGACGACAGACGTATCCATACACCAGGACCCTGACCTCTGATTTTTGACTTAGTACATGAAAACACTGATTGCGTGTATGTTTTCTAAAGTTTTCTTAAGTTATCTCAACCAGGTCAGCTCACTAGGTATAATCTTTTGACCGTGTTGCATCTGTTTCTTTTAGTATGCCTCCCCACAGAGCCTTGAGATTCATACGCTCTGACAACCCACCGAGTGATGAGGCCTCGATGTAGGGCCCTTTACCAGTAGAGGCACCAGTGGTACCACTTTCCGTTGGGCCACCGATTCCACCAGCCCCAGCAGTATACGATGCACGCCGCTTGAGTGTGTTGCATGAGTTCCAATTCCAGAGGCCACTTAGGTTCTGGGGGGAGATGGACCCACAGGCGGCTGAGCATTGGCTGGAGGATGTGGTGAGAGTCTTCAGGCTAGTAGGGACACCAGCAGACTTCATGGTGATCTTTGCTGCCAGCCTCCTTCATCCAGCAGTAGGCAGATGGTGGAGCCTGATGCTCCAGGTCTGACGAGGTGACACTACTCTAGACAGACTTTGAGATCCGGTTTCGGGCAGAGTTTTTCCCAACCACCCTTTGTGCGGTGCAGATACAGGAGCTACTACATCTACAGCAGGGTAGCATGACTGTAGCTCAGTACTCAGTGAGGTTCACCGACCTCTTGCACTACTCCACAGATATGGTATGGGACCCATCCTTCAGGGCCCGAACCTTCGAGAAGGGGCTCAGGCGAGAGATCAGGGCATCGATAATCTCCCTCAGCATCCCGACGTAGGTGGGGGTGTTAGAGATTGCCCTCCTAGTAGAGAGTTTCCTTGCTGAGAAGTCATCAGCAGTGAGACCCACCACTAGTTGATATGCATCAGAGTCTTCTACAGCTGGAAGTAGACATATGATGCAGAGGTCCAAGAGGACCATACCCACAGGTGGACGACCGTAGGACTCAGGATCTGTTGTGTGGGGTACCCGAGGGAGTGAATTACCTGCTAGGAGTAGGAAATGTTACTCATGTGGTGGGTAGGGTCACATTGATCATGACTATCCGACCTGTCGTTCATATGATCACGAGATAGTTGAGGGACCTCCCAGGCAGAGGCAGAGATTCGATCGAGGCGGTCCGCATGGTGCAGGCAGACATGGCAGAGGAGCTGGTCGAGCAGCAGGCGGTGGGCGGCGATTCGAGGTGTTACCGCCACCACCACCAGGAGGTCCACCTCGACCGCAGGGAGTAGGTGGACAGGGGAGAGCTCAGTTTCAGGCAACTGAGGAATATGACCATGGCACTCCGGAGATGATTTGAGGTACGATCTATGTCTACTCCACCTTAGCTGCAGTTCTTATAGACACATGTGTCAGTCATTCTTTCATTACCATTTACATCATTCGGAGTTCGGAGATTTCGACGGAGCCGTTGGATCGATCCTTATGGCTAGAGACTCCTACGGAAGCGGAATCGAAGATTACGCACTGGTGACGATAGTGTGAGCTTACTCTAGGAGGTGAGAGCTTCGGCTGAGATCTCCTCGTAGCGGCGTCAAGGCCTTACGACATCATCTTGGGTATGGAATGGTTATCTACAGTCCATGCTCAGATTGACTATATTAGCTGCAAAGTGCGATGTGTCTGCACGGATGGGACCAGGTTCACCTTTACCAGCAAAAAGGGAACCTTTGCAGCACATGACGAACTTACTCGGAGAAGGGTTCAGCCGATCACTCACCAGTTGTCTTGACTTACCCTCAGAGTAGTTGATGTGAAGAGTCTGACTTATCCTGTAGTGGTGGACTAGTACACGGATGTTTTCCCTGACAATGTACCAAGAATTCCTCCTTGAAGAGAGGTGGAATTATACATTGAACTGTACCCCGGGAAAACACTGATATCTACTCCAACATATCAAATGGATCCCGCTAAGCTTCGTGAGCTACGGGTACAGCTGGAGGACTTGTAGGGTAAGGGATTCATCCGGCCCAGTGTTTCTCCCTGGGCAGCCCCGATTCTATTCGCCAAGAAGACGGACGAGAGCTTGAGGCTTTGTGTCGACTACCTTCGCCTGAACCAGGTGACTGTGTAGAACAAGTACCCACTCACGAGGATTGAAGACCTCTTTGATCAGCTCAAGGGAGCACAATGGTTCTCGAAGATATACCTCAGATCAGGCTATCAACAACTCAGAGTTCGAGATGAGGATGTGCAGAAGACGAACTTCAGGTGTCGGTACGACCACTATGAGTTCTTGGTTATTCCCTTTGGCATAACCAACACTCTAACAATGTTTATGAGTCTGATGAACAGAATCTTCCAGCCATACCTTGATCGCTTTGTCGTGGTCTTCATTGACGACATTCTGATCTACTTGACTACTGAGGAGGAGCATGCCTACTATTTGCAGGTATTACTGGACACACTCTGAGAGCACGAGCTCTATGGTAAGCTCTCGAAGTGACAATTTTGTATTTGAGAGGTTCACTTCTTAGGAAATGTCATCTTGGAGGCTGGAGTTGCAGTGGTTTCAATGAATATCGAGGCGTTACTTGCTTGGGATCCACATAGGAGTGTGACGAAGGTACAAAGTTTCTTGGGCTTGGCTAGATACTACTGGAGATTCATTCCATACTTTTCTAGAGTTGCAGCACCACTATCATCCTTGATGATGAAGGGGAAAACCTTCGTGTGGTCAGTATAGTTTTCAGGAGCTGAGGAAGAGGATGACTAGTGCCCCCATCTTGAGGCTTCCATAGGAAGGTGTAGGGTATGTAGTCTACCACAACGCATTAGGAACCATAATCGGGTGTGTCCTGATGTAGGAGTAAGCTATGATCACGTATGGCTCTCGGCAACTGAGACATCACAAGCAGAACTACGCTACCCATGACCTAGAGTTAGAAGCAGTGGTCTTCACCTTGAAGATGTGGAGGCACTATCTGATGGGTGAGCGTTTCACAGTCTACTTTGATCACAAGAGTCTCAGGTATATCTTCTCCCAGAAGGACCTGAACCTAAGACAACGACATTGTATTGAGTTCCTCTAGGACTATGAATTCAAGATATTCTATACTCCTGGGAAGAGGAACGTAGTTGTGGATTCTATCAGCATGAGATCTGGTATACAGCTTCTAGGAGAGGCGACAGAGCAACTGGCTGCCTTATAGATATCCTTTGTGGATAGAGATGGAGTAGCCTATCTACAGTCTCTTACAGTCACTCCTCCACTTCTTCAGCGAGTCAGGGAGGCGCAGCGTGGGGACACTGATTGCGAGACAAAATGTGCTCAGATATCCACAGGCCAGGCACCTGATGGATTTTCTGAAGGTGGGGAGCACATCATCCTCTACAGAGGACGTACCTTGGCACCAGTCGCACTTCAGGAGGAGGTGTTGAGGGACTTCCACAATTCCCCTTTAGCGGTTCATCTAGGAGTGGCGAAGATGTACCAGGACCTCAGACGACAGCATTGGTGGCCAGGTATGAAGAAGGCGGTAGCGGAGTTTGTCTCATGGTGCCTCACTTGTCAGCAAGTGAAGGCAGAGCACTAGGTACCAGCAGGCTTGGTTCAGCCCTTAGAGGTCCCAGAGTGGAAGTGGTATGTGATATCCATGGACTTCGTGATGGGTTTTCCAAGTACATCCAGGAGTCACGATTCGATATGGGTGATCATTGACCGACTCACCAAGTCAGCCCACTTCCTACCGATCAGAGAGCATGGATCAGTAGAGAGCTTGGGACGTCTCTATGTGTAGAAGATTGTGCGTTTTCATGGAGTACCTTCTTCTATTGTCTCTGACCGTGACACACGATTTACTTCCCGACTATGGAAGGGGTTGTAGGAGGCTTTCAGGATACAACTTCTCTTGAGCACCACCTTCCATCTCCAGACAGATGGCCAGACCGAGTGGACCATTTAGACTCTCAAGGACATGCTCCGTGCTTGTGTCCTCAACTTTGGTTGTAGTTGGGAGGATCACTTACCATTGGTAGAGTTTTCCTATAACAACAGGTATCACTCC
Organism: Viscum album; assembly: GCA_963277665.1. NCBI lineage: Eukaryota > Viridiplantae > Streptophyta > Magnoliopsida > Santalales > Viscaceae > Viscum > Viscum album. The sequence continues at coordinate 508,335,790 of OY728141.1, read as the reverse complement.
ACCATCGGTATGGCACCTTTTGAGGCCTTGTATGGTCGACCTTGCAGATCGCCACTATGCTGGACAGACCCAGGGGAGTCAGTACTAGTGGGACCAGAGATGGTACGCACTACCAAAGAGAAGGTGCAGATCATCAAAGAGCGGATAAAGACTGCACAGAGAAGATAGAAGTTGTATGCAGACAGGAGGCGGAGACCTCTAGAGTTCGAGGATGGAGAACACGTCTTTCTTCGGGTCTCACCTCGACGAGGTCTACAGATATTTGGCCGAGGCGGCAAGTTATCTTCGAGATTCATCATACCTTTCCAGGTCCTCAAAAGAGTAGGCGAGGTGGCAAACCGCTTAGCTCTTCTACCTCAGTTGCACCAGGTGCACGACTTCTTCCACGTATATCAGCTGAGAAGATACGTGCACGACCCTTCCCACATCATCAACCATGGAGAGCTGGATGTCGATGTTGGGGTGACTTTCATGGAGGTTCCAGTGGAGATTGAGGATCAACAAGATCGGGTCCTACGTGGATGGTCGATACCTTTGGTGCGCATTCACTGGAAGCACGGGAACCTCCAGGAGAGCACATGGCAGCGGGAGGCTCAGATGCATGCTTAGTACCCCCATTTGTTTCCATAGTTTGAGTTATAGCTTACAGGGACGTAAATCCCTAAGGTGGGGAGAATGTAAAGACCCGGAAATTCTGTGGAATTTTTTTTCTTAAATACATGCGATTTTTACGAGTCTGCGAAAATTTACGACGCTTGATTCCAAGGCCCGGTGTGCCTGAAATCAATTTCTGAAGTTTTTTTCGGGTACATTCAGTAAACGTACGAGCAAGATTTTATAACTTTTGAACCGGTGCTCAGAATTGAAAACCAAGGGCACCGTTGAACTCGCAACAACGGTATTCTCTTAAGAATACTTTCACCTCGATAACAGATGGTTGAGAATAAAAGTTAGTTTTTTGGATTTTTAGAAAAATTATAAATTAAAGTGTTCAACACTTTAATTTATTCTAGGCTACCATGTGTGTGTTGGCTGGTAGTTAGAACCTCCCCATGGGAGTTGGTGGTGGGACTGCCACACCCTAACCTCCCATGAGGGGTTATGGTGGTGGGGCCCACCCGAGCATTACCTCCCGTGAGAGGATTAAAAGTGGAGGGGACCACCCGAGGATGAAACCTCTCAACTCTCCCTTATTAATGAGGGAGATCTTATTGACACCTCTAGTTTTAATTATGCGAATGCTCGTGTATTAATTTGGTGGAGCCGGGTTATTAATGAGTCCAATTCAAATTTTGTGCCAACAAAATTAATAGGATTCTCACTCTATTATTTTGTTGACATATCCTTTTGTTGGAACTTTGGGAGAGGAATAAATCTTGGAGAACTTCATCTTTCAACAAAGAACGCCCCTCTCCAACGAAGAACGACGAACATCTTCCTCCTTCTTCAACCGGGACAAAGGAGGCAACGCCATCCTTGAAGAATGCCGACGACGCTGTCCTCGACTTCTTCGTCTTATTTCCAACATCAACGGAACGACATTCAATTTCCATGACTCCATCAACGATCGATAATATGAGGTAGGGAATTTGGGATTGAATTTGTTTCCGTTCTACGTCATTCAATCTTGGGTGATGATTTTACCGATTGATATCACCATACCGTGGGGGCTCGGGCCGGACGAACATGGCCCGACCCTCCACCTTCATTTTCCTCGCTTGTTGACGATGGTGGCGGCGCAATGGCGCCACCGGAAGAGTGAACCGCGAGGGAGCAACGACGGACGATGACGGGCCGACCGTGAAGAAATCGGAGGTGCAAGGCCGCCGGGTCGCCAAAAGGGCACGACGCCATCACGCCGTGCGGAGGAGAAGGTGGCTGTGGCTAGGGAGGGCTGTGGCAGAAGGGAGCGGTGTCGTCGCGCCGCGCGGAGCAGTAGAGCCGCCGCCAGGGCGGGCCGTGGTGGAGGGGCGTGACACCGTCCCGCCGCGCGGAGCAGCAGAGCCGCAGCCAGGGCGGGCCGCGGCGGAGGAACAGGAGCGGCCGACGACGGGCCGGCTGCCGGTGGTGAGGAGCAGATGGCCGCTTGGCTAGCCGGGAGAAGCGGGACCCCACTAGGTCCCATGTGAGATGGACTAGGGCCACCTTGCACCGGTTTGGTTCCACCCGAATGGTTCAACCATTCGGGATTCTAGGGGGCACACACCTCCCCCCTGGACATAGCTAGGGCGGGCCCTAAAGGGCGTCGCAAGCCGCTGGCCGGCCAGGCCATGAGGGCCGCCAGCCAGGCCACGCGGGCCGGGCAGCCCCCCTCGGGCTAGCCCGTCCCCAAGCTGGGCCACCCCCTCGGGCCGGGATGCCCTCAGGTCGGGCTGCCCCTTCGGGCCAGGTTGGACCCGCGGGCCGGGTCAGACTCGCGGACTAGGTCAGACACCAGTTCGAACCCATTTGACCTGAATACACCGTTTTTCCCATATCTTGGGCTACAAGTGTCCGATCGACGAACCGTATATAGTGACATGAATATTAGAGAGAGACGGTTCTTTTGGAATACCCCACTTGAGGTTTGGACACAGTTGGGGTACAGTCGGGTTGGTTTGAACCTAAAATCCAACCGGGCCCCCGGGACGGAAATGTCAATAACTCACAGATCGGGCGTCCGATTGACGCACCGTCTGTTGCGTTGAGACCCCAATGACAAGGAGTACCTTTGAGATACTTCTACATGGGTTTTAGTGATAGTTGGAGTATCAAATAGTAGCTCGTGGAGCGGATCCTTCCAGAGGCGAGCAGACAGAGTACGAAGACCTAGTAGCTGGCTGAGACCTGAAGACTGCTTGACCGATTCGACTCGGAGTGACTTGAGTGCCCCAATGGGGAGCGCTTCTGTGTGACGCGGAAGACCCATGGTGGGAAGCGCCTCTGTCTGAGCGCGACAAACCCACGATACTCGACAGGAGGAGTACCTCAGCATGCTACAAGGGGGAGCACCTCTGTGTGAGCGTGGCCGACCCGTGGTGGGGAGCGCCTCTGTGTGATGTAGTAGACCCATGGTACTCGACATGAGGAGTACCTCCGAAGTCCAAGGATAGTGGGAAGCGCCTCTGTGTGACACGGCGGGCCCACTGTACTTGATAGAGGAGAAGTACACCATCATCCGAGGTTCTGACAATGTGATTGGGGTTGTTACTTGATACTACCCCTAGAATAAAATCCTGGTTTGATTTGAGTCATTGACTTTTGAGTTTTCCTCATGTTTGAGATGGGTTACTAGATAACTTAGATATATGTATGGGAATATACCTAAGTAATGGTTATCCATTGAATCCATGCTTTGTGGTTTATCCTTGTTGGATTTAGTGAGACCTTGAGGGTCTCGGGGTCCCTTCTGAGTATCATTATACTCACCCCTAAACGGGCTATGCCCCCACCTCATTGTGTTGGTTTCAGACGACGGACAACTCTGATTGAAGCAGAGAGTAGCAGGACTGGACGGTACCCAGAGGTGGACCACTTGGCGTGACGGTACACGGAGCGGACGGACGAATGTGGAGTGTTGAGGAGGCCATCTGTACCTACCTTTCAGGTAGTAACCCCAGTGGACAACCCAATAGATTCTTTACTTTTCTTCTATTGTACTTTCTTTTATTTGTACTTGTACTTTCCTATTGGGATTGTATTTCCGGCCCCTTTTACTTTCCAGCACTTCCTTTGTATACAGTGTCTACTTAGTGTTTTGCTTCCAGTTGTGTACTCTGATGTGTTTGTTTACAGTTATAAAGGAAATGGCTTCCCAGTTTAGGGATTTACGCCTTTGGTTCTAGTCTCCAACCCCTGGCCTATGGAAGGCGAGCTTGGGGTAGTCACGATACGGGCCCCAGGGGATGGGTCGTGACAAGCTGGGAAAGCTAGCACCGTGTTATTTCATTCCATTTCATGTTTTTGTGGGCCTAGGTAAGGTATCTTATCGATTGGAGTTTCCACCCTAGATTACTTCAATCCATGACATATTTTATGTTTTCTAGTTGAAAAGATACCATTCAGAAACACCTCATGTGTTAGAGCGGGAAGATGTAGAGCTTGATCTTGATACCACCATCATGGAGTAGCCCATTCATATTATGGATCATCAGGATACGGTAATCCATGGTAATTTGGTCCCATTGGTCCTTGTGCTCTAGAAACTTGGTGGTAATATTTTTTTTAAGAAAGTGGTTCCTTATCCAAAATACCAAAGCACAATTATTATAAAAAGTAAATCACATGAGTCTAAAATAATGGGTAATATTAAAATATTTTTCATAAAGGGGGAGTCAATCATCTGGGAGATCATTCAACCAAGTAATATCCTGACTTAATCCTCTATGGAAACGCTATCCACAACCATGTTCGCTTCATGATATATATTATTGGCAATATGGTTAATGTCGTGGAGCGAACAGATACAATACATCCAACATGTAGTAATAGACCAAGCTAAATAAATCACACCCTTCCAAATTGATTGTACTATGGTGGTGAAATCACTTTCAATCCATATTTTTTTTCAACCCTACTACTTGGCGAAAGAGATAAAATGAACCACACATCATTTCAGCCTCTATAGAAGTGGAAATACCACAACTTCCAAAGAAACACCCGAGGATCAGACCACGATGATCCCTAAAGATGGCGCCACATCCCACAGGGCCCAGATTAACTTTAGAAGCACCATTGACATTAACTTTAATCCATATAGAGAATATAGTTTTCCAAAAAACTTTCAAAGTGTGTCGTGGCTAAAAAAAATTACATCGATCCGAAGACATCTCAAAATCATAATGTGTTTGACCATAATGTTGCAATAACCCTTCTGAATCAAGGTAGCTTCATGAATAGCTGTGAGGATCTTCATCCAACCTAAATTAAGGTTGAGTGAGCAATTATTATGAAGAATAACATTTCTATCATACCATATCACATGATTTAGCTCAACAACTATAGTAAGAAATAAATTCTTGATTTTTTTGGAGCTATCCATGTCAACACAATGCTTTAATTGGGTGTTGATAGAGTCTAGAATCAACCATCTATAGTAAAAAATGTTAAAAATATAGTTCCAAAGGGAAGTGGAAGTTACACAAGAAAGAAAAAGATGGTTCACGTCTTCTCTATGTTGATTACAGAGACAAAATTTGTAGAAAATTTGGATCCCAAAATATTGTAAACAAGTATTAGTGGGGATCCTATTGTAAGTAATATGCCTTATTAGAGATAATATTGAAGGTTTAATCCAAGGCTTATCAATGTTTTTAATCCATATTAAATCATTTGAAGAATTATGAAAGAGGTGATTATAATTTTTTTTAATCCAGTATTCCATTATGTGAAGGTTCCCAAATAAGAAAATCCTCAGTGTATGAGAAATGATAGGTGTCAATGATATGTACAACATTCTCAGGGAGACTATCAAGATGAGATTTAATAACATCTCTAATAGTAATATTAATACTTCCAGGAGTTTTTTCAGAGGGAATAATTGTAATGAGAGGGGTACCATTCCAGTTGTCCAACCTGAATTTCATGGAGGAGTTCTTGGAGACCATCCATCTAGAGTTGATCATAATATTGGAAAATGATTTCTTAATGGAAGTCCAGATGGAAAAGTTCAAAAAATTAATGTTTCCTTTCTTCAACTTATTGAGAAACCTATTTTTAATGAAGGAAATAGAGGGAGATTCATTATGGATTAAGTTCCAAGTAATTATAGCTTAAAGGGCCTCATTAAAAAGATTTAAAATTTTAATGCCAAGGCCACCCTTCTCTATCATCTTGCAACACATAGGACAGGGTATAGTTACTAATTTTCTATCTAGAGTGATTCCAGTCCAATTTTTTATTATGGAAACATTAATTTTTTATGAGACTAGTAAGACATTTATAAACCATCATTTAGTAAACCATTTTAGAGATAATGACAGATTTGACAAGGTAGATTCTACCCACCATTGGAATATTTTTCCCTTTCCAAGAGGAGAGATGATTAAGAACTTGATCAAAAATGTTAAGGAAATAGCTGGATTTGGGTCTGACCCAAAATATGGGGACACCAAGGTAGTTAAAAGGAAAATAACCTTATTTAATTCCTAAATTATTGATAATACCACACTTTCTATTAGCCGGAAAATTTCTCCCAAAGAAGATAAATGATTTATTCTAGCTAATGACCTGACCAGAAACCTCCTCATAGTGAGAGAGATCATTTTTGAGAGTTTGAATGTTTCTTTTATCACCTTCTAAGAATATAATGATGTCATCCACATATAATAGATGCATGGGGTAATTCACATTTCTGGAAGAATGGATGAGCTTAAGCTTATTCTGGTCCATAAGGTGGGTGAAAAATCTACTTAAATAGTCCTCCTCAATGGAGAAAAGGATGACAGAAAGGGGATTAACCTATATAACACCTTTATAGAATTTGATATAACCTCTGGGAGAACCATTAACTAGGAAAAATATGGAGTCTGAGTTAAGAAGGGCTTTAATTCTTAAGATAAAGGAATTATTGAAGCCAAATCCATGTAGAAATTTAAATATAAAATTCCAGTCCATGGTTTCAAAAGCTTTTCTAATGTCAAGTTTAATGGAAATATTACCAAATCTTTCTATATTGTTTACCATGTTAGTGAATTCAGAGGCAAGGAAAATGTAGTCCTGGATGGATCTTCCCTTAACAAAGCCAAATTGATTCTAAGAGATAATTTTGTTAGTTAAGGTAGTAAGCCGGTTTTCAATATGTTTAGTTATGATTTTATAAAGGGTATTAATAAGAGAAATGGGTCTGAACATATGAATCTTAGAAGCATTATCTACTTTTCAGATTAAAGAAATGAATTGTGTGTTTAACACATGGGGTAGAATTACACTAGAAAAAAAGTATTTGATAGGTTTTCAAACATCATCTTGGATGACATCCCAATATTGTTGGTGAAAGCCATTATTGAAACCATCAGGACCCGGGGCAATATCAAGATTCAAACTAAAAATAGTATCCTCGATCTCATGATCAAGAGGAATGTTTAAAAGAAAGGAATTATCTTTATCATTGAAAAATACCAAAATGAAATCTTGTAAGAGATATTTGTTGATGTCAGGACCATTAAAGATAGATTCCAAATTGGAGACGACAAGATTAGAAATATCATCCTCATTATCCAAAAGGTTGTCTCCATCTTTGAGATAGGTTAAAGTCCTGCAAGATTTTATGATTCTATTAAGAGAGTTGTATAATTTAGTGTTTCTATCACCATAATATATCCATTTTATTTGGAAATATTGTTTATTCATGTTATACTTAAAGGTGATGAGTGAGTTAAGTTTTACAGAAATGTTAATTTCATGATTCTGATTAGTGGAAAAGTCAGATATTGTGTTGCTATTTTGAAGCTGATCTAGTTCATTCTCTAGAAGAATAATGTCATTGTCAATTTTTTAGACATTGAGCTACAACAACTTTTAAGATTTTTTAAAGATAATTTAATTTAAAACCACAGGAAAAAGCATCATTATAATGAGTCATAGAGGCCCAAAAGTTTTAATGATATTGAAACATTCAGGGTTTGAGAGCCACACTTTGTTGAATATGAAAGGAAGGGGATGCTTCACAATTTCTAGAAAAATAGTGATGATGATATGATAGTGATCAGATTGAATCTTGGGAAGAGTGGAGCTGGAAATGGTGTCCCATTTAACCAAAGAAAGCTCATTTGTGAACACCCTATCCAATTTGCTGGAAACCACCCTATTATAGTGTCTTCTGTGCCATGTGTATTTGGCAGTCGTAAGAGTAATTTCAATAAGATTATTATCTTCAATGGTCCTCTTAAAATATCTCATAGAGATTGAATAGTGGTAAGGAACCATATTCTCACTAGAGGCAAGGATAATATTAAATTACCCAATTAAAAACCAGGGATTATGAATATTAGAATTAAAAAATGATAGATCATTCCAGAGAGGTCTCCTATCCTAGTATATGTTCTTTGCATAAACAAAGGAGAAAAAAAGATGTGTGATATCAAGATCAAAATCCCAGGTAAATATTTTCCCAGAGACATAGAATGTATTTACATTTTGTAAGGATGGTTGCGTAAAAATACCAAGAGTCTCAACAGTGTATCTATTTTGACTAGCACCTAAAAAAGTATAACCAAACCTAAAAAGATGCAGTAATTTAGAGGAAATGTTTATATTGGATTCAGCTATGGAAAAAATAAAAGGCTGAAGAATGTTAAGAATTTTTTTTCTAATAGTAAAGGTGTCATGGTTCACAATACCCAAACAATTCTAGAAAAATAACTTCATTTATACCTACGCTTGGAGTTAGAACTCCCTTTTTTTCTTACCCTCTGAGCCCTTATGCCTAGATGATCTTTTGACATATTTAGAGGTGCTTGGGCTTGAGTTATTCTCTTTCTTACTTTTAACAGAAGGGGAAATAATAGCATCTGCAATCAAAGAATCCTTGGAAGGACGTTACATAGCACCAATACTACTAATCAACATGGAGCTAGTATCTTAATTGTGCACAACAATAAGATTTTAAGAATTAGGAGATGAAATAGAGATATAATTTTTATGAGTACCTACTGCAGAATGTAAATCAGAAGGTAAAGGAATCGAAGAACCTAAGTTTTTTTAGGATCTATGTATTTCTCTTCTTTGACCAAACCCGAATTGGTCTTGGAATCATTCTTCCTAGAGGAGAACTTAGTGATGTGCTCAATCACATCACCCAAGTGCACCGATGCTATGCTGTTTACCTATTGAGGATCACCACTCAAACCAAGAGGAGGACAAGTGGTCTATCCAGCAACAACCACTTTTTCAACCTACTATTTATCTTTGTACAAACCCAAATTGAGGTTGGTATCAGTCTGCCCAGCTGAAGCCTTTGTGATGTGTTCAGACACATAACTCAAAGTTCCTGGCCCCATACTGTTAACCAGTTGAGAAAAACTACCTGAACCGAGAGGAGGACAAGTGGACTGTCCAACAAAAGTCCCATTGCCAACCTGCTTACCATCAATTCATGGAGGGGGAATAATGGGTGTAATAGACTTGAAAATAGTGCATACTTTATCCAATTTTAAATGGATAAAATTAACAGGACAAGACAAATGTTTGGATGAATTAACAGGGGTCATAAATTTCTCATTCTCAACAGAAACAGATTCCTGTTGAGATTTCATAACATCCATCAAAAGAACTTATAATTATTTAAGGAGATTGAGATCATTGTTGGAATTATCTCCCTCCTCAACAATTTTATCCCTGGATTTTCCTGAAATGTTCTCTAAGGAGATCAACTTCTATAATTTATTCACCCATATTTCATTCTTTTTCTTAGATGTATCAGGGAAATCAGAAATAGAATCCTTTACTTTTTTTTTATTCCACACTTCTTTCCATTCATTTCAGTTGGTTGAACAACCTGTTTCCTAACCACCCTATAGTTTAATATTGAGTTCCCAATAATGCAGATAACTATGAAAGGGTGCTGCAGGTTTAGGCAATGGACTTTTTGATGGTTTGGGAGTGGTTTCTAAAGCCATACACATCCCATGGGAAACCACAAAAATTGATTGTTTGGGATAAAATATCCCGACATGGTAGGTGAACAATTTAGAAAATTGTGTGGCCAAACCATGAAGCCTGTATGGGTCACATAAAATTTGGTAACTTACTATTTTACCCTATTAATTTTATACCTCCTTTGGACTCATTTTTCTCCTACCATCACGCGCAACCCTCCTGTCTTGGTGTGGGAGCTTACTATCATTCATTTTGGTGATTTATCCTTATATTTAAGGCAGTTTGGATTGTTGTAAGTTAATTTCTTCATTGATTATTCCTCCTTTCCCACTATTCTTGCTTGTCCCTAAATTTTAAAGGATATGTGTAACCCTAGATGGTGGGGTTATCCAAACCTAGGGTTTTGATGGGGGTTTTGGTTTATTTACTTATAGATCAGGTGTGTGAGGTGTGAGTCCTTTTTATACCTTTTTTGAGTGGTTTTCATCTGAGGTAATGATATTTAAACCAATTCTAAGGTAGGTGTCTCTATTTAAGGTATTTTTCCATGGATTACCTTTAAATTTTTAATTGAATTTTGTTTTTGTTATTTAAATTTCCATTTTTATTTATGGTTGATTTTTATCCCATTTTTGTTTTAATTTATGGCTTGATTTTTAAATTTTATGACTTAAAGTGGGGTTTACAAGGGATGTGGCTTTTATACACACCAATTGTTTGATAAAATTTCTCAAAAGGGATTTTATGGCTCTAAATGGATTTCTAAAATGGTTTTAGAAATGGTTTTACCTTGGTGAGGGTGTTTTGAAAAATTGGTCATGTTTGAATATGAAAATGTTTTGTGATTCATCTTTGATTTATGTGGAACATGTTTTGTGATTTTTTGTCATGGAGTAGCACATGGGTTAACTGGGATGTGAGCAAGGGGATTATTTGAGAGACCATGTGATCCTTTTTATGGAAAACCATGTGATCATACATTTTAGTTTCCAAGGGACCATGAGGGAGTTTGTGTAGGAATACTATGAGAGATTCCATGATAGGTTTCTGAGAAATGGGGATTCTTATGTCAGCCAAGGGGATCTCACTATTTTTCATTTCCAGTTTGAATTGATTCAATTTTGTAATAAGTGTTTCCAAAAAATTTATCTTAGTGTCTATCTAGACACAATGAGACATTATTTCTTTTCTGGAATAAATGTTGTTATGGCACTTTAATACTAATCTAATAGTTTAGTAATGCTTGAATCATAAATATCCATTACAAGGAATAATGAATATGAAATAATACTCTTACCTGATTATGGAAAGATAATTATTTTTGAAATAAAACTAAAAGTAGTTGAATTCTTTATTTCCATTTAAGTATTTTTGTCTCAATTGAGATAAGGTATTGGATATAAAAACAAACTACTTATCATGTTTTAGATAATGAAACCGTTTTAAACAATGGTATGTTATAAAAATTTTAGAGTTATTTTAACATATCCATGTGAACTATTCTAAAGCTAAAGGTAAATTCATATACATCATGATAAATTTTATAAATTCTCAATGAACTAAATGAGTGAACTTGGTAAAAGGAATCTATGAGATGTATTTTCCGAGTATATCTTATAAAATTAATCATTGATTATATATTCAAAGTAAAGGTTACCACTAACTGAGATTTTATTATATACATCAGTGTCATGATGATAGTAAAAGGAAGATCAATGATGATTCTTATATATATTGAAAATCTTCCATCATTCCATCCATGGAAGATTTTTAAAATAGAATTAAAATAACTAACCATATAAAAACTATATTGTCTAATGGATATCATATCAATTGAGATATTATAAAAATATATTTGGACACTTCCAAAAGTTTTTGTTGAAAACCATTTGTTAAAACTTGACCTTAACTACGAACGAACATAAAAAAACTAAGGTGAATACAAGTTAATGATCCTATAGCCACTAAGGATATTAACTCCTTATCAAGATAAACTTTATTTCCTTAAATTATGCCTGTATATTTGATGATAGTGGGAGGATCCTTAACTTCTATAGGTTAAATCTCTTTATGAACATAAGTTGGCATATTAATACTAGACTCCACTAATCTTAGGGGGAGGAGTAGTTCCATAGACATACTACATAGGAATATATAACCAAAGAGGTATTTTACATTCACCATAAATGATGATACATGCATTATTCTTTTATAATAATAATTCCTACAAAGAAGAAGAAAATGGAATTATACCAAGGTTGAAAATTATATATATATAAAATCAAGTAATGGACTCTATGTTTCAGTATTTGGGGACTCCATTTTTTTGAATGTTTCTAAGAGTTGATACTTTTGGTGAGTATTCCAGAGAAAATGGAAATGGATGGTAAAAGATGTTACTAATAAAGCATGGTTGATTATCAAAAGGTTTAGTATACGATAAAAATTATTCACTACTCATCATGGATAAAATCTTTTTGAATTATACTTGTCTAAGAATATCTATATTATCATTATATCCAGCAATTGATTTTCAAGGCCACCTCATTTAGAGGATTCCTTATAGAAGATGTCTATATGAAGTGACCAAAAAGGAATCCCTATGGTATATGTATACAATGAATAACTAAAATGGCTGGTGAAATCAATAAATTACAATAGGATATGTATATTTCATATATTAATTTATGAATAAATCATGCATAATAATCATAAAACATTCATTTGGAAAACAATGAGTGACATATATCTCTAATTGGTTAATGGGATAATTATTAGTTTTCAAGATAGATATGTTGATAACATATGTAAAACAAATTTTATGTCTAACTAGGTTGTTAAGACCGAGGAATGATAATTCTCTAAGTATGACTTAATGTAAAAACTGTGTTCTGGGGAACAAGATCTACAAAATGGATCTATAAGTTTTTTGAATCTAGTCATAATACATATATTTGAAAAGTATTGAAAAATAAATTTTGAAACAATTGAATACCAAATTTCTATTAGCATATAATCCTTATAGTAGAACAAGCATGGGTATAAGAAGATATTATAGAGATAAAAATAATTTCACAAGATTAAGTTCTAGGAATTCATCTCACATTCCATGATCTGTACTGATATTTGATATTAATGATGCATAAATAATAAAAGGTTAAGATCAAATAGATCCAACATAACAACATAGACTTGCAGTTAAAACTATCTAACGATACATGGAAAGGTAGAAATGAATGAGTTCATGGTATTCGAAGAAGTGGGAATACTAGTGATCAAGGAAATTTAACTCATGTATATACTCATTTCAATTTGATCTAGTATCATAAAAAGTGGATAAACATAATATGAAATAAAAACATATTACGACCAATGGTTTCCATATCTACAATATTCAAGTTTGTTGTGCCGTCTGATGTAGCTTAAGAATAGGTTTAGAAATATTCTATTTCATGTTTGGGTTATTCCAAATGAAATAGATTTATAATTTAATGATAATCACTAACTATGGATTTAGTTAGGACATCAGGATTTTGACATGGGAAGAAGAGGTGGATACTCGGTTATATCACTACTTGAGGGATTTTCTCAAGATAATAATGTTGCATTAAATAGATTCACCAAAAAAAATGTTTATTTTCTATACCTAGCTAAGGAAACATGGTGGACCTATCAACTATATGTAAAGACCCAGAAATTCCATGTAATTTTTTTTAATTATATGGGAATTTTACGAGTTTGTGAAAATTGATGGTGCGTGATTCCGAGGCCTGGTGTGCCGGAGTGAATTTCTGATTTTTTTTTTCAGGTACGTTTAGTAAACATGCAAGTGAGTTTTTGTAACTTATGAACCGGTGCTCAGAATTGAAATCTGAGGACACTGTTGAACTCACAACGCTAATATTCACTTAAGGAGACCTTCACCTCAACCACAATAGGTCGAGGGTGAAAGTTAGTTTTTTTTGTTTTACATGGAAATAAAAATAAAATAAAGAACAAGTTTTATTTTATTTTTATTGAAACCTATCTACATGGGTTATGGTGGTGTGGACCATCCAAACCCTCTTAAATGGGAGACAACCTTTCTACTCCCCATTTAATTAGTTGAGCCAGTGAAAATTTATTAAATGTGTCAAAATTTAATTGTTCCAACGTAAATTAATTATTTAAAGTTATCAAATACTAATTAACAACATCATTGGAATTTAGGAAGGTTCATATTAAATGAACCTTCATAAATTCCATGATCATTACTTACCATCCCCCTCTCCTATTTATATGGAGCTTGGTGGGAAGGATTTGGCACAACTTCACCAAGTGACTAAGCTATGGTAAAGTGCCGTGACGCCCGACACTTGGAGGATGGAGCCGGTTCCAGCGAGTGGTGGTGATCGACACCGAAACCCCAAACGAGGATCACCGATCAAGTGACGTCGTTGGAGGCTGTGGCGAGAACAACAAACACCTACCCACTTCCTCAACTTCAGGATTTTCTTTATCATTCACAAGGTAGGGTTTTTTGTTGATTTATACGCCCCTTACCTATTCTTGATGTTCTTCGTGATTCAAGAATTATTGAGCCGCTTGTTACCACCCTAACTCGGAGGGTGCGAGCCAAACAAACATGACCCAACCTCTCTGCAATTATTTTTGATTCTTGATTGTGTTCTTTGTGATGGAGGAGGATGGAGACCAACACCGGTGGGGCTCAGGGCCCAGACCTTCGAGAAGGAGCTCATGTGGGAGATCGGGGCTTCAATGATTTCTATCAGCATCCCGACACAGACAAGGGTGTTAGAGAGATCCCTCTTAGTGGAGAGTTTTCTTCCTGAATAGTCGCTAGCAGTGAGACCCACCACTGGACGTCATGTAGAGGAGTCTTATGTAGCTGGTAGTAGAAAGATGTCACAGAGGTCCAAGAGGACTAGGCTTACAGGTGGACGACCACAGGATTCAGGGTCGGTTGTGTGGGGAGCTGAAGATAGAACCAATCATGTGAGGAGCAGGTAGTGTTTCACATGCGGTGGGCAGGGTCACATGGCTCGTGATTGCCTGACCCGCCATACGGATGATCAGAAGACGGTCTAAGGACTGCCCAGGAAGAGACAGAGGTTCGACCAAGGAGGTCTGTAGGGAGCAGGCAGACGTGACAGAGGAGCAGGCCGTGCAACTGGCAGTGGGTGACGATTTGAGATTTTACTACCACCACCACCAGGTGGTCCACCCTAACCACAGGGAGTAGGTGGACAATGGATAGCTCAGCTCCAGGCACTTGAGGCCTACAACTATTGCACTCTAGAGATGATACAAGGTATGATCTGTGTCTACTCCACCTTAGATGCAGTACTTATAGACACATGTACCAGTCATTATTTTATTTCCACTGCCCTCGTTTGGAGCTTGGAGATTTCAGTGGAGCCGTTGGCTCAATCCTTATAGATATATACTCCTACGGGAGTAGATTTTATGATTAAACACTGGTTCCGGTAGTGTAAGCTTACTCTATGAGGCGAGAGCTTCGGCTGGGACCTCTTAGTAGTGACGTCGAGGCCTTACGTCGTCATCTTGGGTATGGACTGGTTATATACTGTCCATTCCCAGATCGTCTGTATTAGGAACAAAGTGCGGTGCGTCCGCATGGATGGGACTAGGTTTACCTTCACCAGAGATAAGGGAACCTCTTTAGCATAGGATGGAATTACCCGGAGGAGAGTGCAGCCGATCACTCATCACATGGCTAGCCTTACCCTTGGAGCGGTTGATGTGGAGAGTCCGAGTTATCCTGTAGTGGTGGATCAGTACGCGGATGTCTTCCCTGATGATGTTCTGGGTCTACCTCCACACAGATAGGAGGAATTTTTCATTGAATTATGCCTCAAGATGACACCGATATCTACACCAGCGTATCAGATGGCTTCTGCGGAGCTTCGTGAGCTGCGGGTACAGCTGGAGGACTTGTAGGGGAAGGGGTTCATCTGGCCCAGTGTTTCTCCTTGGGCATCCCCGATTTTGTTTGCCAAGAAGGCAGATGGGAGATTTAGACTTTGTTTTGACTATTGGCGCCTAAATCATGTGACCGTGAAGAACAAGTACCCACTTCCAAGGATTTAATACCTCTTTGATCAGCTGAAGGGAGCATGGTGGTTCTCGAAGATAGACCTCAGGTCAGGCTATCACTAGATCTGACTACGAGACGCGGATGTGCAGAAGACTTCTTTCAGATGTCGGTATGACCATTATGAGTTCTTGGTTATGCCATTTGGCATGACCAATGCTCCATTAGTGTTCATGGGACTCATGAAAAGGATCTTTCATCCATACCTTGATCACTTTGTAGTAGTCTTCATCGACGACATTATGATCTACTTGGCTACTGAGGAAGAGAATTCCTATCACTTGAAGGTAGTTCTGGACACACTTTGAGAGCACCAACTTTATAGTAAGCTCTCAAAGTGCCAATTATGAATCTGAGAGGTTCAATTTCTAGGACACGTTATCTCAAAGGCTGGAGTTGCAGTGGATCTAGTGAATATTGAGGCGGTACTTTCATGGGAGCCACCCAGGAGTGTGACAAAGGTACATAGTTTCCTGGGTTTGGATGGATACTACCAGAGGTTTATGCTGGATTTCTCCATAGTTGCAGCACCTTTATTAGCATTAATGAAAAAGGGAAAACCCTTCATGTGGTCGGATAGATGCCAGCGGATTTTTTAGGAGTTGAGGCAGAGGCTGACTAGTGCCCCCATCTTGAGGCTTCTAGAGGAGGGTGCTGGGTACGTAATCTGCTGTAACACATTAGGGACCAAACTCAGATGTGTCCTAATGTAGGAGCGAGAAGTTATCACGTATGGTTCTCAACAACTGAGACAATATAAGAAGAACTACACTACCCATGACTTGGAGTTAGCAGTAGTGGTCTTCGCCTTGAAGATGTGGTAACATTACTTGATGGGCGAGCGTTTTATGGTTTAATCTGATCACAAGAGTCTCAGGCATATCTTATCTTAGAAGGACCTGAACCTGAGACAACGATGTTGGCTTGAGTTCCTCCAGGACTATGACTTCGAGATAGTATATACTCCTAGGAAGGGGAACGTTGTAGCAGATGCACTCAGTAGGAGATCTGGTATACAACTTCTTGGTGTGACGACAGAGTAGCTGACCACTTTGCAGATATCCTTTGTGGATTAAGATAAGGAAGTTTTTCTTTAGTCTCTTACAGTAACACCCCCACTTCTTTAGTGAGTCAGGGAGGCGCAGCATGGGGACATTGACTGTGAGACTTGACGTGCTCAAATATCCACAGGACAGGCACCTGATGGATTTTTTGAAGGCGGGGAGCACGTCATCCTCTTCAGAGGACGTACTATGGTACCAGTTTCACTTTGGAAGGAAGTATTGAGGGACTTTGACACATACCCTCTAACGGTACATCCAGGAGTGGCGAATATGTACCAGGACTTCCAATGACAGCACTGGTGGCTAGGAATGAAGAAAACAATAACAAATTTTGTCTCTCGGTGCCTCACTTGACAGCAAGTGAAGGCAGAGCATCAGGTACCAGTAGGCTTAGTTTATAATTTAGAGGTCCCAAAGTGGAAGTGGTATGGGATATCCATGGACTTCATGACAGGACTTACACACACATCCAGAGGTCATGATTCTATATGGGTGATCGTCGACCGACTCACTAAATCGGCCCACTTCCTATAAATCATAGAGCAGGGTTTAGTAGAGAGCATGGGGCACCTCTATGTGTAGTAGATTGTGAGGCTACATAGAGTACCCTTAATGATTATCTTTGATCATGATGCACGTTTAACTTCCTAGCTATGGAATGGGTTGCAGGAAGCTTTCGGGATACAACTTCATTTGAGCATCGCCTTCCATGCTCAGACGGATGGCCAGACTGAGCAGACCATTCAGACCCTCAAGGACATGCTGTGTGCTTGCGTCCTTGACTTCGAACACAGCTGGGAAAAACACTTTCCCTTAGTAAAGTTTGCATACAACAACAGCTATCACTCTACCATTGGGATGGAACCTTTCGAGGATCTGTATGGCCGACCTTGTAGATCGACTTTGTACTGGACGGACCCTGGGGAGTCAGCACTCATGGGACCAGAGATGGTACGGGATACCACGAAGAAGGTGAAGATCATCCAGGAGTGGATTAAGACTGCATAGAGCAAGAAAAAGTCTTATGCTGACAGTAGATAGAGACCTCTGGAGTTCAAGGATGGTGACCATGTCTTTCTACAGTTCTCACCCCAATAAGGTTTGCAAAGATTTGGTTAGGGAGAAAAGTTATCCCCGAGGTTCATCGGACCCTTTCAAGTCCTCAGTAGAGTTGGCGAGGTAGCTTACCACCTAGCACTCCCCCCTTAGTTTCACTAGGTGCATGATGTTTTCCATGTATCCCAGCTGAGGAGATACGTGCATGACCCATCACACGTTAACGACCACAGCGAGCTAGACATCGATGATGGGGTGATGTTTATGGAGGTTCCAGTGGAGATTGAGGATCAACATGAGAGAGTCCTTCGTGGTTTATCGATACCTTTGGTGTGCGTATGTTGGCAGCATGGGAAACTCTAGGAGAGCACATGGGAGCGGGAGGCTCATATTCGTGCTCAGTACCCCCACTTGTTTTCTTAGTTTTTGTGATGCAGCTTTCGGGGATGCAAAGCCCTGAGGTGGGGAGAATGTAAAGAACTAGAAATTCCATGTAATTTTATTTAATTATATGGGAATTTTATGATCCCATGAAAATTAATGGCGTGTGATTCCGAGCCCCAGTGTGCCTAGAGTAAATTTCTGAACTTTTTTTAGGTTACGTTCAGTAAACATGCAAGCGGATTTTTGTAACTTATGAACCGGTGCTCAGAATTGAAATCTAAGGACACCGTTGAACTCACAACACCGGTATTCACTTAAGGATACCTTCACCTTGACCGCAGTAGGTCAAGGGTGAAAGTTAGTTTTCATGTTTTACATGGAAATAAAAATAAAATAAAGAACAATTTTTATTTTATTTTTATTGAAACCTATCTACATGGGTTATGGTGGTGGGGGCCACCCAAACCCTCTTTAATTGGAGAAAACCTTTCAACTCCCCATTTAATTAGTTGATCCAACGAAAATGTATTAAATGCATCAACATTTAATTGTGCCAATTTAAATTAATTGTTTAAACCTATCAAATACTAAGTAATAGCGTAGTTGGAATTTAGGAATGTTCCTATTAAACGAACCTTCATAAATTCCACAATTGTTACTTACCCTACCCCTCTCCTATTTATATGGATTTTGTGGGGAAGGATTTGGCACGACTTCACCAAGAGACGAAGCTCTGGTAAAGTGCTACGACGCACGACACTTGGAGGATGGAGCTGGTTCCAGTGAGTGGTGGCAATCAACACCGAAACCCCAAACGAGGATCGATGATCAAGCGACGTCGTTGGAGGCTATGGTGGGAATGGAGAACACCGATCCACTTCCTCAACTGCGGGCTTTTCTCCATCGTTCACGAGGTAGGATTTGTTGTTGATTTATACCTTCTTACCCATTCTTGATGTTCTTCATGATTCAAGAATTATTGAGCCGCTTTCTACCGCCCTAACTTGGAGGGTACGGGCCAAATGAACATGGCCCGCCCTCTCTGCAATTCTTTGTGATTCTTGATTGTGTTATTCATGATGGAGGACGATGGCGAATGACACAGGTGGGGCTCGGGAACGATGTCTGGCACCACGGACGGCCACGACAAAGGCGGCGACATGAATGCGCCACCAAAGAAGAGCCACGACATTATCGTGCCACCAGAGAAGGACCGAGGCGCGAGAACGCCACCGGAGAAGGGACGTGGTGCGACCGCGCCGCTGGAGAAGGGCCGCGGCGCGACTGCGCCACCATAGATGGGTCGCGGCCCATCGGCCGCGGCGGAGCAAGGGCGGTGGCTGGAGAAGGCTGGACACACGTAGAGGATGGTGGCACACGTCCGCACTTCCCTAGAGATCAAGAGCCGTAGACTTGTTCCGTGGTGGCGAAGGGAGGGCATCTAGCCAAGCTGGTCACCGACGAAGGCGCGACTCACAACACGCCGTACGGAGAAGGTGGTTAGCTGTCTAGCCAACCGCGGTGGGCCGCCGCACCGTGGGCCGCCTCGCACTATGGGCCGCTGCATTTTGGGCCGCTGCACCACGGGCCGCTGCACCATGAACCCAGGGGGCTGCCGTGCCGGCGGGCCTGGTCGGTCCAACTGGGTCGGACCAGACCCGTACCACCTTAACCCATTTTCTCTATTTCGGCCATATCTTGAGCTACGAGCGTCCGTTTGACGAACCGTCAGTGGAACTGGAAACCTTGGAGCGAGATGGACCTTTTGGTATACCCCAATTGTGTTTTGGATAAAGTTGTGGTATGACTGGTTTGGATCGAACAGGAATCCAACCGGGCCCTCGGGACTAAAAGGCCAATAACTTACAGACCATACATCTGATTGATGCACCGTCTGTTGCGTTGAGAACCATTTTATGTGGCTATCCTTTAGGATACTTCTTAAAGGGACTTTGTGGCAATTGGATTATCGAACTATGGATTGAGGAGCGGATCCTCCCTGAATCAAGTAGACTTAGTGCGGGAACCCTATAGCTGGCTGTAACATGAGAAATGGATCCTTCGTGGGTCTGTGCTTGAGGATCGCACATGGATCCGCTCTAGAAATCCATGTGGGAATACTCTAGGATCCTGTATGGGTCTGCTGTACTAGGATCCTATGTGGGTCTGATGATGTACTAGGATTCTGTGTGGGTCTGCTGTACTAGGATCCTGTGTGGGTCTGATGATGTACTAGGATCCTGTGTGGGTCTGTTGTACTAGGATCTCATGCGGGTCTGATGATGTACTAAGATCCTGTATGGGTCTTCTATACTAGGATTCTGTGTGGGTATAATGATGTAATAGGATCTTGTGTGGGTCTTCTGTACTAGGATCCTGTGTGGGTCAGATGATGTACTAGGATCCTGTATGGGTCTAATGATTTAGGATCCTACGTGGGTCTACCTCTTAACAAAGTAAGATGATTCAGTAGTTACATCTAATCATCTGTACTATTGTACCTAAGTTATACCAGGTTTGAGACGAGTCTTTACCTTTGTGGTATTCTTATGTGTGGCGTACCAGTGTGGTACTTACCTTTGTGGTGATGCCTTTGTGGTATTCTTCTGTGTGGTGTACTTGTGTGGTACTTACCTTCGTGGTGATACCTTCCTTCGTGGAACAGTTGTACTTTGGATAAGGAGTTGGGCCTTGTGTTTCTTCATGAATGAGATGGGTAATATTTGATAACTTAGGTATATGTATGGGCATATACCTAAGTAGGGCTATCACTGGTTTACATGCTTTGTGGTTTACCCTTTGTGGATTTTGTGAGACCTTGAGGGTCTTGGGGTCCCTATAGAGTATCGTTATACTCACCCCTGCATGGGCTTTTCCCACACCTTGTTGTGTTTGGTGTAGACGATGGACAACGCTGATCGAGGCTGAGGGTACCAGGACTAGACGGTGCGGGTAGGTGGACCATACGGTGTGTTGGTACGCAGAGGAGACGGGTGGACGTGGAGTGCTGAGGAGGCGATCTGTACCTACCCTTCAGGTAGGAACCTCAGAGGACGAACCTGTAGCTGTCATTCTCTTTCTTCAGTTGTATTTTATTTTCAGTTGTACTTATACCTTTACTGTTGGGCTTATATTCCGGCCCCTCTTACTTTCAACACTCTTTTTTCTATATAGTTTACTTGTGTTCGTATCTTGTTGTGTGCTTAGTTGAGTGTGTTTACAGGATATAATGGAAATGAATTCTCGGTTTTAGGGGATACGCCTTTCAGTGCTAGTCGCTAGCCCCTGGCCTATGGAAAGTGGGCTTGGGGTAGTCACGGTACGAGCCCCGAGGGACAGGTCATGACACTATATCTATAATCAGCAAATTTATATTTAACATATGAGGAATAACTAGTCATTAATAGTTGGATATAGTGCAAGTGGGAGTTTGTTGGATTTGGTGACCTAGAACCAACTACTTTTTTACTTTAGATTACATGTATATTCAAGGAAGTGAATATTAATTTAAATATCTTATAACATATTGATTTTTCTTCTACATAACATTGATGTGATAATGTCCCAGAGTATCTGTCACATTGATATGGTCATACTAGTTCCCTATTATGATGAGAACCTTTAGATTCTATGATGATATCTCTTAAATATAGTTATATAGTTGGGTAATGTACTATGATAGGGAACATAGTACCTAGACTTTTAGGTGTGAGTACTCACAAACAGATGATACTTCTTCTCACGAAGTTCACATTTAGTAATCTCCATGATGGTAGATTATGAGCATAGACCCGCTAATAGGTATTACACATGTTTTGGTGTCATTGGATATTCCTATATGCGAGCATGTGTAATGGCCCTTAGACTTTAATATTATTATTAATGCATGTTTTGACTCACAAACTTGGTTTTATTATACAAACCATGATAATCAGAGTTCACGGTGAAGTTGGATACGTTGGGTGCATCACAAATGACATGTTGTTAATTAATAAGTCAAGGAATGATTTCTCTCTTACATCTTTATAGAAGTTTACATCTTGACCCTTTGGTTGAAATATTATTTTCACACTAAATTTTATTTCCACTGGGTAATGATGTTTATTTTAGATAGTCAAAGAAATATGTATCAAGCACATAGGTTGGGGACATGAATGAGAAACCTACTTAATGAGATATTGTGAAAAAATAGATTCTATTACACAGTGAGAATTCATATATGGATTTCATCATTGTGACATTAAGTTCTTTCTCTTAGGTTCCTTGAACTATTACTAGAGAGTAATCTTAGACTTTAGGCAAGCCCACCTAATTCCAATGATAAATAATCCTAGAGGGTCACACACAAAGTGTTTTCTTTGATCTTGATTAAATTCTATTTTAATTTAATTAATGGAATAATTATTTTTCTCAAGTATGAGGAATAATTTTATTCAAGATTTATTGATAGAATAAATTAAAGAAATATCTATTCACTAAATTATTAATAAAATAAATTTATTTATTTTATTGAATATTTAATAATTATTTATTTAATGATCTATGAAGAAAATATTTATTTAAGAGAATAAAATATTTTATTTGGGTATTCAATAAATGTCGATGAGTTCAAACGAACCAAGACTGCATTCAGAGATGAATATTTATTTCTAAGATAGTAAATAATATTCATCACTACTCAAGTTAGAACATGCCATAAAATAATAATAACAATATTTTATATCATGGGGTTTTATGATGGTTATTATATTATTTAATGTCTGGTACACAATTAAATAATATTTTAATCTAAACCCTAGATCTATAAATAGATGGTTATGTCTATTGTGTTGTGTTAATCGAGATAAAGAGATTTTTTGCAAACAACTAATTCTCTTTCAAATTCCCTTTTATCTATCCCTCTTAGGAACGAGAAACACCAAGATAAATTCTTTCAAGATTGAAGGATGAGCGATCAACATAAACATTGAAAGCCAATTGATTCACCACACTAGAACCCATACATAAATTTTAGTTACTTAGAGATCAAAGGAGTGAAAGATCAACAATTTCATTGAAGAAAGGATCCTAAGACAAGGTATTTATTTTATTCAATCTAAATAAATCAATTATAAATTTAATGTGAAAGATACTTGCTCAGGGTTTTAGGAAACTATATATTAAAAAAAATTCTAATATATCACCAACCACTGCACACTTCCACTTCACCTATAACCTATAATTGGTATTAAAGGGGCCACACTTTAAATTTATAATTATTTATTTGAATATTGATCTAAATGAAATCATGTTTCAATGTTTCCATTTCATATTATTAATTATTTAATCTGATTTGAATTAACATGTTATCAATATATTAATTATCCCTGTTTAATGTTTCACTTTATTAAAGGTCCATGAATAGATAAAGAACAACCACAGATTCCATTAAGATGTTCCAAATTGTTGGTTTCTAAAAGTGGGTTACACGTTGTGTAGTCGGAGTACATGCCATGTACCCATGTGCACTGCACCTGGATGTGTCACGGGGTACATGACACGCCGAGAAGTTAATTACACATGGTGCATTTATTTCTCAATGCATGTAGAATAGGACAACCTGGCACATGGGATGTCAAATTACATGGCATGTAGCTGGCATACACGCTATGTTGTATGTACGGGTTAACGATGTAAATATATTAATTAGTGTGTTCATTATACATGGTCAAACTATGTGAGAATAAAGGCCTAGATAATTTATCATATACAAAACCTATATGTGTTGTACACACCATGTAGTTCATCATTTCCCATATATTAAATAAATACCAAGCCATTTGGTGAAAATATTGAAAATAATACATTAGGGATACACAACATATTTCTAGCTTGTACACGCCTTGTAGTCTAGCCAAAATACACACATAATCCTATTCATTTATCCCAGACACATGATAAGCAGATATATGATGTGTAGTTGATATGCACACACTATGTAGTTTGACTAAGTTAACATGCTGAAGCCATGGGTGTGTAACCCGAATCCTTGAAAACCAAGATACAAAATGTGTAGCTGAATACTACATGCCGTGTAGTCTCCAAATTAACGGTAGAATTAAATTACATTAAATTGGAAATTTTATCCTTAAAACCTTATATTATTTTTTTACTCTAGTTGTGTTTTACAATTTAATAATGGTTTAAAATAATTTTAAATGCTCAATTAATTTATTGTAATAATCTATAATAATTGGTTATGCCATTTATTTTCTATTAATGAATTAATGAGGGTTATCTCTAAGAGGGTTAAGATGGTCATTTAGATGGAAGGTAATTAATTAATGTAAGCACATTTATCATAATAATAAATAACGAATAAGAAATGAATATTAACCAGTTTACTATTTCACATGCATTGCATGTATGAATGTTCATGAGCTAGACCAGGACCAGTGTATGTGTTGGAATTTATTTAATTTAATTTATTAAATGAGTTTTCAATATTAATTACTAAATTAAGTTTATGGCATATGTTCTATCTCTCCATCTATTATTATATAGGACCCATGTGTCATTGTTTATTTATGTAATATCCCTTTAACCAATCCTTTGGTTCCTCTCACCTAAATGCGAGTTATAAGTAATTGTAATTAATGGAGTTTACCAAGGCACATAGAGGCAGTTCAAGATAGAACCATAATGATGCCAACCTAAGTGTTACATAGGTGGATAGGTGGAACGCTCTAACTCATGGCAAGACATAAAATAAGAGTTATTTCCCATAGATTATAGGTTGATTTAATGTCTGTTCATTAAATAAACTATTATATATGCTCATGAACATGTCATTTAATTAATTATTTATTTTTATCTATGAATTATTTATTTTAAGGATCCATGAATGCATTCACATAAATAAATGAATTAATTTGAAAAGATAGAATTTAAATAAATAAAATATGTGTAAATTTTTTATCCTACATGGTTAATTAATTATGTAAAATCTACTTAATACATGTAAAGAATAAAACAAGATAAAATTTAAGCATAATAAATTAAAATACCTCAACTTAATATTAATTCAGACTATGCCTTCCATTACTTGATTGTAAATGCAACCATAGAACTAAGTGTTTTCATATCCAAAGTCTAGATGCTTACTTATATCTGGGAGTTCTCATGAGGGGTTTGTATTGAA
This sequence comes from Viscum album, assembly GCA_963277665.1. NCBI lineage: Eukaryota > Viridiplantae > Streptophyta > Magnoliopsida > Santalales > Viscaceae > Viscum > Viscum album. Next base: position 508,310,415 of record OY728141.1, on the reverse strand, counting down.
TTAACCAAACATGTCTTGAATTTAATGTCCAAAGTCTATTCAATACAAATTTATTGGCATGTGATAAGGAAATCCAAGTCAGGATTTTAGGACCAAGGAGTCCACTAAATAGATTAAGGAGTTGCAAGCCTACAGTTGTAGAGACTGCCTACCTAATACCTTCTTATGGTTTACATGTCCAAATTCTAGATCATAAAGAAATGTAATTTTTATTCTTTCCACTAGAATATTTTAGAAACTAGACATTCTGATTTCAATGGATAATTCTATTGATAAAATTTTGGGAGATTTAATAAAAATGAATTAATTTATTATTTCTCACATAATTAGTGATCGAGTAAAGTACTAATCATCCATTTTAATTATTGTATAAAATGGAGAGAATAACCACAAAAACTATGTGATTATTCATTAACTCGGGGTATATCATTAAAAATATAAATTTTTAGATATGGTACAATAATTTATGTGATGCATTATTACCAAAAAGTTTTTATTATGTGTTGGAATCCCCTACTTATGTTCTTCCGCCCCAACAAGTGAGAAAAGGTGAAAAGTATGCCTACTAGAGATATGTTGAGAATGCTTCTTATATCCTTTGTATTATATTATCAACTATGTATAGAGTGTTGATGATAAAAAAATACATAGATTCTTACAAAAAAATATCTCATCTTATTTCTCTTTATAAAGATAAGGAAAGGATTGAAATAAATAAGATCATCAATGCACTATATCAGTGTAAACTGAAAGAAGGAAATATAGCTGTTGATCATACTTTCAAAATGGTAGGGTATATTGATCAGTTAAAAAAATTGTGCTTACACTTGGATAAGAAATTATACATTAATATTATCTTATTATCCTTACCACCAAAATTACCCTTACTTTACAGTCCCAGATAAATAAAATGGATAATTCACTTAGGAAACCTTTTTGCATTCATCACCAAGCTAATAAGGATTGGTTAAAACCGGTTTCTCCACCCCTTGTGGTGAAAAGTTTGAAAGCCAAGACTAAAGATCCCATGGATAATATAAATCCAAAATATCCATATGAAATCCTTTAAAGATAAATAATATTCAATGTTAGAATAATGAATAGGAGGCTAATTTATTCTTATGTGGAAATAATAGACACTGGAAAAAAATTGCAATGAATTGAAGAAGAAAGCAGTTACAACCACTTCAGGATTATTCATTATGTTTCTATTTTTCACATGTGTATTAAATAAAATATTCTTACAATATAGATGTATTTAAATATAGTAAATGAGAAAGAATAGAAAGGATTTAGAGTGAAATGAAAAGGAGCTGAGAAAGGGTGACTTCTATATTAGCCAATGGGAGCTCACTGTTTTTCATTTCCAGTTTGGATTGATTCAAGTTTGTAATAAGTTTTACTAAAAAAATTATCTCATTGTCTAAATAGACACAATGATACATTATTTATTTTTTGGAATAAATGATTTCATGGCACTATAATACTAAACTAATGGTTTAGTAACTCTTGAATCATAAATATCCATTACAATGAATGATGAATATAAAACAATAATTTTACCTAATTATGGAAAGATAACTATTTTTCAAATAAAACTGAAATTATTTGACTTCATTATTTTTATTAAAGTATTTTGTCTAAATTGATCTAAGATATTGGATTTAAAAGAAAACTACTTATCATGTTTTAGATAAAGAATCCCTTTTAAATAAAGGTATGTTATAAAGCTTTTAGAGTTAGTTTAACATATCCACATTAGCTATTATAAATCTAAATGTGACTTCATATACCTCATGAGAAATTTTACAAATGTTGAGTGAAGTAAATGAGTACACTTAATAGAAGGAATCTCTGAGCTATCTTGTCAGAGTATATCTTATCCAAGTAATAATTGATCATATATGTGGAGTAAAGGTTATCCCTAACTGAAATTTTATTATATATGTCAATTTAATGATGGTCATAAAAGTAATATAAATGATGAGTCTTATATATATTAGAAATCTTCTATTATTACTTTGAAGGAAAATTTTAAAAATAGAAGTAAAATAACTAACCATATTACAACTATATTATTTAATTGATATCATGTCAAACATGACATGATAAGAATATATTAGGACACTGTAGCAGCACTGTAGCGAGAACTGTGTAGTACTGTAGTAGGTACTATAGCGGGAACTGTAGTAGGCACTATTTGGCATTGTAGAAGCCGTGACTTTGCCCGCGTTTGGGTCTTCGGGCCACCGATTTGGTCCCCGAGTCCATTAAGCCCTTTGGGACACCCAAGACTTCGGGCCAGTAAGGCCTTCGTGCCACCTCAAGGACTTTGGGCCATCTTAAGTGCAGATACAAACCAGAAACCTACAAGGAACAAGATCTATAGAGGATGAGCAAGGAGCTTTCACCACAACAGAAGCTACACGAATTGCAATAATGAGAGGGTATGTCACTTTCCATTGGGAAAAGCCTATGAATGCATGAGATAACCTAGATGAATAGCTATGCGAAGGTGGAGAGCTGATTTTACGATAAAGATACTAGGGAGGAGCAGTTCCAAGTAGTTAGTCTGGGTTGTATGTAATGTTTGAAACCTACGGGCAATGAATTCCTCTAAGGCCTATGGGACATGTAATACTTACACCTACAAGCCTTTTAAGGGTTCCACCTCACCCCTTGAAAGATGGATTATCAAAAATCAATAAAAAATGAAGGCCTTCAGGCCATTGGATGGATGTCATCTGAGTTAATAATCCCGTAGCCATTAAGGATATTAACAACTAGTCAAGATAAACTATATTTCCATAAAGGAATCCTATCTCTTTAAAGATAGTTGGAGTGGACTTAAATTCTATAGGTTAAGGATATTGATTCACATAAGTTGGCATATGAATATTAGAATCCACTGAGCTTAGTGGGAGGATTAGTTCCTAAGACACATATTGTGTAGGAATATATAACCAAAGAGGTGAGTTATGTTCACCATAAATGGTGATATAAGTATTATTATTTTAGAATAATAATTCTTATAAATAAGTAGTAAATGGTAATATGATAAGGTTAAAAAGTATATATATAAATTTATGTAATGGGCTCCATGTATCAAGATTCGAGGACTCCGTATTTTGAATGTTTCAAAGACATGATAACACTGACGAGTGTTTAAGAGAAACTAGACATGGATGGTACAAGATAGTAATAACAAAGAATGATTGATTATTGAAAGGTCTATTTTATTAAAAAACTTATTAACTAATCATCATGACTAAAATAATTTTTGAATTATACTTGTCAAAGCATATTTATATGATCATCATGTTGGGAAACTGGTTTTCAAGGGAACCACATTTAGAAGATTCCTTATGGAATATTTCTATATGATATGAAAAAATAGGATACTCTATGCTATATGACTAATGGTCATAACTAAAAGGGTTGATGGCATCAACAAATGCCAATAAGATATGCCAATTTCATATATTAATTTATGAATAAATCATGCATAGTGATCATAGAACATTAATTTGGAAAAAAATGAGTGATATGAGTCTCTAACTAGTTAGTGGGAGCATGATTAGTTTTAAGATAAATATTTTGATAAGATATGGAAAACAAATTTTATTTCGTACTAGTTTTTAAGACTAAGGAATGATATTTCTCCAAGTATGATTTAAAGTAGAAACTATGTTTCAGGGAACAAGATAAATAAAATGGATCTATGACTTTACTGAATCTAGTTATAATACATATATTAACAAATTAGCGAAAAATAAAAGTTGAAAAAATTCAATACCAAATTTTTATTAGAAAATAATCCTTCCAATAGAACATGCATGGGAATAGGAAGATATTATAAAGATTAAAATAATTTCATAGATTAAGTGGTAATAACTCATTTCATGTTCCATGATATGTACTAATGTTTGATATTAATGATGTATAAATCCTAAAAGGTGAATATCAAATAGATCCAACATAACTGCATAGAATTATAGTTAGAACTGCCTGATAGTACTTGGAAAGGTAGAAATTGACGTGTTCATTGTATCTATAGAAGTAAGAATATGAGTGATCAAGGGAATTGAAATCATGTCTATACTTGGTTCAATTTTATCCAATATCATAAAAGGAGGATAGACGTAATATGTAAAAAAAACTTATTACATCATGTGGTTTCCATATCTATAATTTTCGAGTTAGTTGTATCTTTTGATGAAGCTTATGAAGTGGTTTAATAATGTACTGTTGTAAGTTTGAATAATACAAAAAGAAATAGATTTATCCTTTTATGATAATCATTGACTATGAATTTAGTCAGGTTTTTAGGATTCTAACATAGGAAAAAGAGGTTTATAATCAGTTATATCACTACTGGATGAATTTTATCAAGATATTAATGTTATAGTAAACAGATTCACCACACAGACATGTAGATTTTACAACCCTATCCATGAAAACATGGTAGGCCTAGCATCTATAACCATACTTAATTGAAGCATGTTTAACATGTGGGGACCAACCAATCATTAACAGTTAGCTCTAGTGCAAGTGGGGTTTTTTTGTATTTGGTTCCCTAAAACCAACTACATTATCAATTAGATTAGTATATTCAAAGAAGTGAATATTAATTTAAATATCCTATCACATATTGATTATTCTTCTTCATAAAATTGGTGTGATAATGTCCTAGAGTATATTTCTCATAGATAAGGTTATAAAAGTTCCCCACTATGATGATAACTTTTAGATGCTATAATGATATCTCATAAATATAGTTCTACAGTTAGATAATGTACTATGATAGGGTGCATAGTACATATAATGTTAGGTATGAGTACTTGTATATGGATGATGCTTCTTATCATAAAGTTCTCATTTGGTAATCTTTAAGATGGGAGATTATGAGAACATTCCCACTAGTAGGAAATTCATATGTTTTGGTGTCATCATATATTCCTATCTGCAAGCATGTGTATTAGTCCTTAGACTTTAAGATTATTATTAATGCATGTTATGACTCCTTCAATTTGATGTATTTCGTCAACCATGAGGATAACTGTTCATGTAAAATTTGGATACATTGGGTGCGTCAAGAATGACATATTTCTAATTAATTTGTTGAGGAAGGATTTAAATCTTATATCTTTATAGAAGTTGACATCTTAAACCTTTGATTGAAATATAATTGTCTCATTAAATTCTATGGACATGGTGTAATGAAATTTATTTTAGATAGTCAAATAAAGTGTATCGAGCAGATAGGTTGATGAAGAAGATGTGAAACCTTCTTGATGAGATATTGTGATAAATGGATTATATTACACAGTGAGTGTTCATATATAGATGTCATTATTGTGAAATCAAGTTCTTTCTATTTGGTTCATTGACCCATTTCTAAATAGTAATATTGGACATTAGGCAAGTCCGCTTAATACCAATAAGAAAGAAACCCAGAGGGTCACACACTAAGTGTTTCCATTGATATAGATTAAATTACATTTGAATTTAATTACTAGAATAAATATTATTCTCAAGATTGATGAATAATTTTATTCAAGTTTTATTGATCCCATAAATTAAATAAATATTTACTCACCGGATTGTGAATAAAATATATTTATTTATTTTATTAAATATTTAATAAATATTTATTTATGTGTTTTTGAATAAAATATTTAATCGATAGAATAAAATATTTTATTTGGGTATTCAATAAATCCAAAGGAGTTCGAACGGACCAAGACCGTATCCAACAAAGATTTTTTTTGAAAGATGGTAAATAATATTCATCACTGTGTAAGTTATAACATTCCATAAAATAATAATAATAACAATAATATTTTATGGCATGGGGTTTTATGATGGTTATTATATTATTTATGCTCTTGTACGCAATTAAATAATATTTTAACCTAAACCATAACTCTATAAATATATTGTTATATATATTGTGGAGATTTAATCGAGATATAGAGAATTTCTATGCACATCGAATTCTATCTCTAATTCCATTTTCTCTCCCCCTCTCAAGAATAATAAACACAAGAGATATTCCTTCAAGATTGAAGGAAAATCAATCAACACGAATGAAACAATATAATTGATTTTCCACACTAGCACATTAAAATAAATTATCATTTCTTGGAGATAAAAGGAGAACATGTGGATCACCACTAGAGAGATTATAGCCTTGGATCCTCACATCATAATGTAGACAATCCCAAAAGGGTCTTTTGAAAGATTAACAATGTCATTGAATAAATAATCCTAATACAAGAAATTTATTTTCTTAATATATAAATAAATGAATTATAAATTTAATATGAAATATCCTCACTCAGGGTTTCGGGAAACTAAATACTAAAGAAAATTTTAATATATCTCCAAACACCACATTATTACAATACACTAAGAAGCTACAACCTTGAGATTCATTTGGAAATCACACAAAAAAATCCATACATATATTCTCCCATCTCCATTTTTTCACTAGAAAGGGATAAATAATTCCCTTTGATAATTTTCATTCTACTTTAACCCGTTGACAATTAAAACATTTCATAGTAAAAATAATAATATATTTCTTTTTTCCTTCAAACTAGAAATGTTTCCAAAGGTCTCTATACATTTTAATGCTACCAGGATGAATCTAAAATGGATAGCTATAAGCCTCACTCAATAGTTTTTTCTTTAACCAGGAGTCACATGAAATAGATAACATTTTTTTAAATCTAAAAACACCTTATTTGTCAATATTAAATTCAGGAAACTTACATTTTTAACTAATTATTTTTTTAAAAACATTTACATACTTATAAGATTATTTAATCACGTCTGAAAAAGTTGTTTGTAAAAACATTAGAAACAAAACAAAGGGTTATTACAGGAACAATTTCTAATACAAAATTCATCAAATAATTAACCAAAGGGTAATGTTACATAAATTTCATATTTAATGATGCAATATCTTTCCAACTAAAAGAATTTGATTATTTGTTTTCCTTTCCTAAATGGTAAAGAATTATGTAGTCATAATCTTTTATCAATTCTATCTATCTTCTTTATCTCATGTTCAACTTTTTCTGAGTGAATATATACTTAAAATTTTATGAATAGTATATATTTCACAAATTACTCTATATAAATGATGTCTCTAAAATTTTAAAGCAAACACTATAGTCACCAGTTCAAGTTCAGGTGTATGATAATTTTTCTCATGGGGTATTAATTTATGTGAATCATAAGAAATTACTTGATAATTCTTCATTAAAACACAACCCAATCACTTCAATGAATCATCATTGTAGATAAAAAAGTCACCCTTTTATATAGAAGGGAAAAAAATAGAGCATTTACTAGTCTTATTTTTAATTTCTAGAAATTTTAATCAAATTAATTTATCCAAATAAACCTAACTCCCTTTCATGTTAACTTGGTTAGTGTGATATATAATCATGAAAAGTTTTCAATAAACACCCGATAATAGCTTGATAATATAAGAAAACTATGAATCTTAGTAACATTTTTAGGTCTTGGACATTCATAAACCACATTAGTTTTAGTAGTATGAATAGTTATTATATATTTTTATGATATTTCCAAGAAAATAAATTCACCGTATCCTAAAATCACATTTTCTAAATTTTCTATATACCTTCTTTTATTTCATGGTTTATAGAATAATTCTTAGATATTATCATTGATCCTCATAACTTTTATAATAAACTGAAATATCATAAATATAAACAACCATAAACTTACCCAAACATTACTGTAAAAATCTATTCATAATATCCATGAATATAGTTAGAGAATTCATCAACCCAAATAGAATAACCAAAATCTCATAATGCCTATACCTAGTACAAAACACTATATTAGGTATTTCACTCCTTTTTACCTTTATATGGTGGTACCTAGACCAATGATAAACCTTTTATTAATCTCCCTATATATGACCAAATAAGTAATTAATGTGATGTAATAGATAATTATTCTTAATAGTAATGATATTTAATGCTTTATAATCAATTCAAAGACTCCTAGAACCATATTTATTTTTAATAAATAAAATATGAGTAACCCATGGGGAAATTATAGGACTAATGAAACCTTTATCAAGTAATTATCATAACTATTTTTTTTAAATCTATAAGTTCCAATTGAGTCATTTGATAAGGAGGTTTTGATATTATCTTAGCATCAAGAACTAATTCAATAGTAAATTCAACTTCTCGATTTAGTATAATACTTGGAAACTCATAAAAAAACATCTAGATATTATTTTACTAATAGTACATCATTAATCAGAACAATTCCCTTATTTTCAACAATATGAGAAAGAAAATTTTCATTTCCATATTTTAGTAGTTTCTCATCTTCTTGATATGTTATCAAAGGAATGAATAGATTCCTACATACAAATGAAAATTTATTTTTAAATATAAGCTCTTTGGATAATTAATCTATCATAACATAATAAAATGAAATCCAATACATACATATAATAACATAAAATTATACAATGGAAAATACAATAATGTTTTCGGGAAAAAAACCTTCCACAAATGATAACATGAAGATCTTTGTAAATTATTATTACCTTAATGATACCCCCATACATTTTTACCAAAAGTACTTACTTCATTTATTAAAGTGAAATTTATAATTTACTAGTAAATTTTTATTAAATGAAAGAATGTGTAGACCTAAAATCAAATAAGGAATTAACACAATTTTAATAAATAAGTAATGTACTTGTTACCACTTCATTTGATGGCCCAACATCTTTCAAAGTAGTTGTAAAGGATTTGACCACACTCTTCTTCTTATAGTCATGATGCTTACTATCATTCATGATATTATTTGGATACAAAACCACATAAAGACCCATCTTATTACATTTAAAGAACATTAATTCATATTTATAAAAATTATTCTTACTACTACTAATATCATTTTCTTTGCAATAACGATCCACACTCTCAAACTTACCACATCAGAAGAACTTACTAGATTTCATAATATATTGACTTTGGTATTTTTTACCACACCTATCAAAAAAAGAAAACTTTATTTTCTTACCTTTAGATTTCTTTGATGGATTCTTCCCATTTTCATGCCACATAAACCTCTTTTTTTGCTTGTTTTCATAGGACACATAATCATTTGAATACTCTACTTACCCCTTGTTTGTATTGCGAATAAGTTTCTCATAACTTTTAAATTCATGAGAGGCCAATTTTCTTCACTATATTGGATTTATTAATGAGTAAAACCAATTAATTTTAATATAAATATCTCAAATACAATTTGGTGTATACCTTTCTAATCATGTGTGTAATGACCCAAATTTCCCCGGGTCTTTTCTTTGTAAATAACCAGTGTTTAGGGTGTTCTGGGAGGCAACAATAGATCATTTCAAGAGTTTTAAAAATTTCTAGTTTTTCCAATTTTTCCATCGGTAACTCAGGGAATCGATGTCAGTATGTCAGTGCATCGGTGAGTCAGGAGTGTCGACATCAGTGATTCAGGAGCATCGACATTAGTGAGTTAGGAGCGTTGGTGTTGGTGAGTCGAGGGCATCAGTGTTGGTAGTTCAAGGAATTGTTAGGTCAGGGCATCGGTAATTCTAGGCATCAATAGTTCATTTCATTAGTAACTTTCCCGTTGGTGGCTCTGCAATAGTGACTCACCCATTGGTGACTCATCTGCAGTTTTCCCAGTTTTTCCTAGTTTTCCAGTTTCTCCCCTCTTATATCTTATTTGATGTAAACTGAATTTAAAACCTTGCTTATGAATTTTTACAAGGTTTTTGAATGATATTAAGTATATATTTAATATTATAATGTTTTGAGGGCTTAGAGATACTTAAACTGTGTGATCTTGACCACAATCCCATGATTAATGGATTTTTAAACCATTCTTCCTTTAAAATAGGATTTGGATCTTCAAAGACACAATATTTCATTCCTAGTATGTTTTTAGTTCCCCCTTATTGCACCTAGAGTCTTACTCCCCAGACGAGTCATGCACCAGCACTATATCCCCTCCCACTCATTTTTTTGGAGTTCATCCCTACTGCTCGAGCAATCCCTTATTCTTGACACAAAGAGGAGTTTAGTCACCCGTTACTTGAGGTAGGGATTTATCCTGTCTCTATTTATTTGTGCATCATGCAGGGTGGGTATACCAATGATCCCTTGTGAGGAATGACTGAATACTTTTCTTAAAACAAGAAATAAATAAGAAGTGAATATGATAAAAAGATAATAAGGGTAAATAAAATAACGGACAGGGAGTAGTTTGATGTTTGATCACCTATTTTATTTTGTTATCCTTGTTAATATTATGATCTTTTTTGGTTGTAATGGCATTTGAAAATCATGTCCATTGGTGGTCTTTACTTGTACACTAGTGGTGTCCTGTTTGTTTTGTTATGATGTTTGATAGTCAACCATAACATGAAAACTTCTTAAACATGTACACTTGGTTAATTGAAACATATTCCCTATGATGAAAACCCTTATGTGATCACCCCTATTTATGAAGTGGTCTAAAGAACAATGTTAACGAAATATGAATATATACATATATATATACAAATCCTATTAATAGAAGTGGTTGAGTGCTGTGTTCTATTGAGTTTTGTAACTTGTGTGAGTTGTGTGGTGATGCTATTGGGAGCATGGTGGTGGGTACAAGGTTGGATAGAGATTTTGGTTCCTTGAGAAGGGTGTTGTATGTGTGTATAGTGGGGATGTGGGTTAATAGTAGTTGTTGTGGGATTTTTGTGTGGGGTAGTACCAGGGGCGTGTTGGTATCCTATTTTGAGAGACTGATTGATTGCAGAATGGATGGAATTGTAGGGAGCTGAACTACCCTTGTTTGTGTCATGGCCATCGAAGGATATTGGGAAGTGGGACTGTGGTGTGGTTATGAACTTGTATGCATTGGGACTAAATCTTGTAATTATTAGGCACTAGGGCTACATGGCTGGGTTTTGAGAGAAGGATTGTGCAGTATAATTTTGAAGAATGATTGTCATCAATGGATGAACAGATGTCTAGGAAGATTAGGGGTTGTGCAGTGGACTATAAATATGGTTTTATGCTATTCTTTAATGGTATTGCAGTTTGGTTTTTCTTGTTGTTTTGGTGTGGTTGTGGTTGGTAGTTTCCAGGTAGTTTTGGAATAAATTACATTAAATCCCTTAAATAAATAAATGGAATATGGTTAAATGAAAAGGTTTTTTTGTGTGTGGTTGTGCATATAGGGGTATTAGTGAATGTGGTTCTGAGTGGGATGGTTATTTGTTCATAAAACCATAGGTTGGGCTGAGTGATTTCTTATCTATATGTATAAATTATAGTTCCTTGTGATTTATATATGTACCCAACCATTGTTGATAACTATATGCCAAACGCCTCCATTTCATGGGGGAGGGTTTATTTCCCAACATCCCGGTGGGAGGATGGATGGCTGGTTACTGACTTTCTTCTCCATACCATCTTCCAGGTTTTTACTGATCGAGCATATCTGGATAGGCTATAATGGATTGAGGCTTACTATAGTCCAAGATTCTTCAGGTAGATTTTTTATAGATGAGAGGCCTAGGTGTTTTTAGGCCAGGATTGTTTTCCCAAGTATCTTTAAGATGAGGCCCATGTGTCTTCGGGTGAGAGACGTGGCTGTTAAGGCCTAGGTGTCTATGGGTGGGATTGAGTGTGGTTTGAGGACCAGGTGTGTTTGGGAAGGTTGTGGTAGTGGGACTAAGTATGGGAAGAGTGGTAGCATCAAGACTTTAACCATTAGGGATGAGAATTTAACCAGTGGGAAAGTGGTGCGGGGTACCCAAATGTCGATGTGATTATACTAATACTTTACTTGAATTACATTATTTGGTGAGTGTGCCTTGGTGAGAATCGACTAGTTAGTATTCCTATGTAGGTGCTTTTAGGTTTTACTATTTTCTCATAGGGACATTAGTACGTTCCCCCACTTGTGGACGGGTAGATTTAGTTTCTCTACTGAGTATACTCGTATGCTCCCCCTACACATATAAAACTGTTTTCAATTTTCCAAGAGGAATTTGAGGACCCTGATGGACTTTACTAGCTCGGGCATTGGGATTAGTTTCTATTTCTTCTTAGTCTCTTTTGTTTTGGTAAATTTATTTAGAGTTTTTTTACTTTTTATCAGCTTTACTTTTGAACATGCATGAGGGAATGGATTTTGGATTTTATTTTACTTTTGGTTCTTGGAGTTGCTTCGGATTTACCATCTAATATACCAATATTATTATATAAAAATGGTAATGAATTCCATATTATGTGAGATTCTATACCCTTGGTACTATTCACCACTCTAGGGACTATTAAAGGCAGGACTCAGGGGTCATTATCTCTCCTTCATCTTGAGAAAGGAAGGGAATGACACTTTGTTGTCCCTTCCCTCATCTTGAAGAAGGTGGGTCATGACAAAATGTTATGAAAGGGAGGTTTAGGGATAGGATGGATTTTGGAGTTAGGCACAGTGATAATTGCATGTGAAGGTAAGGTAATAGTGTTAGGAAATATTGGTGCATGAAATAGGCTAGGGAAGACTGACTAGGACACATGATTTTAGGGCCCCCATGATCTTATGCAAGGACTCTGGACCTACTAAATGATCAAGTGAGTCTACACTGATTACAGGGTAGAGACCCTTGGAAGGGTATATGTATCATAATTACTTTTGTTCTGGTGTGTATTTGGTGTTTTGGGAATTTTAAATAAATGAATAGTTAGAACAAATTTAAAAGAAATTTTCCACACTACTCGGGTTTAAAAGTTCCTTGTTAACTTTTTCAGCCATGGCACCCGAAAATTGCCCCTATATGGTACGAGAAGTTAAGGCCTAAAATGTTGACCCATTTGATCAGAGAAGGGGAGATCAAGAGGAGGAAGATGAAAAGTGGAAGAAGACACTTCATTTCTTCCCGCAACAGGCTCTGGGAAAGTACGAGGGCAACATCTCATACATGGAGATGGAGAGTTGACTCAAGGAGCTGGTGATCAATTTCAGATTGATCCAGGCTCTGATAGAGTACTAGGTTCCACTTGAAGTTAGCTAGATATGAGGAGAATCATGTTAGTGGTGGATTCTTTACCTCAGGGAGAGGAAGGAAGCTGAGGTTTCGTGGGATGACTTTGAGAAGGAGTTCTCAGCAGAATTCATTTCTTCCATGATGAAGGCCGAAAAGAGGTAATAGATGCTCTCCCTCCAACATGGGAGTATAGAGGTAAGGGAACTAAAAATCAAGTTCAAAGATATCCTGCATTTTACACTAGATCTCTTTCCAGATGGGGAGTCCTGACAAGACACTTAGAGGAGGCACTCCGACCTTCTCTTCAGTATGTTGTTACTCCTTTCACTCTACTGAAATACTTAGAGATTCTGAAGAAGTCTAAGGTAGTGTAAAGGATGATATCGCTTGGAGGTTTTCCACGATAGGGGATCTAACTCAGTTCTTAGAAGGAGAAAGACATTAGTAGTAGGTCTCAAGCATCAGGGCCTTCCAGGTTTCAGCTAGAGGGAAGTAGCCCCCAATAGTTCCAGTTTTGATCTCTTGGTACTCACCCTTTCCCTATGGGTCTGAGATTGATCTACTTTGTCTTTTGAGGCCATGGAAATATTAGGAACCAGTTCCTAGTCTAAGCGCCATATGATGGGTGTGGGAAGGTTCAACGCCCACCTCAGCAGTAGCAGTTTCTGGTCAGGCCCTTCTAGCAGCAGGGGCAGCGAGATCCCACTCCATCAAGAGTAGATGGTGCCAGAGGAGGCCGATCTCCAGGTGATCCTCAGGGAACTCAACTAGGGCATGGTTGGGTAGGTGGTTGATATTCGAGGGGAAGAGGAGCTAAGAATTAAAAGTTGCATGCCGTAGAGGTATTAGTTCCAGCCGGTCCATAGGTTGTTTGAGGTACGATCAACCTGTTTAGTACTATTGTATGTGATTTGTTTGATTTAGGAGATTCACACTCCTTTGTTGCACCTAGTCTAGACCATGATCTAGGTCTATACATAAAGAGACTTTCTGCGCCCTTGGTGTTGAGTACACCGGTTGGAGGTCAGACCAGTTTTCTTGATGTTTCTTGGGGATGTGGATTGATGATGGGGCCACATCAGTCCAACATGGATCTTCTTTTTCTATAGATGTAGCGATTCAATTTCATCCTGGGAATCGACTGGTTGTTCTATATGAATGACTTTATTGACTAATTTAGGAGAATGGTCTTGTTCTTGGATATGGGTGGCTAGTGTGTAGCTTTCATTGGCGAGCTAAGTTGTCATGTGGGAAGCTAGCGTTTGAAGCCTCTTATTTATTTTTTAGCTAAGCTATTAGTGGGGTCAGCAGACACAAATATGGTGGAAGTTCTAGGTGTTGTTAGCGAGTTCATGGATGTCTTCTTAGAGGAGGTTGTGACTTTACCCCCTCGATGTGATGTTGAGTTTGGGATAGACTTGCAACCAAGTGCCCGTCCTATTTCGATGGCTACCTATCAGATGATGGCTTATGAGTTGTAGGAGTTGCGGATTCAGGTTGACGACTTGATGAAGAAGGGTTTTATCTGGCCAAGTGTGTCCCCATGGGGTACTCTAGCATTGTTTGTGAAGAAGGTGGACGATGGTCTAAAATTGTTCATATACCACCGAAGACTGAATCAGGTGACATTAAATAACCTTTACCCCCTTTAGAGGATCAATGATCTTTTCATACAGTTAAAGGGGGCGGGTTGGTTATCTATGATCGACCTGCAGTCTGGATATCACCAGTTGAGGGTAAAATAGGGCGGCATCTCGAAGACTGCTCTTAGGTGAAGGTATGGGAACTTCATATTCGTGGTCATGCCCTTCAGTGTCACAAATTCACCAGCCATGTTCATGTTTCTCATGAACTCTATTTTCCATGATTTCCTAGACCGGTTTGTCATCTTATTCATCGACGAAATCCTGGTCCACTCAAGGTCATAAGATGAGCACGCCGGGCATCTGAGAACTATCTTGGAGGTCCTCCGACACCACCAGCTCTACGAAAAGTTGTCCAAGTATAAGTTCTAGACATGAGAGGTTCACTTCCTTGGAAATTTGGTGTCTCAGCAAGGGATAACTTTGGAGCCATAAAATGTTTAAGAGGTTGTATCTTAGGAAGAACCCAATAACGAGTAAGAGGTTCATAGTTTCTTGGGGTTTTCAGGCTATTATCGGAGGTTCTTACCCAAATTCTCTGAAGTTGCAGCTCCATTGACATATTTGACTAGAAAGGACTGGGCCTTTGTATGGAGCGAGCAGTGTTAGGCAGATGTTGGCTACCTGAAGGGGAAGCTGGTCAGCGCCCCAGTGATTAGGTTTCTATAGGAATGGGTGATGTTCAAGGTGTTCTACGATGCTTCTAGTCCAGGCTTGGGATGTGTGCTAATGCAGCATCAAGGAGTAATATCTTAATGTTCTAGGTACTTATGTCTGCATGAACTTAACTATTACACCCATGATCCAGAGCTTGCAGCGGTCATGTTCGTGCTAAAGTTGTGGCATCATTACCTCATCAAAGATCACTTTTTGGTCTTTATGGATCACAAGAGCTTTAGGTATATCTTCTCCCAGTGAGACCTAAACTTACGATAGTGGAGGTGGATAGAGTTTCTATAGGACTATAAATTCGAGATCTCTTACACCCCAGGAAATTGGAATGTGGTGGATGATGCATTGATTAGGAAGTTTTAGAAGGAGGTAGTTCGGGAATCCATGAATGATTGAAAGGCATTGGAGGATTTGGCTGCTTTGAGCCTAGATACTAGGGAGAAAAGTGGAAGAGGATATCTATTTTAGATAACAGTGTTGTATTCCTTAGTGTGATTGGTAGATGAGTATTAGTGGGGAGACTTAGAGGCTGAAGTAATGCACAATCGCGTTGTCCAGGGTGATGCTCCGGAGTGATGGTTGGAGGATAGCTACAATCAGATGATGTTTCATGGGAAGCTATTTTTCCCAGTGGCAATGTGCGAGGGAGTTCTCGGTGAGTTACATAGATCACCCCTGGAAGTGCATATAGAAGTATGTAAGATGTACTGAGGCTTGAGGGAACAGTTCTGGTGGCCTAGGGTGAGGCGGGTAGTGGCGAAGTTTGTGGCAAGATTCCTAGTGTGTCATCAGGTGAAGGCCGTGCACCGTGTTCCCGACAGTCTATTGCAGCCTTGTATATTCTCGAGTGGAAGTGGGATTATATCTCAATGGATTTCATCATAGGATTACCCAGGACTCAGAGTGGATGTGATACCCTTTGACTAGTAGTGAATCGATTGATTAAATCAAATAACTTCATGTAAATCAATGAGTCGAGCGTAGTAGATGCATTGGTAAGGAGGTATGTAGATGAGGTGGTTTAGCTGCATGGAGTTCCAAGATCCATTATCTCAGACCGGAATACACATTTTACATCACAAGTTTGGAGGGTATTACAACATTCCTTTGGCACCCAGCTACGCCTCATCACTGCTTTCCATCTTCAGATGGATGGGCAGACAGAGAGGACCATCTAGACATTGGAAGATATGCTGCGAGCATGTGTTCTAGACTTCGGAGGATCGTGGGTATAACACTTGACTCTAATAGAGTTTTCCTACAATAATAGTTATAAATATACCATTGGAATGGAACCATTAAAAGCTTTGTATGGAAGGCCGTGTCATTCACCAGTATGCTGGACAGAGGTTGGGGAAGTATCCCTTCTTGAAGAAGAGGTAGTGTATATCATAATGGAGAAGGTTCAGCTTGTACATGAGAGGATGAAGGTGGATCAGGACTGACAAAAGTCATATACTGATCATAAAAGGAGGATTTTGGAGTTTGAGTTTGGGGATCATGTGTTCTTAAAGGTCTCCACTCGGTGTGGATAGTGGAGGTTTGGCATAGGGAGCATGCTTTCTACCAAGTTCATCGAACCTTTTGAGATGTTGGGACGAGTTGGCGATGTGGAATATCAACTGGTGTTTCCACCATGGTTAGAGATAATCCAAGATGTATTTAATGTCTCTCTGCTATGTCATTATCTACTCAATGCCTTCCACATCCTTGACTGGGGAGTGATGGATATCAAGAATGAAGCGACATTCATGGAGAGACTAGTAAGAATCGAGGATCGTGAGGAGAAGGTGCTCCATGGACTGACCGTTCCTTTGGTTCGTGTCTTATGGAGGCATGGTGGCCTCGAGGACAATACTTGGGAGTGATAAGAAAATATGCATACCCAGTACCTAGTGATGTTCCAAGTTTTGTTTCTATGTTTTACTTTTGTGCTTCATTTTATGATTTGATGCTTGACCTTGCTCGTTATAAGACAAGTTGTTTCCTTGTTCTCTGAATGTGTGTGAAAAGTCCTGATGTATGAGGAGGGAAGGACCTGATCCCTAATCAAGAAACATTAATTCAGATGCGATTAAACCCATGTGGGTGAGACAATGTCACCAAAAGTGGATAGTATCTTGACATGGAGGAAGGAGCTCCCTAATCCATGTGTCTGCACAGTGTGACCCTTAGTGTTTGTGTGGTTTTTTGGGGTAGTGGGGCCTTAGTGTTTTCTTAGTTGTTCAGGAGATATATGTCAATAGGTGTCCCTAGGATTTCTAGGTTTTCACTCTAGTTTTAGAATAACACAAGGTGGATTCCTCTTGATAGGTATATTAAGGGGTGGTTGTTCATACCCCCTTTCTTATGAGTTAGTTTTGAATTCTTGAGGACGGGAATAGTTTGAGAGGTATCTGATGTAATGACCCAGATTTACCTAGGTATTTACTTTGTAAAAAATGAGTGTTTTTGGTGTTCTAGGAGGAAATGGTAGATCATTTCAATAGTTTTCAAAATTTACAGTTTTTCCAGTTTTTCCATCAGTGAATCAGGGAATCGACCTCGGTATGTCAATGCATCGGTGAGTAAGGAGCGTCGACATCAGTGAGTCAGGAGCATTGGTGTTAGTTAGTTGAGGTTTTTGATGTTGGTAGGTTAGGATGCCATTAGTTTAGGGCATCAGTAGGTCATTGCATTGGTATCTCACCCATCTGTGGCTCCACGTCGGTGAATCACCCATTAGCGACTCACCCATTATTGAATCATCTACAGTTTTCCCAATTTTCCCAATTTTTCAGTTTCACCCCTCTTACATATTATTTAATATAAACCAAATTTAAAGCCTTTTTTGGCAATTTTTAAGAGATTTTTTAAGTATATTAAGTATATCTTTAATATACTAACATTCCAAGGGATTATAAATACTCAAACCATGTGATATTGACCACAATTTCACAATTAATGGCTTTTGAAACTGTTCTTCCTTCAAAATAGGATATGGCTCTTCAAAGCTATGAAATTTACTTCCTAGTATGTTTTTCACACACTCTTGGTGAACCTAGAGTATTCATCCCTAGATGAGTCATAATCCTATGCTAGATCCCCTTATGATCAGTTTTCTTAGAGTTCTTCCCTGCTTCTTGAGCGATCCCTTGTTCTTGACACAAAGAGGTGTTTGGTTTATTGTTGCTTCAGGTAGGGATTTCTTCTATTTATCTTTATTTGTGCATTATATGGGGTGGGTATACTAATTATCCCTTGTGAGGAATGACTGAATACTTTTATTGAAACTAGAAATAAATAAGAAGTGAATGTGATCAAAATGTAACATGAGTAAATAAAATAATAGACATAGAGTGGTTTGATGTTTGATCGCCTGTTTTATTTTGTTATTATTGTTGACATTATGATCTATTGTGGCTGTAAAGACTTATGAAAATCATGGTCATTGGTGGTATTTTATTGCGCACTAGTGGTGCCCCATTTTTTTTGTTACGATGTTTGATAATCGACCACAACTTAAAAAATGCTTAAACACGTACACTTGGTTAATTGAAACGGATGCCCTCAGATGAAAACCCTTGAGTGATCACTCCTATTTATCAACTGGACTAAAGAATGGTGTTTACCAAATTTTAATATATATATAGACACACACACACACACATCCTGTTGATAGGTCTGGCTAAGTCTTGTGTTTTGTTGAGTTTTATAATTTGTGTGAGTTGTGTGGTGCTGCTGTTGGGAGCACGATAGTGGGTACAAGGTTGAAAATAGGAGTTGGTTCTGTGAGAATGGTGTGGTATGTGTGTACAGTGGGGATGTGGGTTAATAGTAGTTGTTGTGGGATTTGTTTGTGGGGTAGTACTGGGGGTGTTTTAAAATCCCATTTTGAGAGACTGATTGATTGTAGAATGGATGGACTTGTAGGCAACTGAATTGCCCTTGTTTGTGTCGTGGCCATCAAAAGATGTTGGGTAGTGGGACTGCAGTGTGGTTATGAACTTGTAAGAAGTGGGACTATATCTAAGAGTTTTTAGGTAGTGAGTCTAGGTTGTTAGAGAAGGATTGTGTGGTATGATTTTGAAAAATTATTATCAGTAACAACTGAACATGTTTCTAGGAAGACTGGGGGTTGTGAAGTGGACTATAAATCTGGTTTTGTGCTATTCTCCAGTGGGACTACAATTTTAACTTTCTTATTGTTTTGGTATGGTTGGTAATTGATTGGTAGTTATATAATAAATTACAGTGAATCCTTTAAATAAATAAATAGAATATGGTTAAATGAAAAGGGGTTTGGTTTGTGTGTTTATGAATATAGGGGTAGCACCAAAAGTGGTTCTAAGTGGGCTGGTTGTTTGTTCAGAAACCCATAGGTTAGGATGAGTGTTTTCTTATCAATATGTATAAATTTTAGTTCCTTGTGATTTCTATATGCACCCTACCCTTATTGAGCACTATGTTCCAAACACCTCAATTTCATGGGGTGGGGTGAGGGTGTCTTTCCCAACATCCCTATGAGAGGATGGGTGGATAGTTACTGACTTTCTTCCTTGCACCCTCTTTCGGGTTCTTACTGCTCGAGCGTATCCTGTGGCTATAATAGATTGAGGCTTACCATAGCCTAGGATTCTTTGGGCAGGTTTGTTCTAGATGAGAGGGATAGGTGTTTGTGGGCCAGGATTTTTTTCCCAAGTGTCTTATGGATGAGGCCCAAGTTTCTTTGGGCGAGAGATGTGGTTGTTAAGGCCCATGTGTCTTTGGGTGGGATTGTGCGTGGTTTGAGGCCTAGGTGTGTGTAGGAAGGTTGTGGAAGTGGGACCGCGTATGGGATGAGTGGTAGCAGCATGGCGTTATCTATTAGGGATGAGAAGTTAACCAGTGGTAATGTAGTGCGGGGTATCCAAATGTCGATTTGCTAAAAATACTACTTTACTTGACTTGAGTTATTTGGTGAGTGTGCCTTAGTGAGGTTGGGCTGGTTAGTATTCCTTGGTAGGTTCTTTGAGGTTATACTATTTTCCCATATGGACATTAGTTTTTCCCCCACTTGTGCACAAGTAGCTTTTGTTTCCCTAATGAGTATACTCGTATTCTCACCCTACGCATATAAAACTAATTTCAGGTTTCTAGGAGGACTTTGAGGACCATGCTGAACATTACTAGCTCATGCATTAGGATTAGTTGTTTTTGTTGCTTAGTCTTTTTTATTTTGGTACTTTACTTTGGTGTTTTGATTTATTTTGTATCAAATTTATTTTGAACATGCATGAGGGAATGGATTTTGGATTTTTTTTACTTTTGGTTATTAGAGTTGCTTGAGATTTACCATCTTATGTCCTGATATTTTTCTATAAAAAGAGTAATGCCTTCCATATTATATGAGATTATATACCCTTGGTGCTAGTATCCTCTCTAGGGCCTATTGATGGCGGGACTCAAGGGTCATTATCTCTCCTTTATCTTTAAGAAGGAAGGGCGTGACACTTTGCTGTCCCTTCTCTCATCTTAAAGAAGGTGGGTCGTGATAATGTGAAATTTTCTTTATACATGACCACTAAATCTTTCTCCTTCTACCTCAATTCCAAGAATTCATTTTCCATCTTATTTCGTAAAAACCTAGAAAAATGCATCTCAAGGAAAATATTAATCAATACATCCCATTCCATGGTTTTAATCTCTTCTCTCTGTCTAGTATTCTTAACCATTGACCAACCTTGATCGACTTCAATTTCAAAATGATAAATAGAAAGAGTTACCTTTTGATGCTCTCAAAAAAAAAAAATTCAAATATATTTTCCATATCTTTAATCCATCCCTTATCTACCACTGAGTCTGAGGATCCATTGAATGATAGAGGGTGTTGTCTCATAAAATTAATCACTATCAATATGTTCCTTTACTTTAAAACTTGTTTGTCTATATCATAGATACCACCAAAATTTATAGCCTATGTTAACTAATCCATCACAACCAGGTTGCTAATTTGGAAGGATTTTTTTCTTGGTTTATTCCTACTTGATCTTCCTTATTTCCTATGTGAAAAACCATTCTTAATAGACTTAGTTTAGATGAAGAAACTTAGTAATATTTAAATTATATAATATGATAACTATAAATTAGAATATCTTAAGGGTATTTACTTACATTATCCTCATAAAACCTTAATGTTTTATGATATATTTATCTTAAAATAAATTTAATTTCTTCAATAGCTTTTGATACACACAACCCTAAGCCTGAATAAACAATAATATACTATATCATTATAAGCCAGCTGTTTGATTGATGGGAATGAAGATAAGTAATAGAATTATGAAATACATATAAATTTCAATACCAATAAAAATTTATTGATTAATTTTTAGGAAATAAGTACTCAATTTTTAGTAAATTACATATATGATTTTAAAAATATTTTTTTTTTCAAAAATGGGTTTTATTTATTTTTTTGAGAAAATAATACAATTAATTTATTCCAATTTTAGAAAATTTATTTGAAAAAATTCACAAAATTTTTTAAATCCAAATTTCAAAATTATCTTATGGTAATTTTTTGGGATTTTTGTTTGAAATGACTTATTTTTTAGTGAATAATAAAAAATATTGATTTTTTTAAAATACTCTCATTCATTTTAATTAAATTAAGAAATTTAAAATATCATTCTATATTGGATTTGGTATTAAAATTAAATGTTATCCATTTGATTTAGAATAATATTATTATTTCCATTTTAATTATCAATATTCATTCTTTTGATATAAGTAAAATTTTTATGCTTAAAACACATTTTTATAAAAAAATTACATACATTTCACAAATTTATATTAAAATTGATTTAAGTGACTTCTAAAGATTGGATCTTGGAAAAAGGAACCATATTTTTAATCAAAATGTTCAAATTTGGTAAATAGGTTCATTTTTTTGTCATTATTGATAGTAACTTTACCAAATGTTTATCACCTCAGTAAGGGTAAAAGGGGTAACACATGGTAAAAAACCATGAGATAATGTCTCAAAATCAACACAACACTTGAATTTATTTCATTTTATGGGATACATTTGAAAATATCCTCCCCAAATTTGAATATATTAATTTTTTATGCCATTTTCCTTTGATAATGTCCTTTATATTATTTTAAGTAAATAAAATTATAAAATGTCACTCTCTTGATTTTAATATCTCTAAAATTCATAAATAAGGATAAAAAGTGGATAATTTCTTTTATAAATATTTATTTTAAATATGAATTAATTTTTTTATCATGATATTTTTTTTAATTTTTAGTGATGAAATAATTATATTAAATGCTTACACAACCCCTACATAGTTCTTGTGAATGTAGTAGAATAATCATATAAATGACTTTAAAAACTATAAAAGTAATATTTTTTTGGGTGAGTTATAGTTGAAAATGAATTATAATATGAATAAAACAAATTAGGGATGTATGAAATTTTATATTTTAATTACATTATTATATTGATGCCTCTAAATTGAAATTAAGTGAATAGTGTCAAAAATGACATTAATGATATTTTATGAAAAATAATATTTTATTAAATTATTTGAAAATCATAAAAATATTGAAAGGGTATAAGTATGATGAGAAATGGATGAAATTTTATAAATTGTCCATTTATGATCCAAATATTACCTTACAAGTAAAATTTTAACCCGTTAATATTAAAACAATCATTACCACAAATGAGGATAAAATTAGTTAACGAAGGGGTTAAAACAAAATATAAGGTTTTAAATGAGTTCAAAACCTATCTAAATTTTATTTTATGATTATATATATACCATGGCTTTTTTATATTCAAATTTATGTCTGTTTATAAGATTTACACTTGATAAATACAATAATTATATTTAAATATTTTAATTAATTCCATGTTTGATCTTTCCATCCATTATAAATGGGCACACCTTCTCTCATTTCTTTACAACAACTTGAGCAATCAATCTTGACCAAACCTTAACCATTTTTATGCTAAACTCTACTACCCACAAATTAGAGTTGATTTTCTTCTTAAAAGATCATTCCAAGGGTCATTAAGAAGGCATATAAAGGAGTCCTATCAAATAAGAAGTAATTTTTATACCCAAACTCTTTCAAATTATTTCTTTTTCTATATCTCCACTTAATCTTTAGTATTGACCATGTAGTGATTCACTATTAATTTCTACACTTATACCAGTATGTTAAACTGGTTATGTGTTGTAAATTCCAAATCTAATAACAAATTTCACTTCATGTTTTGTTCAATTATTTAATGTTTATCACTTTTAAAAAGGTTTATTTCACTTGTTTTTATGTTTTTATTGTAGGTGGAGGTGATTTGGAGGAC
Organism: Viscum album; assembly: GCA_963277665.1. Taxonomy (NCBI): domain Eukaryota; kingdom Viridiplantae; phylum Streptophyta; class Magnoliopsida; order Santalales; family Viscaceae; genus Viscum; species Viscum album. The sequence continues at coordinate 508,286,669 of OY728141.1, read as the reverse complement.
CTAGGATGAAGTTGAAGAAAAATGTGCCAAATTGTATAGGATTACAAATATACATGTTGACTCAAATGAAAACTATATATAATCTGTGCATCCATTTAGGTTGAAATGTGATAGGCTGATCCAAAATTCATTGGGATATAACTATTTTGAAGACACCCAAGAACAATTCATATATCAAGGGGTCCAACCAAACTGATTTATCTAAGAAAAATAATCTTCTCAAAGTCAAAAGTTTGGATAATTATTTTATAAATATATGACATTTTATAAATTAAATGGAAAATAAAATTAATAGGGAGATAGTAAAGAGGCGTGGAAATAAAATTTTAGTTTTTTATAAAGTCAGATAAGGCTTTATACCCACCCAAAACCATGGTCCAAATGGAATTTTGAAATCTAGATGCCCAAAACCACCTCCCATTCTGGATATATAAGGGAACCTTAGGAACCTCATTTTCAAGATTGACCTAGAATAAAATATCTATAATTTTGGAAACCTAAAGGAGTACTCACTTAATTCTAGAAGTTATATAGGCCCTTATCCTCATAGGGAGATTAATGATGAAGTTGGAGTTCCACACGAGCTTCCTCCTCCTCTCGATGGCAGAATATATGGTGTTTGATCATTGTGAGGGATATAAAAACTTGAATAGGGAGTTTTGAAACATAATTATCATATATTTTAGTGAATATATTGGTTAGGAATTATTCTTTTATATGTATATTATCTTATTTTAACGCATTTAATTGAAACACTTTTTATTTCATAACTGATTAGTGTGTAATTTTAAGTGCGCGACTTGTGTTGTTCCGATTAGAAAACATAAAAATCTAATTATTTCCCAAACATTTGATCGTTAAGTGTTAATTAACAAAACTTTAAGCATGAAAATATGATGTAACTTAACTAAGTGTTTGTTATTTCAAGGATTAGTCCTATGTATATCATTTTAGAGGCTTGTGGGTACCCAATATCTTGGTTAACCCTCAACCAAAGGATTAAACCAAGACCTAATAATCAATTAAGAACAAGTAACTTTTCAAGTGGTGTAGTAACTTAGAAATGATCACATAGTTATAATATATTTTTAAAAATCCTCTTATTTTCAACTATTAAACTCTTTAAATTAAGTCATTTTATTTTCAAAACTATATTCAAAACCACACCTCTTTTTTCCTTTTTTATTAATGATATGGACTTTAAACCTCCAAAGATTATTGAGATATGAACTATGATATTCCCTATGATATAAATAGACTTTAAAAACATAGTCAATTTGAAATTTCATGACAATGTTGTTAAATTTTGGCATAGTTTCCGGGGAGCACTTCAGTTTTTAGTTTGAATTTTTGATAAAATATTTTTGAATTTTGTGACTATTTGTTTTGTTTTATCTTATAACTTTACATATATTTTTGTGTTCTATTTTTTTTTCTAGTATAGGTTATGTGCATGATGTGTTATGCTATAGGATATCTACCTCATTTTTACTATGAATGAGATATGATCCTACATCAGTGTCACCGAGACACACATGATGATCCCTTGAAGGAGGACACACCACACCTTGAGACTCTTCTAGACCCCTCTTATTCTAGAAATAATGTAAAATATAATCATAATGTGTATAAAATGGATGAAAATAACTGAACACTATAATAACTCACTTATCTTGATTTTTATATCCAAAATGCATATATTCAAGCATAAGGTGAAGCACCAAAATCCAAACTAAAATCTGGTTTAATTCACTTATTACCCAAATTTCATGGATCAGATAGAGAAGAACCATATAAGAACTTACAATAATTTCATACCAAATGTTAAATGTTAAAACTTGATAATGTGGATGAATCATTTTTTAAGCTTAGTTAATTCCCATTATATTTTGAAGACACTGTAAAAGACTAGTTATATTATGTTAACTCCCTAATTAGAGGCTGGGCAGACATGAAACACCATTTTCTTGAAAAATACTTCCCAGTATATTGATATAAAACTATAAGGAAATAAATTTGTGGAATATATAAATCACAAGGTGAAACACTTCATGAATATTGGTAACAATTTAAAAGGCTTTTATGAAGCTTTCCACACCACCAAATAAGCAAGAAAATTTTAATACAATAATTTTATGAAGGTTTAATTCCAATGGATTGTAACTTGATTGACACTATTGTAGGCGGTTACCATGTAGAAAATACCCTAATCACTACAAGTAATCTCATAAAAAACATGGTACAAAACATGAAACAATTTGGTACAATGTCCAATTTACCCATCAGAGGTGTCCATGAGGTGAAAAACTCTGAATTCAAGAAAAAGGTGGACACAAAGTTTGAATAAGTAAGAACCCTAATCCAACAACTTTATATTTAAAAAGGGAAATAAAAAACTTATCCTAAAATTAATTAGGGTATCTATACCACTGATAACCACTATTCTGAAAAATTCCCTCAACTAAGAGAAAAATCTAAGAGTTGTGAGACCATCTTTCCAGGCAACCCCTATAACCAACCTATTATAAAAAAACCATACTATCCATCCAACTCTTGATGGAAGGATACCTAATCCTATATAAAGGGGGTGGGTATTATAACCAACCTCAATAGTACTAGAACTACCAAGGTTAGGGTAGTCAACCCCAACCATCACCTAGAAATCCTCAACCACCACAAAGGCCTTTCCAAAAGCCCCCTTCAAAACCCGAGCCTTAACTTGAGGACATGATGAAACAAATGGACGAAAATAATATCCAATTCTAAAAAACCACCCAAAATTCCATAAAATACCTAAAATATCAATTATGAAGACTTTCCAACTGGGTGGGTGAAATCGAATGTCATGGGCCGTGACAAATACCATTCCAACCTGTTGCTAATCCCAAAGAAAAAGGTAATGTATGTTCTATCACACTTCAAAGTGGTAAATAACTTTCTCCTTTCAGTTATTATACACATTAGGTATTTTCTCCTCCTAATTTTATTCTTTCTCTACCCTCAAATTATTCAAGTGAATAAAAAAAAGGAAAAAGGGTAAATAAGTTATCATTAAGGATTCCCTAAAAAAATCTATTCCCCCCCTTTCCCTAAAGAAGCTCCCAATCCAAGAAATTTTTTGATAGTGAAATATATAAAGATATAATGGATTAATTTAAAAAGGTAAAAGTTAACACTCCTCTCTTGGATGTAGTTAAACAAATCCCTCACTATGCCAAATTTCTTAAATAAATTTTCACCCAAAGGCAACGACTAAAGGTGAATAAGAGTCAACCTTGGAAGGAATGTCTTGACCTTGATACAACCAGAGATTCCAGCCAAATGCAAGGATCTAGATACTTTTATAATACCTTTCACTATAAGGGAGACTTTATTTTCTAATTCAATTATTTATTTAGGTTCTTTGATTAATTTGATTCCTTAATCTATGTATACTTCTCTATAGGTTAGTGAGCTTTAACTGATGGGAATCATCATGAAACTCTCCAACTAGAGAACAACACACACAACATGAGTGATCAAGGACATCCTAATGAATTTAAAAAATCTCATCTTCCCTAAAGACTTATATGTTATTGAGACAAAAGATAACTGGACCCATGGAAATTCTCCTTTCATACTTGGAAGTCCTTTCCTTAAGATATAAAATACATTAATCAATGTTCACAATGGTACACCTTCCATGAAGTTTGGTGGAGAAAAGAAAATTTTCAATATCCTTGATGCTATGAAACACCCTATTAAAGAGTATCCCACTCTTCCTATATATTCAATGCAAGTTCTCTATAATGACACACAAAAACTACATTATCTCCTCAACCCATACTCTGATGCATTTTCCTATTATTCACTATTTTATCGTTTGGATTGTGTTTAATATTTTTAGTGTTCTATGGGTTTGGAAAAGTGAAAATATTGTGTTTTAATTGATGATTTATTGATAAATGAGGATCCTATGACCATCAATGATACTGAACAACTTGTAAAATATTATTCCTCATCTGTGGATGTTAATATTAAGTAGTTTTATGAGATCATTGACCTCCCATTTTCATATTCATTACCATAAATCTAAAATCCTCTTGATTTGTAACTTAAACCACTACCTCAAAACTTGAAATATTCATATCTTGAGAATAGAAACAAGTTACCTATCTTCATTTCAAGTTCACCCCCAACAGAACATGAATTAATATTTCTCAAAATTTTGAGGGAGTATAAAAAATAATTAGGATGGACACTTTCCAACATTCTTGGAATTACCCCATCAATTTTCATGCATCACATATTTTTAAATTATGAGTCTAATCCAGTGGGGCAGGAATAAGGTCGACAGAACCCAAAACTCCTAGATATTGTTGAAAAAGAGGAAACAAAATTATTAGATGCTGGAATGATTTATCCCATCTCTAACAACCAATGGTTTAGTCCAGTGTAGGTAGTTTCTAAGAAAATTGATCTTACGGTAATTAAAAATGAAAACTATGAATTGGTTCTAACCAATGTGTATAATAGATAGCATGCCCATATAGATTATCACTGACTGAAATAGAACACTAGGAAAGTCCACTTACCATTGACATTCATTGACTAGATTCTAGAGAGGCTAGTGGGGAAGTACCAATGGTTCTTTCTTTATGGGTATTATAGATAATTTAAGATCCATATTACCCCCAAGGATCAGGAAAAAGACAACATTTACTTTTCCCTTTTTCAAATTTTCATATAGGCAGATTCCATCTGGTTTATGAAATTCTCTAGGTATTTTCGAATGATGCATGGTTAGTATTTTTTTAGATTACTTGGAGAATTTAATATAAGTTTTCATGGATGATTTCATGGTATATGGATACTATTTTGATAAGTGTTTGAGTAGTTTTGGTTCTATCCTACACTGCTGTATTGAAAATAACATTGTATTAAATTATGAGAAATTCCATTTCATGGTGTGACAAAGTATAGTACTTGGGCATATAATTTTCGGGGATGGAATCCAAGTAGATAAATCAAAATTAGACATAATTTCTTCCATACCATTCCCCAAAAATGTATTGGTTAATTCATGAATTTAGTAATATTTTACTCACCATCCCATTTACTACAAAAAAGAATTTTTTTTGGTAAAGACTGTGTGGATGCTTTTAAAAAACTTAAAATGGAGTCTTACATCATCCGTATTAATCCAACCACCTTGGTGGGATTTTTCATTTGAGCTCATGCGTGATGCCTCTAACTATGCAGTTGTGGCAGTGTTATCACAATGGGTTTTTTGAGATCCACATGTCATATCCTATGCCTCACACACACTAGAACATACCTAAGAAAACTAAAAAAAAATAAAAAATAAATCCTTTTCATTGAGTTTTCCTTGGATAAATTCAAGTCATAAATTTTAGGGTCCATTTTAATTGTGTTCTCAGATCATGTAACCCTATCACATCTCTTTAAGAAACCATAATTCAAACCAGATATCATTAACGAGATAATAATACTTCAAGAATTTAATCTAGAAATTAGGGATACAAAAGGATAAGATAATATGGTATCAGACTACATTAGTAGGATTTCCCCACCATTATACCACCATGTTGACTCATCACTCCCCATTAGATAATTCTTCCCTAATGAGCACCTTTGTGATGTAGTTGAACTTAACCCTTGGTATACATACATTATGAATTTTTCTGTAGCATCTAGGGTCCCCACATATTTTATCACTTTACAATCTCAAAGACTTTATCAGGAGTCACGATGGTACATTTAGGATGACCTATACTTATAGAGAATTTGTACTGACCAGGTTGTTGGTCAGTATATCCCCGACCTTGAGTTCACCATTGTTTTGAGATTCTGCCACACTTTGTATTGTGGGGTCCAATATGGATTTCAACTTAAAACTGGACAGATATTTGAATCTAGAATTTTTTGGCCAACATTGTATAGATATTCACATTAGTTTTTAAGTCATGAACCTGATGTCAATTCATCGGAAGTATCTCCAAGAGGAATGAAATTCCCAAAAAACCCATGTTATTTTATGAGATCTTCAATTCATGGGGAATTTACTTCATGGGGCCTTTTAAAAATTAATTTGGGTTTGTTTACATCTTATTGGATTTTGAATATATCTCCAAATGGGTGGAATAAAATAATATTATGACTAATGACTCTCGAGTGTTGTTGTTTTTTTGAGATCTCATATTTTCAGCAGGTTTAGTTTTCTAGGATTCATCATTAATGATCATGGTCTCAATTTTTGTAATGTAAACATGAAAAATACTCTGTAAGTATAGAGTTGTACATAAATTATATATTTCTTATCACTCTAAACTATTAGGAAAGAAGAAATTTCAAATTGGGAAGTTAATTAAATCTTGGAAAAAATGGTACAACCCAATTAGAAGAATTGAAGTTTACATTTGAACGATTCAATTTGGGCATACCGTATAGTTTTTAAAACTCCAATCAGAATTCCACCACATTATATTGTGTTTGTAAAGGATATTCACCTCCCTATGGAGGTAGAGCACCCTGAATTTTTGGATATTAAATAATGTAATATGAACCTGTAAAATGCAGGTGAGCAATGGAAGTTATAGATTTAGGAGCTCAAAGAAATTCTAAGAGACTCATATGAGAAATCCTAGATCTATAAAGAGAGAACAAAGGATTCCCATGAAAACCTCATCATTCATACTCAATTCCAAATTGGGAAGAAGGTCCTTCTTTATAACACAAGACTGAAGTTATACCCAGGTAAGATTTGTTCTTGCTGGTTTTCACAAACACTATTACTAATTTCTATTGATATGGTATTATAAAAGTTTAAAATGAAAAAACTAGAAAATCATTCACTATTAATGTAAAGAGGCTAAAACACTTTCATGAAAACATTCCAAAGTCCCCTATGGAGGAAATACACATTCAAGAAGAAACCTACTAATGGAACCTACAATGATTTATCCTTACTTCCCACATTCTCTTTTCTTATAGTGAGGAAACTATGCACTCTAGGTGTGTGTGTGTGGGGGGGGGGGAGTGGATACATTTATGATTTATTTAAGATTTATTATCATATTTATATATTTATATATTTTCACTTTCTTAATAACATTTTTAATTTTTTCATCTTTCCTAAATTGATTAGGATTTCTATTATCTTTCTTTTTCTTCTCTTTTCTTCTTAATTCTTATTATTTTTACCTCCCTCCTTTATTGTTCTGGAATAATAATTTTTGATTCCCACATAATAAAGGAAACTGTTGAAAATTCATGAGTAATTTTCCAATTTTATGTTGTTTTAACATTTAAATAAAACTTTGTGCCACAATTCCATTTGAGTTCTAGTAATAATTTAACATTTAGGTGTCATTTTATTACTAAATTTGTTGTTTTTAGATGATATAAATTGTTGTATCTCTATGAAACCACTAAGATGATTAATACCCTTTATGTTAGTAGTTTATGGGTTGATATTTTCACTTAATATATCCACAAAAAATTGCACTCAACTAGGAAGTGTGAATATTTATTACGTAATATAAGGTAACTATAAGTTAGGTTAATATTCATCAGCTTTCCAAAATGATTTTTTTCATCTGTTCATTCCTTATTTGATCATTTTAATTATAGTACCGAATTGACCTATAAACGTGTACCTATTATCCGAATATTGTATTACCTAAAAAAACCAATAAAAAAACACACAAATAAATAATGAGGGGAGTGATGAAATGTATAACATATGGGGATATCTAGGTCAGAAGCTTATGGTTTGAATTTTGGGAATGCTTAAGTGAGTTGGTCTTGAGATTTGATTGTAAAGGATGTAGGGAAGGTTCGTTTGAAAGAATAATGAAAGAAGATTTTTTTAAAATAACTAATATTTAATAGATATAAAGTGGAAAGAATAGAATGAATTTTTTTTTTCAGACACACATGTGGAGAGTTAGTGACATCGTTGACTTGTTAATTCATTTCTAATACTAGTATCACATATCTTTTTAAATTTCATTATGATATAGTTTATGATATATCTTTTCCATGATCACTAGGAATAATTACTTGGTTTGGTTTTTTATTTGATCACATTTCTATCAATAATTAAATTTTAATTGAATGTTAAATCATCATTAAGTAGGGAATATATCCATACATCATTTTTTTTTGAAAATGTGACTTTTCCCGGAAGTTAAAATATTTAGGTGTGGGAGTGTGATTACATAAAAATTAAATTATTTAATTTTTTTCATTGATAAAAAGGTTTAATTCACTTGTTTTGATATTTTCATTGTAGGTATAGGTGATTTGGAGGACTCTAGTTGAAGTTGAAGAAAAATGGGCCAAACTGTGCTGGATTCCAAGAAAACATGTAGACTAAAATGCACACTACAGATAATCCTTGTATCCAATAAGGCTATTTTTTTAGGATAATACAAAATTAATTCTTCTACAACTCCTTTGAATACACTCAATCAAAATTCATCCATCATAGTGACCAACTAAACTAATCTATCAAAGAAAAATAATCTACTCAAAGTCAAAATTTTGGCTCTTTATTTTAAAAACATTCCCCATTTTGTAAATCTAGTGGATTCAAAAATTGGAATGAAGATATTCAAGATGTGGAGAAATAAATGAAGTGATATAAGGATTTATACCCACCCAAAACCATGGGCCAAGTGGAATTTAAAAATCTTGTTACTCAAAACCATCTCCCATTTTGGCTATAAAAGGTAACCTTGGGCACCGCATTTTCATGCTTGACCAAGAAGAAAATATCTACTATTTTGGAGACCTAAAGGGTTAATATCCTCATTCTATAAGTTTTTCAAGCCCCTATCCTCCTAGGTATATTAAGTTTGAAGTCAAATTTCCACACTTGATTCCTTATCCTCTCGATGGTGGGATAAACATTGGGTGATCATTATGAGGGAGCTACACACTTGAAGAGGGAGTTTTATCACATAATTCTCTACTATTTTGGTGTATATTGTTGTTTTTAATTGTTATTTTAGATGAATATTAACTTTTTTTATTCATTTAATTAAAATAATTTTTATTTCATAACTGTTCGGTGTGTAATTTTTCGTGTGCGACTTGTGCTGTTCCAAATAGACAACATAAAATTCCTCTTCTTTTCCAAACATTATATATTTTAGTGTGCCTTGAAAACCCTTTAATCATGTTAATAGGATATAACTTGACTAAAAATTTTTTATGTCAAGTTTTAGTCTTATGTTCATCATTTTAGATTCTTTTGTGTACCCAATATCTTGGTTAACCCTTAACCAAATGGTTACACTAGAACATAATAATCAATTAATAACAAGTAACTTTTCAAGAAGTGTAGTAATTTCACAATTATCACATACTTATCATATATTTTTCAAAATAAACTTGTTTTTAAATTATTAAAATCATTAAAACAAGTCATTTTATTTTCAAAACTGTTTTTAAAACCACCCCCTCTTCTGCTTTTATTAACGATACACACTTTAAACCTCCAACACTCCTTGAGAGATAAACTAAGGTATACCGTATTCTATAAATAAACTTTAAAAACATAATCAACTTGACGTGTCACAACAAAACAGTAAAAATTCAACATAAAATATTAAATTAAGTAACCTAAATATACTAAAATTTTATTATTATAATGGAATCACTATTTTACACTCTCTATTCCATCAAATGAGAATTGAAAGTATCACTCTTGCGTACATGTGGACTACCGCCTGCATGTAAGGATACAATTCATTTTCCATCACCATATTTAATGTATAGTTATTATTATGTGTTTAATGATTATATATAATATTTATGATATAATTATACCTCTATAATTATAATATCATATATAACTTATTACATTTCCATCTGTTGGAAAATGATAACGTCATTCTTTCATATGTGTGGAATACCACCTCCATGAAGCCATGTGATTTATTTTTCCTTTAAACTTTAGATGGATGGTAATATAGATATAATTAATGAATATATATGATATATATGATATAATAATGATTCTATAAATAATAATTATTATTTACCTTTCTCTCATTCCATCCATCAAGAATTGAAGACAACGTTCATGTGTATGGGTGACCTACTATCTCCATGAATGGTGTACTTCATTATTATATCCCTAAATTTTATAGAGGATATAAATATATAATGAATATATATTTTTTTTATATCATGAATATAATTATGTATATTATATAACCATGATCAAATTACAAGGATGGGGACTTCCAAACTGAAACATGTATGAGAAACGAAGCAGCTATCACATGGAACAATGATTTTAATAACAAATTTTTAATAAACGGTTGATAAGATGTTATAATTAAATCAGATATGGTATGATATATATATATATATATATATGATTTTGGTTTTGGAATAAAATTATAATAAATATATATTTATTATACATGACGTTTAAACACATATAAAGAAAGATAAGACTTTAGATAATATATTTATACTTCAATCCCATTTTATTCAGGGTTGTTTATACTTGAATTTATATTGAGAAGAATATTTTATCCTTATATGATAAATCCTTTTAATTTTATTTTAATTTTTATATTTCTATAATTTTTATGTTTTAGTACCATTTACCTCTCTTTGGTACCCAAAATGGTTTAAAAAAATTATTTTTCATAAAACATGACCTTATTTATCGTATTTCGGTCAAAAAAACTTTTTATTCCATATCCATGTTTTATAAAATGTTTCTTAGAATGTTTTTAGATAATATCTAATTAATTTAAAATAAAATTTTATCCATATTTTACTTTTTTCAAAAAGGTCAAAAAATTATATTAGTATCATTTTCTAAACGAGGTACTTTTTACAAAAGGTGTGAATTGAATATTTTTTTAACGGTTACACCATAAATGAAATTTCCCACTATCATGATTTCTCAATGATTTGAAGCTTTTGTTACAATTTTCCAAGATTATTTTCAATAAAAACGTTTTCCATAATATCTTATAAATATTTTTATTTTAAATATGTGATTTCAGAATGAAAAAGATATTTTACTCCAAAAATATTAGAGTGATATTTTAATGATATTTTTCATCTATGATAACATCCTTTACTAGGGATATGATCCAATAGTACCATCTATACAATTTATCTCGTTTTTTATGATTAAGATGATAATATTTGAATGAAACTGATTTATTTTCTATGGGTTATGTTATGATGAAATGAGAAAATGTTTATGAAACCTACATCATTTTCCACAGGTTATGCTACAATGATACATGAAATGTTTTATCATCTTGTGAAACACATATGAATAGTTTTCATTATGTGATGAGTGGGTCAAAAATTATATATCCCTAATATGAATTTGGTAAATCTTTATATCTCATGAGATAATTATGGGAAATGAGTTGATGTTCTTGATCCACCATGGGAAATAGGTTGGGATTCTTAATCCACTATAGGAATCTTTTAATGATTCATGATCAATTATGATATGGGAAAAATGTTGATGCATGATCTACTATGATTTGATGGTATCATTAGTTAAAATTAACATATGAAATGGTTTCTATAAATATTATGGTTCCATACTTTTATGAAATTTTCTTATGATTTTGATATTAAATTATGGTTCATGATTGATTTATGATGATTCCTCACTGTTATGATTCAAGTATTTTTAAATGATAAAGTTTTAATCCATAAATCTTGATTATCATCTATAATAGATTGGGTATGAACTTTTTATGTTATGGCTGTGATCTTATACCCTTATGCTAATATTATTCTTACAACATCAGTCAATATCTCCCATGTTTACCCTTACTGAGAATTTGATATCACCCTTTCTTATGTTTCCATTCCTATCATTATGAAGAAATGTTTAAGTAGGGTATGATATTAATGGTATAAATTAAGAATAAAATTATGAGTGATGGTGAATAATGTACCTAAATAATATGCTTTTGTATATAGTCTCTAAAGGCACTAAGCCTTTTTGGTTTTGGAATGGATCAATATGTCATTTATTGAATATTCTTCTAAAAGGATGTAAAATTTATGTATGAAACGATTGGGACACATTAGTTGGTACCATAGTAGGGTTTTGTAAATATTTGGAGATTAAGGTCTAAAAACATTGGTGAAAAACCTAGAGATAAGTCTAATAATATTAGTACATTCTAATGTTTTGGCAATGATCATGGATAAACTAGGTTAAAAATAAGGTGTTAAAAATTGAAAATAAGATTTCATGATTTAGGCATCCTATAATTAATTTTTCATGATTATATGATTTTTTACTATAAGGCTTGATACTCATGATAACCATTTTGGTTTTAGTAAAGGAATGAAGATAGATTGATTACATTAAAGTGGTGATAAGAATAATCAAATGTTGAATTATCTTATTTTATATTAGTCACATGAATTCCTTTATATCATGAAAAGTATTTAATAATGTTAATTCCTGTCCTCAATGATTAGATGTTGAGTTCATGGTGAATAATACTAATGGTATGATGGTTACACCTCAAGTATATAGTATATATCTAATTGAATTTTCCAGGAACGTGCTTGATAAAAATATTATGATACTCCCTTTAGTTGAATTTGATGTGATCTTAGGCATGGATTGGATTTTTTTATTGGGATTACATATCAATTTACAAGGAAGGGAAGTCACATTTTATATTTTGAATAAATATATGATCATGTGTCAGTGTAAGGATAAGTACAAACTTACAATGGAAGTTAATTCTATCTTGTGGGTTTTAATTCCTATCCATAAAGGGAATGTATCTTATATGGTTGTGAAAAAACTCAACATTGAGGATATGACTACTATACAGAATCTTGTTGATGTATTTATATAATATTTTCATAGTATTCATCTAAATTGTAAATTTGAGTTCTCAATAGAACTCTTACCTAGTGCTATACCTATTTTAAATACTCCATATAGAATGGACCCAATTGATTTGTAGGAATTAAAGAAGAAACTCCAAGAGAATATTGATTAGGGATTCATAATACCTAATGAATCACCATAGGGTGAACCAATTCTTTTTATTAAGAAGAAATATGGATCAATGTGTATTTTTGTTGATTATCATGAACTTAATAAAATAATTATCAAGAATTAGTATCCTCTACCCAACATCGATGATTTGTTTGATCAATTACGAGGATATTAATAATTTTATAAGATTTAAATTTATCATGGATATCATTAATTGAGGGTTAAGAAGGAAGATATACCCAATATAGCCTTCTATATGAGGTATGTGTATTATGAATTTATAGTGATTCCATTTGGACTTGCTAATTCCCCTATCATCTTTATGGATTTAATTAATAAAGTCATTGGATGTTACCATTATCAGTTTGTGGTATTTTTTGTAAATGATATTATTATATATTAAATGATAAAGGAAGAGCATGAATATCATTTTAGAATTATTCTGAAGGCCTTGAGGAAGGAGAATTCGTATAAAAAATTTACCAAGTGTGAAATTTGGATTCAGAAAGTTTCATTCTTGGGTTACATAATATCAAGTGAAGGTATATCTGTGTATCCTTCTAAGAATAAAGTTATTAAGAAATGGACAAGACCTATCCTGGTAACTGGAGTCCATAGTTTTCTTGGGTCAGCTAGATATTATAGAAGTTTTTTGGAATATTTCTCACAAAAACCTAATTCACTCACCAAGTTGACTCGAAAGATGGTTAAGTTCATGTGGATAATTGAATGTGAAGAAAATTTCAAGGAGTTTAAGAGAATGTAGGTTTGTAAACCTATAATCACACTATGATATAGTGGAGAAGTGTTTTTGATCTATAGTGACGCATCAATAAAAGGATTGATATGTGTACTCATGCAGAATGATACAATTATAACATTTTCCCTCAAAAAAATTCAAGGTTCATGAGAAAAATTTTCCAACTCATTATTTGGAGTTAGCTATGATATATTTTTAAGAAATAGATAAATGTGTGATATTTATTCTGATCATAAAATTTTAAATTATATCTTCACTCATAAAAATTTGAATATATTCTAGATAAAATGTTTAGAATTGATTAAATATTACAAATGTTCAATAAATTACTACACTGGGAAGGAAATAAAGGTGGATAATGCTTTCAGTTAGAAGAACCATTCTAGTTTGTCCATAATTATCATTGAAAGAGATCCAATACTTATATATTTGTTGAATATAGAACCTAAAATCCAAAGTATAGGGTAAAAAACCTATCTTTCTTAGATAAATGTTTAACCATCCTTCCTTGTGAGGATTTAAGAGGTGTAGAGGGAAGCTGTATAACTATAGAAGATAGTGAGGAGTTTCCCTGAGTTCAACCCTAATTATTATAGATTGATAAGGTTTAGAGACCGAGTATGTGTCCCATAAATATTAGACTTGTAGAAGGAGCTGTTGGATGATGCTCATAACTTATCATTATCTATACATATTGGAATTATAAATATGTATAGGGATTTTAAAGATTATTTTGAGTGGGAAAACATGAAAAGGGATATTTCATAGTATGTGTCTTGATTCTTGGTGTGCCAGTGTTTTAGGACTAATATATAGAATTCTAAGGCGATGTTATTACCATTACCTATACAGGAATAGAAATGAGAAAACATCACCATGGATTTTTTCATCAGGCTCCCCAAAATATCCAAAGATTATAATGCTATTTGGGTTATTGTTGACCACCTTATGAAGTCAGCACACTTTATTTACATTAGACAAGACATCTATCTTGATCAAATTGATAGGTTGTACATTAAGGAATTTATAATATTTCGTGTATTTCAAAATTATATTGTATATGAGTGGGATATGAAAATTACCTTGAATTTTTGGAAAAGTAGTAAATAGACTCTGGATTCAGAGTTGTATTTCCGTACTGATTAAAATCCTCAGATAAATGGTTAGTCTAGTAGAACCATTAAAACCTTGTAAGATATGTTGAGATCTGGAATAATGGATTTCAAATGTGGTTAGGATCAATACCTTCATCTAGTTATTTTTTCCTTTAATAATAGATTTCATTCGAGCATTCAGATGGATCCTTATAAATCCCTTTGTGTAAAGAAGTGTAGAACTCCAATGCATGGGGATAAATTATAGAAAGACATCTATTAGGACCCAATCTAGATAAATAAATGGAATAGAAGGTTAAATCTATCCAGCGATACATAATATAATCTTAGAGTTTACTGAAAGGTAATACTGAAAATCATCAATAAGATATGTAGTTCGAAGTTGGTGAAAAGGTATTGAGATTTAGAAAGATGGGAAAGTTGTGCACTAAATATATTGGTCCTTTTGAGATTTTTGATCACATCGGGACAATATATTATCATTTGGAATATCCTATAAATATCTTAAGTCCACGATGTATTTTATGAATCTCTCATGAGGAAGTAGATACCTAATCCTTCACATGTACTTAACTCAGAGGTCATACCTCTAGAGAAAGATCTATCTTATGAGGAAAAAACGATGGATATTTTTGGATCATAGAGATAAATTACTATGAAAAAAGGCTACTAACCTAGTCAAAGTTTTATGGAGAAATTATAAATTAGATGAAGCTACATGGGAACCTAAGGATGCAATGAAACAAAGATATCCTCATTTATTTGTATCAAAGTGATGAAATTTCTATGATGAAATTAATTATGGGGAGGAGAGGGGGGTATAATGTAACACCTTGATATTTTTGTGATATATTTCTCTTCAAATAAATTAAATTTCTTCAATATCTTATGATACAAGCAACCCCGAGCCTAAATCAAGCATAATATAGTATACTCTTATAACGTTGCCATTAAATTGGTGGGTATGAATAGAACTATCATAATTATTAAATATATATTAAGCTCAAAATCTTTAATAATTTTTTATAAATTATAAGGAAATAATTACTCAATTTTTAATAAAGTCCATATATGATTTAAAAATACATTTTTTTCTCAAAAATGGTTTTTATGCCTTTTTTGAGTAAATAATATAATAAATTTGTTTTAATTTTAAATAATTTAGTTGAAAATTTAACTAAATTTTCTAAATCATCACGTTAAAATTATCTTAGGATGATGTTTGGAGATTTTTTTTTGAAATGATAGATTTTTCAATGAATAGTAAAAAATTCCATTTTTTTTCAAATACTCTCAGTTCTTTTCATTAAATCAAGTAATTTTAAAATAGAATTATATTTTTTTCATTTTGTCTTAAAGTTAAATATGATCCATTTTATTGATAATAATATAATTAATTCCATTTTAATTTGAAATATTTGGGATTTTTATATATGTTAATTTTTATTCTTAAAAACACATTTATCTAAAAACTGTTTTCCCTTGAACTTTACACATTTATATTAAAATTATTTCCTTCCACTTATCGGAATTGAATATTAAAAAATGTATACCATATTTTAATCATGAGGTTAATTTTTTTTAAATAGGTCCCTTTTATCTTTGGTCATTAAGAATTGTATCCTTGGAAAATGTTTGTTACCTCAGTAAGGGTCAAATGGGTAAAACAGGGTTAAAACCATGAGATAAGGTCTCAAAATCAACCCAAAATATGAAATTATTTCATTTTAGTGGATAAATTATAACTTATACATCCCAAATTCTAATACATGTAATTTTTCTTCTATTTTAAATGCTTACACATCGCCGGTACAGTGCTTGTACAAGCAGTAGAAAAATCTTGTAAATGATTTGAAAAGATCTAAAAGTAATATTTTTTGTGTGAGTTATAACTCCCAAAAAATTTTATAGTTGAATAAAATATATTATTGATGTTTTAAAGGTTTATATTCAAATTAAATTACTATCTTGATGTATTTAAAGTTAAATTAAGTGAATAGTGTAAAAAATTACATTAATGACATTTTATAAAAAATAGTATTTTATTAAATTATTTAAAAACCATAAAAATCTTAAAAGAGTAAAAGTATGATTATAAATTGTCTAAAATTTCAATTATTTTCAATTTATGATCCAATTTTCACCTTATAAGTAAAATTATTACCCTTTATGATTAAAAAATTTGTTACTATAGTTTTGGTTAAAATTGGTAAACGAAGGGGTTAAACCAAAAGATAAGATTTAAAATTACATAAAATCCAATATAAATTTAATTGGATGATGATATTTTGACAATATACTTTTTTTATTAGAATTAATTTCTTGTTTGAATAATTATACATAATAAATTTATTAGTTATATTTAAATATTTTAAGTAATTCCAAGTGTGTCCTTTCCCTTCCTTATAAAAGGACACCCCATATTTATTTTATTTACTCATATTTGAGCCATATATCTCACCCAAAACATACCCATTTATCTTCCTAACTTCCTTATCCATGAATTATAGTTTTTATTCTTATTAAAAGATAATTCCTAGGGTCCTTAACAAGGGATTTAAGGGATGCCTACAAAAGAAGAGGTAATTTTATTACCCGATATCATTTAAATTATTTAATCTTATACCTTATATAACAATTTAGTATTCATAATAAAATAATAAACTCAGTATCCTAAATATATTAAAATATTTTTATGATCATTTAATCACCATTATCCACTCTCTATTCCATTAAATGAGAAGTGAAAGTATCATTTGTGTGTACGTGTGGACTACCACCACCACATATCTATATGAATCATTTCCCATAAACTACATTTAGTAGTACAACCAATCATAGAAATTGAATAATATACCCATAAAATTCAAATAATCTCATAAGATAAAATTAACTAGTTAACTCCATTCCTTTACGCAATGCATTGGAGAGCTATATCGGGCTCACCCGTCATCATGATCTACATCAGGATCACCCATCATCCTGATCTATATCGCCTCACCCATCATAATAAAAAATTCCAAAGATCCATAACATAATCATAACATATTAAATCTTTCATTTCCATCACCATACTCATAAAAATATTCCTTCCACCCATAATAAAAACATTTCTAGATATCTAAATATCATTTCATTTAAAAACCCTTTTTGAAAATACATAGAACAATGGGAAGGGGGTTTTTATTTTAAGAAAACATATAATATTTTAAAGTAAGAAGAACATAAAATAATGGTTATGGTTTTGGGTAAAATAGTTGGCATCATATACATTAAAATAGAATATTCATGTTTTCCTTTTTTTCTAAATCATTCTATATAAAATACATAAAATAATTCCATAAAAACTTTGGAAAGAAAGTCAAAAGTAGCATAAAATGTACTTTTCAATTAATTTATGTACATAAAAATACATCTATAAAAGTATTTTAAGAATATGGACATGGAATAAGAATATTTAGAAAATAATTATTTAAAATATTTAAAATGAGGTTTTTAATGATAATTGTCCCTTAACTTAAGTCTGACTCATCACATGTGTTCTTTATCTTATTGAATAATAAAATTATATTAATTATTTACTTGATTAATAATTTTTTTTAAATTTATTAATACTTTTAATTTATTTATTACCATGTTATATTTAATTACTTAATAAATTAAATTTACACCAAACGCTTTGATGACATTTGTCTCATAGGTCAAAAATGACTTTGGTAGGTTTACTATAGTCAAAGAGATCATTATTCCATAATCAATAGAATAATAACAATGAAATAATTATCAATTTTATACCTTAATTATACTTTTAAAAATAACCATAAATGATGGTTTTTGAAAAATGAATTATGTTACAATCATAGAGATGGTTGGCCGTACATACAAATGAGTAACACTTTAACTTCTTAAAGAACACAAGGAAAGAAGGAAATTATAATTATATATTTAAAAAATTATGATTATATCATAAATATCATGTTATATCTTTAAATTCATTTATATATACCATCCATTTGATTTGATGATGAAAAAATGAATCGCATCACCTTATGGAGGTGGTAATCCAAACATACACATGAACAACGTTATCACTTTAAAGGGATGGAAAGTAAGAAAATATATGATATATTATATTTATAGAATTATAAATAATTCATTGATAACATATTTATATATTAAGTCTATAATTATATCTGTCTTTGAATTATGATGATGGAAAATGAATTACATCGGTTTGTGAGGCAACAATCTTCTATACACACAAATGATGGTTTCATTTCCCATTTGTTGGAAGAGGAGATCGATATGGTTATTTCATTAAAATAATAACATATCAGTATATGGAAGATACTAATTTTATTATTTCATTATGTTTTAATAAAATTTTAAGGATTTATAATATGAAATAAAATGAAAATGCTAAGTTAAGAATTATACCACTTCTTTAGAAAAATTATTTAGGTTTATTACTAAAGACATCCTAGGTTGTTTTTGTGATAAAAAAGGACTCTAGGATGTAGGTAGGTATGTTAATTTTTTTAGCAGTTATAGGCCTAACTAATATGTTTTTAAAGTGTACAGAGGAGAGGAAAGTGGGTGTCTTTTTATAAGTGGGTGATAGGATACACCTGGAATATTTAAAAAGTTTAAAATATATTAATTTATTACTCAAGACAAATGGATAAAAAATAGACCATTTAAAAATATGAGATGATATATTTTCTAAATATGTTCATAAAAAATGATTGATACAATTTATTATGTCATTTTAACCCTTATATATTTAGTTTAAACCCACAGTGAACCTGTTTTAACTTTAACCATGGTAACATATTTTTACTCTTTTTACTGTTCATTATTAAGAAAAATCAAGTTAAAAAAATACCAAATATTAATTATTCTAATTAATAATATTGAATTAATTTTATAAAATTATATTCATATAATTTGAATAATTTAATTTAAAATTAAACCCGCAAAACACGATGACAAATTGTTTTTTAGAAAAATACCTTTTTAAGTATAAAAATGTTTTATACCAAATTAATGTATAATTTTGATTCCAATAAAATTTATTGGATTATTTTTAATAAAAATAAACTAATAATATTTTAAAGCTAATAAAAAAATAAACTGAATTTGTAAATACCTTAAAATAAAATATATGTTTCAATGAAAATTAGTATTTTTCACCCCTCATTGAAAAATAAAACTTTTTTTGAAAATTATCAAAAATCCAAACAATTTTTTTAACACGGTGAATTAAAAAATAAATTTCATTTTTTAGAATTTAAATTCTATAATCTGTAAATAAATATTTTAAATAAAACCATATAATATATGAAAACCCAATTTGGTTCGAAATAATGCCTTTTTCTTTTTGACTAAAAAACTACATAATATTATTTTAATAAATATAACTCTATAAAATCCAATTAATAAATATTAATAAGGAATGAAAATTATTTCTCTTAACATTACCTGGGTTGTTAAATTTATCTCCTCTATTATAAGGGATTCTAAATCTTTTCCTCTTGGTTGGGTGCTGACACTAGTGTTGAGTTTTTCCATTATATTAATTTTTGAAATTGTTTTGTATTATAATTAAATTTTAAAATTTTATTTTAATATAAGTATCTATCTATCTCCCACCACCATATTATATTAATTGTGTTCCTTTAATTTAATTATTTTTATCTATCATTGGATAACTTACTTTGGTGTTGATCTCAGAGGGTGTAAACAAGTGAATTATGCTTGAGTTTTGAATATTTGTATCTAACCTTTTGTTTTCTCATTTAAAATTTCATTAGTGTGTAGTCAAACTAGTTATATGTGTAAATGTACCTCTTTAACCTATGCTATATTCTTCTTCTAATATGTCACATCCTTTCAATTATTCCCTTTATTTTACTGTTTATCATATGATGGAGGTGGAAAGTTTAGTGGGGAGGAGTATGGAGATCTTTGACCATGTGCACTGAGGCTCTTCCCTTGGTTTAGGGATGATGTGTGTGTAGTGGGGGTTGTTGGAAAATTTAACTCCCAATTTAGTTCTCGTAACCACCACTAGTCTTAGGATGAATTTTTTCCTCACATATGAAACTTTTGTGTTTTGTCCATCACAATAGAGGAAGAGGTTGGATTGAGTGGTGAATGATATTAAGTCACTAAACACATAGAGATTAGGTTTAAGTAATATATTTTATTAGAACTATGATAGGGTATTCCTGGTGGGTCCCTCAAGGACTTACTACCTTTCCTACTTACTCCTTGTTTACATTATTATTGTATGTTTATTTTCAAATATGAATTTCATCATTTTCAAACATCGATTTTCCATTTGTTTTAAAAAATATAAAAACACCATAAACAAAATAACTAATTTGAATGGTGATCGATTAATTTCAAAGTATTCTAAATAGAGATAACCCTAGTCATCCATTGTTCTTCACTATAAAAATAAATATTATTTTTTTCACACCTTTTAGTGAGTGTGTCATACTTACCTTGAAATATTTCCATGATTTACATTACTTATATTGTATCCATATTTAAAGAGTGAGCATGTGGTGAGATGGATTATAGATAAAATGGGATAGAATATGAGTCAGTTTCACTATTTATTGATGAAAATGTAGTATGATTCTTCCACATTAACATGATAGTTTTTAGAGAAAAACCTACTAATTATACTTATATTACAACCTATACTTTAATATGAAATTTTTATATATTTATAGAATGGTGTGGGAGATTGATATGGACCATACTAGCTCATTATTTTGGTGGTGAATGAATGTTGGATGAGTTTATGTTCTTAGGAGTTACATTACCCCCTTAGTATTGAATTTAGAGATATTATGTTATTTTAATTTATATAAAATTGCATGAATTTTTGTTTGGTTTATTTCACATGTGGAGTTTTGTGTTGATTGATATTTTTTTTCCTTTTTTTATTAAATATGTAAAAACCTCTGATATTCAATTTCTATACCCTTAATTTTAGTTACCAACCCATGACTAATTAGAGGCAGGATTTAGGGGCTATGTTTAAATTCTCTATCGACTCGAGAGGGTATCAAGTGGTGTCAGGTCATGAAAAAGTGGTATCAAAGCTATATTTAACCTTATGATAGAGTTTTAAGTTGGAACTGGTGAGTATTTGAGTCATTTTATAGGTCAATTATACTATTAAATCTTAGAATGTGATGTTTTCTAGGTTGATTGGTTAGGACATAGAAGGCCCCTGAGATTAAATACAAGGACCTTGATAATCAATTGAAAATTATTTAGTAATAGTGTATTGGTTGTGGGGTAGAGACCTAAACATGGAACATGGACCATACTTATTTGATTTTGTGTTTTTATTTGGAAATTTTTAGGTAAATTAAAATGATTTCAATTAATAGACTTTTAATTAACTCTATATCCAAGGATTAAGAAATGTTTTTTCATTTTTATACATGGCTAGTGGAAAATAAACCCATGTACTTCTGAATAATTAGGTACAATAGGATGCTCTATATAATCATAGATGAGTTAAAATTGGAGAGGATTATTCATAGATAATAACATTGTATAAGTTTCAATGGTAGGATTTTCTATGATATGATGGATCTGTTTCTAATAATGAGGCATGAATTTGTAGTGATGGGGCCTTAATATTGATTATTTTAAAGTATATAATATTACTTGAGATAATTTAATAATCTATTTATGGAAAAAATTACATCCTTGATGTTAGAGGCATTATGATAACAACTGATTCTTTTTATATAATAATGTAACTCAATTCTATGGGAGTTTTGTGTGAGTTTCATGAACCTCCTCCACCATTATATAGATATTTTATAAGACAATGAGTTATAATTGAAACATTTATAGGTGTAACATACCAAGTAAGTAATGAATAATAGATATTTTTATCTATGTCTATTAATGAATTAGATAGTGTTTTAGAGGCTTAAAAGGAAAATGAATCCAATCTTAAGCATGAAATACACTAATATTTTTAAAAGATTGTTTTACTGCCTTTTGATGACAAACCATTTTTAAATCCATATTTTTACAATTTTATAAGCTATGTTTGTCAAAATAAACTTATTCTTTATTATTGGGACATCAAAATTTACTTTGTGTGATTTTTTGGTATTTTTTCGATAAAGTTCATTTTTAATGAATAGTGAAAAATGTTGTATTTTAATTCAAAACCTCTTTTTAATCTAATTTATTTATATGATTAGATTATCTTTTGAATTGGGTTTTAAGTGAAATTATAATATATTTTTACCATTTAATCCAATGGTGGTCATTGGAATCAATTTCACTTTGAAATTGGACTTAAACTAGTGTCAATCTTTTGATACTTATTGTTTCATAAAAACACGCTATTTGTCATGACAGTGGGAATTAATTATTAAATTAATTAATGTGACTTATATGATTTGAATTTTTTAAAATAGACATCATTTTTGAATTCAGAATATCAAATATAGCTTAGGGTGAAGTTTTGGTATTTTTTTGAAAAACTTCAATTTTTGATGAATAGTGAAACCACTAAGTGGTAGTTAAAGAAACTGAATTTTTCGTTTAAATGAAAATTTGTCACTTCTGTGATTTGATTTTCAAAAATCCGACATATATGGTTGTCATTAAGAAGTAAAATGTGGTTCAATGAGATTAAAATAATTTTTTGGTGAATAGTAACTTTTAAGTTCTTAATCGCGATTAGAGGTAATTAGTGCAGTTTAAGGTAAAAATAATGTTTTAATAATATGAGATGAGCTTGAAACATGTCCTACCCTTATTGGATGTGTCATGGCCGACCAAGAAAATCCATGGGTCAACTTGGGGACCCCATGGAGCCACTTTGGTTGGGAAATGACATAAATAACTTTTTATTTAATGTTAAAGTAAAAATGACACAAACATGAGATGTTTTACTAAAACAATTTTTAAATGGGGTTATACAAGTCATATTTTTGACTATAAATAATCATTAGAAAGATAAAAATATTTCCTACATCATGATATTTTTTTATAATTTTTAGACATTAAATAAATTAAATTATTTATGACCTCATGATGATGCAGCGATTACCTCATTAATAAAGGATTTAAATAAAACGAAAAGATAATGTAAAATATATGACCTAAACATGTCCAAAACCTATTGTATGGGTGGATTTAGAAACCTTATCACCTTACCCTCTAATGATATCAATGTGGGACCTTTTGAATCCGAAACTCATTTTAAAATAAAGTAACTTTTCTTTACTTTCCAAGAGTGCCCCTCCTCTCCTCTTATAAAAGGCCCCCACCTCTACCTCCTTACCCACACTTCCAAAGACTTTGGCTCGGCCAACATCTGCCCATTTTGTCTCTCCACTTCCCTCTTTTACTCCTTGAAGCCTCACTTTCGGCAGAAGTATTCCCAAGGAAGCCTTTGGGCTCAAATCTAAGAGAGTTACCTGATTTTAAGGTAATGTCTTCACTTGAGTCCTTTTGTTTTATTTTGCTTCTCCAACCCCCTAAACTATTTTTATTCATTTCTTTTGTAACAAATGCAGTATCTTAAATATTCTAGGATGTTTTTATAAGAAGTATTTGAGCTAAACGTACACACACCTACATCTAATGGTTAAAGAACATACTGTTTCCGTGGATGGCGAATTGCTGCCTCCCGAAACGATGATTGTTCAACATTATTTTAACACATTAAAAGGTGGCCATTAAGATGAAAATATATTTATATATGATATATAATATGTTTCTGTTTTCCTTAAGCTTATGTATTTTTCATTTTGGGCATACCTTTATGGTTTCCATTATGGGTAAACGCGATATCTTCATTTAAGGAAGTGCGGACTACCGCCCCCTCAAAGTGATTTGATTCGTTAATACCATATATGGGATGTATAAAGGATGGAGTCATGATATTATATATGATGTTATACTGGAATTATAATATAACTTTATATCATTATTATTTATTTCCATTAAAGTATGAGATAGAAATGAAAGTAGCGTTCATGCGTACGTACGGCTTACCGTCTCCATGAACGATGCATTTCATTTCTTATCCCCAAATATAATGTACTATTATAAGTACATATATATAATGGATATATATGATGTATGTTACATCTAAATGATTAATATAATTCTGGAATTAAAATACACATACCTCTCATTTAGTTTTAATTCCATTAATATGACATAGAAATGAAAGTAGCGTTCATGCGTACGTACGACTTACCGTCTCCATGAACGGTGCATTTCATTTCTTACCTATAAATGATTATGTGATATTATAAATACATGTATATGCTAGATATATATGATATATATGATATCCAAATCAGGAATGTCATTCTGGATATAAAGAACCTTTGACCACACGAACAACATGTAATTGTAAGAAGTCCACTTTCGACTTAAGAACCAAATATCGACAAAACGAATATTATTAACTTAAATGATTAAATAATGTTTATAACATGGTAATAAGTGATATAAAAGGAATAATGAACTTGAAAAAGGTTCTTAAACAAGTATAAATTAACTCAAGTTTATTATTCAGGAGATTAAAGAACGATCAAGTCAAGTCAGATACGAGGTATGGGACTTCGTCTCAATCTCCTTTCATTGAGGCATATCTTGTTTTATACACAACCTTCTTTTATACGGTGTATAAAACCCTTTGAATTTTACGTTTATTCAAAAAGAATCTTTTTTATATGAAGCGTTTACTAAACGACAAAATGGAATGTTTTTGTCGTACGTATGCGGTGACAACGACTTCTCCGCCGCCGTGACCATTATTTGAGTTTCGGCTTCCTCTACAAGCCATACATTTTTTTTAAAAGAAAAATAAATACCATGTTTTACTTTTCTTTTATTTTGGTATTGAAAATGGTTTTCATAATGTTTTTATTATATTAATGTGTTTTATTGATATCTTGTGATTGAAATGTGGAAATGTTATGTTTCATTTATGTATGTTTTATTGATACGATTATGTTATGGTTCTTGGGCATTATTATGAAGGCGGGTGGTTCCGTGATAAACTAAGGGCAGGTGAGCCCGATATAGCTCTCCAATTCATTGGGTAACGCGAAGGAGTGAAACATTAAGGTTTCTCCAAAGAGATTTAGGGAATATACTGTGATGGGTATTCCAAACGTAACCAAGAGGGTTACTCCCTACGTAAGAATGTTATGAATGCCTCAAGTTACCTTTATGTCTTATGATTTATATGATTTATTCATGATTTGATGAGGTATGTTAAAGTGCCTATGTTTTATGGGTAAAGTATGATTTCATTCTTATGTATATATGAACTCATGTTTCCTTTCCATATTTTTATAACCCTTACTGAGATTTTTATGCTCATCCCAAGTTTTTTTGAAATGTTTTTCACAGGACAAGGGAAAGGTACATGATATGACGATAGTGTCAAGGAAGTGTCAAGAAAGAATCCATGTTTTATTTTAAATATGTTTCCATTGATGGGAAAAATGAATACTATATTTTATGTAACCACTTTGTTTAAATGTGGAATGTAATGCAAGTTTTATGTTCTAATTATCTAAAACTCTAAACCCAAAAAGATCCTCAAGGTGTAATCTTGTAATAACTCAAGATTAAGTAAGGTTTAAGGCCGGGGCCTTATAATAGGAATATTTGTGCCTAGATATTTTGTTCTAAGTCATCCTTTTTCTTGTCATCTTATACTAATGTACTAATGAAAGTTGAGGTGATTAAGAAGGATTCATTTTAAACATGATCACTTAAACAGTGAATTCATAAAAAAATATTAAAGGGAAGATTTATATATAGAGAACCTCATTTTTAGGGTAGTTAAGGTTTTTACCCATGAGGATTTTATCTCATACCTCCTTTTTCTCCATAGTTGGTAGTTCTTAAAAATTTACTAGGAAATCAAGTGTATTTTTTTATTCATGTGTTAAGATACGCCATTCGTAGTACATGTGTAAATTTTTTATTAGTAATTAGTGTAGATCTATAGAGGATATAGTGGATAGACCTCATTACTTTTAGATAGTAGAACAACGTTAGTTTTCTCTATAACATTATCAGAAGTGGCTACACCCTTAGGATTTCTGACCACCGTTGTGTGATAGAGTAGGGATATGATATCCACAAGATATTACTTATCCATAATAATTTAGGTAAATAATGGATGAGGTGAAAACTGACATCAGGGGAAATTAGGTAGAGGTGTAGGATGTGAATATTTATTTATGATAGATTTTACAACACTTGAATAACCCGAGATCATTTGAGATTATATCTAATTATATTTTACTTTAGCTTATTCATTGGATGAAATGGAGGATTTTTAAACCTTAATTTCACCTTTCATAGTATAATAATTGGTATTTATAATGGATATAATTTTTATACCCTTGGTGTTATATATGTTAGTTTAAGGTCTGTCTGGTTTGACAGATGTGTGTCAAGGGTGTGAGTTGATGATGGAGTGACATTGTTCAATTATATATTTTTTATCATTATAGATACAACCATATGATTTCATCATTAGAATGAATTTGTTTTAATTTTTATTGGGATTAATAAATTTATATTAAATTTGAGAGGTTTTCTATGATTTAGACGGTGAATGTATGATGTTTGTTGGTGACCAAGATCATTATATAGATAATATATGTTTAAATCCTCTTTTATCATAGTTGTATAGATTGATGTTGAGATCTTATAAGGTATGGTTGGATTATTTTTTTGAGAGTTGAGTAATTTTTTGATTTTTTCCATGAATATTTCATAACATTGACCCTCAACATGATATTGAGTTTAAAATATAGTTACAATGCAACATTTTCCTAATTTCCATACCCCTTATAGGATTGTAACACCTTGAGATTTTAGATTTTTTTCAAATTAATTTAATGTTTTTAATATGTTTCATTATACACAACACTAAGTTTAGCTCAAGTTATATGAAACAATGAGTTTGTCTTAATTTACATGAAACACCAAGCTTACCTTGCATTATACTCAACACAGTGTTTAAACCAAACATGACATTTTATTAAAATATTATTATTTAATATGATAGCTATCACCTAGGTGATGGAATGATGATTATGAAAGAAATTAAATAAATTATGAAAATATGGTTTAAAAATGTATATATAATGAATTCTTTGATGAAAAATTTATTATAAATGAAAATAGAAAACCTTTTGAAAATAAACTGAAATATTTTTTTCTTCTAAAAAACAGTTTTATCAGCATAAGTGTGTTTTACATAAATAAATTAAATAAATCAATTTTTGTGAATAATGTTAATGAAATTTATATATTATATATTCAATATAAAATTTAACTTTTTTTTTATTTTTTTTCTATACAATAGATAAGAATAAATCCAATTTGACACTTAAAACAATATTTTTTTTTCTAAAAAGTGGATTTGTTGCCTTTGATGAACTTATTTTTAAGATTAAATTAAAATAATCTTATAAAATTTATTTTTTGAAATAAAATTAATTTTTTAAATTATAATTTCAAAATTATCTTAGGGTGAATTTTTTGGATTTTTCCGAATAGTTTCATTGTTTGATGAATTGTGAAAATATTGAATTTTAATGGAAAGATACCTTTTCATTTAATTAATTTGTAAATTAAAATTATAATTTAAATTGGTTATAATGTGAAATAAAATAAATTAAAAATAAATTAATCCAATTTTGGTCATTTGAATCAATTTCATATTGAATTTTTATATAAAAACATTTCAAACTTTTGAACATTTTGTCTTTAATAACCCACATTCTCATCACATTTGTGGGATTATTTTTAAATTAAAATTTTCTAATTATGTGAATTGAAATTTTAAAAATGGATTAAATATTTTTATTTATCATTATTTATATAATATAATAATTTCAACTTAAATTTTTACCAAAATGAATAGTAAAAATAGTAAAAATTATTTTCCACGGTTATAAAAAAATGGTTTTACTGGGGGTTAAACTACAATTATAAGGGTGAAAAATTACCCAAAACTTTCCAAATCCTATTTTTTAGAAAACTTTAGAACTTATTAATTCTATTATCAGTAAATTTATATTATTGGATCCTTGTGACATGAAGAAAACATAGATGGAATTCTCTATTTCAAAAAATTACAAGCGTGCACCCCCTAGCCTCTATTCTTAACACCTTTATAACATTTTTTTCTTCATAAAATACTTACCCAAATCACTTAAAAAATCCCCCAATATCATCATATAACCATTATATAGGATATAAATCCAACATAGGAAGCATTTTAGTGCATACCTAAGAAGTGGTAATGCTAATCAATGAGCGTTTTTTTATTTCTTCATCCACCTCCTTCAATTATTATTATACCATGATGATATAATAAACTCAATATCTTTCATAAAATTATATATTTTTTTATGTTAATTTAATTACCCACACTTATCTCCACTTCCATCAAACGGGTTATGAATCCATCATTTGTGTGTACGACAGACTACCACCTCACGAACCAATGTCATTCATTTTTCCATTAACACCTGTCATAATTGGGCATGATGAAGGATATGAAGTATATATATGATATTTATAAAATTATTCTACCTTTTTATTAATTATATAATATATAATTTTTTTACTTTCCATTCCATGAGGTACATAATAATTTCATTCGTGTGTATGAAGGACTACCGCCTCACGAAGTGATGCGATTCATTTTCATTAACGATTTACATGGAAGATAATAAAGATAAGTATATATATGATATAAATGAAATAATTATGATATTTATAACATATTTATCATTATTAAAGGATAATATATCATTTTATTTCTTTATTTTTTCACTCATGGAATATGATAATATCATTTGTGAATGTGTGGACTACCTGCTTCACGAAGTGATGTGACTCTCTCTTTTCATCAACACAACACATGGTTGATATTTATAGGTATATTTGAAGAAATAATATGTTATTTGTGATATTATGATCATTTTTAAATACAATTTTTTACTTAAATTATTTTCATAATGATTGTTGTGAGATGGAAATGTTACTCATGCATAAGTACGACCTACCATCTCAATGATCATAACATACTTCATTTCTCAAAAACTATCTTCCATGATTGGTCTTAATAGTATAATTGATGTATAAATATGAAAAATATTTAATTATTATTATTCTATATATAATTTAACCATGACTAAGAGCACTAAAAATAACAAATCAAAACATATACTAAAAATAAAGCGGTTATTACCTGAAACATAACTTTAACATGAAATTGTTAATAAACAGGTAATGAAAGGGAAAAAGTAAATTATAAATGGAACGATATATATTTTTATTGTTTTTAATATATTTATAAAAAACTTATATTTATTATACATGAGTTTTGAACATTTACTAAGGATGTCAAGACTTAAGGTAAGATATTTATAGTCTCTCTTTTATTTTTGGAAGACATACAAAAATTCACCACTTGTTTCATTTATATAGTGAATATAATGAAAATTTGACATTTTATATCATGTATATATTAATTTTAATTATATTTAATATCTCATTAAATTTTATTATTTATTGGGGCTTATGAGTCAAAAGATTACTAAAGCGGTAAGGTATTCCCATCTCACTTTTTACTTCAATGTGACACATTCCATATTCACCACCTATTTATTTTATATGGTGTATTTAATGACCATGAATTTATTTTATGATTATTATAATTAAAGTTATTGGTATCTACATATCAATTTTTTAATCTCTACTTCATGGGGTTTATGTTTCAAAAGTTAATAAATCAATAAGGTATTTTGTCTCAATTTTCTTTCTTTGATACCTACATTATGTTATGAACCTATTTTCCCTCATGAGGTATATTTAAAAATCCTTTAACTTATAATATATTTAATTTATTTATCCTAATTAAATTTTAAGTTCCATTTTTTTATTCCTTAATGGGGATTACAATTTAAAGATACAAAAGTGTTATTGATTTTATGTTACAATCTCATCATTTATTAAGATTGTTTATAAATATGTTTAAAATGATAAAATATTTTTATCCATATCATAATAAAATCATAAATTTTATTTTCCTATGTTTATTCATGATATTTTTAAGTAATAGTAACATTTACCACTCTTTGGTACTTAGTATAATTTAGAAAATATTTTTAAGAAAATACGACTTTATTTCTTACTTCGGTTAGAAATATGTTTTCTTCCAAAACCATATTTTCTAAAAATATTTTCAAAAAAAGTTTTTTTATTATCCTATGATTTTATTATATACATTTATACCCATGTTCTATTTTTTTAAAAAAGTTTTGAAAATAATCTTCATGTCATTTTCCAAAAAAATGTCTGTTTATTTTTTACCAAAAATGTGAAAGGAATATTTGTTTTAACATGTAAAAAATTAATGAAATTTAATTTAGTACTAACAATTATTTTATTTTAATATTACATTATAATTTTTAAAGGTTATTTTCAATTAAAAATATTTTCAATTTTTTTTATGTTTTGAAAAAGTGTTTTTTCAAAGCGTAAAGGATATTTTCCTGAAGAAATGTTTTAAATGATCAATCAAAATCATTTTCCATTTAATATTATATCTATTAATATTAAAATTTCGATGATGGGGATATAATCCAAGGTTACCATTCTTATTCTTTATCTAAATGGTTTATATTGATGATATAATGATGTTTATGAAACTCATTTCTCTTCCATGGGTTATTCCATGATAAAATTCTTATGAAACCTATTTTTTTCCCATGGGTTATGATATAATGAAATGATTAAATGATTATGAAACCTTCATCTTTTACATTAGTTATGATATGATGAAATTTTTATAAAACCCATTTCATTTCACGAGTTAGGATATGATGAATATTTTGTGATCTTGTAGAAAACATTTGTATGATTCTAATTATGTGATGGGTGGGACCTATACCTACCCCAAATGAAATGGGCAATGATAAATTTTCTATGAGCCCATATGATACATGGGTGGTTCTCCCACACCCAAAAAATCCAGCACATGGGTAGTTATCCCAGTCTCAAAAAGGAGGGTACATGGGTGGTTAGCCCATGCCTGAAAAAGGGTACACGAGAGGTCATCCCAAACCCATAGTAGGTACACATATGGTTATCCCAAGCCCAACATGTTATTAATGTCTTGGTGGGTTTCCATGGCATAATATTTTATATTATTATGTGTATGCCACAAACCTATCTCTTATACCAATGTTATGCTCTTATGGATCATGTTCTTTGATTTACTTATGATTCATGTCTTATGATATACCAATATTTATTCTATGACTCAATATTATGATATTTGATATTTTGGGTATAGTTTTTAAATGTTATTCTCATGGTATCATATTATTAGGTTTATGTTATGCTTATATATCTCCCTTGTTTACTCTTACTAATCATCTGAGCTCACCATTTCTTATGTTTCCTTCCCCAAGTTATAAATAAAGGTTTTAATTAGGGTATTTATATGAAGAGTATTTAATGGGAAGATATTTCTAGGAGAAATTGAAGATATTTTAGGAATTGAGGAGATCATATAACTAGTCTCCACAAACACTAAACTATTACGATACTCAGGCAGGTGTTTTTGTAATTTAATGAATATTCATGTATGAAAATACCGGGTCTCTATAGATGGTGTTAGAGGATAATTTTAGTTTAATAATGTAAAATAGAATGAGAAAACTTTAGTGACATCCCTAGGGATATTTCCAATGACATGTATAAGGATGTCACTAAGGACAAGTTTAAGGATGGGTCAAAGTTTAGGAAAATTTCCTGGAATTTTGGTAAAGGATTGAGGAAGTGGTTTCTAAGGAATTAAATCCCTATTTAGATAATACAAGTGGATGTGGCTCTAGAAAAAAGTTACATAGGGATAATAAATCTAAAAAGGGTGCATTGAGCTAGATTCGATTGTCACCTGGTACAGAAAAATGGGAAATTTTTCACACTTGGGTAATTTTTCATGATTATCTAGTTCTATACTTGGATTAGTGTTTCTCACAGTACGATTTTGGTTTTAGTCGATGGATGGAACCAGAAGGAATCAAGTTAACATTGAATATAATATAAAATTTAGTAAATATGAGAAACCAAATTGGTTGATGATTGGAGAGATAGATATTGTGCTTACTCATGGTCACATATTAAGATATATGATTAAAAAATAAAATTTAGTGAGATTCCCAATAATCAAATAAGAGTAAGATGAACTTTTATTATAGTTCATGTGGTAATTAACACATTGGATATAATATTCAGATTCATACATATTAAGAATTTGTGAAGAATAACCTAGAGGAATATCTAAAATGTAGGGGAATATGTTATCTGTGTGGAAAAGAAGGCCACAGAGTGACAAATTGTCAAGGTGTTAAATGTCTTGTGTGTGGGGAACATGTACATTACTCAACTCAATGACATGACCCAAGAATTATCTTTTAAACCAAGGAAGGACCTATTCCATGCCAATCATTGAAGTTGAAGTATTGAAGTATTTGTATATTTGGATTCAATAATTTTATTATATGAATTTTGAAATATATAAGGATTGTTCAATATAAGTTTTTTCTTAATTATTTGAAAGAATACGTTGAATGATGTTGATGACCTAGAAAAGTGATTTAATGGCAGAGTTATATTCATGGAAAACACATTATTAAGGAAAATATAACCCTCAATATGTTCCTGATGTTGAGATAATGATATTAGGATAAATAGATGATTGATTAGGAGAAAGTAAATTCGATAGTATTGATTACCTTGGAACTGATTAATGATTTGTGGAAAAAGTGGTTTATGCTATCATTAATGGAGTTTATAACATTATTGTATTTATGAAATATATTGAATAATATGTGTTTTTATTCATGTAATGAGAAAGCATGTATGTTTTCAATAAGGTTTTATGGAAATTTAGTTTATTAACTTCTTCCAAGAGAATACATGTTAAAGGCGTTCACATGTTTAGTACGTGGAAATTGAGAGCAAATTCATGTAGTTTTTTTGATTAATGATAAGTTGATTTTTGAAATGTAGTGACCTAATCTCTAATGTTTTGGATTTTAAAATTTTGGAAGGGTTATATGATTATCTATTTATGGAATGGTTTAAGTTGAATTTTGGATGAGGTTTTAGAGATTAATGTATTATTTCACCATATGAAGATTTATGAACAACTTGTGATTTTTTTGTTTTGATAATAACTAAAGATAGATTAAATGAATTATCATTATTTATTGATCTTATAATATGTTAGTGATTCAGGAAAAATAAACTCAAATTCATTTATTAGAGTGAAATATGAAGTTGAAATTGATTAAGGAAAAAGAAAATGATGAAATTGTCCCTATAAAATAAAAATATATCAAATAAGTACATTTTCTTATGTTATTAGTCTATAAGGAAAATGAATTCCCCAACATTAGGAAAATGATCTTGAAATAAAATGTTGTCCTGTTATCATCATTTTTGATGATATTAAAGAACCTTTTAACTCTGTTTTTGTTTCTTTCTTTATGGGTTTTAACCTTCTCTTTATCATCCACTTTATTGGTATCAATATTATATATCAATATCCATCTGTATTTGGGTGTTTTATTTCTAACCTATGTCTATGTTTTCACTTCCCACCTATGTGTTCCTATTTGGAAACCTATTATGTGTTATTCTAAATGATTTTTGAAAATCCATTTTTACTTTTCAAAAGGATGTTTTATTAACCATTTTTATTATTTGGGTTTCTATGAATGTGTTTTTAAATGTTAAAAACTATATGACCGAGACGAATTTCAAGGGGGGTAGAATGTAACACCCCATGATTTTATGAAATATATATTTTTTCAAATTAATTTAATATTTTCAATATTTTTCTTTACATGCAACAGTGAGTTTAGTTTTCATTATATACAAAACTAAGTTTGTCTTTAGTTACATGCAACACTGAACTTAGCTTGCGTTACACACAACAACGAGTTTAAATGAAATGTGACATATTATTAAAACATTATTATTTAATATGATAATTATCACATAGATGATGAAATGGAGAGTATGAAAAATATTAAATCAATTATTAAAATATGGTTTATATAGGTATATATATAATTAATTATTTTGTGAACAATTAATTAGAAATGAGAATAAAAAACATTTTTTTTAAAAAAGGAAATATTTTTCTTAAAAACTATTTTATGCGTATAAGTGTGTTTTGCATCAATAAATTTAAAAAATTACTAATATAATTATATTAATTAAATTTATATATTATATATTTAATCTAAAGTTTAAAATTCACCTTTTGTGTTTTCTATACAAGATATAAGAATAAATCCAATTTTATGCTTAAAACTGTATTTTTTCTAAATAAAAGGTTTGTGTGCTTTGAAATTACTATTTTTATTAGAAAATTTTACCAATTTTTGAAAATTTATTTGAAAAAATAAAATTTATTTTGAAATTATAATTTAAAAATTATATTAGGGTTAATTTTTGGTATTTTTCTAAAAAGTTTCATTTTTGATGAATAGTGAAAAATACTTATTTTCAATTGAAAACCGCATTTAAATTTAATTTATTTATAAAGTTAAATTATATTTTAATTTGGTTTTAAAAAAATTTACTTAAATTATAAATAATATAATATAATTTAGGTAATTGATTCAATTTCATATTGAATTTTTACATAAAAACATTTCAAGCTTTTGAACATTTTCTCTTTAAAAACTCATATTCTCCTCGCGTCTGTAGGATTATTTTTAAATTAAAATTTTCCAATTATGTGAATGGAATTTCAAAAAATGGATTAAATATTTTTATTCACAATTATTTATACCATCTAATAAATTAAACTTAAATGTTAACCTAAATTAATAGTAAAAATAATAGAAATTATTTACCTCAATTAAGGTAAAAATAGTTTTCATAGGAGTTAAACTAGAAAGATAGGGGTTAACAATAACCCAAAACTTGTCCAAATTTTTATGGAAATATTTATATCTTATCCCTTATATTATAGATAATTTTATATTATTTTATCCATTGGGCATGGAAAAAAACATGGGTGGAATTCTCTATTTCAAAAAATTACAAGTGTGCCACTCACCTCACTTATAAAAGGTCACCCCTCTTTTCTATTCTCATACATTTACTCCCTTTGGGTTCTTCCAAGGCCAAACCCAATGAATTTAAAAATCCCCTAATCTCATCATATCAGCCTTCTTTTGGACATAAATCCAACCAATGAAGGATTTTTTTTAA
The DNA here is from genome assembly GCA_963277665.1 of Viscum album. NCBI lineage: Eukaryota > Viridiplantae > Streptophyta > Magnoliopsida > Santalales > Viscaceae > Viscum > Viscum album. The sequence continues at coordinate 508,250,413 of OY728141.1, read as the reverse complement.
AATCCTAAGGAAGATACCTAAAGAAGAGGTAATGTTACCAGAAAGTCTGAGAGCCAGGTGAAAGCCTGCTCCCAAAAAGATATATAAAAACATAAATAGTACAAAGAAACTCAGGATGAAGTGACCTTACATAACTTTGAATACACAACCCCATTCCTATCACTAAGGGCAAGATTACCGCAGTAGTCGGGAAGTACAAAAGACCAGCTGGAGCTTGCCTCCGTGATTGCTCTTTTGGACAGCACGTCCGCAACTTGGTTTGCTTCTCTATACACATGAGAAACCTCCAGGGAAAGCGGCTCAGCAGCCTTCAAGGCACCAATCCAAGCAGGGATCATCCTCCAAGGAACGTTCCTGGAGCGCTCCTTAAGAATCTGCACCACCACAGAAGAATCCGACTCGATCCAGAGCTTTCGCCAGCCATACCTATCGGCATACCTTATCGACTTTATCATGGCCCACAACTCAGCCTCAATTGCATGCCCGCTGCCAATATAGTAGAAGAAGCAACCTTTAATGAAGCCCCTATAGGTCCTGAACACCCCACCACATCCGGCTGGTCCAGGTGCACCAGAGGCGGCCCCGTCAACGTTAACCTTGAGCCATCCAGAGATCGGTGGGATCCATCATATATACTTCATCATCCTGGGCTGCCTTTCCCTGCCACTTACACCAAGTGTCCTTAGCAACAGAAAATCAGACATATTATTGTTCATTGAGCCAGTTTGATTCACCACGGCAAGACTAATACTCCGGTGAATCATCATAATACCCTCCTTGAAAGACGGGCAGCCCTTATTAAAGGCAATAGCGTTCCGAGCCCTCCACAGATAATCAATAGCCGAGATGGCAGCAGTGGTAAGTAGGGACTTTACCTGGTCACTGCAATCAGCCTGGAAAACCAAAGCCAGAAGTGTACTAATCGAGCAGCATGCCAAGTCACAATGGAACAAATCCTTCAGGTAAGTCCAGAATCGCCCAGCAAAGGTGCAGTGAATGAATATATGGTCTGCATTTTCATCAGCATTTAAGCAAAAGTAGCACACCGAGGCGATGTACAAACCTGTCCGCTGCAAGGCCGATTGCAGGGGTAGCCGCTGCTTCCAGATCCGCCAAATAAGAAGGGCCTCGGCTGGTGCAATAAAAGAACTCCTAGCCCCCATAACCCAAGCAGGAACTCCACATGCCGCGCCACATTGGGTCATATAAGCATCCCGGCTGGAGAAAACTCCATTCAGGGACAGTTTCCAGATCAAGATATCAGAATCAACATACTCATATGCATCAATCTCCCTCCGAAGGTGAGCTGGAATTATCGCAAGAGCCTGTGCATTGTCCTGCAAATCAGAAATCGATAGGTTCCTCAGCAGCAAAGGAACATTAATGCATTGTTCGATTGGATTATTAAGCCACTGTGTCGTCCAGCAGTTCATCTGCGAATTCTTGCAGACCAGCCACTTGGCATTTGACATAATGTAAGAGCAAGAGTTCCTTATTGATGTCCAGACAGAGGACTGCAAATACACCTTCTGTCTCTTGAGCAGCCTATCAACAAATCTTTCATTGAGGAATTCCAAAGAGGGATCACCACCAGACAAAAGTCTCCAGGTAAAATTTTGAAGCAAGGAGTCATTAAAGACCTTTGCATCCTTAACCCCCATTCCTCCCTTTGAAACTGGTTTAATACAATCAACCCATTTTACAGTGACAAGCTTCTGCTATTGTGTAGAACCAGTCCAAATAAAATTCCGGATCATGCCACAAAGACTCTTGATCAAGTTAGCTGGCCATTTATAAAGTGAGAAGGAATGGACGAACATCGAGGTGATAACCGAGTTCACAAGACAGATCCGACCTGCTTGAGACATTGTCTTCCCTTTCCATCTAGCAAGCTGATTACTGATTTTGAGTGAAATGCCCTCTAAGTGGACACGTTTCACTCTTCCCCAGAACAGGGGTAGTCCAAGATAAATAAAAGGCAGTGTCCCCCTCTTTACCCCAAGGTGACTGGCAATTCTAACTTGCTTCCCAATTCGGACACCCTCACCAAAAATCACAAAGGACTTCTTCCAATTTATGGCCTGGCCTGCAACATCTTCATAGTGATTGAAGATGACCTTAATACAAGAAATAGTCCTCCTATCATCTTTGGAAAAGAGAAGAATATCATCAGCGTAGAATAAATGAGAAGGAGTGAAACGATTCCTCCCATAGGTCATCCTTTGGTAAATCCCAGAATTGACAAGGTCATTGAGGCAGGTGCTAAGGTAGTCCTCATCCAGAGAGAAGAGCAAGCCAGATAGAGGATCACCCTGTCTAACACCTCTAGAGCATTGAAAGAATCCTCTGGGTGAACCATTGACCAGAATAGACAGGTAAGCACTTTTTAAAATGGAGTGCACCAGACCAATGAATTTAATTGAAAATCCATGCATGCTCAAAACTTTGAAAATGAAGCCCCATCTGATGGTGTCAAAGGCCTTAGAGATGTCAATCTTTAGTGCCATATTGCCATTCTTGACCTTGGTACACATAATGTTGACACACTCTGAGGCAGTAAAGTGGCAATTCTGAATGTTCCTGCCAGGCACAAAGCCAAACTGATTATGGGAAATGAGGGACTTTGCAATCTCACCAAGCCTTATAGCCAGAATTTTACTGATGACCTTTGGTATAGAATTCCCAATCGCCACAGGTCTAAAGTCCTTGATGTACAGAGAATTATCCTTCTTGGAAATTAGTGCAATAAAATTCGAATTCATCCCAAATGGCATGTAGGAGTGGTAGAAGAATCCCCTCACTACTTCAGTCACTTCCTTGTGGAGGATGTCCCAGTAAAACATGAAGAACTTATTTGAAAACCCATCCGGCCTAGCAACACTGTCCATGTTCAGAGAAAAGAGAGCATCATGCACCTCCTTTGAGGTGGGGATATCAATAAGTATTTTATTCTGTACCTCTTCCAGACTCGGATCAATGCATCTAATGATACTATCTGTGTTGTCCCCCCCTGATTCAGAGTAGAGCTTCTCAAAGTAGCCTGTCATAGACGTAGCAATATCATCCTCGGAGGTGAACGTGTTACCATCAATAGTCAAGGCTTTAAGGCTCTTTCGTACTTTTTTCTCCCTGTGCATGCAATGGAAGAGTCTTGAATTTCTGTCCCCCTCTTTCAGCCACCTAGCATTGAACTGATTCCGGAGCAAGTTTTCCTTGAGAGATAACAGCTTGTCAAGCTTAGAGGTAGCCTGGACCTCCTCCTGAGAAGGAATATCACAAAGGATATTGTCTTGTTGACACTCTAACAAGTGTGCATCAGCCGCTTTGATATCAAGCTCCATATTGGAAAAGGCCTGCTTACTCCATTCCCTAATTCTAGCTTTCATAGCCCTCAGCTTGCATTGGAGAATGTGGAGAGCACCACCTTGCACAACCTCCTTCTATGCATCAATAACCCTTTCTCTGCACCCAGGAACGACCAGCCATGCGTTATTAAATCTGAAAGGCAGAGGGACTGATCTGGAGTTGCTAAAACAGATGTCAATCAGGATAGGGTGATGGTCAGAATGCAATCTGGACAGGGTCATTCCAGATATTTCAGATCCCTCACTTTGCTCATCAATTTGGACCAGACATCTGTCAAGCCTGCTTGCCTGCCTTCCATTCAGAGTAAATCTGTTCCAGGTAAAATCAGTCCCCACAACAGGCACTTCAATCATTCTGCATTGGTCAATACAGGAGGAGAACTACCTGGCTGATGCACGGCAGAAGTTGTTCCCTGTCTTTTCCTCTGGCCGTAAAACTGTGTTAAAATCACCAAGCACAATCCACCTTCTGTCCATGTTTTCAACCATGCGCACTAGGTTACGCCATAAGTTCCTTCTCCTAACATATTGGTTAAGAGCATAAACAAAGGTGACACAGAACATAGTTGACTGAAAGCAGCAGTTCAAGGATACTGATTGCTGCTCGCTTTGAAAAGATTCAATCATAACAGAATTATGACTTAAAACCCATAAGGACTCTGTATCATTACCAGGCTGATTGGCTGCAATGAAGGAGTACCCTAAGACAGACCACTTGAAAGCCATCCAGTTGGAAAACTTCATTCTAGGCTCAGCAATTCCAATTAATATTGGTTTATTGGTCAAGATAATATTCTTCAGGGCTTTGACCGTGGGAGAGTTCCCAAGACCCTGACAATTCCAGAATAAAACCTTCATTGATGGGAGGCTTGCTGCCTAGTGCATGGACCAGCATAGCCAGGTGCTACGTCTTCCACTTTCCGATTTTCCTCCTTTGATCCATTTGGAGAAGCTTCATCCGCTTCCTGATCACCTTCATCATCATCAGACAAGGCTGCATACTGATTATCTGAATTAACTGGTTCAGTTAGGGTGGCAGGGAGTTTCCTCCTTGCAGCCTTCGAAGTATGCACTAGGGAAAACTCCTCTTCCTGCACACTTCCCTGTGCTTTACCAGTGGCCACTTCAATCTGTTCCTGATTCCCCATGGAGGCTCCAACATTCACAGCAGATGGACCGCTGTCAGCCTGAGTTCCAGATATTTTTGGTGAGTCCTGTGCACTCGATGCAGCTTGAATGCCAGGAACACTGCTATTGACCACAGTGAGATTCTCAGTTACATTTTGTGTCGCACCTTCAACAGGTGATCCATTGCCCGCCTAAATTTCGTTACCCTTTGGTGAGTCCTGTGCACTCAAATCAGCTTGAGTGCCAGAATCACTGATATTGACCACAATAAGTTGTTCATTGACATTATGGGTCACACCCTCAGCAGTTTTACACTGCTGCTCCTCATCCTTCCTGTCATTTAAAGGCTCCAGCGCGTTATGCTCATCACTGTCATCACTGGCATTCTCTGTGGGCTTCGGAAGATCATCCTTAACAGCCGCAGCCTCGACCTTCCCCTGATCCTTTCCTCTCCTTCGACAGTGTATATCATCATGGCCTTTAACATTACAGAATGAGCAGAATTTATTCCGATTACAGTCAGAAAGAATATGCCCAAAGACATGACAATTGGAACAAAACTTGGGAATCCGCTCATACCCAATATCAAGATTAAAGCTGTCATCTCTGGTGGTAAATACAACCTGTTCAACCAAGGTGCTGGCCATATCGACCTCAACCAGGATTCTGGCATAATGCCCAAAACTGGGATTATCGATCTGCTTATCAAGCCTAATAGGATTACCTACCGACGAGGCAATGTCCCAAAGTATCTGAGGGTGCCAGTAAAGCCAGCTAAGTTTGTGAATTCAGATCCATACCTGAGAAAAGGTGTTCCTGATCGAGCTTGGATCGAAATTCCGATCCCACTCATGAATCCGAAGAAACCCGGGATTGATAGAGACAGACCCCAGGCTCCAGGCGCGGCATTTGCATTCATCATTGGGAAAGACAACATGATAGAAGCCCTTCCCCATCGCTGTCATCTTCCAATCACTAAATCCCCATATTTCCGCCATCCGACTGGTAAGCTCTTGGAATTTCCATGGACGAGCGCCCTTCGGGAGAATCACCCTAGCAATTATGGAAAATTTACACAATCTGACTCGCTCCTCTACCGCGTCTTGATTTGCAGAGACATGTGCAACGCGTCCCTTCTTAATGATCCTTCCCGAATTCTCCGAATCACAGTCTAGAAAGGAGAAGCCTCCCTTCTGCCCGGCAACCTCAGCAAAGCTCTTCCCCTGGTTGGAGATGCCTTTGTTATCCAGCTGATCTCGCTTCACACAAATCCTGAATAGGTCGCAATGCCCTATCAAATCTTCATCCTTCCGTTCAGCTACCTCCTTCTCCGCGGGACCATCGTCCCCCGGCTTTCCGCTAGGGTTCCCACCGACCACTCCATCGAGAGTTGCCATCCAAGAGGTAATGTTCATCAACAAGTATTTTTGTTTTATTTCTTCTTCCACCTCCTTAAATTCTTATTATAACATGATGATAAAATAATTAAAATATATTCCATTAAATGAGATATTTTTAGGTTAATGGAATGTCCTATAATTAACTACACTTCCATCAAATGGGTTACAAAATCATCATTCGTGAGTATGGCAGACTACTGCCTTACGAACTGATGTCATTCATTTTTTCCATTACCACCTCTCACTGTTGGGTATGATGATAGATAGAAAGTATATATATGATATTTAAAAAATTATTATAGATCTTGAGTTATTATATTATATATTCATTTTTTCACTTTCCATTTCATAAGGGATATGATAACGTTGTTCGTGTGTACGACAGACTACCACCTCACAAAGTGATGTGATTCATTTTCATTAATTCTTTACATGGAAGATAATACGGATAAATATATGTGAAATACATGAAATAATTATGATATTAATGACATATTTATCATTCTAAAAGAATAATGAATACTTTTATTTATTACGTTTTCACTCACTAAAGGACAATAACATCATTCGTGCACGTGTGGATTACTGCCTCCATGAAGCGATGCGACTCTCTCTTTTTATCACCAAACCACATGGATGATATGTATAAGTATATTTAAATAAATAATATTTATTTATGATATTATGACAATTTTTTAAAGATAAAATGTTACTTAACTTATTTCCATAATGTTTGTTGAGAAACAGAAATGTTACTTATGCGTACATACGACCTACCATCTCCATGATCATAACATACTTAATTTCTTAAAACCACATTTAATTATTGGTAATAAGATTTTAATTTATGAAAAAATATTATAATTATTTCATTATAACTATTCGGGAGATATTGGAACCATGATCAGGAGGAACAAAAATAACAAATCAAAACATATATGGAAAACAATGTAATTATTACTCGAAACATGACTTTAACATGAAATTGTTAATAAATGGGTAATAAAAGAGAATAATTAAATCATACATGGTATAATATATATAAATATGGTTCTATAATATATTTACATTAAACTTATATTTATTATATAAGATGTTTAAACATCTATGAAAGAAGTCAAGACTTAAGGTAATGGATTTCTAGTTTCTCTTCTATTTGTGGGAGACATAAGAAAATTCACCACGCATTTAATTTTTGTGGTGAATATTATAAAACTTTGAAATTTTATATCATTAATATATTAATTTTTATTATATTTAATTTTTCAGTTTATTTTATTCTTTATTGTGGATTACGATTCAAAATATTACTAAAGCGGTAAGAGATTCATGTCCTATATTTTTCTTCTGTGAGACACATGTCATATTCACCACATATTTATTTTATGTAGTGTATATAATTTACATGAATTTATTTTATTATTATTCTCTTGAAATTTTTGGGATTTTCATATCCATTTTAGGATCTCTCTTTCATGGGGTTTACAGTTTAAAAGTTAACAAACCAGTAAGGTATTTTTGTCTTAATTTGCATTCTTTGAGACATACATTATGTTATAAACCTATATTATTTCATGAGGTTTATATAAATCCCATTTTATATTAAATATCATGAATTTATTTATCCTAATGATATTTAAATTCCATTTTATGTTATTCCTTCATAGGTCTTAAGATTCAAAGACACCAAAGTTGTATTTATTTTATGTTACAATCTCATCGTTTATTGGGATTGTTTATTATTATGTTTCCAATGATAAAATATTACGATATATCTCTCAAGAAACAAATAAATTTTCTTATCCTTTTATTATTCATTATATTTTCAATTAATAATACAAATTTTACACTCTTTGGTAATTAAGATAATTGAAAAATAATTTTTAAGAAAATCTGACATTATTACTCTCTTTAGTTAGAAATCCATTTCCTTTCAAAACTATATTTTCTAAAAATGTTTTTATTATTTTTTATTATCAATGATTTTATAAAATAAATTTTTACCCATGTTTTAAATTTTACAAATTTTTTTTGACAGGAATGTTATTTTCATTTTCCAAACAATTCCCATTTGGATTTTACTGAAAATGTGAAAGGAATATTTGTTTTAATGTATATGACATGAATTAAACTTTCCATTTTAATGAAAATTATTTTCATTGAATATTAATTTATAATTTTTCTAGGTTATTTTAAATGAAAAGTATTTTTAAAATGTTTTATGTTTTAAAAAAGTGTTTTCAAAACAGAAAGGATATTTTCCTCAAGATTTTTTTAAATGATTGATCAAAATTATTTTCCATCTAAAATGAGATACATTGATGTTACTTATTCCTTACTAGGGATATGATCCAAGGATACCGTTATTATTATTTCTTTTAATATCTTATGTTTATAATGACATATTGTTTATGAAATTATTATGAAACCCACTTCTTTTTCGAGGGTTTATGCTATGGTGAAATGATGAAATGATTATGAAACCTATATATTTTCCATAAGTTTTGATATAATGAAATGTTTATGAAACCAATTTCATTTTATGGGTTAAGATATGATGAATGTTTTATTATATTTTAGAACAAATATGTAATATTTTAATTATGTGAAGGGTGGGACCTAGATCTCCCTCCAATGCATTGGATAATGATAAATGTTCTATGAGCTTAGAGGGTACGTGTGCGTGTTGCCCAAGGATAAAAAGAAGGGTACATGGATGGTCAAACCAAGACCGAAAAGGAAGGTATATGGGTTGTTAGACCAAGCTAGAATAGGGTACATGGGAGGTTATCCCAAGCATGAAGCATGCACATGGGTGGTTAGCCCAAGCCTAACATGTTAAAAATGTCTTAGTGGGTATCCTTAACATAAGATTTTCTATGATTATGTGTATGCCACAAATATTTGTATTATAACAATTTCATTCTCTTAGGGATCATGTTTTATTTCCTTATCATTCATGTCTTATGATTTTACAATATTTATTCCACGAAACAATATTGTGATCTTTAAAATGCATGGTATGATTTTAAAATGTTATAATCATGTTCTAATACCTTATATTTATGTTATGCTTATGTATCTCCCTTGTTTACCCTTACTGAGCATCTGATCTCACCCTTTTTTATGTTTCATTTCCCTTGTTTATGAATAAAGGTTTTAAGTAGGGTATGTTTATGAAGAGTACTTAATGGGAAGATCTTTTTGGGATATATTGAAGATCATTCAATAATTAAGAAGATTGTGTACCTAGTCTCCAAAGACACTAAAATATTATGATCCTCAAGATTTTTTTTTGTAATGTATTTAATATTTATGTCAATGATGTAACATCCATGTATGAGAAGCATGGGTCTCTATAAGGATGAGTAATTTAGAATTTTTTAAATTTCAGATCCAAATTGATGATATATTATATATAGGATTTATTTGAACCATTTTATTTCCTTGAAGAGATCTAGTATAGTTTTTTATGAATGAATATAGTAGATTTAAATTATTTACATATTACTAGTGGTTGAAAAATTGATATGCACTCTCAGGGATTTATAACTTTTTTGATTAGTTTAAGGGATATTTCTAGTTCTTAAGGATTCATCTGTAGTCTGGATAATATTAGATGAAAGTAAATGAGGAGGAAATTTATAAAAATACCTTTATAAATTACTTTAAAAATTCCAAGTTCATAGAGGTGACCTTTAGAGTTAGAAATGAACTAATAGTCTTTATTGGACTAATGAATCCAATGATTCTTGAATTCATGTACAAGTTAATGATGGTTTTCATCAAGTACATCACAATTTATTCTAGGGAAAATGAGGAATATGTCATGAATTAAAGGACCATATTGAAAATCATCCATTATAATTAGTTGTATGAAAAGTTATTTAAGTGTAAGTTTTGGATTCCAAAAGTGAATTTACTTGGGATTTTTGTGTCTTGGTAATGGGTATATGTTGATCCTCCCCAAACTAGGGTAGTTATTTCTTAGGTAGAACCTATGAACATTTCAAAGGTTTGTAGTTTTCTTTATCTGATATGTTATTAAAGGACGTTTGTGTTTAATTTATCTCTAACCATAGTACCCTTTATTAAATTGACCAATACAAATCATGATTTTATATAGATATATGAATTTAAGATAAAATTTGAGTATTTAAAATTAAACTTTATCAGTGCTCCTATCCTTCACTTACAAAAGAAAAGATTCATGTTTGATTTTTATTATTGAAGTAACCCAAGGTGAAATAGGAGCATGAAAAATAAATAATATAAAATTTTGGTTTGTATTCTTATTAAAAACACTGAATCAAAAAAACCCTTACCAGATTTCTCATAGAATCATGTCAAGTTTAAATTATGTACGAAGAACAAAATCAAATGAAACCATAAACGGTACCTTGTTCATTTAAAATTATTGATTTTATTTGCTCACCGTTAGTGTTTCTTGGATCAATAAAACCAAACTGGGTTTCATCTAGATCATCCACACATGAAACACAACTCCTATATCCTTGATATTTGATTCTTGGGTGCTAATAGGGGAAACCAAAGATATTTATAACATCCTTTCAATAGTATGAAGAATGCCGACTCGATCGAGAAAGAGAGATCGATCCTACCTTTTTATTTAATTTTATTTTATCTATATAAGATTAATAGGAGAAGAGAGGAGACATGCTCTCTATAAATCCATATAAATGATTGATATAACTATTTATGAGGATAAAATGAGATTTTATACCTAGGTTTTAATTTCTAAAATTGTACTTATGTCCCTGGAAAGTAATAACCTTCATCTTAAACCCTTTTTCATAGTTATGACTTAATTAAACCTATCATAGATGTCCTAAATATTTTATAAAAAACTTTTTACACTTTAACATGATACATGATAATATATAAACCATTAACTTGGGTTTAAGTTACCAAAAAAATATAAAGGACCTTGAACTTGTTATGTTCGTTCAGAAATAAATTTTCTCATATTCACTTTTCTGATTAAATGACTTGTGAACACCTTGAGAAATAAATTAAAACATTATTATTTTAAACATGAATAAAATAATTTAATTATTTCACTTGTAATATTTCACACTCCGATGTTCACCGACCCTTGCACATGGATCCCACTTTATCCTATACTCCAATTCATCTGAATAGGTGGAACTTGTGGAAACACTTAGTGTGTACCCCTCTATGACCTCATCTCGATAGTAGTGATTCATACCCATTAACCAAGTGAAGTATCTAGAAACACATCATGGTCCTTATGGATATAAATAAATTCATAGCTATGACAACCTTCTATGAACACACTCCATGTAATATAATCTCTTTTTCCTACAATGTCTCATAAAGTAGGATGACCACTCTCTATAATCATCATTTGTTACTTGATTGAATCATTTACTTTATTAAATGGGATTAACTTCAATCACCATGGAAATAAATAAAAAAAAGGTACTACTATCCTGGTCAAAATATATCTATTCCTCAACTCATAAGTGAAAAATCTTATCTTAATCATTCGGCTAATTTCCTGCCACCAATGAAACACCCAATGTAAGATACCACATCACAACATCAATTACATGTTTTTTATTACAATAAAGTATATGATAAAATGGTATACATTGATAATAATCTTAATACTAGAGACATATACAGAAGTTCTTATATAGGAACAACCAATGACACCCGAAACATGTGGTGTTTCTATTGGATGGTCAGTCTTCATGATCTCCTCTACTTTAGATCACCAAGTGAAAACTTAATGAGAAGAAGTATCAATGCTTATAATCCCAAAAACTTGATAGTATGAAAACATCTATGTGCTATTAGTATGATGTATTTAGACCATATAAAATATATTTAATATTACTATCATAGTATCTCAAGGTTACCATTATAGATGGGAATTTCTATATCCTTTTAACATGACACATAATCTAAGGTCATCACCATGTAAATATTGAAAATATAAGTATCAAAACTATTATGGTAAAAAAATTCACATGTATATATATCAAAATTTATACAAAATGGTATTAAATGTGCATAAAGGAGTTGGGTGTAAGAGATCCACTCACAACAATTATAACGTTTCTCATCTTGAGTTAGACTATATATTTATGTAAGAGCAGGTAATAATATATTCTCGGTCTAAATGGTTATGTTTCTAAGAATATAATAATGTCACTCAATTTATTGAGATTACAAATAGATTATTTTCCTTAATGTTATGAAAGTACTACTTCATCAAATATTTATTTTTAGTTTTCATAGATTACAAAATCTATTAGTGAACCATCTCTCAGAGGGATCAAATTTTTTGTTAATGAAGGTGGGTGATGTTATTATAGGATTATAACTTTAGGATATCTTAAAATATAGGGAATGATAGTATAGTATATAATGTAATTAGTAGTGGGACATGTGTTAATGTTTCACAAGAGGATGAGAATTATTGGAGGATTATAAAATATATTTAATCTTTTCACCTAGATATAATGGATATTAGTGGTGGAGTTTTATAATACTGAATGATAGTTCACTATACCCTACTTAAAAAGGTGGAATAATATCATCTAGGAGAACATGAGTGAGAGTTTTCAAGATATATTACCATTCATAGAGATTCTCTTCATGGGTGAATATGAGATAATAAGTATTTAGTGTTATTTAAAGTATGTTTTTTATTTTATAGATGACACAAGATACACTACCACATGAGTTCAAGAGACCATATTTGAAAATGAATCCAATAATTTTTAAGATGTATCATACTTTAAAGATGTAATTTTGGTAGCTGAATATGAATAAGTTAGTGGTAGAGTTTATATCTTGATACCTTTATTGTGTGTAGGTTAAATTAGATAATTGAGCACCAAATGGTTTTCTATAGTCTTTTGATTTTATTCAGTGTTAATGGGAGGATATATCCAAGGTTACCTTGAACATTAGGGGGATATGATTCCATTTGGGGTGTTTTGGATCAACCTAAGAAGTTGTATTATTTATTGTCAATTAACAATTAGAGTTATGTGGATATGTTTGTGAGGCTTTATCTGAAATAGGTGGTGATGATTCATGGTCTTTTAAGGAATATAATTTATAATCAATAAAATCTCTTTACCTTGTATGTGTGTAAGAGTTTATAGTATGATTTTAGAACTCATTTATACCTTAACACAACTCTTCATCATCCAATTAATGTGAAAATGGAGTGGAAGATCAAGACATTAGAGAAAATATTTTAGGTATAAGTTCTCAAATTTACAGTTCTATTGGAAAATAATTTTCCTTTGGTTGAGTTTTATAATATTAATAACTATTAATACTTCATTGATATAACACCATTTCAGGATTATTATGGGCATCCATGTGAATCACCACTATGTTGGAATTAAATTGTAGAGTTAGTTATCATTATAATGGATTTGGTGGATAGTATTATGAATATGGTATAAGTTATTTGAGAGGGATGAAGGTTTCATAGGATTGTCAAGATTCTTGCATGGATTGATGGAGGACACCTTTAGAGTTTGTGGTTAGAGATAATGCATTCTTAACATTTTATCTTCATTGTTAAAGATATATATTAATAAGTGGTATAAAGTTTTCTATTTTATTTATTAAACATTTTTTAGATATTAGAGTTGATTGGTGATGTGGCATATAAGTTATTGCTTCTATCTTAGATGAATAAATTTAATTACGCTTTCCATGTATCACAACTTTAATAGTATATTCATGATGAATCCCATATAATTTATTAGAGTGATTTGGATATAAATGAGGATATGATGTTTACAGAATGACATGTATAGATTAAATATTTTTATGAGAATCTATTGTGAGGACGTTTCATTCTTTAGGTGCATGTCTTATAGTGGCCTATTGGTTTAGAGGATAGGATATGGGAGCAAGAGTCATAGATAAAAGTTCAATCCTAAAGTTTTTTTGATACTTGAATCTTATAATTAAGTAGATATTTATCATGAGTTTAAGTGAATGATGTTTTTAAAATTTTATATTGTATTTGAGTCAAATCAATGGAAATATTCCTATTTGAGAGGTATCTTATGCTGTAGTTAAGTTTTGGATCTTTGTTTTGTTTCATCCAAGGTTTTATTTTGATTATTAAATATGATAATCATTTGAGAGGTATCTTGTATAGAGTCTCAAGATTTCATGGTCCTATAATTTTTGTTTTTTATGTGTTTTAGATTGTTGTATAGATTTTAGAGGTGAGTTGTGTAAACGAGCTAAATTTTAGTTTCTGACATAAACTATACTGTGGTTCTGTTCTCACTACACTGTGTGATAAATGAAAATTATCTTGAAAATAATTATTTAGTTTTAATATAATTTATTATAAATTTTACCTGTATTTAGTCTAATTATTTGTTATAAATTATATATTTAATAATATTTTTATTTTAACTACATTATACATTTAAAATGTGATTTTTTTAGTTTTTATCTTAAAAATATATTTTTTTAATATTTTATCTCTTAGGATATTTGAAAAATATTTATGGTGATGAGGAAATCAAAATTAAGTTGGTGTAAATAAGTAAACAAAATTTATGAAATTGAAGAAACTATGTCATGGAAGGATTGAAAATGGAAGACAAAGATTTTAAAATTATTGGGGTAAACCATGGGGATAAAAATGTTATTATAAGGAAGATTAAATCTGGGTTTTATAAAACCAAATCATGGTTTTAATTATTACATCATGGTGTGAATATTTCAAATATAAACCATACCCAAAAATCTATTAAAACAATGTAGTTAATATATATTTAAGCTTGATTTAAAGTGATATGAAAAACACATTTTTTTACCATAACACACTATGGTTTTGATATTTTATAAGGAAAATTATGAATAATTTAAATAAATTTGAGGAGGATTTTAAGGATAATTTTATTTCTTAAATACGTTCATTTTGGTCAATTTATGTTATAAATAATGTTTGGGGATTATAAGAGAAGTTTTATAGTGGTTTAATTCCATTTGTGTCTTTTTGGAAGATTTAAAAAATTCATTGGGAAACCACCACTAGGTATATCCTTTTTTTATGGTTGTACTATATTTTTTTTATCTCATTTAATTTTAGAAACCTTTTATCACATGTGGTATAAAAATGATGTGGTTTTAAGGGTTAGTCTATGGTTATTCTACTTTAAAATTATTTTTAAGGTTTTATATCTCCAAAATATAAGGAAACATTGATATAACTTTGGGAAGATATGTAAAACATATTAAAAAAATTTTAATGTCAATTTTGATGGTATTTGAATAAAAATTGATGTAGAGAAGATATAAGAGATATATAAATATATTAGGGTGATTATTTTCTATAAAAAGAGGCCTTATCTTGGAGAAAGAGAACAACACATAAGCATCAAGAGGAAGGGAATTTAGTTTAAAGTTATGATATATTTAAGGTTGTGGTTAGAATTTATATTCAAATCTCTCTCTACCTCTGTCTATCTTCCATGTAAAACATGAATCAATTATTTGGTTATTTTGAAAAAATGTAGGAGTAAAATTCTTTAATCGAGTTTCATGATAAAGGTGTGACAACTGGGTCCAAGTGACAACACACACACCCACCTTAACACAACTATCGTGTCCAGGCCCCCCAGGTACCACCAATTGCCCCGCAGAAGTGTGGTCCCCACCCTGGGGCCCACCCATGTGCTTGAATGGATCATACGACTAATGAAAATCCCCATAGGCCAACACATTTCCTTTTCAGTGTGCTTATGTCCTTTTCAGTGTGCTTTTTCCTCACTTACACACACCCTGGGAATTCCATGTAAAACATGAATCAATTCTTTGGTTATTTTGAAAAAAATATAGGGGTGAAATTCTTGAACTGAGTTTCATGATAGAGGTGTGACAACTGTGTCCTAGTGACAGCAGAAACACCCACCTTAACATAGCTTTCGGGTCCTGGACCCCCAGGTACCACCAGTTGCCCCGCAGAAACGTGGTCCCCACCCTAGGGACAAGACAAACTAGGTCCTGGTGACATAACAAACACCCACCTTAACACAGCTGTCAGGTCCTGGCCCACCAGGTACCACCAGTTGCCCTGCAGACACGTGGTCCCCACCCTGGGGCCCACCCACGTGCCTAAATGGATCATCCGACTAATGAAAATACCCACAGGCCAACACATGTCCTTTTTAGTGTGCTTATGTCATTTTCAGTGTGATTTGTCCTCACTTACACACACCCTGGGAATTCCATGTAAAACATGAATCAATTCTTTGGTTATTTTGAAAAAATGTGGGTGTAAAATTCTTGAACTGAGTTTCATGATAAAGGTGTGACAACTGGGTCCTGATGACAGCATAAACACCCACCTTAACACAACTGTCGGGTCCTGGCCCCTAGGTACCACAAGTTTCCCCGCAGACACGTGGTCCCCACCCTGGGGCCCACCCACATGCCTGAACAGATCATCGGACTAATGACAATCCCCACAGGCCAACACATGTCCTTTTCAGTGTGCTTATGTCCTTTTCAGAGTGCTTTGTCCTCACATACACACACCCTGGGAATTCCATGTAAAACATGAACCAATTCTTTGGTTATTTTGAAAAAATGTAGGGGTACAATTCTTGAACTGAGTTTCATGATAATGGCGTGACAATTGGGTCCTGGTGATAGCACAAACACCCACCTTAACATATTTGTTGGGTCCTGGCCCCCCAGGTACCACCAGTTTCTCCACAGACACATGGTCCCCACCCTGGGGCCCACCCACGTGCCTGAACGGATCATCCGACTAATGACAATCCCCACAGGCCAACACATGTCCTTTTCAGTGTGCTTATCATATCATTTAGTCATTTAACCATTTATAATTTTGGAGTGTTACAATCACCCCCCTTTAGAGTACAACATCCTCTTTGTGGGCCATACATCTCAACCCAAGCAGTGCACCACACTTGGGTACCACCTCTGATACCAAATGTAACAACTGGGTCCTGGTGACAGCACAAACACCCCACCTGAACACAACCATCGGGTCCTGGCCCACCAGGTACCACCAGTGTGCTTTGTCCTCACTTACACACACCCTGGGAATTCCATGTAAAACATGAACCAATTCTTTGGTTATTTTGAAAAAATGTAGGGGTAAAATTATTGAACTGAGTTTCATGATAATGGTGTGACAACTGGGTCCTGGTGACAGCACAAACACCCACCTTAACACAATTGTTGGGTCCTGGCCCCCCAGGTACCACCAGTTTCCCCACAGACACATGGTCTCCACCCTGGGGCCCACCCACGTGCCTGAACAGATCATCCCACTAATGACAATCCCCACAGGCCAACACATGTCCTTTTCAGTGTTCTTATCATATCATTTAGTCATTTAACCATTTATAATTCTGGAGTGTTACAATCACCCCCTTTAGAGTACAACATCCTCATTGTGGGCCATACATCTCAACCCAGGCAGTGCACCACACTTGGGTACCACCTCTGATACCAAATGTAATAACTGGGTCCTGGTGAAAGCACAAACACACCACCTTAACACAACCGTCGAGTCCTGGCCCACCAGGTACCACCAGTTGCCCCACAGACACGTGGTCCTTAACCTGGGTCCCACCCACGTGCCCGAATGGGTCATCTGACTAATGACAGTCCCCATAGGCCAACACATGTCCTTTTAAGTGTGCTTTGTCCTCACTTACACACACCCTGAGAAATTTCCCAGAAGGTCCACCATCCTGATCACTTACACACACCCTAGGAAACTTCCCAGAAGGTCACCCATCTTAATCACTACTCTAATAAAATCACGATTAACTATGTAGTTATAATCAGATAGGTTCCCGAAAAAGAAGGTGAACCTTGTTGACATGAGTCATATCATTTAGTCATTTAACCCTTTATAATTCTGGAGTGTTAAAATCACCCCCCTTAGAGCACAACATCCTCGTTGTGGGCCATACATCACAACCGAGGCAGTGCACCACACTTAAAGTTGGGCACCGCCTCTGATACCAAATGTAATAATTGGGTCCTGGTGACAACAAAAACACCCCGCCTTAACATAGCCGTCGGGTCCTGGCCCACCAGGTACCACCAGTTTCCCCACAGACACGTGGTCCCCAACCTGGGGCCCACCCACGTGCCCGAATGGGTCATCTGACTAATGATAGTCCCCATAGGCCAACACATGTCCTTTTTAGTGTTCTTTGTCCTCACTTACAAACACCCTCTGAAACTTCCCATAAGGTCCCCCATCCTTTTCACTACTCTAGGTTAAACACACTTAACTATGGAGTTCTAATGAGGTAGACTCCTAAAATGGAAGGTGCACCTTGTTGAAATGAGTCATATTTTTTAGTCATTTAACCCTTAATAATTCTGGGGTGTTACAAAAGGATTATTAAATGATTGATTTATTTTATTTTTAATGGTGATTCTTATTGGGTTTATTTATTTAATTATTCTTACATATCATTTATTATTTCTTTATATATGATCAAAATTTATTAATTAATGATTTTTTATTTAATGCATAAACTGGTTACTTGAATTTTTTTTGATCATGGAATGAGTTTTTGTATACTATGTTTAAGTACAATTTCAAATCACCAAATTGCTAAATTTATCAAATCAATTGATCATATCAAAAGAAAAATATATTAATTATAATGTAAATACTATATCAAAGGTTTACTTGGATTCAATTTTTATAAAAATAAATATCACTCATTAAAAAAATTTTGAATTTAAATTTTCTCATAACCCAGTATTTATAAAGAATTATTTTTCATTCATCATTTAAAGTTCATTTAAATACTTATTGAAATATTTTATATCACATTTTTTGACTTTAAAATTGATGTTTTTTTTCTAATGATCACTCATAACTATGAGTTTGATGTTATTCTAGAAACACATTATGCCTTATAATTCAATGATTAGAAATATAAAAATTATAAATTCCAAAACTAATTCCCACAAAGAAATAACAAATCCTCAAAAATGGTTAAAGTTTTTGAAATAATTTTTAGGGATAATTGAATTTAAAAGAAACATAGGTTTAATATATTAGAAAATTTATTTTCTTTTCTACAATTTTTTTTTTCATGATTTATGATTTTACACTATTAATTTCAAGTTAAAGAATGACTAATAAACCTGGAATAAATTTTATGAAAATGGTATAACATTCTGGAGTAAAATACTGGATCTGAGAAAGATATGAAGGGATATAAGAAATAAGTGAAGATAGATAGAGTTGATTGAGTTCTTGAAGTATATCAAGTTGTATGTGGAATAAATATAAGGTAAAGTTTATTGATGGAGTATGGTTTACCTTTAGGTGTGGGGGTACAACCAAGTATATTATTTCCTTAAGATACTATAAAAAACTATGATATAAATAAAATTATTATTAAAATGATCTTAAACTCAATTTAATTAATTGGGATACCTCATAAAGATTAAAATGTAAATTTAATAAGTTTTCTTGAACTTTGTGACACTTATCAATTCAATGGTGTTTCTTATTACACGGTAATGCTACCATTATTCAAGTTTTAATTATGAGATAAATCCAAAGAAAGAATTAAATTCTTAGAACCAAATTACATAATAACATGATATGAGATGGTAAGATGCATCTTAACAAGATTATTTTCCCCATATGAAAAGATATATCTTATCTTAAATATATTAAATTTATAATGATATACATCAGTGTCACTTTATGTTGTTTGTTATAGGTTCAATTAATTACAAATAAAGTGTCCCCATAATGTAAAATATGTTTGGGTAATCATGAAAACTTTTTATAATAGTTTTATCAGAGTTAAAATATACTTAATGCTTATAATAGAGTATTATTGATGAAAAAGCCTTCTAGAAAGATTTATATCCTCTTTGATAATATATTTTGCCATAGTTTTTAATGGAAATATGAGTATGTATAACAACAATAATGATCCAATATAGAAAATTCCAACGTTAAAATCAATGATATTTTAACAAATTTAACCACAATATTGTTAGTCATGAAATAAAGATATGGTAAGTATGACAAAGTTTCAAACAATGTTGATTTTATTCATCAAAATAACATTTAGGCATGGAGTCCATAAGAAAATAATGGATCTCAATAAAGAGGAGGGACACTGGGTTTCAAAAAAAACAAGGAATAACACTTTAAGGTCAAAGTTCAATGTAGGAAATGTTTTCAACATTTATGAAAACTACTAAAATAGTGATCAATTAGATGGTAGAGAATTCAAAGAATCAATTTACTACTATAAAAAATATAGAGAGTTAAGTTATAAAAATTGAAAATTAGTAAAAGGGGAGGCTAATAGGAGTGTTATTAGGTTACACAGAAATCAATCCAAGTGGAGAGGTGAATGATATCACCCATTAGATTGAAAAAACCTTGGATGAAAAGAATAAGTAAAAATAAAAAGTAAATTGAGAAGAATGTTATATAATAAGATCCATAACCCTATAAACCACCAGAACGATTACTAGAATGGATAAATGTGGCATAAGGGGGTAAATTTTTAAATTTTTAATAAAATTCATATTTACACTTCCTTTGTAGGTGTTTTAGAAAACATAAACACACATAAAAAGTTCTGATAAGAGTTAGTTTTAATTAAGAGGAAAATTATGAAGATGGGAAGAATACCATTTTTAGTGGAATGTTTATATATGGTGTTAAGGATTATAGTTAAAAACTAACAAGATTCAGGTAGTTTTCCAATTCTCATTAGTATTAGATCGTATGAGTTGGGAATATCTTCGTTTGATTTAGATGCGAGTGTGAAAATCCTAAAACACTAAACATTCAAAAACTTTGGATTTAGGGAGATAAAGCTCACTAAGGTTTCAATTCTTTTTGTGGATACAACGATGAGATATCTATGAGGTTTGATTAAGGATATTTTTAGCTAATGTGGATAAATTTTACTTTCAAGTAAAGTTTCTTATACTTGAGATGGATGAATAAAAAATACCCCTTATACTTGGAAGATTTTTTTATAATAGTAAGGTATTTAATTGTTGTTTAAAATGGGGATTTATGTTTGAGAGTTGGTTGTGAGAAATTCATGTTGAATATTCATACATTGATAAATAATCTTAATGAATAAAAAGAGATTTTGAGTACAAATTATAGGTTAAAAAAAGATTTTTTCTACCATAGATAGAAAGAAAAATGGATCCATTTTGTAGAAGAATTAAAAGTGAAAAATAGAAAGAATAAAATGAAAGAATATGTCTGGTTGAATGGATAAAGGATTCCATAAAAGTTTCTGTAAAAAATAGAGAAAAATAAGGGCTAAAAGGTTTATTTATTTCATGAATTAAGTTCACACTTTTTATGATTAATGAAATATTAGTGTATTGGTCCTATGGAAGTTGAGAAGGCACCACCTCATGGAAGAATAAATATTATTTCATAGAAATAAAGAATACCCACCTATTCAAAGGAGACTAAACTTAAACAATTCATTTATATGAATCAGGTAACTTATTTCCATTATTTTTATTACTTGACATGGGAAGGTTATGTTCAGATAAATTAATTCAAATAACTCTCTTATTGGAGGTAGATTGATGTTTTATTTATTTCATAGGAATTATTTTTTATAATTTTATTTTTATAATTTGTTTTATGATTTACAAATTCAATCACACTTTGTTTTTAAGATTTAGTGGAATAGAAATTGTACTTTTACTTATGTATTTTGATTTTGTAGGTCCATGATTAAGAAAAAAGAAAAATATGAGGAAGTGATAAAGAACATTATCTTTAATAGATTTGGGATTATTTTTTAAATTCATTATTATTTTATATTCCATATATTTTTTCAATTAACTTATAATTTTTAGAGTTATAAAAGTACATGCCATACTTGTATTTATTACTAATTTTTTTTGTCCATGATACACAAAGTTTCTTAGAAATACCATTCTACCTGGTTTTAAATTTAGTTTTGGATATATTTTAATGTGTATGTTTATGTTTGGATGAGTAAAGATACACTTTATTTTGTTAACTAAGGATTCATATCTGGGTAAATTAATTGATTTTTTAAATGAAAATTTTAATATTTTTTAATTAATTTTTTTTGATATAAACATTAGTTGTCAATTTTAAATGTTAAATTTCAACTTATTATTGGTTTTAGGAACTCAAAAAATTATAATGGAATTATATTATATTGAAAACTAGTTTGAAACCTTCTCTCTCATTATTATAAATATAACAAATAGTGTATAGAGGAAACTGATGGTGGGGATTGAGGTGTTAGTTTAGTATGGACTTCATGGATTATTTTTAAACACTTTTATGATCATTAAAACTTGACCTATGATATTTTTATAACTATTACAACTATTTTTAAGAAAATATCAAACATAGGTAGTTTTTTGGATGTGATATTTGTTCCCCATATAAATTAAATTGAAAAACATGGAAAAAATAAAAATATATAAAATTACGAGTTCATGTTTACAAGTATAAGTTATAAATAAATTCAAAAAATCATTACTTAAATGAATAATTTAATGTCCCATATAAAAATAAGTTTAAGTTAATTTTTTTAATGAATGTAAAATACACGGTCAATTGTTTTTCATGAAAAATAATGGTTTAAAATATGTTTTCATGAAATGTTTTAAAGTTTAAACTCTTTGCTAAGTGTTTAATTTTATTAAACATGGTGCTTAAATCTTAGATATGATGGATGTTCTTTGTGATGAAATGTACACATTTTCTTTATAACAAGAAAGAGTTTATGTGTGGGAGATTTTATAAGTGTAAAATATCATGAAAATAATTATTCAGTTTTAATCTTTTATAGTATAGTTTTAAACTTTAATTTTTATAATTTTTTAACATATATTATATATTTAATAGTACTACTATTTTAAAAGTATTTTTGTATTAACATGTTAATTTTTATTATTATTTTAGTTTTGATCCTAAAAAATCTAACTAATTTATTATATTATTTTTGAAGGAAATAATAAAATATGTCATAGTCTTGAGAAAACCATGACATGGTTGACATAGAGAAGTAAAAAATAAGGAAATTAAGGAGAGTATTTAATATATGTATTAATCATAGAAGATATGTATTTTACAATTCTTTAAGGAAAACTGCGAGAATAGAAATTTAATGCTAAGGAAGAATACATCATGTTTTTATAATACCATGTCATGGTTTAAATAATTGCACCATGGTAAGAATATTTTAAATATAAACCAAAAATGATGATTTAGGAAAATGATATGGTTATTAGAGATTCAATATTGAGTTGAAAGAGATATGAAACATAGTTTCTCATAACACATTGTTTTTTTGAAGTTTTATAAATAAAAATATAGAGAATTGGAAGTAATTTAAGGAGTATTTGAAGAATAATTTTATGGATTAAAAGTGTTAATTTTTGTTAATTTAGGACATGGATAAAGTTAGGGGACCATTAGATAAGTTTTTTAGTGATCATAATCCATTTAGTTAAATCTTGGAAGATTTAGAAAATGCTCTAGAAACTACCAAATGAAGTTTTCTATTTTCTTGTCATAAACAATTTTTTTTGTTTCTTTATGGGTTTGGTCACATATTACCAACATCGGGTACCAATATGACTTGTTTTTAAGGTATAAATAATTTTACTTATATTTCATTCAAATATGAAGGTTTGATGTCTCCAAAAGATGAGGAAACTTTGAAATAAATTTTGAAAGACATTTGGTACATCCCACTTTACTTTTAATTAAAATTTTATAGTATATGAATAAAAATTAATGGGTAGTATATATAATAGATATATAACTTTATAAGGGTGGATTTTCCATACAAAATGAGTCCTTGTCTTGTAGAATGAGAAAAACACATCAACATCAAGAGTAAGGGACTTTGGATGGAGGTTCCAGGACCATGAAGGTTATGGTAATCATTTTGATTAGGATTTTTATTTATCTCTTCTAAGTCAATCATGAATCATTTATTTAGTAATTTTAAAAATATGAATGGGTAAACTTCTTGGGTTGAGTTTTATAATGAAGGGTGATTTAATTATTAAATTATTTTGTTTTCAATCATGATTTTTTATTTGGTTTATAAATTTATTAATTCTTAAAAACACTTTATTATTTATTTATTAATGATCAAAGTATATTGATTGATAAATTTATATTTAATACCTAAAATAGTTGATTGAATTATTTCTTAATAATGGGATGATTTCTTGTATTCTATGTTTAAGTATGGTTTTTAATCCCATAATTTCTAAATGAATCAAATTAATTGATCATATAAAGATGAATTTAGTAATTAAAGAGTATATACTATACCATGAATTTTATTGGATCTAATTTTGACAATAACAAATATTATACATTAAGAAATTTCAGATTTAATTTTTTTATAACCCTTAATTTATAAAAACATATCATGTTTTTATTATTGAAAGTTATTTTAAGTATTTTTAGTTTTATTCATTTCTTTCACATAATAAATATTTCCTTTGAAATTGAAGTTTTATTATAAGGATCAATCATCTCTATGGGTTCGACGTCAGACCATCCTTATACTATGTATTAGTATTTTATGATCATAATGATTCATATTATAAATTATAAACTTGATTCTCACAAGGAATTAACAATACCTTTAGGGTGGATGATGCACATGGATTTTACTAATTTTTTGTTATATTTTAACTCATATTTTATTAGTTTATCTAACAATTTTAAGAATTTTTTGATTATTTTTATTGTTTTTTTTGAATTTTTTTTAATATTTTAGGTAATTTTATATTAATATTAATATTTTTTATTTTTATTAATTATTTATTAGTATCATATATTATTTAAAATTATATAATAATAATAATTACAGGATATTGATTAGATTGATCCATTCCTATCAACTAAAATAAGAGGTTGATGCCAATACAACAGAAAACTAAGTAATATCGGTATATACATCACCCACCACATTAAAAATATTAAAATGAATAAACTTATCATGAAAATAATAATACCAAAAGGAGTCATGATCTCTCACCACCTTCTTTTCAAGGGAATCACCCACCATGTTCGCCACCATATAGACACAAGTCACATTAACCTACATCCCCACCATATACGATAAGAAGTTTTTCCATGTATAATAAAGTTTCCATGAAACTTCGGTAGACCATTGTTTGATAAGGTAAACAAAAATCATGGAGATAGAATCAATCCTAATGTTTCACCTACCAAACATAGATGCTTGTTTCACGATATAAATCACCACCCTTATCTGAAACATAAAAGCTACGTAAGACCCAAGATAACAAGTAAAGGTGCCATTGATGAGTTTTTTCATACTATTACTTTAATATTTTAGAATAATATAAGAACTTACATTAATTAAATAGTATTGTTTATGTATTCACTCATCTTCATCACTCTCCTTTATAGTTACTCTCTCATTTTTTATAATAAATTTCTTGGGTGCAGGTCTCTTGTTCCATGAATAGAGTTATTTCTGATTATTATTATTATTATTAGACTTAGTAAGTCTATGTATATCTAATTATATCTAATAATTATATTTATATCTATAATAATAATAATTTTACTTACTATTATTATTAGTGATGGATATGTATTAAAAGAGATGAATCGTATTATACGATTCATCCATATCGTAAACCATGACATGAATATCATAGGTTATAGTCTGGATATATTATTAAATACATATGATACAAATATAATATTGTATTAATCAACCAAAGATACATGATATAAGTATGATAAATTTTTCCACATCTTCTATACAATTTTATCATTGGTTATAAACCATATAGATGATTCATTTATCAGATGACAAACAAATTAAAATTTTGGAAATGTTTATCAATTATAATACTCCAATGGGAGTATATTATGGGAAATGAATGTTGGAAAACAAACATTGGTAGATGAAATTTAATCTCTTTTATTATAAAAAAGAATTATATATAAAGGATTAGATCCTCCTATTGGGTGTGTGTAATAATTCTGTGTCACCAAGTCATAGCTCTCTTCTTCTTTATTCTTCATTTGTCTTTGAGGAGTAGGTGGTAACACACATTTGAAGTTTAAGAGGACCTCTCATAGTATAAAAAAAATTCTATTAACTGATCTAATAAAAGTGTAGGTCATAATATTTTTGTTTTCTCTATTTATCTCTATAAAAATGAATCCATCAAGATGATGATTTATATACATGAGGTATGCCAGTTTATATTATCTTATTCATGTTAATTTTTATTTGATGCTGATAGAATTGACTTTTTATTGGATTTTTTTTTACTTTCATGAGAATATAATGTTCCTACCAATCCTTTAAGTGGTATTAAAATACCTTTATTATTGGATGAACATGTTTTCATAATGATTTTATGAATAACATGTTTAGCACAATGTACTGAAGATTATATTGTAAGGTATGATATAAAGTTTCTTAATATTAATTGTTGGGTCACTATACAAATGTCTATGATATGTGATGTCTTAATAATCTATTCAATATTTTTTAGTCGAAGGGTTTGATTGTATAAATTATAACATTCAATTCATCAATATCATGGTTTTACGTGTAAACTGTAATAAGAATTACCATATGATACAACTAATATTGTAGGTTGTGAAAAATAGGGGATCATGACAAAAAGGTGATATAGAAAACATCATTAAAAATTATAGGCCATCCATGATAACACTTATCATTAACAATGATATAATTTAAAGTTAAAAATAATAACCACACTATCTACTATAAAATATGATATAGTCACAAATTGATTTTTTTTAAATTTTATGTAAAATTGCTTCTATGTTTTAAATTTTTTATATATGATAATTGTTAGGAATTATAAGTATAATATTTTATGTAAGATCCCAGTTTTTGGAAGGGTGTGTTTTCGTTATTTTTTGGTTGAATACCTTTTTTCGGGCTTCAAAGGATGTCTACTGAAAGTATGAAAGGTCTTGGGGGTGTTTTGGGGGCTCGGGGCACGAAGGAAAGGAAACTGGGAAAGACAAGCCTGGGTGCACAACCTGTGCACGGACAGGGCAAACCATGCGGCCTACCCAGGTAAACCGTGAAACCCTCTTCCTCCACACAGTAGCATGCACACTGTTTGTCAAATCGTGCGGCCAAACCGTGCGACCTCTTAAAGTTGGAAAAAATTAAGAAATTTCCACCCCAGTATTTTAAGAACCCACTCGGGATTTCCTCTCCATTCATCCCTCTTCACCCTAGGTGCGAACCAAATCACCCAAGAGCTCCAAGAGGTCGATCTCCCTCGTTTCTAAGGAGTTTTTGGTGCCGTTGGATGTGGATCGAAGCTCCAGGTAAGGCTAATCCCATCTTTGATTCTATTTTTGGTTTAGGGTTTGTATCTTCTCTCCCTCTTGTTCCAAAGCTCTAAAACCCTACCTTTTGGGTGAGTTTTAGGTTGAAGCTCCAAAGGATGGACGTATTGAGGTCTAAGGACTCGATTGAGTGTGAGTTCAACCGCGGTTTTGAGGTAGGTGGTCTACAAACGCTATCCCATAGTTTTATGGTGGATTTATGCATGTATGGATTTGATCAAGGTTTTCTTTTGATGAGATTTGATCAAATGTGATGTGTTTGGTATAAAGGATTCTTAAAAACGGTAAATGGTAACCCTCACGATCCCCATGGGATCAGTTGAGGATGACTTGACCTAATTAGGGCTATCCGTGGGATGTGTCGGCTTTTCCCGGGTTTAGGGATTGTTATTAAACAAGTGACCTTGTTGTAATAAATGGTAGATCCCTTGACTAATATGTTGGAATGATTGGTTGAACTTGGAAATAGAAGTTAGGTGATGCACCTAGACTTGGAAATAACCTAAGGGTTGTTTGAAATGGGTTGAATGGTTGATTCATGGAAATGATGAACGGGTTAAATGGGTTAATGTTTTAACTGATTAAAGACCATAACAGGATAGGTTATGGGTTTAGTGTTGGATTCTTAGTGAGATGAGCATAACACATGGGAATTGGGTAAATGGTTAAATGATGTGAAATGGTAATATGTTAATGGGTTAAGGAATAATGTGAATTCCCGTGTGGTTTGTTGTGAATGGTGGTTTTCAATGGACAATGGTACGGTGAGTTGATGGTTATTTGTATATATAATCATATGCACATGGATTGGTAGAGTGGGATATGACCTGAGGATCTATGCCCACAGGTCGAGTGAAGACTGATGCTCTGAACTCCACCCTAAATGCACGGGTTAGGAATGGGGACCGATGATCTATTCTTCTAACGGTTGTATCCACCCGGACTAAGGCTTCAAGGTGAAGATATGGTTACTATGAGGGGGTTAAAACTAGAGAGATAGGATAATGATGTGTTTACCCTCTTTCATGTGATGGTTGGCCTTAGACCCCTGTAACATAATGTATGTGATTAACCCATGGAAATGTGATGAAATGGTAAGTGATAATAATTGGTGTGAAATGAATGGTAATGGAAGTGGAAATGGATTTGGCTCTAAACTGGTTAATGGCACCTTAAATAATTACTTGGAAATTATCATTCATATTCCTCTTGCATGCACCACTTGTTCATACTGAATATTTTGTAGACACTGTTGGTGGTGGCCTACTGAGTTGTACTCACACCCTGCTCGGGCCGCCATTGGGTACCCGAGTAGACTTCATGTTTGCAGGTCAGGAGAAGGGCAAGGGTCCTTTATAGATAGTTGAGTGTACATGGGTAGCACTTGGTGAAGGATCTGAACTTGGAGTCGAAACCATTTTGGGGATTTTGGCCATTCTTCTTATTTTGGGATTTTTTTTCACTTTTTCACTTGTAGTAGGACATGACATATTTATTGTTGGAAATGCTTTTTATACATGTTCCTTGTTTGTTGATTATTGTTTCCACTATTTGTTTGTTTCTATTGTGGCTTACTCTGATAAAAGGGGGTATAGTCTCCCCACTTGACCACAAAGACCCCCGCTGCTAGTAGGCAGCCTTTGGCGTACGAGGAGGTGTGCTTAAGGTTATGTAACTACCTAGCTTGGAGCACCGGTTTAGTGGATTCCGGGTCGGGGATGTTACAAATTGGTATCAGAGGAGGTCTTTCTTCTTCTTCTCTAAGGTCTTGTTATTTGGGATAGGTTTCCAAGGGTTAAGATGTGTCGGGCCTTGGTAAATGAGCTCGTGCTTGGGAGTAGATAACCCATGTACGAGGGAAAAACCAAGTCACCCTGGGTGGGAAATGTTGTTCTTGGTTGTGTGTTGTTACAGTTGATGATATTTCCCCGTTGGGTGATGCACATGTGATTTGATGTGACTGTTTTATGATATTTGTCTCGTGGCCTTAACGGAACGAGGGTTTGCATTCATGCATCATTGTAGACACCTAGGGAGATAGGTGACATGCATTGTGTTATGCACATGCACGAGGTGGGCGTGTGAGGCAGGAAGGTAGGGTGCATCATGAATTTCATGAAACCAAGAAATAATGGGAATAATGAAATAAAACAAGTGGGTAAATGATGTTTAATGAAGTATAAGGGTTTGAAATGAAGTGTAAAATGTTCTTGTAAAATTTTGTATGATTTTGGTGGTAGTTCATGGTTGTTTGCCCCATGTGGACCATGGCCCATGGTAGGGATGGTCGGGGAGGTGATTTGAGGTGTTAATGTCATTTAATGAGTATATGAAAATGGGATATTGTAACTTTTAAAGAGCTTTTGATGAAGTCATGAAAGTTTTACGGTTTGAGTGCTAAATCTCATGCTTGGCAATGTAGAGAGATGCCACCACGACGTCGGTTTCCAGTTGGGAAACATGAGGATGTTTCTGAGAACACTCCTCCTATAGAAGAGAATGAAAATGTGGTGATCAATGAAGGTAGAGAAGACCAGTTCCAGGAGAACTTGACTCGCCTTATGCAGATGATGGATTGGGACCCAGGGTGGGTTGCACCGAGTATGTTTGAGATGACTAGGGAGTTCCAGCTACAACACCCTACGACCTTCACCGGAGAGGGTGGACCAAAGGCAGCGGAGTTCTGGTTAAAGTCTGTCTAGATGATACTGGATCATCTAGAGACCCCTGTTGAAAAGCGAGTAAAGATAACCATTTATATATTGTGGGGCCAGGCAAGGCGTTGGTGGGACATTCAAGCTTAGACCGAGAAGGCTGAGGGGATGTCGTGGGAGGTTTTCTAGGAGAAGTTTCTGGAGCATTTCTACCCAGATACTTTGAGGCAGGAGCGGGCCGTAGAGTTTATGATCCAGACTCAGGGATCACTATCGGTGATGGACTATGCTAGCCACTTCACTGATTTGAGACACTTTATCCCAATGTTAGCAGGGGATGAGACAACGATAGCAAAGCGTTTCCATGATGGGTTGAGACATGAGATCATGTCTCAAGTAAATATCTTACACTTGAAGAGGTTTGTAGAGGTGATGGATCAGGAACTCATCTATGAAGGGAACCTGAAGGGAGCTTTGAGTGGTGGGCTTGTCGTGCCAGCTGGGCGGACATGTGGTGCATCTTCCGAAGGTCGAAAGCGCCGTTTGAAAAGTTTCCAGAAAGGTGGTCAGAAGAGAGGGTAAACCTCTCAGAGTGGGAACCAGGTGTTCTGTTATCAGTGCGATAGGCCGGGGCATATGCGTGGTCAGTGTACTCGACCTCCAGTTGAGTACCGTTCATGCGGCATGATGGGGCATGTGAAAAGGTTCTGCAGGAACCCTCGGCAGGCAGGTGGGCATAATGATGAAAGGAAGGTACTGAATACGGGGAGGGGATCAGTTACCCCATATCAGGTAGGCAGTTGGATCTCCACGGGACGTATTGGAAGGGGCAGTGGACGTGGAACTCCAGGGTGAGATTGCTCACTCCATCAGGGCAGTGAGGCACGGGGTGCTCAGGCCGGAGCCTAGGGTAGAGGGGTAGGTTAGCTTCAGGTAGTTCAGTTTGCGTCTGGTGATGGAGAGGCCAGAACATCAACTGTTCAAGGTACGATCCTTGTAGCCTCTACGTTTTCTAGTGCGTTGTTTGACACATGTGCCACACACTCTTTTTTTATTCTTCTCAAATTATGGTAGTGCTGGGTTTACCTGTGGAGGGGGTGTGTGGAGTTATGTCAATTGACACCCCATTGGGGGTGTAGGTTGAGGATATCAAGCAGTGCAAGGGATGTTCCTTGGAATTTGGTGGTTATCATTTTCTGTGGGACTTGTTCATTCTCGAGATGTCAGGGTTTGAACTAATCTTGGGAATGGATTGGTTGGTGTTGTATCAGGCGCACATAGACTGTTATCGTCGTAGGGTATCATTAAGGTCGCTTGAGGGTGACGCTTATGTCCACTGTGGTGAATGGGATATTCGAGCAGGGCGTGCGAGACCGTTTTGTCAACAAATGAGTGGACTCACAGCTCAAGTGGCATGTCTCATGCTTGAAGATTATGAGGGGGGGGGGGAAACAATCTAATTTTCCTCCTGTGGTGGATTGGTTTCGCGATGTGTTTCCTGAGGATTTCTTGGGGTTACCACCCGAGAGGGATGTCAAGCTCACGATCGAGTTGCTGCCGAGAGCGGAGCCCATTTCTATGCTGCCATACCGAATGGCACCCACAGAACTCCAGGAACTGAAGGTTCAGATTGAGGAGTTGGAGCGTAAAGGGTTTATCCATCCTAGTACGTCTCCTTGGGTATCTCTCGTGCTTTTTTCAAAGAAGGCCGATGGGTCGTTGAGGCTGTGTGTTGACTATCGAAAGTTGAATCAGATGACGGTGAAAAATCGGTACCCTCTTTCTAGAATTGATGAACTCTTTGATCAGTTGAGGGGTGCATCAGTGTTTTCTAAGATTGATCTGAGGTTAGGTTATCACCAGATGAGGGTGAGGTCTTCTGACGTACATTAGACAGCTTTTCGGAGTTGGTACAGGTTGTTTGAGTTTGTGGTAATGCCTTTTAGCTTGACCAATTCACCGCTAGTGTTTATGGATTTTATGAACCGAATCTTTCATCCCTATCTAGATCAGTTCGTGATTGTCTTTCTTGAAGATATCTTAGTATACTCGAAAACTCAGGATGATCATGCCCAACATATTGACATCGTCTTGGGTACACTAAGAGTGCATCGGCTATACGCCAAACTATCAAAGTGTCAATTTTGGATAGGTGAGGTGCATTTTCTGGGTCACATCATCTCAGATGTAGGTGTGACAGTGGATCCAGAGAAAGTGATGGCAGTTGTATCTTGGGAGAAGCCCAAGAGTGTTTTTTATGTTCGAAGTTTTTTGGGTTTGGTCGGGTATTACCGAAGGTTCATTCAAGATTTCTCTCACTTGGCAGTACCACTCTCGGGCTTGACCAAGAAAGGAATCAGGTTCGAGTGGTCTGAGTCTTGTGAGAACACCTTCCAGGAGTTGAATAAGCGGTTAACGACCACACCAATCTTGATCTTACCTGAGCCAGGTAAGAAGTACATCATGTTTTGTGATGCGTCCGGAGTCGGACTTGGGGCTACGTTGATGAAGGATGAGCGGGTTGTGGATTATGGGTCAAGGTAATTGAGACCCCATGAGTGGAACTATCCCACTCATGACCTTGAGTTGGCTGCAGTGGTGTATGCCTTGAAGTGCTAGAGGCACTATCTATTGGGAGAACGGTTTACTGTGTTTACTAACAATAAGAGTTTAAAGTAAATCCTCTCACAATGGGATCTGGACCTTCGTTAGTGAATATGGGTTGAATATCTTCAGTCTTTTGACTTTGAGTTGGTGTACACACCGGGAAAGGGAAACAGTGTTTCTGATGCTCTGAGTAGGAAGGTTCAAAATCAAGTGGTTCAGGAGTCCAGCACAGAGTGGAAGGTGATGGCTTTGTTTGCAGAGATGCACCTAGAGGTGCAGGAGGAGAGTGGTCAGGTCACTCTTGCTTCCTTAATGATGGAGTTTATGATTTTGAGTCAAGTTAAGGAAGGTCAGCTTGATGATCCTGAGTGTTTGATCATGAAGGAAAAGCTTAAAGGTGGGGATCTACCTTCTGGTTGGGCCATCGGTGTGGAAGTTGTTGTTTGTGTTCGTGATCATGTGGTTGTGCCAAAGTGTATGCGGGAAGAGTCGATGCGTGAGTTCCATGCATCCAAGTGGGCAGTGCATCCTTGTTTGACCAAGATGTATTGTGATCTCCGAAGGCAGTTTTGGTGGCTTGGAATGAAGAAGGAAGTTGCGGGCTTTGTGGCATGGTGCCTTACCTGTCAGCAGGTGAAGGCAGAGCATCAACGACCAGGTGGTTTGTTGCATCCATTGCCCATTCCATAATGGAAGAGGGATGATGTAATAATGTATTTTTTCGTGGGTCTTCCGAGGACGTCGTAGACAAATGATGCAATTTGGGTGGCAGTGGATCGGTTAATGAAAGTGGATCATTTCTCACCGATTTAGGTGACCTTTACAGTCGACCAGTTGGGTGAGCTGTATGTTCGAGAAATAGTGCGGTTATATGGTGTTTCAAGAACCATAGTTTTAGACCGAGATCCGTGTTTCACATCATGTTTCTGGCAAGGGTTGCAGAAGGCACTTGGTACACATGTGTTTTTGAGTATGACTTTCCACCTGCAGACGGATTGGCAGTCGGAGCGTATGATCCAAGTGTTGGAAGACATGTTAAGAGCTTGTGTCTTGGACTTTGGTGGTTCTTGGTAGAGGCACCTATCTTTAGTTGAGTTTTCCTACAACAATAGTTTTCAGGATACGATTCATATGGCACCGTTTGAGGTACTCTACGGGAGGCCATGTAGATCTCCGTTGTGTTGGATAGAGGCCGATGAATCTGATTTGTTGGGGAAAAGTATCTTGTAGGAGACTTCAGAGAGAGTTAAGTTGATCAGGAAGTGGATGGATACGGCTCAGAGTAGGCAGAAGTCGTATGTAGATCAGAGGCGTAGACCTATTGAGTTTGCGGTGGGTGATAAAGTGTTCCTTCAGGTGTCGCCAATGTTGTGTCACCGTTGAATTCGAAAGCAGGGTAAGTTGGCGCCCAGGTATATGGGACCTTTTGAGATTGTGGAGAGGATCAGACCAGTGGCTTACCGATTTTCTCTTCCACAACAGTATGGTGGAATGCATGACATGTTTCATGTGTCACATCTTTGACGATATCACCCTGACCCATCTCACGTGGTTGATGTGGAGGATGTGGAGCTTGAGGCTGATGCGTCCTTTGAGGAGCATCCAGTTCGTGTGGTGGATCGCAGTGAAAAGGTCTTGTGAGGAAAGGTTGTGCCATTAGTGTGAAAACTATGGAAACATGGGAAATTTTAGGAAGAAACTTGGGAGTGGGAATCAGATATTCGGGCTTAGTGGCCCGAACTCTTCTCTTCGGTGGATCAATGAGGCTTGGAAACTCAGCTCTAGGATGATCTGTTATAAGATGGGGAGGTTGTAAGATCCCAGTTTTTGGAAGGGTGTGTTTTTGTTATGTTCTAGTTGAATCCCTTATTTTGGGCTTCAAGGGATGTCTTCTGAAAGTATGAGGGGTCTTGGGGGTGTTTCGGGGGCTCAGGGCATGAAGGAAAGGAAACTGGGCAAGACAAGCCTGGGCACACGGCCTGCGCACGACCAGGGAAAACTGTGCGGCCTGTCCATGTAAACCGTTCAACCCTCTTCCTCTAGACAGTAGCATGCGCATGGTTTTCGCATGGTTTTTCAAACTGTGCGGCCAAACCGTGCGGCCTCTTAAAGTTTCAAAAAATTACGAAATTTCCACCCTAGGATTTTAAGAACCCACTCAAAATTTCCTCTCCATTCCCCCCTCTTCACCCTAGGTGCGAACCAAATATCCCAAGAGATCCAAGAGGTTGATCTCCCTCATTTATAAGGCGTTTTTGGTGCCGTTGGATGCAGATCGAAGATCCGGGTAAGGCTAATCCCATCTTTGCTTCTCTTTTTGGTTTAGAGTTTGTATCTTCTCTCCCTCTTGTTCCGAAGCTCTAAAACCCTACCTTTTGGGTGAGTTCTAGGTTGAAGCTCCAAAGGCTGGATGGATTGAGGTATAAGGACTCGATTGAGTGTGCGTTCAACCACGGTTTCGAGGTAGGTAGTCTACAAACGTTATCCCATAGTTTTATGGTGGATTTATGAATGTGTGGCTTTGCTCATGGTTTTATTTTGATGAGATTTGATCAACCGAGATACGGTTGGTATAAAGGATGCTTAAAAATGGTAAATGGGAACCCTCACAATCCCCATGGGATGTGTTGAGGATGACTTGACCTAATTGGGGCCATCCATGGGATGTGCCGGCTTTTCCTGGGTTTAGGGATTGTTATTAAACAAGTGACCTAGTTGTAATAAATGGTAGAGCCCTTGACGAATATGTTGGCATGATTGGTTGAACTTGGAAATAGAAGTTAGGTGATGCACCTAGACTTGTCAATAATCTAAGGGTTGTTTGAAATGGGTTGAATGGTTGATTCATGGAAACGATGAACGGGTTAAATGGGTTAATGTGTAAACTGATTAAATATCATAATGGGATAGGTTATGGGTTTATTTTTGGATTCTTAGTGAGATAAGAATAACACATAGGAATTGGGTGAATGGTTAAATGATGTGAAATGGTAATGTGTTAATGGGTTAAGGCATAATGTGAATTCTCATGTGGTTTATTGTGAATGGTGGTTGTCAAAGGACAATGGTATGGTGAGTTGATGGTTATTTGTATATATAAGAATGTGCACATGGTTTGGTAGAGTGGGGTATGACTTAAGGATCTACGCCCATGGGTCGAGTGAAGACTGATGCTCTGAACTCCACCCAAAATGGATGGGTTAGGAATGGGGATTGATGATCTATTCTCCTAACGGTTGCATCCACCCAGATTGAGGCTTCGAGGTGAAGATATGGTTACTATGAGGGGGTTAGTCATAGTGAGATAGGATAATGATGTGTTTACCCTCTTTCATGTGATGGTTGGACTTAGACCCCTGTAACATAATGTATGTGATTAACCCATGGAAATGTGATGAAATGGTAAGTGATGATAATTGGTGTGAAATGAATGGTAATGGAAGTGGCAATGGATTTGGATCTGAACTGGTTAATGGCACCTTAAATAATTACTTGGCAATTATCATTCATATTCTTATTGCATGCACTACCTGTTCATACTAGATATTTTGTAGACACCGTTGGTGGTGGCCTACTGAGTTGTACTCACACCCTGCTCGGGCCGCCATTGGGTACCCGAGCAGACTTCATGTTTTCAAGTCAGGAGAAGGGAAAGGGTCCTTGCTAGATAGTTGAGTAGACATGGGTATCACTTGGTGGAGGATCCAAAATTGGAGTTGGGACCATTTTGGGGATTTTTTCCATTGTCCTTATTTTGGGATTTTGTTCACTTTTTCACTTGTAGTAGGACATGGCATATTTATTGTTGGAAATGGTTGTTATACATGTTTCTTATTTATTGATTATTTTTTCCACTATTGGTTTGTTTATGTTGTGGATTACTCTGATAAAAAGGGGGTATAGTCTCCCCACTTGACCACAAAGACCCCCATTGCTAGTCGGCAGCCTTTGGCATATGGGGAGGCGCGCTTAAGGTTATGTAACTACCTGTCTTGGAGCATCAGTTTAGTGGCTTCCGGGTCGAGGACGTTACATTTTATACCTAAATAAAATATGAAAACATTATATTTATATCTTATATATGGAAAATAGATGTTAATTTATTTATTTATTACATTCAAATATTCATGTCTATAAAATGTATATATAATGTGAATATTATACATGCCCAAACTTATGTGATAAATTGATTCATATAAAATTTTTATTCCATGCATTACATGCTAGGTATAAAAATAAATTATTTAGTTTTAATCTACTTTGAGTTTAGTTTTCTATCGAGTTGATAGTTTAAATTCATATATTGAATATTGTTTATAAATATTAGGTGTTAATGTTATGATGAAATTGTTGTCTCTCTTGAGTAAATATCTGTGGGTAGAGTTAATTTGATTTAGATTACTTATTTTTCTAGTGTATTATTCATTGTTTATAAAAGTTAGGGTTGGCTATCTATCGCTCCATGCTTACTCTTGTGGGGATTATCAGTTTTATATAATTATAAACCTTTACAAGAAAGGGTTTAATATACCACATGCATTGGATGTGTTTAGATATGTGTAAATATGTTTGGATTATATTTTTGGATTAATAACACAAATTTAGAGTTTTATAAAGAGTTATACATGGTTTGAACATATAAATTTTGTGGATGGAATAGGCATTCCCAAAAATAAATTTTTGGTTGCATGTATACATAGAGGAATGAAACATGTAACAATAAATATTAAATAGGATGCAATAGTTATGGTTTTAATATGAATTGATTTATGTTAAATTGGTGAGACTAAGAAACCCCCTCAAATACTAAGTTTGGGATTCCATCCAAAGAAAACACATGTCAAAACATCGATCATTCCACCAGTTAAGTCATGTTAAATATGGAATCCCTTGGATTTCTACATGTATGGAATTTTTGTTATTGGAGACCCAAATAAGATTAGGGTTCTGTATTCAACGGTGAAATTTTGATTACACTTTCATGGTAAAACCTAAAACTATTAGGATATTCAAGGAATATAGTTTATTTCTTCTATATGATGGATTTGGGAAAAGGGATATCCACTCAACCATCTAAGAGTCATACGTGGCATGATTGGCATGATTCTTGCCTAAATATCTAAGTAATGGGTGAAATTATTAAGCAACCCAAAACTTAGTGAAATTTGTATCTTGTTCCACTAAAGGAAATGGTGTACTAGTTCATTATTTTAGTGGGAGTAATTTTATTAAAATTCATTAATTAAAATATATAAAACATGATACTCACCTATAAATATGCCTTTACTATAGATTATGGCATGCATCATGATTATCATTTTGAGACAACTTCTAGGTATGAGCTATAAAATAATTCTAGATCAGTATCTAAGGTAGAGAATTATTTTGTGAATTTGGATAACATGTTATAAAAATTAATTTTTACAACTCTAAATCATGGGTATTGAACACCAGGTGTAAATCACACATTTTTGCAGACAAACACATACTCATAAATAGGTGACACTTGAAGAAAGGAGAAGTAAATCTATGTGTTGGTAATGATGTAATAGTTTCTTCATTAGATATTAAAATATATTATTATATCCAAAAACTATATTAGTTCCATAATTGGAAAATTATTATTATGTTCCTATCATAAATAGAAATTTTATTTCATTATCGTATTTGGACAAAGGGTTTTTTCATTCATTATTAAGAATAATATTTTCTCTTTATACATGAATAATGTTTCTTGGAATTGGTAATACAATGACTAGGTTATGAACTTTTTGAACATGTATAATCCTATCTATAACATTCAATATAATAATGTCATGGTTGACTCTAACACCACTTAACTTTGTAATTGTCTCCTTGGGAATATAAATGAGAAACACAATCAAAGACTTAATATAGATGAATTATTAGAACCATTTTATTATGTATCACATGAAACATGTAAATATTTTTTGGAAAAAAATGAACAATTCACCATTTAGTGGAAAATTTAACACTAATAGTGGACTATTTGATCTTATACATAGTTATATATGTGGACCAATGAGTACTTTAGCAAGTGGTGGGTTCAATTACTTTATTAACATTACAAATTAATTTATTTGGTATCATTATGTATTTATGATGAGACATATGTTTGAAACATTTGAAAAGTTTAAATAATTTTAGAAGAAGTATAAAATCAATTGGGAAAAAATTATTAAAATTCTTCTTTTTGATCGAGGGGGAAACACTTAAGCCAGGATTTTAATACACATTTGAGAGATTTTGGAATTGTTTCCCAACTCAATAATCTTTTAACACTACAATTTAATGATAAATATTATAGGAGGAATCATTCACTATTGTACACAGTTCGATTGATGGTTGTTTAGAATGAAATTCCTATATCATTATGCGGATATACCATGGAAACTGCTAATTTTATAGTTAACAATTTTTATATAAAGTAGTCATAAAGACACCATAAGATATATGAAATGGGTAACACCCCAATTTGTATTTTATAAGGATTTTGGATTTTGAATCATACATATAAAGTATAATATATGATAAAATTATTCCTAAATTATAAAAATTCTTATTATTTATCCAAAGGAAAATATGGGATATTATTTCTATATTCTTGTAGAGAACAAAGTGTTTTTGGAATAAAATAGTATATTCATTGATAAGGAATATATAAATTAAGGAATGAATGGGAGTAAAGTTAAACATGGATAAGTTAAAGAATAAAAAATAGTAATCATTCCTAAGATTGAATTTGATTAAATTCCAGAGAGAGTTATGAATGAATAAATGAATTAAATTACATAAGAAATTCTAAGGTGTGGTATAATTCATTAAAATCATAAGTGATATGAATTTTTTATGAAAAATAATGATGAATAAATTCTCATAGATGATGAAACTATTACATATCAAGAGTCAACTAAGAGTTATAATTCAAAGAAATGGTTAAATTCCATGAAATACAAAATGAAATCCAAGTACACTAACCACATTTGGATCTTGGTGAATGAACCTTAAAGGGTGATATATATAAGGAAAAGTGGGTTTTATATATGAAAATTGATATGGATAGTAGAGTGTCTACCTATAAATCTCTTTTCAGGTTAATGTGTTATAAAAAAATTCATGGTATAAACTATGAAGATAAACTTTCACTAGTTGCAATGTTAAATTCCATTCAGATATTGATTGAAATAACATATCATCATAATTATAAGATATATCAAAATAGATATCAAAATAACATTCCTTATTGGGGATTTATTCAAGGAAACATATATGATATAACCTGAAGGCTTTAATGTACTGAATAATCATGATAAGGTTTTCAAGTTACAACCCTCCATTTATGGATAAGAGAAATATTCTTAGAGTTGTAAGATATGGTTTGATGATGAAATCAACGTTTAGTTTCGTAAAAAACATGTACTATTACTTTTTATACAAGAGGGTTAGCGGGAATTTTATGAAATTTCTATTATTGTATTTTTGATGAAATACTACTTATCAAAAATGATATCTTGACTTCACATTCTATAAAGGTGTGGTTAGAAAGCTGCTTCTTTATAAAATACATGGATGACATAGCCTACACACTAGATATAAATATATTTAGAGATATATAAAATAGGTTTCTATGATTGAGTCAAAACACATATATTGGTAACGTGATAAAGTGGTTGAGCATGGAGAGCTCCAAGAAGGGGTTTTACCAGTGTTTCATGTCATAGATCTTAAAAATATTTAATATCCTTTTAAAGAGTTAGAAAGGATAGATAGGATTTTTTATGCATCCTCCATGGGATATATCATGTATTATATATTATATTCTCTGAAAAATTTCACTTATGCTTTTATAATAACTAGTATATACCAATCCCATACCATTGAATGTCATTAGATTACTATCAAGAATATCCTTAAGTACTCAAGAAAAAGTAAGGATATGTTCTTAGTATTTATAGGTGAGAATGAGATCACTATATAGGGTTTTACTAATGAAATTTTCAAATTTGATAAATATGATGTGAGATATCAATCAAGATTTGTGTTTTGACTCAACAGTGGAGCTATCAGTTAGAAGAAATCAAAACAATCCATTATAGAGAATTCAAAAACATAGGTAGAGTACATCCCTACATCAGATAATTTGAAGGAATATATTTGGATTATGAAGTTAATTAATAAACTTGGTGTGGTTCCTAGTATTACGGGAGTAATAAATCTTTACAGTGACAACAATAAATCTATTTATTAGGATAAGGAATCATGATATCACCAAAGGATCAAACACATCCTTTGAAAATACCATAAAATTTAAGAGATCATTGAGAGGAATAGTGTAAAGAATTGTTAGGTGGATACAAAGAATAATGTAGAAAATATATAGGTAGTGATGTTAATGCATAAAAAGTATGAGGATCATTTAAAGTATCTAAATTTCAGATATATTAGAGGCTATGTTTAATAATTTTTGTCAATGGGGTTTTATAATTATTTTAAAAATAAATACAATAAACTTTATCAATAATTTATGTGTGCTTCATATATTACATGAGAAATATAATGATAAAATACCCCATAAGAATGACATTGAGTTATCCATAATCAATTATCATCATAGAGTATTATGGGTTGTGCTGATATGTTAATATTAGCACGTGTAGAATATTGTATACGATGAAAAGAATAAACACATGAGATAATAAGTAGAGACTTATTATCAGGACTGACAGATGAAAGTATATCATTTATAATGTCATCTAGTAATAGATGTACCCATGGGTGTATTATTATTATGAATCCCCATTACTTGAGGTTTGAAAGATAATTTTTATGTGAACCTTCATACTTTTATAACTTTCTTATGCTAGCCTTGAGGATGAGATAATCCGGGGTGGTTGGGTATATTTCTAATAATATAATTAGTTGATTTTAACAAGATGGGATTTTTCCAATTGTATGATAAGAAAATATATTTGGTCCCATGATTGAATTCGACTGAGTAAATGGTTGACCATGATTAGTTTAGTCAAATGTGATGAGCTCAACTACTTAGATGAATTAAATGTCATGAATTCATTCAAACTAACCAGTCTAATATAGATAATCATGAATGTACGATATGAATTATACTAGATTAAAATGTTCCATATCTAGTGGTCACTTGATATCATGGAAAAATGATTATATAAGTGTACATGTGATATATATGATACATCTTGTGAAAGACATGTTCATTTGGAAATATGCGTGTATTTGGTCAAGATCATACTAAACCCCTTTGTAGCGTTAGTAGTACTAGAATTATTATAGAGGACTATCTTTGTAGACATATATGAATT
The DNA here is from genome assembly GCA_963277665.1 of Viscum album. Taxonomy (NCBI): domain Eukaryota; kingdom Viridiplantae; phylum Streptophyta; class Magnoliopsida; order Santalales; family Viscaceae; genus Viscum; species Viscum album. Next base: position 508,208,458 of record OY728141.1, on the reverse strand, counting down.
TGAGACTTCATATTTTTTTCTTCAATTCTACAAAGGCCCATAGAGTCACATAGTTAGGAATTAAAATAAGGATTAATATTTTGGAAAAAATATTTGTTCCAAAACAAATAGATTTTGATAAATCTTGTCCAAATGAGTTTTGATGGATTCATAAAGAGTTTTATGTTTTTACAAAAAATAATTTTGGGATCTTAATACAAGTGGAATATTTAATTATATTCACTGAAAGGGATGAATTGTATTGTAGGATTCATCAATATCGTGAACCATGGTATGAATATGATGCATATTGTAGGATATGATATGGTTATATTATAAAAGATATATGATGTATATATTATTGTATGATTTGACCTATGATTTGTGATATCGATTTCATTACTATTGCCACATATTCCAAATGGTTTTATTATCAATTATGAATAATATATATTATTCATTTAAGGAATGAAAAATATATAATAATCATTGAAACTGTTGGATTTAGTTCCCTAGAACCAGCTAACTTATTACTTTCAATTACCTATATATTCAAATACTTGGATATTAATAAATATAATACAACATAATGAGTGACATTCTATGTAACATTATTGTGATAATTTCCTTAGAGTATTTGTCATATCGAAAGTTTATAATAGTTATCTTCTATGATGAAAACCTTAATGTTACATGAAAATATTCAAAAAATTATGTCTTATGTTCTGGATGAAATCTTCCAATAGGAAATAAATGAGCTTTATAAGTTTAGGTGTTTGGTTCTCATATGTGTGTCAGGCCTATTTTCATGAAGTTTCACACTTGGTAATCTCTAATAGGGGATGTTTTGAGGGCATACCCGCCAATAGGAATTCCACATAATTTATGTGTCATTGGATATTCTTATTTATGGATATGTTTATTGGTCTATAGAATTGATATTATTATTAATGTATATCATGATTAATGTACTTTTATATATTATCAAAAAATGTATTGACATATACTCACAGTAAATTAGGATTCACTGGATGAGTCATAAAATGATACACCATTTATTGAATAATTTAATAATGGATTTGTCCCTTACTAGACAAAAATATGATATCTCAAGACCTTTTATTGAAATATAACTGTTCAGATTATCCATGATCATGAAATTTTATCAACGAGTTCATTTTAGGTATTCAAAAAACATTTTAAATCATATATGTTGATGAAAAAAATATGCAACCTCTTGATGAGATATCAAGACAAAGGGATTTTATTAGACATTAAATTTTTTATGAGGTTATTTTCATTGAAAAATTAACATATTTCTTTATGGATTCCTTGATGTATTACTAGGTTCTAATATTGGACTTTAGGAAATCCTGTATATTTCCACTAAGAAAGAGGCCTAGAGGGTCACACACTAATTATATCTAGAATCTTAGTTAAATTCTATTTGGATTTAATATTAGAATAAATATTATTTTCATGACCAAGGAATAATAAATTTTTAGGTTATGTTTATCATATAAATTCAATCCCCAGTTATTTCAGTTTTAAATATATGTGAGTTAAATATTAAATAAATCTTTATTCACAAGATAATGAGTTTAATATTTATTTATAAACTAATAATATAATGATATTTATTTAGAATAAACATTTATTATTCATGATTTAAAAAATGTTGAGGAGGATAGACGAGCCAAGTTAAAGGACCAAATGGAAATGATATATTTTATTTAATATCATTTAAATAAATATTGATTTATTTTTTCAAAAAATGATATTAAAATATCCATATGTTATCAAAAACCATGGAAATAATAATAATAATATTATTATTAGGAATAATATTTTCATAGAATAAAGAAATTAGTTAAGGTCCTTTGTGTAATAACCAATCATCTAACTCCATGTATATTACTCAACTTATATCATTTTCTAGGTCAAGTGAATTATTGTGAAAATCATATTCTTAATAGATAATTCTCTTAATACTGAAGATAAATATTTTTAGAACACTCTCCATAATGAGAGTTGATCATACTCTCATCTCTCTCATTATCAAGATAAATAAAAATAATTCTTAAATCTCAAATGAATTCTTGTTTTAATCAATGAATAATGTTGCAAGATGATTGAAACCTTCGTGTTAGAAACCAAAGATCCATCTGTGATGTTCTAAGACTCATGGATCACATGTGGATACCTCTAGAAGAATTATGATTTGAATTATTCATCCCAATTATAGTATGATAATAAGGTTAAATAAATTCATTAATGAAGAAAGAATTATCAAGAAAAGGTAATTCTTATTATATAAATTGTTTATAAATCTTATGTAAAAAAATCCTCCATATGAATATTTTGTAAGAGAATTCATCCATTTAAAATTATTTATTCAAAGAAACCAATAAAAAACAATATTGGGAATGGTTCCAACTACTTTGGTAGTGACCTTGAACATTCAAGTTGTATTAGAGTGGTCACACTTCAATTTATAATTATTTATTATTTTTTAATCAACATCACCATCCATTTTTTAGGAATCCACTTTATGGAAAAGTGATAACCATACAAAAACCTTCAAAAACCACCCGCACAAACCCTCTTCGACATCAACATACAACATACTAACTTTGAAAATCAAAATCCCGCTTCACCTCGAACCAAAAACCACCATACCACCTTCAAGGAAACCTTTAAAATTTAAATTTCAAATTTCAAGTAATCACCACCCATCTTGGTAAATGAGACATCTCGATTCATGTACTGCCTCAATTCTCACTCCCATCACAACAACCACCCTGTCCCAGAGACATACCCATTTTCACATCAAACCAAATCATCGGCGAGCTTGTACTGGTGTCTGCCAACGTCGTCACTATCAAAAGAAGCTTCATCGACTCCACCATACTCAAAACATGAAACATCACACCATCATCAATTGCTTTAGCCTATTCCTGACACCAGACTACCAGCGGCGACATTTCCGGCTTAACACCACCATCATCATCGTCGTCCGAACACCACACTTGACACAACCTCCTAGTGGCTAGACAAAACAAGGGAAAAACCTTACCAGAGGTAGAAGCCAAAACCATCACCAAACAAACCTCATTCATATTCACCATCATAGAAGGAACACACAAATCATCATGAAAACCATGAGAAACATATTGCATGAGAAGCAAAAAATTCCAAAAGATCATTCAATTTTATACGACCAAGAATAATATTGAAAATAATAAATAATTATTAAAGATCTCATCTATAAGTTTTGAAATTCTTCCTGATTGACATAGTTACATATTGTGTGACAGAAATTTACACACCGTGTAGCCATGTTCAACCACACATGGAAAAGTTTCACAAATCACGACACCTCATGTGGGAGTTAGGTAAATGGAATAATTACACACTAAATATTTAGTACCAATTAACTTTTAGTTTGATAGAAGTACATGGTGTTTATATTGTATACACACTATGTAATCCCATATAGTTTAAACCCAATGGGAATCAAAAAATATGCGTGTCATGATACACAAAATGTAATTAATACACTCCATGTATTTATTACCAACTAAGTGAAACTTCATTTCAGGAATTACATGAAATGTAGTGTTTTTAAAAAATCATGTAACACATAATAAACTATATTAAATACACACCAATTCACTAGGTGTGTAATGCATATGAACAGTAAAAAATCACAAGATATGTAGCTGACTGAACACACCGTGTAATTTTTTCCAACTCATGAAAGTCACATTCTTAGATAAGAATATAGAATGGTTCAAAACATATATATAATTGATTAGTTAAAGAAAAACCAAACTACATGGTGGGATGCTGTCTATATATTTTGTGTGATAAGGTTCTCCATGCAAAATACATACCGAGTGATTTCAATGGTCCATGTGAGATATCAATTTTTTTAATTAATTTTTTTCCTTATAATTTTAATGATACATTATGTGTATTTTTATTATATACACTTTTCACCTCATGGTCATTCCCAGTGTTACACTCCACCTATTCTCAAGGTGAGACATATAGTAAAAAATGTTATGTAGACAATGAAAATTGACTTATGAAACAACATTTACTGTATATCATGACATGCCGTGTAAGAATAAATTCTATGTAAGTAAATTGTACATTAAAAAGTCTATAAATTTTTTTATTCATAGGTATTTCCATGTGATGGAACATGCCTTGTAAAATTTAAACTCTTGAAATGGTTTTTATGCAAAAGAAAAAGGGCATACTCTATATTGCTTGTAGTACAAATTCTGTATATATAAATTTTAAATTAAAATTAATTTATTTAAAATTAAAGTGGAAAGGAATCACATGGACTATATGAATGGATAATTAAGATAAATTAATGAAGGGATTAAAAATATATATATTTTTTTAATTTTATAAATTTGTCTTAATAGAGAATGGATTGAAATGAATGAAAACTAGTTTAAATGTGTAATCATTTCATGTATGGATAATATTGAGATTTAATCACATATGTAAATGTTTTTATTTAATTTAATTATTTATTTTATTGGTTTTTGTGATAAATTTATTCTAAAATTAAATATCATGATCTATCTATCATCCATCCTCCTTATTATGTATAGGTCTGAATGTCTATAGTTTCTTTTATATAACTCCAAACCCCTAGGTTCCTCTCATCTATGAGTGAGTAAGAACATGTAAATGAAGCATATCTAGGAGATTTGAGATAATTCTAGACTAAGATGTGGTGAAACAAACCAATGTCGATATAAAAGTTATTGTGAGAATACTGAAACTCAAGCCAAGTGAGACTCAAGGAGTTATTACCCTGGGGATAAGAGTTGGTTTATCTTTCATTCAATAAATCAATTGGTAGTTAAATCTCATGATCATTCCAAATAATTATTTTAGTTTTCCTATGAATTATTATTTATTTTTTAGATGCATATTTATTTTATTATTAAATGTAATAACTTAATATATATAAATAAAAAGCATGCCAAGATAAAATAAAATAAATGAATCTTGTGTAACTTATTTTAGAAATATATTATTAATTAATTATATAAAATACACATAATATTTACATGTATTTAAATAGATAAAATAAAAAAATATGTATGTATAAGATAAACAAAATCCCTCTATAAAATATTAAATCATAAAAAAACTTCCATATTTTAATTTAATATGCACTCATAGTTAAAGTATTGGTTAGGCCGTAGAAGGGATCAATTTTCAATTATTGGGAAGTATTAACAAAGAAAATGGGTAGAATTAACCAAAATAGTATTGAATGTAATGACCATAGTTAGTTCAATAAAACATGGAGTCAAGTGTTGAATAAATCCCACTTAAGATTTAATGATCAGGTATTCCACAAAATGTATCAAGGAACTACACATTATTACAGTTAGAAAGACCACCTAGTTAAATACATTTGAGTAATTTTGATGGAAATATTATGGATTATGAGAAGGTAAATATCTATCATTTCCATTATAATATCCATATATCAGGATATTTCAAATTCAATGGTGAGGGTTATTAAGGTTTGATAAAATATGAGGAGACTAATAAAGTAAAATTTATACATCACACTTTTGGTAATCGAGATAAAGTGATAAAAATAGTTTTTTATTTGTTGTAGAAAATATAAATTAATATGATCTTGAAATTATCCTTATGATAAATATTGTATAATGAAAATATCCTGACTAATGTGAACTTTCATGAGTGATACAAACACTTTCACATCATACTACTCCAAGAGTATATGTTTTAAATGATGAAGTCCACAGTTCCTCAAAACCCTTCTAAGGAGGTTAATGATGAAGAGCATACTATCTTCTAAAAATTTGTGTATGATTCATTAGATGTCAAATGCCTCATTATATCATATATGAGTAGTGATCTCCAAAATTTTATTATAGACATGGGATTCATACGCCATGTTGTCCAATCTCCATGATAACTATTAGTAGAAGGATAAAAAAGAGTGGTATGAAATCTACTAAGAATTATTTATGTGAAATCTTGGAGAATGTGTGAAATAATATGTTATATATTCAAGATGATTGTATATATTAATTGTTTAATTTTTTTTTGGTTTCAAGATACATAAGAAATTTTGAATAGACCTCATTATCTCCTCAATACCTCAGAGATTCTCTAGTTTTATTGTGAAATATAATGTAAAAAATATTGTGTAATCTATCTTAGACCTCCCAACTTTTATTATCTAAGAAGATAATCATATAAATAATGAAAAACATTCAATAATTATGGTGAAAAAGAGTAAGGGAAAGGAGAAATCACCCAATACTAAAACCAATTTTAAGGAAGCTTCACATAACCCAACCAATGGGAGGAGGATCAAGGGGAAAGCTAAGAAAAAATATGTATTATATTTTTTATGTGAAAAAGGGACACTAAAAGAAGTTTAGTATCAAAATAATGATGTAGATGATCAATTACAATAGGGGGGGGGGTGAATTGTAATTTAAAAAACTTTCATTTTTTACCTTAAGGAAAACTATGTTTAACAAAGTTAAACAAGGTAAATTCATAAAGCCTCTTTTAGTTCTACTAAAAAAACATTCTAGGTTCCGTAAATATAGTCCCGGAAATAAAACTTAATGAAAGTTTACATGGAAAATATTTTACCTTAAAGAATATAGAATCTTACTTATCAGCGTATATAAAATAATGAGTAAGTATAAGAAAGTTATAATTTCTTTCTTTATCAAAATACAGTGGAAATAAACTTGAAAAAAAAGTAACAAGTATGAAATATTTTAACCCAAAGAGTAGGGTATACAACAACCTTGGATAAAGTTACCTTGATTTATACTTTCAAGAAAGTATGTCTTACCCACACCAAGGTAAGCCCCTGATAAGAATATAAGAATTTGTCTGGCTATCCCCGAAAGCCCTCAATATTTAAGGAAGTCGTCACCTCTATCTTCCTATCCTCAGAAGACCTAGATTGTACTCAACAACAATTAGTGTTGCACGAAGAAATCTGAACAAGATGTTCAGAACCACACAAAGCATGAGAGTCTATCTCTCTATAAATCACTTCATCAACATGCAATCTCTAGAGTGATGGAACAGTATTGAGCTCGTTCAAACGAGCTCCTATTTATAGGCTCTTCTCCAACGATCGGATCCCTCTTCCAATGGTCATATTTTTCCTTGAATCTAGAAGGGACCTGTACATGTGTCACTCAACCAAAGGTTAGTTAAAAACATATTGTACGACATCATTTTAAAATAAGTATAAGGAAAATGAAATTGCTTAGCCAAATCTATTTTTTGGAGTCTAAGGAAAAAATGGAATTCAGAATCTAACCAAATAAACATTTGGTGTCTATAATACATGGATATTTGGATTCTGTTTTACAAAGAATTCAGAATCTGAATTCTACATATTCTAGAGTCTGAATTCTAATGAATTAGGAATTTGAATTTTAAGGAATTCAGAGTCATAATTATAAGGAATTCGGAGTCCGAATTCTGAGGAATTCAGAGTCTAAATTATGAGGAATTCAGAGTCTGAATTTCAGAGAATTCGGAGTCCAAATTTTAGAGAATTCGGAGTCTAAAAATAGAATACTCTATATCTTGGTATTTATAGGATTCCGAGTTTTTCGTTGTGAAACCAAATTTTACCTTAGTAATAAAAATGAATTGGATTTAGAGAGACTATAAAAAGAACAATGAAAACAAAGGTAAGGATAAAAATTTCCTTAGAGAAGGAAAATTTTCATTATGAAAATAATCCTTAGTAAAAAATAATTTTCTTTAAGATAAAGTGTTTGTGATTTTCAAAACATATAGAAATGGAAAAGTCATAAGGAAATATTATTGACTCAACAAGAAAAACTACACCTTAGTGAAGAATCAAGGGGAGGATTCAAGTATATTCATTATTGAATTTAACCTTTTCCTTTCTATAAATTATGTATTAGATATAGATTTTAGTACTCACATTTATATCTAAATATGAGAACCAAGTAGATTTATGAAGGTTCCTAGAGGTGAGGTTCAACTTAGAATTGTCTACAGAGAAGGAATGGAAAAATTTTCTATTATATAATACCATCTTACTTTTGTGATGTGGTTAATTATTGATTTAAATAATTGCTATTATGTTCCTAAGGTAACAAAAAAATTATATCTTTGTCTAGTTTAGATATCTATAGATTTATTTTTAATTTTGAAAATAAGAGATAATAATTTTACAAAGATAACATATGTTATGGGATGTAACATCTTAATAATAGTATTTACATACTATAATATGAAAAAACAAGTATTGGAAATATATTATGAATTAAGATATCATGAAATATATCATACCTCTCTTAAGAATCACCGACTTGGTCATGTAAATGAGAAGAATTTGAAAAAGATATATAAGGAAGGGTATTTCTATTCCCTTGAACTAAAACCAATTGATATATGCCATGTTTATTTCCAAGGAAAAATAAACAAATCATTTTTCAATAGAAAGGGTAAAAGGACCAGAACAATTCTTGGATTAGTTCATACACTATTATATATACATTTTCTTATTGAATCTAGTGGTGGATACTCTTACTTAATAACTTTTATAAATGAATTTAGTAGATATGGATTTATCTTCTTAATGGGGTATAAATTTGAATACTTTATGAAATATATGGATTAAAATAATGAATTAGAGAATCATATTAGTAATAAGATAAATAATATCCTCTCAAACCATGGTGGATAATATCTTAATCAAGAATTCATTGATTATATAAGGGAGTTTTGGAAACCATATCAACTCAATTATCCTTATACACCCCAGTGGAATGATGTTAGTGAATGGAGGAACCACACATTATTGGACATGGTGATATTAATGATGAGTCTTATGAGTCTTCCATTATCCTTTTGGGGATATGGATTTTAAATGAATTTTTTTTACTAAACTAAGTGCCAGTTAATGTGGAAGATGGTATTTCATATGATCTTTGGTATGGTAATAAACCTTTTTTATTTCATATTAAAGTTTGTGGATGAAAAATAGTTTTTTAAGAATATCACTTGAAACAAACTTTCACCCTGAGGCACTAAGTGTAAATTTATAGATTATCTTAAGGAAACTAGATGATATTATCTATAAAATCTCTCAGAAAAATGATCAAGTATGATTGAAATACCATCATTCATGAGAGAGAGAATATCATCAAAATACATAGTGAGTGTAGGACTGAAATTGATAAAGTTTAGGATCACGATACATAAAAGTTATCATAAGAACAAATTCAAAAAATCCAGATAGAAGAGGTTGTTTTAGAGACAAAATTGAAGGCTCTAGGTGTAGAGGAAGCACTCTTTGCTGATATTACTAACTCATATTTTAGTCATGAATCACAAGTAATTGTTGTTTTAGATGATCAAAAGGTCATGTTCAACAAAAATGGTAGACTAGTTGAATAGATTAAAATGCTAATACCAAGGAAGAAATATCTTCACATGTAATTTTTAATAAACTTATTTAAAGATATAGAATTACCTTAACTTGAAATTGTCAATTCATTAATTATTTGTTGAATATATATCATCACACAATCGTTACACTATAGGATCCAAGTGTAGAATCCCTCTAGGGGTGACCCACATGTGAACCAAAATCTCTGAATGACACCATAGAATCTCTAGGTGATATCATGATTGACCCTAATCACTTGCATTTTTCATGGTTGATCGTAGTATAATTCAACTCAGGAGAGGAATAAATCTTGATAATCACTCATTGTATCAAGAGAGGGAGGGGGAGAGAACTATCCATCTTTTGGTCTCTCTCTTGGGATTGAGAGAGTCTCACTCAATTGATTGTGCTCACCAATTATGTTTTAGAAAAGTTATATAATTAAGTGTTTATTTTGGAAGTTTCAGGGTTGGAAAATCACATATAATTCCTTTCCAAATTCCATAATTTTTATTTGACACATTCCCAATAATAATATAATAATAATAATAATTAAATGGTTAACATGTGCAAAGAATAAGGAAAATAAATAATAACATGTAGATCATTTCTAACTAGACCATTAAACTTGGTCCACTTTCCCTCATCCACATTAACTGATCCTTGAATAATGAATATTTATTTAATAAATCAATATAACTACATTATTAATTGATAAATAAAATAAATATTATATTTTATAAACTTTCAAACAAATATTTGGTCAAAACCCAATTCTTCTTTGAGGTACGAATCTTGGATTTTCTATCAATTCTCAGTTTAATTTCTTAAATATAGAATAATGTGAATGCACGTTGGGGTCATAGAGGGATCGGGGGTGTCTGGGACTGGTTCAAATCCCGGAACCCAAGTTTTTTTTTGGGGGGGGGGGTTGGCCTGGTGCACAGTCAGTATAAACTATATGGGACAGGCTGCATGGTTTGTATGAATTGTGCGAGGCTAGACAGTTGGTGCCTACAGGCCGCACGGTTTGAGGAAACCATGCAGGAGGAGCTGCAAGGTTAGTAAAATGTTCTGGGTAACCATGTGGGTTCCCCTTCCTCATATAGAAGACTGTGCAATTTGGCACATAGTTTGATAAAATGTGTGCCTAAAATGTGTGACCCATATATTTTAGGGTAAAAGACCATTTTCCCTTATGTTATTTTAAATAAAAGCTAATATTTATTTCATCATATGCATAGAAAAGCTCTCATTTTTAATAATCTTTGAAGAATAAACTTCAATTTGATCTATATTCTTTGTTTGATCTCTGATTCGTATGCAGTTCTTCTCCTTGGATCCATAACGGAAAGTCCTCAATTCATTTTTATCTGTTCTTAATTATTATGGATATCAATTGTAACATTTGGATTTAGGATCATATGATCTATTTTCCCTTTATTCATCCATTATTTACATGTATTCCAAAACAAGATGAATCAAAGCTTGATACTAGATGAGCTATAAAGCATGAGCCTAAGGTAGGTCATGTTCTTTTCATTGAAATTTGGATAATTTATATATGCCGACCTGCTGTGTGCCCATTTTTTGGGTGGAAGCTTAATTTAAATTGATCCATGTTATTTCCTATTGTGATTTAGGATTTAATAGGCGTGTTTATTCATGTTATAGGTTGAGAACCATGAATAAACCACTCTTTTGGGTGTGTTGGCTATAATGGCCATTTTGGTGGCTTATGCATTTGACCCTTGATTCCCTTGACATGGGACCTTGTAATACAATTGGTTTAAATGGGTAAATTGAATTATAATCCATTGATGAATTGATCTATATGTTAAATGAATTAAGTGTATGGTATGTATGACTTGACCCTTGAACCATGTGTGTCATTTATGGTTTAAGCATGTTTACTTTGTAATGCCTTTCTCATGTGAGTAAAGAAAAGGCCATGACTTGAATTGATGCAATTGGATTGAATTGATATAATTTTGGATTTTCCCATGTAATTTATATTATAATTAATCCATGTGATAAGTTTATAATATTATTAGGATTGTTATCTTAAAAATGGCCATGCGAGTATTTGAATGGACCTTGAAATACTATCCCTTGTGAGTTATGTTGAGACCATGATATGTAATGGATTGATTAGGCATGGGAATCTCATTATCATGATATGAAAACATGATATAAATGATGTTAAAGCTATGTATTGGGTTTTTATGAATGTGATGCTTTCTATTTGAATTATTCCCATGTGATAAATTGTAATGCCAATCCCTTTGAGGTTGGACAAGGCTTGATGCACCCTTTGAGTCGATCTTGTTAGATGCTCTTGGTTTTGACATTGGAATATTAAATAAAATGTTAATTGGAATTGAATTGGTTAGATGATAAATATCCTTGGGTGATAAATGGATTGAAATTATAATTCCATGGATAGAATCATGTGACTATTGACCCTTATACCTCGAGTGATACATGGATTCACCTTATAATTACATGGATGAACTCAATGGTTAATATGATATTGTCACAAGTGATATATAGATCCAAATGAGATATGACATGAACAGAATCATTGAGGTTAGAATTATGTGCTGATTGATACGAGGATTATTCTAAGAATTCCACGGACAGACTCAAAGGGAATTTGACTATTATTCCAAGGGTGATACTTGAAATTATGTTGAGGTGAGTCAAGGATGGACTTGATTGGATGAGAAATTATACCTCACCTAGAATGATACTGAGTTTCTGAGAGGTTCTCCAGGGTCATGCTAGTAGGGTGTTGGTTGATATTGCACCCAAAGTGATACTTTAATTCCAAATTAGGAATGTCAAGGATGGTCTTAGGATTTGAATTTAATCATAAATGAAATGACTTATGAAGCGTCTTCTAAGCCAAAGCACAATCTTGGATTTGGTCTTCACTCTTACTTGTTTAGATGGATTTTTGATGCATCTTGTGTGATATTTTTTACATGGGGGATTCTGAGTTTAAGATAGATCTAAATACTTATAAAATAAATGTAATTGAATCATTGAATGAAATTAATATAAATGAAAACTAGTGCCTATAAGTGGTTTACTTTTGAGTTCTTCCTTGCTTACTACTTTTCTTATTGAAAACTACCTTATATATATATATTCACTGATTGATTGGAATAGACATTGGGTGGTTGAATACTAGGATTTAGTATCACACCCTATTTGAGTCATGTTTTTGGACCTAAATAGATTATATGATTATAGGAGTTGAGAAGGAAAAGTGCCCTAACAAAGTTACTTGATATGCTACTTTGGAGCAAGAGAGCATGAGACCAAGATGAGGCTTTCGATGCTACTAGGTGTCTTTTGTACTTTTTGTACTTTTGTTATATGGATTTTATATCTTCCTTATATTCCTTTTGTGGCTATTTTATAAGAAACATGTGACATATATCATTATCTTGTATATGGTATGAATTCTGGAATATTTATACTATCAGTATTTTGCAGTTTACTTCTGTTTTATGATTTAATGCTTCTAATATTTGTATCTTGTATGATATTTCCTCTATGAAACACTCTTGTAATAAGGGATTAGTCGCCCCACATACTCACCCAATCCCTCACTTATATTTGTTAGCATCTTGTGTTTGAGGAGATGCATTTGAGGCCATGTAACCCACTAGGCTCGGGGAACCATTTAGTGGCATCCTAGTCCGAGATGTTACAAAGTGGTATGAGAGGAGTTTTTTATAGTTTCTTTACTATTTGGAGAAAATATAAAAGGATAAGAAGGAAATGGAGTTTGGTAATAAGATGTGATCAGGAGTAGCTATCCCGCGTATAGGGAAAATCCAAATTGGCTTGAATGGAAATTGTTATATTCTAGATTTTGTGAATTACAGTTGATTTGATTTCAACATTGGATGTAAAACTTGATTTATGATGTTATTATTGATATGATTATGGGTTCTATTATGTTGAAACCTAATAAGATGAGGGTATGTCATCTCATGCATCATATATGAACCTATTAGATTTCCCATGCGATGCATTATTCCATGCCATTTAAAATGCATTACCGATTGCATGCTATTGTGATAGATGCCATGAAAAATAAGCCCACTATTGTGTTAGGTGTAACATCCCAGGTAAATAAAGAATAATAAATTTTCATATTTATTAATATTTACTAATTAAATATTAATTTTACTTTAAATGGGTTGCTATGTTCGATAGCATACCCGATACGCAACAAAGAGTTTCATTGAAATCATACGTTGCACACTAGTAATAAAATAATATTATTTTAAATGGTAGTTAACACATAGCCGTTGTATTGGAGGGAATGGATAGAAATAACTAAAATATGATTATATATGTTTTTTAAATGTTTTTACATTTATCTAATAAAATATAAAGGCTTAAAATACGGAAAGAATTCAATTTTAGGCATATATACCCTAATTTTCACTAAAGGTTCACTTATCGCCTTTTGATGGCGAACCATCATTAAATATAGTTTTTTTCACTCTTATACATTCTATTGGACCAAATAAAACTCTTCTTTAGAATCTGGACATCAAAATTTACTTTGTGTAAATTTTTGGTATTTTTCCGATAAAGTTCATTTTTTAATGAATAGTGTAAAATGTTGTATTTTAATTCAAAACCTCTTTTTAATATAATTTATTTATATGATTAGATTATCTTTTGAATTGGTTTTAAAGTGAAATTAGAATATATTTTTACCATTAAATCCAATAGTGGTCATTGTAATTAATTTCACTTTGAAATCAGACTTAAACTAGTGTCAATCTTTTGATACTTATTGTTTCATAAAAACACGCTATTTGCTCTGACAGCGGGAATTAATTATTAAATTAATTATTTCAACTTATATGTTTTGAATTTTTTAAAATGGAATTCATTTTTGAATTCGGAATATCAAATATATCTTAGGGTAAAGTTTTGGTATTTTTCTGAAAAACTTCAATTTTTGATGAATAGTGAAACCACTAAGTGATACTTATAAAAACTGATTTTTCATTTAAATGAAATTTTACCACCTCTGTGTTTTGAATTTCAAAAATCCGACATACATGGTTGTAATTAAGAAGTAAAATGTGGTTCAATGGGATTAAAATAATTTTTTGGTGAATAGTAACTTTTAAGTTTTTAATCGCGGTTAGAGGTAATTAGTGTAGTTTAAGGAAAAAATAATGTTTTAATAATATGAGATGAGCATGACACATGTCCTACCCTTATTGGATGTGTCATGGACGACCAAGACAATCCATGGGTCAACTTGGGGACCCCATGGAGCCACTTTGTAGGGAAAATAACTTTAATATCTTTTTATTTAATGTTAAAGTAAAAATGTCACAAACATGAGTTGTTTTACTAAAACAATTTTTAAATGGGGTTATACAAGTCATATTTTTGACTATAAATATTCAGTAGAAAGATAAAACTATTTCCTATATAATGATATTTTTTTTTATAATTTTTAGACATTAAATAAATTAACTTATTTATGGAACCATGATGATGCAGCGATTACCTCATTATTTAACGATTTAAATAAAATGAAAATATAATGTAAACTCTAAGACCTACACTTGTCAAAAACATATTGGATGGGTGGATTTCGAACCCTTATCACCTTATCCTAGATTTATATCAATGTGGGACCTTTTAAATCCGAAACTCATTTTAAAATAAAGTAACATTTCTTTACTTTCCAAGAGTGCCCCTCCTCTCCTCTTATAAAAGGCCCCCACCTCTACCTCCTTACCCACACTTACAAAGCCTTTGGATCGGCCAACCCCTTCCCATTTTGTCTCTCCACATCCCTATACAACTCTTAGAAGCCTCACTTTGGGTAGAAGTCTTCCCAAGTAAGCCTTTGAGCTCAAATCTAAGAGAGTTACCCGATTTTAAGGTAATGTCTTCACTTGTGTCCTTTTATTTTATTTTTCTTCTCCAACCCCCTAAAATATTTTTATTAATTTATTTTGTAACAACTACAGTATCTTCAATATAATAGGATGATGTTATAAGAAGATTTCGAGCTACACTTACACACACCTACATCTAATGGTTAAAGAACATACTGTTTCTGTGGATGGTGAATTTCTGCCTCACGAAACGATGATTGTTCAATATTCTTCCAAAACCTTAAAAGGTGTCCATTAAGATGTCACTATATTTATATATGACATATAATATGTTTATTTCTTCCTTAAGCTTCTGTATTTTTCATTTATGGCACACCTTCATGGCTTCCATTATGGGCATACGCGATATCTTCATTTTAGGAAGTGCGGACTACCGCCCCCTCAAAGTGATTTGATTCGTTAATGCCATATGTGGGACGTATAAAGGATGGATTTAAAGTTATTATATATGATTTATGTTAAATATAAATGATGAATATAATTATATAATTAAAATATACATACCTCTCATTTAGTTTTAATTCCATTAATATGACAAAGAAATGAAAGTAGCGTCCATGCGTACATACGACTTACCGTCTCCATGAATGGTGCATTTCATTTCTTACCTATAAATGATTATGTAATACTATAAATACATGTATATTCTGGATATATATGATATATATGATATCCAAATCATGAATATCATTCTGGATATAATGAACCTTTGACCACACGAACAACATGTAATTGTAAGAAGTTCACTTTTGACTCAAGTACCAAATATCGACAAACGACCATTATTAACTTAAATGATTACATAATGTTTATAACATGGTAATAAGTGATATAAAAGTAACAATTAACTTGAAAAAGGTTCTTAAGAAAGTATAAATTAACTCAAGTTTATAATTCAGGACGTTAAATAACAATCGAGTCAAGTCGGACCCGAGGTAAGGGAACTTCTTAACCCAATTTCCGTTCTTTGGGTTAATCTCCTACTTTAAAATTATGTCATGATATTATTATGTCCTATATTGTATTTGTAATTTCTTTATGTGTACTTATAGTGAATACACATAATAGATCTATTTTATTTAAAAATGATCTTTGTAAGGGACTTCGTCTCAATCTCCTTTCATTGAGGCATATTTCGTTTTATACACAACTATCTTTTATACGGTGTATAAACCCCTTTTAATTTTACTTTTATACAAAAGGAATCTTTTTCTACGAAGCGTTTTACTAAATGACAAAAATGAATGTTTCTTTTAACGTACGCGGTGACAACGACCTTTTCCGCCGCTGCGAGTATTATTTGGTCTTTGGCTTCCTCAACAAGCTGTAATGTTTTTAAAATGAAATAAATACCATATACTCTTTTATGTATTTTGGTATTGAAAATGGTTTTTATAATGGATTTGTTATGTCAATATATTTAGGTGATATATTGTGATCAAAGTGTGGAAATGTTTCCTTTCCATTATATTTTTTTTATGTCTTATGATTTTGTAATGGTACTTGGACATTTGACGGGTGGTTACGTGATAAACCATATGACGTGTGGTGCCATGAATACCAGGATGGGTGGTTACGTTATAACCTCCAATGCATTGGGTATGGAAGTCGGCCGTATGACTATTCCATTAAGTGATATGTGTGGAAGTCGACCGTATGGTTATTCCATTTAAGTATGTTTATGTCCCAAGTTACCTTTATATGTTATGTGATCTTTATATGGGTTTTATGGTAATATTTTGGTTACAAAAGGGTAAGTAATGATCTTTTATTCAGTGAAGAGTTTTTACTACTTCATAAAGGTGAAAAGTATTACTTTCATAAAGTATACATGGTTTACTTGTTGTTTTGATAAAATAATAGTTTTCATTCTTTGTGTATCCCTTACTGAGCTTTTTATGCTCACCCCAAGTTTTTTTTGAAATGTTTTTCACAGGACTTAATGTGGAATAGGGTCAAGGATGGGATCAAGGGAAAGTCATGCTATATAAAACATGGAACTAGACATGTTTCTTTTAATAGTTTTTTTATTCTATGGAAACTTAGTAGAAGTGTCTACTTTGTAATCTTTTGAGATGTAATAGTTATGTTCTAATTCTCTAAAACCCTAAACCTGAAAAGATCCTCAATGTGAATTAATCATTTAATTCAACATTAAGTAAGATTTAAGGCCGTGGCCTTATATTAGGTGTATTGTGATGCATTATGGTGTGAAATAGATGGATACCAATTTTTGTCCCTTGAGGTTTATGGGCCCTATTGGATCGGAATTTGGTGGATCAGGCTTCATCCTTAAAGTGGATTGTGTTATAATGTGCCATAGGTGGATGCCAAGATTTGATTCTTGGGGAGTATGGACCCCCATGGATCAGAATTCAGCATTCCAGTAAATTTCCTTTTTTAAAGGGAATGTGATAAATTTGAAATGAGTATCAATTCAGAGAATGTGAATGTGAACTCGATTTGAAATCAAATGATTATGAAGATAAATTAAACTAAAATGGCTTATAATAGAGAGATTGACCAGACCTAACCTTAGAGTTGGATTTTGGTAGTATCTCTCGCTTTTTGACACCCAGGCTTATCCCATGGGGCTGGAAGAGGGGTGAGTTATTTTATAAGAATTTTTTGACCTATCCTACACTTTTGAGCTGTGATATTTTATTATGTTTGTATGGACCTTTATTAAAATTTAGAGGATACTAAGGTTTAGATTTCAAAGTGAGTTGGTTTTAATTAAATGGGAGCCAAATTCCATCTTGTAAAGTGTGTGGGCAATTTATGGATTGGTAGATGGACACACATATTTACGAACCATTATATATTTGAAAAGTTGGTATATCTTTAAATGGTTATAGATGTGAAAGTCGTTAATTTTGAACTAAAATGAATTGGTTACCTTTCTAAATGCACAATTGGACCCAAGTATGTTAGTTGTTGTATGATTCATATGAGATAACATGGTGTGGGTATTTACAACTTTTTCCACAACCCATCCCCGAGGCCCGTGCTGTGACTACCCCAAGCTCTTCTTCCATTGGCCAGGGGTTGGCGACTATCACCAAAGGCATAAATCCCAATAAAAAGCGAAGGCATTGACTTTATGAAAGTAAACAAACACAGCAGAGTATGCAACAAAAGTAAACACTATGTAAACACTGTATACAAAAGTAAGTATTGAAAGGAAAAGGGGCTGGAAATACAAGCCCAACAGTAAGTACAATACAACTGAAAAGATAGAACAACTACAGTAAAGTAAAGAAGCAACTGCTGAGTCGTCCTCCGGGAATCCCACCTGAAGTGTGGGTACAGATGGTCTCCTCATCACCTCGGGTCCATCCCTCTGATCCATGTACGTCTCGTCAAGTGGTCCTCCTCTGGGTACCATCTAGCTCTACAAGTCTCCACCTCGATTAGTGTTTTCCGTCGTCTGCATCCAACACTACGTAGTGTGGGAATAGCCCATGCAGGGGTGAGTATACGATACTCAGTAGGGACCCTGAGACCCCCAATTGTCTCCCAGAATCCACGAAGAAAGATACAATAACGAAGTATCAGCCAACTCTACTTAGGTATATGCCCATACATATACCTAAGTTATCAATCACAGTTCATATCCAACTCTTGAGCCCAAGAACAACCCAGTCCACACAGGAAAGCAAGGCAATCACATCGATGATAATGATTGAAAGTCAAGACTTAGCTCACACAAGTATACGCCTTTCGTATAAAGATGGAGATGATCAGATATAATCACTGATTCATCTAAGTTGTCGGACCCACGTAGGATACAAGTACAAAAGTCTTCTCTGTCGAACCCATGGAGGATTCCAGTACAGTTGTCGTCACTGCTGAACCCATGGAGGATTCCAGTACAATTGCCATCAATGCCGAACACACAGAGGATTCCAGTACAGTTGTCGTCACTGCCGAACCCACGGAGGATTCCAGTACAGTTTTCGTCACTGCCGAACCCACGAAGGATTCTAGTGCAGTCGTCGTTGTAGTCGCAGCTAGCTCTAGGGTTTCCGCACATAGCACGCTCGATTCCGGGAGGGTCCGCTCCTCGAACTAAGGGGTCGATACATCAACTATCACGAAGTCCAGAGTTGATGTATCCCGAAGTTCCGTCTCATCAAAAGAAACCCAACGTGATAGACAACGCATCAATCAGACGCCCGGTCTGAGAGTTATTGGCTTTTCGGTTCCAGGGGCTCGGTTGGAAATACGCTCGTTCCAAACCCAGACATTTTCCAAATTTGTCCAAAACTAACTTAGAGTACAACAAAAGGACCTCCTCGTCGTAAGGGTCCTAGTGCCGCAGACGGCACATCGATCAGACGTGCGGTCTTAAAGTTATTCACATTTAAGTGAAACGGGCCCGGCCTATCAAGCCCAGTGGGCCGGCGGGGCGCGGCCCGGCCCGGCGCGGTGCGGCCTGGCCCGGTAGGCCGTGGATCGGCCCGGGGGGCCAAGTAGTGCAGGGGGGGGGGGGGGAATTTTCTCGAACTGGCGGCGTGACCCTTCTGTCCGACCGGTCTTCTCGGCGCAAGCGGCCCGCGATTGCGGGCCGCGAACCCTTCGTTGTGGCGCCTATGAGCGCCACAGCTCCTTTCGCCTGGATGACCGACGAGCCGGCCGGTTCTTTTGCCGAAGCGGCCTGCCCTGTGCGGGCCACAGTCCTCCACAGCGCAGCACCGTGGGGCGCCGCGGTTCCTCCATCCTGGCCGGCTACGGCCGACCGGTTCTCCTTCGCCCGAGTGGCCTGCGGTTGCGGGCTGCGGTTGTTCCGCACGCAGCCGACACCTTCATTCGCCACTTCCTCCATTCGTCACCACCTACCGTTTCCACCACCAAATTATTCAAGAAACATCGGAGGGTCATCGGTCCATGTTCGTTCGGCCTGCGCCCTCCGCGTTAGGCGGTATCATAAGGCCAAAGTCAAACCATGTTTCTCAACAAAGAACAAGAACAATCTTAATCAATTAAAATTGAACATAATCCCCCTACCTTGAAATAAGGTTCGCTCGTAGTCGTAGTCATGGGGAGGCGGCGCCAAATCCTTGATGTCGGGGAATAAGGAACCGAGGATGGCGTGTCTTCGACATTCCTTGAGGGTGGATCCTTCTCCTTTGGCTTGGCTGAAGATCGAAGGAGATGATCATCATTCTTCGGTGGTTCTTCGTCGGAGTTGTTCATCGTTGAAGAATGGTTTTCTTCGCCGGATGAAGAACACTATTATTCTCTTTCACTAGAGCTTTCTCAAAACTCTCCCAACACAATGAATTCCAAACTAAAATAATAGCTAAAGATATTATTTTATTCACACATGTAATTCAAAATTCAAACACTTTAATTAATTAAATTGAAGAGTTCAATTCATTAATTAAGAAGTGTTGGCAAATATTAATGGGAGAGAGGGAGGTGAAGAGATCACACTCAATAAGGGGGAGTTGTCAAAATAATAAGGGGGGGTGTTAATGGGGAGTTAAGGGAAGGTTAAGGGTTTGGATTCAAGTGGGCCCCACCACACTAATTCCTCTCATGGGAGGTTATGTGGGTGTGGGACCCACCTCTAACTCCCCTTGGGAGGAAATAACCACCACTAAATAATAAAATTGTGTACCAACAATTTTATTAATTTAGTATGAATTCCTCAAAATATAACTTTCAACCTGCATAAAACGCAACTGCAGTGAAGGTCCCCTTAAGCGAATACCAATGCTGCGAGTTCATCGGTGTCCTCAAATTTCAATTCCGAGCACCGGTTCAAAAGATAGAAAAACCCACACGTACGTTTATTGAACGTACCCGAACAAAACTTCAGAAATTGATTCCGGGCACACCGGGCCTCGGAATCAAGTACTGTCAGGAACCGCAGACTCGTAAAATTCCAAAGTATTTAAAAAATAAATTTCTTTGAAATTTCTAGGTCATTAAATTACTCCAACCTCAGGGATTTACGTCCCCGTAAAGCTACAACACACACTATGGAAACAAATGGGGGTACTGAGCACCCATCTGAGCCTCCCGCTCCCATGCGCTCTCCTGGAGGTTCCGGTGCTGCCAGTGAATACGCACCAGCGGAATCGACCATCCATGTAGGACCCGCTCCTGTCGATCCTCGATCTCCACTAGGACCTCCGTGAATGTCACCCCGTCATTGATGTCCATCTCCCCATGGTCGATGATGTGGGTCGGGTCATGCACATATCTCCTCAGCTGAGATACATGGAAGACGTCATGCACCCGGTGTAACTAAGGTGGTAGACCAGGCGGTAAGCCACCTCACCTACTCTACTGAGGATCTGAAAAGGTCCGATGAAACACGGAGATAACTTGCCACCCCAAAAAAATCTCCGTAGACCTCATCGAGGTGAGGCTCATAGGAAGACATGGTCGCCATCCTCAAACTCCAATGCTCTTTTTCTCCTATCAGCATAGGACTTCTGTTTTCTCTGTGTAGTCTTCATCCGCTTCTGGATGATCTGCACCATCTCTATCATAGCCTGAACCATCTATGGTTCAAAAAGTTCTAACTCCCCTGGGTCAGTCCAGCACAGAGGTGATCTGCATGGTCGGTCGTACAACGCCTCGTATGGTGCCATCCCGATGGTGGAGTGGTAGCTTTTGTTGTACGTAAACTCCACTAAGGGTAAATGATCCTCCCAACTGCGACCAAAGTCAAGGACACATGTATAGAGCATGTCCTCAAGATTCTGAATGGTCCTCTTTGTCTGGCTGTCCGTCTGAGGATGGAAGGTGGTGCTCAGACGTAGCTGCGTCCCAAAAGCCTCCTGTAACCCCTTCCACAGTTGGGAAGTGAAACGAGCATCACGATCAGAAATGATAGACGATTGCACACCATGAAGCCGTACGATCTCCTGAATGTAGAGGCGTCCCAAGATCTCTACTGATCCCTGCTCTCTGATCGATAGAAAGTGGGCCGACTTGGTGAGTCGGTCTACGATCACCCAGATAGAGTCAGGTCCTCTGGATTTATGTGGAAGCCCCATCACGAAATCCATGGATATCCCATCCCACTTCCACTCTGGTACCTCTAAGGGTTGTACCAAGCCTGCTGGTACCTGGTGCTCTGCCTTCACTTGCTGACAAGTGAGGCATCATGAAATGAGCTCTGCTACTTCCTTCTTCATACCCGACCACCAGTGCTATCGTCTAAGGCCCTGATACATCTTCTCCACTCCTGGATGTACCACTAGAGGGGAAGTGTAGAACTCCCTCAACACCTCCTCCTATAGTGCAACTAGTACCATGGTAAGTCCCCTGAAGAGGATAACATGTTCCCCTCCTTCAGAATATCCATCAGGTTCTTATCCTGAGGATATATGAACACGTCGTGCCTCACAGTCAATGTCCCCATGCTGATCCTCTCCGACTCGCTGAAGAAGTGGAGGAGTGACTATGAGAGACTGAAGAAAGGCTGCTCCATCAATATACATAAAGGATATCTGCAAGGCGGCTTGCTGCTCCATTGCCTCTCCTAGTAGCTGAATGCCCGTTCTCCTGCTGAGATCATTAGCTACAACATTCCCCTTCCCAGGAGTGTAGACTATCTCAAAGTCATAGTCCTGGAGGAACTCGAGCCATCGCCGCTGTCTCAAGTTCAGGTCCTTCTTCGAGAAGATGTACCTGAGACTCTGGTGGTCAGAATAGACTGTAAAGTGCTCTCCCATCAGATAGTGCCTCCACATCTTCAAGGCGAAGACCACTGCTGCTAACTCCAGGTCATGGGTAGCGTAGTTCTACTCATGCTATCTCAAGTGTCTTGAACCATATGCGATCACTGCTCTCTCTTGCATCAGGACACACCCGAGTCCAGTCCCTGATGCGTTGTAGTAAACTACGTACCCAACACCCTCCACCGGTAACCTCAAGATGGGCGCACTGGTCAACCTTTGTCTCAGCTCCTAGAAGCTCTGCTGGCATCTATCTGACCATACGAAGGGTGTACCATTATTCATCAAAGCTGAATGTAGTGCTAAAACTCTGGAGAAGTCTGGCACAAATATCTGATAGTACCCAACCAAACCCAGGAAACTCTACACCTCCATCACTCTTCTGGGTGGCTCCCAAGAAAGTACTGCCTCGATCTTTGCTGGATCCACTGCAACTCCAGCCTCCCAAATGACGTGTACGAAGAAGTGATCCTCTTGAATCCAGAATTGGCACTTCGAGAGCTTACCATAAATATGGTTCTCTCGGAGTGTATCCATTACAACCCGCAAGTGGTAGGCATGCTCCTTCTCAGTGGTCAAGTAAATAACTATGTCATCGATGAAAACTATGACAAATCAATTTAGGTAAGGCTGGAATATCATATTCATGAGACTCATGAACACCTCTAGAGCATTGGTTATGCCAAAGGGCATAACCAAGAACTCGTAGTGGCCATACCGACACCTGAAGGCTGTATTCTGCACATCCTCATCTCGAACTCTAAGCTGGTGATAGCCTGACCCAAGGTCTATCTTCGAGAACCAATGTGCTCCCTTCAGCTGATCAAGGAGATCGTCAATCCTCGGGAGTGGGTACTTGTTCTTCACGGTCACCTAATTCAGGCGACAGTAGTCGACACATAGTCGCAAGCTCCCATCCACCTTCTTGGAGAACAAAATTGAAGAAGCCCCGGGTAAAACACTGGGTCAGATGAATCCCTTTCCCTGTAAGTCCTCCAGCTGTACCCGTAGCTCTCAAAGCTCAGCGGGAGCCATCCAATATGCTGGAGTAGATATCCGTGCTGTCCCGGGGTACAAGTCAATGTAGAAGTCTACCTATCTATGAGTAGGTAGTCCTAGAACGTTGTTAGGAAAAACATCTGCATACTGATCCACCATAACAGGAAAACTCGGACTCCTCACATCAATCACTCTGAGAATGAGACTATCCAACTGATGTGTGATCGACTGCCCTCTCCACTGTGAAAGTTCATCCTGTGCTGCAAAAGCTCCCTTCTCATCGGTGAAGGTGAACCTGCTCCCATCCATTCGGATACACCACACCTTGCACCTAATACAGTCGATCTGAGCATGGACTGTAGATAACCAGTCCATCCCCAAGATGACGTCGTAAGGCCTCAACGCCATTAAAAGAAGATCCCAACCGAAGCTATCATCTCCTAGAGTAATCTCACACTGCCGGAACCAGTGCGTATTCATTGAGTCTGCTCCCATAAGAGTCTCTAGCCGTAAGGATCGAGCCAATGACTCCATCGGAATCTCCATGCTCCAAACAAGGACAACATTAATAAAAGAATGACTCGCA
Organism: Viscum album; assembly: GCA_963277665.1. Classification (NCBI taxonomy): domain Eukaryota; kingdom Viridiplantae; phylum Streptophyta; class Magnoliopsida; order Santalales; family Viscaceae; genus Viscum; species Viscum album. Next base: position 508,183,762 of record OY728141.1, on the reverse strand, counting down.
CCTGTGTCTATAAGTACTGCAGTGAGGGTGGAGTAGACATAGATAGTACCTCGAATAATCTCAGGTGTGCCGTGGTCATAGGCCTTGAATACCGAGAGCTGAGCCTTCCTCTGTCCGCCAACTCCCTGTGGTCGGGGTGGACCTCCTGGTGGTGGTGGTGGTAGAGCCTCAAAACATCGTCCACCACCGGCTGCTCAGCCAGCTCCTCTGCCTCGTCCGCCTGCTCCCTGCGGACCACCACGGTCAAACCTATGCCTCTGCCTGGGAGGTACCTCTACTGTCTGGTGCTCATCCGCATGGTGGTTCAGGCAGTACCGAGCCATGTGACCCTGCCCGCCGCATGCATAGAACTGCCTACTCCTCATATATCTGGCTCTGTTCCATGTGCCCCGCACAACCGAACCTTTATCCTGAGGTTGCCCACCTGATGGCCTGGTCTTCTTGGACCTCTGCGTCATCTGTCTACTGCCAGCTGTAGAAGACTCCACTACATGTCGCCCTGTGGTGGGTCTTGCTACTGGAGGCTGCTCAGCGAGGAAGCTATCCACTATAAGGGCTTGCTCCAACACCCTTGCCTGCGTTGGGATGCTGAGGGGAATCGTCAAAGCCCGGATCTCGTGCCTCAGTCCCTGCTCGAAGGTCTGGGCCCTGAAGAAAGGATCCTGTACCATGTCCGTGGAGTAGCGTGAGAGGTCAGTGAACCTCACTGAGTACTGAGCTACTGTCATGCAGCCCTGCTGCAGATGAAGTAACTCCTGAATCCACACTACATGGAGGGTTTCTGGAAAAAACTCCGAGTAGAAGAGACTCTCGAAGTCTATCCAAAGTAAAGATGCCTCGTCATGCACCTGGAGTATCGGGATCCACCATCTGCCTGCCACCTCATGCAGGATACTCGCGACAAGGATCACCATATGGTCAGATAGTGTCCCTACTAATCTGAAAACTCTGACGACAGCCTCCAGCCAATCCTTGGCTACCTGTGGGTCCATCTCTCCATGGAACCTCGATGGCCTCTTTCACTGAAACTCGTGCAACGCACTCAGGTGGCATGCACTCTCTGCTGTTGGGGATGGTGGTATCGGTGGCTCAAAGGGTAGTGGTACCGCTGGTGCCTCCGCTGTGAAGGGCCCCTACACCGAGGCCTCATCTCTCGGTGGGGTGCCATCTCGTACGTAACTCTGAACCCTAGCTTGCTGCCTTCATGGGGCCATACTAAAAAGAAACAAGTGAGCCACGTTCAAACAGTATACCTGGTGAGCTGACACAAAGTAATCACAAAGAAAACTTTTGAAACACACATGCAATCAATGTTTTCGTGAACCGAGTCGGAAATCAGAGGTCAGGGTCCTGGTGTATGGATACGTCGGCCGCCGCACCAACACTAGAATCCCTGGACTGAAAACCACACTCAATACTCTTAACACTATTGCTTCACAGAAAGGAATGATCAAAGTTCTAAGTTCTACGGTAGAACTGACTCCTTTGATACCAAATTTTCACCACCCATCCTTGGGGCCCGTGTCATGACTACCCCGAGCCCACCATCCATAGGCCAGGGGCTGGCGACTAGCACCAAAGGCATAAATCTAGATAAAAAGGGAAGACATTGCCTTTATGAAAGTAAACAAACACAACAGAGTACGCAACAGAAGTAAACACTAAGTAAACACTGTATACAAAAGTAAGTGCTAAAAGGAAAAGGGGCTGGAAATACAAGCCCAATAGAAAGTACAGTACAACTAAAAATCTAGAACAACTACATTAAAGTAAAGCAACAACCACTGAGTCATCCTCCGAGAATCCCACCTGAAGGGTGGGTACATCTGGTCTCCTCAGCACCTCGGGTCCGTCTGTCTGCTCCGTGTATGTCTCATCAAGTGGTCCACCTCTGGGTACCGTCCAACTCTACAAGTCTCAACCTCGATCAGTGTTGTCTGTAGTCTGTATCCAACACAACATAGTGTGGGCATAGCCCGTGTAGGGGTGAGTATACGATACTCAGTAGGGACCCCGAGACCCCTGAAGGTCTCCCATAATCCACGAATAAAGATACAATCATGAAGAATCAACCAACTCTACTTAGGTATATGCCCATACATATACCTAAGTTATCAATCACAGTTCGGCTCCAACTCTTGAGCCCAAGAACAACCCATTACACCTAGGAAAGAAAGTCAATAACATCGATGATAATGATTGAGAGTCAAGACTCAGCTCACACAGGTATACATCTTTCGTATAAAGATAGAGATGATCAGATGTAATTACTGATTCATCTAAGCTATCAGACCCACGTAGGATACAAGTACAGAAGTCTTCGCTGTCGAACCCACGGAGGATTCCAGTATAGTTGTCATAGCATATGAACCCACAAAGGATTACAGTACAGTTTTTGTCGCTGCCGAACCCACGGAGGATTCCAGTACAGTTATCATCACTGCCGAACCCATGAAGTATTTTAGTACAGTCATTGTTGCAGTTGCAACTAGCTCTAGGGTTCCCGCACACAACACGCTCGATTCCGGGAGGGTCCGCTCCTCGAGCCAATGGGTCGATACATCAACTATCATGAAGTACAGAGTTGATGTATCCCGAAGTTCTGCCTCGTCAAAAGAAACCCAATGTGATAGACGACACGTCAATCAGACGCCCGATCTGAGAGTTATTAGCGTTTTCATTCCAGGGGCCCGGTTTGAAATACACTCATTCCAAACCCAGCCATTTTTCAAAGTTGTCCAAAACTCACTTATAGTACTGCAAAAGGACCACCTCGTCGTAAGGGTCCCAGTGCTGCAGACGACGCGTTGATCGGGCGTGCGGTCTTAAAGTTATTCACATTTAAGTGAAACGGGCCCGGCCCGTCAAGCCCAGTGGGATGGTGGGTTGGACCGTCCTGGCTCGATGGGTCTGACCAGGCAGAGGGTCAGACTGGCCCGGTGAAGCGCGGCCCGACTCGGCGTGGCGCGACCCGACCCGGCGCGGTGCGGCCCGGCCTGGCTGGCCACGGCTCGACCCGGCTGGCCGAGCTGTGCGGGGGGGGGGGGGGGGATTTCCCGAACCAGTGGCACTGAGCGGTGCCACCCTTCTGTTCGGCCGGCCGAAGCCAACCGGTCTTCCTGGTGCGAGCGGGTCGCGAACCCTCCACTGAGGCTCCTTCCACCCGGCCGGTCGACGAGCCGACCGATTCTTCTGCCGAAGCGGCCCACCCTGTGGAGGCCGCGATCCTCCACAGTGCGGCACCGTGGGGCGCCGCGGTTCCTCCAGCCCGATAGGCTACGGCCAGGCGGTTTTCCTTCGGCCTAGGGGCCTGCGGTTGCGGGCCACGATTCTTCCGCACGCGGTCGGCACCTTCATTCGTCGTTGACTCCGTTCGTCACTGCCTCCTGTTTCTGCCGCCAAATTATTCAAGAAACATCAGAGGGTCATCGGGCTGTGTTCGTTCGGCCCGTTCCCTCCTCGTTATATGGTATCATAAGGCCAAAGTCAAACCATGTTTCTCAACAAAGAACAATAACAATCTTAATCAATTAAAATTGAACATAATCCCCCTAACTCGAAATAATGTTCGCTCGTAGTCGGAGTCGTGGGGAGGTGGCGTCAACTCGTTGACATCGGGGAAGAAGGAACTGAGGATGGCACATCGTAGGCGTTCCTTGTGGGTGGCTCCTTCTCCTTTGGCTTGGCCGAAGATCAAAGGAGATGATCGTCGTTCTTCGTCGGAGTTGTTTGTCGTTGAAGAACGGTGTTCTTCACCGAATGAAGAACACTATTCTTATATTTCTCTAGATACTTCTCAAAACTCTCCCAAAACAACGAATGCCAAACTAAAATAACATCTAAGGCTATTATAAAATTCACACATGTAATTCAAAATTCAAACACTTTAATAAATTAAATTGAAGAGTTCAATTCATTAATTAAGAAGTGTTGGCAAATATTAATGGGAGAGAGGGAGGTGAAGAGATCACACTCAATAAGGGGGAGTTTTCAAAATAATAAGGGGGGTGTTAATAGGGAGTTAAGGGAAGGTGAAGGGTTTGGATTCATGTGGGTCCCACCACACTAATTCCTCTCATGGGAGGTTATGTGGGTGTGGGCCCCACCTCTATCTCCCCTTGGGAGGAAATAACCGCCACTAAATAATAAAATTTTGTACCAACAATTTTATTAATTTAGTATGAATTCCTCAAAATATAAATTTCAACCCGCATAAAAGGCAACAACGGTGAAGGTCCCATAAAGCGAATACTGACGCTGTGAGTTCATCTGTGTCCTCAGATTTCAATTCCGAGCACCGGTTCAAAAGATAGAAAAATCCGCATGTACGTTTACTGAACGTACCCGAACAAAACTTCAGAAATTTATTCCGAGAACACCGGGCCTCGGAATCAAGTGCCATCAGAAACCGCAAACTCGTAAAATTCCAAAGTATTTAAAAAAAATTCCCTTGAAATTTCTGGGTCTTTACAACTTTAATAAAAAACTACTATTGGGTTACTTTTTATGAACCCAGGTTGGTTTGAATGGGACCCTAATAGTCTGCCTTATCTATTATGACTTACAAAGAGTTTATTTGATCAAATTCATAATGATGACGATATGAAAAAAAGTGTTTAATGATTCAAAAGGATGTTTGATATAATTTTCTAGTTTTTTCCTCGGGGCATTGGTTAAAATCAAAGTTCCTAGTGTTTTATTTTAAAATGGTACTTAATGATTTGAAATAAATATTTTAGATGTTTAAAGGTTTGAATGTAAATCAATGTAATGATCTTGAAAACAGAACCTATAGTGGTGTCCTTTAATTAAACCCTTCTGTAAGGGTAGTTTAAATGTTTTCTATGGTATTTCTTGGAACATATATATGAGTGTTTATCCATAGGCTATTTATTTTTTTTATAAATGGATTATATGATAGTAATTTTAACATGGTGACTTTTTTTTTGTATAACCTAGTGATGGGATCAATGCTTGGTCTTTTGTAAGGGGATAGCCCATGGTTGGTAGCACCCTTAGAGTTTAAATGCCTTACTAAATGTGGTTAGATTTCAGATTCTTGGTTCCATTTTACCTATTATAAATCTTTGTTTCTAAATGAAACCCTTGCTCGGATGGGTGATCATTGCATGTATAACTCTTGTACGGGTATGAGCTTTTAGTGATTCTCAATTTTAGTAGGTTAGATATGCCCCGAGCATGGTGGGTCACTTGGTAGGTCTTATGACCCTACTTCTTTCCTTGGTAGACTCAGGAGGTTGTTAGTTTTTTTTCAGTCGCATGATGAAGTGACTTGATCCAGTTACATTTGTGAGCCATCTAATACTTGATTTCATAAGGAATAAAGCCTATGGATAATGTTCACGATGTGATGTTTTCTATGGAAATCTTGGGGTAGAATGTGTTGGTATACACGGTATCCATCAGGTTGTTAAATTATGTAATGAACTTGTTGAGTTTGATGAAATCATTGATCCTTGTGCTACTGAGCATGGAATCAGGTCATATATAAAGTAGAGTGACATGGTAATTAAGGGAATCAAGATCATCCTAATGATTGTGAGGACTTCTAGAGACTTTGGTGTTTTGACATGCCGATTGATCTGAATTTGGGTTTCATGCCAAATGACTTAACATATGTAAGCATGACTCAGAGAAGTATCACGTGTGTGGTTAAGGTGAATATGACCTAATGAAATTATGAATGGATGGTCTATCCTTTCTTTTAATGTCTATGATACTCCTAACATGGGGAGCATCATGTTAGTTGTGTTTAATCATGTTCTTCCAGGTAGAAGAAGCACAACCAAAGGATGACCATTGGGAAATGGTCATTTCTTATTGAATGATTTTGGGGCTTGAAAGTCTTGTTTTATGTCAGTTATTTCTCAACAACACGATGTTGTTGTGGTTGGATGTATATGAAAACTTAGACAAACATTGTTGGTCTCAGGGGGAAATATTGGTGGTTATGTTTGAATGATCACAGATGCCTCAATTTCTAAAGGATCGTGAATCGGTTAATGATGCATCAGCAGGTGAAATTGAAGTTGAACAGTAGTGGTTCAACTGATCTTGTTGTTAACTTTTGAATTCTCTCAGTGCTTTCTGTTAAATACGAGCATGTCCCCTATCTTGATTTCATCCTTGATTCACTAATAAAGTGCCAGTTTTATGCTGCACTAATGTTTTAAAACCTGTTGGGCTTGTCTGGGTAGTTACCTAGTTTTGTACGTTAACACATGGTTCTTATAGAGGAATGGTTAGTCCTAAGTGATACTTGGGTTCTTGTGTTGGAATTCCTTGGATAGAATTTTGGACACCTACTGGTTCCTTTGACGTGACCTCCAGGAAGATGCTTCTTTGGGGCCAGTCAACTTTCTTACGTGGGTTTGTTGGCCTTGTACCAGTGTCTCACTTATATCATCGGGTGTGGACTACCTAGGTAGTTCCATGGACTCTGGTTTGTTAAATTCTAGGTTATCCCAAATATTTTTTCAGGTTTGGATAAAATGATTTAAAGGGGTAATGATCTCAGGAGTTTGGATATGGTCTGTGACTTTGATCGTGTTGTGTCATGACAATTTAAATTATTAGGGGATGGTTTAATAAAGGAATGTCCCTAGAATTCAGGTATGGTCTTTGGTGAATGGGATTCTTATGAACGTGTGGTGCCATGGGAGAAGGCATTGTAACTCTTTTGTAATACTTTGACCATCTAAGCTGGGTGTTTCTAAGGTAAGTCATCCATAAGTGTCCTGACTTGTTATCCTTCATGTTCCTTGTGTATGGTCTGAAGGAACTAGTTTGAACATGATTCCATTTTAATATGGGTGTGGTGTGAAGGTCGACAGTGTCTTTTGAGAGAATATTGCATGATCAATTTTGGTTAGGTCGATCATGATTTGACCACTCCTTTATATGAGGCCTCGGTTATTACCTCAATTGTGTTTAGGCTCACCTAATTAAATGAAATCACACTAGTATCATTACTAGAATGATTAGAAAAATTATTTTTAAAAAATTATCATAGTGGAGGTGTTGTGGTACTGATTCCACGTGGGTTGTTGTAGACAAAATCAATAAGGTTTCACATTTCCTACCAATCATGGAAACCTTCAGTGTGGATGATCGTGGAAGGTTGTATATCCGTGAGATAGTATGACTTCATGGGGTCCCATTTACCATTGTTTTAGATAGGGACACCTATTTTACTTCTCAATTCTAGAAAGGGCTATAAAGGGATCTGGGTACACAGGTGCTTATGAGCATGACCTACCACCCCCAGACAGATGGCCAGTCAGAGCGCACGATTCAGGTTCTTGATGATAAGCTGTGGACATGGGTCTTAGATTTTTGGGGGTTATTGGTTGAGGAATATACCCGTGGATGAGTTTTCCTACAATAATAGATTTCAAGATACTATTCAGATGGCACCATATGAGGCCATGTATGGTAGGTCATGCCGATCACCCCTATATTGGAAGGAGGTATGAGAGGAAGCTATGCTGTGTCCTCATCTTGTCAAGGAGACCACTGAGTAGGCGAAGTTGATTCTAAAGCGGATGGCTATAGTGAAGTCTTGAAAGAAATAATAAGTTGATCACTGTAAGTGACCTCTAGAGTTTGAGGCCAGGGATCGAGTATTCCTTCGTGTTTCACCAATGCCGGGACACAAGAGAATCATGAGACATGGTAAGCTTTCACTAAGGTACGTTGAACCATTTGAGATTCTAGAGCGGGTCGAGCTGGTAGCCTTTTAGTTGTAGTTACCTCAGAGGTATTGATCCATGTATGACATATTCCATGTTTCTCAGTTATGATTCTACTATTCAGACCCGTCTCATGCTTTTCATCTTGAGGTGATTGAGTTGTAGGAAGATGCATCCTCTAAGGAGCATCCTATACGTTTTATGGATCGTAGCATAGAGGTTCTCTAAGGCTGGTTTTTTCCTTCAGTACGAGTTCTATGATAGCATGACCGAGTACAATATGAGAACTAGGAGAGGGAGGTTAATGTACAATAATAATGGTCAATGTTGTTATTATATATTTCTTTACCACCGTTGGAAAGGAAATTCAGGGACAAATTTTTTTAAGGGGGGAAGTTTGTAAGAACTTTGGTCTTCTTTGGGGTACATATCTTGGGTTTTCCATCAATTATCAATTTAATTACTTAAATATGGCTTAATGTGGATTCCCGTTGGGGTCATAGATAACTCTGTGGTGTATAAGGCTGGTATGGATCCCATAACCTATGTTTTGGGTTTTTTTTTCCTAGTGCAAAGTTAGTATAAACCACGTGGTGTAGGCCATATGGTTCGTATGAAACATGCGAGGCTGGATAGTGGATGCCTACAGGATTCATGGTTTGAGGAAACCTGGTGGATAGTTCTACAATTTCAGAATATCTTAATAGAGTCATTTCCCATAGTTTTTACACGGTTAGTAAACTGTGTGGGGTAACTATGAAGGTGCCCCTTCCTCCTACATAAGACCGTGTGATTTGGTGTAGGGTTTAAAAACCTTTTCACCTAAACAATTTGACCGAGACATTTTAGGTTAAAAATAATTTTTCCCTTAAGTTATTTTAAGTAAAACCTAATGCATATATGTTCGTCCACATATAAAAACCTCTCATTTTAAAGCCTCTTTGAAGACTAAACTACAATTTGATCTATATTCTTCATCTGATCTTTTATTCGAATGTGGTTCATCTCTTTGGATCTAAAATAGTAAGTCCTAGATTCCTTTTTATCCGTTCTTGATTCTTCTTGATATCAATTACACTATTTGGATTTAGGCTCATATTACATATTTTATCATTCTTCATCCATTCTTTATATTTATTAAAAACTAGGACAAATTAAATCTTGATACTAGATGAGCTATCAAGAATGAGCCTAAGGTAGGTGGTCATGTGCTTTTCCCTGAAAGTTGGATCATTTATATGTGTTAGTGCGCCACACACCAATTTTTCGGGTGATGTCTTAAATGAAATTGAACCCTGTTATTGCCTATAATGATTTAGGTAATTTAATAGGAGTGTTTATGCATGTTATAGGTTAAGAACCTTGAATAAAACAACCCTTTTGGGTGTTTTGTCTATAATGTCCATTTTGGTGGTATATAAATTTTATCCTTGATTCCCTTGAGATGGGACCTTGTAATGCCATGGGTTTAAATGGGTAAATTTAATTATAATAAATTGATGAATTTGTTTATATGTTAAATAAATTAAGGGTATGTGATGGACGACTTTCCCATTGACCCATGCATGTCATTACCCGTTTAAGCACATTTTCTTTGTAATGCCTTGACCATGTGATTAAAGTAAAGGTTATATCTTGAATTGTTTCAATTGGATTGAATTGCTCTAATTATGGATTTTCCCATGTGATTTATATTATAATTAATCCATGTTATAGCTTGATAGTCTTCTTAGGATTGTTATATTAAAAATGGAGATGTGATTATTTGAATGGCCCCTGAAATACTAGCCCTTGTGAGTTATGTTGAGACCATGCTATGTAATGAATTGATTAGGTATGGGAAGCTCATTATCATTATATGATCATGTGAGTTAAATGATTTTAATCTATGTATTGGTTTTTTATGCATGTGATTCTTTCTATATGAATTATTCCCAAATGAACAATTATAAGGCCAAACACTTTGTGGTTGGCCAAGGCTTGATGTACCCTTTGAGGTGATCTTGTTAAATGCTATTGGTTTTAAACTTGGTATGTTAGATGAAATGTTAAATGGAATTGAATTGGGTAGATGATAAATAGACTTGGGTGATACATGGATTCAAATTATAATTTCATGGACAGACTCATGTGACTATTGACCCTTATACCTGGAGTGATACATGGATTCACCATGGAATTCCATGGACAGACACAATGGTTAATATGATATTTTCATGAGTGATACATGGATCTAAATGAGAGATTCCATGAATGGACTCATTGTGAATAGAATTATGTGCCAAGTGATACATGGTTTCTTATGATAATTCCATGGATGAAATCAAAGGGAATTTGACTATTATGCCAAGGGTGATACTCGGGCCTACGTTGAGGAGAGTTGAGGACGAAATCGATTGGTTGGGATGTTATACCTCCCAAGAGAGATACCAGGTTCCTGGGAGGTTTGACAGGGATGGGTTTTTAGGGTGTTGGTTGATATTGCACCTGGAGTTATACTTTAATTCCAACATAGTAATGTAAATGAAATACTTAGGTTTTTAATTGAATTATAAATGAAATGACTTATGACACGTATGCCAATCTAAATCTCAAACTTGGATTCGGTCATCACTCGTACTTATTTAGATGGGATTATGAGGCATCTCTTGTGATACCAGTTATATGGGGGATCCCAAATTTGAGATGGATATTGAGACTCATAAATTCAATGCAATTGAATTGTTGAATGAAATGAATATAAATGAAATCCGGTGCATATAGGTAGTTTAATTTTAGTACTTCATTGCATACTTCTTTTTTTATTGCACACTGCCTTCTATATATATTCATTGACTGATTGGAATAGAACTTTAGTGGTTTCCTAATGGGATTTAGTCTCACACCCTATTTGGGTCATGTTTTTAGACCAAAATAGATTATATGATTATAGTATTTGAGAAGGGAAAGTGCACTATCAAAGGTACTTGATATGATGCTTTGGAGTAGGAGAGTATGTGACCAAGATGAGGCTTATAATGATATCATGAGTCCTTTTTCCTTTTTGTAAATTTTTATATGGATTGTAAATCTACCTTGTATTCCTGTTGTGGTTGTTTTATTAGAAACATGTGACATATATCTTCATCTTGTATATGATATAAATTCTAGATTGTTTATACTATCAGTATTCCTCTATTTACTTTTTTTATGGTTTATTTCTTTCTCTATTTTTATATTGTATGATATTTACATAGAGATACCATTTGGTAATGTGGGAATAGTGTCCCCACAGACTCACCTAGGCCCTCACTGCTGGTTGGAAGCCTCTGACATTTGGGGATATGCGCTTGAGTATATGTGACCCACCAGGCTTGAGGCACCGTTCCGTGGCATCTGGTTCTATGATATTACATATTAATTATTATTATTTAACTCAATTATTCTTTCAAAAAACTTTTGTTTAAATTATAGAAACAAAACAAACTTGAATAAATATGATTAATTTTAACATGTTAAATTCAATACAATAATTAAACTGATATTTTGAATGCACTTAGTATGTGACTCTCTCAGATTATTTATTGGTTCCATTACTGATAACCACCTAAATTCTAAGGGCAGAATCAAGAACTCTCTATGGAATTCATAGAGAAATAAGTTAATATCAAAAAATGTCCAACCTCCTATTTTTCATGAAATCTATAATCATATAGGTTGCATGCCAGTTCTATCAACCTATATGCTTGATGTATTTTTCTTTGAATTAAGAGAAATGAACTCAACCACTGAACAATATATCCATGGATTTATGAAGGAAATTCCATTCCCATCAGAGATCATAAGATATCATATTCCATCAAGATACAAAAGGGATAAATCCCTTCTCTCATTATCCATTAATTCTATATCATTCGTGACATCCCAATGTATCCTACTTCACCACAAACATATGTCTTCATGGTTTTTATCAATACATCAAAGTATGTGAGTCATGATATCTATTAATGATAATAATAAAGTCTAATGATCAATAAACACATCCACATATAAGAACATGAAATGAAAGTTGGAAGTGTGTATTTTCTATGGATGGTCCTATTCTCATAACTTTATATCTTGGATATTACCAAGAGAAAAAACCATGAGAAGGTGTCTCAATGTATTATGAGACTTCTACACATGATATCATGTATTTTCTATATACCATCAAATAATATCATCCAACCATAGAACAAGTTTCCAGAATAATTTCTTGGAACCTCTAGGTTCCCATCATAGCAGGAATCTACTACGACCTTTTAGTATGACATATATTTTAAGGGAATTATCACATAAAAATATTATGTAAAAGAATTATCATGATATGATAAGAAAACATATTTAATAATAAAGACATGTAATTAAGAACTAAACAAGCTTGTTCTAGAGAACCTTCTCTAATAGAATCCCACTTGCACTAGAGTCAACTGAAAATAGATTTCAGTACACTAGATATCACATGATACTCATGATTTTGCTGAGATAAATACTTCGTTAAGGTGTCCTCTTCATTTTCCTCCATCTATACTCCAATCACTAAAACTTCACCTCATTGAGAAATATCCCTCAAGTGATGATTCTTAAGATGTATTTTATTTATCTTTTAGTGTGACCTGATCTCTTTTGAGAGTGCCACCATTGTAGTTTTATCAAAGTAAACAATGATAAGATCGTTACTATTGGGTACCACATCAAGATACTGTACAAATTTTGAAATCAAAACCATTTTATTTACTATATCAGAATCCTTAATATACTTCGAAAATGTTTTATAATCAATGAAAACCGGATTATTTGAACTCTTATAGCTTATATCTCTTCTATTGAGAAAAAATACATATCTATACTATGACTTTAGATCATTATGATCTATATAAAAACTAGAATCTTTATAATCCTTGATTACTAGTTCATCATCTTCTATATACACTAGAAACATATCCTTAGTACGCCATAGATACTTAAGGATAACCTTAAAATTATTCCAATGTTGTTCACCTAGAGCATCTTGATATCGACATACTTTGATAAAATCATAGGAAACATCAAGCCACATACATAACATGGAATACATTATGGATCTTATCACATATGCATATCATATCTTACTCATTCTGCCTCGTTACTCTTATGTCTAAGGACTCATTTTATTGGAAATTTTTACCCTGTGACACTTGAACCAATCCTCTATTGGATTATTCTATAACAAAACTCTTCAATATCAAGTCAATATATATACCCTCACTTAGTTTGAGAATCCTCTTGGATCTATCACAAAACATCTCGATCCCTAGAATATTGTCTTCTTCACATAAGTCTTTCATAGAGAATCACATTCCCAAAAATTCCTTAACCTATTGTAAAGATGGTATATTATTTCCAAATAGTAATATATCATCAACATACACTACTATGAAAAAACTTTACAAAAAAAAGCTTGTAAACACATGGATCACATTCATTCTTAATGAAACCAAGTTTATTTATGGATTCATTGAATTGAATGTTCTATGAAATGGATATATGAAACTTTTATTCTTTTTTTGGAATTTTTTAGAGTTGTAAACCCATTTGGTTGTGTCATATACCCATCCTCTCTAAGGTTCCTATTTAGGAAACCTATCCTGACATCTATTTTCCAAATCACATAGTCATGGTAAGCTATAATGTAATGAAGAATTTTGATGGATTTAAACATGAAAACTGGAGAAAAGGTTTCATTGTAGTAAATACCTTAACATTGTTTAAACCCTTTGAACACTATCCATACTTTATAGTTATTTAATTTACCTTATATTTCATGTTTTCTCTTGAATATCTATTTACACCCAACAAGCTTTACATTAACTAGTATACCAATCAGAGCCCAAACATGGTTTTAATACATGTAATCCACCTTAGAATTCATGGATTCTTTCCACTTTAAATATTATGAGATCTATACTACCTCATATAGGACATAGGATCATTATTTTAAATCAATAATGAGTCACCATTATTGGTGATGATAGAACCATATCTCTCTAGTTCTCTAACCTCTCTTTTAATCCTATATAATAGTTGTGTTTCATGAATAATTTCTTCCTTGGGGACCTATGGAATTATTTACTATACCAAATCTTGAGTATATTGACCATAAACTTCATCAAAGTAAATATTTCTCCAACTATACTCCTTTAGGATATTCTCCATCTTACAAAAGATAGTATATCATGTGACAATTACATTCTTTTTAAGGGTTATATAGGTAGTATCACCTTGATTCTATGAGATATCCTATAGAGATACATTTTGTGCCTCAAGGTGATAGTTTGTTTCTTGAGATAGAATAAACAAACATATAATATCCCCATGCTTTAACATGTGACAAAATGGGTTTCTTTCCAATCCAAAACTTGATGGGAATACCATTTTACACTTTAGTTAGAACTCAATTTAGTGAGTATAATGCTATCTGTAATGCATATCCCTAAAAGGATAATAGAAGGATTGAGTAACTCATCATCAAAATTACCATGTCAAAAAAGGTATGGTTCCTTATTTCATTAACATCATTCCACTATAGTGTATAAGGTGGATTAAGTTGAGATAAATTCTTATACTCCCATAAAAAGTTGATAAGGTATTGGTTATGATATTCACCCCCTCGATTTGATTTAAGTTTCTTTATCTTCTTACTAAGATGATTCACAACCACATTAATTAACTATTTGAACTTATCAAAGGATTGAAAATTATACATCATAAATTAGATATAACCATACCAACTCAATTCGTCAATAAAAGTAATAAATTATGAGTATACACCACTAGCTTATACTTTAAAATATATGAACACATCAGTGTGAACAAATTATAAAATATCTATTAGCCTTTAAACTAGACCACAGAATAGTCATATAGTCATATTTTTTTATAAATAAGAATTATATAATTCAATTGTATCAATCTCAAAAGACTCTGAATAAAAAACTTGATATATATATTTATCAAACACTTTTCATTTATGTGACCAAGACTGTGATGCCACAACTGGGTGTCATATGAGTCGCGCGTATTAGTTTATTTATCAATTTTTAATATTTAGTTATCATAATTTAATACATAAATGCTGTAATTCAGTTATACCATACCTTAACATATGATATCTTTATAAAAGTAACATCAATTTTTTTTAAAGGTGAAAATAAATCCATCCATATCTAATAAAGAAACATAAATAATGTTCTTTTTTTAAAACTAGGCCTGTACACCCCACGACATTAAAATAGGAACAAAATATTTGATAGCATATATGACATGAAAAAAATATAATATAATGTAACATCCTGAGAATTTATGATATATATATTTTTAAATAAATTAAATCTCTTTGATATCTTTTAATTCACACAACACTGAGTTTTAAGGAAACCCGATACTATACAAAAATATTATTATTTAAACATGATCATTATGACCTAACCATTAAGTTGTAGGTTATATATAATACTAAATAGATTATAAAAATAATATGGTTTAAACATGTATAAAATAAATTCAATTTATATCAATTTATTAGAAACAAAATAAGAACTATTTAAAAGAAAAAGAAATGTTTTCTGAAAAACTATATTTTTTTCTAAAAGACGGTCTAGTCGCGCTTTGCTTACATAATTTAAAATTATTTTTAAATTTTTTTGAAAATATATTTGTAAAAATAAACTTTATTTTTAAAATCTATATGTCCAAATTATCATTTGGTGAATTTTTGATATTTTTCTAAAAATATAAAATTTTCAGTGAATAGTGAGAAATACTAGTTTTTATCCAAAAAACTACCTTTTCATTCAAAGAATTTATAAGATATTTTTTTTTAATATGGGTATAAAAGTAAAATTAGTTCAATTATATATTTATTAATAAAATTTTGGTTATTTTAATCAATTTCATATTTAATTTTTATATAAATACTTTTTAAACTTTAGAAACTTTTCTCTTTGGAAAAACACTTCTTCATTACATCTATGAGATTGATTTTAAATTAAAAGTTTACAATTATATGAATTTATTTAATATAAATGTATTAAATATTATTAATATTTATAATATATATTATCTAATATGTTCAACTTATTTTTTTACCTTTATGAATTGTAAATACATTAAAAATTAATTTCCACAATTAAGGTGAAAATGGGTTTATTGGGGGTTAAAATTAAAAGATGAGTGGTAAAATGTCCTAGAATATTTTAAAAAGAAACATTTAGACGTTATTACCTATAAGTTTTGATAATGAACCATTTTGGATCCTTTTTGACATGTAGAAATTGTGGGTACACCTTTTTATTTTAAAAAATTACAAGTGTGCAACTAACCTCACTTATAAAAGGCCACCGCCTCTTCTATCCTATTCACACTAAAAAACCATTTGTTATAGAAAATAAATGATAAAATTTATTAATTACTTCAATAAACATATCCTAGTGATATTGGTGTGATCATAAATAAAATCGAGGAATGCTTTAAGTTAAACCTAAAGAGGTTGTCTGAAGAAAAGGTAATGATTTTATCAATGCAATATTGTTTTAATTCTTATTCTAAATCTTTAAACTATTTCCCAATTATGATAAAATAATAAAATATAATATAATATTTACTTATATTTTATTATTTTAATTTAATAACCTACATCGATCCTCACTTCCATCAAATGGGATATGAAATCATCATTTGTGTGTATCGCAGACTACCACCTCGTGAATCGATGTAGTTCATTTTCCATCACCAAATTTAAAGGATTGATGTAATTATGGATAGGAAATATGTATATTATATTTATGATATTATTAAACTTATAAAATTATCATATCACATATAGATTATTACTTTCCATTTCATGAAGGATACGATAACGTCGCTCGTGCGTACAACATACTACAACCTCGCAAAGTAATGTGATTCATTTTTCCCATTAAATTTACATAGAAGGTATTATGGTTAAAATTTAATGAATATTTGTGATATTTATTATCTAAAAATAGTTATATAAAAATAATATCACATATAAATTCTTACATCCTAATCTATTGGAAAACAATAACATCGCTCGTGTGTATGTGTGGACTATCACCTCCACGTAGCTATGTGAAATGTTTTTCATTTTATATTTACATGGATGGTAATAAGAATAGGTTTTTTAATATAAATTATATATGAATATAATAATATTTCTTTAAATTTTAATTAATATTTATTTTCCTTTTTTTCCATCTATCGAGAAAAATGGAAACAACGTTTATGCGTACGTATGACCAACTGTCTCCATGAGCAGTGTCATCCATTTTCTATCTCCAACATTTATAGTTTACTATAAAAAAATTTATAATGAATATATATGTTATTTATATCGTGGTTATGATTATGGGGTTGATTTAAACATGATAAAATTTAAAGGGAAAATATTACTAAGCCAAAACACACATGAAAAATTTATTTCACAAAACAATGATTTTAATAAAGAATTGCTAATAAATGAGTGATAAAAGATACAAGTAAATTATATATGTTATGAGATATATGATTATGGTTCTATTATTTATGTGTAATAAAAATATATTTGTTATACATGTGGTTTGGACACATAATAATGAAGTTAAACAAGTGTTAAGGGTTTCTCATCTCACTTTTACTTCCGTGAGACATATGCCATAATCCCCACGTATTTTTCCATGAGTTATCTATACTAATTTTTTTGATATTTTATAACATTAATATATTTATATTTTTGGTATTTAATGTTTCATTTGATATTATTTATTTCATGGGGCTTATGATTCAAAAGTTACCAAAGTGTTAATGGTTTATTTAATAATCTCATCATTATTCGAGATTTTTTTAAGTCTCCCTTGGGGGAATTATTGGATATATATAAGTATTAAATTTTTTTTTCTTCTTATCTAGTTATTCATGTTTTTGTATGTAACAGTACCATTTTACTACTATTTTGTACTTAAAATTATATAAATATTTTTTATAAAAATCAGACTTTATTTTTCACTTCAATCGAAAATCCTTTTACATAAAAATCATGTTTTATAAAAATGATTTGAAAAAATGTATTTAACCTTTAAAAAATGATTTATTAATGGAATTATTACTCATTTTTATTTTTAAATTTTTTTAAAAGAATCTTCATGTCGTTTTCAAAATGTGGCCCATTTGGATTTCCCTGAAAACATGAAATGAATATTTAATGTGTACGGAATGAAAATATTTTTCCACTGTCAAGAAAAATAAATGTTTTAAATATTATTTTAAAAGTTTTTAAAGGTTTTTTTCAAATAAAATTATTTTCAAAATATTTTGAAAACTTTTTATTTTAAAAATTCTTTGAAAGTGAAAAGGTTATTTTCCCCAGAAATGATTTTAATAACATTTTTATGGTATTTATATTCATCACCAACATCAAACCTTTATTGTAATTATGATATTTTGGGGATATATTATATTGATACCATTCTTATTATTTATATAGATAGGTTATTATCATTCTTATTAGGGAATTATATTTTTATTACCATTCACCATATTACTTTAGATAGTTTATGATTATGTTTATTGATTGGGGAATGTATTAACATTTCATATGTTATTTATTAAATAATAATGTTTATGTGGATAATGTTTCACCCCTTTCATAGGAGGAATTAATTGGTCTTATTAATTTATTGGTGGGGCCCAAAATTTAATACCCCCTTAATGAAATGATAGGTCTCATGAGACAAATTATCTTGAGTATTTAGCTGGGGCCTTACCCATTTATATAAGATGTATTAGCATTATTACTTGATGGTAAGATGTATTGACATGAGACCTTGAAAATATATTTAAGATATCTATAATTATGCATTCCATCATTATGAATTCATTCATTTATATTCCATGTCATTATTCTATTAGTTATAATATTCATGGTTAAATTTCTTTCTCATGTGATTATTTATATGAAATTATTTGATCATAATTTATTTCCTACCATATTATGAAAAATTTATTGATTAAATGGTTTTTTTCCAGTTATTTACCTTTCCCTATTGATTATGCTTATTTATTCATGATACATTCCACTATACTCTTAAACTTACTGAGCATCTGAGATCACCCCTTTATTATGTTTTATTTTCTTCAGGATACTAGGAAGTTTTTTTTGGTTGATATGTAGGGATACACTATATGGAATAATTGAATTATCAAAGAGAACAATATTTATATTTTATATTTTCAATTATATTGTGAATGTCAAGTATGTATCTAATTTACAAAGACTACTGATCAATTTGGTCCTTTGGGATACAATTACTTATGTGTTATGCTAAGGTAATAAATTAACCACCAGCTCCAGGATACTAAGATTGAGGTCACTACAAGACAAATAATAATTTTTTTTTAAAAAAAATCAATCCTATCAGAAATGTGAGATAGTAGTCTCCAATAGAAAGAGTATCTAACCTCACTCCATTAGCACCCAATTGACCCACCCCATTTCTGGTAATCTTCTGAAATATAATTTGTTCCTATATATTAACAAAAATTGGAGAACCAAAAACAGTATCTAATAACTAAATTAAATATATGGAAATGACAAACTAAATAACTAACATACCTCAAGCTCCCCCTTGATTATTTGGGAAGGTTCAATTCCACTTATAGTGGCCCTGCTTAGCATATAAAAAACATACTGCATATTGTTCATTTTAATACCTATGGATCTTCTTCATCTTAGAGAGATGATGAACTGAAGCCTTAGTCTTAGAACGAGACTTTTAAGAACTTTACTTATCTCTTGTAATGAAATATACTTGACTGAAATCTTACCGGACACCTGGCCTAATCTTCCACAAGGCCCAAAGGGTGTTCCCGATCCCCAAGTTTTGGTGACAAGTTCCTGGGCATCACATGAACTCCTTTGGGAATGATTTTTCCCAAATCAGAGATACAAAAAAGAAATAAAATAAAAAAAAGAGTGAAAATAAAAGATCAACATGAAAAATAGGTGATAACAAACTATCATGATCCAAGACTTTTTCATATACATGATCAATATCCATAAGTAATGAGAAATAGTCAGGAAACCCAAAAAAAGAACAAAGCTAACTGAAAAGAAAACCACTACAAACCAACCAACATGAGCTGAGCCTGAAACCAACTCCATGAAAGCACTGGTTTCTCACCACTGCCCAACTTACCCCACACCGACCATGATAAAAAATAATGATCTAATTGAGAACCCAGAACTTGAAAATTTGTAGGCATAAGCTAAAAATACCACTAGTTCACCATAACCCACTAAAAACTATGCAATTCACATCATATGGAAATTCATTAATTCTTCTTTGAAAATAACTCTATAAATTTGTATTTACATTTATAGAATAAATGGAAATATAAAAAATTCCACATTCAAATTTCAAAATGCTTTCCCTTTGTTTTCCTAAAAACAAATACATGCATTTTGAAAATAAATCCATCAGCCAAAGCCATTTCAAAACCACACACACCATTAAAATTTCTCAAAAAAAAACTCACACTTGTTTTATCTAAATAAAAATTGATACTTTAAAACATTTCCTAGGAAAAAGACACATTTTCACCCAAAAACCATTTTGAAACTACATTTAAAGCACTCACACATGAGTCCTTAAAAACACAAAATTGGTTTTCAAAAACATCTTTGAAACTCATTTTCAGTGGAAAAAATCTAATTCACATCTGTTAAGAACAGCAAGAAGGAACCACATATATATCACAAGGTATATAAAAATGATACATAAGTAAGTAAGATTCCATATCAAAGAAATTAAAGTAAAAGATAAAATCAATATCTATATCAAACTCCCCTTAAACAATAACTCACCGAGAAAATGAATGTGTCATGGTCCTACCCAAAGGTAACTAATGTGCCAAGTATCTGACCGTATATGGGTATAACTACATGATCTAGCTACCAACATGTGCTAAGTCCAAACCATTATCCAACTAGTCCACACAAGCCTCATTGTGATGAAAACCCCCACCAAGACCCTGTGTCTAGCACAAATGGTGGGGAACTAGTGGAATGTGAACCAACTAGAAGAACAAGATAGATCTCCCACTTATTACTCGACATACCATGACTAATAAAGGAATTGAGGCATAATTAAAGAAAGAAAATTCCACCCATAAGGAATAACCATAACTACCGTCACCCCTAACACGTAATGATGAAAATCCCTATTCAGATAACACGCACACATGGAACACAAAGAAAATTCCCACACAATGGGGGAAACAATAATCACATGGTTATCAAAAACCCACTCAATAGGTACACATACAAGGGTAAATCAAGAGGTTTCACACATTCCCCATTTTAAAATCAAAGTTCCAAATGATCCTTTAACATCAAATCATGGATTGGATTTCCAATCCATTTCACAATTTAAAAAATAATTTCTATTTTTTTATAAAATGAAGGAAATAACCCAAACATTTTAAACATTTCAATGTCACCCCTACACAAGGGATCCATTCTAGGAAATTATTTGTCCAAATCCCATATTTCCAACCTAATTTTCAGAAAAAAACCCACATAAAACATTTTAAGAGGTACAAAAAAACCACCACTTTCTTTTGAAATGTTTCAAATCTACCCTTTAACAAGGGTCTTCCTCTTTAAAAACCAAAACAAGGCTAATGGGCTAATAATTTTATATAAAACCATTTAAACAACCCTCTATAGAATTCCACAAAGAGGATAAATCGTACACAAATTTTAAATCACCATTTGGGATACATTAAAACACCCCTTTACAAATCATTTTCAGATATAAAACTCAATTAAAAAACAAAATTACCTTTAAAAACATTATTTTCACTCATTGAAAACCAAAAATAGGACAAAACCCATTTCACCACATGAAAACAATTTCAAAAATAGATAAGTAATTTCACTAGAATATTAACTTAATAAAACATGGAATTCACCTTTGAACCCAATTATTCCTATCAATAAACTCAACTAAATGGTTCTAAATCATCATAAGAATACCATATTTAATTAAGATTTCATAATAAGTGGAATTTATTAAGTGAAATCATGCTTATAATTACAAAATTAAACAATTACATAGTAACACCTACATAAAAGAAGTGGAAAACAAGATAAACATCCCGAAACATGTCACCTTCAATGGTGATCACACTCATGGGATAAGAAATGGTGTATAACATCTATAGAAACCAAAAACCCAACAATAAGTCAACTTAGAGCATTAAAATTAAGACACATTGTAATTAGGGTTCATAGGGAAAGCCAAATCCAATAGAAAAGAGAGATAGAAGAAACAGGGAAAATGGGTAATATTTCATGTCAAATTTTATTGAAAAAATTTATTGGAAGATAAGAATCCAAGGGGAGGAAGAAAATGGAACTCCTACCAAGGTACCTAGGGTTTACCAATGTAGGGGAAGAAAAATGGGGGTGAAACACCTTAAAAATAAACAGGGGAAAATGAGAAAAAAAAGTAAACACTTGGACATCTTACACAGTCTGTCCATGTGTTTAGTCAAATCATGTGTAAAATATACAATCCATAGAAACAAAAACCCCAACAATAAGTCCACTCAGAACATTAAAATTAAGACACATTGTAACTTGGGTTTATGGGGGAATCCAAATCCAATATAAAAGAGAGATAAAAGGAAATAGGGAAAATGAGTAATATTTCACCTCAAATCCTATTGAAAAAAATTATTTGAAGATAAGAATCCAAGGGGAGGAAGAAAATGGAACTCATACCAAGGTCCCTAGGGTTTAACAATGTTGGAGAAGATAAGTGGGGGTGAAACACCTTAAAAATAAATAAGGGATAAATGAGAAAAACCAAAAAATTAAACACCTGGACATCTTACACAGTCTGTCCATGTGTTTAGTCAAATCATGTGAAAACTATGCCCAGAAACCATATGTTTCACTATCAGTATAGAAAAGATGCATGATTAAAAAAATCAAGTACCCTACTTTAGAACCACCTCAATCCCCATACAACATCATGGAGTTCCTCACAAAATTTGATTAACAATGGGGAATCCATGAAAATGACTATGTTAAAAACTATACAGCCACACACATTCTTTTTTCATGGTTTAACAAACTATTTTAATGTCATGCGCTACACCTTAGACACATAAATTATCCACATGGTTTCTCCAAGGGGCCACAATGTTTGGATTGAACCATGCGCAACCCATGCTAAAAAATTATGCATAGTACAAGATGAACTAAAGAGGCTCCTTACAAAGGGAGTCCACATGGTTTCCCTTTAATAGTTCTCCTTAACCATTCATAGTGGGAAAACCTAAAAATATTCCATGCTCCAAACCTAAACTCTATGAAAATGTAACCCAAAACTCCACTTCTAAAAAGAACCCAAAAATAAGAACACCATGACATAGAGGGTGTCACATTATTATTCTTGTTATTAATAATAAGAATAGTGGGGTTTTCATGCCTCAAATATTTATCAACTTGGTGGATATGACACAATAAAAATGTAGAAGTTTTTGGGTAGTGAGGGAAAACAGAGATATCTATGAAAGTCATTAGGTACGTCAAAACCCAAGATATCCGATCACTCAATGCATCTAATCATCTTAACTATATATGGCCTAGCTGGAACTAACTCTCAAAGATTTCACATGAAAAGTGAATTAAAGATCTCATATCTTTCTGATATCACATTCTCTTGATAGATATCTTGATGGTGAGAAACTATGTTATACAAATCTATATTCTCATAATGATTTAAAATATCATTGGACATGGAGGATAAAATAAAACATTAGACATCTATTGCATCATCTACATGATTTACATGGAGAGATACTTCTTCCCCACTAGCCTCTTTGGAAAGTGACTTAGGAAATGAGTTTTCCAACATGTATGATTTTTGTTCATGGAATAGTATAACATGAAATCACATATACACTTCCTTGGAATTCATATATGTGAGAAGTCTATCATTCTCTAGTCTAGATCATAGTAATATTGTTGAAGTTGTTTGATTTTCCATTTCTACAAATTATGAGAATATAATTGGTACTTGTTTTGATTACAAAAAATGATCAATAAATATAAATTAAATTAAATTATTATTCATATCCGACTATTTTTTTGAAAACCAATAGCCCTCACCATCAGTTTCATAATATATTATCACTTAGATGTTCTAGTGTAAAAGATCCATATTCCCCTTATCTAAAAAGCTATTTTAAGGGTTTTTTATTAGGCGTAACTTAAAACATCCACTAACCCATAGTTCCTTGATCTCTTTAGTGGATTAACTAATCCCAAAATCATGTTTTAATATTTCATCAACCTTTTACTCATAGTTACACCAAGTCCTACTTGGGAAGTCAACCCTTGATGTAAACTAAGTTATGTTAACCAAAAACTTTAATCTAAAGTTTCAACAATAACTGAAAGCATCTCAAATTGGGCTGGTTATGTACTTTGAACTCTGAGGTTGATTCTAACTTAATTAGTGGAAGGATAAAACAAATTAATTTTTTAATTGAGGTATTTTTATGCTTTTAAAAAAATCTCATTTTATCCTTGACACACATTGTTAAATTTAATTGGATTTTAATTAAGTGATTAAACATGTTCGATAAAACATTTATGCATAATATTCTTATATTTTATTCTATCTTTAATTACTATTAATACATTTACTCAGTGATTTAAAAACATTAAAAAACATAAATAATTAACCATGAATCTAAAAAAAATAAAATATATGTGGCATGATCATGAGATTCTCTAATGGTTAGTTTATATATAGAATTATAAACTTGCCCTTAACCCTAGTAGAAAATACCTTGAACCATAGCTTGGTTCGTGTTGCAGTATTCCACCTTTGATCCTATGTATCACCTGGATTGGTTTTGCCATGGATCCTAAACTTAGACCAACTCCTCTAGATTGGGATCACTATCCGTAAATTAGATTTTACTCACACGTAAGTGAGGGTATCCAATGGATTAGATAAAGGGGGTTTACGTAAAATAAACCACAACCACATAGAGACTCACATAATAAAAAGAAGGGGATGGCTCATAGGCCATGAATAATAATTTAAACAAAAAAATTATAAGGAAATCAATCACATAAAAGGGATGGACTAATCTCATGATCATCCACACATCAGGAAATGATCAATAATTTTCAATTCAGCTATAAATTACTTCTATTAGTTCTTTAATTAAGATAATTCACCATGAATTGATCCAATTAATTTGATTTATCTTAATTCCATCCAACCATCCTTAACCCACCACCAGCTATAATTTTAATCAAAATTAACTTTAATTAAAGTTAATATTGTACACATGTTTACTTGGAGGAAACCATTTGTATTCATGAAAAATTATAACATGGAAATTAATTTAATATATAATTGTTAAACCTATAACATGGCGTGTACTGTTGAATGAATGACACACATAACACATAATCAATAGGTTTAATTAAAAATTTAAATCTTATTTCTATAAAAATTTTAGAACACTCCCAATTGTATAATACACAACCTGTACACAAGTACACGGTGTGTAATTGTCTTCTTCCCATGTTTGCAACACACATCTTGGTCTTACTGTATTTCCTGCTGTAGACATGTTTGAGATACATGGTGTGTATTGAAAATACATGGTCTATAACCTTGATGTTTCATGACATGTATGTCCCTATGTCATGTATCCGATACATGGATCTCTAGGACACACCATATTCTCATCTATGAGAATATAGGGACTACACTGCGTGTAAGGTACTTACAGGGTGTGTAGTTGTACATGCCACGTGCCAATCTATTTGGATCCACATGAAGATCTACTTTTATTGGATCTTAGATCCAATTAGATAAAATCTATCCAATTTATTAACATGATATGGATATGAAAAAAAGTACATGGTGTCTATACTGGAAGTACAAGTCATGTACTATGATTTTTTCCATGCATAACCTTTGATACCTCTAGATGGCCGGAATCAAATGATTCTTTGTTATTAATAATTAACTGATTATGGGTTGGGTTATAAATAATAAAGAAATAGAATAAAAGATGAAGTTAGATGTTAAAAAATAATTTTAAGAAAAATAAAATTCAAACCCATGCAATCAATCAATGAATAATAGATGATTATACATTAATCCTGTGACCGCTCTAATACCACTTATAGGTAACATGAATAGCAGAAGTGTCCCTTTCTGGTTGGAAAACTTGTATTTTAGTTGTAAATCATGTATAATCATTTCTTTACATTATCAAATGGTAACATCCAGTAATAAAAGTATATTACTTAACTAGATTAAAACACTTGAACCATGGATGATGGATCTTCACATATAAATTATAATTATTTATAAACAGATATAGAATTACCTAAACTCATAATTCTCTCTTTATTTATGATTAGTGGAATATATCTCATTTCACCATCATTATACTACATTATCCATATGTACAATCCCTCTAGTAGTGATCCAAACATGCACTACAATCTCTGAACAATGCCATAGAATCATCAGGTTCTAGCATGATCGATCCTGATATCTTGAATTCTTCATGGTTGACCATAGTATAATTATTCTTGGGATAGGAATAATTATTGATTATCTATCTTTTTCTCGAGAGAGGGAGGAAGGATATAACTATAGATCTCTTGATCTCTCTCTAGAGAGTGAGAGAGTCTCACTCTATTTGTTGTGCACACAAATTATGTTTTAGAAAAGAGATATAATTAGATAATTATTTTAGTCGATTTAGCATTATAATATCACACACAAGCCTTTTTCTAATTCCATAATTCTTAATTGACCCTATGTACAATAATAATATAAATATTATTAAATTCATGACATGTGAATTGTATAATGAATATAATAAATATCATTTATACCATTTCCAATCACTCTATTATACTTAGTCCTCTTTCCAATTTTCCCATATACCGATACTTGAACAATAATGATTTATTTAATAAATAAATATTCCTAAATTATTCATTGATCAATATAATAAATATTATATTTTCCAAACATGAAAACAAATATTTTCTATTATTAATGAACTCAATTATTATTTTGAATAACTTGTGATTAAATTACGATGATCAAGAAAATCCGAATGAATATCTTCTATTCTAACTTGTAAAATAAAATACTATAATTTAACTAAAATTGAAAATACACTTTTTGTGTGACCCTATAGGCCTCTTTCTCAGGGAAATTAGGCATAACCACCTAAAGTCCAAGGTTAGAATTTAGTAACATGCCATGAAATCCATATAGAAAGAAGTTAAAATCCCAATAATTTCCAACCTTTTATGAACATTTATCGTGTAATATAATCCATTTCTCATGATGTCTCTAATAAAGTGGGTTGCATACCAGTGCCATAAACCTATATGATAAATGTCTCTTTCTTTGTATTTTCATAAATGAACCTCACCCACTGAACACTATAGCCATGGATTTATGTAGTCAGTTCCATTACCATCAAAGAGAATGAGATATCAAAATTTTTCATGAAATAAAAGGGATATGCACTTTCTCATATTATCAATTAATGATATATCATTTGTGACACACCCAATGTATCCTACTACACCTCAAACATATGTCATAATGGTTTTTTACAATACATCAAATTACATGAGTCATAATATCCATTAATGATAATCTTATAGTTTAAGGATTAATACACACACCCATATATAGGAGCATGAAATGAAACATTGGAATATGGATTTACTATTAATGAGACTATTCTCATAACCTTCTATCATTGAGATTACCAAAGGAGAATACCATGAGAATATGTCTCAATGTATTATGAGCATCTTACATCTGATTGCCTATATTTTCTATGTACTTTCAGACAATATCATCCGACCAGAGAACAAGGTTCAAGAATAATGGTGTATCACCTCTAGGTTCTCATCAAAGTGGGAAACTTCTATGACCTTTTAGTGCAATATATATTATAAGAAAATTATCACATACAAATATTATGTTGAAGAACAATCATGATGTGATAAAAAAACTTCTTTAATGAGAAAAAAATTTAATTACTTAACATGTTGGTTCGAGGGAACCATCTCTAAAAAAATTCCATGTTGGATCACTATAGTGATTAGGGAACCATAGAGATACAATTTTATTATCATTGAGGACTGTGACTCATTATTAGTTAATAATGATGAACTGATATCCTTTACGATAGTAGTAAGAAGATCAGAAGTTATAAGGTTTAAAGGAGTCATGAATTTTAAAATGTATTACATGTATTATAAAAATGTATGGGTTTTAGTAGATCACTTAGTGAATATAAATATTATGGGGGTGAAAAGGGGAATTCAAGAAGAAACTAGACATGGATAGAAAGAAAAGAAAGTAAAAGGAATGAATAGTAGCTTAAGGGTTAAATTAACATCAATGTATAAACTATGAATTTTTTTCACCATTCTCTATGTAGAAATTCACCAGAATTCTAATTTCTATAGAAGCTTACTATGAGTTTTAAATGTGTAAAATAGATGTAAAAAAAATTTCATTAATTATAAACTTGTAGAATATGTCTATATGACACAACTATAAGGGTTTACAAAACAAAAGGATTCCAATATGGTATAGACATTTTACTGGTCTATTTATAGATTTTAAAAAAGAATCCATATTAGGGAACATTCATTTTGATGAAGTAAGAAGATAATTTGGTTTCATGAAGAATGAATGTGACCCCTGTTTATATAATAGTTTTAGTAGAAGTGAGGCAATTTTCCTAGTAGTATATTTTGATTATATATTACTGATTGGAAACAAGATACCAATCTTATAGTCTGTTAATATGTGCTTGAGGAAATACTTCTATGTGGAAGACTTTGGTGAATTTTCACACATTCTAGGTATAAATATCTATCATGATTGGTATAAAAGGCTACTTGGGCTAAGTATGGGTTTATATATTGAAAAGGCAATGAATAGATTTAGTATGGATGAATCCAAGAGGGGATAGTTAACAATGTCACATGGTATACATCTCTCCATGAAAATGTGTCCCCAGAAAAAATAGGTGGGGAGAGGATAAATAAGATTCCTTACACATCAGTGATATAGTCTTCCATGTATTCCATGCTATATACTTGGATTTACATTGCCTATTCCTTGCCAATGAGCTCGTACCCGAGTGGTAAGGGATCCTGCTTGGCATCCAAGAGACCCGAGTTCAAAACCGGATGGAGGTGAATTTCCGAGTCACTGTAGCAGTTACTGTTCGGTACTGTAGAATCCAGAACTATTCACCCGATTTGGGCCTTCAGGCCATCGGTTTGGGCCTATGGGTCTCTAGGGCCTTCGGGCCATCAAAGGCCTTTGGGCCACAGGGCCTTCGGGTCACGTAGACCATGAAGTAGCCTAGTTTACCCAGAACAGACCCCAGAAGAGGATCAGAGCAACATGAGTAGCAACCACCAGATGCAGAGCTAAACGGATTGGAAGAATGAGAGGGTATGGCAGCATCCATCGGGACCAGGCACTGTGAAGCTTTGTATGAGGAAATGCTAGCTGATCAACAATGCA
Organism: Viscum album; assembly: GCA_963277665.1. Classification (NCBI taxonomy): domain Eukaryota; kingdom Viridiplantae; phylum Streptophyta; class Magnoliopsida; order Santalales; family Viscaceae; genus Viscum; species Viscum album. Next base: position 508,154,367 of record OY728141.1, on the reverse strand, counting down.
AGTTGGGGAGCTTGGTGATCAATGATGCAGAAAGATGGGGAGGGGTAGTTCAAGTGGGCTGGGCCTACGGGTCATGTATTGGGCATGGTATGCCTCTGGGCCTTCGGGTCATGTATTGCGATTTTGTTCGGCCTTGTTCCTTGGGCCTATGGGCTATGTATGGGTTCCCCTTCAACCCTTAAAAGGGGGATTATCCATAATAAAATAAAATGCCTTCGGGCCATTCTGACATTGCCTATTCCTTGAACATGGTAAGAAGATGTCGAGAAGACCTAAGAGAACAACATTGGACTACTATTAAGATTATATGGAAGTATATGGGGAATACAAAGAATATTTTATTTTTTTATAGAATAGATAAAGATCTAGTTATCAGGGGATAAAAAGATTCTAGTTTCTAGAAATATAAAAATTATTTGGAATCATAGTCAGTATATTTATTCTTCCTTAATGGATGAGCTGTGAGATAAAATATCCCAAATAATTCAGTGGTTACTGATTCAATAGCAGCTCTTTATTATATTACAAATGATTATATATCTAAGGAAGTAGTGTGTGTATGTGACTTCTTCCAAGATCTTGATGTATCAGTAAATATACTGTCACAATGTATTGTGATAATACTTAAATGGTGGTCCTAGCCAATAATCCAAGGTAACTATAATAGATGAAGAATATAATTCAAAAGTATCACTTCTTGAGGGATAATTCTCATAGGGATGAGGTTAAAGTAAATTGAGCTTCCTTAGAGGAGAACATAAAAGACTAGTTGACTAAATAACCATCTCACCAGAAGAAAAAATATCATGTGATATCTATAAAACTTATAGTTTTTAGCTTTTGGGTCAAGTGAAAGTAGAAGTCTATTGGAGTTGGTTCCCCAGAACCAACTAACTTTGTACTTTCAATCACCTATATATTCAAAGAATTAAATATTAATTAATATATTAGCACATAATGATTTTTATTCTATGTAAAATTAATTTCATAATGTACTTAGAGTATTTTTCACATTGAAAATTCATATTAGTTCCCTGCTATAATGAGAACCTTTAAGTTACCTGAAAATATTAAAAAACCTATGTCCTATGGTCTGGATTTAATATTTTAAAGGATATAAATAATGTTTATAAAATCATGAGTTGGATGATCATAAGAAAATGAATCATATTTTCATAAATTTTTACACTTGGTAATATTTAAGATTATAGGTTATGTGGTTAGATCCTTTAATTGGAATTCTATAAGTTTTTTGTGTCCTTAGATATTCTTATCCTTGGATGAGGGTATTGGTCTATAAAATTGAGAATATTATTAATTTATAACATGAAACTCATAATTTTATATATTTTTGAAAATAATGATGATATATTCTCATGGTTAATTATGATACATTGGGTGAGTAATAAGTGATATGAAATTGATTGAATAAGTTAAGAAAGGATTTATCCCTTCCCATTCCATAATATAATAACTCAGGCCCTTTGATGGAAATGGTACTTTCTGAATAAGTCTATGGCCATTGTGGTTTATCAATGAGTTAATTTCAGGTATTCAAAGAAGGTTATGAAAGAATATTGTTTGATTACACAACTATGAAATCATCTTGATAAAATTTCGATACAAAGGTATGATATTTCACAATAAATGTTTGTATACTATTTTTTTATTGCAACATTAATTTATTTCTCTATGGGTGACTTGATTTGTTTCTAGATGCTAATATTGAACTTAAAAATACCACCTAATTCCACTAATTAAATGGTATAAATGTCCACACACTAAGTGTATCCCGAATATTAAGCAATTTTATTTGAATTTAATATTAGAATAAATATTTTTCTGAAGACTAAGGAATACTAATTATTTAGGTTATATTTATCATATAAACTCAATCTATGGTTATTTAAGTTTGAAAAATGTGTGAGATAAATATTAAATAAATATTTATTCTCTAGTTAGTGAATTTAATATTTATTCATTTATACATTGAAAAATAATATAATGATATTTATTTTATAAAAATATTTATTATTCAAGATTTGATAAATTTTAAGGATAATTGATGCGATGAGTTAAGGTCTTGGATAGAAATGATATATTTTATTCAATATCACTTAAATCAATGTTAAATTTTTTATTTAATAAATGATATTTAAATATACATGAGTCAGTAAACTCCATGAAAATAATAATAATAATTTATTATTATTATGTGTAGAGTTTACATAGAATATATAATTTAGTTTAGGGCCTTTGAGAAATATCTAATTCTCTAACCTTAAATATATAACCAAACTTATATCATTTTCTAGGTTAAGTGAATTATTTTACACAACATATTACCTCTAGAGAATTCCCTCAAAATCAAAGAGAAGTATATCTAGAATGCTATAAAGAATGATTATTGATTATCCTACTCCTCTATCAGAAGGTTGAGAGAATTTAAAATAATTATTCAATCCTAAAGTAATTCTTGTTGTGATAAACAATGAATGATTCAAGTTTATAAATACCTCCACACCAGAACATAGAGATCTATTGGAAACATTCCGAGATTCATGGACCATGTGTGGAAACTACTATAGGAATTCTTCTTTGGATTATTCATACCAATTATGATATAACAAGAAGGTAAATTGAATTAATAAATGAATAAAGGATTATCAAACATATTTAATTATTATTATATAATTTAATTATAAATTATATGTGGAAAGATCCTCTCAATGAATATTTTTGTGTTTTATTAATATATTTCTAATGATTTGTCTTAATAAACCAATGAAACACATTATTGTGAATGATAAAAAACACTTTAACTGAGCTCTAGAATATTCAAAACAATACAATGATTATAATACTATAACAAATATACATCATGGGTAATATATATCATCTTACAGATGTTGGAAACTGACACTTGATCTACTTCATTGAATTAATAAAGTATATATAAAGGATCAAATCCTCTTGTTGGGTGTGTATAAAAATTTTATCTACTTAATTTGAAGCTCTATTTTATAAATTTCTCCATTTTATTTGAGAATAATGAGCTATCAAACCTTTGGAGTTCTAGGGATCATCTCATAGAATGTAAGGATTCTAGTGGCCAATGTACTACCTTTTAAGGCATGGGTATTTTGAATATGAAGAAATGATCTCTATTAAATATAATTTATCTAGAAAGATATTTATATACATAAGGTAAACCATTTTATAGTATGATATTCATTTACAATTTGCTATCATTATGATAGATACAACTGTTTATTGGGATTTTTTATAATGTTATGAGCATATGATGTTCCTACAAAACCCATCATGTAATGCCTAATAATTATTATTTTTATTTTCATTGTTATTATTAATATTATCATTACATTTATTATCATCCTCATTTTGATTCTTTTTCTAATGTATTTTTACTATTTTTAAAATTAAATTTGTAGGGTGGATTAAACTTTAATATAGGCTTCTTATGGAGATCCTTTATTCTTTAGAGTTGATCCAGAACCATCTTATCCACCTATGAATAATTATAAAATCCATACTATTCATAGATTCTCTATTAAATGAGATTGAAATAGGCTCACATCCCCCCTACATGCGGCACCACCATCACTACCTTTCCCACCTATCATTATATCCGTTGATTATTATCACACCCTCATCTCACTTTTTATCTATCTGTATAATAAGATCAGGAAAAATAGTGTGCTCTCACCATAACCAATCATCTCCTACTTGGGTAGTGCACCACCAGTTCTATTGACATTTATCCTCAACTATCATGGTTATTCCTTCCTTCTTCACAATCCTCTTATCCTTTAGTGCATAGTAGGGAGATTAAAATAGTTCTCAACCATCCTCTCTATACATATATGGGACATACCATCACATTACGTTTCCTACTCACCAGCAACCAAAACTTTCTTATTATCCTTTAGATTTGTATAAATGTTACATAATTATCCTCCTCCCTACATAATATGAGATAATATCACCATACCATCCAAAAAACACAACTAGGTTCCACCCTACTTCAGGAATCAACAAAACTTAAGCACTATCTTCCCTAGACGTTGTCTTATTATAAAAATAAACTTCACTAAATTTTTTTAAATATACATTGATGACAAATAAACACCATTACAAGAAGTGTTCATTTTGGATACAGTTCAATGAAACATGTGGTTTTTATGTAGATGACATCTTGGGTGTGCAATGATCTAAGGTGGGTTTTGGTGGTATTTCTTACATAGTGGTTAATGGATCAACTATCACGATCTTTACAATAAATTTTTTTAATCCAAGAAAAAATATAGTATGGTGTGTCTTAGGTTGTCTCTAGAGAGGATGTATCTTTCTATGCATTCTTAGTTTGGGTGTGTGGGTTCAATTTGTGTTGAAAATAAAGAATAGTGTGTATCAATTTGAAGACAAGAAAAAGGATCTTTGAAATAAATATTAAAAATAATGGTATCCCCTTGTATATTCCCTTAAATTCCCCATTTAATCATGATTTAATAAAATGGAAATCTCTTAATTTCCCACTAACCATCCGATACCTCAATTGACTACATTCTCTCACGATTTTTGGTTTAAATAATGATTTGTAATCATCACCGCACTCTATAATATTACATATCCTTGTAATCTAGAATATTTTATAACTACCAGATAAAACCACTTCCCTCTATCATATGATAAATGTATAAAACATAGAAGACTTTTTTGTGCAACCCGAGGATAAGAGAAGAAAAATTGAATACAATAAAATAATAGAGACCTCCTATTATATATAATAAACAAGCAATTATAGTAATATGAAAGAGTATACAAATAAACAATCAAGGATAGGAGTTCATTAATAGAGGTGGGGAAAATTTCTCTGGATTTACCACTATAGATTTAGTGTGTTTTCACTAGAGTAATTACAATAATTAAGAAAAGATTTTTTTTTTAAACTAGTAGAAAAAATAGAAACCCTTTTCCATAAAGTCTAAATCCATTTAAAAAATGAGGTAGAACATTATAGAATACCTCATCCTATACGAGATGATCCTATAATAGTCACTTGAATATTTATCTCTTATTTGGATGGAATAGACTTCCTCACCATTATTTCACGAATACTCATGTTCCCATGATTCCATCAGAATCCTCTAACGCCTTAGTTCAAGGATAACCATCTTCTCAGATGGATTACATGTATACTACCCGATCAGTCTAGATCCTTTGAATGAGAATTAATTTAATTTATTATTTCATGGAATACTTTCCAATGATCTTTGTCTTCTTAAATTGTTATATAGATGCTATATAGAATATTGAGATCATTTTACCCGATTTGGGTAGAGCAGAGGAATGAAATAAAATTTTAACTAGAGCCCTAAATAATTTTGTGAATTTTTAATTTTAATATCCCTTAGATATGATATTAGAAAAACTATAAAGTCATATAGGTTGGAAAAAAAGTATTACACAATTGTAAATAATTATTACGCAATGGGAACAAGTCTTAAAAGATGGGGACTTTGCTATGTTTATTGGAACCTCATTATTTTAATCATCATTAATTATATTTGTTATTTTTATAATAAGATTATTATTTTATAATAATAAATCATTTTGTGGAGTAACTTGGTTAAGTAAATATCTATTGTTAGTTTATGAAATATACTGTTAGCTATGAAGGTCTACTATTAGTACAATATGATCTACTGGTTGACTATATCTACCGCTAGAGCATCTACCATTGAAAAAGTCTACCATCAATAAAATACATCTTTCATTGAGGATATGTAATTCCTATTCAGAATATCTAACAATGATTATATCTACCACTAGTTCAGATGATCTACCATTGATAGATCTACTACTTATCAGATTTACTGCTAGTTCATATGATTTACCATTGTTAGATCTACCGCTAGTTCAGTTGATCCCCCACTAACAGATCTACTACTTGACCATGCAATCTCTAGTCTGATATACTGTCATGTTGATATACTTCCATTATGTGCTACCACTAGGGTGATCTACTTTAATTAAGGATCTTCCACCAGTATGCTACCATTGTTATTTGTATTCTACTATATGAATTTAATTCATCCAATGACTAGTTTAAGGACTTAGATATTGATAGAACAACATGGTTTTAAGAATAATTATTCCTAAAACACTTTACAAATTCATTGAAGACATATTCATACTTTCTTTATTTAGTACTTGGTACAAGGATCCATGATATTATTATTATTATTATTATTATTCAACGGATAAATTTACCTGTGGAGTTATATATTTTGCAGAACTCTATATCTCAAGTGAGTGAGACTAATTGTGTGTGGAATATATTGTTGAAAAATAACTTCATATGATAAATCAGATACAAATCCTAACACACCTTTTTTGTGGGAGGGCCCTAGACATTTGCAGATAGAAAAGAAAATAATTTTTCAGACTCTATGATAATCTATTTTCCTATAATTTTTGACGAACCTATTCACGATTCATACAAATAAAAATTTCTAAACCTTTGAACATATGAATCTATTCATATTAGTAGTGTTATATTTTCTTATCTCTACTCATTTTCTCTCTTAGTTTGTGATTTAATTTTTAGAAGTGAGTTTTATTACTCTTTTTTATCTATACACACTATCTCATGTACCAACCAAGAGTGTTCTTGACATAACCTTCTAAATTTATTTCTTTTTATATCCGTAAAAATAGTGGAAGAGTTCTTGTGTAGACTATTTATTATGTTTATACCATGTATAAATGTGGAATAGGATTTGCGCATGGACAACCTTATGTACAATAAATTCTGAAACCTGATCCAGGTTGTGGATATGTTTATTTTTATAATAAAATGATTAGTATTAAGTGATTTCAAAGTAGATAGGATTATGTCACAACCTGAGATCAAACCCCTTTTTATATTTCATTATGTGATATATTAGTTTTGTTTCCTTTATTTCAAAGTTAAAACTCTGTCTTCATTGAAACCAGTAAAATGATTTACTTTGATATTTAATTTTAATTTGTGTTTATATAATGTGTTTGATTATGAAATTTAATTTTAAAATATAAATTATTTATAAAATATTTTAACTAAGCCATAATTATACTTCTAAGAATTTTTTTGAAAGTTTAAATTTATATATTTATTCTATATTTATTAATTGGGTGTTTTTATTAACTTAGGAGATTTAGATTTTAAATTTTTTATCAAATTTTTTTATTGGGAACTCAATTTACAACCATCTTGAGTTACTCACTCCGACCAACATTTGGTATCAGATTCTTTTTCAAATATTTTTTAAACTATGATTTAATTATGTTTTTAATATCTTAAATTTATGTTATTATTTTTGTTTAAAAATAAAAACTATAGATCTTATACAAATATGACTTTTAATTTTAATGGAACTAACAATTATAAGTGTAAGATTACAATGAATATTCATATTGGGAGTATGAGTTTTGAAATCTGGACTGTAATTGAAGAAAAATACGAATTTCCTAAATCTGCTAGAGGAAAATGGGTTTGTCCCACTAAAGTAGAATATAATAATAACTTTAAATATATTAAGGATTTAATATATGATTTCAGATATAGAGAGTTTAACAGAATATTGTCTTGTACTATTAAATTTTAAATTTGGTATAATTTAACTATTTTTCATGAAGGAACTTATTATGTAAAAGAAATGAATTCAAATACTTATACTACTAACTATGATACTTTTAATATGAATCTTGATGAACCTATTTTAGTTATGTGTCTCTAGTTTAATGATATTGTGAACATGATTCATTTACTTTGAAAACCAATTCTTGATAAAGATCATGTGATGCACCTTTTGATATGTTTACCAGACAGATGACAAGGATCTTTAGTTTCAATATGAGATTCATGAGATGTAAGTAAGTTTCCTATTAAAGAGTTGATAGGAATGTTCACAATGCATGAATAGGAAATCAATGTAAATAGAGAAAAAGAGGATGAAACCAATAGGAATTTAGTATCTTTCAAGACTTATGAATCAAAAAAAAGAAAGGATAAAGAACATAGCCCATGCGAGGGAGATTCATCTTCAGATAGTGATGAAGAAATGGATCAATTAGACAAAAAATCAAAGAAATTATACAAATGGAATAAATTATTCAATAATTGAAACTATAGAGGAAAGTATTACAATAAAGGTAATTGAAGAAAATATTGGAAGAAGGAATATAATACAAATGAAATAGTATCCTATGAATGTAAGAGAAAATTTCATTTGAAATCTTACTATACTAATATAAAATTTAATAAGAAATATGAAAAAAGAATAATAGGTAAAATAAATCTATGAAATAAACTTGGAGTGATTCAGAGTATAGATCAAGTGAATTATATTAAATTAGAGAAGACACCATGATAGATCTAGTGTGTGTTTTATGAAAAACATGTCTGAGGTATCTATTTTTTTCAGCACCTTCTGTTCATATTTATAACATATCTAGAGATGAAAATAGTGAATATAACCCGTCTATTGAAGAAATTTTTGAATACTATTTTATTTTGGAATATAACTTCAATTAACTTAAATATAAATATAAAAGTTTAAAGAAGCAACATTCCTTGGATGTTCCTTCTAAAACTGATCTTACTATAGAGAAGGATAAAAATGGTCAATTACTAAAAAAGAACAATGAGTTAAATTTATCCAATGTGTAATTTAAAAAAGGATATGGAGAGATTTACCAATGGAATAAATAATATTACCAATATGATTTGAAAGATAATAATACCAAAATTTACTACTAGAATTGTATATCAGTCTTGAAAAAGAAGGATTATTAAAAATAAGTTCATTCCTAGCTCCGATTCTACTAAAACTGTTAATGATTCTTATTATGATGAACTATAAAATGTTTTTATTTATGAAATTTTGAGATATGATTTTAATAAAACTATGAGAAAATTATGGATTCCTAAATATTTGATTAATAACATTTCTAGACCTAATATAATATTGGTACCAAATGAATTTTTGGTTTAAAATAATTTTGTATGAAACTTGCTAAAAAATATCGAGTAAGAACTCAAGTTATCTAGATTGTGGTTACTCCAGACACATGACTAGGGACTATTAATGTTTCAAGAACTTAAGAAAGGTCGATGGAGGACATGTTACTTTTGGGGAAAATTCCAAATAAAAAATTACTAGACTTGGTCAAATCAGTAACTCTAACACTATTTTAATTTCTAAAGTTTGATATATAGAAAGATTAAAGTATAATCTGATTATAATCTTGCAGTTATGTGATGATATTTTTAATTTTAAATTTGATAATAATTCCTATATGGTTTTCTATTCTATAAATTATTTATTTTTTACTTATATTATAAATAATAAAATATATGATATTAATTTAGATTCTTTTTTTTTTCAAAACATTTCCATTCTAAGTGTCTTTCAGAAAGAAACTTTGATTTGACATATGAGTCCAATCCCTTGAAATATTCATTCACTTATAAATCTAACTAGTTAAATTTTAGTAAAGGATCTCAATAAATTATAATTCTTAAATTATAAAGTTTGTAACCCATTCCAAAAAAGGAAACAGTAAAAAATTTCTTTAAAATCAAAGAAAGAAGTTTTAACTTCTCAACTCCTAGAGTTAGTTCACATGGACTTGTTTGTACCTTATAGAATTTATAGCTTAAATAAGAAACAAAATGTTTATATTATAATATATTATATTTCTAGATATACTTAGGTATTATTTTTAGCTCACCAAAGTGAAGCATGTTACTATTTTTCCAAGTATTCTAAATCTACAAAAAATATTAGTGGGCTTAGAATTAAGAACTTGAAAAGTGATCATGGTTGTGAGTTTTAAAATAAATATTTTGAATCATTTTTCTGAAAAAATGGATATAATCATAACTTTTCTACTCATATGAACACACATTTGAATGGTTTTTTAGAAATAAGAAATAAAACCCTTCAAAAAATTTCCCAAACCATGATCAATGAGTTTGAATTTCCTATTTATTTTTGGGTAGAAGATCTGAATAAAACTTTCTACAGAGTTAATAAAGTTATTATAAGAAATATATTGATGAAACCCAATTATAAATTATGTAATACAAGTAAACCAAAGGATAATTAATTTAGAGTTTTTTGGTTGAAAAATATATATTTTTTATACAAAGGATGGCGTTGACAAATTTTCTTCTATGAGTAAGGAAGGAATTTTTCTTGGATATTCAACAACAAGTAATTCATATAAAATGTTTCATAAAATAAATAATATTATTTAAGGATCTATACATATCAAGTTTTTTGAGAAATATCCACACACGCCTAAGACTCATTTGTACAACCTTGAATACAATCTATCAAATTTGAATATAAATGCCAACCCTTCTGATAGTTTTATGAAACAAATAGAAAAATATTTGAGTTCTAAGGAACAAAATAAAATTGAAATTATAGAGGATAATGAAATATCTATCACTTATTTTCCAAGATCTATTATGAATCATATATACTATCCCCTAGATATTGTAGTTGAAGACGTAAATATAGGTACACATATTAGATCCTCTCTTAAAAATCAGGTTGAACATCAACTTTTATTTTCACATATTGAACCTTGGAACATCAATGATGAGATTAATGATGAATTCTGGGTGATAGAAATTCAAGAATAAATTAATAAATTTGAATTAAATAGAGTCCGAGAACTAGTAGATAGACCTAAAGACACTCTGACCATTGAAAAAATGGGTGTTTATAAACAAATTTGATGAGTCAGGTACTTTATTTATAAATAAATCTAGATTGGTAACATAAGGATACAATCAAGAAGAGGGTATTGACTATGGGGAAACCTTTTCACTAGTGGCTATAATTTAATCCATTAGAATATTTATTTCAATGAAAATACATTTTAATTTCAATCTATATCAAATGAGTGTTAAGAGTGAATTCTTAAATGGTTATATACTAGAGGATTTTTTAGTGAATAACCCCTTAGATTTCAAAATCATCAGTTTACAAATCATGTTTATAAACAAACAAAATATTTATATGGTTTAAAACAATCTTCTAAATCTTTTTATGATAGGATCAACTCTCTTCTAATTTCTAAAGTTTCTTCAAAAGGCATATATAATTTTAACTTATTTATAAAACTAATTTCAAAATATGATTTAGTTTTAAAAATATATGTTGATGATATAATTTTATATCTTCTAAAAATTATTTGTGTACTAATTTTTGAAAATTTATGAAGAGTGAATTTGAAATGAGTTTAATGGGTGAGTTAAAATTCTTTAATGGTTTTAAAATTTCTCAAAATAAATATGGAATTATTTTAAATCAAATTATGCACAACAAATACCTTTTAAAATGATTTGGTTTGGATAGAAAAAAATGTAGTGATACTCCGTTGAGTAAAACTTATAAGATGGATCTTAATGAAAATGGTAAATGAGTTGATCAAAAAAATTATAGAGGTATGGTTTAAATCTTTCTATATTTAATTTCTAGCCAATTGAGTATTATTTTTAGTGTATGCATGTGTTCCCATTTTCTAGAAAATCCTAAATAATCTCATTTACTTGCAGTTATTTTTTTTAAATCCCTAAAGTTTACAACAAGTTTAGGACTATTATATCCTAGATGAAAAGAAATTGATTTAGTGAGTTATTAAGATATAAATTTTGGTGGGTGTAATCTAGAAAGAAAAAGAACCTCTAGAAAATGTCACATTTTGGGAAAGTCACTAGTTTCTTGGTGTAGTAAAAAGAAAAATTCTATTACACTACCTACTGCTGATGATGAATATATAGCTGGATGAAGTTTTGAAAAAATTATATGGATGAAACACACTTTACTAGATTATGGATATCAATTTAGTCATGTAACTATAAATTGTAATAATACAAGTGGGATACGTATTTCTAAAAATCTCGTATCTCATTCTAGGAAAAAATACATTGACACAAAACATCACTTTTTTTAGAGATCATTTCTAAAAAGGTGATATAACTCTTGAATTCATTATAATTAAACATAATCTTGTTGATATATTTATAAATCCCATGAATTCTGAGAGACTAGGATATATCAGACATGAAATAATTATGATAAACTTTGGTTAGATATTTATTTCTAGTTTCCCTTTATAAAAAAATTATATTGGTAACTGACCATTTACAATCAATCATTGGAAGATCGACCACTGGTAATCAACCATTTTAAGATAAACCATTGGTAATAGACCATTGGGTAATAGACTATTCAAGATCAACCATTCAAGATCCATCATTGGATATTTACCATTCGTGATCTATTGTTTGAGAATCTACTATTTGATATCCACCATTGAAGATCCATTGTTGAAAGATCTAACAATACTGTTTTCTTTGATTATATTTTTAATAGATTTTTTATTTATTTATTTATTTATTTAATATTTTATTATATTTTATAATCTCAAATCTATAAATGCTAAATTCATATTAAATTTAAATCTGAAAACCCTATCTTGATCATGCCTCCTTTCGAGCCTTTCGACTTCCCTTTTATCTGGACCTACAACCCTCTTTATTTTCTCTTTATTCTTCAAGTCAGTGTAATAGTGAGGGTGAAATTTACCTCTGTATCATCCCCCAAAGGATCACTTCCTTATAAAAATTTTTTGAGGAGAAACCAATCACAGTACTGCAGTAGTCTAACTAAAGAACCCATAGTTTTCATCTCAATTTATATTTTCTGAAAAATAAATGGATACTGATTGATTGATTACAAGAAAGTTATTATTTATAAAGGTGATTCAGGATCGGGGATGGATTGAATTTTTCTCAAATAATGATTGACTATTTTATACTAGGTTGGTTAACAAATTCTATTATTTTTCAGAGTATATTTTTTGGAAATTAAAAGGATGTTGTAAAATATCTAATTGACGGTCAATTAATACCCTTATCATCGAAGAAATGGGAAGGATGCTTATATGTTCCTCACAAGGGTATTTTTAACGAATATCAAGGATCTACTCAAAGTGACAGTGATTTTTTTTTGAGGATTCACTACTATAATTAACTAAAATACCACATTGAGAAGGCCTATTACCACTGAACACGATTGAGAGTGTCATCTTCTGTTCATGTTTTTTTCCAGCACATGTTATGTCCCAGGAAGGGGGATTTCAATATAATGAGATATTAAGATGTTTTTATTTTTTTTCTTATGAAAAAATAAGAACAAATAAATATGTGTATATATTTAATGGTACAGATGATGGAGATGAGAAAGTATTATTCTTGATAAAATTCATTGATCTATCCTAAGATCATATCATCCATGCTTGAATCTAAGGGTTTAGTAATCTATGTAGAAGAAGTAGTTGTTAGGTGTGGTGTTTTTTTGATCAATTTTAATTTTAATAGGATGAAGGTTAATTAGAATCCATGTATAATGAAATTGGTTGTGATAAAATGACAATTTATATGATAATTTCAGTGTTTTTCTACACCCTATCCGACCAATAAACTTGGTTTAACCTAGGTTAGAGCCATATGAGGTTGTGTTTTATTCCTCAGATAGAAAATTTGAAAAAGAGGAAACTAAATAAATATAACAATTAGTGTTAGCCTTTATTTAAGGATGATGTGATCAAGATATTGTCAATGTAGAAAATATATCTTATGTATATGAAATTACACCTCTTTATCTTCTAACTTGAGAAAGTTTGTTAAAAGAAGGAGATAAAACATAGAAGACTGAAGTCCCAAATAAAGAAGAAGTTAAAAAATATTCTTCTTTTATATAAAAATGGTAGTTATTTTATATGATGATGATAGTAGAGATGATGATATTAATAGTCATGGAGATGAGTATCAGGATTCTAAGATCCCAAATGATAATGGTGCTTCTGATAGAGAAATGAGTAGACCTAGTACTATTCAAAAAATTTATGAAAATCTATAATCTGTTCATGGTAATGCTAAACCCATTTCATACATTCAAGATTATATAAGTTATAGAGTTTATCTTGAAGCTCATATTGATGAGGCATATAGTAAATGTAAAGGAGCAACACCCACAAAGGGGGAGAAGTCCCCAAGATGTGTATGACTTGGTCTTGATTACTCAGAGTCATATGAAGATAGAGGAGATGATGATGATCATAGAAGACCACCAGAGCATGGTGGACATGATATCTTATTTGCTGTAAAAGATCCTAAGGGATATCATATTTTTAGGATTGATGAAGTTGGGTAGTTGGATACTTCACTACTAATGTGCCTTCAATTGAACCTGAGCATAGAGAAGCTTCTCATCCATTCCCAGAGAATATTCCTTCTCCAGTTCTTACATCTTCTTTAATTTCCGAGAATGTATCAAAATATGACTTTGATTATTTAAGGGAAATAATTTTATCAGATATTGAAATATTACTTAAATTCACATCTCTTAGAGTATCAAATCTTATTGAAGCAGATAGAATACATATCTATGAGTTAGTTATCTTCTACATCAAACCAAATATAATGAAAAAAATTATTGAAGTGGAGATTGAAAATAGGAGGTTAGAAAACAAGTTAAGATAAATTGAGATCCATTATGCATGAAATGAAAGAAAGTTTTTAATACTAGAAAGCTATATTTAATATATAGATTAGAGTTCATACCTTCAGCTTTTACCTAAACATGTACTTCTCCACCTCCAACTACTCCTTCTATTGATGTTGAGATGATCTGTTATATTATTAGAGAAGATATGAATACTATTTTTGGTGATATTCCTAACTCTCATCAGGAATAGATTTGAAAAATCAGGAATAATAGGGAGAACATATATATAAATTTTTTAGGGAATGTTTTAATTAAGTTCAAAGTGATCGAGATACTATCACTAAGGAAATAAAGTACTACCTTTCCATAATTTGTGCCAAACTATAGATCAATTTCTATTCTAATTTTTTTGATGAGAATCTATGGATACCTACTTTATCTTGCATATTAAAGGAATAGGTGAATTAGATCAATGTCTTGGCACTATTACTCAATCTTTTTATGAATTTGAAGAAGTATTTCTTCATGGAAATGGATATAGGTGGAAACATATTTATGGATTTTTTGAAGTTGATGAAGCCTTTTTTGTATGCTTATGGGACTACAATGATAGTACCAGAATCCATTACTATGTCTTCCATCACCTATAAACCTTCTATATCAACACTTATTCCTCAGTTTTGGCCTTTTGGAATTCCTCTTGTTGTGGTTTTCTGGTATATCAGGCTAGTAGTGATCAGGGAGATTCCTATTTCTACCTATGCACTCTCATCTTCACCCTTTGTACCACCTACCACTAGAAAAGGGAAATATCTATTAGTCCTTACATCCAATTGAGATGAGAGTTTTTACGATTCAGATTAGACTTTTATTGGGGTTTTATTTTCCAATGTATTATTTTTTGATATGTAATTCTTCAAATTTGAATCTAATATAAAATCTATTTTATTCATCTTAATATCTGTCATTGTCTAATTTATTTTCTTATCTTTTTGATAATCCCAAATTGGGGAGTATTATTGAATGAAATTTTATGAATAGGCAGAATATAATTATTAAAGTGTTTCACATTATTGACTAATATTTTATGTAGAACATTATTTATTTTCATCTATATTTTTCTCTAATTTATTTTTATATACAGGGTTATAAAATTACATGATTTTTTATCATCAAAAGGAGGAGATTTTCAGAACCTCATTATTTTAATGATAAAAAATCATGTTTGTTATATTTATAATATGATTAATGTTTTATTATTGTACATAATTTTATAGTTAAACTTCAATAAGTACAGATATATTATTAGTTCAAACAACCTACCATTTTCTATGAAGATATACCATTAGTACAATATGATCTAATGGTGGAATAAATATATCGCTGGAGAATCTACCATTAAGGACACCTACTATTAGTACAACACATCTTCCATTGAGAATATCTAATACCAGTTTAGCAGATCTAATAGTAATCAGATCTACCGCTGGTTCAGATGATATACCATTGATAGATTTATTGCTGATAAGATATAACACTAGTTTAGATGATCTACCATTGACAGATCTACTACTGATAATATCTACTTCTAGTTTAGATGACCTACCATCAATAGTTCTTCTACTAGACCATGATACTTCTAGTCTAAGCTACCATCGGGTTGATATACAAACATTTGATGCTACCTCTTGAGTTATCTACTATTAGTATGCTACCTTTGTTTTCCAGATTTTATTATTAAAAATTAATTCCTCTAATGACCAGTCTAAGGAATTTAGTTCTAACAACCCGATATGCAGTTAAGAATAATTTTTCTTAAATCAATCCATGGATGCATTGAATATAAATTTAAACTTTTTTGATTTAGTGGTCAGTATGAGGATCCATGATATTTTTATTATTATTATTCAACATATAATTTGACCTAGAGAGTTATATATTACATAAAACTCTATCTCATGAGGATTAGACCAATGGTTTCTAGAATATATAGTTGAACCCCAAACATTATATTCTGATTCCAATACAAATCCTAGTACACTTTTGTGTGGAAGGACCATGGAAATATATAAACCTAAAATAGAATGATTTTTCCAAACTCTATGATACACTATTTCCATTAATTTTTGAAGAACCAATTTGAGATTCTCATAAAGACAAATTCTAGGACCTTTGAACATCTGAATCTATTCTTATTGAGTAGCAACATATTTTCTTATCTTTACTCATTTTCTTTCTCCGTTTGTGCTTTAATTTTTAGGAGTTTTTTTATTACTCAGTTTATATAGACACACTGTCTCCTATACTAAACTAGAGAGTTCTTGAAATACTCTTCCAAATTTCATTATTTTTATACCCATGAAAACTGTGGAAGAGGTCATGTGTGACCTGTTTATTATTTCTATCCCACATAGAACTATGGAAGAGTCTTTTTATATGGATAGTCCTATGTACTTTTGATTACAAAACCCAATACATCTTGTGGATTTGTTTATTATTATAATAAAATTCTTTGAAAAGGTGATTTCCAATTTGAAAGGATTAAGTCTTGGCTTGAGACCTAACCCCTTGTTTATATTACTTTTTTTTGATTTATTATTTTTGTTTTCTTTATTTCAAAGTTAAAACTATATCTTATTTGAAGCCTATAACAAAATTTTACTTTAATATTTAGTCTTAATTTTTATTTATAATTTTTTTTGATTAAGTTGATTTCAAAAGTTAGAGTATTTATAAAATATTTTAACTAATTCTTAATCCTAATTCTAAGAATTTTTTTGAATGATCAAATTTATATATTTCTATTATTTTGATTAACTAATTGTTTTTATTAACTTGGGGGATTTAGATTTTAAATTATTTTTAAACATAAATTTTTTATTGGGAACTCAATTAACCACCTCTTGAGTTAATCACTCCAACCAATAATTTTTTTATCCAATTGAGTTGATTATGTCTTACGAAACAAAGTAAGTATTATGAAATATAAAATTCATAAAAAATAAACTAAATTCTAATGAAACTCAGGTATTCTCTAAAAATTTCCCTCCTACTTCCCAAAAAAACTTACATAACTATAAAATAATTTATACACACATCTTAAATAAGTTTTACACAATTTATATTTAACTGAATTATTATCTTTTGAACCCTAAATAAGTCTTAAAAATGGACTTAAAGTCTTATGAAATTCCCCCTTAGGTGAAATTAATCCTCATCTATTAATAATGATATGAATCTATCATCTCTTATTAGATTATTTATATTTGACTATAATTGATTATAAATCTTTAACTTTTGGACATTCAACTTCCTTATACTAGTATATCTTCTTAAAGGTACCTCTAAATTAAGGGGAAAAAATCACTATAGTATTTTTTATATTAAGTAAAAAATAATTAAATTAGTAATGTTTTTTGAATATTTAGACCGTTTTCCATCTAATTCAAAAATCAAAACTTTCCCTAGATTTAAACCATTTATTCTAAATTAAAGTAAAATAAAGGTAAAAATTATATATAATATAGTTTTTTTGAAATTTATGTCTTGATCACCCCCTCACACTTAAAAAAGAACTTATCCTCAAGATCACAATGGTCCCATTTCCTCTTAAGATCATTTTTCCAAATATATTTCTCAAATTTCCCCAATAATTATTATATGACATGTAGATATATCATCATCCACTTCTTTATCCAATATCAAAATTCCCAAAACCTTTCTACCCACTTTATCAATTTTCACTTATTATATTTTTCCTAGAAATTTTTATGCAAATCACTTATTAGATAAGTACGACTAAAACCATAACTAAACCAACCCAAGATAGAATTTATCCCATGGGACTAATCTTAATAGTATTGTATAAGACAAAAAATTGGGAAAATGACTCTCAGGTCACTATATATATTATTATATTTATAACACACACACATGTGCTTTATTGACTTATAAATAATTCTAGATTAGTTTTCATATGTTTGTTTTACTCTAGTCTATTTAAGCTATATAAATGTCATTTAGGGAGGTGTATTGAGATTCTAATCAATCAATATGGATAAACTATGAAAGGTTAATGTAACACCCTCATATTTCCTCACCACATATAGTATTTAGACTAGAACTCTATTTTTCCTCTGGCACAGATGCTTGTACACTAGAGGCTATTGACTTGGAGTAGGGGTCTACATAAATACTATGGGGATACTATACCCCCTATGTAAAAGTGAAAAATAAAAATGAAAAAAACTAATAATAATACACATTAGAGTAAAAATAATGAATAAACAAACAGAACATGATATAATAAAATGAAATTCTAGTATACAATCATACATCACCAAAAAACCACTAAGCCAATCACATATACAAAATAAACAAAAGGAAAAAATACAGGGCTCCGCTGCATCTTCAATCCATACCCCATCCTAGTATCATGTGATAATATAATTTATCTAGATCAATTAGGAAAAAATATACCCCCTTCCCAACAGATTTATGAAGCTAAGTGACAGTCATCTTAGATACCCTAGTGTAATGGTGACCTAAGAAGGGTTTGACTACATTACTAATTTGGGAACTACTAATGTGGTCACATACTATATTAGTCACACAGTGATATGTTCATGTGACATGATAAAAGAAAACCACTAAACCAAATAAATAAATACCCTTAAATTTTATAATATATTTATCTTTAAATAATTTTAATTTATTTAATAGCTTTCTTTACATGCAACACCAAGTTTAAATGAACCATGATATAATATTAAATTATTATTATTTAATGTGATAATTATCTCCTAACCATTAGATTATTGGGTATTAATATGAATACCTAAACTATGAAAAGTATTTTTTATACATGTATAAAATGAATTCATAGATTATCAATCATTTATAAATGAAAATTAAAGAACTTGAAGGTAAAAGAAATGTTTTTCTGAAAAAAGGGTTTTATTCGTGAAATGTATTTTTATCTTAAAAAATTAAATAAATTTAAATTGAGGAAGGATTTAAATTAAATTTATTTATTATAAAATCAATATATATTTTTTAATTTCATCTAATGGTTTTTACTAGGCATTGAATAAGAAAAATCAACTTTTATTCTTAAAAATACTTTTTTCAAAAAATAGTTTTCATTGTGTTTTGAATGATTATTTTAAAATGAATTTCAAACACATATAGAAATTGAATATTTCAAAATGGATTCTATATTTTTAATTTTAATAATTAAAATTATTTAATAGGTTTAACTTACTTTTTTCATTATGAATAGTAACTATGGTAAAGATTTTTCACCTCAGTAAAACAAGTAAAACATGGTTAAAACTATCAGATATTGTTTTAAAACAAATAAAAAAATTATCTTAATCATATTTGATGAGTTTTATTAAAAAATTAAATTTATATGGAGTTAAATAATTTATTTTGAAAAACTAATTTGAATTTGGGAACATAAGCTTTACTTTTGTGAAGATAAGTTGTATTTTATTAAAACTAAAACTATATTTTCGGTATTTTCATTTAATAGTATAGTTGGATAGTTACATTTGGTTTTTTAATTATAGTAATGTATAAATACCTTAAACTTTTTTTTATTAAATAACCAAAAAAATTCATGGAAACTAACTTTTTTACTTTATTTTAATATAAATTTATTTTTCCATTAAAATTTGATATTTTCCAAAAAACCGTTTTTATGAATTTTCTTTCACTA
Source organism: Viscum album (assembly GCA_963277665.1). Classification (NCBI taxonomy): domain Eukaryota; kingdom Viridiplantae; phylum Streptophyta; class Magnoliopsida; order Santalales; family Viscaceae; genus Viscum; species Viscum album. The sequence continues at coordinate 508,134,051 of OY728141.1, read as the reverse complement.
TAGAAAATTTAATTTATGTAACCTATATAAAATTAATCTGATAAAATGAATCTAAAATATTGAATGTTCACTTACAGAAATTATTTATAAGGCCACTTTTTTTGGTCATATAATTAAGATATTACAGTAAAAGTTAATTTATCATTCTTAAGGTTTAAATGATATTAAAGTAGTTTTATGGGGAGTTAATGATTAATATATCTCAAAATTTTTTATAAATTTGATCGGTTGAGTTTATTTATATCCTATAACATATTATATTCTAATTTTTGGTTCTTTGGTTCCACTTTACATGATTATGATATATATTATATTGAAATATTTGATGTAATTCAAACTGTGTCATTTCCCTCACTTATAAAAGAGAACCTCATAACCTCCATTATTTATAAGGTTTGAGACTTATTGATCATAAAATCACTAAAATAATAAATTTATATCTTCATTCCCCATATCTTAGATATTTTTTCATTCCAGAATACCATCATTTCATGGATTTAGGTGTAAGACAAAGGATGTTTCTCAATGAACAGGTATAACTCTTAACCAAGTACTTTCAATTTTATTTCATATTATACCTCATATAAATATATTATATCTATTATAAAATAATTAATTCAGTATATTAAATATAATTAATTTTTATTATGATGAAACATCCATTATCCACCATCTTTCTACCCTATGGTAAAGGAAATCATTGATTGTGCGTACGTGTGGACTACCACCTCCACGAAGCGATGTGTTTCGTTTTTTATCACTGATTCAAATTGGTGGTTATAATAATTAATTTAATGAATAAATATAATATTTATGATGTTATTATAGTTCTTAAAAGTTAATTTTTTTTTTCTATCCTTCCAAAAGTGGAAATATCACTTGTGCGTACAAACAGATTATCGTCTCCACAATGTGATGTAATTCATTTTTCAAGACTAACTTTTATGAATAGTTATAAAAGTGTATATAATAATGAAATATGGTATTAATTAAATTATTAAAATTCTATATATTATAGGTCAATGATTAAAGTACATGGATCGAGACATCCAAACAAAAAACATGCATGAAAAACGAAGCAGTTATCACCAGGTACAATGATTTTAATAAAGAATTATTTATAAACAGGTAATAATATGTTATAGAGAAATCATATATGGTATGATATATATGATTTTGTTTATGGAATATATTTATATAAATATATATTTATTATATAGGAGGTTCGAACAGGTATGAAGCAAGACAATACTTGAGGTAAGGGATTTATGTTATAATCTCATTTCATTTCCGGATTATCTATGCTAAATTTATATTGAAATAAATTATATTGATATTATAATTTAAACCTAAAATATTTTATTATCCTCTGTTTAATCATTTATTTTTTAAGTGATAGTACCGTTAAACTCTCTTTGATACTTATAATTATCAAGAAAATGTTTTTAATAAATACAAACTTTAATTCATCTTTAGTCAGGAATTTTTTTCTCCCTTGTACATATTATATTTATAATGTTTTCAATAATGATTTAATAGTCTTAAATGATTTATTAAAGTAATATTTACCCATATTTTACTTTATATTTTTTTAAATGGAATCTTCTTGTCATTTTTATAATGTTACATTTTTACCAAAGGTGTGAAGAATATCTTTATTTTAACATATGTTGTATAAACAACTTTTAACTTTACAATGAATAATTTTTTATTTGAAGATTACTTTACAATATTACTTGGTTTTTTTTAAATATTTTTTTTCACAAATATTCTTGAATTTTTTAAATTTTAATTAAGATAATTTAAAATGAAAAGAGCATTTTCATAAATAAATATTTCAATATCCTTTTAAGGTATTTTCATATTTGAAAACATCCTATGATGTTACCTATGCTTAAATAGGGACATTATCCAATGATACCATACTTATTCTTTCCCTATATAGTTGTTTATTATGATTATGAAATTTTGATAAAACCCAATTTCTTTTCCAAAAGCTATGATGAAATGATAAATGTTTTCATGACCTTATGGCATAAATATTAATGGATTATAATTATGAGATGGTTGGGTCTATTACAACACTCTAATGAATTGGGTAATGTGATATTGATATCTAATTAGATGATGACGATAAGCAGGGAAATGTTTTTAGATAATTTTTTCACATTTTTATGTCACAGTACGATTTCTTCTAACTATGATAACCATATTATGCATGGGAATTATTATGAATGGATATGTTCACATTTTGATGTATGAGTATGATCTATTTATAGATATAATTCAGAGATTAAATGTGGGCATGATTACTATTGAATATGTTCAAAAGATTATTATTTCCTATACTTATAATGCCACATTCTTATGTTATGAATCTTAAATGATGATTACATCATTGACACCCTTATTAATCATTATTCTGAATATGACTTGATTTTGGAGTTTACAATATAATATTTTTTAAGTATGAATATTTACGTAGATAACAAGAACTTGATTATCTTATCATACCCTTATGATCACATTATGATCACTTATGATTGATATCTCCCATGATTACCATTACTAAGAATATCATCTCACCATTTATTTTCTTTTCCTTCCCCAGGTTTTGAAGAAAGGTTCTAAATATGATATGTCAAGAAGTTTAATATTATTATGTTCTTTGTGGGAGATATTGAAATTATTTTAAGAAATAATTTGATTATACAAATACTCTATAAAGACAATAAAAATTAACTTTCCTCAGGTGTTTATAATTATGACATGTATTGAATATTCATCTAAAATGATGTAATATTTATGTTTTTTATTCTTAGGTCACCTCAAAATCCTACAACAATACCTGCTTCAACCAGATTTCAGAATGTTTTTGAGCACATCATTATGACCAGGAAGTTCACTATATCACAACTTCCCCCAGGGCATAAACATGTAACCTAGTCCAATCCTAAAAATAATGATTGATCCTAATATCCAAGGCCCCGATTGAACATACATACCAGGACTAATACCGAAGTGTCTCTGAACATGATAAACTCAATATAAACTTTTTACTCTGTTTGGTGACCCCATGTTCACACCTCCAACCTAATGATTAATTAACCCTAGGTAATCACCAGTTATCCCTCAACACTAATCCCTTAGGATAGACTTCATGGTAGTACTTGGGTATTCGTCAATTTCTGGAAAATGTTTACTTCTTAGAAGTAGGAGGCCCTAAGAAATCCTATATGTCTAGGTGTGACTGGTTCTTGGTAATAAAATACAATCAAAGGGATCAACCTCCTTGGATATCAAATTCTGTCTCCTTAGTATCCAATATCTCATAGCTCTTCAGACAATCTGTCATTGGTGACCACCCGATCTAAGAGAGGTGTCATTATCATCAATCAAGGATATCAACAGTCACCCTCTAGATTTCAAACATCCATGATAAAGGATATAACCCTCATGACATGTCGTACTCCCATTTGAATCTCAATTATCATAGGCATTTAAAATGGTCTATTAGTATCTCCATTCAAATCCTGTCACCCAATCATTCACAATGATATCAAAAAATTAGATGAATCCCTGATATCTCGGCAATTCCTATATATTTTGGAACACATGATATGATGTTGGATCTAGGGTACCTCTTCTAGGAATCCACTATCACATCAACCAAATCATTGTATTCTATTTAATCTAGGAATCATCCCCCAATATACCGTGATATTGGATCCCAAGCATCATGGGAATCCTAGGGTCTCATCCATGTCAATAGGTTAATTTTCGAGCATCTTAGGAAATCACATTAGTGGTAGGACCAAAAAATTATTCCCAAGTGTCTAATGAAATAATATAAAATATCAAAATAAAATAAAACACTATAGGGGTAGGATGAAAACCCATACCCATTACCATCATTCATTTCCCCTCAGGATTATATATTCGATATAGGTTTTAGGTGGCTCGCACTACCATATATGTCCATAGAAAAATACACCTACTCAAGGTTTTTTTATAATGGGTAACCCATAAGGGTTCCCTATGTCATCACTATATAGGAGGAATCTCACTCAGGATCATCATTAAAAATTTGTCTATTGGACCTACGCCCAACACTCAGTGGTCATCCCATCCCTCATCATCATCCATGTCATATCAAAAACTCATAGGCCTAGGGGGTATGTTGCACTGGTAACAACATAGAGAGATGGATCAAGGACCGTCCCAATTTATTTGGTCACACAAGACTGATCATCTCATTCCAACCCATGTCACTTTTCCAATTGTCAATCCACCTAGGCTATGCACATCTCAAGGGTCCTCACTTGACATACTAGGAAAATCCATCCCAAGTCATGCCACATCCTCTCTGGTTGGTGTCAGAGCATTTGGGTAACTGTTTAGTCCAAGCCTCAACCATTATTGTCCATGGTGTCAAATCAATCCCAAGGTTCTTAGTTTCCTTGTAACTTTGTCTGTTTAATTTTGGGTGATCATACAATTTAAAATTTTAATTTAAATAAAACTATTTAAATTAATTTAAAAAATTTAATAATAAAAGGTACCATTTCTAAACTAGAGATTCAGTGTACCCATATACGTATAAACGTCATGCATAAAACATATGAAAATTAGAAGGACCACATACCACAAATGAGAATCCATTTCCCCTTTATTTCATTGCTCAACAAAATCCTTCCCAGGATTATCCAAGCTTGTCCAAATCCAACTCCACACCACCATTCACTACCCTCATTCATGACCCTTAACTCATGTAAACCAACAAAAAGAAATTATTTACAAAATTTATAAACAATTACCCAATTTAATTTATTAAGGGAAAAATCCTTAAAATCTCATTGGTATCCAATGACCACCAAATTCTAGAGTTACAGGTGTCGTCCATCCTCTTCCTACCTCCAGACCCACTCCAGGTCAAATCCCCAACCTATTATTCCAACTCAATAACAAATTAATTATAATATTTTTAAAGAAACATTGATAAATTAATAAATGAAACATAAATTTATCAAAATTCCAAGTGGATGCAAGGATACAGGGTCTCGGGATGCCCTTTTCCAAGTCCGAGTAGAATCCCTAACTTATCTGACAAATTCCTATAAGATCCAATGTAATAATAACCGAATCACTAACCAAGAGAGAAGAAAATTAGAATAGAGGTAGGATGAGATCAATGGGGGGTTTTTGGAAATCAAGTACATACCGCAAGACATCTGAAAACACCATAAAAACTCTCTATTAAAAGGATTAAGGGAGGGAAAGGAATGGGGAAGGGAGATCCCCTGGTTCCCATGAACAAAAAAGGACGGAGAGGCTAGCCTCTAAAAATATGAAGGGTCTCTCCCAAAAACCTATAGTATCCTATCCCATTTATCATGTGGATTATGATTCTCCCCACAATTAGAATTTTTCTTCCAAGGATAGTTCCAAAACATGGTTCTCACCACCATTGAATTCTCCTACTAAAAATGACTTTCCAGTGGTCAATTGACCCCCTTATCATGCCTCACAAGATGCTCAAAATGTAGTGTCCCTCTCACAATATGCAAACTAAAAAAACAACTAGTAAAACTACCACTTGATTTCTTCCTAAAAATTCACAGTCACACCCACCGATGCATCCTCAAAATAAAGACATTCCTCCAATATAGAATTTCCCCTAATGACCCCATACATAGGGCCCTTCTTGTACCTTTATCCGAAGAACTATCTTCCCATGTTTCAACCGAATTTTCACCTAAAATAAAACATTATTTACATTTTATCACATGATTCACCCCCTAAAACAAGAAAAAAACTAGGGTTTACCCCCTTAAATATTCCATTAAACATTTCATCACATGATTCAACCATTGAAACATGCAATGAACTAGGTTTCACCCACTAAACCAAGTCAAAAATCATGGATCACCCCACAAATCACCCATAGGTCATGCTGAGATCATCCTTATCTGGATACCAAAGCACTAAATTCATCAATTATCTCATCTAAACCTCAAATATTGTGTTTAACATGGGACTATATAAAATTATATTCACTTACCCACTGGAATCTCGATGCCATATCGACCATCCAATGACCAGTACTGATACATTCACTAGCCTACCAACCTAGCTTCTCTCCATTATGGTTCATGCTTCATCCATTCCGGTATGTAATGGGTGGACTTGAAAATATTCCTCACACTTTTGACCCAACAATAAATAATAACAAGCACCTATCCTCAGCTTATGAAAACATCACCCGCAATAATCACCAAAATTACAATCATAAAGAGGATCACACCCTCAAATGACCAACCATACACCCCCCAATATTTATTTCATTATACCAGTCCTAAAGTAACAAATCAATTGGCTCCACTACTCTACACTTGTTTCTCATCCCAATCCACAGTCACCATCATGTCGATACCTTGCCAAGATTAATCCAAATCGACTATTCCACCAAACCTAATCAATTTATGATATCTTCTCTCTTACATAGAGATATTTGAAAATTCTCATGCAATTCTCAGAATATAATTTCCCCAAGAATTGTATCAAAACTCCTTTTACTTGGCTCACAATTATCCTCTCATCAATCGAGGACTCAACAACACCAAGAATAACCAGTGTGCACCACCTCAAACTACACCAAAAACATTAAAAATACACTCCCATACCACCGAAACATAGAAAAATGAATCATTATACCATGAGTCTTTTAAATGAACTAGGTTTACCATGATTCATGATATGTAAAATCATCAAGACAAGAACATCATAGAGGATCTCATATGAAATCCTCATGTTTCACCCATGCTGAATCCAACCACATTCTTAATAGCCCTTAACATTGTTCTAAGTCAAGAGCATGCACCAGTGCTCTCACCGAATACTAAAATGAATCCATAATAGCTTATTAGGCACCCAAATTATCCTAAACTTGAAACCAACCTCATTTACATGACACTCTAAGTGCTTCAAATTGAAATGAATAACCATTCCTTTTCCATAAAATCGATTGAACATCCAATTCATCGATCTAAAAATCTAGAATTTAACCTCGATTCCTACCTCAAAGGAACATATAAAATTAGTCCAACCCCTCTTGTGGGTTTTCCTCTATCATCACAAAATATTTGACTCACTATACACTAAATCGCATCTCTAGGATCAATAGGGTCTCCCTTCTAGTGCCAAAAACCATGTCTCACTAAGGGTTATAACCCATATGAAACATCATGTTACCATATCAAGGTCCAAACATGACATCACCATGCCAAAATCCCACTCTAGGGTCCTCATTTCCACATATATTAGGCACCTCATGCTAATCCATAAGCATACTTAGCATCAATTGTCACTGATAATCCACATATGGTACTTCTCCCTTAATAATAACTACTATAACTACCAAAAAAATCATCCTAGATGATTAGTACCTATGTAAAACATGGTCTATGGATTAGTTAAGTATAACTCCATTCCAAGATATATATAAAACCACAATATAGTTTGTTACTATAACTTTAAATAATTGAGCATTTAATCACATCACACATGCATACTCACTCAACTGACATCACCCTTTGGAAATCCATACCAAGAACCAAAAAACATGATATTTGGTTAGATAGAATTATATTTCACTCTATATGGGAGCAAAACAATATCAGTCATTACTGGAACATTAAATAACTAAACATACATGGTAAATTCAATTGGTATCACCCTATAACAATCTGTAACTATAGAGCCACAATCATAGTGTTAGTTAAGTATAGTGAAATTCAATGATATATAGGAAAAAAACATAGAGGTTTTTTACTTGTAATTTAAATAACCATAACCATATAATAGAAACCCACTAGGGATATTCCTCAATGACACCATGTGACTCATTGAACCACTAAGGACATCTCACATCCAATACACAGAAGGACCAAGTCATCGTCATCGATAAGTGTCTCACCATAGATCCCCACGAACTTCCATCGAAAGGAAAAATATACATATCAGTCACCCTGATTATAATTCTATCAAGTATATATATAGGAAATTTCTATATGAGAAGTTATTGACACTTTTAATAGAAAAAACTCTCATCATTTGAAAAAATCACGCTAGTAGGCCCCTATATGTCATGTGAATCCCTACGTGCTAACTCATGATGCATGAGATGCCTCATACCTGCATAGGATAATATACAATGTCCAAAATGGTCTCCTTCTAATAATTCAAGATCCCAAATCCAATAAGGTTTCATTAATCTCAAACATCATGTGCATCACCTGACGTGAAAATCATTTCAAAAGTAACATTGAAAATCCATAATATCAATACCATACCTATAAAGTTTTACTTATTATAGATTAATGTGATAATGATTCACTATATTGATATCAATAGAATAATCCAACACATTCATATATTGTAACAACCCAACCTTCTACGGTATACTTCTCTTTGAATAATGTGATAACGTGTGTTGTACGCAACATCGAGTTCTAACACACCACAACCAATCAAACTAGCTGTTATGAATAGTAAAACCTACCTTTTGAAATTATATATATTTTATATTTCAAAATGGACTTCATTTTTGGATTCAGAATATCGAAATTACCCTAAGTTAAATTTTTGGTATTTTTCTGAGAACTTCCAATTTTTATAAATAGTGAAAAATACTTAAAAACAAATTTTTTAATCAAAATAATTTATAGTGATAAATTATATTATATAGTGGTTTTAAAGTATAATTAGAATATATTTTTACCATTTTATCCAATGGTGTTCATTAGAATTAATTTCACTTTGAAATTGGACATAAACAATTGTCAATATTTTGATATATATTGTTTCTTAAAAACACGCTATTTGTTGTGACAGCAGGAATTAATTATAAAATTAATTAATGCAACTTATATGTTTGGAATTTTATAAAATAGACATCATTTTTGAATTCGGAATATCAATTATAGCTTAGGGTGAAATTTTGGCATTGTTCTGAAAAACTTCAATTTTTGATGAATAGTGAAACTACTAAGTGGTAATTAAAAAACTGAATTTTTCATAAAACATAATTTTACCACTTCTGTGATTGGAATTTCAAAAATCCGAGAGACACAGTTAATATCAAGAAGTAAAATGTGGTTCAATGAGATGAAAATAATTTTTAGTGAATAGTAACTTTTTACTTTTATTTACCACGGTTAAAAGTAAATAGGGTAATTAAGGGTAAAAATGATATTAATATTACCCTAACACATGTAATAATTCTATTTGAAAAGTTTATCTAGACCAAAAACATCCTTAGGAATAAAATATTATCATTTAGGTCCACTTGGATTAGATTAGGACATTTATTATTATTTAATTCAAAGAAGAGTTAAAAGAGTCAAAATCAAAGTTTATTTACTAAAACATTTTTAATATAGGGTTATACATAAGATAAATTCAATTGTAAATATTATTTATAAAGACAAAAATATTTCCTACATAATGGTATTTTATTTATAATTTTTAGACATTAAATAATGTAATTTATATATGACAAAATGATGATGCAGTAATTACCATAATAGTGAAAAATTAAAATAATTGATATCAAAAATACCCAAATAAATATAATTAGAGACTTTTTATGAATTAAACTAATTTTCTAGGTTAATATGACATGTTATTAATGATTTAATTAACTTTGTTCCAAGTATTAATTCTGTTATAAGTTTCACAAATATCAATTTTCCAAATAGTGTCAAAATTGACATAAAGAGTTTTTAAAAAAAATATTATATTATTAAATGATATTCAATTTTTAAAAATCTAAGGTTCGGCCAAGAGACTTATATAATAATAGGTGTATAATTAATGGACCACTTGGGGGTCTCTTGGAGGTATATAGTAAGTTTATTAACAATATAATATAAAAATACAAAGTGACATGGTAAGTGTCAAACTAATTAACTAAGAGTTAATACTTAAAGATAAGGTTAATATTGTAACCCAAACCTATCTAAATCCTATTGGTTGAGTGGTTTTAGACCCATCCCCACCTTAACTTTTAAATAATCCACTTTTAAGCCATTATAAACCAAATATGGATTTATTATAAAATAATATTTCTAGCTTTCCCAAAGGTGCCCCTCACCCCTCTTATAAAAGGGCACTCTCCCTTCTCATTAAATCACACCTTCAAAGCCTTTTGGCTCAGACAAACTCTGCCAAAATACTCTCTCAACTTCCCTCAATTAATCCTAGAAGCCTTCCTTTAGTCAGAAAGCCAACCTAAGGAGCCCTTTTGATCAAATCAAAAGGAAGAACCCGAAGAAGAGGTAATGATTTCACCACCCTTTTTCAAGTTCCTTTCTTCTTCCACTTCTTCTGTATTTGTTATTACCATTCTAAAATAATAAATCCAGTATATTATATATAATTTGATGTTATTATAAACATTTTACAACCATATTTCAGTATTATATCCATCCTTTGAATAACATGTCACCATACGTGCGTACGCACGGCTTACCGTCTCCACGTCGTGGTGTAATTGTTATTCAATAAATTATTATTTGGATGGGTATAATAATGATGTGTAATTCATGTAAATAATAAATATAACATTATAATGATTCTGTATATATGATATACCATCCAATTATATATTATTTTAATATCAAAAAATGATATTGTCGCTCGTGCGTACGTACGGACTACCGTCTCCACGAACACGATGAGATTCATTCTCCATCGTATCCATTCAAGTATAATTATCATTTGATGATTTAAAAATAATATTTAAAGACTTGATATCATTCTGGATATGATTAAGATAGAACCTATCCATAACAAACATGACTTACGTAACAAAACATATAAAAGAAAACGAGTAAGTTAACACCCGAAACAACGATAATACTAAGATATTATTAACAAATCAATGTTAAAAGATCATATATGATATCATATTAATGTATATTATTCTTTTATAATTTATAAAAATTATTTCACCATTATACAGGAGGTTAACCTACCCTCAATCAAGGAAAATTACAAGGTAAGGGTTTATTTCACAATCTCTTCATTATCCAAGGTTGTTTATACGTAATAATCTACTGGGATTTCTTTATCATCCACATCCATGTTTCTTAAAAATGTATTTCAAAACATTTTTACTATTTACAAGAATATGGGTTAAAGTCATTTATAACCTTGTTTGACTTTTAATAAGAGGCTTATAAAGGAATCTTTCCACCGTTTTCAAAACAAGGTGCTTTTTAACCTTTTCGACAGAATTAAGGTAAGAAGGTTTTTTTTAACTTATACGGCGGGTGCAGCTATTTTACGCCGTTATAAAATATTCAAATCTTCCTTTACAATCTTATAAGAATATTTTCAAAGTAAATTTTTTATTTCATAACTATGTGACTTTTAAATGATTTAAAAAAATGATATATTTCTCTCAAATAGTTTTGATTTCATCTATGTCAACATCCTTTGATGGATTTTAAGCTTATTTGAAGTTTATTTATTATGATACAAAACTTCCATATTGTATTGAAGGTTTTGTGATATGTTTGACTGTGGATGTGTTATTTTCATACCATTCATTGTTTATGGAGAAAGTATTGACATTTCGTACGCTAGTTTTAATACGAATGTTTATGTTATGTTTAAACCTGTTCATATGAGGAATGCATTGGAATTAATAAGTGACGGGTGGAGCCCGCTATAGATCCTTGATGCATCGGTAGGTCTCATGAGACAAACTAGTGTCTTGGCACAAAGCCTTGGAAAAATATTATTTGTAGTCTTGGCATGAGGCCTTGGCTATGTGGTTATGATAGTCTGGCATTATGCATTCCATCATTATGAAAGTGGTTATTGATATTGCATGTGATTATTCGATTAGTAGAATATCTATGTGAATAAGTAAATGGAATTATTTCATTTTATTTTTTCCATACTATGTTGAAGTTCATGTTTAAACGACTTTTGTTTTAGTTATACGTTGCCTTAAATGTTTATTTTTATTTATGAAAGTTTCCGCTATATTGTTATCCTTACTGGGAATTTGAGCTCACCCCTTTCAATGTTTTATTTTTCCCAGGATATGAAGAAGTAATTTATGAATGACCTGCAGGGATAGTATGTGGGGTTATGAGTGTAGAATATGAAGAAAATATGTTGTTGTAGTTTTAATTTTTATGATGTAATGTAAGACTTATGAATATATCTAGTGTTTCCAAGGCTACTAAACCAATCAGTCTTTCGAGATTTGATCTTTCTTGTGATCATGCCAATGTTATGTAATAATGCACCGACTCTGGGTAACTGGGGTCAGGGCATTACAGTTGGTATCAGAGGAAGTTTAGTACAAACCTTAAAGCTAGATTTAGATAAACTTTGATTAGAGCACATAGGCCTAAGATGGACTTTGAGGATTTGTATAGAAGAACTTCCTAGAATTTTGGTATTGTATAGATTTTGTGAGTTTTCCAAGAAATACATCCCTGTCTAGATATAAGCAGGTAGAGGCGGCTCTGGCACAGATGTACATAGGGGTAAAACCCGAAAACACTGCTTTGAGCTAGACTCGAACGGGAACTGGTGCACGACAATGGGCCTTGCTGCACTCTTGGTTACGACACTCCCGGGGGATATGCTTAGGATAAATCTCATTTTCTTTACAAATCATTATGAAGGGTTTATGAGTATATACTTCTTCAAAGAAAACATATTTATGATTATGGATTATATCCATAAATAGTTCAATTTATGTTAAGTGTTTTATAAGTATGAAATTATGTATTTTGATTCATAAACTGATCTAGTTTATGCCATTGTTTAGAAATGGCGCCTAGTGGAAGAAATGGAAACCGTATCAATGCACGCACTCCATGTAGGGATTTCCCTCTTGCTCAAGATAATTATAGTGGAGTTGGTGATGCAACTGGTGCCAATCAGCTAATCACCATACTGAGACAACTCACTCATGTTATGAATAATAACCTTACCCGTATGGGGCACCCTGATCCGAAGCGTGGAGGATCAATGTTAGATCGCTTTATGAGGAAACAAGCACCAAAGTTCAATGGGAGTACAAATCCCTTAGTAGCCGAGAAATGGATAAATTCCCTAGAGAAAATATTCCAGGCTTTGGGGAGTAGTGAAAGGGAAAAAGTTATCCTGGCAGTTTACCGCCTCACTAGAGATGCTGATCAATGGTGGTCATTGATTCAAAACACAAATAAAGATGATGAAGTATCAAATATGGAATGGAGGGAGTTCAAAGATCTGTTTTTAGAAAAATACTTTCCTCGTGACCATCGAGCAGATATGGAAAGACAATTTCTGAGTCTGAGACAAAAGGAGGATGAGAATGTCGCAAATTATGAGGCTAACTTTACAAGGTTATCAAGGTATGATGGAGATTATATACGTAACCCAAGAAGTAAGATTGATCATTTCTTTGATGGGTTAAAACCATTTCTCCGTTGAGCATTAGTCTCACAATCCTTCTCGTCGTATGAAGACATTGTCTCATGTGCTATCAAGAAGGATAAAGAATTCTCTAAGTCTTATGAATTTAAATTAAAGAAAGAGAAGAAGAGATCTAATGATAAATCTAGGAATGGAAATAAGGGGTAGAAGGGAAAGGTTGAATATCCATCCTATGGTAAATGTGGTAAGAAACAACCCGGTACTTGCTTGAAGGGAATGGGTGTCTGTTACAAGTGTGGTGAAAAAGACCACCAAGCTCGTGATTGCAAAGGGAAGAAGGAAGATACCAATGTTCAATGCTACAATTTCAGGGAGATGTGACATTATGCAAATGAATGTCCTAAGCGTCAGGGGAACTTATCTCAGAAAAGGCCAAGGGATCAAGGCCAAGCTTATGTTATCACTACTGCTGAGGTAGATGCTCCGAAAGATGTGGTGGCAGGTAATTTAATGGTTTCCTCAAGTTTAGAAAATACATTATTTGATTCTGGATCATCGCATTGCTTCATATCTTCCCAGTTTGCTAAGAAAATTAGATATTTACAATTTGATTTAACAAGGGAGTTGTCAGTTAAAACTCCTAAGGGAAGTATCATTGCAACAATGTTTTGTGAATCAGTCCCCATTAGAGCACATAAATGTTCTTTATCTGCTGATCTCATCGTCATACCTATGATTGAGTTTGATATAATCCTCGGTATGGATTGGATTTCAGACTATGATGCGAATATTTATTGTAAGAAGAAGGAGGTTACGATTTTTGATGATGATGATAAGGAACACCTTATCTTTAGAGCAGAATCGTCACCACCAAATTCTTATCTAGATCCACCCCTAGTAGCTCAACTAAATTCAATTATTGGGGAGGAAGAGAATGAAATGACTATGGGTGAGGAAAGGAATGTTCAAATAGAGTATGTACCTGTTGTGAAAGAATATGTAGATGTATTTCTGGAAGATTTACCAGGACATCCTCCAGAACGAGAAGTTGAGTATTCCATTGATTTAATTCCTGGATCAATGCCTATATCGAAGACCCCTTATAGAATGGCCACTGTGGAATTAGTTAAACTAAAGAGACAACTAGAGGAATTGATTAATAAGGGATTTATTCGCCCTAGTGTTTCTCCATGGGGAGCCCCTGTTCTTTTTGTTAAAAAGAAAGATGGATCTATGAGGTTATGTATCGACTATAGGGAGATCAATGCTATAACAATAAAGAACAAGTATCCCCTACCTCACATTGATGATTTATTTGACCAACTGCATGGAGCTCAATACTTTTCAAAGATTGAACTTCGATATGGATACCATCAGTTATGTGTGAAGAAGGAAGACATTCCGAAGATTGCATTTCGAACTAGGTACGGGCATTAAGAGTTTACTGTATTACATTTTGGATTGACTAACACACCCTCTGTATTCATGGATCTAATGAATAGAGTTTTCAAGGAATATATCGATGAATTTTTTGTGGTATTTATTGATGATATCTTGGTATACTTCAAAATCTACGAAGATTATGAAAATTACTTGCTCATTATCCTGAAGACTTTGAGAAGACATGAATTATATGAGAAGTTTAGCAATTGTGAATTCTAGCTTCAAAAGATTTCTTTTCTTGGCCATATTGTCTCTAAAGATGGAATCTCTGTTGATCCTTCTAAGACAAAGGCAATCCAAGAATGGCCAGTACCTACGAGTATAACTGAGGTACACAGTTTTATTGGTTTGGCAGGTTATTATTGACGTTTCGTCCAGAATTTTTCCCGGTTGGCTAACCCATTAACAAATCTCACATTTAAAGGGGTTAAATTTGTTTGGAAAAAATAGTGTGAATAATGTTTCGAAGAACTGAAGAGAAGATTAGTCAATGCTCCTATATTGACTCTACCATCAGGGAGTGATGGGTTCGTTATTTATAGTGATGCATCGAAGAAAGGACTTAGTTGTGTTCTTATGAAGAATGATAGGGTTATTGCCTATGCATCACAACAGTTGAAAATTCATGAAAAAAACTATCCGACTCATGATCTTGAGTTAGCAGATGTGATCTTTGCTTTGAAGATATGGAGGAACTACCTCTATGGTGAAAAATGTGATATTTATACTGATCACAAGAGTTTGAAGTATATTTTCTCACAAAAAGAACTCAACATGAGGCAAAGGAGATGACTTGAATTACTCAAAGATTATGATTGTACGATACACTACCACCTGGGGAAAGCAAACAAGGGGACAGATGCTTTGAACAGAAAAGACTAGGGAGTTTTGAACGTGATGAGAATTGAAAGGGATCCAATTTTCATAGATCTAGTGAAGATGGACATGGTAATAAACAGGGAAGGTGAAACTTCAATTCTTTTTCAAATGGTTGCCAAACCATCTTTACTATAAATGATTAAGAGTTCCCAGACTGATGATGAAGAATTTCAAAAGAAGATTAAAACTATGAATGATGGGAGATTGAGAGACTTTATGTATGAAGAAGGAATTTTGAAATTCGGGAAGAGACTTTGTGTTCCCTATATACCTGATCTAAAAAGGGAATTGCTGGATGGTGCTCATAGTTCCAATTTCTCTATACACCATGGGAGAACCAAAATGTATAGAGATTTGAAGGAACGTTTTTGGTGGGACAACATGAAGAGGGAGATTGCTGATTTTGTGTTAATATGTATGGTTTGTCAACAAGTGAAAGCTAGAAGGAAACAACCTGGAGGAGTCATGCAACCTCTTCCCATACCAGAGTGGAAATGGGACAATATTATGATGGACTTTGTCATGGGGCTACCAAAGACTCATAAAAGGAACGATGCAATATGGGTCATTGTTGATCATTTTACCAAGTCAGCATATTTTCTTGCTATAAGAGAAGATCTACCACTGGAACGTCTAGCAAGACTATATATTGATGAAGTTGTGAGACTTCAAGGAGTACCCCTATCGATTGTTTCTGATCGTGATCCCCGTTTTACTTCAAGATTCTGGAAAAGTCTTCAGAAATCCATGGATACTGAACTTCATTTGAGCGCTGCCTACCACCCTCAAACAGATGGACAATCAGAATGAACTATTCAAACCTTAGAAGACATGTTGAGATCCTGCTCACTTGACTTTCAGGGTATGTGGGATCAATATTTACCTCTGGTAGAATTTTCCTATAACAATAGCTTCCATTCGAGTATTCAGATGGCACCATATGAAGCGTTATACGGGAAGAGATGTCGCACACCAACCTGTTGGGATGATGTTGGTGAAAGAAAACTTGTAGGTCTAGAACTGGTGGAGGAAACAATGGAAAAGGTGAAGGTAATCCAAAATCACATCAAAGCATCTCAAAGTAGGCAGAAGTGCTATGCCGATAATCGAAGGAAGGATTTGGAATTTCAAGTCGGTGATCATGTTTTCCAGAAGTTATCTCCATGGAAGGGAGTCATACGTTTTGGTAAGAAAGGTAAATTGCGTCCTGGGTACATCAGACCTTTCGAAATTCTAGAACGAATTGGGGCTGTAGCTTACCGATTGGCAATGCCACCAAGTCTCTCCAAAGTTCACGATGTGTTCCACGTATCTCTGTTGAGGAAATACATGCCTGACCCAACACATGTACTCACCTATGAGGAATTATAACTGGAACCCGATCTGTATTATTGCGAAGAGCCCGTCAGGATTCTTGATACAAGAGAACAAGTACTGAGAAATCGGACGACGCGTCTGGTAAAAGTTTTGTGGAGAAACCATAAGATGGAAGAGGCAACGTGGGAACCCGAGAAACTTATGATGAAGAACCAACCGAGTCTTTTCATGTGGTAGTATTCTAGAAATTTAGAGGATGAAATTATTTGAAGGAGGGGAGAATGTAACACCCCAAGCTTCTACGGTACGCTTCTCTTTGAATAATGTGATAGCGTGTGTTGTACGCAACATCGAGTTCTAACACACCACAACCAATCAAACTAGCCGTTATGAATAGTAATACCTAATTTTTGAAATTATATATATTTTATATTTCAAAATGGACTTCATTTTTGGATTCATAATATCGAAATTACCCTAAGTTGAATTATTTGTATTTTTCTGAGAACTTCCAATTTTTATGAATAATGAAAAATACTTAAAAACAACTTTTTTAATAGAAATAATTTATAGTGATAAATTATATTATTTAGTGGTTTTAAAGTATAATTAGAATATATTTTTACCATTTTATCCAATGGTGTTCATTATTATTAATTTCACTTTGAAATTGGACATAAACAATTGTCAATATTTTGATATATATTGTTTCTTAAAAACACACTATTTGTTGTGACAGTGGGAATTAATTATAAAATTAATTAATGCAACTTATATTCTTGGAATTTTGTAAAATAGACATCATTTTTGAATTCATAATATCAATTACAGCTTAGGGTGAAATTTTGGCATTGTTCTGAAAAACTTCAATTTTTGATGAATAGTGAAACTACTAAGTGGTAGTTAAAAAACTAAATTTTTCATAATACTTAATTTTACTGCTTCTGTGATTGGAATTTCAAAAATCCGAGAGACAGGGTTAATATCAAGGAGTAAAATGTGGTTCAATGAGATGAAAATAATTTTTGGTGAATAGTAACTTTTTACTTTAATTTACCACGGTTAAAAGTAAATTGGGTAATTAAGGGTAAAAATGATATTAATATTACCCTAACACATGTCCTAATTCTATTGGACAAGTGTATCTCGACCAAAAACAACCTTAGGAATAAAATATTATCATTTAGGTCCACTTGAATTAGATTAAGACATTTATTATTATTTAATTCAAAGAAGAGTTAAAAGAGTTAAAATCAAAGTTTATTTACTAAAATATTTTTAATATAGGGTTATACATAAGATAAATTCTATTTTAAATATTCATTAGAAATCTAAAATTATTTCCTACATAATGGTATTTTATTTATAATTTTTAGATATTAAATAATTTAATTTATATATGACATAATGATGATGCAGTAATTACCATAATAGTAAACAATTAAAATAATTGATATTATAAATACCCAAATAAATATAATTAGATACTTTTTATGAATTAAAGTAATTTTATAGGTTAATATGACATGTTAGGAATGATTTAATTTACTTTGTTCGAAGTATTCATTCTGTTATGATTTTCACAAAAATCAATTTTCCAAATAGTGCCAAAATTGACATAAAAGAGTTTTTAAAACAAATATTATATTATTAATTGATATTCAATTCCTAAAAATCTAAGGTTCATCCAAGAGACTTATATCATGATAGTTGTATCATTAATGGACCACTTGGGGGTCTCTTGGAGGTATATAGTAAGTTTATTAACTATATAATATAAAAATACAAAGTGACATGGTAAGTGTCAAACTAATTAACTAAGAGTTAATACTTAAAGATAAGGTTAATATTGTAACCCAAACCTGTCTAAATCCTATTGGTTGAGTGGTTTTCGACCCATACCCACATTAAAATTTAAATAATCCACTTTTGAGCCATTATAAATCGAATATTAATTTATTATAAAATAATATTTCTAGCTTTTCCAAAGGTGCCTCTCACCCCTCTTATAAAAGGGCACTCTCCCTTCTCATTAACTCACACCTTCAAAGCCTTTTGTCTCGGACAACCTCTTCCCAAATACTCTATCAACTTCCCTCACTTAATCCTAGATTCCTTCCTTTAGTCAGAAATCCAACCTAAGGAGCCCTTTTGATCAAATCAAAAGGAAGAACCTGAAGAAGAGGTAATGATTTCACCACCATTTTCAAGTTCCTTTCTTCTTCCACGTCTTCTTTATTTGTTATTACCATTATAAAATAATAACTCCAGTATATTATATATAATTTTATTTTATTTTAACATTTTACAACCATATTTCAGTATTCTATCCATCCTTTGAATAACATGTCACCATACGTGCGTACATACGGCTTACCGTCTCCACGTCGTGGTGTAATTGTTATTCAATAAATTATTATTTGGATGGGTATAATAATGATGTGTAATTCATGTAAATAATAAATATAAATGATAATGATTCTGTATATATGATATACCATCCAATTATATATTATTTTAATATCAAAAGAATGATATTGTCGCTCGTGCATACGTACAGACTATCGTCTCCCCGAACGCGATGAGATTCATTCTCCATCGTATCCATTCAAGTATAATTATCATTTTATGATTTAAAAATAATGTTTAAGGACTTTATATCATTCTGGATATGATTAAGATAGAACCTATCCATGACAAACACGACTTACGTAACAAAACATATAAAAGAAAACGAGTAAGTTAACATCCAAAACAACGATAATACTAAGATATTATTAACAAATCAATGTTAAAAGATCATATATGATATCATATTAATGTATATGATTCTTGTATAATTTAATAAAAATTATTTCACCATTATACAGGAGTTTAAGCTACCCTCAACCAAGGAAAAGTACAAGGTAAGGGTTTATTTCGCAATCTCTTCATTATCCGAGGTTATTTATACGTAATAATCTACTAGGATTTCTTTATCATCCACATCCATGTTTCTTAAAAATGTATTTAAAAACATTTTTAATATTTACAAGAATATGGGTTAAAGTCATTTATACCCTTGTTTGACTTTTAATAAGAGGCTTATAAAAGAATCTTTCCGTCGTTTTCAAAACAAGGTGCTTTTTAACCTTTTCGATAGAATTAAGGTAAGAATGTTTTTTTAACTTATACGGCGGGTGCAACTATTTTCCACCGTTATAAAATCATCAAAGCTTCCTTTACATGCTTATAAGAATATTTTCAAAGTAAATGTTTTATTTCATAATTATGTGACTTTTAAATGATTTAAAAAAAAAGATATATTTCTCTCAAATAGTTTTGATTTCATCTATGTCAACATCCTTTGATGGATTTTAAGCTTATTTGAAGTTTATTTATTATGATAAAAAACTTCCATATTGTATTGAAGGTTTTGTGATATGTTTGACTATGGATGTGTTATTTTTATACCATTCATAGTTTATGGAGAAATTATTGACATTTCGTATGCTAGTTTTAATACGAATGTTTATGTTATGTTTAAACCTGTTCATATGAGGAATGCATTGGACTTAATAAGTGACAGGTGGAGCCCGCTATAGCTCCTCGATGCATTGGTAGGTCTCATGAGACAAACTAGTGTCTTGGAACAAGGCCTTGGAAAAATCTTATTTTTAGTCTTGGCACGAGGCCTTGGCTATGTGGTTATGATAGTCTGACATTATGCATTCGATCATTATGAAAGTGGTTATTGATATTGCATGTGATTATTAGATTAGTAGAATATCCATGTGAATAAGTAAATGGAATTATTTCATTTTATTTTTTCCATACTATGTTGAAGTTCAAGTTTAAAAGGCTTTTTTTAGTTATACATTGCCTTAAATGTTTATTTTTATTTCAGAAAGTTTCCGCTATATTGTTATCCTTACTGGGCATTTGAGCTCACCCCTTTCAATGTTTTATTTTTCCCAGGATGTGAAGAAGTAATTTATGAATGACCTTCAGGGATAGTATGTGGGGTTATGAGTGTGGACTATGGAGAAAAGATGTTGTTGTAGTTTTCATTTTTCTGATGTAATGTAAGACTTATGAATATATCTAGTGTTTCCAAGGATAATAAACCAATCAGTCATTCTAGATTTGATCTTTCTTGTGATCATGCCAATGTTATGTAATAATGAACCAACTCTGGGTAACTGGGGTCAGGGTATTACATATATCATGACTACCAAATAAAAAATAGCATGATAAAAGAAAAGCAACTTTGATACCACTTTGTAATGCCCCACCCCAGCTCACTTCGAACAGATTCTAGACTGGACTACCATGTGACCTTAGGCATACCTACCAATAGTTAAAAGGATTTTGGATAGATGTAGAGGCCTATAGGGAAAATATACCAGAGTGCAAAAAAATAATTTAAACAACAAATCATCAGAAACATTAGAGTACAAAAAAAGAAAAAATAAATAGAACATACTATAATAAAATGAAATGATGACACACAAGAATACAATACTAAACAACCACTCATCCAATCGCATATATATAATAATAAAAAAAATAAGATAAAAGGAACTACTTCATCACCAATTCATACCACATCCCGGTATCCTATCCCACTCGAGCTTCTCTAGCTTAATCATGAAAAATCTACGTCCCTGACCAACCTGTTCCTACAAAAAAGTGAGAGTCTTCTCAAGTACCCCAGTTCAATAACATATTGAACAGGGTGGGAGTATATAACATAGTATGTAACCACCAACATTTCACTATATTATATAATCATTTTAGTGATATGTTCATGTGACATGATAAAAAAAACCATTGAAAAACATAAATAATATACCAAAATACCTACTTTTGATTGATTATAGAATATCTTTGAGCATGTTATGATGAAAATTCCAATCACTATATAAAAAAACCCTAATGATGTGCACATGTAACTTGGACCAATCCCAATGACTATCATTGATCCTCAGGTTTGATACCCCAATCAAACAAACCTACCTTAACCAACATTATAATTTCCTTGAGCATGAGAATTACCTCACGAGAACATATGACCTCTCTCTGGGGATCCCATGATCACAACTCCATCACAATGAGTAGAATACCCTATGGAATTACAAGAATATCTCACCCTAAAGACCTTAAGCTGAACACAATGGTAGTACCTGGGCATTCATCACTATTAGGCTGATGTTTGATTCCTTGGAGGGGGAACTCATAATGAATCCTATATTTATAGGCATGAATGATTCCTGATCATCACAAGAAATCAAATAGAATAACCTCCCTGGATCCTATGGATAATCTCCTTGGAATCTAACATATCATGGGTCCTTAGATGATCCATAATTGGTGCATCCACCCAATCCTAGTAGGGTATCCTAAGAATTGACATAGGGTATCAATAATTACTCTCAGTATTTACAACATCCATGCTCAAGGATGTACTATATCGAACCAAGCCTTTTACATAAAACATTTCATGATTTTAAGCATAATTAATCATCATAGTACAAGCCAAGGATCGTTAATTCCAATGTCTTTGAATACTAGGTACATATAACATAAAACATGGGGGAAAAAAAACTTCTTTATTTAATCTCCATAGAGAGCTTCTAACTTCCTTTGAGCCCTTACATCTGCATAGGGAACCCTGGGGAACACATGAAAAAAGGGATGAGCTAAAAAGCCCAGTAAGGGAATGGACATAAGGATACATCTCAAGCACATGAGTTAGGAGGCATGACATACTGATATCCAAACCATGAAAATTATAAAATAATTTAATATAAGCATGGGATCATATAAACATGAAATCATATAAATGTTGCAGAATCATAAAACATTTCTTTAGTACGGGTCAAGGCTAACCGCCAATCCAGTTTCCCATTTCAGTATGGGCCAAGGCTAACCACCAATCCCGTTCACATCGCATCTCATGAGACTTATCCTTACCCAATGCATTGGAGCGCTATCTGGACGCACCCATCTCAAAATTTTCATGAATATTCTTTCCACATAAATATTCTTACCACATATACAATCATACATAATCAACCATACATAAACATAAGGGTACCCATGGAAAGAATTGGGTACCACAATCATGACATAAATCATAACCAATGGGCGTATCATGAAAGTGTCCATGTAAAGAAAAGAATTAGAAAATACATGGATTTTAATAGGGTAAAATAGGAATATAACATGGTAAGTGGTGAAAAACATAGGTGAAAACATATGAGAAATGTATTTTAGAAATATTATCATTTAAACATTTTTGTGTGGTTTTAAGGAAAATACTATAGAGCTTTTAAAGTAGTAAAGAAGAAATTCTTTTATATAAAACCAGAATTGAACCGAGAAGGCTTTTAGAATAAAAATACTGAATTTAAAAAGACAATGGTGTCTTAAAATAGAAGATAGAGTGAACTTGAAATTGGGTAAAAGTTTGGGAAGTTCCTTTAAAACGAGTGTGCTTATTGGGAAGTATTGAGGAGAGATTCACTTAAAAGCATGTATATCCCCGAAGAAGAATGAGAGATGGATCTTGGAACATGAGTTTGGAGAATATAAAAATAATTTTGAATTTCTAAATAAAAATAAAAGACAACTATATTTTGGTAAAAAGTGATATAGAGCAACCCAAAGGAATAAAGGAAGTTCGGGTAGAATCCATTATGGTTTATCGGCATGGTATCAGATGAAACTAAGAGGGCTTAATGAGAGAGATAAGGGGTTTATCATCACTTATAAAACATTAGGGAAGTATGGGGAGGGTGTATAAACATACCCCATCACTTGGTACTACACAAAAAAGGAATAGCATAGAGAACAATCTTGATTAAGAGTGAAAAGCGGAGGATCCCTTACCATAAATCCATTGGTGTTCTCCACTTGTTATTAATGAATTGAATAAAAAAATTAGGATTATTAATTAATAATTCCAGAAACTATTCTATATTCAATTTATTTATTATAACCCTTTTTAGTTCATTAAAATCCTTTTTTATTAGTTACAAGGTTCAATTTCATTGTTCGGGCTCGTTTGTTTACTTGGCTTTAAAAGATCGGTTCACTTATATTAAAGTTTGGATTATATGCAAGATGAAAGTGGTTGTACAGAATTGAAGTTATATTCTTTAGTTCATATCCAGGAGATTACATGGTTTTAATTTTAATTAAGTTACTTATAGTGAAGTCAAATTATTATATATATAACCATAGTGATAACTGTTTTTGTTAATCAGTGGATTTGATTACAAAGAATGTGTTTTGATTTATAACTTAATTCCATTTGTACCAAAGGATTAAAGAACAAAAAACAATATATATTACATATATAATAATCTGTTTAAACCATAACACAAATGGTTTCATGACCATAATTAAAGATAATAATAGAAATTGATAAATCGTTGTCCTTGAATGTGCTAAATTAACACATCTCAAACAGTGCTTTCATTTCATTCAAATAAAAGGGTGGGGAAAGAAGAGAAGATAGTGAAATATTCCACTAGCATGAAGACATTCCAGTACATTTATTGTAATAGATTTATCATACTATTATGGTGAAAAGAGGTGAGGAAAGAAATAAAAAAGAAAAGAACTTAAAAGAAAAGAAGAAATTGGGAAGAGAAATTTACCCCTTGAGACTTCCTCCTTTGAGAACCTCTTAAGGGGAGAGGTTTTGGTATTTTGAGGAGGATGAGAGATTTTGGACGTGGGGGAGGACCTTGGGGAGAGATTTGGGCAGAATAATGGCAAGGCACAAGGCTTTAGAGGAGTGTAGAGAAGAGGGAGTTAAGGGGGGGTTTTATAGTGGTGGAGAGGAGGGATTTCACAATATTATAATCATTAATTTATTATTTCTTCTCAAGACAAGGAATAATAAGTATTCCATGACCAAGAATAGTAATTTTATCATGTTATATCAAAACAAATGGGCTTACCTCAACAGAACATCATCAATGACTCAATTAATCCATTATTTAGCATTTATTGTGAATTATCGGATTCTACTATTCATAAAAATTCAAGTATTTCAGAAAAATCACAAAAATTCACCCAACCATTTTTTGACGTTTAGAATCCAAAAATGAAGTCCATTTTTCAAAAATAATTTTCTAAATATGATTATTTTAATATTTAATTAAAATAATAATTTATTATCAAAACCAGTTTTAAAACATTCATTAACTTATTCTAAAATATAGGTATATCATACTTCCAACTTGAATATTTTTTTATACCACCCCAGGTGAGTTTACTATTAATTAGGATATATCACTATTGATAAGGGTATGCTACTATTCATTAGGGTAGGTTACTATTCACCAAAAATTAAGTTTTCCTTATCGGACTCCAAATAACTTACTGATTACAACCGTGTATGTTGGATTTTTGAAATTACAAACACAGAAGTGACGAACTTATGTTTAATGGTCACTTTACACTTAGTAGTTCATTATGTTGTGTTTTCATGTGATTTTATGACATACTTATGAGAAGGGAATTTCCATTGAAAAACATTGGGTCGCTACATTCTTCCCCCCTTATGAAATTTCGCCCTCAAAATTTCGTTTTACAGTATAAGCCAAAAACCAGTGCGGGTTCTTTGCCTTCATTGCTTCTTCTAGTTCCCATGTTGCTTCTTCATACTTATGGTTTCTCCATAGTACCTTGACCAGATGAGTAGTCTTGTTGCGTAGAACTTTTTCTCTATGATCCAAGATCTTCACTGGATGCTCCTCATAAGAGAGATCATTCTCCAACTGTACCACCTCTGAAAAGAGTACATGTGAAGGGTCTGGTATGTACTTCCTTAAGAGGGATACATGAAAGACATCATGTACTTTCGACATGGTAGGTGGAAGTTCCAGTCGATAGGCCACAACTCTGACTCGAACAAGGATCTCGAAGGGGCCGATGTACCTGGGACTTAACTTCCCTTTCTTCCCAAACCTCACGAACTTATTCCATGGGGATATATGTAGAAATACCATGTATCCAACTTTGAACTCAATGTCTCATCGATGGTTATCTGCATAACGCTTCTGTCGACTTTGGGCTGCCTTGATCTGCTGCTGAATGGTTTTCACCTTCTCGACCATTTCTTTGACCATTTCTGGTCCTAGAAGCTTATGCTCACTTACTTAATCCCAACATACTGGTGTTCTACACATTTTCCCATAAAGGGCTTCATATGGTGCCATTCAGATGCTCGAGTGGAAACTGTTGTTGTAGGAGAATTCAACCAGTGGAAGATGTTGGTCCCATCCTCCTTTGAATTCCATTGAATACACTCTCAACATGTCTTCCAATGTCTGAATAGTTCACTTAGATTGGTCATCAGTTTGAAGATGATAGGCCGTACTGAAGTTCAGTTCAGTGATTAGAGCATGCTGGAGACTTTTCCAAAACTTTGAGGTGAATCTCGAATCATGATCAGATACAATAGATAGTGGTACTCCATGAAGCCTTACGACTTCTTTGATGTAAATCCGAGCAAGTTGATCCCATGAAAAGTCCTCTCAAACCACGATAAAGTGAGCTGTCTTCATAAGACGATCCACAATGACCCATATAGAATTGTTTTCTCTAGATGTCTTTGGAAGTCTAGTGAAAAAGTCCATGGTAATGTTCTCCCAGTTCCATGCTGGTATGGGCAGTGGCTGCGTCATCCCCTTAGAATTTTGTCTCTCAGCCTTCACTTGTTGACATACAAGGCACTTTGATGTATATTCGGAAATCTCCCTTTTCATATTGTCCCACCAAAAGTTTTCCTGGAGACCTTCATACATCTTTGTGCTCCCTGGGTAGATAGAAAAGGTCGAGCTATGTGCATCATTCAATATCTCCTTTATCACTAGATCAGATGGTACACATAATCATATCCCAAATCTTATAACTCCTTCCTCATCAATTTTAAAATAGAAGGATTTCCCATTTTTAACAGCTTCCACACTTTTCTGAATTTCCACATCCTTTGTTTGAGAACCCTTTATTTTCTCCAAGAGGGATATTTGAGAAATCATTTGAGAAAGGATTGATGATGTTCCTACCTTAATGATTCCCATGTCCATACTTTAAAAATATAAGAATACCAGATCCTTTTCAATTCTCATCATTGATAAAGATGCAGGATCCTTTCTACTTAGAGCATCCACCACCTTGTTTGCCTTACCAGGATGGTAGTGGATTGAGCAGTCATAATCATTGATGAGATCTATCCATCTTCACTGGCGCATATTAAGCTCTTTCTATGTGAATATATATTTGAGACTCTTGTGGTCAGTATATATCTCACATTTTTTCCCATAGAGATAATGCCGCCAAATTTTCAACATAAATATCACAGCCGCCAACTCTAGATCATGCGTGGGATAGTTTTTCTCATGGATTTCAGCTTCCTTAAGGCATAGGCTATCACTTTATCATTTTGCATTAGCACACAACCTAAGAATTTCTTAGAAGCATCACTATACCCCACAAAGAGTTCTCCACTTGAAGGGAGTGTGAGTACCAGCGCAGTGATAAACCTATTTTTCAACTCCTTGAAACAGTCTTCACATTCCTATGTCCATATGAACTTTACTACCTTCCATGTCAGCTTGGTCATTGGGTTTTAAAATTGTGAAAAGTTCTTCAATAATCATCGATAATACCCATCTAGACCTAAAAAGTTGCGGATCTCCGTTACAGAGGTTGGACTCGTCCACTCTTCAATTGCCTTCGTCTTGGAAGGGTCCACAGATATCCCTTTCCTAGTGATAACATGCCCCAAGAATGATACTTCCTCCATCCATAACTCACATTTACTATACTTTGCATAAAACTTTTCCCTTCGCAAAATCTTTAACATAGTTTCCAGATGCTCCTCATGTTCCTCCTTTCTCTTGGAGTATATCATAATATCATCAATAAAGACCACCACAAATTTGTAAAGGTAATCTCTAAACAATCTATTCATTAAATCCATGAAAATTTCTAGAGTATTAGTTAGTCCGAAGGGAATCACTATGAACTCATAGTGTCCATACATCGTTTGAAAGGCAGTCTTGGGAATATCTTCCTTCCTCAACTTTAGTTGGTGATATCCTGACCAAAGGTCCACCTTAGAGAAACAACTGGCCCCACAAAGATGATCGAATAAGTTATCTATTAGTGGAAGGGGATACTTGTTCTTTATAGTGATTTTATTGAGCTCACGATAATCAATGTAGAGGTGCATTGATCCATCCTTCTTCTTGATGAAGAGGACTGGAGCACCCCACGGTGAAGCACTCAGGTGAATAAAATCCTTCTCCATATACTCCTGTAACTACTTATTCATCTCTTCTAGCTCTATGGTGGCCATTATATAAGGTTTATTTGAGATTGGAAGAGATCCAGGGATAAGTTCAATTGATAACTCAACCTCTCGGTCATGAGGAAGTCCAGGAAACTCTTCAGGGAATACATCAGTGTAATCCCTCACGATGGGCATGTCTTCAAGAATGATTGTATCCTTTGTCCCAATAATTTGAGCTAGATATGATTTCTCACAAGGAAGAAGTATCCAAACTTGAGATGAAGATTCTAAAGGAGACTCATATTCCTCCTTACACTTGTAAAGAATCGGAGGATGCTTTGGGATGTGAAAAGTGATCTCCCTTTCCCGACAATTGATGTTGGCCTTATACAAAGACAGCCAATCCATGCCCAAGATAGCGTCGAACTCCACTAAAGGAAGTATGACAAGATTTTCTGGGAGGTTTAGTCCACAAACATTAAACGAGGAAGAGTTATAAACCATGGATGAAATAATTTCCCCATTCTCTATTCTCACAGATAACTTTTCGTCCAAATTTTTAGGTGGTGTTTGAATATTTCTACTAAACTTGAATGATATGAAAGAATGCGTAGAACCAAAATCAAATAGTATGTTCGCTATTCTTAAATGAATAAAAAGCATACCTGTCACCACATCATTTTCCTGCTCCACCTCAGCAGTAGTGATAACATAAGACCTTCCTTGTTTCCTTGGAGGTTGTTGCTGATTTCCTCTGAAAACCCTTGGCTTAGGGAAATTGTTCGCATAATGACTAAGTTCCTTGCAGTTATAACACTGCAATGTAGGCTGAGTGTTGATCTGAACCTTCCTTTCTTCTTTAACATTAGTGGGAATTTTCATATCCCTTCGGCAGTTCCTAGCCCGATGACCAAACTTTCCACATCTGAAGCAATTCTTGGTTCCCTTGAGACAGTCACCAAGATGCTTCTTCCCACAATTTTTGCAAAGGGGAAAGTGAGGATTCTTTCTATCATGGGATTTGTTTGATGAACCACCCATGTTGTTCTCTATTTTCTGGTTCTTGTCACTAGGCCCATGAGACCACTGAGAGTATCCAATCTCCATTTCAATGTTGATGGCACAGTGGACTATCTCCTCATAGCCGTTGAAGTATCAAAATCGCCAACACTTTTCTTTGACTCGGCTTTAGTCCATTAAAGAAGAGATCCACCTTGGTTTTGGTGTTCATGAAAAATCCAGAGGCGTACCTTGAAAGACTTGTAAATTTTTCTTCATATGCCCTGATGGACTCATCTTCCTTCTGCTTGAGTCCAAAGAAATCTCTTTCCATCTTGAGACGGAGGGATCGAGGAAAATATTTGTTGAAAACAACCTCTTGAATTCCTCCCATTCTATGGAATTAATTTACTCTAAGGACTTTTTATTCTTGATCAGTGTCCACCATTGATCAGCTTCCCAATAAAAACGATAGACTTCCAAAACAACTTTCTCTTCTTCCGAGCACTAGAGGATAGATAAAATCTTTTCAATGGAGTTAATCCATTGTTCTACGAGGAGGGGATTAGAAGTCCCGCTAAACGTGGGGGGCCTTTGCCACATGAAGGATTCTATGACAACTTTCTCTTTCCATGGAGGAGGGGGACGTTCCACCTAATTCAAGTTATTATTCATAACTCGAGCCAGCTGAGAAAGTATTGCCATGAATTTTTGAGCACCCACTTACGTCACATCAGGCATGTCATTAGGGAAATCATCACATTTCCTATCACATTGGTTGTTGGAACGTGTTCTTCTATTTACCTCCATTAACTAAGAAAAATAAAGTGTAATTAGAGGTCTTGAATAATTATATATTGAGCAAAAAAAGAAACTTTGAACATAAAAGTATAAACTTATAAAGAATAATTATATCCCGACTTGTGATTCCTTAGGTTTATATATTGGTTATCCTCGATCTTTTTCTTAACTTATATTCTTATGGGCTTATTTTTGTCCCTTAATAACGGTTTGTACTAAGCTCGTGAATCTACCAAAGAATATCCCCAAGGAGCATTGTAACCAAGAGTGCAGAAAGGCCCGTTATCATGCACCAGTTCCCGTTCGAGTCTATCTCAAAGTGGTGTTTTCGGGTTTTACCCCTAGATACATCTGTTCTAGAGCCGCCTCTACCTGTTCATATCTAGACAAGGATGTATTTTTTTGATAAACCACTTACTCTATACTCACCAAAATTTAGGACTATTTTCTTATACTTTGTCTCATCCTTAAGGTTTTCACTAAGGTTATCTATTCCTAATCTCCAAAAATAACTAGACCATACTATGATACCAACTATAGAGAACCAAGCCTTTTACATAAAACATTTCATGATTTTAAGAATAATTAATCATCAGATTACAAGACAAGGATCATTAAGTCTAGTGTCTTAGAAGACTAGGTACATATAACATAAAACATGGGGAAAAAACTTCTTTATTTAATCTCCATAAAGAGATTCTAACTTCGTTTGAGCCCTTACATCTGCATAGGGTACCCTGGGGAACACATGAACAAAGGGATGAGCTAAAAATCCCAGTAAGGGAATGAACATAAGGATACATCTCAAGCACATGAGTTAGGAGGAATGACATAATGATATCCAAAGCATGAAACTTATAAAATAATTTAATATAAGCATGGGATCATATAAATGTGGAATCATATAAATGTGGCAGAATCATAAAACATTTCTTTATTACGGTTCAAGGCTAACCGCCAATCCCATTTCCCATTTCAGTATGGTCCAAGGCTAACCTCCAATCCCATTTCACATCGCATCTCATGAGACTTATCCTTACCCAATGAGTTGGAGCGCTATCTGGGCACACCCATCTCAAAATTTTCATGAATATTATTGCCACATAAATATTCTTACCACATACACAATCATACATAATCAACCATACATAAACATAAGGGTACCCATGGAAAGAATTGGGTACCACAATCATGACATAAATCATAACCAATGGAAGTATCATGAAAGTGTCCATGTAAGGAAAGAATTTGAAAATAAATGGATGTTAATAGGGTAAAATAGGCATATAACATGGTAAGTGGTTCCAAACATAATTGAAAACATATGATAAATGTATTTTAGAAACATTATCATGAAAACATTTTTGTGTCGTTTTAAGGAAAATACTATAGTGATTTTAAAGTAGTAAAGAAGAAATTATTTTATATAAAACCAGAATTGAACTTAGAAGGTTTTAAGAATAAAATTACTCAATTTACAAAGACAATGGTGTCTTAAAACAAAAGATAGAGTGAACTTGAAATTGGGTAAAAGTTTGGGAAGTTTCTTTAAAACGAGTGTGCTTATTGGGAAGTATCGAGGAGAGATTCACTTAAAAGCATATATATCCCCGAAGGAGAATGAGAGATGTATCTTGGAACATGATTTTGGAGAATATAAACATAATTTTGAAGTTCTACATAAAAATAAAATACAACTACATTTTGGTAAAAAGAGAGATAGAGCAACCCGAAGGAATAAAGGAAGTTCATGTAGAATCCATTATGGTTTATCAGCATGGTATCAGGTGAAAATAAGAGGGCTTTATGAGAGAGATAAGGGGTTTTTAATCACTTATAAAATATTAGGGAAGTATGGGTAGGGTGTATAAACATACCCCATTACTTGGTACTACACAAAAAAGGCATAGCAAAGAGAACAATCTTGATTAAGAGTGAAAAGGGGAGGATCCCTTACCTTAAATTTGTTGGTGTTCTCCACTTTTTATTAACGACCTGAATAAAAAAATTAGGCTTATTAATTAATAATTCCAGAAACTCTTATATATTCAATTTATTTATTATAACCCAATTTAGTTCATTCAAATCCTTTTTGATTAGTTACAAGGTTCAATTTCATTGTTCAGGCTCGTTTGTTTACTTGGATTTAAAATATTGGTTCACTTATATTCAAGTTTGGATTATATAAAAGATGAAAATGGTTGTCCAGAATTGAAGTAATATTCTTTAGTTCATATCTAGGAGATTAAATGGTTTTAATTTTAATTAGGTTACTTAGAGTGAAGTTGAATTATTATATATATAACAATAGTCATAACTGTTTTTGTTAATCGGTGGATTTGATTACAAAGAATGTGTTTTGATTTATAACTTAATTCCATTTGTACCAAAGGAATACAGAACCAAAAATATCATATATTACATATATAATAATATGGTTCAACCATAACACAAATGGTTTCATGACCAGAATTAAATATAATAATAGAAATTGATAAACTATTGACCTTGAATGTGCTAAATTAGCACATCTCAAACGGTGCTTTCATTTCTTTCAAATAAAAGGGTGGGGAAAGGAGAGAAGATAATGAAATATACCATGATCATGAAGAAATTTCAGTACATGTATTTTACTGGATTTATCAAACTATTATGGTGAAGGGAGGTGAGGAAATAAATAAAAAATAAAAGAACTTAAAAGAAAAGAAGAAATTGGGAAGAGGAATTTACCTCTTGAGACTTCCTCTTTTGAGAACCTCTTAAGGGGAGAGGTTTTGGTATTTTGAGTAGGCTGAGAGCTTTTGGACGTGAGGAAGGACCTTGGGGAGAGATTTGGGCAGAATAATGGAAAGTCACAAGGCTTGAGAGGAGTGGAGAGAAGAGGGAGTGAATAGGGGTTTTATAGTGGAGGAGAGGAGGGATTTCATAATATTATAATCGTTAATTTATTATGTCTTCCCAAGGAAAGGAATAGTAAGTATTCCATGACCAATAACAGTGATTTTATCATGTGATCCTGAACCAAGTGGGATTACATCAGCAGAACGTCATCGATGACTCAATTAATCCATTATTTAGCATATATTGTGAATTATCAGATTCTACTATTCATAAAAAATTCAAGTATTTCAGAAAAATCCCAAAAATTCACCCTAACTATTTTTCGATGTGTAGAATCCAAAAATGTAGTCCATTTTTCAAAAATAATTTTCTAAATATGATTTTATTAATATTTAATTAAAATAATAATTTATTATCAAAACCAGTTTTAAAACATTCATTAACTTATTCTAAAATATAGGTATATCGTACTTCAACTTGAATATTATTTTTATACCACCATAGGTGAGGTTACTATTCATTAGGGTTTATCACTATTCATAAAGGTATTTTACTATTCATTATGGTAGGTTACTATTCACCAAAAATTAAGTTTTCCTTATCGGACTCCAAATAACTTACTGATTACAACCGTGCATGTCGGATTTTCGAAAATCCAAACATAGAAGTGAAGAACTTATGTTTAAAGGTCACTTAGAACCTAGTAGTTCATTATGTTGTGTTTTCATGTGATTTTATGACATACTTATGAGAAGGGAATTTGCATTGAAAAACACCGGGTCGCTACATGTACACCCACCTGACATCTCATAACGACATTTGAATACTGAGAATTTTAGGAATTACCATTGTCCTATCAGTACCTTTATTTGAATAAAAGTACCTGAGAATTCATAAGAGAATAAAAAATATTAGTAATCCCTACCATCTTTAGAATTCCGATATATGTGGTCACATGAACTCTGATGCTGGATCTTAGGTACCACCTCTTGGAAATCACTACTCACATTAACCAAATAACTATATGCTACTCAAGATAGAAATCTAACCCTAATATACTATGAGATCAAATCCCAAACATATCAGGCATCTCAAGGCATCATCCATATCAATAGGTGATTCTCAAGAATCCTAGGAAATTACATTATTACTAGGCCCAATGAATGATAACCATGGATCCTGAGAAATCAAATAACATATTAAAATAAAATAAAATACAAAAGGTCCAAGATGAAATCCTATTCACAGTTCCATTATCCATTTACCCTCAGGATTACACACTCAGTATGGGTTTTCAGAGAGGCATGCAAATATCTCTACCCATATACACATACACCCACTCTGGGTCATCTCATGATGGGGAACCCATGGTGGTCTCATAGTTTATCACTATAGATCATGAATCCCACTCAGGAAATTTGAGAATAGCTTGTTTTTTGGGCCCATAACCAATGCTCAGAGGACATCACATCCCTTGGAGTTGTCTAACTCATCTCACAACCTCACATGACTTATGGGAATGACTTATTGGTGTTGGTTTTGAGAGATGGATCAAATCCCATATCTATGTATTAGGACAAAAAATGCCTATAAAACCATCCAAAACCATGCCACTTTTTTGATGGTTTATTCACCTAGGCTATGCACATATCAAGGGTCCTCACTCAGTCTACCAGGCCCGTCTATCTGAAGTCATTCTACACCCACTCTTAGAGGTTTCCTAGCATCTAGGTAAATTTTAAATCTAGGCCTCAACCATCGGTGGTCAAAACAACAATCCATATCCCAAGGTCCTTAGTGACCTTTGAAATTAGACTCATTAATTTAGGGTTCCCATACACTTTAAAATTTTAATTTAAATTAAACTATTTAAATTAATTTAAAAAAATTAATAATAATTGGGGCCAACACCCTACTAGAAAGGACACACACCCACGTGAATTTAAAAATAATAAATTATCCATGGGGCCAATACTAGGACCACATACCATAAATTAGAAGCCATTTCCCATTTATTTCATATCTCAAAATCTCCTGCCTAGTCTTATTTAAGCTCTTCCAAGGTTGTCCCAACACTATTGGCCACTGCCTACATTCATCGAACTAAACTCAAACCAACCAACCCAATTTTTTAAAAATATTTATAAATAATTGAACAATTTAATTTATAAATGGAATTAATCCTCAAAACCTCACAAGCATCCAATGTTTGCTAAATTCTTGAGTAATAGGTGCAGATTATCCTCAACACACCCTAAACCCACTATAGGTCAAACCCAAAACCTACACCACCAATTATAAAAATAATTAATTTTAAATTTTATTAAAAACCTTAATAAATTATGTAGTGAAACATACCTCCACCAAACCATTAAGTGGTTGTGTCTAGATGGGGTCT
The DNA here is from genome assembly GCA_963277665.1 of Viscum album. Lineage (NCBI taxonomy): Eukaryota > Viridiplantae > Streptophyta > Magnoliopsida > Santalales > Viscaceae > Viscum > Viscum album. The sequence continues at coordinate 508,098,634 of OY728141.1, read as the reverse complement.
CAGGATGCCCTTTCACAAGGAATAGTGGAAGACCCAACCCATTTTGTTAATTGAACCAAAATCCGATGGAATCATAAATAAAAACATAACCAAGAGAGAATAAAAGTATAATAGAGGTAGGGGATATTATTTGGGGTTTCTAGAATCAATGATGCATCTTAAACTGCATAAAATGATATAAAAAACTCCCTCTTAAAGGTCATGAATCAGTGGAGGGATGGAGGAGCCCCTAGATTGAGGGAAAAAACAAAAGATGAGGGAGATGACAACCACTCAAAAACCTAAGGGGGTAAAAATGTAAAATATCCCCCTTTAAAGGCCACTAGTGGGTTGGTGGTGCCTATGAGCATGCTAGTGGCTCTGCTGCAGCTTTGGATGAAGTTTCCACCCGACGTCTCTCGATTCTCTTCTAAGTCCCCAGAACCCCTTATAATCCTTATAACAAGTCTAATAAAATACCAATGATATGTTCCAACCATTAAAACTCCATTATGAGATAGACTTCAAAATCTTACTCATCCACTAATTCAAAATATGAAAAATCCAAAAATTTTGAAACCCATCCACACACACACACACGTGGTTTTATAGATAAGTTAAAAATTATTATTTTCTTATGTTATAATTATGATTTCACTTAATTAGTTTCTATTGAAAATCCTTTCCAATTTTTTTTAAAAATTACTTATAGTTCTCATTGTGGATTAGTTATTCATTTTAGAGAATAGGTAGTGAATTTTTAAAAGAATGTTTCCATTTTTATTGTATTTTCCCAGCCAAAAAACAAAAAAAATGAAGAAATTTAAAATATTTACATCTTATGATACCTTTTACAATCCCTCACACTTATCTAAGACAATAATTTCAATTAATTTATTCATGTAATTTTAAATGAAAATAAGACTCATGATGTGAGTTTCTTAATTAGTTTAGAGTGACAAGACAATTGAGTGTGAATCATTCATATATAGTATGGAGGAGTGTAGAATCCTCCATGTGTTCCTTAAAAAAATATTTATAAAATTTATTCAGTTTCCCCCATTCACTTTGAAGGGTTATTGTGATTCTTTTAACATTCTAACCTAACTAACTATAAAACTAGTAGTCGAACCGGTCACCACATGGCCTTAAGCATGCCTCCCCATACACCAGAGGATGTTGATTAGCAATGAGGGTCCAACGATGGTACTGTGGGGAGACTATACCCTCATGAATAGGGTACTAGAATGGTATATTTGATAATTAATAAATCAACCAACATAAAAATAGTATAAATAAAGGCGAATTAGAAGATGATAAATACAATAATTGAACAAAAATGGCCATAATCAATAATATACAACCATGCATTCATGTCCATGTGATGATAAAAAATATAAAGTAGAAAACATAAAACAGGTAGTATAATAAAATATATGAACAAAGAAGATAATAAAAATCTCCAAGGTAGATCACCTTGAGAATCATGTGTACTAGCTCAGTCCTATGCTCATATTATCCCATGTATAATACAAAACATAAGCAATCATCCAAGGAACTGTGACCATGAGTTATTCATGGGTACCCCAATGCAATGGAGGCCTAAGAAGGGTGTGAGATATACTTAGTAGGCTGCCACCAATAGTGTCTGAAGTAAATTATAATCTGAAAATATAAAACATAGATGTGTGTTAGTATGACATGTAAAGAACTAAATAAATAAAAGAAAACAAGTCATCTCAGGTTCCTAAAGGACACTTTGTCGGCCATACCTGCTTCCGGATAATATGTAATTCCTATAGAAATAGGTTAAGCTGTAAATATATGATATGGGTTTAATAAGGGGCTTCATAGAAAAATATAAAGATATTTCCCAATCATAAGAATATTATTTGGCTTGGTGGATGCATCCATTCAAAATAGTTTGGTATTCTTCATACTTTAAAATAAAATCCATCATTTGAATTTAATAAGATACACTCTAAGACCATCCAAGGAAATGAAAAAGGAATCCCAAATATCACTTTGGGGAACTGTAAATACCCATTGTTGTAAGATTCCATTCTAGGTGATGCATAAATGGAATCCTAAGTATCACTCTTGGAATGGTGTGAAGTCAAGAAAAAACCTTTGTGTCAATTCCTAGTATCACACATAGTGGGAAAAGTATCACTCATGGACTGTTATAACCATCTAGCCGTTGAACCCATCCATGGTGTCTTCCATAGGGAACTAGTATCACTCATAAAGATGTAGAGAAAACACATTGTAAGCCCACCCAAGGAATAACAAGTATTTCCCTCGGTGTATTTACTATTCATTAACATGTTCTAATTATAAATCATGATAAGATCATCTTTTAAGATCCATAAATGTAATCATGAGTATCACTCTTAGTATGACATAAAGGTGTGGTCTAGGAGTCAATATCTTATACCATTTCATAGGGGAATTATAAACATATTCCTTTAATAATTTTACATTCAATTAATAATAGGGTACATATATATAAGCATTCCTCAGGATAAATCTGGAATAAGAAAATAAAATGGACTATGAACTTAACCATTACATTAACACAATCCATTTATAATTAAATAGAGTGGCCATATTAATAAACATGCCACAACACAAGTTATGTATACTTTAGAGGGACACACCCATTACCATTTCATTTAAATAATAATAAGTGTCATGTTCTAAAACACGCCATTCAAATTTCGTCAATTTCATTTTCTAGTCTTATTATTAATTCACCATTAGAAAAAATTTACATGCAAAGGTCTTTCCAAAACCTTTTACATTTAATTATCCCATCCTTATTTTAGAATACAACACACCTCAATGGGGGGTTTTATTAGAAAAAAAATTGATTAATTAAAGAATTCACAGATCACACCCATAATGGTGGTTTGAACTTGTGTTCCATGACCATAAAAAATGAAAATTAAATATATATATATATAGGCTACCAGAATTATGGAATTAAGTTCTAAAAAATTAATTCCAAATTTAAGAGGCATCACACAGAAATACTGGCATGAAACTCAGTGGTGAAATTTATAAATGTAGGTAATTTAATGTAAAAAGTTATATACCTATTACCTCATGATTAGGATGACCCACACATCCAATATCAAGGCTTGATTTATTATGGTTCAAGAGAAATTTATTAAATAGACAAACACACTGAAAATAGGGTGAATTAGATTGCACCAAAATAAAATAGTATATTAGAAGAGAAATGAATAAAGGAGGAAGGGCGAGTTGAAGAATTACCGAGGGAAATGAAATTCACCTGAAGTTACTCAAAATAAAAAGTAAATGGTTGATATATCTCCATAACTAGGAGAGGATATGAGGAGCTTGAGTGGCTGGGGGGAGGCACTGCCAGTGTGGGAGAAGAAAGGAGGAAGAATGAAATAAGGAAGTAGGGTCATTTTGTGAATTTAAAACCTCTAAATGAGGTGCATAGTTTGTATGCATGGTAGGTCAAACCACGTACTAACCATGTTCTTATCACTACCTAAGGAACCCCCTTACACGGGATGGATATATGGTTTGACTAACCATGAGCGACCCATTAAAAATCCCACTATCAAGAAGTCTGCAGCTCCCATACGTCCATGCAACTATTCTCTCATAGTTAGAAAAAACCATGAGAGTCCTTTAGGCCCCCTGGATCATCTACATAGTTTCTTATATAGGGCTTCATGGTTTCAGACTAACCATGCACCCCTTCTAGCTTCTCCTGGTTTTGTGGTTTCAGAGCCCAACACTCCCGAAACTCGACAGAACACCCGATGCACCCCTCATTTCTTAAAAAAATTTACAAATAAAAAATTTATGTGTTTAAAATATTGTATTTACATTCCGTAGATCAATTTAAAATTCAACTTGTCTACCAAAATGAAAATTCAAGTTCCTTCGAAAATTTTCATCCGGTCCAAAAAACAAAGGACATTACAATCTTCCCACCAATGAACTTCTCTTCCCCAATAAGCCTTGTGGAATCAATAAAATCAATGCACAACCTACTTGGGTAAAAAATATTTATTCAAATGGCCATGTTTCATTCCTAACACCCGACACACCCCCAATAATCACTTAAATCATATGCTATAAGTGCCTCTAAATCTTGATCCAACTCTCCTTTTATAAATCAAAACATCATGATAGAGCTTACTAAAGTGTGTCAAATTGAAGACATGATCATGTCTTATTCTCTTTAATCATCCATTATTTGGATCTTCCCAGTACAGTTTCTATCATTTAACGAGAAACTCCGAGTCATGATATCTCTACTATCTGAATTATCCATTTCGGCATGCTCGTAAAATTTTGATGATGCTCATAGCATGATTCTTATCTTGAACGAATGGTCGACTCTAAATGGGAATCATTTATCTAGGTTCATCCAACATTTCTAGGAAAATCCTTGGATGATATTTACATTTCACCCATCTTAACCTAACAATAAGCCTAAAATGTTTTCTCATGGACCGCATTCACTAAAATGAGAAGGGAAAAAGTCAAGCCACTTCTGGATGACTACTTTAAAAAAAATGTCCAGATTAGATGACCAAAGTATAAAAACCTGAAACATGACACCTTCTCCTAAGAAATTCCGTGTTTACTTTGAACACATCCATTGAAACCTGTAACTATATTATAGTGAAATATCAACCCCAAAAATTCAATTTAATCTACCATGCCTCAACAATAATGTGCGTGCATACCCGACCTAGATACTCTGAATCAAAACCCTTTAAAATATCCCATACAAGCCTGACAGAAGTCCAGGGTAACATCGGTATAATGAACTCGATTCAAAGGATATCATCAATGGTAGTCCATACTCAGATGTTTACAAGTGGAAAATCAGTACAAATATGAACATCCACATATCAAGAACACTGACTAAATCCAAACTGGATCCACTAGGCAGTCAGGTCAATGGGTTAGTTGGTGTCCATGAGTCCGTCCAAGGTATCCCTACTCAGTAACCCAAGGATCACTCAGGACTAACCATGCCTTGATAAAATACATGCTTCTAACATGTAACCCTGATGGAGTTTATTTATCGAAACAAAAGAGAACATTAATTTAGCTTGACATATAATCGATGCTCTCTATGTGTATCTGGGATGATGTCATGAGAGGGGACATGATCATCTCAAAAAAAGATAACAAAAATAAGATTAAAATGATTTCCCAAAAAGGATATGAGACACTCACACTTCACCAAATAAAAAGTGATCAATATGGTTCCCAAACAATCATAAACCGACTATGAAAAAGAAAAGGATGTAGGACAACCTCAGGTTGAAACTTGTAGAGAAGCTCAGCTACACCAGCCAAAACATAATCATTAACTTATCATAATGATTTTACCCCCCAAAGAAACCCATGATCACTTAAGCATAACCACCAAAGTTCATCGTTGAATGATAGTGTTTCGAAGGTTTCATACCCAACAAATCATACCATTGTTGTGCTTCCTCTCAAGCACATACATATCAAAATATGAACAACCTCAAGTGAATTTAAAAGTAGAAGCAACAAATTCTAAATGGCCTTCTTGGTTGTGTTACTTATACTTGGAAGGAAACTAATTACCCAAACTAACACAATACTCCCCAAATTAGTACTGTCATAGTCATCGTATTTAGTAAAAATGGAATGTTAATCCACGCCACATGCTCCATCAACCACTATCTGCATGTCATGGATGTGGCCAACAAGTTTACATAAAGAGTAAAACCAAATAAAGAGATAGAATAGCCTCTTAAAATAATACATGTTTAATTTACTCTAGATATATTCATGACACTTCTCCCAAGTTATGTCCATGCATTCCATAACATCAAGCATAAAAGAGAAAACCAACTGACCAACTTGTCAAAACACATGATCCTTTTTACAGAATCATCCAGAGCATTGGAATGAGTATGAATATTCTTCAATTCCAAGGTCAATTTGCTTTAGATATGACTTGTGATTCATGGTTTAATACCTCAAGATTAAAATTACTACCAATGAACTCATATGGTTTTCTGTATTATTTTTGTAACTCGACGGGTAACACGTGTATCAATGCATACTACCCTAATGTTTCACCAGAAAATGGCTTATAATTGATACTATCCATAAGAGTATCGACCCTATGGATCTAGTATCTGATGACCTAAAAAAATAATCATCCCAAATTCATATTATCCCATATGATGGTAAACCAGGATGACAACCTCCTAAGTCATCCATAACTGAAGAAGAGAGAAGGGTCACTATCTCTTTGGTTTTTTGAGGCGTGAAATGGGTTTTTCTCTTCGGGCTACCATTTTTACTTTTCCAATAAACTCCCAATGGTTCCCCCATCTGTAGCTGGGTACATAGCTAATTTCCAAAGATCTAAATTCATCTTGGTTTTTAGGCCAAGGGACTCTTGGGGACTCACATTGGTCTAGAATATGGGAGGTTGGGCTCATCGCAAACATTTGGGTGGAATTGTTTCCTACTATGGGACTCTATTATAGATTTAAGACATGTTTTTAAATCTATTATTAATCCCAATACAGGGGTGGTTAACCTAAAAAATTATTTGTTGGTTAACTTTTTCATTAAAAAAAGAAGGGGAGTCTCATTAATGAACCAGGGAAAGTGTAGTCTCATTAGTTAATCCATCTGTATATATTTGAGGTTCTTCATCCATTTTCATAATGGTAAATAACTGCTTTATGTGTTTAATCCATATGACCAAATTCTTTGGAATGTGTTTTCACAAGAGGAGGCAGTTAATATTCTGAGTAGGGGATTGATCCATCATGAGGCATCCTTTGATCCTAGTAATTGTAGGAATCAAAACCCACGTAGTTTGTTCATGCCCTTGGAACTGACCCCAAGGTGTATTCCCTTATATAAGGGGTGTTCATACCATACCACTCATCAGAGCTTACATACTAGGATTAACTTGTAAACCAAGGGTGTATAGTGCATATGAAATGATTAGTGAAACTCCCTAAGCCAACGTGAGCCATGCTCATTATGAGAAACAAGGGTTAGAAAGTGATCAATGACATCACTTTGGGTAAGGGGCTTAGATACTATGATTTCCGTGGACAATCAATATAGAACTCGGACCTCAAAGAGGTGGCCTATGTATCCTGAAAATGTTTGGAATTATAGTCATCATAGTTACCCTGATCAGGGCTTACACTCTGAGGTTCCCCTTTTATTTAGGGCATACACATCGGGGATGGATAAGGCTATAAAATCCTGAGATGCCCTGGCGACCTGGCCTCACTGGTCTGGAGGGTGTCACATGACCCAGTTGACTTGCCCATGGGACATTGTAATATCTAGAGGGTTTCCTCTAGAAGCTATCACATATCCTTGCTGACATGTCCATAAGGTGTCACATGTCTCGGCTGAAATCCCTAAAGGGCATCGCGAGTGTTTGCTGATATGCCCAAAGTATGTCATGAGAGCCCGTTGATATACCCTGATGCTCTCACAAAACTTGTTTGACATGTCCATAAGATGTCTCATGTCTTGGATAACATCCCTAGAGTGAATCATGAGTCCTATAAAATATGTTCAGAGGATGTCATGGGTGCCCATTCTTATGCCTAGGTGCTTTCTTGAGACTTAGCTGACATGAGTAGATGCTATTATATGAGTCAAGTGATGCATCCAAAGGACGTCACGAGGCTTGGGTGAAAATTCCATGGGGACTTCCTAGAGACTATAGTGATACATCCAAGGCGGTCATGTGACTTTTCCTTAACATCTCTGGAGGGCTTCATATGACCCAGGTAGCATGCTGAAGGAGCATCACAAGATTTGACCGACATGTCCCAGTGCTGTTGTGTGTCTTTGGGAGGCTCATGTGGAGCACATGTGGGTTGGTGACCAGGTTTTTATTTAAGTATTCCACCTTTAGTCAGTGTTATGTCCTTTTCCTTGTCGATGCCTTGGTTTTTTTTCAGTTTCAGTTTATCTTGAGTCTCCCATGATCTAGTGGGCATGTAGGATGTTTTTCACATAGCCCACCAGAGATCCTTCTTGTGATCTATGAATGATCACACTATGTGGATTATGCCTATCACATTACTACTCTGGATGCTCTCCAATTTGTTACCTGATGGGAGGTTGGCCGGTTTCATGATCAGTTGCTCCGAGAAGTCCGATGTTATGCTTGAGATTTTCCTTAGTGTTATCACCACATCATAGTGGTAGCAGTCTAGTTTTTCGTACTAGGGTGGGGGTTTATAAGACTCACCACCCTGGTTGTTCTCTGATTTTCATGGAATATCCGGCACGAATCTAGGCTAGAGTTGGTGAAGGGGTCTAGCACTATGAAGCTTCAGGATCCTTCATTATGGGTCGTTACGAGAGCATCTCCAGACTTTCAATGATCACGAGTCGCTTCTAACAACGCCTATTTTATCAGATTATTGGTTGATTTATGAAGAATTTCCTGACCTCATGGGTATGTTAAAGGAATTTTCATCTTTTCATATGGAAATGTTTGAGGAGATTTTTTAGAGATCGATTACTTTCTTGGAATACTTCATAGGGAATGGATGGCTTATAGAGGCATCTTTGCAAGATTTGGTTGACTTGTTAGGAGGTCTCGTGGGTCCAGGTTGTAGAATCCCTTGTACGTCGTTTGTATTTCAATGATCATGAGAGCTCTCGACTCCTCCCTTTTTATTCCCTTTGTTTTATTTTACAAAGGTCATTGATTATGTGAGTTTTCACAAGTAATTTCAAGGATATTTACTCGATTTTTTATGACACCTCACATGACCAATATGAATCATATGGGGGTGCATGAGAATGTCCTAGAAAAATCTTTCTGTTTTTAATTAGAGTGCTAAAAGGGAAGAATATAGCCTCTTAGACATACCCAATGAATTCTGTGTGGTGAGGCAGACAAGCCAAAGATATTTTGAGAGAGGAGGATGACACTTTTCCAAGGTCTTGTAGTGTCTTGTGGGTCTTTAGGGGTGCATCACATGTCTTTCAGCAACCGTGAGTACCTCTCACCTCCTCCCCTTTATCTCTTTCATCTTGTTCTACAAAGTTTTTTGGATCTTTCAAGTTTATTAGATATCATCAAGGAATTTTATTCTTCCCAATGATGATATAGCACATGATATTTACAACTACTAGGGTTCTCTCCCTTTGGATATTATTCCTCCTTATTCTCGGAATAATTTCTAATATTCTGTTAGACACTTGCCAATGAAAAACCATATGGCTTGGGGGTGCTCATTTAGTGGTCATCAAGTGGCCATTGGTTGTTTGGAGAGCCTTCTTAAGATCAGGAAGGTTTGTTGAAGGGGGGATATATGGGATTCACTGTATGTTATGCACCGCGTGTGGAGTCTTCACATGATCTTGAAATGGTCACGTGACTGCAAGTCCCTTGGAGGCTCATGCGATCCGCAAGTATCAGCTAATTTTCTTTTGTGGGGAAGGTAATAACCCTATTCAAGTATTTATTCATTTGTGATTTTTTATGATACTTATTTGGCAGGTGTCAAGAAATTCCCCCCTCAGGAGTGATGTCCATAGGGAAAAGGGCTTAGTTATGAGGAAAACTAATGGCCACCGAAGTATTTGGTGGTGTTTCGAACTGGTTATCTTAGGCGATGTTTGGTCTACCGATCATTATTTGGTATTCTGTGAAATTTATTATATATTGGGGGGGGGGGGGGGGTGGAGGAAAATTAATTCTTCTGGTCACCCCTTCTCCATAGTGCTCTCATTTTTGCCTCCATCGAGTACCTACATCACAAGACTGTACCACAAACCCTGATCGCGATCCTCATTCGTGAGTCTATACCAAAATTCCATCTCATAAAATATTTTCTTCAAGACTATTTCTTACTCACACTCTCATCTAATCCAACGATGAATCATAATTTTGTAACTTCTCAATCTTTTTCTATGAAGGTTGTGGTTTTCTTGATGACTTCGCGAGATCCGTTGGCCCGATCATTCGATCTTTTCAACTCATGTGACCATGTTTAGGCCATGCGATCACATGTCCCAAATGGGTTCATGTGGTTCATGTGATGCCTTATGGGGGTTATTTGAACCATGATTCCTCTAGAGATCAGGTGATCCACGAACTCCTTATGCAGTTTGTGAATCCCTTGTTGAGTTGTGCATGCACTTGACGCCACTAGTCTATCTCAAACTTTGACAATAATTGTTTTATCCATATAACATGTTCCAATTACTTATTTTCATATGGCTTATAGTTCTCATCAATGTCCCTTGGTTATATCCAATCAAAGGATCCTGATTTCTAGAAATCGCAATGCTTATCCCCATTACCATGTGTATACTGCTAATGAGAGTCTAAAGGGCTTCCTCTCACTCGAGCTTCTGGACTACCTATTTTCTCATAGACTCCATCTATACGAGTTTGGATTTTAATATGATGCCACTATACCGCCCAAAAATATTAATCATCTATCTCTCTAGGTGTCCAGTTCCCCTGACTATGTTTAGATGAAAATTACCAGAGACAGTCAGATGGTTATAGCTCAAACCTAGGGTTTGACTTATCTATTGGCCAACTCTCACCTGATTCTGGATGGTCATAACTTTACTCAATAACCTATTGATCAATTCTCTTCTAGTATACTTGTCTCTTCTCCAGATAATTTCAATGGTGGATGGAACTCAAAATGTGATCGCCTACCTAGAGAATTTTTTTGACTAATGGGCATGACCATTTTGGGTGAGGAAAAGCTTTTTGGAGTTTGCTGATGATCTATACAGGGTTTATCTTTACGAAACTATGTGGATCTCTCAATTCATCATTTATTTCCATCCCGACCTCCTCCAAAAAATAATTAGTCACTGATGTTCTGGGACAAACAGATTCCATATTCCTCATGATGAAGTGGGTATCAGCTTATGGGATATTCATCAACTGGGCAGTATCCGTCCTATTTAAGAGATGTATGATGAATTCATTCCTATTTTGGATGTTTGAGATGTTCCCCTACAGACCCCGGTTTTGGTGAGAGAGATGATTTTTATTGTGAAGGAGAAATCAAACAAAGAGCTAATGGTGTGCTCAATTATTTCTTTCATAGACTGGATCAATATTTTTTATGTATGGAAATGGGGCAAGACCAACTATTATTCGTCCCCATCGGTTCCCTTCTCTACAAGTCTACGATAGTGCTGGCTCATATTGGTTCATTTTGAAAGCTAGGGACTATACCTCATGGGGCTATCGAGTGAACCCATAGGTCTCTCCAGATGTCAAGTTGGAAGGATTTCTAGCTATGTTCCTAAACGGGTGGATTTTCCCAGCTAGGGATGCATGCTCAAGAATTCGTGTTATCACACTGGTGATAGCAGTGAGACTTACAGAAGGGAGGCACCCTAACCTATAAGTACTAGTCCTTGCACACCTATACTAGATGTTGGGTCGTATCCAATAAGGAAACACTCTTTACAGGATCAGGGGTCCTCTCCAGTCCCTATTTGGTTGGATAGGGGATCACATCCATTGTTATGAGTACTACAATGCTTCTAGGATTTTAGAAACCCCATCATATCCCTGATTTATAAACATATCTCGGGTTGGTACAATGTATCTAACCCCTGTTAAGGTCAAAGGCACACGATGTCAATCTAATAGTTTTGACTTCGCTACTTTCCAAGAACTAGGTGGTCCGATTTTTGATGATGGCAGCAATTATCTTAATGAAAGATCTTATATGATCTCTCTTTGGGATGGGGTTCATGAAGCTAGGGTAGAAGAGATGATCATTTGTGATGCATACACACCATATCAATTTGCTCAATAGTTTTTCTTCATTCAAAGAGTTTCTCCCATTCCTTTGGTCAACATCTGAGGGGAATGACATCGTGAAGTAATTTATCAATTCTGGAAGATACTGTCACATGATGAAATTGGAGTTGAGATCATACTTTCTCATACTAATGATTATGCTTCCCTTACCCAGGATTATGCCTAGGATTGGGTAACATCTTATCCCAGTGGGGTGTTAGGCCAGTTGGTCCATCATGTGAATAGGGATTTGCATCACTGAATCCTTTATCTATAGAATTGATGGAATTGATTGAAGACCCAAGAGATATGTCAAGGAAGCAGCCCCACTCCTATAAAAGTTATTTGTACATTGGATCATATTCTGTTGAGGAGATAAATCCTCAATTAAAATATACAAATGATACGCCTACTGAGAGAAGATTTTATGGGGATTCCTCTCTTACTTTTTCATTGGTTTGGCTAATCATCCCTCCATCTGTATGACCAACTCCTTTGGTTACAGGGGATCAAGTGAGACGTAGGCTGATCTAGCAACAGATTCATTCCTTGATCACTAAAACCCCCTTGGAGGTATTCTATAACCAAGGGTAATGACTTCATCAATAATTTCATGACTTGGGGGAGGATGGTTTTGACCGTCAACCTCTATATAAAATTATAAAATAATTTTTTTTGATACAGTGAGATCTGGACATGAGTGAATGGGATCTATGTGACATTGTGGATGAGGCTCCCCTTTCTAGGAAGATGAGGGAGATTTCTAAGGCATTGGAGTAGGTTTTTCAGCTGATATCTGAACTATAAAATCGTATGGATGTGTGAAACGTACAAACATAGAGGTATGAGGAGATAATTTCTCATTTTCAGTGTGATATTTTGAAATATTCATCCTCAATGGATGATTCTCAAAAGAGGGTTAAATATTTGGCCACCTTGGTTGATACTCTTCATCCCAGAGTGGATGTAAAAGAGGCGAGGAGAGTAGCACTACAGTTCTCTATCAATGATTCTCGTTGGAGTATTGTCGACCTTACCGATATAGCTGATCAACTTTGGTCATTTTTTGACCATTGTAATGAATCCTACTTTGGTTGAAGCTTTATAGATACTCTAAGATGTGGATATTCCTCCCCCCTTCTTTGATAATACAAATGGACCTTCTGAAATTTTCATTTTTCTATCCATATTTTCTTCATCTATGATATTTATGGTATTTTGTTGTTATGATATCATAAGAATCACCAAAACTACCCATCCTTTTCGTATCATTAATTAAACCTAAATGTCAGAATTTAGATATTTTTATTTGAACATATTCTTTCTTGAGTAGTGTTCATGAATTCCCACCAACATCAGATTCCCTATTGATGATCTATCCTAGTTGTCTTGAGGTAACATAAATTGTAGAAGGATAAATGGGTAGAATTCATGTCCTAGAGATTAGTGCTCTATTATTTTCTAAAGCCGACATGCTTGGTGAACATAGCTTGATTTAGCTAAGGCCGTATGGTGGTCCTTTCTAGCTTCTACAAATTTAATTACTACATTTCTTTATTTTATGGTCAATTAGATAAGACCTCATATTTCTTTTAGTTTAGGGTCGTTTAGATCTGAAATCAGGTTTCCTTTAGGTTATGGTAGTTTAGGTTAGGCCTAATATATTTTTATTTTAGGGTATTTTATCTCAAAACTAATATTATTTTCGTTTATGTTATTTTATCTTGGACCTAATATTACTTTAGTTTAGGTTCTTTTAGCTTGAACCTAATATTTTTTTAGTTTAGGGACTTTTAGCTCGGACCTAATATTGCTTTAGTTTAGATTATTTTATCTCAGTAATAATATCTATTTAGTTTAGAGACTTTTAGATCAGACCTGGTATTTATCATGAGATAGGGTGTAGACGTGTCTAGAATGACCTACAACACACTGAGATGTTGGATTCTTCCATGGTGTTTCTAAGGCCCACAGGGGTCAGAAAACCCTTTTTTTAGAGTGAAACATTTAGTTGAAAACCATGGGCATATATGCAGGAGCCATAGGCATGCATGCATAGTCAAGCAACGAGTCCTTGAATCTGAGTATCTTTTATAGGGGATATGAAATATTTATGAAGGTAATATTGATCAAGGGATAAATATTAGTGAAAATAGGTATTCCTTGATAGTTGGAGTGTTGGTGATGTAAATCATAATCTAAATGTCTGATTCCATGAATATGAGATGGTTCAGATAAGATGAATATATACCATGACATTCTGAGATTCCAGGGTTTTCTGTGGTGTTTCTAAGGTTCACAAGGATTGAATCTCATTTATGGAAATAAGAATATGCATTTAGTTGGTGGGTCAAGGCCCTTATGTGCCAATATCATTCCAAGTGAAAGGTGATCTCCACACCTTTACAAGGTCCATGAAAGTTTTGTGAATACCCAAACATCCATATGATGAAGTTGTGTATGGTGGAAAGGCTATCTGTGAAGGTTTTTGGAACCCTAGGGAAATTAGCTCTTACATGATAAAGCTCGAGCCCTATTCCTTGTGGTTTCAAATATTAGATTGTGGGACATCAAAGGATATGGAATGAAGCTTCATAGTCTATCCTTGATAAAGGGTACAAAACATAGTGATGTAACATTGAGGATATCGAATCCACATGGATATTTCGGTGTGGGGACTGTAAATCACAACCTAGAGTGCTTGAGTCAGAAGAATGATATGGGCCAATCATACATAGAGTACTTCAGACACACTGAGGTGTTGAGTGTTGTTTCTATGAAGTCAGGGCTTATAAGGATTGGAATGTCCTTTTTTAGAGTAACACATTTGGTTGACCACCATAGGTGTATATTTAGGAGACATAGGCATGCATACATAGTCAAGCAAAGGGACCTTGAAGCCAAATATCCTTTCCAAGGTCCTGGAAGGTTATAGTGATTCAAGATACCCCAACTCATGATGTGTGATATGTGGAAATTGGAAAAAACCGTAGATGTTTTGAGTGCCCTGAAAGTTGGTTCACATCCTAATGAACATATTCTCAGGGTGAGGAGATGCGACAAACCATTACTCTAACTTTTCCCCAGACCAGAGGGTCTATAGAGAATAACTTTTCTTTTACTAGGGTTACTTGGTAGAATCTATGAGATTAATTCCTTATTTATTTATGCCCAATTTTTTTACAAAACTCTGAAGATAAATATTTCAGCGAGTGAAGACTTAATTTTTTCTCAGGAAACACTTTGCAGGTTTTAAACCTAACAAGTTTTGTGTCTCTTTTGATACCAGTTTAAAGTCTTGTGATTTGAACTATTTTAGGCTAGAGTTTTAGGTTGTGAAACTTTGAATAAAGTGTAAGAAGTTTAAGGTTATAAAACTCATGGACCTGACATGGGAGATGTTACAAAAGAGCCTAATTATGATTCCCAAGGTCAAAATTACTCTGACATCCTTATGAGTGAGAGGTGAGATTGTTTAAAATCATGGATCAAGGTTATCAGTTCACGAGTTATGGTATTTGGAAATCATTCTAGGGATAAACTAATAAAACAATGGGGTTCTAGGTTCCACCATGGTGACGTTAGGATCATGAGAATCAAGAATCCATTTATACTATCCCTATATATCTCTGGTTATTGGGTCTAATTCCATCTACATCAGTAGAATGGTCAAACAGATAGATCTCTTTTATTTTTCAAGGGTAGTAAAAGGTTGGTGAAAACCCAATATGCTTGAGACATGAAGTGTGGTGTATGGATTGAGGTGGTTAAAAATATGATGAAATCACCCCATTGTATGGTTGGATGGGGTAAGTCTCATTTGTTCCTTTGATAAGGGAGGATCATGAGTGATTGTTTTCCAAATTTAACATCATGTAGTGGGGAAATACTTTCCTTCGTGTAGTTTAGTGTCTTGCAGTAAGGATATAATTCCATACAGTTTAACAACATACAGTAAGTATGTACAACCATGTAGTTTAACATCATGTGGTAATGACATATGTACATGCATTTTAACATCTTGTGGTAAGGATGTAATTCCATGAAATTTAAAGTCATGATGTAAGGATGTGGGAACCGGTGCAAAAGTGTAGAAATGTTGTGGCTGGGCATAAAGATGGAGACTTAGGAATCACTAAATATCTCATGAGGTTGAGAATCAGGCCACACATAGTTCAAAAATAAGTCTCTTATGTAGGTCTGAACCACATGCAAGGTGGGGGTATTTTTTTTTAATTTGTGAATGGGATAATTGTAGGAAGTTCAAGCGTCACTACATATCTTTTGAGAGTAGGAATCATGTCACACATAGCTCTTGAACAGAAAATACTCTATGCGGATTAGAACCATACGTAGAGGTGGGTGTTTTTTCCATTGATAGTTGTAGTTGGGCTTGGGATTGGAGATCCAAGAATCACTATGTATTCTGTGATAACATGAATCAAGCTACACATAGTTCTTGATGTTCCATGTAGTTTAACATCGTGTGGCGAGGACAAGGGTGAACTAACATGAATAAATGGAAATGTTGTAGTTGGGCCCAAAGATGAAAGTTCTGGCATTACTACGCATCCCATGAGAATGAGAATAAAACCATACATAGTTCTTAAAGAACTTTGGAGTTTAATGCCATGTGGAAAGGAAATTGACCATTCTATTTAATTTCATGTGGCGATGAATCATGGTATGCCTTTTACGGTGTTGCATTCTAGGCCGTGATGGGCCTATTGTGTACTTTTATGGCTTTCTTGAAAGGGTAATCCATTGACGCAACTCCTAAGCTCACGTGATCTATGATTGGTGTGATAAACAAGGAACAAAACATGTTTCCCTATAATGTAGAGATAGTTGAAGGTACAATAAGGGAAATTTTTATTATCATGTGGTGGCTGGATCAAGATATAGGATCAAGACATCCCTACACATCTCATTGGAAATTATAATTAATCCCAACATAGTTCTATATGAACCATGAAGTTTAACATCATGTGGAAAGAACGTATATAACAACCCTACATTTTATTACACACTTAGACATGATTTATTACATAAAATATTCACTTGATAGAACATAGAAGATCGAGAGGTCTAGTGTCTTTTAGGCTTAGTAACATTACATAACAATTTAAAACATGAAACACAACATCTTCATTGAAAAATTCCTTTTCATAACCACTACATTCCCTCATACTTAGCATTACAAGGGATAACCTAAGAACATGCATAAAAAGGGTGAGATATAAAGCCCATTAAGGGAGTGAACAAGGCATAACATGATGAATACAATACATGTTAGGAAATAGGCATATCAATGAAGTATAAAGGAACATGAAAATAAAGTCATGATATATCAAGATTATCATAACATGGAAATGTGGCAACAACACTTAACATGGAATTAGCATGAGCCAAGGTTCATTGCACATGGAGCATGAGTAAACCCTCATTGCACATGGAGAATGAGTAAACCCTAATTGCACTTGAATTATCATGAGTAAACACCCGTTTCACATGACTTATCAGGATACTATACTTTACCCAATGCATTGGAGCACTATCAGGGCACACCCTTCTTAAACATTTCTTTTCATGCATAAGTGTTCCACATGGATCATAAAACATGGAATAAATCATCATCATTTATTACAAGATAAAGGGATGTAGAATACATGCATGAAGCTTTATAATCAATAAGTAAATGTGCAAAAAGTTTAATACCATTGATAGAAAAATGGGCATGGTATTCACTACACAATGACATTGGCTTGGAAAATCAGTGCAATTTGAACAGCATAACGATGTGACATAAGAATTTATAAAAATGGTTGATGAGAGAAAAAGGGGTGTATCATAATATTTACACGAAATGGATAGTAAGTTTATCATATAGATACATGTCCCGACAAATGTAATTGAATTTAGATTCATAATACAAAATAATTGTTTGAATGTAAATGAAAAGAGAGAAATTCCTTATGGAATTTCAGCATGGTAACAGATGTACATGGGAGGCATTAATGAGAGAGAAATGGGTATATCATCATTAAAAAATAAATAGGTCAGTATGGGGGGTGTGAAATCATACCCCAACATTTTTAATTCAATATAAAACTGTATAACAACTTAAAGAAAAATGGACAAAAATGAGAAAGGAAGAAATCCTTTACTTGGAAGTGTGATCTCAAAGGCTTGAGAGGGGATTAAGAGAGGCTTCTTGAGAGCTTGGGAAACCTTGGGAGGATTATAGAGAGAGGAGGGAAGATATTGGACGAACTCCAAAGGCTTTGAGTGAATAGGAAGTGGGATCTTGGGTGGGTTTATATATGAAAGGAGAGGGAATTCTTTATTATTTAGGTTTGGGTCACCACACATTAAACTAATCCAAACCACAAACCATCCCTTGGTTTTTCCCATGATTTTTTCAAAGGGGAGTGGAAAAAATTAATTTATAATTCCAATGGGTGAACTTATTAAAATAATACAGTTTCTTATGCGGAGGTGAGTCACACTCTCAAGGAAATCAATTTAAAAAGATAAAATGTATTACAAGTCTTAAAAGGTTCCACTAAAGCATTGTAAAATAAATCAAACAAAATTAAAATCACATTATTTTAATGGTAAAACATATATTGTCTAAACATAATATTTATAGTATTTTATTAAATAACTATTGGGTCATTATGATGTCAAAAAACACATTATATAATTGAACAATATTTAATTTTTTACCCAAAAATTGGACTGTCTCATAAAATTATTAAAAATTCACCATTGGATAATTTCAACATCCTGATTCCAAAAATAATATTTATTTTATCTAAATAACTTTATAAATAATTTAATTTTCAATTTTAAAATAAAAACCGACATTTATCAAAAAATCATGGGTTTTGACAAAAAAAGCTTTCAAAACTAAATACAAATTATAATTGCATTCATAAAATTATAAGATCATTTATATTTGATAAAAAGTAATTTAATAATAATAATAATATTTTATTAAAATATTATTTAATTTACAAATCCATCAATCCATCAAAATAGATTCCTTGGTTGAATATTAACTAAAAATACTATTTGTGATTAAAAAACTATTAAAAAATTAACAATTATAAAATGAATGTATATTATTTATTATATAAAAAAATAATACACATAATCCTAGCACTAGGTTCTTATTACATTTCCTCTTATAACACCCACATAAGACTGAAGGGTAATGTGTGCGATGGTGACAGACTCCTGGGGTGGCTCAAATAACATCGCTCAGGTGGTAATATTTATCAACTTCTACTTTTCCCGTAGGCGGTTCCATTTGAGCTTAACATGTTGAAGCTCAACTTGGGATTAGTCAAGAGAGAATCATAATGATTCCACCTCCTTTCCGAGCTCAAAAAAATGGGTTTCATATAGGGCAAGTCTACTGGATAAGGCCATCACTTCCTTTATCTGAGTAAATTGGAATTGTTAAAGCCCTATATTTATACTAATCATGTGATCACTATTCAACGACTATATTAGCAATGATCAAAATTCATAACGGTATTTTTAAATCCAAAAACATAAAACCAATAAAGTGTATACATTTTATATGATTATTCTATATAATAAGAAATTTAATTGGATTAAGATGGATTTTCATTCACAAAAGCTTGGATCATTACAATCTTCCCCCCTTAAGAAATTTCATCCTTGAAATTTCCTTTTCCAACACTAAAAAAGATGTGGGTAACTTTTCTTCATCACTTCCTTCGATTCCCACATCTCTTCATCAAACTTGGGGTCTCCCCACAACACCTTGATGAGGGACACTGTCTTATTTCATAGAACTTTTTCTCTATGATCTAAAATCTTCACTGGTTGCTCCTCGTAAGAAAGATCATCCTCTAACTATACTACCTATGAAGAGAGTACATGTGAAGGGTCTAGTATGTACTTTCTTAAGAGAGATACATGAAACATCATGTACTTTGGCCATTGTGGGTGGAAGTGCTAGTCGATAGGCCACAACCCTGACACGATCAAGAATCTCGAAGGGGCCGATGTACCTAGGACTTAACTTCCATTTCTTTCCAAACCTCCTGACCTTCTTCCATGGAGATATGTGTAGAAATACCCATGTATGAATAGTTTTCATAGATTGACCATCACTTTGAGGATGATAGGCTGTACTAAAGTCCAGTTTAGTGCGTAGAGCATGTTGGAGACTGATGTGGCAGTGTTTTCACACTCTTTACCACTTCCTTTTTATATTTTTATTGATTTTTTATATCAAAATGTAGTTTTTTATTAAATAATTGATAATTAATGTGATTTTGTACTTTGCTGTGTAAAATAATAAATTTTAGTTTAAATAATTTTTTTAATATTCATTATTGTCTTTTTAAATAATTCTTAAATTAATTTAGTCTTGCGAATTAGACTTTTATTTATTTATTCTTTTATTTTTACTCTGGTTAGTTTATTAATCCATTAATTAAATTAATTAATTCTTTATTATTTAAATTGTAAATAAATAACTTAGTTTAGTTTTTGGTCTTTTGATAATTTAATTAGTTCTAACAATTTAATTTTATTCGATTAATAAGTTTATTCTTTAAGTTAATGAATTATTTAGTTTATTAATTGGATAATTAATTGGTTAAATAATTTAAGAAAGTAACCGTATTATTTTAATTTGTATTAATTATTTTATTAAACCCAAATAAATTACTTCATTTTAAATAAAACACAATTAATTTTTTTTACTTAACTTTTCTTCATTTATTTAGTTTTTAATTCAATTTAATTTGTTAATCAATTTTTAGTTTTATTTAAATTATTAATTTATTTAATCTATTCTTTTTATTTTGCAGGTACTCACGGTGGAACGTCTCACCATTTCTATCATGATGCCTCTGTTCCTATCCCACCGTTTCAGCCTCACTGTGAGACCGTGATCATCACTCATGGTGCCACCACTTTCTACCTGCCGTGAACACACCAGACGGTGCCACCGTTTGACCCACACACAGTATTTCCTTACTTCCCCACACTCACGGTCACGGTGAGACTGTGAGACACAATTATAGTGACACCATTTCATTCACGGTGCCACTACCACTGCTTCCACTTCTTTTTATTCACGGTGGCACCGCCCTTATCTTCCTCTCTCCCTCACGGTTCCTCCGCTACAACAGCTTCACAGTACCTCTACCTCCTCCACTATCTCACCACTTCCTGCTATTCCTATCTCACCGTCTATTCCCACAAATAACAGCAGCAACAAAACCATCACACAGAATCAACACACAAATCACAACAACAACATAACAACGAACCAACACCAGCAATCCACAACAACAATAAGATGAAAAAAACATAAAATCAAGAGTGATTCAACAAATAAAAAAAATAAACCCAGCCGCAGATAAATAATTCAATCAACAAAGTTTCAACACTATGAACCCAAGCTCATCGTTCCCAAATCTGGAGCCGCATCACCGGTTCTCGACCGCCTCTTCCGCCCATCCACTGATTCAAGCCGACGCTTCCACCCGAATGACCTCCGCAGCATTGCACGAGCTCCTTCCAGCCACTTCTGAAGCAGCGCCACACCCCAGCTGCACCTTTCCTCACATCCACATCTCCACCACCACTTCTCCATTTTTAAGTAGCCACCAATAGCCTCCTCCCTGAAGCCTTGTGCCCTCTTCGTATCGCCCCGCCTCCCCTGCCTTAAACCTCGCCGCACACCCCCTGCTTTCCCCTTTTTCTCGCCACCTCGCACCCGCTCGAACCCCCCTCTCCTCTTCTCTAATTTTCATTTTTTTTATTTTATTATCTTTATATTATATTATAACATATAATAATATATATATATATATATAATATATAATAATATTTATATTAACATACATAATAAATATAACTAGTATACCATTAATTGTAAATAATTGTGTACATTATTTTATATATTATATATTATATACAATTTAATGATAATAATAATAGGTATATAAAATTATATATATATAATTTCTTATAATATACATTATTATTATATTAATTGGTATTATTATTAACTTTAAATAGTGATATTAATATGTAGTGTATAAATTTATTTAGTTATACATAACAGTTAATTTTTATTGGGAACACATGTGTTTGTTGTTGTTTCGTTTTAGGGGAAAGATGCACTCACTTGGAGTTCATTAAAAAGATCGTGACGTGCACATAAAAGACCGCCACGTGGATCTGTTGTTTCCAGGGACGAAATTAGCTCGTCGCACACGCATCTTTTTCAATCGGTTAGGAGAAAATGCTCCAGTGATAGGAGGTGGGTGGGGTAACACAGTGAAAGCCACACGTGGAGGCCAGTGAACTCCTCAGGGGAGATTCTAGAGACTTCGACTGGGTGATGAAGGCGCAGGAGGCAGGGAGAGGCATTGATCAATCGAGCGGAGCATGATCAATCGAGGAGATCATTCGGGATAGAGGGAACTCGAGACAAAGCAGTGAGGCTTTGATCAAGACTGTGGGAAACAGAGCATGAGATACATTGAGACTTTCCATTACGAGTATATTGGAGCATCGAGAGTTGCAGATCAGAACACCTCGATTCCCAGGGCGGGACATTGAGCGCATTCCAGCATCACATCCACCATTGGGCAGCAGGAGTTGTAATTTCAAAGAGTAGTAGCAAGGAGTTAGAACATCTTAGTTTTGATTGTGCTATGTTTTTATGAACTTATTTCAATATGAACTAAATTTATTCTTACTCTATTATTGCATTAAAACCAACCACTATGTACGGCTAATTCCCTTCGAGGGGAATAAGCTGGGCTATTTGATTTGATTAGTCTCATTCATGCACCTCATCATTTAATTGGATTGTCTCTCTCATTGTTTACAGACGAGTTTATTATCAAAAAAACAAGATCGAGTGAAAAATGATCTTGTTTTCACCAAAATAAGAACTGTTTCAATTTGAGTAACTCACTGACAAGTGAGTTATGCTCAAATGGGAGAGACACACTGAACTCAACTGACAGGTTGAGCTTGATGACTTCTGACTTATTTTCACCATTGGATGGAATGACTTTTATAGTCGAAGAACTGTAAGAGCTATTTTATCACAAACTGACCAGATAAAAAATCTATTTAGTTACTTCAAGTAAGATCCATATTTTCAAAACTCCAGTGCATGAACGAGGCTAAGAAATATCAAATCGGCTAGTAGAATTTCCCCCTTACTCATCTATTGGTTGTTTGATACACAATTTCTCTTTCTACTCTATCTAATCACTTTTCACTCACCATCTTACCCTCACTTCTTCACACACTAAATCTCATTCACTCCACTTCACCACCACCAATTGTTTTTTGCTTGTTTTCTTTGGAGTGTGTGCTTTTGTTTAGTTTATTTTTTTTAGATCGCCAAACACAACATGAGGCCTCCCTATGGTTAGACCATGTCTTTCCACTGTCCTAAGTAGTAAGTAGGTTATAAATTTTAGTTTGTCGCCTGTTCCCAATGACGCGCGAGTATGAAAATTTTTGCATCGTTTCCAGGGAGGCTAGGTGCGTAAAAAAAGCAAACAAAAATTCACATAAAAAATCAAAAAAAAAATCACAAAAAAAAATCACTAAAAAAAATCTGCAAAAAAAAAATTGAAATTCAAAAAAAATTGTGAACCTGCTGCATGAAAACCAGGTCCAAGTCTGAACACTTAGTACCTAGTAACTCTGAAATTGATAACCACCTTAAGGAAGTGAAAAAGAACAAAGAAAAGGTCAAAATGGAAGATAACAGAAATAAAAACTTGAACAACCCACTTCCTGAGAATTTGAACCAACCTGGAATGATGAACCCACATGGGAATGAGATAACTGAGAGGTATAGTTTGAGAGGGTTCTTGTTACCTTCAGTGTCTTGCAACCCTTCATGCATTAGACTCCCTCCTAGGTCTAGGAATTACGAGATCAAGAAATCCATGCTTAGTCAGCTGCCCACCTTCAATAGAATGCCTAGTGAAGACTCTCTTGACTTCATTAGAGCCTTGTTTTGTAGTGTTCAGTAGCTACCACTTAGGGGTCTCACTGAGGAAGAGCTTAAACTGAGAGTGTTCCCCTTCTGCCTCAAGGGAAATGCTAGGTCCTGGTTCCAACAGTTATAAGAATAAATCTTTTTCACCTGGGATCAAGTTTACAATGTCTTCACAATGAAATTCTATCCTAGGAGGTTGAAATATGATATTAGGAACAATATCACTGGATTCCTTTAGGATGAAGGAGAACTATTTCATGAATCATGGGATAGGTTTATAGGGTTACTTAGGCAGTGTCCAAACCATCAATGTACACCTCAATTCCTCATGGACACCTTCTACAATAGTCTCACCCCTTACCACCAAACCTTGGTGGATCAATCTTCTGAAGAAGACTTTAGTGATAGGACTTCTGGGGAGCTCAAACAGATCTTTAACACATTAGCTCAAAATTCCCAGCACAAATGCTCTAGGAGGAGAACCATTGTGAGAAAAGAAACTGCACCTTCTCCTCAAGCTGAATCCCAAGATGCTGGGTTCTTTAATGAGAACCCACATCAAATCCTTAAGGAGCAGTGCCACCATTGTGGCATGTATGGCCATTCTCAAACCTGTTTTCCAAACTTCGATATGTCTGTCCAGCCTCATGATAGTGCCAGCTTTGCTGGCTATGGACCTCAGATGCAGCCTAGGGATGATCCTTTTTCCAACACCTACAATCAAGGGTATAGGAACCATCTAAACCTGTCAGGGAGGGAGCAACGAGTCCTCCGACCTACTTCCCCTCCTGGATTCTAGCAGCTTCCTAGGCAGCAATTCCAACCCCAATCCCAACCTAAGGCTGAGTCATCCAACTCAAAAGATGAGGTGAGAGATATGTTCCATCAATTGATAGGGAGTTTTGATGAAAAAAAGACCAAAAATGATTTTGATAAAGTTCAAATGGATGCTAGAATGAATAACGTGGAAATTCAAATGGGGCAGTTAGCTAGGGATGCTAGTAATAAAGAAAAGGGTAGGCTGCCCGACACCACTGAACCCAATCCAAGAGAGAATTCCATGGTCGTGACCACCAGAAGTGGTCTCCAAACTACCCAAGATCCTAGGAAAGAACCCCAAAATGCTGAATATGAGAAACTGGATGAAGTTGGAAACTCAAATCTAAAAGAACCTGAATCTAGAAAACTGGACAACACCACTAGAATACCTCCCGTCCCTACTATTCCAACTCAAAAACCCAAAGAGAATGGCTTGAAAAACAAAGACAATAAAGGGAAGAAACTTGTTGAAGAAGAATCTGTAGAGATTCCCCAAATTGTGAGGAATTTTCACCCTACAATCCCCTTCCCACAAAGAACTAAGAAACCAATTCATGATTCTGAACTATTGAAATTTTTGAAAGTGGTTAAAAAGATGAACATTGGTATCCCATTCTTGGAAGAATTGATTCAAATCCCATCATATCTGAAATCACTCAAGAAAATTTGTTCAAACAAAAAGACATTGGAAGAATTTTCCACCTATAGCTTAACAGAGGAGTGTAGTGCAGTATTACAGAATAGGATACCTCCTAAGCTTCAGGACCCTGGAAGATTTGTCAACCCTTGCACATTTGGGGATAGAGGTGTTAAGTTCAATTGTTTGTGTGATCCAGGTGCTAGTATTAATATGATTCCACTGTCACTTCTTCAGCACATGAGATTAGGAGTTACCCAACCCACCACTGTTGTGTTACAGGTTGCGGATAGATCCATTACTCATCCAATGGGTAGGGTCAATGATCTGTTAGTGGGAGTAGGAAAACTCTTTTTGCCTGCTGACTTTTTTATCCTTGATATGGAGTGTGACCAGGAGGTTCCTATCAATCTTGGTAGGCCCTTCTTGGCCATAGGGGGAGCTGTGATAGATGTGTCTAAGGGGAAACTGATTTTCAATTTGGGCGAACAGAAATAATAATTCAATGTGTTTAAAAAAATCCAAGAACCCACCCACCCATTTTTCCCAAAAGATGAGATGTTAGTTGCTGAGAGTAGTGTTGATAAGGAGGAAGACGTGTTTCTTAGAATGATAACTGAAATCAACAGTGAACCTGAAATCCCTATTGCCACTTGCATGGGGATCAACTCAAGTAAGAAGAGAGAATTTATTGATGAATACGAGGGAGAATTCTTAGAGAACATAGATGAGTTTGTTTTGGAGCACATTCTTAGCCCAAGAGAGGAGTATAAGTTTGAGGATATATCTTTTGGAAGATCTTGCACTGAGGAAAAATACTTCTCTATTGCCTTCTTTAAGAGGAAACATAAAGACCTTGGGCCACCTAGGCCTAAGTGTCTTCCCTCAAGCCAGTCACCACCCACCCTTGAACTCAAAACCCTCCCTGCCCATCTCAAATATTCCTTTTTAGGAGACAATTACACCCTTCCTGTGATCATTTAATCCAACCTAGAAGTGGTTCAAGAGCAAAATCTGCTTACTACTTTGAAGAAGTAAAAGTCTGTCATAGGTTGGTCGATTGCTGATAGCAAAGGGATAAGTCCAGCCTTCTGTATGCATAAAATTCCAATGGAACCTGAGTGTAAGCCTAGAGTAGAAGCCCAAATAAGACTCAACCCCAACATGAAGAAGTTTTTGAGAGAATAAGTGATTAGGTTTCTTGATGCTGGAATAATGTTTCCAATTTCTAATATCCTTTGGGTCAGTCTTGTTCAGGTGGTACCCAAAAGAAGTGGAGTGATAGTGGTCACTAATGAAAAGAATGAGAAAATCCAGACAAGAGCAGTGAATAGAAGGAGAGTATGTATAGACTACAGAAAATTGAATGCTGCCACAAGAAAGGATCACTTCCCTATGCCATTTTTGGATCAAATGTTAGAGATATTGGAAGGCAATGAATTCTTCTTCTTTCATGATGGTTATTCTGGTTACAACCAGATTTCCATTGCACCTGAGGACCAAGATAAAGACACCTTCACCTGTCCATTTGGGACATTTGCCTACCGGAGGATGCCTTTTGCCTTGTGTGGTGCTTCTTCCACTTTTCATAGGTGCATGATGGAATTTTTTTAGACATTATTGAGAGGATTATTTAAGTGTTCATGGATGATTTTTCTGGTGTGGGAGATAACTTTGAGAATTGTCTGAAAAACGTGGAAATAGTGTTAGAAAGATGCTAAAAGACCAACTTAGTCTTAAACTAGTAAAATTTCCAATTCATGGCCACTGAAGGCATAGTTTTGGGACATAAAGTTTCTAAGAAGGGGCTAGAGGTTGATAGTGCTAAAATTGAGGTCATACAAAAGTTTCCCCCACCTAAAAATGTCAAAGGAATTAGAAGTTTTTTGGGTCATGCTAGGTTCTACAAGAGGTTCATTAAGGACTTTTCTAAGATTACTAGACCCCTTGTGCTTCCTACTGGTTAAGGGAACACCCTTTGTCTTAGATGAGACCTGTCTAGAGGCCTTTAATTTTCTCAAGTAGAAGTTAACTACTTCACTTGTAATCACTACTCCTGACTAGAAGCTTCCCTTTGAGGTTATGTGTGATGATAGTGACTTTGCAGTAGGAGCTGTGTTAGGGTAGAGGAAGGACAGAAAATTACATGTTATTTATTATGCAAGAAAGCTACTAGATGATTCCTAAAAGAATTATTGTACCACTAAAAAGGAGTTGGTTGCTATGATTTTTTATTTAGAAAAGTTCAGGCAGTATTTGATAGGATTAACGATCATAATTTTCACAGATCATTAAACCCTTAAGTATTTGCTAGCTAAAAAGGACTCAAAGCCCAGAATCATGAGGTGGACCTTTTAGTTACAGGAATTTGATTTAGTGATTACGGATAAGAAAGGGGTTGAGAATTTAGTTGCAGATCACTTGTCCCGATTGTCCAATTCCGCAAGTAAGGAACCAAAAGAGATCAACACTTCTTTCCCTGATGACCAATTACTTGCTGCTTCTGTGCAGCAGTCTGCTTGGTTTGTAGACTATGCCAACATTATAGTGGATGGAGTCATGCCCAAGGATCTCTCACACAACCAGAGGAAGAGGTTTATATCTGAACTGAAATATTATTTTTGGGACGACCCTCTTCTATTTAGGAGGTGTGCTGATGGGATTCTGAGAAGATGTGTGGTTGAGGATGAGATTTTACCCATACTTGAGAGCTTCCATTCATCACCTTGGGATGAACACCATGGAGGATGAAGGACTTATCAAAAGTTCCTCCAGGTTGGTTTCTACTGGCCAACACTATTTAAAGATGCTAAGAGTCTAGTTATTGGCTGTGCAAAATGTTAAATGTTGGGAAATGTTGGAAGAAGGCAGGAACTACCCCAAAAAGGTATTCTAGAGGTCGAAATCTTTTATGTGTGGGGATTGAACTTCATGGGACCATTTATGTCCTCTTATGTGAATGAGTACATTTTAGTTTCTATGGACTATGTGTCCAAGTGGGTTGAGGCAGTAGCCCTGCCTGATAATTCAGCTACTAGTGTTGTAAAATTCATCAAGAAAAACATCTTTTCCAGATTTAGTGTGCCTCGAGCATTCATCACTGATAATGTGACTCACTTCAAGAATTATAAGTTCAAAGGTTTGATGGGGAAATATGGGTGCTCACATAGGACATGTACAACTTACCACCCATAGTCCAGTGGGCAAGTAGAAGTTTCAAACAGAGTGCTCAAACAGATTTTAGAGAAAACAGTGTCTAGATTTAGGAAAGACTGGTCAAGGAAGTTGGATGAGGCCCTTTGGGCCTACAGAACTGCTTATAAGACCCCTATAGGGATGTAACCATATATGCTACTCTTTGGGAAAGCAATCCATCAACCTATTGAGTTACAACATAGATCTTATTGGGAAGTGAAGGCTCTTAACATTGATTTTAAATCTGCTGGAGAGAGGAGACTACTAGAGCTGAGTGTGCTGGATGAGGTTCAAAGAGAGTCCTATGAGAATGATGAAATTTACAAATAAAGAAAAAAAGCTTTTCATTACTCAATCATTCAAAATAGGAATTTCAAAGTTGGTACTTTTCAATTCTAGATTGAAGCTGTTTCCAGGAAAGTTTAAGTCCAAGTGGTCAGGACCCTTTACCATTGTTAGAGTCTTGGTTAATAGAGTTGTTGAGTTGGTTGGAGAAGAGAATATACATTTCTTAGTCAATGGTCAAAGAATAAAGCACTTATTTGAAGGGAATTCAAAGGGCTTGGCTGCCATATCTTTGTTATAAGAATGAGCTGATTCAAGTCTAACAAAGGACAATAAACTCAGTGTTGTATGGGAACTATCCAATGGTAGCTTTGTTGTTTTCCTTTTATTTTTGTTCATTAATAAAATTAATCCCTGATGGTTGTTCTCTGGTTCAATTTCTTAACTTCTTATTAGTGGTTCATGATTTGTTGTTGTTTTAGAGAGAGTTGTGGATGCCAGAAACTTGGACAAGAAATTCCAAGGGAGCAATCCACTACATTTTATGGATACCATTTCTTTATACTCAATCTCTTGGGTTACTTATCTTGAACTTCAAACTTTTAAATCTTATTTTACTAATTTGAACCTGTAGGTTAAGGAAGAGGAGTAAAAACCTAGTGATTCTGAAGAGGATCTATTGATGAAATCTGCTTATAAAGGTCCAATAATTCAGGGAAGTGTTGTTATACATTTTCCACTTTCAATTACTTGCTTACTCTTTACTGCGAACTAAGTGTGGGGGACTTTCTCCTAATCTGTGAGAAATGACTATGTTTTCTTGCATGGGTGTTTAGTTTCTAGTTTTTAGAGAGTTGAAAATTTATTTTGAGCTGATTTGTGAAACATGCTTGCACCCATTGCTTATAATTTCATTATGATACTGCTGCACCTCACTATTAATCATGCTAATATTTGAAGTAAATTGTTAAAATCTTTTGTCTTCTCACAATTATTCAAATCATGAACATTTTAGGAATAGAAATTAACTTGGTTGCTAGTGATGGTTGGTGGTTTTGGACTCTTCTGTTTTTGTTTATTTGGGTTTTTATTTTCTTTTACTTTTTGTGTGGAAAATAATTTTTTTGAACTTCATTGATACCCCTCCATATCCTTTTTCAGCTGAAATGTACATCTATTTTTAACATAAACTATCTTCCACCTTATAATACAACATTGGGTACAATGTTGGGTTTTAAGTGTTGGGGAGAGGGGTCATTCTGGTGTCATGTTGAATTCCACATTCTTGAACCTGAGTTTGTAGTTGTTTAAACAAATGGTCGAATTTTTTCATTTTTTTCAAAAAAATGGTTCAAAATTCCTTTAAAAAATTTCAAATTATTTCATCACATTATGGTCATTTGAGGTTCATTGGTTCTTCAGTTTTGTCTTTTCTGGTGGATAAGTGTTTTCTGGATGTTGAGAGTGACACTTAGTTAGAAACTGTTATGTATGAATGATTGCTGAGTGCAATTGTTCACTGTCTCTATGGATCTGTCGGTTTAGGAATTGAGGATAAGAGTATGAAATGATAAGTTTTATGGGATTATGATCATGACTTAGGGTAACATGATGTTCTCACTGGAACCCAGGTGACTCACATTTTTATTAAATAATATTCAATCACTTTAGGAAGTCAATCTGAATGATTATTATTTATGTCCTTTGTAACTAGAGTAAAGTGGGAAAATGGGATCCCAGAGTGAGTATTTGAGACAAGGTGCATTGGGTGTGTTTCTATGAATAAATAAAACCAATTTCAATCCTAATAATTTCTATGCATAGTGATCTGCACATGGAATATGGCTAGAAAAGATTAAAATAAAGTTCCCTTGTCAAAAATGAACTCATTAAGGTGAGAGGAATTTTGAACCTAGATAAAGAAGGGAGCAATTGACTTGGTTAATATTCATTTGAGTTGAATCAATAAAGTGATAAATTTAATAGACTTTATTTTTTGGAACTTGGGGGAAGGTGAAAATGGAAGGTGCCCTTGGTTAAGTTTTGAGTTCCACTTCATCTAACCTATCAACACTCCTTGAATTAGAACTTTAATTGGATGGTGATGTAGGATAGTTAATGAGTACACATATAAGGCATGACATACTTCACATTGTATGAATTTGTGAGGCTTTTGACTTCCCGTGAGTTTTTGAAGCTAGATAGGACAACATTTTTGAACACCTTTGAAAAACATGACTCATTGTTTGGTCCTGCTCATCTGGATATTAAAGTTTAACCATGCACATTTTGAGCTGAAACTCACTAAAAATCTATCTGTTTTAAATTCAAAGAAATGCATTTGTTTGAGGACAAACAAATCTTTAAGTGTGGGGGAGTTTGATTTGGCAGTGTTTTCACACTCTTTTCCACATCCTTTTCATATTTTTATTGACTTTTTTATATCAAAATGTTGTTTTTTATTAAATAATTTATAATTAATGTGATTTTGTACTTTTCTATGTAAAATAATCAATTTTAGTTTAAATCAATTTTTTTAATATTAATTATTGTCTTTTTAAATAATTCATAAATTAATTTAGTCTTGCAAATTAGACTTTTATTTGTTTATTCTTTAATTTTTATTCTAGTTAGTTTATTAATCCATTAATTAAATTAATTAATTCTATATTATTTAAATTGTAAATAAATAACTCAGTTTAGTTTTTAGCCTTTTGATAATTTAATTAGTTCTAAGAATTTAATTTTATTCAATTAATAAGTTTATTCTTTAAGTTAATGAATTATTTAGTTTATTAATTGGTTAAATAATTTAAGCAAGTAACAATATTATTTTAATTTGTTTTAAATTATTTTATTAAACCCAAATAAATTCATTCTTTTAAATAAAACACAATTAATTTTATTATTTAACCTTTATTTATTTATTTAGTTTTTAATTCAATTTAATTTGTTAATCGATTTTTAGTTTTATTTAAATTATTAATTTATTTAATATGTTCTTTTTATTTTGCAGGTACTCATGGTGGCACGTCTCACCATTTCCATCACGACGCCTCTGTTCCTGTCCCACCGTTTTAGCCTCACTGTGAGACCATGATTATCACTCACGGTGCCATCACTTTCTACCCACCGTGAACACACCAGATGGTGCCACCGTCTTCCCCACACACAATATTTCCTTACTGTCTCGCACTCACGGTCATGGTGAGACCATGAGACACAATTATAGTGACACTGTTTCATTCACGGTGCCACTACCACCTCTTCCACTGCTTTTTATTCACGGTGGCACCACCCCTGTCTTCCTCTCTCCCTCACGGTTCCTCACCTACAGTAGCTTCACGGTACCTCTGCCTCGTCCACTCCCTCACCGCTTCCTGCTATTCCTATCTCACTGTCTATTCCCACAAATAAAATTAGCAACACAACCATCACACAGAACCAACACACAAATCACAACTGCAGCATAACAACGAACCAACACCAGCAATCCACAACAACAACAAGATGAAAATAACATAAAATCAAGAGTGATTCTACACATAAAAAAAATCAACCCAATCACAGATGAATACTTCAATCAACAACGTTTCAACACCATGAACCTGAGATCACCATTCCCAAATCTGGAGCCGCATCACCAGTTCTCAACCGCCTCTTCCTCCCATCCCCTGATTGAAGCCGGCGCTTCCACCCAAATCACCTCCGCAGCATTGCACAAGCTCCTGCCAGCCACTTCTGAAGCAGTGCCACACCCCAGCTGCACCTTTCCTCACATCCACATCTCCACCACCGCTTCTCTATTCCGAAGTAGCCGCCAACAGCCTCCTCCCTGAAGCCCTGCTCCCTCTTCGTATCATCCCGCCTCCCCTGCCCTAAACCTCGCCGCACACCCCCTGCTTTCCCCTTTTTCTCGCCACCTCGCACCCGCACGAACCCCCCCTCTCCTCTTCTCTAATTTTCATTTTTTTTATTATTTTTATATTATATTATAACATATAATAACATATGTATATATATAATATATAATAATATTTATATTAACATATATAAAAAATATAACTAGTATACCATTAATAATAAATAATTGTGTACATTATTTTATATATTATATATCATATACAATTTAATGAGAATAATAATAGGTATATAATATTATATATATATAATTTATTATAATATACGTTATTATTATATTAATTGGTATATTATTAACTTAAAATAGTGATATTAATGTGTAGTGTATAAATTTATTTAGTTATACATAGCAGTTACTTTTTATTGGGCTCACGTGTGTTTGTTGTTGTTTCGCTGCAGGGGCGGGATGCACTCACTTGGAGTTCATTAAAAAGATCATGACGTGCACATAAAAGCACACCACGTGGATCTTCTGTTTCTAGGGAAGAAATTAGCTCGCCACACGCACATCTTTTTCATTCAGTTAGGAGAAAATTCTCCGGTGACAGGAGGTGGGAGGGGAAACACAGTGAAAGCCACACGTGGAGGCCAGGGAACTCCTCGGGGGGAGATTCTAGAGACTTCGATTGGGTGATGAAGGCGTAGGAGGCGGGGAGAGGCATTAATCAATCGAGCAGAGTAGGAGAATTTGAGGAGATCATTCGGGATAGAGGGAACTCGAGACAAAGCATCGAGGCTTTGATCGAGACTATGGGAAGCAGAGTAAGAGGTACATTGAGATTTTCCATCGCAAGTAGATTGGAGCACTAAGAGTTGTAGATCAAAGCATTTTCACACCTCGATTCCCAGGGCGGGACATTGAGCGCATTCCAGCATCACATCCACCATTGAGTAGCAGGAGTTGGAATGTTTGAGAGTAGTAGCAGGGAGTTTGAACATCTTAGTTTTTATTGTGCTCTGTTTTTCTACACTTATTTCAATATAAACTACATTGATTATTACTCTATTTTTACATTAAAACCAACCAATATATCCAGATAATTCCCTTCAGGGGAATAAGCTGGTTAATTTGATTTGTTTAGTCTCATTCATGCACCCCATCATTTAATTGGATTGTGTCTCTCATTGTTTACATATGAGTTTATTTTCAAAACAATAGGATCGAGTGAAAACTAATCTTGTTTGCACCATAATAAATACTATTTCAATTTGAGCAATTCATTGACAAGTGAGTTATAATCAAATGAGAGAGACACACCGAACTCAACTGACAGGTTGAGCTCGGTGACTTATGAATTATTTTCACCATTGGATGGAATGACTTTTACAGTCAAAGGACTATAAGAGATATTTAATCAAAAACTGACTAGAAGACAAATCTGGCCAGTTACTTCTAGTCAGATCCATATTTTCAAAACTCCAGTGCATGAACGAGGCTGATCAATATCGAATCGGCCAGTGGACTTTTCCCTTACTCATCTATTGGTGGTTTTCTCCCCAATTTCTCTTACTTCTCTGTCTACTCACTTTGCACTCACCATCTTACCCTCACTTCTTCACACACTAAATCTCATTCACTCCACTTCACCACCACCAATTGTTTTTTTCTTGTTTTCTTTTGCATGTGTGTTTTTGTTTAGTTTATTTTTTTTAGATCTCCAAACACAACATGAGGCCTCCCTGTGGTTCAACCCTATCTTTACACTATCCTAATTAGTAAGTAGGTTATAAATTTTAGTTTGTCGCCCATGCCCAATGATGCACAAGCATGTAGAGACTTTTCTAGAACTTCGAGGTGAATCTAGGATCACGATTAGATACAATAGATAGTGGTACACCATGAAGCCTTACCACTTCTTTGATGTAAATCCGTGCAAGTTGATCCAATGATATGTCCTCTTGAATCATGATAAAGTGAGATTTCTTTGTAAGACGATCCACAATGACTCATATAACATTGTTTTATCTAGATGTTCTTAGAAGTCCAATGAAAAAGTCCATGGTAATGTTGTCCCTCTTTCATGTTGGTATGGGTAGTGGTTACATCATCACCTTAGAATTTTTCCTTTCAACCTTCACTTGCTGATATACCAGGAACTTTTATGTATATTCAACAATCTTCCTTTTCATATTGTCCCACAAAAAGTTTTCACGGAGATCTCATTACAACTTTGTGCTCCCCAGGTGAATAAATATGGTTGAGCTATGTGCATCATTCAGAAGATCCTTCTTTATATCTAGATCAAATTGTACACATAATCAAGACCCACATCTAATAATTCTATCATTTTCAACCATAAAATCTGAGGATTTACCATTTTCGATAGCTTCCACCCTTTTCAGAATTTCCACATCCTTTCTTTGAGCATCCTTTATTTTCTCCAAGAGGGATGGTTGAGAAAACATTTTAGAAAAGATTGATGATTTTTGTCCCTTAACGATTCCCATGTCCATCCCCTGTAAATATAAAAATATTGGATCCTTCTCAATTATCATCAATGACAGAATTAATGGATACTTTCTACTTAGAGAATCTGCCACCTTTTTCGCTTTCCCAGGGTGGTAATTGATTGAGAAGTCATAATCCTTAATGAGTTCTATCCATCTTTGTTGGAACATATTAAGATATTTCTGTGTGAATATATATTTGAGGCTCTTGTGATCATTATATATCTCACACTTCTCCCCATAGAGATAATGCCCCCAGATTTTCAATGCAAAGATCACAGCCGCCAACTAAAGATCATGCGTGGGATAGTTTTGCTCATGGATTTTCAGCTGCCTGGAGGCATAGGCTAT
Source organism: Viscum album (assembly GCA_963277665.1). Lineage (NCBI taxonomy): Eukaryota > Viridiplantae > Streptophyta > Magnoliopsida > Santalales > Viscaceae > Viscum > Viscum album. The sequence continues at coordinate 508,063,144 of OY728141.1, read as the reverse complement.
CACTTTATCATTATTCATCAACACACAACCCATGACCTTCTTATAAGAATCACTAAATACCACAAAAAATTCTCCACTCATTGGTAATGTGAGCAAGGACACAATGATAAGCCTTCTTTTTAACTTCTTGGATCTCTCTTCGCATTCATCACTCCAAGAAAACTTTACTCCCTTTTGAGTTAGCTTGGTATGAGGGTTGGACAATCATGAGAAATTTCTCACAAATCGGTAATAATATCCAGCTAACCTCAAGAATCTACAGATATTCATTACCGATGTTGGCCTCGTCCATCCCTAAATTGTTTCTATCTTGGAGGGATCCACTGATATCCCATTTCTTATGATGATATAATCCATGAATGAGACCTCCTTCAACTAGAACTCACACTTGCAGTAATTTTCATAGAGATTATCCTTTCGCAAGGTCTCTAGTATAGTTCGTAGATGTTCCTCATTATCCTCTTGGGTTTTGGAGTATATTATAATATCATCTATAAAGATTACCACAAATATTTCGAGTTAATCTCTAAAGACTCTATTAATCAAGTCCATAAATATTTCTGGAGCATTAGTGAGTCCTAAAGGCATTACTATGAATTCATAGTGCCCGTATCTTGTATGAAAAGTAGTCTTGGGGATATCTTCCTTCTTCAACCTTACTTGATAATATCCCGACCGCAAGTCCACCTTAATGAAGTATTTCACTCCACGCAGTTGATCAAACAAGTCATCAATTCATGGTAGAGGATACTTGTTCTTTATCTTGATTTTTTTGAGTTCACGATAATCAATACAAAGGTGCATTGACCCATCAATATTCTTGACAAAGAGGACTGGTGCACCCCATAGTGAAGCACTTGGGCATATAAACCCTTTTTCCAGATTTTCTTATAGTTGTTTCTTCAGCTCCTCAAGCTCCACAACATCCATTATATATGGAATCTTGGATATTGGAAACACCCCAGGTATAAGGTCAATTGAGAATTCAATATCTCTTCTAGGAGGGAGAGTAGAAAATTCCTTAGGAAACACTTTAACGAATTCTCTCTCAATAGGCATGTCTTCAAAGATGTTTTATTCCTTGGACTCAATCATCTGAGCCAGATACATGTTCTCATAGGTCAGTAAAATCCATGCTTGAGATGATAGAACTAAAGAAGATTCATCCTCCTCCTTGTACTTGTACAGAATCGGGGGTCAATTCTCTACATGGAGAGTGATTTCCCTCTCATGGAAATTTATGTTGGCTCTAGATAAAGAAAGCCAATCCATGCCAAGAATTGCATCAAATTACACTAGAGGGAGTATGAAAAGGTTCTCCAGGAAGTTCAGTCCACAAATTATGAAAGGGTTGGAGTTATATTCATGTGATGCAATGATTCCCCCTCTATCGTACTCACCAACATCTTTACTTCCATGATTTGTGGTGGTGTTGAGATTGTTCTACTAAAAGTTCGGGATATAAAAGAATGTGAATAACCATAATAAAAAAGTAAGTTTTCTATTCTTGAAAGAATAACTATCATACCTATCACCAGCTCGTTGTCGGGGTTCACTTCGGCAGTAGTGATGGAAAAAGCACTCCCTTGGTGCCTTGGAGGTTGTTGGTTGCCTCTGAAAACCCATAACTTAGAGCACTGATTTGCCAAGTTCCCTAGTTCTTTGCAGTTGAAGCAATGAACAACGCATTGAGGTTCTAATGGAGAGTTCCTCTCCTCTGTCACAACTGCAGGTTTTTCTTGTCGGCAGTTAACAGCTTGGCGCCCTTCTCTTCCACACCTAAATAATTTATTCATCCCTTTAGGACATTTCCAGGGTACTTATTTACACACCTTTGGAAAGTGAGGTGCTGGATCTTCTTAGCACCATTGGATTTATCCATCGGACCATAAGAATTGAATTACACCTTATGATCCTTATCCCCATGATACCCTTGAGATTCACTGATCTCCATTTCGACATTGAGGGCACATCAGACAATTTTCTTATTGCTATCAAAGTCATGGATCGCCAGGGCTTTCTACAGGATAGGTTTTAGCCCACCAAAGAAGTGGTCAACCTTGCATTCTGGGGTAACAAAAAATAGAGAGGTGTATAGTTCAATCCTTGTGAAGTTTGCCTCATAACTCTGACAGATTCATGGTCTTTTTTCTTAAGGGCAAGGAAGCCCATTTCCATCTTAAGCCAGAGGGTGCAAGATTTTTTTTTAAAATCCTTCCATTTCAATGCATCAATCTCCTCATCAGGATTCATATTTTTTTTATCAATGTCCACCATTGATCACCTTAACCCTCCATACGATAAGTAGCCACGATAACCTTCTCTTGTTAGGAACATTGAAGGATGGAGAAGATCTTTTCAATGGAGTTGATCCATTGTTCGAAGATTGAGGGATCATGTGATCCATTAAAAGTAGGAGTCCTTTGTCTCATGAAGCTCTCAATATAAAATTGTTCTTTCTTGGGGGGGGGGGTTGAACGTTCCTCTTGACCCATGTTTCTATTCAAATCTTGAGTTAACTGAGAGAGTATCATGACAAAGTTTGCGATTCCTGCTTCCATCGGAATGGGATCTCATTAGAACAGTCATTGCATTGATCTTCACATCAGTTGTTAGTCTGAGTCCTCCTATTAATAGCCATTGGATGGAATAAAAGGAAAATTAGTGGTAACAAATAAAGGGTAATTCAAAGACAAAAATTAATGACTTATAAATTACTTTTATTTCTTTAACTTATGCATCTATAATCTTTAGTCTATGTTATCTATGATCTACTTTCTAACATGTATTCTTAGAGTCATTTTTTTTAAAATTCCCTTAATAATTGTTCATACTAAGCTTGTTAATTTACCAAAGAATATCCCCCATGAGTGTCTTAAACAATACTGCAGCAAGGCCCATTGTCATGTACTGGGATACCCGGGGTCATGCCCGAAACTGCTTGTCTGAGTTTTCATTCCAAGGTACATCTGTGCCAAAGCCGCCTCTACCTGCTCATATCTAGACAAGGATGTATTTTCTTGGTAAACCACTTACTCAATAGTCACCAAAATTTAGGGATGTTTTTATTATACTTAGTCTTATCCCTAAGGCTTTCACTAGGGTTTTCTAATCCCAATCCCAAAAATAACTCAACCTATCCTCTGATACCAACTATAACAACCCTAATTTTTATTACACACTTAGACATGATTTATTACATAAAATATTCACTTGATAAAACATAGAAGATCAAGAGGTATAGTGTATTTGGGGATTAGGAACCTTATATAAAAACTTAAAACATGAAACACAACATCTTTATTGAAAAATTATTTTACATGACCACTACATTCCCTCGTACTTATCATTGCATGGGATAACATGAGGACATGCATAAAAAAGGGTGAGCTATAAATCCCATCAAGGGAGTAAACAAGGCATAAAATGAAGAATAAAATACATGTTAGGAAATAGGAATATCAATGGAGCATAAAAGAACATGAACATAAAGGCATGATATAACATGATTCTTATAACATGGAATTGTGGTAACAACACTTAACATGGAATTAGCATGAGCCAAGGCTCATTGCACATGGAGCATGAGTAAACCCTCATTTCTAATGAATCGTGAGTAAACCCCCATTTCACTTGAATTATCATGAGTAAACACCAATTAAACATGACGTATCATGATACTATACTTTACCCAATGCATTGGAGAGCTATCAGGGCGCACCCTTCTTAAACATTTCATTTCATGCATAAGTGTGCCACATGGATCATACAACATGGAATCAATCATAATCATTTATTCCACGATAAAGGGATTTGGAATACATACATGGAGATTTATAACCAATAATTAAATGTTCATAAAGGTGAATACCCTTGATAGAAAAATGGGCATGGTATTCACTACATAATGACACTGGCTTGGAAAATCAGTGCAATTTCGGCAGCGTAACAACATGACGCAAGAAGTCATAAAAATGGATGATGAGAGAGAAAGGGTAGTCTCATCATATTTACACTAAATGGACAATAAGGGAAAAATATAGATAAATGTACCAACAAATGTAATGTAATTTAGATTCATAATACAAAATAATTGCTTGAATGTAAATGAGAATAGAGAATTTCCTTATGGAATTTCGGCATCGTAACTTGTGTACATGGGAGGAATTAATGAGCGATAAAGGGGTATCTCATCATTAAAAAATAAATAGTGCAGTATGTGGGAGGTGAGAAATCATACCCCAATATTTTTAAATGAAAATAATATGGTATAACAACTTAAATAAAATTGGAAAAAAATGAGAAAGGAAGAAATCCCTTACTTGGAAATGTGATCCCAAAAGCATGGGAGGGGCTTGAGAGAGGATTTTTGAGAGCTTATGCTGCCTTGGGAGGTTTCTAGAGAGAGTAGGGTAGGTCTTGGATGAACAAAAAAGGCTTTTAGTGAATAGGAAGTGGGATATTGGGTGGGTTTATATAGGAAAAGAGAGAGAATTCTTTATTATTTTGGTTTTAGTCACCACACATTAAACTAATCCAAAACACAAACCTACCCATGGTTTTTGACCATGTTTGTTGACAAAGGGTAGTGGAACACATTAATTTATAAGGAAAATGTCCTAAATTCTTAAAATAATAGGGTTTATTATGTGGAGGTGAGTCACATTCTCAAGGAAATCAATTTAAAAAGCTAAAATGTTTTATAAGTATTGAAGGGTCCACTAAAACAATGTAAAATAAATAAAACAAAACTAAAATAATAGTATTTTAATGGTAAAACATATATTGGACGAACATAATGATTATAGTATTTTATTACTTCACTATTGGGTCATTATGATGTTATAAAACACATTATATAATTAAACGGTATTTAATTTTTTACCCAAAAATTTAACTATCTTAGAAAATTAAGAAAAATTCACCACTGGATAATTTTGAAATCCTAATTCCAAAAATAATATTCATTTTATCTAAATAATTTTCTAAGTATTTTAATTTTTACTTTTAAAATAAAAATCGACATTTATCGAAAAATCATGGGTTTTGACAAAAACAACTTTCAAACCTTAATAAAAATTATAATTGCATTAATTAAATTATATGATCATTTATATTTAATAAAAAGTAATTTAATAATAATAATAATATTTTATTAAAATATTATTTAATTCAAAAATACATTAATTCATCAATATAGATTCCTTAGTTGAATATTAACTAAAAATACTATTTGTGCTTAAAAACACTATTTACAAAGTAACAATAATAAAATGAATATATATTCATTATTATATACAAAAATAATGCATAGAATCATAGTTCTAGGGTCTTGTTACATAACCCCTTATAAAACCCATATAAGACCGAAGGGAAAGGTGTGCGATGATGACAGACTTCTGGGGTGGCTCGGATAACATCGCTTGGGTGGTAATATCTATCAACTTCCACTTCTCTCATAGGAGACTCTGTTACAGCTTAACATGTTGAAGCTCATATTAGGTTCGGTAAAGAGAGAAGCCCAATGATTCCACCTTCTTTCCAAGCTCTGACAAATGGGATTCGTACGGAGTAAGTCTACTTTATAAGGCCATTGCTTCCTTTGTCTGAGTAAATTGGATTTGTTAAAGCCCTATATTTATACTAATCATGTCATCACTATTCAATTTCTATATTAGCAATGATTAAAATTCTTAACGGTATTTTTAAATCCAAAAACATAAAACCAAGGAAGTGCATACATTTTATATGATCATTATACATAATATGACATTTAATTTGATCAAGAGTGATTTTTATTAACAAAATTTTGGGTCGTTACAACGTAGGTGGATCAATGTGGATAGAAATGGTTATCATGAATCCGTGCAGTTTTATGTCATGCAGTAAGGACATTGGTCGGGCAGTTTAATGTCTTGCGGTAAGGACAAAAGGTGGGTGTAGTTTAATGTATTTCTTCTAGGATGAAAGGTTCTATGAAGTTTAACATATTGCTGCCATGATCATTTTTTACAGTTTAACATCATGTAACTAGGATGAGTGATGGGAGTTACACTGATGTGGATTCCCTTGTGATGAAATCTATGAAAATTATTTCTTTGAAAATATTTCATTGGTGGTTGGTGTGACATGCTCCCTCTCCATTGTGGTCAATGAGTAAGCCTCGTTGTGGTTGAACTTATTTATGATCTAAGTTCCCTACCATTTTTTACATATTTTGGGTCTTCTTGTATGGTATCATTGGGGTTTTGAGGAGAAACACAAATTCCTCTCGGAGGAATGAGCGGAGGCGAACCCTTTTATTAAAGGTTCACACAATATGATTCTAGTGGACTTCAAGGTTGTGTAGTGAGTTCAACCTGTTCTTGTCAATCTATTCCAATTAATCTAGTCATTTTTGAAATTTCTAATCCTTTTAGAGTTTTCCGTCGATGGATACTAGGAGTGAGGGCAGTTTGACCTCCATGGGTAACACTACCTTGGTTTCATACACTAGTGAGTATGGAGTTTTTTTGTGTAATAGTACACATAGTAGAAAGGTTGTCCCACAAAGTATGGATGAGTTTTTCTGACAAAAAATTCTATCCTTGTTCACCATCTTCTAGAGTATATTTTATAGTGTCTTACTAAAGGCCTCTATATATCCATTTTCTACTGTATAATAGCAAGATGAGTGATTTTAATTGATATTGTACTATGGGTACACCTTCTTAAATTCTGTAGAACAGACATCGGTGCCATTGTCTATCAATATTATGTGAGGGACCCTAAACCTAGTGATGATATAGGAATTTAAAATGTTTATTATATTATTTGTCATGAATTTCTTGAGTCATGTCACCTCATCCCATATGGAAAAGAAGTTGGTAGCAGTAAGTATGTACTTGAACTGCTTAGTTGTGGTTGGGGGATAGAGCCTCACAACATCAATCACCCAAATAGAAAATGGCCATGAATATTTAGCTTTATGTAACAATTCTCTAGGTTTATGGATGAAGTTTTCATGGATTTGGAATGCATGAAATTTCTTGGTGAATTCCACACAGTCCAGTATCATGGTTTTCTAGTAATATCCTAACCTCATGATCTTGTGGGAGAGCCTGATCCCATATTGATGGGAACTGCAAAATCCCACATGGAATTATTCCATAATGGAAGAAATATCTCATTTTCTATGCATATGAGGAGGATACAATCAAATCCATGCTTATAAAGGGTTTTCTTCTCATTTAGGATATCTTGTAGGGTAAAGTTCGCTTCACGGTGCCAAATCTATTCCCCTCCATCTCTATATATTGGGAGAGTCTCATTTTGCAGATAGATGATAATGGGAACCATCCATCTAAGGGTGATTATTGGTGTATCATGCTCTAGGGTGGTGATGAAATGATTTATCACATTCATATCATAGATGATGATTTTCAAGACCATTCTCTAATGTGTCATACAGAAGATTTCTTCTTCCTGATTAGGGATAGCCAAGATAGTGACCGCGTTGGCAAATGCATCGGTGTAAGAATTCTATGATTAGGGAACATGATGCAATATTGACTTAAAAGGGATTTCTTCCATTATTCCCCTGACCTAGCTTGTGAGAGGGGATAATTACTTCTTTTTGATGGTGTATTCTCCATTAACCTACTTTATCACTAACTCTGAATCTTCATTGATGTTTAAGAAGGCTATTTAAAACTATAGGTTTAATTCCAAGCCAGTGATGATGGATTGGTACTCTACCTCATTATTTGTGTAGCCTTCAGATAGTGAGAAAGTGTAGGGAAATACTTCTTTGTCTGGAGAGACAAATATGAATCCTAATCCAACCCGATTGAACTTTGGGTTTTCCATAATTGTTCAGATAGGACTTCGTGAGGCACCGTCAAAATATATATCCCATGTATGGGGAGTGTCATTGGAATAGAAGACCTATTCAACTGGAAGCTCGGTCTCTCACAACATATTTTTTAGGGTAGGATGTGCTGTAAGGAAACCAACCAGGGCTTGTCCTTTGACTAAATTATATGACAAAAAATGAATGTCATATTGTTGAAGAATAACCAACCATTGGGCCAAGTTCCCAGTCAGCATTAGATGACCAATGATGTACTTGAGCGGATTGATACAAGATACCAATTGGACTTCATGGTGCTTCAAGTAATACCTTAGCTTTGGAATTGTGAAGATTAGTGTAAGGAAGTTCTTCTTGACATTAGAGAATTAGGCCTCAGTTCCTAGCATAGGCTAGATGAGGTAATAGAGACTATTCTAACTTCCCACATCATTCATTTGTGTGAGGAGGGAACCCTATGAGCATTCCATAGTAGCCACATATAATATGAGCGACCTCTATTACACCAGATGCATCAGGATGAGTGGTTACAATAGGTACAACTTGATTCTTTTGAAATATTTTTGGTATCCATCGTTCTATTAGTAGGTTATTCCCTTCTTCATTATCCTAGTGAAGTGAGAGATTTTCCGGATAGGTTGGAAATGAACTATCAAATGTAAGCAAGGTTCCCTTGGATACCCTTAAATTATTTGAGATTTATGGGAGGTTATATTTCTAATATACCACTAGTATTCTCTGGGACAACCACAATTCCACAATAGAATACCATAAAGCCAAGGAATTTCCCTAATATTTCCCCGAAAGAACATTTCAATGGATTCATCTTCAGACTGTGCTATCGTATCTTGTTGAAAATTGATTAAAGGTTAATGAAGTGATCGCATATGTATCAATATTTAACCAACAGGTCGTCGACATAACATTCAAGTATCTTTCCTAGGAACAACTTAAAGATATGGCAAATTGCACATTGATATGTGGAGCCGTCATTATTCAAACCAAAGTGGATGATGGGATAGAAAAAGATCCCCTAAGGCACACTGAATGTTGTGTATTCTTAATCTTTGGGGTCAATATTTATCTAATTGTAACCTGAGTAACCATCCAGGAATGAAAGGTCTTGGAAACTAGAAGTTTCATTAATCAAGAGTCCTGTGATCGACAATAGGAAATCATCATTTGGGAAATTCCGATTAAGGTCCCTAAAATAAATGTAGATTCTAAACTTCCCATTCTTCTTCTTGATAGAAATGTTGTTGGAAATTCATATATTGTATTTCAATTCTCAATTTTTTTGGCTTTGATCAACTTGTCTACCTCTATATCTATATTGGTGGCATGATAGGGATGCGTCCTCCTGGATTCCTGCTTGAAGCCTCGATGCTCATCTGGTAACCCGAGGTGGTGCGTAGCCACCACTGGGTTCAGTCTAAGAATTTTCTTGTAGTTCCATGTGAACACATATCGATGTTTCTTAAGAAATGCGATGTAAATATCTTTCTCTTCGAGGGGCATGGTGGTACAAATCAGTGTAGGTTTTGGGTCTTCCTCTATTCCCAGATTTATTTGCCTGAGTTCATCAATGGTGGCAAAGACACCTTCCTCGAATGATGGAGGAGTATTGCAAGGGCTATCCTTATCTTCTTCCATATCAGAATCCATGTAAATATTTTCAAATGAAGATATAAATCTGGGGACCCCACTATCATTATTAAGGTGATAGAGTCCATGAGAAGATATATTGTCATCCCTTATTGACTAAGTCATTGCAGAGAGATGTTGGGGCTGATAGTCTTCGATGCTGTCACTGGGGAAAGGAAGGGATTGGACCTATAGGATTATATCTATGACCTTGAACAGGTTTATGGGGAGTACATAGTCACCATTGATCTTACTCTAGGGATTTATAGGGGTTTTCCCCAACCCATTGGGAGTTACAACCTATACATCATCATCCTCATAGGGGTTTGCCTCCATTTTTACAGAAATATGCTTCAATATATGTGGCCCTGCAAGACTTCAAGGGAGCACTGTCACCATGTATTATTCAAAATTTTCAATTAACGAGATAATTCAGAAATTGATGGAATGTTGAAGGTATATACAGGTGGATATAGAGCCAAAGCCTTCCGAGAAAGACATTATAAATGGTGTTTTGCTGGATTACCATAAACTCACTGTCTGATGTAAGATCCTTAAACCAGTCTTTGATCTTGATCTTCCTAAGAGTTCTTTTATTACGTTTTCATACCCTTGGATGGTTAGCTTAGTGGGAGAAAAATCCCCTTTTCTATATCCCAAATTTTGTAAGGTTCAAACTGGGATAAGAATGATCCCAAAACCATTATCAATTAGATCCCTTTGGATGTTGACATTATTGAGTCCGCTTGAGACATATAGGGGTCTAATGTGTCCTTGAAGGTCCTCTTTAGGATCTGGATTAGTGAATGAGATGGTGATGTGAAAATTTCATTCCATGGTCTCCACTCGATATACTTCGGTTGAAGAGACTTATATCTCGAACTCTTGTGGGCTCTGTAGGGCTTCAATAAGTGCCTACCCGAGTTCTTTTGAAATATGGAGAACATCAAGGACTGAGATATTGGCTGGGACTAGCACCATCTATTTTATAACATTGTACTTTGGTGTCGTAGGGCATCACTTCCTAATATGGGGTTTCTCTTAGATGTGTGGATGAGGAGATGAGGAATTTAGGGTGTACGAACCCAGTGCTTGTGCAGGGGTTGTGGGAGAATCTGCTACTAGCAGAAGAGGTCGTCCTGGACTTCTCATTTTCCTAGAATGATTGTACTTAGCCCCTTCTAGGTGGTCAAGCAAGCTAATCTGATGAAGATAGATTCTAGAGGGCTTTAAGAAGCCTCCTACCCTTTCTAGGCTTGTTGGAGTGCTTTACTATGAGTCTCAGGTACTTATGTATTTTCCATAGGGAAATGCACAGAATGTTGGGTATGAACATGCTCTTACTATCCTCTATATCCTTAGTTCCAATGCATGATACCTCCCATTCCCTAGCTATGTTCAGGAAACTCATTCTCTAGGGAAAACTCATCATTTGAGAAGGGGTCTAATAAGTGTATCATATTTATAAAACCAAATATAAGTTCTTTTTCTGATGAGGGTTCTATTTTTTGGGGTGATTCCCATGTTTTAAATTATTTAGGGAAGAAATTGGTGAGAGTTAAGGCCCTCCTTGGAAGAGAATATGACTCTTCCTTCTATATCTCTTCTTACTTCTGGTGGCCACACCCACATTTGGGAGGCACATTTGTTGTCTCCTTCTTGGGTTGTGGAGCTATTGCGAGATGGTGAAACTATGATCTCAGCGTGGCATGGGCTTGATCAACCATCTTTTAAGTCATCCATTTTTTTGAATAATTTCACGAGTATGGTAGAAAATTTATTCTAATTGTCATCTTCTTCTGGCTGGATAATATTTATTCAAGACACCTACTCTGGGGATTTATCTAGAACTACTTTCCCAGAATCAATCATAACTTAATGGATGTTATTGAAGATGAATAAGTTCTTGATAATATGACCCAAACTTCTATATAAAGAGAAGTAATCAGGATGGTCGGTGAAGTTGACCTCATCAGGCTTCCTAGGTTGTGGGCGCATGAGTAGGTTATTGTTCATGGATACCAATAAATAACCATGAACTGGTTCATTATGAAAGGATTACACATTATTCATCCATTCTTCAAATCCTGGATGACCTTGATTTCTCTAGGATTATGCTCGAGGGTGATTCTATAGTTTTCACCGCTCGACAAAAGATACTAGATAGCTCAGGGCCTTCCTAGGTATTCAGACAAGCACCGTGTAACATCCCAAGTAAATAAAGAATAAATCATTTTCATATTTATTAATATTTGCTAATTAAATATTAATTTTAATTTAAAGGGGTTGCTATGTTCGATAGCGTACCCGATACGCAACAATGAGTTTCTTTGAAATCTTATGTTGCACACTAGTAATATAATAATATTTTTTTTAAATGATAGTTAACACATAGCCATTGTATTGGCGGTAATGAATAGAAATAACTAAAATATTATTATATGTGTTTTTTAAATGTTTTTACATTTATCCAATAAAATATAAAGGCTTAAAATAAGAAAAGAATTCAATTTTAAGCATAAATACTCTAATATTCACTAAAAGGTCGAACTATCGCCTTTTGATGAAGAACCCTATTTAAATATAGTTTTGGTCACTCTTATACATTCTATTGGAACAAATAAATCTCTTCTTTAGAATCGGGACATCAAAATTTACTTTGTGTAATTTTTTGGTATTTTTCCGATAAAGTTCATTTTTTAATGAATAGTGAAAAATGTTGTATTTTAATTCAAAACATCTTTTTAATATAATTTGTTTATATGATTATATTATATTTTGAGTTGGTTTTAAAGTTAAATTAGAATATATTTTTACCATTTAATCCAATGGTGGTCATTGGAATTAATTTCACTTTGAATTTGGACTTAAACTGGTGTCAATCTTTTGATATATACTGTTTCTTAAAAACACGCTGTTTGTTTTGACTATGGGAATTAATTATTAAATTAATTAATGAAACTTATATGGTTTGAATTTTGTAAAATATACATCATTTTTTAATTTGGAATATCAAATATAGCTTAGGGTGAATTTTTGTTATTTTTCTGAAAAACATCAATTTTTGATGAATAGAGAAACCACTAAGTGGTAGTTAAAAAACTGATTTTTTTGTTTAAATGAAACTTTACCACTTCTGTGGTTTGATTTTCAAAATTCTGGCATACATGGTTGTCATTAGGAAGTAATATGTGGTTCAATGTGAATAAAATAATTTTTGGTGAATAGTAACTTTTAAGTTTATTAATCGCGATTAGAGGTAATTAGTGTAATTTAAGAAAAAAATAATCTTATAATAATATGAAATTACCTTGAAAAATGTCCTACCCTTATTGGATGTGTCATGGATGACCAAGAAAATCCATGGGTCAACTTGGGGACTCCATGGAGCCACATTGGTTGGAAAATGACATTAATAACTTTTTATTTAAACTTAAAATAAAATTGTCACAAACATGTATTGTTTTGCTAAAACAATTTTTACATGGGGTTATACAAGTCATAATTTTGAATATAAATATTAATTGGAAATATAAAAATACTTCCTACATCATGATATTTTTTTTATAATTTTTAGACATTAAATAAATTAAATTATTTATGACACCATGATGATGCAGCGATTACCTCATTATTTAACGATTTAAATAAAATGAAACGATAATGTAAAATACAAAACCTACACTTGTCAAAAACGTATTGTATGTGTGGATTTAGAACACTTATCACCTTATCCTCTAAATTTATAATTGTGGGACCTTTTTTATCCGAAAATAATTTTATAATAAAGTATCTTTTCTTAACATTCCAAGAGTGCCCCTCCTCTCCTCTTATAAATGGCCCCCACCTTTACCTCCTTACCCACACATCTCAAGCCTTTGGTTCGGCCAATATCTACTCATTTTATCTCTCAACATCCCTCTCCTAATCTTAGAAGCCTTACCGTGGGTAGAAATCTCTTCAAGGAACCCTTTTAGTTCAAACCAAGAAGAGTTACCCGATTTTAAGGTAATGTCTTCACTTGTGTTCTTTTGTTTTATTTTGCTTCTCCAACCCTATAAACTCTTTTTATTCCTTTATTTTGTAACAACACCAGTATAATAAATATACTAGGATGTTGTTATGATAAGGATTCGAGATACACTTACACAAACCTCCGTCTAATGGTTGAAGAACATACTGTTTCTGTGGTTGGCGAATTTCTGCCTCACGAAACGATGATTGTTCAATCTTCTTTTAACACCTTTAGTGGTGGCCATTAAGATTTCACTATATTTATATATGATATATATTATGTTTATGTTTTCTTTATGCTTCTGTATTTTTCATTTGTGGTATACCTTTATGGTTTCCATTATGGGTAAACACGATAATTTCATTTTAGGAAGTGCGGACTACCGCCCCCTCAAAGTGATTTGATTCGTTAATGCCATACGTGGGACGTATAAAGGATGGAGTTAATGATATTATATATGATATTATACTGAAATTATAATATACATTTATATAATTATGATTTAACTCCATTAAATATGAAATAGAAATGAAAGTAGCGTTCATGCGTACGTACAACTTATTGTCTCCATAAACGGTGCATTTCATTTCTTACCTCTAAATGTTATATACTATTATAAATACTTGTATATTCTTGATATATATGATATATATGATATCAAAATCATGAATATCATTCTGGATATAATGAACCTTTGACCACATGAACAACATGTAATTGTAAGAAGTCCACTTTCGACTTAAGAACCAAATATCGACAAAACAAACATTATTAACTTAAATGATTACATAATGTTTATAACATGTAAATAAGTGATATAAAAGGAATAATAAGCTTGAAAAAGGTTCTTAAGCAAGTATAAATTAACTTCAATTTATTATTCAGGAGTTTAAAGAGCAATCGAGTCACGTCGGACATGAGGTAAGGGACTTCGTCTCAATCTCCTTTAATTGAGGCATATTTTGTTTTGTACACAACTTTCCTTTATACGGTGTATAAAACCCTTTGAATTTTACTTTTATTCAAAAGGAATATTTTTATACAAAGCTTTTTTACTAAATGAAAAAATGGAATGTCTTTTTGTCATACGTATGCGGCAACAACGACTTCTCCGCCGCCGTGACCATTATTTGAGTTTCAGATTCCTCTACAAGCCATAACGTTTTTTTAAATGAAAAATAAATACCAAGTTTTACTTTTATTTTATTTTGGTATTGAAAATGGTTTTTATAATGGTTTTTTATGTCAATATATTTAAGTGATATATTGTGATCGAAATGTGGAAATTTTTTCCTTCCATTATATTTGTTTTATGTCTTATGATTTTATAATGGTACTTGGACATTTGACGGGTTGTTACGTGATAAACCATATGACGGGTGGTGCCGTGAATACCGAGATGGGTGGTTACGTTATAACCTCCAATGCATTGGGTATGGAAGTTGTCTGTATGGCTATTCCGTTAAGTTATATGTGTGGAAGTCGACCGTATGGTTATTACATTTAATTATGTTTATGTCCCAAGTTAACTTTATATGTTATGTGTTCTTTATATGGGTTTTATGGTAATCTTTTGGTTACAAAAGGGTTAGTAATGATCTTTTATTGAGTGAAGAGTTTTTACTACTTTATAAAGGTGGAAAGTATTACTTTGATAAAGTATACATGGTTTACTTGTTGTTTTGAAAAACTTACAGTTTTCATTCTTTGTGTATCCCTTACTGAGATTTTTATGCTCACACCAAGTTTTTGAAATGTTTTTCACAGGACTTAATGTGGAATAGGTTCAAGGATGGGATCAAGGGAAAGTCATGCTATCTTAATCATGGAACTAGACATGACTTTTTTTTTCAAGAGTTCATGTTTTGTAAAATAAGGAAACTATGTAGAAGTGTCTACTTTGTAAACTTTTGAGATGTAATAGTTATGTCCTAATTCTCTAAAACTCTAAACCTGAAAATATCCTCAATGTGAATTATTCATTTAATTCAATATTAAGTAATGTTTAAGGATGAGGCCTTATAGTTGGTATCAAAGGTCAGTTTAGACAACTTTAGGAGTTAGAAAATTGGAAAATTATATGTTAATTTATGATATGATTGAAATGATATAGAATTTAAAGATTACCATGTTGCTTAACCTAAGATATTTCTGTGTTCAGAATGGTTTTCCGCAGAGGAAACAAAGCAGCTATGTTGGGACGACATCAGGAGGAAGACAACCTTCCAAATCAGCAACCTGAGATGGTCGGAATTGTAACTGAACAGTTTGTTGCAGTGATGGCACATTTGACTCATGCTATAAATGGTGGTGGTATCCATGCATGAGATCAGCCAGATCAACCACAGAAGAACATGTCAGTGGTGGAACATTTCATGAGGCAACATCCCCCATCATCCAGAGGATCATTTGGCCCCGTTCTAGCTGAAGGGTGGATTAAAGCACTGGAGAATATTTTTGATATCATGGGGTGTTCAGAACATTAAAAGGTCAGTCTTGTTGTTTACCGTTTTGAAGGTGAAGCTGATCAATGGTGGTCGATGTTGAAAAATATCCGGGATAGTGATGATATTGATGATCTTCACTGGGAAGAATTCAAAGGTATGTTTCTTGAGAAATATTTTCCTAATGTGGTTCATCTTAGGATGGAAAAACAATTCTTAGAATTGAGGTAGGAGGATGACTCAGTGGCTGCTTATGAAGCAAAGTTCACTCGACTGGCAAGGTATGCTCCAAATTTCATAAGAGATCTTGATAGTAAAATCAACCGTTTTTACTTAGGGTTAAAGAAAAAGTAATGAAGGGCTTTAGCTTCTCATGATTTCAAAAGTTATGAAAAACTTGTTTGATGTGCGGAGAAGGTGGAAATGGAGTTTGTCGATGATCAAGTGTTCTTTGACAATCAACAGAATAAGAGGTCCAGTTGGAAGGAAAAAGGGACGAATTCAGCAAAGAAGCAAGGAGGTAAGAAAAACAAATATCCATCCTTTGAGAAGTGTGGTAAAATGCATCCTGGAGAATGTTTATCCAAGTCTGGAAAGTGCTTTCAGTATGGTAAGTCTGGTCATATTGCTCGTAACTGTAAGGAAGATGATCAAGAAGGCAATGAAAAGCCATCAGTAAGATGTTTTAAGTGTAATGAAATGGGTCATTATGCAAATGAGTGTCTAACGAAGAACTCAACTGGGGGAAAGCAGCCAGACTACAAGCAGAAAGGTGTGGTGAAATCCTTTGTAACTACTTCAACAGATGTTGGGCCATCGAATGAAGTAGTATCAGGTACACTGTTTATTTTTTCAGATTATGCCAATGTGTTGTTTGATTCAGGGTCTACACATTCTTTCATTTCTGAGAAGTTTTCTAGTAAATTGGAAATTCCATCTCAAGATATGAATCCTGAACTTATAGTAAAAACACCCGGAGGGAAATTTGAGATAAAAAGAAATTATAAGAACCTCTTGTGTGCGGAAAGAATCTACCTGAAAACCTTAATGTTTTTCCTCTAGTAGAGTTTGATGTTATTTTGGGCATGGATTGGATTTATGTTTATGATGATAAGATTGAATGTAGAGATAAAATGGTTTCTTTTCAGAAAGAGTTTCAGTTTGTGTACAAGAATGAACCCTTGCTTTTGATAACATATCAAGAATTTGAGAAACTAGTCAAAGATGGAAATGAATATTACCTTGAACATGTTGTTGAAAATAAAGGAACTATTCTAATTAATGATGTTCCAGTGGTAAATGAGTATCTTGATGTTTTTCCTGATGAGTTTCCTGGTATTATTCATGATCGAGAAGTTGAATTTACTGTTGACTTAGTTCTTGATTCTAAGACAATTTCAGAACCCCCTTATCTAATGGCTCAAGTTGAACTTTTAGAGTTAAATAAACAATTGTAGGAGTTATTAGATAAAGGATTCATTCGACCTACCACATCACAATGGGGTGCTCTTATCTTGTTTGTTAAAAAGAAATATGGTTCAATGAGACTTTTCATTGATTATAGAGCCTTGAATAACATTACTATTAAGAACAAGTATCCTTTGCCTCATATCGATGATTTGTTTGATCAGCTGCAGGGAGCTCAGTATTTTTCGAAGATTGACTTGAGGTCGGGGTACCATCAGTTGAAATTAAAATAAGAAGACGTACCATAGACTGCATTCCGTACTAGATATGGCCATTATGAATTTGTAGTTTTTCCTTTTGGGTTAACCAATGCACCTGCTGTATTCATAGACCTTATGAATAGAATTTTCCATGAGTTATTGGATAAGTTTGTGGTTGTTTTGATTGATGATATTTTGGTGTTTTCTAAAAGTAAAGAGGAGAATGAAATTCATTTATGGGTTATCTTTCAAACCTTAAAAGAAAAGAAACTATATGGAAAATTCAGCAAGTGTGAGTTTTGGTTACAAAAAATTTCTTTCCTTGGTCACATTGTTTCAAAAAATGGAATAACTATTGATCCTGCTAAAACAGAAGTTGTTGAATAATGGCCAAGACCCACAAATGTAATCGAGATCCGTAGTTTTCTTGGTTTGGAAGGTTACTACTGAAGGTTTGTTGAAATTTTTTCACTGTTATCTAGTCCAATGA
Source organism: Viscum album (assembly GCA_963277665.1). NCBI lineage: Eukaryota > Viridiplantae > Streptophyta > Magnoliopsida > Santalales > Viscaceae > Viscum > Viscum album. The sequence continues at coordinate 508,045,035 of OY728141.1, read as the reverse complement.
CTAAGCTGACTCGGAAAGGTGTTAAGTTTATCTGGACAAAAGAATGTGATGATTGTTTTCAGGAGTTGAAAAGAAGATTGGTGAATGCTCTAGTTTTGGCACTTCCTTCTAGGAATGGTGAGTTTGTTATCTACAGTGATGATTCATTGAAAGGACTTGGTTACTTTCTAATGCAAAATGATTAATTAATTGCTTATGCTTCACGTCAGTTTAAAATTCATGAGGTAAATTACCCTACACATGATTTGGAATTAGCTGTTGTTGTTTTTACTTTAAAAATTTGGAGACATCATTTGTATAGAGTAAAGTGTGAAATATATACTGATCACAAAATTTTAAAGTATATATTCAGTCAGAAAGAATTGAACACGAGACAGAGGAGATTTCTGTAATTAATCAAGGATTACGATTTTACAATTCATTACCATCCGGGAAAAGCAAATAAAGTGTCTGATGCTTTGAGTCAAAAAAGTAATGCTTCATTAACCATGCTACGTTTGGAACGAGATCCTTTGGGTTTTGATTTGATGAACTTTGGCATGGAAGTTGTTTGTGTAGAAAGTTCTTCTATTTTGTTTCAGGTGTCAGTGAGATCATCTCTATTAGACAGAATTAAGCAAGCACAGAAGAAAGACAATGGATTGCAGAAAAAGGTAGAGCTGGTTCAGAAGGGTAAGTTGCCTGAATTTAACCTTGATAATGATTGTGTTTTGAGGTTTGGGAAGAGATTATGTGTTCCTTGTGATTCATAGTTAAAGGGTGAGTTGTTATGTGAGGCTCATAGTTCCCCGTTTTCAGTTCATCCTGGCAGTACTAAGATGTACATAGATCTGCGGGAGTATTACTGGTGGGATGTAATGAAAAGAGATATTTCCGATTTTACTGTGAAGTGTTTGACTTGTCAGTATGTTAAAGCAGAGTGGTAGTTACCGAAAGGGATGCTGCAGTCATTACCGGTGCGAGAGTGGAAATGGGAAAATGTATCCATGGACTTTGTTGTGGCATTACTGAGGACATCTCGAGGTAATAATGCAATCTGGGTTATTGTTGATCGATTGACTAAATCTGCCCATTTCCTTCCTATTCGAGATACTTTGTCTCTAGATCAACTTGCTCGGTTGTATCTTAAAGATATAGTCAGGTTGCATGGAGTTCCCCTCTCCATTGTATCTGATCCTGATCCCAGGTTTACTTCTAACTTTTTGAAAGGCCTTCAAAAGTCGTTGGGTACTGAATTAAATTTTAGTACAGCTTTTCATCCACAATCAGATGGGCAGTCAGAATGAAAAATTCAGACATTGGAGGATATGCTATGTGATTTCTCTATAGATTATCAGGGAAGTTGGGACCAACATATTTCTTTGGTTGAGTTTTCATATAATAACAGTTTTCATTCCAGTATAAATATGTCTCCGTATGAAGCATTATATGGAAGCGGTGTCGAACTCCGGATTTTTGGGATAAAGTAGGTGAAAGGAAGCTAATGGGACCAGAATTGGTAGAAGAGATGGCAGAAAAAGTTTATTTGATTCAAAAACACATGAGAACAGCTTAGAGAAAACAGAAAAACTATGTGGATAACAGGAGGAAGGATCTATCTTTTGAGGTAGGTGATCGTGTTTTCCTCAAAGGTTCACCATGGAAAAGTGTGATGCGATTTGGTAAGAAAGGAAAGTTGAGTCCAAGGTTCATTGGACCATATGAAATTCTGGAGAAAGTTGGATCAGTTGCTTACTGAGTGGCTTTACCTCTGAGTTTATCTCAGGTACACAATGTTTTTCATATTTCGATGTTGAGAAAGTATATTCCAGATCCATCTCATGTTTTGAGCCCAGAGGTTGTTCAGTTGGAAGAGAATCTATCTTATGAAGAACAACTAGTCCAGATTCTTGACCATAGAGATAAAGTGTTGCATAATAAGGTAATTCACCAGGTAAATGTTTTATGGAAAAACCATATGGTTGAAGAGGCAATATGGGAATCTGAAAATGCTATGAGGGATAAATACCCCCACTTATTTTGATAAGTGAATTAAATTGCGAGGACGCAATTCCCAAAAGGGGGGAAGGATGTAACATCCCAGGTAAATAAAGAATAAAGCATTTTCATATTTATTAATATTTGCGAATTAAATATTAATTTTACTTTAAAGGGGTTTCTATGTTCGATAGCGTACCCGATACACAACAATGAGTTTCTTTGAAATCTTACATTGCACACTAGTAATATAGTAATTTTTTTAAATAGTAGTTAACACGTAGCCGTTGTATTGGCAGGAATGAATATAAATAACTAAAATATGATTATATATGTTTTTTAAATGTTTTTACATTTATCCAATAAAATATAAAGGCTTAAAATAAGAAAAGAATTCAATTTTAGGCATAGATACTCTAATATTCACTAAAAGGTCGAACTCTCACCTTTTGATGGCGAACCCTCTTTAAATATAGTTTTGGTCACTCTTATAAATTCTGTTGGACCAAATAAAACTCTTCCTTAGAATCAGGACATCAAAATTTACTTTGTGTAAATTTTTGGTATTTTTCCGATAAAGTTCATTTTTTTAATGAATAGTGAAAAATGTTGTATTTTAATTCAAAAAATCTTTTTACTATAATTTTTTATATGATTAGATTATATTTTGAATTTGTTTTAAAGTGAAATTAGAATATATTTTTACCATTTAATCCAATTATGGTTATTGGAATTAATTTCACTTTGAATTTGGACTTAAACTGGTGTCAATCTTTTGATATATATTGTTTCTTAAAAACACATTGTTTGTTTTGAGAGCGGGAATTAATTATTATATCAATTAATGAAACTTATATGTTTTGAATTTTGTAAAATAGAAATCATTTTTAAATTTGGAATATCAAATATAGATTAGGGTGAAATTTTGTTATTTTTCTGAAAAACATCAATTTTTGATTAATAGTGAAACCACTAAGTGGCAGTTAAAAAACTAATTTTTTTTTTGTTTAAATGAAACTTTACCACTTCTGTGATTTGATTTTCAAAATTCCGACATACATAGTTGTCATTAGGAAGTAAAATGTGGTTCAATGGGATTAAATTTTTTTTGGTGAATAGTAACTTTTAAGTTTATTAATCGCGATTAGAGGTAATTAGTGTAATTTAAGGAAAAAATAATGTTATAATAATATGAAATTACCTTGAAACATGTCCTACCCTTATTGGATATGTCATGTCTGACCAAGACAATCCATGGGTCAACTTGGGGACCCCATGGAGCCACTTTGGTAGGAAAATGACATTAATAACTTTTTATTTGAACTTAAAATAAAATTGTCACAAACATGTATTGTTTTGCTAAAACAATTTTTACATGGGGTTATAAAAGTCATAATTTTGACTATAAATATTCATTGGAAATATAAAAGGATTTCCTACATCAAGATATTTTTTTTATAATTTTTAGACATTAAATAAATTAAATTATTTATGACACCATGATGATGCAGCGATTTACTCATTATTTAACGATTTAAATAAAATGAAACGATAATGTAAAATATAAGACCAAAACTTGTCAAAAACCTATTGGATGGGTGGATTTCAAACCCTTATCACCTTATCCTCGAAATATATAATTTTGGGACCTTTTTTATCCGAAAATCATTTTATAATAAAGTATCTTTTCTTAACTTTCCAAGAGTTCCCCTCCTCTCCTCTTATAAAAGTCCCCCACCTCTACCTCCTAACCCACACCTCTAAAGCCTTTGGTTCGGACAAGATCTGATTATTTTATCTCTCCACATCCCTCTAATCATCCTATAAGCCTTACCGTGGGCAGAAATCTCTTCAAGGAACCCTTTTGGTTCAAACCAAGAAGAGTTACCCAATTTTAAGGTAATGTATTCACTTGTGTTCTTTTGTTTTATTTTGCTTCTCCAACCCTCTAAACTCTTTTTATTCCTTTATTTTGTAACAAAACCAGTATAATAAATATACTAGGATGTTTTTATGAGAAGGATTCGAGCTACAATTACACACACCTCCGTATAATGTTTAAATAACATACTGTTTCTGTGGTTGGAGAATTTCTACCTCACGAAACGATGATTGTTCAATCATCTTTTAACACCTTTAATGGTGGCCATTAAGATGTCACACTATTTATATATGATATATATTATGTTTATGTTTTCTTTATACTTCTGTATTTTTCATTTGTGGTATACCTTTATGGTTTCTATTATGGGTAAACACGATAATTTCATTTTAGGAAGTGCGGACTACTGCCCCCTCAAAGTGATTTGATTCGTTAATGCCATATGTGGGACATATAAAGGATGGATTTAATGATATTATATATGATATTATACTGAAATTATAATATACCTTTATATCATTATGATTTTACTCCATTAAATATGAAATAGAAATGAAAGTAGCGTTCATGCGTACGTACGACTTACCGTCTCCATGAACGGTGCATTTCATTTCTTACCTCTAAATGTTATATACTATTATAAATACTTGTGTATTCTCGATATATATGATATATATGATATACAAATCATGAATATAATTCTGGATATAATGAACCTTTGACCACATGAACAACATGTAATTTTAAGAAGTCCACTTTCGACTTAAGAACCAAATATCGACAAAACAAACATTATTAACTTAAATGATTACATAATGTTAATAACATGGATATAAGTGATATAAAAAGAATAATAATCTTGAAAAAGGTTCTTGAGAAAGTATAAATTAACTTCAGTTTATTATTCAGGAGATTAAAGAGCAATCAAGTCACGTCGGACACGAGGTAAGGGACTTCGTCTCAATATCCTTTCATTGAGGCATATTTTGTTTTATAAACAACTTTCCTTTATACGGTGTATAAACCCCTTTGAATTTTACTTTTATTCAAAAGGAATCTTTTTATACGAAGAATTTTTACGAAACGACAAAAGGGAATGTCTTTTTGTCGTACGTATGTGGCGACAACGACTTCTCCGCCGCCGTGACCATTATTTTAGTTTCGGATTCCTCTACAAGCCATAACGTTTTTAATGAAAAATAAATACCAAGTTTTACTTTTCTTTTATTTTGGTATTTAAAATGGTTTTTATAATGGATTTGTTATGTCAATATATTTAAGTGATATATTGTGATCGAAATGTGGAAATGTTTTCCTTCCATTATATTTGTTTTATGTCTTATGATTTTATAATGGTACTTGGACATTTGACGGGTTGTTATGTGATAAACCATATGACGGGTGGTTCCGTGAATACCAGGACGGGTGGTTACGTTATAACCTCCAATGCATTGGGTATGGAAGTCGGCCGTATGGCTATTCCATTCAGTGATATGTGTGGAAGTCGACCATATGGTTATTCCATTTAAGTATGTTTATGTCCCAAGTTACCTTTATATGTTATGTGTTCTTTATATGGGTTTTATGGTAATCTTTTGGTTACAAAAGGGTAAGTAATGATCTTTTATTCAATGAAGAGTTTTTACTACTTCATAAAGGTGAAAAGTATTACTTTGATAAAGTATACATGGTTTACTTGTTGTTTTGAAAAACTTATAGTTTTCATTCTTTGTGTATCCCTTACTGAGCTTTTTATGCTCACCCCAAGTTTTTTGAAATGTTTTTTACAGGACTTAATGTAGAATAGGGTCAAGGATGGGATCAAGGGAAATTCATGCTATCTTAAACATGGAACTAGACATGAATCTTTTTTTTCAAGATTTCATGTTTTGTAAAAACAGGAAACTATGTAGAAGTGTATACTTTGTAAACTTTTGAGATGTAATAGTTATGTCCTAATTCTCTAAAACTCTAAACCTGAAAAGATACTTAATGTGAATTATTCATTTAATTCAATATTAAGTAATGTTTATGGTCGTGGCCTTATACAACGCTTCTGTATTGAGAGTGAAATCTACATTTTATGCTCTGGATGTCCTTTTTACCTATGTTGCGAGCATGAGTCGAGTTTTGGATTAGGTTCACTGGTTTGTTTCTTCTAGATGTTGGGCTGTCTGATCAAGCTTTCATAAGACACAAGAATATTTCATTGGAATCATAGGCATCTTCAACCCATCCCAGATATTTTCAGTATAGAGTTCTAGTAGATACTTTTGTGAGAGAGGGATGCTGAGTGAGTAGGTTAAACCCTTCCACCTTGCTATGATGTCATACATGCTCACATTTTCGTGTTTTTTGTTGTTAATCAGGTTGAAGATCATTTCCTTTCTTAACGTAGAACTGAATTTATAATGGAATTGAAGAAGACGGTCTTCCCATTATGACACGAATTCTGCTAGCAGACTTCTATAGAAAAGAAAGGCAGGCGTTGTGAGATTCTATACAAAAAACCTTAGCTTTGTGGCCTCCTATAAATCTCATGGTCCCATCATCGGTGCACATCGGTAGACGAAGTGTGTGAGATGTTCTTTTGGGACTCCCTCATAGTCAAAGGTAGAGAAGATATGATGGCTGAAATTGGGTTGGGGCAAAGTATCATCCACACAATCAGTATATGGCTTCGTCTTAGGATTCATTGGTGCACATCTCCCTTCCATGACTTCCATTTGAGTAGCTAGGGACTGAATTACATTAAGGAGCTTCGGGGAACCATTTCTTAAGACATATCCCATCCAAAGGGAGCTAGTGGGGGTTGAACAGGTATCTTAACTTTTATCTCCTTCCAATTTATGATTCTTCCCAGGACTGAATGGTTTCCCTGCCAAGGGAGAGGCTATTGCTGCAATGAAGGATAGTCGCAATCATTTTCAGATTCCACATTTATATGGACTAGTTGTCTAGATCTAGAGCAAACCTGATACTCAAATACCACCCTTACTGGAAGATCGACTACGAGGGGAAGAGTATTCGTCTCTACTAGAAGATGATACCCAACAGAAATATTTCCTCTCAGTAGCTCCTCATTGAGTTGTCATAGATTTTTTATTTCGCTCTCATTTCGTGAGAAACATTTCTTTGGGTAAGGAACCATGTTTCTTATAGGAGGTGATCATGATGTTCTTGTACCCTTCCCCTTGGTAATATTCCATCATAGAGGTGGAAAATTGATATTTGGAGGTGCCACATTTTGGAGAAGTCTATGGTTAATGGTGAATGCAACCTCATTTGGTGTATCCAAGTCACCCCTCTCGATGTATGTTTTCCATATCACAACCCTTTACATTTGTGCCATGATCAATATCTTCCATCTAGATAGTGGAGATATTCACTATGACATATTGGGTAATTTTGGTTGTTCCATTACTTTCGATGCAACCAAATGATTTTGTATTGTATTCTTTAGGGTTATTATTCGATCCCTTGGCCATGTCAGGCCATTTTGGTTTGTGGCCCCGATGGGGTTTGATTGTCTTCTTCACATGTTCCTCCCATTTCGGTCTGGGAACAATGACTTTGAGGGAGTTTCCAGTCTTTGTTGCTGAACATTCCCCAACCACCAGGGGTTTCTCTTATGATGGTAGGAGTTTGTGGAATGATGATCATTGATCGATTCCTCCCAACATAGAGAAGACTGATTCCCTCTATGGTGATGATTATGATGAAAATTCCCCCAACCTTGTGGGTTGGGGATCATTTGAGGATGAAATTGGAATTGATTGGTTCCACTGTTGAGGATCCAATGGCTCTGTTCAGGGATTTGATGACTCACTGGATAGATATGTAGGTATAAATACCCCTGTCCTAGTGAGATGAGGTTTTTCTAGGATCAAAAATGATGTCTCCATGGTCCTGTTAGGGGATAATGAACCTAGTGATGGTGATTGAGAAATAAATTCTCTTAGCCTAGTGGGATGGGGTTTGCTTGTAGCTGCTGCCGAGGTGTCCCAAATCTTCAATATAATTGTTGATCTGAGATATGGAGGTAGTGGTAGATATTCTCCAAGATTGATAGGATGGTTTTTATTCGGGATGGAAGATATGATAGCTACAATCACGACCTATTTGATGCGGAGAAGTTTTGATTGCGTAGGATTTGGGTACGATGAAAACCCATGATGAGAACTATTTATTTTGAGAATTTTTCCAGGTGATCACAACTTTGGTCTTCGTGTTTAAAACACTTTTATATATCTTTGAGGGGACCAGTTTGAAATCCTTTTGGCTCTCCTCCATATCTGTCCGTAATGTCTGGAAACTATTGAAGTAGAGTCATTTCGTTGTATTGACCAACTAGTCCAAGTGTTACCCAGTCCCCTAATCTCTCTGGAGGCTATAACATTGCATGTTGGTTCATTTAAGGGGATTTTCTATTACAAGGGAGTGTAAAAGTGTAATGATTCATTATTTCCCCATCCTTGAATATTGATTCATGATGTGGATTCAGAGATCATCAGTAGAAGAGTTGTGATACAATGAAAGAAAGCGTGTTGCAGATTTGCTCTGTGCTTTTCCAATTTTGGATCCTGAACAATGGAGATAACATCCATGTCTTACTAACAAAAGAGTATATTTATTTTATGAAGGTGACACTCATTCCTAGATAAGGTAGATTCCAGCATTCATTTTCATATGAGTAGCCCATATATTTTGGTGTAGATAAGGCATGAACTCATTTCCTAGATCATCTAGAATTTAATAGTCAGTATTAGAGAGGATCCAGAACATGATGAGGAGGTTTTTTCTAGATAACTATTTCCACATGTCAATTACTGACTCCTCATCATTAAAATTATATTCCTCCATCCGGTCAGACTATAGAAGATGGATCCAGTGGTCGCATGCTGACGGGAGTGGGGTGCTGCTGAAAGTTGATGGGGAACCATATACAGTTGACCGAGATGATTCGAGCACCTCTCTATATGAAGGTGTTAGAGTTTTTTACACGTATTTATATGGATGTGTCTAGGAAAGGGGATGATTTTTTTCCATAGGAGATATCACTATGGAGAGGATGATCACTGTGGATGTTAGGAGAAAGGTCCCTATGATCTATCTCCACACTACCACGAGGAGGACTATCATTATAATGAACTTCTTATTATTATTCTTATTTTTATTCAATAGAAGATCCGACAAGCCATTATAGTATTGATAATTTGTCTCAAACAACATCAAAGACACTAGAATTGAGTAGATTAAAATCCCAGACCATGTTCTGCATCATGGTCGGAATATGCCAACCTGCCTTTTGGGGTTGTGCAGGGGTATGCCCTTACTGTATGATGGTTCATGGAACTTGTATATAACTGTATGGATATGTGGGAGTATGACCTTTCTGCTGAGAAGATACTGGAATATGTTGATGAGATATTTCATTATTGACAAGAATGCGAGCCTGTCCCGAAGAATTTTCCATTCTCACATGGTGAGACTCATTTGGGATGGGAATACAAGCCCAATATTGAGCCTTTGGAATATGCCATTGGTATTTATTGGTAGGAATATGAGATTATACTAGGGAATGATATAGTCTTACACAGTGTTCCCTAGGTGGATTAGGAATATGATCCTAGTCCAAATATGCATTCCCCATCACGATATGCCGATGGACCTCCTAAATGGGAGAAAGAAAATGAGTCTCCCCTATGTTTCCTTAGAATGATGCTGGCACAATAATTCATTGTTAGAAGTAGGAATACATTCCTTGCTTCTGTGATCTGCTGGAATATGACTAGGAAATTCGCTGACAAGAATGTGAGGCTGTCCTGACGATTGTGCCATTCTAACTTGGTTATCCCCAGCCAGAATGGGGATATGAGTCTGATCTTAGGACATTGGAATATGCCACCATAATTCTTCAACATTCCTATTCACCTATCCTGAGGCATGTGCCTCTCTCACCAGGTGATCCCTGGATGGAATGAGAATATGATCTCGGTTTAACGCCTCTCACTTCACTGTAATATGTCAAAAATCCTCCTAGGTGGGAGCAAGAGTGTGATATTTCTCTGGTACGTGAATGAACCTTCATATGAGTACGTGAATGAACCTTCATATGCAATAGTGTAGTAATATGACAGCGTAGTTCTTCGGTTTTTTCTAAAATATATTGACATTTAAGAAAAGTGTGTGCAGGGATATGAGCCTTCACATTTTTTGTCTCCATGATAAACTGACAGGTGTCTTAGATTGAAGCAAGGATATGTGCCCACATCTATCCTCCTTGTTCCATCAAAATATACCAATGAGCTTCATGCACGGGGTAGGAGTATGAGTTTCTCCCATGTTTGCTACATGGATATACTGATTGACTTGTTTCAAACGAGTAGGTGTATGAGCTTGAATGATGGTTCCTGCTAGAATATGCTGATAATCATCATCAACGGGAGTGGGAATATGAGACCTCTCCTAGATATGCAACACCTTCCTCCTCTGATGACTCTTCCTTGTAGCCCATGCATTGGAATCATATGTGGTTTTGTATTGGATGGTACCCTCAACAAGAAACTGATCGATATAGGTGGGATGGTGTTGGTGAAGACAATTAATAGGTGCCCTCATCAGTTGAACCTGAACAAAAAAGGAGTGAAATTTGGTCTCTTGGTTCACCTTCATTAGATATTGAAGATGGCGGTTATTGTGCTCCATGGATAATATCTCAGAGATATTGGTTGTGGTGATGAGAGACACTATCTTACTAGTAGCCTTTCCCAAGTGATGTGGACTCGCCAGTTATAATGCTTTGAAAACATCATGGGAACCTTCTATGGTCAGGATTGTACCATATCAGTGGTACTCCTAGACCATCATATCTGCCACCTTTCATTAGAGTTGTCGAGAAGGTGATGTCATTTTGTGACCCATGGGGGTTGCAGTTGCAGATGATTTACTGGAGAAATTTCTAGATGATGAAGATATTACCTTGAATCAGGCTACTGAGGGAAGTATATGCAATTATGTAGAATAAAAAGAATAAGGTTACTGATTAGTGTAGTACTATAAGCATAATTTGATCAATAAGATATTCATGTTTACCTCATTTGTTCTTTTATAACCTATTTTTTTCATATTTCTCAATTGGACTGGTCAAAACGATGATGAATTTATAAGAACCATGGTTATAGAGGATTATTTGTAAAATTATGCTGGTCTTACTGCTTCCTTTGTATAGGGTTTTAAAAAAAAAGTGTCTTGGTTCAGTATAACCCATTAATTTGGTCATTATTGAGTTTCACATCGGTTATACCATTTTTTCATATAGGGGCAGTCAAAATGGATCGACGTATAATAAAAGACCATTTTTTTCATTAGAGAGATTCACATCAGGTTCAAAGTTTTTGTTTCATTGGGGTTTTGAGGCAAGGAATGGGATTCACTCATCGAGCTACCATTGTCACTTTTCCCAGAAACTATAACACCCCAAGCTTCCACGGTACGTTTCCTTTTGAATAATGCAGTAGCTTGCGTTGTATACAACTTGGAGTTTTAACACACCACGACCAATAAAACTAGCTATTATGAATAGTAATACCCACTTTTTGAAATTTTATAAATTTTATTTTTCAAAATGGGATTTATTTTTGGATTTTGAATATCAAAATTATCTTAGGGTGAATTTTTGGTATTTTTCTGAAAACTTTCAATTTTTGATGAATAGTGAAAAACACAGCGTTATTTTTTAAAACCGACTTTTTATTTAAATAATTATTTATTTTATTTTAATTTATTTTAGGTCAAAATAGATACATAATACATATATATATTCAATTTAATTCATCGGAGTCATTTTATAATAAGTTTAGATATATAAAATATTATTGAACTTTTAACCGTCTTTTACCCACCTTCTAGAAGCATTTGAAAATTTTCATAAAACATAATTTTACCACTTCTATGAGTTGAATTTCAAAAATCCAAGAGACACAGTTGAAATTAGTAAGTAAAATGTGGTTCAATAAGATGAAAATACTTTTTGGTTAATAATATCATTTTTACTTTTATTTACCACAATTAAAAGTAAATAGGGTAATTAACGGTAAAAATGATATCATTATTAACCTAACACATGTCCTAATTCTATTGGATAAGTTTAATTTGACCAAAATAAACCTTAGTAATAAAATATGATCCCCTTTGGTCCACTTGGATTATATTAGGACATTTATTATTGTTTTATTTAAAGAAGAGTTAAAAGAGTTAAATTCAAATTTTAATAACTAAACCATTTTTAATATGGGGTTATACATAAGATAAATTCGACTATAAATACTAATTAGAAATATAAAAATATTTTCTACATAATTTTATTTTATTTATAATTTTTTGATATTAAATAATTTAATTTAATTATGACACAATGATGATGCAGTGATTACCTTATTAATGAAGGATTAAAACAATTGATATTATAAATTTCCAAATAAATGTAATATGAGACTTTTGATGAATTCCAAAAATTTCCTAGGTTAATATGACATTTTAGGGTTGATTAAATAATTATTGTTCGATGTAATCATGCTGTTATGATTTTCGCAAAAACAAAATACTTAATAGTGTCAAAATTGACATAATTGAGTTTTTAAAACAAATAATATATTATTAATTGATATAATATTAATAAAAATATAAGGTTCGGAAAAAAAACTTAGATAATGTTATATATATTAATAATTAACCACTTGGGGATCACTTGGATTGTTATAGTAAGTTTATTAACTATATAATATAAAAATACAATGCGACATGGTAAATGTCAAACTATTTAACTAAGAGTTAAATCCAAATGATAAGGTTACTATGATGACCTAAACCTGTATAAAACCTATTGGTTGAGATTTTTCTTACCCATACCCACCTTATCTTCGAAATAATTTATTTTGGAGCCATTATAAACCGAAAATTAGTTTATTATAAAATAATATTTCAAGCTTTTACTAAAGTGACCCTCACCTCTCTTATAAAAGGGCACATCCCTTATCTTAATTTCACACCTCCAAAGCCATTTGGCTCAGCCAAAACCTACCCAAATATCCTCACAACTTTCCTCCCTTCATCCTATAGGCCTTAATTTGGTCATAAATCTAACCTAAGGATCCCTTTTGATCAAATCAAAAGAAAGAACCCGAAGAAGAGGTAAATATTTCATCACCTCTTTCAAGTTATTTTCTTCTTCCACTTCCTCTTTATTTGTTGTTTACATTCTAAAATAAATAATCCAGTATCTTATATATACTGTGATTTTATTATAAAAATTTTATAACCATATTCATTATTCTATCCATCATATGAATGACAAAGTCACCATACGTGCGTATGTACGACTTACTTCCTCCACGTCGTGGTGTAGTTTTTCATTCAAACACTTCATTATTTGGATGAGTATAATAATGAGTATAACTGATGTAAATAATAAATATAACATGTTAATGATTCATTATATATGATATAACATAAAATTACATAGGATTTTACCATCAATATAATGATATTGTTGCTCGTGTGTATGTGCGTATTAGCATCTCCACGAACGCGATGTGATTCATTCCCCATCGTAATCATTCAAGAATAATTTTCATTTTTTAATTAAAAATAATGTTTAAGAACTTAATATAATTATGGATATAAATATAATTCATCTTATCAATAACAAACATGGCTTACTTAACCAAACATATAAAGGAAAACGAATCAACTAACACCTGAAATGATGATACTACTGAAATATTATTAATAAAGAAATATTAGAGGATCATATATGATATCATATTTATGTATATAATTATTGTATAATTTAATAATAATGTTTTAACTATTATATAGGAGGTTAACATACCATCGACTAAAGAAAAGTACAAGGTAATAGTTAATTCTACAATCTCTTTACTTATCCGAGGTTGTTAATACGTAAGTATCTATTGGGACCTCTTTATCCTCTAAATCCATGTTTTCTTAAAAATTTAATTCAAAACATTTTCACTATTCACTATAAAATGAGTAAAATTCATTTATACCCTTATTTGACCATATATGTTTTGAAAGGAATCTTTCCATCATTTTCCAAACAAAGTACTTTATGGCCTTTTTGACAAAATTAAGGCAAGAATGTCTTTTTTTAACTTATACGGTGGGTGTGGCTATTTTCCACCGTTATATCATTGTCAAAGATTCCCATACAAGCTTATAAGAATATTTTCAAAATAAATGTTTTATTTTATAATTATGTGACTTTTAAATTATTTCAAAATAGAAAGAGGTATTTATTTAAAATAGTTTTCATTTCATCTATGTCAACATCCTTTGATAGATTTTAAACCTGTTTGAGGTTGATTTATTATGATACTAATCTTCCATATTGTATTGAAGGTTTTTTGATATGTTTTAATGTGGATGTGTTATTTTTACACCATTCATGGTTTGTGGATAAAGTATTGACATTTCGTATGCTAATACGAATGTTTATGTTATGTTTAAACCTTTAAATATGAGGAATGTATTTGACTTAGTAAGTGACAGGTGGAGACCGCTATAGATCCTTGATTCATCGGTAGGTATCATGAGATAAACTAGTGTCTTGGCACAAGGCCTTGAAAAAATCTTATTTGTAGTCTTGGCACAAGGTCTTAACTATGAGGTTATGAAGTCTATCATTATGCATTACATCATTCTGAAATTGGATATTGAAATTGCATGTGATTATTAGACTAGTAGAATATCCATGTTAGTAATTAAATAGAATTATTTGATTTTATCTTTTCTATATTATGCTAAAGTCTGAGTTTAAAAGGATTTGTTTTAGTCTTATACATTTCCTTAAATGTTTATTCTTATTTATGAAAGTTTTTTATATATTGTTATCCTTACTGAGCATTTGAGCTCACCCCTTTCTATGTTTTATTTTTCCTAGGATGTGAAGAAGTATTTAATGGTTGACGTATAAGGATAGGCTAAGGATATAAGTGTCTTCAAAGGGGAAACATTTTTATTGATGTTTTTATTTCTTGATGTATTTTAAAACTTATGAATGTATCTAGTACTTCCAAGGCTACTAAACTGATTGGTATTTCAGGATTTGATCCCTTGTGATAATGAAAATTTATCTAATAATGCACCGAATCTGGGTAACTGGGGTCGAGGTGTTACAGTTGGTATCAGAGGAAGTTTAGTACAAACCTTGGAAACTAGATTTAAAAAAACTATGATTAGAGAACACTACCCTAATATAGACTTTGAGGATTAGTATAGAAGAATTTCCTAGAATTTTGGTACTGTAGAGATTTTGTGAGTTTTCTAAGAAATAAATCACTGTATGGATATGAGCAGGTAGAGGTAGATCTGGCCAGATGTACCTAGGGGTAAAATCCGAAAACCCCAGTTTGAGCTAGACTCGAACAAGAACTGGTGCATGACAACGGGCCTTGCTGCACTCTTGGTTATGACACTCCTGATGGATATGCTTAGGATAATTCTTATTTTCTTTACAAACCATTATGAAGGGTTTATGAGTGTATACTTCTTCACAGTTTTTTTTATGATTATGGATTATATCCATAAACTGTTCAATTTATGTTAAGTGTTTTAGATGTTTGGAATTATGTATTACGATTCACAAACTAATACAGTGTATGCCATTTTTTAGAAATGGAACCTAGTGGAAGGAATGAAAACTGTATCAACACACATAATCCATGTAGGTATTTCCATTCTACTCCAGATAATTATAGTGAAACTGGTGAAGCAACTGGTGCGGATCAACTTATCACCATACTGGGACAACTCACTCAGGTTATGAATAATAACTTTACCCGTATAGAGCACCCTGATCCACAACGCAGAGGATCAATGTTAGACCACTTCATGAGGCAACAACCACCAACATTAAATGGGATTAAAAATCCATTAGTAGCTAAGAAATTGATAAATTACTTAGAGAAAATATTTCATGCTTTGGGGCGTTGCGAAAGGGAAAAAGTTGTCATGAAATTTTATCGCCTCACGGGAGATGCAGATCAATAGTGGTCATTATTCCAAAACACAAAGGAAGATGAAGAAGTATCAAACATGTAATGGAGGGAGTTTAAAGAAATTTTCTTAGAAAAATACTTTCCTCATGACCATCAAGCGGATATGGAAAGACAATTTCTGAATCTGAGGCAAAAGGAGGATGAGAATGTCACAAAGTATGAGGCCAACTTTACAAGGTTATAAAGGCATACAATAGATTATATACATAACCCAAAGAGTAATATTGATTGATTATTTGATGGGTTAAATCCATTTCTCCTTCAAGCATTAGTCTCACAATCCATATCATCATACAAAGATATTTTCTTATGTGCTATCAAGAAAGAAAAGGAATTTTATATGTCTTACGCCTTTAAAGCTAAGGAAGAGAAGAAGAGATCTGCTAAACACTCTGGAAATGGAAATAAAGGGAAGAAGGGAAATGTTGAATATTCATCATGTGGTAAATGTGGGAAGAAACACCCCAATACTTGCCTGAAGGGAATGAGAGTCTGTTACAAGTGTGATGAAAAAGGCCACCAAGCTCGTGATTGCAAGGGGAAGAAAGAGGCAATCAATGTTGAATGCTATGATTTTAGAGAAAAGGGTAATTATTCAAATGAATTTCCTAAGTGCTAAGGGAACTTACCTCATATTAGGCCAAGGGAGCAAGGCCAAGCTTATGCAATTACTACTGTTGAGGTTGAAACTCTGAAAGATGTGGTGGTAGGTAATTTAATGGTTTCCTCAAGTTTAGACAATGGTTTATTTGATTTTGGATCATCAAATTGTCTCATATCTTCCCAGTTTTCTAATAAAATTATATTTTTTAAATTTTAATTAACAAGGGGGTTTTCAGTCAAAAAACCTAAGGGAAGTATCATCACTACAAAGTTTTATGAATCAGTTCCCATCAGGGAATATAAATGTTCTTTATCTGCTGATCTCATCATCATACCCATGATTGAATCTTATATAATCCTCATAATGGATTGGATTTCGGACCATGATGTGAAAATTTAATGTAAGAAGGAGGTTACAATTTTCGATGATGATAAGGAGTACCTTATCTTTAGAACAGAAAGGTCACCACCTGATTCTTATCTTGATCTGCCCCCAGTATCTCTACTGAATTCAATTATTGGGGAATAAGAGAATGAAATAACTATGGGTGAGGAAAATAATGTTCAAATATAGGACGTACCTATTGTGCAAGAATATGTTGATGTGTTTCCGGAGGATTTACCTAGCCATCCTCCAGAGCAAGAAATTGAGTTTTCTATTGATTTAATTCCTGATTCAAGGCCCATATCAAAGCCCCTTAAAGAATGGCCACTGTGGAATTAGTGTAACTAAAGAAACAACTAGAGTAATTGAGTAACAAGGGATTTATTCACCCTAGTGTTTCTCCATGGGGAACCCATGTCCTTTTTGTTAAGAAGAAAGATGGATCTACGAGGTTGTGCATTGACTACAGGGAGATCAGTGCTACAACACTAAAGAACAAGTATCCCCTACCTCGCATTGATGATTTATTTGACCAACTTCATGGAGCTAAATATTTTTGAAAGATTGACCTTTGATCTGGATATCATCAATTGTGTGTGAATAAGGAAGACATTCCAAAAATAGCATTTCGAACCAGGTACGGGCATTACGAGTTTACAGTAATGCCTTTTGGATTGACTAATGCACCCTCTGTCTTCATGGATATAATGAATAGAGTTTTCAAGGAATATCTTAATGACTTTTTAGTGGTATTTATTGATGATATCTTGGTATACTCAAAAAGCTATGAAGATCATGAAAATCACTTGCGCACTATTCTGAAAACCCTCATAAGAAATGAATTATATGAAAAGTTTATAAAGTGTTAATTCTAGATTCAAGAGATTTCTTTTCTTGGCCATATTGTATCTAAGGATGGAATATTTGTTGATCCTTCAAAGACCAAGGCAATCCATGAATGGCCATCACCGACGAGTATAACTAAGGTACGCAGTTTTATTGGTTTAACAGGTTATTATCGACATTTCATCCAGAATTTTGCCTGGTTGGGTAACCCATTAACCAATCTCACATGTAAAGGGGTTAAATTTTTTTGGACAAAAGAGTTTGAAGAATGTTTTGAAGAACTGAAGAGAAGACTAGTCAATGCTCCTATCTTGACTCTATCATCACGGAACAATGGGTTTATTATTTATATTGATGCTTCAATGAAAGGAATTGGTTGTGTCCTTATGCATAATGATAGAGTTATTGTCTATGCATCACAAAAACTAAAAATTCACGATAAAAACTATCCTACTCATAATCTTAGGTTAGCAGTTGTAATCTTTGCTTTGAAAATATGGAGACACTATCTCTATGGTGAAAAATGTGAGTTTTATATGGATCACAAGAGTTTGAAGTATATTTTCTCAAAAAAAGAACTCAACATGAGGCAAATGAAATGGCTTAAACTACTCAAGTATTATGATTTCACTATACACTACCACATAGGGAAGGAAAATAAGGTGGAAGATGCTTTGAGTACAAAGGATCATGGAGTTTTGAACAAGATGAGAGTTGAAAAGGATCCTATATACGTGGATCTAGTAAAGATGGATATGGGAATTTCCATGGAAGGTGAAACATCAATGATTTTTCAAATGGTTTCCAAAGCATATTTACTAGAAAGGATAAAAAGTTCTTAGACTGATGATGAGGAATTTCAAAAGAAAATTAAAGATATGAACAATGGGATATTGATCAACTTCATATATGAAGATGGAATTTTGAAAATTGGGAAGAGACTTTGTGTTCATGATATTCCAGATCTAAAAATGGAATTATTGGATGATGCTCATAGCTCCAATTTCTCTATACCCCCTAATAGAACTAAGATGTATAGAGATTTGAAAGAATATTTTTGGTGGGACAACATGAAGAGAGAGATTGATAATTATGGGTCAAGATGTATGGTTTGTCAACAAGTGAAAGCTGGAAGGCAATAGCCTGTAAGAGTCATGCAACTTCTTCCCATACATGAGTGGAAATGAGATAATATTACGATGGAATTTATCATGGGGCAATAGAAGACTCCTAGAATGAATGATGTAATATGGGTCCTTGCTGATCATCTTACCAAGTCACCACATTTTCTTGCTATAAGAGAAGATTTACCACTTGAACGTCTGGGAAGACTATATATTAATGAAGTTTTAAGACTTCATGGAGTACCTATATCGATTGTTTCTGATCATGATACATGTTTTACATCAAGATTCTGGAAAAGTCTTCAAAAGGACTTGGATACTGAACTTCGTTTGAGCACTGCCTACCACCCTCAAACTGATGGACAATTAGAATGGACTATTCAAACCTTATAAGACATGTTGAGATATTTCTCCCTTGACTTTCAAGGTATGTGGGATCAATATTTACCTCTGGTAGAATTTTCCTATAACAATATCTTCCATTAAAGTATTTAAGTGGAACCATATGAAGTGTTATACACAAAGAGATGTTGCACACCAACTTGTTGGGATGATGTTGGTGAAAGAAAACTTGTAGGCCCAGAACTTGTTGAGGAAACAATGGAAAAGGTGAAGGTTATCCAAACCCACATCAAAGAATCCCAAAGTAGGCAAAAGAGCTATGCCAATAACAGAAGGAAGGATTTAGAATTTCAATTAGGATACCATGTTTTCTTGAAGGTATCTCTACAGAAGGGTGTTATACGTTTCAGTAAGAAGGGTAAATTGAGTCCTAGGTACATCGGACCTTTCGAAATTCTAGAACAAATTGGAGTTGTAGCTTATCATTTGGAAATGCCTCCAAGTCTCTCTAAAGTTCATGATGTGTTCCACATATCACTATTGAGAAAATACATGCCTGACCCAATGCATGTACTCACCTATAAGGAAATTGAAATGGAACCTGATCTGTCTTATTGTGAAGAGCCTGTAAAAATTCTTGATACAGGAGAACAAGTGCTGAGAAACCAGAAGACTCGTCTGGTAAAAGTTCTATAGAGAAACCATAAGATGGAAGAGGCAACGTGGGAACCCGAGGAACATATGATGAAGAATCACCCGAATATTTTTATGCCGTAATAATCTAGAAATTTCTAGGACAAAATTATTTTCAGGAGGGGAGAATGTAACACCCCAAGCTTCCACGACACATTTCCCTTTGAATAATGCAGTAACTTGTGTTGTACGGAACATGGTGTTTTAACACACCATGAACAATAAAACTAGCCATTATGAATAGTAATACCAACTTTTTGAAATTTTATAAATTTTATTTTTCAAAATGGACTTCATTTTTGGATCTGAAATATCAAAATTAGGTTAGGGTGATTATTTGGTATTTTTATGAAAACATTCAATTTTTATGAATAGTGAAAAACACTGCGTTATTATTTAAAACTGACTTTTTATTTAAGTAATTAGTTATTTTATTTTAATTTATTTTAGGTAAAAATAGATACATAATACATATATATATTCAATGTAATTCATTAGATTCATTTTATAATAAGTTTAGATATATATAATTTTATTAAACTTTTTACCGTCTTTTACCCACCTTCTAGGAGAATTTGAAAATTTGTATAAAACATAATATTACCACTTCTGGGAGTTGAATTTCAAAAATACGAGAGACAAAGTTGACATCAGTAAGTAAAATTTGGTTCAATAAGATGAAAATAATTTTTGGTGAATAGTAACTTTTTACTTTTATTTACCAGAGTTAAAAGTAAATAAGGTAATTAAGGGTAAAAATGATATCATAATTACCCTAAACCATGTCCTAATTCTATTGGATAAGTGTAATTCGACCAAAATCAACCTTATGAATAAAATATGACCCCCTTTGGTTCACTTGGATTAGACTAGGACATTTATTATTATTTTATTTAAAAAAGAGTTAAAAGAGTTAAATTCAAAGTTTAATAGCTAAAACATTTTTAATAGAGGGATATAAATGAGATAAATTTGACTATAAATATTCATTATAAAACTAAAAATATTTCCTACATAATGGTATTTTATTTATAAATTTTATACATTAAATAATTTAATTTATTTATGAAATAATGATGATGCAATAATTAACTTATTAATGAATGATTAAAATAATTGATATTATAAATATCCAAATAAATGTACTTTGAGACTTTTTATTAATTAAAATAATTTTATAGGTTAATATGACATGTTAGGGTTGACTAAATAATTTTTTTTCGAATTAATCATGATGTTATGATTTTCACAAAAACCAAATACTAAATAGTGTCAAAATTGACATAATTGAGTTTTTAAAACAAATACTATATTATTAATTTATATAATATTCCTATAAATATAATGTTCATCCAAATGACATAGATAAGGTTACATATATTAATAATGAACCATTTGGGGTTCATTTTTCTTGTTATAGTAGGTTTATTAACCATATAACATAAAAATACAAAGAGACATGGTAAATGTCAAACTATTTAACTAAGAGTTAAATATAAAAGATAAGGTTAATATGATTACCTGAAATAGTCTAAAACATTTTGGTAGGGATGTTTTCGACTCATCCCCATTTTATCCTTTAAATAATTTATTTTTTAGCCATTAAAAACCGAAAATAATTTTATTATAAAATAATATTTCAAGATTTTCTTAAAGTGACCCTCACCTCTCTTATAAAAGGTCACTTACCCTTCCCTTAATTTCACACCTTCAAAGCCATTTTTATCAGCCAATACCTAACCAAATATCCTCCCATCTTTCCTCCCTTCATTCCAGATTCCTTCCTTTGGTCAGAAAGCCATCCTATAGAGCCCTTTTGATCAAATCAAAAGTAAGAACCCGAAGAAGAGGTAAATATTTCATCACCTCTTTCACGTTATTTTCTTCTTACACTTCCTCTTTATTTGTTGTTTCCATTCTAAGGTAATAACTCCAGTATCTTCTATATACTGTGATGTTATTATAAAAATTTTACAACCATATTCATTATTCTATCCATCATATGAATGACAAAGTCAATATACGTGCGTACGTACGACTTACCGTCTCCACGTCGTGGTGTAGTTTGTCATTCAAACACTTCATTATTTGGATGAGTATAATAATGAGTATAAATGATCTAAATAATAAATATAACATGTTAATTATTCTTTATATATGATATAACATCCAATTACATACAATTTCACCATCAATATAATGTTATTGTCGCTCGTGCGTGTGTACGGATTACCGTCTCCACAAACGCGATGAGATTCATTCCCCATCATAATCATTCAAGAATAATTTTTATTTTATTATTAAAAATTTTGTTTAAGATCTTAATATAATTCTGGATATGAATAAAATACATCTTATCCATAACAAACATGGCTTATGTAACCAATAATATAAAGGAAAACGAATCAGTTAACATCCGAAACGATGATACTACTGAAATATTATTAACAAAGCAATATTAGAAGATAATATATGATATCATATTTTTGTGTATAGTTCTTGTATAATTTAATAATTTTTTTAACTATTATATAGAAGTTTAACATACCACCGACTAAGGAAAATTACAAGGTAAAGGTTAATTCTACCATCTCTTTACTTATCCGAGGTTGTTAATACGTAAGTATCTATTGGGACCTCTTTATCATCCATATCTGTGTTTTCTTAAAAATGTAATTCAAAACATTTTTACTATTTACTATACTATGGGTTAAATTCATTTATACCCTTATTTGACTATATATGTTTTGAAAGGAATCTTTCTATCATTTTCTAAACAAGGTACTTTATGAGATTTTCGACAAAATTAAGGTAAGAATGTATTTTTTTAACTTATATGGTGGGTGTGGCTATTATCCCTCATTATATCATCATCTAAGCTTCCCATACAATCTTATAAAAATATTTTCAAAATAAATGTTTTCTTTCATAATTTTGTGACTTTTAAATGATTTCAAAATAGAAAGAGGTATTTATTTCCAATAGTTTTCATTTCTTCTATGTCAACATCCTTTGATGGATTTTAAAATTGTTTGAAGTTGATTTATTTTGATACAAATATTCCTTATTTTATTGAAGGTTTTGTGATATTCTTTAATGTGGATGTGTTATTTTTACACCATTCATGGTTTATGGATAAAGTATTTACATTTCGTATGCTAGTTTTAATACGAATTCTTATGTTATGTTTAAACCTTTTCATATGAGGAATGTATTGGACTTAGTAAGTGACGGGTGGAGTCCACTATAGCTCCTTGATGCATCGGTAGGTCTCATGAGACAAACTAATGTCTTGGAACAAGTCCTTGAAAAAAATCTTATTTTTAGTATTGGCACCAGGCCTTGACTATATGGTTATGAAGTTTGGCATTACACATTCCATCATTAGAAAATTGGATATTGAAATTGCATGTGATTATTCGACTATTAGAATATCCATGTGAATAAGTAAATGGAATTATTTGATTTTATCTTTTCCATATTACGATGAAGTTTATGTTTAAAAGGCTTTTATTTTAGTCTTATACATTACCTTAAATGTTTATTCTTATTTATGAATGTTTACATTATATTGTTATCCTTACTGAGCATCTGATCTCACCCCTTTCTATGTTTTATTTTTCCCAGGTTGTGAAGGAGTATTTAATGGTTGACATGCAGGGATAGGCTAAGGATATAAGTGTGTTCAAAGGGGAAAAAATGTTGTTGATGTTTTTATTTCTTGATCTAATGTAAAACTTATTAATGTATCTAGTACTTCCAAGGATACTAAACTGATTGGTCTTTTGGGATTTGATCCCTTGTGATCATGCCAAAGTTATCTAATAATGCACTGACCTTGGGTAACTAGGGTTAGGGTGTTACATAAACTCCCAATGGTTTTCCCATCTATAGCTAGTTACAACCTACTTTCCAAATATAGGTTGTCATCTAGGTTTTCAGGCCCAATGAATCTTGGGGGCTCGCATTGGTCAATAGGATGGGAGGCTGAGCTCATCACACCCTTTTGGGGGGAATTGTTTCCTACTATGATAATGTCTTATAGATTTAAGATATTTTGAAAAATATATTCCTAATCCTAATATGGGACCAGTTACCCTAACAAAATATTAATTGGTTAATTTTATAGTTAAACAAAGATGCATATTATCATTGAGGACCCCAGGAAAGTGAGGTCTCATTAGTGAATCCATCTATATGTATTCGAGGTTATTAATCATTTTCCTAACGATAATTAGCTTCTTTATGTGATGAAGTCCTATGAACAATTGCTTTGGAATGTGCTGCCACATGAGGAGGCAGTTAATATTTCAAGGAAGGGATTGAGCCATTATGAGGTGTCCTACATATATTGGTTATTACAGGAATTAAAACCCACATAGTTATTTCACACCCTTTGGACTGGACCTAAGGTGTATGCCCTTATACAAGGGGTGTTCTTACCATACCACTTATCAAGGATTATATAATTGGATTTACCTTGAAACCTTGGGGTATATAGTGCATATGAAATGATTAGTTCAACTCCCTAAGCCCACATGAACCTTGCTAATTGTCATATACAATGGTTAGAAAGTGATCAATGCCATTGATTTGAGGAAGGGTCTTATATACTGAGAACACCCTGGATAATCAATATGGAACTCGGACCTCAAAGAGGTGGCCTACGTATCCCCAATATGGCAGGAGTCAGATTCATTGTAGTTACCTTGATCATGTATTACACTCTGAGGTTTCCCATTTATTCCGGGATTACACAGTAAGTATGGATGAGGATATAAAATCTCAACATGGCATGGTGACTTGGCCCCACTTTCCTAGAGGGTATCTCATGACCTAGTTGACATTTCTGGGGGACATCGCAAGATCCAGATGGTTTCCTCCAAAAGATATCACGTATCCTTGTTGACATGTCCAGTAGGTATCTCATGTCTTGGATGTCATCCTTGAAGGGGATCACGAGTCCTGGCTAACACACTTGGAGGGATTCATGTGTATTGGCTGATATGCATAGAGGATGTCGTGAGAGCCCATTGATATGCCCCGATTATCCTGCGAGACTTGGTTGACATGTAAAAAGGATGTCACATGTCTTGACTGACATCATTAGAGGGAATTGGGAGTCCTAGGCAATATGTCTGAAGGATGTTGTGAGAGCCCATTGTTATGCTCAGGTGCTTTCGTGAGACTTGGCTGACATGAGAAGGCACCATTATATGTGTCAAGAGATGCATCCAAAGGAAATCGTGAGGCTTGGGAGAAAATTACATGGGGGACTTATGCAAGACTAGGGTGATACATCTAAGGGGGTCGTGTGAATTTTCATTAACATGTTTAGAGGGTTTCGTATGACCCAGGTATCATGTTGAAAGAGGGACATCAGACATGTGCAACATGTCCCTGTACTGTCGCGTGTCTTTGGGAGGCTCATGCGAAGCACATGTGGGTCAACAAACATATTTTGATTTAATTATTCCTCTTTTATTCCGTGTTTTGGCCTTTATCTTGTAGATTCCTTGGTTTTATTCAGCGTTAGTTTATCTTGAGTCTCACGTGATCTAGTGGGAATGTGGGATGTTCTTTACATTGCCCATTAGAGATCCTTCACATGATCTTTGAATGATCACACCAAGAGGTTTATGCCTATCACATGAATACTTTGGCTGCTCGCCATTATGTTACCTAATAGTAAGTTGGTTGTTCACATGATCAGTTTCTCTGAGAGGTCCGTTGGTGAACTCAAGAGTTTCCTTAGTGTAGTTTACATATTATAGTGGTAACTATCTTGTTTTTCATACTGGGGTGGGGGATTTATAGTCCTCACCACCCTTGTTGTTCACTGATTTTCACGGTGTATCTGGAGTGGATCCATGTTGAAGTCGATGAAGGGGGATGGGGCTACGCGGCTTTGTCAGCCTTCACCATCGGTCATTCTGAGTGTGTCACCTGATTTTTAGCGATTACGAGTCTCTTCCATCAATGCCTTTTTTATCAGATTATTTCCGATTGATGAATACTTTCTTGATCATGTGGGTATGTCAAAGTGCTTTTCATATTGTCCTATGTACATATCTGAGGACCTTCACAAGAGATCAATGAATTGCCTATAATACTTTGTTGGGAAATGATGAATTTTCTAGGCATCTTCTTGAGATATGGTTGACTTTTTAGGAGGTATCATGGGGCCACACAGTGGACATCCTAGAATGTTGCATGTTTTTTAGTGACTGCGAGAGATCTCGACTACTTCATTTTTTCCCTTTGTTTTATTATAAAAAGTTCAGGGATTATGCAAGTTTTCTTGAGTAATGTAAAGGATATTTACTCAATTTTTTGATGATTCCTTGCATGAACAATATGGGTCATATGGGTGTGCACAAGACTATCATGGAAAAATCTGTCCATTTATCCTTAGAGAACCAAAGGGGAAGCGTAGAGTCACCAGGACATACCAGAGGAAATCTATACGGTAAGGCTTCCAATCCAAATGGATTTCGTGAGATGATGCGAACACATCACTAAGGTCTTTCAGTGTATTTTAGGTTACTAGGGGTGCGTCACATGTCTTTCAGTGACCGTGAGTACCTCTCACCTCCTCCCCTTTATCTCCTTTGTTTTAATCTAAAAAGGTTCATGGGTATTGTAAGTTTTGTTGGATATCATAAAGGAATTTTATTCTTCCCAACAATGATATGGTGCATGAGCTTTATGACCACTGGGGTTCTATCCCTTTTGATATCATTACCCCTTATTATATGAATAATTTTGGATGGTCTGTAAGGAACATTCCAATGATGAACCATGTGCCCTGGGGGCTCTCATTTAGTTGTCATCACGTGACCATTGGTTGTTTGGAGAGCCTTCGTAAGAGTAGGAAGGTTCATTCAATGGGGGATCTGCATTATTTTCCGTAGGTTATGCACTACATGTAGAGTCTTTATGTGACATTCAAATGTTGACATGATCACGAGTCCCTTGGATGATCATTCGATCTACAAGTATTGGATCCCTTTCTTTTTTGGGGAAGATAATACCCCTATTCAAGTATTTCTTTATTAGTGATTTTTTATAATGATTATTTGGCAGGATTCAATAGTCACACAACCCATTAAGAGACTTTCCATGACCTAGGCATGTATACCCCACTAAAACTGAGCATTACATGATGCTCACACCCATAATGATAGTCAAAACAACATATGACCACTCATCCAACCTGGGTGTTGATTTGAAAACTAAGATTCCTACAAGGGACATCAGAAACCAAACGTCATATTTAATTAGAAATATTAAAGCATATATCTAGGTTTTATGATTCTGATGGTGCTACCTACCTCAGGACAACCCCTTACTTACTAAATACTAATATTTTTATTGATTTTGTCGAGTAAAAACATCAAAAAGATATATCACAGGGTTCTAAAGTAGTGAAGGCCCAAAGCATCATTAACAATAAATTTGACTCACTCAGTGGTAAATGAACCCATGTTAAGGAAGTAAGATATAATTTGACTCGAGGGAGCCGCAAATGCCAAGAAATCAGCTGCCATGTTTCCTTCCCGTCAAGTATGAGTGATCTTTATGTGGGTGACCATAAGCTGTTTGCACTTCCTGATCATGTAATCAATGTTACATGGGTATTTGTTCATTCCAAATAATTCATTACAGAGGATAATTGAGTATATATCCACCAAATTAAGATTGATTTTCCTTTTTTTGCATAACTCTAGCCCGATGACCATGGCCAGGGCCTCCTCCTACACTACATCACCTTGACCATACTGGGCAGAGAAGGCAGCTAAGACCGACCCCTATCTATCCCTAATAACAACTTTTCCACGTATCTCCCCGCTGAGAAGAGACTCGTCCAAGTTCAATTTGAAACCACAACTGGGACGATTCCAACAAACCTAATGCCCCTACCCTTGTCTACTAGTCTGATTAGTAACAACATGATTCGAGAGAGAAGGAATAACCGATAGAGTAGCCTAGAAGTCGGTGCACATGCTGACCAAGTCCAAGAACATATTCCTCATTTATAAAGTGATGCTGGTATGAGATCCTATTTCATTACTATGGAAAACATCATTCTGAGCCTTCTAGATGATCCAACAACCTGCAATAAGGATAACAGTCTGGCCTTCCCTCTTGGGGCCCCGATCACACGCCCCTAGAACAACAAGCTGAAAAAATCATCGACCATGCCTCTTTGATTATCCCAGCCTATGAGAACCCTATATGACTACCACACCCACCTCTCCCAATCACTTCCAGTAAAGAGGTGCACCACCATTTCCAGTTTAGTTTCCCTGCAATAGTAGCACTTGGAAGCCAAGCTCACTCCCATGTGTTGAATCATGTCATCTATGGGTAATGAATTTTGTCTCACTCTCCACAATATGAATTTTAATTTGGATGGAACCTCCTTGAACCATAGAAGATCCCACCAAAGATCTTAATTTACTAGAACCATCCTCACATGAGTAAAATATTTGAATGAGAACTCTCCCAATGTAGAACCCAAAAAAACGAGCCTGTCTGGATCATCGCTAAGCACAATATTGTTGAAATCGGTCTACTAGTAAACATAAAGAATGGATTGGATAAATCTGGGATGATCACATGCCTCCCTGAAGGTAATTATTGGTGTGGGACATCCCAGAAACCACAGCCTGCCACCCCCAGTTTTACTCCCAGAAATTAATATCCCCATTTGCCAAAAACCATCGCAAGAGAGGTCTTAGGGTCTCAATATACGGATGGACCATCTTTCATATATTTGAAGGGTGTGATATCTATATGATCACATCTATAACATATCTATCTTTCATGTTCATTCCCCAAAGTTCTTGCCTTATATTTCCTCCCACACGAGTTTCACATGCAACCCTTGCATGGTTGAGGAAACACTCCTCAAATTGATGCCCCCTTCCGAAACTAGTCTTGCAAGATGCTCCCCCAAAGCCCAGTGGTGTCTGGATTCTATCTTCCCATACCATATAAATTCCACTAGAACCCTTTCCATGTTAACAATGACACTTTTTAGGACTTTAAGGGTGGAAAGAATGTGCATGGGAATAGACACTAGGACGCTGTTTACAAGTGTTATGCAAGCACCAAAGGATACAAACTTGTTCTTCCAATTGAAGATACACCCCATGATCTTCCTAATGATTTTATCAAAGAGGTTCACTCGGAGAGAATTTGGACTAAACATAGATCCGAGATACTCCATAGGAAATACCCCCTTCTCATATTTAGGATGACGTTCATAAACCTTTCCCTCCTTCCTAAGATCTTCTTTACAGTAAAATAAAATCTTTTCTCCCTGTTGACCACCTACCCACTCCAATTATTGTAGTCACCAAGGATCTGATTCATCCCAAGTACTGATCTTATGCACCCATTTATGAATAAAATTGTGTCATCCACAAACATTAAGTGCATGGTTCCCCTGATACATGTCAGTTCCTGTACAGGAGGATTTTTCCAATGCAAAGGCCCCGATTAATGGAGTAGCTAAGGAAATTTTGGGAGAGGATGAAGATAAAAGGGGAGAGGGTATCCCCTTTCCCGATCCCTCTATAAGCCTTGAAGAAACCAAATTGCTTTCCCATAAAAGATGTTGAGATCCATGCCGAGCTAAAGTAATGAAAAAGAAGGTCCCTGGTCCAGAGGTAAAACCCCATGTTGGCCAATAAACATACGATAAAACCCCATTACATCCTATCATATGCCTTAATCATGTCTAATTTTATCACCAGATTACTTCATAAGACTTCTTTATGGATTTCACTAATTATCTCTTGCACAATTACAGTCTCACCTTGTATTGATTGACCTTTAATAAAACCATGCTTCTCTGGAGCCATCCAAGAATTCAGGTAAGGAGCCATCCAGGAGTTTAGGTAAGGATACATCCTTCTGTTAAGAATACTTTCCAAAACCTTGTACAGAAATTTTCCCATACTTATAGGATGATACTTCTCAATGGATTGGGGATTCCACACCTTCATATGTAATACCATCCTAGTTTCACATGAAATACATGGTAGGTTCCCCCCTTGAAATCAGTCTTTAACTACTCTCACAAGACCCCCCTTAACAGTATCTGAATATGCCCTCTAAAAAGAACTGGGTATACTATCGGGACCTAGTGTTGTATCCGAGTTCAAGGTCCAGATCACCTCGCACACTTCTTCTTCCAGAGGCCTTCTGAACCTCTCATCCACATATGCCGACACACACCCTAGAACTTCTTTAGAAAAATAAACTGCCCCACTCGCATACCCTTCGTTCATGTTGGGATTAGGTCCTAATAGGAGATCTTTAATTTTATCATTGACCAGCTCCCCCAATTCCTTATAGTCATTAGTGTAGGTTCCCCCCCTTAGGATGTTAGGCCTATGGCAGCGACATCTTTCTTTTATGCATGCATGGAAATTATCGGTATTTCTGTCCCCCTCCTGAAGCCATTGAACTCCGGCTCCCTCTCTCACCACACATTCCTGCCGCATAAGGATTTCAGTGAGGTGGTCCTTCTTTATCTTTAGCTCGTTAAACATACATTCATCCCATTCATATTCCAGACATGTCTCAAGACATTAGACCTCCCTACCGACTTCGACGAGTTCGTGATCGCGAGAAGGTATAATATTTCTCCATATATGTATTAAATGATTAAGATGCATTAACTTCCAATGGATTGTTATCCGTGGGTTCTCCGTATGGATGAGAGACCCTGCTTCCATTACCAGGTCATTGAAACCAGGTCCCTCCAACCACATTTTTTAGAACTGCATACACTCGTCTCTCATGAATCCTGACCACAAGGTAATGTGTAGTGAAGAGTGGTTTGAAAGGCACCTGACCAAGTGAGAAACATTGGTGTTAGGGAAGAGTGAAATAGAAGCCTCATTCATCAAGCACCGGTCAAGACAACACCAGGTGTGTCTTGCACCTCGTTGACTATTGCACCATGTAAAATGGTCCCCCTCATAACCTGCGTCCATAAGCCCATTCCTCACCGTGAACGACACAAAATCCTGACAGACACTTCTGGGAAATACACCTCCCCTTGTTTCTCCTCTGGATGTGCGTAAATGTTAATGTCACCCCAACAACCCACAGAATGTCACTTGAGATAGCGACATCCATGTCACACCATAGATAATTTTTGTCCTACGCGATACACTTAGTGTAGATGAAAGAGATGATGAATTAATGAGGACGTTCGGAAACACGTGTAGCCAGATACTGGTCTGACGCAATGAAGAAATCGACCTTGATGTAATCCTTCCAAAATAGCCAGATATGAGAATTAGGTGGTTCCCCATTTATTTAACCTCATACTATGAGCCTCTGAGCATACTCTTTGATTTTTTTTGAAAATAGTTTGGGTTCACGGATCGCCACCATCGCAACAGAATTGTTGAATAACTCGTTAACAATAAAATCAGATTTTCCCAGGCCCCTAAAACACATGCATTCTAGATGAGGACTTTAAACATTGATACGTGTGCATCATGCTGAAAAAGGTCACTAGTATCTACTTCTAATATTTTATGATAAAGTTGTGAAAGAATAGGCCTACGGTTAACACTCACATTCCTTTTTTCAAGGAAAGATCAGGAAAAGATTTAAATTACCCTTACATGAGGGTTACGACTAAGGTCACCACTTAAAGATCCATTATATTCCATTAACTTCTTTAATATTTAATTACTTAAGACTTTTAAATGTTAAAATTAACATCAAGTACCATTTAGGAAAAACATTTATACATGGTACATTATTTAGTGAAATCCATAAGTCATAGAGAATGTTTTATCAAAAATTTGTTTAAAAGGTATTTAGTTTACTTACATCCTTTTCAAATTAAGAAATTTATCTTGTAAATTATTTTTATCTATTTTACTTACCCATATGGTTATCAGATTTTGGTCTTAGTTAATTAAAATATTATTTCCAATCAATAGAGGAAAACACCCTTTATATTGAATTTGGAATTATAATTAACAAAAGAATCATGAAAAATAAAGCTCAAAAGAAGATAAAAATATTTTATTAATTAATGGGGACCAGTTAAATTAGATTCCACCATAAATCTATATGTAAACCATATATGTGGCTGAAGACACTATAAATAGCCATTATTATATACTATAAACATACCCCCATGGTGTGAATCACTAAGGCATAACAATGTAAAGGTGGCTTCTGAGGGTCCCAGTCATGGTAGTCGATATCAATATTTAAAACACCATTAATGGGTCATCTCATAAGAAATATTCCCCAACTGACCTACTTGGTTCTAGTTTTTCATTTAAGAGTTTAGTAATATGGGTATTCATGAGAAGGTTATAGAGTTACAAGCCCTTATATTGGAAATGATTCATTTAAGGCCACAATTAAACACATTTTCAGTTTATACAATGGTCTCAAGGTATATAAATCTCATAGATATGATTCAATTATAAGGGCTACCATTTTCAAATATATAAAGCACCCATACTCGTAATATATAGAGAATTGGCTCCAATTAAATCCTAACCATTTTTGAGCCCATGAAACCAATGGTACATGACTCAAACATTCCAGGATTAGATAGTTAAGGTTTCACCATCAATATATATGGGAAAAAAACTATTTAGGTTGATGTTGTAACTTTAATAACCAATTTTTTTTCAAAATTTTAACTAAAAATGACACCCTAAGAAAAAAATTCAAGTAAGCATGGAAATTTATTCTTGTAAGTTGCTACCAAGTTAAGAAACCACCAGAGTGTGGTATAGAAGAGAAGAATGGGAAATAAATCATAAAAGTATTCTGTATAGGTTAAATACTAAATAAATCACACATCGTGTTATATAAACAATCATGCTAATGAAAAAACAAGAAGATATAAAATTAAATATGTTACATATGAGAAGGTATATAACATAAATTAGAATAAACATGTAAGTCCCATCAATAAATCTCAAATAGTCTAATTATGAAATCAACATGGAATGGAATATGCATGGGATGTTAATCCCTATGTTCCTATAATGATGAATGTAATAATACATCATTTCCATACTAGGACAAGGGTAAATACTATAATCTCATAAATCTGTAAGTAGTAGAAATTAAACCAACAACTCAAGGTGAAATCATAATAAACTATAATAATGAACAACATGAAAAATAGTCCCTTATATAGCCTCTTGTACTTTGACCCAAGTGTGGGTTGATCACTATTATACAAGGCTATTTAATAAGCATAGAATCATTTCTATTCTCTAGTCTACCAACCCAAAAATAATAATATAATGGAAATTGAAGCTCCGATACCACTTTATGAAATCCCTACCAAACTAACTATAGAACCAATATCAACAATGATCACCACATGGGCTCAAAAACACCTCCCCATATTCCATAGGATGCCAACTAGCAGCAAGGGTCCAATGATTGTATGATGGGGGGACTACACCCTCATGATTAGAGTAGCACAAAGATATATCATATAACTAATAAATTAACCAAAAATGGAGGAAATATAAATAAATAAAAACCATCCTAAGATAAATGAAACAACTGAAAAAATGTCCACAAATCATAATATTCAATCATGCATGATTTTCCTTACAATGATACAAAATATAAAGTAGAAAATGTATAGAAGGAAGGAAAATAAAATACATGAACAAAGAAAATAATAATAATCCAAGAGGGTGATCTCCACGAGCATCATGAGTACTATATCAGTCCTATGCTCCTATGTCCCCATGTACAATGCACACCCTAAGCAATCAACTAAGGACCTGCAACCTTGAGGTCTTCTCAGGTACCCCAGTGCAACGGTAGCCTGAGAAGGGTGTGAGATATACTTAGTAGGACACCACCAATGGTGTATAAATAATATTCCAGTCTATGAAAATAAAATATAGTAGTTTACAGGTATGACTATTAAAGAAGTAAATAAATATAATAAAACAAGTTTTATTATGTTCCAAAAGGACACCTGGACAACCATACCTACTTCAGCCTAAGTAGGAATGCCTATGGAAATATGTGAAACTACATAGATATGATATGTGTTTAAAAAGGTGGATCAAATAACAAATATGAAGAGATGACCCAAACCCAAGCATGTGATTTCATGGTGGATGAATCCCTTGTAAACAATTATGAATTATCCACCCTTTAATATAACAATCATAATTTGAATTTAATAAGAGGCGCCCTAAGCCTATATAAAGTGATCCAGAAAAGAATCCCAAATATCACTCTAGAAAATTATAAACACCCAATTCTATAAGATCCCATACAAGGATATCCATAAATGGAATATTAGTATTCACTCCATGCATGGCGTGAAGTCAAGAAGAAACCTTTGAGTCCATCTCGAGTATTGAACATAGGGGACACAATATCACTCATTGCATGGTATAACCATCTAACCACTGAGCCTATCCACGATGTCTCCCCCAGGGAACTAGTTCAACTCATAATGAGGTAGAGAAAATTCAAAGTGATTCCATCCATAGAATAACAAATATCACTCCCAACGCATTTACCATTCATTAACAAGTTCTAATTATAAATCATGATAAGCCCATCCTTGGAGATCCATAAATTGAATCCTAAGTATCTTACTCATCATGACATAAAGGTGTGGTCTAGTAGTCAACATCTTATACCATTTTAACAAGTAATTATAAACATATTCCTTAAATCATTTTCTATTTAATTTAGAAGTGGGTTCGTGTACATAATAATGCATCATAATAAAACTAGAATAAGTAAATAAAGTGGACCACATACTTAATCATGCCCTTAAACAAATCCATTTATATTTAAATAGAGTGTCCATGTTTATAAACATGCTACAATATTTTTCAAGTATAATTTATAGGGCCACACACATAACCATTTCATTTAACGAATAATAAGGGTAATGTCCTAAAGAATTTCATTCAAATTTTTCAATTTCATTTAATAGATATAGGTAGAATTATCCATTAGATAAATGTTACATGCCAAGTTATTTCAAAAACATTTTACATTTAATTCACCCACCCTTATTTTAGAAGAAAATTCACCTCAATGAGGGGTTTTATTAGAAAAAATATTGATTAATTAATTCATTCAAGGATCAAACCTATAAGTTTGGTTTGAATTTGAATTCCATGACCATCAAATATTAAAATTAAATATATATGGGATAGTAGAATCAAGTAATTAGGTTCTATAAAATGAATTTCAAATTTAAGAGGCATCATATGAAAATACTGGCACACAATACAATGAAAAAATGTATAAATGGTGAGACATTAAGGAAAAAATATATAGACCACCAAAATTGTTCTTAGTATTACCCACATGTCCACTATTGAGACTTTATTTGGTCCAGTTTGATTGAAATCAATGAAATAGAAAAAATTCCTGAAATTGTTTGAATTATCTTGCACCAAGATAACATAGAAGATGGGAAGATAAATAAATAAAGGAGGAAGGATGATTCAAACCAATATATATGGCTATCTAAATCACCTAATGACACTTGAAGTGGACACCAGATAGAGGAAATCTCTCTACACCTATGAGAGGAGAGGAGGAGCTCTAACAACTATAGTGATGCACTACCTGTGTGGAAGAATAAAAGAGGAATACAGAAATTAATAGGTTGGGTAATTTTGGTAATTTTAACACTTTAAATAAGGCATAAGGTTTGGATACATGGTTATCCAACCCATGCACCCATAATTTTTCAAGGAACCCCCTCACACGGGCTGACCACATAGTCTGACTAACAGTGCAGAACCCATAAAAAAGACCACTGTCAAGATGTCTGCATCACCCGTAGGACCATGAAGATCCTCTCACATGGTTACACTAAACCATGCATGTAATCCAGGACCCTAGATCATCTTCATGGTTTCTTCTAGAGGGATGCACAATTTCATAAAAACTGTGTGCCCCTTCCAACTTCTCCTAATTTTGTGGCTTCAGAGCCCGACCTTCCCAATACCCGATAGAACACCCAAGGTACCCATTGAGACTCAAACAACATCTAAATAGAACACATTTAAGTGTTACAAAACTCTAATTTACATTCCAAATCCGGATTTCAAAATTTTCCCATCCATTATACTAAAAATTCATGTTCCTTCATAAATTTTCATCTGGCCCAAAGACACAAGACGTTACAATTATATTCCTCAACTCTTAATTAAACCAAATAAAAATGCATCTGTCACTGTAAATGTTCCAGTACATTTTAATGAGACTTACCAGACATGAGTTTCATCAAAGGTGTGAGGAATAACACTTCCACACCAATTTGGATGTCTTTCCTATTAATGAGTTTTTCATGGACATATCAAGTTTTCTTCTTATATAGTAAGTAGTTTTAATAATCTTCTATAATTAACTCCACTATTTTTATAATTTGGAAAATCATATGCCCTCTAGCCTTATTGAATTATAGGTTCACTTTTTTAACAACCCAATAGGCCTTGTGCTATAGTTTAATAGGAAATTGATATGTTTTTTCATAAACTATTCTATAAGGGGACACACCTAAGGGGGTTTGAAGGATATTATGTATTCCTAAAGTATATCTTCTATATTTACACTCTTTTATTTTGTATTTGAATGCATTACATTTTTATATTTTTTTACTTATCTGTTTAATACCTACATTTCCCATTTTTAATGGGTGGAATGTGTAAGAGGTCTTGTGTTATACCCCATATCTCTTAATAAGTGATTTAATGCTTCAATCTCAAAAGTGTGTGTCTTTTTCACTGTATATTTCCAAAGGCATTCCAAACCTAAAATTATTTGTTATCTTAGAAATTAAATAACAAATATTGAATTACCATTTATAGTTGTTTGGGATTCAATCTATTTAAAAATTTTGTCTACATATAATAGGATATAGTTAAGCCCAAAAGAAAAACATTGACCCAAGAAGTCTATACACCATATATAAAATATTTCATTGAAAACTAAAAGATATTGGACCATTTATTATATTTTGGAAATCCATTCATTTAATTATAAATTTTTTGAAACTTAATAATGATTATGTGAATCCTTGAATCCTATTGAAAAAATCATCTTAAACTATTTTTGGTATTATATGAGGTCCAAATTGGAATCTCTATGTAAGATCATGAAAAAAAATTTAATTATAGAAGTTACTTATTCATCGGGTATACATATCTTAATCACTTGATCACTATAGATTTTAGACAAGTATGGATCCTTCTAGACATAGTATTTTGATTCATGTTTCATCTTAAAGAGTGAATTCTTATAAAATAAGGGTGTAAATTTTAATTAACCAAGTAGTTTACCATGTCCACATACCATGGAACCTTATCCATTGTAATTTCCTCCCCTAGTTTATGGCTATAGAGTAGTTTCTAAAAAAATTGTGTTTCAAATTGACCTCAATCCTTCCTCCCCATATTCCCGAGGATTCCAACTAGAAATAGATGACCCATAGAATGCATCTCTTCCACAAAGTAGTGGAATCTCCTTCATAGAGGTGCTTCATGGATCAGATCTCTCCAAAGATTCCACTATAAAGCCACTATTTCTAAAAAAGGAAGATTATGGATTCTTGGTGGCCTTGGACCCTGATGTTCTTCAAAATAAGCTTGATATGTGAAAATTTTCTATCCCAGTACAAATTAATTATTTTTAGTGGTATAAATCTTAGTAGTTTATAGATATAAATTCCATAATTTCACATTGATGGGGCATTAACATTTAGAAACTGATCCTGATTGGAAGGGAATTTTACACATTATCTTGGGAAGTAAAGAAGTGATGAACTAATCCTGGAAATTTGTAAACCTACACATAAAAATTATTATTTTTTATATATTAAAGTGGGATATCTCCATTAATACATTCACCCAAATGAATTTTACATCATAGATTTGGGCAAGACTTGATGTTATGAATTGGGTTTTTTTGTATCCAAAAATTCTCAATGACATTACTTCATGAATTGGTATACCTTTGAAAATGGGCCGACATAATCTAAATAATGAGATGGGTATTTATGAAAGGGTATTGGTTGATACAAATTTTATTCAAATCTACTCGATGTTATCAAGTTTATTTCCACTAAACTAAAAGATGATGTTATGGTAAAGTATGAATAAATTCTCCTTTCCATAAAGTTTATAGAATTTTTGGACACTCTATTGATAACTGTAGGGTGATATTGAATCAAATGAAATAAAATTCTAATTTGAATGTCTGGAAATTTTTTAATAGAAATAAAAAAGGAGAATCCACAGTTATAGGGAAAGGTGATCCATTGAGAAAAAAATATGATATAAAATGTATAAAAGTTAAACAAGCTTTCATACATAATGAAAATCTTAAAACTAATAAATTTTGTGGTATCCTTATTGGGGAAGAGGAAAAGAAGAATGATGAATCCATAATATACCTTGAAATTGATCAAGACATTTGGAATCTTGTTAACTCTCTTCAAAATGGATTTGATATTGAAAACACTATTCACAATAGAGATACCACTGTGACTATCACTCCTTGTGAATAAAATG
Organism: Viscum album; assembly: GCA_963277665.1. Lineage (NCBI taxonomy): Eukaryota > Viridiplantae > Streptophyta > Magnoliopsida > Santalales > Viscaceae > Viscum > Viscum album. The sequence continues at coordinate 508,006,522 of OY728141.1, read as the reverse complement.
TGGAAAATGATTCCATAACACCAAAATTAATTAAAAAAAATGAATCCCTAGATTATTCATAAAAAGAAAAGGTATATGCTAGATCCTAGGATTATTGTATCCCTAGAGTAAGTTTGCATGTTGACAACACCAAAAAGAAGTCCAATATTACAATTTTACATTAAATTTTTATAGAAAAAGGGACCTATGAAATATAATAGTGATGATAACATATACACTGCACCTATTGGGATCCCTGTGAAGAGAAATCATAATGCTATCATCCTGGATCCTCTAATTTTTTAAGGTGTCATGGATAATGATGGAAATTATGAGAGCAACCCATCTACAACAAATTTTCAAATTGATCCTATTTATTTTTATTTTTATTTTCAATAGATGATGGAAATGAAAAATGTGATGCTATTATAGATATTAAAAATGTAAATTAGCATGAATTTGTTACTTTGGATGATAAAATGAATGACGCATTAAGTAATTAAACTATATTGGAAACCGATGGCCTCTATAAGGAAGTAAATCATGTGAATGAACCTTGTGATGATGTTGAACATACTCCAAATCCAAAGGATGATGGGTATTTTTTCAATGATTCTACTTCAGATTCTATGCACAAGAAAAATGATGGCACACCTAATCCTGATGAAAAAATCTAGTCCAACTATGAAATAATCTAGTAAAAATAAATAAATGGGAAATAATAAAAGGGGTTCTAACCCCCAAAAACAAATATAAATGAAGATCGTCTTCTAGAACTATCAGAGCCTAGCCAATAATAAAATAACCATTTCGCTTAGTCTATTTATTAAGAAGCATAATCATGATATTTTGGGATTATATGAACCCAAAATGATATTCTTTTTAGGGTTGTCTATTTTTATAGCATGGGTTATAACTTAATTGAATCTAATTAGTCTTATACCAACTTTAAAAGACTATGGGTCCTTGCTCACTTGAGTTTGGAAGGGACCTCTATTCTAAATTTCACTGAACATATAGTTAATCTCAGTTACAAATTCATGGTAATGTATAACCTTTTATCCTTCATTCATGCATATAATGGTTATTATAATGTAAAGGAATTATAGACTACAATTCAATCCTTGATCAAAATTTTCAAAGACCCATGGAATACAATTTCATATTTGAATGCTATTGTCAATATAGAAGAAAATATTAGCATTAGTAGTGAATTTGATTCAACTATAGAATTCAATACTTTCATTGAAAATAGAATCCTTTATGAATTGAACCTGGTAGGTACCAAATACTCTTGATATAGAAAGAACCTTAGAAAAAATGGTTTCTAGAAAACTTGATAGTTATTTAGTTAATAAAGCCTCCCTTGATGTCTGGACCTCTATATCTTGTACCACAATTGAAAGAATAAATTTTTACCGTCATCTAATTCTGGTGAATCTTGTTACAAGATATGTGAACCCATATTTTTGTTTAGGTTTTATAATTCTTGGATATTGCATCATGAATGTTAAAAGATATTTCATGTTACCCAGAGCTCTATTAATCATAAAGATGATGCATGAGATTGTATTCTAAATCTTAAACTTATCAAGAGGAAGTTTAAATAATTGATCATAAATTGTTTTAGTGATCTTGATAAAAACATTAAACATCATGAATCTTATATTCCTACAATTCAAGAGAGTAACACCGATAGTGATTTTTCCAGAAGCATTCAGTAGGAAAATATGATTTTCCATGAACTTATATTACTTTTAATTCTCAAGGAAGGTATGTATAGATATATTTTTAAAGTGAAATAACTTAAATAAGGTGATAAAAATTTAAAAAATTTCAACTGTCTTCAAAGATCTTGGAAAGTTACTAGGCCTTATTCTTAATGATGATGGGAAATTCCTTGAAAATAAGGAAGAGATGGCTAACCATGTCATATCCTTTTATAATAATATCTTCAATGGACCCAATAACTTCCATGATTTGTTGTAAAATATTATTCCTATGCTTTTCAACCAATAGGATAATGTTAGACTCACTAATATTCCTCTTTACTTCGAGATCAAAAGAGTTTTCATAGCTATTAATACATGTATACCCCCTATCCTATATGGTTTCACTGACAACTTCTTCCAAACATTTTGGGAGGTCATCCAACATCATGTTTACAAATTTATCAATAATTTCTCAAAGGTGTTCGACTCATGTAGGGAATACATTTTCAATTACTATCTCTCATTTCTAAAGTAGATAAGGAAAATGATATTCATATCTTCTAGATTGTGGATTTTTTCATCAAAATATACAAAATTTTAGAATAATTATAACTAATAGACTCAACTCCATTGCTGAAAATATTGTCTACTCCAACCAATTTAGTTTTATTAAAGGAAGAACCATTTAGAGATGTCTCTTTGATGATTTTTAGTGTGTCAATATTATTAGAAAGACCCCAAGGTCAGGTAACTATACTTTGAAACTTGATGTCAAAAAATATTTTGATATAACGATATGGGGATTCAGTATTAAGGTCCTCTCTAAATTTGGATTTGATGAAACTTTAATAAAATGGGTCAAAATTCTCTTATGTTTATCCCATATCTCAATATTGATCAACGAATAGCATGAGGTATACTTCACATGTTCTAAAGGTATTAGAAAAGGTGATCCCATTTCAATAATTATCTTCTATATTATTGAAGACTATCTAAGAATAATTTTTCACAACATGTTAAATAATCACAAGATTAAATAAATCAGGGCCTCCAGATATTTAGTTTATCGCACTCACATTTTGTATGCAGATGATATAATCTTCTTTATTAAAGTAGATAAGAGAAACAAAAATAAACATCAAGGATTCTCTTCTCCCATATGTAAAAGTGTCATAAAAGGAGATCAGTTAAAAAAATCATTTCATTACATCAGAAAGAATATTCTTATAGCAAGAAAAGTGGACATTATCAATGATCTTGGAATGAAAGAAGGTGTATTTCCTTTCACTTATCTTGGAGTTCCCATGTTTTGGGGAAAACCTCATACCAATAATTTTACTCATTTTAGGCCAAATCATAAATCAGTAGGATTTTTAGAAATTAAAGTCCCTATCGATAATTGGTAGTTTTTTTCTTGTGAAAAATATCATTATCTCTTAAATAGTCTATTCCTTCATGGTTTACAAGTGGTGGGATACCCTCATATAGAATCAATATTTCAATAAATAAGTCTATTTAGATTGGGATCATCTTAGAAAGTATGATCATTAATATTCCCTGGAAACAATGCTTTAAACCCATTGATCACTAGGGACTTGGAATTAAAAACCATTGAAACATTAATCAATATCTACAAGAACACTTCATGTGGAGAATTATCAATGAAAAATTACATTCTCTTGATTTATTGAGATCCATATTTCTGAGAAGGATTAAATATTAAAATCTAAATTATATGTATTCTTTAATTTGGACTTCCATTAAGACATCCTTTTCCAATATTTTAATTCTATACCACTAGTTTGTTGACATGCATTATTCTCTCAAAATCTGATTAAAAAAATAGATAGGTAGACCTATTTTTGATATCTTAAATCAAATTTAAGAATCTGTGAAAACAATGGATTTAATAAAGCATCAAATGTAATTTCCTATTGATATAATTCATACTAAAATAAATGTAGTGGTTTCTAACTAAAACTTCACCAGAGTTGATGAAATCCTCATCTAGGAGTTTACATCCAATGGAATTATTAACTCAAAGTTTCATTACATTTTTGATTCAAATATGTATGAACGTATATGGGATAGAGATATATAAAAAATATATATTTCTTATTCAATATTCAACCTCACTTGGAGGCTTACACACTCAAAACTCTTAGTGGACTCATGCATACAATTTTTTTATCTAATTAAACTCCAATTATGTTCTTTGAAACTAATAGAGAGAATATATTAAACACTTATTTCTATGTTTTTTCTACTTACACAATGCTATGGAATATTTTATCTGATCTATTCAAAGTGTATATTCCCTAGATATCGATAAAAAATTATTACTTTAAGACTTGTTTCAAGATTTTGATCTCACAATAGCTCTTCAACTTCATGTTATTAGCTACTTATAATGTTATATATGTCATATAGAACTACCAAAAAAAGTGATTCATGAAAATACTATGTTTAATATTCAATCAGCTATTGTATAAATTATGGTTGTTGTTAAAAATGAAAACTTACTTCAAAAGGGATATTGAAAAAACTCCATTCATTATTATTCAGTTCTCAAGTGACTTGGAATCACAATTAATTTCTGAAATCCTTATAGAAATATTGATGTAATGTGGATTTATCTATTTTTGGATGAATAAAATAAAATATGGTCAGGTCTTCAAAAAGAAATTATTAGACCTTATAACTTCAGAGAAGTCCTTAGAAATCAAAACAGTGCTATAATTGGATGCCTTTGTAGCTCATGTAAAAATAACACATATATTGATGCTAAAATGATGGGAATAATTAATGTGGTTGAAATGTAAAGGTAGTGGGGTTATGGAAAATTATTGTTAGAATATGATTCCACCACCATTGTGTAATCTTTCAGAAATGGTGATATTTCTCTCACATGGAAGTTGGCTAATAAATGGATCAAATGTATGTATACTATTTCAACCATGAGCTACACCATCACAAATATTTATCATGAAGCTAATTTCTGAGATTACAATCTTGTAAATAAAAGGGATTATTCTAGAAAATTGACATAGCTCAATGTTTCAACTAACGAGTTTAGATCTATTTTTCAAAGAGATTATTGTAAAAATTCATACCTTATACTTTTTTAATCTTTACTATCTTTTTTATTTAACAAAATATTCTTGTCAAACTGGACAAGATCTCAGCCTTCTCTAACAAATAGATAAAATAAAAAAAACACTATCAACAATAGTAAATAAATTAAAAGGAAGTAATAATAATATCCACTAATAATAAATGAATGCAGTTCTAAAGACTCATTGTTATTCTAGTACACAATAATACTGACCACCCACTTGCTTGATCACATATAAAATATAAATAAAATAATAATAGATACTGAGGATTTAATTCTATCCCTAAGCCTAACCAAATCTAATATTTGATACCTGTCTAAGATATCTCTCTCGATCAACTACCCCATCATATTACCAATGTAAACCTGAAATTATTGAATTTTACTTGGGTAACCAAGTTTCATGGCCATCATAGAATGGTGCCAGTACACCCATGTTTGGAACCACTAATTCGGTCCCATACACAACCAATAAATACAATGTTAAAATACAATATTCTCTAATTAATTAATTAAATGTAGAATAAGTATAAATAATGACCACTGTTGTTACTAGAGTTATATAATTGAACCTCATATTGACATAAACATACTTCAACCGATGCTAGAGTGTCTCTGATCATGTCACACAATTGTGCCTACCAATATAAACACATTGATCTAGGGTGTAACCACACCTTACTAGGAAAACCTAATCTATAAACTCAGGTAAGTACCCTACCATGAATCCATCACCCTGTGTTCAAGAATACCCTTATATGAAATCTATCACCTAGATCCAGGGGTGTGTCTCTCACTAATAAGAATCATATCATTTGGATCTATAGTGTACTATACAAGAAATACTATTTTAGGAAATTCGGGGAATACCCTACTAAAAATACATCATTGGAACCAGGGTGTTACCTCTTAAGAAAACACATCATCTGAGTCAAAGGGCGTTTCTCTCTTCTATCAGGAACCACATTATCTATGTATAGGGGCATGTTTCACCTTGTTTGATATCACCTCATTCAAGTTAAAGGGTGTAACACTCCCCCCTAAGAAATCACATTATCCATATATAAGGAGTGGGTCCAAGGGATCCAAAACCTTCATATCTTCATCTCAATAGATTTTTCATCCAACCATATAGATCCAAGGAGCATGTACAAGGTATCTCAAACAACATGTTATTATTAGGTTCAATAATTTATTCCTAATAACATGTCGTAGGCATCCAACATATACTAGTACATCTATGTGGGTAGTTTATACCTACCTTAGTATCTCATGAAACCTATCTTTATGGGGTTGACCACCTTCCCAAGCCTCTCCCAAAACATTTTCAACTTCTAAAGGGAACTACCGATCACTATCAAAACTATAACATGATAATGCGTTCAATTTGGGTTCTAATTTTACACCTACAACCATCAATACCCATTCACAAACACCCTCAATTAGGTTAAATATATCATTGGTCCACCCATTGGGGTCTCTTAGATCTCATATCCACCTTGACACCGCACACGAGCTCTTGTATCACTTTCTCATCTCTCATTCCACCACCTATCACCCATATAGAATAAAACCCCTTTACATAAAAATGATCACCTCATATTCTCACTTTCCTTAAATTAAAATATCACTAAAACTAGTCTCAAGAGATGGTACATGGACCATCTCTCTTTCTAGGTTAACTTAGGTCGGTCCTCTCTCTCAAAATATCCCGCAAACTCTATGGGGTTGACCCAACTTTTCTATCACCTTTTAGTGAGTAAGAACTCTGATCCCATGTTCATCTCACTAGAATGAAGGTTCTATGGAATCTCATGGTTATTACATGGATATTTCCTAGGCTATAAATATCAATTCATCTGTCACCTCTACATGAAAGTCACTAAGAGAACCTATCACTAGGTCTGCTATATTTATCTCAATTCATTTAAAACTAACCCATCAAGGTTCATGCATCTAAAGTCATTCATTTATCAACCAGGCATCATTCATCTATAGTCTAGGAATCAATTTGGTTTACAAGGATCCTTAATAGACCTTGTAAATATGTTTAATTTATTCATAGAAATTCAATTTTTGTTACACAATTTATATAATTTTAATTAGTTGATCACCCGTACTGGTGAGACCACACATATCACATTACATATAATAATGAATAATATTGTAGGGTAAAAATCACAAGGACCACATACCTCAACCATGGAGTAATTCCATTTATTTCATAGCCTTAAATATACAACCAAGACCATCCTTGTCCAACCATCCATCATCCTTCTACCCAAGCCTCTATCTCATTCCAATCATTGATTTTTTTTATTTATAAAAGTTATTAATGTAATAAAAAATATAATTAAGTTAAATTTAAATAGGCATAAATGCATAAAACACATAGGGATACATCAAATCCCTGAAACTGTAAGAAACTAGGTGTGGTCTACTCTTAACACACACCCAAACCTAATCCATGAAAAGTATCTATAATTTTACAAAAAATCTTCCATAAATTTTATCCAATTTGTTTAAAACCCTAAGAGATTTTTGTTTTCAGAAAACATACAATCATTAAAATAGTGAGAAAAAACATTTATACCCCATCTCAGGACTTCCTCTAGACAATCGATATGAAATCTACATGAATCAAGAAAATTTTGAAAATGTTTCCATGGAAATATACAATAACCCTAAGATGAAATAAAAAAAAATAAGTTTATACAAATAGAAATAACAATTGAATAAAGAATAGAGAGAATAATACCACAAAAAACCACAAAACCACTAAGGAAAACAGCTTAGATAAATGGGGAAACAAAGGAGGTAGTGAGGGGGTGGATAATTAGAAATGTAATCATAGTGTGGTTATTAAATAAAAAATGATAGTGGGGGGGGGGACCATGAAATTAAGGGTTTTCCCCCACCCAAAAAACACACTCAACATCTATCACAGTGTGAACAGGAGGTTCAAATAGTGAAATAATAAGGAAGACCGATCCTAACCATGGCTAAAATGTATTCATGTTGTGAACCATGGTTTATATCATGCAAACTTCTAGGTAGAAAGCCACACCCCTTGAAATTCCATATTCATGATGTAATCCTTATGCTTCATGGTGTGAATAACTGTAGTAACTGATATTTCATATCTCAGGGCACCAAACCTTATCCAATGATCCATATAGAATCCATAACACTAAAACAAATCTCAAACCATTTCCAAAATACACCTATTATGATCTCCCAATAGTCAAAAATAAACTTCAAACCTCAATTTTAAAAATATACCTCCCAATAAAAGAAATTAAAATTCCTTCAGGAATTCATACCCAAAAAGGGTATGAGGTTTTACATCCTCCTTATTATAGAACTTCTCATCCCCAAGAAGACTAATTTGTCTTGCAGTGATAAATCCTGACCTCTCTTAGTCATAAATTTATGCTTTATTCTCTAAATTCTATCATATAATTTTTGAATGAGATTTTGCTATGTTACTCCAAGCACAAGGCATACTATTTATCCAAACACAAGACACCACTCATCACCATTGTAAAAACACCAATAAAAAACATACCAACACCCATATTTCAAAATGCACGATGATGTAATAGATTCATTTATCCTTAGTCTTATGGAACTCTCCACCATAAAACTCATCTCATAGTTGTAAATTCTGATCCTTGGTTCTCTATACCATTAGAATTTCCTATTGAAATATATTTACAGTGTGCTAACGACCCACTTGGTGTGGTTAGTATCACACTACACCCAATCATAGGAAATAAAAATAGTCAAAATACAATACTAATACTCATATTGAAATTTTCAATTAAGTTATATGGGTCTCTATTTCCTATTCATAAGACCGAATACACAACATTTTCCTAAAAAAATCCTCGGTCGATCATTGAACAGATCCACCATGTCCAAAAAAACATACATGATGTAGTTTCCCACTGAAAACATTAAATTATATGCATAAGAACAGGTCAATCCAATTTTTGAAGATCTTTTCAAAAAAGAAACACTTCGTCACAACTTCCCATATATTGTATCATCATACTATCACAATGCCTGAACTCTTGAAGTCACCCCATGATCATCAAACACCCACATAGAAATATGAATCTAACTCTTGGTGTTATTCTATAGCTAGATCATCAAACAACCAAAACCATTAAAATTCTATCATAACAATCCACATCAAACCACAAATCCAACACATGGTCCGATAATGTGAAAACTACCCCGCGCCTAAGTTCAATGCATCGAATCCATCCAACAACACATCCAAACCATATATATGGTATTATCTACAGAACTAGGCATACTCATATTTTCAGGCTCACTAGTATCCCAGTTCCACATTGACTATCCAATTACATTTCTTAATAATCTATGACCCCACCCACATGGGGGAATCCCTTCTGGACCCACACTTCGTCCATCAGCACATGTAATGATCAGATGTGTCCATCCCACACATACCTGAGTTCCATCACAAAATAAAAACACTATATGTTCCTAGATCACATGAATTTCATTCTTGAAATCCTCTAAAATTAATCTACAATAAGGGTAAAAACCTATAGTATCCCATATTTTAATCCTCACCACAATTCTTTTCTTATACTTATCTTAGAGCATAACCATAACAGGTTTCATCATCAGGTGTGTAATGCTCCTCTCGATCCATTCTCATTCAATTTATCAACTCCTAACACCATGTCATAAATTGTGTTATATTCATTATATAGGAACACTACCAATTCTATTATAATTCCCTAGGCCACCATGCCTATAATCATTTCATCAAATCCTTGGTTCTCACCTCACACATGAACACTCATCGCTCGACCACTCAAATGGGTACCACATGTAACCAATGTAGACCATGATGATCTCATTCAAACACAATGGGTGTATAATCCCACACCACTTTGTTATACAACTAGAATAATGAAAAATTATTCAATCATCTTCAAAACTAGACTCATTTATGGGAATCACTTACCATAATCCAATTTCATGTAAATCATATCTATCTACAAGAACCCTCAACACTCCTCTTTAAAAAATATATTTTCACCTATGTTAGATTCAATCACATAATCACCTTCCAATCAGAATAATTCTATGTTTTAAACCACCTTCCCATTCTTTTCCAATCTTGGATCCGACCATCTAGAATAAAAATATGTTATCTCATTGAGAATCCATTCCTGAAACTCCCAGGGATAGGAATCCTGATGATTATGACATATTAAATCAATGTTCGATTCCAAAATCACCTCATGTTTTTTAATCATGAAAATAAAAAGAATATTTATTCTGATACCATAAAACTAGATAAAATCACATGAAACAATCATAAATTGAAGCATTTACCCATGATTTCTATCTTTATGAAAGTCATAAACCCAAGCCAACCCCTCACTCGGGTTTCCCTCATAAAAACATAACTCATCTCAATTTTAACAATCATATCTCTAACATCCCGAGTCATACATCAAAGCACTAATCTCACCCACCTAACCCATATACATTCCCTCATATAATCCATAGATCATGGGAAACACCACTCTATTATTATATAAAATATCCAAAGGAAACTCACATGAAAAACTACCCACTACGGAATCCCAAAAATATTAGGAATCACATGACAGGTCATCAGCAAACTCATGGGAACTGATTCTACGTGATCATATATATACAAGACTACCCCATCAAGAATCAAAATCTCAGACAGATCCTCATTGGTTCTCCATATACGAGAGTGACCCCCTTGAGGATCACATTCTCATCTAGGTAAAATGGTATACATATAATGGAATTTCCCTACCAGGATATATAGTTATATAGTTTAGTAAAGTTAAATTCTACCTAGAATTTATATGGGAAAACACCATATAGTTTGTTGATAGTTTAAATAATCTAAGATCTTTATTTTCAGAACAAGTACTGTAATCTCCCTTAAGGGTCCATTTTCATGGCATCACATACTAGTACTAACCTACTAGAGTATCTATATTACCCTTGCACTGAAAGATTGTATATTCATTACCCAGAAGCATCCCACCATAAGATTCACATGACCGAAATGAGATGAAAATATAATATGGTTCAATATATTTGAAGGATACCTCCAAGTTACATGTAAAAATATTATATAATTCATTTTGACCATTTAAACAACCGAACCCATGTCATTAGTGATATCAATCATACAAAAGCATTTAAATTTTATGTGAATCCTATGGGACAAATATGATGCAAGAATATTGGCCTCTTTCTAATGGGAAAAGATCCAAAACCATAGTATATCATAAATCTAAAAAACTAAAGTGCATCACACTAGGTGAAATCATACATTTATGAAATTTAAATCCAATAACATCAATCCCATATCACTAGTAACCTAAAATTCCTACCATAAATAAAATTCTCAATGCACCAGTCTGATACCCATCACAAGCACTGACACATTCCTATATCACCTGTCTACCATCTTTCCAAATAGTAAGATATAATAAAACTTTGATACATTTTGTGATATTAGTCCTATAATCTTTAATACCAATTTTTAACATCCTCACTTGGTCAATTTCCATTGACTGGTGTCCAAACAAGATGATTTTCCATACGACATCAGGTCCACCTCCTCGTATGTCAGAGGCTTCCAATAAGTAGTGGGTTGTAGGGAAGTAACATGTGGAGACGATACCCTTATATTAGAGTGCACACAAATATAAAAAATAAACCAATCATAATCCACAATAGTAAACAAATAACATGAAAATAATAAACATATACATCAATACTAAATTAATGCGGTCATACAAACTCATGCTTATTCTAGTACACAATAACATTGATCACCCATCGAGCTGATCAAATATACAAGATAAATAAAATAATAAAAGACATTGAGGATCTAATTTAATCCTAGAGACTCACCTCATCCAATATCTATAACTTTTTTGAGTTATCCCACTCAATTAGATACACTGGGACTTTACCCAACCTGGGCTAGTGATGAGTGAAGTTTTCTTGTGTACCCATGTTTGATGGAAAACTGATCAAAGTGTGAGTATAACTCAATAAGAAACCACCAAAGTATTTTTTTACATAATTGGTTAATACAATATAAAAATGTGATATGATTAGTTCAATAATAAGTAAAATCTGGTAGATTAAAAAATAATGACTATCGATCCTATGGTTTTTTCATTAAACCCGAGATCATTTCAAACCTTCTTTGGCTAGCATCATGGTGGTTTTGATAATCCTACAAAACCATAAATACCAATATCATCACATGGAGATAGAGTGTAACCATACACTTCTAGGAAAACATCATCTAAAAACTAAAGAGAGCACCCTACTGGGAATCCATAACATGGATCTAGGGTGTACTCTATCATGAAATCATTCAACGGGATCCAGGTTTCTGTCACTCCCTACTCAAAATCTCATCATCTAGAGCCATGGTGTACCCTAAATGAATAACTATTTTTGGAACTCATGGTGATTCTATTCCAATAATCCATCACCTAGATCTAGGTTGTTCCCAACCATAAAACCACATCTTCGGAGTCCAAGGGTGTGGGTCTCCCCTTCCAAACATCACATCATCCAAGTCCAGGGGTGTAGTTTACCCTTTTGGATATCAACTCATCAGAGCCCCAGGTAATATCCCTACCATGATAGACATCACAATATTCATATATAAGGATCATATCCAGGGCATCCAAGACTATCATATCTACATGTCCATGTATTGTTCATCCCACCATATGAATTCAAGGAGTGTGTCCAAGGCATATCAAACCACGTTTCAACATTAAGATCAACAATGAAATCCTTGTAGCATGTCTTAAGTATCCCACATATCTTATTACATCTTAGTGGGTAGTTGATACCAACCATAATGTCTCTTATAATGTGGCTCAATAGGGTCAACCGCTTACCTGAACCTATTCCAATACCAGAGGTCAAGATCACCATTCCATGACCTATCATTGTCATGACCATAACAAGTTAATATGTTCAATTCATGTTTTAAGGTGACTCCCAAAATCATCATTACCCATTCTCAATAACCCTCACTAGGAGTTAATATATCATTAGGGAAACCTCTGAGTTCTCCTAGGTTTCATCTCTACCATCACACCCCACACATGCTCTTCTATTAATTTATCATCTCTTAGGTCACCACCCATCACTAATAGGGCATAACACCCTGTTGAATCCAGATGTTTTCTTAATATTTTCACTTTACATACAAGTAAAGCATGAATAGAATTTTTCTCAATAGATAAAACAAGCCCTATCTTACTTTCTAGGTTATCTATGATTGGACCCCTCATTCAACCCATCCATCAAAATGCATGGGGTATACCTACCTAGGTTATCGCCTCTTAGTGGGGGACAAACACTCACCCCACAGATATCTCACTAGCCTGAAGTATCTAATTCATCTCATTATTCTCATTTGGCTAATTCTTAGGCCATTTATCTTAATTTACCACACGCCTATTTTTAGAGGTATCTAAGGGAACATATCTATAGGGATGCTATATCTCACATAAATCATTTAAAACTAACCCCTCAAGGTTTGTGTATCTCAAGGAATTTGTTTATCATCCACGCCTAAACTATCCATGGGTGAGGTATTAAGATAGTGAAAAAGGGTTTTAATATCCCTTTTAAATTTGTGTAATCCATTCATAGGAATTTAATTTTTCTTAAAAAAATTATATTATTTTAATTTGTCGATATCCCTCAGTGGTGAGATCAAAACATTAAATTCCAATAAAACATAGATAATATCATAGGGAGAAATGTATAAGGACCATTATTGGAGCCCAATACATGCCATGAGAATATTGGAGGAAGGAACGTCTAGTTTAGACTGATTTTGACCTCAAAAGGCCCAAAATCCTTTTAAAAGACTCTATTTTGTGAATCTATAATGCTTCATGAATGTTTGAAGCTCACGAAGTTCCCTATCCATGTACCTCCTTGATAAATTCATGAAGGTTTAATGGTAAACCTCCATTAACTGAGTTTAGGAGTTGTAGAGCACTTCACGACCGTGTGAACGATTGATGGTATCTTCATGATTCTAGTGGATCCACGCCCATTTATGAAGCCCATATATTCTTTGTGAACCGTTTCCACTCTTCACAATACCCATTTCCTACAAATGCCCCTTAATTAGACTATTTTAGTGATGGTTACATGACTTTTCTTCTACCAAATTTACCACAATTTATGAACCTCCTAAGCATCATGAACTAGACTAAAAATAGATCATCCAAGGTACAAGGTTTCATGAAAAACACTTCAATGTGTTCTTTTAAGACTCAACCTTTGCTGGATATTCCATTCATTAAGGACTATTTAATTCACAAGGAAGAATGACCTCAGAGGCTCTTGAATTTTTTTAAGCTTTTAGCCATTGCAAAGAACTGCTCTCATGTACTAGGATGTCATCCTGAGGTAGGGTCACTCTTTTTCATGAATCCTAATCCTTCACAAAGACCCTAACCTCCATGAAGGACCTATGATTAGTGATACACCTCTCTGTGAGGCCTTATGCATAATGAAACCTCTCTCCTGGGCCTCTCCATGCTGCCTCCCTTCTTTTTACACCTCTTCACAAATTTTGAGTGCCCCGGGTCCCCACACCAATCTAGGACTAGTGCAGCTTCACCTCCAGTCCCTACGTGACATGTGCCACCCATTCCGGTGGCCCACTCTACATCATGTGTGGCCCAAGACTCCCACACACCTATTTCTTCTCAACATAGGTATGATAATTCCTATTAATTATTATCATAGGAACACTAACATGGACCTCATGACTGTCCAATACTCTCGTCGTTACAACCTGGAAGTTACAAAGTAATTACCCACCCATAGTTGCTTGAGATGCGGTCATGTAATCCCATGGGATGGGGAGTGAGCCCCTCCACATATGAGATGCATAAAACAAATCTACATAGTCCCAACATCCTTAGAAAATGAAATAAAATTGTACCCTTACCCCATGTGATGAACACATGATTCCCGATGTATGATCATCATGTGATGACACCTTATCACTCACCGATGAGTGATCCTCTTGCATCAAGAAGCCTCCATGAGTAAACCCCACTTACCCTATGAGAAAAGTATATTATTATCCATGTATCACTAACATGAAATGATATACTCATCAAGAATATTACAAATGTAAAACCCACACCATATCTCATTGGTGATTCTTTTGTGACACGATCATTAGGTCTACTACTTCCCCTTGTTTCTCACACAAATCATGAATCAAGTGGGATTAGAGGAAAGTATGAATCATGAAATCCAACCAAACTCCAACGTATGGGTATCCACATGAGTGCAATCCCCAACAACTATACTCACCCTTTATGCCACCTCCTTAGCTAAAAGTCACATCCTGTTCTACACTATGTGGGTTTTGATTCTCAATAAACTAGGATTTGTAAGAAGCCTCCATGAGGCACAAACCCAACATCTGTATCCATTCTAATTTTCTCTAGGAAACATACCGGGTAAGGTCATTCCCCACACCTGGGATACTAGACCTCCTCCAAGTACCTTGAGAAGCTCAACATGTAATCCCCACACCATCCAACCAAGAGAAAACATCTTTTAAAGGGAATATTTTACATGTAAGACCTACACCATCCATAACTGACACTCCATTCACTACACGAGCATCTTTACTGCACGATGTTGAACTTCTTGGACCTATTCTATCAAATGGACTTAAAATGTGACATCAAAATATGTGGGTTTTGATCCCTATTATTAAAATAGGGTATGTAGGGTGCCTCCCTAAGGTTTAATCCTGACCAATGATAAACCAAGGTGTTCCCTACAATGGATTCACCTCCCTAATCCACCTCCATGGGTGTTCCTATTAACCTTCATGGTGTGAATTCTTACTTTTACAGGACACACCTCCCAAATTTTTTCCCATGGGTCATTCTAATCCATCCATTAGAAATCTTCCATGTGTGACATCTTCCCTCATAGGGACACACCTCCTTGATCAGTCTCCAGGGGGCATCATGATCAATCAAATCTATCTCCACAAGACAATAAACATGTAACCTTACCAAAAATAGATACCCGATGCATAATAATGGGATTAATGAGGTGCAATTCTTGGAAGATATGTTCATATGGCATCATCTACCTCATAAAAACATGGGATGAATGAGGTGAGAACCTTTTAAGATAAATGTACATGGCGTTGGATACCACATGATCAACATAGGATGCCATGGGTTCCCTGCCTAAGATGCCTCCATGAGATTCACTCCCAAGAGGAAGAATATGTGTGACCAATGTTCTAGAATCCAAACATGCCAATGATTCCCAATGCGACTACTCTCATGATCGATGGTTTCTTTCCTACCCAGATAGAAAGAATATTCTAACAAAATAAATGTAATTAATGGCAACCACAAAAGATGGAACTGCGAATGAGTTCCACAAACATGACTTAACTCTATGAAGGAGACTCATAATAGGATACAATATCGATGTAGGAATCCATGAAAGGATGAACCAAAATTCCATTATCTTGCTTTTATAAAGGAAAAGGTGTTGCTGATGAAAGTGATATATGCCACCTTTCCTTGGAAATTGGAAATGTTGGGTAACAAGAACACCAATGCACATTAACATGAAAGTAGTGGCCATGATTTAAGTGTATGAAATTGAAATGATGAACTTGATATGAATTTTTTTCATCAACATGTGGACAATTAGTGTTTGAGACATCATTATATTAGCATCTAACTGGATTTAGATATCTGGCACTAGGTCCCATAAAAAATTGTCATCCCATCACGAAAGTCACTAGAAATTGGGGCAGTAAATGTTCGTAATTTCTCCATCCGTGAAAATTTCAACACGAATCCCTCTCTATATTCAGAATATTGGATGATGCTGGGACATTATACATCAATATCCTTACAAACATACTAATGGATGAATCCACATACTTTTTAATACCCTAACCATAGGAAACTTATCATCTAATGCCCATTGGAGTCGGAGAAGGAGAAATGTTAATGTGACAATCCTGAATAAAACCACCTCTGCCATGACTTCCAATACAACCACAACTATATGGCACCCATGCATCCTTTCATCCTCATAGATTATTCATAGGAGTGTGATGGACACCTTCATATTATAGCCCAAGTAGGAGGGGTTCATTCTCACAAGGGACATGGACTATCAGGACTTGGAGACTTTGATACCTCACTGACACCACCTCCCCCAAGGGGTCCCACAAGAAACAACCAATGACTGTTAAAACGATGAATCACTTTAGGGAGCCTCTCCCTAGAGTGATCTTATGAATCACTACCCTAATCCATGGAGGTGTGGGATTCTAGAGTCACCCCAACTGTAACTAATGCCTAAGAACCATCAAGAAGGGATCCCACTAGGCCTCATCAGTGATAGAAATGATCGGCCTTTTAGGATGAATAACAAGTGTGCCTTGCCCCTACTCTGCTGACCCTAGTTCGGACCACCCTATTTCAATTTATGACACAAGATAAAGACAATGAATGATAAGATGAATTATCTTCCATAGATCAAGTGGATTCTACCATCGTAGGAAAGTTTAATCAGATCACAGTCATCGACCAACAGGGATCCATATTTTCTCGATTGGGAGTGAGACCTCATCTACCTCATAGGAAATATGGGTTGACTCTTTCCATTAATGGTGCCACCAGCAACCATTAAGAGCTGACCTTTAATGATTTCATTCAATGTAGAGGTCCTCCCTATACCTTCAACAACCAAAATAGAGGTCCTCCCTGCTCTTTCAATCAATACGGAGGTTCTCCCTATGTTACTGCTAATCAAAGAAGAGGTCCTCCCAACTTCATCAATAATCGGTATAGAGGTACTCCAAATAGTATTGATTCCCAACTTAGAAGTCCTCCCCATGTCCAACATTTTTTTTATTAAAACTAGAACTTTTAATTGGAAAGTGGGAACCCTCACACCTAAATAGTTTCAGTACTAAAGGATACGAAAAATCTATTAAAGAAAAGAGTGAGTTGTTTGGAATCATTTTCCCTAAAAAAAACCCTGGGAGTAGCGTTTACCTGAGTGTCGGGGAAATCCTTTAAGGTTCCCTTGAATAGAATTTCTAATTTGTCCCAATATTTCTAGTTTCCTCTTTGCTAATATCCCCCATGTTGAAGCCTATAAGAAGAATGTGATCCTGCTTATCAGCCCACTCACCTCGTTCCTTTGTAGTGGCCACCTGGATCGGTCTCCTCTTCTTCAATGCATAAATATCCAAAGTATCCTCAACCTTTTCTTCATCCAAATGCACGATAATTTTTCTATGTTCTAGAACCGAGGCCATATGGAACTAGGAATCATCTTTGGAACCTGCTTCACACTACTTCCCCTAACCACTCAACTCCACAGCACATGTAAGAGAAGTTAGAGAAACTGCCTCACTACCTGCCATAACCAGGTCCTTGGTGATGGAAACCACCTCTTGTTGGCCAGGGTCTTTGGACCTGTTCAGGGTTGAGTTTCCAACCTTTGTAGAAGCCTTTAATACCAACCTACCTTTACAAGCAGATCTTGTAATAGGAGGACTAGGGAGGTTGGAGTAATCCTTCCTTTAACGTGCCCTCCGATTGTTCGAAATGAAGCCATATTAATCCATGATTTTGTTCTTTCCCTTCCACATAGAGGATCTAAAGTAGTCCTCCATTATTTCTAGTTACTTGGACTCATCGAGGTATGAATCCTCGACTATTTCATTTTGGGATGTTTCCTCATCAACCAATGTATCCTGGCCTTGATCCACCCCTGTAGCTTCCTCACTATTATGGCAGTGTTCTTCACCCAGCACTGGAAACCAATTTTGAGAGGTCCTGATTTCCCCCCATGCATTATGCTTCTCAACATAAGAGGAGGTCTACTGGACCTACTTTGGCTTGGTTGGAGCTCCTATTTTCTCAAGACCTCGGCCCATAAATTGGAAATGGTTAGGGTTGTCTTACAAAACTAGGTGATGTGTAGCCTCATTGGTGACATGACGCTTACTATCATCCTTGAGGACGAATTCATCGGTTGATGATGGAGTAACCTCATGTAATACCTGTGGAGAGACCCGGAGGACCTCCCTCGCTTCTTGTCCCTCCCTTTGACTGGCTTGCTTCGCATCCACAGGAAAGGGCCTCCCTTCATACTAAACTTCTCACACCTAGCTATCCTCACGCAAACTTCTTGGTGAGGAGATGCCACCCAAATCATGATTCAGCTGACCAAACACCTCTAAAACAAGTGTCCCTCAGACCTCTAGAACTCCTTTCTTAACTTCCACCAAAGAGCACCCCCGATCTGCACCCCATTGATCCTACCTGGATCGATCACCATACATGGAGATATGGACCACCATAACCTGAACAGCTGGGATTCCTCCAAGCGTGGATCCCCTGAAGCATCCACTTGAGAATTTATCCCAACAGACAGACTAGTGGGGTTAACCCCATGAGATCTTGGAGCCTTCTTTTAGCATTTAAGATGATTATGTCTCTATCTAATGCAACAGGAGAAAATCTTAGTCCAAGATTCATGAACAATCGGTTGACAATACCTGTACTCCCCCTCAATCACAATCCACACAACTTTGGGAGGGGGCTGGGAGAGATCCATTTCCACATATAACCATGCCAAAATCGGGTGCTTCAAATAGGAAGTCCTCAGATCCGCAAAGAGAAAATGCCAAATGGAGTTACCTATAGAAGGGAGTAATTCCGGATTCTAGAAGGGTAGCAGGAGGCCAGGATGTTGAATCCAAATTTCCATGGTGGAAGGGTCCCATTGCATGTAGAGATCGAATGATCATCAAATTTGATGAAAATGGAAGCCTAGAATAGATCTTACAGATCTAGACCACACCCACACCATATCTTCCTCACTCAATAAGCTGAGAAGAATCTATCGTGACCTTAGAAACCCGACAACCACACGCTGAGCTAAACCCCATTCGTCATTAACAAGCCTATAAAACAAATCAATCGGGGGACATCACCAAACGAATCGAGCCACTAGAGATGAAGAGAGGAGCGTAGAGGCTGCATGGAACTCTTACAGAGAAATTGGAACCATAGATTGTCCATGGAGGACCCCTGGAACCTTTGGGGAGATGAAAATTCTAGGAAAGAATGAGAGGTCCTCGGCTAGTGATAACAATAAAAGGACCCAACCTTTATCCTGAGACCCCTTCTAAGGACCATCTTGAGGAAGAGACCCCTCCCCCAGTGGAGGAGGGGCTACCATATCCACCATCGTCACTAGGGAATCGTCGCAGGTGCCGACGCTCATGAAGTTTATCTCCAACCCCATGTCATATCTAATCAGCATGAAGGTCCTCCTCAGGAAATTCCTAGCTCTTGTGGAAGACTTTCCCACTCCAAAATCAATCAAAGAGGAGGTCTTCACCACTTCATCCATAACCTATATGGAGTTCCTACTTGTGAAATCCCCATCATCAAATATGGTGGTCATCCCAATGTCACAACTAACCAGAGTGGAGGTCGTCCCCAGTCCTTCAAATTTTAACATGGAGGCCCTCCCCATGTTACCACTAATCAAAGAGTAGGTACTCTCCATTATTTATATATTTAGTATATAGGTATTATTTGTATTCTTTCTACTCAACATGGAAGTCATCCCCATGCCCATCTTGATCAGTGTAAAGGTCCTCCTCACACTTCAACCTGCTAGTACGGATGTCCTCCCTATGCCATTACAACCGGTCATCATGGATTCCCTTCCCATATTTCTATCAACCAAAGATGAGGTCCTCCCCACATTGTTAATAAATAGAGTGGAGGTCCTCCCCTCTCATTTACTAGTCAATGTGGAGGTCCTCCCTACGCCCACAACAATTGATATGATGGCCCTCCCCATATCCCAACTAACCAGAGTAGAGGTCCTCACCGCTTCACCACCCACTTGCACAGAGGTCCTCCCCATGCTGAAGAATTACTCTGTACTGTAGAAATATCCCTAGGATGAATGACGGTAAACCACATCCAATGTTAAAATACCAAGAAACTCTAGTTCATTGTTGTTATCTTGCACTGATCATATTTCAAGGGGGAATGTGACTCAGTAATGAAACCATTACCCCGACCATCAACATTAGAGTATGGGGAAGGAACTAAATAGGTGAGGTTCTCCATCCTAGAAGGTGAAATCCACAGAATCCCCAAATATATCCAAAGGTTCATGCAAGTGGAGGAATATTTTCCCCATTCCAAGGGATCTTGGTGAAACCATCTCCATCATCACTAGTTTCCCCCTCAACCACTACTCAAGATCATGGAGAGTTATTCTTGTCCAGGTTGACTTCGTGGTGAGCTACCTAAAAAGAAGCCTAAGAGAACCATTGCCCTTTCACATGAGGCATTGGAAAACACACTGTCGTATCGGGATATGATGATGAGGTTGGAACTTCCTTCAAGAGATGATCCAACCTGCGGTGAATAATTGACTCATGAATCGAATCCTCTACCAACTGACCAACCGTCAAACAAATCCACATAAGAGACACCACCCATTTCTCGGCCAGTGCCAAAATAAACCTAGGATAATGAGGAACATAGCCCCATTTTGAGTATGAAAGCTTTTGGGATACTCTCGACGATGATCAGTGGTCTGTCTTTTTTTTTTTTGGCCAAATGCGACTTCTAAATTTGAAATTTTGGAGTCCCTCACTAAGGTCCATGCCACTTGTTTCCTCCAAACCATCTAAAAAAATGCTTCAACACATTCACAATAATCAATTGGTTTATCCAAGAAGTCAATATCACTCCAATTACATTGATTAGAAATACCAAATGCTTGAGTTGGAAGCACTCCATGTGGCTCAACGCCCTACATCACCAGGCTACCACAAAACTCTCTAATACAGTTGTTTAAAGAGGCTCATTGTGATCGAAAAAATCATAGAAGAGGCTTCTTCACATGTGTAGATCTGGGTATAGGGACAATATGATACTCTCCATTTCATCCCTATCCTACAATAGCCAAACCTACCGATTGATATTGAGGATTTCATTTTGAGTATACTTATGATAAACATGGTAATCCCAAATATACTAGAAAACTAGAAGGATAAGGGATCTAATGTAGAGTTTGAGGAGGATAATCCACCCCCTTGGTAAGTGAAGTACTAGGTAGACCCTTATACAGGTGTCTACAATCTCCTAGAAAGGAAAACACTCAGCCTCATAGATCCATCCACATCGTTTCCTGCTAGTAAAAACATCAATAAAGGAAAGGGAAATATTCATCCCTTTGATTTGTCTGATATTGGATTGAAGATAGTGGCTGATATCAGGATTGAAACCTTTATCTAGTAGGTTGCAGATTAGAAAAGGATCATTGATGAGCTCCTTGATGATTTGTTCCCAGATTATGATGCTCCTCGACATGATCCAACTCCTCCACCATTGAGGCAACAACAAGTTCTACTTTTCAAGTTTCCCCCAATTGATATTAGTGATCTTGTAAATCCATATAGAGTAGGGTGAATATTTTATAGAAAGAGACTGAGATATGAGTGTCAGAATCCACCTGACCAGTGTGATGATCTTCGACACCTAGATCGAGATTCTCCAAGAACAGTCAAGACTTCTTACCGAGTCGATAATCCTATCAATGAATTGGTGGTTGGAAATACTCTCCAAGAAAAGGACCCTCTCCAAGATGATTTTATATACACTCTCACTACTCACCTTGAGGACCTTGAGATGCAACAGGTGGAAACCCCATTTGATAGAAATTTGTACCATGCCTGGGTGGGTGACATGCGAGCACACTCAGATTTTGGAACCCCAACTTTTCACCTTTTGATGGGATGGGTGAACCCCTATAGAATTTGGACGACTTCATCTCAAGGTGAGAGCCCATGTTGTGAATCCCAGAGTAGCAGGAGGCTTCCAATATTTGATGTTTCATATTGACATTAGAAGGACATGCATTCATCTGGTATATCGAGTTTCCCATTGGGTATGTCATTGGTTGGGAAGATCTTTGCAGATAGTTACTATACTAGTTCTTATCCACCATGAAAAAGATAGGAATTTATGAAATATTCAAGTAAAATAAACTAATAGATAATAGAATCATAGATTTCTTCGCCTGGTGGAAGGGACTCACTTATTCCCTCAATATGCCTCTGACTCAAGAGAAGTTGATGAAAATGTGCATGGGGAACATCAAGACTCAGTTGGTCCCTACCCTCATCACTCAGAACATCAAAGGTGGATTTCAATATTTTTCTAAAAAGGCATATTTCCCACAATAATCCTTGTAGTAGGCTAAGAAAGAACTCCAACCGACTCTTCCAATTCCCATGAGAAGGATCACTAAGGTAGATACTACCACCGTCATACAGGTTGAGAGCCGAAATCTTCTTGATATGTTGGGAACATTTCTAGTAGGTCCTGAATGAATGAAAAGCCCTCATTAAGATCAACCTCAACCATTATATAATTGGCAGGTACTGCCATACCAAGTAAAACCACCTAGAGGAGAGAATACAACTTTGGACCCCCGTCAGGTTACGGACCCTTGTTAGGGATAGTCTATTAGAGCACCCTTTCCAGACAGAAGGACCCATGATTATTCTTTTAAGGATGCATAGGTTCCCTATTATTTTCTCAGGGCCGTGGAATAGAGGATTCTGAAGCTTATAGCATGAAAGAAGCCCAGTAAATCTAAAAATACTTATCATCCTAACAATTTTCTTTACCACATGATCTTTTGAAATACCATTAAACTATAATATGTGTTCAAGTATTGGATCTAGGACTAATTAGAAAATGGATCGGTCAAATTAGGAAATGTCTTGACATATACGGCACATATATTCACCAATCCTGACAGTGACATTAAGAGTTCAAGTAAATGGAAGCAAGTTTCTAACTATGGGACATAGAATTATGATGACTAGTTGCATTATATATTAGTTTCCCAAAACCATGGTGTTATCCACACCCTCTTATGCTATCCTAAACATCATGAATTTTTTTCATTCTCTGAATGATTCTTATACATCCATGCCACAAACCTCAAAATATCATAAGAGTATGCGCTGAAAACACAAGGGAAAGTAGAGTCCCTTTATAGTGCCAAATCCATTACACAATCTCACCGATTTCATGCCTATAGTGTTGGAAATAACACCCAATGTCCACCCATCACTATAAGGTTCCTCTAATGATGATAAGGAGTATGAATCCATGAACATAATTGAGTTGATATACCACTTAACACTACCCAACGATGAAAAATATCAGACAGACCGCTTGAGTGCCTCTAGAAAACACCATCAAATGAGTGGTCGATGGCATACAATCCGACAAGATGATTAGGCCAGTGCTTTGATCTATGAAATTCATGATACTGAGACATAGAAAATTGGTTCTACCCAAAGATTAATAGGAAAAATCCTTCAATAATTCTCAATCAGACACACCAACAATGTTGACTATGATAAATGATTTGGAATTATATCCCCAGCCACATTGTGATTGGTCGTGTCCAGCTAAAGAATGGTCTTGGATAGACGAAAGTCAGTAGATAGTGGTTTTTGGAGAGTTAGATGATGATTAGTAGGATATTTCCATCACCAGCCAGAATTCATTGGTAAAACAGGTAACACCTATTATACCTCCACCAAATATTTACCCCTTGTGGGTAGAAATGTGCATTTGGAACAGAAATATGATGTGTTGAATAACCTCCCTAGTATACCTGCAAGGATATCAATCGTCGAGGCCCTCTTCCTGTGAGAAGAAATGCATGATGCCCCTATAAAATCCTTGAAAATCCCCTAATAGTTTGAAAGAATAATTTGCTTCTACAGAGGCCTACTATGAATGAGAGGAAAATAAAGAAGAATTACATGTTGTCATCTCATTATTTAAAGAGGATGAAGGAACTCTCGTGCAGGGGTACATTCACCTATTGTACATCACAAGCCAGTTCAATGGCATGGAAGTCTTCCAATTCATGGTGGAAACAAGTTATTGTATCAAACTCATCCCAACTCAGATTATCCATAAGTTGGGGCTCACTAAATTATATTTGGGTTCCTTTGACCTGAAGATTATTGGTTATGACTGGACCAAGAAGAAACGGTGTGGAAAGATTCGATTAAAGACCCGGTTTGGAGTCTTGATTATATGTTATAAATTCAAGGTTATCTCATAGGATACCACCTAAAATGCGTTGATGGGAAGTTCAAGGCTTCATATTCATATAAAAGTCCCCTCCTCATATTATTAAGGCCTCATGTACTCCCTCAACAGTCGAGTAGGCATGCTTTAGGGTGATGAATCTCCCTTTGATTCCTTTGAATCCCACTAACTGGATGTTGGCTATTATAAGATAAAGTTAAAGCAGGTTTAGACCAATGAGGTTGAGAACTCAACCATTTCCGCCAGTTCATGGATACACTTGGATGATGAATTTATCCTCTTAATTCATTAGCTAGAGTACACGATGCTGGACATGGGAAGCTACTTTTCCATTTCGGGGAGAAAAGGGCCTCATGTCCCTAAGTATAAGGAGAGCCATGATATTACTTTGTTATCCTAAATAGTCCATGATTAGGTGACACAAAAAGATCCCACCCCTATTAAATGTCTAGAGTTAAGAGTTATAACTACTATTGTATATCATACTCTCCTGTTTCACTAAGCTGGGTGGAATCGATAGAAGTTGACCTTACAATACTACTTTGATAAAAAGCATGGATGCTGCAATCAATGTATTGATGGGATTTGATCAATAACCTCTATTACTATGGTTTTAGAAGAGCGAGATTCCCCCATAAGAGATTATCTTCCCACGTAGGTACCAGTGCTCCTCCTGAATCAGATGTCCTAGATGAACCTCCTAACACTGATTCTCCTACCTTAGACGATGAAGAGTGTTTGGAAGACACTCCTCTTTCATTCGAAGAGGGTGTCTCCACCAATGTCTATGAGTTGGTTTAGGTGAATCTCAACAATGATATTGATCCAAGTCCAATACTGATCAGTGTAGACAGGCCTCCAGAGAAAAAATAGTAGTATGTGTCTTTCTTAAAGCATCACTACGATACCATCACCAATATTTATAAATAGATGCTAAGTCTAGACCCTCAGGTCATTTTCCACCATCTTCATCTCTTAGAAAGTCATTGCGGGTTCAAGAATCCTCCTAGAAAAAATCACCCTTTTCAGGGGGCTATGGTCGAGGCTAAGGTTTATAATCTTATCAAGGAAAAATTCATCCGAGAAATTAAGTACCCAAATTGGCTTTGCAACATCATTCCATTCTGGAAGAATAATGGATAGATCAATGTCTGTATCGACCTTCGACACCTCAACTATCACTATATGAAGGATGATTTTCCCCTTCAAGTGACAGATCTGTTGATCTATTCCACATATATGATCCAAGCTCTCTCCTTCGTGGATGGATACTCTAGATACAACTATATCAAAATAGACCTTGAGGATGAGCGGTCTACCACCTTCAAAGCATCACAACAGACCTTTTCAATTAGGTAACACCTTTCAGTCTAAAGAATATAGGGGCCACGTATCAGTAAAACATGTATCATATCATTAAACCAATACTATAGATGCTAATGGAATTCCATGTAGGTGATTTTGTGGTCAAATTATTCCAACATCAGGACCATATTAGAGACCTTGAGATGGTTTCTATATTTCTTCAGTCCCAACATTTCAAGATGAACCCCTTGAAGTACGAATTCTGGGTTACCTATGTGAAGTTTCTAAACATATTCCTAAGATACAGAGGCATTGAAGTCTACTAAAAAAATATTAATTCCATCATCAAAATTCCCTCTTTGAGAAATCTATGGAAACTCTGAGTCCTTAAAGTCTACTTAGACTACTTACACTGATTCATCATGAATATAATTGGAAAGGGTAATCCCTTATCAAGGATTATAAAGAAATATACCATATACTAGTGGGATGAGGAGTGAAATTTTTACTTTCATTAAATCAACTAGTACTTTCTAAAAACTATGGTTTTGATTCCAACCACCTCCAAGAAGATTTTGGTTCTCTATGTAACCACCATGGAATGATCCCTTGACACCCTTATCGCTCAAAAGAACAATGAAGGTAGATAGAAAAATTTATACTATCTCATTCAAATCATCCTCAAAACGGAGGCCAGATACTCTCATATAGAGAAGAAATTCCTCAGATTGGTTTTTCAGATACAGAATTTGTAGCATTATCTGCATCATCATGAGATACAACTAGTGTTCTGAGTAGACCCTCTAAAGTATATCTGGAATCAACCCAGGGTGATGGTATAGATAGAAAATGGGGTTGTGATTCTTTAGAAATTCATCATCATATTTGTTCCATAGAAATATGTCAAAGGTTAATTGTTAACCGACATTCAATACACCCATATAACATCTAAAGAATTTCCTTTGGATATCTATTTCACTAATAAGGACATCCTCTCAATGGACCAGGTCATGCTGTGTTTGCAGATTAAATTTTATGGTGCTTCCCAAATTCCAACTGGTAGGAGGATCGATGATCCTAATATCATTGAAGTTGGCCTGAGGATCATCTCTATCATTCCTAAATAGGCTATTGTTCACTAATTGTTCCTGTTGTCAGAAGTCTGCACCAACAATGAGTTGGATTATCAGGCTCTCATTACTAGCCTCAAGCTAGACCTTGAGATTGATGTCTCTTACGTTTATTTGAAGGGGGGCATTGAGTTAGTTATCAAACATATTATTGGTGACTATATAATCATAAATCCATAGGTCATTCCCCTACTATGACACACTCTCTAGGTAATAGACCAGTTTCCTTCTTAGGTAGAGATGTATAATGTTCCCCAGTCATAGAATGCTTGAGATGATACCCTAGATAGCTTAGCTGCATCTCTTACAGAGCCTGATCAAGATGACTTGTTCATTCATGTGGTACATCGAAGAGTGATTTATCCTATCATCTTAGATGATGATGAATGCTAGTAGGTAAACCAGCTGACCGCTAGTGCTTCCAAATTAGAACCCTTGGGTCCCCCCATAGTAGAAGAAACCGCTTATTGGGAATATCCTTTCATCGAGTACCTCCAGCATGGTATTATTCCACTGAAAAATGTAGAATGTGAGAGAATCTCTCAATGCACAACAAAATTTACACTACATAGTGAACCTAAACTTGACCAAAATCTCTACAGATGTGGATTTGATGGAATTATACTCCATTACATCCAAGTAGATGAGATTCCCTAGGTTATGTAGGGAATTCATGTTGGGTCGTGTGGTTCCCATCAGGAAGGGGTGAAGTTATCTCATAAGATTCAAGGGTAGGGATACTTATAGACCACGATGGTCAATGACTGCATTGAGTATGCCAATAAGTTCCATGTGTGTCAAATTTATGCCAATTTTGTGCATCAACTGTTAGAGCCCCTCCATAGCACCATGTATTCTTGGACCAATGTAGTATGTGGACTCGATGTTGTGGGACAATATCAACATATGAAAGCTCTCCAGTATAAGTTCATTCTGACCATGATGGACTTTCTCTCCAAGTGGGAAGAAGTGATTCCCCTTAAGGAATTCAAGGACCAATATGTGATTGAATTTGTGAGATCGCACATCATTGATCAGTTTGGAGTTCCTAATGATATTCTCACCGACAACAGTACCAACTTCTGGGCTGCTAAGATAAAGAAGTTGTATTCCAAGTACACAATCCAGTCCAACCATACTTTCCACTATTATTAATAGGAAAATGGATAGATTTAGGAATTCAATAACATTCTCTCTAAAATTATGAATAAGATGTTGGGATAGAAAAAGAAGAGTTATCTAGACCAACTCCACAATTTCCTATGGAATTATAAAAAAAACATTGAATTCCACAAAAGCGACTCTTTATTCCCTAGTGTATGAAACAGAGGTAGTCATTCCAACCAATATTCATATACCATCACTCCGAATAGCTATCTATGACCATAAGACACCATAAATAATGGTTAAAGTCCGTCTAGCAGAGATGGTAGCCCTTGAAGAGAACATTCTTCAAGCCGTGAACAATCTAGATAAGCACCCTAATAAGATAGTTATTTTTTTAAACAAGAAGTTTTTCCTCTTCTCCATTCTCTAGGGTGATGCGATAATAGCCTACAAAATGCCAATGATTCCTGGAAAGAAGCCACAAAAGTTAGATCCCATGTGAGAAGGACCATATATCATTCACAAGGTCTATTCCAATGGAGTGTACTACTTGATCACCATGGATGGAGAGAACATTACTCCTCCAACCAGCACAATGTTTCTCATATAGTACATTGCATAAGTGAACCATGTGTCCTAGTTTCATGATGTTAAACTCAATCACAACTATCATCCTTTCCATATGACTTTAAAATGCATACTGGTTACAAACTCTATAACTTTCAACTAAGAGCCTATGATCCATTAATCACGACCTTAAACTATTTGGAAAAGGGTATGAGCTCCATGACCATAAACAAGGAATACTTGTCCAAGCATCATGAATTTAAACTTTACATGGGTTTTCTTCATGATGTGTTGTGTGGAACAAGCTTCATAGGACCTCATTCACTTTGTGTTGGTTACTCCACCGCCCTATGCATATTTCTTTGAACAAATTCCCCTCAATGGCTTAAACACGATGACTTTAAACTGAGAGTTAAAGCCCCATTATCATGAATTTAAACTATGTGAGAGTATCCCTAGGAATGTATTGTGCGATGTAGGCCTCTTTGCTTATCATTTATGCTAGGTTTCTCTTATCATGCCCCACACATCCCTTTTTGTTGAGATGATCCATTATGGTCCAAAATCTATAAACTTAATCTAGGAGTCTACACCTAATGAATATTAAATTAAACTAGTCACTTGTTCCATTCTCTATGACCTTAAACTAAGAGCCTATGGTCCTGGAAACATGACCTTGAACTATTTATAGAAATTCTACAATTGAATACTTTAAAATGTATGTGGGATTCTCTTTGAACTATGTTTTGTGGTGTTGAACCTCCTTGGAACTTGTTCACTTTGAGTTTTCCATAACACCACACAACACATATCCACCTGAGGAACTCCCCCTCTCTTTGGTATAAACTCTATGACCATAAACTGAGAGCCTATAGCCCAAGCATTGCAACTCTGAACTATATAAAAGTCCTCTATGGAATATGTAGTGTAGAACAGAGCCTTATAGGACCTCATTAATGTTAATTTAATCATTCCATTTCACTAAAAAAACCTATTTGTGAAGACCCCTCTCATTTGAAAAAAATCCATAACCTTAATCTAAGAGCCTACGTCCTTTGAACATGATGTTAAACTAGAAACTTGGACTAAGATTTAATAAATTATACTAATATCCCTCCTATGATCCAGGGAACATTACCATAAACTATTTTTATAAGGTCCAAGAATTATGAAATTGAACTTTTTTATATCCCCTATAATCCAATTTGTACGATTATAAACTATAAATCCCAATGTACTCAATGTAAGACATTAAACTATGATTCTACCCTATTCAAAATTGGTATGTAAGGGTCTCTAATGCATATAAATAAGAGGTGAACCCCCTCATTCCATACAGCTGAAGACTTAGTGAAGATCTGAGTGCTAATGCATGTAAAAGGATAACGTAAAGGGAGTTGTGTGAAAAATTCCGAGTTGCGTGAAAAAGTCCGACTTGCGCAAAAAAATGAGAGGGTGCGTGAAAAAGTGGAAGGTGTGCAAAAAAGGAGAAGTTGCGCGTAAAACTTGAGGTTGCGCGTAAAAGTTAATGTTGCATGGAAAAAAGTTGGAGCTGCATGTAAAAGTTGAGGTTGTGGGTAAATGTTTCAGTTGCATGAAAAGCGTGCTGTTGCACGAAATATTTTTCCATGCGAAAAGAAAATATTGCGCACAAAAGTGAGTTCTTGCATGAAAAAGGTAGGTGTTGCGCGCAATTGTCAGTGAAACCTGTTTGCACATTCTGATTATCCAGTTTAGTGGTTCAGTGTGTTCAAGTTCATCAATTCCGGACTTTGATGAAAGTAGAGTCTCTTGCTAAGCTGAGGCAAATACTTCAATGTGAATCTATTGAAGAGGCCTTCATGTCTAAAACTGATTGGGACTTTACCAAAGGTAGTGAGCCAGGGGGAGTCAATGGGAGTGACCCAAGGGAAATAGTGATCTATCCTTGAACTTTTGTAAAGGTATAGAGCTTAGAATAATGTGACTATGACCAAAACTTTTAATCCATAAACTAGTGAATATTAGTGGATTTTCATACGACTGAAACACTGTCGGTGTATGCTCTTTGGACGTAGCCCTTTGCAGTGAACCAAGTAAAAGTGCTTTGTCAACTTCCTTCTTTCATTTGTTTGATATATCTAACAAGTTCCTAACAACGTGGGAATAGGATCCACATCTTTAAAAAGAAATAGTTAACACCCTGATTCACCCCTCCCCTCTCAGGGTGTTCCGAGGTCCTTCACTCCATTCATTAGATAAGTGATATAGATGATGTGTTTTGAACATGGTTAATAGTTATCCTACATTCTGATTTCATTCTCCTTGTGTTCCATATTTTGGGAATCATGATTCACTTATCTATATTCCCCTTGTTATGGTATAATTAAATTCCCCTAGAGTTACTCCATTCATGCACAAATGCACATTGGAAAAGAAATTTTTTTATATCAAGAGCCTCGTTCTATAGACACAACCTCTCTCATCATGAACAATATTAGTGGTCAGTAAAAAATAATAGACCTAGAGTGCACTATGATTTTCAACACTCTCTTATAAAGATCAATCACATGGTCCTCACTTGTTTCTCACACCGGCATGAACCACATGATCTTAGGTATTGGTTGTTGGTTTTCTCAAAAATATTATAAAAGTAAGAAAATTGTGCAAGGAAATATTTTCAAAAAATAAAATAAAAAGGCAACGTTTCATAAGGTCATCCATATATTGGAGTCTCCCCTTTTTTAAATATTTTATCTTTATAGATCTGCTTCAGTGATTGAGTGTTCAAGCTCATCCAGCCTTTGCTTGGTGGAACCCAGGATTTGCAGCCATTCCACTATGTATTATTTATCCTTATTGGACTTGGAGTGAAAATAATCAACCTTGATATGATAATGGTCCTACTCATCCCAACACTCTGCCTCTTCCATCTTAAGGTGCCTCTTTGGCCCTGACCATTGCTAGTTTATCCCTCAGACTGTTATTGATCTCAACTCAAATTGTAAGAACCCAGGTTTTTAGAACAAGTCAAATCCCGACCCTGTTTGAAATTTTGACATGTTTTGGGGAAATTTTTTTAAAAAGTTGGGGAGGTCATGTAGGTGCGCACGGTTGGTGCACGGTCTAAAAAAACCGTGCAGACAAGCCATGCAATGTCTCTGGGTGAGACAGTGGGCTCCGCACGGGCAGCGCACGGGTTTTCAAACTGTGCGGGATGACCGTGTGAAGTTCTTGGGTGAGGCAGTGGAAATCAACCGGTTGCCGCACAGTTTTCCAAACTGTGTGGTGTAACTATGAATCCACTTAAAGTTAGGGTTTTTATGTTTCGGTCCACTCGGGATTTCCCATTCTTTTCTCTTTTCTTCCTCCCTCTTGTGGCTTGCATGGGGAGAGCCGACCCGACCTTCAAATCCTTCTTGGATCTTTTTCCAAACTCCATTCCGAAAATCGTTTGATCCGTTGGAACCCCCTCGGTAAGGCCTTGATTCTTCTTGAGCCGTTCTTATTGATTTATGTTCTAGAATGAGTTATAGGTGTTTGAGCAGTTTTGATTCTTTTGTAGATCTACCATGTTTTATCCCTAATTGGAGGCTTTTATCAGAGGAGTAGCATCGTACGAGTCTCAGGTAGGTGGTGCATGTATTCTTTTGTGTTTTTGCAGACCTTTGGGTGGCGCAGCCATCAGCGCATTTTTGGGTATTTTGAGAGAGACCCTAATTTATCTGCTACTAATTATTAGATTTCTTATTAGACCTATGGGATACCTTTGGGTATGCCCTTTGTCCTGTCTTGATTGAGAAAGGCCGGGCGAGAGGCCTTTGCTCACATGGGGCATTTT
Source organism: Viscum album (assembly GCA_963277665.1). Classification (NCBI taxonomy): domain Eukaryota; kingdom Viridiplantae; phylum Streptophyta; class Magnoliopsida; order Santalales; family Viscaceae; genus Viscum; species Viscum album. The sequence continues at coordinate 507,973,493 of OY728141.1, read as the reverse complement.
GGCCAGGGTTTGCAAAATGATAACACTTGAATTGTATTGGTTTAAACTGTTAGGTTTAGTTATTTAAACCATGATATGAATTGTTGGAGACCGTATAAACTTTAGTTCTGGTATGGGACAACACTTTCTTAGTGAAATTCATCTGTTTAGATGGTTTTTCCGGTTATGTGTTCTATTTAAATGTGTTTTATATGTAATTGATGAATTGCATCTACTGGACCCCTTGGGTGATGTTGGGAATGGCCCATATGTTGTTGAGTATTGCTGATCACAGGTTGGGCTTGGCCTGAGTTACCTTGGGTGGTTTTGACCACGGGATTGGGCGTCATGGACGTCGGCTTGAGGTAGTACGACTGTCAGGTTGGGCTTGAACCAGGGTTACATTGGGTGGTTCTGACCATGGGATTGGGCGTCATGGACGTTGACTTGAGGCAGGATGACTGTCAGGTTGGCCAAGGCCCAGGATACTGGGATGGCGAGGCCATCATACTTTAGCGGCATGGTCGCAGGGACACGAGGTGTCAAATGTGTGGTGGCTTAAGGAACTATTTTTGGTTATTACCACTCACCCAGAACTTGAGTAGTGTGCACACAGAGATACTCCATGATGAGGTGGTTTTTACCACTAGTGTAGAAAAAGGCCCCCATAGATGAGGTTTAGGTACTTGGGTTGGGGGTGCTTTCCATAGGAAGCCATGTGGGAGGTGAGGAGCCTCCAGGGGATAGCTTTGAGGTTATCGGGTTGGGGGATAAGGCTCGCCATGATCTGAGGGTAGGTATCACTGTCCCACTGGTTACTTATTTGAGGGAAGATATCGCCGTCCCTTTGGTTACATGATTTGAGGGCATGTATCGCTATTCCTCCAACTATTTATTTGAGGGCAGACATCACTATCCCTCCGGTTATTTATTTGAGGACATACATCGCTGTTCCTCCGGGTTACTTCTTGGGCATGCCTTCGGGACGTTGGTACTTGAGGAATGATGTGTCAGGTGGCACAAGGTGTTGGGTTAATATTATTGGGCATGCCTTTGGGACGTCAGTACTTGATACACGTAGTGTCAGGGGGCACGTGGTGCCGGGTTACATGATAGAGATTCCAGCGTTGGTCGAAGCAGGTGACACTCCATGGTGGCCACTGAGCACCAGTGGGGTTTGTGTTTATTTTTGCATCATACTGTTACTGTTTTCCTTATAAATTCATGCCTTCTTAAACACTTATATTAGGTACGCACCATTGGGTGGTATCCTACTGAGATTTTTCTCAAACCCTGCACGGGCCCTTCGGGACGCGTGCAGAATTTATGGATTTACGTGCAAGAAAGAGGTCAGCTTCAAGAGATGGGTTGCATTAGTTATTGCATAAGGATGGTATGGAACTTGAGGTCTTGCATAGCAGGAGTTTATCTGTTTTGTTCCTTTCCTGTATTAGCATGCTTACTTGTTATGTAGCTATAGTTTGTTAGCCATTGGAATATTTTTATATATAAATACTTTTATGACCTATTTTGGATGCATGTTTTGCTGATTGATTAGTAGTTACAAGTGGTGTTCAGCATGCTGTTGTGTTTACTTTCCGTTGTTGTTGTTATATTTATTACTTCCTTTATTTATTTTTATTGAATGTGCTTCCGCTCTGTGGGTCTGGTTCGAGTTTTCTGAGTCGTTATTTTACTGCATCTTTATTATTATACTCAGACCAATACCTTTATTATCCTCTGAGATGGTATAGCCTCCCCACTATACCTATAAGACCCTCGCTGCTAGTCACCAGCCTTTGGCATTTGGGGAGGTGCGACTAAGGTAGTGACACCCGACCCATTTTGCACTGTTCGGGTGGATGTTCGGGTCCGAGTCGTTACAAAGTGGTTTCAGAGGAGTTCTTGATAGGGATTTAGAAGTAGTGTTTTGCTGGATACTAATGAGATTGTGACTTATCTTTTTATTTCTAGTGGTCTTACTATTTGGGATATGGTAGACTGGAGATAGGTTATTACTGAAACTGGGTTTCTATCTTTTGCTAGGGTGCCTGCAGCCCCAGGTACATGGAATGAACCAAGTTTCCATTGGTGGGAATTACTGTTTTCTTTTTCTCAGATTACAGTTCATATGATATTCACCTTGCTGGATCACTTGGTGTGTGATGTTATTAATTGTGATATGTGACCCTTAACCCGGTATGGTAAGGGAGAATTTGACCTTGTCCTGGTATGGCAAGGCTTGTTTTCTTGGATTTTGATTGGCACATTCTTAGGGTATTTGAATTTCATAACTGCATGTATGCTTTGTGAAGTGATAATACCATGTGAATAAAATCAATTTCAATGCTTGTGTGCTTTGAAATGTGAATTGGTGAAATTCCTAATAGAATTTCTAGTTGTGCAACGTGTATTCCAAGATGGGCATGGCCCAAGGTACTTTTGATACTTGGCTCTGTTAAGGGTGGGTAAGGAGGCCATGAGGCCGGGATGCCGTGGGGCATGGGTTGGGGTGGGGGAGAGTAAGGGTAGTAGTTATGCACTGACTTTTAGTACTTTCTTATCTTTGTTGAATATATATTGCATTATATATATGGGATGTCTGCCCATTTATGTTATTCAGAAGGTTCCACCTATACGTCTCGATGGAGCGTCAGGTGAGTGAGGATACAGTGCCGCAGGTGTAGGATCAGGTTTAGGATCCGGTGCAGGCAGAGCATGAGCCGCATGTACAGGCTCAGGGACAGGACCGGGTTCAGGACCCAGGGTATACAAGACAATATCTGGGTTTGGTAGTGTTCGGACCATGGCTCGACGAGCAGCTCCGAGCTAGCCTGGTACATGTCTTGCAGGGGATCAACATAGGCACGTAGGGTATAGATCCATCTATGGCTTATCTGACGCGAGAGTTCCAGTCGCAGTACCTGCCATTTTTTCAGGGTAATGGTGGTCGACAGGCGGCTGAGAACTGGATCGAGAGAATGCATATGATCTTCGAGCATCTCGAGACACCTCTAGGGTGGAGGGTCAAGCTGGTGACGTACATGCTGCGAGGACCGGCAAAGCGCAGGTGGGATGTGCAGGTTCAGGCTCGTAGGCATAAGAGACTGGCATGGAAGGACTTCGAGGACCGGTTCTTTGAGCACTTCTACCCAGAGACACTGAGAGCAGAGAGAGATTGGGAGTTCTTGAGTCTTCAGTAGGGAGACATGTCTATCATGGACTATTCAGCTACTTTCACCGAGCTGTCTCGCTTTGCACCTGGTATGGTAAGCGAAGACGCGACTAGGGTTAGGCGCTTCAAGGATGGCTTACAACATGCCATTTGGATCCAGGTGAATATTTTTAGTCTGGGTTATTTCTCAAAGGAAGTGAACGAGGCTCTCATAGTGGATGGAAACTAGAGGGATATTCCCCAGTTTGGCCAGGCGACAGCTTCAGGCGATAGTTTGGACAGTAGGAAGTGAGGAAGAGATGAGTTCCAGTAGAGCAGTCATGCCAAAGACTTAGCTAGACCACCTCATAGTAGTTCTTTAGTGGTTTGCTTTCAGTGTGGAAATCTAGGACATGTTCAGACACAATGTGATAGGCCTCCAAAGGAGTGCCGGGCATGTGGTCAGGTCGGTCATCTTGAGAGGTTATGCAGGAAGCCTTCTCAGACAGTCGGTAGGCAGGGACCAAGATAGACAGTGGCATCTGGAGTTGGTTCAGGTTCAGTACCAGGAGAGGCTAGCCAAGGTTCAGCTGGATGCAGAGGACGTTACAGAGACAACGAGATACAACTAAGGGGTCAGTGGTTAGTGACTGGAGTAGCACCATAGGGAGGTCAGACATCAGGTAGTTGTGCTTCAGGATAGGTGCACACCGTGGAGCTGCCAGAGGCTGAGCAGGCTGGTGAGCTGATGAAAGTTAGAGGTACACCACAAGTGTGGAAGTGATTCCCATGTTTTCTTTTTGGAATGACCTGTAGATGAATTTTCGTTTTGAGTGTACGAGGTGCACAAGATTTATGTGGACTGACTAGATGCTGATTAGTGGGATTGGTGCCATCTCAGGTGCGTGATATATTTATATATATATGTATGAGGTACCATGGGCATCAGGGCATAAAGGATGTGGGTTACTTGAGGTTCCATGGGCATCAGGGCATCGAGGATGTAGGTTACTTGAGGTTCCATGGGCATCATGGCATCGAGGATGCGGGTTACCTGAGGTTCCATGGGCATCAGGGCATAGAGGATGCGGGTTACTTGAGGTAATCGACACCAGGTTCGTTCTGAGCATCCATGGGATGCAGGACCTCATGGAGGCGGACATCGATGAGGAGCGGGATGCGTTTGGGTGTCAAAAATGACACGGGGGGGGGGGGGGGGGTGCCGATGTGGTGCAGGGGTGATGATGCATCACGAGAGGATAGTGAGTCCGAAAGTAGGTTAGTAAACCTTTTCTTGTTCTGAGTTTTGTCAGGTTGAGACCGAGTTAGGTAGTTCCTAAGGTTGGGAGCCCCTTGAAGAATTTAGCGAGAACATTGAGACCAGGAATGTCCGAGTTACTTTGATCAGGGTGGCATGTTTGGTGCCATCTCTGGGTTTCCGTTGATAGGTTGGGGACGAGCTATGTTAATGTGGGGAGTTTTCAAGAACCCAGGTTTTTAGAACGGGTCAAATCCCGACCCTATTTGAAATGTTGACATGTTTTGGGGAAAAACTTTTAAACAGTTGGGGAGGTCGTGCAGGTGCGCACGGTTGGAACATGGTCTGAACAAACCATGCGGACAAGCCATACAAAGTATCTGGGTGAGACAGTGGGCTCCGTACAGGTTGTCAAACCGTTCGGGATGGCTGTGTGAAGTTCCTGGGTGAGGTAGTGGAAACTGCACGGTTGGCGCACGGTTTTCCAAACCGTGTGGGGTGACCGTGAGACCACTTTAATGATAGGGTTTTTATGTTTTGGGCCACTCAGGATTTCCCATTCTTCTCTCTTTTCTTCCTCCCTCCAGTGGATCGCACGGGGAGAGCTAGCCGGACCTTCAAATCCTTCCCGGATCTTTGTCCGAACTCTGTTCCTAACGTCGTTTGATCCATTGGAACCCCCTTGATAAGGCCTTGATTCCACTTGAGTTGTTCTTCTTGATTTCTGTTCTAGAATGAGTTATAGGGGTTTGATAGGTTTTGATTATTTTGTAGATCTACCACGTTTTTGGAAAAATTTAAGGTTGTTATCGGAGCAGTAGAATCATACGAGTCTCAGGTAGGTGGTGCATATCTTCTTTTGTGTTTTTGCAGACCTTTGGGTGGTGCGGCCTTCAGCTCATTTTTGGGTATTTTGAGAGAGACCCTAATTTATATGATATTGATTATTAAATTTCTTATTAGACCTATGGGATACTTTCGGTATGCCCTTTGTCCTATCTTGATTGACCAGGGCTAGATGAGAGGCCATTGCTCACATGGGGCATTTTGGTCGGGGTTGCCAAAATAATAACAGTTAAATTGTATTGGTTTACACTATTAGGTTTAGTTATTGAAACCTTGATATGAATTATTGGAGACCTTAGAAACTTCAAGGCTAGTATGAGACAACACTTTCCTAGTGTAATTCATATGTTTAGATGGTTTTTCATATTATGTGTTCTGTTTAAATGTCTTTTATATGTAATTGTTGAATTACATCTACTGGACCCCTTGGGTGGTGTTGGGCATGGCTCAGATATTATTGAGTGATGCTGATCATAGGTTGGGCTTGTCCCAGGTTACCTTGGGTGGTTGTAACCACAGGATTGGGCGTCATGGACATCGTCTTGAGGCAGTACGACTATTAGGTTGGGCTTGACTCGGGGTTACTTTGGGTGGTTTTGACCACAGGATTGGGCATCATGGACGTCGAATTGAGGCAAGATGAATGTCAAGTTGGGCATGGCCCGAGTTACAGGGATGGAAAGGCCATCAGACATTAGCAGCATGGTTGCAGGGACATGAGGTGTCAGATGTGTGGTGGTTTAGGTACTATTTTTGGCTATTACTGCTCACCCGGAACATGAGTAGTGTGCACACAGAGATACTCCATGATAAGGTGGTTTTGACCACTCATGTGGGTAGAGGCCCCCATAGATGCGGTTTAGGTACTTTGGTTGGGGGTCCTTTCCATAGGAAGCCACATGGGAGGTGAGGATCCTCTAGGGGATAGCTTTGAGGCTATCATGTGGGGGGATGAGGCTTACCGTGATTTGAGGGTAGGTATCACTGTTCCTCTGGTTACTTTTTTGAGGGATAATATCTCCATCCCTCCAGTTACTTCATTTGAGGGCAGGTATCGCTGTCCCTCTGGCTATTTATTTGAGGGCAGACATCACTGTCCCTCTAGTTATTTATTTGAGGACAGACATCGCTGTTCCTCTGGGTTACTTCTTGGGTGTGCCTTCGAGACATCGGTACTTGAGACACAATGTGTTAGGAGGCACAAGGTGCCATGTTACTATTCTTGGGCGTGCCTTAGAGACTTCGGTACTTGAGACACGTGTTGTCAGGGGGCACATGGTGCTAGGTTACACGACAGAGATTCTGGCATTGGCCGAAGCAGGTGACACTCCATGGTGGCTGCTGAGCACCAGTGGAGTTTGTGTTTATTTGTGCATCGTACTGTTACTGTTTTCATTATAAATTCATGCCTACTTAAACACTTATATTAGGTACAAACCATTGGGTGGTATCCTACTGATATTCATCTCACACCCTGCATGGGCCCTTCAGGACGCGTGCAGACATTATGGATTTACGTGCTGGAAAGAGCCAGCTTTAGGAGCTGGGCTGCATTGGTTGTTGCATGGAGATGGTATGAACCTTGAGGTCTTGCCTACCTGGAGTTTGTCTTGGATTGTTTCCTTTCCTGTATTAGCATGCTTAATTTTTATGTAACTATAGTTGGTTAGCCATTGGAACCTTTTTATATATTAATACACGTATAACCTATTTTGGATCCATGTTTTGTTGATTGATTAGTAGTTACAAGTGGTGTTCAGCATGCTGTTGTATTTAGTTTACACTGCTATTGTTATATTTATTGCTTCCTCTGTTTATTGTAATTGAATGTGCTTCCGATCTATGGGTCTGGTTCGAGTTTGATGAGTCATTATTCCACTGCATATTCATTATAATACTCAGACCAATACCTTTATTATCCTCCGAGAGGGTATAACCTCCCCACTATACCTATAATACCCTCACTACTAGTCGGAAGCCTTTGGCGTTCGGGGAGGTGCGCCTAAGGTAGTGGCACCCATCCCGTTTAGCACTGTTTGGATGGTTGTTCGGGTCCAGGTCGTTACACGAGTAGCATCTATCATTGCATGATCCGGTTCCAAAACCACAATGTAGGAAATTTCTTCTTCATCTTTCTAAAGCACTTGTGATACCTAATCTTTGTATTCTTTTAGGATAGATCAATATAATTTCATTTTGTTCCTGCCTGTTTGACAAGGATGTCCCAGTCCATCATATGATGATTGATGGAATTCACCCCACCAGTCCCTAAACTGACTAACCAAGGATAGATAAATCCCATCCCTTATGGAAGTTCATCTATTAGTCAATGAATGTTGAGGTTCCACACATTTCTAAAAACCTTACGACCAATATACTGATTGTACTCAGTGACCTTTGGGCCAAAATCTTCAAAATAATTGGGCGGTGTGGGCTCATAAAGAGGGAAGACAACTAGTATAGTATCGATTAGAATTTCTAAGTGTACAACCTCATCCATAAGATGCAAAAGATAGATATCCTAATGTGAACCACCATCATCCTCTCCACCTATGGTAAAATCCTATTAAACAACTTGTGGTGTCACAAAGTTATACACCATAATACTAAATTCCTTGGATCCCCCTGCTGGTGCAACAACCTCACCTTCAGCTCCTGTAACCTCCACTAGTGGAAATTATGGAGTAGGAAAACCCAATTCAGCCTCTCCATTCTCCACAATCACTAACACCATCACTTCTTCCCCCATCACAATTTCATCTTCAATGACATTTTCTAGTGGCACCACTATGATCTAATCAACCATCATAGATCTTTTAGCCAACCCTATTATGGTTCCTCTCTCAACCACCTCTAATAAAGGCAAGGTCATATCAGCTCCCTCTAATGGAACCTCTATAGTTGACTTAACCTCCATGTCCTCTCTAGCCATCTCTTCTAGGAGGGAATCATTTTCTACAACCACCTTAGCATTAGGTACAACTAATGAAAGTGTTGTAACTTGTCTTTGAGTAATGATCACCATTTGAACTACCATTCCAAAATAAATCAGTCAAGAATAGGAAGGAAGAGTAAGGATTAGAATATGTTGAGGAGGAAAGGACTTAAATTAATTTTATTCTCTAGTGAGGAGTTCCTGAAGGTTCATGGGTATCCCCTCGAGTAGGTTTCCTTCCATAGTCGCTACCCCAATTGTAGACACCAATGGTTGACTTCCTATAACTGCAAAATTGTGAAGGGACCCCAAATTATCCCCTTCATGGGTTGAGGTCCTCTATCCATATTTCCAAATATATCTTGGACCTCCCCCTATTCCATTTTTGATTCATGCGTAAGTGGAAAAAAGAGTTAAATAGTAGTTATAAAGAAGATGTTATATTTGAGGTAAATAGGATTTAGATATTTACCCAATTGGCATCAATGCTTCCTCATATATGAGAGAATCGATAAGAATCACTTCCACAAGACTTTCTAGAATCCTCAAGAAAAAAATCATGCACAACCATTTAAAATTCTGATTCTTGTGAAGGAGAGTTTTTTTCCAACAACACCTTTACTCGATCGGTCAACAGACATATAGTGATGCGGGAATACAACAGGTCTGCTAGCTCCACCACATATCGCTCTGCCTAATCCCAAGGTATGAGGATTTCAGTCTTGGTGAGTCTAGTTTCGGTAAAATGCATCCCATACCTATCGACATGCTTCCAGATTCCTCATGTGTTGGTGTTATACATGTTAGCATCTCAGTTTTCCTAAGCTTCAGGAAAGGTGACATCAATGGGAATATCCACATGGAATAAAAAATTTACAGGAGCTTGGAAAAATTTCCTAGGGGCCTCCCTAGATGGCTCCACTTATTTATGAGTTCACCTACCCAATGATGTTGGACCTAGTACTAATGCTCCTCTCCCTTTTCATTTTGTCTATCCAAGACCACAAACTACTGAACCCAGTGCTGATATTGTACCCATTGGTACAACTCTTCCACCATGTCCTATTCTAGCCACCATTTGGCCCCATCATGGTGGTGGAGGGACCAACCCTTAATTGGCTTGGGTGGAAAGATTCCTTAGAATTACCGTAGGATACACAATCACCGTACTCTGCACATACTCATGAATAAGCCCATACACAGTAGTCTATGACTGCACCTCGTTCCACATATTTCTATCTTCACATGTGAACATGCACCGTAGGTGCTTCATCACCTAAGGGCGACACTCATGAAAGAATTCGGTGTAATCATTTAGAGTATATATTTTTAGATGAATAAATTATCTTTCAAGACAATATGGATTGAATTGATCAGAAAACTAGCTCTTAGTCAACTCTTGCGACCATCACCCCACCTCAAATGACCAATAGGTCTGATATTTTATATATGACTCCTTGTAATGACCCGAAATTATGAATAAATCTTGTTTCCTAATTTTATGTGTTATTTTTATACTCAACAAAAATGTTTCATTTGATAACATGAGTATAATTAAAATGAGACCGTTGGGTTTTGACTGTTATATGACCTTTGGTCAATATGACCGCTGGAAACTAAACGTTTTGATTATTGTCTCTAAATACAAGTAATCATGATTAATTAATATAGAAAGAAGATTTGATGGCCTCACCCAGTAGTCTTGGACCGATCGAATCCCATCTAACAAAACTTGGGAAGGAGGTAGCACCACTGGGCTTTGCTCTGGACTAAACTCAAGCTGAACTTCATCGTGTGAAGCTAGAATGGGATCGCCTTCGCGAGAAGTTCAAACTGATAGAAATTACTACTCGTGCGATGTTGGATGAGCCTCCCTCGGATTCTATCACCTTAGCACACCTTACACTTAGGTCCTATGCTGGCGTGATAAGGGGCTATTTAAGGAGACTGTAACTACCTTGTGTAATCCTTTGTTTTAAATAAAAATTGGGATTTCTTCTTATGATAATGTTTATGACTTTTCAAATGTCCGGATAAATATAGTATGCATATTTTTGGTGAATTTTAGAGAAAGGATATTTTAAAAAATGTTTATGTAAACCTTAACTAATTAAAAATGTGTAATGATTTTCAAAAAATGGTCTTCTACAATTATGTTCAGTATGAAATTTAGAGTCTAATAAGATCAACTTGATTTTTGATGAATATTAAATTATGAATAGTGATTTTATGATTAGGATTAGTAATGTGTCCAAATGGATTAGTAATCTCACTTAAAGAAAGTATTAATATAATCTAGGAACCTTGATTAAGTAACGTGATTCAATAAAATGGTTAAATAACGGTTTCATAAATTATTATTCAAGTATTAGTTTTTTCGGGTGAATAGGGTTTTTTAATTAAAAATTTAATTAAAAATATTTAGAAAATTATTTTTATAAAATGGATTTCATTTTTGAACTCAGAGCATCGATATTATGTTAAGGTAATATTTGGGGATTTTTCTGAAAAAAATGAATTTTCGGTGAATAGTGTATTTATTTAAAAAACAAATTAAAAATATTTAGAAAAATATTTTTATAAAATGGAGTTCATTTTTGAAATCAGAGCATTTATATTTGGTTAAGGTGAAATTTTGGGATTTTTCTGAGAAAATTGAATTTTCAGTGAATAGTAAAAATGCAGTTTTAGGGTTTCGGTATGTTTAATGACATCATGACTGTGTCATGATGATGTCATGAGATATTTTAAGGGATGGTCGACCAAAGGTGATGAATTATTGTATGGGGGGCCCCATGTGGCCTAACTCCATGGGAAATACCATGGGAGGGCCCATGCTTTTGAGAAAACCACTTTTGAGGTGTCCCTTGGCCATTAATGCCTTGTCCCCTCACTTTCCCTATAAATACCAAGCCATCCTCTCATCCATTTCGACTCCCCACTCTCCCCCAAAAAATTTCTGGTCTCATTACCTCCCAAGGAGTCCTCCCAAGGTGCCACCAAGCCCTCAAGGTCCAAACCCTTGAGTTTTAAGAGTTACATTTTAAGGTAAGAGATCTGACCTCTCTCTTTCTTTTCAAGAAATATCTTTTATGTCATTTATTTTATGCTCCATGTTCTTATGTTAAAGGATGTTCTTTTATACTACTCTTACCTCCATTTTAATGTTCATATAATGATAGACCCCATCTTTCTCTAATCAATTCGTTTTAATAATGTTTAAGTGGCGTCGTTAGGCTGCCGAATTTTTATGGGGATTCTTTCACCCTTCTCATTTTCAAGTTCTACATTCATGTCAAGTCTTTCAAGTTCCTTTTTATTATGTTGGGGTATGATCTCTATATCTATCATAATGATATTTTGTGATCGTATGATGAGATACCCCATTTGATCTCTTCAATTCAGTATTTTGAAGTTTTAAGTGGCGCCGTTAGGCTGCCGAATTTTTAAGGGATTCTTTCACCCTTCTCGTTTTCAATATCTATTTTCTTATCAAGTCTTTCAAGTTACTTTTTATTATGTTGGGGTATGATCTATATATCTATCATACTGATCTTTTATGATCATATGATGAGAGAACCCATTTGATCTCTTCAATTCAGTATTTTGAAGTTTTAAGTGGCGCCGTTAGGCTGCCAAATTCTTAAGGGATTCTTTCACCCTTCTCGTTTTCAAGATCTATTTTTATGTCAAGTATTTCAAGTTCCTATTTATTATGTTGGGGTATGATCTCTATATATATCATACTGGACCCTTATGTTCATATGATGAGAGACCCTATTTTGATCTTGTCAATTCATTTTTGGTTGAAGTTTAAGTGACACCGTTAGGCTGCCGAATTTTTAAGGGATTCGTTCGCCTTTCTCATTTTTCAAAGATCTACTTTCATGTCAAGTATTTCAAGCTACTTTTGTATTATGTTGGGGTATGATCTCTATATCTATCATACTGATATTTTATGTTAATATGATGAGATACCCTATTTTATCTCATCACATCATTTTTGTTGAAGTTTACGTGATGTCGTTGGGCTGCCGAATTTTCATAAGAGAAATCCTATTTTTGTCTTCCTTTCATGTTCTTCTTTTCTAATGGTATGTCCTTAAAATTTCATTACCATGTTCTCAAATCCTTTATATTCTGTACCTATACTCTTTTATGGGCCATTTATGAGTGTTTAACCCATGTCCCCCCTCTTTTCAATGTTTTCTAAAACCCCGAAACATAGCCGTTATGCTGCAGAATTTCCATATCAAAATACCTCTGTCTCTTTCTAAAGTACTTTTATTTTATTAAGTGAATACTCAAAGATCTTTCTTCAAAAGGGGTATTCACATATATACCAAAATTTTTTATTTTAATTTCTGGGATTTACATACATGAGACCGGCTCTCCCTTTCCATGGGGTTAAAGTGACGTAAAGATCATGTCTTTAAAGCAGTTTTTAAAACGTTATGATTATGAAATGAAACCCATTTCTTTTATGGTACATCGGTTGTTTATGAAATGATTTATGATGATATATGTGGATCACATGATAATAAAGGAAAATTTAAGGGTGCACCCTCATAGCGCTCCAATGCAATGGGTAATGATGTAACCACTAGAGATTACAATTTTCACGATATCTTGGTGAATAACCTTGGTAATTTTCAAATGACACCTTGGGGATGGACCTTGGTGATATGTTCATGATTGTCTATATTAAATTTTTGTAGCCACATCTTCTAGTTATGAAAAACATTATTTTTATTATGATATGCCTCATGATTTCTTTCTCATGCCTTAAAGATCTTTTCATTACCTTATTGAAGTATCTCAAGTTCACATGTAAAATGTTTCTCTTGTTTCCCTTACTGGGCCTTCGGCTCACCCTTTCTTTTGATGTATGTCCCCAGGTTATGAGATGCAGTAATGAACCTAGGATGAACATGAGGAGAAGCCTTTAAAGTGTTTAAGAAGAATGTTTTATGTTTTCATGTTTTATGTTTCTGGTTTCCAAGACACTAAACCTTAAAGATCCTCAGTTTTGTAAAATGTAATGAAAGTTTATGTGATAAAAGGCGGGATGCTATAGTTGGTATCAAAGGATGGTTTAGTTATTTGTAGAAATTAGGATATGAAAAATCTTGGAAGAACCCTATAGAATAGTTTAAATATAGGAAATCTTCCTGGTGTTTTGGTGAGTATTGAGTAAGGGGTTTCCAAGCAAATACATCCCTGTCTGGATACGAGCAGGTAGAGGTGGCTCTGGCACAGATGTACATAGGGGTAAAACCCGAAAACACCGCTTTGAGCTAGACTCGAACGGGAACTGGTACACGACAATGGGCATTGCTGCACTCTTGGTTACGACACTCCCGGGGGATATGCTTTGGTAAATTCATAAGCTTAGTATGAACCATTATTAAAGGAACAAAGATAAAATAAAATAAATATTCACATAAGAATATATAATCATGGATAACCTAGATTGGAACCTAGGGGATCACAAGTTAGGATATACTTTTATTCTAGAAGTTTATCCTTTTATGCTTAAAGTTTCCTTTTCATGATTATTGGCTATGTATTTAAGCCCCTAATTATAGTTTCTTTTCTTAGTTAATGGCGGGAAATGGAAGAACAGGTCCCAGCAACCAAAGTGATAGGAAATGCGACGATATTCGTATTAATATGACAGAGATGATTAGGGGATTAAAAGATGATTATTATTTTGGAAGACATTCACTATTTTGGGGACTCTATATGATCTACGTAAATAGATTACTACGGTATTTTCATTTAGGAGTAAGGTTGACTTATATTTTGAAGAATCAATGAATTTAAGGTGGACTTATTGTAATTTAGGTTACTTATGGGAATGATTAACATATCTTGGGTAAAATATGTTTAGGTTAGCTACTTTTGTTATAAGATGTTAGGAGTGGTTGATATTGTTTGGAGATGAACAATGAAGTTTATTTTGGAAGACTATGTTATCAAATCCCTCTTGTATTTGGGTTTCAATCTTAGTTTGGTTTATTTTGAGGAATTTTAAGGAACCTTATTTATGGAATGGTCTATGATGAAGTTTGGGTAGTACCATGGAACTTTGAAGATTTAAAAGTAGTTTCCCTTCCTATGGGATTCTTTCTTTTTTTAAAGAGTTGTCTTATCTTAGATTTTTTGTTTTTGGGATAATGTTTAAAGGTAAAAGAAAATTATAGTTAATATGTTGTGGATTAAGTGACTCTCAATAAGATGATTCTTGTGTTTTGATGAGACCAAGTGTTTTTGAATGCTCATAGTTTGGAGAAAGGATTAGTTTTGGGTAGAAACTTATTAAAGGATGAAACTATACATGAAGGTAGGTATATTTTCTTATGTTTTTGTTCTATGTAGTAAATGAATTCCCCAAAATTATGAAAAGGAACGTAAAACGAAAACGTTGTTGGTTTACGTTTACTACTAGGTAATCAAAGACCGTTTACACACATCATAAGTTTGGGATTTTTTTATGGTTAACTTTCTCCTAATCATGTTCTCTATCACTCTCCCCCAGAACTTGACCCTTTGTTTTTCTTCCATGTCCATGTTTTCCTACATGGAATCCTAGTGTGGGTTAACTCGGGTGACCTTTGTACTTCCCTTTCTTTCTTTTAAAGTAATAATTTTACTGACTCCTTTTCTGATGTGGGACTTTCAATGAAATTTCAAAACCCAATTTTAAAAATTGAGAGGATGCAATTTCCTAATGGGGGAAGATTGTAATGACCCGAAATTTTGAATAAATCTTGTTTCCTAATTTTATGTGTTATTTTTATACTCAACAAAAATGTTTCATTTGATAACATGAGTATAATTAAAATGAGACCATTGAGTTTTGACTGTTATATGACCATTGGTCAATATGACCGCTGGTAACTAAATGTTTTGATTATTGTCTCTAAATACAAGTAATCATGATTAATTAATATAGAAAGAAGATTTGATGGCCTCACCCAGTAGTCTTGGACCGATCGAAGCCCATCTAACAGAACTTGGGAAGGAGGTAGCACCACTGGGCTTTGCTCTGGACCAAACTCAAGCTGAACTTCATCGTGTGAAGCTATAATGGGATCGCCTTCGCGAGAAGTTCAAACTGATAGAAATTACTACTCGTGCGATGTCGGCCGAGCCTCCCTCAGATTCCATCACCTTAGCACACCTTACACTTAGGTCCTATGCTGGCGTGATAAGGGGATATTTAAGGAGACCGTAACTGCCTTGTGTAATCCTTTGTTTTAAATAAAAATTGGGATTTCTTCTTATGATAATGTTTATGACTTTTCAAATGTCCGGATAAATATAGTATGCATATTTTTGGTGAATTTTAGAGAAAGGATATTTTAAAAAATGTTTATGTAAACCTTAAATAATTAAAAATGTGTAATGATTTTCAAAAAATGGTCTTCTACAAGTATGTTCAGTACAAAATTTAGAGTCTAATAAGATCAAATTGATTTTGATGAATAGTTAATTATGAATAGTGATTTTATGATTAGGATTAGTAATGTGTCCAAATGGATTAGTAATCTCACTTAAAGAAAGTATTAATATAATCTAGGCACCTTGATTAAGTAATGTGATTCAATAAAATGGTTAAATAACGGTTTCATAAATTATTATTCAAGTATTAGTTTTTTCGGGTGAATAGTGTTTTTTAATTAAAAATTTAATTAAAAATATCGAGAAAATTATTTTTATAAAATGGATTTCATTTTTGAACTCAGAGCATCGATATTATGTTAAGGTAATTTTTGAGGATTTTTCTGAAAAAAATGAATTTTCGGTGAATAGTGTATTTATTTAAAAAATAAATTAAAAATATTTAGAAGAATATTTTTATAAAATGGAGTTCATTTTTGAAATCATAGCATTTATATTTGGTTAAGGTGATATTTTGGGATTTTTCTGAGAAAATTGAATTTTCAGTGAATAGTAAAAATGCAGTTTTAGGGTTTCAGTATGTTTAATGACATCATGACTGTGTCATGATGATGTCATGAGATATTTTAAGGTATGGTCGACCAAAGGTGATGAATTATTGTATGGGGGGCCCCATGTGGCCTAACCCCATGGGAAATACCATGGGAGGGCCCATGCTTTTGAGAAAACCACTTTTGAGGTGTCCCTTGGCCATTAATGCCTTGTCCCCTCACTTTCCCTATAAATACCAAGCCATACTCTCATCCATTTCGACTCCCCACTCTTCCCCAACGAATTTCTGGTCTCATTACTTCCCAAGGAGTCCTACCAAGGTGCCCCCAAGCCCTCAAGGTCCAAACCTTTGAGTTTTAAGAGTTACATTTTAAGGTAAGGGATCCGACCTCTCGCTTTCTTTTCAAGAAATCTCTTTTATGTCATTTATTTTATGCTCCATGTTCTTATGTTAAAGGATGTTCTTTTATACTCCTCTTACTTAACTTTTCATGTTCATATAATGAGAGACCCCTCTTTCTCTAATAAATTCGTTTTAATAATGTTTAAGTGGCGCTGTTAGGCTGCCGAATTTTTAAGGGGATTCTTTCACCCTTCTCATTTTCAAGTTATACATTCATGTAAAGTCTTTCAAGTTACTTTTTATTATGTTGGGGTATGATATCTATATCTATCATACTGATTATTTATGATCTTATGATTAGAGACCCCATTTGATCTCTTCAATTCAGTATTTTGAAGTTTTAAGTGGCACTGTTAGGCTGCCGAATTTTTAAGGGATTCTTTCACCCTTCTCGTTTTCAAGATCTATTTTCTTGTCAAGTATTTCAAGTTCCTTTTTATTATGTTTGGGTATGATCTCTAATATATCATACTGATCTTTTATGATCATATTATGAGAGAACCCATTTTATCTCTTTAATTCAGTATTTTGAAGTTTTAAGTGGCGCCGTTAGGCTGCCGAATTTTTAAGGGATTCTTTCACCCTTCTCGTTTTCAAGATCTATTTTTATGTCAAGTCTTTCAAGTTCCTTTTTATTATGTTGGGGTATGATCTCTATATCTATAATACTGAACCCTTATGTTCATATGATGATAGACCTTATTTTGATCTTGTCAATTCATTTTTGGTTGAAGTTTAAGTGACACCGTTAGGCTGCCGAATTTTTAAGGGATTCGTTCGCCTTTGTCATTTTTCAAAGATCTACTTTCATGTCAAGTATTTAAAGTTCCTTTTGTATTATGTTGGGGTATGATCTCTATATCTATCATACTGATCTTTTATGTTCATATGATGAGAGACCCTATTTGATCTCGTCAATTCATTTTTGTTGAAGTTTACGTGACGTCGTTGGGCTGCCGAATTTTCATAAGAGAAATCCTATTTTTGTCTTCCTTTCATGTTCTTCTTTTCAAATGGTATGTCCTTAAAATTTCATTACCATGTTCTCAAATCCTTTATATTATATCCCTATACTGTTTTATGGGTCATTTATGAGTGTTTGACCCATGTCCCCTCTCTTTTCAATGTTTTCTAAAACCACGAAACATAGCCGTTATGCTGTAGAATTTCCGTCTCAAAATGTCTCTCTCTCTCTTTCTAAATTACTTTTATTTTATTAAGTGAATACTCAAAGATCTTTCTTCAAAAGGGGTATTCACATATATAACAGAATGTTTTATTTTAAATTCTGGGATTTACATACATGAGACCCGCTCTCCCTTTCCATGGGTTTAAAGTGACGTAAAGATCATGTCTTTAAAGTAGTTTTTAAAACGTTATGATTATGAAATGAAACCCATTTCTTTTATGCTATATGTGCTGTTTATGAAATGATATATGATTATATATGTGGATCACATGATAATAAAGGAAAATTTAAGGGTGTTCCCTGATAGCGCTCCAATTCATTGGGTAATGATGTAACCACTAGAGATTACAATTTTCACGATATCTTGGTGAATAACCTTGGTAATTTTCAAATGACACCTTGGGGATGGACCTTGGTGATATGTTCATGATTGTCTATATTAAATGTTGTAGCCACATCTTCAAGTTATGAAAAACGTTATTTTTATTATGATATGCCTCATGATTTCTTTCTCATGCCTTAAAGATCTTTTCATGACCTTATTGTAGTATCTCAAGTTCACATGTAAAATGTTTCTCTTGTTTCCCTTACTGGGCCTTCTGCTCACCCTTTCTTTTGATGTATGTCCCCAGGTTATGAGATGCAGTAATGAACCTAGGATGAACATGAAGAGAATCCTTTCAAGTGTTTAAGAAGAATGTTTTATGTTTTCATGTTTTATGTTCCTGGTTTCGAAGACACTAAACCATAAAGATCCTCGGTTTTGTAAAATGTAATGAAAGTTTATGTGATAAAAGTCGGGATGCTATACCCCTGTTCCATTTTCAGTCTCTACTCCCATCAGTAGGAGGAAAAATGAAAAATGAAATGATCTTCCAACCTAAACATCACTAGTACTTCCACCAGTCCTAACATGAATGGGAAAATTCTCAAAATATTCAGGATTGTCAGCCAAAAGTTTTTTAAGGTAGGAAAAAATGGGGTTCAATTACTCATAACCACCCATTTTTGTATCTACCCAACTATAGAGAAAGTGAAAAGGGCCACACACACACACAACAGGATCTTCCCTTCATTAACATGCCTATGCACCTTGTATAATTTCTCCAGTAACAATGTTAATACACTACCTCATCACAAGCATCACCGCACTTATAAATGCACATGGTCACACCCCCATGTGAACATCCATCATTGGGAGCATCCCTAATTAGATGAGAGATGTACTGAATCCTGCCATCCTAAATATGGTTTGAGACTCGTTATTGACATAATATCTCCATAAATACCACTATATTGCCTCCATAATCTTCAAATAGGATCCCTTATTACCCCTTTAATTTTCATGGGACATGTGTGTGGCATAGTCGGAAAATTCATTGCTATCTCATATCCTTAAACTGGTTTTGTGACTAGATTATTCAAGAAATATCAAAATGACTACATAAAGGGAACATCCCTCTTCCTTGGCCTCTCATCACTAGTGACCTACACCATATCCAATATATCCTTCACTAAGGCTAAAAAATTCCATTGGTCCACCATATATTATCCAAGGGGATGAATTATTCACACATCACCCCCTGAACCAGGATCCCAAATATTTGGTAAAGGTCCTAGAGGCTAACATTAACCTACCCATGATTCAAATGGAATGTATTGGTCCCCAGTGACTATATTCTTAGTAGCTTGGGCATGATCTCCTATAGCCGATAAACATGGAACTTTGAAGCCCATGACACTTCATAAATTTATACCCACTTCAAATATTACTCAAATTCAGAAAAAGATATTCATGCCTAGTTGGACTAGACCCACTCATCTGGTTAGTTTCTACCTTGGTGAAAATCCCAATTATCATTCCATTTATTGAGCAAATCCCTCACACAAACCTTGATGGTTTTATAATACTGAAGTGGGGATTCCTCATCATACAACTTCTACCTATCAATGTTATTAATGTGGTTGTAGAGAAGGTCTACTATAAGTGGTGAATGGTCTTTCAAATTATGGCTTGTATTATCCCTGTTCTACTGTTAATTCACTTACATGCCTCTGAACTAGTAAGTTGTCTTGTATTTACTTGACTCTGGGATGAAGAAATCTTATCTCAAGTTGAATCCATAAAGTGGATGCCTATTGAACCAAGGAAACTCCTTTTGACCCTTTGATAGCAGTTCGAGTAGTGACTCATTATCTGAGGATCTTTAGATGCACTCCCTGATCATGATGTTGTCTACTATTTATTCCCTCTGAGTACCATCTATATTTACCTCCTAAGAAACCATTGTATTTGAGACTTAAGTGTTTTTTGAGTTTAGTTTGAGAAGGATGTTCATGAATCCTTTTCATTGTGATCAGATCACAAATCTATGGCTCATAGGACTCACTTCCTAGAGATGTGATTCATAGTTTCGGGTTCACTAAGAAACATTCATGGAGCAAAGGTCTGGAATTCTAGTTAGATAAAGTAGTGTTCATAGAGTACGTTCAAAGAGATGATGAGCTTCTTAAAAAGAGAGAAAAATATTTTCTTCATGTGATGGTTTGGTGAATTTGATCCCCTAGCTCTATTTATAGGTTTCCTATATGGATATGTTTTGCGATGGCCTCCATACTTGAAACCATCGTGCATGAGCCTCGTGAAAAACCTTCATGAGTAAGCTTCATGTGTGGGAGTCAATTGCTGATTTTTATAAATTATCCCTTGGAATATGACCTAGACTTTCCCATCATCTTTCATTCTGAGGGTGGGGGGGATTTATTGGAATTAAAATACATGCAATGGGAATAGTTGAGGAAGGCATGACTACATCAGATAGAATTTGACCTCAAGGGGTGGAAAATCCACTTAAAAGACTCTATTTTGTGAAGATATGATGCTTCAAAAATAGACAGAGAATATAGATCTTCTGGGAAATGTGTTTCCTTGACAAATACATGAAATTTTGGTGGTAATCCTCCGCATAGAAAGTACTAGATTTATGGAGCACTTCAAGACCATGTGAATGATTGATGTTATCTTTGTGAATTCGATGAAGCCATACCCATTTTCTATGCCCAAAAATTATTTTTAAACAACTTTTAATATTCTTGAAACCCCTTACCTATAAATTCCCCTTCATTCCTCTATTTTAGGGATAGTTACCCAACCTTTCAACTTCTTAAGTTCTCCCAATTCACAAACATCCTGAGTATCACAAACCATTCCAGAAATGGATCATCCAAGGTATCTGGTCATTGTGAAACCCACATAAATATGTTCTTGAAATCCTCCACCCTAGGTGGAGATGCGTTTAGTGAAGGAGAACACCATTAATGAAGGAATTAGTCATTCAGAGGATCTTGAGGCTTCAAAAAGAAGCCAATATGTCTGAAGCACTCCTCTCATGAACCAAGGCTTCATCTTGAGGTAGGGTCACACTATTTCACAAATCCTACTCTTTTTCAAAGCACTTGACCTATGTGAAGCAAATAATATTTTTTAAGAACCTCTTTATGAGTCCTTAAAAATTAACAATCTTCTCTAATGGGCCTCTCTATGATTCCTACCTTCTATTGACACCTCTTCATGAGGGTTGAGTGCCCTGGGCCCCCACACCAATCCAGGATTCCGTCAAATGCACCTATAACCCCTATGTGACATGTGCCAACCATTCCTGCGGTCCACTCCAGTTCAAGTGTGTCCCAAGAATCCCTCTAACATATTTTTTCCCAACATATGTATGATAACACATATTGCTTCTCATTACAGGCATGCTAATGTGGACCTTGTGACTGGCCACTCCTCCCATCGTTATAACTTGAAAGTACCAAAGCCATGCCCCTCCCAGAGGGTCATGGTCACATAATCCCATAGGATGGGGAGTGAGGCCCTCCATGTCCGAGCTACATAACATAAATATACCTAGTCCCAACGTCCTCATTATATAAAATAAAACAATAGCCTTACCCTTCTCGATGAACATAGGATTCCCAATGTATGATCGTAATGGCATACCACCTTCTCCCTCACTATCAAGTGATCCTCATTCATCAAGCATCCTACATGTGTAATCCCTACTTACCATGCATGAAAAGCACATAATTCTCCATGTATCACTCACATGGAATGATTTTCTCCTTGGGTAGCTTCCATGAACAGTCCCTACACCGTCTCTCAATGGTGCTTCTTTCATGAAACCAGATTTAGGTCTACTACTTCCTCTTGTTTCTCACACCGATAATGAATCACATGGGATTAAAAGATAGTAATGATTAGGAAATAAAAAAAATCCACCTTATGGGAATCCTCCTGAGTGTAAGCCCTAATAACCATACTCACCCTTTGGGCCTCCTCCATAGGTATAATCCCCAGTCCATTCTGAAATACGTGGTCTTTGATTCCCAACTAATTAGGATACATATGAATCCTACCTAAGGTCTATAACAAACATCTGCATCAATCCATATTTTCTCATGGACACATCCCTTGGAAGATCGTGCCCCTCACTTGGGAGACCACATCTTCTCCAAGTCCATCAGGAAGCTTAACACGTAAGCCCCACAACATCCAACTAAGAGAAATCCTCATGTGAAGGGAAACTTTCATGTTTAACCAAACAACATCCCTCATCAATGCACCATTAATGATACAAGAATACTTAAAACACAACGTTAAACTATATGTACTAGTCCTGTTACACAAACTTAAACTGTGACATCAAACTACATGGATTATTATCCCTACCACCTAAATAGGGTACATAGGATGGCTCCTTGATGTTTAATCCTGAAAAATGGTAAACCAATGTGTTCCCCAATAGGAATGAACCTACCTGATCCACCTCTAAGGGTGTTCTAATAAAACTTCATGGTGTGACATATTCCCTTTATGGGATAAAACTCTCGGATCCACCTCCATGGGGTATTCTGATCCATCAATTGATAAACTTTTAGGAGTGAAATCTTCCCTCCTAAGGATGAAACTCCTTATTACCCCTACATAGGGTGTCTTGATCAATAAAATTAATCTCCATAAGACATTAAACTTTTAATATGAACCAAAATACATACTCTATGCATAAGCACATGATGCCTAAGGTGAAAGACTTGGAAGATATGCTCCTTCAACGTCAACTACCTCTTGAAAAACATGATATGCTTGAAGTAAAATCCTTTGAAGATAAATTTCCTTGTAATTTTATACCTCGTGATGGAAATGATATTCCTAGGTTTATTCACATAATATACCTCCATGATAATCCCTCCTAATATTTAGAATATAGGTGGAAATGTTCTTAGAATCTAGACATGCCAGCGATGCCCAACATGACTACTCTCCTAGAAAAAGGGTTGTTTCCCTACCCAAAAAGAATTTATTTCGTAAAAAAAGTTGTGTAATTAGCCATCATCCACAACATATGGAATTAGGAATGAGTTCCACAAACATTACTTAACTCCATAATGGAGACCCAGTCTAGGTGAAAAGTTTCAAGGAGGAATCCATTGAAGGAGGAACCATCATCCCATCAACCTGCTTCGATCAAGGAGCATACATCACCAATTAAAGTGATTAAAGATACCCAAATTTGGAATATGAGAACATGGGGTAACAAGAATGATGGAACACATTAACACACAGGTGGTGGACCTAGATAAAGCATTAGAAACAAACACCCACTTCAATAATAGGTTTATTTCCTTTATTTCTCATCCTGAATGCTCTTCCCATGTCTATCTAAGTCCATCCATACATCATCCATTCACCCAAGGCCCTATATAATACCATAAATTATAATGTAATAAATTATATCACTTTATAATTAATTTAAAATTTTAATTAAATTTAATTTAAATAGGAATAAATGCTTAAAACTTACCGGGCAACACCCATTCTTCAAAATCGTGAGAAATGGGGTACTGTCTAATCCTGTCATGCACCTTAATCTATGTCATAGAAAATCCCAATCATTTTCAATAAGATCATCTATCAATTTTATCAAATTTTTAAAAAACCCTAAAATAATTCACATGCAAACATACCTCTATCAAAACATCAGGCGATGAAATGAAAAAATCATCTAATGATGTCCGATAGATTAGCCCTACAAAATCCCCATAGATTCAGATGATTTGTACTATGATTTAGTAGAAATAATTAATAAAACCTAAATAAAACAATAATGAAATAAACTAATATAAATAGAAGTAAGAAAAAAATGAAAATGAGAGAGAATAAAACCTTAAAATGTCTCAAAATCACTCAATAAACCACCCTACATCAAGGGGGGAAAGTAGAAAGGTGGGGTAGGCCAGTTGGGAATGTCCCCCCTAGTTTTTAGATGAAAAAATAAGGGCAGTATGACCCTAAAATTACTGATGTACCCCTCACTAAAAAACCCAACCAACATTGTTCATAGTATAAAAAGGAGATTCACACCATGAAATAATCCATAAGAGGGCTCCTACCCTTTACCAAGAAACTTTTTTGGTGTGAACCATGGTTTACACCATGAAAAATTCAGGGAAGATAGACTCACCCCTTAACCTACCCCATTCACAGTGTGAAACCCATTGTTTATAATGTGAATGGCTTTAATAGTTAATATTCTACTACCTATGTCTCCCGTACCTTCTTTGGCACTCATCCAATCATAAGTACCATAAAAAAGGCCTAAAAGAAATTATAAAATAAATTTATTAAGATATATCAATTATTATAAATCAATCAAGAACCACAATTTTTAAATCAACCCTTTCATTAAAAAAATATTTAAATTTCATCAGGAATTCACACCTTGAAAGGGAGTAATGTTTTAAAAAAATTATTTCATAAATTTTGTCACTAAAAAGAGAATATTTCAATATTATTTATATAGATAATTCAACCTTTTTAGTGTGGGGAAATATTCTCTTGTGGTATATACCAGGTTTTCAAAACACTTTTTATCCTTGATTTATTGTTTCACCCTTATAGGAGAATAATCCATCTCACCAGCCTTAGTCGTGAATTATATTTATTTATTTAGTATCAAAGACCAGTATGATCAGAATAAATTGTTACTTTACTCCCAAAAAATATCAATTATTTTTTTTGCAGTGTAACAACATTAAAAAACTCTTTATTGGTTGTTGTATAATTAATTTGAGTCATATCTAATGATTATGTGGAATAAGATATCACATGGGAGTGTATATTAATCTTTTGAGAAGTCACTGATCCAACTACTTGATTAGAAGCAACACAAAACCCCTCAAAGGGTTCCTCATAAGATTATGGTCTAATTATTAATGTTTTGTTTACAATCTATATGAGTTTATAAAATAATTTATTACATATTTCATCAAACATAAAATTAGAATCCTTTCTAGGCATGCTATTGAGAGGTAAATTAGTTTTGATAAACATTTAAATAATCATTTTATAAAATTAAACATATTATAAAAATTACCAAACATGTTTCATAGTTGTGGGGTATGTAAGTGTAGAGATAAAATCAACCATAGCCTTTTACACTTCAATTCCTTCCTTGGAAATAACATGGAAAATAACATTACCATTCTCCCCCATAAGGTGACATATTTTAATTTTGAAATCATGTTTTTTTCAATACATATTTTTAAAACTTTATCATGATATTCAATATATATATTATAAAATGTTCCATATAATATAAATTCATTGATAAATACATCAAGGAAGATTCCAATCAAATCTAAAAAGATTCATACCATGAAATATTGGAATGTACCTAGGGAATTGCACAAAAAAATAATTATTCGATATGAAAATATACTAAAGTGAAAAGTGAATGTGGATTTTACCAATATTCTAATTCTATGATGAACTGAAAGTAAATTGAAATTCCATAAATAAAATACTAGTGACCCTTTCTAGCTAATCAGTCTATAAATTTATCAATTAAAGTACTATGGAAGTTGTATTTTTTTAGGTCATATGGTTTAATGTTTTTAATAAATATAAACTATCAATCTATTTTGAATCCTAAGAGGAACTAGATCATTTTTTATCATTAGTTTAATAGGGATTACAGTCTTTTCTTCTACAATCTAAATGGTAGTCACCAACCTGGAGTTAGATATTTGATATATGATTCCTTCTCCTAAATTTATCTCAACATTAATTTTCACTATATCCATTAATGTTGGATTGAGTATAATTTGGGGTTGACTTACCAGTTTTGAATCATGATCATGAAAAATATATTTAAAAAAAAATATGGGAAAAATCCAAAGAATATCAACGAATTCTTATCATATGGCCTTAAAATGTTATTAAATGATGGTTAACAATGTTTTTTCCTAATTTGATCCCAAATTATTTGAAATTATAAATATATGTTTTTAAAATTCCATAATATATATATATATATATATTTGATGAAAGTGGTTTCTACTATAGTTTGGATGGAGGTTATAGTAATGGGTTTAAGTCAGTGTCACCCATGCTTCAAAATTGCATGTGAAAATACGAAGAATCAAGATGATATTTAAGAATATCATAAAAATGTTATTCATTCATCTTATCTTCAAACTTATCACAACATAAGTCTAGTTCTAGATTCAATTAATTTCCAACGATAGAAATATCATAAAGGTTTTTTGATTTTAGTTATTCTACTATGTTTATAATTTCATCTAGAATTTTAATTTCTTCCTCAAATAAGTAATGGATTTTCAGACAAGAATGAGTGGAAACAAAATTATCTTCTTAAGGTAATTTCATGGATTATTGGACATTGAAGTTCAAAATATATTATACAAAATATATAAAAAGGGTTTCTTTAAGGAAATTTATAATGGTATTGGTAGTTTTAAAAATTATCATACCTAATATGATAATTTAATGAGTTATAACTCTATATACTTCCATATTTATGCTGTAAAAATCTATAGGAAAAAATAAGACTTTCACCCTAACCAGTACATCCTTCAATACTCCTACTAAGTAGGTTGTATCTTGGTTGAAAAAATATACAATAAAATTGGTTAAATTAAGTTATCCTACCTTTAGAGAATACTAAATTTTGTGATTTATAAAATTTATTTATTCCCCCAAATAATATAAGGAATTATTAAATGTAAGATTTCCTATAATTCATGGAATAGTAGAAGTACTCAGGTCTCAAAAATTTCTAGGTAATTGTGTTTTTATGATTTAGAAACATTACCAATGACAACTACCCTTTAATTTACTTATATTTTTTCACATTAGTATGAATTTCATTGAAAACTTTTTGATACCTAGGAATTTGATTGATCACACCTAGTAATGGGATGTTGATTTACAGTTTATTGAAGGTGA
Organism: Viscum album; assembly: GCA_963277665.1. Classification (NCBI taxonomy): domain Eukaryota; kingdom Viridiplantae; phylum Streptophyta; class Magnoliopsida; order Santalales; family Viscaceae; genus Viscum; species Viscum album. Next base: position 507,946,463 of record OY728141.1, on the reverse strand, counting down.
CTAAAAACTTTTATTATAGAGCCTCCTCATGGGATTTATTTGGTGTGATAATAATTGATGGAAATTGATTTGATGGCTGGGTCAACAATTCAATATTAGAATTTATATTGTCCTTGTTCTTATTTACCATTGGTGTTTTTGATGGTGGTTCCACTTCTTTTCCCACAGAAACTGATTCTTCTTCCATTGATTGTTCACTCTCAGTTTTGTCCAATATTGGTGATTCCTCACTATGATTTATATACTTATAATATCTCAAAAATATATAGATCAGATTACCATTATGATGAGGAAATTATTTGGAAGAAAGTTTACCTTATACCTGATTAATGAAAGTATTCAGAGTAGAAATAATTTTTCCAAAATGACTTATCAATTCTTTATGTTTAGATCCACGAGTTTTAAGGGAATATTGATGGTTACCTTAGGGATTCAAAAATTGTCCCACAATGTTCTTTATGTTTTTCTATTTACATTTTCCTTATGTTTAGTGTCTTGTATAAGGTTTAAATATACTTCTAAGAAAAATAAGTCATAGGTATAATTGATGAAAGTGCTCTCAGGAAGTTGACTTCCAATACCATGTTGAACTATTGATTATTCTTTAAACCATTTATTGGTTGCTAGTTATTGGTACTACATATGGTATATAAAATTATAATTATAAGTATTTTTAGTGCGAAGACAACAATATATAGAGTGCTATATCGAATGGAAAAGTTGGAAGACTCAAGGGTGGTGTAGTTGATGACTCACTCATATTGTTTAGTGCTAACTATCTCACCAAATACTTTATTGCTTCAATTTTAGTTTTATGTAAAAGTGAATTTTAACTCCTTACCTCATAAATACCTATAGTAGTAGTCCTTATACCAAATTATTAATAGTTCTATGAGATCATATCTATCAAATATTTGGATTTATCTAATGAATTTTCTATTAGACATCATTTAATGGAAGCATATACCAAGATTCGGTCACTGTACTGATGTAATTGATAGAAAAACACCAAGAAGTGTTCGTCTTAAAAGGGTTAATGTGTTTATGATGCAACCAGTTTCCTAAAACTATCCCAAAACTCATATAGAGTCTCTCCATTGTATCTTTTTCATAAATATATTTCCTTAGTTTTTTACTTGCTGAAGCATGAATTTTTTTTGAAGGAAGTCCCTCTAGAGTTCATGACAGTGTTCAATATCCCCCGATTTCAAATTATACACTCATTCTTATGCTAAACCTTTTATAGAAAATAGAAACTCTATATAACTAATCTGGGATTCCAACACTCTTCTTAGGATAAAGGTATTTTTGTCAATCTTGAACACTTTTAAATGATTTTTAGGGTCATCTCCTTCTAATCCATGAAATTAGATTAATAGTTGGATTAATTCATGATTAAGTTAGAAATTAATTTGATTATTGATTAATTAAAACTGATTATTATGGTTATTAATTTTTTTTGAAAAAAGTTCTTATAGGTTTCTACTTAATTGAGATAATTTTTCCTCTATATTGTAACTTCTTAATAGAATTATAGAAGAATTAGAAGTGGAAGGGGACTAATAATCTTCTAATGGAATGATATTAAATTCTATGTACACTTGATCAATTATCCTCAAATTCCAAACTCTAGCCAGCAAGGTCTGGTCAATACTTGTATCAAAACCAAATAGGTGATTAGGGATTGATCTGGACATATAAAAAGATCCCAAAGAAGAGAAAAAACTAAAAAACTAGTATAATTAACCATGAATGAAATGTGGTTGATGTATTCTATTTCCTGGGACTCATAGAAAAAAAAATATTTGAACCCAAGAAAATAATATAGCAGAGAGTGACTCAGTTTATCTATAGAGGAATTTTTATTTATTTATAAGGTGTTTGGGTGGGATTATTTTTGTTGAAATTAGAGAATAATATGGATTAATTTTAAGATAAATGAGAGGATGTTTGGATTTAATATTAAAATCACAATCTCTCCATAGATATTCTCTCACTTTCCATGTTAAATCACGATTTAATAATATGTAATTCTTCTAGTATATCATTAACCTGATAATACATCAACAAATTACCTTAATAACATTTTTTAGTTTAAATAGTAATGTGAAATGATCATTGTACTCCATAATCATACACAACCTAGTAATTATAGATCTCTTATTACTCTATGATTAACCCACTTCCCCCTTATCATATGTAAAATTTAAGAAATCCAAGGGGCCTATGTGTGAAACTCAAGAAGTAGACATGGAAGAAATAAATATAATAAAATAGTGTAGACCTCCTAACATATGTAACAAATAACTAATTCCCATAATATCATATAAAAAACAAAAAACAATTGAGCATAATAATTCATTAATAGTAGGTGGGGGAAATATACTTAGCTCCACAACTACAGGTCTAGGGTACAAAAAATTGAAAAAAATACAATAATAAAGACAAGAAAACTAATATTAAACTAGAATCATCAATAAAACCCCCTTTTCAGTGAGTATCACTCTAATTTATAAAAGTTGTTGAACGTATTTAATATATCCCCCATAACTGATATGATATTAATAGAATCCCTACATTATTGATCTCCTATGTTGGTGGCATAAAATTTCCCCATGATCTCATAGATACTTGTGCTCCATTGATTCCCTCAAAATCATCCTGTGATTCAGTGTTGAGATCCCCATATTCTTGGATGTATTTTACATGTACTTCTAGAAGGTAATGACTCCTATGAATGATAATTTATCAAATATTCTCATTCCTGGAATAATTTCCCATGATCTTCATCTTCTATAATAATTATATAGAACTGTGTAAAATATTGAAAGAATTTTTATTATTTTAGAAACATCATAGGTATGTAATATTATTTTTAGTCAATCCCTAAATCATTTTGTTATTTTTTATTTTAATCTTTATATGTTTTAAAAGTGGAAAAGTCTAAGGTATTATGCGTCATAGAAAAAATTATTACACATTGGGAAAAAGTCTTACATAATAAGGATATTTCAATTTTCTATATAAATATGTTGACTAAGTGTTACAAAACTAATAAATTATTACTTAATAAGAAATGTTTTATGAAATGGACTTAAGTCTTATAGAACTAAAGAATAATCTAAAAAAATTCAGTTATTTACCAAAAAAAATTCTTAGGTGATTAGAAAATAATTCTTCTATGAAACTAGAATAGGTCTTAAAAAATTGAGGCTTATCTGAATTCTTGTTTTAATGCATTGAAATAAGTCTAATAGAATGATTTTTTAAAAAAAATTCACCCATTTTTAAAATTATAACTCAAATATTCACAATGATTTAAAATTATCATCTCATATCAGTTTCTTTGGATTTGACCATAATTAATCAGTAATATATAACTTCTAGAGATTAAACCTCATTGTAATAATCTATTATCTGAAATTCACTTGGAAATTGAGGAATAAAGATAAATAAATATAGGATTTTTTTTTCATATTTAATAAAAAATATAAAATCATTATAAAACACGATTATAAAGAATATTTACAATTTAATTCAACAATAAATACTTTTCTTAGGTTTAAACCAATTATTTTTGAATTAAAGGAAAATAAAAGTGAATATTCTTTAAAATACTAAAACCAAATTTTAATTTTTTTGGATGGATATGTGGCTATAGTTTATTCATGTTTAGAGATAGTTTTTACAAGTTGAATTTGTGTATGATAGTCATCTTTGACATTTTAATGATGCATAATCTTTCTATTATGGACTTCAACTAGAATGTATGTTTTCCATAAAGAAATATATTGGAAATGAATCCATGGATATAGATCCGAAAAATATATATACATTTATTCAAAACAATTTTGAAGAAAACTTTTTATTGTCAAAAGTCATTATACAAAGGAAATAAATTTTACATCAAGTAAATTCTTAGCCAATACAATTTAGCTCTTAATAATAGAATATTTTTTTTTCATTGAGTGTACCTCCACTAGTTCAAGTTGAACATTTTCCACACCATGGAGGTCATCATGATTATTCCATGTATCTATATAAAACATTAGGGAACAACATTTTTAGAGATAATTTTTTAGTTATAATAGTGGAAATTATGAAAACAATTATAAAAAACTATATAAATAATAGAAATATCAAATGGATGGATTAAAGTTCCAATCAAACACTTCATAAGAAGATTGAAACAACTAATTTACCTACTCAACCTTCCTTTAGACCTATAAGTAAATAATAAGGTAATGTATCTAGACAAGATTATTGACTATCATCATATTAGAAACAACAATACAAAGATCAAAAGTAAATCAAAAACTATTCTCCCCCATAAACCCAATGTAAACCAAATTTTTAATAAATTATTGTACAATTCCTGTATACCACTCAATCAAATTTTTAGACTCAAGAAACAGGCTCCCAAAACCTAGAAGATTCTATATGTAAAATATTAAATCTATTAGTTTAGATAGGTTCAGAAATGTGGGAACTGAAATATGTAACTCTATAGTATAATGAAGGAGTTAACCTAAGAGGATATGAAAAAGCTACCCTATTATTTAGTTGTTGAAAATTACTAGAGTAAAAAATAAATATTACTCAACCAACAAAATTGACACATAAAACTGTTTTATAGGATAATTATTCAATTAAAATTGATATTATATATAAATAAAAGGAAAAGGAGGATCAAATTGAAAAATATGAATACATATTGTTAAGAAAATAAAATGAGAAGGATGAATTCAATAAAAGAGCGAAATCACATACACCACCTCCTCCATTAAAATATAGACTAGAGAAAATAAACTTGGATTATCAATTTATAAAATTTATTGAGATATTTTGGAAGATTCATATATATATTCCTTTTGTAGAATCTATTACATGAATTGCCCACCATGTCAGGTTACTCAAAGATACTCTATCTGAAATAATAAACTATAACAATATGGGAACTTTTTTAATGCATGAGGAATGGTCAATATTCAAACCAATATTAAATCCATTTAAACTATGTGTTATAACTTGAGCAAATCACCACGTCTGGATAGTGTTCTCCATAACCTCAAGTGTGCCTCCCCACATGCTAGATGCTGCTGACTAGCGGTGAAGGCCTAAAATAATATTAGGGAGTCTATGTCCTCGTATCAAAGTATAAAATATCAATTGAAAAAATGAAACAAATAGAATCCAAAATAATCATCAAAGAACATATAAAACACTAAAAAAATTATATATCAAATAATATTACTATAAAACTTGAAAACATACATCCGATCACACACTGAGCCAACTAATCATAAAAAGAAATAGAAAAAAATAAAATGAGGCTATCTTGTAAACTGAAGCCTCATAAAACCTATCTAAAAAATTATCTAGCTACCACAACTCAATCTATTACACATACCGTGATCAAATTAAAAAAAGTATAGTTAAAGTTTTCAGGAACACTAGTTTCCTATGAAGGGTTTGAGAAACATATCTCAGTAGGGTCTCAACAGGAACCCACAATATACATTATCATATGTGTCTATATGTATTATTAAATGGAAATATATAAATTTACATGATCATAGAGTCATTGTGTGTTAACCATTCCACCCTAACAGCTGACCATACCTGCATTGGAACTAGGATGGAAGGTCTCATGCATCATCACATATCAAACAAGTTTACTAACCCAATTTTAGCACCCATTATACTACTACAAAACTAGCTATTATCGGCAGTTTTTTTTCATATAGAAGCGGTTTAAACCGCTGCTATATGGTTTGGGGGAGGTTTATAGAAACCGCTGCTAAACTGGGCGTCGGCAATCTATTAGCGGCAGTTTTTTCCATTTCGCGGTGGTTTAAGGGAAGCGTCGTAGATGACTCATTTCATGGCGGTTTTTGTGACTTTAGTGGCGGTTTGACGGGTGCTGGATATTTTTTTATTCGCGGCGGTTTTAACCGCCGCAATATTCAGGAGTTTGATGCACCTCTGTCGAGGCGGTGAAAACTGCCTCTAAATATAAACTGATTACATTTTGCAGTGGTTTTCACCGCCACTAATGGTTTACAAGTAAGGAATTTGTGGCGATTATAACCGCTGCGAAATGCTGACCAGTAAAGCATTAGCAGCGGTTAAAACCGCCGCGACATGCTGACCAGAAAAAAAATGCAGTTTTGCTTCTACTGCCCCACTGCCCTGAAAAACAAATCAAACCAGAAAATAGAACAGAAGACATCATACAAACAAATAAAATGTTATTTCTAACTTGGTATCCCCAACATGATGAAATAGGAGACATCATACAAACAATCGACCATAATTTTATAGTGATAATAATCAATAATGGATCTATAGGGAAACATGAAATCCATTCCAATAATTACATCATATAGTTACATGATGGGAAAGAATGAATTCTATGTAAAAAACATTTTCCTATTTGATTGGGAAAATAATTCCATCATTGAATAATCATTGATTGAATAACCAATGAGGTTTAAAGATTCTTAATGACACATAAATACACTATATCAAGGACCATAATCTATAGAAATGTATCAAATATAACATTGTATGATGCACTTGTGTCAAATAATGTAAAATCTATAGTAAAGGTTACTAGATTAGTACCACAAACAATAAATGAATTTGAATTATACTCCATATCATATGTTGAACATCATTTAGTTTTCCCATACCATGACTCTAGGCTACAACCTGACTATTCTGAGTGGGATCACATTTCATGCACATTAATTCCTGAGTCTAGTATCAACTATGTCGACTACCACCTTGGACTCAGTAGTATGTGTTATTATAGATAAATCCCTACTAAAAATTAAGAGGAACCACATAATAATGTGGAATATGTAAGGATCTTATCCCCCTAGGAGGAACTAGTGGAAAAGTTTTGAATATGTGCAAGATATGACCCAAACTCCTATAACCTCTGTATTCAACTAGATACACCGTACGTTGGGAGAAAAGATGTGTATCTTCTCTAGATCTCCTCAGATTGTGTAAATGAGTCACCCAAATTATAGTAGAATATTTGTGTGTCTTCCCTTTAACCATTTTTAGAATATTTTAGGTGACTTCAGTGACCAGAACATGCATATTTTCTTATTCTATTATTGGAGAATGTGTATGGGCCTGATCTTTTCCTCCATTTCATATAGGTATATACCGATGTTAATCAAGTCAGTGGGAAATAATATGGGTATTCCCTATATTTTTTACCAAAATATTCTTGGCGATTTCTTTGAATAATACCAGATTATACCGACAAGCTTAGTAAATGTGGGAAAATGTGTCCTCTTGCTCATAGTTTGACACCATATTTAGTTAGTGGGATTATTTGGAGGGTATAGATGTAGGGCCATGTTCTTGGTTGATTGTTCACTACCCTCAGTGGGTTTTCCTGACTACCTAGGTTTGGGAGACTTAGGTCAGACTCTCGAGGTAAACACACACATCATATATAGGTTGTATTTCTTTGTAGAATTGGTGACGGTGAATGCTAGAAGGAGCCCTTTGGAGGGTCCCTTATGCTATCTGGATGAGTCCATCAATGAACTCTTGATCGACCTCCCTAGATAAGGGAGGAACATGTTATTTCCTTCAATGGATATGACCATGAAATGGTTTGAGATGGAAACTATTTACAACAAATTATGTTCCACTAGTCATTGTTGAGTAGACATCTAGTAGGGATTTTTGAGATGAATGGATTTTTTAGCTTCCTATGAAGATGGAAAGGTACCATTTAGGTGTGACTCCCAAACCAGTGAATTTGAGACCCAATGTTGAGGGTGCAAGGTTGATAATAGAGCCCTAGTTTTAAATGAGGATCTAACTTTTTTAGTAGTCGAAGCATATGTGTTCTTAAAGTAGTAAAATGTCATTTGGATCAAAGGGGGTTCTAGTTGAAAGTGCCAGAATACTTATGAGAAACATTTACATGAAATCCTCATGAAATCAACATATCAATAAATAAACACATGTATAATCAATTGTATAAGATCCATGTTTGTCCACATTTCATATTTTGAGAGAGAAAAAGGAGCCTAACATGTGGGTGACACATGCATTTTCTTTAAGGTTCCATGTTAGGTTCACTATTTTTGTTTCCAACTACTTTTATTGGTGAGTATATGATTCGTATCACATGATTAGGCTAAACTACATTCCCATCATCCTCTTATGTTTGGTCTCTATACTGCCTACTAGGTTCCAATTTATATAACCAGAAAAAAATAACAAAAGGATCACTCTTTAGTCATCCAAAATCTCGACTACCAATTCAAACACAGGCCTAAATGGAATGATGTATACCACACTCGTGAAATCAAGACATAAAATGAAACATCATAAATAAATAAAATTCATAGAAGGAAACATAATAAATCAAGAAAATGTTAGGACATGGAAATATTTGGTGGCAACTATGTGCCATAAATGTTACATATACAAACCAACCGTTCTCATATTTGTTCAACACATCAACAATACTACTACTCATGGTCCGATGATGCATCGCCACCCTCTCCACCTCCATCTCCACTACCTGCTTCCACCTGTAAGAACATTATATTGAAAATTAAATATTGTTGCATATTTAGAATTAAACTTAAAACCAATAAACGTTTTCAAACTAAATGATTTTGATTTTTTGTGATTTACCTGCTCACCACTAGTCGATGCACTACCATCAGGGGCATATCTACTCATATGCTGACGTATTTCAAGTAACTCTTTCTGCAAAGAAGATATCTAATCCCCCTGTTGGTGAACTATGTTTCATAGAGAAGACATATCCCTCTGAGCATCTTCAGGTATGAAATGACTATAACTAGGAGTAGATGCAGCTGGAATCCCTAGTGGCATGCCAAAGACCTCAGATGGTACAGGTCCCAAACCCATCCTACGCACTCTACCAGGATGCTCCTTCCCAAGGAATTTAGCAACCGGGTCATCCTGGGAGACTGAGTAAGATTCCCCAGGATTGGCATCGCATATTTCTTTAATTTTTACCTATAAATCAAATATCAATATATATTAACACAGTGAAAACTGATAATAAGTTATTACAATAAAAAATTGACTTCATACCCCAACTTCTTTGGTAGGCTTATTAATAAAACATACATCTGTTTTTTTTATGAACATCCAACCATAGTTCAGTTCAGGATGCTTCATACGCTAAACTCTATGAATTCATTAAAAAAACAAATCAACAATTTAATATGTTAAATAGATAATATTGTCTTATATATATTTAAACTAATTAAAAAATTACCAATGACATTCGGCTTCTAGAAAAGCTTTTTGAGCCCGCAGTGTGCGGGATGACTTGCTTTGCCCGGTTTGATGCATTCTGTCTTGAGAGATCCTGAAATAAATAAAATTCAATTTAACAATAATGTATTCAATGTCATCTCCTCTTCATATACATGTATAAATGTAAAATTAAGATAATATAATAATATATATTTCAATACCACTTGCTTCTCATCACGATGTATATCGACAAAAACTTTCCACTGTTCTTTAGGTACCCCACTGGGTAGCTTCTCATACATTTTCTGCACGGTCAATGAAATATCGTTGACATCACACCACAACCTCCATTTGAAATCTTTCCATTTTTTACCAATATTTTTCAATGTCCACTTCCGTGCTATCACATAAGCAACGGTAAAGTGGAAGAACATATGTATACAGAAATTCATTTTGAACATATTAGTAACATGACATTCAATTAAACCATAAGGTAATAAAATTACCTTTATCTGAGAATCAAAAACATCATTTTTCCAGTTTGGAGGCATGTTCCTCCAATCATCATATGAAATAGGTAGGGAAATGGGCTTCGCTGCTAGCTGACCTATAATCTGGCCAAGTAACCCCACAGCGTCATCCGTCAGGACCCCATAAAGAATCAAATGGCACGACTATCTTCTTGCCATTCATGTTCCAAACATCTGAAATTTTTATGTGTTTTTCCACAATTTCATTTCTTTTCATCTGCAATGAGAAAACAATTAGTATAAACAAAATGCAATAAATTTATTAAAATAAAATTTGTACCTATGACTGTGACCCTACAGAGTGTCCGTGATGAACTGAAAGGGGCGTGTCACTGCCCCACTAATGAGGCTCCTGTAAGGGGAGTTGATGACTCATCCTCTAATGAGACATCCACGGATGGTGTTAGAGATGGTGCATGGGGAGATGGTGCAGGGGTGTAGGCAGCTGGTGCCTCAGATGCTGTGGGGACAGACGGATTGTCATCCGTCGCATAACTAGATGAAATAATGTACCACTTCTTCCTTGGAATTCCTGTAATTTAATAAAAAAAATTAAGTTTAGAATATATATTTCAAAAAAATTATGCAGAAAAAAAAATTAAAAATGTTAATAGATTCCCTATACTAACAAACAAAATATATATGACAATGAAAATGAATGACTGCAGAAATGAAACAAGTTGTTGCTGAATGAATAAACCATTGTACATACAATCATTTTCCCATTAAATCATGTCAGTTTCCTACTCCATTGCTTCATCCACTTCATTCATCCTTGCTAGACTAATATTTTTAATATCATGATGGATAAATAATTCTGCTTCATGTTGTTGATGAAATTCAATTGCAGAGGTCAAATCTTCCACTTCATCACCCATATCATACAATTCTATTTGTATTAGTGAGTAACTACACTCCACCCTTCATCCACAACATCATTCACATAACATACCATTTTTGCTTGTGATGCTAAAATATATGGATCATGCAGTTCATGATCACCAACATCTATCAAGCGAGAGAAGTTTACAGAAGTAAATTGCAAGGAATATATTTTAACACCTCTGATAATATCGACCCATTTTCATTTGAATAAAACAACAGAAAAATACATGTGGTAGTTTTATTCAATAATATCATGCATCTTTCCATAGTATCCCACTTCAGCAAATGTAAATGTACCACTATTCTTTGTTTTCAATCCCACTTCTCGATCGACTGTATGAAATCTAAAGCCACTCACATTATAAGCGTCGAACTTTCTAACTTGTTTTATAGGACCTCTAGAAAGAAACTTCAAATCTTATGACAAGTCTGCTCAAGTATCAGTATTGATGATCTGAAAAAAGAAATATAATTTAATAGATTTACAAATTGTATGTGTCAGAATAATATTTGTATTTATTGCAATATTTATAAACTTACACATCGTGCAAACCATTCTACCAGCTCTTTATTCACAGCTTTTATTATATCTTTTTCATTTCGTGTTCAGACTCTCACTCTTCTCTTTTTTTTTATCCTCAACTCTTCAATAAATGGATCTACAATTTCACTATTCAGCAGCACATATCTATGTTCCTGTAAGAATTCCAATTCTGTCAGTGTCACATATAAGGTCCTCCCAACTGATTGGCCAATAACAGGAAATACTTTTGATTTATGATGCATTTGAGATTGAGTTGATGTGTCGTCAACATGTGAAACTCGATAAAATCTTGTCTCAATATCATCCAAATATCTGGAACAAAAGGTGAGACACTCCTCAGCCAAATAGCCTTCAACAATAGAGCCTTCTGGTTGAGCTTTATTTCTCACGTATGCATTCAAATGCCCAAGATATCTGTGAAATAAAATAATAATATTATGCATTTATTTAAATACCAAAAATTGTTTACTTAACTGGAAACAAATAAATAAAATACCTCTCAATTGGATATATCCATCGATAATGAACGGGACCTCCTAATTTAGCTTCTTCAACCAAATGCACAGTAAAATGCATCATGACAGTAAAAAACGATGTAGGAAAGATCATCTCCATTGCACAAAGGGTCAATACAAACCTCTCCTGGAGGTTGTCAAGCTGAAATGGATGTAGAGATTTCTCACATAATTTCCTGAAAAATATGCATAATTGGAGTACAACAGCAGTAAATTTTTCAGGTAATAATGTACGCAATGCCAATAGTAGTAACTGTTGTAACAAAATATGTGAATAGTGACTTTTCAATCACTATAACTTACGATTCCTCAAGTCAACACACCTCAAGATGTTACTTGAATACCCATCAGATACCTTCACATTCTTTAAAATTTGAACGAATGTATCTTTATCCCTATTTTTCATTGAAAAAATGGTTAGATCATACTTTTAATTCTCATCTGGCCAGAGATCACATTTTATGTTCATTACTTGTAAGTCTTTGCGAGAATTGAGATGATCCTTCGACTTTCCATGCTCATTATGTAATGTGAAAATCAAATTATCACATAAATTATTCTCAATATGCATCACATCAAGATTGTGGCACAATAAATTAAATTCCCAATATGGAAGTTTGAAGAATATACTTTTTTTCTTCCAATTTTGCGTTCTGATTTCACTTGATGATGTATTTCGTACTCGTTTTCCTCTATCATTCAAATGATGAACCTTCCCAAATTCTGTTTTAACATTTTCAAGCTGTGTCAATATTTCTGAACCGGTTAACAACTTTAGAGGTGGTCTATGATCAATGGAACCATTAAATTTTGAGTTGTTTAGCCGAAATCTATGAGATGCATCAAGAAATCTCTGATGGCACAAGAAGCACCATTTTATATAGTGAGGTAGCTGTTTGGGCTCGAAATCAACGTTACAAATGGGACAAGCCAAACCCATATAAGTATTCCAACCAGATAAATTCCCAAGCCCAGGGAAGTCACTAATGGTTCACATTAAATCAGCATGCAATTTGAACATTGTTTTAGAAGAAACATCAAATGTCTCAACACCGTTGCTCTATAACTCCTGCAATTCTTCAATAAAAGTCTACATGTATACATCAATATCATTTCCAGAAATTTGTTTTCCAGGAATAATCATCGAAATGATAAAATATGTTTGTTTCATACACATTCACGAAGGAAGATTATAAGGGATCAAAAGAACTGGCCAAATGCTATAACTGGTACTCAAAGTCCGAAATGGGTTGAATCCATCAGCAGCCAATCCCAATCGAACATTCCTAGGATCAGCTGAGAAATCTGGATATAATTAATCAAATGTCTTCCACGATTGGGAATCTCATGGATGTCTCATTAACCCATCATTGTTATTATCTACCGAATGCCACTTCATGTATTCAGCGGTTTTTGATGACATGAATAATCTTTGAAATCGAGGCTTCAAAGGAAAGTAACATAAAACTTTTGCAGGTGTGTTCCTTTTCATCTTCTCCATGAAATTATGTTCATTTAGACTTCCAAAATTACCCTTTGACTTCCATCTAGAAGAAGAAAATTTCTTACAGTTCTGTCTACATGAATCCTCTCCCCAATAAAGCATACAATCATTGGGACATGCATGTATTTTTGTATAATTCAGAACAATCTTGTTAACAAATTTTTTTCATATCATAAAAAGATTTTGGGATTTTTTGCTTCAGGAAATGCATCACGAATCAATTCCAATAACATGGACATTGCCTTATTTGTAATTCCACATAGACATTTGATATGGTATAACTTCACCAGAAATGAAAGTTTTGAATATTTCGAACACCCACTATACAACTCTTGATTTCCATCGTCAACTAAATCATGAAACACATTTTCCTCACTGAAGTTTTCCCTTACATTTTTCTCCGTAGAATCAAGAGAAGGATCCAATGATATGTTACATTGTTGATCTTCTTGTGTTAGAGTCTCAAAATCATCACTTGTCACGTTGCAATTTGTAGCACCCTCTTCTGGTTGTTATGATATGTTTTGATGCTCATAGTGGTGTCTTGTAGTGCCGAATGCATCATTTATGAGGTTTTTCATTTCATTTTCCATTGTCGATGAACTTGGGACCTCATTCTGTGGATTAACATCAGTGCTCAATCTTTCTGTATTGTTCAATTCTCCATGCCAAATCCAACCCAAATATTGATCAGGGAATTGCTTCAATATTAAATGTTCATAAACTTCATCTCTCTTCAACCATGTTCTAAATTTACATTTAGGACATGTACATCTTATTCTCCCTTCAACGGATCGATTAGGAATTGAAAAATCTAAAAACTCATTCAAACCCTTAACATATTGAGGTCTGTTCCTCAGTAATGTGATCCAGATTTTATCCATGTATATCACAATGTGCCTACACAATAATAAAAAATTTAAAGCACATAGTTACTAATAAATAGAGAAAAGGTTTCATATATATGATAGTGTAAGATTATAGAAACATAATATAATAAAGATGACCCATTGATAATAAAGTATGCATAATATAATAAAGATGATACATTGATCACATTTACCACTTACTTAGCATGCCCAGACAAACCGAACAAGTCTGGTCCCTAGGAGACAACGTCAACACCTCATTGAGGAGAAATAAGAATATTGGGTTACACACTTATCATAACACTGTTGATCACACATTTATGTTGCCTCAAACAACACCCCATTGAAAGTGATGTCATTGAACACACCAAAGATGCACGATTTTCATACCATTAGTACAACGACATTACTAGAAATATTTATCCCTTATATGACACCCTTTGAGACTTATTACAGGCTAGCTTGGGTACCTGGATTATGGGTAGCCTAGGTTAGTTCATGAAAATTGGTCATGTTTCATCGCTCTTTATGTTTTTCAATATTTTCACTATCTATTTGAATTTAGCCCATTTATATTTGAATTTTTGGAATGAATCTATAGAATGGAAATCATGAAGGGAGTTTTGAAAGGGGGTTTTAATACTAAAAAGTTATGAATTACCATGAAATTACACCTCTGTTCATTATACAAAAATCATCTCTTGTTTGTAGGAATGATATACGATTGGAATGTCATGGCCAAATAGTGGTGTAATTTAAAAATTAGATACACTCACTACCAATAGCCATGAGAGTTTTGGAGTGATTAAAATAGTTAATGTATAAAGTGTATCTTATATAAATATGATATATAAAAGGTAACTGGAACACTCCAGTCCAAATCTATCCAAGGTTAGGAAATTATATAATATTAAGGGGGAGTGAAAGTAGATGATGAATTGTGACTAATACCAATATGGATAGTTTAGGTGTTTCTATATATCCTATAATAATAGGAATCACGACACATGTAGTTCTTGGAATAAAATATATTATCATAGTATAGATTCAAATATGGAGTGACCCAACATGAATGAGGGTACTATAGACTAAGATAGATTTTATGGTGATTAAACGTGTTTTTGGGTCCAGGTTTAGTGGCTCAAACATCACTATATATCCAGTAATAATAGAAATAAATAAACATGTAGTTTCAATAAGGTCTCAACAAATATCTAGATATTGTATATGATAGAAATGGAGACATGTATGGGTGCCCTGGTGGGAATTTAAAGGATAAAAACTGATTTGAATTGTTAAATAAATCTTCATTGGGTAAGAATTGGGAAATTAAATGGGAACTACATAATGTCCTAGGATGGTAAATTCGTGTGTCACTATATATCCCATAACAATAAGAATAATGTCACATGTTGTTCTTATAATATATCTTCAAAAATCTATCTCTTGTGAAGGGGAAAATGATGTTGTCCAGTGTCAAGCTACATAAAGTAAGGTTTGATGCGAATCCATGAATCCCATATGATATAATCCAAGGAAATAATTGTGGAATTTTATTTTTTCATAGGTTTTTTGAGAAGGAACTCTTCACTGAGGATTATTACATGGATATTTATCTCATGTAAGGAAATTATATTGTATATATTGAATTTATGAAATAGGTTTAAATGTAATTTAAGGGGGACCATATGTCATTTAGTTTAACGATATAATTAAAAAAATGACTTTTGTGCAATGTAGTATAATGTGGTATGGTGAGGAACTTTATGTAATTCATTTTAAGTTCCTATGACTATGATCAATGTGAAGAAGGATTTGTGTATATCTGGATTTTATTAAAAATGAAATTCTTGAGTCTTAGTGTTGAGTCAATAAAGAAAATTTTATTTGAATAGATGAAGTCATGAATAGTAGGATGAGGTTGGTTTTTTTATAGGAATTAAATTTGTGGTTTCGTCCAATATAAATTATTTGGACATAACTATATATATGGACTTAACTTGAATCAATCCACACATAGTTCTTAATATAGGATTGTTTCTTACATGTTTATGGAAATAGGAGGAAACCTGACATGAATGAAAAAACACATAAGCTAGGATAGTGTAGAAGATTATGAATGAAATATATCATTAACCATTATTCATATAAGAGATGGAAACCACTATGTATCCTATAAGAATAGGAATCAATCCATATGTAGTTCTGGAAAAGGAGTCTCTATTTAGATCTGGATTATGTATATTTGATAAAAAATGGTTTCATCCTAGTGTAAATTTGTTGGTGAAGACCCACTAAAAACATGTAAGCCATTACACTAAGAACTGTTACATAGATATGTCAAATATAAAAGGGAATAAGTTCATAAAAAATATACCACTTAAGTTATTTTACACCGTTATAGGATGGATCGTATGTTATATGAAAATGACATGAGTTTCATACATTTTATGGTCCTACATCAAGGACCTTCGTGTCTTGCAGTTTGTGGTCTTATGAATGGAACCATCTATAAGAAGTTTAAAGTCATTAAAAATGGATATTCAAATCCCCGTTGTGAAGTTATAAAAAGTATTTCTTTGAGAATAATTATGTTGGTGGTAGATATGATATTCTCTCAATCCATTATAATAATGGAGTAGGCATTGTTGGAGTAAAAATTTTGTATTTTATACGTCCCTTCCCATTTTACTCTAGATTTATAGGTTTCCTCCTAGGATCATAGGTGTTCTCATAGATAATACTAGTTCTCCTTGGATGAATAATCATATGCGGGCCTTCTTATGGAATTATCATATAATATTATTATTATTTAACTCAAGGATGTGAAGTGTGTGAAAATAGTTTTCATCAAATTTCTCTAATTCATCAAGTCAGAGTTGAGATTTCTCATTCCTAAACAACTGATCAAAAATGGAAATTTTAATTGAGGGTAATTAAACCTAAATGGGAAGGACTACCATTACAACATCTCGACCCCAACCTATTGACTTGGGTAGGGCCAAAATTCAACTAAACATAGGTGCATCCCATAGACACTAGAGTATGACTATAAATTACAATGGTATATGAAATCATTGTGGTGATTTACTCTCAAACACAACATAACCAGAATTAGACCAAACAAAATGTTATAACATAAATATGATGCATGATAGAAAATCAACCAAACACAATGGATATAACATTACCAAGATAAGAGTTCTGATAGTCAATGATATATCATATAAGTTTGCAGAACCTAATAGCTCATAAAATTAATTAAGGTGCCAAAATACCTAGAAATGACAGTGTTCGCCAGAGACGGAGGTCGCGGGGTCGCTGGAGACGGAGGTCGTAGGGTCGTCGGACGGTTGGGGGTCACGGGTCACCGGACGGGGTTGCCAGACGGTTGGGGTTCGCCGAGGCCGGGGGGGGGGGGGTTAGGGGAAGAAGGGAGGGCGTGGGGGTCTCCGGGGCCAGGGGTGTTAGGGGAAGAAGGGTGGGTGCGGGGGTCGCCGAGGCCGGGGGGGGGGGGGGGGGGGGGTGGGGGTTAGGGGAAGAAGGGAGGGCGCGGGGGTCGCCAGGGCCGGGGGGGGGGGGGGGTCAGGGGAAGAAGGGGTCGTGAGAGTTTGGGGGAAACACGGGGTGGGGGTAGGGAAGGGTCGGGTTTTAAAAAAAAAATTATGGGTTTCGCAGAGGTTTATTAAAAACCGTCATGAAACCTTTTGGCGAAAAATTTTAGCGTCAGTTTTGTGAACCGCCTCCACAAAACCGCCACTAAACCTGGTTTTTATTACAGTGTTAGATTAGGCCTTAAGGACAACACATATCTCTAATGAAGGTCTATATCCAATCAAACCCCGAGATAGGACACAAGGTCATCCCACCCTTGGATCAGTCTCAAGTAAGCCCCCAAGGATATCAAACCCCTATTTCTACTGGGTTAGGATACAAGGCCATCATTACCATATATCTACTAGGTTAGGCTATAAGGCTATCCTGCCCTTGTCTCTAATAGGATGATTCATAAGGTTGTCTCACCCCATCCTCTATCTTGAGTCAGGCCACAAGGCCACCATATCCCTGACCTATCTCTAAGTCCCATCATCTTCATCATCACACATTTCCCAAGAATATTTTATCTATAGGTCATAACTAAGACATGGATATTCGCTTTTCACTTAGATTATAGATGAAAAAGTTCATAAGACAAGAATTCTATCACAATAGGGAAATCAAAACAATACACAATCACATCACATAAAGACTTGGTCTCTTGATCCAACCATGGAAACCATATGAAATTCTATAAAACCTAGGCCTCATGGGCCACCCTTGCACAAAAATCATGCTATATCACTTAGAGGTCCTCATGGAAACACCCACACCCACTTTCACAACACACCATATAATCACTTACAAAGACACGAAAGTTAAGATATTTTTATGGTGCCACCATAGCCTAAAGTCTCACATCAATTTTAACTTTAGTCAAAAGGGTCTAAGTTAAACCTAAAAAACACTTTGAATTCAAATTCATGCTCTTTAACTGATTCCCATGACCAAAGATAGGGTCTCATCCCATGTACCTCTAGGAAGGCCATGTAGCACATGACCACACCCCTTTATTACTACCCAAAATATTATAGTTGAAACACATAGGATATTATCATAACCTGTCTCACTTCTTCATACAACTTGAGGTCTATGAATATTGCATCATGCCCCACCTCCCCTTAATGACATAGTTATCTGATGGATCCAAACATCCCATGTTCTTCCAAGCACTAATCCCAGGTTTGGGGCATAATGGTAATCCATTTTCTATCTTATGGGTCTATTGGTTCTAAATATTTATACCGAATCCCATATAGAAAGACACGCACACACACACACACACCCATACATAAACATACATATGTTTTCTATGATAGGGTCCACCTACCTAAAAAGGAGTTATCAACCTTGTCGACCTCCACCAAGAATATTCCTTGCCCATAAATTACTTACTCGAGTCCATACCACCAATTGATATCCAATTTTTACATCACATCACATAATTAATTAATTAATTAATTTAATATAATGTATCATAATTTATAGAAATCTCATCAAGCACCACTATCATATTAAAATCTCAACCAGCCATACCTGAATGGTCCACAAAACACACTTGATATAAAACCACACACACTACTTATCATTTAACATCCAAAAAACCATCAATTTCATCTAAATCAAATGAAAAACTTAAATAAAATTAGTTATGTATTTTAACTCCACTAAAATGGTTTCTAATAGTGTTCAAAAAGGTGTCTTGTGATGTAATCTATATAATCCACATGGGATCCCCATCATCCTTGGCCAATTCCACCATTATTTTATGGAATCCTTGCTAAAAACCTAAAATAAAATGAAGAAATTAAGATATAATAGAAGGGAGGTTAAATAACAAAATATAATAGATTATATTACCTCAAATAACCATCAAAATACACATGGATTCTATAGCAACCTGAGCCCGTGCTTCTGGTTTCAGTGAAAAAACATGCTATGTAATTTTTTTATAAAAGAAAATGAATAATTACACAACACATTAAAAAATATAGGACCTTTAATAGTCTTGGTTTCATAGAATAGAAAAGAATTACATTTTTATTAGGGATTTACAAAATTAAAAGAGAAAAATAAATCCAATATACTTCGTGTGTATTAACCCTTTATTGAAGCCGCTTGTCTGAGAACTTTAAGGTGACCTATAAAAATAAATTTAAAATCATAGGGTGAGCATTTAATATGCCTAGTAAGGGGTTTTAAAACCATATAGTTAAAATACATCATTTGAATAAATTTATATACTTAAAATTATATTTCCCAAAAGATTGGACTACATATATATTTATATATATTATAAAACCATTAGTTTCTCAGAATAATTATATTTGAAAAGATCGTTGGGATTCCTCCATTGAAAATTATAATTTTCAATGTGTCATTTATGGTACTTGTTAGACCATAATAAAACCATAAGGCCACTAGTCAAAACACATATGGAAAAAATTTCCTATAATATTTATGGGTTAACTACTCATAACATACATTCTTTATACTAGTTCCAATTTTAAAAAACAATTTTAATGGATCTTTCTTTATCAATCATAACCCGAAACATTTCAAAAATACATAAATAAATTTATATCCTTAAAAAGAAAATAACCTTTCTCATAACCTTTCATAAATATATTATTGATAGTTTCTATGAATATTTTTAGGAGAATCCCATTTTTAAAATAGCTACCCTTATTTGTAAATCATAAATAAAATATCGATGGATTACTTTCTTAATTGATAATATAATTAAATGAATGTATAAAACCATCATACTGAATTAAATTAATTGTTAATTTACAATCACATGGATTAATAGATAATTAATCATAGGATTTCACCTAATATTATAAAAGAAAAACATTAATTCAAACATTTCATCTAAGAGTATCTTGAAAATAAAATATTGTACAAGATTGGTGATATGAAATTTAACCCATATTAATACATTTTTTTCTTGTTCATTCAATAAAAGTTTTAATTTTTTTATATGTCAATATGTATATATATGTATATAATATATATATACTTAAATAAAATAAAAAAATCAGATATTAATATTTACAATGAATTTGTAATACACATATTAGAAAAAATTCATTCATACACAAATCCTAGATAAAAATCAATATATTATTTTAAACTTGAAAATATAAAATTTTAAAAGGAAAACATATTTATTTTTGAAATAAATAAAAAACCATTTTTTGAAGATATATTAAAAATAAATTTAATTTCAAATATAATAAATTCAGTTTGTTTCTACTAACATAAATTAAGTATACATAAAATTAATAGTGGGAAAAAAACTTTAAAAAGGATAAAAAAAATATTCAACACAACAGATTCAGCAGACACTCAATTTAAACATAGTTTCAATAAAAACATATCTCTTACTTCAAATTAAAATACTTTAGGTAAACATAATCATAATATCTAAATTATAAAAATAAAATGATCCCATATAATAAAATATTAAACATAAAAATAAATGTTAAATCCCTTAAAAAACATAAACATAAGACATAAATTAAATACAATCCCATAAGTGAACTATAAACTTTGAAAAGTTTTATTTAAATAAATTACTTACATGTGTTTATAAAAGTTACTAGAAACATACTTTTTTAAATTGTGAACATAAATAATCCCATACCAATAAAATCTGAACCTAATAGATAATCTCCCTTAATTGATTTTCACCTTTCTTCGGGCAAACCCTTTCTCTCCATATTGTAAATAGTTATTCCATTTATTTCATTTTCACCACGGTATAAGGCCCTTAAAGTTATAATATCCACCATAAAAATATATAATATATTGGAAATTAGGAAAAATATGCGACCAGAGGTGATTTATTAGATAGTGACAAAAACAAGCTTGCGGTGCAAGCTGTGTATCAAAGAAGTTAGAAAATAAATTTTATGTTCCTTCATTTGGAGATTGAAAATAGAAAACACTGACATTTTCCAAAAAAAAATAGTTTGACAGATTCAACAGAAGAAGAAAAATATCCCAACAATATTGACATAAACAATTAAAAATGAAGTTAAACAGGTACATTCGAAGAAACAATAGACCAAAAAGAAATACTGACAGTGTATAATTCAAATGTAATGCATTTGATGGACCATAAACAACTCATTACATTGATCGATGAATAAAACATCGAAAATTAATCTGAAATAGATTTCACAACCCTAAAAAATTTGAAACATAAAAACACCTACCTCAATAGGTTGAAGTAAATCTGAACCCTCAAATTTGGATCTCGGCAAAACACTAAATTGCTCAAAACTCCGTCGACGTCACATGGTTCAAAGGTTATAGAACTCCATTGAAATAACCTTTAATCCCCAATCAATCTTATCCTGACAACGATGGAATTCATACCTCGGACTCGACACCCCTAATAGGACAATCTCAATTCCCTCAACTACAACCATTGCAAGACATCCTGAGTACCTCGTCTCGAACTCAAAACCCCTAGACCCACTTTGATGCACATATCCCTGATAAAATTGATCCATCTGGTTCGATTTTATGATTTTTTAAACAAAATCATTTCATTTTTTATAGATATAAGATTAGTTTCATAAAAAAATTTATAAAAAATTTTCAAAAATATAAATTGATAATTTGATGTAAATATAATACACATTAATTAATATAAAAATAATTTGAGATTTTATAAAACAATATATATTATTTTTTTAAATGTTTAATTTCAATATTTATTAATAAATTTTGTTTTTTTTGAATGTAATTTATAATAATACTATAAAATTTTTAATTATTATAACTAATTTAATTATTAAAAAGATATAAATCATATTTTTGTGTCAAATTTTAAATTCCTGTGTGAAATATTATTTAGTCATTCAAAAATATTAATAGTCTTTAAAAAACTAAATTTAAATTTTAGAAACATATTAACTTGTTTTTCAATTATTTATAATAATTTTATAATTATTTTGAATAAAATTTTTTTTGTTATAAAAATCAAATTAAATCTATTTATAAAAAAATATTATTTTTAATAAAAACATGTTTTATAATTTAAAATATTAAAATAATATTAAATATTATTTTTATTAGACAAAATATGTTATAAAAGGTTTATAGTGAAATTTTTTCTTAGTTAGTTATAAACAAACTATTAATTAAAATTATCAGTTAAATTTATTAGGCTGTTACATTGTCCCCCCCCCCCTTAAAAAGAATTGTGCGCTTAAAATTTGTCCATCAGACTCTTGAAAATTCTGAATTTTCATTTTTAGAATTAAGAAAGCCATGACTCGTAGAATTATATACTCTACCGCTTAGACCACATATAATCTTCAAAAATTTCAAGACCATTCCTCTGATACCAATTATATTGATCTGATATCACATTTTCAGTTTTAATAATAAAAGATGATATTTATTTTTTTACAAAAGAATCTAAATAATTACACAACACATTAAACAATCCCGGACCTTTATCGTTTTATGTTTTTGAGAATAGGAAAACCTCACATTTTTATCACCGCTTTACAAAAATAAATGAGAAAAACATATCTAACAAACTTCATGTGCATTAACCATTTATCACAGCTGTTCATCTTAGAACATCAAAGTGACATATGAAAATAATTTTTAAAACATAAGGTGAGCATTTAATAGGCCCAGTAAGGGGGTTTAAAACCATTTATTTGAAATATTTCATTTGAATAAATGTATATATATAAAATTAGATTTCCCATGAAATTGGAATATATATATATATATATATATATATATTAGAAAACCATTAATTTCTCAAAATAATTATATTTGAAAAGATCGTTATGATTCCTATATTGAAAATAATAATTTTTGATGAGTCGTTTATGGTACTTAGAAGACCATAATAAAATCATAAGTCCAATTGTCATAACAGATATGGAACAAAGTTCCCTTAAGTTTTATGGGTTCACTCTAAATAACACACATTCATTATACTAGTGCCAATTTTAGAGAACTATTTTAATAGACCTACCTTTGTCAATCGTAACCCAAAACATTTAAAAAAAAAACACAAATAAAATTATTTCCTTTAAAATAAAATAACCTTTTTCATTGAATGACATAAAAATATTCTTAAGATATTCTAAAACTATTTTTAGGAGAATCCCATATTTTAAATATCTATACTTATTTGTAAATCATAAATAAAAATATCATAGGATTACTTTTTGTTTTATAATATGAATAAATGAATGTATAAAAGATTTATATAAGAAAATACAAACTATAAATTTAAAATGAAATAGAATAATAGATAAGTAATGATACGATTTCACATAAAATTATTAAATAAAAACATAAATTCAATCATTTCATCCATGAGTATATTGAAAATAAAATCTTGTGCAAGATTGATTTTAAGAAATTTAACCCATATTTATACATGTTTTTCTTGCACATTAAAAACATGTATCAATTGTTTAATATATCTATATATATATATACATAATTATATTATATACAAATACTTAAATAAAATAAACATAAAATCCTAAACTAATTTTTACAAGGAATTTGAAATACATGTATTAGAATAAATTTATTCTTACACATAACTTAGATAAAAATCAATATAATATTATAAACTTGAAAACATAAAATTTTAAACTAAAAACATGTCTATTTTGGAAATAAGTAAGAAACCAATGTTTGAAGATATAGAAAATTTTAAATTCCCTTTCAAGCATAAGAAATATTGTCCCTTTATACCAATAGAAATTATGTATACATAAAGTTAATAGCGGGATATGAATTTTAAGAAGGATAAAGAAAAATATTCAACGTAATAGATTTAACATATATTTAATTTTAACATAATTTTGATAAAAACATATCCCTTATATAAAATTATTATAATTTAAGTAATCATAAGACATAAATTAAAAAAATAAATTGATTCCTTACAAAATAAGTTTGAACATAAGAATAAATATTAAATCCCTTACAAAAACATAAACATAAAATATAAATTAAATAAAATCCCATAAGATAACTATAAATTTTAAAAATTTTAAAAAAATAAATTTTATACTTGAGAATGAAAAATATAGTAGAATGCATACTTATTTAAATTGTAAACACAAAAAATCCCATAAAATTTAACCCAAACATAATATATAATATCCCTTACTTGATTTACACCTTGATATGAACACCAATTTCTTTCTTTATTGTAATTGGGTTTTACATTTCATACATTTTCACAAGGTTATATGACCTTTATAACCATAATATCCACTATGAAAGGATATAATATATAGAAAATTTGGAAAAACAGCTGACAAGAGGAGACTCCTTAGGCAACAAAACAATCAATATTGCAGTGCAAGATATGTATTGAATAGAAAAACAAATTTATTATATGTTCATTCATTTTCAGATTGAAAATATAAAAAACATTAACATGTCCAAATAAAGTAAATTTCAAAGAAAAATAATACTTGGATTGATTCATTAGAAGAGGAAAAATAGAACAACAATGTTGAAATAAATAATATAAAATGAAGTTAAACAGGGATAGCTGATCTAATTGCAGAACAAAATGAAATACGAACTATTTATAATCCATAAGTAAAGAATTTTATGGACCATAAACAACCAATGATAATGATCAAAGAATAAAATGTTGAACATAAATATGAAGAGATTTCGAATACCTAAAAAATCTAAATTAGGAAAAACCTACCTCAGTAGTTTGAATAAGATTCAAACCCTTGGATCTGGATCTCAGTCAAACTGTACCATTCTTGGAACTCCCTCAATATATCCTGGTTCACCGAAGGTCGACCGCCAATAATTCAACATCGAATCCTCATCTGAGATCGGAACAACGATGATGGACCTCATACCTTTACCTTGACACCCTGGGTGGCACCATCCTGATTCCCTTGACTCTGGCCATTGCGCGGCCTCCCAAGGACCTCGAATCGACATGGGAACCCTTATCCTTCCCGATGCATAGATCCCCAATAAATTTGATCCCTCTGGGTTCTATTTTACTCAATTTTTTAAACAAAACTGTTTCATTTTTTATACATATAAGTTAAGTTTCATATAAAAAAACATTTATATATCAAATTTTTAATAAAAAAATTGATAATTTAATGTAAATATAATACTCATTAATTAATATATCCATAATTTGAGATTTTATAAAACAATATATATTGTTGTTTTTTTAATGAAAATATTTATTTTAAATATTTAATAATAAAATATATTATTTTTTTGAAATATAATTTATAATATTACTATTATAAATTTTGTTCTTATAACTAATTTAATTTTTCAAAAGATATTAATCATATTTATGTTTTAAATTTTAAATTATCATGTAAAATATTATTTATTCGTTATAAAATATTAATCATGTTTTAAAAAATCACTTTATTTTTTTGGAACATATTATCATGTTATTCTATTATTTATAATAATTTTATAATCCTTTTGAATAAACAGATAATTCATTATAAAAATCAATTTAAATATTTTTATAATAAAATATTCTTTTAAAGAAAACCATGTTTCAAAATTTAAAATATTAAATTAATATTAAATATAATTTTTATTCAGAAAATATATTATTAAAGGTTTTTATTTAAAACATTTCTCTGTTAATTATAAAAAAATATTAATTAAAATTACTAGTTAAATTTATTGGGCTGTTACAGATTCTCCCCTATTTGAAGTGAATTTAATGAGATTCAAGAGAGGTGAAATTTGGACAAGGAATTTCCTTTCCTAATGCACTTAATCAAATAAATCGGGATATCCCCATCATGGAAATAGATAAAAAATCCCGTGATTAAATGCACGCATCCCAAACCCACCAGATGGTCAGTGAGCCCAAAAGAATACCAAGGCTATTTGTTAGACTACTAGTGATTCAATGGTGGTGCACTAGAATATCGGTAATCCTAGCAGTTCCCCTAAGGTACTGGTCAGTTTAGTGGATAACTAGTGGGTACTACTACCACTATGCTAATTTATCCCTTTTTAGAAAATCTCTCAAATATTAAGCGTCTTCCCAAAACATCAAACCACATCGCAAAGCACATGTTTAGGATTTCCATAGATTTTTTCTTCCAACCGAAGCCTCAGTTCTCATAACTGACTATCCACCAAATTTAATGATAAAATTTCCTTAGTAATTTCCAACCCATAATGACGCAGGTCATCAAAACCACCTTATCATAAGGATTCGCATCCTCAAGAAGTTCTGGTGGCCATTAAACAAAAAATCTTGATCTTCCAAGTTCATCAGTTCACTGGGAGATTACAATGTTCCATATCTAAATGAAAACTCACATCATTAAGAAAAAACAGAGCCCCTCACACATTGTTAACACGGACACTGAGATGGAACTCACCACACCTATAGCTTCCAACATACCTAGAAATTTACTACCATATTTTATTGAAGTTTTTGGTACTCCCCACCATATGTTTCCACTAATTACAACCAATTTCATGTTATAGTTCTCCCCAACATAGGAAATGATAACTTAAAACACACCTCTA
This sequence comes from Viscum album, assembly GCA_963277665.1. NCBI lineage: Eukaryota > Viridiplantae > Streptophyta > Magnoliopsida > Santalales > Viscaceae > Viscum > Viscum album. Next base: position 507,919,182 of record OY728141.1, on the reverse strand, counting down.
ATGGTCCACATAGACATTAATCATGTATGAACAATGGATCTTATATTATTTTAATCTCATTGTATATAGTTCTTGTATGAAAACAACAAAAAAACTCATTTGGATAGACCCTTCAAATTTTTTTTGGTTTCATATGCCAAAAAGCGACTGAGGTACTTGATTCTAATGCCTCAAATCCCAATGAAATCCCTTGATCACCCAATGTATGCTCCAAAATTCAAACCCAAAACATTGTGTAAAAATATTGCTGTATTTCCAAACAATTACTCTATCTTTTAATCTTTCACCCCAAGATCCAACACACCTTGACTCTGACTCAGCCTTTAACTAGTCTAAAAACATCGATCCCAACACTAAAACGTTAAAAATCACCTAACAACACATATAAAATTCAATTATACTTTTCACAGTGGAACCATATCACATCGTATGTACCACATTATAGCACCATGAAATCACCTCAACCACTCCATAAACAGTATTTGACCACCTCCATGATCCATTCAACATGAAGGATTCTTACCCATAATCAGTATGATACTCTCCACTATTGGTGTATATTCATCATCACCCACTGTATCCAAAAACCAATCTTTAGAACCTATTAACTGCCTATTATCACACTTAGTGACTAGGTGTGGCCATCCCAGTCATAAATGTTCACTAAATTCAACATAGATTTCCACCCTTTCATGAATTACTAGGAAGATCATTCATAATGTCAAAAAAATCATCCAGAATGAGGGTCACACTCTTTAAAAACCCTATGGTATTTTCTTCACCATATGAATTCCCTTAAATTACTCTATGAGTTCTGTAACACCCGAGATTTTTATGAGTAATATTTTGTTTTTATATATCATCAAAGGAATCTTTCACTACACACTTGCTTGGCTTACTTTACACGCAATCACGACCTTCCTCGATAGCTTGCATCGTACGTAATACCGAGTTTCACTAAACAACGATATGCTATTAAAATATTATTAAAACTAGCCGTTATGAATAGTAATAACCACTTTTTGAAATTTTATAAATTTTATTTTTCAAAATGGACTTCATTTTTGGATTCGGAATACCGAAATTAGCCTAGGGTGAAATTTTGGTATTTTTCTGAAAACTTTCAATTTTTGATGAATAGTGACACCACTAAGTGGTAGGTTAAAAACTGAATTTTTGCATAAAACTTAATTTTACCGCTTCTGTGAATGGAATTTCGAAAATCCGATAGACACGGTTGATATCAGTAAGTAAAATGTGGTTCAATGAGATAAAAATATTTTTTTTGGTGAATAGTAACTTTTTACTTTTTTTACCGCGGTTAATAGTAAATAGGGTAACTAAGGGTAAATATGATTTTACTATTACCCTAACACATGTCCTAATTCTATTGGATAAGTTTAATTCGACCAAAAACAAACTTAGGAATAAAATATGACCATTTAGGCCCACTTGGGTTAGGTTAGGACATTTATTATTAATTTATTTAAAGAAGGGTTAAAATAGTTAAAATCAAAGTTTAATAAGTAAATCATTTTTAATATGGGGTTATACATAAGATAAATTCGACTATAAATATTAATTAGAAATCTAAAAATATTTCATACATATTTTTTTTTTTATTTTTAATTTTTAGACATTAAATAATTTAATTTATTTATGACACAATGATGATGCCGTAATTATCTTATTAATGAAATATTGACATAATTGATGTTATAAACACCAAAATAAATGTAATTTGAGACTTTTTATGAATTCAACTAATTTTCTAGGTTACTATGATATATTAGTGTTGATTTAATCAACTTGGTTCGAACATATAATTCTGTTATGACTTTCACAAAAATCATATATCAAATAGTGTCAAAATTGACACAAAATAGTTTTTAAATAAAATATTATATTACTAATTGTTATTTTATTCCTAAAAATCTAAGGTTCGGCCAAATGACTTAGATAAGGATATATATATATTAATAATAAACAATTTGGGGTTCGTTTGGCATGTTATAGTAAGTGTATTAACCATATAGTGAAAGAAAACAAAAAGACACGGTAAAAGTTAAATTATTTAACTTAGAGTTAAATCTAATTGATGAGGTTAAAATAATACCCTAAACTTGTTTAAATCCTATTGGTTGATAGGATTTCGACCCATCCCCACTTTATCTTCGAAATAAGACCCTTTGGAACCATTATAAACCGATTTTGACTTTAATATAAAATAATATTTTGAGATATTCCTAAGGTGCCCCTCTCCTCCCTTATAAAAGGGCACCTCCTCCCCTCCTCCTCACACCAATTTGAGCACTCAAGCTCGGCCAAACCCTGCCATTTTCTCCTCTCCACTTCCCTAGAATAATCCTAGAGGTCCTGGTCTTCTTCAAAGACCAATCTTAGTTCCCTAAGTGGAGGATTCAAAGAGGCGTTCCAAAGAAGAGGTAATATCCATTACCGATCTTTTCAATTTCTTTTTTTTTCAACTTATTCTTCTTTAGTTGTTTCGTGATAAAGTAATAACATAAGTATTACTTACATACTTATATGTTATTATAAATATGAAACAACCCTAATTCACCTTCTATCCATCCTACGGAAAAATGAAATCACCGCGCGTGCGTACGTACGGAATACCGTCTCCACGCCGTGGTGTAATCTATTTTCCACCATCACCTTAAAAGGATGGGTATAATGGTGTAATGAGTAACTATTTATGATTATTATAAAGTAATATTGATACTGAAATAATATATAATCCAATACAGTTCCACGATCATAGGAACGATATCATCACTCGTGCGTACATACGGAATACCGTCTCCACGATGTGATGCGACTCATTCTACATGATCATCATTACATAGTAATTATATAAATGAATTGAATGAATAAATATGATATATGTTACACTAATACCATTCTGGATATAAGGTATCTATAACCTTAAAAGAAGAATAAGAATTTATTCGGCAAAACACGCATAAGAACAAAAGGCAATAAGGACCTGAGTAACAAGTAGCAATGAAATATTACTAACAAGAAGCTAAGAATATGACCATATATGATATCATATCAATATGTATGATTATGGAATAAGTCAATAACATTATTTAAACCATTATACAGGAGCTTCGGACACGTACAAAGCAAATCGGACCTAAGGTAAGGGAAATATCACAATCTCATTTTTATCCGAGATTGTTTATTCGTAAGTATTTACTGGGGTGTATTTTATCATCCACATCCATGTTTCATTAATATGTAATATTATTTCCATCCACCTACAATTGTTTAAATCCATTTTTACCCTTCGGTGAGTTTTTAGTAATATGTATGAAAGGAATCTTTTGTCGTTTTTCGTACGAGGTACTTTTTGACTTTTCCGACAAAAGTACGAAGAATGTTTTTTTAACTTATACGACATGAATGGATTTTTAAAAAATTATTTCCAAGAAGCTTCCTTTACAAGTTTTCAAGTTTATTTTTAATCAACTTCTTTTAGTTTAAAATTTTATGACATGTTAAGAAAGGAAAAGTGTTTATTTGAAGTAGAAAGGATATTTTCCTCAAGAATGGAGTTCAAGTGTTTTATCAAAATTATTTTCCATCTAAGATAATAAAGGGTTCTGTTTTTATCCCTATTATTACATGGATTTGATTATGTTGTGATGGAAATATTTTTATGAATTCCTTTATCTTATATGAATTGTTTTATGATGTCATGTTGTTTAAGAATTCCATGTTTATTACATGGGTTACGCTATGATGTATGGTTTATGATTATGTGGCACACATAAGAAAGTATTCATTATAAGATGGGTGGGACCTACATCTCCCTACAATGCATTGGGTAAAGATTTATATCTCATGAGATAGACATGGCTGGAACGGAAGGTTATTTCGGTTCAGTGATACAAGACTGAAACGAGGAGTGAACTCGGTTCAGAAATGGACTTTGTCCGCTAAGATAGTCTTGGAAATGAGTCATGACTAACAAGAAATGATTTTCCATGATTATGTGTGCATGCCAAAAAGTTTCAAGTTTCATGTTATGATTACGGGAATCTCATTTTCACTTCTATTATTTATTCCATGTTAAGATATTATGATCTCTTTTGCAGGTTATGATTTTCAAAAAGATATGATATGATTTTTATTTCCTTTATTTGCCCTTGCTGAGCATTTGAGCTCACCCTTTTATGTTTTCTTTTCCCCAGGTCAGGAAGATGGATATTAAGTAGAATATGCTAAAAGGGACCCTAGATATGATGAAATAAATGGGAGACACTGTAGAAGATTTATGAACCAGTTGTTTATGTTTCCCAGTTTCTAAAGACACTATACCTATACGGTCCTTTGTGGTTTTGTCATATGTTGTAATAAGTGTGCTTCAATTTTGAAGTATTAACAATGTATGTAAAGTATGGGTCGTTATAAGTTCTAACCCAAAACGGGGGGCCAACACCACTCGCATACTTCTTCATATGCCACTATCCCTCAAACATTCCAACCAAGGAACTCTATCAAGGTTTAAATTGGATCGAACCTACCACCACACCCAATCTACCAACAATGTCACATCTTCCATAGGGAAATTTTTAACTCTCACTGAGAATCTATAGGCCATATTCCCCACAAAAATCTCATGTATGCATAAGTAACATCACTCTGAGAATGAACTTGAACAAAAAACATCACTACATTGCCTCCATAATATCACATGAGTTCATCCACAACCCAAAAAATCATCAGCCAACCCATACAAGGCCTTTTCACTAATTTTCAACACATCCAGGCACTACACACATCCTATGTGAACCTGTCATAGTACATTGATACTTTCACATAAAACATATCTAGCACTAACTTTACTATGTTTACTAAAGAGTGACCAACTGAGAAACCTCTCACTGGTCCTCACCCATGATCCTACTCATTCTCACGCAAACCCAATGGATGCACACTCCCTGGAAACCTGATGTCACACTCTAATTGATAAAACAATGATTCGTGTATAATTGAACCTTGTCTCTCATTCCTAACCCACTTACCGTACTCCCATAGAGTTTAAATCCATCTAATCTGGAGAACATATAAAAATACTCTTCAAATTCATCATCTACCTAATCCCAAGATTCCCCACACACCACCTTCTATATGGGTGTCAATTCAAAACCACCAAGCATCCTCCCATTCTCTAGCTCTCCGAGTTTTGAACACCTTGGACCCTCACTCTCCATATAATGAGATCTAAATCCTAAAACCAACCATCCAAGAATCCATTGATCCTATCCTTGAGTATTAACCTAAATGTAAAAATCACTCATGTGATCTACAACACAATCCCAAAAAATATCAGATCTTCTTTACTCTACAGCCCATTTAGGGTTTTTATATACTTAGAGAACCCATTATCATCATTACGTCCTTACTCAGGTATCCAATTCTCATATTGATCCTATCACTGTTCCATTACCAAGGCATCAAATTCCTCCACCAACCTACTAATGGTCTCAATACATCCCTATATAAAGGGATTGTATTCACCACTATATATAGACCTACACCAGGATCCTCATGACCTTCCATTAGAATAAAATTAGTAAAACCACAGACAATCAGTTATATTTCATGTGAGTCCTATGTGCTTAGTATAATGCATGAATATTGGACTATTTCCCACAATACATAAGATTACCAAAAAAATCACATCTTTGATAACACATCTTATTTTTGAAACATCTCAAAAACAACAACATAAAGAGAGAATGATAATCCCATGACCCTGGTGACCAGGAATTCCCACTAGAATGGTTTTCATGACTCTCCAATTTGAGGACCATCACATGATCAGAAAAATTCCTAGAATTCCTTTATATTGAATACATAAATCATAAAACAAAACCATCCTCTAACATCACTTTTTGATACCCCAAATGAATCAATAGGTCCAGCTGGTGTGCCACATGATCTCAAGCATGCCTCCCCATACAACAGAGTCTAAAGAAAAGTAGTGAATATCTTGAATAATAGTGGAGTGGTGATGACTTGTTTAGAAGTATAAAATAATAATAGAAACAATGAAAAAAGGGATTCCATAATAATCATTGAAGAAAATAGAAATAAAAAAAAATAATAAAACATCAAATGATGATGATCTACTATAAGAAAATATAAAATTAATCACTACATCGGATGAACTAGAAAAATATATATTTAAAAAATGACTCTCTCCTATATCCCAAAACATCACATCAATTGTCTCCAAAATTCTAAAGCTTTCCTTACCCAATCCACCACACATCCTATTCTCAACCTGAAAAAAGCGATATAAGGTATGTACACACAATAGGGTGTCCATATAGGGTGTAAGAAACACATCTTAGAAAGTTTTCAAAAATCACAACTAATATACTACATAACAGGTGCGTATATTCATGAGAAAAATGAAATAAAAAAAAATAAACTTTCTCATTGAGTCTTCATGTGCTAAACAAGACACCATGACACTGGGAAGGTTACACACACATGTCGGGTCTACTGGTGCTAACTAGGACACCTTGACACCCAGCCAAAAATGTTTCATCACCATACTAGATGGAAAGTCTCATGTATAATCACTTATCATATCAGGATGAAAGAAAAATGTCAAAACCCATTAGATTAGGTCGTAATGCCAATATATATCTCGATTCAAGGCCCATAACCAATCATACCATGGGCCAGGACAATAGTCTTTACACCCTTATCTATGTTTTAATTCATTCCACGTAGACATAATACCCCTATTAGTATTGGGTCAGACCACAAGGCCATCATTCCCCTTTCCCTATTGGGTTGGGCCATAAGTTCTTCATGCCCATGTCTCTACTTGTTTTTTCTATAAGGTAATTACACAAATCTTATATATTAGGTCAGGCCACATGTATATAAATTCCATACATTATCTCTAGGCTCCATCATCATCATTTTCACATGTATAATGAGTATAAAATCTCTCTCTTTGTGATAACCAATCCATGAAGATCCAATTTTCACTTTTATTCTAAACAAAAAAATCCCCCAAGAAAGTATTCCCACACAACAAGGCATAATATAAAAGGAACAATCATATCACATAAAGCATATGTCTCATAGGGTGAACACACGCACCATATGAAATTCTATCATCCATAGCTCTCATGGATCACACATGCACAAGAAAGTATAATATATTACATTAAGGTCCACATGGCTATGAACACACCAACCCACACAAAACATCATACAATCTCATACAAAGATGCCAAAGGTAAGGAATTCCTATTATTACACCACATACAAGAGTCTCACCTCATTCCTGAACTTAACTGGAGGGGTCCAGGTCCTACCCAAAAATCTCTTTGGCATTCCAATGCTAAGTCCTAAACTAATTTCTGTGACCCAAGAGAGGGTATCACCTCATGTCCCTCCTGGGTGACCACATAGGGTTTGACCACAAAACTCTTATGACTACCTAAGATACTCTAGTGGAAACACCTAGGCTATTTACATAACCTGTATCACTTCCAAATACTTCCCAAGGTATCTTTCCATTTCATTTAGTACCAATTCCCCTTAATTGTAACTAGATAAATCCAAACATCCAACGTGCTTCCAAGAACTCATACTGGCTTTAGGGAATTATGGTACCCCATTATCTAGCTTAAGGGTCTCTTGGTTATCAATTACAATAACTAATACCATTAAAAAACAAACACACACATGTACACCCATTTATAAATATATATATATATATATATATATATATATGATTTTTATGTTATTTTCCACCTACTATAAAAGGAGTTATAGACCTTTTTGAGCTCTTTCGAAACTCTTCTTAGCCCGTCCATGACACATATGAGTTCATAATTCCACTTGAGGTTTTTTTCTTACATCACATGCCATAATTAATTTATTATATACCATTATAATTAAGTAAATAATTAATTTAACACAACATGTCATAATTTTAAGAAATATCACCAATCACCATAATCACACCAAAAGAATGACTAATCATACTCAAAGGGTCAACAAAACACCCTTGTCACAAAAAAATACCTATCATTAAACATATAGAAAAAAATATATTTAATTTAAATCTATTATAAAACCTAGATAAAATTAAGGAAATATATTTCCTCTACTAAAATGGCTTCTAACAGTGTGAAAAAGGTGTCTCAAGACATCCATTATGAAAGATTCATGGATTTTACATCATCTTTAGTCAATTACCCCATGCTCCAATGGAATTTAAACCAACTCACTAAATGAAAATGATGAAATTTATAAGACAATAATGGTAGGACTAGAAATGGAAGAAAACATACAATCTTACCTTGGATAGTTGTCGTAACACACCTAAATTAGCCATTGGTCAAAGTGGATTGAAGGAAAGTCAAGATATGTGAAATTCAGACAAGTAATGGCCTTTCTTGACACCCCTACTGAACTAAAAACTAATATCAATGACATGAATTGTTTTAAAAATACCTTCATTTAAATGTTCCCAGCCTAACCCCACTAGATGGCTAGTCAGCTTAATAGAATACCTAGGATATTGGCAGGATGATGATCCCAAAAACATCCCCTAGATATTGGTTTGAAAACTGATTAGCTGATGGATATTGTTGCCACTGAACTACTCTATTCCTTCCATGGCTTTCTTATGAACACCATGGGTCTTTATTAAGCTTCAAACCATGTAAAAAAATTAGAATGTCCAATCCTTAAATATTCCAACCATATCCTTTTTTATCAAAATATATGATACACCATATGGAATTTCTAAACTTCCATAGTAATTTAAAACCCATAAAAATAAAGGTCATCAAACTATAGACCTAGGGAGTTTCATGATACGTAGAAATATTTGAGGCTTTCTCTTTGGAATATCTCTCTGTGAGCACATAGCTATCAATAAGCTCATTCCATTTATAATACTTAATGAACTAGATGTTACAAAATTAAATCCTTCACAATTTTCTTTACAAGTTAAATAATGATAAGTAAATCACCCTCATGGGGTTTTAGTGGACATGAATGTCAAAGTTGATAAATTTTACCTTCTAAAATATTTCATCAGCCTTAACGTAGAATAATATAATGATGGCCTACTCATTCTTGAGATAAAATTATTTTGAATACAAAACACCTATTTACTTCCAAGAGGGAAAAATAATTTTTAAATTCATGGAAGGAGATAAAACATTTGATGTTTTGAATGATATGAAAAAACCATCAGTTTTTTATTGAAATTTTTATACTCTATTGATGAAAAAGATGAGTTGGGAAAGTAATAACTAAATATTAAAAAAATGGACAAGGAAAAATGGAGTTATCTAAATCTATTTAAGATGTAGGATTAATTAGAAAAAAAGTAGAGCCCTTGGATAGATAAGATTTCACATTACTAGTTATATCACTTGAAAAACCACTTGATTTAAAACCTCTTACACTAAAATTATGTTATAGTTACTTGGGAAATTGGATAACTTTACTGGTCATCATACATACTAACATTTTATGTGAATAAGAAATTAAATTTATCAATGTCTTGTAATAGAGGAAACCAAGGATAAGATAGAATGTAGTTAATTTAAATGGTATAATCCCCACAATAATACTCAAAAAATATATATGAAAGTAAATTCAAATATTTCTAGGTAGACACAATGATTCTTAATACCAAATATAATGGAATCCATCAAGAAATAAGTTATTAAATTGTTTTATGTTGTATTAATATTTCATATCTTCGATAGTTAGTAGGTTTGTCCATTGCATGTTATACCTAAAATGAGTGGGGAACACTGTTTGGAAATGAAAAAGAAGAATTAATTCCCACTAAAATAGTGACTAAGTAGAGTGTGTGTGTTGAATGCCAGAAGTAAAATTAGGCTCCCAGAAAAGATCACTTCTCAATACCCTTAATAAAAAAAATACTAAAACATATAGTGGGAATAAATTATCATTTTTTATTGATAAATACTAAGGTTATAATAAAATTATTCTCACACTGGAATGTTGGGAGAAAATAAAATTCACATATCCATATGGAACATTATATATAATTTAATTCTATTTTGAATGTTCAATGAACCAAACATATTTTAATGATTCATGATATAAATATTCTATGATAATATTGAATAATTTTTAGAAAAGTATAAATTTATTAAAGAAATTGAGATAGTGTTTAGATATATAATTTTAAATAAATTAATTGATATTGACCTAAACAAGATCAAAATATTTTTTTACTACCCATGACTATGTAAGCTTATTCTATTAGATATTTTCTTCGGTAAGTGGGATTCTATATACACTTTATTAAGGATTTATTTTCTAGTTTCTTCCCCTGAACACCCTGTTATGAAAATATTCCACCTTCCATATTTGATGGATCTTAAAACCTCTAGAATTTAAAATTGAAATCAAGGATGAAAAGGGAACTGAGAATTCCATTTTTGATCAATTATCATGCCTAGAATATTTAAAAGTGATATCAATATCAAATTAATTAATGAAACATTTCTTGATGATAAACTCTATGATACCGGGACTATTAAACCTTAGAACACTAATATTGTGAATTTCTTTTATTTATGAGTGTTGTATCACGATTTATCAATGTAAAAGGGAAATATATTGTTAAAAAAAGGTTTCCATTACTTTTGGGAATATTTTTATCTCTTTTAAGGATTTCATAGACGGAATGGTTATAATATATATTCTAAAAGAAAAAGTTGATAGTGTTTTGAAGATTTTTCATTATTGAGAAGCTAGAGTATGTCATTAAATTTAATGAATAATCAAAAAAGTTCTATGAGGTGTTTTATAATGGATCACCATAAATTGGGATATTCCAAAATATGTTATGAATTATAATAAATATGAATGATCTAGAAGAATTAGTTGGAAGTATAAGATTCCACAACACCCCATTATTAGTGTTGATTTTTTTGACATATGGGGAATTATATTCACATAACATTTTCTAAAATCATATAGTAGATTGTAAATTGTAATCAATTTTGACTATTTGTCAAAGTTTGTGGATGATGAAGTATGTGTGGAAAACACTGCACACACTGTAATTAAATTTTTTAAACAATACACATTGACCAGATTTAGAAAATGAAGAATTATCATTAGTGATGGTGGTACTCACTTAAATAATGTTATATTTATGAAACTAATGATATATAGTTGATTCCCCCCATTACATGAGATTCCCATATAAAAAATAGACTAATGGAAAAGATTATATTTTAAAATAGGAAATCAATGAAATCTTGGGAAAAAATATGAACATATCTAAAATGTACTAGGCCATAAAACTTGATAAAAAAATCTGGGCATTTAGGAAAACACAAAAATTTGAAATGAAATGTCCATATATCACTTAGTTATTAGAAAAAACTATCACCAACCTACATAGATCAATTATAAATCTTATTAGAATTTGAAAAATGTGAACATGAATTTTAAAATATCCCAATAAAATCTATTTATGTAGATTAATAAACTAAATAAGAAAATGCGAGCAGGGTATGAAGATTCCAAGATATATTAAGGGAAAAACTAAGTATGGCATGATAATAGAATCCAATAATGAAATTTTACATAGAGTGACAAATTCATTTTCTTTATATATATACTTATAAAAATGGATGTAAAACTTAAGTAAAAATTTATGGGTCTATACAAAATTACAATTGTTTATCTCTGTGGATATTTTGAAGTTTCTGATAGAAATATCCCTCCCATTAAGTTTAATGTAAAACACCACAAATTTTATCACTATTAGGATATGGTATGAATCATTGAATAAATTAATTTAGAATATGTTTTTGTTCATTTAGGTGAATAAATTTATAAAATGATTAATGGGTGAAAAAAATCATTATTTTATCTTATTTGTTTTTATTTTTAGTTTTTTTTAAAATAAACATGAATGTGTTGTACTTTTTTAGTTTCCTCCTAGTATTTTAGTGAATTTAATATTCTCATAGATATTTTCTTTCATCTAAATGATTATATTATTTTTGTGTAATCTTTATGATATGATATGAGTATATTTCATATCTGATAAATCTTTATATGTACAAAATTTTTAGAGTTTAATGGGATATAAAAACATCCTTATATCTATCTGTTATTACTAGGAAACTACTATATTTTATATTATATTTTTATTAAATTAAAAACCATCATGTAAAATAAAAAATAACATTCTTTTAATTATTAAATTCATATAAAAACTAGTTATAGTTTTTTTATATCACAGTCAGGGACATACCACTTCTTTATTTGGTCCTAATCTAAGCACATGATCCTTGTCAATATGAACTGATTATTTATACCCATGATTTTTGATGATTTCTGATATCAATACATTATTTGAAAATTTATTTCTCAAACTTGGTTATTTTTGATACATTTATTTTCCATAATGTTCATGTTTTCTATCCAACATCATATTTATATACTCATAAGAAATATGATCCATTTTTCATCACCTTATATTTTTATTTTTCTTTAAGGAATCTTGATCATGTTTAGAACATTCCTTATTTATCCTTTGAATTAATATTAATTATAGATGTTGCATTAAAATGATTGTGGGGTTTGATTATTTTTTTTATCTTCTTAAACCCACTAATATAATCTTACATTTTATCTATTATGTATCCCTTATAAGTGATGAAGAATCCTTTTTTAGGATTATCCCACACCTGATACCCTTCCCTACCTATATATTTAATATTTTCTAATTTATTTTCAATCTATGTGTGGGGGAGTTATTCATTAATGAAGAGGGTTATTTAAGGGATAATTACTGATTTGATTCAAAAAAAATAAACATTATCTCATTATATTATATGTGTTTATTTTTATATTATCTATATTTATTTCACTTTTCTATTTTAAATATAACAAAAATTCTCTTTGGTTCTAACAATGAGTTTTTATGGGTTTTGAATGGTAAAACTCATAGTTAGGGAAACATATAAAAATTATTATTATAACCAGATACACTAATGGATGGTGGTGAATCACGACATTGATCAATTTAGACTTTTTTTACTTATTTTTCTTTATCCCCAAGATCTTGTTATCATGTTATTAGCAATGATATTTTACTTGTTACTTAATTATTTTTTTCACTCTTCCTCACAAAATTATTAACTAATTTTGAGTGAAGTAAATCATGAAAGGGGCATAGAGGTTTTATTTGGTTCACTAATAAGGGATAATCCAAGGAGAACACACCAATGATGTGTTGATCTTCCACAAGGTAATACTAAGAACCATTGTATTATATATGTTCAGAAAAGTCACTATATTGACCATAGGGATACTCTATCTTATTCCACTATTCAAACTAATTCAGTGAAGGGATTCAATAATTTATAGATTTGTGGTTCTCTCTATGATATGAATAGTAAGGATGATATGTTTATATATTTAACTTCATATTGATGAACTATCATCTTCCTCATTTTCTACCTGTTAATTCTTTAAATATGAAAGGTATCAACACCTTCGTGTTAGGGTTCATGCAGTTTCTCCGAAAAAATAAAATATTAGAAATTTCCCAAGATGATAATAATTACATAATGTAAAAATTATTTTTAATTATTCTTCTAAATCAAGGGTTGGTAGTGGTACTATTATTTTCATTGATCCTTCTTCCTCCTTAAATGAAATTAGTTATGATTACTATAATTATATTAAGGATCAACTCCATCTTATTCTGGAATGAATGTATTGATATGTACTCATTCATTTCATTCCTCAATATGAATGTACATAAATAATATTTACGTTGATCCCTCCTCTACTTTTCTTCAATTCTATTTATATGTAAATTAAATAATCACACGTGATTTGTTTTTCATATTTTAAATATAAACATATTCCTGCAATCCTAGTCTTAGGATTTATTTCATTTAAAATTACCATAAATATCATACCTACCCACTTAATATTAATATATACAATAAGTCACTATATTTTAATTATTGAAACATTAAAAAATATTACTACTTTAATTTTCTAAAATATCAATGATATCATTTTAAACACTCTCAGTCGATATTCTTCCACAAAATTCATAGCACCTTCAATCTACATTAACTGGATAATTAATTATAATTTATAATAATTGTGGTTCTTTTAAAAAATCCATGTTTATACTATATTGAAACTAACAAAGGGAGCTATCCTTATAAAGTCCCACATTATCCTTAAAAACTCTTAAATTTTCCTTACGATGTCTATATATCCTTATGAAATTCATCCTTATAAATCATATAATAATCCTTATAAACATCTATTTGATCCTTATGAATCCACTTACTGATCCCTATGAACAAATTTTTCAAACTTATAGTGATCCTTACACATTCACTTTTTATCCATACAAATACATGCTCAATCCTTTTGAAGTATTGCTACTACCTTATGAAAGTACCCTTTGAACTTATGTTTTTGTGGTGTGGATTCCTTTATATTCACATACAATAAATACATTGACACATGAAAATATTCAAAAAATGAATAATAATTCTCATGGGTTAAAAAAATATTCCTTAAAATCTAAAAGCTGAGTACCACCTTGTGTTCACAGTTTTCTTCCCATTTCATAGTCACCATGAAATATACTATGACATGAAGATGTGATCATAGGTTTTTCAATGTTCAAAAGAGGGTTCTATTATCTTATAATCATGCATGAATAATTCTAGATAGAGGTATAAGAGAAACATAAAAACACTATCTCAGCTTTCTTTGGGAAGTTTTAATATATGAACAGTTCCCTCTAATTTTATTATCCCTTATCAAAATTCTTTTTATAAGGATGATCATTTTAATTATATTAACATGCTAAGGTCCCAGAATTATTCTCCGTGTTACTTTACCATACCATGATTATTAACCCTTAACATTGGTGATACCATAATCAAGTCCGACACCCTCCATGCCATGTGCCACACTATTCAATGTGTCTAATTCATTTATTTATGCATGCCACCATACGTTAAATAGTTTTTAATCATGGATGATACCCCTAAAGGGTGTTTGGATAATTTTGTTTTCTAGAATTATTTGGCTTAATTTTATTACCTCAACACATAATCACCAAATATCCAAACACATAAGAAAAAATACCTTCTACTATACACACCCCTTTTTTATTTCTATCACAAACCAAACCCCACCTTATCCCCTCACTAACCCTTTATCAATCTTTATGCTTAAAATCCTTATCAAAAACAACTATCAACAACTCCATATCATGAATGTAATAAAAAATGAAATTATCCATGAAACATATCAACATTTATCACCTCAAAACAACCAATCATGCCTTTCCATATATTTTTAAAAAACCCAATATATAGAGAGCCTTGTATTTTCAATGTTCTCCCATTTTTGATTTTGTTGACAATATCACATAAAATTTATCTCATAGTGGTATGTGGACTTTACAGTCTCTTCTTCCTCCCCCTTTATCCATGAAATGGTGAGATTTATTTTCATATATTATTTCTTTTTCTCCTCCCTTTGTTATTGAGATTATTAAATCATATTTTTTATGAGAAACCATCACTTTATCAAAAATTCAAGAACTCTAGGAAAATAGAAAACTATTCACTCAGAAATATTTTCTTCAATGTTAAATTTATTTTCATATATTTAATATCTTCACCATATTTGAACTTCTCTTAACCATTTACATATACAATTTAACTACCCATCTAGTTTTATATCTATATATGAATTCTTTTTTACAAACTTGAATGGGTGAATTTAACTTATTGGAAATGTTTTTTCAAAAAATATTTTAAGCCTACTGAGTTAAAAATTAGTGTTGGGAACAATATTTTTTGTAAAAAACATAAAATTTATCTTTTTCACTCACTATATATTCATTAATAACTTATATAATGAGAAATCAAACTCCCCTCCTAGAATTTATTGATACCACTTGTTGACACCTAAATAGTTACACCACTTTAACTCTATGTCTTATAATTATTTAAAAGTATTTCCATTCTTTAAAAATTTTCTGAATATATTTTTCTTGCATATATGAAACTCTAGATGACTATATCCATCTCTAAACACCATAATTAAGTCTATCCATAGAATGTGAGACCACTTGTTGATACCACTTTGTTGATTCTATTGTTTTCTTTTAGAAGATGTTTTTTATACTAAAAATAAACTTAGATAATACAATTATATTAGTATATAACAAATAAATATGGGATATTAAACTTTTATTTATATTAAATACGCTTCTCATCAACTTCTCAGGAACTTCCACCATTTAATAGAGGTCTGATATCACTTGTAAGGATTCCAAAAATATCTTCACACTATTAAAAAGAGTGTAACTTCAGTTTAACATCTATATCACTCAAAAGAAATGATTATTACACACAAAAATTAATTTTTCTATCATGAAAAATCATATTTACACATTAATTGTCTATTATGTATGATAAAACAACACTTTGTGGACATGTTTTTCTTTAACAACAGTTTTATCTCCTCCTTTCATCATTAGATTTTTATATTCATAAATATTTTTCTTATAATTATAACACCTTAATTATAAATTCACATATGGTGAATATCCCCCATGGATTGTATACATACCTAAATCCTTTATCACCCCACTTATTATATATATAAATAAAGTGAAAGGGGATAAGGGAACCTCTACCATCCTCAGTTTGAGGAGTGTGGTTGGCCATAACAAGTCAACCCTTTTTTTCAAGTCCGTTTCCATCCCTTTCTATGAATGTTTAAATTTGAATTTTCTTCTTTACATTAATTGGTATTTACTTATATGGTGAGAAACATTACACTAGTGCAAGTATCATTTAATGAATATTCTTCACAATCATTTCCAAGCTCTTTTTTCCACATAAGGGTTACTCTACCATTCTGTAATTTTTTCTTTGTAGTGGTATGAATGAAACTAATCAAACATTTATTTTTCTTGAATCCTATTATTTCTATGTGAGTAATATCTCCCTTATTCCTTTATCTAAATATCTATTTCTTCTCCTTTCAAGTAGGTTATTGACTGTATAAACCATTTGGTGATTGATACAATTTTTTTTCTATACCTAGTTTAATTTTACAAGACTATAAATCTATTCTTAACTGGAATATATTTCTTTATATTTTTTTATTATTTACTTAACCAAAATATTTTTATTTTATTTCCAAAATAAGAGTTATAAATAGTACATTAGAGATATATTTGGAATCACTTTATATTTTTTCCCTCAATATTATCCACCATATAGAATATGGTACTTGGTGAACTGGATTCTTTACCCTTCCAATCAAGTCTTATTTTGGTTATAAGAGTTGGAAATTTGATTTGGGAATTTTATAAATTTTTTTTATTATAGTACCAAGAAACCTGACTTGGGTAAGAATAAATACAACATTTTCAAAAATAATTAGATTATAAAACATCTTTTCTCTATTAAAATGTGGGTGGGGTAGGTTATCTTTTATTGTCAAACCTTTTAGCTTCTATGTGCATGCACACACACACAAATTCTCATCGTGTGTCCAATTCTACCACATATTGTAACCCAAAAAGACCTTTGTTATTTGAGAATCATTTATATCACTACTATTAGATTTGGTATGTTCTTTCTCATAATTCGTACTATTACGTTTATTAGCACCTGCTGATATTTCCACATAAGAATCTGCTGTATTAGTCTTTTTTTCATAGAATAATGTTATTACATAATATATCTAATTTACAAATCCCAATCCATCAATTGAACCTTTAATGTCTCAAAGTTTAATTCCATTACATTATGTCCATTCTTCATCTTCTTATCAATATTTTCTTTAATTATAGTCTTAAATGCTTTATGGAATTACTCTTATATGCATTCCATTATTTCTTACACAACTTACTCAATCATTTTACTATACCCCTACATTTTATTTCAGATTTTTGTGATGAATTTTTCAAAAATTGCACCTTCAATTATCAATATATTAATTAATACTTGAAAATATATCATGAGAAAACACCTTATTCCACCTTCATCCATTATGAGTTAAACTTAAAATTTCAATGATTGAATATCATCTTTTAGGTTTCCACAACACTCTCTAGATTTACCACATAATGTGGATACTTTATCCTCCTAATATTTAGATGATATAAAATTTTCATCATCAGATTTACAAGAAGAAACTTCTAATTTTTTTAAAAGATATGTTTAAAGAATCACTATAGTTCCCATGGATTAGAATACCCAAATTCTTGGTGTACTTATTCTTGTTCATCTCCCACTAGATTTCAGACAAGTTAAATTATTCTTCAATAGAATTAATAATAATTTAATTAATAAATTCATATTTATCACTGATGTATGTAACATGGTTCCCATCATTAAAGATAAATTCTTCACAATACAGATATTCTAATTTTATCTGTATGTATTTAGTAAGATTATTGTAAGAAATAT
Organism: Viscum album; assembly: GCA_963277665.1. Taxonomy (NCBI): domain Eukaryota; kingdom Viridiplantae; phylum Streptophyta; class Magnoliopsida; order Santalales; family Viscaceae; genus Viscum; species Viscum album. Next base: position 507,900,625 of record OY728141.1, on the reverse strand, counting down.
TCTTGAATATACATTTTTAGAGAATCAATTTAAGGCTTATTAAAATAAGAATAAATTATAAACATTCTTTGGACTATTTCATAAAATTTTATACATACTTTGCAATATAATACCATATAAAACTACATGATAAAAATTCCTTCTTTTACTTAGAAATTTGGTTCCCATAAAATAAAATAAACCTTACAGTTTATTCTTTATATTTCATAATCATAAAAATCTTCAAAAACTAGACAAGTTAGGTTGAATAATATATTTTTTTTGGATCTAATACCACCCTTTAGAACTAGAGACACCGTGAGAGGGGGGGGGTTAATCAGGGTGCTGAGGAATATGAAATTTTTATTTTTTACTTTTCTGCCTTTCTTTTTTTAGAATAACATTTTTAATTTATTATTATTTTCATATTCATAATAAAATGATAAATTTATGTGCATTAAGTTAATGCTAGAAAGGTACATGGGTGTATAAATTTGTTCACCACTAAGAGAAAATGCAATGATAAAAAATCGAACATGTATCGATATATTAGAAAGTAATTACAAAAACTATTGAATTACATATGTTTAAGAAGGTCTCATTGACCATCCCATATTTTTATATATTACATGGCACCAATGTTATTTCCTTAATATGAGTAAACTATTTTTATTTCTAAGCAGTGGATATGTGAAATTCGTGGAAAATATTTATTATGCATTCATTTTTATGAGAATTGAGCATATATTTGATTAAAAATTTCTCAATCAATGAGAGTGATTATGTGGTAGGTCACATTGATGCATGAGTGTTGATGATTATATTGAAAATAAAATGAGAGTATAGAAATTATTCATGATAATTTGGATTTTAAATTAAGAATTATATTTTTTGGGTAGAAGGATTAAATTTTTTTAAACATTTAATTGTGCTGCTTTGATTAATCTAAGGGTGCATTCATTTGTTTTTTTCTATTTTATTTCCTTTATGTGATTTTTTATATATTGGATGAATTTGATAAACAATGATTTTAATAATTTATTTTTATATTTTTACACACTTTTAATTAGTGTTTTTAATAATTTTAAGTAAATTTGTATTATTTTATAGTTTTTTAGAATTTTATTTTTTTAGAATCTGTAGTTAATTATATACTGATATTAGTCATTATTATTTTTATTAAAATTTTAATTATTATTAGTTATTATTTAGAATTATAAATTATTATTAATATTATTATAATTAGTATTAGGATTATTATTACTATTAATAAATTTTATTAATATTTTTTAGTATTATTATTATGTTATGTATACAATTATTAGTTTAATTTCACTAAATTTTATTTAACTTTTTAATTTTAGGTATTAACCCTATTATGTTTAATTATGAATATATGTTTTTATATATTTATCTAATCGTCCCACTTCCATTCAATTAGCCTCACACCACCACCTATCATCCTAGTCATGCCAAATCGCCATCTCTATCTTTTCCAGTTCTCATACTCTATTTGGATAACCATCTCACTTCAACCACCCTTCTTATCCCTCCATATAGTAAGCCCATGTGTAACAGTCCACTCCCACCATAACCAAATGACCCCTCCTTATGAAACCCACCACTATCATGACCATTCCATCCTCTATTAGCTCCTCATACCCTAATGCATTGTATGAGATCACACTTATTCACTACCATACTCTCTATGCACAAAAGGCTCTCCCAAATGGGTTTTTGATATGTTTTTTATTTTTTTGAAAATAATTTTATGATATTTTTTGTTTTGAAAATTATGTCGTAAAGGCACAGACCACCTCAATTACTTTTGGTTAAATCAAAATGGCATTTATGTACGCAACAAATTTACCATAGATCGATGATGTGGAAAATGTGTTTCCACCAAAAATATTGTTCACCTTTTTTTGGGTGATAGACATTGTGTTCGAAAATTAATTTCACCTAATAAAATATTTGTTTGGTTGATAAATCATTTAATCCCACCCCTATAAAAGCCACCTTCCCCTACCCCCAATCCATTCACTCAAATTTTCATTACCTCTCTCTAAAACTCACCCAATTATGGTCCCTCTATATCTAATTGTTTTTACTGATTTTTTCTCACTTTCCTAAAACTCTTCTGGTGGCCTTAAAGGAGTGAAAGATTTGTAAGACGACATTTAAAGGTATTTTTTCAAATTTATATTTATAATAATTATTTATTTAGTTTTTTAGTTTTTAGTTAGTTTTAATTATTTTATTTACTTATGTTTTTAGTTAATTCAATATAATTTTTAAATAATAGTACATATTAGTAAGTAAATTATTATTATTTATTAATTGATTTATTATTAGTCTTAATAATGAAACTGTTATTATTATGAAGTGATTATTATTTATTATGATCTAGTAGTTTATAATTAATTACAAAAAATAATATTTAACTAATATATAAAAAATAAATTAATAATTATATACTTATAATTAACTATTAATTAATGACTTAGTAATTATTAATTAATATTAATTAGATTTTGGTGAAATATTAGTTAACTAGCCAATACATACTCACAGGCGATGTTATCTTTTCGCAAATGATGGGAAGGTAAAAATGTAGATATGATATTATAATTTCAAAAAGAATAGTTATATTATAAATATCATATATAAAAATTAAACCCATCAAATTAAGTATCCAAGAAATATTGTGATGGAAAATTAATTGTATCACTAGGTGGAGGTGATAGTCCACATGTATAAATGAGAGATACTTTCACTTCCCATTAGATGGAATAAAGAGTGGATAATGGTTGTTCCATAGTCATAATAAAAATTAAATATATTTAAGATATATATTTAATTATTTTATAGTGGACACAAGTATTTATAAGAGGTAAAAGAAGAGATAAAAATTAAATCATTTGGTTAAGAGTTACACCTATTCATTAATAAACATCTTTTGTCTTACTCTATAAGCCCAGAATGAATAGTATTTTGGGATGAACATAAGTTCTAGTTTATGGTGGATAATGTTTGAATAATATTATGTCAAGGATTGGATGATATAGAATTCTCAATCATTGTGAATAATAAAGGATAGGAGGTTTCCTTTTATCAGTGAGAGGATGAACACACTTAGAATTAATTAAAGTAATAATTAATATAAATTTATTTCAAGAGAAAAATGGATCCAAATTGATATAATTGACATATATAAATTTCAATGATACCAAATACTCCCATAAAATAAAATTTGAATATGTTTTTGTAATTTTTTACCAATAAATGATAGTTTGAACCCCTATTAACCTTTTAAACAATTATCAAGTATAAAAGTTTTTTAATTTTAAGTGGTCTAGAAAGTTACAGTAAAAGGAAAAGTTACCCAAAAATGGACCATGGTTCATATTTAAAACCATATCCCATTTACTTGGTGATGATATTTTTACTAATTTAAAATCATTTAATAAACTTTTATTTATTATAAAATTACTATACTACAATGTTTAAAATTACCTAAATTATTATAATATAACATGTCTCTAAATCATGTAAAATAATTCAGAAATGATATGGAATAGATGATAAAGAATAGGTGATCTTAACTAAATAAACAATACAATTTTTATAGGTTGTGATACCATTTTAAACATTATATTTTGGGTTTACCCCTTTGTTAAACAATTTTAACCTTAACCATTGTAATGGAATTTTCAATATTAATGGGTCATAATTTGACTTATAAGGTAAAAATTGGATTTTAAATGGAATTAAGATGAAATTTTCAACCATTTATCATCATACTTCTCTTATTTAAATATTTTTAGTATTTTAAATAATTTAATAAAATATATTTAACATTAAATACAATTAATTTTATTTTAAGAACTATTCAAAAAATGTAACCTTGAAAATAACATTATAACAATTAATTATAAATGGAAACATTTCACACATATTAAATATGTTATATTTACCTTGAAAATTAATAGGATACAAAAAATCACCGAAACAATATTGTTTTTAGTGTTTTTAAATTCATTTAATTGATTTTTATTGCATTCCCAAGCACAATGTTAGTGTTCCATAAGAATTTGAGCTAATTATTTCATAATTAAAATTTTTAAAAAAATTACTATAATAAAAAAATGTAATATTTAAAATAAATATTTATTACAAAAAATAATTATTTTATGTCTATCAAAAAATATTACAGAGATTAAAAATAAAGAAGTGACATTTTTTTACATTACATTTGACTTATTTAGAATGAAGGTCCAAATCAAAGTTAAATGAAAAAAATGGAAATATATTTGAATTCATATTATTATGGATGAAATAGATTCATACACAAAAACAAATTGAAGCATTTGAATGAATTTGATGCATTATCACATTAGTTTTAACCATAAATAACTCAGTTTACCTTTACTATAACAATATAACATTACTATAATTACTTATCATAATGACCAAAAATAAAGATGAATTATTTAACAAATTTAGTCCCCCAGATTCCAAATATTAAATGGATATTTCTCTATTTAATTTATATGATTGGAATAAATTAATTTAAGATAAATGCACAAAACAAAACGAAAAATAATTCTTAAAAAAACATTATTATGTATAATTTTTTTAAAATAAATTTAACCATAAATTTAATTATAATGAACCTAATTAAATTAAAAATAATTTAAAAGAATTAATTTTACATCTAAACCATTTTAATACAAAATGGTATTTGTAAATGCTGGAAAAAAATGCAATTTTCAATAAAAATAAATATTTTTTGGTATTCAATAGAAAATTAAATAGAAAAAATTACCTATAAGATCAATTTGATTTTTTTATTTTAAAAAATAGTATCCTAGTTATGAAATAATTTTTTTAAAATTATCAAAAAATGATTATAATAGTGACTGACAAAAATATTTAAAAAACATTTTGGATGAAAATGTATGTTGAAGGATAAAATAAATTTAATATAAAATTAGTTCTTATTTCCTAATTATTTATTAATAAATTTATATATATTATGATATATATATATATATATATATATATATATCATAATTTGTTTACTTCAATTCATACTTTTCAATTCAATGACTATGTTATAATGATCATATAATAATAATATTGCATGGTTTGTTTTTATCTTGGTCTTTCATATTGTATATGCTATCAATCATAATGTTTTTTTAAAATATTTGCATGTTTAATTATACTACATTAAATAAATTTTCTCCTAAAAATTCGAACTTGTTCTAGGTAATCAATAGTTTGATATTTCAAAATTCCTTTTTTGAGAACCCACATCATAAATTTGGTTAATAAAGCTTCTTGAAAAGAGGGAAAGGTAAATAAAAATATCATATAGAATAACAAATAACTTGGTTTCTAAATAGTATAACATTATTGAGAAGTGAAAATATGGTAATGGAGAAAATATTTAATTTCCAAATAATGATGAATAGTGATATTGAACATTGATCATAACAAATTGAATAATCATGATAATGTTAATGACTACAAAACCATAAATCAATGAGGTGTGAAAAGACCATAGATTCATCGAAAATGATTGTAATAGGATATCATTTTTTATTTCAAGATCCTTTTATGTGATTTTAGGAATTACTATACCATATATACTAAGATTATAAGGGAAAATACAAGTCTAAAAAGTATAATTTCATCATTTAATTGAATCCCACCACAATATTATGTTTTATTCCAAATAGAGAGTATTCAAGATAATTTTTATTCACACCAGAAGAACTAACATCAACATATAATGGATAACGAGATCCATAAGATTTTAAAAGGACATTTCTTCTATCATTAATCATTAAAAAATCGAAAATTGTTACTACATGGTAAGATAATATAAAAAATGGATAAACTTTCAACAAATGAAATAATAAATTTTAATCCAAAATATTCATAGTAACACCAAAGGTTCAACATAGATATTAAATAACCCTACATAACAAATTTATATAATAACCTCAAAACAAAAGAATGTTTTAACATGAATGGTTATCTAATACCTTTAAAATTATATCCCCAAAAATTTAATTTCATTCCTCTTGAGTAATCTTTCATATTAAATCACATGTTCAATATAATTTTTACATATAAATCAACCCAGTGATATATCTTAAAAAATATCATTAATACCCATGATTAATCACTATATATTCTTATAATATAGTGAAATTCACCAAAATATCATGAATTAAATCTAGACAATAACTTTAAAGGTAATCTTTATCTTTTCCATAAATATCTCCAAAAATATTTCCCTCTCAATGAATAACTTTTCAACCATTAATATTATATATATCCAATTATCTAGTAGATCATAATTAACTTTACATAACATCATATATTATCCCAAAGGGTCATTTAATCCAAAACAGAGTATTATTCTTAAAACCTAATAAAATTTTCAAGTTAACTCAAAATCCCGTCACATAAAACCTCAATGAAAAAAAGTCTTACAAACATTCAAATATACTCCATAAATACAAAAATATAGTAAACATAACCAAATATAACCTAAATCATTTTTCATAAAATCACCAATCAATTTCAAGGTCATAAAAACTATCCAATTTACTTCCTGATCTATTTTTCCAAACTAAATATTTTTTATCACAAAATAAATCATGTATTAGGGGATATCTATCCCCCCTATAATGTGTCTCCAAAAAATATCCCTTATCACTAAATATTATTTCTAATCCATAAAGAATAACTATTATAGAATAGTCCTTAAATTTCTCATGATTGTTATAACCAAAATATCATTTATATAACACTTCAATAACATAATTATTGAATCTCAATACATAAACACTTAAATCCTTTAACTTCAAATATTGAAATAATATAGTTCTTATTTGGGTCTATGGGTTAACCCTTGTATTTGGTCATTGGTTTGTATAATTACCATATTATCTACACAATACATTGACATATTGATGGAACCTTAGAATGAACTTCATATCCCTCCATATAACTCTTCATTTTATTCAAAAATTACTTTCTCTAGGACCTTATTTTCCACACATAAAACATTTTCACATTCCTTATAAAAATATCTTGGAGTGATTCTTCCCACATAATTTAAAAGTTGTAAGATGGATATTATTACCAATAAGGAATTCCAAAAACTATAGTTTTATCTTATTATTCATATCAAAAAATACACCAATGTTGAGTTTTTTATTCATATAATGAGATAAATGATTAGGAATAACCACAAGGTTTTACCGTCCAGCTCCCATTTCATTTGATTGTTCAAGGGGATGGCCATTTTTTGTCATTTAATTTTACATTAACATGGTTCCTACATGATTCAATGATTTTTGTAAAAATAAAAAGTATAATGTGATTAACAACAGTCATAGCGAGGAATCCTATAATCATGAAATATCATTCATATTATTCCAAAATCATGACACCTTATTTTCAATATACGACCTTACGTTTAACCTAGACCATCCTTGGTTATCATATATTAAAGTTCTTTATAATAGTTCATAATGAAAAAGTGAGTTAACTCATGAATATACCAAATGAGTGTGAAACTAGGTCCACTATAAGGGTACACTAACTATGAAATGGAATGATGGTCAACTTATACTCAACCGACTGTTCTCAGGGTTATTATTCCTAGATGCATCTATTAAAATTCTAAATCCACTTGTAGTATCCATAAAAGGATGTATTTCTAGGAAAAAACATATAATTTATACCTTACTAAAACATTATTATCTTAATATATAGTCAGAGTTATCCCATGGGGTTTTAAAACATTTCTCTATTCCCAATGTACAAATATTTACTAAATCGTACTCTAATACCATCTATAGTGATCCATACTTTTCATACATAAATATAACATCATTTTAGATGAATATTAAATTCGTAACATTAACATCCACATAAAAACAATAAAGGTTTTGTGTCCTTGGAGACAATATACATAATATTTTAATTTCAAGAAATATATTTAACATCTTCCACAAATATATTCCAATATATTACTATTATTGGATATACCATACTTAAACATTTATTCATAGCCTAGGGAAAGTAAATAATATAAAATGGTGAGTTAAAATGCTTAGTAAGTGTAAACAAGGGATATTACAATGATAACTTAAAATAACATTAGTATAATGGTATGTGAACTTGATATTAACATTTAAAAATCCACATTCCAAATATCTTAGATCATAATATTAAATCATGGAATAATGTTTGGAATTTCATAATACATGAATCATATTGAATCAAAGAACCTGATCCCTGAGAGCATAACATTGGAATAAAACATAAGTTTTTGGAATACACATAATCAAAGAAAATCAATTACTTATTCAAGGATCACTTAAAATACTATCATTGTTTATTGGTTTAAATCCCATTCAATCGTATCTTTAATCAAGTCTTACTCCCATGATAATAATAGTGGATTATGTCCCTTACTAAACTGGGTTCACTCCCCATTATTATACATATTATCTCATGACATATCTATATTTTTCCAATTCATTATAGGGATATATAATACTAGGGCCACCCATCACATAATTACAATCCATTTATATGAATTATATATGATCATAGAAAATTCATCATAGGCTAACCTGTGGAAAGGAAACAATTTTAATGTTTTATCATAAGATAATTAACCAGTGCAAAAGAAACAGGTTTTCATAGAATATTCCATAAAGCAACATCATTGTATGACATATAATTAAATTATGTTGATCGTATAATCATATAGTTTTACCAGTATATTATAAAATATCAATGTACACCGTCTTAGATGAAAATTACTTTAAAGTATCATTGGTACATTTCTTAAATAAAATGCACTTTTCACATTGAAATCACTTATTTAAAATAAAAAAATTACCATCTTTTTTGGAAAATATTTTACCTGAAAGAAAACATTGAAAAATATCATATAGAATTCAAATTATTTATTGGTTATGATCGTGATAAATTCTATTCATGACTTATGAGTTAAAACATATTCCTTTCAATTTTTTGGCTGAAAAAAAATCAAAAGTACCTCATTCAGAAAATGACAAGAATATCACATTAAACCATGATTAAAATAAAATAAAACATGGGAAAAATTAATTTATACAATAATTTTATATAAATAATTATATTCATGAAAACATTTTGAGAAAACATGATCATAAGAGAAAAATTTATTTGACTGATGAGAGAAATAGAGTCTATTTTCCTTAAAATCAAACTTTTTGTCACTTGAGTACTTAAAGAGTAGAAAATTAAATGTAAAAAATTTAATATATAGAAATAAAAGTATGATTTGAAAATTCATGGTATTATTCAGATATTTATCATAAAATTTCATCATTGAAAACTTAATCTTAAATAATCTTGATAAACAATGATATTTTAGCATATATCCTTTTCCAGTTTGGTAACTTTTGAATCATAAGCAAGATGAAATAAATAAACATATATATATACTTATTTATTACTCAATAATTTTCATTATAATGATCCTAAAATACATTCATGGGTAGTATATAGACTACATAAAATAAATAAGTTTTCAATACGACATCTGACTCACAGAAATAAAAATGAGAAGAAAATACCTTACATCACATTTGAATTGCTTCAAAATCGCTCTAACCCGATGTATATTAAATATAAATTTATTATAATTATACAAAAGAATCATTTATATACTTATTATATCATATATTATCCTCTTATAACATTTCAATTGCCATTTATAAATAATCCCTTATTAATGTTTTTCCGTTTGTTAACTGTGTCATTTTTTAATGAGGATTTTTTTAGTAGTTCTGATCCCTATACTTTGATCATGGATCCATCATATATATAATTTGAAATATGATATAAATGTATTTAATATTTATTATATTTATATTCATCCATAAAAGGTAGTGATAAAAAATTAATTATATCGTTTATGAAGACGGTAGGCCACAGGCACGCATGCATGCAGTTTTCACTTTTCAATGGATGGAATAAAAAAAGTAACTAATAATTCACCTTTATAGAATAAATATTCTTTCAAATATATCATATATAGTCATTAAATATATCATTATTTACATCAATGAAAATTGGAAATGAGAAAATGATTCACATTGCTTTGTAGTGGTGGTAGTCCAATTGTATGCAATGTGATGTTATCATTTTAAAATAGATGGGAAGGCAAGAAGTTAGATATGATATTAAAATTACAAAAACATAATTACGTAATAAATTCAATATATGAAAATTATGCATATATTAATATACAAACATGAAATTTGGATGTGTAAAATGAATTGTATCACAACATCGAGGTGGTAGTCCACATGTATGAACGAGAGACACTTTCACTTCCAATTTAGTGGAATGGAGAGTGGATAATGGTTGTTATACCCTTAAAATAAAAATTATATATTTTTAATATATTTAATTAATTACTTTGTAATGGATATATTTTATGTAGAGGTGTTATAATAAGAAATAAAATTGAAATGCTCGGTTAATAGTTATACCTCTTTGTTGTGAAACCTCTTTTGGAATTGACATTAAGCATTGAAATAATGGATTATTGGAAAGACCATAAGTCCTAGGATGTGTTTAAGTAATCCATTATGATATAAAGGTAGGGGTTTTATGAGATATAAGACTCAATAAATTTAAATGATGAAGGATAGGATGTTCCATTTTATATGTTAGAGGAGGGGAACTCTGGGAATTTTTTAAAGTATTCATTTAATTTAAATTAATTATGATGAAAAATGGATGAAAACTACTATAATTTAAATATAAAATGTTTATTATTATAAATAATCTCATAATATAAAATTTTAAAAAGTTTTGGATATTTTTTTACCCGTATATCTTCATTTAAACCCCCTTTTACCCCTTTTGAGAATTACAATGATATCAATGTTTTTACTTTTTATGTTCTAGAAAGTTACTATAAAAGGATAATTAACCCATAAATTTACCATGGTTTTTTATAACCATATGAAATTCAATAGGTTTAATATAGTCTTTTCATGAATTTTAAATCAACTAATAAAATACTAATTATTAAGAAATATCTATAAAGTTTTTTTTTGGAAATACAAGAAATATTAGAATATAAAATGTGCCAAAATCATGTAAAATAGATATAAAAAGATATTTAATCTAAGATAACTAACATATGATATTAATATAATCAAAAAATTAAATTTTTATAGGTTTATATATAATTTTATACCTTATCTTTTTGGTTTAACTCCTTGGTTAACAAATATTAACCTTAACTATGGTAATAACTTTTCAATATAAAAGGTTTATAATAATACAAATTTGGTGAAAATTGGATTATAAATGAGAAATGGATAAAAATTTAGACTATTTATAATCAAACTTCTCTTATTAAAATATTTTTATGATTTTTGAATAATTTAACTAATTATATTTAACTAAAAATACTATTAATGCCATTTCAAGAACTATTAAAATATATTGGATTTGAAAACAAAATTACAGAAATGGAATTAAAAAATAAACCTATTTATTTTTTAGTATGTTATATTTATCTTAAAAATTCATGGAATATTTTAACTCATCTATAGAATATTGTTTTTATAGTATTTAAAATCATTTACCTGGTTGTTTTACACCTAGCATGAGCACTGTTTTGGTGTTGGATAAGCATTTTAGGTAATCATTTCATCATTTTTTTTAAATAAATTAACATTAAAAAAATTCATTCTTCATTAATATAATTGTTAATATATTAGAATATTCTTTTTTATCCATATAAAAAATAATGTATATTTAAAAAAAAATGTGACATTTTTTGAAAAATTCTATATAATAGTTAATATGATTTTTAGAATTTTGGATTATAATGGTTGGAATAGAATAATAAAATGTATCAATGTAATGTTTTTAATGAATTTTAATCTATATAACATTATTTTTAACCCTAATTTAACGATTTTACCTTTTCTCTGATAAAACAATTTACTATCATCAATATTAATAATAATAAAAAACAAAAGGGACTTGTTTAAATTATTTTAAACTTATGATTAAAAATATTGAATCCACTTTTCATTATTCAATATCGTGATGCAGTCGAAATAAATTTATGTTTAAAAAATACAATGAAAAAAAACTTTTCAGAAAAATTCCTTTTTAAGTATTGAAATGTTTTTATGCCCAATTCAAAAATAAAACTGATTCCAATGAATATAAATTTATTATTAATAATAAAATAGAACTATTTTTAGTTTTAAAATATTTTAAAACAAAAATTTACTTAGTAAATCCTTGAAACAAAAAATCCATTTTTTATAAAAATTAGTATTTTGAATATTCATTCGAAAATCAATATTTTAAATAAAATCCCAAAAAGTTCACCATAAGATAACTTCGAAATTATTATTCACAAAATTATATTATTTTTATTAAATATTTTTAAAAAAATTTCAAAAAAATTAGTTATAATCTTCTTTCTTAAACATCAATAAAAACAATTTTTGAAGGAATCATGTTTTGGATAATAAAATGACATTAATGAAAATTGTATATTTTTTCCTAATAATTTTAATATATTTTTGTTTGATTATTTTATTTATATATATATATATATTAAATAATTTTGTTACTTCTATTTATACCCCCCAATTCAATGATTATTTTATAATGATTATAAAAAAATTATTGTTTGTTTAAGATCGATGATTCTTATGGTATATACTATCGAACATAGTGTTTTTTAAAATATTAGAGTGTTAAAACATTGGTAGGTGAAATATTTAGGGATATTATTTGTAATTAAATTATAACTCTTGGAGACTCTTTCTAGTAGTGCTTACAGAGTAGATGTGATTTTTTTTATGAATCACCATATAATAGAGATTGATATTGTTAATGGTTTTTTGATGCACTATCTATGTTAATCATTAAAAGGGTGGATGAGATGGTGCTTATGATAGTAAACCACCCTTATACTGTAGTTTATGTTTCATGATCTTTCTTTCTTCCACGTGGATGTGTGACCAATAGAAAAAATTGGGGTTTTTATGATATTTTGGAAGGAATTAGTATGATGTAAGTAAGTTATTTATTCGAGGCTTTCCTTTATATGTATTAATATGAGTCTTGATGGAAAGGGAGTAGAAAACTAGTTAAAATTATTGAGATTAATCTGTTAGATAAAGGATATTATTTTGTATTTATGTATTCTAGGTTTCATTAGAAATTTGACCGTAAATGGTAGGCGGAACACAAGAGAGTATGGGTTATTTTCCGCACAAAGCGTCTTTGTGAGATTTTGTATATAACCACTCAAGTTGTTTCCCTTTTAAGGAAAAAAAGGGATAAAATAATTAGAGGATGTATTCAACTAAATATTTCATGGATTTTACATAGCTAACTTTTTGGATAATAAGTTCCAGTCCATTGGAAAGGGTAAAATAATAAATTCCTTATGAAAACCAAAATGTCACTTATTTAGTTATGTATATATATATATATATATATATTATTTTTTCATTCTTTGAGTTTGGGGTTCTTTAGTTCAAAAATTTGAAATATTTTGAAACTTTTTTAGGCCACAAAATTAGGCTCATGGTTTGTTGACACTTTTGAGCTAAGTGTACAACCTTTTATAGTGTTTAACAATGGAGATTACATAGTTATCACATTGTTTGGTTAACCATACAGGTAAACTGTGCGATTTCCAAAATTTTATGAATTTTGGTAATTTCATGTTATTTATTTGGAAAATTTCCTTATTCATCCCCATATTGAACTAGTTTTTCAATTGAATTCTACATGCTTATGAACTTCTTCCATGAACTTTCCATAGTGATCGTATGTTTAATTTTTCATTAAATTTAAAAGAAAGTTACCCTTTATCTTTATGATTCCTTATTATACTCTTTCATTCCCTATTTATTCCCACATCTATAACCCTATAATCACTTGAGGAAAGATCTTAGAACAATGGTTGTCTTAAATTTGGGGATTTTATAACCAGGGTTTGTGAACCTCCTCTTGCATCCTCATCTAGTGTTATTTGTTGAAGCCAACATGGATACACTAGTTGAGGTAGGTATTTCCAACTCTTTTCTTTTTATTTTAGAGAATAATAATTTCTTATGATTATAATGTTAATTTCATCCTTGATAAATATTGGATTTGTTTTCAATGAATTTATTATCAAAGTGTTTTCTAAAATTTCTATTAGTTTTCATTAGACATAGTGGGTTATTTTGAAAAATTCTATGGTATTTTTTCCCAAGTGAGTATCTTAACAGACCAGTTGTTTAATAAAATTACAATAATTATTTGCTTAAAAAGAAATGATTTATCCATGATCTTCAATACGTATATGGTTTATTAAGTTTCATGATTAACATTTTAGTGAGTTTAAAATTTTACATAGTGTTTGTTTGATCTAATAGAATGTTTAGTGACACCATTATTTGACTTTGATTATACATGATGTTATGTATGTGTTCTTGGACCCTATATTGTTTTAATATTTTTTAAATGGATTTTAAAACACATGATTAGTATCTCAAAACAAAGGCCTATTTGGAACTTCTTATAGGTTATCTCATGGGTTATAGTTACATATATTGTTGATCCCCATTGTCTATTTATAACTCATATTGTGAAAATTGAATAATGATTGAATTACTGATTATTTCTTATGAACATTGGAAGGGGATATTCAATGAGATGTGTTGGAGGTGGGATGGAAATTTGTTATTGTTGTCACGAATCGTCCTCAGGGCCCGTGCCGTGACTACCCCAAGCCCGCCTTCCATAGGCCAGGGGCTAGCGACTAGAACCAAAGGTGAAAATCATGATAAAATGGAAGGAATTGCCTTTTATAAAGTAAACAAATACACAACAGAGTACGCAAGGGAAGTAAGCACTAAGTAAAACTAAGTACAAGGTAAGTGTTGAAAGTAAATGGGCCAGTATACAAACCCAACTAAAAGTATAGTGCAATTGAAAGGAAAGTACAATAGATGTAAGTAAAACAGCAACACCGAGTCGTCCACCAGAAATCCCACCGGAAGGGTGGGTAAAGATAGTCTCCTTAGCTCCTCGGGTCCAGCCGTCCGCTATGTGTACGTCCCGCCAAGTGGTCCACCTCCGGGTACCGCCCAGCTCCACAAGCCTCCATATCGATCAGTGCTGTCTGTCATCTGCATCCAACACAACGTAGTGCGGGCATAGCCCGTGCAGGGGTGAGTATATGATACTCAGTAGGGACCCCGAGACCCCCAAAGGTCTCTCAGAATCCATGATGGATAAACCACAAAGGAAAGATACAATCACGAAGTATCAAAAAACTCTACATAGGTATATGCCCATAAATATACCTAATTCATTAGTTACAGTTCATCTCCAACTATCGAGCCCAAGCACAACCTAGTCCACACAGGAAAACACAACCCAGTCCAAACAGGAAAACACAACCCAATCCACACAAGAAAGCAAGTCAATCACATCAAAGATAAAGATTGAGAATCAAGAATAAACTCACAAAGGTATACACATATTAAGGCGATAGAGATGATCAGATGAATCCACTGATTCATCTAAGATGTCGGATCCACATAGGATACATGACCAGCTAAGCTGTCAGACCCACATAGGATACAAGACCAACTACTCTGCCGGACCCACTCAGGATACAAGTACAGAGGTCAATACTGCCTGACCCATGTAGGATACAAGAACAGTAGTCATCACTGTCGAACCCACAAAGGATCCCAGTACGGTCTTCATCGTTGCCGAACCCACGGAGGATCGAAGTACAGTTGTCCTCGCTACCGAACCCAAGGAGTATCCAAGTGTAGTCGTCATCGTCGCAGTCGCAGCCAGCTCTAGGGTTCTCGCCCACAACATGATCGATTCCAGGACGGTCCGCTCCTCGAGCAAGAGAGTCGATACATCAACTGTCACGAATTCTAGAGTTGATGTATCCCAAAGTTCTGTCTCATTAAAAGAAACCCAATGCGATAGACGGTGCGTCAATCGGACGCCCGGTCTGAGAGTTATTGGCTATTCCGTCTGAGGGGCCCGGTTGGTTTTTAAGATAAAACAAACATGACCGTACACCAAATATGTATAAAACTCAAGTGGAGTAACCCAAAAGAACTATCTCAAAAAAAGGATTTCAACGCAATTGATGGCACGTCAATTGGACATCCGGTCCTTATGTTATAAGAGTTTCCGCTCCAAGGGCCCTGTCAGTTTCGGGTTCGAACCAATCCGATCGTAACCAAAATTTGCCGAAACCTCAAGTGTAATATACCTAAATGAACATCTCGGTCCAAGGATTCCTAAGCTTCTGACGGTGCATCTATCAGAGGTCCGTAGCTCACGTTATGGGAAAAAGACCGAAAACAGTCCGAAGTGGGGGTCTGGGCCCGGTCTGACCCGACCCCACCCCCCATGGGTCGGCCCGAACTAGGTCGACCCGACCCAGGTATGGGTCCCGCCCACCTACGTGCGGCCTGGTCCATGCAACCCGCCCCAGCCCGGCCGGGGGGGCACGCTGACTCGGCCAGCGAGCCGAGTGGGGGGGGGGGGGGGGCTCTGTTTCACAGATACGGTGCCAGGCTGGCGCCGCGGTTTACCCTGGATCTCGTGCGGCCGCAAGATCCCACACTTTCCAACGCAGCTTTAGCTGTGGAAGGCTTCTACTGACAGTGCACCGGGGTGCCGCCTCCTCCAGGTGGCCGGCCGGTGCCTTCCACCGCCTCCGGCCGCCGGCGCCGCCCCACCGTCGACCCGCACCGCCGGGGGCTTCCGTGAGCCACCAGAGTCATTCCGGTGGTCCGATTTTATTCCTGTCTGCGCCTGTGGTAACCTCGGGATTTGTGCATCACTGAGAAGGCCTAAAATCACCATTTCTGTCCCACTTATTCATCGCAAAAATACTTCGTTCATCAAGAACAAAATAGCGGTGGGTTCGTGCTTGTTCGTTAACCCGCACCCAATGCGTTAGAGGTTCAAAACATTTCCCAACAATTTAATCACCACGAATGAGGGTATCATTCCCATAAAGAAAGATTATAAAATTTTTTCCCTACCTCAAAAAATGAAGACAAACGTCGGCGTTGCGGTAGACGGCGTCGCGGTAGACGGCGTCGCGGGGAAAGGGTTCGTAGGCGTCGTCAGAGTGCGCTGAGGAGGAAGCGGCGCCTCCTCTCCTGTCGCAGAGAATAGAATTGGTGGCGCATCATTGTTCTTTGAGGAACCGGTGTTATTCTTCATTCTTCGTCGGATGCAAGCATTATTCCAAAACCTCAAGAGTTCTCCCTTTCTTCCACTCACAACAAAGCTCTCCTCCTTAATAAAATAATAGGTTCCTCCTATTATTTAATTATACATGCAAAGTAACTTATCCATAATTAATTCACCACATTAAATAATATGTGTTGACAATCAATTAAAAAAGGGAGAGGGAAGGTCCCCACTTATTTAACATGTTGTAAATTAATTAAAAAGGGGGTAAAATAAGAAGGATCCTCATTAAATTATGAGTTGACATAATTTAATGGATTGAGGTGGAGAGATTGGCATTTAATGGGGGTTTTTTAATTTAATGAGGGGTTCTTAATGATATTAGAGGAAATTAAATGGTGGGGATTGTGTGGGAACCACCTATCTAATATCCACACTTGGGTATTTAGGTGTCTATGGGCCCCACCCTTAACTACCCATGGGAGGGAATAACCTCCTGATAAAATAAAAATTGTTCTGACAATTTTTATTTACTTCTTAAATAAACCCCAAAAATTATCTTCAAACCCACATAAAACACAACTACGGTAAATATCCCATTAAGAAATTATCGGTGCTGCGAGTTCATTGGTGCCCTCAGATTTTAATTCCAAGCACCAGTTCAAAAGATAGAAAAACTCTCTCATTCGTTCACTGAACGTACCCAAGCTAAACTTTGAAAATTGATTCCAGGAACACCGGGCCTCGGAATCAAGTGCCGTCAGAAGCCACAGACTCGTAAAATTACAAAGAATTTTCTAATAAAAATTCCTTGAAATTTACGAGACTTTACATTACTCCCACCTCAAGGCTTTGCATCCCCGTAAAGCTACAACATAAACTAGGGGAACAAATGAGGGTACTGAGCACGCATCTGAGCCTCCCGCTCCCATGAGCTCTCCTGGAGGTTCCCGTTCTTCCAATGAATGCGTACAAGAGGAATCGACCGCCCACGTAGGACCCATTCCTATCGATCCTCGATCTCCATCAGAACCTCTGCAAAAGTTGCCCCATCATCGATGTCCACCTCCCCATGGTCGATGATATGCATCAGGTCGTGCACATATCTCCTCAGCTGAGATACGTGGAAGACATCGTGCACACGGTGCAACTGAGGTGGAAGGGCCAGGTGGTAAGCCACCTCGCCTACTCTGCTGAGGACCGGAAAAGACCCGATGAAGCATGAAGATAACTTACCGCCACAGACAAATCTCTACATCCCACGTCGAGGTGAGAACCATAAGAAAACGTGGTCGCCATACTCAAACTCCAGTGGTCTCCACCTCCTATCAGCATAGGACTTCTGTCCGCTCTGTATAGTCCTCATCCGCTCCTGGATGATCTGAACCTTTTCTGTCATAGCCTAAACCATCTCTAGTCCTATGAGTGCGGACTCCCCAGGGCCAGTCCAGCACATATGTGATCTGCAAGGTCGGTTGTACAGTGCCTTGTATGGTGCCATCTTGATGGTGGAGTGGTAGCTGTTGTTGTACGCAAACTCACCGAGGGTAGGTGATCCTCCCAGCTATGACCAAAGTCAAGGACACATGCATGGAGCATGTCCTAGAGTGTATGAATGGTCCTCTCCGTCTGGCCATCCGTTGGAGGGTGAAAGGCAGTGCTCAGGCATTGCTGCATCCCAAAAGCCTCCTACAACCCCTTCCAAAGCCAGGAAGTAAAGAGAGCATCTCGATCAGATACGATAGACGATTGAACACCATGAATCCGTACGATCTATTGAACTTAGAGGCATCCCAATCTCTCTACTGAGCCCTTCTCTCTGATCGGTAGGAAGTGGGCCAACTTGGTGAGTCAGTCTACGATCACCTAGATAGGTTCGTGTACTTTGGAAGTACGTGGGAGACCCATCACGAAATCCATGGATATCCTATCCCACTTCCACTCTAGAACCTATAAGGGATGTACCAAGCCTGCAGGTACCTGGTGCTCTGCCTTCACTTGCTGACAAGTGAGGCACCGAGAAATAAACTCTGCCACAACCTTCTTCATACCCAGCCACCAGTTCTGTCGTCTGAGGTCTTGGTACATCTTTGCGACTCCAGGATGTACTGATAGTGGGGAAGTGTGAAAAACCCTCAGTACTTCCTCCTGCAGTGAAACTGGTACCATGGTACGTCCCTGGAAGAGGATGACGTGATCCCCACCTTCATAAAATCCATCGGGTGCCAGCCCTGAGGATATCTGAGCACGTCGCGCCTCGTAGTCAACGTCCCCACGTTGTGTCTCTCTAACCCACTGATGTAGTGGAAGAGTGACTGTAAGGGACTGAAGATAGGATGCCCCATCTCTATCCACGAAGGATATCTGCAAAGCGGCTTACTGCTCCGTCACCTCTCCAAGTTGCTGAATGCCTGATCTCCTGCTGAGAGCATCAGCCACAACGTTACCCTTCCCATGAGTATAGACAATCTCAAAGTCATAATCCTAGAGGAACTCAAGCCATCACCGTTGTCTCAGGTTTAGGTCCTTCTGTGAGAAAATGTACCTGAGACTATGGTGGTCAGAGTAGACTGTAAAGCGCTCACCCATGAGATAGTGTCACCACATATTCAGGGTGAAGACCACTGTTGCTAACTCCAAGTCATTGGTAGCGTAGTTATTCTCATGCTGCCTCAACTTCTATGAATCATAAGCGATCACTTCTTTCTCCTGCATCAGGAGACACCTGAGTCCGGTCCCTGATGCGTCGTAGTAAACTACATACCCTACGTCCTCCTCTGGTAGCCTCAAGATGGGCGCACTGGTCAATCTCCGCCTCAACTCCTGAAAGCTCTGCTGACATCTGTCTGACCACATGAAGGGATTCCCCTTCTTCATCAAAACTGTAAGCTATGATGAAACTCTGGAGAAGTCTGGCACAAATATCCGATAGTACCCAGCCACACCTAGGAAACTCCGCACCTCCATCATGCTCCTGGGTGGCTCCCAAGAAAGTACCGCCTCGACCTTCGCGGGATCCACTGCAAGTCCCGCCTTTGAGATGACGTGCCCCAAGAAGTGAACCTCTCAAAGCCAGAACTAGAACTTCGAGAGCTTACCATAAATCTAGTGCTCTCGGAGTGTATCTAGTACAACCCGTAAGTGGTAGACGTGCTCATCCTCAGTGGTCGAGTAAATCCGTATGTCGTCAATGAAGACTACAAAAAACCGATCGAGGTAGGGATGTAAGATCCTATTAATGAGACTCATGAACACTGCTGAAGCATTGGTCACACCGAAGGGCATGACCAAGAACTCATAGTGGCCATACAGACACCTGAAGGCTGTCTTCTGCAAATCCTCATCCTGAACTCAGAGATGATGATAGCATGACCTGAGGTCTATCTTCGAGAACCAACATGATCCCTTGAGCTGATCAAAGAGGTCGTCAATCCTTGGAAGAAGATACGTGTTCCTCACGGTCACCTGGTTCAGGAGACATTAGTCGACATATAGTCGCATGCTCCCATCCGCCTTCTTGGCGAACGGAATCAGAAAAGCCCAGGGTGAAACACTAGGTCAGATGAATCATTTCCCGTGTAAGTCCTCTAGCTGTACCCACAGCTCACGAAGCTCAGCGGGAGACATTAGATATGCTAGAGTAGATATCGGTGATGTCACGGGGTACAGGTCTATGTAGAAATCTACCTCCCTACGAGTAGGTAGTCCTATAACGTCATCAGGAAAAACGTCCGTATACTGATCCACCACAATAGGAAAACTCGGACTCCGCACATAAACTGCTCTGAGGATGAGACTAGCCAACTGATGTGTGATCAAATACCCTCTCATCTGGATAAGTCCATCCTATGATGTGAATGTTCCCTTCTTGCTGGTGAAGGTGAACCTAGTTTCATCTGTGTGGACACACTACACCTTGTGCCTAATATAGTTAATCTGAGCATGGACTGTAGATAACCAGTCCATACCCAAGATTACGTCATAAGGCCTCGACACCGCTACAAGAAGATCCCAACCGAAGCTCTCACCTCCTAGAGTAATCTCACACATCCGGAACTAGTGTGTAATCATCGAGTCTGCTTCCTTAGGAGTCTCTAGCTGTAAGGATCGAGCCAATGGCTCCGTCGGAATATCCAAGCTCCGAACAAGGGCAGCGAAAATAAAATAATGACTCACACCTGTGTCTATAAGAACTGCAGCAAGGGTGGAGTAGACATAGATAGTACCTCGAATCATCTCAGGTGCGCCGTGGTCATAAGCCTCCACTGCCTAGATCTGATCCTGCCTCTGCCCGCTAGCTCTCTGTGGTCGGGGTGGACCTTCTGGGGGTGGTGGTGGTAGAGCCTCGAAGCGTCGTCCACCACCCGCTGCTCAGCTAGCTCCTCTGTCTCGTCCGCCTGCTCCCTGCGGACTACCACGGTCGAACCTCTTCCTCTGCCAGGGAGGTCCCTCCACTGTCTGCTACTCATCTACATGGCGGGTCGGGCAGTCACGAGCCATGTGGCCCTACCCGCCGCATGCATAGCACTGTCTACTCCTCGTAAGGCTGGCTCTGCGTCGTGTGACCCGCACAACCGAACCTGTATCCTAAGGTCACCCAGCTGTAGGCCTAGTCCGCTTGGACCCCTGCGTCATCTGTCGACTGCCGGCTGCAGAAGGCTCCACTCCGTGCCGTTCTATGGTGGGTCTCGCTGCTAATGGATGCTCGGAGAGAAAGCTCTCCACTAACAAAAATCGCTCTAGCACCCCCACCTACATCGGGATGCTGAGGGGAATCATCGAAGCACTGATCTCATGCCTTAGTCCCTACTCAAAGGTCCGGGCCCGAAGGAATGGGTCCCTTAAAATGTCCGTGGAGTAGCGTGAAAGGTCGGTAAATCTCATCGAGTACTGGGCTAATGACATGCTGCCCTACCGCAGCTGTAGTAACTCCTGGATGCGCACCGCACATAGGGTGGCTGGAACAAAGTCCGAGCAGAAGGGGCTCTCGAAGTATGGCCAAAGTAGAGATACCTCATCGTGCACCTGGAGCATCAGGCTCCACCATCTACCTGCTGCTGAATGCAAGAGACTCATGGTAAGGATAACCATAAGATCTGCTGGTGTCCCTACAAGCATGAAGAATCTAACGATAGCCTCAAGCCAATCCTCGACTGGTTGAGGATCGATCTCTCCACGGAACCTGGGTGGCCTCTATCTCTGAAACTCGTGCAACACACTCAAGCAGCGTGCACTCTCTGCCGTTAGGGCTGGTAGCATCGGTGGCTCAGCAGGTAGTGGTACCGCTAGTGCCTCCACTGTAATGGGGCCCTACACCGAGGCCTCGTCGCTCGATGGGCTTCCATCCCACACGTAACTAGGAACCGTGGATGGATGCCTTTGTGGGGCCATCCTGAAAAGAAACAGGTGTACCACTATCAAAAAATATACCTGGTGAGCTGACACAAAGTAATCACAAAGAAAACTTTTGAAAGGAAACATACACGCAATCAGTTTTTTTGTGCACTAAGTCGGAAATCAAAGGTTAGGGTCCTCATGTATGGATACGTCGGCCGCCACCCCAACATTGGACACCCTGGACTGAAAACCACACTCAATACTCTTAACACTATTGCTTCACAGAAAGGAAAGGTCAGAGTTCTGAGTTCTGCAGTATAACCGACTCCTCTGATACCAATTTGGCATGACCCGTCCTTAGGGCCCATGCCGTGACTACCCCAAGCCCACCTTCCATAGGCCAGGGACTGGAGACTAGAACCAAAGGCATAAGTACTGATAAAAGGGAAGGAATTTCCTTTTATAAAGTAAACAAAAACACAACAGAGTACGCAAGTGAAGTAAGAACTAAGTAAAACTGAGTACAAGGTAAGTGCTGAATGTAAATTGTCCAGTATACAAACCCAACTGAAAGTACAGTGCAACTGAAAGGAAATTACAAAAGCAATAAGGAAAACAGAAACACTGAGTCGTCCTCTGGAAATCCCACCTGAAGGGTGGATACAAATAGTCTCCTCATCTCCTCGGGTCCGGACGTCTGCTCCGTGTATGTCCCGCCATGTGGTCCACATCCGGGTACCACCCAGCTCCACAAGCCTCCACCTCGATCAATGATGTCCGTCATCTGCAACCAACACAACGTAGTTCGGGCATAGCCCGTGCAGGGTTAAGTATACGATACTCAATAGGGACCCCGAGACCCCCGAAGGTCTCTTAGAATCCACGAAGGATAAACCACAAAGGAATGATACAATCACAAAGTATTAAACAACTCTACTTAGGTATATGCCCATACAAATACCTAAGACATCAATTACAGTTCGTCTCCAACTCTCAAACCCAATCACAACCCAGTCCACATAAGAAAACACAACCCAATCCACACAGGAAAACACAACCCAATCCACACAGGAAAGCAAGTCAATCAAATCAAAGATAAATATTGAGAATCGAGACTCAACTCACACAGGTATACACTTCGTAAGGTGATAGAGATGATCAGATGAAGCCACTGATTCATCTAAGCTATCATACCCACATAGGATACAAGACCAGCTAAGCTGTCAGACCCACATAGGATACAAGACCAGCTACTCTGCCGGACCCACTCAGGATACAACTATAGAGGTCAATACTTCCGGACCCACATAGGATACAAGAACAATAGTCATCACCGTCGAACCCATAAAATATCCCAGTACGGTCTTTGTCGCTTTCGAACCCACGGAGGATCGAAGTACATTCGTCCTCGCTGCCGAACCCACGGAGGATCCAAGTGTAGTCATCATTGTCGAAGTCGCAGCCAGCTCTAGGGCTCCCGCACACAGCATGCTCGATTCCAGGAGGGTCCGCTCCTCGAGAAAGAGAGTCGATACATCAAATGTCACGAAGTCCAGAGTTGATGTATCCCAAAGTTCTTTCTCTTTAAAAGAAACCCAATGCGACAGACGGTGCGTCAATCGGACGCCCGGTCTGAGAGTTATTGGCTCTTCCGTCCCAGGGGCCCAGTTGGGTTTTAAACTAAAACCAACCCGACCATACTCCAAATGCATCCAAACTTCAAGTGTAGTAATCCAAAAGAACCGTCTCAACAAAAGGATTTCAACGCAGTTGACGGAACGTCAATCGGATGTCCGGTCCTTAAGTTATAAGCGTTTCCGCTCCAAGGGCCCGGTTGGTTTCAGGTTCGAACCAACCCAACTGTACCCAAACTTTGCCGAAACCTCGTGTGTAATATACCAAAACGACCTTCTCAGTCCGAGGATTCCTTTTCAACTGACTGTGCATCTATTGGATGTCCGTAGATCATGTTATTGGAAAAAGACCGAAAACGGTCTGAAGTGGGGGTCTGGGCCCGGTCCGACCCGGCCCAACCCCCATTGGTTGGCCCAACCAGGGTCCGTCATGGATGGGTGCAGCCCGGCACGGCCGTCGCGTCCCGGTCAGTGCAACCTGCCCTGGCTCAGCCGAGGGGGCACGCTGGCTCGGCCAGCGAGCCGAGTGAGGGGGGCCCTCTATTTCGCGGACGGGGCACCAGGCTGGCGCCGTGGTTTCCCCCTGGATCCCGCACAGCCATGGGATTCCACCCTCACCACTGCGACTTCAGCTGTGGAGGTTTTTTTTTCCGGTGGCGCGCCGGGGCACCGCCGCCTCCAGGTGGTCGGCCGGTGCCGCCGCTCCTCCGGGGGCTTCTACGGGCCACCAGAGTCGTTCTGGTGGTCTGATTTTATTCCTGTCTGTGCCTCTGGTCGCCTTGGGACCTGTAAATCACTGCAAAGGTCTCCAATTACCATTTCGATCCCGCTTCACCATCTCCAAAATACTCCGCGCATCAAGAACAAAATAGAGGTGGGTTCGGTCTTGTTCGTTAATCTGCACCCACCGAGTTAGAGGTTCAAAATGTCGCCCAACAATTTAATCACCAAGCACGAAGGTATAATTGTTATAAAGAAATATTATACAAATTTTCCCCTACATCAATAAATGAAGACGAACGTTGGCGTCGCAGTAGATGGCATTGCGGTAGATGGAGTCATGGGGAAAGGGTTCGTAGGCATTGTTGGAGTGCGCCGAGGAGGAAGTAGCGTCTCCTCTCTTGTCACAGAGAAGAGGATTGGTGGCACATCGTTGTTCTTTGAGGAACCGGCGTTCTTCGTCATTCTTCATCGAAGGCCGGCGTTTTTCCAAAACCTCAAGGGTTCTCCTGTTCTTCCTCGCACAATGAAGCTGTCCTCCTTAATAAAATAATAGGGTACTCCTATTATTTAATTATACACACAAAGTAACTCTCCCATAATTAATTCACTACATTAAATAAAATGTGTTGACAATAAATTAAGGAAGGGAGAGGGAAGGTCCCCACTTATTAAAAAAGTTGGAAATTAATTAAAAAAGGGCGGAAAAGAGGAAGGATCCTCATTAAATTATGGGTTGACATAATTTAATGGATTGAGGTGGAGAGATTGGCATTTAATGGGGGGTTTGCCAATTTAATGAGGGGTTCTTAAAGAGATTAGAGGAAATTAAATGGTTGGGCTCGTGTGGGACCCACCTCTCTAACATCCACACTTGGGTAGTTAGGTGGATGTGGGCCCTACCCTTAACTACCAATGGGAGGGAATAACCTCCTGATAAAATTAAAAATGTTCTGACAATTTTTATTTACTTCTTAAATAAACCCCCAAAAATTATCTTGAAACCCACATAAAATGCAACTGTAGTAAATGTCCCCTTAAGAAATTACTGGCACCGCGAGTTCATCTGTGCCCTCAGATTTTAATTCTAAGCACCAGTTCAAAAGATAGAAAAACTCACTCGTTCGTTCACTGAACGTAGCAGAGATAAACTTCGGAAATTGATTCTGGGCACACCGGGCCTCAGAATCAAGTGTCTTCAGAAGCCACAGACTTGTAAAATTCCAAAGTATTTTTTTAAAAAATTTCCTTTTAAATTTACAGGTCTTTAGGATTGTTATGTATTTCATTATTTTATTATATTGTCATGTGATTAATGGATGATAAATATGATTCATTTGGAATCATAGGTTTACTAATTGGAAAATAAAGAGATGAATATTATGCTTGGCTATTGTTTGTAATAGCTAGTTTTCCATAGTGTAGTGTTTTATAGATTTTGGGATGGTCCCCCAATGAGGCTAGTTTATAGTGATTCATATAGTGAGTGTATGACTGTAAGAAAAACAATCATTTGGTTCCACCTAAACACATATAGTATTATCATGTGTATCCCTAAGATGATTTCCAATAATTTGTATTATATACTATTTTTTAACAACTTGTTTGACATATGAGTTAATTATCTTCATTGATTATTCACAAATTTGATATAATGAGTAATTTATGGATGATCCTGATGTTATTTAGGTATGATTCTAATTATTTAGTTTCACTTTACCTTTATGTTTCTTTTATATTTTTTTATACTTTACAAGATCCCCTTTTAATAAATTTTTAATGATTCAAAAAAAGGTGGTGCGGTTAAAAAGATTATTGTTTTTTATGAAGTATCTTTGAACTCATCTTTGACCTATTTGGATGGATTTTTTCTGAACGGTATATTTTTAAATGAAAAATTGGAACACAAATTTCGATTCATAAGGTAGAAGTATTTGATAATGAATCATTATATGTTTTTTGTTCTCTATCCTAAAATTTTAAAAGAAAACTATTTGATACACTTTATTTTCAAACAAGAATTCTTGTTTTTTTGTATAAAAGGAATGAAATGGGTTTTTTTGGGTATCCTTATGGGAGTTTTCTCACACCCTATATACTCACGTTGTGGGGTATGTGTTTTTCCTGTTTAATATAGGTATTCCAGTCTCACTTTCCATTTTGGGATGGCACAACACTACATTGGGAAGTTAGTTGGATGTTTCTTCTTAGTGGGTGACCATGATTCAAATAATGGTTTCTTGGTTAATCTCATTATGTATTTGGATCAATTTAAGGTATATGGTTCATTGGCCTCTTTAGCCTTTAAATATAATTTTAGTTCAAGATTATGTATTTAAACCTTTATAGAGTAGTAGGTATTTTTTTGAAATGGATTTATTATTGTTTTGAGTAATGTTACTTGGTATGTATCATTCATTTTTATTTTTCAATTACATCTTCTTATTTATGTTCATGGATTTCCAAGTTATGGATATATATCATTATTTATTTTAGGGGGGGATCTGTGTTTTGGTTTATATGTTCTCATGGGTTAAATCATTCCCAAGGGTAATACTTGATACCCTTATTGCTTATCATTATCCTCTTGGTGTCCATGATCAAAATTTGGGGTTTTTTGTAGATTTTTTTGGGTGACATGTCAGGATGACATAAGTTGATTCATTAAGAAAGGGTACTAGAATAGCCTCCTATTATTTGGGGATAATGGTAGACCCAGAATAGGACTGTAGGATCTAAATATGTATAGGTGTGGGAAAGTCTATCCAAATTTACTTTGATATGATCCATGAGTTACCATAGGTGGCAGAGAGTTGTGATTTAAATTTGGGTTTATGATTGATTATCCATGAGATGTTTTTACATGGTTTATTTCTATTATGAGTTTTATCAAGATCCCATGAGTTTTTTTTATAAACTGATCATTTATGTATAAAAATTGGAGGAAATCAAACGAGACATGTTTAGAGTGCACGATCATTCAAACCTGGCATAAACCATAAAAAACCAATCTAAGTGACTTCCACTAACACTTTAATATTAGAAAAATATTTTTATTAATAGAATGAAAAAACCATGTGCAGTGATGAAACATTGATAACCATGTTGTCTTCATCGCTTTGATGTTAAAACATTCTATTATGATTACTATTTTCTATTTATGAGTAATTGAGTGAGTTTTATATATTTTCAATTTTACTTTTACATGTTTTAAAGTGATTTATTATGTCTTGTTATTTTTAACTATTCTATAAAAACCACATTTTTATTTTATGGAAATCACTTTTTAAAGGATTTTAATTTTACTATGAATGATTTGAATGAAATATGAGGTTTGGTGTTATGTTGATTTTCGAAGATGGGATTATGAAAATTTTAAGTGTGTTTAAAAAATGAAAAGAAGATCATGTTAGATGATTGAAAATGAATGGTTGATTAAAATATATACATGCATAATATGAATTGGGTTACTTTTTATTTTTTTTTATATTTGACATGGGGTGTTATAAAAATATTTTAAAGTGAATTAAAAAGGTAATTGTTTAGATTTGGTATTTTATGATTTAATAATTTTTTGACATTTTTACTGGGATTTATAGTTGTTTTATTGAATGTTGTTTTTTGTGTTATGTTATAATAAATCCATTAAAACAAAATCCAAAAGTCATGGAGTGAATTATTCATGTAGTATATTGTTGGGTATCCATTTTAGTGACATAGGAGTGGTCTCTCTAATCTATAACCCCTCCCAATTTTTCGATAGAATGGAATGGTCCTCTTTTTCATATATTATGGATCATGTACAAGAGTTTTTTAATCATTAACCACCTATATTTTATGATGACTAAGTCCCTAGAGAGGTTATTTAGTGCATGAGTATGGTCAAAGAAATTTTTTATTCTTTAGGGATTCTTAAATCCACAAGATTAAATACAATTTCATTTTTATTTGAGGGGATGAGTCTTGAATGGTGGAGGACCATCATTATTAATCGAACATTTGAAATGTTGTCTTAGGGGTGTTTCAGGAACCTTTTTCATTCTGCTGAATTACTCCAAGGATTTGGAGGCAATGAAAGAATTTTAGTTCTTGATATTTTTTCAAGGAAACCATTCAATATAGGAATATTTTGAATGGGTTTCACAAATAATGACTTTATCCCCTAACCTAGTGACTTATGATTCAAATAAGTATTTGTTCATTACAAGAAGAATTCATTTATAAATTAGATATAAAGTTTTTTAGTATATACTTGAAAAAAATTTAGAAGTTTCCTCTGAGGCTATCATCTATAAGGAACTATTTGTAGGTTATCTTGTGGTTGGTGATACTTCAATTTCGGTGGGTATCAGTGAGGGTGATCCAACCAGTAAGAATCAAAAGCTATATAAGGCCAAATCGAGAGGTGAATACAACAAATTGTTTTCTCCTAAACCAACGTTCCCTATTTTTTAAATATCATGATAATGTTATGTTTCTAGTATGGAGTGTTTGGGCACCCTAATTCTTCTTATTAGACAGATATGAGGAATTATCATTAGTGTGGACATCTCAGTCACCATCAGATGTTTTTAAGCTGAATGAGAATTAATAGAAGATGACTCTAACCCATCATAAATCTAGGTAGTATTTTTTAGTTATTATTCCATTTGCAGAGTAATAATTTGAATTGTAGTTCAATGGGTTCACCTTTTTTCATTTATTTTGAGTATTGTTTTATGTTATGCACAAACCCTATTTATTCTTTCAATAAAGGATAAATGTTATAAATACTATGTGATTGTATTTTGGAATGGTTCTCATAATTTTATCTCTTGTTAGTAGAAAAATAAATGGTGGAGAGACCTATAGTATGTTTCAATGTGAAAAATTCATTCCAGTAGATTTATTTTCCATGGTTGTGTCTTGACTGAGATGTGTCATTGGTTTTTATTATTTTCATTCTGGGGTGTTCCAAAGGTTCCTATTATGTTTTAATTACCTATTCTATATTGAATTTAGTTTTCTAGTATGAGTTCTAATATTTATATATTTCCAAATTCAAGGTAGGTCGAGAAGAGGTTAAATAACTTGTTTCTATTTGTAAATTTATTTTATATTTTTGACCGATGATTTTATTTATTCAGAGGATATTGGGTCATGATGGTATAAAATTCTCACTATCAGTGAACATTGTGTTATATTTCTTATCATTTTCGATTTTATATGAATTTATAATTATAGGAAGTGGCATGGTTGGGAGAATTGTGACACCAGAAATATTAGTTTTATGTATATATTTATCTTATTATCGGTTCCTATGAGTTTGAGGTGTTTTAAGTTAAATTTTTTTTTTTAAAATTTTGAAACTTTTATTGGATATATATTTTGAAAACTATAAAGGATCAGTATGTGACATAATATAATTTTTTGAAAATAGTTATTGCACTGTTATCATATGGCCTGTCAAACCATGCGGTTAAACCCTAAAAACTGCTTGATTTAGGGTATTTTAGTCATTTCTTATTCTTTTTCTTGATGAATATATATTTTTTCCTCTTCAATTCAGACCATCCATGTCATAGGAACATCCCAGTAATTTAACTTCTTCTTTTCATCTTCCATGATGATCTTATATTGATTTCTTCTTCAAATATCACGGTAACGACCCCTTTCTACATATATTTATTTATCATCTTCTTTTCTTCCTTATTTTACCATTTTCTCTAACCCTAGAATCCATGTTGGATAGAACTCATGACTAGTGTGGTATTTAATTGGTTTATTTGGTTTCTAGGGCCTTTGAGTCTCCATTTGATACCTAAAATGGTGGTATTTTCTAAATGTGACATAGTTATTCAAGTTGAGGCTAGTGTTTCCATCACTTTCCTTTTTTATTTGAAATAATCTCAAATGATTGAGTTTCTAAAGTAATTTAAACTTTATCAAATGTTTAATATGTTTTATGTAATATTGACTAATGGGTTTCCATAATATCGATTAGTTCTCGTTGGGAATGATTGGTGAATTTGAAATTTTTTACAACATTTTAATACTAAGAGAGTTTTTATACATGAAACATGTTTGATAAAATTTCAACGATGAATTTTTTTCAATAGGAAATGATTTTCCATGATTTTTAGGACATGTGTAGTTTTATAAGTCATGTTCTTCATGGTTTAGTGAGTTTTCAATGTTCCAAAGGGTGTGTTTGATTTAAGATAATGTTTTAGTGGGTCCATTATTTGATTGTGATTTTAATAATGTTATTTTTCTATTCATGGATACTTAATTATTTTCAAATGTTTTTAAAGTATATTTTAAAATATATGGTTAGTATCTTAAAAATAAGTCTCTCTTAGTGATTTGTGTAAAGTATCTCATTGGTTATAGATAATCTTTTTTTGAACCCCCGTTGTTTATTTATTTATCATGTTGTGTACATTGAAAAATGATCAGATTATTGATTTTTTCTTATATATTTGGGAATAGGATCTTCAATTATTGGTGTTAGAGGTGGGATGTAATGTTTTTATTATGTAGTGTTTCATTTTGTTATTCTATTATCATATTATAAGTGAAAGATAATTATGGACTACCTCCATTATAAAGTTTCATGGGGTGTTCTAGGGTAACTAGGTGGGAAATAAAGATGTACATGTTTTACTAGTTTAGTGTTTTCCATTTCTAGTAGGCCATAGTTTTGGTTTGATAATAAATTTGGATATTCCCATGATGAATCTTGTTTACATTGATTAGAGTAGTGAGTGTAGAACCATAATTCTTTTAGGCAGTTGGTTCCACCATGGGACATCAATTATTTTCTTATTAGTATGTAAGATAATTCCCCATAATGAGTATTTTTTTATTCTTGTTTATGAATTGTTTTTAATATGAGTTACTTATCTACAAATTTTATTCATGCCTTTGATAAGATGATTTATTTTTGGTTATTTGTGGCAATATTTAGGTATTCTCTACATTATTTATTATCAATTTTCCATGATATTTCTTTTATATCTTTATTAAAATTACTTGGTCCTATTTTGAGAGTTGTAAAAATATTTTCACAAATAGAGGTGGTTGGATTCCACACATTATTTGTTTTAGAGGAACACCTTAAAACTAATATTTTTCCAATTGTAATGGATTTTTTCTAAAAGGTATATTTTTAAATTAAAAATGGGACCATGATTTTAGGATTTACAAGAGTAAAGTATTTTAGATAGGAACACGATTCTTTGATATATTTATATCATATAAATTTAAATGATTGATTTTCAATACTATTCAATTTAAAACTATCATTATAAATTTATGGTAAAAATGAATGAAATTGTTGGGTAAAAATCCCTCAAGGTATCGTTGAAGCATTTTTGAGGTGATTGTGTTTGTTAACAAAGTGGACATCTGAGTGGTGATTGTTGACAAAGAAAAACAATTAGATACAAATTTGTTGACAAAGAGGATTTCATGATGGAATATCGAGTTCAAGAGCAGAGGTCAATGATCCATGTTTGATTCAAGAACGTCGACAAAATGAATGGATGATCTGGAGGCGGTATAAAAGAACAGATACAAGGTGGCGCCATTTTCCAGTGTTTGCCAAATTTTTGGGCCTGAAAATTGTCAAATGAAGAAAAGTGGTTTTTGGAAAAGGGACTTGCATGCCGTGTATTTGAAGGATTGGAAACTTGCGCGCCATATGTTTTTCAAGATCAGATCATAAAAATGTGGAAAAGGGACAAGTGTCGCGCAAGTGACATGCACACCGTGAAAGAGACTTGCACGCCAATGCCTTGGAAACTTGAAAACTTGAACGCCTGTGGTTTTTCAAGATCAGAAGATCAAAATATGGAAAAGGAAAAAGGTTCACACAAGTTTGGAATTAGGTCGCGCAAGTGACTTGTAGGAGAAGAGACCTGCGCGCCGAGACTTGCGCGCTGAGGATAGACTTGTACGTCGTCGCGCAGGGGTGACCAAATGCCTATAAATATCAGAACACCTATCTTCATTCTTACCGGAGTTCAAAACATTGAAGATTCAGATCTCCCGTCGCGCATGTGTGGTGGTCGTGCAAGTGGTGGTGTGTCGCGCAAGTGGGACTTGCACACCAGTGTTGGAAGTTGCGCGCCAAGTGTTTGTTGCACGCCTGAGGTGGTTTAGTCGAGGAAGGAAGTGAATCGCGCAGGTTTGGTGTTGCAGAATCTTGAGTTGCGCAAGTGGTTGAGGAAGACTTGCGCGCCAGTTGTGACTTGCGCACTGATACATGCACGCCGATATCAACTTGCGCGCCAAGTAAGTTTGAGTCCCCAGCAGTATTTTTGGGCCATGAGAAAGCTGGAAGATTTCCCGACACCTTCAGTGCAAAGTGAGATTAATCTACAGGTGAAAGCTGGACTTCAACAGAGCATCTACATATAGAGTAAGATTCATTCTTTCATGAAAATGAAGATACCTACAGGTCTATAAATTTTGAGTGGATCCTTTCCAGAGTAGTGAGCGAAGAAAGTGGAAGAAGGTGATCCTCTCCACCGGCAGTGATCCAGAGAGAGAAATAGGGAGTGACCCTTGGGAAAGCAGTGGGCTAACCCTAAACCTTGTAAAGGCAGTGAGCCTGGGACAGATTGACTGTGCCCGAACCTTGTAATCCACATCTAGTGAAGAATAGTGGAATTTGGTACGACTGACAACTTTTCGGCATATGATCCTTGGACGCAACCCTTTGCAGTGAACCAAGTAAAAATTGCTGTGTCATGTGCATGCTTACCCTCTGTTTATTTTATGCAATAGGAAAGAGAGAGAAGAGTGTTTTTCTTAACAACCAAACCAGATTAGAACGAGATTTAATTTTGAATTAGTTATACCCTGATTCACCCCCCTCTCAGGGTACTCAGCCTAGTGGACCTAACAGAAATTGATTAAAATTGGTATCTTACTATGAGTTGTTTCACAACCAACATACTCAAATTGGTCTGTATGTATCCTTCCCGTTTTAATGAATTATTCACATCTAAAATTCCATATTAGGTTGGCACCAAACTTATATGGTATGATGGGACGATGTTGGTTCTTAGTGGGTGATACTTAGTCATGTAGTCATGCCATGGTTTGATTCATGGGGTCATTATATTAGTTTAGTGTATCTGGTGAATTAGCCTATTAGTCCTTAGTTTCCCATTTCAGTTTTCACTTGTGTATTCCAAAATTGTATAAATAAGTTTGTATTTTTTTAGAAATGTATTTGTTAATGTTTTATTTTACCATACTTGTTATGCCTTGTTCAATTGTTTTTATTTATCAAATCTAATTATTTATGCACATGGATGTCTAGTATATAGATATATCATGCTAAATTTATGGGTGGTATCTATGTTTTGGTTTTTTGAATTTCAACTGTGAAATTGTTTTTAATGGTTATACATTATATCCTTGGCACTTGTTGCTAGCTCGTGGTGATTAGGAATATACTCCAGAACTTGTAGAATAGTGGTTTGGGTGATATATCATGCTAACCTAGAAATGTTCCTTACATTCACAAAAGTTATTAGCTATTTATGTTTTTTACAATGATGATATGTTTATAACAAGGGATTTACCCCAGGGATGTTTTTTTGTAATTTTTTGAGTTATATGATTTTCAATGAATATTTATTTTTTATTAAATTAAAATACATCTTTTTTATTATATTGAATGTTAATATATCATAAATCAATTTTTTTGAAAATTATAATGTCGTGTAGAATGAGGTTTTTCCTAGGGTGAGGTATAACTTAGTGTTCGGGCTTCAAACCCTAGACAATTTTTTTGGTCCTTGGTTTAATGGTGACTGATGAACATATCTATAAAATTTTCTATAGATTCATGATTAATATTTTTCTCTACGTTCATCTATTTTCATAAAATGTAACCCTTGAATAGGATAGTTCTTTCTCAATGATTTGGAAGAAATGTTTTTTATAGTAGAGAAAATTACCATCAAGGATCATGGAATGATCGACCAATGATAATATTTATATTAATATAAGATGTTATCATTTTGATTTTTTCTTCATTTATTTTCTTTATCATTAAATCATATCTCTGTTGAATAAAATATTCAATAAAATCCAAGGAATTAACATTAAAAAATTGATTCTATTAACTAAATTACAAAAAAATTAATTGATAATCAAACATGTTTAATCAAGAAAAATTAATGTATAATAAGAGAAAATGAATTCCATGATTTAATTATTCATGATTATTTAATTTTTCAAATTATATATTAAATTTTTATATGTTATTTAATTGAAATAACTTATTTTAATTTCACATGATAATTCATGGATGATATGAATTTATTTATTTTTGGTTAAGAAATTGATTTTTTATGTTTTTCATACTATTATTCTCCCTAGAATCTAAAAACTGCTAATGAAATTGTTCACCACACAATACTATCTTGAATAATCACTTTGCAAACATCTATATGGGATTTATTCTTTCCTTACCTATACTTTTACATGAGTTAATGTTCACCTTCAATTGGGTGGTCATATTTTCACATGACCAGTGATTTTCATTTCTTTCATTATTATATTTCCACCTGTTTCAATCCATGGGATTACATTGAATAAATTATGGGTGAATGATAACAGATGGTACATGGATGTATGATAGAAATGGAGCTATGGGTTTTTTGATAGAGAACGATCTCAGTTCCTATAGTGTTGGGGGGATGATGAATATGTTTGTGATAGATAAATAGTGATGCTCTAACTATAGTGGTGAAGAATTCTAGGGATTTATGTAACACCCATGGTTAGAGGTATTTAGTAGTTATATTAATTCTTTTTTATGATATTAATGATTTTTTGTTTTTTTAGGGTGTTCTAAATGTTTTTAGTCAGTCATAGAGAGTTTTTAAAGGGTGTAGGGTTCACACATGGTTGGGGGAAACCATGTAGAATTTCCAAGTAACCATATAGAGGAAGGAGGTGATCATTGGTCTAGAACATAGTTTCTGTAAACCTTGTGGTAACTATATGGATAAAAAAATTTTGGTTAGTGGTTATTCTCATGGTCATAGCACAGTTTCCCAAAATATATGGCTAAACCATGCAACCTTTTATGTCGAGAAGTAACACCCTCATCGTTGGCACACAAATTAATAAAACATATAACCAAATAGCAATTTTTTAAAAGGATATAAAATTGGATTTTAAAAATGAATACTCTCATAAAACACTAATTAATTTCTTCTTTTCTAGATCTCTCAAACCATAGGATTTACTTTGTGTGATTTTAGTGACTATATTACATCTAGAGATATATCCATTGGTTTCTTAGAGTGTTTGACCTTAGAAGAAAAAGTAAGGCACCAATCAGTCTTCTTATCTTATCTCATTGTTTTATCTTGGAAAAAACCCTAGACTAGGCATATTGTGCTTATATCATGTATCAAGGGTATTATATTATAGGTATTTTTTTTGAAATCAATTTTTGGGGGTTGCAAGAGACAAGATCTACAAAAGTGTGTAGTCATTTATTTCTAACAATCCAGATTGAAGTAGGTGGCTTCTTAATCACTCTAACTTTTTTCATAACCTGTAGTTTTTTTAAATGTTGAATTACATTGTTGAATTATGTTAAATTATTTTGATAAATCTTTATAGAATACTCCCATAGTTTTAAAGTGTATTTTAGATGAAAGGTTTTGGGAGATGGCCAAAATTTTCTTGAGAAAATAACTACTCAATGATTTGGAGTAAAAAATGTTGATTTTTATCGGATAAACATGTATTTGATGTTTAGTTGGTGTGTGTGAATGATTAATTTGGAGGTGGTAGTGTTATTACAGACATGGAATCTAGTTTTGTTTAAGTGGTCACATGGATTTGAAATGATGGTTATATAGAATTGAAATGGGTTGGTGTGTGTTCATGATGCATATGGATATGTAATTTTAGATTCAGACTTGTCTACTGGTTCCATTTTAGTGGGAAAATTGGATTGTACCACTATGGGACAACATAGGTAAGAGGGACATTTATCCTTTTAAATTTTAGGCTACTCAATGGGCTCACATTAACATGGAATGCATTAGGTTGTACTTTTCATGGGTTTGTGTGTATTTCATGGTGTTTTAGTTATGTGTTTGGTTGATTTATGTAAACAAAAGGTTAAATAAAAGTGAATTATTGGGGGTATCTTTTTTATGTTCCACTCAAATTTTTATTATTATAATTATTTTTTTCTATTATTTTATTTTATATTAAATTTGATCTAACTTATTCTAGTTTATATTTCATGTGTGGGAATTAAAGGTGTTACTTCCTACTTATTTGATATAGTCACCCTGGTATATGAAATTTATGCATATGTAGTCATTTATCTACATGATAATGGTATTGGGGGCCTATAAACATTTTGGTAGATTATATTGATGTCGTGGTGTTGGGTGAGGGAGTCGAG
Source organism: Viscum album (assembly GCA_963277665.1). Lineage (NCBI taxonomy): Eukaryota > Viridiplantae > Streptophyta > Magnoliopsida > Santalales > Viscaceae > Viscum > Viscum album. Next base: position 507,863,212 of record OY728141.1, on the reverse strand, counting down.
AGGATGTAGGTACTTATAATATGGAGTATGATAGTTTTCTATGTTAGCACCTTTTTCTTCCTTTTTAGTCTTTGTCTTGTTATATTATTTAGATATATTTTTTTTTTCTATGATGAGTTTTATTATTTTTAAGATATGTATTGAAGTTTTTTCTAAGTTATATCATACATCATATTTATATTATTCCATATTTATTCATCTTCTATATATAATATCGTACATAAGGAAAAATCATCCCCAAATGATTTATTTAATCCCTAGGAATTTATTTCCAAACATTTTTGTTTGAGGTATTCACCTAAGTCTATTGGATTTATAACCCTTCCCAAGCCAATGGGTTAGGGTTTATATGTTTCAAATGCTATCAGTTTGTATGGATATCATTTGGGATGGTATGCATGGGGATAAAATGTGTTGGGAATTAAACATTAGGGTATAAAAATGAATATACAATCTCTTTATACCAAACATCAAGTTACCAGAGTGGTCTGACTACAAAAAATATTTCTGATTTTTTTTGGTATATTAGGGCCTCATCGCTATGGGTTTATCCAATGATAGTATATATCGTACATTTTTAAGAATAATTCATAGAATAATTCCATTATTCATAAGAAATTTATTCAGTTATGATTTTAAAATTATGACAAGAAAACATTGTTTTCTGTTATCTTTTTTTACTAGTGAAAGTAATTTGTATTTTATATGGAATGGTTACTAAAATATGGTAAAATATATTTTTTATCTTATTGGGTGTTGATACCTACTAGAATTGATATATTATTATATATTTCATGTTCATATATTGCTTAAATTATTATGAAAGTAGTGTTGAATTGAAACATAAACTTGGAAGGACTTTTCTTATATGTAATTCATTAAATATTAATTGGAAGCCGTATTATTCTAGAAACATGTTAATAATTTCATGAAGATTACTTAAATTCATAATTATTTTACTTTCCTATCAATTTTAAATGACTATGAAATGTTAAAAGAATTGAAGAATTTAATATATGATAGATTAAATTATTTCAAACTCTTACTATAAACATTAAAACATACCACATGTTAATTTAAGATATATGATTTCAATGTTTGATGTATTATGAAATTAATTAGATATAAAATACTATATTTTAGAGTTAGTATAATTTGGATTAAAATTTATTATATGATAATGAGTAAGTTAAATATTATACCCTTTCATAAGGTTTTTTGTTTTTTACAACTCTAAATTTTATTATCTCACCAGTCATGAGAGCATGTATAAATTTTTGACATGTTATCTATGGTTGTTTAATTGGTTCGTTAATTGAACATGTTTTTGTGGTAAAAAAATATTTTTTGTATAATTTATCAATTTGTAACATAATTTCCTTAAAATTGAAGTGGAGTATGTTTCACATAGAATTTTTTTGGGTGTAAAATACATTAAAATGATTAATATTTTTAGATCATGATTTAACTAGTTCTTATATTAATCTAAGGTTTTGATCATGAAGTGATATTGAAAATTTTAACTCTTTCAGAACGAAATGATGTGAACATATTATTGATGTTTTCTATTAGTGTTGGCATAATTTATTTCATAAGGATAAATTTTGTTAATAATAAGTTTTTATAATACAATAACATTGAGGTCATTTTTTGTTTTTATTAAAAAACAATGTTGTTTTTATTTAAAAATCATTTTAAAAAAGAATTTTTTGAGATATTTTATAAATTTATTATTTTTTATAGAATCTAGAAATGATTTAAATAGTTTATTTAAAATGTATTTTGTTGAAGATAAATGTATAATAAAAACCATAAAATAGTTTTAACATTAGATAATTAATTATGGTTTCATGGAATTAATAACATTTTGAATTGATGTGTGGAAACCTTATATTTGAATTCTAGTATTTTTAGTAGTGGGTTTTTCCTTGGAAAGATGATATTTAATATTTTCCTATTAGAATTATTGTTCATGTTGTTCTTATTGTGTGGTGGACATGATAAATAGACGGGGAAATAAAGGTTTCAGGATAGAATTATGCGACATTTTAAGAATCAAAATTGCTCTTGGGTAAAAGGATATAATGAAGGTAAAGTTTTTGGACATTCTCAATTATAATAAACATGGTCCAATATCTTTAGAGTTCATTATATTGGTTATAGTTATATATAATGTAATTTTAGGGATGAATTAGTTAGTAGAATTCAGGGCTTAGATTGATTAAAACACCAAATGAGTCACTTTCTGTCATCTTGATTTTTTTTTCATATTTTAAGGGGAGAATGAGGCATAAATCTAGTAAGAAGGGATCTTTATTAAAAGAGGTTAGAAACATAAATTAGCAATCCTAACCTAAAGTTAATGAACCAATGTTTCAGTTATAAGAATTTAGAAACTAGGTTCATATTTCTTTTCCTGAATCTATCTGATTAGAATTACAATGTTAAGTGTTCTTGGTTTGACATATTTTCAAATTATGCGACATCCCAGAGTGTTATTGGTGTGGGTGTGAATGATAATAATACACCCTAAAAGCGAATATTCTAGAATAAGATTTGGTGACCACTAACTCTAATTAAATTTAATCTTTATTCGAATGATGATATTTAGAAATTTCTATGGTAACTACAAATAATTGGTCATGCCTCATGCAATTTGTAGTGTGCATGTTATCATTTTGGAATTCCTGAATTCCATCATTCATAGTTACCTTGAGGAACCTTTTTCCATGTGTTTAGTGGGTTATCTCTAGATATTTAATCATAGTCTATCACGTCTAGTCTCACTAATGAATAATAAAGAAAAAAATGACACATGCTGATAAATTGAGTGGTGGAGGGTTAAACATGCATGTATAAAGATGAAATATTGAATGAAGCATGGGATCATTGATAATTAATTATTTGAATTACCAATTTGTATTTGGATTTCACTGAGTGGAATAAGGTTTTATTTTAACTTATACTAACTCATTCTTGACTTTGATAAACGTGTCATGGAAGATTAATGGTTGTAATCCAATTACCTTACCATTAGGTCAAACAGAAATGGAAGGGATCTATTTAGGGATCGTCAAAGGATTATAATTATTTGTTTTATTTTTTTAGTCTAAATTATGGTTCTATTTCGACCCATATAGGACCTCTTGACCGATATAATGACGGGTGCAATAACCGTGATCTTCTTTTAGTAGGCTAGGGATTGGTTTCTTTTATTGAGAAAAAATCACTAAAATTATATGAATTTCCCTAAAGTACCTATATTCACACACACAACTATATCCATGCAAAAATCATAGAGTAATATAAACACAAGGCTATATCATCTATAGTAAAACCATTCATCCAATAACCTCTAGGGAATACATCACTGTATGATAGTATGAATTAAAAATGCAAAGGGGAAAAATACACACCCAACCATAAACAGAGTACCACACTAATAAAAAATAGAATAAATGAAAACTAAGAGGTCCCATCTCATGATCTCCGTGTCTGACCACCAAACATGGTCAATACACCCAAGCATCACTAATACCCACAAATTTCAACAACAATTTTTCAGTATTTTTCATAAGAGACGTCATGTTCAAGAAAAGGTCGTGTAGGATTGAGTATATACATAACCCATATGATGCCCCAAAAACCAAAAAGGGAGAAATAGAATGATACAATAGAGGTCATCACAACCCATAAAAAGAGGAAAAAAATACCCAATACATATATATTTGATCATAATAAAACTAGTAAAGTGAGAAAAGGGATCTCAATCTCACAACCTATCCAAAGATAATGATTATTCCTATAGTTATAAATGTCCATCAATGATTCTTAGAATAACATGAAACCTTGTAAGAATCTCTATGGATGGTCCTACCCCTCAGCACTATGCTCTATAGTAAAGGGAGCCACAACTCCTGTGGATAATCTAATCCCCACCAGAGCTCAATGATGGGTGAGTATCACCCTGTTGATAGAGGACTCACACCCAACTATGGGGGGGGGGGTGTATAAACCCGACCTATATAAAGAGTATTGGTGACCCACACCCCAGTGCGACATAAGAGTTACAACCCTGGTATCACTTTAATGATCCTTCCCCTTTCAAAGTAGTAATTAAGTGTCGCCTAATGTATTATCATGATTCAAACACCTCACATCGATCACATATTTTAGTAAAAAAGGATACCATCACTTTCTATGTGAAAAATATACATTATAGTTTACTCATAGGATAATCTGAGATATAAAGAATTAGATATGAGAGGAAGATGTTTCTAGTGGAACTACATAGTGTGTATAGGATACCCATTGTGTGTGACCCTACTTCTCCAACTAGCTATGTTCTCACATGGAGATGGAATGGGAAGCCACCTCACAATACACAATATGTAAAAGTTATAAACAAAATGTATCAACCACCCAGAGACTTATTGTGCACTTTTTACTATGACCAGGTACATAAGACCATACCTCTGTATGGGGTCATGTATGAGGGTCCTGCCTATTCCTGTGTACATTATTGTTTCCATTTAATCTGGTTGTGCTGTGTTCCTGGCCATGTATGTGCCCTTTTATTGCCATAGTACATTCCAATATTCCATCGAAGGGTCAAAATGCATGTGATGGGTCCCCATGGTGTTTGAAATTTTCTCCACTTAGAATTACAGTTACATTATTCAAGGTACTACATGATATGCTTTCTTGACAATATACTCTGTGTAGTAAATTTTTTCACAAAAAACTAAGTTACTTAATGCGGATCTAGATATAACTTTACTTATAGGAAATACATCATATAAACACCTGAAATAAATGGTTAATGACAATATCCACTGATCCTAAGTCTCTAATGGATAAAAATTATAATTTTATCTTCTACACATGAGCCTTTATGTTCCCTGTTCACCACCTTTCACACATCGATGTTCTGGATCCCAAATCCATGAAGCATCACCTGTGATCCAAACTGATTGTAAAATACAGAGATTTAATGAAATATATTATTTAAAAATAATTTAATTTCTTTTTTTACATACTATACAAATTTTATCTTTCTTCACACGTAATACCAAGTTTATCTTATGTAGCACACAACATCGACTGCCTTTGATGACTTATGTTACACACAAGCCCGAGTCTTACTAGGAAAAAAATATACTATTAATATTATTTTGATATTCATCAACTAGTTATCAGAATTAAAAGAATAAAATAGATTAACTAAATTATTAAACTATATTTCATACAAGTTTACAAGATGAATTCATTAATTATCAATTAATTATAAATTAAGATAATGATGAATTGAATATAAAGGATGTAACTGCCCTGGAATGATAAAGTAAGTATTTTCATATTAATTAATATTTAGGAATTAGATAGTAATTTTACCTTATAATGGATTCTATGTCTAATAGAGTACCCAACACTCGACAATGATTTTCTTTCAAATCTTACGTTGCACACCAGATTGAGTTATATAAAAAAATAATATATTGTTAGTATTATTATTTTATGTTGTGGTTATCTATTAATTGTTTTTTCTATGGGAATGAATCTAAATAACTATACTATTTTTAAACATATTTATTATGTGTTTTTACATTCATCCAATAAAATTTATAAGCTTAAAATAAGAATAAATCCAATTTTAAGCATACAAAGTTCTATGTTTTTAAAAAAGTTTTTTTACAATATTTTAGTATAGAAACCATTTTTATTATAATTTTTGATGCTTTTATAATTTTTATATATAAAAATAAAATTCTTTTTTGAGAGATAAATATCAAAATTTACTTTGGGTAAATTTTTGGTATTTTTTGAGAACTTTCTTATGTTGATGAATTGTGAATAATACCAAATTTTGGTTCAAAACTACTTTTTCCTATAATTTATTTACATAGTTAAATTGTGTTTTTAATTGTTTTAATTGTATAGTAAGATCAAATATATATTATTTAAAAAGATATGGGTCATTGGAAACAATTCCACATTGAATTTAGAAATTAAAACATAGGAAACTTGAGAAATTTTACTTTAAAAACCCTGCTTAGTCGTCCTGCTTGCAAGATTAATTTTAAATTAATTAATAATAATTATGTTGTTAGAATTTATAAAAATGGATTGAATATTTTAAATTAATATAATTTATAATTCATAATAAGTTCAACTTATTTTTTACCAGAAATACTAGTGAATGTAATTAAAACTAATTACAGTGATTAAGAGGAAAATTAGCTTAACAAGGGAATAAACCTTAATATTAATAGCCAAAATGACCTATAAACTTTTCATAAATCCATTTTATGTTCACATTTTGAAACTATAATCCATTTTATATTTTTTTTTCATTATTGGATCCACATTACAAGGTAAAAATGTGGTTTGAATTACCTTTTCAAAAACATACAAGGATGCCACTCCCCCTCCACTATATAAAAGTACTCACCCTTCACATTTTTTAAAACCTCTAAATCCTATTTGGATAATAAAAAACATGAACAAATAATCTATTAAAATAAATCACCTAACCCTAGAGTCAACACATTAGGAATTAATCCAACCAATAAGTCCTTTGGTGCAAACCAAAAAGAGTTACTCGAAAAAGATGTAACCTTCATCAACATGAATTTTTATTTTGTTTCCTTCTCCACTACCTTAATTTGTTATTATTACATGATTATGTAGTAAAATAATAATCATAAAAATAGTGATATATTTTTATTTTTTGTTTTCAACCTACACCTACACACACTTCTATCAAATTGGCAGTGAAATTACAGTTTGTGAACAACGAACTACCGCCTCACTTAACGACGTTGTTCATTTTTTTTCTTTACCACATCTCATGGTTCAACATCATGAATGAAAAAATATTTTTATATGATATCAAAATTTTATTTTTTATTTATTCACAATTTTTTAATTTTTATATTTACATACCAATATTTTTTCTATTTTGTGTAAATACGATAGCATCATTTGAGGATGTGTGGACTACTGACTCCTTAAAGCGATGCGATACATTCACACATTACATGGAATTAATTAAGGATGGGTTTAATAAACAAATTTGAAATAAATTAAATATCTATTATATTAATGAAACAATTACCTTTCTATAAATATAATATATCATTTTATTTATTAACCATTCAGGTACTGAAAAAGTGATAATGTCAATTGTGGATGTGTGGACTACCACCTCCTCGATTTGATGCGATTACTTTTAGAGAAAAAAATTATATATATATATATATATGAATATAATATTAAATAATATGGTGTTTATTATATAATTTTCTTTTTGGAATGATAAATGTTACTTACCTTCTTTTCATAATGATCATTGAAAAATGTGGATGTTACTCATGCATACATATGACCTACCGTCTCCATGATTGTAACTATGGATCATTTTTCATAATCATATTTTATGATGGACTTTATAAGTATAATTTATGTATAAGATGATAAATATGTAATGTTTATTATTTTCTATATGTTTATATAATGACCCCTTTGATGATAGTTGACCTACGAAAGTCATTTTTGACACATAAAACAAATATGGTCACAACACCCAATGAAAACATAATTGTTTAATTAATTGTTTAAAAAATTATAATAAGTGAAACCAAATTTATTATATACTTTAAAAATGTTATGAATCAAGTAAATAATTAACATTAGTTTATTATTCAATAAGATAAAGACACACATGACAATTCAGACTCATGGGAATGGATTTTCATTTCATCTTTTTCATCCATATGATACATGTTTTAATCACTAACTAATAATTTTGTGTGGTGTTTCTACTAAAAATTTTGAAATATTATATCAAGATTTATTTACCTTAATGGAATTTAAAATTTTCAATTCAGGATTATTAATTTTGGGGTTTCAATTCAATTGTTACCATAATTTTAAGGGATTTCATCTCAATTCCCTTCCAATGAGGCATTTCTTGATGATATGAACCTTTATTATTTAATATGGTTTATATAAAGACTTTTTGACATTATATATCCATATTTTACATATTATAATGTGATTTATTGTTTTTTAAAATCTTATTCTATCATGGTGCTTATTATTTAGATGTTCAAAGTGGTACGAGATTCTTTGAATGTTTAAATATTTAATCAATTCCGTTCAATATTATGGATTCTATATTACATATTTATTTATATGGATATTAAAGGGTTATAATGAAAATTAAATATCAATTTTTAATTTCATTAAAATGTTTTAAAAATGAATCTTTTTTTGTGTTTTAGATTGAATGTGATTTTCAAATGACAAAAGAAAGGTTCTATTCAGAACACACACGCTAACAATGGATTTTCTATCATCATGACCATTAATTTATTATTGGATTTCTTTTAAAGATTCAATGTTTTATTAATGGAAAACCCTATTTAATTTTACTTGTTTATTTCGGTATTTAAAATGGATTTTCAAAGAATGTTTTTTTGGTTGTGGAAAATGGGTTCTCAAAAGAAAAGGGAATTTTTATCTCATTGTATTTTTATATGGATTTTAAACGAGCTTTTAAAGGGTTTTTGGATGAGAGTTTTTTCTCTTAATAAAATACATGAGAATTATATAAAACAGGTGAGACCAATACATATTTTGTGAAGGTCTGAGCCCCTTTATAGCCCACATGTGATCGCCACCAATTTAAATTTTGATAGAAGAAGTGTCACACTCAGAATACCTTAAATCACATATTGTATCCCATAATGAATTATTTAATCTAATTATAAAAAAAAATACTAAATATAGGATATTCATTTTATAATATATGAGTAATGAAGAAGGATATACAAGAGAATGAATTTTATAGGGGAACTACATGACGTGTATGGAGGTCCACCTAGAATGTGACCCTGCCATTCCTTCATTCTGTGCCCTCTCCTGAACATGGATTAGGAAGTGATTTCACACTAAAATAAACTCACTGGTTTTACATGATGTGTCTTAGCCACACAAGGCCTTTCAATTCTACTTTGACCATGCTTGTTCACATTGACCTGTGGCTGTGTAAATGGACATGTCTAGGTATCTGAGCCATGTCCAAGTTTATGGTCATGCCCATGTACTCTGGTCATGCTTGTGTGTATATCCATGTCTGTACCTATGTACCCCTAGAGTATATTCTGATCCAACAACATAGGGTCACACGGTTTTTGGTGGGTCTATAATCCCTGTGATATTTTTCCCTACCCGAACCCCTATTAGCCGCAACCATGGAACTACATGGAGTGTATTAATCACAGTACACACAATGTAGTTGGTTTTTTTATAAAAAAACATTTCCTTCATGTGGATATAAATATACCTTCCCGAAAACAAAATCCACTGCTTGAACATATAAAATCGATGGGTAATACATATAATAGTCGATTCCCTACATCTGGTGGCCTGAAATCAGAATTAGAATTCTATCATCTGTGGATAAGAAATTGTGCACCCTTTGTGGAAACCATCGCCCTTCATTGCTTTGAATACCAGATCCATGTATCATTAACCATATTCCATGTTAAATCAACTTCAATTAACCATCCCTTATGTCATTCACACAACCTCTATGAGTCTATAAGTTGATCATGGTTGAACCCACCCTAGAAATGTCAAATCACAACCTCATGGGCCAATGATGAAGAATGTGAAGAACGGTGGAGAAAAATATGTATAAAAAGGTGAAACATTCATTAGACAAGTGTTACTAGCCAATGATCAGAAATTGGGGTATCCCGGGGGTACTATCATGAGAAGTGAATTAATATAATTGGATTAATAATTTCAAAAGTGCAACACGACTCATGTGAAGATTAAAAAATTACATAAATCAAAGTAGATAAATTAATCCGTGCTTGATTATATTTAAAAGAGAGAATTCAAACATATAAAAAGACCTACCTTGATTTGGGATTGACCATTTGTGAAAACATGTTTTCCATTGATGAAGAAGACCCATTGTGTTTGCTAAATCTTGATCAACCCTAATCGGATCACCTGTCTTCCTCCGATCCAATCCACCAATGAAGAATTCTTAATCATATTCATAATTCCTCGAAATATTATGTGTAAAACCCTTAAAATTTTTAGTGATAATAGTTTTATAGTGAATTGGAGTTAGATTATTTAAATAATATAAATAAATAAGTTATTTATTTTAATTAAATGCACCCAAAATTGGATACCACCCTCTGAATTTCCAATAAAAACCAATCATAGGTCGTACCTAGGGTAAATTCCATATTAAAAAATCAAAAGTGGTCTTGGATTTAACATCCAAGATCATAAATAATGGGAAAAACAAAAAATACTAAAACAATGCACAAGTGTGAATTAAAATATATTAATCTTTTTAATATGTTATTTCTAGGGTCTTGAGAAACCTAAAAACAGTGCTGGATCAGAGGATACATCCATATATATATTTATATATATAGAAATAGTAAAAGGAAAAATTAAATAGAATAAATGTCTTTAAGGTTCTTCCTTTGTTCCACAATAGTTTCTCCAAACCTATCATCAATGTAGATGACCATTTTTCTGTTTAAAAGACATACATGGTAATGAATTAATTTTTTTGTTCTTGGATATAAAATTGAAGTGGACGATCATTGGGCCATGTGTCTTATTTTTAAATAAATTAAGGGTGAACACAACTAATCCTTAGAATGTTTGTGGTTGTTACCCAGGACTATAGTGTAGTGGGTGTAAATAATAATGGACCTTAACAATAACTTTCTTTAGATGTTTCAAAATAATGATTCATTGGGGTGAAAATTTATTGACTCATTGATTCCACACATTTCATTAAAATTTGGGAGATGAATTATATAAATGTTTTGGAAAATTTATATATCCCTGAAGTATGTATTTTTCACTATTTATTAATTTCATTTATCTATGTAAAAGTACCACATTCTACTTTATGGTTTTGGTGTTTATTTCATTAACCCTTGGGACTATAAAAATGATGTACCATCCTCAAATAGATGGAGTTTGAAAAAAAAACTATTTTATTAGGTTGATATTTGTGGGAGATGTTATTATCATGATTAACCAATATAGAAAAAAATTAAAATGGATTGAAATTTTTGGAAATTTAGTTTAGATCATTATTGAATTCCAATAGCATTAATGAAGAGAAATAATTTATTATTTCAGCTATTTTTAGGATTAGGAAACTATGACCTGGATAACCAAGGGTAGTAGCACTTCAGCACATTTCGAATATCATTGAGGTTTATTATACATTAGAATTACCTACCTAATTAAGCATAATAACTAATAGTATTCACATATCTTAACTGTAAAATTATAAAACAAACCATCTTCACTTGAGTTGTTAAGATCACTTTATCCTTGAGATCTAAAAAACTTATTTTTACACCATTATTCATATTTTGCGATAAAATGACATGATCTTATGAGGCTAATGCAAGTATTTATTATGCATGTTATAATATCATGAATGGGTCTATCAAGAGACTTGGTAGTATGATATGTTTATTCTAGATAAATTACATGAGCTTTTTTCGAAAAAAATCTAACTTATTGATTTCTGAGGATGGAAAGACCAATGATTTTGCACATATAACACCATTGGTTTGTGGTGTTTACTGGGGTTTTTATATATTTCTAACCTGTAATGATGGTTTTGATATGTTTTGGGACATTCAAGATGGGTTTTAGAAGTTCTGTAGAGTTTTTGAAGAGAACATAGTTGGAACATGGTTATGGGAAACTATGTATTACTCTTATGTAACAATTTAGATTAAGGGGGATCTCTAGTTGGGTGAAAAATAAAAGTAAATTTTTGGTAAAATGTGTGGTAATTATGATACTCTGGAAATTTTATGGTAGTGGTGATTAACATCATTGTGGTATAACAACCCACATACATGGAAATTAAATTACATGAATTACTGAAAACATTTCATTACAAAACATTCCCATGATATTATAGTTTTAGACTTTTAGATAATTATGTAATATCGTTGATTAAAAAACCCCATGAATTGTTCAACTAATAGACGTATTACAACAATGTATTCAGTTGATTAATCCCTAAAAATTTAGTAACATCCCCCACAAATTCTCTACAAAAGATACTATTCTAGACACATATTAAGTATTACATTTCTTTATAACATAGGGAAATATAAATAAAAGAAAGGTGTGAGCTCAAATGATCATTAAGGGTAAACATAAGAGATAATAATAAATGATCAGAAGTGAGAATCAGATGACCATTTAGGTAGAATCAAGATATATAAGAGAGTTACACCTAATAAATAATAGATTGTAAAGTATGTCATAATTCTTATAATAACATAATACATGAATCAGAATTGTGTGGGTACATGAGCCAATAATCATGATCCATGAGACACTAAAATAATCATAAAAATAATAATAATGTTATGTAATATCATGTTAAGAAACTAGGAAATATGGAAAACCCATAAGTATTAGATTTTTTTTTTGAGAAAACTCATTTTTTATATACCTCTATGAACAAACTCAATATGTCTAGACCTAAAAATGAGGATAAAATCATTATGCCCATGCCTATATAAAAAACAAATTATTTCCACATCAGACTATCTATTGAGATATTAACAAAAAAGAATGAATTTGAGGGAGACACAGGACCACATCCATCATCTGAAGGTTCTAGATGCAGCAGAAGCACGTGGGTGGATGTTCCTACTCGGATTTTTGTCATTAAAAATGATCAATCCAGGATTAATATGACGATAAATGCCAGTCTCCACAGATCGAATCATAGAAATGGACAAAGAAAATGAAAGTCTTGGAACCACTAATTAGGATCGTTATAGGTTGATTATAATTAATTTATTCAATTAAAAAGAAATACCTTTTGGGTGTTATTTCTTCATTGATGTTCTTGATCACGTTCTGATGTGATTCGTTGTTGCATCGAAGAAGCCAAGTGTAGACTTCCTCTAGCGGTGATCCACACATGTACCTCGTATCTTGGGATGTCTCCAAAGGAGTCACTAGGTGCTAGCATGGAGAAAACTTTGCTTGTGTTGTCTGCCTTAGATCGTCTTGATCCGATGGAAGAGTATCACTCCCAGTCTAGAGAGCGTTCTTTGTGGAAGAAGTTCTTTCAGCCTTGAAAGAATTCTCTTGTGTGTAAGAAAAGAGTTGGGGTTGTGAGGATATTTATAATCAGGGTTGAGGTTTTAGATTTATGAAAATAAATAAATGCGTTATGCATTTTATTTAGTTCATTTACTCTTATTTAAAAACCCCCATGTTGAATAATTAATTCCTTGACATGTGCCCACACTGATTGTAATAAATATCATTTAAACTAATATTATATCCTCAAAATCTCGACTGAAGAAACTACACGGCGGGTATTAATAAATACATGGCGTGTACCTTTTTTTCATTAAAAACTACACAGCATGTACATTAAATGTACATGGCTTGTATATCTTGTTTTCATTTATTCATTTCATTTCCATAAATAAAACTACTCGGCGTGTAATTATTAATACACTGTGTGTACTTGTTTTCCATGAAAAACTACACGATGTGTAATCTTTAATACATGGAATGTATGTCTTGTTTTTCATTTCCTTCTTCCTCCATCATTAAAACGATTTAGGATTCCTTGAAAAATTATTAAACCACGTACGAGAATAATCTTTATTCTACTTGAGATACTTGAATACACTTAGTGTGTAACCATCTAGGCCGCTTTCTCATTGGCATTAGGCGGGCTTGCCTGAAGTCCAAGATTACTGTCTAGCAACGGGCCAAGGCACCCAAAAGAAAGAAGTTGACGCCGCATTGATGTATCACCTCATATGAATTCTTACTGTGTAATTTAATCCCTTTGTATTGATATCTCATCAAACAGGTTTCATGGAAGTGTCATAAACCTCTATGCTTGATCCTTCATTCTATGACTACCTGAAATAAACTCTTCATTTACACCATGGACATGGAATTTAATGCGACAGTTCTATTTCAATCAAAGGGACGAGACATCAACTTCCATAAATAGAAGGGACAAATCTTTCCTTGACTTATCCATTAATAACATGTCACTCATGACGCACCCAACGTACCCTACATCCCGCCAACTGTCTGCGTGATGGTTTTCGTCAGTAAATCTAAGTGCGTGAGTCATGACATGAGTTAATGATAATCTTCTAGTCTAAGGACCATTACATACACTCATAGATAGCAATGTCCGATGACACCAAGACATGCGGAATTGCTACTGGCGGGTCTGTTCTCATAATCTCCCATCTTGGAGATTACCAAGTGCGAACTCCATGAGAGAGAGTCTTGTCTTCTTACATGTACTCACACATGATGGTCTGTATACTATGTGTCCTATCATAGTATGTCATCGAACCATAGAACATTATTTAAGAATATTGTTATAGTATTTCAAGGGTCTCATCATAGTGGGGATCTTCCATGACCTTATCAATGCAACAAATATTCCAGGACATTATTATATTATAGTCATGTAGAACAATGAACAATATATAATAAGTGAACATTCATGTAATCAAAGTACAAAACAGTTGGTTCTCAGGACACCAACCCTTAAAAACTCCCACTTGGACTAGAGCCAACTGCCTACGACTTTTAGTCCACTAGACCTCACATGATGATCATGTTTTTGCTGAGTCAAGGCTTTAGTCAAGGGGTCCTCCATGTTGTCTTCCGTGGAAATTATGCTCACTACAACTTCACACCTATGAGAAAAATTCCTCAAGATATGATACTTCCGAAGTATGTGCTTTGTCCACTAATGCGACCTAAGATCTTTTGCAAGTTCCACCGCTATAGTATTATCAAAATAAAGTGTGATATGATCTTTACTGCTCGGTACTACATCCAGATCTTAGAGTAAGCTTCCCATCCATACTGCTTCTTTAGCTTCCTCAAAAGCTGTGATATAATCAGACTCTACTGTAGAATCTACCACCACACTTTGCTTTTAGCTCTTCCAGCTCAATGCACCTCTATTCAAACTGAAGATGTATCCAATCTGTGACTTCATGTCAGTCTGGAAACTAGAATCTACATGTCCTTTGATGACTAGTTCCTCATCTCCTCCATAAACCAAGAACATATCCTTAATACGCCTCAGATACTTAAGGATAGTCTTGTATTCCATCCAATGGCGGTCTGATGGTTCAGCTTGATATCTACCTACCGTATTTAATGCGTAATCAACATCTAGCCTCGTACATAGAATAACATACATGACTGACCCAATAGCATATGCGTAAGGGATCCTTGCCAATCTTTTTCTTTCCTCATGTGTCTGAGGACACATTTTTTTGGAAAGATGAATGCCATGTGACACTGGAAACAATCCCCTCTTGGATTGTTCCATACCGAATCTCTTTAGTATCTTGTCAATGAATGTACTTTGACTCAGGACCAACATTCTCTTGGATCTATCACGATGGATCTTGAACCCAGGAATATATGCTGCCTCACCCAAGTCTTTCATGGAGAAGCATTTATGCAACCATTCCTTAACTGACTGTAAGACAGGTACTTCATTTCTAATTAGTAATATGTCATCAACATATACTATTAAAAAAACGATTTCACTCCCACTAAACCTCTTGTAGACACAAGGCTCACATTCATTCTTAACAAAGCCAAATTCCGTTATAGCTTCATCAAAACGAATGTTCCATGACGTTGATTCTTGCTTTAATCCATATATGGATTTCTACAACATGCATACCTTGTTGGCATCATTTGGAGTCACAAACCCTTCATGTTCTGTCATGTAGACATCATTCAGGAGGTTCCTGTTAAGGAATGATGTTTTGACATCCATTTTCCAAATTTCAAAGTCATGGTAAGTGGAAATGGCCAATAGGATTCGGATGGATTTCTGCATCACAACTGGTGAAAAGGTTTCATCATATTCGATTCCTTGACACTGTCTAAAACCTTTTTAAACCAGTCATGCCTTATAGGTGCTGACTTTCCCATCCATGTCCAGTTTCTTCTTGAATAACCATTTATTACCAATAGGATTTACATCAATTGGAGGATCTACCAAAATCCAGACTTGGTTTTGGTACATGGAATCCATTTCAGAATTCATGGCTTCTTGCCACTTGGCAACGTCTGTACCTTCAACTGCTTCCTTGTAGGTAAGAGGATCATCATTGTCAACCAATAATGAGTCACCATCCTCGGTGACAAGAAAACCATATCATTCTGGTTCTCTCACCTCTCTCGTGCTCCTATGCAGTTCTGGTGTCTCTAGAACAGATTGTTCTTCCATGGGGCTTTGTGGAATCTGTTCTTGTACTAACTCTTGTGTATCTTGATCCTCGACCTCATCGAATTCTATCTTGCTCCCACTATCTCTTTTGGAGATGAGCTACCTCTCAAGGAATATTGCATTTCTTACCACTGTAACCTTTTTTTCTGAGTGGTTGTATAGGTAATATCCCCTTATTTCCTTGGGATATCCTATAAATATACACTTTGTGCCTTAGGGTGCAAGTTTGTTACCTGAAGAGGCCATAAAAAAAGCTTCGCTACCCACATATGTAAATTAGATACCATGGCTTTGCGTCCACTCCATAACTCGTATGGAATACCATTTATCGATTTAGTTGGTACTTGGTTTAGTATGTGTGCTACTATTTGTAATGCATATCCCCAAAAGGATAATGGAAGGCTTGAATGACTCATCATTGATCTCACCATGTCCAACATTGTGCGGTTCCTCCTTTCACTTACACCATTACACTTAGGCGTGTATGGATGAGTAAGTTAAGATAAAATCCCAAACTCCCATAAGAAATCAATGAAGTCATGATTAGGATATTCTCCTCCTATGTCTGAGAAGAGTTTCTTAATCTTCTTACCAAGCTGGTTCTCAAATTCATTCTTGTATTCTTTGAACCGATCAAAATAATCTAACTTATACCTCATTAAGTAGATATATTCATATCTACTAAAATAATTAGTAAAAGTTATGAAGTACGAGAACCCACCCCTTGCTTCAACTGGAAAAGGTCCACACACATCTATGTGAACTAATTCTAGAAGTTATTTATCCCTTTCACCTTTCCCACTAAATGAGGATTTGGTCATTTTTCCTTCTAGACACGCATGACATACACCAAGTGGTTTTAGTTCGAAAGAATCCAAATACCCATCTTGATGAAATTTTGTCAAACGTTTATCATTGACATGACCTAGCCAGTGATTCCAAAGTTGGGTGTGGTATGAGTCATGTGAATTTAATTTTTCATCGATTGCCACTACTTGGTTTGTGTAGTCTAACACATAAAGGCCATTATATAAATGTTCCCTACCAAAACAAATTATATCATTATAAAAGTAGAAACATTCATTTCCAAACTTGAATATGAATCCCTCAGTATCTAATCTGGATACTGAAATAATGTTTTTAGTAACAAAAGTCACATAATAACAACCCTTTAACACGAATATCATCCTAGTAGGCAGTGTGAGGTGGTAGTGTCCAACAGCTACAACAGCGAGTCTGGCTCTATTGGCTGCTCGTAGATCCACATCACCTCGGCCAATCTTTCTGAATCTACTTGGTTCCAGTATTTGGATACAGATGTGAGCACCAAAAGCAGTATCTAATACCCAATTAGTAGAAACAGATAGATTGCATTCGATAAAAAACTCACCTGAAGCTTCCCCTTGATTCCTTGGCTGGGTGTAGTTTTTCTTCCAGTGGCCCTTCCTGCCACATGCGAAACAAACATCATCCTATTCTCTTGCCTCCCCTTTGATCTTCTTTTTTTTGGATGTCCTTGAAGAAGCATTGGGCTTAAATCTCTTTTCCTTCCCTTTCCTTTTATTCACTTTTAAGAATAGAACTTTTTTCACGCTTCATGTCATCATCCACATGGCGAATGAGGATAATAAGATCAGACAGAGACTTATCAATGTTGTTCATGTTTAAGTTCACAAAAAAGTTAGAGAAGCTATGGGGGAGTGATGCAAGAATGATATCGGTACCCAGTTCTTCGGGGAATTTAAACCCTAGAACCTCCAAGAACTCAATGTATCCAATTAGATTGACTACATGAGGCCCAGCTAGGGAACCCCCTCCATGTTTTCTATGGAATAGATCCTTGGAGATCTCAAACTTTTCCTGTCTTTATCTCTCCTGGTATAGAACACAGAGGTTCTCGAGCATGCTGTAGGCATCCATGTCTTCGTGAGACTTCATGAGCTCACTAGACATTGATGAAATCATCAAACATTGAACGTCGAGTGCATCGCTCAAATGTTGATCATAGAGTAGGAAATCTTCATCACACACCCCTTGGGCAGGCGGATCAGTAAGTGAGGGCTCCAGCACGTAAAACTTTCCTTCATCGCGTAAGATAACCCGAAGGCACCTAAACCATTCCTGAAAGTTACTGCCAGTGAGGATATTGTCTTTATCCAAAATTGATCACAAAGAAAATGTGGTTGATAAGTTTTTCATTTCAATTCTACAAATTAAAAGAGTAGATTTATCAGTACTTTCTTGATTACATTTAGATGAGAAATAATAAATTTTATTAAGTCTCCCACTATTTTATCAAGTCCCAATGGACCTCACCATTGAACTCAGAATTTCAAGTTTCTTTGAAATTCTATTGGAAAGGATCCATATTACCCTTCACATAACCCCAATAAGGGTTGATCAAGCTATTTGAAGGTATTTAGGTAGGTAGGTCTTTGCCAACTGTGAGCTTACAGTTCCTTGATCTTTTGAGTGGACTCCCCAACCCTGAAATCCTGACTTGGATTTCCTCAACTCTTGCCTCCAATATTACATCAAGTCTAGAAAGGGATACTCCTCTTGATGTAATATGGTTAAGTCAACCTGAAACCTTTCATAAGGGCTTCCTTTATAAAAGTAAGTGTCCCAACAAGGGTTGGTCAAACACATAGTTTTATTGAGTCATTCCCTTAATCAAGTAACGGAAGTCTCGGTCTGACTTAATATGGTATTTGAGGGATTTTATTCTTTATGTGTAGTTTTTCATTATCACATTCTTGTTAATATTAAGTGATGATTGCTTAAGTGATTAACCATGTTCTGATAATGTTTACGTATAGTCTTGTTTTTATTTTATTCCATCTTTGCATGCTTGTTTATTTCATTAATTATGTGATTGCGACAATACATACATAATAAATAAACCATGAAATTAGAAATAAATAAAATAAGATGATATGATCAAGAGCTTCTATTGGTTAGCTTATCTAGCTGTTTGATAAGCTAACCCTATCCTAGGGGAAAACACCTTCAACCGATGGTTCGTGTTTTGCAGCTCCCACCTGTCCACCTTTTTATCTTCTTCGGTTGGTTTCACCTCATCTTCGGGTTTTGAATCGTCTCCTCGGGCTTGAGAGATCCTCCATTACATAGGGTTTACATTAAAGAAACCATTGTCTTGCAGGTCCTACATTTTCATGGAAGAAGGCTCATAGGCCAAAAAATTTAAATTAAAAAAATTTAAATGAAACCATACACACATAAAAAGGGTCTTTGGTCTATCTCATGATCATCCATAGCATACAACAACATTTACACATATTTAGAATTCAAATTATTTTAATCGTTCTATTATTTAAGAAAAGTCATGCTTGAATTCAATTAATTATGATCTTATAATTAATTAATTCTTTATCATATTTTCCTTTCTGAATTTCCTTGAGATTCTTCTCATCCATATTCCTTGTACAGGTCTTTGTACTTTTGGAGGAAACCTGGTGAAATTTCTGGAAAGTACACAGCGTGTAGTTTATATTTACACGACATGTATTTCTTTTCACCCTTTATCCAAAGTACACGTCGGGGGATTTGGCGTGTTTTCTATACTTTGTAAATTTTGGAGTACACGGCGTGTAGATGAATCATACATGGCGTGTACTTACTTATTATGTGGTAACTGGCGTAGAAATCCCTTGTACACGGAACACGACTTCTCCTTGTACACGGTTTCAGCTGGACCGGATAGGACTACACAACATGTTGCTCCAACATACACGCCGTGTATTTCGGTTTCCACATGCCGTTCAATTCTGGTCAAACACGGTGTGATTAAAACTTAGGCGTAATCAATTCACATGGCGTGGTTTGGCGGACCAGTGCCGGTTCATTGAACCTAAGTACACGATGTGTAGTTTGAATTACACACAGTGTAATCCCGTGTTGTACAGAGAGAAAGAGCTGCTCCTCTAGATGAGTTCATTAATTTTATTTCAATCAAAATTAAAATTAAAAGGCCGTTTCTGTGATATGAATCGTGAAACGAAGAAGGAAGAATAGATCTCGTTTATTTAGATCTATAGAATGATTTATTTTTAATGGTTCAAATATAAATGCGAAAATTATCAACAAAAGTTAAATAACTATAATCAACGTTATAAGCTCCCTTTGATACCATTTGAAGTTTCCAGTCACAGCGGATGCATGTGGGTGGATGTTCCCACTTGGATTTTTGTCATTAACAATGATCAATCCGAGATCAATACGATGATAAACGCCAGTCTCCACGGATCAAATCACATAAATAGACAAAGAAAAGGAAAGTCCTAGAACCACAAAGTAGGATCACTACAGGTTGATTATAATTAATTTAATTAATTGAAAAGAAATACATTTGGGTGTTCTTTCTTCGTTGATGTTCTTGATCACGTTCTGATGTGATTCATCATTGCGTCGCAAAAGCCAAGTGTAGATTTCCTCTAGCGGTGATCCACATGTGTACCTCATATATCAGGATATCGCCAAAGGAGTAACTGGGTGCTAGCATGGAGAAACCTTTGCTTGCATTGTCCGCCTTAGATTGTCTTGATCCTATGGAAGAGGATCTCTCTCGGTCTTGAGAGCATTCTTGGTGGAAGAAGTTCTTTCGGCCTTGAAAGAATTCTCTTGTGTGTAAGAAAAGGGTTGGGGTTGTGAGGATATTTATAATCAGGTTTGAGGGTGTAGAGTTATGATAATAAAAAAAGTGATACACATTTTATTTATTTCATTAACTCTTATTTAAAACCCCCCATGTCGAATAATTAATTCCTTGACATGCGCCCATGCTGATTATAATAAATATCATTTAAAACAATATTATATCCTCAAAATCCCGACTGGAAAAACAAAACAGTATGTATTAATAAATACACGACATGTACTTGTTTTTCCTTAAAAACTACACATCGTGTATATGTTGTTTTAATTTATTAATTTCCTTTCCATAAAGAAAACTACACAGCGTGTAATTATTAATACACGGTGTGTACTTATTTTCACTGAAAAACTACACAACGTGTAATCTTTAATACACAGCGTGTATATCTTGTTTTTCATTTCCTCCTTCCTCTATAATTAAAATGATTTTGGCTTCCTTGAATAATTATTAAACCATGTATGGGAATAATCTTTATTCTACTTGAGATACTTGAATACACTTAGTGTGTGACCCTCTAGGACTCTTTCTCATTGGCATTAGGCGGGCTTACCTAAAGTCTAATATTACTGTTTAGCAACGGGTCAAGGCACCCAAGATAAATAATTTGACACCACATTGACGTATCACCTCGTACAAACTCTTACTGTGTAATTTAATCCCTTTGTCTCGATATCTCATCAATCAGGTTTCATGACAGTGTCATAAACCTATATGCTTGATCCGTCGTTCTTTGACTACCTGAAATAAACTCATCGTTTATACCATGGCCATGGAATTTAATGTAACAATTCTATTTCAATCAAAGGGCCGAGATATCAACTTCCATTAATTGAAGGTAAAAATCCTTCCTCGACTTATCCATTAACAACATATCACTCGTGACGCACCCAACATACCCTACTTCCCGCCAACTATCTGCGTGACGGTTTTCATCAGTAAATCTAAGTGTGCAAGTCATGAAATGAGTTAATGATAATCTTACAGTCTAAGGACCACTACACATGCTCGTAGATATCAATTTCTGATGACACCAATACATGCGAAATTTCTACAGGCGGGTCTGTTCTCATAATCTCCCATCTTGGAGATTACCAAGTGCGAACTCCATAAGAGAGAGTCTCGTTTTTTACGAGTACTCGTACACGTACATGACGGTCTGTATACTATATGTCCTATCATAGTATGTCATCCAACTGTAGAACTTTATTTAAGAATATTGTTATAGAATTTCAAGGTTCTCATCATAGCGGGGATCTGCAATGACCTTATGAATGCAACAAATATTCGAGGACATTATTATATTATAGTCATGCAGAACAATGAACAACATATAATAAGTGAACATTCATGTAATCAAAGTAAAAAATAGTTGGTTCTCAGGACACCAACCCTTACATCATCATCCACATAGATGTGTGCCCCATAAAATAAATCCTCATCATATCTTAAAGATCCCAAGGAAAAAAAGAAAGGGTTTCTAAAAATTAACATAAACATCACCTAACATGTTCCTTAAAAATTGTAGGACATAAAAAATCTAATTTTCCAAAAAAGGAATGATATCAAAATAAAAGATATAGGGTGATCCAAAGATCAATTCATGAAAGATAAACCTTTGAGAAAAAATAAATGGGAAATACAAAAGCCTTCATAAAACCATTTAAACAATGTTATAAAAGGAAATGTTAATATTACTTTAAAAAAATTTATAATGGAAGGATAATAAATTTTAGAACATTTTTATAAATAGTTATAAATAAAAGATCCTTGAAAAAAACAAAAATCAAGCTAAAAAGTCTAGAGTGGTAAATAAAGAAAATAAATGCCATTATTGAGATTTTTTGGATATTTTAAATAAAAACTACATGATCGAAAAAATAAAATATACACTTTTTTTATAGTAAAGAGGAAAATATAAAAGACAAAAAATGTTTTATTTTTATTAAAGAAAATAATTTCAGTAGAAAAAAATGTGGATATGGAAGAAAAATATACATTGGTAAGAATGAGAGTTATTAATACTATCATTTGAATTATATTTCATTTTTTTATCAAATAATATATTATTGATGATGATAAATAATTTCACTAGAGAACATGATGAAATAATGTATAATGTAATGAAATTATAGGATCAACATAATTTTATAAATTTATATTCAAGTAATAAATACATTGACCCAATTCATCAGACATTGAGTTGATGAAAATCATATGGAATTGGGAACAAAACAATTAAATAAAAATGAGAGGAATATCATGAAATTGAAATTAAAATGTCATGAAATAGAATATATCTTCTTATTTGAAATAAATTGGATAGTGAATAAACCCTATAAATGAAATTATAGTGCAAAATATGCAATATTCCCCATAGAGTTGAAAATGAGATAAAGAAACCCATACTTTGTTTACCTGCTTAGTCGGATGAACTCTAAGTTCCTATATCAAAAAATAAATATTATATATATAAATTATTTTAAATAATTTATTTATAATTATTCTCTACATGTATATTAGTTAGTTATTACCTATTATCAATATCTTGTGTGATTAATCTTGTTAATTCTTAACTAGATTCTTAATAATGTATTTTTTATTAAATATTATCCATAATTTTATCACTAACATATCATAAAAGGTACTTGAATTTTTGATTTTTAATAATTAATATTGTTTTAATTTCATTTCATAAGTATTTTATTTATTATTCCAGACGATAAGTCAGTGACGATCTTGTTTCGATAATATATAACTAATAGATGATGTTTTATTAATTAATTAGTAAAATATATATATTACTATCACATAAAAACCCTTATTCACTAATTAAAAAAAATATTATTTTTTCTATTTCTATCCATTATATAAATTTATATCTTTTTTCATGTTGGTGGTTAAACCAACCCAATAAGAACGTAATACGATCTATGTGAGAGTTTTACTATGGTTGTTATAATTTTTTTAATAATGTTATTAAAAAATTATAATTAAAATATTCATATTTTATTAAGTTGATTAATCATAAATTCTAATAGTTATAAGAATAAGTTAAATGAAAAATAAAATTTTACCTCTCACTAAGTCACTTTTCCTCAAGGTATGTCCATTTTAAGTGGATAGTTTTACTATGATATATTATTGATAATATTACATATAGATTACCTAATTTATTTTTTGATAATTTAAATAATTATATAAATAAAATATCTATTGACTAAACCCTTTTAAATAACCATCCATTAATGTTGATGAAAAATAAAAAATGACATTCATGGAGGTGATAGTTTGCACACACAAATGAGAAACATTTTCATTTATTTCTTTTGAATTTGAAGAGAATAAAAAACTATTATTTCATAAATATAATTAAATTTATCAATATTATATATTATAATTTTATTATATAGATATGGTTTTAATATTTTGGAGGAGGGTGGACGAGAATGACAATAAAAGGAGGTAAAAGTGTAAGTAATAATTATGTTTAGAATTTAGATCTTCTCTTGATGTATCCTTTGGAAATGAATAAATTGAGGCACTTTTGAGAATATATATAGTGAAAAAAGTAAAGGGTATCTATAAGAAAAAAACTTTGTAGTTTTTAGTTATAATTTTTAACAATATATGTTGATTTAAAAGGGTTGAAGTGAGATCCTTTTATGTGAAAAAGAGGAACCAATCTTTAGAAAAGAATGTTATGTAAGGGGTAAGAATGGAATTTCATCATATTTAGGTGTCTTTGGTAGGTAAATTTTATAGAGTCATGTAAGTATTACTTCAAAATAAAACAATTGTATTATAAAATTTCTATGTGTCAAATTGATTTAATAAAATTTCATCTATATTATGTTACCCATCTTAACTCTTAATAATCTTGATTAAAATTATAATCATGGTTATTATTTTATCTCTATAAATATAAGATGGACTTTATTACCAAATAATGACATTAATAATCCTTATTTTGAATCCATTTAATAAAATTCAATTTATGAATATGAGAAAATTTACTTTTAAATTAAAATATATAAGGTGTTGAGAACCCGTTTTTATAGAAAAAAGTAGGCTTAATAATTTAGTGTTGTTAATCATATTAATAATTCATTACCAATTAAATGAGTGTTAATTAATTTTTACATATATTTTAACATATTACAAGAGACTTAATTTATAACAAATCTATTAAAAAT
The DNA here is from genome assembly GCA_963277665.1 of Viscum album. Taxonomy (NCBI): domain Eukaryota; kingdom Viridiplantae; phylum Streptophyta; class Magnoliopsida; order Santalales; family Viscaceae; genus Viscum; species Viscum album. The sequence goes on along the minus strand of OY728141.1, from coordinate 507,838,005 downwards.
CAAAATATTTAGAAAAGTGTCACTATTTTAAAAATAATTATTTTACCATTTTAACATATATTTATATACAAAAATTAATTTTATGCCTAAAAATGAAATTAAAATAATTACATAATATTTATATTTTGAGTTAACATTTCAAAATAATTTTATCATAAAAATTTCTAAATATTGGAAAATATTGTTTTAATATTAGTATATAAAAGGCTATTTTTATAATATATGTGTTTTATTTGTTTATAATTTACGTGTAGTTTAAATTTATAAATGTCATTATATTTCATGACATAAAATATTTTATTAGAAAAAGATTCATGTGAATTAAAAATTAATCCAAAACTGAATATTACAATATATTTTTTAATTAAAATAAAGGACTAAAAATTGTTTTTATGTTAGAATAAAAGGCTAATTATTATGTAAAACGTCCAAGATAGGTTTTATAAGTTCAAAAAGATATTTAAAAATTTATATATTTAGTCTTTAAATAACTATTTAATCAATTAATAGGTTTTATAAATTTCTAGGTCTTTCTCATATATTGATTACAATTTTGTTAAAAACTCTAATTTTCAATATTCACTTAAATATTGATTATTTTATAATAATTTAAAACATTAATCCTTGGATTATTTGGATATTATAAATTCAAAAATGAAATTAATATCTAAAATTTAAAATTTTAAAATTCAAAATTTTATGTTTTAGATTAAAATACAAAATATAAATAAATATACTTTTATTGAAAATTTTTCTTATAAAAATTTAGGTGTTATTAATCCTATTATTTATTAATTTATAATTGATTATAATATTTTTTTCTATAGGTTTTATAATTATTAATTTTTATTAACCATATTCATCTAATATTTCACGATATATTTTAGTTTAGCGTTTCTTGTGAAGCAAGCTTTGAAAAAAATGTTTATCTAATGAAAATTAAGAGTAAAATATCTATTTGTTACATTATCTCCCTTAAATAAATTGTATATTCATAATTATAATTATTAATCACATAAAAAATTAATGGATTCTATGATTGAAGATTTAATTTTCAATTAGGTTTCTTCCATATGATCTTATATCTGACTATTGAGATCATATATTCCTTATAATAATAATATAACTAATTTTGTTCTTTTTATAACCTATTGTGAAATATAACCCAATATAATGAAGTAATTTTTCATTGGTAGTTTTTTTATCCTTGTATTAATAGGTTATCATTGGAGGGCTTTTCAATGCGATTTTCTTATATTGGAAATTATCACTACTAAGAGAGTGAATCTGTGCCCAATCATACATGAAATTTGACTAAAAGACGGATAATGGGATTTTTTGGAATCAAATATCTATTATAAAAAAGTTATATAATTAGGAAAAAATAATCACACCACTTAAAGTTTTTATTAATTGTTAATCAACTATTCATTAGGGTGAAAATTCGATGTTCTTAGAAAAAAAACTTTATACAATGGAGTGGGTTGAACAAGATTTAATTACTACACCCTTAGTTCTTAAGTTGATGATCAATTTCCTTCACTCCTTCAAATATTTCGTACTTACATCAGTAGTTGTGGTTAGATAGTTTTTCTATCTTCCCTAGGCCATATAATTTTTAAATTACTATCATTCTTATTATCCCATGGATTAGGGAATTATCCTGGATAATTCCCAAGTTCCCCACATCTAAGACATTGAACTATTAGTGGTACCTCCAGGTGAACTCTATCATCCTGTCCATCAAGCTCTTATCATTTCTTCAATAACTAGTTACTATGTTTCCTCCTTACACACACATAAAACATCTCCCAATTAGTTTAATACATGTACCTTGGTTATTCATACAACATTTTTTACCCAAATGAATTTAAATATTCTTTCCTTCATCATCTTAATCTCATAAAATTTCATAAGTCTCCATATTTTTCTTCATTGGATTGTTTGAGATTTCAACTCTCTTTATGTTTTTAATCACGATTCTTGATAGTTATTTTAGAATAATCATATGAATTTTCAAACCATATCTTATCATATTTGGTTTCTCTTTTGGTAAATCTCTAAATTGTCAACGACATCCAATTTTAACTTGGTTCCTTTCAGTTTCAACCATTACTAAAACCAAAATATGTTAATGTGACTGATGAATAATTAACCTCATAATAGTATGGAAATAAAATTATCTTAAAAAATAAAACATGAAATGTATTATACGTTTAAACCATCAAATTATCTTTTAGTTAAACCTAAATCACTCTTCATTCAATCTTTGTTTTTCAGGTTGGGTCCTCTAATACTTATTTTCCTAATTCCTTAATATGATAAGTCCTTCATAATATGCTGTAAAGAGAATGTGATTGAGAAAAAAATATCCCCTAGGAGTGTCATGCCAATAGGGCAGTTCAACCTCTTTATCATGCACCAAGTTATTTAGGAGGTAACACCCAAGAAGCCCTTTTTAGGGTTATTTCCCCTAGGAAAATCTTTATAGAGACTTCATACACCTGTAGTACCAAAACATGGTTTTTATTGGTAAGAAAACCACACATTCACTATTTTACTAAAATTTCAGTATATTATCTTATACTTAGACTTATCCCTTATAATTTCTAAATATAAATTATGGTTAAAACTAAAATTTTCAATATTTTACCTACTAACCTAAAGGGTAAAATATATATTTGAAGTTATGATAAATCATAATTTATCAACCATTAAATTATCCTAAACTAATAATATGATCTTCAATGTTATCTAAATCTATCCTTAATACCAACTATACATGCCTAAAGACATGAAAATTTAATCACAATACCTAAAAAAAATATTTTAATACAAAACAGTCCCATGATATTTTAGGTTAGATTTTATGAAAATTATGAAAAATAAATAACTATCAATACCCATTTATTTTTCAACCAATTTACATTTCCCACTATATAATAAATTGATTAATCTATAAAAAATCTTTAAAATCTTCTACAAATTCTCCAAACTAGATACTATTCTAGACAAATCTTAAGTATTAATTTTATTTTTATATCGAAAAAATAAAGAAATAAGAAAAAGGTTAGATTATAATATCAGAATTGGTATAATTATGTTATAACAATGAAATATCATAAGTGATCATAAGAAGATCATATGGCTATAATTAGGACACAAAAGTGAGTTATAACAAAAAAGATCACAAATTAAAAGATAAGTCTTGTAATAAAATAATATGAGAATCAAAAGAGCATGGGAGCATGATTAAATAAACATGATCTATGAAGAAATAAAATTGTCATACTAATACACTTAAAATACTGAATATTATAAGAAAAATTTTAAATATGGAACATCAATAATCTTAGGAATTTTTATTTGACAAAACTAATTATTCACATGATTTTTTTGGATATAATCAATAATTCCATGCCTAAAAATGTGTGAAAATTAATTATTCCCATGTCTGTGTGAAAAAATAATTTTTTACACACCTAACCATATCATGAGATATTAATACAAGTTAATTCACTAGAGAGTAAAATAAGATCCCACCCATCAACATCCTTACATATTTGTGCCAATTAAAATCAATCATCAGCATACCTTAAAGAACCCATGGAAACAGATTGGGTTTTTTACTTTTTTTTAAAACATCACAGAATATTAACTTAAGAAATCATAGTATATAAAAATTATAATTTTACAAAAGGATTCATATCATAGTATCAAATTTAGGGTGATCGATAATTCACTACATGATAGACAAACCGTAGAGGAAAAATAAATGTGAAATAAAAAATATTTCATAAAACTTTTTAAGTATTTTTTTAAAAGATAAAGTGAAATTTAATTAAAAAATTTAAAAAAAAAGATAAATATTTTGAAAAAATATTATAAATATTTCTACATAAAGGATCCTCAAGGGAAAAAACAAGATATTAAATCTGAAATAGTAAATAATGCAAAGGAATACATTTTGTTGATATTTTAAGTCATTTTAAAGAAAAATATAATGAAATTATTTATATGAAATTAAGAAGAATATTCATAATCGGTAAGAGTTATAAAAATAATTTAAATTAAAAATATTTTTCACCTTATAAATAAATCTCTTCTCCTCTTAGTATGTTCATTTTAGGAGGTTAGTTTTACAATGACTTCTTATTAATAATATTATTTATAGAAAGATTATTTTATATTTATATAATATAAATCATGACATAAAAAGCCCCTATCATCACTAAAACCATTTTTTAGTACCAACCATAAAATATTGGTGATGAAAAATGAAATATCTCATTCATGGAAGTGATAGTTTGCACACACACTTGAGAAATAATTTCATTTTTTTCAGATGAATGAGAGTTTAATAAATAAGAGTTATATCATAAATATATTCAAATTTTACTATATTATTTAACCATATTTAACTATATACATTTTTTTGAAATTTTTGGATTAGGGTGGTTAAGAATGATAAAGAAAGGAAGCTAAAGGGTAAGTAATACTTACATTGGAAATTCAAAAATTCTATTAAAGTATCTTTTGGAAATGAAGTACCCCAGACACTTTGTTGAAGATAATGTCATATAAAATTTTATAATGGATTTAAAATAATATAATTGGGATGATTTCAAGGAAACTTTTAACTAGAGGTGTGGCTTAAAAGCGGTTGATGTGATATCCTTTTATAAGCCAAAAAGAGGGACACATATTTGGAAAAGAATGTAAAGCAAGGGATAAGAATGGAATTGAATAAAAGTTAGATGATTTAGCTGGAGAAATGGTCATGATACATATATGAATTTCTTTAAAACCTAAAAATTTTCTTATATGAGGTCAATTTTTATAATTCATTTATTAAAAATAATGTTACATTAGATTTCCAATTCTAATAATTTTTAATATTGATTAATATTTTAATAATGGTTATTATTTTATCACTAAAAAATTATGATATCCCTTATTTGAAGATTTAAAAATTATCAAACTTAATTCATAAACCATATAATCAAATTCTTTCTCTAAATATGAGATAATTAAATTTTTTATTTAAAAAATAGAATGTATTGAAAACCATTTTTATTGAAATGGTAGTTTTAATAATTACGTGTTTTTAATCATTTTTAAAATATATTTCCTTTTAAATGGGTGTTAATAATTTTTTAAATATGTTTAAAAATTATATTATAGTGTTAATTTAAAAAATATTTATTAAAAAAATTATATTTATAAATGTATCATTTTTTAAATAACTCTTTTATCGTGGTAGCTAGTGTTTTCATGGTAACAAAATTTTATGCCTAAAAAAATTTAACCTTATAAAATAATATTAATAAGTTATTATTAAATATGAAAATAATTTTATCAAATAAAATATGTAATGGTTATAAATTTTAATCTTAATTTTAGTGCATAAAAAAACCATTTTTATAAAATATGTGTTTTTAAGTTTAAAATTATTATGTAGTATAATTTTTTTTAACATAAATGAATTCATTAATAACAATTTAGTTTATTATAGAAAAATAATATTTATTTTTCTTAAAAATCATTCCATAAATAAATACTTCCATTAAAATGTTTAATTAGATTAAAGGACATGCAATATTTTTTAAATTAGAATAAAATGGTAATTATTCCCTAATGTTTCAAACATAGATTTTATAAATTCAAAATTATATCTTAAATAATATAGTTTTAAAACTTAAATAAATATTTAACCATGTAAAAGGTTTTATAAACTTCTTGGTCTTTGTCATATATAGATAATATAATAAAATTTTCAATTTTGGTAAGAACTGTAAATTTCATCATTCAAATAGAAATGTATTATTTTAAAAAAATTCCAAAAAATCATCTCAAGTTAATTTTGTTAGGATAAATTAAAAATGATATTGATTTTATATATTTCAAGATAAAATGATTATAAAATATTCTTTAAGATGAAAATAAAATGTATAAAGAAAACGCCTTTTACGAAAAAATGATCTTTCTATACTATAGGTGTCCTTAATCTTATTTTTTATGAATTTCTAATTGATCATTATATTTTAATTTAATACATGATTTATTTTTATTATTTTATATTAATTAAATCCATATAACATATCATGAATCATTTGATTTTGGTGTTTCATGTGAACTATGCTGTTAAATACTATTTATTTAATGAAAATTCATCATGAAATCTCAAGTTGTTACATGGTTGATGGGTTGTCCAAAAATGTGGCCAAGAAATAAAGCTTTAGATATTGAGTAGTGACACCCACAGAGTTGGTGAATGATTCAATAAATTATGTTTACAATAAATTTATGAATTTTAAAATGTCTAATAATTATATTTCATTCCTAAATCCACCCCTGCAATGCTTTTTTACATCCCTTCCTGATAGGGTTTATCAAACCAAACTGTTTCTTTGTGTGATTTTGGTGATTCTCTTCACTCTAGAGATCCATCATTTGGATTATTTTATCATTCTACCTAGTATTTTAAGGCATGTCTCTCATTTCTCCCACTACACTCTTTAATAATTTTTTATCTTATTAGGACCATATATTGGGGTTTCCATGACAAAATATTGTGGTTAGGCTATCTTTTGATATAGATTATATTATGAACCATCATAGGGGTTTACAAGAGACTAGATCTATGATAGTGTGTAATGATTTCTTCTAATGGATCTCACATGGTATAATTAGATTCCAACTCACTCTACATATGTAAATAAATTGGTAGTTTTTTTAATGTTTAATTATTTCATTTATTTATGGTAAATGGTTTTGATAAATATTTGTGGAATCCTCTCTTGGTGTGAAAGTGGTTTTTGAAACCAAGGTTGTGAGTGAAACCAACAACGTGTTTGAAAAAATTAGTACTCAATGATTTGGGGTAAAAAATATGATTTTTATGCGATGAACATAGAGTATATATGAACTTAGTGTGTGTTTAAGAGGAATTTGGACAAATAATTGTTGGGTAGACCAAGATTTCAGTTTAGATTTGGAAGGAAGAAGTTTTTGGAATGATGATGACACATAATTGATATGGGTTGGTGTATTCTCACGAATCATATAGATGGGTCCTTATTGGTATGAACTTAATTATTTGTGGTTTTTATGTAGGAATATTGGATTGTACCACCATGTGATTACTTGGTTCAAGGGGATGAGTTTTTACTCATGAGTTTTAGTTGTTTAGAGGACCGTATTTTATGGGGATTCATTGTAATAGAGCATTTCACGGTGTGTGAGTTGTGCTATAAGTTTCATTATGGAAATAATGTGTTAAAGAGATATTGATATCTTGTGTGAGTTACTTATCTGGTTTACTCAGACATTGTTTATATATATTATTTTTCTCTCTGGTTTTATATTAAATTTGAGCTAACCTATTCTTGTTTATGTGGTGTATGTGAGAAGTCTTTGGGGGGATTACTTATTAGGTTTACAAATTCACCCCTCCTTATAAATCTGGTTGAATATTCCATAATTTTTTGACATGATATAGGTAATGGGTGATCTCTCACCTTTCTATTGGAATGTTTCTATGTTGTGGAATTGGGTGATGGAGTTGGTATCATTTATGTTGCAGTCATTTCGAGTATGGGAGAGTTCCATGTTGGCACCTTAATATTCAATTTTAGTCTTTGTCTTATAGTTTTATTTAGAGACATTGTTGTATTTTTAGACTATTATTACTTTTATGATATGTATTGGAGTTTTTTATAGGGTTTATCATGATTCATATTTATAGTATTCCATTATTGTTCCTCTTCTGTAGGTTGTTCCATATAAGAAGTAAAATTTTCACTCAATGATTTGGTAAAGAACATGGAATTTATTTCAAACTATATGTACTTGGGTGATGCACCTAAGGATAGTGGTACTATGATCATATCCAAGATAGTGGTGTAAGGTCAGGATGTTACATGGTAGTTAGATGTAATAAGAATGAGTGACTGTGTTAGAGTTGGTGTCGACCTCATTGTGAAACACAAGTGAAAATCGTATCTGGGTTTGGTTATTTAATTAAATACCCTTAAATAATTTCAATTAAAAACAATGTAATGCAAATACTTTAATTATTGGATTTATAAATTGCTATAAATATCACACATGGTCTGATTCAAGGTCACATTTTTTTTATTTTAGTGGTGTATATCAACTATGAGCAAGTTATACACTTTCTTAGAAGTTCATGTCTTGTACCGAGGAATAAAACACAACATTTTCTAGAATTACACATCCAAACTATGTATAAATTATCATAAATCATGTATCCTACTATGAATTTCTTGTAGGTCGAATCTACAACTTCTAAACCATGGAAAATAACCAAACACCATGTAATCATGAATTAGAAGCTTTGTATGGATCATAATACTATGTTTTCCATATCTTCTCACTCACATGTAAAAAAATTACACATTATTAATTAATTATGACAGATAATCTATATATAAGGTGATGTTATATGTTACATGGATATTAAATACAGTGACCCGTAAATTTTACACATTATACGAAATGATTCTTAAATGTAAATATCCATGAATACAAAAGATGGAAAGTAAATTCCTAGAGTCTTTAGAAGACTAATTTTATATTACATAAATGGAAACTTAAACATTTCACATTTATTTTATTCTCTATAGCGAGGTCCTAAAATCTATTTGAGCTCTTAAAACTTCATGGGTTAACCTGGGGAATACATAATGAAAGGGGTGAGCTAAAAATTATAGTAAGGGAATATACCTATTCTAGAAACATAACATGTGGGTAAAAGGTATAACATTTTATCATAAAAGAGAATAATAATGAGTAATTTCATGGAATCATGTCATAAAAAACATGGTATAATGGGATCCTGTCATCTTAGTAAATATGGGAACAAAATAAAACATTACCTATACATGATTCAAGTATAACTTCGTAGACAATATCACATGGTAGACATAGTCCCATGATGGATTAAATTTATTCACTAATCCAATACATGATGCCTCATGAGACTAATACTTTTTCAAATACATTGGATCATAATCTGGGTGTATGCATTATAAAATATTCATGATCAATGTGTGCCACATAATTGAATCAATCATATGGAATTACATAAGAATTACCCATGTAAAAAATATGGGTTCCATTATATTTCTTCATATCATAAAAAAATAAATTTCATAATGATGGAATATGAGAAATGATCATAAGATATGTATTAACCAATAAAATTAATTAAGTATAATCTAGGTATATATATAATAAACTTAAGTAAATAATTTAGGATAATTCCATAAAATTAATAAAAATTTATAGTGAGTTAGATAAAGAATTTTTTTAAGTCCAAAAGGGGCTTAGATACCCTAAGGGGGGGGGGGGGGTGAATTAAGGTGTAGATATTCTTTTCAAAATTCTTTTTTCTCATTAGATCTTGACCTCTTTATTATAATGTTCACTTATTATGCTCTCTAATGTCAATGTCCTTTTGAATTTTATTTAATGATTATGCACAAAAAGTATAGTTATGAATCATGCACAAGGACACAAATATTTTTTCCTGGTTCACCTTCAATGGGCTTTGTCCGAGGAGCATACAATAGTGATGTGATGTTGTACCAAATTCACTAAGGCTCACTACTAATAATGATTACCTGGTTTGAGATAGATCTTCTATGACCAGACTCACTACCTTTACAAGGTTTTGTGTCTTCTAACTGTATTTACTTGGGTCTCTCTATATGCCTCTTTCTCTAGATCACTACCGATGGAAAGGGTCAGTGTATTCCTCTTCCTTCGCTAACTTATCTTGGAAAGGAACCCACTCACAATTTATAGACTTATAGGAAAAACACAGTTTATGAACATGTAGGTCCCTTCATTTTTAAAAATTCTGTATCTTCAACTATAGGTAGATGGCCTGTTGAAGTCCTTTTTTCACCCATTGATGAATATAACCTTCATGGGTATTGTTAGATATCAGAAAAATACATTTGCAAACTAATTTTACGCTTTATCAAGCTACCTTGAGTGTTCCACGAACCACGTGCTCCTTCTGTGTACTGTGTAGTGGGTTTCCTACATGGACCGCCTCTTCTTCATACCGCTAAGACTTCCAAAAATTTCCCTCTATTCGTAGACTGCATCCGTATTCACTGTTGCATACCAAATCTACAAACCTCTTCTAAAAACTGCTTCCAAAAATAGTCTCTTCAAACTACCCTCTGTCCACAAACTATTCTCTATCCACAGACTACCTTTGACTCTATCAACCACCCTTTGTCCATGGATTGTTCTCAGTTTGTGAACTTCCTACTCTTCTGCAAATTGTAGCTCCCCCTCTACATACCACATTCTTCCTCCACGACCATTCTTCCTTTGCATCCCACACCACTTCTCAAAAACCTTTTGCAGAATTCCTTCTGCACGAAACAATTTTTCCTTTGTGGAATTCTACCTCTTTAACTTCCTTCAGACTTGACTGAGTTCCTAGAGAAAATATATTTTCTCTAATGATATTTTGTCTCTCTCGTAATTGATGGGATTAGCTCTTTTTATATAGGAAAATATATTTACAAAATCTTCTAATCAAATATTTACCAAATAATTGATTCGGTATAGCCTCCACCGTATAATGATCTTCCTGCCATGAATGACACCCATTCTATGAACCCTTTTTCCATGGTAGTTTTCATACTAACATTGATCATATACGGTTCCATTATCTTATTCCATACCATGAACTTTCATGCCTTCAGTATACTTTACTCTCTTCTCCACAAACCGTCACTGAAAACCATTTTCGGTTTCTCGAACCACTCTGACATACTATTCCTGCTACCTGGTATGCGGCCATGAGCCCTTCCCAGACATGGTATGAGGTCTGTGTCCCAGGCTCAAAATTTCTCTTCTTTTTCCGATTTCATTCAACATTATTCACACCATTCAGTCCTATGATGAAAACCTTACATCTCTAAACATAAATTCCTGATTTTGAGGCCGAAAAATATGGAAAAAATGGGAAACTACACCACCTTAAAACTAGCCATCAAAAAACATAAACCAAACTCATTCTTGGTCATATGGATTTTTTAACAAACACAATAACACACAAAACATACTAAGATGAAATATTTAATGATTTTTTTCCAACAATATCCCCTTTTAGGTTTGTTTACAACTCTTCTCATAATAATTCTTCGCATTTTGATACCTTGTTAAAGATCATTCCTTCTTCAATTGGCATTCGTTTCTTTCTATTAAGATAGTGATCAAGGATTTACTCAACAAATACTCTAAGTCCACATGATCTATGGTCAACATGAGAAACAAGAGTATAATGAAAAGTTCATCAATGATTCACTACATTCCTTCCACCAACTCTTAGAACTAATCACCTGCTTTCATCACGAACCTCAACTGTCGTGATATGTAATCTTTGATCAATCACTTCTAGCATCATCAAACGTAATACTACCCCTACGTCCCACCTTCATATCAGCTTCAACTTCAACTCCCCCTATCTCACTAATCCACATAAAATCTTCTCCCCATGTATTTTCTCCCCCTAGAATAGTCACACATTCTCCCCCTTTGTCAATAAAACCAAAGGGCACTTCAAGGTTGTCTGAAACTAGGTAAAGAACACATATCAGTACATTAGAGAAAAACACATAATAACTCAAGGAGAGGGGGAAATACATCCACATTTTTTTATGTGTGGGGATTCTATTGGACTCATAGGGTTAGTCGATTCCTTTCAAACAATTCTTTGAGTAAAGCCATTTTCAGGATATCTAAAACCTGTTGTTCTATAGGAACATACTCCAACATCAGAAGCCCTTGATCCACCTTGTCGGCGATAAAATGATATTTTATATCAATGTGATTTTTCCTTGATTGATGAAATTAATTTTTTACATGGTTAATGGAGCTTGAATTATCACAATGAATTACGATCGTAGATTTCCCTTCAACTCACATAACCACAAGCTTCTTCTTCATCCACAATAATTGTGTGCATGCTTGAGTAGCCACAATGTATTCATCATATGTAGTGCTCAATGAAATGAAATCTTGTTTATTTATCAACAAAGAAATAAAAAATCCTATAAGATAAACGGCAGCTTGGAAATTTATTTCCAATCATATGCTGATCAGGGCCGATCTGCATCTGTATATCCTAAAAACTCTAGCTGAGATTTGTTATTATACATTAAACTGAAATTAATTTTTCCCTTGATATAATTAATTATTATTTTAACTACTATAACGTGTCTCTCCTTGGAATTTATTTTATATCATGATTCATGGAATGTGGAAAATACAATATAAGTCCTTGTCGCTATCAGTTATAATATACTTCCAATGATTTTCTTGTATTCTGTGATATTAACTAATTTTTCTTCATCATCCCAAGATAGTTTCAATTGGATAACTACCAAAGACTTCATATACCTGGAATTATCAATTAAAAACCTTTTTAAAACCTCATAGTCATATTTTTATTGAGAAATTAATGTTCTATTATTTCCTTATGTCACTTTTAAACCATAGAAAAATGTCAGTTCACTAATCATCGACATTTCGAACTCACTTTTCATGAATTTGGAAATTTTTTGATACTCTACTTTATATGATCATCCGAAGATTATGTAATCAACATAAACCATCACCACAATCCTTTTATTAGTCTTATTGTTGAAATATGCATGGTAGTCAGATTTACTATGCTGGAAACTGAGCTTCTTCAAAAACTGATCAAGCCTTGAATACCATGATCTTTGTTCTTGATTAAAACCATATAATTCATTATTTATCTAACAATCTCTGTTATCATGTTTATGAATGAGAAAACCATATGGATTCTCACTGTATATTTCTTCATCCCGAACCTTATTTAGAAATGATGATTTCACTTCCATCTGAATAACATCAAATTTTCATTGCACTACTACGGCCAAGAAGAACCTGGTTGTCTCTAGCCATGCAACAGGTGAAAATGTATCATCAACCTCAACACCCCATATTTGGGTGTACCATTTTTACAGTAGTTATTATTTGTTTCAAATTACTACTCCATGTTTATTCATCTTGTTGTGAAATAACTATTTAGTCCCAATGAAAATCTTATCAATTGGCCTCGAAACAGTATACCACATTTGATTATTCTCAATTTTTTCAAGATATTCATTGATATCCTAATCCTATTTCTTATCACAATTTCCTTGAAATTATTATTAAGAAATTTTACATTGTGTTGTTTAAGATTCTGACCATTCTCTACTATAGTTGCATTATTGATTTGAACTATTTTTCCAGCCTCTTGTTGAACCATTGCCTATATTTTCATGAGTCATCATCGTATCATGAAAACTATCTGTTGGTTCTATATTGTTAGAGAAAAATATATAATAATGAAATTTACGAGTTTTTCAACTTCTCATGCAGTCTTAATTCTCTCGGTGAAAAACTAGCACCTGATTTGGGGAACGATACCAAGGATTATATGTTCAATACTTGTATCTACCAGATCATCCAATTATAACTTCAGTATCTCTTTGATTTCAAATAATACCATTCATTCAATCGGTCTTCTTGAGTTAAGTCAATATAAACTTTTAGTATTTCTTTTCCATTGGAGGTTTTCTATTGATTAAGATATAGAACACTCCGTTATGGTATGAAAGTCTTCATATTGTTCAGACAACAAACATTCTTATTCTTCTACATCATTTCATCAGTATCCATTATGATCAGTCACTTCCATACATCACATGCAGTCATAAACAGTAAAATCTTTTTGATTAATTATTCCATATTTATTCCTCAATTCTTTTAGCTAATTTGAATTAGTTGACATTTTGGAGAATGTTACATTACCCCTTTGCATCTTCAGATGAGACTTCCTCTTGGATTGTATCTCCCCTTGAACCTGAATCAAATGATCATCAGTTAAAAATAATTATACAAATGGGGAGAGATGAATCCACTCTAATCCTCCTGGTGAGGATTTTGGTCAACCACAATGAATCAACTCTTTTGAAATTTCTTGAAAAGCATTTTACTCTTTATTTTATTATTCCAATAGCCTAACCAACTTCAAATATTATAGACATATGAAAAGACATTATTTACCCACATGTTGAGACATTTTCTCATATATATATATATTCTACAGGCTTACATTTGTTAACAATTTTTGTTTTGTACCCACTAGTACACATTTTCTTTATTGATGTTCCACCAACACTCCATTTCTCATGATTTTTTCTCTGAGTAAAAATGTCTCCACATAATATCTGCTCTTGCTTCTTCCTCCATCAGAGGGATATTTCTATTTCCTTCACTTCTCATCATGTTGAATGAAATGTGTATTTTACAAGGAATTATTTATTCATTATTATTTTATCAGTTGTTCGATTAATTCCACCCTTTCTTATTGAGATCGATTCTTCCACTGATTTTACATTATTTCTACTCATAACAGGAGTAGATATTCCCTTGTTCTTACAGGTTTGTTCACATTCATTACCAGAGTGCCGTTGTGAGTGTAACAGAAGAGGTGATTGATACACCATTCTTTGAGCTCCATGTGATTCTCCTACGACTGTATACCTTTTTTTAACTCACCATGTTGTCTTCTCATATATGTCTTTTATTTATACATTTCTTGTGTTGGGGATATCCTTCAGGGTTCCTTTCCCTTCCTCACTTTCTTCTTGCTGCAATGTCTTGCCAAATTACCACGATCAGAACATATAAAGCATCTTCCATAAAAGACATACCTCATTTCATCATTTATCAGCCGAGATGTTGATGCATCTTGAGTTCTTCTTTTGGCATTGATCCCTTGAGCTTCTTAACACATACACATGGTGTGTACCATTATTCCATAATAAAATCACTTCTTAGATAATCTCTTATGAGAGACTCTTATTTTAGATTTCTCGAGATGCTTCTTTTTATTCTATGATTTATAAATATTTATATCTTCAAAATATGAAATATATTCCAATTCCTCAAAGAAAAGTTTTGAAGTATGACCATGCATTCCACAAAACCTGCAAATGTTGTCATTACTTCCTGTAAAATACTTTTTAAATATGCCTCTAGAACCTATAAGATTTTCTTTATCTCTATAAATTTTCATATCTTTCTTCCACTCATCCAGGGAAGGGGATTAATTAAATCAAATGCATGTTTTCCCAAACTATATGGCCTTTGAGATGAGAAAATATGTTATTGTTTCTCTATAGAAATAACATATTTTCTTTTCATTTCATCATCAACTACCGAAGGATAATCAAATAGTAAGTGCAAGACATCCTTCATTTTAGGGTTTTTTTTGACATTAGATCTCTCCACTTATTTCTTCACTAATTCTAACTATTCTTACAATTTTTGAATATTAATATCCCTTGATTCAAATTGAGCATTAAGTTATCTCTTTATATTCTTCACTTTACTCATCTCATATTCCGATTCATGGGAGAAATTATCCACACTGTCACATTGCTCATTTACTTTCAATTTTTTATTGAGCAAAAAAATTAGAAAAGAATGCATTCTCTTATTTAATCCTATTTTTTTTCCAAAATTGGTTCAAATAGATGTGTAACAAGATCATCATTTTGGACATTCAGATTCTGAATTTCATCAGATTCTATATTCTTTACCTTATCATCAGCTTGGAGTTTTTCTATATTTTAAGAAACCTTTTTTATCTCTTCACCTTGAAAATCATTCTTCCTCTTGATGTCAGTAGCCACATCAATATGCCTATGATTTAAGCCTCTTAGATTTTTGATCCCAATCTCCATCGCTTGGTTTCAGATATCTTTAGATTTAATTTCTTCACCAAATTTTTGATTTAATTCCATTGTTTTATAAAGATATTCTTCTTGTGTTCTTCCTGAAGTTTCCTCATCATAAACAGTTTCATCATGACTTGGTATTTCATATTCTTCAATCATTCTTATAGCATCAATGGGAGAGTCTATCTATTCCCTGTCTGATTCATCCAAACCATTCTCTATTAAACTGTTGAATTCCTTAACATCAATCACACTTTTTCTATAGACACTTCTACACTGAGGAATACCACTAGACTTATGCTTCTTCTTTATAGTGCTTATTTTTTACATGGAACTCCAAAATAAGTGTATACTAAATATTTAACTTTAGAAAATGACTTTACCACATTAGAGAACACAAATTATGAGTTTACCACTAGACTTATGCTTCTTCTTTATAGTGCTTATTTTTTCCATGGAACACTAAAATAAGTGTGTACTAAATATTTAACTTTAGAAACTGACTTTACCACGTTAGAGAACACAACTCCTAATAAAATAAACCTTCCCTCTGATATAAATTGTTAGATCCAAAAGGGGCCTAGATACCCAAAGAGGGGGGGGGGGTGAATCAAGGTATGAATATTATTTTCAAAATTCTTTTTCCCCACTAGATCATGACCTCTTTATCACAAGGTTCACTTGTTATGCTTTCTAATGTTAATGCCCTTCCCAATTTTATCTGATGATGATGAATTGAAAGTAAAGAAGTAATGCATGCACAAGGACACATAGATTTTTTACTCTGTTTACCTTCACTAGGCTACGTACAAGGAGAATACAATGACGATGCACTATTGTAAAAAATTCACTATATATCACTACCAATAATAATTATAAGGTTTAGGTTAGATCTTTTATGCCTAGACTCACTTCCTTTATAAGGTTTAGGGTTTTCTCACTGCATTCCCAAGTGTCACTCCCTATGCCTCCTTCTCTGGATCACTATCAGTGTAAAGTGTCACTGTCTTCCTCTTAATTTTATCAATATTCTTGGAAAGGAATGTACTCACTATTTATAGGCTTGTAGGTCAAACAAAGTTTATGGACATGTGGGTCCTTTAATTTCCATGAATTCTGCATTATTAACTATAAGTAGATGCTTAGTTGATGCCCCTTTTTGAATCTCAGATGAATACAAAATTACTGGGTATTACTAGATACCATAAAATACTTTCAAAAACTAATTTGAATCTTTCTCAAGATTCCTTTAGTGTTCTGTGAACCACCTGCTCCTCCCATGTATTGTGTAGTGAGTTTTTTACACGAACTGCCCCTTTCGTGTACCACTGGAACTTCCTCGAACTACCCTTAATTTGCAGACTATGTTTTCCTTCGCTATCATTTACAAACTCCATGAACCTCCTCTACGAACTACATCCGTAAATAGTCTCTGCAAACTATCCTCTATATGAAAACTATTCTCTGTCTGTAGACTACTTCTACATCTATGATCCACCCTTTGTCTGAGAACTGTTCTCTGTTCACAGAGTGCCTTCTCTTTCACATACCGAAGAACCCATTCCTTATACCTCATTCTTATTTTGTAGCCAGTCTTCCTTTTCGGCCTAAAACGCCTTGATAAAACCCTTCACATCAACCTTTTTGGAATTCTCCCTTGCAAAATTCCTTCGGGCTTCTGAGAATTCCTATTGAAAAGAGATGTCCTCTAATTATATTTACTATCTATCCTAATTAGTGGGATTATCTCTCCTTATATAGGAAAATATATTCTCAAAATTCACTAATGAACGATTTACCAAATCTTTGATTCGGTATAGCCTCCACCACATACCGATCCTCCTTCAACGAACCACACCCATTCCATGAACCATTTTTCCATGATGTTTCACGTAATACCTTTTATACTATGTGGAACCATTCTCTTATTCCATCCCATAAACTATCATTCCTTCTTTATACCTCACACTATTCACTACAAACCATCACCACGAACCATTTTCAGTTCCGTAAACCACTCCCACATACCGTTCCTACTGACTAGTATGCAGTTGAGAACCCTTCATAGAAATGGTATGCAGTCTCTGTCTTGGGCTTTCATTTCCCTTCCTTTACTGATTCTGTTTTCTGTTATTCACACCATTCAATCCTATGAATAAAACCTTACATTTCCAACCAAAAATTACTAATTTTAAATCCCACAACTTTTGAAAACTTTTGGAAACTATGCCATCTTAAAAACCTATCTTCCAAAAAACATCAACCAAACTCATTCATGGTCATGTGGATTTTTCAACAAACACAATCATACCCAAAACATTCCAAGAGGAAACATCAAGAGATTTTTTCCCAATAATGGTCATAACATGATGGAAAGGGTGGTTTAGAGAGACCCCTTACATAATGCCTGATTTTTCACATGTGTTCTTTATATTTTTGAATAATGAAATTAATTAAAAAATTTAATTTATTAAAAACCATTTCAATTTTACTATTACTTTTATTTTATTCTCTACTATGTCATATTCAATTTCTTTGATAATTAATTTCTCGTCAAATGTTTTAATGATATAAAACTCAGATATCCAAAATCACATTGGAAAGTTTAAAAAGGTAAAATTTATTATAATTTAATCATATCCAGAATGGTAATAGTGAAATAATTTTCATTTTTATACATAAATTATAAATTTATAACTGACCATGAAATATGGTTTTGAAAAATGTATTACATTACAATGATGGAGATGGTAGGTCGTACGTACACCGAAGTAACATTTCCATTTTTCAAAGATATTGATGAAAAAGGTACATGTTATTTTATATTTCCAATATTATCATTATATCTTAAAAATATTATTAATTATTTAAATAACCATACCCATACTATTAATGTTATGTGACCGCAAAAACAAATCACTTCACTTCACGAGGTGGTAGTCCGCTTTACACATGATTTAAGATATTATTTATCCATTGTATGGTTTGGTAAGAAAGTAAATGATATATTTATTTTATAGAATAATTAATATTTAATATATTTAACATATAAACAATAAATTAATCCAAATAACATTACATTTAAATAGTATGTGAAAAATTAATCACGACGCTTCACAATACGGTAATCAATCGTATACATGTGTGACATTATCATATTCTATAATGGATGAAAAGTAAGATGGTTTATTTGATATTATAATTTCATAAGTATAATTATATTATTATTATTATATATAAACATTAAATATATCATTTTATCCATCGATGAGAAGTAGTGATGAAAAATTAATGACATCTGTTCGTGAGGTGGTTGTCTTTTGTATATAGGATCTACAATTTTTTTTTGATTTGTGGTAATCAGAGATGGTTGTAAGTTAGTAATTTCACATAAAAAATTATTTTTATATGTTGCATATTATGTTTATTAGATCATTATAGCTTAATAATATCTCAAGTATGTGGGAGAAGAAAAAAATAAATCACTATTAAAAACATTGCCTCTTCTTCAGATAACTTTATTAGGTTTTCACCAAATTCCTTTATAGGTTAGATTTATGATAAAAAAGGACTTAAAGATGTAGTTAGGAAATTAAGGAAGCAATTAGTCTAGTTATTTACCGAACCAATGGGTTTTTGAAGTGTTTAAAGGGGAGGAGTGGTTATAGCCTTTTATTAGTGGGGGATAAGACACACCTGTAATTTTTTACAAGAAATATTTCCACCCACATTATTTCATGATAAAATTATAAAAATAAACCATTTTAGAACCTTATAATAGATACTATCAAAATATAACCATATAATAACAATTTAAAAAACTTTTGGGTAATTTTTAAGCCTTGTCATTTTAGTTTAAACCCTTTGTAATCTTATTTTTACCTTAACTGTAGTAAATAACTTTTACTTCTTCATTTGTCATTATGTTCAAAAACTATGTTTTACTTATTAGATAACATAAATTATAATGATTATAAATATTTAATCCATTATTCCAAATTAAAATCATAGTTGTAGAAGACATTAATTTAAATTTAAGCCCACAAATTTTTGGAAAGAATGTGTATTCAAGAAATACATTTTTTATGGAAAAGGAGATATCATATTGACTATATGACAAGTAATCATAATTAAATGAAAATAAATTTATATTTATAGATATATCATTTATAAATTTAATTTAAATAATTACCCATTATGGTTTATTTTAATTATTTAAAAAGGAAGAACAATATGTACATTAAAACAATTTTTAGGAAAAAAAGTGTTTTACAGACTAAAAAACTTATATTAAAAACATATGTAAATATGAATTATATAAAAACTCAAATTAAACCTACATAGAAATTAAATTAATTTTTCATAATACATAAAAAATTAAACCAAAAAATTCCCAAAGACATATTAGTCTAGTTCCATTGTAAACATGGAAACATAAATACTGGTACATAAGAGAGTTATATTAACTCCCACAAGGTTCTTCATAACTAGAAACCTTATAAGATACATCATAATTTATACATATCTTCATAACCAGGGGAGGGAAATATAAAAATGGGTGAGCTTAGATTCTTAGTAGAGGTAAACAAGGGAGACATGTAAGTATAAACATGAGCATAGGGATATGAGAACATGATCAGAACATTAAAAGATCATACCATGTATATCAAAGATCATAAACATGAATAATGGAATAAATTTGTGAAGTTAATTAGACATTAATCATAAGGGAATAAAGAACATAATCCATGAATGAATATCAGAGTTATAATACATGGAATTGTGGCATACACAGATAGGTGATATTATTCCCTATATGTCAAAACACATTACTAGAATTTATCAAGGTATATCACATGAACCACACCTACTGAGCGGGATGCACCACCATCCCTAGTTGTTGTACATTCCTTATAAGGGATCAAGTTTCCCCATATTTGGATTGGGTTTCCACATCTTCCAACTTAATAGTAACTACACATACTGGGTGGGACACACCACCATCCCCAATTGCAGTCCTTTCCTAATTAGGGACAAGGTTTCCCCATCTTCCCATAGTGGATCAATCACATCGACTTGACTCACATCATTATCTAATGACATATAAATATTTACCCAATGAATTTTTGGGAGATATAGGTACCAACCATCACATAATAAAATCATTTATATGTGTTCCTCAAAATAATAAAACTTTCATCATATCATAACCCATTAAAAGAGATGGGTTTTATAAACTTCCTATAACAATAACATGAAATGAAATGGGTATCATAAAAATTTAATTATATCACAACTTGTGAAAATATTAAGGATTAATAATAATTTCATCAGAGACTAACCTCATAAAAGAAGCGAGTCTCACGATCACAAAACCCTTGGAAGAGGAACAAGTTTCATAAACATCATTCTATCAACACTAAAACCATTAAAAGAAATAATATGAATGGAACCATTTTATAATTTCCTAGAAGGGAATGAGTAACATCATATTATTTCATCTTCTATGGAAAATAACTTTGAAATATCTTCTAAAAACATTTCTTGAGGAAAATATACTTTATCCTTTGAAAAGGGCCTTTAAAATATAAAACCATTGGAAAATTATTTTCATGAAAATAAGCTATAAAAAATATAAATAAAATTTGAAATAATTTAGGAAATATTTTTCTCTAAACACTTATGAAGGAAGTTTGAAAATGTTTTGAAAACCATTTTCCTTGAAAAATTATAAAGAAGATAGACAAAATTTTGAAAATTATAAAAAATATTGAAAATGTTTTGAAAACCATTTCATTGAAAATACATTTAAATATTATACATAAAGCTTGAAAAAATTTTGAAATAATTTTTTACTAGAATAATTATGAAATAAGATTGAGTTTTTTTGAAAGATATTGTAAAATTATGAATGAATCATGAAAACATTTTTAAAAACCCCTTTTCATTGAAAATTTAAAATAAGATTGATAAAAGTTTGAAAGCCTTTTTCACTTCAAAACATAAAATAAGCTTGAAAAAATTTGGAAAATATTTTTCATATAAACCACTTTAAAATAATGAATTTCAAAAATATTAGAAAAATATTTTCTTTAAAAAAACAAATTTTTGACCTTGTAAAGTAAGCTTTAATGGATTAACGGTCATGAAGGCAGGTAAATCTAAACATGTCGAACATTCCTTTTACACTGTAAAAATTAAGAAAAGTGACTTGATCAGAAAAATACAAGACAATTCCTTTTTTCAAAACACGTTTTTTAAAAGGTGAAACTTTGGTAAAAATTTATTTTAAAAGTTCTAGGAGAATAATATAATATTTTTGGAAACCTTTTAGAAAACACGGTTTTGAAAAAACACAGATTTCTAATCGAAGGGAAAGATAAAGACAGAATTTCATAAAAACATTTTTATAGTTATCTTAAATAACAAAGAGTGTAAAAATGGTACTAATAAATTAGGATAAATTGAATAAACATATTATAATAAATTTTAGGATTTTTCATTAGATATAGATCATAATATTTCATCAATGGAAGCATAATCATAAACAATCCGGATAAATGATGAGATTGTTTCAATAAACTCATACCACGTGGTCACTTGGGATTATACTATACATGTAAGAAAATGAAATTACATTAAGCTTAAAATATCATTAAAATAAGGAGATACATGATATTACTATTCCAATAAACCTCAACAAATAATTTAGGTGTATAACAAAACATATGTCTCAAAGATGGAAAATTAAGATAAAACTATCTTACCGATTTAGTAACTTTTGAAACATAAACCCAATAAAAGAAATATCATAAAGTGGATATATAAATACCCATAAATTTAATTATCATAGGAATACAAAAAATTCATGTGCAGTATGTACAAGGCACAACATAACTGAATTATGAATAAGGTATGTATCTCACAGAAATAAAAAGTTAAATGACATGCCCCTATATTGTGTCTTGACTCTCGTACCACTCATTCAATCCTGATGTTTAATAAATATAATACTATTATAAATATATCATAGAACCATATTATTATCTCTAATACCATACATGGTTTTATTTTGACTTTATATTACCTTCTTATTAATATTTCTATGTTAATGTTTCACTTCTAGTATTATTTACTTTGTTTTTCGCATGTGTCTTATTTTGTTATGTCTTTGGTACTTATAATTAAAGCATTATTTACCCAATTTAGACCATGATATAAATATAATTTATAATAATTAAATATTTATTATAATAATCTAAAGAATATTTAATTATGAAAATAGAATAATCCCTTCATGGAGATGATATGTTGTACATACGCATGTATGTTTTTTCCGTATAATTGTCATATTGAAAGAAATAAAGAGAATGATTTATATATATATATGTATATATGTATATATGTATAATAATATTAAATTATAATTATTATTTCATATATATTTTAGAATATTACTGAAAATATCATTAATACATTCCATATAATTTGTGAATAAACCACATCACTTTGATTGGTGGTAGTCCACAGTTCCTGAAATGTAATTATTGTATTTACACAAGATGGAAAGCATAAAGGTATGTTATAAATAAAAATTAAATAAGAATAACGACATTAAAAATATCATATATATATATAAAATAAATATATTTTCCATTATAATTTTTTTAATGATATGTAGTAAAGGAAAAATAAACCATCATCATTTTGTGAGGTGGTAGTTCACCGTACACGTAAACAGTATGTTCGTTACCCATTAGATGGAAGTGTGTGTAAGTTTCAATTGAACCCTTAGGAAAACACAATACTAGTATATTGAGAATAATTTTATTTTTATAATATCATTTAATATGTAAACTTGAAAGAGTGGATAATTGAAAATAAAAGGAAATAGCTTATGGAGGGATGCTACTTCTTCTTTAGGTAACTCCTTTTGGATTTCACCAAATAGATTCTGTGGATTGCTTTATTCCCAAAGGGAGTCTCCAATGAGGAAGATAGAAATGTTCGAAATTTTATATAGTAGATATTTTTGGAACCTAATAGGTTTGATATGTGTGAAGTAGAGGGAGAGAGGGTGGCCTTTTATAGGGAACGCAGGGGACACACTTGATATTTTTCAAAAAAAGTTAGTTATACCCACATTTTCACCTAAAAATAGTCATACAAAACAAACACAACTTCATAATGGAAGGTTTATGGACTAAATAGTTCCAAGAATTGGGTGTTGTAAAATTTTATAGTTAATTTAATCTATTTTTTAAGTGTTTTCTCATTGTTAAGCTTAATTGTTCCTTAATCAATTTAATTAATTTGAATTACTTTCACTAATAATTTTGGTAAAGACCTAATTTGAACTTATTATAAATTATATATTATTATTATTCCAAATATTTAATCCATTTTTTCTAATTAAAATTACCGAAGCGGCAGAAATTAATTTAAATTTAACCTCCTAGATAGGATTACGAAGCAGGTCTTTAAAGTTAAAACGTTCAAAAGATTGCTATGCTTTATATTAAATTTCAATGTGAAATTTAGTCTAATGATATAAATTGGACTAATTTATAAAATTATGATATAATTAAACTTTAAAACCAATTTAATATATAATTTATCTTTATAAATAAATTATATGAAAAAGGAGTTTTGAAATATATTTTAGTACTTTTCATTATTAAGTAAAAAATGAAACATCACATAAAAATTCCAAAAAATTACCCTAACGTAATTTTTATGTTTATATTTAAAATATAATGTTTATTTGTACATATATAATCTATAAAAGTTCCCAAAATTGGATTTAAAATAGGTTATCCATTAAAAGGTGGTAAAAATACATTAATAAAAAGATAGTATTTTATGTATAAAATTGGTTTTTTATATTAAGGCTATAGAATCTATTGGGTGAATATAAAAAATATTTGATTGAATATATAATATATATATCAAATTAATATCACTCACTAATTTAATTTAATTTAATTTATTAGGTTAAAAAAACTTTATGGACATAAGAATAAAAATAGTATCCATTATATTCAACATGTTTTCATATTTATTTCTAATTTATTTATAAACAATGAATTCATTTTATGATTTTTCAAATCATAGTTTTTAATAAGTTATTAAACCCTTTTCATAACTAATAATTTAATGGATAGTTTATAATAAATAATATTTTAATAATATATCATTATCGTTATTCGGTCTTGTGTGTTACACAAGCCATAGAGGAATGTAATTATTTCATGTAAAATAAGATATCATCAGTGTTACATGTAGGGAAAGATAAAATTTATGTTATATGTAGTTCACGATTAATTTATTTTCATATAACGCAATACAAACATTGTGATTTAATATAATGTAATCTATTTTTAGTGTTACCTAAAATGAAAAACATCAAAAAGATTAAATTAATTCAAAAATAATAATTCCCAAAATATTAGGGTGTTACATTCATCCCCCCTTGAAATGAATTTCACCCTCAAAATTCATTTGGGATATCAAAGGTTTAATACTTCAAATTTTAATTTATAGAAACTCATATCTTAAAAAATAATACTAAAACTTCCCTTAAAAATGGAAATTTGGAACCATAAAATTTACCCAATGTAAAATATAACTAGGTTTTGACATAAGAGAAAATAAGTTTGGTGTGAATATTAGACATGACGGAAAGATGTAAATATTTATAGGGAGTGATTGAGGCCATCAATAAAAAATAAATGAGTGATCAAAGAAATGTAGAGGGGCTCAAAGTCATAAATCTATGATAATTTAAATGTTCATTTACTAAATGTAAATTAATGTATTAGGTCAACACATTTTTTTATCGTCATCCAATATTTGAGTAATTCATTTATTAACAAATATATATACTTAACAGATATATTTGTATAATCAAAATTTCATTCTCTGGTTATGGTTTTATCTATTTCTAATTCATCCATTACTTCATGAAATGTATGTATAGAAATTAACATTGATGCCTAAAGCACTAAAATACACTTTTTAGAAGATCTTACGGCTAGTAAAAGAAAAGAAAATATAAATATTTTTCTATAGATATCTATTAAAATAAACATGGATAATACATTAATCTCCAAACATAAAATTAAACACTACTCTTTCACCATAAATATTTATTAATTGAAAAATTTTATACATAAACTAGGACATCATATACGCCAGTCGTAGGAATGAAACCCTTATTTTTCTTCGGTTATAGGATCAAGATCCACAGCCTTATCAAACTTGATTGGTTGTTAGCAAACATACATGATGTACTCTTATAAAACCACACTAATATTTTATTCCAAATAAATATAATGGATATCCTTGAAATAAGTTTAACCATAAAACAACCTTTTAACCAATATTTCAAAATATTATCAATGCATAATTACTTCCTCTAAAGTTTAACATAAACCTTTCATGAATAGTTGAACTTATAACCCTTCTAAAAGATGAAAATACAAAACTTTAGAAAAAAATTCACAGAATCAACTTATCATTGATTTTGAAATATCACAATGAACTAATTGGTTGTCACATTCAAATCACACGAATACCCTCATCAAATATTTCCCTCATACATGATAATATCCCTAATTACCATAAATCCTTTGGGAAAAAATGAATTATTCTTTATTACAATGATTAATGGATATATTATTCAAATCCAAGAAGTTGTAAACTTCATCCTTTATTACATAGACCACTTCTTAAATAATTATTTCTAGTGTAATCCATACCATACAATTTACTTATTCATATCTAACATATCTTTATCCAAACATAATTATCTCTATGTCACGAATTCATTAGGAGTTAACTTCCCTTATTAAAAATATCAATTTTCTATGTCTCTATCACTATTCAGCATATCTTTTCCAATCCTTAATGAAAACATAAACTTAAAATACTTACATATTTCAAGATTTATAAAACATAATCTTTGAATTCCAAAACATTAATACTTCATTCATCGAATATTATTCATAAAACGTTACTCAGGATTTATCAAATTATTCCTTAACACCTCTTTCTTATAATATGAAATATGAATCTTGTTTTAAGGTTCCTAAACCTTAATCTATTCTTGCTTCAAATGATCAATATAAACAATGATAGAAGACCATAACATACCCTTAACATGTCATTTTTTGTCCATTTATATTCAAAATTATAACCAATAACCATACTGCCTTCCAGATTCTATTTATTATATTTCCACCTAGGAAAATGATTTGCATAATTCCCTTACTTTCTAAATCTAAAACATTCAATGTTAACCATTTTCCTTATAGTTCTCCACATTGAGTAAAACCAAAAATCACAAGGTGAGAAACACACATCATAGAAGAAAACCACATAATCATGAACAATAATTACTCATAGGATAGGTAAATCATTATACCTACTTCTTTAATATATGAAAACTTAGGTTTATCCTAGGTTATTCATAGGAATCCTCTATTTAAATCCTTAATGACAATTTGTAAAGAGTTTATGAATTCCCAATGCATATCCCTCAGGAGTTTCAAACATAGTGTGAAACAATGCCCATTATTGTATACTGATTTTTCTAATTCAGGCCCGGTGGACCTTCTTGGATTTGTTACCCCTAGGTATATTTGTGATAGATCCATATCCACTTGTAGTATCCAGAAAGGGATATATTTCCAGGAAAATACAAACTCTATCATTTACCAAAATTCAAGGACATTATCTTAAATGTTAAATCAACCTTATACTTATCCTTAGAGACATACCTAGACCTATCCTTAGAAATATACCTAGGGACATCACTAAATTTTCCTCATCCATGTTTCCAAAGGTTCGATAAATCTTTTCTATGATACCAACTATAATAACCTAGTGTTAAAATAAATTGAAATTACATTACTTTTGCATAATACATAAAACATTAAACAAACACATGCACAGAGACCATGTTGGTCTAGTGCATTTGGAAGCATGGAAATGTAAACATCGGTACATATGCAAGCTACATTATCTCTCACTAGGTTCATCATGACTGTCACCCTTATTAGATACATCATACTTAATATATATCTTCATAAACTAGGGAAGGAAACATAAAAATGGGTGAGATCAGATACTTTTTAAGGGTAAACAAGGGAGACATGAAAGGATAAACATGATATTATAGGTATGAGAACAAGATCATAATATCAGGAGATCATACCCTACATATCAAAGAACACAAAAATGAATAATAGCATAATACTTGGTAGTTAATAAGACATGAATCATAAGGAAATAAATAATATAAGCTATGAAATCATATCATTGGAATAAGACATTGAATTTTAGTGAATATAGATATGTGAGATCATTCCATATAAGTTATGAATCATTACTAGAACTTATCAAGGCACTTAATGGGAACTACACCTATTGGGAAGGACACACCACCATACCCGGTCATAGTCCTTTCCTTGTAAAAGATAAGGTTTCTCCATATTATAATAGTGGATTGGGTTTCCCCATATTCCATCTTCATGGTGACTACACCTACTAGATGTGACACACCATCATCCCTCATCACATTCCTTTCCTTGTAAGGGGTCATGTTTCCCCATATCCTCATAATTGATCAAGCCAATAAACTTGATTAACATCATTATCTCATGAGATATAAATCTTTACCAAATGTATTGGATGTATATATAGGTCCCAACCATCTCATTATAAAATAATTCAAACACATTCCACAAGATAATACAACATCTATAATATCATAACCCTTAAAAAGAGAAAGGTTTTATAAACATTCTATCATAATACCATGAAATTAAATGGGTGTCATAAACATGTAATTATATATTAAACTATAGAAACTATAGGTTTCATAATAATATCGTCAAATCCTAACCCGTGAAATGAAGTGGGTCTCACAATCATAAAACCCATAGAATAAGAACATGTTTCATTAACTTCATTCCATCAAAACATAAACCACTAGAAGAAAGAATATGAGCGGAACCTTTTAATAATTTCCCAAAGGAAATGAGTAACATCAAAAGTTGTCATCTTAGATGGATAATAATTTAGAAATATATTTTAAAAACATTTCTTGAGGAAAATATCTTTTCTTATTTGAAAAAGGTTATTGACAACATAAAACCCTTTTAAAACCATTTTCTTGGAAATAAGATTAGAAAATTATGAATAAATATTTTCAAACATTTTGGGAAAAGTTTTTATGTTAAAATATACAAATAGATCTTGAAAATGTTTTGAAAACTATTTTCATTGAATATTTAAAAAAGAAGCTTGATAATGTTTTGAAAACCATACCTTTTAAAATAATTTGGAAACTTATAAAGAAATCATGTTTTTTTTGAAAACCTTTTTACTTGAAAACATATAAAAGAACATTGAAAATGTTTTAAAAACCATTTTCCTTGAAAAATTATGAATGAAGCATAGAAAATTTTAGAAAATCCTTTTTTTCTTGGAAACATAAAATAAGGTTGAAAACATATTGAAAACCTTTTCCATTAAAAACTAAGAATAAGATTGAATGCATTTTGAATTTTTTTCTTGAAAATTTTTTACAAAAAAAAATTAAATAATATTATGAAAACATTTTATTTGAACAAAATAAGTGTGTAATCTTGTAATGGAAGCTTCAACCGAATAATAGTGGATAAATCTTTACATCCCAAACATCCCTTTTTCACTGTAAAAATAATAGAAAAGTAACTCAAGCATAAAATGAAAAGAATATTACTTTTTTTAAAAACCATTTTTTGAAAAGGTAAAACATGGGTGAAAATTTCTTTTATTGATCGTAGGAGAATAGTAGAATATTTTTTGGATCCTTTTAAAAAACATTGTTTTTAGGAACATAGAATTCAGAAAAAGAGAGAGGTAAAGTTGTATTTTCATAAAAACATGTTCACAGTTATCCTAAATACCATAGAGTTTAAAAATGGTAATAGTACAATAAAATATCATGAATAAACATATGACAATAAATATCATGAATTTTATTGACAGATGGAGCTTAATATTTCATCAATGGAAGCATAATCATAAACAATCCCGATAAACGATGGGATTGTTTCACTAAACTCTTACAAAATGGTAACATGAGATCAAAATCTCCATGTAACAAAAATTAAATTACCTTAATATTAAAATATCAAAAATATAAGGCGATTCATGATATTATATGTCATATACTCCTTGAAAAACAATGTTGGTGCATAAAAAATATATGTCTCAAAGAAGGCAATTTGAGACAAAACTATCTTTCTGATTTGTTAACTTTTGAAACATAACACCCCTGAGAGAATAATCAAAAAATGGAGAATTAAATAACCAAAAATTTAAGTACAATAGGTAGATAATAAATTAATGCTCAACATATAAACCACACAAAATAAGTGAGTGGTAAATAAAGTATGTTTCTCACGGAAATAAAATATAAGGCCCCAGCCTTAAACCTTACTTAAATCTTGAGTTATTACAAGATTACACATTGAGGATCTTTTCAGGTTTAGAGTTTTAGAGAATTAGATCATAAAACTTGAATTACATTCCACATATAAACAAAGTGGTTACATAAAGATAGTATTCTTCATTCCCATCAAAGGAAACATATTTAAAATAAATCATGGATTCATTATTGACACTTCCTTGACACTATCATCATATCATGTACCTTTCCCTTGACCTATGAAAACATTTAAAAAAAAACATGGGATGAGCATAAAAAGCTCAGTATGGGTTATAAAAATTTGGAAAGGAAACATGGTTACATATGTACATAAGGATGAGATCATACTTTACCCATAAAACATAAGCACTTTAACATACCTCATCAAATCATGAATAAATCATAGAAATCATAAGACATAAAGGTAACTTGAGGCATTCATAACATTCTTACGTAGGGAGTAACCCTCTTGGTTACGTTTGGAATACCCATCACAGTATATTCCCTAAAATCTTTTCAGAGAAACCTTAACGTTTCACTCCTTCACGTTACCCAATGCATTGGAGAGCTATATCGGGCTCACCCACCCTTAGTTTATCACGGAACCACCCATCTTCATAATAATGCCCAAGAACCATAACATAATCATATCATATAAAACATGCATAAAGGAAACATAACATTTCCACATTTCAATCACGAGATATCAATACAACACATTTATATAATAAAAACATTATGAAAACCATTTTCAATACCAAAGTAAAAGAAAAGTAAAACATGGTATTTATTTTTCTTTTAAAAAGAAGGTATGGCTTGTAGATGAAGCCGAAACTCAAATAACGGTCACGACGGCGGAGAAGTCGTTGTCGCCGCATACGTACGACAAAAACATTCCCTTTTGTCATTTAGTAAATGCTTCGTATAAAAAATATTCCTTTTGAATAAACGTAAAAGTCAAAGGGGTTTATACACCGTATAAAAGAAAGTTGTGTATAAAATAAAATATGCCTCAATGAAAGGAGATTAAGACGAAGTCCCATACCTCGTATCCGACTTGACCCGACCGTTCTTTAATCTCCTGAATAATAAACTTGAGTTAATCTCTACTTGCTTAAGAATCTTTTTCAAGTTCATTATTCCTTTTATACCATGTTATGAACATCATGTAATCATTTAAGTTAATAATGTTCATTTTGTCGGTATTTGTTTCTTAAGTCAAAAATAGACTTCTTACACTTACATGTTGTTAATTTGGTCAAAGGTTCGTTATATCCAGAATGATATTAATGATTTGGATAACATATATATCATATATATTCATCATATACATGTATTTATAATATTACATCACATTTAGAGGTAAGAAATGAAATGCACCGTTCATGGAGACGGTAAGCCGTACGTACGCATGAACGCGACTTCCATTTCTATTTCGTATTTTCTGGAATGGAATCATAATGATATAAGAGTATATTATAATTCCAGTATAATAACATATATAATATCATTAACTTTATCCTTTACACATCCCACATATGGTATTAACGAATCAAATCACTTTCAGGGGGCGGTAGTCCGCACTTCCTAAAATGAAGATATCGTGTTTACCCATAATGGAAACCATAAAGGTATGCCAAAAATGAAAAAAACAGAAGCTTAAGGAAAACATAAACATATTATATATCATATATAAAAATATTGATATCATAATGGCCACCTTTGAAGGTGTTAAATGAGTATTGAACAATCATCGTTTCGGGAGGCAGAATTTCGCCATCCACGGAAACCGTATGTTCTTTAACCATTTGATGTTGTTGTGTGAGAGTGTAGCTCAAATAAATATTATAAAAACATCCTAGTATATTGATGATACTGGTTTTGTTACAAAATAAGTAAATAAAAAGAGTTTAGGGGGTTGGAGAAGCAAAATAAAAAAAATGAACATGAGAGAATGAATTACCTTTAAAAGTGTAACTCCTTTTGATTTGAGCCTAAAGGCTTCCTTTGAAAGAATTATTCCCAAAGGGAATCCTCTAGGATGAGGAGAGGGATGTGGAGAGAGTAAATGGTCAGGGTTTGGCCGAGCCAAAGGCTTGAGGAGTGTGTGAAATTAGGTAGAGGTGGGGGCCTTTTATAAGAGGAGAGGAGGGGCACTTTTGGAAAGTAAAGAAATATTACTTTATTTGAAAATGTGTTTCGGTTTTAAAAGGTCCCACATTGATATAATTCGTGTATAAGGTGATAAGGGTTCGAAATCCACTCATCCAATTGGTTTTGGCCATGTGTAGGTTTTATATGTTTCATTATCTTTCCATTTTATTTAAATCGTTAAATAATGAGGTCATCGCCGCATCATCATTATGTAATAAATAATTTAATTTATTTAAAGTCTAAATATTATAAAAAATATACTATGATGTAGGAAATCTTTTTAGGTTTCCAATGACTATTTATAATCAAAAATCTGATCTTTATTACCCCATGTAAAAATTGTTTTCGTAAAACATCTCTTTTTTGTGTCATTTTTACTTTAACATTTAATAAAAAGTTATTTATGTCATTTCCCAACCAAAGTGTCTCCATGGGGTCCCCAAGTTTACCCATGGCTTTTCTTGGTCGGCCATGACACAACCAATAAGGATGGGACATGTGTCTAGGTCATGTCATATTATTAAAGCATTATTTATACCTTAAACTACCCTAATTACCACTAATCGCGATTAAAAAATTAATAAGTTACTATTCACCAAAAAATTATTTTAGTCCCATTGAACCACATTTTACTTCTTAATGACAACCATGAATGTCGGATTTTTGAAATTCACAACACAAAAGTGGAAAAGTTTCATTTAAATGAAAAATCAGTTTCTTTAACTACCACTTAGTGGTTTCACTATTCATCAAAAATTGAAGTTTTTCAGAAAATTACCAAAAATTCACCCTAAGCTATATTTGATATTCCGAATTCAAAAATGAAGTATATTTTACAAAATTCAATACATATAAGTCTAATTAATTAATTTAATAATTAATTCCCGATGTCAGAGCAAATAACGTGTTTTTATGAAACAATAAGTATCAAAAGATTGACACCAGTTTAAGTCAAATTTCAAAGTGAAATTGATTCCAATGACCACCATTGGATTAAATGGTAAAAATATATTCTAATTTCACTTCAAAACAAATTCAAAAGATAATCTAATCATATAAATAAATTATATTAAAAATCAGTTTTGATGTAAAATGCAGTATTTTTCACTATTCATTTAAAAATGAACATTGTCAGAAAAATAACAAAAATTCACACAAAGTAAATTTTGATGTCCCAATCATAACGAATAAGTTTATTTTGACAAAAATAGTTTATAAAATTGTCAAAAGATAGATTAAAAAAGGGTTTTCCATCATAAGGAAGTAAAACAATCTTTTAAGAATATTAGTGTATTCCATGCATAAGATTGTATTTATTTTCATCTTAAGCCTCTAAAACACTATCTTAATCATTAATAGACATAGATAAAAATATCTATTATTCATTACTTACTTGGGATGTTACATCCTTCCCCCCTTTAGAAAATTGCGTCCCCGCAATTTATTTACTTATCAAATAAATGGGGGTACTTATCCCTCATTGCATTTTCAGATTCCCATGTTGCCTCTTCAATCATGTGGTTTTTCCACAAAACCTTTACCTGGTGAATCACCTTATTCCGTAACACTTGCTCCCTGTGGTCAAGAATCTGGACCGGTTGTTCCTCATAGGATAGGTTCTCTTCCAGCTGAACTACCTCTGGACTCAAAACACGAGATGGATCTGGCATACACTTTCTCAACATCGAAACGTGAAAAACATTGTGTACCTGAGATAAACTCGGAGGTAAAGCCACTCGGTATGCAACTGATCCAACTCTCTCCAGAATTTCGTATGGTCCAATGAACCTTGGACTTAGCTTTCCTTTCTTACCAAATCTCATCACACTTTTCCAAGGAGAAACCTTGAGAAAAACATGATCACCTACCTCGAAAGATAGATCCTTCCTCCGGTTATCCGCATAACTCTTCTGCCTGCTCTGAGCTGTTCTCATATGTTTCTGAATCAGCTGAACTTTTTCTGCCATCTCTTCTACCAATTCTGGTCCCATCAACTTCCTTTTACCCACTTTATCCCAGAAAGCTGGAGTTCGACACCGCTTCCCATATAATGCCTGAAATGGTTCCATCTGTATACTGGAATGGAAACTGTTATTATATGAAAATTCAACCAAAGAAAGATGTTGGTCCCAACTTCCCTGATAATCCATAGAACAAGCTCGTAGAATATCCTCCAATGTCTGAATTGTTCGTTCTGACTGCCCATCTGATTGAGGATGAAAAGCTATACTAAAATTTAATTCAGTACCCAACGACTTCTGAAGGCCTTTCCAAAAGTTAGAAGTAAACCTGGGATCACGATCCGATACAATGGAGAGAGGAACTCCATGTAACCTGAATATCTTTTTAAGATACAAACGGGAAAGTTGATCTAGGGAAAAAGTATCTCGTATAGCAAGGAAATGAGCAGATTTGGTCAAGCGATCAACAATAACCCAGATTGCATTATTACCTCGAGATGTCTTCGGTAATCCAACAACAAAGTCCATGGATATATTCTCCCATTTCCACTCTGGCACTGGTAAAGGTTGAAGCATCCCTTTCGGTAACTGCCGCTCTGCTTTAACCTGCTGACAAGTCAAACACTTCACAGTAAAATCAGCAATATCTCTTTTCATTCCATCCCACCAGTAATACTCCCGCAGATCTCTATACATCTTAGTACTGCCCGGATGAACTGAAAACAGAGAACTATGAGCTTCACATAACAACTCTCTCTTCAACTGTGAATCACAAGGCACACACAATCTCTTCCCAAATCTCAAAACACAATCACTATCAATGTTGAATTCAGGCAACTTACCTTTCTGAACCAGCTCTACCTTTTTCTGCAACTCACTGTCTTGCTTTTGTGCTTGCTTGATTCTATCTGATAGAGAATATCTCACTGATACTTGAAACAAAACAGAAGGACTTCCTGCACCAACAACTTCTATGCCAAAGTTCATCAAATCGTTAACCAAAGGATCACGTTCCAACCGCAACATTGTTAATGAAGCATTACTTTTTCGACTCAAAGCATTCAGCCACTTTATTTGCTTTTCCCAGATGGTAATGAATTGTACAATCATAATCCTTGATTAATTCTAGCCATCTCCTTTGTCTCATGTTTAACTCTTTCTGAGTGAATATATACTTTAAACTTTTGTGATCGGTATATATTTCACACTTTACTCCATACAAATGATGCCTCCAAATTTTTAAAGCAAAAACAACAGCAGCTAATTCCAAATCATGTGTAGGGTAATTTACCTCATGAGTTTTTAACTGTCGTGAAGCATAAGCAATTACCTGATCATTCTGCATTAGGACGCAACCAAGTCCTTTCAATGAAGCATCACTTTATATAACAAACTCACCATTCCTGGAAGGTAGTGCCAAAACTGGAGCATTCACCAATCTTCTTTTCAATTCCTGAAAACAATCATCACATTCTTTTGTCCAGATAAACTTAAGACCCTTCTGAGTTAGCTTAGTCATTGGACTAGATAACCGTGAAAAATTTCTAACAAACCTTCGGTAATAGCCCGCCAAACCAAGGAAGCTACGAATCTCGGTTACATTTGTGGGTCTTGGCCATTTTCCCACAACTTTTGTTTTTGCAGGATCAACAGTTATTCCATCTTTAGAAACAATGTGACCAAGGAAAGAAATTTGTTGCAACCAAAACTCACACTTTCTGAATTTCCCATACAATTTCTTTTCTTTTATGGTTTGTAAGATAACCCTTAAATGTCTTTCATGCTCCTCTTTACTTTTAGAAAACACCAAAATATCATCAATGAAAACCACCACAAACTTATCCAAGAACTCATGGAAAATTCTAATCATTAAGTCCATGTATACAGCAGGTGCATTGGTTAGCCCAAAAGGCATTACTACAAATTCATAATGGCCATATCTCGTACGGAACGCGGTCTTCGGAATATCTTCCTCCTTTACCTTCAGCTGATGGTACCCCGATCTCAGGTCAATCTTTGAAAAAAAACTGAGCTCCCTGGAGCTGATCAAAAAAATCATCGATATGAGGCAAAGGATATTTGTTCTTAACAGTGATGTTATTCAAGGCTCTATAATCAATGCAAAGTCTCATAGAACCATCTTTCTTTTTAACAAATAAAACAGGAGCACCCCATGGTGATGTGCTAGGTCTAATGAAACCTTTCTCTAATAAATCTTGCAATTGTTCCTTCAACTCTAAAAGTTCAATTTGTTCCATTCGATAAGGGGGTTTTGAAATTGGCTTAGCATCAGGAACTAAGACAACAGTAAACTCAACTTCCCGATCTGGTTTTATTCCAGG
The DNA here is from genome assembly GCA_963277665.1 of Viscum album. Classification (NCBI taxonomy): domain Eukaryota; kingdom Viridiplantae; phylum Streptophyta; class Magnoliopsida; order Santalales; family Viscaceae; genus Viscum; species Viscum album. Next base: position 507,801,260 of record OY728141.1, on the reverse strand, counting down.
AAACTCATCAGGAAAAACATCAGGATAATCATTTACCACTGGCACATAATTAATCTGAACAGTTCCTTTATTTTCAATGACGTGTGCAAGGTAACATTCATTTCCATCTTTTACAAGTTTCTCGGCCTCTTGATATGTTATCAAAAGTAAGGGTTCATTCTTGTAAACAAACTGAATGTATTTCTGAAAAAAAAAACTTCTTTAGCTCTACAGTCAATCTTAGCATGGTAAATAGAGAGCCAATCCATACCCAGGATAACATCAAACTCTACTAGAGGTAGAACAATAAGGTCTGCAAGTATGTTCTTTCCACAGATAAGGATAGGAAGATTCTTATAAATTCTTTTTGCCTCAACATTCCCCCAGGTGTTTTTACCAAAAGTTCAGGAGTCATTTCTTGAGATGGTATTCCCATTTTACTAGAAAAGGTTTCAGAGATGAAAGAATGCGTAGACCCCGAATCAAACAACACACTGGCATAATCTGAAAAAACAAACAATGTAACTGATACAACTTCATTTGATGGCCCGACATCTGCTGAAGTAGTTGCAAAGGATTTCACCACCCCTTTCTGCTTGTAGTCTAACTGCTTCCCATCACTCAAGCTCTTTGTCGGACACTCGTTTTCATAGTGACCCATCCCATTGCACTTATAACACTTCACTAACTATAAATATAATTTGTTCTTACCTTCACCTTGATCCTTTTCAGTGCAATCACGAGCCTTATGTCCCATCTTCCCACATTTATAGCACTTTACAGAGTTCAGAAGACATTCCCCAGCATGCCTTTTGCCACATTTATCACAAACTGGAAACTTAGTTCTCTTACCATCAGCCTTTTTTGAAGAATTCTTACCTTTCTCCTGCCACCTCGGTCTCTTCTTCTGCTGGTTGTTATAGAACACTTGGTCATCGACAAACTCCATTTCCACCTTCTCAGCACATTGAACAAGCTTTTCATAACTTTTAAACTCACGAGAAGCTAATGCCCTTCGATATTTTGGCTTTAATCCTGAGTAAAAACGATTGATTTTACTATCAAGGTCTCAGATAAAATTTGGAGCATACCTTGCTAATCGAGTGAACCTTTCTTCATAGGTAGCCACTGAGTCTTCCTCTTGCCTCAATTCCAAGAATTGTTTTTCCATCCTAAGTCGAACAGCCTTAGGAAAATACTTCTCAAGAAACATACCTTTGAATTCATCCCAGTCAAGAGCATCAATCTCATCGGCATCCCTGATATTTTTAACCATAGACCACCACTGATATGCTTCACCCTCCAAACGGTAAATAGCAAGACTAACCTTTTGATTGTCTGAAAACCCCATGACATCAAAAATCTTCTCTAGTGATTTAATCCACCCTTCAGCTAGCACAGGGTCAGATTATCCTCTGAATGATGGTGGATGTTGCCTCATGAAATGTTCCACCACTGACATGTTCCTCTGCGGTTGATCTGGCAGATCTCGTGCATGGATACCACCACCATTTATCGCTTGAGTTAACTGCGCCATTACTACAACAAACTGTTCAGTTCTAATTCCGACCATCTCAGGATGCTGATTCAAAAGGTTATTTCCTTCTGTATGCCTTCCTAGCACTGCTTCCCTGTTTCCTCTGCGGAAAACCATTCTGAACAAACATGTCTTAGATGAAGCAACATGGTAATCTTTAAATGCTATATCATTTCAAAAAAAAAATTGGATAATCATTTAGTAGAATTATAACTCCTAAAGTTATCTAAACCAACCTTTGATACCAACTATAAGGCCCCAGCCTTAAACCATACTTAAATCTTGAGTTATTACAAGATTACACATTGAGGATCTTTTCAGGTTTAGAGTTTTATAGAATTAGATCATAAAACTTGCATTACATTCCACATATAAACAAAGTGGTTACATAAAGATAGTATTCTTCATTCCCATCAAAGGAAACATATTTAAAATAAAACATGGATTCATTCATGACACTTCCTTGACACTATCATCATATCATGTACCTTTCCCTTGACCTGTGAAAACATTTCAAAAAAAAAACTTGGGATGAGAATAAAAAGCTCAGTATGGGTTATAAAAATATGGATAGGAAACATGGGTACATATGTACATAAGGATGAGATCATACTTTACCCATAAAACATAAGCACTTTAACATACCTCATCAAATCATGAATAAATCATAGAAATCATAAGACATAAAGGTAACTTGAGGCATTCATAACATTCTTACGTAGGGAGTAACCCTCTTGGTTACATTTGGAATACCCATCACAAAATATTCCCTAAAATATCTTTGGAGAAACCTTAACGTTTCACTCCTTCACGTTACCCAATGCATTGGAGAGCTATATCGGGCTCACCCGCCCTTAGTTTATCACGAAACCACCCGTCTTCATAATAATGCCCAAGAACCATAACATAATCATATCACATAAAACATGCATAAAGGAAACATAACATTTCCACATTTCAATCATGAGATATCAATACAACACATTTATATAATAAAAACATTATGAAAACCATTTTCAATACCAAAGTTAAAGAAAAGTAAAACATGGTATTTATTTTTCTTTTAAAAAGAAGGTATGGCTTGTAGAGGAAGCCGAAACTCAAATAACAGTCACGACGACGGAGAAGTCGTTGTCGCTGCATACGTACGACAAAAACATTCCCTTTTGTCATTTAGTAAACTCTTCGTATAAAAATAATTCCTTTTGAATAAACGTAAAAGTCAAAGGGGTTTATACACCGTATAAAAGAAAGTTGTGTATAAAATAAAATATTCCTCAATGAAAGGAGATTGAGACGAAGTCCCATACCTCGTATCCGACTTGACCCGACCGTTCATTAATCTACTGAATAATAAACTTGAGTTAATCTCTACTTGCTTAAGAATCTTTTTCAAGTTCATTATTCCTTTTATACCATGTTATGAACATCATGTAATCATTTAAGTTAATAATGTTCATTTTGTCGGTATTTGGTTCTTAAGTCAAAAATAGACTTCTTACACTTACATGTTGTTAATTTGGTCAAAGGTTCATTATATCCAGAATGATATTAATGATTTGGATAACATATATATCATATATATTCATTATATACATGTATTTATAATATTACATCACATTTAGAGGTAAGAAATGAAATGCACCGTTCATGGAGACGGTAAGCCGTACGTACGCATGAACGCTACTTCCATTTCTATTTCGTATTTTGTGGAATGGAATCATAATTATATAAGAGTATATTATAATTCCAGTATAATAACATATATAATATCATTAACTTTATCCTTTACACATCCCACATATGGTATTAACGAATCAAATCACTTTCAGGGGGCGGTAGTCCGCACTTCCTAAAATGAAGATATCGTGTTTACCCATAATGGAAACCATAAAGGTATGCCCAAAATGAAAAAAACAGAAGCTTAAGGAAAACATAAACATATTATATATCATATATAAAAATAGTGACATCATAATGGCCACCTTTGAAGGTGTTAAATGAGTATTGAACAATCATCGTTTCGGGAGGCAGAATTTCGCCATCCACGGAAACCGTATGTTCTTTAACCATTTGACGTAGTTGTGTGAGAGTGTAGCTCAAATAAATATTATAACAACATCCTAGTATATTTATTATACTGGTGTTGTTACAAAATAAGTAAATAAAAAGAATTTAGGGGGTTGGAGAAGCAAAATAAAACAAATGAACATGAGAGAATGAATTACATTTAAAAGTGTAACTCCTTTTTATTTGATCCTAAAGGATTCCTTTGAAAGGATTCTGCCCGAAGGGAATCATCTAAGATGAGGATAGGGATGTGGAGAGAGTAAATGGGAAGGGTTTGGCCGAGCCAAAGGCTTGAAGAGTGTGTGAAATGAGGTAGAGGTGGGGGCCTTTTATAAGAGGAGAGGAGGGGCACTTTTGGAAAGTAAAGAAATATTACTTTATTTGAAAATGTGTTTCGGTTTTAAAAGGTCCCAAATTGATATAATTCGTGGATAAGGTGATAAGGGTTCGAAAGCCACTCATCCAATTGGTTTTGGACATGTGTAGATTTTAGATTTTTCATTATCTTTCCATTTTATTTAAATCGTTAAATAATGAGGTCATCACCACATCATCATGATGTAATAAATAATTTAATTTATTTAAAGTCTAAATATTATAAAAAAAATACTATGATGTAGGAAATCTTTTTATATTTCCAATGACTATTTATAATCAAAAATCTGATCTTTATAACCCCATGTAAAAATTGTTTTTGTAAAACATCTCTTGTTTGTGTCATTTTTACTTTAACATTTAATAAAAAGTTATTTATGTCATTTCCCAACCAAAGTGTCTGCATGGGGTCCCCAAGTTGACCCATGGCTTGTCTTGGTCGTCCATGACACAACCAATAAGGTTGGAACATGTGTCTAGGTCATTTCATATTATTAAAGCATTATTTATACCTTAAACGACCCTAATTACCACTAATCGCGATTAAAAACACAATAAGTTACTATTCACCAAAAAATTATTTTAATCCCATTGTACCACATTTTACTTCTTAATGACAACCATGAATGTCTGATTTTTGAAATTCACAACAAAAAAGTGGCAAAGTTTCATTTAAACGAAAAATCAGTTTCTTTAACTACCACTTAGTGGTTTCACTATTCATCAAAAATTGAAGTTTTTCAGAAAATTACCAAAAATTCACCCTAAGCTATATTTGATATTTCGAATTCAAAAATGAAGTATATTTTACAAAATTCAATACATATAAGTCAAATTAATTAATTTAATAATTAATTCCCACTGTCAGAGCAAATAGCGTGTTTTTATGAAACAATAAGTATCAAAAGATTGACACCAGTTTAAGTCCAATTTCAAAGTGAAATTGATTCCAATGACCACCATTGGATTAAATGGTAAAAATATATTCTAATTTCACTTAAAAACCAATTCAAAAGATAATCTAATCATATAAATAAATTAGATTAAAAAGCAGTTTTGATGTAAAATGTAGTATTTTTCACTATTCATTTAAAAATGAACATTGTCAGAAAAATACCAAAAATTCACACAAAGTAAATTTTGATGTCCCAATCATAACGAATAAGTTTATTTTGACAAACATAGTTTATAAAATTGTCAAAAGATAGATTTAAAAAGGGTTTTCCATCATAAGGAAGTAAAACAATCTTTTAAGAATATTAGTGTATTCCATGCATAAGATTGTATTTATTTTCATCTTAAGCCTCTAAAACACTATCTTAATAATTAATAGACATAGATAAAAATATCTATTATTCATTACTTACTTGGGATGTTACATAAAAATTAAGATGAAATCCCGTTACATTGTGTCTGGACTCTAATTGTACTGATTCAAACCTCTTATATAATAAATATAATTTTATTATAAATCTATCAAAACAATATATTATTATATATAATACCAAATATAGTTTTATTATGACTTTATATTACCCTCTTATTAACATTTAGAAGTTAAGGTTTCACTTCAGGTAATATTCACTTTGTTTTTTTGCATGTATCTTAAATTTTTGTATCTTTCTTATTTATACATATATATTGATTTCCACTATGTAAAAAAATGATATATATATCATTTATATTAAGTATTTTTGTATTATAATAATCTATATAATATAGAGGTATGAAAATTGAAGACATCGTTCATGGGGACAGTAGGCCATATGTGCGAATAAATGATGTTTCCGTTTTATTGTCATACTAAAAGAAAGAATGAAAATTAAATATATGTATATATGTATATAATAACATTAAATTATAATTATTATATCAGATATATCATATAAGTTCACTAAACACATCATTAATACATTCATTGTAGTGCATGAACGAGTCACATCGCTTTGAGGGGGCGGTAGTCCCCACTTTCTCAAACGAAATTATCGTATTTACACAAGATACAAAGCAGAAAGGTATGTTATAAATAATAATTAATGATGCATAAATAAATTTTAAATATCATATATGTCATATATAAATATATTTTCCATCATAATGTCCACCATGAGATAGTGCAATGAAAAAATGAATAATAATTGTTTCGTGAGGCGGTAGTTCGCCATACATGTAAATTGTATGTTCATTGCCCATTCGAAGGAAGTGGGTGTAAGTGTTGGTAGAATAAAAATCTTAAAAAATTAAAATTATATTTATGATACTTTAAAAAAAAATAATTTGATTAGAATATTTGAGGGAGTGGATAATGGAAAATAAAAGGATGGAGCTTGAGGAGGGATATTACCTCTTCTTTGGGTAACTCCTATTAGTTTTCACTAAAGGGATTACTTGGATTTCTTTCTTCAAAAAAAAAAGTATTAAAGTACTAAGGGAGGGATTTTGGGAAGTGTGTTGGGTAGAAATTGGTTGAAACAAAGAGGTTTGAGAGGTTTTAAAAAGAGGGATAGGCGATGGACTTTAATTGGCAGGGGAGGGGACAAACTTTACATTTTTGAAAGCAAGTTAGGTGTACCCATGTTTCCACCTAAGAAAAGTCATACCCAACCAAAAAAACTAAATAATGGAAGTTATATTGAAAAAATATGTCTGGAAAGTGGGTTTCTAATAATTGTCATTGTCATTTATGCCCTTAATTTTAAGGTTTAGTCCCTTATTAAGCTTAATTTTTCCTTAATCGATGTAATTAATTTTAATTACTTTCACTAATATTTTTGGTCAAAAACTAAATAGATGATATTAAATATCATAAATATTAATTATTAAAAATATGGAATCCATTTTTAAAAATTCCAAAAATATAATTGGAATAAATTAGTATAAATTTAATCCTGCAGGCGAGACTACAAAGCGTGTTCTTAAAGTAAAAACGTCTAAATTTTTGTTATGTTTTTATAATCAATTTCAAAGTGAAATTGGGTAAAATAAAATATATTGGATTAATTGATAAAAATATGATCTAATTAAAAATTAAAACCCATTTTAAATTTAATTTACCATTATTAATAAAATAGATGAAAAAGAAGTTTTGAATTAAATTTTAGTATTTTTCATTATTCATTAAAAAATGGAACTTCACAGAAAAATACAAAAAATTTACCCTAATCTAATTTTTATGTTTTTATTCTAAAATTTATGTTTATTTGGACAAATATAATCCATAAAAGTTCCAACAAATGAATTTAAAATAGGTTATCCTTTAAAAGGTGATGAAAATGCCTTAAAAAATATATATTATTTTATGCATATAATTGGGTTTGTTTTTATCTTAAGCCTACAAAATCTAATGGATGAATATAAAAAATATATGATTAAATTCTTAACATATGTATATCACATTAATATTACTTGGTCATTGTAATTAATTTAATTTATTAAGGTAAAATAACTATGTGGGCATAAAAATAATAACATTTTCCTTTATATTTAATCGATTTTTATATTCATTTATAATTCATTGGTAACCAATGAATTTATTTTATATTTGTGTAAACCATAGATTTTCATAAGTTAGTTAAAACTATTCATAACTAAAAATTTAATGCCAAGGATATATTAAATAATATATTAATAATATATCGTTATCATCATTCCGTCTTGCGTGTTAAACAAGACATTGAGGAAAGTCATTGTTGCATGTAACACAAGCAATCCTTAATGTTCAGTGAATATAAATATAAAATATATGTTTTTAATAGTGGAATATTAAGTTTTTTTCATTAAACCCATTCCAAACATAGTGCTTTCAAATAAGATAAACAATTTTCATTGTTGCATAGAATGAAAAAGATTAAAAAGATTAAATTATTTAGATAAAACCATTCACAAAATCTCGGGGAATTACAAATTAGATGTAAATAATTTGATTTAATATAAATAAAACAATAATTTTTTACATTTTAAATCAAATTTAAGTAATACTATGGGTAATTAATTTATTAAAAATAAATTTTTATTTTCTAAAAATCCGTATATTATTTTATTCACTGAAAAATTAATATTTTTGAAACAAATCAATGTAATTTAATATCTATATAAAGAATTTTAAAATTAATTATTTTTTTTAAATAATTTTTCAAAAATTGGTGAAAATAAATTTTAAATTATGTGTTCCAAGGGCAACTAAACTGCCTTTTTGAAAAAATACAATTTTTCCAAATAAATATATTTCCCTTTAAAATAGTTCTTATATTATTCATAATAATTTGATGACCATTTAATTTATTTTATAAATGTGTAAAAATTTTAATTTTCATAATTTCTTTATTCGTATTCATTTCCACTAAATTAATTTCTAGGACATAATCATCATGATTAAATAATAATATTTTAATATAGTAATGTGTTTAGTTTAAACTCATTGTTTTGTATATCACAAGATATCAAATAGATTAAATGTTTTAAATGATATAATTTAAAGTCTTAGGGTGTCATAATCTTTACCCCTTAAATAATTAATCCCATAAAATTTCATATTATAGACTGAGGTGAAAGTAAGCGTACTTATGCATCATCACCTTTTCTGGTTCCCATGTGTCTTCTTCAAACTTATGGTCTCGCCACATCACTTTGACCAGGTGAGTTGTATTTTCTTGTATATCATTATCTCTATGATAAAATATCTTCACTATATTCTCATCATATTGAAAGGTCTTTCTCCAATGGTACCACCTATTGATTCATTTTATGTTATGGGTTTGATATTCACTTGTTCAAGAGTGATACATGGATCACATCAGGAATTTGAGAAAGGTTTGGTGGGAGTGCTTGTTGGTAGGAAACCACAATGATGTCATTAAGGATCTTATAGGGCCTGATGTGTCTAGGACTATGATTCCTATTTTACCAAACCTTATGAATTTATTCCATGTTTAAATATGGAGGAACACTTTATCTCAGACCTCATACTATAGGTCTCATTGATGATTGTTTTCATAACTCTATGATCGAATTTGACCAATGTTTATATAACGCCAAATGGTTTGGACCTTATATGTTATCTCTTGGAGAAGATCTAGTCCCATTAGCTTATTTTCTATAACTTTATCCTACCATGTTGGACTCTAATAATGCTTCCCATGAAGAGACTTATAAGGTTCCATTTAAATTCTATAATTGAAAATTTTGTAATATGAGAACTCTAATATCAGAAGGTGCTGATCCCAACAGCCTTAGAAATCCATTGAATAAGATGTTAGTGTGACCTCTATATTTTGGATGGTTCTTTCTGATTGACCATATGTATGAGGGTGATAAACAGTACTGAAACCATTTTCTATATCCAATTCTTTATAAAGGATTCTCAAAAACCTTTTGGTAAACCTCAGATCTCAAACAGATACAATAAAGAGTGGAAGTCCATGAAATCTTACCAATAACCATATGTATATCTTATAAAGTTTTTCAAGATAGAAATATTCCTTGATATCAATGAAATATTTTGACTTTTTAAGGTGATCGACTACCTCCCAGATGATGTTATTTTCTTCCGGTGTCCAGGGGAGTCCTACAAAGAAATCTATGGTTATGTGTTTCCATTTGCATACTGGTTTGGGAAATAGTTGTATTGTACCCTTAGAACTATTTCATCTAGTTTTTATATTTTTTTTCATTCCATGTATTTAGAAACAAATTATTTAATATCCCTCTTCATGTTATCCCACTAGAAGTTTTATTTTGATATATATACATCCTAGATTGAATGAGTAGAGAATGATGAGATATATGAATCATTCAGAAGATCCATATTCATATCTAGTTTATATGGGACACATATTTAGGTTCCAAACCAATTAAACACATATTTATCAAGGTTTAACTCCATAATATTCACTACCTTTTTTTTGTAGAACCTCACACCCTTCCTAGGCCTTTTTGACCATTTCAAGAATGGATGGTTGAGCATGAATTTTAGGAAAGTAGGATGAAGATCCTTTTATTATTACCTTTTCCATTATTTGTGTATCTAGGAATATTAGTTCCTTCTTAATTATCAACATGGAATAAATAAAAAAGGTCCTTTCTACTTAGAGCTTCTTCCACTTTATTCACTTTCCCATGATGGTAATGGATTGAGTAGTCATAATCCATTGATCATTTCTTACCATTCTCACTAGTTCATGTTAATATTGAACTATGTAAATATATATTTGAGGATATTTTAATATATCTAAATTTGGAACTTCTCCCCATATAGAAAATTTCATTAGATCTTAAGTGCAAGGAAAACTTCAACAAGATCCATGTCATGTGTGGGGCTGTTCTGCTTATGAACATTTAACTACCATATGCAATATTCTATCACTTTATCATTTTTCATTAGTACACATCTTAAACCCTTATTTTAATCATCTTTTTAAACCATATATTGTTACCCACTTGAGTTAATTATTTGTATTGGTGTAGTGAGGAGCTTCTTTTTCAACTCCATATGATTACTTCACAGTCACTGGTCCAGAAAAATTATACTCCCATTCTTGTTATCTTGGTTGGTGTTTTTTTAGTTGAAAAATATTTTTCACAAATTTTTGGTAATACCATATTAATATAAGGAAATTATGAATCTTTATTAATGATGATGGTGTAATCCACTACTTTATTTTCTTTTTCTTACAAGGGTCCATAGATTTCTCTTTTTTAGTGATAATATACCCTAATAATGATACTTCTTTCATCCAAAACCCACATTTATTATACTTATCATATAGATTATACTTTATCAAATCCTTTAGAATAGTATTTAAAGACTCGTCATCCCCCCTTTATTTTGGAGTAAATAAGAATATTATATTTAAATATTCCCATAAATTTGTCTAGGTAATATATAAAGACTTTACGCATCATGTCCATAAAGACTGTTGGAGTATTAGTGAGTTTTAAAGGAATCCATATGAACTCATGGTGTCCATACCATGTTTTAAAGGTATGTTTTATAATATCATTTTTATTCACACTTAATTTGTGACATCCCGACCAAAGGTCCACCTTTAAAAAATACTGAGCTCTACTTAGTCTATAGAACAAGTCATCTAACTATGTAAGGGGATACATTTTCATTATCTTTATTCTGTTGAGTTCATAATACTCAACACAGAGGCATATTAAACCATCCTTATTCATGATGAAGAGGACCATCACACCCCATGATGATGAACTTAGGCATCTAATACCCTTATTTGTAATTTCCTGTAACTACTTCGATAGTTCTTCTAAATAAATGGTGGATATTCTATAAGGACTCATCGATATGGATAGAGATCTTGGTATAATATTTATTGATAACTCAAATCTAGATTAGTAAGAAGACTAGGAAACTCTTGAGGGAGTACTTTTGTATAACCCCTCGCAATGGGAATGTATTCAATAATGATTCTATCCTTTACCTCAACAATTTAGATATATATGCTTTCTCACAAGGCAATAATATACATGACTGAGAAAAATATTTTATAGGATATTTATCTTATTCCTCAAACTAGTACAAAATTGAAGGATGACTTGTGAAATGAAAAGCTATCTCCCTATATTGAAATTTGATGTTGGATTTATATAAGGATATCAAATCCATAATAAAAATAATACAAAACTCCACTAAATTAAGTTAGGTGATATTTTTTAGAAGGTTACATCCAAATAAAATTACTAGGGAGGAGTTATATAAATGGAATGAAACCATTTATCCCTATTCAATTCTCAAAAATATCATAACCCTCATGTTTTGAGTTGGTGTTTGATCAATTCTACTAAAATTTCATGATATTATAGAATTTGTATAATTTAAATCCAAAAGTACATTCTCTGTTATTAAATGAATAACAAGAATATCTATCACCACATCATTATCAGTGGACACCTTATACATGGTGATAGAATAAGACATTTCTTACAATCGTGGAGGTTGTTTTTGATTATTTTCTCTGAAAACCATTATCTTAGGGTATTGGATTCTATAATCCTTATATTACGTGTTTCTAACAAACTATATAGAGTATAATGGAAATAAAAATTTTTATTCTCCCTATTTATTAGTGGGATTCATCATTTCCCTTAGGCATTGATTATCTTGATGCCCCTATTTTCCACAGTTGAAGCATTTTTGGTTCCTCATAGGATGTATTTGGGATTATTCTTCCAACATTTTTAACAAGTGGAATGTTGGGTTTTATTTACACTAATGGATTTATCTATTGATACCCCTAAAGAAAACACCATTTTATATTTTTTTTCTAAAATCCTATATGATAATTGAGATTCAATGATCTCTATCTCACAATTGGGGGCACAACATACAATCTCCTTATAACTATCAAAGTCTCAAATATCTAAATACTTTCATAGAATCAAATTTAAACCAATAAATAAAAGTAAACTTTAATTTTGGAGATACTAACAAAGTTATAGGTGTCTCTTTAATGACTTTTGACGTTTGGCTTATGCACCCTTTTAGAATCATCTTCCATTTGCATATGAATGAATAACTCTATCTCTATTTTATGAAAAATAGTTTGAGGATAATATTAATTGAAAAATATTTTCTTCAAGTATTCCCATTCAATAGAATTAGTATCCTCTTTGGATTTTGTGTTCTTGATCAATTTCCACCACTAATTAGCTTCTCCCACAATGCGATAAAAGAACGGAATAACATTATCTTACTTTTTTACAATGGAGGATAAAGATTATATTCTCAATAGAGTTAATATATTTTTCAATGATGTGGGGATAAAAAGATCCACTAAAGGTAGGGAAATTTTTTCTGATAAAATATTTGAATGGAACTTTATCCTTATTCGGAGGAGTTTGGTGTTTTCTATGATTCATGTTATTATTAATAAATTGAACTAGTTGAGACAATATTTCCATGATTTTCAAATATCCCACATCCATGATATTTGGAATATCATTTTGTAAATCTTCATATTACCTATTGTGTTTGTTGTTGGCACAATTTCTCTTATTTTACACCATTAATTAGAAAAAAATAGAATAAATTAACTAATAAACTTAAATAAGGGAAACTAATAAATATTGTAGGAATAACTTATAAATGATAAGTATATTCAAGATTATGAGTCTCAATTTTTCAACTGAGGTTATCTATAGTAATTTCCCTATTAGGTTTTCTAAATTAAAAATTCATCGAAGTCCTTCAAAATGGTTTAAAAAGAGTTTGTGAATTTCCATAACATATCCTCAGGGAATGTAAAACTAGGTTTATAGTAAGTATCATTTTTGTATACCAGGAAATGCTTGAGTCAAGACTAAAACACATTTTTCAATGTTATTACCCATAGGTACATCAATTCCAAAACCATGTCCACTTGTCGTATCTAGACATAGATTTAACTTCTAAAACCACTCACTCTATACTTCACCAAGATTCCAAGATATTTTTATATACATAGTCTTATACATATACTTATCCATAAGGTTATGACTAAATTTATCTCATCCTAGTTCCAAAGGTTGACTAACCGTATCCTATTATAACAACTATGGTGACCCATGCCTTTTACACATTTTATTACATGATTGGTAAACATAAATATCCATTAACACAACCCACATATCGTAAAGTCCTAGGGTATTTGTAATAATTTATTCGTATTACATTAAAGAAAAAGTAAACATGTAATATTAATTTTATTCTCCATAATGAGCTACTAATATCCTATTGAGCTCTTAAAACTGCATGGGATAACCCAAGGAATACATAAGTAAAGGGGTGATCTAAAAAGCATTGTATGGGAATAAACCTGTTAAGGAAAAAAACTTGCGACTCAAAGGTATAACATGATATCATAAAAGTGAAGGATCGTGAGTAATTTCATAGAATCATATTATAAATAAAATGGTATCATAATATCATTGAATTATATAAAATTTGTAATAAACATACAACATGACATAAACATGAGTCAAAGATAACATACTATACAATATCACATTGTAAAAAAAGTCCCATAATGGATTATGTTTAATCCCTAATCCCATACAAGGCACATGATGAGACTAAATATTACCCCAATTAACTGGATAAATTTCTAGGCTCACCCATCATAACATGTTCATGATACATCTATGTCACATAAATGAATCAATCATAAGTCATAACATAAGAATTACCTATGGAATGAAAATGGGATGCATACATAATGTAGGAATTTGGAACATGATCATAAGTCACGTATTTCCCAATAAAAGGTTATAAGAATAAGATAGGTATATATTTAAGAGACATATATATAGAATTTAGAATCATTCTATAATATTAATAAAGAGATAAAGTTATTTAGAGAGAGAATGTTCATAACTTGACAGTAAGGGTTGTTTAGAGAGATCCCTTACCTCGAGACCAATTAGTCACATGCATTATTTTTATTAAAAAATAATAATCTTATTTTAATTATATAGTGTATTAAAAACCATTTCATGTTTATTATTCATGTTATTTTATTTTTCATCATGTTATATTCACTTAAACAATTAATTTCACATGAAACACATTAATAATAAACAACTCATATGTCCAAAATAAATTTGGTTTGTTTACTAATGTTAATGTGATTATCATTTAATCATATAAATAATGTTAATAATTGAATAACTATTATTTTGATACCTAAATTATACTTTTTTAACCAACCCTAAAATATAGTTATGAAAAATGAATGCGTTACAATCATGGAGACGATAGATCATACATATCCCTGAGTAATGCTTCCTTTTTTCAAAGATAAGGATTGAAAGAAGTTATGTGAAATTTTATATTTATTGTATGATCACTATATAAAAAATATAATATTATTTATTAAATATAATTACACATTTCAGCAATGTGATGCGGTAAAAACAATGAATCACATCGCTTTGTAAGACGATAATCATCCATAAACACAAATGAAATTATAACTTATTTAATGGATGGTATATTAAGAAATAAGATTTTATATTTATTTTAATGAATGATTAATATGTAATTAAGATAAAATATAAAACAAAAAATAATCCTTATTGCATTCCATGTAATGCATATGTGAGAAATGAATCACATCACTTCAAAAGGCGGTAGTCCAACGTATACGTGAGTGGCATTATCATATTCTCAATAGAATGTAAAGTAAGAAGGTTTATGTGATATATAATTAAAAAATAATAATATTAAAAATATAATATATGAATATTAAATATATCATCTTATACAACCGTGAGAATTATTTGTGGAAAATGAATTATGCTGGTTCGTGAGGAGGTAGTCCACCATACACACGATTGATGATTTCATTTCCCATTTGAGGTAGGAGGAGTTGGTTGTAGGTCGTTAACATACCAACAAATATATATATAATATTATTTGGATATTATATAACCGTGTTTTAATCATATTTTATGGTGGTGGAAGAAGAAATAAAATATAATTCTCAGTTAAATATGTTGCATCATCTCCATATAACATCCATAGGTTAGCATCAAAATTATTTATCGAAGGCATTTATGATAAAAAAGGGATTATTAGATTATGTGAGGAAGGTAAAGAAGTTATTTGGTTAAGCATTGTCTAAAATAATGCATATTAGATGTATGAAAATGAGGGGTGATGTGTTGGCCTTTTATAAGTGGGGGAGAGGACACATATGAATTTTTTTAAGAATGAATTCCACCGACATTTTTATGAATCCAAAAGGATAAAAAATGGAACATTTTAGAACATTAGAAGATATAAGGTCAAAATGTAACTATAAAATAGTAAACTAAAATGTTTTTGGTCCTTTTTAACTCGTATCTTTTTAGTTTAACCCCAGGTAAACCCATTTTTACCTTAATCGTGTTAAATACATTTTAATAATTTCACTATTTATTATGATAAAAATTTAAACTGAACATATTATATAATATAAATTATGATAATTATAAATATTTAATCTATTTTTTTAAATAATATTTATAGAAGTGTCAGAATTTAATTGTAAATTACGCTCGCGAACGTGTTGAAAAACCAAGTTTCCAAAAAATACATTTTTAAGGAAAATATGATCTCATATTTACTATATGATAAGTAATCACAATTAAATGAAGATAAATTCATATTTATATATTTATAATATATAAAATTAATTTTAACTATTCATAATTATATATTATTATAATTATTTAAAATGGAGAAACATTATTATCTTTAAAATAGTATTCCAAAAAAGCATTTTAAACCCTAAAAGTAAACTTATAATAAAATCTAGTATAAAGAAGATTTAAATGTAATTAATTGAATTTAATATAACTAAAATAATACATATTTCAATTTAAAATAAAATAAAAAAATAATAATGGGACTAAAGTTATTAAAAATAAATGACAATTTTAAAAAAATAAATATTTTCAGTACTCAATGAAAAATTAATGTTTTTTTGAAAAAACACAAAATTTCAACAAAAGTTAATATCTATATTCATCATAAACAATAGATATTATTTTGTAAAATAAATTTTGGAAAATTGGTAAAACTTAATATTAAATTATTTGTGTAAAGCATGACTAAACCACCTTTTAGAAAAAATATTTAAAAAAAAAACATTTATGTTTCTTTCAGATGATTGTTATTTTTTATTATAAGTAGATAAAGATTGAATTTATTTCATACATGTGTAAACCATATAATTTTATAATTTATTTAGTCCAATTCATACCTTCCAACTTAATGATTAACTCATAATGGTCATGTTTAAATAACAATATATCAATAGAGTATCATGTTTCGTTTAAAGCTGGTGTTGTGTGAATCAAAAACTACCAAATAGATTGTATTTTTTTGAAAAGAAAATATATCATAAAGTAAAAAGGTGTTACATTAGATGTTTTTTCTAGGTATCTTTTCATAGATGATGTTCTATAACTTTGTGGAGATGGTGTCGGCGTATGGGTGAGAGGCTTAGTGCAGAAACTATTTAGGTAGCCCCTAGTAATATTCATTATACAGGGAGATGACACCATATATGTATTTTAATATGATTAACCCTCCCATTTAATGAGGGATCACTATTTCTATACTATGGGTTTATGTCCTCCATCCATGAATTGAATTAGTTCTCCCTTTTTCTCGAAAATATGAGAGTCCCCAAATAATGAAAGTGGGGTTAGTAAACTAACCATTTGATGGGGGTGTGTATCCTCCACCTGTAGAGTTTGGTGATTTTATATGGGATATTTTATTTGAACTTCTTATATTATTCTTTGTAATCACCTCAACTATTGTGTACTCCGTTATGAGGTGAAGGTCCCCAATTGGAGTTATAATGTTGTTATATGGCAGTTGGGAAGATTTGGAGACATGTTATTTCATCTCGAGACATATCAAATTGTAGGGAGACATAGTTTTCTTGAAAATACATCTCAAAATTTGGTTATTAACATTGTTATTGTGAATATTTTGATACTATGATTATATCTAGTAGCACACAAGGTATGATACTCTATAGAGATGAGTAGTGTGTTTTGGAACACCCCCAATATTGGTTATCCAGATCATATTGAATATCTAATACATTTGGGTTACTTCATAAATTACCTATTTCTTTGGTTTGATTTGACTCATTGCTTATTATTTACATTTTTTTGGGAATCCAAGTGGGTTTTTTGTAATCTTCTTTTATAGGCCTGATGACCACACTTGTTCATTTTTTGTAAAGATACATAGTTTAGATGTAGAATTAGTAATGTGAATATGGTCCATCTTATTGAAAGATATAATTTATAGAATTGTGGTAGTTCTTAATGGGGACAGTTTATTTTTAAATTCATTATGGGAATCCCTATAATAAAGAGATGTTTTACCATATGTGTATTCTATTCTATATAGTGACGTTGTATTCATTAATTTTTCTTATTATCAAGATGTTTTCCATTGTGGATTTTTCATAGATAGTTGCTAACTTTATATTAATTTTTTATATATTTAAATTATATATATATACATATAATTTTTATATTGGTTTATGTATGTTTATTGTGTATTGAGTTTCAATTTAGTTGAAAATTTATATAGGCTAAGTCCACCAAACCATATTCTTCCATCCTGGTGCTAGTCTCTAGCCCATGGTCTTATGGATGCATGTGTGGGGAAATACACTCAACATATATTATGCTTTGGCAAGGTCTTAACGTTTGGTTCATGTTAAAATTGACCCCAAAACATTAATGAGAAAAAATAAAGGTGATGTTAAATAGGAATGTTATAAACATGGTTATATAGAGTATCCAAGTATCGAAATCATCAAAAGAAATAAAAATTATAATATATGAAAGAACCATATAGAATAATAATTTACATCCAATTTATTAGAAAACATATTAGCTACCTTAATTACATCTTGATATATATTATTGTCAAGTGTTTTTATATCCTTAATGAATCAAAGACAACTTAATCATCTTGGATGGATTACTTTGGGGATAATTCCTGACATTCTCTTTATAAGATCCACCACTCACAGATAATATCTATCAATCTAGATAATATGTTATTCAAATTTTTTATGTAATATATTTTATTGATAATGAACCATAATTATACCTCCAGAGTATAATATCTACCTAGTAAATGATTTAAAAACCCTTATACAACCCTCTATAAGTGAAGAGAACACCACCATTTCCTGTAATAAAAGGTGAACCAATCATTACATAATAATAATTTAGCTTGATCCAGATTAGATTAGGTGGTATCCATATAATCACATTGGGTGAAAACATTTACACACCTACTATAAACACCATAAAATTTTAAATTTCTAAGATCAAACATTCTACTATTCATATAATCACTCTTACTATTGAATTTAAACTAAATATCTCTATATAGTCATAATATACGAACCTTGATAGAATGAATTCTATAATAAAAAGAAATAGTGATTATAGTTGTCAATAGAATGAGTATATTAGCTATGACTGCAAAAAAATAATATTAAAAAGTTGTTCACTTAGAGAATCCTCTATAATAAAATTCATGTAGGAGAAATAAAATCATTTTTTAGTATAATAATAATCTAGAAATTACGATGTATCTACCTAAAAAGAGTATTAATAATTCCACTTTTTAGTACAATATGCTTAATAGTTTTAGAGTATTTCTTATAAAATAAAGACATTGAGATAAAGGGAATATCATACTCATTATGATTATCATCTATATATAATACATTTCACAATATCTTACATAACAATAAATACACATTTAGAGTAATGAAATAGTTTTTTAACTTCATCAAACATAAAGTAACTTTCAGGTTGGTTAAAAATTTATATCTATATTAATATTTTAAATTATTTATGTAACACCCAACGATTTCATAGTACATTATCTCTTTAAATTAATTCAATATCTTGCACCACACGCAACACTGAGTTCGAGCTCACCACAACTTACTAAACTAGACATTCAAAAAGTTGTTATGAATAGTATGAACAAAATTTTAAATTTTATATACTCCATATAATTTTAACATTCATATTATGTGTTTTTTATACATGATATAAAAACAAATACAATTTTTCAAATAAAAGAAGTATTTTTCAGAAAATGTAGTTTTCCATATTTAAATGGCGAACCATTTTTAGAGAAAATATTTGAAACTTTTATGTATTAAATTTAAGGAAATTAAATTACTCTTTAGAATCAGCATATAAAAATTCAGTTTGGATAATTTTTTGGTACTTTTCTAATAACTTTTATAGTTGGATGAATAGTGAAATGAAATACTAAATTTTAATTGAAAACAACTTTTTTAATAAAAATAATTTATAGTGTTAAATTATAAATTTGAATGGTTTTAAAGTAGAATTATATTACATTTTTAACATTTAATACAATGTTCGTCATTGGAAATAATTTCACTTTTTAATTAAACATAAACACATGTCAATCTTTTGATATTTTTTACTTCCTAAGAGTCGTTTTCTAGTTTTGACAACAAGAATTAATTTTAAATTAATTAATGCAACTTATATGTTTTAAATTTAGTAAAATTTACATAATTTTAGAACTTGGAATATAAAAATTATCTGTTGGTGAATTTTGGGTATTTTTCTGAAAACATTCAAGTTTTGATGAATAGAGGAAAACACTGCATTCTAGATAAAAACCACCTTTTTCATTTCAATAATTATTTTAACTAAAACCTTATCTTAAAGTAAAAAAAGATACATAATACATATATTAGTTCAATGTAAATCATTGGAGTCATTTTATAATAATATTAGACATATAAAATTTTATTGAACTTTTTTAATGCCTTTTACCCACCTTCTAGGCACATTTGCAAATTTTAATAAAATGTAATTTTACCACTTATGTGAATTGAATCTAAAAAATCTGAGAGACACGGTTGACATTATGAAGTAAAAAGGGTTTCAATAATATGAAAATAATTTTTGTTGAATAGTAACTTTTGAATTTTATTTACCACAGTAATAAGTAAATAGGGCAATTAAAGGTAAAAATTATATTATAATTACCCTAAAACATGTCATATATCTATTGGATAAGTGTATTTAGACCAAAATAAACCTTAGGACAATATTATAGTTCTTTTTGATCCACTTAGACTAGATTATGCCATTTATTATATTTTATTTAAAGAAGGGTTAAAAGTGTTAAATTCAAATTCTAATAACTAAATCATCATTAATATAGGGTTTCACATAAGATAAATTTGACTGTAAATATTCATGAGAAATATAAAATGATTTCCTACATAATGGTATTTTATTTATATTTTTTATACATTAAATATTTAAATTTATTATGACACAATTAGGATGTATGGATTACATTATTAATGAAAGATTAAAATAATTGACATTAAAAATATTAAAATAAATTTAAATTGAGACTTTTGATGCATTAAACGAATTTTCTAGGTTAATATGACATGTTAGGGTTGATTAAATGAAATTTTTTAAGTAATCACATTGTAATGCCTTAAAAAAAACAAAATACTAAATAGTGTCAAAATTGAAATAAACGAGTTTGTAAAAAAATACTAATTTATTAAATTATATAATATACCTAGAAATATAAGGGTCCATAATAAGACTTATATAATGCTATATATGTCATTAATGAACCACTTTAGGTTCTCTTGGCATTTTATAGTAAGTTTATTAACCATGTATTATAATAATACAAAAAGAAATGGTAAAAGTCAAACTATTTAACTATGAATTAAACCTAAAAGATATGGTTAATATGGTAACCTAAACATTTCTAAAACATATTGGCTGAGAGTGTTTCTACCCATACCCTCCTTATAATAGAACTAAATCAATTTGGAGCTATTAGAAACTGAAACATATTTTTTAATAAATTAATATTTCAAGATTTTTCTAAAGTGCCCATCACCTCTCCTATAAAATGGTACTTCCCATTCTCTTAACTTAACACCTCCAAAACCATTTGTCTCTGAAAAAACATGCTCAAATCTCCTACAAATTACCCTAAATGTATCCTAGAGGCCTTAATTTGATCATAAATCCAACCTAAAGAGCCTTTTTGTTCAAATAAAAAAGAAGCACCCGAAGAAGAGGTAATTATTTTAGCACCTCTTTTAAAATTATTTTCGCCTTCCATTTAATCTTTGTTTGTGATTTACATACTAAAATAATAAATACCATACCTTATACATTCTTAGATGTTATTATAATT
Source organism: Viscum album (assembly GCA_963277665.1). NCBI lineage: Eukaryota > Viridiplantae > Streptophyta > Magnoliopsida > Santalales > Viscaceae > Viscum > Viscum album. The sequence goes on along the minus strand of OY728141.1, from coordinate 507,779,544 downwards.
AGGGTAAAACCATATTCATTATTCTATCAATCCTATGAATGACAAAGTCACTAGACGTACATACGTATGGATTACCGTCTCCATGTTGTGGTGTAGTTTGTTTTTCAACCCTACATTATTTGGATGGGTATAATAATGAGTATAACTAATTCAAATAATGACTATAAAATGTTAATTATTCTGTATATATAATATACCATCCAATTAAACATATTTTTACCATCGATTGAATGATATTGCTGCCCATACGTACGTACGACTTACCGTCTCCACAACACGATGAGATCATATTCAATGATCACCATTCATGAATTTTTATAAATACATATATCTTGATTAAGTATGAGATATATGAAATAATATTTCTACTTGAATAATATATACTTATGTAGATAAATATATGTTGTTTACTTACTTCCATACTATACGATATGAAAATAGAAACAACATTCATGCGTACGTACGGACTACCGTCTCCTTGAATGGTGTTTCCATTTCATATATATATATCTATTATAAATATTTATATTCTGAATATATATTATATATAAATCATGTATTATATTCTGTAAGTATGTAAATCATAGTCTAAGTGATATGATCAATAATAAAAAGTTAAAAGACGCAGGATAAAGAAAGTGATTATTACCTGAAATGTTACTTTAACAAGGAAATTATTATTGAATGGGAAGTATAAAGTCATTCATGAATCATGTATGATATCATAAATATAAATATGGTTCTGGTATAATTTAATAACATACTATGGTCATTATACATGATTTTAAACATACCCTCGACCACAGGAAAGTACAAGGTAAGGGTTAATTCCTCAATCTCATTATTATCTGAGATTAATTATGTGTATGTTTTTAGTGGGACACATTTATTATCCATGTCCATGTTTCATAAAATAGTATTGGAAGGGATTATTTTTAAGGGACTCTTTTACTAAAACATCATTTTAAATGGCTTAAATATTTACTCTTCTAAATCATTCTAATTAATATCCATGATTTCAAAATGGTTTTAAGGATTTATTTATATGGAAATGAATGTTTTAAAATGATAATTAGATTAAAAAGCTTCAAAGTGGTGTGGGACACATTGATTAAAAAATAACTTTTAAATGTCTTCCTTTCTAAAATGAGTGACTTTTAAATGATTTCATGAAGAAGGGATATTTATCTCAAAGAGTTTTAATGATCATTTTTAACTATGTCAACATCCTTTAATAGATATTATTCATGATTTAGATTTATTTATTGTAATACAATTTTCTATATTGTATTGAATGAGTTATGATATGTTTGACTATGGATGTTCTATTTTTATACCATTCTTGGTTTACAGTTAATGTATTTACATTTTTTATTCTAGTTTTAATATGAATATTTTTGTTATGTATCAACCTTTTCATATGAGGAATGCATTGGACTTAGTAAGTGACGGGTGGGGCCCGCTATAGCCCCTAGATGCATTGGTAGGTCTCATGAGACAAATTAGTGTCTTTGTAGAAGGCCTTTACAAAATTTTTATTTGTAGTATTTGCACGAGGCCTTGACTATGGGGTAATGATGTTCGGTATTATTTATTCCCTCGTTATGAAATTAGTTATTACATGTGATTATCTAACTTGTATAATATTTATGTTCATGTTTATATGGTAATGTTTGATTTTTTTTTTCAATATTATGTTCATGTTTATGTTTAAAATGGATATTTTTTTATTACACATCTCATCTTAAAAGTATATAGCTTCTGCTAAATTATTTACCCTTACTGAGGAAATGAGATCACACATTTCTTATGTTTATTTCCTAGTACTCTAAGAAGTTTATTATGATTTATATGCAGGGTTAAGATAGGGGAATAATGGAATTCTCAAAGGATTATTTATGTTGTGTTTTATGTTGGAATATGTAATGTAACATTCATGTATGTAATATATTTTCCAAGACTGTTAAACTGATCAGTCCTTCGGGACTTCATTCCATGTAATCATGCTAATGTTGGTATCAGAAAAAGTTTAGCAACAACTTTGGAAATAATTTAGATATACCCTGATTAGGAAACATTTCCGTAGGATAGACATTGGGGATTAGTATAGAAGAACATCCTATTTTTTGGTAATGTAGATATTATATGGGTTTTCCAAGAAATACATCTCTGTATGTATACTATAGGTGGACGTGGTTCTAGAACAAATGTACCTAGAAGTGAAAACTCTGATAAGGAGTTTCAGGATTGACCTGGGGTATCCTGGTACACGACAACGAGCCTTACTGCGCACTTGTTTTGACACTCCCAGGGGATATTCTTAGGATAATTCACATTTTCTTTACAAACCATTATGAACAATTTATGAGTAAATATGTTGGCAAAGAAACCATTTTAATGATTATGATACTAGATGTGTGAAAATATTATTTTAATTTTTAGAATATTTCTAGTTTTTGGATTATAAATTAGGATATGATCTAACCTAGTGTATATCATCATTTAGAAATGGAGCATAGTTGAAGGAAAGATAACTCTACCAATACGCATGATCCAAAGAGTAAGAAGGATCATATCTTTTATGCTCTTAAGCCAACATTTATAAGGGAAATAATCTCCCAAGTGTTCTCATCATATGAAGAAATAGTATCGTGTGTTAACAATATAAGTAATGAATTCTCTAAGTCCTATGGCTTTGAAGAGAAGAATAAAATAAGAGGATGAAAGAGAAAAAGATGGATAACAGGAAGATGGGAAAGAAGGATTTTCCCACATGTGATAACTGTGGAAAGAATCACCTTGGTAAATTCTTGAAGGGAATGAGAATTTGTTATAAGTGTAGAGAAAAAGAACACCAAGAACGTTATTGAGAGGGTTAGAAAAATGTTTCAAATGTACAATGCTTCATCTGCAAGGAGTCGGGAAACTACGTGAATCAATGTCCCAATCATAAGAGTATACCCCAAATGATGTTGTTGGATAAAAATAAAGTTATGATACTATAATATATGAAAGGGAATAATCAATGTTCTTATAATTTTATTAATTAATTTTTTAATTTGAGTATTGTATTAATTATGTACAAGTTATAAGAATTATAGAGTATATAAGGATTGTACCGCAGTTCTATTTCATTAAGGATTTAAGATTATGTGGTACCAAGAAAAGTGACTCAATAGCTGGTTAACTGTTTTGGAAAATTTATGGTTTAGAGAAAGATAAACCTTAAAATAGTCTTGATGCTTAGGTAATGATTTTGGAATAAGAGATAATTGAGTTGGATAATGTATATTAGATATTATTGACTACCTTGGAACAAATTAATGGTTTGTTAATTCCATCATTGTTGAAGATTACACCATTTATGGATTTAAAAAGTATATCCAGTATTCTATATTTTACAAAAGGAATTAGGAAGAATGAACATATTCAATATGGTTTTCTAGTAATTCATTTTATCACCATGTCTTAAGAGAATACACGATGAAGCTATTCACATGCAGGTTTTGTGACCTTCCTTATAAATTTTGTACTGTGAGTTTGGACCGAAGTATTTTGGATAAATCTAAAGGTTGGAATGGATTAATTTTGAAATTATATACTATTTTTTACGGTTAAAACACTTCTTAAGATTATTTTTTGATAGTTATAAAAAGGACAACCCGAAGGTCAGGCGACAACCTTTCGTGTCCGGTAAGACCGCGAGACTTAAACCCACAACCGAAGGGTGACAATGGTGCATCATCTACCACTGGCCTACATGATGTCCTATTTTGTATAATTTAGTTTTTTTAAAAATGGTATGAAATATTAATTATAAATTCATTATTTTTGAAACCCTATAATATTAGGTTAAATAGTATATTTTTGAGTTCTACTATCTTTTTGGAGTGAAAGATGAGTTTATGATAGAAATTATTTAATGGATGGAACTCTACTTTTCAAGTATTCATTTTTTTCTTATTATATGAATAAATTAATTCTTAAACATTAGGGAAACGAACTTAAATCCAAAAATGTGTTATTCTAATACCTTATGTTTTGTTGAACTGATGATATTTTAAATCATCATAGATTTATGACTTTGAGGTCCTCCATTTTCCATTCACTGTTCAGTTGTTTTTTATTGATATCCTTAATCACTCCCTATAAATATTTATGTTTTTCGTCCAATTATGTGTCTATAATATCCACCAATGTTCTTTTATTCAAAACCCCAATTTTTTGGTGACTTTTTCATTTCCATTTCCCTCTTATTAAGACTAAATTTTGTTAAAACTATTTTCGATGTGGGTTCTCCACAAATGAATTTTCTTTTTTCAACTATTTATTTTCTAAGAAAATTTTCAAATTTCAAGAAGACAATTTATTGAAAGAGGGTAGAATGTAACAACCAAAGATTTCATAGCACGTTATCTATTTCATGTAATTCAATAGCTTTCACCACACACAACACCAAGTTCAAGCACACCACAACTTACCAAAGTAGACATTCAGAAAGAGCTTATGAATAGTATTAACTACATTTTGAAATTTTTATACTCTATATTATTTTAAAATTAATATTATGTGTTTTTAAGACATAATATAAGAAGAAATTCCATTTTTCAGATAAAATAAATACCAGAAAGTCTTAGCCAAAGACAATGTCCCTGACCATTTATTAAAATAAAATAAAATTACACAAAGAAATCAACACAAGCCAGAAAAACAACTACATATCATAAAAATCATGCCCATCCCCATAACCATGATCCATTGCTTCATCTGAAGTAGCCGACTCCCACTCCGATCTTTCATATTGTGCCAGATTCGTAACATACTTCCTTCTTATATTTAACTTTTCCAAATATAAGAACTCCTCAGAGGACTGCATTCATTTTCCTTTGCTGATAGAGAACCTAGTAGTCATCGGCTTCAGCATAGAAGACTAATCCTTCCTCTACTTCCTTCTTGGCGGAGTAGTCCTGGATTTCTTGTTCCCCGACACATTATTCTTCCCTCCCATAACAATCTCACTATAAGAGATTCGGGTCATTCCACTAGTATTCTCCTTTTCACTATCATATAGATCCCCCCTATTTTCCAGAGATGTGCACCTCCTGGTAAACATCATTTTCTCCTCTCTCTTTCTCAAAATGACTATTAGTATCAATCATTGCTAGATATTTCATGTTTTCCACACAATGAGAAATAATAGGATCAAAAAAAGACTCCCTCTCCACTATCCCTTCCACTTATGCTATTTTGTTAGTGACGAAATCCTGCAAGACACCACCTTCAGTCACCTGGGGACCTTCCATCATCAGCGGAAGATCCTCAAACTTCAGTCTCTCAAACTGATTGCAGGTCATAACTACATTGGATCCGGGGGTACCAATATTCTGAGAACCTCGATGCTGATTTGGCCAAAGACTTTGGAGATATAGGAACCAACTGCAGATGGCATGCCCCATCCACTACAGATTGAGACACATCACCAAGGTCACCTTTCAGCCTGTCAAAAACCTGCTGCATGGATGGGTTCATAGACAACTGCATTGCATTCATACTACAAGCAGGACTCAGCACAACAACAATAAGACCCTTTCTCATCTCCCTCTCCAACTTCCCATCAGAATTATCCTTAAATAAAGCCATAGCAGAGCAAGAAGCCTCCAACCGATATCCCGTCCCAGAAGAATCTTCAGCATTGGAACACACTGCAGTTTCCATAGGAGAACTCATATCCCCATTCACATTCCCAGACCCTACCAGATCCGCCCCAATGCCTCCCTTCACAACCGCCTGAGGAAGCCTCTCATCAACACCAAGATCATGGACACCACTACACTACGTCTCCATGACCCGTGAGATAACACCCACCCTGCCACTGTGGCAAACATCCTCCAGGTGCCCAAACCGTCAACATCCTACAGATAACTCCATCCATGATTCAAAGACTACCTCCTGCATCCAGCAGAACTCTTCCCCATCAGTAATCTAGACACAACGCAAAGGAGGCTTGGAAATGTCGACATCAACATAGATCCACATAAAAATTGGGTGTGCCACAGACTCAGTCCATTAATCTGAGCATAAATACCTCCCAATCATGTTACCAATGTCACAAAGAATATAAGGATTTTTAAACAAAAGAGGAACACTAGGGAGACATACCCAAGTTGCAACCGATGAAGGATCCCGCCGCATATTAAATTTAAAGCTCCACCGGAAAAAATAAAAGGAAGATTCACCGCACCTCTGAGGAGCCATAGAACAGGTGGAAACCAAATCTCCCTTTGACCCGAAACACACCAGTACGTGTCTTCGGTCAAGAAACCCGATGACCGCTCGCTCATGAAGCTTCCTAGAATCAGATAAAAACTGGGTAAAAATTATACTGAGGGTCTATGAGGACGAAATCGAGCCACCAAGGAATATTTGCAGAAATCCTCAGCGCTATAAAGCTCTTCCCGAAGCAGAGAAACTATGCTGCCTCCCAAAAAAGATATGAGTCTTTTGGAGAAATAGAGATCCTAGGGAAGGGTAGAGAACGATTTAAAGACGGGTCATCCTCCCCAGATGCCGACAAACGCGAGACTCCCCCCTCTGCTTGGGAGGGGGTAGCAAGACCCGGTGGCATGGATCTAGGGCATCAGTGAGACAGCGAGCGCGGCGACGAGGTTCCCATTTATGATAAAAGAAATTTTTTTTTAAAAAAAAGCAGTTTTTCGCCTTTTAATGGAGAACCCTTTTTAAATAAAATATTTTACACTTATAAATTTGATGAAATTAAATTCCTCCTTAGAACTGGGACATAAAAATTTAGTTTGGATATATTTTTGGTACTTCTCTAATAACTTTCTTATTTTAATGAATTATGAAAAAATACTAATATTTAATTGAAAAAAACTTTTTAATAAAAATAATTTATAAAGTTAAATTATACATTTGAGTTGTTTTAAAGTATAATTAGATTATATTTTTACCATTTAATCCAATTTTGGTCATTGGAAGCAATTTCAATTTATAATTATACATAAACACATGTCAATATTTCGATAGTTTTTACATATTAAAAACCGGCTTTTTGGTTTTGACAACGAGAATTAATTGTAAATTAATTAATAAAACCTATATGTTGTGAATTTAGTAAAATTGACATCATTTTTGAATTTGGAATATAAAAATTATTCTTGGGTGAAATTTTGGTATTTTTCTGAAGACATTCAATTTTTAATGAATATTGAAAAACATTTCATTGTAGATAAAAATCGACTTTTTCATTTAAATAATTATTTTAATTAAAAATTTACCTTTAAGTAAAAATAGATACATAATACATATATTATTATAATGTAATTCATTGGAGTCATTTTATAATAATATTAGACATATAAAATTTTATTTTATGTTTTAACATTTTTACCCACCATTAGGCAAACTTGAAAATTTTCATGAAGCATAATTTTATCACTACTGTGAATTGAATTTCAAAAATATGAGAGACACGGTTGACATCAGTAAGTAAAATGTGGTTCAATAAGATGAGTATAATTTTTTGTTGAATTGTAACTTTTGAATTTTATTTACGGTGATTATAAGTAAATAAGGTAATTAAAGGTAAAAATGATATTATAATTACCATAACACATGTCCTAATTCCACTGTAAAAGTCTATTTCTACCAAAATAAACCTTAGGAGAAAAATATGACCATTTTTGATCTACATGGATTATATTATTACATTTTCTATATTTTTTTAAAGAAGAGTTAAAAGTGTGAAATTTAAATTTTAATAACTAAAATTTTCGTAATATATGGTTATAAATAAGATAAATTAGACTATAATTATATATTATAAATATAAAAATATTTAATACATAATGGGTTTTTATTTATAATTCTTAGACATTAAATAATTAAATTTATCTATGACACAGTGATGATGCAGTAATTAAATTATTAATGAATGATTAAAATAATTGATATTATAAATAATAAAATAAATATAAATTGGGACTTTTGATGCATTTCAATAATTTTATAGCTTAATATGACATGCTAGGAATGATTAAATGAATTGTTTTCTACGTAATCATGTTTTTATGACTTTCAGAAAAACCAAATACTAAATAGTGTCAAAATTGACATAAATGAGTTTTTAAAACAAATACTATTTTATTAGATTATATAATAATCCTAAAAATATAATATTAAAAAAAGACTTATATAATGATAGATATGTCATTAATTAAAATCTTTAGGTTATGTTGGAATTTTATAGTTAGTTTATTCACCATTTTTTATAATAATACAACAAGACATAGTAAATGTTAAACTATTTAACTAATGGTTAAACCTAAAAGATAATGTTAATATGGTGACCTAAACTTGTCTAAGACCTATTTTATGAAAGGATAGAGACCCATACCTAACTTATCCTCGAAATAAATTAATTTGGAACTATTAGAAAAAGAAAATTATTTTATAATAAATTAATAATTCAAGCTTTTCCTAATGTTCCCCTCACCTCTCTTATAAAAGTATACTTTCCTTTTTTTTAATTTCACAACTCCAAAGCCATCTCACTCAGCCAAACCCTGCTCCAATCTCCTTCAAACTACCCCAAATTTGTCATAGAGGCCTTAAATTGATCATAAATCCAACCTAAGGATCCCTTTTGTTCAAATCAAAAGGAAGCACCAAAAGAGGAGGTAATTATTTCATCACCTCTTTTATTGTTCTTTTCTTCTTCCGATTACTCTTTCTTTGTTATTTCCATAATAAAATAATAACTCCCACAACTAATACATACATATATGTTATTATAAATATGTTAAAAACATATTCATTATTCTATCCATCCTATGAATGACAATGTCACTATACGTGCGTACGTATAACTTACCGTCTCCACATCGTGGTGTAGTTTGTTATCCCACACTACATTATGTAGATGGGTATAATAATGAATATAATTAATTTAAATAATGAATATAACATGGTAATTATTCTTTACATATAATATAACAAACAATTAAACACCTTTTTACCATCGATAGTATGATATTTGTGTTCCTGCGTACGTATGACTTACCGTCTCCACGATGGGATGCGATTCATCTTCAACGATCACCATTCAATTTTTTTTTAAAATATATATATTGATTAAGTATTAGATATATGAAATAATATTTCTACTATAATAATATATATTTATGTAGATAACTATATGTTGTTTACATACTTTCATACTATACGATAAGAAAATAGAAACAACGTTCATGTGTATGTACGAACAACTGTCTCCATGAACGATGTTTCCATTTCATATATCTATCTTTTATAAATATTTATATTCTCAATATATATGATATATAAATCATTTTTCATATTCTATAGGTATTTAAATCATGATCTATGTGATATGATCAAGAATAACATGTTAAAATAAGTACGATAAAGAAATCGATTATTACCCGAAATGTTACTTTAACAAGAAATTTTTTATTAAATGGGTTGTATAAAGTCATAAATGAATCATAAATGATATCATAAATGAATCATAAATGATATCATAAATATTAATATAGTTCCATTATAATTTAATAACATATTATTGTCATTATACAAGAGTTTAAATGTACCCTCAACCAATGGAATATACAAGGTAAGGGTTAAATCCTCAATCTCATTGTTATCCCAGATTGTTTATGTTTATGTTTTTACAAGGACATATTTATTATCAATGTCCATGTTTCATAAAATAGTTTTCAAAAGGATTATTTTTAAGGGAATATTTATCTAAAACATCATTTTTAATGGTTTAAATATTTATTCTTCTAAATCATTCTCATTAATGTCCATGCTTTCAAAATGGTTTTAAGGATTTATTTATATGGGGTTTAATGTTATAAATTGTTAATTCCATTGAAATGTTTCAAAGTGATATGGGACACATTGATTCAAAATGTATTTTAAAAGTCTTCCTTTCTAAATTGTGTAACTTTTAAATGATTTCAAGAAAAAAGGATATTTCTCTCAAAGTGTTTTACCGATCATTTTCAACTATGTCAACATCTTTTACTAGATATTTTTCAGGATTGAGGTTTATTTATTATAATACAATTTTCTATATTTTATTGAATGAGTTATGATTTGTTTGACTATGGATGTGTTGTTGTTATACCATTCATGGTTTATGGTTAAAGTATTGACATTTTATATGGTGGTTTTAATATGAATGGTTATGTTATTTCCACCCTTTTCATATGAGGAATGCATTGGAATTTGTAAGTGACGGGTGGGGCCCGCTATAGCCCCTCAATGCATTGGTAGGTCTAATGAGACAAATTAGTGTCTTGGAACAAGGCCTTGACAAAATTTTTATTTTTAGTCTTAACATGAGGTGTTGACTATGTGGTTTTGATTTCTGACATTATGCATTGCCTCGTTATGAAATTAGTTATTACATGTGATTATAGGACTAGTAGAATATCCATGTGCATGTTTATATGCTAATGTCGGATTTATTTTTTGTCTATTATGTTCATGTTTATGTTTAAAAAGGATTTTGTTTTTTTAAACATCTTTCCTTAAAATTTTATAGCTTCTGCTAATTTATTTACCTTTACTAAGCATCTGAGCTCACCCCTTTCTTATTTTTGTTTTCCCAGGATTCCCAGAAGTGTATTGTGATTGATATAAAAGGTTAATCTTGGGGAATAATGGGATTCTACAAGGATTATTTATGTTTTGTTTTATTTTTGAAAGTGTAATGCAATGTTCATGTATGTTATCTATTTTCAAAGACTGTTAAACTGATCGGTCCTTTGAGACTTCATTCCTCGTAATCATTCCAATATATTAAAATAGTGCACCGGATCTGAGCTTCTGGGGTCAGGGCATTACAATTTTTTCAACAATTTTTCAGCTTTCAAATCAAGGAATACATATTAAAGAATTATATGTAATGGATTTCAATAATAAAATATATTTTTTAAATTATAAGAATTCATTAAATTTCATCAATTTCTATGATCATTAGATTCATCTATGTATACAGAACAAAGATCAAATAGTGAAGAGACCTACCAAACCAAGGTGTTGTTCAAAAATAAAGGTTATATTACTTAATAAGAAATCACATAGATAATGAGATGACACCGGAGTAATTACGCCATTAACATACCAAAAATTATAAGGCACATAGAAAAGAGAAAATATTCTACAATTTTTTTATAAACCTACTCTTTATAAAATATGAAGTAGTTTCATTACGAACTTTGAGATATGAATTAATTTTCAAGATGAGTACTTTATTGAATTTATGAAGATCCATTAATCCAATACATCTCAAATAAATAGGTGTAGGAAAATATTTCTAGGAAATAGTGATTAATTTCTAATCATAAATTAAACTAATCCATATGATGTTTTTAACATGGTAATTAAATTTTTTAGTCAGATGACTATGATATTTGTAACTAAAAAAGGCATATACAAACATAAAAGAAACCAATAATTTGGTGACACAGAATCTACATGTATAAGACTTATATTTTACCTTCATGTTTTCCAATTGGTCAACTATTATAGAAAAAACAACCTTAAGATAAAAAGAATTTGAATTACCTATTAAGTAAAAAATTCAGAAATAATTAAACAGGATAGCCCATTTTAAAAAACTATGAGTTCTCATAATTATTTTTTAGCAAGATATAGATATACCATGTCAAAAATTATGAAGGATTTATTCCAGATAATAAATTTACTTAATACATCTTCATAATGTTGGAAAACAAATTTAATATCTCTAAATGTATTTTTATAACTCAACCTAATCTAAATAAAGTCATCAATATAAAATAATTTTAGGGGAAAAAGGTTTCTTCTATATTATATATTCTTAAAACAAATATAATGGATGGTATCAATAATTAATCTTTTTATGTAGTATTAAATAATTGAAAAATATAATCACTAAATGAGGGACAAATTTTCTAACTTATCTAACGAAACTGAGAAGACATTCTAGGGAACTATTTATCAAAATTTAAAATTCTTCAGTCATAATAATTATTTTAATAATATTTGAAAAGTAATTAGATAATATTCACCTTTTAATAACAATAATAATAAATCTCTATTTGATGGTATTTAAAGATTTAGATATATTTTTATTTAGTTTAAAATTCATATACGTTAATATTATCTTGAGAGATTTTACAAAATTATAAGTTGTGATTTTACGTGAAAGGATATTAATTCCAGGGGAAAACCCAAACTTATTGGGGGTCATGGCCCCAATAAAAATATTCCTTATTCATATTTAAAAGATTATAAACTTACTTTAGGAACTGTGTTTCCAATATAAATCTATGTAAAGTCATTGATATCATAAAAATAATCTTGTTTAATTAAATGAATAATAATTAACATTAATATAAAAATTTAGGCAGAATGAAAACCCCCTCAAAACATTTATGATATTAGTATAACACCTATCCCAATATAACATAAAATTCTTATTATATAAACCATTGGGCCCTATAGAACTATAATGGTTTAATAAAAATAGAACAATATTTATTTCTCCATACAGAGGTTCTTCTATCAATACCTTATTCTGTTGATCATTAATAAAATGTGGGATGACACAAATCTATTCAAGTGATGTTTTATTTAATTTGTTCGAACTCTCAAAAATTAATTTTACTTTTTTTTATTTTTATATGAATGTAGTAAAGAATAAGAGATATGAAAAACTATTGATAAGGAAGACACCTACAGTTATTTAGGCATCGTAAAATAAGGTAGAACCACCCTACAAGCTTACCCCATTATGTCTTCATACCTCATCCCACCTCTCCACCGACCAGTTAAGTAGGAATACCTAATCACAACTCCCTATATATGATTATAAACCTTACCGAGAGGCCTATTATATACACCATATATTGTTTAATCCTTGGGTATTAACCTTCCCCCCAACATTTAATCATCATCCAAAAAAAATCCACTATCAAACATACCCCCACCCTATCATGACCACTAGAGTTTACCCCCATGCAATATAAAATAGTATTCCTACCTACCAACTCCCCTGATTAATTTTATACAACTTTTTTCCACTACTACACCTGATAAAGTAGTAAAAGAACCTAAAACCACCTTCTCACATCAACCACTGTGACCTACCTCCGCCTTCACTAGTATGAGTGTTAAATACCTCCTAGTACACTTTATCATAACTTTGAACATTCCTAAGATCTTTCCAAAATCACCTATGTAATTTTAAATACAAATCCAAGACCATCCCTCCCTTAATAATTATTTCTTATGGACTCACCAATGACACACACACATTGGGAAATGATTCAAAAATATAGGGAGTTAGTATAGATTATGTTCATTGTGATGGGATGATTTTTTTAGTGTACAAAATTGAAGAAACAACAAGATGATAATTTTCTCTTTTTTGTAAATGAAGCGTACTAGGTTCTTCATTTCTATAAGTTTGAGTAAAGTGTTATGAGATAACACTGATATTTTTATAAATTATAAAAAATAACATAATGATAAAAATTCAATGGAGTATCACTTCATATAGTTAATGTATCATTGATGAAAACATGAAAAAGAAGATAAACTCAGGTGAATTATTATTTTTATATTCCATTTATATATTGTGATTGTGTATAGTACCTAGTGGTCATGTAGGGAAACTAAGTGGTGTGGGGGGGGGGGGTTGAGTCGAATTAGTGTACCCAACATTTAAAATGTTTTAATTTGGTTTATATTATCCCCTATTAAACTCCAACATCTATCATGGTTTAGTGAAACTGATTTAATGATGCACTCTTATCCATCACCCTAGTATACAATGTAAAATTAACAAGAATATTATACAATAGTGATTTACATGGTTTGATCTTTATGTGAGAGTTTAATTTTTTCCCAGGTTATGTCATGTTCTGTGACCTAGAGTAATAAATAAAATATAAGAGAATGATTACAAAAAAATATGGCACTATTCTTCCTTGAATTCTAAAGTGTTTACTATACTATATTACAGAAGAGTCACATAGGATATGAGTAGTTTTCTCAAATATGTCTTAATAACTAACTTCCTCCCAGTATCTCTCCAGCCTCTCACAAGTGTGATATCATTATTTATAATAGTTACACCAGTTCCTCAAGAGTCATCCATAAACCAATAGATAAGTCATTAACCACCAATTAATTAAAAAAACATATAGGTTGGAATTATTATTTACTTACAGTCACTATGATATTTAATCATAGTTTTTATCAATTTTAATGAGTCTCATTGAGAAGTGAATTCAACAACCACAACATCAGTCTCTTACTCTAAGTATCTTTCCACTTCTTTAATACTATTAAAGAAGGATATTGTATTGAAATACCATATTTTATTTTTGGAGAGATATTTTTTTACACATGGTGGAAATATGCAAAGGCTCTTATTCTACTTTCTCTAATTTAGGATTCACTGAATATGAATCACCATAAATTTTTAGAATATTTCTCTTGTCATTAGAGTTATAAAATGCATGGAAAAAATAATAAAGTAAAACTATGATATTATATATTTATCAGCACATATCTATATTCACTTATACATGAATATATTTCTTACATTATATAAAATTATTGAGGATTCATAACTCCCTAAAATCATTCAATTTACTTCATTATAATCTCACTTTAAAACATGGGATATTTAGTCTTTTTAAATCATCACAAGTTTAATTTTATCCTCTTGAATACCTGGAGCTCTCACAACTACACACACTTCTTCAAAATTTATATCATGTGGTTTCAACTTGGAAACTGAAAACTATTGTTAACTATGTGCCATGACATGTTTCAACTCCCCTTTTCATATACGCATTGCCTTTTTTATGAAATTATCATCACCACGACATACAATGTTCACTATTTCTCATAAAAAATCATCCATCCTAAAACTCATACCACTATGACATGATTTTTGAAATGTATTTTTTTATTACCATATCGTCCAATTTGTGTGTTCTCCATATGGGCCAAAAATATCAATCATGATTCACTAAAATATAGTCATCTTGTCCTTTCCCACAAGGGATATTTTTACACAAAATATTTATTGTTATGATATTATTCCCATAGTGTTCCCATTTTCAGAACATTATATTGATATATATGCATAAAACATAGGGTTTTTTCATGATAAATTATTCTTTTATCTAATTATTATCATTCAATGGCATGATACTCAAAATATGAAATTATCATTAATGTATCCACCATCTTTACCATGCTTAGAAATACAAAATCAACTCGAATCACATCTCTATGATATTTTAAATAAGTTATAAACTTACAGTATCATTATATCGATTATTATAGGACATTGAAAGTGTAATACCATGGGATTTCAAAAGAACACTATGTTTTATAGCATACACAGCACACAAAACTAAGCTTTAATGATAGTGAAATATTATTATATAAATATGAAAATTATAACAAAGGCATTGAATTGTAGGATATCAATATATGTAACTAACTTATTAAATGTATCTATGGAGGCCCTACTCAATTTAAATTTATTGATTAATTCCTAGGAAATAAACACTCAATTTTTAGTGAAGTCATTTTATGCATCAAAAATATGATTTCTTCAAAAAAAAATTTAACCTTTTGTCTAAAAATAATAAAATTAATTTATACAAATTTTAGATATTGGTATATAGAAATTAGCTTAAGGTGTAATTTTGGTATTTTTCAAAAAATAAGAATTTTTTAGTCAATAATGAAAAAATTGGATTTTATATAAAAATTTATTTTCCATTAATGTATTTAAAATGTCACATTTTTTATTGAATTAGTATAAAAACTTAATTATTTCTTTTTTATTAAAAATTATCTATTTATTTTCATTATAATCAACACTATTCTTAACTTTGGTAAAAAATATTTTTATACGTAAAATGGTATTTTTTTTGAAAATAATTGTTCATCGCATTTTCCATGATTATTTTAAAATTTCATTTACTTATAGGTATTAAATTTGATAAAATGAATTCAATATTTGGAATCAAAATATCTAAATTTATTAAATAGGTTAACTTTGTGTATTTTTATAATAAATAGTAACGAAAGTAAATTTTATCACCTCACTAAAGGGTTAAATGGGATAAAGAAAGATACAATTATAGAATATAGCTTCAAAATCATCAATAAAAATTACTAAATATAATTTTATGATTTTAATTCAACAAACCATTCATATATTATAAAATATGAGATTTTTGTCTGATTTTTATTTGATAAAAACTTTTATATTATTTTAACTAAAAGAAAATATTAAAATGATTGTTTCCTGATTTTGAATTCTAAAATATTTTGTGAAAAAGATAAAAAGAAGTTTCAAATGGGTATAGAAATTTATTATTAAGATGAAATTTTTTTATGATGGTAATTTATCTTTAATATTTAGTGATGTAATAATTACCTTAAATTATTATGCAACATTGACATACTGCTTCAAAGACTAGTAGAAAAATCATGTAAATGATTTTAAAAAATCTAAATGTGTTATTTTTTGGGTGTTTTATTATGGTACAAGAGTTTTTAGATAAATATAATTTATTTGTGATGTTTTAAATGTTTGTATCTGAAATAAATATCTGTGTTGATATTTTTAATGTCAAATTTTTTGACTAGTACAGAAAATAAATTTAATTGAATTGTTTTTTAAATAGTAAATTTTTAAATGGTTTAAAATTCCATAAAAAAATTATATTTTACCATGTTAATGGGATATTTTTGAGAATATCAATAATTTTATATATATGGGTTGGTTGATGTTATAGAGTAAATTTATTAAGAGCTAGTGGAAAAATATACGGTTATTACGTTAATCATTAAAAGGGTTAATGTGGGTTAAAGCTAAAATAAAGGGGTTAAAAAGTCACCTTAACTTTTATAAATTATATTTCATTAAATTATTGATACTCATAGAAAATTATATAATATAAATATATCAATTTGGTTCCAATTTAACTTGAAAATTAATTTCTATTAATTTAAATCATAAATAATTCTTCTAGCTCCTCTCTCCTCTCTTATGTAAGTACCCACCCCTTATCTCTTCCTTAAAATTATTGATCCTTGTATCTTGCTCAATATATACCCAAATAGCTTCTAAAAATTAATCACCATTTCCTATAGGTTCTATCACACCAAATAACCATCCTAGAAGAGTTAATGTGTAAGGAAAAGGTGGTTCTTAAAAGAGATGGAAATCATCTTAACCGAGTGTTTTCATTTTAGTTATTCGGAGACATCCTTTAATTTTGACATATCCATTCAAATATATTTACATTAGTATATACCATATAATAATATGTCATTAACTTCATTTAATATCTTTATTTATCTTATTTTTCATCAAATGGGAAATGAAACCATCATTTATGTGTATGTGCGTACTACTACCTCACTAACCGATGAATTTTGTTTCTCATCACTGCATTTTGTGGATGGTTATTATTATGTATTTAATGGATATATATATATATGATATTTATTAAATAGTTATTATGTTTTCATATAATATATCTTATATCCTCATACCATTCCAATCATTAAAAAAACAGAATCATTGCACGTGTGTACTCACAGACTTCTATCTCCATGTAGTGATGTACTTCATTGTTTGAAAACCACCTCTCATGGAAGATCATGGGTATGGATTTTGTAATTTTATTCCATTTCTATAACATGATAATGATTTTTTGAAGATAATATATATATACATATATATATATATATATATTTCAATATTTTTCATCCAATGGAAAATAAAAACATTATTCAAGTTTATGTACGTACTGCAACTCATGAGCTGATTTTTTGTTCATGAATACTTTTCCTATATAACACCAAAAGTGTAGTTTATAAATAATATTTATAATTATTTATTAATTATTATTTTGTATATGATGGAATAATTACAACATTTACCATCATAAACATACCAAATCCATTTTCTAATTATGAATCAGACACCTGATGTAGAGTTAATTGATTATGTAATTAAAATGTTCATTCAAATAAAAGAATTAAAATAAATTTAACCTATAATAGTTTCTTAAATAAATAATGAATTAATATATGTTTATTATAAAGTGGTTAAATGACATATATAGAATATTTGGAGTCAAGGTAAGTTGTTTCTTAACACAATATCCATTCATTAGGTTATAACACTTCTTATTAATTTTTTTGACATGATTATGAATGAATTTAACTGTAAATTGTTTTATTATTTATTTAAAATTAGTTAATATGGACTTAAATATGCTAAAGAAATCAATTAATGAGTAAATTATCACTTTAAATGTTATGATATTTTCAAGGATTTTCTTTTTATAAATCTCATTTTGTTTAGACATGTTTCATGTCATACACCATGATTTCATTATATTGTGTACTTAGTATCACATGAATTGATTTTTACATATTAATTTATGAAACTAATTAGATTTATAGATCCATTTCACATTTTTTCTTTCAATAACTTTTGATTTTAATGTTACCAAAGTGTTATAGGCTTTATGGGACAATGCCATTTGTTTTCTGGGGAATTTATGTTAAGGGATGCATTGGGGAACAATTTATGTCACTAATTTATTAAACCTAATATATATTATTATCTAATAGTTAATTATGAGGTTTAGATGTTTCATTTTTATTTTCTACTCTTTGTTACTAAAGAATATCAAATGAAAATTTTTATGGAAAAAGGGATCTTATTTCTTCTTCTAGGTAGAAATATTTTCTTTTCTATATCATATCTTACAAAATGTGTTTAAAGAATGTTATTTTTTATTCTACAATTTTTTATTTTATTATTAATCTATAATTATTTTTATTATAAAAATATTAATTAATAATCATTGAAATGTATTCAATTTTAGTTATTTACGACATTTTATAAAATATGTGAAAATAATTTTTATTTTAACATTTACCAAATTAATAGATTTAACCACTATAATAACTATTATTTTATTTAATTCATCCTTTGAAATTTTCTTTTTTATATTTCAAAATAAAATATTTTTCCCACCATTAAATAAATTATGAAAAAATAGTATCAAAATAAAACAATATTTTTCTCTATTATCAAATAAATGAATGGAATATCATTTTAAAGGAATTTTTTAAATGGGGAAACATCCCCTCTTATTTTTATTTATTATAATGATTTTATGTTCCTAAAAAACAATACATGTTATTTATTTTGATGACTTCTGATTTTTAAAATCTATTTTTCATGGAACCCATTTCCTTTCTATGAGTTTATCATTCTAAAGAGGAATGATGATTATTTTTAAGGGTATTATGTTAAAAGTGAATGATTATTTTTTTGGGGTCATTTTATTGTACTTTGAAATATGTATAGAAGATTTAAAGGTGGATCTACTATAAACCAAGGTTTATTGGGTGAATTATATCCCTTTGAATCATTATTTAATGTGGTAGTGTAATTTTTTGTAAGTTAATTAGAAGAGATTTTTTTTACTGTTTTAAGTTACTTCAAGAGTTGACATTGTTTACTAAATATAGATAGATCTTGATAGATAATGAAGTTAACTATTTTATGTTACTCCTAATTGAATATTGTAATTACCTTGTGTGGGTTATTCAATAATGAATGTTTTGTGATCCAAGTTACTAGTAAAATATATTAGTGGATTAAATACATTCTAATGTTTACTTTGATCAATGATAATTCTCACACGGCTTATAATTTTTGACTCATATACCTCTAATATTTTTTGAATACATTTCCCGCATCTCATTATTTATTTTATAGGTTTTTAAAATTTTGAATTCTCTTATGTTGTTCTCACACACTTTGATTATGTTATCATACCCTTTTAAATATATTTATTTCATTAAAGAAATTAAATATGGTAATACATAATGTTACCCGTTCTAAGAATTTTATCTCACTTTACTTATGTTTCTTTCCCCTTGGTTATGAAGAAAAACTCTATATAAGATATTTCTAGAAGGGTTTCATGTGGGTGATGATGAATAAGTTAGGGAGAATAAATAAAACTGAGTATAATGGGGAGAATTATCACTTAAATACATGGGTATTATATTATAAGAGTTTTTCTAGAATTAATTAAAAAAATAAAACTAAATGGACATAAGGTATATAAGTGATCTAATTGTTCTTTTTTATGTTGTAGGTTTTAGATGGTTAAAATTATGTTCTGTTTATTGATATCAAATCGAGAAATTGAAGGATTATGTTTTTATTGTTAAATCCCAATGTTCATATTTTGGGATGTAATAATTGGTATTAGAGTAATGTTTAGATAACTATAGTGATTATAGCGTTTTTATGAGAGGTTGAATTAATATTTATGGATACCATCTTGTGTTTATGAAGTTACGGTTGATCATAAGTTCAAAGACATAGATACTCCATTTTGAGGTTTTAAATAATGAGATTATTAAGTGATAAATAAAATTTTTGGTGATGTTTTATTGTGTTGAGGTTCATGTAACCTTTAGGCGTGTCATGTGATTTAACATGAAGGATAATTTGGAAAAATAGTATCACATTTTTTGGGATGTAATCTGAAAGGCATGATATAACCTTTGATGTTAAAACTTTTTTTAATATTGAGGTTAATTAGGTTAATTGGGATATAAGGTTATTTATTTATGGAATGATCTATTTGAACCATTTGTGTTATTATGTAAAATTTCAGAGTTAATTGAATTATTTCTTCACAAAATGGTTTATACATTTTTGGTATTATCTTACCATGTACTAACCATTTTGGTTTTAGTAATGCTAGAAGGAATATCATTTTAACATTGCCTCGATCCTATGATTTGTTTAAGGTTATTAGTTTAGTAATAATAAATATTGCTTGTGTATAACCATCGCTTAAAATATGGTTATATATATGAAACTTGATAAAAAATGAAACCAAATGTTTATATTTTTTAAGGATTTGAAGAAAACCATATATGTATATTTTCTAATGTTATATATCTTAATGATAAAATCATCTCTAAATAATAGATAAAAACTATTGAAAATGAAAAATTTATTCCCTTATTATAATTATTTTAGATGAATTGATGGTCTTTTTCAAAACTAAATTGTTTATGGTTTTGTGGTCATTTAATTTATCATTACCATTCATGTTCTTCTAATGAATGTTCTTTATCACTCTCCAACATTTTTGGGACATTAATGTTCACTTCAGTGTCAATATTTTAACTTTATGATAATGTTATCCAATTTTGGAACCTAGTAATGAGTTATTCCACTTGACCTTTATATTTTCCTTTTCCCTCTTTATCAAAAGAAAATTTTGTTAACCATTTTTATGAGTTGGTCTTTCAAAAACTGTATCTACCAATTCTAAATCATTGATTGTCAAGATCAAGATAAAATTATAAGGATTCAATTTATTAAATTTGGGGATAATTTAACACCTAATATTTTAAAAGAAAACTATATTCAATATCATACATGACATACAACACCGACCTTTAACAACTATGAAATACTATTATTTAAATATGAGTGCTAGAACCTAGACATTAAATTTCATGATAGAATATGAATATCTAGATTATAATATACATATATTTATATAGATATAAATTTCCCACTCAATATAAAATATTTGGTTAATTCTTATGATATAAGATCTCATTATTTAGTAAAGTAATCTTATGCCTCAAGAATATGTTATCTTAAAAAATGATTTTCATTGTTTTTTTAAGAAAATATTATAAATAATTTCTTATATATTTAGAAAATTTATTTTATAAAAAGCATATCATTTTTAATATAATAATATAAAAATAATCCTATCATGAAATTTTAGGATTTTTCTGAAAATATTACTTTATAGTAAATAGTAAATATACTAATTTTATGGAAAACTATCTTTTACATTTAAGTATTTTAAAATTAACATTTTTCTGGATCAGTTTTCAAAATTAAATTAAATAAATATGATTTTATATTATTCTATTTATTTCATTATAATCATAATTATGTTTAAATTAGGTATAAAAGAAAATTTAATTAAAAATTCATATTTCAAAAAACCGTTTTTCATAAAATTTTAATGGATTTTTTATAAATAAATTCTACTAGTTACAAGGATATAATTTGATAAAATTTATTCTATACTTGGAATCATAATTTTCTAACTGGTAAAAAATAATTTTTTTAGTTATATTGAATATTAACCATTAAAAAATTTAATTCTTCAGTAAAGTGGAAAATGGGATAAATATGGTTAAAACTATTGACTAAGTATTTATAATCATAAATAAACTTAAATATACTATATTTTATGACTTTAATAAAACCAAACCTTTTATATATTGAAAAATAATGAATTTTGGTTCTAATTATCTTTGATAAAGATTTTTATATTATTTTAACTAATGTAAAATTCTAAAACATGTTTTTATTTCTATTAATATGTATAATAGTTTATACCAATGATAAATAAGTTATGGATAGATTAAAAATGTTTTTTTAAATATGAATATTTTTTTTCAATTTTTAGTGTTGAAATGATTACTTTAAATTGTTACACAATGCTAACATAGTACTTGTGTAATAGTAGAAATGATTATAAAAACTCTAAAAGTTATATATATTTTTAGATATTTATAGTGTTCAAAGAATTTTTTAAATAAATATAATTATTTATTTATGTTTTAGAATTTCAAAATCGAACTATATTATTATCTCTATATTTTTCGAAGTCTAATTATGTTAATAGTTTGGAAAATGAATTTAATGATATTTTATGTTAAAAAATATGTTATTAATGATTTATAATTAATAAAAAAATTTCACTGTCTGAGTTAATGGAATATGTCCTCTCATATCAACCATTTTCCATTTATGTGAAACTTTTCCATATATTATAGCAGTTGTGACCTTTTAAGAGTAAAAAAACATTGTTGTCATGGTAATCATTAAAATGGATAAAAGGGGGTAAAACAAAAATATAAGGATTAAAATATCACCTAAAATAATATAAATGTTATTGGATAAGAGGATTTTGACTCATTAACCATTTATAGTTTTTTCCACATGAAAATGAAAATTAATTAATATTAATTTAATAGTTTAAGTAATTCCATGGGTTCCCCTCTCCTCTATTATATTTGGACACCACCCCTCCTCTCTTCGCCACACTTATTGAGATTGGAAATGGGACCTATATATAGCAAAATCAATTCTCAGAATTTTTCATTATGTCATAGTGGACTTTGTTTCATCAAAAGACCAAGCTAGGTGTCTTATGGTTTAAGAGAAAATAGGTTTATCCAAGAGGTTGTAATCATCTTAACTGATTGTTTTCATTGTACTTCTTATTATGACTCCTTCCATTATATATTAACCATTAAAAAATAAAAAAAAATTTATTATACCATATTCTTAGATGATATAATTTTATTTTAATATGTAGAGACCCAGACATTCCATATAATGTTTTTTAATTATATGGAATTATTAGGAGAATGTGAAATTTGACGACACATGATACCATGGCCTAAAGTGCGAGAAATGATCTGTTGAAAAATGTTATGCTTTAAATAGTGCACCTGGGAAATTTTACTGAAAAAGTGGAATAACTCTTAAAACGGTGCCCATATCAGAAATCTGAGGGCATTATTCCATTCAGAATGGCAGGTTTACCCTATGCATGACCTATATTTTGTCAGCACCATCCTTGATTAAGAAAACCCAAAATTGGTATAACCATAAATAAAATAATTAATTAATGTTATTTTATTTTTAAAATGATTATAACTCACAAATGGTGAATTGAACTAAAAATCTGAGACCATTGCTGATCTTGTGAGGGTATTCTTTCCATATGTAGATCCTAACAATGGCTAGCACGGGCCAACAATGAAAGTTAGTTTTTGGCCATAAATAAAATAATAATTATTTTATTGTAAAATCCTTATAACTCCTAAACGGTAACTCAGATTGGAAATCCGAGAGTACCGTTGATTTTGTGAGGGCGTGTTACTCTTAGGAGAAGCCTAACCTTGACCAATGCTGGTCATGGTTGATCGTTAATTTTTTATTAACTTTTTTAGGTACATTCAGTAATAGTGCTAGCATGATTTTCTATCTTTTGAATCAGTGATTGGATAAAAAATCTGAGGAAACTGTTGAAATAAGAATGCCGAGATTTTCCAAGAAATTAATTTACTTCAGCTGGAAAGGGCCAAGAAGAAAAGTTATTTTTAGGACTTTTTGATAAAAATAATAAAATATTTTTTTTAAAAATATTTTATTTCTTTTCTCACTGTTGAGTGGCAGACAACGACACTATGTTGCAGCAATGAGGCGGCGAGGAGGCACATTAATGAAGGTTCAATAATGGATCGTTTGAAACCACAAATATATTATCAAAATAACGCATTTAATGTTGTTCATTAAATATGGCTCATTTAATGAGCATTGTTAATGGGAGGAACGTTACTATACTGATTATTTTCTTTTAAATAATCTTGTGTGTTGGAGTTTGATGATTGAAAACTGCGGGGATTCTATGAAAAAACTATGGTGGACTTCCTCCCTAATAAAGAACAAAGAACCACCCAAAGTTTCCCTCTCTAATGAAGAACAAAGAATGAAGCCAAAAACATTGGGAGATGGGATCTGGAGGTATGCAAAAGACGACGTGAATCAAATCCTTTGTCATCAACAGATCCAACAAATCCAGGCTGGGGATTTATGTTTTTAATGATTCCTCATTTTCCCATTCTTGAAAATAGAAAAAATGTGGATCAACTGAAAAATATGCTGATATGGGACTCACTAATTCTCACGTGTGATATGCTTCAGGATCTTAATTTGGGATTTTACTTAATCTATATGATGATTTTTATCACCACCTTGAGAAAATGTTAACACGGAGGGTGTGAGACAATTTGAACAAGGCCCAGACCCTCCACCACTCTTGGATGTTGATCATTCTTCATGGGCGACTGAGAAACATGGTAGAAAATGAATTTTTGTGCTATGTAGTGAAGGAAGCGACCCGAGGGGACAATATGTGAATATAGGAAAGAAAACGAACCACAAGAGCATCTCTGGTGGCCCGCAAATGGAGCCGCCATCACGACACCACTGGCGCGGCGGCGGCGGTGACTGGAGCCCAGCCCGTTCCAGCTGCTTGGAGAGCATGGAGCACACAGGATCTATGACATCAAAGTTCCATGGACGGCCGATCACGGCGGGTGGAGGACGCAGTGCCGACACGCCACATGGAAGATGGAGCGCCCGCTCAGGCCGCTCAGCTGAACGCGCAACAGCCGACTTGTGTCAGCGGTTTCAAGAGATGGGGCGGCACTGCCAGCTAGAGAAACCGGATGCCTCGTGTCTAGTGCAGATCAACTGGCCTTCACCACACATGTTGGGTTCTCTAGGTGGGCTGGACCCACCAGCCATGTCGGACCCCTTACGTACCCAGACCCAACTAGCCTCGTTTCACAAAAACTGACGTAACTCGCAAACCGGGCATCCGATTAATGAGTCTATGGAGTGAGAACCCTTTTTATGAGGTGGTCCTTTTGAGATACTCCACTTGAGTTTTGGCTGAAGTTGGAGTGTGGTTGTGTTAGATCAGACTCAAATCCAACAGGGCCATATTTACCTTTTCTCATATATCTTATATACCTTGCTTCTGATAGACACACCGTATTTAACATTGGAACCCTTACGACAAGACAACCCTTTGGGTTACTTATTTGTGGGAATTCATGGTGGTTGTGGTATGACTGATGGTATGATGAATAGAATCTCTAGAACTCAAGCACACCAAGTGCGGGAATCCTGTGGATTGTTGTCAAGTGAGAGAGACCCAATGGGGATCGGTAGCAGTGCGACCATCCATGGATCAACAATGGAACGAACCTCCATGGATTGGCATGAGAGAGACCCTCTATGGATCAGAAGTAGTGAGACCCTCTGTGGATATGCAATAGTGTGCCACAATGTGGATCAATAGTAGAGTGACCCGACATTGTCCAACCGTAGAGTGAATCATCACAGATCAGTGGCAGAGTGAACCTTAGTGGATCAGAAGCAGAGAAACCCTTATCAGTTCATTAAATAAGACACTAAACAAAATAAAATGGTCTTTCTTTAGTCTAATCATCTTTATTTTTGTTCTCTATGTTTTATACCTAGTGTGAGTTGCATCTTTTTCTTTGTGCTATGTGGTTTGAGGTATTTCTTGGTGGATTTACCTATGGGGTATTTTTCTTTGTGGTTTTTCCTTCACGGATTTGCGAGAGATCTTTGGGGGTCTTGGGGTCCCTACAGAGTATTTTGATACTCACCTCTACACGGGCTTTTCCCACACGTGTTATGTCTGGTGCAGACAATCGACGTTTCGACTATGGTGCTCGGGGGGATGGGACTAACAGACACTATGATGGTGGAATTGGTGTCCTTGGACCGGGTGGGGCTAGTAGGACGAGGTGGGCAGGGCATACTACTTCAGATTCAAGTAGCTTCACCAATCTCATGATCAGTTGGGGTTTTGTACGGATGTCCATCATAGATTTCTTTTATACTTTACTGTTTTCAATTCCTAGCAGGGTTGTATTCTGGCCCACTTACTTTCACATGTACTTACAATCATCCTTGTTTTAGTGCTATACCAGTTCTCCCCCTTTCAGTGTGTTGGGATGTGGTTAGACATGTGTGTGTATATTTTTAAATGCAATGCCTACCCTTTTTGGATTTCACCTTTCTGATGCTAGCCACCAACCCCTGACCTATGGAAGGTGGTCTTGGGGTAGTCATGGTATGGGATCCGGGAGACGGGTCGTGACAAAGTTGTATCATAGGGAAGTCAGTTCTACCAGAAGAACATTGAATATGTGTTTTCAATGGGGGCAATAGTGTTAAGTGTCTTGAGTTCAAATTTCAGTCCATGGAGTTCAGTGTTGGTGCGACGTCTGGCTTATCCATACACAAGGACCATGTATTCTGTTTTCCGACTCGGTATGCAAAAACACTAGTTTATTTTTTTTCCTCTTGACCTCTTTTGATTCATCTCACTAGGTATAACTTATTCACTGTGATTCAACATGATTTTCTTTCAATATGCCTCCACATAGATAGCCAACCAGGATTCCAATGTGGGACCATGAGGATGGTCCACAGAGTGTTGAGGATTCAGTACAAGGATTGTTGCCTGAGATGGTACATTTGGGTGGTGTCCCAACGATACCACTTCCCGTTGGTTAGCAGTTAATACTCGCACTACTGGTAGATGACACATGTAGGCATAGTGCCTTACACGATTCTCAGTGACAGATACCCCTCAGGTTTTGAGGCGAGCGTAACTCAAAGGTTGCTAGTACTGACTTGAGGATTTGACCGAGTTTCCATCTAGCCAGGGAACCATTTGATTAGATGGCGGTATAGGCAGTGAGCATTCTACGTGGCTCAGTAGGGAAATGGAAGGGTTTATATTACCCATATCTTACGATGAGGTGACTATTCTGTTGACAGATCATGGGAACCTTTCTCAGAGAAGGGATCTCTTGACATAAAAAGCTATGGGGTATGTGTGCCCAAGAGATTCTACAGCTTTGGTAGATGACAGCTCGGTAGCTGAGTATTCTTAGAGGCGTACTGAACATTCTAGGTAATCGATGAATATGATACGAATAGTGATTCGGGGATTGGAAATTTGAGCGAGATGTTTTTAGGGACATCTGAGCCAACACTATTCCTCTGTGAATTCATACTTATGTTTGGGTGCTAGATAGAACCCTTGTGGTTGAAATTTCTTTGGCTAAGAAAATACATCCAGTGAATATCAGTAGTGGGAAAGTAGGAAACTGACATTAGTCTTAGAGACTTGGATGTTTAAAATGATTCAGGAAGAGGAAGTGATAGGGATAGATGAATCTACATGGTAGAAGATGTGGAAGAGGATCTAAGAGAGCATAATAAGGTGGTATAAATTTCAAAATATTACAAACCTCACCCCAATGTGTCCCCCACCAGGCTCAAGGAGAAGAAGGATAGGTGGAGAGAGTAGCTGCATGCGGTCAAGGAGTATGACCCAAGGGCTAATGGAATAATTCGAGGTACAGTTTGTGTCTACTAATAGCTGTTGTATTAGTAGAAATAGGTACTAATCATTCCTTCTTGTCCCAAATCTTGTTCAAGACTTAGAATTTCTAGAAAAACCATTGACTTAAACTTTATGTCTAGAGATACCTATGGGAGGAGATTCGATAATCAAACTTATGCCAACACTGTGATCTGACCCTTACAGTGAGAGTTTCAGTTGGAACCTCTTGGTGGCAGCATTGAGGCCTTACGAATTTAGTTTGGGTATGAACTAGTCATCCAATGTTCATGATCAAATTGACTGTTTTATGAAAATGGATTCGGTATATCTATAGCATTGAAATGGGATTTCCTTGGTCGGTGAAAAAAAGTAAACCTAGGCATCATGGGATAAACTCATGCATAAGAGGGTGTAGCCAATCACTCTCGAGTCGGACAACATTACCCTTGTGGAAGAAGGTGTTTTGAGTGTCAGTTCCCGATAGTAGTGGGAGAGTGCGGGAACATCCTTTCAAAATATGTTTCTAGGATTACCTCCCCAAAGGGGGAGGGACTTCTGTATCATTCTACACCGCATGAGGGCACCGATATCAGTATCCTTATATCAGAGTACTTTTGTAGAGCTTCTCAAGCAGGGGGAATATGTGGAGGACTTGAAGAGGAACACCTTAGTATGATCCAATGTTTATGTTTATAATTGGATTACTTGCACCTTAACCAAGTGGTCGTGGAGAGCAAGTACCCACTTCCAAAGGGTCGATGGGAACATCCATCTGTTAATGGGGGTATACTTTCACATGGATGGAAAGGTGCCAGTAGGATTTTCAGAAGTTAAGACAAAAACGATGGTTGGAGTCCCTCTAGGAATATGACTTTGAGATAGTATGTATATACTTCTTGGAAGGGGTATGTGGTTTCAGACGAGCTCCGCATGAGGTCTGTTTTACAGCTGCTGAGTGAGGCGTTGGAGCAGCTAGCTGTAATGCTGATCTCTTTCATGGATGATGATGGAGTAGCTTACCACCAGTCTACTACTATCACTTACACACTCCTTCAACGAGTTAGGGAGGAAGAACTTGTGGATGGTGACTACGAGGCCCGTTATGCTAGTATATCCTTAGGACAGTATCGTGATGAATTATCGATAGGTAGGGAGCATTCCATCCTTTTCAGAGGATACACCATGGTACCAGTGATGTTACAATACGAGGTGTTAAGGGAATTCCATAAATCCCATTTGGGGGTACATCATGGTGTAGAGAAGACGTACCCGGACCTTTAATGTAAGTACTAGTTTCTAGGGATGAAGAAAGTAGTGGTAGAGTTTGTTTCATGATGCCTCACTTGTCAGAAAGTAAGAACTGAGCATCAGGATCTAGCATGCATGAGCACAACTTTTTACCCCCAGACAGATGGCCAGACAGACTGGAACTTACATACCTTGGAAGACATGCTTCTTGCTTATGTCTTCGATTTTTTTTCACCGTTGGGAGAAGCACCCAAAACTAGTGGAGTTTGCATACAACAATAGCTATAACTCCACCATTTTCATGACACCATTTGAGGCCTTATATGGATAGCCATGCAGATCACGTATATGATGGATAGACCAAGGGGAGTCAATAATCATGGGTCTAAAGTTCGTACAAGCTACCAATGAGAGGGTACATATCATCCAGGGGGTAGATGAGGACTTCCTTGGGTAGACATAAGTCTTATGCCAACATGAGATAGAGACCCTTGGAGCTTGAGGAGAGAGATCATGTTTTCCTTTAGGTCTCAACCCGACGAGGATTACATAGATTTTATCGGGGTCCCAAGTTATATTTGAGGTTCATTATACATTTTTAGTTCCTGATCAGAGTTAGTGAGGTGGTATATCACCTAACTCTTCACCCACAGATGCATCGAGTGCACAACGTTTTCTATGTGTCGCAGCTGAGAAGATATGTGCATGACCCCTCACAGGTCATCGATTGGGGCGGGCATGATATTGATGATGGGGTGAATTTTGTGGAGTTTTCAGTAGAGATATATGATTGAAAGAATATTTCCCTTTTTGGATGGTCAATTATTTTGGTGCGATTTCGGTGGTAGCACAGGAACCTCTAGGAGAGTTCATGGGAGTGGGAGGCTCAGATCTATTCTTAGTACCCCCATTTGTTTTCTTAGCTTTTGTTGTGGCTTTTGGGAACATAAAGTCCTAAGATGGGGAGAATGTAAAGACCCAAAAAATATGTATTTTAATTAATTATATGGAATTATTACAAGACTAATAAATTTAATGACATGTGATCCCGAGGCCCGAAGTGCCTGAAATGATCCGTTGAAAAATGTTAAGATTTAAAGTGCGCAGGTGAGCAGTTTTCCTAAAAATGTGGAATAAATATTAAACGGGTGCCTAGATTTGAAATATGAGGGAACCATTGCATTTAGGATGGTGGGTTTACCATATGCATGACTTATGTTTAGTCGGTATTGGCCTATAGTGAGAAAACAAAAAAAATGTCATAACCAAAAATAAAATAATTAATTAAAATCATTTTATTTTTAAAAGGATTATAACTCACGAATGGCGACTCAGATTAAAACTCTGAGAACACCACTAAGCTCTTGAGGGTATTCTTTCCTTAGGGAGATCCTAACATTATCTAGCGTGGTCCAATAGTGAAAGTCAGTTTTTTGGTTGTAAATCAAACAATTAACAATAATTTTATCATAAAATCATCATAACTCTTAAATGGTAACTCAGATTGGATATCTGAGAGTACTAATGAGCTCGTGAGGGAGTGTTACCCTTAGACAGATCCTAACCTCGACCAGGGTGGGTCGAGGGTGACAGTCAAATTTTTATTAACTTTTTTAAAGTATGTTTAGTAAACGTGCAAGTGGGATTTTCGAACTTTTGAACCGGTGCTGGGATTGAAAATCTGAAGGTGCGGTTGAATTCAGAACTTCGAGATTCGCCTAGAATATTTTTAACATTAGCTAGAAAGAGCCGAGTGAAAAAGATATTTTTCATACATTTTGAGAAAAATAATAAAATATTTTAAAATAAATATTTTATTTCTTTTCTCACCATTGAGTGTTGGACAACGATGTTGCGGTGCAGCGACGAGGTGACGAAGAGGCACATTAATGGAGGGTCAATAATGGAACATTTGAAACTGAAACACTATTCTATAAATGAATCATTTAATATGGCTCATTAAATATGGCTCATTTAATGAGCATCCTTATTGGGTGCAATGTCGCTACACTGATAATTTTCTTTTAAATAATCCATCATGTTGGAGATTGAGGATTGAAAACTGCTAGGATTCTCTGATAAACATCTGGTGAACTTCCTCCCCAAAAAAGTACGAAAAAACATAGGTAGTTTCCCTCTCCAACAAAGAATAATGAATGGAGTGACAAAATTAGGATGATTGGATCTGGAGTTTGAAAAATGACAACACGAATCGCAACCTTTGTCATCAGCAGATCCAACGAATCCATGTAAAAGATTTATGTGTTTAATGATTCCTCTATTTCCTATTCTTGAAAATACAAAAAACACGAATCAACCAACATATGGGTAGACTTGATACTCATTTGTTCTGGTGGGTGGTTGGTGTGAGATCTTAATTTGTTATTTTACTTAATCTATATGATGATTGTTGTCACCCCTTCATAAAACGCTAACACGAAGGGCACATGCCAATCTGAACAAGGCCTAGACCCTCCGTTGCTCTTGGATGTTGAGTGTTCTTCAAGGGTGATCAAGAAATGTGGAGGAAAGGAGATTATGTGGGCTTCGTAGTGAAGAAGGAGACCTGAGAGGCCTGTATGCATAGACATGAAAGAAACAGACCACTAGAGCATCTCCGATGGCCCGTGAAAGGAGTCGCTGGTGCGACACCACTGGCATAGTGGCAACCAACCTGTTTCGGCCACATGGAGAGGGAATTTCTTTCAAGAACCTCGATGGAAAAGTGAAGTAGCCGGATAGCAGTGACATGTGGATGATGCGGCACCGACGCACCGCTTAAATGATGGAGTGGCCACTCGGGCCGCTCAGCTGGAAGCACAAAGTCCGGCTCGTGCCAGCCATTTTAGAAGTTAGGGAGGCGCCCCACTGGAACTGTCAGATGGATAAACTGGATGCATCACATTCTTTCCAGCTCAACCGTACCACATCGTAGGAGTTTGGTTCTCCAGGGGGTCGGACCCGCCCACTGGGCTAGACCTGACAGGTAGGACCCAAGTCGGGCCTGCTAGCCAAGTCGGTCCCCCCGACAGGGAGAACCAACTGGCCAGGAAAGAACAACAAACTAGGCTAGAGCCATTGGCCATGCAGGACCCGCTAGCCCAACTGGCCGGCCGGGATAGACCCCTACCAGTCTTGGGCCCAACCGACCCCATTTAATTAAAACTAATGTAACTCGCAAACCAGTTTTCAGATTGATGAACAATCTAGGGATTGAGGACCCTTGATACAAGTAGGTCCTTTTGATATAGTCCACTTGAGTTTTGGAAGAAGTTGGATTGTGGCTGGGATGTGTCAGACTCGAATTAAACCGGGACCTATTTACCTTTTTGTCTATATCTTACAGACCAAGCGTCCGATTGACACACCGTCTATCGTGTTGGAACCCATAGGAAAAGATTCTCCTTTGGGATACATATTCATGGGACTTCTTGGATGTTGAGGTATGACAGATGGAATGAGTAATTGAATATACTAAACTCATGTGTATGAATTGCGAGAATCCTTTGGCTGGTTGTGAAGTGAGAGCAACCCTTCATGGATCGGAAGAAGTGTGACCCTATGTGGATCCTTAACGACACTAACCTCCTTGGATTGGAATGAGATAGAACCTCTGTGGATAAGCTGCAGTGAGACCCTCTCTAGATCAGCAGTAGTGCGACCCTCTGTGGATCAATAATAGCACTGACTCATGTGGGCCGACCATAGAGCGACCCGTCGAGGATCAGTAGCATATCGACCCTTTGTGGATCAGAAGCAGGGAAACCATTCTCAGATCAGTAGCTAAGACAATTAAAAAAATAAAATGATCCATCTTAAGACTAATTATCTTTATTCCAGTTCTCTAAGTTATATACCTGGTGTGAGCTACATCTGTTACTTTGTGCTATGTGGTTGAGGTCTTTCTTGGTGGTTTTACCTTTGGGGTATTTTTCTCGGTGGTGTTTTCCTTTGCAGATTACCGAGTGACCTTTAGGGGTATCAGGGTCCCTACTGAGTATTTTTATACCCACCCTTTCATAGAATTCACCCACATGTGTTGTGTCTACTGCAGACAGTCGATGTTTCGACAGTGGTGCTTAGGTGGATGGGACTGACATACGCTACGATGATGGACTTGGTGGACTAGAACCAGGTGGGGATAGTAGGATCGGTTAGGCATGACATACTACTTCGGCTTCTAGTAGCTTCATTACTCTCATGATCATGTGGGGTTTCCCCCTTTTATAGTGTGGGTATGTGGTTAGATGTGTGTTTGTGTATAGGTTTGAAGACAATGCCTTCTCTTTTTGGGTTTCACCTTTCCGGTGCAAGTCACTAGCCACTGGCCTAAGGAAAGTGGGTTTGGGGTAGTTAAGACATGGGATCTAGGGAATGAGTCATGAAATAATATCATTTTTAATCTTATTTTCCTCCAAATGGGAACCAAAAACCATTGTTCATGCACACATGCAGACCACCCCCTCACAAACCGAAGAATTTTGTTTATCATCGATTTATTTTTGTCTGGGTATTATGATGGATTTAATGTATATATATGATATTCATGACGTAATTAGGAATCTATAAAGATAATATAACATTTTTCTTCACAATATTCCAATTGCTAAAAAATTCAATCATCGTATGTGTGTATGAACAGACTACCATCTCTATATAGCGAGGTAATTCGTTTTTCAAAAACCACCCCTCATGGTTGGTAATGTGGATGGATTTAATGAATCTATTTGATATTTATAACCCTATAATTAATATTTAAATATAATAATTTATTTTATTTCTTTATTTCATACCAAATAAAATGTACAAACATCGCTCGTGTATACGTGCGGGCAACCCCCTCGTGAGGTATTGCATTTTTTTCTTTTTGAGCTATTTTCATAAAAGAATATAAAATATTATTTCATGTATAAAATTGTTAATTATTACATGATAATTATTATATATAAGGTGTAATAATGACCCCTTTTACCATGTTCAACTTACCTAAGTCTTTTTTTAATTATGAACGGAACACCCAATGTGGACTTAACCGATTGAGTAATTAAATATGTTATTGAAATAAATGAATTATATGATACAATAAAAAGTTAAAAACATGTAAAATATTATTAAATAAGTTAATAATTAATATAAGTTTACTATATATTATTTAAAGTGCATACTTATAATGTATGTACTCGAGGTAAGGAAATGTATTAAATAAAATTCAATTCATTGAGTAATAACACTTCTTCATTGAATTTATTATTCCATTATTATGTTTTAATTGACCTATAATTTATTTTATGATTTATCTACAATTATTTTATGTGTATTTACATGTGTTTACATAATCACTTCATGTATTTATTATAACAAAAAATGTTAGGATCTTTTCAAGGGTTTTCCTTGTATCAATCTCACTTTCCTAAGACATGTTTCATGTCATGAACCATGGTTTATTTTTATGGTTGAATCAATCACCCCTGAATGAATTTTGGAATATCAATTCAATTATTTTATTAGATTAAGATAACCATATCATATTATTTATTCAATTTGTTTTAATTCAATGGTCACTAAAGTCTTAAAGGATTAATGTTACAATTTCATTTATATTCATCATTTTTTGTTTGAAAGGTTTCTTTGAGACTGATTTTATGATTTTAATTTATTGAATCACATATCTATTAATCTATTATTTTTATTTATGAGGATTAAATTATTTCATTTTATTTTTCTCTCTTTGGTACTCATGTATATCAAAACAATGTTTTTAATAGAAATTGACTTCATTTGTCATTTTGGTAATTAATCATTTCTCTTCCATACTCAAATCCTTAAAAATATTTTAAATAACATTATATTATATGGTAAATTTTTTATTTAAATTATTTTGAAAAAATATTTGAAAATATTATATATGGACTCAGATTTTATCTTTAAACTATTTTCATGTATGGTTATTTATAAAATTTTTATAAAATCTGTGAGTGGAATCTATGGTTTAACATTTACCTAATGAATGGATTTTCCCACCATCATAACTATTATTTTATATGATCCTTACATTATAAGTTTCAATGGATATTTTCAAATAAAATAATGTTCCCAATATTCAAGATTATATCATAAAATACTATTAATATAAAAGGATATTTGCCCCTTTTTTCAAAGAAATTTATTAAATATTATTTTAAATAATCATTCATCTATAGAAACATCCATTATTATTTTCTTATCCTCTAATGGGGTCATGTTCGAATGATACCATACTTATTCCTTCTACATATGGCTTATAAATTTTTTAAATTTATTATTATGGAACCTATTTCCTTTCCACGGGTTAATAAATTTTAAAAAAATGATGATTGTTTTCAAGGGTTTAATATAGAATTTGAAATTTTCTAATTTTTTTTAATTATATAGTAATTGGATATATGTATGGATTTTTTATGTGTGGTTATATTATAATTCAAGGATTGGTGGGTTTGTTATGGACATAAAATTCATTGGCTAAAACGATAGAGTAATCTATCGTATGTTACTCTTATGAGAATATATAATTAAATACTATAAGTTACTCATAAGGGATGAAATTTTTTATAAAATATGAGTAGATTCCAAGAGAATATAGATTTAACTATTATATGTCACTCCATAGAGAATATTGTAATTATCCTTTTTATGTGATTTAATGTTGAATGTTTGATAATCCATGTTACCAACAAAGTTTATTTATTCTTGAAATAAGTTCTAATGTTTCATTTTAAAAAGGATTATTTTCATACAGATCCTGATTTTTGACTCAGATGTCTTTAATATTTTTTAAATATTTATTCCTTGTCTCATTATTTACGTTATTGGTTTTTATTGGTATGAATTCACTTATTCTATGTCCATTCACTCGGAATATGTTGTCTTATGATTACGCATATATTTTGAACATCAAATATATTAAATTGTTAATTCCAATGTTAACCCTTATAAAGAATTTGATCTCACCATTATTGTGTTTATTTTCCCTAGATTATAAATAAATATTTACTGTAAGATATTTAAAAAAGGGTTTCTTGTGGGTAATGACAAAGGGTTAATGTGGAATAATAGAATCTTGGTATAGTTTAAAATTTGATCATAGAAATACAAGAGTATTGTCATGTTAGTGTTTTCCTGAATTCATTAAAACTGTAAAACTAAAATCACATTTGGTATGTAATTGATATAATATCTTATATTGATGTTATATATTTTTGGTTGATAAAATTCAGTCACATAAAGTATCAAATATTGAAATTTAATAATTATATTTTTTGAAGAAAATATAGGAGTACGGGTTCAGAGATATTATAAGAATTATTAAGAATAACCCCTAAAAAAGTCACATGAATAAATTCATATGATCAAATTCTTATAATCTAAAGTCTTATGGTCATGACTTATGAATAAAAATTATATACTTTTAATCTCCATTCAAGTTTCATCTCTATTTTAAGAATGATCCTAATTGTATGGTTAAACTAAGTTATTATCACTTCTAATGTAAAATAATATACTCTATGGAACACATTTAGGGTCTCTTGATTCACTCATCAATAGTATGTGGTGAGAGATCCCCTATATTTATATTTTAGTTGATGAGGTAGAAGAGAATAGATGTCCCGAATGCATGTTGTCATTTCATTATGTGTATAATAATTTGAATATCACATGACAAATGTAATAAAAATTAAATTTATGTATAAAACACGACCCAAATAACTTCTTAATTTGGAGTGTCAATCAGTTTATTCACAACCATTCTCTACTAGCAACTGAATGATATCCTCCAAAATCTTAGTCTATTTAGTGGTCCACCATGTATAACCCTTAATATAAATTCTATTCATACTTTACCCACTTTCACATGTGTTGACCCACAAAGGTTCTTCTTAATCTCCATTCTTCTGTATTTTATATACTATATTTAAGAAAGGATGACTTACACTATTGTTTAAGCTACTTGGCTGGTTGATATGTCCAAAGAAGTGGTCAATTGTTTTTGTAAACTCCCTTAATTACTTTTCCAACATATAATAGTGAACGTGTATATACTATCAGTACAATATAAACTCAACCTATATACTTTTTTAATCTCTATATCCACTAGGGAAAATATATATAGAACTATTTATAGTAAACATACACACTTGAAAAATATTCAAACATACTGACACATCATTATTTATCACAGATCTTATCCTTATAACAAAAAACAAAAACTTTATGCATTGGAATATTTTCAAGACCATTTTAGTATCCCCCTTTGTTTTTGTTGTTAATACCCAATAATACATTTAATTTAATATGTTTTCATACAATCCTTTCCATCCCACTTTATTTAAAACCAAATAAAAATAATTTTTAGGGTATGAGACATCAGTTGTTGTTCAAAAACATCTACTTACACTTCTTATTTTCAATTTATCTTGAATAAATTGATGGAATTATGTTCACTAAATCTTTAGTTGGCAATGTTCTTATATATATTAATTCTAACTCTTCATGTTAAATCTTGATGTAAAAAATAAGAGTGAGTGACCAAGGAATTCAAATATTTCCATTAATTATCATATATGTGATACCTCTCTTAATTATTAACTTTAGTGTATGGAAAATAAGATTTATCAATATAATTTATACCTAAACGTATTTCAGAAAACCCATAAAAATAGTTTAAGTTCATAATGGTTTATCCCCGTTTTTACTTTTTCCCCATCAACTAACAACCCCCCTTTATTAACATTCCTTGTATAAAAAAATATAAAATAATAAAGTGTGATTGGAATACCTCATACTCCAATTATCTAAGGGATATCCAGATTCTAGGATCACTACATAATAATAATTTGGTAACACATTCTCATTAATACTTCTCCTTAAGAGATGTAATATTTTATTCGTCACCATAGGTTATTTTCATCAAGTACATTAGTTCCCCTTGAACTTGTAAGCACTACATTAGGTATAATAATATCATTCAAAGGTTTTAAAACTATCATTTCGCTAAAATAAAATAATTTTTGTTAAAAAATCAATTTTAATGGAATTCCAACCTGAGTTTCTTCACTTAACTCATCACATAGGTTAAAAACTTTAATCAATACATTGACGGATTTAGTATTTATAAATTAGTTTTGAAAATTTCTTATACATTCACTATTATTTCATTAATTAAATGGTTCTTCCTTTTATTGTGAGGATTTTAATTTTTTGGATATTTAATTGATAATATAAACTCTACCTTCTTAGTGAAATTACCTCAATAATTTACTATAAGATAAAATTTTATTATAATCAAAGGCACTAATAACTTCTCTACAAATGATCACTTATCTCCACATAAAAACACACTTGTAACTATCATTATTAATTTTAATCTCTTAAATGGATAGATTTCAAGATATATTAAGTTCATAACACACCATAATTAAATAACTAAATAATTCATGAAATCTATAATAATGATTAAACTTTGTTCTTCTATATTTTTTTGTCTAGTAATGAGAGAATATACTCTTCCTAAATTCAATTTCAATTCCCTACAATGATAGAACCCAAATACAACACAATGATAAAGTGAATATGGTGGGACTCCCTGTTTTTCACTTTAAATATCAAAGTTGATATGAATTTATGAAACATGTTACTCCTTTATCTTCATCCTTCAAGAATTCATATTAAATCTTCAATTTTTTTTACTTTGGGAAATATAAAACTCTTTACTGAATGAGATTTTTTGGGTTAGATGTTCCTATTTTAATAAGTTATTAAGGAACTTACATATACCTATGCTATATTTTTCTTTATTAATTTCTCTTCCTGGTCTAAAGGCATAATAAATCAATTTATTGAAATATATTCGCACTTATGACACTTCCCACATAATTTTTCCAAAACTCATGGATAATCATTTCTTTAAAAACGACTTTAATTTCGATATTCCTTATATGTAATATTATCTTTTCCTTTAGCACTATATTTTTTATGTGCTTTTTCTAGGAATTTTTCTTCTAATAATATATTAGTAAAATTGGTATGAATTATATAAGTACAATGTTGGATTTCTTGGTGTCTCCACATAGATTATTAATCCAAAATACTTTCATCCCACTAATCTATTTAGGATTTTATTGGAATGATTTCAATTTATACCTTTTATTTATTCCAATAAATACATACATGACATGTTTATATGCATACATGATGTGTCTTTTATTACCAAAATATAAGAAACTCTTTCTTTTTTGACATATCACTCAATATAGAATTCTTGGACTATTTTTAACATTTTCTTTCTTTTGAATTTTCCAAGGTTGTATCTCATTTATGAACTAATTTATAGAAAATTATCTTCCCTTTTGTTTTTATTCCCATATAAATGGATTTGAATAATCCTTGTGAACCCAACCATTTCATATATCATAGATATATCGTTTTTTAATAAATATGTTAGAGTTATATATATATTTTAAAATTTTCGGATGTTACCTCTTCTCAAGACTGACCCCCAGGAATTGTGACCTTCATTGAACATATAAAATTGATTGATTTTAAAAAAAATCGGACACTCTATATCCACACCTGAAATAATACAAAAAATGGCCTTAAAACCTTGGTCTTTTTATTTAGAGTGCATGTTTTCCCGAAATTTTAAAACTACATGTTTTTTTTATTTTCAGGCTTATCTTAGGGAACCATTACTTATATAACTTTTATAGCCACTGTTACTATAGTGTAAGGATTCTCATCACTTTTCATCATCTATTTTATATAGTTTTTTCAGTGCATCCCAAACTATTCATAAAAATAAATTTTATATGATCAATAAATATTGATTTGAAGGTTACATTTTTCCACGAGTTTGATATAGATTATTCTCCAAATGATATCATGTTATTTTTCTCAGAAATACAATCCATTTAGTGATCATGTATCTTATTATAAAATTATGTGAGAGCATATTTACTTCCAAAAGTTTGAGAAGTCCCAACATGGGTAGTTTTTATATTTTTCAATTTTATCCCAGGATTAATACAATTCATGTTGATGTATTATTTTTCATTATTAACTAATCATAACTTGGCATCCGAATATGTGTTTAAATGATGAATATAATCTTCAGGTATCTTTCATTATTTTTATAAATAGATACAATGATCATTAATTATTTTTTCTTTGACCTACATTTTTGTATCATTTTCATTTATGAAAGGTTTATGTAATTATATGAATTCATGGATAACTTCATAACGATTGATTATTTCACCTCATTCATATAGTCACTTATTTGAATCTTTTATTCGTTCAAGGAAATATTTTCCTAGAAATATCTAACTAATATCCATGTTACTTCTATGTGATTTGTTAGATCATTGCACTTTCAAAATTTCATTCATATTGCATCATCAATTTCATCCATTTTTCATATAGTTGTTCTTATAATATTTAAGTTCATTAACAATAATAAGTATATATGTGACTTCTTAAATTGCAACATTATTTATATACCTTTCAAATTGTGAGTAAAAGTATTTATAAGTTTTGAAATATTCAACTTATTCATACTCTCTAAAACATGTACATTCTTTTTTTAAATGATCAAAATCAAAAAAAATTGGAGATGATTAATTATCACATTTATCAATATTAAATCATCATTGAAATTGATTTTCCTAATATAATATTTTTCTCAATTGATTTATGTATCTCAATTTTTTAATTAATGGTTTTATTGAAACTACACCTTCAGCTTTAATATGGATAAAATATTATTTCTCCATCAATGGAAATTCAAAAATATCTTCAAATCATAACATAATGTAGAGTGTTGTAAAAAAATAAGATAAAGTAAAATTTATATCGTCAGAGGAAAAATTATACTATGATAGAACTTATAGTACCTGATGGTAGTGCAAGGACACAAAAAGGGGGTGAGATTCCCCAAACCCATATACTCAGATCTTTCTCTAAAAAAAATAATTTATATTCATACATTTAATCTAACTATAAAACCCCAGTTTTAACAATCCATAATTAGAACATAAAAATAAAATAACGAGTTACTTACATACCCATGAAATTTTTATTTTTATACCTATAGTTAATTAATAAAATCAATTAAATAGAAAAACCCATGCCCTTTCCATATAATGGATATTTTTCACATTTTACCGATATTTTAATATTCATTAACATGTATTAAATAAATACCATTAAATTATCCACATGTTTCACCCTTTATGACATATCTTATGTCATATCATTCTTTATAACCTCGTGGAAATGGAAACCTAAAAAGGGTGTGTTTAAAGCCTTAGTAAGGGTAAACATAGATATTGAAAATAAAATATCATAAGTGAGAATAAGTTATCATATGGGTATGAGATCATAATTAAACTATATAAATATCATAACCAAATATATAATTCTATAATCACGAGTCATAACAGAATGCATCATCATAACATATGAAATGAGTCATAACAGCGAAGAATCATCAATAATCAATCATGATCAATGTGAGAATATCATTAAAATGACACATAAACTTTTTGAATACTAATAATCATAGAAAATTATTTACTTATTCAAGGATAACATCATATAAAATCTCATTATAGTAAATAGATTCTCATAGTGGGTTTGGATC
Organism: Viscum album; assembly: GCA_963277665.1. Taxonomy (NCBI): domain Eukaryota; kingdom Viridiplantae; phylum Streptophyta; class Magnoliopsida; order Santalales; family Viscaceae; genus Viscum; species Viscum album. The sequence goes on along the minus strand of OY728141.1, from coordinate 507,737,436 downwards.
ACTCACTATTCCCATAAACGTGGTGGATATAGTTCCATAGTGAGTATGGTTCACTCCCATTCCATATCATATTATATCATGAGATATAATTCTATAACTAAGTCATTATAGGGACATATAATTCTAGGACCACCTATCACATACTTTATACTATACATATATCTCTATGAAGATCATAAAAGAATCATCATTATATCATAAATTAATTAACCCATGTGAGAGAAATAAGATCAACAATTTTTTAAAAGATCACCATAATTCATCTAGATAAATAATGTGGATGTTAAAATTAGAGAATATCCCTAGTGGGGTATAAAAAATAATAAAGGATGTTTACATATATAAAAAACCTATGGAAATAAAATGTGTAATATAATATTTGAATATTCTATATGTTGTAAAAAATAACTTAATAGGTTGATACTAAATATTAAATAATCATGAATATATATATATATATAAAATATAGATCTATCATGAACATTGCTATATTATAGAGATATATTCTAAAAATAGAGATGAAAATTGAATCAATACTAAATTTTTTTTCACAAATCTTTTGTAACTTTTCTGTAAAAGTAATGTTATTTGTAACTTCCCAGAACTATTTTAATGAGATGACAAGTAGTATTTTTAAAAAATTATTTTTAAAATAATTTCCTATAATGTAATCATGAATATAATCTGTACTTATGTAAGTAAATGTGGAGTGAAATGTAAAAATATACATAAATAACATGAAGTTCTTTATCTAATCATTTATAAGGTTATATCATTTTTTGTTGATATAAAAAAAATTACAGTGTAATAGGAATATATATTAATTTTTAAAAACATAAAAACATTGAAATGCATTCCAAATCAACAAGAATGTTCACGATGATAAGAGACTCTATTCATGTGGAAAATGTTTGAATGGATATTATTTTTGAAACTTTTTTAATGAAATCCCAAAATGAGTTGTTTGGAAAAAATTAAATAATTAATTTTTAAATATGAATATAATATTTAAGTTAATAAAAAATATACATTATAAGTTCAATTTAATTATAGAAAACCACTTTCTAGAAATAAAACAAATAATAAGGATATAAAAGAGAAAGGTCCTGACCAAAAATGAGAAATATGATAGTGTTTTATTATAAACATATTCTCAATGGTTTTTGAGTACCAAAGAGACGGAAAATTTAAAAAAAATTAATTCCCCCTATGGTTGTTGAAACACAAACAACCCCAATAAAAGTGAAACTGTAAAATAAACACTTTTGTATTTTGTAACTTTTGAATAAAAAAATATGAAAGATAAAATGTAAAATGAAAACTTATTTATCAAGAATAAATTGTTATAATGATATAATATTCCCTACGGGAAGCGACAACACAATATAAAATAAAATTTGGTGCTCAACATGAAATATGTGTAAAAAAATTGAAATTGAGACAAAAAATACATATAATAATAGTAACATTGTAAGTAAGAATAAATTAATGAAATAGTTATGTGAAATAAATGTAAATTAACACAATAAAGGTGTAAATTAAACATAATAATTTTATATAATAACAAACATAATCTTGGAATAACATATTCAGTGAAGGAGTGATATAACCTAAAAAAAAGAAATCGAGTTATGAATCTCCTCACCTCATGTTTTGACTAGCTTAATACACTCTATAGAATCCAATATTATATATTTTATTTATTAAAAAAATATTCTAAAAAAATGTTAATAATTATAACACTATATATCATTCCTATATAATTTAGAATAACCCTTTTATTAAAAATTATTCATTAAAATCAATATATAATTTTCATCTTACATTTTTCCATGAATGTTTTAGTTTGATGGTTATGTAACTTGTATTTTAGATATGGTGACATAATCTTAGTAATGTCATATATATAATATTTATTTATTATATAATATTTTATAACCATACATATAAGGAAGTGATAAAAAATGGAATGCATTGCTTCACGGAGACAGTATTTTATACATACACATGAGTTATGTTTTCATTTTTTATGGATCAAAATAAATGAAGGTAAATAATAATAAATTATTCATAAATAATAAATATTTTATAAAAATAATATATATATATATATATATATATATTCATTAAATCTATTTAAATATCAAGCCATGTGAGGGAGTGATGAAAGATGAAAAACATCGCTTCATGTGCATTGTGGTCCACACATATGCCAGAGAAACACATTCATTTTCCATTATATAGATAATAGGTTGATAATTTTCATTACATTAATATAGTTTCATTTATTTTAATAATTATATTGATTCAATTATTTTGAGTTGGTTATAAATTTTTTGGAGGTGGTGAAAGAAGGAAGAAAATTGAAAGCACTATGTTGAAAAGATTACCACTTCCTTAAATATCCTACATTGGATCTCTCCTAAAGAATTATTAGGTTGGTAATTTGATTTGATACAAACCAATATGATATAGGAAAGATATTTTAGAAGATATTTTTTGATATTGGTCAAGATACGGTTCCCAGAGTGTGTATACGTGAAGAGAGGTGGTGCCCATTTATATATGATGGGAGCATCACCAATGTAAATACTCTTACCTTAAAAAATATTGAAAAGTTATTTTCATAGGATAGTGGAACTAAATAAAATAAATTTAAAATAATATGTGAGGGGAGGTAGAGATACACTCATACAATCAATTAATTGTTATTTTTGTTAAATTGGAATCCATATCCCCTGATTTAACCCCCTTTAACAATTTTCACTTTTACAATGATGACTTAACATTTTACCAATGAATGTGTTATTTATAATTCAAAAACCAGTTATCGTATAAATATATTTTACATATTGATTCAAAATATGTAATTCATTTTATATGGGTGGAAGAAATTAAATATAATATCCATTCAAAAAATGTTTAAAAACCATTTTTAGTATTTAAATAACATAAATTTAATGTATTATTTTTCCATTCCTATTAAAAAAATTACATTAAGGTTAATTTATTTATTGAATTTATTATATTTTAATTTAATTGATATAAATCTTAAATAGTGATTAATTTAATTTTTAAGATAAAATACATTCTTCATAATAAAAAATGTTTTAGGAAAAATATTTCATTTTAACTTGAAGTAATTTTTTTCAGATATGTTTAAGTCATTCATATATCGTGATGATTTCATATAATTGAAAATATTTTTAAAAGATTTATTTTTCACAATTAACAAAAAATAAACAATTTTTGAAATTTTTCGAATATTCAACCAAATATAATTTCAATCTGTTTAATTTAAAAATTATGTTTATTTCATAAAATTAAAACTACAAAATTTGTTGGGTAACTTTGTATTAGGTAACCAGTTATAAGGTACATTATGTTAGAGTAACTTATTATTAGATGCACTACTGCAAGGTAGTTTTCTATATTGTAATTTGGTATAGGGTAACATTTTACAAGGTACATTTATATTACGAAACTTTTTGTAAGTTATATTTATATAGGGTAAATATTCCTATGGTCAATATTATAGTGTATAATTCTATTTGGAACATTTCTATAAGGTATCTTACTATTAGGTAGGTTTCTATAGGGAAACTCGCTGTATTGAACATTGAAATAGGGTAACTCTATATAGGGTATGTTTATATAGGGTAACTTTCAATTTGGTATGATTTTATAAGGTAACTTTCTATTTGGTGTTTAATAATAGGAAATTGTTTTCTTAATTATGATTATCTAATATGGAACAACTTGTTTTATTTCACTGTTTCATGTAAAAAAATCTTTTTATACAAGATATTTTTTATAAATTAATACATAATAAAATATCAATGTGTTATAGGGGGATCGATGTACTCAAATTTAACCATGTTTTTATTTCCATTTTATTATCTATTCAAAAATTCTTACATATCTCTCAGTTTGATGAAATGGATTTCATGTTGTTTTCCCATCCTCAACCTAATATTAAATGCATTATAAGAATGAATAGGATCATAAAAATATTTAAATCATATGGACTCAATGTGAGAGGTTAATCCTTTATAGGGTGGGATTGATTTTCAAGTCCTAGAGTAATCACTAAAATACGGTAGTGTAATTAAAATAAAGGGGAAATGTTCTCCCTCTAATTATGAAAGGAATATATTAATATATTAAAAATGTGTCATGAAAGATAAGGATATTGTTTTTCCATAAGTCATGTGTTAAAAATTACCTCTATGTTGCGTTTTAGCCTCATGTTGGTCAAATGGTGTTATTTATCCTGGTAACAAACATTCGTCAAGAGGCCTCCACAAACCAACAAACAAGTCTTCAGACATAAAAGAATGAAAAATATACATGTAGGTCATCTTTGTTCTCCACTTAGAATCCAATGGTATTTAATCATAGTGGTTCCATGATATCCAACTATTCTTCTCAATTTATTTGTTCTTATTCAATACCAACAATTTAGGTTGCAGTATCAGTCACTCATCTTTTATTCTTCAATTTATAATTATTTTTCTTAGATTCACCTTCTGAAGTGTCCTTATCTTTTTTCTATCACATTAAACTTCAATAAATATTCTAGATATTCAAATCCAAGAATTATCTCTCTCTCTCTTGTTATTTAACTTATATAAGGTATGATTAAAATAATAAGGTTGTATTATGTTTTCCCCTTCCTCATATCAAATTTATATTAACTAATATAAAAATTTGTTACTTCGATTATTCAAAAGTCATTTCAAATCATAACCCTTTGAAATTTCAATATTTACTTTACAATAATATCATTTTTAATCTCGGGATTTTTTTAACTTGAAATCCTTAAAAATTTCGTTTTATCCTCTTGAAATCCTAGATCTTTTGGGACCACATGTACTTATTTCATCAATCCTTCATGTGACTTTATATTGTTTACTAAAAATAGTCATGAACTATGTAACATGGGAAATTAAAACTCCACTTTTATTATAAGTATACCTCTATTCCTTAAACACTCATCACTATGACATACACAAGTCTCTATTTTTCATTCTATATAATCTTATTGGAAATTAAAATTACTACAATGTGGTTTTTAGAATTTTCTTGTTTTGTTTAAGTACTAGAACACCGATTTTGTGTGTTGTACACAATGAACAAATTCCCACTCAGAATTCATTACATTGAGGTTATATTAATTTTTCTAAATCAGGAATATTTTTATAGAAACATTACAATTCAATGATTTGGTACTTATAGTATACTCATTATTTATAAACCTTATAGATCTCCATGCCTAAATGTTAGGCGTTTCGTATGAACACTTCTCATAAAATCTTTGAATATCCTTCCACTATATATTACTAATTTTTTTTATATTCTAATAACAAAATCTAAATATTCACCGTGATTCCTGGTGAAAACTTATATTCATCCATATCTTTGTCAGGTTTTAATTAATATAGAAACATACAAAATAATCATATATCATATTTTAGGACTTTTCTTATGAATATCCAATCTTGAAATTCATCCTAATAAGACCATATAATCAAAGACATATGATCAAACACATATGATCTAAAGGATTATTATTAGGGTCTAAAAAAATTTACATATTTGAAATCTATATTGAATTTTATTTTCTATTTCATGCTTTATCTTCATAAAATGGTTAACCTAAGTTCTTATAAAATCTAATTAAAAATTAAACACACTATTGAAGTCATTAAGGGTCTCATTCTTTACCCATCAATATTAGGTGGTGAGATTTCCACTATATCTAGACTCAAGTGATTGAGTTTAAATAAATCATATTCCAATCATACATGGAATCATTTCATTTTTGCATGAAATCATTTAAATCTCACACACACTATGAATTAAAAAATGAACAATAGTTGTAAACGTCATACCACATCAAATTTTTGTTTGAAGGTCTTATAGATATTTTTACGAGATATATTGAAGTAATAATTTCAAATAATACTTGTATACAGATAATCTAAAACTAAACTAAATATTTAGATTTTAGGATTGTGTAAATTATTGAGATTAAATGTTTAAATTATGGAAATGCCATAAAAAATATGTTTATTATGCTCAAGTCATCTTAGTTGGTATTAATTTTAATATATAAGGTATGTGTTTTATCATTGAAACTAAGAGGGTGGGTGTGGGAAATAGTATATCTTATTATAGTAGGGTATAATTATTTACTAGTATTTTGTTATGAAGTATAATGGAACCCAATATAAAGTAACCTAGGTTTATCTAAATGTGTCATAGGTTAAAATGGAGGTTTTATAGGGTAATATTTCAAAACATGGAATATTCAGATTCATATACTTATTTACTCTAATTTTGTTAAGATATCATTGTTTATTTCTAATGTTCACCGATTTTAATTTTATTAAATGTTCACAAATATGGAGAACTTGTTTAAAAAAGGTGTAGATAAAAATACAGTGGTTAAATAAATGATAATCTTAATGGGATGTGAGATAGATTACATGACCTCACGGAAATTATTTCTGAGGTTATGAATAAGTACATAAAACATGTTGATATATTAGATACACCAAATTTGGGTCAATGTAATATTTATTATTTTATTCAATAATGACCAATATACATTAGTGGATCCATTGATTCACTAATTAATGAGTAGTGAATCAATACAGTGGAAAATATTTTTTTTCATTCTCCAGTGAAGTAAGTATGAAAAGTTTGTTTTAGCCGTTTATCATTTTAAAGGTGGAGTAGATCAATGGTGGAATATAATAAAAAATATTAGGAAAAAGGAAGAAATAAACTCTATGAAATTTGTGGGGTTTAAGAAGTTATATTTAAATAAAAAATACCCCAAAAATTCACCCTAAAATGGAGAGAGAATTACTTCATTTGGGACAAAGGGAGGTTAATCCATTGGAACCTATGGAGAAAATATAACTAGACTTTATAGGAATACCATTACTCTTATTATTGAAACATAAAAAATATACCATTCCTTTAGTGACTTTAAGACAAGTCATTGAAAATAATTAGTTTATAATGGAATTTGGGAGCTATGGAGAAATTGATCAACACAATCATAAGTTGGAAATGAAAACTAGGGAATCTAATTATTCTCATGGATTTGTATATATTATAATTAAAATTTTCCTTAATAAAAACATGATTGATAAGTCACATGAAGGAAGGAATATTTTTTCATCCACATGCCAAAAATGTGGGATAATGAACAAAGGAAATTACTATAAAGAGATCAAAATGCATCTCAATTGTGGAAGGGATATCTATGAAGAATATGACTTTTTTAAATGGGCATGACTAGACCAATGAATATACCTAATGATATGAATGTATTAACTAATGCATCCACATACTTCAATTCCTCAAATTAAGGGATTATAGACATTATGCTAATCAATTCCATAATCCAAGGGCTAATGAAAAAATAGGAATTAATAACCTCAAAGTCCAATGGAATAAGGAATAGATTATGAAATCCAAACTAATGAAGGGTTCATGAAAATTAAGTGGTGTAAGGTACACTCATCATCCTCTTTTGAACAGAAAATAGTCTAATTTATTTAGGTTATACCCACTCATGTTTATCTAGATTTGTTTCTATGAATATCAATACTTAGTTATCATGTTTTCTGTGAAAACATTTAGTGGTACAATTTTGGTATCCAAAGTCTATAACGCCACATAAATATAATTTTTTTCTAATTTTCCTCCTAAAACTTTCATTAGGCATCCTTTATTTAAATTTTTGGATATTTTGGGAATGGATTGGATCTCTCTACATAGGTTCCATATTACTGGGGGTATAAGAAAGTGACATTTCATATCCCAAATAAAACCATGATAATCTATTCGTTTAATCCTAACTAGAACACCCTATGATAATTAGTTACATTTTATGGTTCTTAATAACCAATAATTAATGATATTTAGCTCAAATGGTTGGGAATAAATTCAATATTAGGGACATACCAATTATGAAGGAAAAGATAACATTCCTTGTTTCTATGATCACGAGGTTATACTCTTAGTATATATTATATATTTATTCATTTCATTCTTATGGACTCCTCATCTATTTATCTTAGTTTGTGATCATTAAATTTTCAAGGAAAATTTTTTCTTAAGAGTGGAAGAATGTAACACCCTAAGATTTTAGTATAAACTTTCCTTTAAATAAGCACTATGTTGAATAACATATTTCACATGAAACAATGAACTATAAATTATCATGATATATTTTAAAGAAAAAAACATTAATACACTATGAGAATGCATTTTGAAGCAAAGGTAAAAAAATTATAAGAAGAGAAAAATCTAAATTAAATAAAAAGATAAAAATTAATTAAAATTTTTCATTACAAAAACATACATTCTAATTAATAAAATATTATTATTAATTTATCTAAATAATATTTTGATGTGGTATAAGACTAATTAATTTATGAAATTTAATGATTAGAGGATAAAAAATTAATTTGAATGAGAAGTGATAAAAATAATTTAATATTAAAAATGGATATTTTTCAAAGAAATATTTTTAATGTGTTATTTTTTATCTTAAATTAAATTTCTCAATTTTAAAGGATTGTTATAATATAATATTTCAATTTTAGAAAAATTTATTAATACTCATTTAGTCAGTAATGGATTCGAAATAAGATTAAAAACACCAAATTTTTAGGTGATTTTTCTATAAAAATACCTCTCATTATATTTTATACACTCATTTAAAATTTAAATTCCCAAATTATATATTTTCAATTTTACATAATTAACTTATTTTTTGGATTCATTAGGTAAAATTTTTCTTAGAGTATATTTTTGATATTTTTTTTAAAATTATATTTTTTGGTGAATAGTAAAAAATACCGTTTTTTCCATTACTATAAGTTTTATAAAATCATCATGATATGAGAATATATTAAAGTTTTATGGAACTTTTTTTTTAATAAATATGTATTTAATCAGTAAAATATCACATTTACAAAATAATATATTAAATTTTTGAAACCAATGTAAATCATTTGGGAACCAAAGTTTTATTTTACTATTATAAAAACAAATTTTTTGTCATTTAATATTAAATAGATATTAAAAAGATTCCATTAGTTTTTTTTCTTATTGTCATAGTAAAATAAATTTCTTTCTTAATTATAAACTAATAAATTTAATGGGAATAAAGACTATTGATAAATTAGGGCCAAGTAAATATAGATTCATTTTCATGCTTAAAAATACTATTTTCTAAAAAAAATCAATTACGATATTCATAATTATATTCAAATAAAATTTTACCACCTTTATAAATTGAATAAAATAAAATGGATTTCAAATTTGGAATACAAAATAATAAATTATATAATAATTTCAATTTTAATTTTAGGGGAAAAAATAAATTACCATGATATAAGTTAGTTATCACTCTAAAGGTTAAAATAAGCTAAAGATTTTAAATTAGTGGGAAAATTAATGAAATGTAATAAAAAAATATCTTAAAATGATTTAATTAATGATTTATCTAACTCAAATAATCTTATCTTCCTTATGTTTAAATTTTTATCTACTTTTATTGAAAATGACTTTTCTTTTTATATTAATTAATAAGACTTTACCGAAGGCACTCCTCTCACTTATAAAATGATTGATAAACTACCCCTCAGAACACACATGTAAAAATGAAATACCTCAGATTAATATTCCATATTTATTTCTATCATCATCGTCTCCCACTTTGAGAGTCCTTTGTTCTCTAGATATTTCCTTGATTTCATCCAAACCAAGAGAGTTTCTATGGAAATACAATTTATTCTTTTTTAGTAATAACTTCTTATCATTATTTTATCGTCTTCATCCAACTTTTATCAATTATTATTTACCTATTTAATAAATTGTATATAATATATTTATTTATTTATAATTATGATTTTATCATAAAATATAATCATAATAAATCTCATGAATTAAGTATAGTACGTTCTTTTCTGGGTAATTTTATACACTTACATGAAAAATAATATAATTTTTTGTCATGGATAGAAAAAGAAACTAAATTAATATTATTATCTAATATTAACAAGTAAAATTTTTTTATTTCTGGATTTTATTTGCTAATATAAATTTTTAACTCATTATTAATATACATCAATTTATTCATAAGAAATTTCCGAAACAAGTGTGTTATGGATTTCATCCAAGGGAACCATTCTCGAAACACCCATGGAATGAACATTTAAATTTACAAATAATTATTTAAATAATATTATAGTAACTTTTCTTTTATCGAGATTATCATATCATGAACATGGATTAATATTTGAAACCATTATATCAAAACACACACAGGATGATTAAAACTATTAACACCAATGATCAATATTAACTAAAAATATATGATCACTACATTATGAATGAATATAAAAACAAACCTAAATTAATAAATATTAATAAAGTAATGAAATAGATATTTACCAAGTCTATAATTATTTCACATCAATATAGAGTACATTTAACCAATCAAGATTCCAAAGTAATAATTTTGTTAAAATAAATTTCTTTTCAGTGGTTTATAGACTTTAATCTATGGATATGATATTATAATTTTATCTCATTCCTTATTTTTATTATTATATATGGTATTTTTTCTTTTTATATGTGGAAATTACATATTCACATTAAAATATTCGTCATTGATGATTTCATTCTCTAAAAAATATGATGTTGTTAACAATAATTCTCATCCATTCAAATAGATCTTTTCCCTACATGTCCATTTTCATTATTTTAATTGTTTTTATAAAATAGAGATATTTTTTTCACTTATATTCATCATAATTATCTTTATATCCTTCCCAAAAAAATCAACTATTTATTATGGGTTTTTATTTAAAATGGCCTAAAATCTAAAATATTATCTATTTTAAGATGAAACAAATTATTATCATCCATTAGACATTGATTTAAATAAAAAATTCATCTAAATGTTTTATTAATAGATATGAATTCAAATTTTTGTTTTATAATTTCTTCCTTTATGATTCATGAATATGGATTTAAAAAGTGATTTGTATGTTTTCCTTCTATGGTAATGATTAAAATATGTTTTTGAAGATGTCCCAAGGAGGGATTTTTTAAGTGTTGTTGGGTTAATTGTTTATGGATTTTATGATTTGAGGATATAGATACATTTATTCTAGGCCTCCATGTCATTTATGTTTTCCCTTTAAAACAATTCAAAAAGTGGTGTTATCTAAAAATAAAATAATGGATTCAGATAAAAATGATTTCTAATAACTATTTTTATTACTTTTCATCCATTCTACCCTCCACAAGTGAGATATATACCTATTATTAAGTAATATTCATCATAATTATATAAATTATTTTATTCTTATTTTGGGATATTTAATTTCATGTATCAACCAATCTAATATTAACATCATGTTATGTGATACCATTTGTAAATGAAATGAATCCCATTTAATTTCCATGTTTTTTTCATGATATGTTGTATGTTTGATTTTATGTGGAATACATTCATATGTATTGTCATTTCTTGGATATGGGTGGGTAATTTATAACCCTATAACTCATTGGGAAAAGAAATATATCTCTTGAGATAATAATTATATGTGTGGTTGTGATTGTAGCTAGCCATTCTCAAAATTTTAGGCATCGACAAGATTGTGGTTTTCTATGTTCAAATCTTTATGTGTGGGTATGATTTAAGTTATCTATGATAAAAAATTTATGTGTAAAAAATATTTTTATTATCAATTTTCACAAGGATATTTTTTAATATTATTATTCTTATTCCACAATTCTATGGTATACCACATGATTATATTATATTACTTGACTCATGATTAGTGTCTTATGTTTCTAAATTCTTATCCTAGGGTATATGATTTTTTCTTTTGAATATATATACTCTTAAATAATTTTTTATAGAAAATTATATTCATTCATTTATTATTTTCATAATATGTTTTTTCTATACTGAGGTTTTCTAATATGCTTGTTATCTAATCCCTTTTGTAACTGATTGAAAATTTTTTCTATTGTTGAGCATTTGAGTTCACTCCTTTTGTTTCCCTTTTTCCCTAGAAGGTTATATATTGTATATAATTAGATGGAAATATTATATAGAAATTTTTAGGGTGATGTTGACATAATTATGTGTAATAATACTTGTATATAGCTAATCTCCAAATACAGCAATCCTTTGGGATCTATGATTTAGTGAATTCATAAGATGAAATATCTAAATTATAGAAGTGTTATAAGATAAATTTGTTCTAATATTGCATCATAATAGTGTGTATTAAATAAAATATATAATTTAACTGTTTTAGCATCTAAGGTAGATGTGTGGGTCAAAGAAGTTTCAATGTCCATGGCAGTTTCTTTTTCTTATAGAGGATGAGAGCCAAATATTTCATGGGAGTATTTTTAAAAGCTATTTTTAGTAGAGTTTATTTATTTAACGATAACATATGTGAAGTGGCTAGAGTATATTTCTCCTTAGTAGGGTACTAAAAGTTTAATATAGCTCATGAATTAATTAAATTAACTTCTATTTTATAGCCTTGACATTTTCCCATACGAGGAGGCCAAGGCATGATGTTTTAAGAAGCTTTTGTGTCATGATATTCAAAATCATGTTAACAAATTTATGTTAAACAGTTATAATGTTGTTGTATCTAAGGAAGAGGTTATTGGAAGTATATATGAATTTTATGGGTCATATATATATCAAAGTTATCATAATTCCATGAGAATAAAATTATTAGATAAAGGATCTCAGATATCAGATATAGGGGAAGATGAGGTTCTGATAGGTAGGGAGTCAGTCAAAAAAATATTTTTGTCTTTCATTGGGTATGGTAGTTCTAATGAATCTATAATGAGTGTGAAAACCCAATTGATTCTCCAAATAAATCAGTCCCATGAATTATAAATATAAATTTTATGGATTCATATTCATCATAGTTTAATAAATAATATTATATAAATTTTCAACTGAAATAGTAATTTTTTATTTAACTAAATTATTTTCCATGAATCCCATGGTTCTGTTAGGAAGTTAAAATTTTTAAATTTAGATTTAAAATATGATAAATGGGACTTCATTTTTTATTCAGAATACCATATTTATCTAAGGGTTACAATTTCATTTTTAGGAATGTTTGATTATTGGAAGAATAGTGAAAAATATCATTTTTATTAAAATATCATTTCGTTAAAAGTATTTAGAAATTTTCATTAATTTTTTGATTTGTTTTAATGTTAAATTAGTTCACTTTGACTAAAAATAATCAAATTAATTATATAATAACTATTTATATATTTTATTTTTGGTATAAAATTATTTTATCTGCTTAAAAGGCATTTTTTAAATAAATTCGTTGCGATTTCCATATTTATAAGAAAATTAATTTTTTTACACTTATAAAAATTAAATATTGAAAACAATATTTAATAGTTTGGATACATAGTTTAATTTTTTAATTAGGTTAATTTCAATTAAACTAATAATGGATATTAACCTTGGTAAAATTGTATCACCTAATAAAACTATAAATAGTTAACATGGGGTTAAACTAAGAGATAAGGTATGAAATTTATCTAAAAATGGATTAATTTGTATGTTTTAATGTACTTATATATTAAAACACCTTAAAAACTAAATTATTTACATTCTATTTAACTTTTCCATTGAGAAAGTTCTATAATATTCCTAAAAGTTTTCAATTTTTATAAGTTTGTCACTCCCCTCACATATAAATGGGAACTTCCTCTCCTCACATCTACATATATTTTTATCCATTTATCTCAACCAAAAAATTCCCAAAGAACATCCAAAAAATTCCTCCCAATTTAATATATGTTCTTTTCTCACAAAAAGATATACCTAAGAAGGCTTAGGGTGTAAGTCAAGGGAGGTTTTATAAAGAAGAGTTATAATTCTTATATGAGTGTTTCATGCTTACTGCTTCTTATAACTCCATAAAATCTTATTTAGCCAAGTTTAATTAATAAAATTAATATCTTAAATAAAATTAAATGTAACTTTTTTTATGGTACAAGAAAATTTCTACCTCTTCTTTATCCTATTGGAAATGAAAACATTGATCATGAGTACGTGTAGATTACCACCTCTACGAAGCGATGTGCTTAATTTTTCTTCACTAGATCATATGGATGGTTAAAATATTTTATCAAATCATTATAAATTATATTTTTAATGTAATTAATTTTAATAATATATAATATTTGACCTACCTTATTACACTAAAAACATCAATGAAAAGATAAATTCGCTCGTATATACGTGGGGACTAGCACCTCTATGAAGTGATATGATTTTTTTTCACTTCCATCATTCAAGTCCAATAGTAAGGATATAAAAAATGAATAAATATGAATTTTATAAAATATTTATCATTATATAAAATAAAAATATTATATACTCTATTTTTCCCACCCAGTAAAAAAATTAAAAAATTTCTTTTTGTGTATGTACGAACTACCATCTCCCAGAAATGGCATGTTCATTTTTTAGGATCACCTTACATAGTTGGTTTTAAAAGTGTATCATTTGTATAAATATCAAAATTATAAAATTTTCATATTTTTGATTTAATTTAACTATAACCAGAAGGAACAAATTCAAAAAATGGATGTTATTTTGAGTTTATAAACCAACGTCCTCAAAATATCTAAATTAAACATAACCAATTTTGTTACTAAATAAAACATGGTAAAAACAGAAATAATCAGAATAATGATAATTTAATGAATATAGAAATTATTGCTAATAAATTAAAATACTAATATAATATGAATACATAGGAGGGTAGTATATGGACAAAACAATTTTTGGCATAAGGTAAGGGTTTTTTCATAAAAATATTATTTTAAATGTTTTAAATTCTTTCTCCCATGTATTCTTTTGTTTTTAAATGTTTGAATAATGTCATTATTTTTGATTAAATGGTTTCCAAAGTTAATTTTAACTATATTATTTATTTATTTAGAATGGATTAAATATTATTCTTATGAAAAGTTTATGTAATGGTTAATTTCAACGTTTGACAAAAGTGAAAATGATTTTTTTCAATGTATATAGATTGTGCAAGAACCCAGTTTTTCACTCAGGTAAGGATCCTTTATATTTTGGTCTAATTATATATTTCTCACCTAATATGAATGCATTATGAGTTGAAAAAGGTCTTAGGGGTGTCCAGGGATTGTTCGGATCCTGAAACCTATCTTCTTGGGAGAATTAGGCATGGCACATGGTTTATAGTAAACCACATGGGGAGACCACATGGTTAGAGAAAACTATGCATATGGCTTGAGTTTTTGTACATAGCCTTACCACATAGTTGGTACATAGTTTTTTAGACTTTGTGTCCTTACCATGCAAGTTCCCCCTCTTCCTAGGTCCATGTACATGGTTTGTACACAGTTTGAAAAAACACATTGCCAAATAGTTCATAGAATAATTTCTGGGTAAAATGGACATTTTTTCATAATGATCTATTTAACCTAACCATATTCCCTAATCTAATTTCTAGTGGGATTATCCTCCATTCATATCATTTAGTATATTTTTTAAGGCCTGTGAAACAGATTGAATGATCTTCATCATCTGAGATCCAATCAAGATTATGTTCATTATGTTGGATGTGCAATGGTAAGTACTCAAGTCTATTTAATCCTTTCTTATTCACTCTTGCTCTCGAAATAGTTCTTGATGTGTGATAATTTTCCCATTTTTATCAGATCTACTCTATTATATGCCAAATAAGTGTCAAATATTGGAGTAAAAGAGGCATAAGACCCTAAAGTGGGTGGTCTATAACTTACCCCTCAAGTTAATTGATTTTCTAGTTATCATGTGGGCCCTCTTGATTTCATTACGTGTCTTTTATAGAATTTACATTCCATGTTTATAATCATTATAACCATATTTTTATTACCTTTCCAAATATGTGATTAATTATTGGCTGTTACTCCAACAACAACCAACATCCCATGCAAGATGATATGCCATAGTTGAGTTTTTAGTGTTGTAACACTTTTGACCCATCGTTTGGATGTCCTCAATCTTGAGAACAATAATGGTAAGTCTTCTTATAATGAATTATTTTTGAATCTTGTAATGGCGAATGGAAAGTACTATGTCACTTCCACTTGACCCACCCAAGGTATGTGTGTCAATTTGATAAATAAATGTGAAAGTAATATTGGAAAGAATACTAATTAAATGAATTTACCAGATTAAATGAGAATTAATAGTAAGTTTCACATATGTAAGAACCCTTACCATTTTGATGGAAGGTAGAAGAGGGAAACATTATTATTTAATATTCCTTAAATGGATAAAATGAATAGTTTCATTCTACTCGGCCTTTTTTCACACTAATGAAAGGAAAGGCTTGAACCAAATGGAATTATTGATTAATCAAGACATGATTAAATGGTTACATGCTCAATTAGTCTTGTCACTCTAATGAAAGGTAATGAATTTAACTTTATGAATCATTATAGGAAATAATTGTCAATTAAGAGTGTCCTGACTCGATCCCGCCATGGATTACATAGGGAATTCATTGAGCACTTGGGAACTCCATTACGATTCAAGGATACAACTTTCTTAAGTTGGTACCCACCTAGATCCCGATCCCTGTAACACCCCGAGATTTTATGAAAAATATTCTTTTTAATTTCATTAATGTCTTGTGTTATACGCTACACCAAAAGGAGCTTTCACAACACACATCTCTGACCTGGCTTGAATTACACGCAATCGCGACCTTCCACGATAGCGTGTGTTGTACGCAACACCAAGTTTCACTAAACAACGATATGCTATTAAAATATTATTAAAACTAGCCGTTATGAATAGTAATAACCACTTTTTGAAATTTTTTAAATTTTATTTTTCAAAATGGAATTCATTTTTGGATTCGTAATATCAAAATTAGCTTAGGGTGAAATTTTTGCGATTTTCGGATAACTTTCATATTTTGATGAATAGTGAAAATTACTAAATTTTAATTAAAAACAACTTTTTCAATCGAAATAATTAATAGTGATAAATTATTAATTTGAGTGGTTTTAAAGTATATTTAGAATATATTTTTACAATTTAATACAATGTTGGTCATTGGATGTAATTTCACATTTAAACCAGACATAAACAAGTGTCAATCTTTTGATAATTATTATCTCTTAAAAACACGCTATTTGTTGTGACAGCGGAAATTAATTATAAAATTAATTAATGCAAATTATATGTTGAGAATTTTTTAAAATAGAAATCATTTTTGAATTCGGAATATCAATTATAGCTTAGGGTGAAATTTTGGCATTTTTATGAAAAACTTCAATTTTTGATGAATAGTGAAACCACTAAGTGGTAGGTTAAAAACTGAATTTTGCATAAAACATAATTTTACCGCTTCTGTGAATGGAATTTCGAAAATCTGACAGAAACGGTTGATATCAGTAAGTAAAATGTGGTTCAATGAGATAAAAATAATTTTTTGGTGAATAGTAACTTTTTACTTTTTTTACCGCGGTTAATAGTAAATAGGGTAACTAAGGGTAAATATGATATTACTATTACCCTAAAACATGTCCTAATTCTATTGGATAAGTTTAATTGGACCAAAAACAACCTTATGAATATAATATGACCATTTAGGTCCACTTGGATTAGATTATGACATTTAATATTATTTTATTTAATGAATAGTTAAAATAGTTAAAATCAAAGTTTAATAAGTAAATCATTTTTAATATGGGGTTATACAAGATCTAAATTCGACTATAAATATTCATTAGAAAGCTAAAAAGATTTCATACATAATGGTATTTTATTTATAATTTTTAGACATTAAATAATTTAATTTATTTTTGACACAATGATGATGCAGTAATTATCTTATTAATGAAATATTGACATAATCGATGTTATAAACACCAAAATAAATGTAATTTGAGACTTTTAATGAATCCCACTAATTTTCTAGGTTACTATGATATATTAGTGTTGATGTAATCAACTTGGTGCGAACATATAATTCTGTTATGACTTTCAAAAAAATCATATATCAAATAGTGTCAAAATTGACACAAAATAGTTTTTAAATCAAATATTATATTATTAATTGTTATTTTATTCCTAAAAATCTAAGGTTCCGCCAAATGACTTAGATAAGGATATATATATTAATAATAAACAATTTGGGGTTCTTTTGGCATGTTATAGTAAGTGTATTAACCATATAGTGTAAGAAAACAAAAAGACACGGTAAAAGTTAAATTATTTAACTTAGAGTTAAATCTAATTGATAAGGTTAAAATAATAACCTGAACTTGTCTAAATCCTATTGTTTGAAAGGATTTCGACCCATCCACACTTTATCTTCGAAATAAGACCCTTTGGAACCATTATAAACTGATTTTGACTTTAATATAAAATAATATTTTGAGATATTCCTAAGGTGCCCCTCTCCTCCCTTATAAAAGGACACCTCCTCCCCCTCCGCCTCACACCAATTTGAGCACCCATGCTCGGCCAACCCCTGCCAAAATCCCTTCTCCACTTCCCTAGAATAATCCTAGAGGTCGTGGTCTTTTTCAAAGTCCAATCTTAGTTTCCTAAATGGAGGATTCAAAGAGGCGTTCCAAAGAAGAGGTAATATCCATTACCGATCTTTTTCAATTTCATTCTTCTTCAACTTCTTCTTCTTTAGTTGTTTCATGATAAAGTAATAACATCAGTATTTATTATATACTGATATGTTATTATAAATATGAAATAACTCTAATTAACCTTCTATCCATCCTACGGAAAAAGGAAATCACCGCGCGTGCGTACGTACGGAATACCGTCTCCACGCCGTTGTGTAATCTATTTTCCGCCACCACCTTAATTGGATGGGTATAATGGTTTAATGAGTAACTATATATGATTATTATAAATTGATATTGATACTGAAATAGTATACATACACTTCAACACAATTCCATGACCATGGGAACAATATCATCGCTCGTGCGTACGTACGGACTACCATCTCCACGACGCGATGAGATTCATTCTCAATGATTAACCATTCATGATTAACCATTCATGAATGATTATAAAGTATATATAATAAGTACTAATGAAATATATGAAATTATAATTATACCTGAATTATTTATATTTATAAGTATGTCATCTACTTAATTCCATTCAATTCAATAAGGAAACGAAAACAGCGTTCATGCGTACGTACGGACTACCGTCTCCAAGAACGGTGTATTTCTTTCCATTTACTGATTTATTATATATTTATATTCTGAATATATATATATAAATCATTTTTTATATTCTGGAATTAAGTAATCATGATCTAAGTAATCATATGAATAATTACAAGTTAAAAACACGAATGACAAATGAGACGAATTTACCCAAAACGCTACTTTAACATGAATTTACAAAATAACGAGTAATATAAAGTCATAAGTGGACCATATATGATATAATAACAATGAATATGATTCTAGAATAACTCAATAACATTATTTAAATCATTATACAGGAGGTTCGGACACTTACAAAGCAAGTCGGACCTAAGGTAAGGGAAATATCACAATCTCATTTTTATCCGAGATTGTTTCTACTTTGGCATTTACTGGGGTGTATTTTATCATCCACATGCATGTTTCCTCAATATGTAATATTATTTCCATTCACCTAAAATTGTTTAAATCCTATTTTACCCTTCGGTGAGTTTTTAGTAAAAGATATGAAAGGAATCTTTTGTCGTTTTTCGTACGAGGTACTTTTTTGACTTTTCCGACAAAAGTACGAAGAATGTTTTTTTAACTTATACGGCATGAATGGATTTTTAAAACATTATTTCCAAGAAGCTTCCTTTACAAGTTTTCAAGTTTATTTTTAATCGCCTTGTTTTAGATTAAATTCGTATGACATGTTAAGAATGGAAAAATGTTTTTAAAGAAGAAAGGATATTTTCCTCAAGAATGGAGTTCAAGTGTTTTATCAAAATTATTTTCCATCTAAGATAATAAAGGGTTCTGTTTATATCCCTATTATTAAATTGATTTGATTATGTTGTGATGGAATTATTTTTATGAATTCCTTTATCTTATATGAATTATTTGATGATGTCACGATGTTTAAGATTCCCATTTTTATTACATGGGTTATGCAATGATGTATGATTTATGATTTTGTGGCACACATAAGAATGGTATCATTATGAGATGGGTGGGACCTATATCTCCCTACAATGCATTGGGTAAAGATTTATATCTCATGAGATAGACATGGCTGGAACGGAAGGTTATTTCGGTTCAGTGATACAGGACTGAAATGAGGAGTGAACTCGGTTCAGAAATGGACTTTGTCCGCTAAGATAGTCTTGGCAATGAGTCATGACTAACAAGAAATGATTTTCCATGATTATGTATGCATGGCACAAAGTTTCAAGTTTCATGTTATGATTATGGGGATCTCATTTTCACTTCTATGATTTATTCCATGTTAAGATATTATGATCTCTTTTGCAGGTTATGATTTTAAAAAAGATATGATATGATTTTTATTTCCTTTATTTGCCCTTGCTGAGCATTTGAGCTCCCCCTTTTATGTTTTATTTTCCCTAGGATATAAAGAAAGGTTTTAGGTAAAAAAAAGGAAGATCTTTATGGGAGATATTGAAGATCTTTCACCACGATTAGAAGATTATGTTCCGAGTTTCCAAAGACACTAAACTATTACGATCCTTGTGTGTGTGTTTTTTTATGTACTAAGTATTCCGCAAAAGTAATGTAATGTCAATGTACGTCAAGTTTCGGGTCTCTACAGTTGGTATCAGAGGAAAGTTTTAGTCAACCTTTGGAAACTAGGATGCGATAACTTTAGTGAGATCCCTAGAGATATTTCTAAGGTGTGTCTAGGGATGTCTCTAAGGTTAAGTATACATATAGGTTATAGTACTATAATTACTCTAACGATCATAGAATTAAACCTAAGATGTTAGATATTTAAGGTACTCCCCCTTTATTATGTTGTTTTCCCTAGCATGATTTTTGACTCTCACACTATTCTTTTTGGGTTTTAGACGATGGCTGGAACCCGAAGGAACCGTGTTGATCAATGCAATGGACAATGCAATGATTGCCCTCCTGAACAAACAAATGTTATGGGAGATGGAGTCAAAAATCTTATTGCTATACTTACACAAGCTATGAATCATTCTGAACTTCCAAATGAACAGAGAAGGGAACAATATTCTATTGAGTCCTTCATGAGGCAACGTCCACCTTCTTTCAATGGGTGTTCCGATCCACTTGTTGATGAACAATGGATCAGTACCACTGAAAAGATATTTTCAGTTCTTCAATGTTCTGAACATGATAAAGTCATCTTAGCAGTATATCGTTTGGAAGGAGAAGCTGATCAATGGTGGAATCTTATCAATAATACGAGGCCAAGAGATGAAATTGAGTCCATGGAATGGGACGAGTTCAAGAACTTGTTTTTCAGTAAGTACTTCCCTCGTATTCTTCGAACAAAGATGGAAAAAGAGTTTCTTGAGTTGAAGCAGAAGGATGATGAATCTGTTGGTATATACGAAGCGAATTTTACAAGACTTGCAAGGTATGCATCTGGCATTATCATCCAACCTGAAAGTAAAGTTGATCAATTTTTCAGTGGCTTAAAACCAAGTCTTCGAAGGGCATTAGCTATAAGAGACTTCAGTAGCTATGAAGAAATTGTGCATTTTGCTATCAAGGTAGAAATGGAAGTTGGTGTTACATATCCATCTCATGGTTTTGACAAGAAACGAAAGATGGAGTTCAAGGAGAAATCTCAGAATAATGGTGAAAAGAAGATGAATGTTTCCTTATGCACAAAGTGTGGAAAGAAGCATGGTGGAGATTGTCTTAAAGGGACTAGAAAATGTTTTAAGTGTGGAAAATAAGGTCATCGAGCAGCTGAGTGTCGAAGTAATGGAAAAAGGGTTTCTAATGATGTGAATAAAGCAAACACTGCAGAGAACACACCACCAACACTTCAATGCTTCAAGTGCAAGGAAATGGGGCATTATGCTAATAAATGCCCTAATCCAAGGGTTAGTGATGATCGACATGAGCAACCGCTTAAGGCAAAGGATAAAGGGAAGTCACATGTGATCACTATTGGCGATGTTGAATATGACAACGATGTGGTGGAATGATTAAGTGTTTATGTAATGGGATTCCAAAATAATGTTGTTTCATAGAGTATTGGAATATTTATGTATTGGTCTATTGTGGTATTCAAAGTGATTGAGATATTTTTGGAAATAAGACGATATGCGCATAATGAAGGGATAATGAGAAAATTAAATGTTTGATAGTATTCATGAGATCATGATTGATATAAGGACTAAGTGATATCATGATTTGAGAACATAGAATTCTGAGGATTTTGGTATGTGGAAAGTGTTAACTTTTAACTGCATTCATGTTTTCACTAAGGTTCAATGGGTATTCAAGAGAATACATGATTAAGGACTTTGAATGTTTAAAATGTGACCAACAAGACATATCTTATGATATATGGGGATCAACGATGGTATTAAATCTCTGGTAATTGTTTTCACTATATTATGAGAGTGGACTGCAGTATTATGGGTAAGCCTAAAGATTGGAATGGATTATGTTGGACATAAGTTAGTATTGTTTAAGGATAGAAGTTTTTTTACGATATTATTGATGGGATGTTATAGTAATATAGTTTTAGAAAAAGGACAACCTGCAGGACGGGCGACAGCCCATCGCGTCGGACAAGGTTGTGGGAATCGAACCCACAACCGAAATGCGACTGGCCTTTATCGCCTACCACTGGCCTACAGGAAGTCCCTGTTTAGTAGAAACTAGTTTTATTTTATTAAGCGGTATGATATATGAAGTATAAGTTCATTTTTAGAACCATATACGATTAATCTAACCATAAGATGAACATATAACTTTTCAAACCTTTTGTTTGAGACAAATGGAATGACCCATCATTCTATTACATGATCTGCTAACACATCACGAATGACGAATTCAACTTCATTTCTTTAAGAGATGAAGTGGAAATTGTCCGAAGAACGACCAACGGTGAGACTATACCGAAATCACGAAAGTATTTCTTCTAATTCCAATTTCATCAACTTTAGGGAAATGATCTTGAAAACCAAAAATGTTTTCCTAGTGCTCTTATATCTGATGAATCAGATTGTACCTTAGATCATCACAAATTTATTGCTTTGTGATTGCTGGCTTTTCCATAGCCATGTTCTCTAACACTCTCCATCAGAACATGATGGTTAGATTTCTCTTCCATATCCATATTTTAACCTATGTGGAAACCCAGTGATTAGTTTATTTGGGTAACCATTACATTTAATACTTTTGTTTTTAAAGATTGGTTTTGGTATTCCTTTTTACGATGTGCGTTTATATTAAAGAAACTTTCGAGTAGTAAACCATTTATAACCCCGACGAATTTCGAGGGCGAAATTCATTTTAAGGGGGGTAGAATGTAACACCCTGAGATTTTATGAAAAATATTCTTTTTAATTTCATTAATGTCTTGTGTTATATGATACACCAAAAAGAGGTTTCACAACACACATATCTGACCTGGCTTGAATTACACGCAATCGCGACCTTCCACGATAGTGTGTGTTGTACGCAACACCAAGTTTCGCTAAACAACGATATGCTATTAAAATATTATTAAAACTAGCCATTATGAATAGTAATAACCACTTTTTGAAATTTTGTAAATTTTATTTTTCAAAATGGAATTCATTTTTAGATTCGTAATATCGAAATTAGCTTAGGGTGAAATTTTGGTGATTTTCGGATAACTTTCATATTTTGATGAATAGTGAAAATTACTAAATTTTAATTAAAAACAACTTTTTCAATCGAAATAATTAATAGTGATAAATTATTAATTTGAGTGGTTTTAAAGTATATTTAGAATATATTTTTACAATTTAATACAATGTTGGTCATTGGATGTAATTTCACATTTAAACCAGACATAAACAAGTATCAATCTTTTGATAGTTATTATCTCTTAAAAACACGCTATTTGTTGTGACAGCGGAAATTAATTATAAAATTAATTAATGCAACTTATATGTTGAGAATTTTGTAAAATAGAAATCATTTTTGAATTCGGAATATCAATTATAGCTTAGGGTGAAATTTTGGCATTTTTCTGAAAAACTTCAATTTTTGATGAATAGTGAAACCACTAAGTGGTAGGTTAAAAACTGAATTTTGCATAAAACTTAATTTTACCGCTTCTGTGAATAGAATTTTGAAAATCCGACAGACACAGTTGATATCAGTAAGTAAAATGGGGTTCAATGAGATAAAAATAATTTTTTGGTGAATAGTAACTTTTTACTTTTTTTACCGCGGTTAATAGTAAATAGGGTAACTAAGGGTAAATATGATATTACTATTACCCTAACACATGTCCTAATTCTGTTGGATAAGTGTAATTCGACCAAAAACAACCTTATGAATATAATATGACCATTTAGGTCCACTTGGATTAGATTATGACATTTAATATTATTTTATTTAATGAATAGTTAAAATAGTTAAAATCAAAGTTTAATAAGTAAATCCTTTTTAATATGGGGTTATACATATGCTAAATTAGACTATAAATATTCATTAGAAAGCTAAAAAGATTTCCTACATAATGGTATTTTATCTATAATTTTTAGACATTAAATAATTTAATTTATTTATTACACAATGATGATGCAGTAATTATCTTATTAATGAAATATTGACATAATTGATGTTATAAACACCAAAATAAATGTAATTTGAGACTTTTTATGAATCCCACTAATTTTATAGGTTACTATGATATATTAGTGTTGCTTTAATCAACTTTCTTCGAACATATAATTCTGTTATGACTTTCACAAAAATCATATATCAAATAGTGTCAAAATTGACACAAAATAGTTTTTAAATAAAATATTATATTAGTAATTGTTATTTTATTACTAAAAATCTAGGGTTCGGCCAAATGACTTAGATAAGGATATATATATTAATAATAAACAATTTGGGGTTCTTTTGGAATGTTATAGTAAGTTTATTAACCATATAGTGTAAGAAAACAAAAAGACACGGTAAAAGTTAAATTATTTAACTTAGAGTTAAATCTAATTGATAAGGTTAAAATAATAACCTAAACTTGTCTAAATCCTATTGGTTGAAATGATTTCGACCCATCCCCACTTTAGCTTCGAAATAAGACCCTTTGAAACCATTATATACCGATTTTGACTTTAATATAAAATAATATTTTGAGATATTCCTAAGGTGCCCCTCTCCTCCCTTATAAAAGGACACCTCCTCCCCCTCCTCCTCACACCAATTTGAGCACTCAAGCTCGGCCAAAACCTGCCAAAATCCCTTATACACTTCCCTAGAATAATCCTAGAGGTCCTGGTCTTCTTCAAAGTCCAATATTAGTTTCCTAAGTGGAGGATTCAAAGAGGCGTTCCAAAGAAGAGGAAATATCCATTACCGATCTTTTTCAATTTCTTTCTTCTTCAACTTCTTCTTCTTTAGTTGTTTCATGGTAAAGTAATAACATCAGTATTTCTTATATACTGATATGTTATTATAAATATGAAACAACTCTAATTAACCTTCTATCCATCCTACGGAAAAAGGAAATCACCGCGCGTGCGTACGTACGGAATACCGTCTCCACGCCGTGGTGTAATCTATTTTCCGCCACCACCTTAATTGGATGGGTATAATGGTTTAATGAGTAACTATATATGATTATTATAAAGTGATATTGATACTTAAATATTATACATACACTTCAACACAATTCCATGACCATGGGAACGATATCATCGCTCGTGCGTACGTACGGACTACCGTCTCCACGACGCGATGAGATTCATTCTCAATGATTAAAAATTCATGATTAACCATTCATGAATGATTATAAAGTATATATAATATGTACTAATTAAATATATGACATAATAATTATACTGGAATTATTTATATTTATATGTATGTCATCTACTTAATTCCATTCAATTCAATAAGGAAACGAAAACAGCGTTCATGCGTACGTACGGACTACCGTCTCCAAGAACGGTGTATTTATTTCCATTTACTGATTTATTATATATGTATATTCTGAATATATATATATAAATCATGTTTTATATTATGGAATTAAGTAATCATGATCTAAGTAATCATATGAATAATTACAAGTTAAAAACACGAACGACAAATGAGACGATTTTACCCAAAACGCTACTTTAACATGAATTTACAAAAGAACGGGTAATATAAAGTCATAAGTGGACCATATATGATATAATAACAATGCATATGATTCTATAATAACTCAATAACATGATTTAAATCATTATACAGGAGGTTCGGACACTTACAAAGCAAGTCGGACCAAAGGTAAGGGAAATATCACAATCTCATTTTTATCCGAGATTGTTTATACTTTGGAATTTACTGGGGTATATTTTATCATCCACATGAATGTTTCCTCAATATGTAATATTATTTCCATTCACCTAAAATTTTTTAAATCCTATTTTACCCTTCGGTGAGTTTTTAGTAAAAGATATGAAAGGAATCTTTTGTCGTTTTTCGTACGAGTTACTTTTTTGACTTTTCCGACAAAAGTATGAAGAATGTTTTTTTTAACTTATACGGCATGAATGGATTTTTAAAACATTATTTCCAAGAATCTTCCTTTACAAGTTTTCAAGTTTATTTTTAATCACCTTGTTTTAGATTAAAGTCGTATGACATGTTAAGAAAGGAAAAATGTTTTTAAAGAAGAAATGATATTTTCCTCAAGAATGGAGTTCAAGTGTTTTATCAAAATTATTTTCCATCTAAGATAATAAAGGATTATGTTTATATCCCTATTATTACATTGATTTTATTTTGTTGTGATGGAATTATTTTTATTAATTCCTTTATCTTATATGAATTATTTGATGATGTCACGATGTTTAAGATTCCCATTTTTATTACATGGGTTATGCAATGATGTATGATTTATGATTTTGTGGCACACATAAGAATGGTATCATTATGAGATGGGTGGGACCTATATCTCCCTCCAATGAATTGGGTAAAGATTTATATCTCATGAGATAGACATGGTTGGAATGGAAGGTTATTTCGGTTCAGTGATACAGGACTGAAACGATGAGTGAACTCGGTTCAGAAATGGACTTTGTCTGCTAAGATAGTCTTTGAAATGAGTCATGACTAACAAGAAATGATTTTCCATGATTATGTGTGCATTCCACAAAGTTTCAAGTTTCATGTTATGATTATGGGGATCTCATTTTCACTTCTATGATTTATTCCATGTTAAGATATTATGATCTCTTTTGCAGGTTATGATTTTCAAAAAGATATGATATGATTTTTATTTCCTTTATTTGCCCTTGCTGAGCATTTGAGCTCACCCTTTTATGTTTTCTTTTCCCCAGGATATAAAGAAAGGTTTTAGGTAAAAAAAAGGAAGATCTTTATGGGAGATATTGAAGATCTTTCACCACGATTAGAAGATTACGTTCCGAGTTTCCAAAGACACTAAACTATTACGATCCTTGTGTGTGTGTTTTTTTATGTACTAAGTATTCCGCAAAAGTAATGTAATGTCAATGTACGTCAAGTTTCGGGTCTCTACAATATCTATTTAAATTTGGATGCCCGGTATGACCCCATAAGATCCATTCAATATTATAATGGGATACCTTGGATAAAATCCTTGGTTCTAACATTGAAAATTAGGTTCCATTATTAAAGCTCATCGGGTCCAGTCATTGCTTAACCTCATTTTACCAGGGATGAACTCCTTGGACTCGATAGGTGTCTTATTGTGGAATTCCTTGAACTATGATCCTTTAATAACACTCTTACCCCTTATCAAGGCTACAATCATTACTGAGTTGGTGACCCTTGAGGTGTATGTTTCCTTGGTTATTACCTTGTAACTTCATTATTAAATATCATTATAGGTTTCCTTGTTACATATTAGAACCTTCAATACTGTCAACTTGTGACTTATTTATAAACTGGAAAAAATCAATTAACGAGTTGGTTACATGTTCATATCTAAGCCACTGGATGAAGTAGGAACATGGGTATTTAGTTACATTGTACTAATTTATATTATATATACATTCCTGTACACTGTAACATTTTCATTACATTGGAAAAATGTTATCTAAAAAATTAGTGGTGGCCCACTATGATTTACATCACACACTTTTTGGGAGCCGTTTGGTACCTGGGGTAGATTACATGAATGTTGGTGTTGATAAAGGGAATCATACAACTTCTAACACATGGTTGATTACTATTTAGGGTGAATCTAGATAGTAGGTAACCGGGACGGATCTCAGAATTCTTGGGAAAGTATTTAGATTTCCTTTATAATTTTTTGGAAAATGTAAATTTACTCTCTTGTATCCATGTTTTTCCAATTTTTCTAGTCACATTACATATTATCTGTTATTTTATGTTATTCTAGTTATTTTAGTTATTGTAGTTGTTGTCTCTAAATTCTACTATTCCTTATGGTTAATTTTTTTTCTTTTGATATTTACTTATATTTAAATTTATCTTATATTATACATTCTAGTAATGAGGTAGTAGTCTACCCATAAAAAAATCATATAGCCTCACTACTAGTCAGTAACCTTTGGCATTTAGGGAGATGTGCTTGAGGACATGTGTCCCACTAGGCTCAGGGAGCCTATTAAGTAGTATCTATGTCCGATACGTCACAAATTTGTATTATAGGGAATATTTTACTTTCATTATTTACAATTATAAGACAATATATTGAAGATTAAAAACTATTGGAACATGTTCATAAGTTGTGATTGGGCATCGTGAACCCATGTTTGGGGTAAAATATGAGTTTTTTGAAATAAATTTGTTCATCTATTTTTTCAATTATAGTTAACATTATTTCCCCTTTGGGTGATACATATGATGTTTGGAGTTGTTTATAATTACTCAAATTGAGGATTTATTTCATCATTGGCCTGATGATATGAGTGAAATGATCATTGTTACATGTATCATATTAGGCACCTATAATTTTCATGTCTTGCTTATTGCTATAGAATATTGGTGAATTTCACTACATTTAATTTATTGATATGCATGTGATTTTTGAGTGTTTCTATAATAATTAGCTTATGATTGTTTTACTATTGGTTTTGGTTGAGAGATTTCCTATCTCAATCCACATGGTGTATGGGACCTCATGGGTTGGGTTGATTAATTTACCGAGTCGAGTCATTATGATATACATAAATGGTCATTGTGTCATTGATATGGTGTATGGGAACTGGTTCAATGGGAACTAATATCCATTATAAATTAAAACATGACTTATAATACGAAATGGATTCACATCCTTATCCCTCATGGTAATGTTTATGAAAGTCAAGGAGTAAACCAGGTAATTAAATTTAAAATGAAATTAAATGTATACTTGAGTACTTACCGGTACCGAAATGTTTAAGCAGGTATTTGGGATAGTATACCTTGGGTAGTGAGACCTTATTTATTTATATTTATTAAGTTTTTTTATCTATCTACATAATTATTGTTCAGAGGTGTGTGATTATCAATTGAAGACTAATTCTGACATGACGTCCTCATATCATATTCTAGGAAGGTGGAGACGATCATGCTCCAAATGTGCTGGGACCTTAGCCTCCAGTATTACCTCCAGAAGTGACACTTGATGCACAACCTGCTATACTATATTTAGGTATTGATGACCAATTTCAGGATAGTTTCCTTCATCTAATGTATTCCATGCATGGTGTTCCATGAGTTGCACCAATGATGGCTGATCTGGCTCATGAGTTACAGCAGCAGCATCCTCTCATTTTCTTAGAGGATTGGGGTCCATAGGATTCTGAGTCATGGATAGAGGCAATCCTATCTATATTTGATCATATGAAGATACCTCTAAATATAGGGGTCAAAATTGAGAATTACATGTTGCATGATTCATCCATGCAATGGTGGGATATGAATACCCCAACTGGTCGTCATCCGGGCATGTTATGCTTTGATTTCAAGATGAACTTCTATGACCAGTTCTTTCCTCAGACACTGAGAGTTGACAGATCCAGAGAGTTCATGCATCTCGAGTTGGGTTCTATGTCAGTTAAAAAATATTCATCACGTGTCACCAGGTTACAACACTATGAATCATTTCTAGCCAGTGACGAGCATTCTCATGCTAAAACCTTTGAGGATGGGATTGGGTATGCCTTCCGTCTATAGGTGAATGTACTTTTCATGCCTACTTTTTATTATATATCCAATATTTCTCTTATCATAGAATGAAACATGAGAGATATAAATAATACTTGGAATTGAGGATCAGTGCTGTGGTAGGCCAGTAGTTCTCTAAATGGATGGAAATGTTCCCTTGGGGTTTCTTGTCAAGGAATTGATAACATGAGTACATGTTTTGATAACTCCATGGTGTGTAATTAGTATGGAAGATAAGGGAACCTGAATCCTCATTGTGATAGATACCTAATAGAGTGTCAAGCTTGCTTCCATATGTTTCATCTCTAGAGTTTCTGCAAGACCTTTCCATAAGCTTTGAGTGGAAAATGATCTATTCCAGCTCCAACATCAGTAGCATGTTACTTTTTTCAACATCAAGCAGGGATTTGGAATAGGAATGGAAAGACATACTGAGGAAGAGGTTGTGGCCATGTTATCTAGAACCCTAATCACTAGTAGAACCATTAGATAAATAATTATCATGGTAGTCTAGTTGTTGCATAGGGTTGTGGATCAGGACAATTGCATGAACTACATCCAATACCAGAGGATCACATTACAGAACAATATAAAGTAAGAAGTAATATTCTAGTGGAATCAACTATATTATCTAATTTATTTGATATTGGTGCTTTGAAAAACTCAATCTTCATATAAATCTTGGAATGTCTCAGAATGTAGGTACAATGTTACTATTTTGTAATGACCATAGATAAATTGTTATGAGTCCGGTCAGTGGGAATAAGTCAATGTAGGGAATATCCCCATGAGTTAGGTAGTTTCACATTCTTATGGAAGTTTTTATTCCTCGAGATGATGGGATTTTATGTCATACTCAGGATGGATTGTTCGGTTTAGTATCATTCAATTTTATATTGTTATCATCACAATGTATCTTTTACATCAACAGAGGGCAGCTTTTATCTACCTAAGGGTTATTGGTATGTCTAGGATGGTAGAGTTGGACCAGAGCAACATGATCTAGGTGGAGTGATTACCCAGATTTAAAATATTTTCATGGAGGATCAGGGTTTATGACAAGATGATTTCCATCTAGTAGTGGATCATTTTGGAGACATCCTTCCCAATTTTTTTTGATTACCTCCTTATAGATAGGTAGAGTTTACAATCACGATTATTACATAATCAAATCCAAGGTCCATTATTCCTTACTAGATTACACCTATAGTGCATTATGAGCTCAAGTGACAGTCATAGGATTTAGATGCCAAAGGCTTTATATGTCCCAATACACCCTCTTGGGGTTCACCTGTTCTTTTTTCCAAGGAGTATGGAAACTCACATCTATGCAGAGATTAAATAATGTTAATGTAGATTATAGTTAATAATAAGTATCAACTACCTCTAATAGAGGATGCCTTTGAACGAATATAATTAGATAGGGTCTTCTCTATGATTTACCTGAGATCGAGTTATAATCAGGCATGAGTCTGGCCATCAGACATAGTTCATATAGCTTTCTGTAGTAGGCATGGTTAGTATGAGTACATTGTTATGCCCTTTGGTCTTATAAACATGCCCATAGTTTTGATGTATCTAATTAATAGGTATTTACACCCCTATCTTGACTCTTTGGTCATGGTCTTTGTGGATGACATCTTGGTGTATTCTCATACTCAAAACGACCATGCTAAACACCTTGAGATCATTCTAATTGCACTGAGAGAGAATCAGATCAATTACAAGATTTCTAAGTGCCACTTATGAATTGAAAAAGTTCATTTATTGGGTCATATTATACCAGAGTTTAGTGTATATTATAACTTGTAAATGGTTATTAATTTAGTTTAAGGAGAGAATCCCAAGAACATGTTTAATATACAACGTTTCTTGGGGTTTGTGGGTATTATAAGAATTTAATACAAGGAGTTTCACATCTTACATCACCTCTTACTAGATTTACATAGTAGGATGTTAAGTTACTGTGGTTAGAAGCATGCGAGAAATAATTTTTTGTACTGGAAGTCAGGATTTTCTAGGAACCTATTCTTACTCTTCCTGAGCTAGACACAGGTTATACCATCTTCTGTGATGCATCAGGAATCAGACTAAGAGCAGTGATGATGCAGTAGGGAAGAGTCGTTGTTTATGGATCTCAATAATTGATTCCTCATGAGATAAATTACCAAATTCATGACATTGATCGAGAAGTAGTTGTGTATGCCTAATGTTGTTAGAGACACTATCTTTTGGGTGTTCTTTTTGTGGTGCAGAGTAACTATAAAATCCTCAAATATATGTTTACTCTGTGTGACTTTAACGTCAGACAATGGAGATGGGTTGAATATCAACAATCATTTGATTTTGTGCTTTCCTATATGCCTAATAAGGGTAATGCGTTTCCAGATGCACTGAGTTGGAAAACTCAAACACATTCCATACAAGAAGCCAGTGATGAATGGAACTTAATGGACCTCTCTTATGAGATATATCGAAAGATTCATGATAGTCACGGGCAATAATACCTCTAATAATTAACTGTTAACTCTTCTATCCTTGAGACGTTTAAAATTAGAATATTTTTAGATCCATAAGGATTGGTTATCCCTAAGAGTATATCAGAAGATAACCCGCCTCCGGATTGGTCAGTGGATAAGGACGACATCTTTCATATTCAAGGATGTGTTTTTGTTCCTACTGGTATTAGAGAGTAGTTAATTCAAGAGTCTCATACATCTCAATGGGATATTCGTCTAGGTATCTCCAAGATGTATCGATATATGGGTCACCAGTATTTGTGTCCTGGGATGAAGTGTAAGATAGAAGACATTATCACTAGGTGTTCCACCTGTTAGTAGGTGAATGCAAAGTAAGAGAAACCTACATGCTTATTATAGATAATTCTAGTACTAGAATAGAAATGGTATGATGTTTACATGGAATTTTTATTTAGTTTACATAGGTCTCCTATAAGTAGTGACACTGTATGGGTTGTCATTGACAAACTAACAAAAGAGTCTCACTTCATTTCTATTCGGGAGACATTCTCAGTTGATGATATGAGAATACTGTATGTTCATGAAATCATATGACTATATGGGGTCCTTAATAATACCATTTTAGTTAGGGACACTAATTACATGTCAATGTTCTATTAGAGATTACATAAGGGTATGGGAACATAGGTGCCTATAAGAACAACTTTTCACCCTCAGACTGATGGTCAATCAGAACAGATAGTACATGTTCTAGAGGATATGCTTCAAGAATGTATCCATGATTTTAGTGGTTCAGGGGAAAAACATATCTCGCTCATCGATTTCTCCTATTATAAAATATTTTTGGTGAAGGTTTAGATGTTTCCTTTTTAGGCCTTGTATGGTAGGTCTTTTTGTTCACCCTGTACTAGCTAGAGGAAAGTGAGGCAACCCTATTAGGTCCTCATCTCGTCCAGGAGACTTCAAAGCTTGTTCAGCTGATCAGAAAGCGCATGAATAATACATAGTCTAGATATAAATCGTATGTTGATTGTAATATATAACTTATAGATTTGAAGGATAGGGATCATGTTTTCCTTCGGGTATCACCCATTCTTGATCATAGATGGTTACAAAAGCAATGGAATCTGTGACCTCATTACGTTGGTTTGTTGGAGATTCTAGAGAGAATCAATATGATAGACAATCAGTTACTACTACCTTAGAGGTACCATGCCATGCATGACATATTCCATGTTTCATAGCTTCTCTAGTATCATTATGACCCATATCATACCTTTGATCCCAAAGAAGTTGAGTTAGTGGTCGATGATTTCATTTTGGAGTATCCATTACATATCCTTTACTAGAGCACGAAAGATCTCCGAGGCTGGTATATCCCTCTAGTATGGTTTCTATGGAAGCATGGTTCTGTAAAGGATGAGAGTTGGGAGAAGGAGGCCAAAATGCATGCCCACTGGCCAAAGTTGTTCTTAGATAGTGTTTCACCAACCTTGAAAGGTGAGCTCAGGGATCAGTTATTTTAATGGGGGAAGACCATAAGAACATGGTATTTCACTTAAGAGTGGGTCCTTTAAATTTTGACATAATTATTTATTTTGGACATAATATGGATTCATGATGAGTTAAAAAAGGTATTGGGGGTGTCCAAGTATTTTTCGGAGGCTAGAAACCATCTTTTTGAGAGAAAAAGGCTAGGAACACAGTTTATAGTAAACCTTGTGGGGAGGATGCATGGTCAGAGAAAATTGTTCCATTGGCATTTCTTTTTGGATAGATCCTTACCACATGGTTGAGGATTGGTTTCTCAGACTATGCAGCCTAACCATGTGAGTTCCCCTTTTTCCCAAGTGCCCGTGCATGGTTGGCACATGTTTGAAAAATAGTGGCGCCAAACCATGCATAGGCTAATTTCTTGGTAAACGACTATTTTTCCATTAATGAACTACTTAAACTATCCATAGTTCCTAATCTAATTTCCAGTAGGATTAGTCTATATTCTTCCCATTTTGGGGATTTTTGAATGCCTAATATTGGGATTGAAGGATCTAAATTATTCGATATCTGATTGATCTTCCATTCATCATGTTGGATGTGAAAAAATAATTATGTGAGTCTATTTTAGCCTTTCTTATTCCGTCATGCTCTCGACCTAGATATCGAGGGGTGATCATTTATTTCCTTTTTCTGATATCTACTCCATTCTAATATGAATTAGAGGCTAATATCGAAGGAGGACGGGCATGTTACCCTAAGGTGGGTGGTCTATAACATATCCTTCATGTTGGTTGATTTTGGAATTATCATGTGGGGCCCACCGATTTCATTAGGTGATATTGATAGAATATATATTACATGCTTAAAATAATTAAAAACTTATGGTTATGATCTTTCCAAATATTTGATTAATTGTTTGTGTTTACATCCAAAATTCCCAAAATCCCATTTATAATGATATTATATTCTTTAGTTTTTAGTGTTGTGACACTTTTGAGCTATCATTTGGATGTGCTCGAGCTTGAGCAAATTAATTGTAAGTCTCCTTATAATATATTATTGTTGAATCATGTAATGGTGAATGGAAATTACCATGTCACTTGAACTTGAACCACATAAGGTATGTGCATCAATTTGACAACTAAATGTGAAATGGAAATTTGAAAGCATAACAAGTATATGACTTTGCCAGATTAAATGTGAATGAATAATAGGTTTCACATTCATAGCACCCCTTACCATGTTGATGGAAGTTAATAGAGTGAATCATAATTAAATATTTTTTCTTAAATGGATTGAACAAATGATTTTATTCTACTTGGACTTATCACACTAATGAGAGGCAAGGCTTAAACCAAATGGAATTATTGATTAATTAAGACTTGATTAAATGGTTTCATGCTCAATTAGACTTTTCAAAATAATGAAAGGTAATTAATTGAACCATATGAATTATTAAATGAAATCATTATCAATTAGGAGTGGCCAAACATGCTGTCACCTTGTATTACATAGGGAATTCCATAAGCACTCGGGAACCCCATTCTGATTCAAGGATATAACTTGATTTTGTTGAGACCCTCCTAGATATCAATACTTGTTTAACATTTGATGCCTGATATAAAACTATACCATCCCTTAAATATTATTATAGGATTCCTTGTATACACTCCTTAGATCCATCTTTGAAATGTAAGTTCCAAGGTTAAATCCCATCTGGCCAAGTCATTTCTTAGCCCCGTTTTACATTGGATAAACCCCTTTGACTCAATAGGCCTATAATTGTGGAATGCCTCAGACTATGATTTTTGGATTACACAATTACCCCTCAGCCAGGATATAGTCAATAATGTGTTAGAAACCCTTGAGTTCCATACTTACTTTGTTATTAACATGGAAATTCATTATTAAATATCATTACATGTTTCGTTGTTAAATCTTGGAATCTTTACTATTGTTAACATGTGAGTTATTTGTAAACTAGTAACATTCAATTATTGAACTAGTTACATGTTCAATACCAGGCAAGGGGTAAAGAAGGTACTTGAGTATTTAGTTACATTGTACTACACTCCTTTATATTACATTCTTGCACACTGTTATATTTCCATTTCATGGGCATGATGTTATAGACACCATTGGTGGTGCCCACTAAGACTTATCTCACAACCACTCAGGGTGCTGTTTGGTACTCGAGGTAGATTAAATGAATTTAAATGTTGATAAAGGGAATCATATAGCTTAAAAAACATGATGTATTTCTTTTTTGGATGTATATTGATAACATATGAACAAGATGAAGCTTAGGATTCTTGGGATAATCATTTGATTTCCTTCGAACTTTTGTGGAACATGTTATGCCTAATGTCCTGTATTCATGTTTTTCTCATGTCTAGTGACATTACATATCATCAATATTTGTATGTTTTCCATTTATTTCATTTATTTTTGTTGTTGTATCTACTTTATGTTTTTCCTTATGGTTAAATATATCAATTTCGATATTTACCTCAATTTATATTTATCTATTATGCTACAAACTAGAAAAAATGGTATAGTCTCTTCATGGATACACCATAGACCCTTAATTCTAGTTGGAAGCCTCTAGAATTTTGGGTTATTCGGTTGAGGGCATGTGGCCTAGAAGGATCAGGGAACAAATTAAGTGGCGTCCAGTTTCGGGACATCATATATTGACCTTCATTTACCGCTGCCATATAATTTATTCATTATCAAGATTAATATAAAAGTTCTCATTTTTTAAAATTAAAACTTCCTCCATTTATTATAGTAATTTTTATTATTATTTGTTTTAAATGAAAAATGATATTTATCTCTATGATTTTTTGAAAATGAAAAACATTTTTCTTATACGGTCAAATGAGTTTTTAAATGTTTTTATGATGAAAAGGTGAAATATTAAAAATGTGTTTTCAGGATATGGTATTTAAAAATTATATATTTTTATGGGTGTTCTAGATATATATCATGACAATAGGTTATCCCAGTATAAATCTCCACTGCATTGGTTAATGATTCAATCTATTATTGTGAAACAATTTGGATATTATCAGGTTTATTACTCTTACAAAATTTACTAGGATTCTATTATTAATACATGGTATAAATAAGATTAAACATGGGTTATAAATATTATTCTATAAACTAACTATATAATCTTGAAAATAGGATTTTTATAGAAATATTTTCGTTTCATGGCTTAAGGAATGTTTAAATATGTCTATAAGTGAATGGTTTTGAATTGTTTTCATGAGTTTCCTTGTTTCTAAAGATTCTTTCAAGATTTTACTATGATTAATAACATGTTCTTTTTTTTATTTAATAAAAAGTTAATTTTTATATATAGAAATGTAATATTTATGTTCTCAATGTTTTACAGTGGAAAGGAAAACATTGTCTTATGATTTAATGTTTTCCCTAGACTAATGGGATTTTTTATTTTAATGTCCCTTAATGAGTTTTGTGTACCCATCCCATGTGTTCAAATGTTTTTACAATATATTTGGATGAGTAGAAACTATATAAAGGCCAAAAATACAATTTTTTGGCTCATCATAAAAGAATAAAAAGTTTCTTGATAGAAATAGGGGTGTAACCTTATGTATTTATTTTTGTGAAAAATTTATACTCTGTGGGAGTTTTGACTTTATTATGTACTTTTTTTCATAATTATATTAAAATATAATCCTAAAATATCATGGGAATATAAAAAGGTGAAATCCTTTCTATTGAACACATATTTATGTGTTGTTAAAGTAACACGTTATTATAGTTGGTATCAGAGAAATAGTTTATATACCTTTAGAGATTTAGAGAATATAAAAAAAGCTCATAAGATATTTATATTTATTTTTACATTACCAAGATATAGATTTTCATGATTTATAATTTGGTTCCTCATATCCATGTATGTTTAGAATGATATTCCATAGTGTAAATAGGGAAACTAATGTAGGAAGGTTTCATGTGGATAAGAAACTTCAAAATTCATAACCTGGAATTTTGATAACAATATAGTTTGTGGTAGTATAAACCTTTTTCACATAAACAATTAATAGTGCCACCCATGAAAGAAAAAAAATCTAATTCATTTTCGAGGAACATGTCTATAGTAGAGATGTTTATGAGAAAAAACTCATTGATTTTTTAGATCTTTAAAACCAATGAAAATAGAAGGATGAATTAACTAATTAGATAATATATTTGATGTTATAGGATATTTGGAACATGAAAATACAATTCTTATTATTTATAATTTTGAAGTTGATTCAAATAGATAGTGGTCTCAGAGTAAGAATATTAATGAAAATAAAGAGTTTTATTCTAAGAAGTTGATGGTATATAAGGATATTTTTCTCAAGATATAATTTTTCAATGTTATTTAACTTAGAATGGAAATGAAATTTATAGATTTGAAAAAGAGGCAGAAAACTTAGCGGTTAACCTATAAATAAAACTTTACCTGAGTGTCTATGTGTGTATTGAATAATGTTTTGGACAATGAGAGTAAAACTCATAGATTTTAAATTGGCCTAAACACATTTTTATAAAAGAGTGTCAGTCTCTCATGAATTTAAAATTTATGATAAGGTTGGTCTCTTTGATGAGAATGTTTATATAGAGTTACCATAAACTATGTACTTCATGAAACAAGGGTAATAAGTGATCTAGTTTGCATGAAGCTATTATGTAGTCAACTAAATAATCTAGAGGTAATCCCCAATAATGTTCCAAATATTGTAAACAAAAGTTATAGAAATTCTGAAAGGATTAGGAAAGTCTTACTGTTTTGGTAAGCAAGTTTATTTGGGTTAAAATAGTAAGAAAAAGGTTTATGATAAGAAATGTAATTTTAAAATCAATTGTCAAAAAAAAAGATGATTTAATTGAATTGAGTTGTAAAATTATTGTAACTATTGTATGAAGTTTGTTACTCATGGTGGTAATAATCAATATATGAAACAAAAAGGTGTGGAAAAGTCTTTTTCTACAACTATAATATATTCATGACCCAAAAATAATATGTTGAAAGGTATATTACTTTTTTATTAAAATTATTCTGATTTATTATCTGTTTATGGATCTATGAATTCATTTAAGTCTTAGAATTTTTCTTATAAAATTGAAATACAATCTTAAGAAATAAAGTCATAACTTGTGGTAAAAGCTATTGGGGTATTATAAATGTAATTAGAATTTATATAGATATTCCTATTATCATATGGGTATTGGTTTTTCCTATAAACATTGTCTTTTCCTAATTGTAGAGTTTGATATTATTCTCTATATGGGTTGGAATAAAATTTATCATGATATCGTATATTACAGATGTAGAGAAGTTATTTTGGAGTGTAATTTTTACTTTTTATATAATAATAAATTAATAAAATTGATAACATATGATGCTATGAAATTAATAAAAGATGAAATTGAAATTTATGCTTGTTATATTTTTGAAAATAAATGAACTCTTTAAATTAGTGTTATAGAATCTTTCAAAGAATATATATATTTATTTCTTGATTATTTGAATGGTGTAATTCATAATCATAAGGTTGAATTTATTATTAAATTTGTTCATAGTTCTATGAAAATTTCAAAACCCCCATCTATAAGGGATCTATAATACCATTTTGAATTGAAAAAGTAGTTACATAAGATTCTTAAAAAGGGTTTTGACCTCCCTATAACTTCACATTTGGGTTCCATTGTTTTGTTTTTTAAAAATAAGGATGGTTCAATGATAATTTTCATTAATTAAATATAATTCAATAACATTACATTTAAGAAGAATTATCCATTACCACATATCGATGACTTATTTGATCAACTGTAGGTGATCTATATTTTTCAAAGATAGATCTCAGGTCCAGGTATCACCAACAAAAGGTAAAGGAGGAAGACATTCCATAGATTATGTTTTGTACTAGGTATGGGCATACTGATTTAGTGGTTATGCCTTTTGGGTTGAGATAATTTACCATTCGTATTTATAAATCATATGAATAAAATTTTCTATGAATATTTAGATAAATTAGTGATGATTTTCATTAATGAATTTATGTTTTATTCAAAATGTTATGAAGAAAATGACAATCACCTATAATTTTTTCTTATACTTCAAAAGATAATTTTCAGGGAAAATTTAGTAAATTTTAATTTTAGATATAGTAGATTAAATTTTGTAAGAATATTACATCTATATATGTAATTATAGTTGATCTTGCTAAAATTAAAGTGGTCGAAGAGTTGAAGTGACCAAAAAAATACACTAAGATTGAATGTTTCCTTGGTTTAGTGGGTTACTACAAATAGTTTTTTGAAATATCTTCTCACTTATCCATCCCACCAACAAAGATAACTCAAATACAATGATGCAGATTAGATATATAACAAAGGACTTATACCAATTCATTTTTAGAACCATTGGCATAAGTATATCATAGGTACCCTATAACAATTATTTAGTAAAATTATTTGTTTGGGTCCCAATATTTTAAGTACCTATACCAATAGTTTTCTAAAACCAATGATATAGACCTATACTAAAGGTTTTGGAGAACCATTGGTATAGGTTCCCAAATATTTTATAATTTTTTTTTCAAATAAGATTAATTACTATAAAATTGAAATTATATATATATATATATTTATTTATTTATGTTCACAAAAGATTTTATAGCAGAATGGCGAAGTTGTTGAAGTATAAGTGGGGGGTTTTGTGATCAAACCCCATAAAAAAATTTTTATATTACTTATACCAATGGTTTTAGAGTTATTAGAATAAACCACCTATGTAAATATAGAATCACGAAAAACCCCCTCAATGAACTGAAATAGGATATACCAACCGATTAAGGGGATATAAAAATGGTACCAAACCATTGGTATAACATTTTTTTTAGTGGTAAGAATAGTTATATTTATTTGGAGAAAATAATGTGACAAATGTTTTCCAAAATTGAAATAAATATTGGTTAAAGATCTAGAGTTACCCATTCCAAAAAGAAATGGTGAGTTTGTTTATTTAGAGTGATTATTATTTAATGGGTATTTGTTATATCTTGGTGTATGATTATTGTGTATATGAATTTTATTTATGGTAATTAAAACTCCATGAGAAGAACTACCATACAAATGATATTCAGCTTGAAGCGGTATTTTTTTCTTTAATCATTTGGAGGTTCCATTCATATGGGGTAAAATGTGATATATATATATATATAACATTATAGTTTAATGTATATATTTATTAAAAAATAGTTAAACATGAGTTATACAATATGGTTAGAATTGTTAAAGGATTTTTATTATAAAATTCACTATCATCCCGATAAACAAATAAGGTAGTCGATTCATTGAGTAAAAAGGTTAATGTATCATTAATAAAGATATATAGTGAACATGATACTTTAGTTAATTATTTGATTAATGTCAGCCTAAAATTTTTTTAACCAAGAAATACATCTCTTTTGGTTCATGTGTTCATGAAATCATCGTTGTTAGAGAGAACTAAGTATGTTTAAAAAGAAGACTGTGATTTGGAAGAAATATAATAATTGGTCAATTTTTTTACTAAATTAATTATTGATAAATAATGTGTAATCATATTTGGAATTAGGTCATGTTTCTATAGTGATCCCTAGTTGAATAATTAATTTTTGAGTGGATCACATAACTCTCCATTTTTTTTTCATCCTGGATGATCTAAGTTGTACACATATCATCATGAATATTATTTGTATTTTGGAATAAAGAAATATATGGATAATTTTATCATGAAATATTTAAATCTTAAATAGGTTAAAGCTAAGTTACAATAAAAAAAATGAGATGCTTCAATCTTTTCTTGTGCGCAAATTGAAATTGGATAATATATCTATGATTTTCATCATAGGGTTACTGAATACATCTCAATGTAATAATACAATATGAGTTATTATTGATCAATTAATTTTTTTCATTTTATTCCTATTTAAGATACTATATATTAGGATCAAATGGCCAAAAAATTACCTTATAGAGATAATCAAATTACATGGATTCCATTTCCCAATATGTTTAATTGTGATCCCATATTTGCCTCAATGTTTTTGTAAGAGACATCAAAAGTCATTGGGTACTGAATTTATTTTTTATATATCTTTTTATTCTTAATATAATTAATAACCAAAGTAAATTATTAATAATTTCAATGATATTCTTGAGTTTTTACCTTTGTATTATCAAGGAATTTGGGATAAATATCACTCAGTGGTGGAATATTTTGAAAATAAATTTTTTCATTCTAGTGCACTAGTGATACCTTTTGAAGTAATATAAAAAAAGATGCATTGAACTACATAATGTTACGATAAAGTTTGTAAAATGATGTTTTTGGGACCGGAGTTGGTAAAAGGTATGGATGAGAAGGTAAATGTTATTAAGTACCATAAAAGGTAGGATCACAATAGTCAAAAACATTATGCATATAACTAATGGAAATTTCTCATGTATGAGGTTGGAATTATTGTTTTTTTAAAGTATCAACTTGTGAAAGTGTAACATATTTCTGTAAAAAAAGGAAATTCGAGACCATTATTCATATCAAATTTTAATATTAAGGAAAATTTGGGATTAGTTTCACACCGAGTGGCCTTACCTACAGGTTTATCTCAGGTACATGATGTGTTTCTTGTTTCTTTTCCAATGATGTATGTAGTTGATGTATCAGATTTTTTGAGCCATGAAGTGGTACAATAAAAGGATAATATCTCTTTTAAAGAAAATCCAATTTAGATTTTATATTAAATAGTGTTGGTACTACGAAATATAGTTATTCAACTGGTTATGTTTTTATAGATGAATCAAACGATTAAGCATGAAACATGGAAATTGGAATAATCTAAAAGGGAAAAATACCCCCACTTTTTTAAGAAATTAAGAAAGTTTAGGTGATGTAATTTATGAAAGGGGGAATAATTTTACAACACATTTAATTCTAAATTAAAATTAATTTTATAATTGATAGGTAATCATTTTATAGATACATATTCAATAAGGATTTTGAAATAATTTTATATGATTTTTCAATTTAAAAAGTTAAAATTTCATCTAACTAAATTTTTGTCCATGTATTGCATGATTTTTTATAAGATAAATTTTTAAATTTTATAAATTTCATTTTATTAAAATTTATTCATTATTCAATTTAGTAAAATTGAATATTTTATATCATGAATATTTGTATTTATTTTGAAAAGATTGAATTTTGGGAGAGTAGGGAAAATTAAAATTTTTTAATCAAACAATCATTTTTTGAAGTATTAAAAATGAAAACTTTATTTTGGATTTTTTAATATTTATATTATTTCCCTTTAACTAATCATAATCTAATTAATGCTATATTTATCATCATTTTAATTGATTTTGGTATAAAATAATTTTTGTTGTTAAAAGGAAATTTTTCTAACATCTATTTTTGTTGCAGTTTTTATATTAGTATTGATATTTATTTTTAATTATATTTTATTGAATCTTGAAAAATTTATTTCATATTTTTAATTATTAGGGTCAAATTCTGAACAATGTTTAATTCCATTATTTATTATGAATAGTAACTTTTGTAAAAAAAATTCACCCTGGTAATTATTAAAAGGGTTAACAGGGGTTAAAATATAGGATAAGGTATAAAATATAGTTGAGACATAGAAAAATAATATTAGTTGGGTGGATTCAGAACTTACCCAATGTTATCCTAAAAAAAAATCATTTGGGGAAACTTTCCTTTAAGGAATGCATATTATATATTTAAGATTTTTAAGTATTTATAAGTACGACACTCCCTTCACTAATAAATGATCAAATCCTCTCCTCAATTATCCACACAATTTGGGACATTTATATTGAACAATACCTTACCAAACACCATCCCTAAATCCATCCCCATTTCCTATAGGTATAAGTCAAAGTACATTTTCCAATGTAGAGGTATAATTCTTATCCAAGCGTTTCATGGTTATTTCTTCTTCTATCTCATTTAAAAATTTTACCCATGATAATATAAAAATATCAAATTATTTAACAAAAAAACTTGTTACGATTTTGGTACAACCCTTTTCCATTCTCTTTTCCATCATATGGGAAATAATATAATTACCCATACTTATGAGGGATCTACCACCTTCATGAAGTGATGTGCTTTGTTCATTTTCACCAGATATTATGGATGGGTAAAATTGATGATAAAATGAATATATATGAAATTTCATAACATAATTTGGATTAATTAATGAAAATATATTACCTGGACTCTTACCTTAACATATTCTAGAAAATGATAACGTCAATCATGCATATGTTTGAATTACCACCGCTATAAAGTGATGTGATTCATTTTTCATTAATAACTTACAAAGATGGTCATAAGGATATAAATACATAATAAATATTAATTTGGTTACATATTAATTAT
The DNA here is from genome assembly GCA_963277665.1 of Viscum album. Lineage (NCBI taxonomy): Eukaryota > Viridiplantae > Streptophyta > Magnoliopsida > Santalales > Viscaceae > Viscum > Viscum album. The sequence continues at coordinate 507,692,544 of OY728141.1, read as the reverse complement.
TCTATAAAATTTATATATTATATAATTGATTTGTTTTAGTCTTGGTAGATTGTTTTCTTGTGTATATATGAACTACCATCTCCATGAAAGAGCATGGTTCATTTTTCATGTGTATATTAAATTATTAGCTTGAAAATTATATACTATGCCAAAATATGATAATTATTATATTTTTATCATTTTTTAGTAAAATGGAATCATATTCCATTTTACCATAGACAACACACTGATATTATATTGAGGTTATAAAGAAAACATCCTCAAAAGGTCCAATGTGAACATAATCATTTTAATAATCAAATAATTCAGGGTAAAAAATTAAATAAAGAGAATGATCAAAATAGAATTAATATAAAAATGGTTCTTAATAAATTATAAAAATTGATAATTTTATTACTTTGGATGGTAGGCATATGAATGAAACGATTCAGGACTCAAGGTAGAACATTTTCCTTAAAAACATTATTTTAAATGTTTGAAACTCTTTCTATTCATCATTCATGATCTATTAAATGTTTAAATAATTTTATTATTTGTTATTTAATGTTTGATGAATTTAATTTTGTATATATTATACTTTTTTTAAAATGATTAAAATGAATTTTTAATCATTTTCTATTCGGATTATTATTGTATTTTTTAATAAAGTGTCAAAAGAATGTTTTTTAACAAATTATAATTGACCACATTTTCTTGTCATCATAAAAATTATTCATTATCATGATTACTATATTAGTTATCGTGGTTTTAAAAGATCGACCATATTCCTACTATTCTGGTAATTTTTCATATTTAAGATTTTTCAATGAAAGGGATATTTTTCCTTCTAATTATATAAAAATGAAAAGCGTTTTTATTATGAGAAAAAATATATTTTCCAATGGTTTTACGATGAAAAAGTGAAAAAATAAAATTTTCCATGATATGATAATTTATAATTATATCCAATGATTAATGATTCAAAAAATTTGTGATCCTAGTAAAACTATTTAATTCTTAATGGAGAAAAATGAGGGAGATTAACCAGTTGGTTACTCTGATGTAATTAAATGGGATTCAATTATTTTCATATTGGTCACACTGTTGTGAACATTAGTAATTAATTTTATGATCCAAGAAACTTAAATTATTCTTATAAAAATGTTTTTTATGAAATCAAACGATTTTTTAAGTAAGGAATGCATACGAACTTTTGAAGTTGAATGTTTTTAAATTGTTTTCATGAGATCCCACATTAATAAAGACTCTATCATGGTTTTCCTATTCATAATAATGTGTTGAAAAATGTTTTTTTGAGAAAAATTTGGTTTTTATTTATTGTATTGATTTATTTATGTGATCGATGTTTTATTTGGAACAGGTAAACATTTTTATAGGTTTTCGTGTTTTCACAAGATTAATGTGATTTAATTATTTTTATGTCCTATACTAAGATTTTTTTGCTCATCTAAAATTTTAAAATGTTTTCCATAGGATATAATGATGGGTAGGGAGTATAAAAAGATCAAAAATTATTCTTTGATTTTATCTTAAAAGAAGGAAAGGTTTCTTGAATAAATAAGGGTGTAAACATAAAGGCCTATTTTTTTAAATAATATGGAATGTATTTTAGTGTCCACTTTTTATATAATTTTTCCCCAATTATATTATAATATAATCCCAAACATTTAGGGGAATATAAAAATGTGAAAATATTTCCATTGAACTGAAAATTATGGATTATTGAAGTAACATGTCCTTATAATTAGATCCGTTTTTGTGTAATTTACTTATGCAGGTCATGATCATCATTTTATCCATTGATCAATCATTCTCTATGGTTTTCAAGAAATAGGCTGACTGCTCCTGGTTAAACATTTGTAATAAATTCCTATAATTCCTTATCAATTGCATTGTTATTAATTTTTTGGTCTAGCTGATATTTGATATATAAGAAATACAATTTCCCTATAATATCTCTCATCTTTTGGAAAATAGGGATTTCAGAGGTCATAAAGGTGGATTTAAGTAGGGATAATTATGTAGAGGACCTGGGAATGGTCAGTAGTATTCTCTAGAGATAATAGCTCTAGGTGGCTAATAGATCATATAAGGTACCATATAATTATATTCAACCTTACATTTCACATTGATTGATTATTGGGAATCACAAAATTTTGTAACACCCGCTTGGGTCCACGCTTTAATTATCAAGTTAGAGAGGCTTCGGGTTCCCCTGGTGTTGACTAATATAGTTGAGGGCTAGTCTATTTGGAGTGATGTTAATTGGGGATGTGATCTGATTATGGGTCAACATTAGTCATTGGGGTATTTCTTTTAGCTTTAAATATAAACATATGATGCAATTATTTTCCTATAAAAATTGAACGCTTTTCATGAAGTCATAAATTATTTATAAGCAATAGTTTATTTCCAAGATGTTTAATTCTAGTGCATGGTGTTTTTGGGCTAGAAGGACGATCAGATGGGTCTTAGGTGTATAAATCGATTACCGTATCGGCTATTGGAGTTGATTTTGAGCTTAGGTGAGGTTTGAGAAAAAGTGTTTCCTTAGTTTTTGTGTAATTTCACTATGTTTTTTCCAAACTAGTTATGGACCTACCTCTCTTAATGTGATATCATGTTTGAGATTGAGTAACAACCTTGTGTCTATTTATCTCTATGTCCCCTTATGAGATGAAACCTTATGAGAAACAAGAGTTGAAGATCTAATCGATGATTTTATATAGAAGGATTCTATCAATCCTTGTGTGTGATCATGGGGTTATCTAATATTTTTTTTCCTAAAAGTCTTATGATAGACAAAGGTTTTTCATATATTACCGGTGATTGAAATAGTTTAAATTAAAGAACCACTAACCCCCTCAAAGTATGGTTATTTTTTTTGTCAATATTATTCTTCTAGTTATTTTTTTGAATCTTGATGTCTATGTAGATATCATAAGATGTTGGTGAAGGAGGATGATATCCCAAAGATAACTTTTAGGTGTTGTTATGGGAGATTCAATTTCAAAGCTATGTTTTTCAATGGAAAGAGATACCAAACTATTTTCATGATAGTCATGAAATTTTTATTTCCCTAGTTCTATGATAAATTCATGGTAGACTTCATCTATAACATTATCACGTAATTGAAGTTAGAGGAGGATCATGTTGATGATATAAGGAGTAAATTTAATTTCCTCCAATAAAATTATCTCAATTTTAAGTTATCTAATTGTAGGTTTTGGGTGCGTGATAAGAATTTACATGGTCATTTCCTGTCTCAATAGTGAGTATAAGTCAGTATTTGAAGATTAATGCAATTTTTCGTGAAATAAACCAAAAATATTTTAGATATTTTTTGTTTCCACGGTCTTGACGGATACTATTAGAAGTTAATGTCTTATTTAGATTATATTCTGGCTCCCATGATAGCCCAGATTAGGAAACACATGGAATTTTTTCAGACCGATCCATGTTAGGTTATCTTATACTTCAAGAAGGAGAAGTTGAGAAATTCTCATATACATTAGTTTACAATGTAAAGAGACTTTGATTAAGTGTTTAAGATAGTTTATATATTAAATTAGGGTGTTTTTTGATACACTAGATGTAAATAATCTATTATAGATCTAGGAAGTTATATTCTAATTAGAATTACTATTCCACACCCGATCTTGAGTTATCAGTGGTAGTGCATTCTCTAAAGATTTGGTGGAATTGCACCATTGTCTAATACTTCATGGTCTTCAAAGATTATATGATCCTGGGGTATATTGTCTTTTAATGATATTTTAATATTCATTAGATGTGGTGGGAAATGCTCTTATAGACCTATGGCGTAAAAAGTATCTTACACATTGGAGGAGGGGAATGTGGTTGTTAATGTGTAATTTAAGAAGGAACATGGATATTATATTTGAATGTTTTGAGATTCATGGTGTGTAATTGATTATATTTCAGTGATGCATCATGATGTGGAGGAGGCTGATGATAAGGGTTTTCTATATCATACTAAAGTGGGGTATTTTTTGTTGTAGGAGGATGAGTCTTTGTGGGCATAATGAGAGGTGGAGTGGTTTTGAAATTATATCTTCCATGGTGATTCTATTGGGGGGTAGTTAGATGATAGTCAACATTATGTTTTTTTAAAGATGAAATTTATTCCATCGATGATTCAAGAGGGGGTTCTTCATGAGTTTCACATCTATATCTTAGTGGTTTATCTAAGTACATCCGACATGAATCATGACCTGAAGATTCTATTTTGGTGTCTTGGGATAAAGTGATCCATTGTGCGTTTTGTTTCACAATTCCTAGTTTTTCAGTATGTGAAGTAATATTACAATGTTTCTGGAGGGGTTTTTCTTCCATTATATGTCCCCAAGATGGTGTGGGATGAAATTTTTATGGATTTGGTCATAAGTTTTCCCTAATATCAGGGATGATGTGATTATTTTTGAGTGATTATTTATGGGTGGATGAATTTTCCTCATTTTATATCAGTCAATCATTTTAGTTTTGTGGAATACATGGCATGGATATATGTAAAAGATTTATTAACTATTTATGGGGCTCCTGAGGAGAAGTATCATTAATAAAAATTATCATTTTAACTCAAATTTATAGGTATTCCATTTGAATAACATTGAATATTATATATTCCTTTTTCACTAATTTCCATATTTTGATAGATAAGCGGATTCAACATATGATTTAGACACCGGAAGACATTTTATGTGCATGATTTTCAGATTTTGGTAAATTGTGGGTGAAGAAATGACCATTAGTTTAGTTTTTTTAAAATAATTATAGTCACTTTTCCATTAGAATAGATCTATTTGGGGTATTTTACTATATTTTCTGTATATCTTCATTATTCTAGAATATGATTAGAGAGTTGGTGGTCCTTGGACCTAATATGGTATAGATCCTAACCAACATGTTGTAGATTTTTTGAGAGTAGATAAATTTTTCACATGACCATCATATTTCATATGTAGATTGGGGTAGTAGACCTATAATGTTATATAAATGATATCATGTTCTATTTAAGGTTCCCCGTATTGTGGGTCATGAAGATTCAATAGAGGTAGTAATCCTTATCTTTATTTATCAGGACTTATAAAGAGTTGGGGAATTTATGTAAGGTGGCATATCAATTTTTCATACCGTCACAGTTTGATCAAATCCATGATGTCTTCAGTATGTCATAATTTATTCAATATATTATTCATTACCCTTATGTCATTTACTTGGGTGGTTTTGTTGTGAAGGTTTAAGTGCCATTCATGTAGTGGCTAGTTGATATTCATGATAATATAAGAAAGGTTTTGTGTGAGTGTGTCATTCCCCTAGTTACATTTCTAACGGAGGCATGGTGGATAGAATGATTACACATATGAATGACTGTCATAGATGTGTGATCAATATACAAAACAATTTTAATATATGTTTTTTCAGGATGTTTATATTTTTAATTCGATGTTAAATTGATAGAGATCATTTATTTTCATGGTATGATTTTTCATGGTTGAGGCCTTCTTATAGAATGAATAGGTGTTACTATTTTTTGAAGGTTCTGATGTTTATGTTACATAGAAAAACCATTGGCTTAATTTAATATGAGTCCTTTTGAGTTTATCATATGCAAGATTTATTTCACCATGAGTGGTGGTATTATAGAATGATAGTTTTGTGGTGTTTCATGTTAATATTATATGTTTTACTAGTTAATATTGTAGGAGATCGATTATATAATGTTTCTCCTTATATGGGTTTATGTTCTTAGTTGTTTATTTATTAGATCTATTTATCTACTATCTGTTTCACTATGCTGCTTTACATTATTCCATTGTTTAGCTGCATGGGTTTTTTGTGTTTGGAGAGATGAGGGAGAGGTATGTACTCTAATCATTTGGATTTTGAGTGCGATACCATGGTGGTCTTGATAACACCATATAAAATTTTATTAGAGTCATTTTCACTATAGTTCAACACTATCATTTGGGGAGACAATTCACCATGAATCAGATATCTGAGTTTCACTACGGTGTGATATCCCCTATCGCACTATGATATTATTTTTGGAATGGTCATATATTCACGTGATTTCCTCAATTTTCCCTATTTATATGACTTTATTTAAACCCTTGGTGAATTTAGTTTCATCATTGGACATATTTATCCATCCTTCAAAGGGTTTTTGTCCTTGGTTTCTAGAGATCATCTCCTTGTGAACTAAGGTGATTTATCGCCATCCTTTCCCCTTTATCTTCTTATTAATTCCTAGGAAAATGTGTGAATTTTTCTTTGGATTTTATTTTATTGAAAATATTTCATGGTTTTGATAGAGGGTTCTATATAATTGGTCATTAAGGACTTTCATTCTGTATTTTGGGGTAGGTGCTCATAATATTCTTTTTTTAATGTGTAATGTTTTATGAAACAGTTTTGGTCAGGGATTTGAAACATAACCTTTTTTATTATGTGTATATTTTGGAATTATCTTTTTTTATTCATTGGGTGGATGGTATGGATTAACGTAAATATGATAATGAACTAGACCAAAGTAATTTCAAGGGAAGAAGGAGATTTTCATGTGCTTTATCAAATTCCTTGATATTTATTATTTATTTAAGTTTATTTTTGATATTGTAACTAACTGATTTATCCATACTCATATAAAAGAAAATTCATACTATTTTTTTGATAGAATAACCTTTTATAATGGGTTTCTCACTTAAATTTTGTAATGAATTGGTTTTGTTTAAATATTTAACTAATTTGTTCATGTTTGAAACATAAATTATAATTTTATATTATATAATTATTATGGGGGAAGTTATTCAAAGTGTATCATTTTATATTTTGACCTTTTTTTATATTATATCTGGGATTTCCTTGCTATAATATGAGGGTATTTGGTTGGTTTTTACTATCGATTGAAAGGATGTGGTGTGGTTATTGATGTGGTAGTAATAGATGGTCCTCTATGTGGTAATGAAAGTGGTAACATGTCTGTTTGTGTGTAAATGAAGTGATTTTGTGGCTATTATGTTTTTTTGGAAGGTATTATATTAATATTTCTATAGTGAAAGGTTTTCTTATCAAGGAGTTGTGTTAGTGTTTCAGGGTTGTATAAAATATGGATTATATTAAGGTGAATGGTAATGGGTGGTGGGATAAAATAAATAATTATTGGTTGTTAAATAGTAAACGATAATGGTTGGAATATTTGTATTTATTAAATGGTAAATTCTTGAAATATATGAATAATGGATAATGAATTTTTTGAAGCAAGGGGTGTATTGGAGAATGGTTTGACAATAAATATGGTGAAATGAATGATAGAACAAATGTAATGAGGCTGGAAAATAATAATTTTGGAAAATTGAAATGATGATATGATTAAATGGAAGGTTAATTATTATTATAGATTTATTTTATATATAAGTGGTAATTGTTTAATGTTCTGTGAATGTAGTGGATGTTGGCAAGTTGTAATAATGTAGAGATGACCATTAAGGGTGATGGTTACGTTGGTTTAGTATAAAACATTATGTTTTTCTTGTGTGGCTATATGATGTCCATTATATTTTCTTTTTTTATTATGCACCATCACTCAAGTTGGATAACATTAATAACCCCTATATGGTTTTTAATTCCATGTATTTAACTAAAATCTATTTTTTAAGGAAACAAAATTACGGACTGCTTCCTCTTCCCTTATCACCCTTTCATACATTTTTTACCCATGACTGATTGATGAATTTTTTATATATATATAACTGATTTATAATAGGTAGCATTTACAATGTTTATATACTAGATAACATGGTTATGTATATGACAAGTTGATTCGTGTTGGGGTCATTCTTGGTAGGAGGAGGGACTAAGGTTTATTTCCTTCTTGTTCATGATACCTAATTATGATGAGGATTTGATATGTCATTATGATGGAGTGATGTTGTATGTGGATGTTTATTAGTGGGTATGGATGTAAAGTGGTATAAATATATGTATACATGTGGATTTCAAGGGTATTGTAACCCATGACATATACCATTGGGGTGCGAGTATGACCAGATCAGTGGGTAAGTGGATGTGGGGTAACTTTTGGGAAGATATTATTTTTATACAATATTACTATACATGGATATGATATTTTCTGAGTGTGGCTTTGGGATGTTGGGTGATAGTTGACCTAATGTCAATGTGTGTTAGTTCGACTATTTATTCACTAAGGTATTAATATACTGTCTCCCCTTTTACAGAAGAGGTTTTTGGGAGGATCCTACCATGTAAAGTTAAATTCACACACATATATATAATATGTTTTTTGGGTTTCTATGTTTGTATTGGTAAACAAGCTTCACATTACGAGCTCAATGCTTGGAGTTATTGTTGTTGTCATTGTCATAGGACATTTATTTTTGTATTTTATTTTGGAGATATTTTTTATGTAATAATGAAATTTCATTATGCATTTGATTTTACATTATATTTTAAGTACTTTTTTGGTGGTTTGACAATTTTTCATGGAATTATGATGATAATGAGTCATATTTGTGTTCTTTATACCCTCAGTGCTAGTCTCCAACCAGTGGTCTATTAGAGGTGGGTCGCGGTGGTAATACTCATCTTCACTTCTAGACCCAGAGGGGTCCCCCATGGATTTAGGTTAGTAAAATAAACCTATATTCTATATCATTTTCATCCATTACATGTTGTAGTGGTTCTGATCCTAATATATTTCCCAAAATAAATCAAAACTAATAAGGCTTCCAAGAGAAGATACATTTCCATGTTTTTAAGTAGTAACTTCCTTACATTATTTTTATTCTATATTATTCAATTATTTATTCCTAATTTTAATTTATCACTCTAAAATAATCTAAATATAATAATTATATATCTATAATAATGATTTTATAATATAATTTCATAATATATAAACTCATCTCATCATTATAACATTACCATGGTTGAATCATTTTTATCATAATAACATGGACTTCGTAACAAAATATTCATAATTAACGATTATGAAAAGATATATGTTTGTAATATATTTAATAAATGATTAATTTATGTTTTTAAATTTTTTTTTAATTTTATTATATAAATTTGTTTCATTATTAAGAAAAAAACATACATTTTTTAAAATTTCCAAAATAAGTGTGTTATGGTTTTCAAATTAGTGAGTAATACCTTAAATATATATGGAATGAAAATTTTACATCATAACTAATCAAAGAATTATTATAATAGTAGTTTCTTTTCAAACGAACAAGTAATGTTGACTAATACTGCAATACAAAAACAAAAAGGAGCAATTGAAATCACTAACAAACCGATGATCAACATATACTAATAATTATTAATTACTATGCAATAAATGAATGTTATAGATTATTATAAATGTTAATAATCATGAATAAAGTTATTAAATAGAATATGAATTATTTTAAGTTGACTATATAGGGGTTAAGTTCCTATTTAAAGAATTATGGTGAGATTGCTAGAGGTTTTCAATTGATCTATTATCCTATTTGAGATCCTGAACACAAAACATCATATGAATTATTTGTGTATATTTTTATTCAAAACATCATACTACATATATTTTTTTCATTTATTAATATTTTTTTAAAAATATATCTATCTCTTAGTTAAGTTGTGCTTAATTCATATCAAATGATGTTCATACAGGTTTTCATCTCAATTATCCTTCTTTGAGAAATGATTATATTTTTAACATATTCTCCATTATATAATGCATTTACTAACCCATTGAAATATTTTATCAAAATTTATATTTGACTCAAGGTATTCACAATATCAGTTAAAACACTCTCCTTTATTGTCTTTTGATTCACACTTTACAGACATTTTAAGGATTTTCTTGACAAAATATACATTTTATTGAGTCATACCTTTTTATCAATGATTATATTGTTCGATATTGCATATATCATTCCCATTATATATTTAGTAATTTATTTTTCCTTTAATTATTTAGAAATTATTTTTTCACATCAAAATCTTTTTGTTTGATCAATTTATCTATTAATAAAAATATGTCATTGTTAATAATAATTCCCATCTTCATTATTGGGAATTTTTCTTTCTTGACACAAAAAAATTAATTTATTTATTTGAAAGTTAAATATATTATGAAATGGAATAGATCATCCTTTACACTTTAAAATTTTCATACCGACCATTAAAAATATATCCCACTTATTTTATGAAATAAAATATTTATACAATGAATAACAATATGACATGAGTTTTGGATATCCTAGAATTATTGAATTGATATTATTCTTGTATTTAAAAAATTAAAGAGAGATATATTTTCTCTATTAGATAAATTATCCCTCTCATAATAAACTCATATGACTTACAATTTTTTAGTTAAATATTATCATTCTAATTCCACCGCTTTTTTTCACTTTTGTTGTGTTGCTACAAAAAATTATTTCACCCAGATCAAATCCATTTCATTGATAATTTTTTAGTGGTTAACTAAATAAATTTTCATTAAAATCCTTAATGACACTAATTTTATAGTTATGTGTCTTCCATTGTAAATTTATTCATTAAATATTTCATCTAATAATTCTTAATGAATGAGAATGAAATCACATTAACCATGAAAATTATTATTTTTCAATTATAATGATTTTTTGGAAGAAATTACTCTTGAATGATAAAAAAAATAAAGATTTATTAAAACTATAATCCAATAAAAATTATACTAGAATCCTTTTAATGTAATATAAATAGTTTGATAGAATCTTATCTCTCATGCTGAAAATAATAGAGCAATGTACAGTAGCTATACTCTATAGTCGATACCAGTTCAGTGTAGTATAAATCCACATTAACGGAACATTTATCTTTAAAATAGTATTCAATAATATAATATTTATTAATATTCATAGAGTGACATCTGTTTTCACTTTATTAGGTAATATATTTAGACCACATTGTTTTTTGTAGTCTGGTTATGATTTCTATTTAGTAGCCTCACCAAATTCATTTTTTTCATGTTTCTCAGTTCAACACTCTACTAATTATATTTTGTTAAGTTATGTTGTGTATATTATAATCTAGAAGTTTTTAATTATATATACCTGAACTTGGCATGACAAAATTCATATCTAATATTTGTAAATTAAATTTCATTCTTATATAGACCATAAATAAATGCATTTATAGTTTTGTGGTATGTGTATTAAATTTAAGGTCTTGTTGTTTTTAGTAGACATAATTTTATACTGTTTTCATATACATGAAAAAAATATATTAAAACTGGTATTTATTTAATACATAAACTACATTTATTAAAATATGTTTCATTATATATTTTATTTAGACTCTTATGTTCCTTTTCGTAGTTTTCATTGTAGAATTATGTCTTTTTCTTGAGTATTACAATGTTTGTACTTTGAAATTGACATTAGTTTTGATTTTTTAGATTTATCACTACCCATATAAGTTAAAAATTTCTTTTGTATGATTGAAACAAGAACTATAATAAGTTAATAAAATACATTTGGGGATGTGGGTACTTGAGACCACTAAAGATCAAGTTTACACTATTTGTTTTGGTATGAATTATTGTTTTTAGTAATTTTAACTAAATTTTTATTTAATTAGATCAATTGAGGAAAATATTTTCTAAACTGGTACCCTTTATAGATTATTAGGAGATCATGGACAATTTTGAAATGAAATACTAATATTAGACTCTTGAGTTTACTAAGAAGAAAATCTATGAATTCCTTTGTAATGGTATTTAGATGGAGAAAATTTTTTATCATTTAAATTTTGGGATGATTAATTATTTGAGAAATAGTTTTTATTGATATGAAATTACAGAATTTCTAGTTCCATGTGTAGTTTTTAATTAAATTAATTATATCAAATAACTATCATTTAATTGAATTTATATATTCAAATATTATAGGATTTACATAACTATAGCCTCCCCTTTATATTCAATCAATTAACAATATCATCATAGGTCACCAAAAAGGATGGAGTGGAATATTATCAAAGATCATTGAGTATTAAACGAAAAAAGACTAGTTATTTGATCCTGATCCCATATGTGCTTATTTCATGAAATCCATCCTTTTTTCATTTAAATAAATTTTAATTTTTATTGATATATTCTAGGTCATATATATATATATTAAAATAACCATCTTGATGAGATGGATTTCTATAAATAAAAATTTTAATGATCCAAATTATGGTTCTTTGATTCTGGAAACATTATTCCTTTTGATTTAAATATTGTTCATCTTTTATATTCTAAAATTTTAAAACTTTGATTATTAATGAAACAAGTCAAATAATTTATATATAAAAATTACTATATGGGAAATATAACCCCAATAACGTATGGCTTTCATCATTTGGGATGCTGAAACCACATATATCTTTGGTTAATGTTTACAAATGCCTTACTTTGTATTTATTTTTCATTCCGGCCATTTGGAACTTGGTTATTTCTTAAAAAAATATTGGGTTGGTTGGATATTATATATAAACATTTTTAATTATTATGAATTTGTCATATTTTGAGTATTATATTAAAATATATAAAATAATTAATTCCAAAATGGATGAGGGGGGATTCCACGATATTATGTGTTATAGGGTAGCCACATGGGTGTGATATTAAAAATATATATCATAATATGAAAATAGTAATAATATATATATATATATATATTTATGCTCGTGTGTTTTTATGTATGTGTATCTATATAAAGCTAAGAAAAATTCTTATTTTCGGTTTTTTTGGAAAATTTTGATATATGAATTGTATTTATTACTTATTTTCCTATATAAATAAAAAATATGATGATTTCAAACCATTTGGGATAGTTTAAATATAATTATTGGTATTTTAAATGATTATACATTGAAATTAATAATTACTTTGTAAGAAAATTAAAATAGTGTCATTGTATCCATCATCTTGAGAAGAACACAGTGGTGTCTTTTATGGATCATTTGTGTAACATCCCAGGTAAATAAAGAAGAAAGAATTTTCATTTTTATTAATATTTATGAATTAAATATTAATTTTACTTTAAAGGGGTTGCTATGTTCGATAGCGTAACCGATACGCAACAAAGAGTTTCTTTGAAAATCTTACGTTGCACACCAGTAATAAAATAATATTATTTTAAATGGTAGTTAACACATAACCGTTGTATTGGCAGGAATGAATGTAAATAACTAAAATATGATTATATATGTTTTTAAATGTTTTTACATTTATCCAATAAAGGAAAAAAGTTTAAAATACGAAAAGAATTCAATTTTAGGCATATATACTCTAACATTCACTAAAGATCGACTTATCACCTTTTGATGGAGAACCATCCATAAACATAGTTTTGGTCACTCATATACATTCTATTGGACCAAATAAAACTCTTCTTTAGAATAGGGACATCAAAATTTACTTTGTGTGAAATTTTGGTACTTTTCCGATAAAGTTCATTTTTTAATGAATAGTGAAAAATGTTGTATTTTAATTCAAAACCAATTTTTAATCTAATTTATTTATATGATTAGATTATATTTTGAATTGGTTTTAAAGTTCAATTTGAATATATTTTTACCATTTAATCCAATAGTGGTCGTTGGAATTAATTTCACTTCGAAATTGGACTTAAACTAGTGTCAATCTTTTGATACTTATTATTTCATAAAAACACGCTATTTGCTCTGACAGCGGGAATTAATTATTAAATTAATTAATGTAACTTATATTTTTCTAATTTTGTAAAATATACATCATTTTTGAATTCAGAATATCAAATATAGCTTAGGGTGATGTTTTGGTATTTTTCTGAAAAATTTCACTTTTTGATGAATAGTGAAACCACTAAGTGGTAGTTAAAGAAACTGATTTTTTCGTTTAAATGAAACTTTGCCACTTCTGTGTTTTGATTTTCAAAAATCCGACATAAATGGTTGTCATTAAGAAGTAAAATGTGGTTAAATGAGATTAAAATAATTTTTTGTGAATAGTAACTTTTATGTTTTTATCGCGATTAGAGGTAATTAGTGTAGTTTAAGGAAAAAATAATGTTTTAATAATATAAAATGACCTAGAAACATATCCTAACCTTATTGGATATGTCATGGACGACCAAGAAAATCCATGGGTCAACTTGGGGACCCCATGGAGCCACTTTGGTAGGAAAATGACATTAATACCTTTTTATTTAAAGTTAAAATTAAAATATCACAAACATGAGTTGTTTTACTAAAACAATTTTTAAATGGGGATATAAAAGTCCTATTTTTTAATATAAATATTCATTAGAAATCTAAAATGATTTCCTACATCATGATATTTTATTTATAATTATTAGACATTAAATAAATTAAATTATTTATGGCACCATGATGATGATGCAACGATTACCTCATTATTTAACGATTTAAATAAAATGAAACGATAATGTAAACTCCAAGACCTAAAAATGTAAAAAACCTATTGTATGGGTGGATTTAGAACTCTTATAACCTTATCCTATAAATATAAAATTTTGGGAGCTTTTAAATCTGAAAACCATTTTATAATAAAGTAACCTTTTATAACTTTCCAAGAGTGCCCCTCCTCTCCTCTTAGAAAAGGCCCCCACCTCTACTACCTTACCCACACCTCTCAAGCCTTTGGCTCGGCCAGCCCCTGTCCATTTTGTCTGTAAACATCTCTATCTTACTCCTTGAAGTCTCACTTTGGGCATAAGTCTTCCCAAGGAAGCCTTTGAGATCAAATCAAAAAGAGTTACCCGTTTTAAAGGTAGTGTTTTCTCTTGTGTTCTTATGTTTTATTTTGATTTTACATCCATCTAAACTCTTTTTATTCCTTTATTTTTTAACAAAAACAGTATCCTTAATATACTAGAATGTTGTTATAAGAATGATTCGAGCTACACATACACACACCTACATATAATGGTTAAAGAACATATTGTTTCTGTGGATGGCGAATTTCTGCATCACGAAACGATGATTGTTCAACACTCATATAACACCTTCAAAGGTGGCCATTAAGATGACACTATATTTATATATGATATATAATATGTTTATGTTTTACTTAAGCTTACGTATTTTTCATTTATGGCATACCTTTATGTTTTCCATTATGGGTAAACGCGATATCTTCATTTTAGGAAGTGCGGACTACCGCCCCCTCAAGGCGATTTGATTCGTTAATACCATATGAGGTATGTATAAAGGATAAATTTAATGATATTATATATGATAAAATACTGGAATTATAATAATATTATATATCATTATGTTTTAATTCCATTAAATATGAAATAGAAATGGAAGTAGCGTTCATGCGTACGTACGGCTTACCGTCTCCATGAACGGTGCATTTCATTTCTTACCTCTAAATGTTATGTAATATTATAAATGCGTGTATATACTGGATATATATGATATATATGATATATACATCATGATTATAGCTCTGTATAAAATGGATACATGAACAAATTGTAATTATAAAGATCATATTTTTGACTCAAGTACCAATGATCGTTAAAAAGACCATTATTAACTTAAATAATTACATAGTGTTCATGACATGGTAATAAGTGATATAAAAGGAATAATAAACTTGAATAAAGTTCTTAAGCAAGTAAAACTTAACTCAAGTTTATTATTCAGTACATTAAAGAATGATCGAGTCAAGTCAGACCCGAGGTATGGGACTTCATCTCAATCTCCTTTCATTGAGGCATATTATGTTTTATACACAACTTTATTTTATATGGTGTATAAACCCCTTTGACTTTTATGTTTACTCAAATGTAATCTTTTTATAAGAAGCGTTTACTAAACTAGAAAAGGGAATGTTTTGTTTTTGTCGTACGTATGCGGTGACAACGACTTCTCCGCCGCCGTGACCATTATTTTAGTTTCGGCTTCCTCTACAAGCCATACCTTTTTTTTAAAATGAAAAATAAATACCATGTTTTACTTTTATTTTATTTTGGTATTGAAAATGGTTTTCATAATGTTTTTATATCAATGTGTTGTATTGATATCTTGTGATTGAAAAGTGGAAATGTTTTGTTTCCTTTATTCTTGTTTTATGTGATACGATTATGTTATGGTTCTTGGGCATTATTATGAAGACGGGTGGTTCTGTGATAAACTAAGGGCGGGTGTGCCCGATATAGCTCTCCAATGCATTGGGTAACGCAAAGGAGTTAAACATTAAGGTTTCTCCGAAGAGATTTAGGGAATATACTGTGATGGGTATTCCAAACGTAACCAAGAGGGTTACTCCCTACGTAAGAATGTTATCAATGCATCAAGTTACCTTTATGTCTTATGATTTCTATGATTTATTCATGATTTGATGAGGTATGTTAAAGTGCTTATGTTTTCTGAGTAAATTATGATTTCATTGACTCTTATGTATACATGTACTCATGTTTCCTTTCCATATTTTTGTATCCCTTACCGAGCTTTTTATGCCCATCCCATGTTTTTGAAATGCTTTTCACATGTCAAGGGAAAGGTACATGATATGATGATAGTGTCAAGGAAGTGTCAAGAAAGAATCCATGTTTGATTTTAAATATGTTTCTGTTGATGGAAAAAAATTAATATTATCTTTTATTATAACCACTTTGTTTAAATGTGGGATGTAATGCATGTTTTATGATCTAATTCTCTAAAACTATAAACATGAAAATATCCTCAATGTGTATTCTTGAAGTAACTCAAGATTAAGTAAGGTTTAAGGATGGGGCCTTATAGCTGGTATCAAAGGTCGGTTTAGACAACTTTAGAAGTTATAAAATTGTTAAATTATAAATTAATTTATGGTATGATTGAAATGATATAGCATTTGAAGATTACCATGTTGCTTCGCCTAGGATATTTCTGTGTTAAGAATGGTTTTTCATAGAGGAAACAAAACATATTTTCTAGGAAGGCATATAGAGGGAAATGACCTTTCAAATCGGCATCCTAAGATGGCCAGAATCATAATTGAACAGTTTGTTGTAGTGAGGGCCCAGTTGACTCAGGTGATAAATTGTAGTTGTGTTTAGTGACGATATTTTGGTGTTTTATAAAAGTAAATAGGAGCATGAAAGACATTTAAGGGTTATTTTGCAAACCTTAAAGGAAAAGAAATTGTGTGGGAAATTCAGCAAGTGTGAGTTTTGGTTGCAACAAATTTCTTTCCTTGGTCATATTGTTTCTAAAGATGGGATAACTATTGATCCTGAAAAAACAAAGGTTGTGGAAGAATGGCCAAGACCCACAAATATAACTGAGATTTGTAGCATCCTTGGTTTGGAAGGCTATTTCCGAAGGTTTGTTAGGTTATCTAGTCCAATGACTAAGCTAACTCGGAAGGGTGTTAAGTTTATCTGGACAAAAGAATGTGATGATTGTTTTCAGGAACTGAAAAGAAGATTGGCGAATGCTCTAGTTTTGGCACTACCTTCCAGGAATGGGGACTTTGTTATCTACATTTATGCTTTATTGAATGGACTTGGTTGCATCTTAATACAGAATGATCAGGTAATTGCTTATGCTTCACGACAGTTGAAAACTCATGAGGTAAATTACCCTACACATGATTTGGAATTAGCTGCTATTGTTTTCGCTTTAAAAATTTGGAGGCATCATTTGTATGGAGTAAATTGTGAAATATATACCAATCACAAAAGTTTAAAGTATATATTCACTCAGAAAGAATTGAACATGATACAGAGGAGATGGCTAGAATTAATCAAGGATTATGATTGTACAATTCATTACCATTCGGGAAAAGAAAATAAAGTGGATGATGCTTTGAGTCGAAAAAGTAATTCTTCATTAGTAATGTTGCGTTGGGAAGGTGATCCTTTGGTTAAGGGTTTGATAAACTTTGGCATAGAAGATGTTGGTACGGGATGTCCTTCTGTTTTGTTTTAGGTATTAGTGAAATCTTCTCTATCGGACAGAATCAAGAAAGCACATAAGCAAGACAATGAGTTACAGAAAAAGGTAGAGCTGGTTCAGAAGGGTAAGTTGCTTGAATTCAACATTGATAATGATTGTGTTTTGAGATTTGGGAAGATATTGTGTGTTCCTTGTGATTCACAATTGAAGGGAGAGTTGTTATGTGAAGCTCATAGTTCTCCATTTTCAATTCATCCTGATAGTACTAAGATGTATAGAGATCTGCAGGAGTATTACTAGTGGGATGGAATGAAAAGATATATTCCTGATTTTACAGTGAAGTGTTTGACTTGCCAACAGGTTAAAGCAGAGCGACAGTTACCGAAAGGGATGATTTAGCCTTTACCAGTGCTAGAGTGGAAATTGGAAAATATATCCATGGACTTTGTTGTGGGATTACCGAAGACATCTTGAGGTAATAATTCAATCTGGGTTATTGTTGATCGATTGACTAAATCTGCTCATTTCTTTGCTATACGAGATACTTTTTCCCTAGATCAACTATCCCATTTGTATCTTAAAGAGATAGTCAGGTCACATGGAGTTCCGCTCTCCATTGTATCTGACCGTGATCCCAGGTTCACTTATAACTTTTGGAAAGGCCTTCATAAGTCGTTGGGTACTGAATTAAATTTTAGTATAGCTTTTCATCCTCAATCAGATGGGCAGTCAGAACGAACACTACTGAAAAACTAACCTATACCAACGGTTTGGAACCATGGGTATAGGCCTCCAAACCGTTGGTATAGCCTATACCAACGGTTTGGAGAACTGTTGCCAAGTAAGCCGTTGGGATAGGTCTATACCAACGGTTTTGGGAAAACTATTTGTATAGACCTATACCTACGGTTTTGGAAACTGTTGGTATAAGTAATATGGAAATATATTCCAAAGGTTATGGAACCGTTGGTATATGTATTTAAAAAAAACATCCACTGGGATTTGATCCCAGGACACCTAGTTTATCATTGAATGACTTAACCACTAACCTAACATGACTTTTGTGAACATAATTACATAAATATATATATGTATTGACATAATTATTTTAAATTTTGATTTATATAATGTTCTCGGTAAGAAGAACTGATAAAAAATCAAAGGATCTATACCAACGGTTGTCAAAACCGTTGGTATAGACCTATACCAACGGTTTTGACAACCGTTGTTATAGATTTTGAGTTTGGAATTTCTTTCTGGGTGAAGGTTGATTCTTGGGGGACCCATTACCAACGGTTTGGCCAAACCGTTGGGAAAGGGCATGGCTTTCCCAACGGTTTGGCCAAACCATTGGAAAAAGTGTCCAAAAGGGGACTTTTCCCAACGGTTTGGCCAAACCATTGCGAAAGGTGGTCACAAAGGGGACTTTTCCCAATGGTTTGGCCAAACCATTGGGAAAGCCATACCCTTTCCTAACGGTTTGGCCAAACCGTTGGGAAAAGTGGCCTCAAAGTGGTTTTTCCCAACAGTTTGGCCAAACCGTTGGGAAAGGGAACCTATACCAACGATTTTTACAAACCGTTGGTATAGAAGAGTTGGGAAAAATCATATTTCCAGTAGTGGAAAAATTCAGACTTAGGAGGATATTCTATGTGCTTGTTTGATGGATTATCAGGGAAGTTGGGGCCAACATCTTTCTTTTGTTGAGTTTTCTTATAATAACAGTTTTCATTCCAGTATACAGATGGCACCATTTGAGGAATTATATGGGAAGCGGTGTCGAACTCCAGCTTTCTAGGATGAAGTGGGTGAAAGGAAGTTGATGGGACCAGAATTGGTAGAAGAGATGGCAGAAAAAGTTCAGTGGATTCAGAAACACATGAGAATAGCTCAAAGCAGGCAGAAGAGTTATGCAGATAACAGGAGGAAGGATCTATCTTTCGAGGTAGGTGATCATGTTTTTCTCAATGTTTCACCATGGAAAAGTGTGATGCGATTTGGTAAGAAAGAAAAGCTGAGTCCAAGGTTCATTGGACCATATGAAATTCTGGAGAAAGCTAGATCAGTTGCTTACCGAGTGGATTTACCCCTGAGATTATCCCAGGTACACAAGGTTTTTCATGTTTTGATGTTGAGAAAGTATATTCCAGATCTATCTCATGTTTTGAGCCTAGAGGTAGTTTAGTTGGAAGAGAATCTATCTTATGAATAACAACCAGTCCAGATACTTGACCATAGAGAGCAAGTGTTGCAGAATAAGGCAATTCACCAGGTAGAGGTTTTGTGGAAAAACCATATGGTTGAAGAGGCGACATGGGAATCTGAAAATGCTATGAGGGATAAATACCCCCACTTATTTGGATAAGTGAATAAAATTGCAAGGATGCAATTCCTAAAAGGGGGGAAGGATGTAACATCCCATGTAAATAAAGAATAAATAATTTTCGTTTTTATTAATATTTATGAATTAAATATTAATTTTACTTTAAAGGGGTTGCTATGTTCGATAGCGTAACCGATACGCAACAAAGAGTTTCTTTGAAAATCTTACGTTGCACACTAGTAATAAAATAATATTATTTTAAATTGTAGTTAACACGTAGCCGTTCTATTGGCAGGAATGAATGGAAATAACTAAAATATGATTATATATGTTTTTTAAATGTTTTTACATTTATCCAATAAAGGATAAAGGCTTAAAATACGAAAAGAATTCAATTTTAGGTATATAAACTCCAACATTCACTAAAGATCGACTTATCACCTTTTGATTGCAAACCGTCCATAAATATAGTTTTATCCACTCTTATACACTCTATTGGACCAAATAAAACTTTTCTTTATAATATGGACATCAAATTTTACTTTTTGTGAAATTTTGGTATTTTTCCGACAAAGTTCATTTTTTTAATGAATAGTGAAAAATGTTGTATTTTAATTCAAAACATATTTTTAATCTAATTTATTTATATGATTAGATTATATTTTTAATTGGTTTTAAAGTGCAATTTGGATATTTTTTTACCATTTAATCCAATAGTGGTCATTGGAATTAATTTCACTTCGAAATTGGACTTAAACTAGTGTCAATCTTTTGATACTTATTGTTTCATAAAAACACGCTATTTGCTCTGACAACGGGAATTAATTATTAAATTAATTAATGTAACTTATATGTTTTGAATTTTTTAAAATAGACACCATTATTGAATTCGGAATATCAAATATAGATTAGGGTGATGTTTTGGTATTTTTCTGAAAAACTTCAATTTTTGATGAATAGTGAAACCACTAAGTGGTAGTTAAAGAAACAGATTTTTCATTTAAATGAAACTTTGCCACTTCTGTGTTTTGATTTTAAAAATTCTGACATACATGGTTTTCATTAAGAATTAAAATGTGGTTCAATGAGATTAAAATAATTTTTTGGTGAATAGTAACTTTTAAGTTTTTATCACAATTAGAGGTAATTAGTGTAGTTTAAGGTAAAAATAAGGTTTTAATAATATTAAATGACCTAGAAACATTTCCTACCATTATTTTATGTGTCATGGAAGAACGATACAATCCATGGGTAAACTTGGGGACCCCATGGAGCCACTTTGGTAGGAAAATGACATTAATACCTTTTTATTTAAAGTTAAAATTAAAATGTCACAAACATGAGTTGTTTTACTAAACCAATTTTTAAATGGGCTTATACAAGTCCTATTTTTGACTATAAATATTCATTAGAAATCTAAAAATATTTCCTAAATCAAGATATTTGTTTTATAATTTTTATACATTAAATAAATTAAATTATGTATGACACCATGATGATGCAGCGATTACCTCATTATTTAATGATTTAAATAAAATGAAAAGATAATGTAAACTCTAAGACCTAAACATGTCAAAAACCTATTGGATGGGTGGATTTCGAAATCTTATCACTTTATACTTGAAATATATAATTTTGGGAGCTTTTAAATCCGAAAAAAAATTTATAATAAAGTATCCTTTTATAACTTTCCAAGAGTGCCCCTCCTCTCCTCTTATAAAAGGCCCCCACCTCTACCACCTTACCCACACCTCTAAAGCCGTTGTCTCGGCAAACCCCTCTCCATTTTGTCTCTCCAAATCTCTCTATTACTCCCTGAATCCTCAATTTGGGCAGAAGTATTCCCAAGGAAGCCTTTGATCTCAAATCAAAAAGAGTTACCCGTTTTAAAGGTAGTGTTTTCTCTTGTGTTCTTATGTTTTATTTTGCTTCTCCAACCCTATAAAATATTTTTATTCCTTTCTTTTGTAAAAACACCAGTATCTTTAATATACTAGGATGATTTTATAAGAAGTATTCGAGCTACACTTACACACACCTACATCTAATGGTTAAAGAACATACTGTTTCTGTGGATGGTGAATTTCTGCCTCACGAAACGATGATTGTTCAACACTCATATAACACCTTCAAAGGTGGCCATTAAGATGTCACTATATTTATATATGATATATGATATATTTATGTTTTACTTAAGCTTCTGTATTTTTCATTTATGGCATACCTTTATGGTTTCCATTATGGATAAACACAATATCTTCATTTTAGGAAGTGCAGACTACCGCCCCCTCAAAGTGATTTGATTCATTAATACCATATGAGGTACATATAAAGGATAGATTTAATGATATTATATATGATAAAATACTGGAATTATAATACTATTATGTATCATTATGTTTAAATTCCATTAAATATGAAATATAAATGGAAGTAGTGTTCATGCGTACGTACGGCTTACCGTCTCCATGAACGGTGCATTTAATTTCATACCTCTAAATGTTATGTAATATTATAAACGCGTGTATATACTGGATATATATGATATATATGATATATAAATCATGATTATAAATCTAGATATAATGGATACATGAAAAATTGTAATTATAAAGGGCATATTTTTTACTCAAGTACCAATGATCGTTAAAACGACTGTTATTAACTTAAATAATTACATAGTGTTCATGACATGGTAATAAGTGATATAAAAGGAATAATGAACATGAAAAAGGTTCTTAAGAATGTATATATTAACTCAAGTTTATTATTCAGGCCATTAAAGAACGATCGAGTCATGTCGGAACCGAGGTATGGGACTTCGTCTCAATCTCCTTTCATTGAGGTATATTATGTTTTATACACAAAATTATTTTATACGGTGTATAAACCCCTTTGAATTTTATGTTTACTCAAAAGGAATATTTTTATATGAAGCGTTTACTAAACGACAAAAGGGAATGTTTTGTTTTTGTCATACGTATGCGGCGACAACGACTTCTCTACCTCCGTGACCATTATTTTAGTTTCGGCTTCCTCTACAAGCCATACCTTTTTTTTAAATGAAAAATAAATACCATGTTTTACTTTTATTTTATTTTTGTATTGAAAATGGTTTTCATAATGTTTTTTTATCAATGTGTTGTATTGATATCGTGTGGTTGAAAAGTAGAAATGTTATGTTTCCTTTATGCGTGTTTTATGTGATACGATTATTATATGGTTCTTGGGAATTATTATGAAGACGGGTGGTTCCGTGATAAACTAAGGGCGGGTGAGCCCGATATAGCTCTCCAATGCATTGGGTAACATGAAGGAGTTAAATCTTAAGGTTTCTTTGAAGAGATTTAAGGAATATATTGTGATGGGTATTCCAAACGTAACCAAGAGGGCTACTCCCTACGTAAGAATGTTATCAATGCCTCAAGTTACCTTTATGTCTTATGATTTCTATGATTTATTCATGATTTGATGAGGTATG
Source organism: Viscum album (assembly GCA_963277665.1). Classification (NCBI taxonomy): domain Eukaryota; kingdom Viridiplantae; phylum Streptophyta; class Magnoliopsida; order Santalales; family Viscaceae; genus Viscum; species Viscum album. The sequence goes on along the minus strand of OY728141.1, from coordinate 507,668,788 downwards.
TTAATGTGCTTATGTTTTCTGAGTAAAGTATGATTTCATTGACTCTTATGTATACATGTACTCATGTTTCCTTTCCATATTTTTATACCCCTTTCTGATCTTTTTATTCTCATCCCATGTTTTTGAAATGTTTTTCACATGTCAAGGGAAAGGTACATGACATGATGATAGTGTCAAGGAAGTGTCAAGAAAGAATCCATGTTTGATTTTAAATATTTTTCCGTTTATGGGAAAAATGAATACTATCCATTATTGTAACCACTTTGTTTAAATGTGGGAAGTAATGCATGTTTTATTATCTAATTCTATAAAACTCTAAACCTGAAAAGATCCTCAACATGTATTCTTGAAGTAACTCAATATTAAGTATGGTTTAAGGATGGGGCATTATAATTTGGAGCTCTTAATAGGTCAATTTCACAAAAATAAAATTTTAGATGTGATGATGTGCTGATGTTTTCCTACAACAATTGTTACCTGGCTAGACTTACTAGGGCCCTATGTTGAGAGATAGTTGGGCCTATTTCCCCACCCAAATACCACCTACAATAGGTTAGGGGATAGAAAACAACATTAAGAAGCATTTTATACAGGAGATTACGTAGATTAGTTATTAACTGTAAATGATATCCATCTCGAATATCTAAAATAACACACAACCATTGAAAACCAATAAATGTAAAACATTATTATATTATAAAGTGCATGAATGAAACTAAAAAAATCCATAAAAATATCATATTGATAAACTCTAATGGAATGAACATAAACATAATGTATAACTCAACATAAAATCAACCCAAAATAGGGGAAATCACCTCCTTATAAGAACAACCCTATGTAAAAACTCTAACAACAACATTCAACATTAGATATCAATAAGCTCTAGATCTACAAGCTCTATGTAAAATAAAGTAACCATTTAAATGTTCATTGTTTACACATAACCAATAAAAGTGGAAAAGAATCAGTGTGTTTCAAAAAGTATAAAAATACATACATAATTACTTATAAATAAAATATATAATAAATAACAAGTCAACTAAAATACAAAGGAAAGGAGAACCCATGAAAAAATATTCCTTAAGGATTGATAACATCATCATCAAAACCAAACCCTAATTAAGAAATCTAACTATAAATTATATCTCAACAGAAAAAATACCAATATATTATAAGACCTATTATATTATTTACTATCCAAAGCTACCCTAATTTAAAACATCCATACCAGTTTTTCAACTCTAATAGAGTACTATGCCTCATTAAGGGAAATGTATATCAATTGAGGGAGCAACACGACCATATAGATGGTGAACCAAATTAATCATGTAGGGGAGTACCTGAACTAAAACTTTTTAAATGGGGGACCATACCCAAAGGAAATTGTGTTGTCAAGGGAGTACCTAAACCATATACGTCATATAGGGGACCATTATTTGAGTCAAACTTTCACTAGAAGAGTACCTAAACCCTATATATAGTAACGAGGAATATACCCTAATACGATGGTACCTCTAGTGAGTATCAAATCTATATATCTATAATAGAGAATCTTTACTCTATTTTACCTCTATATCTCATTGTGTTTTAATGATCAAAACCACTCAACTATGTTCCTAGCTTTCTTAGTTTAAGGGGTTTTTTTAATTTTTTACAATGAATAATGGAATTGAATGAAATCATTAAGATATTTTAAATCCTTGATAGAGTATTGGTTATTTATCTCTTAATTATTATTTTTCATAAAAAATTAGATAATCCATAAATAGAATTTAAATGATGGGAATGAAGCCATGTTTGATGCTGTTGATGTGTAGAAAACACCAACTAACTAGTGAAAGGAACTGGACAACTGGTTCAATGGTTTTAGAAGTATATCTAGTCCAAAACCCCTACAGGAAAGATGATGGAGGAGAACTGAGTAGATTATGGAATATATAGTGAAGATTATTGTTGTTCGAAGGCCACCAACATGCCACTGTCATGTAGTAGCTCATCGGTTGTGATTTTATAGATTTTCTACGTTCTTAGAAATCTACATTCTACCCAATGATAGATACTCGATATCCAGTGGAATTATAGAAATAGTTTTAGGAAAGTAATTATTAAGGTCAAAAGGCCATAATTACGGCCCTATATGGTTTCAATACCCCTAACAAATCATATAATCTTATTAGTACTATTGTATCTTATAAACCGAGTCCCTTGATATCTTTAATGAATTACATGGATTTATAACCATTATCTTGAATAAAATTGATGATAAAGTATTATAATTTCATTTCCTATGAAATTTATATATTTATTTTCTCATTAATTCAAAGGATCTCAACATTCCTCTTGAATCTATCATCTTCTAGTGTGTTCATACATCTAAGATATTTTTGAGGTACTTTGTAACAAGTTTTCCTGGAACAAAAACTCTCTCTCCTCAACCACCTTTTTCCAATGGTTCTCACTCCCCAAATGTAAGGAATAGGTTTCATGTATATCATAAAATCCCAAGAGGGTCCTCAAAAATACAATTGTGATAGACGAGTTTCTTGATCACCACAAATATCAAGGCGTTATTAATAATAAAGTTCTATTAAGTTGAAGTGTAGTGACATAGGGGATTAAATCAATATTCATCAAAACTTATTATCAATTTTTTTTTCATTATTTACTTTTCTGTATTGCATAATTTAACATTTATTTTTATACTTTCATAAATTGGGTTCAATCACTTCAAGGATTAAATTTTATTGATATTGTCTTTATAAACTCATACCAAATTTATTAACTATCCCTCAATACATTTCCCACATTACTATTAATTAATCATTTTAATTTCTTCTTTAATTTTTTAAGTTCACTATAAACATTAAAAGGAATATTCACTGTCCCTTTTTAGATAATATCTAACCAATAATTGGTATCAAACAGATTCTTTACTTTTTCTAATCAAAAATAGTTTTTTATAATTTATTTTTTTCAAATTCAAATTGATTTCAAAGAAATATTTTTTTATGGAATATAATTAAAATATGCATGATCCTGTTTTTTATGTCATTGGTTACACATATTAGAGGAATCAAATGTAAAACTTTCTTGGTACTATTATTTTTCATCTTTGGAAAATAGTAATGCATGAGTATGTTCCCAAAAAACATTTATGAAGAGAAATGGACTCTTAGAGATATCAATAAATTTGAGTTAAATAACAACGCTATGATTATCATAGTTTGTAGTCTTGATCCTAAAAAGTTTATCCAAGTTCCCACATGAAAAACATATTATAAAATTTATGGGTTATTTAATGTTACAAATGAAAGTGTTGATAAGGTTAAAGACAAAAGTTTAATTATGTTTTATCATGATGTTTAATGATTCTATAAGAATATTAATAATTCTATTACTATAATGTTTACTGTATTTACTGAGTTCTAAAATTGTATAAATTCCAGAAGTGTTTAATTATATAAAAAATGTTTTAATTGAAATCATTTTAGTTTTACAAATATCCTGGGATCCTAATGTAATCTGCATTTAAGAAGCCAAAGATGTGAAGAAAATAGTGGTTGAAGAACATATTGGTTTCCTTAAGACACATGAAATCATGATGAAATGAAAAGTTGAGAAGGATTCTAATAAATATAATGATTTCAAGAAAACTATTTCTTTTAAAGCTACCATATATGAATAAAATTTAAGGTAGGTTCTTGATCATTCTCTTCTTACCAAAAACATGATCAACTTATTCCCAAATAAGAATTTCCAAAAGTTATCCAAAGATTAAAATCGAAAGGACAAACATTATTCGACATAATATTAATGTAAAAAATAAAGTTCATATGAATTCAAAATTTCAATTCTAAAATACGAAACTCAAATAAAATAATATAGGTAAAAATGTTTACAAATTCCCAATGTGGAGTGCAAGTGAAAACACTATAAATTCAACTACCTAAACCCCTTCAAGTGAATCGAGCACTAAGTTCTTTATGAAACATGTAGATAAAGAAATTAAGATTAGTACCACTATTTCAAATTTATCCTCCTTTGATTATTCTCATAATTCATCTCATCCCTCTTATTTTTTTATTCATTCAATCATATAAATTATGTAGGACCAAAATATGCTCAAATTCAACTTGAAAATTGTTTTAATAAATTTTATTATTTATATGAAAAAACTGAAAAGAAATATTATAAAGTGGTTAAATAAAAATAAAATCTCCAAAAAAAATGATCTTCTATAAATATAATATATTGTTAAATCCATGAACATAAATAACCTGGTAGAGAATGAGAAATGTGAATTCACTATTAATGAATTTAAAAGTTCTATTTCAAAATCCACCCACTATTAAAGATGTTTAAATAATATTTTGGGCTCTCATAAACCATGAAAAATAATAGGTCAAATTTGGTTTCTATAATCATGGAATAACCTATATGGATCAAATAAAAACTACTTTTGTCAATGTTTTCTCACAAAAATTTCTTAAATTGTTAAAAAAATCGATCATTTAATCGATGAGTGTGAATAAAGAAATGATACATATGGGATAAAAAATTCAACCCATATTGATTCCAGATTCCTAAAAAGAATACCTACCTTAAAAATATGTGTTCTGAAATAATTATTGGCTAACAGAAGAAGACCCAAATCTATGTGGGTGCCAAAAAATTCAATAATTTGATTTTTATGAAAAATATATTCTGATAAAAACCCATGAATAATTTTTGTACCTTGATTGTGGATTCTAAAGAAAAATGTGTAGTGATCCCCTTGAATTAATTCAAATCAATAAATGAGAAGGCAGTCACATCACTTTGGGTGATAGTATTAGGGGAAATATTGCCAGTACATGACACAATGAGGTCTTCCCGGCCTATAGTAAGCCATGTGAGACACCCAAATCCAGACTCTAGTTTCCTAGGGGATTGTGAAAATTTATGAGTATGAAATTATAAAATTGGAAGCCTCATCTTATGTATTGGTATGCACACACCCAACCAACTTAATGCAATCATGCAGAGATATAATAACATGTTGAAAATCTAGAGTGTGAACCATGCATGAAAATGTTTTTATAAGATAATAAAAGTACAAAATAATAGGACATTATTATAATGGGTAATGATACATGACCAACTATAAATGATTCCAAAAAAAGAAAAATCTAGGAAAAGGGATAATGAAGAGAGACAGACTCAAAATCTTCAAGGATAATCACCAAACGTTGTCAAATATACTAGGTACCACAAGTTTTTCTATAATTTTTATAAGACACAAAAAATATGGGTGAATCCCATATAGGGGTTAATGTATATATATATGAATCCCTAAAAATAAAGAAGGGTGTAGTAGAACGATAGAGTATTCAGCCCAACTCATAAGAAAGCGGGAAATGAAAACCCAATATATATGCTCATAAAGAAACCCTAGAGGGAGATAAAGAGGATATTCATATATTTATATCCAAAATAAGAATGACAAGTCAACTATAGATCTAATGTTATATATTTAATTCTCAATGAGATATCAAATCGTGGAAGAATTTGAGTTGAGGGGCCTCCTCCTCAATACTGTTATCTATAGTTGAGGTAGAACTAACTCCTATAGAGTACCAACTCATTGCCAGAGCTAAAATATGAGGGAGTAAAACTCCCTAGATAGAGGTTCCAAAGTCTACTATTTTTCGGGGTATTATAGACTATACCAATGTAAAGAGTATGAGCGACCAATTCTGTGGTGTGAGAGGTGAGTACATTCCCTTAAATCTTTTTGAGGATCACACCTAATCACTTCCATCAGTCAAGCATCGCTGAAAGAAGATTAATTCTATTAAAACCTAATTTCATATCTCTAATTCCAAAATGAATTCCACCCTCACATTCCACATGAAAAACTTTTTAGGGTGGGCTACTCCGGGGCCCAAATTTGAGAAATGAAGGAGAAGATACAAAAGTTGGAAATTCATGATGAAATTACACAATGTGTACTTAGGGTCACATGTTGTGTGACCTTTCCTAATTTTTTTTTTCATTTTTTCACATTCACATGTATTGTGTGGACTTTTGGGAATACACACTACGTATATGGGGTATATGATATTTCTTTTCTATCTAGTGGTATGACCATGTATTTTTGGTCTTCCTGTGTGCCAAGGCCTGTGCCCATATACACTGGCCGTGTCCAGGTTTTCTATCTGCATCCATGCCCTTGTACGCTTAGGGTACACACAAAGCCACTAATACAATGTAAGATTGAATGTATGGATCATACAAGCTGTTTTATAGTTATATTCTCCCAAAACCTTATCCATTCCATCTATGACAATATATGTTTTTTTGGATAACACAACATATATGTTATGGTTTTCTAGAAATCCAATAATCTTTCACATGTCTCACCGTCACTTCCCCCACTTCCAATTACTCCTTAATTCATACAGGGGAACACTAATACAGGGGTTATCACATTCATTCAATTGTAAGTGTCATAATATAGCTAGCAAAAACTTGTGTGGTTCATCCCATTGCACCCCATCCTTCATTTAGATGAAGAAATGATATTCGACCACCAATTCCATAAATAAAAACCCAAAACCTACATATCACCATGATATATCCACAAAAAAATTGATCATTACATATTTGATGAATCCTTAATTAATATTGTGGTTCAATCACACTTGAATATTACCCAACAATTTCTAAACATGACCCCATGATTCAATAGTGAATAACAGAATGAAAAGTGGGGGAAAGGCAGAAGGACTATGTTATATCATCATTGGCTAATTAAATCCTAGCAAAAAAAAATTGATATGAAGAATATTAAGGGTGATAATAATATATGAATATAGGATAATAATTGGTTTTAAGAATACCAAAATATATGGGCTAATGCGAATAATGCGACTGAAACAAATAAGCAAATAAAATCCATACACATGAATGAAATAAAATAGGATATAAATCCATGAAATAACGTTACCTACCTTGAATATGGATCAATAATCAATGAAAAAATTCACTTTTATTCAATGAATAGTATGATCTCACGGTAGTTTTCATCAATCTAATGATTCACCTTTATTCATTCATCACCAATCCTTGAGCCCAACCTTCCAGCAATAATGAAGTTCACTACCTTCCCTCAAATCTCCCAAGGTTATGTAGGTAACCATCGGGGTTTTCAATAACATGGTATTTTTATGAGAGTTATGGATTTCTACCTATTAAATAAATAAAATAAATAAATTAATTAATTTACATAATACACCCACCAATGAATGCCTTAACCAAACATATGACGTTGACCAATATTATGTTGCACAAATGGTACAACCCACATTATATAATCAATCATTGTCTTGTATTTCCCATATATGGTCCCAAATAATTAGAAAAAAATTTAATCTAAAATATACCTATAAATTCTTCAATATATATATGTATATATTTTATAATATATCAATTTTTGGTGATGTGGCACCCAAACACCACACTATCTCTGAAGAAGAATCCATATATATATATATATATATATATATATATATATATTTGATGGGAAAAATCTACAAAACTGGATTCTTTACATTTTTCCCTCCTTCATGTATTTCCACCTCAAAAAGAACCAGCTACCCAAAAAGTCATGGGTGTTTAGTCTTTCTCTAACTCTCTTTCTCCTAAGAACTCACATGTATGCTCTCATGCTGCCAAATCTGTGAAAAAAAGGAATGGTCTGTCCACACATGATCCTCTCTTATCAGTACTCAATCGCCATCAAGTACTCCGTGAAGGTGGATCCATCTTCTATGTCCAACTCACCCTATCAAACAATATGCATATGCTCATGCATGTTTCTCCTCAGTTGTGATATATGGAAGACATTATGAACTCTTTACAATTGAGAGGTTAAGGCTAAGATGATTTCATCCTCCTAAACCCTTTCATGGATCTCAAATGGCCTGATGAACCACATATATATCTTTCATAATCGACCAAAACTCCACTATCATAATCATGGGGAGACCATCAGTAAAATATGGCATCCCTATTAAAACTCAAAATTTATTTTACATAAATTTGTGTAAGAATTATATTATCCCTGTGCTACCCTCATACGCTCATGGATAACCTAAAAATTATCTTTCATTGCATGAACCATCACTTTCCTAACTGGAGATGTCTCACCGATATCAGTATAACATAAGTTTTACTTAAAGGGTCTCCCATAAATGTAATAAAAACGTTTTATACTGATAGAAGAGTGATATCATTTATTATAATCAAACTCCCCAATAGAAATTCATCCTCCTAGATTTGGATGAAGTCCAACACACAGGGTGTCAACATATCATCTAACACTTGGATAATCCACTCCATTTTCCATTATTTCTAGGGGTGTAACACTATAATCAAATAAAAATAGGTCACAAAATCTTTTTGATTACCTCTCCATAACCATGATGTTAATCGATAATCAAATACAGAGATGATCATTGTGGGGGGCCACATGGTGTCCGATGATCTCACACACATACAACTTCCCCAAAATCTCTACTGGAATCTAATCAGTGATGGAGAAAATGTATAACAAAATAGAGTGTTAGTTGAAATCCACCCTAATATCATCATTTAACATCTCCACAAAGGGAATGCCCCATTAAAAAATCAATATATATTCAATCCCACCCCCATTTCAGTATCTCAAGCGGTTGAGTCAAAGCTATTGAAACATGATATTCATCTTTCTTAACATGTGATATAAGGAGAGATAGGCTCATCAATGATCCACCTATTTCTATCCCACCAATACTTATTCTAAATGTATTAGTACATTTTCTCTACACTGATAATTTCAACTAATAGTAAAGTGTGAAACACCATCAACATCTCCTCATATAACATGACCGAAAACAACATCCATCCTTGTGAAAGGATGATGTGATCTCCTACTATAGAAAATATATATGTAATATATCTCGAATATATCTAGTCACATAGAACCTCATCGTCCATGTATTCTAATTAAGACTCTCTAATATGATGAAAACAAGATGGAGTCACCACTATTGATTGAAGAAATAATGGACCCCTATCATCCACTAGGTTTAGTTAAAATGAATAAAACTACCCTGACACCTCCTCCACCAAGAAATGATGGGTGTTTTTGTAAAGGGAATCTACCACAATGTTTCTCTTCCCTTGAGTATAGTATATTTAGAAGTCATAGTCAGGTAAGAAATTCAAACAATGCCATTATGTCATGTTGAGATCCCTATGAGTGATGTAGTATATGAGACTATCGTAGTATGAGTAAAAAACAAAATTCCCACCGAAAAGATAGATCGTCCATATTTTTAGAGGTATGAATACCACATTCAACTCTAAGTATTGAGTTGTACAGTTATTCTCAGGGGGTCTCACCTGTCTCAACCCATAAGTGATCACTACTTGCCATTACATCAACATAAAACTCATCTTAGCTCCATAGATATCATAAAACATATATACTCAATGAACTCTTCTATTAGTCTCAAAATAGTATCATTGATAAAACTCATCTTGGCCTCATCAAAGGATCTTTAACAATGATAGTCTAGGTAAACGACCACCCTATTTACATCAAGGGATTCCCAAGAAAACATGACCCTGAACCTCCTATATTACCTCGCTAAACCAAGAAAAATATACATCTTATACCCACTCACAAGTTTTTCCCTTATAAACACTACATCAATTGTCACCCAATCCACACTTAAACCAAACAGAAAGATGAAATTCTCCATAAAGTGAACCTCACAAATTTAAAAATGACACTTAATGGGCTTACTATAATACTAGTGATCCCAAATTAAGTCAATGACTATCCTCAAATGATTTTCATTCTCCTCCACTATCATAGTGTAAATGAGTATGTCATATATGGATAGAAATATAAATAACTCCATGTATGGCTAAAAAAATTGTTCATAAGATCCATGAACATAGTTCTAGTTTTCATAAAACCAAAAATATTCTAGAGGAGCTCATTGTGATATAGTGGAAAAATAATTCCATTTGTAGAAAATAATCTTTGTTAACCATTAAATTTTGGATGTTGGACCTGATATAGATCATGGAAAACCAAAACACACCTCTAAACTAATTAATGGTTTCATCAATTTTTGGTAAGGGGTGTTAAATATTTATCATTACCAAATTTAGGAGATGGTAGTCAACAAAAACCATCAAAATCCTACCTACCCTTTTATTGAAAAAAACTAGAGCTACATAGGGGGAAACACTGGGTCTCATAAAACCTTTCTCTTGATGGTCCTTCAACTATACCCTCATCTCTTGGATCATGATAGTGTCCATCCATTATTCATAGAAAGATATCAGTCTGGTCTTAAGATGAAAGAAAATACAGAAGTCTATCTCCATCCTCAGAGGTATTTCCCAGAAATCTTCAAGAATGAAGTCAATATAGTCCTCCACTTCCACCGAAATATAGATTCCTCAATAGACCAATACACCAAGGGCTAAACTCACAAACTGATGATTGATGGGTTTAATCTTCCCTCTCATGATCCCTACCCACATAACCATAAGATCTCTCTCACCCACAAAGAATAATATTGTCTCAACCAAATGAATGCAACTAAATCTTCTAAAATAATAGTCAATATAGACATGCACTATAGAAAACCAGTCAATACCCATGATGATGTCATAAGGTTTAATTATTATGACCAAGAGGTTCCAAAAGAAACTCTCTCCACAAAATTCTAACTCCCACTACTGGATGAGGTTTGATATAGTGGAATCAATCCCAATAAGAACCACTAGACATAGCTCTATGGATATGGTCTCAATAAGAAGATATATCTCTAACCCAAGGGATACGAAGATGATGGAATGAATCACGCCTATGTATAAAAGTACCTAAGAAAGATTAGAAATCATATAGATCATACCTAAAATCATCTCATGAGAATCCTGGTCATACCCCTCCACAACCTACAACTTCCCACACCCTTAACCACTATCCCTATGATACTATCATGGGACACCTAGTGATGGTGGTGGATGTAGGAAACCACATCAACCTTCAATAGAAACTCTTATCTGTGGAGATATTTCTGCTCATTTGCTAACACCACCTTCTCATGGTCCACATTCTCCATGCATAGGAGATCCATGATCATGATACTTCCTCTTCTATGGTGTTTCATCCACTACCTCCCTAACGTACTCAGCATATTGGGTTAGGTAATCATGAACCATTTGACCTCACCCATCACAACCATAGCAGCACCACTCTCCTGGATGACTAAATCATTGATGTAAAAACAATGACACATATCTATGTGTATAGATCTAGAATTGGGTATGCCTTCGACATTGAGACACTGAAATCAATTTTCTGCTACTTATTGAAAATGGATCAGCTAATTGATAACCATTTTTGGATCTAGCAACACAAAATACCTCTAATGGGTGGATCTTTATAACTAGACATCACTCTTATACTTTAGGATAAGTAAAAATGCCTATGGAGTCCAAAACAACTAGTATGTATCTATGAAGGCCATTCTCAAACATCCACACTCAGAAGAAACCGTCTCACAACATATCAAAATAGAAACAAATGAGGTTGATAAACTTATGGTATACTATGAGACTATCATATCACTATACTGCAGATCGGGAAGCTCCAAAATCTATATAGGGCACATTAATAAAGGGTAATATTTGAATTGAATATCATCATGAAGTCTAACTGTGAAACTAGTATCTCACCATGAGTATGCATGATCATATTCCACCAGCACACTCCAACACCAAGAAGAATGTTGAATTCATGAAAAATTATATGATAGGTTAGGGTCCAAAAAAGATGGTGGACTCATATCACCAACTCAATCTAATCCTCTTCTACCTAAGGGCCTATCTCTCCATAAAATATCATCCGTATTTTTCAATGAAACACACATAATTCACTAATCTTGAATGAATCATCATCTTAACCTATTAGAGTTATCATCCATCCCACATATAGTTGATCATCCACCTATACAACATGGGTGAACACTTTACGATAAGGATCCTGAACTAAGTCCTCATCACTCAAATGATCATCATTACAATCCTATATCATCATATTAGAAGGTTATCTTCATGTACGAATCATTAATGTTATAAATTCATACCATGGGTAGATGAGAATATGTGGGGTGTTGACTCAACAAGGACATGAATGTCAAATGAACCAGTACTATATGATGAATGTATCATCTTCTCTGCAACTGACATCATATTTTGTTGATTCAAAAAAATAGATATATATAGTTATAGGGAATGGATAAGTCAAATTCTGCACCAACACTTGATTCCATATCATAAAATCCACTCTTGAGACACTCTAACCAAATTTCCCTAAGTTCCCAAAAAATTCCTCTCAACAAGGATAAACTCTGAACACCATCTATGGGAATGACCACCTTTGATACCAATCTATCATGACATGAACCATCGGGCCCTCCCAGCCATCCATAACCCATGTGGGACACCCAAATATCACCTTCAATAGGGCAGGGTCTGGCGACATGTTTTGATTAGGAAATTAAAAAGTGGAAGGCCATAACCAACTTATCAGTACATTTTCACAAAACAAACTCCATAAATAGTGCAAAGATATAATAAAAGACTGAACATATAGAGTATAGACCATGCATTAGATACCATAAGTAAACCATCACAATACATCAGTGTCATACAAAGATATAAAGGGGAAAATACATGCCAAAATGAAATGGGCTCCCAACCCGAAAACCACTTGGAAATGGGAGACTCATGAGATCATGACTGAAAATATCCAATGATGACCACTGAACATGGTCATCTATTCTTGGTATAAATATAATCCTCCAAATCATACTCCACCATGGATCCCACTAATAAATCTATTATATACATAATACACGACATGTGTAGTCAATCCTCTTACAGGGGTGAGTATATATATACCAAGTAGGAGGCCTGAAAAAACAAGAATGGAGAAATATAAAGATTAAAATGTCATCTCAACCCATAAGAAATAGGGGAAACAAAAACCAACATATATGTTCATAATGTTACTTGAGTGGGAGGGACATAATAGAACTATATATCCACAACCCAGTTAGGAATTTTGATTCATCAAGTAGCTGCAAAGGTTTATCTACAATTCCCACTACTAGGAGAAACCACACATGAATTTGAGTGCATGGGACTGCTCCTTGCAACTGGGATCCATATTCGAGTGTGGACCAACTCCCATGGTAGACCCACTCACTTCTAATTCATGAATATGGGGGATTAACACTACATAGATATAGGATCTAGACCTAGATATAGTATGGGGGAGTACCAAATCTATTTGTGTTAAGAGTATCATGACCCGCACCCTGGTTTGACTATGTAGTACTAACCCCAAAATTTCTTTTACGATCACACCTAATCACTTCCATTGGTCCATCATCCTTGAAATAAGATTCATGTTCATAAAACCTCCCATCGCATCACAGATTTAAAAATGACATCTAGAATAACATTCCACAGTAAAAAGTGTTCAATATAGGCTTCTTATGGGCCGAAATATATATCTTGAAGAAGGTGATGAACAAGTTTGAAATCCCTAATGAAAGTACATGACATATTCCATAGGTCACATGGTGTTTGACCTATCCTAGAAATTTGTATGTGTCCTCACCTACAAATAGATTTTATAGAAATGTGGGACTACATGCTGTGTAAAAGGGCTACAGGGTGTGTCTATACTATCTAGGGGTATGTCCATGTCTTTCGGCAAGTTCCAGTGTACCTCATCCCATTCTTATGTGCACGGGCCATGTCAGAGTGTCTTGGCCATGTCCATGCCTGCATACCCATATGGTATACACTAATCCGCTAGTTCTAGATGACATGCAATGTATGGGTCATACACAGTGTGTGGTATATATTTTAACTTGAAACCTATACTTCCATAGACAAGGGACTATACAATGTGTGTTCTTGGACTACACAATACGTATTTAGTGTTTTTAAAGAAAGTGAATAATTCTTAATAAGTCCTTTAAACTCTTATTCCACCAATTTTTTCAACTTGACTCACATTGGCGACCTCAGATCTAGTGCCGACCACTCCAAATCCATTTCCACTATTCAGATTCCTGCAACCCAAACCACGTGTGATACGTCTTGTCACATCATTCCTCTCCCATGGATGATGAAATGAGACCCAACATACCATTCATATCATAAACAGATGAAAACCACACCACATCATGATCTATCCACAAAACACTAATTTATATATCATGTATGCATCCGTCATAAATATAGTGGTTCGATATAAATAGAATCTGACATGACAATATTGAATCACAACCGAATTAGCTAAAAAATAATGATAATGATGAAAAGTGGGGGAAATTCACAAGAATGAATTGATATTGCCAACGATAGATTTGATCTCAGACAATGAGCATGATATGTGGAAACAAAAGGTGTGAAATTCATATGTGCAACCAGGACAACAATTTTGTTTATGAATACAAAACTATATAGGCTTAGGAGAAAAATGTTATTGAAATAAATAAGAAAATAAAATCCATGTTATAAATTAATTCAAATACGGTGTAAATCCAGTAAATAAAATTCCCTATGTCGGGTATGGATTAGTATTTGGTGATGAGCACACCCTCTAGTGATGAAGATGAATATTCCACTACATTTTACATCCGTATCATGATTTATCTTGATCAGTTCATTATCAATCCTCAATATTCATATGCTATAAATAAAAAATAATGATTCCTTCTCTCTAATCATGTAGTTTTATATTACTAACACTAAGGATTTTCTATAATAGGATATTTATAAGATATGGTCATGTTTTGGGAAATTAAATAAACTAATTTAAATAAATAAAATTAAATAAATTAATCAATTCACATAATGCACCTTTTAATTTTTTCCTCAACCAAATATCTGATACCGATCAACTTTATCTCATGCTTAGGGTAAAACATTCCTTCTAGAATTATTTGTGGCATTTTATTTCCCATTTGAGGTCTTGAAAAATGGTAAAACTATAAACCAAAAATATGGTCACACAATCTTCGTAATATATATATATTATTATTTTTAATATATTTATTATAGGGTCCAATCACAACCAAACACCACACCAAATTTGATAAAAAATATAGACACATATATAGAAATACATAAAGCAAAAAATCCACAAAACCAAATTCATTAAAAACATAATCTATTAAGGTGCCATAATTTTTTCTAACACAATCCCTATAAAAAAAGTATTATTTACAAAAGGGTTACAGCAAAATTTAATAATCGCTAGTGACTTCTATGATAAATGTTTTGAAATATATTTAAAAAATGGTTTTCTAAAGTATTTGATTTAGAATGAAAAAATTAATTTTCTACTTCTCAATTTATAAATATATATAATAAATATAAAATCACTTTCTTACTAAAACATAAGATGTTTTATTGAAAAAGAAAATGACTCATGGATTTGGCATTGAAACCTCATTTATTGAATCCCACAATATATTGTCCAACTAAACTATCATAAAATAGTTTGAGAGCTTCCAAAATTTCATTTCAAAGATGATGTGGTATGTGAAGCATGCTAAGATGGTAAGCAACACAAATACTCTTTTAAATATTTAATGGGTATTTTCATTCAAAATATATTTAATTGTTCCATATTGAAATTTTTTCTCTTCCTTAAATTGATAATATTTTATTAAAATTTAATAATCTAATAATTTTTGATGGATTTAGAATATTCATAGTGGATTATTTCTTACCAGAAAAAATTAAGCTTATAAATAATTATTCTTGTTTTAAAAAATGTTTGAAAATGAAAAAGGTTATGAAATTATTTCAATTCATATTTACCATGGTGTAGAAATTGATAACATGGAAATTTTTTATCTGTGTTCTTCCAAAGGAAATAATTATTCTTTTATTTTTTACTCAAACCCCTAAAAAATACAAGGTAGTAGTGAGGTGATATTGAACAATCCAATATTTTCATTGAACTGTTTTTAATTAATTTTATCTTCCAAAATATTATTGTGAAGAGGACAAAAATATAACATGCTATATCATTAATCGTATTTTTATAATATTTGTTCTTCAAAAATATTTTAATGAATTTTCTCTTCATAAAAACCCAAAATCTTATTTTTAAATGTTTTTTTGTAAATTTTATATTTTAAATACCAAATACAGTTTCAGAAAATTTATTCTAAATTTGATGAAGGTAGATTTCATCATTTGTGTAAATAAAGTAAATCATACCCAATCATTAAAAGGACTTATATAGTGGAATAATAAATCAATGTGATGTTTGATGAATTTTTTTCCAAAAAATTCATCTCAAAATGTTTTTTAAAATGGGGATTTATATGAACTATTTCAAACAAAATATGTTAAATAATAACAAGAATCACATTTAATTTTTTTTATAATTATTTTAAATGATATAAGGACCATCCCATGGAAAATTTAATCACATATTTATATGTAGAAACTCATACTCAAATATCTTTCATAAATGATGTTAAAAACCTTTCATTTGTCTTTTATCTTTAACGAAAAAACTTAAATGATGCCCTTAATGATAAAAATGGGGGTCCTTCCATTTAAGAGGAAGAAAATAAGTACACTTAAAATGATGCATGGTCTCTTGTGGAAATACATAACGATCATTCCTTTAATGAATCTAAGTAATTTATCACAAATAAAATTGAAGAGTAGTAATATCACAAGAAATTTAGTTTTTTTATTTTCTAAGTTTTATAACTGAAAAAATGAATCAAATATTGTGAATCATTTTCACTTATCAGTATATTAAAATCTATTATAATATAGTCATCATGAACCTCTATTCAAAATTTGAAACTCATTCAATTAGATTTCAAAAGTTATTTTCTAAATGGTATTATTTTTTCATTTTTTGTGGAAGAACCAACTTATTTTGAAAATAACCTTCTTCAAAATTATATTTTCAAACGTACCAAAGTTCAATTTGTTTTAAAACAAGCCTAATAAGATAGGTATGAATATCTACAAATAATAATCATTCATATGTTTTTAAAATAGTAATAGAATATTCAAATACTATTTTAAAGAAAATAGAAAATTATATTTTACTTATTCGAATTTATATTTATTATGTTATATTTGGATCTACTAACGAAATTATTTGTTTTTGGAATTTTTTGATTTAATGAAAATAGAAATTGAAATGAAATTTCAGGGGGAACTCAAATTATTCTTGGTTTTCAGATTTCACAAACAAATTATGGAATATTATTAAGTCATATAAAATAAAATAATGAACTCTTAATGTTATTTGAAATGGAACTTTCTCTCAAGGTTAGTACTCATTTGAGTAAACATCTATGATTAGGTTTTTAGAATCTAGTTATCTAGTGGATAATCAGATTTATAGAAGTATGATTGGTAATACACATTATCTTGTGATGACTCAGCCTAATGTCACAATCAGTGTTTATATACATGATTTTCATCAACTAAAATGACCTACAAATATAGGTTTTTCTTATCCAAAATGAACCCATATTGAATTAACATCTTATAAAAATTCTGATCTTTGGAGGAATCCAACTAGATCAAAAAATAATATGTTGATATTTTGATCTGTTATGAATATACTGTTTCTCCTGGAATAGTAATAAGAAGTACATTGTTTCACTTTCTCTATCTGAAGTTGAATACATAGCTTCTTGGGGTTATTTCACCCACATTCTATAGATGCACCACACTCTTATAGACTTCAGGATTTTATGTTATCATATACCTCTCAATTGAAATAATAATATATCCAAAAATATTTCTAAAAATACCATCCATTAATCTCAAACCAAACACGTTGATCTCTAACAACATTTGATAAGAAATCACTTCAAAAAATTTATATATTATAATTTTTTGTCCCAAAAAAATATCAACACGTTGATATTTTCACCAAACCTCTTGCCCTTGATAATTTTCAATTAATGGTAAATTAGAAATGGTTCACTGGTGAAATTAATCATTTTTTCAATATCAATATTGATATATCATTTTTAAATAATTTTAAAAAACATAAATTTGTGGATATTTTATATCATCTAATCTACGATAATACTCTTTTATCTCACCTATGCAATCATTTTAGGTTGAGCCTTATATCATTCGAATTACAAAACATTTGTTAAGATTTATTTTTGGTTTCAAAATAAATTTATTATATCATTTCAAAAATGTTTTCTCTTTTTAAAATTATAAAAATACATTTTAAAAAATAACTAATTTTTATTAATAATAACTTTTTAGAAGGAAAACAATTTAATCTTTTGATTTTAAAATTTTCTTCATATTAATTTTTAAAAAATCATAATTGTATATAGACTTCTATTAAAACAGAAATATTTTCCATTATCTCTGTTAATGAAGATTGATGATGAGTGGAAATATTTTATATAATATCTATTTAACAATCCTCTTCAGTTATAATTAGTGAAATTAAAATAGAAGGATTACCCTAAGATAGGATTTCACATTTCAATGACCTACCTTGATCATGATATTTTCAACAATGAAATCAATCAATGGAGGTAAAGTAACTTCTTGACGAGAAGTTATGATTTATAAAAGGCATGTAATGTTTTATTTTAATTATATTTTAAATATATATTATTTTTATTTTTCTTTTATATATCTTTTTCTTATTATTGTTTTCATCTCTTATATTTTCCATTGTTTCCCAACTACTTTTTTCTTTTACTTCCTCTCTCTCTAATTATTATATTCATTGGGGAGTTATTATGTTTAGAGGTGTTTCTAAAAATCATTTTGTTCCTTTAAAAATCTTATGTCTCATAAAATTTGATCATTTTTTAATTATTATTTTGGTTTCCATTCAAAATAATAGTTTATTTATCCTTTCTTTAAATTTTTTTATCTTTTTATTAATAATACAGGGGTTGAAATATACTAAAATGAAAATTCCAAACGGGAAGAAATTTTCTATTTCTTAATAAAGGTGGAAAGGTTATTAATTTATTAATTCTTTTTTACTCTTATCTAATTCTTAACTATTTTACAAAGTGAGAATTTTTGAAATTCGATTTATTATTGTTAAAAACATGTTTTATATGTTTTCTTTTAGAGATCATTGAATATATAGTTAAACTCTTCACTGTATCTTTCATTATAGAATTATAATTAATTTATCTTTTAATGTTTATTTTTTATGAAAATAAAACCCGAGTGATTTATGTACCTATATCTCTCTCAGGGTGTTTTAATGATAGAAAACACAAACCTATGTTTCTAAAATTCTCAATTAAGTGAGTTTTAGTTTTTCTACTTTTAATATCAAATAGTTGAATTGAATGGAATATTATAGATATTTATTGAGACTTGATAAAGGGTTGGTAATGTGTCTATGGATACTTCATGTCCTGGTAAAAAATTATATGATACATAGAAAGAAGATGGTGGTCGTGGTTATAGATTGTGAAGTGAAAACCTCACCTCCTATCCTGTGTAGGGAACTATGTAGCCCAAAGATCATGTAGTCCATATTATTTTTATTTTACGGCTAATGTATAGAATCAATCTTATAAAGGATTGTCAATGGTAATTTTAAAAATTTACGATGTTCCAAGAACCCGAAAATCTACACAATGATGGGTATCAGGTATCTAATGGCGTCGAACCTGAAGTTTTGGGAAGGTATTTATTATATCCAAAAGAATATAATTACGGTACTCGATGGATTTGTGACCATTGGAGAATTAAAAAACCCCCACATTCATTTTTGATCATATAAAAGGAGTCTATTGGGCTCATGGATGAATAAATTATCTTAATAACAATGCATGTCAAAAACCAACCCTCTTCAACCACAAGACGGACACCCAAATCATCTTGCAACAAGGTATGAGAGGCTTTTCAGATCCTCCCTAGAAGAAAATTAGCACTGAGAATCAATAATTATAAATTGGGAATGATTTATCCATTGAACCATTTATAAATAAACAAATATAATCTAAAAAATAAAAAGGAACAAAAATAGAGAAATGAAATATTTGAATACCCATTCCTCCATGAGTCCTCATGGGTCACCTCCAACCATAGGATTAAACTCGATTAATGGGAAAACCAGAGTGAGAAGCAATGGAAATAGCTAAAAACAAAAAAATATATAGGTTGGTGTAATAAAACTCAGTATGCGTGCTTGGATAAACTACTACATATGCCATTCCTTTAAAATTAACACTATCTCAAGATAGTTTGAAGACAAAATTATATAAAAATATTATTTTAATTTTTTTCAAATAATAAATAAGATGATGAAAATTCTTAAAATATATTTCCACCTTTTAATTTTGGAAAACCATTTATAAAGATTAATATAGTTCTAATAATCACTTTGTTAGAAATTCCATGCAATGATGAAAAAAATTCAATAAAAAAGCATAAAATCAGGTGCTACCAAAAATAGATACGTAAAACAATCATTTCATTATGTTTATAATAAGTGAATAACTAAGAAAAAAAATTAACAATGAAATAACATGGAAAATTAGGACACCGAATTACAAGAATCATGGGAAATCCCTATGCTGTTAAGTTAGAGGGACACTATGATCCTCGTACCTCAGTGACATGGTATAGAACCCATAAAACATTTCTTCCTCATTCCCAAGACACTAGATGGACATACATACCAAATTATAGTCATTTAAAATCATCATCAAATGTTTATTTTGTGTTGTAGTGTCAATCCGGTTTGGGGGAAAGTAGGTCCTGACCAAGCTGATCTGCCTATCATAGTATTCCTATTCTTCCCACCTTGGTAGTCATAATTCACATGTGATCTATTTGAAATGGTGGCATGTTTTTTATCAACAAAACATATATTTAAATATCCTTTACTTTACCCAAAAACACATCCAACTTATCACCACCGATATTACTCTTTATGTGCATCCCACTTTTTTGTCAGAAAATAATGTAAAAGCCTCTTCACTAGGCACATATCACCAACCACACATTTAGAAAAAAAATCATATTTATAAACAAAGGGAATGCCTCAAGAGGAGTTTTAAACTTCCATAAAACATTCTGAAAGTTCAAAAAGAGCCTCATTATTTTAATATGAATAATTTAATTTTAAAAAAGTCTATTTCCAAATATTTTTAATTCTAAAAAATTTTAATGTAAAATTTAATAACCAAGACACCACACATTTAACTTATTTTTTGAAACAATGATTAAATAAAAGAACCCCATTTAAAATGATTTAGAAAAAAACTATAAAAAAGTGAAGAGCCACATTCAATAACCACAACCAATCATATATATATATATATATCAAATTAATTTCATATAAAAATGTAAAAAACATTTTTAAGAATGAATCCACCCATCATAGATTTCACATTTAAAGTATTCGGCATAGGGGACATAACTCAATCTCAAGGGGGGATGCGTTAGGAAAAAAAACTAAAATCTACTATTCCTCTTGCACATGTATGAACATTCTCTTACATGCATGGAATATTATTTCTTATATACATATTTTCATGAAACAATACATATAAGGGGATCCATACACATCTTCTTATAAGTGAATATGCCCCTTTTGACTTAAACATGTATGAATTTAGAGATATATATATATATATAAAGACCTAGAACCAATAAATATATTTATTCAACCATGTGTTAATATATCTATAATGTGGGAACTTAAACATATATATGCCTACCTATGAATACCAATGTATGACTCTTTTGACAGTAGAAAACTGAAACCACCACAAAAAGGTACAACACACACTAAAAAAATACCAAAAATTCAAATACTTAAAAATACTGAAATTAAAATATAAGAAAAGTGAAAGAATTGAAATCCCTTAACCAAAAATGATGAAAAATTCCTTGCCTTGGACAGTTGTGGAAATAATTGGCCTCAACAGGACCAAAGAACACTAAAAAAAAGAAGAATCTTGAGAAAAACCTGAAAATTGGTTTGGGTTCGACCTAGGTTTTCACAGTGTAAGTAATATGAGGAAATACACAAAATAGAGGGTGGATAAGGGAGAAGAGGCATATCCAGGAGGAATGCACCCAAAATTAGGAGGAAAAAATGTTCCTAGAGGGAAGGGAAGTGGTGAACTATATCCCTCCCTATCGGTTCGGTTACATGAGAGAGGAAATATGGGGGGCATATAGTGTTGGTAAGGGGTAACCCTTTTTTTATTTATTAAAACCTAAACATAATAATAATTACAAATTTATTATTATTATTAAAACATTTTCATTCAGTTTTATTTTATTTTTCTTATTTCATTTTTGTGTTTTTTTTAATTTTTTTGGAGCACTACGAAGGCTTCTCGGTTTGGAAACATAGAATTCCATAACATGAACTAACCGTGCACACCCTACTAGAAGGAATGTACCCTCGCACAGGCTGGCTGCACAATTAGAGAAACCATTTTCCACCCGTGTTATTAAATGATATCATTTGAAAGATCCATTTTTAATGGTTGTCACACAACATCCTATAACCATGTGCAAGCCATTATCTACCTAGAGTGGGGTGCAGAGTCCGTGCTGGGCCTTATATGGTTTAATACAAACCACGCCCAAACCATGAACATGTCCAAAAACCACCCAAAGATACCAGAACTCATAACTTTTCATGGGAATTTGACCTAAACCACAACCAAAATAACCTACCTCAATAAAAGAATATAATAAATGAAAAACCAAGACCGCAGTGTGACAATACACTTGATTAAAATAAATTACAATGTGCCAGAAATCTATTTCATCCCTAGGAACCATGCCCATGTTCTCATTTCCTTAAGGCTCTCAAACTTCCTATCAAATATCTCATTATCCATTGTATTCATCAATCCAAAAGACTTGTGAGTGATTTTGTAATGATTTTTGTTAAATACTACCTATATTTATTCAACTAACTTTCTCTAATAGTTCCATCTTCAACAAAGTGGTGGATTAGTTATTTGGATATCTGTGAAGTTCAATAGGTTTCTCAAAAATAGAAATTTTGAGGTATGAGTTTCTTGATCCCTGACAAGACCAAGTTAGTTTTTTAATATATACCTAATGAATCAAGGCACAGAGTTATAAGGGCTCACATTGATCATTATTCGAAATCCTTATCAAATATATTTATCCTCTATTTATGTTTCTACATTTCATGATTTATCATCAATTCACCAAATTGATAAAATTTGGTTCGATAATTTTCAATGATTAAATTACATTGATATTATATTTAAAGGTTTAGAATGAATTTATAAAATATCACTCAATTGATTTATCACCTTATTCATTATTAATCATTTTTATTTTTTATTTTACCTTTTATTTCTGATGCATTTTTTAAAAGGGGAATTCCCCCCCTTCATGCCAGAATCTCTTACCTTCAACCCCAGCTTGAAGGTGAGTAACTAAACTACATTTTCCTTATAGTGGACCATTCCCTAATACAAGGATGTCTTAAGAAGAGTACTTGGACCCATGTTTTCTCTAAATTCCTTGATTGAAACCTACCATCATCCGTATATAAACATGTTACTACTACCATATATAATTTTGTGAAAATGATCCCTACTTTGAAGGTTACATTACATAATTTCTTATATGAAAAAAAACTTATAATAGAGTATACGCTTACCCAGTTATGAATCCCAAGTAAGAGGATATAAGTCCCACCTAGAATAGGATAATGAAAAACATATACTACTAATTGATGTAGAGTTTGCATCACATGGGTGGAATGAGTGTGGATATAAAACTCTAAACCATGTTCTCTACCATATAAATAGCATATCAGACTTATTATATAGTTTTTGAATCTTAATGGTAAGACTATTAAAACATAATCCACACCATCTCAACCTATATAATGCTTATAATGTTATATGTTGTGTGAAACTTGGGAGATGTTTAGGGAATGCCCTCTCAACCCATTCCATGCGTCGTACCCACATGGAATGTGATTTCTAGCTAAAATCCATGTGATGAATATGGTTTGGACAAAAATATAATTTAATGTACCTCTGGTAATGTGAAATTTAGATAGAAACAACCTGTTCTAAAGTGATTTACACCACGTTATTTTTATAGTCCAATAGAAACCCTGGCGCCCATTGATACGAGACATGGAATTTGTTTTAATAATCACATATTATGTTATTGGGTTAAATATTCCAAAAAACCATAGTTGTTGGATATGTTGAATCATATAATTAGTCCTCGAATCACACAAATTTCCATGCCTCCCATACATATTACAATTGAATCACAACTATATCACTATTTCCTGACCACCATTGTCTATCTTCCCCACTAGGACATCACACAATCTACACCATGCCTAATCCTACTAAATCACATCACTCTTACACTAGAATGCCTAAATTAGAACATCCCTGACCATACTGTCCTATGGATCACCTTCTTGAGATGATACTTTAAAACCAATCACCATTGAAATGGTTAATAGTGGTTATTAATTGTGATCACTACAAGAAAACCACCGTTTAGCGGCGGTTTTTTCGCGGTGGTTTTAAAAACCGTCGCGAAACGTGTTTTCGGGTCGTCATTTTGCGGCGGTTTTAAGAACCGCTGCGAAAAAACCGCCGCTAAACTGAAAAAAAATTATTATTATTATTTATTTGTATATTAATTTTATTCGAGGATTAGTGGCGGTTTTTTAAAAAAGCGCCACGAAATAGCGGCGGTTTCGGTAAAACCGCCGCTAAATGAAATGAAAAAAATAAAAGAATGTGAGAAACCCGAAAATCACTAAAACAACCATAACTTTTGATCCGGGCGTCCGTTGAAGCTCCACGACCAGTCAAATCGAATCTCATGAAGAGATCTAGAGGCACATATAATCAAAACCGTGAGACGATCTAAGGTGTGGAAGATATTAGAGTTATAAAAAAGTTGAAAAAAGTTCTCCAACTTCAAACGACCATAACTTTCGCTCCGAGTGTCCGTTTGGGCTCTACCACATATCAAATCAAAGCCAGCGAAGAGAGCTACACACTAATTCGAAATAAGCAAGCTTTTGTCGTGTTTTTCAACCCCAAAAACCCCTCCGAAGGAATTCAAAACCCAGTTTCCGTCACCGGTGTCCCGTCGAACTTATCTTCAAACAGACCTAACTTTCGATCCGCATGTCAGTTTGGCCTCCTCCACCTGCCATATCATAGCTCGTTCCATGAGCTTCAGTTTGACTGGTCGCGGCGCCCACATGCACTCCTAGATCACATGTTATGACCTTTTTAGTGGGTATAAGGTTTGTTATGTTTTCTAGTGTCTCGTTTCTAGCACCCGTTCTCCGTCAGCTTTTTTGAAATGTTCATAACTTCCGATCCGTCTATCCATTCAGACTCTTTCACCTTTCAGGTTAAAGAGCATTTCAGGTTCTTTGATTTGACAGGTTGCGGATCTAAAACAGACTCTCGGATCATATGTTATCTCCGTTAATGTGAGTCCAATGTTTTTGTCTCTTTATGAGCGTTTTGACGGGTTTTAACGGTAGCTCCATTTATTACTGTTTATTTGGGTTTCCATGACTTTTTATCTTTATCAATGCGTTTTTATGGGTTATTATGATGATTATGTTGAATTATTAAGGTGTTTTCCAGAGTTGTCACGAGTTTTCATGCGTTCTCATTTTTTCTAATGCCTCATTCTTCATATGCTTCTCCATCCTTTTTCATGCGTTTTCATGATTTTTCATCCCTTATCACGTCTTTTCATACTTTTTCATGTGTTTCCTTTATTATTTATTATTTATTATTTATAATATACATTAATTTATTTATTATCTATTATTTGTAACTGGTTATTTATTATTATTTATTTATTATTTATTATTTATATTTATTTATTAGTTATTATTTATTATTTATATTTATTAATTATTTATTATTGTTTATTATTTATACTTATTTATTATTTATTATTTATTATTTATATTTATTTATTATTTATTATTTATTATTTATATTTATTTATTATTTATATTTATATTTATTTATTATTTATTATTTATTATTTATATTTATTTATTATTTATTATTTATTTTTATTTATATTTATTTATTATTTATATTTATTTATTATTTATATTTATTTATTTATTATTACTATTTATTTATATTTATTTATTTATTATTATTTATATTTATTTATTATTTATTATTTAATATTTATATTTATTTATTATTTATTATTTATATTTATTTATTATTTATTATTTATTATTTATATTTATTTATTATTTATTATTTTCTATTTATTATTTATTATTTATATTTATTTATTATTTATTATTTATTATTTATTATTTATATTTATTTATTATTTATTATTTATTATTTATTATTTATATTTATTTATTATTTATTATTTTCTATTTATTATTTATTATTTATATTTATTTATTATTTATTATTTATTATTTATTATTTATTATTTATTAGTTATTATTTATATTTATTTATTAGTTATTATTTATTAGTTATGAGTTATTATTTATTATTTATATTTATATTTATTTATTATATATTATATATTATTTATATTTATTTATTATTTATTTTTATTTACTATTTATATTTATTTATTATTTATATTTATTTATTATTTATATTTATTTATTATTTATATTTATTTATTATTTATATTTATTTATTATTTATATTTATTTATTATTTATATTTATTTATTATTTATATTTATTTATTATTTATTATTTATACTTATTTATTATTTATTATTTATTTATTATTTATTATTTATATTTATTTATTATTTATTATTGATTATTTATATTTATTTATTATTTATTATTTATATTTATTTATTATTTATATTTATTATTTATTATTTATTATTTATATTTATCTATTATTTATTATTTATTATTTATTATTTTCTATTTACTATTTATTATTTATATTTATTTATTATTTATTATTTATA
Source organism: Viscum album (assembly GCA_963277665.1). Lineage (NCBI taxonomy): Eukaryota > Viridiplantae > Streptophyta > Magnoliopsida > Santalales > Viscaceae > Viscum > Viscum album. Next base: position 507,641,671 of record OY728141.1, on the reverse strand, counting down.
TTTATTTATTAGTTATTAGTTATTATTTATTATTTATTATTTATTATTTATTATTTATTATTTATATTTATTTATTATTTATTATTTATTATTTATATTTATTTATTATTTATTATTTATTATTTATATTTATTTATTATTTATTATTTATTATTTATTATTTATATTTATTTGTTATTTATTATTTTCTATTTATTATTTATTATTTATATTTATTTATTATTTATTATTTATATTTATTTATTATTTATTATTTATATTTAATTATTATTTTTTATTTATATTTATTTATTATTTATATTTATTATTTATTATTTATTATTTATTATTTATTATTTACATTTATTTAGTAGTTATTAATTATTATTTATTATTTATTATTTATTATTTATTATTTATTATTTATTATTCATATTTATTTATTATTTATTATTTATTATTTATTATTTATTATTTATTATTTATTATTTATATTTATCTATTATTTATTATTAATATTTATTTATTATTTATTATTTATATTTATTTATTATTTATTATTTATATTTATTTATTATTTATTATTTATATTTATTATTCCTTATTTATTATTTATTATTTATTATTTATTATTTATTATTATTGAGTTTATATTTATTATTTATGTATTATTTGTTTTTTCAATTAATATATATAAATATATTAAATTCTGTTTATTAAACACATGGCGAGCTTGCTGGAGTGGTAAAGTCTTTGGAAAATATGCAAGAGGTTAGGGGTTCAAATCTCACCAAACGCAGAATTTATTTATATTGCATGGGTATGCATGTGCATGGGAATGTGCATGTGCATGTGCATGTGCATGTGTATGTGCATGCACATGCACAAATAAATAAATAAATAAATACAATAAATAAATAAATAAATAAAATAAATAAATAACAAAAAAAAATAAACAAATAAAAAAATCCGCCGCTAAAAAACCGCCGCGAAACGTTCTGCGACGGTTTTGAAAACCGACACGAAATAGTTTCCCGACGCACGATTTAGCGGCGGTTTTTCAAAACTGCCACCAATCGATTTAGCGACGGTTTAAACCGCCGCTGAATGCCTTTTTTGCCATAGTGGATATAGAAAGTGTAAGGGGTAGAAATATAATAAAATTAAATGAAAATATAGTGACCAAGGATACAAAACCTTTCTATCATGTTTTAGAATAACCAGAGGGTTGTTACTTCACATATAAACACACAAACACATCAACGTGTGGGGGGTGTGGGAATGGAATGGTGGCCAACAATGATCCACCTCCCATTTATTGTCAAATAAAAAGAAAAATAAAAGAAAACATAATAATTACTACTTGTAATGAATGATGAAAATATTCAACCTACAAAAAATAATTTATGAATGGGAAAATAATTATATCTTCATTAAAAAAAAGATAAAAATTAAATTTACAGTTTTACTTTGATGGTGAATGTTGATGCTTCAATGGTTTACTCATCACAACTCTAGGAATTCATATTTGCTCCAAAAAATCATCAGTTCTTCTTCTATGGAGGTTTATCATGTGCTCTAATCATATAGTAGGGTTCTATATAGAAAATTGTGGCTCCCCCTATTTAGAGGGGTTAAGAAATAATTTATATTAGTAAAATATCTCAACTATGAATTTCTTTGAAGTCTTGAAACGAGCATTAAAAGGGGCCCAAAAACTGGATTTGAATTACGTCTCACTAGAGAAAACCCACATATCCCAAGTACAACCATGGTGATAGATTTTCCATTAAATTTTAAAATTTTGATATATCAAAAGTTGGATATAGAATATGATTTTTTATTTATTAAATAAATACTAAATATCCCCTTAAAGTGGACTAATTAAGAATCATAATAAAATTATTCCCAAGGATAAATTCCAGACACTGAGATCAATGATAAAATAAGGAATTTTTCTCTACAGATATCTTATAGGAAAAAATTAAAATTTATAAACTTATTCTAGGATTAGGAATATGAAACAAAGGAATGAGATAAGTCATTTTATTAAAAAAATAGAAGTCTTTACATTCTCCTTTTATTTCGATGTTTTAATCCTTGAAAAGAAAATAATAAGAGATAAAAAACCTAAAATCCTATTAAAAACATCATGAATAAGGGTGCGAAACCCTTACATACACTTATTCCACCTTTAGGGTCCAAATTATTTATATAAGTAGAGAACAAAAATCTCTATAGATAGTATTCTATTTTCATTAATTTCATTTAGACCACATTTCCAAAACCACAACTATTTTATTGGAAAGATAAAAGAAATATCAAGCTAGGATAATATCTTTGCACAAGTATAATATCATATTATTAAAATATTATCAACTATTATAACCCAACACCTTTCTTACCATAGTTTCTTCATCTTTTGTACACAAATAATAACAAAAAAAATCAACATCTACCTTGAAATGGTCCATTAAATAGGGAACCTCATGCGAGATAATAATTCTACACAACATTTATAAGAAAACCATAAGATGGTAAAATATGGATAATTGAATCTCATTAAACACCCTAACTTCTAATATACATGAAAAATATTCTACACAGACCCTACAAGAGCTTCATGTTATCATTTTCGTCAAGGATTTCTTCTCATTTTCAATAAAACCTAAAAAATTACATGAAAAAAATTACTAGATAAAATAAATGGTTAACTTAAATCCTCTAGTTAAGACATTATCGAAAAAATGAGGATACATTCCCACACAAATGGATTAAATATGGTCACATTATCCACAATAGATGATCTAGTTAGTTTGCCTGTTTGGAACCTATTGATGTGCACTTATATAAAAAACATTAATCAGATTAATTTAAAAATAATTGGATAATAGTTAATCAATGACCCATTATTGCATGATATAATTTAAATTATATTTACACATTCAGTTAACCCAAAATATTCATCTATAAACTCTAGTATAACACCATCCAAATATTTAAATACCAACCCTGAAGACAATGTTTTTATATAATAAATAAAACTAAACAAATAGCTAGTCATAAAACCCCTAAGAACCCATAATACATTAAGAAGACCCCATTTTAATATATCAATCATGGACCAAATCACATGGTTATACCATAATTTTATCGCAGAAAAGGATGAAATAATCCTTACACTCAGACAATCCTTTTGGTGAGATAGATGAGTAGATTTTGTCACAGAAAACTCTATAATCAGCATCTCCAAGATGGGACTCCCTCACTCGGTAAATAAGTATGGGGGACACCACAATCAAAAAATGTTAAGGGATATTGTCCAATCTCACCATGGTGAAATATATCAATCAAGTTATCCATCATACCCCACTCAGATACCTCTTCACACCAAATAGGCTAAAGATTCATTTTTAATGGAATCATCTATCATGCTACTGTTGTTTCAATTTCATCGCTTTCTTGGGTATCCTGTTTGACTATCAAAAAATAAATCTCAGTGGGGGTGATAATTAGTCCCACAAAAAATTATTAAATATATATTTTTAATGTAATATAAAATATTAATATTTTTTTGATCCCATCTAGTAAGAGTCTATAGGGAAATGGGTTGGGTTAGTAGATCCACTAGTTTTCTTAACTCATAGTCTAATATATTTGTAGAAAAATGGCCTACGTAAATGTAATATTATTCTAGTGCTAATTTATACAAGATAAAAAATTATACTTCATACTTTTATTAGTTATCATAACTGAATCCTCTTTATCATGCATCTATCAATGAACCCAGCATCCAACACCCTGACCCTAACAAAGACAACATGGTGGTGGTGGTAGTGGGAGTGGGTCAAATCATTATCCACATTTTTCTTCTCTTGATATCCCACCAGATCTTCCACTAAATTAATCACATGGAGGGACATCCTGATTTCCATTGTAATAATTCTAATCAAAATCCTACCTATAACATAACGATTTATATTTGTAATTTTCTTAGTTTTCTCTTGGTATATTATTGTCATGCATTTACAAAATATATATATTTTATTCCCATAGGTATGAAAAATCATATCATCTTAATGATTTTAACTTCTATAGGATGCTCCTATTTTTTATCAATATGAAGGGGATTCTTTGTGTGAATGCCTCAAATACCAGGATCATGCAATTTTTCATAAGTTTTTCAATATTGTAATCCCAGTTCCTAGGAATCCCAAAGCCTCTATATTACCAGACCATACCCTCCAAGGAATATCTTAATCCTAATATCTCACACTAAGACCCTAATAATGTTTAGGATTAAAAGAGTTAAAAACCTATCATTATTCATTCTGAAAATCCATTCTTGATTTTTTGTGATTCCAAGGATCCATCATAGGTGATGATTAGGGTGTACATAGAGAGGTCTATGGAACTTTATGCATACTCAATTACAACCATGTTTCCCTGAAAATGTTTAATATTTACCAAATGTATATAATTATAAAAATTTATAAATTATAATTCTCCTTGGAATGGTGATAAATATCCAACCACATCATGGTATCCTTATTCCATGCCAGATTAACCAAAATATTCTAACTGATCAACATGTCATAGACGTTACTTGATAAAATAATCACCATTTGGTTAGAGGGTGTCTGAACTTGATAGAATATATGAGGCTTAAAATCGATCCCATCCTCTTTCACATAAGGTATGGCTCACCTCAAATCCCTGTAGGTTTCTGGTACTACAACTCATATATCACAATCATTCTATAGGACACATAATCTTATCTAGTAGAAAATATATATTCAGCATAGGTGTATATTATAATATATACATAATAGTTGGATGATTTTAAATCCACTCCCAGTGTGAATATACCACTTGATTGGGTCTCAAAATCAATAACTCATTTGTAGAATGATCAGTGAATTGAGTTTGTAGCACATGAATTAGATCATCACAAAAATACCCTTGAATATCATCGGATATCAATGGGGTATAATTTTGAATTCAATAAGACAAATCCATATTTAATAAATAATATCTAATTTAGTTGACAATGTATAGATATATAATATCACTACTAACCACTTTATGATGCATGTACACTATTGTTAGTACACTACAATCAATACCTCATATTTTTTATCTTCTTAATAAATTATCAATGTCTTGGTAAAAGTATACATCATCTATCAGACCATTCATTTGGATCCCTTGTCTGAAAACCAAACTCAAGTCCCATAAATATTTTTAAACTTATTATTACAAAATAAACAAAACATTAATCCTAAATCCAAACATTATCCCTATGGTAAACCAACTCGGATACCACTTTGAGACTACCTTGCCCATTAGGGCCTTTAAAATAATTGTAGTTATTACATGTTTCCCTCTACAATATCACCTATAATAATCTAGGGGATACTGACTTGAAGTAAGAAGCTATATCACACCTTTAAGACCATAGATTAATGAAAACCTTTAAGAAATTTTTTCTCCTGTGGAAAAAAAAAACAACCATAGATAAAAAACAGAAGAATCAATTATAGTATAAAGTGAATCTACAAGTCACTAAAAATCTAGATAAACATTATCTAAAAAACACAAAAGGTATGTATGTAGATAGTATACATGACTCAAAATAAAATAGACATAAAATAAGGTAAAACACATCCTCAAATGAACAACCTCGTGTAAGGACATCTAATGGAAATGAAACTATTATGCACCACTATGTTTTATCTCTATTAGATCCATGTCAGTTGAAGTCACCTCTGAACTGTGTATTTTCTATATAGACAGAACTCAAATGGGTATGGAGGCCCTTACATGGATGAGTATCAAAAATACCCAGTTGGATCTATTGAGAACAAAAGAAAGAATGAATAATAAGTATACTCAAATCTCAATATAGTGTGGAACCCAATACCAAATATAACTTAAGGATTGAAATAACTATAAATTAAATAATACCCAAGGTCATAAACCTAACTATAAGATATTTCATAATGAAGAATGAAAAGAAAAAAATCTAATAGCTTGAAACAATACAAGCTCTCTAAATTACAATTTTTCAAAACATCTATACAACTTTTACAAATATAATTGGTTGTCATACCACATCATAGGGAAATATATATCGATCATGGTTGTAATTGAACCCACAGATAGTGGATAATTATGCACTACATGGGTAGTAAATAAACATTTTCAATGATAAGGGTTCATTTTATAACACAAATGTGTTTTCAGGGGATTATATATGCTCCATATATAATATTCGGGATCATTCCATAACAAACTCTGTTTCTATGAGAGTTCTACAACCTAATCTATTTCATTGGGGGATCATTTTGTGACATGAAGGTGTATCCGAGGGAGTAACTAAACCATATGTCTGTAATAGAGGACCATTCTCCATACCAAGAGGGTGTAAATGAACTCCATCTATCGTATGGGGGACCCCACTCCGACAAATGGTTTTTGGTGGGGGAGTCCTTGAACCCTTATTTTACATTGAAAGTCTTTCTAGAATATTATCATTTCATTCATTTATCTAAGTCACTTAAGCAATCCAAAATGCCTAAAAAATATATTATATTGAATAGAATCATACCATCAAGTACTATATGAATCAAAATGAATAAAATGGACTATAATACATCCCATTTATAACACCCATGTGAGATAATATGAGAAACACCAGGAATAGGATATTACATAACATGAAATACTACTTTACATGATATTTTCATTATATATAGTGACGTACATGTATCAATTCCACCGAAGTATGTTATTTGGAACATGCATGTTGTGTCATAATGAGTTACAAAACACGTGATGCTCAATGATTAGACTATTAAGACAAAAATAATTGAATTTAACTACATAGATTTTCTATTATGTGACAAGATGTGTGAATCCAGAGATATGGAAGGGGTGTATAATAATATATTTCCTAATGTAGTGTATCAAATATGAAATGTGTTTTCTAGCTACAAATGAAGTTTGGCAGATAGGGTTGTCAGACATGTTCTTGACCTCACCCTTGGTCATGTGACTTTTAGATGAATACCAAAAATGATAAATTTACACAAACCATATTATATTTATCATCACTTAAAACTGTATAAAATAATAATACGAGACATGATATTTGTTTTTATAACTACATATAAAGGGAACATGTTGAAAAATTATTAAGATCTTCGATGTTGAACTACTTAATCCCCTCATTTCTCTATGAGTCATACCATAATACATGGCACTTGTTCCTATTATTCTTGTATCACCACTATATCCATGGATCCTTTCTATTAGTCTTAATCTACACAACTACTCAATCATCTGGTCATCATCACACCGAATCTAGTAGAACCACCATCCATCAACAGTACCATGTCTGAACCCTACCTCTCTCACCATACCATCATTTGGACATCCATTTGGACCTTCCTTTCGTGAACCACTATCCATTAGAAAGGATGAATATAGTTATTTATGATAAGAAAAAGGGGGAATGAGGGAATAAATATATAGGGAGAATAAAAGAAATATCGATGACCAGGTATACCTGACTATTAATCCATCTATCAATGATACCTGAGGTTTAAAACATAATGTACACCCACCTAATGCATCAATTAGGTGGGGAATAGAAATTGGAATGGTGGACTTTGATGACATGTCCATCATTCTTCTTCAGATAATAAGTAAAAGTGAAGAGAAAATATAATTTATTAATTACAACATGGAAAAGAAATTTAATAACAAAATGATAATTTAATAATTTTAGGATAATTTAATAATCTTTTGATAATTAATTTGTAATTAATTATGAAGAACATATGAAAATTAGATTCATTCCTTAATAGATAATGCTGAATCCTTAATGGTTCATCTATCACTGTTCCATAAATTCATCTTGTCTCTACAAAATCATCGATTTAACTTCCATGAATGATTCTCATATCCTCTTTTCTTTTATTAGGGTCCTAGGTCAAAAATTATGGCTCCATGTAATAAGAAATTTTAATGATTAATTTATGTCACCATAATATTCCAATCATTGTTTTCTTTAAAAATTGAACACATATATAGTCTCGGGATCAAAAATCTAGCATGAATTGTATCTATCCTTAGAAAAAACCCCTCCTTCCAAACACAAGAATGATTCTGATTTTATATATTGGGTTTTATAAAGAATATTTCAACCTACACATGAATGATTTATTTTTTTATTATTAAATAAATACTAAATATCCCTTTAGATGTAATTATATTAGAGTATCAGAGAAAATCTGTCCAAGATTAAACACGATGCTCCTTGATTAATGAAAATATCATAATTTTTTTCTAAAACATTATTTTAGTGGTGGATAATGAAGTACATTAATAATATTAATTGATTTATGAACAATTCATCTGTGGAACTTGGTTTTGGCCTAGTGGGGAAGGCAACCTGTAAGACTACACCAAATCCTAGAATCAAATGTTGACTGCTCTGTCATTGGGAGTTACATTCATGGTTAGGTGGATTATTTACCCTAGGGGTTGTGAAAGGTTCCATTATTGTGGAATGAGAAATGATTTGTGGAAACCATATTGGAGATTGTGTTATGCATCAGTGTGGGTAATTGACATCCAGGGAAATGGGTGGTGCTTCAGTGGTAGCCACATTCTGTGGCCTAAGGATCATGCCAGCCAATGGCGTGGACTAAACAGTGGTGACAAGAGGTGACTTGGATGACCAGTGAATGTGGTGATGATGGGTGTCATCATGGATTTTCATAGAGGAGCGTTAGCAACATAGGTGGCATCATGTAACTCTTAGGGTAGTTCTTTCTTGACAAAACAAAAATATAGTAAGGTTCTATGAGGCTGAGTAATGGAAGACCAATGTTCTGATGGTGGTATCTTCAATGGTGCTAGCTAGATGGGTGGGGCTTGTTCAGTGAATTTTGGTTACTCTCTTGGGCCGTGTATTCTAGAATTATAAGGATTATGATCTTGATGTATTAGGGTTTAATACCCATGATAATTTAATTTCAATTAATTGGATCACTCACTTACTAAATAAATAAGAGTTGATTGTTGGTTTAATAAAAATGGGAGGATTCCCCCTACTTGTAAAAAAAATTCACGGGTCTTATGGTTTGGTTAAAAAAATTAGATATTTGAGATGTATAACATGATTCAATATAAAAAATTAAATTACAATATTTATATCTTCCTATATTTTTAATAGGGTAATGTGTATCGAGTTTGGATTCATTATAGGTAGAAGAATTACCAAATAGTTGAATTAACAACAATGACTAGCTATCAAACAATTACATGATACTATATTCATGTGACATTAACCTCTATGATTAATTATAAAGTATTTTATTTGAGATTACCATTTTTTCAAAAAATATTATTTATTATGAGTTATTGTTTTATGTAATATGAGGGACAAGAATTATAAAACCCATGGGTGTGTTTTTAGAATCTTATAATAGTTTATGGGATTCAATTTGACAAATTTACTTCCATGGTAGTTAATATGGTAATTAATGGTTTTATCATTATGATAATGGAAACTGACATTTCTGATGATCATTTAAAACTTATTTTAGTTGTAAAAATGACTTTTTAGAGGGTAAAATAAAACATTATATAAATATAAATATAAATTTAATATTAGTGATTCATATTTATAGTATGTCATTATATGAGGAGGATTATGAGGTTGAGTGTTATACTTTGAAACAAAAGTATGTTGTGTTTTATCTATAGAATTCCATTCTTTAAGATATCTATATTGTGAATGAAATTGGCTTATAAATGATTTTTAGGATTGAAAATGGAGTTTTAACCCACTGGTTTGTCTATTGAGATGTTTTTACTAATATGGATCATTATTTTAATAGTATTAATGATTAGTAAATTTGTTATTAGTGGATATTGGTTACACATTACATAATGCTATATTGATTTTTATCTGAGTTTTTTTATCATTCTTCCCACCCAAAAAATCAAGTTTGAGGTATATCAGTCGTTAAGACGCTTCTTCAATATAAGATATGATTTGTTATTAGGTAAAATTAATGAATGTTTGTTATGGTGGATTTGTGATTATATTTAATTATTATGTCATTTCAAAGTGGTTTATGGTTCCACTACCAATTTTATGGGAGTTGTTATAGAAGATTAGTAGAGACACATTATATTTTATGAAAACCATCTATATAGGTGGCGGGTGAGTTCCACATCAATTGAGATATGTATGTCATGATATATCCTCAGATGGATATAGTGTTATGACAATTACACCTATATGGATAACAACATTTTGGTAGGAGGCATTAAGTTGAGTGTCTGTGTTCTAGGTGTCCTGTACCATATTACAATTCATAGGGTGACTTATATTATTGTTTTATATGTCTTTTATACAAATAATTTGATTTTATTATTTAGTGACTTGGAATGTTGTGTTATATGAGTATCATTAGGATTATATGTACATTGGATGCAGATTTTTTATATTCATAATACATGGTTATTTAGTTTATTAGTTTAATTTAGTCATTGTGTTTTTAACTCTAAGACAATAAAAATGTGTTTTTTGTGGATTTTGTATATCTTTTAGAGATAAACATATTGTTTATTATCTCTCACCCCTTAATGTGCATGTGGGAGGTTTTTAGCTTGTGTTCATTCAGACTAGTATGTATAGCAGTTAGATTCATATGGATGAAATAAGTTTAGTGGGTGTTGGTGCCAATATATATTCAACTGAATACCAGGTGTCAACCAAGTTTGGGTTTATATTTCTTCAAGTTAAAAACGACAAGGTATTTACTATTGGATATTATTATATAAGTTTATTTATATTATATTTCATTATAGAATTGAATGCTATCCATGCATAATTACATTCTTAGTAGTTGATTTTTTTTATGTTATGGGTAATGTTTTATTTTTGTTAGATGATACATTTTTAGATTAAATACCCCTCATGGTTTGATTGGATACCTCAAAGCTAGTCACTATCCCCTATAATAGTGGATGTGAGCCTAGGGATTTCCTTATAAGTTTATTGGGACTTGTAAAATTGATATCATAAAGTTGGGATGGTGTTTAGTGCTATGAAAAAGTAAATTTTTTGGTATAAGAAAACTAGGGTCATAATTATTTATTTTTTAGAGTCCAATATCTAAAGATATAGAAACCAAAAATGGATATAACCTTCAATAAAATCTTATATAAGACTCTAATAATTTACTAATAGACTCTATTACACAGAGGATATTTTTTGTTATAGTTTGGATGTACATTCTTTTTATGGTAGCCCATTCAATGTTTCGTCATGTTATTGCTTGAGAAAAAACTCTATGTAACTAAAATTCAGGTAATTTCCATGAAACATTTTTAAGTTATCCCTTATTTTTATCTTTAAAAATATCTATGTATTGTCAATCATTCTTAAAAGTGATATTTTATCATAAGGAACCATTTGTGACTAGGTATGCACTTATCAGATTGCCAGCCCCAATTGATTATGAGGAGAATCAAGATTGTTTCTAGAGACATGAGTATAAGAATTTGATTTTTATAGAGGACAAGATAACTTATGTTAAAAGGGTTTTGTATAAATATTAATGTTGGATATTACTCATGTGAGAGGTCAGTGTGAAATTCTCTTATAGGTTTTCCTAATTTAATGTTACAATCTGATTTTGGTGAAATACAAGTGAGGCATAAGAAATTTAATGATATTACCATTAAAATGATATATTTATTAGAATATATGACATTATTTTGAGTTACATATTCTATTATTTTATTCAAAACAATCATATTTTTGAGTTTGTGTTCAATTATTTGATGGTAATTATTTAGGTATATGTGCTGCATAACTTTTCCTGAATATTAACATTAAGATTTTTTTAACTAGAGACATTATTTTTGTTTTATAGAGATATATTATGGGATTTATGGGATTTTAAAATTTTTTTTGGTTATTTTAGATCATGTTTTTCAATAATAGGGATCGTTTAATTTTCTATGTGATTTGAAATTACAATATTCAGAGGAAACATCAATATGACTATATATTTTAAAAAGAGATTACAATGAAAATTTCATTTAAATATTTATAATTACTTTTGGGTTTTAAGAAACTTTTGTTATTACGATCCTGTTAGTGGACAATGAATAAATAAAAGACCGTGATTGGATAAACAACATACTGTTTTTATTATGTTGAAACATACACATGAGAGTTTGAGTATCTACTAAAGACACTCTATTGACATTGGGAGTAATTGTAACTAAAAATGAATTAAACTAAGAGGGTAGTAAAATTATTTTAATATTGTTTCTAGGGTATATAAGATATCATAATGTTTAATTTGGGATAAATAATTTTTTGAGGACAATCTCATATTAATAATTTTTTTATTTTTGAAAAAATTGAGTATATGGTTTTTTGTAAAAAGTATATTGAATATTGGTGAACAGTTAATGTCATCATTGAAGTTTCTTTCTTTTATAGGTATAATCATGTTGACTAATTATAAAAATTGGGAAACTTGTTAATGAACATGGGTTTCAACATCCGATATGGTGGTAATGTGACACACACTAATCATTGGGAATGGGAAAAAATTATTTCCTATCTGAAATACATTATTAATCATAACATATGGTTTTATCCTAGATATGAGTGTACTAAAATGTATTTTTACTTGTTGATTGGTTAAATACTAGGTTTTGGTCTTCCATTTTGAGTTTTTTTGGAAAAACAAATAAACTAAGAAAATTTAATTTTGGGAGAAAGATGATTATAAATGAGACTTGTTCTGGGTAAGATTCGTACCTACAATGTTATCCCAATCCAAAAATAGTTTTTCATTATTTTCCTTGAAAGTATATAGGTTTAATAATTCAAAATTTTATTCAAAAAAACATTAGTCTAATGGTTTTTATGGAGTATATTCTAACAATGATTAATTCTCTGTCATCTCCCTTTCATGTGTGTGTGTGTGTGTGTATAAGATCCATAATCCACAGCTAAATAATCAATGAAATACCTAATTAGGTATTGGAATTCCTGATAAATTCATAAGTTACTCACCACTTTCATACACATTCCTACGATTTATGGACACGTATCACATAACACATCCTTCCCTTCTGAGAAAATATTCCTTAGGTTGAGATATATGATGGGCTATCAATCTAAAAAAATAACAAAACATGTTAGAAACTCAAAACATAGTTGAATTAAAATATTAAAACATTATCCAATTAAAGCCAAAAGTAATTAACAAGAATGATTTTTATTATGTAAATCAAAATAAATAAATCATTAAAATGGTAGACCATCGCTTCCCTATTAAATCATGAATCACCACTCCACTATAAGGGTAACATATATGAATGGAGAAGATAAAATAATTAAAGTACTAAGAGAATATAAAATACATATTAAAAAGTATCAAATTCTCTAATTATTCACACATGACCCAAACTATCATTCCTCCAGGAAAAAATGTCCCATTTGATTTTGGAATCTTTATTATTTTTAAGACCTATGGTTTTCACCTATTTTCCTCTGGTAAAACTTATGATATCATTATCTTTTAGATTTTATAATGTTTACTTCTATAATATGGCATTGAATCTTCTTGAGATCCAAGAATATTATTTTGAGTTTAGTTATTTCATTAGAAATTATTTCATTAAACATAATATTTGTGGAAACCATCAATTTATTGTATTGATAATAACATGGTAGACAAAACCTAATCTCAAAGTCTGGATGAATCCATTGAAATATTTTTAGCGGTTACCCTAGTTGAATAATGAAATATAAATTATCATATGTAGAGCCACAAGAAGTAAAATTATCTAATGTGAGGTAAACTATTATCCACATAGATTAATTTTCTTATAGAGGTGTAACTATAAGATAAATTATATTATATGGGGAAAATTTTCCGATGGGTTAGGAAATGCCTTCGCCATATTTTTCCTGATTTCCCCAAATTTTTTTCTATGCCTCAAAAATTATCTTATGAGTATAGAAATTCATTTGAAAAATCATGGTTTACATTAAATCTTATTACACATGCTCAATGATTATATTACACCGAGATGAAATAGATGAATTGTACAATTGAGGTTCCATAATAAGATAAATTATATTATGCATGGTAAAATACATTTTCTATTAAATTATTTCACTACCACATAGATGAATTCTATTCAGAACTCAATAATTATCCAACACAACAAACCCATCTAGATGAAAATATTCTGATCATTTATTAAAATAGAATAAAACATAGATATGAGAGAGATGAGGTCAGACAAAGGGGGTTTCCCTTATCCATAAAAAGACATAATTACAAATCATAGTATGCCAAATCATTTTCATAATCATAGTCATTAGCGGTTTCCCAATCTGATTGAGAATTTTCCCAATTGAAAATATGAAGGATCTGTTAATTGTCCCTTATTATCACCTTAAGAGAAAATCCAATGGTTATAGTTATTAGAAGGTTAGATTAGTTCTTCAGATATGTTCTCTTAGTAGGAATATAAATGAAGCACTCATTATTGGTCACCTTTTTCTTATCTTGTATTCTATCATCTTTAAATTAATTATAAATACTTTCCAAAGCCTTGAGGGGGGGGGGGTGATATCACCTAGCCATCCCCCATTTGTCAATGATTTTTGGAGATGTAAGTATGTGGTGGATTTTCTATTGAACATATTTAGAAGAATGATTAATAGAAATATATTGGGAGTGACCTAAAACCTTCATTTGAATACACTCACATTGGGTATGGTAATATAAGACCATAGGTAGGAAAACCTCCCTATTTGTGACCAACCCATATCTATGGTGACACCCAGATTCAACATCACATAGGGGAGTACTAAGAGTCCCCTAATATGCTAATTGTTTAGCTACATGAATAGATTTCAAATCCTATGAATTCAGTCTGACTCTTGAAGAATAGGAATTCCCTATAAGAGCATCCCCAGATCTAGTAAAACCATTCCAATTCAAATAATCATCAACCATATAGTCCTCAATAGGTGACTTACCTATTTACTTCTCATTCTTATTGATAATAGGGGTATCCCTAGAAGGACTCTTACCCCTTTTTCCCAAAATAACAGATCTCTTGCACAATGAGGCAAAATGACAACTGTTAATTTTTTTGATGATTATGGACTTCCTACAAGAAATCATGGTATGAAAAATTATCGTTCAATAAAATAAAAAACCAGGGAGGATTTCATAGAAAACACGAATGTTCAAATATTTCTTCTATGTAGATAACACCACTTTCCTAGTAATAGTTTTACTCAAATATAATACCACTAAGGCTCTCTAAAAATTGCTGAAACAAACCTACTCTGTATTTATACCGATTTTAATTGGAACTTTAATTGGACAAGATAAATAAAATAATATTTTGGTGTGCCAATCGATCTAGTTAATACCATAAAATCTCACCCATACTTGAGTAAAAAATTGCATGATCTCAAAGGGATTAAAGCAATAATTCCATTCCTGAATCCATAGAACACCTTGAGTAAAGGAAATCAAACTAAATCCCCATGCCTTCTTCATTATCTCTAAATTGGGACATAAAATTTGAAAATAATCATGTTCCACTAGAATGTGTTTCTTGTATGAGAATCCCCAAATCGAGGATAATATGATTATCAGATCATCCAATTTTCATGGTTTCTTTCCTTTTAACCACACCACACATCCAATAATGTAGTGTTAGCAAAGAACAAGTATTTTAAAAGCCACACCAGGCTAGGAAATAACATGATAAAAATATCCTTGTTGAAAATATGAAAAACATCATTATCATAAGGGGAGGGGAAGAAGATGAAACTCCAATATGATGTACTAACTTGAAGCACAGATGTTTTCTTAGAGGAAATTGGGATCTTTAGCTTCAAGGATAATGATGGCCTCCAGAAAGCATCCTTGTCTGAAGGAAGGCCAACCATGTGCATTTCTCTGACTACGTGCATCTCACCGACCAGATGCATCTTTCCGGTAAACTTCCCTCCCACAGATTCATCCACACATTGATTCACTGGTAGAGGTACATGCCATAATAGGTGTCAAACACATGTGTCTTTACAACCATGTGCATCTCGCTAGTCAGCATCCCTCCCATAGATGCATACGTGCATTGATGCTCTAGTGGGGGTCATGGGCTCAAGATCATGTTGATGCCAAGGTAGTGTGACCATAACATGGAGACATGATACCCAACACTCTATTTTCAATTGGACCACTCCTGAGACCATGTTTCTCAATCAAATTCAGAAACCAATCACTCAATAATTTTCATACATACATGAACTATAAGAAATTTTCCTTATCTATTTTCCACTCTATCATTGTGATCCCACCAAGTATTAAAAATTCCTAAAAATAAATTAGTGCCTTCAAAATTACCCCTCATTATTATGTTATAACACTATAAATACCAAAATTAATGGTATCATTTATTATAATAATCCCAAAGATAAAACAAATAATTAAAAATCATGTTTTAAATTTTTTAATAGATAAATTATAGATTACCCTAAAATAATAATTGTGATATACTCATCAAAATTTCACAAAATGGTGCGATTAAAATAATTGATATATAGGAAATAATTTATAAAAATGTTGTCAAATTAATTTTCCAACACTTAACCCTTTGACACTCGATTAATATAATTTCAAAGGATTAATCAAGTAAAATTCAAACACTATCCAATGTGGGTTCCCTTTCCAACACTATAGTCCTAAATTTACCTTGCCGACATTATGATATTGATTCCATTTTATTCATTATGTATATTCAATTAATTCATACTTTTTTGGACCTCTCATTCACACATATACATAAAATTATAAAATTAATTCACTAAACATACATGTATAAATTTTATGAATTTTTTTTCTTATTTCATGCTCATACAAGTTTCACCATAGGATGAATTAATTTTGTTCTCCACCAAATGATGTACATACCTATGAATTTAAGGAGGTATTTTTCTATGATTGTATTGATAGTTAATGATGGTGGTTCTTATTGTCTAAAACTTCTATGAATATATATGAGGTTTTGATCTAAGTTGAAGAAAAATGTATGATTTTTAGTTTCATTCACAAATGTATATATCCATCACTTCCTCTATTGGTTTATCTCTATGTATTTTGATATTTTTGAGGAAATCCCATGTAAATTTTCATTCCAATTGTAGTAAACTTCAATTTCCTCTATTTCCATCAATAATTAACACTTTAATTTTTTTTAAAATCTTTAAGGTAGAGAGAGAATTTTGATTCCATTAAGTTTATGTGAACTCTATCTAGACTCACATTAAAATGTATTTTTTCTCCAATATGACATGTTCTAGGTGATTTATTCCATAACATGAATAGTTCTCCTCAACCATCTCTTTCAAAAATCTCAACAAATTTTATAATCTTTGAGAAAATATCATATCCAAAACAACTATATCTATTATTAAAACTCATCCAAAAATTTATTGGAAATCCACCTTATATAATCTTTAACACCAATGATATATCTCTTCGCTATATCCCCCTATATGAAATTGTTATAGATTGAATTGATATATGACATTTTTGAAGAAATTATATTTTTATAAGAAAAGAGAGATATATTTTTCATTAAATAGTGTTAGGATTACATTACTATATTTATATTATATTAAAACAATCATTCCATCCTTTCCAACATGTTTTTTATCTCATATTTGCAGAACTTTTTTTAGCACATCCTTCTAGAGATCAATAAAATTGATCAAACAACTTTTATAAACTAAGTTCCTTGACCAAACCACACATAAATTAAACCAAAATTAAGAATCAACTTCTAGATAATGGTATATAAGAATTTTATTTATTTTAATATAGATACAAAAAATTCATTTATACTAAGGGATACAAGTATGAAATTTCACGAAAGTCATTAAAATAGATATCATTGACAAATGGGCCCAAAAATTGAAATAATTCCTCAGTAATTTAAACATAAGTTCCTTGAATAATCTAATATTTGGACTAGATTTTTTAGATACTATATGTTATTAAAATATATCTTAGTTAAATAAATAAATAGTAAGTTATAAAGAAGATATTAATTTTTTTCAAATGCCTCTTTGGTATGTGAATAAAAATATAAGATAATATTTTAAGGAATAAAATAATAAGATCTATGGTTCTTAAAATAATATATCGTACATACAACTTGAGAACATTTTCACTTCAACATTTATTCATGGTGATAATATTGGTAATATTAGTTTTAGAATATTATTGTAGATTCAAATGTTTGAAGGGAAATTGAAATTTAGCCCAATAGGTCTCGAAAATAAAAAAACATCTAAAAAAGAATGATTTTTTTGAGAAAGAAACAAATATTAAAAAAAAAGAAAATATTAAACTAGAAAGCCCCCATTATTAATTTTTGTAGTGTATTTAGTAAATTCATCCGCATTTATCATATATGTGTATTTCTTGTGGAATCATATCAATATTTGAATGATAAGGACTTGTAAAACATATCTGGGCTTTATTGATAAGATGGTTTTAGGAGTGTTCTCTCCACTACATGTTTATTAGAAATATTCCCATGGTACATCACTAATCATTTACCAATAATGGTTAATGGGTTTTCCTTTACTTTATTCACAATATATAAAACTCCAAAACGGTATACATGTGTTACTACAAGTCATCCTTTTAAGCATGGATGATTTTCAATAATCAACATATTAAAGGTCTAATGCTCTGCTATAATATGCAAAGTGACACTCAGGTTTAATCCTCGACAATGGTACTATATTTTAAAAAATTAATAATTATTGGTGTGACTTCATTATTTTTAGAACCAATGTTGTTTTTTGCTAGAAATAGTGTGTGGTTTGTGTTTGTTTCCAATCTGCAAATGGAAAACTAGAGATTTTTCAAGGAATGTGGTTATACGATTGAGGACGAAATACGCATTTAAGGTGACACTGTTTCCCAGTGTGTTCTAAATTTTTGTTCCTCAAAATCAGTATTTTTTTCATAGGAGTAAGTGACATGAATAATAGTGAATAAATTTGAAAAAAGAGAGAACCACGAAGCCTGAGACATGGACCACATACAATGTCCAAGAACAGTTTACAGAACACAAATGAGACAGATGGAATTTTACGTGGAGTGGTTCATAGGACCAAAATTAGTTCACAGTGAAGGTGTACATGAAAAGGTTTGTGGTACGCGTAAGGATTATGGTTCTTGGTGAGTCTTGTTGTTCGCTTATGAGACCTATAATATGCGAAAAAACATGCACGAGAATTATTTGTGGAATAAAAATGGTTTGGGAGAGGGTCATGGTTTGTAGATGAAGCAGTTTGCGGTGAACCTGGTGCCACGTCAATGATTTGGCGAATCTCAGTTAAAAGGATTATTTGGATTCGTTTTTCCTATATAAGGAACAATAATCCATTTTATTAGTGAGGTATAAATGAGAATAAAAATCTGGGAGGATTTTGGAGAAGTCTAGAGCTTCTCGCAAGAAGAAAACTCGTTATAGGAAGAGGTGATCTGTGAAGTAGAAAATAGTCTATGGAAGAGGGTGCGATTTACGGAGTATGCTCTCATAGTATATGACAGAACAAGTCTATACATTGAGTGAGGAATGTTGTACTAAAATAAAGAAGGGTAGTGTATGGATTAGATCAGTCCACAAAGCATGCCAGTTTGAAGAAAACGAGGTAGCCCACAATGGAGAGGTGTTTTGTTGAATTAGTACGTGGAAGTGATCTTGTGGAAACAGCACAAAAAAGAGGATAACACGGTACATGGAGCAAGGAACGATGTAGAGGAGAAACAGTACATAGAATCAAACATAGTATGTGGTGAAGGGCAGAAAATGGAGAACTTGCAATACACAGAGCAGGAGTAGCCAGAGGTAGTACAAAAAGATGGTTTGTGGAGGTGGTTTGAAAAGGTGGTATGCGGGGCTGGTACATAGAGCACATGCAATATGCAGTGCAGCAGGGTATGTGGAGGAATAATTTTAGTTTGTAGAGGGGCAGTTCGTGAACTATCAGTGCATGAAAATGTGAACTTCATCTGTGGGTAAAAATGATATTTGAACATGAACTCCTTATATAGTTGAGGAAGCATGATATAATTCGATCTTTTTAAAGAAACCTTCAAGTCCGTAAACTGAGTTAAAATTATTCACAACATAGTGAGCAAGGGGTAGTCGATACCATTGATTTGAGGGACGCAGTGATCTATCCCTAAAATTTTTTAAAGGTAGTGGGCCTATCACAGAGTGATTGCGCCCAATCTATTATAATACACAACTAGTGAAAATTAGTGGACTTTGGTATGACCAAAAACTAGTCAGCGTAAGCTCCTTAGATGTATCCCTTAGTGGTGAACAAAGTAAAATTCTTCTGCGCAATCTCTTTTCATGTGAATGTTTGATTGCTGATCAAATCCATCATATAGGTTTAATGAGTTTATACCAACATGAGAATAAGATCAATTAATTTAAAAGAAAAAGTTTACAACTTAATTCACCCCTACCATCATAGGGTGTCCTAGGGTTCTACAATTATTTGTGACGAAATATAATTATATCAATGATCTTTCCAATATATTTCATTAAATTATCACCCACTGCACAAGAAAATTTTGATCAGAATTCCCAAATTTTTCGGCCATAATTGAATCCTTAACTAGGGTTCTAACATCAATGAATAATTATTTATATAATCCTATTTAAAGTTACAATAATACATGTAATCCACATTTTAATCCAATTATATCATTAATCAAATACATTTTCTATTTTAACATACACATTGTTAATATAAAAATAATTTAATGACCCAAAGCTATCGAGCACTTGAAATCTGCAAATTATGACTCATCAAAAATATATATTTACTCATCCATTGTGATTTTTAATAATATATTTTATTATTTATATAACGATGAGTTAAAAATAAAACAATAATAATTTGGAAAGATAAAAGAAGTGTGTTGAACACACTAATGAACAACAAAGAGAGTTAAACACACATTTAGATAGAACATGAAAGTGAGTGAGGCAAGATATAATAACATAATTGAATTTATTTTAATAAATTAATAAGAAATATAAAAAATTTATATTAATAAATTAGTTTAGATAATGTAAATTATTCATTGTATAGAGTTGAAATGAAAACCACTTACGTGATTACAATTACAATGAAAATGAAATGGATAATAAAAGTGCACGAGAGGTTTTTCTTAATGAAACAAGAGTTTTTAATTACAAACCAATATTTTGTAATGGATATGTTCATGTAAATTATCCTCCTTAATTTCTGACATTCCAATCGATTGTAAGGAGAAGAGGGAAATATATTTATAGCCCAAGGTGGTGGCCTATTTTCCTTCCAAAACATCTCCTCAAGATGGATCGAACAATTTTCCATTAAAAATAATAAAATAAAATAAAATCTTCTTAATAGTATTATATATTTATTTTTATATTCTACTCTCTAAATTTTGTGTCCATTATACTTTTGGAAAAAAAATTTATCATCATTTTCCAACACAATGTGCTGCTGTCCAGTTTTATCCATTACATTTCAAAGGACACAATGTGAATGGGTTTCATGATAGAAAGATAACCACAATCCCTAACCATTAATTCAAAAAGTTCAAAGCATATATCTTGAATTTATCCCCAAAAAAGTATAGTCCAATTCGACTTATTTTTTTTAGAAATGTTATGAATTTTGGGTCGTTTACAAATCCCAGCTGTAATTATGGGATGAAATTTCATGCATCAATCGAGCCACTTATTTGTTGGATTGGAAAAAACTATTTTTACCAATATTTGTAAGTATATTATAGAAAATATTTTTGAGTTTAATAAATTATTTCTTCTGTATTGGGTTAATAAATTCAATCATCATCGATTGTCTAGTTTCAATGGAATATTCATTCGGTCTTTTTATGTGGTCCATATGGACCATCAAATGGTCGGATCGACTATCTTGCTATTTTAATGATTTGTTGTAATTTTAATCAGGAAAAATTAAAATATGAATAGGTTAATTTGATCATTATTTTGAATAATATGATAAAAATATTAAATTTAAATGTAATTTAATGAATTCAAAAAATGATCCTTATATATGTTTTGATCAAAAAATGAACATCGAATGTAAATTAAAAATTTTTATGTAATAATTAATTGATGTAATTAATGTAAAATATTGAATAAATATGTAATATCAACCCCCCATATAATATATACATTCTATCATATATAAAAAATAAAATAACATTAAAAAATCATTTTAACTCAACAAAAAATATTAAAATTTTGATTCCACCAACTATGGGAGAAAAAGACTGGCCCACTCATTCAAAAATAATTCCACCACAATTATTTTACTTCAATAATGTTTCAATAAATTCATTTATTCATGTTTAAATTTTTTATTGGAAAATATGGTCACTCGAAACATTCTTCTCTCAAGATGATGTGAATTTATTAAAAGATTTTAACTCATTCCCCAAAAAAGTTAAAGTAATGTAGTTTGTAAAGGAAGTCAACTTAAATTTCTTATTCTGAAGTGCACATGAATCGTGAGTTTTTTTGAGGTTTTCAATGGATAAATTATGGTTGGAATATAATGTCCCAAATTGAGAAAAATTGTGGTGAAACAGTAACATTTAAAATGAAATGAGTTTTTTTAAAGGAGACAAGGAGGGTTAAGGAAACACATATTTATAATCGAATGAATGTTTAAAAGAAGATAATAAATAGAGATAAAATTAGAAGAAGGTGAAAAGATGAAATATTTACAAAACACAAAACTTCTCCCAACGACACATGAACAGATGATGTAACCGTTATTTTTTTTTTTTCATTTTTATATTTTAGTTTTAATTTATATGATGTTGAACTCACAAAAAATCTCACACTCATATAATAAACATTGATTTAACTCCCCATGAAAATAATTTTAATATTTATAATAAGATCAATCGTTGTGGAAGTGTCAAATATGACCCATCCAAAGCAGAACCCATTATTTTTTCAATTTTATTATTTTAAAATTTTTGATCAATTTTAAATATCATATTTAAAAATTAAATAAATTTATATACCTTTTGAAAACAGACAAATTAAAAACACTCATCCCCAATTAAATGTAATCATTCACTAAATTATATTATGACACATAGAAAATAAGGGAAATGATACCCAAAATTACACCTATTCCCCCACACTTAAATTTCAAAAAAAAAAACATTCCAATGAAAATCCATAAGGATGTTGGTTCAGACATGGTTATTGAATTGTAATGTGGCTATAAAAAATTTTATCATAAGATTGAAGGGTATTTAAAGAGGAGAATCAATATAAGGTTAATGAGGGGATATTTGGCTATTTTTATTCTCACATGGTTCATAAAATGACTATGTCATATTAATTCACACCAAGGTTGAAAATTGAGATTGAATGTCCATAAACTCAAAAATCACAATCAACAGTTAAAAATCATAATATGAAAAGATGTCCATCTATGACACTTCCATGAATGTTGTATTTATTCTTCATGGGTTGGGGAAAAAATTTCCAATAAAAAAATATGAATTATAAATTTTTTTTCTTGAGAGAAATTTATATATATATGTTTATGATGAAAATACAAGATGTTTCAGATGAAAAAATATGTTTGACTCCCAAAAATGGTTAAATAAAATTCAACATTTAAGGGTGTGTAGTAGTGTATTTTAATTATTATTGTTGTTGTTTTTTAGAATCATTCCCAAAATGATGTTAAAAATTATTAGGGATGAATAAAGTAGTAAAATTGTTGACAATGAGATATGAAAAAGAAATAGAGATAAAGATCAACTAAAAGGAAAATAGGTGCACATGGTTTGGATTTGGTGGTCTATTGTTTCTATCCATTGGTGGATCTACTGTTGTATTTTGGGATCTGATAGATGTATATGTGGTTTTGGAGGTGTGATTTCTCTCATTGTGATGCTTTAACTGGTGTCCATTAACAATGAATTTCCTCTTGGGAGAATGTTCTTGTACATTCACTACACATAATGGGTAAACATTTGAAATAACCAAAGGACCTTACCAATGAGAATAATTGTCACCTAGGTGATGATGAAATCAATAATTTAGGATAATTACCTTTCCTCCCTAATGAAATACCATTTAGTGGATGTATTTTTCATGGGGTACCTTATCTATTTCTTTGTGTAGATTGTAATTCTCATAAGAATAAATTTGATGATCCTCCAGTTCATTTTAATAACAACAATATCCCTTCACCATATTTTTCCCAAAAAAAAATTACAACGTTTCATGACCCAAAATGACTTCTATTGGATTTCAACTTCTAAATGAAACACTTTACAAATAACTACCCTCAAAGGATACATCCCAATGGATGTTTTATAGAAATTTATATAATCCCAAATCACTAGAAATGTATTTTGGACCTGTATATTCTTCTGGGCTTAAAAATTTCTTCAAGAACTCTCTTTCACTTAAATATTTTAATGTTCATCCATTCCATTTGTTTGGGAGTGTTATGAAGTTGAACATTATTTTTAAAAACCCATTATTATTAAAAATTTATTTCATTGTTCAATTTTAGTAAAGGGTTCATATGTTACTGATGCACTAAATGTTCCAAATCTATTGAAAATATAGGTTTTTAGATACTCACTGACAATACGTGCACAATCCATTCCAGTGGATTTTTTCATGACCCAACTAGAAACATATTTGTACACAATAAGAATGTAGGATAATCCTTTGGAAAGGGAAATTGAACCATGAAATAAGTGCCTCAAACACAATGATATCACAGAAGATTATAGGTCCTTGTGGTATTTCATTTATTTGAGATATTATTCCAAACATTTAGCAAGTGAGACATGAGTAACAGAACTCATCTGAGTCCTCGAAGAGTGATGACAACAAGAATCCAAAGTCTAGATACTTTTGAGAGTCCATTTAGGGTATAAAGTTGCCACAATATGGAATTGAGTGGCTGAGTTCTAAGATGAATGAATGTTCATCTTAATCAAAATATCTCTTAGTCACCATATTATCCTCTTTTTTCTAAAGTTTATTATCTTTCCAAAAATAATTTTTTGAATCACTTTTTATCTCCTATTGTTTTTTTTAAAATAATTCTAGAAAAAACTATCAAATAATTAATTTTTAGTTGGGGAATATAATGGAAACATTAGAGTGAGTTATGATAGGGTTTCAATGAGAAATTCTAGATGAATGTTTTTATAATTAGTCGAATTAGAAATTCTACTATGGTGATCAACCACATGGTTTTATTTTCCAATTATATATTTGGGCTCAAGGTCAAACTCTTGAAGTATTAGGATCCATCTTATTATACTCAATTTGAAATCATGTATCTTGAGTAAAAAAATTGAAAGACGAATAATCTATAAAGATAAAATATTGAAACCTACGTGATAAAGCCAAAATGTTTCAAAGGTAAAAACCACAGATAAAAGTCCTTTTTCAGTGACTGTGTAATGAGATTGAGTTTCATCCTATGTTTTTGAGGAATTATATATATCATGAGATATTTTTTTGTCTTCTTTGACCAAGAGAGGCCCCAGTGGACCAATTAGAAGCATCACACATCAATTTTATGGGTAAGTACCGATTTGATGGTTGGATTATCAGGGAATATTAGAAAAGGCATCGATTTCAATGAAGTCTATATGAAGTTTCATCAAAATGGAATATAACATCATTATAAAGTAGTTTAGCGAGTGGGAGGGAAATCCTATTGATGTTCTAGGAGAATCATCGATTGTAACTTCAATGACCAAGAAATGATCATATATCTCTTACTGGTATATGATCAATAAGAGATTCGATCATCTCTATCTAATATAGATCAAATTTAATACCCTCTTGAGAAATTATGTGTCCTATAACAAACTCATGTGTTATCATAATGTGAAATTTATCAAAATTTAGTAAAAGGTTACATTTGAACAGTTTTGTGAGACCACAAAGAGTTAATAAATGCCATATTCAAAGGAATCAGCATAAATTTTACATTCAACCAAAAATATCTCCATGAAATTTTCAATGAATTCATAAAATGTTGTTATCATACACCAATTAAATATAAATGGATCATTGAAATGTCCAAAAGACATTATCTTATGTGTATATGTTCTAAAGGGTTAATTAAATTTAGCCATTTTTTACTGTAGAGGTGTGATTTAGATATTGAAGTAATTTTTCTACCCAAAAAAGAAATCAATAATGTGGGTTTTCGGTTAATATTTATAGCATTTGATCTTGTAAAGGAAGTGGATAGTGTCATTTTCATGTTTCAGTTTTCAGTTTCTGAAAATCCATACACGCATGCTATTTGTTTTTAACTTGATTTGTTACTACATCTCCCTACTCATTTTTGATAGTAGGTATCCCACCCTTATTTGGTACCAAGTGAACCAAAATAACCCATTAACTCTTATAAATTGAGTAGATAATACCGGATTCAAGAAGATTGGTAATTTATTCCCAAACTACATCAAGTATGACTGGATTGAATCTTCTTTGAGGTTGTCTCATTTTATTGAATGATTCTTTTAGATGGATGTGGTGCAAAAAAGGGAAGGGTTGATTCCTGATATGTCATTTAGGGTCCATAATAAGGTATTTTTTTCCTCTAACAGATGAACATGTTTTGAATCCTCAATTTTAGTAAGTGTAGCAGAGAAAATGGTAGGAATAGAGTGATCATGGAAAAATAATGCGCACTTCAGTTCTGTATGAAGGGGTTTTAGAATTGTTTCATAATTTATTTATAGGGTTGACAATATAGGAATAGGGGAATTGATTACAGTTGGGTTTGATTCATTTTACTAATTAACATTAAATTTGAAACAATATAGATCATTGGTAAGATGTGATTCCAATGAGTTTTAATGATAATTTAGATTTATGGAGTCTATAAATGAAAGTCCAACATCAACCTCTCTATTTATGACTTGGTTAATTATGGTGAAAATTTCAAAAACTACATTCTCATTAGAGATAGAATAAAAATATATAATTAGATTCAATAAACTATCATAATTGTATTGAGAATCATGGATAAAGAATTTCGAGTTATTATCTTATGAGTATATCATGGATTGAAAAATATTGAACTTGACCAATTATGTAACACCCTGATATTTTATGAATAATTTTTTCGATTTATTTAATTTTTTTATTTTTCATTTCATGAAACAAATAAAAGTGTATATTTAATATTAATGAACTATATTTGTATTAAATTAACAAAAAATAATATAAATTATAGATTTCTCTTCACGGAACATCGAGGTTATCTTTTTTTACATGTAATGATGACTTTCCTTGATTGTATAACAAACATGGTTGACATTTACTAATAAATAATCAGTTATGATGAGATATATATTAGATGATAAATATTATTTTATAAGTATTACTAAAACAATTATTAAAAATATATTTTTTACACAACCATAGGATTAATTCATATGTTACTAATTAATTAGAAATGAAAATATAAGAAACAATTGAATATAAATGGTATATTTTTATTTTTATGCCATGAAAGGTGTTTTTTATTAATAAATGTAATTAACTAAAATTATTAATTCTTATTATTGTAATAAATACTTTCTATATTCAATAAAATATTTTTTATATTCATCCAATATATTTTATAGACATAAGATAAGAATAGTCCCAATTTTATGCATAAAACCTATATTTTTTAAAGGTAGTTTTACCGCATTTTATTGGTGAAGAAATGTTAAATAAAAAATTTATAACTTTTATAGATTTAATATGTAAAATTAGAATTCATATTTTTATAAAAACAAAAAAATTATTTTAGGATAAATTTTTGGTAAATTTTTTTGTAAAGTTTCATTTTTTTTACGAATTATTAAAAATACTAGATCTAAATTTCAAACTAATTTTACACCCAATTTATTTATTAGTATAAATTATATTTTATATTGTTTTACATTTTTAATTAGATCATATTTTATCAACTAATAGACTTTATTTCATTGGAATCAATTTCATTTAGAAATTTGGTATAAAAACCTAGCAAACTTTTCGATAGTTTTACATAAAAAACCTAATATGTCTTTCCGTCAGTAGGATTAATTTTAAAATAATTTCCTCCACATATGTGATTAGAATTAAAAAATGTATTCCATATTTATAATCCGAATAAATTATAATTTCTAATAATTTCAACTTAGTTTTGGACCAAAAATATTAGGGAATTCATTTAAAATTCATTACAATGGTTAAACGAAAATTTTGGTTAATAAAGTACTAAACCATAAATATTAGAGCCAAAACGACCTATGCACATTTTCAACACCCATTTTATTGAAATTATAAGGACATGAACCTTCTTTTATTGTGTTTTTTGTGTTTTTATGACTTTTTTCAGTAAAAACGTCAGTAAACCAATCTTGTTTTCAAAAATACTAAGTATGTCCTTTGCCTCCCTATAAGACACCACCACCTCTCCCTCTTCTTCACACCTCTAACACCTATTATAATAAGAAAATATATTCACAATAAAGTACCCTAAATCCCTCCATTCATATACTATGCCTAACTTTTTTTGGAAATAAATACAAGTAAGCCTTTTCGTACAACCCAAAAGGAGTTACCCGATTAAGAGGTAACATCTTCCCTCAAGTTCATTTCTTTTATTTTAATTCTTGACACTCGCCACTCACTTTATCCATTGATTTTATAAAAACTCCAGTATCTCCAATTTAAAAATATTTTTTATGCTAATTATTTTACCTAAACGTACAGAATCCTTCATCTAATGGGTAACGAACATAATATTTATGTGTATGATAAACTACTACCTCACTAAACAAAGGTTGTTAATTTTTCCTTTACTGCCTCTCATGGTTGACATTAAGATGGATATTATGTTTATATATTTCATATATTATATTTATTATGTATTTAATTTTATTTATTTCTTTTAAAAACATTCTTTTTTACTTATCATTGGGTGTAAATATGATAATTTTGTTTGGGGAAGTGTGGACTACTGCCCCCTCAAGGTGATGTGATTCGTATCCACACTACATGGAATATATTAAAAATGGTTTTAGTGAATTTATACGATATATATGATATAATAATTATTATTGAATAATGATATATATATATAAACTTATATGTCATTTTATTATTTCTTTCAATATGAAAATAGGAACGAAAACAACGTTCATGCGTACGTACGACTTACCGTCTCCTTGAACAGTGTATTCCATTTCATACTTATATATTATATAGATTATAATAATAATAATATACTCTATATAAACGATATTTATATCATTATTTGACCAAAATATAAAAAATTAAGACACATGCGAAGAAAAAATAAAATATTACCTTAAGTGAATCCTTATCATAGGATTGTTAACAAATGGGTAATATTAGGTCATAATAATACCATATATAGTATTTTATATAATATTATTATTCTTTAAAATATTTATAATAAATCTATATTTATTATATAATAATATTGTATGAGTGTGAAGAGAGTCAAGACATAAGGTAATGGAATTTTATCTCACTTTTTATTTCCATGACACACATGCTTTATTCACCACCCATTCATTTTTCATGGTGTTCACATTTTACAAGTATATATTATATTATTGTTATAATTAATATTATGGGTATTTAAATATCCATTTTATGACATTTATATCTTTGTATTTATGTTTCAAAATGTACAAAATCAGTAATGTAATTTTGTCTCTATTTTTCTTCATTGAGACACATTCCATGTTATGCACCAATATTTTTCCTTGAGGTGTATTTAATGAATTTGAAATTTAATATCTTGATTCTAATTTTTTTTAGATATTTTAAGATTCATGTATTCAATTTTATTACCTGGTTTGTATAGTTCAAATCTATAAAGTAGTAACAGTTTATAGAAACAATCTCATTATTTTTTAAGATTGTTTATATTTATGCTTCCTCTAAAAAATATTATGATACATATATTAATAAATCTCATGAATTTTCTTCTCCTATGGTTATTTGTGATATATTAATGTATTGGTTTCGTTTTTACACTCCTTGGTACAAAAGATAGTTAAGAAAGTGTTTTCAAGAAAGATCAACTTTACCCACTCTTTGGTCAGAAATCTGAGTTCCTTCAAAAATATGTTTTATAAAATGGTTTCCCAAGATATTATACAAATATCTAATGATAATTACAATAAATATGTACCCTTTTTATCCTTTACCAATTATTTCGAAGTATTCATCCATTCTCATACTGAATGATTCATTTTTCGAACTCTTTTACTGTGAAAAATAAATGTAGTTTTTACCTTGTTTGAAATTATGGATTTAGCTTCTATAAATTCTTTTAATGTTTATTTCCATGTTTAAATGGATAATTTTTTAAGAAAATGTTTTTAAAATAGATTTTCGTAGAAATGATTTTCAGATGGTTTTTATGCCTTTTTAGAGGTTTTCAAGGAAAATTGTTTTAAAAAATGTATTCAATATCCTTTTATAAGCATTAATGGATTTCTTTTTCAAAAATGTTTTAAATCTCTTTTTATAGGTTTTTAATGAAAATTAATTTCAATACATTTTTATGATCATTTTATACGTTTTCAAGGAAAATGGTTTTCAAAAAATATTTATTCTCTCTATATATGTCTTCAAAGAAAAAGGTTTTCCAGAGGTTTATAAAGATTTATTTACAATATTTCAAGTTTATTTTCATGATTTTTTTTAAAAAGGGTTTTATATATTAAATAGCCTTTTTCAAAGAAGAAATGATATTTTACTCATGAAATGTTTTTAAAATATCTATCAATGTTATTTTCCACCTAGGATAACATCTGCTGATGTTACTCATTTTTCATGAATAAATGATCCAATGTTTCCATTCATATTCCTTCTTGAATGGTATATGTTTTTATGGAATTATTATTATGACACCCATTTCTCTTCCATGGGTTTCATGCTTTAGAAGCCCTCTTCTTTTCATAGGTTATGCTTTTGATGAAATGATAAAGAAACCTATCTTTTTTCCATAGGTTAAGATAAGATTAAAATTTTATGACATCTATTTAATTTGATGGGTTATAATATGATTATTTTTTATTTTGTTTCATATGTATGTATGATTTCATTATGAGATTGTTGGAACCCATATCACCCTCCAATGAATTGGGTAATGATATATTTTTTATGTGCTCAAAGGGTATATGAGAGAACATTCCAAGTCCCAAACCAGTTGGTACATGGGATGAAATAACAGGCCGTAATAAAAAGGGTACATGGGAGGGAATCCCCTAACCAAAACAAGAGGATACATGGGAGGAAATCCCAAGCCCGAAACAATAGGGTATATAGGATGACATCCTAAGACCAAAACAAGAGTGTACATAGAGTAAATCCAAATCCCAAAACAATAGGGTATACAGGAAGGAATTGCTTTCCAAAAGTAGGCAAAAATGTGATCAACCAAATCCTAATATGTTACAAAGTCCTTGGAAGGCTACCTTAAAGAAAGGAAGGTTATATTCTTATGTGTCTACCACATTTCCATTTTTTATTCCTTTATTACGCTTTCCTGACTTGTGATATAAAATATCTTATGATCCATGTATTATGAACATCCAATTTTTATTATGATATCTAATATATAGGGTATGATCTTCAAATGTTATGCTCAATTTCCATACCCACTGTTCATGTTACACTAACACATTTCTTTTATTTTCCCTTATAGAGCATCTAATCTCACCCCTTCTTTTATGTCCATTAATAAGGTTATCAAGAAAGGTTTTAGTTGGAAGTAATTATGGTGTAGATATTAATGGGATATTTTGAAGATAATTCACTAGGTTAGAATATTTTTTTGGATAGTTTCCAAAGACAGTAAACTACTATCGTGCTCAGGCATGTATTTTTATAATGTATTTAATATTATTCTAAAATGATGTAATATCCATGTATGTTAAGCTTGGGTTTCTATAGTTGGTATCAAAGAAAAGGTTTATTCAAAAATTAGAAACTAGGAATAGAAACATTCAGTGAGATCCCATGGTATATTTTAAAGTATATGCCTATGGATGTATTTAAAGATAAGTATATCAATGAGTCAACATTTAGGAAAATGTATTGGAATTTTGGTAATGGATATAGCGAGTGGTTTCCTAGAAATACATACTTGTTTGGATACTACAAGGGGATGTTAATTTGGTACAAATGTACCTAGGGGTAACAACTTCGAAATGATGTCCCAGGCTTAACTCAGGGTAATCTCATACATGACAACAGGCCTTGCTGTACACCTAGTTTGACACTCCTGGGGGATATGCTTTCAGAAATCAAAAACTCGTTATGAACAATCATTAATAATATAAATAGAAGATAAATATGAATAACCTACGAAAAAAAATTAGTTTTTATTTATTAAATAAGTATGATCCATGATTTAGGAACCCTAAAAGAAATTTTTCATGATTACATGGTATCCTAACATGATAAATGTTTTTTACACAACGATTTCTAGTTTTAGTCAATGGAGAGACCATGAAGGAGAATGGTTAAAATTTATTGTTTTAGATGTGTAATTTATGGGAATTATGAGAATATATTTCCCATGTGGTAATAACATAAGGAGAACCAGAAAGGTGATATGAGTATTGGTTACACTACTGAATACAATGAGACTGAAAACGACATGTAGAATTCATGCGATGTTATTATAGTATTTTTATATATTATACATAAGAATCTTGATTAGATTAAGGATGATGAATCTTAAGAATGATTCATATTTCATATTCTAGGAATGTGGTATTAAGGAATAAGTTAATGAATATTGAGTAATGGTTTGAGAATAATGTTTGATTAATGAAGTATTTATATTTTTTAATTCAATGATTATCTTATATGAATCATGAAATATATATTTATTTTCTGTATAGTATTTTATTAAGTATTGAAAATGAAATGTTGAACGATGATAAAGACATTGAAATGTTATTTCATAGAAAGGTGATATTTTGATTAGGGGAAGGAAGACCTTAATTAATGCTTAACACTAAGATAATGATGTTTGGATAAAGATATGATAGATATTATTTAGTATATTTGATGGTATGAATAACCCTGGAAAAGATTATTTACAATGTTTTCTATATGATTAGGGATGATGTTTACAACTACTTGGATTTACAGAATACATCTGGTAGTCATTGAAAAAATGAATAAATCATGTTTTCTGAAATCATTTATAGAAATTAATGTTCTTAACATGTTCCAAGGGAATATTTGATAAGGTTATTCACATGTTCGGAATGGGAAAACCAAGTGGTTCATTGTGATATATGGGGAATTAATGTTAAGATGATTTCATGACATTCTTTCCAATGATTTGGATCTTCATCTTTCATAAGGATTTTAAGGTTAACCATATATAGAATGATTAAGTAAAACTTTAGGTGAAGTCTATAAAATTAAATTATTATCTTTATATATGAGGATTTATGCATATTGGATAGCCTATTAAAAGAATATTTTGTTGATGATAATTTCTGAAATATGGGATGACATTTCATGGATCTGATGATCTATTAGTACTTTAGGAATGAGAAAGTCGGATTCCTTTTGAGAGAAAGAGGTTTAGTGGACCAATGACCAACAAAGGGATATTTTATCCTAATATCATGCAATTATATATTTTCGTGAAATGTTTTCAACTTTAGGAAAAAGGATCTTGAAATCAATAATTTTTTCCTAGTACAATCATTTTGGATTAATGTGAAGGTCCCTTTGGTCATTATAGATTTATGGATTTATGACTGTTAAATTTTGTAACATCCCAGTTCTGGAAGGCACCAAGTGGAGCCTCGTACCTGGTTGATCACATGGCCTCAAGCACATTTCCCCAAATACCAGAGGCTTCCGACTAGCAGTGAGGGACTTGGGTGTGATAGTGGGGAAACTATGACCTCATTGGAAGAGTAAACAATAGAATATAAACAAAAGCAATAGCAGACGCACTAAGCATCCTTACAAGAGTAAAGAACGGAAGACTAAAAGTGTAAACAAATGGAGCACATATATAAATGATCCATGATACATAAGTCTTGGAAATAATCCAAACAAGTCACAATTCTAGAATACAACAGTTCTAAACCAAAGTGCAAAAGAAATAAGATAAACTCCGTAGCATCGCAAGCCATAGCTTGGTCCCATGCTCTCCAGCTCCATAGAAAGTCAAGTACCAGAAGTAGAAGGGAACTATCCTTTGTCTATACCTGCAAAAATATAATATTTTTGGGCCCAAAATCATGTCCCAAATAGGGTACAAGACTAAATCCTAGTAGGCAACCACCTCGAGATCTATACCTAATAGTTAGTGAATATATGGCGGGTAAAAGTATAGAAAAATATTAATCAGGAAATTACTCAACAATAAACAATACAGAGTTTTAGAATTTAAGTCACAATATGTATGCAACTAAATAAGAAAGTAGAAACAACAGGTAACCCTCTGGGTAGTTCTCACAGCCTAACCCCTCTGGTTCAACCAACAAGTACTAGTAACCCTCTGGGAGGCACACACAGTCTCACCCCTCTAGTTCAGCTAATGTATAGACTCTCGGGGGAAGCACTCACCATTAATTCCCCCTATAGTCTCCTATCGCACTAAAGGCACTCTGGGGAAGCACTGAACATCTATTCCCCCTACGACCTGCATCAAGGAACTACATACACTCTAAGGAAGCACTCAACGTCAAGTCCCCATGTAGTCTCGCATCGTAAAATTATAAGGACACTTTGGAGAAGCCAAAACATCCATTCTCCCCGTGGTCTACTACACTAGGTTCTCATGGACCTTTGTAATTTAAACATGTATAGCATGAATATTGCCCCAAGTAAACCTCAAGAACTACTTGGCTAGCATTCTAAGGCATATCATCATAATAGAACAATAGTCACACTATCCTACAAACTTGGCATGGAAACTGGAAATATCATACTAGAAAAAACTATACCAAATGGTCATAAATAGGAAAAAAATGCATGGGAAATACATCAAAATCACAAAAAAATTACCCTATTCACAAACAATAACCTCTACTCAGTCATACAAGTAAAGCAGTTAAACAATAGGGATAAACGGTAAACACACAATACCCCATTCAAGGGTATTGGTGGAATTTGCACAAAATACTCAAAGACATTCAATATAAAGGCACCAAACACCTACCTCGGAGTTAGGAGATCAATATACATGAAACAAAACTCTTGAATCTTCTTAGAACATCGTAGATATATGAAAACGTATAAAATGTTCAACCCACAATAACTTAGAAAAGAGGAGGAATTGGGAAATGATGCTCTGGGAGAATGAAGAACTCACTGCTGCGACTCCAACACAATCACTGGTGTACAAATCGGAGGATGGACAGAGGCTTAGGGTCTCGTCAAAGATCCATGGCTGCTTAGAGCTCTCGGATGAATGAGAACTAAAAGAAGTGCGTTCTACCCATCAGATGTGACCCCAGTTCATTAAATGTATAAAAAAAAGTACACGGCGTGTACTTTTGAAGTACATGGTGTGTAAATACTATTTCTGTACTCCTCTTTAAACGGCCTCCAAAAACCCCCACATAGTCATGTGCATGGCTGCTACATGGTCAGCACCCAGCTGCCTATGGAAAAGAAGTACACGGCGTGTACTCATAAAGTACATGGCGTGTACTTTGAAAATTTCCTGAATTTCCTCATTTTCCCAAAAATGGCCAAAAAGTGAAAAAATACCTGAAAAGAAGATCCAGGTTCCTACAAACTTCCCCCCTTAAAGAAATTCATCCCCAAATTTCCCTAGAATGCCGTAGAAGAAGAAAACCCGAACAACTCCAGCCACTGTTATCGTACATCGACCTCCCTCTCCCAAGTCTCGTCTTGCACCCGTCTTTGCTGACATAACACTTATACCAGAGGAATAGACCAGCCATAGAGAAAATTTATACTATGATCAATAATCTGGATAGGATGCTCCTTGAAATATGCATCCACCTCCAACTCAACTTCCTCGGGTTGGAAAGCATGAGACCGGTCTGAAAAGTAACGCTGGAGCTGAGAAACGTGGAAGATGTCGTGCATATCCCTGTATCTTTGAGGTAACTGCTACTGATAGGCAACCGGCCCCACTGTCTCCAACAACTCAAACAGCCCGACATACCTCAGTGAATTCTTACCCTGTCTCTTGATCCTCGGGTGCCCCAACCTCAGTGTGACACGTAGGAAAACATGATCCCCGACCTCAAAATCCAGAGGTCGTCTCCGCTGATCAGCATACGACTTCTGGTGAGACTGTGCAGTACCATCCCTTTCTGAATCAACTCTATCTTCTATGTGGTCTCCTAAACAAGACAAGGTCCCAGCAAAGCTACCTCTCCTGCCTCCAGCCAAAATATGGGTGATCAACATGGCCTACCGTTCAAAGCCTCATAAGGTGACATCAGAATAGTTTCCTGAAAACTATTGTTGTAGGAAAACTCCACAAGGGGTATATTCTTCTCCCAAGAACCTCCAAATTTCATGCATGCTCGGAGAATGTACTCAATCCCCTGAATCGTATGCTCGAACTGGCCATCAGTCTGGGGGTGGTGTGCTGTACTCAAAAGTACCTTTGTACCCAAAGCCTTCTGAGGAAACTTTTATACCAGAGAAGTAAAAAGCGCATCCCTATATAAAACAATGGAGTGTGGAACTCCATCCAGACATACAATCTCACAGATATATTTCCATCCCAGCTCATCAAAAATGAAGGTCTACTTGATCAGCAACATGTCAGAAACCTTCGTAATCCTATCAACGACAACCCATAGAGCATCATTCCCTCAAGGTGACCTTGGAAACCCTGTCAAAAAGTTTATCATGATGTCATTCCACTTCCACTCATGAGTGAGTAACTTTTATAAAATTCATACTAGTCATTGATGCTCCAACTTCACCTGATTACAAGTAGAACACCTCATTATGAAACTAAAAACATCTCTCTTCATACATGGCCACCAATACTGGTAGTGAAGATCATGATACATCTTAGTGATGACAGGATTAACTGAACAAAAAGCGGAATGAAAATCCCGCATCAGCTCCTCGTGTATATTTGCTGGCACCCATACACTTCCCTGGAAACACAAGATCTCATCCTCTCATACTATCCATCCAGGATGAGGGTCCTCTCCTGACACACCCTCCCGCAGGACTAGGCCTTCTGAGTCTGATTGCTGCCTCATCCGCACCCGATCAAGAAGGGTAGAGGTAACAACTACAAAAGATAGAAATGTCTGCCCCTTTCTGTCGTGCACCTCCAAATGTATCTTAGAGAATAGAGCCATAAGCTACCACTCACTGCTGGCCTCATGAACTGCATGTATCTGAGTCATCCTTCTCAATGCATCAGCCACAGTGTTGCCTTTCCCAGGCGTGTAGGCAAGATCAAAATCAAAGGACTGTAGGTACTCAACCATCCTCCACTGTCTCAAATTCAAATCACGCTGAGTGAAAATGTACTTGAGACTTTTTTGGTCAGTAAAAACCACAAAATGATCTCCCAGGAGATAATGTCTCCAACAATGTAAGGCATGAACAACAAATTCCAACTCTAGATCGTACGTGAGGTAGTTCCTCTCATGGGGCCTCAACTACTGAGACCCGTACGCAACGACTCCATCTCCCTGGATAAGCACAACCTGCAACCCGATACCTAAAGCATCATAGTAAACAATATAGATTTTTCTTGGCTCTGGAAGGAGTAGTATTAGTGTTGATGTCAAACTCTCTTTCAGCTCCTGAATGGCTGACTCACATGAATCTGACCATAAGAACTTCTCACCCTTCTTAGTCGGACCCGTCAGCGGTGCTGCTAAGCGTGAAAAGTCTCGTATGAAACGTCTATAGCATGCAACCATCCCTATAGAAATCCTCACCTCAAAGAAGTTTTTCGGCTGCTCCCAGGAAACTACAGCTCTCACTTTCTTTGAGCCTACTAATACTCCTATCTCTGAAATAACATGACCCAAGAAGTGAATCAAGTCCATCTATAGTGGAACTTTGAGAGCATAAAATATAATTTATGCTCCCTCAGTGTACTCAAAACTATCTCATGATGTGTGGCATGGTCGTGTCGAGTGTGAGAGTACACCAGGATATCATCCATGAAGAACACTACGAAAGAATCAAAGTATGGATGGAACACTCGGTTCATCAGTTCCATGAAAACTGCGGGAGCATTCGTGAGACCAAATGACATATCTAAGTACTCTAATAGACCATAACTTACCCTGAATGCTGTAAGAGGTATATCTGATGGTCTAACGTGAAACTGATGATAACCAGAGCTCAATTCAATCTTCGAGAATACCTGGGCTCCTCAAAGCTGATCAAAGAGATCATAAATCCTCAGTAACAGATATCAGTTCTTGAACGTCAACTGGGTCAGCTTCCGATAATCCACGCAAAGTGTATGGGTACCATCTTCATTCTTCACAAATAGGACAGGTGAACCCCAAGGATATGTACTGGGTCAGTTGAAACCCTTTGCCTGCAACTTGTCCAACTGGTTCTTGAGCTCCTATAACTCAGGTGTAGCTGTCCTATAAGGAGGAATGGACACCGGTGCCGCTCCTGACATGAGCTCAATAGAAAAGTCTACCTCACGCTCTGGAGGAAAACCTAAAAAGTCATTTGGAAAGACATCCCTGAAATGATCCACCACTGGAGGAAAGTCTAACTGCGAAGTCCCTCGGTCATCCAGATATATACTGACAATCTAGGCTATAACTCCTCCAAGCCCATGATGCTCGGGTCCTGCTCTGCTCGCCTGGACATCTCACTCACCCCTATGAAGAAAAGATCCACCCTCGGGTGATATGAAACTCACCCTGCGGCGATAACAGTCGAAGACTGCATGGAAGGGAACTAACCAGTCCATCCTATGAATGTAATCATAGCCTTTCATCTCTAGGATATAGAGGTCCCATATAAAGTGACACCCAGTAACCTCTAGAGAGCACTCCTTGCACTGACGTACACTAGTCTTCCTATTCCCCAACGGTGTGTCTAGCATCAAGATGTCGGCATAGGAAAAGATATAGAGTCCATGGCTATCCACAACACCAAAATATATAAAACTATGGGAATAACCTATATTGAAAGGAGCAGAAGAAAAACATAGGCTTCTAAGATCATACCTCGAGTAGTAGATGGTCCGAGATCCTGCTCCTGTTGGGTCTACTCCACTACAAAAGTCTGACCTCTACCACGACCCTGTGACCATGCCTGACTGCTCTGAGCTGATCCTCTATACTGTCGCTAATACAATAACGACTGACCACAATGTCCTCGACCTCCACCATGGCCCGAATGGCCAGAAGAACTCTAGTTCCCAGACTGGAGTGAAACCGGTGGTGATACTCCTAAACGTGGAGTCATGGATGAACCCCTTTCACCAACTGATGGTGAGAAAACCTGAAAAAAAACTCTGAAGGTGACCCATCTTTCCATAAGATCAGCACTCCATCGGGTCTCACTGGTATTGCGGCCTTCTATGCCCAACCCTTCCACACTGGTAGCATACCACCTGTCTACCTAAAGATGTGTCTCGCCTCCTCGGATCACCACGTGAAGATTCCCTACATCTCTTCTTTTTGTTAGTGGGAAAAGTACTAACTCTGTAAGCATAACCGCCTGGGCTCTCAGCTCCGGAATCTCTCAGATTACGCTCCACAATCAGCACCTGGTTAACGATGGAAGCGATGGATGTCAACCTGATGATATTCACCTCCGAGCGGATCTTCCATCTGAGACCATCCTCAAACTTCCTTGCCATGAACAACCCATCTCCGCCCTGGAGGGGTGTGAAATTATGAATCTCGGTGAAACGAGAGGAATACTCCACAACCGAAACATTACCCTGCTCCAGACTCATGAACACCCAGGCTCGATTGGCCCTTAAGGTCTCGAGATAGAAGTAGTCATAGAAGACATGCTGAAACTCTTCCCATGCCATAACCAGCTGATGACCCACCTATGAGATCACGTCACACCACATCTAGGTGAGGTCGTGTAACATGTAGGTAGTGATATTGACCAGCCTTTCTGGAGGTATCTCCAAATGCTCAAATATAGTCAGCATGGATTCTAGCCACGACTCTGTAGCCTGAGGTCCTCCTTCCCCGAAGAATGTGGGAGGATGCTGCTGCTGGAAAACCTGTGTGAATCTTTCCATAGATGAGGAAGGATGTGGTGCTCCCTGGAATGTATGCTCTATCCTAAAAAAGCCTCCCCTAAACTGTGCATCAGCACCTGTAACTAGTATCACTGCTGGTGCCAAGGCTGTCAAAACAGGAGGATCTACAGGAAGTCCCTGATCAGCCATATCTGACGTTTGATCACTACCCTACAGCTGGTGGACAACCGGAGGATGTCTCGGTGGCATGACTCTACAAGGTAAAATGCACACCTTAGATTCAATATTATCAATGACTGAAAACCAAGATGAAAATAAAATAATAGAAGAAGGAAGGTATTCATGTTTTTCAAAACATGACTACACGACGTGTACATTTCCTACACGGTGTGTTCTCTTAAGTCATTCACATGGGCATGTATTTCTGTTTCAGCAGGTCGTGTAACACCCCAAACACACGACTTGCTATCCAAACACATGGAGTGTACGTAAATCTTCTTCCCTTCCCAAGTCCTTCTACGCGGTTAAGCCACATGGCTCTCTTAGGACAAGACTACACAACATGTTCAAGGTGGACATGACGTGTACTCGACAAGCTTCACTGGCCCGTGTTGTTAGTGATACAACCTGTGTACAAAGGTTAAACTATATGGTGTGTTCCAGATGAACAAGAAAAGTACTAAGAAGGTCCAACCGACCCATGTTGTTAGCTACACGGCTGACACTACACGACGTGGTCCAAACTAACATGACGTGTACAGGAAAAGATAACACCGACCCATGTTTTTCGTGACATGGCTGGGTACCTGGGTCGGACTACATGGAATGCCGAACTATTACACGGTGTTTTCAGAAATGAAAATCCCTATACCATGTCTCTACCTAGAGGACCTATGACACAGTTAGAGACTACACGGCGTGTACATAAAGTACACGGCGTTTAGGTAATAAAATCTGTTTCTTCTCAAATAGAAGAACACATGACATGTTGTCAAAACTACACGGTGTGTATTCTAAGTTATTCTAGATAGTAAGCCTCAGAAACTACTTTAGAGCCTAGAAAAACACTGAAACACACATTGAAGGTTCCAAATACCGATTTGTGAGGGCCCATACTACCCGTGAATCAATGTTTGGCATATTTTACAAGTTATAAAAACACAAACAAACAATGATCCACAAAATTCTAGTCCATGAGGGCCCATAAAACCTTAATAACCAAAGGTTGGAATTCATCCAAACAAAACATATCTAGATAATACATTACAAACAAAGCTCTAATTGGAAGCAAAGATTCTACTATAGCATCTACCACAACAACATGAAATTGCTAACACATCCTAGATGACTTGGAAAGAATGTATGGCATGTGATTTCTAAAAAGTTATTATATGATGCATGAGATGGAATACCCTCATCTCATCGGGTTACGATAGAAATAAACCTCAATAATAACAACGATAACAGTACAATGCATGTGAATCGACCAATAGTGAAATCAAATCAACTGTAAAATATTAAACCAGTAAAATTTCAATAACAGGGTAGTATGGATTTTCCCTGTACACAGGTTAGCTACTCCCAGGCATGACTTATTACCAAGTACCTATTCAATCCTATCCTTGTCTATAGGCTCCACATAGTAAGTCAAGAGAAAAAACCCCTCTGATACCAATTTGTAACGTCCCAGTACCGGAAGCCACCTAGAGGCGCCCCGTACCCAGTTGGTCACATGGTCTCAAGCACATTTACCCACACGCCAGAGGCTTCCGACTAGAAACAGGGGCCTTGGGTGTGATAGTGGAGAAACTATTCACTCATTGGCCGAGTACACAGTAGAAGAGAAACAAATTCAATAGCGGAAGTAGTAAACATCCATACAAGAGTAAAGAACGGAAGACTAAAAGTGTACACAAATGGAGCACAAATATAAATGATTCATGATACATAAGTATAGGAAATAATCCAAACAAGTCACAATGCTGGAATACAACAGTGCTAAACCAACGTGAAAAAGAAAGCAGATAAACTCTCAGCATCGCAAGCCATAGCTTGGTCCCATGCTCTCCAGCTCCATAGCAAGTCAAGTACCTGAAGTAGAAGGGTTATTGGCCTTGTCTATACTTGCAAAAATATTATCTGTTTTGGCCAAAAATCATGGACCAAATAGGGCGTGATAGTAATTCCGAGTAGGCTACCACCACGAGACCTATGCCTAATAGTCAGTGAATATATGGCGGGTAAAAGTACAGAAAAATAGTAAGCAGGAAATTACTCAATAGTAAACAATCCAATGTTTCAAGCATTTAAGTCACAACAGGTAAGAAACTAAATAAGCAAGTAGAAACAATAGGTTACCCTCTGGGTAGTTCTCACAGAATAACCCCTCTGGTTCAACTAACAAGTACTAGAAACCCTCTAGGAGGAACACACAATCTCACCCCTCTGGTTCAGCTAAAGTATAGACTCTCTTTTGAAGGACTCACCGTCAATTCCCCCTATATTCTCGTGTCATACTAAATGCGCTCTAGGGAAGCACTCGATGTCTATTCCCCATGTGGCCCACGTTGAGGAATTACATACACTTTGAGGAAGAATTCAACTCCAATTCCCCCTATGGTCTCACATTTTAAAATTATAAAGACACTCTGGAGAAGCCCTTACATCCATTCTCCCTGTGGTCTAGTACACTTGGTTCTCACGACCCGGTGTAAGTCAAACATGTATAATGTGTGTATCACCCCAAGTAAACCTCAAGAAATACTTGGATAGAATTCTAAGGAATATTAGCGTAATAGAACAACAGTCACACGATCCTACAAACTAGGCATTGAAACTGGAAATAGCCTAGCAGGAAAAACTAGACCAAACGATCATAAACAGGAAAAACATGCATGGGAAATACATCCAAATCATAAAAAAAATACCATATTCACAAACAATAACCCGTACTCAGGCATACAAGCAAAGAATTCAAACAATAGGGCTAAACGGTAAACTCGCAATACCCCGTTTAGGGGTATTGGTGGAATTCACACAAAATACTCAAACACTTTCAATAGAAAGCCACAAACCACATACCTTGAGGTTAGGAGATCAATATACATGAACCACAATGCTTGAATCTCTTTACAATATCATAGATCTATTAAAATTTATAAAATGTTCAACCTAAGAAAACATAGAAAAGAGGAAGAATTGGGAAATGATTCTCTGGGAGAAGGAAGAAATCAATACTACGATTCCAATGCAATAACTGTTATACGAAACAGAGGACGAACGAAGGTTTAGGGGATCGTCGATGATTCGTGGATGCTTGATGCTTTTAGACGAATGTGACTTAAAAGAAGTGTGTTCTGTCCGTCAGATGCGACCCCTGTGCATTAAAAAAAAGAAAGTACATGACATGTACTGTTGAAGTACACGATGTGTCCTTACTGCTTCCGTACTCCACTTTAAGCAGCCTTCAAACACCCCCACTCGGCCGTGTTCCTAGCCTCCATACGGCCAGCA
Organism: Viscum album; assembly: GCA_963277665.1. Taxonomy (NCBI): domain Eukaryota; kingdom Viridiplantae; phylum Streptophyta; class Magnoliopsida; order Santalales; family Viscaceae; genus Viscum; species Viscum album. Next base: position 507,597,753 of record OY728141.1, on the reverse strand, counting down.
CCCAGCTTCCTATGGCAAAGAATTACACAAAATGTTCTCATAAATTACATGACGTGTACTTTGAAAATTTCTAGAATTTCCTCTTTTTCCCAAAAACGACCAGAAAAGGAAAAACATACCTGAAAAGAAGATCTAGGTTCTTACAAATTTATCCAGACCTTGTTCTATATCACTCTCTATTAGATTATGATGGTAATATTTCTCTTCAATGTCAATGTTTTCACTTCCCACCTATGTTCGTATATGTGGGAATCACATTATGAGTTACTTTGGGTAATTGTAATTGCTCCAACATTCCCCTTTTAATGGAAGTGTTAGTATTCGTTTTTATGATGTGGGTTTCTATTAATGAAAATTTTTGGTATTAAACCATAGATAACCTATATGAATATATAGGGTGAAATTCCTTTTAATGGGGGTAGAATGCAACACCTCAATATTTTGTGAATTATTATCTCTAAATTAATTTAATATTTTTGATATTTTTCATTTCATGGAACAATGAAAATAGTTTATTTTATATTAAAGAACTATGCTTGGATTATTTTGACTACAAAAAACATATATTCTTTCTATTGTCCACATGGAACACTGTGGTTAGAATTCATTATATGCAATAATGACTTTCCTCAATGGCTTGCACAACATACATGAATGAGGTTTACCTAATAATAATATATTATGATTAGATATAAAATAGATGTTAAATTAAATGTAATTAATAGTAATAACATATTTATATAAAATATGTGGTCTATAGAAATATAATATTATTTTATATGTTACCAATTAATATAAATGAAAATATAAGAAACAATTGAATAAAACGTGTATTTTTTTAATTTTTATGCTCTTAAAGGTGTTTTTTCTTAATAATTTGAATAAATTAAAATTTTTAAGTTATATTATTTCAATAAATATGTTATATATTCAATAAAATAAGTTATATATTCAACCAATATTTTTTATAGTCATAAGATAAAAAAAACCTATTATTATTCTTAAAACCCTATATTTTTACGGTAGTTTTACCACCTTTTAATGGGGAATGCATTTTAAATCAAATTTTTGTAACTTTTATAGATTTATATTGTAAAAATAAACATAATATTTCTAACAGAAAAATTAAATTTAGTTTAGGATAATATTTTTATTTTTCTGTAAGTTTTAAATTTTTGTTGAATTGTTAAAAATATGAGTTTTATATTCAAAACTTTTTATTCATATAATTTATTTATGGACATAAATTATATTATATATTGGTATAAATGTTTAATTATAACATATTTTTATCAATTAATCCAATTTAGGTCCTTGAAATAAATTTCACTTTGAAATTTGGTATAAAAATGAACCGAAATTTTGGACGTTTTTTACTTTAAAAACCCTCTGTGTCATCCTCTCAGTGGGATTAATTATAAATTAATTTCTTTCACTTGTATAATTAGAATTAAGGATAATGGATTCCATACATTGAATAAGAATAATATATAATGTCTAATAAGATCAAATTTATTTTTGACCAAAAATATTAGTGAATCTGTTTAAAATTAATTACAATGGTTAAGATAAAAATTTGGTAAAAAAAGTACTAAACCTTGACTTTAAGACCCAAAACGAAGTATAAACTTATAAAAAACCTTTTTAATGGACATTTTTCTTATATTAAACTAAATATATTCATTTTTTATGTGTTTATGAGTTATTTTAGGTAAAAACGTGGGTACACCTAACATGTTTTAAAAAATACCAAGTATATCCTTTCCCTTCCCTATAAAATGCCACCAACTATCCCTATTTTTCAAAAATCTAAAACAAAATAGGTTCATCCAAGATCTTCCCAATATAATTCCCAACATCCCTCCCTTCCCCGTTGAATCATCCTTTTGGTCATAAATCAATCCAATGAAGCCTTTTGGGACAAACAAATAGAGTTACCTGATTAAGAGGTAACGTCTTCTCTCAAGATCCATTATTTTATTTTCATTCTCCGCCACCTGCACTCTCTTTATTAGATGAATATATAAAAAATAAAATATATTAAATATAATATGAAATTTTTATTCTATGGTTTTGTCATACTGTTAGAAAAAAATCTATCTATTGGGTAACAAACACACTGTTTATTTTTACAGTAAACTACCACCTCACTAAACGATGATTTTTTAATTTTTTCATTTAAAAAATCTCATGGTTAAAATTATGATGGAAAAATTATTTATATTTTTCATGTATTATATTTATTACTTATTTAATATTATTTATCATTTTTAAAACACATAACTTTTAACATTCTATTTGGTGTAAATAAGAAAATTTCATTTGAGGATGTGTGGACTACCACCCCTTCAAAGCGATGTGATTCATTCACACACTACATGATATGTATTAAAGATGGACTTAGTGAAGTTATAATATATATAATATAATTATTATAGTGTAAAAATTGTAAATATACATATATAGTTACTTTTCTATCATTTTTTTTCTTTCCATTAATATGATAATAAAAACAGAAACAACATTCATGCGTATGTACGACTTAGAGTCTTAATGAATGACATATTAAATTTCATACCAATATATTTTATAGATTATTATAATAAAAATATAAGGCGTATAAATTATATTTATATCAATGTTTATATTCTAGAAATGACCATACATGTATAAGTACCAAATATATAACAAATTAAGACACATATGAAAAACAAAGCGAATATTACCCAAAGTCAAACCTTAACATAAGATTGTTAAAAAGAGGGTAACATAAGGTCATAATAAAACAATACATGGTATTAGATACAATAATATTATTATATAAAATATGTATACTTCAATTATATTTCTTATACATGAATCTTGTACGAGTACGAAGAGAGTCAATACACAAGGTAAGGGAATTTCACCTCACTTTTTATTTCTTGGAGATACATGCTTTTCTCACCACCCATTACTTTAGTGTGATGTGTATAATTCCCAGGAACATATTCTATGATTTTTATAATTAAATTTACGGGTGTCTAAATATCCTTTTTATGATATTAATTTCATAAGATTTCAGTTTTAAAAGTTACCAAATCAATAAAGTAATTTTGTCTCAATTTTCATTCCCGGAGACACATGACATGTTATGGACCTATATTTTTCCATGAGGCATATATATTAACTTTCAAATGTTATATCATGAAATTCATTACTTTCACAATTTTTTAATATGCATTTAATTCCATTTTATTACATGGGGAGTAAGGTTAAAATTTTCAATGTGGTAAGTGTTTATTGAAACAATGTCACCGCCTTTCAAGATTATTTATGTTTATGCTTCCTTTGATGGAATATTATGATCCATATCTTAATAAATCTGATGAATTTTATTCTACTCTATTTATTCATGATATATTCATGTATTGGTTTAATGTTTCCACTCTTTTTTACATAAGATAGTTAAGAAAGTGTTATTAATAAAGCCCAACTTTACCCTCTCTTCATTCAAAAATTGGTGTTCCTTTAAAACCATGTTTTCTAAAAAGGGTTTCGAAAAATATTATACTAATATATTATTATAATTAAAATATATTTTTTCATTTTTTTATATGATTTCAAAGTAATATTCTTTTCGCTTTCCAAATGAGGAATTATTCTATCCATTTTACAATGAAAAATGAATGTTCTTTTTACAAAGATATGTACTGATTTACCCACAATAAATTCCTTAAATATTTCACTTTAGGTTTAAAAATATATTTTTTAAGATTTTTTTAAAAATAGATTTTAAAATAAATGGTTTTCACAAGGTTTTAAATAATCATTAGTATGTTTTGAAGGAAAATTCTTTTCAAATTTGTTTTCAAGATCCTTTAATATGTTTTCATGGAAAATTGTTATCAAAAATGTATTCATTATACATGTTTACGTTTTCATGGAATTTTTTAAAAAACAGTTTTCAGATCATTTTATATGATTTGAAGGAATATAGGTTCAAATTATTTTCAGGCTCCTTCTATATGATTTAATGGAAAATGATTTTCATGTAATTTTCAATATCTCCTTATATGTCTTCTATGAAAAAGTTTTCCGAATTGTTTACAATGATTTATTTATAAGATTTCATGTTTATTTTCATGAAAATGGTTTTAAAAAGGTGTTTATGTTTTAAAGAGCCTTTTTCATATAATAAATGATATTTTACTAATGAAAATTTTCAAAATAACAATCCATGTTATTTTCTATTTAAGATGACATCTATTGATGTTACACATTACCTTCTAAGAAATGATCCAATGTTTACATTCATATTTCTTCTTGAATGGTTTATGTTTTGATGGAAATATAATTATGAATCTCATTTCTATTATAAAAGTTATATGATTTTGAATCCTATTTCTTTTCATGGGTTTTTATTTTGATTAAATGATTATGAAACCTATCTTTTTCATAGATTAATATTTGATTACAAGTTTATGAAAACCATTTAATTTCATGGGTTATGATATGATTTTTTTTGATTTTTTGTCACATGTATGTATGATGTCATTATGAGTTTGGTGGGACCTATATCTCCCTCAAATTCATTTGGTAATGATAAATCTTTTAGGTGATTAAAGGGTACACAAGATAAAATCCCAAACCCAAAACAACATGGTACTCATGTCATGACCAAAACATGAGGGTACATAGAATCACATACTAAGCATCAAACAAGATGATACAAGAGAGGACATCCCAAGACTAAAACAAGAGGGTAATCAGATTGAAATCCCATAACCAAAACAAGAGGTTACAATGTAAGACATACCAAGGCCGAAATAAGAGGGGACACATGAGGGAATTCCAAGCCCAAAGCAGGTAGATGGGGGATTAACACTATCATAAAAAGTTAATAAGTCCTTGGTAGGCCACGTTGACATCAAATATTTATATGCTTATGTGTCTACCATAATTCCATGTTTTATTATGATGTTATGATTTCATGAATTATGCTGTTAATTAACTTATGATATGTGTCCTATGAACTATCAATCTTTATTATGATCTCTAATATGCTGGGTTTGATATTCGAATGTTATGTTCATCTTCCAACCAATTTTTTCATGTTATGCTAACACTTTTTTGATATTTACCCATACAGAGAATCTGAGATCACCCATTCTTATGTTTCCTTTCCCCAGGTTATAAATAATGGTATTAGGATTATGTAATAAATGCGGAGATATTTATGGGATATGATGAGGATATTTTACTAGGATAGAAGGTTTTGTTCTATGTTTCTAAATACACTAGACTATTACATTCCTTATGAATTAATTTTTGTAATACACTGTATATTTATCTAAAATTACTTAATATCCATGTTTGTTAAGACTGAGTCTCTATAAGTTGGTTACTAAATTCCACTTATAAAATTTTTGCATGGAAATCAATTTTTATTTTACGTATCATGTAGACATGTATTCCCCGCATAACAGAATATTAATTAGAATATGTCTCCCCATCCATGAATGGACATATAAATCAGGTTGGAAGAGAAGATCATTGACATAGACAAGGACATCCTAGATTATTCCCTTAAAAAATGAAGTGATTAGATTGGATAACTGGATGAACACACTGGTTGGGTGAAAGAGACATAGACCAACGTTGGATATGATGGATTTTGGCATGAAATTTATTAGGACTCCAAGGTTTGTGAGTAAATTATCAAAGTTGGAACTCTCTATTTGACATGGAATTGTAATAATCCATGGATATTTTCTTATCATGGTAATATTATATTGGATTAAGTCATTTTCAATTGTTCTATGTTGTCTCTTATAGTTCAAGAATTCATTAAGAAACATTTCATACGAAGGGATTTGTTTTATGGAAACTAAGAAGGGAATTTTGATTTCAACACATCTAAACATGTATAGAATTTAGGAATCATGCTTATAGAATTATTATTATTATATATTCACTAGGGAAAACAAATTCGATTCCATGGAGGAATGGAAGGAGGTGAGGGAGTGGCTTTAGGTTCATTTTCATTCATTTTTCAATTTTATTTTTCCAGATCAGTTTTAAAAAGGGATTTTTTGGATTCATATTGTTGTAAAATAATTTTAAATCTAGATCAATGTGTAATTTCACTTAAATTACACTTGGGGTTTAGATTCGGTTGAGCTAGGAGTTGTGATGTATTGGTTTTTTTTGCTAACACAGGTGGGAAAAATGTTTACCAATTTTGTTTTTAATGTTTTTGAGTCTATAACGAGTCAATGTGTAATATTTTTCCATAAAAATTTCCTATGACAACTTAGATGAAGAGGAATGTTACACATTCAGATTTACATACAAAGGGATTTGTTTTATGGAAACTAAGAAGGGAATTTTGATTTCAACACATCTAAACATGTATATAATTTAGTAATCATGCTAATAAAATTATTATTATTATATATTCACTGGGGAAAACAAATTGGGATCCATAGAGGAATGGAAGGAGGTGAGGGAGTGGCTTTAGGTTCATTTTCATTCTTTTTTCAATTTTATTTTTCCAGATCAGTTTTAAAAAGGGATTTTTTGGATTCATCTTGTGGTAAAATAATTTTCAATCTAGATCAATGTGTAATTTCACTTAAATTACACTTGGGGTTTAGAATCAGTTGATCTATGAGTTGGGATGTATTAGATTGTTTTTGCTAACTTAGGTAGGATACATGTTTACCAATTTTGTTTTTAATATTTTTGAGTCTATAACGAGTCAATGTGTAATATTCTTCCATAAAATTTTTTTATGAAAACTTAGAGGAAGAGGAATGTTACACATTCAGATTTACATGATTTGGGTTTTTGGGAATGTTGTTTTACTAGTTTTTGTATTGGGAAGGATTGTTAAAGTCGTATAATATTGGAGGAGTAGGAGGAGGATTTATCCTTTGACATTGAGGAACAAAAGGATATGATTGTTCGAAGTTATCCCCACCTTGAACATATTGATTGTGGTTTATATTTCTATAAAGGAATTGAGTGGGATGAGATATGGTATTATTATACCTCAAACCTAGGTTATATGTTGAAGAGAATGGATTAGAGTGGGGTTGGATGATGTTTCTAATGAACTGACTTAATTGTTTAGGGATGGTGTTTCATGAAAAATGATCTACGTTGATCTCCATTGTAACATAAGTATATGATGGATAATATTTTCATTGTAGATATGTGTTATATGGATGCATTTGTGAGATGAAAATTCCATTTTTTTAGGTACATGGAATCGAGATTGTGGAGAAGACGAGGATGGGTTTTGAAAGCCACCCCTACTTGGTGTACAAGACATATATGTTAACTCATCCACTCAGTCATATTTGTCAGATATATGGATTTATTATGTTAGAATTTATAGACTTGGTAATGTTTTCAAGTAGGGAATTGGTGGATATTTTCATTGATTATTATTGTGAAATCTTGCGCAACTATAGTTGTTTTGTCAAAAAGGCAATAATACTTGCGATATCCATTAGTGTTTACTCCATGGTGAATAAACCATAATATAATTATCGTATCCTGGGTTGTCATGTATTTGGTGGTTTTGGGATGTTCTAAAAATATTTTTTAACATATTCTATTACTCATGGAGCGATTCAATAGGGAATTGATGGAAAAAACAAGTTTTCTTTTGGATAGATGCAGTTCGAGAAGTAGGGAATAATTCTTCTAAAAGGGATGCTTCATGTAATTCCTTACATTCATGGAACAAGGAGATAGGTAGTAGAGATATGATTTGGAAGAGTGGGATATGGATAAAGGGAATCTTTAATGTTTAATTTTTCTTTTAAACACCCTTGACACATTAAATTAGAGTACACAACTTGGAACTCTTTGAGGAAAAGATGAGGATATTCATCGGATAGCCTAAGGAAATAATAAAAAATATGAATCAAACTTTATTTGAGATTAAAATCAGCATGAATGAATATATATTTAATACCAATGGGTTGTTAATTTATAAAATGGGTAGAGAGTTCATTAACGATTTTTTCATACGATTGTCCACATTTGGTTCCATCGGATTGGTAATGAATGGTTTATTATTGATATAGTCTTCCCTAATTTTGTTCTTAGTTCAAAAAATTGATCCCTTAAATTCTTGTTCAAAATAATTTTAGGGATTTTTTGGGAGGCCATGGGGAATTTAGAAAAAAATTTAAATGATGAAGAATGTGGGATTTTCTTTTTTTTTCAGTTTTTTTGAAATTTCATAATTTTTTGATATTTTTATAATAAGAAAAAACAACATAATACTCATCACACCATCCTAGGAAATGGATCCCTTTGAATAGATTAAAATTTTCCCATATTGGCCTTTCAATGGTTTAGTTCCCTTCTATAAATTTATAACAACACTATAGTCAAATCCTCACTGATGGTCCAATATTTTGTAGTCAATTAATTTTTTTTTTTCATTTGAGTGGGGAGGGGGGTTGTTTTTCGATATTTGAATTTTTTTTTGATTAATTAATTAAGATAATAAATTTAATAAATATTTTGTTTAATTCAATATTATGTGTTCATGATTATCATATCCTAATCTTTATAATACATTTTATTATATTTACACCAACTTCAAAAGATTAATTTGATTGGAATTCCAAATTGTTTTTGATCTAATTGAAATATTAACTAAGGTTATAATCTTTATTAATTATTTTTATATCAGTGTATTTGAGGTTCCATTAATCCATCGAATCCACATATTAAACTAATGATTTCATTAATTGATGATATTTTAAGTTTAAACATACATAATGTTAAAATATTGATGATTTAATGACTAAAAGATATAAATCACCCGACATCTAATAATTACATGTCACCCAAATGTGAAATTTACTCATCATATAAGATAGTTAATAATCAAGATTTTGATGGATATGGTTATGATTTAAAAAATAAAAAAAATATTGGATAAGATAAGAGTAGTGCATTGAAATAACACAAAACGTATGATATAGAGAGTTAAGCACACATTTAGATTTAACAAGTAGAAGGGGGAATATATTATAATATAATTGAATTTATCTCATAAAATTAATAAAAAATATAAAAAATTTCGATTAATAAAGGATTTCTGATAATGGAAACCATTCGTTACATGGAATTGTAATGAGAATAACTTACTCAATTACAATTGGAAACCAACAAAAACAAACCAGAAAAGAAAAGAAGATGATATGTTTCTCTGATTGAAGAAAGAGTGTAGAATGTCCTCATAGATATTTGTAAATCCCATGTTCTTGAAACATATCCTCAATAAGTGATAAAGTACTAACCCTTTACAAGGAAAATAGGGGATTGTATTTATATCCCAATGTTGTGGAATGCTTTCCTTCCAAAACTACCCCTCAAGTACGATTGACCATTTTACCATTATAAATTCAAGGTTTTATATATGTATATTGAATTTCTACTTTCCAAAATTATTTTCCATGGTATATTTGGATCCCATGTCTTTGGGATTTTATTAAACCATTTTTTTCTCTCATGTTTTATCTAGATCTATTCAAAGGTCACAATGTGAAGGGTTTTTAGTCTAGAAATATGCCCCCCAAATATGATCCATTTCATTAAAATTTTGGGATAATATATCATGAATCTCTCCTCAGAAAAATAAATCTAAATTGGATTTTTTTTATATTAGTAAATGTAAATAATTGTATGATTTTTCCAATCATGTATAGAATGTGGGCTAGATTTTAATGAATCAATTTGGCCACTAATTGGTTAATTTTGGATTTATGATTTTTATTGAAGATGTATATGGATATTATTGAAAATATTTTATAGTTTCATAAAATTTGGGATTTTATAATGAGATAAAAAATCCAATCAACACGGCTTGTCCAGTTTTATAGTCATATTCATTGGGACATTCTTTGTGGTCTATATGGCCCATAAAAAAATTATTTATCGTAGGAATCTCATATTTCTTTAAAATGAATCTATAGAATTGGAATTTATCATATTATTTTAAAAATAATTATCTTATTTGAAAATATGGGTCAATTATTTAAATACTCTTTAGCATTTATTGCTTTCCCTTGAGTTCCAAATTGTCCATGAAAAGTTAATTCATGAGAAATTTAAAAAAAATTGTATTTCACTCCCATGTAAACAAATTATTATATATTAATAATTATATACTATCCACATGTATGGATCATAAAAAATATAAAATTTTGATTCATGATTGAGTTTTTAAATGTTTTAGGAGTTTTATTTGGATGGGACATCAAAAATAACCAGATAATTATGATTGTAAGCATTCCAAGGTACTTATTCTTTAATAAAGTATATATGTTCTCTCGAAAGGTGATCATTTATTGGTTATTGGTTTGGAATTTCTATTTTTTATGTATTTTGTATCTTAAATAGGTTCTCTTCCACATGGTTGAAATTTCCATTCTTATTATTAATTTATAGGTTGTCCTCTTGTTTAATTATCTCTATTTAAAAAGCCTCAGTTTTACACATTTTTTCTTCATTATATATCAAAGTGGTTCATGATTATAAAAAACTATGACATTAGTTCCCAAGAAATTGAATAATTTTTTTTTCTAAAAAACAAGGACAATGAACTCATTTTCAGTTGTCTTGTATTTTAGTTGGGTATCATCTTGGTTTCTCGAGGCTTACGAATTTTCTTGATTTCTTCATTAAATTATCAAAGAATTATCTTACCAAAAATATTGGTTGAAAAAATCATTATTTTACTCAAAGGGTTTATCCATGTTGGGTGGCTACGTCACTATAAGTGTAATTAATAATATCTTTAATTTACCAAAATCCTCATTTTAGTCAGCATTGAAATCAAAGTCATTATCCTTTTAGAAGTAAGATAGAGTGAAATCTAAATCTCACATTCATCCATGAAAAAACATCCAAAAATTAATTTATGTTCAAGTAAGGATCTAACATGATTCACACATGTGGGGTAAGACAATGGAAGGATCACCTAAAATTTTGATTTGTCCAACATAATTCCTTTTGTTTAAAAAGACATGCTGAAATACTATTCTCTTTTACATATGAAATAGAACTTTTCAAAACCTTAAACCATTTTATTTTTCATTAGGTTTTTGAAACTTTTCATAGATTTATAAATAATAATTAAAACATATACCAAAGATAATGAAATAATATAAAACTATCTCCATACATTCATTAATGAGATATAAAAACATTCTTACCATACACTTCTAAAATATACATGGGAAATTTTATATCCCATTTGGTTTTCTATTTAAAATTTTCCAAATGTCCATGTAGATACATCCTTCTTTTTATCCTATAGATTAATGGGTAAATGAAAATAACCCCAAATACAATCTATGAATTAATAGTGAGTTACATCTGAAACCCATTATATAATTTGGTTAATAAAAGAGGTAAGGAAATTATATTTCATGGTGACTTGATCGACTTTCCAATAGTATGTAAAAAATATCCCTTTATTCTTAATTCTAAATAGAATTAAATCATTTTTCTCATTTTTCATAATGGTTAGTCTAGTTTTTATAGGAACTATGTGAATTGTGGTGACCTATTGAGATTCTATAATGGGGTAGATTATTACAGTCAATAAATGATTCTCAATCTCATTTTAACTCCCTCCATTAGGGAGGTATTTATCCTTCTTTGGGTATGCCAAATAGGTTTGTAAATTTCATCCTTTAGAAAATAGTTCATGAAGGTTTTCGATCTAATGAATAGAATGTAACATAGACTAAAATCTATTTCATTCACATTTTCTATTTAAATTTAAATAAAATTATGTTATTGGTTAGGGGGAATGTTTTTCAAAATGATCATTAGTATTTTATCTCCATTCATTATGTTTAAAAAATTAAATTATTGGGAAAATATTTAAGTTCCATATTTTGGGGTTGTTCTAGAGATGAAATCAAATTATGGATTCTCAATTTAATCGTTTTTACTTCCTAAAAATATAATTACACGTATTCAATATCATCATTAAATAGATAGTCAAATAAATAAAATTTTTAGAATATTTATCTTCCACTAAATTTGAAACATAATTTTAAAAAAAATAATTGTACACCTTTATCCATGATGGAGATTTCAATCATTAAATTTTTTCATGACGCTAAAAATTTAAGGAACATACCTAGGTCATCAAATTGTTTAGCCTGCTAAAATTGGAAAATATAATGAGTGAATTGTGAGTAGAATGATACTTTAGGGATTGAAATATGTTGAAATGGTCAATGTTGTCTCCAAATTCTATGGTGAGTTTTCATTCAAGTAGAGTATGAATTTATGGTTATATTCAAGATTTTTTTTCCTAAAGTGATGGGTGGCTGGAATGGAACTATATATTCTTAAAAGTAGAGAATTTAGATGTAAATAGGAAAATTTGGACTTGAAATAAAAATAACACAACATCTTGGAAAAATGTTGAAAACATAGTATATCTATTTTAAAGAAATTTAACAAATCTTGTGGGATTCAAGTATTCCATATCTAAAGATATTAATATAGAGAAAAACATAACCTTCATGGAAGCTTGTAAATCAAACAATAAATCAGAAAATTCTTCTAAAAGCATAGTGAAATATATAGAAATTTTCCCACTATAATATAATTTTATGGTAAATAGTGGGGTGTTAAGAAATTATATGATTCTTCCCAAATAAATCCCTTAATTCCCTTGAAGAGTCCCCTTTTGGGTGTAATACAATTCAAGAAACATGAAATATATAAGGACTTTTTTAGTTATTCAAGAAGTATAATTTCAATCTATTTTTTTGAGATGTTTATAGAATTTACATTTGGAGTTCTTCTTCCTAATGTTTGTTAGATTGGATCATACATGATGAAAATAGAAGTGAGAGATCCTTCTTTTCCATTTGAAACCTTTTCCATGGTGTATCATGTATTTTATTCCTCCTTATATTAGAATCCCCATATTACATAATTTATCCTTCATATTGGGAATTTTATTCCGAAGCCTATCCCAAATTTCAATATTGGTTCTTGTTAACATCTTCTCGCTCTTCAGCATTAGTCTATACTTGTTTAGGTTCTAGTATTTCATGTACTTATTCCTCACTGCCATGTTAGTTTTTTTATTCTCAAAAGTGCTCATGGGGGTAAATCTAATTAACATATATATAATTTATCATGATCACATTCTCCATAGATTATAGATTTATTGGTTTAGAAATTTACATAGATTCTGAATAAATGTTCTACTACACTATCACATCTCTTACTTAACTCCCCCATTTCAATCGTAATATTATCTAATTAAAGTCATTTTTAATATTGTAAATGATATTTAATATTTAATGAGGTTTTTTATATAGTCTTTTTTATTTTAATTCAGGGGAATGAGGTAAATATTCTTTGTTATAAGGTTTATTAATTTTTTTAGAAAGAAAATAGTTGTTGGTATTATTAGTTTGTCAACCAGAATTGGTGATGTTATGGGTTCCAATTTGGAGGGGTGGTTATGCATAGATTTTATAATTTTTATATATATATTAAACATTGATAGAATATTTCAGTCAGTGATAATTTTGTGATTTACTTGTTTAGAAGGATTCTTCATAACTCTCTATTTCATACACATCAGAACATTAGTTAGTATAACGATGATGTGAGAAACATAGAAAACATACCTTAGCATGATGTTTTTATTTTACGGGTTTTTAAATTCATCTATCTAACAAGGGTTATAATTTTTTTAAATAAGGATTATAATAATGTTGATGATTCAGAAGATCATGACTCCTGTATACCACTTGTACGAGTATCTCTTATGCTAAATTATTTTGAGTTTTCAGAAATATTCTCAAAAAAGTTCTTACATTCTGCTGGTGAATTTTCAATCAATTATCCTCTATATGAGGAATAAAATATTTCTTAATAACTATTGTGAAAAACATGTAAAAATAAGACTATGTAGTTTCTCTCTTTTATTGTACTATGTGGGAAACTGGAATAAATATTTTTAAACCCCTCTCAATACTCATAAATTATCTTTCCAGATGCCTGTTTGCTGGAATATTTATCTTTGTGAATATTTATTCTTTTAGAATATAGAAAAAATATTTCTAATAAAATTCATTAAAGGTCATCCATACCATTCACTTCACCCAACTATATGATATAAGACCATTCCTTGGAAGCTCTTTTAAGTGAATGTGGAATTTCTTACCTAAACATTTAGTCTTCATCCACTCCATGAAAATTTAATATAGAAAACAATACTGTGAACACATTCATATATTTTTTCATGTTTTATCCTTATGGAACATGTGACTTTGGTTGTAGAAAAATTCACTAAAACAAAATAGGCATTTAACAACAATGGCCTTTGTCAGTGCTATACCAAAGCACTGAAAAATAGAGCATTAGTTATCACTAAAGAGAGCATTGATAAAGGGTTCCTTTTTTTGTGATTTTCTTTTAGTGCTAATATTGGAACCATTTTCCAGTGCATTTTTTTAGAAATGATAAAAGGAACCCCTTTATCAGTGATTTATTTTTATCACTCTTAAAGTGTACACTTTTTCATCACATTATTTACATCGATGATAATGGGTACCCTTTATTAGTGCTTTATTTTTAGCACTCATAAAGGGATCCTTTATCTATTATTTATTAGCACTGATAAAGGTCAGAATAAAATGAAATAATTACATACAAAAAATAGTAGTTCATTAAAAAATTTAATATTTTATTAAATAAATTATTTTTGATAAAAATGAATGAATTGATTATACTCTATATAAATTTTAAATATTAAAAAAAGATTTTATATTAAATATATAGATTTGTTTTAAATAAATATAAATCAAATTAAAATTAAAATTATGAAAATTGAGATAAATATTAAACATTTTATTAAATATATTATTATTGATAATGTTAATAATTATATATATATATATATATATTTATGATTTTAATAGAATATGATTTATATAATTCAAAATATTGATTTAGGCATAGATTAATGGACATAATTGAATATCCTTTGATTTTTCATTTTAACATAGATCAAACATGTGTTATATTGATTTCACATATGTGTAATTAATAAATTTTTATATATAACACACACACACAAAACTTATCCATTTTTCCAAAGTGTACTTATTTTAAATTTATTCAATTTCTTTCATTTTTAACATGCATGAACCTAAGATTAAACATTCATTGATAGTGTTAAAAATATATTTGAGAAAAATATTCATAAATAAATATATTTATAAATGTAAATTTAATATATTTATATATTTATATACTTATAAATATAAATAAATAAAGATTATTTTTATTTAAGTATTTATTTGATTATAAATAAATAATTATATTTATTTAAATAATTATAAATAAATAATTATAAATATTTAAATAAATATTTAAATTAAAACAAACTAATTTAAATAATTAATATATTTACTATATTTATATTTATATATATTTATTATATATATATATATTATAATAATTTATATAATGATATAAATAACATTTTATTAAAAAATATTTATATACATATCACTATATAATTAAAAATTAAAATAATTATAAAAATATAACAAATATATTTAAATAAATAATATAAATAATATATTTATATTTAAATATATTTATTAAATATATTTATAATTATATATATATTTAAATTTTTTTATTTATAAATATAATTATAAATCCATTTTCAATTCTTATCTATTAAGCACTGGTAAGAGATATATTTTTCTGCATTAAAACATTAGCACTGATAAATATCAATCTTTATCAGCACTAAAAAAACATTGATAAAGATTCCTTTTATTAGTTCTTATTACTTATGCTATGATAAAATGTGTCTTTATTAGTGATTTTTTGGAAGCCATGATAAAAGTGTCACAATCAATTTAAAAACCCTAACCATTCGTGAACCCATTATGATTTCTGAAGCATTCCACAAAAGCCACCCACTACCGACACTCCTCCTTGGTGAATTGAATCTCAAATCAAGCCTTGAAAAAAAATCCAAGGCTCAAATCCAAGGCTCAAATATGAGGCTCGAACTGTTCAAGGGTTGAAAAAAATCCAAGGATTGAATGTAAGTATTTCTCTACAATATATCAAACATAAATATTTCTCTACTTTCTCCTCGGTGTGTAAAAAATCAATGGTTTTGGAGACATCTTAGGTTATTTGTGAATTAATGTACGGGATTTTTCAGTTACTCTTTTATTTATGTGAAAATATGGATGAATCATGCTTTATTTACGTTGGATAAATATTGGAATTAACTATATATTAGAAGACCCATCCCATTTACAACATCAATATAATTTTGTATGTATCAATTTCCATGATGGTGGTTGGGTATCCTATGAGATTTCTTTATTGAATATTAAACTAACTAGTTTTTTTCTTCAAATTTTTGTAGTAGAGAATTTAGACGGGGAGTGATGTTTTATAGATCTATTAATTCTATGATTCCACATAGAATTTGGATTGACAGAAGGGTAGTACAATTAGAAAATGTATCCTCACAGAAGTCATTCTTTCTCAGAAGAGGTTAGTTTGAATGGGATATATATTGCAAGGTATTATTTGTTTTCTCCCTTGTTTGTGATATTTATTATTGATGTGTATTATTGCTTTATTCCAACTTCTTTATGGACCTCCCTAGATTCCTAATGACGGGTCAAGGTGTATTATATAGCCTGTGAATAATTCTTCATATGGGTAGATTTGATGTGATCACCTCCCTATAATTCTCAGGATGGGGTGGTGTGACGATATGACATCCCAAGAGTCTTTAGTTTTGTTTTAAAATATTTTATATACAATTAATATTAAATGTAAAATTTCTTATTTTATTAAACCAGTTGTTCAAAGAAATATAACCGAGGATATAAAATTATATAGATTTGAAATTAGTTTTAGGTATTCATCATATTAGGTTTACATGTATTGGTTGAACCCCTAAGAATCTTGGATTACCATTAATGTATAATAAATAACTCTTCATTTATTAAAATTATTTATCTATATATTTGTATATCTTCTTGTTGATTTAAAGAGACATTATTATTCATGTTTATCATATTTGGGTTTCTTATTACTCCTTAATTGCATATATTTTATTTTCATTTGTTTAGGGTATTTAAGAAAGGATTTATATGTGTCAAACAAAAGTTATTATTGTAAATTGTTTCTTAAGACTCACCCCCATATATTTTATAGACAATCGTCATTACCATCGGTTTCATATCCCAAATAGCTGTTTCATTTTGTTTCATGAGGCTCATCCCCAATATTTTTTATGTTTATTGTACTACTCTATCCCGTAATTATCTCATGTATGAATACCTTTTAGAGTATTTGAAGCAACATATGTGCATTCCCAAAAGAGATGGAGGATGTGTGTGAAATATAAAATTCAATGATACATGTTCATAAAATGATCTTATGAGCAAGAAATTTGTCTATACCATTCACCTTGGAATGAATTTATAGGATGAAACGTACTATTATATAGGAATTATTTTCATAAATTCAATTACCCATTTTCTTCATACAATACTGAATTTATTTCAAACAATCAGATGTTGGGTTTCCATTATTAGTATTATCAATAACATTCACCATTATTAATGAATATATTATATATATTAATTTATTTATTTTAAAAAATTAATATTTTATGAATCCAATAGGAAGAATATTAATAGAAAATGGATTCACACTAATCCATTGACAAAAGAGTATGATGATGGAGTTATAGAGTTCATCAAGTAGGCAATAGAGCTTGAATATAACCCTTATGAAATCATTTTTATGTGTTTTTGTTTTAGTTATTCAAGAAAAATTAGTCTGGATGAGTAGGAAAAAAATTTAATTTGTCACATGATAGATCAGGGCTATAAAAGTTTTAATAAACATGGGGAAAAACTACATGTGTACACCTATTGGGATTACACTGCTATTTATGAATAATTTGATAAAATTACCAGTGTAATTGATGATAAAAATCACATGGAAGAAATGAAAAGGGAACATGAAGATGACAATCGTGATTATCTAATGCTTTTTGAGAAGTTAAATAGTTGTTCTAAGAGGCCATTGTATACCGATTGTACTAAATACACAACATTATAGCTGCATTGATGTCGTATAATTTTAAATCAAGTAGTGGATAAAGTGACACCATCTTCACACAAAAACTTGGTCTCTTGAAAGATATGACACTAGAAGAAAATGAATTTCCATGTCCAAAAAATGACACAAAATGAATGATATGTTCGATGGGAATGATCTCTATAAAATTAAATTATAGTCCAAATGATTTCATATTGTTTCAAAATGACCAAAAACCACTCATAAAAATCCCTATGTGGTGCAGAATGATAAAAGAAAAATTAATCAATGACTTTAAAATATATATGGGACATTTCGATCATTCCTTAGTTTAAAAAAAATATATAGATTTCAAAAAACCATGATACAATTGACATGGAATGAAGACACAAAAATTAATGATGGGAACCTACATCATACACCAGATTCTCCTTAGTGGAAGAGGATTGATTACAAGTATCATAAATTTGAAACTGAGATGAGAAACATTATTCTTTCATTATCTACAGATAGAATAAATACTTTCGGTGTACATAGTATTACTCATAGCACACACACCATCATGTTGGTAAATTATAACATTCAGCCATGGTCATGAAAGAAGTGAAAGTACATTATGCTGTCTCTACTTATATCTGGACCCAAGCAACATAATAATGATTTTGAATCTATTTTGATTCATTGATTGAAAATCTAAAATTGATATGTGAGACATGTGGTGTAGTGTATAATTCTAATAGATGTGAAGAATAAATAATGATGCCCAAGTTGAAAGGGATGATAAATTACATCCCTACTTAAAGAAATTTATCAGGCTATAGGATTAAAGAAATGTTGGGGTTCACCATTTGTAAAAAATGCACCAACTCAGCTTGGTGGAAACATTCCTCAAAGTCTGTGTTTTCAGTTCATCATAATGTTTTTACATCGATGACATAAATACTTATCCAAGATGACATCATTCGATGGGAGTATCAAACAATGCACAACAACATCTCCAATAATAGGTGATGAAATATTTGATAAATTAAAATATATCGACACTATTTTTGGCAGACAATTTAAAAAAACATACGAATTTAGGTTGGAAGAAGAGATAAATTTTCTTTGAACTACTATATTGGAATTATTTGTATGTCAGACATTTTATTAGTGTCTTTAATGTAGAAAAGAATTAATTTTAAAGTGTTATTAGCACATTTCCAAATTTCCATGAGAAAAATGATGTTTTCAAGTATAGGTTAGAATTTATTGATATAGGGATAAGGGAAGAGTTGGCATAAGTGAAGGGTAAAATGTGGATATTTTTTCCTCCACTACATTTCAGTCTTAAGGGAAATGAAAAATTGTAATTTTTCATTATCCTTAATTATGTAATAGTTTTATAGTGTTATTCATAAAAAATCATGAATGTTGTGTCAATGAATAATTTACAGTTACAAGGAATAAAATCACATGGATTTCATGTATTGATGCAATATGTGATGTCCATTTATTTCTGTTGAATTTTTCGTCACAATGTTCGACCAAGATTCTCCATACATTGGTTCTTTTAAAAGCCATATTCAGTAATGTAATATAAATGGAGATCCTTCCAATCATTAATAAGGAGTTTATAGTCAAATTATGTGAATTAGAGATGTTCTTCCCACCATGATTCTTTGATATAATTGTCAACATGATGGTTCAATTGGTTAGAGAGGTTAATTATGTGGTCCTTTCCGTTACAGTTTGATGTTCCCATTGAATGGTATATGATTATTTTCAAAAGGTATGTCAAGAATCAAAGTCAAAAAGATAGTTGTATTTTAGAATGATATATTGTTGAATAAGATATTAAATTATATACTAATTACTAATCATATGATGACAACATCGGTCTCCCAATGTCTCATCACAACGAACACTATATGGGTGAATGGATTTCTAACAGTTTTTTTGTTATAATTTCCTTTCTAGAGCTGGAGAAAGTGAACTTTTACATTTTACCTAATAGTAAAAATATTGATCCATACATTGAATCCAAAAAAGATATCATTATTGATTTAAATCCATTGAGTAGTCAAGGATGGATATCAAATACACAAAATTAATAGTTTGTAGGATGGTTCTAATATCAAATTTATAACATGTTACCTGAATATTTGAATTCAATTATTGAATGGATTCAATGGATAACTAGGGGTTTGAATTTATATTATATATCTTACACTAGTTTTGTAATCAGTGGTAATACATTCTATACAAAAAACATGATGACTACAGTACAATGAAAAATATTTGTGTTACACTTATGGCTAAAGCAATTCACATAACTGGTACCAAGGATTGAAATATAATCTATGAAAATATGTCATTTTTTGGAATTATGAAAAAAATATATTAGTTTTATTATTCAACATTTCAAGTGTCATTTCTCCACTGCAAATTAGATGATAATATAAGTATAGTAAAAGTTGATGAAATGGGATTCATGAAGGTGAATTTTAGTGTGGAAGGAGAAAACAATGAGCCATTCATAATGGAATCAGAAGCAGTGGAAGTATTTTATATCTCAAATCCAACAAACAATAATTGGCCAATTTTTGTTCTCGGGACTAAATTAAATGTCAGGATAAATGAAAATTCAATCAAGGATGAAACATTCATTGGGAGATCACAATCAGTTCATGCTAATCCCAATGAATAAAATGTATTGTATGTTTTATGGGACCACAAAGAAGGTATTTGATTCTCGATTAAGGAATAAAATCCATTGAACTATAGAAAAATTATGAGTGTTCAATGAGACGGTAAAATTCATTTTCAATAAACTTTGTATTTCCTCAAAAAATTATATGTTCTCTACTGCATTATAATGATCTAAATTAAATTTTTGAATAATTTACAGACAATTTCTTCTAAAAATGATCATGTTACCAATACCCAAGAAGAACAAACTATAACGGAGGAATCCCTTTAGGATGATGTAAAGTAATGTTATGATATACATTATCTATTTTACATACAAATTATATAATTAAAAGTCGATTTAATTTTCACTATTTCATAAAGAGAATGTTTATTTTAGAATTTTTTTGCCCATATTTCATGCCTTTATATGAAGAGAAACTATGTTGTCTATGCTCAATCACAGAGGTAATATTGATGTTTTCATAGTAAAATAATTTCCAGAAATGTAATGTATTGTTTTATATTAAATTTTTATATATTAATTTTTAGTATAACTCACATAAGAAACATTGTTTTATATAGGCATATTCTCTTGTTCGACTTGGGGTGGTCTATATATCTTTCATTCCTTTCTCCAACAACACATCCACATACCTCTCCCTCAAATCCTTCTCATCCCTTTAGTGTATAAATTTATCAGTTTCATTGAATTTTCCACCACTAATCATTCATAGAGGTAATATTGATATTACCACAGTAAAATCACTATCTATATAATTAATTTATTGTTTCACAATTATGTTTTAGTTATTTAATTTTAGTATCAATCATAAAAAAATATGTTTTCTTATATAATAAATTTTTTTATTGGAGTTGGGATGGTTTTTTCAAATCTTCTCCTACTCATGGGAGATTGGACTTCAAGCTTGAAACTGAGATAATGAGAACAAGGAGAAGCATCAAGAATTCATAAAAACATCACGAAAATGTGAATCCCTACTACTTATTTAATTAATATTTTTATTATTTTATCTATCTTTTTTTAACTTAATGTTTGTATCATTTTTATCTAATACTTATTCAGTTTTTTTCAAAGAGATTTGGGGAAGTCATATTGATTTGATATTATTAGAATAAAAACCTTTATCAAAGATTTCAAAAAGAGTACAAGAATATCATTTGGTATTTATGGTGAATTCTCAAGATATAATGGGAACAAGGTATTTCTATACTCTTCTAGGATTCAACAAAGAGAAGGGTATTTCAGCTATGAACATTGAGTCATTATATAATGTTGATAGACTGAAATAGAAATGATATGAAAATCATTGCAACATTAGTAATTATGATTGTTTTGATACATTTGGAATTTTAAGAACCATCTTCACCTTAATCCGACACATGGTGTGATCGGTATGACTCAATGTGATTCTCTTTATTTAAGATTGACATTAATTTTTATAAAATGGACAAATAAATTAATAAACACCCAAAAGACATATTTTATTTATTTAATACATTAAAAAATGATCCATATGTAATTTTTAATGTTTATTAATCAGTGGCACCTTAATTTGTTACACGATGTAATTGATATGACTCAATGTGTCCATTATCAATTTAAAATTGACATTTTAGTTCAAAAAGTTTCACCCACTAAAAAATGATCAAACACATTCATATTTTCATGATAATTTGAGAAAAAAATTCATATGTCATTTATGATGTGTAGAAATTAGTGTCATGTCGAACCGATACAAAACGTGATCAGAATGAGTGAAAGTGTTTCTTTCCTCTTTAAAATGAATTTTTTGTACAAAATATAAGTAACGAATAAAAAAAACACATTCATATTATTTTGATACTTTAGGTAAAAGATCCATAATTCCTTTGAGACATGTTGGAATTATTCGCATCAAAAGCATTGGCATGGTGTGACCGATATGAAAAAATTTGCATCATTTTATTTAAAACTGACATTAGTTTCAACAAAATGGACCACTAACCTACTCAAAACCAATAAAACACATTTGTATTTTTTTTATTCTAAAAAATGATCCATATTTCCTTTTTTATGTGTATTAATTATACGACCATAATCTGATACATGATGTGCCTGGTATGACTTAATGGTCCCATTATAAGTTTAAAATCAACATTTTAGATAAAAAGGTGTCACTCAAAGAAAAATAATCAACCACACTTTTATTTTCTTATTAATTTACGAAAATGATTTCAAAGTCATTTGTGATGTGTAAGAATCAGTTTTACAAAAAATCGATACACTATGGTATTATAATGGGTAATAGTGTGTGTTTCTTTTTTAAATGAAATTTTAAAAAATACAAGTGAGGAACTAAAGAAAATGAAAAAACACAATAATGTTTTTTGATACTTTATGAATATGATCCATAAGTTATTTTAGTGGTTTATAAATTAGATAAACCTCAATCCAATTCCCATTGGGATCGATATGAATCAATGTACATCGTTTAATTTAAAAATGATGCCAAATTTAGTAAAATGGACAAATAACATACTCAAATAAAAGGAAATATATTCATATTATTTTTATACTTTACAGATATGATCCATAAGTAATTTTTGACATGTAAGAATGAGATGAACCTCAATTTTAATCACAATGTACCTAGTTTGACTCAAAGTGTCCGTTATGAGTGTTAAATTGATATTTTAGTTCAAGAAGTGTCACTCATTGAAAATTGATAAAGCACACTAATCTTTTCAAGATAATTTAAGAAAAAACCTATATATCCATTGAGATATTTATGATTAAATTTCACATTAAAATAGTACATGATGTTATCTTAACGAGTCATAGTGTGTGTTTATATGTTTTAAAGTGGAATTTTAGTTAAAAATACAATTGAAAAACTCAAAAAATGATAAAATGGATTTTGATTATTTTGATACTTTATAAAAATAATAACTATGCCATTTTAGAAGTGTAGGAATCTTCTACACCTCAATTTGATGCATGGAGTGACTGGTATGACTCAATCTGCACTTTTTTTATTTAAAATTGACAAAAATTTGAGTAAAATGGAAAACTATCCTTCTCAAAACTGAGAAAAACATTTAGATTATTTTGATACTTTATAAAATAAATCCATGTATCAGTTATGATGTGTAGGAATTATTTAGACCCCAATCTGATACATGATGTTCCCGGTATAACATAGAGCGTCCGTAATATATTTAAAATTGATATTTTAGTTAAAAAACTATCACTCATTGAATACCAATAAAACATGCTTGGAATTTGTCTTATACTAATTTAAATAATATTTAATTAGATAATTATTGAATATGAATAAGAAATGGTGTGATTTGGATGAATAAACCAAACTCAATTTGATACACAATGTTCTGGGATTGACTCAATGTTTAGTTTAAAATTAACACTTTCTATTAATTGATTTGTTTAAATTATTACAAACATTAATTTTTTTTATATAGGTGTGTCCTTTTTCATAGGAAGGGGTGGTTTGTTTGGAAATAGCATGATTTAGGGTCACAATCAAAGGAAAACAGAACATTCTTGTTTTTTAATTTATGTAATTATTTTTATTTAAGTAATTATACAATCTAATGTTTGAAATTTCTATAATATAGTTTTTTTTCATCTATTTGTTCTATAAATTTCATTTATATTATATTATTTTTTGGTATATTATTGTTTTTGATATGGTATTGTTTCTGGCATGATGGTGTGCATTTATAGTAGAGTGCACTAGTGGTACAATGTGTTGTTACAACACACTATATTATGACCCTTTATCAGCTCGTTTGAAGGTGGTGATAAATGGGTCCTTTATCATTGATTTTTAGAGTGTTGATAATTGAGTCATTTATCAGTGATTTTGAATGTTCTGATAAATGCGTCCTTTATCAGCACATTTTAAATAACTAATAATAGTTATTTTATTATATCCTTAGAATGAGATGTCAAATGGTCCTTTATCTGTGATTTTAATACCAATGATAATGGTAACCTTTATTGTTGCTATATAAAAGGATTGATAAAATTTTCCTTTTTTAGTGATGAAAAATCCTTGATAAATGAAAACATTATCAGCTCTTATTTTAGTACTCATAATGGACTGATTTATCATATCTTTTTTGGCATTAATAAAGGACAAGGGATTTTAATCTTTCTTCAGTTGTTAGCACTTCACTATCCCTAATAAAGGAAATTTTTTGTGTGGTTAAAAGAATATTTTGTAGTAGAGATTATGCTTGAGTTTGTTCAATATAATTTTTCAATGTAGGTATATATATTTTTGTGTTGAGGAATAAACAGTGGGGCACATAGATCCATCAATGTCTAGTAGGTATTTCAATGAATGATACCAAGATTAGAGTGAACAATATATGTTTCACAAGAGTCTGTAAGGGTTATTTCCACACAATTAAAAATACATGGTGCTTATGTTATTTAATATTACTCTTTATATAAGTGGTCAAAATTAAACAATTTACAATTTTAGCCTAAAGTCATACAATTTTAATAGATTGATTTTTTTAAATTTTTTATTACGACTGCCTCACCAAAAATGTAATTTTTTAATCACACCTACCACAGTGTGTGAAAAAGAAAACTTATTTCCTATGATAAATGTAGTATTAGTGGTAACCTATGGTTTTATCCTAGAGTGGACTGTATATAAATTAGTTCTTAATTGTTAATTAATTAAATAAAAGATATTTTTCTTGAGTTTTGTATTTTTTAAATTAAATGAGTGTAATGAAAATATATTTTTGATGTAATATGATGATAAAGTTGAATGGTCCAGGGTTAGATACCCAACTACATTGTAATCATAGTTCTAAAATGGATTTTACAATTTTTCCTTGATAGTTGATAAGTGAAATATCCATCAATCTGATTTACCAAAAAGCTTAGGATGCAGGTTATTTTAGTGATTGGTTTTAAAATGATTATTACATGATTATCGTCCATTACTTTGTCTGTGTGTGTGTGTAATATTAGTTAACAACTACCAAACTACGAAGGCATTAACCAATTGCGTGTTTTCATTCCTACAAAATTTAGAAGTGAATCATTTATTCCACCAACATGACGTGAATTTCTAGACACATACCACCTAACACAAACAGACACTTTGATAAAATTTGAAATATGTAAGGGAGATGATAGGTTATCAACCTAAGTGAAAATAATTATCAAATTAAAAATATAAAACAAAATTTATTTTAAAAATTCAAACAACCTCTAAAAACCAAAATCAACCAATATAAAAGTGTTTTTATTTAGTTGAGACTAAGGACTCAAACATTACTAGGGATAACCTTATCTCCCCCATTCAATCAAGAATAAATTCTCTATTTTAATGGTGGAATAAATGAATGGTAAATAATAAAGAATTATAAAAATTAGAAAATAGAAAACAAAACTAAATTTTAGTAACATATTTTCAAACAAATCATACATTAGTAAAACTTTATGTCCTCTAGTGTTTCAGTACCCCTAGAACTAAAGATTCTTCCTTATTGTTTATAAACATGCTTTCCTCTACTTTTACTCTAGTCAAACCTTCGAGATATTTTACCTTTTAAATTTTACAAAGTTCCTTTCTTTCTTGAGTCCTTGAATCTCCATGAGATGCATAGATTTTATTCTGATTATTCCTGATTCCTTAATTTTTATCACATTAATAATAATCTATATAGAATATACCTATTTATTCTGTGTATGCTACCATGGAATCTCAAAACCTCATCTTGCAGTCCTGTTTAATTCCTCAAAATCACCACGTGGTCTTCAATTGCAGAAAGTATGAAATGTAAATTATCATACATAGATGCATCATATGATAAATATTATTACATTAGGTAAATTATTTTCCAAATTGATTAATAATGTTACTGAGGTTTTGGTAGAAGATAAATTTTTTCACCAAGGAATCATTTTCTATGCGTTGGGAATTGCCTTTTCATATTTTTCATAATTTCTTCCAATTCAATTTTTTCCCAGATAAATTCTCTTACGAGATAAGAACATCCATAAAAAAATTATGGATAACATCAACTATTATTATACATTCTCAACAATTCCATTTTAGGTTGATCACATTTCTAAATTATCCTATGAATGTTCAATTATAAGATAAATTATCTTCTGCAAGTTAATATTCCTTCACCACATGAATTGCTTCTCTCCCATATTGAATAATTCGCTTATAAGAGATAAATAATTATCCTACAAGCATTCATTATATAGTTATTTCTTTAGGAACTTTTCCACGTTAGCACCATCATTATAATAAGAATTAAAACTTATTAACCCAAATATGGGCCATCAAAATTACCTAAGTACTTCTTGTACTAACACCAAAATAGCCAAAATTAAGTGTAGGATTTATTATTTTAATCAATATAGTGAAATAAATAATTAATAATCATTTTCAATATATTCAAATTTTAAATTCAAGAATACCCCTAAATAACCTGAATTAGGGGTATTTTTATGATAATGTCAAACATGTTGTAAAAGATTAAAAATCGTTTTTTGGGTCATTCAACAATTAAATTTTAGATATCTCAAAAAACTAATAAATTTTACCTTTACACCATAATTACATATAATCATTGGATTAAAATCATTGAACCTTAATAAAAATGTATGAAAATATTATTTTATTAGAAGAGTACCCAAAAAACTATTTACTCTTCTGGAAAAACTCTTATAGGATGTGTTCATGCAATATGATAGTAAACAATTCTTTATTATTATTTACACATCCTTAACAATAACTTCTGTATTGATGGTGAAAATGATTGGACCACTATCTATATTCGATTCTTAATTAAAGGAAAAATAACTGAGTTTATTATACTAAGTATTTTGACCTTTGATTGGGCAGGAAAAATTTATGATGGTTGGTAAAATTATAATGGTTGAAGTGATTGGGTAAGTATTTTCATTTTTTCATTATGTTAGAAATTGTTGTCATAAATAATTTAGAATATTAACTCTAGAAAACAACCTTCAAGAGGGAGGGGTAAATTGATATATATATATATATATCCCCCTTTCTATTATTTATTCTTAGATTAATTAATCAATTAGAAATTAATTAAGTACATAATAGAAAATGTGAATGAAGAAAAATATAAATAATAGAAGTAAAAATCCTTATGAATTGGGAGATAATGATAGTTCGGGAAGAGTTTTTAAGATAAATAATATATTTCATTCTGTTTATATAATACCAATTTGAGTAAAATATAAAAATTTGTATTAACAAATAAATTATACATATATTGAAAGAAACTATAAAGTAATTTGATTGAATACTTTTGGATCATTTTTCAAAATTTATCATGATCTACAAATAATTTTAAATTATTGTGAAATGAAAGATAATTAAAATTAAAACATATAAATACAATGAATTAATATTCAAATAGTTGTGTCACAGAAATTTTGAATAGACATGTATTAGAATTATTGTTATATAAATAAAAAAACTTCATATACATTAAATCCACATCATTTTTAACTTTAAGAAACAAGGGGATCATATAAATGTATCTTGAAAAAGGATACTCTAAGATGTTTGCAGTTTTTGATAAATCAAAAATTACTCATTTCTAGTTATCATAAACTAAATCATGAACCAAAATTTTAAAAAACTCACCGCACATTCGTTTATGTCTTCTCAAGACCAATTAAACAGTGTCATTGTTCTCATATGGAATGATATATGATATCATTAATCAAAACAATATATCTTTATTTTCATGTTTAATTTGTTGTGAGGCACAATTATAGGAGCCAATTTTTTAAAATATATATGATATTAATTATATTAAATGCCCAAAAATTTAAAAAATTTGGTCATTATTCACATTTTGTGGTCCAAGATCAATAATTTGAATTAATACATAAGTGTATTAAATTGATGATTTAATTGACTTTTTTTCAGTTCTGTAAGATGATGCATACATTTTTTTTTGAAATTTTTTCGTTATAATTAAATTGTGATACTTGTGACTAAAATGGGAATCCTCCAAACATTATAAGAGTAAAAAATATTTGATGCTCACAATATATGTGTAACTCGGTCTGGGAGATTCTATATGAGAATAAACATGTAAATATGATATCACATGTGACTTAATAAAAAAGTCTGTTTCTAGTGACAGAGTAAATTTCACCTCACAGTTTATACATCAAGTAACGTTGCAATTTCAAGTCCTATATAAGGATAACCATGATCTTTAATGGAGAAATTTTCTCATTTATAGATCCATTCAGGATTTATTCAAGGAATTACATATATAAATCATTTAACAATTTAATTAATGATATCAAATCCCATGGAATATTAATTTAATCAGATGAACCTAACATGTGATTGATTGTGTAAGATTATCCTCCATGGGGGAGATTGAAATATAAGACTAACTTGACCAGAATGAATCTATTAAAGAATAAACATGGCCTCAAAAAACCTATATGGATTTAAATTAATAATTAAAAAGATTATTTCAAATTATATTCATTATCTTTTCAAATAAACTACAGACCATAAATGATTAAATTAAACCTATAAGTTAGTAATTTCAAAGACTGAACCATAACTGTTGAGAGACTAAATCATCAACACTATCCAAGTTATTTTCTAT
This sequence comes from Viscum album, assembly GCA_963277665.1. Taxonomy (NCBI): domain Eukaryota; kingdom Viridiplantae; phylum Streptophyta; class Magnoliopsida; order Santalales; family Viscaceae; genus Viscum; species Viscum album. The sequence goes on along the minus strand of OY728141.1, from coordinate 507,568,251 downwards.
TACAACATAAAGTCCCCATATATGAATCCAATGAAAATAATGTTACCTATATTTTCATAGCTCAAGCCCTATAAATTTAAATCAAAACCTAAATTCATAGATATCTTTCATCCTTTCTTACTAGTGTTTAAGAATCATTGTTAATGATTAAAGAATAGTCATAAAGATTAAATATGAAAGTGTGATCAAAACAAGTGAAATATGATATAAATACAAGGTAATATTAATAAAATAAATATCCTAATACTTTATATTTGGGTAAATCCGGTTACAATCAATCAAAGTTCTCATATAGAGGACATCAATGAAATTAGAAACAATTGATAGTGGGAAAAAATAACTAACCAAGAAGAATCAAGATGTTTTATATTTGGAGTCAATTCCACACATCTATAATATTAATTGAAGAAAAAAATTATACTAAAAAGTACGTTGTAATAAAATAAAAATTCTTCATATCCTCCATTTGAATGGTTTTATAATATTAGGATTAGCATATAATTTTATTTTATTGTATTTTTAATTCGATTTCAATGTTATTCTTTCAATCAAAAAATTTACATTAATTTTAATAATCATTATTTAAAACCCCTATGGAAATGGTTCCCTAAATTTATGGTTTCTCTAGGAGAGATTTTATGTTAATTTCAAGTCCTTTTAATTTTATATCATTTATTCAAATCCAAACTCTGATGATTTATCAGGTTGCTAGAATGGAGGTCGATGATAAGGCATTAATTCAATATTCAACTCAATTTTCTTCATCAACTACTCAATATTTCCCCTTCCTTCACTCATATATCATGGTGTATCAATTGTATCTAATTGATTCATGGATATATGAACATTCTAGGTGACCTAGTAGTTTATTTCATTGTGAGAGTAATATCAATTTTCTTTCTTGGGAATGAATTAAATATACTTCACAAAAACGGATTTTTTATAACTATGTACTAAAAAAATAAAAAATAAATAGTAGTGACTGCTCATTCATATAATAATGTGTGTATAGTGAGTGAGGATGATATTTAATTTTAGTGTGATACTGGGCAATCTCAAAAAAACTAATTCAGAAGTAACACCTCTCATTTTCACATCATTTAGTGTCGAGTTATTATTTTTATCTTTAAATTATATCATTCATTAATCAACCCATTCCCCAAAATAAATTTATTTTTATAATTATTTTTTAAATAATGATAATATATGAAACAAAAATAATAGATTCTAAAAGAGCCTTATTGAGAGAAAACATGATGTTAGTACCCATTTTTTATTCATAAGAATAGAAATTATAAAGTGTAACCATGCCCATTGATAAGGATTGATGTGTCATTATTTTTTACAGTTTTCAAGGAGGCACCATTCTTATTTTATATTAATCAATTTTTTATTGATATAGATAAAGAAGACTAATATAATAAAACCTCTATAAAATTGACCAATGAGTTCTTATATTGAAAAACTATTTCTGATGAATTAATCTCATTTGTTTGACAATATTAATGCATGTTTTGAAAAATATGATGTCAAAAATATCAATAATTGAATGAGGAAATAAAATCCCTACTAACTCCATTTGATGCATATTAAGATAATATTTCAAAAATTTCAATACTAATCTATGAACTAAATGTTAAAAAGTAAGAATAACAACAACCATGTAAAATTGGGGAAGAGGAGTAAACCATTTTTTAGTTATATATTATATTGAGGAACCATTTGATGTTAAAGCTGAAAAAATATAACACGTTCTACTAGCATTTATGAATCTTATGAATTTATTTATATAAGAAACCATTCCAACTAATCCATTTCATGGAGGGAGTTAACATTTTAATTTCTATTAGTATTCTTACTTTTTAGTCTATTAGTAGTAAACTCAGTACTCCTTTGATATTAAAACTTATTTAGATATTATTCGGATTCTTATGGAGTATTATAAATTAGACACACCTTTTAATGAATATTTGAGTATTTTGGAACACATTTTTATTTTTTTAAAGGGAGAAAAGTTTCATGAGATCCCAATGGACTTTCGTAAAGTGATGAAGTTACAATATGTCCAACTTATGGGGGAATAATCTAATTAGAATTCCTCATTGTTTGATTCTACAAAAATTATTTTTTTTGTTAACAACTCCTATGATTAAACTGTTAAATAAGTAATTATGAAGAATGCACTGAAGGTTATTGAAAGAAAATGAAAAAAAGAAGTGGATGAAGTGGAATAATCATAGCTACTTATACCCCCATAACCCAATATATCATTTGTTATAAATAGAGAGGATAAAAAAAATATAAATAAGGTTACCTCTTCAACCAATTCACGTGGATAAGAAATGGATAAATAATGTGGTGTTTTATATTGAGTAAAACTAACCCCCTATAGATTAAATATGATGAACTAAAACTATTTAACAGTAGGTAAGAAGAAAACAACATCCATGGGGGTTGAACCATGCCGATTTTCATCTTTCTCAAAATTTTAATAATTTATTTTACAAAATTATTTAAATAGTTTCGTTTCATATTATATTTTTATAAGGTAAGATGCTATGAAATCATTAATTATTTTTTGTATAACATATAAAATTTGCCATCTAAATAACCAAGTGGGGTATTTCCTTCTCATTTACCTAAACTAATATAATTCTCCAATTATATAATATTTACTGAAATTTAGTATAATATGAAAGTGGGTGAAGTGATTTCATCAACTGTTTGGGTTTTCAAGTTGTTTTATGTTTAGTTTTTTAAATTTTTTGATCTCTGAGTTTAATGAATATCCAAGTCAATTTTAACACTAAAGGGATTGCAAGAATTTATATTTTATTTTTAAAGAAATTTATTAAAATGATTATTATTTTGAAAAACATTTCCTTAGCTTCTATTTTAAAAAAATTTCTCGTGTTTAATTTTTTTAAAACCTATCAGAATTAGTACTAATGCCAATATTTTTCTCTATAAGGAGAGGATTGTATTTTTATTTTGACATAGTATTCTCCATATCGTCACTTTCTTTTTAGAATATTGAGATTTATGTGAAAAATATAATTTGAAATTATTTATTTATGAATGATTTAAAGTATATAAAATGTTATTTAAATTATTGAGGAACCTATTTTGATATATCACTTTATCCTTGTACTCACCCACTATAATAATATTTTTTAAGACCATAGATTATCATGAATGAACTATTAGGTTAATCCAAATTTCGAGCGAAATATCCCTTACATATCCTTCACTATCAATATTTTCCAAGAGTAATCATATTTTTGTTTGGGGGAAGGACTTTAATTATCATACCTTGTGAATTATTTCTATGATGAATGATTTAGAGGTAATAATCATCCCTTAGTTACATTGTAAAAGAAATAAGCAGGACTCACATTAATTATATACAATTTTCATCAGATTTTCATTTATAAAAAATATATATAAATATAAATAAAATAAATAAAATAAAAATGAAAAAAATGAATATATATATATATATATATTAAAAAAGATATAAATTAAAATTAAAAATAAGTATTGAATAATTCATTATGATTTATAGTTTGAATCATAACCCACATAAAATAAAATTATTTTGGAATCATATTTTCTATAAGGGAAATTAAGTGGAGAATTTGATGATAAATAGTTTTATATAAATGATTTTTTTAAGAATTTCACCACATCATTTAAAACATTTTTTTTTAAATTTAACCCACCAATCCAGGGCCACATGAAGCCCCTTTAAAATAACCAAATAATTAAATGCCATTTTTTATCACATTGAAGAGAATTAGATTTTTTACAAGATTATCGGAATACAAACAAGTTATAAGTATAATAATAACTCCATATTAATTTTACCTCAAGTAAATATTGACATATATTTAAATATGATTTAGGATGATATTATGAAATAGATAGATTCTTGGGGATGAATTTTTTTTAATGTTTATTAGTAACTTGGTATAATTTTTTTTACTTAAAATATATATAATAACATTCCATTTAGAGAATGATTGTATGTGTTTTAATTTTTATCATTGGTGTATATTTCATTTTTATATTTTTTTGTCCATAATAAAAAATGTAAGTGTAGGAGGAGTGATGATATTCTTTTTTTAATATTTAATATTCAATTTCATTTTATTAATTCGAATAAATTTTTAAAAAATTTGGGTAATAAACAAATTTTTTAGAATTAGATAAATAGATGGAAGTAATTTGTAAATAGATTAAATTAATTAAATTAATTATTTGTTATTTTTGAGAATATTATTTATAATACATATATTTTTTTATTTTAAAATTTGATCTCTGTAAGTTTTTTTGATGAAATGAATTTAAATTTTATGGAAGTGGAACTCACTCTTATTTTCATAGAATAACTCAATTTCATAGCTCGATACTTATATGTAACTCATTCTGGAATATTCCATGAGAGATCGAACTAAGAAATATGTTCTCATGTGAGATTAAATTGACAATTAAATACTTTTTTATACTATGCATCAAAACATCTACATTAAAATAATTTGTCCAAAAAAATATAAAAAAAAATATGGGATGTATTTGATTAAGTCATATTTTTAAGATCATTTTATAATTGAATTAAATGAAAATCAAGTCTCTAACCATTAATTTTTTTTGAAATTAAATCCTATAGAAATTTCCCTATTTTAGATAAACCCCAGAGGTGGCTATTTACATAAGTGTATCCTCCACACAGAATAATGTTGTGAATGATTAAATTGAAAAGAATTTATATCTATAAAATTAAACAATATCATGAAAGTTTTATAGATGAATAAATAAAGCATTTTAAAGGCCATGTCAGATTAAATTCATGCTACATGTGAATAGAATGAGGTATAATGAATATAAATAACCCATATGTGTGAGTAAATATAAATATTGAACCATAAATAATGAGAGAAATAATCGTCACCCATGGCCTAGTAGCTACCCACGACAACACAAAGCCACTTTCCATAATTCTAATAAAGGAAACATTTCCTCCAGTTTTTCATCTCAGCCATTTTTAATTCCAACACAACCATAATCGAGGAAAATATTACAACCATGTTAAGTAGTGTTTTAGAATCACTATAAAGGCTCAAAAAAAGTTATGGAGATCAAATATAATGGTGGCATAAAAAAAGTGAAACATAGAATAAATAAAAGGTTATAGTGACCGAATAAATATTATCATAATTTCTGTTATTCTATGTTGGGTAACAACCCAATGGAGTTCCCAAATGGATATTGTAAAATCTTGAGACCTACACTCATAGAAATAGTGCTTAAAATACAAACATTACAATTATTTATTTGACACAGATAAAGTTGACCAAATTTGAAACATCCAAAACATAAAAAATAAAAGAAAAAAAGTTGATCACTTTTATATTTATTGAAATTTTAGGTTTAGTGTTTTATATACCTACTAAAAACTCTTAAATATCTTGGAAACATATAGAAGTAGAACATAAATGTCTATATCATCTCCCAAAAGTTATTCATTTACTACACCCTTTATAGTCATACCCTACAAATATTCATTTCATCATAATATAGGAAAATAAAAAATAAGATAATGGTGAGCTTAAATTCTCAATAAGGGTAAAAAGGGTGATACAAATGATTACATAATCATATTAGAAACATAAGAGAATGATAACATGAATAGATAATTTGAAAATTATACCTTGTTTATTGATGATCATAATCTTGAGTCATGGAATCGTAGTTGTTAATAAAAAATGACTAAAAATAGAATATGATCCATGAGAGAATAATATTTTTATAATACATAGAAATGTGACATACACATAGGCATAAAAAATAATTTTCTTGGTAGTCAAGGATCTTTCATAATACTATTATAGTGGAATGGGTTCACTCCCCAAACCTTTATAGTAGTTAAGGTTCAATCCCAAGACAATAATTGTGGGAAAATTCCTTTACTAAAATGAGTTCACTCTCTATTCCAATCCTATTTATCTCATGATCTATTAATATTTGCCTAATTCATTTGAGGGAGATATAGGTCCCACCCATCATTGGCCATAACATAACCAACACCCTTAATTATACAGTAACTAGAGTACTTAGTAATAATGTAATCACCATAACATAAAGAAAATCATTAATATGTGTTCCAAAATATTATAAAAACATCATCAAATATGAACCCATGGAAAGAATTTTTTTTGATAAACATTCCATCATAGCATTACATCATGAAAAGAAATGTGTTTCATAATCATGTTATCATTTCATCAAAGAATAACCTATAGAAAGGTAATAAGATTTATAAATACCATTCCATAATAAATATAATCCATCCATAGAATAGATAAGGATAATATCTTTGGATCATATCCCTGGTAAATCTAAAATAACATTAGAGGGTGACATCTTATATGAGAAATTATTATAAAAGATTACATGGAATAATTGTTGTGGAAAATAAATTTTCCAATCTTAAAAAACTTCTCATTTTAAATAACTAACCACTTATAAATGAAAAAATTTTACTTCAAGAAAAATTTTTAAACTTATAAAGGATGCATGAAATAATTTAGTAGCCATGATGGAGGAAAATTATGATCATGCTATATAAGATAAAATTCAGTATTTTTATACTTTATTTTTGAAATGTCACAATGTACCTCAGTTGGATAACAACAAAATGATTACTTTGAAAACAATTGTAAATAAAATTAAACGTGGGTAAAAATGATTTTTAAAAATTTTAAGTGAATATTAAAAAACGTTTTTTTGTAATCATAGACATGAAAGAGATATAATATCTATCATGGTCTTAAACATAAACAATCCCAATAATGATGAGAATGTAAAATAAACCCCGAATACTTTTGATTATTTTACACTATAATCCCCATGAAAGAAATAACATCAAACGGAACTTTAAAAAACATTAATCAAAAGTTATTAATGATATAATATATTAACGGGATAGTATATATACCACAAAAAATAAGTGGTGAATATGAAATATATTGTAACATCCCAAGTAAGTAATGAATAATAGATATTTTTTATCTATGTCTATTAATGATTAAGATAGTGTTATAGAGGCTTAAAATGAAAATAAATACAATCTTATGCATGGAATAAACTAATATTCTTAAAAGATTGTTTTACTGCCTTTTGATGGCAAACCATTTTTGAATCTATATTTTGACAATTTTATAAACTATTTTTGTCAAAATAAACTTATTATTTATGATTGGGACATCAAAATTTACCTTGTGTGAATTATTGGTATTTTTTTGACAATGTTCATTTTTTTTATGAATAGTGAAAAATACTGCATTTTACATCAAAACTAATTTTTAACCTAATTAATTTATATTATTATATTATGTTTTGAATTGGTTTTGAAGTGAAATTAGAATATATTTTTACCATTTTATCAAATGGTGGTCATTGGAATCAATTTCACTTTGGAATTAGACTTAAACCGGTGTCAATCTTTTGATACTTATTGTTTTGTAAAAACACGCTATTTGCTCTGGCAGCGGGAATTAATTATTAAATTAATTAATATGACTTATATGATTTGAATTTTTTAAAATGGACTTCATTTTTGAATTCGGAATATCAAATATATCTTAGGGTGAATTTTTGGTAATTTTCTGAAAAACTTCAATTTTTGATGAATAGTGAAACCACTAAGTGGTAATCAAGCAAATTGATTTTTCAGTTAAATGACAGTTTACCACTAATGTATATTGAATTTTGAAAATCCGACATACATGGTTGACATTAAGAAGTAAAATGTGGTTCAATGAGATTCAAATATTTTTTTGGTGAATAGTAACTTATTAAGTTCTTAATCGCGATTAGTGGTAATTAGTGTAGTTTAAGGTAAAAATGATATTATAGGAATGTGAAAACACCATGACACTTGTCCTACACCTATTGGGTGAGTCATGGCCGACCAAGACAAGCCATGGGCCAACTTGGGGACCCCATGGAGCCACTTTAGTTGGAAAATGACAATAATATATTTTTATTTAATGGAAAAGTAAAATTGACACAAACATGATATGTTGTACTAAAACAATATTTAAATAGGGTTATACAAGTCATATTTTTGATTATAAATAGTCATTGGAAAGCTAAAAAGATTTCCTACATCATATTAATTTTTTTATAATTTTTAGACATTAAATAAATTAAAATATTTATGACATAATAATGATGCAGCGATGACATCATTATTTGACGATTTAAATAAAATGGAAGGACAATGTAAAATCTATGAACTACACATGGACAAAACCAATTGGATGAGTGGATTTCAAACCCTTATAACCTTATCCACGAATTATATCAATGTGGGACCTTTTTAAACCGAAACACATTTTCAAATAAAGTAATATTTCTTTACTTTCCAAAAGTGCCCCTCCTCTCCTCTTATAAAAGGCCCCCACCTCTACCTCATTTCACACACCTCTCAAGCCTTTGGCTCGGCCAAACCCTGCCCATTTACTCTCTCCAAATCCCTCTCCTCATCCTAGAGGATTCCCCTTGGGCATAATCCTTTCAAAGGAAGCCTTTAGGCTCAAATTAAAAGGAGTTACACTTTTTAAGGTAATTCATTCTCTCATGTTCATTTGTTTTATTTTGCTTCTCCAACCCCCTAAAATCTTTTTATTTACTTCTTTTGTAACAACACCAGTATCTTAAATATACTAGGATGTCGTTATAAGATATATTTGAGCTACAAACTCACACAACTACATCAAATGGTTAAAGAACATACGTTTTCCGTGGATGGCGAAATTCTGCCTCCCGAAACGATGATTGTTCAATACTCATTTAACACCTTCAAAGGTGGCCATTATGATGTCACTATTTTTATATATGATATATAATATGTTTATGTTTTCCTTAAGCTTCTGTTTTTTTCATTTTGGGCATACCTTTATGGTTTCCATTATGGGTAAAACACGATATCTACATTTTAGGAAGTGCGGACTACCGCCCCCTGAAAGTGATTTGATTCGTTAATACCATATGTGGGATGTGTAAGGGATAAAGTTAATGATATTATATATGTTATTATACTGGAATTATAATATACTCTTATATCATTATGATTCCATTCCAGAAGATATGAAATAGAAATGGAAGTAGCGTTCATGCGTACGTACGGCTTACCGTCTCCATGAACGGTGCATTTCATTTCTTACTTCTAAATGTGATGTAATATTATAAATGCATCTATGTACTGGATATATATGACATATATGATATCTACATCATGAATACCATTCTGGATATAATGAACCTTTGACCAAATTAACAACATGTAAGTGTAAGAAGTCTATTTTTAACTTAAGAACCAAATACTGACAAAATGAACATTATTAACTTAACTGATTACATGATGTTCATAACATGGTATAAAAGGAATAATTAACTTGAAAAAGATTCATAACCAAGTAGAGATTAACTCAAGTTTATTATTCAGGAGATTAAAGAACGGTCGGGTCAAGTCGGATACGAGGTATGGGACTTTGTCTCAATCTCCTTTCGTTGAGGCATATTTTATTTTATACACAACTTTATTTTATACGGTTTATAAACCCCTTTGACTTTTACATTTATTCAAAAGGAATATTTTTTATACGAAGCGTTTACTAAACGACAAAAGGGAATGTTTTTGTCGTACGTATGCGGCGACAACGACTTCTCCGCCGTCGTGACCGTTATTTGAGTTTCGGATTCCTCTACAAGCCATACCTTTTTTTTAAAAGAAAAATAAATACCACGTTTTACTTTTCTTTTATTTTGGTATTAAAAATGGTTTTCATAATGTTTTTATATCAATGTGTTGTATTGATATCTCGTGATTGGAATGTGGAAATTTTATGTTTCCTTTATGCACGTTTTATGTGATATGATTATGTTATGTCTCTTGGGCATTATTATGAAGACGGGTGGTTCCGTGATAAACTAAGGGCGGGTGAGCCCGTTATAGCTCTCCAATGCATTGGGTAACGCGAAGGAGTGAAACGTTAAGGTTTCTCCGAAGATATTTTTAGGGAATATACTGTGATGGGTATTCCAAACGTAACCAAGAGGGTTACTCCCTACGTAAGAATGTTATGAATGCCTCAAGTTACCTTTATGTCTTATGATTTCTATGATTTATTCATGATTTTATGAGGTATGTTAAAGTGCCTATGTTTTATGGGTAAAGTATGATTTCATTCTTATGTATATATGAACTCATGTTTCCTTTCCATGTTTTTTTTATAACCCATACTGAGTTTTTATGCTCATCCCAAGTTTTTGAAATGTTTTTCACAGGTCAAGGGAAAGGTACATGATAAGATGATAGAGTCAAGGATGTGTCAAGAAATAATCCATGTTTTATTTTAAACGTGTTTCCATTGATGGGAATGAAGAATACTATCTTTATGTAACCAATTTGTTTATATGTGGAATGTAATGCAAGTTTTATGATCTAATTCTCTATAACTCTAAACCCGAAAAGATCCTCAATGTGTAATCTTGTAATAACTCAAGATTAAGTAAGGTTTAGGGCTGGGGCCTTATAGTTGGTATCAGAGGGAGGTTTAGATAACTTTAGGAGTTAGAATTCTATTAAATTATTATCCAAAAATATTTTTTTGAAATGATATAGCATTTAAAGATTACCATGTTGCTTCATCTAAGACATGTTTGTTCAGAATGGTTTTCCGCAGAGGAAACAGGGAAGCAGTGCTAGGAAGGCATACAGAAGAAAATAACCTTCCGAATCAGCATCCAGAAATGGTCGGAATTGGAACTGAACAGTTTGTTGCAGTAATGGCGCAGTTGACTCAAGCGATAAATGGCGGTGGTATCCATGCACGAGATCAGCCAGACCAACCGCAGAGGAACATGTCAGTGGTGGAACATTTCATGAGGCAACATCCACCATCATTCAGAGGATCATCTGACCCTGTGCTAGCTGAAGGGTGGATTAAAGCACTGGAGAAGATTTTTAATGTCATGGGGTGTTCAGACAATCAAAAGGTTAGTCTTGTTATTTACCGTTTGGAGGGTGAAGCAGATCAGTGGTGGTCTATGGTTAAAAATATCAGGGACGCCGATGAGATTGATGCTCTTGACTGGGATGAATTCAAAGGTATGTTTCTTGAGAAGTATTTTCTTAAGGATGTTCGACTTAGGATGGAAAAGCAATTCTTGGAATTGAGGCAAGAGGAAGACTCAGTGGCTGCCTATGAAGAAAGGTTCACTCGATTGGCAAGGTATGCTCCAAATTTTATCCGGGACCTTGATAGTAAAATCAATCGTTTTTACTCAGGATTAAAGCCAAAGTATCGAAGGGCATTAGCTTCTCGTGAGTTTAAAAGTTATGAAAAGCTTGTTCGATGTGCTGAGAAGGTGGAAATGGAGTTTTTCGATGACCAAGTTTTCTATAACAACCAGCAGAAGAAGAGACCGAGGTGGCAGGAGAAAGGTAAGAATTCTTCAAAAAAGTCTGATGGTAAAGGAACTAAGTTTCCAGTTTGTGATAAATGTGGCAAAAGGAATGCTGGGGAATGTCTTCTGAATTCTGGGAAGTGCTACCGATGTGGTAAGATGGGACATAAGGCTCGTGATTGCACTGAAAAGGATCAAGGTGAAGGTAAGAACAAATTTCATTTACAGTCAGTGAAATGTTATAAGTGCAATGAGATGGGTCACTATGCAAACGAGTGTCCGACAAGGAGCTTGAGTGATGGGAAGCAGTTAGACTACAAGCAGAAAGGGGTGGTGAAATCCTTTGCAACTACTTCAGCAGATGTCGGGCCATCATATGAAGTGGTATCAGGTACTTTGTTTGTTTTTTCAGATTATGCCAGTGTGTTGTTTGATTCGGGGTCTACACATTCTTTCATCTCTGAAACCTTTTCTAGTAAAATGGGAATACCATCTCAAGAAATGACTCCTGAACTATTGGTAAAGACACCTGGGGGAAGTGTGGAGGCAAAAAGAATTTATAAGAATCTTCCTATCCTTATCTGTGGAAGGAACCTACTTGCAAACCTTATTGTTCTACCTCTAGTAGAGTTTGATGTTATCCTGGGTATGGATTGGATCTCTATTTACCATGCTAAGATTGACTGTAGAGCTAAAGAAGTTTCTTTTCAGAAAGACTTTCAGTTTGTTTACAAGAATGAACCCTTACTTTTGATAACATATCAAGAGGCCGAGAAACTTGTAAAAGATGGAAATGAATGTTACCTTGCACACGTCGTTGAAAATAAAGGAACTGTTCAGATTAATGATGTGCCAGTGGTAAATGAGTATCCTGATGTTTTTCCTGATGAGTTGCCTAGAATAATACCAGATCGGGAAGTTGAGTTTACTATTGACTTAGTTCCTGATGCTAAGCCAATTTCAAAACCCCCGTATCGAATGGCACAAATTGAACTTTTAGAGTTGAAGGAGCAATTGCAAGATTTATTAGAGAAAGGTTTCATTAGACCTAGCACATCACCATGGGGTGCTCATGTTTTATTTGTTAAAAAGAAAGATGGTTCTATGAGACTTTGCATTGATTATAGAGCCTTGAATAATATCACTGTTAAGAACAAATATCCTTTGCCTCATATCGATGATTTGTTTGATCAGCTCCAGGGAGCTCAGTTTTTTTTTCAAAGATTGACTTGAGATCGGGGTACCATCAGCTGAAGGTAAAGGAGGCAGATATTCCGAAGACCGCGTTCCGTACGAGATATGTCCATTATGAATTTGTAGTAATGCCTTTTGGGCTAACCAATGCACCTGCTGTATTCATGGACTTAATGAATAGAATTTTCCATGACTTCATGGATAAGTTTGTGGTGGTTTTCATTGATGATATTTTGGTGTTTTCTAAAAGTAAAGAAGAGCATGAAAAACATTTAAGGGTTATCTTGAAAACGTTAAAAGAAAAGAAACTGTATGGGAAATTCAGCAAGTGTGAGTTTTGGTTGCAACAAATTTCTTTCCTTGGTCACATTGTTTCTAAAGATGGAATAACTGTTGATCCCGCAAAAATAAAAGTTGTGGAAGAATGGCTAAGACCCACAAATGTAACCTAGATTCGTAGCTTCCTTGGTTTGGCGGGCTATTACTGAAGGTTTGTTAGAAATTTTTCACGGTTATCTAGTCTAATGACTAAGCTAACTCGGAAGGGTGTTAAGTTTATCTGGAAAAAAGAATGTGATGATTGTTTTCAGGAATTGAAAAGAAGATTGGTGAATGCTCCAGTTTTGGCACTACCTTCCAGGAATGGTGAGTTTTTCATATACAGTGATGCTTCATTGAAAGGACTAGGTTGCGTCCTAATGCAGAATGATCAGGTAATTGCTTATGCTTCACGACAGTTGAAAACTCATGAGGTAAATTACCCTACACATGATTTGGAATTAGCTGCTGTTGTTTTTGCTTTAAAAATTTGGAGGCATAATTTGTATGGAGTAAAGTGTGAAATATATACCGATCACAAAAGTTTAATGTATATATTCACTCAGAAAGAATTGAACATGAGACAAAGGAGATGGCTGGAATTAATCAAGGATTATGATTGTACAATTCATTACCATCCGGGAAAAGCAATTAAAGTGGCTGATGCTTTGAGTCGAAAAAGTAATGCTTCATTAACAATGTTGCGGTTGGAACGTGATCCTTTGGTTAAGGATTTGATGAACTTTGGCATAGAAGTTTTAGGTGCAGGGAGTCCTTCTGTTTTGTTTCAGGTATCAGTGAGATCATCTCTATCAGATAGAATCAAGCAAGCACAGAAGCAAGACAGTGAGTTGCAGAAAAAGGTAGAGCTGGTTCAGAAAGGTAAGTTGCCTGAATTCAACATTGATAATGATTGTGTTTTGAGATTTGGGAAGAGTTTGTGTGTGCCTTGTGATTCACAGTTGAAGAGAGAGTTGTTATGTGAAGCTCATAGTTCTCCGTTTTCAGTTCATCCGGGCTGTACTAAGATGTATAGAGATCTGCGGGAGTATTACTGGTGGGATGGAATGAAAAGAGATATTGCTGATTTTACTGTGAAGTGTTTGACTTGTCAGCAGGTTAAAGCCGAGCGGCAGTTACCGAAAGGGATGCTTCAGCCTTTACCAGTGCCAGAGTGGAAATGGGAGAATATATCCATGGACTTTGTTGTTTGATTACCGAAGAAATCTCGAGGTAATAATGCAATCTGGGTTATTGTTGATCGCTTGACCAAATCTGCTCATTTCCTTGCTATACGAGATACTTTCTCTCTTGATCAACTTTCCCGTTTGTATCTTAAAGAGATAGTCAGGTTACATGGAGTTCCTCTCTCCATTGTATCGGATCGTGATCCCAGGTTTACTTCTAACTTTTGGAAAGGCCTTCAGAAGTCGTTGGGTACTGAATTAAATTTTAGTACAGCTTTTCATCCTCAATCAGATGGGCAGTCAGAACGAACAATTCAGGCATTGGAGGATATGCTACGAGCTTGTTCGATGGATTATCAGGGAAGTTGGGACCAACATCTTTCTTTGGTTGAATTTTCATATAATAACAGTTTCCATTCCAGTATACAGATGGCACCATTTCAGGCATTATATGGGAAGCGGTGTCGAACTCCATCTTTCTGGGATGAAGTGGGTGAAAGAAAGTTGATGGGAACAGAATTGGTAGAAGAGATGGCAGAAAAAGTTCAGCTGATTCAGAAACACATGAGAACAGCTCAGAGCAGGCGGAAGAGTTATGCGGATAACCGGAGGAAGGATCTTTCTTTCGAGGTAGGTGATCATGTTTTTCTCAAGGTTTCTCCTTGGAAAAGCGTGATGAGATTTGGTAAGAAAGGAAAGTTGAGTCCAAGGTTTGTTGGACCATAAGAAATTCTGGAGAGAGTTGGATCAGTTGCATACCGAGTGGCTTTACCTCCGAGTTTATCTCAGGTACACAATGTTTTTCACGTTTCGATGTTGAGAAAGTATATGCCAGATCCATCTCATGTTTTGAGTCCAGAGGTAGTTCAGCTGGAAGAGAACCTATCTTATGAGGAACAACCGGTCCAGATTCTTGACCACAGGGAGAAAGTGTTACGGAATAAGGTGATTCATCAGGTAAAGGTTTTGTGGAAAAACCACATGATTGAAGAGGCAACATGGGAATCTGAAAATGCAATGAGGGATAAGTACCCCCATTTATTCGATAAGTAAATAAATTGCGGGGACGCAATTTTCTAAAGGGGGGAAGGATGTAACATCCCAAGTAAGTAATGAATAATAGATATTTTTTATCTATGTCTATTAATGATTAAGATAGTGTTATAGAGGCTTAAAATGAAAATAAATACAATCTTATGCATGGAATACACTAATATTCTTAAAAGATTGTTTTACTGCCTTTTGATGGAAAACCATTTTTGAATCTATATTTTGACAATTTTATAAACTATGTTTGTCAAAATAAACTTATTCTTTATGATTGGGACATCAAAATTTACCTTGTGTGAATTTTTGGTATTTTTTTGACAATGTTCATTTTTTTTATAAATAGTGAAAAATACTGCATTTTACATCAAAACTACTTTTTAACCTAATTTATTTATATGATTAGATTATGTTTTGAATTGGTTTTGAAGTGAAATTAGAATATATTTTTACCATTTTATCAAATGGAGGTCATTGGAATCAATTTCACTTTGGAATTAGACTTATACTGGTGTCAATCTTTTGATACTTATTGTTTTGTAAAAACACGCTATTTGCTCTGGCAGCGGGAATTAATTATTAAATTAATTAATGTTACTTATATGATTTGAATTTTGTAAAATGGACTTCATTTTTGAATTCGGAATATCAAATATAGCTTAGGGTGAATTTTTGGTAATTTTCTGAAAAACTTCAATTTTTGATGAATAGTGAAACCACTAAGTGGTAATCAAGCAAACTGATTTTTCAGTTAAATGACAGTTTACCACTAATGTATATTGAATTTTGAAAATCCGACATACATGGTTGTCATTAAGAAGTAAAATGTGGTTCAATGAGATTAAAATAATTTTTTGGTGAATAGTAACTTATTAAGTTCTTAATCGCGATTAGTGGTAATTAGTGTAGTTTAAGGTAAAAGTGATATTATAGGAATGTGAAAACACCATGACACTTGTCCTACACCTATTGGGTGAGTCATGGCCGACCAAGACAAGCCATGGGCCAACTTGGGGACCCCATGGAGCCACTTTAGTTGGAAAATGACAATAATATATTTTTATTTAATGGAAAAGTAAAATTGACACAAACATGATATGTTTTACTAAAACAATTTTTAAGTAGGGTTATACAAGTCATATTTTTGATTATAAATATTCATTGGAAAGAGAAAAAGATTTCCTACATCATAGTAATTTTTTTATAATTTTTAGACATTAAATAAATTAAAATATTTATGACATAATAATGATGCAGCGATGATATCATTATTTGACGATTTAAATAAAATGGAAAGACAATGTAAAATCTATGAACTACACATGGACAAAACCAATTGTATGAGTGGATTGCGAACCCTTATAACCTTATCCACGAATTATATCAATGTGGGACCTTTTGAAACCGAAACACATTTTCAAATAAAGTAATATTTCTTTACTTTCCAAAGTGCCCCTCCTCTCCTCTTATAAAAGGCCCCCACCTCTACCTCATTTCACACACTTCTCAAGCCTTTGGCTCAGCCAAACCCTACCCATTTACTCTCTGCACATCCCTCTCCTCATCCTAGAGGATTCCCCTTGGGCAGAATCCTTTCAAAGGAAGCCTTTAGGCTCAAATAAAAAGGAGTTACACTTTTTAAGGTAATTCATTCTCTCATGTTCATTTGTTTTATTTTGCTTCTCCAACCCCCTAAACTCTTTTTATTTACTTCTTTTGTAACAACATGGGTATCTTCAATATACTAGGATGTTGTTATAAGATATATATGAGATACACACTCACACAACTACATCAAATGGTTAAAGAACATACGGTTTCTGTGGATGGCGAAATTCTGCCTCCCGAAACGATGATTGTTCAATACTCATTTAACACCTTCAAAGGTGGCCATTATGATGTCACTATTTTTATATATGATATATGATATGTTTATGTTTTCCTTAAGCTTCTGTTTTTTTTCATTTTGGGCATACCTTTATGGTTTCCATTATGGGTAAAACACGATATCTTCATTTTAGGAAGTGCGGACTACCGCCCCCTGAAAGTGATTTGATTCGTTAATACCATATGTGGGATGTGTAAGGGATAAAGTTAATGATATTATATATGTTATTATACTGGAATTATAATATACTCTTATATCATTATGATTCCATTCCAGAAGATATGAAATAGAAATGGAAGTAGCGTTCATGCGTACGTACGGCTTACCGTCTCCATGAACGGTGCATTTCATTTATTACCTCTAAATGTGATGTAATATTATAAATGCATGTAAGTACTGGATACATATGACATATATGATATCTACATCATGAATACCATTCTGGATATAATGAACCTTTGACCAAATTAACAAAATGTAAGTGTAAGAAGACTATTTTTGACTTAAGAACCAAATACCGACAAAATGAACATTATTAACTTAACTGATTACATGATGTTCATAACATGGTATAAAAGGAATAATGAACTTGAAAAAGATTCATAATCAAGTAGAGATTAACTCAAGTTTATTATTCAGGAGATTAAAGAACGGTCGGGTCATGTCGGATACGAGGTATGGGACATTGTCTCAATCTCCTTTCGTTGAGACATATTTTATTTTATACACAAATTTCTTTTATACGGTGTATAAACCCCTTTGACTTTTATATTTATTCAAAAGGAATCTTTTTTATACGAAGCGTTTACTAAATGACAAAAGGGAATGTTTTTGTCGTACGTATGCGGCGACAATGACTTCTCCGCCGTCATGACCGTTATTTGAGTTTCGACTTCCTCTACAAGCCATACCTTTTTTTAAAAGAAAAATAAATACCACGTTTTACTTTTCTTTTATTTTGGTATTAAAAATGGTTTTCATAATGTTTTTATATCAATGTATTGTATTGATATCTCGTGATTGGAATGTGGAAATTTTATGTTTCCTTTATGCACGTTTTATGTGATATGATTATGTTATGGCTCTTGGGCATTATTATGAAGACAGGTGGTTCCGTGATAAACTAAGGGCGGGTGAGCCCGTTATAGCTCTCCAATGCATTGGGTAACGCGAAGGAGTGAAACGTTAAGGTTTCTCCGAAGAGATTTTTAGGGAATATACTGTGATGGGTATTCCAAACGTAACCAAGAGGGTTACTCCCTACGTAAGAATGTTATTAATGCCTCATGTTACCTTTATGTCTTATGATTTCTACGATTTATTCATGATTTTATGAGGTATGTTAAAGTGCCTATGTTTTATGGGTAAAGTATGATTTCATTCTTATGTATATATGAACTCATGATTCCTTTCCATGTTTTTTTTATAACCCATACTGAGTTTTTATGCTCATCCTAAGTTTTTGAAATGTTTTTCACAGGTCAAGGGAAAAGTACATGATAAGATGATAGAGTCAAGGATGTGTCAAGAAATAATCCATGTTTTATTTTAAATGTGTTTCCATTGATGGGAATGAAGAATACTATCTTTATGTAACCACTTTGTTTATATGTGGAATGTAATGCAAGTTTTATGATCTAATTCTCTAAAACTCTAAACCCGAAAAGATCCTCAATGTGTAATCTTGTAATAACTCAAGATTAAGTAAGGTTTAGGCTGGGGCCTTATATGTATCTCACAGAAGTAAAAGTGAGACAAGAAACCCTTACCTTGAGTATGACTCATCATATACCTTATTTGTATTTTTGAATAACAAATATAGTAAAATCATATACATTATTGTAGAAATTTATGAAGTTTATTATTTATTTTTTCTCACTAATTACCATGTTATAACATTTAAATAATCAATTTTTTTCACATCAGATGTTCTAGTGATATTTTGTATATAAGTCGAAAATGACTTTGGTATGTTGACTATGGTAAAATAGGTCATTATTCCATCATATGTTTAATAAAAATAATGAAATAATTATAGTTTTCATACAAAAATTATAATTTAAATCCAACCACTATGTGTGGCTATGAGAAATTAAATCTGTTACAATCATGGAGATGGTTGGTCATACGAACACATTAGAAAATTTCTATTTTTCAGAAATTATTTTGGAAATAAAGTATGTATTTATTTATCATTAAATAAGTATAATTTTATCTTATATATATCATATTAAATCTTTAAATATACTTATATATATATCATACATTTGATGTGGTGATGATAAGTGAATCACATCACATTGTGAAGGTTTTAATCCACCCGTACGCACAAACATCAGAATAATTTTTAGTAAATGGAAATGTAAGATGTTAAACGATATATTATTTTTTAATAATGATAAATATTTCTTTAATATCAAATATAAACATTAATTCCACCATTATAACATATTTTTAGATATATTGATGGAATATGAATTACATCAATTCACGAGGCAATAGTCTATTGTACACAAGAATTACGATTCTGGTTCCCATTTGATGGAATAAGAGATAGATTTAGTTAATTTAAATAATATATATATATATGGGGGATAGTGGATTTATTATTTTACCATGGTTGAATAAGGTATTAGGTTTGTGGAAGTGGAATCAAAACTAAAATATGCAGATAAAAACTATATGTCTTCTTTTAAATATATCTATTTATTAAACTTTAAGAACAATAAATTTGTATTAACGTTAAAAAGTTACTTTATAATGAGATTAAGAATTATAGGTGTGTATTTTTGTGGGGACTGGTTTATCCAAATTGGATTTGAAGGGTGTTTTAATGAGAATAATAGGCTATCTTATATAATAGAGGGGATGGGAAATCATAGAATTTCTTAAAACATAAAATTAATATAAATTAATATTCAATCCAAAATCAATTTAAATAGTGTTATTTATAATATAACTCATGCATGGGTAAACATAATTTCATATTGAAAAACTACCCATGTTTTTAATATCAATTTAATATTATTTGTTTGTTTTTACCTCTATTTAACCCCTTTAATTATTACTGTGATAACATATATTTTTACTCTTAGAGGGAAAAAATAGTTACTATAAAATGAGAAAATTCCCATAAATAGAACATTTTTGAAAATTTTTACTTTAAGATAATCAGTTGGGAAAATAAATGTTTTTTATGAATTTTATATCATTTAATAAAATATTATTTTTTATAAAAAATAAATAATGCCAGTTTTTAGTACTATTAATTACATTGATATTAAAAATATCAAGATAAAACATATAATTCATATAAAATATTTTATTATATACCTAAAATTACTTGGAAATATATTAAATTATTTTTATTATTTCAATTATCTCAAATTATATTACTTTTATTATTTTTAATATGATTTATTATATTTTTATGTAAAATTAATTATTTCTACATCAGTGTTGTGCTAGAATTTAAGGTAATTATTTTTTAACTAGAAATAAAAAATAAATTAACATAGAGAGGTTAAATATTTTGGAATTAAAAATAATTTGTATTTATGAATATATCCTCTTGATAACAAAATAATAAAAATATCCAAAATATTAAAAACAAGATTGTGACATGTTTGATATCTATTTAAATAAAATGCTATAATTGTCATAATCTCATATAAGTGGCCCCACAAGGTCATTAATTAAACACTTGGATGATTCTCATCAATTTACACTCATCCCAAATGATTTTTAAGCATTTTAGTCAATTATAAATCAAGTATTGCTTATGGATATCTTAATACGAGTTTTGATGGAAAGGGAGTAGGAAACTAGGGAAAATTATCAATAGAAAGTGGTAAGACAAAGGATATTATTTAGTATTGATTTAATTTAGGTTACCTTATTAATTATAAAATGAAAAGTAGGTGGAACACATGATTTTTTGGGTTATTTTCCACCCAAAGTGTCTTAGTGAGATTTTGTATATAGCATCTCAGGTTGTTACCTTTTTAAGGATACAAGGTATAAAATATTGAAAGGATGTAGTCACCTAATTATTTAATGGAATTTACATAGGTAAATTTTTTGGATAATAAGTCCCAAGTCTCTTGGAGTGGTTCAAATAATAAATTACATATGAAAAAATTCCAATTATACACACACACATATATATATTGTGGGGTTCTTTGAGCCTGGGGAGTTTCAAATCAAAATTTTGAAATGTAATGAAATTTTTTATTCCAAATAGTTACTTTAATGGTTTGTAAAACCTCACAACCTATGTTTTAAACCATATATAGGGTTTCACAATGATGATTTCATTGTTAGGACATGCTTTGGTAAACTGTGTTGGTCAACTGTTTAACCTCCTAAATTTTGGGAATTTGGGTCATTAAAGGTTCTTTATTTGGATCTTTCTCTTATTCAACCACCACATTGAAGTAGTTATGTTGGAGTGACCTAAAAATGATCCCCTTCTTCCATTCACTTTCCATGGTGATTGTGTGGTATTTTTTCTACAAAATTTCATGTCAAGTCCAATTTATATATACGGTTCATTGTTATCTTTTCTCTTTCCCAATTTCTCCCGACTTCTCTAACCCTAGAATCCCTTGTGTATAGATCTAAAGATGATGATTATATAAAATTGTGTTTTTTGTGACTATGGGTTTTGAACCTCCCCTTTCATCCTAATCTAGTGGTATTCATTGAATCCAAGATGGCTACACCAGTTTAGGTAGGGGTTTTAATTTTTTTATTTTTATTTGTGGGAATCCCATGACGTCATGATTTTAAGTAAATTTCAACCAAGATAAATAATTAATATATTACTTATGTAAGATTTATGAAATGGATTATTTTATATCTGTTGGTATTCATTGGGGCCATCGTGTGATTTTGAAAAATTCAAAGGATTGTTTTTTTCAACTAAGAATCTTTAATAATAATATGTTTAATAAAATTAAAATGATGTTTTTCTTAAAAAGAAATTATTTATCCAATATGTTGAAGAAATATATGGTTTATTAAGTTTAAATCATTGTGGTTTAGTGATTTTTTAATTTTTCATAGGTTGTGTTTGATCTAAGACAATGTTTAGTGAATCCATTATTTTATTTTGATTATTCATGATGTTATTAATGTGTTATTGGAAGCTACATTGTTTTGAAATATTTTTAAAAGTGATTTAAAATACATGATTATTAACATAAATCATTGGCCTATTTGGAACCCTTTGTAAGTTATCTCAGGTGTTGTATGTACATTTTTTTGAGCCCATTGTTTATCTATTACTCATGTTGTAAAAATTGAAAATTATTAGATGATTGATTGTTCCTTATGAACATTGGAAGGGGATATTCAATGAGTGGGGTTAGAGGTGGGATGATAATTTTGCATTATGATGCCTTTAATTATGTTATTTTATTATATTGTGATTTATGGACGACCAATACTTTTCATTGGGAATCCTAGGGTGACTCATTGAAAAATCAATAGATAGATGTTGTGATAGACAAGTATTTGTATGAGATAGTTGTCCATCAGTTTGGATTGCCTAGATTTTTGGATTTTCCCCAAATTAAGCCATTTTAGAGCGATTAAGGTGGTCAGTGTAGGACTCTAAGACAAATAGGTAGTTTTTTCACTTAGGATCATATAGTATTATAATATTAGTACATAAGATTATGCCCGATGATGAGTATTATATACTATGTTCGGTAATTATTTTCTTGACATATAATATACTTATCTTCATGGTTTATTCATGACATTGATATAATGAGTGACTATATTTTATCATGACATTATTTAGGTGTGAATCTGATTATTTAGTGAAAATTTACATTTATGTTGACTTAATATTGTTTATACATTAATTGACCCTATTTTGAGTATTTTGTAATGATATTCAAAACAGAATAGGTTTTGGTATTCTAAAAATTAATGTTTTAATGAAGTATATTCAAACCCATTTTTGACCAATTAAGATGAATTTTTTCTCAAAGGTAGACTTTTAAATTTAAAAAGTGAACTTGAAATTAAATTCATAAGGTAGTAGTATTTGAGAATGAAACATTATGTGTTTTTTGGTTTCTATAATTTTGTTTTGAAATAAAACTATTTGATACTCTTTATTTTCAAACCAAAATTCTTGTTTAATTTTATAATAGGAATGAAAAGGAATTTTTGTAAAATATTTATAGTAGTTAGATCAAAACATATATATGCACATTGTTGGGCATGTAATAAACTTTTTTAATTTAGGCATTCATGTTTCTCCTTCAATGCTGGGTTGACACCACACTTATTTGGTATGTCGGTAGGATGCTGGTTCTTAGTGGGTGACCTTGAGTTATATAGTTGTCACATTGTTTGATTTATTGTGTATTTCGATCAGTTTATGGTATATAGAACATTGGATTCTACAATATATAAATCTCATTTTAGTTTCATCGTGTTTATTTAAAAAAATTATGATGTAGGATGTAATTCTTTGGAATTGGATTTGTTATTATTTTAATATATCATACTTGTTATGTTTCATTCATTTGTAGTTTTATAAAACATCAATTTATTTATGGTCATGGATTTCCTTGTTATGGATGTATATCATTATTGAATTCATAGAGGTATATATGTCTTGGTTTATATGTTTTCAATGGTGAAATCATTCCCATGGTTTATTGTAATGAACCGGCCCGAGTCGACCCTGAACCGGTTGTACGGGCTGCTCCGTGACAAGTCACGAGAGGCATTCCTTATCCTCCCAGTATTGAGACAGAAAATGAGGGAATCATTATAGTGAAATTGGAATAATTTATCCCACATAAAAACAATTAAAAAACAGTGGAATGAAATAGATATACCAATAAAAATTTATATAAATGTTGAACTGAACATTATATGTACAAGAAACTGAAAGCACAAATGAACCAAACAACTAAACCGACCAAACCTAGCATACAACTATCTCCATGTAGCCCCATTGGTCAATCTCTAACATAATAATAAAATGTCTCTCAAGGTGATCAAACTCAAGCTAAATCCTACACAAGGGCTAAAAATAGAAAAAAACCATAGGCATGCGTATTAAAACTCAATAGGCTTTCCCAATAATCTTTTCCCAATGCACTACCTTTAAAATAATATAAAAACCCATTTAAAAGATTAAAATAAAATATATAAAAGTATTTTTCCCAAAAATATTGCATACTATAAGGATTATTAGACAATAATCTTACATGTTTTCATAAACATGAAAAGCTGTTAATAATTTTCAAGGAATTCAACTTTGAATGAAATCAATTTTCCTTTTAGATGGAAACACATTCAATGAAAACAAAAAGGCTATATAATTTACCAACCAATAACACCATATTCCACTAGTGAGTATAAAATAGCCAATGAGAACATTTTACAGGAACCCCCCTAGGAACTAACTCGTTGTGGGGATCTAGGAATATCATATCTTGGTGTAAAGGTAACCATCTACAATAACCTTCCTATGCATGAGGAACTAGGAGGGGAAACCCTAATGGCTTAGTGGTCACCATAATAAATAACCTACTCATGTAGGATCCACTAGGAGGGAAAACTCCGATGGCCTAGTGGTACCCAACATAATCATATTTTAGTTAGTTTTATCATCATCAATCTTTCTATGTGATATAGGGACGAAACCACTCCAGATCACTAGCATTGTAGTCATACTCCACCCACCAAGATACCTGGGTGTCCCTCTTAGTGCTCGAACAAGTTACCTGTGTTATAACATACCTTTCTAAAATCAAAAATCCACTTAAAAATCATACACACATGAAAATCTTACAAACATGTTCCATATGTCTTTCACAAATCAACAAACCACTTAAAATTTTCATTAAACAAATTCAAGATGTATAATGAGGCATTACACATAAAATCCATTAAAAATGATTTTTTATGGAAACCCCCCCCCAATAATATTCTTAATCAGATTTGGAAGCCCCAAATCCATTTAATAAGTCAATATCATGAATCATAAAATGACCCCAAACTATACAACATGAATACAAATAGAAAAAATTTTGTTTTACAAAACTTCGAAATGAGCCTTTAAGTATTTTTCACAAAAATAACATTTATAAAATGTAAAAATTAAAATATTAATAAATATGAGTAAACACACCATTTTAATAAAAAAATTACTTAAAACCCTTAAAAATTTAGGATTCACATTCAAAACCCATCCATTTATAAAAAGCTTCCAAACGAGCTATTTATCAAGAATCGATGCAAAACACCCTAAAAAACCAGACTCATTTCATTATCAAACCCAATAACAGGTTAGAACCCACTTTTTGAATCCAGAAAAATGATTCACATGCTTCAAAAAAAATTTATATTCCCAACCAATCATTTTATATCACCTTGAGCTCACAAAATCCCACATGGTACTTTCTTGAAAACGAGGCATGTAACATTCAATAAAACAAACTCTATTTAACACTAAAAAGGATATAAAACCAAATTTTCAGGACAAAATATTATTTAAATTTATAAACTAGGTTCTAAACAAAAAATATTTGTGTGAATGATAACATAACATTTAAACAACTACTTAGTGTGCACTTAAATAACAAAAGACACTTCATTTCACAAAACAAGGCATAAACACCACTTTTCACAAAAAATAAATTTATCGAAGGATTATAAAAAAATAATAAAAATTTATATAAGGTAAAAATAACATGAAACTATATTTATCATAAACATAAAGGGACATATATAATGGGAAAACTACCTCAAATCCATGGCGGAATGGAAATGCACACCCAAAAACCATCCACGAGGGTTCACTGACCCTAAATATATTATGACCAGCCATAAAAAACAAAATACCCATAAATTATCTAGGGATAACCAAAACCTAGGTATATTATGACTATGGGTGAAGAGATAACCAATATAAAATGATAAAATAAGGAATTATGTGGAGAATGAATAAGGGAAACTCACCTTGGAAACTATCCAACTCTTCATATTCCCTTAGATATATATACTTATATGAGTGGTAATGGAGTGGGAATCCTTGGAGAGGCTCCATAGGATTGGGAGAACTTGAGGAAGGAGTTTGGGTGCATTTGGGTTTATGATACATGACTGGGAAAACTTGGAAAATCATATTTTTGTCTATTTTGGTCAGCTTGCATGGTTAGGCTGCACAGTTTAGTAAAAGGTGCACCCAAACCGTGCACAACCGCATTTCTTTCCAAAAATACTTATTTTTTTACAAAAACACAAAAATGAGATAGGGTTCAACCATGGTAATATGATTATACATAGATGGAACTTCAGAAATCAACATTCATCACACCCGAAACCCATGAAAAGGATAAGGATTTCCATCAAACTAGATAAAAAAACATGAAACGTTAAGCATGAAAATTCTTCCCACCATTAAGGATTTCAACCTTGAGAAATCCAAAACACATTCAAGCTAATTTATCATTACTAAGTATTCCTCAAAAACATGATCCAGCCTCTCAAGATAGGGATACCTCCCTTACAATTAATAGAACTTATGCCTCTTTCCCATACAAAACTCCAACTCACAACCACCTCCTGAGAATCAATGGAATGATCTGTCCACTACCTTCACAACCAAGACATGGAATATATTGTTGTTCCTTCTTCCAATGATCCCAATTCTCATCCAATCTATAGTAAAATCATGAAAGAGAACAATTTTAGGGGAGGCCAAAACAGACTCCCTACCATTGGAAAACAACTAGCATCTGAAAAAATCACAAAAGAATGCTCTACGAGACCTGTGGTTAGTCTACCCACCATTAATAACCAATGTCAAATTACAAAAGGTAAATTCAAAATGAAATAATAATGGACCTCTCCCTAAAATCCCCACAAAGAACTCTCCAACAACAACCTACTAACCCCTTATAATTGGATCACAACATGAACATTTAACTTTCCCTCTCTCAAATAGAGAGGAGAAGAATTGGGTCATCACATTCTGTATGGAATAAAACCCCCACCATTAGGCGAAGGAAGGGAAGGGGAACCAATCATTGTAAAACTAAAGCCCAATCGAAAAATACCCAACACTCTCCACCCATTAATAGATAAATCCATGACCACACCCGATTTACATAGGAGGTACACACATGGGCATTGTTTAGAAACTCACATTCAAGAAAGAATAACCCATGATACTTTCTAAGGGGTAATTATAACATAATCATTGTGACTAGGGGAAAATCAAATGGATGAGAAACCAGAATAAAAACACAGAAACTACCAAACCACAATGTCGGAGGTATGAGCTTAAGAGAACTCCCCACACCTCTGATGATTTATTTTCTATGTGAAAATATTCACTCTGAGGACTATGGCTAGAGCCCGGATGTTTGAAGCATGTATTGTGCCATGGTTAGGAGCTAAGGAGCACAACACCCCAAGAAACATTCATTCTCAACAACACACCTCCATATAAATAGGAACTCATAAATACATATCACCATTTCCTATCACTCCGAATCAAGAGCATAATGGACAAGGAATATGATTAAAGACATCAACATCTCCGAACACAACTTCTATATCCAAAATAATTATCGCAACAGGGAAGAACTTTAAATCAAGACAAAAAATCTCTCTATTCCAACAGAAACGTTGAGGCATCACCCAAAGAGGCTGATTTTACATCTGAAACAAATCATTTGGTTGAAAAACTACAAAAATAGCCAATAGAGACTATTTATGGCCACATCACAACATCCAACATATATCTAGAAAACAACTAAACATTGCTCCAAAACCAAGCCACCAACAAGATCCCATCTCAAGATAAAAAAAGTATCACTTCCAGATCAAGAGGATGAATACTGAACAAACCACATTTCTATGACATGAAAAATAAAATCACATAAACACTATTTTACAAAGACACCAAACCATTTCATCTTAAATAATATTTTAAAAACTAAAAAACATGGTTGATTTTCACCCTCACAAATGGTGTTTCATCGAGTCTCACTCACATGTACATTTCCATTCCTCCTCAGGCACTCATCTACCATTCAATATTCGGAATCCATCCACATATCCATATAAAACTATGCATGTGAGCACCAATGAAAACACAAAAGGGTAAAACAAAAAAACCTTATTTTTTCAAAAAAAAATCATTTATCTGAATTATAAAAATCATGTGCCTTCCCAAGGCACACTACCCACCATGTAAAAAACAATAATTTCCATATTTCCATACTAAAAACCATTTTACTATAATTTAAATATAATCCTCACCAATTTCCATCAAAAATCATTTTCATATTTATCATATCTTTTTCCAACATCTAAAAAGATCACACATCATCATGAACCATTTCATTAAAAACCTATTCCCTTTCATTTAATACAACTTCTAAAATGAACATTATATTCCAAAAATCCCATCACCCTTTTCAAAAATTCACCCAGTTCTATTATCATAAATTGATATACACAAGGACCAAAACCCCTTTTCAATAAAAAATATTCCACTAAAAACCAATTTTCAAATCAAATTCATCATATTCAAAAACATTTCAATAGCCCCAAAACAACCCTTTGAAATGAAATTTTCAAAATTATCATAAAATAATTCATGCTTTCCAAAAATAATTTATCAACAAATAATATGTTTAGATTAAGGAAATTAAATCCCATTAAATCATTTACACTTTCTCCCCAAAATTCATTTTACAAAATCCCAACATTCCCAAAACATTTCTTATATTAAGCATTAAAAACCCAATTAAACAATTTACCACACAATGAATTTCAAAACAAAATTCAGAATTCAAGAATGGTTTAGGAGACCAAAAAAAGGGAACTAATATCGGTGGGTTACATGACCATATGGTTGGCGGTCATATTTTAAACACACCACCACGAAAAAGAGACATATTAGGAGCATTCCCCAGCTCCACATAGCTTTACAGGACCTGAAAGTTAGCAGAGGCCATTAGTTCAACTCCCCTTATCAAATCCCAATCAAAAAAAAATCCTTAAGAACCAAATAAAAAAATAAAATCGAACTTCCCATAGACACCCAAGTATCAGAATGAGCAAGATTTCTCAATACTCTTCCCACACCTACCCCTCAAGTCTCGAAAATTTTACTCCATGTTAATTGACATCCCGCAAATAAAAATGGGAACTTTAAAAACTATGGTCTGCTAATAGCCGACCTGCTCTAAAAGAATTTTTTCACGAACCAACGCATGTCAACCCTGAACAGGTCACCTGGGCCATTCTATGACAAGTCCCGAGAGGCGTTCCCAATCCTCTCGGGATAACAACAAGCACCAAATAATTAGTAGAGTGACATGGGAATGATTTCTCACACATAAAGACAATTAAAAAATAATGGAAAGAAATAGACATACCAATACACATTTATATAAATTTTTCACTGTACATTATTTGTACATGAAATAGAAAGTAAAATTGAAATAAACAACAAAACCGACCAAACCTCACAACCAACTAACTCTATGTGACCCCACTGGTCAATCCCCAACACAAAAATTACAATTTTCTCAGGGCGATCAAACATTATCTAAAACCTATATAAGGGATAAAAATAGAAAAGAAATATATGTGTGAGTATTAAAACATTCCAGGCTATCCTTATAATATATTTCCAATGTACTACCTTTAAAATAAAAGAAACATCCATTTACAAGTTTTAAGTACAAAATATAATTGTATTTTCCAAAAAAAGATACCAAAATAAAAACATTATAAGAAAAAATGATTGCATGTTTTCATAAATAGGAAAATCTAGTAAAATTCATCAAGGAATGTAACATTGAGTAAAATAAAATTTCCTTTAAGATGGAATCATTAATGAAGGAACCAATTAAAAGAAAAAAAACATGCTACTAAATTTACTAACCAATAAAACTATATGCTGATGGTGAGTATAATATTTCCAATGATCATAACTGATAGGAACACCCCTAGGTACTGACCCATTGAGGGGCTCTATGAACATCATATCTCAGTGTAAAAGTATCCATATCCAATAACCATCCTGTGCACGAACAACTAGGAGGGGACACCCCAATGGACTTGTGATCCCCATAACAAATAACTTTATCATGCATGAGACACTTGGATGGAAAACCCTAATGGCCCAGTTGTACCCATCATCGTCATAGTTTAGTTAGTGCTATCATCGTCAATCTTGATAATTGAAACTGGGATGAAACCACTCCAGATCACTAGCATAATAGTCCTTGTCCCCCACCTACATACCCAGGTTTCAGTATTTGTGATCAAACAAGTTCCACATGTTATGACATACCATCTTCACATAAAAAATATAGTTCTAAATCATACACACATGAAATATACCACAAAAATGTTCTACCTCTATTTCACAAATCAATAAACAACTTAAAATTTTAATAAAACAATTTCCTGAAGTATAATGAGAATTTTACCCATAAATTCCATTAAAAAAATGCTCTTTTAAGGCCAAACACCCAAAAATACCATACCAAACCAGTTTTTCTTCATCCTCTACACCATTTAATTAATCAATTTCATGAGTCATAATATGGCCCCAAATGACACAACATGGAATACAAATAGAAATCATTTTTTACAAAACTGCCAAATGGGCCTTTAAAAATTATTCACAAAAAAAACCTTTACCAAAAGTACCAATTCCACTATTAATGATGAGGTGTAAAACACCTTTTTGAGAAACAAATCATTTATATAAATCTATTAAAAATTCATGTTACACATTCAAAACCCATCCATTTATATAAATATGCCAAACAATCCATTTATTGAGAACCCATGCCAAAACCCCATAAAACCAATAATAAATTCATTATAAAACCCAAAACACGATTTTAACCCACACAATGAACCCAAAAACCCTAATGCACATGCTTTCAACATTTTTCATATGCCAAATCAATAATTTTATATCACCTTGAGCACACAAAATCCAACCTCACAGATTTCCAAAAATAAGGCATTCAACATTCAATGAAACAGACTCTATTTAACACTAAAGAGAATATAAAACAAAAATTTCATGCCAAAAAATTATTTTAACTTATAAACTTAGTTTTAAACATCACATACAAGGTGAAAAAGATAACATAAATTTTGAAAATCAGTTAGTGTTCACTTTTATAAAAAATGACAATACTTTTACAAAAAGGCATAAACACCACTTTACACACAAAATAAATTTATTAAAGGCTTATAAAACAATACTCAGAATGTGTAAAAGGTGGAAAAACCCAAAAAAAATATGAATCATAAATAAATAAGGACATGTGTACTGGGAATTCTAACTCAAGTCCATAGCAGAAGTGAAACACACACCCGAAAACCTTCCATTAGGGTTGGAAAAACCTAAATCTATGAAGAAAAGCCCTAAAAACAAAACCCCCATAAAAAATCATGGGATAACATAAACCTAGTTCGAGAACGACTAGGGGAGAATATATAAACAACACAAAATTATTAAAGAAGGAATGAGAAGGACACATGAGAAGAGAAACTCTCCTTAAAAACTATACAACTCTTTATCTTAACCTTGGATCTACATTTTTAGAGGAGAGGGGATGGATTGGGAAGTCATTGAGAGGCTTAATTGGTCTGAAAAAACTAGCGGAAGGAGTTTGGGAACATTTGTGTCTGAGAATCACAATGGGTAAAATTTGGAAAATCATATTTATTCATTTTGTCTAGCCTGCACGGTTAGGCTGCATTGTTTTTTAAATCATGGACCCAAACCGTTCACTGCCCCATTTCTTAAAAAAAATCTCATTTTCTCCAAAAACTATCAAAAGAGATAGGTTTCAACCTTGGTAAGAAAATTTAAAATATATATCACATCAAAACTCAACACTCATCACACTTGGAACCTAAGAAAAGCATCGGGATTTCCAACAAACTGGTTCAAAACCAAAAAATGATACACCAGGAGTGACAGTTATACTTGAAACCCTTGGTTCTTGTCACTATCTTGTGTTTTCTAAGAAGAAAACATAGGTTTTTCTTGTAGAGTGTTTTGGGTGATATTTCCGGCTAATATAACATGATTTATTAAAAAAAATTTATTAGATTATCCTCCAGTAATTTGAGGATAATGGTAGTCTACGGATAAATCTGTCAGGAAAAATAAGCAGGGGAGTGGGACTGTATGACTAGATCCCTTTATATAAGAGCCTTAAGTTACCATGGGTGGTATAGAGTTGTGTTTTAAATTTTGTTTTATGATTTATTATCCTTGATATGTTTTTATATGGTTTATTTATACATCATGTTTTGTCGAGATTCTATTATTTGCTTTGATAAATTCATCATTTCTATGTAAAAATTGGAGTAAATCAAGTGACACAAGTTTATATTGAATGGACTTTCAAACCATATATAAACCACATGACAATAATCATGGTGACATCCATTTATAATTTCATAGTAAAACAATTGTCTGATTAATTGAAAGACAAAACCATGTGTGGTGAGGAAATATTGGTAACCTTATTGTATTCTTTTATTTAAAGCTTAATATTTATATTATGGTTATATTTCACGATTATGAGTATTTGAGTGGATTTTATATATTTTAATTTTTTTCCAAGTTTTAATGTGATTCTTTATTTCTTGGAATTTTAAATTTTGCATTAAAAATCACGTTTTGATGTTATGGAATGTACTTTTTAATGTGTTTGAATTTTACTATGAATGGTTTTATTAAAATATATGGTTTGGTGGTTGCGTTGATTTTAAATGATTCAACTTTGTCAATTTTTAATGGTGTTTTAAAAATAAAAAGAATAGCATGTTAGATGATTAAAAATTAATGTTTGATTAAAATATATACTTAGATCATTAGAATTGGATTCCTTTGTATTTTCTTTGCATATATGACATGTGTTATTTAAGAATATTTTGATTTGAATTATAATGAATTTTTTATTTCTAATTATTTGATTTATTATTTTCCTAATATTGTTTTTAGATTTATATTGTATTACTGAATGTATTGTTTTGGGTTATTTTAGAATAAATCAATTGAAAAGGAATCCAACAGTCAATGAGAAAATTATTCAGGTAGTATATTGTAGGGTATCCATTTCGGTGTCATGGGAGTGGTATCCTCAATATATACCTCATCCCAAATTATCGATATATAGGAATGGTCATGTTTGTCTTAGATTATGGATCATATCCTAATTTTTTTAATTGGTACTCACCAATATTTTATGATTAGTAAGTCCCTTGAGAGGCGATGTATTGGATGAGTATAGTCAAAAAAATATTTTATTCCTTAGGGATTCCTTAAAAAATAAGATTAAAGACTACTGTATTATTAGTTGAGGGTATGTGTCTCGAATGGGGGAAGACCATCATTATTAATTGACCATTTGAAATATTTTATTGGAGTGTTTCAAGAACCTTTTCAACCAATAGAATTAAACTAAGGGTTTGAATGTTACAAAGGAATTAGGGTAGTTGATATTTTTTAGGTTGATGAACTAGTAAATAATTTTTTTGATTTTTTTGAGAATAGTTCCATTCACTCCTAAGCTAGTCATTGACGATTCAATGAAGTCTTATATCATTACAAGAAGACTACTTTTAGATGTTATTTACATAATGTTTTACTATATCCTTGAAATAAATATAGATGTTTTTTAGAAGGCTCTCATCACTAATTAAATCATGGTAGGGTAGCTTATGATAGGTGATACATCAATTCTAGTGGGTATCAATGAGGGTGATCTAACTAGTGAGAATCATAATCCATAGAAGGCGAAATATGGAGGTTAATACAATGCATTGTTTTCTCCTCAACATTGTTTCACTACTTTTTTACGTAGTTTACTAGATGCTTGTTTCTAGTATTAAATGTTTTGGCACCCTAATTACTCTTGTATGATTTTTTTGAGGAATTATCATTAGTGTGGACATCTAGTTCACCTTCATAGGTTTTTTAAGACGAATGAGTAGTAAAAGAAGATGAATATAACCCATCTTAAATATAGGTAGTATTTTTTGGTGCTTCTTACATTTGTAGAGTAATAATTTGCATAATGGTTTAAGGGGTGAACCTTTTTGCTTTTATTTTGGATCTTGTTCTATATTATGTGTATAACCCATTTCTTTTTCCCATAAGGGAAAATTTTTATTAATCCCATGTTATTTTATTTTGGAATTATATACATTATTTTCTCTCTTATTAGGGAAAAAATAAATGTTAGAGATTCCTATAGTAGGTCTCCATGTGAAATATTTATTCTACTTGAGTTATATTCTATGGTCGTGTCTTGATTGAGATGTGTTATTGTTTTTTATTGTGTTAATTATTGGGAATTCCATAGGTCCATATTGTGTTTCGATTAACTATTCTATCTTAAAGTTAGTATGGTATTGTGAGTAATGATAATTTGGTATTTCCAAATTCATGGTAGGTTAATAATAAGATACATAACATATTTCTCTTTTGGAATTATTTCATTTTTTAACAACGAATTTTTTTTTCTGCGAGTCCATTGGTTTATTAAGTTATCACGTCCTTTATATGAGTAGAATTTTTATTATATTTAATTTTATTTTAGATTCATATTGAATTTTATGGCATAATATGTTTCATTTTTTGTATAATTATTATACCAATAATATTACTTTAATGTATTTATTTATCTATTATTGGGTCCCTAAAAATTGGGGTGTTTTTGGAAATTTTTTTTTTGATGTTCTGAAACATTTATTGGCCATATCTTTTGAAGAAATATAATGAATAATCATGTGACCTACTATTTGTTTTGAAAATAGTTATCGACCTATTAGGGCATGTCTTGGTAAAATGTGGTGGTAAACCCTAGAAACTTCTTGATTTTGTGTATTTTGGTCTATTTTTATTCTTTTTCTTTGGGAATATATATTTTTCCTCCCCCGCTTCATACCATCCATGAAAGAGGAAACTCCTAGTAAACCCCCTTTCTCCATTAGCTTTCCATGGTTATCTTATAGTTATTTCATCATCAAATCATTAGGTCAGGGTCTTTTTCTCCCTCTATTTCCATTTCATCTACGTTTATTCCTTATTTTCCTCTTTTCTATAATCCTAGAAACCATGGTGGATAAATCTCAACACTAGAGTTTTATTTAATTTATTATATGGTTTTTAGGTCCTTTTAGCCTCCATTTTATACCTAATATGGTGGTATTTTCTAAAGGTGAAACAATTATGCTGGTTGAGGTTAGTATTTCTATACCATTCATTTTTATTTTATAAATTCCTGAATTCTTGAGTTTTTAAAGTAATTTTAAACATTAATAAATGTTTAAAATGTTTTTAATGTAATATTTAATAGTGTTTCTCCATAATATATTTTGGGTTTCATTGGGAATGACGGTTGGGATTGAAAAATTTTATGAAATTTTAGTGCATCAAGAGTTTTTATACATGCAACATGTTTGATAAAATTTCAATGATGATTTTTTTCAAAATGAAATGATTTATCCATGACGTTCAAATAAATGTAGTTTTATAGACCATTTTATTAATGTTTTATTTAGTTTTTAATGTTTTTAAGGGTGTGTTTGATATGAGGGAATATTTTAGTGAGTCTATTCCTTTATTTTGATTTTTCTAATGTTATTTATCTATACATGAAGCATTCATTTTTTTAAACACGGATTAAAGGGTATAATAAAATATAAGATCACTGATATTAAAAGATATATTTCTTAGAGATTTGTGCAAATGATCTCACTGGTAAAAGATAAACATTTATGGACCCCTTGTTTATTTATTTATCATATTGGGAACATTGAAAAATGATTATATTATTGATTGTTTTTATAGATTTTGGAATTGGATCTTCAATGAAATGTGTTGGAGGTGGGATGAAAAGTTTTTACTATGTTGTGTTTCATTGTGTTATGCTATTATCATATTTTAATGAAATATAAATGAAGACTATTTCTATTATTTAGTCTCATGGGTAATCCAATGGTGACTATGTGGGAAATCAAGATGCATATGTTTTACTGGTTAAGTGTATTCCCTATACAGTATATTATAGTTAGGGTTTGTCTTTTAATTTTCCCATTCCCATGGGGATTCCCTCTGAGAGAAATTCAAGTGGCAAGTGTAGAACAGTAAGACATTTAGGTAGTTGGTTCCACCGTGGGATTTTTAGTGTGTTTTTATTAGTATGAAAGATAATTTCCCATAATGAGTATTATTTATTATGTGTTGTTAGGACTTGTTTTACATATGAGATAATCATATACCCAATTTCCATTCATTTTATATGATGAGTGAAATTTTTTTATACTTGAAATTATTTTGATATTCTTTACCATTTTATTTTCTCCATCCAATGATATTTATTTTAAATATTTTTGGATTTATATTATCCTATTTTTAGAATTGTACAAATATTTTCAAAACAATAGAGTTGGTTGTATTCAAAAAATTATGGGTTTTAGAGAAACATCTTCAAAACCAACTTTGACTAATTTGGAGGGATTTTTTTTCTAAAAGTTATAAATTTTTTAAAAAATATAGGAAAATCATTTTGGGATTTCTAATGGTAAAGTATTTTATATAGGGACATGATTTTTTGATATATTTTAATTCAATAAATGGAAATTAAATTTATTCATTATTATTCATTATTAAACTAGAATTAACAATTTATGGTATCGAAGAAATAAAATTGATTCATATTGGTATCAGAAGAGGAGTTGGATCACACACTACAAACTCAAATTTGCCTTTATATAGCCCTCTCATTTTAAGAAGGTATTCACATCTCAACTTCCATATTTGACTGGAACCACAATTTTGTGGTAAGACAGGTGGATATTTGTTTTTATTTGGTGAGATTTGTTTATGTAGTGGTAGTATGGTTTGATTCATTAGGTCATTGGATTAGTTCAGGGTATGTGGTGCATTATCCTCTTAGGCCTTTGTTTCCCATTTCCATTCTGAATTGTGGAGTCTGAGCATGAATCAAGAAGTTTTTATTGTTTTTGGAAATGCCTTTATTTGAGTTTAATGTTACCATACTTATTATTCCTTATTCAATTTTATTTATTTACCACAAATAATTATTTTTTCACAAGGATTTCAAAGATATAGATACATCATGATGGATTTCCTGGTGGGATGTATGTTTCGGATTATCTAATTTCAAGTTTTATGTTGTTCTTAATGGTTATACATGATACACTTGTCATTTGTTGCTAGCATGTGGTGATCAGGAATATGCTTCAGACCTTGTAGACGAGTGGTTTGGGTGAAATATCTGGCTATCCCAATACGATTCATTACATTTTTACAGCTTATTATGCTTATAATTTTTTTTACTATTATGATGTGTTTAAAACAAGGGGTTTATCCTAGGGATAAAATTTTGTAATTTTTGAGTTAACTGATTTTTTAATGAATATTTAGTATTTATTAAATAAAATATATTTTCTCTGTTAGATTAAATTTTAATATATTATTAATAAAATCTTTTATGTAAATTATAATGTATCATATGTGGGTACAATAGTGTGTTTTGTTCTTGGTGAGGTATACCATCATGCTCATGATTTAGATGCTGGACATAGTATTTTCATTCCTTGGTTTACAAGAGATCGATGAACATAACTTTAAATATTTCTACAAACTCATGATTATGATTTTTATCTAGTTTTATCTATTTTCATCAAATGTAACCCTAGAGGATGATAGTCCATTATTTCGGATTTGGAAGAATTTTTTTCTCATAGTAGAGAAAATAACAACCAAGGATCATGGAATGATCGAGTGATTATAATATTTCTATCCTTATATGATGTTATCATTTTTATTTATTTTTTGATTATTTATTTTCATTATCATCAAATCATATCTCTCTTGAATATACTATTCAAGAACATACAAGTCCTTAACATATAAAAAATGATTTTATTAACTAAACTGCAATTTTTTTTTGGGAAATCAAACTTGTTTAATCAATAACTATGAATGTATCATAAGATAAATTGAATTCGATGATTAAATTATTCATGATCATGAGATTTTTAGTATTTGATATTATCCTTATATGTGTGACTAATATAAAATAACTACTTTCAATTTCACATGATAATTCATGGATGCTAATAATTTATTCATTTTGGGATGGTTTAAAAAGTATTTATGTTTTTCAAAATATTATTCATCCTAGAAACTAAAACCATTTCAGGAAATTGTTCACCACACAATGATCTACTGAAAAATCACTTTCGAAACATATATATATTATTTCTTATTTCCTTACACATTATTTGACATGATTTAATGTGAACCTGCCATTGGGTGGTCATATTTTCTAGTGGCCATGGTTTTCATTTCTGTCATTGTTATATTTCCACATATTTCAGTTGATATGATTTCATTAAATAAATTATGGTTGAATGAGAATTGAGGGTTCATGGTTACATGACAATAATTGTGATATGGGTGGTTGACAGATATTGATCTTAGCTCCAATAGTTATTGGTGGACAATGAACATGTTAGCGATTGATAGCTGGTGATGTTCTGACAATAGTGGTGATGAGTTCTATGGATTTAATGTAACACCCATGGTTTGAGATATTTAGTTTTTCTAGTTTTTTAATTTATAAAGTGTTTGATATTTATTATGATGTTACAAAGGTTTTTATTACATTTTGGGGTGTTTTTTAATGTTGTATGGTTTTAACCTAGTTAGGGGAAACAATATAAGATTAATAGGTAACTATAGAGAAGAATAATGTGATATTTGGGTGGGAACACATTTTGGGTAAACCCTGTGGTAACTGTTTTCCTCTAATGTATTTGGTAAGTGTTGATTCTAATGGCCGAAGAACTATTTCCCAAGCCATATGGTAGAACCTTGTAGCCATCTATGTCATGAAGTATCACCCACTTTGTTGGAAAATGGTTTCATAAAAAATAGATCAAAATTTTATGAATATTTAAAAGAATATGAAATTATATTTTAAAATTGACTACTTCTATAAAACACTAAATTATCTATTATTTTATTGATATCTCAAACCATAGGGTTCCTTTCTTTAATGATAGTGACCCTATTCACTTTGGAGCTATATCTGTTGATTTCTTAGAGTTTTTTATCATAGAATAAAATGTATGTCTCTTTTATATCCTCCACGTTTTCACCTTGTTTTCT
This sequence comes from Viscum album, assembly GCA_963277665.1. Classification (NCBI taxonomy): domain Eukaryota; kingdom Viridiplantae; phylum Streptophyta; class Magnoliopsida; order Santalales; family Viscaceae; genus Viscum; species Viscum album. The sequence continues at coordinate 507,528,899 of OY728141.1, read as the reverse complement.
ATTGGAAAAACCATATACCATGATTTACGTGATTAGATTATATGGATAGGGTAATATTTTATAGGTATTTTGTTGAAACCATTTGTAGGGGTTTGTAATAGCATTGATATATGAGATTGTGTAGTGACTTAGTCATAACAAAATAGTTTTAGGTCTATGGATTCTACATCACTCTAACTATTTTTATAACATGGAGGTTTTTTAATTCAATGTGGAATGATTTTTTTTTATTTTTGTAATAATATTTTTATACATATTTATGGAATATTCCCCTTGTTTAAAACAAGATTTTAGATCTAAGGTTTTTGGTGATGGCCACAATGTGTTTGAAAAAAAATACTTAATTATTTGGTGTAACAAATGATGATTTACTTTGTCATAAACATAGATATGATTTGAAGTTGGTGTGTGTGAATGATGAATTTGGATGTGACAGTGTTAGGATAGACATGGCATCTGGTTCTATTTAAGTGGGAACATAGTTTTGGAATTATGGTTATGTGGAATTAAAATGGGATGGTGTGTGTTAATTTTGAATATGGAAATGAAATTTTTGGTTCAAACTTGTCCAGTTTTTCCACTTTGGTGGGAACATTGAATTTTACAAATAGGTGACAACTTATTCAAGGGAGGAAATATACCCTCTTTCAATTCTAGGCTATTCAGAGGACTAACTTATATGTGAGATGAATTTGGTTGGTGCATTGAAAGGGTATGTGTTTGTATTTCATGGTGTGTGTTATGGGATTGGTTGATTTATGTAAAAAATGTTAAATAAAATTGAATTAGTTGGTTGATTTTTAATCTGGTTCAGTCTACCATTATTTATTATTTTTATTATTCAAAATTATTTTTTATTAAATATGACCAAACTTGTTCTTTTTTTGTTTTAATGTGTGGAAATTACATGTGGGATTTCCTCTTGGTTTTATATACTCACCCTAGTATATGATATTGATGCATGTTGAGTCATTGTTCGACATGATAAAGGTAAGGGGGAACTCTTAACTTTTTGGTGGAGCATATTTATGTTGTCATCTTGGGTGAGGTATTTGATAGGATGGAGGTTTCAATAATGTTTATAATGATATATTTATATGATACTACATTATTATTAAATTTTAGTCTTTGTTTTATAGTCTAATTTATAGATATTGTTGTATTTGATGAACCTGGTTATTATTAAGATACGTTTTGGAATGTTTTCTAAGTTATATAATACATAATATTTATATTATACCACTTTAATTAATTATCTAAAAGTTTTTTCAACCATAAGAAAAAATTACCACAACGATTTAGTGAATCCCTAGGTATTTATTTCCAAACATTTTTGTTTGATGTATTCACCTATGTTTAGTGGAATTCTCACCTTGTCCAACCCAATGGGTTAGAGTTGAGATATTTTTAATTCAATCAGTTTGTATGGGCTGCCATTTGGAATGGTAGTAATTGAGATTGGTTGTTTTGGTAATTGAAACGTAGGGTAAAATAAATTATAACTACCTTTTTTAAACAAAACATCATGTTACTAGTGTTTTTTGAGTAAAAAATTGTTTATAGAAAATTCTTGGAATATTGGGACCTCATCATTATGGGTTTATCTAATGTGATTACATATCATACGTTTATAAGGATACTTACCACTATAATTCTATTTTTATGACATTTTATCAGTTATGATTTTGTAAATTATGACATGCAATCCTTGTTTTTACCTAATTTTTTTTGTACTTGTGGTGGTACTTTGGATTCAAAAAGGAATGGTTTCTAGAACATTGTCAAATATTGTTTTTCTATTTTTAGGTGTTGATTATAGAAATCATTGATCTTTTCTTATGTCTTCAAAGTTATTATATTTCTTAAATGATTATGAAAATAGTGTGGAATTTAAAAATAAACGAGTCATAACTATTTTTAAAGAAATTAGTTAAGTTTTAATTGGAATTATTATTATTCTAAGATAATGTTAATAATTTCCAGATGATTAAATAAATTCTTAATTATATATTTTTAGTTTCCAACTATTTTAAAAACATTGGTGGCATGTTAATAGCATTGATGAATTTCATATATGATAGAGAAAATTATTTCAAACTCATATCTTAAAAATAGTAATACACCATGTGTAAATTTAAATTAAATGATTTGAATTTCTACTATATGTTGAAATTAATTGTATATAACATGATATAAATTTGAGTAAGTGTATTTTGTATTAAATCGAATATATTCTAAAAAACGTCTCAGATATGATACCCTTTCATAATAGTTAATATATTTTAGAACTCTAAAAATTGATTTCTCATAGGTCTCGAGAGAATTTAGAAATTTATGAAATAATAACAATGTCTTGTTATTTGGTTCATTAATTGATCATGTTTTTTTGTATATTTTTTATAAATATACATAAATTTGGAACATAGTTAATTGAAAATAGAAATAAAATATGTATCACATAGACTTGTTTTATTTTAGGATGAAAATACATTAAAATGATTAATATTTTTAAATCATAATTTAACTAGTCATTATTTTAAGATAAGGTTTTGATCATGATATGATATTGAAAATTTTAACTCCATCACAAGGATGAAATGGTGTTAACATAATATGAAATTTTCTTATTATTCTTTGAATAATTTATTAGGTAAGTATACATTCTTTTAATAACAATGATCTACAATATAAGAACTTAGTGGGACTGTTTTTTTGTGTGAAAAAATACGTTGTTTCTATGTAACAATATTTATAAAAGGAATTTGTGAGATATATTATAAAGTTTTTTATTATATATAAAATAATGAAATGATTCAAATATATTGTTTTAAATTTATCTTCTAGAGGATAAATGTCTAATAAAAACCCTATTTTTTTGAAAATTAGATAATTATTTATGGCTTCACGGAATTAATAACATTTTGAATTGATTCGTAGAAACCATTTAAAAGTAGGATATATTTATAGTAGTTAGTTTTTTCTTTTAAAATATGATATTAAATATTTATTTATTGGAATTATTGTAAATGTTGTGCTTATTTTGTGGTAGGCATGATAAAAATGGGGAAATAGAGGTTTCATATTGGAATGATGCCTCATGTTACAAGAATCAAAACACCTCTTGGGTAAAATTATATAATGGGAGTTAAATTTTTGGACATGCTAAATTAATATTGAGATGGTCCAATTTCTAGATAGTTAATTATGTGGTTGATAGTTATATATAGTTTAATTTTTTGTATCGATTAGTCAGTATAATTCAAGGATCATATTGATTAATACACCTGATGAGTCACTTTCACTTATCTTGATATAGTTTTTAATAATTTAATGGGAATTTGACTTTGATTTTGTAGGATATTAACCTTTAGTTAAAGAGGTTATAATCATCAATTATTAGTTATAAACTAAAAATCATGAACCAATGTTTTAGTTACAGGTGTAAAAAAACTAGGCTCATATTTCATTTCACGAATCTACCTGATTATAAATACAAAGTTATGCGTTCTTTGTCTGAAGTAGTTTCAAATTATGTGAAATTGTAGAATACAAATGGTGTGGGTGTGAATGAGAATAACACACCCTAGAATAGAATTTATTAGACTGATATTAGATGACCATTCACTATAATTAATGTTTGTCTTAATTATAATGATTATATTTATAAATTAATACAGTAATGATGAATAATTGGAAATTCCACATGGCCTTAGTAGTGTGCATGTTATCATTTTCAAATTGAATAATTACATAATTTTTTTGTATCATAAGGAACTCTTCATTATATGATTTGTGGGATATTTATATAGATAAAACAGAGGTCATCTCAACCCATAGAAATAGGTAAACAAAAAACTGAATAAATATATTTATGCTCATAAAGAAAACTAGTAGTGAGGGGAAAGGGACCTCTATATCACAACCTATCCAATGTTGATGATTCTAATTATTCTTACAGAATTCCATTGATTATTATTATAATAACATTAATGGTTGAAATAATCAATGTGGATGTGCCTAACCATTCCCATTATACTACACAGTCAAGGGAGACACAACTCTAATGGAGAACCAACTCACTGCCGAAGCTCAAAGATGGGTGAGTATCACTCTGTAGACTGAAGACCTACATGATACTATTAGGGAGAGTCAACTATTCCTATTTAAATAGTATGAGCTATCTACACCCTAGTATTATATGGGAGTTTCGACCCCAGATTTAGTCTGATTCCCATTCCCTAATCACTACCATCATTAAGGTTTCCTAAAGAAGTGTAATGATTGGAACACCTGACATCAATATCGTATTTCACAATAAAAGATACGAGCACAATAACTGTTGAAAAAAACATAAGATAGGTTACTAATAGGACATAATCTAAGTACCAATGAAGGATATATGAGGGGAATATATTAATAGATAACCTCATACTGCATATGGGTGTCCCCAAGCTGTGTAAACTTGCCTCACCATCTAGCTATGTACTCACCTGGAAATATCATGGGAAACCATGTCACACTAAATCGCATGTACTGGTTATACATGAAATGTATTATACACCCAAGTAATTATTGTTAAATTTCATCGATTCCCATGTACATCAGCCCATGCCTTTTTGTAGGGTCATGTCTGTATACCCTAGTTATATCTGAGTACATTACCGCACCAATTTATTCCGGTTAGGCCTGTCTTCCTAGCCATGTATGTGCCCTTATTCTCCCAAATTATATTCTGAACCTCCTGTATGGGGTCAAAAGACATGGGGTCAGTCCGCAAGTGCTTTGAATAATTCTCCACATGAACTCCTATCTACAGTATCAAGAGTACTACAAGATATGTGTTCTTCATAATACTTGTTGTGTAGGTGAGTGTTTCATTGAAAACTCAATTACTTCATGGAGATCTAGATTTTCCATTACTACTATAAAATAATTAATTTCCCCCATAAATTTAATGGTTAATTCCTCCATCGACCAATTCCAATTATCCGATGGCCAAAAATTAGAATATGGTCATCTGCTAATGAGCCACTACATGCCCTGTACAATACATGTTGCTCGTCGCTATTCCAGATCCCATATCCCTAAAACATACCTGTGATCCATCATGATTGTAAAATCCTGATATTTTATGAAATATATTATTTTCAATTAATTTAAATTAGGTAATTGAATGTGTTACATGCTACAGGTAGTTTATCTTTCATTACAAACAATACCATGTTTATGTTTTGTTGTACGAAACATTGACTGATAAAACAAAACATACTATTGATATTATTTTGATTATAATCACCTATCAATTGGAATGAATGGATTTAAAAAGCTTAACTAAATTATGAAATTAGTGTTTACACATGTTTATAAGATGAATTCACTCGTTACAAGTTAATTATAAATGTAAATAATGACTGATTGAATATAAAGGATATAAAATCCCATGTAATGTCTAAAAATGTAATATATATATATTTATTAATATTTAGAAATTATATATTAATTTCAACTTAAAATGGACTCTATGTATGATATCATACTCAACAAATAACATAGAGTTTCTTCAAAAGGGTACGTTTCATGAAAGACTGAATTATACAAGAAAATAATATATTATTAATATTATTTTTTAGTGGTAGTAATTTCCTAGAAATTTTATTATCCAGAAGAAATAAGACTAATTATACTTTATTTAAATTTTTTTATTAAATTTCTCTCATTCTTCCAAAAAAATTTATTTGCTTAATATTAGAATATATTCAATTTTTAGACAAAAAATATATTTTTTAAAAGGTAGTTTCACACAATTTAAAAAGAGAACCCATTTTAAAAATAATATTTTTACAATATTATACTTTTTATAATACAACATAAAATATTTTTTTTAATAAAAATAAAAATATAAAAATTTACTTTTGGTGTGTTTTTGGTATTTTTTGATGAACATTCATATTTTGATGAAAATGAATAATACATAATTTTAGTTCCAAATTGATTTTTTTCCAACATATTTATATTGATAAATTATGTTTTTAATTTTTTTTAATTTTTTTAGATCATTTTATAATATTAAGACTAATTTATGTTATTGGAAACAATTTCACAGAGAATTTATAATTAAAAACATAGAAAGATTTTGAACATTTTCTTGAAAAAACCAGCTTTGTCATCCAATCTACGAGATTAATTTTATATTGTTTCTACCTTTTTAATGATTGAGAATTTTCAAAATGGATTATATATTTTTAATAGTAATAATTTTTAATTTATAATAGTGTAAATTTTTTTACAAAAAATATTAGTTAATGTGATTAAAATTAATTACAGCGATTAAGAGGAAAGCTAGCTTAACATGGGATTAATCCTTAATCATAAGCGCATAAATGAACTATAAACCTATATAAAATACATTTTATATTATTATATAGAACATATACTCCATTTTATCAAATTTGGAACATTATGGGAGTAGATTTAAATTCTAAAAAGATGGGTAATCATCCCTTTTTGAAAATATACAAGGATGCCACTACCCATACACAATAATAATGGCAGTCATCCTTAAACTTTATTCACACCACTAAATCCCCATTGTATATTCCAAAACGTTAAAAAATAATCAACCAACATCCATCCATTTGATAGAGAGGCGTCACCCTGAGAATAAAACCAACCATGTTGTCCTTTGGTGAAAACAAGAAACAATTTTCTAAAAAAGATGTAACTTTCATCACCGTGCCTTTTTAAATTTGTTTCATTATACAATAACATAATTTTCATATTATTACATTAATTTATAATAACATATGTATCAATAATATACTGATATGTTTTTATTTTAAGGGGTTTACTTTCACCTACACACACTTCCATCAAATGGGTAATGAAATTACCGTTCCTGTACGATGATCTACCGCCTCCTGTTACGACGTTGGTCATTTTTTACTTCCCCAACTCCCTTGATTGTAAATTATGATGGGAAAAAAATTTATATTATATATATATATGATATTTATGATGCATTAATGCTTAATTAATTTATATATATACAAGAATTTAGGATTTCCATTTTCCACATATATGATAACATCGTTTGTTGACGTGTGGACTAACAACACCTCAAGGCGATGTGATACATTCAAAAAGTACTTGGAATGTATTAAGGATGGTTTTAATCATAAATATGTTAGATAAACCCCATATATATGATATTCAGTAAATAATTGACTTTATTGAAATATAATATATCATTTTCTTTATTAACCTTTCACACACTTAAAACGTGATTACGTTATTCATGACGTGTAGACTACCACCCATTGATGCGATGTGATTCATTTTACATCAGAATAATTATACATATAAGTATTTATGATTAAATAATATGGTATTTATGATATTATTATAATTCTGTAAAGATAAATTTTAATTGAATTCATTCTATAATGATCATTGAATAATTAGAATATTACTCATATGTACGTACGAAAAACCGTCTCCAATATTGTAACATTGGTTCATTTTTTAAAACCATAATTCATGATGAATATTAAAAGTATAAATTATGTATAAATATTATAATTATTTCATTATTATTATTCTAGGGATGTTAATATATTATAACCCTTGACCATAGTTGGTGCCAAGAACAAACCCGGGTCAACCCTTAACCGGTCACCCAAGCTGATTTAATGCATGGACCGAAGGGTGTTCTCAATCCCCACAGGCTGGAAATTTGTGCCAAGAATCATTAGAGTACACAAGGGAATGATTTATCCCAATAAGTAATATAAAAAACTGAACATCATAATGATGAAGAAAATAGTAAAATGAAAATAAAACTAAATTGAACATCCTTTATATAAAATATGAAATTAAAACCAAAATACTCAACAAGACTGTGAAAACCCATGGTTTAGAAAATAAATATTGAATTCATGATACACAGAGTCTCTACAAAATACCACTTTGTTATAACATGTCCATTAAACAGAATTCTTCCACCCATGTGATTTGAAATTCAAAAAACTGATATACATAGTTGCGTTGAGTAATATATTTAGAGTTTGATAAGACAAACTTATTTTTTGTGAATTGTAACATACCATTATGAATAGTAATATGAATAATAATATGAACCTCATGAATAATAAATATTATAATTATTTTATTTTCATAAGGTTATAATATAATGAGTTCTTGACTAGTCTTCCAATGTGATATAAAACAAATTATAGTTTAAAAATTGTTATTTTTTGAATAAAATAGGATTTTATTTAAAAATTAAATTAATAATATTTATAAAATTATTTTTAAAAAATGGATTTCATTTTTTAATTTTACATTTCTAAAAATGGTTAGGCTTATTTTTTTTGAGTTTTCTAAAATACTCACATTTTTTATGAATAGTGAAATACATTAATATACTGTATATATACATTATCAGTTAAATCCACTATTACTAGATTCATGGATGATGTAAGCACATATATTTTAAACTGACATGTACTTATTGCTCTTATTTTTTACATTAATCAACACAATTGGGTGTCTTGAGGGAAATAATAAAATAATGAATAATATATTCACAAATCACTCCTCTCCTACACTATAACACCCCCACTCAATCCCTATTGTATTTTCTCCTCTAATCCATGAAGCTCCTAAATTATCTACAAAAATACCGTTAACTTTTTAGTACCCATATCCATGAGCTCTTTGTCTTTCCAAAATAGCAAAACTCCTTCCCTTAAAGAGGTTCTCAAGGAGCTTATTTCAAGAGGTAAAGTATTATTCTTTTTCATTTAGTTTCATTTCAATTTATCTTATTTTATTATTCACTATGAACCTCATATATCCAATTGATCCTTATAACTAAAGTATCATCTATATACTCTAATTATACCTTGTTAATGTAACAATCCTTTTCAATCTTCTTACTCGTGATCTCTCTTTTATAAACTAAAGCATCATCTATGAGGTTCCAATTTACAACCTTCGTGGACGAAGAAGTTTTGTTCTTCAATTTCTACTACATTACCTGTCATGAAACCATTTCTAGGGTTGAACTATAATATAATATATTTATTATAACCTACATTATATTCATGAACCATTATATTTACATATTATTATTTTATATGACAAAACTAGTTCATAATAATTCAAATACTGCCAAATAATCTATGTGATTGTCATTTCATCCAATGATTCAGCCTCATACCATAAAATAGATTTATATATATATGACCATTAACACCAACTTGTGTTCATAAATAATATATAATTTCAATTTTGGTGAATTATATCCATTCCACATGAACATCCATACTCATATACAAATATACCAATCATGAAAACCAAGGAAACGAACACTCTGGAAAAAAGAAATTCAATCTTATAACTTATCCTAATGAAAATAAATGAACATAATAAAATTATGATAAACTAAATAAATGTATAAAATATTCTTAATTATGTTGTTAACAATAATAATTTCATATTTTAGGGCCTTACATTTAAGAGGGAAACACATTCGAACTTAAGGTAAGGGGTTTCTTCATCTAACTACCATTTTTTTATGATATTTTGTATTCACTACTATTAATTGTGTACGGTGTATGTATATTGACCATTGATGTTTCATATCATTAATATCATTATATTCTTGTTATAAAATTTATCATTTGATGATTATTAATTCTGGGGCATATAATTCAATTGATTGCAAAGTTGTAAGGGTTTTCCACATGAACCTCCACTATAATTCGAGTTATTATTATTATCTACATACCACAAATAAATTATTATTCATACATATTTAAACCTCATTTTTTCTATATCATTTTTTATATATTTTTTCCAACCATAATCCTATATTCATTTATGTAGATATATATGTTTTTAAATCATATTTTTTAAAATTCTTCTTGAAATACAATCTTGATTCCAGGGAATTTCCCAAATTCATACATATTTTCCAGGGCACTGTATAATATTTTTATAGAAATAATTATTTTTCTAAAATAAATTATTTTATTATAAAAACACCATATTACTTCACTTCTGGTTTCATTCAATTTTTTTTTTCAAAAAGACTATTCTTTTCAAAGAAAAAAGAGTATTTATCTCAAGAATTACTCGATAATTCAATAAGAGTATCTTCATATCTATCAACACTGTGGTTGATTATTATGTATTATTTGGATAAATATTTATGATATAATCTGCCATATTTAATTGAATGGTTTAGGAATATTTTGGTCATGGATGTGCTATCTTAAAACTATTCCCCAAATTACTCTGAATGGTTAGTGTTTATGATCAATGTTTGGGGAACATTATTGAAATTTAATATGATAGTCTCAATATGAATGTATATATTTTTTAATGTTTATCACAATTCATATTAGGAATTAATTGGTCTTATAATGTTATGGGTGAGGCCTTCTATATCCCTTAGTTTCATAAGTAGGTCTAATGAGAGAAATTGATATGGACTCGGCCAAGGCCTTGCCCATTTTTGAGATACGATTTTAGATGAGGCCTTAGTCATTTTTAGAAGTCTAAGATGAGGCCTTGATGATAAGATTAAGAATTTTTGGAATATGCATTTCCCACATTAGGGAGCAATAAATTCATAGTTCACGTGGTTATTCATCTAGTTCTATACCCATGGTTATGTTTTATTATAGAAATATTTACTCAGATCACATTCCTACCATATTATGTTCATGTTTTTCTTTTAAAGGTACATAATTTCAATTATTCACCAAGACTAATTTTTATGTTATCTTCATTTTTATTGATAACTCTTAATGAGTGTTTGAGATCACCACTTTTTTTGTTTCATTTTCACAGGATATGAAGATGTTTATTGTAAATAACATATAGGGATAAGCTTATAGTTATAGATGTTGCCAATAAAACTTATATGTTGTATTTAATTTCAAGTTTTAATGTTAAACTTATGTATGTATCTTGATACCAAGGATACTAAACTACTCGTTCCTTCACAATATATATCCATTGTTTATATTCCAATGTAATAAAATAAGGCACCAGATCTGGGCAACTCGGGTCGGGTCTTTATAGTTGCTATTAGAGGATGTTTAGTAGAAAACATGGAAACCTAATTTAGATAACATAGTTTATATAATAGACCCCTAGGAGAGTCATTCAGGATAAACATATAATAACATCATGGTATTTTGGTAAGGAATATATTATGTGGTCTTTCTATAAATTATATTTGTATCTGGATACTACAAGTGGATGTAGTTCTGGCATATATGTACCTAGGAGTGAAAACACTGATAAGGTGTTTTGGGAATGACCCAGGAATTCCTAGTACACAACAATGGGCCTTAGAGCACACCTGGTTTGAAACTCCCATGGATTATTCATAATATAAATCACATTTTCATTACAATCCATTATGAATGATTTAAATGTAATTTTTTCCTCAATGAAACCATGTTTGTGATTAGAGGATTAGTCATACATAGGATTTCAATTTATGTTATGTATTTTTCAAGGTTAAGATTATACATTATGATTCATAACCTAATCTCATGTATTCCATTATCAAGAAATGACACATTTTGAAAGACATAGAAACTGCATGAACCGACATATCACATGTTTGGATTTTCCATTAATTCAAGATAATGATGTGGGATCTGGGGATATGAATAGTACTGAGCAACATATAACTATACTGGGATAATTGACTTAGGTTATGAAAAATAACCTTACTCTTATGGAGAATATTGATCCACAATATAGAGGATCTCTATTGGATTTCTTTATGTGGCAATAACCTCCATCATTAAATGGGACTACAAAACCATTTGTAGTTGAGCAGTGGATAAGTTCACTATAGATGATGCTTCTCTCTTTGGGAAGTAATGAAAGAGAGAAGGTCGTCATGGTAGTTTATCGTCTATCGAGAGACGTGGATTAGTGATGGTGATTAATCCAAATCACAAAGGAGGAAGAATAGATATAAGAGAAGGAATGGAGGAAGTTTAAGGAAATCATCCAAGAGAAATAGTTTTTTTGTGAACAGAGAGAGGATATGGAGATGCAATTTTTTAATTTGTGGAAAATGGAAGATGGGAATATTGTAAAGTATGTAGATAATTTCACAATGTTATAAAAGAATTCTATGGACTACATATGAAATCCAAGGAACATGATTGATCGATTCTTATATATCATAAATCCATTCCTCTGACGGTCACCAGTCTCCCAAAATTTCTCATCAAATTAAGCTATAGTTTCATGCACTATACAGATTGAAAATGAAGTCTCTATGTACATTGACTTTAAAGGAATCCATGAGAAGAATATGGTTTCTGAAAACATTGGAAAAGGAAGTATGTAAATTCAGAAAAAGTTAAGAGTTGAATTTCCACCCTGTTATAATTGTGGAAGGAAACACCCATGTGCCTTCTTAAAAAGAAAAAAGAGTATGCCAAAAATGTGGACATATATTCAATCTTGCTTGTGTTTTCAAGGGGAAGAAAATTTTTATTATTTTTCAATTCTATAATTTTAGGGATGTGGGACAGTATTGTAATTATTTTCCAATTCAGCAAGAAAACATTCCACAGATAAGGCCAAGAGAGCAAGGAAAATCGTATACAATCAGAACTACTAATAATAATGTTCATGATGATATGGTGGAAGGTACTTTAATAATTTCCTCAAACATAGACAATGATTTATTTGATTCTATATCATCTTATTCTTTCTTATCTTTCCATTTTTCCAAGAAAATTAGGTATTTTCAATTTTATTTAATAAGGGAGTTGTGAGTAAAAACCCTTAAGGGAAGTATCATTTCAACAAAGTTGTGTCTGGTAGTCCACCTTATGGCATATAAATTTCTTTATCTACTAATTTTATTCTCATACCCTTGATTGAGTTTTATATTATCCACAGTATGGATTCAATTTCAAACCAGGATGTAAAAAATTTATTGCAAGAAGAAGGAGGTTAAATTTTTTTGTGGAAGATGTTGAGTCCCTTATCTTTAGAGAAGAAACATCACCATCTGATTCTCATCTATATAAACCCCAAATAACTCAACAGAATACAATTATCTATGAGTTAGGGAATACAATAACTATGGGTGAGGAAATGAATGTTCATATATAGGACATACCTATTGTGCAATAATATGTTGATGTGTTTCCAGAGGATTTACCTAGACATCCCATAGAGTGGGACATTGAGTTTTCCATTGACCTAATTCCCAATTTAAAGCCCATATCAAATACCCCTTCTAGTATGACCACTGTGGAATTAGTGGAACAGAAGAATCAACTAGATGAATTATGTGATAAAGGATTTATTCTCCCTAGTATTTCTCCATGGGGAACCCCTGTTCTTTTTGTTAAGAAGAATGATTGATCTTTGAAGTTGTGCATTGACTATAAGGAGATCAATACTATAACAACAATGAAAATATATCCCCTACCTCACATTGATGATTAATTTTATCAACTTCATGTAGCTCAATATTTTTCAATGATTAAACTTTGATCTGGATATCATCAGCTGCTTGTTAAAAAGGAAGACATTCCAAAAACATCATTTCAAACCAGGTATTGGCATTACGAGTTTACAGTAATTCCCTCTGGATAGAATAATTCCCCCTCTATTTTCATGGATATAATGAATATAGTTTTTAAGGAATATCTTGAGAACATTGTGGTTTTATTTATTTATGAAATCTTGGTATACACTAGTATCTACAGGGATTATGAAAATCACTTGTTCACAATTCCGAATACTCTTAGAAGAATTTTTTTATATGGGATGTTTAGAAAGTGTGAATTTTTTCTTCAATGAGTTTCATTTCTTGGACACATTGTGTCTATGAATGGAATATATGTTTATCCTACAAAGGCCAAGGCTGTGCAAGAATGGATTAATCCAACGAACATAGCTGAGGTACATAGTTTTATTTGATTAGCAGTTTATTTTCGGTGTTTCATGTAGAATTTCACCTGTTTAGCCAATTCAATGCCCAACCATACATTTAAAGGGGTTAAGTTCATGTGGAAAAATGAATTTAAGGAATGTTTCAAATAATTAAAGATGACATTTGTGAATTCTCCAATCCTAACTCTACCATCAGGGAATTATGGGTTTGTGATCTATAGTGATTCATCAAAGAAAGGACTCAGTTTTTTCCTTATGAAGAATGATAGAGTTATTTACTATGCATCAAGGAAGTTGAAAATTCATGAAAAAAACTATCCTACTCATGATCTTGACTTATCAACACTAATCATTTCTCTGAAGACATGGAGACATTATCTCTATGGCGAAAAATGTGAGATACATACCGATGATAAGAGTCTATAATATATATTTTCATAGAACAAACTCAATGTGAGGAAATAGCGATGGATTGAACTACTAATGGATTATTATTTTTCCATACTCTTCCACATAGGAGTGGAAAATATGGTAGTTGATGCATTGAGAAGTAATGATCATGGATTTATCAACAAAATGAGGATTGAAAAGGGTCCTTTATACATTGATCTAGTGAGGATGGAGATGGGAATTATAAAAGAAGATGAAGCATCAATACTATTTCAAATGGTTTCCCAACCATATTTATTGGAGGGGATTAAATCTTCATAGTTTGATAATGATAATCTTCAAATGAAAATTAAATATGTGAATGATGGGAAGTTCACTGAATTTGTGTGTGAAGATGGAATTCTAAAATTTGGGAAGAGGCTATGTGTTCCCTCTATACCTGAGATGAAAAGGGAGTTATTGGATGATTCTCATAGCTATGATTTCTCTATACACCCCATTGGATCTAAAATATATATATATTTTAAGGGAAATTTCTAGTGGGAAAACATGAAGTGGGAAATTGATGATTATGTATCAAGATAATTAGCCAATCAATAAGTGAAGGGAAAAATGCAACATCCTAGAGTATCCATGAAACTTATACGTATTTCTACATAAAAATGGGATGACATCCCCATGGATTTTGTCACAGGATTACCCAAAACACTGAGAAAGAATGATGCAATATAGGTAATTGTTGACCGACTTACGAAATATACACATTTCCTTGCTATAAGGGGGGATTTTCCACAAGAGTGCCAAGAACGACTCTATATCAATGATATTGCAAGACTTCATGGGAAACGTCACTCAATATTGCTTCATCGTGACCCAAGATTTACATCAAAATTCGGGAAAAGTATTTAGAAATCTTTGGATGCCGAAATTCGATTGAGTACTGCTTATCACCCTAAAACTGACGGCAATCAGGGAGGATGATCCAAACATTATAAGACATGTTGAGATCATTTCCAAATTTCTTTCAAGGTATGTGGGATCAATATTTACCTATAGTGGAGTTTTCATACAATAATAGTTTCCATTAATGTAGTCAAATGGCACCATATTAAGCATTGTATGGAAAGAGATGTTGTACACTATCTTTTTGGGATGAAGTTGGAGAAAGGAAGCTTCTGGGCCTAGAGCTTGTAGAGGAAACAACAAAAATGGTAAAGAATATTCAAGTTCATGTTAATGCTTCTCAAGGACGACAAAAAATATATGTTGATAATCAAATGAAGGATTTGAAATCTCATGTTGGATATCATGTTTCCTTAAAAGTATCTCCATGGAAGGGTCTTATATGATTTGTGAAGAAATGGAAAATAATCCCTATGTACATATTCCCTTTTTAAATTCAAAATATAATTAGATATATTACATAACATTTAGCTTTTCCACATATCCTATCTAAATGACACAATTTGTTCCATGTCTCACTATTGACGGAGTACATGATAAACCCAACACATATCCTCACTTATGAAGGTATAAAATTGGAACCTGACCTATCATACTGTGAAGAGCCTATATAGATTCTGGGAACTAATGAATAGTTGTTGAGGAATTGGATGACTCGACTGGAAAAGATACTTTGGAGAAATCATAAAATCGAAGAGGCAACATGGGAGATGAAGAAGCTTATAATGATGACCTACCCCAATCTTTTTGTGGGGTAACATTCTTGGAATTTCAAGGGTGATTTTTTTTGTCAGGAGGAGAGAATGAAACACCCAATGATTTGATAACAAAGAATGAATTCATGAACCAATGAGTCTCTAGAAAACACCACTTTGTTATAACCTCGAATGTAACCATAATTGTTTTACCTCTGCTATTTGAAATTTGAAAAACTAACATACACAGTTGCTTTCAATATGATATTTAGAGTCCGATAAGACAAACATATTTGTTGGAGAATAGTAACATAAAATTTTGAATAGTTTCATGAATATTAATATGGCACTTATGAATAGTAAAAAAATAATATTATGATATTTTCTTAAGGTTATAAGATAATGAGATCTTGATTAATTTTTCAATGTGATATAAAATGAATTATAGTTATAAAATTGTTATTTTTCGACCAAAATATGATTTTATTCAAAGATTAAATTAATAATATTTAGAAAATTATTTTCAATAAATGGAGTTCATTTTTGAATTACACACCTAACAAATGGTTAGGGTCATTTTTTTTGGATTTTTCTGAAATACTTAGATTTTTTATGAATATTAAGATGTATTAATTTACCATATCTATACATTAATAGTTGATGTAACTATTCCTAAAATCAGGGATTATGTAAGAAAAAATAGTTCTAAATCACATGAAATAATTAATATTTGGGGTCACATGAATCTACACTATCAGTTGTCTTATGGAAAATAATAAAACAATGAATAAGATATTCAAAAATTACTCCTCTCCACTATAAAAAACCCCCTCACTCCCTCTTCTCCTCACTCCTCCAAGCCATTATTATCCCCATATTTCAACCAAAATACCCTTCCCTAGTTAATAACCATGTCCAAGATCTATTTTTCATTCCAATAGAACAAAATCCTTCCCTTGAGGTGGTTCCTAATGAGGTTATTTGAAGAGGTAAATCATCATTGTTTTTAATTTAGTTTCATTTCAATTTATCTTATTTTCTTATTATCTCCAAAGATTCTCTATCCAATTAATCCTTATAACTCAAGTATCATTAGTATAAAATAATTATACCATGTTAATGTAATAACCAATATCAATCTTCTTACTCTCTCTCTATATCTCTTTTATAAATGAAATGTATATGAGGTTCCAATTTACATCCTTTGTGGATGACCGTGATTTGTTCTTCAATTTCACCATCATTATTGGTCATGAAACCATTTTTATGGTCCAAACAGACTATATTATATGTATTACAACCTATATAATAATCATGAACCATTATATGTACTCATTATTAATTAATATGACAAAACTAGTTCATAATAATCCATATACTGCCAAATAATCTAAGTGATTGTCATTTCATCTAGTGATTCTTCTTCATAACATGTAAAAAATTATCTATATAACCATTAAAAATTATATATGTTAATAAATAATATATAATTTTAATAATTTATAATTAAATCCTTTTCACATGAATATACAAACTCTTATGCAAGTATACTGATCATGAAAACAAAGGAAACGAGCACCCCGAAACTACAAAATTAAATCTTATAACTTTACAATAAGGACATAAAGTAACGAAATAAAATTATTAAAAACTAAATATATTTATAAAATGTTTTTAATTAAGATATTAATAAGTCTAATTTTATATACCACGATCTTATTTTTAAGAGCAGAACACATTCATACTTAAGGTAAAGGGTTTATTAATCTCACTTCCATTTTGTGAGATATTCGGTATTCATTACTATTACTAGTGTATGGTGTATGTATAGAACCCATGGATGTTTCATATAATGGATCTATTTATTTTACTGATATTAAATTTATCATTTTATGATTACTAATTTTGGGGTATACAATTAAATTGATTACAAAGATGTAAGGGTTTTCTACCCAATCCTCCATTTTCATTCGGGTTACTTTTATGATCTACATACATCAATTACATTCTTATTCATTCATATTTTCTCCTCATAATTTATATATATTTTTTCTGTATATGTTTTCCAACTGGAATCATACCTTCATTTATGGGGGGTTATATTTTTTAAAAGGATCTTTAACAAAATTCTTCCTAAAATTCAATCCCAATTCAAGGGTATTTCTAGAATTATTATATATTTTCAAGGGCACTCTATAATCAGTATTTAGAAACCATTATTTTTATAAAATCACTTATTTTATTATGGAAATTCAATCTTACTTAAATTCTATTTTTATACAAAGATTTTTCCAAAAGAACTCTTCTTTTCATAGTGAAATAGTATTTATCTCAAGAATTACTTGATGATTTCATAAGAGTATCTTCATATGTTTCAACAATCCTATTGATAATTATGTATTATTTGGATTTATCATTATGATATCATCTACCATATTTAAGATAACGGTTTATGATATGTTTTAATATTGATTTTCTATCTTAAAATCATTCACTAGTTTACCTTGAATGGTTAGTCTTTATGCTTAATGTTCAGGGAATGTTATTGACAATTCATATGTTAGTTTCAATATGATTGTATATGTTTTTTAGGTTTATGCATTTTTATATGAGTAATGCATAGGACTTATTATGCGATGGGTGGGGCCTTCTATAGCCACTCAACACATCAGTAGGTCTCATGATACAAATAGATATGAACTTAGTTGAGGCCTTTCCCATTTTATGATATGGTATTGGCCGAGGATATAATGATTTTTAGGAATATTGGTCGAGGCCATGATGGTAAGTTTCATATTGAATGGAATATGAATTTACCTCATTATAGATCTTTAAATTCATAGTTCATGTGGTCATTTGACTATTAGAATACCCGTGATTATGATATAATACAGAAATATTTACTCATCTCATATTCCTGCAATATTATGTTCTCATTTTTCTTTTAAAGGAACATCTTTTAAATTATTCACTGTACATAATGTTTATGTTATCTTTTGCTTTATTCCTAACCATTAATGAGTCTTTGAGCTCACCCATTTTTTATAATTCATTTTCTTAGGATATGACTAAGTTTATTTTTAATGGAATACATGGATAAGCTTATAGTTGTGGATTTTCCCAATAAAACTTATATGATATATTTCATTTCAAGTTGTATTGTGGAACTTATGTTTTTATCTTGTTTCCAATGATACTAAACTAATCGGACCTTCAAGATGCATATTCCTTATTTATATGCCAATGTAATAAAATAAGGCACCATCTCTAGGAAACTTGGGTTGGGTCATTACAAAGACCAACTAAACCAGATGACCACATGAGATCCATGTGACCTCATAGGCCACTCTCCAACACAATGGTCAACTAACACATTAGGTGATCAAACTCAACCTAAACCTACAAAAGGGATAAAAATAAGAAGGAAATATAGGAGTGACTATTAAAACTCACAATCCTAGCATGATAATCTATTTCCCAATACACATCTTTTAAAATAAAAGGAAAATATATTTTAATGTTTTAACTAAAATCTCTAAAAGACAAATTTTATACAAATTTTAATTAAAAACAATGTATAACCCTGTCCCCTTTTTAATTTCAAAAACCCAAGTTCATTCTATTAGTGACACCAAAACCTTTCTAGGGGAAAAGTTATGCTTACATTTTTAACTTATACAATAGAGGGTAAAACTCTATTTTCCTTCAAACAAATTTTCATAATCCATTTTGAATCAAACAAATCACTTTCCAAGAAAAGAACTACACAAGAAGGCACTACTGATATCACAGAACAAGGGAAATGGAAATAATAATACAAGTATCTCAATCATCACTACAATAAGCTAAGTGATAACAAACATGGGTGAACCCAAGAGATCAAGAAGAATCCCAAACATACTAATACATGAGACCACATCCACAGTATAATGACACACATGACAAGTTAAAAACGCCCAAACATAAGACCACCCTCACCCATGATAGACCAAGTGTCCCAAACCCGAACATATCCACATACTATGGGCCACTGGCTAGAACCTGACTACCAATGAAGCAATCTTTAGAAACTTATATCAATATGCAAGGTTCCCATGTGTCATGTACACAATGGGGATGATCCCACCATTTTCATATGATCATCCAACCCAAAATATAGAATAATAATAACAATAATAATAATCCAACAACACACCTCACCCCGAGTTACCCCGAGGAGTAATCTCTTGGATTTGAACAAATAGAACACAAAGACTCCCAACCGAGGGACCTTCATAATGGATCATATGGATTACAATGAGTGGAAATCTCATCCATTATATATAGAAAAGGCAGGATAAACATCCATTGAGGGTTTTTTATAGTAAAATCAATTCAACATTTTATAAATTGTTTCAAAATAGGATTTTAATCATTTTACAAACCAATATTTATCAATGATACAAAATTAACTTTTCATATGGGGGGGGGGTAAACACACAAAATTTTATTTCAAAATAATTTCTAAAATATCTTTAAAGAATTCAAAATACACTTTTAGGGAAAACCATTTCTTATAAAAGCATTAAATAGTCCATTCATCAAAAGAAAAAATGACAAGGCACCCTAAAATCCATTCATCATTTCATTATAGAACCAAAAAACACTTGGAAAACTCATATAAGGCACAAAATATATAATTTATCATAATAAAAACATATTCATGAAACTAAAACAAGATTCGTACATCACAATTACTCATAAAATACAACTGATCATTTAATCGAGCAATTGGTGCGTGTTATTTAACACGAAAATTCAATTTATCATAAACCAAGGCATACAAAATAACTTTTCACAAAAAATAATTAAACCAAGGATCATAGATCAGTATTTATAATAAAATAAGGTTTTAAAGGCATGAATTTAATGATTCATAAATTAAAATGGCAAGTGCATGGGAAATCATACCTCATATCCATGGTGCAAGGATGACCCACCACCGAAACCAATCTACGAGTGTTCTAAAACCCTAGATCTATAAAAAAACCTTAATGATAAAAACACACAATATAATAGAAGGAGAAAAATGAAAACATTGGTCAACATGTCTTTAGGATAAGATGAAACTAATTTCAAAAGAGACGAGAATGGAGAGGGAGATGAGAGGAGGGGTTTACCTTGAGAGATCCCACCAAATACATGATGAAATACCCTTATATCTACCCCAAAGGAAGTAAGAGATGATTTGGGAAGAAATGGGAGATAAAATTATCATTTCATGAACTAGAAGAAGGGAGGAGGGTTTTTTTTGGGTTAAAATTCCTTAGATTTTATAATTGGATAACCCAAAAAAATTAAAAACTGGGCAAGTCGCATAGTTGAGCCACATGATTTAACAAACTGTGTATTAACCATGTGATAGCCACTGCCTAGGGATGAAAAGACCACACAATTACCTAGGAATCAAACACACGGTTTACCAAAACATCAAGTAGCCTTGTGGTTGGTTCTCTAACATGGCACATGATTTCATGGACTGGACGCATTGTTTGACGAACCATGCGCCAATCGTGTGTAGGGTACTAACAACCAAAAACATTTATGGATTTATCCAAAAAAACCCAAAAAAACCAAGGGCCAAGTGTAGGAAAAAAATAAGAAATGGAAAAATTAAATAGCCAACACCAGTTAAACCTAGAACCCAGGAAAATGGCCAGAATACCCATCAAACCGTTGCATAAACCCAAAATGGAAAAACTGTGTGTGACAATTCTCCCCACCATTAACGCTTTCATCCCTTGAAAAGCCACAAAATTTTATAGATGGTTTACCAATGCATAAAAATTCCATATCAACTAGACCCAACCTTTAAATCCATGGTAATTTCACTAGTCTCCCATAGAACTCATGTCTCTTTCCCGAAATGGAGCCACAAATCAAAACTTCATCCTAATAATTAGTGAATGAATTAAACCACTACATACACAACAAGGATAAAACAAGACTGTTGGGACTTCTCTTAATAATCCCAATGCTATCCAAAATTGAAAAAGATTCCAAGAGACTGAAAATCTTCCAAGAAAGCTACTTATACTTGAGTAAACCAAAACCATGCCTGAAATAGATCACTAGCTTAGAGGATTCTTGAACGGACTCCCCACCATTAAAATTCAACTTGAATCTGACAACATCTTAAGAGAAAACTCAGTGAGACCTGTGCTAGGTCTCATCCAAATTAAAAACCAACCATCCCTAACTGAATGAGAATCCAACATAATCCATTATTAAGCCTTCATACGTAGGCCAACTGAAAATCTGTTACAATGACCTACCAACTCAGGACAAGAAGAACACAGCAAGAACATTTAAACTACCCACTCCAAAATGGAGGGTATAATAACTAAGCCATAACACCCCACAAAAACCCAATGAACCCACCATAGGGGGAGGGGAGGTAAGATGCACAATGATATGACCATTGAACCCAAAATCGACAAACACCAACCAATATTAACATAAGGATGGATAAAACCCAAGAAAACACTTGATTTCTGTGGATAGTCTAAACAGTGGTACTGATAAGAACTAATAAACTAAAACAATAAAGGCATGGTTTTACTAAATATCCCACACTCCAAGGATTCCAGATTTTGTGTTAGCTTCACTCTGAGACCCATGGTTGGAGCACTGATGGTTGATGCATCTCTTGCATTGTAGTCAGAATTTGATAATTCCAATGAGGAACACACATAACCAAATTTGATAAGATATTGACTAGAATTTATGAGTTGAAAATAATAGTCTCATTATAAAAATGAGCTTACCAAAAGACCCTGAACATTCCAATACATTTCAAAAACCAAAACACCATCGACACAACAACCACGACCCCAGATCCATTACACATGAAGGGAACTCGAAAAAAGAAATATTAAACAGGTTTCCAATAAAACATTACTTCTGGGATTTTCCTCAAAAAATATTTCTGGCATCATCTCGACAGAATCACCACAAGTGACCCAAGTATCCAAAAACATTTAAGGGATTTAGAGTGTTTGAGCATGATATCTTTTCGTGGCCTAATTTTCCACACTGATAACATACAAGGATCTATCACTCTGAAGAGGATGCTGAAATACGTTGAGGCCTTTTAATTCCATGATTAGCTTGATAACATTCAACCACTTCCTCAACTCCATACAATAATCTTTCCCACTACTCATAGGGATTGATGGATGGGGGAATACCTCAAGTACTCCATCCATAATAACTTCTACATGAAAGGCATGCATCACCACTTCAGTAAACAAAATTAGGTTTAATTCCAAAAAATTGTCTATGGATCAGGATGAAGACAAACCTTGATGTGTCGAGCCATCATGGAATCATCCCAACATATTCTGGAAGGCACAGAACGGGGTCCATAAACTGACGAAAATACTCTTACACCGATCCATCACCTTGTTACAAGAAACCCATATCCTTTACACATTCAGCATTTCTTTCTTAGTGAAATAACGAAAAATGAATGAATCCTTGAAGAAATACCATGCATGGTCTTCACGAGGAATGTTTTGGGACACTAAATTCCACTACGTCCACAATTAACCTTTAAGCATGAATGTCGCAAACTTCACCTTCAATGACCTTGGACAGTCAATGAGGCTAAAGTTAGCTTTAATCATTCACATACACTCTTATGCTATAATAGGATCTGATTGAACATAAAATAGAGGTAGATTTAGCTTTCATAACTTAAGAATAAAATCCTTAGGTTGAAAATCTAGACATTTTTCTAATGGGCAACAGATTGTGGCTGCACTATACCCACACATTGAGGCTCCATGGGGACATCTGTTGAACAATGAAAATACAAGAGACATTTTATTTCCTACACAACAACAAAATCATCATTAAAATACACTGCATAAGAGACAAACATTGAACATAAGAAAAAAAAATCCATTATTAACACCAAACATGAACTTTTTGAAAACATTTTTTATTTCAAGAACAAACATGGTGGGTTTCATGCTCACCAATGGTGTTCTGTAGACTCTCACTCGCGTCCACAAGCCCATGCCACCCTGGGAAACCATGCACCATTTCAAATCGGGCATCCATCCATATTCCCATATACAACCGTGCATGTGAGCACCCTTGAAAACCCCAAAGGTAAAAGAAAGCCTCAATTTAAAAAAAACACCATTCACCCCTTTTCCAAATTGAAGGCCTTCCTATGCCACACTCACCATCTAGTCAAAAATATTTTTCATATTTACATGAAACAAACCATATTACCTTAGTTAAAAACTAAAAATTCATAGATTTCCATCAAAATACTTTTTATTTGGTTCAAAATGTTTTTTGGAACGCAAAAAATCCCATTTTATCAAACCAATTTGTTTAAAAACCCATTCCTTTCTCTTTCAAAACAAATTTAAAGTCAAATATGCCCTTTAAAATTACCTTTTCCCCAAAAACCCAATATTTAATTATAAAATACCTACTTTGTTAAATCATTTAAATTCCACCCCAAAGATTTCATTTTATAATAACCCATTTTTTGGTTCCCTCCACAAGATTAATTCTAAAAATACCATATTTCCATTTTTTTCCAAAATAAAACAATTTCATCATCTCAAATGGTTCATAATCCCTACCCAAGGGTTTCAAATAAATTTTTAAAATTCAAATATGATTTAGATAGAACCAAATAAAGAGAACTAGTGTTAGTGGGTGACATGACCATATGGTTGGCTTCCATATTCCAAATGTTCCACCAATACATTAAGCCTCCTGAGACCATGCCTCAATTCCACATTGAATTCTAGGACCTACGAGATCATGGATACCATTTAACCAACTCCCCTTGTCATATCACATACCCAAAAAATCCATAAATCCCCAAGAAACTAAGAAAACCAGACTTCCAATGGAAACCTGACGATCAGAATGAGAAAGACTTCATGACTCTCTTTTGGCACCAACCTATAGAGTCCCAAAAATCCTACTATATATACCTTTAAATCCACAAATAATAATGTTTACTCCAAAAATGAAGGTCCCCTAAGATCCAACCTCCTTTGATACCATTTTTTCACGAACATACCCGAGACACCCCTGAACCAGTCACCTTAGACGATCTCTTGCATGGCCTGAAATGAAATCCCAATCCCCACAAACTGAAAACTAGTTTTGGAAATCATCAGAGTAAAAAATGGAATGATTGTTCCCAATAAATAATAATGTATCTAATTAACATAAATATGAATAAAAAAGTTAAATAAAAAACTGAACTGAATATCTTTTTAAAAAAATTAGATATTACAACCAAAATAATAAAAATGTCTAACCAAACTAGATGACCACACGAGATCCATATGAACTCACTGGTAAGTCTCCCAAAAAATGATCAACCATCACTGAAGGTGATCGAACTCCAGTTGAACCTGAAAAAAATTCTAAAAACAAGATTTAACTATAGCTATGAGTATTAAAACACAATAGACTAGCATGATAATCAATTTCCCAATACAGTTCATTTAAAATAAAAGAAACATCAATGTTCATGTTGGAACTAAAATCTATAAATGTATGTTTTTCTAGAAATTGTACTTAAAAATAATGTACAATCTGTTTACCTTACTTATTTCACACAACAATGATCATTATAGTAGTGATACTAAATACTTTTTAGGGGGAATGTGATGCTTTCATTTTAAACTTTCACGATAGAGGATAAACAATATTTTATTTTAAAAAACATTCCATATACCATTTTGAAACTAACACATCATATTCCAAGAAAAAAACTACATAAGAAGGAACTAATGCAATAACACAATAAGGGAAATTGAAATAATCATACACGTATCTCAATCATCCAAAGAAGTTTCTAAGTGATAATAGATATGGGTGAACTTAAGAGATCAAGAAAAATCCAAAACAAAATAAAACATGAGACACCATATTCAGTAGGATTCCACACATGATGAAATATTGAATGCCCAAATGCCTAACCACCATAACTTAGGACATACTAAGGGGGCAAAAACAATAGCAATAAAACAGAACATATCCGCCTACTAGGGGTCGCTGGCTAGCGCCTGACTACCAATGTAGAAATCGTTCCAAGAAAATTATCTCATTATGCCCGGATATCATGTATCCTGTATTCAAATAGGGTGATACATCTGATTCTAGCCAAGAATCTAATACAAATATATAATAATAATAATAATACAACAACAGGCCTCACCCAAAGTAACCCCAAGGACCAATATCATGCATTAGAGTAGATAGAACACAATGATTCCCAACCGAGGGAACCTGATAATGGATTACAAGGATTCCACATGGATTAAATACCATCCATTATATGTAGACAAGGCATGATAAACATAAAAATAATGTTTTCATAAAAAACACTTTTCAAAATTTTAACAATGTTTCCAAACAGGCATTTACGCATTTTATAAACCAATATTTATCAATGGTGGAAAATTAACTTTTCATAAAGGGGTTGTAAACACCCCACATTATATTTCAAAAATCATTTAAAATTTCATCTTAAAACATTCACACAAAACATTAAAGGAAAAACATTTCTTATAAAAGTGCGAATGGGTCAATTCATTGACAATACACATCAAAACACCCTAAAAGCCATTTTTCATTTCTTTATAAAACCAAAAACAAGTAGGGAAACCAATATAAGGAAACCAATACATTATATATCATAATAACTATATATTCAAAAATCTAAAACAAGATTATTACATAACAAATTACACATAAAACCAAACCAGGAATTTAATTGACAACATGGTGTGTGTTATATAACACAACAATTCCATTTATCAAAAGCCAAGACATAAAAGACCACTTTTAACTCCAAATATTTAAACCAAGAATCATACATTAATATTAATAAATCAAATAATGTACAAAAATCATGAATATAATTATTCTTAAATTAAAAAGGAAAATACATGGGAAAACCTATATCAGATCCCTAGTGCAATGACAACACACCACTGAAACCACTGCACATGGGTTCTAAAACCATAAATCTCTCAAGAAAAATCCTTAATTATTGAAACCCCAAAACATAATTTATGGAAAACCAAATCCATAGTTTAACATGACATTATGAGAAGTGTAAACCAAGAACAAAAGAGATGGTAAGGGAGAGGGAGACTAGAGGATGGATTTACCTTGAGAGATCATGCCAAAACCTTGAAGAAAACCCCTAGATCCCAACCCAAGGAAGGAGGGGAAGGAATGGTGAGAAATGGGAAATTACCTTAGGGTCCCATGAACAAAGATATATGATGAGGGTATGTTGTGGGTTAAAATTACCAAGAGGGTATAATTGCGAAACCCTAAAAATTAAAAACTTGGAAAGTCGCGCGGTTGGTCCCTACAATTTGACAAACCATGTGACATTCACTACCCACAGATGAAATGGTCACAAGGTTACATAGGAATTGACTTCACGGTTTCCCAAACCTTATTGAAACAATGATGTAGGTTTTATAACCCACTGGATAGTTTATTGGACTGACTGCATGGTTTGAAAAACCATGCACCAACCGTGTACATGCAATTGCTAACCAAAAACATTTCTGGATTTCTCTAAAAAATCCCTAAAGAACTAAGAGCCAAGAAAGAGGAAGAAAATAGGCAAGGGTATACTTAATAACTCAACACCCTTCACACATATAACCCAAGAAAAAGGTTATAATTCCCACCCAACCAGATCATAATCCAAAACTAGATGAATCAGGTCTGATAGTTGGCTTACCGAAGTTGATTTTTACACATAAAACAAATGTGGTAAAAATAGGCAACATAAACATTGTTTTTAAGTAGTATTTTAACAAAATTATAAGAAATTCAATAATATTAATGAAAAACATGAAAACTTTTCTAGAGAATTTACATATTTAACATCCATTCATTGTTTAATAAGATAAATACACACGTGAAAAGTCAGACATAAGGTAAGTGATTTTTATATCACTTTTACATTTCTAAGATATATATAATATTAACTAAATACTAAATTTTTGTGGTGTGTAAAAATCCCATTTATAAATATTTTATCTTAAATTATTTTATATTCTTGGTATTTAAATGTTTTATTTTATGATTATTACTATTTGGGATTGTAATTCATATGTTCCCATAGTTGAAAGGGTTTTTGTCTCAATCATCTTCCATTAATCCATTTCTTAATGATATGAACCATTATTATTTTATGTGATGTATATACAAACCATTTAATAAGATATACCCACATTTCACCTATTCTTATGCTATTTAATCTATTTTTAAATTTTATTATTTCATGGTACTTAAGATTTAAATGTTCAATGTGATGTTGGAGGCTTTGAATGTTTAAGGATTTAATAATTTCCTTTCAATATTCTTGATATTATATTACATATTTAGTTATATGGATATAACAGTGTAATAAATTATTATTTTTTCTATTTATAAATTCATTATTTTTTTTAAAATGATTTTTTTTATGTTTTTTATATAGAATATTTTGACAAATGTCAACAGGAATGTTCTACTCTTAACGTACATTTCCAGAATTACATTTCTGCCACCGTAGAAATTATTTTATTATTGGATTCCATTGAAATGTTTAATTTTTTCATAAATGGAAATCCCTATTTCTTTTTACATGGCTACTTTTGTATTGAAAATGGGTTTTAAAGAAAATGTTGTTTGGGTATTGAAAATGGATCCCAAAAGTAAAGGGTATTTTTATCTCGATGTGTTTTCATATGTATTTAGAAATTTATTTTAAAGGGTTTTATGACGAGAGTGTTTTTACTATTGATATGGTAGCTGAGAATTTTAGGAAATGGGTGAGTTAGATACAACATATATGAAGGTTTGAGCCCCATTATAGCTTATGATAAATGGGTGTGCCTGATTTAGCAAATAGAAAGGCTTGATCCCTATTAAAGCTTAGGAGTGACTCCGATATATGTTATATGATGGGTGATCCACATCTCTTATCTCAAATTGATTGGGAAATGTTAATTTTGTAATTTTTTATATGTTTATTCCAATTAATAGTGTTTTGTAATGGTTTATGTATATGATCTTTTATGTCACCAAAATAGGTCTAATTTATTTCAATGGGTTTTAATGATTTTATTTTCAAAAAAGTTGTATTTTTTTCATGTGAAAATGTTTTATTTATTTTTAGGGAATTTTTAAGATTAGGGTTAACGTTATATGTGTTTTTATGGTTTTACTAATCTAATGGTTTCATTTCCTTTTTATATCCCTTTCTGATATTTTTTACACATCCCTTGTTTTTAAAATGTTTTCACAGGGTTTCAGGATGGGTAAGGGAAAGGAAGAAGTCATGTCAGAAGTCATGGAGATTTTTCATGAAAGGAATTAATTTATTATTTTATAAGTTTTATATTATAATAAAAATAGATACTAACCCAACGTCTACCCTTGGTATGTCATGGTTTTGTTATGAATGAGTTATGGCCTAATTATCTAAAACACCAAACCTAAAAACATACTCAATGTGAAAGAAAGTAATTTCATAACTATAACTCAAGATTATGTAATGTTAAATCTAGGTCCCAATAGTCATTATCAAAGGAATTATTCATAAAACTATAGGGGTTATGATACTGTTAATAGAACTAAATTATAATATATTACATGGTGATTAATTTGAAGTGATGTATAATTTTATAATTTAAATATTACTTAATTTAAACTATGTATTTTTAGAATGGTTTTCATAAGAGGAAAAAAGAAATCCTTAGTTGACAAAAATGAGAGAAAAATATCATTATAAAATAGCTTCCTACAATTTTTTGAATTTGAATTATGTTGTTTGTTTTGGTGATGTATCATTTGGCACAATCTATAAATTTTTATGATATCTAAGATAGAGAGGAACCTGATCTAACCTAAATAAATATGTCTTTTGTGGATAACTTCATGAGTAAAATCCCCTATAATTTAAGGGATCATCTAACCCAATGGTAAGAGAAAGATAGATAAATGCCCATGAGAAGATTTTTAAAGTCATGAGATATTTTAAATGTAAAAGGTTACTTTTTCCACTTATCATTTTGAAGGTGAAGATGATTGATTGTGGTATTTGGTGGATAATAGTAGAGAGAATGATGATAATGATTCCATATAATTGGAAATATTTAGGAATATATACCCTGGGAAATATTTCCCTAAGGTTGTTTAAGATAGGATAAAGAAAAAATTCATGGAATTAAATCCAATGGATAATGATTTAGTGGCCTCATATGAAACACAATTCAAAATATTGGCAAGTTATGTTCTAGATTTTATTTTAGACATTGACAGTAAAACTAATTGATTTTACTTAGGATTTAAAACATTTCTATGAAGATATGTTGACACTAAATAATTTAGAAGTTATGAAAGAGTGGTTTATTGTGTGGAGAATGTTAAAATAGAGTTTGATGAGTCATATATTCCTTTAGATGAAAAGAATAAGAAATAGGTGATGTGGAAGTAAATGGAGAAGAAACCAACTATGAATTATATAGGTAATCCTAAAACTTATTCCAGGTTTGGTAAAATACATTTTATGGAATTCATATGAGGATCTTGAAAGTTTTTACTCAATGTTATGTTTGGTCACATGGTTCATGAATAAAAAGAAAAGAGTATCAAACAATCCATTAATGAGATAACAGAAACCCATAAAATAGTAAGATTCTTTTGCTTCAACGAGTAGGGATATTATGGTAATATGTGTACAATGAAATATACCTAGGGTGGAAATCATCACGATCAGAAGAAAAAAGGGATGGAGAAATCATTTTCATCTTATGTAGTTGATGTTGGGAAATATGGTGATGTGATCAAACCTCCAGAGAGTTCTATATAATTCAAAGTTCGATCATAATTCGAATGTATTAAAAACAACTATTTTAGTATTTTAAATAATGTAAATACTTACATAGAAATTTTTTGAGTTTCTATAGACGTGCGAGGTATATATTGAAAATTTATTTGAGGAAGAAGACGACTACTCGCGTGGGTGTAAGTTTAATGGTATTTGGGACAATTATGGTGATATATCTACAGAATGATTTAGTTTATTTTAATTTTGGTATTACTATTTAACAATTGTGATTAATTCATTATATCATGACATGAATGTCTGAATTATCTTACTATGTGATAACCATGTCAGTTTTGGTTAATATTTAAATGTAATGGGAACATCATATTATCCTTCGGTGGATTATGTGATCCATTAGAGGTTGTTTCGATTGACTCATGAATAAAAATTAAATTTGGACACAATTTTTTTCTGTAAATAGATGATATTTTTGTGGAAGCTTACTAAAGGATTAATCTATACTTATTATATAGGTATATTTCCTAATGCTCTTAGTATAGATAGTGAGGGAATCCTTCATCTCTAGTAAAATTATCTTGATCTAAAATTTTACCCTATTATAATATTTTATAATGATATAAATGACATTTGATCACACCAAATTGTATTTTACTGGATTTTTTATTTAATTTCTCCTGACCATGTTCTTTATCACACTCTATTAGCCCATTCAAATTAGTTTTCCCTTCCAAATCCATCTTATAATTTTTCACAATTTTTCACCCTATATAGAATCCTAGTTGTGAAAAAGGTATAGTGCAATTTATGTTTACTAGTTTCCTTTTTACAGATGAAATTTTACTAACCATTTGTATTATGGGGGTTTCAATTATGAAATTCTAGAAATGTAAATAATTATATAACCATTACAAATTTGGAGGGAGAAATTCATTTTAGGGGGGGGGGGGTGAATGTAACATCCTATGTTTTTATCAAATATTTTCATTAAAATTAATTTAAAATCTTTAGTGAATTATTTTACAAGATATACATTGTTATCTTGTATCACACTCCTGAAAATTATTTTTTACTTTATTATCAAATCACTTTAAGGGAAAGTGAGCAACCCCAAGTCCATCAAAAACAAACAACAACAAAAAACTCCAAACAAGAACTGGTCCTGCCTCTACCTAGCAGCTCAGCATTAAAAGGCCTCCACCAAAGCATGTGACTCGGCAAACAGTCCCGTGCAAGGATGCACGGGCATGGTACCAATGGCCAAGACATACCCTCTCAGTCTTCCACTCCAAGTGACATGCAGAGGCGACGACCTTGTGCTCTAAACCTCATCTAAGGCAAGACCATAAAGCTTGTTGGAAAAGCCTGAAAACACCACGACACACACAAACTAAAGAAGCACTGCCACCTATCCAAACATCCCAAGAAGAAGAGACAACCCAAGAATTAGTCAAATGATTGTAAAGCATCTTTGTTGAAAAACAGCTCAACTCTACCTGTAACTGTATCTCTAAATAACCTCCAGGATATAGCGGATACCTGGGTGTGCGGGTCTCCCCTTACCAAGGCTTCAAGCGATGAGGTCAGTTTGTCCCAGACCTGTATATACTCCTCCACCCTTATTATCCCCTTATTGAATCCCCAAACCAGGATTGTGTCCTGTTTGTCGACCCAAAAATATAGTTATTCATTAAGCTTCAATTCAATGTCCCGACCCATCATCTTGGCCGCTTCCTCTTCCGTCGCATTGAGAAGTAACACCTGCTCTGTCACCTCATCATTCGAACATAAAATCAACTCCAAGGGAAGTGCAGAATGGCCAGGAGGTTCCAATTGACCCCTGACCCCACTGTTCAACTCCTCATCCAATTTCTTTTTTGCTGACGGAGTCTTCATGGGGGGTGGTAAAGATGTGTGATCCTTTCTGCTCGTCCTCCTCCTATTTCTCTTATTGCTCCTCGGACTGGACTCCCCAGCAGATAGACTCTTGTTGTTTTCAACTTGTTCCTCCACCCCAATGCCATCGAGGTTCTTCCTGCTTGTCTCCTCTCCCTCAACCGCAACCTGGGATACATCTCCCGATCCTACCTCTGCCAAACCATCAAACCTATTACCCAGGGGGATTGGGGTCTGAGTTGAGTAGCCCGCACTCCCTTGCCTCCCCTTACTGCCATCTTCCCCGCCCTTCCTTTCATTCACAGTATCCAAACCAAGTGACTCCACATGCTCACTGATGGACGTGTGGACAAAGAACTGGCCCCCATCCAACTCGCCTTCCACTTCCATATGCTGGGATTTACCTTTCTCCTACGTCCTAACGCAGGGAGTTCCTGTGCGGTCTGCCTTCAGCCGGTTGAAGGGGGAGTCTGGATTGATCGCCACACCTTCCAAATTCTGAAGCTTGTCACCAAAGGAGGCCACTATCTTCCCATAATTTCCCCCTGAATTAGATTCCTCATTCTCATCCTCCTCCAGTGCTGAGAACCGGTTCAAGGAGCATGGATTAGCACTGACCAGTTTAGTGCTAATCAGTAGAGGTTGCTCAGCAACCTCTGTATTTGGTGCATGGTCGAAACCGCGTCCCATGAATTGGTGTCCACCACTGCTAGCATTAGCTTGAGTCTGCAAGGAGGGCTCCATTGCCTCCCTACCAACATTAGTGTCGATGGTATTCACCCTGAGATCATCCTTAAGCCTTCTAAAAACACTAGACACCGATGGGTTAACACCCTGCTTTGCTGCAGGTGAGGAGTGTTCAGCAAGACTGAGCCCGTTTCCACTAGGCCTGTTATCTCCTCCATTGCTGACCTTCGAAACATCTTGGGTCTTCACAGTGTCAGATTTTTGGTGGCCATCACGTTGGCAGAAGGCCCTGGTGTGTCCCAGTCTACAGAAAACTGAACAAAAATCCATCCAATGATCAAAGATTACTGGTTGCTTGCATCGGATCTCCTCAGCAGCATCTATCCAAATCGTCTCCACCGACGCTCTCGAGGTATCAACCTCCACGCACATCCTTGGGTTGATCGGGTGGCTCACCGAGGCTGTACGGGAGTCAACGCACAGAAATCGTCCAACCATGTTCCCCAACACACGCATGATAGCTGGGTTTTGGAAGGAAAGGGGAAGCAGGGGCAAGCGAATCCAAACCGGAATGAGGGGGGAATCGCTGTTCATATAAAAATCGTAGGACCATCTGCTTAAATGGAACTCATACCTTCCGCACTTCCTGGGAGAAAACGCCAGTGCATGAACCATGTCCTCTGAAGAAGAGCAGCAGACCATCAAACTTCATTTATCCAGCAAACCAACAACCGGCTGAAGCTGAAGTCCCTAAGATTTGGCGATGAACCTGTCGAAATCGTCCACTGAAGGTCAAAACCTCCAGAAGCGAACAATCAAAGTCAGTTCAAGTAGACCCTCAACTTCCGAGATCTCCAGAACCGAGAGAGGCACCACGGGGTCTCCATTTTGAAAGCCATGAACCATCGGCCCGATTTGAATCTTAGGAAAAGGAGGGTACAAATTAGGGTCAGAAAATCGGGTGAAACGATTCCGCCGCGTGACCTCCATCTCATCCACCGCCCCTCCAGCTTGCAGCGAAGGGGGGAGAGCCGCCGACCCCATTAGGGTTAGGCGACCATCATCACGAGCTCTGGCTCTGCCGCTTCACATTCGCCACTTCCTCTCCTCTCACTCTTTTATCACACTCAATTATAAGTTTATCTTGTGTTTCATGCAAAATCGACTGCCTTTGATGATTTATATTACACACAAGCTGAAGTCATACCACAAAAAAATATAATAACAACATTTTTGTGATAGTCATAACATAACCCTTAGATGTAGGTAATGAATATGATTAACTAAAATATTAAATTATTGTTTATGCATGTTTAATAGATCAATTTATTGGTTACCAACTAATTATGAATGAAAAATGACAAATTGAATATAAAGGATGTATCATCGAAGGAAAGGATGGAATAAGTGTTATATATATATATATTAATATTTATGAATTAGATATTAATTTTACCATAAAAGGTACACTATATATGATAGGTTTCCCAACACACAATAGTGAGTTTCTATGAAATCTTATATTGCATGGAAGAATGAGTTATTCCAAAAAATAATATACTGTTAACATTATTATATTAAGTTGTTCTTATCACCAACATCTTTTATAAGTGGGAATGGATATGAATAACTATATTATTTCATACCATATTTGTTAAATTCTTTTATATTCATTAAAAAAATTTGGTAGGTTGGAAATAAGAATAAAAAAATTAAGCATAAAAAGATCTATATTTTTAAAAGCTAGTTTTACCACCTTTTAATGGAGAAAAAATTTTAAATATAATTTTTAAAAATTTTATAATTTAATATGAAATAATAACTTCCTTTTGAAAATAAAAATATAAAAATTTACTTTGAGGGAATTTACGGTACTTTTCTATGAACATTCATGTTTTGATGAATAAAAAATTATACTAAATTGTAGTTCAAAATTTATTTTTCAAGAAATTTATTTATATAGTTAAATTATGTTTTAAATTTATTTTAATGATTAATCAAATAAATTTTATATTATAAAAATCAATTTGGGTTATCATAAAAAATTTCAAATAGAATTTATATATAAAAAGATAACCGACTTTTGAACTTTTTCTTAAAAAACCCCACTTTGTCATTCCGTCTGTGGGATTAATTTTAAATTAATTTCTGAAACTTATTTGATTGTAATTTGAAAAAATATATTCCATATTCATAATAATATTAATTTATAATTTAAAATAAGATCATATTTATTTTTGACAAAAAATATTAGTGAAAGTAATTAAAATTAATTACTAATATTAAGTGGAAAATTCGCTTAACAAGGGACAACACCTTAAGCATAAGAGCCAAAATTACATATAAATTATTAAAAAATACATTTTATGAAAATATTCGTACCATATAATATATTTTTTCAAATTATTACCATTATTGGATCCACTTGACAAGGTAAAAACATGTGTGGAGTTCCCTTTTAGAAAATTTACAAGCATACTGCCCCACTTCCACTATAAAAAGGTAGTTAGACATACAATTTAATCACACCACTAAAGACGCTATGGTTCATCCAAAAAAATCCAATGAGATTCTAAAATCCATACTCTCACACTAGATTCATCACCTTGGGTAGAAGTCCAACCAATAAGTCATTTCAGGCAAACCAAAACAAGTTACCTTAAAAGAAGTAACTTTCGTCGACATGAAATTTTAATTTGATTCCTTCTACAATCCATTAATTTATTATTATTATATTATTATATAAAATATAAGTATAAAAAATGTACACATATGTTTTTATTTTAAATAATACACCTACACCTACACACAATTCCATTAAATGGTTAATGAAATTTCTATTCGTGTACGGTAAACTACCAGCTCACATAATAATGTAGTTTGTCTTTACTTTAACACCTCTCTTGGTTGGTAATTATGATGGAAATGATATTTTTATATGATATATATACTTTTATTATTTTATATTCATACTTCTTTATTTTTTATATACACGTACCTTCATTGATTCCATTTTGATTAAATATGAGAACATCGTTTGTGGATTTGTGGACTACCGCCTACTCAAAGTAATGTGATATGCTCCCACATTACAAGGAATTTTTTAAGTATGGGTTTAACAAAACATATGTGAGATACATAGATATATAATATATTCATGACGTAATTAATTTTATGGAATTATAATATGTCATTTTTTATTACCATTTCTCAAACTAAAAAAGTGATAATGCCATTCAAGGATGTGTAGACTACCGCCTCCTTGATGCGACGTGATTCATTTAATATCATAAGAATTATATATTTCTGTATATATGATTAATTGTTTATAATTAATGATATAATTTTCATTATGTGAATATAAATATTGCTTTCGTTCATTCTATAATTATCATTAGAAAATGGTAATGTTGCTCATGTGTACATATGACCTTCCATCTCCATGATTGTGACGTTGCTTCGTAATTTGTAACCATATTTCATGATTGTTTTTAAGATTATAAATAAAAATTAAAAAAGATAATTATTTCATGTTTTTTTATTCAACGGATGTTTATATAATGGCCCCTTGGACAATAGTTGACCTACTAATGTCGTTTTTTACACATAATCCAAATATGGTCAAAATAGACAACGTAAACATAATTGTTCATGTAGTTGTTTAAATAATTGTAATAAGTGAAATAAAAGTAATGATAAACTTGAAAATGTTTCTGATGAAAGAAAATAATTAAATTTAAATTATTATTCTATTAGATAATGACACATGTGACATGTCTGACTAAAGGTAATGGGTTTTCATCTAACTTTATACAACTACGTGATAAATGTGATAATAAATATTTATTTTTTGTGGTGTAAATACTATCCCTTTTGAAATATTATATCATGATTTATTTTATCATAATGGTATTTAATTGATTCATTTTATGATTATTACTTTTGGAGTTTTCAATTCATATGTTTCCATAGTTTTAATTGATTTTGTCTCAATCTCTTTCAATTAAGTCATTTCTTAATGATGTGCACCTTTATTATTTTATATGGTTTATATACCATATCATTTACATTATATTTATAAATTTTTACTATTTTCATGTTATTTATGGTTTTTTAAATGTTATTCTTTCATGGTGATTATGATTAAAATGTTCAAACTGGCCTAGGACGCTTTGAATGTTTAAATATTTAATCATTTCCTATAAATATTCATGATATTATATTACATATTTATTTATATAGATATAAAAGTGTTATAAATGAATTTTTTTACCATTCTTTATTTTATTCAAATATTTCAAAATGGAATATTTATACATTTTTTATATGGAATGTATTAAAAAATGAATAAAATGAACGTCTAATTCATAACGTACATTGTGACAATGAATTTATACCAGAGTGGAAATAATTTTATTTTTGGATTCCATTTGGAGATTTATTTTATTCTAAACTGAAAAACCTTATTTTCTTTACTTGGTAATGTTGGTATAGAAAATGGTTTTTCAAATAAAATAGTTTTTGGTTATTGAAAATGGGTTTTCAAAATAAACAAGTATTTTTATCTTAATGTGTTTTTATATGGATTTAAAAAATAGATTTTAAAAGGTTTTTTGATTAGATATTTTTTACTATTGATAAGGTACTTGAGAATTATATGAAGTTGGTGAGCCTTATATAGATTATATGAAGGGTTGATCCCCATTATAGTTCAC
The DNA here is from genome assembly GCA_963277665.1 of Viscum album. Lineage (NCBI taxonomy): Eukaryota > Viridiplantae > Streptophyta > Magnoliopsida > Santalales > Viscaceae > Viscum > Viscum album. The sequence goes on along the minus strand of OY728141.1, from coordinate 507,490,716 downwards.
GGGTGAGGCCGATATAGCTTATAAGAATGGTTGATCTCCATTGTTTCTCATAAAAAATAGGTGAGTCCAATATAGATTATACAAGGGTTTGAATCTGATTATATATCAAGAGTGAACCCAATAAAGATTATATAAAGGGTGATCCCAATAATGGATCTATAATTCATTAGGTAATGATAGTGTTGGATATTGACCTTATGGTTATTCAAATTAAAAGTGTTTTGTAAGGGTTTATGTATATAATGATCCCTGTCACCAAAATAGGTTTAATTTATTTATATGGGTTTTAATGATTTTATTTGATAAAATTGTGTTTTTCATGTTAAAATTTTATATTTCATTTTTTCAATGAATTTCCCTAATAAAGGTAAATGTTATATGAGTTTTCATGTGTTTACTGAACTAACTTTTTTTTTTATTTTTATATACCTCACAATGATTTTATACTCATACCATATTTTTAAAATGATTTAATAGGGTTTAAGGACGGGTAATGGAAAGGGATAAGTGAAGTTGGATGTTCTAGATATTTTCCATGAAAATAAATCATTCTTCATTTTATAAATTATATATTATGGAAAAAATGGATAATGATCAGAAGTTTGTACAATGTATTTTATTGTCTTTTATGTATCATTTATGAATTGATTCTCTAAAAATATAAACCTAAAAATATACTCAATGTGAACGAATTTAATTTCTTGACTAAAACTCAATATTATGTTAGGATGAAGGCTGGTTACCTATGCTGGCCTCTTGGTAAATCACCATCCAATATAACATTCCAAAAACCACCACAAATCTGGTGGTTCAATAATAGTCCAACCTGCCCGTGTAATGTCGAACCATGCCCCCATGGTCCAACGATGAATAATGTGAAGAAATATGGGGATATATGTACATTAACAAGTTGAAACCACCAATACAATATTTTTATTTTTCAATGATAAAAAATCATGGATTGTAGGTTGTGACAGAATGAGAAAGAAAAGAATATAATTGGATAAATAAAATAAAAATTTTCAGCATATATCAAGTGAAGATTAAAAAATTCTAAAAATCAAAGAAGATAAATTAACCCATTATTTATTGAATTATAAGGCTATAAATCGAATAAATAATGCTCCCTACTTCAACTGGGAATCGATTGTTGGTGAAGAACACATTCTATAATGATGAACACATAATCCTCCTTTGAAATCCTCTAAGGGTTTTGCAGGTAACCCTAAAGATTTTTTATAATGGGATATTTATATAGGATTAGATTTAGGCAATGATAAATAAAATAAATAATAAATAAATTCATTATTTTAAATAAATTCACCCACCAATGACCACTTCCTCCAAAATGTCAAACACCCACCAATATTAGACCATTCGTAGGGAAAACCCACATTCTGGAATCCACCATGGTCTCATATTTTTCATATATGGTCCCAAAAAATTGGAAACCCAAAAACTCTAAGACTACATGTTCTTGTGAATTAAAATACATTAATATTTTTAATATATCAATTTGAGGACCTAAGATACAAAACAACCACACTAAACTAGAGGATAATTCCTGATATATACGTAGAAATATTCAAATAAATAATTCAATAAAACTAGAGTAATTACATTCTCCCCTCCTTCAATGAAATTCTTCATTAAAAGAGAAATATATAAATAATGATGGGTTATAGAGTATATATTTGACTCTCTATATCCCAAGATATCTTTTTCACACTCCCATAATGCCAAAACACATGACCCGAAGGAATAGTATATCCTAACAGGATCCTCTCATGCTGATCCTCAATCACCATTGGGTACACCATGAAGGTGGTTCCATCCTCAATGTCCTTCATGATCATATCAATACTGGTTCTTGGATAATGTAGGTATCTCCTAATCTACCAAACATGGTAGACATCAGGAACACATTGTAACTACAGGGGAGATTCTAGGTGGTAAGAAACCTCACCAACTCTGTATAGAACCTGTAATGGATTAAGTATTCTTGTGGGTAACTTGACTTTATGTCCAAATCCCATCAATACACATTATTGGGGGATTCATAAGAAAAAACAGTTTCCCTACATGAACATAAATGCCCTATGAATTCGACCTTAATAATATTGTTATCTATTATAGGCTATCCTCATATGCTCGTAGATCTCCTACACTTTCTTCATTGTAACCTACACCATATCTGGCTTGATTATAGACTCCAGTCTAATCACAATCTAGTACAAAGCTGACCGGTAGGGTACCTCATATAAAGACATGAAATCTTACAATACAATATTGGAGAAATTTATATTATTATAAGAAAACAATGTCAATTTAATGTGATCCTACTACCTCTAAAAAAGTATAACACCTAGGTTCTCAACATATCCTCCAACTCATGGATAAACCACATGTTCTATCGATCTGTATGGAGGTGGAACCTGACACTCATCCTCAAATGGGTCACAATGGTCCCCTGAAATAATATCCACAAACATGATGTAAATGAGTATTATTTTATATGACAATGGTATAGGGAACCCCCTAGAGTCAGGGGATCTCTCATACATATAACTATTTCAGTCTTGCAATCATTATCTACTCTATTATGGAAAGGGAGTACACAAAATTAGTGATTCAGTCAATAATCACCTAGAAAACATTTTCAAATATCACTATCCATAGTATAACTATATCAAAGTCCATTATTTTTTCATCCCATTTATACTATGGGACATGAAGAGGTTGTTTCAAATTTATAAAAACCTAGTTCCCATCCTTCACTTATAGACATGTGAGACATCATGAGATGAAATTGGATACTCAACTCCTCATTACAACCCACCAAAACATATACTAAAGGTCATCGTTCATATTTTCTGTACTATGATTTATAGATGAGGAGGATGTGTGAAAATCCCTCATCATATCCTCTAATAATGTGACTAGAACCACTGTCATTCCCTAGGAAAGAATGATATTTTCCCGTCCTTCAAAAAATCCCACTGGTGCATCCCATGAGGATATCTGGTCACATATAACTTCAAAGTCAATGTCCCCTAACTAAGTCACACTCACACAATGAAGAAGTGGAGAAGAAACCACCAATTAATGAAGAAAGGCCACACTTCTCTCCTCAATAAGGGTTAGCTATAATGAAGCCAACTACTCAGACACATCCTCCACCATGTGAGAATGAGACTTCCTACAAAGGGAATATACGAACTTGTTTCCCCTCATAGAAGTAAGGTTTATCTTGATGTAATAGTCTTTGTTGAACTCCAAAAAAACTCCTTTGTCTCATGTTAAGATCTCTTTTAGTGAAGATATACTTGAGACTATAGTGGTCCTATTAAACAAAAGATGATCCCATAGAAGATAGTGCGTCCAGATATTCAAGGAAAAGACTACCACTTCCAAATCACGATTGTAAGTCAGATAGTTCTTCTTCTAGGGCCTTAAATTCCTCAAACCATATACAATTGATCCCTACATATAAAAAAATATAAAATGGATCGCATCAGGATATGCATCACAAAACACTATATACTCCACTCCGTCTAATAATAGTCTCAGTATAAGAGAATTGGTTATCCTCTTCATTACATCCTCTAAGTCCCCCTAACGATTCTTAGTCCAAAAAAACAAATTCCTTTTTCCATGTCTGCATGGTCATAAGGAATAAAATTCAATATAATTATTTAAAAAACTTTCTATACTACACTTTCAAGATAACAAAACTCCATGCCTCAAACATGCTCTTAGGTGTCTCCCAATAAAATAATGCATCAATCTTTATAGGGTCCATTCATAAACCATGATAAAAAATGACATGCCACAAAAGGTGGTGGATTCAAAACATTTTCTTCGAGCTATTAATAGAAATATCATTCTCTCAGAGTAATTCTTAGACCATGTTTTAATGGATATATAATATCCTCCTCTAAAATAGAATAAATGTGTATGCCATTAATGATGAAAACCACCAATAAGTAAAATTATGGATAAAATATCCAATTTATAAGTCCAATAATTAGTAATGTTTCATTATTCACACCAAAATGAATAACCAAGGCCTCATAGTTCCCATAGTGACATCTTAACTCCATATTTGAAATATCATCTTCAAGAACCCTCAATTGGTGGTATTGAGACCTAAGATCGATCTTTGAGAATTGACCTCCACCTCTCACATGGTTAAATAAGATTTCATTCCACGAAAAGTGGTACTTGTTATTTATCTTTACCTGATATAGGTGATGAAAATAAAAACAAATCCTTATGTTCCAATCTTCATTTTTCAAGAAAAAGACTAGATCTTCCCATGGGAAACACCATGTCTTATGAAAAACTTCTCTAAAAGCTCATCCAACCACATCCATGGCTCATGGATCTATAGAAGGGCCATAAAATATGCATTAGAATATATCAATGTAGTCCCAGGGTAAAATTAAATGTATAAGTTCATATTCCACAATATAGGTAGTTCTATAATATCCTACGGGGGAATTTCACAAATTCCTTCAATACTAAAGGAATATAGATGCCTAAAGTGCCTACTATTCCAAGGGATAAACGCACCAATTGATGGGTGATGTATTACAAATTATTTCTGGAAAGACCCACTTTCTTAACCATGAGATATCACATTCTTTAAAGGATAATTTAATGAAATATTTCTAAAGAAATCTAACTCTTCTATGATGATTTTAAATCGGGGCCCCAAACTATGGAAGATCAGCCTATGGAAAATATGACATCACATGAATTTATCATGATGAATAGGAGGTTTTATAAGAAACTCTCTCCATTAAGCACCAGATTTCACTATTATCTGATAATAGATATTGTAGTGTCCCTCAATGAGGAATCTGTAGTAATAAATATTTGGATAAATCCTTTAACAGAAGCTTCATCTCTCACACAATGGATAAGGCAATAAATCAATGACCCATTGATGTATCTACTAGTAATAGGGATAGATTAGAAAAGAAAAAAAACAATACCTCAAATAATCTCACATGAATCTTGCTCATAAAATTCCATATCATGTAGATATTCATGTCATCGACCACTAGATCATTGAGCCAGATGTGGGACACCATATAGTGGTGGTTCAGGTATCACATAGTATCACCCTGAACCATTAGATACTCCCTCTAAAGATCTACCAGCTCCACTGTCAACACCACCTCCCTTGGGGTCTCCATAACCACACATGGGGGATCTGTGATCATGAAATTACCTCTACCTTGGAGTTCAATCCAAATAATTCTTATCCTTCTAAGGATAATGGTTTGGGTAATCACATTCCATGTGACCCCTCTTGTCACAAGCATAACATCAACCGTCTCATGGATGGATATATCCTTTATGTGATCCATGAGCCACAAATCCACATATCTCGGCTCCGGTGTGAGTATGAATCCTCTACCTAGATCACATCTTCTAAATCCTGATATCATCTATAAATGACTTAGCCCTAGGATATCTACTGGTGGATCCAACTGAACAATGTCCCTCTACTAGAAAGCTATCAATTAGTAGAGCCAAATCTAGTACACTTTCATTTGTTTGTAGGCACAATGAGACTACACTAGTATTTAGGTATATAATGAGACCATACTTAGTCTTCCATTACTATAAGAAACAGTCCCTCAATAAATCAAATGAGTATCATGTGAACTCATTGATCCTTATAGAAAACTCTTTAACTATCATGTATTCCAACTGCAACATGGGAATATCTTGAATCTGCATAGTGAAAAAGCATAAAGATTAGTACTCTTCATGAATGATTAGTTGGAAATATGTCCATTAGAGAGTTTTCTCATCACATGTCAATGTCATAAAACTAAATTAGTGACCTATTACTCCATGAAATTGAGTAGTTTTCAAAATAACCATATGATCAGTTAGGATTTGAAACCGCCTTTATAATCGAACCAAAATCTCAAGACAATTCTCTACATTTTTGGGATTTAGCTCACCATGGAAACCTAATAGTCAATGGTGTTGGAACATGTGGATAATTATAATACTATACACAACAGTAGATTTAAATGTTAGTACTATTTGTCCCCCAATAGGTGGGGGTACTACTCTCAACACACTTGGAGGAAACAACGCATAGGATGTCCCTTGAACTAATGCTTCATCACTCAGCAGATCATCATCATGATTATATATTGGTAATCTATATAGATATATTTATAGAGGCATCCTAAAAGTGATCAAGACATACAATTATTAGATATATATATATATATATATATGGGGAGTTAACTCTAGATTAATAGTCAAAGGAATCAATCCTATATGATGTTTTATCCGACACTTTTTCTGGGTTGTGCATCCTTTTGTGGAGGATGTACAACTGTTGCTCGCATTATCACATTCCAAGGGCAGGTGGCATCCGCCGCTTATTCAAGGACGTTTTCTCCTTAATCGAAACAGGATGACGAGATATCAGTCTCTCCTTCCCTGGATTTCTCATCAGAACTCGTTTCAAAGTCTGGGTCTCCCTTATATACTTAAGACATTGTTCGTTAAACTCTTCCTAGTTCCATGTCTTCATGGATACAGGTTAATTATGCAGCTTCTGTAAGGACATTCCAAGGGGTCAAGTTAGAAAAGTAACCTTCAGTGGTGGGAGTAGTCATGTTGGACATCGCTATTGTGTCTAGAAATAGGAACAATGATGCATCTTGGTTTGATCCCCTTATGATAGGGCTAATTTAGGGATCATAATACTGAGGAATCCCACATTAAATGTGGAGAATTTGATGCCATAAGAAGGTATCTAAGTTATTCCTCAGCTTACCATAGTTAACACAGGGAATGCTGCATGTTTAACATTTAGCAGAGACGGATCAGACGGATCAGAACATTGAAAAGAGTGGATCAAATAGGTGCAACCCCTAGAGGGATCACTGATTCTGGGGATAACGGGTGGTTTAGTTGCCCAATTAGAGCTAGGATTAGCAAGAAAGTGGGTGACATGATCTCATAGGGATGTGGTGGCCTGGGAAAGAACCAGGATGGATATAGATTGTTTAGAGTGGATGAAGAGTGAGAAGGAACCAATGTGGGGGAGACGGTGATGTTGGGATTGATCCTTAAAGAGGGTTCCTATGTATCCCCATAGAAGGGAATCAAAGTCCACGTAGTTCGGTGGCGGATGGAGCACCTGAGGAGGAGACCTAGAAGAATGAACATATAGATGAGACTTGAAGAAAGTGGAATCTTTTTGTTAGGGCATGACCTTCCCAATCCACATAGGCTCGAGGGAAAGACCATGATGAGAAGTGAGTGAAAGTCTTGAACCTCAGAGAGGATTCCTATGTATCCCCATTGTAGGGAATAAAATTCCACATTTTTCAGGATGGGGCATGGAATTGGGATGTGTGTAGAGGACAACCACTCGATGGCATGAAGGGGCTTACACAAGGTTAGCAGCGCGGGGATGGTTTTATGCTCAAGGGGCGGACCTGAGATGTGGGTCCCAACAAAGGGGACTATAATGGATTACCACTGTATGGGGCAACAATGGCTTACCACTTGTTAAGGATCACAGTGGCTTACCGTTTGTTGGGGATCAAAACAAATTAATGTAGTTTGGGGAACATAATAGATTATCATCGATTAGGGAACACAATGGATTACCATTTACTAGGGTTCCAACAGCCTACCGTGGGTTGGGAGTCAAAATAGATTACTTTGACTGGGAATCACAAATGTCATACTGTCGATTGGGGATGACAGCGACTTAACAACGGATGGGGATACAACGGCTTACAGGTGATTGGGGTTGACAACGACTTACCACTGACTGGGGTTTCAAAGGATTACTACTGGTTGGGAGTCACAACATCTTACCACCAGTTGGTAATCACGATGGATTACCATTGATTGGGGATCACAACGGATTACTACTGGATGGGGATACAACCACTTACCGCTGATTGGGGTTGACAACAACTTACCGCTGACTGGGGTTCTAATGACATTCCCCTGGTTGGGAATCACAATGGATTACCATATATTGGGATACACAAAGTCTTACCATCGATTGGGATTTGACCTTAGTGAGGCTTCCAACATAGCCTATCTAGGTGAGAAGTTTTAAAACCCACGTAGTTCGAACAAGTACATTTTAACGTCTTATGGGACAAAAAGTGGTGTATAGTTTAACTTCATGTGGGAAAAAGGTAAAACGACTTGAATGGGCCGGGACAAGTAAGTGTTAGGCTTCATCTCCAGGGAGGATTCCTACGTTCCTTACCATGGAATGGATCAATGTCCACATAGTTCGTAATGGGGGATAAGTTTAACATCATGTGGGATGAAGGTGAACCGAATTGAAGGGGTCTGGAAAACTGGGAACTGGGTTGGATCATCAGGGAGGCTTCCTACGTACCTTGACTAGGATACAAGGATAAAAGTCCATATTGTTCGGATTTTGGTTTGGGTCTTACACACTAAGGTTACCCATAAATATGCCATGGTCATTTCTTACTCTAATCCCATGTGAGTCAGGATCGAATTGAGAAACGAGAGGTGGGAATGACTTGATGATCACATTGTGAATTTTGCATCCACAGGAAGTGGAATTGGGATAACATGTGGTTAGTGGACCAAAGAACAAATAGGGGCTTATGTGTGGCAAGTAGCCAAAAGAGGGAAAAGAGGCTCATACGTGGTTAGCAGCCCAGGGAAATGAAGATTGTGACTTACTCCACAATAGAGACCTGATGATGAAAATGCTTAGAGGGAGAGGGATGGGATAAATATGGTCTGTGCGCCCGTCTCTCCTCTAGTCTTTGGAATCAAAGAATAAAGGAGGAGAAGGGATGCTACCTCCTTTGAGAACCTCCATTGAGAAAGGCTTGGGGATTACACTAGGATGGTTTCCCTTCCCCGTGGACAAATTCCACTCCATCAATGAGAATCTCATTCCATGTGATGAAGATCTCACTCCCATGGAGATGAGTAGTCATAGAGAATGTCCAAGATGGGGTTCCCCATAAGTATTGTATGGGGTGAGGCCACTGTTTGACGTCATTTTCTTGGGATGATGGTGTTTTGTAGTGTAATGTCCTGTAGCTAAGAAGAAGAGAGTTCACTCTACACCCTTAGGACTTACATAACTGGCACGCTTTAACCCTTGGTGAAGGGAAGGCACCAAAAATGTCATGGAGATGAGGTATTGTGGAGTGATACACTGAGGGGCCAACACTAGAGTTGCAATGCGAAGAAGCAATATCCATTACTGTACCTATGCGAAGAAGCATAATGCTAAGAAACACAATGTAAATCACTGCCCAAGGATCCTTGAAATCAATTCGTATGAACATGGAGGGATGTACGAGATATATATGCATGAGACAAGTGTGTTGCACAAAATAGGGTCTTGGACATGGTGCCATAGGCTGAGGACGACACATGGAGCACTCAATAAGTGATGATTGTGTGCAAAAGAGGGGGTTTGCGGGTAATATGCGCTCAAATGGGAAATATTCTGCCCAAAAAGCTAGGTTTTGTGAATAAATGAGGGGTGTGCACAATAGGATGAGGTTTTTCATGCAAGCGGATGAGGTTTTCATGCAAGTAAACGGACTTGCATGAAACTAGAAAAACAATGATGGAACTAGGTGAGGGTCAATCCATAGGGGTTTTGCACGATGGCGGACCCCTGGGAGACCTGACAAGGAAAATTTGATACTTGAAAGTCAACTTTTCTACGTGGAAGAGTGTTTTACATTCCAGGGAGATATTTGTAATTATTTATCCCCTAGAGTTGAGGGAGTGACCTACAATTTATAGGTTCTTGAGGGCCATAGGTGCATGCGGAAATCAGACTGCACGAAAAACCCAACCCCAAAGTCGGCCACGCAAATCATTACTTACAGCACACAAAACATATCTTGGACGCACATATTTGTGCGTTGTGGTGGAGGCATTACATGAACTTCTTCGATTTTCGATGAACAATTTTGTTCAATCTGAGACTAGTTCACTCAGTCGAAATATTCCTTCAGTTTTCCCAAAATTTCGACCTGAGGCCTTCGGCATATTTTCGATGTCTACAAATTCCCCCCCCCCCTCCGAATTGGATCTATTAGGGGAAATGTATATCAGAATATGAGGGAAACACCAAGATGCCTACCATTTTGAGGAAGTGCATGGAAAATTGGACATGTGGTGCATAAGCTTTTTTGAATGCATGGAAAATCAAATTTTCCCCTATAAAAACACTCGGGGGGTCCCATGGTCTGTACAAGATTTTTCGCATGATAAGATCTAAAGCTATTACGGTCGTAAAACTCGAATGGCATTGCATATAATCTGAAATTTATTGCATATAATTATTCGACATTGGTCACAGTTTTTTTTTCTTAGCGTCCATTTTCCACACCACTCCCTTGGTTTCCGCACTACCTTCTAATTTTTTTTGCACGAAACAGTAGTCATTTCGTGTGGGATTCTGGTTTTTTGAAGACTTTACCAAAAAAACATGGCCACTAATCATGGTGATTTTGGGAAAGAAGATGTGTATGTCGCTTGGACAACCAAGATGGTTGTGATCTCTAAGGTATTTGGTTCAAAAAATGTTGTATATGACAACCAAACTCCCTTCAACATGCTAACCTATGACCAAAAATATTATGTGCTATCTGACTACCTACCAATATGGGACTTTGGTATTTTAGAAGAGGTACTGGTGCTGGGATTTGAAGTGAACACACCGTGGTCATGGGTGACCTGCAAGGATGATCTTCTTGAATACAACATCCCAAAAAATGGCCATCCTACCAGAGAAACCAATTTCATGGCCATCAATATCCAGAATACAAGGAATAGTATAGTCTTAGGAAGTGATATGGTTGTGAAGATTCGCCGACCCATTATGCATGGACCTTCTGACAGAGAATCACCAATGACACCAAGAGTTGGCTATAGGACTGGGACCTGAGGTCTGGAGGCAATTTCACAAGTGAGTGGGATTGGGTGTATTGGGTATGCCAATCAGGCTATCAGTTTGGGGCAGAACTGTGGCACATCATACTATTGGAGGTGGTGTAGACGTCGCAGTTCCATTTCTACCGCCAACAAGAACTCAGACCAGAGCTGTTTACCTGGTGGTCTCTTAATAACAACACCTTTCATATCCATCTTGTGGAGGTTGGTATCAATCATTGGGATGTTCACTACATCGAGGGGGGGGGGGGTTCCCTTTGGACAAGCATCGATATGACATCTCTTTTCCCACAGAGAATATCTGGGGGGACAGGTCATAGACTCCCATCCTGGAATTTCATCTATTAGAGATGGCCATGGAGCGACTGTTGGTCAAGGAATTCATGAAATACAACCCCTATAATTTGTGGTTCAGCCTGTTTCTGAAGAAATACCAGAATATCAAGATGTCGGGGAGAGGAAAACAATATTTGACTGTAGCGTAGAGGACCAAGAGTTGATCATATTGGACGATCCGGGAGGTAGGGGAATATCAATCCTAGAGATTTAGTGTGGATGGCAGCTAAGATCCGAATGTACGGTGTAACATATTTCTTGAAAAAAAAATTAGGGGGTGGTTACTGCCAATAAGGGACAGAAATATTGCAATCCACCCAGCAATGTTGGTGATGACTGACATCATGGAAAACAATCAGAGGATTAACCTGGGGGTCCCTGTGTTGGCCTGACTATACACCATTCTGGTATGTATTTTGAGAGGGGGCTCGTCGAGGAGGATTTGTGACCCTTTCCAAATCCTTCATGGTTGGATCACAGCTCACTGTGGTAGGTACACCTTCCCAAACACCATCCATCCCCTAGTTAATAGCATGCGACCTTCCTTTTTGAACATTTCTGGGGTCATACCACTAATGCTCAACGAAGAGGGGATAAGGATCATGATTGAAAATCAAAATAATTTTACATTTAGTCTATTCCCCTCCACATCCGACTAAATGATAGATAATGGGAAAGGATCACTAGAGAATATAGAATACTTGCAGAGAATTAGACGTGGGATACTTGTGGCCCGAGTTGAGGGAATGATTCTTTGCGAGCCCAATGATCTGTCAATGTTTTCTAGATAGTTTGGATGCCTCCATTTGATGCCTAAGGAGGTGTTTACATAAGTATGTGAGGATAAAAATCATTGCATTCTTCATCCAATGTGGATGAACATTACAACTTATGTCTCTAGTGAGGTAATTACCCTTCACCCCACAATTGGTGATGTTATCCTATCAAAAAATATCCCGAACAATGGGTTGCGGCATATCTTGAAGGGCTCATGTGGAAGCGAGTCTCATATCTCAAGGTGGCCAGTGTGGAACCTAAGTGGGGAGAGAGATTACAAGGCACTTCTAGGGAGGAGAGTCTGGGAACATGTTGGGTAGCTGGGTCGGTATAGGCCAGAACATCAGCAATGACAACGTAACATGATGCGACTATACCCCCATCATCTGAAGGAAGAGGGGTTCATGAACAAACTCACAGAGTGGAAAGAGATCTTCCTATAATGAAAATAAGGTTTCTACTATAGCCTTATGATTAATTAATATACTTGGAACTATGGTCAGCTTGGTTGACCCTATGGGAGTCGATGAGCACCGATGCCCTTTGAAAAAATATGGTATGAGATGGGATCTACCTGCTAGAAATCGAACTCATTCAGATTGATGACATGGTGAACATTCATTGTCGGAACACATATTTGATGGCCATGGACATGTATGCATGAAAGTGGGGTCGATGTGAGGAACCAACTCTCCTGTTGAATGTAATGCTCGTCCAAGAACATGATCCAGATAGAATGTCATCCGATGTTTGATGACGACGATGAAGAGATAGAGGGTAGTGAGTCAGGAGAAGAAGAGGAAGAAGAAGAGGAGGAAGAAATAGGGGAAGCTAAAGAAGAGCTTGGAGGTGGAGGGTGTCATGGGACATACCGCTAAGGGATAATTTGGGAGAGTGGTGATATTTCTTGATCTAACATGGAAATATCTGAGCGACTCGAGGTATGCCTTAATTCTTATCATATATTTTTCCTTTTTCAACATTCATAATCACCAATCAGACTTTTTCCTTGTTCAGGTGAATATTAGTGATGGTGGTCAGGAAGCTCCATCCGATGGTGGTGAAGATGCACTGATAGAACATGTTGGGGAGAAGACACCAATTATTGAATTGACAAGAGTTGAATGATATCCGACAGTGATTGCTCTTGCAGCGACTAAAACACTGGAGGTTGATGCGCTAAGCTCTTGTAAGTTTCATTACTCAAATACTCATATCTGTCATTAGAAAGCTCAGATAATCGGGGAATTCACTGTTTTTAGTGTAATAACTAAATTTTAGGCTTGACATGATGCTGAATTTAGAAAATCTACAGTGGATCCGATGGCCACAAGACAATCCCAATCAGAACCTACTTCTCAGACTGAGCCGATCTCAGCTCCTGGCGAGCATGGGGTTGTGAACATGAGTGATGTAATTTTCTTGGTGGGGTTTGAAGTCAATAGGGGTAAAATTTCTGAAATTTAGGTGAGTGAGGAAGGTCTTCAACATATTCAAGAGCTTAACCCCTTGGGATAAATGCTAGAGGGGGACCCACTAATATTTTGTCTGCATTCCCTGAATATCAGCCTGCAGACCCTTAGGAGATGGATGATTCTGATCCTGAAGCAGGCATGGAAATCTGTATGATGAGGAGTAGGAGGTGCATGTGTATTTGTCGCTTCCTAAAAAATCCAATAGATGAATGGGTTCCCCATATAAGATCACTATGCACCTAGTTACGCCTTCTCTGCGCCAGAGGGGTGGATGATTATCACCAATCCATAATGATCAGGGATTACATAGCTGAAAAGGTGCAGGAGAGAAGCTAACATATCATCATAAACCAATGCCGAAATTGATCCATGAGTATACCTAAATTCCTTGAGTCTAGATAGAAGTTCGACCCTTTAAGAACAGGGGAATGAGTGAGCCATATTTGTTGCAGACCAATACAATATTATTGATCAGTTGATGGCCCAACTGGACGAAGCCCAGGAGAAAGCAGCACAAGAAAATTTTCAAATGGCTAGGTTTCAAGATGAGCAGAAGAGAGTGAAGATCTGAGACAATGAGCTTCGATCCATAGCTTATAATGAAGAGATGGAGCTCCGGGAGCATGAATCAGCCGTAGTGGCTACAAGCCAGAGAGTTATAGCACTAGAGAAATCAATCAAAGGTGATGATCCATAAGGGCCATGTTTTTTCAAACCTATAAACATTTCATCTATTATTTTCTTATCATGAACTACATAAATAGACTTACCATTTTCCTGCCTGTCTATTTTGATTTTTGTATCTCATCCATAATAGTGGAGTAACCGGAAATCAATCCCTAAGATCACATGGTTCTTGCCCGTTGGGGGAAACAATGGATGGCTACATCGTTACTTCATATGATCATGAGAGTGCCTTCCAATATTTGGGTATAAAGGGTGTAAATCACTAGTCCGGGCATCCATGAAGAAATTGGGAGTTCTGAATGGAGAATGAAGTTCTCAGTACAGCCGAGTTCTTCTATTTTCGAATTTTCTCTAGTGCAAGAGTGGAGTAAAGCCATGGGAGATAGAATCAATATGAACATTGGGGAATAGAATGTGTGAATCACAATACCCAAAATGTGGAAGAAAATGGGGTGGAATGACAATTAGGATAACTACCATCGGTGTTTGAAACAAGTATCCCTATTGCGTTAGCCTGAAATGGTGTTGACATATGAGGGCCGACCGTTGACCGCATTCAAAACTTGGGGCTGAGTCAAAATTTCATCTTTTAGTCTTCCTTAACAATAGCCCAGGATAGTAGGCGATCCATAGGCTGAGGGTACGTACTGTTAGGGGTTCCTTTATATGTGAAATCTAAAGAGGGTCTGAATAAAGGACATTAAAAACATGGAGGGTGGAGTGATGAGTTATTTTAATGCAGTCCAACACTCTAGAAATTATACCACCCTAGTGGAAACACATTAAGTGGGAATAGCGGTTTGATCAAGGAACAAAATTACATCCAAACATGGCCTTTTTTATATGGACCTTGAGCACCTTGTAGTTTTACATCATACCAATAAGGTTTATAAACATGTAATTTAAAAGTCTAATGGTAAGGACTGTATGCACAGTTTCAAGTTCATACTTCCTGGACCAAGATCAGGGTTGTGGGGAAAAATGGTTATTGACCCTAGGGCTGGGCTTGAGGGGAATGTCCCTGATGTTGCTAAGTATCTTATAAGGATTAGCATCGATCCAAACATAGTTCTTAATGCACAACGTTGTCAGAGACCAATGTTGGTAGGGGGAACCCTCTCTGGCAAGGAAGCTGATGTATCCCATGATTTAGGTGGGGTATCTTGAACTTTTTCTAGTTAGAACCCTAGTTTAGAGTCTTTCTTCAAGTATATACGGACTTGTGTAGTATAAAATTATATGATAGGATGGGGTGTCAATAGGGAGATCCCTAGAAAGGAGCACGTGATGCGGTTGCTATAAACCCAATGTTAATGAGGACTTAAGGAGTCTGCAACACACCATGTATCCCCAGAGGAAGTTTTTTTAGGTCAACGGACCGAAAGTGAATGTAAGGTTGGGCCTAGGGAAAAGTGCTCGAGCATTCCTACATATCCAATTAGTATGGGAATCATGCCGAACATAGTTTTGGAATCAATATTTGACATCATGTGGGACGAAAGGCCTGTGTGGCATAATTGCACCAGTACACACCCCACAAAAACTATTAAGCCCATGTGATTCATGCTCGATGTGGGAGACAATGAGTAGAGATGAGATTTACCTAATGCATGGTGGCACACATTATGAGTGATGTGCCACTAGGTGAGTGACGTTCCACTATCATAGACCCACCATCTTAATGCACCTACATGCGTGGGGGTAATATAACTGAGTGTGTTGGGGTCCCACGTAAACATAAGGGGGTGGAAAGATGTGGATCATGATGCTTGATATATGGATCAAAATGATATAGGATAACATTTGAACATGTTTGAAACATAGTATCAGCTTCATGTTCACATGGAATGGTGAAACACCAATGAGGGATGATCGTTGAACTTTTAAGAAACACATGCCCTATTGCAAATGTTGCCAGAGGTCTTTAGGGGCGTTGGCCCAAAAAGGTTGGTGAGCCAATGTTGCCTGAGGCTAGGACATAAAAGGGCGTCCCTTCAGATATGGAAGAGGATAAGGATCCAAATAATGTTTTCATGAATCTTGGTCGTTAAATAAAGGAATGTCCAAGTGAAAATTCTACACATTGGGATCATTATAAAGACACATTTGGGTATGAAAATAATACATATCAGATAGGGGGAGTTTAATCCCTTTCTATGGACAATGGTCTTAGTGTCGCATGATCCTAGTTTAAGGTCATATAGAGGACAATTAAGAGGGCACCTGATTTAATGAAATGCTCACAAGCTGGCGAAGTAGTCGAACCTGATGCATAGTTCCCTAGGGAGATCTAAGTTTAGCATCATAGAACTCAGACCAAGCTAGGGAGAGACAAGGAAGAAACATGGTGTAGTGGTCACACAACCATATGCGAATGAGAACCCAAGAGGTGATCACCACACCAAATGCATCTAAAGGTGTTTGGGATAAGGGCCAAGGGGGGGGGGATTTAATATTCATGTGACTATACCTACTGACAGAATATCTGGTCATTCCTACATATCCCTTGAATATGGTAATCATGCCACTCATAGTTCTGGATAATGTCTTGAAATTTGGTGCCCTGTGACAAGGATGACCATGTCTTAGATTAAAGGTAATAGAGATTGGACCATAGATAGAATGGAGGGAGGGAGACACACTGTGCGATAATTTCAAGACCCGATGTGATTGAGGACATAAGCCCATTCACACTATATGCTTCTTGAGGAGGTTTTAGGTCGAGGGACCAAAAATGAATGTTGGGATGGGCCCAAGGTGAAGTGGACGAGTGTTCCTACGTACCCCATTATGATTGGTATCAACCATACATGGGTCTAGAGCAGAATGGTAGAGTATGAATTCCTAGGACAATCCTATCGTGTGGTCCGACCCACACACCAAAAGAAGCAGCAATTGATAGATCTTGTTTGATCTTTAGGATGGATGTGCATTTTTTTGTGAATTAATAAACCCTGGACGTATAGTCCAGACATCACTACAGGAATCAAGCCATATGTATGAATTGAAAAATGGTATGAAGGATAACCACTACCAAATATGATGCCCCACATGTGAGGACATCACGACGCATTTCCATTTTTCATTGTGTGGCCAGGACGACGACGTCTTATATTAGGGCCGTATGATATGATCAACCAATGAATTTTAATGTCTTAAAATAAAGATAGAATAGTTTAAAGTAATGTGGGACTAGGAAGAACATTTTAAGGTCATATGGATTAGACATATATAGAAGAAACAAGGTTTTTAAGGGAATGTACATGGAGTGATAAATCATACCTGACATGAACGAGGATGAGGCCCACACCACAACACAAGAAATTACTGGGAAGAATAATCGGGAAAAGGTTCTAGAAAAGGTCAGAGAATATGGCACTAGACCCGAGACAAAATCCTTAGGTGTTCCTACGTATCCCATGGGGATGGGAATCAAGCCATACATAGTTTGGAGAGTGTAGTTCTTGTGTCTTGCGGAAAGGATGCAAATATATATTAGATTAAAATGTTAGATATCATAGAAGAGAGACTCTTCCAAATGAGTGCAGACCTCTATTGAATCCCTAAGCCCACATGAACTACACTTGATTTGAGAAACAAGGGAGTATGAGTCCTTTGCAATACATTGGATACACGCAAAGGGGAAATTGGTGTGGTTCCCCGAATGATACCTCACTGTGGATTTTTCCTCCAAATGTGAAAATCTGCAATGAGGGATAGTACCAAGAGTTTCAAAATTCTACTTAGACATGATGGCATGGAAAATGATGTGAATCAGGAAAACAACATTTAGGGATTGATGGGGTTGGCATGACGATGGAGGATAACCATTGACCATGTTCGAAACACCCTATCCATATCGTGTGACATGAAATGGGAACAACAAATGAGCGTCGACCACTAACCATTTTCGTAACACATGACTTGTATCAATTTGTTGTTTGAAATTCCTGAGGAAGTTTTCCCAAGATGGTAGGAGGGCACTGGGGCTGAGCATCCATGCTGTTCAGGGGTTCTTTCAAAAGTGAAAGATGATGAAATCCCTAATGAAGGGTAACATGAAGCATGAAAATTGGTGATGACATGTTTGTATAATCCAATACTGTAGGTCTTGAACTAGAGTGCTCTTTGGAACATTGGTGAACTGCAAAAGAGGGTCGAGGAGCCCAAATCAAGAGTAGCCGATTTGTATAGATGAGTATAGAATAGGGGACATAGAGCTCATAGGATAAAGAGGTATGTGGCTTGGTTGTTACCAACCTGATGTGAATGAGGACATAAGCTCAGACCACACCACATGCCCATATCTTGGGAGAACTCAGGACCCGGGGGCAGGAAGTTAAGGAGGTTCCTAATAAATGGGGATGGACCCAAAGGCTAATTGTTCGGGCAGTCTTATGTATCCCATAAGGATGTGAATCAAGCCACAGATAGTTCTGGAAGATGCGGTCCAGTTTTACGCCATGTGGAAATGACATGTATATGGGAAAGGTATCTCGACGAGGGATGTGTATGGAACGACGAGTGACCCATTGTGAATGAGAACATAAACCCACACCACACCGTATAATCCCAAATGAGAACTTGGGCCAGGGGGGCAAAAAGTTTTAGGGAACTAAGATGGGATGTCTGAACGAGATCAATGTTTAATGTCATGCGGTGTGGAAAAAGTGGAGGAGATCTCCAGGGATAGGGATACATGGTGTGGTCATGATGAACTTTATGTGAATGAGGGAAAAGGGCTACACTACACCATGTAATATGAACCATGGGGCGATTATGATGTTCAGGATAGGCCTAAGGATGATATATTAGAGCATTCCTACGTATCCCATGAAGATGGGAATCACTCCGTATGTAGTTCTGATAGGGCTATGCAGTTTGACGTCATGTAGTGAGGATTTAAGAGGATAGAAGAACGAGGAGGGTACCATGGTGCGATTATTGTAATCTTGACATTAGTGGGTCCCAAGAGGCCTATACAACACCATGTGGGGTCCTCCAATAAAACTACACCCAAGGGGGTTGTCAAAGAGAAGAGTTTGGGGGATGAACACAAGATGGGGCGTCCGAGCATTCCTACCTATCCCATGAGGATGGGAGTCATTCCATACATAGTTATTGAAGGTTCCATACAGTTTAATGTCGTGTGGGGATGATGAATTATGAGTAGTTTTACGTCCTTCAGTCCAAAAAAATCACACATTTTAATGTCACATGGAGAAGACAAAATAGTTTAAGGTCATGCAGGACCATATAGATCTTAGTTTATGGTCATAGAGATCAGAACATTTTTTCACATTATCATCATGTGGGATGACAATTGGTTTAATGTCATGTAGGATGTAATAGTTTAAGGTCATGTAGAACCATCTCTGACCTAGGAAAAGTACTATTTGAATGCTCTAGCTATCTTGTTGAATGCTCTTGGATGGTTTTATACTTGGAATCATTGGTGTTTCTAGGTCCAACACCAAGTCACCTTTCAAGAAAGAGCGAAGGCGAACTTTCTTATCGAATGATCTAGCTATCTTGTCTTGATGCCTTCAAAGATTCTGTAGGGAACGAAGCCTGTTCTCATTGAGAACTTCTAATTCAGTAAGATGGATTCCATCTACCTTATATAGTTCTTTCTGATTATAGATGGGTGTGCGTAGTGAAGGAAATTGTATCTCGATGGGCTGGACGAACATCATTCCATACACCAGGGAATATGGGGTCAGATGTGTAGAATTGCGAGTCATTGTCTGATAGGCCTAGAGAGTGTTGGGGGGTTTTTCGGCCAACTCTTCTTGTTCTGACCAACCATTTTTTGCTGAATGTTAGAGAGGGTTTTGTTGAACGCCTCTATCTTTCAATTTTCTTGCGTGTGATAGTGGAAGGTATTTTTAGAATGAATATTGTACTTGGCGTAAAATTTCTTCAACTCGAATGCCCAGATGTTGGTGCTGTTATTAGTGAGGATGGCGCGATAGACTTCAAATGGGTATATGATGTTAGAGTGCACAAATTCAACAATATAAAGGGCCTTGAATTCATTGAGGTGAATTACCTCTCCCCACTTGGAAAAGAAATCCGTAGTAGTAAGGATGAACCTGCACTGGAGAGAACTCACCAATGGATATGGTCTCACAACATCAAGTCCCCAAAACCCAAAGGTATAAGAGTACATGGTATTGTGGAGAGGCTCTGGTAGCCGATTAACAAAGTTATCTTTAATTTTTCACACATGTATCCTCTTGGAAAACCTGATAACGTCACAAATCAAGGAGAGAAAAAAATACCCCAGTCTCCAAATCTGGTGAGAAAATTTTGGGCCGGTCTGATGAGCCCCACAAGAACCTGCATGAACATCCTGCATGACTTGAGAAATCTCACCTCTTTCAATGTAATAGTGGAGAACCTCATCAAACCCGGTTTTATAGAAGATCTTCTCAATGCCAAAACCAGTCTAGAGGGTATATAACAATGCGTGATGTCAGATTCGGTTACACTAGGCTCAATCTGTCGGGAGACTACCATGCTGGAGGTACTTAGTAAATGGGGTCCTCTATTCAAGAGTCACTTCCAGCACTACATTAGGGGGGCCTGGGGGGCCTAAAGTGGAGGTGTCAGTGGTAAGGTGGCTTACATATGGGTTCTCATAGTCATCCGGAGTGACGGGGAAATGACTCTCTGATGAGCCACATGGATAATAAAATCAACCTTATCAGGCCTCGCAAGAGATGCAGCTTGGCTGACCAAGGCATTAGCTCGACCGTTATGGGATTAAGGGACATGTGTAAATTTTAGCCAAGATGGGAACTGGGCCATTAGCTGGAGGGGGCATTCCAATAGTGGTATGATCTCTAGACTTCTCAGGACATAGTCACTATTGATCTTCTTGATGACTATTTCAGAGTCCCCATTCACATGAAATTGAGGAATGTCAATCTTGAGGGCCACATTGAGGCCAGTGATGAAGCCTGGTACTCCGCATCATTTTTTGTACAGCTTTATGACAACATGAATGAATATGGATAAAAAACTTATGCTGGAGTGTTGAAAACGATACCCAAACCCACTATATTGAGTTTGGGGTCATTGAGTCTTCTGCTGTTAGGGCTTCGGGAAGTGCCCTCAAAGGGAACTTTTTAACACGAAATGGCTTGGTCTACCGAGAGGACCACCTCATCTGGAAAATCAAGGTCCAGGGATTGGTCTGCAGGATATGGATGGAAATCATGGAAGTCTTCCAATGCTTATCCCTTAATATCCTTATGAGAGAAAAACTTGATGTCAAACTGCTCGAGGATCACTACCCACTGAGCTAGACATCCTGTTAACATTTGGAGGTTCATGATGTACTTTATTGGATCCACAAAGGACACTAGTTGTACCTCATGGTGTTTCATGTAATGTTGCAATTTATGTAATGCAAATAATATTTCAAGAAGCGTTTCTCAAAGGGGGAGTATCTGGTCTCTGTATAGAGGAGTAGGAAACTAAGATAGTAGATACTATTATATGTTCTCTAGTGTTTGTTCTAGGTAAGAAGGGCACCAAGAGACCGTTCTAGGGTGGTCACATAAAGGACCAATGGCTTTCTGCAAACATGTGGCATTAATAATGGATGCTGTAACAGGTACTGCTTGATTTCTTCAAAAGAAATATGACATTCTTCATCCCACTGATAGACAGTTCCTTTCTTCAATAGCTGAGAAAAGGGATTACAGTTACAGAATAAATTTCTAAAGAATTGGAATTTTTAGGCCAAATGGACTTGAATGCCTCGATGTTCCCGAATGTTGCTCATGGAATACATCTGACTGATGGAATTTATCTTCTCCGGATCGATCTTGTTGCCTCTAAATCTAACAATGATGTCGGGAAACACTCCAGAGGTGACCCCGAAGGCACACCTAAATGATTTCATCTTCAAGAAGTGAGAATGGAGGAATCCAATCACTTTCTCATGATCTTTGAGATGATCATGATGCTGGAGATATTTGATCACTAGGTCGTCCGCGTATCATTCAACTAATGTCCCAAGAATCGTCATAAACATGCAGTGTATGTCATGCTGATAGGTGGCTCCTGCATTCTTTAGCTCTAAGGGAATTACCTAGTAAAAAAGTAGACTTTTGTAGCCCTGATGGATGTAGACTCTTCCTATTCAGGGGCCATTCGGACCTGGTTATACCAAGAATATCCATCCATGAAGGAGAGGGCCTGGAACCCATTTGTGACATCAATCATCATCTTCGTCACGGGGAGGGGAAAATCATCTTTTAGATAGTGACAGTTGAGATCCCAGACAATGATTCAGACCATGATATGTCTGTTCTTCTTTCTGAAGGGAATAATGTTTTCTAGACATATGGGGTACTATACCTCCATGATGAATTTATCTATGATTATCTTATCATCATTGTCCATGACCAGGGTACCATGAGAAGGGTGCATAATTTTCGGAGACTGTTTGAACCCACGATGATTTGCTGCAAGACCGAGGTGGTGGATGACAACATGGAGATATAATCCCTTTATTTCATCATAAATCCAGTTAAATACATCACGATGTTTCTTTAGGAGGTCCAAATACTTTTTTTCTCTTTTACAGAAATATCAACATTGATTAACGTGGGTTTCAGATCATCCTCGCTACTGAGGTTCACCTATACCAGTTCATCGACCATGGCAGAGGAACCCTGTTAGAATGCCCGAGGTGCATCCTCCAAATCATATTCTTCACTTATGAAGGAGGGATCCTTAAAGGGATGAGATTCCTTTGAGTCATCAGATCTGGATTGGAATCTTCTACCAGCCTGAGCGGTAGTAGACACTGCATCAGGGGACTCCTGCACTGCTGAAACCGTAACGATGAAAGCCATCGATCCGATCTCATCTGGTATTTGTCCCAAGGGGCCACGATTAATGATATCGAAAAAAACAACGACATTATTTCTTGATATGGTTTATCCCATCCTTGTTGAATAATATAGTATGGAATATTTCCGTTGCTATGGGGCAGACATCCTGATACCTTATGTGGGAAGGGGGCTCTGGGATCACCCAATCCTGATTTTTGTAAGAATTAGAGGTGATCTTAGAACATCACTTAGACATGGTAATGTGCTCCCCCTCATTATAGAAAAAATGAAGCATTTTCTCATATCTAGGGTTGTAGCCTCTAATTGTTGGATCAAAATGCTGAAGGCATTATCCATGTCTATCCATAGGTCGATCGGAACCGTCGTGTGTTCAACCTCATTAGCCTGAATCTATTTGTCCTTGCTCTTGTAGTAGTTGGTTTCCATGTATAGGTTTTCACAAGAAGAAAATGGAGAAGTTTCACCTTGGAGTACGCCCACTCAACCATTATGGGAGTATTTAAGGCACTAGTGATATGATTTAGGAACCACCACATGCAGGTGAGGCCATTCCCTACCGATCAACGCATTGTAGGTGGTCTCCTGGGGGACAACCATGAATTCGGTTCTGGCTACCAGACCACCGAACTGGGTCTTCAGGAGGATGTTTCTTACGGGTGTCTATTCTGTACTGTCATAACATTCAATTTTTAGGATGGAGGGGAACATATCATCCTTAGGTAGCCCCTATTTTTTGATGTGCTAGGTTGGGATTAGGTTGATCTCTGAGCCTGTGTCGACAAGACAATCACGAACATACATGCCATTGAAGTGGATGGTTATGTATAGTGGGAGAATGTTCCCTGATATGGGGGAGCATTTATATTCTCTAGAGAACAAGATAATGGCAGGGAATTCATCATTCTCAATTGCCTCATCATGGTATTCTTCGGCAGATACTACCTCTTTATCAAATGGAAAGAGATTCTTAAAGCATCAGCTTGGGAATCGTGAAGATAAAATAATAGGAAAAGAGTGTAAAGGATATAAAGCCTCACTGGAATGATGGAAATACTCTTAAGGATATCATACTTCTGTTCCAAGTGTGAAATTCTGCTTATAGCAGTTCATTCTGCGGCAAGGGGTATGACAGACCCTTCTTACTAAACTAGCAGCTAATTAGAGCAGGGATTGTCCCGCTGCTCTCTATTCAAAGCTCATGGAATGACTACTAGATGTGTCTCAGATGACTAAGGTCAGACTGTAATAGAGTGTGAATGATCACAGTGTTGTCGAGGTGGCTCTGCATGATCAAATAACAAAAATGACATTGAAGGAAGACCTGACAACACCAGATCAGAAGGCTGCGTGTGCTGAGCTCTGCGCTGAACCTACTCTCTGGGTTTGGTGGCATGAACAAACTATCTATAAGTACTGAATGACAAACTCTGATGAACCATATAGCCATGGACTGATCGATGCTGGAAATGGTTGAGAATGTTGGGATGATATTTCTAGAACTCTTCCCTATCGAAAATAATATAGGGGTTTACCAGCTCCACGGTGCTAACATAAGTGTACCCTTGATCATCAACTAAATAATTCTCCACTACTAGATGGATTATGAAGGGGAGGGGGATCGAAATCTTCATGTGCAGAAAGCCACCAACAGTATAAGATGAAGATTTCATCAGTGGGAGGATTTGTTTTATCTTGCATCATCGATGCCTGATCTTCTAGGAATAGGATGGTTGAACCATTGACGCAGTTGTACTGGCTGCAGGTGAAGAAACATGTCTTGAAGGCTCAGGTCGATTCAGTCATGCATGGAAAATAACATGGGAATGGGAGACTTTATTACGAGCCATCCAGTTATCATAAATTTGGGACCGGTGGTTAGAAACCAGATTCGACTCACTTTCGTTGTC
Organism: Viscum album; assembly: GCA_963277665.1. Lineage (NCBI taxonomy): Eukaryota > Viridiplantae > Streptophyta > Magnoliopsida > Santalales > Viscaceae > Viscum > Viscum album. Next base: position 507,465,687 of record OY728141.1, on the reverse strand, counting down.
ACGACCACTGTCTAGCTTGATGAATACACATTCCACTTGTGATAGAGATGGGCCTGACCCAAATATGTTGTTATCAACCTTATCTTGAAGACAATATTTAAACACATATCGCCATTTGAATGAGTAGTACTATTTTCTACTGTCTAGGAAGGGGGCTCTAATATCTTGGCCCAAACATGGGGCTGGAGGAGCTTGTTGAGGAGGTGTAACATGGTTATCTCGCCTGGGTGGTGCCGACCTGTTACGTGGGGATTCCGACCAATTCTGAGGTGGGCACTGCTGGTTCGGAGGTTGCGCCTGAGGTGGAGGGCCCCTGTAGAGCTATGGAGGTGAATCCATTGTTAATAACTCCAGTTCCCTGGGGGCCTCTATTGGGTCACCGCGGTTGGAGAAGCCTTAGCGGCCCTTCTTGCGGGATTTGCAGGAGGAAACAAACATCCCTGCCTGACCTTCTTCAAGGATTTTTATAGATGTTGGGCCTTATCATAGAAGTCTCAGAATCCCCCAGGGTAATTCTGAGTATTGAGAGAGGGGAACTACTCAGTTTTTACATTCCTCACACACATTGCGAGGAGCTATTCTAGAGTCAGCTCTATATCCAAGGAGTAGGTGAGGCCTTTCCAACGGGAGACAATGTCTACGATGTGCTTGTAAAGACTCTACATGCACTTGAAGAGGTATGAAATAGTCATATTCTAGGGTTTAGAGAATAATTGGTAAATAAAAGGTCCAAGGAGATCTTTCCAGTTAGAGACAGACATGATGGGTAGCTGGTTGTACTAGAAAAACACAGGCCCTTCCAATGCCTATATGAAACAATGGTGTTTGGCGGCCTTCTGATGCACTGGAGTTCCCAACATTGGTCCCCATCTTTATATGAAGTGGTATATATGCTAAAGTTGGTTGCACATCCTGTTAAAAGGGGAGAAGGTTGAATTTATGAAACCCGGGGGTGCTGGCATATCATCCACCAATGCTGGATATAGCTTTACATAAGTTGATATTTCCACCTGTCACGTTTCCAATGCATTGAAGTGGGAAATGAGTGCCACCATAGGGTCATCCGGGCAGGGATTCCTGTCTTTATGAGGGTCCCTGACCACCAGTGTGTTGGTGTGTTTTTCAACATGATAAGTATGCCCAACGACTCATGGACCAACTGGTGAGATGACTTGCGGAGTGGCTGGGGGAACCAGAGCTGGGTCCTGGGGATTATCACTCTGCTCAGGTGGATTTGGTGACACATACCACACCCTCTTGACATTAGCCACAAACTCTATACATTCAATGTGGGAAGGATGGTTAGGGTCACTTAAGGAAAAATCATCGTGGGACTGTTGTACCTGCCCCTGTTGCCCAGACCGTGGATTACCATAGTATGGTCGCCACTCCACGACATGTTCAACGAGGAGGTCATCGAACATCTTCTTGTGCTCCATGATCTATAGACACAACACAACCTTTTCAGGGTCATCCTCTATCTTTTTCACCAATCTAGATGGGTCATAGGGTTTGATGGCTTGGGGGTGCTCTTTTACCTTATTGGGATTCTGAATGAGGACTAACACCTCTGTGGGCATTGGATGACCCAATAGATTTGTCGACTGGAGAGTAACCCTTCCAAATCGACCCAATAGTTTTGGAACTCCCCCAAGGGGTATGTTATCACCCAGGAGTTCCTTCTCATAATCCCCATTCTATAGATCTTCCATATTAACCACGACTCTACCTTGAGGCATATCCTCTATATCTCTTGGAAAAATGGGTTGACACCTAATAAAACTGAAATAGAGGGAAGCATACTTCCCACGACCATAGACTTGAACATGGGGAGAAGTATCCTTGATATTTCTACATAGCACATTAAATCTTTGAACACATCATTCCTGGAAGTTCCGATGCTGACTGGGAGACTCAAGGTGGTGGGCCACAAGGAGCGCGACCAAGTCGACCATATGAAAATCTTGGTCAATACACTCAAAGAGTGATTGACAATTGTGGTAAGCCACTCAATGATTATGGGGACGGATGTGCATCACCCATAGGGTTCGGTGAAAGAACGAGACTTCCCATTGGGTGAAAGATTCCAACACACTGAAGTTAGGGGTCACAATTCTCCAGAGTATCCTTGGGAAATGATCTCCTGTGAGAATGTCACAAAATCTCTTAGGGTCAAACAAGGGTTTTGGCCCTTGGTTGCCCCACTCATCAACTAGACGAGGTTGGGGGACTAGTAGTAGCACTGAATAGGACCACTAAGATAGTATACTTGGTCGGTGGAGAATACGACAAACAGATTAAAGAGAAAGGGATGTAGTCACTAATAGTGGGCCATGTTTTTGTCCATCCTTTACTAGCCCTCAGAATAACTCTCCAGGATTTCTAGATGTGGTAGATAATGACCCTATTGATGATATGGAGGATTGAAAGGTCAGAACCTAAGAAGGGGAAAAATTTTACTCCTCTTGGATGTATCTGTAGAGGGAGGTAGGAATCAGATAGAACTCCCATTCCAGAAGGATGAGTTAGATATGCTGTGTTCCTACCTCTTCCCTTGACACATAGGATCGAGGTGATGGTTCCATTGATGAATCACATTCCACCTCAGAATGTTAGAAGTAGACAGGCTTAGTTGCAGTCAGAATCTTCTCAGTGCTCTTCATGTGTCATTGAAAACCTACCCACCAACCATGGGGTAGCTCTTTAGGATAGGGTATATTTTTGGTTTGAGGAGGAGCTTTAGCTGAATTGATGCTGGGGTCGAGAGGGCTTCCGACTGGGTGATATGGGGTGCAAGGGTAACCTGGACAGATGTCAAAGGAAACATGGGGAGGACTTCTATGTCCACTAACTGACGCGCGGAGGGAATCTCTGCGGGAAGTTCTGGAGCATGTAGGAGAATGGGTAGGGCCTCCATACTTATTTCTCTTGGTAGCATCTGTGTGAGGAGGGTCCTCATACTGGTTGAGTAAAAAATGAGTATGACCTCTGTGTTGGGGGCCTATGAAGCAAGTGAAACCTCTGCTTCTCTGATTGGTGGGATGAGGTGTACCTTCATTGATTGCTGTAATGACCAGAGGAAGACCCCCTAAATTGATGGTTGACCGAAGAAGTAGCATATTCACATTAATGACATGTGACAAGAGGAAAGACTCTATACCTGAGGTCATGGCTGTAGAATAGGCTTCTGTACTGAGTATCAATGTAGTAGGGAGGACACTCATTCAGATTGAAGGTGACATGGGGAGGAACTCCACACCATGATTTGGAATGGAGATGACCCACATTCTCAATGGTGGAGGTACAGGGATGAAATCCGTATAGGATGTCAATGTCGTGGGTTGATCCGTGTCAGATTCCATCTATGTCTATGACCTAGAGAGTAGACCCAGCTTGCCCATGGGGTGGTTGGGGCCTCGATATGGGTCAGGCATATGAGAACCCCATCATGACATAAATATGGTACTGATGGTATGTGTCTGCGGTGGCATGGACCACAATAGTCATTGATGTTGACTTCCCTTGGTGGAATTCATCCTCAAACTATGCCTAACGCTGGCGTTGGGTTAACCAGACTGGGGATGGTGGTGCAGGTGCATATCTCACATGCTCCTCAGCCCATGAGGCTAGGTGCCAGCACTAAAATGACATATTGGGAGCCCTCTTTAGTGTCCCCTAGGATGGGATTCTAGGTGGGATGGCCTGGACATCCCTCACCTCATTGGCGTAGGGGAGGGAGTCCTCGAAGAATTCCACAGAGAGGCTCTCAAAATAATTATATATCAGAGTGGGGAGCAGTGCCTACCTGTGTAGACATTGGAGATGGTGGTGGAAATGAGGTAGAGAAGCATCTCATTCTTGTCGGGTCATATACTAGGTTGGGATAATCCTCTCTTCCTCATATCATCAAATGAGGTCATTAATTACCCTTCTCAGAATGAATTCTAATGGGGAGATTGGGCGTGTGTACCCAGTAGTAATAGATGTGGAGACTACCATGGGGGATATGAGGCCACACAAGATTGTTGTATTGAAATTTCCCCTGCTTCGGCGTCGGTGGGTGGGTAGTGATTGGTTTCTTGTGATGACGACTTGGTTCCTGAATAGTTGGATGATTTAACCATTAGTGTTGAAAGAAGGAAAGAAACATCTAGTGACCCAGCACCATTCCATCTTCCATGGTTGGTAAGAAAGATCCATGATAACAATGTCATAGACCGGGATATCCAATGTTCAACTGCCCAAATTTCTGGTGAGTTTCCCGCCATACCCACTATTTTCATTGCATGACCTGGTGATATGTAACTGGATCCGGTGACACACTAATCCAACGATATCTTGAGCTCTACATATCTCCACATTGGGGAGAATAAATTCACATTATCTTCACCATTCCTATTTCTAACACTTTGGCAGGGGCTCACATCCGTCTGTGGAGGACACACAATGGTTGTCGTGCATTCCCATTTTCCAAGGGTGGGATACATCCGTTGCTTATTCAGTGACATTTTCTCCTTGATCGAAATGAGATGAAGGGATTTAGGTTTCTCCTTCCATAAATTCCTCCTCAAAACTTCTCTCCTAATCCGGATGTTGCTCATGGACTTATGCCATTGTTAATGAAACTCTTCCGAGTGCCATGTCTTCATGGATGCAGGTTAATTACACCACTTCAATCAGGACATTCTAATGGGTCAAGTTAGGGTAGCAACCTTAGGTTGGGGGAGTAGTCACGTTGGACATCACTAGTGTGTATGGATACTGGATCACTGAGGCATCTGGGTTTCTTCCCCTTATGATAGGGGTTCTCAAGGGTGTAGAAGCCTGAGGCATCCAATGTTGAATGTCGGGAATTTTATTCCATAGGCATGTATCTGAGGTTTTTTCAGCTTCCCATGTTTAACACAAGGTACACCGCAAGTTTAACGTCTAGAGGAGACAAATTAGATTGATCAGCACAATGACAAGAGTGGATCATATGGGTGAAACCCCTAGAGGGATCAATGATGTTGGGGCTAACGTGTGGTTAGTTATTTTATTACTTCTAGGAGCAGTGAGAATGTGGGATACATGATCTCACCGTGATGTGGTGTCCTAGGTAATAATCGAGCTGGATATGTATTTTTTAGAGTCGATGAAGAGTGAGAAGGAGCTGATGTGAGGGAAACCGTGATGTTGGGCTTGAGCCTCAAAGAGACTTCCTGTGTATCCCCATGGCTGGGAATGAAAGTCCTTGTAGTTTGTTGGGGCGATGGAGCACCTGAGGAGGCAATCTGGGAGAACACACATATGGAGGGGACCCTGATATTGTGGGATCTCCATGTCGGGGAATGGCCTTCCTAAAACACATAGAATCAAGTTGAAGACCAGGATGAGAAGTATGTGACAGGCCTGATCCTCAAAGAGGAATCCTACGTGACCCTATGGAAAGGAATCAAATTCCACATAGTTCAGGATGGAGCATGAAATCACGGTGTGCGTAGAGAACGATGACCCAAAGGCATGCTGAGGCTTACACATTGTTAACATCCCGATGTTGGCCTGATGCTCGAAGGGAGTACGAGAGATGTGGGTCCTAGTGAAGCGGACTACAACGACTATCTTCTAGATGGGGTTACAATGTCTTACTTCTGGATGGGGATCATAACATCTTACCATTGTTTGGGGATCACAACAACTTACCATTGGTTGGGGAACACAATAGATTATCGTCGATTGGGGAACACAACGACTTACCACTGACTAGGGTTCCAAGGATTATCACTGAATGGGGTTGAAAATGACATACAACTGACTGGGGTTCCAACATCATACAACTAGATGGATATCACAATGGATTATCATCGATTGGGATACACAATGGCTTAAAATCGATTGGGAATCACAAAAGGCTTACTGTCGATTGGGGATAACAACGACTTACTATTGGATGAGGCTACTATGGATTACCTCTTATTATGGATGAAAAAGGATTACCAAAGACTAGGGTTCCAATGTATTACCACTGGTTGGGAATCACAATGGTTTACCATCGATTAAAGATCACAATGGCTTACAGCTGGATGGGGCTACAATGTCTTACAACTGTTTGGGGTTGACACTGCTGACTGGGGTTCTAATGGATTACCAGTAGTTGGGAATCATAGCGGTTTTCTGTCGATTGGGATACACAACAGCTTACCATCGATTGGGATTGGACCTTAGGGAGGCTTCCTATGTACCCAGTCTAGGAGGTAAGGATCAAAGCCCACATAGTTCAAAGGGGTACAGTTTAGTGTCTTGTGGGAAAAAAGTGGTTTATAGTTTAATGTCATGCGAGACGAAGGTGAACTGACGTGAATGTGTCAGGACATGGAAGTGTTCTGGTTGAACCTTAGGGAGGCTTTCTAAATACATTTCAATGGAAAGGATATAAGTGCACGTAGTTCGTAATGGTGGATATAGTTTAACGTCATGCAAGATGAACGTGAACTAACTTGAAGGGGTCCGGACAAGTAGGAGATAGGCTTGAAATTCAGGGAGGCCTCCTATGTACCTTTCCTAGGAGACAAAGATCAAAATACACATAGTTCAGATGGTGGTTTGGGGCTTACACTCTATGGAGTCCCAAAAGGATGCATGGTTAATGCTTACTCTAAGACCACACGAGTCATTCTTGGTGTGTGAAATAAGAGGCAACAAAGACCTGGTGATAAAATTCTTGAAATGTGTGTCTACGAGAAGTGGAATGGGACTTACATATGGTTAGTGGCCCAAAGAGGAAATAAGAGCTTACACGTGGTTCGAAGCCTAAAGAGGAAACGTTGGCTTATGTGTGGTTAGGGCCCAGGGAGATGGATATTAAGACTTACTCTATGATGGAGGCTTGATGGAGATAATGCTCAGAGGGAGAGGGATGGGATAACAAGGGTCCATGTGCCGATCTCAACTCCATTCTTTGGAACTGAAGAAGAACGAAGGAGAAGGGATGTTGACTCATGTGGGAAAGGATAGGGGAATACACCAGGATTGTTAACCTTCGTTGTGGATAGAATCCTCTCCATAAAAATGAATCTCATTCTATGTAAAGAAGATCTCACTCCCATGGAGATGAGGGGGAGTTGAGAATGTCCGAGTTGTGGCACCTCGCATGTATTGGGTAGGACAAGGCCATATTTTAACATCATGTGCTGGGGATGATTATGATTGGTAGTTTAACGCCCTGTATCTCGGACAAGGTGAGTTCAGTCTGCATGCTCAGGACTTGCATAACTGGAACGTGTTAACCCTTGGTGATTGGAAAGCACAAACAATGCTATTGCGAGGGGTGGTTGTGGAGTGATCTACTGAGGGGACCACATTAGCGTCGCTTTGGGAAGAAGAAATAGCCATTAGCGTGCCTATGAGATGAAGCAAAAGGCTAAAAAACACAACGTAAAGCACCTCCCAAGGGACCTTGAATGCACTTCTCACAAACCTAGTGGGCCTACGGGATATGTATGCACGAGACAAGGTTTTTGCACATAAGAGGGCATTTTACATGCTTCCTTATGGAGATGACGACACATGGAGCCTAGAAGGAGTGAGGATTGCATGAAAAAGAGGGGGTTTGCACACAATACACATGAAAATGGGAATTGTTGTGTGAAAAAAGATGGGTTGCATGAAGAAATGAGGCATGCAAGCAATATGAGGATGTTTTGCGTGCAAGAGGATGAGGTTTTCACCCAACTAAATGGACTTGTGTGCTACTAGCCAAAAAATGAAGGAACCAGGAGAGGAAAAACACTAGGGGTTTATATGAAGGTAGACACCTAGGAGACCTCTCACGGAAAATTTAGTACCTAAAAGTCAACTTTTTCACGTGGAAGAGTGTATTGTGCACCAGAGAGATGGTTCAAATTCTTCTTCCATGATAGGTGAGGGGGTTCTCATCTATTAATAAGCACTTGTGGTCACTGGTGCACATAGAATTTGGGCTACGTAGAAAACCCGACTCCATAGTCGACCATGTTGAACTTTCCAAGTGGTGGCCAAAATATCTCTTGGGCACACATATTTTTGTACTCTAGGGGCATCTTTTCATGCACTCCTCTTATTTTCTATGCACCATTTTGTCCAGTCCTAAACTAGTCCTCTCTATTGAAATATGCCTTCAGTTTTCCCAAAATGTCGACCTGAGGCCATTGGTGGATTTTAGACATCTACAAATGCATATAATAGTGTTACCTATAACGCATGTCTCGATATTCAATGTTAATAAGAAAGTATTTAGATTCATGGTGAATAGGTATGTAGGCCACTATACCAACACTTTCTTTCCTGGCCTAGATCCTATACTCAAGACACTCCAACACGACTTGCCTAAGTCAAAACAAATCCTTAAAAATGGGACAAATCTTGAAAATCCCATGGAAAGAACTTATCTCATACCACTCTATCAAGAACCCACCCAATGTGGACACCTGAATTTTTTTTGAGAGAACTACAAATTCCCTTTGGATAGTCTATGGGATAGAGATTGGTACTGAGAAGGGATAAATAAAATGGAAGGAATCTTATAAAAGTACATATATTCTTTCATGAAAATATGTCTTTGGAAAATTATATAAGAATATAAATTCATTAATATACAATCAAGAATAATACCATTCAAGAAATATCCTTCAGAGATTACATTAGAGCGTGATAGAATAAAGCTATATTGTAACGGAGAAAAATACACGCCAAACCTGAAGTAGAGGATCAACCTAAAAAAAAGGAAAAAAATGAAAACTGAGAGAAAATACGCAGGATATCCAAGTTCAACAATCAAATGTAGTCAATTCACCCATTGGTCACTAAGTTATATTGATGTTACCACCAATCTAACTGTCACTTAAATAATTCATGAAAATGTGTGAAATGTCCATATAGGGGTGTTTATATTCATACCTACTAGGATTCATTGAAACCCAGAAATGGATAAATAGAAAGATATTAACAACATTAGATCAAACCACAGAAATAGGGAAATGAATTACCCAATGCATATATCTTTTCTCATAATAAAACCTAGTTAAAAGAGAAAGGAGATCTCTATTTCACAAGAAAATGAAAGTTGATGAGTTTACCTATAGTTCCATAAGTCCATCAATGATTCCTAGTATCACATGTAACCTTGAATGAATCTCTGGTGAAGGGCCTACCCCTCACCACTATGTTCCACAATCGAGGGAACCACAACCCCCATGGAGTACCGGCTTCCCACCAGATCACGACAATGGGGGAGAATGAATTTGTAGTTATTGGACCCATGACATATTATAGGGGATTAACAAATATACATATGTAATGAGTATAAGGGATCCATAGCCTATTGTGATAGGGGAGTATCAACCATAGCATCCCTCCAATGATCTTGACTTGGTCAATGCTATTTTCAAGAATTTCCAAAAAAGCTGTAACACTCAGAATTCCGTATATAAAATCTAGTATCCCACAATGAATGATTTCATTTCATTCTACATGAAAAAAACCAATATCGGATACTCGCAGACCAAAATCTATGTACATAAGAAAGAGATATTAGAGGCTTATGTTTATATGGGAACTACATGATGTATATGGGTTTCCAAATGGAATGTGACCACAACATTCCATTTGTTGGTGTTCTCCCATGGACATGACTTGACAAACCAGATCACACTTCATGACATTAACTTTTTATACACGGTGCATCTTAGCCACATAGGTCCTTCCTATTATCTTTCATCCATGCTTGTGTACATTGGCTATGTCCATTTACATGGACTTTTTTAGGTATTAAAAGACATGTATGAGTACATGGTTGTGCCTATGTACTCTATTCATAAGCATGTGTCTAGTTGTGTCTATGCCTACACACTCCCAGAGTACCTGCTGATTCACCTACATAGGTTCACACAGTGTGTGGTCGGTCTATACTTCATGTGATATATTTCTCCACCTGAATCCCAATCATATGTAACCATGGTAATATATGGCATGTTTTCATTATAGTACACATGGTTTAGTTTAGTTTTTCATAGAAATATTTGTTCCTTCCCATGGATCCATATTTTCCTTCCCCTCCATGCGATCCACTACATGGCCATATAAACTTGATGGTTAATTCCTCTAGTAGTTGATTCCCTATATCTAGTAGCCCGAAATCATAATCCCATCATCATTGGAGAATCCTCCATGCATCCTATATGGCACCCTCCACCCTTCATCCCTTCAGATCAAAGATCCAGAAAGCAACACCAATGATCCATATCAATCCATTTATAATTCACCCTCCCATATGATGGTCACACAACCTCCATGAATCCAAAGTTTGATCATGCTCAGACCCACCCTAGAAATTTCAAACCCCAACTCTGTGGTACAATGGTGAAGAATGTGAAAATGGTGGGAGAAATGTTCATAAACATGGTGAATCCTTCATTGGAAAAGTGTTCCTAAACAATTATCACAAAATGGGGTATTCAGGGTGTTCTATCATGATAAGTGAATGAATATAATTTGATCAATAAAACAAAAAGTGCAGTAGGGATCATGTGAAGATTGAAAAATTTCATAAATTAGAGAAGATAAATTAATTCAAGCTTGATTAAATTTAAAGGACAAATATCCAACGTATAACTTGGCCTACCTTGACTAGGGGTGATCATTGATTCAAACATGTTCTACAGTGATGATTTAGTTCCACTATATTGTTTTTATCTTGATCCACCATGATTTGACCACTTGTCGTTATCTGATCTGATCCACCAAGGAAAATGCCTAATGCTCCCCTCAAATCCTCATTGGGTTGTTTTAGCAATCCATTTAAATTTTTCATAATTGGACTTTATTGAGGATAACATTTAGGTAATGTAAATAAAATAAATAAAAAAGTTATTAATTTAAATTAAATGAACTCTCTAATTTTAACCACCCTCATAACTTCTCCCAACAAAAAAACATAATTCAAGCTAAGCGTGAACCCTACATTGTAGAATCAATAGTGGTCTTAGATTTCCTATCTGAGGTCCTAAACATTGGGAAAACCAGAAAAACTAAAACAATTCATGCGTGTGAATTACTATATATTAATATTTTAATATATTAGTTCCAAGGCCTCATGTCACCCAAAAAATGTGTTGGCTCTGAGGATAAATCCAAATGTATATATACATGAAAATATTTAAAGGAAAATTATAATAAAACCAAAGTCATTAATAGTTCCTCCTTGCTTCCACAATAGTTTCTCGAGACCTATCATCAAATTATATTATCCACATAGGTATTAGAAATATATAAATGTTAATGAATTAAAACTTTTTTAATTGGATTTAAAGTAGAAGTGGATGATCATGGTGCTATGTGTGTTATTTTTCAACTCATAAATGTTTTCACATATATCGACTATTAATGTACAAAACTAATTGTTTTAATTTGATTTATTATGATCAAGTTACTCTTAAGATGGATAATTTTTTTTTCTCAACATGATGAATATTTTCAGATAGGATATACAAGGTATTATAAGGATAATTCATGTATTTAGTATGAATTTTATAATATCGTTATTGGGTCTATCAAGAGACATGGGATTATGAGACGTTTATTGTAGAGAAATTTTCTAAGAATTCATTTGAGAGAATGAAGACTTATAAGTTTCTAATTATGGGAAGACCAATGGTGTGGAGAATGTAACGACATTATTTTGTGGTGTTTATTGGTTTTATTATTTATTTCAATGTTATAAATAGGTTTTAATATATTTTAGAAAATTATAGATGTTTTTAAGAGGTTTGGAGAGATTTTAAGGGACTATAGTTGGAGCATCGTTATGGGAAACTTTGTGGGATTCCTAGGTAACAATTTAGAAGAAGGGGGATCTCTAGGTGGGTGCATAGTCAGAGCATAGTTCTAGTAAATTGTGTGATAATCATGTATATCTATAAATTTCATGGTAGTGGGGATTCACATTTTTGGTGTATGAAACCCACTAATGCGGCCATTTTATTACATGAATTAAATAAAATACTTCATTACAAAACATTCCCATGATATTTTAGGTTAATATTTTTAGATAATTGGGGAATATAATTAACTAAAAACTATATGTATTTTTAAACCAATGGACATCTTCCCACTATGTATGCATCTTATTAATCCATAATGATTCTCCAGAATCTCCCATAAATTCTCCACACATGATACGCATCTAGACACATATTAAATATTACATTTCATTATAACATTGGAAAGATAATCCTAGGAATGGTGTGTTTTGAAATGACCAGTATGGGTATATATAAGAGATAATAATCAATGATGAAAAGTGACATTAAAATGATCATACGGGTATAATCATGATATAAAAAAGAGTTCTTCCTAGAAAATAATATATCATAAAGTATGTTATAAGTCATAGAATAACATAATAAATGAATCAAAAGAATGTGGGTACTTGATTTAGAAAACATTATTCATGAGAGAATGACATAATCATAAAAATAATAATAAAAGTATTTAACATCAAGGAACAAAACCTGGCTATATGGAATAATCATAATCATTGGAAAATAATTTTGATAAAACTCATTATATATACGCGTTTTTGAACAAACTCATTATGCCTTTGCCAAAAAATGTGGAAAAATCAATATTCCCATGACTATGTAAAAAATATAATTTCCACATTTGACTATATCTTGAGATATTAACATAATCTAATGAATTATATGGAGACAAAATACCCCATTAATTATCTTCTACACATATGTGTGCCACTTAAAATCAATCCTTATCATATCATAAAGATCCTGAGTAAAAAATAAAGGGTTCATTAAAATTTCTATAAACATCACATAACATAAAATTTATAAATATTAGGATATCAAATATCTGATTATCCAATAAGGAATAATATAATAATAATATATATATAGGGTTATCAAAAAAAAATTTCTTATGAAATAATCCTTGGTGAAAAAATAGATGGGAACTAAAAAAGAGTTCGTGAAACTATTTGGACATTTTCATAAAAGGAGAAGTGAAAATTAATTTAAAAAAATTATATCAGAATGTTAATACTTATAAAAAACATATTATAAATAGTTTTTAATAAATTATCCGTGAAAAGATACAAAAATAATGTTAAAAAACCCAAAATGAAAATAATGGAAATAAATTCCTCTATTGAGATTTTTATATAATTTTATTGAACAAACCACATCATGGAAATTCTAAAATATTTATCTTTTTATAAATGAAAAAATAAAATATGATTGGAAAATCATATCTGTATTTTATTAGATAAAATTATTTTTATTGTAAAAACATGGACACGGTGGAAACATTTTTACTAGAAATAATGAGAGATATTATCAGTATCATTTTATTTTTCTTTTAAATTTTTATCAAAGAAGTAGTTATTGTTGATGAAAATTAATTTACCTTGAGAACATGGGAAAATAAATTGAAAAATAATGAGATTATATGAACAAAAAATGATTCTAAATTCACATTTGAGTAAGAAATAATATGACCCAATACATTAGAAATTGACTTGCTAAAAACCACATGTAATTCGGAACATAAAAATCAATGGAGGATGAGAGGGACATCATGAAATTGAAATTAGAATCAAATGAAATGGAATATATTTTCATATGTGAATTTAATTTTATAGTGACTACTCCATATAAATGAAATTACGGTGAAAAATATATAACTTGTCCCATGTAGTTGAAAACGAGATAAAGAAACCCATACCTTATTTACCTACTTAGTCATATTCACTCTATGCTCCTATATCAAAATATAAATATATTAATCATAAATTTCAGAATATTATATATATATAATTCTATATAATTTATTAATAATTATTTTCTATATGTAAATTAGTTAGTTATTATCTAATATCCATATCAGTTGTTTGAAATTTTGATCAGTATGAACTAGTTTCATAATCAAGTTATTTTTATTAATTATTATACCAATTTTCATCATTAATAGATCATAAAATGTTCTTGGATTTATGTCTTCTAATTATTAAATCTTTTTATAATTTAATTTCAATATTATTTTAGTTATTATTCCCGAAAATGAGACTATGAAAAATGTGTTTTGGAATTATATAATGAATGGATGACATTGAATTAATTAATGATTTAAATGTTTATATTACAATTATAGAAAAAAATCATTATTCACCAATTAATAACCAATATTATTTTTCTAAATATATTATTTTTATAAATTTTTATCATTTTTCATGTTGGTGGATAAATAGAACTAATTAGAACATGATATGATCTTTGTGTGTGTATTACTGTGGTAGAGATACTTAATTTTAATATAAATATTACAAAATTGAATTTAAATTATTTTGATTTAATTACGGTGATAAATCATAATTTTAAATAGTTATAAGAAGTGGGTAAATGAAAAATAAATCTTCTCTTATGATTAAGTCACTTTTCCTCTTGGTATACCCATTTTAGGTGGTTAGTTTTACAATGATATCTTATGGATAATAGTACTTATAGAATACATAATTTATATTTTTGAAAATATAAACCATTAATTAATAAAATATTTATTCACTAAACCCATTTAAATAACTCTCCATGAAAGGTGATTAAAAATAAAATATGACGTTCATGGAGGAGATAGTTTGCACCTGAAAATGAGAAATATTTTTATTATTTTATATTGAATTGGAGGGAAATAAATATTTATTATACAATATATATAACAAAATAGATATATATTATATATTGTTATGTCATTATATAGATATACTTTGAATAGTTTGGAGGAGGGTGGATGATAATGATAAATAAAGGATGTAAAATGGTAAGTAATACTTACATTTGGAATTAAAATATTCTCTTGATGTATCCTTTGGAAATAAATTAGTTTTTGAACATTCTGGAGGCTGTAGCATGGAATACATTTAAAGAGGATCTAGAAGAATCAAATTTGTTAGTTTTTAAATGGAATTATTAACTATAGGTTTGGCATTAAAGGGTGGAGGTACGATCATTTTATATGGGAAAAAGAGGGACTAATCATTATAAAAGAATGTTATGTAAGGGGTATAAATTAGATTTTATGATATTTAGGCTATTTAAGTAGGTAAATTTCATATTGACATGTTGGTATGACTTTACAACCTAAAAAATGTGTTATATAAGTTCTATGTGTCAAATTGATTTACTAAAATTTCATCCATATTAGATCTTCCATTTTAACAATTATTAATCGTAACTAAAATTTTAATAGTTATTATAAATTTATTGCTAAAAATATAATATAAACCTTACTTACAAATATTAAAACGATTAATCTGATTTTTTACTGAATTTAATCAAATTAATTTTCTAAATATGAGAAAATTAACATGTAATGTGTTGAGAAACCATTTTTGTAGATAAATTAGTCTTAATCACTAAGTGTTATTAATCATATTTAACATTAATTACCAATTAAATGAGTGTAAAATAAATTTTACAAGTGTTTTAACCTATTACCAGAGTTTTAATTTAT
The DNA here is from genome assembly GCA_963277665.1 of Viscum album. Lineage (NCBI taxonomy): Eukaryota > Viridiplantae > Streptophyta > Magnoliopsida > Santalales > Viscaceae > Viscum > Viscum album. The sequence continues at coordinate 507,450,156 of OY728141.1, read as the reverse complement.
AACATATATATAAAAAACAATGTATTTAAAAAGGTTTTATACTTTAAAAATAATTTTTTTAATATTATAACTTATAATTATATATGAAACATAATTTTATTCATAAAAATGAAAATTATATTATTAAATAAAATTTAACTATTGATAAAATATATGAAAATAATTTTTTAAAATAAAATTAATAAATATTAGAAAATATAGTTTTAATATTATTATATAAAAAAATTCAGAATACATGTGTTTTTATGTAGAAAATTTATGTGTAGTTTACTTTTATAAATATCATTTAATTTCATGAAAAAAATTAATTTATTATAAAAAATATTCATGTGGTTTAAAAACCAATCCAACTCTGAATATAAATATTAAAATTTTTAATTAAAATAAAGGACTGAAAATAGTTTTTATCTTTGTATAAAATGCTACATATTATACAAAATATCAATGATAGTTTTTCTATGTTTAAAATTATATTCAAATATATATATATACATATTAATTAAATAAATATTTCATCAATTAAGAGGTATTATAAACATCTAGGAATTTCTCAAAAATTGATATAATTACAAAATTTGCATTTTTGGTAAAAACTATACTTATAAATATTCACTAAAAAATTATATTATTTAGAAAAATTTAAAAAATTCAATTTAGTGTAATTTGGAAATTATAAATTAAAAAATGAAATTAATTTCAAAATTTTAAATTTATAAAATTTTATAATTGTCAAATCTATCTTTTAGATTAAAATAAAATATATAAATAAAATTTTCTTTTATTGATTTTTTTTATAAATTTAGGTGTTCTGAATCATATTATTTATTAACTTCAAATTTATTATAATATTTTTTTCTCATGCATTCATTATCCTTGAATTTTATTGATAATATTCATCTAATATGTAACAGATGATTTTAGTTTGGTGTTTCTTGTAATGAAAGCTATTGAACATAATATTTATCTCAGAAAAATACATATTAAAATCTTGGGTCGTTACATTATCTCCCTTAAATAAATGGCATACTCATAATTTTAGTTACCATTCTCTTAAAAAATTAGGTTATTCCATTAATTAAGATTTAGTTTCCAATTAGGTTTCATCCATATGATCTTATGTTTGACTAGTGAACTCATTAATTCCCTTATACAAAGAATTAACTAATTTTAATTTTTTTGAAACCTATTGTAAAAGATACCCCAATATAATGAGGTAATTTTTCATATGTATTTTATCATTATCGTTTTATTAATAGGTTATCATGAGTGATATTTTAGATGAGATTTTATGATCTTAGCAATTATCAATATTAAGAGAGTCATTATGTGCATAATTTCACTTCAAATTTGACTAAATGAAGGAAAAATAAATTTACCAGAAGCACATATATATTATAGAGGATGTATATACATGGGAAAAAATAGTCACACCAATAGATTCATTTATAAATAATTAAACAACTGTTCATTATGGTGACAATTTGGTGTTCTTAGAAAACAGAATGTGTACTATTATGTGGGTTGAACACGATTCAATTACTATAATCAATATTCTTAACTATATGACCAATTTCCATTACCCCCTATAAATTTTTGAACTTACATCAATAGTTATGGATGCATAGTCTTTCAATTCTCCCCTAGGGCATAGAGGTTATAAATTTATATCATTATTAATATCCTGTGGATTGAGAAATTGTCTTCGATAATTCCCAAGATCCACATATATAATACATTGAACAATTAGTGGTACATTGACGAGAAATTTTTAGTTATATCCACTGATATATTCTCATTTCCACAATTAATAATTTCCCTATTCCATTATTTTAAATGAATAAAATATCTCTCAATTCATGTAAGACATTCTCCTTGGTCATTCAAACAAAATTTCTAAAACAAATGAATTTAAACATTTTTTCATTCATCATCCTCATCAAACAAATTCTAACAGTGATCCTTATTTTTTATCATTGGATTTTATGAGAAATAAAGTATTTTCATGTTTTTAATCATGATTCTTGATTGGATGTTTGCAATAACCACAAGGATTTTCCAACCATATCTTACCCTTTTTAGTTTCTCTTTTGTAAAATCTCAACATTGTCCATGGAATCCATTTTCAAATTGTATCCTTTAGGTTTCAACCATTACTAAAACCAAAACTTGTTAATGTGAGTGATGAAGAATTAACAAAATTATAGAATTTTCATAAAATTATTAGGAAAAATAAAACATGTAATGTCTTACAGTTTTAAACCATCACAATATCTTTTAGTTAAACCTAAATCACTCTTCGACCAATATATGTTTTTAGTTTGGGTTCACTAATACTTATTAACATGTTACCTTATGATGACAAGTCCTTCATAATGTATTGCAAAGTCAATTTTATTTACCAAAACATATCCCCTATGAGTTTCAAACCAAGTGTGTAGTTAATACTCATTATCATCCACCATGTGATGAATATGTTAATACACAAAATGCCATTTTAGGGTTAATTCCTATTGTCACATTTGTTATAAAGCCTTAATCAACTTGTAGTACCCAAACGGGGCTATTTTTGATAGGAAAACAACACATTCACCATATTACCAAAATTTCAGTATATTGTCTTATAATTAGACTTCGCTATTATAAATTGTAAAGATATATTATCCATATACATGAAATATTCAATATTTCATCTATTGAAAAAAAGGGTAATATATACATTTGAAATTATGGTAAATATTATCTATTGAACCATTAAATTTTCATCCACTAAGAGTATGATATTCAATGTTATCTAAAGTCACAAATGATTCCAACTATAAAAACATAAAGATAATAACATGTAATCACATGACCTAAATAAAATATTTCAATACATAACATTCCCTTGATCTATTAGATTATAGTTTAGATGAATTGGGTAAAATCAATAACTAACAAAACACATTTACTTTTCAACACACTGAAATTTTCCCACTACATAATAAACTAATTAGTCCGTAACAAATCATCAAGATCTCCCAAAAATTCTCCTTAAAAGATAATCTTATAGATTAATATTATTTAGTACTTTTCATTATTATCCTGGAAAATAATAATAATAAAGTGATAAGATCATAAGATTATTATGGGTAAAAATAAGTTATAAAAATGAAGGATCATATGTGAGAAAAAAATATCATATGGGTATAATTAGGATACATATGTGAGTCGTACAAAAAAACATAGATACTGAATTATGGTGTAAGGCATGGAATAACATAATACAATAATAGAATGAGTGTGGGAATATGATTCAATAAACATAATCAATGATAGCACAAAATAGACATAATAATATGCATTAAAGTATTGAATATCACTGAAAACAACTTGTAAATATGGAACAACAATAATCACATGAAACATTTTGTGGGAAAACTCATCATTCCTAAGGCCTTGTGAAGAAAATCAGTATTTCCAGGCCTATAAATGTGAGAAAATTCATAATGATCAATCCTTTGTAAAAAAACTCATTAGGCCCCCCTAACTATCTCATAATATATTAATATATATAAATGAAATGGAGGGTAAGATATTATCCAACCCATCAACAACCACATATATGTCTTCCACTTAAAAGTAATCATTATTATATGTTAAATATCCTGTGGAAAGAGAATGGGTTTTTTAAATTTTTTAAAACATCACACAACTTTATCTTAATATATATTAAAATATGATAAATCATATTTTACAAAATGAGTCCTAACGTAATAAAAAATATATTTTTATTAATAAATCACCACATTAGAGGTAAACCATAGAGGAAAAAAGTGAAATAAAAAATATTTCATAAAAACTTTTAAATATTGGTTTAAAAAATAATGTTAATATTAATTCAAAAACAATTTATAAAGGAAAGATCAAATATTTTTAAATTTTTTTTAAAAATATTTCCACATAAATGATTTTACAAAGAAAAAAAACCAATATATTAAATCTTAAATAGAAAATAATGAAAATAAGTGAGTTTATTTATCTTTATAGGACATTTTTATGAGAAATATAATGAAATTATTTTCATATTATTAGTATGAATTATTTTAATTGGTAATATTTATATGAATAATTTAAATGAAAAATAGTTTAACCCTTATAAATAATTATATTTTCTTCTTGGAATGTTCATTTTATAGGGTTATGTTTACAATGACCATTTATTGATAATATTACTTATAGAATAATAAAATTATATTTTTAGGATATAAATTTTGATATAAATAACCAATATATTCTCTAAAAACAATTTTAGTTACATTTTTAAATATTGGTAAGGAAAATCGAAACATCTCGTTCATGGAGACGGTAGTCCGCACACGTACATGAGAAAAATATTCATTTTTTTAGTTGAATGAGATGGGAATAGATAATGGTTATAAGATCAATATAATATAATTTTAATATATTCTTTATAATTATTTAATTATATACATATGTATTGAATTGTTTGAAGGATGGTGGATGAGAATGATAAAGAAAGGAAGTAAAAGAGTATGTAATACTTAAATTGGGAATTTAGATAGTTTCTTGAAGTATCGTTTAGATATGAAATACCTAAGACACTCTTTTTCAGGATAAATTCATCCATACATTTATAGCAGATATAAAAGAAGATAATTGGGTAGAGTTTCAGTGTAATTCTTAACAGGAGGAGTGTCGTTAAAATGGTTGATGTGAGATCCATTTATAGGTGAAAATGAGGATGAAATATTTAGAACATAATATTTTTCATGGGATAGTAATGTAATTACATGGGAGATAGTTGATTTTGTTGGGAAATGGTTTTGATACATCTATGTATGACATGAATTCCTAAAAAATCAATTTTATTCAGTCAATTTTTCAAATTTATTTATAAAAAATAATTTCACATTATATAACCCATTTAAGTTGTTTTAATGTGGATTAATATTTTAATCATTATTATCATTTTATCAATAAAATTATGATTTCTCTTATTAAATTATTTATAAATAATTAAACATCAATTTGAAAACATATAATAAAATTCAACATGTAAATATGATAAAATTTACTTTTTAATTAAATCCTAGAATATAATGAAAACCCATTGTTATAGAAAAGGTAGTTCTTACAATTAAGTGTGATTAATAAATTTTGGCATTTATTACTAAAAAAATGAGAATTAATTATTTTTTAAATATGGTTAAACATTATATTAGAGTCTTAATTTTAAAAATACTCATTAAAAATACAATATATAGAAATGTATAATTCATTAAAAAAGAACTATTTTACCATGGTAAATAGTATATTCTTGGTATTTAATTTTATACATAAAAATGAAATTGAGCCTATCACATATTATTAAAAAGTTTATTAAAAATAGGGGAATAATGTTATCATATGAAATTTATAATGGTTAGAAATTTTAATCTTAATATTAGTGCGTAAAAAACCTTTTTCATAAAACATGTTGTTTTTAGTTTCAAACATTAATGTAGTGAAATTTATTATGCAATTAATGAATCTAATGATATTAATTAGTTTATTATAAAAATAAAATTTATTTATCTACCAAATAAATCAATAAATTAATATTACAATTCAAATATATAATTAAAATAACCGAATAAAAATATTTTTTGAATTAGAATAAAATGTTACTTATGCTCTGAAATTTTTAAAATAGATTTTACAAGATCAAAATTCTATTTTAAAGAACATGGATTCAATACATAAAAAATATCTAATCAAGTAAAATGTATTATAAAATTATAGTTCTTATTAAAGTATTAATAGAATCATAAAAATTAATGTTTTGGTAAAAATAGTAAATTCCAATATTCACGTAAAAATATATTATTTTTGAAAATTTCCCAAAAATCTGCTTACGTTAATTTTGATATGACAAATAAAAATTGATATTTATTTTAAAATATTAATATTATATTTATTATGAATTTATCATTTAAATAAAATTACTATATATTTTGAAATCCCTTTTTACTAAAAATAATAATTTAATATTATAGGTGTTCTTAATATTTTTATAAGAATTTATAATTGATTATTATATTTTTTTACTAAAATATTTATTAATCATAACGTTTTATTAAAAAATCCATATAATATATTATGGATCATTTTATTTTGGTGTTGTGTGTTATGTAAGTTATCAAAAATGATTTATTTATGAAAAATACTTAATGAAATATCACATCTTTACGAGTGGATGGTCTGTCAATACGTGGGGCCAAACCATATAAACAAATTTGTTCAATAGTTATAACAACATAGTTTGTGCATGATTTAATAAACTATGCAGTGAAATAATTTATTAAAGGCCTAATAATTAAAATTTAAACCTAAATCCTCCCCTAAAACACTATTTTAAACCCGTCATATTAGGGTTTCTCAAAACAAAGTGCTTGTATGGGGGATTTTAGTGATTCTCTTAACTCCATAGATCTATCTATTTTATAATTTGATCATTTGACATTGAATATGATGTTAAGGATCTAGTTTATCATTTTATACTCTTCTATCCTTTTTTCTATTAGAGAAACCCTAAAATAGGGTTTCCATGCCCAAATCTCATGGCTAGGGGCTGTTTTAATGGGGCTATGATTATGAACCATCAGAAGGGTTTACAGGAGACTATATTTATGAAAATATAAAATAATTTCTTCTAAATGAAACTGATTAAAGTTATTATATTATAACCTTCTATTCATAGGTCAATAAATTGGAATCTTATTTTTAATATTTTTCAATGATTTCATTTATTTATGGTAATTTATTATGATAAATATTTGTGGAATCCTTTTGTGGTGTAAAAGTGGAATTTAATACAAATTTTATGTGTGAAACCTACACTGTGTTTAAAAGAAATACTTACTCAGTGATCTGGGGTTAAAATGATGATTTTTATGTTATAAACATATCTTTTACATAGATTTAGTGTGTGATTATGATGAATTTGGACCAAGCATTGTTGGGATAAACATGGATTCAAGTGTAGTATAGGTGGACACAATTTTTTGGAATGATGGTGACATGTAATTGACATGGGTTGGTGTGTGTTAATGATGGATATAGATGGGTCCTTATTTTAATGGCCTTAATTATCTTTTTTTACATTGGAATAATGTATTTTACCAAAAAAATAAGGACATGGGTCAAGGGGATGAGTTTTTTCTCATGATTTTGGGTTGTTTAGAAGACCCTATTTGATTAGGATGCACGGGTTTGGTGCATTTCATAGAAATAAAAATTGAGATAACCGGTTCTGGTGAGTTTTTATATGGGTTGCATTATTTAAATGAAGGGTTAAAAAATTTAACTCCAGTGTGAGTTACTTGTTTAGTTTACTTTGACATTATTTATTCATTTTATTATTATCTTTTGTTTTATATTAAATTTGGTCAAACATGTTCTTGTTTTAGTGTGGTGTTTGAGAAGTTTATGGGGGATTACTTACTAAGTTTGTATTTTCAACTAGACATATTAATCTTGGTTCATATTCAATCATAGTTTAACATGATTTAGCTTAGGGTAGATCTCTCACATTTCTATTAGTATTTTTTTGTGGTTTTTAGTTTGGGGTGATAGAGTTGGGAACATTTTTTTGTAGTCATGTAGTGTATTGGAGAGTGCAACGTTTTCACCTCAATATTTATTTTTACTCTTTGTCTTATAGTATTATTTATATTCAATTTTTCCTATTTTGACTCTGATTTCCTTTGTGATATGTATTGGTTTTTTTTTGAAGTTTTACCATGAGTAGTATTTATTGTATATGATTCGTGTCACTCTTATATTGGTTGTGTGTCACATGAAGTAAAATCCCCCCAACAATTAGGTGAAGCCCATGTAATTTATTTCAAACTATTAGTATCTTGGTGATTCTCATAAGTATTGTGGTACTATGATGCTATCCAAGATAGTGGGTTAGGGTTAGGATGTTACACATTGTATCGATATATGCATTGTACTGAGTGATTGTGTAGTAGGTGGTGTGGACCTCAGTGTGAAACAAAAGTGACAATCATTTATGGGTTTTTATTTTGTAATTAAACACCCTTCTATCCTTTTAGATATAAACTATGCAATACACACACATCAATTATTATATTTACACATTGTTATAAACATCCCACAGGGTGTGATTCAAGGTCACATTCTATTTATTTCTGCAATGTAGATCTATTGTGTATTAGTTATACACATTGTCATATATAGTATCCGAACACAAAACGTCGGATTTGGAATATTCTTTTTTTAATAGTAGGAGAAGGCTCATAATGAACCAATAATAAATATATTCTAACACTTATATACTCACACACTATGAACCACACTAAGCATTCTATATTTATTGACCCCACATCAAATATATTAGTGATATATCAACACAAAGTGTTCTAATATGTTCATGTCATGAAACAATAGATAAAACACTAAACATACTAGAAATACATTCCAAAACTAAGTAGAAAGTACCAAAAATCATGTATCATACTAGGAATTTATTTTAGGTCCATTCAAATTCTTATAAGTAGTGTAAGGGAACTGAAAACCCATGTAATAATTAATCACATGATGGGTATGTATTAGAATAAAATTTTTTCATATCATCACACTCACATGTCAAAACATAACACATGATTTGTTAATTCTGAGTGATTTCCCATATTGAACATGTTGGTATATGTTACATGGATTGGAGATATCGTTATCTAAGGATTTTACTCTTTTTATGAGATGATTATTAAACATAAAAAGTTGTTAATAAAAACAAAAGATAGTAAAGGACTATTATCTCTGTAAGAGTAGGTTTATAATAAATAAATGGAAACATAAGCATTTTAATGTTGTATTATTCTCCATAGTGAGATCCAAAAATGATTTTTTTCTCCTACGACATCATGGGATAATGTGAGGTATACACAAAGAATGATATGATATAAGTATTATAGTAAGGGAATAAATCTGTTATGGAAAAAAACATGTGATTCAAAGGTATAATATGATATCATAAAAGAGAAGGAAAATGAGTAATTTCATAATAGAATACCATAAAGAACATCGAAAAATAGTATTATGTAATATTAGGAAATTTGGAAACAATATATAACATTACCTAAACATGAATGAAGTCTAATTTCCTAGACAATAACACATTGAAAAATTCCAATAATAGATCATGTCTACTCCCTAATCACTTTAATGATACATAATGAAATGAAAGATTTATAAATTTCATTGGAGCATAATCTGAGCACACACATTATAAAATTTCCCAGGTCAATGTGTGCCATATACTGGAATAAATCCTATGGAATAACATATGGATAGAAAATAGATTCCATAATCTTGATTCATGTCATAAACCAATTAAATTTCCAAAAAAGAAATTTAATAAATGATCATAAGACATTTACTTCCTAATAAAAAATAATTGATGAAAATATTGGTATAAATATGTGAGAAATATATACATAATTTATTGTATATATATAACATTAAGAAATATATAATGTTTCTAAGTGAGAAGGTTTATAACCCGAATTAAATATTTATTTATTGTGACCCCTAACCTCATGCACGATTTTTCACATGTTTTCTTTATAACCATGAATGATAAAATTAACTTACTTATTTATTTTATTAATAAAATTTTAAATTTAATTAGAAATTTTATTTTATTTTATTTTCTACCATTTCATATTCAATCACTTAACTAATATCTTTCTTAGTGGATGTTTTAATGTTCAACGACAAAAAAAATCCAAAATCACTCTAGTAAGTATGCTATAGTCTAAGTGTTTATTATTTAATCACATATATAATGTTAATTATGAAATAATTTTTTTTTATACATAAATTATTATTTTTTACCCAATATGGAATATTTAAATGAAAAATGTACTACATTACAATCATGGAGATGGTAGGTCGTACATACACATGAGTAACGTTTACATTTCTCGAAGATCTTGTTGAAAATAATGAATGTTTTATTTTATATTTACAATATGATCATTATAACATAAATGTTAATTAATTCATTAAATACCATTATAAATACCATCAATGAGATGGTTAATAAAAATGAATCACTTCTCTTCGCGAGGCGGTAATCCACCGTACACATGAATGCAGTTTTTATTTATTCATATGATGGTATGGTAAGAAATAATATGATATATTTATTTTATTTAATAATTAAAATTTAATTCATATACCATATAAAACTCAAATTAATACATATTACCTTAAAATCAAATATTAATTTAAAAATAATCATGACACTTCGCAAGTCTCTAATTAGTCGTACAAACGTGTGACATTATCGTATTCTATAATGAAGGGAATGTAAGATGGTGTATGTGATATTTTAATTCCATAAGTATTATTATAAATAAAATATTATATATAAAAAATATATATATCATTATAACCATCCATGATATGTGGTGATGGAAGAAGAATTACGCCTGTTTGTGAGGTGGTAGACTGTTGTACATACGATCATGAGTTTCGTTTCTAATTTTAGGTGGTAGGAGATGGTTTTAGATCATTACCTTAACATATCGGATCATAGGATATGTAATAAAATAATTTTATTATATGATAATGGATAAAAAAATTATGAATATGGAAGAAGAAATAAAATAAAACACTCAGTTAGGAACATTACCTCTTCTTAAGATAACTTCATCAGGTTTTCAAAAAAATAAATTATAGGTTGGATTTATTATAAAAATAAGGATTATAATATGAGTTAAAGAAATTAAGGAGTCTATTTGGATGGGTATAGAATATTCCATATGTTTTTGAAATTTTGGAAAGGAGAGTAGGAGGTGTAGATTTTTATAAGGGGGAGAAGACACCATTGCAATTTTCAAAATGAAATATGTCCACACTCATTTTTTTGTGAAAGAATAATAAAACATTTACCATTTTAGAATAAAATAGGAGATAATGTAAAACTATTACCCTATAATAGGAATTATACACGATTTAGGTCATTTTTAGGACTTATGATTTTAGTTTAACCCTAAAGTAATCTCATTTTAAACATAACAAGAGTAAATATTTTTTACTTTTTACTATATTAATTATGTTAAAAAAATTATATTTGACTTCTTAGATAAAATAAATAGAAGAGGATTATGAATATTAAATCTATTCCTCAAATATCACCACACATAAGTGGAAAATTTTAATTTATAATTAATCCTGCATCATTTCAAAAAATAGGTTTTCAAGAAATGTATTTTTTAAGGAAAAGATGATCTCATATTAACTATATAAAGAGTAATCATAATTAAAAGAATATAAATTAATATTTATAGATATATCATCTATGCACTTCATCAAAATAATTCCCCACTATGTATCATTTTAATATTTTAAAAAGGAGGAACAATATGCACTTTAAAACAGTTTTAATAAAAAAATGTGTTTTAAAGCCTAAAAACAATCTTTTACTAAAATATAGTATAAATATGATTAAATTATCATTAATTTTATTTAATATAAAAAATATTAGTTTAATTTTAAATCAAATTAAAATAATAATATTGGAAAAAATTTATTAAAAATATATGAAAATTTTATAAAAATTGGTATTTTACCTTATTCACTAAAAAATAAAAAATTTACAAAAAAACAATTCTAAAATTACACTATAATATACTATATACATATGAAGATTCTAAAAATTATTTTCATTTTTTAAAATAAATTTTATAAAATATACTTAAATTAATTTTAAATTATGCGCGTAAAGTGCAACTAAGTCATCTTTCAGAAAAAAATTAGTTTTCCAAGAAACAAATATTTTTCATTAAAATAGTTCTTATTTTATTTTTAATTAGTTGATAAAAATTTTATTTATTTTAAAAATATATAAAAACTATTTTTTTAAAATATATTTTTTTATATTCATACCTTCTAACATAATGTATTTGTTGTAATAGTATTGTTTAAATAATAATATTATAATAGAGTATCTTGTTTCGTTTAAACCCATTGTTTGGTTCATCAGAATATATCAAAGAGATTGGATTTATTTTTAAAAAACATAATTTATTATTTTGGGGTGTTAAATTCTTCACTTCTTAATGAATTTCTCCCTCAAAATTTAATACTACATACTAAGGTGCAAGTAGGTAAGGGTACTTATGCTTCATACCCTTTTCTATATCTTGTGTTTGTTCGAAAAATTATTGTTTCACCACATCACTTTGACTTGGGGAGTTTAATTTTATTGAATAATATTATATCTACAATATAAGATATTCAATGGATACTCTTCATATGAATGTCCTTTCTTTAAGGGGACCGCCTATGGATTCAGCATACGCGAGGTGTTTGATATTAAATTCCTCAAGAGTGATACATGAAACACGTCATGAATTAAGGATAGGGTTGTAGTTCTAAATCAAAAACCACCACTCTAATGTGATTAAGGGTCTCAACGTGTCTACAATATCTTGGACTATGATTTCCCATTTACCAAACCTTATGACTTTAGTCCATGGAAAATTATGGAGGGGGAACTTTTATATGACCACAAAAAAATATCACGTTGATGATTGTACACATAAATAGTATGTTGACTTTTACCAGAGTTCATATGATGATGAATGGGTTAGACCTACTCTATCATCTATTAGGAAATGTTAGTTCCCATAAGCTTCTTCTCTGGAACATTATCCCAACATGTTGGAGTCAAAAATATCTTCCCGTGCAGAGCCTCATATGGTGACATTTAAATTCTAGAATAAAATATGTTGTTATATGAGAACTATAATATAGGAAGGTGATAATACCAACAATCATGTAAATCCACTGAATAAGAACATATAATATCCTCTAGATTTTTGATTGTTCAATCAGATTGACCATCCATCTGATAGTGATAGATGATACTGAAATATTTTTCTATATTCAATGCTTACTGAATGGTTATTCATATCCTTTATGTATTCCTCAGATCTTGATCGAATATAATAGATAGTGGAAATCTATGTATTCTTACCACTAAACTAATTTATAGGTTAGTAAGTTAGTTAAGAGAGAAATATTCCATTATATGAATGTAATATGTTGACTTTTAATGTGATCAAATATCACCCATATGGTGTTATTTTGTTTGGGAGTCTTAGGGAATCCTACGAAAAAATCCATGGTTATTTTTTCCCATTTCGAAGCTAGTTTTGGATAATATTGTATCATACCATTATAATTCTATCGTTTAACATTATCTTGTTTTTACAGCAGGAATTGAGAAACAAATTCCCAAATCTCCCTCTTTATTTTATCCCATGATAACTTTTTATTTAGATATTGATTATCCAATGTTCTTTCTGAAAGAATACAGAAAAATGATATATATAAATAATTATGAGCTCCCAATTCTTGTTTAGTTTATAGGGGAAACATATATAGGTTCCAAACATTATAACCCAATATTTACCATGGTTGAACTACAAAATATTCAATACCATTTTCTATAGAACCTCATTCACTTTCAAGGCCTCCTTAGCCCTTTTAAGAATGGATCATTGAGGAGGTATTTGAAAAAAGGATGAAGAATATCCTTTTATTATTCTATTTTTCAATTATTTGGATGTTTAGAAATATTAGATCTTTCTCAATTCTCATTGTTGATAAAATTTAAAGATCTTTTCTACTTAGAGCTTATATGAAACTGTTCACTTTCTTGGGATGGTATTGGATTGTGAATTCATAGTTCATGATCTTCTCACAACATTTTATCTAGAGTATCTTAATATTATTCTATGTTAATATATGTTTGAGGCTCTTTTTATCCATAAATATTTCAAAAATATCCCCATAGATACAACTTTGTTAGATATTAAATAAAAATATTACTATATCTAGCTCCTTTTAATGCAATGGATGGTTCTACATTTGAACATTCATCCTCCTTGAAGAACATGCTATAACTTTATCATTCTGAATTAGTACCCATCCCAAAACCTTCTTTTCATAAATATTTTAAACCACAAAAAGTTACCCAATTGTGTTCATTATAAGTATTGGTGCAGTGATAAACCACTATTTCATCTCCTTAAGCTGAACTTCACATTAGATATTCCAAAAAAATTAAATCCCTTACATGTTATTTGTGGATAGTGATTTTGAATAATTAAAAATGTTTTTTTAAAAATGTCAGTATTTTTCTGTTAATCCATGGAAACAATGGATCTTCATTAAGAATGTTGGTCTACGCCAGTCCTTGGATTCGTTTTTTATAGAAGTATCAATAGATTTACCTTTTCTAGTGATAATATACCCTATTAATGATAATTCCATAATCCAATAATCACATTTACTATACTTGGAATATAGATTCTCCTTTCCCAAATTCCTTATCACAATGTTTATATTCTCATTATTCTCCTCTTTAATTCTTTATTAAATCATAATATTATTGATATATATTACCATAAATTTGTGAAGGTGATCAAAAGAATACTTTTTTCATTAAGTACATAATTTCTATGGGAGAAATAATTATTTTCAAAGGAATCAATATGAATATACAAAGTCCATTATATGTTTGAAAGGTAGTTTTGGGAATATCTTCCTCATTCACCCTTAATTGGTGATATCCTGATGGAAGGTCCACCTTAGAGAAATACTAAGCTCCACATAGTCCATCCAAATAGTCACCAATCTTATTAAGGGGATACATCATCTTTATATTTTTTTTGAGTTAATGATAATAAATACAGAGGAACATTGAGGCATCATTCTTCATAATGGAATGTACCAACACACCCCATGATGAAGCACTTAGGCATCTAAGACCCTTTTCTATATTCTATTTCAATTACATCTATAGTTCTTCCAACATAGTGGTATCCATTCTATAAGGAGTAATGGATATGGTTAGTGATCATAGTATAAGTTTAATTGACTAATCACATATATATTAGGAGGTAGAATAGTAAATACATTAAGTAATACATTAATATATCCCTCAGAATGGGAATTTATTTAGGCATTATTATCTCCTTTTTATCAATAATTTGTCATAGATATGCTTGCTCATATGACAATAATATTTATTCCTGAACAAAATATTTTAGGGGACATTCATCCACTTATTTAAACATGTATATAATCTATGGATAACATGAGAGATAATGATTTACCTCCCTCTATTAATAGTTGATTTTGGTTTTATATATGTATAGTCATTCCATGCCCAAAATAATATAAAACTCTACTAAGGGAAGTAAGATGATATTTTCTAGGAGATTGTGTCTAAGATATTTTTTAGTGGAGTAGTTATATTCATAGGATGAAACCATTGCTATGTTTTCAGTTCACATAGATAACTTAACCCTCGTGTTTTGAGTTGGTATTTGAACAATTCAACTAAACTTGCATTATATGATAGAATATGTAGAACTCGAATAAAAAAGTATATTAAATGTAATTGAATGAATAAGTAGAACACCTATCACCACATCATTATTGGCATACACCAAAGTATTAGTGATAGTATACTCCCTTCATTGGCACAATGGAATTTTTTTATTACTGTATCTAAAAACCCTTGGATAATGGAATTGGATTTTGCAATCCTTAAGTACATCATAGTTAAGAAAACATATGGTGTGTATAGTGGTGATATGAAACCTTATTTTTTTTTTCCTCATTAGTGGGATTCTTCATTTACCTTATGAACTAATGAGCTTAATTCCCCTATTATCCACCCTTGAAGCATCTTCTTGTTTCTAATAGTTAGTTTCCAAAATTTTCTTTTCAACCTTGACATGTGGGATGTTGGTTTTTCATTTTTTAAAGGATTAATTTGTCGACTCCCCCAAGGAAAACACCATTTTACATATTTTATTCTAATGCCATATTACAATTAAGAGTCACCAATCTCCATTTATATATTGAGGGCACCAAAGAAAATGTATTTAAAACTATAAATGTCCCAAATATCAAAAAATTTTCATAGACTTTGATTTGAGTGAGTAAATAAATGGAACACCTTACATTTGGTGCTAATAACAAATATGAATGCATCCATTGAAAGCCTTGTTAATTTTTCCTTATAGGATCCAATATACACTTCATCCTTTGGCTTTAGACAGTGGATGTCTATATCTATTTTATGATAGATGATCCATGGAAAATATTTATTGAAAAATAATTTCATGAATTATTCTCATTCAAAAGAATCAATACATACTTTGGATTTTGTGTTCTAGATCGGTGTCCACTATTGGTCAGCTTCTCCCTTAACACGAAAAATGGACAAAAAACATTCTATCGATTTTTATATTGGAGGACATGGAATATATTCTTAGTATTTATAATAAATTGCTCAATATTGAGGGGATCAGAAGTTTTCCTAATTATGGGGGAATATTTTCTCATAATATTTTTGATTGTAACAGTACCTTTTGTAAGAGGAGTAGAATTTTCACGATCCATGTTATTATTCATAAATTAAACTAGTTGATCTAGTTTCTCAATGATGTTCTTAGATCCCACAACCATGAGAATATGTATATTGGTTGAGAAATATTCACATTGCCTATCATTTTGGTTATTGCAACAATTTCTCCTATTTCCAACAATTATCTAGAAAAAAATGAGAATACATTATCTAATAAACACAAAAAAATAAATTAATATACATTGGATGAATAACGTTGAAATTATAAGTATATTAAATGTTATGATTATCTTGTTTTCAACCTAGGATATCTATAGTAATTTACCCATTAGGTTTTCTAAACTAATAATTTGTTCAAGTCCTTGATAATGGTTCATAAAAAGATTGTGAATTTCTCAAACATATCCTATGAGGATGTCAAACTAGGTTCACAGTAAGTCCCATTTTTTGTTCTATGTAATGTTTGATTCAATCCCAAGACACAATTTTTAGAGTTATTACCCCTTGGAACATCTATTCAAGAACCATTTCCAATTTTTGTATCTAGACATAAATGAAATTTCTCTCGAACCACTCACTCTATACATCCCCATGATTATAGTATATTTTTCAATACACAGACTTATCATTTGACCTATCCCTAGGGTTATCAATAAATTTTTCTCATCCTATTTCCAAATATTAAATAACCCTTTATTTTGGTGACAACTATGGAAACCCATTATTTTTACACATTTTCTTACATTATTCCTAAACATAAATATCAATTAATACAATCTAAATATCTTAACATAACAATGACTATGGAATACATGGTTCATATTACATAAAAGGAAATGTAAACGTGGAATATTTATTTCCTTATCCATAGTGAGATCCAAAAATCCATTTGAGCTCCAAAAACTAAATGGGATAAACTGGAGAATACATAAAGAAATGGTTGATCTAATGATCGTAGTAAAGGAATAAAATTATTAAGGAAAACAAAACATGTGAGTCAATGGTATGACATGATATCATAAAAGAGAGGGATCATGAGTGATTTCATTGAATAATATCAAAAATAACATTGTATCATAAGATCATGGAATCATATAACATGTGTAAGCAACATATAATTTGACATAAACATGTGTCAAGGATAACTTCCAAGAAAAAATCACATGGTGGAATATATTCCATAATAGATTATGTTAACTCCCAAATCCCATACTTGATGCCTCAAAAGAAAAAATCTTCCCCATAATAAATTGGAGATCTAGCTAGTCTCCCCCAACATAACATGTTCTGGACATATGTGTTCCATATAAAATAATTAACCAAAATTTATAACCTAATTAATATATATGGAATTAAAATTGGCCTCATAATCATGCTTCATATCATAAACAATGTAAATCTAAAAATGAAGCTATTTTAAACATGATCATTAGTCATGTATTACACTATAAAAGTATGGGAGAATAACACACATATATATATATATATGGGATACATATATTTATAATTTATATGTATTCCATTAAATTTTCAAAGAGATAAATTATGTTAGAGAGAGAATGTTCATAACCCGAAGAAAAGGGTGGTTTAGGGGATCCCTTACCTTGAGCCTGATTTGTGACATGCATTTTTTATATTCCTAAATAATAATCATAAGTCACATATTTAAATTGTTAATAAAATTTCCATGTTTATTATTCATATTAATTAATTTCTTACTATGTCATATTCAATTATTTATCCAATTACTTTCACATGAGTTGTTTTAACAATAGACAACTCATATGTCCCAAATCAATTTGGTATGTTTACTAACATCAAACTGATTATAATTTAATAACATCAAGAATATTAATCATGAAATAATTATATTTATTATTCATAAATTATTCTTTTAAACCAACCATGAAATATGGTTATAAAAAATAAACAATGTTATAATCTAAGAGACAGTAGGCCATATGTATGCATGAGTAACGTTTCCATTTTTCCAAGATTGTAATGAAAAGAAGTTACATGTTATTTTAAATTTTTTAGAGGATAATTATATCATAAATATCAAATAATTTATTTAAATAAAATTATTCACCCATCAATGGGATGAAGTAATAAAAAAGAATCACATCACATTGTGAGATAATAGATTTTCGTACACAGGAACGATGTAATCAGTTATTCAATGGATGGTAAGATAAGATATTATGTGTTATATTTATATCAATAAAAAATTAATATTTTATTAATAAAATATATCAATATATAATTAATCCTTGTTACTTTCTATTTAATGGATTAGTGGAAAATAAATCACATCACATCGTGAGGTGGCACTCTGCACTACATATGATAGATGCAATTATATTTTCAAATGAAGAAAAGTAAGAAGGTCTACAAGATATTATAATTCAAGTATAACAATTATATAATATATATAATATATTAAAACTAAATATATCATTATATTATACAATTATAATTTTTATGAAAAATGAACTCTGATGGTTCACAAGGCTGTAGCCCACCGTACAAATGATTGATGATTTTGTTTCCCATTTGAGGTAGCAGGAGTAGGTTATAGTTCATTACCTTAAAATGAAATCAAATATATATATATATGAAACTATTGTAATTATTTAATCATGTTTTAAAATTATTTTATAGAGATAAATGAATAAATTAAATGAAATTCTCGGTTAAGGATGTTTCCTCTTTTTCGGACAACATCTCTAGGTTTACATGAAAATACATTATCATATGGATTTATGATCAAACTATGGATTGGAAGATCATGGTATGTATATAAGGATGTTATTTGGGTTAGTATTGGACAAACTAATATTCTTTGGAAGTGTGTAAAGGAGAGGAGAGTGGGTGACCTTTTAAAAGTGGTGGAGAGGACACACATGGAATTTTTTAAAAGAATGAATTCCACCAATGTGGGTTTTTCATTAAAAAGGTTCAAAAATATAAATTTTAGGAACTTAGAAGATATGAGGAATATATTTTACTATAAAATAAGGTTTATAAATGTTTATCTCTTTTATAACTATTATCTTTTTAATTTGTACCCCAGTAAACCCGTTTTTAGATTAATTATGTTAAATAATTTTTAATATTTTAACTATTTAAAATGGTAAAAATTTAAGATGAAAATATTATAATATATAAATTAAAATAATTAATAATACGGAATAAAATTTTGTAAATAAATTTTATAGAATTGACAAAAAAATTCAAAATATCCCTGCAATCATGTAAAATAGAATGGTTTTTCAAGAAATACATTTATGAATGAAAATATGATATCATATTAACTATATGAATAATTAATTCAATTAAATGAAGTAAATTTAATATTTATATATATATAATCGTTAAATTTCATTTACACCATTCCTCATTGTACATTATTTTAATTATTTTAAATGGAGAAACATTATGCACTTTACAAAAGTTAAAAAAAAAGCGTTTTAGAGCCTAAAAATAAAAATATATAAAAATATAGAATAATATGATCTAAATTTAATAAATTGTATTTTATATAACTTAAATAACACATATGTTGATTTAAAAAAATTAAAATATTAATAAATGGACTATATTTATTATAAATATGACAATTTTATTAAAATCAGTAGTTTCTCTATTCATTGAAAAATTAATATTTTCTGAAAAATCCAAAAATTTAATAATAATTTAATATAGATATGATGATTAAAATATTGTATTTATTTTTTAAAATTTGTAACAATTAATTTTAAATTATTTGTGAAAACATGACTAAACTGCATTTTTGAAATAACACAGTTTTCTAGAAAACGTTTTTTCCTTAAAAGGGTTATTATATTATTTATTATCAGTATAAAACCATTTATTTTATATTATAAATGTTTAAAGGGTATAATTTTATAATTTTTTAGTACAATTCATGCCCGCACACTTAACGACTAGGTTATAATAGTCATGTCTAAATAAAAATATTTAAATATGGTATCACGATTCTTTTAAACCCAGTGTTTGGTGAATCCAAAAAAATAAAAGAGAGTAGATTTATTTTAATATATATATATATATTAATGTCTCATGGAATAACATTAGAGGCTATTTATTAGGCTCTTAGAAAAAATTATGTTTCATATCTTTGTGGTGATAGTGTCGGGGTATTTGTGAGATGCTCACTGCAGACACTATTTCGGTAAACCATTGAGATATTCATTAGATGTAGAGAAGGTAATCTATATGTATTTTGGTGTAGGTAATGATCCCATTGAATGAGGGATCAAAATTTATATCCTTAGGTTCTAAGTCCTCCATCCAAGAATAGAGACAGTTATCCCTCCATCCTGAAAATATGATGGTCTGTAATACTATAAGAGGGGTTAAAAAAGCAACCATCTGATGGGGTGTTGATCGTCCACCTATGGATGTATGTGATTTTCTCTGGGATAGTTTACGAGCTGTTATTATATTATTATATGGAATCAAATCCAATATTGGGTACCCCTTAGTAAGGTGAAGGTCCCCAATTACAGTTATATTTTCAGTTAATGTGGAAGTTGGGGTGTTTTTTAGATGTGGTGATATGATTTTTTTTTATTTTTGAGACTTATGAAATCGTATAAGGACATTTTTTTCTGAGAAATATATCTCACAATTATGTTATTTCTATTTGGATTGAAAATATTATGATACAACAAGTATATCTATTGGAAGGAAACGTATGATCCATTATAGGGATGAGAAGTGTGGTTTTGGGTAATCCTCTAATCATGGATATCCATATCTTAGATAATATATAATATATAATGGTTAAATTATCAATTCACTAATTCTTGGGTTTGATTGGACTCATTATTTTTTTACATTGCGATTTTACTGAATCCTAGTGGGGGGAGGGGGTTTTGCTTTTCCAATCATTGTCCTCATGAACATACATGTGGTGTTTGTGTAAATATGCATAGATAAGATGTATCCTCAGTGATGTGTAGATTGTTTATCACATTCAAAGTTATAATTTTTAGATTTTTGGTGCTTATTGATGGTGATATTTGATTTTGAGGTTTAATCTAGGAGTCTCTGCAATTACAAGATGTCTCTCCTTACATGGATTCTATTCTATTTAGTTATTTTTATTAAAACATTTTATTTATTCTCATAGTTATTACCATGTGGAATTATCTAAGATATTTGTTTCTTATATATTCAGTTGTTATATAGTTCAATAATATAAATACATATATTGTAAGTTCATATTGTTTTATGAATGTATTTTGTGTATTAGGCTTCACTATAGTTTCAAATTGATATAGCATAAGTTCACCCAACCATTTTCAGCCTTCATGGTGATAATATCTAGCCCCTAGTCTTTTGGAGGCATGCTTGGGGAAACACACTCAACCAATCTTGGGCCTAGGTTTGGTTTCGTTGGGTTGGGTCATGTAAAACTACCCCTAAAACAATTCATAATAAAAATGAAATCTAATTTCAAAGAGGAGTGTTAGAGACATGGGTATATAGATTATCTATGTTTATAAATAAAAAAAATAAATACATATTTTGCAATGAAAAAGATCATATAGAATATGACTTTACAAAAAATTACACGAAAAACACATCATCTTCTTTATTTCCTTCTCGATATATATGAGTATAATGCGTTTTTATATCCTCAAATAGTTAATGACCATATAATCATATTGGATGGATTATCCAGGGAAAATTCAAAAAATTATCTTCATAAGATCCACCAATGACATAAATTCTCTCAATCTAGATCATATGTTATTCAAACTATTTATTTAATATATTTTCTTGATGATAAACCATAATTCTACCTTAATATAAGAATAAATACCCACGGAATGATATCAAAAACGTTTCTCCAACCCTCTATAAGTGCAGAAAACACCTCCATAGCCTACAAAACTACATGAACCAAGTATTAATCCATCGACATTTAGCTTGATCGTGATTAGAATTGGTTGTATCCATATAACAAAATTGGGGGAAAACATTCCTAAAATTACTAGAGATACCAAGAAATGTTAAATTAGTAATTTCAAACATTCCATTATTCATATAACCACTCTAATATTGTATGGTACCTAAATATACATATGTATGCAAAATGTTACAACCATGATACCCTGATTTCTCTAATAAAATAAAATAAATCTTGTAATTTTCAATAAAAATAATATATCAGATATGAATACAAATAAAAAATGACTAATATTTTCTTCACTGTGATAAACCACTATAATAAACATCTTTTAAGATATAAAATCATTTTTAGGCAGAACATAATCTCAATAGTACCTTCCCTATGCCTATAATGAGTATTAATTATTCCACATTTCAGAAAATATTATCAATAGTTTTATAATATTTATTATATTATTAGAACATTGAGATAAAGACAATATCATACTCTAAAGAATAATCACCTATATATAATACATTTCACCATATCTTACATAAAAAATACTCATTTAATGTAAGGAAATATTTTTTGAAAGTCATCAACCATCATTGAACTTTTAGGATGGTTATATATGTATATATATATTTTTTAAAGTAGTTATTCCATAATTTACAAGAATCATAAACATGGAATTCCTTTTAATGAACAATATGTAAGGGATTTAAATTATAAAATAAAGTGGTACAAATTTTTTTAATTCACTAAAGGTTTCCTAAATATTTGAGATATTTAAATTCATCAATGTATATGGAATCAAGATCAAATCATGAGGAGACCTTCCAAGAAAACGTGTTGTTCTATAATTGGGGTAAAATTTATTTCTAATAAATCACTTGTAGAATGAAATGATACCAGATTAATTAATCATTAAAATGGCCACATATGATAAGATAAATTTAAATGAGAAAATATTCACCAATTGTTTTTATAAACCTACTCTTTATGATATATAATGCAATATCATTACTAACTAAGAGATACCATGTAATTTCTAATATTAGAACATTATTGTATTTATGGTGACACATTAAACTAATCCATCCCAAATAAATTTATTTGGAATAATACTTCCAAGAAATAAGTATTAATTTACATTCATAAATGTAACTAATCCAGATAAAATTTCTAATATGGTAATTTAAATTTTTAGTACGATGAATATTTTATTTATAAATGGAATAGGTATGGACAAAAATAGAAGAAACCACTAATTTGATAACAAAGTCACCCCTTCTTGGAGATGTACATTATTCCTTATTTTTTTAATTGGTAAACTATTTTAGAATAAATACATTAAGATAAAAATGATTCATATTATGCCAAGAGTGAAAATTGGAAGAAAATTCTTTGGGATATCCTATTTTTAAAAACCATGAGTTATCACAATTCTTTTTTCCCAAGATATATAGATACCATTTAAAAAATTATAATTGAATTCAAATACCTAATACATTTCCATGAGACATCTCATAATTTTAAAAATATTTTTAATAAATCTCAATATCATTTAACAAATCTCCTTAGAAAAAATAATGTCACCAACATAAAATAGGTTTAGGTGAAAGAGGTTTCTTCTAGATTATATTTTCATTAAATAACTATCTTGGATTATATTAATAACTCACTTACATATGTATTCGTAAATAATTGAAAATTGAATCTCTAAATGGGATCCACCTTTTCTAAATCATCTAATGAACTAAAAATATATTTTAAGGAACCATTAGCTATAATTGAAAATTTTATAGTCACACGAATGCTTGTAATAATCCTTACACTTTAATTGGAGAATACTATACTTTTAACAAAAACAACAATGTATACCTATTTGATGATATTGTAGGGTTTAGATATATATTTCTTTTGCGAACCATTCCTATCCAATAATTTTATCGTGAGGTATTTTATAAAATTTCATGTAGTGGTTTGATATGATAGAATATTTCATACAGAAAAAAAACCAAACTGATTGAGAGTAATGGCCCTAATAATAATATTCCTAATCCTTATTAAAATAATATTCCAATTTAGTTTGGGACTTTTTTTTCCAATATAAATAAAAGTAAAATATTTTATATCATGGGAATATTCTTAGATAGAAATAAGAATAATAAAATATAAATTTTGACTACATGAAATTTAGTCAAAATGGAAAACCCCCCACAACATTGGTGGTTTTTGTATAAAAACATTTCCAATAGATCATAAAAAAAGTTATTTAAACCTTTGGGACCTATATAACTATAATGGTTTAAGGAAAATTTTCCCATACTTAGTCATTCCATTGGAGGCTCTTCTATCAATACCATATTCTATTTATCCTTAATAAAATTTGGGTTGATATAAATATATTCTAGAGAAGATTTATTTAAAATTTTCCCACTCTCAAATATTATTTTTAAGTTGTTATATCTTTATATTAATGTTGTAAAGAATAAGAGATATGAAAACCCCATGATAAAGAGGATACTTAAATTTTTTTTAGGGTTTGTAAGATGAGGTTGAACAACCCAGCATGGGTACTACATTTTGTATCCTTATCTCATCCCACCTATCCACATCCCACCTAAGTAGGAATCTCAAATAACACATCCCAATCTATGTGTATAAATTATTTAGAGGCCTATGACATACAATTAACAATATTTAAAAATTAACTACTGAACTCTCCCCTTACACCACCTCCCCATCGGAGAATTATGTTATCAAACTTACCACCACCCTATCATTACCACTATAGTTAACCCCATGAAATAACTCATAGTATTTCTAACTACCTATTATCCCAATTCACTCTGTACAATGTCTTTTTACTATTCCACCTATGAATGTAGTAAACAAAACCCAAAACCACATTCACACATGATCCAATGTGAACTACCTCCTCCTTCACTGGTACAATTGTTTACTACCTACTTGGACATTTTATCATAACTAGAAACACCCCTAGATATTACCATTATCCCCTAGGTAAGGAAAAATCCCTCCCCAAGATCATACCCCACTCAGTAATTATTTCTTATGGAGTCACTTATGATACTCGAAGATTATGACATGAATTATAATAGTAGTTAGTATAGATTATGTATATAGAGATTGGTTGATTTTCCTTATTATACAAAATATATGACACAATGTGATGATAGTGTTCTACTTTGGATAATGGATTGTGTTGGGTTATTCATTGCTATAAGGTCAACTATTGTGATATGAAACAATACAAATATTTGCTAAAGCATAAAAAATAACATAGTGATAACTACCCCAGGGAGTCACACTTCAGGTAGATAATGTATCTATGCTGATGAAATGAAAAAAAAGATTCACTCAAGTGAATTATTTTTCTTATTGTACATATATATATTGTGATCATGTATAGTACCCCTTGGCCTTACAGGGACACTAACATGTGGGGGGGGGGGGTGAATCAGTGCACCCAATATTTACCATGTTTTAATTTGCTTTATAGTATTACCACATAAAATCAATCCTCTATCCTAGTTTAGGGAAACATATATAACGATTCAATCGTATACTTCACCCTAATATACAATGTAAAATTAACAATAATATTACGAAATAGTGTTTTACAAGGGTAGAACTCATTGTGAGAGTATAATCCATTCATATAATCACTATGATATTTAATCACATTGTTTTCCAATTTTTATGAGACCCGTTGAAAAGTGTAGACAATAACTACAACATCAGTCTTCTACTCTCAATATATTTTTTCTTATTTGATACCCGTAAAGAAGAATGTGGTATTAAAACACCCACTTTTATTTTTTATAGATAATATTTTGGTCTTGGTAACGCTTGTCAAATGATCATATTCTACTTTCTCTCATTTAGGCTTCCTTGAATATGAATCATCCTCAGAGTTATGACTACTTCTCTTGTTGTTAGAGTTACTTAATGCATGGAATAAATAAAAGAGGAAATCTATTATATTCACTATTCGTCATCTCATATTTATATTCAACTATATATGAATATATTTTTTCAAGTATCTAAATTCATTGAAGATTAAAAACTCTATAAAATAATTAACTTTACTTTGTTTTAATCTCAATATAAATGTTGGGATATTTAGTCTTTTTAAATCATCAGATGTTTCCTTTTATCTTCATGAAGTTATAATGAATTCATGTCTATAAATACATCCTTAAAATTTGTATCACGTTATTTCAACATGGCTACTCAAATGTATTGTTAACTACATACCATGATATATTCCAACTACTATTTTTTATAGGTGTAACTCTCTTTATGAAATTATAATAACCATGGAATAAATGATTCAATATTTATCATAGGATAACATCTGTCCTAAAACTGTTTCCACTATGACATAGTTTTTGAAATCAACATGAATTTATTTGATTACTAGAACATCCATTTTGTGTTTTCTTAGGAGGGACCAAAAAACCGAATCAAAATTCACTAAAACATAGTCATCTTCTCTTTTTCAGCATTGGATCTTTTTACGCAAATCATTCATTATTATAGCTTGGTGCTTATAGTCATACTTTTTACAATATACCATATTAATATGAATACCAAAACCTTGGGGATGTTTCACTCTAAATCCTCTTGTAATCTATGGATTACCGTTCAATAGAATGAAACCCATCAATTGAAATAGTCATGCATGTCGGCTCCATCATTTTCATGCTTCACAATAAAAACTCAACTCAAATCACATATTTATGATGTTTTCATTTAGTTATAAACATACAATATCATCACATATAGTATCATAAAAACTTATAAGTGTAACACTATGAGATTATAAAAGGGCATTGTATTCTATATTGTATACGACACAAAACACTGAGCATTAATGATAGTGAAATATTCTTATATCAATACAATTGTTATAACCAAGCCATCGAATTGAGGGAAATTAATAAGAGTAACCAAATTATGAAATATATATATATATATATAAATTTTATACGAAGTATAAATTTATTTATTAATTCTTTTGAAATAAACCTTCAATTTCTATAGATGTCATTTTATGCTTCAAAAATATATTTTAATCAAAAATGGTGTCTAATGAATTTAGTTTAAAATTATTATATTTATTTTATCCCAATTTTAGAAATTTTATTTTCTAAAAGGAAATAATTTTTCTAAATTTTTATATATAAATTATATTATGGTGATTTTTTTATTTTTCTAAAAATATTAATTCTTTAGTGAATAATGAGAAGAATATGATTTTATATAAAAATATCCTCTTTATTCATGTATTTAGAATGTAGATTTTTATATTAAATTATTTATGACATTTAATAATTCCATTTTTATTTAAATTTATCCA
Source organism: Viscum album (assembly GCA_963277665.1). NCBI lineage: Eukaryota > Viridiplantae > Streptophyta > Magnoliopsida > Santalales > Viscaceae > Viscum > Viscum album. The sequence goes on along the minus strand of OY728141.1, from coordinate 507,422,379 downwards.
ATTAATGTCATTATATTCAAAATTAGGCATAATGTTGGTACAACAAATTGTACTTAAAATTTTAATTTTCTTGAAAACCAATTTCAATCATGTATTATAAGAATATTTTAAATGTAACTTATTCAACTTATATGGGTTGAATTTTATAAATTTTTTCCATATTTTGATTCAATACATTTATATTTAGGAAATAGGATAACTTTATTTTTTATTATAATGAAAAACAACAGTGGTAAATTTTATGACCTTAGTAAAGGGTAAATTGTGGCATATAAGGTTAAAATTATAGAACATAGCTTAAAAACAACCATAAACACACCGATATTTTATTTTAATTTTTTAATTCATTAAAACTTTAATTAAATAATGAATATGGAATTTTTGTTCAATTTTTGTTTGATAATGGCCTTTCTATTTATTTTAAGTAACAGAAAATATCAAAATGTATATTAACAGCTTTTAAAAAAATTATGTTAAATAGATAAAAATAATTATTTAATGTTTATTAAAATATATATTTATGATTAATTTATATTTATGATTTTAATTTATCTTTAATTTTTAGTGATGAGGTAATTAGCATAAATTCTATTGCAATGTTGACATGGTCCTTCTGTGAGCACTAAATAAATCAATCCAATAATTTCAAAAAATTTAAATGTGATATTTTGTGTGTGTTGTATTGTAATACAAGAATATCTTAGGTTAATACAATTAATTAGTGTTGTTGTGAAATTTTATATCCTTAATACATTTCTTTTTTAAAAATTTTTAAAAGTAAATTTTGTGAACAATCCAGACAAATGTTTTGATGGAAAATGTTTTTATATTTAATTGATTTAAAATTAATAAAAATGTTATATTTGACCCATTTAATGTGATATGTTTTAGAATATCATGAATTTTCTTTTTATGGGTCAGTTGTCCTTATATAGTAAATTTCTTTCCCCCTAATATGTAAAACGAAATGGTTATCATAGAAATCAATAAAAGGGTTAATGGTGGTTAAAAATAAAACCAAACTATTTGAAGATAACCATAAAATTTCTGAATTAAATCGAGTTTTATTATTTAGACTCACACTAACCCTATATTATATATATATCAATTTGGTTCCACATCAATATGAATATTAATTAATATTATTTTTAATCAAAAGTAATACTTACGGTTCTCTTCTCCTCTCTTATATAAGGACCCCACCCCTTCTCTCTTCCTTAAATATATTGATCCATGTATCCTGACCAATATCTAAAAAAATAAATTTAAAAAAATAATCACCATTTCCTATAAGTTCTTATATCACTAAATAATATTCTTAACACTCTTAATGTGTATGAAAAAAGAGGTTCATCTTTTTTTTAAAGTTGGGGCTGAAGCCTCAATTTATTATTTAAAGAAAATACCTCTTTAGACTGGGAAAAGGGAGATCTATTACATAGCCCGAAGGCCCAAGGCCATGTGGCCTAAATACAAGGCTTGAAAGCCCATTTAATGGCCCAAAGGACACCTCGTTGAATAGTACTGCTATAGTACCCGTGCTGCAACAGTACCTGCTACAGTCCCTCCACCGCTGCTACAGTTCCGCCACTACTACAGTACTACTACAATGCCCCTGCTACAATACTACTACAGTCCCCCTGGAAATTTTTCCCTGCCCAGATTTGATCCTGAGTCTTTTGGATTCCAAAAAGGAGCATGTACCACTAGGGTAGAGGCTTGTTGGCATGAAAAAAGAGGTTCATCAACTACAAGGTAATCATCATAATTGAGCGTTTTCATTTTACTTATTCTTAATCATCCTCCAATATTTTTCCTATCAACTCCATCATAAATACATCATCATCTCCCATATAATAAGATTATGTTTTTTTAAAACTTTTCAATAATATTATTTATCTCATTTTTAGATGTCTTGGACGAGGCCTTGAAAAAATGTTTCAAAATGTCTGGGATTATTAATTCCATAATTATGAAAATAATATTGATTGTTTATGTTGTCATTCAGTTAGTAAAATACCCATGACTATGTTTTATTATGGAATTATTTAATCAGCTCACATTCCTATCATAATGTTTTCATGTTTATTATTTGTAAAGGCATGCGATTTCTATTATTAACCATGCCTATTGATCATGTTATCTTCTGATAAATTGTTTACCCTTACTGAGCATCTGAGCTCACCGCTTTCTTATGATTTATTTTCTCATGATTTTCTAGAAGTGTATTTTGATTGATATGTAGGGTTAAACTAAAACGGAATAATGGCGTTCTCAAATAACTATCTATACTATATTTTATGTTTGAAATTGTAATGTGAAATGTATGTACTATTTTTTCTAGACTACAAAACTAATAGGTCTTTCGAGGACTCGATTTCTTTATATCATGCCAATTTATTAAAATAATGCACCAACTATGGGTAATTGGGGTCAGGGAGTAACAATTGGTATCATAGTATGTTTAGAAACAACATTGGAAATTAATTTAGACAATATCTGATTAGATATCATTACCCTACGATATACATTCTTGATTAATATATAAGAACCTCTATTAATTTTGGAAATGTAGAGATTTGTGAATATTCCATGCAATAAATCTCTACCTGGATAATATCAGGTAGAGGCGGCTCTGGAAAAGATGTACATTGGAGTGAAAATGCTAACAAAGAGTTTTGGGCTGAACCTGGGGTATCCTAGTACATGACCATGGGGCTTTCATCACTCTTGGATATGACACTCCCAAGGTATATGCTTAGGATAATTTACATTTCTTTCATAATCCATTATGAAGAATTTAGGAGTAAATACTTCCTCAAAGAAAAAAATTTATGATTATAGATTATATAAATAATTATTTAAATTTACATTAAGTATTTTACAAGTTTGGAATTATGAATTACAATTCCTAAACTAACCTAGTGTATGCAATTGTTTAGAAATGGCTCCTAGTAGAAGGAATTATAATTCCAGCAATACTTATGATTGAAGGATTAAGACGGATCATATCTTTCATGGCATTAAGCCAACATTGAAAAGGGAAATAATCTCCCACGTAATCTCATCGTATAAATAAATAATATCACATGTTAATAAGATATGTAAATAATTCTAAGAGTTCTTTGGTGTTGAAGGGAAGAAAGATAAGAAAAGGATAGAAAAGAGAAAGATAGATAAAGGGAAGAGGGGAAAAAGTATTTTCCCATATGTGATAACTATGGAAAAAATCATATAGGTAAATTCTAGAATGGAACAATAGCTTGTCATAAGTGTGGTGAAAAAGACACCAAGTATGTGATGTCAAGGGTAAAAAAAGGTTTCAAATTCACAATGCTTCATCTATAAGGAGTTGGGACACTAAGCGAATCAATGTCTAAATCAGTAGTGTATACCCCAAATGCTGTTATTGAATAATAATCATGTTATGATACTATCGCAGATGAAGAGGAAATATTATATTTATTATTTTGTTACTAAAGTATTGTGTTATTTGAGTATATATTTAATGATGTACATGTTATAAGAATTATGTAATATATAAGGATTTTACTGCAGTACTATTTTATTAAGTACTTGAGATTGTGCGGAACCACGAAAAGTGAATCAATAGTAGGTTATTTTTTTTTGGAAAATATATGGTTGAGAGAAAGATAAACCATAATATGGTACTAATACCGAGGTAGTGATTTTGGAATAATATATGATTTATTTGGATAAATTATATTAGATATTATTGACTACCTTGAAACTGATTAATGATTTGTATATTCCATCATTGTTGGAGTTTACAACATTTTTGGACAGAGGAATTATATTCAGTATTCTATAAGGAATAAGGGACAATGAATGTAATAAATATGGTTTAATGGTAATTTAGGGTGTAAAAATGTTTTTAAAGAATACACGATGAAGGTATTAACATGTTATTACGTGTAAAAAGGATCTTCATTGTGTTTAACTTCCTTATAAATTTTGGATTTTCTGCTTGGACAGAAAATTTTTGGATAAGTCTAAAGGTTGGAATCGATTATGATTGACATTGAATACTATTTAAAAGGTTAAATCATTTGTAGAATTTTTTTTTTGGATTTTCATAAAAAAGAAAAACCCTAAGGTCGGGCGACAACTCGTCACGTCCGGCAATGCCACGAGACATGAACCCACAACAGAAGGGAGACAAGGGTGGATCACCTACCACTGGAAAACGTGATGTCCTGGTTTGTATAATGTAGTTTTTTTAAATAGTCTGACAAATTAATTATAAATTCATTATTTTTTGAACCCTATACTATTAGGATAAATAAAATATTTTTGAATTCTATTATCTTTTGGAGTGAATGATGAGTTTGTGGTAGGAATTAGTTGAAGAATGAAACTCTACTTGTCAAGTATATTTTTCTTCTCTTATTATATGAATAAATTAATTCCTAAAAATTAGGGAAGAGATATTAAAACCAAAAATATGTTATCCGAATACCTTATGTTTTGTTGAACCAATGATATTTTAAATAATCATAAATTGATAGCTTGGAGGCCCTCAATTTTATTACTGTTTCTGATTTATGACCCTAATCAATCCCTATAAATAGTTATGTTTTTCCTCAAATTATGTGTCCTTTATTTCTAATAATTTTCTCATAATCGAGATCAAAATTTTTGGGTGACTTTTTCATTTCCCTTTCTCTCTTATTAAGACTAAATTTTATTAACCCAATATCTGATGTGGGTTTTTAACAATTGTATTTTTCAATATCTAACCATTTATTTTTGAAGAACAATTTCAAATTGTGAGGACACAATTTATTTTAAGAGGGGATAATGTAACACCCCACGATTTCATAATACATTATTTTTTCAATGTAATTCAATAACATGCGCTACACAGAACACCGAGTTCGAGCGCACCATAACTTACCAAACTAGCTGTTACAAAGCGGCTATGAATAATATCATCTGAATTTTGAATTTTTTATATTAAATATAAATTTTAACATACATATTATGTGTTTCTTAGACATAATAAAAGAACAAATTCATTTTTTTCATATAAAAGAAGTATTTGTCAAAAAATGAAATTTTGCTACCTTTTAATGGAGAACACTTTTTAAATTCAATATTTGATAGTTTTAAATATTAAATTTGAAAAAATAAACTTCTTCTTTTGAATCAGGAAACAAAAATTTGGTTTCCATAAATTTTGGGTGTTTTTCTGAAAACATTCATATTTGGGTAAATAGTGAAAAAAATTAATTATAATTGAGAACAACTATTTTAATCAAAAAAATTTATACTATTAAATTATATATTTGAATGGTCTGGAAGTATAATTATATTATATTTTTATCATTTAATACAATTTAGGTTATTGTATGTAATTTCACATTTTAATTTGACCTAAATACATGTCGATCTTTCGATAGTTTTTACATTTTCAAAAACCCGCTTTTTTGGTTTTGAAAATGGAAATTAATTTAAAATTAATAAATTAAACCTATATGTTTTTAATTTTCTAAAATAGAATTCATTTTTGAATTCAGAATTTCAAAATGACGTTTGGGTGAATTTTTGGTATTTTTCTGAAAGCTTTTAATTCTTGATGAATAGTGAAAAACACTACATTATTATTTAAACCTGACTTTTTATTTAAATAATTATTAATTTACATAAATTTATTTTAAGTCAAAATTTCTATATAATACCTATATAAGATAAATGTAATTCATTAGATTCATTATATAATAAAATTAGATGTAGAAAATTCTATTGAACTTTTTAACGGGTTTTTACCCACCTTCTAGATGCGTTTGAAAATTTACATAAAACATAAATTTACCACTTCTGTGAGTTGAATTTCAAAAATAAAAGAGTCACATTTATCATCATAATGTAAAATTTTGTTCAATAAGATGAAAATAATTTTTGGTGAATAGTAACTGTTGACTTTTATTTACCATGGTTTAAAATAAATAGGGTAATAATAGGTAAAAATGATATTATAATTATCCTAAAAATTGTACCAATTCTATTGGATAAGTGTAATTAGATTGAAAAAAACCTTAAGAATAAAATAGGATCCTCTTTGGTCCACATGAATTAGATCATGATATTTTTTATTATTTTATTTAAAGAAGAGTTAAAAGTGTTAAATTCAATGTTTAATAACTAAAATTTTTTTAAAATATGGTTACAAGTAAGATAAATTCTACAATAAATTTTTATTAGAAAGAAAAAAATATTTCATACATAATGGTATTTTATTTATAATTTTTAGACATTAAAAAATTTAATTTATTTATGACACAATGGTGATGTAGTAATTACCTTATTAATAGAATATTAAAATAATTTATATTATAAATATCCAAATAAATAGAAATTAAAACTTTTGATGAATTACACTACCATTCTAGGTTAATATGAAATTTTAGAGTTGAGTAAAAAAAAATTTTCGAAGTGATAAGGTTTTGATGACTTTCACAAAAATCCAAATACTAAATTGTGTCAAAATTGACATAAATTAATTTTTAAAACAAATACTATATTATTGTTTGATATAATATTCCTAAAAATCTATGGTTCACACAAAAGGATTAAATTATATTATATATGTCACTAGTAAACCCCTGAAGCTTCTCTTGGAAGTCTAGAGTATGTTTATTAAATATATAGTGTAAGAATACAAGAAGATATGGTAAAAGTTAAACTATTTATCTAAGAGTTAAATCTAATAGATAAGGTTAATATGGTGACCTAAAATTGTCTAAAACCTATTGGTTGAGACTATTTCTTCCCCTCCACACCTTATCCTTTAAATAAATAATTTTTCATCCATTATAAAATGGGAATTATTTTATTATAAAATAATATTGCAAACTTTTCCAAAAGTGACCTCTCCCATATTATAAAAGGGCACTTCCCCATCAATCAAAATCACACCTCCAAAGCCATTTAAATTTCCAATTCATGAGCAAATATCCTACCAATTTTCCTCACATCAACCTAGAGTCCTTACATTGATCAGAAATCCATCCTATGAATCCCTTTTGATCAACTCAAAAGAAAACACCTGAAGAAGAGGATGTTAATGTACCCTTGATCAAGGAAAAGTACAAGGTGAGTGTTAATTTCAATCTCTTTATTATCCGAGGTTGTTTTTACACGATTATATACTGAGACATATTTATTATACCTATACATGATTCATAAAAGCGTTTTCAAAAGGATTATTTTTATGAGAATCTTTTACTAAAACACCATTTTAAATGTTGTAATGATTTGTTCTTCTAAACCTTTCTCATTAATGTACATGTTTTCAAAATGGTTTTAAGGATTTACTTATATAGACATGAATGTTTTAAAATATTATTCATTTAAAAATATTTATATTTGTATGAGAAACTTTGAATCAAAAATATATTTTAAATGAATTCCTTTATATATTATTTGACTTTTAAATGATTTCATAAAAAGGGATATTTCTCTCAAAAAAATTTACTGATCATTTTCAACTATGTCGACATTCTTTATGGGATATTATTATTGATAGAGGTTGATTTATTATGATACAAATATTCCATATTGTATTGATGTTTTGGAGATATGATTGACTTTGGATGTGTTATTATTATACAATTAATGGTTTATGGTTAAAGTATTGACATTTCATATGCTTGTTTTAATGCAAATGTTTATGTTATGGTTCAACCTTTTCATATAACGAATGTATTGGACTTGGTAAGTGACGGGTGGAGCCTTCTATAGCTCCTCGGTGCATCGGTATGTATCATGAGACAATTGCACATGGAATTGGACAAGGCCTTTCCCATTTTGATATATGGTTTTTGCCGAGGCCTTAATCAATTTTAGACGTCTTGGCCGAGGCAATGAAAATATGTTTCAGAATTTCTAGCATTATACGTTCCCTCATTATGAAAATTGTTTTTATGATTCAAGTTGTTATTTGACTAGTATAATACCCATGAATATATTTTATTATGGAATTATTTACTAAGCTCATATTTCTGCCTTAAAATGTTCATGTTTATTATTTGTAAAGGCATGTGTTTTCAATTATTCACCAGGCCTGTTGATTATGTATTCTTCCGCAAATTTTTTTACCCTTACTGAGCATCTGAGCTCACCCCTTTCATATGTTTTATTTCAAAGGATTTCCTAGAAGTGTATCATGATTGTTATATAGGGTTAAGCTAAATGGGAATAATGGTGTTCTCAATAAACTATCTATGTTGTATTTTATGTTTGAAATTGTAATGTGATGTTGTTGTATATAGTATATTTCCAAGACTTCTAAACTGATTGGTCTTTCGGGACATGATTTCCTTGTATCACACCAAAGTATTAAAATAATGCATCAAATCTGGTTAACTAGGGTTAGGACGTTAGAATAAATAATGTCATTACTTATTTATAGTGATGATATTATAAAAAAATTTATCACAATCAAAATCATTAAACAATTAAAGAATATCCTTGTTAGGGATGTTTTAACCACTTATATGAACAATGCTATAAATTATTTTCATGGATTCCCATATAAAATAAATTAATATTATGACATGCTATTAATAAGTAAACATTTGTTTTGGTTTTTAAATTGTAATATAATTATTTAACTCACTATTAATATACCACCATTCATACATTACAAATTACCGAAACAAGCATGTTATGGATTTCATCCTGGAGAAACATACACGATACTCCCATGGAATAAAAATGAAAATTTATAAATAAATATGTAAGTTATATTATAGTAACATTAATTTTATAAGGATGATGAACTCATGAACGTGGATTTAAATTTGAAACCATTATATCAAAATAGACACATGATGATTAAAACTGTTAACACCAATGATAAATATTAACTAAAAATAAGTTATAAATATGTTATGATTGTATATAAAATATTAATATAAAATAAATAAATTTTAATAATGTTATTAAAGAGATTTTTAATTAGTATATGATTATTACACATTATATTAGATTACATTAATCCAATCAAGAGTCCAAATTAATGGTTTTGTCAAAATAATTTTCTTTTTGTTGGGTCATAAAAATTATTCAATGACTACGCTCTTGAATGTTTAGTTTATTTGTGAATTTAATTATTCTATAGGATATTTTATTTGTCTATATGGGGAAAATAAATTTTCACATTAAAATATCCTAGTTTGATGGTTTCATTCCCTTAAAATATAAGATGTTGTTAAGAATAATTATCATCAATTATAATGGATATTTTTCTTACATTTTAAAATTTTTTCATTAAATTGTTTTTATGGAATATAAATATGTATTTTTACTTTTATTCCTTATATTTCTCTTCATCAATTTCTAAAAAAATATTTTGAACTCTTTGGTGGGGTTTTTTCATAAATCTGCTTAAAATATAAAATGGAATCTACTTTCAAGATCAAACTTTTCTTATCTTCTTATTATCGTTTATTTAAATAATATATTTTTCATCTAAATGTTTTATTATTAGAGATTAAATTGATTTTTGGTTTTACAATTTACTCATTTCACATTCCTGAATATGAATTTTGAATGTGACTTGTATGTTTTCCTTTTATAGAAATGATGCAAATTATATTTTGAAGAAGTCACATAGAGGGGTTATTAAAGTGTTATTGGTTTTAAAATGTAGGTATTTTTGCTTTTAGGCTTAAAGTACAATTATTATTGGCCTCTATGTCATGTATGATTTCATTATAAAAATTTTTAAAAAGAGAGCTGAACTGAAAATAAAAATATAGAATCTATAACGACCCAATATTTTTCAATGGAAATTCCTTTATTATAAATATGACATAATCATATGGAATCACAACATAATGATCTACTAAATGTTATGTGACCTTTAAAATATGTTTTTCACTTCTGTGAGGTAAATTTTGATTGTCTGATACACACGATTGTGATCAGTAAGTTATTTAGAGTTTGATAATGAAAAATTATTTTTTGGTGAATAGTAACCTACCATTCTGAATAGTAACATACACTTATGAATAGTGATATACCCTAATGAATAGTAAAATTGCCTCAGATATTATATAAATAACATTCAAGTTAAAGTTCGACAATTCTATGTTTTGGAATAAGTAAATAAATGTTTTAAAAACATTTTTTAAGAATAAATTACAAATTTAATTAACAATTAAATTAATCATATTCAAGGAATTATTTTTGAAAAATGGACTTCATTTTTGGATTCTACATATAGAAAATGATTTTTTCGTGATTTTTTGGAAATTTTCTAAAAACATGACTTTTTTATGAATAGTAAAATATATTAATTTACAATAAATGTTAAAACCATAAATTATGCATCATACTTGAGTCATGGATGATGTAAAAGGCCACTAGTTCGAACTAGATTGAATATATTACTATTCTTGGACTAGGAATCATCACTATTCTTGGTCTTGAGGGAAATTAATAAACTACAGATTTTAAAATTATGACAACCCTCCTCTCCTCCACTATAAAACACCCCATCACTACATCTTCTCTTCACTCCTCTATGCCTTGATGCTTCAAAATATTCAACCAAAATACCCTTACCTAGTCACTCCCAACATCCATTAAGCTATTGTTATTTCCACATGACCAAAATAAATTCCCTTAAGGAGGTTTTCATAGAGGTTCTTTCAAGAGGTTAAACACCATTTTTTTCATTTAGTTCCATTTCAATTTATCTTCATTTGTTATCATCTCCCCACCTCCTCTGTCCAAATGAATATTATAAATCAGGATCATCTATATAATAGAATTATGTCATGGGAATGGAAGAACCATCATCAATGTTCTTACTCTCTCCTTTTTATTTTATAAATGAAATCAATGTCCATGAGGTTCCAATTTAAAACCTTCTTTGAAAATGATGTTTTGTTCTTTAATTTTTCCTTCATTACTAGTCATGAAACCATTTTTATATTTGAACCAGACTCTAATATATTTATTTTAACCTAATTAAAATAAAATAACCTTTATATGTACATATTATTTATTTTTATGACAATTCTATTTCATAATAATCTAAATACCGCAAAATAATCGAAGTGGTTGGAATCTAATGATTCATCCTCATTCCATGTATCAAAATGATAGAAATGTCCATTAAAAATTATGTATGTTCATAAATAATATTTAATTTCAATTATGGATATTTACAACCATTCCACGTGAACTCCATTACTTAGAAACAAGTGATCCAATTATGAATATATAGAAAACAAACACTCTGGAATGACAGAATTTGATAATATAACATATCAATATGGACAAAAAAGAAATAAGAAGAATTATGATATACTAAATAAATTTCTAATAGGTTATTAATGTAGTTATTATTGAGTATAATTTCATATTCATGGACCTTAAGTTCAAGTGGGGAACACCTTCAGACTTAAGGTAAGGGTTTTCTCACTTGAACACCCATTTTCATTCATCTTACTTTTATTGTATAATTGCCTTAATAAAAATCTTGTATATTATTATGTAATCCTCATAAAATATGTGTGAGTGTTCTATATATTTTTACCAACCATAACCCTTCCATATTTTATCGATGGTTACATGTTTGAAATGGAACTTTCCAAATTGTTTCCAAATTACAATCCAGATTCAAGGGAATTTCCCAAATTATTGCCTATTTTCAAGGGCACTCTATAATCTGTTTTTTGGAAATATTTACATGTATAATATAAATAGTTTTTTTTTGAAAATAATACCATACTTAACTTCTGGTTTTATAAAATAATTTTTCCAAATGAACTATTTTTTTCAAAATAAAAGAGTATTTATCCCAAGAATTTCTTAATGATTTTATATGAGTTTTTCATCTGATTCAACACTATAGATGATTATTATGTATTATTGGGTTTATTAATTTATTATGTCATATACCATATTTTATTTATTTTTTTGAAAAAATTACTTTTATATGATATATCCAAAAACCATTCACCGTATTACTCAGAATGGTTAGTTTTTTATGTTTAATTATTGAGTAAAGTTAGTTAAATTTAATATAATATTTTCAATATGATTGTATATGTTTTTTATGGATATCCCTTCTCATATGCGAAATAAATTAGATTTATTATGTGATGGGTGGGGCCCTCTATATCCACTCGATGCATTGGTTGTTCTCATGAGACAAATAGACATGGAATTTGCGAAGGCCTTTCCCATCATGATATATGGTTTTGGCCGAGGCCTTAATCATTTTTAGACGTCTAAGCTGAGGCCTAGACAAAAATGTTTCACAATGTCCAGAATATGCACTTCCCTCATTATAAGGCCAATAATTCAATTTTCATGTTGTTAATCATCTAGTAGAATACCCATTATTTTGTTTTATTTTGGTATTATTTACTCATCTCCTATACCTTCCATAACGTGTCCATGTTTATTATTTACAAATGCATGTTTTTTCAATTTTCCAACTTGCCTATTGTTTATGTTTATTTTATCTTCCACTGTATTTCTTACTCCTATTGAGCATTTAATCTCACTTGATTCTAATGTTTCATTTTCCATGGATATTAAGAAGTTAGTTATGAGTGACTTTCTGGCATAATCTAAGAGGCTTTGACGATTCTAAGGGAATAAAGTAGTGTTGTATTTCCCTTTATGATGTAATTTTAAACTTATATATGCGTCTTTTTCCAAAATATACTAAAATACTTGGTCCTTCGGGATGCATATTAATTTTTTATATGCTAATGTAATAAAATAAGGCACTAGGTTTGGAAAACTGGGGTCGAGTCCTTACAATTGGTATCAATAAAATTTTAGTAGAAAAATTGGAAACTATATATTGAAAATGTTGATTATGGAACAAATCCCTAAGATAGTCTTTGGGGATAGAAATACATGAAAATTATAGTATTTTGGAAAGGAATAAATTATGTGGATATTTCAAACAAATACATCCCTATCTGGATACAAACAAGTAGAGGTGGCTCTGGCCCAGATTTACCTAGAAGTGAAAACTCCCACAAGGAGATTCCGACATGACCCGGGGTATCCTAGGACACGAAAACAGGAATTGATGCACTCTTGGTATTGACACTTCGGGGGGATATGCTTAGTTTAATTCAAATTTTATTTACAAGCCATTATGAATGATTTAAATCTAAATTTTTCCTCAAAAAAACCATTTTTGTGATTATTGGATTAGCCATGCGTATGACCTCAATTTATTATAAGTGTTTTGTTATGTTAAGAATATACATTAGGATTCATAATAATTTCTAGGGTATTCCATCATCTATAAAAGGCGCCTAGTGTATGAAATGGAAACTACATGAACACGCATATCCCATGTAGGGATTCCCCTCCGACACAAGATAATGATGTTGGCTCTGGTCCTAAGACTAGTGCCGTGTAGGTTATAACTATACTAGGAAAACTTACTCACATTATGAACCATAACCATACCCATATAGAGCATCTAGATCCTCCACATGGTGGAGCATTGTTAGATCACATTAGAGACAAAATCCTTCATCTTTAAATTGGACTACAAACCCATGTGTTGCTGAATATTGGATAAGTTCCCTAAAGAAAATATTTATCTCTTTGGGATGTAACGAAAGAGATAATGATGTCATGGAAGTTCATCATCTATCAGGAGATGTGGATCAATGGTGGTTGTTAATCCAAAACACAAAGGAGGAGGAAGAGATAGAAGTGATGTAATGGAGGGACATTAAAGAAAATCTTCCTAGAGAAATACGTTCCTTGTGAATAAAGTGAATATATGGAAAGGCAATGTCTGAATTCAAAGAAAAAATAAGATGATAATGTTCCACATTATGAAGCAAAATTCACAAGGTTATCAAGACTGGCTATGGACTACATTAAAAATATGTGTATCAGGATGGATCAATTATTTGATGGACTAAAGCCATTCCTCTGGCGGGCTCTGGTCTCCCAGATTTTCATATCATATGAAGATATAGTTTCATGTGTTATCAAGATGGAAAATGAAATTTTCAAGTATTTTGACTTTAAGGGATTGTGATAGAAGAAGAGGGCTTCTGAAAACTATGGAAAAATAAATAAGAAAACAAGAAAGAATGGAAGAGTTAAATTTCCACTGTATGATAACTGTGGAAGGAAACACCCTGGTGCAATCATAAAGGGAAAAAGAGTATGCTACAAATGTTGATTGAAATGGCATCTTGCTGGTGATTTTAAGGGGGAAGAAATAAGATATTAATGTTAAATAATATAATTTTCGGGAGTAGGAAAACTATGATAATGATTGTCCACTGCATAAAGGAAACATGATCTATAAAAGGAAAAGTGAGAAGTGACAAGCTTATGCGATAAGCACCACAGATATTAAAGTTTCTAATAAAGTGGTGGTTTGTACCTTAATTGTTTCCTCAGAATTAGTCAATGCTTTATTTGATTCTAGATCATCACATTCTTTTATGTCTTCCAAGTTTTCCAAGAAAATTAAATATTTCCAATTTGTCTTATTAAGGTAGTTTTAGTAAAATATCTTAAGGGAAATATAATTGCAATAATTTTCTTTGATTCAATTACCATAATGTCATATAAATGTGCATTCTATACTGATCTTATTTACATATCCAAGATTGAATTTGATATAATCCTTGGTATGGAATGGATTTCTGATCATGATGCGGAAATGTATTATAAGAAGGAGGATATAATTTTTAATGATGATAAGAAATTTCATATATTTAGAGAAGAAAAATCATCATCTGGTTCCCATTTTGATCCACCCCCAATAGCTCTACAAAATTCAATTATTTGGGAGGGAGTGAGTGAAATAACTATGGGTTAGGAAAGGAATGTACAGATAGAAGATGTACCTATTGTTCAAGAATATGTTGATGTGTTTCTAGTGGATTTACCTGGAAATCCTCCAAAGTGGGAAATTGAGTTTTCAACTGACTTAATTCTGGGTTCAAAAGAAAATTAAAGCTGTAAATGATGGGAATATGACTTACTTCATATATGAATGTGGAAATTTGAAATTCAGAAAGAAGATTTGTGTTCCCTATATTCCGGAATTAAAGGGGGAAATATTGGATGACTCTCTTAGATCTAATTCCCCTATAAAATCTGGTAGAACAATGATGTATAGATATCCAGAGGAACATTTTTTGGTGGGAAAACATTGAGAGGTATATTGCTGATTATGTGTCAAGATGTTTGGTTTTTCAATATGTGAAGGCCGGAAGACAACTTCCCTGAGGAGTCAAGCAAACCCATACTATACCTATGTGTAAATGGGAAGATATTACGATGTATCGTTTCATGGGGTGACCAAAAACTCCACGAAATGTTGATACGATATGGGTCATCTTTGATCTTCTTACGAAATAAACACATTTTCTTACAATAAGAGAAGATTTTCCACTCAAACAATTAGAAAATATATATATTAATGAAGTTGTAAGAATTCATGGTATACCCTCATGAATTATTTCAGACCACGATCCCCATTTTTCATCTTAATTATGGAGAAGTCTTCATAAGGCCCTATATACTGATCACTATTGAGAACTTCCTAAAACCCAAAAATTGATGGACAATAAAAATAGACTATTGATACTTTGGGAGACATGTTGAGACCTTCTTCCCTTGAATTTCAAGGTACATGTGATCATTATTTACCTCTCCTATATTTTACTATAACAATATCTTCCATTCAAGTATTCAGATGACACCTTATGAAGCGTTATATGGATAGAGATGTCGTACACCAACTTTATTGGATGATGTCGGTGATAGAAAGCTCATAGGCCGAAAACTTTTTAAGGAAACAACAGAAATGGTGAAGATTATCCAAACCCATATCAAAATATCTCAAATTAGAAAGAAGAGATATGTTGATAACAAAAAGAGGAATTTGGAATTTCAAGAAGGAGACCATGTTTTCGTAAAGGTATCTCCATGGAAGGGTATTATAAGATTCAGTAAGAAGAGAAAATTAAGTCCCAGGTACATCAGAACATTTGAAATTCTATACTGAATTTTATTTGAAGATTACCTTTTGGAAATGATTCCAAGTATTTCCATATTTCCCAATGTGTTACACATGTCAATGTCAATCAAATAGATGGCTGACCCAACACATGTACTCACCAATGAAGAAATAAAACTTGAGCCTGATCTGCCTTATTGTGAAGATCTTATTTAGATTATTGATACCAAAGAATTAGTATTGAGAAATCGAATGAATCGCCTAGTAATGGTTTTTTTGAGGAACCATAAGATGGAAGAGGCAACATGGGTGCCTTAGGATCTTACGTTTAAGACATACCCGAATACTTTTAGGTTACATTTTGTTAAATTCGAGGACATAATTTTTGTAAGGATGAGAGAATGTAATGACCCAATATTTTTCGATAGAATTTACTTTCTTATAAATATGCTATAATCACATGAAATCACAACATAAAGAACTTCTAAGTTCCATGTGACATTTAAAGAGAAGTTTGTCACTTCTGTGACGTGAATTTTGTAAATCTGTCACACACGGTTGCAATCTGTATGTTATTTGGAGTCTGATAAGAAAAACTTAATTTTTGGTGAATAGTAACCTTCCATTATAAATAGTAACATACCCTTATAAACAGTGATATAACATATTGAATAGTAACCATACATATGGTAGTATATTAATAATATTCAAGTGGAAGTAGGATATACATATGTTTTGGAATAAGTAAATACATATTTTAAATCTTTTTTTCAGAATGAATTATGATTTTAATTAAATTTGGAATTAATAATATATAGAAATTTATTTTTGAAAAATGTAAATCTATTTTTTATTCAACAAGTCGAAAAATGGTTTTGGTAAATTTTTTGGATTTTTCAAAAAAACTTGAATTTTTTATGAATAGTAAAATACGATAAATCACAATAAATGTTAAAACATGAAATTACGCATCATGATTGAGTCACAGATGACGTAAAAGGCCATTTTTTTGATGACAAATGAACTTATTACAATTATTGGTCTTGGAATCATCAATATTTTTGGTCCTGAGTGAAATTAACAAACTAATGATTAAAACATTACGAAAACCCTCATCTCCCCCACTATAAAAACTCCCATCACTCTTTCTTATCTTCACTCCTCTAATACTTAAAGATCCTCAATATTCTAACCAAATACACTTCCCTAGTCACTACCCATTTCTTGGAAGCTCTTGGTATTGCCAAAATACTAAAATCTCTTCCCTTAAAGAGGTTCTCAAAAAGGTTATTTCAAGAGGTAAAACACCATTCTTTTCTATTTAGTTTTATTTCAATTTTTCTTCTATTATTATCATCTCACAAAATCCTATATCCAAATGACCATAATATTTACAATATATTTTATATACTGGAATAATATCATGTGAATAGAAGAACCATCATAAATATTGTTACTCGGTCCGTTTTATTTTATAAAAGAAATAAACGTCCATGAGGTTCCAATTTATAACCTTCATGGTCGATGATGTTTTGTTCCTCAATTTCACCTTCATTATGGGACATGAAACAATTTTGATGGTTAAAACAGAATTTAACATATGTATTATAACATAATTAATTTTCAGGACCCAGTATATGTACATTTTATTAATTTTTAATGCAAAACTGTTCCATAATAATCAAAATACCACAAAATAATCGAAGTTGTTGTCATCTAATGATTAATCCTCATTCCATGAAAAAAATATAGAAATGACCATTAACAATTATTTATGTTCATAAATAATTTTTAATTTCAATTCTTTAGACTTACAACCATTCCACATGTACTCCATTACATAAAAAGAAGTGAAACGATTATGAAAATCGGTAAAATGAACACCCCGGAACGACGAAATTTGATATTATAACATATCAATATTAACATATATGAACTAAGAAGAATTATGATAAACTAAATAATTATATAATTGGTTTTGAATTATGTTATTAATGTGTATAATTTCATATTCTAGTACCTTAAGTTCAAGAGAGGAACACATTCAGACTTATAGCAAGGGTTTTCTTACACAAATCCCCATTTTCGTTCGGGTTATATTTACTGTCTAAATAACTCAATGAAATTATTTTATATTATTATGTAATCCCCATAAAATCTATGTGAGTGTTCTATATATGTTTACCAACTAGAACCCTCTTAATTTTATGGATAGTTACACATTTTAAAAATAACTTTCTAATTTGTTTTCAAAATACAAGCCCCATTCAAGGGAATTTCTCAAATTCTTTCCTATTTTCAAGGGCAATCTATAATCTGTTTTTGGATACCATTATATTTATAAAATCACTAATTTTTTAATGAAAATATAATCTTACTTCACTTTTGGGATTATAAAACAATTTTTTCAAAATAACTCTTCCTTTCAAAATAAAAGAGTATTTATCTCAAGAATTGTTTAATGATTTTATAAGAGTATTTTCGTCTGATTCTACACTCCTTCTGGTTATTATTTTTTATTGTGTTTAATCAATTATGATGTCATCTACCATATTTTATTTAATATTTTAGGAATAATTTTATTGTGGATGATCTATCCTAAAACAAATCACCATACTAATTGGAATGGTTAGTGTTTTATGTTTAATTATTGGGGAAAGTTATTTTTATTTTATATGATAGTTTTAATATGAATTTATATGTTGTTTATGTTTATCCACTCAATTATGATGAACTCATTGGACTTATTATGTGAATTATGGTGCATTCTATTGACCCCGGATGCATCGTTAGGTCTCATGAGACAAATAGACGTGGAATTGGCCAAGGCCTTTCCCAAATTGATATATTGTTTTGGATGAGGCCTTAATCATTTTTAGAAGTCTTGGTATAGTCCATGAAAAAATGTTTTAGAACTTTTGACATATGCACATCCCTCATTATAAAGCTAGTAATTGAATGTTCATGGGGTTATTCGACTAGCATAATACCCATGATTATGTTTTATTACGGAATTATTTACTTAGCTCATATTCCTACCATAATGTGTTCAAGTTTATTATTTATAAAGGTGCGTGTTTTCAATTATTCACCTTGCCTAATGTTTTTTATTTATGTTATCATATTCTTTATTTATTACTCTTACAGAGCATTTGACCTCAATCCTTTATTATGTTTCATTTTCACAGGATATGAAAATGTTAATTATGATAGACTTTTAGTCTTAATCTAGGATTCATGGTTGTTTCTAATGGAATAAATTAGTGTTGTATTACCCTTAATGATGTAATGTTAAACTTATATATGTATCTTGATTCCAAATGATACTAAAGTAATTTTTCCTTAGGAATACAAATTCCTAATTTATTTTCAAATGATATAAAATAAGCCACCAGCTTCGGGCTACTGGGGTTGGGTCCTTATAGAATCCTATAAAATTTATTTCTGAAAACAATTTTTATTTATTTTCATCCATTTAACCCTCTACCTCTAAAGTATATACATTTTATAGAGTATTAATCATGATAATTTAATTATATATTTTTATACTTATTTTGGGATATTTTATTATAGGTATTAACCAATCCAATCTTGCTATCATGTTATGTGATACCAATTGGAGATGATACAAAACCCATTTTCTTTCCCTCTATTTTTTCATGATATGTTGTATGATTGACATCATATGGATAAAATACATATAGTATGTCATTATATTGAGATGAGAGGGTATTTCTTAACTCTAAAAATCATTAGGAAAATCATTATATTTCATTATATAATAATTTTACACATGGTTTTATATGCAGTTATCTATTCTCACAAATTTAGGTATGGAAATGATTGTGGCCTTCGATGTTCACATCTTTGTATGTGGGTATGGTTTTATATAGCTATGATAAAAAATTTATGTGTAAATATTATTTTATTTATATATGTTAACAATGTCAGTATTTACTATTATTATGATTGTTGAACAATTAGATGTCATACCACATGCTTATGTTATATTCCATGACTCATGATTAATGTCTTATGTTTCTATAGTTTTAAGCTATTATATATGATTTTCTTTTATTTTTATTGTATATAATCTTAAATAATGTTATACAAGAAACCATTTCTATTCCATGATTATTTTAATAATATATTTCTTCCATAATAATTTTTTCTCTTGTGATTGTGATCCAATCCCTTCTATGACTCACTGCATTTTTGTCCCTTGTTAAGCATTTTAGCCCACTTGTTTTTATTTTCCCATTTTTTTAGAGAATATTATATACTGTAATATAATTATAAGTAATGATTATGTATATATTTTTAGACTTATGTTGATATAATTATGTATAATAATACATTTATGTAGCTAATATCCAAATAAACAAAATCTTTTGATTCTTGGATTTAATGAATGTATTAGAAGAAAAGATTAAAATAAAAAATTGTTATAAAAAATGTGTATTTTGATTGGTTAATCATATTTGGTAAGATTTAAAATTCATAAAGTACATTTTTTATTATAATAGATATATGTGTGAGTGTAAGAGGTCTCAATGTACCTGGAGGTCTATGTTTTTAAGGAGGTTGAGGAGTCATCAATTTTATGGGTTGATTTTCATTAGCTATTTTGAGCAGAGTTTATTTGTTTAAGGACCAAATATGTAAATTGGACAGAGTATTTTTATTTTTAGCAGGGTTTCAATAGTGTATGATATCTCAATATTGAATTGAATGAAATTATATATTTTAAACATCATATTTTCCACAAGGAGGAGGCTAAGGAAAATTGTTTTAAAAAGGTTTTGTGTCTTATTATTGAAGATCATGTTACCCCATTTATGATAACTAGGTATTTTGTGGAAGTATATAAGGATGTTTTTATTAGTAGGATATATTAATTTCATGTGTCATATGAATATGGGAGTTATCAAAATTTTATGAGAATAGATTTATTTTATGAGAGATCTCAGATATCATATATCGGGGAATTCGAGGTTCCAACATGAAGGGAGTCGATATTAATAATATTAATTATGTGTATTTAGGGATGATGATACTAATGAATATACCAAGAATGTTAAAACAAAATTAATTATTTAAATAAATCAACATTATAAATTATGAATATTCTTTTTATGGTTTCATAATCGTCTCAATTTATAATTTAAATTTATTTCAATTTTCAATTGAAAATCTAATGTTTAATTTAACTAAATTGTTCCCCATATGTTATTTGGTTCTACTAAAAATATAAATTTCTAAATTTTAGGATTCAAATTTTATATAAGGGACTTGATTTTTTTCATTAATAATAAATATTTATTTATGTGTTTCTTTTTAAATAAAATTTCAACAAATTTGGATTGTTGGTGGAATAGTGTAAAACATCATTTTTATTTTAATTATAATTTAATTTCAAGAATTTAACAAGTTTATTTAGATTTTGGGATGGTTTTAAAGTGAAATTAATTATATTGGACTAAATATAATCTAATTAATTCTATAATAACCATATACATACATTATTTTTTATAAACTATTTTTATGCATAAAAAGAAATTTTTAAAAATCATTTCTTCATTGCTATTTTCTTATTTATATGAAATTTAAATAATTATGCACATTAAAACTTTATTGTCACGACCCGTCCTCAGGTCCCGTGTTGTGACTACCCCAAGCTCGCCTTCTATAGGCCAGGGGCTGGCGACTAGCACCAAAGGCATAAATCCCAATAAAATGGTAAGGCATTGCCTTTATATAAGTAAAGAAACACAATAGAGTACGCTAGCTATAGTAGAGACTAAGTAAACTGAGTACAAAGTAATTCCTGAAAAGTAAATGGGTAAGAATACAAACCCAACTGAAAGTACAGTACAACTGAAAAGAAAGTACAACAACAGTAATGTAAATCAGCAACCACTGAGTCATCCTCTGACTATCCCACCTGAATGGTGGGTACAGATGGCCTCCTCAGCTCCTCAGGTCCGGCTGTCTACTCCATGTACGTCCCGTCTGATAGTCCACCTATGGGTACCATCCCACTCCACAAGCCTCTACCACGATCAGCGCTCTCCGTCATCTGCAACCAACAAAACGTAGTGCGGGTAAGGCCCGTGTAGGGGTGAGTATACGATACTCAGTAGGGACCCCGATACCCTCGAAGGTCTCCCAGAATCCACAAAAGATAAACCACAAAGAAAGGATAAAAACAAGAAGTATCAACCAACTCTACTTAGGTATATGCCCATACATATACCTAAGTCATCATTTCTAGTTCGGCTCCAATTCATGAGCCCAAGTACAACCCAGTCCACACAGGAAAGCACAATCTAGTCCACATAGGAAAGCACAATCCAGTCCACACAAGAATGCACAACCCAATACACACATGAAATAAAGTCAATCACATCGATGATAATGACAGAAAGTCAAGACTCAGCTCACACATGTATACTACTCACGAAGAGGGTGGAGATGATAGATATAGCCTCTGAATCATCTCCCCTGCCGAACCCATGTAGGATCCAAGTATAGAAGTCGCCATTGTCGAACCCATGTAGGACCCTAGTACAGTAACCATCCCTTCCAAAACCACGTAGGATCCATGTACAGTCGTCCTCGTTACCAAAACCACATAGGATCCAAGTACAGTCGTCATCGTCGTTGCAGTCGCTGCCAGCTCTAGGGTTCCCGCACACAGCATGCTCGATTCCGGGAAGGTCCGCTCCTCTATCCAAGAGGTTTGATACATCAATTTTCACGAAGTAAAGAGTTGATGTATAAAAATGTTCTGTCCTATCAATAAGAACTCAACGCGACAGACGGCGCGTCAATCGGATGCCCGGTCTGAGAGGTATTGGCTTTTCCGTCCCAGGGCCCAGTAGGTTTTTAAGCTAAAATCAACCCGACCATACTCCAGCTATGTCTAAACCTCAAGTGGAGTAATCCAAAAGAACCATATCACTATGAGAAATCCAACGTGATTGACGACATGTCATTCGGACGTCCAGCTGTTAAGTTATAAGCGTTTCCGCTCCAAGGGCCCTGTTGGTTTTGGGTTCGAACCAATCCCGATTTACCCAAACTTCGCCAAAACCTCGTGTGTAATATAGAGAAACGACCGTCTCAAAAAAAGGATCCCAACACAACTGATGGTGCATCGATCAGAAGTTTTTAGCCCATGATATGGCCGTTTGAACGAACCTGATATGAAAATAGGGGGTCTGGGCTCGGGCCGACCTGGCCCAATACCCCCTGGGTTGGCCCGAACCGGGGCGACCCGACCCGGGTCCGGGTCCGGCCTGATTGGGCGCGACCCAGCCCGGCTGGCACGGCACGGCCTGGCTGGCGCGGCACGGCCCGACTGGCGTGGCTTGGCCTGCGGTCCGGCTCGGAAGCCGACCGCGGCTCGGCTCATGGCCGAGCTGGGTGTGAAGGGGTCGTGACCCCCTTTTCTTCGGAAACGAAGGCCCTCTTTCGGTGGGGTCCGCCCTAGGAAAATCCAAGGGGTTATGCCCCCCAGTTTATTCGGAGATGGCCGGCCATTATGGCTGGCCTGTGTGAGCCGCCATGGGACCCGCAAGGGTCCCACCTCCTAGAGTGCCGATGGACGGACGAGCTCGGCCGCCCCTGCTGGTGACCACCATGGCCTTAGACTGCGGCTCCCGTCCGACCGGCGCAGCGTGATGGTGTTGCGCCCCTCCACCACGGCCCGATCCAGCTACTGCCTCCCTCTGGTTCTTCGGCGCGGCGCGGCGGCTCCGCGCACCACCGCCATGGCCTGCCCCGTCCGCGGTTCCTTTGGCCTCACTGGCGCAGCGTGACGGCACTACGCCCCACCGCCGCGGCCTGCTCCGGTCGTGGTTCCCTTCATTCCCGCGCGGTGCGACAACACTGCGCCGCCTTCGCCTCATATGTCATTGATGATAAACAATAAAACAGGTTGGTGAAATCGGCGGTGTTAGTGCGGTCCAATCTCCTCCCGTTATGCTAGTAACATTTAGCCAAATTAATCAAAGAAGAACGTTAAATTGAACTTGAACGAAGATAACCCCTACCTCGATAAAAGATGTCGTTTTCCGGCGATGCGGAAGATGGCGTCGCGGGGTGAGGTTTCGAAGACGGCATTGGCGTGCGTCCAAGGAGGGGATTACATCTCACACTAGCTATATAGAGAAGAATATATGGCATGTCGTCTCTCCTTATGGTGACAACATTCTTCGTCGAAGGGTGACGTTCTTCGCTGGAGGATGAAGTTCTTCCATGAGAGAATAGAGCTCTCTTCCAATGTCTTCAATCAACAAGCTAACCCCAAAATAAAATAAGTCTCACCCTATTTTATTAATTAATGCCATGAATTTAAATTTTAAAATTCAATCACATAACTCTCTTAATTGATTAAGTGTGTTGGCATGATTTAATGTGGGGAAGGTGGGGAGAGGAGAAGTCACCCACTTAATTAAAAGGGGGTTTAACAAGTTTAAAGGGGGAGAGTTAAGGGGTTAGGGAATGTGAAGAGTTGGTGCTCGTGTGGGCCCCACCTCACCTTTATCCTCTCAAGGGTAGTTAGTAACTAGTGGGTCCCACCCCAACTCCCACACCTAGGATATAACCACTTTGAAAAAAAAATAAAATTCTAACACAATTTGGTTTTACTTTTCATTTAATCCACATTTTTTTATCAACTCCTCCCGAGTAGACACATCTTTGGTAAAGGTCCTCTTAATCAATTACCGACACTATGGTTCCATCGGGGCCCGCAAATTTCAATTCTGAGCACCAGTTCAAAAGATAGAAAAACCCGTTCGTTCGTTCACTGAACGTACCTGAGCTAAACTTCGGAAATTGATTCCGGGCACACCGTGCCTCAGAATCAGGTGCCGTTAAAAACTACGTACTTATAAAATCCCAAAGAATTTATGAAAAAATTTTCCTTGAAATTTATGGGTCTTTAAATTGCTCCATTCTAAGGGCTTTATGTCCCCATAAAGCTACATCGCAAACTAGAGAAACAAATGAGGGTACTGTGCACGCATCTAAGCCTCCCCGCTCCCATGTGCTCTCCTAGAGGATCCCGTGCTCTCACCTAATGCGCACTAGAGGAATAGACCGTCCACATAGGACCCGCTCCTATCGATCCTCGATCTCCACTAGGACCTCCAAAAATGTCGCACTGTCATCGATGTCCACCTCTCCATGATCAATGATATGCGTCGGGTCGTGCACGTATCTCCTCAGCTGATATACGTGGAAGACGTCATGCACTCGGGGCAACTGAGGTGGAAGAGACAAGCGATAAGCCACCTCAACTATCCTTGTAAGAACCTGGAATGGTCTGATGACGCGCGGAGATAACTTGCTGCCCCGATGGTATCTCTGTAATCCAGGTCGAGGTGAGACCTGAAAGAAAACGTAGTCACCATCCTCAAACTCTAGTGGTCTCCGACTCCTATCAGCATTGGATTTCTGTCAGCTCTGTGCAGTCCTCATCTGATCCTGGATGATCTACACCTACTCTGTCGTAGCCTGGACCATCTCTGGTGCTACAAGTACTAACTCCCTAGGGTCTGTCCAGCACAGAGGTGATCTGCAAGGTCGGCCACACAATGCATAATATGGTGCCATCCCAATAGTGGAGTGGTACCTGTTTTTGTACGGAAACTCCACCAAGGGTAGATGATCCTCTCATGTACTACCAAATTCATGGACACATGCACAAAACATGTCATCAAGTGTCTGAATGGTCCTCTCCGTCTGGCCATCCGTCTGAGGGTGAAATGCGGTGCTCAGGCGAAGATGTGTCTCTAATACCTCCCGCAACCCCTTCCAAAGCCTAGAAGTAAAGCGAGCATCTTGATCAGAGACGATAGACGATGGTACACCATGAAGTAATATAATCTCCTGAACATAGAGGCGTCCGAAGCTCCCCACTGAGGCCTGCTCTCTGATAGGTAATAAGTGGGATGACTTGGAGAGTTGGTCGACAATCACACAGATGGATTCGTGTCCTCTAGAAGTATGTGGATGTTCCGTCATGAAATCCATATATATCCCAACCCACTTCCACTCTGGGACCTATAAGAATTGTACCAAGGCTTCTGGTACCTGGTGCTCTGCCTTCACCTGCTAGCAGGTGAGGCATCATGAAACGAACTCTGCCACAACCTTTTTCATACCCAGCCACCAGTGCTATCTTCTGAGGTTCGGGTACATCTTTGCTACTCCAGGATGTACCGCTAGAGGGGATGTGTGAAACTCCATTAGCTCCTTCTCCCTTAATGCAGCTGGTACCATGGTACGTCCCATGAAAAGGATGATGTGCTCTCCTCCTACAGAAAATCCACCATGTACCTGTCCTGAGAATATCTGTGCATGTCGCATCTCACAGTCAACGTCCCCACGTTGTGCCTCTCTGAACCAATGAAGTAGTTGAGGATTAACTGTGAGCGACAGTAGAAAGGCTGCTCCATCTCTATCCATAAAGGATATCTACAACGCGGATAGCTTCTCTGTTGCCTCTCCACATATCTGAATACATGATCTCCTACTGAGAGAATCAACTACTACATTTCCCTTCCAAGGATTATAGACTTTCTCAAAGTCATAGTCCTGGAGGAACTCGAGCCATTTCCGCTCTTTGAGGTTCAGGTCCTTCTGCGAGAAGATGTACCCAAGACTCTGGTGGTCAGAGTAGACTGTAATGTGCTCTCCCATCAGATAGTTCCTCCACATCTTTAAGGATAAGAACACTGCTGCTAACTCCAGGTCATGGGTAGCGTAGTTCTGCTTGTGCTGCCTCAAATGTCGTGAACAGTAGGCGATCACTGCCCGCTCCTGCATCAGGACACACCTGAGTCTGGTCCCTGATGCATCGCGGTAAATTATGTAACCTACTCCCTCCTCCGATAGCCTCAAGATGGGTGCACTGCTCAATCTCTGTCTCTACTTCTGAAAGCTCGGCTGACATCTATCTGTCCACATGAAGGGTTTCCCCTTCTTCATAAAAGCTGAAAGTGGTGCTACAACTCTAGAGAAGTCTGGATGAAATATCTTATAGTATCTAGCCAGACCTAGGAAACTCCGCACCTCCGTCATGCTCCTGGGTGGCTCCAAAGCTAGCACTGCCTCGATCTTCACAGGATCCACCCCAACTCCAGCCTTAGAGATGAATTTCCCCAAGGAGTGGACCTCTTGAATCCAGAACTGACACTTCGAGAGCTTATCATAAAGCTGGTGCTCTCGGAGTGTGTCCAGTACAACCCGCAAGTGGTAGGCGTGCTCCTCCTCAGTAGTCGAGTAAATCAATATGCCGTCGATGAAGAATACGACAAATCGATTGAGGTAATGCTATAAAATCATGTTCATGAAACTCATTAACACTTCTGGAGTATTGGTTACACTGAAAGGAATAACCAAGAGCTCATAGTGGACAAACTGACACCTGAAGGCTCTCTTCTGCACATCCTCGTCTCGAACTCTGAGCTGATGATAGCCTGACCTGAGGTTTATCTTCAAGAACCGGCGTGATCCCTTGAGCTGATCGAAGAGATCATCTATCCTCGGAAGTGGAGACTTGTTCTTCATAGTAACCTAGTTCAGGAGACGATAGTCGACACACAGTCGCAAGCTCCCATCCGCCTTCATGGCGAACAAAATCGGGGAAGCCCATGTTGAAACACTGGGTCAGATGAATCCCTTTCCCTACAAGTCCTCCAGCTATACTCGTAGCTCTCGAAGCTCAAAGAGAGCCATCTGATATGCTGGTGTAGATATCGAGGTTGTCGTGGGGTACAGGTCAATATAGAAGTCTACCTCTCTGTAAAGAGGTAGTCCTGGAACGTCATCTGGAAAAACGTCCACATACTAATCCACCACAGCAGGAGAACTCGGACTCCTCAAATCAACTACTCCTAGGATGAAAGTAGCCAACTGATGAGTGATCGGCTATCCTCTCCTCTGTGTGAGTCCATCCTGCACTACATAGGATCCCTTCTCACCGGTGAAGGTGAACCTTCTCCCATCGGTGTGGACACACCACACCTTGCGCCTAATACAGTCGATCTGAGCATAGACCGTAGATAACCAATCCATGCCCAAGATGAAGTCTTAAGGCCTCGACGCCGCTACAAAAAGATCCCAGCCGAAGATCTCACCTCCTAGAGTAAGCTCACACTACCGGAACTAGTGCGTAATCTTCGAGTCTTCTCCCGTAGGGGTCTCTAGCTGTAAAGATTGAGCCAAACGCTCTGTAGAAATCTCTGAGCTCCGAACAAGGGAAGCGGCAATGAAATAATGACTCACTCATGTGTGTATACGAACTGCATCAATGGTGGATTAGACACAGATAGTACCTCGAATCATCTCAGCTGTGCTGTAGTCGTAGGTCTCCACTTCTTGAAGCTGAGCCTGCCTCGGTCCGCCAGCTCCCTGTGGTCGGGGTGGACCTCCTGGTGGTGGTGGTGGTAGAGCCCCAAAGTGTCGTCCACCACCTGCTGCTCAGCCATCTCCTCTACCCCGTCTACCTTCTCCCTGCGGACCACCACGGTCGACCCTAGGCCTCTTCTTGGGGGTCCTTCAACCGTCTGTTGCTCCTATGCATGACTGGTCGGGCAGTCACACGCCATGTGGCCCTACCTGCCGCATGCATAGAACTGCATGCATCTCATATGACTGGCTCTAATGCATGTTCCCCACACCTCCGAACTAGTATCCTAAGGTCACCCACCTGATGGTCTGGTCCTCTTGGACCTCTGCGACATCTGTCTACTACCAGCTGCAGAATTCTCCATTGCGTGTCGCCCTGTGGTAGGCCTCGTCGCTGGTGTAGGCTCAGCAAAAAATCTCTCATCAAGAAGGGCTCGCTCCATTACTCTTTCCTGCATCGAAATACAGAGGGAGATCATCGATGCCCTGATCTCATGCCTCAGTCCCTGATCGAAAGTCCGGGTCTGGAAGAATGGGTCTCGTACCATGTCCGTGGAGTAGCGTGGGAGATCAGTAAATCTCACCGAGTACTGGGCTACTATCATGCTGTCCTGCCGCAGCTGTACTAACTTTTGGATGCGCACCGCAAGGAGGGTGGCTGGAACGAACTCTGAGCGTAAGAGGCACTTGAAGTCCGTCCAAAGTAGAGATGCCTCGTCGTGCACCTGAAGCATCAGGCTCCACCATCTACCTGATGCTACGTGCAGGAGAATCAACTCAAGAATCACCATGAGGTCAGATGGTGTCCCTACTAATCTGAAGACTCGAACAACATCCTCCAGCTAATCCTCGGCTACCTGAGGGTCCGTCTCTCTGTGGAACCTGGGCAGCCTCTGACGCTAAAACTCGTGCAGTGCACTCAGGCGACGTGCACTCTAAGATGTTGGGGCGTGTGGTATCAGTGGCTCGGTGGGTAGAGGTACCGCCGGTGCCTCCGCTGTAATGGGGCCCTGTACCGAGACCTCGTCGCTCGGTGGGCTGCCATCTCGCACAAATCTCGGAACCCTAGCTGGATGCCGTTGTGGGGCAATCTTGGAAAGAAAAAAGTGTGCCATAGTTAATACAGTATACCTGGTGAGCTGACACAAAGTAATCATGAAGAAAAATTTTGAAACACACTTGCAATCAATGTTTTCATGCACTGGGTCAGATGTCGGAAGTCAGGGTCCTGATGTATGGATACGTCGACCACCGCACCAACACTGGACTCCCTAGACTGATAACCACACTCAATACTCTAAACATTTTTTCTTCACATATAAGAAATTATTAGAGTCCTGTGTTCTGCTGTAGAACCGAATCCTCTGATACCAATTTGTCACGACCCGTCCTTGGGGCTCATGCTAGGACTACCGCAAGCCCGCCTTCTATAGGCCAGTCGATGGAGACTAGCACCAAAGGTGTAAATCCCGATAAAATGGGAAGGCATTGACTTTATGTAAGTAAAGAAACAAAACATAGTACGCAAGCTGTAGTAAACACTATGTAAACTGAGTACCAAGTAAATGCTGAAAAGTAAATGGGCCAGAATACAAACCCAACTGAAAAGAAAGTACAACCACAGTAAAGTAAATCAGCAACCGCCGAGTTGTTTTCCGGATATCCCACCTGAAGTGTGGGTACAAATGGTCTCCTCAGCTCCTCGGGTCCGGTCATCCGCTCCGTGTACGTCCTGCCAGATAATCCACTTCCAGGTACCGTCCTGCTCCACTAGCCTCTACCACGATCAGCATTGTCCGTCGTCTGCAAACAACGTAATATAGTGCGGGCAACGCCCGTGCAGGGGTGAGTATACGATACTCAGTAGGGACCCCGAGACCCCCAAAGGTCTCCCAAAATCCACAAAAGATAAACCACAATGGATGGATACAAACACGAAATATCAACCAACTCTACTTAGGTATATGCCCATATATATACCTAAGTCATCATTTCCAGTTCGGCTCCAACTCGCGAGCCCAAGTACAACCCAGTCCACACAAGAAAGCACAACCCTGTCCACATAGGAGAGCACAACCCAGTCCACACATGAAATCACAACCCAGTCCACACAGGAACGAAAGTCAATCACATCGATGATAATGACTAAAAGTCAAGACTCAGCTCACACATGTATACTACTCACGAAGAGGGGTGGAGATGATTGATGTCGCCTCTGAATCATCTCCCCTGTCGAACCCACGTAGGATCCAAGTACCGAAGTCATCACTGCCGAACCCACGTAGGATCCTGGTACAGTAACCATCACTGCCGAACCCACGTAAGATCCATGTATAGTCTTCCTTGCTGCCGAACCCATGTAGGATCCAAGTACAGTCATCATCGTTGTTGCTGTCACAGCCAGCTCTAGGGTTCCCACACACAGCATGCTCGATTCCGGGAGGGTCTGCTCCTCGATCCAAGAGATTCGATACATCAACTGTCACAAAGTTCAGAGTTGATGTATCAAAAAGTTCTGTCTCGTCAATAGGAACTCAACGTGACAGACGACGCATCAATCAGACGTCCCGTTTGAGAGATATTGGCTTTTCCGTCCCAGGGGCCTAGTTGGTTTTTAAGCTAAAACCAACCCAACCGTACTCCAGCTATTTACAATCATCAAGAAGAGTAAGCCAAAAGAACCGTCTCACTAAGAGTAATCCAACACGATTGACATCACATCATTCAGACGTCCGGTCGTGAAGTTATAAGTGTTTCTGCTCCAAGGGCCTGGTTGGTTTCAGTTTCGAACCAACCTGGCCATACCCAAACTTCCTTGAAACCTCGAGAGTAATATACAAAAACGACCACTTAGATCCAAGGATCCCAACGCAATTGACAGTGCATCAATCAGATGTTCGTAGCCCACGATATGGTCATTTGAACGAACCTGATCTGAAAATTGGGGGTTTGGGCCCGTTCCGACCCGGTCCAATACCCCCCGGGTCGGCCCGAACCGGGTCGACCCAAACCGGGTCCTGGTCCGGCCCGCCTGGGTGCGACCTGCGGCCCAGATCGGATGCCGGCTGCAGCTCGGCTTGCGGTCGAGCAGGGTGCGAAGGGTGCACGACCCACTTCGCTTCGAAAACGGCACCCCCCGGTGGGGTCCGCCCTAGGCATGTTCGGGGTGTTATGCCCCCCTGTTTCTTTGGAAACGGCTAGCCATAATGGCCGGACGGTGTGAGCCATCGCGGGACCCATGGGGGTCCTTCCTCTTAGAGCGCCGACGGCTGGCCGAGCCCGGCCGCCCCTGCTGGTGACCGCAGCGGCCTTAGGCCACGGCTCCCGTCCGACCAGCGCGGCGCAACGGCACCGTGCTCCACCGCCGGGGCCCGCCCCGGCCGCGGTTCCTTCAACCTCACCGGAGCGGTGCGACGACGCTACCCAACACCGCTGCGGCCCGCTCCGGCCGTAGTTCACTTCATTCCCGCGCGGTGCGACGACACCACACCGCCTTCACCTCATACGTCATTGTTGATAAACAATAAAACGGCGAGGAGAAATCTGCCATGCTAGTTTGGTCTGATCTCTTCCCATTACATTGGTAACATTTGACCCAATTAATCAATGAAGAACATTAAATTGAACTTGAACAAAGATAACCCCTACCTCGATAAACGATGTCGTTTGCCGACGACACATAATATGGCATCGCGGGCTGAGGTTTTGAAGAAGGAGTTAGCGTACGTCCAAGGTGGGGATGATGTCTCACACTAGCTGCAGAGAGAAGAAGATATGGCACGTCTTCTCTCCTTGTGGTGACGGCGTTCTTCGTCGAAGGGTGACATTCTTCACAGGAGGATGGAGTTCTTCCAAGAGAGAATAGAGCTCTCTTCCAAAGTCTTCACACAACAAGATAACCCCAAAATAAAATAACTCTCACCTTATTTTATTAATTTGTTCCATGAATTTAAATTTTAAAATTCAAACACAAAACTCTCTTATTTTATTAAGTGTGTTTGCATGATTTAATGTGGGGAAGGTGGGGAGAGGAGAAGTCACCCACATAATTACAAGGGGGTTTAACAAGTTTAAAGGGGGAGAGTTAAGGGGTTAGGGAATGTGAAGATTTGGGGCTTGTGTGGGCCCCACATCACCTTAATCATCTCATGGGTAGTTAGTTTTAGTGGGTCCCACCCCAACTCCCACACCTACGATATAACCACATAGAAAAAGAAATAAAATTGTAACATAATTTTATTATACTTTTCATTTAATCTACATTTTTTAACAACTCCTCCCGAGTAGACACATCTTCTGTAAAGGTCCTCTTAAGAAATTACCGGCACCGCGGTTCCATCGGTGCCCTTGGATTTCAATTATGAGCACCGGTTTAAAAGATAGAAAAACCCACTCGTTCATTCACTGAACGTACCCAAGCTAAACTTTAGAAATTGATTATGGGCACACCGGGCCTCGGAATCAGGTTCCGTCAGAAGCTGCATACTCGTGAAATCCCAAATAATTTAATAAAAAATTTTCTTTGAAATTTAAGGGTCTTTACATATATATTGAAAAATATTATTAATAATAAGGATCATTTTTTTAAAAAATTTGGTGATATGGTTAATTAAAATTTAGGAAGTTTTGAGTTATATACTTGGTAAAACTATATCGTCTCGAGAATGTATAAACAATTAAAAAGGTGTTAAACTAAGATATATGATATGAAATATATCTAAAAAATGGATAAATATATATTTTTTAGTGTGTTTAGATCTTAAAAAAATCATGAACTCTAATTTTTTTCATTCTTTTCAACTTTTCCATTTATAAATGAAATAAGATATTTTTTAATGTTTTATGTTTTTACAAGTGTTCTACTACCCTATCTTATAATTGGTTACCTCTACTCCATACATAATCAAAATCTTTTATGCATTTATATCACCCAGTACCTAACCAAAAAACAGCGTAAAATACCTAACCATGTACTCTATGTTCATTTCTCAACAAAATATATACCTAAGAAAGCTGAAGGTGTCTTCCAATGATGGTTTTAAAAAGAAAAGTTATAATTATTATATGAGTTTTTCATTTTAATTACTTATTATAAATCCATAAAATGTTATTCAAAAAATGTTAAATAATAATATAGGTAACATAAAAATAATTAAATGGTATTTTTATTATTGTAAAATCTATTTTAATCAGCATTTTCCATCCTATGGGAAATAAAAGCATCACTCGTTTGTGCATGGGGACTACCACCTCTACAAAGCGATGTCATTTTCATTTTATCAAAAGACCATACCGATGTTTAAAATAATAGATTATATGAATACAAATTTTATATTTGAATTAATTATTATTTTATATAGTTTATATTTTACTTACAATCATACCCTAAAATCGATCAAAAAAATTTCAAGTCATTAATACATATGTTTGGACTAGCACATCCAGGAAGTGATATGATTTATTTTTCACTTACAACATTCATGGAAGGTAGTATATATAAAAATAATAAAAAAATATTATAATAATAATATATTTAACATTCTATATAATAAAAATAATATCAAATTTATTTATTTTCCACTAATTAGAAAAACAAAAACATCATTCATGCATACGTACAGTCTACCATCCCCATGAAATGGCTTGTTAAATTTTCATTATCACCTTAAATATTTGGTTTCAAAAGTGTATAAATTACATAATTAATGTAATTATAAATTTTAATTATTATAGATTTAATTTATCCCTAACCCCATCAGCCACCATCCACACACCAGCGTTACTTTGAGGCTATAAACCAACACCATCAAATTATCGAATGTAAACATAACCAATTTAGTTACTAAATAAAATAAGGTAAAAACTGAAATGCAGAAAATAATAACAATTTAATGAATATAAAATATGTTCATAAACAATTATTATAATAATATAATTTTATTACTCAGGATTGTTGTATTTAGATGAAAATAGTCATGGATTATCTTAAAGAAGTTTCCTTAAAAATATTATTTGAAATGATTTGAATTATTTCTCCTCGATATTCATGTATTCTAAAGTTTGAGGAATTATATTATTTAAGATTCAATGGTTTCTAAATTTAATTTTTACTATATTTTTTATTTCATTACCATGGGTTAGATATATATATTTTAAATATTTTTAATATAGGTTAATTTAAAACTTATACAAAATAGAAAAAAGATGTTTTTAATGTATGCAAACTGACCTCCATTTAAAGATGTCATATAAATTGTTCATTATCAATGTTATTATACCAGTTTACATGTTTTTCTAATTTATATATTATTCTTTTAATTCATGGAGTTTATTATTTTTAGTATTTTTCAATGAAAAGGCATATTTATCCATATGATTTTCAGAAAAAGAAATTCATTTTTCATCTAAGACCAAATGTGTTTTTAAATGGATTTGTGATCATAAGGTCAAATATTAAAATTTTGTTTCTGTTTATATGCTAATTTTGGAATATATATGATAATCGGGGATCTTCACATTGATCATGATGATAGTTAATCCCATATAGCTCTTCAATGCATTGGGTAATGATTCAATCTTCAACGGTGAAAAATCAGGAAATAATCATGTTTGGTACTTTTATAAAACATATTGTGATTCTATTACACCTACATGGGATAAAAACAAGTGAAAATGGGTTTTAAATATTATTCTCTAATATTACTATATAAGCATTAATATATTATTTTTTAGAAATATTTTGATTTCCCAAGATAAGGAATGATTATATATATCTAAAAGTGATTTATATGAAATGATTTCATTATTTTCCATGTTCTTAAAGATTCATCCTTTTTTCCCTATGATTAATAATGGGTTATTAAAATTTTTTATTTTGGAAACTTTTATTCTCATATATAGAACTATTTTATTTATGTGTTTAATGTTTTTAGATGAAAATGAAAATATTATAATTTGATTTCATGTTTTTACTAGACAAATGGAAATAATTTATTTTCATGTGTTCAAGTATTTATCACACGATATTAGGATGAGAAGAAACTAAAAAAATTCAAACAGACCACTTTGGGCACAACTTAAAAGAATAAAGAGTGTCTTAAATGAAATATGGGTGTAGACTTAAGAATCACTTTTTATGAAAAATAAATAACCTATATGGGAGTTTTCAATTTGTTAAGTAATATATTTTTTTTAATTTTCAAAAACTATAATCCCAAAATATCATGGGAATATAAATTTTTTTACATATTGTCTATTGAAAATAAATTTAAGTATAGTGACATTAAATGGGTGTTACATTTGGTATCAAAGAAAACGATTATATACATTTAGGTTTTTGGATAATATAAAATTAATCTCCTTAGAGATTTAAATTTAATTTTATATATAATGAAATATATTTTCAATATATAAATATTGGTTCCTCTAATCCATATCTTTTTATAAGGGTTTTCATAGAAGAAATAGGTCCTCTAGAGAATGAAGGCCTCATGTGAATAATAACCTACCAAATTTTTAAGCGGGAATGATTATAAAAAAATGTACATGGAAGTGTTAACTTATTTGACTTAATATATTAATATATCCAACCATGATAGTGAAAAATAAAATTCCCTATAGAGGATCATGTCTATAGTAGATAATACTATGAGAATTCACATATAAAATTGTTGTAGATTGTCAGACCCAATGAATCCTAAAGAATGGATAAATTAATTTGAGAATATATTTAATGTTTTAGTATACATGGAACATAAATAGATAAATTTTTTATTTTTCATTTTTATGTGGAATCCAATTGATGGTGGTTTGATATTAAAGATACTATGAAAAATGAAGATTTTTATTCCCTAATGTGGAGAGTCTGTAAAGATATTTTTCTAAATAAATATATTTCAAATGTAATGTAACATATAATGAAAATAAAATTTATAGATTTGATCCAGAAGGAAGAAAACATAGTGGGTTCCTATAAATAAAATTGTAGCAATGTATCCAGGTGTGTATGGAATTATGTTTTTGTCTATGATATTAAAATATACGGATTTTTTATAGCTCTATAACAAATTTCATGAAGAGAGTTGGACTGTCATGAATTTAAATGCTTTGAGAATGTTGTCCATTGGTCACGGAAAGTTTATGTAGTATTATCAAAGACATATGTACTTCATGATAGAATGGGAAAGAAGTTAATGAAGTGGAATGGAACATAGATGTAGTCAAATAAATAATCTATATGTAATCCTCATTAATTTTAAAAATATAGTAAAATAAATTCAATAGAATGTTTGATCGTATCAAGAAAGTGTTAATAATATGGTAAGCTCTGTCATTTGGATTTAAATAATATGGAAAAGGGATTTGATAAGGAATGTAATTATAAAATCCACTATAAGAAAACAATAAGATGATTTAATGGAAATTATTTTGAAAATAATGCAAACCCTTGTCTGTTGTTTATTACTGAAGGTGGTAATCAACATGATTTGAAACAAAATGTGTTGAATAGTACGTTTCTATAGCTATGATTGATTCACGACCCTCAAATGAAGTGGTGAAGGGTATATTACTTCCATATTCAGATTATACCAATTTATTTTTTGATTTAGGATCTATATATTCTTTTACATATTAGAATTTTGAGGTTAAATAGAAATTCCATATCATCAAATAAAGTAAAATCTTTTGGTAAAAACACTTGTTGTAGTATAAAGTAATTTATAATTTATATAAATCTTCCTATTACCACTTCTTATGGGTTTTCCTATAAATCATGTTGTTTTTCCATTAATTGAGTTTAATATTATTCATGATTTGGGTTGGAATTCAATTTATCATTCTATGATCGATTTATTATATAATAATGATATTTTTGAGAATAATTTTTAGTTTTTACATAATAAGAAATTCATACCTTTGGTAATATATAAATTTGTGAAAATAACAACTGATGAAGGTGAATGTTATTCATGTCATATTTTTGAAAATAAATGAACTCTTTAAATTAGTGTTATGGTAGTATTAAATTAATATCTAGATGTATTTACTCATTATTTTAATGGTTTTATTCCTAATAAGAAGGTTGAATTTACTATTGAATTTTTTACTTTTTCTAAACCAATTTAAAAAATCATTTATCTAACGGCTCTAGGAGAACTTCCTCAATTGAAAATGTAGTTACATGAGTTTCTGAATAATTGTTTAATCCACCCTAGTACATCACCTTTGGGTTCCCTTGTTTTCTTTTATTAAAAATAATTATCGTTCAAGGTTACTTTTCTTTGATTAATGAGAACTCAAAAAAGTCACATTTAAGAATAATTATCCATTATCTCATATCGATTACTTATTTGATCATCTCTCGGAGATCTATATTATTTAAAGTTAGATCTCAATTAAAGGTATTACTAGACAAATTTGAATGAGGAATACATCCCATGGATGTAATTTTGTACTAGTTATGAGGATAATGGGTTTGGGTTTATAGATCATTTGTTAAAAAAATTCATTGTTCATAGTTAATTATATTTTTAATAGTGTTTTACCTGAATATTTAGATAAATTAGTGATGATTTTCATTAATGAAAATATATTTTTTTTGAAATGATATGGAGAACATGATGGGAACCTAATTATTTTTTTTGCGTACTCTAAAAGAGTTTTTTATAGAAAATATAGTGAAAGTTTTTTTTGGATAAATTATATTTTATTCTATAGGGAATATTATATCTAAATATTGAATAATAGCCGATGTTGATAAATATACAGTGGTATAAGTGAGGATGAGACCAAAAAATGTCCCTGATATTCAATTTTTTATTGTATTAATGGGTTACCAAAAATATATTGTTGAATGCTTTACTCGGTTATCCTTCCCACTACTTAAGAAAAAAAGAGACACTAATGGAAATTAAATCTATACCAAAGGAGTTATATATATGTATTTTTAAAACCATTGTTATAGGAATTTCATATGTAATCTATACAAATGGTTCTATAAAATAATTGGTTTGGGTCACAAAATTTTGGGTACATATAGGAATATTATTCCATAACTATTGATATAGACATTTAGTAATGGTTTTGGAGAACCATTGGCATAGGTTCCCAAATTTGTTGTGAATTATTTTTAAAAAAAATAATATGTACTATAAAATTTAAATTACTTTTGAATATAAATATATGTTTTTTCTATTTATGTTCACAAAATACATTGTATCAGAGTGGTTTAGTCATTGAAATATAAGTGGGAGGTTTGGTGATAAAAAATCACAATCCTATTATTTGTTACTAATACCAATGATTTGAGAGTCATTGGTATAGTCCATCTATACCAATGTAAAATAAATCAATGGCCCCTCGAATCATTGGTACATGCTATACCATTAGCTTTATGGTTCATAACAAGGGTTCCAAACCATTGGGGTAGCCTTTTATTTATTGTACAGAAAGGATTTAAATTCATTTGGATAAAAGAATGTGATGATTTTTTTCCTAAATTGAAATAAATATTGGTTAAATCCATAGTTTAATCCTTTCCAAATTTTTTTTTGCGTTAAATAATTACAATAATGATTCTCTAAAAAGACATGGTTTTCCCTTGATAAAAGATGATTAGATAATTTCATATGCTATATGGTAATTAAAACACCTTGAGAATAATTTCAATACAAATGATCTATAGATTTTAGAACTATTTTATTCATTAAAAATGATGAATTCCTTTTATATGGGGTTAAATGTGAGATATATATATGAGACATAATATTTTAATGATTATATTTACTCTAATTTTGTTAAACATGAGATATATAAGATGTTTGGAACTGATAAAGGATTCTGATGGCACAATTCACTATCATGCATGTTAAATAAAGGTAGAATATTCCTTCAGTCAAAAATATAATGTATCATTAACCAAGATATATATGGTACATGGTCCTTTTTTAATGAATTGATGATTGTTGGAAGAAACTTTTTTAAGTAATAACTCCTACTAATGGGATTTATATGTTAATTTATTAATCATTATCATAGAGAATTGAGAATTCTTAAAAAGAAGACCGTAATTTGAAAGAAATGTATGAATTGGTAAAAAAGGTATGTTTCCCAAATTTAGTATTGATAGAGAAATTTTTATCATATTTTGAATGAGGTTATGTTTGTTAGGTGATCCCGAGTTGAAGAAAAAATTGTGGAGTGAATCTCAGAACTCTTCATTTTGTGTTCATCATGGAGGTACAAATATGTGTAGAGATATTTATGAATATTATTTGGTGGGGTGGAATAAATAAATATATTTCTAATTTTATCATGAAATATTTGACTTTTCAATAGGTTAAAGTAATGTGACTATTACCAAATGATATGTTTTATCCTTTCCCAGTGCATGAATAGAAATGGAAAAATATATCTAATCATTTCATGGTGGGATTTTCGAATACCTCTCATGGTAATAAAACAATATGAGTTATTATTTATCAATTTAATTTATTTAATTCCCTATTGAGATACTATATATTCGGATCAATTGGATAAAATTTATGTTAAAGAGATAATCAAATTACATGGAGTCTCCCTCTCAATTTTATCTAGCTGTGATCCCATATTAACCTAATTTTTTTAAAAAATTCACCAAATGTCATTGTGTGATGAATTCAATTTTAGTATTTCATTTTAGCATTATTCTAATTAATAATCAGAGTAATAAAGTCATATTTTGTAATATATTCTTTACCTTTCTATTTATATTTTCTAATAAGTTGGTATAACCATCTTTTAGTGGAAGAAGTTTCTTAAAATGAATGTTTTCTTTCAAGTGTATAGATAGAAAATTATGAGAAATTACATGAAATAAAGTGTCGAACTCGATTTTTTTGGATGAATTTAGTGAAATGAAATTTATGGGACATCTATTTCTAGAAGAGATGAATGGGAAGGTAAATATTATTCACTAGTATATTAGGGAATATCATAATAGGTAAAAATATTTTATAGATAACCGAAATAAATATCTCACATTAGAGGTATGAAATCATGGTTTCACAATGTATCACCTTTATAAGGTGTAATGAATTTTGGTAAAAAAGTTTATTTGACCCCATGATTCATTTCAAACTTTAAAATTTTTGAATTTTTTTGATTAGTTTCATACCATGTGGCCTTACCACGAGGTTTATCTTAGGTACATGATGTGTTTCTTGTGGCATTTACAATGATATATGTACTTTATGTATAACATAATTTGAGCCAAGAAGTGGTAAAATCAAAGGATAATATCACTTATAAAGAGAATTGGGTTCATAGTTTTGATAAAGAGATTTATTACCTTGAAATATTTTTATTCACCATGTTATGGTTTTATAGAAGAATCACATGATTAAGGTTGCAAAATGAGAATTAGAAAAATCTATTAAGGAAATAAACCCTCACTTGTTTAGGTAATAAAAAAATTTGAGAGTATGTAATTTTCTAACATGGGGAAGAATTTTAAAACCTAGGTAATCATAGAAATAAATAAATCTTATGATTTACATGTAATCATTTTATGGATATATTTTCTCATAGTTCAGTCAATAATTTTATATCATTTTCAGTGAAAAAGTAATAGTTTAATCTAACTAAATTATTTTCCATGTATTTAATGTAATTATTTAAAAGATAAATATTAAATTATAGAAATTTAATTTTATTTAAATTATTTCTTTTTTATTTCTAATTATTGAATTTATTATGGTGTATATTTTTTTATTCTTCTAGAAAGATTGAATTTTTGGAGAATATAGAAAAATAATGATTTTAGTCAAACAATAATTTTATCAAATTAAAAAAATCAGATTGTTGGATTTCTTAAAATTAATATTAGTCCCCTTTAACTAAAAATAATCAAAATAATGATGTATTTATCATTATTTTATTTGATTTTGGAATAGAATCATTTTATGGTAAAAAGGGAATTTTCTAATAATTATTTTTCATTGCAGTTTTCATACTAATATTGAAATTTATAATTATTATAATATAAAAAATTATTTAAGAAATTTGAATTAATTTTTTTATTTACAAGGTTCAGATTTTGAAATAGGTTCAGTTCTATTTTTGTTTATTATGGATAGTTACAATGGTAAATCATTATCACCTCGGTAAATGTTAACTATGATAATGAGTGGGGGGGGGGGTTAAAATAGATAATGCATAAAATATTTTTGTATCAAAGATAAATATTTTTGGTTTAATGTATTTATACCTTAACCAATTTTATCTTTAAAAACTTCTATATGGGAAACTTACCTTTGAGAAATGCATAATATATATGTTAAACTTTTATGTATTTATAAGTCAATCAATCCCGTCATTTATAAATGATCACCTCATATCCTCACTTATTCAAAAACATTGACGAATTTATATTGACCATAACATTCTGAAAAACCTTCCCAAAATCCCTACCCATATCCTAGACATTTTATTCACCCCAAAATATCATCCAAATAATGCTCATGTTATAAGCCATGATTGTTTTTCCAAATCAGAGGTATAATTCTTTACAGAGTGTTTCAATGTTATTTCTTCTTATAACTCATTTATATATTTTTAAACAGGTAAAATATAAATAAACAAATATTTAATATAAAATTATTATTATTATTATATTAAAACACATTTTCATTACGTTTTCATTCTTATAGGAATTGAAAACATTGCTCATGCATATGAGCGAACTAGGCTGTCCATGATGTGATGTGTTTTGTTTTTAATAACCTTATCATATGGAGGGATAAAATTATTGATAAAATGAATATATATGATATTTTGAACATAATATTTATTCATTAATTAAAATATATTACTTATCTTCTTACCCTACCATCTACTAGAAAACTATAACTTCGATCATGCATATGTGTGGATTACCACCTCCATGAAGACATGTGATTCATTTAAAAATTAAATAGTACAAAGATATTAAAATGTATTTAAATAATGAATTAATATTAAATTTATTAAAAATGTATTATTCTTAAAAAGTAAATTAGTATATACTTTTTTTCCCACCTGGTTTAGAAATTAATTTTTTTGTGTACATATGAACTATCGTCTCCACGAAATAGTGTGGTTCATTTTTCATTAAAAAATAAATAATTAGTTTCAAAACGTGGATATCATGTATATATATATACAATAATTATAACATTTTTTCTATTTTAGGAGTTAATAGAACATTGTTCCATTTGACCATGTGCAATACACAAACGTTATTTTGAGGTTATAAACCAAACATCTTCAAGAAATCCAATGTGAACACAAACATCTAAATTAATAAATATATTATGTTAAAAAATTAAATCAAGAGAAAAACGAAGTTGGAATCAATATGAACATTATTCTTAATAATTTTTTTTAAAATAATAAAATTTTATTACATTGGATGGTAGACATATGAATAAAATGAGCCAGGGAACAAGGTATGATATTTTACATAAAAACATTATTTTAAATATGTGAAACTTATTCTATTAAATATGCATGTTAATTTAAATGTATTAATAATATACTAATTTTTTTAATAGTTTCTAAATTTCATTTTGACAATATATTACCTTCTTTTAAATGAATAAAATGAATCTTTTATTCATTCTCTGTATGTATTATTCTAGATTTTTCTTATATATGTGTAAAAATAATTCTTTTCACCAATGAGACTTGAACCCATTTTCATTACGTCATAAATATTACTTTTTATCAAGATTCCTATTTAATCTATCATAGTTTTAGAAATTATTCCACATTCACACTTTTCTGGAAATTTTTCATATTTAATTGTTTCCAAAGAAAATGATATTTTGCCTTAAGATTATGTGAAAAAAAGTGTTTCTATTATGGGATAAAATATGTTTCTTAACGGTTTTATGATGAAAAATTGAAATACTAAATATGTTTTCTTTTCATGATTTGGTACTTGATAATTATAACTGATAATGTATGATGATGTCATAAGTTAGGACAACATGTGATCCCAGTATAACTCTTTAATGTAAAAGGAAATGATTTAAACTTTGAAGCTGGAAAATGAGGGAGATAAATGAATTTGTTAATATAATGTAATTATATAGGATTTAATTATATTGATATAGGTCAAATAGTTGGGAAAGAGAGTAATGAATTTGATACTCCATGAAACATATTTTATTCTTATAAAAATAGGGTTTTTAATCATTCCATTTCTTATGGTTGGGAATGTTAATAATCTTTTTAACATGAAAGGTGTTAAAATGATTTTAGGTGTTCGCACGTGCTTCAATATTACTTCATGATTTTATTATTCTTAATAATGCATTATAAAATGTTTACATTAAAAAAAAGATAGTTTTTAAATACTGAAATGTTTTAATTAGGGTAATTATATTTTATTGGGGAATTTAAACATTTTCATCAGTTTTAATGTTTTTAATATAA
The DNA here is from genome assembly GCA_963277665.1 of Viscum album. Taxonomy (NCBI): domain Eukaryota; kingdom Viridiplantae; phylum Streptophyta; class Magnoliopsida; order Santalales; family Viscaceae; genus Viscum; species Viscum album. Next base: position 507,378,497 of record OY728141.1, on the reverse strand, counting down.
GAATGGAATTTATTTGATTTTTTTAACTTATTGAGATATTTGTTCTCATCCAATGTTTTAAAATGTTCTACATAGAATATAAGTATGAGTAGGGACTATAAAAAGTCCAAAATTATGCTTTGGATTCGTCTTAAGAGAATAATAGGTGTCTTGAAAAAAATATGGTAGAAAATTTAAATACATATTTTTTAAAATAATATTCAATGTATTGATGTGTCCACTAGTCATATAATGTTTTCCTTAATTATCTAAAAATATAATCCCAAATAATCATGGGAATAATGAAATGTGAAATGTTTTCTATTAAACTCAAAATTATGGATTTTTATGTGACATATCATTATAGTGGTATCTTTTCCAGTGCACTTTAATTTTGTAGGTCTTGATCATTTTCCACTCTAGTCCTCAATCAGTCTTAGTGGCTATTAAGAAATAGAATCCCAACTTCTATTTTTACATTTGTAATAATTACCTATAACTTGTTATTAATAGAATTATTAGTAGTTTCTTGGATTGATGAGATGAGATAAAGAAGGAATATTATATGAAGATGATATACCTCATCCTTAGGAACATATATATGAGAGAGTTATAAAAGGTGTATTTCAGTATAGATAATGTTGTAGAGAATCAAGGTATTATCAGTTCTATGCTTTAGAGACAATGCCTCTAGGTAGCTGAGATATCATTTAAGGTAAGATAAAATAATAGTTTAATTTTTATTTCACTTTGAGTGATTATTAAGCTTTACAATATTTTATATAACCCACCTTGTTTCATGCTTTAAGTGTCATGTTGGAGTGACTTCAAGTGGGCCTAGTGTCGACTATTTTAATTAAAGGCTAGTGTAGATTGAATGATGTTTTTTGGGGTTGTGAATTATTGATGGGTAAACATCAATAACTGGGGTATTTTTTTTGTTCATAAAAAATAACCATATGATATAATTCTTCATAAGTAAAAAATTGGACTCTTTGCAACAAGTCATCAATTACATCCAATGAAGAGTTGAGTTCTAGATTTTTAATTTTATCATGTTGTGTTTTTCGGAAAGAGGGAACATAATATGGGTATTATGTGTGAAGATATATTTCCATATAAATAGTTGATATTTATATTGTTCTCAATTTTGTTTCAGGAAGAAGTGTTTATTTCGGTTTCTGAGTTGTTTACATATTTTTTTCCCAAAACAGGTTGTGACCCTACAAACCATAGTATTCTATCAAGTTTTCAATTGAGTTATAGACTTGTGCATCTATGATTCCAATGATCCATTAAAATATGGCACCTTATGAGTTTTAAGAGTTTAGGATTTAGATTGATGACTTTTTATAGATGGATTTTATATAACCTTGTGTGTATTCATAGGGTTCTCTAATATTGTTTTCCTACAAAGCGTATGACATCTTAAGGTTATGGATGGACTACAAATGATTGAAATAGTTTAAAGTAATAATTCGTTACCCTCATCTAAATATGAATAATTTATTTTGTAAATATATGGATGATAAATAGTTTTTTAATATCGATGTATAATTTTGAAATCAAAAGATAATGGTGAAGGATGATGATATCCCAAAGATAAATTTTCATTGTTGTCATGGTAGATTCAATTACATAGCTATGTTATTCAATGGAAAGAGATAACACAATATTTTCACGACAATCAATAAATTTATATTTAATGAGTTCATGGTTGAATTCATGGTAGTCTTCTTCTAGAAGTTTATCATGTAATTAAAGTTAGAGGATGATCTTTTTGATGAAATAATGACTATATATAATGTCCTCCAATAACATTATCTAAATATAATGTTTTATAATATTTGGTTTTGGGTTGTGATATGAATCCAATTGGACATTTTATGTCTCAATAGTGAGTGGAATTTAATATTTTGAAGATTAATACAACCATTTAATAAAGGACACCCAATAATATTATAGATATTTTTATTTTCTAGTTATAATGGGTTACTATAAGAGGTTCATGCCTAATTTATCTATAATTCTAGATCACTTGATATCCCATACTAAGAAGGGCTTGGCCTTTGTATAGACTGATCCGTGTTAGGTTATGTTCATCTTATAGAAGTAGTAGTTGATGAGATCACACTTTCTTATGTTTATAATGTAAAGATTCATTAATGAGGTATTTATAAAAGTTCATATATTAGATTTGTGCTTATTTTGACGCAGAAGATAGAAATAAGCTCTTATTGGTATAGAAAGTTATATTACCATGAGACTAACTATTCCATTCAAGATAATGAGTTGTTAATGGTAGTGTTTTTTATAAATTTTTAGTTGTATCACATCATTGTTGTATAATTTATGGTCTTCATAAATTACATGAACCTGATTTATATTTTATCTCAAAAATATTTTAATATGCATTAGATGTGGTGGAAAATGATCTTTGTGGCCAATGGATTAAAAATTATCTTACACATTGGAGGAAGGGAATGTGGTTGTTGATGTATGATATAAGAATGTATATAGAGATTATATTTGGATGTTTATAGATACATAGGAAGGGATTTTTTATCTTTCAAGATACATCCAAATGTTGTGGAGGCAGGTGATAGGGATTTCCTATATCATCTGAAAATGGAGACATTACTTCTACAGTAGGTGGAAGAGTCTCAATGGGGATTCTCCAAGGTGGAGGTGTTTCAAGGTGATATATTCCATGGTGATTCTCCAACGTGACGGTGAGAATATAGTCATGATTAGGTATTGTATTCTGAGTGGCAATTTATTCCATCGATGATACAAGAGAGTGTTCATGAAGAGTTTCCTAGCATTCCCTTTGTGGTATATCCATGAATATCACTCCTGTATCATGAAATGGATATTAAATTTATGTGTCTAGGGATGAAGTGATCCATTGTGTAGTTTGTTTCATGGTTCTTAGTTCATCAATAGTTGAAATTAGAGCACCATGTATTTAGACGTATTTTCTACCATTAGATGTCCCCAAGTGGTAGTGGAAGGAAATTTTGAAGGATTGTGTCAAATATATTCGAAGATATTAGAATGGATGTCATAATGTTTGCCTTATCATTCATGTTTTGATGAATGTTTCTCATTTCATAATAGTAATTATTTTACTGGATGATATATTGTGTCCATGAGTTTTTGATTTTGGTAGACTATGAGTGAAGCACCTACTTTTTGTTTAGATTGATTATAATAATTTTTTTAAATTTTCTAGTAGTATGGTTCTATTTTTAGGTATTATATTATAGGTCATGTATATCATGATTATGAAATACTAGGATTAGAGAGTTGGTGGTACTTGGAACATATATGGTATACAGTTTGACCAAGAATTTTCAGATGGTTTGAGAGTAGATAAATATTCTACATAATTTTCATATGTAATATGATTATTTTGGTAATAAACCAATAGAGCTATATAATTTAGATAATATTTTATTTATATACTACCCTTATTGTGGGTATTTAATATTAAACTGAGTTAGTAATCATCATCCTCAATTCATCAGGCCTTTTATGTAGTTGGACAATTTCTGAGTGGTGAAATATTGGTTTTTCATACCTCCATGGTTGGACAAGATACATGATGTCTTAAATATGTCATAATTTTTTCAATATATTTTTTATTACCCAAAATTATATTTATTAGGGTTGTTTTGATGTGGAGGGTGAAATTCATTTCATAGAGTGGCTAGTTGAGATTTATGGTCATCTAGGTAACGTGTTCTGTGAGTGTTCCATTCCCATAGATCAATTTTTTATTGAGTCATGGTGGATGTAAAGAGTATAAAATATAACGTTAGACAAATATTTGTGATAAGAAAACTATTTTAATATATGTTTATATTGATGTGGATTTGTTTGACTATATGTTAAATTTATTAAGATCATTTATTTTAGTGTTATGTTGAGTTCAAGTAAGATAATTGTTCCATTTGAGAGGTATCTCTCGGGGGAGTAAAATATTCATAGAAAGTGTTTTCCTTTTATAATTTATATTTTTACTCTTAAGGATTAAAACCATTTAGAGGAATCTAATATAATGTCCTTGATAGCTTGGGACTGATAGATTGTGTGTTTCAGGCATTGGAAGCATAGAGATATTGATAAAAAGAGATGGTGATGTTAGAGATGGATTTTCTAATGAAATTATACATTGTGGTGTGGTCCTATGTATTTTTTTATGAGCAGTTGGCCAGTGTATATGGTTTTTATATAGTCTCATGTGTTAATCGATGAAATAATGGGCCATGTAATGGTTTATGTGTAATGGAAATGAGTGTGAGTCATATGGTTTTGGTGTTGTGACTTCTAACAGTGGATGTCTAGTTACAAAATTAGTAGGTGTAGTTATCTTGTGAAGGTTACCAAGTTTTGTCTTATATATACATGTCCTTATTTAAATTAGATGTGATAACTTTTGATTTTATCAAATGCGAGCCTTAATTCACCATTAGGGGTGGAGCTGTGGCAAGATAATCTTTAGGTGTTTTAGGATAATCCAACATGTGAAACTATTTAATTTCAAAATATATGGATTCTAGCATGTTATTTTACATTATAGGTTCAATTATGTAGTGATTTATTTATTTGATCCATTTATCTAGGAACTATTTTAGTATGATGGTTTTTTATTCCATTGTTTGGTTGGGGGTTTTTTGGGTTTTGAGGAAAAAGGTCAAGGACTATACTATAATCCTATGGAATTTGAGTGTCATGGATGTCTTGTTTACCATTCTGAACATTTTTTAAATTCAGTTTCAATGATGTTTGACACTAAAATTTGAGGAGTCAATGCATTATGTATCAAATATCAGAGTTTCACTATGGTGTGATTACCCCTATTACACCATTATTTGTTTATATAATGGCTATAAATTTATTCCAATTCATCAAATTTCTCTATTTCTATGACTTCATTCGAACACTTGGGACTGGAGGTTCATCATTGAATGTATTTATCCATCCATTTATTGGTATTTTATTCTTGGAATCAATAGATCATTTTCGAGTGAACTAAAGTGATTCCTCTCCATCCTCTTCCTCTTTCTCTTTTTATTCATTCTTTGGAGAATGTGTGAATGTTTTCTGGATTTATGTGTGTTGAAATTTTATCATGGTTTTGATATGGGTTTCTATATAATTGGATATTAAGGATATTATTTTGGTTTTCTTGGATGGGTGTTAATATTAATCTTCTTTTAATATGTAATTTTTTATGCATAGGATGAGGTGGTGGAGTTGAATAATCTCTAATGTTATTACGTTTATGTTGTGGAATTATCATTATTTTTTTTGTTATTTTGGTGGATGGTATGGATTAACATAGTTATGATAATGAATCAGAGAAAATTAAATTTAATGGAAGAGGGTTATTCTCATTTTATTTATCAAATTCCAAGATAATTTTTTATTTATTAATGGTTATTTTGGATATTTTCACCAATTGATTTATTCTTACTTCTAGTAAATTAAATTAATACTATTATTATTTTGTAAAAATCACCTTTTATAATTGACTTATCACTTAAAATATGTAATAAATTGGTTTTTTATAAATATTGAACTAGTCTGTTGAAATTTGAACCATAAATTATTCCACTTATATAAAATAATGATTAAGGGGGGATGAATTAAATGTGTATTATTTTTTTTGTTTGGACTTGTTTTATTTTATTTTTGGGGGTTCTATGATATAATTAGAGGGTACATGGTTGGTCATTACAATTTATTGATGGGATGTTGTGTGGTTATTGAAGTGGTAGTAATGGATGGGCTAGTCTATTGTAATGGGAGAGGTAACATGAATGATTGTAAGGAAAATAAAGTGATTTTGAGGCCATTATGGTGCTTTTGGGAAAGTATTATACAAATATTTCTATTCTGATGGGTTTTATTGTCATGAGATTATGGTATAGTTTCCCAGTGGCATAAAATGTGGCATAAATTAAGGGGAATGGTAATAGGAAGTGGGGTAAAATGGATATATGGTGGTTGAAAAATAATAAATTATAATGGTTGTAATAGTTGTTTTTAATAATTTTTAAAAGTGTTGAATAATATGAATAATGGATACTGAATTGTTTCAATCGAGGGATGACTAAGAAAATGGTTTGAAATTAAATATGGTAAAATTAATAATATAACGAATGTAATGAGGAAGTTAAATAGTAATTTTAGAAAATTTTAAAGTTGAAATGATTAAATGTAAGGTTAGTTATTATTAAAAATTTATTTTATATATAAGTGTGTATGGTTTATAGTGCAATGAATGTAGTGTTCATTGGTACGTGGTAGTAATAATGTGATGTCCATTATGGGTAATGGTTGTCTTAGTTTAGTATAAATCCATATGTTGGTCTAATATCTCAATTTGATATCCATTTTATTTTCTTGTTATTTATTATGCTCTATCTATCAATTAGGATAACCTTACAAACCCCACATATGGTTATGAATTCCACGTGTTTCCCTAAAATCTGGGTTTTTAAGGAAACAAATTATTAACTTCATCGTATTCCTTTATTACCCTTTATATTTTATTGACCTATGATGGGTCGAAGATTTCATTAAATATACATATTTAGGAATTAAAATATCTACAGGTTATAATATATATATATATATATATATATTTGTTAACATGGTTTTGCATTTGAAAAGTTGATTAATGGTGGGGGTCATTCTTGGAATGGGGAGGGAATGAGGTTAATTTCTTTCATGTTCATGATACCATACTATGATGAGGATATGATATGTGGTTGTGATGGAGTGACGTGGCATGTGGATGCAGACATGTGGTTATGAATATGAGGTTGCATGAAGATATGTAAACATGTGGCTATAGAAGGGATTATAACAAATGATGTATACCATTGGGGTGTGACTATGACCAGATCTGGTGGGATGTGGATGTGGGGTTCTTTTTGGGAATATATTTTCATGATACTATATTACTATACAATGATACGATATTGTGTAAGTTAGCCTTGTGGAGGATGGGTGATAGTTGACCCGATGGTAGTGTGTGTTAGATTGACTATTTATTAACTAAATAATTAATATACTCTTACCACATGTTTAAAAGAGGTTATGGGGAGGATCCTACTAATTATATTTATATTATCACCTATATATATAATATGTTTTTGAAGTTTCTATAAGTGTTTTGGTAACCAATGTAGAATTACTAGATAAAAGCTTGGATTCGTTATTGGTGTCACTTTTCTAGTAATTTTCTTTTGGTATTTTATTTTAGAGACAATGTTTATGTATTAAAAATAATTTCATTTTGGATTGGTTTTTATTTTATATTTTATGAAGAATATTGGTTTTTGGAAATTTTTTTCTTTTATTTATGATTATAATACCTCCAATTTTGGTTCTTTATATCCTCATTGCTAGTCTCCAACCGGTATCCTATTGGAGGATGACTTTGGTGATCGCAATCATCATCATAGCTAGAACTAGAGGGGTTACACATGGATTAAAGTTATAAAAATACACATATATTCCATATAATTTTTATCAATTAAATGTTTTATAGGTTATGATCCCAAGATGGTTCCCCAAATCATTCGAAACTAAGAAGGCTACCAAGAGAAGATACGTTTCCCTAATTGTATGTAGTAATATCATATTCATATTTTTATTTTATATTATTTTAAAATATATTCTTAATTTAGATTTAAAACTCTAAAATCATCTAAATGGAATCATTATTTATCTATAATAATTATATTATAATAAAATTACATAATATAAGCACTTATCAAATAATTATAACATGACCATGGTCTAGCTGGTTTTACAACACCTACATGAACTATGTTACAAAATATTCATTTTTGGTGACAATGAAAAGTTATATTTTTTTAAATATATGGTATTAATTAATAATTTTATTGGTTGTAAATTTGTAATGACATTATATAAATTTTTTCTTTATTAAGATAAGAAATTATATTTTTTAATATTTTGTAAAAATGCGGGTTATGGATTATATACTTGTGAACCATACCTTAAAAAATAAGGAAGGAAGATGGAACACCATGATTAAATATGGAATTATTAACCTTCTAGTTTTTTTCTATTGAATATGTAATTTTGACCAAGACTCCAACACCAAAACAGACAAGGAACAATTTCAAACACTAACAAACCGATGATCAAAATATACTAAGGATAATAAATTACTTTGAAATAAATGAATATAAAAGATTAATATAAATGGTAATAATCATGAATAAGGTTATAAAATAAATTATTAATTATTTTAAGTTGATTATTTAGGTTGTAAGAGACTGTTCAAGGAATTAGGGTGAAATTGTAAGGGGTTTTCCATTAATATATCCTCTTATTTGAGATCCTCTATGCGAAAAAAATCATTTGAATGATTTTGGTTTAATTTAATTAAAAATATAATAATATATCTATTTTTTCATTTATTAATATTTTTTTTGTACAAATATATCTATTTCTCAGTTTTTTTTCTTTATTTATATCAAATGATGATTGTATGGGGTTTCCCCTCAATTGTTCTTCATTGAGAAATGATTTTATTTTGAACATATTCTCCATTATATAATATATATAAAACCCCATTGAACTATTTCGTCAAAATTAAAATTTTATTCATGGTATTTATAATATAATTTCAATATCTCTCATTTATTGTCTTTTGATTTATACATTACCAAAATTGTAATGATTTTCTTGAACCAATATCTATTTTATTGAGTTGTACATTTTTTTCAATAATTATACAATTCTTTGTTGTATATATCTTTCCCATTCTATATATTACATTTTAACATTCTTTTAACTATTTGGAAATTATATATTCATATGAAAATCATCCTCTTTGGTTTATTTATCTCTTCAAAAAATACGACGTTATTAAAAATCACAACAATCCTCATTGATAGTAATTTTTATTGCTGGACACAAAAAACATCATTAATTATTTTAAAGTAAAATATATTATTAAAGGTAAGAGATCATCCTTTACACTTAAAATTTTCCTACCAGCGTTTTTTAATATGTCACAGTTATTTTTTAAAATAAAATATTAGTATAATGAAAAATATCGCGACATGATATTTGGATATCCTATAAATATTTAATTGATATTATTTTCATTTCTAGTAGATTTTTTATAGAATTCATGATAGATATATGTTCTCTCTATGATAGATTATTCCACTCATAAAAAACTCTTTTGATTTATAATTTTTGAGTGAAATATTATCATTATCATTATATCTATTTTATTCTCTAAGGTATTTTTTGTTGAAATAACTTTTGTCACCTAGATCATATCCATTTCATTTCTAATGTTGACTAGGTAAACTAAATAATTTTTTATAATAAAACTTAATGGAACTAATTTTGTTTTTATGTGTCTTCGGTTTAAAAATTTATCCTCAAGTCCTTCAACTAATACCTGTTAATGGCTTAGAATAAAATAACTATAACAATAAATTTTTTTGTTTTTTCAGTTATAATGAATTTTTTTGACAATACTAACTCTTGATTGATAAAATATATAAATTAATTAGAATCATAATCTAATAAAAATTATGTGGATATTATTTATATAAAATAGAGTAGGGTTTTTATAATTTTACTTCTCAAAGTGAATATAATAGAGTAATATGTTGTAGCTAAATTCTATAGTCTATACTAGTTATTTGTATTATAATACCAAATTTAGTAAACATGTATATTTAAAATAATGTTAAAAAAATATTTTTTCTTATGATTCATATAGATATATTATTTTTCACTATACTGGGTAAGATAAATAAACTACAATTTTTTGTAGTTCAATTAATAATTGTATTTAGAAGTTTCAAATAATTTATTTTTTTTAGTTTCCCACTTATACACTCAAGTAATTTGATTCAGTTATGTTAGGTTGTGTATATTAGACTATATTATTTATAAATTTGATAAACCTTAACTTGGGATGCTAAAAATCATGTAGAATATTTTCAAATAATATTTCATTCATATATATACTATAAATAAACATATTTATATTTTTGATTTATGTATATTATATTTAATTTCATGTCCTATTTGGTAGAAATAAATTTATACTGTGATTAGTTTACATGAAAAGACATAAATAAAAGATTTTATTTTTTTATACATTAATTATATTTATTCAAAAATGTTTCATTGTATTTTTTAGGAACCTATTTTCTTGGATTAGTTTTAATTATAAAATTAGGTGTTTTTTCATGAGTATTTCTATGTTGGTAATTAAAAATTTATTTTAGTTTTTTATTTATTTCTGCCCTGGTAAATTAGAAATTTCTTTCATACGGCTGAAACAAGAACATTGATATGTCCCTAAAAAGAATTCAGTGATTTGGGTGCATGAGGCTACTAAACATCACGTTTCAAATTTTTTTTGGAATGGAATTCAGTTTTTTGTTATTTTCGAAAAAAGTTTGATTTAATTTGGTAACTGAAGGTAAATATTTTCTAAACTAGTCCCTTTGATATATTATTAATGTATCATGGGAGGTTTTGAAAAGAAATCCAAATATGAGACTCTTGATCCTATTAAAGAGTAAATATGTAACTCCCTCCATAAATGTACATTATATTGAGATACTAAGCTCTTCAAATAAACTACTATTATGATTATTTATTTGAGAAATTGTTCTTTGCTAATATATCATGATTAATATTTTAGTTCCAAGGGTCGTTTTAGAATAATACAAGTTATATGAAATAAATAATAGTAAATGGAATGTACATATTCATATTTTAAAGGCTTTACATAACTATAGTATCTCCCTTATTTACTTTCACTAATGGATTTCATCATAGGTAACCACAAAGTATAGAGTTTAATATTATCAAATATCATTGAGAATTCAATGGAAATAGTATTGGTGTTTTATCTTGATCACATTTATGCTTGTTTTATTAAAACCATCCCTTTTCATTTAAATAAATTTTAATTTTTGAAAATCTATTCCATATCATATATTTATATATTAAAATAATCATCTCAATGAGATATATTTATATAAATAATAACTTTAAAGATACAAATTATGTTTTATTGATTTTGGACTCATTCTTCCATCTATAATTTTTATATTTAATATGCATATTTTTGATAGCATTGATTCTTTATTAATCAAGTCATATAATACATATAAAAATTTCTGTATCAGATAGATAAAACAAACAATGTATAGTTTCCATCAATTGAGATTATGAGTCCCCATAAATGTAAGGTTAATGTTTATGATTGTAATAATCTGTATATATTTTTCTACCATTCCCCTAAGAATTTTTTTATTAAAAAAATAAGAAAAATTTACTTATTTTATCGGATTTTAAATATTATTATTTTTAATTCATGTGAATTATCCAAATTGTGGGTAGTATATTAATTATATAAATAATCAAATTCAAAAAAGGATATGTGGGGATGTGTATTACAGGGTAGCCACATGGGGGTTTATTTACCAAAAAGATATTGGAATATAAAAACATTAGATATAATTATATATGCATATATGTTTTTGAGTTTATATTTATGTTTATATATATAACTTAGAAGAAAATGGTTTTCTTGGGTTTCTACTTATTTATTATAAATGAATAGAATAAATTACTCAATCTCATACATATATTACAAAAATAATTATTCTAAAGAATTTGGGATAATTTAAAGACTATTTTTGGTATTTTAACTGTTTTTTACATTGAAATTAATATTGACTTTGTGAGAAAAATACAGATAGTATTATTGTATCCATCATCAGTAGGAGAACAAAATTATATCTTTTATAGTATCATTTGGAACTCATAACGTCTCAAAAACTCTAAAATAACATGTTATATGTGAACATGTGACAATGTTTTTTAACAAAAATAGTTACACGATTAGACCTAAGAGGGCCCTATTTGGTGAGATAGTTGGGCCATGTTCACTTCCCACATACAACATCATATATGCTAGGGGAATGTATATAAAACCTAGAAGGCATAAAATACATGAAAGACCTTACCTTAATGGTAATCATTAAATGATATCCATCTCTAATACATAAAATAAGAAACAACCATTGAAAAAAATATAACCCTTTATTATAGTATATTGTGCATGCCTGAAACTATAAAAATATAGAGAAATATCACATAGATAAACTTCAATTGGAATAACATATATATTGAATTTATAACTCAATATAAAACAAACCCAAAATATTTTTATTTAGTTCCTCTTATGAATAATCCCATGTACATAATATCAAAAAGTCATTCAACACCAGAAATCACTACGATCGAGATCTACTAGCTCATTATAAACTAATGTCACCTTCAGAATGAACATTGTCTGCAAAGAACCAATACGAGTTGGAATGAATTCACATGTATAAAAATATAAAAAAATGTATTGTTCTATTCACTATAAATAAATGATATAATAAATAATATTTCAACTCAAATATAAAGATAAAGGATAACTAATGAAAAAATATTCCTTAAGGATTGGTAAATCTATCATGGAAATAAATTTGAGATGAAAACCTATATATAAACTATATCTCAAAGGAAAATAAAAATACCATGATATTAGAGGAAATAAAATAGTCTAAACTATCCAAACTACCCATGTTAAAAGCATCATACTACTACTAGAAATGTTATAGGGGACTATGACTCATTATAGAAAAAATAATATCAATTGATAGGGAAACTAACCCCATGGATCGTGAATCATATTGATTATGTGGGGGAGTACCTGAACTAGATATTTTAAATTAGGTATCATTCCCTAAAACAAGGTTTCCTATATCGGAGTAACTAATCTAAAATTTTCATTTCGGGGATTGTTCCTTTAATAACTAGTTTCACATGGTGTGTACCTAAGCCCTATATATATTTAGGGGTACTATTCCCTAATATGAAGGTTCCTATATGTGGTGTCTAATCCTCATATATGTAATATATGATATTTCCACTATTTTACCTCTCTCTTCCTCTAATGGTGTTTACAATCATCGGTGTTCCTATCATTATATGTTTAGGTGAGTATAAATGTTTACATTGAATAATAGAATTGAATGGCATGTTAATGATCTTTTTAAGCCTTGATAAAGCCTGGAAAATGTGTCTCTTCATTCTTAATGTCTATAGAAAAAAATTATATGACCCATAAATGGAATTTAAAGATGTTTAGATATCCATGGTTGAGGTTGTTAAAGTGTATAAATCACCAACTATCTACTAAGTGACACTGGACAACTAGTTATACAGTGTTATAAGAATTTCTTGTTCAAAACTCCCATTGGACAACCGATGGAGGAGCACTAGCCAGATGATGGTTGATCCAGTGAAGAAAATTTTTTGTGGGATGCCACCATCCATCCACTATCTTGTATTGTCTCACTAGTTGTGATTTTCTAGATTTCCCATGTTCTAGGAAGTCCACATTCATCCATGTGATGGTTATCAGCTATCCAGTGGAATCAAAGAATCAGTTTTACGAATGTAGTTATTGGGGTAAAAAATATCTTAATTGTCATCTTCCATGGATTCTTGACCCCTATCATATTATAGATCATTAAATTTACATTATGATCGTATAAATAGATTAACTTGGAATAATGAAAGAATAAAATAGGTTTCTAACCATGCCCTTGATACAGATTGATAACAAAGTGCTATAATTTTATTTCCACTCAAAGATACTTTACTATGTTCTCATTCTATGAAATAATTTCAACATTTCTCTCAAATATCTCATCCCACATTTTGTTCATAAATCTTATATATTTGTGAGGTACTTTATAACAATTTCATCTAAATAAAACATATCCCTCCTCAGCCTTTTTTCTTTTATAGTTATCACTTCACAAATGGGATGGATATGTTCTTTGGATACTATAAAAGCATAATATGGTGTTCAAAAACCATAACTGTGAATGACAAGTTTGTTGATCACCACAATTATCATGGTGTTATTAATAATATAGACATATTATGTTGAAGGCTAGAGGCATAGGGGCTCTAATTTATATTTATCTGAAATTATTACCAATTTTTATCCCTGCATGTACTTTTTTTATTGCATCATTAATCATTTTTTTATACTTTCATAAATTTGGTTTGACAATTCACATTCATAAATTGATTTTATATTATTTTACTAATCTAATATAAAATTTATCAACTATACCTCAATCAATTTATCACTTTATTATAAATTAATCATTTTAATTTAAAATTTGACATTTACATTCACTATAACCATTAATAGGATAAGTCACCCTATATCCATCCATTATCTGAGAAAATCATTTTTTATAAAAGTATTTCATTGATTTTTTATAAAAAGTGTGTTTCTAAAAAAATTCCATACATTTTTTTTAAATTCAATGGGAGTTTAAAGAAGTATTTTATTATAGAATCTAATTCCAATATGAATTGTCCTATTTTTGGTGTAATTGATTACAAATATTAGAGAATTCAAATGTAAACATTCTTTAGTAGTGTTATTTTTCCCTTTTGGAAAATAGTAATGAAAGAGCTTGTTCCAACTAAAAAATATGAAGAGAAATCAACTATCATAAATATTACGAATTTTTAATTAAATAAAAAAAATATGATTATCATACATTGCGGTCATGAACATAATAATTTTTATCATGTTTCCATATAAAAAAATTCTTATTAAACATATATTTTTATAGATATTACACAAGAAAGTGATAATAAGATTTAAGATACATGTTTAGATGTGGATTTTTCATGATCTTAGAAGTATTCAATGTATCCTAATGAGTCTATTACTAGCATGTTTGATATATTTATTGATATAAAAATGGTATAAATTACCTAAGTTATGAGTTGTCTATATAAAACATTTTAATGAAATAATTTATCTTTTCTATGATCCTGGGATGTTAATGTAATTTGAATTTAATAATCCAATTATGTGAAGAAAATAGTGGTTGATGATCATAAAGTCTCCTTTATAAAATATATAATCATGATGGAATGAAAAGTGTAGAAGGATTCCATTCAATCTAAATAATTCTGAAAACAATTTCCTTCCAAGCTACCAATGTTGAATAATATCTATTTTAGGTTCTTGAGCATTCTCTTCATACGAGAAACCTACTCAACTTATTCGAAAAAAAACATCCAAAAGTGTTCCAAAAACTCATATCAATAGGTTTTTCTAGATATTACATGATACAAATATCAAAAGGAATTGTAACATCATGTTGATGTTATAATTCTATAGAATAATCTCAATGAAAATAATTAAGGTAAAAAAGATTCCAAAGTCACAGTATGTAGTGAAGGTGAATACTCAATGAATTTAAATTTCTCATACTCATCATTTTATCAAAGCACTGAGTTCATTATATTACATATTGATGTAGACATCGAGGTTATCACCCCTCTTCCTATTTTCTCATCCTCCTATTATTCTCTTCAGTCGTCTACTATCTCTTATTTCATTCCCTCTAATTAGAAAAATTATAAAGACAAATAATATCCTCGATGTTGACCTGAAAATATTTTTATAAATTTTCATATTTATATGATTATTTTGAAATTAATATAATAATTTTTTTAATGAAAATAAAATCTCCATAAAGAAAATTATATTCTTTAAAAATAAATGAATGGTATATCCATGATCATAAAAAATAAATTTAAGGTCGATAAACTCAAATTCACTGTTAAAGACCTTAAAACTTCTCTTAGTAGAGTCAACCAAAATGAAGAAAATTTAAAAATTATTTTGGAATCTCATATTAATGTAAATGAATAGGTAATATTTGGTTTGTAAATTAATGGAATAACCACTATGAATAAAATGAAAACTACATTTATTGAGGGTTTCAGACAAATTATTTTTATTAATTAAAATGAATCTATAATTTAATAAATGAGTGTGATTAAATAAATGAAATATATGGTATATGAATTTCATCCCAAATTGGTTAAATTTTTTCCAAAAGAATACCTACTATGAAAAAATGACTCTAAAAACATCATTGTCTAACAGAAGAATACCAAAATTTATGTGGGTACCAAAACAATCCATAATTTTATTTTTAGGAAAACAATCTTTTGAGAAAACGCCATGAATAATTATCATACCTTGATAGTGGATTATTGAGACACATGTGTGGTGATATCTCCCATTTAATTAATATTAATAAACTATAATAATGTCACTTAACTTTTGGCCATAATATTAGGGGTATGATTGTCATGATCTAACCCAGTGGGGTCCACCTGGCCAGTGTTAAGCAAAATGAGACAACCAGAGCCTCCAAATAGTATCCTATGGGTTGGTGAAAAGTTTCAAGTTTGAATTTATAAAATAGATATCCACATACTATGTACATATATGCACACACAGAACTAGCTACATGCAACAATGCAAAGATATAATAAAATGTTGAACATCTTGATTGTAAGCTATGCATTAAAAAAATTCAGTTAAGTGACAAAGTACCAAATCATAGTGCAAAATTATATTGTGGAAAAATACACGACCAAATATTAAGGAAATCCCAACCTAAAAACAACTTGTAAAATAGAGAATGAAGACAGACCGACTCAAAATATCCTTAGATGATCTCTAAACATGGTTATCTCTTCTACGTATAGCTATGCTCCACATAATCTGGCCCAACCAAGATCACCACCAATTTTTCTATCATTTTCCTAAGACACAAAACATGTGGTTTAATCCCTTTTTGGGGTGAGTGTGTGTGTATATAAATATTATGATTCCTATAAGACCATAAAGGGATTAGTGGAATGATGCAATGGTTTTCTCAACCCATAAGAATGAGGGAAATGAAAACCTAACATATATTCTCAAAACGAAAACCTAGGGAGAAATAAAGGGGATATCCATATCTATGTATAAGATAATAATGATTAATAAAAAACGGATGTAAAGGTATATCTATGATTTGAAATTCAATGTCAATCCTCATAAGAGTTTGAGTTGATAGGTTAGCTCCTCCCAACTGATCTCCATAGAAGATTGATCACTAACTCTTGTAAAGGACCCGCTCATAACTGGAGTGGAATCATAGGGGAGTAAGACTCTATATATAGTGCACCCACACACTACTATTGTATGTGGGATTATAGACTCTACCAATGTAAAGAGTTTGGGGAACATATTCCCTGGTTCCAAATATGAGTATATCCCCCATACATCTTTCTTAAGATCACACCCAATCACTTATGTCTATCAAGCATCGTTGAAATGAGATTCATTCTCATAACACCTCATATAATATCTCTAATTCCAAAATGATGTCCACTATCTAATTCCACATATAAAAATTCTAAGGAGATAACACCAATGGGACCAAATTTTAGTCATAATTAAGGAGATACACAAGGTGGAAATTACAAATGAATGTACATGATGATTACATAAGATTACATAGTGTTTCATCTTTCCTGAAAGTATAGACATGTCCAAACCTACAAATGTATTTGAAGACCATGTAGGATTACACATTGTGAACATGGGGTATACAATGTTTATGGACTATCTGGTTGTATTACTATGTATTATGGCCCATGTATCTATACCTTGGCCCATGATTGTGTACAATGGACATTTTTCTGTCATCATCCATGCCCATGTGCCCATAGGGTACACACTAAGCCACAAAAACTGAAATATATAGAATTGAAGGTTCATACACACTGTGTGATATTTTTCTGCTCCACAAACTCCATCCACTATATCCAAGAGAACATATACCTTGTGTTTTTTGGATTACCTGATATGTATGTTGGGGTTTTCTAGTATGCCATGTATCCTTTTCATGTATCACCATTTCTTCCACCACTACCATTTTCAACTTCATTCACACTAAGGGAATTTGATCTACAGTTTATCACACTTGATCCATTTTTGGTGGCCATATTATGACCAACAAAACCCTATGTATTGCAGCCAATCACACCACACATCTCATGTAAATGTAGAAATGATATTCACACTACAATCTATGAAATCCACACCCAAAACATACCTAGTACCAATATATGTCCACAATAAACTGATCCTTACATCTTTCATGCATCCTCCATGAATCTGGTGGTTCAATCATGCAAGAATATGACCTGAAAATTTTGAACCACACCCCCGATTTCCAATAAAGAATAACACAATGAAATCCGCGGGAAATGCAAAAGAACAATGTCATAAAAACATTTTACAATATGGTCACATATAAAGAAAATAAAATGGGTTAATATATGGAATGAGAATCATATTTGGAAAATGGATAAAAATTAGATTTAATAACACCAAAATATATCAGATCATATAAATAACACGATTGAAAAGTAAAAGAAAATAATATCCATTCTTAATAAATAAATTAAATGGTGTTTGAATCTATGAAATAATATTCCCCACCTTGAGTATGAATAAAAAAGTTATTAAAAAATCACCAGATATCAATGAAAATAGTTATCTCAATATATTTATCATCTGTCCCATGACTCACCTTGATTATTTCATTGTCAATTCCTAATCATAAACATACAATGAATTTGAAGAACACATACCTCTCTCAAATCTCCTAGGGTTATGAAGATAACCTTGTGTATTTTATATAACATTTTATTTTATGGAGAGGTATAGGTTTTTTGATATCAAATAAATAAATAAATAAATAAAATAAATTAATTCAAATAATTCACCGTCCAATGAATGCCACAACTGAATGAATGACATTGTGCAAAATTATATTTAACCTAGGGTAAAAAACATGTTACAGATTTGATCTTGGTAATGTATTTCCCATCCAAGATCAAAAAATTGGAAGAAATGTAAACAAACAATATTAACATTTTCTCATCAATATACATATAAATATTTTCAATATATTAATTCTTGGGTCTTATGACACCTAAACACCACACCGACTCTAAGGAAGAATCCATATATATATATATATATATATATATATATAAATTCAAAAGACATAATCTTCCAAACTAGAGTCATTAAATTCTACCTTCCATCAAGCATTTTCACCTAAAAAACATATGCTACCCAAAAATTTGTGGGTGATGTTATCTTACTCATACTCTCTAAAGATCTCCCTAGTATTCTCTCATGATCCCAATGAAATCATATGTGAGGAGTGGTCTAACCACACATGATCCTTTCCAATCAGTCCTCGATCTCTATAAGGAAATCCATGAAAGAAGATATATCCTCTATGTCTTACTCTCCCTAGCCAACAATGTTCATAGCCTCATGTATGTATCACCTCAATTTTTATATGTAGAAGAATTCAAGAATTCTTTTTAACTAGTAGGGTATGTCTAAGAGGCATGAAACCTCACCAACCCACGGAAGGATCTCAAATGGCGTGATTAACCACAAGAATATCTCTCTTCCTTGACTAGACCTCCACAATTTCCATCAAGGGGATACCATGAGTAAAATATGGTCTCCCTTTTCTAACCCGAAAGGCCTACAACATTATTTAGTGTAATTATTCTATCAGCTCCGAGCTTCTCATTTACACTTTTGGATAACCTAAAACTTCTATTTCACTGGGTACACTATCTCATTCCCAAATAGATATGTCTCGCCAATATCAGTCCATGTTAAGGGAAAACAACATTGTTACCCATAAAGGGAATAAAATTGTATTATACATATAATAGACTGATATATTTTATGGTATTTGAACTCGAACAATGGAAAGTGATCCTCAAATATTTGGATGATGTCCAACACATATGATCCTAGTATATCCTATGACACATGGATAGACTGCATAGTCTACCATTCATTCATTGGGTGGAACACTCTACTCATTCCGATGTAGTTTCCAAAATCATTATAATGTCCTCTCCAAAGCTGTGATTTTAACGGATAATAAAACTAGGAGATGATCTTTGTGGGAACCCAATCAAGTAAGATGATCTCACACATATACAACTTCCCCAAACTCTCAATTGAACTCATGTCCCTAATGGGGAAAATGTGTACCAAAATGTAATGTTAGATAATAATAACCATAATAACACTGGATCCCCTCTTCATCATTGGAATAATAATCCCAAAATCCATTGATATTTCATCCCAATTCCATTATGGGATATCAAGAAGTTTATTGAAAACTGTTGGGACCTAATGTTCATCAATTTTAACCAATGAGACACTAAGAGACAATCTCAAAAAAATTTATCCTCTGTCCAGCCCACTAATAATGATGATGAAGATCTTTCTACATATTTACTACAAAGATATATACAAAAAATGTCGAAGTTTGAAACTCCTTCAACACCTCATCATGAAATGGTTTTGGAACCACCATACATCCCTAGAAAAGGATGATGTTCTCCCATCCTTTATAAAATCTATATGGAACATCTCTCAAGGATATCTATTCATGAAGAACCTCAAAGTCTTTGTATCCCAATTGAGCCTCTCCCACATGATGAAAAAGAGGTGGTGTCATCACCATCGAATGAAGGAAAACTATACCCCTATCATCCACAACTGTTAGCTATAATGATGAAAAATAATCAGAAACCTCCTCCACCAATATAGAATTGGAATACATATAAAGGGAATCTACCACCATGTTTCCCTTCTCTATAGTATAATATATCTTGATGTAATATCCAAGTAGAAACTCAATACTGTTGAATTGTCTATTTAGGGGATATCTTTGAGTGATGTTTTATATGAAACTATGATGGTAAGATTAAATAATAAAACACTCACCCAGTTGGTTGTTACTCTGAATCCTTATAGGGGATACAAACACTTTCCAATAAATTTATTGAGTCATGTAGTTCTTCTTATTGGATCTCAACTACTTAGACACCTTAGTGATCACTACATGCCGCTACATTAGCATTCACAGGATCTGAACTCTAGAGGCATCGTATAAAAGCTTATAATCAATACCATACTCTGGTATTATCAATACAGGATCACTAGAAAACCTCAACCTCAACTCATCAAAGGCCCTCTAGCAATACTAGTTAAGTTAAATGGATACCCATTCCATATCAAGGCAGTAAAAAGGACTACTACTATGGAAAATTATAACTGGAAAATTCTGTAGTACCATTCTAAACTATGAAAACTATACCGCTTGCACACACTATTAGGTTGTTCCCATGAAATCACTACTTGAATATTAACTACATCCATAGCTAAACCAAACTCAAAGATTACATTCCCCAAAAAGTGATCCTCTGAGATCTAAAACAGACACTTTAAGAGATCACCATAAATTTGGTGTATGATTGAAATAATGATATAGATGCTCAATATACAAGGGGGGTGGGGGGGGTGAATGGTACACTTTAAAAATTTCCTTAAACAAGGAAAGATATAAGTTTAACAAAGATAAACTAAGAAAATTCACAACACCTCTAACAACAATTGGAGAATTGGAACAAGGTATGAAGTTATAAACTTCTAGTTCTATGAACTTTCTTGAATCTGGAAAGTGATTCTGTAAACTGGTTCCAGAAATATTAATCCGGAAAGATGGAACCGAAAATATGATTCCGGAAAACTGAAACATAACCAAAGTTAACAATATGAAATTCTACCTTAATGCGTATAGAATCTAAATTAATCAGATTACAAGTGTAATGAAATATTAGAAGATTATACTTTCCTTATAATACATAATGCAGTGGAAAAACAAATAGTAAAACTACAAGTAACAATATATAAATATTTTAACCCAAAGAGAAGGGTATCCAACAACCATCGATAAAAGTCCCTTGATTTATAGTTTCAAGAATGTATGTCTTACCCACACCAAGGTAAGCCCTCGATATGAAGATCAGATTCTCTGTCTTGATATCCCCGCAAGCCCTAAACTTCAAGGTAGTTGGTACCTCTATCTTCCTCAGCAAGGAATCCCTCGAACATCAAGGTAGTCGATGCCTCTGTCTTCCTATCCCCGGATGTCCTCGAATGTAATCACCAACATTCGGTGTCGCACGATGCAATCTGAACGAGTAGTTCAGTACACACAAGGCATGAAAAGATTCTCTCTCTAGAAATCACCTTAACAGTGTGTGGTCTCTAGAGTGATCAACTTCAGTTTAGAGCTCTTTCAAATGATCTCTTATTTATAGGAACGGTTGGAACGGTTGGCTCCCTCCTCCAACGGTCATATTTTAATTAAATTTCATAGGGACCTGTACATGTGTAACTCAACCAACGGTTAGTTAGAAACAGAATGGACGACATCGTCTTATAAAAAAACATGTGTAACTGCATGCACAACATCATTTTATAATGAAACAAGTGTAAGCATAAGAAAAACATGAATTCAGATTGTAAGAAAATAATAGTTTGGAGTCTAACCAAAATGGAAATCAGAGTCTATAATAAAAAGAATATCTGGATTCTGTTTTATAGGAATTCGGAACTTGAATTCTGTAGAAATATAGAGTCTGAATTTTGATGGAAATTCGGAGCCTGGTATCACTAGAATTCGATATCTGAACTTACAGAGTTTGGAGACGAACATGGTAAGAGTTCGGAGTCGAACTTGTTAAGAGTTCAGAGTCTAACTTGGTAAGAGTTCAGAGTCTAACTAGGTAAGAGTTCGGAGTCGAACTTGGTAAGATTTTAGAGTCTAACTGATAGATGTTTGGAGTCGAACTCATAGGAGTTCGGAATAGAACTCATAGAAGTTCAGAGTCGAACTCATAGATTTTCGGAGTCGAACTCATAGAAGTTCAGAATCGAACTCATAGATGTTCGGAGTCAAACTCATAGAAGTTCGGAATCGAACTCATAGAAGTTTGGAGTCCAGAATTTGGAATGGAACTTTATTAGAGTTCATATCCATAATTTAGTGTGGAACTTCATTACAGTTCACATCCAGAATTCAGATCCTATAATAGAATGCTTCATATCTAGGTATTATACGATTCGGAGGTTTTGGGTATGAATCCTATTTTTACACTTAAGAAAAATATTATTATGTATAAGAAAATATTGGTTAGGGTAAAATTCCTTAAGGATTGAAACTTTCATTATAGAAGTAAAACAAATATTTTCTTAAGTAAAAGGTGTTTGTGATTTTCAAAACAATAAGGAATGAAAAAATCATAAGTAAACCCTTATTGACTCAAAAATCTCCCCCTTTTTGGAAAGAACAAACATTCTTACAAAAAAGAATATAAGGACATTGAAAAATTTCATTAGACATTGAAATTAAAACTTATCTCCCTTTTTTCATGGATGATAGTGAATACAACTAACTCCACCTTAGGCGTTGAAACTCTAAGGATTGTATTCTGAATTTCCAGAGTGGAGTTTTCATTATCACGGGAATAAAAAACTTTGTTATGAGAAACTCCCCCTTACATTAAGGATATTTCACTTCGAAATTTTTCCTTCTTTATTTTAAAATTTTCTTCTCCCCTTTTAAGTAGTTCTTTTTTCCTTCTCCCCCTTTGTGATTTTCAAAAAGAATTTAAGGGAATTGAAAAGTAATATGGTACCTGAAACATTAGTACATAATAACACAAGATAGAACCAAACAAAAAATTTCATTAGAGTTGAGAAAAAAAAATTTCAAGGAAATAAAAATACAACAAATGATCGGAGTGGGTTTATTTGTCTTCCATTTCCTTCGGCATCAGCTTCTTCAATAAGATTTTCAACTTCTTCAAGTCTTTTTGATCCTCCTCATCTTGCCTCTCCAAATCTTTTATCCTTTCATCTTGAGCTTTCAAAGAATCTTCCTGATCATCCATGGCCTCTTCCTGCATTTTGATTAACTCCTCTTTCTTTTCCATCTTCTCTTTAAACTCAATCCGAAAATATCTTTCACTTCTCCAGTTCTGAGAAATCGAGTTGACCTTTCCATTCAGATCCTTTACTTGTTGACTCTGAGAACATTGCTCAATGATCAGCTCATCCTGAAGATTCTTAATCTTAGAATCCTCGGTATCGAACGCATCTTTTACCTCATTCTAAAAATTATCAAACTGAGCCATGTCTTATTCAACTTTCTTATACCACAAGTGATTTTGCTGCATGATCTTCTGTGTACATCATAATTGATAAAAAAAATTGTGTGGTCGGCCCCAGTATTTGTACACTTGTCCATCACCATAGATAAGGATTTTGATTTCTGATTCAAACTATGTTGTAGCATTTGGAATCTGCAGTCTATAGTTGGAAATATAGGAATGGTGTCCACCAACTTCTTCAGAGATTCCACCACAAAATCATGACCATGAGTTGACGACTCCGAACCAGATAACTTTCCTGGAGATTGCTCTTCCTCAATCTTCACTATATTTCTTCTAGAAGAACCACCAACCTCTTTCTTCCTAATGACATATTTTATTGGTGTTTCCCTGGGAACTTGCTTTCCTTTATCAGTTTTCGGAATGGGTTTCTCGTCTGGAGATTCTTCCTCACTTTCTGATAATTGAACAATCCGATCTTCATCTAATTTCTCCTTTTCTGCCCCTTCTTCAAGGAAATTATTCTCATAGGATTCTTCATCATCATACGAAACATTTTCTTCCTCTTCCTCATGCTCATCATTATCCTTCATTCTTTATTTGTCAACTCTCTTTCCTGGAGTGACTAATTTTGTGGATTTAGACTTTTCATGATAATCTTATACTTGTTTGATTAGATCATCTAAATAATCACTTCCTTCTTCTTATTCTTATTTCTCCACTACTTATTCTTCTATTTCAACAACTTATTTTTCTTTAATCTTTTTTGGAGTGATATAGTTTTTTCCTGGAGTCTCTGGTAAAGAAGGTTGGATTTCAGAGGTTTCCAGAATGGGAAACTTCCCAGAAGCCATTTATGTTGCTTTTAAAAGAGATTGAACAACCTCGGATTCCGACATTTTCTTCTTCAACTTCTTCTCTTTTGCGTGCTTTTCTAACTCATCAATTGCTCTCTCTTTTAAGGACTTAGCCACAACAGGGTCAAATCCGAACTGTGGATCCCATTATTTTCTCTTCTCTTTGGCTTCCCTCCACTTAGCTTCCACTTCATCTGGATATGATTTCTGTTTTTTCGGCTTGGGAGGTGCGGATTGGGTTTCCTTAGACCTGGGGGTTTTTCATCACCAACCACTTCCTTAAGCTTCATCTTCTTAGTTACTTTCTTTTCTAGTTCAGCTTTCTCCACGTTTTCCGGAATGGTCTCAGCCTCTTCTTCTGGTAAGGGGTAGAATTCTCCGGATTCATCAAAAAAACCCATTTTCATCCTCATTAATGTATCATGACTAACAGGAATAATCTTGCAATTACGAACATTAGACTTACATGAAACCTTGAAATAATCTAAGAACCGAACTATCAACTTTGATAGTAAGGCAGGGTAAATGATGATTTGAGCTCCTAAGTTCCCTTGATATTCTTGAATGTAATCAAAATATGCCTCATCAAATTTATCTTGCTTAGATTTACCAAGAAATATAGAACATAAATTTCACTCTTCTTTAGATTATCATTGTCACCCCTTCTTGGTATGAGAAAACCATATACCCACAGCTATAGAATATGATTATTTGGAGAGAGATGACCAATCTTAGCTATCCTAACATCTTTAAGTCCAAGAAATTTCATAGCCATCACCTTGTTGAAACTTCCTTGCTCATCCGGAAGCTTGTGTGAAAAAAACTCATCTTCACCTTCATACATTAAACCCACCAAGCTTGTAGCCTTGGTGTAAGATAATATGAAAGACTTCCCATAAGACTTGAAAGAAAATAAATCTATGCCATCTTCCTCAAGGAAGGAAACAACCTCATTGAACTCAAGAAGCAGATCTGAATAAACCGGATCCTGTTTCTCTAACTTCGTTAAGCAAACATACTCCCAACCATTAAATTTTAAATTCTTAGTTATAAGAGAATCATACTTGAAGAAATCTGGATGTACTAACCTCTCCCTGTAAACTATCCACTTTGATATTGGCATTGAGGTAGACATGTCTTGAGAAGTAGCATCAACAGACATTCATAATGGAGAGTTCTGGAGGATTTGGAACGGGCTTCAGAAAGATCGGAACGGTCCTTATGAAGAGATTGAAGGCTTTGAGATGAAAAAGATTTGAAAAACCGATTTGAGATGACCCTCGGGGGTCCCCTTTATATAGGCGTTGAGAAGACAGTTCGGTTTCCACGGTTGATCGAATGGTTGAGATACATTGAGATTTGATCTGACGGTTGAGATACAAACCCCATTGAAATCTTGACTCTGATCTTTTTAGGTTTTAAGAAAACTAGAATCTGAATGATTTTACAACTTATAGGAAAATAACAGCTTGCAAAATTTGGATATGAAAACATAAGTAAGGAAATCATACATTTATGATTGATCAAGAAGTTTATTCGTAATAGGTGACATTCTTCTTGAAGAAAATTTTGACTATGAAAAATTCATTTCGAAAATTCTTATTATGAAAATTCTCATTAAGAAAAACTCATTACAAAAATTTCCAATTCCGAAAAAATCATTACAAAAAACTCATTACGAAAATTGTATTTCCAAAAACTGCATTACAATAAATTTCAGTTCCAAAAAGTTGATTACAAAAATTTTAATTCTGAAAACATCATTATGAAAATTTCAGTTCCAAAAATTTCATTACGAAAATTTCAATTCCGAAAACTTCATTACAAAAATTTCAGTTCGAAAAATTTCATTATGAAAATTTCAATTCTGAAAATTTCATTACAAAAATTTCAGTTCCAAAAAATTCCATTACGAAAAAAAAAATTCAGTTACATGAATTTGAAAAAAACCGAGTACGTAAAATTTTTTAAAAGAAAAAGAATGATTACGAAATTTTTGACTAAACTATCAAACAAATGTACCCCCCTATAAAAAAGAGTTTATTACTATAAGGACAAGTGTTCAACAAGAAGTTAATGAAGAAATATTACCCTACGGTTATCATTCCTAACTTCTGTTTAATGTATTCAAATCTATCGGAGGGTAGTGATTTTGTGAAAATGTCAGCAAGTTGATCCTGTGTTCCGATAAACTGAAGAATGATATCTCCATTAAGTGTGTGATCCCAAAGAAAGTGATGCCTAATATCTATGTGTTTTCCACGAGAGTGATGTGCATGGTTTTTACTTAGGGAAATGGCACTTGTGTTATCACACAAAATTTGAGTCTTAGTAAAACTCAAGCCATAGTCTGTGAGCGTGTGTTGCAGCCACAACACTTGATCTCAACAACTTCTAGCTGCTACATATTCAGCTTCACCAATGGAGAGTGCTACTGAGTGTTGTTCTTGCATGACCAAGAATCTAATGAATCTCCTAAGAAATGACAAGTTCCAGATGTACTTTTTCTATCCATTCTACATCCATCAAAGTCAGCATCCGAAAAGCTTTTTAAAACAAAAATCATTTCCTGAGGTATAAAACAATCCAAGATCCATGGTTCCTTTTAAGTAGCGAAAAATTATTTTCACTTATTTTAAATAAGATTCCTTAGGATTGGATTGATATCATGTACATAAGCATACTAAGAACATCAAGTCTAGTCGACTAACTGTCAAGTAAAGTAGACTTTCTATCATACCTCTAAAATATGTTTGATCTACACGTTTCCCAGCTTCATCAAGATCAAGTGTGTTTGAGGTACCAATAAGAGTACTTATACATTTGGTGTTGTCATAACCATAATTTTTAAGAAGATCATTAATATAATTATGTTGTGATATATAGGTTCTTTCTGGTTTTTGAGAAATTTGAAAACCAATGAAAAATGTTAACTCACCCATCATACTCATTTCAAACTCAGATTTTATTAGACTTGCAAAGGAATTCGCTAATGATTGCTGAGTTGAACCAAATATAATGACATCAACATAGAATTGAACAATCAAAACATTTATCTTATCGTTCATTATAAAAACGGTTGGATATGCATTTCTCTTAACATAGTTATTTTTAAGTAAAAATCCAGTAAGTCTATCATACCAAGCTTGTGGGTCTTGTTTAAGGCCATACAAAGCTTTGGTAAGTCTAAAAACATGATTAGGATATTTTGTGTCTTCAAATCCAGGAGGTTTTTCAACAAAAAATTTCTCTTGAACATAAACGTTAAGAAAAGCACATTTTACATCCATATGAAAAAGTTTAAAATTGAAGAATTCTGCAAAGGCAAGTAATATACGAATAGATTCAAGTCTAGCTACTAGAGCATAGGTTTTCTTCATAGTCTATTCCCTCTTACTGATTATAGTCATTTTCATCTAGTCTAGCTTTATTTATAAATATGACTCCATTTTCATCACACTTTTTTCTGAAGTCCTACTTTACTCCAATAACAGAGGTTTCCTTAGGTATTTCAACCATTGTCCAGACTTTATTCCTTTCGAATTCATTTAGCTCATCTTGCATGGCTTTAATCCAATCATCATCACCTAAAGTTTCATCAGTTCTTTTTGGTTCCAATTGAGAAAGGAATGCTAGATGTTCTAATTCATTCCTTAAGGAACTTACAGTCCTTACAGGTTGATTTACATCACCAATGATACTATCACTGGGATGATTATTAGGAAACTCCTGATTTGGGTTTTGTAAAACATGTTCATCAACATAGGGTAGAAAATATTTTGGGGTAAATGTTTCAGAAGTATCTTCTTGAACATTTTCCTTATCAAAAGGTTCTTCAAACAAAGGTTGATAATCAATTTTTGAAAACACATCCAAAGATTTAGGATGGGATGGTTTAAAAACAAAAGGATCAGACTCATCAAATTTTACATGCACTGTTTCCTCAACAATACAAGTGTTTTTATTGAAAACTCTATAAGCCTTAGAAGTTGTGGAGCAGCCTATGAAAATTCCTTCATCATATTTTGGTGAAAATTTGTGTAGATTATCTTTAGTATTCCGGATGAATACCTTGCAACCAAAAACCCTGAAGTACGAAAGTCTTGGTTTTCTACCATTCCATAACTCATAAAGAGTTTTATCAAGAAAAGGTCTAATCAAAACTCAATTTATAGAATAAAAATAAGTACTTGCAGCTTCAGCCCAAAAATGTCTAGCTATAGAATATTTACTCAACATGGTTCTAGTTATTTCTTGAAAAATTATATTTCTTCTTTCAACTACACCATTTTGTTGAAGAGTTATAGGTGCTGAAAAGTTGTGAGTAATACCTTTTTTAATACAAAAAGTTTCAAAATAAGAATTTTGAAATTCTCCTCCATGATCACTATGAATAGATTTCAGTGGATGGTTTTTCTGATTTTTATCTTGGGCTCTAAAACTTTTGAAATAAGAATAAGGTTCAGAGGTATTTTCTAGAAAATAGAACCATGTAAATCTAGTGTAATCATAAACTAAAACAAACACATAGTATTTTCCTCCAATGCTTCCAGTTTGTGTTGGACCAAAAAGATCCCTGTGCACCAACTATAACGCATCAGTTGTTGAGGCTTCACCGATAGACATAAAACTAGATTTATGTTGCTTTCCATATTGAAAAGGATCACGAACATTAGAAGAATCAAATCTATGCTTCGGTAGATCCTTTACTAAACCTTTCATAGAGAGTTTACCTAAGTTTCTATGATTAAAGTTACATATTCTTCTATGCCATAACCATGAATGATCTTCCATTTCACTAAGTCAAGGTATGTCTTGGATCTTAAGGTCTTCTAAGATTAGTGTGTAAGCATTCTCTTGCCTATTGGCAGGAAAAATAAACTCTTCCTTGGAAATGTGTACTGGGCACTTATCATTCCTAAAATTCATAAGGTATCATTCATCACATAATTGAATTATGATAATGAGGTTGTTCTTAAGACCCTTAACAAACAAAACATTTGAAATAAATGTTTTACCAAGAAAAACAATATTACCTATGCCAATAATTTCTCCCTGAGCATTTTCTCCAAAAGTTACTTTTCCTCCTTTCGTCTGGATAATCTTTTCGAAATATTTTTTATTACTAGTCATATATCGGGAACATCCACTATCCATGTTCCAAGTATTGTTGTTGGTACTTATTTTTTCTTCCTAAAAATAATAAAAGCGTTATACTTCCGGAATCCATACTTGTTTGGATCCAAGATTTTCATATAACAAAATTTTGGGTATCCACATTTGATTAGAGAAATATGCTTTATGAAACCCAAGAGATTGAACATTATTCAAAGAAAAATTTTTCTTCCAGTGTCCACCACATTGACACTTAGTGAAAAAGGGGCTCTAGAAGGAACAAAATAGTTGTTTTTGGAAACTTTTTTTGGAGAGTATAACCTACTCTAGTAGTGTTTCCATGAGGTTTAATTTGAGAATAAATCTTTTCAAAATTTTCCTTCCTAGAAGTAAATTTGTCGAGGAGCTTCTTTGGGGAAAAAATTTCAGATTTTCGTCAAATGACGAAATTACTATCCTCCAGAATCATTTCCTTAGAGTTAGATTTATCCTCAAAAACTTTTATTTTTTAAATAGAATTCTTAAGATCTTTAGAAAGTTCTTCCTTATCAGAATTCACTTTATCAAGGTCTTTAGAATGTTTTCCTAAAAGATCTTCTTTATCTTTAAGATCTGAAGAGAGATCTAAAATCTCTTTTGTAAGAACTTCTCCGCTAGTATTTTCCTTGTCTAACTTCTACGAAATTTTTCAATTTTTTCTTCAAGTAACTTGGAAAATCAAGATACTTCTTCATATGAAGTTTCTTCATTTTTTTAAGATGAAGTATCTTCATTAGATGTACTATTATCGGAATAGTAATTATTAACAAGAGATAAATTAGTTAAAGCCTCGGCAGAGTGTACCTTGGCCATAAGACATGTATGTGGAAAAGTAGTATTAGAAATTAATCACATATTCTTCTGAGCTGATGAATCATATTCTGAAGAATCACTTTCTGAAGAATCTCCACAGCTAGCACTCCAAGTAGTATTATCTTTCAAGATTTTTTTAGCTTTAGCTTTGTAGAACTTCTTCCTATTCCTTTCAGAATGACTCTCTTTTCTTTCTTTCTTTTTGAGCATAGGGAAATCAGGTCGTATGTGTCTAATTCTCTTCCAATCATAGCATGTGACCAATGGATCTTTATTATCTTTCCTTTCCTTCTTCTTATACCTCGATTGGAAATTTCATTGACCAGATATCTTGTTCATTCTTCGAGAAACATTTTCTAACTCATTTTCGGAGACTTCTCTCTCACTGGATTCAGATTGGATAGTAACCTTATTAGACTTGGATCTGGTGACTCTCTCAGGAGTCTTTGCTTTCATGTGATTTAATGTTTTATTAAAAGCAACAGTACCATTCCCATTCTTCTTTTTGATGTTTTCAACATCTCTCTTCATCCTTGTTTCATGTTGGAGATGAGTTCCAAATAGTTCATCTAAGGAAATTTAAGTATCCTTCATGTTCTCATCAATTGATGTTCTCTTCGAGTCCCACTCATTGGGCATAATATCAATAATCTTTTCAACTAGAAATTCATCATCCAGACCTTTCTCTACTATAGATTGTAGACTGTTCACGATAGTCATTAATCATTGTTGAACTTTGGTTATAGGTTCTCCCTAAGGAAAATTAAAACCATGATACTCAGCTCTTAACATAGCTCTTCTAGTCTCAATCACATTAGATGTACAAAAATGAGTAACATCAAGTTTCTTCAAAATACAATTAGCTGTTTCTCAAGAAGAGATTCTGATATATATGTTACTAGTCATTGAACATAGTAGAGTATTTCTTACCTTATAGTTTAATTGATAATCATTCTTCTCTTGGATTGTGAAATCACTTTCTTCCTTATCAGGAATTTTATAACTTCCAGTGATCATAACAAAGTTATCTACTCCAGTATTAATAAAAAATTTCTTCATACGGTCTCTCTAGTATTCATAATCATTGCAATCAAAAATTGGTGGTCTTGTAGGATTTAGGTTGTCGATGGAACAAACATTTAAACCTGCCGTCTTTAAGAAATTTTTTCTACACAAAAACTTGTTAATACCAAATGTTTGGAATTAAGGAAAAGAATATTCCTAAGCAAGGAAAATATAGATCAATGAAAAACTGAGAAAGGAAAACTTATATGTGAGTATAAGTATTTCAGAGACCTCCTTTGATACCAATTTTAGGATCTAAATAACGATATAGATGCTCAATATACAAGAGGGGGGGTGAATTGTACATTTTAAAAAACTCCTTAAACAAGGAAAGATCTATGTTTAACAAAGTTAAACTAAGAAAATTTACAACACCTCTAACACCAATTAGATAATTGGAACAAGGTATGATGTTATAAACTTCTAGTTCTATACACTTTCTTAAACCTGGAAAGTGATTCCAAAAACTGGTTCTGGAAATATGAATCCGGAAAGATGGATCTAGAAATATGATTCCGGAAAACTGAAACTTAACCAAATTTTACAATATGAGAGTCTACCTTAAAGCATATAAAATCTAAATTAATTAGAGTACAAGTGTAAGGAAATATAAGAATATTATACTTTCCTTACAATACACAATACAACGAAAAAAAAGCAGTAAAACTACAAATAACAAGATATAAATCTTTTAACCCAAAGAGAAGGGTATCCAACAACCTTGGATAAAGGTCCCTTGATTTATAAATTCAAGAAAGTCTGTCTAACCCACACCCAGGTAAGCCCTCGATACGAAGATCAGAGTCTCTGTCTTGCTATCCCCGCAAGCCCTCAACTTCAAGGTAGTTTGTACCTCTATCTTGCTCGGCAAGGAAGCCCTCGAACTTCAAGGTAGTCGGCACCTTTGTCTTCCTATCCCCGGAAGTCCTCGAATGTTATCACCAACAATCAGAGTTGCACGAAGCAATATGAACGAGCAGTTCAGTATGCATAAGGCATTAAAAGCTTATCTCTCTAGAAATCACCTTATCAGCATGTGTATCTAGATTGATCAACTTCAGTTTAGAGCACTTTCAAATGAGCTCCTATTTATAGGCACGGTTGGAATGGTTGGCTCCCTCCTCCAACGGTCATATTTTCCTTAAATTTCGGAGGGACCTGTACATGTGTAACTCAACCAACGGTTAGTTAGTAACAGAATGGATGACATCGTTTTATAACAAAACACGTGTAACTGAATGCATGACATTGTTTTATAATGAAACAAGTGTAAGCATAAGAAAAACTAGAATTCAGAATGTAAGAAAATAATAGTTCAGAGTCTAACCAAAATGGAATTTGGAGTCTATAATAAAAAGAATATTTGGATTATGTTTTATTGGAATTCGGAACCTGAATTATGTAGAAATCCGGAGTCTGAATTTTGAATGAAATTTGGAGTCTGGTTTCGGTAGAATTCAGTATCTGAACTTACAGAGTTCAGAGTCTAACATGGTAAGATTTCGGAGTCAAACATGGTAAGAGTTCGGAGTCGAACTTGGTAATAGTTCAAAGTAAAAATTTTTAAGAGTTCGGAGTCGAACTTAGTAAGATTTAAGATTAGAAATTGGTAATAGTTAGGAGTTGAGCTTGGTAAGAGTTCGAAGTCGAACTTGGTAAGAGTTCGGAGTCGAACATGGTAAGAGTTCGGAGTCGAACTGATATAAGTTTAGAGTCTAAACTATAGAAGTTCGGAATCGAACTCATAGAAGTTCGGAGTCGAAATCATAGAAGTTCAAAGTCTAACGCATAGATGTTCGGACTCGAACTTATAGAAGTTCAGAGTCGAACTCATAGAAGTTTCGAATCGAACTCATAGAAGTTCATAGTCCAGAATTCGGAGTGGAACTATATGAGAGTTCATATCCAGAATTCGGAATGAAACATTATTACAGTTCATATCCAAAATTCGGAGTGGATCTTCATTACAGTTCTCATCCAGAATTCGGATCCTATAATAGAATGCTTCATATCTATGTATTCTATGATTCCGAGGTTTTGGGTATGAATCCAATTTTTACACTTATGAAAAATATTGTTATGTATAAGAAAATCTAGGTTAGGGTAAAATTCTTTAAGGAGGGAAATTTTCCATATAGAAGTAAAACAAAGATTTTATTATTTAAAAGGCGTTTGTGATTTTCAAAACAAGAAGGAATGAAAAAATCATAAGGAAAAACTTATTGACTCAACAGTTGGTGCTCCCAAAATAAGTCCAGGACCATCCAAAAAAGATCTCCATTCTTCTCAACTAACATAGATTAAATGATTATTTCATAGATGGGGACTAATATGAGTCAAACCAACTACAACTAAAATAAATGTTCATAAGATCCATTAACATAATTGAAGGATTCATAACACCAAAAATATTAACTATGAACTCGTAGTTTTGAAGTGAATTCCGAATTCTTTATTTGGAATATCATCTTCACGAACATTCAACAAATGAGTTTCGAACCTGAGATCGATCTTTGAAAACCAAGACACAACTCTCAAAAATTTTAAGAGGTCATCAATCCTTAGTAAGGGGTTTTTATTATTTATCATTACATTTTTCAGGCGATGGTTGTCAACACAAATCCTCAAACTCCAAACCACATTTTTATTATAAAAAATTAGATCTACGAAGTGGTATACACTAGGTCTAATTAATTTTTTTTTCTACAAGGTCCTCTAACTACTTGATCATCTCTTAGAGCCTGATAGTTGTAATATGATATTCCATGAAAGATATAATTGTAGTCCTATGGTGAAATTCAATACATAAGTCTTTCTTCATCCTTTGATGGAGTTCCAAGACATCTTCATGAATAATTTTCTTATAGTACCCCACAACCACTACAAGATAGATTTCTGAATAGTCACAATACGAAGGGCTAAACTCACCAACTGATGGTTGATGGGTTCATGCTTCCAACTCACAAGCCCTACGAATTGACAATAATTTCCCTCTCCACAATAATGTAGAATCTCATCGCATCCAAATGAAGACATCTAAGTCTCAAAAAAAGACTATATTGGAATCCACCATTGACAACTAGTCTACACCAAACATGATGTCCTTAGGATTCATTATGATGACCAAGAGGTCCCACAAGTCACTATCACCACCAAATTTTAATAGACACAATTGGATGATGTTTGATAGAGATAAATCAATCCCAGTCAGAAAAACTAGACATTGATACTAGGCTTTGGTATCCATGAAAAGCTCTAACTCTCAGAAAAGGTATAGGGAGATGAATTAATGACTCACACCAATGTCTACAAATATTGGGGAAAGAGCATAAAAGACATAGATAATACCTCAAAAAATATCATGAGAAGCTTGGTCATATCTCTCCAAATCTTATAGCTTCCCTTACTATCGACCGCATGGCCTTTGATCCACGCATGGGGAACCTAGTGGAGGTGGTGGCAGTAGATCATAACATCATCCTCTGCCAGCAACTCATTCATATAGAGCTCCACCCACTCATATGTCAAAACCACATCCTTAAGGGCAGACCTTTACATGCATAGGAGAACCGAGAACATGATGTTCCCTCTTCCATGGTGTTCCATCCACATCCTTCTGAAGTATCTCAGCACACGAGGTCAAGAAATCATGAACCATTTTACCTCACCCGTCACAAGCATATCACCATCCCTCACCTAGATGAATAAATCCTTAGTGTAAAAAACTCCATATATCAATGTGTATAGATCTAGGATTGGGTATGAATAATTAATTGAGAACCTAACATCTATCATCATATATCCATTGTAAATGACTCAGTCGTATGATAACCATTGTCAGATCTAGCCACCCAACATCCCTGTGCTGTAACCAGACCCCTCTATAGTACTCAAAATAATGTAGGAATTTCCAAGGTGACCATTGTAACACCCCAAACATAATTATAGATGTAATGATAATATTTTGAGTTATTATTATGATTATTCTTGTTTTAAAGAGGATTGGTATGTTTTTATCTCAAATACAATAAAATGGAAGAGAAATATTTTATTCAAACAAATAAATATTAAATTGATACAAATGACTATAACCACTCAAGAAAACTCATCGCAAAACCCAATAAAATAAATAAGAAGACCACAAAAAATCAAAATCATACCGATTATGTAGCCTTTGTCCCTTTAATCTACCAATATAAAAAAATAGTTAAAAGAATAGAAAAAATACACAGATTCAAAAGAATATAGAGAACCATCCTCTTGGAAAAGTAATGATCATGATATTTGAATACATTTAATGGGAACTTATACAGCATAAAATAACTGTTATAAGTGACCATTGGGTTTTATAACCATTGGGTTTCATGATGACCATCATTGTTTGAAACTATTGGAAAATTTAAGTGGTTTATATTTTAAATTCTTCAAATATTTTGAAATAACTATTTCAGTTGAATAAAATTATGGTATTAAATTAATTTTTCAATAATATGGTTATGTACACAAGTATTTTATGTGTTTAATATATTAAATGTTTTAAAATTCTATAACGGTTTATTATAACATGGCTATTCATATTATGTATGAGTCTTCAGTATTTTATAATGGTATGGTTAAGATGATAGATTTGTTTTTCTAATCAATAATTTGTGTTAGATAATTGGTTTCCTGTCTAAAAATTTTATGTTATAAAATTTATTTTTACAAAATTTGTATAAAAAAGTGTTGACAACCCTAGGCTAAAGGGAAAAACTCAACTATGATGGGGGGCTCGGTGAACCCTAGTAAGGAGGCTCGAGCAGGCCAAAAAACTATGAGAGCATAGTGGAGTCAAGCCATGCATGAGCTCGTGTATAGGGCATGGTCATGCGTGAGGAGAGGGTAGGATAAACAATTAAAGGTAGAATCACATGTATAAGGACACCGGTGTTTGTGTTTGCTTCATTGGGAGATGTAATCACATGTGGAAGCTTAGAAGGGTGTCCTGAAACCAATTGGGTTTTGAGGTAGGGTGCATAATTTTCAGCGATACAGAATCTTAGCCATCTGATCTTGTTGTGTGAGATCCTGACTGTCCACAGCGGTTCAGCGTTCGAACCCCCATCTCTGTTTTTCCATCACTATTGTTTTCTCAATCGTCTGAAATGTCCACATTATATAGGGGCCACTCAACCTATTTAAAACCACATATCTTTTGAGGGACACCCGATTCAGCGTCAATCTAATTGTAACCACCAATCCTTTTTTTATAACATGGATTTACCCAGTCTATCCCATTAGATCAATGGATGCATCAAAACCATCAATTTTCTATCTTTATACAACCCTTTGATAATTTTTTAGGGTTAATCCTAACCCTTGTATCAGACCAAAATTACTACAAGTCATCCGTTTTTTCTCCATACTTCTTCCTCATGGAGCCACACCGATCCCCAAAGGAACTTTTAGCCTCCAACCCCTCTTTATCCCCTCTTTCTTAGGATGCTTCTTGACTTATTTCCCTTAGTCTCATACCCTTTGTTTTATTTCTAATGTTAGTGTTATTTTAATCCATATATTACCATCCTAGTCTCAAATCCTTCTCCTTATTTCATTTTACAATTTAGGGTGTCATTTAACCCTACTGCATATTGATTAATCACTAATCAACTTTTTGTGGTTGGATCTAGATGTTTCGTATCAACAATTTGATGTTTGGGGTTTTTTAAAAACCTCAAATTTCACCCAAATTTCTACTCAAAATATTCTCTCTACCAACTCTTTATTCCTCTCTCAGATCCATGAACACATATCACTACGAATCTGATGAATTTTTTGAATTTTATTATTTTTGATTTAAACAAAAATAATGTAAATATGTACATTGTTATATTTATATATATAACCATGTTTCTATTTCTAAACCTAATTTCTTATAAGATATGCATTCTCCATTTCATGTATCTATCTCTAGGGAATTATTGTTTTAATTTTACTACCATGTTGTGATATTTTACAAAAAATTATAAATTTGTGTGTATATACATGCATATATACACATATACAACTTAATATTTTTAGTATATGTATATATATGTTAATAGTTTATTTTCCATGAATATTATAACTAATTTATTTTGTATCAACTTACCTTTAAAAATTTATTTTTATAAAAGTCGTATTAATATATATACGTATATGCATAATATAATATTACATTAAACCAAATTTATATTCATTTATCAACATTTTTCGTGGTGTGTGTTTTTATGGGAGGGTTATTTCCTTAAAATATTGATGTTTTTTTATGAATACAATCCACATACAGATATCATAGTATATATATTTATATATATGTGTGTATATGTATGTGTTGTTTCATTTATATATATACATGTAAATGCATTATATATAAACAACTTAGTTATAGGTGTTATCCCTCTTTTATTCCAAAAATATTAATTATATTTTTCAATCTCCAAACCTATGATTTTAAATTCTTATAAAATCATTGTTTTCTCAACTAAATGAGAAAAAACTTATCATTTAATGGGAAATTACAAAACAAGTTATCATTTCATGGGTGAAACCTATTTTCGATTGTATAATTTGTTTATTAAAACTCAAGAGCTAAACCTTATAATTATCATTTCATCTGAGAAACCTATTTATTTATTGAAGACAAAATAATATATGCATTTTTGATTAAATGTGAATTTATTTCATTATTCATTTTATTGATGAATTACAAATAAAGAAAATAAATTTGTGTAAGAGATGAATTATTTTATGATAATATAGGGATTAAG
Source organism: Viscum album (assembly GCA_963277665.1). Classification (NCBI taxonomy): domain Eukaryota; kingdom Viridiplantae; phylum Streptophyta; class Magnoliopsida; order Santalales; family Viscaceae; genus Viscum; species Viscum album. Next base: position 507,339,796 of record OY728141.1, on the reverse strand, counting down.
AACATAACTTTTCAAGGTGGTATGAGACACTTTGGATTGTTTAATGAAAATATTTTACATATGATTATGATTCCAATTAATCAAAGTGGTATGGTATGCTTTTATTTAAAAGTAATATTTTAGTAGACATACGAGTAATGCATATGACTTATTATGTGGTTGGTGGGGCCTACTATAACCCCTCAAGGCATGAGTAGTTCTCATGAGACAAAATAGGTCTTGGCATGAGGCCTTGAAAAATGGTTATGTATGGTCTTGGCTTAAGGCCTTGACATAATGTTTATGATGTACCGCGTTATGCATTCCCTCCTTATGAATCTAGTAAGTGAATGACCATGTGTCTATTCGAAAATACGAATATCGATTATATCTATGGTTATTGATCATTCTCTTTTGAACCTCTAATAATCAGTTTTATATTTCCAAGTGCACAATGTTTATAGTTTTATATATAAGTATATACATGAAGAGCGATTCATTTATAAATAAGTATTAATATTTAGTTTCCAAACTATAAAGAAAAAGTTACCAAATTTTCTATCATTTCAAGTTTTACATATTTATGATGAATGTGAAATGGAATTATTTTATTTCAAAACTTGGAAAAAAAATATTATTTCATGTGTAAACTTTTATCTGAACCCCTAGCATGTCATACATAAAAAGGTATTTTAATTATTTTACTAATATGTGGCATTTTATACATTTCTATTCAAGTGAGTGTATATTTTTATAATGCATTTTACTTGAAAATATTAAATATATTTAGTAATTTTGAGCATGATTTTATCCTAAAATACATATCAAAATATCCCAATAAAATGATGATGAAATGATATGACAAATGAAAATATCAAGATTTAAAGCATGCATTTTAACGAAATATTTTAAATATAAAACATATTTATAAATTGTCCTCTTTTAAAACCCCTTACTGGGCATATTTGTGCTCACCCTATTTATTTAAATTAATATTACAGGTTTAGTAGATGTGATACAATGAATTTCTAATGTGGAGGCATTTCTCTGATGTTAACATTATTAATGTTTACTAAATTTTGTACTTTTTTCCAAAAAATATTAATAGAATTATAATTCTAAAAAACCTAGGCTGGTAATAGATCCCCTATTTTATTTAATGTTTTGTATTTATTCATGTTTCTTTTTTAAAAGAATACAAATAATTTATAAAGGGCTGAACTCGGGTTTCGAGTTTTGGTCTTTATAGTTGTTATCAGAGGAACAACGTAGGGAAAATTGGAAAATTAGAATAGAAATAATAATTTAAGTGTGTTTTATTAAATAAAATTCCATTCGTACATTTTTATATGGAATTCAAGGGATCAACATCTAACCTCTTGTCTCATCTTACTGAGCTACTCGAGACCATAATATCCAAATCATGTATATATTCTTACCAGCCTTTTTTAAAACATCTTCTATCCTACAAACTCCTCTACCAGGTTTCAAACAACCAAAATGTTCTTTAACTCCACCAAGTACTAATTAATGTCTATTGTGTTATGTCTCATGCACAACATTCAAATTATGTGAAAACATGAAAGTATTATGAAGGTATATTTTATGTTTCTCCCTTTCTGAGACATATCTAGCCATAGAAAATTTCTAAGAAGCTGTCGAGGTGTGTGACGTCCATGCAACCAATTAGTTTCATGTTCTAAGAATTCGCATGTATGGAAGAATTTATGATATCAAGTTGTTAGAAAACAATGTTTCCATTCTATTCTATCCATACCAAGTCCATTACGATATCTTTAAATATTACACCATTAGGCCACTCTCTCGAGGACATATTATTGTTTGCGTTATATTGAACGTAGCTTCTCAAGGTGAATTTGGGAAAATGAAATTATATTATTTAAAAACGTATTCGGGATCAACCTGACTGAAAGAGCTTATAAAAAAAGTATCTAATAGTGGTGGACCAAGTGAAGTTATAAATTAAATATTGCTCAAGAAATTTTTTTATATAATTAATAATATTTAATATATATATAATTTTTGTAGGGACATCGAGGATGGTGTCAGAAGGTTGGTGCTGATGGGAGTGTATGAGTACAATAGAATTGTGAGGGTGCAATTCTGTTAGGGGGGGAGAAGTAAATTCCCCAGACATGATTATAAATGTAATGATAATATTTTTAGTTATTATTGTTATTTTTTTTGTTTTAATGATATATGGTATGTTTTATCTCATATACACAAAAAATATAAAGATACATTTTATTCAAACACTAAAATATTACATGGATACAGATGATTACAGCTACTCAAGAAAATTCATAGAAAGTCACAAAAGAATAAATGGAAGACCACCCAACATCAAGAAAACACTAATTAAGTAGACTTTGTCCCATGAATCCACTAAAATAAAAAAAAATAAATAGTGAGAAGAATAGAAAAAATACACAGAGTTAATGGAATGTAGAGCACCATCCTCTTGGATATGAAATGATCTTGATCTTTGAATACCATTAACGAGAATTTATACGGCTTAAAATGACCGTTATAAGTGATCATTGGGTTTTACAACCATTGGTTTTGAAGGTGACCATCAATGGTTTAAACCATAGTAAAATTTATGTTCATTAAAATTAAAATACATAAAATGTTTAAAAATAACATATACGATTGAATGATATTTTGGGTTTAAATTAATTATTCAATAATATCGCTATGAACCCTATAATTTTTTGAGTTTCATATATTAAATTTTTTGAAACTATATAATGGTTTAATATAACATGGGTGTTTATATTTAGTATGAGTCTTTAGTATTTTTGAATAGTGTGGTTTAGAGTGTAGATTTTTTTTAAAAGGGAAATGTGCGTTAGTTAATTTTTTTTCAGTCTAAATTTTTTTAGTAATACAATCTAATTTTTTTTAATAAAATTGAATAACAAAATGAATGTTATCCATAGGCTAATGGGATACCTCAACTTTATTGGGGGACCCGGTCTACCCTAGAAAACTGGTATCTACCCATGCCTAAGGAGGCTCGAGTTGGCAGGTGAACCTGAGTGAGAATAGTGATGGCAAGCCACGCATGGGCCGGTGTATAGTGCTCGGTCAGGCGTGAGCTGATGGTGGACTATGAAACCATAGGTGGAGTCCAGTGTGACTTTGTGACATCAGGGGATGGAATCGAAAACAGAAGCTTATAAGGCAGCCCTGAAACTGGTTGGGTGTCGATGTGCGATAAATGATTTTACATGGTATGTGAGCTTAGTCATCTGATATTGCTGTATGGGATCTTGACCATCAACATCAGTTTAACGTTCAAACCCCCATCACCATCTTTTCATCACCACATTTTCTTCCATAGTTCAATCTTACAATGTTATATCTTGGTTGATCAACGTATTTAAGACTGCACAAACACTCAGGGGAATTTGATTCAGCCACAATCTAATTATATCCTCCCATTCTTTTTTAAAACACGGATCAACTCAGGCCATCAGATTGGATCAGCATTCACTTCCAAGCCATCCATTGACCAACTACATTCAAAAACATGTTAAAATTTTTAAAGTTATTATTAACCCTTGGATTGGACTAGAGTTAATCCTAGTCATCTCTCATCTCTCCCTTATTCTTCCTCGTGTATCCACACCAGTCCCCATCCAACCCTGTAGCCACTGGCCTATCTCTTTCCCCTATTTCTCATGACGATTCTCGATGTGTCTCCCTTAGTATCATCCCCTTTGTTTTATTTCCTAAGGTGGTGTTATATTAAGCCATAAATCACAATCCCTCACACAGTTCCCTCTAATTTCTTAATTTTTTTAATTAAGGTTGTTAATTAACCCTATTTCACATTGAATTTGGGAAAATTTATGTTTTTTGATTGGATCTATAATTTCAGATTAATAATTTGGAACTATGGGTTTTTTTAAAAGAACCCCACCATGAACCAAAATTTTTACTAAATAAATTATCTCTTCCATGTCACTCTCTCTCTCTCTCTCACACATAGATCCATGAACCCACATCCCTGATAATCAAAAACTAGTAAGAGAATTTTATTATTTTCAGTTTAAATAACAATCATGTATATATATACATAGTTATATATATATATATATTTAAACATGTTTATTTTTCTAACATAAACTGCATATATGACATGTATTCTCTATTTTCAAGGATATATTTTTAGAGAATTAATGTTTTAATTTCACAACCATGTTGGGACCTTTTTCAAAAATATATATATGTGTGTGTCTATACATTCATATATACACATATACAAGCTAATAATTTTAGTATATGTGTATATATGTTAAGGGTTTCTTTTCCATGAATCATATATCTAAAAACTAATTTATTAACTTACCTTAAAAATTTATTTTTATAAATGTTATATACATATATATGGGTATATCCATAATCCAACATGCATTTAAGAAAAATTCATATACATTTATCAAATTTTTTTTGGGTGTGTTTTAATGGGAAGGTTCATGCTTTATAATTATAGAGGGGTTTTATGCATACAATCCACATACACATATAGAATAATATATATTTATATACACAACTGAATATATATTTTTATTTAAATATATATATTTATTAACATGTAAATAAAATTATATATAAATAACATAGGTATAGTGGTTCTCCCTCTTTCATTCAGAAATTATAAACAATATTTGTCGATCTCCAAACCAATGATTTTAAATTTTTACTAACACAATGTTTTTTTTAAATGAATGAGATATACCTTTTGATTTTATGTCAAATTATTAATCAATTTATCATTTCAACTAATAATCCTTTTTATCTATTCTATAATTTGTTTATTCAACTAGATGATATAAACCATATCATTATCATTTCATGCGTAAAACATATTTATTTATTTAAGATAATATTTTATATGAATTTTTTTAAATGTGGATTTATTTAATTATTTATTTTATTGATGAATTCAAAATAATTAAAATTAGTTTGAGAAATAGAAGAATGATTTTATGATAATATACAGAATAAGAACTAAATAGTTCAAGGTGGTATGGGACACTTTGAATTTTTAATGAAAATATTTCATTTATAAATAATATTCAAATAAATCAAAGTGGTATGGGACACATTAATTTAAAGTCATATTTTATTAGACATATGGGGGATTCATTGAACTTATTATGTGATGGGTGGGGCCCACTACATCCCCTCGATTCATCATTATGTCTCATGAGACAAACATGGTCTTGGAACGAGGCCTTAACAAAATGGATTTGTAAGATCTTGGAATGAGGCCTTGATAGAATATTAATGATGTCCCACGTTATTAATTCCCTAATTATGAACCTAGTAAGTGAAACTACATGTGATTATTAGACTATAGGAATATCCATAATATCCATGGTTAAGGGTCATTCAGTTTTAAACCTATACATATCAGTTTTATACTTTCATGTGCACAACGATTAATGTTATATATTATTCATATAATTGAATAGAGAATCATTTATATATGAGGATTAATATTTGGTTTCCAAAATATAAAAAAGGTTACAAATTTATCTATAATTTTATAGTTTTCATTTTTTTGTTGAATGATAAATTAAATTATTGTTTGTGCAAATAAATAACAAATATAATTTCATGCGTAAACGTTTATCTGCAGACCTGGCATGTCATACATAAAAAAGCATGATCATTATTTAACTTATAGGTGTCATTTCATGCATTTTTTTTCAAGTGTGTGCATATTTTTATAATTAATTTTACATATAAATCTTAAATAAATTAAGCAATTTGGGGATGATTTTATCTCAAAATATGTATCATAATCTCTCATGAAAATTATGGTGACATGATATGAGAAATTTCAATTTATTGATTTAAATAATTTATTTTATTGAAATGTTTTATAGAAAAACTTATTGTATAAATGATATTGTTTCAAAACCCCTTACTCGGAATTTTTGGGCTCTACTAATGTATTTAAATTATTCTTACTGGATTAATATAAGTGCTACAATGAATTTCAAATGTCGATCGATTGGTCTGATGTTACATTTTGTAAATTTTATGAAAATTTTACCTTTTTCACCAAAATGTATTACTAGAATTCTAATTCTCTAAAACCTAATCTTGTAAAAGCTCCCTTGTATTATTTAATGTACAATATTTATTTATGTTTTTTTTAAAAAAATTAAGAATATTTGTAAAGGTATGATCCCGGGTTTCAGGTTCAGGTATTTATAACCATAGTAGCATGGATATCTCTATTAAGCCCTTCTCAATCATCCAAACTAAGAAGGAAACATCTCAAACCATATCGAAATAGTAACACAAGAGGTTGGTAAACAATGTTGTATTCGATGAAACTATCATTTCACCCTACTAAAGATTGAGAAGCTCATAAATAAACATGGGGAACAATCATGAAGGGTAATATTCATAAATTAATATCTTTGGGAAGTATAAAAATGAAACTAGTATCTCAGCATGAGTCTACATGTTAAGGGTCCACCATCTCCTTGCAACTCCAAGAATATTGTTGGTTTCACACAAAAATCTACGATTGATCATGTTCCAAAATGTTAAAATGAATTAGATCACCGAGTAAAGACAATCCTATAATGATTAAGGGATTAGATTACCATGAAACATCATCAGTATCATTCACTATAACACACATAATGATCTAATCCTAGATGAATCGTTTCCTTTATCTATTAGTGTTATCGTCTATCCCAAACATAGTTGAGCCTCCTCCTGGATGATTTGGTGAGGACACTTTTGGATAAGGTCATTGAACAGAGTCCCCATTACTCAACAATTCATCATTAAAATCCCACATCAAAATAAAAGTTTTCTGTTATCATGGATGCATCGTAAAAGTTACCAAGTTATAACATTGTTAGATGAGAATATATGGGGAATTCACTAAAGGGAATGAAATTAAAAATACCCAATCCAAGTTTGTGTGTGTAGCACATTTTCTCGTCAACTGTGATCTTAGTATTCTGATTCAACAAATAGGTTTACATGGTTTTAGTGAATGTATATGTCAGCAGCTACACCAACACTGGGTTATCTAGTCTAAAATTCACTTTCAAAACACTCTTATCATATGTCCCTATGTTCAAAAAAAAATTACCCTTAACAATGTTATAATCCAAACATGAACATTGGGGAAATACCACCTTTGATACCATGATGTCATGAATCGACCCACTAGGACATTCTTGGCCATCACTAATACAAGGGAGAGACCATATGTCCACCACTAATATTCAAGGATCTCGAGACATGTTTTTTGTAGGCAATGATAATGTGGGAGGCCTTATTCAACATATCAGTATATTTACAAAAAAACTCAATCAATAGTGAATTGATATAATAAAAGAGTAAACAACTATTTTATAAACCATTCATTCAAAAAAATCTAGGAAACCATCACATTATAGTAGTGTAGTTAAAATTTATATAGGGTGAAAATACTTTCCAAATAGAAATGATGTCCCATACTCAGAACAACTATTAAATTGGATTATAAAGAGATATTGAATCACAATATCTAATGAAGACCACAAAACATAGTCATATATGCTTGGTATAACTATTCTACTCTATATACTACTCCACCATGGTCCCACTGATTTATTTGTCATCTAGATAAGACAGAACATGTGCTGTCAAATCCACCCCATGGGTGAGTATATATATACCCAGTATGAGGCCTTGAAAAGAAACAAGGGATAAATAGAAAGATACAAATTTCATCTCAACCCTTAAGAAAAAACGGAAATAAAAACACAATAATATGTTCATAATGATAACCATGTGAGAGAGAGAGATAAGGAAACTCTCTATCCACAACCAAACTAAGAATGATGTGTCATCCAATAACTCCAATGTTTCATCTACAATTCCTATAACTATGCACAATCACACAAGAATATCAGTGGAGGGGACTACTCCTTACCACAGAGATCCACAATTGATGGTGGACTAACTTCCTTGGTGGACCCCCTAACTGACTGATCTCGAAGACATGGGATTAGAAATACATTGGAATAGGACATAGAAAAAGAGATTACGTTGAGGATTGCTAAATCTACCAGTGTGAATAGTATATGGACTTACTCCCTGGTGTGAAAGGGAAGTACTGACCATGACATTTCATTGATGATCAATCTTGATTGCTGCCATTGGTCAAACATCAATGAATGAAGATTCATTTTAATAACACCTCCTATTGTATATATGATTCTAAAATAATGTTCAACTACACATTACAGAATAAAAAATGGCCAATATAAGATACATATGGTCCCAAATATATATCTTTATGAAGGGGATGAACAAGGTTGTAATACATAAATAATGCACACAATGTATACCTTGGGTCACATGGTGTGTGACCACTCTTAGACATCTGGATATCTCCTCATCTATATATGGATTGGATGATCATGTGGGAGTTCACTATATGTACATGGGGTACATGACATACCTTGACTATACAAGGGTTTTCCCATGTCTTCCAGCTTGTTCCCATATACATCATCTCATGCCTGTGTGCACCGTTTGTGTCTTATTGTCCTGGTTATGGTTGTGCCTATGTAGACCTATGTTACACATAAACCACCGAATGTATACCACGTAGAATGTGTGGGTTATACACAACGCCTAATACTTATTTCAAACTGCAACCCATACTTCCATTTCCAAGGGACTACACAACAAGTGTTCCGAGACTAAACACCGTGTCTATCATATTTTAACATGAACTGAATAGTCCTTTACATGTCTTTCCCACACATCAAACATTATAATTTCCACCATGATTCACACTGTTGACCTCAGATCAAGTGATGAACGCACATGGTCAATTGTTGATGGTCAGAATCAATCCATCCAAACCTTGAGTAATATATACCATCACACTATGCCTCTCTTTTAGATAAATAATCAGGCTCGAAAATACAATTAATGTTGTCAATACCTGGAAACCACATAACATCATGATTTATCCAAAAAACAATGATTCATATTTCATTCATGCATCCATCATGAATCTAATAGTTTGATTGTAGTATAATCTTACATTTCATTTTTGATTCACAACCGCATAGACCCAAAATGATGTACATGAAGAAAAGTTGGGGAAATTTTCAAGAGTAAAGAGATATCACCATTGGATGATTTGGTCATCGACAATGAACATGATATGTGGAAACAATGTTGGTGTGATTCATATGAGAAACATGAAAAACAATTTGGTTTATGAAGACAAAAAATATATAAGTTCGAATGAAGAATGTTATTGAAAAAAATCAGAATGTAAAATCCATTTTATAAATTAATCCAAATATGGTGTAAATCCATGAAATAAAAATTACCTACCTCAATTATGGATTATTCATTGGTGAAGATCACACTCTCTAGTGAAGTAGATAATAGTCAAACTATGTTTTTCTTTTGTATCACGATTCACCTCGATATGTTCATCATCAATCCTTGATCCCAATTAACTATCAATAAGAACGAATTCTTCATTTTTTCTAATCACTTAGTGTTATACCACTAACCCTAAAGATTTTTTATAATAGAATATTTAGTTGATATAGTTAGGCTTTGTGAGATTAAATAAATTAAATTAAATAAATTAATCAATCAACTGAACGAATATACCAATGGTTGACTCAACGAAATATCTAATGTTGATCAACTTTATATCATTCATTGGAAAAAAATGCATTCCAAAATTATTATTTGTATTATATTTCCCATATGAGGTCCCAAATAGTAGGAGGACCACATAACACAAATTAATCACATAGGTGATTCAATATATATATATATATATTAATATATCTAAGATAATAAATATAAGGACTTGTGACAACGAAACACAAAACTAACTCTATGGAAAAAAAGAGATACACATATAAAAATTTTAAAGGGACTAAATCCATGAAATTGTAGTCATTAAAAATATACTATGTTAAGGTAGAATAATTTTTTTTAACTCATTCATGATAAAAAATTTCTTATTAGTGAAAGGATTGAAATGATATTTTCTAATCACTAGTCACTTGTGTGATAGATGTTTTGAATCTTCTTCTCCAAATACTGTTTTTAATGTATTTTATTTTGAAGGGATACATTAATTTACTAATTCACAATTTAGAAAAATTATACATAATAAATTTAAAATAAAATTGTTTGTAAAACATCAAATTTTTTATTGCTAAAGAGAATGATTCATGGCTTTTGAGTTGATACATTAATCATTGTATCCCATAATATCTTATCCAACTCAACCAACTTAAAATTGAATGAGATGTTCACAAATTTCATTCAAAAGATGACATAGTTTGAGAAACATTGTAATATGGTTATAAACAAAAATACTCTTTTAAATATAAAAAATGATATATTTTTTGAAATATCATGATCTAATTAATATTGATCTTTTTGGGATATCTTAAATTGAAATTATAGGATTAAAATCCTATACTCATAATTTTTTATCTACATTACAATTTTATCATGGGATTATTTCTTAAAATAAAAACGATAATCCAACAAATATATATTCATGTTCTCTAAAAATGTTTAAAATGAAAACGAGTTTGAAATTATTACAATTAAGATTAACCATGGTGGAAAAATTTATGACAGGAAAAAGTATTCTTTTTTCTTTTAAATAAAATAATTTTTCTTTTCTCCACCTCAAAACCCTTAAAACAGGATAATAGTGTGATGAAAATGAAAAATCCAACCATTTTATTGAAATATCTAAAATTTATTTTACCTTTCAAAATATTTTTAGGGCCAAGATATGAATATTGAATGCTATATCAATAATCTCATTATTAAAATATTATTTATTCAAAAAAAAACATTTTATGAATGTTTTATTAATAGAAACCCAAAATCATCTAATAAAATGTTTTTGGTTGTAAATTATTTATATTAAATAGTAAAAACAATCATAGAAAATACTATTCTAAATATGATGACGTTATATTTGTTCGTTCGTGTAACTCATGAAAAAAATATATCATCTTTAAAAATAGGACTAAAATAATGGAAGAATCGATCAATGTTGTTTTGATGATTGTTTTCCAAAATATTTTTATTAAAGTGTTTTTAGAAATGATTATTTATATGAACCATTTAAGATTAAAATAGTTGAAGAAAAAAAGAGCCACCTTCAGATAATTTCTCTGAAGCATTTAAAAGATTTAATGAACTTCCCATTAAATATTTAATCATTTATTTATATTTAGTAACTCATACTCAAGGATCTGTTTTAAATTAGGTTGAATACCTAGCATTTTTCATTCAATTTGAATAAAAAAACATAAAATATGACCTTAATGGTGATATTTGGGCTATTTCCATGTATGGGGAACTAAATAATTTCACATGAAATTATTTATGGGATCTTTTATGAAACCTAAAGATCATTCAATTACATGATCTTATTATTTTTTCAAAAATAAACTAGAAGAGTGGACATATTTAGAGAAATAATGTTTATTTAGTTTCCAATGGTTATAAAAAAATGTGATCAAATATGGACAAGAAATTTCACTCATCACGTAGTTAGTATAAATTATAATCTTCTAGTAATGCACCTCTCATTTAATTTCAAACTCTTTCAAAAAGATGTAAAAAATTATTTCATAAATGTTTTTATTTTTGAATCTTTTTCAATGGAATAACCAATTTGTTCTAAAAATACCATTTTTATAAATTCAATATTAAAACATTACAGAGTTAATTATGTTTTAAAACAATCCTCATATTATAGGTATGAATGTAATTCAAATTAACATCATTACATTTTTTTTAAAATAGGATGATACTATTTAATTATATTTATAAAACACGTATCAAATGATATTTTTCTTGTTCAAATTTATATTTCTTATGTGATTTTTTCTCTACTATATAAAATCATTATTTTTTGAATTTTTTGATTTAATTAATGTGGGAATTGTAATTTTCATTATAGTTGAAGTCAAATACTTTCATGTTTTTAAAATTTCATGGGGAAATGATTGAATATTTTTAAACCACGTAAACCAATGAACACTAAGAATTATTCTAAATGGATCATCTTAAAAATGTTATCACAACTTCAAGTATAAGTAGTATGATCAGGTTAGCTGAATCAAGTTATCTAGATGAAAATAACCATTATAGAATTATGATTTCTAATACACATTATCTAATGGGGACTCAGGATAATATCATGTTCGGGGTTTGTATCCTTGATTTGGTTTTAATTAAATCAAAATTATACTCAATTACAAACTATAAAAAGAATTTTTTTTAGTATTAAAAAGGATATAAAAATCATGGAATTTTTATCCAAAATGAACATATTTTGAATCATCTTTTTATTCAAATTATGATTTTGGAGGATTAAAACTAGATCTGAAAATAATAAGTCTATCTTTTCATCTACTTTGAATATCCCTTCCCTCATTGAATACAAAGATACATAACTTAGCTTCTCTTTTTTTAGCTAAAACAGAATACATATCATATGGGAGTTATTGAACCCAAATTCTATAGATGTTACAAACAGTCATAGACATCAAGATCCTATCTGATCATATCATTATTAAGATAAAAAATTATATTTATATCAGTATGCCTAAAAATACTATCCCTCACTCCCACATTAAACACATTTATCTTCAACTCCATTTTGTAAGAAATCACTACCAAAAAGATGTTATCATATTCTATTTTTTCCATTAGAATATCAACTCATTAGTATTTTCACCAAACCACAAGAACCTTATAATTTAAAATTAATATAAAATTATGAACAATATACTTTTTAAATTAATAAATATATCTATATATATGTTAATATAACGTTTTTAAATGTTTTTTAAAAATGTGAATTTTTTGTTTTTTCATATCTTCTTATATGGGATATGATTCCTTTATCTCACCTATGATATCATTATAAAGGGTTCCTAATACCATTCTAATATATAAAAATTCTTTATCATATAATTTGGGTTTTTAAAATAAATAAATTAAAACTTTTGGAAAATGTTTTCACATTTTCAAAATTTAAAAATATATTTTGTAAATAAATTCTTATTATTAAAAAAATTATAAGAAAACCATTGAATATTTTTATTTTCAAATCTAAATCAAATTTCTACTAGAAAAACATATATACATATATACATATATATATATATATATATATTTCAAAACCAAAATAAATTTCACTATATTTATTTAAAATGGTTAATGATAATTGAAACTATTTTATATATTTATCTCTTTAACAATCATATGGATTCATAATTTGTGACCTAAAAATATAAGTATGTTTGTGAGGTATGATTTGACATTCAAATTTCCTTTCACGATTATGATACTTTAAAATAATCCATCAATAAATGAATTTATAGTCATTTCTTTAGGGAAAGAGACGATGTAGAAAGGTTTGTAAATTTTTATTTTCCTTTGTATCCTTTTATTAATTATTTGTATATATTTTTTACGATATATTTTCCCTTCATTTTTATATCCTATCATTTCCATTGATTATTTTTCCTTTTTTTCCTTTTTTATATCTCTCATTTGTGATTATAATATTTTGAGAGTTTGGAAGTTTAGAGATGTTTTTTAAAATATATATTTTCTTTATTTTCAAAATATCAACTATCTTAAGCTTTGATCATTTTGAAAATACCCTTAGAGTTTTCCTTAAAATAAATCATTCAATTTCCTTTATATACTTTTTTCACTTTTTATTAATCACAAAATAGGATCAATGCTGTAAAGTGATTATTTCAAAAGGGGAGAAATTTTATATTTTTTCATAAAGTTAGAGAAATTATTAATACATTGATTTTTTTATCTTCTCCAATGCTCAAATATTTTAAAAAATGGGCGTTTTTTAAAAAAAAATTACTATTAATAACATGTTTGATATGTTTTCTTCTGATGCTCATTGAATACCTCATTAAACTCTTGACTATCTCTTTCATTCATGAATTATACATGATTTTCCACTTCATGTTGTGTTTTTATGATCATTAAAACTATGAGATTTGTGTACCAATCATTATCTCATGGTGTATTTATGATAAAAAATACTAATCTACATTTCTAACATTATCAATTTATATAGGTTACGAGTTTTTAAATTGAACATTAAATAGTGGTATTGAAGGAAACCTTATAGATATTATGTTGGATTGATAATGGATCGGTAGTGTCTATATCCATCCTTCATGGTCCTGTAAACAATATAGAAGATACATAGAAGGCATTTTAGTGAATTTGAGGTCACTGTGTTTGTAGTTGATGAATTGGAAACATCACTTCCTAGTCAGTGTAGGGAAACAGCTTTCTAGTGGATCATCAAGTTGTCATAATTATTATCAGAATACAAAAATATATCCACAAGATAGTAGAGGATTTTCAGTGGTGATTATATAGATGTCACATGTTCTAGGAACCCCAACATCTACTAGATGATGGGTACTGGTTATCTGATGGAACTAAAGTGGATGTTTCAGGAATGTATCTACTATAGTCAAATGGCTATGATTGTTGTTTTCCATGGATTCATGACTTCATGAGACTTCCAAAACCACCCCATTACTATTAAAAACTATAAAAATACTCAATTCACAACATGGATGAATAAATTATCTTACTAACAATGCTTGTCATGATGCCACCTGGCTCGAACCAAGTCTGGTCACCTGAGTTGACCCGCAACATGTCCTGGGAGGCATTATGGATCCTACCAAGCTTGAAACCAATGATGACTATCAAAAATTGGTAACTAAGAATGACTTATCACAGGAAAATAGATTTATAGACAAATTTAAACTGGGCAATAAAAATGAAAAAATAGTAGAATGAAATAAACTACAACATGTACCACTATGTGAACTAATGGGCCACCTCCAACTGTAGAATCACACTCACCCCATGAGAAAACCAGAGTGGGAAGAAAGATGATAAGTTAAAAAAAATAAATGTTCATGCATGAGTATTAAAACACAATAAGTGTTCCAAGATAAACTACTCTCTATGACATTAAATTAAAATGAAAACCATTCAAGATATTTTGAAAATACAAGTATATTAAAACAGAACATCATAGTTTTCATTTTGGAAAAACATTTATAAACATCAATACACTCCAAATATTCACTTTGAAATAATTATTATGAAATGGAGGAAACATTTTAGTATGAATTCATAACAGAAGGTGTTACCAAACAAGGGTATGTAAAAAGTTTTTTTCCTTATTTTCTAAATAAATTGGAAAGAAAGAAAAAATAGTTAATAAATAAATATAATTGAAATTAAGGATATACGATATACAAAACCATGGTAAATCCAAAAGTAGATAGGTTAGAGGGGACCTGCGGTCATTATCCCTCGATGTCATGGTATAGATACCATAACCCACAATATCTTCAAGCATGAGCCACTAGAGTGGAACAAATACCAAGGTATAGTGGTCTTTAATAATCATAAAATGTTTAGTTAGTGTTTTAATGTCAATCTTGCTAGGGGGAAACTAGGCCTCGACAATACGGATCCTCCTTGTGTACTAATCCTAGTCTACCCACCTAGGAACCCTGATTTCCCATGTGTCGTATTTCAAATGCTGGTGAGTTTTTATTAAGATACAATATATATACATATAATTTACATCACCAAAAAACCCATCCAAATAATTACAATTGATATTTCTCCTTAAGATCATCCCCCTTTTTATGTCACACAAAAATTCCAAAGCCTCTCTACTAGAAACATATCACAGACCACACATTTAGCATACAAATCATATTTCTTACTAAGGGGGTATGCCTCAAGATGGGTATTCATCATCCATAAAACATTTTCACTGTACCAAAGTGGCCTCATTAATTTAAAATGAATAATTTCACTATAAAAAACACAGTTACAAAAAAAATTCTATTCCAAAACTTTTTAAATTTACAATTAAACAACTAAGGCACCACACATTTAATAAAAATTTTGAAACCTTGGTTAACCCAAATCACCCCAATTAAAAAGTTTAACATAATTCCTAGTGAATAAGTAATGATACACATTACAAGAACCACATCCCAACATATATATATAATATAAATTTCAAATAAAAATTTAAACCACATTTTATTGAATGACGAAAGAAATCATAGATATTACATTTAATGGTTTAGGAAAATGAGAACTACCTCAAAATCAAGATGGGATGCCTTAGAAGATGGAAACTCAAATCATCTACTTCTACCAGAGAACATATGCACCTTGACATTTTTAAAAGGAAATTGAGCCCCTATTTACATATTTTCATGGAAAAAAATGTACAAGGGGATCCTTGCACATTTCTTAATATGTGAATATAACCCTATACACTTAGAAAAAACTGTATTATCATATATATATATTTACATAATAACACATAGAACCGATTTATATATTAATACCACCACATGTGAATATAAAGATAACGGGGGAACTTACACATATATATTCATACATATGTATACCCATATACACCTCCTTTGATAGGAAAAACCTAAAACCACTATAGAATGGTCCAAAAAACTCTATAAAAATTTAGAGATATCAAAAACCAGAAAACATTGAAATTAAAATTGAAGCGAAGGAAAAGAACTGAAAAACCATACTCGAAACCGAAGTGAAATTCACTCCCTTTGATGGTTGTTGCAATAAAAGACCTTAATGAGAGAAATACGCCATTAATAACAATAAGAAACTAAGGAAAATACCAAAACCAGTTAGAGTTTATCCTAGGAAACTGCACCTCACTGAATAATAGGAAATCCAAAAAAAAATTTGATGATAAGGTATAAGATACTTACTTGAGATGAACTCACCCAAAATTTGGGATAGAAAATGTCACCAGTGGGAAGGGAGGTGTCACGCTAGAGCCCTCACAATCAGCTGGATCGCACATGGAGGAAAGAGGGGGGTGTTCTGCATAGGGGAGGTAAGGGGGAACACCATTGGGCTTTATTAAAACCTAAATATAATAATAATAATAATAATAGTAATAATAAATAAATATTTTCATTAATATTAACATATTTTCATTAAATTAAATTTTATTTTTATTATTTTATTTTCATTCTAAATATATTTAATTCTTTTGAGCACTATGTGGGTCAAAAATTTTGGTCACACCATCTTCCAGACTGTGTTCCATCTGTGTGAACACAACATGAGGGAACAGAACCCTGTAGGAGTTGGAAGAATGGTTTGTGTACCCGTGTGACAACCGTTGAACTGTGCTCTATCATTTGACAGAGCCATTTCACACACATGTCACATGGTATCCTCTAACAGTGTAGAAGCCATGATCCCTCAAGAGATGGGTGCATGATCACTAGTAGGACTCACACGGTTTGATCCAAACTATGCTCAAACCATGCACAGGACCAAAAACCATCCAAAGACCCGAAAACTCAAACTTTAAACTAGGAAGTTGACCTAAACCTCATAGAAAACAACCAACGTCTAAAAATGGAAAAAAATTAGAGAAAAACATATGTAGGGTTGTGACAATTCTATTCATAAAAATAAATTAATGTGTGAAAGAATTATCTTTCCAATCAATGACCTATGTTCAAGCCTCAATTCATTAATGTTCTCATACTTCCTATCAAATCTATCATCCAACATTTTATTCATCCATTCAGTTTATTTTTTAGTGGATTTGTAATGGGTTTTCTTAAAGAACAACTGCCACTATTCAGCCACCTTTATTTAATGGTTTTAACTTAAAAACTGAGGGATTAGTTATTTGGATATTGATGAATCACAATAGGTTTCTCAAAAACAAAAATTTTGAGGTATGAGTTTCCTTATCACTTTTATGATTGAGGAATTATTATTAATATATACATCTCCTCTTGAGGGGTGGGGATATATGAGGCTCATATTAAGAATTTTTCGAAATCATTTTTTCATTTTATTTATCATCTCTTTACATATCTATGTTCATGATTTAAAATAGATTCACATAATTGAAAAAACTGGTTCAATCAATTCCTTGCTTAAATTACCTTTATAATATCATTATAAATTCTGACAAATTTATCAAATATAGCTCCATCGATTATTCCTCTTATTATTTTTTTCAATAATTTAATTTTTAAATTATCTTATACAAGTGATGTTTTTAAGGTTAAGTTCCCCCACCCTCCCTTTCTAAAATCTCTAACCAACAACCATAATATTTGGGTGAGTGACTAAACTCCATTTTTAATATATTGTACTGTGACTTGATATATGGATGGCTCGAGAAGAGTACATGTCTCCCCATGTTTTTTCTAAATGATTTGATTGACTCCTACCATCGTCCATATTGAAATAAATTAGTATAACCAACTTGAATACCTAGAAAATGATCCCTAGTTGTGAATGGGGACATTACATCATGACCTATATGAAAAAATATAGAATGGACTATACGGTTACCTAGTTTTGTATCCTAAGTAATATGATATTACAGCCACCCAGAATTGGATAATGAATGATATATACTACTACATAATATAAAGTCATCTTCACATGGGTTTAATGAGTGTGTATCACTACCTCTAAATCATGCAATTTACAATATACATAACATGTCACCCTTATAACATATTATGTGAATATCAATGGTAATACTATTAAGACATAATCCATATTATCTCAACCTATATAATATTTATAATGTTACACAATGTGTGAAGCATTAAAGATGTTCATGGTGTGTACTCTTAATCAATTCCTTGTGGTGTATCTCACATAAAAATTTATTTTATATTCACTATATGTGAAGAAAATTATGTGACAGACTATATAATTTAATGTACCTTTGTTAATGTTAAATTTAAAAGTACATAACATGTGATAATTTAATATACACCAAATATGTTATATCTTCTTCTAGAAACCCTATCCACTAATGATACGAGACATAAAATTTCGTTTAATAATTACTCATTATTTTACTACGTCAAAAAATTAAAAAAACATTATTTGTTAGACCAGTTGAATACTGTCATTATTATAGGAATCAAAAAACATTCCATGCCTCCAATTCCTATTAAAATTGATTCACTTCCATATGAGTATTTCCTCACCACAAGTGTCTTTATTTAACACCATACCATCACACTGTCTCCTCTTTGTCAGATCCTACTGAATGACCACCCTTTTTCATTAGAATTACTAAATTGGAACCTCCCATAAAATACATCCATTTGGATCAACACATAGAGATGCTTATTTACAACCACTTTCCTTTGAAATAAATAAATGTGGTCATTCATTGGGATAGAAAAAGGGTGAGGGGAAAACCATCAAATAATATGGAATCAAAAGTCTGTGACCAAGTATTACCAACAATTCTATCATGTTTTATTATACAATTAGGGTTGTTCCATCACAAAAAACACACCAAATACATCAAATAGTTGGGGTGTGGGATTGGTAATGGTTTTTCCTGATGATCAACCGACCATTCATTTTCTAAGAACGAGAAAAATATAATAAAAATATTAATTAGTAATTATAATGCTTAATTAAAACATTCATCATTGAAAAAATAATTTTAGTTATATAATCATAAATAAGGATGTACTAATAAAAATTAGAGACTTATCAGGATGAAGAATATTGATGTTTCAGTGGTTTACTCATTAATGCGCTATTAATTCATATCCACTCCACAAAATCATTAGTTCAACCTCTTTGGATATTTATCATCTAATATAATAATCACTTTGGGTTATAAATATAAAATTATGGCTACCCCTACTAAGAGAGATTAAGAGATAATTTACATCACTATAATAATTTAACATAGTATTTATTTCAAGTCTATAAATGTTCCCTAATTGGGGCCCATATCAAAGATTATAGTTGCATATCACCATATAAAAATAAATTATAGAATGTAAAACCATGGAGAAGGATTTCCAATAATGTTATCTATTTATTTTATATTGACATTAATTTAAATAATATCATATTTATCTATTAAATGAATACTAATTATCCCCTAACATTGAATGACCATGAAAATCATGAAAATAATTCCCAAGGGTAAATTATATACACTGAGATCAATGATAAATTATAAATTCTTAAAAATACATATTATAGGGAAACATTAAAATCTGACCAATTTTTATAGGCTTATGAATATAATACTCAACAAAGATCTATATCCTTCACTAAAAAATATGGTTCATTAAAATTTGTCTATATTTAAATATTTATATCCTTGAAAATAAAATAATTAGTGCTAATAAACCTAAAATATCATAAAAACCACATGACTAAGGGTGATATACCATTACATTCACATTTTCCACTTCAAGGTTCCAAATTCTTCATGAACCTGATACACAAAAAAATCATGGGAAAATATTTTATTTTCATTAATTTCATTTAGAATTGATTTTCAAAAATCACTACCTCTTTAGAGGAATGATCAAATCAATATCAACATGTGATAATATTTTATCACATGTATTGTATCACATTATTAAAATATTTTCCATGATTCTAATCCAACACATTTCTTATCCCTAAGGTAATGAAATTCATTACAAAAAATAACCACCATCAAAAACATTTAATTGGTATATTAACCATGGAACATACTTTTGAATAATAATTCCACCCAAAATATATAAGAAACCCATAATATGGTCACATATGGATAACTGAATCTCATTCTTGGAAGATTTAAGAAAAATACTCTACACATACCCCAAAATAGCTTCATACTGACATTGTCCTCAAGTATTTTTTTATTCTCAATATCCCTTGAAAAATAATATGTAAAAATTACAAGATCAAATATATGGTGAACATAAATCGTCTCATTAAGAATTTAACAAAAAATTAATGATGCTACATTCCCATACCCATAGATTTAATATGGTTACCTAAACAATAATATATGATCTGGTTGGTTTAGTTTTTTGTATCCAATAGATGGAAACACATAGAAATAGAATTAAACACATTAATATTCTATGAAGGTGGAAATAATTTTTTAATGATCCATTTCTCAATGATGTAATTTAAATTATCTTGACACATTCAAATAAACCATAATATTTATATCTAAACCCCAAGATAACACCTTCCAAAAACCAAAAGACCAAAACCCAGACCCATAGTCTAATATCTCTCATCCTTAAGCTATAGTTTCTATAAAATGAGGATAATAAAACACACAGCTAGTAATAAACCCTCTAAGAACCCATAATCCTAGAGGATTAACCCATTTTGATATATCTATCATGGTATAAATCCAAAGGGGATACCATGATCTTATCAAAGTAGAGGATGAAATGATCCTCACCCTCTAATAATATTTATAGTGAAATTAATGTGTAGATTTAGTCACACAAAACCATATAACCATTATCTTCAAGTTGTGCCTCCCTCACAGGATGAATAATTATTGGGGACACTGCTATCGAAAAATGGTAAAATAAATCTTTCTATCTCACTATGACAATCTATTTCAAGATTTTTAATCCATCATAAAACATGCCTTGAATGTATCTTTAAATAAATGAGCTCATGATTCAATATAAAGGGAATCATCTGTCATGGAATAACTTTTCAATTTGATCACTTTCTTTGGAGGCCTCAAACACTATCAAAACCTGAATATTATTGGGGTGATAAGTAATCACCTATAAAAATTCATTACAATAGGGTTTTAATGGAGTGTTTTATATTAATTTGAGTTTAGTCCCATCCAACAAGATTCTAAAAGAAAACGAGTTTGGTTGGTGGATCCAATTGTTTTATTTACTCAAAGAATAATTTTTTAGTAAAAAATAGTTTATGTAATTTTAAACTAGTAAATGTTTAAATGTAAAAAGGGAAAAAATTACCTCATAGTTTTCTCAGTTCATCATAATTAAATCATTATGTATCATTCATCTATCTATGAACCCAACCACCAGCACCCTGATCTTAATAAGGACCAACTGGAGGTGGTGGTGTTGGTTGTGGATCAATGTAATATGCAAATTTATCTTCTCCTGATATTCCACCATAACTTCCACTAAATACATTACAATGAGAGACATACATTTTACCATTAGAAGACATCTAATATTAATGTTACCAATGACATCGAGATCTATATACGTCTTTTCCTTAGTTTTCCCTATTAACATTCATGGTAAAAAATTCAAAAAAACATATATCCTTTATAACATTTGGTTTGAATATCATATCATCAAAATGATTTGATCCATTATAATATTATCATTTTTTTATCCACATTAATGGGATCGTTTGTGTGTATGTCTCAAATATCAAGATCCTGGAATTTTACACCTATTTTTAACTTATAAGAACCGTATTATAGGGAATTCCAAAGCCTCTATAGTACCATAACATATCCCTCCTATGAATATGTTAATCCCCAAATCTCACTATAGGACCCCAATACTGTTGAGAATTGAAAGAGTAAAAACCCTAACTTTATTCAATATCAAAATATTTTCCTTATATTTTGAGTTTCCAGGGATGCATCAGAGGTCTTGTATAGGGTCTACATAGAGAGTTCTATGAACCTCAATGCGTACTCAATAAAAACAATATTTCCCTATAAAAGGTATAATGTTTCAAAAAAAAAAGCATAAAATAAACAGCATTTTTATATAACACTACTCCTTGAAAATGTTCTCAAACTCCAACCACATTAAGGCATAATTATTACATGAATTATTAACTAAAATCCCCCAATAGATTGAAGTGTCATACAGTATACATGATAAAATGATCACAATATGGTTATATGGGTTATACTCCTTACAGAATACCTAAAATATATAATCGATCCAATCCAATATCTAATAATGATGAGGCTCACCTCAAAACCTTAAAGGTCACTGGTAATAGAAATCTTGAAACATATTCATTCTATAATAAATATAATATAACACATTAGAAAAAAAATATTCACTATATTCCTAGATTAAACACTATAAATAATATATGATTTATTTTATA
Source organism: Viscum album (assembly GCA_963277665.1). Taxonomy (NCBI): domain Eukaryota; kingdom Viridiplantae; phylum Streptophyta; class Magnoliopsida; order Santalales; family Viscaceae; genus Viscum; species Viscum album. The sequence goes on along the minus strand of OY728141.1, from coordinate 507,316,723 downwards.
TCCACTCTATGTGTGGATATACCTCTTTATTGGGTCTCAAAATCAACATCACATTTCTTGACTGATTTGTGACAAGAGGTTGTAATAATAAAATGGGATCATCACAACAATACCCATGAATATTATTGGCCATAAATGTGGTAGAATTTTGAATTCTCTAAGATAAATAAAAATTTAAAAAATAATATCTAGTTCAGTTTACATTGAATATACATAGAATATCACTAATGACCACTTTATAATGCTTGTACATTTTGGTTGGTACACTACAATCAATACCTTATATTTTTTAGCTTCTCAATGAATTATAAATGTCCTGGTGAAAGGATAACTTAGCTAACACACAAATCACCACGGTACCTTATCTAAAAACCAAACTCAATCCTCGATAATATTATTGCAATAAATTGTCCAAACTAAACATAACATGACACCAAAATCCAAACATTATCACTATTATTAACCCCCACAACTACCACTTTGACACTACACGACCCAATGGAGCCTCTACTAGAATTTTAGTTAGACCATGTGTGCCTCTCCAAGATTACCTAAAATAGGCTAGGGTGTCATGAATTTCACTAATACTGAATATCACACAATGAAGACCACAGCTTAATGAAAACCTATAAAAATATGGATGTCCCAAAGACAAAATTATCCTTAACCACCAATAAAAAAGTAGATAATAAATTATAGTACAATGCGAATCAAAGAGTAACTAAAAATCTATATCAACCTCCCATAAAGAACTCTAATCATATTTAGGTACATAGGATATATGTTATATACCAAAATAAACCCAAAATATGGGGAACCAACTCCTCAAAAGAATAAAACTATGTAAGGACATCAAAAGGAAATGAAACTATTAATCCCAACAATTATTTATCTCCACTTGATCTAGGTATATGGAAGTAACCTCTAAACTATTAATTTTCTTTATAGAAATAAGCCATTTGGGTTTGTCGGATCTTACATGGGTGAGAAAAAAAATACCCAGTAAGATTCATTGAAAAGAAAATAGATAATGAATATTGTGTCTACTCAAATACTATGATACAGAGGATGAAAATACTAGATATACCATAGGTATTGAAATATTAATCACTACAATTATATCATAGTTCAAAAATCCGGTTCACGATATTTCTTGAAGAAAATAAAAATGAAAACAATTTATTGTAAAAACAATCCAAAGTATAAAAATTACCATGCTTCATAACTTCAATACCTCTTTTATAATTCTAATTAGTTTCTATAAAACTTCTTGGGGAAATATATATCAACCAAGGGAGTGATAGAATCCATTGATATAGGAATATTACCCAACACCTGGGGGAGTATATAAACTTCACCAGTCATATAAGTTCATTTCATAACACAATCATGTTTTTATGTGAGTATTTGAGCCCAAAATAAAATATAAGCGATCATTCCTTAACAAATGGTGTTCATAGGAGTGTAATAAATCCCTACATATTATACAGGGTATTACGAAATGACATGATGGTGTATCCAAGGAGTAACTAAGCCCCATGTCTATAATGGAGGAACATGACCCAAATAAACTCCATCTATCATATTCCAAACCCCATTCTGACAAAAGGCTATCGGTAGGGGAGTACTTGAACCCTTATTTTAATTTAAAAGGATTTCAAGAATATCATCATTTTATAATTGGATCAATTTCACTTAAAAATAAAAAATTCATAAAAACAATCTATTATAGTGGAGGGGACCAGAAAACAATGTACTATATGAAAAAAATGCAAAAAATGGTCTATAATATTTCTTATTTATGGCCCCTAAGTGAGATAATATGGGAACGACAAAGAATATGGTAGTATATAACTTATAACACTACATGACATGATGTGTGGTTTATGAAGGGTGATGTGCATGTATCACTTCCACCCAACTATGTTATTTAGAATACATGATGTTTCATACACAGTTAAACAACTTTTGAAGCTCAAGGATTACAATATAATTAAAAAAGGAACATTATCATTAAATACATAGAGTTTCTATTATGTGACAAGATGTGTGGAATATGAGAAATTTCATGGGTGTATAATCATGTCATGTATAATGTAGTGTATCATATATGGAATGTGTTTTCTAGCTGCAAATGAAGTATGGATGATATGGTGGTCGTGCATGTAATTCACCTCACCAATGGTCATGGATCATTAAGATGTATATATAAAATGAGAATCTTATACAGACCATATTATATTTATCGTCCCTAAAAAACTGTATATGTCACTAATACATATATATGATATATGTTTTATAACTACATATCCTGGTGTCATGTTTACAAATTCAATAAATACTATTTTTTAAACCAGTTTTTCCATTCTATTTATCCATGAATAATAACAAATTTCATGCCTCATGGAAATATTATTCTTGGATCATTTCTATCTCCATAGATCCCTTCCATCAGTGGTCATCTAGACAATCAATAGATCACCTAAATATCATCATACCAAAAGTAGTAGAACTACCTCCATTCACCACTACCACATCAAAAACAACAACTCTCCCCTCATACCATCATTTGGCCCACCACGTGGATCTATTATTGTTGAACCACTAACCATTGAGAATGATGAAAATAATTTATTTCTCAAAATAAATAGGGGGAAAGAAAGAAAACATTACAGGGATAAGGAAATAAACATAGATGACTAGGCATACACGATAATTCATCTATTATGCTATAATAGTCGAGTTTTCCAATATCATGTACACTCAAATAATGCATTATTCAGTTTGGGAATGTAAATTGAAACATTGTAATTTTATGTCCTATGTCTCATACTTATTAAAACAAAAATAAAAACCGAATAGCACATATGATTGGTAAATTGAAACATGAAGAAAATATTCAACAACAAAAATGTAATTCAATAATGGTAGTATAATTCAATTATTCAGAAAAGTGTGGAACAGATCAAAAATAGTGGCATACCTCAATAGATAATGTTTAAGCCTTAATGGTTTATCCATCATGGATCCATTAATTTATATCGGCCCTACAAGATCTTTGATGCATCCTCAATGAATTACACTAATCTCTTATATTCCTTTATTAGGGTCCCATGTCAAAAATAGTGCATCCTAATATTATGAATGTTTAATGATTATGTTATGTCAACAAAACATGTCAATGTTTTTTTCTACAAACACTCGAAATATGCTTATTTAAGGGATAAAAACATGGGCATGAATTCTATCTATCCTAAGTAAACCGCCTCATCCAAAACATAATACAAGTTATGAATTTTTATATTTGGTTATATTTAGGATATTTGGACATATGTTTTTATGATATAATTTTTTTATTAAATAAATAATAAATTTCCCTTTAAACCCGATTTGATCATAATATCACCAAAACAATATCCAAGGGTAAACACCATGATCATTGATTAATGAAACAATCAAATTTTTATTCATAAAAATTATATTAGTGATGGATAGTGACCTAGATTAATAAGAATCATTAATATATGAAAAAATGATATGTGTAGTTGGTGTTTGGACTAGTCATAAAATAAATCTATAATACTAAACCAATTCCCAGTAATAAACTCTTACAAACTCATTATTTTGGGTCCCAATCATGGTTGGTTGGATTATTAGCCATATCGGTTGTGGAGGAGCCATTTTTGGGGAACGAGACACAATTTATGGAGGTTATAGTAGTGATCATGTGCTATATCAGGGGTGGATCATTGGTGTTAGGGGACATGGAGGGTGTGCAATTAGTTAATATGGTTGGGGGTCTAATGAGAAGGTTAATCGATGACATTGGACAAATAGTTTAGACAAGAAGTGGCTCGATGATGGGTGAAGGCGGTGATGATTTCTGTTGTTGTAGAATGTGGTAGTGCAGCATTACTAAGGCTGCTGGCCTATGAAAAATATTAGGAAAATTCTAGAATTATAGATGAAAACCCTACAATTGTTATTGGGATAAGGAATGGAAGACAAATGTTCTGATGGTGGTATTTCCATTAGTGTTAGATATATGGCTAGGGCTTATGAAGTGAAGGCTGGGTGCAGTAATAAGCCATTTTTTCAAGACTAATTGGGATTATAATCTATATATATTGGAATTAATACCCACATTCCATCAAGATCATGTAATGGGTTCCATCTCTACCCATAAAAATATGAGAGTTTTTTGTTTAATAAAAAGGTGGGTATTAGACCCTCTAGGACATAGTGGTTTTCATAGTCACAAATAATGTCAGTCTACAAATTCCATTTTCTCTAATAAAATCAATTATTCCATAATATAAAATAAATTTCAATAAGTCAACAAACTATTTTTATGATTCAACATGTTTAAAATTGTACATTTATATATATTTATGGATTTCACTTAATCATGTAGTGCTCTGTGTAAGACAGACACTTCATAAGTTTCTTAGAGTCCCAGCCACCATTAGTCTATGATCGAATCACCGTTGGATGACTCACCACTAATGGAATCATGAATGGATTACAAAACAATGATTTCCTAAATGATAGACGACACACCATTGATTGACTCACTAATGGACACCACACCTGTGATCGAATCACCGATGTATGACACATTGTTGATCGAATCACTAATGGATGACACATTGTTGATTGACTCATGAATAGATGAAACACTATTGATTGACTCTCTAATGAAAGACCCGCCATTTAACAACTCACAGATGGATGACACAGTTTTGATCGACTCACAGATGGACAACACATTAATGACCGACTCACCGATGCTGAGAGACCGACAGAAAAAACGGCTAACCAATAAACTAAGTCATCGATACCGATGGAAATAACTCACTGATACTCGGAGACACCGATGGTGACAGACAAATTATGATTGACCGATGCATATGAGTCACCGATATTTATGAATCATTGATAGTCATAATTACTATTTCATATTTATTAATTCAAATTTGTTTCTAACTGTAATATTTTGAAAATGTAATCTTTTTGACATTATTTAATGTTTTCTATAGGAATATCCGTAGACAGTATGAGGTACATGCACATGGGGAGATATTCATGCATGCTGGAACCTAAAGTATACAATTAATAAAATATAAACGAGGTAATAACGTGCGGGATAGAATAGGAAAATCTGAAAAATAGTGAAAACTAAATAACTCAAAAAGATGGGTTCAAAATTCCATGAACTCAAGGCTAGAGTACTCAAGATGTTCAAAAATAAAATCAACAACGTGCTGAATCTCTCCAAATATCCTAACATCTAAGTGATGAACTTTTCACGCCAAGAAGCTAGAGTATAGAGGTTGCAATACTCTGTTCGGAATCCGTCTTTCAGAAGAGGAATCAAATATCATTTTCTATACTTCAATCTAGTCAAAAGACTCACTGCATAACACATAGAGACTTCTAAACTCTATTCTTTGTTTATATCTCTATTGTAGTCTTGTGATTACTTTTTCATTCACTCTGTTTGTTTCACACACACTGTCTTCTTGGCATAACTATAGGATACTAAATATCCTCACATTCACACAATTTTTTTCTCTTATATACCATATAGAATAGTGGAAGAGGTCATGTGTGATCTATTTGTTGATTTTTCCACGAATAACTGTGGTAGAGGTCATGTGTGACCTAGAAATCATTGTGTGTTGTTGTGAACCCCGATCCAGGGTGTGGATCAAAAAATTTATTAATATAAACTACATGGTGGTAGGTAATCACCGAGTATAGAGGACTATGTCTAAGCTTGAGAGTGAACCTCTTGTTTTTTAACTTCTGTATGTTTTCCTTTTAGTTTAATCCGAATCGTGTTTATTTCATTTCCAATAAAACAAAATTGAACGTTGATAGTTAGTTTACCGTGTATTTATATACATTTTGAATTAGTAATTTAGTTTCAAAAGTTTGAATAATCTCTAGATTGGAAAATCTGAGAAACAATCAATATTATAAGAAATTAATTGAATAGTCAAAACATGTTTAAATTCATTATAAACTAACTTTTATTACATTATTATTGGTGGATATTTCTTTTAAGAACCAATTCTAATAAAATTGTTTATAGATACCCAATTCAACCCCCTCTTGAGTAATCTACTCTGACCAACATTTGGTATCAATGAGATTAAAAATTATTTTCAGTTTTCATCTCTTTTAAACTTGTATTGTAGTTAATTTTTAAAGATCTCAAAATTTATGTTATTTATAAATATTTATCTCTTTCAATTTTTTTAAAATTTTATATCATGGATAATAGATTAGAAACGACTGAAACCAATAGAACACCTTTCTTTAATGTAACTAACTATACTCAGTGGAAGCATAAAATGAAAATAAATTTAAAAAGAAAGGGATTTGAAATCCAGACTACTATTGAAAGTAAATATGCAATTCCTAAAATATCTAGAATCACATGGGATGAACCTACCAATACTGATAATAATAATAATTTTATGGAAATTAATGCTCTGTACTTTTCACTAGGACATGAAGAGTTTAATCATATTTTTTCTTGTAAAAATGCACATGAGATTTGGGACACTCTATCTGTTTCTCATGAGGGAACATCTAATGATAAGGGAATGAGATTAAATACTTATAATATTAAATACGAAAACATTAGAATGAAGCATGATGAATCTATTTCTGATATGCATCTCAGGTTTAATGAAATCGTAAATACCTTGATTTCCATAGGAAGAGAGGTTACATCCAAAGAGAAGATTATGGGGATTCTGCGATGCTTACCAGAATGATGGTGAGAGACATATGTATCTATTAGGTAATCCTACAACATTGATAAGATTCCAGGGAAGTAATTGATTAGAAAACTAATGATGTATGAAGAGTAATTGAAGGTAAATGAAGAAGATGATGAACCCAAACAATAGTCTGTAGCCTTCAATACTGCTGCCTCTAAAACTAAAGAAAAATCAAAAGTTCAAGCTGCTGCTGAAAGCATAAGTATTGTGGAATAACATTCAAATAGTGATGAAGAAGTGGTCCAACTAGCTAGAAGATTCAATAAATTTTTTTGGAAAACAAATTTTTCAAAAAGCCCAAATACAAAGGAATGTATGATAAAAAGGGAAATTGGAAGAAGGAGTGGAAGATGAATGATAAATCTAAAGAGATAAATTTCTACGATTGTAAAAGTAAAGGAATTTTTAGGGATGACTGTACAAGGATGAAATACAAGAAGATTTATTGAATTATTGATAGAATGTATACAAATGCAATAAAGGCCACCTGAAGTGCCTCTGAGGACAACACCAGTGAATCAGCTTCTTCTCAGGATGAGAAGGATGTTATGGCTAATATGCATTCTTTGAAAAACACAAATGAGGTAACCTTAGACTCTCTTACATTTAATTCCTATTATTCTAAAAAATAAAGTCAGTATGTGAATATGAAAAAATATGAATTATTTGAATATTGCAAAATGAAAGAAGAAACTTCCAATTAATTAATAAATTAGTATAAATATTTTAAGAAACACCATGCTCTTAATGTGACAGTTAAATCCAAACATACAATTGAAAATGAGAAAAATGATCATCTGCTCAAGGAAAAAAATGAGTTAAAAACTTATAATGAGAAATTGATTAAGGACATAGAAAAGTTTACAAATGGGAAAAATACCCTTACTAAAATTCATTGTCAAAAAATATCTCCTAAGTATACTACTAGGATTATATATCAAACATGTCAATATAATTTATCCACACCACATTCTGTAACCAAATCTAGAAATTCTGATTCATTCTTCAAAAATCAGAATTGTATGGAAAGTTCCAGTTCAAAGAATTCTCTTACTGTGTCCAATTCTTCTTGACAAAACATAGTTTATTTTTAAAACACATTATTTTCAGCATATGGGAAGTCCATAAAAAATTATGGGTTTCTAAAGCTTATTTTACTAATATATGTGTACCAAAACAAATATGGGTACCAAAATAGTTTCTTCGATGAATTTTTTTAATGGTAAACTGCCTAAATAGCTCCTGTAGAAATCTGTGGTACTTGGACTGTGGGTGTTCAAGACATATGATAAGGGAATATTCATGATTTCAAAGTATTATCATGATTTATGGATGACATGTCACATTTGGTGACAATGGTAAAGGAAAAATCATCAGCCTACGCCAGATTGGTTTCCCTAACTCTATTTCAATTTCCAAAGTACTTTATGTTGAGGGATTAAAGTATAACCTACTAAGAATATCTCAATTGTGTGATGATGGATTTTATGTTAAATTTAAATTTAATTTATTCCATGTTTTTTATACCAATAATAACATAGTATTTAATACATTTTAAGAGATAATATTTATGCTATAATTTTAGACACACTAACCTCCCAAAATGTTTCATACCTAAATGCATTTCATAAAGAGTCTTGGATTTGGTATAGAAGACTATGACAATGTAACATACACTCTCTTAAGAAGTTAATTCAAAATGGTTTATTTAAAGACCTATCCAACTTAGAGTTTCTGGAGATTAAGTTGTGTAATCCTTTTCAAGAAGGGAAGAAACATAAAATCTCCTTCAATCTAAAGAATGAAGTAACTACATCTCAACCTCTTGAGTTGGTTCACATGGATTTGTTTGGACAGTCTGGAGTTTTGAGTCTCAATGGGATGAACTATTATTATGTTGTTGTAGACGATTTCTCTAGGTATACCTGGAACATTTTATGAGCTCACAAGAGTGGAGCTTGTTCTCACTTTACACAGTATGCTCAGACTATAGAAAATCTTAGTGGACTTAAGATTAAATCCTTATGAAGTGAACATGGCCGTGCATTTGATAATCATGATTTTGAATCATTTTTCTAACAAAATATCTATAATCACATCTTTTATTCCCCTAGGACACCCCAACACAATAGTGTGGTCGAATGAAGAAATAATACCCTACATGAAATTTCCCAAAATATGTTTAATGAATATGACCAACATATTTATTTTTGGGTTGCTGCTGTCAATACAAATTATTTCATAATAAATAGATTCTTAATCAGAACCATCCTTTAAAAAACTACTTATGAGTTGTTGAATAATAAGAAACCCAATTTAAGTTGTTTTAATGTGTTTGGATTAAAGATTATATTCTAAACAATAAATAAAATTTAGATAAATTTTTCCTCAAAAGTGATGAAATAATTTTTTTTGGATTCTATATCAAGTAAAGCCTATATAATCATTAATATCAAAAAAAATGTGTGGATGAAAATGTACTTGTCATGTTTGATGAAATAGATCCAAATGAGCCTAAAACCCCACTAGAAAATATCGATGAGGATATGTCCAATCTGGAAATTAATAATGAAACCTCAAATCATTATATGAAAAAATTTGTGAAAACTCCCAGTTCTAGAATTCTCCAGATCCATGAAATAATGAACTAGATCAAAATAACGAACCTGAAATAACTATTCCTCCCTTACAATACCAACTAGGACCCCGAAGAATCACCCCTTAGATGTTTTTATTGAAAATTTAGATAGATGAAGTCATTATAGAGCTTCATTAAGAAACCAGGTTGAACATCAAGCATTATTGTCCCAACTTGAACCTAAAAATATCAATGATGTAATCAATGATGAATTATGGGTAATAGACATGCAATAAGAACTTAACTAGTTTGGAAGAAATAATTTTTGGAAACATGTAGATCAACCAAAGAAGACTTTGACCATAGGAACCAAATGGTTGTCTATAAATAAAGTGCATGAAGCTGGAAATATTGTTAGAAACAAAGCTATGTTGGTTTCAAAACGATATAATTAAGAAGAAGGAATTGATTATGAGGAAACGTTTGCACCAGTAGCTAGTCTTGAAACCATTAGAATCATACTTGCCTATGTAGAACACTTGGATTTTAAACTTTACCAAATGGATGTCAAAAGTGTATTAATAAATTGTTATATAAGTGAGGATGTTTTTTTTGAAAAACACCCAGGTTTTAAAAATCCTTTTTTTCCAAAGCAAGTGTTCAAATAATTTAAATCATTATATAGTTTTAAAGAAGATCCAAGAGCTTGGTATGAAAGGGTAAGTAATTTTCTTATTTAAAAACGCTTTACAAAAGGACCTAAAGATCCTACTTTTTTGTGAAAAGAATTTCAATAGATGTTTTAATCACTCAATTATATGTAGATGATGATATCATTGGATCCTATAAAAATTCCTTATGTAATGATTTTTACAAAATAATTCAATGTGACTTTGAAATTAGTTTGATGGGAGAAAATAAATATTTTCATGGATTTCAAATATTTCAAAAAAATGGTATTATTTTAAGTCAAAATATATACAATAATGATTTTTTTGAAATTATATGGCCTTGATAGCATAATGAGTAGTTAAATTACATTGAGTTCTATATGTAAGTTAGATCTTAATGAAAATGGAAAATCTGTTGACCAAACTGCATACAGAGAAATGAATAGGGGTTTTCTATACTTAAGATATAGTAGGCCAGATATTATTTTTAGTGTGTGTATGTGTGAAAATTTTATTCAAACTGAAAAGAGACACATTTAAGGTCTGTTAATAATGTTTTCAAATACCTCATGTATACAACTAATTTAGGAATATTTAATTCTAAAATAAAACCTTTTTATTTACCTATTTATCTAGATACTGAATTTGGTGGATGTATGTTAGATAGAAATAGTACCTCTGGAACATGTCACTTTTTAGGAATGTATATAATATTTTGGTGTAGTAAAAAGAAAAATTCAGTTGCATTATCAACTGCTGAAGTAGAGTACATTTATTATGGTAGTTTATGTGCAAAAAATTTGTCAATGAAACACTCATTATTAGTCTATGGATTTTAGTTCAGACATATCACCATAAAATGCAACAACAAGAGTGATATCAACATTTTTAAGAAACCAATTTCTCATTATAGAACAAAAAATATTTATATAAGACTTAAATATTTGAGATATCATTATAATAAATGAGATATAAATCTTGAGTTCATCGAGGAAAAGCAACAAATTACAGAAATATACACCAAACCATTAAACTCTGAGACAATGAAATAAATCAGACATGAACTATGAATGATAAATATCTAAAGTCCTATGAACCATCTATTTCCTATGAAACTAGTAAGTGAAAAAAATATGTGAAATAGATCATTGAAACTAATTTTTGAAACCAATATTTGAAATTGATCATGTGAAATCGATCAGTTGAAACTAATCTATTATGTGAGACTAATTAGGTGAAACTAATCAGTGAAACAGATCTTTGTTACTAATCCTTGAAACGGATATATGAAACCAATCAGTTAAACCAATACGGTGAATCTAATCAAGTGAAACCGATCTGGAGAAATTGACTGGGTGAAACTGATCAGGTGAAACAGATCAGTGAAACCTATCTATGAAAACTATCAGTGAAAATGATATGTGAAACCAATTAGTGCAACCGATTTGTGAAACTGATCACTTGAAACTGATCATGTAAAACTGTTCCTATGAAACCGATTCCTTCAAGGGCCCTTTTGTATTTCTGTCTATTTTAAATGAAACTACACAGTTTTTTGTTCTTTTTACAACTTTTCAGTTTTGTGCTTTAAAATTTTCAATTCCAAAATGATATCATAAATTCAATCCATCTTGACATTCCAACATCCTCTCCACCATTGAACCTTCTGCTCTTTGACACTCTACTTCTCTACCCACAACCTTTCGAATCCCCTCAAATCAGAACCCACATAATGGAAAAGAAAAAGCGTGAAACCAAAGAACCGAGTGAATATCCATTAGTTATGTGTTGGAGGGTGATTCTAGTGGTACTGAAAAGCCAGGTTTGTGAAGCCGAGTATTTACTGCCGAGAAAGAATTATTTGCAGAATGGTTTTTTTCAATAAGTTCAACCTTGCTGAGGGGGATAAAATATCAAGGATGGCTAAGATGGCCCGGAAAAAATAAAAGTCAATTTTAACCCCAAACTGTGCATGAGTTTTATCTCAATATGAAGATATCCTTAGATACAACTAAAGAAGGGAAGATGAATTCTGTAGTAATGGGGAAAATAGATAACTTTTTCATATAAGGAATGGTCTAAATGCTTGGAAATGCCTCATGAAAGTGTCTATGATGATTATCCGGGTAATATTCATCCTTTTTCTGATTTGTTTTCATATGAAGATTCTATGGAGGAGCTTACTAAAAGTGATGAATCGAAGATAGCTACTATTAGAGAATTTGATTGGGGGGAAATATTACTATTTATGTTTATTCAACATCAAATCTACCTTAGTAAGGAAGATTTATCTACCTTGAACTGTCATGATGTATTCCTGATTTTTATATTAAAAATGGGATAAAGGTAAATCATTGTAGGTATCTAATGGTACACACATATGATATGATAAAACACTCCAAGAAAGACACATGTTTTTACAATCCTTGGATGATCTCAACAATGCTAAATAAGATGGGATGTGTGGAATATAGGGATGAAATGATTAGTGCCAATAGTAGTTTGGACCTTCAAAATGAGATTTTCAAGAGAATGATGATTTTATGGAAGCCGTGGAAGAAATGTTGGGTTGGAGATGAGGAAAGACTGTATGAGGTGTCAAATTTGATTTACCATCCAACTAGACCAAAGAATAATGTTTATCTATGCATAAAACGAGGAGAGGAATCTATCTATTCAGATGAAAAAGTTGAGACTAAGTTGATAAGGGAAGAAGGATCTCTCTACTACAGAATAAGGCTATAGCCACGGTTTGGAACCGTGGCTATAGGCCCAATAATCGTGGCTATAGGTTATATTCACGGTTTCATAAATCGTGTCTAGTATTGGTTTGGCTATAGGGAAAAACCTATAGCCACGGTTCAAAACCGTGGCAAAATCCTGAGTTAGGCAATATATATAGCCACAGTTACAACCGTGACTATAGGCCTTTTTCCACGGTTTAAAACCGTGTCTATATATCCCCCCATTCCATAAAAAAAACATCCCCCTGCCCCTGCCCCTTCCCCAGGAAACCCCCTACCCCCTGCACATCCCTCCTACCCACTGCACTTCCCCGCCATCCCACTACACACCCCCCATACCCACTGCACTTTTCCCCTAGGCCACTATACACTCCCCTGCCCACTTCACTTCCACCCAGCCCACTACACACCCCTTGGACCCCCTGTACACACCCTCTACCCACTGCACCCCCCAAAACACATGAAGAATTCACCAATTACCTGCAAGTATAACACATAATTCCGAATTTAATTAAATACATACAAGAATACCACTGAATACTGGGTCTTGGATGGTGTTCTTCTGATGTGGGTAGTTAGGGAATGTGCATATGTAGTGTGACCAGACACTGATGGAGTTCCAAGCATGTGTCCAGATCAGTCATCATAGTAGATTCTACATGAATCCTTGTCATACTCCCACTAGCTAGGGACTGGGGTAGACCCGGGGATCTGAGGTCAGGTTAGGAGCAATACGAGGAGATGGTAGCTAAGATTCAGTACCACATGGGGGACGTGGTAGAGACAGTGGGAAGCAGTTGCAGGGTTAGTGGCTGGTAGTTGTTGTGATACCCTTTGTTTCCTAGTCTCAAATAACTATTTACTAGGTATGAATGTTCAAAATCTTATGCACAAATGTAACATATAAAACAAAACAGAAACTAGATGAATGAAATATAAAGATATCATGCATTGATTCCGATTCTGTTCAGGTTCAATCATATCTTACGTATAGATGAATGCCCAAACATCACACTAGCTGATTTTTGAAAACATCTACAGGTTAACTGTTTAAAAGGTTGAAACAGAATATAAGGTAATCGAAATATATAATAATTTTCATTGTGCTGTAAATCAAGTCTCCAGTTAGCAGCTTCTATGGATGTAGGATATAAAACAACGGGCATTTCCATTCCATCACAATCATCAGCTAATAATGGTCGCACTCGGCAGAAGACACGTATGTTCCCTTTCAGTTCCTGGAGTAACCAAGAATTAAAAACCATCAAAAGAAAACTAAAAATATGATATGAGAGTCCTAGAAAAATGGTATTGTGCAGCTTTTTTCTCAGCTTCTCTCCTACAGAAATTCAAAGGTCAGCATGTGCCAACTGATCGTGCAACTCATGCGGAGTTCTCCTTTGTTCTTAATATTGTGTCATTGCTTCTAAAGCAGACATATCAACCATATAAAAATTTAAATTAACATATTCATAGAACATAAATCATGGCTAGTGACATTTTAAGTAATATTACCTTTAGTTTTTCATTTGTAGCAGCTTGTATTCCATGTACATGGCCTAGTGTTGTTTTATTTTGGTGTGGCCATTTTTATATGCATGTATATTGTTGGTGAACATGGTAAAGATGAATTATTATCAAACTAACCTGGTCCTATTTAGTTGGTTTTAATTGGATCATAGTCATGATATATATATATATATACACAAGGTGCATAGAACAAGGATTTATTATTGGTATTGATGGATGCGTGGCTTTTTTTAGTGTATTGGCATTTAGGCATCGATCAGATATGGGTTTTATTTGAGGTGTGTGTCATGGTGACTGATTTAGGGAATCTAATGGGATGAGTGACTTATGGATTCTAAGGTGGAACATTTAATTTGGACCATCTGTTGCAATAAAATATTTTTGGGAGTCTATTGAGATGAGAGACAACATAGGTTCTATGTGCAGCATGGGAATGAGGTGGGCATCTGAAGAGAATCTATTGTTGATGGTTGTTAGATGTAACCCATGCATGAAATGGTACCTTTATGATTTTAATGAGTGATGATGTATCATGGGAGGACATTTGGGTCTGTGTATGGTCAGTTGGACATCAGTTTAATTGATCATTGGGTCAGGAAGCGACTAGGGTACGAAACTCCAAAGGTGAGGAACACCTTTTTAGTGTTAGCATATGAAATTATGATCTGGGTTGACAGAGTCAATTGTAATTATAGGTATATTTAGTACCATATCATGGTAATTATTTATATTTTCGAGAAATGATATGTTAAGGTGTGGAGACCAAAACATTCTATGATTTTAGAGTGGGTCAAAATCCTCAAAATATTTAAATTTTTGGAGTTTGATGACCATGAAAAATCTTTTTTTTTTATCATGAGAACATAATTATGAGAGTTCCTTAATACCAAGATCATTCCCTTATATGGGTTTAGACGATCCTGACGAGACTCAGGTTTTTGGGTGGGTTTGAGGTGCATTAGATGCCGAAAAATACGTTTTATAGGTGCACATATAGATGAGTAAAAGCAAGAAAAGATTAAAGACATTGCACTAAGGATGCTTAGAATTCATACAAACTAAATCTGTGAAATCTGATTAATTACAAAGTAACAACAACTCTGTAAACTGGAAAGATGTCAATTCAAGTAAGTGTTGTTTAAACATACCATCAACTTAAAAATCATCAAGAGGAACGCCAGCAAGGGCATCAATTAGAACAGTGAATTGATTGATCTATAAATACCCGAATAAATCCATAAATACATTAAAAGTGATAACTATCCAAACTAATGTATCAGTTGCTTACCGTGTACGAAGGCTTGAAAGCGACCCGAAACTGTCAGGTATGTTCCCCATCATTGAGTTGTATGAGAGATCCCTATATGTGAAACAAATCATTATAAAATAATATTAAATTGAACAAGAACCATCTAACATAACAGATTAAGAAAATACAAAAGTGGACTCAATAAATGAAAATAAAAATTTGAAAGAACTCGAAAAGGATAATTTATAGAATCCCCCCCTTCCGGACCCCCCTGGACAGCATCCCCCCACCCCCCCTGCTGGACCCCCCCTGGACAGCAGCCCCCCCTACACAGAAGCCCCCCCTCCCCCCTGCTGGACACCCTGGATAGACCCCTGCTGGACAGCAGCCCCCCCATGTTGGACCCCCCTGGACAGCAGCCCCCACCCCCTGCTAGACCCCCCCGGACAACCCCCCCTCCCCTAGATAGAAGCCCCCCGGATAGAACCCCCCTGTTGGAGCCCCTGGACAACCCCACTTGATGGACATCAGCCCCCCCCCCTACTGGACCCCCCTGGATAGCCCCCCCCCCCTCCGTTGGACCCCCCCGAACAGCCCCCCCTGCTGGACAATAGACCCCCCACTACTGGAGCCCCCCTAGACAACCCCCCATGCTGGACATCAGCCCCCCCTGCTGGACATCATCCCCCCATGCAAATTAAATGTATTTTAGAGAAATCAACACATTAAAGGGGAAATGTCTCTCATACACTTTAACGACGAAGGTAGAAAATATAAAAAACATTGAAAACAATTTAGAAACACAGAACTAGATATTTGGTTATTCTTCTAACAATAATATGATTCGATCTTCAAGAGGTGGGTGGAGTGCTGTCCTATTTTTTTCCTACCCAGAAAACAAAAAAGAAGTGTTATTAAATACTAAAATAACTAATGGAAAGAAAATAAATTAAAAGGGGCAAACAAATGCACAGTGAAAAGGCAATATCACAAATGACATTGATCATAACAAAAAACTGACAAACAAATAGAAAATAATTACAAAGATAGATTGAATTTCAAATTTGGATCCTCAAAAGCTAAATATATAAAGATCCATCAGCTGCCCTTGTCTGAGAAATAATAATCATGTCCCACCTTTATAAATAATGATTTCTGACCCCAAAAAATTTGAATGTGGAAGAAGGGAAGATTTCTTCAATCAAGTTGAAGGACTTTAATATGAAAACATATCAGAGAAATGGGATAAAATATAGCATCGGTTTATATGCAGCACCCACTCAAGTGCTCAAGTGATCTAGACTACTGAACCTCTATATCCATCATTGTAAGTTGATATCCCAAATTTGTGAATAAGTGTAGGGAGAGTGTCATATATAGCACCCACTCAAGGAATCCAATATTTTCATCCACTCCCAATCTAGTAATTTAAAATAAAGTTGGGAATCCGACAATATAGTAACCGTTCCCAACATCCCTTATTCAATGATAAATACTGAGACCCCCCTTTATTTCAAATGATTCTAGAGAGAATGGGACCTTACGAAATAGACTTCGAAAAAATCATAATATTGAAGTATTTTAAAAAAATAAAATGAAAACCCAAATATTCATGCTCTTCTCTTTTTTCCCAATCAAACTCATGAGTATGCACCTGACTTGGGAAATAGGAATCCCATGTTACACCATATGCGGTTGCAAAGGCATAGAGATCCATAAAAGTTCCACTATGGGCCTTGGTAACATTCTCAAGAGATAAAATGGAATTTTAAGTCAGTAACAGTTAAAACATATATACAGTTAAAACACATATACATTGTCTTCCCACATAATTGGGAAGATATATAATTCACATAACCACTAATAACTACTTCAATGTAATTAAAGTGAATAGAAACACATAATAGTCAAGAGAAGATTATGTAAATCATGTTTTTGTAATTGTGATTTTAAGTCAGCAAGACTAGAAAATGGATCATAAGTAAACAATGAAAATGGATTCGAACACATATACAAAAGGAATACAGTATAAAATGCACATAGTCTAATTGGACCTCTTTTATATGCCATGGATGGGTAATGGTTGGAATTGAAAAAATAGATAATCAAACAGAAAGTAATACATGATTTAGAAGTTTTCAAGGAGTTATTTATAGACAAAATGATATATTTCAATAATTCCATACAACATCAGTTGGAATAGGTGACATTATTAGGGATGTAAATAGACTGCATATATTCTGAAAAATCAACAACATTTAAAAAAGTATACTAAAAAAGGGCATATTTTGTTGTCATGGATGCATGTATAAGGGGTAAACATACATGTACCTTCTATTTATAACCTTCTTCATTTTACAGATAAAATATATTCTCAAAAATTTTGACATGTTTTGTTCAACAAAACCTGTGTAATGAATGATGCAATCAAATGAGAAATTAACATATTCAATGTATCTCATTTTTCTACTGATATGTTCAGCATGTGAAAATATAGGTAATCCACTACCTGTGATGGTAGGTAATATCGAAGGCTGGTTGATTTTACATAGCCCATTTATTCCACCAATAGGATCAACATCATTTGTTAATGAAAAAAATAGTACTTCATCATGAGAATTAATCGACCTGGAGAACAAAAAAAGTAGTGCATCATGTGAATTAAGTGATAAGAAGAGAATCTGGCCATAAAAAAGTGGAAAACATAAAAAACATTGACAACAACAGTGGAAAATGTTATTAAAAACATTATGTAATACATTTGAAATCATACAAACCTGGATGTTGTACATTGTTTTGAATGAGGTAGTATTGAATGTTTGAAAAAGTAGTGCATGTTTTCCCAGTTGAGTAAGTAGTGCATGTTTTCTTATTTGAGAAAGTAGTGAATGTTTCAATGAGAAATTAGTTCATGGTTGTTTAATTGAAAACAAAGTAGTGTATCATGTGAATTTGAAAACATTAGTGCATCATGAGAACTAAATTTGAAAACATACGAACCGAGTTGTTTGTTTACGCTTCCAAGAACAATATGAATTGAACTTTAACAAGTTGATCGGTCGCTGTCCAGATTTTTTCCTCCCCTGAAAACTAAAGAAAAATAGAGATAATTACATGAGAAGCCTACCCATTCTTCAACAGGTGCATGGGGTGCTGTATAGGAGATGGTCGACCATGCCAAACCTACACTTTGATCAAAACCGAAACATCAAGAAGACATTCATGGACTGCCAGAATGCTGTCAAATTGTTAATTAGAAAATAGAGGGAATTACAGTGGAGAAAGCAGCCTAAGAACCCCCCTCTCCATGCCCCCTACCCCCCACCTGCACACCCCCCTGCCCCCTCCCACGCCCCACCTGCACACCCCCTCCCCCTGCACCCCTCCCCCTGCCCCCCACCTTCACACACCCACCCCCCTGCCCCCAGCAAACCCCTACCCCCCCCTCCTGCACACCCCCTCTCCCTGCCCCTTCCCCCTTCCCCCCCCCACCTACACACACCACTCCCCCTGCCCCCAACACACCCCCTGCCCCCTGCCCCCAACCTGAACATCCCTCCCCCCCAGAAACCCCCCGCCCCCACCCCCTGCACCCACCTACACACCCCCTCCCCCTGCCCTCCGCACACCCCTACCCCCTACGCCCACCTGCACACCCCCTACCCCCTCCCCTGCCCACCCCCCTTCCCACCACACACCCACCCTCCCCAACCCATGCACCCCCTACCCACCCTCCACATTTCATTCCACTTCAACCACATAATGAAATATGTGTATAAAGGATCATTCGTGATGTTTTTTCCGAAAAAACCTTTTTTCCCTAGATCAGGATAATGGATGATTTCCAGGAATCCAATATTGAATTTGGAATGAGTAGTTGTTTCCATTATGATTAATAAATCTTGATTTTTTGGATAAACCAGAATACTTTCCAAGGATGTGTATCCATTTCATGGGGAGTTTATAATTACCTATATCATTATGAGTTGGAGAATCCAAATGAAATTGAATTTTTAGTCTCCATGTAGCGAGAGTTTCAAGAAGTGTTATTTTGAAAAACAATCTGAGTGTTGGGATGTCTCTTGATGATTTTTATGCCTATTTAGGTGTTCAGGTGGTTCATGGGGTATTCAATTATTAGTTAGAGGGTTTCTAGTCCATTCCACTTAATTTTAAGACCCATCAATTACCATGTATAGGTACAATGGGTACCATGTTTAATAAAGGAAAAAATAGTTGATTATGAGTTTTATAGTGGGGTATCATCTAGTGCGAAACTAGGTATGGATTACTAGATAGCCATGTGCTAGGTTTATGGTTGTGTTCTCAATATATTTCATACTCCCTTACTGTATTCACGTAGTCCATGTCTTGAATGAGATAGTGGTGGTACATGATATGATAAGAGACCTGACCTAAAGAATAGATTTTTGATATGAGATGAGATATGGGACCTCAACCTATGTGAGTGGGTTATATAGTGAGATGATCATTAATAAAGCTCTTTATTTTTCAAACATCACTCATTCAGCTCAAATCACAATGATTTAAGCTATGATGAATAACCAAAGCATCGACTCAACATAATCTATTGTTTGTAGTAGTGTAAATTCTTGTATATACAGTTGAATATGAAATTATAAAAACCCCATTCAAGAAATATCTTAGGAACCTGTAGAGTCATGAAATAATCTTCATTGATAGATTATGTAGTCACCACTCGGCTAATCAATCTTCCATCACCGACATGCTAACTTGTATTCTCAAGAATGAATCCCTAACCAGGAAAAGAAACCCTTTCAAGAACATGGCCATGAAACACTCCATCCACTGACTTAAAGAACTCGTCATACATTACCAATCCTAAAATACAATTTACATAAAAAGTGAGTCTCAATATCAGTATCATCAGAATCATGATAACCCTCATCCACACCTCTAACAGAAACACCATCACCACCTCTCACACCACCAACATCATCATCGGCATTGACATCCTAACCGACACCAGCACCGGGTCTAGCACTAGGTCTGGCTCTGGCTCTGATAGAAGAATCTACATTAGCAGAACGAATCGAAATCAAAAAGGCATCAATCGTTGAAGCTGATTTTGGTGGAAGTGTAGAAGAAAGGGTAGACATAAATTTCATCATATTTGTAGTTATCACCTGTTCTGATTTTTGGATTTCTTCTTTGATTTCGGCATTCATTTGTTCCACTGTGACAAAACCAGAACTGGTACTCGAAGTAACGTTAGTAGACCAGTATCGAGATGGTACAATCTTCTTCCCAGGTCGACAACACACTCTACCCTGATGCTCATCTCCTAATACCTGATGTAGATGATCGTTTGGGGCCAAATTGTTAGGTTCTTTTTCTTCCAATTCCCAAAAAGCATTCTGTTGATTGATATATAACATAAATTAAAATGATTAAATAATATAAGGAATTAAATTCAGTAAAAATCAAAGAAATTTAAATATACTTACAATCGCCTTCTCAGTGTCGGTATTTGGAACAATACCATCTTTCTTTTTCTAGCTTGTATAAAAAAAAGTTGAGCGAGGAACGCGACCCTCGATATTCAATTCCTTTTTCTGAAAAAAGTCAAAGAAATAAATCAAAATTGGAAGTTAAGAAAATTACACTAAACAAAGCTAAATATTTTAAATGTTAAATTACCTTCGTCTGCTCATGATCTGGTAATGAAGTGTGTCTGCGAGTATAAATGTGTTTCACTGCACTCTTGTTTTTTTATCTCTGTTTGATTTTGCCTATAAAAAAATAATTATATAAATTCATTAACATAAATAAATAAAGTAATTTAAAATTATTTTCAAATAAATAAATGAATATATATACATAAATTTAACAAACACCTTAAACGCTCGACTCTTCCAATAACTGACCATCTCATTATATTGTGATATTGGGAAATATTGAATCACCGATAATTCTTAAATCTCTGTACCAACTATCATTTTCCAACCAAAATATATATCATACTTGTAGGCTTGCCACATTTCACCCAAATCCATTATCCTTACAGCCTTTGAATTTTGTCCATCAGGAAAATTATATCGAAGCTGAAATGGTCAAAATATTTGTTAAGAAAATATTATAAATTTATATATATATAAAAGGAGATTAACATTACATACCCAAATCTATACCCAGGATTTGTCCTTTATTTGTTGTTCAACTACCTTCCAACTTATTAGATGAACCGGAATGATATTGATGTGTCTAGAAAGTTTTCCAATAAAACTTTTACATTCCGTGCCATTTTTATTAATTATAACATTGTCCTCATTGTAATAAAATATGATTTTCATGTGTCGATTCCAAACCTCGCCCATTTTTGTGCGGCCTCATCGTCCAGTAGAGGCTGGAGATAATCATGAAACCAAAAATAAAATAAAATGATAAATATGAATTTCTCATTAATCAGTAACAGTAATGTTTAAACAAATACAAATAGATGGGGGATCTGCTGACCCCTGAAGTGCTGTGTCTGGAGGGGGGGGTAGCCTCCATGGTAGGTGAGATATCTATAGGAGTACTATGTATAGTAGATGAAAAGTGTACTGATGGAGGTAGAAAACCTGATGGATAACCCTGCACAGATGATGGTGGATATGAATATGGATATGGCGGTGGGATATATGGGGGCACAGTACCCTATACAGTGGAGGGTGGGAATGGAAAATGAGGTATGGGAGTCTGAGAACTACCATCCGATGTGGGTGCTGGAAAAAAGGGATACAGAAAATGTGGGTATGGATAATATAGAGGTGGCATAATGGGGGGATGGCCTCCTGGTGTCTCAAGAGACGTAGTAGTAGGCTGACCTGTTGAATCAGTACCCCCTGCCACAATATCATCTCCAATGGAATAATCAAAGTGTCTCCTCGACGATGCAGCCTAAAATAACATATATGATAAAATAAAACGAACTATAAAAAGATAAACAATATGAATGACCAAAATATTCAAACATAATTTGTACTTACATTGTTTCCGGGAGGAGACCTACGTTGTTTGTTTCTTGGTATTCTTCTACTCCTTATAGTATCATCATAATCAGACATTTTGTCCTAGAAATTTAAAATAATATTCTCAAATAAATAGAAATAATGAAAAATGTTAAATAATACAATTTTATCATAAAACAATGAGATACATTTTTATGTGTGATATATATATTGATGAAATATCAAGACTTTTTTATGTTCAAGATTTACTAGAGAAGTGTTTAATCATAAATTGGTCAGGCTATTAATAGTTTTATATTCGATAATGGAATAAAATATACTAGTTATTTTGATATCATGTATGGAAGTTAAAAAAACACATACAATATTGCAATAATATCAGGTAAATACTTACAAATGTGTCAACACTATGTGGGGTCTGTGAGAATTTCTGGTTCACAATATGTTCTAACAGTTCCATCATCCGTATCATCAAATGCAACATTCGAATAAATACTGAGAGGTTATTCCAAAACATCATTGTTATCCATGCCTTCATCAAAAATATGTCTAGGAATAACATCAACAATAACACCAAATTGTGGTTGTAACGGGTCACTTACATAAAACACATGTTTAGCTTGTGACGCAAGAATATAAGGTTCATCGGTACGATGCGAGGAGTTCATATCAATCACTCTAAATCCATAGTTATCAATATGCATTCCTTGTCATGTCATTGAATTAAACCACTTGAATTTCATCATTGATACATGACCATGTGCATAGTAATCTAATAAAATGATTCTTTCAACAAATCCGTAATATGATATATTTTCTGATCGAGGCTGTCTGTCTGATGCACTCGCATAACAATCTGTTGTGGTGCTTATCGTGACACCGTCAGGCTATGTTTCCATTTTTTTGAACAACTATTTATAACAAATATATATCCATTTACAACCATTGACATACAATCACGTACCACATCGTTGGGACCAAAGTAAAATGCTTTTATTTCCTCTGATACTACAATCATTGGCAGAGTTAAATCCCAAAAGATACCAACATAGAATTTTAAACAGAGACATGTGATTATGTTATGAGAAGAAGAAAAAAAATCTATCACCTTTGACTTTAACCAGGCAGTAAATTCATTGCTGTGCAACAATTCCTTCCTCTTAATAGATAGAGGGTGATATCTATTTTTTATAATTTCAAATGTCCTTTACATATATGAAAGCATTAAAATTTCAGAAGATATAAAGAAATAACACAATGAAAAAATAAATATTTATTAATTTACTTACTTGATATAATCATCACTCACAGCATAGTTGAATAATACTATGTGATGTGCCATTTCCCACTCTTCCCTGCTTAAAGTCCACAACGAGTACGATCCAGATATCCCCCCTGTTTGGGGCAGTGAAGGAAATGCAGGCTCAATGGGATAATATTGCTCATATTCAGTTCTCATTAGTTGATTAGACCTCATAGTGATGTTAGCCAAGCACGATGAACAAAAATCCATGCATTCTTGTGTTAAATATCATTTCACAATAGAGCTTTTTGGATGATATTTATTTCTCACGTAAGATTTCAATGTAAAAAACATTCTTTCGGTAGGATACATCCACCAACTCGAAACAGGAACACCAAAGAGAAATTCTGTGGGATGATGCACATTAAAATGTAACATACATGTGAAAAAAGATGGTGGGAAATTTTTCTTCAAGTCACAAAGAATAATCGGTTCATCTCTCTGCAATTTCTGAACAATGCTTCTGCTCAATATTTTGGCACAAATATCTCGATAAAATTGACATAACTTAATCACCGCAAGTCTAACATTATGTGAAAGTAAATGGATAATTTCAATGGGAATCAAATCATGTAACAAGACATTGTAATCATGGGTTTTAAGAGATTTGAGTTTCACATCTCATGTATTCACCCTTTTCGAAATGTTATTTGAATAACCATCTGGAACCTTAAATCTTTCCAAGACCTGAAGAAATTGTTTTTTCTCCACATTTTTCATCGAATAACAGGCAACAGGGACTTTCCACTTATTTTGACCAATTAACTCAGGATGAAGTCTTTCTCTTATACCCCAATCCATCAAATCATGACGACATCGCAAATCATCTTTTTTTTGCCTTTGACATTTAAAATAATAGCATGTAACGTCTCACAAATGTTTTCTTGGATATGCATTACATCCAAACAATAACGTAATAAATTCGATGAACAATACATCAACTCAAAGAATATTCTTTTCTTTCCCCAATTTCTATTGGAATTTGAATTAGCATGCTTTCGCTTTCTCATATTTGATTGACTTTTTCCAACAACATAATTCAAATCATCAAGTTATTTAACAATATCATTCCTTGAAATTCATTGATGTGTCTCATATGTCTCGATGGAATTATTGAACTGTCTCTGATTTTTCATGTACGGATGATCCATTGGTAGAAAACGTCGATGCCCTATGAAGCTGAAAGTTCGTCGAAACTTTAATCTTCGGAAACATGTATTTTTTATACAAATAAGACATGATAATTTCCCTTTAGTACTCCGACCATAAATCATTCCGTAGGCAGGGAAATCATTTATCGTCCATAATAAATCTACACGAAACATAATGTACTCCTTTCTGAATGCATCATACGCTTATGCACCAACAATACAAAGCTCATTTAACTCCTCTATTAATGGCTGCAAGTATATATCAAATCATTTCCAGGATCACTGTGTCCAAATATCAATATACTTAGGATAGTGAAAGGCTTCTACATACACATCCATGAATGAAAGTTATAAATGTGAATGAAAACAGGCCAAGTACTATGTGTAGTAGGCATTTGGCGAAATGGGTTGAAACCATCACAGGATAATCCCATTCTAACATTTCGTGGGTCGGGTGAAAAATCAGGATATAACCTATCAAATTTCTTCCAAGCCATCCCATCTACAGGATGCACTATTTCATCATTATCCTTATTTCTTTCATCTGCATGCCATCTCATGTTCTTTTCCATTTGTTCTAACATAAATTTTTTTAAGCCTGGTAATTAAAGGTAAGTGCCACATCACTTTCTTTGGTATGAAATATTGAGATTTGCCTTTATTAGTCTTCCACCTTGATGTGCCACACTGTTTGCACTGACTCACGTCTGCATTCTCCTTCCAGAACAAACAACAGTCTTTGAGACAAGAATGAATCTTACTAGATGAAAATCCAAATTTTTCAACCAACTTTGATGCCATGTAATAATTTTCTGGAATACATGCATCATCAGGCAGTAAATCCTTAATAAATGTAAGGAGATAGTCGACCATAGTATTACTAAATCTACACATTGTTTTCACATGATATAATTGCATTAAACACTCAAGTTTGCTCATTTTTCCACATGCTTGATATACTGGGGTATTTACGTCTTCCATAAACTTTCTCACACTCTCAACATAATCATCCTGATTAATAGATGAGAACTGTGTTCTAGTATTCATTTCCTCTTGTACTGGTCTACATGAGGTGCTAGCTTCAAAAACAAAAGGAAACCGATCAAAAATCAGATTTTTCATACCAATCTTTTCCGCTGAATCGATGTCATTCAACACATGATATTTTCTCCATTGTGATACCACACATGATATTATTTTTGGAAACCACTTTTAGTGATATGGTAACTCACTTCCTCACGAGTTAATCAAGGACTTCCAACACAATCAAAACATGAGCATCGAATCAATCCGCCATCTGAATCATTAGTGAATGCAAAGTCCAAAAAATATTGTAACTCCCTCTGAAATTCATCAATGATCCGATCAATTTTGTACATCCAGTATCTATCCATTCTGAGGAAGATATACACACATTAAATAAATAATCTAGAAAATGACTTTAAATTATATGCATTTTTTAATAAGATATTACTTAATCATCAATAACAAGTTAATAAAAAAATAATAACAAATATATTAAAATTATGGTTTAGGGAATTCATAAATGTTTTAAATTATAAAAATTCATAAATGTATGAAAATGTTTTATTCATTTTATTTGGAAACAATATGAATCATCAAATAGAGATGAACAACAACTAATTATTCTAGTTTTTAATTCTCCAGTGTGTAATGAATGGGTTAGAGGGGTTAGTTTTATAATTCCTCTAATAAAATACTTTCAAAAAGGGAAAATAAGTAATTATACTAACCAAGAATATGAAAAGATACAAATAATGATTCTAAAACCAAATTAAGTATTATTTCAATATATTGTATAACTAATATAACAAATACAACATCAGTAATTAGTAAACGAACCACCACATATATTATATCCAAATTTAAAAACAATGACTTTAGAGGGTAGTTTTTTCCTTTTTAAATCTAACATAATGGATTCAATCATTTTTCTCTACTGGGAAATAACACTATGACCATGATTCTATATCCATGGTTAGCACATCTATGTCCATATGTAAGAATATAGTCCTTAATGAACATAGATTGTGGTAGTGTTCCTCACCACATTGGTATACAACTATTGTGTATATGGAATATGGATATAGGTCAATTTGGAAAGGACATATGACTATGTTCCATGTTAGACAGTGGAAGTATGTATGAGTGGTAACGATAGGAAATGAAAGGGAAGGGTATGGGAAAGGGATATAGTTATGGTACATATAAATCATAGTAGTTGATCAGTACATAATAATGGTCCACATGTACCATTATCTTAGGTGACCTAGATATGAACATCAGTTTAATTGTATGTGGAAAAAATGTGGGCCCCTATTGATCAAGTGAAAACACCCCCCCACATAAATTAAGTCGAATTAAGCCTACCAGCTCCTTGTTATCATCATTACCTCCACTCAATAAATTTTGAGGACCTTGAATTTTTACTGTACCATGATTTTGTTCCATTCAATTGTGCATTATTATATTCTTTACATGTTTTAAAAAATCGATCTGATCAGCCCTCAATAATTTATCCTTGTATTTGAAAAACCATAATAACTTTTTCATACATGTGACTTCAAAGAAAGATATTATACATCATCTATACCATATTTCATCATATAATACTTTGTTTCATTTTATTTTATCAAATTAATTTAAATTTTTAAATTGATTTGTCTACACCCTCTTCCACATATCGTTTCATGTCTTTCTCTTCAATTGCATTTTCATTGAAATAGTTTTCTATTGAGGTTTTAATAGTGTTTTTGATCTATATTTTCACACTTTTGAGTTTGAATTATTAATTTTCTAGCCAAACATATTTCAAAAAAAATTCTTGTGATCATATGATTCTATAATATTGTTTCAGAATATATTAATTAAACCTTCACTACTTACTTGAAACCACCTTTAGAAATAATTTAAAATTTTCTTTCATAATTTGAAACCAAAGATGCCTAATTTTTAAACCCCCTGCCTAATAGAATTCCAATTTAAAACACATGTAACTGAACTGATTCTAAATTTCATAACCACCTCCAATCAATTACCCCATTCAACATAGACACTTTGAAATGAAACAAAACTGATACAAACATAACCCATTTTTGAAACATTCAATTTGATTCATGTGATGAATAATTAAGGATAAAAAATATAGAAAATTTGGAGATGTTAATTTTTGTAATATGGCATGTATATTCATATTTCCAAATATATGTGTGCAAGGTCAAAATTAGCAGACACCGAGTAAAAGATAATAAGAATCCAAAATAAAACAATAAAGATAATGATCATATTAAAATCTAATATCAAAGGTATAATTTAAAAGAGGTAAAACCTATAGAAAGGAGAAAATACGGACTACTTGAATGTTCTTCTCACTCTCTTCTTGCCCTGTTCTCTGTCTTCCTCCTCCTGCAATTCTGATTCTTCATAGCTGCTGTATAAAAATATACAAAGTCGTCATTATCCTGTTTATAACATAACCATGACAATTAATGTGGGGTTTGTGTTCTTTTTTTTATAGAACCTCACACCTAGCCCACTGAAGTTGGAGACTCTAAGGAGACGATCATTTTCAAAAGTCTGCACTGGTCACATTATAAGAGGTTGATGTGGTCAAGTCCCAAATTAGTGGTTACTATGTGGTAAATTGAGGGGTTATAGTAGTGCATATCATTGTGGAAATGGGAGTAAGTGCAGAATAATATTAAAAATACTCAAGGTTTAAAAAATTCAACATGAATGGTGGATGGGGATGAAGGAAGAGACAGGGGATTACCTCTGGTGTTTATGGTTGTGGGGGAGAACTGTTGGGAATGGAGGAGGAGGGGAGGTAGCTTGGAGCAGCTTCGCTGGAGGAGGGTCGGGCTGAGGAGGGTCACGACGAGGAGGGGTCGAGGGTTTTGAGGGTTTCTGGTGAAAAGGTTTCGGGGAGGGCAATGGGGGTGTCGACCTCGGCATCGGAAGAGAGGCTTCGGGGAGGAGGTGTCGGGGAGGAGGGTCGCAGTGAGGAGGAGGGTCGCGGCGAGGAGGCATAGGAAGAGCGGCGTCGAGGAGGAGGGTCTCGGCGAGGAGGCGTCGTGGAGGAGGGTCGTGACGATGAAGAGGGTGCGACGAGGAGGCATCGGGAAGGAGGGTCGCGGTGATGAGGAGGGCATGGCGAGTAGGCGTTGAGGAGGAGGAGGTCGTGGCGAGGAAGAGGTCACTGGGGAGGAGGAATCGCGAGGGCAGGAGTGTCGCTGATCGGGAGAACGGAGGAGGAGCCTGACAGATTTTGGGGGGAAAGGGGGAAGGCAAATTTTAGGCACGATTTTTAATTAAACCGTGGTTATAAATTGGATATAGCCATGGACCTATAAAACCGTGGCTATAGGTCTGTGGCTATAGCCTTATTTTGTAGTAGTGTCCCTTTTTGATGATAGGAGTGATCTTGATATTGCTGAAATCTCAAATGACATGTCTTTTGGACCAGGTAGTCCGCCATTGGATTTACCCTCAAGGGAACCTTTTTTAGGTGATCAAGATGAGGAAGAGACAGAGGTCTCATGTGTAGAAGGATATGTAAGTAAGTCTGAAGATGAGATAGAATATAATGATGATTATTAAGAGGAAAATGATGAGCATGTCAGTGATTATTCGAAATGGGGTCAACAAGTGATTGACTGGTCCAGTGAGGAATCTGTACATGGAGATGTTGATGGTGTTGATCCTGTTAGACAAGAAAATGTCGACAATGGATATGGCGATAATGAGGATAGAACTCACCATCATGATGTTGAAATCAAGAAATTATTCAAGAGTGGAATGACATTATGGATGGTGGCCATGAGGAAACGGTTGAGGATCTGGTGCCTCAGATTGAGGAAGTTCATAGAGAAGCTGATGTGGATAGAGCACTAGACGAACCTCAAGTTCAGTTGGTACCAGTCCCTAGAAATGTTATTTTGTCTAGGGGATAGGATTAAGATGAAATTGTACCCGAGGCTTTTGAAAGAAGAGTCGTGATTGGAAATATTGTGACAAGAGACTAGACATGTAATCGTGAGTGGAATAGAGACCCAGGATACATTATATATTGTTTGGAATATAACTCTGATGAGGAAATAGTAGCACCTCCTCCTGTTTCTCATGTTCCGGAAGAAGAAGAACCTATTGTACCTGCTTCACTGGTTGCACCTATAGCAGTTGAGCCTGTAGTACATCCAAAGCCTAGTGACTATGTCACTAAGGCTGATTTAGAGAAATTCAAAAATGATATCTTTGAGTCAGTGAGAGCATTATTTGGATCTATAAGTGAAGCCTCAACATCCATGAGTATTTCAGATGTTGATGATACAAAAATCACAAGGATTATGCTCCATTAGATTCAACCAACTGTCACTACCACAACCAAAACCATCATTATACACAATAATTTTCAAAGAGAAGAAGTAAGGAAGATGAAAAATGGGTTAAATTATCTAACCATTGATTTCATGTCATATTTCATTAGTGTGATTGATGTTATTAGGAACTTAGTGACACATCTACTGAGTGTATATTTGAATAAATTAAAATAAGAGCATAGAAAAATGGCCACTGGTCCATCCAGTTCTAGAGGTGGGAGAGGTTCTGTTTCTAATTTGGAATCTCTCAATGCTGTGATAAGGGAAGAAATCATGAATCTTCAGAGTGATACAAAAAATGAAACTGTTGCAAAGGAACATATAAATACACATCTTTATTACAATATGGTTAGGTCATGCACAAATGAAGCCTCCGATTCTTAGAAATATATTTGAGAGAAAGTGGATAAGTATTTTTCCAATATCTAAATCAAGTATGAATTAATCAATAGCTTCATGTTTGTAGCAAAAAATCTCAAAATTCTACCAGTAACAGAAGCCTTTAAAAAAAGTGGAACAATTGATGGAGTTTACCCATGTACTGAATAAATTCATGAAGAATAAGTATGATTTTCTGAAGGACAAGCAATATGGTGGTGAAATCATTAATGATTTCATCAAGATCCTCAATCTATATCTGCATGTTCAAGATGGAGCAATTGTGGTTACTACTGATGCTTACGATGGCACTACCTCTCAGCCTCCTGCTCAGATTAGTGTCTCTCAGGCCCTTTCCCAGATTCGACTAGTCATTATCACACAACTTTAGAGTCATGTATTTTCAGAAAGAAGACACAGCCTTGCATCAAATTTTCCTACAGGTGTTTCCTTACCTGATGTTTTTATCAGCCCACCTCTTCACACTGCCAAGCCAACACCTTCTGATCCTACTCCTGATTCTTCGAATAAAAAAACACCTCAGAAGCCAAGTCCACAGTGGTGTATCGTTTATTTGATAGGGACTCGCCTCTTTATTTTTCTTATTGTACTCTTTTGAGATTTAATGGGAAACCTTTTTTTGTCCTCACTATGTTTCTTATTCTGTTTATGTTATTTTTTTTCTTCTTTCTACTTCTCTTGACACTTTTTTTCTAATCCAAAAAGGGGGAGAAAGTTGTCGGCACACATTATTATTTTCAGGGGGAGAAACTTCGACATAGGCCAAATAACATGTACTCAACATAATATATTTATAGATATATTTCTTTTGATCCAATAATTGAGGGGGATATTGTTTTAAAAACACAAACAAGGAAACGTTTTAGTTTTATTGATCAATTACATTTAGTGAGGTATGCTGAGTCGAGTAATTATTATTCCTAAAAATCCCATTAATTCCATAATTTTTTATTATCAAATAGGGATAGATTTTTGGACACTCGAGGACATGGTGGTTTTCACAATCACAAATAATTTCAATATACAGATTCCATTATTTCGAAGAAAATCAATTATTCCATACAGTACAATATATTTCAACAAGTCAATTATATATATTTTTTCTTCAATATGTTTACAAGGTTACCTTTACATATATTTAAGGATTTAACTTAATAAAGTAGTGAACTGTGTAAGACAGACACTTCATAATTTTTTAAGAATCTGTGGGACCATTAGTTCATGATCGACTCACCAATGGACAACACATCGTTGATCGACTCACTGGTGGACGATACACCGATGATTGAAACACTAATGAATGAAACACCATTGATTGACTAACCGATGGAAGACAGACTAATGATCAACTAACCGATGGACGAAACACCATTGATTGACTCACAGATGGACGACCCACCATTGATCAACTCACCAATAGATGACACACTGTTGATCGACTCACCGATGGATGAAAAACTTTTGATCGACTCACAGATAGACAACACACTGATGATGAACTCGCCAATGGACTCCACACCATTTATTGAATCACCAATGGATGACACACTGATGATCGACACACCGATGGATAGAACACTGATGATTGACTCACCGATGATGACAGATCGAGGGCACAAACGACTCACTGATACATTGAGTCACCGATACCGATGGAAATAACACACCGATACTCAGAGTCATCGATGCTGATAGAACGATGATGACATACATATTCATATGAGTCACTGATACTTATGAATCACCGATAGTCATAAATACTTTTTCAATTTTATTAATTCAAATTTGTTTCTAACGGTCATAGTTAGACAAATTAATATTTCTGACATTATTTAATGTTGTAATTACGACTATATGTAGATAGTACAAGGTACATGAATGTGGGGAGATCTTTATACCTACTGGACCATGAAGTATAAATGGATTACAAGAAAAACGATGCAATGGTGTACGCAATAGAACATGAAAATTTGAAAAATAGTGAAAAAAGAATAACTCAAAAAGTTGGGTTCAAAATTCCAAGAACTCAAGGCTAGAGTACTCAAGGAGTTCAACAATACAAGCAAGAATGTGATGAATTTATCTAATTATCCTATCATCGAAGAGCTGAACATTTCATGCTTGGATGATGGAGTACAGAGGTTTTGATACTCTATTATGAATCCATATTTCAGAAGAGGACTCAAATAACATTTTCTATACTTCAATCTAGTCTAGAGCCTCTCTTCATAACACAAATAAATTACTAAACTCTATTATTAATTTATAAATATGTTGTGGTCTTGTGTTTACTTTTTCAAGTAGTGTGTGCATCTGTTTGTTCCACACACACTATCACTTATGCATAACTGGAGGATACTCAATATCCTCACGTTCACTCTCTTTTTTACTCTTGTATCCCATGTTAAATATTGGAAGAGATCATATGTGATATATTTGTTTCTTTTCCCACAAATAACTGTGGTAGAGGTCAACTGTGACATGGAAAACCTTGTGTTCTATTGGGAACCCCAATCCAGGGTGTAGATCCAAATTTTTATTAATATAAACTGCTTGGTGGCAGTTGATCACCAAGTAGAGAGGACAAAGTTTCAGCTTGAGACTAAACCTCTTGTTGTCATCTGCAGTATACTTTCCTTTTAGTTTAATCCTATTTGTGTTTATTTAATTTCAAATAAAACTTAATTGATCATTGAGAGTTAGTTTAGAAAGTGTTTATATTTATTTTGAATCAGTAAATTAGTTTCAAAAGATTGACTAATCTCTAGATTGGTATATATGAGAACTAATCAATCTTCTAAGAAATTAATTGAACATTCAGGACATTTATAAATTCACTACAAAATAACATTGATTCTATTTTTATTGGAGGATATTTATTTTAATAACCAATTATAACTGAAATTTTTTAAGATACTCAATTAACCCCCCTCTTGAGTAATCTAATCCGGCCAATAGTGGGTCTTCCCCTACCTGTAAGAAAATAATTTCACATGTGTTCTAGTTAAGTTAAAAAACTAGATATTTGATATGGATATAATTATTAAATATTAAAAATTACATTACAATACTCTTATCATCATGTACTTTTTAGGAGGGTAATGTGCATGGTGTTTGGATTCATTATAGGTGGGAATAATTATCTAATAGTTGAATTTACAACCATGTTAGGTTATGCAACTTATAAAAAATACAATTTTTATGTGTCATTAACTTGCATGATTGATTATCAATCATTTTATTTGATATTAACCTTTCCTGAGACATCGATATTAATTATGATTTATTCTTTTAACTAATATGATGGAAATAATTATGATACACATGGGTGTGTTTTTAGACAATTGTAATAGTTTATGGGATTTAATCTTACAAATTTTCTTCATTTTTATTTAATATGGGATTAGAAGGTTGGATCATGATGATAATGTGAACATACATCCACAATAACGTTTAGGAAACCATATAGTGGTCAAATGTATTTTTTATACAGATAATTAAAACATTATATCCATATATAGAAAAATGTATATTTATGTATTATATTTATGATATGGAATTAAATGAGGTGGATCATGAAATTAGGTGTGATACATTTAAATTAAAATGAATTGTGATTTATCTATATAATTTTATTAATATATCTATATTTTGAATTAAATTGATGAATCACTTATTTTTATGATTGACTGTAAAGGTTTGTCCAAGTGGTTTGTCTATTGAAATGTATTTCCTAATATGGTTCATTATTTAAGTTGGATTACTCATTATTAATTTTAGTTATAGTTGATACAAGTTTCACATAAGATAACACTATGAGGATCTTTATCTATGTTTTTTATATTCTTTAGCAGCCGAAA
The DNA here is from genome assembly GCA_963277665.1 of Viscum album. NCBI lineage: Eukaryota > Viridiplantae > Streptophyta > Magnoliopsida > Santalales > Viscaceae > Viscum > Viscum album. The sequence continues at coordinate 507,282,050 of OY728141.1, read as the reverse complement.
AATAGTTTGAGATATACGAGTCTTTAAGGAACTTCTTCGATATAAGATATGATTTATTTATAGGTAAAATTAATGAATGTGGGTTATGGTTCATGTGTGATTATATATTAATATTTTTTTATTTTTTAAGTGGGTTTTGGTTCTACTACACATTTTTTGGGTGTTGTTATAGAATAGAAGTCAAGAAAAATTATATTTTATGAAAACCATCTATATAAGTAGTGGGAGAGTTCCACAATAATTGATAGATGTCAGTTATGATATATCCCAACATGTCTATAGTGTTATGACCATTAACCCTATCTAGATAAAAAAAATTTAGGATAGAGGCATTAGGTTGAGTTTCTAGGTTCTTGGTGGCCTCTAGCTGATTGTAGTTTATATGAGGACTCATATTATTTTTTTATATGTATTGTTGTATATACAATAAGATATTATTATTTTGTGGGTGTGGATGTTGTGATATATGATTATATTAGGGACGATTAGATCTTTGAATGATGATTTTGACATTCATAAAACATGGATATTTAGTTTATTTTTTTAATTTAGTTTTTAATGTATATAACTTTCATATAAAAAATTATTTTATGATGATTTTGGATCTCTTTTTGAGACAAAAATATTTTGTATTTGTTTCGGTGCGGATGTGCGTCGGGTTACGCTGTTCCGCCAGGACGCGTTCGCGCGTGCACCCGTCAACCCGAGGGGATGGGCGCGCGGCTTGTGGTCCCGCAGTCCCGCTTTCCAAGGGCGGGCGGCATTCGTCCCTTATTCAGGGGCGTCTGCTCCTTGATCGAAACCGGGATGATGGGATGTCGGCTCCTCCTTCCTTGGACGTCTCCTTGGAACTCGTCGCCTAATCCGGGTCTCCCTCATAGACTTAAGAATGTTCGTGAATCTCGTTCCCGGCGCCATATCTTCATGAACACCGGTTAATTACGCTTCTTCCGCCCAGACGCTCCAAGGAGTCTGGGCGGGGCAGCAACCTGCGGTGAGAAGGCCGGGTGGCTCGGGGTGCTGGGGGCGTGTCGTAGCACTGCGGCTCTGCACGTCTGTCTTCCGTCCCTAATAGGGCTTCTCGAAGGCATGATGGCCTGAGGCATCCCGTACTAGGTGCGGGGAACTGCGTCACCTGAGGTTTTCCTCAGCTTCCCATGTTTAACATGGGGTATGCCGCGAGTTTAACGTCCAGCGGGGACGGCATCGGACCGATCAACACGAAAAGTGGATCGGATGACAGAACCCCTTGCGGGGAACCTCCGACGCTGGGGCCAGCACATGGGCGGCTTCCCAAATGATGTGGAGTGGAGTTAAGTGGCATGACCCCACCGGGATGTGGCGGCCCGGGTAAGGATCAGGATGGATGATGGAGTGAAGAGCTTGGACCCCGTAGAGGCTTCCTACGTACCGCGCGTTAGCACGGATCAAAGTCAACGTAGTTCGGGTATACAGTTTAACGTCATGCTGGACGTCGGCAAGCCGACTCACGAAGAGGTCTAGGCCGCCGGGCGGAGGATTGAACCGAACCACCTCGCACAGAGGGGGATGGAACGGCCGGGTGGATCACAGTTTCACGTCATGCTGGACGATAAAAAGAGAAATGGAAAAAGGGGCTGTGGGGAGGCACAGTGGAGATACACACGGGCAGTCTCCCACATGGGCGGATTGATAGGTGAATCGACGCAAGCGTGAACCCTGGAGGGGTCCACTGATGGACGAACCGACGTAAATACGACCGGGATGACCAGGTGGCGGGCTTGGACCTCAGGGAGGCTTCCTACGTACCCTGTATAGAAGACAGGGATCAAAGTCCACGTAGTTCATTCTGTCAGGACTTACGCACTTGGGGAAGCCCGGATGCGGCAAAACTCAGTTGGAAGGGACTTGGACCGAAAGCAGAAGACACCTCGATCCCAGTCACACCCTCTACTGGCTTCGGCAGTGGGGAGGCGCAATGGAGATACACATGTGCAGCCTCCCACGAGAAACTAGGGGTTTGTAATACCCTGCCCCCGTAGGGAAAAGCCACTCCCATTAAATCGTCCCAAAAGGGGGACAATCCCGACATCCCTGCAGAGACGAGCGGGTGGGGGCCACGTCCAAACCGGGGGAGACCCTGCGTGCGAAGCACGGGATCGAATGATGCGGACGGTTTAACGTCTTGCCGGACGAAGTACAGTTTAACGCCGTGTGTTGAGGACGAAGCGGACGGTTTAACGTCTTGCCGGACGAAGTACAGTTTAACGTCGTGTGTTGAGGACGAAACACTTGGCAGTTTAACGTCTTTCAGCGCGGACGATGGGGGCTAGGCAGTTTAACGTCGTGCAGCCTGGACGTATACAGTTTAACGTCGTGCAGGACGTGGTGCAGTTTAGCGTCATGCAGGACGAATGCTGAACAGTTTAACGTCTTGTAGCTCGGACGTAGTGCAGTTTAGCGTCATGCTGGACGAATGCTGAAGAGTTTAACGTCTTGTAGCTCGGACGTAGTGCAGTTTAGCGTCATGCTGGACGAATGCTGAAGAGTTTAACGTCTTGTAGCTCGGACGTAGTGCAGTTTAGCGTCATGATGGACGAATGATTGCCGCCGACGGGTCCGTGTCACTTCGCACGAGCCTGGAAGGCTGCACGGGAAGACAGCGCACGGTGCGGGCACCCAGGATGAGGATCATCGAGCACCACGCAGGTGGGTACCCGCAGGGGGTCAAGGGAGGCGACCCTGGCGGATTGCGCGCAAAAGAGGAGCTTTGCGCGCAAAACCGCGGATCGGCGCGCAAAATGGCGTGCTGGCGCGCAATTGGGCCAGCGCTTTGCGCGCGGATGATTGGGATTGCGCGCACCGGGCTTCGGGTAGCGCGCGGGGGCAACGGCTCATTCTCTAACGAATGGCCACTTTGAAAATGGGGGGTGCGCGCAATCGGGTTGGATTGCGCGCACCCGGGGGGCAATTGCGCACAAGAGGCTTCTTTTGCGCGCAAAGGCCTTCGGGTTGAAATTTATTCGAAGGGAAAGAGCCAAGGGGATTGCGCGCGAAGGCGGACCCCAAGGCTCTATTGCGCGAAAGAAAGGAGGTTACCTGAAGATCGGCATTGCGCGCGGAAGGGGTTGAATTGCGCGCGCGGGAGACCGTTCGACTTCCAGCAACCTTTGAAACGTTGGGGGTCGCCTAGTATTTATAGGCAACCCCGGGCGCGGAATCCAAGGCGCGAGCGCGGAATTCTCCTCGCGGGCGCGGAATCGGGCACGGCGCGCAAGGGAGTTGCGCGCATCCCGGGGGTTTTGCGCGCGGATCATCATCTTTGCGCGCAGACCTCTGAAATTCCGCGCAAGGCCTCCGGGCCCTCCGAAACATTCTTCCGACTCCGAATATGACCTCGCTTTCCGCATCCGGAGCTTCGTTTGGGAACAACGGACTTTTCCGGCGTCTACAAAAGCCCTCCCTCGGAATCTGATCGGCGAGAGGTCGCAACGATCGGGTTCCGAGGGAGACGCCGGAATGCCGAAGTCCTGGGCGGCGCGGGACTTAGGCGCGCAAAAAGGGGTGCCGGTCGCGAAATTCGCCGCTGCGGTCGCGCAAAAGCTTTCCGCGCGGCGCGGACCCTGGCCTCGCCTATAAATAGGGGCACTGGGTCCCTCCGTGCCGTACACTGGCCTTCCGCGCGATAAGCATCTCTGCTCTCGTGCGCGAAATTGCCCTTTCCGGCACGGAATTCGCCCGCTCGTCGCGCAAAACCGTCCGGATTCCGCCTGTCTTTGCGCGAAAACCCGGAACTTTGCGCGACAGTCTTCCCAATTGCGCGCCGCCCACTTGGATTGCGCGCCAACCTTCAAACTTCTCTACCAGCCTCGTCCGATTCCGCAAACTTCATCCCTTAACCCGCACGACTCCCGAAACTTCTGAGATGGCCGCGCACAGAGGAAATGAGGGGGATGCCGCCACTCGCAGGGCTGAGATGGCGACGAACGAGGAGGTTTACGGAGCCAAGGAGATTGTTTCCAACAATCAATCCTTGTTCGACTTACTGACGCCGGCCCAGAAGACATATCCACTGTCGGACAACCTGCCGCTCTGGAACTTCGGCATCCTAGATGAGGTTCCGGTGCCAGGGTTCGAGATTGATGCGCCGCGGACCTGGGTGACCCGGGAGGACGAGCTTCTCCGCTATAACATCACCAACAATGGGCATCCTGCCAGGGAGACCAGACACTTGGATGTCTATGTCCTGAACCCGAGGACGTGAACCATTGATGGGGGTGAGCCTACTGCGGAGAATTCTCCAGCCCTCTACTCGAGCATATATCGCCAGAGCGTCACGGACGACACCAAGGGCTGGCTGAAGGACTGGGACTTGCGGTCTGGGGGCAACTTCACCAATGAGTGGGCCTGGGCGTTCTGGGTACGCCACACTTGTGATCACTTCGCAGAGGAGCTGCGGTACATCGGCCTGTTCGAGGCGGTGTGGACGTCGCAGTTCCACTTCTACCAGCAGTCCGAGCTCGGGCCGGAGCTGTTCACCCGATGGTCTCCGGATACCAACACCTTCCATCTTCACCATGGGGAGGTCGGCATCGGTCTCTGGGACATCCACTGCATCGGAGGTATCCCGCTGGAGGGCTACCAATACGATGAGTTCCTGCCACCGAAGAACATCTGGGAGGACAGGTCACGGACTCCCATCCTGACCTGGCATCTGCTTGACCTGGCTACGCAGCGGCTCGGGATCAAAGACTTCCAGAAGGACATAGCCTACAAGGAATGGTTCGGCCAGTTCTTGGAGCATGACCCGGCGGTCAAGATGCCAGGCAGGGGGAAGCGGTGCCCGACCGCAGCTCAGAGGAGCCGGAACGGGTCGTACTGGCGGGTCCTGGAGACGGGCGACTACCGCTCATGGGGGTACCCCGTCATCGAGGCCCGGGACCCAAATGTCCGGTACGCGGCATTCCTGGCCGCCTTTCTGAGTGGGTGGCTCCTGCCAGTGCGGGACGCGAGAATGGGCGTTCGCCCGGCGACACTGGCGGTGGCGGGCGCTATGGCCGCCAACAAGAGATACAACCTCGGGGTCCCAGTGCTGGCGAGGCTGTATGCCAACCTGGGACGCATCTCATGAGGGGGGTCGCCACGAAGGATCTGTGGGCCCTTTCAGTTCTTCCACGGCTGGGTGGCTGCTCACCTCGGTGGGTACACGTTTCCGAACGCCATCATTCCTCCGGGCAACGGCCTGCGACCCTCCCTGCTGAACATCGCGGGGGTCTTTCCGATGACCCTAAGTGAGGAGGGCGTGCGGATCCGTATTGGCAATCATGCCAACTTCAACTTCAGTCCGTTCCCCACTCCCGTCGGCCAGATGATCGACAATGGGCAGGGTCCGCTGGAGCAGCATGAATACTTCCTGAACATGCGGGGCGGGGTGCTCGTGGCTCGGATCGACGGGAAGGTGATCTGCGAGCCTTACGTGCCGACCCGTTTCTCCAGGCAGTTCGGGTGCCTTCAACGGATGCCGAAGAGGGTATTCACTGCCGTCCGGGAGGAGACGAACCCTTGCGTCCTTCGCCAGATGTGGCTGATGTTTGCCGCTTTCGGCTCTGGCGACGTCATCACTCTCCCTCCTACCGGAGTTGACGCAGGCTTGGCAACCGAGTACGCCGAACACTGGGCCATCGCGTACCCCGAGGGGCTCTTGCGGAAGCTAGTTCGGCGGCTCGAGGCTACCCGTGCGGAGACCGGGCTTCAAGGAAGGAGGTGGGGCGCCGCCACACGGGGGAGAACGGAGGCGCGCCAAGCAGCGGAGCCGGCGCGGGTAGGGACTTCGGCGGAGGGCACATCGCAGGCTGCCGCTACGACCTCGGCGCCCAGAGAGGGGGCACATGCGGCGGTCGAAGAGCGGCCCGGGAAGCAGGTGAGACGTTTGCTCGAACCCTCCCACGATGCAGTCTTCCCGGCGCTGTGGTCGGCCTGGATGACCCTGCGGCAGTCACTGGGGACCGACGCCATCTGGCGAAAGATTCTCAGAGAAGGAATCCATCTGCCAGAGGTCGGGCGCCTCCACATTGCCGACAGGGTGGACTTCAACCGGCAGTATGCGTATCTGACGGCCATGGACGAGTACGCGCGCCAACGTGGTCAGCGCGCGGAGCCATCCCTTCTGGTGAAGGTGATGCTCGGTCTCGAGCCCGCTCCGGAACAGATGCCGCCGGAAGAAGACGACAGTAGCAACGACTCCGAAGAAGAGGAGGAAATGGGGGAGGATGAAGGCTCCGAGGGAAGATCCCATCAGGGGAGCCCAAGGGAGAGCGGCGAGGTGGCCGGCTCTGACAACGTTGATGTCACTGAGCTCCTCGAGGTCCGATTCTATCCCTACTCAATCTGCTTCATCCACTCTCTTATGCAGCTTCTAACCCATTTCTCCATCTTTCTCAGGAGCGCACAGATGTTGGTCAGGCATCCTCAGCGGGAGTAGGAGGGGCGCCAGCAAGACAAGGCGGGGGGCAAACACCCATCATCGAACTGACAAGCGTGGAAGGGTCCCCTGCTGCAACTGTTCCTGCGGCGACCGGGGTAGCGGAAGATGACGCTCCGAACTCCCGTAAGTCTCCTTACTTTACTGCTGGTGCTTGCCGTTGACGATCCGTGACTAACCATGGCATGCCCCGCGCAGTGATCTCAACATTGGAGGCTCGTCGGGTTGCCGAACCCGGGCCATCTACGAGTGGACCAGTGGTGGACATGCCGCTTGCTCCGGAACAGACTTCCCAAACCGAGCCGGCCCCACCAACTGCTGATCAAGGGGCTCCGGACATCGGCGGTGCTGACATCGGAGAGAGGTTGGGGGCTGACGAGGGTGTCAGCGCCACTGGGGAGAGAGAAGAAGGTCGCCCGGATGTCGGGGAACCTATCCCTCGTGAGGACCTCCCTGGGGCGGACCCTGCAGCAGACCTGCTGGCTGCCTTCCCTGCCTACCGGCCTGCCGATCCCGAGGAGATGGACAACTCAGACGCGGAGGCGGTCGAGGAGAGCCGGATAACGCGCCGCAGGGGGTGGAAGTGCATCCAGCGCTTCCTCAAGCGAGACCCGTCGAAGTGGCTGGGGCGCATGGGATCACTTCAAACCTGGCTGCGCTTCCTGTGTGCCGTGGGAGCTGATGCTCAACGCCTCCATCTGACGGTCCGTGATTTCATGGCCGAAAAGATGCGCGAGAGCTGCCGGCGTGCCGACGTCACACAATGTCGGGACATGTCGGAGAGCACGCGGGCGCTCCTCGCGGCGGAGCAGGAAGTCCGGCGCCTCGAAGGGCAGGCGGCAGAGAAGGAGGCCTTCGTCGCGACGTGTACCGAGCTTGTGGAGCAACTAGCAGCTCAGCTGGTTGACGCCCAAGTACAGCTGACGGAGGCGGGCCAACAGATGGTCACAATTCAAGTCGAGCGGGAGCGTGCACAGGCCAGAATCGACGAACTGCGTGCTGCGACCGCCGACGAAGAGAGGGCACGCAGAGAGCGAGAAGCAGCTCTGGAGGCCACCAGCCAAAGGGTAGCGGCATTAGAAAGACTCATTCAGCACGCTAATCCCTAAGGGCTTTGTTTTGCCATTCCCAAAACATTTTCTTCCGCTACTTTGATCCATCTGTATGAATCAATATATTTATCTGCATCTTTTGGTTTAATATGCTCAACCACAATTCGTTGTCTTGCGGGAGTGTTAACCAAGCATCAGGCATCCATAATTGGGCCTGGATTTCTGGAGAAAAGAGGGAGGTCATTCCTAGGAAAGGAGACCTCAGACCTAATCAATGTACCATTCCCCCAACCTGTTCCAACACACGAGCGGGACAATGCTAGGGGCGTTGAGATTTTATCCGAACATAGGGAAATGAGAAAGGGTGAATCGCGTGTCCCGAATCCAGACATCCACAACGGTCGGCCTTCCAGGAAATGCCCAAGACGGTAGGCGGACAGTGGATCGACCATAACAACTGCAATAGACGGACCGAAAAAGGCCATCATTCATATTGCAGGAGGCGGCCCACATGTCATCATGAATACCGCTTTGGGGTTCCTTCAGACACATGGGTGGAAAATCCAGATCAACAGGGCATGCGAGGCGTGGGGCGAAGTGACGATTTGTTCGGACAGAATCCAACGCTCTCAAAATTGCGCCACCGTGGGGAAAACGTATTAGGCGGATGCACTAATCTGGCCGTGAGTCACCTCAATTCTCAGACAGCACCTCTCTGACGAGGAAACTGTCGCTTCCCATCCTTGCGATGGGGCATCCCGAGCTGAATCGGGGAGAATATCACAACTGCACCACTCTACCCGAAGTCAGGCCAGACGGCCGGCGACGAGGAGGGGCGGGACTTAACGATCCCTGAGGCTGGACCCGAGTCGGAATGCCCGGGCGTTCCTACGTACTCCATCAGGCTGGAGATCAAGCCACACGTAGTTCTGTGAGTGCAGTTTAACGTCATGCAGGACGTAGAATCCCGTTTAGGGGAGATCTTAGTTTAAGGTCGTAGAGCTCGGACCATAAGGGCTAGATCTTAGTTTAAGGTCTTAGAGCTCGGACCATAAGGAGAGATCTTAGTTTAAGGTCTTAGAGCTCGGACCATAAGGAGAGATCTTAGTTTAAGGTCTTAGAGCTCGGACCATAAGGAGAGATCTTAGTTTAAGGTCTTAGAGCTCGGACCATAAGGAGAGATCTTAGTTTAAGGTCTTAGAGCTCGGACCATAAGGAGAGATCTTAGTTTAAGGTCTTAGAGCTCGGACCATAAAGAGAGATCTTAGTTTAAGGTCTTAGAGCTCGGACCATAAGGACCTCAAAGTACGCCGCATCTGGTCATATCCCCTGGATATGCGAAGATGCACTGAGGGATAGTGTCGAGAGTGCCGAGGTTTCGCCTGGTCAGAATGGGAGGTGGGAAATGTGAATCATGCGGCCATTCACTCGAGGACCGGGAGCACCGGCGTGACGATATGAGAGTACTGCCGACCGTGGCGGAAAAGCAGCATCAACATCGCACTAACCGTTGGTGGAATGAGGCAGCAAACGAGCATCGACCGCTCAATCGCAGGATTCATATCGATTTGCTGCCCGAGGCCATTGGGGGTACCGGCCCGAGTCGGTGGGAGAGCACTGAGGCATTGTGTCCGAACCGTTCACGGGGGCTCCACCCAGGGCGTAGACGATGGGTCCGAATGAAAGGGAGCACGAAGCCTGAAAAGCGGAGGAAACCTGACCAAGCGGATCCTGACCCTCCTGGCAATAAACCAGAGTACTCTTGACACCGGTGGACCACTGCAAGGGGTCGGGGAACACGCCTTGAGGGTGACCTGAAGGCGGCGGATTCCCCAGAGAAGGGGGAATCTCTAAGAGGTGGGGGGCTGGACCTGAAGTTTCAAACATCCGGGCGTTCCTACGTATCCCATAAGGATGGGAATCAAGCCGCACGTAGTTCTTGAAGCGCGGCGCAACACAATCGGGCACCAGCGCGGGGAAGAGTGCGGGTCTGACCCTCGCACACAAAAGGAGCGGCATTTGATATTTCTTGTTTGTCCTTAAAGATGAATGGTTTTTCTTTGTGCGGCGACATGCCTGTGATTGAGAAATCTCTGGCGTCGCCACAATAATCAAGCCACGGAAGGCATTGATGAATGGCGTGGTTATTAACCAGCGCCCAACATGAGTGTCCCCTGAGGGGAACATCACGATGCAGTGCCGTTTTCCTCGTCGGGCGGCCAAGACGATCACAGTTTACGGTCGTGTGGTAGGACCAGACAACACAGTTTAAGGTCGTGTGGTTCGGACCATGGAGGAATCCGCTTACCGCGGTACGGCGGACACGACGGAGGTGGGAGCATACCCAGCCCTGCGGTCACGCACGATTCCAGGAGAAGAGTCTTGGGATGGGGGTCTGCGTATGTCCATCACCCGAGGGGCAGAGATGCTAGCCTCCAGACATACTGGGCTCAGAACGCGATTGTTCGAGCGACTCCTCCCTCCTTATGGGGACGAGGGTCCAGCTACACATGGCCCTTGGGGAGAACATCCGCATATATCCTTGGTGCTCAGATCATGGGAGCCTCGAACGACATCATTACCTTGGTTGGTCTGCCTAACGTGTAAAGGTGTACTGAAGGTCAGTATGAAAAGAGTGTCCAGATTCCACTACAACGCATAAAGGCGGAGTGTGATGAGGACTGCGCAACCAATGTTCAGAGCCTGAAAGAGCCGACATGGCGATCAAGGATGTTGCTGACGCATTCGCAACACAACATCCGATCGCGTCAGCCTAAGACGGGGCAAGCAAACGAGAATCAACCGCTCAATCGCAGGATTCATATCGATTTGCGGCCCAAGACCCGCCGGTAAATCGACCCGGAGCGGTGGGAGAGCACTGAGGCATCGTACCCAAACCGCTAACGAGGATCCCTTTGAGTGAAGGCTCGAATAAGAGGAAGCGCGAGGCCTGACAAGCAACACAGGACTTGTCGGGATTGAATCTGACACTACGAGTCATAGACCGAAGTACCCAAAACATGTTAACAGATCTCCGGAAAGGGTCGGAGGACTCACCCTGAGAGCAACCAAAAGAGGGCAGATCCCCGTGATCAACCAAGAGACGGGGCTGGACCTGAAACACAAGCGTCCAGGCGGTCCTACATATCCCATAAGGATGGGAATCAAGCCATACGTAGTTCTTGAGAGGCAGTTTAACGTCATGCAGGACGATGAGGGGTGTGAGGTGGTCCCACACACGGGGGAGGCGTACGGCGCGGCCAGTAGACCGACGTGAATGAGGAAATAATCCCCCGCTCACGCGATACGCCTCGCACAAAAAAGGAGGGGAACTGGGGCCAGAGGCCCAACGCGGGATAGAGATTCCCGGGAAATGGGGCTGGGCCTGAAACATGAATGTCCAGGCGGTCCTACGTATCCCATAAGGATGGGAATCAAGCCATACGTAGTTCTTGAAGTGCAGTTTAACGTCATGCAGGACGATGAGGAAAAAAGAATGGGGGAGCAGAAGGCATCCCCAAACGTGGGGGGGCGTACAGCGTGACGAGCAAACCGACGTGAATGAGGGCATAGCCCCGCACTCACACCATACGCCGCACACCCGGGGGAAACTGGGCCAAGGGCCCGAGATGGGATGGAAATTCCCGAAGGATGGGGCTAGGCCTGAAACATGAAGGTTCAGGCGGTCCTACGTATCCCATAAGGATGGGAATCAAGCCGCACGTAGTTCTTGAGGGGCAGTTTTACGTCATGCAGGACGAATGCTGAACAGTTTAACGTCTTGTAGCTCGGACGTAGTGCAGTTTAGCGTCATGCGGGACGAAGCACTTGGCAGTTTAACGTCTTGCAGCGCGGACGAATGCTGAACAGTTTAACGTCTTGTAGCCTGGACGAATGCAGTTTAACGTCGTGCAGGACGTGGTGCAGTTTAACGTCATGCAGGACGAAGTGCAGTTTAGCGTCATGCGGGACGAATGAACACTCAGGAAAAGTATTGCTTGAGGAACCTAGCGTTGGTGGTAGGAGTGACACGCTCACCATCCATAGTCGCTAGGGAGTATGCGCCATTGGGATAGACCTTGTGGACAACAAACGGTCCCTCCCACTTGGGCTCCAACTTGGGTGGCTTCCTGCCGGGGATCATCGGCGCTCTTAGGGCTAGCACTAGATCACCCTGCAGGAAGGAGCGGAGGCGAACCTTCTTATTGAAAGCCCGAGCCATTCTGCTTTGATGCCTCTCCAAGTTGTGCAAAGCGCGAAGTATATTCTCATCCAGTGCTTCCAACTCGACTAGACGGGCTTCAGCAACTCTGTCCGGCGCTTGCTGGTCGTAGACCGCAGTGCGCAAGGACGGTAACTGGATCTCGATGGGCAGGACGGCCTTAGCTCCATACACCAGGGAATAAGGGGTCATCTGGGTGGAATTGCGAGTCGTCGTCCGATAAGCCCAGAGGGCGTTGGGGAGCTTGTCCGGCCAACTCTTCTTGTTCTGACCAACCATCTTTTGCAGAATGTTAGAGAGGGTTTTGTTAAACGCCTCGATCTGTCCATTCGCCTGCGCATGATAGCGAGATGTATGGTTCGAGCGAATGTTATACTTGGCGTACAACTTCTTCAACTCGGCTGCTCGGAAATTGGTTCCGTTATCCGTGAGGATAGCGTGAGGCACTCCAAATCGATGGACGATGTTGGAGGTCACGAAGTCAGCGATCGAACAGGATTTGACCTCTCTGAGCGGAATCGCCTCTGCCCATTTGGAGAAGATGTCCGTAGCGGTCAGAATGAACCGGCACTGGCGAGCTGTCGCCGGTGGGTAAGGTCCCACAACGTCCAGTCCCCAGACTGCAAAGGGCCAGGAATACCTTGTGGTATGGAGAGGCTCCGGCGGCCGATGCACAAAGTTCGCATGAACCTGGCACGCATGGCACCTCCTGGCATACTCGATGCAGTCATGGATCATGGAGGGCCAGAAGTATCCTAACCTCCGAATCTGGTGGGACAGCTTCGGCCCAGTCTGGTGGGCGCCGCATGAACCAGCATGAACCTCTTGCATGACTCGTGGGATCTCAACTCCCTGAAGGCAACGGAGGAGAACACCATCAAATCCGCGTTTGTAGAGGATCTGCTCCAGGCCGGGACTGCTCTGGAGGACGAACTGCGATGCGCGGCGTCGAACTCGCTCGCGCTCGGCCCGATCCGATGGAAGAATGCCATGTTGGAGGTACTCAACCAAAGGCGTCCTCCAATCAGGGGCTGATCCGACTGTCATATCTGGGGTACTCGGGGCTCCGGGCATAGGGGCAACCGTGGTGAGGTTACTTACCAACGGGCCGCGATCTTCTTCCGGGATAACGGGAGCGATGAGCCTGCGGCGCGTCACGCGGACGATCAGGTTGTCCTGTTCAGGCTCCGCAAGTGACGCAGCGAGGCTGGCCAAAGCATCTGCTCGACCGTTCTGCGACCGGGGAACATGGACAATTTCCGGCCGAGAAGGGAACCGGGCCATCAGAAGGAGGGTGCACTCCAACAATGGCACAATTTCCGGCTTCCTGACAACGTAGTCGCCATTGATCTGCTTAACGACCAGCTCGGAGTCCCCTTTCACGCACAGACGGGGCACGTCGATCTCGAGAGCCAACTCGAGGCCGGTGATGAGGGAATGGTATTCCGCCTCATTGTTGGTACAGCCCTCTGACAACAGGAAAGAGTATGGCAGCACGGCTCGCTCCGGGGTAATGAAGAAGATACCCAAGCCCACTCTGTTGAGCTTAGGATTATCGAGTCTTCTACCGGTGGGGCTCCGGGAGGCACCGTCAAAGTGCATCTGCCAGCATGGATCGGCTCGATCAACCGAGAGAATGGTCTCATCAGGAAAGCCTAGATCCAGCGGCTGATCCGCGGAGGTTGGGTGAGCAGCCAGAAAGTCTGCCAATGCTTGCCCTTTGATGGCCTTCTGAGACACATACCTGATGTCGAACTGCTGGAGAATCACATCCCACCGCGCTAGGCGGCCAGTCAACATAGGTCGGCTCAGGATATATTTCAACGGGTCTACCCGAGAAACCAACTGTACCTCATGGTGCTGCAAGTAGTGCCGTAATTTCTGTACGGCAAATACGAGCACCAGGCAGCTCTTCTCGATGGGGGAATACCTAACTTCCGCATCGAGGAGCATGCGACTGAGGTAATAGAGGCTATTCTCCGTTCCCTCGTTGTTCTTCTGGGCGAGAAGGGCACCTAGGGACCGTTCCAGGGCGGTCACATAGAGGACCAGCGGCTTCCCGGATACAGGCGGCATCAGAACCGGAGGTTGAAGCAGGTACTGCTTGATCTCCTCGAAAGCGGTCTGACACTCTTTATCCCATACATAGGTGGCACCTTTCTTCATGAGCCAAGAAAAGGGCTTACACTTGCCGGCCAGATTCGCGATGAATCGGCGTATATAGGCTAAGTGGCCTTGGAACCCTTGCAGTTCCCGGACGGTACCTGGGGGAGGCATCTGGCTAATCGCCCTGATTTTCTCTGGGTCGATCTCAATACCCCGGTATCTTACCACAAATCCAAGGAACTTTCCGGAGGTGACCCCAAAGGCACACTTCAACGGGTTCATCTTCAGGCAGCGAGACCGGAGGAAGCTGAACACTTTCTCAAGATCTTTGAGATGGTCCTGACGCTGGCACGATTTGACAACCAAGTCGTCGACGTAGCATTCCACCAGTGTGCCGAGGATTGGCTTGAATATGCGGTGCATCGCCCGTTGATAGGTGGCACCTGCATTCTTCAGGCCGAAAGGCATGACCCGGTAGCAAAAGGTACCTTGGGGGGCCCTGAAGGCAGTGAACTCCTCATCCTCAGGGGCCATCCGAATTTGGTTGTATCCGGAGTATCCATCCATGAAGGAGAGGGCTTGGAACCCTGCCGTGGCATCAATCAACAACTCTGTCACTGGAAGGGGAAAATCATCCTTCGGGCAGTGGCGGTTGAGATCGCGGAAGTCGATGCAGACTCTGATCTGCCCGTTCTTCTTCATGACCGGCACAATGTTGGCCAGCCATTTGGGGTACTGAACTTCCCTCACGAAGTTGGCTTTGATAAGCTTGTCAACTTCGGCCTCAACCATGGCACCGTGGGATGGGTGAATCTTCCTGGGAGGCTGCTTGAACCCGCGATGGTTCGCCGGGAGACCAAGGCGGTGGACGGCTACCTGAGGATCCAGCCCCGGCATCTCGTCATAGCCCCAACCGAATACATCACGGTGCTGCCGGAGAAAGTCCACGTACTGCTGCCGCTCCTCAGAGGGCATGGCGGCACTAACCAATGTGGGTCTTGGATCGGCCTCGGTTCCAAGGTTCACCTGTATTAACTCATCGAACGTGGCGAGGACGCCCTCCTCGAAGGCTGGGGGTGCGTCTTCCATATCCTCTCCACTCGGGGAGGGATCGTCCACGGGAGAGACTGTGTTGGCAACTGCATTGGGGCTACCAGATCCTGCTGGGCCACTGGTGCTGGCGCGGGCGGTCGCGGCCATCTCATCAGGAGACTCGCGGACCGTCAAGACCATGGCGACGTCCAACCGTTGAATCAGGAGGACGTAAGCGTCATCCAGACTTGCCCAGGGATCACTTGCAACAGCGACAGGCTCAACCTCACCTGCCAGGATCTGCTTATCCTTGCTCTTGTAATAGTCCGCGTCCAGATAGCGGGCTTCACACGAGGCAAAAGGAGAGGCATCTCCTTGAAGCACGCCCACTCGACCATTAAGGGAGTATTTGAGGCATTGGTGGTATGACGAGGGAACCGCCGCGTGAAGATGGAGCCATGGCCTGCCCATCAATGCGTTGTACGCAGTGTCCTGAGAGACTACCATGAATTAGGTGTTGGCAACCAAGTCACCGAACTGGGTCTTCAAACGTATCTTGCCGACCGGGGTTGTCTCGGTGCGATCGTACCCCTGGATCCTGAGGTCGGAGGGAATCAAGTCATCCTCAGACAACCCCAATCTCCGGAGCGTCCGAGTTGGAATCAGATTAATCCCGGACCCCGTGTCGACAAGACAGCGCCGGACTTCAAGGCCATTGAACTGGCCAGTGACATACAGCGGACGAATGTGTCCCTGTATAGGAGGGTCTTCATCCTTACCATAGAACGAGATAACTGCCTGACATTCGGCGTCCTCGATCGTTTCGGCGTGAAAGGCCTCTGCAGCCGCAACCTCTGTCTGAAACTGGAGGGGGCTTTTCAGGGCTTCAGCGAGTGCCTCGCGCATCTCAGATGACATGCGCAGAGCCTCAAGGATGGAGAGCCTTGCTGGGATGTCGGCCAAGTGCTTCAGGACATCATACTTTTTGGCCAAGCGCGAGCCCCTGGTTGCAGGAGGTTGCTCTGCGGTTGGTGGCATGACGGGCCTTGCCGGTTGGATCGGCGGCCGACTGGTACTTGGCGCATCTCGCTGTTCACTGGTCGCAGTCCGGGAAATGGTCACCGTACTGGAGTCAGGAGGCCGGGATGGACTTGTGGCAGGGCGGAGCTGGTCGCGACGCGGCTGAGGCGGTTCTGCCTGGTCCCACACCACAAACAGTGGCGGAGGCGAATCCGTCATCCCCGGATGGGGGGGCTGCGCGCGCTGAGCTCGGTTTTGAGCCTGCTGCCTAGTCTCGGTGGCGTGCACGACCTGGCTGGAGGTACCAACGGCTGTGCCCCGGCGACTCCTGTTGCTGCGGTTCTTCCGACGGTAGCGACGACCGGGGACACTAGGGAGGTCCACCTGGTGTTCTTCAACGTCGGGAACCGAAAAGGGATTTACCAGCCCGACGGTGTTAACCGAAGCGTACCCAATACCGTCATCGGACGAATCATCCATCACCGGGCGGATCTGAGGAGGGACCCCCATCTCCGGGGGCATGAAATCGCCGAGAGTGCGGGATAGTGGCGGAACTGGCGGGGCGCGCTCTTCCTTCTTGCGCTGCCGCCGTTTGCTCCTCTTGGAAGAGGCAGGCTGGGACGACGATGCCGAAGCAGCACCCGCGGATTCTGGGGGCTCAGGCTGATTCAAGCGCGCACGGATGATTCCATGGGCGCGAATGGTCGTCTTGCGGGCCATCCAGTTATTATACTTCTGGGATCCGCGGTTGGAGACCAGCTGCCATTCGTCCTCGTTGCCACTATCGTCATCTGATCCCACGAACACGCCCGCCACTTGTGCTGGAGCTGGGCCCAACCTGATTACATTGTTGTTAATCTGGTCTTGGAGCCAATCCTTAAACACATAGCACCGCTGGATGGTGTGCCCCAGGGCCCGATGGTAGGGGCAGTAGCGGGGGTTATTCGTAAGATGTGCCTCCTCTGGCTTCCAACACTCAGGCAGTCGCACAATCCTCTGCTCCAGGGCGCTCCGGAAATAACCGGGGACCTGATCCTCATGGAATGAGTAAGTCAGGTGTCGCGGGCCCCTGGGAGCGTGGTCTTGACGAGGGGCTGGAGGGGCCTGCCGAGGAGGTGGACCCTGATTATCTCGCCTGGGTTGCGGCGGTACATTACGCGGAGGGGCCGGCCGGTTCTGAGGCTGCCGCTGCTGGGCCGGGAACTGAGCCCGTGGAGGCGGATTCCTGTGAGGCTGTGGAGCTGGCCTCACCGGCAGCAGCTCCAACGGCCTGGGGGCCTCTATCTGGGCAACAGCAGCGGGCTCAGCCCTACTGACTCTCCTTGCAGGAATCATAGGAGGCAGCGGGTGTGCCTGGCTGGCCTGTTGCAGGGCTTCCTCAAGACGTTGAGCTTTGTCTGAGAAGTCCCTGAACCCTCCGGGGTAATTCTGAGTAATCAGGGAAGGGACCAGCTCGGTCTTGACGTTCCCAACGCACATTGTCAGCAACTGCTCCTGAGTCAATGGCATGTCAAGGGAATACGTGAGACCCTTCCATCGGGCGACGAAGTCCGCGACTCGCTCATCAGGCCTCTGCTTGCACTTGAAGAGGTCTGCGATACTTGTCTTCCGGGTCGTGGAACTGAACTGGTAGAGGAACTGTCTACGGAGGTCCTCCCAGCTGGTTACCGACCCGACGGGGAGCTGGCTGTAACAGACAAATGCTGGCCCTTCCAGTGTCTGAACAAAGCAGCGAAGCTTAGCGGCCTCCTGCTGCGCCGGAGTCCCCAACATAGGCCCGCACCTCGAGTTGAAGTGGGATAAATGCTGTGGCGGATCTCCAGTCCCGTTGAAGGGGGCAAAAGTGGGATTCCCGAATCCCGGAGGCGCCGGCATGTCATCCACCCATGCTGGGTAGGGCTTGCCGTCCGGTGGGATCGCCACCTGCCGAGTCTCCAAGGCTTCCAAGCGGGCAATGAGTGCCGCCATCGGATCGTCCAGACATGGGTTCCAGTCCTGGCGAGGATCTCTAACCACGATCGCATTGCATGGCCCTTCAATCGGGTCGTCGACCGGGTCGTCGAACTCGGCAGCTCGTGGGATGGCGGGCGGAGCGGCCCTTGGGGCAGCGGGAGGAATCCGAGCGGGATCTCTCAGGTAGTCACGCCGCTCGGGAGGGTGTGGCGAAACATACCGCGCCCTCTTTCCATAGGCCATGGCCTCTCTCCTGTCGGCGAACACGGCGTAATCACGGTTGACCGGGAGAGTCTCGTCGAGGAGCGGTTGTTCCGGTCCCTGCTGTCCTGGCCTAGGATCACCGTAGTCAGGCCGCCGTTCTGCAGCGCGCTCGGCGAGGAGCTGGTCAACCAGCCTCTTCTGTTCGGCGAGCTGCTGACGTAGCGTAGCCTTCTCGGGATCCTCCTCTGCCCTCTGCATGGAGGCAGATGGGTCGGCGGGCTTTATAGCCTCGCTGTGCTCTTTTCCTTTGCTGACGTTTCGGCTCAACGTCAGTGCTTCAGTGGGTGCGGGGAGCCCCAGGAGGTTCCTCTGATGACGAGTAACTCTCACCGATGGATCTGACGACGGCTTGTCTTCGGGGGGGGGGGGGAAGCCCCCGTCGAGAAGTTCCAAGTCGTTCCCCTCTGCCGACAGGTCAGCCATATTGACCGTTCCTGTCCCTGGGGATATACCCTCAGGGCCACCCAGCGAATCGGGCTGTCGGCGGATCACACTGAAGCGTAGGGCAGCGTACTGCCCCCATCCACGGATATACACGTGGGGAGTGGCTTCCTCGATAACTTTGCGGAGTACTTGAAAACACTCAACGCATCGTTGTTGGAGGGCCTCGTGGTGCCCAAATGACCCGGGGTGCCGAACCGTGGGGAGCATGGCCAGGTCAATTTGACGGCACTGCTCACCAATATCCTCCAGGTGCGCTTGACTCCCGGGGTATGGCATTTGTAGGCAGTGAAGACGGGAGTGAGTCTCCCGGAGAGTTCGGCGGAAGCATTCGAACTCATCCGGGGTGAGCGATTCAGGTGCATCAAAGCCCGGTCCTGCGACTGGCCAAAACTTCTCAGGGAAGTGGCCCTCTGCAAGGACGGTCCAGAAGCTCCACGACTCAAACTCGGGACCCAGGTCTCCCTGGTCCTCTTCCATGGCTGGGAACGGACGGGGAACTGGTAGTGGTGCCGAGGCGGGCCGCCGGGCCGACGGGCTGGCCGGTGGTGAATACGGCGAACAGGCCGATTGGCCTCCATATCCCGGGCCGCCCTCTGAGGGTGGCGGTGCCCTGGCTACCACATCACGATAGGACGGGCCGGCGAGCGAACATCCTGCCGTAGCATCGGTGCTCGCCGAGGGTGCACCAGATCGTGGTTCGACCGTCGATCCCCAGAAAAAGTCTCCGGCTTCTCCGATCGAGGCGGAAGGCACTTCCGGAGGGGCCGGTACCAACCGCAAGCTTGATCCTTGGGGGTCTACCAGGCCCTCGTTACTCCGGATATACCTTCGGAGAGAAGCGGGGATCACATCGATCTCGCTCTCGGGGAGCACGAGGCTGACGTGCCGCATTCCTACCCCTGCCCTTGACTGGCGGGATTGGGGAAGGGGCTCTGTCGCCGAATCGTACTCCGCCTCTGAGTCAGAGAAGCAAACCGGTCGGATCTCCGTCCGGAATTCCGTAACATTCTTCCATCGGCGTCGATGCCTTGCCTTCCTGCCCCTGGGTGGTTCTTCGGGGTAGGGCTGATCTCTGTCCTGGCGTCCTCCGGCCGCACTGGTGCTGGGGCCAAGAGGACTGGGAACCAAGGTGCGAGGGGCACCGGGACAGATATCAAAGGGGACGCGGGGAGAGATGATTCCGGGCAGGACTCCGGGCCGGGATCGGAAGGTGGGATGACCCATGCCTCCTGGATCGGCCACACAGAGTAGATCCTGCCGGTGAATAGCGCTACCGCGAGGTGGTCCGCGGTGGCTACTGCCAGTGCCAGCAACCGGGAGAGTCGACCCAACCTGCCTTTGGGGCGGTCGGGGCCTCGATCCAGGTCGGGCATTGGAGTTCCCCTGCTCAGGATGCGCAGAGGCCTGGCGACTGGAGCCAGCAGTGGCTTGGGCCAATGCGGCCGCTGTTGCTAGAGCCCCAAGGTGGGAATCCTCTTCCGCTCGTGCCCGACGTTCGCGTCGAGACAGACGAGTCGGGATGAGCGGCGCGGGCAGGTGGAGAGCCCGCTCTTCGACTGGAGAGGCCTGGCGGCGGTGTCGCCGTGGCCTGGCGGGAGTCCTTACCGTAGATCCCTGGAGCGAATCCCGGATAGGATGATCCCAGGCCTCTTCCACCTCATCCGCGTAGGGAAGGGAACTGTCAGAGCGCTCAGGGGATAAGCTCCCGAAGCGGTTGGACGTTGAGGTAGGCAGCGGTGCCTCCCTGCGCGGCCCTCGGGGGCGGCGGTGGTGGTGAGGCGCAGCCTCCTCAAGGTCTAGGCGAGCCATTTCCCTAGTGGGGATGACTCCCTCTTCCTCGTATCTCCGCACCAGTGTGTTGATCACCCTTCTCTGGATGACCTCCGAGGGGGAGAGAGGGCGTGGTCGTCCCGCAATTGCGGCTGCTGGGACGGCTGTGGAACGGGCGGGACCGCGCGGAGTAGCCGCGTCGGTGTTTCCCCTGTCCCTGCGCCAGTGGGCGGGTGGCGATCGGGCACTGGATCGGGCGACCTGATTTCTGAAAGCAGGGAGAATGACCCATTAACACTGACAGGAAAAAGGAATCGACAACCAACCATTAGCGCCACGACGCCTTCCGTGGGGGGAACCCAGGCCCTCGACGTTGCGAGACGGAGTGCCCGATGTCCCTTCCCCAGCCCCTGGCGGGTAAGACTGAATGCTTGGCCGGGCAACACGCCGGTCTTCCAACACCTCTGAAAGCCATCGGTCTTCGTATCGAGGAGAAGAGATTCACGTCGGGTTCACCATTTTTCTGTTTCGGTGCGGATGTGCGTCGGGTTACGCTGTTCCGCCAGGACGCGTTCGCGCGTGCACCCGTCAACCCGAGGGGATGGGCGCGCGGCTTGTGGTCCCGCAGTCCCGCTTTCCAAGGGCGGGCGGCATTCATCCCTTATTCAGGGGCGTCTGCTCCTTGATCGAAACCGGGATGATGGGATGTCGGCTCCTCCTTCCTTGGACGTCTCCTTGGAACTCGTCGCCTAATCCGGGTCTCCCTCATAGACTTAAGAATGTTCGTGAATCTCGTTCCCGGCACCATATCTTCATGGACACCGGTTAATTACGCTGCTTCCGCCTGGACGCTCCAAGGAGTCTGGGCGGGGCAGCAACCTGCGGTGAGAAGGCCGGGTGGCTCGGGGTGCTGGGGGCGTGTCGTAGCACTGCAGCTCTGCACGTCTGTCTTCCGTCCCTAATAGGGCTTCTCGAAGGCATGATGGCCTGAGGCATCCCGTACTAGGTGCGGGGAACTGCGTCACCTAAGGTTTTCCTCAGCTTCCCATGTTTAACACGGGGTATGCCGCGAGTTTAACGTCCAGCGGGGACGGCATCGGACCGATCAACACGAAAAGTGGATCGGATGACAGAACCCCTTGCGGGGAACCTCCGACGCTGGGGCCAGCACATGGGCGGCTTCCCAAATGATGTGGAGTGGAGTGAAGTGGCATGACCCCACCGGGATGTGGCGGCCCAGGTAAGGATCAGGATGGATGATGGAGTGAAGAGCTTGGACCCCGTAGAGGCTTCCTACGTACCGCGCGTTAGCACGGATCAAAGTCGACGTAGTTCGGGTATACAGTTTAACGTCATGCTGGACGTCGGCAAGCCGACTCACGAAGAGGTCTAGGCCGCCGGGCGGAGGATTGAACCGAACCACCTCGCACAGAGGGGGATGGAACGGCCGGGTGGATCACAGTTTCACGTCATGCTGGACGATAAAAAGAGAAATGGAAAAAGGGGCTATGGGGAGGCACAGTGGAGATACACACGGGCAGTCTCCCACAGGGGAGGATTCATAGGTGAATCGACACAAGCGTGAACCCTGGAGGGGTCCACTGATGGACGAACCGACGTAAATACGACCGGGACGACCAGGTGGCGGGCTTGGACCTCAGGGAGGCTTCCTACGTACCCTGTATAGAAGACAGGGATCAAAGTCCACGTAGTTCATTCTGTCAGGACTTACGCACTTGGGGCAGCCCGGATGCGGCAAAACTCAGTTGGAAGGGACTTGGACCGAAAGCAGAAGACACCTCGATCCCAGTCACACCCTCTACTGGCTTCGGCAGTGGGGAGGTGCAATGGAGATACACATGTGCAGCCTCCCACGAGAAACTAGGGGTTTGTAATACCCTGCCCCCGTAGGGAAAATCCACTCCCATTAAATCGTCCCAAAAGGGGGACAATCCCGACATCCCTGCAGAGACGAGTGGGTGCGGGCCACGTCCAAACCGGGGGAGACCCTGCGTGCGAAGCACGGGATCGAATGATGCGGACGGTTTAACGTCTTTCCGGACGAAGTACAGTTTAACGTCGTGTGTTGAGGAAGAAGCGGACGGTTTAACGTCTTGCCGGACGAAGTACAGTTTAACGTCGTGTGTTGAGGATGAAACACTTGGCAGTTTAACGTCTTGCAGCGCGGACGATGGGGGCTAGGCAGTTTAACGTCGTGCAGCCTGGACGTATACAGTTTAACGTCGTGCAGGACGTGGTGCAGTTTAGCGTCATGCAGGACGAATGCTGAACAGTTTAACGTCTTGTAGCTCGGACGTAGTGCAGTGTAGCGTCATGCTGGACGATAAAGCCGCCGGTAGGTCCGTGTCACTTCGCGCGAGCCTAGGGGGGGGGGGGGGGCGCACGGAAAGACGACGCACAACGCGGGCACCTGCGATGAAGACCATCGGGCGCCACGCAGGCGGGTACCCAAAGGGGGTCAAGGGAGGCGACCCTGGCGGATTGCGCGCAAAAGAGGAGCTTTGCGCGCAAAACCGCGGGTCGGCGCGCAAAATGGCGGGCTGGCGCGCAATTGGGCCAGCGCTTTGCATGCGGATGATTGGGATTGCGCGCACCGGGCTTCGGGTAGCGCGCGGGGGCAACGGCTCATTCTCTAACGAATGGCCACTTTGAAAATGGGGGGTGCGCGCAATTGGGTTGGATTGCGCGCACCCGGGGGGCAATTGCGCGCAAGAGGCTTCTTTTGCGCGCAAAGGCCTTCGGGTTGAAATTTATTCAAAGGAAATGAGCCAAGGGGATTGCGCGCGAAGGCGGACCCCAAGGCTCTATTGCGCGAAAGAAAGGAGGTTACCTGAAGATCGGCATTGCGCGCGGAAGGGGTTGAATTGCGCGTGCGGGAGACCGTTCGACTTCCAGCAACCTTTGAAACGTTGGGGGTCGCCTAGTATTTATAGGCAACCCCGGGCGCGGAATCCAAGGCGCGAGCGCGGAATTCTCCTCGCGGGCGCGGAATCGGGCACGGCGCGCAAGGGAGTTGCGCGCATCCCGGGGGGTTTGCGCGCGGATCATCATCTTTGCGCGCAGACCTCTGAAATTCCGCGCAAGGCCTCCGGGCCCTCCGAAACATTCTTCCGACTCCGAATATGACCTCGCTTTCCGCATCCGGAGCTTCGTTTGGGAACAACGGACTTTTCCGGCGTCTACAGTATTATCGGTCACCCCTTAATGTGAATGTGTGAGGTTCTTCACTTGTGTTCATTCATACCAGTAGGTATATATGGTAGTTTTATTGGGTTGAAATAAGTTTAGAGGTTGTTGGTCTAATCTACATTTGATTGAATACCTACCATTGATCATGTTTTGTATTATATTTATTCATGATAATAGAGATTTGGTATTTACTATTGGGTATTGTTAACAGAGTTTAATTGTATTATATTTCATTATATAATTGTATGTTATCCATGTATAATTACATACTTATTATTTGATATATTATTTATTATATTAGGGATATATTTTTATTTTTAGTAGATGATATGTTTTTAGATGAAATACCTCTCATTGTTTGTTGGGATACATCAACGCTAGTCACTAACTGTTAGACTAGTGGATGCATGACTAGGGAGTTCCCTTAGAGATGGATTAAAATATGGAAAATTGAAATAATAGAGTTAGGTTTGGGTTTAATGTTAAGAAAAATTAATTATTTTTCTATAAGGAGTCTAGTGACATAAATCTACATGTTCTAGGGTTTAGTCTCAAAAGATAGAGAAACCAAAAATGGGTATAACATTCAATAAAATCTTATATAAGGAATCTAATCATTTAATGATAAAATATATGACTTGGAGGTTTGATTTTTGGGTAAAGTAATTTTTGGACATACATCTTATGGTAGACCATACAATATATATTCATATTCTTTCTTTAAAAAAACTATATGGAATTAACAGTAATAAAATTTATTTTATATATTGTTTAATTATGTATTATTTTTTAAGTATAAATATTTATCTATTTTGAATAATTCATAAAATCGATATTTTATCATATGGAACCATTTTTGATTAGGTTTACACTTATCTATGTTACACCCACAATTGATCTTTAGGAGAATAAGAATTGTTCCTAGAGACATGAATTTCAGAATTTGATTATTAAAAAGGAGAAGATAACTTGTGTTAAAGAGATGTTGTATGAATATTAAAATTAGATATTACTCATGTGATATGTAGTGTGAAATTATCTTGGAGGATTTCCTAATGGAATTTTATGAGTTTTTTTGTGAAAGAGAAGTCATGGATAACAAATATTATGACATTACCATTAAAATGGGATAATTATTGGAATATATGAGATTATTTTCATTTAAATATGGTGTTATTTGATTCAAAAAATTGTATATTTCACTTACGGTTTAATATTTGTATGATTACTATTTATGTATTAGAGGTTCATAAATTAGCCCAAATTTTTAAATTAAGATTATTTAAACAAGAGAGAGTAAATGATTTTAAAAAGGTAGATTATATAACCTGTGGGATTTGAAAAATATTGTTTAGTTATTGAAGATCATGTTTATCAATATGAGGGCCTGATTAATTTTCCATGTGAATAAAATTTATTATATTTAGTTGACTCGTCTTTATGATTATATATTTTTAAATGAGATTAAAATATAAATTTTATTGGAACATTTCAACATTGTTTTGGATGTCATGAAAGATGTTTTTATTAAGATTCACTTAAGAGATTATGAATCAATAGGATAATATGATTGACTGAAAATTTGTTTTTTTATTATTTAGAAACATACACTTGAGAGTTTGAGTATCAAATACATTCTCTCAATTTATAGTTTGAAGCAATATAATAAAATATGAAATATATTTAGATATTAACACAAAGACTATAATTTTATTTCTAGGATATATGAGATTTCATAATGTTTAAATTTTGAGAAAGGATGTTTCGATGATAAATTCTTGTTAATAATTTTGTTAATTTATGTAAATAACAACTATAGGGGTTAATGTAAAAATGTTTCTGAACATGGGTTTTCAGTTAAGGTTATAATTGAAGGTAATTTATTGTAGAAGTATTTTCCTATTGACTAAGTATAAAAATGTGGCAACCTGATAATGACTTTTTGTTTTTACATATGATATGGTGGTAATGTGATTCACTATTATCATAGGATGTGGGGAAAAGTTATTTCCTTCATTAAATACAGTAATAATCATAACTAAAGGCTACATGCAAGAATTTATTATATTAAAATCTATCGCAACTTGTTCATATATTAATGGAAATAGAATTTTTCATATGTATCATGTTTTTTAAAAACAATATAATGTAATGAATTTTTTTTGGGGATAAATATGAAAATAAAGTACACTAGATCTAGGTTATATTCCTAGAAACAATGTAATCAAAATCCTAATTTTTCTTTTCTTTCTTAGATAGTTTAAGAGTTCAATATTTCTCAATTTTATTCATAAAAAACATTATTCCAATGGTTTTTTGAGGAAATTATAATAATGAATACTTCCTAGTCATCACCATTTTCTATTTATGTGTGTGTAAAATCCGAAAACCACTACTAAAATACCTAAGAAATACTTAATCATGTTTTTATGTGCCTAATAAAATTATAGGGGACACACTAGTTCCTTACACATGCCCACAACTCTAGGAACTTGCCACATAACACATACTAACCCTCTGAGAAAAGATTCACTAGGTTGATAGATATAATGAGACATCAATCTAAAGAGAAATAATGAAAAAATTGAAACTCTAAACACAATTTTAATAAACGAGTCTATCATTAGCCACTACAAACCAAAATTAACTAACAACAATTTTTTATTCAGTAAATTGAAAAGAATAAATCATTATAATGGAGAACCCTCAATCCATAATAATAGATGAATTTCCCCTCCATTATAAGTTCGCCATACATTAATGGGGAAGAAGAAATATCTAAAGAAATAATAGATAAGAAAATATAATTAAACAATAGTATAAAATTATTCAAAAAAGTCACACATGAGTCCAAGTCTCAGTACTCCAGTTCACCACATCCCCTATAATTCTTAGTTATTTCTTATTATTTAGAAATATGGGTTCCATCTATTTTTCTCCAGTAAAACATTTGAAATCATTATATTATAGTTTTTTTAAAAATGTTATATCTTTATTTTGGTATTGAATTATCTTGAGATCTGAAACTATTATTTTCAGTTTAGATATTTCCATAGCAATTATTTCATTGAACACAATCCATGGGAAAGCATTTTATTTATTATATGAATACTAACTCAGTATAAATACTCCTTATCGTAGATTATATGTGAATCCATTGAAATATTATTCGGATTTCCCTTAGTTGAATAGTGCAATTCAAATTATCATATGTAGAGGCTTGAAAAGTTTAATTTTCATATGTGAGGTAAATTATTATCCATGTAGATACATTTACTTATAGAGGTGACACAATAAGATAAAATATCTATTATGTGTTAATGATTCCTATTGTTTAGGAAATGCCTTCCCCATATTTTTCCTTATTCCCCAAAACTCGTTTATATTCCCCTGAAACTCTCTTACAAGTATATAAATCCCTTTTCCAAATTTTGGTTCACTTCGCGTAGAGAAACGCCTTTTCCAAATTATGTTATAAGAAAGTCAAATTTCATATCCCCAATTAATTCATGATCATATACCAATTCAATACCAACTATGAATTCCCTAATATAATTATTTATATAAAATGGTTCTTAATACCAAATAATTAAGGATATTTATCTCTAATGGTTAGACATTAATTTAATATTAGGGACATACCTGTTATGCCCTAATAGTTGACTTTACTGTTTTCTATGATTTTGAGGTTTTCCTCTAAGAATAAACTATATATTGGTTAATTTAAATTTTATGCACTCCTATTCTATTTATCCTATTATGTGATCATTAAAATATTTAATACTGTATTTATTTAAGGGTAGCATAATGTAACACCATGATATTTTTGTATGTAAATTTTTTATAAGAAACACTATGTTGAATAAATCATTTCACATGAAAAATAAACTAAAATATTTTATGATATATTTAAATGAAATATAATAATTAATACACTATGAGAATACAATGTGAAACAACAATTAGAATAGTATAACAAGTGTAAAATCTAATGTAAAAAATAATAATAAATAATTAACGTGTTTCATTATAAAAATATATATTCAAATTCATTATATACTATTAATAATATTTTTAATTAACATATTTAAGTGTTATAACTCAAATAAATTGATTATTTTTAATGGTTGCAAGACGAATAATTAATTTTAATGATATTTGATTAAAATCATTTAATATAAAAGGGATATTTATCAAAGAACTATATTTTAAGTGTTATTTTTTATCATAAATTAAATTCTTCAATTTTATTGGAACTTTATAATATAATATATAAATTTATAAGTAAATATTTTAAAAATCATTTAATCAGTAATTGATATGGAAAAAGACTAAGAACCCCACGTTTTTATGAGATTTTTCCATACAAACGATTTTTATTTTATTTTATATTTTCATTTAGAATCATTATATCAAAATATTAGATTATTAATTAGAAAAAAATTACCTAATTTTGGGATTCTACATGTTAAATGTTTCTTAGGTAATTATTTTCTTTCATGAAATATTGTTTTTTTGAATAGAAATAAATATTGTTTTTTAAAATATTGAATTTTTTATCACATCATCATGATATAGGCATATATTTCATTTTTATGGAACATTTTTATTGAGAAAAAATGTATTTAATAGTAAAAAATGAATTTACTAAATAATATATTAATTTTCAAAACCAATGTTTAACATTTTGGAACATAAGTTATATTTTCCCCCAATAAAACAAAATATTTTTTCATTTTCTTATAAATAAGTATTAAAATTATTACATTAATTATTTCTAGTTCTTATAGTTAAATGACTTCCTTTTTAAAAATATATCATTTCATTTAATGGTATGAAATACTATTGATAAAATATGGTGCAAGTAAATATAAATTTTGTTATGCGAAAAATAAATTTTTTTTAAAAATTACATTATTACAATATGTATAATCATATTCATAAACATTTCTATAACTTTTATAAATTAAATTAAATAAATTGGAATTCTTATTTTTAATCACAAATTATATATTAAGTTATAATTTCTATTTTATTTTTAGGAAAAAATATTAAACTACCAAAACATAAGCTTGTTTTCGTGGTAAAGGCTAAAATAAAGTAAAAATTTCAAATCAATAGTAAATTTAATAAAATATAATAAAAAATTATATTGAAATGATTAAATTATAAATTTTTATACCACCCATAATCTTATCTTCCTTATTTTTAAAATTTTGGTCTAAATTCCATTAAAATGACTATTCTTTTTATATCAATTAATAAGTATTTACAAAAAGGAACTCCCCTGACTTATAAAGTGATAGATAATGTACCCCATAAATAAAAAATTTAAAAACAATATACCTCAAATTAATCTTAAATATTTCCTTCCCTCAAAATAATATCCCAATTTGGTTATCTATTGGTCTTTCGATATTTCCCATATTTCTATCATACAATGAAGGTTTCTATGGGAGTAAAATTTCTTATTTGCAAGTTTAAAATTCGTAAAATTATTTTATATTATTCATAAACCTTCTATCAATTCATGTTTAATTATTTAGTAAATTCTAAATAATGGCTTCACTTATATATAATGATGATATTATAGTAAATTGAATCATAATTAAACTCAGTATATACTTATAGAATGTTTTTGTTTGGGAATATTGAACCACATACATGAACAATGCTATAAATTTTTATCATGGATGGTTATAGAAAAATTTTATATTATTACATGATATTAAAATAATAATAATAATTTTTTGTTTTTAAATGGTTATATTAATATTTATCTCATTATTAATATACCAAAATTAATTCATTAGAAATTACTGAAACAAGCCTATTATGGATTTCCTCATGGAGAACCATAACTGAAACTCCCATGGAATAAACATGGAAATTTATAAATAAATATGTAAGTTACATTATAGTAAAATTTATATAATAGGAATGATGAAGTCATGATAGTTGATTTATATTTGAATCCATTATATCAAAATAGACACATGATGATTAAAACTATTAAAACTATTGATCTATATTATCTATAAAAAAACTGGTAACTATGTTATCAATTAATATAATATATTAATATAAAATCAATAAATTTGAATATTTTTATGAAATATATTTTTAATTAGTCTATTATTATTACACAAGAGTTTAATGTATATTCATCCAATCAATATTACAAAGTAATGGTTTTATCAAAATAATTCTCTTTTCATGGGTTCTTGAATATTATTATGTGAAGATGCTTTTATAAGCATAGTTTATTCATGAATTTCATTATTCTATATCTTGTTTTCGCATTATGTATAGGGAAATTATATTTTCACATTAAAATATTATTCATTGATTATGTCATTCTCTAAAAAATATATGATGTTGTTATGAATTATTCGCAAAAATTATAATGGATCTTTTTCCCTACATGTACATACTTTTTCTTTAAATTGTTTTTATTGAATAAAAATATGTATTTTTATTTTTTATTCCAAATATTTATCTTCATAAATTTCCAAAGATAATATTTTAAACTCTTTGGTGTGGTTTTTTTTAATCTTCCTAAAATATAAAATGGAATCTCATTTCAGGATCAATGTTTTTTATCTTCCAATAGTGATTTATTTAAATAAAATTTATTTCATCATAATTTTTTATTTTGATAGATTAATTTGAATTTTTGTTTTATGTTTAGTTGTGTTAAATGAGTATTGGATTTATGAGTTTAGGCCTTAGTTCAATTTATTATTGGCTTCCATTTCATGCATGTTTTCTATCTAAAAACATTAAATAAGGGAGATCAATTGAAATGAAAAATAAGGATTTAGATATTTTTTATAAAATCAAATTTTCATTACTTTTTTCCATTTCATCCTCTACCTCTAAGGGGTATAACTTTTATAGAGTTTTATTCATGATAATTCAATAAATGATTTTATAATTATTTTGGGAGATTTAATTTTATTTATTAACCAATGTAATCTTACCTCCGAATCCTTTTTTTCATTTTCAAAAACAAACCACTTTTTCGGAGAGTTGGAACCTTACAAACACCTCAAAGAAGATTCAAACACATCAATATAAAAATACAAGAACATGAAAAGGCACATTAAAAATTAAAAATTCAAATTCAAAAATGAAAACACAAACAGTGGGAAAAACAAGCCACCTGAAAAACAAAAAAGGAGAGATGCCATGTCACCATCGCCGCCATCATCACCTCTCTGACCTTATTGATTCTTCACCATCACTGCCTTCACATCGGCTCATCACCATCAAAACATCATCAGAGGCTCGTCACTATCAGTTACACTTTTTCACCGCCACCACCGAACCCCATCTTCATCATTGACTGATCTCCATAGAGGATCCGATGACCGGAACGAACACATATGAGTAATCACCGTCAACGTCCTCGAGCTGTATGCTCGAACTCGCATCCCAAGGAACAGAGAAGACTGCCGCCTGCATCGGCCTCAGAGAGGGTGGTGATTTCCTGGATCAAGAGAAGAGAAACGAGTCGAAAGTTTTAGGACAGAACGCCGGCGATATCCATTAGAATCCATCATCGTGGAGACATCGCCCATCAGACATCTTTTCGCATCACAACCCCATCGTTTCTTCAGATCAAATCTCTGGAGAGCCCTTCCACCGGAGACTTTCCTTGCCGTCGCAAAATATTCATCATCTTCACCTTTAACAGAGTTCCAAAACCATTCAAAAAACCCATATCAGCATTGCTTCACCTTCGCCATCACCATAAACACCGGCGACGAGCACCAGTGAGAACATCAACTACACCAGAAGACGAATTCTGAACAACAAAAACATCACCTAATTCTTTGATGAAGAAACAAAAATAATAAATGACATGATACCACTAACAAAAATAAACTTCCATCTAGAAGAAAAACAAAATATTGAAACCCGTAACCATGGAATAACCCTGAAGAAGGGCTGGGAATGAGACCCAAAAAAGGCCTGGGATGCAACCCTGAAAGGAATCTCGACGACTACAAACCTAATTGCCCAAAATCTTGTGTGCCCATCACTCCACCTCCGACCTGGTGAGTAGTGGTGGGACCCTAGATCAGAGCAGGTTTGGGAGTAGAGAATGAGATGCCGACTCTGGAAGTGGCTGAAAACCCAACGTCCACCAAACCATGATCCCAAAGTCTCTTGGTTAACTCTATACCATCCCCAACTCAGAGAGGCACAAATGAACTTGAGAATAGAGCAGTTAAAGTCGAAGGAGGGCATCCAGAACACATGCCTTCACCAGATGAACAATAATAGCTTTGGAAATAATGTCAAGAAGGGGATAGGAAAAATAGAAGTCAAGAGCCAAGGGGAAGAGCCAAGAGCCAAGGAGAGAAGCGGAGGAAAGACTCTGAAACCCTAGAGGAGCAGAGAAGATGAGCGCGAAGAGCGCTCTCCAAAAAGAGCACCCCCCTTTAACCAATTTACTCTTGATATCATGTTATGTGATTGAATTTGAAGATGATACAATACCCATTCTCTTTCCATAAGGTGTTTCTGGATACGTTGTGTGATTGATTTCATGTGGATAAACTAAAATACATCTAGTATGTTATTATAAAGATATTGGTGGGCATTTAATAACCCTACAATTCATTGGGAAAATCATTATATTTCATTAGATAATAATCTTACACATGGTTGTTATTCCAGTTGTCTATTCTAACAAATTTATGCATGGACAGGATTGTGGGTTTTGATGTTCACATCTTTATGTGTGGGTATGATTTTAGATAGCTATGACAAGAAATTTATGTCTAATATTTTTGGTTATCCAAGTTTACGATGTTATTATTTACTATTATTATAATTTCTGACAACTATATAGTATACCACGTGCTTATGTAATTTTCCATGACTCATGATTAATGTGTTATGTTTTTACAATTTTAAGCTATTTTATATGATTTTTTATTATTTTTTGATTATATACTCGTAATTAATGTCTTATACAAAACTCATTCCATTGAATTATTATTTTAATAATATAATTTTTTCATGCTCAGGTTTTCTCTTATGATTTTGATTTAATCCCTTTTGTGACTCACTAATTTTTTTTCACTTGATCAGCATTTTTTCCCACTTTTTATTATGTTTTCATTTTTTCCTAGAAGATTATAAAAATTAATATAATTAGAAGGTAACATTATGTATATATTTTTAGGGTGATGTTGATATAATTATGTTTAATAATACATTTATGAATCAAGTCTCCAAATACACCAATCCCGTGGGTCCTTGGATTTGGTGAATGTATGAGAAGAAATGATTAAAATATAGAAGCGTTATAAAATAAATGTATATTATAATTGGTTCATCACAATTGGTATAAAATAAAATGTACAAGTTCAGTTTTTTATTATCTAAGATATATTTGTGGGTATAGGAAGTCTTAATGTCAATGGAGGATTATGTTTTTATGGGGGTTGAGAAGTCACCAGTTTCATGGGTGGATTATCATATGCAATTTTGAGTAGTGGTTATTTCTTTAATGACAACATATGTGAATTGGTTAGAGTTTCTTTTTCTTTAGTAGGGTATCAAGAGTGCATGATATCTGGAGATTCAATTAAATTAGCTTCTATATTTTACACTAAATATTTACCTAGATGAGGAGGATAAGGGAAAATGTTTTATAAAGGTTTTGTATCTTATTTTGGAAAATGATGTTACCCCATTTATGATAACTATGTGTTTTGTGGAAGTTCATAATGTTGATTTTATTAGTAGGATATATGAATTTCATGTGTAATATGAATATGGGAATTATCATAATTTATTTAGTATTAAATTATTTGATGCAAGATCTTAGTTATCACATATTAGGGTAATCGAGGTTCTGATAGAAAGGGTGTCAGTCTCAATAATAATCTTTGTGTTTCTTTGGAAATGGTGATACTAATGAATCTATCATGAGTGTGAAGAAATAATAATTTTTTAATCAATTCAATATTATTAATTCTACATATTCATTATATGGTTTCATAATTTTCAAAATTTGAAATATAATTTTATTTTAATTTTCATTTGAAAATGTAATGTTTTATTTAACTAAATTTTTTTCCATATATTACATGGATATACTGGAAAGTTAAATTTTTAAATTTTTAATTCAATTTTGATATAAGGGACTTTATTTTTTCATTAACAATAAAAATTTATCTCTTTAGTTTTTTAAAAATATTCTGAAAAATTTGATTTTTGGGGGAATAGTGTAAAATACTATTTTTTATAAAAACTTCAATTTAATTTCAAATTTTTAATAAGATAAATTATAGTTTTGGTTGTTTCTAATGTGAAATTAATTACATTGGATTAAAACTAATCCAATTAACTATAAAATATTCATCTATATACTTTATTTTTTTATGAAATTATTTTTATGCATAAAAATACATTTTGAAAATCTATTTTTCATTTCTGTTTGCTTATTTACATGTAATTAAATTTATTAAACTTATAAAAAATAAATAATGAAAATTAGATCTAGTATTTGGGATCAATTTTTAAAATTTGGTAATATGGTCCATTAAAATTTTGGTAGTTATAAATATTAAACTCGGTAAAACAATATCACCTCGAGAAAGTTTAAACAGTTAAAAGGGTGTTAAACTAAGAGATATGGTTTGAAATATCTCTAAAACATGGAAAAATATGTATATTTTATTGTTTTTAGATCATAAGAAATCTTACACCCTAATTTTTTCCATTTAATTCCACTTTTCTATTTATAACGAAATATAATATATTTTTTACAGTTTTATGTTATTACATGTGTGACATTACCCTCACATATAAATGGGAACCTCCTATAATCACATAATCACAGATATTTATGCATTTATATCAATTGATACCAACTCAAAAAAATTGAAAAAATCCTTCCCCATGTACTCCGTGTTCATTTCTAACAAAAATTTAGACTTAATAAGGCTGAAGGTGTCAGCCGGTTGAGGTTTTATAAAGATGTGTAAAAATTATTATATGAGTATTTCATTTTTACTTCTTATTATAAATCAATAAAATCATATTTAACCAGGAATAAAAAATAA
Organism: Viscum album; assembly: GCA_963277665.1. NCBI lineage: Eukaryota > Viridiplantae > Streptophyta > Magnoliopsida > Santalales > Viscaceae > Viscum > Viscum album. Next base: position 507,247,430 of record OY728141.1, on the reverse strand, counting down.
CATAAGTAACTTAAAAATAATTAAATGTTATTTTTATTATGTCACAACACATTTTAATCCCCTATTCTATCCTATTGGAAATTAAAACATCGCTCATATGTACATGTGAACTACCACCTCTATGAATCTATGTGCTTTGTTTTTTATCACAAGATCACTTAGATGGTTAAAATACTTTATTAGATTAATATAAATTATATTTTTGAAATAATTTTTATTATTTACAGTTAATATTTTTCTAAACTTATTACCTTATAACCTATAAAAAAATTATAAATTCACTCATGTATATGTGTGGACTAGCACCTCCATGAAGTGATATGATTATTTTTTCATATCCAACATTAAAGGATGGTAGTAAGTATATAAATAATCAATAAATAATAAATTTATAATATATTTAACATTATAAAAAATTAAAATATTATCTACTTTATTTCATTTTTACTGAGTAGAAAATTTGAAAAAGTCATCCATGTTTAGGTACAAACCATCATATCAATGAAACAACATGTTCATTTTTTAGGAAAACCATAAATATTTCCTGTTGAAAGGGTATACATTTTATGAATATGATAATTATAATTTTTTTAAAATTATCTACTTAATTTAACCATAACCCCATTGACCACTGTCAACACAGAAAAGTTATTTATTGGTTATAAACGAACACAACCAAAATATTGAACTTAAACATAACCAATTTTAATACTAAATAGAACGTCGTAAAAATTAAAATGATAATAATAATTACAATGCAATGAATATTAAAAAGGTTCATAATAAAGTACAATAATAATATATTTTCTACTTAGGAGGGATGTTTTTGGATGAAATATGTTCTGGCTCAAGGTAAGGGTTTTTCCTTAAAAATGTTATTTGAAATGTTTTGAATTGTTTCTCCTCTGTATTCATGTATTTCTAAATTTTAATGGATTGTATTATTTATGATTCAATGGTTTTTAAATTTAATATTTACTATATTTATTATTTCTAAAAAATAGTATAAATATATCTATTTTCAACATTTATAGTATGGGTCCATTTCCGTTTTTTACAAAAGGACAAAAAGATGTTTTTATTATATAAAAATTTCCATTCATTTAAAATTGTCATCCACACTATTCGTTATCAATATTACTCTAAATGTTCAATTTTTTTCCAATTAGATGTTATTCTATTTATTCTAGGAATTTATTATTTTTAGTAGTTTCCAATGAAAAAGGATATTTATCCATATCAGTTTCTGAAAATGAAAAGCATTTTTTATAAAGGGTCAAATGCAATTTAAATGGGTTTATGATGATAAGGTGAAATATTAAAAATTTATTTCTGATGATATGGTTATTTAGAATTATATATTATTATGGGTTATCTCGATATTGATCATGAAGATAGGTAATCCTATATAGATCTTCACTACATTGGGTAATGATTTGATCTTTGATGATGAAAAAATTGGGACATAATGAGGTTTGTTACCCCTATCAAATTACCCGGGATATAGTTATTCATACATTAGTTAGAAACAATTTAATAAGGTTTTTAAATATTATTAAATAATATTGTTATATAAACTTGAATATATGATTTTTTATAGAAAAATTTTGATTCCAAGAGTTATGTAATGTTTACATATAACTAAAAGTGAATGGTTTTGAAATAATTTAGTGATTTTACAGGTTCTTCAAGATTCATTAATTATTTTTGTATGACTAATAATGGCTTCATAAATTTTTTATTTATAAGAAATTTTATTTTAGAAATTTAAATATTTTATCTATGCATTTAATTTATTTCTTGGAAAAGTTAAATAGTTTCATTTTTTTAATTTTTTCACTTACTAAGAAGAATCATTTATTTTCATTACCCTTATCAATATTGTTTTACTCATACCGTGTGTTAAAATGTTTTTTTACAATAGATGTGGTTGTTAAGAAACTAAGAAAAGTCAAACATCCCACAATGGGTTCATCTTAAACGAATAAAGTCTGTCTTTCATGATAAATGCGTGTAAACTTATTTTTCTATTTTTTGTAAAAAAATTACTCTCTGTGATAGTTTCCACATAGTTAGGTAATATTATTCCACAATTTTGAAAAATCTAATCCCAAATGACCATGGGAGTATACAAAATGTTAAACCCATTATATTGAACATATATTTATGTGTATATAAATAAAATCTTTGTTATAGTAGGTATTAAAGAAAAAGTTTAGATACCTTTAGGGGATTGGAGAATATTAATATATACTCCAAAAAGAATTAAATTAATATTTATATTATAATGAAATTTAATTTCAAGATATATGTCATGACCCCCTCCTAGCAAAGATGCCCCTCATGTGCTGGAAATGGTTAATGGGAGATAATGACCACCGAGTCCCGCCCCCAGTAGGCCTCAGAGTGGCGACTAGCACCAAGGGTATGAGTGTTCACAATTATGGGGGGCATTACCGTTTTTATTATTTAAGATCGGGAAATAGGATGAGTCAAACACCAAAAGAAAAAGGAACAAGTAATTGAAAATAAACCCAAAACAAAACCCATATGCATGTTTTATACAATACTGAATCAAAAGTACAAGTAAAAGAAAATACCCAAAGTACGATACCCAAAAAAAGAAAGAAAAAATTGTATCCAGCAAACTCCAACGCCCAACTAGAAAGGTTCCACAAGGTCCCTAAAGTACTTCTGAAAACCAAAAAGTAAACATAGGGTGAGAATACAAGTATACTCAGTAGGAAGACCTAAAGTTCTTGTGCATAGGTGGGGAGACATCCTAGTGCCCCATGTGAAAACTGAAGGAACCATTGCCTAGAAGAGAATATATCCACCCAACCTTAGAAGCCACACTCACCAAATATCGCAAGTCAATAGAGTAGTATAGTAATATTATCAAAGTATGGGTACCCTGCATCACCTTCCCACTGAATACTACTCAAGCCCTCACGTCTAACACTCTAATGCTTCCCCCTCTTCCTGATCTAGTGTCGCAACCTGGCCATACGAAACTCGAGCTAGTGCCGTAACCTGGCCATACGAAGCTCAAAGTATCCCGCCGGCACTCAATCCTTGTCCATCATAGTATCCCGTCGACACTCAATCCTCGTCCATAACCAAATCTCATCCCGAAGACACCAAGGAACCACATCACATCTCATCCCAAAGACACTTGGGAACATATCACATCCTCATCCCGTAGACTCTTTGGAAACATCTTCCATAACCTGCCTGAAGGATCTTGGGCTATAGAACCTAGAAGAAAGAGCACATGGAAGAACAGTAACCATCCATCCTTTAGATGTTTGAGAATCTCACCCCCCATCCCACGAGTGTTCGGGATGTAGTGCTCAACATGGGTGGGGTGCGTAATGAAACATAAAACGTACAGATTTATATAATTATATAAACCACTCAGCCCATCCTAAGGCTTCTACACAAAAGATCTAAGCACATGCCTCAGCATTGCTACCTTGAAAGTATGCACATAATAAACAGCCCCAAACCCCATTAAGATTTTCATGTTTCAACAGTTTTAGTTTATCATTTCCTTAACTACCGAGCAACTAACAAAAACCAAATCAGATCTATCGTTCATAAAACATATCCCTGCCAACCACAAATAAAGTTAGAGAAAACACAAGCAACACAACACCATTTTCATTTATCATCCAATAAATTCCCTTGATTTTTTGTATTTAATCATCTACCGTGCCCCATAATTCATTAGTTAACTCTTCCACTTTTATTCATATACAAAACCCATCCCTGCAGCCCTGCTTCTAACCACCATAACCCCAACACATCAGAAACAATACATGTACCACGTCATCGTCCCTATGATACCTTTTACCGTAGCTCTACTACCCATCACAACCATATCATACACGCCAAACCACAACCCATCCAACCGCAATGCCGCTGCTCACCCGTTCCACAACAACCCACAAAACACACCATCACATAATTAAACCCCAACTAGCACCCACATATTCATTATTTCATTTAGTTTAACTAAGGTTACCGTACAAGGGTTCCAGGTATTCAGTTAATCAGCCAACTTTACATGATTAACAAATTTCCACACTCTATGAAATTCCATCCACAAAACAATTCAAAAAATAGGGCAGCATTTAATTGTGCACGAAAAGGCCCCCAATGACCCTGATTTTCAGTATTCATATTCCTATTCAATTCACAATATAATAAAATGATAATCATTGATGGAAATAAAACAACAATATCAACAAAATTTACCAAAACCCGTTCTTTAACCATTTATTATCTATATTTACTTGGTTCAATCATATCTCACGAAAAAAAGTGGATACCCACCCCGCATGATGCACAAAAGAGAGAGAGACGAAGGTAAGATCCCTAACTGAACTGGTTTGATGTCCTTCTGCAAGAACAACCACCACGAGGATTTCGATCACTCCTCCCTATGACTACGTCCTCCCGTGGAAACTGCAGCACAACCACACTAACAACCAAGAGAGACTCCATTAAGGTTTAAGGTGCCACTTTTCATAGCATGGCAAGGAGGAACAGAAAGAGGAGATCGATGAAGGAATAAGAACAGGGTATAACGTACCATTAAGATGATGTTCGTCGAAGAGAGTCATTCCCGTCAAATATCTACGATATCCTCGGTAGGAAACTGCGAAGTGGAAGTCGAAGAAGAGGGAAAGGAACAAGTTGCATGATGTTCGCCTCATCGACACAATCCTGCAGCCACCGACAGATCGACGATCGGGGTCCGGATGAAGAAGATAGGAGGAAGGCTTCTGAGTCATCTAGGAGCGTCACCTTGTGGAAATGAAGAGAGGTGCGTAAATAATATGTGACCCTCTCTTATATATGCACCAAAAAGGTAAAACAGCACGAAAAATGTATTTATGAACACACGACATTACCATACAACTGTTACGTTGTTTGACTGGCCAACACACGACACGTCACACAGTTTCCATGCGATTAATGATAATAATAAATTCAATTAATAATAGGTGTTTTATTGACCCAAGAAATGAGTCATAAAAATTTATTCATCATTGGACTTAAAATGACCGCCATAATTTCAGGGTTGCAATGTAACAGACAGTTCGCTATTTCGACACCGTATGAGGGAGATATGTTGGATACAAGATCCTGTAATAATAATTTTATTATTATTATCATTGAGTGTTTCGTGGACCCGAGCCACAAACCATAATTTAATATCCATCATTAGACATGAATTGATTGTATTAATAACAGGATCACATCACCACTGATGAGAATTCAATCGGACGTCACACGTAGGAGTTATGGCGGGTCAAAGATTTAAAAATAATATTAAATCTATTAATTCACGAGCGTTTTGGGAAACCGATTCGAAAACCCAAAAAAGACATCCAATATTGAACTCATAATTTCCGCCTTGTAGTCATGGTCACACTGCCACTGACGGTTCATAAAACCGAGGTCGCACGAAGAAGTTATGGACCAAACACGGTTTTCCCAAAAAAATTAATTACTACATTATTATATTATTATTATCTTATTTGACCATTTTTTTCGTCAATTCCAAATCCCACGCACAAGAGTTCTCAAATTGGTGCGCATTGGCCCCATGATTGACTCCTATTTTTAACTTATTTATTTTATTCCTTTAAATTTTAAATCTTTAACTCATTTAAAACGTTTCTCTCTTGAATCTAATTCTTTCATCCATAATCCCAAAAACTCCACCAAAAGTGGCGCCTCCCCTCCTCATTCCATGCCCAACACAGCCCACCTTCTTTCTCACTTAAAAATTATTATTAATAAAATTAGTAATAATAACACCCATCATTAATGATCTAATTTAATCCCATTTAATTTCATTTACCAATCACACACATGTTTGTGTCACCGTTATCATTATTATTTAGTATAATAATAATAAAAAATCTGCAATTAAAATTTATTAACTCATCACCAATTATTAAAAATAATAGTTATTATTTCCGACGTTCGCTGCATTGACCATGTCCGACCAACATTACGTCAACGCTGAGCAGCCTCCCATTACATGTCCATTACACAGATAATTTATTATTCATTAAAATTTAAATAAATCAAAAAGAAATCATGCACCTCCCCTCATTGAATTAAATACATTCAATTTTATTTCATTTATTTCACAATTATTAAATTAAAACCATTTAATCTAATTAACACCAAATATTTTCATGTGACCATTATCAAGTATTATTATAAAAAATTATTATTATAACACACGTCGTGTTTGACACATCAAATTTTTACAAAGTAATGGTTCAGAGAGGTCTGGGCCATTAAATTAGATACCTCTCAAAACATTCTCATCCTCGAGAATTAAAACCAACCCCTAAAAGAGGAAAGGTCCAAAAACCCACCCCACAAGATACCTCTCAGGGCTCTCGTCATAACAGGAATCCAACAACAACCCTAATTATATGAGTCAGGGAATTCCTTCCCCCATGTCGAGATAGTATCCGCTTTAGGCGGCACTGACTCACCTGAACGGGTTTAATCACATCCACATTAATGCATCTCGATTAGGGATTAGGTCCTTCCACACCCATATTTTAGTATTTCTCATAAACATACTACACCCAACACCACACAAAACAAGCAACACGCTGCCCTAACACATGGATTGGGGAATTCCTTTCCCATGTAAAGATTCTATCTTATTTGGGCGGCACTGACTCGCCCGAACGGGTTTAATCACATCCACATTATTTCGTCTTGATTAGGGATCAGGTTCTCCTCTTCCCACATGTTAGGACTCTTCACACACATTTAAAGGAAAGAGGGAAACAACTTAGCATTATAGACTCATGAAAAAAATAAGGTCCAGACCCAAGCATGGGAGAGAATGAGTTTCAACAAAGGAGTCTGATGCTCCTAAATTAAACAAAACAAAAACGTGAGCAATAAATTAAACCCGAAAACATCTCTCTCAATCTCTGGCCTTTCTAGGGTTGCCGTTTCTGTTGCATGAAACTATCTGCATCCCACTCTTTTGAATTTCTATTGACCACCAGGTGCCATAGATTTTTGGTAAGCAAGGAACGCCTAAGCCCAAGTAGTAAGGAAATTTTCTCAAGGATTCCTTTTATCATTTTATATCGATTTCTTTCCCAGAACACCAAAATCAAGTAAAACAAAACTCATGATGATGCATGTACCTTTCCTAGGGTCTCTACCCTACAATCAATGTAGTCTTAAATGGTCGTTCAGTAAGCTCAGAGTCATTGCATCAGATCACTGGGGGCCCTAAAATCATGTATCTTAGCCGGTCTTCCCTAGCCTATGTCACGCAACAAGATCATCCAACAATGTTGCCCTACCATCCCATGTAATCCTCACTGTGCCTAACTCCAGACTCCATCCTATCTCTCAACCATCTGCCTCTGATACCATTCTGTCACGACCCCCTCACACCAAAGATCCCCCTCCTGAGCTGGAAATGGTGAAAGGGAGATAATGATCCCCGAGTCCCACCCCGAGTAGGCCCCGGAGTGGCGACTAGTACCACGAGTATGAGTTTTTAAAAATATAGGGGGCATTAACCTTTTTATTATTTAAGATCTGGAAATAGGATGAGTCAAACACCAAAAGAAAAAGGAACATGTAAATGAAAATAAACCCAAAACCAAACCCATATGCATGTTTTATACAATACTGAAATGAAAGTACAAGTACAAGAAAATCTCCAATGTACGATACCAAAAGAAATAAAGCAAAAACATCAACCAGTAAACATCAACCCCCAACTAGCAAGGTCCCGCATGGTCCCTGAAGTACTCCTGAAAACCTGAAAGTAAACTTAGGGTGAGCATACAAGTATACTCAGTAGGAATACCTAAAGCAATCGTGCACAGGTGGGGAGACATCCTAATGCCCCGTGAGAATACAGAAGGAACCAAAGCCTAGCAAGGAATCTATCCACCCAACCTTACAAGCCACACTCAGCAAATATCACAAGTCAATAGAGTAGTATAGTAATATTATCAATGTATGGGTACCCCGCACAACCTTCCCACTGAATAGTGCTCAAGCCCTCACGCCTAACGCTCTGATGCTTCCCCCTCTTCTTGAGCTTGTGCCGCAACCTAGCCATATGAAGCTCGGGCTAGTGCCGCAACTTGGCCATACGAAGCTCATAGTATCCCGACGACAGTCAATCCTCAGCCATTATAGTATCCCCCCAAGACTCAACCCTCGGCCATAAACACATATCATCCCGAAGACACCAGGGAACCACATCACATCTCATCACGAAGACACCTAGGAACATATCACATCCTCATCCCAAATACTCTTGGGAAACATCTTCCATAACCTGCCCGAAGGATCTTGTGCTATAGAACCTGGAAGAGGGAGCACAAAGAAGAACAGTAACCAGCCATCCTTTAAGTGTTTGAGAATCTCACCCCTCGTCCCACGGGTGTTCAGCACGTAGTACTCAACATGGGTGGGGTGTGTAAAGAAACATAAAACGTAATGATTTATATAATTATATCAACCACTCATCCAATCCAAAGGCTTCTACACAAAAGATATGAGCACATGTCGCAGCACTTCTACCTTGAAATTATGCACATAATAAATAGCCCCAAACCCCATTAAGCTTTTCATGTTTCAATAGTTTAGTTTATCAGTTCTTTAACTACCATGAAACTAACAACAACCAAACCAGATCAATCGTTCGTGAAATAAATCCCCGCCAACCACAAATAAAGTTAGAGAAAACACAAGCAACACAATACCATTTTCTTTTATCAGCCAATCAATTCCATTTAATTTCATATTTAATCAACTATCATGCCCCACAATTAATTAGTTAACTCTTACACTTTTTTCATATGCCCAACCCATCCATGTAGCCCTGCTTCCAACCACCATAACCACAACACATCGGAAAAAATACCCGTACCACATTATCATCCATTTGATACCTTTTACCACATCTCCACTACCCATCACAACCATATCATACATGCCAACCCACAACCCAGCCAACCGCAACACCGCTGCTCACCCGTTCCACAACAACCCACAAAACACCCCTTCACATAATTAAACCCCAACCAACACCCAGAAATTCATTATATCATTTAGTTTAACAGGGGTGATCAAAAAAGGGTTACAGATATTCATTTAATCAGCCAACTTTACATGATTAACCAATTTCCACATGCTATGAAATTCCATCCACAAAAAAATCAGCAAAATAGGGCAACATTTAATTGTGCAAGAAAATGCCCCCAACGACCGTAATTTTCAATATGCATAACCCTATTCAATTCACTACATAATCAAAGAATAAGTATTGATGGAAATAAAACAACAATATCAACAAAATTTCCCCAAACCCATTATTTAACCAGTTATTATCTTTATTTACTGGTTCACCTGTATCTCACGAAAACAAGAGGATACCCACCCCGCTTGATGCACAAAATAGAGAGATATGAAGGTAAGATCCCTACCTATTCAAGTTTTGATATCCTTATGCAAGAACAACCACCGCGAGGATTTCAATCACTCCCCCCGACGACTACATCCTCCCGTGGACGTTGCGACACAACCGCACTAACAACCAAGAGAGACTCCATTAAGGTTTAAGGTGTCACTTGTCATTGAATAGCAAGGAGGAACAGAAAGAGGAGGTCGATGAAGGAATAAGAACATGGTAGAACATACCATTAAGATGAAGTTCATCGAAGAGCGTCGTTCTTGTCAAATATCAGCGATCACCTCAGTAGGAAACTGTAATGAGGACGTCGAAGAAGAGGTAAAGTAACAAGGTGCACGATGTTCGCCTCGTCGACACAATCCCACAACCACCGACAGATCGAAGATCGGAGTCCGGATGAAGAAGATAGGAGGAAGGATTCTGGGTCTTCTAGGAGCATCACCGTGCGGAGAATAAGAGAGGACCATAAAGAATATGTGACCCTCTCTTATATAGGCAACAAAAAGGTAAAACGGTACATTGCGTGTATTAATGAATACACGATGTGACTGTACAACTCTTACATTGTTTGACTGGTCAGCACACGACACGTCACACATTTTCCATGCGTTTAATGATAACAATAACTTCAATTAATAATAGGTGTTTTATTGACCCGAGACATGAATCATAAAAAGGTATTCATCATTGGTCTTTAAATGTCTGCCATAATTTTAGGGTTGCACCGTCACAAACGGTTCGCCATTCCGACACCGTATGAGGGAGATATGTTGGATACAAGATCCCATAATAATAATAATATTATTATTATTATCATTGGGTGTTTCGTGGACCCAAGCCACTAACCAAAATTTAATATCCAACATTATACTTGAATTTATCGTATTAATGACAGTATCACATCACCACTAACGAAAAGTCAATCAGACGTCGCACGCAGGCGTTATGGCAGGTCGAAGATTTAATAATATTATTAAATCTATTAATTCATGAGCATTTTGGGTACCCGATCCGAAAACCCGAAAAGGTCATCCAATATTGGAATCATAATTTCCATCTCATAGTCAGGGTCGCACTGCCGCTGACGGTTCGTAAAACCAAGGTCACACAAAGATGTTATGGACGAAACACGAGTTTCCCAACAAATTTAATAATTACATTATTATATTATTATTATTTTATTTAACCATTTTTTATTCAATTCCAAATCCCACGCACAAGATTTCTCAAAATGGGGCACATTAGCCCAATTATTGAATCCGATTTTTAACTTATTTATTTTATTTCTTTGAATTTTAAATCATTATTTCATTTAAACCCTTTTTATCTCCAATCTAATTCTTTCTTCCATAATCCCCTCACTCAACCAAAAGATGAACCTCCCCTTCCTCATTCCATGCCCAACACGCCCCACCTTCTTTCTCACTTCAACTATATTATTAATAAAATTAATAATAATAACACCCATCATTAATGATCTAATTTAATCCCATTTAATTTGACTTACCAATCACACACATATTTGTGTCACCGTTATCATTATTATTTAGTAACATAACAATAAAAAATCTACAATTAAAATTTATTAAATTGTTACCAATTATTATTAATAATAATTATTATTTTTGATGTTTTCCACATTGACCATGTTCGACCAACATTACGTCAATGCCAAGCTGCCTCCCATTACATGTCCATTACACATATAATTTATGATTTATTAAAATTTAAATAAATGAAAAAATAAATCATGCACCTCCCCTCATTGAATTAACTACATTCAATTTTATTTCTTTTATTTCACAACGATTAAGTTAAAACCATTTAATCTAATTAACACAAAATATTTTCACGCCACCATTATCAATTTTTATTATAAAAAATTATTATTATAACACACGTCGTGTTTGACCACATATTATTTTTACAAAGTAATGGTTTGGAGAGGTCCCGTCCATTAAAATATACATGTTGGTTCTCATAATCCATGTATTTTTATAAGGGTTTTCCATAGAGGAAATAGGGACATTCGAGTAGGAAGGCCTCATGTCGATAATAAACATCCAAATTTGTAACCTTGAATGATTAGTAAAAAATATTATGTGGTAGTGTTAAACTATTTGACTTAATCTGTTTATAGATTGTAACGACCCAAAGTTTCATTAATGGAAAATACCTCTTGATCCAGTTAAATGTTTCTTTATGAAAAAAAATGTTTTTATAAGATGTCAACATCTTTAGTTTTATGTTAAGATTTGTGACCGTTACTTTTATAGCCGTTGAACAGTGATCATCTGAGTAGTATAAATATAAGGCTTTAACGAAACCATTTCTACTCAGACAAAGGAAGCGATGGCCTCATCCAGTAGAATTTCCCCTTACGAAACCCATTTGTCGGAGCTCGGAAAAGAGGTGGCGTCTTTGGGCTTTGCCCTTGACCAAGCCCAAGCTGAGCTTCATCAAGTCAAGCTCGAACGTGATCGTCTACGGGAAAAATGGAAGTTGATAGAGATTACCACTCGAGCGATGTTATCCGAGCAACCCCAAGAGTCTGTCACCATCGCACACCTTACCCTTAGGTCTTATGCGGCTATTTTAAGGGGTTATGTAACAAATAAGTAGCACCATGTTCATGTACATTATTTTTTGTATATAATAATGAATATAATTTTTTTGATACATTGTAATTAGTTTTTAAAGTACAAATGGTGTTTTTAGTTATTATTTATTTAAGAATTATATTTTATTAAATTAAAGTATTTTTGAATTAAATAATATTTTAATAAAATATTATTATTAATATTAAATTAATTTTTATTAAATATAAATGATCTTATAATTTTATGAATGCAATTAAAATTTTTATTAAGGTTTGAAAGCCATTTCTGTCAAAACCCGTGAATTTTTTATAAATGTCGGTTTTTATTTTAAAAGTGAAAATTCACATATTTAGAAAATTATTTAGATAAAATAAATATTATTTTTGGAATCAGGACGTCTAAATTATCCAATGGTGAATTTTTTATAATTTTCTGAGAGTCAAATTTTTGGGTAAAAATTAAATACCATTTAAATATATAATGTGTTATATAACACCATAATGACCCAATGATGATGTAATAAAATACCATAATCCTTATGTTCGGCCAATATGTGTTTTATCATTAAAATAATGAGGTTTTGGGTTTGTTTGACTTACTTTTCAAAGCATTAATGGAGACCTCAAGACTTATTCAACACTTTCCCTTTTTAAATTAATTTCCATGGGGGTGTGACTCACCTCCACATAAGCAACCCTAATTTTTTAATAAGTTCGGACCTTGGACTTGTAAAATATTGTTTTCCTCTTTCCTTTTCCAGAAACCATGGGCAAATACCATGGGATGGTTTGTGGTTTGGATTATTTTAATATAAGGGGTCCCAAACCTAAATAATAAAGAATTCTCTCACCTTTCCAATATAAACCCACCCAAGCTCCCACTTCCTCCTCACTCAAAGCCCTTGAAGTTCGTCCAACCTCTGCCCTACTCCTTCTAGAATCCTCTCAAGGTGCCCCAAGCTCCCAAGAAGCCTCTCACAAGCCTCTCTGTAGCCTTTGGAAGCACACTTCCAAGTAAGGGGTTTTCTTCCTTTCTCATTTTTGTCAATTTTCTTTAAGTTGTATCGCCTTTTTTTATTTCAATTATGAATGTTGGGGTATGGTTTTTCACCTCCCCCATACTGACCTCTTATTGTTTGAATGATGGGATAACCCTTTCTCTCTCATTAAATGCCTCCCATGTACGCCCGTTACTATGCCGAAATTCCGAAAGGAACTTCTCTCTCTTCTTTTACATTCAAGCAATACTTTTGTATCATGAATCTAAATTCCATTTATATTGTTGGGACATGTATATATATGATCTCCTTACTCTCCATTACATGTAAATATGATGAGGAACCCCTTTCTCTCTCATCAACCTTTTTTATGAATTCTTATGTCACGCCGTTACGCTGCCGAAATCGCACCGATTTTCTAAGCCAATGTCTTTGTGTAGTGAATACCATGCCCATTTCTCCATCAAGGGTATTCACCTTTATGCACATTTACATATTGATTATAAATTTTCATGTATGAATTCCACATTCCTTTATCGTGGAAGAAATTATTATGTTTTATGAATCCATGTTTTATGATCCATGTGGCACACTTATGCATGAAATGAAATGTTTAAGAAGGGTGCGCCCTTTATAGCGCTCTAATGCATTGGGTAAAGTATAGTATCATGATACGTCATGTGCAATGAGTGTTTACTCATGCTAATTCAAGTGCAACGAGGGTTTACTCGTGCTTCAAGTGCAATGAGGGTTTACTCATGCTCCATGTGCAATGAGCCTTGGCTCATGCTAATTCAATGTTAAGTGTTGTTGCCACATTTCCATGTTATGATTATCATGATTTATCATGCATTTATGTTCATGTTTCTATTATGCTCTATTGATATGCCTATTGCCTAACATGTATTTCACTCCTCATGTTATTCATTGTTTACTCCCTTACTGGGCTTTATAGCTCACCCTTTTCTTATGCATGTCCTCAGGTTATCCCATGCAATGCTAAGTACGAAGGAATGTAGTGGTCATGTAAAGGAAGTTTTCAATAAAGATGTTGTATTTCAAGTTTAATGTTTTTATGTAATGATCCTAAGCCCCAAAGACACTAAACCTCTCGATCTTCTTCGTTGGATCAAGTGAAGTTTTATGTAATAAAGCATGTTTAAGTTGTAATAAAAACCAGGGTTGTCATAGTTGGTATCAGAGGATAGGTTTAGTTATTTTTTGGATTAGGAAACCCTAGTAAAGCCTTAGATACGAGACTAAGCATAATAAAAAACATCCCTAAGATTTGGTAAATACTAAGTAAGTGGTTTATCAAACAAATACATCCCTGTCTGGATACGAGCAGGTAGAGGCGGCTCTGGCACAGATGTATCCTAGGGGTAAAACCCGAAAACACCGCTTTGAGCTAGACTCGAACGGGAACTGGTGCACGACAACGAGCCTTGCTGCCCTCTTGGTTATGACACTCCCGGGGGATATGTTTTGATAAATTCACAATCTTAGTATGAACCCTTATTAAGGGAAAAATGCCCCTAAGAATATATGTTAGAAGGAAGATCATGAAAAGCATGGATTGAATCCTATAGACTCATGAGTCAAAGAGATTAAAGTTTATTTATAAGTCATCAACTTTTGTCTTTGGATTACCCTTTATATGTTACCCCTAACTTTCCTTTTATTCCAGCCAATGGCCGGTAATAGGAGAACTCGGGCTAACAACCGTTGCGAAGATCAATGTGATGATTGTACTTATGAGATGCCCAATCCAATGGGAGCGGGAATCGCGAACTTTGTCACGCTTCTCTCTCAGCTAACTCAAGTTTTGAATAGAAACACTGGTCAAGAGGAACGTTCAACCCCCCCTAAGAAAGAACAAGTCGCTATTGAAAGCTTCATGAGACAAAGGCCTCCTACTTTTAGTGGATCATCCGATCCCACGATTGCTGAACAATGGATCAACTCCATTAAAAAGATATTCTCCATCCTCCAATGCTCTAAAAAAGATAAGGTTCTCCTGGCGGCTTATCGTATGGAGGGTGAAGTTGATCAATGGTGGACATTGATCAAAAATACGAAGCCTGAGGAGGAGATCGAGGCTTTGGAATGGAAGGTATTCCGGAAGATGTTTTTCGATAAATATTTTCCACGAACCCTCCGTCCTAAGATGGAAAGGGACTTCCTTTCCCTCAAACAGAAAGATGAATAATCTGTGGGAGCGTACGAGGCAAACTTCACAAGGCTTGCACGATACGCTTCCGGCTTTGTCGTTACCCCCGAATGCAAGGTTGATCGCTTCTTTGGTGGGCTGAAGCCTAGCTTGCGGAAAGCATTAGCAATCCGTGACTTCGACAGCTGTGAGGAAATTGTCCGATTTGCCCTCAAGGATGAAATGGAGATCGGAGAATCACAGGGGTATCATGGGGACAAGAAGCGTAAGGTGGACTTCAATGCTGGTGGTCCGATGGATAAATCCAGCGGCGCTAAGAAATTCCAGAACCCTACTTGCCAAAAGTGTGGAAAGAAGCACCCTGGAAATTGCCTTAGGGGGACAAGAAAATGCTTCAAGTGTGGAGGAGAAGGGCACCTAGCTGTTAACTGTCAGCAAGAAGGACCTGCGGCTGCGACAGAGGAGAGGAACGCTCCGTTCGAACCTCAACGCGTTGTTCAATGCTTCAAATGCAAAGAACCGGGTCATTTTGCGAATCAGTGCCCTAATCCAAGGGTTATCAGAGGCAATCAACAACCTCCAAGACAGCAAGGAAGAGATTTTTCCATCACTTCTACCGAAGTGAACCCCGACAACAAAGTGGTGACAGGTATGCTAGTTATTCATTCAAGAATAGCGAACGTACTTTTTGATTCAGGTTCTACGCATTATTTTATATCTCAAAAGTTTAGTAGAACAATCCCTGCACCACCACAAATCATGGAAGTAATGATTTCGGTGAGTACGGAAAATGGGGCAATCATTGCATCCCATGAGTATAAGTCCTCCCCTGTTATAATATGTGGATTGAATTTGCCAGCGAACCTCATCATACTCCCTTTGGTGGAATTTGATGCAATTCTTGGCATGGATTGGCTTTCCTTATATAGAGCCAACATAAATTTTCGGGAGAGGGAAATCACACTCCATATGGAGAATCGACCCACGATTCTTTACAAGTGTCAGGAGGAAGATGAATCTCCTTTAGCTCCATCATCTCAAGCACGGATATTACTGCATTATGAGCATTCATATCTGGCTCAGATGATTAAGTCCAAGGAAGAAACCACCCTTGAAGAAATGCCTATTGTGAGGGAATTCGCTGAAGTATTTCCCGAGGAACTTCATGGTCTTCCTCCAAGAAGAGATGTTGAGTTCTCAATTGAACTTATACCTGGGGCGCTACCAATATCCAAGATTCCCTATAGAATGGCTGTTGTTGAGCTTGAAGAGATGAAGAAACAACTATAGGAGAATTTGGATAAAGGGTTTATACGCCCAAGTGCATCACCATGGGGTGCACCAGTCCTCTTCGTCAAGAAGAAGGATGGGTCAATACGGCTTTGCATCGATTATCGTGAACATAACATAATCACGATAAAGAACAAGTATCCTCTCCCAAGAATCGATGACTTGTTTGATCAGCTGCGTGGAGCACAATACTTCTCCAAGGTCGACTTGCAGTCGGGATATTATCAAGTAAGGGTGAAGAAGGAAGATATCCCCAAGACTGCTTTTCGTACATGGTACGGGCACTATGAATTCATAGTAATGCCTTTCGAACTCACCAATGCTCTAGCAATATTCATGGACTTGATGAATAGAGTTTTTAGAGATTACCTAGACAAATTTGTGGTAGTCTTTATAGATGATATTCTAATATACTCCAAAACCAAGGAGGACCATGAGGAGCATTTAAAAACTATACTAGAGACTTTGCGCAAGGAGAAGCTCTATGCAAAGTACAGCAAGTGTGAGTTTTGGTTGAAGGAAGTCTCATTCTTGGGTCATATCATCACAAGCAATGAGATATCTGTGGACCCCTCCAAAACAGATGCAATTGAGGGATGGCTGAGGCCAAGATCGGTAACTGATATCCGTAGCTTCTTGGCGTTAGCTGGATATTATCGACGATTTGTGAGAAATTTCTCACGATTGTCCAACCCTCTTACCAAGCTAACTCGAAAGGGAGTAAAGTTTGCTTGGAGTGATGAATGCGAAGAAAGCTTCAAGGAGTTGAAAAGGAGGCTTATCACTGCACCCGTGCTCACTTTACCCACAAGTGGGGAGCTTTTTGTGGTATTCAGTGATGCTTCGAAGAAGGTCTTAGGATGTGTGCTGATGCAGAATGATAAAGTGATATCCTATGCCTCAAGGTAGTTGAAAATCCATGATCGAAACTATCCAACACATGATCTGGAGTTGGCGGTGGTGATCTTTGCCTTGAAAATCTGGCGGCATTATCTCTATGGAGAGAAATGTGAGATATATACTGACCACAAGAGTCTTAAATATATATTCACACAAAAAGAGCTTAATATGCGCCAGAGAAGATGGATAGAGCTCATCAAGGATTATTATTGTTCAATACATTACCACCCTGGGAAGGCGAACAAGGTGGCAAATGCCCTAAGTAGAAAGGATCCAACAATTCTATCAATGATGAGAATTGAGAAGGATCCAATCTTCTTAGACTTGATGAAGATGGACGTGGGAATCATAAAGAAGGGAACATCATAAATCCTTTCACAAATGATTGCTCAACCATCTCTTTTGGAAAGGTTAAAGGATGCTCAAAAGGATGATGCGGGAATCCAAGAAAAAGTGGAAGCTATCAAAAAGGGAAAATCCTCAGAGTTTAATGTTAATGAAGAAGGAAATGTGCGGTTTGGGAAAAGACTATGTGTTCCATCATGTTCGGAGCTAAAGAAGGAACTTTTGGATGTTGTACATAGATCAAATTTCCCTATTCGCCCAGGGAGAAAAAAGATGTATCGAGATCTCTGAGAAAACTTTTGGTGGGATAATATGATGAAGGAGATCGCTGAATATACATCAAAGTGCCTGGTGTGTCAGCAAGTGAAGGCAGAGAGGCAGAAGTCTAAGGGGATGATGCAACCATTGCCAATACCAAAATGGAAATGGGAGAACATCACCATGGACTTTGTCACCAGACTTCCAAGGACATCCAAAGGCAACAATGCAATCTGGGTTGTTGTGGATCGTCTTACAAAGACTGCACACTTCATTGCTATTCGAGAGGATTTCTCTTTGGATCAACTAGCACAGATATATATCAGGGAAGTGGTACGGTTGCATGGAGTACCACTATCTATTGTGTTTGACCGAGATCCAAGATTTACCTCTGTGTTTTGGAAGAGTCTTCAACATGCTCTGAATACTGAACTAAACTTCAGTACGTCCTATCATCCTCAAACTGATGGCCAATCCGAGCGGACTATCCAAACACTTGAGGATATGTTGAGAGCATGCTCAATGGACTTTAAAGGAGGATGGGATCAACATCTTCCTCTGGTTGAGTTCTCTTATAATAATAGTTTCCACTCGAGCATCCAAATGGCACCATATGAAGCCCTGTATGGGAAAAGGTGTAGAACACCGGCATGTTGGGATGAGGTCGGTGAACGTAAGCTGCTTGGACCAGAAATGGTCGAAGAAATGGTGGAGAAGGTGAAAACCATTCAGCAGCATATCAAGGCAGCCCAAAGTCGACAGAAGAGTTATGCAGATAATCGTCGACGAGACCTTGAGTTTAAAGTCGGAGACATGGTGTTTTTACTCATATCTCCGTGGAAGAAGGTCATGAGGTTTGGAAAGAAAGGGAAGTTAAGTCCAAGGTACATCGGCCCATTCGAGATTCTTGATCGTGTTGGGGCTGTGGCCTATCGACTAGCACTTCCACCGACTATGTACAAGGTGCATGATGTCTTTCATGTATCCCTCTTAAGGAAGTACATACCGGACCCTTCACATGTACTCTCTTCCGAGGTGGTACAATTGGAAGATGATCATTCTTATGAGGAGCAACCAGTGAAGATCTTAGATCGTAGAGAAAAAGTTCTACGAAATAAGACAATGCCCCTCGTCAAGGTGTTGTGGAGAAACCACAAGTTTGAAGAAGCAACTTGGGAGTCGGAGGATATGATGAAGCTAAGTTACCCTCATTTGTTTTAGTGTGGGAAAAGGAAAATTTCGAGGGCGAAATTTTTTAAGGGGGGAATGTTGTAATGACCCAAAGATTCGTTAATGGAAAATCCCTCTTGATCCAGTTAAATGTTTCTTTATGAAAAAAATGTTTTTATAAGATGCCAACTAATTTATTTTATGTTATGATTTGTGATCGTTACTTTTATAGCCGTTGAACAGTGATCATCTGAGTAGTGTAAATATAAGGCTTTAACGAAACCATTTCTACTCAGACAAAGGAAGCGATGGCCCCATCCAGTAGAATTGCCCCTTCAAAGCCCATTTGTTGGAGCTCGGAAAAGAGGTGGCATCTTTGGGATTTGCCCCTGACCAAGCCCAAGCCGAGCTTCATCAAGTCAAGCTCGAACGTGATCGTCTACGGGAAAAATGGAAGTTGATAGAGATTACCACTCGAGCGATGTTATCCGAGCAACCCTAATAGTCTGTCACCATCGCACACCTTACCCTTAGGTCTTATGCAGCTATTATAAGGGGTTATGTAACAAATAAGTAGCACCATGTTCATGTACATTATTTTTTGTATATAATAATGAATATAATTTTTTTGATACATTGTAATTAGTTTTTAAAGTACAAATGGTGTTTTTAGTTATTATTTAATTAAGAATTATATTTTATTAAATTAAAGAATTTTTGAATTAAATAATATTTTAATAAAATATTATTATTAATATTAAATTAATTTTTATTAAATATAAAGGATCTTATAATTTTATGAATGCAATTAAAATTTTTATTAAGGTTTGAAAGCCATTTCTGTCAAAACCCGTGAATTTTTTATAAATGTCGGTTTTTATTTTAAAAGTAAAAATTCACATATTTATAAAGTTATCTAGATAAAATAAATATTATTTTTGGAATCAGGACGTCGAAATTATCCAACGGTGAATTTTTCATAATTTTCTGAGACAGTAAAATTTTTGGGTAAAAATTAAATACCATTTAAATATATAATGTGTTTTATGACATCATAATGACCCAATGGTGATGTAATAAAATACCATAATCCTTATGTTCGGCCAATATGTGTTTTATCATTAAAATAATGAGGTTTTGGGTATGTTTGACTTACTTTTCAAAGCATTAATGGAGCCCTCAAGACTTATTCAACACTTTGCCTTTTTAAATTAATTTCCATGGGGGTGTGACTCACCTCCACATAAGCAACCCTAATTTTTTAAAAAGTTCGGACCTTGGACTTGTAAAATATTGTTTTACTCTTTCCTTTTCCAGAAACAATCGGCAAATACCATGGGATGGTTTGTGGTTTGGATTATTTTAATATAAGGGGTCCCAAACCTAAATAATAAAGAATTCTCTCACCTTTCCTATATAAACCCACCCAAGCTCCCACTTCCTCCTCACTAAAAGCCCTTGAAGTTCGTCCAACCTCTTCCCTACTCTCTGTAGAATCCTCTCAATGTGCCCCAAGCTCTCAAGAAGCCTCTCACAAGCCTCTCTCTAGCTTTTGGAAGCACACTTCCAAGTAAGGGGTTTTCTTCCTTTCTCATTTTTGTCAATTTTCTTTAAGTTGTATTGCCTTTTTTTATTTCAATTATGAATGTTGGGGTATGGTTTCGCACCTCCCCCATACTACCCTCTTATTGTTTGAATGATGGGAGAACCCTTTCTCTCTCATTAAATGTCTCCCATGTACACCCGTTACTATGCCGAAATTCCGAAAGGAACTTATCTCTCTTCTTTTACATTCTTGCAATACTTTTGTATCATGAATCTAAATTCCATTTCTATTGTTGGGACATGTATATATATGATCTCCTTACTGTCCATTACATGTAAATATGATGAGGAACCCCTTTCTCTCTCATCAACCTTTTTTATGAATTCTTATGTGACGCCGTTACGCTACCGAAATCACACTGATTTTCTAAGCCAATGTCTTTGTGTAGTGAATACCATGCCCATTTCTCCATCAAGGGTATTCACCTTTATGCACATTTACATATTGATTATAAATTTTCATGTATGAATTCCACATTCCATTATCTTGGAAGAAATGATTATGTTTTATGAATCCATGTTTTATGATCCATGTGGCACACTTATGCATGAAATGAAATGTTTAAGAAGGGTGCGCCCTTTATAGCGCTCCAATGCATTGGGTAAAGTATAGTATCATGATACGTCATGTGCAATGAGTGTTTACTCATGCTAATTCAAGTGCAACGAGGTTTTACTCGTGCTTCAAGTGCAATGAGGGTTTACTCATGCTCCATGTGCAATGAGCCTTGGCTCATGCTAATTCAATGTTAAGTGATGTTGCCACATTTCCATGTTATGATTATCATGATTTATCATGCCTTTATGTTCATGTTTCTATTATGCTCTATTGATATGCCTATTTCCTAACATGTATTTCACTCCTCATTTTATTCATTGATTACTCCCTTACTGGGCTTTATAGCCCACCCTTTTATTATGCATGTCCTCAGGTTATCCCATGCAATGCTAAGTACGAAGGAATGTGGTGGTCATGTAAAGGAAGTTTTCAATAAAGATGTTGTATTTCAAGTTTAAAGTTTTTATGTAATGATCCTAAGCCCCAAAGACACTAAACCTCTCGATCTTCTTTGTTGGATCAAGTGATGTTTTATGTAATAAAGCATGTTTAAGTTGTAATAAAAAGCAGGGTTGTCATATAGATCCACCCCTAAAAGTAAAAAATTCAAATTATCTATAGACAAAAATTTCTATATTAAATAATTTTATTAGAAATCACTTTCCATATTGTAGTAGATATTCAAGCCAAATGAAGCCTCATTAATAGATAAGTGAGTTGGAGAATATATGTCACAACCCCTCCCCGGGGGCCCATTCCGTGACTACCCCAAGATCTCCTTCCATAGGCTAGGCGTTGGTGACTAGCATCAAAAAGGAATTTCCCAAAAAAGCCAAGGAAATGCCTCAAAACATGTACCCGAAAAGATAGGGAACACTACGCACAAGTAAATAACCATGTATGAAGAAGGGTACAACCACAACTAAAACTACCATAGAGTGTAAAAGTATATACTGGAATTAAGTTGTCTAGAATACAATCCCAACTGAAATGGAAAAACAAAAAAAAAGGAAAAACAGCTCCTGAGGTCGTCTGCCAATGATCATACATGATTGGTTGGTACAACTCATATATTCAGTTCACCATGTTAAATGGACACATCCATACACCATCTAGTCTTGGAACTCAACCCTCAGTCAAAGTTTCCCATCATCAATACAGGAAATAACATGTTGTGGGCGATGCCCGTGCATGGGTGAGTATAACAATATCTAGTAGAGACCCCGAGACCCCTGATGGTCTCTTAGAATTTTACAAAGTGAAAAACCACAATGCATGATCTCAAACACAAAGCATAAATCAAAATATAGCTCACACCTAGTTTAACATATGTACAGAAGTATAGATGTTTAGTCACAAAGTTAGATCCTCTTATTCTGTCACAAGGCTCTGCAGCTGACCCAGATAGGATCACTCAGTGATGATCTAAACAGGATCACTCTGTCATGAACCACACAAGATTTCTCAAGATGATCTACCCAGGATCTCTTGGTGCTGATCGACCAAGGATCATTCGTTACTGATCCACATATGTTCACTCCGTGCTTATCCACACATGATCGTTTGGTGATAATCTATAATGCCCCGACCCCAGTTACCCAGAGTCGATTCATTATTACATAACATTGGCATGATCAAAAGAAAGAGCAAATCTCGAATGACCGATTAGTTTAGTAGCCTTGGAAACACTAGATATATTCAAAAAGTTTTACATTAAATCATAAAATTAAAACTACAACAATATTGTCTCCATAGTCCACACTCTTATCCCCACATACTATCCCTTCAAGTCATTCATAAATTACTTCTTCACATCATGGGAAAAATAAAACATAGAAAAGGGGTGATCTCAAATTCTCAGTATGGATAACAATATAGCGGAAACTTTCATAAATAAGTATAAACATTTAAGGCAATGTATAACTAAAACAAAAGCCTTTTAAACATGAAATTCAACATAGTATGGAAAAAATAAAATGAAATAAGGCCATTTACTTATTCACATGGATATTATACTAATCGAATAATCATATGCAATATCAATAACCACTTTCATAATGATGGAATGTATAATTCCAAACTATCATAAACACATATCCAAGGCCTCGTGCCAAGACTACAAATTTGATTTTGCCAAGGCCTAGTGCCAAGACACTAGTTTTTCTCATGAGACCTACAAATTCATCGAGGAGCTATAGAGGTCTCCACCCGTCACATACTAAGTCCAATTCATTCCTCATATGAAATGTTTTAAACATAACATAAACATTCGTATTAAAACTAGCAAACGAAATGTCAATAATTTATCCACAAACCATGAATGGTATAATAATAGAACATCCACTGTCAAACACAACTCATTAGATACAATATGGAAGATTTTATTGTATCATATTAACCTCAATTGAGAATGATGAAGGATATTTACATAGATGAAAATAATCATCAAAACAATTATAGTGAAATATCCCCCATTTTCATGAAATCATTTAAAAGTCACACTATTTTTCAAGAATCCATTTAAAATAGATTTTAGAATCAAAGTGTCCCATAACACTTTGAATCTTTTAAAAGGAATTTTGATTTGAAAACTTTATTGTCCATATAAATAAATCCTTAAAACCATTTTTAAAACATGGACATTAATGAGAAAGATTTAGAATAATCAATCTTTAAAACATTTTAAAATGTCATTTTAGTTAGAGTTCCTAACCAAAAGAGAGACACATGAATAAATAAAATTGAGGAAATAAAAACTTTTTAATATCCTGAGAATAAATGGATTCATGATATATTATGTCAAAGTACATTATATACACCATATAAAAGTGATTTGGTGTATAAAAATAAAGGAGTCTCAATGGAATGTAAATTGAGATGAAATATCTCATAAAGGCCGTATCCTTAGGTTAAGGATAAATCAAAAACATAATTATGAGTGAAAAATATAAACACACTAAATATTATTGGATATTCAGTGTAAAACAATCAAATGACATTCACACATATTCTTGTAAAAACAACACCAATGAATTGGATGTTTAACTCGACAAATCAAGAATGATTTAAAATTACTCTTATCAAGTTCATACCGATGACCAGATAATTTATCAATGGAGAGATTATGTGTATCAAAAGTATATCCATAGAAAGGGGAGTGGAATTAATGACATAATCAAATGAATAGTGATTCTATAGATAATCTTGGAGTAAAATAATCAATGAAGTATGCGTAAAGCCGAATGAGTGGAAATTGAAATTTCAAATTCCCTTATTGATTTGGTCACATACAAAACATACACCCATGAAATAAGGATCCTAAAATTATCATGTAAATATAAATGAATTAATTTATATTACACAATTAATACAAACATGGGCAGTACACACTCCATAAGTACTAAATAAGTGGTGAACAATGGAAATCTCATGGAATTAAAAGTGATATAAGAAACCCCTTACTTTGTACTTTTTCCTTCGTTGACGGTAGGTTAACCTCCTGTATAATGGTGAAATAATTGTTATTGAATTATACAAGAAACATTTACATTAATATGATATCATATATGATCTTTTAACACGGATTTGTTAATAATATCTTAGTATTATCGTCATTTCAGGTGTTAACAAACTCGTTTTCCTTTATATTCTTTGTTACGTAAGCCGTGTTTGTTATGGATAGGTTGTATATTATTCATATACATAATTATATCAAGTCCTTAAACATTACTTTTAATCATAAAATTAGAATTATACTTGAATGGATACGATGGAGAATGAATCTCATCACGTTCGTGGAGATGGTAGTCCGTACGTACGCACGAGCGACAATATCATTCTTTTGATGTTAAAATAATATATAATTGGATAGTATATCTTATATACAGAATAATTATAATGTTATATTTATTATTTACATGAATTACACATCATTATTATACCCATCCAAATAATAATTTATTTAATGACAATTACACCACAACGTGGAGACGATAAGCCGTACGTACGCACGTATGGTGAAATGCCCTTCAAAGGATGGATAGAATACTGAATATGGTTGTAACATATTTATAATAAAATCACAGTATATATAAGATACTAGAGTTAATATTTTAGAATATAAATAACAAATAAATAAGAAGTTTATGAAGAAAGGAACTTGAAAGAGGGTGGTGAAAACATTACCTCTTTTTCGGGTTCTTCCTTTTGATTTGATCAAAAGGGCTCCTTAGATTGCCTTTCTGATCAAACTAAGGCCTCTAGGTTGTATTTAGGGAAGTTGAGAGAGTATTTTTTCCAGGTTTGGCTAATCCAAAAGGCTTTAATGTTGGATTTATTGAGAAGGGGGAGTTCCCTTTTATAAGAGGGGTGATGGGAACCATTGGGAAAGCTAAAAATATTATTTTATAATAAATTCATATTCTGTTTCTAATGGCTCAAAAGTGGATTATTTATAGGTTAAGGTAGGGATGGGTCGAAAACCACTCATCTAATAGAATTTAGACCGGTTTGGATCATTATATTAACCTTATCATTAAGTATTAACTCTTAGTTAATTAGTTTCACTTTTACAATGTCTCTTTGTATTTTTATATTATATGGTTAATAAACATACTATATACATCCAAGAGTCACCCATGTGGTCCATTAATGATACAAATATCATGATATAAGTCTCTTTTCCGAACATGAGCTTTTTAGGAATTTAATATAAATTATTTATATAATATTTGTTTTAAAAACACTTATATGTCACTTTTGACACTATTGGGTATATTGTTTTTGATAAATTTATAAAAGCATTATTACATAGAGAAAAATTTATATAATAAATCCTAATATATCATATTAACCATTAAAATTAGTGGAATTCATAAAAAGTCCCAAATTACCTTTATTTTTATATTTATAATATCAATTATTTTAGTATTCCTTTAATTAGGTAATCAATGCATCACCATTGTGTCATAAATACATTAAATTATTTAATGTCTAAAAATTATAAATAAAATACCATTATGTAGGAAATCATATTATCTATTTAATGAATATTTAAAATCGAATTTATCTTATGAATAAACCTACATTAAAAATGTATTAGTAAATAATCATTGATTTTAACTCCTTTAACTCTTCTTTGAATTAAATAATAATAAATGTCCTAATCTAATACAAGTGGACCTAAATGATAATATTTTAATCCTAAGGATGTTTTTGTTCAAGATACACTTATCCAATAGAATTAGGACATGTCTTAGGGTAATATTAATATCATTTTTACCCTTAATTACCCTATTTAATTTTAACCGTGGTAAATAAAAGTAAAAAGTTACTATTCACCAAAATTATTTTCATCTCATTGAACCTAATTTTACTCCTTGATATGAACCGTGTCTCTTGGTTTTCCAAATTCCACTCACAGAAGCGGTAAAATTATGTTTTATGAAAAATTCAGTTTTTTTAACTACCACTTATTGGTTTCACTATTCATCAAAAAATGAAAGTTTCAAGAAAAATACCAAAAATTAGGCCAAAGATATATTTGATATTATGAATTCAAAAATGATGTTTGTTTTACCAAATTCAAAACATATCAGTTACATTAATTAATTTAAAAATTAATTCTCGTCGTCAAAACAAATAGCGTGTTTTTAAGAGATAATAACTATCAAAAGATAGAAAATTGTTTATGTCTGGTCTAAATATGAAATTACATCAAATATCCAACATTATATTAAATAGTAAAAATATATTCTAAATATACTTTAAAACCACTCGAATTAACAATTTACCACTATTAAATAATTTGATTAAAGAGTTGTTTTTAATTAAAATTTAGTAATTTTGACTATTCATCAATAAATGAAAGTTATCTGAAAAGTACCAAAATTTCACCCTAACCTAATTTCGATATTATGAATCCAAAAATGAAGTCCATTTCAAAAGATAAAATTTATAAAACTAAAAAAATTAGGTATTACTATTCATAACGGCTAGTTTGATTGGTTGTGGTGTGTTAGAATCTCGAAGTTGCGTACAATGCACGCCATTGGATTATTCAAAGGGAAACATACTGTGGAAGATTGGGGTGTTACATTCTCCCCTCCTTCAATAAATTGCATCCTCGCAATTTTTTTAAAATTGGTCATGAGAATATAATGGAATGTCCCACATCAGAAAAAGAGTCAATAAAACTATCACTTTAAAAGAATGGAAGAGAGGTAAAAAGGTCCCCCAAGATAACCCATACTAGGATTCAATGTAGGAAAACATGGATATGGACGATAAACTAAGTGTTAAGTTCTGATGAAGAGGGATAGAAAACATGATCAGGAGAAGGTTAACAATAAGATAATCACAAACTTGTGTTGGAAAAAATGGTCATTAGTCTCCTAATAAGAAAAGTAAACAGACAACATTTTTTGTTATAAGTTACATTACATAAGGAAGAGGAATTAATTTATGATATTGACTAAGAACAGAAAGAGATATACTTACTTTTTAAGTGGAGTTTCATTCTTTAATAAATTTTTACCACTAACTCATTTTTTTTAAAAATGAGTATTCAAGAAGACTTGGTCACAATGGAAAAGCTAGAATAAACTTATATTGAAATACATGATCCATGAAGGATAAACTATATATTTACCTTGTCTTTAGAGATTAATCAAAACCAAAATGGTTAGTATAATATCTGATGATCCCCCAAATGGATATTCCATTAGAGAAAAAAAACACTAATCTTAATTTCTAAAATTAACCCATCAATACCCCAAAGTTGAATAAATACCATTCAATAATCAATTATCCTTAAAATCATTTGGTATAATACAAACTATTATTGAAACACAAAACTTATAAGAATGTTGTCATCCACGTTAAATTGTATCTCCAAATGACAATAATTACTCTTAAGGTCACATACTTAAAAGTAATTAACCTAATCATTTCAATAAATAACCTAAATCACTATAAATCCACAATAAAAACATAGATAAAAATCCACCATTACTCCTCAAATGAAATCCCATACTATTCTATTTTTGTTGGGAATATAGTGTTCACAACAAAGCGAACAACTTCCAAAGTAACATTTATCACTTAATCACCAAATCATTTGCCTATACTAAGACATAAGATCCCAAATCAAATTATTATTGATCAATAAAATCATTTAACTAAAAATAATAGTCACGCTAACCAGGGACTTCACATAGTCCAGTGGTAGGCGATAAATCCCAGTCGCACTTTGGTTGTGGGCTCGATTCCCACAACTTTGTCCGATGCGACGGGTTGTCACACGGTCTGCATGTTGTCCTTTTTCAAAAACTATATTTTCTAACATTACCAAAATGAGATAAATTCCTCAAAATAACCATAACATAATTTAACCACAAATCATATATCATACCTTGCATTTCCATCCCAAATTATAATAACGTATAATTTCCTCAAACCCAACGATCATAAAAAACCAAATGGTTATTTATAACTATATCCACAAGAGAAAAGATAATTCTTCCTCAAATATCATTCTCTCATGGAAAACTGCAGGGTTAAAAATACAAGAGAAAAGTATTCCAAAGTAAACCCATCAACAAGGAGCACTAATACTTTTTAAACATTTCTTCAACCATTTATTCCCACATAGCTTCATCTTTAACCAAGAAAATATCCTATAGAATAGGGCATTCACTCGGGTAAGGGCCAGGCCCCCTACATTTACGGCAACTGACTGTAAATGGATTCTTGGGACCATTTTTATCTTCTTCCATAGTAATCTTCATTTTTCTTTGGCAAATCATCACTTTATGTCCTTCCTTCCCGCATGTAAAGCATTTCTTTGTCCCATTGAGACACTTTCCTGGGTGTCTCTTTCCACATTTCCTGCATGATGGAAATTGAGGATTCTTTTCTCCATGGTCTCCACTGCTCGAGCTCTTATCATTCATCATCTTTCTCTTCTTTGATGAGTCCAAGAATTGGTTAATATATATATTGTTGATCATATTTTTGTAAAATTGATTTTGCATAAAGACAATATCTTTTACGCCTATCAACATTACATTTTGTTGCTCATTGCCACCACCATTCCCACCTTGTACATCATTCTCAAAGTCACTATGACTTCCTTGGAATCCAGCCAATGACTAAAACCAGAAAGCATTGTGTGATTAACAGTAGTCATAAAATCATTTAGAGATTAACATGTCACCATATTCTTAATTTGAAACACATTAGGATTAACCAAGGTCATTTACTCTCATATTATATATATAATACTTCAAATCAGTTTTTAAAGAAAATGTATATTATCCTAAGAATATCCCCCGGGAGTGTCGTAACCAAGAGTGCAGCAAGGCCCGTTGTCATGCACCAGTTCCCGTTCGAGTCTAGCTCAAAGCGGTGTTTTTGGGTTTTACCCCTAGGTATATCTGTGCCAGAGCCACCTCTACCTGCTCATATCCAGACAGGGTTGTATTGCTCCGAAAACTCACAAAATCTCTACAATACCAAAATTCTAGGAAGTTCTTCTATACTAATCCTCAATGTTAATCTTAGGTCTATGTGATCTAATCCTAGATTATCTAAATCTAGCTTCCAAGGTTTGTACTAAGCTTCTCTATAACCAACTGTAATGCCCTGACCCCAGTTACCCAATGTTGGTGCATTATTACATAACATTGGCATGATCAAAAGAAAGATCAAATCTCGAAAGACCGATTAGTTTAGTAGCCTTGGAAACACTAGATGTATTAATAAAGTTTTAAATTACATCATAAAATGTAAACTACAACAATATAGTCTCCATAGTCCACACTCTTATCCCCTCATAATATCCCTCCAAGTAATTCATAAATTACTTCTTCACATCATTGGAAAAATAAAACATAGAAATGGGGTGACCTCAAATGCCATGTAAGGATAACAATATAGTGGAAACATTCATAAATAAGAATAAACATTTAAGGCAATGTATAACTAAAACAAAATCCTTTTAAACTTGAACATCAACATAGTATGGAAAAAATAAAATGAAATAATTTCATTTACTTATTCACATGGATATTCTACTAATCGAATAATCACATGCAATATCAATAACCACTTTCATAATTATGGAATGCATAATGCCCGACTATCATAACCACATAACCAAGGCCTCTTGCCAAGAATACAAATAAGATTTTGGCAAGGCCTTGTGCCATGACACTTGTCTGTCTCATGAGATCTACCGATTCATCGAGGAGCTATAGTGGGCTCCACCTGTCACTTACTATGTCCAATGCATTCTTTATATGAAAAGTTTTAAACATAACATAAACATTCGTATTAAAACTAGCATACGAAATGTCAATACTTTATCCACAAACCACGAATGGTATAAAAATAGCACATCCACAGTCAAACATAACTCATTCGATACAATATGGAAGATTGTATTGTATCATAATAAACTCAATTGAGAATGAGGAAGGATATTGACATAGATGAAAATAATCATCAAAATAATTATAGTGAAATATCTCCTTTTTTATTTAAATCATTCAAAAGTCACACTATTTGTCAAGAATCCATTTAAAATAGATTTTAGAATCAAAGTGTCCCATACCACTTTGATAATTTTAAAAGTAATTTTTATTTGAAAACATTAATATCCATATAAATAAATCCTTTAAACCATTTTTAAAACATGGACATTAATGAGAATGATTTAGAATAATCAATCTTTAAAACATTTTAAAATTTAATTTTAGTTAGAGTTCCTAACCAAAAGAGAGACACTTTAATAAAAAAATTGAGGAAATAAAAACGTTGTAATATTAGTAGAAAAAAGGGATTCATGATATATTATGTCAAAGTACATTATATACACCATATAAAAGTGATTTGGTGTATAATAATAAAGGAGTCTCAATGGAATGTAAATTGAGATGAAATCTCACATAAAGGTCATATCATTAGGTTGAGGATAAATAAACAACATAAATATGAGTGAAAAATATAAATACACTCAATATAATTGGATATTTATTGTAAGACAATTGAAGGACATTCACACATATTCTGGTAAAAACAACACCAATGAATTGGATGTATAATTCGACAAATCGAGATTGAGTAAAAATTACTCTTATAAAGTTCATACCAATGACCTGATAATTTATCAATGGAGTGATTATGTGTATCAAAAGTATATCCACATAAATCGGATTGAAATTTATGACATAATCATGTGAATAGTGATTCTACACATAATCTTGGAGTAAAATAATCAATGAAGTATGCGTAAAGCTGAATGAGTGAAAATTGAAATATCAAATTCCATTATTGATTTGGTAACATACAAAACATACACCCATGAAAGAAGGATCATACAATGATGATGTAACTATACATGAATTAATGTATATTACACAATTAAAACAAACATGGGCAGTACACACACCACATGTACTAAATAAGTGCTGAACAATGGAATTCTCATGGAATTAAAAGTGACATAAGAAACCCCTTACCTTGTACTTTTTCCATGGAAAATGGTAGGTTAACCTCATGTATAATGGTGAAATAATTGTTATTGAATTATAAAAGAATCATTTACATTACTATGATATCATATATGATCTTTTAACATTGATTTGTTAATAATATCTTAGTATTATCGTCCTTTGAGGTGTTAACTTACTCGTTTTCCTTTATTGTTATGGAAGCCATGATTGTTATGGATAGGTTGTATCTTATTCATATAAAGAATTATATCAAGTCCTTAAATATGATTTTTAATCATCAAATGAGAATTATACTTGAATGGATACGATGGAGAATGAATCTCATCGCGTTCGTGGACACAGTAGTCCGTACGTACGCACGAGCGACAATATCTTTCTTTTGATGTTAAAATAATATATAATTGGATGGTATATCATATTGAAAGAATAATTATAATTTTATATTTATTATTTACATTAATTACACATCATTATTATACCCATCCAAATAATAATTTATTGAATGAAAATTACAGCACGACGTGGTGACGGTAAGTCGTATGTACGCACGTATAGTGACAGTCCATTCAAAGGATGGATAGAATACTGAATATGGTTGTAACATATTTATAATAACATCACAGTATATAGAAGATACTATAGTTATTATTTTAGAACAGAAATAACAAAGAATGAAGAAGTTTATGAATTAAGGAACTTGAAAGAGGGTGGTGAAAACATTACCTCTTCTTCGGGTTCTTTCTTTTAATTTGATCAAAAGGACTCCTTAGGTTGGCTTTATGATCAAAATAATGACTCTAGGTTGTAGTGAGGGAAGTTGAGAGAGTATTTGGGCAGGGTTTGGCCGAGCCAAAAGGCTTTGAATGTGTGAATTAGTGAGAAGGGGGAGTTCCCTTTTATAAGAGGGGTGAGGGGCACCATTGGGAAAGCTAAAAATATTATTTTATAATAAATTCATATTCGGTATATAATGGCTCCAAAGTGGACTAATTAAAGGTTAAGGTGGGTATGGGTCTAAAACCACTCAAAAAATATAATTTAGACAGGTTTGGATCATTATATTAACCTTATCTTTAAGTATTAACTCTTAGTTAATTAGTTTAACTTTTACAATGTCTCTTTGTATTTTTATATTATATGGTTAATAAAAATACTATATACATACAAGACACCCCCAAGTGGTCCATTAATGATACACCTATCATGATATAAGTCTCTTGGACGAACCTTAGTTTTTTAGGAATTTAATATAAATTAATAATATAATATTTGTTTTAAAAACTCTTTTATGTCAATTTTGACACTATTGGGTCTTTTGTTTTTGATAAATTCATAAAAGAATTATTACTTCTAAATCTATTTATATAATCAATAATAATATGTCATATTAACCCTGAAAATTAGTGGAATTCATAAAAAGTTTCAATTTACATTTATTTGGATAATTATATTATTAATTATTTTAATATTTCATTAATTAAGTAATTACTACATCACCATTGTGTCATAAATAAATTAAATTATATAATGTCTAAAAATTATAAATAAAATACCATTATGTAGGAAATCCGTTTAGATTACTAATGAATATTTACAATTGAATTTATCTTGTAAATAACCTTATATTAAAAATGTTTTAGAAAATAAATATTGATTTTAACTCTTTTAACTCTTCTTTGAATTAAATAATAATAAATGTCCTAATCTAAAACAAGTGGACCTAAATGATAATATTTTACTCCTAAGGATGTTTTTGGTCGAGATACACTTGTCCAATAGAATTAGGACATGTGTTAGGGTAATATTAATATCATTTTTACCCTTAATTACCCTATTTACTTTTAATCGTGGTAAATAAAAGTAAAAAGTTACTATTCACCAAAAATTATTTTCATCTCATTGAACCACATTTTACTCCTTGATATTTACCATGTGTCTCGTATTTTCAAAATTCCACTCACAGGTGTGGTAAAATTAAGTTCTAAGAAAAATTCAGTTTTTTAACTACCACTTAGTGGTTTCACTATTCATCAAAAAATTAAAGTTTCCAGAAAAATACCAAAAATTAGTCCTAAGATATATTTGATATTATGAATTAAAAAATGATGACTATTTTACCAAATTCAAAACATATCAGTTGCATTTTTTAATTTAAAAATTAATTCCCGTCGTCAAAACAAATAGCGTGTTTTTAAGGGATACTAACTATCAAAAGATTGACACTTGTTTATGTCTGGTTTAAATGTGAAATTACATTCAATAACCAACATTGTATTAAATGGTAAAAAAAATATTCTAAATATACTTTAAAACCACTAAAATTAATAATTTATCAGTATTAATTATTTCTATTAAAAAAGTTGTTTATAATTAAAATTTAGTAATTTTCACTATTCATCAAAAAATGAAAGTTATCCGAAGAGTACCAAAATTTTACCCTAAGCTAATTTCAATTTTACGAATCCAAAAATGAAGTCCATTTCGAATGATAAAATTTATAAAATTTCAAAAATTATGTATTACTATTCATAACGGCTAGTTTGATTTGTTGTGGTGTGTTAGAATCTCAAAGTTGCATACAATGAACGCCATTTCATTATTCAAAGGGAAACGTACTGTGGAAGCTTGGGGTGTTACATAATCCACATAGGATTGCTCAGTTCGGAACGAAATAAGATTGCTCTGTGCTGATCCACACATGATCCCTCGATGCGGATCCACACAAGATTTCTATTCATTTTCACATCTCTGCCAAGCAATGGATTCCTTCACAAAGTATACATGATTCTGAAAGGATCTACTCATCAATCCATCAGTCATATTTCAACCACCACAAATTCCAAAAAAAAGAACCCAATGAACCACCATTTCATAAGGGTTCTAATGCAACTGACGACACATCAACCAGACACAAGATCTATATGTTATAGGCATTTTTGTGCCAAGAGCCTGGTGAGATTAGGGTCGATCCAACCTAGTCTTACTCTATCATTCTCCAAACCCAAATTGAAATAACTTTAAATGACTGCATTTTTCAAAGGGTCCTCACGCCACAGACAATGAGACAACCGAACGCCCTCTATGTGAGATACACCTGTTTTAGTGAAACAGGGTCGGCTGGGTCCCAGTCTAGTAGGGGTCCAGCCCGGCCGACCTGTTGGGACCGCGAGTCTGGCCCAGATTGATGGTTCGGCTTGATTTGCAGGCCTGGAGTTCAGGGAAAGACCTGGCTTCCATGCAGTCCAGTTGATGGCACACTGAACAGTCATAGAGCATCCAGTGTATCCAGCTAGCGGTGCCAGTGGGCACCTCCCACTCTTTCAAAACAGCCAGCTTAGCTGGCTCTTTTGTCTTGGTGAGCAGGCCACTCTTTCTTCTCTGCACGGCGTGTCAACAACACACCCTTCCACCGTTGCAGCCCAGTTTTCCGTGGTTCCAGCCACTGCGACTGACTCGGCCAACCACCTCCACCGGTTGCTGGTACTACTACACCAGTGGTACCACACCAGGAGTTGCCTCTATGAGCCACCAGAGATGATCTTGTGGTTCGTTCTTCCTATCTGCACCTATAGGCCTCTCAAGTTTTCCTCATTCACTATCTGGCCATCAAATACACCCAGTCACATCATTCATTGTTCCACCATGAATACCACAACATGGAAAAGTTTAGGAGAGGGTCTGGGCCTTGTTGGGTTCATCCCATGCCCTCCGCGTTAGCGTTTTAAACAATGGTGAGGTGGAATAATTAAAAATGAAAGAACGATCCCCAACATAAGACCCCAGAACCACCACCTACATGGGAATATGTGATGCGGAACATCCCATTAGTCGGTTGGTCTGCATTATTTTCATTTTCTATTAATGTAAAGAGTCTGAACTACAAAGCACTTAAACACCTATCTCGAGTTTTTTGGAAGGCATTGCAGAAGTGGAAGGAGTTACCACATCCAAAGATGTTCATCAGCATTCGCCATCACCCATCGTTTACCCCCATGACTGTCGCTCGATCATGTTATTCATCAAAGCTGAAAGTCACCATCACTTCTTTAGGGCATCCTCTCATAGCTGTCCCATAACTCAAGCCCGAGCTCAAATTAAATAGAGGGGAAGGTGGAGATTAGCACATCATACTATTAATGATTTTAATTAATGAACCACTTAACTCTCTCAACATTTCAGTTACAGAACCCATTATTTATCCAAATGGTTCGGTTACATAACTCAGGAGTCAAGGAATTAAATGGTTTGACGTTTATCTATGGTCTCTCCACCGTTTGACCAATGGTTTCAAAATAAAAGTAAAATAACTTTTAGTTATTTTATTATTTTTTATAAAGCCCAAGAAATTATCATTTTCATTAGAACCTTTCCAGTCAAAGTTGAGCTTCCCTTATCTGAATCCTAGCTCTACAGATTCTACAGTGCCCCTTTATTTTTGATCTGAGCACCAGTTTAATAGATAGAAAACTCTGCCCGCATGTTTACTGAACGTACCATAAAAAAAGTTCAAAAATTATTAACATACACCCTCTACCCGTGTCGTTCGAAGTTAGGATATTACAAATTGAAATACACACTCATGAGCTCAATGGTACTCTCAGATTTCCAATCTGAGTTACCATTTAGGAGTTAAATAATTTAACAATAAAATAATTGTTACATTATTATTTTATTTACGGCCAAAAACTATGTTCTACTATTCGCCCACACTGACCAAGGATAGGATCTACCTAAAGAATTAATTTCCTAATGAACTCAGCGGGGGTGTCATATTTTTAATCGGAGTCACCGTTCATGATTTATATGCTTTTGAAAAATAATTTTTTATTTAATTATTTTATTTATGGTTATGCAAATATTGGGATTTCCCACTAGAGGTCGGTGCCGACTAAACATAAGTCAAACATAGGGTAAAACTGCCATTTTGAACACAATAATGCCCTCATATTTTTTATCCAGGAACCCATTTTAAAAGTATTCCACATTTTCATGAAAAATAATCACACACACTATTTAAAGCTTAACATTTTTTGACAGATCATTCCAAGCACTCTGGGCCTCGGAATCACGTGCCATCTATTTTATCATCTCGTAATAATTCCATATAATTAAAAAAATATGGAATATTCGGCTCTCTTTTTTTCACCCCACCTTATAGATTTTCGTCCCCGAAATCCATAACAAAGGATAAGAAAAAAGAAGGACGTACTGTTCATGAATATGATCCTCTCACTCCCATTACTGTCCTAGAGGTTCTCGTGCTGCTATAGAACTTGCACCAAAGGATCGATCATCCACGATGGACCCTATACTATTGATCCTCTATCCCCTCTGGGAACTCTACATATGTTTCCCCATCATCAATGTCTATCTCACCACAGTCGATGATGTGTGATGGATCATGCACTTATCTCCTCATCTACAACACATCGAGAAAATTATTCACCCAATGCATTTATGGGGGAATAACTAGGCTGTATGCCTCCTCGTATACTCCGATGAGGATCTGGAAATGTCCGATGAATGTTGGAGATAGATTCCCTCACAGGTCAAATCTCTGCAATCCTCGTTGGGGTGAGACCAGTAGGAATACATGGTATCCCTTCTCGAACTTAAGGGGCCTCCATCACCTAACAACAGAAGGATCCTGCCGTCTTTTTGTGGTCTTCATCCACTCCATGATGATCTGCACCTTCTTAGTGGCCGCTGTAGGAAGACATAGTCTCCCTCCTCGAACCCAAATTTATCACGACCCGTCCCCTAGGGACCGTTCCATGATTACACAATGGTCTATCCGACATAGAGGTGATCCCCCCGGTTTTCTGTACAAGGCCTCAAAAGGAACCATGCTGATGGTGGAGTAATAACTGTTGTTGTAAAAGATCTCCACCAGTGGTAGATTGTCCTCCCAACTGCATCCAAAAACAAGAATTCAAGCACAGAGCTTGTCCTCAAGCATCAGTACAGTCCACTCCTTCTGAACATCTATCAGAGGATGAAAGGCGGTGCTCAAGTGTAGTTGAGCCCCAAAAGCATCTTGTAATCTCTTCCACAACCGAGATTTAAAACAATCATCACGATTTAAAACGATCGTCGATGGAAACCCTTGAAGTTGTACTATCTCCTATACGTAGAGGCGTCTCAAGCCCTCAACTGATCCCTACAATCAGCCGGGTAAGAAGTGGGCCGTCCGGGTGATATAGTCAATGATCATTCAGATAGAATCAAGGCCCTAGGACAAACGTGGTAGCCTGGTCAGGGTGTCTATAGATAAACCACCTCACATCCACTCAGGCACCTCAATTGGATGAGTCAAGATTGATGGAACCCGGTGCTCAACATTAACTTGCTGACAAGTGAGGCACTATGAAACGAACTCCAGCAGTGATTTCTTCATCCCTAGCGACCAATACTAATTTCGGAGGTCCTGATACATATTTTCCACACTAGGATGTACCTCCAAAGGGGATGTGTGGAACTCCCTCAACACCTCCTCCAATAATGTCACTGGTTCCATGGTGTACCCTCTAAAGAGGATGATGTGCTCCCTATCTTCAGAAAATTCATCAGGAGCCTGTCCTGAGGGTATCTGAGAATATCGGGTCTCGTAGTCAACATCCCCATGTTGTGCCTCCTTGACTCTTTGAATAAGTGGGAGAGTGCATATTATATACTTAAGGTAAGATGCTCCATCACTATCCACAAAGGATTACTGCAATGTGGTTAATTTCCATGTTTCCTCACTCAGTAGGTGGAGACCCCACCTCCTTGTGAGTGTGTCTACTACTTCATTTTTCTTCCTAGGAGTGTAGATCATCTCAAAGTCATAGTCCGAGAGGAACTCTAGCCATCAATGCTATCTCAAGTTCTGGTCCTTCTGTAAAAAGATATACCTGAGACTCTACTGATTAGAGTAGAGAGTAAACAATTCTCCCAACTATACTCCTAGCTCCCGAAGCTCTGCGGGATCCATCTAATATGCAGTTGTAGATATGGGTGTCATTCTTGGGTACAATAAAATGAAAAACTCTCTCCCAATGGGGAGGTAATCCTAGAAACATAATTTGAAAGGATGTTCCCAAAATCCACCACTACTATTGGGAACTAAAAAATCAAATCACCACCTGCCACATGGGTATGGCTGGCTCACTCAAGATTGATCATCTACACCCTCCTATTCATGAGTTTACCCTATGTTTTCTGGGTTTCCTTTTTCACCGACCAAGAAAAACCCCATTCCAAAACATTAGATATACCACAACTTTTGGCCTAAAACAATCAATCTTAGGAAGAACTGTGGTTGATCAGCCCATACCCAAACTTACATCATAAGGCCTCGATGATACAATCAAGAGTTTCCAACTGAAATTATAAACTCAAGGGTTAGACCACACCATCAACTTATGTGTGATTATCGAGTATCCTCTCATTAGTATCTCCATATGTATGGGTCATGTCAATGGTTTAACCATAAACTCTTGGTATAAAACAAGACTTGTGAAAATAATGAATGAATAGTACCTATTTATATTAATTACAAAAGCTAGTAAAAGACAAATATTGTACCTAAAATCATTCCTAGAGCCCATGGGTCACACTCCTTGACCGTATGTAGCTACTCTCTTCCCCGATCCTCTAGCTCTCCATTCCTGGTGATGACCACATTGGGGTGGTGTTTATAACAAGTCATAATTTACATCACCTCCTGTTGCCCTTCTAGATCCCCTTCCACGTCTTCTTCACTAAGGATTCATCTCTCACTATCACTTCCTCTTCCTGAAACATTTTACACGTCCATGTCTCTGAAACAAACGTTAGTTTCATGCTTTACCACCACGGACACCCACTAGCTGCATCTACTCAGCTAAAGAATTTTCAACAAAAATTGTTCTCTATATCACCCTAACATAAGTAAGAATGTAGAGAGGAAGAGTGCTAGATCAGATGTCCCTAAACACGTCTCTCTTGGAGGTCTGAGCCTTGAATCACTAGTCGTATATTATTCATTGAGTACCTAGAATGGTCGGTAAAACTCGATGAATACTCAATTAACAACATGCTGCCCAATAAAAATCATAGAGGCTATTAGAAATACAAGCCACTAAAATTTTCATGGAAAGAGACCCCCCTCTCCAAGGAAGGTTCTAAAGCTCTTACCATGGAAAATGTCACCTCATCATCAGATAGGGGTACTCTATACCATTCCATCGCCCTGCTGAGCTACTTATAATTCTCACTTCCAGGACCACCATTTGATCTAATGGTGCCCTGACTAGATGTCAACTCCTTCACCACCTCATTCCAGTCCTTAGCCGCCTGTGAGTTGGTCCTTCCTTTGAACCTGATGTGTAACTATCATTGAAACTCGTCTAAGGTACTGAGCCTATATGTATCATCTATAAGTTTCACTGCTAGTAACTGCTAACCAAAGAGCAATGATATCGCTGGGACACTATCCAAAGGTACCATCTCGGGCAATATTCATTGCACTAATGCCTCATCACACTGTGGACCATCCTCATGGTCACACATTTGAATCCTTGTTCGCTGTCTTCATGGAGGTATCGTGAAAGGGAATAAATATGAACATCATTCAATATGTTATGACTAGTGAGCTGACTTAAAAGAGTTCAAAAGAAAATAATTTCAAAAACACACACAATCATTGTTTTTATGTACCGAGTCGGAAAACAGAATTCATGGTATTGGTGTAATGATATGTTATCCTCTATACCAACACTGGAAACCCTAGACATAAATAAAAAATCAAGACACTTAGAACTATTACACCCTTGAAAACATAGACTCTTAGTTCTTATGGTACAACCAACCACTTCGATACCATTTTATCATGACCCATCCCCCAGGTTATATGTTGTTACTACCCCATGCCTACCTTCCATAGGCCAGGGGATGGAGACTAGAACCAGAAAGGTATTTCCCTAAAAAGGGAAAGAATTTCCTCAAAACTTGTACACATAAAGATGGATCACATTGTGCACAAGTAAAGAACACCAGAAGAAGAAGGGTACAACCACAACTAAAACCACTGCATAGTGTAAAAATAAGTAATGGATATAAAGAGGCCAGAATAGATGCCCAAATGAAATGGAAATAAATAAAAAATGAAAAATATATCTTGAGGATGTCCGCCAAGGATCCTACCTAAACGGTGCATACAACTTTTAACTGAAGCTCACCACGTCAACCAGTCAGCACCATACATTTTATATTCCTAGCTCCAAACCCTCGGTCCAAGTTTCCAATTGTTTGAACAAGACACAACAAGGTGCGGGCGATGCCCATGTTGGGGTGACTATAAAAATACCCAGTAAGGACCCCATGACCCCCGAATGTCTCTCCAAATTCCACATGGGAAAAAACCACAAAGCATGATCTCCAACACAAATTAAAAATAAAAAGACAAATCCCGCCAGGTTTGACCTAAGCACAGAAGTACATATGTTTAGTCATAAATCTGGATCATCTTATTCTATGATGAGGATCTACTACTGACTGACACATGATCACTCAGCGCTGATCCACAAAGGATTGCTTGGTACTGATCCACACAGGATCATTCGCTGCTGATCCACACAGGATCACTCGGTCCTGATCTACACAAGATCTCTTGGTGCTGATCCACATAGGATTGATCAGTGATGATCTACACTTGATCTCTATTCATTATTCATGTCTCATCCATCCACTAGATTTCCACATAAAGCACACATGATTTTGGGAGGATCTTTTCCTCAATTTGTCTATCATATATCAATCAGCACGAAGTCCCCCAAATAAGTTACCTGATGAGCCACCATGTCGTTAGTGTTCTAATGTAACTAAAGGAGAATCAACCAGATGCTCTGTATGTTAGTTAAATGCATTTAGTGCAGAGGGCCATATTGGAATCATGTCTAATCCAACCTGATTGTACTCCAACATTCCCCAAATCCCATGTGGAGTACCTATAATAGACTGTCTCATCATAAGGGTCCTCATTCCATTAACAACACGTCAAACAGTGGACCAGTATATGAGATACGTCCGTTTTAGTGAAACAGGGTCGTTCGCATCCTGAGTTTGTAATGGATCGGCCCGGACAGCCTGGTTAGTGGGTCTGGCCCGACCGGTTGACACAACCCATCTTGCGAGTCCGGCTCCACTTGCGGGTCTGGCCTGCCTGGAAGAACCCGGACCGCATGTAGTCCATTTGATGGCACACCGAATGGATGTGGAGCATCTGGTTTGGCCCGTTGGTGGTGCTAGTGTGTGCCTCCCCCACATTCCAAAAGACATTTTTAGCCGAGCGGGCCACTGCTTCCGCTCCGCATGGTGCGTCAGTGCCCTTCCCGTCCACCACCTTCACACGGTTGTCCACACTTCCTACCGCAGTGGCGCCTGTGTGAACCACTCCTCCACCTGGACAGCTCGGCCGGCAGCTGCCACGCCGGTGGGGTCGTGCCAGCAGTTTCCACCACGGGACACCATAAATTCTCTAGTGGTTCGTTCTTCTTCATGTCTGCACCTACGAGCCTCCACGGTTACTGCATTCACTACACGTCCCTAAATTAAACTTTGCTGCTACGTTCCTTGTTCCTCCATGAAGAACGCACCAAGGGAATGTTTAGAGGAGGGTTTGTGCCTTGTTGTGTTTGTCCTGCACCCTCTATGTTAGCGTTTAAAACAATGGGGAAGTATAATAAAAAATGAAAGAAAAATCCTGATCATAAGACTCCGTAACAACCACCTGCATGGATAGACGAGACACGACTCAACCTGTAAGTCGGTTGGTTCATGTTCATTGTATTTTTTAATAATATGAAGAGAGGTAAAAAAATAATCTAAACCCATACCACATGTTTTTTGGAATGCATTATGGAAGAGGAAGGAGTGTCCACATCGGAAGGTGTTCACCGGTGTTCGCCGTCTCTCATAGTTTCCCCCAACTACTATCACTCGATCACATTCTTCGTCAAAGAAGAAAGTTGACAGATCATCGTCAGAGAATCATCTCATAGCTCTCCCAAAACCCAAACATGAGCTCAAATTAAATGGAGGAGAATGTGTAGATTAAAGCATCCCACAGTTAATGAGGTTCATTAATTAGTTTATGTAATGAACCTCTTAACTCTCTCAATGGTGTAGTTACATAACCCATTATATCTCATAACAGTGAGGTTACACAACTGAATAGTCAAGCCATTAAATGGTTTGACATTACTCTGTGGTCCCACCATTGTTTTTTCGACTGTTTCAAAAATATAAATAAAATATACTCTAGTTATTTGATTATTTTTTTTGTAATTTTGAAGAAATTATCATTTTCATCTCACCCATTCTAGAAAAATTTAAGCATCCCTTAAGTGAATCTATATTCTATGGATTCAAGATTTATCTCATATTTTTAATCCGAGCAATGGTTCAAAAGATATAAAATGATGCCCGAACATTTACTCAATGTTCCTTAAAAAAGTAGTAAAATTATTAAGAGTCACAGTCGACCCATACCAGTCGAGGTTAGGATCTACCTAACAGAAACACGCTCTCATGAGCTCAATAGTACTCTCAAATTTCAAATTAGAGTTACCATTTAGGAGTTAATGAATTATACAATAAAATAATCATTACTTAATTATTTTATTTACGGCCAAAAGCTAACTTCCACTATTGGGGTGCGCTAGCCAAGGTTACGATCTTCCTAACGAAATAATACCATCACAAGACCAATGGTGGTCTCATATTTTTAATCTGAGTCACTGTTCGTGTGTTATAAGACATTAAAAAATAAAATAAAATTGTTTAATTATTTTATTTACAGTTATTCCATTTTTGGGCTTTCTTACAGGGGTCCTGTATAGATAAAACTTACTTCTCGCCAATGGTAAACCCGCCATCCTGAACGCAATGGTGCTCTTAGATTTCTTATATGGGAACCCATTTTAGAGTTATTCTAATTTTTTTAGAAAACTAATCACATGTTCTATTTAATGAATAACATTCTTTTATGGATCTATCCAAGAACTCCGGGAATCAGAATCACACGCCGTCTATTTTCGCAGTCTCCTAATAATTCCATAAAATTATATATATAAATATATATATATATATAACATTCAGGTCATTACAAAATATTTAATGTTGTAGTATACATGGAACAAAAAAAGATAGTTCTTTTTATTTTTCATTTTAAAGTTGAAGACAATCGATGGTGGTATGATATTAAAAATACTATGGAAAAATGAGTTTTATTCGATGAAGAGGATGGTCGGTAATATAATTTTTCTAAAGAATTATTTTCAAATGATCTTTTACATGGAATGGAAATAAAATTTATAGATTTAAATAAAAATGATGAAAACATTGCGTCTTCTAATAATGTTAATTTTACTAGAGTGTCCAGGTGTGTATTGAATTATGTTTTTGACCATGAGATTAAAATTGATAGATTTGACATTGGTATAAAAAAATCATGAAGAATCTTGTACTATCACTAATTTAAATGTTTTTATAATGATGTTCATTGGTATAAGAAACAATAATATAGTGTTTTTGAAAATTAATGTACATCATGATAGAAAGGGAAAGAATTGCACATGGTAGCATGAAACAAAGAAGCAGTCAAATAAATAATCTAGATATAAGACCTATTTATGTAACATTTATATTAAAATAATTTCTATATAATTTTTATAGAATCACAAATATTTTAGAAATGTGGTAGGCATATAAATTTTTCTTGTAATAATAAGGAAAAGAGCAACGATAAGGGATTTAATTATAAAATCTATAGTATGAAAACAATAAGATGATTTAACGGAAATTAGTTGGGAAATAATGCTAATTCTTGTCTTATGTTTGTTACTAATGGTTGTAATCATCATGATATAAATAAAGAAGGTGTGGAAGAGCCCTTTTATACTACTGTGATAGATTCAAGACCCTTAAATGAAGCGATGAATGGTATTTTAAATTTATAATCAGATTATAAAAATTATTTGTTTG
Organism: Viscum album; assembly: GCA_963277665.1. Lineage (NCBI taxonomy): Eukaryota > Viridiplantae > Streptophyta > Magnoliopsida > Santalales > Viscaceae > Viscum > Viscum album. The sequence goes on along the minus strand of OY728141.1, from coordinate 507,202,521 downwards.
ATTCATGATCTATGTATTATTTTATATCTTCAAAATTTTCATGTAAAATAAAAAAAGAAAATCATGAAATAAAGTCATAAATTTTGGTAAAACAAATAGATTTAGTATAAATGAAATATAATTTATAGAAATCTTCCTGTTATTATTCTTGTAAACGATTTTCCTATAAATAATGGTGTTTTCCTGTGTAGATTTTTATATTATTGTTGATATGGGTTGGAGTTCAATTTATCATTATACAATCTATTACATATGTAATAAATATATTTTGGAGAATAATTTTTAGTTTTTACATAATAACGAATTCATACCTTTCATATTATATGATGCCAAGAACAAATAGAAGAAGACGGTAAATTTTATTTGGTTCATATTATTGAAATGAACAGAACTCTTTAAATTAGTGTTATGGTAGTATTCAATGAATATCTAGATGTATTTCTTCATGATGTTAATGGTATTAGTCCAAATAATAATGTTAAATTAATAATTTAATTATTTCCTTTTTCTATGATAATTTTATAACACATTTATCTAAGGGATCTAGTACAACTTCCACAATTGGAAATGCAGTTATATGAGTTTATTAATAACGATTTAAGACTTCCTAAAACATCACCTTAAGGTGCCCTTGTATTTTTTGAAAACTATTTATGGTTCAATGATATTGTTCATTGATTAATGAAAACTCAAAAACATCACATTTAATAACAATTATCCATAACCACATATTGATGACTCATTTGATCAGCTCCTGGTGATCAATATTCTTTGATCTTCAATCTCAGTTACAAGTATCAGTAAACAAAATTGATGGAGTAATACATCCCAAGGATGGATTTTTGTACTTCTTGTGGTGGTAATTGGTTTGTGTTTATAGATTTTTTGTAAAAAAATGCATCATTCGTATTTATGTTTCTTTTGAATAGAGTTTTACAGGAATATTTATATAAATTAGTGATGGTTTTGAATAATGAAATTATGTTTTTTATTAAATGTTATGAAGAACATGATTAAACCCTATGGATTTTATAGAGACCTTAAATGAGTTGTTTAATGGAAAAATTAGTAAATGTTAACATTGGATATATTGTATTTCATTCTCTAGTAATATTATTTATAAATATGGAATAGTTGTTGATAATTCTAAAAGTAATGTGGTGGATGTGACGATGATACATGAAAATGTCACTAATATTCATTGTTTTCTTGGATTTTTGGGTTACAAAAAGTATTTTTATGAATGCTTTGATCCATTATCAATTACAGTAACTATTAAAACTTACAAACTATTTGAAATTAGATATATAACAATGTATTTATACCAATTTATTTTTAAAACCTTTTGTATAGGTATGTGGAATGTAACCAATTCTAATGGTTCTATAAAACCATTGGTTTGGTTACAGAATTTTGGGTACATATACCAGTAGTTCTCTATAATTTTATATTTAGACATTTACTACTGGTTTTGGAGAACCATTGGTATAGGTTCAATTTTTTTGTGAATTACTTCTTCAAATTATATTAATTATTATAAAATTTTAATTAATTTTGAATATATATATATATATATATATTTCAATTTATATTCTCAAAAAACATTGTAGTAGAGTAGTTCAGTCATTGAAATATTAGTGGGAGGTTTTGTGATCAAAACTCATAAACCTAGTATTTATATTACTAATACCAATGTATTGATATTCATTGGTATAGCCCACCTACACAAATGGAAATCACTCAATGACCCCTTAATGAGTTGGTACTGGCTAAAACAATAGCCTTAGGGGCTATAATAATGGTTCAAATCCCTTGGTATAGCCTACTATTTCTAGTGCATAGAGGATATAAATTCATTTGAATAAAATAATTTGATGAATTATTTCCTGAATTGAAATGAATATTGGTCAAATCCCTAGCGTAATCCTTTCGAAAAATAAATTGTGAGTTTATTATTTATAGTAATTATTCACTTAAGGGAAATGTTTGTCACTTGATGTAAGCTGATTAGGTAATCTGATATTCTATATGTTAATTAAAATACTTAGAGAAGAATTACAATAAAAATGATCTTGAGATTGTATAATTGTTTTTTCAATAAAAATGTGTAGTTCCTTTTATATGGGGTAAAATGTGTAATATATATAATGAACATAATAGATTAATGTATATATTTAGTGAAAATAGTTAAACACGAGTTAGATAAGATGTTTGGAATTGATAAATAATTTTGAATGAACAATTCACTATCATCTCAGTAAACAAAACATGGTTGACTATTACAGGAGTGAAAAAGATAATATATCATTAACAATTTTATATTTGGAACATGATCCTTTGGATAATTATTTGATGATTATTGTAATATAAATGTTTCAAGTAATAACTCCCTCTTTTTGGTTCACATGTTAATTCTGTCATCATTGTAAAAGAGAATTAATAATTTTTAGAACGAAGACTACGATTTGAATGAAATTTATGAATTGGTCAAAAAGGTAAGTCTCAAAAATTTATTATTGATTGAGAATGTGTTATCAGATTTGGAATGTGGTAATATTTGTACTGTGATCCCCATATGATGAATTAATTGTTAAGTGAAGATCAGAACTCTATATTTTTTGTTCATATTTGATGCACAAAGATGGATAAAGATATTCAGCATTATCAGTTGATGGTGTTGAATAAATAAGTACATTCATAATTTTATTCTGAAATATTTGAATTTTCAATAGGTTAAATCTATTTGACTACTGCCAAATGGGATGCTTCATCTTTTTCTAGTTCCTGAATAGAAATAGTAGAATATATCTATGAATTTTATGGTGGGATTTAAGAATTTATATCATATTAATAAGAAAATATGTGTTATTTTTGATCAATTTAAATTTTAATTCATTTTATTCCATTTTGAGATACTATATATTAGGATAAAATGGATAAAATTTATCTTAAAAAGATATTAAAATTAAATACAGTCTCTCTCTATATTTTATCTAATTATGAAACCATATTTATATAATTGTTTTTAGAAAATAACTGAAATGTCGTTTTGTTATGAAATAATTTTTATAGCTTTTGTAGCATTAATTTAATGAATAATCATAGTAAAGAGTTCATTTTTTGAAAGATAATCTAGATTTTTATATTTATATTTTCAATGAAGATGGTATAAATATATTTTAGTGGTGGATTTTTATTAAAATAAAACTTATAATTCTAGTTTATATATGGAACCTTTTGAGGAATAATTTGGAATGAAGTATAGAACTCCACATTTTTAAGATAATTTTTGTGACATGTTGTTTTTGGGACAACAGTTTGTAGAAAATATGGATGAGAAGGTAATAACATTTCACTACTATATTAGGGAATATCATAATTGGTATAAACATTATGTAGATAATGTAAGTAAATGTATCACATTTGAGGTATGGAATCTTGTTTTATTAAAGTATCTTCTTTAGAAAGTGTAATGAATTTTGGTAAATGAATAGAATATGACACCATGATTTATTTAACATTATGAAAATCTAGAATTTTTTTGATTAGTTTCATACCAAGTGGCCATACCTAGAGGCATATCTTGGGTAAATGATCTCTTTCTTTTTGATTTTCCCAAGATATATGTATTTGATGTATCATATGTTTTGATCCATGAATTTGTGCAATCAAAGGAGAATATCTCTTATAAAGATAATTCATTTCAAGTTTTGGATGAAAATATTTGGTATATATAATATAGTTATTCACTAGGTAAATGTTTTATAGAATAATCACATGATTGAGGTTGAAAATGAGAATGAGAAAAATCTATAAAGAAAAAATACCCTCACTTTTTTATGTAATGAATAAAATTGAGATGGTGGAATTTATAAAAGTGGGTGTAATTTTAAAACATAGTTAAAACATGAAATTTATAAATATTATGTCTGACACAGAATCATTTTATGGATACATATTCATAATAGTTTGAACGATAATGTAATCTGATTTTCCAATTAAAAAGTAATAGTTTTATATAACTAAATTGTTTTCCATATATTATATGATTTTATTTAAAAGGTAATATTTTATACTATAGAAATTGAATTTTATTTAAATTAGTTTTTTTATTTCCATAATATTTAATTTATCATATTGTGAATTTTTGTTTCTTCTTCTAAAAATATTGAATTCTAGGAGAATAGAGAAAATTAAATATTTTACGAAAAGTTTCATTTTTTTCAACTAAAAAAATTATATTATTATATTTTTTAAAAGTTAAATTTTACCCCTTGAACTCATAATAATATGTTAAATGATATATTTTAATAATTTTAGATGAATTTGGTATAACATCTTTTTTATGGTTAAAAGGGGATTTTCTAGAAATAAAATCATTTCATATTGAGTACTAATATTGAAAATTATTTTTATTATTTTACACAATTAATATTGATAAATTGAATAAATATTTGTATTTATGAGGATAAAAAATGAAAATAGGTTTAGTTCTTTTTTATTATTGATCGTGACCTTGGTAAAATGTTATCACTCGAGTAAATGTTAGCTGGGATAAGGTGAGGGGGGAGGGGGTGTTAAGAAAAGATAATGTATAAAATAATTTGTAATCATAGAGAAATATTACTTGTTGTTTGTATTTAGACCATAAAGAGTGTTCTCCTCAGAAAATTTCCATTTGGGGAAACCTTAGCTTGATAAATGCATACTATATATTTATAAGTTTTATGTATTTACAAGTGTGTCACTAACATCACTTATAAATGATCACCTCATATCCTTACTTATGAACACACTTTGAGCCATTTATATTGACCAAAACCTTCCCAAAAACCTTCCCAAAATCCCTCCCAATGTCCTATACATTCTTTTCTCACCAAAATATCAATCGAAGAATGGTTATGGCATAATCCATGGATGGTTTCCAAAGTAAAGGTATAATTATTAACCCAATGTTTCAATGTTATTTCTTCTTGCTCCTCATTTATATTTTTTAACCATGAGAAAATATAAATACCAGTATATTTGATAAAAAAATATTATAATTAATTTTCTACAACGCATTTCCATTCACTTTTCTATCCTATGGGAATTGAAAACACTGATCTTGAATATGAGTGAACTACCAAGTCTACAAAGTGAAGTGTTTTTTATAGTCTTATCTGATGAATGGATGAACTGATTGAAAAAATTATTATATATGATAGTTTGATGTTAATATTGATACATTAATGATAATATATTACTTAACATCATACCCTACTATCCATTGGAAAACTATAACATCGATCTTGAATATGGGTGTATTACCACCTCTGTAAAGTGATGTGATTCATTTGTCATTTACACCTTAAAAATATATTCAAAAGGATATAAATAATGAATAAATATTAATTTTTATTAAATATTTATTATTATATAATGTTAAATTATTATCTATTTGATTTTTCCCACCTAGTAGAGAAATTAAAATTTTGTTCCTGCGTATGTACGAACTACGTCTCAATGAAAAAGTGTGGTTCATTTTTCATTTAAAACAAAAATTATTAGTTTAAAAATTGTATATTATGTATAAATATGATAATTATAACATTATTATGATTTAGGAGTTTATGAAACCATATTTCGTTTGACCATGGGAACACGCTAACATTATTTTGATGTTATAAACGAAAAATTCTCAAAACATCCCATGTGAACGTATCCATTTTAATGAGTAAATAAATCATGGTAATAAATTAAATAATGGGAACAGTTAAGATATAATTATAATGAAAATTATACTTAAAATATTACTAAAATAATATAATTTTATTACATATGATGGTAGACAAGTGTATAAAATGATTCGGGGAACATGGTAAGGTATTTTACTAAAATGCGTTATTATTAATGATTAAAACTCATTCTATTAAATATCATTGTCTATTAAAATTATTAAATAATGTCTTTATTTATTATTTAATAGTTTATAAATTTCATTTTCACTACATTTTATCTTTTTTAAAATGAATTAAATGATTCTTTTACTCATTCTCTCTATGTATTATTCTTGATTATACCTATGAAAGAGTAAAAAATTATTTTATCCTATATGACTTGACCATATTTTCATTACATCATAGAAACTATAAATTATAACTATTCCTATTTAATTTATCATTGTTTTCCAATGTATTCCATTTTCCCATTTGTCCTGAAATTTTTCTTATTAATGATTTTTCAATGAAAAGGATAATTCCCCTTAAGATTATGTGAAAATGAAAATTGATTTTATTATGAGATAAAATATTTTTTCAAGGGTTTTATGATGAAAAATTTAATTAATAAAATATTTTCATGATATGGTACTTGGAAATAATAGCTGATGATGTATGATAATGACATTGCTCATGATAATATGTGGTCCTAGTGTAAACCGTCAATGTACAATGTACGGATTTATACTTTTTAGGAGAATAATGAGGGGGATAAACAAGTTTTTTATTGTAATGTAACTAAATGTTATTTCATTATATTGATATAGGTCAAATATTTTTCAACACAAATAAGGAATTTAATTCTCTATGAAACATACAATATTCTTATAAATATTGGTTTTATGAAAATCATTTTATTTCTTAAGGTGGGGAATATTTATGAACATTTTAACATGAATGGTTTTAAAATGTTTTCATTAGTTCCCGCATGCCTTATATTACCTTATGGTTTTTGATTCATAATAACATGTTATAAAAATTTTTCTTTGGGAAAGTGTTTATTTTTATATACTGAAATGCTTAAATTATGTGAGCAATGTTTTATTGGGTAATTTAAACATTTTCACAGGCATTAATTTTTTTAACAGAGTAATGGATTAATATTATTTTTAGGCCCTTAATGAGATATTTGTGATCATCCCATGTTTTTAAATGTTTTATATAGGATATAAGTATGTATATAGACTATAAAATGTTATTTTTTTGCTTTGGGTTCATCTTAAAAGAAAAACAATTGTCTTGAATAAAATAGGGGTGTAAACAAAAAGACCTGCTTTTTTTTGAAATAATATAAAATGTATTGATGTGTCCACTTATTATATAATTTTTCCCTTAAATATCTAACAAAATAATTCTAACCAATCATAGTAATATAAAAATACTAAATCCTTTCTATTGAACTCAAAAATTTAGATTATTAATGTGACATGTCCTTATAGTGGGATGTTTTCCAATGCACATTACTTGTGAAGGTCATGAACATTGTTATCTCCAGTTATCAATAATTCTTAGTGGATATCACAAAATAGAAAGCCATATTATGATTAAAAATTTGTAATAAATTTATATAATTCATTATCAACATAATTTTTAGAAGTTTTTTTCCAGATGATACGTGAAAAAGAAGGAATATGATATCACGAGGATATCCTTCATTATTAAGAACATCCATATGAGAGAGGCCCAATATGTGGATTTCAAGTCGGTATATTGTTTTAGATGAGCTAGGCATGGTCCGTTTTATTCTCTATAGATAATACATCATGGTTTCAATGATATCGTTTGAGGTACGATATAATAATATTCAACCTTATATTTCACATTGAGTTATTATTAAGCTTCACAATATTTTATAACACTAACTTTTTTTCATTCTTTAAGAGTCATGTCAGAGAGGATATGTGTGGCCCTATTGATTACTATTCTAGTTAAAGGATAGTCTAGTTTGAATTATGTTTATTGGGGTTATTAATAGATGATGGGTCAACATAATTCCTTGGGGAATTAATTTTTTTCATTAAATATAACCATATAATGAAGTTCTTTGAATATAAAAATTGATCAATTTTCATGATGTCTACAATTACTTCCAAGGAAGAGTTAAGTTCCTAGATTTGTAATTCCATCATGCGTTGTTTCTTGGATACCGAGAAAATCAAATGGGTGTTTGGTGTGAATATCCATTTCAATATAAGAAGATGAAGTTCCTGTTGTTCAAAGATGATGTTCAGAAAAAATAGTTTATTTGGGTTTTGTGTAATTTATGTATGTTTTTTTTCAAAAAGGTTGTGACCCTACTACCCAAAATGTGATATCATGTTCTAAATTGAGTTATAGCCTTGTGCCTCTAAAATTCCAATGTCCAATTGAAATATGACTAATTATGAGTTATAAGATTTGAGTAATAATATATATGTTTTTTAGAATGACTTTATCTAACCTGGTGTGCAAATCCTGTTATACTCCAATATTTTTGTCCTAAAAGTTATATGATATAATAAGGTTATTCATGGACATCCGATGACTGAAATAGTTGAATAAAATGATCTGTTAACCCCATTAAAATATGGAAATTTTTTTTGGTCAATATAACTCAAATATTATGTTTTTAAAAATGTTTGTACAATTTGGTTATAATAAGATATGGGGAAGGATAATGATATCCCAAAGAAAAATTTTATTTAGTGTTATGGTCGAGTGAATTTTATAGATATTTTTTCAATGGAAAGGGATACCAAAATATTTTCATGAAAATTACTGAATTTTTATTTAATGAGTTCCTGCATGAATTCATGGTAGTCTTATTATGGAACATTCTTATGTATTTGAAGATGGAGGAGGATCTAATTAATGATATAAGGACTATATTTAATTTCCTCGAATACCATTATCTCAATGCAAAGTTGTCTAATTTTTAGTTTTGGGTTTTGATAGGCATTTAATTGAACATTTCATGGCTCGCTAGTTAGTGGACGTAAATCCTAAGAATATTAATACGTCATTTTCTTGAAAGAAAACCAAAAATGTTTTATAGAATTTAAGTTCTTATGTATAATAGGTTACTATTAGGGGTTCATTCCTTATTTCACCCTTATTTTATATCACTTGATTACCTATACTAAGAAGAGATTAGCCTTTGTGTGTACTTATATGTGTTAGGTTATGTTCATCTTGTAGAAGTAGAGGTTTACTACTTAGCATGTTTTTTAGTTTAAAAAACAAGAATTCATGTTTGAATTATTTATGATATTTCATATATTGGATATGGGTTTATTTTGATGCACATGATGGAAATAGTCTTTTATTGGTATATAAAGTTATATTATCAGGAGACTTACTATTCCATTCCTGATCATGGGTTGTTAGTGGTACTGTTTTATCTAAATCTTTAGTTGTATCAAATCATTGTGTAATACTTTATTGTCTTCATAACATATATGATTCTAAGATATATTTTTTCACAAAAATATTTTAATTTTCATTATTTGTGGTGGGAAATTTTCTTTGTGTACTATGTATTAAAAATTATATTACACAATGGAGGATGGAAAGACGGTTTTTCATGTATGATGTAGGAAAGAACATGGAGATTCTATTTGGATATTTAAAGATATACAGTGAGTGATTGATTAAATTTTAGGATGCATCAAAATGTAGAGGGGGCTGGTGATAAATATTTCTAGAACGTCTAAAAATTGTCCCATTATTTATGTAGTAGGGGGAAGAGTCTTGATTTTGATTCTCAAAGGTGGATGTATTTTGAGATAAAATATTCCATGGTGATTATCCTATGTGAGGGTTAGATGATAGTCAACATTAGGTATTGTATTCAAGAAAGTAATTTATTCCATCATTGATAGAAGAGAGGGGTCATCAGGTGTTTCATATCATTACCTTAGTAGTTTATCCATGTACATAACACTTGTATCAAGATATGAAGATTAAATTTTGGTGTCTAGGGATGATGTGATCCATGGTTTAGTTTCTTTCACAATGCCTAGTTCATTAGTTGGTGAATTCAGAGCACTATGTATTCAGATGTTTTTTATAACATTAGATGTTAACAAGTGGTAGTAGGGAAATTTTTGATAGATTTTGTCACATATATTCCAAGAGATCAAGGATGATGTGATAATATTAGGGTTATTATTCATGGGTTGATGAAATTGGGTCATTTCATAGGAGTCAATAATTTTATTGGAGGACATTTTGTGTGAATGAGTTTTCGATTTTGGTAGACCATGGGTGAAGAACCTACCTTTAGTTTAGATTGACTATAATTATTGTTATCAATTTTATAGTGGTATGGATCCATTTGAGGTATTTTTTTATATTCTTAGTATATCATGATTGCGATAGAGTAGGATTAGAGATTTGGCAGTTCTTGGAACTGATATGGTATATAGAATGACCAAGAAGTGGAAAATGGTTTGAGAGAAGATAAATATTTCACATAATTTTTATAATTCATATGAGGATCGAGTTAATATTCCTATAAAGTAATATAATGGATATCATTTTATCTTTATGGATTCCCTTTATCATGGTTAGTGACTATTCAACTGAGTTAGTCATCTTCCATGAAGATTTATCATGCCTGTTAAAGAGTTTTAGAATTTTTAATAGGTGGAATATTTATTTTTCATACCTCCATGGTTGTATAAGATCCATGATGTCTTAAATATGTCATAAAATTTTCCATATATTTTTTATTACCCAAATAACATTTATTAGGGTTGCGGTGATGGGGAGGATGAAATAACTTTCATGGAGTGGCTACATGAGATTCCTGATCATCAAGGAAAGGTGTTATATGAGTGTATCATTCCCAAAGTTTCATTTTTATTGAGTCATGGCGGATAGATCGAGTATACATATAAAATTAAGTCATAGATGTGTGATAAATACAAAAATATTAATATTTTTTTAATGATTTTGAAATTGTGTACTGTATGTTAAATTTATTTAGAACTTTTATTTTAGTGCTATGTTGTGTTCTAATAATGGAATTATTCCATTTATTAGGTATCTCTTAGGGGAGTTAATGTTTCATGGTTAGTATTTTCTTTTTCAGATTTATATTTTTACTCTTTAAGATAATATCCTTTTAGAGGTATTTAATTCTATGACCATGAAATTTTATGACTGATAGTTTCTGTCTTTCATCCATTAGAGGCATTAATAGATTGATAAAGGAAAGATAATAGTCTTGGGTATGTTGTTTCTATTGAAATTATACACTGTGGTATGGAACTATGTATTTTATATTAGAAGTTGTCTTGATGAGATAGTTTTTCTATAGTCTCATGTGTCTATCGATGAAATAATGGGCCACGGAATAGTTTATTTGCAATGGAAATTGGTGTGAGTCATGTGTTTTGGGTTTTTTGATTTTTCATACTGGTAGACTAGTAATATAATTAATATGTGTAGTCATCTTGTGAAGGTTACCAAGTTTATCTTACATAGATAATTACTTAGGTAAATAATTTGTGAGTCCTTTTGATTTTATCACGTGTAATACTTATTTCAACATAAGCGGTAGAATTGTGGCATGATAGTCTTAAAGCATTTTATGTTAATATTACATGTGATTTTATTTAATCTCACAGGATATGTAGTCTATCATTTTTTTACTATTATGGGTTAAAGTCCATAGTGGTTGATTTAGTGGATCCATTTATCTATGGTCTATTTTAGTATGATTATTTACCTTATTCCATCGTTTGGTGGGATTTTTTGGGGTTTTGAGAGAATATGATGAAGACTATACTCTAATCCTTAGGTGTTTGAGTATGACGGAATGATGGTATTGGTTACACCATTGAACATTTTATTAAAGTATGTTTCAATTCAGTTCGACAAAAAAATTTGGGGAGGCAATGCACTGTGTTTCCAATATCAGATATTCACTGTTGTGTGATGGCCCCTATTAAACCAATATTCATTACATTATAGAATGGTTATAACTTCATTCCATATCATCAACTTTTTCCAATTTTATGTATTTTTTTAAACCCTTGTTGACTGGAGGTTCATCATTTTACATCCTTATCCATCCATTTATTTGTATTTTCTCCTGGGATTCACGAGATCAATAGTTAGTGAACTAAGGTGATTCCTCTACCTCATTGTCGCCTTTCTATTCTTAATCATTTTTTTTGAGAAAATGTGAATGTTCTCTAGATTTTGTTTTGTGGAAATTTTCTCATTATTTTGATAGAGGTTTATATATAATTAGATATTAAGGATCTTCCTTTGGTGTTATTGGTTGGGTGTTCATATTAATTTTGTTTTAATGTATAAATTTTTAGGCATTGGTTGTGGTCGTGGAGTTGATGTATCTACTATTTTATTAATTTTATGTCTTGGAATTATCATTATTATTTTTTATTTGGGTGGATGGTATGAATTAACATAGATATCATAATTAACTGGACTAATGAAAGTTCAATGGAAGGGGTGATTCTCGTGTTCTTTATAAAAATTAATAATATTTCTTATTTATTGATGGTGATTTTTGGTATTTTAACTAAGTGATTTATTATAAAATCTATGAAAGAAAATTAATACTGTTATTATTTTTAAAAAATATACTTTTATAACGAATCTATCAATTAAAATATGTAATGGATTGATTGTGTGTAAATCTTGAACTAGTGTGTTGAGGTTTGAACATTAATTTATTCATTTATATAAAATAGTGATTAAGGGGAGAAGAATTGAAAGTATATTTTTTGGACTTGTTTTATATTATATATGGGGGTTCCATGATATAATTAGAGGTTATTTGGTTTGTAATTTTTATTTATTAAAAGGATGTGGTGTGGTTGTTGTTGTCGTAGTAATGAACTGGGTGATGTGTGGTAATGGAAGAGGTAACATGACTGGTTGTGTGGAAAACAAAGTCATTTATTAGGATATTATGGTGGGTTTTTTGAAGTATTATGTAAATATTTCAATGGTGAAGGTTTTTATTATCATGGGGTTGAGTTGTAGTTTCCTTCTGGCATAAAACATGGATTCAATTATGGAGAATGGAAATGGGTTGGTGGATAAAATTGATATCTGGTGGTCTTAAAATGATAAATGATAATGGTTGTAATAGATGTGTTTAATAATGGAAAAAATAGACTAATATGAATAATGGATAAAATATTTTTTTATGTGAGGGTTGGATTACAGAATGGTCTTTAAATAAATATGGTTAAATGAATGATCTAAGGAATGTAATGAGGCTAGAAAATGGTAATTTTGGAAAATTGTAATGATTATATGATTAAATGTAATGTTAGTTATTCTTATAGATGAATTTATTATAGAGTTTCATATAGTTTATAGTGTAATGAATGTAGTGTTTGTTGGTAGGTGGTATTAATGAGGTGATGGCCATTGAGGATGATTGTTGTCTTGGCTTAGTATTAACCCTTATGTTGGGATTATGTGTTAATATGATAACCATTATATTTTCTTGTTATTTTTTATGACCTATCAATCAAGTCAGATTACCTTAATAACCCCAATATGGTTATTTATTCCTAGTGTTTTCCTAACATCTAGTTTTTAAGGGAATAAATTATTAAACTCTCCTTATTCTAATATCACAGAGTAGACATTTTTTGACCTATGACGGCCTGAGGACATCATTATATATATAATTTATAAGATATATATGTTATAATATGTATATATTTATTAACATGGTTCTGAATTTTAAAATTTGATTCATGGTGGGTGTAATTCTTTGTTGGAGGAGGGAATGGGGTTAATTCCCGTCATGTTCTTGATACCCCATTATGATGAGGATTTGGTATGTGGTGGTGATGGAGTGATGTGGTATGTGGATGTGGATATGTGGTTATGAATGTGTTCTAGTATTACGATATGTAGAAATGTGGCTCTGGAGAGGATTCTAACAAATGATTTATACCATTGTTGTGTGAGTATGACCAGATCAGTGGGGAAGTAGATGTGGGGTACCTTTTGGGAATACATTATTTTAATTTTATATTATTATACATGGATATGATATTGTGTGAGCGAGCCTCATGGAGGATGGGTGATAGTCGACATGGTGTCAGAGTGTGTTAGTTCGATTGTTTATTGACTTAGGTATTAATATAAATTTCCCACATTTTCACAAGAGTTTTTGGGGAGGATCCTTGAATTACAGTTATATTATCACCTGAATAGATAATATCTTTTTAACATTTCTACAAGGGTGTTAGTGACCAAGGTAGACATTACTAGATCAATGCTTAGAGTTGTTTTTGGTGTCCCTTTTCTTGGAATTTCCTTTTGGTATTTTATTTTAGAGACCTTGTTTATATATTAAATGTAAAATCATTGTGGATTGGATTTTATTATATATTTTATTTAGTTTATTGGTAATTTTGAATTTTTTTTCTAAGATTGGGGATGAAAATACCTCTTATTTGAATTCATTATATAGTTAGTGCTAGTCTCCAACTAGTAACTTTTTTGAGGTGGACTTTGGGGTTCACAATCATCATTGAAGATAGAACAGGAGGGGTCAACCATGGATAGAGGTTATAAAAATACTCAAATACTCCATATAATTTTCATCCATTACTTGTATTTGCAGTTTTTATCTGAAGAGGATTCCCCAAATCATTCAAAACTAAGAAGGACAATAATAGAAGATGTGTTTCTATATTAGTTTGTAATAACTTCCTATCCTTATTTTAATTTAATATTATTCCACTATATATTATTAATTCAGATTTATCACTCTAAAATCAACTAAATTTCATCAATATTTATCTATAATAATTATTTTATAACAAAATTTCATAATTTATACACTCATCTAATCATTATAACATGAACCGAGTTTGTTAGGTTTTACTACGCCAACATTAACAATGATACAATATTTTCCTTATTTATGACTATGAAAACTTATATTTCCGATAATATGTTTTTCTATTTATAAATTTTTTGGTGATTAATTTTTAATGATATTATATAAATTTTTGTTTAATATTATGATAACACCTAACATTTTTTAAAATTTAATAAACATTCAAGTTATCGATTTTAAATTAGTGAACCATACCATAAAAAAATAAGAAATGAAAATGGATCCTGATAAATATACATGTAATTATTACCCTTTTAGTTTTTTTTCTCAAGATCATGTAATTTCGACTAATACTCCAATAGTAAAACAAAAAAGGAATAATTAGAACCACTAAATAACTGATGATCAAAACATAATAATAATGAATAATTACAATGTAATAAATCAATATAAAAGACTATTATAAATGGTAATAATCCTGAATAACCTTATATAATAAAATTTTAATTATTTTAAGCTGAATATTTTCTGGGTAAGAGCCTCTTCGAGGAATTATGGTGAAATTGTAAGGGGTTTTCCATTGATATGTCATCTAATTTGAAATCCACTATAGAAAAACATTATTTGAATTATTTCTATATATTTTAATTAAAAATATCATATTGTAGCTCTTTTTTAAATTTATTAAAAATTTTTGTACAAATATATCAATATCTTAGTTTATTTTTTTATTCCTATCAAATGATATTTGTATGTGTTTTCAACACAAATTTCCTTTTTAAGAAATGTTGTTATTTTGAACTTATTCTTCATTATATAATGAATATACCACCCCATTGAAAATTTTATCAGTATTTATATATTACTCATGTTATTTATAATATCATTTCATTATATTTCATTTATTGCCTTTTGATTTATAAAATTCCAAAATTGTAACGATTTTCTTGACCCAATGACTATTTCATTGAGTCGTACATTTCCCCCATTAGTTATATTATTCTATGTTGTATATATCCTTTCCATTATATATATCATATTTTGAATTTCTTTTAACTCTTTAAAATTTATATACTTGTATCAAAATATTTTTCTTTGTTTTAGTTATCCCTTCAATAAAATGCCACATTATTATGAATCACATCCATCGTCATTATCAGTAATTTTCCTTTCTTGGAACAAAAAAATTTCCTTTATTATTTTGATATTTAAATAATTTATATAAGGAAAGAGATCATCCTTAACACTTAAAAATTTTCTACCCATCCTTTTTAAATACATCCCACCTATTTTTTAAAATAAATTATTTTTATTAAGAATATTAAAACGACATGACTTTTTGATATCATATAAATATTTAATTGATATTATTCTCAATTTTAAGATATTTTTGAAAAAGTTCATGAGTTGTATTTTCTCTTTATGATAAATTATTCCACTCGTTAACAACTCTTTTGATTTATCATTTTTAGTGAAATATTACCCTTATTATTGTATATCTTTTAATCACTATTTTTTTTTTGAAAAGAATTCCTTCACTCGAATAATATCCATGTAGTTTTTATTTTTTTACCTGGTAAACTAAATACTTTTTTATAATTAAACATAATGAATCTAGTTGCCTAGTTCTATGCCTTCAGTTTCAAAATTCAATATTAAATCCTTTAATGGATACAAGTTAATAGATCAGAATAAAATCACAATAACCAAAAAATATTATTTTTTTAGTTATAATAAAATTTTGAAAAATATTTAATCTTGAATAAAAAAAATAAATTAATTAGAATATTAATTCATTAAAAATTAAATGGAAATTATTTATATTTAATATATTAGGTTTTATATAATCTTAACTCTTCTGATGGAAATAAAAGAGTAATATATAGTTAATGTATTCTATAGTCTATACCAGTTATGTGTAGTATAATAACACATTAACTAAAAAAGAATATTTAAAATAGTTTTTAGAATATATTTTTTTCATAAAATTCATATAACAACATATTTTATCACTTCACTAGCTAATATAAAAAAACCATTTTTTTATTATTCAATTAATAATTTTATTTATTAATTTAATTAATTCATTTTTTAGTGTTCCACTTCTACACTTAGGTAAATATATTCACCTAAGTTATGTTTTATATAGTAGAATATATTTGTTCTGAATTTAATGTACATTAACTTGGCATTCTAAAATTGATCTCGAATATTTGTAGATAATATTCATTTCTTATATATATCATACATAGTCAAATTTATATATTTCTGATATTTATATTATATTTAATTTTATATTTTATTTGGTAGAATTAATTTAATATTGTTATTAGTGTACATGAAAAAAATTATATTAATGATTTTATTTTTTAATAAATTATATATATTTATTCAAAAATGTTTCATTATATATTGTTTATAGAAGCTTATGATTCTTTGAGTATTTTTCACTATATAATTAAAAGTTTTTTCACGATTACTATTATGATTGTAAATTATAATTTTCTTTCGTAATGTTGAACCAAGAACAACTTTATGACAATAAAATGATTTTGGTGATTTTGGTGCCTGAGACCACTAAAGATCATGTTGAAAATTTTGTTTTTTGAATGGCATGTAGTTTTTAGTTAGTTTCTTAAAATTTTGATTTAATTGGGTTAATGGAGGTAAATATTTTCTAAAATAGGCCCCTTGATATATTATTAGGGGATCATGGGAGTTTTTTAAATGAAATAAAAATATTAGACTCTCAATCTTGCTAATGAGTAAATATGTAATTTCATACTTAAAAAATTAGATTGAGGTACGAATTTGTTAACATAAACTACTATGATTATTATTTATTTGAGAAAAAGTTCATTGTTAATATGACATGATATAAATTTTTGTACCAAGGTTAACTTTATAATAATATATGTTATATAAAATAACCGACACTAAATTTAATGTACATATTCATATTTTAAAGGCTTAACATAACTAGAGTATCCCATTTATATTCATTAACTAGTGAATATAATCAAATGTAACCACTAATATAGGAGGTAAATATTATCAATTATCATTCATTACTCGATGTAAATAGTATTTTTCTATTTATCCTGATCACATTTTTTCTAATTTCTTGGAATACATCATTTTTTTCATTTAAATAAATTTTAATGTTTAGTGATCTATTCCATATGTTATATATATATATATTAAAATAATCATCTTTATGAGATTAATATATATAAATAATTACATTAAAGATCCTAATTATGTGTTTTTGATTATAGAAACATTCTTCTTTCAATAAATTTTTTCATATTTTATTTTCCAATTTATTTAAACTTTCATTCTTCATGAATAAAGTCATATAATACATAAAAAATGAACATCTCAAAAAGATATCACCTTAATTGAATGGGTTTCCTAAATTGAAATTATGAGTCCCCATATATTAATGTTTAATGTTTATAAATGTATTATTTTTTTTATGTAATATTCTTTAATTCCCTTGAGAATTTGGTTATTACACAAAAAATAAAAAAATATTGGGTTGATATGATTACATATATATATTTTTTAATTATTTTGAAATAGTTAAATTATGATTAGTAAATTAAATTAAATAAATAAACTAATACAAAAAACCTTATGTGGGGATGTGTCTTAAATGGTAGCCACATGGGGGTTCTATTTAACAAAAATATATTTCAATATGAAAATATTAGAAAGACTTATATATATATATATATATGTTTTTATGTTTGTATTTATGTTTATATATATAATAGAGAAAGAAATCATAATTTTGTGTTTATAACTATTTTAGATAAATTAATTGTCTTTATCACTCATTTTTATACAAATATTACAAAAATATTGATTTCAAACTATTTGTGATAGTTTAAAGAAGATTTTTGGTGTTCTAAATGTTTACACATCGAAATTAATATTGAATTTGTGAGAAAAATAAAAAGAGTATTATTATATCCATCATCCAGAGGAGAACACAATTATATCTTATATTGAATCATTTAGTGCTCTTAATATCTCAAATACTCTAAAATAAAATTTTATATGTGAACATGCGATAATGTTATTTAAAAACAACTATGACATGACTATACATAATAGTGACCTATTTGGAGAGTTAGTTGGGCCAAGTGAACCACCCACATCCCACCTCATAAATGTCATGGGATAGTAAATAACACCTATATGGAATCTCATACATGAGTTCCCTTATCATAATGTTAATCTTTAAATTATATCCATATCCAATACATAAAATAAAAAAAACAATTGAAAAAAATATTACCCTTTTATTATAGTATAAAGGCCATGCATGAAATAATAAAAATGTAGAGAAATATCACATAGATAAACTCCAATGAGAATAAGATATATAGAAATTATACCTCAAAATAAAATAGTCCCCAAATAATGTAATTTAACACATCATAGGAACAATCCCATGTATGTAATCTAACACAGACATTCAACACCAAATATCCCTAAGCTCTAGAACAACTAACTCTATGTAAACTAATGCCACCTTCAAATTGTACATTTTCTACATAGAACCAATACAAGTGGTAATGAATCCACATGTATTGGAAAATATAATAAATTAAAGTTGGATTTTCTTTAAATAAAATATTGAATAAATAACAAGTCAACTCAAATATAAAGATAACTGATAACTCAGGAAAAAATATTCCATAATAATTGGTATATCCATCATCGAAAAAACATCACATGTAAGAAACCTACATTTAAACTATATCTCCAGGTAAAATAAAAATTCTATGATATTATAGGAAATAAAATTGTCTAAACTGTCTAAACTACCCAACATAAAAACATAACACCACTACTAAATCAATAATAGGGAACTATGCCTTATTATGGGAAAATGAATATCATTTGATAGAGAAACTGAACCCAAGGATGATGAAAAATATTGATCATGTGGGGGAGTACCATAACTGCATCCTTTAAACAGGGTATCATACACTAAAATAAGGTTTCCTATATGGGATTACCTAAACACCATATTCCATTTAGGGGACTGTTCCATGAATAACCAGTTTCACTATGAGAGTACATAAGCGCTATATATATTTAGGGGTACTGTACCCAAATAATAATGTTCCAACAAGGGGTATCTAAGCCTAATATCTATAATATATGATCTTTCCCTTATTTTAACTCTCTCTCTCTCATGGTGTTTACACTCACCTATATTTCTATCTTTAAATTTTTTTGTGAGTTGATATGTCTACATGGAATAATTTAATTTAATGGAATCTTAAATGTCTTTTGAAGCCATCATAAAAACAAGAAAATCTGTCTCTTCATTTTTCATGTGCTTAGAAAAAAATTATATGATCCATAAATAGAAGATAAATGATGTGGAGCTATAGATGGACGAAGTTGTTAATGTGTTGAAAACACCAACTAGCTGGTGATGGGAACTAAATACCAACTTCCACAGTGCCATAAGTATATCTTGTACAAATCTAAAATAGGACAATGAATGAAGGAGAAACAGCCAGATACTATCTTATCTAGTGAGTAATATTTTTGTTTGAATGCCACTATCCATCCACTATCCAGTAGCTACACACCGGTTGTGATTTTTTAGATTTCTGATGTTATAGGAAGACTTTTTTCTACCTAGTGATGGTTATCATGTATTCTATGGAATAAAAGAAACAATTTTATGAATGTATTTATTCAAGTCAAAAAGATCATAATTTCATTATTTCATGGATTCATGACCCCCTAATATTTTTGAACATTCCTAAAACATTTTGATCTTATAAATAGAATCCCTTAGAATATTGAAAGAATAACATGTATTTACTAACATGCCCTTGATCCAAATTGATTAAAATGTTCTATAATTTTATTTCCTCTCAAATATCGTTCTTTATGTTCTCTTTTTTTCAAATGATTTCAACCTTCCTCTTGAATCTCTCATCTCGTAGTGTGTTCATCAATCTATGATATTTCTGAGGGACTTTCCAATAGGTTCACCTATAGAAAACCTATCCCACCTCATCCACCATTCTCCAATGGTTATCACCTCACAAATTTGAGGGATTAGTTCCTTCGATATCATAAGCTTTTATGAGGGTGTTAAAAACCCATAATTGTAATAGAAAAGATTGTTGAACACCACAATGATCAATGTTTTATTAAAAATATATACATTTGAAGTTGAAGGGTAGAGACATACGTGCCCAAGTTGATATTTATCCGAAATTATTTTTAATTTTTCCTAGATTTTTTTTCTGGCATCATTAAACATTTATTTTCATACTTTCATAAATTTGGATTGATAATTTACATTCTTAAATTGATTTTATAATATCTTGGTAAAATCATATCTAATTTATAAACTATCCCTCAATCCGTTTCTAGAATTATTATAAATTAATCATTTTAATTTCAAATTTAACATTTACAATCACTATAACCTTTAAAACGATAATTTACCCTGGATCATTCAAATATCTTCAACCACCAATTTTTATAAAATTATTTCTTAGTTTTTATAATTTTTTTACGAAAAGATTCTTTCACATTTTCTTTTCAAATTAAAACTCTTTTCAAAGATATATTTTATTACGAAATATAATTACAATATAAATTACACAATTTTTGGTGGAATTTATTAAAAATATTGGAGGAATAAAATTTAAACATTATTTGGATGTATAAGTTTTCCCTTTTGGATAAGAGTAATGCCAGAGTATGTTACCACTAAAAAATATGACAGGAAATTTACTCTCATAAAAATTAAGAATATTTAATTAAATAAATAATATATGATTTTCATTCACCGTGGTCTTGATCATAAATTTTATATTCATGCTTCCATATGAAAAACTTCTTATAAAATTTATATTTTATTATATCTTACACAAGAAACAACAAATAATATTTAGGATACAAGTTTAGATAATCTCTATCAAGATTTTGGAAGTTTCTCCATGTATAATGATGAGTCCATTACATTCATTTTTACTATATTTATTGACATATAAAATGGAAGAAATTACCTAAGTGATGACTTGTCTTAAAAAAATGGTTATATTGAAAATCATTTTAGTTTAACCAAGATTATGGGTTTCTATATTAATGTTAATTTATGAATTCAAAGACATGAATGAAAATAGTGGTTGAAGAATATATATTATCCCTTGATAAATATATAATCATTATAAAATGAAAAATGGAAAAGGATTCTAATAAATTCAAATAATTCATGAAAATAATTTCATTCAAAACTACTAATGATGAATAATTTTTATGTGTGGATCTTGTACATTATCTTCTAAAAAAACCATGCCCAGCTTATTCAAAAATAATAACATCCAAAAGTGTTTGAGAAATTCAAATCTATTGGTTGAATGAGATTTCACATAATTTGAATATCGAAAAGAAAAGTTATTTCATATAGATATTCTAATTATATATGAATAATCTCAATGAAAATAAACAAGGTAAAAATGTTTTAAAAGGTCACAATGTCGAGTGCAAGTGAATTCCCCATGAATTTATCTTCCTCATACTATTGATGTAACTAAAGCCCTAAATTACATATATAACATGTTAATGAATATAAAGAGGTTATTACCCTTCTTCCTATTTTCTCCTCCTCAAATTCTCCTCTTAATTCATCTACTCTCTCTTATTTTCCTTGTTCATCTTTGGAATTAATTATAAAGTCCCAAAATATTCTTGAAGTCTACATGATTTTTTTTAAAAAAATTATTCTTTATAAGAACAAATATATAGTTAATATAATAAACTAGTTCCGTAAAAATAAAACATAAAAAAATAAAAATATCTTCTCCAAAAATTAATAAATGAGATAATCATGATCATAAAAAATAATTAAAAGGTTGAGAAACTCGAAATCAATATTAAAGACCATAATATTTTACTTTTTTAATTCACCCATAATGAAATAAATTTATGTAATATTTTGGAGTATTGATAAAATGTAAATTAAAAAGTAATCATTAGTTTGTAAAATCATGGAATAACCTCTATGAATCAAATGAAAACTAATTTTATTAATCATTTGTGAAAAACAATAATTTATTTAAAAAAAATAAACCATTTAATAAATGATTGTTATTGAATAAATGCAAGATATGGGATACCAAATAAAACCCCTATTGCTTAATGTTTTCTCATAAGAATTGATACTTTTCAAAAATGGACATTGAATACTTTATTTTATAACATATAAAGAACAAATTTTATGTCTGTAACAAAAAATTAAATAATTTTATTTTTATGAAAACAATCTTCTGAGAAAACCTGATGATTAATTGTGGTTCCTTGATAGTTATTTCTTGAGACAAATGTGTGGTGATCCCTCTAATTTAATTCAAACTAATAACCTAGAATAATGTAACATCTCATTTTTCGATAATATTGTGTGGAAAATTGTTAGGATATGACCTACCAGGGCCCGCCTAGCTAGTGGTATGCCAAGAAAGACAACCAAAGCCTCCATACAGTATCATAAAAGTTTGTTACAAGTTTTTAGTAGGATATTATAGAACATAAAGCCTCATCCTATTTAAATATATACACAAACACAAACAACAAAATGAAATTGTGCAGATATATTATAAAATGTTGAACATCTGTTGTGTAAACCATGCATGAAACAATCTTTTGGAAAGCTTCAAATTACAAAACCATAGTAAAATATTATAATTGGGAATGATACTTGAAAAACTAGAAATGGGGTCCCATGATAAAAACAACTAGGAAAATGGACATTGAAGGTAGGCTAACTCAGAATATCCATGGATGATCACAAAATAATGTCATCCATTCCAGTTTAAACTATCCTCCACCAAATCATGCGGAACCAAGGTCAACACTATTTTTTTTATGACATTCATAGGACACAAAACACCTGGGTGAATCCCATGTAGGGGTGACAGTGTATGTATATATATATTGCGATTCTTGGAAAACAAATAAGAGGGTAGTAGAATTATATAATAGTTATCTCAACACATAAGAAATAAGGAAATAAAAACACAACATATATGATCACAAAGATCCCCTAGTGACAGATAAAGGGGATATCCATATCTAAGTACAATATAATAATGATGAGTAAAACTAATTATATGAAGGTATATATATGAATCCTAATTATATGTTAAACCTCATATGAATATGAGTAGAGAGGAATTCTTCTCACAACTACTCTCCACAGCTGATGGAGCACTAACTCCTATAAAGAACACTCTGATTGCCCAAGTGGAATCATGGGGGATTAAAACTACATATATATAGGGCCCAAAAAATAGTATTATATGGGGGATTACAAACTCTACCAATGTAAAGAGTCTGGGGGAAATATTCCTTAGTCCCAAAGGTAAGTACATACCCTAACATCTTTCTGATGATACCACCTGATAACTTCTGTCTATCAAGCATCATTAAAAATAAGATTCATTCCCTTAACACGTCATAAAATATCTCTAATATCAAAATGAAGTCCACCGTCGCATTCTACATGAAACAGTTATAAATATATGATACTCATGGTCCCACATATGAGTTGTGAAGAAAGAGATACAAAAGTTGGAAATTCCTGACGAATGTACATGATATGTACTTAGGGTTACATGTTGTTTGACCTTGACTAAAAGCATATAAACCTCAACACCTACAAATGTATTGGATGACCATGTGGGATTACACACTATGTATATAGGATATATGATGTTTATTGCATATCTAGTTGTATTCATGTGTCTTATGGACCATGTTTGTGTACCATGGTCCATTCTCATGTATGGTGGAAATTATTCTATGTGAATTTAAAACCATATTCCCATAGGGTACACACTAAGCAAAAAACACTGTGTTATATGGAATATAAGTTTTATACATGGTGTCTGATATTTATCTTCTCCCCAAACCCCTTCTACTATATCCATAAAAATAGATTCCATGTGTTTCTGGATTACACAACATGTATGTTGGGTTTTTTTAGAAGGTCAAGAATCCTTCGCATTTATAACCATCAGTTCCACCACTAACATTTACAACTTGATTCACATTGGCTGAACCTGATCTATGGTTTATCACACATGATCCATTAT
The DNA here is from genome assembly GCA_963277665.1 of Viscum album. Taxonomy (NCBI): domain Eukaryota; kingdom Viridiplantae; phylum Streptophyta; class Magnoliopsida; order Santalales; family Viscaceae; genus Viscum; species Viscum album. Next base: position 507,177,796 of record OY728141.1, on the reverse strand, counting down.
TGTGGGCCAGATTCTGACTCCCAAACCATGTGTGGTGCATCCCATCGCACCACACCTCTTATGTGGATGAAGAAATGATATTAAGACATTAATACATGAAATAAACACCCAAAAACTACATAGCACCATGATCTATCCACAATAAATGTATACTTACAATGTTCATGCATCACCTAAGAATCTGGGGATTCAATCATGCCATAATTTGACCTGAAAACTTTGACCCATGAACCCATGTTCCAACAGTGAATTAAAAAATGAAGAGTGGGGGATATTCCAACTAACTATGTGATACCAACAATGTATGATATGATCCCTAATAAATAATTTGATATGGGTAAATATCAGGGTTGAGAATAATATTTTGAAAAAGGATAAAAATTAATTTTAATAACACCAAAATATATGGGCTCATAAGAAATATGTGATTGAAAAATATAAGAAAATAAAATATATGATTTTGAAAAAAATGAAATAGTGTGTGAATCCATGAAATATTATTCCCCACCATGATTATTGATCAAAAGGTTGTGAAGAAATCGCATGATATTAATTAATAATATGGTCTCTCTATATTTTTCATATGTCTCATTATTCCCCTTATTAGTTCATTTAAAATCCATGATCATGGACATCCAATGAATAAAGAAGAACAGATCCCTCTCTAAGATTTTCCTGGGTAATGAACACAATCCTTCGTATTTTAAATGAAAATATATTGTTTGGAGATGTAATGGTTTTTGGCTATTAAATAAATAAATAAATAAATAAAATTAGTTAACTCACTTAGTGAACCTTCCAATGAATTCCTCAACTGAACGTCTTTCATTATCCAACATTATATTGAACCTAGGATGAAACCCATGTTATAGACTCAATATTGGTATTGTATTTTCCATCCAAAATCCAAGAAATTGGAAAAAAATTGAAAAAAAATATTCGCAAACGTACATCAAAATATATTTTAATATTTTAATATATTAATTATAGGGTCATATAACACCTAAACGTCGCACCATCTATGAGAATGAATCCACAAATATATATATATAGAAATATTCAATGGACTAAATCTAAAAAACTGGATTAATAAAATTCTACCACAAGTAAGGAGTTTCACCTAAAAATCATATTCTACCTAGGCAGGTGTTGAGCCTTAGTCTTACTCCCAGTCACTGAAGAGATATCTTGTATTCTCTTATACTACTAAAGTAATCAAAAACATGTTTGGTCATCCCACACATGATCCTATCCTATATGTCCTCTATTTCCATCATGTAATCCATGAAGGCATAACCATCATATATGTCTTACTCTCCCTAACCAACAACATGCATAAGCTCATGCAAGTATCGTACCAGTTTCAATATGCAGTAGAAGTCAAGATCTAATTCCAATTGAGATGGTATGGCTAAGAGGCATGCAACCTCACCAACCCATTGAAGGATCTAAAATGGGTTGATGAACCCCAAGAATATCTTGCTTCCTCGACCAAGCCTCTAGAATTATCATCATAGGGGGACCATGAGTAAAATAGGGTCTCCCTATTCGAACATGAAAGGCCAACACCATTGATTTTTGTAATAATTGGATCATCTCTGAGATTCCCTCATAAACTCATGGATAACCACAACCGTATAATTCATTATGTAAACCATCTCTTTCCCAACTAGATATGACTCACCTATATCAGTCCGCGTTATAGAAAAAAAACATGGTCACCCAAAAATGGAATCGAAAGGATTTATACTAATATTAGAGTGATAAATTTTTTGGTAATTGAACTCCACCAATTGAAAGTGACCCTATGAGATCTGGCCAAAGTCCAACACACATTATCCTAGGTTATCCTCTCACACTTGGATATTCTGCTTAGTATACCATTAATTCATGGGGTGGAATCATATACTCATCCCAATGTATTTTCCAAAATCATTGTAAAGACCTCTCCATAGCTGCGATGTTAACGAATAATCAAACACGGAGATGATCTTTGTGGGAACCCCATGAAGTATGATGAACCCACACACTAACAACCACCTCAAACACTCAACTGATCCCATTTCCATGATGGAAAAAAATGTGTACCAATATTGTGAGTTAGATAATAATCACCCTAATAGAACCAGGGGCCCTCTCCATCAGTGGAAGACTCATCAAAAAATCTAGTGATATTTCATCCCAATTCCATAATGGGATATTAAGAGGTTAATTGAAACCATTTAAAACCATATTTTCAATTTTTTAACAAGTGATAACCCGAGAGACAAACTCATAAGCGATCCTCTTATTTCCAACCCACTAAATTTAATATTCATGTAATTTATACACATTTACTACAAAAATATATACAAGTTATGGTGATGTTTGAAACTCCCTCAAAACCTCCTCAAGAAATGCGACCTAAACAACCATACTTCCCTCGAAAACGAGGATTTTCTACCCTCCTCTAGAAAATACACATGGCACATCTATAGAGGGTATCTAGTCACGTAGAACCACACAGTCTATGTGTCTTAATTGAGCCTCTCTCTCATGCTAGAAAATATTTGGAGTCATCACCATCAACTGAAGAAAAACTACACCCCTCTAATCCACTATGTTTAGCTATAATGAAGAAAAATTATTAAACAAATTCTCCACCAAGAGAAAATTAGAATTCATATAATGGGAATCTACCACCACATTTCCCTTTCGCATATTATAGTATATCATGATGTCATAGTTGAACCAGAACTCAAACATATGCCATTGTCTCTTTTCAAGATCTCTCTATGTGATGTTGTATATGAATCTATTGTGGAATAATTAAATAAAAAAATTCTCACCCAAATGGTATTTTCTCCATATGCTTATTGGGAATACTACAACTTATTACTCCATGTATTGAGTTATGTAGTTATGCCCATGGTTTATCAACTATGTACACTAATAATTGATTACTACATTCCTCTACACCAGCATGAAATCAATCTAAACTCCAGAGGAAAAGTAAAACACCTTAGACTCAATACCCAACTCCGGTAGCATAAAAACTATGGGAATTGATCAACCTTAGCCTCAAATCATCAAAGGATATCTGAAACTTATAGTCAAAGTAAATAACTAGCCTTTCTATATCAAGGATTTTAAGGGGAATACTACCTTGAAAAACTATAACTGAAACCCTCTATAGTACTATGATAAACAAGAAAAATATACACCATGTCCACAGTATTAGGTAGTTCAAAGAATGTACTACTTTAATATTCACTAGATCCATAGCTAAACCAACCTCAATGATTACATTCCCTAAAAATTGAACCTACCAGATCAAAGACTTATACTTCCGGAGCACAGAATAATGTTGGAGCTCCCAAAAAAAGTCCACTACCATCCTCAAATGATCTTCATACACCTTAACAAACATAGAGTAAATGAGTCTTTCACTGATGAAGACTAATATGAATATCTCCAAGTATGGTTAAAATAAATGGTTCATAAGATCAATGACCATAGTGGGAGGCTTCATAACACCACAGATTATCTCTTTGAACTCATAGTGTTTTACTGAAATAAGATTTCCATATTCAAAGCATCATTTTCATAAACCCTAAACTAATTATTTATGGACCTGCGATTGATCCATGACCACCAAAACACACCTCTAAATAATTTTAAGAGGTCAAAATTCATTGGTAAGGGGTTCTATTATTTATCAATAACTTTTTTAGTAGATGGTTGTCAACACAAATCCTTAAACTCCAGCCTACCTTTTTTAGAGATAAAACTAGATCTACCCAGTGGGACACACTGGGTATGATAAAACCATTATCTAGAAGGTCCTCTAACTACACCCTCATCTCTAAGATCATCATTGTGGGCATCCGATATTCCATGAAGAATATCAACGTAGTCTTGAGGTGAAAATCAAAACAGAGGTCTGTCTCCAGCCTTAGATAGAGTTCCATGATGTCTTCATGAATGAATACCATATAGTCCCCCACAAACACTAGACGATATATTCTTAATTATCAACTACACCCAGGGTTAAACTAAACAACTGATGGGTGTTGTTTTGAATCTTCCTGCTAACAAGCCCTACACACCCAACCATAATATCCCTCTCAACAATATTGTAGAATCTCATCTCATACAAATAAAGGAATTTAAATATCCGAAAACAATAATCTCTCTGGGAATGAAAAGTGGAAGACTAGTCCACACCCAACATGATATCCTAATGTATCATTATGATGACCTAGAGGTCCCACAAGTAACTCCATCCACTATATTTTAACAGATACTATTGGATGATGTGTGCTGTAGAGGAATAAAACCCAATAGGAATAACTAGCCATAAATACTATGCTTTGGTATCCATGAAAATTTATTCCTCTCATAAAAGGGATAGGGAGATGATGTAATGACTCACAACTATGTCTATATGTACTGGGGAAAGAGTATAACATTCATAGTCTAGACCTAAAATCATCTCTTGAGAAGCCGGTTCATATCCCTCCGAAGCCTTCAGCTTCCTGTACCATCAACCATTAGACCCCCAAGCCTGGCATGGGGAACCTAGTAGTGGTGATGGAATTAGGTCATAGCATCACCATCTAGATGCAACTCATTCATATAGAGCTCATCCCACTCATCTGTCAAAACCAACTCCCTATGGGACACACTCTCCATGCATAGGAGAACCATGATATTAATAATGCTTCCTCTTCCATGGTGTTCTATCCACTACCTTCCTATCCAGTTTAGCACATCAGTACATGTAATCATAAACCATTTGACCTCACCTATCACATGCATAGCATCACCTGTCACCTAGATGACTAAATCTATTGTGTGAAAAAATAAATATATAACAATTTGTATAGATCTGGGATTGGATATGAATCATACTTGGAGAACCTAACATTTATCATATTATAGATATTGTAAATGACTAAATCATACTATAACCATTTTTGGATCCAGCCAACCAACATCCATCTGCTAAAAGGCTCCTTGTAACGAGACCCAACTCTAGTACTCCAATCAAAGTAAGAATGACCAAGGTGACCCACTAGCAAGGATATCTCTATTATGTCCTTTCCAATGTTCCACGCAAAGAAGAAACCATATGATACCATATTGATAGAGAAACACACGAGGTTAGTAAACCTTGCAGTATTCTATGAAACTATCATTACACCCTACTACAGCTTGAGAAGCTCCAAAATCTACATGGGGAACAATCATGATGGGTAATATTCATAAATTAATATCTTTGAGAAGTATTAAAATGAAACTATTATATCATAATTAGTCACCATGGTAAGGGTTCACCAACTCCTTAAAACTCCATGAATAATGATGGCTTCCAGAAAAAAAACTATATGATCAGTTATAATCAAAATAGTCTAATTAATCAGATCACATACTCAAGAAAATCCAATTATTCCAAACGGGCAAGATCGCCGTGAAACATCACCAGTATCTGTCACTAAAAAAACATAATTCACTAATCATATATGAATCATCACCTTTATCTATTGGAGTTATCAACAATCCCACACATAGTTGAGCCTCCCGGAGGATGATTGGGGGGACATATCAAGAGAAGGTCCTGGAACTATGGCCTCATCACTCAACAATTTATCATTAAAATACTATATCATCATCCAGGATTTTAATTTTCATTGTTGAATCCAATAATTTATCAAGTTATACCATTTTTAGATGAAAATATTTGTGGCGTTTAATAAATAAGGACATGAAATTAACAATACCCAATCCTATATAATGTATGTACTAATTTTTCACTATAACTAATATCTCATTATTATGATTCCACAAATATGTATCCATGGTTCCTGAAAAATGATTCACCAAACACCACACTAACATGTGGTTCTCTAACCTACAATCCACTATTAGAACTCCCCTATCATATTCCTATATGTTCCTATAAAAAGAACTCCTATCAAGGTTAACATCCTAACATGAACTTGGGGGAAATACCTCCTTCGATAGCATTATGTCCTGACTCGACCCACAAGGACCTTCCAAGTCGTGACTAATCCAAGTGAGATTATCTAATCCCATATCAAATATTCTAGGTGTTGGAGAAATGTTTTTAGTAGGAATGGAGAAATTGGGAGGCCTTATCATACATATCAATATATTTACACAAAAACTCCATCAATAGTGATGAAATATAATAAAAATAATGATGATATCTATTATAAACCATTCATTCAAAAACATTTATGAAACCATCACATTACAATAGTGTAGTACAAAATTATAATGTGGTGAAATACTATCCAAAAATTAAATGAGGTCCCATTATCACACCAATTGGGAAATGCGAGACTAAAGAGATATTAACTCATAATATCCATTGATGACAGCCAAACATGGTCATCTCTACTTGGTATAACTATACTACTCCGAATCCCACTCCACCATAGTCCCCACCATTCATTATATCATCTACATAAGATAAAACAAGTATAGTCAAAGCCACCATATGAGTGAGTATATATATACCTATTATGAGCACATGAAAACAAAGAAGGGTGATATAGAACGATAGAAAACTAATCTCAACCCATAAGCAATATGGAAATGAAAACCCAACATATATGTTCATAAATATACCCATGTGTGAGAGAGGTAAGGAAATTCCATATCAATAACTAAGCTAAGAATTATGGGTCATGAAGTAACTCCAAAGGTCCATATTTAATGCCCAAAACCATGCACAAGGACACATGAATCTGAGTAGAGGGGACTACTCCTTAAAACTGGGACCTACAACTAATGGTGGACTAACTTTTATGGTGGACCCCATCACTGTCGGATCTTGAAGACGATGGATTGAAATTACATTGAAATAGTTTATACACAATAATATAGTGTTAGGGAGTTCCAAATTTAGTTGGTTAAAGAGTATGGGGACCTTCACCCATGTGTGATAAGGTTGTACTGACCCCGACATTTCATTGATGATCAAACTGAATCGCTGCCACTGTTCAAACATCATTGAATTAAGATTCATTATAATAACTCCTTATATTATAGGTTATTCCAAAATAAAGTCCACGATCACATTCCACAGTAACAAATGGCCTGTATAGGTTGAATATGGGTTTAAATATTTATCTTTGAGATGAGGATGAACAAGGATGTAATTTATAAGGAATGTACATGATGTATACCTGGTGTTAGAAGATTCTGACCTCTCATAGACATATTTCCACTTACTAACCTATAAATGAATTGGATGACCATGTTGGAATTCCTTATGTGTGCAAGGCGTACATGACATTCCTTGAATATCCAGGGTTATTCTAATGTATTCCAACTTGTGTCCATATACCTCATCCCATGCATATATGCTCCATACATGTCTGATTATCCTGGTTGTAGCAATGAATGTGTATATATATGTTACACATTAATCAACCAATAATATATAACATTGAATTTATTGGTTAAACAAAACACATGATACTTATTTTAACCCAAAAAATACTTCCATTTCTAAGGGAAAACAGAACATGTGTTCCGAGACTACACATCGTGTCTGTTAGATTTTAATAGAAAGTTACTAGTCCATCCCATGTATTTCCCACACATCCACCACTATAATTTCCACTTTGATTCACAATGTGACCTAAAATATAGTGATGACCACACCTTGTTTATTTCACTATTCATATTCCATCCACAAAATAATTATGTAATACATACCATTACATCGTGGCTCTCCCATTGATGAATAAACACGATCAAAAATCTAATTATTGTTATCATTATTTGGAAACCACATAACATCATGATCGATTCACCAAATAGTAATTCTTATTTCATAAATGCATTTTTCATTAAATCTAGTGGTTTTATCACACTAGAATATGACAAGATATTATTGAATCATGACCACATGGGCCCAAAATATTGAACATGAATAAAAGTTGGGGAAATTCACCAGAGTGAAGTGATATGACTTTTGGACGATTTGATCATGGACAATGAAAATGATATGTGAAAACAATAGGGATGTGATTCATATGTGCAAAAAGGAAAATATTTTTATAGAAAAATATGCAAAGATACAGGCTTAAATGGAGAATGTGATTGAAACAAATAAAGAAGGTAAAGTAAATTTTAAAAATTAAACCAAATAGGGTGTAAATAGATGCATTAAAAATTACTTAACTCATGTATAGATTATTCGTTGGTGTTGAACATACCTTCTTGTGATGAAGATTATAAACTCATTTTTTTCATTTGTATCATGATTCACCTCAATCATTTCATCAACAATCCAAGATCTTAATCAATTTAAAATAATTCATCATTTACTGTAATCAACTAGTGTTATATGACTAACCCTATGAATTTTTTATAATAAATCATTTAAAAGAGATAGTTAGTTTTTGGGATATTAATTAAATTATCAATTCACATAATGAAGCTTCTAATGGTTTCCTCAACCAAATATCTGATTTTGATCAACATTATTTCATTCTTAGGGAACAAATGTGCATTGTAGATTTATTTTTGTTATTATATTTCCCATATGAGGTATCAAACTGTGGGAAAACTACACAAACCAAAATAATCTCATAGTTGATTCAATATATTTATAAATATATTAATATTTTTTATAAATTACTTCTATGGTCTTGTGATAACCAATATCCAAATCAAATTTATGGAAAAATAGAGAGAGATATATAAAAACTTTTAACAGACTAAACCCATGAAATTGAAGTAATCAAAAATATAATATGTTAAGGAACCATTATATTTTTTAACTCAGCCTTGATAAAAATTCCCTTACTCAGAAAAGGCATGAAATGGGATTTTTGAATCATGAGTCACTTATGTGATAGAAGTTTTGATATTTATTTGGAAAGTAGATTTTCTCAAAGTATTTGATTTTTAAGGAAAACTATTATTTACTACATCCCAATTTAAAAACATATATATTATAAATTTAAAATAACTGTATTTTTAGAACATCAAAAGTTCTATTGAATATGTGAATGATTCATGGATTTGGAATTGATAACTAAGTCATTGCATCCCACAATTTCTTATCTAACTCAACTATCATAAATGTGAATGAGATCTTCCCAAACATCATTTCAATGATTAAATGGTATGTGAAACATTTTAATATGGTCAGAAACAAGAAAAATCTTTTAAATATAAATGGGGTATACTTTTCAAATATCATGAACTAATTAATCATGAAAGTTTTAGTCTTTCTGAAAATGAATGTCTATGATTTCAATCATATTCTTTCAATTTTTTTCACTACATTTCAATTTTCAAATTGGATTATTTCCAAAAAGAAAAAAGATTAGCCTAAAAATATATATTCATGTTTTCAAAAAGTGATGAAAATGAAAATAGGTTTGAAATTACAAAAATTCAGAGTGACCATGTTGGAGAAATTAATGACATGGAGAATTATGATTTATTTTATTATTAAGGTAATAATTATTCATTTCTTCTCCTCAAACCACTCAAAAACGGGACCACAGTGATGTGAAATTTAATAGTCCAATAATTTTATTGAAGTATTTTAAATTAATTTTATATATAAAAAAATTTTTCGGGTGATTATATGAATATTACATGCAATATCATTATTATAATTCTTAAAATATAATTTCTTAAAAAACAATATTGTGAATTTTTTATTAATAAGAACCCAAAATCATCAATTTCAATGTTGTTTGTTATAAATTCATTACTTATAATACCAAAAAAATTATGCATAATATTATTCTAAATATGGTTATGTTATCATTATTCATTTGTGTAACTCATAGAAATAATATTTCATCTTTAAAAAGAGTACTAAAATAGTGGAAATGTCAATTAGTGTTGTGTTAGATGAATATGTTCAAAAACATTTTTCTTAAAATGTTTTGGAAATGATTATTTATACGAACCATTTTATAAAAAATATGTTGAAGAAAAAATAATTCCCGATAATATAATTTCTCTAATTATTTTCAAAGATATAATGACTATCCATTTAAAATAAGATCACATATTTATATTTATTAACTCATAATCACAGATCATTCATAAATGAGGTTGAACACCATGAATTTGTATATCAATTGGAACAAAAAAACAATTCCCTTAATATTGGTAATTGGGTTCTTTACATGTATAAGGGACTAAATAAGTTCACATGAAATGATATTTGGGATCTTTTGAGAAAACATTGTTGATCATTTATTTTTAAGATATTACTATTTTTCCTAAATAAACTAGAAGAGTGGTAATATATCAAGAAAAAAAATGTTTATTTAGTTTTCAATGGTTATGAAAAAAATGGTATAAAAAATGGGGAAAAATTTTCACTTATCACTCAATGAGTATTAATTATAGTCTTTTTTTCATAAACCTATCATCTAAATTTCAAAATCTATCAAATAGTTGTAATGAATTATTTTATAAATGGATTTGTTTTTGAATAATTTGTTTTTGAATAAAAATTTTTTTGAAAATATTTTATTTATAAATTCTATATTAGAACATACCAAATGTCATAATGTTTCAAAATATTCACCATATGAAAGGTATGGATGTTATTCAAATTAGCTTCTTTCAACTGTTTTTAAAATAGGAGGAGACTTTTAATTATATCCTTAAATGCTTCTCAAATGATATTTTACTCATTTAAATTTATATTGATTATTTGATTTTTTTCTATAATAATGAAAATCCTTATTTTATGAATGATTTGATTTAATGAATGAGTAAATTGTGATTAACATTATGTTTGAAGTCAAATATTTTCTTGTTTTATCATTTTCATTAAGAAATGATGGAATATTTTTACACCATTAAAACCAATAAAATATTAATATTATTCAAAATGGTTGATATTAAGAATGTTAGTATGCATTTGGGTACAACATGTATATTCAGGTTGGATAAATCCTATTATCTAGATGACAAGAATCTTTATAGAATCATTATTAGTAATACAAATTATCTTATGGTGACTCAGGATAATATTATGTTCAGTGATTGTGAATATGATTTTGATTCAATAAAATAAAAAAACCTCATTTCAAAACTATAAAAAGGATATTTTTGGTATTTAATAGGATCTGAAAATCTAGTCTAGTCTTATTCAAAATGAACATATTATAAATTATCCTTTTATTCTAATTATGATTTTATAGGATTCAACTAGATTAAAAAATATTATGTGTAACTTTGCATCTATAAGGAATATCCCTTCTCTCATGGAATAATAAGATGCATAACTTAGATTCTCTTTCAATAGATGAAGCTGAATACAGATCCTATGGGAGTAATAACACCAATAATTCTATAGATGAAAAAAACTCTCATAGACATAAATATTTTATGTGATCATACAATTATTAGGTGAAACAAAAATATTTCCATCATTATGTATAAAATTTATATCCCTCACTCTCACACCAAACACATTGATCTTCAACACCATTTCATCAAAAATCACTTCCAAAATGACGATATTTTGTTGTATTTTCCCAAACAGAATATCAACTCATTGAAATTTTTACCAATACTCTAGCCACTAGTCATTTCATATTACTGATAAATTAGAAACAATACACTTGTGAAATTAATCATTTTATCTATGGCTATATTAATATATCTTTTTTAAATGTTTTTAAAAAATGTAATTTTTTTCAAATCTTCTTATCTGGGATATGTTTTCTTTATCTCACCTATACTATCATTTTAGAGGGAGCCTGATATTGTTCTAATTAAAAAAATATTTATCCTTTAATTTTTGTTTTTTGAAATAAATTAATTATAAATTTTGGGAATTTTTTTTTCTAATATACATATTTTAAAAATATATATTATAAAAAATCTTTTATTATTGGAGAAAATTTTCTATTATAAAACCATTGAATCTATTTATTATCAAATCAGTTTCAAATATATTTTAAAAAAAATAATTACATATAGATTTATTTCAAAACAATTTTTTTCATTTTCTATAATAAATATGATAGCCATTAGCTAGTGGAATGGTGGTGTCACACCAGATCCATCACAATCAGTTAGGTTGCACGAGAGTGGAAGGTGGGGGTTCCACGCATAGGGGAGGTAAGGGGGTAACCCTTTAGTATTTATTAAAAACTAAAATTAATAATAATAATGCTCATAGTAACAATAATAAAATATTATTATTATTGAGAGTCTTTATTTCAATTTTATTTTGTTTTTATTATTTTTTAATTTTATTTATTATTAATTTTTTTAGCAATGGGCGGAGAAAACATTTTTGACCACAGGGTCTTCTAGACCATGTTTCATTAGTGTCTAACCAAAATAATGAAAAGAAACCTTGTTGGAGCTAGCCGAATGGATTGAGAAGCCGTTTACCAACCGCTGAACTCAACTGTGTCATTTTATAGATCCATTTCTCACATTGGTCACATGATTTCAACTAATAGTGCATAAGCCATGGTTCACCAAAATAAGGCTTCATGGTCACTGGTATGCCACACACAGTTTGATTCAAACAGTTCTAAAACCATGTATAGGCCCAAAACAACCCTAAGACCCTAAAACAAGAACATTTTACCAGGAACACGTCCAAATACTCAACCAATACAGGAAGAATCAATAAAAGAAAAAATATTAGAGAAAAACCAAGGACGAGATGTGCAATACTCCTAATCCAAATAAATGAAAGTGTGCAAGAATTCTCTTTCCCCTCAATGACCCATGTTCAAGTCCTCATTTTTTTAGGTTCCCAACCTACCTATTAAATCCCACATCCACCATTTTATATATCCATCCATTATATTTTTGTGTGTATTTGTATTGGGTTTTCTTATAGAATACCTTCCTCTGCTCAACCACCATTCTCCAATGGTTTTAACTTAAAAAATGAGAGGTGATCAATAGGCTGCTCAAAAAACAAAATAGTGTGTTATGAGTTTCTTGATCAGTTCTAAGATCAAGGGAATATTATTAATATATACCTCTCAACTAGAGGGGTAGAGATATATTGGGATCATATCAATCTTTAAAATAAATCATTATCAATTTTTTAATTTTTTATTCCTTTTAAATTTGAATTAAACATGAATATATTATGTTTTTTAAGGGGAAATATTGTCTCCCACTATTGGGAAAATATCTAACTAACAAGCCTAATTTGAGGGTGAATGAATAACTCCATTATTAATATATTAGACCAAGAATTGTTATAAATCTATCTCTGGGACATTACTTGACCCCCATGTTTTCACTGAATGCTTTGACTTAGTCCTACCATCATCCATATAGTAATAAGTTACAAACACTATATTCAATTCCTTTAAAATAATCCTTAATAGTGGAGGGGGACATTAAATAATTTCCCATAGGAAAAAAACACAGAATGGTCTATATGATTACACAATTATGTATTTTGACTATTATGATATGAGAACCACCCGTAATTGGATAATACATGACATATACTAATACATTATATATATTGATCTTCACATGGGGTGAATGTGTGTGTATCACTACCTCTGATCCATGATATTTATCATATACATAACATTTCACCCTTATAACATAATATGTGAATATCAACATTAAGTCTATTTTGACATAATCCATATTATGTCAACCTATATAATTTTTATAATGTAACAAAATGAGTGAAACTCGAGAGATGTTCATGGTTTGTAGACTAAATCAATTCCTCATGGTGTAACTCACATAGCATATGCTTTTATATCCACTCCATGTGATGAATATGGTGATACTACCAATATAATATAATTTACCATTGTAAATGTTAAATTTATATGGATACAACATGTGCTAAAGTGATATACACAAAAATATTTTTATATTCCTCTAAAAACCCTATCTACTAATGATAAGATACATGCAATTTCATTAAATAATTACTAATTATGACATGGTGTAAAAAAATTCATAAATAATTAGTCGTTGGACTAGTTGAATACTCTCATTATTCTGGGAATCACTCAAATTTTCATGCCTCTCATGCTTATTACACCTGAATCACTTCCATATTAGTATTTCCCTTCCACCATCTTCAATATTCAACACCTTGCCATCACATAGTCTCCTTTATACTTGATCCTACGGAATCACCTCATTTTTCAATAGAATTATTGAATTGGAACATCCCTTACTATACATCCCTTTAGATCAACACCTAGAGATGATTCTTTATAACCAATTGCATTTGAAATTATTAAATGTGGTTATTCTTTGTGATAAAAAATGGTGATGGGAAACCCATTGAGGAATACGAAATAAAAAGTCAATGAACAAAGATACCTAAAAAATTAGTTATGTTTTATACTAATACTAGGGTTTTACAATTTCTAAAAAACACACCAAATACATCAGCCAGTGGGTGTGTTGGAATGGGAATGGTGTCCAATGATGATCGACCAACCATTCTTTTTCAAATAATTGGAAAAGAAAAAAGAAATATATAAATAATAACTTATAATTCCTAAACGAATTATTAATCTTGTAAAAAAAAATTTATGAATTTTATAGTAATTATATAATCATAAAAAATTAGGTAAAATCAAAATTATAGTCTTAACATGATGGAGAATGTTGATTCATCATAGGTTTACACATTACTGCTCCATGAATTTATATCCACTCAACAAAATCATTAGTTGAACATCTATAGAAATTTATCTTCTCCTATAATCCTATATTTGGTTTATATATAAATAATGGTGGCTCACCCTAATGAGATATATTATGAAATAATTTTATCCCTATAATTGTTCAACATGGTATTTCATTGAATTCTAGAAATGATCCCTAATAGGGCCCCAAAACATGGATTTAAATTACATATCACTATAGAAAAAAGCTTATCAAAATTAAAACCATCGAGATGGATTGTCCATTAAGTCATCCATTTATTATATATCAAAATTAATTTGCAGAATATGATGCATATCTATTAAATATATACTAAATATCCCATTAAACTCTAATGACCAATAATATCAAGAAAACTAATCCCAGTGTAAATTCCAAACACTGAGATCAATTATACAATCAGGAATTCAAATAAATACATATTATAGGGAAACATTACAATTTAACCCATTATTCGAGGCTTAGGAATGTGAGACTCAAGAATGAGCTATTTCATTCTATAGAAAAATCATGGTTCCTTACATTCTCCCTATATTTCAATGTTGTTGTCCTTGAAAAGAAAATAACATGAGCTAATAAACCTAAAATACTGTAAATTCCTAATGAATAAGGGTGATATACCATTATATAAACATTTCAACCTCTAGCGTCCAAATTCTTTATGAATCTAGATTACAAAAAACTCTAGAAAAAATATTTTATTTTCATTAATTTCATTTAGACAAGATTTTCAAAAACTAACACTTTTTTGGAGCAATGATAAAATCAATATCAACTTGGGATAATATGTTAGCAGTTGTATAATATTACATTATGAAATCATTATTAATGATTCTAACCTAAATTTTTTTATATATAGGTTAGTCAAATTAATTATAGAAATAAAAACTAAAAACCATCAACATCAACCTTTAAATGGACCAATAACTAGAGAAAGTACTATTGGAAAAAAAATTCTACAAAAAATTTATAATAAACCCATAATATGGTCACATATGAATAACAAACTCTCTTTAATACCCATTACTAGGAAGATATAAGAAAATATTCTACAAAAAACCCACAATAACTTCCTTTTAACATTGTATGCAGGGGTTTTTTATGCTTTTTATTTACCGTCGAAAAATAACATGTAAAGAAATTACTAAATGAAATATAAGGTAAACATAAATCCTCTAATTATGACTTTACCAAACATCAATGAGGATAAATTCCCACATTGATGGCTTTAATATGGTCACATAAACCACAATATAAGAACTACATGGTTTATATTTGTAAATCATATTGGAGAGAACATCTATAAATAACATTAAACACCTTAATATTCTAAAAAGGTGGTCATATTTGATCAGTGACTAATATTACAGGATATAAGGTAAATTATCATGACACATTAATATTAACCAACATTCTCATCTCTAAAACATTTAATAACACCATCAAAAACCCAGAAGATAAAAACCTAAACCCATAGTGTAACATCTCTCACCTTGAAGATTGTGTTTCTATAGAATGAGGAAAATTGAACACAAAACTAGTCCTGAAACCCCTAAGAACACATAATACTATATGATCATCCCACTTTAAAATATATATCATGATATAAATATCAAGAAGATACCATAATATTATCATTTTATATGATGACATTATCCTCACCCTCTGATAATCCTTATAATGAAATTTCTGAGTAGATTTAGTCCCATAAAACCATATAATCATTATCTCCATGTTGTTCCTCCCTCACTCAATGAATAATTAATTAGGATACAACTATCCAAAAATGGTATGTGACATCTTATTTTCTAAATATGATGAACTATATAAATATTTTTAATCCATAAAACACCGCTCCTTGAATGCCTCTTCCTCCAAACGAGGTCAAGATTCACTATAAAGGGAACCATCTATCATGGTACCACATTTATATTTTATCACATTATTGGGAGTCCTCGAAGGCTATCAAAACCTCAATCATTATAGGGTTGAGTGCTAATCACTTTTGAAAATTCATTACTATAGTGTTTTAATGGAATCTATTATATTAATATTAGTTTGGTCCCTTCTAATTAGAGTCTCTAAGAACACGTGTTTGGTTGGGGGATACACTTGTTTTATTAACTCAAAGAATAATTTTTATTAACAAAAAAAACTTTTTCTGTAAATGTAAACTATTAAAAGATTAAATGTTTAAAGAATAATTTTTTTTACCTTATAAATTTCTTGTATCTTCATAATTGAATCAATCTATATCATTCATCAACCCATGAACACAACCACCATCTCCATCATCATAACAAGGACCAACTGGAGGTGGTGGTGTTGGGTGTGGATCAATGCATTATCCACATTTGTTTTTCCCAATATTCGACCATAACATACACTAAATCCATCACATATAGGTACCTAAAATTTATCATGGGAATACTTCTAATCATAATTATACCTATGACATTGGGATCTATATATGGAACAACCTTATTTTTACCCATCTACATTCATGGTCAAACATTTCCAAAACGTATATCATTTATACCCATAGGTTAAAAAATTATATAATCACAATGATTAGATATTTTATAATATGATCATTTGGTTTGTCCACATGAATGGGATCATATGTGTGTATGTTAAAAATATCAGTATCATTACAATTTTCATCAGTTTTTCACTATTGGAAACCCAGTTCCAGGGAATCCCAAAGTCTCTATAAGAAAATTTAAATATCCCTCATAAGAATAACATAATGCAAAAATCTCAATATAGGACCCCATTAATGTTGAGGATTCAATGAGTAAAAACCCTAACTTCATTCTATATCAAAATAATTTCTTAATATTTTGTGCTTCTATGGATGCATCATGGGTCATGTATAGTTTTTACTTTGAACGGTCTTTGAAAATCATTGAATAATCAATAAAAAACATCTTTCCCTATCAGAGGTATAATATTTACAAAAACAACACCATAATTCACATTTTTATATAACAGACATCCTTGAAATGGTTCTGAAACTCTATCCACATTAAGGTTTCTTTATTGCACGCTTGATTAACCAAAATTCTGTAACTGATCAAATTTTCATATATGATAATTAATACAATGATCACCATTTGGATTGAGGGTTTATAAGTATGATAGAATACCTGGGACAAATAATCGCTCTAATCCCCTATCACATATTGATCAGGCACACCTCAAAACTTTATAGGACACCAGTAATAGAACTCATGCAACATATTAATACTATTAGACATATAACATTACAAAATGGAAAAAATATTCACTATATGTGTATATAATACACTATAAATAATAACTGAATTATTTTAACTCCACTCTACTATGGACCTACATATTGATTTGGTCTCAAAATCAACAACATCTTTATAGAATGATTATTGACTGTAGGTTATAGCAAAAAAATGAGATCGTCACACAATACCCTTGAATATCATTAGATATAAATGGGGTATAATTTTAAACATTATAAGATATATCCATAGTTACTAAAAAATATCTAGTTCAGTTTACAATGAATAAATATAGAAGATCACGTCTTACAACTTTATGATACATATACACTATGGTTTGTACACTACAATCAAAACCTCTAATTTTTGATCTTATCAATGAATTATCAATGTCCTAGTGAAAGGATACATTAGCTATCAACCAATACCTATGATCTATTATCTAAAAACCGATCTGAAGTCTCTATAATATTATTGAACTAAATTATCTAAATTAAACCAAACAAGAAATGTAAATACAAACATTATCCCTATTATTAACCCACTCTAATACAACATTGACACTACATGACCCACTAGGGCTTATAATAGAATTACTGTTAGTCCATGTGTGCCTCCCCAAGCTTACCTCCAATAAGATAGGGGTGGTGAATTTCACTAACAAGTCATATCACACCATGAGGACCATATATTAATGAAAAACTATAAAACTATGGTTCTAAAATGGAAAAAATTATAAAAAACCAATGGAAAAAAGAAAAGAAATAATTATAGTACCAACTGAATATATACATCATTTAAAATCAATATTTACTTCACATAATACAATCTAATGGTATATAGTCCCATAAGATACATGCCATATAATAAAATAGACAAAAAATATGGGCAACCACCACCTCAAAATAATAACCCCATGTAAGGACATAAAAACGAAATAAAACATTTATGTACCACATTGTTTTATCTCCACTTGATCTATTCAAATATAAATAACCCCTATAATATGAATTTTGTTTAAAGATAGATGGAATTTGGGTGCGAAGGCTCAACCATGGGTTAGAATAAAAAATACCGAGTATGATTCATTGATAACAAAAGAAATAATGAATAATAAGTCAATTGAGATCCTAAGATAGTGAGGAACCAAACAGTAGATATACCACGGAGAATGAAATTACAATCACTATAATAATATCATAAATCAATAAACCCTATTTAATGATATATATTGAGGGAAAAAACAATAAAATTATTTCCAAAACAATCCCAATTATATAAATTACCTAGTTTCCTTACATCAACACCACTTTTATAATTCTAATTGGCTGTCATAACACATCATGGT
Organism: Viscum album; assembly: GCA_963277665.1. Taxonomy (NCBI): domain Eukaryota; kingdom Viridiplantae; phylum Streptophyta; class Magnoliopsida; order Santalales; family Viscaceae; genus Viscum; species Viscum album. Next base: position 507,158,503 of record OY728141.1, on the reverse strand, counting down.
GAAATACATATCAACCAAGTGAGTAATAAAACCCACCGATAGAGGATAATTACCCAACACACAGGGGAGTATAAACACTTCACCAATCATATGAGTTCATTTCATAACGCAATGGTGTTTTTAATGAAGTATCTGAGCCCCAAATACAATAAAAGGGATCATTCCATAAAAAAAGGTGTTTATATGGGAGTAATAATACCAAATCTTTTATATATGCGAACATACAACGACATAAAGGTGTCTCCAAGGGAGTAACTAAACCCTATTCATATAATAAAGGACCATGCTCCATCCTATGAAAGTGTAAATAAAATCCATCTATCTTATTGCAGACCCACTCTTACAAGATGTTATCGGTAGGGTAGTACTTGAACACATGATTAAAATTGAAAGGATATCAATAAGATCATCATTTAATTCATGGATCTATGTCACTTGTAAAATCCAAATTTTTTTAAAGAAACATTCTATTATAGCGAAGGGGACCATATCATCAGGTACTATACGAAAAAAACACATAAAATGGATGATAATAATTCACATTTCGGACTCCCATGTGAGACAATATGGGAACAACCAGGAATATGATAGTACATAACACTTAATACTACTTTACATGAAGTTATCATTATTAAGGGATATGGGCATGTATCACTTCCACCAAAATATGTTATTTAGTATATACACAATGTGTCATACATAGTTACATAACTTGTAAAGCTCAAGGATTATACTATAAAGAAAAAAGAAACATTATGATTAAATACATAGAGTGTCTATTATGTTACATGATGTGTGGAATATGAGAGATGGATTGGGTGTATAATCATTTCATGTATAATGTAGTGTATCAAATAGAGAATTTGTTTTCTAGATACAACCAATGTATGAAAGATAGGGTTGTCAGGAATGTACTTCTCCTCACCCTAGGTCATTTTACATTTAGATTTATAAAAATAATAATAATGTTACAACCACTATATTATATTTATCATCCCTAAAAAACTGAATACATCTCTACTAAAATACATGATCTATGTTTTTATAACTACATATCAGGGTATTATGTTTCCAAATTCTATAAATCTTAATTTCTGAACTAGTTTTATCCTCCAATTTCTCGATGAATCATACCATATTCCATGCTTCATGGTTATATTATTCTTGAATCATTGTTATCACCCAAGATCGTTTCCATCATTGGCCATATACTATACTAATCGATCACCAGATTATCATCATACCAAAAATAGAAGAACCATCTCCATTCATGACCACCACATCAAGACCATCACCTCTCTCCCCATACCATCATCTAGACCACCACTTGGTTTTATCTTTTTTGAACCAATAGCCATTGAGATGGATGAAAATTGTTTTTTATAAAAAGAGAAAGAGGTAACAAGGAAAAAACCTTAAAGGTAAAAGGAATGAAACATCTATTATTAGGTATACTTGAGAATTCTTCCATCTGTCAATGATACATGAGGTTTCTAATTTCATGTACACACACCTAATGCATCAGACAGTTGGGGAATGTAAATTAAAAAGTGTCCATTGATTACCTATGCATCATTCAATTTCAAAAAAAGAAGAAATTAAGAGCACATATTATTTTTATATTTTAACAATAAATATATTCAATAACAAAAATATAAATCAATAATTTCTGGAGAATTAAATTATCACTAATAATGTGGACCAGATCAAAACTATAGCCATACCATAATGTAGAATGCTGAATCCTTAATGTTACATCCATCATTGATACATAAATTCATCTCAACTGTACAAGATTAGTGATTAATACACTATGAATGACTCTAATATCTTATATTCCTTTACTAGGGTCCCATGTCTAAAATGATGGCTCCCAGTACTGATAACGTTTAATGATAAATTTATGTCACCAAAACAGGTCAATATGGCTTGTCTTTAAACAGTAAAATCATGCACATTTAAGGGCTCAAAACCATGGCATGAATTATATATATTCTATGAAAAAACACCTCATACAAAACATAATACTAGTGATGAATTATTATATTGAGTTTTTTTATGATATTTTGAAATATATATGCATGATTTAATTTTTTTGGTATACAAATAATAAATATCCCTTTATAAATGATTTGTTCATAATCTCACGAAAACAATACCAAGGGTAAAAACCATGATAATTGAATAATTAAAATATCATAATTTTATAAAGAAACCATATTTTAGTGATTTTTAGTGGTCTAGATTAATATGATTCATTAATTCATGAAAAATTCATGTGTGTAGTTGGGGTTTGACCTAGTTGTAAAGGCACCCTATAATACTGCACCAATTCCCATTACTAGACCCTGACAACCCCATTATTTTGCATTTTATTCATGTTTGTGGGATTATTATCCATATGGGTTGTGGAAGGAGCCATTGGCTTGGATTAAGAAGAGATTTGAGCTAGTCTTAGTGTAGATCGAGTGATATATTAGGGTAGGTCATTGTTATTGGGGGAGATGAAGGGTGCATAATCAATGACCTTGGCCTTGGGTTTAACGAGCATGATAATTGACAACATGAAAAAAATGGTTGGATAAAGTAGTGTCTCAAATGATGAGAGAATTAGGCAATGATGTGTGTCAATGTGTCATGTAGAAGGGCATATTTACCGACACTGGTGGAATGAGTAAAATATTAGTGCAGTGTTGGCATGATTGATGAAAACATGACAAGGTATTAGGGTTTAATACCCACATGTGGTCATGTTCTGGTAATGGCTTCTGTATCTACCCACAAAAAAAATCAATGTTTGTTGGTTTAATAAAAAAGGCGTGTCTTTCCCCTAGATGTTATAAAATAATTTTACATGTGTTCTAGTTTGGGTAAAAAAATTGGATATTTGATACGGATAAAATAATTCAATATAAAAAATTACATTACAGCACTCTTATCTTCCTTTCCATTTTAGGAGTGTAATGTGCTTGTATTTTTGATACATGATAATTGTAAACTCCCAAATCAGGATGTACATGGACATTACATTAATTTTTTTGAATACATAATACATGAAAAAACACATGCCCAAAGACCATATTAGTTTAGTGTCTTTGGAAACTCAGAACAAAATCTTCTAATCATGGTGAAAGATCTTCAACATCTCCCATAAAGATCTTCCACTTTGGTATTATTACCCAAATCCTTTATTTATATCAAGGGGAAAAGAATACATAAAAATGGTGAGCTCAATTTCTCAGTAAGGGAAGGCATAGAGAACATAAAAAAATCCATTAACATTTTAATGAAAAAACATGAACAAAAAATCTAAACAACAAAATCTTGAGAAAAGACATAAATCTTGGAATTACATAAGGCATATATCATAAAGGAACATCAATCATGATAAAATCACTTGGGAATAAAACATGTAATTGTGGAAAACCATTAAGAACATGATATGATTTCCATAGAAGCCAAGGCATTGCTTCCAAGACCATCTTAGTGGACAATGTCCCTTTCTGAATCGAGTTCACTCCTCGTTCCAGTCTTGTATCACTGAACCAGATTAACTTACCGTTCCAGCCATGTCTATCTCATGAGATATAAATCTTTACCCAATGCATTGGAGGGAGATATAGGTTCCCTCCCATCTCATAATGAAATCATTATTACTTGTTCCACAAAATGAAAATAAATCTTTTATCATTACCCAAAGTATAAAATGGGTTTCATAAACATCACCCATCATAACATAAGCCATACAAAAAATGGATATCATTTCATCATAAGAAAAGTGAAACCATGTAAATCATAGAGAAATTATACTTGAAACATACACATATGAAATCATAGAAACATTATAATTGAAACATACACATATGACATAATTCCATCATATATGGAAATTGGTTTTGATAAAACACTTGAAATTAATTCTTGAGGAAAATATCCTTTCTTCTTCAAAATCATTTTCTTTTCACAAAATGCCATGCAATTTTAAAAGAAAATGATTTTATTAAAAATAAAAATGAAATATGGTAGTGTAAGCTTCATGAAAATAAGGTGTTATGAAACTGTAAAAATCCGTTCATTCCATATAAGTTAAAAAAACATTTTTCTCATACTTTTGCCAGAAAAGTCAAAAAAGTACCTCGTAACGTAAATAAAAGAAAGATTTCATCTACAACACAAAGTAAAAGTCAAAGAGGGGTAAAAATGACTTTAAACATACATGTAATGAGAGTAAATATTTTATGAAAATAGTTTTAGACAACATGTACATGGATGATAAACATAACCCTAGTAAATACTAACGAATAAACAATCTAGGATAAAAATGAGATTGGAAAAGTTATTCCTTACCTTATGTCTGATATGCTTCGTATGTATCCTAATATCCTGTATAATGAATTATATAATGTCATTTAATTATTAACGAATCATATTCATTGTTATTATATCGTATATGGTTTACTTATGACTTTATATTACCCGTTCTTTTGTAAATTCGATGTAAAAGCAACGATTTGGGTAAAATCGTTTTATTTATTATACATGTTTCGACTTGTAGTTCTTGATATTATTACTTATACGATGATTTAATTTATTCAAGAATGTAAAAAATGATTTATATATAATATATATTCATCATATACACATATATATATGATAGATCGATAAATGGAATGAAATACACTGTTCATGGAGACGGTAGGCCGTACGTACACACGAACGCTGTTTTCGTTTACTTATTGAATTGAATGGAATTAGGTAGATGAAATAAATATATATATATACATAAATTAAGTATAATTATTATGTCATATATTTCATTATTATTCATGATATATACTTTATAATCATTCATGAATGGTTAACATGGAGAATGAATCTCATCGCGTCGTGGAGACTGTAGTCCGTACGTACGCTCGAGCGACGATATCATTCCCATGATCGTGGAATTGTATTGAAGTGTATGTATAATATTTATGAATAAATATCACTTTACAATAAAATATATAGTTACTTATTTACACCATTATACCCATCCAAGTAAGGTGGTGGTCGAAAACAGATTACACCACAGCGTGGAGACGGTATTCCGTACGTACGCACACGCGGTGATTTCATTTTCCGTAGGATGGATAGAAGGTGAAATAGGGTTGTTTCATATTTATAATAACATATAAGTATATAATTAATACTTATGTTATTACTTTATAATGATACAACTAAAGAAGAAGTAGTAGAAGAAGAAAGAAAATTGAGAGAATCAGAAGAAGAGTTTACCTCTTCTTCAACGCACCTCCTTTAATCTTCTTCTTAAGGAAGTAGAGTTGGTCTTTTGAGAACACCAAAACCTCCAGAATCTTTCTAGGGATGTGTATAATAGTGATGGGCAGGGTTTGGCCTAGCATAAAAGCTCAAAAGGGTGTGAAGAGAAGAGGAAAGGAGTGCCCTTTTTATAAGGGAGTAGAGGGGCACCTTTAGAAAAACATAAAATATTATTTTATAACAAAGTCATATTCGGTTTTTAATAGTTAAAAATTTATTTATTTAGAATATAAGGTTGTTATGGGTCGAAATACTCTCAACCAATAGGTTTTATACAAGTTTAGTTTACTTGTTTATCCTTATCATTTACATTTAACTCTAAGTTAAATAATTTAACTTTTACCGTGTCTTTTTGTTTGCTTACACTATATGATTAATAAAATCACTATAACAAGCCGAACTAACCCCAAGTGGTTCATTATTAATATATATATCCTTATCTTAGTCATTTCTCCGATCCTTAGATTTTTAGGAATAAAATAACATTTATTAATATAATATTTGTTTTTAAAACTATTTTATGTTAATTTTGACACTATCTGGTACATGATTTTTTGTGAAACTCATAAGAGCATTATTAGTTCAAAAAAAGTTAATTAAATCAATAATAAAATGTCATATTAACCTATAAAATTATTAGAATTCAAAAAAAGTCTAAAATTCCATTTATTTGGTTATTTATAACATCAATTATGTTAATATTTCATTAATAAGGTAATTACTGCATCATCATTGTGTCAAACATAAATTAAACTATATAATGTCTAAAAAATATAAATAAAATACCATTATGTAGGAAATATTTTTATCTTTCTAATGAATATTTATATATGAATTTATCTTATGTATAACCCTATATTAAAAATGTTTTAGTTATTAAACTTTGATTTTAACTATTTTAATTCATCATTAAATAAAATAATAATAAATGTCCTAATCTAATCGTAATGGACCTAAAGGGTAATATTTTACCCCTATGGTTGTTTTTGGTCGAACTACAGTTATCCAATATAATTAGGACATGTGTTATGGTAATAGTAATATTATTTTTACCCTTAATTGACCTATTTTCTTTTAACCGTGGTAAATAAAAGTAAAACGTTACTATTCACCAAATATTATTTTTATCTTATTGAACCAAATATTACTCCTTGATATTAACCATGTCTCTTTGATTTTCAAAATTCAACTCACAGAAGCGGTAAAATTATGTTTTATGTAAATTTCCAAACTCTCCTAAGAGGTGGGTAAAAGACGGTGAAACGTTCAATAGAATTTTTATATGTCGAAAATTATTATAAAATGACTCCAATGAATTAAATTGAACTTATATATGTTTTATGTATAAATTTATAACCAAAATAAATAATTATTTATATTAAAAGTTGGTTTTTAAATAGTAACCCAGTGTTTTAACTATTTATAAAAAATTTAATGTTTTCAGAAAAATACCAAAAATTCACCCTAGTCTAATTTCGATATTCCGAATCTAAAAATGAAGTCAATTTTGAACGTTAAAATTCATAAAATTTAAAAAAGTGGTTATTAATATTCATAAAGGCTTGTTTATATAATATATTAATAACATATTGTTGTTTAGTGAAACTCGGTATTGCATACAACACACACTATTGTGGAAGGTCGCGATTGCATGAAATGTAAGCCAAGTCAGGATTGCGTGTAGTGTAAGACTCCTTTGTTGTTGCGTAGAACAGAATCCAACAATATTTCATTTATACATTGAATATATATATATACACTCAATGTTGCGTAGAATAACTACTATCAAACAAACTTGAAATTGTGTGTAACACGATTCAAGAATAGTGTTGCGTATACTGAAAGCTAATACGGTGTTGCGTATAGCACAAGATAATCTTTGTGTAGCATACAACAAAAGACATCAAAGAAATTAAAAATAATAATTCTCATAAAATCTCGGGTTGTTACATTTTACCACCCTTAAAATGAATTTCACACTTGAAATTCGTCAGGGTTATAAATAGTTTTTTACTTGAAAGTTTCTTTAATTGAAACCCACTTCGTAAAATTGAATACCAACAGGTAACATTAAAAACTAAAGTATGAAACGTAATGGTTACCCAAATTAACTAATCACTGGGTTTCCACATAGGAGAACATAGGTAAAAATATGGATATTGAAGAGAAATATAACCATCAAGTTTTGATGGAGAGTGGTAGAGAACATGGCTATGAAAAAGACAACAATAACAAAGCCATAAACTTGTGATGATCTAAGGTACCATATAATTCATCGTATATGAGGACACTAGGACACCATTTTTGGTTTTTAAGATCATTTCCCTAAAGTTGAATAATTAGAAGAAATACTAACTTTATTTCGGTACAATCTCACCATTGTTCTTGCCTTGATCAATTTCCACTTCATCTCTTAAATAAATGAAGTTGAATTTGACTTTCATGAAGTGATATCAGATCATGTGATAGATTGATGGGTCATTCCATCCGTCTCAAACAAATGTTTTGCAAATGTTATAAGTCCATCTTATGGTGAGATTAATCAAAAATGGTTCCAAAAATGGACTTATACATTATCTATCATAACGCTTAATAAAATAAAACTAGTTTCTACTAGCCAGGGACTTACTATAGGCCAGTGGTATGCAATAAAGGCCTGTCACACTTTGATTGTGGGTTCTATTCCCACATCCTTGTCTGATGGGATGGGTTGTCGCCCGTCTAGAAGGTTATCCTTTTTCTAAAACTACACTATTATAACATTATAGAAATAATTTTGGAAAAAATGTTCTAGCTTTAAACAATACTATCTGATGTCCGACATAACCCTTTCTAATCTTTAAACATATCCAAAATACATATATCAAATCTCATAGTATAAAGAAAACGATTACTGGAAAAGTCACATAACAAGAATGTGAATACCATCATTTATCATACGATATATCTTGTTTGTCACATTCCAAACATGTGAATTCCTTAATCATGTAATCTCTTGAAAAATGAATACACATTGAACCTTAGTGAAAACCTAAATACAGTTAAAAGTTAACTCTTTCCACATACCAAAATCCCAAAAATTCTATATACTCAAACGATGATTTCACTTAGTCCTTATATCAATCATGAGCTCATGAATACAATCAAACATATTATTTTCTCCTTATCCATTCATTATGCGCATATCATATTCATTCCAAAAATAACTGTACAACCTTTCATGGTTATCGGTACCATTCAACATATACATTCAAATACTTTAGGAAAATCAAGAGTGTAACAATATATATATGATTCTTAATTCTATACTACCATTAGCTATACAACATAACCCTTGATAAACAAAAATCATTCCATTACCTTCTTAAACCATTGACCAAGCTTCAAAACATCTTTCATCTCATATATCATTTGTAGTCTCCTCATCATCATCCACAAAAATACTACCCATATGACCATGCTGATTCTCTTCATGATATTTTCCCTTTGGGCATTGGTTTGCATAATTCCCATACATTCCACATTTAAAACATCTAATAATTGTTGATGTCATAGCAATACCATTATCCTTCTCCATGGTGTTAACTGATCCTTTTCCTTTGCACTTACTAGATTTGCACCCTTCTTTTCCGCACCCAAAGCATCTTCCAGTTCCTTTGAAACATTCTCCTTGATCCCTCTTCCCACATGATTTACAAGAGAGAAATTGAACTTCCTTTCCTCTATGATCATCATGAAACTCCATCTTTCTCTTATTATCTGAGTCAGGAAACATACCATAGTAGATTTTATTGATCATATTATGAGATTGCTGATAAGGCATAATAATGATGTTTGGACTTCCAAATCTCGTTTAATTTGGTTGCTCATGAAGAATATAATTCCATTGTCCACCATATCCTCCATTATCGTGAATCTTCCTGTTTCCAATCATTTTCTAAAACCCAAAGAGAATAGTGTGAGAGGAAAAAATCATGCTAGGGAAAACAACGTAATAAAGGGGGAGTACCATCAATATCTAACATCTTAGGTTAAATTATAAGATCATTACCGTAATTCTTAGACTATAACCTATATGTATACTTATCCTTAGGGACGTCCCTAGACATACCTTAGAAATATTTCTAGGGATTTCACTAAAGTTTTCGCATCCTTGTTTCCAAAGGATAACTAAGCCATCGCTCTGATACCAACAGTAGAGACCCACATCTTGACGTACATGGACATTACATTACTTTTGCGGAATACTTAATACATGACAAAACAGACACCCAACGACCGTGTTAGTTTAGAGTATTCGGAAACTCGGAACGCAATCTTCTAATCATGGTTAAATATCTTCAACATCTACCATAAAGATATTCCCCTTTGGTTTTCTTACCTTAAAACTTTCTTTATATCCTGGGGAAAATAAAACATAAAAAGTGTGTGCTCAAATGCACTTTAAGGGAAAGCATAGAGAACATAAAACAATCCATAAACATTTGAATGCAAAAACTTGAACATAAAATCTAAACATAAAAATTTGGAGCAAAGATATAAATCTTGGAAGTACGTAAGTAATATATCCTAAAGGAACATCAATCATGATAAAATCGCATAGGAATAAAACATGTAATTGAGGAAAACCATTAAGCACATGATATGATTTCCATATTAGCCAAGGAATTGATTCCAAGACCATCGTAGTGGACAATGTCTCTTTCTGAATCGAGTTTACTCCTCGTTCCAGTCCTGTATCACTGAACCAGATTAACATACCATTCCAGCCATGTCTATCTCATGAGATATAAATCATTACCCAATGTATTGGAGGGATATATAGGTCCCACCTATCTCATAATGAAATCATTTTTACTTGTGCCACAACATGAAAATAAATCATTCATCATTACCTAATGTATAAAATGGGTTTCATAAACATCATCCCATCATAAAACAATCCATAAAAAATGTATATCATTTCATCATAAGAAAAGTGAAACCATGTAAATCATAGAGACATTATACATGAAACATAAACATATGAAATAATAGATACATTATACTTGAATCATACACATATGAAATAATGACATCTTATATGGAAAGTGGTTTTGATAAAACACTTGAAATTAATTCTTGAGGAAAATATATTTTCTTCTTCAAAATCATTTTCTTTTCACAAAATTCCATGCAATTTTAAAAGAAAAGTATTTTATTCAAAATAACCATGAAATATTTTAGAGTAAGATTCATGGAAAAGGTGTTATAAAACTGTAAAAATCCGTTCATTCCATATAAATAAAAAAACATTCTTCTCGTACTTTTTCAGGAAATGTCAAAAAGTACCTCGTAATGTAAACAGAATAAAAATTCCTTCCATAACTTTAAGTAAAAGTCAAATAGCGGTAAAAATTAATTTAAACATACATGTAATGAAAGTAAACATTTTATGAAAACATTTTTAGAAAACATGGACATGGATGATAAACATAACCCCAGTAAATACTTACGAATAAACAATCTCGGATAAAAATGAGATTGGAAAAGTTATCCCTTACCTTATGTCTGATACGCTTCGTATGTATCCGAAACTACTGTATAATGATTTAAATAATGTCATTGACTTATTATAGAAACATATTCATTTTTATGATATCATATATGGTTTACTTATGACTTTATATTACCCATTCTTTTGTAAATTCGATGTAAAAGTAGCAATTTGGGTAAAATCGTATTATTTATTGTACGTGTTTAGACTTGTAGTTCTTGATATTATTACTTATATCCTAATTTACATAATTTATGAATGTAAAAAATGATTTATATATAATATATATTCATCATATACACACAGATATATGATAGGTCGATTAATGGAATGAAATACACCGTTCATGGAGACGGTAGGCCGTACGTACGTATGAACGCTGTTTTCGTTTCCTTATTGAATTGAATGGAATTAAGTAGATGACATACAAATATATAGAAATAAATCCAATATCATTATTATTTCATATATTTCATTATTATTCATTATATATACTTTATAAACATTCATGAATGGTTAACATTGAGAATGAATCTCATCGCGTTGTGGAGACGGTAGTTCGTACGTACGCACGAGCGATGATATCATTCCCATGATTGTGTAATTGTATTGAAGTGTATTTATAATATTTAATAATAAATATAACTTTACTATTTTCATATATAGTTATTTATTTACACCATTATACCCATCCATGTAAGGTGGTGGTCTACAACAGATTACACCACGGCGTGGAGACGATATTCCGTACGTACGCACGCACGGTGATTTCGTTTTTTGTAAGATGCATAGAAGGTTATATAGGGTTGTTTCATATTTATAATAAAATATAATTATATAAGTAATACTGATTTTATTACTTTATAATGATATAACTAAATAAGATTAAGTTGAAGAAGAAAGAAACTTGAGAGAATCGGAAGAAGATATTACCTCTTCTTCGACACACCTCTTTTAAGCATCCTTTTAAGGAAATAGAGTTTGTCATTTGAGAAGACAAGAAACTCCATAATGATTCTAGGGAAGTGTAGAAGAAAATGGGCAGGGTTTGGAAGATATTCAAGGCTCAAAAGGGTGTGAAGAGAAGAGGAAAGGGGTGCCCTTTTTATAAGGGAAGAGAGGGGCACCTCTGGAAAAACTTAAAATATTATTTTATAATAAAGTCATATTCAGTTTGTAATAGCTCCAAATTGATTTATTTCGAAGATAAGGTGGGTATGGGTCTAAATACTTTCAACCAATAGGTTTTAGACAAGTTTAGGTAACTGTTTTATCCTTATCATTTAGATATAACTCTGAGTTAAATAATTTAACTTTTACCGTGTCTTTTTGTTTTCTTACACTATATGGTTAATTAACTTACTATAACAAGACAAAAGAACCCCAAGTGGATCCTTATTAATATATATATCCTTATATAAGTCATTTTTCCAAAACATATATTTTTAGAAATAAAATCACAATTAGTAATATAATATTTGTTTTATAAACTATTTTATGTCAATTTTTACACAATCTGGTATATGATTTTTGTGAAAATCATAACATAACTATTTGTTCACAAAAGGTGAATTAATTCAATACTAATATGTCACATTAACCTATAAAATTATTTTAATTCATAAAAAGTCCAAAATTATATTTATTTTGGTATTTATGACATCAATAATGTTAATATTTCATTAATAAGGTTATTACTACATCATCATTGTATCATAAATAAATTAAATTAATTCATGTATAAAAATTATAAATAAAATACCATTATGTAGAAATTCTTTTTATCATTCTAATGAATATTTATAGTCGAATTCATCTTATGTATTACTCTATATCAATAATGTTTTAGTTATTAAACTTTGATTTTAACTATTTTAATTCTTCTTTAAATAAAATAATATTAAATGTCCTAATCTAATTCAAGTCGACCTAAAGGGTAATATTTTATCCCTAAGGTTGTTTTTGGTTGAACTAAACTTATCCAATAGAATTTGGACATGTGTTATGGTAATAATAATATCATTTTTACCCTTAATTGCCCTATTTACTTTTAACCGTGGTAAATAAAAGTAAAAAGTTACTATTCACAAAAAAAATATTTTAATATTATTGATCCGCATTTTACTCCTTGATATTAACCGATTCTCTCAGATTTTTGAAATTCCACACACAAAAGGGATAAAATTAAGTTTTATGTAAATTTTCAAACTCTCATAGGAGGTGGGTAAAAGACGGTGAGAAGTTCAATAAAATTTTTATATGTCTAAAATTATTATAAAATGAATTCAATGAATTTAATTAAACTTATATAGGAATTATGTATCAATTTTGACTGAAAATAAATAATTGTTTATATAAAAAGTCAGTTTTTAAATAGTACCCCACTGTTTTCACAATTCATCAAAAAATTTAATGTTTTCAGAAAAATACCAAAAATTCACCATAGGCTAATTTCGATATTCTGAATCTGAAAATGAGGTCCATTTTGAAAGATAAAATTCATAAAATTTAAAAAAGTGGGTATTAATATTTATAACGGCTAGTTTATATAATATTTTAATAACATATCGTTGTTTAGTAAAACTCGGTATTGCGTACAACACACGCTATCGTGGAAGGTCGCAATTGCATGAAATGTAAGCCAATTCAGGGTTGTGTGTAGTGAAAGAATCCTTTGTTGTTGAGTAGAACAGAATCCAACCATGCTTCATTTATACATTGAATATATATATATATATACACTCAATGTTGCATAGAATAACTACTATCAAACGAACTTGAAATTGTAAGTAACACGATACAAGAATAGTTTTGCGTATACTGCAAGCTAATACGGTGTTGCGTGTAGCATAAGATAATCTTGGTGTAGCGTACAACAAAAGACATCAAAAAAATTAAAAAGAATAATTTTCATAAAATCATGAGTTGTTACAAAAAATGGGAGAAATTATCTAATAGTTTAATTTATAAACATGATAGTTTATCCAACTTGTGAATGATTCCAGTTTTATGTGACATTAACATGCATTGTACATTTTCATGTATTTTTTTATTCCATTAAATTTTGATTTAGACATATTTATTGATAAAAATTTATTCTTTTAAAAAATTAGATAGAACAAAATTATGATACCCATGGGTGTGTTATTAGAATATTGTAACAGTTTTTGGGAGTCAACTTCAAAATTATTTTTCATTGGTTGTTAATGTGGGAATAGATGGATGGATCATGATGATAATGGGAACTTACTTCCATGGTGATAATTTAAAACATCTTATAGTTCTTAAAGAGATTTTTTATAGTGATAAAGAAAAAATTATTTACATATAATGAAAAATGTAATATTAATCTTTTATATTTATGGTATTGAATTAGATAAGGTGCATCAAAATCTCCAGTGGTAAACAGTTTAATGAAAATGAAATTTGATTCATCTATAGAATTTAGTTTTTAATATACGTATTTTGTGAGTGTAATTGATGTATCATAAATTTTTACGATTGACTATAGAGGTTTAACCTTGTGGTTTGTCTATTGAAATGTTTCCACTAACATAGATCATTATTTATAATGGATTATTGATTATTATATTCAATATTAGTATATATAGGATTCACATAAGATAACACTGAGGGGATTTTTATCTAATTCATTTATCTTCCTTCCCACCCAGAAAATATAGATTGAGGTATACTAGTCATTAAGGCACTTCTTTAACATAATACATGATTAATTTTCAGGTAAAATTAATTAATGTGGGGTATGGTGCATGTGTTATTATGTATGATTATTTTATACCATTTTTTATATGGGTTGTGGTTCTACTACACATTTTGTGATTTTTGTTACGGAAGAGTAGTGGAGACACATTATATTTTATGAAAATCATATATATATATATATATATGTGGTGGGTTAGTTTAACACCATGAGATAGATGTGAGTTTTGATATATCTTAAGATGACTATAGTGTTAAGACCATTACCCCTATCCGAAAAACCACATTTTGGATGGATGCAGTATGTCGATTTTATGGATTTCTTGCACCTTCTTTCTGATTGTTGTTCCTATGATAACTTATTTTATTGTTTTCATATATATTTTTGTACATATAATAGTAAATTATTATTTACTGTTTGTGGTTGTTGTGATATATGAGTATACTAGGGGTGATTTGGACATTGAATGATGATTTTGACATTTATAAAACATCAATATTTAGTTTAGATGATTAATTTAGTCATTATATATTCAAAGTTATTATAAACATTATTTGATGAGGAGTTTGGATCACTTTTTGAGACAAACATATTGTGTATTGTCACTCTCCCCTTTATGTGCATGTGTGAGGTATTTAACTTGTGCCCACTCATATGAACATGTATAGTTGGTAGATGCATTGGGGTGAAATATGTTTAGAGGGTGTTGGTTCCAATATATATTTTATTAAATAGAAACTATTGGTCATGTTTGTTTCTATATTTTCTCATGATAAAATATATTTGGTATTCAATCTTTGATATTGTTATATGAGTTTAATTATGTTATATTTCCTTATAATATTGAATGTTAACCACTCATAATAACATTATTAGTGATTGATATATTATTTTTTATATCGGGGATATGTTTTATTATTTTTAGTAGATGATATGTTATTTATATCCAAAACCCCTCATAATTTTTTTGGATACCTCAATACTAGTCACTAAAATTAACACTATTGGAGGCGAGCCTAATCAGATCCCTTACAAATGGTTTTTGATAAGTAAAATTTATACTATATAGTTATGTTGATTTTTAATGTTAATAAAAAGAAAATACTTTCGTATAAAGAATCTAGGGACATAATGTTACATGTATTAGATTTTAGTATCAAACTATAGGAAACCAACGTTCGGTATAACATTCAATAATCTCTTTTGTAAGGAATCTAATCATTTAATGATAGACTCTCTTACCAAAAGGATGGATATTTAGGTATAATTTTTTTTCATATATCTTATGGTAGCTCATAAAAAATATATTCATATTCTTACTTTAGAAAAAACACTATTGAACTAATAATCAAGAAATTATTATTAAATATTTTTAAATTCTACTTTAATTTTATTTTTATAAATATTGATCAATTCTGATCATTCTTAAAAGTGCTATCTGATCATATGGAACCATTTCTAATTAGGGTTCCACTAATTTGTGTTCCGCCCACATTTTATCATGAGGATAATACAGATTGTGCCTAGAGACATGAGTTTAAGAATTTGATTATTACAATGGATCAGATAACTAATTTTAAAGAGATGTTGTATGAATTTTAGAATTGTGTATTACTCACGTTATATGGTTGTGTGAAATTCTCTTGGAGGTTTTCCTATAGGAATCTTATTGGTTGAGTTTTGTGAAAGTCATGTTAGGGATAATAAATCTTATGTTATTACAGTTAAAAGGGGATAATTATTGGAATATGTGAGATTATTTTATGTTAAATATGGTGTTATTTGATTTAATTTTTTTTCACATAGTGGTCATGATTTTTATGAATATTATTTAGGTATAGGATGTGCATAACATAACCCTATTGGTTAAATTAAGATTATTTAAACTGGAGACTGTTAATGGTCTTATAGAGGTAGATTATCAAAGATATGGGATTTTAAATATCATGTTTCAGTTATTATAGATAATTTATATCAATATGATGGAATTTTAAATTATCAATTTGACTCTAATTTATTAAATTCAAGGAAATCATCAGTCCGATTATATGTATTTATATGAAATTAGAATACAATTTTTTTTAAATATTTCAACATTTTTTTGGTTATCATGATAAATGTTTTTTATTGAGATCCTTTTACGGTATTATGAATCATCAGAAGAATTTGATTGTTTGAATATTTGGTTGTTATTATTTTCTGGAATCATCCACATGATAGTTTGAGTATCCCAAAAATACCCTTTATCAAAAAATTTAGAAAATATAATTCAATATAAATTAAATTTAGATTTTAATATGTATAATATAGTTGTGTTTCTTGGATATATGAGAAATCGTAATGTTTAAGTTGTGATATAGGATGTTTGGACGATAAATTCTTATTAATACTTTTTTAAATTTAAGAAAATATTTATTAAAGAGGTTACTATAAAAATGTTTTTGAAAATGAGTGACCAGTTACGGTTATCATTGATGTTACTTTAATTGCATAAGTATTTTTCTATTAACTATGTATAAAAATGTCGAAACATAGTAATGATTAGTGTTCTTGACAACTGATATGGTGGTAACGCGACACACACTTATCATAGGGTGTGGGGAAAAATTATTTCCTATTTTAAATACAATATTATTCATAACCTAGGGTTATATCCAAGAAAGGATTATACTATAATCTATTGTTAATTTTTGATAAGTTAATGAAAAGATATGTTTTCATGAGTTTCTAGTTTTTTGAACACAAGGTAAATTAAAGAAACAGACTTTTGGGAAAAATATGATATGAATGTAGAATGGATCTGGAATAGATTTCCACATAAAATGTTATGAAAATCCTAAAATAGTTCTCCTTCCATTTCCAATATAGTTTATAAGTTCATTAATCCTCAATTTTATTCACTAAAAACATTATGCCAATGGTATTTTATACGATATTATAACAATGATTACTTCCAAGTAATCACAGTTTCCATTCTATGTGTAGTTAAAATTAATAAACCACTACTAAATTACCAAGGAAATTCATAATCAAGAATTTATGTTCCTAATAAATTCATTAGGGACGGACTAGTTCCATAAAAATTCCTACAATTCTAGGAACTTAACACATAACTCATCATGCCCTCTGAGAAAATATTTACAAGGTTGAAAAATATGACGGGATATCAAACTAAATAGAAATAATGAAAATATTGAAACTCTAAATAAATTTTTTAATAAAAGATTCAAACATTAGCCATCAAAAACCAAAATTAACTAAAAATAATATATTCTAGTAAATTAAAAGAAATAAATCATTTTAATGGAGAACATTCACTTCCCCAATAACTCAAGCATTAACCCTCCATTTGAAGGGAGTTATTCATTAGTGGGGAAGAATTAAATGGTAACACTCCAAGGATTTATGAATTAATGCATGAAGAAATGAGTCTCTATAAAACACCACCTTTTCTATCTCTTATATAGTAAATTTTTTTTTCCACCTATGTGATTTGAATTTCGATAAAATGACATATACAGTTCTGTTCAATAAGATATTTAGTCTCTAATAAGACTAAATTAATTTTTAGTGAATAGTAAAATACACTTTTGAATAGTAATATGAACCTTATGAATAGTAAATCATATTATTATTTTATTTTCTTAATGTTTAAATATAATGAGATATTGAATAAATTTTCAAGGTGATATTAAACGAATTAAAGTTTTAAATTTGACATTTTTTTGAAAAAAATATGATTTTATTTAAAAAATAAATTAATATTATTTAGAAAATTATTTTCAATAATCCAATATCATTTTTGAATTTTACACGTCAAAAAACCGTTACGGTGAATTTTTTGGATATTTGAAAAATAATTGAATTTTTATGAATACTAAAATTTCTTAATTTACCGTATATATACATTATCAGTTAAATTCAAAATTTCAAGAATCATGGGTGATTTCGTAACATTTAATTAGAACTCACATGATATTATTACTGTTATGGGTCACATGAATCCACATTATTGTTTGTCTTAAGAGAAATAATATCATAATAAATATGATATTCCAGAAGCACCACATTCCACTACTATGTAACCCCCCTTTCTCCATCTTACCTTACCTCCTCTCAAAAACATTGTTCCTTGTCTAAATTATAAACAAATATCCTCCCATTCTCCTCTACTATGTTCAACATCCATTGGTCACATTAAAAGACCAAAGCCTCTCCCATAAAGTGCCTCTTGAGGAAGATAACATCAAGGGGTAATTTCCTCCTTTCATTTTTTTATTTCATGTTCCTTAATTTTATTATTCTTTCCTCGCCTCCTTTAATCCAAATGTTTGTATGACACCATTACCTTACATGTAATGGAATTTTTTATGATAGATGAATGATTCTTCATCTTCTCTCCTTTCCTATGTTTTATACTAGAAATGAAAACATTATCAGAGATGTGGTAAATTATCACAATCAAGGATGGTAGGTTGTCATTGTCTTTTATCATCTTCAATTATGGATATAAAATCATTTTTATGTTTGAAAAAAACTATAATATATTTATTAAAACTTATTTAGGTTTCTATAATCCTTTTGGACACATGATAGTAATTTGTAAATCAAAATGAGTTTGTTGGGATCAAGAACCTCCAGTTATTTGAAACAATTGTCATTAAAGGTTAATATAATGCTCTATCTTTTCTCCCAATAACCAAACAAATTTTATTACCATGTAATATTCTTTTTTTTCTCTAATAAAATGAAACTTATATTCTAGAAAAACATTCTCATTCTACATGTTTATCCATACATGAATACAAGTAAACTGATCATGAAAACCAAGGAAGAAAACACTCCCAAACAATAAAATCGAATATCTTCACGCACAAAAGGACTTGAATAAACATAAATAAGGTTTTAATAAATTAATTAATAGAATACAAGGTTCCTGAATCATTAATTTATGAACTTAAATTTTATTATTCTGGTCATTAAGACCAAGTGAGGAACACCTTCAAACATATGGTATATGATTTCTTCCTGAACCTCCATTTTCATTCGAGATATTCTTATTCTCTACATACCTCAATTTAATTCTTATTTTGATCATATGTAATTAAGATATATTCTATGATTATGTACTATATATGTTTACCAATAAGAATCCTACTTTTATTTATGGGTACGTATATGTTTTAAAAGGATCTTTGAAAAAATCATCCCAAAATACAAGGCCGGCACAAGGGAATTTCTCAAATTAATAGCCATCTTCAAGGAAACTCTATAATATTTATTTAGAAACAATTATCCTTATAAAAATAATAATTTTATTATTGAAGTAATATCTTACTTCAATTATGGTTTTATATAATTAATTTTTAAAAATAACTCTTCTTTTAAAAGTGAATGTTTATTTATCTCAAGAATTTCTCGATGATTTTATACGAGTATCTACAGCTATTTCAACAATCTATTAGATTCTTATGTATTATTGAGATTAATATTTTATGATATCATCTACCATATTTAATTTAATGGTTTATTATTAGTTTTACTATGGATTTTATATCTTCAAACCAATGACCAATTTACTCTAGATGGTTAGTGTTTATGCTTGATGTTCTGTGATATTTATTGACATTTTGTATGTTAGATTCAATATGAATTTATATGTTATTTATGATTACACCCATTCATATGAGGAATTATTTAAAATTATAATGTGATGGGTGTGGCCTGCTATAGCCCCTCGATACATTGGTAGGCCTCTTTAGACACACTACAATCTTAGGACACGTCCATGACAAAATTATTATTGGTTGTCTTGGATTGATGCCTTGATGGTATGGTTATGATGTTTGAGATAATGAATTACCTTATTATAAAACAAGTAAATTAATGTTCATAGAGTTATTCAAGTAGAGGAATACCGATGATTATGATTTATTTTTTAATTTTTTATTCATATTTTATTCATACACTAATGTGTTCAAGGCCATTTTAAAGGCATGTGTTTGTTTAGTTATTTTCCATGTCGAATGTTTATATTTATGATATCATTCACTATATTTCTTACTCATGCTATGTATGTGAGTTCAAAAATTTATTATGTTTCATTTTCCTAGGATTTGAAGAGGTATATTATGAATGAAATACAGAAATAACCTAGGAGTTATGGATGTTGTAAATGAATTTTATTAATTATATTTGGTTTCAAGTTGTAATGTTAACATATATATGTATCTTGTTTCCCACGATACTAAACTTCTCTATTATATCAGATGAATATTCATTGTTTATAAGACAATGTAATAAAATAAGTCATTGACTCTGAGAAACTGGGGTTGGGTCCTTACCGTTGGTATCAGAGGAAGTTTAGTGGAAAACATGGAAACTTGATTTAGAAAACATAGATTAGGGAACAAAACCCTAATATTGCCTTTGAGGATAAAAATACATGTACAACCTTTAAATATTGGTAAAGAATTGAATATGAAGATATTTTTATAAAGTAAAACACTATCTTGATACCACAAGTGGACATGGTTATGGCATAGATGTATTTAAAAGTGAAAAATATGACAAGGAGTTTCGGGCATGACCTGTGGTATCCTGGTACGCGACAATGGGCCTAACTACACACTTGGATTGACACTTCTACAGAATTTGTTTAGGATAATTCACAACTTCATTAGAAGCCATTATTAAGGATTTAAATTTGAATGTTTCCTCAATGAAACCATGTTTATGGTTATGAGATTAGCTATGTATAGAATTTTAATTTTTGCTAAATATTTTTCTACATTGAGATTATACAATATTATTCTTAATATAATCTAGTGTATGTCTTTCTTTAGAAATGGATCCTACTGGAAGAAATGGAAATATAATGAACACTTGTGTCCATTGAAGGTATTTCCATCCGATGCAAGATAATGATGTTGGATCTAGTGTTGTGACTGGTTATAAGAAACATAAAACTATACTAGGATTGCTGAATGAGGTTATGAATAATAACCTTACACACATGGAGAATCCAGATCCAAAATGTGGAGGAGCAATGATATAAGTCATTATGCGACAACAACCTCCATCATTTACATGGACTACAAACCCATTCTTAGTAGAGCATTGTATAAGTTCATTAGAGTGGGTATTTAACTCATTGGAATGTAACAAAAGATATAGGGCTGTCAGGGAAATTTTTCAACTATCAGGAGATGAAAATAAGTTGTGCTTTTTAATCCTCAACAAAAAACTAGGAGGAAGAAATTGATGAAATGGAATGGAAGGATTTTATGGAAATATTCTTTGAAAACTTCTACCCTTGTAAATAGTGAGCAGATATGTAAAGGATGTTTCTAAATCTAAGGAAAATGAAGATGAGATTGTTTTAAATTATGAAGTTAAATTCACACAGTTAGCATGAAATTCCATATATTACATACTTAACAAAAGGATCAATATTGATCAAATAATTGATTGTTGAAAACTATTCCTAAAAAGTGATTTATCCTCCAAAAGATTATCATCATATGAAGATATAGTCTCAAGTTATATATAGATAAAAAAAGAATTATCTAATTCCAATGATTTTAACGGAAATCAAGAGAAGAACAAATCAGGTTAAAACATTGGAAAATGAATTAAGGAAATTAGGAAGAAGGGAAGAGTTGACCATCCACCCTATGATAATTGTTGGAAGAGGAACCCTGGTACTTCCCTCAAGGGTATGGTTATTTTTTACAAGTGTAGAGAAAAAGGGCACCAGTCTTAGGATTTTTAGGGGAAGAAGAATTATAATAATGTTCAATGCAACAATTGAAAGGAGAGAGGATATGATGAAAATTATTTTTCCTAAGAAATAAGGAAACTTTCCCCAATGAAGGACAATGGATCAGGGCCAAGATTATATAGTCACAAATGCAATGGTTGAAGTTTCTAATGATATGTTGGTAGGTACCTTAATCATTTTCTCAATAATATCCAATTATTTATTTGATTTTGGATCATCTCATTATTTCATATTATCAGTGTATTCCAAGAAAATTTGATATTTAAAATTTGATTTAATATGGCAGTTGTCAGTCAAAAAATCCAAAGAGAAGTATCATTGCAATAATGTTGTGTTAGGCAGTCCCCATTATGGAATATAAATGTTCTTTATCTGCTGATTTTATTATAATACCCCTAATTGAATTTTATATAATCCTCATTATGGACTGGATTTCAAACCATAATGAGAAAATTTATTATAAGAATAAGGACGATATAATTTTTGAGGGCAATGTGGAATCCCATATCATTAGGGAAGAAACATCATAGTCAGATTCTCATCCAGATCCACCATAGTATCTCTAATAGACTAAATTATTGGGGAATAATGGAATTCAATAACAATGGGTGACCAAAGAACGTTAAAATGTATGATGTACATAATATTCCAGAATATGTTGATGCGTTCCCAGAGGATTTACCTGGACATCCTCGAGAGTGGGAAATTGAGTTTTCCATTGACTTAAATCTTAATTCAACGCCCATATCAATGACTCCTTGTAGAATGTCCATTGTGTAATTTTTATAAAGGATGAAACAACTAGAGGAATTGAGTGATAATGGATTTATTCTACCTTGCGTATCTTTATGGTGAGCCTCTTACCTATTCGTTATGAATAAATATGGATCTATGAGGTTGTGCATTGACCATAGTGAGGTTGATGCGATAAAAATAATGAACAATTATCCCCTACCTCACATTGATGATTTATTTTATCAACATCATGGATCCCAATATTTATTTATGATTTACCTTCGATCTGGATATCATCAGTTGCGAGTAAGGAAGGAAGACATTCCAAAGATAGCATTTCGAACTAGGTATGGGCATTATAATTTTACAATAATGCCTTTTGAACTGACTAATACTCCCTATGTCATCATTAATCTAATGAATAGGGTTTTCAATGAACATTTTGATGAATTTGTGGTGATATTTATTAATGATATCTTTGTATACTCCAAAATTTAATTATATAATGAAAATCACATGTGCACTATTCTAACAACTCTTAGAATAATATGAGATGTTTAGAAAATGTGAATTCTAGCATAAATGAGTTTTCTTGGAAAAATTTCCTCTACTGTTGGAATATATGTTGAAACTACAAGGACAATGGATGTCCAAGAATGAACTACTCCAACGAACATAACTAAGGTACGTAGTTTTATTTGTTTAAGAGGTTATTTTCAGTGTTCCATTCAGCAAATTTCTTTTATTGGGAACCTAATGAAAAAGATTACATATAAAGTGGTTATGTTCATATGGAAAAAAGAATGTGAGGACTATTTTAATGAATTGAAGAGAATATTAGTGAATTCTCTGATCCTAACTCTACCATCAGGGAGTGATGACTTTGGGATATATACTGATGCATCAAAGAAATGACTTGGTTGTGTCCATTTCAGAATGATTGAGTTATTTCATATGTATCAAATATGTTAAAAATTCTAGAAAAAATCCATCCTATTCTTGATCTTGAGTTAGCTTATATGATTTTTGCTTCAAAAATATGTTGACACAATCTCTTTTGTGAATGATGCTAGATATATATAGATCACAAGAGTCTGAAGTTTATCTTTTCTTAGAAATAAGTCAACATGAGGAAAATGAGAGGGCTGAACTACTCAAAGATTATGATTTTCTCAATAAACTACCCTCTATGAAAAGAAAATAAGGTAGGTAGATTATTGGGAATGAAGGATCAGGAAGTTTTACACAAAATTATGATTAAATGGGATCCAGTATTCATTGATCTAGAAATGATGGATATGGATATTTTCAATGAAGGCGAAACATCAATACTTTTTTAATTGGTTTCCAAACCATATTTATGAGAAATGATTAAAATCCCTCATCCTAATGATGAGAACATTGAAAAGAAAATTAATGTTGTGAATGATGGGGTGTTTGATGAAATCATATATGGAGTTAGAAATCTGAAATTTGGTAAGAGGATATGTCTTCCCAGTATACCCAAAGAAGAAAAGAGTGTTATTGGATTATTTCCGTAGAAACAATTTCTCCATACCCCCTTGTAGCACTAAAATTAACAAGGAATTGATGGAACATTTCTAGTTGGACAACATGAAGTGATAAATTGTTGATTATGTTTCAAAATGTTTAGACTGTCAAGAGGTGAAGGCCGAATGGAAACATCTGTGAGGAGTCATGAAACCTATAACTATTCCAACATGGAAATTGGATGACATCACCAGGTATTTTGTCACTATATTACCCAAAACTCCATGAATGAATGATTACATATGGTTAATTTAAGATCAATATATGAAATCTACACATTTCCTTACTATAAGAGTGGATTTTAAAACAATGAAACTTTCAAAACACTATATCAACAATTTTGTGAGACTTAATGGCAAAAATATATCATTTTTGTCTAACTATGATCCATGATTTTCATCGAAATTCTAGAAAAGTCTTCTGAAATACTTGGATACTATTCTTCGTTTTAGTACTACTTATCACCATCAAATAGATAGACAATCTGAAAGGACGATCCCAACTATAGAATAAATGTTGAGAGCATTATCACAATATTTTCAAGGTATATGGGACCAATATATTAATTTTTAGAGATTTCCTACAATTTTAGGTTCCATTCAAGCATTCAAATGGAACTATATGAATCATTGTATGAAATGAGATGTCGTACGCCAACATATTGGGTTGAAGTCGGTAAAAGGAATCTTGTGGGTCCAGGGATTTTGGAGGAGACATCAACGACGGTAAAAAATATTAAAGGACATATCAAAGAACCTCAATGTAGACCAAAAATCTATGTTGATAATAGAAGGAATGATTTGTAATTTCAAGTGGGAGATCATGTTTTATTAAAATCATAACCATGTAAGGGTGTTATAAGTTTTGGTAAGAAAGGGAAACTGAGCCTTTGGTATATAGGACCTTTTGAAATTATTGTGGAAATTAGAGCAGTTTCATATAGTTTGGGTATGCCTCTTATCCTGTCTTAAGTAAACAATATGTTCTATGTCTCATTGCACAAAATGTACATGCCATACCCCAAACATGTCGTCTCTTCTGATGGTATAAAATTGGAACCTGACCTATCTTACTCTGAAGTGCCTATCTCTATTAGGTAATCTAAAGAATAGGTGTTGAAAAATCTGACTACTAGATGGTAAATTTACTTTGGAAAAATCATAAAACTGAAGAGGAAACATGGGATCTAGAGAAGCTTATGATGTAGAACTACCCAAATATTTTTGTGTGGTCATATTACGGTAATTTATAGGATGAAATTTTTGTAATGAGGGTTGAATATGACAACACAATGATTTATAAATAAATGAATGAAACAATGATTCTCCAAAAAACACCACTTTTTTGTAACCTAGCTTGTAAATACAATTTTCCCACCTCTTTGATTTGAATTTCAAAAGACTAACATGCACAGTTGCATTTAAAAAGATATTAAGAGTCTAATAAGACAAACCTAATAATTTTTGAATAGTAACATACCCTTATAAATAGTAATATGATACTTATGAATAGTAAATCATATTATTATTTGATTGTCTTATGGTTATAAGATAATGTCATCTTTATTTATTTTACAAGGTGATATAAAACGAATTATAGTTTTATATTTGTTATTTTTTGAATAAATTTTGATTTTATTTAAAAAAATAAACCAATAATATTTAGAAAATTATTTTAAAAATTGGTGCTCACTTTTCTATTCTACATGTCTGAATGTGGGTAGGGTGAATTTTTATGAGTTTTCTGAAATACTCGAATTTTTTATGAATATTAAAATACATTAATTTGACCGTATATATACATTATCAATTAAATTCACTATTACTAGAATCATGGAAGATTTAAGCACAGTTGTTTCAAAATAGAATTCACTTATTTCTATTATGGGTCACATGAATCAACTATATTGGTTTTCCTGAGAAAAATAATAAAAAAATGAATATGATATTAAAAAATAACACCTCTCCTCCACTATAAACCCCACCCTCACTCCATCTTCCCTTCACTCTTCTCAATCCTTGTTCCTTGTCCAAATTTTGTTCAAATATTTACCCAAGTTCATAACCCACATCCAAAAACCATTCTTCTTATAAAAAGAACAGTACCTCTCCCATAAAGAGGCTCTCAGGGAAGATAACTTCAAGCAGTTTTGGGCTTTACCTGTGGTATCCTGGTACACAACAATGGGCCTAACTACATACTTGTTTTGACACTCCTAGGGAATTTTCTTAGGATAATTTACATCTTCATTAGAATCCATTATTAAGGATTTAAATTTAAATTTTTCTTCAATGAATCCAAGTTTATGGTTATGAGATTAGCTCTGTATAGAATTTAAATTTATGCTAAATATTATTCAACATTGAGATTATAAATTATGATTCATAATCTAATTTTGTGTATGTTTTTATTTATAAATGGAACCTACTGGAATGAATGGAAATATAATGAACGCTCGTGTCCGTTGTATATATTTCCATCTGATGCAAGATAATGATGTTGGCTCTGGTGTTGTGACTAGTGATAAGAAACATAAAACTATACTAGGATTGCTGAATCATGTTATGAATAATATCATTATTCACATGGAGCATCCAGATAAAAAATGTGGGGGAGAAATGATATACTGCTTTATGTGACAAAAACCTCCATCATTTACATGGACTACAAACCCATTCGTAGTAGATCAGTGGATAAGTTCATTAGAGGGGGTATTTCTCTCTCTGGTATGTAACAAAAGAGAGAAGGTAGTTAGGGAAATTTTTCGACTATCGGCAGATGCAAATCAGTTGTGGTCTTCATTCCAAAAGACAAATGAGGAGGAAGAAATAGAAGAAATGGAATGGAGGGAATTTATGGAAATTTTCATTGAAAAATTCTACCCTTGTGAACAGTGACTAGATATGGAAGGGATATTTATAAATCTGAGGAAAATGAGGATGAGAATGTTTTAAATTATGATGTTAACTTCACTACATTAGCATGAAATTCCATATATTACATAAGTAACACAAGGATAAATATGGATCGATTCTTGGATGGTCTAAAACAATTCCTAAAAAGTGATTTATCATCCAAAATATTCTGATCATATGAAGATATAGTCTCAAGTGTTATAAAGATAAAAATGGAATTTTCAAATTCCAATGATTTTTAAGGGAAATCAAGAGGAGAATAGGGCCGGTTAAAACATTGAAAAATGAATTAAGGAAATCGGGAAGAAGGGAGGAGTCGACCATCCACCCAGTGATAATTATATAAAGAGGCACCCTGGTACATCCCTGAAGGGTATGGATGATTTTTACAAGTGTAGATAAAAAGGCCACCAATATTAGGATTTTAAGGCATAGAAAAATGTTACTAATGTTCAATGCAACAATTGCAGGGAGGGAGGATATTATGAAAATGATATTTCCTAGGCAATAAGTAAACATTCCCCAAAGAAGGAAAATGAATCAGGGCCAAGCATATGTAGTCACAAATGTAATGGTTGAAGTTTCTAATGATATATTGGTAGGTACCTTAATCATTTCCTCAATCATATCTGATTATTTATTTTATTTTTGATCATCTCATTATTTCATATTATCTGAGTTTTCAAGGAAAATTTGATATTTACTATTTTATTTAATAAGAAAGTTTTCAGACAAAAACTCTTAAGAGAAGTATCATTGCAATAATGGTGTGTTAGGCAGTCCCCATTATGGATTATAAATGTGCTTTATATGCTGATTTTGTTATCATATCCCTAAATTATTTTTATATAATCCTCATCATGGAATGGATTTGAAACCATAATGAGAACATTTATTATAGGAAGAAGGAGGATATAATTTTTGAGGACGATGTTGAATCCCTTATCTTTTGGGCACAAACATCACAATCTGATTCTCATCAAGATCCACCAAAGTAGCTCTAATAGATTAAATTATTGGGGAATAATGGAATTGAATAATAATGGATGACCAAAGAAGGTTTAAATATAGGATGTACTTATTGTGCCCGAATATGTTGATGCATTTCCAGAGGATTTACATGGACATCCTCTAGAGTGGTAAATTGAGTTTTCCATTGACTTAAATCCGAATTCAAGGCCCATATCAAAGACTCCTTCTAGAATGACCATTGTGTAATTAGTATAAATGATGAAACAACTAGAGAAATTGAGTGATAATGGATTTATTCTCCCTAGTTTATCTTTATGGTGAGCCTCTTACCTATTTGTTAAGAAGAAAGGTGGATCTATGAGGTTGTCCATTGACTATAGTGAGGATTATGCGATAACAATAATGAATAATTATCACCTACCTCACATTGATGATTTATTTTATCAACATCATAGATCCCAATATTTTTCTATGATTGACCTTTGATCTGGATATCATCAGTTGCGAGTAAGGAATACATTCCAAAGACATCATTTTGAACTAGGAATGGGCAATAAAATTTTATATTAATGCCTTTTTTACGGACTAATACTCCCAATGTCATCCTTGATCAAATAAATTGGGTTTTCAAGGAATATTTTGATGAATTTGTGGTTGTATTTATTGATTATAAATTTGTATACACAAAAATCTAATAATATAATGAAAATAACATGCACACTATTCTAACAACTCCTTAGAATAATATGGGATGTTTAGAAAATGTGAATTTTAGTATAAATCAGTTTTCTTGGAAAAATTGCCTCTAAGGTTGGAATATCTGTTGATCATACAAAGACAATGGATTTTGAAGACTGAAATACTCCAATGAAAAAAACTAAGGTACATAGTTTTATTTGTTTAAGAGGTTATTATCAGTGTTCCATTCATAACATTTCTTGTATAGAGAACCCAATGAACAAGGTTACATGTAAAGAGGTTATGTTCATATGGAAAAAATAATGTGAGGACTATTTTAAAGAATTCAAGAGAATATTAGTGAATTCTTTGATCCTAATGCTACCATCATGGAGTGATGTCTTTGTGATCTATAGTGATGCATCAAAGAAATGACTTGGTTGTGTTCTTTGCAGAATGATTGATTTATTTCATATGTAACAATTCTGTTAAAAATTCAAGAAGAAATCCATCATACTCCCGATCTAGAGTTAGCTTATATGATATTTTCTTGAAAAATATGGTGCCACTATCTCTATGGTGAGTGATGCTAGACATATATAGATTACAAGAGTCTGAAGTATATCTTCTCCTAGAAATAAGTCAACATGTGGAAAATGAGATGGCTCAAACTAATCAAGGATTTTGATTTATCTATACACTACCGCCTAGGAAAAGAAAATAAGGTACATGAAGAATTGGGCATGAAGGATCAGGAAGTATAAAACAAAATGATGACTGAATGAGATTCAGTATTCATTGATCTAAAAATGATAGACATGGAAAGTTTCAAAGAAGGTGAAACATCATTACAATCTTAATTGGTTTCCAAACCATATTTATGAGAAATGTTTAAAACCTCTCATACCAATCATGATAACATGGAAAAGAAAATTACTGTTGTGAATGATGGGGTGTTTCATGAATTCATATGTGGAGTTAGAAATCTGAAATTTGGTAAGAGGATATGTCTTCTCTATATACCAAAGTGTAAAATAGTGTTATTGGATGATTCCCATAGAAAAAATTTCTCTATACACCCTAGTACCACTAAAATGTACAATGAATTGAAGGAGAATTTGTGGTTGGACAACATGAAGTGAAAAATTGATGAATATGTTTCAAAATTTTCAGTTTGTCAAGAAGTGAATGCCGAATGGCAACACCTATGAGGAGTCATGAAATCTCTAACTATTCCTACAAGGAAATGGGATGACATCACCATGTGTTTTGTCACTATATTACCCAAAACTCTATGAATGAATGATTCTATATGGTTAATTTTGGATCAGCATAGAAAATATACACATTTTCTTTACTATAAGAGAGGATTTTACATTAGAGAAACATTCACAACACTATATCAACGATTTTGTGAGACTTCATGGAGAAAATATATTATTTTTGTGTAACTATGATCCATAATTTTCATCAAAATTCTAGAAAATCCTCCTGAAATACATGGATACTATGCTTCGATTTAGTAATGCTTATCACCATCAAATAGATAGACAATCAGAAAGGATGATCCCAACATTAGAAGAAATGTTGAGATCATTTTCACTTGATTTTCAAGGTATATGGGACCAATATATTCCTTTTTAGAGTTTTTCTAAAATTATAGTTTCCATTCAAGCATTCAAATGGAAATATATGAAGGATTGTATGAAATGAGATGTCATACACCTACATATTGGGTTGAAGTCGGTGAAAGGAATCTTGTGGGTCTAGAGAATGTAGAGGAGACAACAACGAAGGTAAAAAATATTAAAGACCATATCAAAGAACCTCAATGTAGACAAAAAAGCTATGTTGATAATTAAAGGAATGATTTGTAATTTCCAATGGGAGATTATTTTTTCTTAAAAGCATAACCATGTAAGGGTGTTATATGATTTGGGAAGAAAGGGAAACTGAGCCTTAGGTACATGGGACCTTTTGAAATTATTGTGTAAATTGGAGTAGTTTCATATAGTTTGGGTATGCCTCTTATCCTGTCTAAAGTACACAATGTGTTCTATCTCTCATTACAGAGAAAGTACATTCCATACCCCACACATGTCCTCTCTTCTGATGATATAAAATTTGAACCTGACCTATCTTACTCTAAAGAGCCTATCCATATTAGGGAATCTAAATAATAGGTGTTGAATAATCTGACAACTAGACTGGTAAAGGTACTTTGGAAAAATCATAAAACTGAAGAGGCAACATGGGATCTTGAGAAGCTTATGACATAGAACTACCCAAATCTTTTTGTGTGGTAATATTATGGTAATTTCTAAGATAAATTTTTTGTAATGAGGGTTGAATTTGACAACCCAATGATTTCCAAATAAAATAATGAAACAATGATTCTCCAGAAAACACCACTTTTTTTGTAACCTATCTAGTAAATACACTCTTCCCACCTCTTTGATTTGAATTTCAAAAAAATAACATGCACAGTTACATTCAAAAAGATATTAAGAGTCTAATAAGACAAACATAATATTTGGTGAATAGTAACATACCCTTATAAATAGTAATCCGATCCTTATGAATAGTAAATCATATTATTAATTTATTGTCTTATGGTAATAATATAATGACATCATTATTTATTTTACAAGGTGATATAAAACGAATTATAGTTATATGTTTGTTATTTTTTGAATAAAAATTGGTTTTATTTAAAAAATAAATTAATAATATTTAGATAAGTTTTTTAAAAAATGGTGTTCACTTTTCTAATATACATGTCAGAAAGTGGGTAGTGTTAATATTTATGAGTTTTCTGAAATACTCGAATTTTTAATGAATTGTAAAATACAGTAATTTGACTGTATATATACATTATCAATTAAATTCACTATTCCTAGAATCATGGATGATTTAAGCACACTTATTTCAAAATCACATTCACTTTTTGCTATTATGGGTCACATTAATCAACTATATTGGTTTTCCTTAGGGATATAATAAAAAAATGAATACGATATTAAAAAATAACTCCTCTCCTCCACAATAACCCCCACCCCTCATTCCATTTACCGTTCACTCCTATCAAGCCTTGTTTCATTGTCTAAATTCTGTTCAAATATCCACCCATGATGATAACCCACGTCCAAAATCCCTTCTTCATATACAAAGAACAATTCCTCTCCCCTAAATAGGCTCTCAAGGAAGATAACTTCAATTGGTAAATTCCTCTTTTTTTTATTTTATTTCAGGTTCATTTATTTTCTTTTTCTTTCCTCACCTCCTTTCATCCAAATTTTTTGGTGACTACATTATCATATAAGTACTATAATTTTTTTTATAATAAAGTAATAATTCTTCATCTTCTCTTCTCTCCACTTCATTTACACTAGAAATGAAAACATCATCCAATATGTGTAAATTTATCACATTCCAGAATGACGAGATTTCTATTTCTATTACCATCTAAAATTCTGATCATGAAACCATTTTGATGGTTTATATAGACTATAATATATGTATTATTACTTATTTAAGGTTTTTACATCCTTTTTTACTCATGATATTATTTTATAAATCAATATTTTTTAGTTGGGATAAAGAATGGCCATGTAACCCAAGTAATTGCCATTAAAGTTTAATATATTGCTTCATATTCACTGAAAATAACCAAACGAATTTTATAAACATGTAATATTATGGTATTTTACTAATAACATACAAGTTCTATTATTAACAACAAATGTTATTATACATTTTTATCTGTACATGAATATTAGTGAACCGATCACGAAAACACTACATGAAAACACTCTCAAACAATGAAATTGAATCTCTTCACCCATAAAAAAGGAATGAATGGACCAAAATAAGGTTATAATAAATCAATTTCATGAGTAGTAGGTTCTGGTATAATTAATGTAACGCCCTGAACCCAGTTACCCAGAGTCTGTTCATTATTACATAACATTTGCATGATCACAAAAGATCAAGTCTCGAATGACCGATTTTTTTAGTAGCCTTCGAAGTACTAGATACATTCACAAGGTCTAAATTACATAATAAAATGGAAAACTATAAAAACATTGTTTCCAAATACAGCACTATGATCCGATAGAGTATCCCTGCAGGTCAGTCATAATATACTTCTTCGCATCCTGGGAAAAATAAAACATAAAAAGGGGTGAGCTCAAATGCTCAGTAAGTATTACAATATAGAGAACATTTTATAAATAAGAATAAAAATTTAAGGCAATGTATAAATATAAAAAAAAGCCTTTTCAACATAAACATCATTATAATATGGAAAATATAAATCAAAATAATTCCATTTACATACTCACATGGATATTCTAATAGTCTAACAATCACATGCAATATCAATAGACACTTTCATAATGATGGAATGTATAATGCCAGACATTTATAACCACATAGTAAAGGCCTTGTGCCAAGACTAAAAATATGATCTGGTCATGGCCTTGTTCCAATACACTAGTTTGTCTCATGAGAACTACCGATGCATCGAGGAGGTAGAGCGGGCTCCACCCATCACTTACTAAGTCCAATGCATTCTCATATGAAAAGGTTTAAACATAACATTAACATTCGTATTAAAACTAGCATAAAAAATGACAATACATTATCCATATTTCATGAATGGTGTAAAATTAACACATCTACAGTCAAAAAAAATCACAAAACCATCAATACAATATGGATGTTTTGTATCATAATAAATCAACTTCAAATATGCTTAAAATCCATAAAAATATGTTGACATAGTTTAAATCGAATCATTTTTTTAGCGAAATATCTCTTTCTATTTTGAAATCATTTAAAATTTAAATAATTATAGAAGAAAACA
Source organism: Viscum album (assembly GCA_963277665.1). Taxonomy (NCBI): domain Eukaryota; kingdom Viridiplantae; phylum Streptophyta; class Magnoliopsida; order Santalales; family Viscaceae; genus Viscum; species Viscum album. The sequence goes on along the minus strand of OY728141.1, from coordinate 507,124,426 downwards.
TTTATTTTGGAAATATTCTTATAATCTTGTAAGGGAAGCTTTGATGTTGTTATAACGGTAGAAAATAGCCGCACCCGTCATACAAGTTAAAAAACAATCTTACCTTAATTTTGTCGAAAAGGTCATAAAGTACCTTGTTTGGAAAATGACAGAAAGATTCCTTTAAAAACATATAAGTTCAAATAAGGGTATAAATATCTTTACCCTACTTTCTAGTAAATAGTATAAATTTTTTGAAATACATTTTTAAGAATCATGGATGTGGATGAAAAAGATGTCCCAGTTGATAATTACATATAATCAACCTCGGAAATTGAAGAGATTGTGAAATTAACCCTTACCATGTTAATTTCCTTGTTATAGGGTAGGTTAAAATCATATATAATAGTTAAATAATTGTTATTAAATTATATAATAATTATATACATTAATATGATATCATATATGATCTTTTAACAATTCTTTGTTAATAATATCTTATTATTATTGTCGTTTCAGGTGTTAGCGGATTCATTTTAATTTATATTCTTTGTTATGTAAGTAATGTTTGATAAAAATTGGATGCATTTATTCATATTTAGAATGATATTAAGTCATTAAAAATTATTTTTAATCATCTAATAAAATTTAGTCTTGAATGGAGACGATGGGGAATTAATCTTATCGTGTTTTGTTGAAACGGTAATCTGTACGTACGCACGAGCGACGATATCATTATTTTAATGTTAAAATAATATATAATTGGATGGTACATCATATATAAAGAATTATTATAATGATATATTTATTATTTACATCAATTAAACATCATTATTATACCCAACCAAATAATAATTTTCTTAATAACAATTACACCACGACGTGGAGACAGCAAGCCGTACGCACATACGTGTGGTGACATGTCATTCAAATGATGGATAGAATAATGAATATGGTTGTACCATATTCATTATAACATCACAGTATATGGAAGGAAGTTGTGTTATTATTTTAGAATGGAAAGAACAACTTAAGAGGAAGTGGAATAAGAAAGGAACTTGAAATAGGTGATGAAATATTTACCTCTTCTTCGGGTTCTTCCTTTTGATTTGATCAAAAGGGATCCTTAGGTTGTGTTTCTAACTAAAGGAATGCCTCTAAGATGAATGGAGGACCGTTTAGAGGGTATTGGAATAGGTGTTGGTAGAGCCAAATGGCTTCGAAAGTGTAAATAAGAGAGGGGGGGTGCCCTTTTATAAGAGGCGTGAGGGGCTTCTTATGAAAACTTAAAAATATTATTTTATAATAAAATCATTTTCGGTTACTAATGGCTCCAAAATTAATAATTTAAATGAGAAGGTGGGGATTGGTATAAAACCACTCAACCAATATGTTTTAGACATTTTTGGGTTACTATATTAACTTTATCTTTTAGATTTAAATCTTAGTTAAAGAGTTTGACATTTACCATGTCTCTTTGTATTTTTATATAATATGGTTAATAAAGATACTATATACATCCAAGATAACCTAAAGTGGTTCCTAAATAATAAAACTATCATTATATATGTCGTTTGGACAAACCGTAAATTTTTAAGAATAGAATAACAATTAATAATATAATATTTGTTTAAAAAACTCTTTTATGTCAATTTTGACACTATTTGGTATTTTGTTTTTGCAAAATTCATAACCGCATTATTACATTGATAGAAATTCATCTAACAAACCAAAATATGTCATATTAACTTATAAATCTAGTGGAATTATTAAAAAGTCACAAATTACATTTATTTGGATATTTATAATATCAATTATTTTAATATTTCATTAATTAGGTAATTACTGCATCATCATTATGTCATAAATAAATTATATTATTTAAAGTCTAAAAAATATAAATAAAATACCATTATGTAGGAATTATTTTTAGATTTCTAATTAATATTTATAGTCGAATTTATCTCATGTGTATCCCTATAATAAAAATGTTATAGTTGTTAAACTATGATTTTAACTCTTTTAAATTTTCTTTGAATTAATTAATAATAAATGTCCTAGTCTAATCCAAATAGACCAAAGATGTTCGTATTTTATTCCAAAGGTTGTTTTTGGTCGACATAAACTTATCTAATAGAATTAGGATATGTGATAGGGTAATAATAATATCCCTTTTACCCTTAATTACTCTATTTACTTTTAATCGTGGTAAATAAAATTAAAAAAGTTACTATTCACAAAAATTATTTTCATCTTATTCAACCAAATTTTACATACTTATATCAACTGTGTCTCTCAGATTTTTGAAATTCAACTCACAGAAGCAGTAAAATTATGTTTTATGTAAATTTTCAAATGCTCCTAGTAGGTGCGTAAAAGATGGTAAAAAGTTCAATAAAATTTTATATATCTAAATTATTATAAACCGACTCCAATGAATTAAATTGTACTTATATAGGTATTTTGTATCTATTTTGACCTAAAATAAATTTAAATAAAATAAATAATTATTTAAATAAAAATTCGGTTTTAAACTATAACTAAGTGTTTTTCACTATTCATCAAAAATTAAAAGTCTTCATAAAAATACCAAAAAAGAACCCTAAGATAATTTTGATATTCTTAATCCCAAAATGAATTCCTTTTTGAAAGATAAAATTTATAAAATTTCAAAAAGTGGATCTTACTATTCATAACATATAGTTTGATTTGTTGTGGTGTGTTAGAACACGAAGTTGCATACAAAACATGCTATTGTATTATTCAAAGAGAAGCGTACTGTGGAAGCTTGGGGTGTTACATTCTCTCCTCCAAATAATTTCATCCTTGATATTTGTAAGTATATTACTGTCTTAAAAGACTCAGGTGGTTCTTCATCATAAGTTCCTCGATTTCCCATGTTGCCTGTTCCATCTTATGGTTTCTCCATAGAACTTTTACTAGACGAGTCGTTCCGTTTCTCAACACTTGTTCTCTTGAATCAAGAACCTTAAAAGGCTCTTTGCAATAGGACATATCGTGTTTTAGATCAAATTTGTCATAGGTGAGTATATGCGTTGGGTCATGCATGTCTTTTATCGACAGTGATAAATGGAATACGTCGTGAACTTTGGAGAGACTTTGTGGCATTGCCAAATGGTAAGCTACAACCACAATTCGTTCTAGAATTTCGAAAGATCTGATGTAGTTAGGAATGAATTTTACCTTCTTACCGAAATATGTAACACCCTTCCATAAAGATACCTTCATGAAAACATGATCTCCTATGTGAAATTCCAAATCCTACCTTCGGTTATTGGCATAGCTCTTCTGCCTACATTGAGCTGCTTTCATGTGGGTTTGGATTGACTTCACCTTTTCCATCATTTCCTCCACATGTTTTGGGCCTATGAGTTTTATTTCGCCAAAATCAACCCAACAGGTTGGTGTGCGAAATCTCTTTCCATATAACGCTTCATATGGTGCCATATGAATACTTGAATGAAATCTATTGTTATAGGAAAATTCTACCATAGGTATATATTGATCCCACATACCTTGAAAGTCAAATGAGCATGATCTCAACATGTCTTCTTTGGTTTGAATTGTTCATTATGATTGTCTATAAGTTTGGGTGTGGTAGGTAGTTCTCAAACGAAGTTCAGTATCCAGGGCTTTCTAATGACTTTTCCAAAATTCGGATGTAAAATGGGGATCACGATTAGAAACAATTGATAGTGGTACTCCATGAAGACTTAAAACATCATTAATATATAATCTTGTTAATCATTCAAGTGGTAAATCTTCTCTTATAGAAAGATAATTTGCTACCTTGGCAGGAAGATCAACAATGTCCCATATTGCATCATTCCTTCTAGGAGTCTTTGGAAGTCCCATGACAAAGTCTTTCGAATATTATCTCATTTTCACTTAGGTATGGGAATAGGTTTCAAGACTCCTCCAGGCTATTGCTTTCAAGCATTCACTTGTTGAAAAACCATACATCTTGACACAAAATCAGTAATCTACCTCTTCATGTTGTCCCACCAAAAATGTTCCATCAAATCTCTATACATTTTTGTGATAACAGAGTGTATAGAGAAATTGGAACTATGAGCATTATCCAAAAATTTCCTTTTTATATGATGTAGATTGGGAACACAAAGTCTTTTTCCAAATTTCAAAATTCCATCTTCACACACAAATTCACTCAATCTCCCATCATTCACAGCTTTAATCTTCTTCTGAAACTCTTCATCATCAAACTAAGAACTCAATATCATTTCTAGTAAAGATGATTTGGAAACCATTTGAAAAAGTATTGATGTTTCACCTTCCATGATTATACCCATGTCCCACTTTACTAGATCCCTGAAAATAGGATCTATTTCAACTCTCATCTTGTTCAAAACACCATGATCCTTTCTCCTCAAATCATCCACCACCTTATTTGCCTTCCCTGGGTGGTAATGTATAGTGCAATTAAAATCCTTGAGTAGTTCAATCCATCTCCTTTGCCTCATGTTGTGTGCTTTCTGTGAGAAAATATACATCAAACTCTTCTGATCAGTATAAATCACACATTTGTCACCATAGAGATAGTGTCTCCAAATCATCAAAGAAAATATTACAACTGCTACCTCAAGATCATGAGTAGGATTGTTTTACTCATGAATTTTCTGTTGTGGTGATGCATATTCAATAACTCTATCATTTTGCATAAGGACACTACCAATTCCTTTCTTCAATGCAACACTATAAATAACAAACCCATCATTCCCTGATGATAGAGTCAAGATAGGAGCATTGACTAATCTTCTCTTCAATTCATAAAAACATTTTTCACAATCTTTTGTCCAAACAAATTTAACCACTTTTCGTGGGAGCATTGTTTATGGGTTAGCCAACCTAAAAAAATTCTGGATGAAATGTCGATAATAACCTGCTAAGCCAATAAAACTGCGTACCTTAGTTATATTTTTCAGTACTGGCCATTCAAGGATTTCATTGGTCTTAGAAGGATCAACTAAGATTCCATACGTGGAGACAATATGGCCCAGAAATGAAATCTTATGAATCCAGAATTCACATTTTCTAAACCTCCTATATAACTCATGTCTTCTAAGAGTATTTAGGATAATGCACATGTGATTTTCATGATCGTCGTAGATTTTGGAGTATTCCAAGATATCATCAATATATACCACTACAATGTCATCATGATATTTCTTGAAAACACTATTCATTAGATTCATGAAGATAGAGGGAGCATTAGTCAATCCAAAAGGCATTACTGTAAACTCGTAATGCCCATACCTGGTTCGAAATGCTGTTTTTGGAATGTCTTCCCTCATTACACACAACAGATGATATCCAGATCGATGGCCAGTCTTTGAAAATTTATTGAGCTCCATGAAGTTGGTCGAATAAATCATCAATTTGAGGTAGGGGATACCTGTTCTTTATTGTTATAGCATTAATCTCCTTGTAGTCAATGTACAACCACATAGATCCATATTTCTTCTTAACAAAAAGGACATGGGCTCTCCATAGAGAAAAAATAGGGGTTAAAAATTCCTTATTACTCAATTCCTCTAGTTTTTTATTTAGTTCCACTAATTTCATTGTGACCATTCTATAATGGGTCGTCAATATGGGCCTTGATCCAGGAATTAAATCAATGGAAAACTTAATTTCTCGTTCTAGAGGATGTCCATGTAAATCTTATCGAAACACTTCAATATATTATTTCAGAATAGGTTCATCCTCTATTTGAACATTCATTTCCTCGCCCACAATTATTTTATTATCTTCCTCCCAAATAATTGAATTTAGTTGAGATACAGGGGGTGGATCTAGATAATAATTAGGTTGTGATGATTCCTCTCTAAAGATAAGGCGTTCTTTATCATCTTCATCAAAAATAGTAACCCCATTCTTCTTACAATAAATTTTTGTATCATGGTCTGAAATCCAATCCACACTAAGGATTATATAAAATCCAATCATGGGTATGACGATGAGATCAGCAGAAAAAGAACATTTATATTCCCTAATGTGGACTAACTAAAAAAAATTTGTTGCAATGATACTTCCCTTAGAAGTTTTGACTGACAGCTCCCCTGTTAAATCAAATTGAAAATATATAATATTCATAGAAAACTGGGATAATATGAAACAATGAGATGATCCATAATCAAATAAAGCATTTTCTAAAGATGAGGAAACCATTAAATTACCTACCACTATGTCTTTCGGAGCTTCAACCTCAGTAGTCATGATATCATAAGCTTGGCCATGATCCCGAGGCCTTTTTTGAGGTATATTCCCTTTTCTCTTAGGAAATTCATTCGCATAATGCCCCATTTCTCTAAAATTGTAGTATTCAACATCAAAAATCTCTTTCTTCCCCTTATTTCCATTTCTAGAGTGTTCAACAGATATATTCATCTATTGCTTCGCTTTAAAGTCGTAAGACTTAGAGAATTATTTTTCTATCTTGATAGATCATGAGAAAATACCTTCTTACGAAGAGAAGGATTGTGAGACTAATGCTTGACGGAGAAATGGTTTTAACCCATAAAATAAATAATCAATCTGACTTCTTGGGTTATGTATATAATCTGCAGCATGCCTTGCTATCCTTGTAATGTTAGCTTTATACTTTGTGCCATTATCATCCTCCTTTTTCCTCAGACTCAGAAAATGCCTTTCCATATCTGCTCGATGGTCATGAGTAAAGTATTTTTCTAAGAATAGATCTTAAAACTCCATCCATTCCATATTTGATACTTTGTCATCTTACTTTGTGTCTTTAATCAATGAACACCATTGATCAACTTCTGCAGTGAGGCGGTAGACTGCCATGACAACTTTTTCCCTTTCACTACCCCTCAAGGCATGGAATATTCTCTCTAAGAAATTTATCCATTGCTTAGCTACTAATGGATTTGTACTCCCATTGAATGTGGGTGTTTTTTTCCTCATGAAGCGATCTAACATTGATCCTCCATGCTGCGGATCAGGGTGCTCCATATGGGTAAGGTTATTATTAATAACCTGAGTGAGTTGTCCAAATATAGTTCTAAGCTGATCAACACCAGTTGTTTCACCATCACCACTATAATTATCATGAGCAGGAGGGAAATACCTACATGGAGTGTGTGCATTGATACTGTTTCCATTCCTTTAATAAGGCCCCATACCTAAAAAATAGACTAAACGAGATTAGTTTATGGATCTAAATACATACATCCAAACTTGTAAAACACTTAACATAAATTGAACTGTTTACGGATATAATCCATAATCATAAAAAAATTTCATTGAGGAATTATATAATCATAAACCCTTTATAATGGTTTGTAATGAAAATGAGAATTATCCTAAGCATATCCCTCAGGAGTTTCGTAACCACGAGTGCAGCAAGGCCCGTTTTCTTGCCCCAGTTCTCGTTCGAGCCTTGCTTAAAGCAGTGTTTTAGGTTTTTACCCCTAGGAACATATTTCCAAGAGCCACCTCTACCTGCTCGTATCCAGATAGGGATGTATTGCTTGTAAAACTCAAAAAATATCTACAATACAAAAATTCTAGGATGCTCTTCTATACTAATCCTCAAAGTCTATCTTAGGGCTATGTGCTCTAATATGAGTTTACCTAAATCTAGTTTCCATGGTTTGTACTAATATTTCTCTAATACCAACTATAAATCCACGACCCCAGTTACCCAGAGTCAGAGCATTATTATATAACATTGGCATGATCGTAAAATATCAAGTCTCAAAAGGCTGATTAGTTTAGTAGCCTTGGAAGTATTAGATACATTCATAAGGTTTACATTATATCATGAAATGGAAAACTACAACAACATTTTTTCCATTGAAAACAATAAGATCCCATATAACATCCATAAAGGTCATTCATTATATACTTCTTCGCATCCTGGGAAAAATAAAACATATAAAGGGGTGAGCTCAAATTCTCAATAAGGATAACAATATAGCAGAAACATTCATAAATAAGCATAAACATTAAAGGGAATGTATAAAACTAAATAAAAATCCTTTTCATTATAAACATCATAATAATATGGAAAATTTAAATCAAAATAATTCCATTTACATACTCACATGTATATTATACTAGTCAAATAATCACATGCAATATCAACAGCCACTTTGATAATGATGGAATGCATAATGCCTGACTTTCATAACCACATAGCCAAGGCCTTGTGATAAGACTACGAATAAGATTTTGTGACGGCTTTATTCGAAGATATTATTTTGTCTCATGAGACCTACCGATGCATCAAGGAGCTATAGTGGGCTCCACCTTTCACTTACTAAGTCCAATGCATTCCTCATATGAAAGGGTTTAAACCTAACATAAACATTCGTATTAAAACTAGCATACGAAATGTCAATACTTTATCCATAAACCATGAATGGTTTAAAAATAACACATCCACAGTATAAAATATTACAAAACCATCAATAAAATATGGATTATTTTCATCATAATAAATCAAATTCAAATAAGCTTAAAATCAATCAAAGGATGTTGACATAGATGAAATCGAAACATTTTTGTAGAGAAAAATATATTTCTATTTTGAAATTATTTAAAATTCATATAATTATAGAAGAAAAAAATTCAATTTTAAATATTATTATAAGATTTTAAGGGAAGCTTTGATATTTTTATAATGGAAGAAAATAGCTCGCCCGCCATATAAGTTATAAAAACATTCTTACCTTAATTTTGTCAAAAAAAGTCATAAAGTACCTTATTTGGAAAATGACAGAAATATTTCATTCAAAACATATATGGTAAAATAAGGGTATAAATTACTTTATCCCATTATATAGTAAATAATAAAAAAAATTTGAAATACATTTTGATGAAACATGGAACTGGATGGTAAAGAGGTCCCAGTAGATAATTACGTATAAACAACCTCAGATATTGAAGAGATTGTAAAATTAACCCTTAACCTGTACTTTTCATTGGATGAGGGTTGGTTAAAATCCTGTATAATAGTAAAATATTTGTTATTAAGTTATACAATAATCATAAAAATTAATATGATTTCATATACGATCTTTTAACACTGCTCTGTTAAAAATATCTTTGTATTGTCGTCGTTTCAGGTGTTAACTGATTTGTTTTACATTATATGATTTGTTATGTATGTAATGTTTGTTATGGATAGGATGTATATTATTCATATTAAAAATTATATTAGTTCTTTAAAAATTATTTTTAATCATCTGATAAAAATTAGTCTGGAATAGATATGATGGGGAATGAATCTCATCACATTCATGGAGACGGTAATCCGTACGTACACACGAGCGACAATATCATTTTTTTATATCAAATGAATATATAATTTGATGTTATATCATATATAAAAATCATTATGATGTTATATTTATTATTTACATCAAATACATATCATTATTATACCAATCCAAATAATAATGTATTGAATAACAACTACACCACGACATGGACACGGTATGCCGTACGTAAGCACGTATGGTGACATGTCTTTCAAAGGATGGATAGAATAATGAATATTGATGTACCATATTTATAATAACATCATAGTATATATAATATACTGTATTTATTATTTTAGAATGGAAATAACAATGAAAGAGGATGTGTAAGAAGAAAGGATCTTGAAAGAGGTGATGAAATATTTACCTCTTCTTCCGGTTCTTTCTTTTTATTTGATCAAAATGGATATATAAGATGGATTTATGACTAATGGATTGCCTCTAGGATAAATTTAGGATAGTTTATAGGGTATTTGGGTAGAGGTTGGCCGATCTATATGTCTTTGAAGGTGGGAATTAGAGAGAAGGGGGAGGGCCCTTTTATAAGAGGGGTGAGGGGCACGTTAGGAAAAGCTAGAAATATTATTTTATAATAAATTAATTACGGTTTATAATGGCTCAAAAATGTATTATTTAATGCATATAGTGGGTATGGGTCGACAAAAACTCAACAAATAGGTTTTAGACAGGTTTGGGTCACTATATTAACCTTATCTTTAATATTTAACTCTTAGTTAAAAAGTTTGACATTTACGATGTCTCTATATATTTTTATATTTTATGGATATTAAATAAATTATATACTTCAAAGGGAACCCCAACTAGTTCATTAATTATACACATATCATAATATAAGTCTTGTTTCCGAACGATTGATTTTTAGGAATAGAATATCAATTAATAATATAATATTTGTTTTAAAAACTCTTTTATGTCAAATTTGACACTATTTGGTATTTTGTTTTTTCTAAATTTAAAACAGCATTATTACATCGAATAAATTTCATCTAACCAACCCTAATATGTCATATTAACCTATAAAATTAGTGTAATTCATAAAAAGTCTCAAATTACATTTATTTGGATATTTATATTATCAATTATTTTAATATTTCATTAATTAGGTAATTACTACATCATCATTGTGTAATAAATAAAATAAATTATATAATGTCTAAAAAATATAAATAAAATAAAATTAAGTATGAAATATTTTTATCTTTCTTATTAATATTTATAGTCGAATTTATCTTATGTTTTACCCAATATTAAAAATGTTTTAGTTATTAAACATTGATTTTAACTATTTTAACTCTTCTATGAATTACATAATAATAAATGCCCAAATCAAATCCAAGTATACCAAAGAGGTTCATATATTATTCCTAATATTTTTTTGGTAGAATTATACTTATCCAAAAGAATTAGGTCATGTTTTAGTGTAATAATAATATAATTGTTTCCTTTAATTACCCCATTAACTTTTAACCGTGGTAAATAAAAGTAAAAAGTCACTATTCAAAAAAATTATTTTCATCTTATTGAACCAAATTTTACTTACTGATATCAACGGTGTATCTCGGAATTTTGAAATTCAACTCACTAAAGTGGTAAAATTATATTTTATGTAAATTTGCAAATTCTCCTAGGATGTGGGTAAAAGATTGTAAAAATTTCAATAAATTTTTTATATATCTAAATTATTATGAATTGACACCTATTAATTACATTCAAATTATATAGGTATTATGTATCTATATTGACCTAAAATAAATATAAATAAAATAAATAATTATTTAAATAAAAATTTGTTTTTAATCCATAACTAATTATTTTTCACTATTCATAAAAAATTTAATGTTTTCAAAAAAATATCAAAAATTCACCCTAAGATAATTTTGATATTCTGAATCCAAAAATTAAGTCCATTTTGAAAGATAAAATTTATAAAATTTCAAAAAGTGGGTATTACTATTCATACTGGCTAATTTGATTGGTTGTGGTGTGTTAGAACCCGATGTTGTGTACAACACGTGCTATTGTATTATTCAAAGAGAAGCGTACCATAGAAGCTAGGGGTGTGGAAATTAATTTATGAACCAAAATTTTATTATTCATGTCATTAACATAAAGTGAGGAACACTTTGTATTAAAGGTAAGGGCACCCGAACCTTCATTTTCAATCGGGTTACTCTTATTCAATACTTACCGTAATTAAATTATTATTTACTCATATATAATCCTCATATATTTTGTGATATTTTTATATATATGTTTAACAACTATTATACTACCTTCATTTATGGGATATTTATTTTCAAAAGGATCTTTGAAAATTTCTTCTCGAAATACATGCCTGACTTTATGGAATTTCTAAAATTATTTCCTACATTCAAAGGGAACTCTATAATCTGTTTTACCAATCATTATCACTCTGAAAAATATAACTTTATTATTAAAATATTATGTTAAATTACTTTTAGTTTTATATAAACACTGTTCCAAAATAACTATTCTTTTCAAAGTAATAGACTCTTTATCTCAACAATTACTTGATGATTCTATCAGAGAATCTTCATATGTTTCAACACTCAGGAATATTCATATTTATTATTGAGATTTATATTTTTTGATATTATATACCATATTTAATTGATTGGTTTATGATTAGTTTAATATGGATGTGATATCTTAAAACCGTTCACAAATTTAATGTGATGGTTGGTGTTTATGCTTAATGTTCAATGAAAATTATTGACATTTCATATGTTAGTTTGAATATTGTTATATACATTATTTATGTTAATCCCCGTTCAAATTAGGAATTTATTAGACTATGTAAGTGACTTGTGGGACCCTCTATATCCCATTGATGCATCAGTAGGTCTCATGAGACAAACTATGGTCTTTCCATAAGCCCTTGACTATATGGTGATGATGTTTAATATTATGTATTTCCTCTTAATGAAACTAGTAATTGAATGTTCATTAGTTTCTTCAACTAGTAGAATACTCATGATTGTTATTTATTATGGCATTTTTTATTCAACTCTATTTCCTTCCATAACATGTTCATGTTAAATTTTAAAGGAATGTGTTTTTTAGTTATTCTTCATGCCTAATGTTTAGGTTTATGTTATATTCAATGATATTTCTTACCCTTACTGAGAATTTGATATCGCCCAATTCTTATGTTTCATTTTCGCATGACATTAATAGGTATATTATAAATGACATGTAGAAATAACCTATGATTTATGGACATTTTTAAAGGAGTTTCTAAATTGTTTCTTGTTACAAGATGTAATACTGAAAATATATATGTATCTTGTTTCTAATGCTACAAAACTAGTCAGTACATTGGGATGCATATTCCTTGCTAATATTCAAATGTCATAAAAAATGGAAGTGGCTCTAGTAAAAAAGGGTTTGATCATTAAAAAACATTAATGAACTAAGAGAATAGAAAATATAATTAAAAAAATAGAATAAAATTCACCAAAAAGTCACTCATTAGTCAAACTATCATTCATATAGTTCCCCATGTACCCAATAATTTAGGGTTGTTTATTTTATTTTAGACAACTAGGTCTGACCACCTTTCCTCTCATAAAAATGTTGAGATCATTATCTTCTAGATTTTGAAAACATTCTATCATTATTTTGTCTATGAATTATCTTGATATCTAAAATTATTATTTTAAGTTTAGATATTAACATAGCCATTATTTCATTAATCACAATTTATGTGAAAAACTTCTATTTATTCTATGAATACAGACATGGTAGAAATAAAATACTTATCTTAGATTCTTAATGGATCCATTGAAATCTCTTTTTTATTTTCCGTAGTTGAATAATACAATGTAAATTATGATATGTAGAGGCTCCAGAAGTTAAATTATCATATGTGAGGTAAATGATTATCCATGTAGATGAATTTACTTAAAGAAGTGTCACAATAAGACAAAATATCTTATTCGTGGTAAATTTTCTTATGGGTTAGGAAATTTCTTCTAAATACTTTTCCATATTTCTCCAAATTCTCTTATAGGCCATAGAAACACACTTACAAGTATAGAAATGCCTTTTAAAAATTTTGGATCACATCAAATATTTTAACATAAGCTCAATAATTCTAATACACTAAGATCAAATATATTAATTATAAAATGATGGTGGCATAGTAAGATACATGATCTTATGCATGTTAAAATCCATTTTCACTAAAACTATTTCACTACGACATCGACCAATTATCCTTGGAACTCGATAATTATCCTCTGAATATAAACTATATGAAATTTTCTTTATCTATTTTCCACTACATTATGTCATGAATAAAAAATTATTCAAATTTTATTGTTGAATTAAAAATTACACTCATCATTTTGTAATACCAAGAAAAATCTATAATAAAGGGGAATATTTATTCTAATAATACAAAATATTAAAAAATAATAACAAAACATGTTTTGATCTATTTAACATCTAAATTCTATATTACCTAAAAACTAATAATTGTGATATTTTCATCAAAATTACTCAAAATGGTTGGATAAATTAATTTAAATATAAGAAATAATTTATAAAAATATTTTCATATTAATTTTCCCACACATAACACTTAGAAACCGAAAAGATATGACATCAATGAGTTACGAATATAAAATTAAAAAACTAGCAAATGCGGTTTCCCTTTCCAGTACCATATTCATTAGTTATTAAAGAATAATTAAATTCTAAATTCTATTTTCCATATTATGTATTATCAATTAATTCACATTAATTTAAAAAACTCATTCACACATATACATACTATTCTAAAAATAATTCACTCAGTGCAAAAAGTATTAATTTAAAACAAATATTCTAATTCCATGATCATAAAATCTTCACCATAGGATGGTATTATTATTTTTGTCTCTGACAAATTATTTATCTAAATGTGTATATCCTGAGGTATTTTTATGCGGATTTTCAGTGGCTTAATGTTGGTGGTTCATAGTTTCTAAATCTTACAAGGTAGATATAAGAGGTTTGGAACAATGTTGAAGATATTTTTATGTTTTTCATTTTTATTTAATAATAAATATCTCCCACACTCCCTCCATTGGTTTATATTTAACTATTTTATGATTTTTAAGACATAACATTCCCTTCTTTATTCTATTTTTATTCAACAACCATTTCCTATATTTTCATCAATAGTATCATTTTTTTAATAAAAAAATACTCATGAAGGTAGAGAGATAATTTTGATTCCATTATGTTGATGTGAATTTTATCTATCCCATAATATGAGGTATTTTACCAAAAATATAATGTGATTTTGGGCCTTTCTTCTATAACATAAAAATTGCTTCTCCACAATCTCTTTAAAAATACTCAACAAATTTTAGCATCCTCAAGTAAATTTCAGATAAAAAAACTATATATTTTATAAAAACTCATCCCCAAATTATTGGGAAATAGATCATATAGAATATATAACACCAATGACATATCTCTTCCCCCCTGATGAAAATTTATTACACATTTAATTCAGATATTGTGTATTCAATGGAATTATATTTTTACAGTAAAATAGGGATAATTTTTCTCTAAAAAATGATAAGATTACATGGAAATATTTGTATGCAATTAAAGAATATTTAAATCCTTCTGAACATGAATTTTATATCAAGTTAGTAGAATTACATTTGTATCACCTCCTTAATTAGCTAAATAAAATTTGTCTAACTACTTTTCTGTAATTCACATCCTTTTTTCACCCACATTTGAAATCTATTAAGATCATGAATCAACTTCTATATAAATGAATATAGAGTTTTATGTATTTTAACATAGCTTCAAAAAAATCATTAATTGTTTCTAAAATATATAAGTGTAAAAATTTTCTGATGTCTTGAAAATAGGGTTCATTTTCTAGGGGGATTTATAATTGAATGAATTCATTGGAAGTTTTAAAATAAGGTCCTCGAAAACTCTAATGTTTTGACTTGATTATTTATAAAATACATGCCATTCAATAATTTCATTGTTATCTCAATTAATAGAGCATTATAATGAATATCTAAAAATTAATTCAATAAATTTTAAAAAAGTTAATAAAAATAAAATATTATATTTTAAGGAATGATATTCAATGAATAATGGTCAATTTATGAATAGATATGAAAAAAATTTGCAAAAAATTTCACATGAACAATCATATAAAGTTAGAATATGGGTTAAATTAGTTTATGAATATTAACATAGACTCAAATTATTTCAGGGGAATTCAAATTAATCTCAACAAATCTCAAAAACACATAATAAACTAATAAATCAAGAATAATTAATTTAAAATAAATAAAATTACAAGAAAAACAAAAATATTAAACTACACACCCCCACATTAAATTGATATAATTTTTTCAATACATTCTTCTAGATTGAACATGTATATATATATTTTTGGAATCCTGCCAATAATTGAATGTTAATGATATGTAAAACAGAACTGGACTTTATTAATATACTAATTATATGAGTGTGATATCCTCTACCATTTTTTCATGAAAATTCCAATGATACATCATTAATTCATGCATTTTGGCTGTTAATGGGTTTTTGTTTCCTTCTTTCACAATATACAAAACACTAAAATGGTATACATGTGAAAATGTAATTGGACCTTTGGGAAATTATTTATTATCTATTATCGGTTGTTGAAGGTTTGGTGATCTATTTTTTTTATCGAAATACTAATGTTGAATCCTTGATTATGGTACAATATTTTCAATCAATTATTTTTGTTTTGTCTTTTGAGTGGGGGGGGGGGGGGTTGTTTGTAGAGCATAACTGAAATTACTGATTAAAAAATTAATTTAATAATATAACATATATTTTTATTAGTTTATTATCACGAATTCCATATTATGATATCCTTGATATTTCCTATATATTTCATTAAATGAACATACACTTCTCAAGATGATTTTGATCACAATTACCAATTTTTATTAATTTAGTGAAATCCTTAACTAGGGTTATAATCCCAATCAAAAACTATTTATATAACACTATTTTTAATTATCATAAACCATGGAGTCTGCATTTTGTTCCGATAATGTAACTTATCAGTGAAATTTTGTGTTTTTGCAAACATAAAGTTAACCTAAAAATACTTAATGACCATATGATATCAATCACTTGAAATCCAAAAATTATGAATCACAAAAATTATACATTTACTCATCCATTAATAATGTTAATAGTATTGTTTTTTTGTATATGGTTATGATTTAAAGATAAAATAAAAATAATGTGATACGATAAGTGTAGTGTTTTGAGCACACACATGAATGATGAGTAGAGTTAAATATGCCTTTGGATTGAATGATCAAGTGAATGTGCGAACATATTATATCCTAAATGCATTTATAATAATAAATTAATAAAAAATATAAAAAATATGAATTAATAAATTATTTTATATAATTAAAATAATTCATTATGATGAATTGAAATGAAAACGATTGAGACGATTAGAATTGAAAATAAAAAAAATTAATTAGAAATGCAAATTGGATGACATGATAATCTTATTGAAAATTGTGTTTGGAATTTCATGTAATGACTTTTTAAATGACATTTTCATGTACGTTATAAACCTTAATCTCTAAAGTTCCAACCCCATGAATGGAGATGAGGGTGGAATATTTATAGCACAAGATGGTGGGCTATTTCCCTTCCAAAACAACCCATCATGTTTTATCCACTAATTTTTTAATTAATAAATATTATTATACAGAAAAAACTCTTATGCTCTTTATGTATGAACTTCTACATTCTACTCTCCAAAGTAGGTGTCCATTAGACTCTAAGAGAAACTGTTCTTAATTTTTTCTTAAATAATGTGCTCCAATACATTTTTACCCATAATATTTTAATGACTACAATATGAATAGTTTATATTATAGGAAGATAACAAAAATTCCAAAGAATTTATTTTAATATGTACAGATCATATATCTTGAATTTCTTACCACAAAATTATAGCCCTATTGGACTTCTATATTTTGAGAAAAGCCAATAATTATGGGTTGTTTTCAAACCCGAGATTGAATTTTTTGTTTGAATTTCATACTTCTATAATAACCCTTATTGGTTTATTTGTGCCTAAATATTTTTATCAATGATATATAAGGATATTAAGAAAATATTATGGAGTTTAATAAAATTCGTTCATCTATATTGAGTTCATAACTTCGATAATCATGGATGGTCTAGTTTCATTGACAGATTCACTAGGTCTTTTTGCGGGGACCATATAGAGCATAAAATGGCTGAATTGGACAATGTTACAATTTAATTATTTGTTATAATATAAATCTGGAATCATAAAATATAAAGATGATATCATTATGTTTATTATTTAGGAATTATATGGTAAATCTATTATACTGAATTGTAATTAAATGAATCAAAACATAAATATAGAATTCGAATTAATCATTTTTATGAGAAAATTCACTGATTTTAGTGGTGTAAAATATTTAATTAATATGAAATATAACATGCACCCAAACTTAATTTAGTTCATGTCCTCGTGTATAGAAAATTAAAAGCCATAATGAAATCACATCCACTCACCCAAAAAAAATTAATATTTTTTTAACCAACCATAGGAGGAAAAGACTATATCACTCTTTCATAAATAATTACACCAAAATTTTTACTTCAATCATGTGTAGATAAATTATTTTTTCCTTGTTAAAAATATTAGTTGGAAAATATGGGCACTTAAAAATTTCTCTTCTGAAGATGATGTAAATTTATTCAGGGAAGTTCACTCATTCCACAAAAAAATAATAAAATCATAGAGTTTGTATGAGCTATAATATTCTATTACCTATTATAAATTTCCCAATAATAATGTGGTTTTTTAGGGGGTTTATGTGGTTTAATTATGGTAGGAATACAATATCCAAAACAGGGAAAAATTAAGGGGAAGACTAATAAGGAAAAGGAAATGCACAATTATTGGAATGAGACTAGGAAGGTTATAGAAACACATAATTATAATGGAATTAATGGTTAAAGGAAGACACAAAAGACATATAAAATTGGTAGAGGATGAAAATACAAAATATAATAAAAATGACTCACAATTTTACTAGAAAAGGTGATGTAAGGGTTCTTTTTTTCCACATTTTTTTCTTTTATACCTTTTTTTTCTGATGTTGAACCTGGAACAAATCTCACACTCATCCCTCAACCCATTTTTGATCTCTTCATGACAGTAATTTTATTATTTATAACATGATAACTTTTTAAGGAAGTGTTATTCAAGGGACACCTAAGACAAAACCCATTTTTTCCAAACATAATGTTTTTTAAATCATGTTTTTTGATCACATTTCAAAATCACGTGTGAAAGATTACATAAACATAAATAAATTTTCAGATTGAACAAATTAAAACCTATGAATCATAAATAAATTTATTTTTTACCTCTTAAATATTATGACATATTGAAAATAAAATAAATGATACTAAAAATGAAATCCATTATTAAAGACATAAATTTGAAAAAAAATCATGAAATGACAATCTATATAGATATTGGGAGGGACACGTTGTATGTCTCTTAATGTGGCTGTAAATAATAGTTTTCACATGACTGATGGGGATTTCATATGTAGGATTAATTTATGGTTAAGGGGAGTCTATTATGATATTTTGATTCTCAAATGGTTAAGAAAATGAGCTTTTATAATAAATTCAAACCAAGGTAGGAAATTCAGATTGAATGTCCACAACTGATGAATCAAATTCAATGGTGAAAAAATAAAATATGAAAAAATGTCCATTGGATACATTGGAATGAATGATATCATTAGTTCTCATAGGTTTTGGAAAATTTATAATATAAAAGTTGGCATTTACAAATTATTGGTCTAAGGATAAAATTCTTGATCAATGTATATAATGAAAATAAATGATGGCTTAGATTAAAAAAATATTATTGACTCCCCAACGTGGGTGTAATGTTTTTTTAAATATAGAGATTTTTAATTGTGACACTTTTTTTGTTTATGTTTCTTATTATTTAGATTAATTTCCACAAAAATATATATACTTATTATTGATGAATTGATTGGTAAAAAGGGTGAGAAAGAGAGAGGAAGAAAAAGTAGAGATAACGATATATTTAAATGGAATGAGAGTACAATGGTTTCAATTTGGTGTGCTACTGTCTACATCTAGGGGTGGATCTACTGTAGTAGTAGAGGATACTATGGCAGTTTATATAGTTCTCACGGTGTGCTTCCTCTAATGATGATTCTTCAACTGATTCCCATTAACCATGAATTTCATTTTTGAAGGAATGGTCTTGGACTTTCAATACAAAAAATGGGGAAACATTATTAATAATAAAAGGACCTTCTTAATGAGAATAAATCATCCATATGGGAAGATAAAAATAAAAGTTGAATAGCATTTCCATTTCACCTTCACGAAATACATTTTAATGTATGTATTATTAACGGAGAACCATATATTTATCTCCATGATACAAGAATTACATTGAATATCCTCCAATTCATTGAATTACAAAATATCTCTTCAATAGATTTATCACAATAAAAATTACAACTTTTCACATCCATGAATAAATTATATTGATTAGAAATAGGAAATTGAACACATTACCAAAAAATCATCATATTGAAGACATTCGAGTGGGTGTTTTATAAGATATTCTATAAGACCAAATCAATTCATCCCTTGTTTTAGACCAGTATTTTCTTGTAGGATAAATAATTAGATCATGCATTTTTTTCACTTATCTATTGGAATGTTCATCCATCCCATTTTTTCAGTGATATGAATATTATTTTTTTATCCATTGCCCCATTATTTTTTAAAAATAGATTATATTGTTTGATTATAGAAATGGGTTCACAAATAACATACCAAGGCACACTGAGTTCTGAATCAATGTAAGATATCATTTTTGAGGAAGTCACTAATAGTATGTGAATCATCATTTAGAGTGAGTCTAGCCATGAAGCACATATAAACAAATTAAAAAAATAACAATGTTGGAGAATACATAATAAGGGGATGTGGATCCGTTAAATAAATTTCCCAAATGTAAAACATATCCAAAATTATTAAGGGATATTGTGGTATTTCATTTATTATGGAAAATATTCCAGATGACTGGAAAGTGGTACATAATAGTCAGATATCATGTGAATCCATGGGGATTTAATACTAGAAGAGTCCAAAGTCATGGACCAATTAAGAGTTTATGTGTGGTCCAATGTGTCCATAATCTGGCATTATGTGGTAGAATTCTAAGACGATGGAATGTTCACCTTTGTCACCACATCTCTTAATCACCTTGTTAACCCATGTTTTCCAAAGATCATTATATTTTTAGAAATAGTATTTTGAATCATTTTTGTGTTCCTTATTGTTAAGAAAATTCATGACAAAAATGAAAAAAATAAGTAATTTATAATGAGGAAAACTATGGTGAATTTAGAGTAAGAGATGAGAGGAATTTAATTGGAAGTTCAGAATTTATTATTTTATAATGAAAATATTTTGAAATTATACTTAGGAGATCATCCAAATGGATATAATTCCCAATTCTATCATTGATCTAATGGTAAAACTCATGGAGTATTAGTATCAAAATTATTATCCTTTGTTTGAAAAAGAGTTTCTTGAGTAAGAAAATTAAATAGAAATAATCTATATAGATGATGATTCTGGAACCAAATAGATAAATCCAATATTTATCCAAAAAAACAACAATTCTGAAGGTTTCATTTTAGGGATAGTGTAATGAGATTTAGTTTCCTTTAGTGCGTTTTAGGAAAAAATAGATGACATGTCGAATTGTTTCTATTATTTGACAAACAGATACCCCAATAGACTAATTTTATGCATCACACATCAATATTAATGGTAAAGAACAATATAGAAATTAGAATATTGGGGCATATGTAAAAAAAATAATTGATTTAAATGAATTATATCTTGAAGGTATCATCAAACTGAAATATAACATCATTATAGAGTAGTTGATTGAGTGGGAGGGAAATCATACTAATTTTTAGAATTAATTGTCGATAGAAACACGCATGACCATGAAATGATCAGATGTCTCAAAATGATTTGTGTTTAGGGAGATATTGGATCACATCTTTCATAGTCAGGTCGACTTGATTAACCTCTTGAGAAATTATGTGTCCTAGTAGAATCCATATAGTTACCATAAATATACCTTTTTCAAAATTCTTCATAAGGTAACATTTGACACACTTTTTTAATACCAGAGAGAGTGAATACAAGAAGGATTCAAATGAATCACCATAAATGGCGAGTTCATACATAATGATATCCATGAAATTTTCAATGAAATCAAAAAAAGATACTCATGAAGAAAATATGGAATCTTACAAGAGCATTTCAAATTAGAAAAATCATGCTTCTATATGCATATGTTCAATATGAACAGTTGAATGCTGTAATTTTTTGGTTTTGAGGTGCGATTGGGATTTCAAAGTATCTTTTTTATCCATAAGGAATGAATAAATTTGAATTTTCAGCTAATATTTTTGGAATTTGATCATGTAAAAGAATTGTATAATGATATTTTTATGTTTTGACAATAATTTTATTATAATCAACGCAAACATGCAATTTGGTTTTCAATAGAGTTGTTCCCACCTCTCCAAGATTGTTTTTGATAATTGTTATCCCACCCTTATTAGGTATCACATGAACTTGACTAACCAGTTTCTAAGAACCCGGATCTTCATTCAGGTATGTTTTTCCTTTTTTCAGGAGTTTTTAAGAAAAATGGTTTTTATTGAAATTTTCAAAGTACACGCCATGTACTTTTTGTGTACAAGCCGTGTACTCTGATCCGACTCAAAGTCGTGTGCTGGCTGTGTCCGGGCCACACACATGGTGTGTAAGGCTGAGGTGGAGGCCAGTTTTTCAGAGTACGGAAAAAATTGATGTACATGCCATGTACTCTAGAAGTACATGCCATGTAATTTTTTTCATTAAATGGACCGGGGTTGAGCCTGACCCCCATATTCGTCTTCTTCTCCAGTTTTTGACCGTCCAAGAGCGTCTGTACAGCCGGAACATCAACGAACTCTTTCCTCGCTGTCCATTCTCCGATTTGAGCACGGTCAGTTGCGTTGGAATCGCAGCGGTGAGTTCTTCCTTATGCATAAGCCTTTTTATTGATTCCTCCTCATTTACAAGTTATCATGGGATGAACGTTTTGTGTGTTTTCTCAGATCTTCGTTGTTCTAAGTGGAATCTATCATCGAGGTTCACGTATATCGATCTCCTCAGATCGAGGTAGGTGGTTTGTGCCATTCCGTAAGAAGTTTATGGATATTATGTGCAAATTCCACCAATACCCATGAATGGGGTATTTCATGTTTCCTATTTTTCCCCTGTTGTTTGCCTGCTTTTGTTGATTGCTTTAGTAGATGATATTGCTTGTGATTAGAGTATTTTGTTTGTGCTCAGTTTTCTTGCCATGCTTGTTCTGCCTGTTTGGCGTTTATCCAGTTGCCATGCCTAGTCTTAGGATAGTGGAACTATTGTTTATTTATTGTTGTTGAGCTTTATTTGATATCTAAGTAGTTATTTAGGTTTATTTGGACAATATATATATACGCGCTGAGCATTTTTGGTTATACTCAGGACTGTGAGAACCTAGAGTAGTATACCAAAGGGAGAATTGACAGAATGGCTTCTCCAGAGTGTCTTTTAATCACGATACAAGACAAAGGGGAGAATTAATAGAAGGGATTCTCTAGAGTGTCTTTTAATTACGACGCGGGCTATAGGGATAATTGAAATTGAGTGCTTCCCCAGAGAGCCATTAGCACGATACGAGACTATAGAGGGAATTGACGGTGAGTGCTTCCCCAGAGAGTCTGCATAATTACGTAGCTGAACCAGAGGGGTGAGACTGTGTGTGCCTCCCAGATGGTTTCTAGTACTTTGAGGTTAAAAAATAGGGGTTTGACTATGAGAGCTACCCATAGGGTTTCTTTTTTTCCTTCTTATTTCTGACTACTTGCTTGTGTGCTATAATTGTTAGAACTGTGGTTTGTAGCTGTTTGTGCTTTCTATTTACTGGTTCTTGTTTTAGTACTTCCATGTATTCATTGACTGTTAGGCACAAATCTTTGGGTGATTGCCTATTGGGATTGTATCTCACACCCTGTTTGGGCCATGTTTTTTTGGCCCAAGAAGACTATGTTACCGCAGGTATAGACAAGGGCAAGCGCCCTTCTACATCAGGGTCTTGACTGCATCAGGAGTTGGGGAGCATGGGAACGAGCTGTGGCTCGCGATGCTAAGGAGATTATTTGTTTTTCTTTTTCACTTGGTTTTAGTTTTATTTCAGCACGTTGTTGTGTTGGATTTATTCCTTAGATACTTGTACCTGCTGCATCATTTTCATTATAGTTATATATCTACATTGCTTCCGTTGTTTGGTTTCTGTTTTTATGCACGTCTTTTACTGGTTCCGTTGTTTATTGTTGATTTCTTACCTTGTATACCTTACCGAATGAGGGCATAGTTTCCCCACCAGCTCACCAAGGCCCTCGCTGCTAGTCGGTAGCCTCTGGCATTTGGGGAAACGCGCTTGAGGTCATGTGGCGAACTGGGTACAGGGCACCAGTGGAGGGGCTCCAGACTCGGGACATTACAAAGTGGTATCAGAGGAGTTCTTTTTTCTTTTCTTACTATTTGGAGACCTTATCTAGGGATAGGACGGATTTGGTACTTGGCATTAAGCTGTGCTCCGGAGTAGCTAACCTGTGTACAAGGAAATGCCATACTACCTCATTAACTACAGTTTTATGGTTTTGAGATTTTATGGTTGGTATGTTTTCACTTAGAGAGATTTGTATGATTTGTACAATTAGTGTTTAGATATTTCGGTTCAATTTCTATAGAAACCTGATGAGATGGGGGTATTCCATCTCATGCATCATATAGGCACTTGTATAAATCACATGCCATGCATTCTTGCCATGCCATCTAGGGTGCATTAGCGATTGCAAGCTGATCTTATAGTCTCTGTGTAAATTATGCATGCTGTTGTGATAGATTATTGATATATTCTCTACTGTTATGTTAGAAGACTATTTTTTTTGTTCCTAGCTTAAAATGAACGACAAATTTTGGTTCTTGAGGTGTTATGGGCCCTCAAGATTCAGAATTTGGAACCTTTTTCGCCTTTTTTTAGTGTTTCTGGAATTCTGCGCAGTTTCTGAGCTACTGCCCAGAAAAACCCAGAATACACGGCGTGTACTTTTTTTATACACGCTGTGTAGTTTTCAGGCAGTGTCACTGACCGTGTGAGCAGAACACGGTGTCGTATGAGTAACTTCAGGAACACGCCGGGTACCAATGGTACACTCCATGTGAGTTCAGAGCCGTGTACCCAGCCGTGTCACTAACAACACGAGCCGGGGAAGCTCGGGTAGAACACAACGTGTCTGTAGGGAACACGCCGTGTAGTCCTGTCCAGGTTCCCAACCGTGTCACGAACAACACGGGCCGACCTGACCTTCTTTTCCACACACCGTGTTTGTTCGGAACATGCCGTGTAGTCTTGCTCAGGTACCCGGCCATGTCACGAACAACACGGGATGGTGTCGGCATCGCATATGCACGCCGTGCTTGTTCAGAGCACGTCGTGTAAGGTCCATCCATGTAGATAGCCATGTACTCAACAACACGGACTGCCAAAGCCTTGTATAGTGCATGCCATGTTTGTTTCGAACACGCCATGTATTATCAGGTTGAGTCGGACCGTGTAGGTTAGCCATGTAAGGAGACTCGAACAGGGTAATAGTTTTCAAGTACATGCCGTGTGTGAGGGTCAACAGGCTGTGTAGTTTGATGTGTACACGACATGTAGATCAGGGGTACACACCCATGTCAGTGGTTTAAGAAGACACATCTTGTAGTTTTATACATTCCGTGTAGTTGTGTTTTTCAATCTGGTGTGTTTTTCATCCCTGTTCCCGCTTTGTACTCTTGTGTTCTCTGTCCTTGTTTTCATGATCTAAGGTGTGCTTTTGATCATTCAGAGCTATGCCTCCGAGACGTCCACCTGTCATACTTCTATCGTCAGTCAGTGATCAGACGCCCGATATAGATGATCAGAGACTTCCTTTCGATCCCCTAGTCGAGCCAGTCTTGGCACAGGCTGTCATACCAGTTGCAGGCACTACCATGCAGTTCAGGGATGGTTTTATGAGGATGATGCAGGCCTTCTAGGGAGCACCAACTCCGGCATCATCTATGGCAGACATGATGCGGGTCTTTCAGCAGCATCATCCTCCCACGTTCTTGGGGGAGGGAGGACCTCAGGCTGTAGAGTCATGGCTGGAAGCCATGCTGACTATATTCGAGCATCTGGAGATGCCTCCAGAGAGGCGGGTCATGATCGCCACCTACATGCTCCGAGACTCCGCCATGAGGTGGTCGGACGTGATCTCACAGGCAGGTCAGCAGCAGGCTATGACTTGGGAGGAGTTCCAGCGCCTGTTCTACGACTACTTTTACCCTGATACCCTGAGGGCCGATCGAGCACGGGAGTTCATGAGCTTAGAGCAGGGTACTCTATCTGTCATGGAGTATTCCTCTCATTTCACTGAGCTGCAGCGTTTTATACCACTTCGGGATGTGAGTGGGGTATTTTTGGAAAGGAAGTTTTAGGATGGACTCAGGCGAGAGATTCACTTACTGGTGAACATCTTCTAGGTGACATCCATTAATTCCTTCGTCAACCAGGCACTGATTGCCGAGCGCAATCTGAGAGACTCTGGAGCTGCGAGTCAGGGTGGTTCTGCTTCCAGAGATAGCTTTCCTTCATATGACAGCAAGAAGCGCCGTAACGAGCCTACGCGCGGGGATTCGAGGAAGCGAGACACATCATCAGGTAGCCAGGTGACATGATACCAGTGTGGCCGCATAGGGCACACGAGGCCGCAGTGCCCGAGAGACCCCATGGAGTGCTGATCTTGCGGCAAGATGGGTCACCTTCAGAGTTTCTACCAGGTTTTCTCACCAGCAGCTGGTGACAGTGGTTCTTCCATGTCTCCTCATTCAGGAGAAGCCCCACCAGTCTCCCACCAGTCAGGGAACTGGAGTTTTCCGGCCATTCGGGCCGAGGTGGAGGTCAAGGCCGTGGTGGTTAGCCACCAGTCCCTCAGAACCAGTAGGGTGATTCAGGTCAGAGTGGTCAGTCAGGGGAACAGGGCCACGGTGTATGCCAGTCTTTCTCCGTGGAGTAGGCTTATCATGAGCAGGATCCCAGCCCTTCTACTGTTCGAGGTATGATTTTAGTAGCCTTAGTTTTATATTCATCCCTTTTCGATACTGGTTCCATGCATAGCTTTATCTTTGTTGCAGTAGTGGAGAGCTTTGGACTCTGCGTCATTTCTTCTACCTACTCGTTGACACTAGACACAACATTGGGAATGAGGACATCTATTGTACACCAGTGTAGAGAGTGCCCTCTCGAGGTTGCAGGGTATCACTTCTTATGGGACCTCTATGTCTTAGAGATGATAGGCTATGATGTCACCCTTGGAGTGGACTGGTTGATTCCCTTCTGGGCAGTCGTCGAATGCTATCGCTGTAGAGTCAGTTTCATTACACCAGAGGGTGAATCTTTCCTTCAAAGAGGTGAATGGGACGTTCGGGTGAGTCGGGCGGGACTCGAGCATCATGGGCTAGGAGGAGTGACGACCCAGATTACTAGCCTTTACCTGGATGATCACGGGACTCCAAAGTTTGACTTCCCTCCAGTGGTGGATCACTTCCGGGATGTCTTTCTAGAAGACTTTTCAGGTTTTCCTCCGAAGGGTGAGGTAGACTTTTCTATTGAGCTCATTCCAGGAGCGGCACCTGTGTCCATTCCTCTCTATAGGATGGCCATACCTGAGTTGGAGGAGCTCAAGAAGCAGTTGGAGGAGCTACAGGCTAAGGGATTCATCCAACCCAGTACTTCTCTTTGGAGTTCGCCTGTCCTATTTGCATAGAAGGCAGACGATACCCTTTGTCTTCGTGTGGATTATCGAAAGCTGAACCAGTTGACGGTCAAGAACCGACATCCATTGCGGCAGATTTATGACCTTTTCAATCAGCTTCGAGGATCTCGGGTGTTCACGAAGATCGACTTATGGTCCGGTTATCATCAGTTGCATGTTATACCATCAGATATACCTCTGACAGCCTTCAGGAGAAGGTACGCTTTTTATAAATATACGGTCATTCCCATCGGACTCACGAACGCACCTGCAATTTTTATGGAACTGATGAACCGAGTGTTCCATCCTTACTTGGATTCCTTCGTCATGGTCTTCATGGATGATATCTTGGTGTACTCTTGCACTCGACACGACCATGCCACACATCTTGAAATTGTTCTGATTACACTGAGAGAGCATCACGTGTTTGCTAAACACTCGAAGTGCCACATCTGGATGGATCAGATTCACTTCTTGGGTCACGTTATCTCAAAGGCAAGAGTATCAGTGGACCTAGAGAAAGTGAGAGCTGTAGTTTCCTGGGAGCATTCGATGAACATTTTTGAGGTACGGAGCTTCGTAGGGCTTGCTGGATACTACAGACGCTTCATTCGGGACTTTTCTCATTTAGCAGCACCCTTGACAGGTCTGACCAAGAAGGGGGTGAGGTTCTTATGGTCAGATTCTTCTGAGTCAGCCTTTCACGAGCTCAAAGGGAGGTTGACATCAGCACCGATACTAGTCTTGCCAGAGCCAGGAAAGAGCAACACTATTTACCGTGATGCTTCGGGTATCGGGCTGGGAGATGTGATTATACAGGGAGATGGATTCATTGTGTATGGGTCTCGACAGTTGAGGCCACATGAGAGGAAATACCCTATGCACGATATGGAGTTGACAGTTTTGTTCATGCCTTGTGCTGTTGGAGACAATATCTTTTGGGAGAGCAGTTTGTAACAACCCGAAATTTTGAATAAATCTTGTTTCCTAATATTATGTGTTATTTTATTTTATTTTTATAATCAACAAAAATGTTTCATTTGATAAGATGAGTATAATTAAAATGAGACAGTTGGGTTTTGACTGTTTTATGACCATTGGTCAATATGACCCTTGGAAACTAAACATTTTTATTATTGTCTCTAAATACAAGTAATCTTGGTTAATTATTATAGAAAGATGATTTGATGGCCTCACCCAATAGTCTTGGACCGATCGAAGCCGATCTAACAGAACTTGGGAAGGAGGTAGCACCATTGGGATTTGATCTGGACCAAACCCAAGACGAACATAATCGTGTGAAACTAGAACGGAATCGCCTTTGCGAGAAGTTCAAACTGATAGAAATTACTACTCATGCGATGTTAGCTGAGCCTCCCTCAGATTCTCTCACCTTAGCACACCTTACACTGAGGTCCTATGCTGGTGTGATAAGGGGATATGTAAGGAGACTGTAACTGCCTTGTCTAATCCTTTGTTTTAAATAAAAATTAGGATTTCTTCTTATGATGAAATTTATGAATTTTTAAATGACCGGATAAATATAGTCCACATATTTTGGATGAATTTTAGAAAAAGGATATTTTAAAATTTTTTATGTAAACCTTAAATAATTAAAAATGTGTAATGATATTCAAAAAATGGTCTTCTACAATTATGTTCAGTACGAAATTTAGAGTCTAATAAGATCAATTTGATTTTTGATGAATAGTAAATTATGAATATTGATTTTATGCTTAGGATTAGTAATGTGAACAATTGGATTAGAAATCTCACTTAAAGAAAGTATTAATATAATCTAGGCACCTTGATTAAGTAACATGATTCAATAAAATGGTTAAATAATAGTTTCATAAATTATTATTCAAATATTAGTTTTCTCAGGTGAATAGTGTTTTTTAATTAAAAATTAAATTAAAAATAATTAGAAAAATATTTTTATAAAATGAATTTCATTTTTGAACTCAGAGCATCGATATTATGTTAAGGTAATTTTGGGGTTTTTTCTGAAAAAATGAATTTTCCGTGAATAGTGTATTTATTTTAAAAAATTAAATTAAAGATATTTAGAAAATTATTTTTATAAAATGGAGTTCATTTTTGAAATCAGAGCATTGATATTTTGTTAATATGAAATTTTGGGATTTTTCTGAGAAAGTTGAATTTTCAGTGAATAGTAAAAATACAGTTTTAGGGTTTCAGTATGTTTAATGACATCATAATTGTGTCATGATGACTCCATGAGATATTTTAAGGGATGGTCGACCAAAGGTGATGAATTATTGTATGGTGGGCCCCATGTTTCTTAACTCAATGGGAAATACCATGGGAGATCACATGGTTTTGAGAAAACAACTTTTGAGGTGTCCCTGGGCAATTAATGCCTTGTCCCCTCACTTTCCCTATAAATAACAAGCCATCCTCTCATCCATTTCGACTCCCCACTCTCCCCCAACTACTTTTTGGCCTCATTACCTCCCATGTAGTCCTCCCAAGGTGCTCCCAGGCCCTCAAGGTCCCAACCATTGAATTTTAAGAGTTACGTTTTATGGTAAGGGATCCGACCTCTCTCTTTCTTTTCAAGTAATCACTTTTATGTGATTCCTTTTATGCTCCATGTTCTTATGTGGGAGGATGTTCTTTTATATTCCTCTTACTGCGCTTTTCATGTTTATATGATGAGAGATCCCCTCTTACTCTCATCATTTCGTTTTATGAAGTTTTAATTGGCGCCATTAGGCTGCCGGACTTTTTGTAACGGATTATTCCTCCCATATCATTTTTCAAGATCTATTTTCATGTAAGGTATTTCAATATCATTTTTATTATGTTGGGGTATGATCTATAAATTTATCATACTGATATTTTATTATCATATTATGAGAGACCCCATTTGATCTCTTCAATTCATACTTTTGATGTTTTATGTGGCGCCATTAGGCTGCCGAATTTTTAAGTGGTTCTTTCACCCTTCTCATTTTTCAAAGATCTACTTTCATGTCAAGTCATTAAAGTTACTTTTAATTATGTTGGGGTATGATCTCTATATCTGTCATACTGATCAATTATATTCATATGTTGAGAGACCCTATTTGATCTTATCAATTCATTTTTGTTGAAGATTATGTGGCACCGTTAGGCTGCTGAAATTTTTAGGGATTCGTTCACCTTTCTCATTTTTCAAAGTTCTACTTTAATGTCAAGTATTTCATGTTACTTTTCATTATGTTGGGGTATGATCTCTATATCTATCATACTGATATTTTCTGTTCATTTGATGAGAGACCCTATTTTATCTCGTCAATTCATTTTTTTGAAGTTTAAGTGGCGTCGTTAGGATGCCGAATTTTTAAGGGATTCATTCGCCCTTCTATTTTTCAGGCTATATTTTCTGGTCAAGTCTTTCAAGTTATTTTTAATTATGTTGGGGAATGATATCTATATCTCTAATACTGATCATTTATGTTCATATTATGAGAGACCCTATTTTATCTCGTCAATCCATTTTTGGATGTTTTAAGTGACGTCGTTAGGCTGCTGAATTCTCATAAGAGAAATCTTATTTTTTTTGTCTTCCTTTCAAGTTCTTCGTTTCAAATGGTATATCATTAAAATTTCATTACCATGTTCTTAAATACATTATATACTGTTCCCTTACTATTTTATGTAGCATTTTTGAGTGGGTGACCCATGTCCCTTCTCTTTTCAATGTTTTCTAAAACCATGTATCATAGCGGTTATGCTGAATAATTTTCGTCTCAAAATGTCTCCCTCTTTATCTCAAAATTATTTTTTGTTATTAAGTTAATACTCAAAACTCTTATTTCTATATGGGTATTCACATATATATCAAAATGGTATATTTTAAATTCTGGGATTTACATACATGAAAGATGCTTTCCCTTTCCGTGGGATTAAAGAGACATAAAGATCATGTCTTTAAAGCAGTTTTTAAAACGTTATGATTATGAAATGAAACCCATTTCTTTTATGCTATTTGGGTTGTTTATGAAATGATTGATGGTGATATATGAGGATCACATGATAATAAAGACATGTCAAGGGTGCGCCCAGATAGCGCTCCAATGCATTGGGTGAAGACTTAATCTCTAGAGGTGACTTTTTATACAGATACCTTGGTGAATAACCTTGGTAATTTTTAATGACACCTTGGGGATGGACCTTGGTGAAACGAAATGATTGTCAATATTAAATGTTGCAGCCACATATTCATTTTATGAAAAATTTTATTTTTATTATGATATATATCATGATTTATTTCTCATGCCTTAATGTTCTTTTCATGACCTTATTGAAGTGTCTCAAGTTCACATGTAAAATGTTTCTCTTGTTTTCCTTATTGGGCCTTCTGCTCACCCTTTATTTTGATGTATGTCCCCAGGTTATGAGATGCAGTAATGAACCTAGGATGAGCATGAGGAGAAGCCATTCAAGTGTTTAGAAGAAGGTTCTTTTGTTTTCATGTTTTAAGTTTCTGGTTTCCAAGACACTAAACCTTAAAGATCCTCGATTTTGTAAAATGTAATGAAAGTTTCTATGATAAAAAGGCGGGATGCTATAGTTGGTATCAAAGGATGGTTTAGTTTTTTGTGGAAATTAGGATATGAATACTTTAGGAAGAATCCTATTGAAAAGTTTATATATAGGAAATCTTCTTGGTATTTTAGTGAGTATTGAGTAATGGGTTCCCAAGTAAATACATCCGTGTTTGGATATGAGCAGGTAGAGGTGGCTCTGGCACAGATGTACATAAGTGTAAAACCCGAAAACACCGCTTTAAGCTAGAATCAAACAAGAACTGGTACATGACAACGGGCCTTGGTGCACTCTTGGTTACGACACTCCCGGGGGATATGATTAGGTAAATTCATAAGCTTAGTATGAACCATTATTAAATGAACAAAGATAAAATAAAATAAAGATTTACATAAGAATATATAATCATGGATAACCTAGATTGGAAACTAGGGGATCACAAGTTAGGATATACTTTTATTCTACAAGTTTATCCTTTTATGGTAAAAGTTTCCTTTTCATGATTATTGGCTAAGTATTTAAGCCCCTAATTATATTTTATTTTCTTAGTTAATGGCAGGAAATGGAATAACATGTCCCAACAACAAAACTGATAGGAAATGTGACGATTGTCATATTAATATGACAGAGATGATTATTGGATTAAAAGATGATTATTATTTTGGAAGACGTTCATTATTTTGGGGACTCTATATGATCGACGTAAATAGATTATTACAGTATTTTCATTGAGGAGTAAGGTTGACTTATATTTTGAAGAATTAATGAATTAAAGGTGGACTTATAGTAATTTAGGTTACTTATGGGAATGATTAACCTATATTGGGTAAAATATCTTTAGGTTAGCTACTTTTGTTATAAGATGTTAGGAGTGGTTAATGTTGTTTGGAGATGAACAATGAAGTTTATTTTGGAAGACTATGTTATCAAATCCCTCTTGTATTTGGGTTTCAATATTAGTTTGGTTTATTTTGAGGAATTTTATGGACCATTATTTATGGAATGGTCTATGATGAACTTTGGGTAGTACCATGGAACATTGATGATTTAAAAGTAGTTTCCATTCCTATGGGATTATTTATTTTCGAAGAGTTTTTTTACCTTACCATTTCTTTTTTTGGGATAATTTTTAAAGATATATGAAATAGATAGTTAATCTTTTGTGGATTATGTGATTATCTAGAAGATGATTCTTGTGTTTTGATGAGGCAAAGTAGGTTTGGATGCTCATCGTTTGGAGAAAAGATTAGTTTTGGTAGAAAATTATTAAATGATGAAACTCTACATGAAGGTAGGTATATTTTCTTATATTTTTATTCTATGTAGTAAATGCATTCCTCACAATTATGAAATGAAACGTAAAAGAAAAATGTTTTTTGGTTTATGTTTCCTACAAGGTAATCAAAGACCGTTTACACACATCAGAAGTTTGGTGTTTTCTTATGGTTAACATTCTCCTAATCATGTTTTCTATCACTCTCCCTCAGAACTTGACCCTTTGTTTTCTCCTCCATTTCCATGTTTTCCTACATGGAATCCTAGTGTGGGATAACTCGGGTGACCTTTGTACTTCGATTTATTTCTTTTAAAGTAATAGTTTTACTGAATCCTTTTCCGATGTGTGACTTTCAATGAAATTTCAAAACCCTATTTTAAAAATTACGAGGACACAATTTCTTAAGGGGGGAAGATTGTAATGACCTGAAATTTTGAATAAATTTTGTATCCTAATTTTATGTGTTATTTTATTTTATTTTTATACTCAAAAAAAATGTTTCATTTGATAACATGAGTATAATTAAAATGAGACTGTTGGGTTTTGACTGTTATATGACCATTGGTCAATATGACCCCTGGAAATTAAACGTTATGATTACTGTCTCTAAATACAAGTAATCTTTGTTAATTATTATAGAAATAAGATTCGATGGCCTCACCTAGTATCCTTGGACAAATCGAAGCCCCTCTAACAGAACTTGGGAAGTAGGTAGCACCACTAGGCTTTTCTCTGGACCAAAACCAACCCGAACTTCATCGTGTGAAGCTATAATGGAATATCCTTTGCGAGAAGTTCAAACTGATAGAAATTACTACTCCTGCGATGTTAGCTGAGCCTCCCTTAGATTCTATCACCTTAGCACACCTTACACTTAGTTCCTTTGCTGGTGTGATAAGGGGCTATGTTAGGAGACCGTAACTGCCTTGTGTAATCCTTTGTTTTAAATAAAAATTGGGATTTCTTCTTATGATGAAGTTTATGAATATTCAATTGACCGGATAAATATAGTATGCATATTTTTGATGAAAATGATATTTTAAAAATGTTTATGTAAACCTTAAGTAATTGAAAATGTGTAATGATATTCAAAAAATGGCCTTCCACAATTATATTCAGTATGAAATATAGAGACTAATAAGATCAACTTGATTTTTGATGAAGTGTAAATTATGAATAGTTATTTTATGCTTAGGATTAGTAATGTGACCAAATAGATTAGTAATCTCAATTAATGAAAGTATTAATCTAATCTAGGCACCTTGATTAAGTAACGTGATTCAAGAAAATGATTAAATAATAGTTTCATAAATTATTATTCAAGTATTAGTTTTTTAAGGTGAATATTGTTTTTAATTAAAAATTAAATTAAAAATATTTAGAAAATTATTTTTATCAAATGGATTTCATTTTCGAACTCAGAGCATTGATATTATGTTAAGGTAATTTTTGGGGTTTTTTCTGAAAAAATGAATTTTCCGTGAATAGTATATTTATTTAAAAAAATTAAATTAAATATATTTAGAAAATTATTTTTATAAAATGGAGTTCATTTTTGAAATAAGATCATTGATATTTGGTTAATATGAAATTTTGGGATTTTTTTGAGAATGTTGAATTTTCAGTGAATAGTAAAAATACAGTTTTAGGGTTTTGGTATGTTTAATGACATCATAAATGTGTCATGATGACTCCATGAGATATTTTAAGGGATGGTCGACCAAAGGTGATGGATTATGGTCTGGGGGCCCCATTTGGCCTAACTCCATGGGAAATACCATGGGAGAGCACATGGTTTTGAGAAAACCACTTTTGAGGTGTCCCTTGGCCATTAATGCCTTGTCCACTGACATTTCCTATAAATACCAAGTCATCCTCTCATCCATTTCGACTCCCCAATCTCCCCAAAAGAATTTATGGTCTCATTACCTCCCAAGGAGTCCTCCCAAGGTTCCTCCAATCCATAAAGGTCCCAACCTTTGAGTTTTAAGAGTTACGTATCAAGGTAAGGGATCCGACCTCTCTCTTTCTTTTCAAGTAATCTCTTTTATGTCATTCCTTTTATGATCCATGTTCTTATGTGGGAGGATGTTATTTTATATTCCTATTACTTCCTTTTTCATTTTTATATGATGAGAGATCCCCTCTTACTCTCATGATTTCGTTTTATGATGTTTTCAGTGGCGCCGTTAGGCTGCCGAAAGTTTTGTAACAGATTCTTTCTCCCTTCTCATTTTTCAAGATCTATTTCCATGTAAAGTATTTAAAGTTCCTTTTTATTATGTTGGGGTATGATATGTAAATTTATCATACTGATCTTTTATGATAATATGATTAGAGACCCCATTTTATCTCTTCAATTCAGTATTTTGATGTTTTAAGTGGTGCCGTTAGGCTGCCGAATTTTTAAGTGGTTCTTTCACCCTTCTCATTTTTCAAAGTTATACATTCATGTCAAGTCTTTCAAGTTCATTTTCATTATGTTGGGGTATGATATCTATATATATCATACTTATAATTTATTTTCATATGGTTAAGGACCCTATTTGATCTAATCAATTCATTTTTGTTGATGTTTAAGTGGCGCCGTTAGGCTGCTGAAATTTTTAGGGATTCATTCATCTTTCTAATTTTTCAAAGATCTACTTTCATGTAAAGTATTTCAAGTTTCTTTTCATTATGATGAGGTATGATCTCTATATCTATCATATTGATATTTTATTTTCATATGATGAGAGACCCTATTTTATCTCGTCAATTCATTTTTTTGATGTTTAAGTGGCGTCGTTTAGCTGGCGAATTTTTAAGGGATACGTTAATCCTTCTGTTTTTCAAGCTATATTTTCTGGTCAAGTCATTCAAGTTCCTTTTCATTATGTTGGGGGATGATATCTATATCAATCATAATTATAATTTAGGTTCCTATTATGAGATACCATATTTGATCTTGTCAATCCATTTTTAGAAGTTTTAAGTGACGCCGTTAGGCTACTGAATTCTCATAAGAGAAGTCTTAATTTTTTTTGTCTTCCTTTCATGTTCTGCATTTCATATGGTATATCATTAAAATTTCATTACCATGTTCTTAAATACTTTATATTCTGTTCCCCTACTGTTTTAAGTATCATTTTTAAGTGGGCGACCCATGTCCCCTCTCATTTCAATGTTTTCTAAAACTATGTATCATAGCCATTATGCTGCATAATTTTCGTCTCAAAATGTCTCCCTCTTTATCTCAAAATTATTTTATGTTATTAAGTGAATACTCAAAGCTCTTATTTCAATAGGGGTATTCACATATATTTCAAAATGTTATATTTTAAATTCTGGGATTTACATTCATGAAACTCGCTTTCCCTTTCCCGGGGTTTAAAGTGACATAAAGATCATGTCTTTAAAGCAGTTTTTAAAAGTTATGATTATGAAATGAAACCAATTTCTTTTATGATATAGGGGTTTTTTATGAAATGATTTTTGATGATATATGTGGCTCACATGATAGTAAAGACATGTCAAGGGTGCGCCCAGATAACGCTCCAATGCATTGGGTAAAGACTTAATCTCTAGAGATGCCTTTTTAGACTGACACCTTGGTGAATAACCTTGGTAAATTTTTATGACACCTTGGGGATAGACCTTGGTGAAACAAAATGATTGTCAATATTATATGTTGCAGCCACATCTTTATGTTATGAAAAATGTTATTTTTATTATGATATATCTCATGATTTATTTCTCATGCCTTAAATGTTCTTTTCATGACCTTATTGAAGTGTCTCAAGTTTACATGTAAAATGTTTCTCTTGTTTCCCTTACTGGGCCTTCTGCTCACCCGTCTTTTGATTTATGTCCCTAGGTTATGAGATGAAGTAATGAACCTAGGATGGATATGAGGAGAATCCTTTCACGTGTTTAAGAAGAATGTTTTATGTTTTCATGTTTTACGTTCCCTGTTTCCAAGACAATAAACCATAAAGATCCTCGGTTTTGTAAAATGTAATGAAAGATTATGTGATAAAAAGGAAGGATACTATACACTTTGTGGCCTTCACTGACCACAAGAGTCTCAAGTATATCTTCATTCAGTGTGATCTGAGTCTGAGGTAGTACAGGTGGGTTGGGTATCTACAGTCTTTTGACTTCGAGCTTGCCTATACGACGGGAAAGGGATACGTCGTGGCAGATGCGTTGAGTAGGAGAACTCAGATTCAGGAAGTTAAAGAGGCTATTAGTGAGCGGCAGCTGATGGCTCTGTTCACTGAGATGCATCTAGAGGTGCACTACAGATGAGGACAAACTTTTCTATCTTCTATAGTTGTTACCTCCACGCTACATGATCGGGTACAGATGAGGCAGCTATCAGACTCGGAAGGATTAGTCTTGTGGGAGAGTGTGTCAGGAGAGGACCCTCTTCCTGGATGGACAGTGGGAGATGATGAGATCTTGCATTTCCGAGGATGAGTATGGGTGCCCGCAGACATACGCGTGGAGTTGATGCGGGATTTCCATTCCTCTGTTTGGGAAGATCCTCCTGGCATCACCATGATATATCAGGATCTTCATCGCTAGTACTGGTGGCCAGGTATGAAGAAGGATATTGCAGGTTTTGTCATGATATGTTGTACTTGTCAGCAGGTGAAAGCAGGGCATCCATGACCAGCATGCCTCTTACAATAGTTACCCATCCCGGAGTGGAAGTGGAACGATGTTGCGTTGGACTTAGTGAATGGGTTGCCAAGGTCACCGTGAGGGAACAATGTTGTTTGGGTTATCGTCGACAAACTTACGAAGGCTGGTCACTTCTTTCCGATCAAGGAGTCCTTTAGTGTCGATGATCTGGGATGACATTACATCAGAGAGATTGTGTGTCTGCATGGAGTTCCACACTCTATTGTTTCAGACAGAGATGTGCACATTACCTCTTGGTTCTGGCAGGGACTTCAGAAGGCCTTGAGTACACAGGTACTATTCAGTACAGCATACCATCCCCAGACTGATGGCCAGTCCGAGTGCACGATCCAGGTGCTTGAGGATATGCTCCGGGCTTGCATCCTTGACTTTGGAGGTTCTTAGGAGAAGCATATTCCTCTAGTGGAGTTCGCCTACAACAACAGTTTCTAGGGGACCATCCAGAGGGCACCATATGAGGCTTTGTACGGTAAGCCATGCCGATCACCCTTATGCTGGCTGAAGGCAGGAGAGGCAGCTTTGCTGGGACCTCGTCTTGTATAGGAGACTTCAGAGCAGATAGAGCTGATTCGGAAGAGGATGGCTACAGTATAGTCACGACAGAAGTCATATGCTGATAAGAGTAGACGACCTCTGGAGTTCGAGGTCGGTGATTAGGTTTTCCTACGTGTCGCACCGAGGTTGGGACACAAAATGATTCGGAGACAGGGTATGCTTTCTCCACGGCACGTCGGGACGTTTGAGGTTTTGGAGAGAGTGGGGCTAGTCACCTATCAGTTGCAGCTACCTTAGAGGTATCGGTCCATGCACGTCGTATTCCACATCTCTCAGATCTGACGTTACTTTTCAGACCCGTCTCACATCTTTCAGCCTGAGGAAGTCGAGTTTGAAGCAGATGAGTCATTTGAGGAGCATCCTATCCGGATTTTCGATCGCAGTGCGAAGGTTCTCCGTGGGCGGTCTGTTCCTCTGGTACGAGTGATATGGCAGCACAGACGAGTACAAGACGAGACCTAGGAGAGGGAGGCTTATGTACGATCACAGTAGCCAGAGCTATTCGGGGATTCTTTTTCTCCACCCCGTTAGGGAAATTCGGGGACGAATATCTTTAAGGGGGAAGTTTGTATGAACCCGGATCTTTGTTCAGGTATGTTTTTCCTTTTTTCTGAAGTTTTTAAGAAAAATGGTTTTTATGGAAATTTTTAAAGTACACTCCATGTACTTTTTGAGTACACGCCGTGTACTCTGATCCGGCTCGAAGCCGTGTGCTGGCCGTGTCCAGGACACACACACGGTGTCTAAGGCTGAGGTGGAGGCCGGTTTTTCGGAATACGGAAAAAATTGAAGTACACGCCATGTACACTAGAAGTACACATTGTGTATTTTTTTTTTCATTAAACGGACCAAGGTCATGCCTAACCCCCATATTTGTCTTCTTCTCTAGTTTTCGACCTTCTGAGAGTGACCATACGGCCAGAACTTCGACGAACTCATGCATCTTCGTCCGTTCTCCGATTTGAGCATGGTCAATTGCGTTGGAATCAGAGCGGTGAGTTCTTCCTTCCGCTTTAGCCTTGTTTCTTGATTTCTCATCATTTACAAGTTATCGTGGGATGAATGTTTTGTGTGTTTTATCAGATCTACGTTGTTCTAAGAGGAATCTGTCTTCGAGGTTCACATATATCGATCTCCTAGGATCGAGGTAGGTGGTTTGTGCCTTTCCGTAGAAAGTTGATGGATATTATGTGCAAATTCCACCAATACCCGTGAACGGGGTATTGCGGGTTTCCTGTTATTCCACTGTTGTTTTCCTGATTTGCTTGATTTCTTTAGTAGAGGTTATTTCTTGTGATTAGAGTATTTTGTTGGTGCTCATTTTTCATGCCATGTTTGTTCTGCCTGTTTAGAGTTTAGCCAATTGCCATGCCTAGTCGTAGGATAGTGAAACTGTTGTTTATTTATTACTGTTGAGCCTTAGTTGATAGCCAAGTAGTTCTTGAGGTTTACATAGAATATATATATATATATATATATATATATATATATATATATATATATATATATACGCGCGGAGCATGATTAGTTATACTCAGGACTGTGAGAACCTAGAGTAGTAGACCAAAAGGAGAATTGACGGAAGGGCTTCTCCAGAGTGTCTTTTAATCACGATGCGAGACCAAGGGGAGAATTGACGAAATGGATTCTCTAGAGTGTCTTGTAATTACGAAGTGGGCTATATGTGGAATTGACGTTGAGTGCTTCCCCAGAGAGCCTTTGGCACGATATGAGAGTATAGGGGGAATTTACGGTGAGTGCTTCCCCAGAGAGTCTTCTTAATTACGTAGCTGAACCAGAGGGGCGAGACTGTGTGTGCCACCCAGAGGGTTGCTAGTACGTAGAGGTTGAACCATAGGGGTTAGACATTGAGAGCTACCCAGAGGGTTACTTATCTTTCTTCTTATTGCTGACTACTTACTTGTGTGATGTACTTGTTAGAACTGTGGTTTGCAGTTGTTTGTGATTTCTGTTTACTGCTTCTTATTTTAGTACTGCCATGTATTCATTGAATGTTAGGCACAAATCGTTGGGTGATTTCCTACTGGGATTGTATATCACACCCTGTTTGGTCCATGCTTTTGGGGCCATGTAGACTATGTTGCTGCAGGTATAGACAAGGGAAAGCACCCTTCTACTTCAGGGTCTTGACTGCATCAGGAGATGGGGAGCATGGGACCGAGCCGTGGCTCGCTATGCTGAGGAGATTATTTGTCTTTCTTTTGCACTTGGTTTTAGTTGTATTTCAGCACGTTGTTGTGTTTGTTGTTTTCTTTATTTACTTGTACCTGTTGCATCATCTTCATCCTATTTATATATCTACACTTATTCTGTTCTTTGGTTTCTGTTGTTATGCATGTTGTTTACTGCTTCCGTTGTTTATTGTTGTTTTCATACCTTGTATACCTTACCGAATAAGGGAATAGTTTCCCCACCGACTCACCAAGGCCCTCGCTGCTAGTCGGCAGCCTCTGGTGTCAAGGGAAACACGCTTGAGGTCCTGTGGTGAATCGGGTACGGGGCACCAATTGAGGGGCTTCTGACTCGAGACGTTACACTGCTCAATAATAACAATTTCCTAGATAATTATAGCTTGAAGAAGCTTGGTAATTTATTCCCTAAAAACGTCATTTATGAGTGGAATGAATCTACATTATTTTTGTCTTACTGTTTTGAATCATTCTTTTAGATGGATGCGATGCCTGAAAAGGGAAGGTTTCAAACCTAGTTTTTCACATAGGCTCTAGAATATGGTCTTTTATTCCTCAAAGACATGAATAATATTTTACTCGTTTATTTTATTAAGTGAATTAGGGAAAATTATAGGAAATCAGTGGTCCTATAAAATTAATGAATACTTCATGTTTTTGAGTAGGGGATTTAGATTAATTTTATCCTTTATAGGTGGTACTGATAACATAATAATAAATGATGGGATTCATGTAGGTGATGTATCAATTTTCTTATTAATTGTCATCACAGAACAATGTAGATCATAGGTGAGATGTGATTCCAATGAGTTTTCCATATCCTTTAGATTGATGGAGTCTATAAATGAAAGGTCAAGATGAATATTTCCATTTATGAATTTTTTAATCATCGAAAAAATTTCACAGACTACATTTTCATTATAATAGGAATAAGATGAGGGAATGAGATTCAATCCACTATTGTATGTGTATTGATAAACATGGATAGAAAATGTATATTGATACTCTTATGGGAATTTCATGTCATGAACAATATTGAACTGGATCCATTGGTCATCAAATTCAATGAATAATATGATTGTATGGACATAAATTTTTGATCAAGCTACCATGAGGATTAGTATTCCCAGAATAATAGTAGATCAACAAGATGATGTCTCACAATCTCTGTCAATGACATCATAATCAACTGGGAAGATAAGACCATCGATCCAGATAAGGACATCATCAATTATTCCCTCAGCAATGGACGACATATGATTGTCTAACTAGATGAAACAACTCATTGGCTGAAGGATACCTAGAAAACTATTGGAGAATCTGTATTTTGGATTTAAATTTATCAAAGAACCTAGGTTTATGTGTCAGTCACCAATACTAGAACTCCCTATTTGAGAAGAAACTATAATGGTACATATATCTACTCACATCATGGGAATAGCCTATTGGGTTAAAACATTTTCAATAGTCCTAAGTTGTCTATTATGGGTGAAAAATTCATTAGGAATCCATTCATAATTCATGATTTTTTTGATGGCCTCTAATTGGGGAATGATTAAAACAACACCACTAAACATTTCATGAATTTAGGAATCAGTCTAAAAGTATTAATAGGATTAGATATGGCTTTAGGAATTAGAATTTAGTTCCATATAGGATTGGATTGAGGTGAGGGAGTATATTAATATAATTTTATTTATTTTTTCTCTTTTATTTTTTAAAGTGAAATATTAAAATGGTATTTTTTGGATTTATTTTGAGGAATTAAAATTTAATTTATAGATAAATATTTTATTAGAATTAAATTACCCTTGGTGTTATGAAATAATTGAGGTATGATTTAGGATTAATTGGATAGATTCTACTTACTTAAGTGGGTTGTAATTTGAAAATTATTGGCTTAAAAGTTTTTGAGTATGGAAAAAGGAGATGAAATATATTCCAAAATACATTCCCATGAATTTTTAAAGGAAGAGACATGTGAAACATTCATATTTACTTGATTTCGGTTCCAGGGAATGTGCTTGTATTGGGTTGGAAATTATGAAGTCTCATTATGAACGTTTAATCAAGCTCGAGCATGAGTTGGATTTCTCATTTGATGTTAAGGAACATAAGGATCAGGTTGTTTGAAGTTACCACCCCCGTGAACATATTGAAATTGGAATGGATTATTGGAAGAAAATATTTGGGGATAAGATATTAGATTAACATTCCTTAAGCCTGGTCCACAGGTAGAATAGAAGGGATCAAGGCGTGTTTGTTTGAAGTTTATAATGAACTAAACTGATTGTTGAAGGATGTATTTCCACTTAAAATATTATAAATTGAGATCCATTATCATAGATGAATCTGATTTATCATCTTAATGTTAGATAAATGTTTTATTTATATGATCACATGATATGGAGATTCTATAGTTTTTTAAATATGAAGGGAATATGGATTATGGAGAAGACGAGGATGGGGTTTGAAAGACACAATTATTTTGTGCAGGAAACCAGTAACTCAATCTTCCACTCAGTCTTATTTTTTGTATCTATCGTTTGATTATATTATAATTTTTTGGCATGAAAATATTCTCAAGTTGGAAATTGATGTTTTTCTTGATCCATATTTTTATGAGGACTTTTTTAACTACATGTGTGATTTAAAAAACACCAAAATTGTGGTATTAATTAGAGATTACTCCATTTTAAATATCCCCTAATATAAGTTTTGGATCAAGAGTTGATTAGAGATTGGGTTGTTTGGGAATGTTCCCATAATATTTTTATCCTCTCTCAATACACATGGAGTTATATAATGTGGAATTTATATATAATACTACCATTATTTTGGATAAAAGCAGTACAAGAAGCACAAAATTATTTTTCTAAAAATAGACTCTCTATATCATTCAATGTTTTTATGGAACCTGTAGAGAGGTAGTGAAGACGTGATTTGGTAGTGTCATCTTGGGATAAATTTAATGCTTAATGTTATATTTTTTCTTCTAAAACCACTTGAGGGGTCATCTTAGAGTACACAACATTGAACTATTTTTAGTGAAGATGAGGATACTCACTAGATAACATATTGAAATGAGGAAAAAGAATAATCAAACACAATTTGATTTTGAATTCATCCTCAATGTTTGAATATTGAATACTAAGGGGTTGGTAATTTATATATAAGTTATAATGTACTTTAAGGGGTTGTTCCCTATGGTTGACTATATGTAGTTCCATTGGATGGACAATGAATGGTTATTGTGTGATTTGATTATCACTAATTTTCTTCTTAATTCATAAAATAAGTCACATTATTTTTAGATCAATCAAAAATTACTGATTAATAAGGATTCAATAGGGAATTTTGAGACATTTTAAAAGATAATTAATATGGGGTTATCTTTGTTTTTTTTTTAATTTTTCAATTTTTTAATTTTCTATAAAAATAAAAATACTGACTAGTTATCACACCATCCTCAATATTGGAGATATTTGAATTGCGGTCAATTATCATTTATTGACCCATAATAGGTCTACATTTCTAATATATTTTGTATAACATCACCCTGGTCAAATCCTCAGTGATTGTACCATATTTCGTAGTCAATTAGTTTTATTTTTTATTTCTAGTGTGTCTGTGTGGGGGGGGGGGT
Source organism: Viscum album (assembly GCA_963277665.1). Classification (NCBI taxonomy): domain Eukaryota; kingdom Viridiplantae; phylum Streptophyta; class Magnoliopsida; order Santalales; family Viscaceae; genus Viscum; species Viscum album. Next base: position 507,080,093 of record OY728141.1, on the reverse strand, counting down.
TGTTTATCGATGTTTAGTTCAAATGATTGATCGATTAATTTATATTAATAAATTAAAAAATATTGGTGTTTTTTCATTATTACATAATGATTATTGTGATATCCTTGTGCTATTTGATATATTTTCTCAAATTTACAACCACTATACGATAATATTTTGATCAGAATTCCTAATTGTTTTGGATTTAATCAAATCAGTAGTAGGGGTTATAATATAAATAGATAATTTTTTATGAAGGGAATTTATATTTCAATAAATCCATTGCATCCACAATTTAAACTAATAATGTCACTAATCCATGGAATATATCGTTTTTACACACACAAAGTTAATATATTAAATATTTAATGACCAAAAGTTATCAATCAATTCACATCCCCAAACAATAATTAACCCCATCGAGTGATTTAATCATCAATTGAGATAGATAATAATATGTTTTGTAATGTATATGATAATGAATTAAAAAGAAAATAAAAATAATTTTATTAGATAAGTGAAGTTCAACAAACACATACATGAATGATAAAGAGAGTTTAACACAAATTTGAATCGAATATGGGAAGATTAAGATGGAAGATACTATAATATTATATAATTTTTTTAATATATATAAAAAATTTATGTTTATTATAAATAATGGGTTTTAGATAATTTAAATCCATAATTTCTTGAAATTGAAATAAAAAAACTTATTCAATTAAAACTGAATACATAAAAAATTAACAATAAAAGAAAATTTTATGATTGGTTAATCTCCTTGAAATATTTGTTGGAATTACCTACTTGTCCTTTAAAAAGGAAATGTTCCTTCCAGCTCTCGTTATTATGTGCTAAAGTGCAAACCCTTTACCCGGAGAATATGTTTGTGTATTTATATCTCATTGTTGTATAATGTTTTCAATAAAAAATGTCCCCAAAATTTCTCTCAACAAATTGACCATTGAGACTTCATGATTTTATATATGGATTTTGAATCTCTACTCTCCAAATTAGGTATCCATGTAAAGTTGGATCCTATGTTATGGTGGTTTTCCGAATCCATGTGTCACTTTCTTATTTTATCTATAACTTTTCAAATGAAACAATAATGCTGGTTTTTAGGTTAAAAATATATCCCCAAATCTTTACCATTTTTAGAGAACCATGGAATCCAATATATTGAAAATCTCTCGAGATAATTAAATCTCAATTACACTTCTATAATTGGGAAAATTCAAATACTATTGGATTTTTTCAAATCTAACATAATATTGTTTGTAGGAATATAATAAAATAATATTTTTCGCAAATTATATTAGTTTGGATTTGAATTTTTTATCTAAGATGTATATGGATATTCAAATATATATTTTATAGTTTCATAAAATTTTGGATTCTATATTAAGCACAAGTATAAAATTATTATGGAATGTCTAGTTTCATTGGATGATTCCTTGGGTCTTATTATGTGTTCTATATGGCCCTCAAAATGGTCATATTGCCCAGTGATAAAGTTTAATGATTGGTTTTAATTTGAACAAGAAACACAAAAAAAGATGATTAATATAATATGAATCTGTATTTTGACTTATATGAATAAAATATTAAGATTTAGTGTAATTTAATGAATTAAAAAAAATTCTCTTTGTATATCTTTATGTACAATAAATGAGTATCTAATGGAAGTTAATCAGATTCCAAAGACAATTTAGTGATGGTAGTAATGTAAATTATTTGATGAATACATAATATAATCCTTCCAACGTATAAATAATTTTACATGATATCATCTTGAGTATTTAACACGATGATATCATGTTGTCCCCAGTGGGAATGATTTTTTATGGATGATCTTATCATGATCCCCCACTTTCCATCCTTTGATGTTTCTATAATTTGAAAATGATTATCTTATAATTCTCTCTATCTCCTAAGGCTTCAATTTCTATTTATTTACATCTTTATCTAGGTCTATAATCATATATCATAGATCCAAATATGATCTATGTTTCAACACCATGGGTATGAGAAAACACTTTATATAAATTGAAATACCTAGATTCATTCCCATGATAGATTTTTAAGAAATCTAATAGTCCCATAACATGTATTCCAAAATTTGAATCCAATATTTTCGGTTATTTGTTATAATTTGTTTTCTGAGTTCCATATGAATTTATTTATAGGCACTTCACTTTGGTTGTTGGTTTGTGGATGGCTGGTTGTTGCTATTTTATGATACCATCAATACTTCCTCATTAAGACCTTTATTTTACTATTGAAAAAATGGTTCCTCGATCATTGATGAAGGATCTAGGAAATCCAAAATCAAAAATGTATAATATCCTTAATATTATCACACATAAAATTTCCATTATTATTTTGGGTGTATTTATATTCCACCAATACTAAAGTACTAATATCTTTAAGATACATATTAGAATTTAATATATTTATTGAAAAGGGTCACAAAAAATATATTCCCAAAACCTTAGTATTTCAAAATAAATAATGGTTCTTGTTGGAATCTCTTTTTTCCCAGAAATGTTTACTAAAAATTTGTATTTATCATATTTTATACAATATTAATTATATTATGTGAATAATATCATTCAATTAAATCATGATTCTATAACTTTTATTAATTTCCATTGAGGTAAAAAGTGACCTCGACATGTTAATGTATGAAAAATTTCAAAAACATGTTGTATTATACTCCCATGTAAACACCTTTTTAGTAATTGATCATTATAGATTCTCCATTTGTATGGATATTCCGAAATGTAATATTTGAATACATGTTTGAGTTTTTGAATGGTTTAGGGGTTTGTGTGGGGTGTAACTCAAAATTTTACAAGAAAATTAAGATTGTAAGAAAACCATGGAATATATTATTTAATAACGTATATATGATATCTTGGAAGATGATTACTTATAGGTTATTGTTTAGGAATTTAGTTATCAAAATCCATTTATAACCTAATACATTCCTCTACAGTATGTTTCAAATATACATTATATCATTAATATCTAGGTTGACCTCTCAAGGAATTAGCTCTGTTTAAAAAGACTTAGTTTTACATATTACTTATTCATTATGTCTCAATGTTTTTCATTATTATAAATTACTATGAATTTAGTTCCAAGAAAATAGGATCTAAATTTCTGTAAAAAATAAAACCAATGAAATCATTGTCTGTTTTTTTATTTTATTTGAGTAGCATCCAAGGTTATTGAGGCATAAGAAATGAATTTAGTTCTACGGTAAATTCTATAGGAATGATCATAACCAAAATTTTAGTTGTAAACATCATAATTTAACTCAAAGGGGTTGTCATAATTGTGTGGCTAAATCAATAGTGGAGTAATTAATTACCTCATTACATCAGCAAAACCCTCATTCCAATCATCTTTGATATCAAATATATTATTTGTTTATAAGTATTATTTAGTGTGAAATATAAATCTTAATTGAATTCTTGATAAATTATTCCTAAAATACAATATGATCATGTATGAAACTAACATTATTAACACAAATACTGTAAGATAAAGAATGGATACAATCAATTTTTTTAATTTTCCACATCAATTCCATCTTTTTGAGATGACCTACATTTATACTATTCATTTTTCTACTATAAAATAAAAAATTTTATAAATCAAAACCTTGTAATTTATTATGTAGGTTTGAAAAATCTTTCATAGATTTATCCAAAAATAATAAAAGAATATATCAAAGATAATAAAATCAAATAAAAATATATCTAGGAAGTCTCGAATATGATCTAAAAATATTCTTACTATTCACATATAAAATAATCTTGGGGAATTGTATATACTAAATGGAATTATATTATTGGAAATTTTTTCAAAGGGCCATACAAATATAGACTTATCATTACCCTAAAGAGTAGAAGGTACATGAAAATAACCCTAAAGAAAATCTATGAATCAATAATGAGTTATGCCTAATAAATATTCTATCATCAATTCAATAAAAGTGATTGGGAAATGATATTTCTTTTTCAGGTGATTTAGTTTCCAATAATATAACCCCCTGCCACCATTGTTTTGAATTCTAACATGAATTTTCTCATTTTCCTCATTCTGTATAATAGTATGTCTTGTTTTCATTAAAACTATGTGAATTTAGATGACCCATTGAGATTTTGGAATGGAGTAGATTGTATCTTCCAATAGTAGATTCAAAATAAAATTTTCAACTATCTCCATCATGGTGGTAATTATTAGTCTTTGGGACTACCTAATAGGCTAGTAATTTTCATCGTGTAAAATTCAATTCATGTAAGTGTTTTAAATAATTCACATAAAATAATATAAATTCCAGTAAATTTCATTAACATCCTATTTTTAAATTAAAATAAAATAATGTTCTTGGTAAGAAGAAGGTTTTTAAAATATATCATTAGTTGTTTGTATCATTTCCTAACGTATGGAATCTAAAATATGTTGGAAAATGTTTTTGTTCTAAATTTTGGGGTTCTTATAGAGATGAGATCATATTTCTATTTCTCAAAATAATATATTGTAATTCCTACACATATGATTACCTATATTATAAATCATCATTGAATATATAAACATATAAAATTTATAATTTATAATTTCTCCCTTCCTATAAACTAAAATCATATTTTTTTTAAAAATCTACACCCTTATCCTTGAAATAGATTTAAACCATTAATGGTTTTATAGAGTATAGAAATATAAGAAATATAAATGGGTTTTTAAATGTTTTATCCTACTCAATATCAGAAAATATAATTATTGAATAGTTAGTTTATGTATTCTTTATGGATTCATATCTGTTGAAAAGGTCTTTATTGTATCCAAATTTCGTGGTCTGTTTTCATTGAAGCCCAATGACGAATTTCACGGTTATATTCAATAATTATTTTCCTAAAGTGATGGGTGAGTAGAATGGTGATTTATATTACTCTATGTAGAGAATATTGAGGTTAACATAGACTATTAGGTCTTTTAATCCATGTAACACATCTTCTTGGACACCATTTGAAAACAAAGTAAATCTATTGGAAAGTTGTGAAACAAATATTGTGGGATTCAAGGCGTATATATATAAATATATGAATATAGAGTATATAATAACATTTATTAAGGAATTTAAATCATATAATAAATCTGAAATGATATAGAAAAAGTAGTTAATGAAATTTAAAATGTCTGTATGTAATGACATTTCATATGAGATAGTGGTGTGTTTAGAGGTGATACACTGATTTGAAAAAAAAATCTTTTAATTAACTATATAAGTCCGCTTTTCGGTGTAAATACATTTTATAAACACAAAATATATAATGATTTATTTGACTGATTCAAGAATTGTAATTTCAATCACACATTTCTGAAATATTTATAGAATCTCTTTTTGTATTTATTCTTCCTAAAATCTCTTTGAATGTAGAATACATGATGTAAATAGAAGTAGACGACACTTCTTCTTCCTTTGATACATTTTCCATGGTTTCCCTTATATTTTTTTTATTTCACATAATATAATCCTAACATTCCTTAATTTATCCATCTTCTTGGGAATGTATTTCATACGTCTTTCCAAAATTCCAATGTTGGTTCATGTTAACTTAGTCATGCTCTTCTGTATCAGACTACGGTTGTTTAGGTTCAGGTATTTCATATCCTTCTCCCTTATTTCCATGTTAGTTAGGTTTTTTCATAGAAGTTTTCATAGGGTGAATCTCATTACAATAAAATTAATTTATTATTCTCACATTCTCTATGGATTATGGATTGATTGGGTTATAAATTTTCCTTGATTCTGAATAAAATATCCACTATACTATAGAGTTTCATTCATAACTACCCCACTTCATTAATAAGATTTCCAAATTCATGTCAATTTTACAATTTTAATTGGTATTTTATATTTGATTAAGGTTTTTTATATAGTATATTTTATTAAAATTTTGGGTAATTTGAAAATGAACCTGTCTTATAATATTTACTAAATTTTTTTAAAGGAAATATGTGTTGGTATTATTGGTTTGTCTGCACGAATTAAGGATTTTCTGAGTACCATTATTAAAGGGGTGTTTAGGAAAATATTATTTTAATATTAAATATAAATTAATCTAAGTTAGGCTCTTTCATTCCCGAATTTTTTTGGGTATTTACATGGATCTATGGATTTTTTTCAACACTCCCTTTTTTATGCATTAAGACATTAATTATTAAAATATTGTAGTGGAGAGCATAAACATCATACCATAGCTTGATGTTTTTATTCTCGATTTTTTTTCAAATCCATATGCCTAACAAATTATATTAACTATTTAAATATTGATTATAATAAATTTGATGGGTTATAATTTATTACCTCTTATATACCACTTATACTCATATCTCTGATTCCAATTTTTTTTGAGTTTATAGAAATCATATCAATCAAGACCATATATTTTAGTAGCGACTTCTCAATCAATTATCCTTTATTTGTTGAATCAAATATGTTTTTATCACTCTCTGAAAAAAGATGGTAAAATTAGAGTTGGAAATTTATCTCTTTTATTTATTAATGTGGAAGACTCGAACTAATATTTGTAATCCTCTTCCAATACCCATAAATAATCTATCTTGATGCATGTTTGATGAAATATTTCCCTTTGTATATGATTATGATTTTATAATTAGGAATGCATATTTCTAATAAATTTTGAAATCGTAATCTTAGTCATGTTAATCACGTAATTATATGCTATAAGGCCATTCTTTGGATGCCCCTTCAAGTGATAATTGGAATTCTATTTATATAAATTATTCATCAGACACTCCATGAAGATTTTTGTACATTACTCTATTGTGAATTCTTTTATATATTTGTCCTGGTATTAAAATTACAAAAAATGTATCTTCAGTAATATATGAATTAATCTAGTTTTATGTTCAGTGAAATTTATCAATGGTGGTATATAAATTTTACCATGCTGTATTATCAATGGGTCACATTAACTCATCAATGACTAGGTAGGATTGCATTGAATGATACAAAGATAAAAGTGAACACTAGAAGTTCCAATTGACTCTAAAAGGGTTATTTCCTCAGATTCTAACATAAAATTAATGGTACACACAACAGTTAATATAGTTATTTCTAATCATGGGTCCAAATCAAACAACTGACTATTTTAGGCTCAATTCATGAAATTTGAAATGTTTGATTCGTTTTTAATTCTTAGAACAACCTCCCAAAGAATGACGAAATGTATTGTTTCAATCCAATCATAGGGTGTGGGAAAAATATATTTTCCGAGGTTAAAGATAGTATTAGTGGTACCCCATGGTTATCTTCTAGATATGACTATATAGAAATTAACTGTCAATTGTTTTTTATTTAAATAAAAGGGGGATTGTATTTAGACTTGGGATGTTTTTAAAAATATTAGATCAATGAATTTTTATGTAATACGATGATAGGGGTTAATCGGTCATGGTTAGATACATAGCTATGATTATATCATTGTACTATAATTGTTTTTAATTATTTTCTATGATAGTTGAAAAGGTCATGATTCACCAATCTAATATTCAAATCACGTTAGGCTGATGGTTAATGTAGTGATTTTTTTAAAAATGATTATTACAAGATTAAACTCCCTTACTTTTTGTGTGTAGTATTAGTAAAAAACTGCTGAAATACTAAGGAAATAACCAATTTTGTGTAGACATTCATTTAATATTCATATGTGAATCACTACTTCCACACACATTCCAATAATTTATAGACACTCACCCCCTTACAATACCTAATAATTTCAGAAATGATGAAGCATGTGAGTGAGATGAAAAGTTAACAATCAATTAAAGAACAATATAAAAATTCAAAATATAAAACACAATTATATTAAATGATTCATATGACCATAGGAAATCAAAATCAACCAACATGAATGTATTTTTATTTAGTAAAGCATGAGGGATAAAGTATTAAAATGGAGAACCTTAACGTCCCAAATCACTCATGAATAAATGCTCGATTTTAATGACAGAATACAGGATTAGGGAATTTTAAATCAATATAAAAATAAAAAAAATAAGAAATAAGAATAAAAATTAGTAGATTAATTTCTATAAAATCATGCACGAGTGAAAATCTCTTTACTATATTGTGTCAATCCCCCTATAACACAACATTATCACTTATTTTATGGAACCATTGTTTACTACACCTTTCTTATAGTCAATCTTTTTAGATCATATCAATATTTTCTTTTTGAAAGTTCATTTCATTATTGAGTCATTAAATCTATTTTAGTTCCATAGATTTTATTTAGAGTTTTTATACTTCCATAATTTCGATTTTATTATTAATAATACATATTGAATACTCATATTTATTGTATTTATATTGGAATGGAATATAAAATCCTCTTCTCAGATTCTGGGTGAATCCATCAAAATATCCACATGGTCTTCATGGGATGGAGTACGAAAACTAAATTATCATACATGGATGAATCATAAGATAAATGGTATTACATGAGGTAAATTATTTTCCACATAGATTAATTAATTTATGGATGTGTTAGTAAAATATAAATTATTTTTCTCAGGGTAAAATCGTTTTTGGGGCAAGAAATTCATTTTCATATTTTTCATAATTTCTTCCAACTCACTTTTGTACCTCCAAAATTCTCATACAAAAAACTTCTCCTTTAAAAATTTATAGAAAACATCAAATTTTATTATAATTTTTCAATTATTATCTTTTTGGTGGGTAACATAGATGAATTATAATATGGAGGTGTAGTTATAAGATAATGTTTCTTATGAATTGTAAAATTCCTTTACCATTTCAATTTTTTCTGTCTTATATTGATAAATTGCCTTCTGGGAGCTCAATAATTATCCTATAAGCAAGTATTGCAGGAAGTTATATTTTGAATTTTTTTCAATTGAGAACTGATTTTGAAAGAAGAATTAATAAATATTGAACTCAAATATGGGCCATCCAAATGATTTCAATACTTCTTGTTGAAACATGAAAACAACCAAAATGAATGTTAGGATTTATCATAACAATCTCAAAGATGAAGAAAATAATTAAAAACGTTTTAATCTCTTTAAATGGTAAATTATAAATTACCCCTAAAACCCATGAATAAGAGTATTCCTTTTTTATAATATCAAATGTAAAAATAATCATTAAAAACCATTTTCAATCATTCAAAGATTAAAATTCTGATTACTTGTAAAAATAATGAAGATTACGTTTAGTGTAGAATTGTTGAAAATGGTGGGTATAAAATCATTTAAAATCAAAAAAAAATTAATGAAAGTAGAATATTATTATAAGAGTACCGAATTTTATTTTATGTTTTAGGAAAAACACACATAGCATGTGTTCATGTATTGTGACAGTGATAATTTCATTCTTATTAGTTACACAACCTTTATATCATCTTCAGTAGTAGTAGTGTAAATGACTAAACCATTATCCATATTGTAATAATAATTAAAGGAAAACTAGTTGAGGTTAGTATACTGAAATATTTTAACATTCATAACTAATAAAAAAAATTATTGTGGACGAAACAATTATAGTTGTTGAAGTGATTGAGTAACAGTTTTCCTTAGTTCATTATGTTGGAAATTGAGGTCCCAAATAAATTATGAGATTAACTCTAGGTGAACACCATCAAGATGGGGGGTGACTTGATATATATATATATATATTTGTATATATATATCCTCATTCAAATATTTATTCTTAGATTAATAAAGTTAGATAAACAAAATTAAATATATAATTTAAAAAACACAACATGAAAATTTTAATGGATAAATGTAAATAATCTCAAGAAGTGGTGGATAATGATTATTTGAGAAAATATTAGATAAATAATATCTGGATTTATGATAATATTATTTCAATTTATATGAAATTAAAAAATTTAGATAATGTATCAATGTATATATATATTGAAAGAAACTATGAAGTATGTTGATGGAATACATCATGATCACTCTCCAAACAAGATAATGCTTTTGAAATAATATATAATAAATATGAAATGAAATATAATATTAATTATAATATTTTTAGATATTAAACAAATTTTTATATGTTCATGGTATAGGGTGCTTAATTTTTTTTGATAATAAATCCTTGTTCCACAATTTTATATACTTAAAAAAACATAGTATCCATAAAAACCTCATTAATTTTTACTCAATGAATTATGGGGATCATATGACCATATCATGAAAACACTAAATTCATGTTGTGTCCTATTTTTGATGAACCTATAATTACTCATTGTTAGATAAAACGTACTATAAAATAAACCAAAGTGTTCTGAAACACATCACACCTTCATTCAACTCTTATCATGGTTCATTATACCATGTCATTGTGCTCATGTAGAATGTTATATGATATTTTTAATGAAAATATTATATGTATTATTTCATGATTATATATGTTAGAGGCACATTTATGTGAGCATATGTTTCAAAAAAACCTATGAATTTAATTATATTAAATGACCAAAAATATTAAAAGTATGGGTCATTATTCACATTTTGGATCCATAGATATATAATTGTAATTATTATTTAAATGGATTAATTTCAGGATTTTAATTGTTTTATTGTTAGTTTTTTATGTAAGATGATACATATAAATTTGTTATTTTAAAATTGGTTTTGTGCTATTAAATTTACATAATTGACACAAAAATAGAACTCCATCACACTTTATAGAAGTATATCATATTCAATGATATAAATATATGTGAAACTATGTTAGGGGGATTCGATATGTTTTTAAACATGGTTATATAGGCTCACAATATAATGAATGGAAAAAAATATACTCTTTGTCAGAGTAAATTTCACCTCACCATTTCTACATTATGAAATGTAGATATTTCAAGTCCCATAGAATTATAAATTTCATATTTTTAGGCGTAATTTTTTCATTTAATTATTTATTAATGTTTAAATTAATGTAAATAATTGTATCTATATTTTTTAAATTAATTTATTTATATTAAATCCCATATAAGAGTAGTTATATTAGATTAACCTTTGGGAGAGTGAATATGTATGAGTAACCTCCATGCAGAAGATGGTTGTGATAGATAATCTCAACCAAAAATAAGCTTTATAAGAATACATAAACCCTCAAAAAATCAATATTGAAATAACTAAATAACTAAAATTGATATTTAAGCTTACAAACATGAAATTTTTGAATTAACTAAATACTATTAATGATTATCCAAATCATACATTTTATTAATTTCCACAATTGAACCATAGATGGTGATAGTTTAAATCAAAACCCCATACACATTTGTTTCCAATAATAACCCAAATTACCAATCTATGACTATAATGAGAATAATGAAACATATATTTTAATAGCCAGAGCCCTATAAATTTAGAATACAACTTAACATTATGAAAATATTACTACCATTTGGAGCAGTGTTTGATAATCACTGTAGATGATTAAAGAATAGCAATAAAGATTAAATATAACTATTGGAACAAAACTAGTGCAATGTAATAGAAATGAAAGGAACACCTAATTAAATAAATATACTTATAAATTATATATGGTTAAATTAGGTTATAATCCATTAGAGGTCACATATATAAGTTATCGAGGGAATGAAAAAACCTCTAATAGCAGGAGAAAATAACAATCCAAGAAAAATCTAGTTTCAATTATTTTGGAGTAAATTCCATAATATTATAATTTTAAATGGAGAAAATTACTATTTAGATAAATATAATAAAAATCCTATAAATATTATTCTTCTTCTCCTTTTTAGTGTTTCCCAATTTGGGATTAGTATAGAAATTTAGTTTATTATATTTTTTTGAATAAATTCATTCTTTAATTAGATTTCCTTGTTAATAAATAACATGTATTAATTATTTGAATTTTTATAATTATGATATAAAACCCCCATAGATATGCCTTTTTAACCCATGGGTTTCTCTAGGATAGGTGTTATGTGAATCTAAATTCATTTTTATTTTATATAATTTATTTAAATATTTACTTTGAGGATTTATTAGGTTGTAGAAGTAGATGTTGGAGATAATGTATTAATTCATCATTAATTTCAATTTTATTCTTCCACTATTTTATATTTTCCCCTTCGATGACTCATCTATCATGGTGGAACCAGAGTATCTAGGTGATTCACTGATATATGTAAGAATTATCAAGGATATAATAGTGTATTTCAATGGGAGGTGAGTATCCTTTTGGATACATATGAAAGACATGAATATACTTAAATGTCGATGATTATTTAGAATAGTGTACTCAAACCGCCGAATGATTAACATGGATAATAAAAATATATAATAGAGTGTATATAGTTAGTGAGAATAATATTTTATATTACTATGATAGTAGGGGATCTCAAAACCAGAAACATAGAAGTAACAACATTCCTTTTCTTATAATTGTTTGTTGAGTAATTACCTTTTTATTTAAATGACATTTTATTCTACCACATATTCCCCTATTCATTTTACTTTCATCATTTATTATTCAAATATTATACTATGTGAATAAAAAACAATAGAAAATAAATGTTCTTTATTGACATACAACTTGAGGTTAACACAGATTTTGTATCCATAAGAACTGAAATTCTAAAGTTGAATCGTTCCCTATGATAAGGTGGGAAATGTGACTATTTTTCCTCATTTTTAAGGAATACCCAATATTGTTTTCCATTCCATAATTGTTATTAAAATAGTTAAATAAATATTAAGATAATAAAACTCTAAAAAATAGGCCAAGGATTATTTTTACAATGAAAAACAATTTTTGTTGAGTGAATCTCTTGGGGTTGAGAAAAAAATTCATGTTTAAAAAAATATGATTTCTAATGTGTCAACATGTGAATGAAGAAATAAATACTCATCTAACTCCAATTTATGTACTTTATGTGAAAATTGTCAAAATATTAACTCTATTATATGAGGTACATGTACAAAATGAGTAATAACAAAATCTACAAAAAATTGTGGATCAAGAAAACACCATTTTCTCTTATATATTATATTGAGGAATCCTTGGAAGTTGAATTTGAACTTATTTGAAAACTTCTATTAGAACTCATGAAAATTAAAGATTAATTTATAAAAGAAACCATGTCAGCTAAACTATTTTAGGGACAACATTCACATCTTAATTTTTTAGTATTCTTTACTTTATTAAGTAAAATGAAAACTCAGTACACCATTGAAATTAAAAATAATTTAGCTATTATATGGATTGAAATGGGAGAATATAAATTGTACACACTAATGAATTAATTTTTTAGTCTTTTGAAACATATTTATGAATTTTTAAAAGAAAAAATGGGTTATGAAATCATAGTGTCCTTGAATGATGTTATGATGATACTAGGTGGGAAATTTTAGGAGAATAATCTAATCTATATTCATCTTAGTTTTATTCTGTCAAAATATTTTTTTGCATAATCCTAGGATTAAACATCTAAATAAGTACATATGAATAATAAATTAATGGAGACTAAATGAAATAGAAAATAAGAGGTGGAGGAAGTGGAGGAATCAAACCTAGTTCCAACCCTATATGTCAAGATATCATTTATTATAATGAAAATGAGAAAAAAATATGAATAAGGGAAAATCTAAAACAATTTCTTGTGGATAATAATTGGATAATTTTTTTTTTGGTTTATAACAAAGAAAATCCACCCCCTATATATTGGAGATGACTAACTACAACTATTGGCTTATAAGTATGAAAAAAAACATTATTGTCAGATAGCCCAATATTATATTCCATTATTGTTATGTTTTCATAATTTATTTTAAATAATTATTCAATTATATTATTTTATAATTTTCATATAAATAAATATTTAATTAAATAGTTAAAGATCAGTTATATCACATTGGAAAATTCCTATCAAAATAACCATGTGGTGGATTTTCTTCACATCTACCAGAACTAATACACCACTCCAATTGAATAAAATTTACTAAATGTCAGTTTAAGATGAATGTGGGTGAAATAATTTGTTCCATTGGAAATTTTTGGTAGGTTTTTAATTGTATTTTTCATTTATTTTAGGAAAATTTGAGCTTAAATTAATATCCAAGTAAATTTTAACACTTAAGATAATTTAAGAATCTATGTTTTCATTTTTGAAGAAATGTATTTTAAATGATTTTTTATTTAAAAAAAAATCCTAAGATTTTATTTTCATACATTTTAACGAGTTCAAATATTTTCATAACACCCATGATCATGAGCACTAACACAATTTGCTTCACTATAAAGAGACGTTTCTATGATTATTTAGACATATTATTATAAGAATATTGAGAATTTTTGGAAAACTAGAACATGAAATTATTTATTTATGAATTATTTAAAGTATATGAAATGTTTTTCAAATGATTGGGGATCCTATTTAGATATAAAATTTATCCATGGAACCAACCTTTATAATAATCACTATTAATACCTTAGAATACCATGAATAAACTATTATTTTTATAAGGACCCAGTCTTAAACATTAAATAATCATTAATTAAATGAATAATTCACATTGAGGATCTTTTTAGGTTTAGAGTTTTAGAGAATTTTGGAATAACTATTACATATCGACATGAATATTACAAGTAGACACTACTACTTAGTATCTATTTTTTTATAAAATATAAAAGAAACATATCTAGTTCCTTGTTTTAGACAACACAACTTCTCTTGATCTCATCATTGACCCTTATTCATCTTCGATTCTTGTAGAAGACATTTTTAAAACATGGGATGAGCATAAAAATCTCCATAGGAGATATAAAATACGAAATAAAAACATTATCCCATCAATAAATACAAAAAAATGAAACCATATTTTTCAGTCATAACATACCTCATAAAATCATTACATTTACGAATAACACACAGAAATCATAAATCATAAAGGTAACTTATGGAATACATAAAATAATTACATTGTAGCTATCTCAGCTATGTAGTGAGATACATTTGAATACCCATCATAGTATATTCCCTAAATCTCTTAGTAGATACATTAATGTTTAACTCTGTCACGTTACCCTATTAAGTGGAGAGCTATCATGGGCTCACCCGCCCTAGGGTTATCCCAGAACAAACTATATACGTAAAAAATGCCCAATAACCATAACATAATCATAAAACATTACGCAAGCATAATGGAATGATAAAATTTCGACGTTCCAATTACAATATGTCATATCATGACATTGAAATAAACAATGCTTTATCAAACCATTTTCAAAACCATTTAAAACATTTAATAAAGCTATTTTTGAATCAACGTATCCCATACAACATTGAAAAATTTAAATGAATAATCATTTCAAAACATTAATTTCTATTTAAATAAATCCACAAAACCATTTTTAAAAAATGTACATTAATGTGAATTATTTTGAATAATACATCATTAAAACAATATTTTAGTTAAGGAGTTCATAACTAAATTAGAGATGCTTGAATAGAAATAATAAAGGAATAAAATTTAATAAAACATTATAATATCACGAGAAGAAATGTATTTGGGATATAATATGCCAAAGTACAATATATACACCATATAAAATTGAATTGGAGCATAACATCAAATTAGTTTTAATGGAATTTAAATTGAGAAGAAGTACCTTATAAAGACTATATCTTTGGATTAAAGAAAAATCAATGAAATAATTATATGTGAAAAAAAAATACACCCAATATAAGGTTATATTATCGATAAAAAGACATATTTCATTCACATATATTCATAACATGATATAATCAAGATGTATACGTTTAACCCAAATAATTGAAACTGGGTTAAGAAGATCTCCCACAAAAATTTGACAGCCTAACAATGTCATGATAAAATTTAGAAACTCAGTTGATATGTGAGAAATGGGTATATCATAATTTGTAAATAAAATTTACATCAATACGAATATCAAAGAACTTGTCCCAACCTAAGAAGATGTAAATAAGAAGACATAACAAAAGGAAGTCTTTTAAAAAGAGGAGGGTGAAATGTTCCCATACCGATTTGGTAACATACAAAATATACAACACATGAAAGAATGATCATATGATGGAGATGTAAATACCAATAAATGAATTTATATTACATAAATAGTAAAATAAAGGGCTTTCCATACACTACAAAATGAAAATTGTGAAAAATATAGCATGAATCTCACAGAAATAAGAAGTGGGATGAAAACCCTAACCACATTGTAATCAATTGATTATTATGAAAAATAGTTAATAACATGAAAATTAATTATATAATACCAAGAATATAAAGAGAATCATGATAATATATATCAAATTGAAGTACATAATACACAACATGCAATAAATAATTGGCGAACAATGGAAATATCATGTAATTAAAAGTGGGATAAGAAACTCCTTACCTCGTGTCTAACTTGTCTCGATCGTTCTTTAATATCCTGAATAATTAACTAAAGTTAATATATAGTTTCTTAAGAACCTTTATCATGTTTATTATTCCTTTTATACCAATTATTACAATTCCATGACAATTAGCTAATTATTTTAGTTCATATCAAACATTTTGTCAATGTTCGGAACTTGAGTTAAAAAGACCTTATTATAATTATAAATTGTCTATTAGTTGAAATTAAATTATCAAAATAATTATATTCATGATTAAGATATCATATTATTAATATATATCTAGTATATATATGTACATATAATAGTACATAGCATTTGGAGATGACAAATGAAATGCACCGTTCATGGAGGTCGTAAGCCGCACGTACGCATGAATGCAACTTTTATTTATATTTCTTATTTTAATGGAATTAAAACAAATTTATACATAGTTATATTATAATTATAGTATAATATCATACATAATATCATTAAATTCATCCTTTATACATCCCATATATGGCATTAACAAGTCATATCACATTGAGGGGCGGTAGTCCGCACTTCTTAAAATGTAATTGTCGCATTTACCCATAATTGAAACCATAAAGGTTTGATATAAATGAAAAATAAAGGTGCATAAAGGAAAAATAATCATAATATGTATCATATATAAATATAGTGTCATCTCAATGGCTACCATGAGAGGTGGTAGTATATAATTAAACAATCATCATTTCATGAGGCGTTAGTTTTCCATCCACAGATTCAATATATTCTTTACCCATTAGATGGAGATGTGGTTAAGTGTAGTTAGAATACTTATCATAACAAAATCTAGGTATATTAATAATGTTTGTGTTGTTAAAAAAAGGAATAGAAATATTTTAGCGGTTGGAGAAGTAAAATAAAGGGAAACGGTTACCTTTAATTCATGTAACTCCCTTGGTTTGAACCAAAAGGACTTGTTCAAGGGTCTTCTACCATAGTTTAAGCTTATAGGTGGGAGAGAGGTATCTTGAGAGATTATTTGGGTAGCAGTTGGATGAGCCAAAGGGCTTGAGATGTTTGAGGAATGCGTTAGAGGTTAGGTCTTTTAATAAGGGCTATGAGGGGATCTTTAAGAAAGTGTGAAAAAATTATTTTATTATATAATAATTTTCTGTTTATAATGGTACAAAACATATTAATGTATATGATATGATGAATCATGGTATATATAAAATAATCCAATAATAAGAGGACAAGTTTTGGATATTTTTTAGTCATTATAATCTTATTAATTTAATTCAATTTTTAATGAGACAAACACCACATCATTGTTGTGTCATAAATAATTTTCATTATTTGATATCTAAAAATTATTAAAAAAATACCATGATGAAGGATTTTTTTTGGTTTTTAGAAGAATACATATTGATGAAACCATAATGTATATAACCACATGTAAAAAATCAATTTACTAAAAGATATATCTTTATCTCATTTTAGTATTTACTTTAAATTGATTAAAATAATGTGTAATTATAACTCTTATGTGGCTCCATGGGGTCCCAAAATAGACCCACAGATGCCCATTGTCATCCCTAAATCATCCAATAAGGTTATGATAGGAATTAAGGTAATATTTTTATTATGATATTCCTTTTACATTGAATTTTCCTATTTACCTTTAATTATACTAAATAAAAGTTAAAAGATACTATTCACAAAAAATTATTTTCATCTTATTGAACCACTTTTTACTTACTAATAAAATCCATGTCTGTCGGATTTTCGAAATTAAATTAAAAAATGTTTTAAAATTTCATTTAAATAAAAAAAGTAATATTTTTAACTACTATATAGTGGTTTCACTATTCATCAAAAATAGAAATTTTTCAGAAAAATACCGAAAATTTAGCCTCAGTTATATTTGATACTCCAAATTAAAAAATTATGTCTATTTTTTCAAATCCAAAAAATAGAATTTGGATTAATTGATTTAAAATTAGTTCTCATTGTTAAAACAAAAAGAAAATTTTTGAGAAATAATAACTATCAAATTATTGACACTTTCTTTTGGCCAATTTCAAGGTGAAATTTCTTCCAATGAACAAAATTGGATTAAATGGAAAAAATATATTCAATTTACACTTTAAAAATAATTAATAGGAGAATATAACCTATTAAATAAATTAGATTAAAAGGTAGTTTTATATAAAAATATAGTATTTTTCAGTATTCATAGAAAATGACCTTTATCAGAAAAATATGAAAATATTATCCAATAGAAATATTGATGTCCTGATTCAAAAAAAGAATTTTATTTTGTCAAAACAAAACATATATAAGTGACCAAAACTATATTTAAAGTGGGTTCTCCATCAAAAGGCGGTAAATTGGAATTTTAATGAATATTAGAGTATTTATGCTTAAAATCTGATTCATTCTTATTTCAAGCTTCTAAAATTTATTGGATAAATGAAAAAATATTTAAGAAAAATGTATAATCATTTGGTAGTTAGTTGTGTTCATTACCACTATTGCTACGACAAGGCGTTAACTACAATTTAATATAATAATAATATTATATTATTTTTTAGTAAAACTCAACATTGTGTGCATCATAAGATTTTAATGAAACCCGTTGTTGTGTATAAGGTACACCATCGAACATATAATCCTCTGTAAAGTAAAATTAATAATTAATTTAAATATATTAATAAATAAGAAAATGAAATATTCTTTGTTTACCTGGGATGTTACATCCTTCCCCCTTTTTGGGAATTGCATCCTCACAATTTAAAAATTGGACTTGGAAACATCATTGAATGTCTCACATCAGAAAAAGAGTCAATAAAAATATCACTTTAAAATAAATAATGATAGATATAAAGGTCACCCGAGATATCCCATACTAGGATTCCATGTAAAAAACATGGATATAGAAGAGAAAAAAACCATCATGGTTTGATGGAGTGTGGTAGAAAACATGATTTGGATAAAGTTAACAATAAAAAAATCACAAATTTGTGAAGGGTTAAATGGTCTTTGATTCCCTAGTAGGAAATGTTAACGAAAAATATTTTTGTTTTATGTTACTTTTCATAAAGTTGAGGAATTTATATTAGAGACTAACTAAAAACCTAAGGAAACATAATTACTTGTCTTGTAGACTTTCATCCATTACTAAATTACGACCATAAAATCATCTTTTCTCCAAATGATGAGTATTCAAACTGACTTAGTCGCATTAAAAGCTCTAGAATCAACTTCTAAAGTATAAAATAATCAAAAAATATGAACTATATATTTCCCCTGTCTTTAGATATAAAAAAACCAAAACATTTAGTACAAGATCAGATAATCCCTCAAAAAGTATAATTTTTTATAAAAAGAAATACTACACATAATCCCCAAAAATCGACAAACAATTCCCAAAGTACAATAAAGACTATTCAATAAACAACTATTCATAAAATTCTTCAAAATAAACAAAACAAAGATTGAAACCCAAATCACAGAAGGATTTAATCACATTGTCTTCCAAGATAAATCTTTTTATTTATCTTTAAATAACATCATATACTATTAAAGTATCATATTGAAATGTCATTAACCTAATATCATATTATCCATGAATGGTTAATCATTTCCATAGATTACCCAAAATCATCTTATTCTTGATTAATAAAGTCTTGTAACTAAAAATAATTAGTCATACTAACTGGTGACTTCACCTAGTCCAGTGGTAGGCGATACATCCCATTAACACTTTGGTTATGGGTTCAATTCCCACAGCATCTTCCGACGCGACGGGTTGCCATGTGGTTTGTGTGTTGTCCTGTTTCAAAAACTATATAATTTAACAACATTCCCCAAAAAGAGATAAATTCATAAAAAATAATCTTGACATATTTTAACCACAATGGTTATTTAAAAACATTCATATTGCATCCCAAAATGTATCAGCCTATAATTGCCTCAAATTCAAGGATCGTATAAACCTAAATGGTTCTTCGTAAATATATCCACAAAACAAAAATAATTATTCCTTAAATAAAATTATCATATATCAAACATTAGGGTAACAAATACTATAAAAAGTCTTCTAATGTTATCCCATCATCAAAAGGGCCTTAATACTTTTATGTATTTCACCATCCTAAAATATACCATAACACTTGTATCCCTTATATGTTAAATTCTTACCCATTCAATATCCATCATGATCCATTAACCATTCCATTCATACTTATTCTAAAATAAATCTTTCCTACAAACAAAATAATGAATCATATCCTAAGTTTCAATTTTTTCTAAACATCATATAAGAAATAATATATAAACCTATCATTGGACATTATCAGTTTCCACATACTCAATTGGAATGGCATTAGTTATTGGTAAACATGTAATTGTATGATCCTGCTGATCCCATTCCCGAACCTTCTTCATTTGTAATCTGTTTGTATAATGACCATGCACACCACATTTAAAACATTAAATTGATCCCTTAGAAAGAACTTATTTCCCTTTCCTAGAATCAACTGGATGCTTCCTTTTTCCATGGCAGGTTTTTTCTTTATGACATTAACTTCCATATCTATAGAATATTTATGACCCTTTGAGACATTTTAATATGTGTTTTTTCCGCATCCTTGACACATAGGTTTTTAAATATACATTCCATTATGATTATTACCTGAAATTATGTGGGGATATGTTTTCCTCAAATGATGTATTATAAAAATAAACATGGTTCAGGTGGTCAATCATGACACCCGATAATTGGTTGAGAATAACCACAAGAGTTCTTATTGCATCTCTCATTTCATTCAATTTATCATTAAGAAAACCATCATAGTTTTCTTCACATCCACTATTACTTTGTTGCCTGCAAGATCCATCCATTTACATAAACAAAATAGGACAGTGTTAGTATATTTGAAAAATGATCATATAATATCTTCCGAGGATGGTAAATACTAAGATAGACTTATTCATGTTATCTTAAACTCATTCAATTTATCTAAAAAAAGTATGCAACTTTATAATATGCTAACCATTGTGGTTATGTCACTTATTCTAAAATAACACCCTAACCTCTAAAGTTATCTAAACCGACCAATGATACCAACTATTAGGACACAACCTTAAACATTACATAATCATGAATTAAATGAATAATACACATTGAGGATGTTTTAATGTTTAAATTTTTAGATAATTATTCCATAACTATTACATATCAACATGAATATTATAAGTAGACACTACTACTCAGTATCCCTTTTTCATTAAATAAAAAATAAACATGGCTAGTTCCATGTTTTAGACAACATGACTTTTCCTTGATCACATCTTTGACCATTATTAATCATCAATTCTCATGGAAAACATTTCAAAAACATGGGATGATCATTAAAATATCTGTAAGTGATATAAAACAAGGAATGAAAACATTATCCCATCAATAAATACAAAACAATGAAACCATACTTTTCAATCATAACATACCTTATGAAATCATATGATTTATGAATAACACACATAAATCATTAATTATATAGGTAACATATGGCATGTATAAAATAATTACATTTTAGTTATCATAGCTATGTAGGGAGTTACATTGGAATACCATCACATTATATTCTCTAGATCTATTAGGAGAAACATTAATATTCACCTCCATTACATTACCTAATGTGTTCGAGAGCTATCTCGGGATCTCCCACCCTAGGAATATCACAAAACCACTCGTATACATAAAAAATGACCAATAACCATAAAAAATTCATAGAACATAACCCATGAATAAAGGAATGATTAAATTTCCACATTCCAATTACAAAATATCATATCAAGATATTGAAATAAACAATTATTTATCAAACCATTTTTAGAACCATTGAACACATTTAGTAATGAGATTTTTGAAACAAAGTGTCTCAAACCTCTTTCAAACATTTAAATTATTTATCATTTGAAAGTATTAATTTCCATATCAAGAAAATTCATAAAACTATTTTTAAAACATGTACATTAATGAGAAATATTTATAAGAATAAATCATTAAAACAATATTTTTGTAAGGAGTTCTAAACTAAATGAGATATGATTGAATACAAATAATTGAGGAATAACATTTAGTAAAAAAATTATAATTACATGAGAATGAATTTAATCAAGATAAAATATTCCAAACGACAATATATAAACCATATAAAAGTGAATAGGTGCATAACACAAAATAACTCTAAATGTAATGAAAATTGAGACGAATAACCTTATTAAGACTGTATCTTTAGATTAAAGATAAATCTATGACATAATTATGTCTAAAAAATCAGAATACAACTAATATGTGTGGATATTAAGTGTAAAACAATCATATTTAAGTCACACACACTCGAAGCGCGATATAATCAAGTAGTTGATGTTTAACCCAATGAATTGAAATTGGGTTAGGAAGATCTCCTATAGAAATTCGACAGCCTAATACATCGTGTTAAAATTCAGAAATTGGGTTGATGACAGTGAAAAGGGGATCTCAGAAATTGGACATAAAATTTACAGTAATAAGAATATATAATAACATATCCTAACTTATGAAGATGTAAATTAAAAGACAAAACAAAAATTACTCTTTTTAATAGAGGATGGTGAAAAGTTCCTATACTGATTTGGTAACTTACAAATCATAGACCACATGAAAGAAATATCATATAATGAAGATGTAAATACCCCTAAATGTAAGTATATTACACAAAGAGTACACTCATGGGAATTACATACACCATACAAAGGATATAGTGACAAATATTACATAAATCTCACGGGAATAAGAAGTGATATGAAAACCCCTAACCACATTATAATCTATTGAGTCATATGAAAAAAAGTTAATAACCACAAAATGAATCATATAATACCATGAATATAAGGAGAATAATTATAAAATATATCAAATGGAAGTAAAAAATACCCCACATGTAATAAATGAGTGGAAAAGAATGAAAATCTCATGAAATGAAAAGTGACATGAGAAACCCCTTACCAAGTGTCTTACTTGTCTCGATCATTCATTATCCTTATGAATAATAAACCAAATTAATTTATAGTTTATTAGGAACCTTTTTCAAGTTAATAATTCCTTTCATATAAATTATTACTTTGATGTAACAATTAGTTAATTATTTGAGACCATATTGGACATTTTGGGGATGTTCAGAATTTGAGTTAAAAATGAACTTGTTATAACTATAAATTGTCCATGTGGTCAAAATTAAATTATCCCCAGAATGATATTAATGATTTAGATATCATATATATAATATATATCCAATATATATATGTATTTATAATAGTACAGAACATATGGAGATAAGAAATGAAATGCACTCTTCATGGAGACGGTAAGCCATACGTACGAATGAACGCTAGTTTCATTTCTATTTCTTATTTTAATGGAATTAAAACATAATTATACATAGTTATATTATAATTAATGTATAATAAAATATATAATAACATTAACTCCATCCTTTAAACATCCCACATATGTCATTAATGAGTTATATCACTTTGAGGGGGCGGTAGTCCACACTTCCTAAATTGAAATTATCGTGTTTACCCATAATGGAAACCATAAAGGTAAGATATATATGATAAAATATAGAAGAATAAATAAAACATAAACATAATATGTATCATATATAAATAAATATCCATCTTAATGGCTACCATGAGAGGCGGTAGGAGATAATTGAACAATCATCGATTCATGAGGCGTTAGTTTCCCATCTACAAGAACAATATGTTTTTTACACATTAGATGGAGGTGTGTGTAAGTGTAGTTATACTACATCTCATAAAAACATCCTATTATTTTACTAATACTGGTGTTTTTATAATTTAATGAATAATAATATTTTAGGGTTTGGAGAAGTAAAATAAAAGAAAATAATTTAAGAGAAATTGTTACCCTTAATTCGGGTAACTACCATTAGATTGAACCAAAAGGACTTATTGAATTGTCTTATACTTTTGTTAATTATTTTAGGAGGAATAGTGGGATCTTTAGGGATTATTTGGGCAGATTTTCAATGATCCATGGGGCTTCATTAGTGTGAGTAATGGGTTAGAGGTGAGGGCTTTTTATAAGGGGGAGGAGGGCCTCTTTAATAAAGAGTGAAAATATTATTTTATTATATAATGATTTTTAGTATTTAATGGTCTAAAACAAATTAAAGACGAATATTAGATGACACATGGTCTAAATAAAATAATTCAATATGAATTGGAATGGTTTTGGAAATTGTTTAATCAATATAATCATATTTATTGAAAATCATTAATTAACGAGGTAAACATTGCATCATTATTGTGTCATAAATAATTTTATTTATATGATGTATAAAAATAATAAGAAATATACCATGATGTATGAAATATTTTTGTTTTTAAAAATAATATTTATAGTCGAATATATAACATATATAACCCCATGTAAAAATTAATTTACTAAAAGATATTTGTTTATGTCATTTTTGTCTTTACTTTAAATTAATGAAAATAAAGCGTCATTATCACACGTAAGTGGCTCCGTGGAGTCCCAAAATATACCCAATTATGACAATTATTGTAAATTACACATCCAATAAGGTTTAGACAAGTGTTAATGTAAATGTTTATAAATATTATATTTCTATTTACCTTCAATTACCCTATTTTCCTTTAACCGTGGTAAATACAATTCAAAAGTTATTATTTATCAAAAATTATTTTCAACATAATGAAACAAATATTAAATACTAATATAAGAAATATATGTTATATTTTCTAAATTCAATTCACATAAATA
Source organism: Viscum album (assembly GCA_963277665.1). Classification (NCBI taxonomy): domain Eukaryota; kingdom Viridiplantae; phylum Streptophyta; class Magnoliopsida; order Santalales; family Viscaceae; genus Viscum; species Viscum album. The sequence continues at coordinate 507,054,794 of OY728141.1, read as the reverse complement.
GTAAAATTTCATATAATGAAAAAAGTCTTATTTTTTACTACTACTTAGTGGTTTCACTATTCATCAAAAATTGATGTTTTTCAGAAAAATATCTAAAATTCAACATAATCTATATTTGATATTCTGAATTCCAAAATTATGTCTATTTTACCAAATTCAAAAAATAGATGTTTTATTAATTAATTTGAAATTAATTCTTATTTTCAAAAACAAAAAGTGTGTTTTTATGAAATAATAATTATCAAAAATTATCACTTGTTTATGCCCAATTTCAAAGTGAAATTTCTTCAAATGACCAACATTGGATTTAATGGTAAAAATAAAATCTAATTACACTTTAAATGAATTAAAAGGATAATCTATCCTTATAAATAAATTATATTAAAAAGTATGTTTTGAAATAAAACACTGTATTTTTTGCTATTAATAAAAAAATGATCTTTATCAAAAAAATATAAATTTTATCCAAAGTAAATTTTTATGTCCCGATTCTAAAGAAGAATATTATTTTTTCAAATAGAACATATAAAAGTGACCAAAACTAGATTTAAAGAGGGTTATTCATCAAAAGGTGTTAAATCGACATTTTGATGAATATTTGAGTATTTACGCTAAAAATCTGATTCATTTTTATTTTATGCCACTAAAATTTATTGAAAATATTTAAAATTATTTAAGAAAAGTGTATAATAATTTTTTAGTTAGTTATATTCATTTCCAACATTGTACTGGCTAGGTGTTACTTACCATTTAAAATAATAATATTAATATATAATTTTTAAATACAACTCAATGATGTGTGGAAGATATGATTTCAAAAAAACATGTTGTTGTGTATTAGGTACTCCATCAAAAATAACATCCTATTTAAAGTAAAATTAATAAATAATGTATAAATATTAATTAATATTAATATGTAAAATTATTTATTTACCTTAGATGTTACAAGTTTAATTAAAATTTTGAATAAAAAATCTTGTGCATATCCCCCTCACTTAATATGTTTCACATGTATTCTTGTTTGAGTTTTGGGGATTTAGTTTAATGATATTATCTTGCATATTATTTATATGATGGATACTTTTGAGTGTATATTCAACACTTAGGGACTTTCAAAATGAAATAAGCATGAGTCACATTAAATATAAAAAATTATTATCATATTTTCCATTATTATATATATATATATATATGAAAAATATATAACATAACAGTGAAAAATAAAAATGAATATTACATATAATATAAATACGTAAAAAATAAATGAGAATAAAGATGGAAACATTCATTGCGATTCATTATTTTACTCATGACTCCCATGAAATGAAATTATATGGGAATCATACTTTTTTATAAGGTAAATTAAGTGAGGAATTTGATAAGATATAGTCTAATATTAATAAACTGTATGTAATAGTTAAACGTCAAGTTTTCAACCTTTGTTTATAAAATTCAAACAAAAAATCCTTGTCCATTATAATCCCCTTTAAAAAATACTATTTATTTATATGTTTTTTCATGTCTCATAGTGCGGGGAATTAGATTTTTTATAAGAATATGGGAATATTTTCATTTTCCCAGAATGTGAATAACTCCATTTTAAATTTTTCTCAAGTAAATATTAGAATCTACTTAAATATGAGTTATTTTTTGATTTATAAATATATATATTTTTGAGGATGTAAAAAAATTAATGTGTAATAATAATAGGATATAGATTTTATTACATAAAATATTAACTATAACATTCATTTTGTAAAAATATTGTATGTCTTTTTCATTTTTAACATTTGAGTATATTTAATTTTGGATATTGGACTATGTCCATAGTAAAAAATATAAGCAAGTGGGGTGATGATAGAATAATTTTGACATGTTTTTATTTGTTTTAAATTTATTATGTCTCCAAAATCATTAATTTTTTTTGTTATTAATCACATTTTTTCTTCTAGGAAATTAATTGTAATGTCGTTGTTGATGGATAAAATTTAATCTTTTAATTAATTATTATTCTTGAGATTATTTCTGATAATCAATATTTTTTTATTTTAAAATTGGATTTAGGTGGGTTTTATGATTAAATTGAGTTACATATTATGAAAATTTAACTCTTTTATATTGTCTTAGTAAATCAAATTCTAAACTATAAATATATATATATATAACTCCTTCTGTGGTATTCCATGTGAGATCTAATGGGAAAATATATTGTCACATGTGATTAAATTGAGAATTATATGCCTTTTTATGTTGTCAATATGTATCATAAATTCTAAATCATTGTAATGTGGCCCCAAAAAATCCAATTTAAGAATAAATATTGTATGTGTAAGATTATATCCTAATTTTTATGATATTTATATGATTAAATGTAATGAATATATTGTCACCTTCCCAAGAAAAAATATCCCGTGAAATAAACTCCTTTGGAAAAGTAGTTATGCCAGATAAATCCCATAGGTGGTCATGTACACAATAGTAACCTTTAAAAGGAATAATATTGTGAATTATTAAATTGGTAATAATTGATCTTTGTTAAATAAAACCTTGTCATGAAATATTTTTATGTTATTAAATACAGAATTTTAAGAGCCATGTTAATTAAATTCATCCTATATGTGAATAAATTGGGGTATGTTGAAAATTAACTAAACCATATGTGGGAGTATTTATAAAGATTGAACCATAACAGATGATTGAAAAAATTTCCACCAAACCCATGTTTCTACCCATGACAACACATAGTCATCGTATACAATTCTGATAAAGCCAACATTACCTACATTTTTTTTCTCAATCCCTATAATTTCCATCATATCTCAACTCTTTGAGAATTTTAAAACTATGTTATCAAGATCTTGATAATCACTATAATGGCTCAAAGAACGTTCATAGAGATAAAATTTAATAGTGGGATCAAAAAAAGTGAAACACAACAGGGAAGGTGATATTGACCAAATAAATATTCTCAACCATTCTATTCATCTAAATCGGGTTACAACCAAATGGAGTTTTTGTATGGATATTGTAACATAGTAAGACCTACACTCATATATCTGGTCCTAAAATCATAAAATATGAATTTCTGTCATTTAAACCAATACATTGTACCCAATTTCAAATGTCCTAAGCATAAAAAATCAATGCAAGTATAAGATCACTTCAATATTGATAGACCTTTTATGTTTAGTGTTTTAGTGAATTAGGAATACTAAAATTATCATATACAAATAAAAAACTATCACAATAATATCTAAACCATCTTCTAAAAAAAATTCATGTATAGCACCCTTCCTAGACATACTCTAATAAAAAACCATTCTTTAAAACACTATGAAAGGAATCATAAGAAAATAGTGATCTAAAATTCAATATAAAGGTAAAAAAGGATGATATCAATGAGTAATAAATAATAACATGAGAATAAGGGAATAATAACATTAAAATAACATTTGAATAATATACCCAACATATCGATGACCATAATCACGAGTCACCGAATATTTCAAGATAGTAAGACATGAGTCAAAAATGAACATGATCTGGGAGAGAATAATATTGGTATAAGACATTGAACTGACACATATGAATAATAATCGAAAATCATTTCCTCCATAGTCAAGGATATTTTCCCAGAATATCATAGCGGATAAGGGTCACTCCTCTACCCATAATAGTATTAAAGGTTTAATCCCATGACTATCATGGTGGGAAAAGAGATGCTACTAAAGTAGGATCACTCACCATTCCAGTCCTATTTATCACTTGATATATTACTAATTACCCAAGGAATTGGAGGGAGATATAGGTCCCAAAAATCATTAGTTATATCATAACAACAATTCGTTGTTATAAATTAACCATTGTACATGGTTATAATGTAATCCCCATCACATAATGAAACCAGAAATATGTATTCCACAAGATTATAATAAAATTTTCAAATTAGAGATAATGAAATTAAATGGGTTTATTAAACATTTCCCCATATCATAATAATTGGTAAAAATAAGTCTCATAAATGTTTCACCATTTCATCAATGTATAACTTCTAGAAAAGAAATGTGTTTCATAAAAACAATTCCATAATAATCATAAACCACATCCATTGAATAAATAAGGATGGTATTAGTGGATCATCTCTCTAGTAAAGATAATGTATCATCAAAGGTCATCATAATAGATTGTAGATGGTCTTAAAAGATCAATTTTAATAAAATAAATCATTTACGAGATAAAATAATGTTTTTGTATGAACATAATCTAGAAATTTCATTCTATGTACTTATAAAGAGTGTTAATAAATCCATATTTTAGGAAAATATTCTATATAGTTCTAGAACATTTATAATATAATAAAAAAATTAAAATAAATGTAACATTTTCTTTCAAAATATGATTATATATTGATTATATATGCCCCCAAATCATATATGTAAATAAATACCTATTTGGAGTAATGAAATAGTTGTGGAACATTATAAACCATCATGGAACTTTTAGTATGGTTAAAATTTTACATCTATATTATTCTTTTGTATTCTTTATTCCATAATTGTTAAGATTCAAAATTATATCATCCCTATTAATGAACAATATGTAGTGGTTGTGAATTATAAAAAAACATGATAAAAATTATAAGAATTCACTGGAATTTTCCTCAATATATAGGATCTTTATATTGATAAAGTTTTATGAAACATAGATCAAATATCGAAGAGATCTACCAAGACATGGTATCTTTCATAAATTGAGGTTACATTCCTTTCTAATAAATCATATAGATAATGACATGATACCTAAATAATTAGGCCTTAAACCCACAAAAGAGTGGAAGACATATTGAAAATAAAAAATATTCTTCTATTTTTTTTATAAACCTACACTTTAATAATTATGAAGCACTATCATTATTAACATTGAAATACCAATTTATTTTCAAGATGAGTACATCATTTAATTTATGAATATTATTTACACCAATCCATACTAATTAAACTGGTTAATAAAAATACTACTATTTAATAGTGATTAATTTTCTATAATAAATAAAACTAATCTAGGTAATGATTTTAATAAGGTAACTAAATTGTTTAGTCACATGAATTTGATATTTTAGATTGAAAAGTATCATTAAAAAATATAATAATATAATAATTTGATAACATAGACTCTCCCTTCCAGATACAAAAACTTTGACAACATCTTTTCCAATTTTTCTACTATTGTAAAAGGAAAAACCATAAGATATAAAAAGATTCACATTACCAAAAAAGTGAAAAATTACCAAATAATTAATTGAGATAACCCAATATCGAAACCATGATTTTTTATAATAACTTTTTACCAGTATATAGTGATACTATTTTAATCATTATAAAGGGTTTATTCTAGCAAATATATTTCATTAACACATCCTCATTTGTTTGAAAAAAAAATTTATATCTCTAAATGTATTTTATTAGCTCTCCCTAATGAAAATAAATTCTTCCAAATAAAATATATGAAGATGAAAAAAGGTTTTGTATATATTATATTTTATTAAAACAACATTCTTGGATGATATCAATTATGAAACCTCTTAAGTATTCATAATTAATGGAAAATAGAATCACTAAAATAGGTTCACCTTGGATAACTCATGTACTGAAACTGAATATATAAATTAAGGAACCATTTAATAGAACAAAATTTTTTCAAATCATAAGAATGGTTGTAATAATCATTAAAATGTAATTAGAGAATCCTTAACTTTTAAGAACATCCATAATGAAACTCTATTTTAAGATATTGAATTATATATATATATATAATTCCTTTATGTATCATTTAAATCCATTAATTTCATCTTTAGAGGTTTTACATAATTAGATGTAGTGATTTGACTTGATAGAATATTTCTTCTTGGGAAACCCAATAATTTTCGTGATAAATTGACCTAAAAATAATATTACTAAGACTTATTAAAAATATTTTTCAATTTAGTTTTGGAATTATGATTCCAATATAAATCAGTGTAAAATCGTTGATATCATGGCTATAATATTGTTAAGAAATAAGAATAATAAAATATAAATTTTGAATTTATAAAATTTAGGAAAATGAACAAACTATTTATAACATTGGGGATATTACTACAAAACAATCCCCAATAGAACATGTGAAAAAAGTTTTTGAAACCCTTGGGTGCTGTCAATCTATATTTGTATAATGAAAATAGATAATTATTTATTTCTTCCTCCATAGGATATTCTTTCAATACCAAATAATATTGATCATTAAAAAAATACATGATCACATAAATTTGTTCTATCTAAGTTGTATTTATATTTTCCAACACTGATAAATTATTTTTAAATTGTATTATATATATATGAATGTTGAAAATATAAAATATTTTATAATCCCTTGATAATAAGGAAAAGTAAAATCTTTCACGCATCACAAGATGATGTCATAACACCATACACAACTACCCCATTTTCTCCCCTTACATCATCCAACCTCTCTACTACCTAGTAGAGAAGGAATACCTAATCACACCTTCCAATATATTAGTATAATCCTTGTTCAAAGGCATATTATATACACAAAATAACGTTTAAACCTTATTATGGACGCCCCCCTAACACCACCTCCTCGTCAAAGAATAACTTATCAAACATACCGCCACCTGATCATTACCACTATAGTGAACCCCCATGAAATATCTAACAGAATTCGTACCTACCAACTATGATGATTCACTATATAAAACCTTTTTCAACTACTCCTCTTGATAATGATTAAAATGTACCCCAAACCCACCTTCACCCATCAATAACATTTACCTAGCTCCTCCTTCAATATTATGAGTGTTTTATATATCTTTAAACACATGATCATAACTCTAAACACCCCTAATACATAACTACAATAACATACATAATTAGAAATCCCTCCACAAAATTATCCCACCCTCAAAAATAATTCCATATAAACTCACTGATGATTCGCACACATAACGACATGAATAAAAAAATAATGAGTTATTATAAATTATGTGCATAGGAATGGGTTGATTTTATTTAGAATATCTAATTGATGTTACAACGTGAAGATAGTATTCCCCACTAGTTAATATAGCATTCAAGGTTATTCATTACTCTAGGGTCATGTAGAGTGTTATGAATCATTGATTATAGTTTTTTAAAATTTATAAAATAACATAGTGATAAATATCAAAGTGAGTAATGTAGTTAATGTATTAAGGATGAAAACATGAAAATATGATTCACTCAGGTGAATTATTTTCATTATTTTCCATTTATGTATTGTGATCATTTATAGTACCTAGTGTTCGTGATTGGGCACTAAGAGGTTTTGGGGGCGAGGGTGGTTAGGGTTGAAACAATGCACCCAAAATTTATCATGTTTTAATTTACAATATATTATCCCATAATAAACTCAAAATTAAATCCCAAATTTTTAAAATAGATTTAATGTTGCACTCTTATTCTTCACCCATGTATAAAATATAAAATTAATAAGAATATTTGGAAATAGTGATTTACATGGTTTGACCTCAATGTTAGAGGATATTCATTGACCAGTTTGGGTTGAGTTCTAAGACATGGAGTAATAACACAATTCTGGGTGTATGATGATAGAAAAATGAGGGAACTAATATTCCTTCAATTATAAAATGCTTCACATACTATATTAAAAAAGATTCATGTAGCATAAGGGATGTTTTCTTCCTAAATTCTAGCTCAATTAATTACCTCCCAATAGATCTTCAGCCTCACACTAGTGTGATATCATTATTTATACTATTTTAACAAGTTCTTATAGATTCATCTATAAACAAAAATATAAGTCATTAATCACCAATGAACTAACATTAAAATACACATAGAGGCTGGAATTATTTTCCACTGACACTCACAATTATATTTAATCAATGTGTTTCTCAATTATATTGAGTCTCGATGACAAGTTTAGACAAAAACCACAACAGTAGTCTCATATTTTTTGTACCTTTGTTGTTATTAGATACATGTAAGGGAGGATGTGATAATAAAATCTCCAATTTTTTATTTTGATATATTTATTTTCCTCTTGGGGGATCTTGTCAAAGGCACTTACTCTCTTATTATTATTTAGGCTTCACTGAATCTGAATCTTTATCATGTTTAAGAAACAGTGTACTATTAATATGGTAACTAAAGGTATGTAACAAATACCAATGTCAAACTAGGATATTATTAATTTATAATCTCATATTTATATTTAATTTTACCCAAATATATTTATTAATGAATCTAAAATTCGGGAAAATTCGTAACTCCCTAAAATCATGTTATTTACTTTATTGTAAACTTGTTTAAAATATTGAGATATTTAGTCTTCCTAAATCATCATATGTTTTCTTTAATACTCAAGAAGAAAAAGGTCTCTCATGAGTATAGATACTTATATAAAATATCAAATATGGGATATTCGAATGTCTACTCAAAACGATTTCCCACATTATGGCATGACATGTTCCAACTCCCCATTTCTTATAGTTGTACACGTCTTTCAGAAATTATCATCACCATAGTGTATAGAAGACCCTTTTTCTTCTAGTAAAGCATCAATCCTAATACTATTTCCACTATGACATGGTTTTTGAAATCTAAATGTTTTTAATTACTATATTATAAAATTTGTGCGGTCTCCACAATGAAAACAATCCAACTCAAAATTCCTTAAATAATTATCATCTTGTACATTCCCACATGTGATTTTTTGACACAAAACATTCAGTGTTACGGGTTAGTTCTGGCAGTATTCCCATTTCCAATAAACCATATAAATATCCATGACTAACCCATAATCATTTCTCATAGAAAATTCACTTGTAATCTATGGATTATTCTAAAATTGTTGGAAACTAATCATTTGAAATAATCATGCATGTAACCTCCATCTTTAAAGTTATTCAGCATAAAAACTCAAATATAACCACATATTTATTATTTTTAACTATGTTATACATATAAATTATCATCATACATAGTAGCATAGGACTTTGGAAGTGTAATATGCTAGGAATATAAAAGAACACTATGTTAGATATCGTACACGACACACACCCCTAAGGTTTAGCGAAGGTGAAATATTATTATATAAATGTGACTTCTATAACCAATCAATATAATTACATGATGTTTATAGTATTAACCACAATATTATATATATATATATATAAATTTCATACTCAATTCAATTTTTTTGATTAATTCTTAGAAAATAAAATCTCAATTTTTAGTGAAGACATTTTATGCTTCAAAAATATGTTTTCTTCAAAAATGGTTTCTAGAGCATTATTTGTACAAGTATTGTCATTTATTTATATCAACATTAAATATATTATATTATCAAATGATATAATATTTGAAATTGGGAACTGATATTTATTTTATGGTAAAATTTTAGGGTTTTTCTAAAAACTATAATTTTTAGGGAATTGTTAAAATATTGAGAATTTATATAAAATCATCTCTTTTATTAATGTTTTTAGAATATCCAATTTTTTATTGAAATGTTTTTAAAATTTTATTATTTCATATTTATTGAAATTTATACTATTAATTTAATTGTAATTAATATTATACTTCATTTTTGTAAAAACATTTTTATACTTAAAAATATTTTTTTCTTAAAAACCATTTTTCCTCATGTTTTACCAAATCTTATTAAAATTAGTTTTTGAATATTATAGGGATTGAATTTGATTAAATTGATTCAATATATGGAACTAAACTATCCATATTTATTAAATAGATAAAAATTAATTTTTATTATAATGAATAGTATCCATGGTAAATTTTATCACTTCTGTAAAGGATAAAATGTGATAAAAAAGGTTAATGTCATAAAATAAATCGTTTAAATAAACCATAAAATTATATATATTTTTTTATGATTCTAGTTTTTATAGCCATCCATATATTCTATAATATATAATTTGTGTGCCATTTTTATTTGACAATTCCCATTATATTATTGGATGTGAAGGAAAATTTAAAAATGCATCTTTCTTGATTTTTCAAAATAATATAAGTTATGACAAAAATAAAAATTTGTTTTAAATGGTTATAAATAATTTTTTAGATATTTTTTTTATAATTTTAATTTATCTATAATTTTATTTGATGAAATAATAACCCTAAATTCTTATGCAATGTTGGCAAAGTTCTTCTTTGGGTAGTAGAAAAATCATGTGAATGAATTCTAGAATTCTAAATGAGATATTTTTTGGGGATTTATAGTTACCCGAGAATTTTATAGATAAATATAATGTATTGGTGTTTTGTTTATATTTTATATGAAAAATTCATTACTTTATTTATAATTTTTTAATGCCAAATTCTGTGAATATTCCCGAAAATAACGTTAATATATATTTTTGTTAAATAATATATATTTAATTGATTTAAAATTAATAAACATATTATATTAAACAAAGTGAATGGGATATGATTGATAATATATATCATTTTCTATTTTTGGGTCACATGATCTAATATAGAAAATTTCATTACACCTATAGTGTAAAAAGACATGGTTATTACGGTAATCATTAAAAAGGATAATGGGGTATAAAACAAAAAATAAAATGGTTAAAATCGACTTATCTTTTATAAATTAAATTTAATTAGATAATTTATAAGCATAAAAATTCTATATTTAAAAAATATAAATTTCTTTCCACATTATCATGAAAATTATATTATATTATATTAAAATATAAGCAATTCTTTTGGTTCCCCTATCAAATCTTATATAAGGACCCCACCAATTCTCTCTTACATTAACTTTTTGGATCCATGTATATGGATCAATATCTACCCATATAAATTACCAACACTCAATATAAAATCCATTAGATTATATTCTCACCAAATAACCATCCTATAGGTCTTAAGGTGTATGCCAAAGGTAGTTCTTCCAAGAGATGATAATCATATTTTTTGAGGGTTTTCATTTTTAATATTTTTAATAATCCTTCATTATTTACCTATCCATTTAAAAATAATTAAATTAGTATCTCCCATATACAAATATTTTATAACAATTATGGAATAAAATTAATCACCTTTTTTTCAATAAATAGTAAATAAAGCCATAATTCATTCGCATGTGTGTACTACCACCTCACAAATCGATGAATTTTGATTCTCATCACATTTTTCAATGGATGGTTATTATTAAATATTAGATGAATATATATATATATATATCATATTAATTAAATAAATATTTATTTAAATATAAAATATCATCTATCCACATACCATTGAAACTGTTAAAAAAACTGAATAATTGCCCGTGTGTTTACACAAACTATCATCTCCAAGTAGTGATATGTTTCATTATTCAAAAACCACCTATCATGGATGGTCACATGGATGAAATTAATAAATGTATTTTATTTTTTTACATTATAATAATTTTGAAAAGATAATAATTTATGTTTTTCTGTATTTTTTATATAATTGTAAATAAAAACATTAATCATGTATAAGTAGGTAATACAACATCAAGAGATGATTTTTTTCCAGGATTATGTTTCATGTAAAACAAAAATATTTTATATGATGTATTAAAATGATAGGTATTTCATGATTATTAATTTTTAAATGATGTAATAATGACCAATTTGACCACAATAAAACTACAAAATCCATTTTTCAATAATTAATAGGACACCTGATGTGGACTTAATAAATTATTTAAATAAAAATGTAACTCAAATAAATGAATTAAATAATAATAAACATAGAATAGGTTCTCAATGAAGTAAATAATAAATATAATTTTATTATATAGGATTTAAAGGACACACAGAGTCGGTTTTGACTCATGTTAAATGTTTTTTTATCTCAATTCCCATTCATCGGCTAATAACACTTTTTTATATATATTTTTATTCTAGGAATATGAGAGAATTTTCCACTATATTTTTTTACCCTTTATAAAATATTTTCTATATTGGATTATATATGATAAAAAATAACTCCTTGAGTTAATAATCACTTTAAATGTTATGATATTTTCAAGGGTTTTCATTTTCTGAATCACATTTTCTTGAGACATATTTCATTATATGGGGTACATAGTTCCCACTAAATTTATTTTTACATATTAATTCATGTAATTCGTGGGATTTAGGGATCCATATCATATTTTTTATTTCACTTACTTTTGATTCAAATGTTACCAAAGTAGTAACTTAATTATGTCACAATGTCATTTCTTTTCAATGATATTTATGATAAAGGTTACTTTTAGGGAACTTTTATGATATTATTTATTAAACCACATATATATTCTTGCAATATAGATATTTAGGATTTATAAATATTTCAATTTCATTGTCTATAATTTTGTATAAAATAATATCAAAAGAATGTTTATATGAAAAAATGACAGTATTTCCCTTTTTGGCTGGGAATATATTCTTTTCCCTATCAATATACTACAAAATGTTTTTGAAGAATGTAATTTTCTTTTATACAATATTATTTTATAAATTTTTTAACTATATAATTTTTTCTTATAAATATGTTTAAAAATAATCATTAAAATTATTTCATGACTATTTAATTATGACATTTTATAAAATATGTGAAAATGATCATCATTTTAACATTTACCAATTGTATATATTTTCCTACTATCATACCAACTATTTTGTAAAGATTCTTAAATATGTTTACATGTTTATTTTGAAAAAAACATTTTTCCCAACATTATATGAATTTTAATTAAATATTATCAAAATAAAAGGATATTTTAACTATTTATAATGAATTGTATTGAATATTTTTTGAAAGAAATTTTAATCAATGGAGAAGTCAATTTATTATTTTCATATACTTTAATGGTTTTATGTACTAAATAAACAATAATTATTCTCTCTCTGGATGTATTATGAATATTTAAAAAGATTTTCATGGATCCCATTTCATTTCAATGAGTTAATCATTCAAAAAAAGAATGATGATTACTTTTAGGGTATTCTATTTACAGTGAATCATTAATTTTATGGGGTTATATTATTGTACTCGGAAATATGAATACATGATTTAATGGTGGTTCTATTATGAACCAAGGATGTGTTGGTTCATTAAATCCCTCTAAGTCATTAGATAAAGTGTTCAAGTTAATGGTTGTATGATATTCAGAAAAGATGAAAATATTTACTATTGTGAGTTACTTTTAAGTGATAGCAAGGTTTACTAAATCTGTAAAGCTCCTGATATAAAACGATGTTAACTATTGTATGTTACTCCTAATATAATGTTTTAATATTTCTATTTCGGTTATTCGATGATAAATTTTTGACGATCTAACTAAAAATAATTATGCATGAAATAATTTATACTATTTACTATTATCAATGATAAATCTCACATGGATCACAATTTTTGAAATTTAGGCCTCTTATATTTTGAAAAATCATCATTCCATATTTCATTTTTTCTACATTTTGGAAGATATGAATTCTATAATTATATGCTCACAAATTTGGTTTATTATCTTGATCATATAATCATATTTTTTTAATAAAAGATATTAAAATTTTAATGCATCTATTTACCAGCACTAATAACTTTAACTCACCTACGTCATGTTTTTTTCACCTTGGTTATGGAGAATAGTGTAAATTAAGATATTTCTAGAAGGGTTTTATGTGGATTATGATGAAGACATAACAAGGAATAAGGAAAGCTAGGTATAGTGGCAGGAATGGTCACTCAGATACATGGGTATTATCTTGTAAGACATTTTCCTAATTATCTAAGGAATGAAAACTAAATGAATATAGGGTATATTAGTGATCACATAAATCTGGATTATGTTGAGTGTTTCATATGGATAAAATTGTGTCATGTTTATTGTTATCCAATTCAGAAATTCAATGATTATGTTTTTAGAATCAAATACTAGAGTGTGGAATTGGGGGTTTTTTAATTGGTATAAGTGTGTGGATTAAATAAATATAGTTATTTTGTCATTTTTATGGGATGTTAAATTAAATTATATAGATTCAATCATGTTTTTAAATGTTAATGTTTTATTATAAGTTCAATGGCATATATACCCCATTCATATGTTTTAATTAATGACATTTTAATGACATTAAATGATATTTTGGGTGATGTTTTTACGAAGAGATATATATAAACCTTAGGTGTGTCAAATAATTTAACTTGATGGATTATTTGGAAGAATATAATTACATTTTATAGGATATAATCAGAATGGTATGAGTTAAATTTTGAGGTTTAAAGATTCATTAATATTTAGTTTTATGAGGATAACTAAGAGATATGGTAATTTAATTATGTACTCATCTATTGTAATTTTTTTATTGTTATGAAATATTTTATAGTTAATTGAATTGTTTCTTTATATAACGGTTTATTCATTTTAGGTATTATCTTATCTTGTACTATCCATTCAGTTTTTAGTAAAGATAAGAGGAATGTATTTTTATCCCTATATATATCATATGATATGTAAGTAGTTAATATTTTATGTATGATAAATATTCATCATGAATACTCATCTCTTGGAATATAGTATGAGATAGAGGTGGAAAATTTCTATAACATGCAACCAAATGATAAAATTTTAGATATGGATTTGAAGTAGACCAGGTATGTGTATTTTCTCATGGTCAATAACATAACATTAAAAATAATCCCTCATAATTAGGTTAAATATCACAGACATACCATATTTTCAATTATTTTTGATTTTATTTCAATTAATTCTTGGTTTTGGTGGTTTCCCATGCACTTTGGTGGATGTGGTGTGTTTTCAAAATTTGGGCCAAATTGTGAGCCCTTTTCCAGATTAAAAAATAAATTTTCATTCTTTTATATCTCCTTTATTTGTAAATAATTTCAACCATTACAATTCCTAAATGGCCCCCTGGATTATTAACCCCAAAATTTAAAATTTTACCCTTTAAGAATTCATAATAATGGTGGGTTTTGTATTAAGTTAAAGAATTATGCCTGCCCAAAAAAGCCCATTTCCACATTTTATTAAAAATTATTTAACAAAATATTAAATTTTTATTATTTTTTTACGATTAAAAGTGTCACCTAAGCCCACTGAACCAACACACACACCCATTATCTTTCCCCCCTCTTTGGTGCTCCTATGTTTCACGAATTGGGGAAGAACTTCATAGGTTTTCTCAAATAGTCCAAATTTGTGGATGTAACTTCTTTCCATTATAACTCTTTAAATTATTACTATTTTTCTCCCATTCTAGTTCCTACATGACTTTATCTTACTAATTCATACTTCAATTTCAATTTGTTTTTTGGAAATTCAGTTACTTGTTTATTTGTGGTGATTTCATCATGATCCCTCTAGGTAATGGGTCTCCTTCATTCTTCGTTCAATTTTCTTAGGGTTTTATTAGATTTTAATTGGGTTTCATCCATTATCCTTGAGGTTACTAATTTCTATAATATAGTGTTTTGAACCAAGGGTCTGATTCCTGATTTCATGGCCTATTATTTTTGTATTAGGTTGGATATATGTCACGTCTAGTGCAGCAATGGTGCAGTTAGATTTTTGCACATAGATTCAAGGGTTTTTTTATTTTGGTTGGTGATTCCATTTTAAATGCAACATTTGTGACCTAGATGGTGTATTTATGATAATTTCATGTTTATTAATTTTTATTTCTATGGAAAAATAGGTCTTAGTGGTGTATGTAGTGAAAGTGAATTTTATGTGCCAATTTTAGGTGAAATTTGGGGTTTTTATATATAACTTTTATTGGTTCATTTGGGGATTAAATATAATTTCATAGTAGATTTTATTGAACTGTATTAGGGATTAAAATAATGTTTTGAATATATATCTTCTTTGGTTGTTCCTATGAACGTTTTTTTTAAATTGTGTTTTTGATGCCAATGGACATTAAGTGCCATGTTTTTGTGAAAATGTGCTTTTTTAAATGATATAAATTCATGGTTCATATGGGGTTGCCCCATAACTGAATTTTAGGTTTAATTGAAGGGTAATGAATTTAATTTTTTGTTTTGGTGACTTAAATGTTTGCACATAGTGTGCAAAGTGGATATTTTATGGAGTTTTTGGTGCAAAACAAAGTGATATTTTGAGAATTGGTTTTATTGGAAATCAAAATGTTTTGTTTTGTGTTTTATGTGGCATCAAAAGTGTATTTTTGCTGAATTTTTTCACATGCCCAGTATTGGTGTTTTTATTTTCAATGTAATGTATGTTTCTTTCTTAAATTGTTTTAGAAAAAAGTGGTATCCTAGGTACCTTGGTCGGCATATATGTACTAGTACAACTTGTGAACCAGAAGGGTTACGCCCGTATTTCACTGAGAAAATGAATAATTACAACTCCATATAAACTATATGGATGATGTTTTGGAACTACTACGTTATTGGTATGTTCCCTACTAGTGTCTTGTGCACGGTAAATGATTATAACATGGATAGATTACCTCGAGGTATGAGATACATAGGTCCAGAGACTATCTAGTTTCGTAGGGATGTTCTGGAACTTGGTACTCATATTATTTGTGCTATTTAACCATCAATTAGGGTGTGTTAGGATTTACATTAAATTATTTTACATTTCATGTTTAATTGTGTAAACAATATGAAATGTTTTGATTAAAAACAATTTCAATTGATAGTTGCATTTCTTGGAATATATCACCAATTGTTTTACATCTGAAAATTGCAGTCTTTTTTACCATGTATTTCATAATCATTCGAATATTTGGGTGGTATACTATTGGGCTTATGCTCACACTCTAATTACACACTTTGGGAGTAATTATATTAGGTTATGTTTGAATCAGGTAAATGCAAAGCCTCAAGTGATGGTTGTTCAGGTTGTTAGAGCTATCCCGCGGTGTAGTGTTTTGGTGATGACATGGGGGTGACGACCCCTTGTCTTGTGGAGACTTTGTGGATGAATTTTTTCTGTATTTATTTTTATTTGGACCTATTATAATGTATTGAAATCAATTTATTCATATATGGGTTTTTTAAACTTGTTTGGCATGGAAATTTCAGATTATTATTATTGATTGTTTTTAATGTCATATGCTTTCATACTCAGTTAAATCATTCCCAAACATAATTTATGTATACCAAAAAATTTGTGATATCCCATGGGGATATGGAACTCCCTTTTGGAATTGTCAGGGGATGGATTTTATGTTGGTATTTGTGGTTCCAAGATTCGGTTTGTGACAAAATGGTATCAGAGGGGGCCAATGTTTTTGGGTTATATTGAAATTTTTGGATGAGTCGGGATAGACCTGAGCTAGGTCTATTGGGTTTCAGGTTTTTGGCCATGACTAGGGCGTCTGGCCCACACCCCTCATAGAAAACCTTTAGTCACATAGGGAGGTTCTAATTGTTTGATTGACTTTTCTTCCACTAAAGAAATGTGGGTTGCAGAACACACGTGGACATCAAGTGTGGTAGAGTAGTTGTTTCTTTTTTTAATGTTTAAAATTTAGATTATTTATATTTGATGTATTTTATTAATATTTATAGATTAATGCTATTGGCTATTTTATTCTTACTATTTCATTTTTTAGCAATCTTCCTCTCCATAATACTCCCATGTGCCAATAGGAGAAATCCAGAGAGAGTTCTCCCACAGCTATTGATCAGAGAATAGTCGAGGCCATGGTCCAGGCAATTCAAGCTCTAGTTCAGGGATTAGTTCCTATTCCATCTCCTATGAGAGACTATGATACATTTTATATAAAGGAAAAATTTCATGAGTTCCAAAAAAAAATTCGACGTTCCAATTACAATATGTCATATCATGACATTGAAATAAACAATGCTTTATCAAACCATTTTCAAAACCATTTAAAACATTTAATAAAGATATTTTTGAATCAACGTATCCCATACCACTTTGAAAAATTTAAATGAATTATCATTTCAAAACATTAATGTCCATTTAAATAAATCTTCAATACTATTTTTAAAAAATGTACATTAATGAGAATGTTTTTGAATAATACACCATTAAAACAATATTTTAGTTAAGGAGTTCTTAACTAAATTAGAGATTCTTGAATAGAAATAATAAAGGAATAAAATTTAATAAAAAAATTATAATATCACGTGAAGAAATTTATTTGGGATATAATATGCCAAAGTACAATATATAAACCATATAAAAGTGAATTGTCGCATAACAACAAATTAGTTTTAATGGAATGTAAATTGAGAAGAAGTACATTATAAAGACTATATCATTGGATTAAAGAAAAATCAATGAAATAATTATGTGTGAAAAAAATAATACACCCAATATAAGGTGATATTATGTGTAAAAAAACATATTTCATTCACATATATTCATATCATGACATAATCAAGATGTATACATTTAACCCAAATAATTGAAATTCGGTTAAGAAGATCTCCTACAAAAATTTGATAGCCTAACAATGTCACGTTAAAATTTAGAAACTGAGTTGATAAGAGAGAAAAGGGTATCTCATCATTTGGAAATAAAACATACATCAATAATAATATCTAAGAACTCATCCCAACATAAGAAGATGTAAATAAGAAGACATAACAAAAGGAAGTCTTTTGAAAAGAGGAGGGTGAAATGTTCCCATACTGATTTGGTAACATACAGAATATATAGCACATGAAAGAAGGATCATATGATGGAGATGTAAATACCCAAAAATGAATTTATATTACATAAATAGAAAAATCAAGGGCTGTCCATACAATAAAAAATGAAAATTTTGAAAAATATAGCATGAATCTCACAGGAATAAGAAGTGAGATGAAAACCCTAACCACATTGTAATCAATTGATTATTATGAAAAATAGTTAATAACATGAAAATATATCATATAATACCATTAATATAAAGAGAATCATGATAATATATATCAAATGGAAGTATATAATACACAACATGCAATAAATAAGTAGCGAACAATGGAAATATCATGTAATTAAAAGTGGGATAAGAAACCCCTTATCTCGTGTCTGACTTGTCTCGATCATTCTTTAATATCCTGAATAATAAACTAATGTTAATTTATAGTTTCTTAAGAAACATTATCAAGTTTATTATTCCTTTTATACCAATTATTACAATTCTATGACAATTAGTTAATTATTCTAGATCATATCGGACATTTTGTCGATGTTCGGAACTTGAGTTAAAATGACCTTATTATAATTATAAATTGTCCATTAGTTGAAATTAAATTATCAAAAGAATTATATTCATGATTCAGATATCATATTATTAATATATATCCAATATATATGTATTTATAATAGTACATAACATTTGGAGATAACAAATGAAATGCACCGTTCATGGAGGCGGTAAGCCGCACGTACGCATGAACGCTACTTTCATTTCTATTTCTTATTTTAATGGAATTAAAACAAATTTATACATAGGTATATTATAATTCTAGTATAATATCATATATAATATCATTAAATTCATCCTTTATATATCCCACATATGGCATTAACAAGTCATATCACATTGAGGGGCGGTAGTCCGCACTTCTTAAAATGAAATTATCGAGTTTACCCATAATTAAAACCATAAAGGTATGATATAAATAAAAAATAAAGGTGAATAAATAAAAAATAATCATAATATGTATCATATATGAAAATAGTGTCATCTTATTGGCTACCATGATAGGTGGTAGGAGATAATTGAACAATCGTCGTTTTAGGAGGCATTAGTTTTCCATCCACGGATTCAATATATTCTTTACCCTTTAGATGGAGGTGTGGTTAAGTTTAGTCCAAATACTTATCATAAAAAAAATATAGGTATATTAATAATATTGGTGTTGGTAAAAAAAGGAATAGAAATATTTTAGGGGTTGGAGAAGTAAAATAAAGGGAAACTGTTACCTTTAATTCGGGTAACTCTCTTTGTTTGAACCAAAAGGACTTGTTGAAGCGTCTTCTACCAATGTATAGGCTTATAGGTGGGAGAGAAGTATCTTGAGATATTATTTGGGCAGCAGTTGGATGAGCCAAGGGGCTTGAGAAGTGTGTGGAATGGGTTAGAGGTTAGGTCTTTTTATAAAGGCTAAGAGGATCTTTAGGAAAGTGTGAAAAAATTATTTTATCATATAATAATTTTATGTTTATAAAAGTCCAAAACATATTTAATTATAAGATATGATGAATCATGGTAGATATAAAATAATCCAATAAGAATTGGAATGGTTTTGGATATTTTTTTAGTCATTATAATCTTATTAATTGAAATCAATTTTTAATGAGACAAACACTGCATTATTGTTGTGTTAAAAATAATTTTCATTATTTGACATCTAAAAATTATTAGAAAAATACCACGATGTAGGAATTTTTTTTGGATTTTAGAAGAATACTTATTGACGAAAACATAATGTATATAACAACATGTAAAAATTAATTTACTAAAAGATATATCATTATGTCATTTTAGTATTTAGTTTTAATTAATTAAAATAATGTGTAATTATCAATCTGATGTGGCTCCATGGGGTCCCAAAATAGACCCACAGATGCCCATTGTTAGCCCCGATTCATCCAATAAGGTTAGGATAGAAATTAATGTAATTTTTTTATTATGATATTCCTTTTACATTGAATTTTCCTATTTACCTTTAATTGTACTGAATAAAATTTAAAAGATATTATTCACAAAAAATTATTTTCATCTTATTGAACCAATTTTTTAATTACTAATAAAATCCATGTGTGTCGGATTTTCGAAATTAAACTAAAAAAAGCTGTAAAATTTCATTTAAATAAAAAAAGTATGATTTTTAACTACTATATATTGGTTTCACTATTCATCAAAAATTGAAATTTTTCAAAAAAATACTGAAAATGTAGCCTCAGTTATATTTGATATTCAAAATTAAAAAAATTATGTCTATTTTTCCAAATCCAAAAAATATAATTTTCATTAATCGATTTAAAATTATTTCTCACTGTTAAAACAAAAAGTGCATTTTTGAGAAATAATAACTATCAAATGATTGACAATTGTTTATGGCCAATTTCAAGGTGAAATTTCTTCCAATGACCAAAATTGGATTAAATGGTAATAATATATTCAAATTAAACTTTAAAAAAATTAATAGGATAATCTAACTTATTAAATAAATTATATTAAAAGGTAGTTTTATATAAAAATATAGTATTTTTCAGTATTCATAGAAAATGACCTTTATCAGAAAAATATGAAAATATTATCCAATAGAAATTTTGATGTCCCGATTCAAAAGAAGAATTTTATTTTGTCAAAAAAACATATAAAAGTGACCAAAACTATATTTAAAGTGGGTTCTCCATCACAAGGTGGTAAATTGGCATTTTAATGAATATTAGAGTATTTATGCTTAAAATCCAATTTTTTCTTATTTTATGCTTCTAAAATTTATTGGATAGATGTAAAAATATTTAAGAAAAATGTATAATCATTTGGTAGTTAGTTGTGTTCATTCCACCTATTACTACGACAAGGCGTTAACTAAAATGTAATATAATAATAATATTATATTATTTTTTAGTGAAACTCAACATTGTGTGCATCGTAAGATTTTAATGAAACTCGTTATTGTGTACAAGGTACACCATCGAACATATAATCCTCTGTAAAATAAAATTATTAATTAATTTACAAATATTAATAAATATGAAAATGAAATATTCTTTGTTTACCTGGGATGTTACATCCTTCCCACTTTTTGGGAATTTCATCCTCACAATTTTAAAATTGGACTTCGAAACATCATTGAAAGTCCCACATCATAAAAAGAGTCAATAAAAATATCACTTTAAAATAAATAATGATAGATACAAAGGTCACCCGAGATAGCCCATACTAGGATTCCTTGTAAAAAACATGGATATGGAAGAGAAAAAAACCATCAAGGTTTTATGGAGAGTGGTAGAAAACATGATTTGGATAAAGTTATCCACCAAAAAATCACAAAATTTTGAAATGTAACACCCCAAGCTTCTACGGTACGTTTCCCTTCGAATAATGTGATAGCGTGTGTTGTACGCAACCTCGAGTTCTAACACACACCACAACTAATTAAACTAGCCGTTGTAAATAGTAATACCTACTTTTTGAAATCATATATATTTTATATTTCAAAATGGACTTCATTTTTGGATTCGGAATATCGAAATTATCCTAGGGTGAAATTTTGGTACTTTTCGGATAACTTTTATATTTTGATAAATAGTGAAAATTACTAAATTTTAATTAAAAACAACTTTTTTAATCAAAATAATTAATAGTGATAAATTATCAATTTGAGTGGTTTTAAATTATATTTAGAATATATTTTTACCATTTAATATAATGTTGGTCATTGGACATAATTTTACAATTAAACCGAACATAAACAAGTGTCAATCTTTTGATAGTTATTATCTCTTAAAAACACGCTTTTTGTTTTGACAGCGGGAATTAATTTTAAATTAATTTCTACCACTTCTGTGTTTTGAATTTAGGATAATGGATTCCATAATTGGAATCAGGATGTTCAAATTGTGTAAATAGGTAACTTTTATTTTTAGACATTTTGAATAATTACTGCGGTAAATATTTTATTTACCATGGTTAAAGGGTAAATCCGGTAAATAAGGGTTAAAAAATAATATTATAATAATACAAAATTACCCTAGAACGTGTCCTAACCTTATTGGTGGACACATACCCGACCATGGGCATCCTTGGGTCAATTTGGGGACCCCTTGAAGCCACTTGTATGTGGTAGGGACACATTATAATAATAAAGTTAAAATAAAAATAAAAATGGCATAAGCTTACATCTTTTAGAAGAACAATTTTTAAATAGGGTTATACATGTTGTATTTTCGATTATAAATATTCCTAAGAAAGCTAAAAAGATTTCTTACATAATGATATTTTATTTATAATTTCTAGACATTAAATAATTTATTTTATTTATGACACAATGATGATGCAGTAATTACTAAAATAGTAAAAAATTAACATAATTGATATTATAAATACCCAAATAAATATAATATGAAACTTTTAATGAATTAAACTAATTTTCTAGGATAATATGATATATTAGTATTGATTTAATTGACTTTTTTCGAAGTAATCAATCTGTTATGAGTTCCACAAAAATCAACTATTGAATAGTGTCAAAATTGACATAAAAGAGTTCTTAAAACAAATATTATATTATTAATTGATATTAAATTCCTAAAAATCTAAGGTTCG
The DNA here is from genome assembly GCA_963277665.1 of Viscum album. Taxonomy (NCBI): domain Eukaryota; kingdom Viridiplantae; phylum Streptophyta; class Magnoliopsida; order Santalales; family Viscaceae; genus Viscum; species Viscum album. The sequence continues at coordinate 507,031,453 of OY728141.1, read as the reverse complement.
GCCAAGAGACTTATATTATGATAGGTTAATCATTAATGGACCACTTGGGGGTCTCTTGGATGTATATAGTAAGTTTATTAACCATATTATATAAAAATACAAAAAGACATTGTAAAAGTGAAACTAATTAACTTAGAGTTAATACTTAAAGATAAGGTTAATATAAGTACCCAAAACTGTCTAAATTCTATTGGTTGAGTTGTTTTCGACCTATCCCCACCTTATCCTTTGAATAGTCAACTTTGGAGCCATTAGAAACCGAATAGGAATTTATTATAAATTAATATTTCTAGCTTTTCCAAAGGTGCCCCTCACCCCTCTTATAAAAGGGCACTCCTCCTTCTCATTTCTTCACACCTTCAAAGCCTTTTGGTTCGGCCAAACTCTGCCCAAATACTCTCCCAACATCCCTCAATACAACCTAGAGGCATTAGTTCGATCAGAAAGCCAACCTAAGGAGCCCTTTTGATCAAATCAAAAGGAAGAACCCGAAGAAGAGGTAATGATTTCACCACCCTTTTCTAAGTTCATTTCTTCTTCCACTTCTTCTTCCTTTGTTCTTACCATTCTGAAATAATAACTCCAGTATCTCACATATACTGTAATGTTATTATAAATATGGTACAATCATATTCAGTATTCTATCCACCCTTTGAATAACATGTCACCATACGTGCGTACGTACGACTTACCGTCTCCACGTCGTGGTGTAATTGTTATTCAATATAATATTATTTGGATGGGTATAATAATGATGTGTAACTCATGTAAATAATAAATATAACATGTTAATGATTCTTTATATATGATATACCATCCATTTATATATTATTTTAATATCAAAAGAATGATATTGTCGCTCGTGCGTACGTACGGACTACCGTCTCCACGAACGCGATGAGATTCATTCTCCATCGTATCCATTCAAGTATAATTATCATTTGATGATTTAAAAATGATGTTTAAGGACTGTATATTATTCTGGATATGAATAAGATACAACAACCATGGCTTATTTAACAAAACATATAAAAGAAAATGAGTAAGTTAACTCCCGAAACGACGATAATTCTAAGATATTATTAACAAATCAATGTTAAAAGATCATATATGATATCATATTAATATATATGATTCTTGTATAATTTAATAACAACTATTTCACCATTATACAGGAGGTTAACCTACCCCAACCAAGGAAAAGTACAAGGTAAGGGTTATTTCACAATCTCTTCTTTATCCGAGGTTGTTTTTACGTAATAATCTACTGGGATCTCGTTATCATCCACATCCATGTTTCTTCAAAATGTATTTCAAAACATTTTTACTATTTACAAGAATATGGGTTAAAGTCCTTTATACCCTTGTTTGACTTTTTATAAGAGGTTTATAAAGGAATCTTTCCGTCGTTTTCAAAACAAGGTCCTTTTTAACCTTTTCGACAGAATTGAGGTAAGAATGTTTTTTTTAACTTATACGGCGGGTGCGGTTATTTTCCGCCGTTATAAATTCTTCAAAGCTTTCCTTACAAGCTTATAAGAATATTTTCAAAGAAAATGTTTTGTTTTATATGGATCTTAAATGATTTCAAAATAAAAGGAGATATTTCTTTAAAAAGAATTTTGATTTCATCTATGTCAACATCCTTTGATGGATTTTAAGATTATTTGAAGTTGATTTATTATGATACAAAACTTCTATATTGTATTGAAGGTTTTGTGATATGTTTGACTGTGGATGTGCTATTTTTATACCATTCATAGTTTATGGTGAAATTATTGACATTTCGTATGCTAGTTTTAATACGAATGTTTATGTTATGTTTAAACCTTTTCATATGGGAATGCATTGGACTTAATAAGTGACGGGTGGAGCCCGCTATAGCTCCTCGATGCATCGGTAGGTCTCATGAGACAAACTAGTGTCTTGGCACAAGGCCTTGACAAAATCTTATTTGTAGTCTTGGCACGAGGCCTTGGCTATGTGGTTATGATAGTCTGGCATTATGCATTCCAACATTATGAATGTGGTTATTGATTTTTGCATGTGATTATTCGATTAGTAGAATATCCATGTGAATAAGTAAATGGCATTATTTCATTTTACTTTTGCCATACCATGTTGAAGTTCAATTTTAAAAGGCTTTTGTTTTAGTAATGCATTGCCTTAAATGTTTATTCTTATTTATAAAAGTTTCCGCTATATTGTTATCCTTACTGGGCATTTGAGCTCACCCCTTTTCTATGTTTTATTTTTCCCCAGGATGTGAAGAAGTAAATTATGAATGACCTGCAGGGATATTATGAGGGGATAGTAGTGTGGATTATGGAGACTTTGTTGTAGTAGTTTTTCATTTTATGATGTAATGTAAAACTTTATGATTATATCTAGTGTTTCCAAGGCTACTAAACCAATCGGTCTTTCGGGATTTGATCTTTCTTGTGATCATGCCAATGTTATGTAATTAATGCACCGACTCTGGGCAACTGGGGTCGGGGTGTTACAGTTGGTATCAGAGGAAGTTTAGTACAAACCTTGGAAGCTAGATTTAGATAAACTCTGATTAGAGCACATAGACCTAAGATGAACTTTGAGGATTAGTATAGAAGAATTTCCTAGAATTTTGGTATTGTAGAGATTTTGTGAATTTTCCGAGCAATACATCCCTGTCTGGATACGAGCAGGTAGAGGCGGCTCTGGCACAGATGTATCTAGGGGTAAAACCTGAAAACACCGCTTTGAGCTAGACTCGAACGGGAACTGGTGCACGACAACGGGCCTTGCTGCACTCTTGGTTACGACACTCCCGGGGGATATGCTTAGGATAACTCTCATTATCTTTACAAATCATTATGAAGGGTTTATGAGTATATACTTCCTCAAAGAAAAACATTTTTATGATTATGGATTATATCCATAAATAGTTCAATTTATGTTAAGTGTTTTATAAGTATGGGATTATGTATTTTGATTCATAAACTGATCTAGTTTATGCCATTGTTTAGAAATGGTGCCTAGTGGAAGAAATGGGAACCGTATCAATGCGCGCACTCCATGTAGGGATTGCCCTCCTGCTCAAGATAATTATAGTGGGGCTGGTGATGCAACTGGTGCCGATCAGCTAATCACCATACTGGGACAACTTACTCAGGTTATGAATAATAACCTTACCCGTATGGAGCACCCTGATCCGCAGCGTGGAGGATCAATGTTAGATCGATTCATGAGACAACAACCACCAACGTTCAATGGGAGTACAAATCCCTTAGTAGCTGAGCAATGGATATTTTCCCTAGAGAAAATATTTCAGGCTTTGGGGAGTAGTGAAAGGGAAAAGGTTACCATGGCAGTTTACCGCCTCACTGGAGATGCTGATCAATGGTGGTCATTGATTCAAAACATGAAGGAAGATGATGAAGTATCAAACATGGAATGGAGGGAGTTCAAAGATCTGTTTTTAGAAAAATACTTTCCTCGCGACCATCGAGCAGATATGGAAAGGCAATTTCTGAGTCTGAGACAAAAGGAGGATGATAATGTCACAAAGTATGAGGCTAACATTACAAGGTTAGCGAGGTACGCTGGTGATTATATTCGCAACCCAAGAAGTAAGATTGATCGTTTCTTTGATGGGTTAAAACCATTTCTCCGTCGAGCATTAGTCTCACAATCCTTTTCATCGTACGAAGACATTGTCTCATGTGCTATAAAGACCGAAAAAGAATTCTCTAAGTCTTATGACTTTAAAGCAAAGCAAGAGAAGAAGAGACCTGCTGATCAATCTGGGAATGGAAATAAGGGGAAGAAGGGAAAGTTTGAATATCCATCTTGTGGTAAATGCGGGAAGAAACATCCTGGTACTTGCTTGAAAGGAATGGGAGTCTGTTACAAGTGTGGTGAAAAAGGCCACCAAGCTCATGATTGCAAGGGGAAGAAGGAAGCTACCAACGTTCAGTGCTACAATTGTAGGGAGATGGGGCATTATGCAAATGCATGTCCTAAGCGTCAGGAGAACTTACCTCAGAAAAGGCCAAGGGATCAAGGCCAGGCTTATGCTATCACTACTGCTGATGTAGAAACTCCGAAAGACGTGGTGGCAGGTAATTTAATGGTTTCCTCAAGTTTAGCAAATGCATTATTTGATTCTGGATCATCGCATTGTTTCATATCTTCCCAGTTTGCTAAGAAAATTAGATATTTCCAATTTGATTTAATAAGGGAGTTGTCAGTTAAAACTCCTAAGGGAAGTATCGTTGCAACAAAGTTTTGTGAATCAGTCCCCATTAGAGCACATAAATTTTCTTTATCTGCTGATTTCATCGTCATGCCTATGATTGAGTTTGATATAATCCTCGGTATGGACTGGCTTTCGGACTATGATGCGAAAATTTATTGTAAGAAGAAAGAGGTTACGATTCTTGATGATAATGATAAGGAGCACCTTATTTTTAGAGCAGAATCGTCACCACCTAATTCTTATTTAGATCCACCCCCTGTAGCTCAACTTAATTCAATTATTGGGGAGGAAGAGAATGAAATAACTGTCGGTGAGGAAAGGAATGTTCAAATAGAGGATGTACCTGTTGTGAAAGAGTTTGTAGATGTATTTCCGGAAGATTTACCTGGACATCCTCCAGAACGAGAAGTAGAGTTTTCCATTGATTTGATTCCTGGATCAAGGCCTATATCGAAGACCCCTTATAGAATGGCCACTGTAGAGTTAGTCGAACTAAAGAAACAACTAGAGGAATTGAGTAATAAGGGATTTATTCGCCCTAGTGTTTCTCCATGGGGAGCCCCTGTTCTTTTTGTTAAAAAGAAAGATGGATCTATGAGGTTATGTATTGACTACAGGGAGATCAATGCTATAACGATAAAGAACAAGTATCCCCTACCTCGTATTGATGATTTATTTGACCAACTGCATGGAGCTCAATACTTTTCAAAGATTGACCTTCGATCTGGATACCATCAGTTGTGTGTGAAGAAGGAAGACATTCCGAAAACAGCATTTCGAACCAGGTACGGGCATTACGAGTTTACTGTAATGCCGTTTGGATTGACCAATGCACCCTCTGTATTCATGGATCTGATGAATAGAGTTTTCAAGGAGTATCTCGATGAATTTGTGGTAGTATTTATTGATGATATATTGGTATACTCCAAAACCTATGAAGATCATGAAAATCACTTGTGCATTATCTTGAAGACTCTGAGGAGGCATGAATTATATGGAAAGTTTAGCAAGTGTGAATTCTGGCTTCAGGAGATTTCTTTTCTTGGCCATATTGTCTCTAAAGATGGAATCTCTGTTGATCCTTCTAAGACCAAGGCAATCCAAGAATGGCCAGCACCTACGAGTATAACTGAGGTACGTAGTTTTATTGGTTTGGCAGGTTATTATCGACGTTTCGTCCAGAATTTTGCCCGATTGGCAAACCCATTAACGAAGCTCACACGTAAAGGGGTTAAATTTGTTTGGACAAAAGAGTGTGAAGAATGTTTCGAAGAACTGAAGAGAAGATTAGTCAATGCTCCTATATTGACTCTACCATCGGGGAATGATGGGTTCGTTATTTATAGTGATGCATCAAAGAAAGGACTTGGCTGTGTCCTTATACAGAATGATAGAGTTATTGCCTATGCATCACGACAGTTGAAAATTCATGAACAAAACTATCCTACTCATGATCTTGAGTTAGCAGCTGTGATCTTTGCTTTGAAGATATGGAGGCACTACCTCTATGGTGAAAAATGTGAGATTTATACTGATCACAAGAGTTTGAAGTATATTTTCTCACAAAAAGAACTCAACATGAGGCAAAGGAGATGGCTTGAATTACTCAAGGATTATGATTGCACGATACACTACCACCCGGGGAAAGCAAACAAAGTAGCAGATGCTTTGAGTAGAAAAGACCATGGAGTTCTGAACATGATGAGAATTGAAAGGGACCCAATTTTCATGGATCTAGAGAAGATGGACATGGGAATAACCAGGGAAGGTGAAACATCAATGCTTTTTCAAATGGTTGCCAAACCATCTTTACTAGAAAGGATTAAGAGTTCTCAGACCAATGATGAAGAATTCCAAAAGAAGATTAAAGCTGTGAATGATGGGAGATTGAGAGACTTTGTGTATGAAGATGGAATTTTGAAATTCGGGAAGAGACTTTGTGTTCCCGATTTACCTGATCTGAAAAGGGAATTGTTGGATGATGCTCATAGTTCCAATTTCTCTATACACCCTGGGAGCACCAAAATGTATAGAGATTTGAAGGAACATTTTTGGTGGGACAACATGAAGAGGGAGATTGCTGATTTTGTGTCAAGATGTATGGTTTGTCAACAAGTGAAAGCTGGAAGGCAACAGCCTGGAGGAGTCATGCAACCTCTTCCCATACCGGAGTGGAAATGGGACAATGTTACGATGGACTTTGTCATGGGGCTACCGAAGTCTCCTAGAAGGAATGATGCAATATGGGTTATTGTTGATCATCTTACCAAGTCAGCACATTTTCTTGCTATAAGAGAAGATCTACCCCTGGAACGTCTAGCAAGACTATACATTAATGAAGTTGTGAGACTTCATGGAGTACCCCTATCGATTGTTTCTGATCGTGATCCCCGTTTTACTTCATGATTTTGTAAAAGTCTTCAGAAATCCCTGGATACTGAACTTCATTTGAGCACTGCTTACCACCCTCAGACAGACGGACAATCAGAACGGACTATTCAGACCTTAGAAGACATGTTGAGATCTTGCTCACTTGATTTTCAGGGTATGTGGGATCAATATTTACCACTGGTAGAATTTTCCTATAACAATAGCTTCCATACGAGTATTCAGATGGCACCATATGAAGCGTTATACGGAAAGAGATGTCGTACACCAACCTGTTGGGATGACGTTGGTGAAAGAAAACTTGTAGGCCCAGAACTGGTGGAGGAAACGGTGGAAAAGGTGAAGGTAATCCAAAATCACATTAAAGCAGCTCAAAGTAGGCAGAAGAGCTATGCCGATAATCGAAGGAAGGATTTGGAATTTCAAGTCGGTGATCATGTTTTCCTGAAGGTATCTCCGTGGAAGGGAGTCATACGTTTTGGTAAGAAAGGTAAATTGAGTCCCAGGTACATCGGACCTTTCGAAATTCTAGAACGAATTGGGGTTGTAGCTTACCGATTGGCAATGCCGCCAAGTCTCTCCAAAGTTCACGATGTGTTCCGCGTATCTCTGTTGAGGAAATACATGCCTGACCCAACGCATGTACTCACCTATGAGGAATTAGAACTGGAAGCCGATCTGTCTTATTGCGAAGAGCCCGTCAGGATTCTTGATACAAGAGAACAAGTACTGAGAAACCGGACGACGCGTCTGGTAAAAGTTTTGTGGAGAAATCATAAGATGGAAGAGGCAACGTGGGAACCCGAGGAACTTATGATGAAGAACCACCCGAGTCTTTTTATGCAGTAATACCCTAGAAATTGCAAGGACGCAATTATTTGAAGGAGGGGAGAATGTAACACCCCAAGCTTCTACGGTACGTTTCCCTTCGAATAATGCGATAGCGTGTGTTGTACGCAACCTCGAGTTCTAACACACACCACAACTAATTAAACTAGTCGTTGTAAATAGTAATACCTACTTTTTGAAATCATATATATTTTATATTTCAAAATGGACTTCATTTTTGGATTCGGAATATCGAAATTATCCTAGGGTGAAATTTTGGTACTTTTCGGATAACTTTTATATTTTGATAAATAGTGAAAATTACTAAATTTTAATTAAAAACAACTTTTTTAATCAAAATAATTAATAGTGATAAATTATGAATTTGAGTGGTTTTAAAGTATATTTAGAATATATTTTTACCATTTAATATAATTTTGGTCATTGGACATAATTTTACAATTAAACCGAACATAAACAAGTGTCAATCTTTTGATAGTTATTATCTCTTAAAAACACGCTTTTTGTTTTGACAGCGGGAATTAATTTTAAATTAATTTCTGCCACTTCTGTGTTTTGAATTTAGGAAAATAGATTCCATATTTTGAATCAGGATGTTCAAATTGTGTAAATAGGTAACTTTTATTTTTAGACATTTTGAATAATTACTGCGTCAAATATTTTATTTACCATGGTTAAAGGGTAAATCCGGTAAATAAGGGTTAAAAAATAATATTATAATAATACAAAATTACCCTAGAACGTGTCCTAACCTTATTGGTGGACACATACCCGACCATGGGCATCCTTGGGTCAATTTGGGGACCCCTTGAAGCCACTTGTATGTGGTAGGGACACATTATAATAATAAAGTTAAAATAAAAATAAAAATGGCATAAGCTTACATCTTTTAGAAGAACAATTTTTACATAGGGTTATACATGTTGGATTTTCGATTATAAATATTCATTAGAAATCTAAAAAGATTTCCTACATAATGATATTTTATTTATAATTTTTAGACATTAAATAATTTTTTTTATATATGACACAATGATGATGCAGTAATTACTAAAATAGTAAAAAATTAACATAATTGATATTATAAATACCCAAATAAATATAATATGAAACTTTTAATGAATTAAACTAATTTTCTAGGATAATATGATATATTAGGATTGATTTAATTGACTTTGTTCGAAGTAATCAATCTGTTATGAGTTTCACAAAAATCAACTATTGAATAGTGTCAAAATTGACATAAAAGAGTTCTTAAAACAAATATTATATTATTAATTGATATTAAATTCCTAAAAATCTAAGGTTCGGCCAAGAGACTTATATTATGATAGATTAATCATTAAAGGACCACTTGGGGGTCTCTTGGATGTATATAGTAAGTTTATTAACCATATTATATAAAAATACAAAAAGACATTGTAAAAGTGAAACTAATTAACATAGAGTTAATACTTAATGATAAGGTTAATATAAGTACCCAAACCTGTCTAAATTCTATTGGTTGAGTGGTTTTCGACCTATCCCCACCTTATCCTTTGAATAGTCAACTTTGGAGCCATTAGAAACCGAATAGGAATTTATTATAAATTAATATTTCTAGCTTTTCCAAAGGTGCCCCTCACCCCTCTTATAAAAGGGCACTCCTCCTTCTCATTTCTTCACACCTTCAAAGCCTTTTGGTTCGGCCAAACTCTGCCCAAATACTCTCCCAACATCCCTCAATACAACCTAGAGGCATTAGTTCGATCAGAAAGCCAACCTAAGGAGCCCTTTTGATCAAATCAAAAGGAAGAACCCGAAGAAGAGGTAATGATTTCACCACCCTTTTCTAAGTTCATTTCTTCTTCCACTTCTTCTTCCTTTGTTCTTACCATTCTGAAATAATAACTCCAGTATCTCACATATACTGTAATGTTATTATAAATATGGTACAATCATATTCAGTATTCTATCCACCCATTGAATAACATGTCACCATACGTGCGTACGTACGACTTACCGTCTCCACGTCGTGGTGTAATTGTTATTCAATATAATATTATTTGGATGGGTATAATAATGATGTGTAACTCATGTAAATAATAAATATAACATGTTAATGATTCTGTATATATGATATACCATCCATTTATATATTATTTTAATATCAAAAGAATGATATTGTCGCTCGTGCGTACGTACGGACTACCGTCTCCACGAACGCGATGAGATTCATTCTCCATCGTATCCATTCAAGTATAATTATCATTTGATGATTTAAAAATGATGTTTAAGGACTGTATATTATTCTGGATATGAATAAGATACAACCATGGCTTATTTAACAAAACATATAAAAGAAAATGAGTAAGTTAACTCCCGAAACGACGATAATTCTAAGATATTATTAACAAATCAATGTTAAAAGATCATATATGATATCATATTAATATATATGATTCTTGTATAATTTAATAACAACTATTTCACCATTATACAGGAGGTTAACCTACCCCAACCAAGGAAAAGTACAAGGTAAGGGTTATTTCACAATCTCTTCTTTATCCGAGGTTGTTTTTACGTAATAATCTACTGGGATCTCGTTATCATCCACATCCATGTTTCTTCACAATGTATTTCAAAACATTTTTACTATTTACAAGAATATGGGTTAAAGTCATTTATACCCTTGTTTGACTTTTTATAAGAGGTTTATAAAGGAATCTTTCCGTCGTTTTCAAAACAAGGTCCTTTTTAACCTTTTCGACAGAATTGAGGTAAGAATGTTTTTTTTAACTTATACGGCGGGTGCGGTTATTTTCCGCCGTTATAAAATCTTCAAAGCTTTCCTTACAAGCTTATAAGAATATTTTCAAAGAAAATGTTTTGTTTTATATGGATCTTAAATGATTTCAAAATAAAAGGAGATATTTCTTTAAAAAGAATTTTGATTTCATCTATGTCAACATCCTTTGATGGATTTTAAGATTATTTGAAGTTGATTTATTATGATACAAAACTTCTATATTGTATTGAAGGTTTTGTGATATGTTTGACTGTGGATGTGCTATTTTTATACCATTCATAGTTTATGGTGAAATTATTGACATTTCGTATGCTAGTTTTAATACGAATGTTTATGTTATGTTTAAACCTTTTCATATGGGAATGCATTGGACTTAATAAGTGACGGGTGGAGCCCGCTATAGCTCCTCGATGCATCGGTAGGTCTCATGAGACAAACTAGTGTCTTGGCACAAGGCCTTGACAAAATCTTATTTTTAGTCTTGGCACGAGGCCTTGGCTATGTGGTTATGATAGTCTGGCATTATGCATTCCAACATTATGAAAGTGGTTATTGATTTTTGCATGTGATTATTCGATTAGTAGAATATCCATGTGAATAAGTAAATGGCATTATTTCATTTTACTTTTGCCATACCATGTTGAAGTTCAATTTTAAAAGGCTTTTGTTTTAGTAATGCATTCCCTTAAATGATTATTCTTATTTATAAAAGTTTCCGCTATATTGTTATCCTTACTGGGCATTTGAGCTCACCCCTTTTCTATGTTTTATTTTTCCCCAGGATGTGAAGAAGTAAATTATGAATGACCTGCAGGGATATTATGAGGGGATAGTAGTGTGGATTATGGAGACTTTGTTGTTATAGTAGTTTTTCATTTTATGATGTAATGTAAAACTTTATGATTATATCTAGTGTTTCCAAGGCTACTAAACCAATCGGTCTTTCGGGATTTGATCTTTCTTGTGATCATGCCAATGTTATGTAATTAATGCACCGACTCTGGGCAACTGGGGTCGGGGTGTTACATGAAGGGTTAAATGGTCTTTGATTCCCTAGTAGGAAATGTTAACGGAAAATGTTTTTGTTTTATGTTACTTTTCATAAAGTTGAGGAATTTATTTAAGAGCTTAACTAAAAACATAAGGAATCATAATTACTTGTATTTTAGACATTCATCCATTACTAAATTACTACCATAAACTCATCTTTTCTCCAAACGATGAGTATTCAAACTGACTTAGTCGCATTAAAAGCCCTTGAATCAACTTCTAAATTATAAAATAATCCAAAAATATGAACTATATATTTCCCCTCTCTTTAGATATAAAAAACCAAAACATTTAATACAAGATCATATAATCCCTCAAAATGGATAATTTTTTTTAAAAAGAAATACTACACTTAATCCCCAAAATTCGACAAACAATACCCAAAGTTCAATAAAGACTATTCAATAAACAACTATTCATTAAATTCTTCAAAATAAACAAAACTAAGATTGAAACCCAAATCTCAGAAGGATTTAATCACATTTCCTTCCAAGATAAATCTTTTTATTTATATTTAAATAACATCAGATACTATTAAATTATCATATTGAAATGTAATTAACATAATCTCATATTATCCATGAAAGGTTAATCATTTCCATAGATTAACCAAAATCAAATTATTCTTGATTAATAAATTCTTATAACTAAAAATAATTAGTCATACTAACTAGTGACTTCACCTAGTCAAGTGGTAGACGATACATCCCATTAACACTTTTGTTGTGGGTTAAATTCCCACAGCATTTTCCGACATGACGGGTTGTCATGTGGTTTGTGTGTTGTCCTTTTTCAAAAACTATATAATTTAACAACATTCCCAAAAAAGAGATAAATTCATAAAAAATAATCATGACATATTTTAACCACAAAGGTTATCTAATAACCTTCATATTGCATCCCAAAATGTATCAACCTGTAATTGCCTCAAATTGAAGGATCATATAAACCCAAATGTTTCATCATAAATATATCCACAAAATAAAATATAATAATTCCTTAAATAAAATTATCATATATCAAACTTTAGGGTTACACATACTATAAAAAGTATTCTAATGTAATCCCATCATCAAAAGGGCCTTAATACTTTTATGTATTTCACTATCCTAAAATCTACCATAACACTTGTATCCCATATATGTTAAATTCTTACTCATTCAATATTTATCATGATCCATTAACCATTCCATTCCTACTTATTCTAAAATACTTATTTCCTACAAACAAACTAATGAATCATATCCTAAGTTTCAATAATTTCTAAACATCATATAAGAAATAATATATAAACCTTTCATTGGTCATTTTCAGTTTCCACATACTCAATTGGAATGGCATTAGTTATTGGTATGCATATAATTGTATGATCCTTATAATCCAATTCCCGAACCTTCTTCATATGAAATATGTTTGTATAATGACCATGCACACCACATTTAATGCATTAAATTGATCCCTTATAAAGAACTTATTTCCCTTTCCTAGAATCAACTTGATGCTTCCTTTTTCCATGGCAGGTTTTTTCTTTATGACATTGACTTCCACATCTGTAGAATATTTCTCTCCCTTTGAGACATTTTATTATATGTTCCTTTCCCCATCCTTTACACATAGGTTTTTAAATATACATACCATTATGATTATTACCTGAACTTATGTGGGGATTTGTTTTAATCATATATGATGCTTTATAAAAATAAATATGGTTCAGGTGGTCAATCATGACACCAGTTAATTGGTTGAGAATAACCACAAGAGTTCTCATTGTAGATCTCATTTCATTCAATTTCTCATTAAGAAAACCATCATAGTTTTCTTCACATCCAATATTACATTGGTGCCTACAAGATCCCTCCATTTACTTAAACAAAATAGGACAGTGTGAGTATATTATAAAATTCATCATATAATATCTTCCGAGGATGGTAAATACTAAGATAGACTTATTCATGTTTACATAAACTCAGTCAATTTATCTAAAATAAGTATGACACTTTATAATATGCTAACCATTATGGTTATGTCACTTATTCTAAAATAACACCCTAACCTGTATAGTTATCTAAACCGACCAATGATACCAACTATTAGGACATGACCTTAAACATTACATAATCATGAATTAAATGAATAATTCACATTGAGGACGTTTTAAACTTTAAATTTTTAGATAATTATGCCATAACTATTACATATCAACATGAATATTACAAGTAGACACTACTACTCAGTATCCATTTTTCATAAAATAATAAATAAACATGGCTAGTTCCATGTTTAAGACAGTATGACTTTTCCTTGATCTCGTCTTTGACCATTATTAATCATCAATTCTCGTGGAAAACATTTCAAAAACATGGGATGATCATTAAAATATCAGTAAGTGATATAAAACAATGAATGAAAACATTATCCCATCAATAAATACAAAACAACGAAACCATACTTTTCAATCATAACATACATTATGAAATCATATAATTTATGAATAACACACATAAATCATTAATCATATAGGTAACATATGACATACATAAAATACTTACATTGTAGCTATCATAGCTATGTATGGAGTTACATTGGAATACGATCAGAATATAATCTCTAGATCTATTAGGAGAAACATTAATATTCACCTCTGTTACATTACCTAATGCGTTGGAGAGCTATCTCGGGATCAACCGCCCTAGGATTATCACAGAACCACCCATATACGTAAAAATGACCAATAACCATAAAAAATCATAGAACATAACCCAAGGATAAAGGATTGATAAAATTTCCACATTCCAATTACAATATATCATATCAAGATATTGAAATAAACAATGCATTATTAAACCATTATTAGAACCATTTAAATCATTTAGTAATGAGATTTTGGAATCAAAGTATCTCATACCTCTTTGAAAAATTTAAATTATTTATCATTTGAAAGCATTAATGTCCATATAAAGAAAATTCATAAAACAGTTTTTAAAACATGGACATTAATGAGAAATATTTATAAGAATAAATCATTAAAACAATATTTTTTAAGGAGTTCTAAAGTAAATGAGATATGATTGAATACAAATAATTGAGGAATAAAATTTAATAAAAAAATTATAATAACATGAGAATAAATTTAATCAAGATAAAATATTCCAAAGGACAGTATATAAAACATATAAAATTGAATTGGTGCATAACACAAATTAACTCTAAATGCAATGAAAATTGAGACGAATAACCTTATAAAGACTGTATCTTTAGATTAAAGATAAATCAATGACATAATTATGTCTAAAAAATCATAATACACCTAATATATGTGGATATTAAGTGTAAAACAATCATATTTCATTCACACACACTCATAGCACGATATAATCAAGTAGTTGATGTCTAAACCAATGAATTGAAATTAGGTTAGGAAGATCTCCTATAGATATTCGACTGCCTAAATACATCCTGTTAAAATTCAGAAACTGGGTTGATGATAGTGAAAAAGGGATCTCACCAATTGGACATAAAATTTACAGCAATAAGAATATAGAATAACATATCCTAAGTTATGAAGACATAAATTAAAAGACATAACAAAAATAAGTCTTTTTAAAAGAGGATGGTGAAAAGTACCTATACAGATTTGGTAACTTACAAATCATAGACCAAATGAAAGAGATATTATATAATGAAGATGTAAATACCCATAAATGTAATTATATTACACAAAGAGTACACTCATGGGAATTACATACACCATACAAAGGATATAGTGACAAATATTACATAAATCTTCAAGGAATAAGAAGTGATATGAAAACCCCTAACCACATTGTAATCAATTGAGTCATTTGAGAAAAAGTTAATAACCACAAAATGAATCATATAATACCATGAATATAAAGAGAATAATTATAAAATTTATCAAATGGAAGTACAAAATACCCCACATGCAATAAATAAGTGGAAAAGAATGGAAATCTCATGAAATGAAAAGTGACATGAGAAACCCCTTACTAGGTCTCTTACTTGTCTCGATCATTCATTAGCCTTCTGAATAATAAACCAAATTTAATTTATAGTTTATTAAGAACCTTTTTCATGTTAATAATTCCTTTCATATAAATTATTATTTTGATGTAACAATTAGTTAATTATTTGAGACTATATTGGACATTTTGTGGATGTTCAGAATTTCAGTTAAAAATGAACTTGTTATAACAATAAATTGTCCATGTGGTCAAAATTAAATTATCCCCAGAATGATATTAATGATTTATATATCATATATATAATATATATCCAATATATATATGTGTGTGTATTTATAATACTACAGAACATATGGAGATAAGAAATGAAATGCACTCTTCATGGAGACGGTAAGCCATACGTACGAATGAACGCTACTTTCATTTTTATTTCTTATTTTAATGGAAATAAAACATAATTATACATAGGTATATTAAAATTAATGTATAATAAAATATATAATATCATTAACTCCATCCTTTAAACATCCCACATATGTCATTAATGAGTCATATCACTTTGAGGGGGTGGTAGTCCACACTTCCTAAATTGAAATTATCGTGTTTACCCATAATGGAAACCATAAAGGTAAGATACACATGATAAAATATAGAAGAATAAATAAAACATAAACATAATATGTATCATATATAAATAAATATCCATCTTAATGGCTACCATGAGAGGCGGTAGGAGATAATTGAACAATCATCGATTCATGAGGCGTTAGTTTTCCATCTACAGGAACAATATGTTTTTTACACATTAGATGGAGGTGTGTGTAAGTGTAGTTCTACTACATCTCATAATAACATCCTATTATTTTACTAATACTTGTGTTTTTATATGAAAATGAATAATAATATTTTAGTGTTTGGAGAAGTAAAAGAAAAGAAAATAATTTAAGAGAAATTGTTACCCTTAATTCGGGTAACTACCATTGGATTGAACCAAAAGGACTTCTTGAAGTGTCTTCTACCTATGTTAATGCCTTTAGGTGGAAGATTGGGATTATTAGGGCTTATTTGGGCAGAGTTTCAATGAGCCATGGGGCTTGATTAGTGTGAGGAATGGGCTAGAGGTGAGGGAATTTTATAAGGGGGGGGGGAGGGCCTCTTTAATAAAGTGTGAAAATATTATTTTATTATATAATGATTTTCAGTATTTAACGGTACAAAACAAATTAAAGACGAATATTATTTGACACATGGTCTAAATAAAATCATTCAATATGAATTGGACTGGTTTTGGAAATTTTTTAATCATTATAATCATATTTATTGAAATCATTAATTAATGAGGTAAACATTTCATCATTATTGTGTCATACATAATTTTATTTATATGATGTATAAAAATAATAAAAAATATTCCATGACGTATGAAATATTTTTATCTTTCAAAATAATATTTATAGTCGAATATATAACATATATAACCCCATGTAAAAATTAATTTACTAAAAGATATTTGTTTATGTCATTTTTGTCTTTACTTTAAACTGATTAAAATAAAGCATAAATATCACAATTAATTGGCTCCATGGAGTCCCAAAATATACCCAATTATGCCCATTATTGTAAATTACTCATCCAATATGTTTAAGACAAGTTTTAATGTAAATTTTTATAATTATCATATTTCTATTTACCTTCAATTACCCTATTTTCCTTTAACCGTTGTAAATACAAGTCAAAAGTTATTATTTATCAAAAATTATTTTTAACTTCATGAAAAAAATGTTAAATACTAATATAAAAAATGTATGTTATATTTTATATATTCAATTCACATAAATAGTAACATTTCATTAAAAGATAAATGTCATTTTTTACTACTACTTTGTGGTTTCACTATTCATAAAAATTTGACGTTTTTCAGAAAAATATCTAAAATTCAGCATAATCTATATTTGATATTCTGAATTCAAAAATTATGTCTATATTACCAAATTCAAAACATTGATGTTTTATTAATTAATTTGAAATTAATTCTTATTGTCCCAACAAAAATTGTGGTTTTAAGAAATAATAATTATCAAAAGATTATCACTTGTTTATGCCCAATTTCAATGTGAAATTTCTTCAAATGACCAACATTGGATTAAATGGTAAAAATATAATCTAATTACACTTTAAAAAAATTAAAAGGATAATCTATCTTTATAAATAAATTATATTAGAAAGTATGTTTTGAATTAAAACACGGTATTTTTTGCTATTAATAAAAAAATGGACTTTATCAAAAAAAAATATAAATTTTATCCAAAGTAAATTTTTATGTCCCGTTTCTAAAGAAGAATATTATTTAAAAAAAAGATAGTGACCAAAACTAGATTTAATGTGGGTTATTCATCAAAAGGTGTTAAATCGACATTTTGATGCATATTTGAGTATTAACGCTTAAAATCTGATTCTTTCATATTTTAAGCCACTAAAATTTATTGAATATATTTAAAAATATTTAAGAAACATGTATAATAATTTTTTAGTTAGTTATATTCATTTCCAACATTGTACTAGCTAGGTTTTACTTACCATTTAAAATAATAATATTAATATATAATTTTTAAATTCAACTCAACGTTGTGTGGAACATATGATTTCAATGAAACCTGTTGTTGTGTATTAGGTACTCCATCAAAAATAGAATCATATTTAAAGTAAAATTAATAATTAATTTATAAATATTAATAAATATTAATATGTCAAATTATTTATTTACCTAGGATGTTACAAGTTTAATTAAAATTTTGAATCAAAAATCTCGTGCATATCCGCCTCACTTAATATTTTTCACATGTATTCATGTTTGAGTTTTGGGGATTTACATTAATGATATCACCTTGCATATTATTTCTATGATGGATACTTTTGAGGGTATATTCAA
Source organism: Viscum album (assembly GCA_963277665.1). Taxonomy (NCBI): domain Eukaryota; kingdom Viridiplantae; phylum Streptophyta; class Magnoliopsida; order Santalales; family Viscaceae; genus Viscum; species Viscum album. Next base: position 507,013,229 of record OY728141.1, on the reverse strand, counting down.
CACTTACGTACTTTCAAAATGAAATAAGCATGAGTCACATTAAATATATAAAATTATTATCATATTTTCCATTATTATATATATATATATGAAAAATATATAACATAACAGTGAAAAATAAAAATGATAATTACATATATATATAAATATGTAAAAAATAAATGAGAATAAAGATGGAAACATTCATTGCGATTCATTATTTTACTCACGACTCCCATGAAATGAAATTATCTGGGAATCATACATTTTTATAAGGTAAATTAAGTGAGGAATTTGATAAGATATAGTTTAATATTAATAAACTGTATATAATAGTTAAACGTAAAATTTTCAAACTTTGTTTATAAAATTCAAACAAAAAATCTTGTCCATTATAATCCTTTTTAAAATTGTCTATTTATTTATATGTTTTTTCATGTCTCATAGTGTGGGGAATTAGATTTTTTATAAGAATATGGGAATATATTCATTTTCCTAGTATGTGAATAACTCCATATTAAATTTTTCTCAAGTAAATATTAGAATCTACTTAAATATGAGTTATTTTTTGACTTATAAATATAAATATTTTTGAGAATGAAAAAAAAATTAATGTGTAATAATAATAGGATATAAATTTTTTTTACATAAAATATTAACTATAACATTCATTTTGTAAAAATATTGTATGTCTTTTTCATTTTTAACATTTGAGTATATTTGATTTTAGATATTTGATTATGTCCATAGTAAAAAATATAAGAAAGTGGGGTGATGATATAATAACTTTGACATGTTTTTGTTTGTTTTAAATTTATTAAGTCTCCAAAATCCTTAAATTTTTTGTTATTAATCACATTTTTTCATCTAGGCAATTAATTGTAAAGTCGTTGTAGTTGGATAAAATTTAATCTTTTAATTAATTATTATTTTTGAGATTATTTTGGATAATAAATATTTTTTTATTTTAAAATTGGATTTAGGTGGGTTTTATTATTAAATTGAGTTACCTATTATGAAAATGTAACTCTTTTTTATTGTCTTAGTAAATAAAATTCGCAACTATATATATATATATATTTAACTCCTTTTGTGGTATTCCATGCGAGATCTAATGGGAAAATATATTCTCACATGTGATTAAATTGAGAATTATATACCTTTTTATGTTGTAAATATGTATCATATATTCTAAATCATTGTAATGCTGCCCCAAAAAATCCAATTTAAGAATAAATATTGTATGTGTAAGATTATATCCCAATTTTTATGATATTTATATGATTAAATGTAATGAACATATTTTCACCTTCCCAAGAAAAAATTTCCCTTGAAATAAACTCCTTTGGAAAAGTAGTTATGTCAGATAAATCCCATAGGTGGTCATGTACACAATAGTAACCTTTAAAACGAATAATATTGTGAATGATTAAATTGGTAATAATTGATCTTTATTAAATAAAACCTTGTCTTGAATTATTTTTATGTTATTAAATACGGAAATTTAAAGGCCATGTTAATTAAATTCTTCCTATATGTGAATAAATTGGGGTATGTTGAAAATTAACTAAACCATATGTGTGAGTATTTATAAATATTGAACCATAACAGATGATATAAAAAATTACCACCAAACCCATGTTTCTACCTATGAAAACGCATAGTCACTGTAAACAATTCTGATAAAGCCACCATTACCTATATTTTTATTCTCAATCCCTATAATTTCCAACATATCCCAACACTTTGAGAATTTTAAAACTATGTTATCAGGATCTTGATAATCACTATAATGGCTCAAAGAACATTCATAGAGAAAAAATTTAATAGTGGGATCAAAAAAAGTGAAACACAACATGGAAGGTGATATTGACCAAATAAATATTCTCAAACTTTCTATTCATCTAAATCGGCTTAAAACCAAATGGAGTTTCTGTATGGATATTGTAACATGGTAAGACCTACACTCATATATCTGGTCCTAAAATCATAAAATATGAATTTCTATCATTTAAACCAATAATTTTTACCCAATTTCAAATGTCCTAAGAATAAAAAATCCATGTAAGTATAGGATCACTTCAATATTGATAGACCTTTTAGGTTTAATGTTTTATTGAATTAGGAATACTCTTAAATATCATATACAAATAAAAAACTATCACAATAATATCTATACCATCATCCAAAAAAAATTCGTGTATAACACCCTTCCTAGACATACTCTACTAAAAAACCATTCCTTAAAACACTGTGAAAAGAATCATAAGAAAATAGTGATCTAAAATTCAATGTAAAGGTAAAAAACGGCGATATCAATGAGTAATAAATCATAACATGAGAATAAGGGAATAATAACATTAAAATAACATTTGAATAATATACCCAACATATCGATGACCATAATCACGAGTCTTCGAATCTTTTAAGATAGTAAGACATGAGTCAAAAATGAACATGATCTGGGAGGGAATAATATTGGTATAACACATTGAACTGTGACATATGAATAATAATAGAAAATCATTTCCTCAATAGTCAACGATATTCTCCCAGACTATCATAGTGGATAAAGATCACTCCTCTACCCATAATAGTATTAAAGGTTTAATCCCATGACTATCTTGGTGGGAAAAGAGATGCTACTAAACTGGGATCACTCACCATTCCAGTCCTATTTATCACTTGATATATTAATAATTAACCAAGGAATTGGAGGGAGATATAGGTCCCAAAAATCATTAGTTATATCATAACCACAATTAGTTGTTATAAATTAACCATAGTACATGGTTATAATGTAATCACCATCACATAATGAATCCAGAAATATGTATTCCACAAGATTATAATAAAATTTTCAAATTCGAGCTAATGAAATTAAATGGGATTAATAAAAATTTCCCCATATCATATTAATAGGTAAGAATAAGTCTCATAAATGTTTCATCATTTCATCAATGTATAACTTCTAGAAAAGAAATGTGTTTCATAAAAACAATTCTATAATAAACATAAACCACATCCATTGAAAAAATAAGGATGGTATTAGTGGATCATCTCTCTAGTAAAGATAATGTATCATCAAAGATCATCATAATAGATGGTAGATGGTCTTAAAAGATCAATTTTAATAAAATAAATCATTTAGGAGATAAAATTGTTTTTTTTATGAACATAATCTAGAAATTTCATTCTATTTACTTATATAGAGTGTTAATAAATCCATATTTTAGGAAAATATTCTATATGGTTCTAGAATCTTTCAAATATAATTACAAAATTTAAATAAATGTAACATTTTCCTCCAAAATATGATTATATATTGATTATAGATGCCCCCAAATCTTATATATAAATAAATACCAATTTGGAGTAATGAAGTAGTTGTGGAACATTATAAACCATCATGGAACTTTTAGTATGGTTAAAATTTTATATCTATATTATTCTTTTGTATTCCTTATTTCATAATTGTTAAGATTCAAAATTATATCATCCCTATTAATGAACAATATGTAGTGGTTGTCACTTATAAAAAATCATGATAAAAACTATAAGAATTCCCTGGAATTTTCCTCAATATATAGGATCTTTATATTCATAAAGTTTTATGAAACATAGATCAAATATTGAAGAGATCTACCAAGCCATGGTATTGTTCATAAATTGGGGTTACATTAGTTTCTAATAAATCGTATAGAGAATGACATGATACCAGAATAAGTAGGCCTTAAACCCACAAAAGAGTGGAAGACATATTGAAAATAAAAAATATTCTTCTATTTTTTTATAAAACAACTCTTTAATAATTATGAAGCACTATCATTATTATCATTGAAATACAGATTTATTTTCAAGATGAGTACATCATTTAATTTATCAATATTATTTACACCAATCCATCCTAAATAAACTGGTTAATAAAAATATTACTATTTAATAGTGATTAATTTTCTATAATAAATAAAACTAATCTAGGTAAAGTGTTTAATAAGGTAACTAAATTGTTTATTCACATGAATTTGATATTTTATATTGAAATGTCACATTAAAAAATATAATAATATAATAATTTGATAACATAGACTCTCCCTTCCAAATATATAAATTTTCACAACATCTTTTCCCATTTTTTCTACTATTGTAAAAGGAAAAACCATAGGATATAAAAGGATTCACATTACCAAAAAAGTGAAAAATTCCCAAATAATTAATTGAGATATCCAAATATCAAAACATTGATTTCTTATAATATATTTTTACCAGTATATAGTGATCCCATTTTAAACATTATAAAGGGTTTATTCCAGCAAATATATTTCTTTAAGACATCCTCACGATGTTTTGAAAAAAAATTAATATCTCTCAATGTATTTTATTAACTCTCCATAATGAAAATAAAGTATTCCAAATAAAATATATAAAGATGAAAAAAGGTTTTGTATATATTATATTTTATTAAAACAACATTCTTGGATTATATCAATTATTAAACCTCTTAGGTATTCATAATTAATGGAAAATAGAATCACTAAAAGAGGTTCACCTTGGCTAACTCATGTACTGAAACTGAATATATAGATTAAGGAAACATTTAAGAGAACAAAAATGTTTCAAATCATAAGAATTGTTGTAATAATCAATAAAATGTAATTAGATAATCCTTAACTTTTAAGAACATCCATAATGAATCTCTATTTTAAGATATTGAAGTATATATATATATATATATAATTCCTATATGTAACATTTCAATCCATTAATTTAATCTTTAGTGGTTTTACATAATTAGATGTAGTGATTTGACTTGATAGAATATTTCATCTTGGGAAAACCAATAATTTTCATGATTAATTGACCTAAAAATAATATTACTAAGACTTATTAAAAATATTTTTCAATTTAGTTCTGGAATTATGATTCCAATTTAAATCAATGTAAAATCATTGATATCATGGCTATAATCTTGTTGAGAAATAATAATAATAAAATATAAATTTTGAATTTATAAAATTTAATAAAATGAACAACCCATTTATAACATTGGGGATATTACTACAAAAAATTCCCCAATAGAACATGTGAAACATGTTTTTGAAACTCTTGGGTGCTGTCAATCTATATTTGTATAATGAAAATAGATCATTATTTATTCTTCCTCCATAGGATATTCTTTCAATACCAAATAATATTGATCATTAAAAAAATACATGATCACATTAATTTGTTCTATCTAGGTTATATTTAGATTTTACAGCACTCAGAAATTATTTTTAAATTGTATTATATATATATATGAATGTTTAAAATATAAAATATTTTATAATCCCTTGATAAGAAGGAGAAGTAAAATCTTTCATGCATCACAAGATGATGTCAGAACACCATACACAACTACCCCATTTTCTCCGCTTACGTCATCCAAACTCTCTACTACCTAGTATAGAAGAAATACCTAATCACACCTCCAAATCAATTAGTATAATCCTTGTTCAGAGGGATATTATATACACCAAATAACATTTAATCGTTAGTATGGACCTCCCCCCTAACACCACCTCATCATCAAAGAATAACCTATCAAACATACCGCCACCTGATCATGACCACTAGAGTGAACCCCATTGAAATATCTAATAGAATTCGTACCTACCAACTACGATGGTTCACAGTATAAAACCTCTTTCAACTACTCCTCTTGATAATGTTGAAAATATACCCCAAACCCACCTTCACCCATCAATAGCATTTACCTAGCTCCTCCATCACTATTATGAGTGTTTTCTATCTCTTTAAACACATGATCATAAATATGAACACCCCTAATAAATAACTACTAGAACATAAATAATGAGAAATACCTCCACAAAATCATCCCACCCTCAAAAATAATTCCATATAAACTCACTGATGATTCGCACACATAGCGACATGAATAAAAAATAATGAGTGATTATAAATTATGTGCATAGGGATGGGTTGATTTTATTTAGAATATCTGATTGATGTTACAACTTGATAATAGTATTCCCCACTAGTTAATACAGCATTCAAGGTTATTCATTATTCTAGGGTCATGTAGAGTGTTATGAATCATTGATTATAGTTTTTAAAAATTTATAAAATAAAATAGTGATAAATATCAAAGTGAGTAATGTAGTTAATGTATCAAGGATGAAAACATGAAAATATGATTCACTCAGGTGAATTATTTTCATTATTTTCCATTTATGTATTGTGATCATTTATAGTACCTAGTGTTCGTGATTGGACACTAAGAGGTTTTGGGGGGCGGGGGTGGTTGGTGTTGAAACAATGCACCCAAAATTTATCATGTTTTAATTTACAATATATTATCCCATATTAAACTCAGAATTAAATCCTATATTTTTAAAATAGATTTAATGTTTCACTCTTATTCTTCACCCAGGTATAAAATATAAAATTAATAATAATATTTGAAAATAGTGATTTACATTGTTTGACCTCGATGTTAGAGGATATTCATTGACCAGTTTGGGTTGAGTTCTAAGACATGCAGTAATAACAAAATTTTGGGAGTATGATGATAAAAAATGAGGGAACTAATATTCCTTCAATTATAAAATGCTTCATATACTATATTAAAAAAGTTTCATGTATCATAATGGATGTTTTCTTCCTAAATTCCAGCTCAATTAATTACCTCCCAATAGATCTTCAGCCTCAAACTAGTGTGATATCATTATTTATACTATTTTAACCTGTTCTTATAGAGTCATATATAAAAAAATTTATAATTCATTAATCACCAAAGAACTAACATTAAAATACACATAGAGTCTGGAATTATTCTCCACTCACAGACAATTATATTTAATCAACGTGTTTCTCAATTATATTGAGTCTCGATGACAAGTTTAGACAAAAACCACAACAGTAGTCTCATATTTTGTGTACCTTTGTTGTTCTTAGATACATGTAAGGGAGTATGTGATAATAAAAACTCCAATTTTTTATTTTGATATATTTATTTTCCTCTTGGGGGAACTTGTCAAAGGCACTTACTCTATTAATCTCATTTAGGCTTCACTGAATCTGAATCATTATCATGTTTAAGAAACATTATATTATTAATATGGTAACAAAAGGTATGTAATAAATACCAAGGTCAAACTATGATATTATTAATTTATAATCTCATATTTATATTTAATTTTACACAAATATATTTATTCAAGAATCTAAAATTCGGGAAGATTCGTAACTCCCTAAAATCATGTTATTTACTTTATTGTAAACTTGATTCAAATATTGAGATATTTAGTCTTCCTAAATCATCAGATGTTTTATTTAATCCTCAAGAAGAAAAAGGTCTCTCATGAGTATAGATACTTATATAAAATATCCAATATGGGATTTTAGAATTTCTACTCAAAATGATTTCCCACATTATGGCATGACATGTTCAAACTCACCATTTCTTATAGTTGTACATGTCTTTATGAAATTATCAACACCATAGTATATAGAAGACCATTTTTCTCCTAGTAAAGCATAAATCCTAATATTATTTCCACCATGACATGGTTTTTGAAATCTACATGTTTTTAATTACTATATTATAAAATTTATGCGGTCTCCACAATGAAAACAATCCCACTCAAAATTCCCTAAAAAATTATCATCTTGTACATTCCCACATGGGATTTTTTGATACAAAACATTCAGTGTTACGGGTTAATTATGGTAGTATTCCCATTTTCAATAAACCATATAAATATCCATGACTAACCCATAGGTATTTCTCATAGAAAATTCACTTGTAATCTATGGATTATTCTAAGATTATTGGAAACTAAACATTTGAAATAATCATGCATGTAACCTCCATCTTTAAAGTGATTCAGCATACAAACTCAAATATAACTACATATTTATGATTTTTAACTATTTTATACATATAAATTATCATCATACATACTATCATAGGACTTTGGAAGTGTAATATGCTAGGAATATAAAAGAACACTATGTTTGATATCGTACACGACACACTCCACTAAGGTTTAGAGATTGTGAAATATTATTATATAAATGTGATTTCTATAACCAATCAATATAATTACATGATGTTTAAAGTATTAACCACATTATTATATATATATAAATTTCATACTCAATATAATTTTTTTGATTAATTCTTAGAAAATAAAATCTCAATTTTTAGTGAAGACATTTTATGCTTCAAAAATATGTTTTCTTCAAAAATGGTTTCTAGAGCATTTTTTGTACAAGTATTGTCATTAATTTATATCAACATTCAATATTTTATATTATAAAATGATACAATATTTGAAATTGGGAAATGATAATTATTTTATGGTAAAATTTAGGGTTTTTCTAAAAACAATATTTTTTAAGGAATTGTTAAAAAATTGAGATTTTATATAAAATTGCCTCTTTTATTAATGTTTTTAGAATAGACAATTTTTTATTGAAATGGTTTTAAAATTTTATTATTTCATATTTATTGAAATTTATACTATTAATTTCATTGTAATTAATATTATACTTCATTTTGGTAAAAACATTTTTATACTTAAATTTTTTTTTTCTTAAAAACCATTTTTCCTTGTGTTTTACCAAATCTTATTAAAATTAGTTTTTTAATTTTATAGGGATTGAATTTGATTAAATTGATTCAATATATGGAACTAAACTAAACAAATTTATTAAATAGATAAAAATTAATTTTTATTATAATGAATAGTATCCATGGTAAATTTTATCACCTTAGTAATGAATAAAATGTGATAAAAAAGGTTAATGTTATAAAATAAATCATTTAAATAAACCATAAAATTTTATATTTCTTTTTATGATTCTAATTTTTACATCCATTCATATATTCTATAATATAGAAATTGTGTGCCATTTTTGTTTGACAATTCCCTTAATATTATTTTATGTGAATGAAAATTAAAAAATGCCTCTTTCTAGATTCTGAAAAATAATATAAGTTATAAAAAGAATAAAAATTTGTTCTAAATGGTTATAAATAATAATTTAGATAATTTTTTTTAATTTTAATTTATCTATAATTTTATGTGATGAAATAATAACCCTAAATTCTTATGCACTGTTGACAATGTTCTTCTTTCGGTAGTAGAAAAATCATGTGAATGAATTCTAAAATTCTAAATGAGATAATTTTTGAGGATTTATAGTGTCCCAAGAATTTTATAGACAAATATAATGTATTGGTGTTGTGTTTATATTTTATATGAAAAATTCATTACTTTATTTATAATTTTTTAAAGCCAAATTATGTGAATATTCCCGAAAATAACGTTAATATATATTTTTGTTAAATAATATATATTTAATTGATTTAAAATTAATAAACATATTATATTAGACCAAGTAAATGGGATATGATTTATAATATATATCATTTTCTATTTTTGGGTCACATGATCTAATATAGAAAATATCATTACACCTATAGTGTAAAATGACATGGTTATTATGGTAATCTTTAAAAAGGATAATGGGGTATAAAACAAAAATAAAATGGTTAAAACCGAAATATATTTTATAAATTAAATTGAATTAGATAATTTATAAGAATAAAAATTATATATTTAAAAAATATCAATTTCTTTCCACATTATCATGAAAATTAATTTATATTATATTAAAACATAAGCAATTCTTTTGGTTCCCCTATCAAATCATATATAAGGACCCCACCAATTCTCTCTTTCATTAACTTTTTGGATCCAAGTATATGGATCAATATCTACCGATATAAATTACCAAACCACAATATAATATCCATTAGATTATTTTCTCTCCAAATAACCATCATATATGTCCTAATGTGTATGTCAAAGGTAGTTCTTCGAAGAGATGATAATCATATTTCTTGAGGGTTTTCATTTTTTATATTTTTAATAATCCCTCATTATTTTCCTATCCATTTCAAAATAATTAAATTATTATCTCCCATATACAAATATTTTATAACGATTATGGAATAAAATTAATCACCTTATTTTTCAACAAATAGTAAATGAAGCCATAATTCATATGTATGTATGGAGTACCACCTCACAAATCGATGAATTTTGATTCTCATCACATTTTTCAATGTATGGATATTATTAAAGATTATATGAATATATATATATATGATATTAATTGAATAAATATTTATTTAAATATAAAAAATCATCTATCCACATACCATTGAAACTGTTAAAAAAACTGAATAATTCCCCGAGTGTTTAAACAATCTATCATCTCCAAGTAGTGATATACTTCATTATTCAGAAACCACCTATCATGGATGGTCACAAGGATGAAATTAATAAATGTATTTTATTTTTTTACATTATAATAATTTTGAGAAGATAATAATTAATGTTTTTCTGTAGTTTTTATATAATGGTAAATAAAAACTTTAATCATGTGTAAGTAGGTAATATAGCCTCAGGAGATGATTTTTTTCCAGGACTATGTTTCATGTATAACACAAATATTTTATATGATGTATAAAAATGATATGTATTTCAAGATTATTAATTTTTAAATGATGTAATAATGACCAATTTGACCATAATAAACCTACAAAATCAATTTTTCAATAATTAATAGAACACCTAATGTGGACTTAATAAATTATTTAAATAAAAACGTAACTCAAATAAATGAATTAAATGATAATGAACATATAATAGGTTCTCAATGAAGTAAATAATAAATATAATGTTATTTTATAGGAGTTAAAGGATACACAGAGTAGGTTTTGACTCATGGTAAATGTTTTTTATCTCAATTCCCATTGTTCGGGTAATAACACTTTTTATATTTATTTTTATTCTAGGAATATGTGAGAATTTTCCACTATATTTTTTTAATATTTATAAAATATTTTCTATATTGGATTAAATATGAAAAAAATAACTTCTTGAGTTAATAATCACTTTAAATGTTATGATATTTTCAAGGGTTTTTATTTTATTAATCAAATTTTCCTGAGACATATTTCATGTCAATCACCATAATTTCATTATATGGGGTACATAGTTCCCACTGAATTTATTTTTACATATTAATTCACGTAATTCGTGGGATTTAGGGATCTATATCATATTTTTTATTTCAAATACTTTTGATTCAAATGTTACCAAAGCAGTAACTTAATTATGTCACAATGTCATTTCATTCCAATGATATTTATGATAAAGGTTACTTTTAGGGAAATTTTATGATATTATTGATTAAATCACATATATATTCTTCCAATATAGTTATTTAGGATTTATAAATATTTCAAATTCATTGTCTACAATTTTGTATACAATAATATCAAAAGAATGTTTATATGAAAAAATGACATTATTTCCCTTTTTGGTTGGGAATATATTCTTTTCCCTATCAATATACTGAAAAATGTTTTTGAAGAATGTTATTTTCTTTTATACAATATTATTTTATAAATTTTTTAACTATATTCTTTTTTCTTATAAATATGTTTAAAAATAATCATTAAAATTATTTCATGACTATTTCATTATGACATTTTATAAAATAGGTGAAAATAATCATCGTTTTAACATTTACCAATTGTTAATATTTTCCAACTATCATACCAACTATTTTTGTAAAGATTCTTACATATGTTTACATGTTTATTTTGAAAAAAACATTTTTCCCAGCATTATATGAATTTTAATTAAATATTATCAAAATAAATGGATATTCTAACTATTTATAATGAATTGTATTGAATATTTTTTAGAAAGAAATTTTAATCAATGGAAAAGTCAGTTTTTTATTATCATATACTTTAACGGTTTATGTACCAAATAAACAATACTTATTCTTTCTATAGATGTATTCTGAATATTTAAAAATATTTTCATGGATCCCACTTCATTTAAATGAGTTAATCATTCAAAAAAACAATGTTGATTACTTTTAGGGTATTCTATTTACAGTGAATCATTCATTTTATGGGGTTATATTATTGTACTTGGAAATATGAATACATGATTTAATGGTGGTTGTATTATAAACCAAGGATGTGTTGGTTCATTAAATCCCTCTAAGTCATTAGATAAAGTGGAAGAGTTAATGGTTGTATGATATTCAGAAAAGATGAAAAAAATTACTATTGTGAGTTACTTTTAAGTGATAGCTAGGTTTACTAAATCTGTATAGGTCCGGATATGAAACTATGTAAACTGTTGTATGTTACTCCTAATATAATGTTTCAATTTTTCTATTTCAGTTATTCGATGATAAATTTATGACGATCTAACTAAAAAAATATGCATGAAATAAGTTATACTATTTACAATTATAAATGATTAATTTCACATGGCTCACAATTTTTGACATGTAGGCCTCTTATATTTTGTAAAATCATCATTCCATATTTCATTTTTTTCTATTTTTTGGAAGATATGAATTCTATAATTATATTCTCACAAATTTGGATTGTTATCTTGATCATATAATCATATTTTTTTAATAAAAGATATTAAATTTTTAATGCATCTATTTACCAGCACTAACAACTTTAACTCACCTACCTCATGTTTTTTTCACCTTGGTTATGGAGAATAGTGTAAATTAAGATATTTATAGAAGGGTGTCATGTGGATAATAATGAAGACATAACAAGGAATAAGTAAAGCTGGGTATAGTGGTAGGAATGGTCACTCAGATGCATGGGTATTATCTTGTAAGACTTTTTCCTAATTATCTACGGAACTAAAACTAAATGAATATAGGGTATATTAGTGATCCCATAAATCTGGATTATGTTGTGTGTTTCATATAGATTAAATTGTGTCATGTTTATTGATATCAAATTCATAAATTCAATGATTTTGTTTTTAGAATCAAATACTAGAGTGTGGAATTGGGGGTTTTTAATTGGTATAAGTGTGTGGATTAAATAAATATAGTTATTTTGTCATTTTTATTGGATGTTAAATTAAATTATATACATTTAATCATGTTTTTATATGTTAATGTTTAATTATAAGATCAATGGCATAGATACCCCATTTATATGTTTTAAGTAATGACATTTTAATGTCATTAAATAATATTTTGGGTGATTTTCTATTGGGATGAGATATATATAACCATTAGGTGTGGCAAATAATTTAACTTGATGGATTATTTGGAAGAATATAATTACATATTTTAAGATATAATCAGAATGGTATGTGTTAAATTTTGAGGTTAAAACATTCATTAATATTTAGTTTTATGAGGTTAACTAGGAGATATGGTAATTTAATTATGTACTGATCTATTGTAATTTTATTATTGATATGAAATATTTTATAGTTAATTGAATTGTTTCTTTATATAATGGTTTATTCATTTTAGGTATTATCTTATATTGTACTATCCATTCAGTTTTTAGTAAAGATAAGAGGAATATATTTTTATCCCTATATATATCATATGATATATAAGTAGTTAATATTTTAGGTATGATAAATATTCATCATGAATACTCATCGCTTGGAATATAGTATGAGATAGAGGTGGAGAATTTCTCTAACATGTAACCAAATGATAAAATTTTAGATATGGATTTGAAGTAGACCAGGTATGTGTATTTTCTCATGGTCAATAACATAACATTAAAATAATCACTCATAATTAGGTTAAATATCACAAAAATAACATATTTTAAATTATTTTTGATTTTATTTCCATTAATTCTTGGTTTTGGTGGTTTCCCTTGAATTTTGTTGGATGTGGTGTGTTTTCGAAATATGGGCCAAACTGTGAGCCCTTTTCCAGATTGAAAAATAAATTTTGATTCTATTATATCTCATTTATTTGTAAACAATTTCAACCATTAAAATTCCTAAATGGCCCCCTTGATTATTAACCCCACAATTTAAATTTTTACCCTTTAAGAATTCATAATAATGGTGGGTTTTGTATTAAGTTAAAGAATTATGCCTGCCCAAAAAATCCCATTTCAACATATTTTTAAAAATTATTTAACAAAATATTCAATTTTTATTATTTTTTTATGATTAAAATTGTCACCTAAGCCCACTGAACCCACACACACACCCATTATCTTTTCCCTCTCTTTGGTGCTCATATGTATCACGAATTGTGGAAGAACTTCATAGGTTTTCTCAAATCGTCCAAATTTGTGGAGGTAACTTATTTCCTTTATAACTCTTTCAATTATTACTATTTTTCTCCAATTATAGTTATTACATGACTTTATCTTACTAATTCAGACTTCAATATCATTTTTTTCGTTTGAAAAATCAGTTACTTGTGTATTTTTGGTGATTTCATCATGATCCCTCTAGGTAATGGGTCTTCTTCATTCTTCGTTCAATTTTCATAGGGTTTTATTAGATTTTAGTTGGGTTTCATCCATTATCCTTGAGGTTACTAATTTCTATAATATAGTGTTTTGAACTAAGGGTTTTATTCCTAATTTCATGGCCTATTATTTTTGTATTAGGTTAGATATATGTCCCATCTAATGCAGCGATGGTGCAGTTTGATTTTTGCACATAGATTCAAGGGTTTTCTTTATTTTGGTTTGTGATTCCATTTTGAATGCAACATTTGTGACCTAGATGGTGTATTTATGATAATTTCATGTTAATTAATTTTTATTACTATGGAAAAATAGGTCTTAGTGGTGTTTGTAGTGAAAGTGAATTTTATGTGCCAATTTAAGGTGAAATTGGGGGTTTTCATATATATATTTTATTGGTTAATTTGGGGATTACAAATAATTTCATAGTTGATTTTATTGAAATGTATTTGGGATCAAAATAATTTTTTGAATATATATCTTCTTTGGTTGTTCCTATGAATGTTTGTTTAAATTGTGTTTTTGAAGACAATGGACATTAAGTGCCATGTTTTTTTGAAAATGTGCTTTTTTAAATGATATAACTTCATGGTTCATATAGGGCTGCCCCATAACTGAATTTTAGGTTTAATTGAAGGGTAATTAATTGAATTTTTTGTTTTGGTGACTTAAATGTTTGCACATAGTGTGCAAAGTGGATATTTTATGGAGTTTTTGGTGCAAAACAATGTGATATTTTGAGAAGTAGTTCTATTGGAAATCAAAATGTTTTGTTTTGTGCTTTATGTGGTATCAAAAGTGTATTTTTACTGAATTTGTTTACATGCCCAGTAGTGGTGTTTTTATTTTCAATGTAATGTGTGTTTATTGCTTAAATTATTTTAGAAAAAAAGGGGTATCCTAGGTACCTTGGTCAGCAGATATGTACTAGTACGACTTGTGAACCAGATGGGTTACGTCCGTATTTCACTGATAAAATGGATAATTGCAACTCTATATAAACTATATGTATGATGTTTTTGAACTAATATGTTATTGGTATGTTCCATACTAGTGTCTTGTGCACAGGAAATGATTATGACATGGATACATTACCTCAAGGTATGAGGTACATAGGTTCAGAGACTATCTAGTTTCATAGGGATGTTCCAGAATTTGCTGCTCTTATTATTTGTGGTATATAATCATTAATTATGGTGTGTTAGGATTTACTTTAAATTATCTCACATTTCATGTTTAATTGTGTTAACAATATGAAATGTTTTGATAAAAAACTATTTCAATTGATAGTTGCATTTCTTGGAATATATCACCAATTATTTTACATCATAAAATTGCATTCTTTTTTACCATGTATTTCATAATCATTCTAATACTTGGGTGGTATACTATTGGGATTAGGCTCACACTATAATTACAAACATTGTGTATAATTATATTTGGTTATGTTTGAATCAGGTAAATGCAAAGCATCAAGTGATGGTTGTTCGGGTTGTTAGAGCCACCCCGCGTTGCAGTGTTGTTGTGACGACTTTGGGGTGACGACCGCTTGTCTTGTGGAGACTTTTTGGATGCCTTTTTTCTGTCTTTATTGTTATTTGAACCTATTATAATGTTTTGAAATCAATTTATTCAGATATTTGTTTTTTAAACTAGCTTGGCACGGAAATTTCAGATTATTATTATTGATTTTTTTAATGTCATATGATTTCATACTCATTTAAATCATTCCCAAACATAATTTATAGATACCAAGGAACTTGTGATATCCCATGGGGATATGGAACTCCCTTTTGGAATTTTCATGGGATGGATTTTATGTTGGTATTTGTGGTTCCCAGATTCGGTTCGTGACAAAATGGTATCAGAGGGGGCCAATGATTTTGGGTTATATTCAAATTTTTGGATGAGTCGGGATAGACCTGAGCTAGGACTATCGGGTCTCGGGTTTTTGTCCATGACTATGGCGTCTGGCCCACACCCCTCATAGAAAACCTTGAGTCACTTTGGGAGGTTCTAATTGTTTGATTGACTTTGCTTCCACTAAAGAAATGTGGGTTGCAGAACACACATGGAAATCAAGTGTGGTAGAGTAGTTGTTTCTTTTTTTAATGTTTTATATTTAAATTATTTTTATTTGATGTATTTTATTAATATTTATAGAATTATGCTATTGGCTATTTTATTCTTACTATTTCATATTTTAGCAATCTGCCTCCCCAGAATACTCCCATGCACCAACATGAGAAATCCAGAGAGAGTTCTCCCACAGCTATTGATCAAAGAATAGTTGAGGCCAGGGTCCAGGCTATTCAACCTATAATTCAGGGATTAGTTTCTATCCCATCTCATGTGAGAGACTATGATACATTTCATATAAAGAAAAAATTTCACAAGTTCCTGAAAAATATTCCTCCCACATTCTGAGGCAGTATAGAAACCTAGGATGCAGAGGAAAGGATCGAGAAGATCGATCACATTTTCAAGTTCATGGATACACCCAAGTGGCTTAGGATGAATTGTGGCTTATTTTTGTTGGAGTGTCCCAACTGCAGGTGGTAGGAATCGATACTTTAAACTGGGAAGAATAAGCAGATGTTCTTGGGAGGTTTCTGTGATGTCTTCAATGAGAAATAATTCCCCGAGGTTGTGGCATTTTTCAGGTCTGGTGAGTTCACGGACCTTCTTCAAGGGGATCTATATGTGATTGATTACGCCAACCATTTCACATCGATTGTTTGGTATGCTCCTAAAATCATCTCTAATGAGAAAGTGAAGGCTCAGAGGTTTGAGGAAGGCTTGGGACCCGAGAAATACCCCCCAAATGTTCTTAATTAAGACGATGACCAATGCTGAGGTCATTGATTGAAAATTCATGGTGGAGACTGATAGGAAATGATAGGCAAGTTTCTCTAGATCAGTATCCGTAGTGGTCAGTGGCAGCTCGTTGGAGAGGAAAAGCAAGCGTGAGAAATAGATGAAGAAGGGAAGAGGCAGTTTAGGCCACTCTTCCTGGCAGTTTTTGTTTGTGGCTTCTAATGCGAGATCTGTCACGTTCCACTAGTGTAAGATATGAGGGAACATCTGGCTACAATTCCCACTTCTCCCAAAGCTGTGATACCACTGTGGAGGTATGGGTAATTTTCAACGCTTCTGTGGGGTGGCATGTCCACATTAGAGTGGGGCATGATCAGGGACATCAAGGGGAGTGCCAGCACAGTGGGATCCATTATGGACTAGGGGATCATGATTTTGTGGTCATGGTGGAAGGGATGTGTCATCTTCTGGGAAGATCCAGTTCAGGGCATAGCCATAGACTAACAGTCCTCCTTAGAAAGAGGCCAATCATCTCCATGTGGTGGATTAGGCACCAGGAGGATCAGAGGCAAGACCGTCAACAGTTCGAGGTAGTGTTTTGATCAATTATTCTATATTTGATGCTTATTTTGATACTGGTGACTCTATTTCATTAATTTCTACCCAATTTTAGGACATTCTGAATTTACCAACCGAGTTTTTTTCTTTTGAGATGGAGTTGGTGACGCCACAAGGAACGAAGGAGTAGGGTATCAGGTGCCCGTTGTGTGCACTCTCTATGACTGGGATTGAGATGGAGTGGGAGCTCTTGGTCTTAGATATGGTACTCGTTGACATAATACTTGGCATGGATTTTAAGTTACACTTCTAGACACACATTGATTGATACATGTGACGAGTGGGTTTCATGGCAACTGATTGGAGTCTTCTGGTTTTTCATGGAGAATGGGATCTTCGGTCGTCTCCCGCAGTACCTCCACTCCCAGAGTTAGGATTTATTATTTTTTAGTTATCATCACTCATGCTAAAAGACAATTGTCTCTCCCCTAATGGTGCACTGCCTCATGTATTGAATGAGTTTCCAAAGGTATTTCCGGATGATTTTTCAGGTTTTCCCACATAGCGGGTTGTGGAGTTCTTGATTAAACTGGCACCGAGAACACATATCATATCCCTTCCCTCTTATCGCATGGCCCCCACTATGCTTAGGTAATTAAGGATACCACTAGAGAACCTATAATTCAAATGATACTTTCACCTGAGTGTCTCTCTTTGGGCTGATCCAGTGTCATTTGAGAAAAATGATGACATATCCCTCTGGTTGTAACTTCTCTACCAGATGATATATAAGCTAAAAATTGAGAACAAATTCTCTTTTAATAGAATATATGATTTGATCTATTAGTTGAATGGGGCACCATTGTTCTCAAAAATCGACTTGCATTTGGGATATCATTAACATTGGGTGAAAGAGGCAGATATCGTAATGATAGCCTTCCGAAGCAAGTATGACCACATTGAGTATTTGTTCATGCCCTTCAGATTGACCAATGATCCAGTGGTATTTATAGAATTCATGACCATGGTGTACTATCAGTATATTTATTCTTTCATTGTGGTGTTCTAGGATGACATTCTTATATACTATAGCACAGAAGAGGAGCACATACATCACACGAGGATCATTTTGGGCAGATTAATGGATCACCAAATCTATGAAAAGATGTCCATGTGCACATTCTAGATCAGGGAAGTGAAATTTCTAGGGCAGATGATCTTGGATTAGGGGCTTTCAGTGGACCCTGAGAAGACCAGTGCAGTTATATCATGGGAGTAGCCTAAGAATGTTTTCGAGATCAGGAGATTCCTTGGAAGGTCTGGTTACAACAGGATTCATTCAAGATTTCTCTCGGATTGCTTCATTATTGACTATGAACAACCGGAAAGGGGTGATGTTCGTACGGTGCCTAGAATGTCAGGAATCCTCCGAGGAGCTAAAGAGCCGATTGACTACCCCCTGTATTGATTTTTCCTGAGTTGGAAAGTGGCGGTCTGTTGTGACAGTTTAGATATTGGTCTTGGGATTGTGCTAATGAAGATGATCACGTAGTGGCTTATGGATCTCACCAACTCCATCCACAAGAAAAGAATTACCCGACCCATGACTTGGAGTTAAAATCAGTGATGTATTATATGAAGACCTGGCATCACTACCTAATTGGGTGGAAGTTTTTGGACTACTCTAATCACAAAATCATGGCTTATATCTTCTTGCAGAAGGACGTCTACATTAGGGAACATCGTTGGATCATGTACTTGTAGAGGGATATACATTGACATTGTCTATACACCAAGAAAGGGTAATGTGGTAGCCTATACCTTGAGTAGAAGTGTTCGTGCGCAGGCTTTACAGAAGTCTAGTGATGAGTAGATATTTAAGGGGATCTGTACTCAGATGAATATTGAGACTAGGTAGCACGGTGGAGGTGAATTATTTGCAGGATTTTAGTTCACACAATCTCTATTGGAGTTGATTCATTGGGAACAGTCTAGTGATGATAGTTTTTAGCGGTTGAGGAAGTTTCTTCATGGCGGGGTGACATCCTCTGATTGGTTGTCTTCTCATGAAGGCATCTTTTGCTTCAAGGGCTTTTCAGTAGTGTCATTATCTCTGTAGAAGGTAGTGATTGAGGATAGCCACCTGTCTTAGTTGGTTGTCTATCCAGGTGCCACCAAGATGTATTATGATGTCTTTTGATAGTTATGGTGGCCAGGTATGTGACAGGACATATCAGAAAATGTTTGGAGATACTATACATGCTAGTAGGAGAAAAGGAGAGCATCAGAGGCCCTCTGGTTTACTCCTGCCATTACCCATTCCTACCTGAAAGTGGGACGAGGTTTCCATTGACTTCATTGATGGGTTTCATCCTATGAATCAGGGTAATAATTCCATTTGGGTGGTGTTTTATCATATTTCCCAATCATCCCACTTCATTCCAATCAATGATACATCTAAAGTGGATTAGTTGGGCCATTTTTATCTTTAGGAGGTGGCGAGACTCCATGGTGTGCTAGCAGTTTTTATCTTATATAAAGACCCCATATTATCTTTTCTATTTTGGGAAGGCCCTCATAAGTCCTTGGGGTCTTATATTAAGATAAACATAACCTAAAACCCTCATACAGATGGTCAGACAGAGTGGGCGAATTGGTTTTTGGAGGACATTCTTCGTGCATGTGTACAATACTTTTGATGTTCTTGTGAAAAAAATTTGGGAATGGTTGAGTTTTCTTATAATAATATTTACTAATATTCGATTCGAATGGCCCCATTTGAGGTGGTCTATGGTCATCCTTGTCTCCCCCTGGGTTGGTCTAAGGTAGGTGAGACCCCAAAACAGGGGCGGAGTCTAGTGTAGGAGATGTTTGAAAATTTCTAGTTGATACGGTAGTAGATATTGAAAGCATAAAGTCACTATAAATCTTAAGCTAACTAGAGGCATCAAGACCTAGAGTTTTCAATGGGTGACATGGTATTCTTGAATGTGGCCCCTCATCTAGGCCATCATCGATTGGGAAAGCAAGGGAAGCTGACGCCACGATATGTCGAACCTTTTGAGATCACCGAGCATTTTTTCAATGTGGATTACTTGTACAGTCTACCTTCTAAGTTCACATCCATCAATGATGTCTTCCATGTTTCCTAGTTGAAGAAATAAAACTGAGATCCATCCCATGTACTGAATTGGGAGGAGTTGGATATAGAGCCTGATTTATTTGTTGTTGAGCGGCTGATGAGAATAGTGGAAATCCATGAATATGAGCTTCTTGGAAAGAATATTTTATTGGTTTGGGTTTTTTGGAAGCATGGGAATGATACACATGAGACAAGGGAGTAGAAGTAATGTATTGAGGAAGATTACAAATTCATGTTTACCGATCAAGCTTCAGGTTTATTTTCTAGGAAGGAATGTTCTCATAGTGTGGATAATTATCATATACATAACTTATTTTAATGGTATTTTTCATTTAATTTCCATTATTTATTTGTTATGTGAATTTCCAAAGCATTTTTGTGGGTGTGGTGTGTATGAAAAATTTTGGACGAACCGTGATCCCATCTCTGGATTTGAAAATAAATTTTGTTCCTTTTACAACACCTTAATCATTTATTCAATTTAATCCATTATAATGTCTAAATAGCCTCCCCAGACTTATTAACACTACCATTTCAATTTGGACCCTTTAATAATACATAATAATAGTGGATTCGAATTTTTGTTAATGTAAAGGCCATTCCATGATGACCATTTCTAGTTTTTTAAGTTGTTTATTTAATAACATTTTCAATTATTTCGATTTTTCGGTGATTACAAATGTCAACAAAGTCCACTGAACTCTGATGCACACCTATTATCTTACCCCCCCCCCCCTCTTTGGGGCTCATATGGATCACGAATTAGTGAAAAACTGCATAGGGTTACTCAAATCATCTAGATTTGAAGAGGTAACATCATTCCATGATAACTCTTTCAATTATTACAATTTCCCCCCATTTCAGTTCCTACATTACATTAAATTATTTATTGAAACCTCAATTTAATTTTTTTTCTATTTGAAAATTCTGCTACTGGTGTATTTGGGGTGATTTTTTCAAGATCCCACAAGTAAGTGGGTCTCCTTCATTCTTCTTTCAATTTGAATAGGGATTCATTCAATTTTATGAGGGTTTCTTCGCTTATCCTTGAGGTTCCTATGGTCTTGAAACTAGGGTTTTGAACCTAGGGTTTTATTATAGATTTATTGGTCTATTCATTTGGTTTTAGGCTTGATATAAGTACCTTATGGTGTGGTAGTGGGGCAGTTTGATTTTCACACAATGATTCAAGTGTTTTCATTATTTTGGTAGGTGATTCCATTGTGTATAATGCTTTTTGAACTAGATGATGTGTTTATTATATTTTAATTTTTATTAAATTTTATTATTGTAGAAAAAATTGGTATTAGTGGTGTTTGTAATGAAAGGGAATTTTTTGTTCCAATTTTAGGAGAAGTTGGTGGTTTTTCATATAATTCATTTCTTGGTTCATTTGGGGATTCCCTATAATTACCTAGTTTATTTTATTGAACTCAATTAGGGCTGAATATAATGTTTTAAATATTTATTCTATTTGGTTATTCCTGAAAATGATTTTTTAATTGTTGTTTGTGAAGCCAATGGACATTAGGATCCATGTTTCTGAAAAAATATAGATTTTTAAAATATGTAACTTAATGGTTTTTATGGGGCTACTCCATAATGGAATTTTTGATTTCATTGAAGGGTATTGAGCATAAATTTTGGTTTGGGGACTTATAATTGTGCACATATTGTGAAATGTGGAGGTTTCATAGAGTTTTGGGAGTAAGACAATATGCGAATTTGAGAATTTTTTCTATTGAAAATCAAAATGTTTTGTGGTGAGTTTTAAGTGTAATCAAATGTTTATAGCGACTGTATTTTGTGTATGTGAACAATAGTGGTGTTTTTATATAAAATTTTATTTTTGTCATGTGAGTAAATTGTAAGAGCACTATTGGGGAAGCTTCTGTACCTAGGTGGGTAAATATGTACTAGTTCGGCTAGTGAACTGAATGGGTTTTGTCCCTATTTCACAGAGAAAATGGATAAAAAAAACTCTAACTAAACTATGTGGATGATGTTTGGGGACCACTCAGTTATGTGCATTTTCCATACTAGTTTCTTGTGAATGAGAAATTATTATGACTTAGATACTTTACACTGAGGTACGAGGTACATAGATCTAGAGACTATCCAGTTTCCTATGGGTGTTCCTGGTTTTGGAGATCATATTATTTTTTGGTATTTACCATTTTTTAGGGTGTGTTTGGATGTAATTTAATGAATCTCTCATTTCATGTTTAATTTTGTGACTATTATGAAAATTTTCATTCGAAAACTGTTTTCAATTTAATGTTTCATTTCATGGAAATTATCACCACTTTTCATTAAATATTAATACTACTTGCATTTTCACCTTGTATTGCATACTCACTGAAATATTTGAGTGGTATACTTTTGGGATTAATATCTCACCCTACTTACACCCCTTGGGTTGTAAGTAGGCTTGGTTAGGTCTGCATCAGGTAAAGTCAATGCCTCGGGTGATGGTGGTTCTAGTTGTTAGACCGCTCCTCTGGTGTGTTGTTGTGGAGATGGATCGGGGGTGACGACCCCTTGTCATGTGGAGTCTTTGTGGATGACTTTCTGCTATCATTATTTGTATTTGGAATTCTTGTACTGTATTTAAATCCATGTTTTCTGATCTAGTTTTGTTAAAACATTTTGGGCATGAAAATTTCAGATTTCTATTTTATACTATTTTTAATATGTTAAGCTTTCATACATGGGTAAATCATTACAAAACCTAAGTTATTGATAATCGGGCACTTGTGCCAACCATTAGAGATTGGGATATCCCTTCAGTCTTTGACATGGAATGGAATTGATGCTGGTATTTGCTGAGACCAGATCCAGTTTGTGACATTACAATTCCTTAAAATAAAAAAGTTTCTCTTTATTATAATTAATTTAGGTGAATTGGGGGTCCCTTTCAGACCTAAATGGTTTATGGGTTTGTTCTCGTTGAATTTATAATGATTATTCACACCATTCTGATTAGTGGTCCATATAACTCTCCATCATTTTTGGGACGTTTATTTTCACCTAATTGTTTATATTTTCACTACAGGATAATTTTAACTTATTAGTGAACTCAGTTATTTGTAGTTCCACATGATCGTAAAATTCTTGTTTCCCTCTTTCAAAATAAAGTTTTGTTAACCCTTTTAACAATTATGATTTTCATAAAATGTATTTTTAAATTATAGATCCTTGATTATCGGAATAAAAATAAAATTATGGGGATAAAATTTATTTAGATAAATATAATTATAGTTTTCCAAGAATTATTTAGAAAAATATAATTAATTATATTTTTTATACCTTCATATTCCAATTAAATTATTTTTTTGATTTTCTTTAAAATCTAATTATGTGAATAGTCCTAAAACCGAATTTAATTGTATTTTATGTTATAAAATATTTTATCTAAAGAATTAAAATTAAAAACAAATTTAAAATTTTCTATGTTAATGGTATTTATTCTATCATGTCAATCATTTTCCATTTCTGGGTTTCTTTTTCTTATATTATAATTTTTTTTTGATTCATTGAGAGGAAAAAAACATTGTTTTCACTACAATCATTAAAATAGTTATCGTGGGGTTAAAACTGAAATATAAAGAATAAAAAATCCCCCAAAGATGTATAAATTTTATGGCATAAGATTAATTTTACACATTATCAACCTATATTTTAAATAAATCAATTTTGGTACACATGAAAATGAAAACCATATTATATTAATTTAAGGATTAATGTAATTCCACACGTTCCCCTCTCCTCTATTATATTTGTACACCACCCCTACTTTCCTCATAACAATTTCTATAATATGAAATGTGACCGAGATATAGAAAAATAAATTATCAATATTTCTCATTACTTAATAAAGGTATTGGTGTCATAAAAATACAAACCCAGGAGTCTTGTATTGTAATCGAAAAGAGGTATGTCGAAGAAGTGGTAATCATCTTGAATGTGTGTTTTCATTGTACTTCTACTTCAACCTTCTTCAATTATATCCGAACCATTACAATTTAAATAAAATTAATATAAAATATTCTGAAATGTTATAATGTAAATTTTATATCCTTTTTATCTCATTCATCATTATATTGGAACCAGAACATCATTCTTCCATACAAGTAGTCTATATCCTCGGGAATAGATGAATTTAGTTTGTCATAATTTTTTCTTGGTATTAATAAAAATTTCATGTATATATATATTATTTTTTAAATATATATTATTCTATAAATATTTTAAATAATTTCTTATTTATACCATTCCAATATTTAAAAAATTTAACCATTTAATGTGCATACGTATAGACTACCATCTCTATGTTGCGATGTGGTTTTTTTTTTCAAAAAACACCACCCAAGGATGATAATTTGGATGTATTTAATGAATATGAATTAAATTTATAACATTATAATTATCATTTATAGATAATAGTTTGTATTATTTTATTATTTTTGATACAATATAAATTAAAAAACAACACTCGTGTATATATACACACTATCGTCACTTGAAACGATGCATTTTTTATTCATATCATTTTATCATAAATGAATCAATTTTTTAGTGTATAAAAGAGATAATTATTACATGATTAATAATATAGATAATATACAACAATTACCCATTTACCACGTTCAACTTACCAATGTGATTTTTTAATTACGAATCTAACACCCCATGTGGATGTCACCAATTAATTAATTAAATATGTCATTGAAAAAATGTTCATGACAATAGAGTAAACAATGATAATGTTATTAAATAAGTTAATAGATAGTATAAATTGACAATATATGAGTGAAATAACATACTTATCTAGTTTGGACTCATTGAAAGGGGTTTATTAACTCAATTTCCATTCATTTAGTTATAACACAAATTCGTTGAATTTATTATTTCGTGATTATATTTGAATTGATCTAAAATTTATTTTCGGGGGATCTAATATTAATTTATGTGGATTTAAATTATTTCACATAATAACATGATCAAATTATTATCACCTAAATTGTTATGATATTTTAATGATTTTTCATTGTATCTATTTAATTTTCCAAAGACATGTTCCAGGTCACAAACTAGGAATTATTTCTATGGTGTAACAAATTACCCATGAATTAATTATAAAATTTTACTTAAAATAAATCTTTTTATTTAGATAATGGTATCATATTATTTCTATCAATTTATTTTGATTAAAATGTTACTATAGTTATAACAAATTTATATCATAATTTCACTTATTTTTTAGATTGTTTATATTGAAGGTTATGTTGAGGAAACATCAATGATATTAATTTATAAAATAACTTATCTATTAATCTCATATGTACTTTTATGTGTTTTAAAATAATTTTGTTTCATTTTCTACTTTTTGGTACTCAAGTACATGAAAATAATGTTTTTAATAAAAATAAACATTATATGAAATTTTTGTATAGAATCCTTTCTCTTCCATATGCACATCCTTAAAAATATTTTAAGTAATGTTATATTTAATGATCAAATTATTTAAAATTATTTTGAGTCTATATTTAAAATTATTATATAGGGATTAAAATTTATTCTTTGAAATGTATTCATGTATGGTTATTTATGATGTTTTTTAAAATGTGTGTGTGGAATCTATGTTTTAACATTTACCAAATGAATAGATTTTACCATGATCATAAAAACTATTTCATATTATTATTTCATTAAATGTTCCTATGTAATTTTTCAAAAAAGAAAAAAATCCCAATATTATTGATTAATTTATATAATATTATCCATATAAGAGTATATTTTCCCTCTTTTGAATGAATTATAGTAAATTATAAATTAATTAATTTTTCACCTATAGAAACATCACTTTTTATTTTCCTATACCCAAATAGGGCCACATTTCAATGATAACATCCCAATTCATTCTCTGGATGGTTTTTGATTTTCTTAAACTGATTATTGTGGAACCTATTTCCTTTTAATGGGAAATAAAGTTAATAAGTAATGCTGATTGATTTCATGAGTGTAATATTGAATGTGAATTTTTTTTAAAAAAATCCATTATTTAGTACATGGATAAATGTATGGATTTTTAAGGGTGTTTATATTATAATCATATTATTAGTGTGTCAGTTATGACCCTCTAATGCATTTAGTAAATTGAAAGAGTTAACTATTTTATGTTACTACTATGAGATGATATAGTTGACTATTGTATATTATTTCTAAATGATTACAAATTTTAAAAAATATGAATATATTTCATGAGATTTAGTATTTAACAATTATAGGTTACTCAAAAGATAATATTAGAATTTTACATTTTAAGATATTCAATAATAGATATTTTAAAATCCATGATACTAACATGATTTATTTATTCTTTCAATAAGATCCAAATTTTCAATTGAAAAAGGATTATTTTCAAAAGTCTCCTGATTTTTTAATGATTTATCCCTCTTATTTTTTAATGATTTATTCCGTATCTCATTTTTCATGTTCTTGGATATTTTGGTTATGAATTCACTTATTTTTTTCTTGCACACTTATTATATCTTCTCATATGATTATGCATATATTTTCCTCATAGAATATATTAAATGGTTACTATATTTGTTAATGGATATTAGTACTTTATACTCTTCATTATTGTGTTAATTTTTCCTTGGTTATAAAGAAATTTTTGATGTATGATATGTATAAAATGTATTCTTATGGGTGGTGACAAAAGAATAATTTAGAAGATGAAAATATGGGTATTTAGGGAAAATTTATAAAATTAAAATATGGGTATTTTCATGTAATAGTTTTTAATAATTATCTATAATAATAAATCTAATAATTAATTTGGTTTTTAGTGGTCCGATATTTTATTTTGATGTTATATGTTTTGGAATGAAAACATTTGGCCAAATTTATGGTATTAAAGACAGAAAAGTAAATATATTTTTTAGAAAAGAAATATTGCATGGTGGGATTAGGGATATTATAAGATGTATTATGTATATATGTTCCTCAATGTCACATGAAAAAATTCATATGATCAAATATATATGTTCAATGGATTATGATCTAAAGACTTTTTCTAATGCCATATGAAGAAAAGTTGTATAGTCGGAATTTCCATTTGAGTTTCTTCCTCATTGTCGGAATGATCTTTATAGTATTTTTAACCTATGTTATTATTACATTCATTGGAATACAATATCATATATTGACTAAATTTTGGGACTCATGATTCAATAATTAGTGTCATGTGGTCAAATATATTCCATATATTTAGGTTTGATTTTCTGATGTTAAAGAGAATAGTGGTCAAGAACACATGGTGTCATTTTTTATGAATGGAATCATTTTTGTATAACAATTTTCATGTATAAAAAATGAAATGAATCTACATAACATTCCCAACACAACCTTTTCGTTTATAGTGTTAATCAGTTTATTAACAACCATACTCTATCAGTGACTCAATGATATTCTCTTAGAGAAGATTCTATCAATTGGCCCCAATGTGAGACCACATGGACAAAATATATTAATACATTACCCATTTTAACATGTGTGGACTCACATAGTTTCTTTTCACTTTACATTATTATATATATTATAAATTATATTTAATTTATGCAGACCGCCACTACTGGTCATGCATCTTGGAAAGATCAGATTTCAAAAAATTAGGTCAAATTTTTAGAAACCTCCCTCAATTACATTTCTAACATATAATAGTGAAGACATATAAAATTTTATTTCAATTAAAACTCAACCTATATCATTATTTTTATCTCTCTATACACATGAAAAAAAATATTTATCTTTTTCATGAAAACTTCCACACATCAAAAACATTCAACACATATTGAGATATAATTATTAATCAAGGAAATTTTTATTTATTAATTTCAATAAAGACATTTAATCATAGAAATATTTTCATGAAAATTTTAATCTTCCCCTTTTTTTTAATTGTCAATAACCACTCGTAAATTTAAAGAATTATGTTTATATGAAATCCCTTCATTCCAAACCTATTACAAACAAAACAATGCTTTTTAGGGGGATAAACCCAACCTATTATTCAGAAAACATCTATTTACCCTTGTTATTTTCAATTTATCATGAATCAATTGAAGGATGGATTTTCACCAAATATTTATATGTTTATGATCCTTAGTTTAATAACTGTAATTCTTCATGAAATATAGTTCTGTAAAAAAAATGACTGACCAACATGTTGAATGATTTCAATTATTAATCATATATGTTATACCCCTATTAATTTTTCTCTTTAGGGTATGAAAAATAATATTTAACAATAATATTTATACCATAAAAAATATAAAAAAACCCATAAAATAGTTTTTTAAAATAGTGGTTCACTGCCCATATTTACATTTATATCTAATCAATTAACACTCCCCTATTATTAGAACACCTTATAAGAAAAATAAAAGTAGTAAGATGTGATCAAAATTACTAATACTAAAATCCTATAAGTGTCATCAAAATTCCAATATTTCTATAAAATAATAATTTTGTAATACATTCTCATTAATTCATCTCCTCAAAGGGATTTACTCTTTTTTTCATCACATTAGTTAATTTACATCAGGTAAATAGTACTCCATGAAATTTTAAAAACTCCATGATGTATGATAATACATTCAATGTTTGTAAGAACTATCATCCAGAAAATATAAAATAACTATAATTGAAAAAAAAAATTTATTTGGATTCCAACTCAAGTTCCTTCACCCAACTCATCACATATGTTAAAAAATTCAATCAAAAAATTAAATGTTTTTGTCATTATAAATTAATTTTGAATATTTCTTAGACTATCACTTGTATATAATTAAATAGAATGGTCTTTACCTTCTTTTTAAGAATTCATCATTGTTATAATAGAATTGATTGGATAAAAAATAAATTTTTTGTTAAATTACCTCAAGAATTTCCTCAAATATATAATTATATTCTAATGAAAACTATTGAGAAATTCACATATAATTATCAGCTATCTCAACTTACAAAGGTATTTCATCATATATTTATCATTGTAAATTTCATATATTGATACATTTAATGATTTATAATGTTTAGAAAAAACTATAAAGAATTATTTCAATAATATAAAAAATCAATAAAAATTTCTCCACCTTCTTCCTCTCTATTTTATCATCTAGTAATGACAAAATATACTCTTCCAAACATCACATTCAATTACATTCAACGATAGAAAATGAAATCAACATTAACATTTAAGTAGTATTACAGAACATCATGATTCTAATTATGAATATCAATGTTGAGAAGTCTTTATAAACTGGGGTTTTTCTTTTATCTATATACTTCATGAATTAATATTCATTATTAATTTTTTTACATTGGGAAATATGAAAATATTTACTGAATGAACTTATTTGTGTTTTTTTGTTCATTGTTTCATAAGATATTAATGTAATTTTATCTACATATTCTATATTCATCTTCTTTAAAAACACTTCAGGAGAGATATAAATAGTTAATTAATTTATGTAAATACATTTAGCCTTATTATGCCTCCCATAGAGATATTAAAAAACTAAAGGCTTATAATTTGTTAAAAAAATTCTTTAGAATCATCATATTTATATGGAATATTCTAATTTTCTTTGGAAAACGATTTTTCATGTTTTTCTTATAATGTGGTTTCCATCTCTAAATCAATTGATAAATTATTAAGAATTATTTAAAGAAAATGATAAATTTCTTGGATTCTCCACATAGTATCATTTTCCAAGTTCCTTTCATCCAATCAGTCAATTTAAGATTTTATTAAAATGATTTCAATTTATGCCACTCATATATTCCAATACACAAATCCATTAATTGTTTTCATGAATCCATGTTGTTCCCATTATATCTAGAATTGAGAAAACTATATATAATTTGATATATCACTCAATATAAATTTCTAGTAAAAATATTTGACATTACCTTCCTTTTAAATTTCATCAACATTTGTCTATTATATATGAAATAATTTTTATATACTTCTCTTCCCTTTATTTTGATGCCTATAGAATTGATAGATTTTATAGGAAATATAACACTCTACTCCCACAATTGAAGCAATGACAAAAAATGACACTAAATCCTGGGTTTTCTTTTTTAGCATTGATGTTTTATTGAAATTTTAGAACTACATGCTTTTTTATTTGATTTTCATAGGGATCTATATCTTATACAAACTTTTATAACCATCAAAGTTTTTTTTGGAAGAATTGTCATCACTTTTCATCATCCATTTTATATAGTTTTATCACTGAATAATAAGCATTCCAAAAAAATAGTTTATATGGTCAATAAATAATGATTTAAATATTGCATTTTTTGATGAGTTTGATGTACATTTTTATCCATTTGATCTGAGTTTGTTTTTCCATGAAATATTTATCCTTTTGGTATTATTTATATCAATATAAAATCCTATGAGGGTATATCTAATTTCAAAATATTTAGTAATCTTATCATGTTTAGATTTTAAAATTTTCAGTTTTATCCTTGGATCAAGACACTTCCTCTTGATGGAATAATTTTCATCATTAACTAATCTCAAAATCTCTTCATAATAATTTTTTCTGATGATGAATGTAATCATTATGTATCTTTCATGATTATTATGGAGATATTCTAGTATCATTAATTATTTTTTATTTTAAATATATTTGTGCACCATTTTAATTTATAAATGTTTTATATAATTCTATCAATTCATAGATAACTTCATAATGATCAGGTCATTCACCTCTTTCTTGTAGTCACATATTTGAATATTTTATTCAGTTAAGGAAATATTTTCATTATAAAACACAACTAATTACCATGATACTTGTACACAATTTTTAGAACATTTCACATTTAAAACATTCTACCTACTGAAACCTATGATTCTTCCATTTTTTAAATTCATGTGATTTTTCATATTGATGTTCATTATCAACAGTAATTATATATGTGACTATTTAAATTGGAATTGTATTTGTATACCATTCAATTATGAGCATAATTATTTGTATGAGTTGTAATATTTTTCCTCTTCATACTCTCTATAATGTGACATTTATTATTTTAAAGGATCACAACCAATATTTTTTGGAGATACGTAATTATCATATTGATAAACTTTTAAAAGTCATTCCACTCTATTTTTCCTCATTAATATTTTTCCCAACACAATTATATTTCTATTTTTGTTGTTCATTAATTATTTTTTTGAAACCACTCCTTAAACATTAATAGGGATAAAATCTGATTTCTCTAATAAAGGAACATAAAAATTTCCTCAAATACTAAATTCGTATATAGTATTATAAAAATAAATAATAAAATGAAAATACGATCCTGTTTGAGGAAACATTATTCTATGATACAACATATAGTACATGGTGGGGTAGAGAAACTAATAAGGGGGTAAGATTCCCCAAACCCCAATACCCAGATCATGTGCTAAAAACATATCCTTTACATATTATAATTTAAATCTAACTATAAAAACACTATTTTAACAATCCATAATTAGAAAATCAAAAATAAAATTGATTCACATACATACCCAAGATCATTTTAGGTTAGAACTATACAGAATTATAGAATATATTTTCCTAGAAACCCATATTTTATTCCTATATAATGGATATTTTTCACATTTTACTGATACTATCACATTCCATACCATGACTCCAAAAAATCCCATAAAACACTCCACTAGATTCACCATTCTACAGATATCTTATATAAAATCAATCTTCATAACATGGTTGAAATTGGAACA
The DNA here is from genome assembly GCA_963277665.1 of Viscum album. Taxonomy (NCBI): domain Eukaryota; kingdom Viridiplantae; phylum Streptophyta; class Magnoliopsida; order Santalales; family Viscaceae; genus Viscum; species Viscum album. The sequence goes on along the minus strand of OY728141.1, from coordinate 506,980,544 downwards.
TAAAAAGAGTAAATTCAATCCCATGGTAAGTGTAAAAAAGGGCACTGAAAACCATGGATCATAAGTGAGAATAATATGATTATTTGGGTATTATATCATAATTAAGCTATATAAATTTCATAACCAAATACATAATTGTAAAATAATTAATCATGACATAATGCATTAGCATAACATACGAAATGAGTAATAAGTGTGTAGAATCATCAATTATCAATCATGAACGATATGAGAATAACTTTAGCATAATATATAAGTTTATGCAATTATCATAAGTATAAGAAAATTATATCTTTACTCAAGGATAAATACCTATAATATCTCATCAATGTAGACATTTTCCCATAACAGGTTGGGTTCACATACCATTCCTTCAAACATAGTAGATACAATCCTATAGTTAGTATGGTTCACACCCATTACCTTCAATATTATCTTATTAGATATTAAGATATATCTAATTTATTATATGTATATTTAATTCTTGGACCATATATCCCAAAAATTTAAACTATACAAATATCTGCCTGGAGATCATAAAAAAATTCTTCATTAAATCATAGTTTAGTTTACCAATGAGAGAGAAATATGTTCAAATTTCTTTCAAAATATAACCATAATACATATAGATTAATATGGTGGATTTTATCACTATGTATTGTCCCTATTGAATTATAATAAACAATAATGGATTTTTAAGTAGATAAAAAACCCCCATGAAAATAAAATTTGTTACATAACATTTCAATATGCTATAAGATTTAAAAAATAACCTAATTAGTTGATAATAAAGATTAAATAATATTAATGATATATATTAAATTATAATTTAGTCGGTTATCATAAATATTAACATATAATAGATATATCTTATAAATGTTGAGATAAAAATAGAAGAAAAAAATTTAGTTTTTAAATTAATATTTTGGTTAATTATTATTAATGTAATTTTTTATATTCTTTCAAATAAAACTATTTTCAAGATAGGACAAGTATAAAATTTTAAAGAATTATTTTGAAAATAATTTATTATAACTAAATTTTGAATGTAAACTATAATTTTGTAAGTAAATAAATAGTGAAATATAAAAATATACACAAATGATGTGAAATCCAATTTTTAAACATTTTGAATGAAATTTTAATTTCATTTTATATTAAAATATTTTTTTTAGTGAAATGGAAAAATATATTAATTTATAAAACCATACCAACTTCAAATCGGAAACAAAATCATTAAAAATTACTATGATGGTAAAAAATTATATTCATATGAAAAATGTATGAATGGAGATTCATTTTAAACATTGGTAACAAAATTCAAGAATTAATTGTCTAAAAAATAATAAATATAATCATTTTAATGTTTGGAGTATGATATATATGATAACAAAAATTTAAATTGATAAATCAATATAAATATAGAAAAAAAAATTCTTGAAATTAGTCAAAGAATATGTATATAGAAGCGAAATGTTCCGACTAAAAGGTTAAATATGGTTTTATTTTCATATAATACATTTCATGATGGTTTTTAAGTAACAAAGGGAGTGAAAATAGAAAAAAAAATATTCCCTAAATGGAAGATATAAGAGAAACAATCCAAATAAAATAGAAATAGTATAATAATAACTTTTGGAATTGGTAAAATTTGAATAAAAAACTCTTAATAGATATAATGTAAAATGAATATTTCTTTATCATGAGGAAAATATAATAATTATATAATATATTCTATCGGTAGTGACTAAAAATATAAAATAAACATGGTGCTCAATATGAAATGTGTCTCATGAAATTGATATTGGGGAAACCAACACATATAAATATTGTAAAATTTGGTGTAAGAATAAATTCATTAAATGGTTATGTGAGAAAAATCTAATTAACATAAAAATTGTGTAAATTCATCATAATAATATTATATAAGTAAAAATATATTCTTGGAATAACATTGTTAATGAGTAAGTTATATAACATAAATAAAAGAAATTAATTTAAGAATCTCATTACCTCATGTCGTGAGTTTCTTAAAAGACTCTTTAAAATCAAATATAATAAATGTAATTTACTTAAAATTTATACTAGAACCATATTAATACTTATAATACTATATATAATTCCATTATAATTTAAAATTACAAATTTATTAACTTTTTTCATTAAAATCTATATATATCCTTATTAAGTGCCCTTTTTTCCTTGCATGTTTCAGTTCATTGGTTATATAACATGCACCATTACTGGGATAAAATAATATTACTAATGTCACATATACCAAATTTATTTATTATATTAAATTTTAAAACTTTACATTTATTTATGTGATGAAAAATGGAAGCCATTGATTCATGGAGGCTGTATTCCATACGTGCACATGATTGATGTTTTCAGTTTTCAATTGATAGAAATAAATGATGGAAAATAATAATTTAATTTTCATAAATAATAATTAATTTATAAATATAATATGTATATTCATTAAATCCATCTCTATATCAATCATTTTGAGGTAGTAATGAAAAATGATAAACATCACTTCATGGGCATTGTGGTCTGCATGTTCACATGATCGACACTTTAATTTTCTATTGGAGGGATGAGAAAAAGATAATGGCAGTTAAATAAACATAACATCATTTATGTATACTAATTATACTAATTCAATTATTTTTATTTGGTGATAAAATATTTTGAGGAAGTGGAAGAAAAATGAAAACATGAAGGAACATGGTTGGAATGATTTCCTCTTCCTTGGATATCCTCATTTCAATATCTCCTAAGCCTTATTAGGCTGGTAATTTGGTGTGATAGGAATATATAGTGTATTGGGAGGATAGTTTGAATGTTATTATTTGAAATATTAATAAATATAAGGTAATTAGAGTATATATAAGTACGTATAGGGGGTTCCCTTTTACACGTGATTGGAGTTTCACCTTTGTAAATACACATAACATAAAACTATTACATCATTATTTTCAAGGAAAGTGTAAATAAATAATATTAAATATAAATATAATGTGAGTGGATGTATTGATACACTTAAAAAATTAATTAATTATAAGATTCGTGAGATATTGGAATCCTCATCCCTTAGTTTAACCCACTTTAACCATTTTAACGTTTATCATAATGACTTAACATTTTACAATGGAAACTATTATTTTTATATAAAAAATAAAACATAAATTATAACATTATTTTTAAATGTTGATTCCAAATATGGAATATATTTTATCATTTATCTTAATATGTATTTCTTAAATTAATTGTAATATTCATGCCAGAAAATATGTAAAACAAAATTTTCTAAAAAATTATTTAAAGAGCATAAATTTAATTTATTCAATTGTCCTTTCCTAGTAAAAACCATTAAATGAATTTTAATTTATTGATTAAATTTATTAAAAACTAAATTACATGAAATAATTTTTTGAGTAGTACTTAAATTAAATTTTCAAGATAAAATACATTTTTTGAAATATGAATTGTTTTATGAAAAAACTTTCATTTTATGTTTAAATAAATTAATATTTACATCTAACCAATTTATAAATGATTTCTAAATGAAATAAAACTTATTTGATGAATAAAAAATAATTTTAAAATAGTTAAACAATCTAAATAATTTTAAATAACATTAAAATAAAATCATATTAAATAATGTTTAAAAACTAAATGTTTCCAATAGTTTAATATTTATTAGATTAATATTCCTTATCAAGAAATTACCATTTCATGGATTTAATTATTTTATAAATTATTTGTTAATTTTTTTTCAAAATATTATATCAAGTAAAAAATGTTTCGTATCTGTTTAATCCATTCCTATATCAAAATGATTCCATAAATGTGAGAATATTTCATGAAACTATATTTTCCAATATTCAAAAAATTCAAATTATTCATAATTTTTATGAAAATTTTCCCTAATATAATTTTAACCTGATGAATATAAAAATGTTGACAATATGAAAAAATTAGAATTCTTTAATTTTATTGGGTATATTATATTCAATAAATAGTTATAATGTATATTATTTTTGGGTAACTTATTATAGGATGCATTGTTACCGGGTAATTTTCAATTCAAAATGTTGGTATATGGTAAAATGTTATAGGGTACATTTATATAGAGAATATTTCTATGAAGAACATTTATATAGTATAAATATTCCTAGGGCCATTTTAATTGGGTAACTTTCAATTAGGTAGTTTTCTATAGACTCACTCACTATATTGTACATTTATATTAGGTAACCATGTATAGGGTATGTTTTATTGGGTATTTTAATATTAGGTATGTTTATATAAGGTTACATTTTATAGGGTGTGAAAAAAATTGAATGAGAATTATCCCAATTAGGTTTATCTAATATGGAAAAACTTTTTTAATTTATGTGTTCCTTATTTAAAAATATGTTTGAAAATATTTTTATTATCAATTATGACATACACAAATATCAAGTTGTTATGGGAGAATCAATGCAAAAAAAAATTATGATGTTTTTATTTCCATTTTATTATCCTATCATGAATTCTAACATCTCTGTCAGTTAGGAGAAAAGGATTTCATGATGTTCTCTTACATTCAACGTAGTTTACAATAAATTATTATAATAAATAGGATCACAATATGATTTAAATTTTTTGGCCATAATATGAGATACCAATAAATTATAGGGTTGTGTTGATTTGTGAGAACTAGTGTAATCACTATAATATGGGAGAGTAATTAAAATAGAAGAGGGAATGTTTTCTTCCACAATTTATTAATGAATTTTATTACTATATTGAAAATGTATCTAGAAATATAAGGATATAATAATTCCCAGGGTCTTTTAGTAAAAACTACCTCAACATAGCTCTTTAGCTTCATGATGATAAGATAGTGTTATTTGTACTAGTAATGTTTTTTTCAAGTGTTCTCCACAAACCAAAAACTAGTCATCAACCATAAAACAATGAAAAAATATACATGTAAGATGGTCTTGTAATCCACTCTGAATCACTATGATATTAAATTTAAATGGTGATCAATATTAATGAGTCTCGATGAAATGATTTGAAATAACCCACCATATCCAAATATTCTTATTAATTTGTCTCTTCTTCGTGAATGCTTGAAATGTATCTTGCATTATCAGACACTCCTATTTCATTTTCAATAGATTTTGTTTTCCTCTTGTTTTCACTATCTAAAAAATCCTTATATTATACCTATAACATTGAACTTCATAAAATTTATAGGATCATCAAATAGAATACATGATCCCTCTCTTTTTATTCAAATATTAGAAGGTATGATGTAATTATCAAGGCTATAAATTTTTTTTCTTTCTTCCACATCTTAAATTTATATTTACTGATTTAAAAATGTTTTACTTTGATTCATTTAAATCCTTTTCAATTCATAACCCACTATAATATAATCATATACATCACTATAAGCATAGTTTAAATATTATGTATTTTATATATAAAAGAATATTCATTAATAAACGTGAATACCCAGAGTTCTTGTATTGATATGTACTTATTTCATCTTTGCTTCATGTGATCATATCGTGTCTACAAAAAAATTTCATGAACTATGTATCATGTAAAATTTCAAGTCCCCTTTTCTTACTTGTATACCTATATCCCATCAGCTCTCACCACTATGATGTACATTAATTTCCTTTTCTCAATTAAAATAATCTAGTATGAAACACTTACCACTACAATGGGGTCTTCATAATTTTCTTCTTTCTGTTTAAGTAATAGAAACCCTTTTCGTGTGTTCTCTCAAGTGAAAAAATGCCCACTCATAATTCACTACATTGTGGTTATCTTATGTTTTCTATTTTTTGGGATATTTTTATAGAAACATTTATGTTCATTGATTTGGAACTCATTGTATACTCATTCTCTATACACTATGTCGATCTCCATGAACAAGTGTTAGACATTTCTTATGATATCTTCTCATGAAATGTATTAATGTCCTCTCAAAATATATTAATCAACAATTTAATCATCCAAGCACAAAAACTAGATCTTCACCGTGTTTCATGATGAAAACTCATCTTGATACATATATTTTTTATGTTTTCATTATTTTAGACACCTACCACATCATCCTATCCTATATTTTTTGAATTTATATGTTTTATGAATTCCTAATCTTATAATTCACATGAATCAAGCCATACGATCAAATAAATATGATCATTTTAATATGATCTTAAATTCTTATGATTAATTTGTAAAAATAATATTTATATACTTGATATATACACTCCTTCTTCTTCATTATTTCATGCATGATCTTTAGAAAAGTGGTAAAATAATATCTTATAACATCTAATGGAAAATTAAACACAATGTTAAAGACATTGGGTGTATAATGCTACACTCATCACTATTATGTGGTTAGTGCTCCCCATTATATAGATTGAAGTTCTTCAGTTTAAAGAAAATGTATTCCAATCACACATAATATCTTTTCCTTTTGTGTGACATCATTTATATATCACACACACCATGAATAATAAATGAACAATAGATGTAAACTTCATACAAAATTACCTTTTTTTCTTAAGGTTTTTGTAGAGAAGATTATTGTATATATATAAGTAGTTATTTGTAATAATAATTTTATTTAGCTAATCTAAAGAACACTAAAAAATATTATTTACGGATTTAGTTATTTTTTTGGAAAAAATGTTGAAATTATAGAGGTTTTTAAAAATATTTTATTATTATTATGTCATTTTAGTTGTTATTAAAATAAATTTGTAAGGTATATGTTTTATCATTGAAACTGGGAGTGTGGTTGTGGGGCATTTTAGATGGTTATATATTAGGGTTTTGTTATTTTCTATGATTTGGTTAATAAGTATAGTGGACCCAAATTTATGAAACCTTGGTTGAACCGAATGTATCATAGGATAAAATAGTGTTTTCATTGTATATGTTATCATAAAAAATAATATAGAAATTGATAAAATTGTTTCCTCTAATTTTCATATGAAATCACGATTTATTTCTAATGTTAACTCATTTACATTTTATTAAATGGTTTGAACTCGGGATAATAGATTAATCAATATGTGTAGAGGAAAATGTAGTGGTTGAATTAATGATAATCCTAATGGTAGGGGTGATAACTTACATAACTTCATGGAAATTTTCATTATGGTTATGAATTATTATGTTAAATATGTTTTCTCCTCGATGAACCAATTTTGGGGAAATATAGTGTTGATTATTTGACATGGAAATGACCAATATAATTTAGTAAATCCTTTGATTCACTAATTACCGAGTATTTGATCAATATGGTGGAAAATATGTTTTCCATTCTTCAGTGAACGAAGTATGAAATGTCTTTTGTCTATTTACCATTGGGAATGTGAAGTAGATTAATGACAGACTCTCATCAAGATCACGAGGTAAGAGAAATAAAAAAAATCAATTTAGTTTTATGGGTTTAAGAAAGGTATTTTTAATGAAATTTTCTAAAAATATTCACAAAAAGCATAGAGATAATTTCTTTATTGGAAACTAGTGGAGGGTGAATCCATTAGTTTCTATAAAAAAATATCATTAGATATTTAAGAAATACACCTATTCTTACTATAGACACCTGAGAAAATTTTATCATTTATTTTGTGGATCTAAACCATGTTGTTGAAAAGAATTATCCATAGGTTATGTTGGTTTATATATATAAATTGATCGATGTGAACTTATGGTGGAATTCTAAACTATGAAATGTTATTTTTCTCATGGATTTGGATGTAATAAAAGAAAAATATAGATTGAAAGAAAATTGAGTTATACATCACATGAAATAAAGAATATTTGATCATTAACAATCTAAAAATAAGGGAGAAATCACATAGGGATTTACTGGAATGATGCCAGGAACCATCTCAAGTGTGAAAGGGTTGTCTGTCATGTATATGTTTTTTAAAGATGGTGAATAGACCAATAAATATAAATAAGGATAAGAAGGTATTAACTATTTTTATCCACACATAAATGACTCAAATATTGGGATTTTTGACGTTATTGTAATCAATTCCATAATACAATGTTTAATGAAAATTAGGCATTAAAAACAATTAAAGAAAATGGAATACGTAGGAGCATATGAAATCAAAAATACTGAAGTGGTTTGTGAAAATTATGTTGTGTAATATACACTTATCATAAACTTATGAATAGAAAATGGTATCTTTTAATTAGGTTCTTCTAACCCCTTTATATTAAGAATGTTTTCTATGAATATCAAAAGTTAGATATCGATCATATCATTGAAACCCTATAATGATACCGATATGGAATCCCAAGTTTATAACTTCAATATAATAGTATTTCAATTAAAATTAATTCTTAAATAATTTCATCAAAGTTTCTTTAGTTAAATTTTATGTTATTTTGGGATTGGAAGGGATCTCAGTACATGGAATCCAAATTACTTAGGGTTTATGAATGTCAAAATTCCTATACCAAATAAACCCATGTTCATCTATCATTTCAATCAGGAATATGAACACCCTATTAAAATAAGCCACATCTTATGGGTTGTAATTATATTGAAAAAAAATTAATCACATTAATAAATTGAATCAAATAAAATGGATTTCACATTTTGAATATATAATTATAAATTAATTACTAATTTTTTTCTTAATTTCAGGAAAAAATCAAATTACCATGATATAATTTTTTTACCACTCTAAATGATAAAATAAGGAAATGATTTCAAATCATTTGGAAATGTAATAAAATAAAATAAAATAATGTTCATAGAATAATTGGATTATAGCTTTAACTAAATCCCATAATCTGATAATAATTATTTTTTATATTTGGATCCACCTCCCTTGATGTTGAGTATTCATTTTATATAAATTAATACGTTTTTTTAAAAATAGAACTCCTCCCGCCTATAAAATGACCAATCAACTACCCCTTAAAGTACACATTTAAAAATTAAATAACTCACATTTTTATTCAATATTTAGTTACCTCATAATACTATCTCGATTTGGAAATCATTTGGTCTCTCAATAGTTTCCATATTTTTTCCAAAGCATGATGGTTTCTAAGGAAGTACAATTTATTCTTTTCAAGTATTAACTTCTTATAAAATTTTTATCTTCTTCACCCACCATTCATTAGTTCGTGTTTAACTATATAATTTTATTTTAAGTAATATCATTATTTATCATGAAATATTATATTATAATAAAATTTCATCATAATCATACTCATAAATTGATTATAATACGTTCTTGTTTGGGTCAGTTTAACATCATACATAAACAACAAAATATTTTTTTTATCATGGATGGTTATAGAATATTAATTAATATTTTAAAATAATATTAGAAATTTTTTTTGGTTTTTAAATGCTAATATTATTATTTTACACATTATTAATATACCACTATTTATTCATTTTAATGTACTGAAACAAGTATGATATGGCTTTCATCCTAGATAAACATACCCCAAACTACAATGGAATGAACGTGGAAATATGAAATTCTTTATTTAACTCATAGTATAGTAACATATCTATTATAGAGTTGATTATCTAATGTATTGGTATTTTTTTAATCCATTATAGGAAAAGATAGACATGATGATTAAAACTGTTATCAACAATGATAAACATTAACAAAAAATAATTACTAAATATGTTATGAATGAATAGAAATCTTTGATATAAAATTAATAAATATGAATAATGTTATGAAATTTATTATTAATGAACGTATGGTTACTAAATAGGATTTTAGGTTACATTCAACCAATTGAGATTCTAATGTAATGATTTATTTATAATAATTTACTATTCATTATGTTAGAAACATTGTTCCCTTACTATTCAATTTTAGGTTTATTTTTTTTGTGAACATCATTAATTTATATGGTATTTAATATTTCTATTTAATAAAATTCACATATTCATATTAAAATATTATTCTTTTATTGTTTCATTGTTAAAAAATATATAATGTTGCTAAGGATAATTCTTACCCATTATAATGGATCTTTTTAATTCATGTCCATATTCGTTCTTGTAATTGTTTTTATAAAATAAAAATACATATTTTCACTTTTATTACTCTTATTTATATTTTTTACTTTCCAAAAATAAATTTTTTAACTCTTTAGTGTGGTCTTTTCATTAAAACATCCAATATAAAAAATTGAATCTATTTTTTGGATCAACCAATTTTTATCTACCACTCAACATTTATTCATGTAAACTTTATTTCATCTCAATGTTTTATTTTTAGAGAATAATTTAATTTGTTGTTTTATAATTTCCTCCTTTCACATTCTTGAATATTAAATTTTATAGTGAACTGCATGTTTTTATTTTAATGGAAATGTAAATTCATTTTGAAGAAACATTGGGTAGGGTTTGTTTTAGCGTAGCTGGGATAAATTTGTATGTACTTTATAAATTTAATATTTATAAAGTTTATTCTAGGCCTATATGCCATTTAATTTTTTTACTTTCAAATAATTTAAAAATAGAAATTATATGAAAATATGAATATTGAATTTGATTAAAAAGGATTTATGTAAACAATTTTTATTTATTTTCTTCCATTTTTACATAAAACTCTAAGTGTTATACTTATCATTGATTAGTATTCATGATAAATCTATAATTGATTTTATACTAATTTTTAGAGATTGAATTTTAGGTACTAACCAATATAATATTGATATCATGTTTTGTGACACATTTTTGAAATGATACGAAACCTCTATTAATTCCATCGGTTTTTTCGTGATATGTTGAATGATTGAATTAATATGGAATAAACACATAAGGCTTGTAATTATTAGGATATTGGTGGGTATTTTACAGCCCTATAATTCATTGGGGAACTAATTATTTATAATGAGATAATAATTCTACGCAAGGTTGTGATTGCAGTTAGCTATTCTTTCTACATTAGACATGTGAATGATTTTTGTTTTCTATGATGGAATTATTAGAGGTGGGTACGATTTCAGTATTCTGTGATAACATGTTTATGTGTAAATATAATTTTGGATATCCTTGGTCAGAATGTGATGAATTATTATTCTTATTTTTATTCCACAATTCTATTGTATACCACATGCTTATGTTATGTTCCATGACACATGATTATTGTCTTATGTTTATATTTTCTTATTTTATGGTATTTGATATTTTTTGGAGATTTTATACTCTTAAATCATGTCTTATAGAAAATACATTTCATTCCATGGTCCTTTTAACAATATATCTCTTTCATGATCAGGTTTTATCACATGCTTATGAGCTAATTACTTCCGTGACTCTGTAACGTATTTTCAATTTTTGTGAATTTTAACTCACTCCATGTTCTTCCCTTTTCCCCAAGAATATTATATATACTAATATAATTAGTATCAAGTATAATGAAGAAATTTTTTTTGGGTGATAATGGTATAATTATGTATAATAGAACTTTTATTTAGAGAATATCCAGATACACAAACCCCTATGGTTCTAAGAATTAGTTAACTTATAAGAAGAAATTTATAAGTTATATAAGTGTTATAAAATAAGTGTGTATTATCCTTGGTTAAACATAGTTAGTATCAAATAAAATGAATATGTTTAGTGATTTAGCAATAGATTTATATGTTTTGGTGCAGTAAGTCTGAATGTCCATGCCGGTTTCTATTTTTTATAGTGTTTGATGAGTTAAAATTTTAAGGAGATTATTATCATAAGATATTTTGAGGATAATATATTTCTTTAAGAATAACATATGTAATGTAGTTGGGGTATCTTTAAAAATAAAGGGGATTTAAAAGTTTATTATATTTCAATATTTAATTCAACGGCCTTCTAAATTTACCCGTGATATTTTCATAGATGAGGAGGGCAAGGAACATGATCATAAGAATATTTTTGTCCTGATATTCAAAATCACGTTACCCAATTAATGTAGACTAGGTATTTGTTGGAGGTATCATATGAAGAGGTTATTGGGTGTAAATTTAAATTTTATGGGTCATGTCATTAGGAATGTTATAATAATTCTATAAGAGTAATATTACTATACGAATGATCTCAGATATGAGATATCTAGGAAGCCAAGGTTCAAATAGGCAGGGATTCAGTGTCAATAATAATCTCCGTGATTCATTGGGGAAGGTTGTTATAGTAAATATACCATGAGTCAGAAAATAAAATTACTTTAATAAATAAATCAATCTCATGAATTAAAATTTTTATTTTATGGATACTAATTCATTATAGTTGTATAAATAATTTTATATGAAATTTTAGTTGAAAATGAAATGTTTTATATAACTAAATTTCATTCTACAAATTAAATGGTTCTATTGAATGTTAATTTTTTGAAATATTTGAATTAAAATTTTATAAAAGGGAGTTAAAATTTTAATTCACTATATTAATGTTTTCTAAATTATATTTTTAAAATGTTTGATTTTTTGGTGAGTAATGAGAAATACCGTTTTTATTGAAACTACCAATTAATTTAAATTATTTGAAATGTATCATTATATTTTATATTGGTATCATTGTTAAATTAGTTCCTTTTTACTAAAATTAATCCAATTAATTGTATAATAATAGAGATTATATGATAATTTTTGAATAAATTATTTTCAAGATTATTAAATCATTTTTTTAAAACATTTTTCATTGTTGTGTTCATAGTAATATAAAAATTTAATTTATTACACTTATAAAAAATAAATATTGAAAAATAGATTTTGTACATGGGATTAATATTTTAAAATTCTGTAATAATGTAATATTTAATTTTTTAATTATGAATATTATCCTTTATAAAACTGTATCACCTTGGGAAACTATAAATAGTTATCAGGGGGGTTAAACTAAGATATAAGGTATAAAATATCATTAAAACGTTGACATATAAGCCATGATTACTTTATTTCAATCTTAAAAAATCATCAACTATTAAATTTTCAATTTTATTGATGATTTTATTTTATAATGTAAAAAATATTTTTAAAAGGTTTATGTATGTAAAAGTGTGTCACTACTCTCACTTATAAATTGGAACCTCCCCTCCCCACATTGTCATATAATTTTATCCATTTATCTCGACCAATAACTACCTAAAAAACATCTAAAGAATACCTCCCCATATACTATATGTTCCTTTCTCAACAAAATATAGACCTAAAAAGGATCAAGGTGTAGAAAAGTGATGTTTTATAAGGAAGAGTTATAATTATTATATGACTGTTTCATGAGTATTTCTAATTATTCCTCCATAAAATATTATTTAACCCAGATGAAATAATAAAATCCATATATTCCATATTATTAAATGTTATTTTTATTATATTAAAACAAATTTTAATCCCCTTTTCCATCATATTGGAAATGAAATCATTGCTCGTGTGTATTTTTGGACTTCCAGCTCTATGAAGTGAGGTTCTTTGTTTTTCATCACTAGATCATAAAGATGATTAAAATATTATATTTAATAAATATACATGATATTTATGAAATTATTATTATTTATTATCGATAATATATTACTAAAACTTCTACCCAAAATCCATCTAAAAATGATAAATTCGCATGTACATGTGTTTGGACCATTACCTCCATGAAGTAATATGATTTATTTTCACAAACAATATTCATGGTTGGAAGTAAGGATAAAAATAATAAATAAATACGTGTTTTATAAAACATTTTAACTTCTATAAAATTATTATATTATCTAATATATCTCTCTACCACCTAGTATAATAATAATAAAATTCATTCATACATATGTATAAACCACCATCTCCAGGAAATAACATTTTAATGTGGAATTTTTACAAAATTGAAAATAGATGTTTTTTAACATATACAGATAATCCTCCATTTAAAATTTTCATAGATATTATTCATTACAATGTTTAATCTACAATATCATATATTTTTTGAAAGTATATATTATTCCATTTATTATAGGGTTTTTTATTATTAGTATTTTCCAAATAAAATTGACATTTATCTATATGATTTTGTGAAATTAAATTTTTTTTCTTATAGGGTCAATTGATATTTTAGATGGTTTTATGATTAAAATAGAAAATCATAATGTTTTACCTTATATGGTAACGAATTATTATAAATTATTATGGTTGATATTTATATGTATCATTCTGATATGTGATCCTAATATAGTGCAAATGATGAAAGAGGAAAATCAAATTAATTATAGTGGAACATATCTATAATATTGAAATTTAATGTAATACATCCTTTGAATTAAAATAAATCATCAATACCAATGATTTTTGAAGGATTAATAAATTATTTAGAGAAGCTATTTGATGTCCTAATATGTATATAACATCAAAATATAATTTTTTATTCATTATTTTTAAGATGAATCCAATTTTTTGTGGTCTTAAGTTAAAAATAATAATGAAAATAATGAGTTTTATTCCATGAAGGGGGTGGTCTGTAAGGATATTTTTCTCAAGAAATATTTTTCAAATATTCATTAAATTATAATATAAATAAAATTAATCAAGTTAAATAAAATGAATAAAACTTAGTGGTTTCCTATAAAGAACATTTTACCACAGTGTCTAAAGGTGTATTGAATTATTTTTTTGACCATGAGACTACAATGATTGATTTAACATATTTATAAATAAATCTATGAAGTTTGTTATCCTATTATGAATATAAATGTTATGAGAAGATTGTTCATTTTATTTAGAAAATTTCCATAGAGTTCACATAAGCTTTTGTACATCATGAAACCAAGGGAATGAAGTGATATTGGTTGTATAAAACTAGTAATTAGTAATCTAAATGTTCTATTGGTAACCCCCACTAATGCAAAAATTTTGAATTTTTGTTAAACAATGAATGACGTGATCATAAAAATATATCTATTGTGTTAAGCTCATCCAATTTTCGAGGAATTTTAAGGAAAAATGATACAATTGTTAAATTAATTATAAATTTGATATTCAAGATAAAAATAAGATGATTTAATTGAAATGATATGGAGAAATATTCTAACACTTGTCTAATATATTTTACTCAAGGTGGTAATAATTAAGATACAAAACAAAGTGGTTATGAAAAAAAAGTATACAACATTGATGGAGTCAGGACCCTCAAATAATGTGGTGAAATGTATATTACTTGTTCATTCAGATTACAACAATTTATTTTTCTCATTCTGGATCTTCCTGTTCTTTTATATCACTCAATATTTCATATAAAATGGAGATGAAATCATCAGAAATAAAGACATAGATTTTGTTAAAAACTCATTGGGGGTAGTATAAAGGCAATGAGAATTTATAGGAATATTCATGTTATCATATTTGTAATTTTTTTCCTATATACCTTATTTTTTTCCATTATAAAGTTAGATATTATTCTTAATTTGAATTGGAATTAAATATTTTATTCTATGATAGATTACATATTTAATGTGGTAATTTTTTAGAATATTTTATTATTTTATTAATAATGAATTCATACCTTTGATAATATATTATTACAATAAATCGATAAAATATGAAAGTAAAATTTTTCCTGGTCATTAAACATAGAAGAAAATAACTATTTAAATTTGTTTTATGGCTGTTGAAATTGAATATCTATATTTATTTCCTAATTAGTTTAATTTTTATATTCTTAATAAAAATGTTGGATTTACTATTGAATTTGTTGTTGGTGCTAATACAATCTCAAAACACCCATATACAAAGGGTTTAGTAGAACTTCCTAAGTTGAATATGTGGTTTGAAGTGTTTTTTAATAATGGTTTCAAACTCCCTATAACATCACATTTGGGTGACATTTATTTTATTAAAAATATGTATGGGTCAATGATAATTTTCAATTATAAAAAAAGAACTCTATAATATAATATATAAGAACAATTTTACACTACCTAATATCGATGAATTATTTTACCAACTCTAGTTGATCGTCATTTTTTGAAGATAGATCTATGTTCTAGGTATAACCATCCAATGGTGAAGGATGAATTCATTTTAATGATGATGATTTTTACTAGGTATTATCATAATGAGTTTTTTTCAGGTATTTTATGTTAAAAATTAAAAATTCATATTTATGGATATTATGAATAGATTGCTCCATGAATATTTGGAGAAAATATAGACGGTTTTCATTAATGAAATTAAGTTTTATTCAATAAGTTTTAAAGAACATTAAAACACCTATAGAATGTTTTTCATACATTAAAAAATAAATTTTATGGAAAATTTATTAATTGTTAATTTTTCATACAATATAATTCATTCTGTATAAATATTATTTATAAATATGGAATAAATGTTGATCATTATAATGTAATGTGGTATAATAGTTAATGAGACCAAAAGATGTTACTAATATTCAATGTTTTCATAGATTATTGGGTTAATACAAATATTTTATTGAAGAATTTTTTTTAGTTATCCATCCAACTATTTATGATAACCCAATGTCACTATTAGAAATTCAATCTATTCTAAAGGACATATAACAATGGTTTTTTAGAAAAATTATTAAAGGTATACCATAGGAACACTATACCAATGTTTCAAAAAAACCATTTTTTGTCTCAAAAATTTGGATAGGAATAAAAATAGTTCAAAAAAACTATTTATATACACCAATTGTAATTTTTTATAGGACCATTTTTATATGTTTAAATTTTTTTTATAAATATATTTTTTGAAATAATAATATGTATGGTAAAATTAAAGTTAATTTTTAATGTGGAAATATATATTTATCTATTTATGTTCTCTTGAAACATTGTAGAAGAGTGGTTAATCCATTGAATCATAAGTGGGAGGTTTTTTGATCAAAACACAGAAACCTATTTTTTATATAACTTATACCAATTGTTTTTGAGTCATTAGTATGCACCACATGTATAAATAGTTTTTTCAAAACCATTACTATTTGTCTACACAATAAATAAATCACTCAACGACCACTAAAAGCATTGGTATATGTTATAACAACAACTTGATGGGCTATAAAACGGTTCCAAACCATTGGTATAGAATTTTTTACTATTATGGGTGGAGATAAATTCATTTGGAAACAATAATGTGATTATTATTTTCCTAAATTTAAATAATTAACATTTAATTATTTAGTGTAATCCTTTCCTATAAAAAATGGTGAGTTTTTTTATAGTTCTGATTATTTAAAGAGACATGGATATATCTTTATGTAAGATGACCATGTAATTTCAACTGAATTATGTTAGTTAAAATTTCCAGATAAGAAATTCCATACAAATGATCTTGATCATTTAGTAGTTTTTTTCTTTAAAAACATATAGGAACCTTTTATACGTGGTAATATGTGATATAAATCTATATATATATATATTAATGTATTTATTTTATCAAAAGAGTAAAACATTTGAAATATAAGATATTTGGAACTGATAAAGCATTGTGATTTCATAATCCACTATCATCTTAGTTAAAAAAATTGGGAAGGTTGTTCCTTGAGTCAAAAAGATTTTGTATCATTAATATTTTTATATTTGGAGCACGACCATATTATTAAAGATTTAATGAGTATTTTCCTAGAAATTGTGCATATAAGATCATCGTTTCTTTTGGATCAAGTTGAAATTTATTCATCATTATTAATGAGAATTCAACATGTTTGGAGAGAATAATGGGATTTCAAAAAAATGTAATTATTAGTAAAAAAGGAAATCTTCCAAAGATTATTATTGATAAATAAGGTGTTATCAAATTACGTATGAGCTAATGAGTGTTAGGGGATCCGTATTCGCAGAATGTATTGTTTAGTGAAGCTCATGAATCGTAATTTTTTGTTCATATTGGAAGTACTAATATGTACAGAGATCATCATAAATATTATTGGTAAGGTGGAATAACAAAATATTTTGATAATTGTATCCTTAAATATTTGAAATGTCAACAGGTAAAAGCTCATTGAAAACTACAAAATGAGTTTCTTCAGCCTTTTATTTTTTCATTAATGGAAATAAGAGAATATATCTATTAATTTCATGTTGGTATTTCTAAATAATTATCAAGAAAATAATTGAAAATGATATATTATTAATCAGTTGAAAAATTTTTATATTTTATTCCAAATTGAAGCACTATATATTTGGAACAACTAGATTAAATATATTGTAAATAGATAATAATACTATATTTATTACCTATCTCTATTTTATATAAATATAACCACATATTGACCTCATATTTTTGGGAAAGACATCATAAGACATTGCGTACTGAATTAAATTTTAATATATCTTTTTAGCCATAATATACTGAATTATCGGAGTAAATATTTCATATTTTATACATTATTCTTGAGTTTTTCTATTTATTTTGACAAGGAATATGGTATAAATAACTTATACTTGTGAAATGTTCTTAAAATAAATTATTCCATTCTAATGTACTTATGTAACCTTTAGATGATTTATAATCAATGAAGCTTTGAACCGCATCATGTGGTGTTGAATTTTTTAAAAGAAGTAGTTGGGACAAGACTTGGTAGAAGAGATGAATGAGAAGGTAAATATTATTGAAAACCATATTTGGGTAGATCATAATATTTATAAATGTTAAAGAGAAAAAAATGAAATATCACACATTTGAGGGAGGAAATCATGGTATCCAAATGTATCACCATGGAAAAGTGTATTAACATTTGTTAAAAAATAAAATTTGATACAATGATTCATTTCCCATTATGAAATTATGGATGAAATTGGATTAGATGCATAAATGGTGGCCTTACATCTAGTTTTATATGTGTTAAATGATATTATTCATGTAACATTTCCAATTATTTTTGTAAATGATGAATCACATATTTTGATCCATAAAGCTGTAAAATCATAGAAGAATATCTATTCTAAATAGTATCTTGTTCATATTTTACATAAAATAGAGTTGGTACTATGAAATATGGTTATTCATCAGGTTAATATTTTTAAAAATAATTATATGATTTGAGAAGTAAAATTGGAATTGTAAAATTTTCTATGGGAAAAATACCCTCACTTGTTGATGCAATGACAAAAACTGAGAGGATACCATTTCATAAAGTGGGGAAAATTTGTCAACCCCAGTAATCATAGAAATAAATATATCTTATGTTAGAAAGGTAATCAATTTAATGATATATATTCATCATATTTTTGTAAATAATTTTAAATGAATTTTCAATTTAAGTATTTATAGTTATATCTAACTAATTTTTTTCCTTGTGTTGCATGGTTTAATTTAAAAGATAGTTTTTTTTGTAGAAATTCAAAATTATTTAAATTACTTTTTTTTCAATCCATAATATTGGATTTATAATTGCGTGAATTTTTCTATTTTATCTAAAAAAGATGGAATTTTGGGTGAATAGGTAAAATTAAGGTTTTTAATCAACCATTCATTATTTTCATTTAGTAAAAGATAACAATAATAAATTTTTTATTTTCTTTTATATTTTAAATTAGGTACCTCTAAAAACATACTTTAATTAATTCTATAATTATTATAATTTTAAATTTTTGGTATATAATAATATTATGGTTAAAATGGAATTTTTTTAAAAAAATGTTATTTTATGTTTAAATATTAATATTGATTATTTGGATTATATAAATTTTATCTTGAATTTTTTTTCATATTTTAAATTATGAGGTTCAAGTTTGGAAATAAATTCCATCAATTTTTATTATGAAAAACAATATTGGTAAAACATTATCGCCCCGATAAATGTAAAATGGGTTTAATGGGGTTAAAAAAAAGAGATACGGTATAAAATATATTTTAAACACATATAAATATAATTGTTTGAGTATATTTAGTCTCTACCTTTTTTTCTCATCAAAATAATTCTCTATATGGAAATATTCGAATTAAAAATCCATATTAGATATTTAAAAGTTTTATATATTTTCTAGTGTACGACTCCCCTCACATCTAAATTACCACGTTCCATCCTCACTACTTAACCAATGTTGAGACATTTATATGGACCAATACTTTCCCAAGAACCATAATAATATTTATATTAATGGTCTAGTGTAACACAATAAGATTTCATAATACACTATCTCTTTAATGTAATTCAATAGCATACACCACACACAACACCAAGTTCGAGTGCACCAAGACTTACCAAACTAGACATTCAAAAAGAAGTTATGAATAATATTAAATTAATTTTCAATTTTATATATTCCATATAATTTTAACATTAATATTATGTTTTTAGACATAATATAAAAAAATTCATTTTTTAGATAAAAGATGCATTTTTTAAAAAATGTTATTTTCCACCTTTTAATGGAGAATCCTTTTTAAATATTTTATTTTACAATTTTATATATTGTATTTAGTGAAATTATAATCTTATTTAGAATCGGGACAAAAAAATTTAGTTTCGATAAATTTCTAGTACATTCCAGATAACTTTCATATTTTGATGAGTAGTGAAAAAGTACAAAATTTTAATAGAAAACCAATTTTCTAATAAAAATAATTTATTGTGTTAAATTATAAATTTGAGTGGTTTTAAATTATAATAAGTTTATAATTTTACCATTTAATCCAATTTTGGTAATTGGAAGTAATTTTACTTTTTAATTAGACATAAACACATGTCAATCTTTTGACAGTTTTTATTTCTTAAAACCCCACTTTCTGGTTATGACAACAGAAATTAATTATATATTAACTAATGAAACAAATATGTTTTAAATTTGGTAAAATTGAAATCATTTTTATCTTTGAAATATTAAACTTATCTTTGGTTGAATTCATTGTTTGTTTCTAAAAACATTCAATTTTTGATGAATTGTGAAAACATTGCGAGGTAGATAAAAAATTAATTTTTAATTTTAATATTTATTTTAATTTAAATTTTAGCATAAAGTAGAAATAAATAAATAATAAAAATATTAGTCCAATATAATTCATTGGTGTCATTTTTTAATATGATTAGACATATAAGATTTTATTGAACTTTTTTAACATCTTTTACCCATCTTATAGGCACATTGGCCAATTTTCATAAAACATAACTTTACTGATATTGTGAATTGAATTTAAAATATCCTAAAGACACAGTTGACATCAATAAGTAAAATTTGGTTCAATATGATGAAAATAGTTTTTGGAGAATAGTAACTTTTGAATTTTAATTACCACGGTTAAAGGTAAACAGGCTAATAAAAGGTAAAAATGATATTATAATTATCCTAACACATGTCCTAATTCATATAAGATTATTTAGACCAAAATAAAATTTCATAAAAAAATATGATCATTTTTGTTCCACATGGATTAGATTAAGACATTTATTATATTTATTTTTAAAATTAATTAAAACTGTTAAATTCAAATTTTAATAACTAAATAATTATTAATATAGGGTTATACATAAGATAAATTCGACTATAATTATTAATTATAAAGATAAAAATAGTTCCTACATCATTGTATTTTATTTAATGTTTTCAGACATTAGATAATTAAATTTATTTATCACACAATAAGGACTCAATAATTACATTATTAACGAAAGATTAAAATAATTGATATTTTAAATATTACAATAAATGTAAATTGAGACTTTTATTTATTAATATAAATTTTTCCGTTAATGTGACATGTTAGGATTGATTCAGTGTTTTTTTTGTATTAATCAGGATGTTATGCATTCCCAAAAACCAAATACTAAATAGTGTCAAAATTGAATAAAATGGGTTTTTAAAACAAATACGATTTTATTAAATTATATAAAAGTTTTAAGAATATATGATTCATCCAATGGATTTATATAATCATATATATGTTACTAATGATCATCTATATGTTCTATTATAATTTTTTAGTAAGTTTATAAACCATGTATTATAACAATAAAAGAAGACATGGTAAAAGTTAAACAATTTAACTAAGGGATAAACCTAAAAGATAAGGTTAATATGGTGACCTAAACATTTCTAAAACCTATTGGATGAAGGTGTTTTGAGCCATAACCACATTATATTCGATATAAATTAATTTCTAGCTACTAAAAACCAAAAATAATATTATAATATAATAATATTTCAAACATTTCCTAAAGTGCCCCTCACCTATCTTATAAAATGCTACTTCTCCTTCAGTTAACATTACATCTCCAAATCCATTTGGCTCAGCCAATCCCTGCTCAAATAAACTCCAAACTACCCTAATGTTATTCAATATTCCTTATATTGATCACAAATACACACTATGGAGACCTTTTGTTCAAATAAAAAGGAACCACCCAAAGAAGAGGTAATTATATCACCGCCTCTTCTAATTTTTTTCATCTTCCACTTCCTCTTTCTTTGTAATTACCATACTAAATTATTAAATCCTATACCTCATACATAATTAGATGTTATTATAATGATGTTAAAACCATATTCATTATTCCATCCAACCTATTAATGACAAAGTCACCATATGTGCGTAGGTACGAATTACCGTCACCACATCCTAGTGTAGTTTGTTATTCAACACTACATTATTTGGATGGGTATAATAATGAGTATAATTAATTTAAATAATGAATATAAAATTGAAATTATTCTATATATATATAATATAACATCAAATTAAACTCATTTTGACCATCGATAGAATGATATTGTCACTCGTGCGTACGTACTTCTTACCGTCTCCACGATGCGCTGAGATTCATCTTCAACGATCACCATTCTTGAATTTCTATAAATATATATATATATATATATTGATTAAGTATGACACATATTAAACAATATTGAAACTGGAATAACATATTTTTATGTAGATAAATATATGTCATTTAATTACTTCCATACAATATAATAAGAAAATAGAAACAATGTTTATGCGTACGTACAGACTACCGTCTCCATGAACAGTGTTTCCATTTCATTTATCTACCTATTATAAATATTTCTATTATGAATATATAGAATATATAAATCATGTTTAATATTCTAGAAGTTTTTAAATCATGATCTATGTTATATGATCAAGAATATCAAGTTAAAACACATACGATAAAGAAAGCGATTATTACACAATATGTTACATTAACATAAAAATTATTATTAAATGGGTAGTATAAAGTCATAAATGAATAAATTATTATTTCATAAAAAATAATATGGTTCTTTAGTAATTTATTAAAATACAATGGTCATTTAACAGGAGGATAAACTTACCCTCAACCAAAGGAAAGTACAAGGTAATGGTTAATTTTTCAATCTCATTATTATCCGAGATTGATTATGCGTAAGCTTTTACTGGGAAATTTTTATTATCCTTGTCTATGTTTTATGAAAGAGTTTTCAAAAGGATTATTTAATGGGAATATTTGACTAATATATCATTTTAAATGGTTTAAATATTTATTCTTCTAAAGCATTATCATCAATTTCTATGCGTTCAAAATGGTTTTAAGGATTTATTTATATAAACATGAATGTCATAAAATGTTAGTTCCATAAAAAAGACTCAAAGTGTTATGGGAAACCTTGATTCAAAAAATTCTTTTAAATGTCTTCTTTTTTAAATTTTGTGACTTTTAAATGATTTCATGAAAAATTGACATTTCTCTTAAAGAGTTTTACTGATCATTTTCAACAATGTCAACATCCATTAATAGATATTATTCATTATTGAAGTTTATTTATTATAATAAAATTTTCTATATTGTACTGAATGAGTTATGATATGTTTGACTATGTATGTGCTATTTTTATACCTCTCATGGTTTATAGTAAAATTATTGACATTTCGTAGGTTAGTTTTAATACAAATGTTTATTTTATGTTTTACCTTTTACATATGAGGTATGCATTGGACTTAGTTAGTGATGGGAGGAGCCCGCTATAGACCATTGATGTATATGTAGGTATCAAGAGATAAATTAGTGTCTTGGTACAAGGACTTGACAAAATTATTATTTGTAGTCTATGCATAAGGCCTTTACTATGTGTCTATGATGTCCATCATTATGCATTCTATCATTATGAAACTATTTATTACATGTAATTATTGGACTTGTAGAATATTCATATGCATGTTTGTGTGGTAATGTTTGATTTATTTTTTTCATATTATGTTCATGTTAATGTTTAAAAAGGTTGTTTTTTTCTTACACATATATCATTAAATGTTTATATATTCCACTATATTATTTACCCTTACTTAGCATCTGATCTCACCCATTTCTTCTGTTTTTTTCCCAGGATTCCAAGAAGTGTATTATGATTGATATTCAAGGTCATGTTAGCAGAATAATGGAATTATAAAAGGATAGTTTATGTTGTGGTTTATGTTTCAATGTATATTGTAACGTTCATGTGTGTAATCTATATTCAATGACTGCTAAACTAATCGGTCCTCTGGGACCTCATTCTTTGTAATCATGTCAATGAATTAAAATAGTGTACTATCTCTATGATTCTAGGGTCGGGGCATTACAGATGGTATCAGAGTATGTTTAACAATATCCATGGAAATAGATTTAGATAAAATCTGATTAGGAACCATTTACCTAATATATAATTTGAGGATTAGTATAAAATAACATCCAAAATTTATGTTAATGTAGAGATTATATGGGTTTTCCAGGCAATAAATCATTGTATGTATACTACAAGTGGACGTGGTTCTATAACAGATGTAAATAGAAGTGAAAACTCCCACAAGGAGTTTTAGGCTTCACTCGTGGTATCCTGGTACACGAAAACAGGTCTTACTACACACCTAGTTTGACACTGTCATGGGATATTCTTATGATAATTCACATTTTCTTTACAAACCATTATGAAGGATTTATAACTAAATATATCGCCAAAGAAACCATATTTATGTTTATTATAATATATTTGTGAAAATATTCAATAAATGTTGATAATTTTTGTGTTTTTGGATTATAAATTAGGATATGATCTAACCTAGTGTGCGTCGTCATTTAGAAATGGCGCCCAGTAGATGGAATTAAAACTCTAGCAATACGCATGTTTTGAAGAGTAAGAAGGATCATATCATTCAATGTCTTACTCCAACATTTATAAGATAAATATTCTCCCATGAATTCTCATCATATGAAGAAATAATATCATATTTTAATAAGACAAGTAAGGAATTATATGAGTCATATGGCATTGATGGGAAACAAGAAAAGAAGAGGATGGTAGAGAAAAAGATGGACAAAGAAAAGAAGGTAAAGATGATTTTCTCACATGTGATAACTATAGAAATAATTAACTTGGGAAATTATTGAATGGAATGGGAGTTTTTTATAATTTTAGTACGTGATTACAAGGGCAATAAAAAGGTTTCAACTGTACAATGGTTCATCTTATTGGAGTTGAGACACTACACATATCATTGTCTCAATCATCAGATTATACCCAAAATGATGCTATTGGATAACAATAAATTTATTATACTACTGTAGATGAAGATGAACAATTATTGTTGCAACATTTTTATTTATGAATTGTTAATTTAAGTATTTTTTTAATGATGTAAAAGATATAAGAATTATAGAGTATATAAGGATTGTAATGCAGTACTATTTCGTTAATGATTTGAGATTGTGTGGTACCATGAAACGTGATTCAATAGCTAGATAAATTTATCGGAAAATATTTGGTATAGATAAATATAATCCTTAAAATAGTCATGATTCATAGGTAATTATTTAGGAATAAGAGATAATTTAGTTGGAAAAAGTATATTGGATATTTTTGACTACCTTAAAACTAAATAATTATTTGTTAATTCCATCATTGTTGGAGATTACAGAATTTATGGATTTTTGGAGCATATCCATTGTTATATCTTTTACATAATGAATAAAGAAGAATGAAAATATATAATATGGTTTTCCAGTAATTCATTTTATTACCATGTGTTAAGAGAATACATGATTAATGTATTCACATGTATGTTATGTCTCCTTCCTTATAAATTTACTATTGTGAGTTTGGACCGAAGTATTTTGGATAAGCGTACAGCATAGAATCGATTAAGTTGAAATTTGTATACTATTGATTATGGTTATAACACTTCTTAAGATTATTTTTCTATTTTTATAATATGGACAACCTGGAGGTCGGCTGACAATCTGTCACATCTGGAAAGGTCGTGAGACTTGAGCCCACAAATAATGGGCAAAAAGGGTGCATCACCTACCACTGTCCTATGTGATGTTCTAGTTTGTATAATTTATCTTTTTTTAAATAATATGAAAGATGAATTATAAATAAATTTTTTAAACCCTTTATGATTAGGTTAAATAGAATATTTTTGAGTTCTATTATCTTATTAGAGTGAAAGATGAGTTTGTGGTAGAATGTTTTTAATGGATGGAACTCTACGTCTCAAAAATTATTTATTTTCTTATTCTCTCAAGAAATTAAATCTTATAAATTAGGGAAAATAACCAAAAACATAAAATATGTAATCCTACTACCTTATGGTTTGTTGACCCAAGGATATTTTAAATCATCATAGATTAATGGTTTTGAGGCCCTGAATATTCGATTTATTGTTCACTAGTTTGCGATTGATGACCTTAATCACTCCCTATAAAAATTTATCTTCTTCCTTGAACTATTTGTCTATAATTTCCACCAATGTTATCTGATTCGAAACACTAATTTGGTGTTGAATTTTTCATTTCCATTTCCCTATTATTAAGACTAAATTTCATTAACCCTATTTACGATGTGGGTTTTCCAAAAAGGTATTTTATATTTTCAACCATTTATTTTTGAAGAACAATTTATATTTGTGAGGATACAATTTATTGATCTATGGGAGAATGTAAGAACAATAGATTTCATAGTACATTATTTCATTAATGTAATTCAATTTCTTGCACCACAAACAACACTGAGATCAAGCACACTACTACATTCAAAACTAGATGTTGAATAAGTTTTTTTGAATTGTATTAAATGAATTTTATATTTAATATACTCTATATAATTTGAACATTATTATTATGTGATTTTTAGTCATAAAAAAAGAAAAAATTCAATTTTTTAGATAAAAGAAGTATTTTTTAAAAATTGATGTTTTTTTCATTTTAATGGAGAACCATTTTTAAATCCAATATTTTAAGATTTAATATATTAAATTTAATTAATTTTAATTCATAGTTATAATCGGGATATTAAAATATCATTTGGATACATTTTTGTAATTTTTCTGATAACTTTCATACTCTGATTAATTGTGAAAAAATAGTAAATTTGAGTTGAAAATATTTTTTATTAAAATAATCTATACAATTAAAATATATATTTGAGGGGTTTTAATTTATAATTAGATTATATTTTTACCATTAAATATAATTTTGTTCATTGAAAGTAATTTCACGTTTTAATTAGACATAATCACATGTCAATCTTTTGAAAGTTTTTACTTCATAAAAAACCACTTTCCGGTTATGACATTAGAAAATTAATATTATATTAATTATTGAAAATTAAATATTTTGAATTTGGTAAAATTGAAGTCATTTTATAATTTTTAATATCAAAATTATCTTTGGGTGAATGTTTGGTAATTGTATGAAAATAATCAATTTTCGATTAATTGTTAATATCATTACGTTTTATATAAAAAATGACTTTTTCATTTAAATAATTATTTTAAATAAAAATTTAACATAAAGTAAAAATAGACACATAATGTTTATATTTTTACAATTCAATTATTTGGAGTCATTTTATAATAAGATTAGACACATAATATTTTATTAATCATTTTTAACGTCTTTTACCCACCCTCTAGCCAAATTTACAAATTTGCATAAAACGTATCATTATAGCTCTTTTGAATTCAATTTCAAAAAAAAGAGAGAAATGATTGAAATATTTAAGTAAAAAGTGGTTCAATGAGATTAAAATAGTTTTTGGTGAATAATAGCTTTTGAATTTTATTTACAACGGTTAAAAGTAAATATGGTAATTATAGTTAAAAATGATAATATAATTACCCTAACACATGTCCTAATTAAATTTTAAAAACATATTTCGTCCAAAATAAATATTAGGACGAAATTATTGACCTTTTTAATCCACTTGTACTATAATATGACATTCATTATATTTTATTTAAAGAAGAGTTAAAAGTGTTAAATTAAAATTCTAATAATTAAAACAGTTTTAATATAGAGATATACATAAGATAAATTCGACTATTAATATTAATTAGAAATATATTAAAATTTAATAAATCATTTTATTTTATTTATAATTTTTTTAAATTATATAATTAAATTTATTTATGGCACAATGATGAGGCAAAAATTACATTATTAATGAAATATAAAAATTATTGATATTATAAATATTAAAATAAATGTAAATTTTGAAATCAGATACATTCAACGAATTTTTAGGTTAATATTACATTTAGTGGTTTATTAAATGAAATTTTATCTATGTATTCATTTTTTATGACTTCAAATAAAAAAAACAAATACAAAATAGTGTCAAAACTGACATAAATGATTTTTTAAAACAAAAAATATTTAATTAAATTATTTAACAGTCCAAAAAATATTAGGTTCATCCAAAGGACTCATATAATGATATAAATTTCACTGATAAAACTCTTTAGGTTCTCATGGAATTTTATTGTATTTTTATTAACCATGTATTATAATAATACAACAAGACATGGAAAAAGTTAATCTTTTTAACTAAGGGTTAATTTTAAAAGATAAGGATAACATGGTAACCTAAAATTGTCTAAATCTTATTGTATAAGAGGATTTAGACCCATCCCCACATTAACCTCTAAAAAAATAAATTTCTATCTATTGGAAATCGAAAATGATTTTATAATAAATTAATATTTCAAGCTTTTCCTAAAGTTCCCCCACCTCTCTAATAAAAGGGTACTTCCACTTCGATGATCTTTATACCTCCAAATCCATTTGTCTTGGCCAAAACCTAAAAAAATAAACCCCCAACTACGCTAAAATTATCCTAGATGCATTATGTTGATCATAAATCCATCCAATGGATCACTTTTGTTCAAATAAAAAGGAAGCACCCTAAAAGTAGGTAATTATTTCATTACCTAATTAAAAGTTATTTTCTTCTTCCATTTCTTCTTTCTCCGTTATTTCAATAATGAAATAATAACTCAAGTAACATACACATACTTATATGTTATTATAAATATGTTAAAAATATATTCATTATTTTATCCATCCTACGAATGACAAAGTCACCATATGTGAGTGTGTGCGGCTTATCGTCTCCACGCCGTGGTGTAGTTTGTTATTCCATAGTACATTATTTGGATGGGTAAAATAACTGGTATAATTTATTTAAATAATGAATATAACATGATAATTATTCTCGAAATATTTTATACCATCCAATTAAACAACATTTTACCATCGATAGACTAATATTGGCACTCATGTGTACGTACGGCTTACCGTCTCCACGACTCGATGAGATTCATCTTCAACGATCACCATTAAAGAATTTTTATAAATATATAAAAATATTGATTATGTATGGGATATAATAAATAATATTTCTACTAGAATAATATATATTTATGTAGATAAATATATTTTGTTTACTTCCATACTATACGATAAGAAAACAAAAACAACGTTCATGAGTACGTAGAGACTACTGTCTCCAGGAACATTATTTCCATTTCATATATCATTCTATTATAAATATATATATTATTAATTTATAAGATATAAAAATAATTTTTAATATTCTGCTAGTATTTAAATCTGGACATAAGTGATACAACCTAGAATCACAAGTTAAAACATGTACGATAATGAAAGTGATTATTAGCCAAAATGTTACTTTAAAATTGAATTTGTTACTAAATGGGTGGTATAATGTCATAAATGAATCACCTATGATATCATAAATATAAATATGGTTCTATTATAATTTTATAACATTCTATGGAGATTATAAATGAGGATAAACATACCCCGAATAAAAGGAATGTCCTAGGTACGGGTTAATTCCTCAATCTCATTATTAAATGAGATAGATTATGTATCAGTTTTTAGTAGGACATATTTATTATCCATGTCCATGATTCATAAAATAGTTTTAAAAATGATTATTCTTAAGGGACTCTTTAACTAAATCATGATTTTAAATGGGTTTAATAATTATTCATCTAAATCATTCTCATTAATGTCGATGCTTTCAAAATGGTTTTAGGTATTTTTATTATGGACATGAATGTTTTAAAATGTTAGTTAAATTCAAAGGATTAAAAGTGGTAAATGAAAATTTGATTAAAAAATGTATTCTAAATGTTTTCTTTCCTAAATTGTGTAACTTTTGAATTATTTCATGTTAATGGTATATTTATCTCATAGAGTTTTACTGATCATTTTCAAGTATGTAAACATCATTTACTAGATATTATTCATGATTGATGTTTTTTTATTATAATAAAATTTTATATACTGTATTTAACGAGTAATGATATATTTGAGTATGGATGTTCTGTTTTTATACCATTCATGGTTTACAGTTAAAGTATTGACATTTCTTATTCTTGTTTTAATAGAAATGTTTATGTTATGTTTCAACCTTTTCATATGAGTAATGCATTGGTCATAGTAAGTGATTGGAGTGGAAAAAAATAGCCCCTCGATGCATTGATGGGTATAATGACACAAATTTGTGTCTTCGCACAAGACCCTGATTGATTTTTTTCAATCTGGGCACGATTCCTTGACTATATGTTTATGATATCTGGCATTATGCATATCATGTAATCAAATTTGTTATTACTTGTGATTATTCAACTAGTAGAACATCCATTTTCATGACTAGATGGCAATGTTTGATTTATTTTTTCCATATTATGTTAATTTCTATTATTAAAATGGTTTTTGTTTTTATTACACATGTTCCCTTAAAATTTTATTGCTTCTGCTAAATTAGTTACCCTTAATGAGCATATGAGATCACCCCTTTCTAATTTTTTTTCTTCCCCAGATTCAAATAAGTGTATTATGATTGATATTCATGTATAATCTAGGGAATTAATGGTGTTATCAATGTATTTTTTTATTTTGTGTTTTATGTTTGAATGTGTAATGTAACATTCATGTATATACCCTATTTTCCAAGTTTGCAAAACTGATCGGTCCTTCGGGACACTATTCCTTATAGTCATGCCAATGTATTAAAATAATACACTAGATTTGGGCTTCTGGGGTCAGGAAATTACATCTAGAAGTTTTTGTCTATGAAAAATATCATCTAAATAAGGATTATGGTATATTCCAAGGAATTTTTTTAAAGGGGAGGTATAACTATTAATCGAGTGTTTCATGATTATTTATTCTTATACTTCAATTATATTTTTTAACCATGATAAAAGAAATATCAGTATATTTAATATAATGAAATGTAATAAAATTTTCGTACAACTGTTTTTCATTCCCTTTTCCATCATATGGGAATTGAAAATGCTTCTCATGTGTATGAGTGAACTACCTCATCTGTGAAGTGTTATATTTAATTTTTTTATCACCAGATAGTATGGATAGATAAAATTATTTATTAAATTAGTATATAATATTCCATTAACCGAATTTTGATTCACTAATGATAATATATTTCGAAACATCTTACCATACCATATACTAGAAATTGATAACTTCAATTGTTCATATAAGTGGATTACCACCTCAATGATGTGATGTAATTCATTTTCCATTTAAATGATATAAATCTGGAAATAAGGGATGAAATAGTGAAATAGTTTTAATTTTATTTTATTTTTATGTTTCAATAAATGTAATATATATTATAATTTATTTTTATCCCACCAGGTTGAAAAATGAAAATGTTGTTCTTACATTCAAACTACAGTCTCTTTAAAATAGTGGGGTTCTTTTTTCAGTTCTATCATAAAAGAATATTTGGAAAAGTGTATATTATTTATAAATATGATAAATATAAATTTATTATTATTATTTATTAAATTTTACAATAATCCCTTTGACTATGGTGAAAACACTATAATTTTTTTGATGATATAAATAAAACATCCTCAAAAAATCCATTGTGAATATAACAATTTTAAGAATTAAAAAAATCATTGTATAAAAATAAAATAAAGAGAATAATTATGATTGAAGAAGGATGTAAATTTATCTTAAAAATTTATTAATAAAATATAATTTTATTACTTCGGATGGTAGACTATGAACGAAATATCTTATGACTCAATGCTAGATAATTTTCATAAAATAATATTTTAAATATTTGAAACTCATTCTATTAAATATCCATGTTCATTTAAATGTTGAAATGATGTTATTATTTAGTCAAAAAGGTTTTATAAATCCCATTTTTCTGTATATTAATTTCATTAAAATGAATAAAATGAATCGATTAATCATTTTATTTATGGGTTATTTCTAGTTTTTTTACAAAAGTGTAAAAGATTGTTTTTTAATGTATATGACTTGACAAAATATTCATTCCCTAATTCAGTTTATTAATTATATTTATTCCTATAATGTGTATAATGGTTTAATTAATTATACCATTTTCCATATATTCATGTAATTTTTGATATTTAAGTTTTAAAAAGTATATTTCTCAATATGAATTTTTGAAAAAGAAAAGTGTTTTTTATGATATAATATATGTTTTCCAGGGGTTTTATGATGAAAAAGTTAAAGATAATTTTTTTATATATAACTTGATAATTATAGCATATGATGGATGATCCTAATATATTTAATGATTTTTTATCCTAGTATATTTCTTTATGTCATTATTTAATGATTTAGACTTCAAAGGAGAAATATAAGGGAGATAAAAGGGTTAATTATTGTAATATCATTAAATGGGACAATATTAATTTGATATAGGCCAAAGATTTTTGAACATTGGTAATGTATATTATTCACCAATAATCATATATTATTTAAATTAATATGTGTTTATGTAAATCATTATATTTATTAAGGTATGTAATTTTTATAAACTTTTGATTTTGAAATGTTTTAAAATATTTTATTTGTTTCGTACATGCGCCAAGATTCCATCTTGGTTGTACCATTAATAAAAATGTGTTCTAAAATATTTTCATATAGAAAACATTTAATTTTATATGTTTAAATTTTTTATTTATGTCATCAATGATTTATTGGGAAATTTTATGAATTTTGATTTGTTTTAATGCTTTAACTAAATATTGAAATTTCATATTTTTAATGTCCATTTCTATGTTTTTTTGATCTCATACCATCTATTAAATTGTTTTACATATTATATTATGGTGATTAAATACTATATAATGGTATAGAATTATTCTCTGTGTTCACCTTAATAGAATAAAAAATGTCATTAGTTAAATAGGGTTGTACACAAAAAGATCTATTTTTGTGAAATAACATACATTGTAATGAACTGTGCAGTTTTTGTTATAATCTTTCCCGAATTCATTGAATATTTATAACTAGGAAGTAATGGGAATATAAAAATCTGAAATCCTTTCTACGAAACTAAATGATAGATATTTTTAAATTTAAATGTCCTTATAATGAGATGGGTTCTATTGTACTTTAATTATAGAGGTCATGATCATCAACAACTCTAGTGCTCAATCATTGTAAGTGGTTATCAAGAAAAAGGTAGCCAGCTTATGAAACAATGTTTTTAGTAAATGCTTATAATACCTTCTAATAAGTATTTTTATTTGTTTAGGATATATGATATGTGATACATAAGGAATATCATGTCCTAATGATGTCCCTCCTCTTTAAGAACAGATTGATGAAAGAGGTCATATAGTTATATGTTAGTAAGAATATTAAAGAAGATAATCTAAGCATGGTCAATTTTATTATCTAGAGAAAACTGTTATAGGCTGATAAGATATCATTTGATGTATTATATAATTCTACAATACCTTTTATTTTACAATGATTGATTATTTTGATTCACAATATTTTATAACACCCACCTTGGTCTATGCTTTATGCCTGAAGTAGGAGAGTCTTTCTGTTCTCCCAGTATTAACAATTCAAGCTAAAAGATTTTTTAGATTGAATTATGTTTATTACGGTTGGGAACTAATGATGGGATAAAATCAGTCATTGTAGTTTTTGTTCTTGCATTAAATATAACCATTTGATTAAATTCCTGTCATGAAAGAATTGTAATATTAGTATGACATCATCAATTATTTCCATGTTAGAGTTGAGTTCCATGATGTGGATGTATAGAGTGTGGTGTTTTTTGTCTATTGGTACAATTAGATGGGACTATGGTGACTATATTCCTTACCTTCATAGCTAGTGGACTTGATATTGCACTTTGTTGAAGTTATGGATGAACAGTTTCTTGGGGTATTTGTGTAAATTTTCAATGTTTTCGTAAAATAGTTATGAACCTACCTCTTTCAATGTAATATTAAGATTGAGATTGAGTTAATACCTTTTGTCTCTCATATTTCAATTTTCCCTTATGAGATGAGACATTTTGAAAAATAAGTGTTGTGGATTCAGATCGATGATTTTATATTGAATGATTTTTTCTATCCTATTGCCTAATATTTTTTTCCATTAATGGAATATGGTATCCAATGGTTATTCATTTACATTCAGCGATTGAAATAGTTTAAATTAATAAACCATTAATAACTTCAAAATAAAGAAAAAATTCTGTCAATTAAAAGATTCTAGTTGTTTGTTAAGAACGATGTATAGTCTAGATATCGACTAATATTGATAAAGGAGAATGTTATCCCAAAGATAAATTTTAGTTGTTGTTATGGGAGATTCAATTTCATAGCTATGATATTCATCGGAAATAGATAACAAATAATATAAATGATAATCATGAAATTTATATTTCATGATTTCTTCAATCAATTCTTGGTAGTCTTCAACTAGAACATTCACATTAATTGATGTTGGAGGAGGATGGTGTTGATGATATTAGAACACCATTTAGTTTCATCTAATACCATTATATCTATGTCTAGTTTCTTAACTGTAGGTTTTGGGTGTGTTATAGGAATCTACATAGACATGTCATGTCTCAACAAGGAGTGGATTTCAATCCTTTAAATATTATTGTAGTTGTTTCCCGAAAAACCCCAATAATGTTATATTGATTTGTAGTTTGCGAGGTCTAATAGGATAAAATTATAGTTTCATGACTTATTTCACTATGAATATGGATACCATGATATCTGAGACAAGGAATTGTTTTTTTGGATGGCTGATCTGTGTCAGGTTATTTCGACTTCTAGAAGTGGATGCTGACTAGTTATCTTATTCATAAGTTTCTTAAGTAATGAATCATACTTGATGTTTTAATTATATTTCAACTATTGTATTAGGTTTTCATTTGAGTCACTAGAGAGAAATTATATCTTATGGATCATGGAATTTATATTCTCGTGAGAATTTATATTCATCTCATGAAATTGAGTTAGAAGTTGTAGAGATTTACATAACTATTTGGTGGCAATACATCATTGATGAATACATCATGGTCTTCACAAAATACATGAACCTGGTGAAAATTTACACACAGTGATATCTTAATAATCATTAGATGTGGTGGGTAATGTTCTTAATGGACTATGGCTTAAATTTTTTATTAAAAATCAAAGGGTGTGTGGTTGTTGGAGTATAAAGTATGAAGGAATATAAAGATGCTATTTTGATGTTTAGAGATTCATGGTGAGTGGTTAATGAACATTCATTGATTAATCATGATGAGGTGTACGCTGATGATGGGGGTTTTATATCTCATATGAAATTAGTGTTTTTCTTTTTATAGTAGGTAGAAGAGTATTGATAGGGATACTCATAGGTGGAGGTGTGTAGAGATAATATCTTCCCTTATGATTCTCCTAAGTGATTGTAAAATGATAGTGAACATTAGATTTTGTTTTTAGAGAGTT
Source organism: Viscum album (assembly GCA_963277665.1). Lineage (NCBI taxonomy): Eukaryota > Viridiplantae > Streptophyta > Magnoliopsida > Santalales > Viscaceae > Viscum > Viscum album. The sequence goes on along the minus strand of OY728141.1, from coordinate 506,944,511 downwards.
ATTTTATTCCATCTATGATACAAGAGGGGTTCTTATGTTGTTTCATATCTTTCTCATAGTGGTATATCAATGAAAATCCCACATGTATCATGACCTGAAGAATAAATTTTGGTGTCTCGAGATGTAGTGAAAGATGGTGTGGTTTATTTTTCAATTTCGAGTTTTTAAATAGATGAAATCAGAGAACCATATTTTTGGATGTTTTTTCTACCATTAGATGTCCCCATGTGGATGTCAGAAGAAATTTTAAGGGATTTTCCTCATTTTTTCCCTAAGATAAATGTGCATGTAATAATTATTGGGTGATAATTTATGTGTTGACGAATTTTTCAAATTTTATAGTAGTCAATCATTTTAGTGTTTTGTATTACATGACATTTAATTATATAAATTATGTAATATATATATATGGTGGTGATCGGGACCATCATCATTATTAAAAATAGTCATTTAACATCAAATTTATAAGGTGAAATTAGAATATTTTTTGATCTCATATATGTATTTTAACTTTCTTCTATTCGTAGTGATATGGTTTGTATGAGTAGACGATTTAGACAGTTGAGTACAATTTGGGTGCATGGGTTTTTGGTTTTGGGACATCATGGGTGAAGCACAAACCGTTAGTTTAGTTAGATTATAATAAATTTTCTCACTTGAACATTAGTTTGGATCAATTTGAGTTATTGTAACATAGGTAATGTAGATATTAATTATGCTAGATATGACTAGATTATTTGTGGTACTTGGAACATATATGGTACAAATATGTACCATGAAGTTACATATGGTTTGAGAAAAGATAATTATTTCACATGACCATCAGAATTCATAAGTGGTTTGTGGTTATAGACCTATATTGTAGTATAATGGAGATCAATTGTTTTATAAGGTTTCCCCATATCATGGTTAGTGAATATTCATCTAAGTTAGTAATCATTATCTTTTATTTATCAGACCTTTTAAAAAGTTGGATAATTTTTGTGTGGTGGCATATGGATTTTTCATACCACCATTGTTGAACTAGATTCTTGATGTTTTTCAATATATCTTTATTCATTCAATTTATTCTTAATTAACCACATATAATTTATTAGGATTGTTTTGTTGTGGTGGATTAAATACCTTCCATTAAATGTCTAGGTGATATTTTTGATCATCTAAGAAAGGTTTTTTTATTGTGTCACTCCACTAATTCAATTTTTTATATAAATTTTGTTGATAAAACGAATATACATATGAAATTCATTGATATATGTATTATAAATATACAAAAGTATTTTAATTTGTGTTTTTTTTTATTTTGAGATGTTTCATTCTATATTAAATTGATTGAGATTATTTATTTTTCTGCTATGTTGTGTTCTAGTAATAGAAGTGTTCCATTTGAGATTTATCTCTCAGGGGGGTTCAAGATTCATGGTCATTGTATTCCTTTTAGAGTTTCGGTTTCTATTATTAATTTTGTGAATCATTTAGACGTATCTAATGTAATGGCCTTGACTTTTTTGGATAGATAGTTTTTGTGTTTCAGTAATTAGTGGCATCGAGAGAATGATACATGATGGAAGATGAAGCTAGATTTGGAGTTTCAATTGGAATTATACATTGTGTTGTGGACCATCATACTGTGTTATGATGACCTGGGTAGAGTATATTGTTTTTATATAGTATCATGTGTTATTCAATGAAATAATGGTCCATGAAATGGTTTATTTTTTGAGGAAATGTGATTCAGTAATATGGATTTGGTGGGTTTCTTTTACTGGTGGATGTATGTTTAGAGATAGAATATGTGTTTTTAGGATGGGAAGGATCCCATGTTTATCTTAAATAGGGAAGTCCTCAGGTTAACTAGATGTGATTCGTTTTGAATTTATCATTTGTGACCTTTATTTTAATATGAGGTGTGGTATTATGTCACACTAGTTTTGTGGTGTTTGTGGTTAATCATAAATGAGCTACTAGTTAGTCTCATAGGAGATGAATAATAGTTCTTTCTACAATTATGGGTTCAAGTCCATAGTGGTTGATTTATTTGATCTATTTATCTAAGGTCAATTTCACTTTGATGCTTTCCAATATTTCATTGTTTGGTTTGGTGGTTTTTAGTTTTAGATTCAAGAGTCCAAGGACTATTCTCTAATCCACATAAGTTGTTGTGTGATGTCATAGCGGTATTGCATACACTATTGTACATTTTATTAATTTCAATTTCAATGTATTATCACACTGACATTTGTTGAGGAAATTTACCATGTGTATTATGTTTGAGATTTACTATGGTGTGATCACCCCTATCACACAGTAATTCATTATTTTCTATAATGGTTTTACAATCATGAAATGTATTGAATTGATCCCTATTTTTATGAAATCATTGAAACCCTTTCTAACTAGAGATTCATCATTGGACATACTTATTAACTCTTTTATTGGGTTTTCTCTTTGGTTTCAATAGATAAACTCCATGTGAACTATGGAGATTCCCCTTCATCATATTAATCGTTATCATCTTATACATTCTTAAGAGAAAGTGTGAATGTTTTATTAGATTTAGTAATGTTGAAATGCGATCACTATTTTGATAGAGGATTCCATATAATTGGCTATTAAATAAATTCCTTAGATGTTCCGAGATTAGTGTTCATATTATTGATTTGTGAATATGTAATTTTTTATGCATAAGTTTCTGTGGTGGATTTGGAACATCTCTTTTTTATTATGTTAATGTTTAGGAATTATCATTATTTTTTATTCATTGGATGGATTGAATTTATTAACCGAAATATGATAATGAACTATACTAAAATTAATTCAAGGGAAGATCCTTATTCTCATGTGTTATATCAATTTCTTGGATATTTCTTATTTATTGATGGTTATTTTAAATTTTGTAACTAATTGATTTATTCATACCTGTATAAAAGAAAATGTATACTATTATTGTTTTTAATAAACATTTATATTGGTTTTGTGACATAAGGTTGGCAATGAATTGGTTGTGTGTGAATCATGAACTAATGTTATGTTGTATGAACTTTAAATTATTCTATTATAAAAAATAATGACTATGGGGGAAGTTATTCATAGTGTATTTTTTTTTGATTGAAAATTTTTTATTTCATAATTGGGGTTTCATTTCTATAATTTGATTGGATTATTGGGTTGTTACTATCTGTATTAAGGATGTGGTTTAATTGTTGATTTGGTAGTAATGGATGGTCCACTATGTGGTAAAGGAAGTGGTAACATGATTAATTGATAGGAAATAAATTGATTTTTTTGTTATTATGTTGTTTTTGGATTGCATTTTTTAGTATTTATATGTTGAATTGTTTGGATATCATAATAGTTTGGTTATAGTTTCTTCGTGGCATAAAAATGTCTTTTATTGAAGAAATATGTAATGGGTAGGGGAAAAAATTGATAATTAGTTGTTTTTAAATTGTAAATGATAATGGTTGGAATATTTTTTTATAGTAAACAATAAAGGATCCCACCATATAAACACTGGATAATGAATTTTTTTGATTATAGGGGTGTCTTATAGAAAGGTTTGACAATAAATATGGTTAAATGAATGATTGAATGAGTATGATGATGGTGGTAAATTGTAATTTTGGAAAAATTTATTTAAAATATGATTAAATGCAATGTTAATGATTATAATAGGTCAATTTTATAAATAGGCTGGGATGGATTATAGCGTAGTGAATGTAGTGGTTGTTGTTAGGTGGCAGTAATGAGGAGATGGCCATTATGGGTGGTAGTTTTGTTGGTTTAGTAAAAACCCTTAGGCTGGGTCTGTATATATATATGATATCCATTATGTTCTCTTTTTATTTCTAATTCACCATCACTCAATTTGGATAACCTTACTAACCCCAATATGGTTTTGAATTGCATGTGTTTTCCTAACATATAGGGTTTTAAGGGAATGAATTACTAACAATGTCTTATTCCCTGATCAATATTTAGACTTTTTTTAATGCATGATGGCATGAGGACATTTTTATATACATATATACAAGATTTATAATATATATTGGTTATAATATATATATATATTCTAACATGGTCTTCATTTTAAAAGATGATTTTTCTTGGGGTCATGCTTGATTGGTTGATGGAAATAGGATGATGTCTTAATGTTCATGAAAACCTACTATGACGAGGACATGATATGATGTTTTTTTAGAGTGATGTGGTATGTGGATTTGGATATGTGTTTATGGATGTTAACTGGTTTTAAGATATGTAGACATGTGGTTGTGGGGTGATTGTAACACAGAACTTATACCATAGGCGTGTGAGTATGATAGGATCATTGGGGTACCTTTTGGGAATATTTTATTCTGATACTATGTTAATATACATGGATATGATATATTGTTAGTGAGCATTGGGGAGGTTGGATGATAGTTGACCTGATGTCGGCTTGTGTTAGATGAATTATGTTTTCACTTAGGTATTAAAATATACATTCCTTATTTTCATATGTAGTTTTGTGGGAGGACCCTAAAAAGTATAGTTATATCATCATATATAGTATTTTTTCATGTTTCAATGATTTTTTTGGTTTACAAGATATAAAGTACTACCTCGAAGCTTGAAGTTACTATTGGTGTCATTGTAATAGGAAATTTCATTTTATATTTTATTTCTGAGGCATTGATTATGTATTCAATGATATTTCATTATGGATTGTGCTGTAATTTTTTATGTATTTTTTGGTATTTTTTCATTTTTATGGGATTTTTGAGGACAATGCCTCAAATTTGTCTTCTTTATACATTTTGTTCTAGTCTCCATCCATTGCCTTATTAGAGGTGAGATTTAGGGGACACAGTCTACTTATTTTCTAGACCATGAGAGGTTCCCTGGGGATTCATGTTAGGAAAATACAAAAATATTATATATATTTTTCATCCATCACATGTCTTATTGGTTCTGATCCCAATAGTTTTCCCCTAATAATTCAAAACTATGAAAGCTTCCAGAAGATGATATATTTCTATATATAAGTTTTAACTTTGTAGCCATATTTTATTTATATTTTTCCCCTATATATTTCTAATAAGGATTAATCTCTAAAAAATAATCTAAATATAATCATTATATATCTAAAATACTGATTTAATAATAATATTACATAATATATGGACTCATCTAGTCATTATAACATGACCATGGTTTGGTTGTATTTACCAAACCCATGTGAACTATGCAACAAACATTCAAAATTGATGACTATAATAAAAAATATTTATTTAATATATTGTACTAATGAATATTTTTTATTTTGGTTATAATTTATTAATGATATTACATAAACATTTGTTCATTATTTAGATAACACCATTCATTTTTAATATTTCTAAAACAAGTGTGTTAGGGATTTCATAATATTAACCATACCATACACATATAATTAACAAACATGGAACATCATAACTAAATAGAAAATTATTATTCTATTATATTTTTTATAATGAAAAAGTAATAGAGACAATGACTGTTATACCAAAACAATCAATAAACAATTGAAATAAATAACAAACATATGATAAAAATATACTTCGAATAAGTAATTATTATGTAATAAAAGAATATAATTTATTAATATAAATAATAATAATCATGAACAAGGTTATAAAATAGAATATTAATTATTTTATGTTGCTTATATGGGGTTACGAACGTGTTCAATTATATAGGTTGAAATTGTAAGGGATTTTCCACTGATTTACCCTTTTTTTGAGACACTCTATTCAAGAACATCATCATAATTATTGTTGTATAATTTTATTAAAAATGTAATTAAAAATATATTTTTTATTTTTTTTAATATTTTTTACAAATATATCTATGTATTAGTAAATTTATTCGTAATTAAAAACCAATGATGTTTGTATGTATTTTCATCTCTATTCTCCTTCTTTGAGAATGAATCTTATTTTGAACTTTTTTCCATTATATATTGAATATACCACCTCGTGGAGTTTTTGTATCAAAATTAGTATTTAATTCCTAGTATTTTAAATATCATTTTAATCTCTAATATTTATTGTTATTTGATTCATAACATACCAAAATTGAAAGGGTTTTGTTGACCAAATATTCATTTCATTCATTCATGATAATTCGTCATTGATTATATTATTATATATTTGATATATCCATCCAATTATTTATATCATATTTTAATTTTCCATTAACACTTTGAAAATTATATTATAATTTACAAATATTCTTTTTTTATTTCCCTTTTCATAAAAACATGACATTGTTAATAATAAATCTTATCTTAATTGTTGGTAATTTTTCTATATTGATTTTTTTTCATTTCTTATTTTAAAAGTTAAATATGTTTTAAAAGGGAAGAGGTCATCATTTACACTATAAAACTTTCCTAGAAGTATTTTATAATATATCACACTTATTGTATTAAATAAAATATTCACATAATGAATAATTAAAATACATGGGTTTTGGATATCCAAGAATTATTGAATTGATATTCTTCTCAACATTATGAGAGTATTGGAAAAATTCAACAGTGATACATGTTCTATCTTTTATAAATTAACCCTACCATAAAAAACACTTATGATTTAATTGTTTTCTAGGAAATAATCTCAATATCATTCAACATCTTTTAATCATTATTGTTGTGATGCTGTAAAAAATTATTTCACCCAAAAAATATCAATGCAATTGATAATTTTCTCTTGGTTAATAATACAATTTTTTATGTTACCATTTATTGAAACTAATGGTCTAATTTTTTTCATTTGTTATAAAATTCAACCATAATTATTTCAATTAATTCTTATTAATGGATCCAAATGTAATCATGCTAACCATGATAAATTATAATTTTTTATCTATAATGAAATTCTAGAAGAATCTTACTCATGATTGATAAAAACTATATACATTGATTAAAGTAAAATACAATAAGAATTCAAGGAATGTTTGTCATATGTAACGAAATATGTTTAATAAAATCTTATATCTAATGTTTCAAATAATATAGAGTTGTACCATAGGTATATTATATAATCTATTCATGTCTTGTGTAGTATAAATATATATTAAATAATTATTTATTTTTTAAAATAGTAATCAATAATATAATATTTTGAGGATATATATAGGGACATAGTTTTTCACATCATTGGGTAAGATAATTATCCCACACAGTTTTCGAAGTCTTGTAATGCTTTATATTTAGTAGTCTCACATAATTATTTTTTTCTAGTTTCTTACATCTAATCTCTATTAATAAGATTTAATTGATTTATGTTTTGTATAGTAGAATCCATGTATACTAAATTTGATATACTTGAAATTATCATACCAAAATTCATGTCCAATTTTTTAAATAATATTTCTTTCATATATAGACCATACCTAAACATATTCATATATCGATGATATTTATATGAGATTTTATTTTATGTTTTATTTGTTAAACATAATTTTATAATGTGTTTTTTATAGATGATATAAAATTACATGAAATGTTTTTATTTTTTACTACATAAAATATGTTAATTAAAAAAATCATTATGTATTTTTTTGTGCCTATGTTCCTATTAGTATATTTTAGTATAGACTTATGAGTTTTTATTGAGTATTACAATGTTATTATTTTTAGACTTTATATTGTTTTTATATTTTTAGATTTATTTGTACCCATATAAATTAAATGTTTTTTCATCTGGTTGAAACAAGAACCACAATATGATAATAAAATATATTTTGTGATTAGGGTATATGATAACACTACAGGTCATGTTTCAAATTTTTGATTTGGAATGATTTGTACTTTTTACTATTTTCCCTAAATTGTTGTTTAATTGGATCAAATGATGTCAATATTTTTTAAACAAGTCCCCTTGAAAGATTATTCGGGGGACCTGGGAGGTTTCGAAAAGAAATACTAATATTAGACTCTCAAGCATAATTAATATTAAATCTATAATATTATCTTTGATGTTATATTATAATGAGATACAAAGTTTATCATTTAAATTATAATGATGAATATTTATTTGTGGAAAAGTTCTTTGTTGATATGATGTGATTGAAATGATATTTCCATGGGTAGTCTTATAATATAATAAATTAATTAAAATTACTAACATTCAATTGAATATATACATATTCATATTTTAGAGAATTTACATAAATATAGTATCCCCTTTATATTCTAGTACTAATGAATATCATCATATCTCACCAATATAGATAGATGAAATTATTTTACAAGATAATTGATTATTCAATAGAAAAAGGATTGCTAATTGGATCCTGGCCACAATTGTGATTATTTAATAAAATCCATCATTTCTCTATTTAAATAAATGTAAATTTGTATCAATCAATTCCATGTTATAAATATGTTAATATAATCATCTTTATGAGGTGAATCTGTATAAATAATAAATTTAAAGATCAAAAGTAAGGTTCTTTGATTTTTGGAAACCTTATTCCCTTAATTTATAATTTTTCATCATTTATATTAAAAAATGTTATAAACTTTATTCTTCACAAATTGAGTTTTACAATACATAAAAAAATACCATCTCAAAAATATAACACCAATAATGTTTGGTTTTTATTAATTGTTATGATGAGTCCCCATATATTTATGGTCAATGCATATGAATGTATTACATTGTATTTGTTTTTATTTAAAGACCTCGAGAATTAGATTACTCCACAAACAAAATCATTTGTTTCATTTGATCTTTTATATATTATTTTTTATTTTTTTATTTGTCCAATTTTGATTAGTATATTAAATTAAATTAATTAATTAATTCAAAAAAGAATATGATGGGAATTCCCCCATGTTTTGTGTTATAAGGTAGCCACATGGGGGTTTTGTTCTCAATAAAATATCATAATATAAAAGGTATATATATATATCTATTTGTATGTATGTTTAAATATTAAAATTTGAAAATTCATATATTTGGGGTTTTACCTCTGTTAGATAAATGAGTAGTCTGTATTACTCATTTTCTTACATAGATAAAAAATATGATTATTTTTTACCATTTAGGATATTTTAAAGACTATTTTTGGAATTTCAAATATTTATACATTGAAATTAATAATAGATTTTTCAGAAAAATAAAAATAGTATCATTATAGCCATCATCTTAAAGAGAACACAATGGTGTATTCTGTTGGATAATTTGGAGCAGTTAATATGTTAAATAATATAAAATAACATGTCAGATGTGATCATGTGCCAAAATCATTTAAAAACAACTATAACAAGACTAGACCAATTGAGGACCGATTGGGAGAGATAGTTGAGCCCTATGGACCACCTAAATCCCACCTCTAATAGATCAGGGGATTGTAAATAACCCCAAGAGGTAATATCATAAATGAGAGTCATTAACATAATTATAATCCATAAAATATATCAATCCCCATTACATAAAATAACAAACAACAATAGAAAACCCAAAAGATAATCCATTATTATAGTATTAATTGAATGCATGACACCATAAAAACCATGAAAAATATCACATAGACAAAAAAATGGGAAGGAAAATCATATAATTTATACCTCAACATAATGTCAAAAAAAAATTGTGGAAATAACTTCCTTATAAGAAGAACCCCAAGTAGAAACTGTAACATCAACATTAAATGCCATATATAATTAAGATCTAGATCTACTAGCCCTATGTAAAATAAAATCAAATTGAAACTATAAAATGTCTATGTAGAACCCATATAATTGGGTAAGTATCGAAACATATCCGAAATTATAAAAATAGAAATTAGTATTTCCTCTAAATAAAATATATAATTAAAAAATAAGTCATCTAAAATCCAAAGATAAAGGAGAACCAAATAAAAAATATTCCTTAAGGATTGGAAAATATATCCTGAAAACCACTTCTCTGGTATGAAAAAAACAACAAATTATATCCCAATGGGGGAAATATTAAGATATTAGAGGACCTAAAATAATCTAGAAAATACAAAATACCCAAATTCAAATCATCAACCCCACTTCTGAAACTATAATAAGGGAATATTACCCATTAAGGGAAAATGAATATCAATTTAGGGAGCACCAAATCCCATGGATGGAGAAAAATATACATCATGTGGGGGAGTAATTTAACTATATATTTTAAATGAGAGACCTTACCTAAAAACAAGGGTTTCTCCATGGGAGTACCTAAACATTGTATGTTTTATAGGGACCCTACCCTGAATTTCCTGTTTCATTAGGAGAGTATGTGAACCCTATATTTAGTAAGGGGGTATACCCAAAAATGATGGTCCCTCTAGGGTGTATCTAAGTATAATATATATAATGGTGGATATTTCCCTTGTTTTACCTCTCTCTCCTATGGCGTTTTTAGGATAAAAATAGTTACATATTTTCCTAACATTATTTTTTTAAGAGAGTTTTAATGTTTACATTGAATAGTGGATTTGAATAGAATTATATTGACATTTTGAAGCCCTGATAAAGTCTTGGTAATTTTTATATTTACTGTTCATGATATTAGAAAAAAATTACACGAGCCATAAATATAATATAAATTGTTTTTATGTGGCCATAGTTGATGTTTTTTATGTGTAGAATACACCAACTAGGTAGAGAAGTGAATTGGAAAACTTGTTCCTTAGTGTTAGAAGTATATCCCATATAAACATCGCACTATCCAGTTGATGGGGGATTTCTATACATATGATGACCTCTCTAGTGAAGATTGTTTTTGTGTGAATGCCACCGGCTAGCCACTAGCCTGTAGTAGCTCACTGGTTATGATTTTCAAGATTTCTCTAGCCATATGCAGTCAACAATTCAACCTTATAATGTCTACTAGGTTTCAAATAATCCTAATGTAATTGTTTTTTATGTATTTATTATGTCTAAAATGACTATAAATTAGGACATACCTGGATTCATTACCCCATAAAATTATATAAATTATTTATTAATTCTGTATCCTATAAATAGTGTACCATGGAATGGTGAATGAATAACTTGGTTTTCCAACCATTCTCTTGATCCAAATTGATAAAAAAGTACTAGAATTTTACTTCCTCCCAATGATAAGTCATTAATTTCTCACTTCTTCAAAGGATATCAACCTTCCTCTATAATATCTCATCTTATAGTGTGTTCACCCATATAAGATATTTGTGATGGACACTGTAACAGGTTTCCCTAATGAAAATCTCTATCCTTGCAACCACCTTTCCCAAATGGTTCTCCCTCAACAATTGTGAGTAATTTGTTCCTCTGTTGTCATAAAATATTAAGAGGGTGATCAAAAACACCAATTTTTATATAAATGTTTTTTTCACAATAACGAACAAGGGGTTATTAATAATATATACCACTAATGATGAATGGTATAGTCGTAGGGGATTATTCATTTTTTATCCAATTTAATTATATATTTTTTTTCAATATTTACATTTCCAAATTTCAACATTTAACATTTATTTTCATACAATCATACATTTGGTTTGATCATTTAAATTCATATAATTTAATTTATATTTTCATTATAAACTCGGATCAAATTTATCAACTATACCTCAATTTATTAATCATATAATTATTATTTATTTATTTATATTTAAAATTTTAATTTAACATTTACTATATCATTTAAATGGAAAATTCAACATCCCTTGTTCCATAATCACAATCCAAAAATTGGAATCAAATTTTTATTAGTTTTTATCAAAAATAATTTGTTTATAATATATTAATCAATTTTATTAAAATTATAACAGATTTCCAATAAATATTTTTGTATGTAACCTATTCCAATATAAATGGTCCTATTTTTTGTGGCATTTATTATACATATTATAAGAACAAAATGTAAAATTTCCATGGTTGTATTAATTTTTCGATTTTAAAAATAGGAATTCATGAATCTTTTCCCACTAAAAGATATGAAGAAAATGGACCTTGAAATATATTATGAATGTTAAATTAAACAAAAACCAATGATTATCATAAATTTTCTCTTAATCGTAATTAGTTTAATCTTGTTTACACCTGGAAAATATCTTATGAAATTTATATGTTAATATATGTTACACATGAAGGCTATAATAAGGCTAAATATACATGTCTAGATAATTTTGTTTTGGATTTGAAATGTTTCAATATGCATCTAAATGAGTCTATTATTAGCATTTTTATTATACATACTGAAATTTAAATGGTAAAAATTATTTTAGCGAGGACCTATCTAAAAATATAGAATGATAATTATTTTATTTTTACCAAGATACTTGGTTCGGAATGTAATGTTCATTTAAGAAACCATGTATATAAAGAAAATGGTGGTTGAGGAACATATCAGATCCCTTAAGACATATGAAATCATGATGAAATAAAAAGTAGAGAAGGATTCTAATGAATCCAAACATGGTAATGAAACTATTTCCATCAAAGATACCAATGATGAACAATTTTTATTTGAGGTTCCTGAAAAATCTCTTATTAAAAAAACAATGCTCTACTTATTCCAAAATAAAAACCTTCATAAGTGATCCAAAAATTCAATTAAAAATGTGGAAATAAATTTTACAATATATGAATCCACAAAGGAATGGTTGTAGAGACCCCTAAAAATGAAGGTAAATTTTTTATTAATTTTCTTTGGGATTTTACAAGAACGCGGTTTCTGACGACACTTGATTCCGAGTCCTAGTGTGCCCGGAATTTCTATCCGAAGATTAGCTCAGGTACGTTCTGTGAAAGAACGAGAGGGTTTTCCTAACTTTTGAACCGGTGCTCGGAATCGAATTCTGAGGGCACCGATGGATTCACAGCGCCGGTAATTGCTTAGGAACACCTTTTCGGGAGTTGCGTTTTCATGAGAGATGTTGTTAAAAATTTGGGGAAGGTAAAATAAAATTGAGCATCAATTTTATTTTTCTCTGTGTGTTTAGCCTTTGAGTGGATGTTGGGGTAACCACCAAACTTCCCATGGGAGGTTATGAGAGTGGTGGGGCCCACACGAACCCTACCCCTTCATCTTCCCTAACCTTCCATAACACTTCATTTAATTTGACTACATGAGTTAATTAATTGAGTGGATTAATTCAACTTTAAATTTCAAATGCTAAAGTTATGTTAATAAAATAAGTAAAGGACTTATTTTATTTTGGATGGAACTTGTTGCATTGGGAGGATTTGGAGAAAAGTTGAGGAGCTTGAAGAACTTATTCTTCTTCGATGAAGAATACGAAGAACACGAAGAATGCTGGATTCCTCAGAGATCGACGACGCGACGCTGACGCATCATTTCCCCGCGACGCGACTCTCTCCTTCCGCAACGTCTTCTTCTGCAACGGTTATTTCCATGACGAACCCTCGCTCATTGAATTCGACGATGAAGGGGATTTATGCGTTTCTTTTCATGAATTTCATCCATCATCATTCCTCGTACTTTCGGACCGCTTGTAACCAGTTAACGGGAGGGGGCTGGACCGCACACACATGACTGACCCTCCTTACCTTTTATCTTGTCTACCTTGTGGTGGAATGGAACAAGGATGGTGTGGTGTCGTCGCCCCGCGTGTGGTCATGCAGCAAGGTATGAGCGGCGCCATCGCGCCGTGCCTTTGAATCGAACAAGAATCTGGTGTCGTCGCGCAGCGCCGGAGAACCCCAAAAACACCATGGCCGGATCAGGGCCACGGAGCAGGGGCATGACGCCGTCGTGCGGCGCCGGAAGGTCCAAGGATGCGGCTGAGGTCGCGGCAGAGCTGGGGAACCGGCGGCCGGTTCCAGGCCGCCGGCGTCGGAGCAGGGGGACCAGCCCTTTCTGGTCCCGTGCTGCAACAGCCGGCCGGCCAGAGCGGGCCGACCGGACAGAGGAAGAGTCGGGGGTTCGTAACCCCCAGCTGGTCGGGGGTTCGTAACCCCCGGCTTGCCGGACTTGAGCGGCCCCCCACATGGGGGCTGCGGATTAAAAACGGCCAGGGGGAAGCGCCCCCCCCCCCCCCCCCCCCCCCGCACCCCTGACCGCTCGGCCGAAATGGCCGAGCCAGCTGGCTGGCACCGGCGCGCCGGGCCACGCCCAAGCGGGCCGGACCCGGACCCGGGACGGGTCGACCCGGTTCGGGGCGACCGAGAGGGTATCGGGCCAGGTCGGACAGGGCCCGAACCCCCTAATACTGGACCCCTCATGGTCTTTTTCCCATAACATGGGCTGCAGACTTCTGATCGATGCACCGTCAGCTGCGATGCGATCCTTGGATCGAGACGGTCGTTTTATTATATTACACTTAAGGTTTCAATGTACTTTTGGTTCGGATGGGTTGGTTCGTACATGAAACCAACCGGGACCTCGGAGCGGAAACACTTATAACTTGAGCTTCGGACGTCTGATTGACATGTGGTCGAATTTGATGGATTCCTCTTAGTGAGATAGACCTTATGGCTTACTCCGCTCGAGGTTTGGACGTAGTTGGTGTACAGTCGGGTTGGTTTTGACTTAAAAACCAACTGGGCCCCTGGGACAAAAAAGCCAATAACTCTAAGACCGGGCGTCAGATTGACGCACCGTCAGTGACGTTGAGTTCCTGTTGACGATACAGAAAATTTGGATACATCAACTCTGGACTATGTGTCAGTTGATGTATCAGCCCTTCGGCTCGAGGAGCGGACCATTCCGAACGATCTTGCTGTGTGCGGAATCCCTAGAGCTGGCTGCGACTGCGACGACGATGGCGACTGTGCAGAAATCTTCCGTGGATTCGACTACGACGACTACAACACTCAGCGATCCTACATGGATCAGTGCTACCAATCTTGTGTGGGTCAGATCGTGTGTGGTTCAGCGCTCAGTGGTCCTATGTGGGCTAGCGGCTACAGATCTTGTGTGGGTCTGATCCTATGTGGGTCATTGCGGGGGTTAGTTACCTATCGATCCTGTGTGGGTCCGACTGCTTCGATGAATCAGTGGCTATATCTAATCATCTCTATCGTCATATGAAGAAGTATACCTGTGTGAGCTGAATCTTGACATTCAATCCTTATCTTGGATAAGATTGAATTGATATCTTGTGTGGATTATGTTATGCTTTCTTGTGTGGATTGGGTTGTGATTTTTCCTGTGTGGACTAGGTTGTACTTGAGCTCGGAAGTTGGATCCGATCGAAAATTGATGACTTAGGTATATGTATGGGAATATACCTAAGCAGTGTCGGATGTTACTTCTTGATTGTATCTTTTCTTTTTGGAATATCCGTTTTGGATTCAGGGAGTCCTTCGGGGGTCTCGAGGTCCCTACTGAGTAGCTTATACTCACCCCTGCATGGGCTATGCCCGCACTATGTTGTGTTGGTTGCAGACGACGAACAGTGCTGATCGTGGTTGAGGATTGCTGAGCAGGTCGATACTTGGAGGTGGACCACTGGGCGGGACGTACTCGGAGCGGACGACTGGACCCGAGGAGTTGTGGAGGCTATCTGTACAGACCCTTGAGGTGGGAGTTCCAGTGGACAACTCAAGGTTGCGGCTTTACTTTCAGTTTCTGTGTTCCCTTTCCAGTTGTACTTTACTTTCAGTTTGGTTTTGTATTCAGGCCCACTTACTTTTCCACACGTAATGTTGTACTCAGTTTTACTTAGTGTTTACTTCTACTTCATTCTTGCTCTGTGGTGTTGTTTACATTACAAAGGCAATGCCTTCCTTTTTTTATCAGGAATTACACCTTGGTGCTTGTAGCCAGCCCCTGGCCTATGGAAGGCGGGCTTCGGGTAGTCATGGAACCGGCCCCGAGGACGGGTTGTGACAAATTGGTATCAGAGGGAGGTTGGTTCTACCGTATAACTATGGACTTTGATCTTTTTCTATGTGAAGCAATAGTGTAGAGATTTTTGAGTGTGGTTATCGGTCCAGGGAGTCCAGTGTTGGTGCGGCGGCCGACGTATCCGTACACCAGGACCCTGACTTTTGATTTCTGACTTAATACAGGAAAAAATTGATTGCATGTGTGTTTCAAGTTTTCTTTGTGATTACTTTGTGTTAGCTCACCAGGTATACTGTTGACCGTGGCACACCTGTTTCTTTACAGTATGGCCCCACGATAGCAGCCAGCTAGGGTTCCGAGAGTTGTATGTGACGATAGCCCACCGAGCGACGAGGCCTCGGTAGAGGTCCCTTTGACAGCAGAGGCACCGGCAGTACCGCTACTCGCCGAGCCACCGACTCTAGCAGCCCTAGCCTCTGACGATGCATGTCGCCTTAGTGCACTGCACGAGTTTCAGCCTCAGCGACCGCCCAGGTTCCACTTGGAGATAGACCATCAGGCATCCGAGGATTGACTGGAGGCAGTTGTACGAGTTTTCATGTTAGTGAGGACACCAGTAGACCTCATGGTGATCCTCGCAGTGAGCCTCCTCCACGCGGCAGCAGACAGATGGTGGATCTTGATGCTCCAGGTGCACGATGAGGAATCACTCCTCTGGACGGACTTTGAGAACCTCTTTCGCTCGGAGTTCATCCCAGCCACCCTCCGTGCGGTGTGCATCGAGGAGCTTCTTCAGCTGCGGTAGGGCATCATGAAGGTCTCCTAGTACTCGGTGAGATTTATCGATCTCTCACACTACTCGACAGACATGGTACGAGACCCATTCTTCCGAGCCCAGAACTTTGAGCAGGGATTGAGGCATGAGAACCGGGCATCACTGATCTCCCTCAATATTCTGACACAGGAAGGGGTACTGGAGTGAGCCCTTCTCATTGAGAGCTTTCTTGATGAGCCTACACCAGCAGCGAGACCTACCGCAGGGCGGCACGTAGAGGAGTCTTCTCCAACCGGTAGTAGACAGATGTCATAGAGGTCCAAGCGGACCTGGCCATCGGGTAGACGAACACAGGATACTGGCTCAGAGGTGTGGGGAACACGCAGCAGAGCCAGTCTTACGAGTGGAAGACAGTGCTATGCATGCGGCGGGCAAGGCCACTTGGCTCGTGACTGCCTGACCCGCCATGCAGAGGAGCAGTAGACGGTTGAGGAACCAACCAGGCAGAGGAAAAGGTTCGACCATGGCGGTCCATAGGGAGCAGGCGGACGAGGTCGAGGAGCTGGTCGAGCGGCAGGTGGTGGGTAACATTTTGAGGCTCTACCACCACCACCACCAGGAGGTCCACTTCGACCATAGGGGAGAGCACATCTTCATGCAGCTGAAGCTTACGATATTGGAGCTCCGAAAGCGGGTGGAAAAGTGCGGGACCAGCTGAAGCTTACGATATTGGGCCAAATGATCACTTAAATCAGGTGTTGGGAGATGAGCACCCTGGTAGAGTATGCTGCTTACCTGGGAAGAGTATAGTTCTGATGATGTATTACCCATCCATAGGTATGATTTATAGTGCCACTGAGTTGCTGCAGGTTATGGAACAGGCAGAACTGGATGAAAAAAGGTCCACAGTGATGGCAGAAGAGACTGCTAGGGAAAGCACTGCATTTATGAAACTGATGGATGTTTTACATCCATCACATCTACCAGGGGACACCACTACATGTGATGAACACATGACATCGATGTGTTCTATATATGGTGAACCATGTGTCATTTTTCAGTGGTATTCAAGATGATGGCGAGGAGGATGCCAAGGCAGAGGAGGAGGGTGAGGAGGAGGTCGTGGAGGAAGAGGAAGGTGATGAGGAGGCCGAGGCTGAGTATTAGGGAGAGGAGGAGGGCATGGAGGATGATGGGGGATTATGATGAGGATGGGGGTGACGGTGATGATAATGGTGATGATAGTGATGGTGATGAGGGACAGATTGATCCATTACATTTTTGACTTATATTACTGATCTTTGATGTTTATTTATTTACTCTACCTGAATATATGTGTGATTATGTAGGTCACTTTTTCATTATTATTTAACTATTTTAAGGAAATTATAATTTTTTAGTGGAATTTAGAAAATTTATGGTCTGATTAGAAGTTGATATAATGAAATTATTTTTTTAACCATGAATGAATTTTCTTAGAAAATATGTTAATACCATCCCATATGTCTAGGACAACCCCCTGGACAACCCCCCACCCTCCACCCTGGACCGCAGATTGCCCCCGAACAACCCCCCGGACAGCCCCCCAGATAGCCCCCACCCTCCTCCCTGGAGCTCGGTCACCCCACACCCTCCTCCCTGGACCCCAGAAAACCCCCCTCTTACCTAGACCATGGATATCCCCCACCCCTACCCTTCTACATTGACCTCAGACAACCCCCGTACCGCCCCAAGACAGCCCCCGGACAACCCCCAGACAGCCCCCCGGACAGCCCCCAGATAGCCCTCCACCATCCTCCCTGGACACCGGACATCCCCCCGGACAGCCACCCACCCTCCTACCAGGACCCCAGACAGCCCCAAACATCCCCTCGGACATCCCCCCCCCACACTCTCCTCTCTGGACCTCGAAAAACCCCCCAGACAGCCCCCAACCCTCCTCGTTGGACCCTTGATAGCCCCCCATCCTGCATGGACGTTGGACAACCCCCCCAACCTCCTCCTAGGACCTTAGACAGCCTCCTGGAGAGCCCCTCTAACCACCCCACCCTCCTCCCTAAACCCAGGACATCCCCCACCCTCCTCCCTAGACCCCGGACAACCCCCCTCCTCACTGGACCATAGAAACCCCCCCCCCCCACCCTCCTCCCTAAACCTTAGACATCCCCTGGATAGCCCCCCCGGATAGCCCCCGAACAGCCACCCAGACAGCCTCCCACCCTCCTCCCTGTACCCATGAAAACCCCCTCCAATCTGGAAAATGGACAACCCCCACCCTCCTCCCTGGACCCCAAACAACCCTCAGACAGCCCCTTCGATAGCCCCCTAGACAACCACCATGATAGCCCCCCCACCCTCATCCTTGGACCCCGTACAGACCCCCACCCTCCTCCCTGGACCCCAGGCATCCCCCACCCTTCTACCTAGACCCAAACAACCCCCCCCCCCCCGACCCGAAATCCCAACATTGGGAGAGTGGGAATTCAACATATATAAAAAACCATGACAATCCATGAAAGGCTAAGGACCACCTACCTTGTTTCTGGGGACAATCACACTCTTTATTCGGCATCTTTAATCCCAATCTATGATCTCTTAAAAATGGTCACCCTTTTAAGTAAAAACAACTCGAATGCGGAAAACCAACCAAACATATCTGTATTGTGTTGATACTTTAGCACAAGGATGCATTGGTCATTTGTGACATGTACGAGTCAACCCCGCCTCAATCCAAGGCATGATGTGGCCGGTACCACTCAAAGTGTCTCACTTTTATTTTAATTGGACAACATTTTTAGTGAACACAACAACTGGAATATGGAGAACTGACCAAACACATTCCGATTCTGTTGATACTTTAGGAAAATGATCCATGGGTCATTTGTGACATGTATGAGTCAACCCCGCCTCATTCTTAGGCATGGTGTGGTAACTACCACTCACACTGTCACAAATTTATTTGAAATGAAAAATATTGTAAGTGAGAACAACAAATTGCATAAGTAAAATAGACCAAACACATTAGGATTCTATCAATACATTAGGAAAATGATCCATGGATCATTTTTGACATAAACATGTCAACCCCGCCTCAATTCAAGGCACGGTGTGGCCGGTACCACTCAAACTGTCTCACTTTTATTTGAAATGGACACGATTTTATGGGAAAAGAACAACTTGCAAATGGAGAACTGACCAAATGCTTTCTGATTGGGTTGATACAATAGCACAAGGATACATGGGTCATGTGTGACATGTATGAGTCAACCCCACCATAATCTGAGACACATGGTGGCTGACAACACTTAAAATGTCTCTCTTTTGTTTAAAATGTAAACTTTTTTAATTAAAAACCAAAGACATATGGAAAACCGACCAAACGTATTATGATTGTGTTGATACTTTAGAACAAGTATCTATGGATCATCTTTGATGTGTACGAGTCAACCTCGCCTCAATCTGAACCATGGTGTGGCCGGTACCACTCAATGTGTCTCACCTTTATTTGAAATGGACAACATTATAAGTTAAAACAATAACTGGCATACTGAAAAATGACCAAACACATTCATATTGAGTTTATACATTAGGAAAATGATCCATGGGTCATATGTGACATTTACGAGTCACCCTTGACACAATCCAAGGCATGGTGTTTCCAGTATCACTCGAAGTGTCTTTCTTTTGTTCAAAATGGAAAACATTTTAAGTAAAAACAACTGGCATATGGAAAACCAACCAATCGTATTCGGACTGTTTTGATACTTAATCTCAAGGATCTCTGGTTCATTTTTTGTGTTTACAAGTCAACCTCACCTCCATATGAGGCACAGTATGTCCGGTACCACTCAAAGTGCATCAATTTTATTTGAATTGGACAACATTTTAAGTGAAAACAACAACTAGCATATTGAAAACTGACCAAACGCATTCAGATTCTGTTGATACTTTAAGACAACAATCCATGGGTAATTTTTGATGTGTACTAATCAACCCAGCCTCAATATGAGGAACAGTGTGGCTGTTACCACTAAAATTGTCTCACATTTATTTGAAATGGGAATAATTTTACGTGAAAACAACAACTTGCATACAAAAAATAGACCAAACACAATTTTAATATATTGATAGCTTAGGAGAAAAATACATGGGTCATTTGTGATGTGTATGAGTCAACCCCGCCTCAATCCATGAAACATGTGTGGCCAGCATCATTCAATGTGTCTCTGTTTTGATTAAAATGGACACTATTTGACGTAAAAGAAAAGACATTTGTAAAAATGAACAAACATATTTTTATTGTATTGATACATTATCAAATGTATCCATTGGTCATTTGTGATGTGTACAAGTCAACCGCATCCTAATCTGTGGCACGGTGTGGCCGATACCACTCAAAGTGTCTCACATTTATTTGAAATGGACAACATTTTAAGTGAAATCAACCACTGGCATATAGAAAACTAACCGAACACATTCATATTCTATTGATACATTATGACTATGATCCATGGGCCATTTGGGACATGTACGAGTCATCCCTTCCTCAATCCGAACCATGGGGTGTCCAGTTCTACTCAAATTGTTTCACTATAATTTGAAATGGGCAAGATATTATGTGAAAATAACAACTTGCATATAGAAAACCGACCAAACATATTTGGATTGAGTTGATACTTTAGCACAAGGATCCATGGCTAAACCTCAACCAATCCACATCTCATGTGAGGAACTCCTACCCCTATTAGAAAAGACATGACATTTAATCTGCAAATCCCATCCTCAAAAAGTGGGTTCTAGGACCGAACCAAAATCCCTCTGGGAACCCATTACCAAAGACATAATGGAATATTCATACCCACAACCCAAAATGGGGATTCATATCACATCACACCTAGGAGACCAAATTAAAATTAGCCACATACCCCCTTATTCCAGTAGAAATGTCAATGAAAATCATGTAGTCTATTCTGGAAACTCATCTCATTTGTCGAGATTATCCAATGTTTTCCACTAACACATCAAGAACCATTTATACATTAATACATAGTCATTAGAGGAATATAAACATCCCATGTGTTTCCTATAACTCATCCTAGGTCTAATCACATGACCACAACCATTGTATATCTTATGGGTATCATGATCATTGTCCACTCTACCCATGTTTTTCTATTGGTTTTACGATAGTCATCCCAAGACCATTAGTAAATATCCCATGTGCTTCCTATAACATGTAGGTTTTTTCTCTTGTCTGTATTGGTGCTACGGTTTTATCGAGGATTGAATTATAAATTTTGAATACTTTTATGGGTGTTATTGCTTTTCAATTCTATATTTCTGAATTCTGGATTTATTGGATTCTGGCTGTATAGGTACTGGATTCTAAATTTTGAATGTTGTTATGTCTATAGAATTCTGGATGTATTGGATTTTTATTTGGTATTGGTGTTATGGGTGTTATTGCATTTCAATTATAGATGTATTGGATTGTTGATTTATTAGAATGTTTATTTTTAACCTATGTTGTGGTTTGAGTGAGGAATGAAAATTTAATTTCTAAATTTTTTAATTATAGAAGATTTGTAAACATCCCATGTAGCCTTTTCGATTCTGGGTGTATGTGTTCTTCCAGGTCATGTGGAGCAGGTTAGAGGTGGCTACCGGTTGTTGATGTTGTGGAGAAGCAACATATGTATACCAATGGTTTTCAAAACCATTTGTATATCCGTTTGATATATATTATACCAGCAAGATGGTATAAGCGTTGGTATAAACTTTTACCAATGGTTTTCAAAACCCTTGGTATATCCTTTTCAGGTATATTGTAATCTATATACCAACAGTTATAAAGGGTTGGTATATAGGTAACATATACCAATGATTTCACAAACCATTGGTATATCTATTTCATTAACACATATACCAATGGTTTACACAGAACTGTTGGTATAAGCCTACACAAACAGCTTACTTGGCCACGGTTTGGGAAAACATTGGTATATAATATACCAATGATTTCCAAGACTTTTTCAATGGTTCATAACCATTGGAAAATGGTAATATTCTAGTAGTTAACTGCTTCTATATCAATATGAAAAATTAACCATGATGTTGTTATCTTAAAGCCTTATGAAAATAAAATAATAATAAAATTTATAATTCATTATGGTCATATTACTATTCGTATGTCTATGTTACTATTCAAAATTAAACATGTGGGTTTCATCATACTCCAAATAACATACAAAATACAATTTTAGATGACAGTTTCTTGAAATTCAAAACAATGAAGTGAAAAAAAATATTTTTAAATTCTAGTTATAAATATCTTCTTAAAATAAAGTTCGATGCATTTTTATTTATTTTTTGAAAAACATGGGCTGTTACATTATCCCCACATTCTAGAAATTGCATCCTCACAATTTTATTTACATATTAAACAACTTAGGGTACTTTTCCCTCAAAACATTTTCAAAGTCCCATGTTGGTTCTTCAACCATGTGGTTTCTCCACAAAACATTTACATATTGGATTACCTTATTCTTAAATACTTGTTCCATTCGTTCAGGAATCTGAACCGGTTTCCCTTTATAAGAAAGGTTCTCTTCCAACTGAAATGCTTCTGGGCCCAAGACCTGTGATAACTTTGGAACATACATTCTCAACATCGAAAAATGAAAAACATTGTGTACGTGAAGCAAACGTGGATATAGATATATTCGGTATGCAACTGGTCCTACTTTTTCCAAGATTTCAAAAGAACCAACGAATCAAAGAAATAGCATTTCTTTCTTCCCATTATGCATCACACTTTTCCAATGAGTGATTTTATGGAAAACATGGTCACCAACCTTGAAAGAGAAGTCTTTTCTTATGTTATCTACATAACTTTTCTTCCTACTCTAAGTTGTCCTCATGTGCTACTGGATCATCATAACATTTTCAACCACTTCTTCTACTAATTCTTTCCACATCAACTTTCTTTCACCGACTTCATCCCAAAATGATGGAGTCCGACACTACTGCCCATAAAAATCCTCAAAAGGTGCCATCTGAATACTGGAATGAAAATTGTTATTATAAGAAAACTCAAATAAAGAATTATATTGATCTCAGCTTCCCTGATAGTACATTAAACATGCTAGAAGCATATCCCCCATGTCTGAATCGGTCATTTAGATTTCCCATCTGATTGAGGATGAAAAGCTCTACTGAAATTTAATTCAGTTCCCAAAAATTTCTATTGTCCCTTCCAGAAGTTAGAAGTGAACATTATAGCTTTGTCAGATACAATAGAAAGTGAAACTCCATGTAACCTGAAAATCTCATTGAGCTATAGTCATGACTGTTGACCCGACTACAGTTTATGTTGAATAGAAAATGAATGTGCATATTTGGTTAGCTGATCAACAATAAACCAAATCACATTGTTACCTCAAGATGTCTTTGGTAGTCCTACAACAATGTCTAAGGATACATTATCCCATTTTCACGGAGGCACTGGCAAGGTAAAAAGAATTCCCTTTGTTAACTGCCACAATGCTTTAACCTATTGACATTTCAATCATTTCACAAAAACATCAGTAATATCTCTTTTCATTCCATCCCACTAATAACACCCCTGACGATGTCTTTACATCTTATTGCTGCCAGGATGAACTGAAAATAGAGAACTATGAATTTAACACAAAAAATAATTCTTCAACTAAGAATATCTTGGCACACACAACCTTTTTCCAAATCTTAAAACACATTATTTATCAAGGTTAAATTTTGGAATCATGCCCCTTTTAACCAATTCTACTTTTTTTTCTATAGCTCATGTTTTTCCTTAGGCAATCGCATAATTCATTCTAACAATTCTGAATGCACTGAAACCTGAAACAAAATAGATTTATTTCAAGCACCAATAACTTATAATACAAAATTAATCAAATAATTAATCAATGGATCATGGTACAAACATAACATGGTTAATGATGCATGATGTTTTCGACTCAAGGAATCCTCCACTTTGTTTGCTTTTCTAGAATGGTAATTGATCATGAAATGGTAATCTTTTATCAGTTCAAGACATCCGCTCTGCCTCATGTTTGATTCCTTCTAAGTGAATATATACATCAGAAATTTATGGTCAGCATATATTTTGACATTTGGCTCCATTTAAATGATGCCTCGAAATCCTCAATGAAAATAGCAATGATGCTAATTCCAAATCATGTGTGGGGTAATTTTACTCATGAGGCTATAGTTTTCTTAAATAATAATCAATTAACTGATAGGACAACATTGATACACAACCATTTCCATTCAAATAAGCATCATTGTAGATGAAAAAAAACACCATTTCAGGATTTTAAGGGCAAAACTAGGGCATTAAACAATTTATTCTTTAGTTTATAAAAACTAACAAAAAATTCTTTTGTCCAAACAAATTTAACCCCTTTCCATGTCAAATTTGTTATTAGGCTAGATAACTGAGAAACGTTCTTAACAAAATGTCTGTAATAACCTAGAAATCCAAGAAAACTACGAATCTCTATAACATTTGTTGGTCATGGACGTTCAAAAACAACTTTTGTTTTGGCAGGATAAACTATTATTCCATCCATATTTAAAATGTTCCCATGAAAATAAATCTTTTTCAATAAAAAACACATTTTATGAATGTTACATTAAGTTTGTTTTATTTTATGGTTTGTAAAACACCCCTTAGATGTTTTTCATGCACATATGTTTTTAGAAAATACAAGAATTTCGTCAATAAACACCACCAAAAACTAATCCAAGAACTCATGAATTACTATATTCATAAGATTCATGAATACAGTGGGTGAATTAATTAATCCACATGTCATAAAGAAAATTCATAATGCCCATATCTAGTGTGAATGATTGTTTTCAGGATGTCATCCTCATTCAACTTCGGCTGATGAAATCCAGATCTCAAGTCAATTTTGGAAAAGTATTAAGCTCCCAGGAGATGATAAAACAATTCATCGATATGAGGAAAATGATACTTGTTTTTAATAGTTATGTTATTCAATGCCATGTAATCAACACAATGTCTCATGGAACCATCTATATTTTTAACAAAAAAATAGGATCTCCCCATGGTGAAGTGCTAGGACGAATGAAGTCTTTATCACGATATTTCTACAACTGAATTGTCAATTCAAGAAGACCAATTTGAGCTATACGATATATGTGTTTTGAAATTTTCTTAGCCTCAGAAACTATGTAAATTGTGAATTTAACTTATTGATCATGTATGACACTAGGTAACTCATCTAAAAATCGCATCAAGGTGCTCTTTTACCAATGTCACATCATTAATCTAAACAGTTCCCTTTTTTTCAACTATATGAGTAAGATTACATTAATTTTCATCTTTAAATAGTTTCTCAGCTTCCTGATTTGTTATCAATTTTATGGGTTAATTATTGTAAAAAAACATAAACTCTTTCTGAAAAACAAATTCTTTATCTCTACAGTCAATCGTATCATGATAAACAGAAATCCATTCCATTCCCAAAATAACATCAAACTCGACTAAGGGTAAAACAATAAGGTTTGCAGGTAATGTCTTTACATAGACCATAATAGAAAGTTTCTTATAATTACTAATTGCTATAACATTACCCATTGGTGTTTTAACAACAACTTCAGGTCTCATTTTTTGAGGAGAAATTTCCAATTTAATTGAAAATTTCTCCAAGATGAATAAATGTGTAGACCCTATATCAAACAAAACATTAGAAAAATATGAGTAAATATACAATGTACATGATAAAACTTCATTGGATGGTCCGACGTCTAATGAAGTGGTTTTAAAGGATCTCATGACACCTTTCTTCATGTAGTTTGCCTTTTTTTGCATCACTCAGAACTCTCTTTGGGAAGATGTTTTCATAATGACCCATCTCACCACATTTAAAATAATTTACAATTTTATTATCATGATTAGTCATTGGATCATTTTCATTACAATCTTGGCTCATATGTACAGACTTACCACACTTAAAACACTTCTAATTTCAGCTATGACATTCTTCAGGGTGCTTCTTGCCACATGTTTCACAATCTAGAAACAATATTTTATTACCATCATATTTCATTGGTTTATTCTTTCACATTAATTTCCATCTGGACCTCTTCTTATATTTGTTTCCAAAATGTACGTGATCAACAACAAACTCCATCTCTACCCTCTTAGTACATCGGACAAGTTTCTCATGAATTTTGAATTCACAGGAGTCCAATTCCCTTCGATACCTTGGCTTCATTCATGTGTAAAAGCGATTGATTTTGATATCGCGATCCAGAAAAAGATTTGGAGAATACCTCTCTACTTGTGTGGAGTTAATTTTATACAGAGCCACCGAATCTTCCTCCTTTTTCTTCATTTCATCGAATTTATTTCCCATACTATGTCACACCACCTTAGGAAAATATTTTTCAGGAAAACCATTTAAATTCATCCCACTCAATGGAATAAATAACCCTTATACCCTTGATATTCCATACCATTTACCACCACTGATCTACTTCACCTTCGAAATGATAAATGGCCAGACATACCTTTTGATTGTCTGAACATCCCATAACATCGAATATCTTTTCAGGGGATTTGATCCATCCTTTAGCTACAACTGGGTCAGAAGATCCATTGAATGAAGGAGGGCGTTGTCTTATAAAATGTTCCACTACTGTAATTTTCTGTCATGGTACATATATTAGTTCTCTTGAATGGATGCCACCACCATATATTGCTTTCATTAGCTGAGCCATTGCTGTCAGAAACTTCTTGGTTCTAATCCCTAGCATTCCAGGCTGCAGATTCGGAAGGATGTCGTTCTGTCAGTTCCTCTCCACTTCGCCTTCCCTATTTCTTCTGTAGAAAACCATTCTGAACAAAAAAAACCATAGAATAAGGCACATGGTGATCCTTAAGTGCTAAAAATTTTCAAATTAATAATAGAGTGAAAATCATTTATGGTATTATATTAACATTAATCAAACCCCTAATGTCATCTAAACCATCAACAGATACCATCTATATGGACCCGACCATATTACATTACATATTCTTGAATTTAGTCAATAAATCACTTCATTTTACATTGAGAATATTTTAATTTTTAGAGATTTAGAGAATTGGGACAATACATTCAAAACATTACACATTATTACATAGTGGATACCATAAAAATAGTACTCGATCATTCTAAAATTTAAAAACATTCCAAATAAAACATGATTTCATTGGTTGATCATAAATCATTTAAAATGGATTCGTTCACTTTATTACACAACCTTATAACCTGTGAAAATCAATTAAAAACATGGGATGAGCACAAAAAGCATAGTAAGGGATATAAAAAAAACATTAGTCCCAAAATTACTGTAACATTTGAAATGTATTTAGAAAGACATGTTTGTCACCCATATATACTTAATTTTTAAATCATGATATTTCTACAAGATTCCTTCAAACATAAAAACATAAATATAACTATTAAGTTATATTGGGGAATTACTAACATAATATTGTAACCCTCGTGGCTACCTTATAATTTTTAACCCTCATGACTAATATACAATTTGTGTAACCATCGCACATACACATGGAGTAACCATATAGACGACCTCCAACTAACACATACCAAATGCATATGGATTGAAATTTTGGTCCCACCCTTTATCATAAACAGTTCCCAAGATCCAGATCATATTTATAAAACATGAAGTTTTTAAAAAAGAAAATTTCTTTTGAATTTTGTAAAATAGAATTTTAAAAGTGAATTTAAAAGTAAAGTCACTTATAATTATCATATAATTGAAGTGAGACTCAATAGAGTAGATAGAATAGGTATATAATTTTTAAATATACATTATTAAACATAGTATAATCAGATTTATTCACACAAATAATTTAAATTCCACAAAAATAATGAAGAATAAGGTTAACCCAATGGATTGAAATCAGGTTAAGAATCCCCTTACTTCATTCTTGTCTTACATGAAACTTATTTATTCTTCATGTATAATAGTAAAAATAGAGTTATTATTATTTTAATGGAAAATTTTCATGTTGATAACATCTTATATGATCATTTAATAACATCCTTTCACCATTTAATTGTTAGTATTTATCTCCTCACAATGTTTTTGGGTGAGTTCATTACATGATTTCCAAGATTGGTTCATGACAAATGTTCTTGTCAATTTGAAGTGAAACATTAAAATTTAAGGGGAGTAGTAGTTACATATTTCCTGTAACATAAATTATATCATTTATCCTTTTTACATTTACAAGAGGATGATTCATAAGTTAATACATTAATGATGTTCATTTAGATCATTTTAGTGGTTCTTTGATAAGAGGGACCTCATTTTATTTTATAAATTAAATCCATGTGTATAAAAGAATTTCAGAACCATGTGTGAGACATAATACATATATTATAACATGGTTCAACCATAAAAATGGTTTCATGACAAGACATGAAGTATTTATTGAAAAATAAATCATGTTGTCCAAGATGTAGGTAATTCAACACATCATATAAAATGTTTATAATTCTTGAATAAGAGGGGGAGGAGAAAACGAATGATGATTAATTTTACATGACCAAAAGAACTTTTAGAATATACAAGATTCTAGAGCATTAATGCCTCTTGGTTAAGAGGAGGTGAGGAAAGAAGAATAAAAGAAATGAATCTTGAAAGAATAGAAAACATGGGTAAGTTCTCAAGAAATTTCACTAGCCCAACGACGCCTCATAAAATTACATAAAAATATTTTGACGAGAGAAAGAGGATATATCATTACTCTTATATAATATTGATAGTAAGGGGGGATTTATAATTAAATATCCCAACATAAGCCAATGGAAAACAAAGATAATAACATAAAGTTAATTAAAAGAATGAAAATAAAAGAGGATGTCCACCTCTTGATCTCTTCTCCTTGAGATCCTTCTTAAGGGCATTGGTTTTTGTCTTTTGGTGAGAAAAACGGCTCTAAGAAATGTTGAAGATCTTTGGGAGGAGTATTGGGACTAACATAGGCATGGATCAAGTCTTGAAATGTGTGGGAATAAGAGGAGAGTGAGGGTGTTATTTAGTGGATAAGAGGGGGTATTTCTCATTATTTTAATCATTATTATAATATTTTTCCCAAATATTAGGAATTGTATTAGTTCATGTGGCCTAAAATAGTAATAATGGCATGTGAGTTCAAACCAAGTGGCCTTACATCACCTATGATGTCATAAATAGTGTATTTTTCTGATAATTTAATTATACGGTATATTACTGGATTTCACTATTCATTTAAAATTCATGAATTTCAGAAAAATCCCAAAATATTTACCGTAACCATTTTTTTACATGTATAATTCAAAAATAATGACCTTTTTTGGAAAATAAATTTCTAAATATTATAAATTTAATTTTATAATAAAAGCATACTTAATAAAAATAATTTAACAATTCTAATTCTATAACTACATCTATATCATGATAAAAAATTATCCAAGATGATATTATATTAAAGCCTTAGAAAAATAAAATAATAATAAAGATTACTATTCATTAGGGACAATTTACTATTCATAAGAGTATGTTACTATTAACAAAAAATAAGTTGGTTTCCTCGGACTCGAAATAACATGATGAACATAATTTTAGTTGACAGTTTCTTGATATTCAAAACATAAAAGTGGAGAAATCATATTTAAAGGATAAGTATAAATATCTACATAAAACAAAGTTTCATGCATTTCTAATTATTTTGAGAAAAACATAGGGTGTTAAGATGTTTTATCCTAGTATGGAGTAAATAAACACCATCTATCATATGGAGGATCCAACTCAAAAAAAAGGTTGTTAGTAGGGGATTACCAGAACCCTAGTTCTACATAGAATGAATTTCTAGAATATTTTCTTTTTATACATGGATATAAGTCACATAAAAATACTAAATTTCTAAAAAAATCTATTAATGTGAAGGGGACCATTCCACCAAATACTATATAAAAAACACATAAAATGGGATATATTATTTTCTATTTTTAACACCCTAGATAGATAATATGATAAAAACGAAAAATGAGATTCTATATAATATGTATTACTACCTGATATGATGTATTATTTTTGTAGTGTTACACAAATATTTCAATTCCACCCCCCTATGTTATTTATCATATGCATGATGTGGCATACTTAGTTACACAACATGTGAAACTCAATCATTAGTCTATCAAGACCAATGAAACATTATATTTAACTACATAGAGTGTCTATTATGCGATATGATGTGTGGAACCAGAGAGGTGACATGGGTGTATTTTCATAGGATATCTAATCTAGTGTATCATATATGGAATGTGTTTCCTAGATACAAACGAAGTTCAAAAGATAGATCTGTTAGGAATCTACTTCATCTCACCCTATGTCATGTGACATTTGGAGGAATATGAAAAATGATAAGTACACACACAACATCATTTATTTTTAATCATTCAAAAACAGTACACAACTATAATACGACACATGATGTATTTTTTTATAACTACATATCATGGTATCATTTTTACAGATTCTAGAAATCATAAAAGCTAAACTATCTTGATCCTACCCTTTCTCTAGGAATCATACCATAGTCAATGCCTTGTTCTCCTATTATTCTTAGATCACCACTATCTAATAGGATAATTTCAATCATTTGTCTGACATACTTCTAATCCATCACCTGATCATCGTCATACCAAAAAAGTAGATAAACCACTCTTCAACACTACCATGTCTGAACCTGTACCACTTTTACAATTACCATCATCTGGATGATAGCTTTGATCTACCTTTTTTGAACCACTATCCAATACTAGTGATGAAAATAGTTTTATATCAAAAAAAAAGGGTGAATGTTGGAAAAATATAAATGGAGATGGAAATAAATATCATTGACTATGTATACCCATATATTAATCCATCTATTACTGGTACCTGAGTTTATATCATCTTGTACACCTACTTAACAAATCATCTAGTTTGGTTTTTGAAATTGGAATTTTTTCCATTAATTATCTATCCCCCAACATTCTTCTGAAAATAAGAAACAACGAATAGAACATATGATTGATTAATATCAACATGTAAAAAAATATTCAATAACAAAAATATAATTCAATTTTTTTAGGATAACTACATATGAATTTATAGTTTTTAAAATATCAACTATAGAGTCATACCTCAATGAATAATGATGAAGCCTTCAGGTTCATCCATATTTGTTCCATAAATTCATCTTATCCCAAAAAATTTATTGATTCATCATCTATTAATGACTATCATCTCACATATTTCTTTATTAGGGTCCCATGTCAAAAATGTTGGGTCCCAATACTAATAAATCTTAATGATTAATTTATGTCACCAAAAAATGGCAATCAGGTTTTTATTTACACACTCAAATCATTATCATTCAAATGCTACAAACTAGGGCATGAATTATATATATCCTTAGAAAACACCCCCTCAACATAAACGATTGAGAAATCATGATTTTATAAATTAGGATCTGTTTAGGATTTTACGACATATACATTCATGATATAACTTTTGATTTCTAAATAAATAAAAAATACCACTTTAAACATGATTAGATTAGAATCTCACCAAAACATTTTCCCAGGATAAACATCATGCTCATTGATTAATAAAACTATCATAAATTTTTCCTAAATCATTAATTTATTAATTTATTATTATGTGAACAAATATGATACATTCTATTATGATCAATTCATTTTTGAAGTTGGGGAATGTCCTATTGGTAAAGGAACCCTGTAATACCTCACAAATTCCCAAGATCATATCATGAAATCCCCATTATTGTGAGTTTCATTAATAGATGGTGGAATTTTTATCCATAAGGGTTGTGGAAGGAGATATCGGTACTGAAGGTGGAGAAATTTTTTGTGTGTGATCGAGTGAGGTATCATGGTGAGTCAATGTCATTCAGGTGTTGGAGGGCATGCCAGTGGTGGTCACAGTCAATGGTCTAAGGATCCGTCCAGATAATGGTGTGGAAAAAATGTTGGTGATAGTTGAATGATAAGATAGTGGGAAAAGGTAGTGATGATGGGTTCCATCAAGGAAAGTGGCATTGGAGAATTACTAATATCGATTACACAAGGAAATGTATAGGGTAGTGTTGGAATTAATGGAATGAAAATACAAAGAGGTGATCCTCAGATGAGGCATTGAGACAAATGGTTTGATGGTGGTATTTTCATATGGCATTGATCTATGAGAAGAGCTCATGAAGTGAATGTTGGTTCCATTCTTGGACCCTTTAGTCCCACATAATTGGGCTTATGATCGAGATGTATTAGTGATTAATAACTCTGATCCTTCATCTTCATGTAATGGAATCCCTCTCTACTAAAAAGTAAGAGAGGTTTGTTTGTTTAATAAGGGGGTATACACCTACCGTTAAAGACACAATTCTTGTTTTTTTGGTTATGGTAAAAAAATTAGATATTTGAGATAGATATCATAATTAAATATGAATAATTTCATTATAATACTCATATCATAATTTTTTTAGAAGTGTAATGTGCATGGAATTTGGCTTAATGGTTGATTGAATAATTCATCAAATAGATTAATTTATATCAATTATAGGTTATCCAAAATATAATTTAGACTAGTTTTATATGTCATTAATCTACTAGAATTATTATAAGGTATTTTATTTGAGATTCAAATTTTTTGAGAAAAAATTTATTTATAAGGATTTATTACATTACCTAATATGATGGACGATAAGTATGGTACCTATGTGTGTGTTTTTAGACTATTATAATAATTTTTGGGATATAATTTTACACATTTACTTTAGTGGTAGTTAATATGGTAATTGATAATTGGATGACAATGATAATGGGAAATTACATTCATGATGATTGTTTAAAACATCCTCTAGTGGAAAAATAAATTTTTATAAGGATAATACAAAAATTTCAATTAATAAAAATAAAAATTATATATTAATGTTTTATATTAATGTTTTGGAATTAGATGACGTGGATTATGAACTCAAGTGTTATACATTGAGAAAAAATGTATTATGATTTATCTATAGAATTTTGTTTTTTATGATATATATATTGTGAATGTAATTGAGGTATAATTAACATTTTTGACTGGTTGTGATGGTTGGAGCCACTGGTTCTTCAGCTGATACATTCTTGCTAATATGGATCTTTATTTTAATTGGATTAATGATTAGTAAATTCGGAATTAGTGAGTACTGTTTTCAAATGAGATAACACTATAATGATTTATATTTGAGTTTGAAATCATCATTTCAACAAACAAAAATCATGTTTGAGGCATATCATTCGTTAAGTCACTTATATAATATAGGACTTGTTTTTTTGGTATAGTTAATTAATTTTGGTTATAGTGGATGTGTTATTATATAATATTATATTATTCATTTTTTATGTGTGTTGTGGTTCCACTATCCAGTTTATGGGTGTTGTTGTGGGAGAGTAGAGGGGAAACAATATATTTTATTACAACCATCTATATAGGTGTTGGGTGACATTCACATAAATTAAAATATGTGTGTTATGATATATCCCTGGATGACTATAATGTTTTAAAGATTACCCCTATCAAGATAACTATATGTTGGACCGAGGCATAAGGTCGGGTGTTTGGGATCCAGGTGGTCTCTCGCAAATTTTACATCATATGGGGACTTATATTATTTGTTATGTTTGTTTTGTTATACATATAATATGATATTATTGTTTAGTGACTGTGAATGTGGTTATATATGAATATATTAAGGATGATATGAACATTGAATCATGATATTTAAATTCATAAAACATGCATATTGAGTTTATTGTTATAAGTTAGTCATTTTGTATTTGACATTCACATAAAAATGTTTTTATGAGTTGTTTGGATATCATTTTGAAACAGCCATATTATTTATTATCAGATATCCCATCATTTTTTGCTTATGGTTTTTTACGTTTTCTCTTTCATAACATAAGGCATATCTAGTAGATGCATTGGGGTGAATGAAGTTTTTTGTGTGTTGATGCTAATGTATATTCATCTGAATACCTTGTATCGATCATGATTGGTTTAATATTTATTCATGTTAAAATAGATTTGGAATTCTCACATTATTATTTTTATATGAATTTAATTTCATTATATTGAATTGGAGTTGTTTTTTATCCATGATAAATTACATTCTCATTAGTTGATATATTATTTTTTATATTGTGGAATAGTTTTAATTTTTATTAGATGATAGAGTTTTAGAAAATATACCCCCATTGTTTGTTTGGATACCTCAACACTATAACTAATTAACAGACTAGTTGAGGTTAGATTAGGGAGTTCCCTTATAGGTGGATTGGGAAAAATGAAATTGATATCCCAGAGTTAGTTTATTTGTAATGCTGTGAAAAATTATATTTTTTAGAATAAGGAATATAGGGATACAATGATGTAAGTATTTGATTTCAGTCTCTAACAATTGAGAAACCAACACTGGGTATAACATTCAATAAATTATTATATATGGAATCTAATCATTTATTGATAGACTCTATTACATAGAAGGTTTATTTTTGTTTATATTTTGGTTTTAACAAGCATCTTACAGTAGCCCAGACAATGCTTATGAAAATTTTTGATTGGGAAAACAATTGTATTCAACTAACATTAATGAAATTTTTGTGTTCCCTTCTTAACATTTGCATTATTTTCGTGTTAACAAATATTTAGGTATTGTGAGACATTTTTGAAGGTGATATTTTATCATTTGAAACCATTTGTGACAATGTATCAACCACTTACTATTCCACCCATAGTTGATCATGAATATCATCAAGATTGTGTATAGAGACATTTGTATTATAATTTGAATATTATTGACGCTAAGATAACTACAATAAAATATATGTTGTATGAATATTATAATTGGATATTATAGATTCAATTGGGTAGTGATTGATTCCCTTACATTTTTCCTAATGGAATTTTATGTGCTGAGATATGTGATAGAAAAGTGATGGATAAGAAATCATAGGATATTTCCAAAAAAATGAGATAATTATTAGAATATGTTAGATTATTTTGAGTTATATATTGTATTATTTAATTCAAAAAAATCATATTTTCAAATAGAGGTCATGTTTTTAGGATGATTATTTAGGTATAGGACTTGTGTATCTTAGCCAGAATGTTTAAATTTAAATAATATTAACTACAGATAGATCATTGTTTTACATATGTATAATATGGGATTTAAATCAATGTTTTCAGTTGTTTTAGATCATTTATATCAATAAAGGGGATCATTTGGTTTTCATTGTGATTATAGATTATGAGATTCATAGGACTCGTCAGTATGAGTATATATTTTTAAAAGAGATTCGAAGAAAAATTTGACAAAAACATTTCAAAATAGTTTTGTGGGTCCAGAAAAATTATTTTTATTAAGATCCACTCAGGGGATTATGAATCAATAGAATAGTGTAATTGGATGAAAATTTGATGGTGTTCATTTTGTGGAACGATCCACTTGATTGTTTTAGTATCAAGTAAAGATCCCCTATTGACATTTTGGAGGGAATATGATTAATAATGAATTAAATTTTTAGGTTAATAAAATGATTAAAATGGTGTTTCATGGGTATATGAGATATCATAATGTATAAATTGTGTGAAATGATGAATTGATGATAATTTATCATTAATACGTTTTTAGTGTTTAGAAAAAACTGAGTTTAGGTGTTACTGTAAAAATGTTGTTGATGATTGATGACCTATTAAGGTTATCATGGAAGTTGGTTGATATTTTAGGTATTTTATGGTTGACTAAGTAAAAAAAATGGGGAAATTTGTTAATAAATAAGGGTTTCTATATCCGATATGGTTCTAATGTGACACACACATATCACAGGTTATAGAATAAATTATTTAATATGTTAAATAGAATATTAGTCATAACCTAAGGTTTTATCCTATAAATGGGTGTACTAAAAGATATTGTTACCTATAGATTAATTAAAGATAATGGATAATGACTTGTGATTTTTATTATCTTGAAAAAATACGGTCTAGAAACAAAGTTCAGGGTGAAGGATGATAAGAATGGAGTCAAGATCATGGTACGATTCCATCCTACATTTCTCACACAGTCTTGAAATAGTTTTCCTTTCTTTTCCTTGATTCTTTATTAGTTCAATATTTATAAATTTTATTCACTAAAAACATTAGCTCAAATGGTTATATGGAGGATATTCAAACAATAATTACTTCTTAGTCAACCCTCACTCCTATACAAGAGTATAAAATAATAAACCTCTATTAAATTACTAAGGATATACCTAATTACATATCAATGTTTTAGATAAATTAAAAAATGACTCACTGAATACATACAAATTACAATAGTTTCTACACACTCAACAAATAAAGCATCATATCCCTCTAGTAAAATCTTCACATGGTTGAGAGATATTATGGGTTATAAAACTAAATAAAAAAAATGAAAACATAAAAATATCACAAAAATGTATTAAATGATTCAGACCTTATCCCCTACAAACATAAATTAACTAATAAGAAAGCGTTATTATTATGTAAATAAGAATTAAAAATTAATTACAATGGAGAAACATATCTTTTCCTGTAACTCAAAAATTACCCCTCCAACTGAATGCTTTTAGAAATTAATGGTGAAGAAGAAATATTAGTGAAAAAAATGATTAGAAAATAACGCAAAACTACATTATCAAATTCTTTAATAGGACACAAATGAGTCAAATAGTCTTTTTTACAATGAACCAATTCCCCTATAATTTTTTCATATTTTATCTTTTTTAGACATTAAGTTTCGACCTCATTTTCTACAGTCAATCATCTGAGATCTTTATAATTTATATTTTAGAATGATTAATTATTTATTCAGTCTTTGAATATTCTAAATATCTAAAAATATTATTTTGGGATTATAAATTTCCTTAGACATGATTTCTTTATACAGTCTTTGTAGAACCATTATATGGATTCTATGAATACTAACATGGTATAAAAAACCATAGCACGAAGTCACAATGAATCCCTTGAAATATTATTTGGGTTTTCTTTAGAAGAATAATGAAATGTAAATTAACTTTTTTAGATGCATGAGATATAGAATTATCTTATGTGAGGTAAATTATTATCCACGTAGATTAACATACATATAGATGTGTCAGTATAAGATAACGTATCCTCTATAAGGTAATAATTTCCCATTGGTAAGTAAATTTCATTCAAATATTTTTTTCTTATTCCCCAAATTATATTATACTCCTCAGTAATTATACTATGAGTCAAAAAATTCATTTCCCAAATTTTAGAACATTTAAAATGTTCTTAAACAGGATCAATAACTCTCTTACAAAGAGCTCACATAGGTGAATTACACAATGGAGGTTCCATAGTAAGATAAATTATTTTATGTATGGTGAAATTAAATTTACAAATCAACTATTTCACTCCCACACTGATTAATTCTCCTTTTCACTCAATAATTATCCTACACACATCCATCATAAGAAATATTCCATACTAATTATCCACTCTATCATAGTGAGTCCATCTTGAATATAAAATTTATGAAATTAAATCGAGGCCTTCAAAATCACCTATAAAAAATATGTTATATCAGAATAAAATAACAATAAATGGTATTATTTATTATAGGAATAAAAAATATGAACTAAATAATTACACTAACATTTGAATACATTTAATAGTTGAATTAAATATTACTAGAAAACTATTAATTGTAATATTTTTATCTAAATTACTCAGAATGAGTGGATTAAAATCATTGAAATATATGATATAATTTATAAAAATGTTTTAATATTAATTTTACGACACATAGTCATTGGAAACAAAAGAAATAGATCTCCAAAAGTCTATTCTTGTAAATTAAAACACTAGCCAATGTGGGTTACCTTTCTAGTACCACAATCCCCAATTTATCATTCCTAATTAATGTAATTGAATAAATTTTCCACATTATGAACCTTTAATTAATTCTAGTTTCTTTTATACTCTCATACAAAATTATACATACCTCTCTGAAAATAATTCACTCAGAAAAAAAGTATAACATTCATGAAAGGTAATTCTTATTAAATGCTCCTAGAATAATTTCCATAGTATAGATTAATCTTTTTATCTCCACCTAATGATTTATGTACTTGTACATATCATAAGAGAATTATATAAAGTTGTTTTGAAAATTATTTTTATTGGTTAGTATTAATTGAATCTTTTAAGTCTAATATAAGTGGTTTTGCTCTGTTTTGAAGGAAAATGTAAGATTTTCACTTACATTGAACAATCGATATCTCCATTAAATCACATATTAGATCATATCGATTTATTTTTATGTTTTTAATATATATCACATCCTTCTTCATTCTAATTGTAGAAAAAAAACTTTTCCTCTATTTACATCAATAGTTTTAATTTTTGTTATAAAGAATTACACTTGGAGGTAGATATAGATTTTTGATTCCATTATGTTTATGTAAATTATATAAAGCCCTAAATTATGAAGTGTTTTCCAACTAATATGATGTGTTCTTGGTCCTTTATTCCATTACATCAACATGTCTTCCCAACCAGATGTTTCAAAAAACTCAAATAAATTTTCATTTCATGAAAATATTAAATCCAAAATAAGTAAATATATTATTAAAACTCCTCTATAACATAATGGAAAATCCACCTAAGAGAATAATTTACACTAATGATATATCTCTTCTCTCTCCACCCCTTTGTGAAAT
This sequence comes from Viscum album, assembly GCA_963277665.1. Lineage (NCBI taxonomy): Eukaryota > Viridiplantae > Streptophyta > Magnoliopsida > Santalales > Viscaceae > Viscum > Viscum album. The sequence continues at coordinate 506,905,044 of OY728141.1, read as the reverse complement.
TTTTACAATTTGAATTCAGATATAAATTTTTTCCTGGAGTTCAATTTTTAGTCGAAAATATAGCTATATTTTTTCTTTAAATAGTTTATGAATTAAAAGGATATATTTTTTATATTTAGAAAGTAATTCGATCATTACCTTCATAATATTTATCTCAAATTAGTATCACTAAATTTCAAGAATCCCCTATTCTCCAACTCAAAAAAATCTATCAAACATATTGTCTGCAATCGGTTCTTTCCTCAAATCACACTTGAATTCAATAATGATCATGAATAAAATTCTAGAAAATGGTATATAGGCAATTTTTTCTTCTATGTTGGCAACATAAAAAATTAATTCAATAATTATTGGGGAATTGATCGTGCTTTTGTCAATGATAAAGTGCTGGAAAACTGGAGGAAAATTTCTTGTGTGACTCATGCCAAATATAATTATGATCATCATCCAATCATATCTAATTTTACAGGAAAAATTGAGAGACGACCTTTCCCCTTCAGGTTTAACAATGCTTGGATGACTCTCATTGAATGTTCCACACACGTAAGAGACACTTGGAGTATGGAAGAAAATAATCATCATTTATCTAGTGTTTTTAAGCTTCGATGACTCATGATTAAAATGAAACTTTGGAGAAAAGACAGATTCAGCCACTTGGACCAGTAAATTTATTCTCTTGAGAATTCCTTACATGTAATTCAACAATCAATGGCTGGATCTAATTTCTCATGCCTTTGTGGACAGGAAGCTAAGATCTCCTTGGACCTAAAAAATCTGCTCACTCTTCGGGATAATATTCAAAAGTGTTGTATAAAGTTATGTGGCTTACGGATTGTGATAGAAAAACTAAGTTTTTTAATGCCTTATAGGTGAGTAAAAAATCTTGCAGGCCACTCCCTCTTCTCAAAGACGGAGATGTTATTCTTGATGATCATCAGAGTCTCTCGAATCACAATGTCTCTTTCTATCAGAACCTCTTCAATGGTCCCAAACGAAATAGGGAACTCCTGGATGGAATTATACCTTCCCTTGTTAGTGATGATGACAAATCAATGCTAGTCAGAGTACCCTCTGATATTAAAATAAAGAATGCTGTTTTGGGCATTAAAAAGACAGATCTCTTGGGCCTAATGGATTCACAAATCACTTCTTCCAAGGCTATTGGGATATTATACAGGTTGATGTTTGTAGGCTGGTCAAGTATTTCTTTACTAATGGATCAGAAGTTCATGAAATCAATGCACAATTCATTTCCATAATTCCAAAGGTTGACAATGGTAGTGATATTAATCAATTCAGACCTGTCGCCCTGATCAATACTATTCATAAAATTCTCCCAAAGATCTTGGCTAACATGCTTGCTTGTGTCTCGGATAAAACAATTTCCTGGAATCAATTTGGTTATGATAATGGGAGAATAATAAAAGACCGTGTTTTCAATGCATCTGAATGTTTGGATCTTCTTCAAAAACCCACAAGAGGAGGGAGTATTTCCCTTAAATTGGACATCAAAAAGGCTTTTGACACTATTGATTGGGACATCATTGGTAACATTATGCACAAGGTTGGTTTTCATCCGACTTTATTCAGTGGTCTTACACCTTGATTAGCTCAACCTATAATTCCATTATTATCAATGGATTACCTGAAGGAATTGTTAAGTGCTCTAGATGGGTAAGGCAAGGAGACCCCTTGTCTGGCATTATCTTTTCCATTGTAGAGGATTACCTCAGCTGACTGATTACTTAGAATGTCGATAGGGGAAATCTGAATGTTCTTCAAGCTAACAGAGGTAACTATGCCCCCTCACATCTTCTCTTTGCTGATGACATTGTTATTTTTACTCAAGGGGGCAAAAAAAACATTCATAATCTCAAATCCATCCTCCATCACTATGATCTTGTCTCTGGACACGAGGTTAGCTAGAATAAATCCTTCATTTTCATTGGGAAAAACAATTTAGATTCTAGGAGGCATTTCATGATTCAGAGCCTTTGTATCTGAGAAGGCTCCTTCCCTTTCACATATATTGGAGTCCCAATGTTTTTAGGTAGACCGAGAATCACCTATTTTACTGAAGTGGTTTGTCAAGTTAGAACAACTCTATCCAATTGGAACGGAAAAGATCTCTCTATGGAGGGTATAATCTTCTTAGTTAAACATCAGATCATCTCAAAACATGTTTATTACTTTATGGTGTACTCCTCGCCTGATTCTATATTTATGATTCTCAACTCCCTTATGAGGAATTTTGTTTAGAGTGGCAGTATTCTGGAAAGTAAAATTTTCACTTCTCCATTGACCAAATGTTGTTTACCTCTCACTATAGGGGGACTTGGGAGTAGGAATATCAATCTCTTTGATCATTCCCTTCATGATCAATATATTTGGAGACTTATTAAGGGAAAATAGGAATCTCTTGATGTTATTAGAATAATAATCCTTACTAGACTGATTGCTGAAATTCTTTCTTACATGCACTCTTTTTTATGGCCTAGTTTGAAAAGGATTTATAAAAATATCAATAATCATTTCCATTGGTTGCTGAATGCCTCTTCCAAGGTAAAATTATGGAGAGATAATTGGACAGGGACACCTTTAATTGAGGTTATAAATTCTGATTCATTGGATGTTGATCTTGATGGATCTATTTTTGATCAACTTGTGATGAGAAACAATCTACATACTCATATTCTTGGAATTGTTAACTTGTATGATTTTATAAATTCTGATGATATCATGGTATGGGATCCAACTACAAATGGATTGTTTGACTCTAAAAGTTTCTACTATCATTTTCTATAGGCAACTCTCTCCAATGCTGTACATAATTTCAGAAGATGGATACAACCCTCTCGGTTTACCCTTCTCTGGAGAATTCAAATGAATAAATTTCAAGTGGACGACAATCTTCAAAAAGTTGGTATCTCTCTACGATCAATATGTGACTTGTGCCACCAAGATAGAGATGAAATGGATCCTTTATTCCTCTCTTGTAAAACCGATGCATCAATCTGGATTTTTATCTTTGACCTCTTCTACATCTCAATACCACATGTTGATAACATAGCAGATTTTTTGCACTTTATCACAGCATAACATCTCTCTATGCAGATCCACATCCTCTTCCTTGTTGCATGTGCTGAAACATTCCACATATTTGGAGAGGCATGAACAATTATAGGCATGAAAGGTCCACTTTCAATCAAAATGTTACCATTTCTAACATTCTTGCAATGACTCGAAATGCAAATCAGTTTCACACTAGACATTATCACAATTCCATCAAAGACTTTACTGTCTTATGAAATCTTCATCTGTCAGGTAATTTTTCAAAACCTATGGGCACTATAGAATTTTTTTTGGATCCCTACCTTTGCAGGTTGGATCAAATGCAATCTTGATGGTGCCTGATAGGGTAATCCTGGACCAGCTGGTTATGGATGTGTTTTCTGAGACCATAATAGTGACTAGCTTGAAGGTTCTTACGGCTCCTGTGGTCATGTCACTGCCCTTGAAGCTGAGATGATGGCTCTTATAAATGCATTGGAAACAGCACACCAAAGAAATTGGAATAATCCCTGGATAGAAAGTGATTCCTCTACTATTGTGCAAGATGTTAGAAAGAATCAGAATCCCTTTGACTGGAGACTTACCATGAAATGGATCAAATGCCTTGACATTCTTGTCTCCAAGAGCTTAATAATCACACATGTCTATCGTGAAACTAAATCTCTTACTGACAGACTAGAAAATAAAGGTATTTCTGAAGCCTTTGGAGTGCATTTGAACATACATGATGATGATTTTCTCAGTTTACTTAATTGAGACAAATTTAAAATTCCCTCCTTCAGACTCTTGTAATTTTCCTTATTTATTTGAGACTTTCCTACTTGCCTTAAAAAAAATTAATTTATGGTGAGTATATGGGTCAAATAACATTCTGAATATTTTAATAGAATAAAATATATTAAAGGGAATTCAGTAAAATATCAATAGGTATTATGAAAACAACGATGCCTAAAAATATAATTGCAATTTTTTTAAAATCAAATAAAAATTGGTAAAAATATAAATATCTTAAAATACACAGGTCCCCCCTCCCACATGTAATTAATTAAGGATATTCATTAAACTCATCCTTATTTAATATGTATTTGATTTGTTATTGTAATCATATTTATAATTTAATGTTACGTATAGATGAAAATGAATTATCCTTTATTGGAAAAATATTTATATGAATGTGATATCTTGTTCTAATTTATTTATAATATTCCCAAAGTACTTACCATATTCATTCACATTGATAGCTAATGAGGTTTTCCATTAATTCGTAATCTTTAATACAGAATATTCGTATGTATGTGTAACTGTAAGTGGTCCTTTGATACATGTTAGATTGTCCCCAATCAGTTGTTCAATGGTCTAGTGCTCTGCTATAATGTTTATAGTGGCACTAGGGTTAAATCCTTGATGAAGGGGCAATATTTTTTGGTAAATTGTTTAGATTTATCTTTTGAGAGTGAACATGGGTGTTTGAAAATATTAGGATAAATTATTTATTGGTAAATTTAATTTAATATTTTAAAAAATATTTGGTTGAGTACATTATTATGGATGAATTATTACTATATGCTTGAGCTTCCACATATGTGGCATTAAATTAACAACCACTTCACAAGACAATTTTGACAGTAATTTAAAATTGTTTTGGATTAAATCCAATTAATAACTACGGTTATAATATTAATTATTATTTTCTTATATAATCCTATTTATTGATTGAAAAATATATATATTTCACTTGTTAATTCAATAAGTTCATTATTCCATAGAATTTTCTGTTTTAAAAAAAATAATATTCACCTAAACATTATTTAACTGCAAAAAGTTATCGATCTCTTAAAACCCCCAAATTATGACTAACCCCAATTTGATATTCAATACTCTATTGAGATTGTCAAAATTTTGTTTTATTATTTATATGGTGATTAGTTAAATATGAATGAAAAATAATGGGACAAGATAAGAGAAGTCAAATGAACACAGACATGAATGATGTGGATAGCTAAACACGATTTGGAATGAACGAGGAAGTGAAAGTGGGGTAATATTCTAAAATAATTGAATTAATTATATGAAATTCAGTATAAATATAAAATAATTTTCTTAATAATGCATGTTATATAATGTAAATTTTTTTACATGGAATTTCAATGAAAACAATATACACAATTACAACTGAAAAAAATGACAATAAACATGAAATGATAAGTGGATAAGAGGATTATCATATTTAAACAAGACTGTTGAATGTGATACCAATAATTTTGATAGGATATGGTCATGTAAACTCTCTTAATAAAAATATGAAGATATTTCCCCATAAAAAGAGGATAAGCTATTATATTCAAATCCCAAGGTGGTGGATTATTATTCTTTAAAAACATCCCCTCATGTTGGATCGACCATTTATCCATTGAATGCATAATTTTGAAATAGAAAATTTATAATTTATTTAAATAGAAATGTAATTCAATGAATTCAAATAGTTGTCTTCATATATGTCTGTGATAAAAACATGGTCAATGAATTGAAATTAGTAATTTCAATTGTAGATTTATTGATGGGAATAATGTAAAATATTTAAAAAAAATTAATATCATATCAACATTAAAAATATAGTTCATGTACTCATGTAAAAAATATATAAACATATAAAAAAATCATTTTAACTCACAAATAAATATTAATATTTCATTTAACCAACTATGGATGGAATAGTTTCGTTCACTCATTCCTAAATAATTCCACCTAAATATTTTACATCAATCATATGTCAAAAAATTCATTTTTTCATTTTCAAAATTAGAATATTAAAATATGGGATCTCAAAAGATTATCATCTCAAGATGATGTACATTTATTCAAGAATGGTCATTTATTCCCCAGAAAAAACATAAAATCAAAGAATTTATTAGATTTATCATCATCTATTCCCTATTCTAAATTAAAAAATAATAAATATTTGTTTGGTGGAGGGCTAGTCGATAAATGATTGTAGGAATATAATTTCAAGAAGATAGGAAAATAATTTTGAACACCAACATGGAAAAGGAAATGCATAATTATTGAAATGTGATGTAGAAGGTTTTCGAATCACATATTTATAATTTAATGAATGCTCGAAGGAATAAACAATGGTAATATAAAATTATATGTGAATAAAAATATGAAATATTTAAAAAAACAAAATAACATCACCCAATGAAATAACAAAATAAGATATTATGGTTTTTTTGACATTTTTTATTTTCTTTTTCTTTTTTGAAATGATGATCTTTATGAAAATCATAAAATGATATCCTAAACCACATTTGATATCCTCATAATGCCAACTAAAATTTTTATAGGATGAAAATGGTTTAGAAGGAGTTATTTATGACATACCTAGGGAATAAACCATTATTTTTATGGTTTTTTGTTTTTCATTTTTTTTAAATGAAAACAAATTTTTGGATCACTTCTCAATATCATTTGTTACAAATCATATAAATTATCATTCATTTTTAGAATATAAAAATTAATACTTTTCAACCACATATAAATGAATCATTTCTTCCAATAGTATGATCACTTCTTTAATATAATGAAATAGATAACCAAAAATAAATTCATACCCCCACACTTAAATTTAAACAAGTCACACAATGAGAATGAAAATAGTTGATGGGAATGAAATTTTTATTGGATTGTAATGTTGAAATATATTTTTTTATAGGATAGAGGGGGATTTCAAAAGGATGGTAAATGTAAGGGAAATGAGAGATTATTTAGAAATTTTGATTCTCATGTGGTACATAAAATTCCACTATCATATTAATACACACTAAGGTATGTTATTCAGCTTAAATTTTCACAATCTCATGAATCAAAATTTGTAGTTAAAATAACACCATATGAAAAGATAATAATGAGTGAAATTGGTATAAAAGCTGTCGTTTTTCCCTTTTGGGCTGGGAAACAATTTTCGATAAAACAATTTTCCATTCAAATGGTATTGGTACTTAAAAAAATTTATTGTTTATGTTAATCATGAAAATAAAATATTTATCAGATGAAAACCAGAATTTTGACTCTCTTGAATGTTTTTAATTTTTTTTAATATTTATTGGTGAGTAACTAGGTCTAATTTTTGTTTTGTTTTTTTAGAACGATTCCCAAAAAAATTTATAATGAACAAATTTTGGATGAAGAAGTTGGTTAGAAAAGGTAGGAGTGAGAGATGAAGAACAAAGTTAAATAAATATAGAGTGAATGGTAGAGTTTCCCCTAGATTCTATTTGGTGCACTATTGTCTCCATAGAGTGGTGGATCTAATGTAGTAAATGGGGATCTAATATAGTATATGGGGATCTAATGATGTTTATGTGGTTCCCATGGTGTGTTTCTTCCCATAGTGATGCTTTATCTGATTCTCATTAACCTTAATTGTCATTTTAGAAGGCTGGTCTCTGACTTTGTCTCCATAAAACAGCTATATATTAGTAATAACAAAGTGAAATTCCAAATGAGAATAAATCTGACCTGGGTGAAGCTAAAATCAAGAATTAAAGAGAATTATCTTTTTTCCTCCATGAGATACATTTTATAGGACATATGTTTCAAGGAATATCTTATCTTTTTCATCATATAGATTTGAATTCTCATTATAATAACACGATGATCCTCCAGTTCATTCAACTACAATAATATATCTTCACCATATTTTTCAAAATGAAAATTTCAACTACAAATAGCCCAAAATAATTTATTTTTGAGTAAAACTTGTAAATGATACACTTTACCAAAAATTAACATAAAAGGACACATCCATATGGGTTTTTAAAGGATGTTAGATAATCCCAAATCACTTCACCATGAATTTCGGACCAATTTATTTTTGTGTGAGAAACAATTATCTCTGTAACTCCATTCACATATACATTAAAAATTTCATAAATTCCATTATTTAGGACGGATATAAAGATTATTTTCTACATAATACCATATTATTTTCTAATGATATTCAGTGGTTTGATTATAGATATGGGTTACTAGGTCACATACCTAGGAATACTGAGTCCCAAATCGAAGGAAGATATAGATTTTGAGGAAATCACTAAAATTATGTGAGTTATCCACACGAGTGTATTTTTCCATTAGGCACCTATAACCATAGTAAATCATAATAATTATTTATTAGAATCCATTTTAAGGGTAAATGGACTATTGAAATCAATTCCCCAAACATGAAAGATCTCAGAAAATATTAAGGTATTTTCAATCATTTGTTTTCTTTTGGAAATTATGAAAATATTTTGGAATGTAGGACATTATTTAAAAAACACATGTGAGTCCTTGAAAAGTTAATACTGGAATAATTCATAGTCGATGACCATTTGGAGTTTCTCTATGGTCTAAGGAGGCCACAATCAGGCATTGAGTGGTAGAATTATTGGATGAAAGAATGTTCCTATTTTTTTTACACATGTCATAATCACCATGTAAATACATTCTTTATAATTTTTATTATCTTTCAAAAATTGTATTTTGAAACACTTTACACCTTCACTTTTTTATGAAATTACTTTCACGAAAAAACCAACAATTATGTAATTTATAGTTGGTGAATACAATGGTGAATTTATAGTGAGTGATGAAGGAAATTTTTTGATGTTAGGCTAAAAGACTCTTTTTATTATGAAATCAAATACATATTATTGTTATGGTATTAAGAGACCCATTGCATATCATGTAGGCCCAAGAAAAAGTGGCACGTGAATAGGGAATGATGTCCCACTGCAACATCATCCCTATATAATCATGTCTACATCACCAGGTAGGTGTTATGCATGCATCACCACCTACATTCCCCATGGCTGTGTCATAATACCGCAAATGGGATTTCCAGTTTCCAAACTTTGGGTTTTTTATCTTAAGGTCAAATTCTTGGTGTATCAGGATCTATCTTACTCACATTAGTTTGGAAAGATTTTTCTCGAGTATGATGTTTAAATATGAATAATTTATAATGATATAACTATAGTGATATATCATCTCCTTGTAATATGTTTAATGAAATATATATATCTTAGGGTGGTTATTATGTTATAATATGGAAACAATCATTGTAATAAATATATCTATATGTCATAACAGTCATAAAATTTAACTAATTATACTTTATAGGACTATTATTTGGATGCACCTTCATGTAAAAATGGGATGTTCTTGCACATAGATTATTTTTTAGCCACTCCACGTGGCATTAATATAGAGAATATTATTGTGAAATTTTTCATATATTTGTTCTGTTATTCCCCTTACAAACCATGTATCATTTGTAAGTGATTAATTAACCTCATATTATGTGGAATTATTTTTTTAATGTGGGTATATTTTTTTGTTTTAATGAACTAAATGTGGGGCACATAGATCCATCATTGCCAAGATATGATTTCCAAGAATGATTCCCAGATCAGAGTGAACACTAAAAAAATATCTCGAGTATGAAAGGGTTATTTCATTATATTATAATTTAAATTAATTTTACGTACATTAGTTAATATAGTTCATTCTATTTTTAAGTCAAAATCAAGAAATTCACTATTTTCGACTCATGTCATGATATTTTAAAAGTTAGATTTTTTATATTTATTTTATTTTTGGAACTACTCTTCACAAATAGTAAAACAAATTCAAAGAAAACATTAATGTGTTGTGGAAAAACAAACATACATCCCAGGATTAATGTAGTATCATGAGTTACTTATGGTTTTTTGGTATAGAATATTGTATAAAAAATTAGTTTTTGATTGAAGATTGGTTAAATAAAATTGTTTTTGTCTTGAGATTATTGATTTTTGATAAAAATAATTATATAATGAAAAAATATTATGGATGAATTATAATGATTTAGGTGAAGGGTATTGGATCAAAATCACATATACAATGGTAAAATAGTAAAATTTATTTCACTTCTTTTCCACAATAGTTGAAAAGTGGAAGATTTATAAATCAAATCTATATCACACCTTAGGCTAAAAAATATTACAGTAAGTAATTTTAAAAAAAAACTATTAAATAATTATCATCTAAATATTTTGTGTGTGTATGTTCATTATTAATAAAATATTATTAAACTACCAAGGAAATAACCAATTGTTTGTTAATATTCAAGTAAAATTCAGATATGAGTCACTTATTCTACACAAATGGCAATAAGTTCAAGAAACATAACACCTAACACAACCATATACTAATAGAAAAGATAATTTTTTTTGACTTAGATGAATGTATGTCGACTAGTGAAAAAATAATCATTAAATTCAAATTTGAAAACAATATTAGTAAAAAATTTCAAAACACCTAAGAAAAATAAAATCAACCAACATGAATAAGTTTTTACTAATTAATGTGGGAGGACTGAAACATTACATGGTCAAACATTATATTACATAATCAACCACGAATAAATGTTCCATTTAAAAGATGGAATAGATGAATTGGGAAGAATAATGTAATGTCTTATAATTTTAGTGTAATATGTTTTTTTACATGGAAGTATTTTGAGATCGCATGCTTTGACAGCATGTGATTCCAAGGGCTAGAGTTCCCAGAATGATATATCCAAAATCTTTATGCATTAAATAGTGTGTGTGTTCATTTTCCTTAAAAAGTGTAATAACTCCTAAATGGGTTCCTGAATCAGAAATCCTAGGGCACTATTGCATTTGGTATGGTTGGATTACCCTAGGTGTGACTTTAGTATCGACTGTGCAACCCCCTAGTGAGAAATCCAAGAAATGGAATTAGAATAAAAAAAATTATATATATTTATTTTCCTTTTTCAAATGCTTATATCTCACGAACGATGAATCAGATTAATAATATTAGACAACCATTGAGTTGGTGAGGGTATGAATTCCTTAGGTAGATCCATTCATTGGAAGGCACGATCCAATGATGGAAGTTAGTTTTTGGCCATAAAGTATATAATAAATTAATGATTATTTTATTTTGGAATCTTTATAAATCTTAAACTGTAACTCAGATTTAAAATCTTAGAGTACCATGGAGATCATGAGGCCATGTTTCTTTTTGGAAAAGCCTATCCTCAACCGATGCAGGTCGAGGTTGAATGATAATTTTTTGAACAATTTTAAAGTTATGTTTTGTAAACATGTGAGCAGGTTTGTCTAACTTTTGAACCGATTCTAGAATAAAAAATCCGAGGGCACCGTTGAACTATGAACATTGTGATTCATGTAGAAATGACATAACCTCATCAGGCAAGGGTCAAGAAGAAAATTTATTTTTTAGATTTGTAGACAAAATTAATAAAATAATGTATTGATGTTATTTTATTTATTTTAACACTATTGAGTGGCGGGCGACGACGATGCACTGCAGCAACGAGGCGACGACAAGGCACATTAATGGAGGGACCAAATGGCTTGTTTGAAATTGTGAAGTGGTTATCATAATGACTCTTTAAATGTGTATTATTTATTTATAATCATTATTGTGCGCAACGTCACTACACTTTCTATTTATTTTAATAATCCAACGTGTTGGAGTTTGAAAAATAATCAAACGTGGGTTATATCCGACGAACCACCTGCGAAATATCTTCCCAATGAGGAATGAAGTGAAAAACGCTGAAGAAACATCATCGTATTCAACGTTCCTCAAAGAACATATCTTTAAGTGACATTGAAATCATGAAACCTTGAGGATGAATGCTTCAGTGTCAAATGTCAAAGTGGTAGGGATTTAATTTGTGCATGTTCTTCCCCATTCGCATTCTCTAAATGACGAACACATACCAACCCAGAAACAAGTCGATCTATTAATTGATTGTTTATGCAGGAGGGTAACATTATTTTGAAATTTTTTTTATCCAAGGCTTGAAATTATATTTTGTTGATTAAAAATTGAATCCATAGATATCCCATCATTATAAACTCTTAACCAAGAGGCCATGAGCGAACATGAACAAGGCATGAGTACCTCTGCTATGTACGTTAAGTGTGGCCATATCCTTAATGTTGTGGCAAGAAGAATATAGGGCCCAGGAAAGGATACTGAGGACATGGCATTCCCATAAGTGTAGCCAGATCAAAAAACAGAAAACTAGTGAAATTTAGGTATCTTGATAAATGTACCGTCGATGTTCCTACGTTGGCGGGTGCCGCAAGGGGGGGGGGGGGGGGCTAGTCTGAGTCGTCATCATCTTGGGTCGTAGCATAGGTGGAGGAGAAGCAAGATAGTAGAAAAGGACAAGGTCAGTCAACCACATTAGAGGGCTACAAATGTTTAACTAGGCCACAACCTATGCGTCGGCCCGCAGTCGCTCGACAGCGGCAACCCACGGGGCAATGGCGACAGACCAGACGTGGCATCCAGCTGCGATCCAGTAAGGCCGACTAGTCTGCCTTTTGGGGACTAGGTGTGGTGCTAACTACCGATCGGGCCAGACAGAAATCCTAGCGTGCCATACCTGCACCAATAGTTTGAGCTTTCCACCTCCGGGCTGGGCTGGACTACACCAGGTCACCGAGAAACCCGATGGAATTGATTGTCGGCAAAACTAGGCCAGTTCCAGTGGTGCCCATTGGGCCTGGCCCACTGGCCAGTTCGGAGGGAACCGACCCAGACCCAAATCTAGTCTGGTAAATTCAGTTTAGTTAATCTGGGTTATGTGGGACCCCCCATTCTGGTTTGGTCGGGTTGGTCTGACTGGGTCAGATCGATCCCAGATGCAACGGACCCCAGTTTTCTAAAATGCCCATATCTCTCAGACTGAGTGTCTGATTGATGCATAATTAGTGGCATTAAGACCCTTGATATGGATCGGTCCTAATATACTCCAAATGATTTTTGGAATAATTTGGATTATAGATAGGTTGTATCATACTTGAATCCAATCGGTCCATTTTTATTAAATAAATTATATCAGACAGACCGGGCTTCTAAACGACACACTGTCTCTTTTGTTGGGACCATTATAATGAGTTGGTCATTTGGGTTAAGATATGTGGAACATAATGGCTGTTTAGGTATAAATAATTTCATGGGGAGATGATCTTTCAGATACCAAGCATGCTATGTGCGAGAATCCTGTGGCTGGATGTGACATGATGCAAGAATAACAATCTTGTGTGGGTCAGTACCTAGTGATCCTGAGTGGGTCAGCCGCTAGTTTCTTATTTTTGTACGTACATAGTGATACTCTGTGTGTCAGTAGCTAGTTATATCCTTTGGGTCAGCACCTATCGTACTCATGTGGATCAGCACCTAGCGATTCTCAGTGGGTTAGCACCTAGCGATCCTCTCAGGGCCAGCACCTAGAGACCCTATGTTTTTCAGCAGCAGATCCTCTGGAAAGAATAATATGATCTATCATTATGACTGATCAACATTACTTATGCACTTATGTTATACATGGTGTGAGCTGAGTCTTTGTTCTTAGTGTTTTAGGTCTTTCTTGGTGGTGGTACCTCAATGGTATTTTCTTTTATGGGTTTTCCCTTCGTTGATTATTGGGAGACCTTTGGGGGTCTCGAGGTCCCTACTATGTATTTCTATACACTCATGTGCACTGCCTTCACCCAAAACTATTGTGACTTTTAAAGATGACTGACATCGTTGACTTGGACTTTGGGCAGCTAGTACTAGATGGTGCTCAGAGGTGTATCGATAGACATGGTGTGGTGTAGTGAAATTCGACGGGGTGTGGTAACTACCCTTTAGGTAGGATCCTTGGATGAAACTATCATGAGCTTGTACATATTTTTTGTACTATCCTTTCAACTGGGCTTTTATTCTAGCCACATTAATTTTAGTTTATACAACATACTCTCAGTGGTGGTACATTGTGGTTGTTCAATTGCTTTTCAATCTTTCATTGTTATATTTGTGTAGTTTTCATACTCACTCTGTGTACAGGTTTAAATTAAATTCCTTCCCAATTTAGGATATGCGTTTTTAGTGCTACTAACCATCCCCTAACCTATAAAATGTTGGCATGTGGTCGTCACTGCACGGGACCCAGAGAAAGGGTCGTGACATAGTTGAATTAAATGGTGGTCAGTTCTACCAGAATAACTAAGAGTCTATATTTTTGTTGGGGGCCAATAGTGTTATGTGTATTGAGTTCAGATTTTAGTCTGGGGAGTCCAGTGTTGATGTACTAGCCTATGTATCCATGAACCAATACCGAGAATTCTATTTTCCAACTCAGTATACGAAAACACTGAATGCATGTGTTTTGGAAAATCTTTTCTCTTGACCACTTTTGAGTCATCTCTCCCGGTATAACTTATTTACTATGGTTCATCTTGATTCTCTATCATGACGACTCCACATAGACAGCCATCCAGGATTTTATTTCTTGATTATGAGGATGGTCCATAAGGTAATGGGGCTTCACTTTAGGGATATTTGCATGAGATAGTGCCTTCAAGCGGTGTCCCACTAATATCATTGACCATTGGTCAGTAGTTACTATCAGTGCAACCGGTAGAGGACATATGTAAGATCAGTTCCTTAAATGAGTATCAGTGACAAATACCCATTAGGATTCGAGGGGAGCCCAACGCACATGCAGTTGAGGACTGTCTTGAGGTGGTGACCGACTTTCCATCTATCCAGGTCACCATTAGGCCAGATGGTGGTTCTAGAAGTGAGAATTTTATGTGGCTCAGTAGGGTGATAGAAGGTTTTAAAATACCCCTATCTTATGATGATTCTACTTTTCCATGGTTAGATCTTGAGAAACTTTCTCAGAGTAGGGGGATTTTACCATTAAAAAGATAAGGGTATGTGTATCTAAAAGATTATACAACATTTCTAGGACGTAATGTAGGTAGCTTATTATTCATCAAAGAATACCAACTATTATAGGTACTCAATGAATAGGATATGACCAGTGCTACAAAACTCGGACCTCCGAGCAAGATGTGTTTTGGGACAACTATGCAAGCACTATTCATCTGTGCATTCCAACTTATGTTAGGTTACAAAAGAGAACATTTATGTTTCAATGTTTCTTGGAGGAGTAGATACAACTAGTGAATTCCAACAATGGAAAAGTAATAAAGTGAAATTAGTATCATATACTTCAATGTGTAAAATATTTGGGGATGAGGTTATGATTGGTACAGATTAATGTACAAGGTAAAAGACGTAGAAGAGAAGCTAGGAGAGCAGTAGGTGGTGGTTTACATTTCTACATGTTACAACCACGACCCTAATGTGTTCTCCACAAGTCATAGGTAGATGAAGGATAGGGTATGGGAGTAGCTTCAAGAAGTAAAGGAGAATGGCCCGAGTACTCTAGGAATGATTCAAGGAATGGTCTATGCCTATTACAAGCTACCGTATTAATAGAAATAATTACTAATCATTCCTTCTTGTCAGAAATCTTGTATAAGAACTATAGATTATGGTTAAACTATTGAAGTGATACTTAAATATGGAGATACCTGTGAGCAGAGACTTTATAATAACACTTATGCCAATAGTGTGATCTGTCCATGAGGCGAGGGTTTCGGTTAGAACCTCTTGGTCACAGTGTCAGGAACATACGACGTTAGTTTGGGTATGGACTAGTCATCCAAAATTTATGCTCAAATCGACTATTTTAGGCAAAAGGATGTAGTATATCATTAGTGTTGGAATGGGGTTTTCCTTGTTCGATGATAAATGAACCCGAAGTAGCACCGGAAAAACTCTTACATAAGGGGGTACATAAGAGGGTACAACCGATCACTCTTGAGTCGGAAAACGTTAACCTCATGGAAGTGGATGTTCCAAGTTTCTAGTCCCCAATAGTAGTATCGGATTATAAGAACGTCATCTCAATAGATGATTCTAGGATTTACCTCCCCATAAAGAGATTGACTTCTTCATCATTCTAGACACTGAGATGGAACCGGTATCAGAATCAGGATATCAAAGGGATTTTGTAGAGCTTCGAGAGAAGTGGTCATAGGTGGGGGACATACAGAGAAAAGGCTTAGTGAGAGCTAGTGATCGAGGATATTTATCGATTACCTATCCTTTAACCATGTGGTCATGGAGAATGAGTACCCACTACTAAAGGGTCTAGGGGTACATCAATCAGTTAAAAAGGGTATCCTTTTGCGTGGATGTAAAGGCACCAATAGGATTTTTAGTAGTTGAAACATTTTTGAGGCTAGGACTTCTTCCAGGACTTTGAAATTGATAATGATTATACTCTTGGAAATGGAAAATGTGGTGGCTGATGTGGTTGGCAGGAGTTCAGGTTTGAAGCTGCTGAGTGAGGTAACAGAGCAACTAGCCACGATGTCGATATCCATCCTGGATAGTGATGGAGCATCTTACCTCTAGTATATGACTATCAATCCACCACTCTTATAGCAGGACTGGGAGGTACAACTTGAGTATATTGACTACGAGGATCGACTTGCATAGAAATCCTAAATACAAGCTACTTAGGGATTTTATATTGGAGAGGAGCACATAATCCTTTTTAGAGGATTCACCTTATTACCAGTGACATTTAGGTAGGAGAGGTAGAGGGAGCACGATACTTCTCCTTTGTAATTATATCCTAGTGTGGAAAAGATGTATCGTGACATCCGACATCAGTACTAGTTTCCAGTGATGAAAAAGTGGTTGTAGAGATCGTTTATTGATGCCTCATATGTCAGCATGTGAGGTTAGGGTATCATTTCCTTTTAGTCATGACACATCCACATGAGGTAAAAAAATGTCATTGGAATGGTACCTCCATGGACCTCATGAAGGGGTTACCACGCACGCCAATGGACATGATTCTATTAGGGTGATCGTTGACTGACTCACCATGTCGTCTCACTTCCTACCCATCTGGGAGCAGGAATCGGTAGAGGGATTGGGACAGATCTATGCATAAGAGATAGCGTAGTTGATGGGGTTCCATTGACGATTCACTAATACCATGATGCACAATTTACATCCCAGTTGTGGAAGGGGGTTTGAGCGGACATTCAGGACTCAGGTGTGCTTGTGCATAGCTTTTCACCCATAGATAGATGGTCAAATGGAGTGGACCATACAAACCTTGGAGGGCATGCTTTGTTCTTGTGTCCTAGTTTTTGTCGTAGTTGGGAGGACCACCAACTACTGGTGTCGTTTATGTACAATAATATCCTCCACTCCACCATTTTAATTGAACCATTTGAGGCCTTGTATGAGCATCCGTGCAGATCACGTATATGCTTAACAGACCTAGGGGAGTTAGCACTCATGGATCCAGAGTTATTACGAGCTACCATTAAGATGATGCAGAACATCCAAGAGTAGATGAGGACTACATAGAGCAGACATAAGTCTTATACTAACTAGATTTGGAGACACTTACTGTTTGAGGAGGGAGACTATGTTTTCCTTCGGGTCTTATCCTGATGACGATTGTAGAGATTTGGATGAGGTGGAAAGATATATCCAAGATTAATTGGACCTTTTCAGTGTCACGAACCGCCATAACCAAGATGAGGTAGGGGACATCAGACTTCCAGAACCATCCTTCTTCAAGTTGAAGGAGAGTTAATGACCCCTGATACCCTCCTTCAATAGGCCCCAGAGTGGCGAGTAGCACAAAGTGTATAGAATCACACACAAGATGGAAAGAATTCCCCCTTTTCTTTATTAGGATTGGGAGATAAGATAGTGAATCCCAACAACACAAAAACTGGGGGTAAAAGTAAAGCCAAAGAAAACCATTTCCATATGCATGTTACAAAATTAAATGCCACAATCTACAAGGAGACTACAAAGGTAAAGTACCAAAGAAAAGAAAAACAACAACTGCAACTGTCCCAACGTCTGAGCTAGTATGGCCCTAAATGATCCCTGAAGTCCTCATAGATACCTGAAAGTAGTTTTATATATGTAGGGTGGGCATACAAGTATACTCAGAAGGAAAAATAACCGAAGACTCTCGTGCACAATTGGGGTGGAATTCTAATGACCTTTGAGAAAAGAGATAACCAACCACCTAGCAAGGAAAACTATCCACCCAATCCTCACCAAGGCACACTCCCCAAATAATGCAAGTCAAGTTATGTATAGTAATATCACATCAATATTTGGGTACCCCACACCACTTTCCCCCTCATTATTGAATACATCCAACACATCGAACCAATCATGTCATTCTCACTGCAGTCCCACTGCCACACCCCACCTGCACTTACCTGGTACACAACCACACATCCCGCCCACAAACACCTAGGCCACAACCACCATGCGTAACCATGCCCGCAAACACCTAAGCTAGAACAAGAACTGCCACCCCCGAAGACACCTGGGCCTCATCCTGAAGACTTTTTGGAAACTAGCTGCCCGCACACACCTTGGCCAATCACCACCACTACCTTGTCCGAAGATTCTTGGGCTATAATGGACCTCATGCCGTCACAGCCTACCCGAAGAGTCTTGGGCTATTCGGGAAATGGAGGAGAATATGGGCTAATAACTAGCCAGTCATAAGAGTGCTGGGGAAAACACCCTCCCCCCTGATATGGGGGTATTTGGAACTATGTTCTCAACTTGGGTGGGGTGCGAATAAGAAACATAAAACTAAAAATATATGTATAAGTAACAATAACTCAACCCAACCTAGGGTTTCCAAATCCAACCTAAGAACAAACCCCCTCGTTACTACTCATTCATAAAAGAAAAGCACATCACTCACGGCCAAGTCCAACTCATACCCAAAACCAATTCCCCATTTAATACATTCTTCTTTTCATGTTCAAGTGATCCGATTCAAGTGGAATCTACACTAATGGTCAACTAACCGATATACCTAAAATCCAGAGAAAAATAAATCGCCAAACATCAATTTATGCATTCACACTCGGTTCTCTTGTAAAGTCCCAACAATAATGGGATCTGTGAGATCCCTCAATGTACTTAAACCAAACCAAGCCTCGAGATACAACCCCAAATAGCTTCATATTCACAACTAACAACTATGTCACAACAGAGAATACCATCCCCATCCACATCACCCCATATGTATCGAGCAGAACCAACAGACATGCCACCAATAGAGAGCAAGGAAGTTTCAATACACAAGTACACCATTCACTAAGTTTTCATATTTATGTTTGGTTAACATGGGTGATCACACATGAATTGTTGTTCACTGAACATTCATTTAATCGGATGAGTTTACGTGATTATCCAAATTCCCAAGATGGAGTCATTCAACCATCATAGAAGACAGAGGTTCATTAATTCACCAAGAAAGACCACCAATGACCATTATTTTCAGTGTTAATAGGCACAAACAATTCACAATATAAATAATCAAGGGTAAGTAAATACAAGAGAAACATCGATCACACCCCCCCCCTTATTCTTTAAAAGTTCATTTGTTATCTTCAATAATGTTTGGTCTCATCCATCCCCCAGAAACAATAGCATGCCCTCCCCACACAATACACAGTAAAGAGAGATGAAGGAAAACCCTACCTGGATGATCAATGATGATGTATTTCTCCACACGCCAAGAACTGAGGATGCGCTGATTGATGGGGAGGAACTCTGGGGACTCCAAGGATGAAAAGAAAAACTCAAGCACAAGCGGACCCCAAGCCTTAGTTTGGAGGGACTTCAAGCGCACCATGGGGTTGAAAAAAATCCGGCCAAGAAGGGGAAGGAAGAAATTGTAGCACAATATAATGATTAACTCCTATTATTTTGGGATAAGGAATTTTGATCCTCTTTAATGTCGGATCATGGTTTCCTTTGTGGTTGGGAGGATAAACACAATGGGATTAATTATTATTTAATTATTCCCATCGGGGTGGTGGCATAACGGTTGTCCGTTAAACCGTTTATTTTAAATGGAGGAAAAATGTGCAATAGGGGTGGAACTGGTAGGTAGAGGGAAATGGTGTGACATAGAGGGAAAACCACACGTTTTGGTATGTTTAAGGTTTACCCGATTCTTGGGGGATTTTTGATATTATTTATGGGTCTTAAATGAATTTTAAAGGGGAATTAAATCATCTTTATGTTAAATGGTATTTTGTGGGAGTGTAAAAAGTCGGAAACTGGAAAAAGGGATGAAGACCCTGGTGAGGACACGGTTCCACCGTCACGGTGCCACCCTGATGGTTACACCGTAACTGAGGCCACCGTGATCGGTGTGCAACCATAACGGTGCCACCGTGACGGGTGCCACCATCACAATGCCATCATGACTGGTGTGCGTCCGTCACGGTTCCACTATAACCAGTTCCCCTGTGACCAGTGCCACTATTTCAGTGGATCCGTGTTTTCGCAAAGTAATGGACCAGGTGGGTCCAATCTATTACATCAGATACCTCTTAAACTATTCTCACCCTAGAGAATCAAAACTATACCCAAAGAAAAGAGGGTTTCTGAACAACCACTTCGAAAGATAACCTTCAAGAGTGAACCTCATCGACATCTTGGAACACCTCTCCCTCGAGTAACCAGGAAACATTCGAAGTTCAACTATCCAGTCATATTGGTTAGGAAGTTTCTTCCTCCATGTCAAGATTCTATCCGCATTGGGAGACACTGACCCACCCGAACATGTTTAATCACATCCACCTTAATGTGGCTTGATTAGGGATCAGGGCTTCCACTCCCCATAGTCAGGAATCTTCACACACATTCACATAATAAGGAAAACCACACGTTCAATAGTTAACAAAGTAAAGTGTTCCATCACATCAGGTACAAAAAACAGAACAATACTCAAAGAAGCTTCAGATACTGGGTGCGCATCTGCGTCTCCAGTTCCCAGGTACTTTCCTCGAGCCCGCCATGCCTCCAGAACACACGAACCAATGGAATGGTCCATCCACAAAGCAATAGCTCCTCACAATACTCAATTCTCACATGCATTTCTGCAAACGTTGCGTCGACCTCAATGTCCATCTTTCCCCAGTCGAGGATGTGTGAATCGTCGTGAAGATACCATTGGAGATGTGACACATGGATGCTGTCATGTATTCTCATTAACGCAGGTGGTAGCACTAGCTGATAATCCACTTCTCTTACCAACCGCAACACTTAGAAGGGTCTGATAAACCTTGGAGAAAGATTACTACCCTTGACGAACATCTGTTGTCCATGATAATGGGAGACCTTCAGGAATACATGGTCCCCGACCTCGAACTCCAAGGGTCTCCTCCTATTATCGGTATATGAATTCTCCCAGTCCTGAGCTACCATCATCATCTCCCGTATATGATGAACCTTCTCTGTCGTGCTCTTCACCACTTTTGGGCCAAGAACACCTGTTTCCCCAACCTCGGTCCAGCACACGGGTGAGTGACATGGCCTTCAATAAAAGGATTCGAATGGGGCCATGGCAATGGTAGAGTGATAGATATTATTGTAGCAAACTCTACTAGATTCAATTGTCACACCGATAATCCCTCAAAATCCAAAATACTTGCTCGTAGCATATCCTCGAAAATCTGGACGGTGCGCTCTGTCTGTCCATCTGTCTGGGGATGGAAAGTACTGCTAAGACGTAGCTGGGAGACAAAATCATGCTGCAATCCTCTTTAGATTCGTGAGGTAAACTGTGCATCCCTATCCGAGACTATGGACCATGGAACTCCATGCAACCACACCACATAATCCATGTAACTATGTGCTAAGGAATCCAATATACCCGACTCCGTGATCTCCAGAAAGTGAGGAAATTTTTCTAACTGGTCCACCGCTACCCAGATAGCATCGCAGCCTCTTTGAACCTTGGGTAGCCCTATGAAAAAATCCATCGAGATGTCATCCCACTTCCACTCAGGGATGTCTAAAGGCTGAAACAAGCCGACTGGAACACGATGTTCAACCTTCACCTACTGACACACTAGGCACCTAGCCATGAACTCTGCCACCGCCCACTTTACCCTGGGCCACCAGAACTGACCCCTCAAGCCCCGGTACATTTTTGAAACTCCCGTGTGCACTGTTAGGGGTGTGTTGTGGAACCCACTGAGAACCCTCTTGTGCATCGCATCTAGAACAAACATCTTCCCTCACAAATGCATCTGATTCAGACCATCCTCTGCCCAACCTTCCGGATCATCGCCTTGGTTAACGCGGTCACACATAACTTCACTATCTATGTCTCCCCACTGAGACGCATCCACCTGTCGTAGTAGAGAAGAATACACTATCGTCTAATACATGAAACCACTACCACCATCCATCCTCGCATCCTGGTGAAGGGCAGCTAACTCCTCTATCACCTTCAAAGCATCTGTCGACTCTCACACTACATCCTTCTGCGACTTCCTGCTCAAGAAATCTTCCACCACATTCCCTTTTCCTGAGGTGTAGGAAATCTCAAAGTCGTAGTCCTGAGGGAACTCCATCCACCATCGCTATCATATGTTCAGGTCCCAATGGGAGAAGATATAGTTCCATATTTTGGGATCCGTGAAGACCACGAAGCGCTCCCTGATGAGGTAATGCTTCCACAACTTTAGTGTGAACACGACCATCACAAGATCCAGATTTTGGGTGGCATAATTATGCTCATGGAGACGTAACTGTATAGAACCATAAGAGATCACCCATTGACACTGCATCAACACACACCCGAGGCCTTGCCATGAAGTATCACAGAACGCCTCATATGCTGCCCCATCATCTGGAAACCTCTGCACTGGGGCACATACCAACTTCTCCTTCAGATATCTGATAGCTGTCTCACACCGTCCATTCCACACGAAAGCCTGGTCATTCTTGTTCAAAGCAATCAAAGGTGCTGCAACTCGGGATAAGTTGGGCATGAACCTTCGATAGTAGCCTGCTAGTCCAAGGAAATTATGAACCTCTACCACGTTTTTGGGTACTGCCCAAGAAACAGACACATCTACCTTCGATGGGTCCACCTCTATTCCCTAATCGGATACCACGTGCCCAAGGAAGTACACTTCTCGCGTCCAGAACATGCACTTGGAGAACTTCCCATAGAGTCGGTGATATCGGAGGACCTCTAAAACCGTTATCATGTTCTCAGCATGATCCTCCTATGATCTTGAGTAGATCAGGATGTCTTCAATAAACACGTCTTCAAACCGATCCAGGTATTTCCAGAAGACAGAGTTCATGAGCCCTTTGAACATTGCTGGAGTGTTCATAAATCCGAACGACATGACCACAAACTCAAAGTTCCCATATCTGAATCTGAAGGTAGTCTTCGATATGTTACCCTCCTTCACAGTTAGCTGGTGATATCCCAACCATAGGTCAATATTGGAGAACCACCTTTCCCATTTTAACTAGTCAAATAGGTCATCTCTCCTCGTTAGAGGGTAACAGTTCTTGACTGTTACCAGATTCAATCTATGGTAGTCTATGCACTACCCAAACCATCGTCTGCCTTCTTTGCGAATAATACTAGAGCACCCCATGGTGACACACATTGTGGAAAAAACCCTTCTTCATTTGATCGTCAATCTGAATATGCAACTCTCGTAACTCGGAAGGTGTCATCTGATTGGGAGCCATCAAAATCGAACGACCACCAGGTTGGAAGCCTACATCGAACTCATCATCACGTCGAGGGGGTAGATTCACCACCTCCTCAAGTAATATTTCTATAAACTCACTAACGATCCCTAGTACTTCCACTATTTCTGCATCCACCGACTCAACTGATATTTAATCTATCAAGGAAAAAAGGGGCTCCTCTCGCCAGCTGCTTTTATGGCAACCCCGCTCACCGATGAAAGTTACATGTCGACCGCCCAAATATGAAAACATGACCCTTCCATGGAAGCAGTCAATGAAGGCACATACAAAGAATAGCTAGTCGATGCCTATGATGACATCATATTAATGTATCGGTAGAAGTAGAAGATCCCTGATAGATTGATGTGGCCTTATCATCAGTTTACACCCTCAGAAAACATAAAAAAAATCGGTCTGACCTCCAACCGGTGTGCTCAGAAACATGGGCACTGGAAGACTCTTAGCGTTTAAACCCAAGGCACGGGACAGACAAGGTGAAAAAAGGAGTGTGAAGATACTGTATCAAACAAGTAATAAACAAGAGTACTAAACAAGCTGATCATACCTCGGTTGTCTTCTGTCCCTTCTGAAACTACTCCCTCTACGGAGTGAAACTCCCACGCCTAGTTCCTCTGCCTCTTAGCTGTCGGCCACCTCCCCGACCATTCCCTAGTCGAGATCCTTGGGAAGCGTCCTGAGGCCGGCCTCCTCCTGCAACACCTGCCCTCAGAGGAGTGGGAACTTGCTACCCCTGTTACTACTGCTGAAAGGGAATAGCTGGAAAGTACTGCTACTAAGGTGGGTGCTTAACCTACCCAACCTCTCTGTATTGTACTCTATCTGGGCACTAATTCTAAAGGTTCCCATAGCTTCCGCAGATGAATCATCTCAGCCCTGGGCCTAAAAGGAAAGAGTGAGGTCCGGGAGATCGGAACTGGAACAGCTGAGACCTACTTGTTACTGGTCAAAACCTAGAGGGCCCTGACACTGGAGGACTACTACTGACGGCTTTCCCCTTCGACGAGCCCAACTGGATTCCCTCTCGCGATACACCTCCCAGTGTGTTAATCTTTTTCAGCACTTCACCCTTATTTTGGACCTCCAAGTATGTCAGTAGGGTGAAGGTAGTGACAACATACGGGATAGAAGGCCGAAGTGCCTCCTCCAAACATCTCTCCCGAGACTCCTCATCCGGAAAGAGGTCGGGGGAAAAGCGAAGGAGATTCTTGAACTTGATCCCCAACTCTCTCACTGAAATACTCCTCTGATAGAGGGTGAGTGGTTCATACCACTTCTCAGCATTCATCGCGGAAGAGAGGAATTCCGAACGAAACTCCTTCTCAATATCAGTTCATGTAACCTTAGCCTCCTTCTTCTCCGCATGATAATGTGTCCACCACCGAACTGCTACTCCACGCATCTGGCTTATAGCCAGAGGAACCCAATACTCCATCGGAGCCTGGATCCAGCTAAAATCTATCACCATCTCCTCTAGCCAGCTTTCTGTCTCCATGTCTAAGATGATACCCTTGTACTTCCTGAGGGTCTGCTGCTGAAAGTCATAAAGTGTGCTCTTCCACTGATCATCCTCCTCCTCTTGGTTAGTCCTCTGCCGATCGGCCAATTCATCCTCTTAGGCCTCGATCACCTGCACAACTCGTGGTTGTCTCCCAGGTGCCATAGCTATAAGGTAAACAAGGAATGACTAAGCCAGAGTAGTGTAGAATATTTTTCTTAGTTTTTTTCTTAGACTTATTAACCATTTTAAATCCCCAAAAACACCCATGAAACATTAGAACACAAGTCATTATGATGCATGTACCTTCCTTAGTTTCTCTACCCTGTAATAAATGAAACCACACTTGGTCGTTCGGTAGGCCCAGAGTCCTTGCATCGGATCACGGGGGGCCCTAAATTACAATGTCCTAGCCGGACTTCTCTGTCCAATTTCACGCACCAAGATCATGAAACACTGTTTCCCTACCATCCCATGAAATACTCAATGTGCCTAACCCCATACTCCATCATATCTCTCAACCTCACCTCTAATACCATTTTGTCATGACCCACCTTCACCAAGATGAGGGATGGGATAGCAGATTGCCAGACCCTTCCTTCTTCAAGTTTAAGGAGAGATAATCACCAGCAAGAACTGCCTTCAATTGGCCCTGGAGTGGCGACTAGCTCCAAGGGTATAAAATCACACAGAAGATGGAAGGAATTGCCCATTTTTAGTATCGGGAGATACGATAATAAATCCCAACAACACCAAAACGGGGGGTAAAAGTAAAGCCAAAGAAAACCATTCCCATATGCATGTTACAAAAGTAAATGCCAAAAAGTACAATGAGACTACAAAGGTAATGTAACAATGAAAAGTGAAACTGGAACTGAAACTGTCCCCACGTCTGAGCTAGTACAGCTCTGCACGATCCCTGAAGCCTTCTTGGAAACCTGAAAGTAGTTTTATATACGTTGGGTGAGAATACAAGTATACTCAGTAGGGGAAAAAACAAAGACTCTCGGGCACAAGTGGGGAGGCATTCTAATGCCCTGTGGGAAAAGAGATAAACAAGAACTGAGAAAGGAAAACTATCCACCCAAGCCTCACCAAGGCCCACTCCTCAAAAATAATGCAGGTCAAGAATTTTATAGTAATATCAAATTGATATTTGGGAAACCCGCGCCACCTTCCCACTAGTTATTGAAGACATCCAACGCATCGAACCAATCCCGCCATTCTCACCGCTGTCCCACTGCCACACCCCACCCGTACACACCTAGGACATAACCACACATCCTGGATACAATCACCTTGGCCACAACCACCATGCGTAACCATGCCATCAAACACCTTGGCTAGAACAACCACTACCACACCCGAAGACACATGGGCCTCATCCAAAAGACTCCTGGGAAACACCCTACCCGCACACACCTGGGCCAATCACCACCACTAACCTGCCCAATAAATATTGGGCTATAATGGGCCTTATATAAGCATATCCTACCTAAAGTGTCTTGGGATATTCGGGAAAGGGACCAGAAAAGGAGCTAATAACCAGCCACTCATTGGAGTGTTGGAAAAAACACCCTCCCTGATGAAATGGGGGTGTTCGACAATAAGTGCTCAACATGGGTGGGGGCATGAATAAGAAACATAAAATTACAAATATATGTATAGGTAACAAGCACTCATCCCATCCATGGGTTTCCAAATCTATCCTAAGCACAGACACCCTCATTACTATTCATTCATAAAAGAAAAGCACAACACTCACGGCCAAGTCACAAATCTCCCCCAAAACCAATTCCTCATTTAAACCATTATTGTTTTCATGTTCAAGTGATCCAATTCAAGTGGAATATAAACTACTGGGAATCTAACCAATATACCTAATATACAGAGAATGAAAAATAGCCAAACATCAATTTAAGCATTCACACCCGGTTCTCATGCAATGTCACTAAAACAAAGGGATCTGTGAGATCCCTCAAACTACTGGAACCAAACCAAGCCTCATGATACAGCCCCACAAAGCTTCAGATTCACAACTAAAAATTGTTTCACAATAGAGAATCCCCCCCTTCCACATCTCCCCATAAGCATCGAGCAGAATAACCAGAAATTCCCCCAAGACAGAGCAAGGATGTTTCTAGACTCAAGTACATAATTCAGTAAGTATTCTTCTTTCTGTTTGGTTAAACGGGGTGATCACACAAGGATTGTTGTTCACTGGACATTCATTTAATCAGCCGAGTTTACGTGATTAACCAAATTTCCATGTTGGAGTCATTCAATCATCACACAAGACAGAGGTTCATTAATGCACAAAGAAAGACCACCAACCTACATGATTTTTATTAGGAATATTCCCACAAAATTCAAAACATAATTAATCAAGGGAAAGGAAATACTGTAGAAACATCGATCACACCCCCCATTTATGCTTTAAAATTCTGTTTGTTATCTTCATTAACGTTTTTATTCATACATCCCATAGAAACTATAGCATACCCTCCCCACATGATACAGAGTAAAGAGAGATGATGGAAAAGCCTACCTAGATGATCAACGATTATGTCTTTCTCTACTTACTGAGAACGAAGGATGTGCGACTTTCCGGGGAGGAACTCCGAGGACTCCAAGGATGAGAAGAAAAAATTCATCACAGGCGCGCCACATACCTCATGAAGGAGGGACTCCAATCTCACCATGGGGAAGAAATAAATCCATCCAAGAAGGGGATGGAAGAAACTCTAGCGTGATATAATGATGAGATCCTATTGTTAAGGGATATGGAATTTTAAACCACTTTAAAGAAGGATAGTGGGTTCCTTTGTGGTTGGGAGGTTACACATGATGGGATTAATTCTTAGTTAATTATTCCCATCTGGGTGGTTTCATCATGTTTTTGTGTTAAACAGTTTCTTTTAAACATAGGAAAAATGCGCAACATGGGAAGAACTGGTAGGTACAGGGAGAGGGTGTCACACCGAGGAAAAACCACACGTTTTGTTAAGTTTATGGTTTCCAAAATCATGGGGGATTTTAGATATTATTTATGGGCTTTAAATGGCTTTGAAAGGGGCATTAAATCATTTTTATGTTAAAATATATGTTGCGGGAGCAGAAAAAGTCGGAAACTGGAAAATGGGAAAATGACCCTGGTGAGGACACGGTGCCACCGTCTTGGTGCCTCCGTCATGGTGTCACCCTGACAGTGCCATTGTGACCGGTGTGTGACTGTCATGGTGCCACTGTGACCGGGGCCACCTTCACGGTGCCATAGTGACCGGTGCCACTATCACGGTGCCATCGTGACTGGTGTGCGTCAGTCACAGTGCCACTATAACCAGTGCCCTTGTCACCGGTGCCACAATTTTAGTGGAGCTATGGTTTACCAGTGTAATGGACCAGGTGGGTTCAGGCCATTACATTCAAATCTTGACCTGAGATGGCGAGGTGGCATACCACCTAGATCTCAACCCACCGATGAATCGGGTGCATATTTTCTTCCATGTGTTGTATATGAGGAGATAAATTCATGATCAATCCGAAATCATCGACTGTGGAGAGATGGAAATTGATGATGGGGAGAAGTTTTTGAATTTCCTTGTAGAGATAAAGGATCAATAAGGGAGAGTCATACATGAGCTCTTGATTCCTATGGGGTGTCTTTGGTGTGAATATGGGAATCTTTGTGATAATACGTGGGAGAGGGAGGCATAGATTCATTCTTAGTACCATCAATTGTTTAATTAGTTTTATTTGGGTTTTCGGGGACATAAATTTCTAAGGTGGGGAGAATGTAATGTCTTGGAATTTCAGTGTAATTTTTTTAATTACATCAAACTATATCGAGACGCACACTTTTTCGACAAGTGAATTTGAGGCATAGAGTGCCCAGAATGATTCGTTGAAAATTTTTTCAGCTTTAAATAGTGTGTGTTATTGGTTTTTCAGAAAAATAGGAATAACTCTTAAAAAGATGCACATATCATAATTGTGAGGGAACCATTGAATTTGGGATGGTAGGTTTACCATAGGTGTGACTTATGTTTAGTTGGTGAATCACCGTATGAGAAAAATTGAAAATGGAATAACAATAATTAAAATAATTAAATAAAATTATTTTATTTTTCAATGTATTATATCTCCCGAATGGTGACTGGGAATAAAAAACCTAGACCACCGATGAGCTCATTGGGGTTTTCTATCTTTAGGCAGATCCTAATATTGGACGGTGAGGGCTAATGGTGGAAGTTAGTTTTTGGCCATAAATAAAATAATTAAGTAATAAATTTTTTATTGAAAAATCCTTATAACTCATAAATGTTAACTCAGATTGAATATCCAAGAGTAAAATTGAGTTCATGAGGGTGTTTTCACCTTAGGCGGGGCCAAACCATGACCAGTGCAAGTCGAATGTGAATGTTAATTTTTGAACTTTTTTAGGGTATGTCCTTTAAATGCATGGGTGGGTTTTACAAACATTTGAACTAGAGATCAGACCAAAAATAAGAGGGAAATATTGAACTCAAAACACTGATATTCTCCTAGAATTGTCTTAACCTCATCTGGAAAGGGAAGAAAAAAATATTATATTTATGAATTTTTTAGAAAATTAATAAAATCTATAATTAACATTTATTTTTTATTTTCTCACAGTTGAGTGGTGGACGACGATGATGAATTGTAACGACGAGGCATTGAGGAGGTGCATTAATCGATGGTAAGTAATGGCTTGTTCAAAACCGCTACATAGTTATCATAATGGTTCAATAAATTTTCTTCATTTAATAGAATCATTAATAGATGCAACGTCGCTGCACTATTAATTTATTTTAATCATCTAACGTGTGGAGTTTTTGAAAAAACACAGGGATATCCCTGACGAATCGCCGACATTATCCCTACCTAACAAAGAATGAATAAAGAAGCGATGAACTCCTGCAAGAATTCATTGTCATCTATGTTCCTCTAAGAACATAGCTAAAAATGATGTCAAATTCTTTAATCCTCGAGGACGAATTCTTCATCATCAAACATCAAAGAGGTAGGGGTTTTATTTCTGTATGTTCTTCCCTGTTCTTAATCTAGAAATGATGAATGTCGATCAACCCACAAACTGTTTGATCGATGAATCGTGCATTTAAGAAGGAGGGTAATTTTTTTTTTGGGATTTCAGTATTTGTGTTTGGAAATTATCATTTATTGATTTAAATTGGTTTCCTCAGACTTCCCATGACTATAAACTCCAAAACGCAGCAGGTGTAGACCCACACGAACAAGGCCTAAGCACCTCCTCTGTGTGCATTCAATGTGGATGTATCCTCAAAGTGGAGGAAATGGGAAAGCATGCACATGGTATGGATGGAGTTAACCAGAAAGGACCATAGGCATAAAAAGATCAAAAAATGGACCACCAGAGAAATATTGGTGGCCCTCGATGGAATATGTGGTCACTTCACCGCATTATAGGGATGTACACGTAGCACCATAGAGCAACACACACGGTGAATCACGGGGGATAGAAGTGGTCCGGATGTGAAATCTGAAAAAATCACATCGAGGCAGAACATGAAAGGTGAGAATAGCCATGTGTGAAGGACCCACATGCACAGGCCGGACCGGTGCCCTCTTAGCCTGGCAGACTAGACCGCGTCGCCGGGCGACCTGTCAGACTAGACCCTCGACCAAACTGGGTCAGGTACAGCGAGACCAATAAGGCATATCCCACTAGCCAATCCAGATCGGATAGACCCAGATCCAAACTGGGTTTGAAAAATTCAGTCATGTTAAACCGGGGTATGTGCGACCCCCGTGCTGGGATGGTCGAGTCGATCCGATCAGGTCAGATCGGGCCCAGATGCAATCGGCCACTGTTTACTAAAACACTCATGACTCTTAGAAAAGGCATCTGATTGACACATCGATAGTGGTGATCAGACTCTTATGATGTAGTGGTCCTTCAATTATACTCCTAATGAATTTTGTAAGAAGTTTGAGTATATCAAGTTTGGATTGGTATCAAATCTATCCTTTCCCTTTTAACAAAAAAACATATAACATTCAGACTGGTTGTTCGAACAACGCACCACCTATTGCATTGGGACCCTTATGATGATAATGTACATTAGGTTACACAATTTGTGACTTCTTGGGGTTTTAGTTATGACTGATGTCTTGAGGATTTGATCATCCATAAATCATGCGTGATAAATGAAAGAATCCAGTGGCTGGCTGCGATGTGGTGAAAGAATAATGATTCTGTGTGGGTCAATAACTAGTGACCATGAGTGGGTCAGCATATAGAGATCTTGTGTTGTTCAAAAAAAAATTGATTCTATATGGGTTAGCACCTAATTATCCTCTTGGGGTCAGCACTTTGCGATCTTCTTTGGGTTAGCACCTTGCGATCCTCTGTGGGTCATCACCTAGAAATAGTGTGCCTGTAAACATCATAGCCCCTCGAGAGAATAAGATGATATTTAATTACGACTAATAATCTTCAACTATGTACATAATTTATACTTGGTGTGAGTTGACTCATTGTGCTATGTGTTTTTGGTCATTCTTGGTGGTATTATATCTGTGGTGTTTTCCATTGTGGTGTTTTCCTTCATGATTACTGAGAGACCTTTAGGGTTGTCTAGGTCCCTACTGAGTATTGTTATACTCATGCCCGAACAGGCTTTGGCCGCACCTTTTTTGTATTGTAATGATGATAGAAATATCTAACTGGAACTATGGGGAGCCATGACAATAAGGTGCTCGGTGGTGGATCGATAGTGGTTGCGTGCAGTAGTGACATCCAACAGAGATCTTTACCTACCATTCAATTAATATCTATTTTAGATGACTTATGTAGCTTATACATATTTTTCAATATTCTCACTACTGGAAATCTAACCTTTACCAACGGTTTGGAAAACCGTATCCAAGTAAGCCATTGGGATAGGTCTATACCAACAGTTTTCCATTAACCATTGGTATAGACCTATACCTACGGTTTTGGAAACCGTTGGTATAGGTAATATGAAATCTATACCAACGGTAATGGAACCGTTGGTATATAAATTCCAAAAATAGAACATCCGCTGAGATTTGATCTCAAGACCCCTCGTTTATAATTGAACGACTCAACCACTAACCTAACATGACTTTTTTTATTATAATTACATAAATACGTATATGTATTCTCATAAATATTTTAAATTTTTATTTATATAATGTTCTCGGTATGAAGGTCCGATAAAAAATGAAAGTACCTATACCAACGGTTGTTAAAACCATTGGTATAGGTCTTTGGTTGTGATTTTGATTCTGTGTAGGATGTTGAATTTTGTCCTACTTTTCCAAACGGTTTGGGCAAACCGTTGGGAAAAGTGGCATATTTGGGGACCTTTCCCAACGGTTTGGCCAAACCGTTGGGAAAAGTGGTATATTTGGGGACCTATCCCAACGGTTTGGCCAAACCGTTGGGATAGGTCCACCTATCCCAAAAGTTTGTCCAAACCGTTGGGAAAAGTGTCCAATTTGAGGGTATTTCCCAACGGTTTGGCCAAACCTTTGGGAAAGGTGACCTATACCAACAGTTTGGCCAAACCGTTGGTATAAAAGCGTAGGGAAAGATCAAATTTCTAGTAGTGTCTCCTTTCAGCTGGGCTTGTATTCTAGCCCCTTTAAATGTAGTTTAGACACCTCAATCGTAGTTTTAATACTTTCATGTGGTTATATAAATTTTATTTCCTTATTGGTTTACATTGTGCAGTTTTCCTTGTCTGTGGGTATAATGTTTTGAAGGCAATGCCTTCCCTATTTGGGATTTTTCTTTTCAGTGCTAGTGACATGCCCTTGGCCTATAGAAGGAGGGATTGGGGTAGTCTTCGTATGGGTCCCGAGGGACGAGTCATGATAAGGAAAGCATTATGAAAGTCAGAAATAGACTATAAAACTAATCATCAGTAATAGATAAAAAAAAGATTCTGTTAGTAATTTTTTGACAGATAGTGTGTCACTCGTCCTATAACTATAAATTATTCTTTCTCGTGTAGAAAACTGGTTTCCACCACATATCCCATAGTAAAACCATTGATAAATTTTTTATTTTATATTCTATAATGTCTTTTATTTCTTGATTCATTTAATCTCTTTAAGATCCATTGATTTTTTTTTGGTTCTCATGATTCAATAATATCGATTCCAATAATAATAATCCATGTAGAATCCTCCTATTTATTTTGTGAATTATGATGTGGATTCTCAAAACACATCTGGAGTTATGGTGAATCTCTCAAAATATACAAATGGTCATCATTGGATAATGTATGAAATGTAAATTATCATACATAGAGGTTTCATGAGATAAATTTTCTTACATGAGGTAAATAATTTTCATCAAATATTAATTTAGTTATAGAGGTGTTTATAAAATATAAATTAATTTTCACATGGTAAATTTTACTATGGAGAGAGAAATTAATTTTTATATTTTTTTCAATTTCATGAAATTCAATTTTGTGCATATAAAATTCTCTTGGAGAAAAGAGATTCCTTTGAAAAATACTGAATGAAATCAATTATTATTATACATTCTCAACAATTATATTCCATGTAGATAACATAGTTGAATTATCTAATGGTGCCAAAATTATGAGATAAATTACATTATTATTGTTAAAATTACATTACCATTTCAAATGATTCTCACCCATATTAATGAATTCTCTTTCGGGATCTCAGTAATTAACCAATAGGCAAGATCTAAAGGATGTTTTCATTATCATTTTTCCACTTTATAACAATTATTCTGATATGAATTAAATCTTATTGAACTAAAATTTTGGCCATCAAATTATCCTCAACAATTCTATTCATAACATCAAAACATCTAAAATTAAGGTTATGCTTAATTATAATAAAAAAAATTTAATTAAAAATAAAAAAAAATTTAATATATCTAACAATTAAATTATAGAAGAATTCTATGCAATTGGAATTAAGGGAATTCCTTTTTCAAATCTCTAAAATGTGAAATAAAAAATAAAAAATCATTTTTTGATTCATATAACAATTAAATTTCAGATTACATATTATACTAATAATCTTCACAATTAGTCATGAATTATTAAAAATGGTGGGATTAAATTCATCGAAACTCAATAATTGTTTTTTCAAAATATTAGATTTTTTGAAAAGTACCCAAAAAACAATGCACTCTTCATGAAAAACAATTAAAGGAGGTGTTTGTGAAATTTTATGCTGAAAATTTATTTCTTATTTGTGACACAACATTAAAAATAACTTCTGTTACATGAAAGAAAATGACTAGAAAAATATCCATATTGGATTCATAATTGATTGAAAACTAATTGGGGATAGTATTCTTAAAATTTTAAACAATAATATAGTGCGAAAAAATATAGTGGTTGGTAAAATTAAAACTAGTTATGTGATGGAGTAATTATTTTCATTTTTTCATTATGTTTGGAAAACAATTTACCAAATAAATTAAATGATAAACTCTAGAGGACTGCCTTTAAGGGGGATTGTTGAATTGAAAAAAAATATATAGAAATACCCCTTTCGATCACATATTATTCTATTAATAAATAAATATAAATTTTTATGTGGAGAATAGAAAAAGTCAAACATGAATTATTTAATCGATAATGGTAAATTGTCTCATGAATTAGTCGATAATGAGTGTTTGATAAATTCTGTTTGATAGATAACATCTTTTTTCTCATTATATAATTCTTATTTTTATAAAATATAAAAATATAGATAATGTAATAAAGTATACATATATTAAAATAAAATATGAATTAAGTTGATTGAATACTTCATGATCAATCTCCAGAAACTATCATTCTGTTTATGTAATATAGAATTATTGTGAAATGAGAGAAAACCCAAATTTCAATATATAATGATGTTAAATAAATTTTTATATAGGATAATCCTACTAGTTTTAATTATATTTGTGATAATATATCCATTTTAGAGTATTTTATAATCATAACAAAACTTCGTATCCATTAATACATCATTAATTTTTACTCCAAGAAGCAATGTGATCATATGACTGTATCATAAAAACACTAATTCCAATATTTTTTCAGTTTTTCATGTACAAAAAATTCAAAATTTTTAGATATCATGATCTAAATAATAAACCAAAATGTTTTGAAACTCACCACAACTTCTTTTGTCTCTTCTCATGATCTGTAATACAATGTCATTGTCCTCAAGTGGAATGATATATTATAACATTAATCGAAAAATTATGTGATTATTTTCCCAATTATTTAGGAATTAGAAAAAATAATGAGAGGCTATGTCTCAAAATTTTTTATGAATTTAATTAAATTTAATCCAAAAAAATATCATATTCTAGTCACTATTCACATTTTGTTGTCTTTGATGAATAATAAGGATTAATAATTAAATGGATTAAATTCATGATTTTAAAATGATTTATTATTTTCATGGTTATGTAAGATGATCCCTACACTATTTTTTATCTTGAAATAGGAAATGTGTGACTCAATTGGGATATATATGATTAATATGGAACTCCTCCACAATATATAAGATTAAATCATATTCAAAGCATGAAATATATGTGTATGTCTGTTAAAGATATTTCATAAGAGATTAAAAATGGAAATATTGGCTCATATAAGATTGAATGAAAAATTCTATAGTTGGTAACAGAGTAAATTGCACCTCACAGTATCAACATCAGGTAATATAGAAATTGAATATCTTATACAAGGATAAAAAAGAGATATGAAGGTGTAAAATTTTCATTTGATGATCTATTCATGATTAAATTCTATTAATTACATGCCCCTAACAATGAATAAACTAAAATTCATGATTGTAAAACTAAACCCAAAATGTTTTTAATTTCAATGATTGAACCATAGATGGTGATAGACTAAATCATCACCATTACCCAAGACTTTTCGGTAACAATACATATTCAGAATGAACGAATCTAATGAATATAATCTTACCAATATTTTCGTAGCTCGATACATATAAATTAAAAAAAACTAACCTAATCAAAACATTTCATCCATTCTTACTAGTGTTTAAGAATTACTGTGGACGACTAAACAATAGTAATAATGGTCAAATATGACTGTGGGATCAAACCAAGAGCAATGTGATTGAAATTAAACTCCCAATAAAATTTATATCATCATAATTTATAGTTTCTTAAATTAGGTTACAATCCATCATAGTTTCTATAAAAGGTCATCCATGAAAAGAATAATCATGTGGAAGTGGTAAAGATAAACAATCCATGAAGAATCAAGATATTGTATATGTGGATTCAATTCCATATTAATCTAATTTTACTAAGAGCATATCATTACACAATGAAATTCCATTATAAGACTAAAAATATTCTTCATCTCTTCATTTATATGGTCTCAAAATCAATATATTAGTACAAAATTTAATTTTACTATATTTTTTTGAATATATGATATTTTTAATTTATAATCCATGTTATTTATTCTCACATATTCATTCATTTAATTTTCATAATTATGATGTACAATACCGATGGATATGGTTCTCTAACCCAAGAGTATCTCTTGGAGATGTGTTATGTAAATTTCATTTATTTTTTATTTTATATACTTTATTCGAATCCGAACTAAGAGGATTTATGAGGTTGTAGGAGTGAAGGATGGTGGTAATTTGTTAATTCATTATTCAATTAAATTTTATTATTCTACAATTAATCAATTCACCTTCATTTACTCACCTATAAAGGTGGATCCATAGTAGTTATGCGATTCATGTACATATGAACATTATTGGAGATCTAGTAGTGTATTTCTTTGGGAGAGGAGAATTATATTGGTTTCTTGTGAAAGATATGGTTGTACGTCACACTCAATGGTTTTTCATAATTGTGTACTCAAACCATAAAAATATTATTAGGGTGCTTTCATTAATATAATATAGTTGGGATATTGAGTGAGGGTGATATTTAAATTGAGTATGATAGTGGGGAATCCCAAACCACTAATACAGATGAAACACCTTTATTTTTTTATTAATATTGTTTGATTCATTATTTTCATATTTAAATTATAACATTAATTCTACAACAAATTCCCCAAATTAGTTTTCATTTTCAAATAATATTTTGAATAATAATAATATGGTAATGAAAAATAATAGATAATAAATGGGGATTATTTAGAGACAATGTGAGGGTTTCCCCAAGTTTATATTCATATAAACTGAAATTCTAAATTAAAAACATTCCCTTCGATAATGTTTTATTTGTCACTATAATGAATCATTTTACTGGAGGAACCATTATTATTTTCTTTTTTAAATTGTTGGGGCAGAAGCCTCATTTATTATTAAATCAAAGTAATGACCTATTTACCCGGGAAGGGGGGGACCCATTATATATCTTGAAGGCCCTGTATGGATTTAGCCCATTACATGTCCTGTAGGCCCAATTTTTTGTCCCAAGGCCCATTCTATGAATAGTTCTCCTATAGTACATACCGACTATAGTTCCACACAATACCTACCACAACTATAGTGCTCTACTACCGCTACAGTGCTTTGCTGCCATTATAGTGCTTTGTCACCACTATAGTTCTCGTTGTTGCTATAGTGCTACTTCTGCTATAGTATGAAACAGTACTACTACAACACCCTATGCTCAATGGGATGTGAACCCCCTTTTATCATGTAGAATTACGAGGTGCTTACCAGTAAGACAAACCCCAACTACACCATTCTTTTTTTCAGTTATTCAGTTTTTATTGAAATATATAAAAAATATTAATATAATAAAACATTAAAAAATTATACAATGATTAGTTTTTACAGAGAAAAGAAATTTATGTTGAATAAATATCAAGCATTTGAGAATAGCATGGCATGTTTAAAAAAACATGGCCTCATTATCAACATTTCTATGTGAAAATAAGATTTCAACTAACTCCCATTGATTAAATTTAAGAGAAAACTTCCAAAATATAATCTCTACTCTATCATATACATGTAAAAAAGGAGGAATAACAACAACCATAAAAATTTGGGGCTGAAGAACAAACCATTAATCAATTTTATATAATGTTGAAGAACCATGGGAAGTTGAAGTTGATCTTATTTAACACTATATATTATACCTCATGAAACTTGTATGTTCATATACAGAAGAAACCATTCC
The DNA here is from genome assembly GCA_963277665.1 of Viscum album. Taxonomy (NCBI): domain Eukaryota; kingdom Viridiplantae; phylum Streptophyta; class Magnoliopsida; order Santalales; family Viscaceae; genus Viscum; species Viscum album. The sequence goes on along the minus strand of OY728141.1, from coordinate 506,866,723 downwards.
AGCAGTTCCATTTTAGGGATATATTTTACATTTGAATTTCATTTAGTATTTTTAATTTTTAGAAATAAATTGGAAACTCACTTATCCTTTGAAATTAAAAACGATTAAGCTATTATTTGGATTCCCATAGAGGATTATAAACTAGAAAAACCTTTTAAATATTATGTGAGTCTTTTGTAACACTTCTAATATTTTTTAATGACATAAAGGGTAATGAAATCCTGGTAGCCTTGCTTTATGTAAAAAAGTTATGATATGGCCAACTTATGGGGGATGAATAAAGTATGAAATCATCATTGTTTCATTCAAAATAATAATAATATTTTTCGTTATATTCTCCTATGATGAAACTTTTATAGAAGTACATATGAAGCATTCACTGAGAGTGATTGAAGGAAAAGGAATGTAAGATATTGAAGAAGTGGATGAATCATACCAACTTCCACCCATATAACTTCAGATATTATTTATTATATATATAGTGGTCACAAAAAACATGACTTCTAGTATCCCTATAACTTGTACCTGTGGATAATCACAAGGTAAAAAATGGTGTGGTTTCTAATGAGAAAAATATATTTCCATATAAATTTAAGATAACTAACTACATCAATTTAGATATTGGTAAGAAAAAAAAATATCCTTAGGGGATGACCAAAGATTTTTTTCCTTCATCATTTGGTATTAATAATTTTTTTAAAAAATAATTAAATTAGTTTCTTTTCTTCAATGTATTTTCTAGAATGGATGATAGTTTGGATTCTTTAATGATTAGTTACAACACATAATAAATTCTCCTAAAAAATAATGAAGTGTGTATTTCATTCTAATTTAGAACAATAAATATACCTATCCAATTGCAAAATATTTACATAAATTTATAATAAAAAGAATTCCAGTGAAATGATTTCATTAATAGGTATTTATTTTCATGTTGTTTTATTTTTTTTTTCATTTATTTTATTGAGCTTAAATTAATATCCATGATAATTTTACCTCTTAATTTATTTTTATAATTTATCTTTTCTGTTCTATTTTTTTTTTCAAAATGATTATTTATTTGAAAAAAATCAATAAATATTATTTGAATAAATTTTAGGAGTTAAAATATTTTTTGAAACCTATGAAAATGACATATAACACAAATAATTTTCCCTATAAATAGATTTCTTACACTGATTTGGATATATTCTTCCAAATACGATCACGTTCTTATGAAATTCATAAGGAATGTGGGAATATAGGACATGGAATTATTTATTTAAAAATGATTTGATGTATATGAAATGTTTTTCAAATAAATGAAGAAACTGTTTGGGTATCCCAAATTATCATTAGACCATACCTTTATAATAATCCTTGTTATGAAATTATCTAAACATGAAGTAACTATTAGATTAATACAAATTTTTAACCCAATATCCTATTAATATACCTGATTGTTATCATATTGTAAGATTATTAATATTTAATTTGGGAGAGGGGACTTTTATGATCATATAATGTGAATAATTTACATGATAGATGATTGTGAGGGTATTTTCATCATTTAGGGACATTGCCCAATAAATAATTATGATTCCCATTCTTTATAAAAAAATATCGTCCCATTTTACATTAAAATATATATGGGGAACATATACATAAAAGAATATTAAAATATAAAATATAAAATTATATATATTTCCAAATACAAAGAAAATAAATGAATATAAGGATTAATACATTTACTATTATTATGTGTTTGACTTATGACCTATATGAAATAAAATTATATGGGAATTATATTATATATACATGAATTTAAGTGAGGAATTTCATGAGAAATATTTTTATATTAATTCATTATATGTAAGAGTATAACCAAATCCATTCAACCATTGTTTTTAAAATTCAACCCACCAATCCTTAGCCCCATTAATCCCCTTTAAAATTATCTCACAATTACATTCCTTTTCATGTCTCACTATGTCCGGATTAATTATTTTTACATGATTATAGTAATCATCAACAATTGATCATTACTCCATATTAACTTTTTCATGAGAATATTTTAGAATATAGTTAAATATGAGGTAGTTTTTGATTTAGAAATTGATTGATTATGAAGGATGAATAAAAATTTAATGTGTAATAATAATATGATAGATTTTTTTTACATAAATTATACATGGTTGGATGAATTTTGGAAAATGACTGGATGTGAATTAATTTTTAACATTTCTGTATATTTGATATTGGATATATATTTTTGTCCATAAAAAGAAATTTTGGTCTTTGGGGGACTTATAAGATCTTAATTTTTACATATATTTACTTAAATTCATTCTATTAAATAATCAAAAAATTTAAAAAATAGGATATTAATCACATTTTAAATTTTTGATATATAATTTGATTTTATTTTTAAATTGATAAATTTACTTATTTTAAATATTTACTATTTTTGAGAATATTATAGTTTTATATTTATTTTAAAATTAAATGGTAGTTGGTGTTTTAAATTAAATTTAGTTACATATTATGAAAATTGAACACTTTCTTCATATCTTTCAGTAACATAAATACCTATCTAGATATATATATGTAACTAATTCTGGGAGATTCCCGGAGAGATTAGACTATGAAATATGTTATAAATTAGATTAAATTAAAATTTATATTCCTTTTTCTGATTAAACTATTCATCATAATTTCTATGTGATAGTAATTTACCCAAAAAAATCAGATATAATAAAAAATATGGGTGGTGTAAGACTATGTACATATTTTTAGGATCTCTGTTTGATTTAATGTAGTTAAAATCACTTACATAGCCATGAAAAGTTGATTACATGTAATAAAAACCTATCTAAAATTATTTATGACTGATAAACACCATAGTTTGTCACTTGCATAAGAGTTTCCACTAAGGGGAATAATAATGCGAATGATTAAATTGGAAAGAATTATGAAATTTAAAATTAAATAAGGACATTAAAAATTTATATGTGATTAAATAAGGAATTTAAATGGCCATGTCACAATAAATTCTGGTCAAATGTGAATAAACTAGAGTATGATTAAAATTAACTAAACCTTATTTGTATGTAATTATAAATATTGAACCATAATTTATGATAGAATAAATCATCACCATTGGAATAGTTTATACCTTTCACAACAAAAAATCATTATCAACAAATCAAATGATTACAACATGAACCCCATTTTTTTAGATTTGGCAATGTAAATTCAAACAAAACCTTGCTCAATAATTTATTTTAACCATGGGAACCACTATTTTAGAATCAATATAAAGGATCGAAGAACATTTGTTGAGTCAAATATAATATCATAATCAAAACAAGGGAATCATAGAAGGCATACAAAGTTATAATGAAAAAATAAATATTCTCATACTTTTTGTAAATGAAAATTGCTTAACAATCCAATGGTGTCCCCAAATGGATAATTTAATAGACCAAGACATTTATTCAATGATACTCTGCTAAAAATATATGCTTTTCATTTTTTGGATTGATACCAGATTTTTTAATTATATTAAATATATCTAAAACATAATGAATAAAATGTAATATTCGATCACTTTTATATTGATGAGATTTTATATATTGATTTTTAAGGAATTATAATACACTCTTATAAATCATAGAAAAATAAACCACAACATAAAATCTATATCATACAGCAATACTTATTAACATCTAGAACCCTTCCATGATATAACAGTTTAAAAAAACATTCTTGTAGAAATAGGAAAAGGGAACATAAGAAAATGATGAGCTCGGATTCTGAATAATGGTAAATAAGTTTGATAACATTTATTGTATAATCAAAACATGAGCCTAAGGTAATAAAAACATCAACATAACATTTTAAAATTATTCCCAACGTATCTATGATTATAATAATGATTCATTGAATCATGGAAGTTCATAAGACATGAATTATATGGGAACATGAGCCATGCGATAATAATATTTGAATAAGGCATGAAATTTTGATATACCAAAAATCATAGAAAATCATTTCTTCAATAGTCTAGGTGATACTATAGATCTATCATAGTTATATTGGTTCAGTACCCAACCCATCGTAGTAGTAATGTCTAATTCCTAATACTATCATGGGGTAATGGTTCCATACTAAAAAGGGTTCAATATCTATTCTTATCCTATATACCTATGATATATCAATATTTAACCATAGTATTGGAGGGAGATATAGGTCCCACCCATTATTGGTCATAATGTAACCGTCGTCCTTTGTTATAAAGTAACCATAGTCACCCGTTATAATGAAATCACAATCACATAATTAAAACCATACATATGTGTTCCATAATGTTATAAAAAATTACCATATAGAACCCAACATAGATAAATGTTTTTCATGAAAAATCAATCACAACATTATCCTTGGAAAATAAATCAGTTTCATAAATGTTACAAAATTTCATTAAATAATAACTCATAGAAATTTGACATGTTTCCTTAAAAATGTTCAACAATAAATATAAACTATATATATAATGAATAAGGATAGTATCATTTGATCATATCACTGGTTAATCTAAATAAACAACAAAGGGTGTCATCTTTGATGGAAATTGATTTTAAAATATCACTTGAAATAATTCATGAGGAAAATAATTTTTCCATTTTAAAATCAATTTTATTTTTAAATAACAACAATCATATAAATGAAAAAAATTATTTCAATATTTACATTTAAACAAGTACATGATGCATGAAATCGTTGGTGATTCATAATTGAATTTTTTTTTAATAATTCCATAGTAATTAAAAAATATTCATTTCACACTTTTCATCAAAAATTCACAATGTACCTCATTTAAAAAACACCAAAATGATTCCATTCAAACTGTTTAAAAAAAATTAAACATAGTAGAAATTTATTTTAATCAATTTTTTGTGAATATTAAAAACCTTTTTTTAATATAAAAATTTGAGATAAATAATCCCCAGCAGGGAAATCAACATAAACATTTCCAATAATGATGAGATTTTAAAATAAACCCTTTATACATGGGTTTTTTAGATTGTAAGCCCCATGAAAAAAAAAATTCAAATAAAAAATTAAAAAAAAAAGAATACAAAGTGATTCAAGATATACTATATCAATTTGGATGTATATATACTATATAAAAGAAAAAGATGGTGAATTTTTTATATGTATCATGGATGTAAAAGTGAGATGAGAATCCCTTACCTTAAGTATGACTGAAATTGTACTTTTATTATCTTCTAGAAGAATAAAAATAGATTTACAATACACATTTTATTGGACATTTAGATGTTTATTATTATTTTTATCTCACATGTTACCATGTTTAAACAATTACATACTCAATTTTTCTCACATCATATGTTTTTGTGAGATTTGGTACATATATCAAATATTATAGTGGTAGGTAGACTATGGTAAAAAAAGTCATCGTTCCATCATATCACAAATAAAAATAATTTAATAATTATAATTTTTATACCTAATTTATAATTTAAATGTAACCATTAAATATGGGTTTGAATAAATAATTTGTGTTACAATTGTGGAGTTTATTTGACGTACGTAGGCATTAGTTATATTTTAATTTTTCAACAATCATTATGGAAATCAGGTAAGTATTATTTTATCAATAAAAAATGATGATGATGTCATATATATATATATATATATATATCATATTCAATCATTAAATATTGTTATATATATCATCCATCTAATTTGTTATTGAAAAATGAGTCACATTGCTTTTTGAATGACGAAGGACACACGTACACATGAATGATAATATAATTTTTCTGTGAATTAAAAGATAAGAAGGTAAATTAAATACTCTTTTTGGTAATGATAAATATTTCATTAATATTATATGTAATCATTAATTCCATAACTATATCATATCTTGGGATATGATTATAGAAAATGAATTATATCGGTTTGTGATGCGGTAGTCAATCACACACATGAATACCGATTTTGTTTCACATTTGATGGAATAAGAGATATAATTAAATCACTGAAAATTGAATAAAATATCAGAATATGTAGTATAATTTATGTATTATTTTTTAGTTATGAATACGGAATTACAGATGTAGAAGACAAAGCCAAAAATATATACTAATTAGAACTATACTTCTTATTTTGAAAACCTCAATTTCATACCACATAAATAAATATGAATTGGAATTCCCTATAAAAGAACCATTATACTGACAGTTGGAATTATAGGAATTTATTTTGGGAGGGAATGGTTGATTCAAGTAGGTTGTTAAGTATGGTGTAATTAGAAGAAGAGATTATTTTTTGTTATAGATTGGATTAGAACTCATGGAATTTCACAAATTATTAAATGAATATAATTTCATATTCAATTAAAAATCGATGAACGTGACTTATTTATAATATTATACATTTATGGGTAATAATAAATCATCATAATAATAATTAGTTAGGGTTTTACTCTTATTTTACACGTAGTTATTGGTTCATTCCACTATTTAACCCCTTTTATGCCTTACTATGAAAACAAAAATTTTACTCTACGAGAGACAATATAGATACTATAAAATAGAAAAAACATATATATAAATTTTATAAATTTTATCTTTATAATAATCACTTGAAAAGATTTACGATATTCAATAATTTTATGTCACATAATTTAATATTATTTATAATAAAATATAAAAAATGTCAGTTTCTAGAACATTTCATTACATTGAATTTAACAATATGATGATAAAACATATAATTAAAAACTAATATTTAATTACATCCTTAAAATTAAATGTTAATCTTTTAAAATAATTAATTACATTAATTATCTCATATTATATTACTTGTAGAATTTTTAATATCATTTATTACGTTATTCATGAGATTAATTATTACTCCATCATCATTGTGCAAGAATTTATTGTAATTATTTCATCAATAAAAATGAAAAATAAGATACCATGGAGATGAAAATATTTTATCTTTCCTGATAATTTTTATATATGAGTATATCCTCTATAAAATACCATAATAAAAACATGACACTTTTTAAAAATACGACTGTGACTTGTTTGATATTTCTTTATATAAAATTATATACTTGTCATATTCTCATAAAAATGACCGAAAAAGGTCATAAATTATACCATTGGATGATTATGGTCAATTTTTACTCATCCTATAAGATTTATATAAGTGGTTTGGTCATTTATTAGTTCATATTAATTGATTTTTGACTATTAATTGCCTCATAAAACCTTTACTATGGTAAAGAGGTATGATGTTTAATAATCATTTTTTCCTAAAAAATAGACATATTTAATAAAATTTCACCCTTTATTAAAAATATGGAATAAAATTTCCAAGAAAAATTTAAATTAATTTACAAAATTGAGATTAAAATTAAAACAACAATATGAAATGAAAAACAATTCTTCTAAAAAACCTATTTTTAAATATAAAATGTTTTTATAAATTTTAGTTAAAGAAACAAATTAATTTTTTGAGGAAGATATTCATAATTTTTGAAACATAATATGAAATAAGAAAACTCATTATTTTATTTAAATATTTATTTTTGAAGAAATAATTGAATTTATTAAAAAATAGAGTACTTATTTAATTAGAAAAAATAAAGAAATTATAATGAGTTGGAACATTGTATATTTCTTATAATATTTATTCCTTTTCATACATAGAAATTAAATTTCTAGGATATAGTGGTTGCATTAACAAAATAATATTTATTGGTCTCCTTAATCATATTATTGTGTATTGTGTAAGGAATTGAGATTATTTTTAAAATATAGATATATTAACCAATCACTAATATAATCCTATTCTTCCTCAAAAATTGAAATTGGTCTCAATATAAAAGGTTTTACTTTTTAAAATACCATTTTTGAATACATCATCATAAAAATCATTAATAAAACATCCCCTTGATAAGAGAGAAATGTGAACATCCATGGTCATTGAGAGTTAAACGTATAATAATTCCAAGTAAGAGAACATATCTCTAAAGTGAAAACATTGATATAGAAGATAAATATAACAACCACTGACTGATATAGATTTATAGAGAGCGTTATCATAACCACCAAAAAATTGTACATTTGCGATGGGTTTAAAGGCCATCGATTTCATTATAAAATTAGTTAAGGGATATCTTTTTTTATTTACATTTCCTATCATTTAGGATTTTCATTTCCATATATCCTATTAGCATATGAAAAATAAATACATTAAAAGAATAATTTCATCCTTAAATTAATTTCCACTATAATCTAATTAATTAGAATAATGAGTATTTAAGATGAATGTTTTCATGTTTGAATATAGAAAATAAACTTATAATGTATCTAACAATAGAAAAAAGAATTAAAATACATTCCTCTTATCATTAGGCATTAAAAAACCAAAAAAATTTGTCACATGATATGATGATTCCTAAAAAGATTTTACCATTATATATGGAAAAGTTCATTAATCCGCAAAATTCAACATTAATATAAATGTACATCTTTGATCCATAAATAAATAAATAAATTTAAAATTCATCAATATATTGTAGACAAATATTTATTAAGAAATATTAGGTGATTTTAATAGATAAATTTAGTATTTATCCACCAATATATATAGACACTAAACTTATATTCTCCAAAATATGCTAAGAATTTCCATAACTAATCTGAATGAGAAAAAATATAGATTAAAATAATATATTCCTAAAAAAATTCATCCTTTTTTTCTTTAGATTAAATTCGCTAATATTTAATATACCTTATTATATGGGGGATCCAAAAATACTATATGTCCTCTGAAAAACATTAATCACTTAACCACTAATAAATTTCCAACACCAATGTTTTCATTTGGAAAAAACATATTTTTCAAAAAGGAACTTATCTTTTATCTATTAAGTGATTTTAATAATTAAAAACAATGGAATATTAAATTATAAATCATGTAGTCCAATGGTAGGTAATGAACCCCTATCTCCCTTTAGATGTTGGTTCAAGACTCACAACCTTGCTTGGTGTGACGAGTAGTTTCCTGAACAATGAATTTACTTTTTTCCAATAAAAATATTTCATATAATCCTTATATATTTCATATAAATTTGATGAACTTTCTTATAATAAAACCTAATATATTCAACAATAATAAAAAATTGTTAATCTAAATTTTTATCTCTTACATTTTAATTTTCCTCCCAAAAATGTAATAACTAAAACATACCTTAATATAATAGATCACATTAACCCTAAAATTTATAAATAACATTACAACATATTTCAAAAAAATTAAACAAGTTATTTCACATATAATACTTTATGATAATCCTATGTTTTAGATATACATATTCCAAAATATCATTAGCCACCATAAAATTTCATCTCTTAAAACCCCAAAAGTGGTGTTAAAGACTCTAGTCATAATGTCAATTATAAAATTATAAACCCATGGTGGTATCCATAACTCTCAAGAAAACATCCAATGAAATATCATAATCTCCATTTTTATCTCAATAGAACTCTGATACCAACTATAACATCCGGAGAACCACACTCCCATATCTACGGATGAAAACATCAACATTACATTTTTGGACTTGGCAGCAATAAAAATGTCCGAAATTTAAATATTAAATGATTAAAAAACAACTGAAATTATGGATCAATTTCATATTGAAGGAAATTTTTATATTGTATTTCTTGATAATTACAAAAAACACTTACATATTTTCAAAAAATAATCATCATGCATTTTCAAATATATAACATCTCCCACAATTTCATCACGTTTATCACCATTTTTATATATACCCTACAAGATCATTCATTCATAAAAAAGGAAATTAACCATAAGAAAATGGTGACATCCAATTATTAGTCTTGATAAATAATGGAAATTTCAATGATTATATAAGAATAGCATGATCATAAGCGAATAAGAACATGAACAAAACATTTGAAAAAAATATTCAACATATCAAAGATAATATTCATCATTCATGGAGTCTTGGAAGATCATAACAAATTATTAATAAATAAACATGTACTATGCTTTAATAATATTAGCATAGCACATAGATTTTATACATACATATATGCATAGATAATAATTTCATTAGTATTAAAGGCTCTCTTCCAAGAATATCATAATATAGTGGGTTCAATCCCAAAACCATCAATGTAGTCAAGGTACACTCTGATGTTAGTCACGGTGGACATGGTCTCTTACTAAACTAGGTTCAAACCCCTTTCAATTCATATTTCTCTCTTCAGATATCAATATTTAACAGATGTGTTAGAGTGAGATATATGTCCCAAGGGTCATTGGTTATAATAGAGACACTATCCTTCATTAAAACCGAACCACTATAAATGGTTATAATTAACCACTATCACATAATGAAAGACATACATATCTGTGCCACCATACTATAACAACGTTATCAAATTAGAACCCATGAAAATAAGAGGGTTTCATATACATTCAATCAACAAAACTAATGGGAATGAAATCTGTTTCATAAATGTTTTATCATTTCTTCAAAGTATTATATCTATAAAGTTAATGGGTTTCATAAATACCATTGTAACATAAACAATAAGCATCCTCATTTTAATAAATGTTGTTATCCTCAGATTACATCAACTTTAAATCTTATGTAACATCATAGGATTTCATATTATTATTAAAATTAAATTTAATGATCCATTGTAATAATAATTAAGGAAAGTAACACATACCTTTTGAAATAACATCTATTTTTAAAAAATAAGCATGTATAAATGAAAAAAAATCATTGAAAATAATATTGTAAACTAGAAAATCAATTAGAAAAGAAAAAAGGTATCATTATTTTGGGAAATTTTTTCATGTTGTATACGTTAAGAAACATTACATTTATACATTTTCCTGAAAAGTCATGAACCACCTCATTTGGAAAATACCAAAAAGGATTCCATTCAAAATGATTTCTTAAAAAATAAATCATGGGTAAAAATTATTTTAAATTATTTTTGGTGAATATAAAAGTTTTTTTTTTCAGAAAACATGGACATAGAAGAGAAATATTCCCCATTAGGGACATAAACAAATTAATCCCAATTAATGATGATATTGCATAACAAATTATTAATACTTGGTAGTTATATGAATCATAATAAACAACAATTAAATAAAATAAAATTAATATTTTAAAAACATTAATAAAACATCAATTATAGATAATTTATTTAAATATTTCATCATATATAATACAAAAAATAAATAATTGGTTAACATTTAATATGTATAATGGATGATAAACTAAAATGATTATCCCGTACATTAAGTCTAAGAAATCATGTATGTTGTCTTTATTCCTAAATAATAATATTATTCTATGTATTTACATTCACAAGAACCTTTTTTGAGATTATTATTCCTTTTATATCAACTATTACCATTTTATGACAATTACGTAGTCATTTATGTTCACATCAGATATTTTATAGATATTTAGTACAGAAGACCAAAATGTATTTTTTAGGTTGGAAATGGTCAAATTGGTCATTATTCAATAATATCAAAAATAATAATAATAAAATAATATTAATTTTTTTACATTAATTATATTTTGAAATCCAACAATTGAATAATATTATTAATAATGCACTTTGTTACAATCATGGGGACGATAGACCATGCATACACATGAATAACATTACTCTTTTTTTGGAATCATTATGTAAAAAGGTAACAATTATTCTTTTCATTCCAAAATTTTAATAATATAATATATATATCATATTAATTATTTATATGTAATTATATATATAATAAAAAATAAGTGGTGATTAAAAATGAATCACATCGCTTCGTTGAGGTTGTTGTCCACATGTTCAACAAAACAACGTTATCATTTTTCAATGAATGTGACCGTAAGATAGAAAAAGTATTTTATTTTATTATAAAAATCATAAAAATTTATTTTATATCATATAAATAATTTTTTTCCTTCATTATTACATGTATTTAGAGACGGTGATGAAAAATTAATTACATTATTTTGTGAGGCGGCAATCCACTTTAAACATGAATGGAAATTTCAAAAAAACATTTTATGGTTGATTAGATGGATATAGGTCATGAAAAAAATAATAAAATCAAATTATATATATGACAATATGTTCATTATTTTATCACGGTTAATGAAGTATTTAGGGATGTCGAGAAATAATCAAAAATAATTGTAATGATAAAAACTATACATCTTCATTAGAAAACCTCATTTTCATAATATATTAAAAACTATTAATTTATATTCAACAAAACCCATGACATATAGATTGTGGTGAGATGGAATTTTTTTTGAATGTATTTTATAAAAAAATTGGTTTTTATTTCTGATGTAATGAGATGAAGATGTGCCCTTTTATATGGTATGGGAGAGGTATGCTAGAAAATTCTCAAAATAATAAATTATTATAAAACTATTTTAAATTATAAATGGATATAATGTAATTTATTAGGATATTATATGAATATGGATATAAAAAACATAATAAAATAAAATGTAGACATGTTCTGACTATATATCAACACTTATCATTTGGTTTTAATGCCTTTACCTTTTACCATGACAAACATGATTTTTACTTAATAATGGTCTATGTAGTTACAATAAAATTACCAATGAACAATAAATGGAAGATTTTTTATTTTTTAATACTTATATGAATAAATTTTACAAATATAATAGTTTTTAATTTTTGATCAATTAATAAAATACATTATATTACAATATATCAATAATGTCGTTTTTTTGAAATATTCATTACGTTGAATTTAATAATATCAAGATAACACATAGAACACAATAAAAATCAATAATATATATATATATATATTGACATGTTAATCTATAAAATTCATATATTTCATTAATTTTCTAAAACAATATTAGTTTTCAAAATTTTAATATCCTTTATTTTTTTTAAATAAATTAATTATTACTACCGTAGTGTTGTGAAATTATTTAAGGAAATTTTATGTTAAAAAAATTAAATTTAATTTTGATAGTGAATATAAATGTTGTAGAATTTAAAATAATATTTATAGTACAAAATAGATTTTTTATAACATCGTATTAAAAATATTATACATATTACAAACAAGAGGGTGACATTTTTGACATTTCTATAAATAAAATACAACAATGTTGATAAAATCATAAAAGAGTCATTATAAGGACCTACATACAACCCTTGAGTGATTATGGTCGAGATTGACTCATAATGGAATATATATGTATGTATTTGTGTCATTTAATAGTTCATATGTTTTATTTTTACCCTTTAATTACGCAATTTACCATTCATTGTGGGGACAAAAACAACTAAGATTACTAATCATATTGTGTCCAATTAAAATTAAATTTTTTAATAATTTTTTTAATCGTGGTTGAAAATATGTAATCATTTTTTTCAAAATTAAAATTACTTATGTTGTAGAATTTAATTTTAAATTAAATCATTAAAAAAATGAAAAAAATTTTCTTCAAAAAATTACCATTTTAAATATAATGTTTTTTTATTCTAAAATAAATTATAAAATTAATTAAAAAAATTTGATTATTTTATAATAAAAATTACTACAAAATATTTAAAATTAATGAAATGTTTTTACCAAGTTAATAAATTTAAATAAAAATTAGTATTTTTCATTACAACTTGAAATAACAAAATTTAAAATAAAATTCTCAAAAAATTATCCAAATCCAAAATTTTACATGATTAATTAAAAAAATTAATTTTTATAGATAAATTATATAAAATATCTAAAAAATTATTCAAATAATTAAAACCCAATTTTCAAGAAATCATATTTTTTGATGAATAAAATGTCATTAAAAAATTTCATGTATTTAATTTAAAATAATTAATTAATACATTATAAATCATTTGGACAATTATATATTTCAAAAAAAATTATCCATATTCATACCATATAATTTAAGGGCTAGGATATAATGTTCAAATTTAAATAAAAATATATAATTTTTTATTTATGCTTCGGGTATTTTATCATTTACTCTAAAAAATAAATTTCTATATTCATTGGATATTAGAGATATGATCCATTATATTTACCAACTAATGACCATGGTATATAATAAAATACCATTAGGAATTTGAAATCATATTATTTGTATGCAGTTCCATAATCTACCAATTTTACGTAGAGTCCATCCCAGTTCTCGATGTGTTCCTAAACTACATACAAATTATCACCATTGAAAAAATTTGTGGTATTCTAATCCTTGGGTTAGATTTGAATTTTATTTTAAAATATTTATATCATAAGTTTTTTATTTATACATCATCTTATATTTTTTCTTATATTTTCCCATTTCTTTTTCACATCAACTATCAAAATCCTCTAAGAATATTTTGTTCTAAACTATAGACAACTACTAGAGTGGTGATATGTGATTCTTGCGTCTTATTAGTTTCAATCATTTTTATTAAGATATATAATATAAGAATTTAAGAGTTTATAGGAGTATATTTTTTTGATAGTAATTTTGTTTTTTCATCATTTCTATTTTGTTCTATAACAATTAAAAATTGTTCAGTTCCTCCACTGAGCTATCATGATAGAACCATGGTGGCTGAGCAATTCAAGGATGTAGGATAATTATAGAGATAATTTAAATAATTTTATAATGACAGTCACAACTTTTTAGTTCTCTATAGAGAAGGTGAATATATTCCCAATCAAAGGATTTGGTGAATTAATAATTAAATAATTAGAATATGTGTATGGGTGTTCATGCATTCATTTTACTGTGAAAATGATTGATGATAAGATTGAATCTTTGTGTGATAGTGATGGAACACATAAGAACTAATTAATGAGTAAAAAATGTCTTTCTAACATAATTTTTCTGATCCTACATTATCATATATAATTTTATCTTCTACAATACAACTCATTTACTCCTTATAATTTGAGATTTACAATTATTTAAATCCTAATAATATTAATAACTTATAAAATAAGAATAGGTAATAAATGGATTCCTTGGAGAAATTATTGGGGATCTACAATCATACATAATTTATGATAAATTTTATACTAATGTATACCTTCACCCTTCAATAAAGTGTGGTTTACTATATATATGTTGAAAATTATTATTTTAAATTAAGATTAAAATAAGTTAAAATATATCATTTAATCAATGATGTGTGATGAAAAAGGATTATTCCATTTATTGATATTTAGAAAATTTATAACTCATAGTGGGTCATTAATTTAATTATGGTTATCAAATAAAAGGATGTATAGATCATCATTTATGGTTACTATAGTTAAATATTTATTTGTAAAATATACCTCCATTTATATTCTCCCAATTTTCCTTCATAGAAGAGGCCCTAGGACCCAATTGTGTTGAAGAGGCCCGATCTAAGAGGTTGGTGATTCCCTAGAATTGTGGATACCTAGATATTTTTTTACATATTGGTTTCTACAATGGGAACTTGATCAATTTCTCTACCAATGAATTTATGAATAATCAATAATGATGAATTCCATTTTTATGGGTATTCTATTTATTATGGTAAAAATAAATCATTTTTTCTCATAGAATCAGTTTTATGTTTTCTTTTAAAACTAATAAGAATATATATACCATGAAGATCAGGAGACATTCACACCTTCTCCTAGAAAAATTTTATTAAAGAAAATAAATGTACATAATGAAAAGTCAGAGAGGTGATTTAAAAAGGCGAGTGTAAGTCTCACCACAAAAATCAGCCTGCACAAGCCTATCACAAAAATCTCGGGAGACAAAAGACCAACATGAGCTCACCTCAGTAATAGATCGCTTAGAGAGAGCATCTGCAACTTGATTAGCCTCACCATAGACATGTAATACTTCAAGTGAAAGTGACTAAGAAATCGGGAGACATTCCACCCAAACCGGTAACATCCGCCATGGAACATTTCATGACCATTCATGAAGAATTTAGACTACAACCGTCGAGTATGACTCAATCCATTGGTCATGCCTGCCATATTGGACAACATATCTAATAACCTTTATCATGGACCACAGCGTAGCTTCAATGGAAAATGCATTTCCAATATAATGGAAGAAACATACTTTGAAAAAACCTCTGTTAGTACGGAAGACACCACAGCATCTAGCGGGACCTGGTGCACCCGAGGCAGCCCCATCAACATCAACCTTCAGCCCTCAGGAGATGGGTGGAATCCAGCGTACATTCTTCACCATCAAATGTTTCCATGCTATGCCATTCACACCAGGGGATCTCAATAAAACTAGATCAGAGACATCATTCCTCATGGAGCCAGATTCGATGGAGGAAGTAGTACGGATTGCACAATGAATTTCTAGAACAACATAGTGGACGTTGGGAGCAATTCTATTAAATATTACAGCATTCCTTACCATCCATAGGTGAGACAAAAAGTTGGACACAACTGAAAGGAGGAGCGATTATACCTGCTCACTGCTATTAATCCTACAAACCAATTTCACCTTCCCTTTAACCGATTGAGAGGGAATGTAGCAATGAAATATCTCTTGAACATAGGTCCATAACCTGGAAGCAAGGATGCAGGAGACAAAGATGTGATCAGAGTCTTCGCTATCCTGAAGAAAAATCATAAAACATGGAGCAAGATTGAGTACAATACGCTGGAGCATAGCCTACAAGGGAAGTCCATTCCTCCAAATTTTCCAGATAAGAAAAGAGGAAGATGGAGGGATGAAAGGTCTATAGAACTCCGTGACCCAGAATGGAGGATTCAAGGAAGCACCACACATCGACCTGTAGTAGTCGCGTGTATTGAATCTCCCATTCAAGTTAGACATACAAACCAGAGTGTCACAATGTATATATCGATACCTAGTGATTTCCATTCCAACATGATTTGGAATCAAGGTGTTTATTTCTATTGAATTGCATTGAAAATCAGCAAAGGAGGTCTCCCTTAAGAGTGTGGGAATTGCAATATCATTAGAGATAGGCCGAGACAGCCATAGTGTGGTCCGAAAATTAAGAGGGTATTTCTTGCACACAATCCATTTAGAGAAATCCATTATATCAGCAAAGACCTGTTTAATTGAAGTCTAAACGGATGAACCAAGGTATGCAGAGTACCCATTATATAGCTTTCCAAGAAACCTAATACGAAGAAGGTCCATGGACTCATCAAAATTTGAAATTAAATTCCAGACAAACTTATTGATCAAGGTGTCATTGAATAATCTGATGTCATTGACACCCATCCCACCCATGTGAAGAGGTTTAATGCAATCCTTCCATGCCATAGTGACCAACATCCTCTCATAAACGGAGCCAGTCCAAATAAAATTTATGATCTTGCTAGTTAATTATTTAATCATCATTCTAGGCCAACGATATACCAAAAAAGGGGTAAACAAACATCAATGTGATCACAGCATTGACCAAACATATTCTTCCTGCTTGGGACATGCTTTTCCCCTTCCAACTTTCTAACTAATGTGCAATTTTCAGAGAAATATTATCCAAATAACACATTTTAACCCAGCCCCAGAATAGTGGTACCCCAAGATAAATGAAGTGAAGAACACCCCACTGGACACCAAGTTATCATGACACTCTATATTGTCTCGAAATGCAAATACCTTCACCAAACAGAGAGAAATATTTCCCCCAACTAAGAGCATGACCTGAAACATCCTCATAGTTTGAGAAAATGCCCTTGATTCAAGAGATGGTTCTTGTGTCAGCACTCCCAAAAAGAAGAATGTCATCATCATAAAACTGATGTGAGGGGGCATGCAACTGATGCCCAATTTTGATTCTCTGATACCATCCCAAATTAAAGAGAACAGTGGGGCACCAGCTCAGGAAATTCTCCGCAATAGCAAACAGCATACGAGAGAGGGGGTCTCCTTACTTTACCCCTCTTGAGCATTGAAAGAAGCCCCTAGGAGAGCCATTAACAAGAATAGAGATCCTGGAACTTGCAAGGATGAAGCCAATAATATCATTAAATTTCTGGGAAAACCCATGCATTTTAAGAATGGGGAACAAGAAGCTCCATCTGATGGTATCAAAGGCCTTGGAAATTTCAATCTTCAAGGACATATTACCATTCTTAACCATTCTCCCCATTAAATTGAAACACTCAGAAGTAGTGTAAATACAATTTTGGATGTTCCATCATGGAACAAATCAAAAATGATTAAGGGAGATGATACTCTTTGCAATACCTCCCAGACGATGATTTAGAATCTTTCTAATCACATTTGGGATTGTGTTTCCAATAGAAACGGGCCTGAAATCCTTAATATCAAGGGATTTTTCTTTCTTATGGATTAAGGAAATAAATCTGGAATTCATTCCAAAGGTCATGTGGATTTTTCTAAAAAAATAATTCACATCACTTGTTACATCAAGAGGAACAATATATCAATAGAACATGAAAAATTTGTTCGTAAAGCCGCCAGGACCTGCAACACTATCAATATTCAGGGAAAAAAGAGCATCATATATAAACTTCATGGCTTGGTAATATCAACAAGAATATTATTTTGATCATCCCCAATAGAAGGATCAAAGCAATGAATAATTTTGTCAGATTTATCCTCACCATTCTCTGGAAACAGCCTCTCAATGTAGTTAATGGCCACACATGCAATATCATTCTCCGAGGAGAGAAGGTTCCCCTCAATGTTCAATGCCTGAAAACTTCTATTAGGCTTTTTATATATTTTCATGAAATGAAACACCTATGTGTTTTGATCAACATTCGATAACCATTTAATATTCAACTGATTTTGTGCAAAATTTTCCTTCAAATACAACAACATATCCAGATTTGATGTAGCCTGAATCTCATCCTGTGTTGGTAAATACAGAGAAAAACATGACTGTTGAAACCTTGAAAGAGTGTGTTCAGCCTCCCTAATATCATTATCAATGGAAGCAAATGATTATCTTGCTCTATTAATCCAGTCTTTCCTTGAAACAGATTAGTTTGCAACAGAGAATATAAGTGGGACTTCCCAGATACTCAGTCTTCCAGGAGTCCAGAACAATTTCTCGACAATACGAGATAACTTGCCAGGAATTATTAAACTTGAATGTAAGAGGTTCTGATCTCATGGTTCGAATATGAACATCAATTTAGATGGGACTATGATCAGAATTTAATCATGGAAGAGTAATTCCAGAAACACCAATTTCAATTTTCCTGTCATCCACCTACACAAAACACCTATCTAACTTGCATGCTTGCCTCCCATTAATAGTACATCGACTCCATGTAACTCAGCCCTAGAAATAGGAACCTCAACATGACAACATTTATCAATAAAAGATGACAGATCAGAAGCTGATGCATGAATGAAATTCCCACCAGTTTTTTCCTCAGGTCTGAGAATAGTGTTGAAGTCACCCAGTAAGATCCAGCTATTCACCATATTTTCATAAAGATCCAATATATTTCTCCACAGTGCTCATCTTCTTCTATAGAGGATGAAAGCATACACAAAATTCACTTAAATAGAGGATTTAAAATAAAGACATGTGAGAGAAACAGATTGAGCATCAACCAGGATAGAACTGAATGACACACTATCATGCTTAAGCACCCACAAAGATTCAGAATTCATTTCAAGATGATTGCATGCAACAAAAGTATTACCTAAAGAGTCCCATTTGAAAGATCCCCAATTTTCAAACATCATTCTAGGTTCAGCAACACCAACCAAAAAAGGTATATTTTTCAGGATAAAGTGTTTAAGGGACCTGACAGTGTGAGGATTCCCAATCCCTTGACAATTCCAAAAAAGGATTTTCAATTTTTCGATCTGAGCCTAGTACTATACCCTTTATTTTCTTGTACTATCTACCTTAGAGATGAATTTTAATCATTGCCACTGGAGTCAAGCACATATTCACCATCATCCTGCTCAGTAGAGTCCTCAGTATTAAGTAACAAGAACCTATTGTCATATTCAATCAGAGAAGCCTGTAAACTAGCATGTAAGACTCTCCTTGCAGCCATATTCAAATAGACTTACACAAAACCAGAATCATCAGATACCACATCACCATGAACTGCAGTAGCATTACCTCTATGACCATCATCAGGGATTGAATATATATTATGATCAGAATCTAAAGAAGATCCAAATGGATCATTAACCTTGTCTTGTACAGGGATAACAACATCATCAAATGTTGTGACCAATTCACCACGAACTGCAGTAGCATTATCTCCATGAGCACCATCTGGAATTGAAGATAAATTAAGATCAGAATATATAGAAGTCCTCAATGGGTCATTAACCATGTCTTGTACAGGGACAAAAACATCATCAGATGTTGTGATCAGATCATTATCAGGATCATAATCATCCTGCTTACTAACCATGTCCGGATTCATAACAGCTGACTCCTTATAGTGAATATCATGAATCACAGCTTCCTCAGCAATATGAGAAGAATTTACCACAACCTGTGGTAATCCAACATTACATCCATCTTTATTTGCATCCCACACTAGCTCTGGATTATCATTCACAAGAGGAGTATCCTTAGAAAATGAGGGTACATGCTCAGTAACAAGAGCTGATTTCCTACCCTTCATCTTACAATTCTCGTCATCATGTCCATAGACCTTGCAGAACTTGCATAACTTATTTCAGTTGCAATATGATGCAATGTGTCCAAAAAAGTGACAATTGAGGCAAAATTTGGGATTTATTTCATAGAAAATTCAAAGGGTGAGAGTATCATCATTTGTGGTTAACACCACTTCCTCCACCAAAGTAGAGGACATATCAACTTCCAAAAGGACTCTAGCATAATGACCAAACATTGGGTTATCATTCTGACTGTCAATCCTGATAGGATTCCCAACTGAAAAAGCGATATCCCATATAATTTGGGTATTCCAATGACGAAAATTAAAATTTGATACCCTTATTCATATTTGTGCGTAAGTGTTCTCGACTGAATTGGGATCAAAATTCTTGATCCCATTCATGAATTCGAAGGAATCTAGGTTTGAGAAGAACCAAGCCAAAAATCCAGACACGTCGCTTAATTTCATCTCAGGGAAAGAAAATCTGATAAAACCCACGCCCCAATGCAGCCATCTTCCACTCAGAAACACCACAGATCTCAGTAATCCTAGTAGTGAGATCATGAAACTTCTATGGGTTCACTCCTTCCAGAATAACAACCCAGGCAATTATTGAGAATCTCCATAATTTTTTTCTTTTTTCGACAGCGCTTTGATTTGTTGAGAAATGTGCATTGCGGCCCTTTTGAATGACCCTCCCAGCGGATGATTCAAAATCAAGGAAGGATGAAGTACCCATACTTTTAACAACACCAACATTGGATTTCTGGTATCCATCACCATGGATATCACTAGGATTATTCTTTGCATAAAGACTAAATAGATCCTTGTGAACAATGCAATCATTGGTCATAGATTCAATAATTTATTTTCCTCCTAAATCATCATGATTCAGATCTAAAATCACCAATATAGGGTTTTCCCTCCCGCGCTCCATCGTCTAAAATGAATTTATATTATTAAAAAATATAAGAATATATATCTATATATATATATATATATCATAAAATTCCTTCAATGAAATTAAATAAATTTTTTAGGATTTAATCATATGATCAAGATTGAATTTTAATACTAGTATTGATATTTTCTAGGACTATGATCATGGTTACAAAACCCCATCATGGTCTATAATGATTTTCATAAAATTAAATAGTTTTTTAAATAATATTTTACCTTATCAAACATATAATGAATTTTATAATACTATAGTGACAATTAAATGGATATTATATCCATATAATATAGAATCATTAATGAAATCACTATGATATAGTTTTATTGATAGTATGTTCTGGTTATAAAAATTTATTTTCAAATACAACAACTAGGCAGGTCGTGGTAGATGCTGATTGGATATATTTGTGGTGAGACCTTAGAATCAAAATGGAAACATTATTTAGTTATTCATGGAGATTCCTTTGATCATTTAACTATCCAACATTTCTTGGTTTGGGAAAAAATATTTTGGATCTTGGACATTTCTTAAAAATTTAATAATTTTTATTTACAAAAGCATTAACTGGCAAGAGTCTAAATTCCTTTGCATGAATCAATATGGTTTTAGAAGATATAAAAATCCATTTTAATTATTATTTTTTAAACGTTTTTATAAATCATAATAAATAATTATTGTTTTCAATTATTTGTGAAATACATGTCTAAATATTCATTTACAAAAAAAAATTATATTATGTTAATATTATATATGTTTTAATTTATATGATAATTTTCTTCTTATAAAATTTTATACTATATATTTCATGTTATGTAAAATAACATATGATTTCGTATTATATTACATTGAAGATTATTTTTTATTGAGTTATGATATTTATTATAGAGGTTCACTATTGTATATACATATAAATTTCTAAAATTATGTTCGATTTAATGTCACACATTGGTATAAAAAGATGGTTTGTGGGACATTGGGTAAGAATACTCACTCTAATGGGAGGTTATCCTTTATATAGAAATATTGGGGTTGGATTCTTATTTTACAATTATTACTCTTATGAGTATATATATAAATATGATTCCATGACATTTGATGGAATGGCTTCATGTAAATATACATGTGATGTATTTGGATATTTTCATGTTTATTTCAATTTTTTTTAGATTTTAACAAAGAAAGTGTAGATATTAATAGTTACACCTTAATATGTTTTTAATATATTGATTTGGTTTAATAAATATGGAGTTTAAAACTAACTCACCAGTAGAATTCATTCATAAAGTGATTACATGAGATATAAATATTTCATGTTATATTATAATGAAGAATTTTATGTATGCAATCAATTTGTAAATGGTGGGACTATGAATTACATGAAATAATTAAATGTAAGATTAATTTTTAAATAAAAACTTATAGAGATGTTTTTCATCTTACAATATAGGTTTTGTATAATTATGAATTGTATTTGATTATACCATGTAAGGAAACTAAATGGTCATTGTTATCGTGAGAATTAAAATTTATATTCCATAGAATCTAGTACTATGGTAATAATGGTCAAACCACAATGAATTATTATTGATTGTGTATACAAAAAAAACTAAAGATAAACCAAAAAAAAACAACAACAAAAAATAAGTTGTTAAATTGGGAATATGAGGGTGAAATAGTTGTTGTGGTGGGGGGAAATATATTTCACAAAAATGGATGAATTTGGGTCCTCAGGATGCTTTAAACTGATAAAAATGATATTCTATGATCCTACATGAATGAATTATATTATTCAATTTTTGAGAAATTGTAGAGATTCAACAATATACATCTTCATTCAACATCCAAAGCATGATGAACCGTCATGAGCCTTCATCTTTCGATCTTAACCCTTAAATTAATTCCTTACTTATGGAGATGAGATGTATTGAAATTTTCTAATTTTTAGTAATTCTGTATATGATCCAATGAATAATGAAATAACTACAATAACCTTTCTGTTATTCTATACTGAAAATTGAGCTCACCATAAAAAAATAGAATATCAATGGTCTTATAATACATGCTTTGAAAAAAGATGTAACAGAAGAAAAATTGACAAAAAATGATTAGTTCATCCCATTCCAATTCACCTAATATATTTAAATAAATGTTCTTGAGAAAATAGAAATGAAAAGAATAATATGCAAGAGATGAATAATACTATCTAGTTATATTTATCCCCTCCTCCATCTTAAGCTCTAGCTCTGGCTTCTAGATTGGTTGTTTTCTCCTGTCTGGGTTCTCTAGTGAGTATGATAGTGTATGATCAGATGATTGGGTGATGGTACTATAATGACTGTATGGTTCTAAAATCCCCACATATCCCTATTTCCACCTCTCCAATTTTATTGTTTTGAATTATCCTTGAAAGCTCATGGTCACTGCTAGGTAATTGTTTCCTAAATGTCAAATGTCACATACATCATTTTTTGTTTTCATCCTTTGGTTACTCAATCACCGCTTTTATAGAAAACTATTCTCTTTATGGGGTTCACTTCCCATGATCACCTTCCTCTCTCCATTATATGATTGTTCTAAATTTATAATACAGAACAGAAAAAGTGTACTTAAAAATAATAATAAAATATATACATTATATTATTTTCATTATTTATGATTAAAGGATTTTGAAAAATATGTAACTAATATAATAAGATATATATATATATATATATATTTCGTTATTATTTTTATATATGATATTATTATTATTATTATAAAATATAAATATAGGATAAAAAGAAAATTATATAATAAGAAGTCCCATTTAGCTAAGTGGGACATTGGTTCTTCTATAATGAGAGGGTGTGTGCATGATGACTTTAGTCGGCGAAGTCCAAGCTGCACAAATTTGACCAATTTAAGGGTGTTGAGGTGGTGCAGTGATTATCAATGGTTATTGAGTGGTGATAGTTAACCTCACAAGTTTTATCATAATATCATATTCTTCATTTTTGGCCATTGAGATTGTGCAGTATCCGGTGTTGGGTTTTCATCAATGGTGGAGGCCAGGTGACATTGTCTTGGACGATTTTGATTCAGGTGGAGACAACACAACTAGTTCATCTGGGGGAGTGTCAGTTTTATCTTTCATGTTGTGGTGGTTAGTGGATTTGACCCCTTGTTTTCATATATGGAAAACATGGAAGCTTTTGGGTTATCATTTTTCGAATTAGTATGTTTTTTTCACGTGTTGCTGAAATTACTTTCGGTGGTAGCTAGTTCAGTCAGGTTCCACTATTGAAATTAATGAAATTAAAAATGTAATTAAAATAAATATGTATATATAATAAATATTAATTATAAATATTATGTTTTATTAAATTTAAATATAATTAAATAATTAATTAATCAATTAAATGGAAGACATTGATTATTTTCTATTTATATTTTGAAAAACTATATATTTTTTAAAATATGAATGAATAAAAATAATTGAAATGAAAATTTAATATAATGATTCCAACAATTACACAATATTAAATAATGATTTTTAATTCAAAAATAATAAATTAACAAAAAACTTTTAAAATTGTAAAATATAAACAACGAAATACATATTTCAATAAAATATCTAAATTTCAATAATTTTATATAGAAATGAAATAAACTTTAAATTATTAAAAAATGCATTATTTTAATAATAAAACAACAATTATTTATGAGAATTTATGTGAATGAAAGTAATCAATAATGGCAAAATAATATTCTCTAACACTTATAAATTTAAATCATGAGAAATTCAATGTGTTTCATTTGTTTAAAAAGGCTCTTAAAAATAAATGATATCTTACATGAGTTCCAAAACAATACAAAAATAAAAGGTGATAATTTTTTTCTAAATTTAGAAAAATCATAACTACTATATGAATATTATAAGATTAATTATTTTAATTCAAAATGGGTTTCTTTTCGATGAGTGAAATAAGTAAGGTAAAAACGCAACAACAACTTTAACAAGAGACACTTGAATTTATCACTCTTCCTTGGGTTCCAGAAATTCAAAATCTATTTTTTTGGTTTTTTTATTTTTCCATCCCTTTATTGATTCAAATAAAATTATTTAAAACTATGTCAATTATCCTCCTTGTTACTTGGGTTCAAAATCACCCTCACCTAAATGAGATCGTTTTTTAGAAGGTTCTTTATTTAAATTTCCCCTAGAAATATTTAAGGTTCATAGAACTAGGAAGACACTAATTAAGTTTGAAAATTGTTTTTTATTTTAAATATAGATGTTCACATGGTTTATATTTTTGAAAGACCCACTATAAGAAAAAACAATTTACATTCTACTCTATATTCAATATACTTATATGATTATCATTTAATTTTTCCCCATTACGTGTTGTTTAAAAAAGGAATGGACCAAATTTTCATGTTCCATTTTTCTAGTTTTATCATGTTAAGATAAAAATTCCACAAATATATCCCAAATTTCATTCCATTTCATAGTTAATATAGTGAACTTCTACAAAAATAGTGGGGTATAAAAACTAATTAAACATTAAATTCAAAGAATTTAATACTCCTTGTAACTGCTTATCTATGTTTGGTGTATCAACTTAGTAGGAATCCATGGATTATTTTGGTGTGTTTTTTTATAACCCAGTTAAAAACACAAAATATATTTACACATTCACGGGGAGAGGGGGATATGAAAATATTATTTTTTATGTGTTCATATTTAAAATAATTGTATCTTAATTTAGACCCCTACCATATTTAAAACTCAATAATTTATTCATTGTTGAATCTCAATATAGGGTTCACCCGTAATTAGGATCAAATAGTTTTAGTATTGAAGCCTAGTAAAATGAAATTTTGTGGTGTTACAGGAAAGTTCATGCAATAAATTTCCACAAAACAATC
This sequence comes from Viscum album, assembly GCA_963277665.1. Lineage (NCBI taxonomy): Eukaryota > Viridiplantae > Streptophyta > Magnoliopsida > Santalales > Viscaceae > Viscum > Viscum album. The sequence continues at coordinate 506,840,151 of OY728141.1, read as the reverse complement.
ATATAAATTTAATGGATAGCTATACAAAAAGGTATATACTAGAAATTTTTACCGATATAGCAAAGAAATGATTTTTAAAAGATCTCATGGTACATGTGAGTTCTTAATTATTTTAAATTGAGTATATAATAGAACATGTAGTGGGAGAATTATTATTTTTAGTAATAATGTAAATATGTTTAAGTGACATATAAGGCTATTACATAGGTTATAGAACAGAATCTATAATTTTTAGAAAACAATCATTATCACAAAGAAGAATTATAAATAAATAAAATAGTTACAAACTATATATGTTTATTAACTTCTCAATGTTGTATAAAAAATGTTAACCTCTCTTTAAATCAAGAAAATAGTCATCTGGTTGAAAATTCGAGTTCAGAAAAAATGAAAAAAAACTAACATAGGAAATTTTAGTTTAAATAAAAAGTAGAAATTGACAATATCATCAATTGAAAGAAGTCAAATAATATTTTTTACAACTTGAATCTTTTTTTTTCAATGACTTTCAAGGTGATTTTTTCTACAGGTAAAAGTTCTTATAGCTAATTAATACTACCAACAATATAACACCTATACTTCATTGTAATATGTAAAGCCAACACATTCAAAAATACATATATCACACAAGATGGTGATAATCCAACATCTATTTCTATAATTGTTTCTAAAATTCAATGACATATACTACTGAGTTGGGCGAATTTATTCAAAAATACTTAAAGATAAATATATTAAAAATCATAGGCTATATCCCATGTTGTGATAATCTCAATGTTCGAAATTATAATTCATTCCAAAAAATTATAATCATGATAATTAAATGTGTAAGAATTTCTATTTTTTTGTAATTCACTATTTTCTAATGAAGTAACATCATTCCCCCATAATTATTTTAAATATTTAGTGGTCTGAAAAATTCTCAAAAACTCTTGAGGAAATATAGTTGGTAATAGGTGGTCGAACTCAGTGTGACCTTCCAAAAATACATTCTCAGCTCTAAAAAAATTTAAATATTTTCCTTGAAAATCCTCTTATTTGATAAGAATTCCACATCACATCCCCCCAAACATTGATGATTAGAAATACCTCAAAAAAATTAAATACAATAGTAATTTATAATACATTTCTAAAAAAATTCATAAAATAGTATTTAGATCGATGAGAATTGATGGATCCCATTTTAATTATTTTAATTAAAAATCCAAAATATATTTCCTAATATCTATAGAGGAATCAAAGGATGTGAGTTTTTCAAGTTTTAGATACAAGTCATTACAAAAGGTTTTAATCGTATCAAATAAGATATTTCCAAGTAAATATAATTGTTCATCATTTGTAAAATAAAACTTTTCTATATAACATAAACTGGTACCCTCCCTATCTATATTAAATTTCATAAATTCAACACAAAATTGGATACATTCATAAAATGTTCAATAAATCAAATTGAAACTATCATAAATCAATGTCCAAAAAGGGTTTCAGTGAATGAATATCATCATCATAAATTAGTTGTGGTGATGGATTAACAATATGAGTAACACATTCAATGTATGGGGAATCATTATTTCTATGTTCTCTATAGTAAAATGACCACACTCCTATCTGACCTCTATTTTTAAACATTGATTCATAGATTCATAAATATATTCATAAATAAAATAAGCTTTGGGTATTTAGAAAACAATGATTTCCCCCACATAATCCATAGATTAGTGGTTATGTTTTCCTTTAGAAACATCAATGATAGCCCCTCCAGTAGCATGGAATAATCATGTTATGATAATAGGTTCATTGTAGTCACATTTACTATAAATAATTATAAATTTTATGAGCATTGTGTGTTTTCCTACAACAACAAAATACACCTTGCACCCTTCCTTAGTTACATGTCGGAACTTATGTAACTGTTTAAGACAAATAATTGTTTATTTAAAATCCCTAAGACCCATGATTTCAAATAAGGATTAAAGAAAAAAATTATTACACACATTGATAAATCACAGAAAAAAGTCTCCTACTTTCTCCTATTCATCATTGAATAAAAAAATTTATATGGTCCTTCCACATTGGGGGATGTTTTCTCAAAATTACAACACCACATTCCATATCTATATTTATGGTATCAAACATCTTCCAATAATTTTTGTTTGAAAGAAACCAATAGGTGAATTTTAAAAATTATGTAATTTTATATAAGGCTTGTAAAAATGGAATGTTATTATTGATGGTGGGAATCATTTAAAATATTCACAGATAGTTTGGTTCATAACTCTTTTTACACATTCAAGGATGGGAAAAAAAGTTGAAAAATGTTTTATAATAGGTTTATTCTTCACCTTTTTCTCAATGAAAAAATTAATATTCCCTTCCTTATTTACATATCACATTATTTTATTTAGATCAATGGATTTTTTAGTGTTGGATCATAATTCTTATAAAGTTGCATCTTGCTGTAAAAATTTCTAGACTTTTAATTTTCAAGATTTATTGTCCCAAAACTAGTTAATTACTCAATTTAAATTTCACTATGCTAAACCAAAATATGTTATTTATTTTTCAAGACACTTATTATGTTGACATACATCAAAATTATTTTGGGATTTTAAACAATTGACCACAAAAACATACATTTATCACAAAAATTCATATTACAATCTAGTTGTCTCATTTGAATTTTCAAATTAAAAATGATTTCTTTTAGGGAATAAAATTTTGAAATCAACTTGTTAACAAGTTCCTCTAAACAATACATGGAATTTGATATGCCAGCGATGATTTGTACATTATTTAGTGATTGATTCTAGTATCCAAGTGTAAGAATTTTTTTTTTCAGGAATGTTTTTCTTTCCGAGGCTAGTTTTTTATCATTACACCCATATTTATATTGATTTAAAAATGAGTCAATATTTCCATATCTTCCACATTTGAAATCCAAAAATTGATCACCCTCCTTTGGATGAGATAATAAGTAAAAAATGGGGAAACTATTTTGAGAGCGATTTAACAATCCATAATGATTGAATATCTCTCTATGTGAGTTCTTCGTGAAAAAAGCAACCTGGGTGTTCGTCATAGACATATGAATCAATTTCTTTTTATTAGACAAGTGCTAAATGTTTTGAGCATGTTTGTCTAATATTCCTTTAATATATAGTGAGGAATTTTAAAAAATGTTAGCTCTGTAGAATTTATCTACAAGATTCATATTATGTGGTGTGATAAAATTATAACAAATTTCCATGAAAATATAAGGAGCCAATTGGTGGTTTGGTTATTAACCAAGTGGATTACAAAAACTGTCCAATGTATGAAAATAAATATCTCCCTAATCCTAGAAAAACATATATTATTTTTTCAAACCTCAATGTTGGTGTTTGTTGGATAAAACATGGAGATGAATGAATTTGAAAATTGATATCATGTGTAAAAAACAGCATCATCCATTTTTTGGAACCAAATCCAATAATTTTTTTTGAGATAGAATGGGAACACACTCAACCAAAGATCATCCTCACTCAACCCGTGGGGAGGTATCTATTGTACAAAACTATCGAAAAATCTAAGTCATTCTATTGAATCCTCATTGGGATGAGTAGTGAAGGGTGGAATAAAAGAGTGATGAGACTGTTTATGTTCATAATTAAAATTCATTTGATCAATCTATACATAGATAGGTTTTATCAACACTTAAGAAAAAAATTATATAATTTGTCGAATTATATGTGCTTGATTTTGAGTATTTGGTGGGTTTATATCATGATTTTCATTTTCAACATCATGTAAGTAAATATTCCACATGTTAAAATATATTGAAAAATACTTTTTTGAATATCTTTATTGTTTTTTTATTTTCAATTTTTATTGGATATCATTGTTTTCTAGTTTTATATATTTTTTTGTTTTTTTAATTACCAAAATATTAATTCTCTAGAAATGATACTAAATGTTGACCATGAGGTTATTGGAATCATGAAAATTAAAATATATAACCAAAATACTATTGTACTACAGTACGATGTGTTGAACCATAGAGAATGCATCGTGATTGTGTAGAAAAAATAAATACTAAATAAATAGAAAAAACAAAAAATGAAATAATGATTTAGTGAAGATGATGTTGAAATGGATGTGGTGTTGTGGGGAAACAATTGTCAGGCAAAAAATAGATTAATTATGGTCCTCATGAATCATGGAACTGAAAGAAATAATGATATATGATACCGCTATGATTAATTAACTTATAAAATTCATAATAAATAGAAGAGATTCACTATTATTTTACATTAGTGAACTTCCATATATCGAAGAACCTTTTTAAGCCATGACCTTTCGATCTTATCCCTTGAATTAATCAGTTCATTGTGGAGAAGAGATTCATTGACCATTTCCAATTTTTGACACTTCAGTCAATGATCCATGGAAAAAATAAATTGATACCATCACTTATATATTATAGGGTATTGAAAACATGATTCTCATAATAAAATAGAAAATATCGTCATAGGTATAAAAATGAACTTATAAAAGTTTTAATTAGAGAACAATTGGTAAAAAATATAATTATTTCACCCCATACTAATTCCAAAAATCAAATTATCTACACATGATTGAGAAAATATAATTTGAATGAACAAGAAGAATGAGATGATGATGGATATCTAGTAGTGTTTCTCCCCTCCACCATCTTCGGTTCTTGATTATGTTTTCCTCTCAGTGGTCTTATCCAATCTATGTACTCTAGTGTAAATGATGGTGTATGATCAGAAGATCAATATATGGTGTTGCAATGGGTGTATTGTACTAGAGTGTCCCATGATATATGAATCCTCTTCTCTTGTTTAATATAAATTTATTTTTTCAACCATCCATGTTCTCTCATGGTCTGTTCTTAGTAAGCAGTTCTTGAATTCCATGTGTCATGTACATCATTGTACCACTTCCTCCATCAATGACATGACCATCTCTCCTTCAACAAAACATTATCCTTGTAACGTTTTTTCTTGTTTTCATCATAATCCACACATAATCAAACTTTTCAAATTTGACAAGGCACGATTGAAAAAATTTACTTAATATATATATATATATATATATATATATATTACAATGAGTTATTAAAAAAAAAAATAGACAAAATATGTAACATTATTATTAGATATATAAGTCTCTTATTTTTGTTATATGTATTCATATTAATATTGTTATTTTATATTTTCCATTTATGTTAAAATGAAAATCAAAAAAGGGGGTATAATTTTGAAAAGGGTGTGGGTTCTTCTCCATAGAGGGGGAGTGTGAAGAGAGGTGCTTGTTGGTGACATCCACAATGAGGGACTTCAATACGATCAAGGGTGATAAGGTGTGGAGGATACAGTCAAACGTTACAGATTAATGATCACCATATTCATTAGTTTCATCACAACATTGGACTCATCATCTATGGATAGCTAGATCGTGTAGTGTATGACGATTTGATTTTAGTAATGATGGAGGGTAGGTGGCATAGGCTTGGATGATTCAGATTCCGTCGAAAGCAACACATCTACATCATCCAATAACGGGTCCTTTTTCTTCGTCAATCTGTAGTGGTTAGTGGATTTGGTTTCTAGTTATCTTATCTAGACTACAAGGATGTTTTAGAGTTATACTTCTTATTCTTCATATTGATATGGATTTCTTTAGGTGAAGTTAAAATTCATTCGGGTGGTAGAAAATTCAGTTAGTTTCCAGTATTGATATTTGGTTAATTGTGGGTGTTTTGTGTTTCTTCCCCACTGAGGCTCAATGATAGATCCTTGGTAGTTCTATAGGATAAGTTCAAAGGTATGTAGTGATACTATTGGTGGATGTGTTGAACGGTAGTCGAGATTGAACTTGCATTATTAGGACATGATATCGTTGGGTCGAGGGGGGTCTATTGCTGGGTCAAGGGAGGTTTTGTTATTGGTTCTTTACCAACGATAGATCTCTGTTGTCATTGGTATATTAATAGTTGTAGTTGGATGAATCTAATATAATTTGGTGATCTACCACTGGATGAGTGTCCAATGGTAGATGTAGATTACTATATGTGGATCCCCTATTGGTGACCGAGTAGCGGCGACACCAATCACATTTGAAAATAATGAAATAAACAAATTAATTTTAAATTTACAATTATTTTTACAATAAATAGATTAAAAATAAAAACTACAATGTTAAGAAAAATAATTTCCAATTACAATAATGAATTATATAAATTAATTTGAAATAAGAATAAATTATCTGAAATACAAATGATCACATAAATAAATAAAGAAATTATCTAATTAAATGAATGAGTTAAATTAAAATAATAAAATCATTAAAGAGTTAATAAATTATAGAAACAATGAAAATAAATATATCTTTTAAAAAAATACTAATTAAGAAAATATTATTTAATATATTGAAATATAATTAAATAAATTTTTATACAAATGAAATCCATACATAAAAGTATTTAAGTCATTATTTTGAAATACAAAAATTGACCAAAAAATGAAGGAATTAATATAATGGAAATGAAAAATTATAATTAAGATTAAAACAACTTCCCTTTAAAAAATAGTTTTTAAAATAATATTAATAATTTCACAATAAATTATCAGAAATGAAAAAAATAAAAAAATGCATTATTTTAACATAATATTAGAGTTTTAATAATATAATATAGATATTAAATAATTTTCAATTAGGAAAAAAGAATTATTTAAAAAAATAAAAAAGATAAATTTTTTAGACAATTGAAATGGACAAAATTAATATATAAAGGCCACATCATAAAGCATCATGAGAATAGATAACTTATGATTTAAGTTATCAAATCCCAATGGGATGTTTTGGTTTTAGATAACTAGTTAACATTATTATATAAGATAATAGATTAATAACATTGATTTTTTTTTGATTTAATATATTTGGACAATGGGTTAACCAATTAACTATCAAATAATTATATGTGATATGATTATAATTACAGCGTAAATATTTTTTTATAGTTTTTGGGGAAAGCTAATGTGGACTAAAAACATTGGGAAATATAAATCACGGTTTACTAGTGTTAATGATATATGATGTTATCATTTTAATGTGATTAAATTAGTTAAATTCATTTTATGAGAAATATAATACATGAAACACACACATAGATATGTCTTGAATAAAAATTACAAAAATCATCAGGATTTTCATTTTGATATCTCTTATGGGCATGAAATATAATATGATTCTATATTAGTGTCAAAAGGATAAAAGTGTCATCAAATAGATCTATTCTAATCATTCATATGTTGATGTTATATAAATCCATTGATCTAATTCTAAATCAGTGGTATGGGGTATTTGGTGTGTATCAAAAAATTGTTCTAATAAAATCACACTCAAAAATATGATACAAATAATGAAATTTGAAGTTGACCTATATGTTTTTTATTATGGAAAGTGTTATTTTATTTTAGGATTATACATACGATTTTTGTTTATATAATGAACTGTCACAAAATGGATCAGACATATTTACCATGTTATGAGAATTTTTTGGTAGTTCTTGGGGAGTGACCTATAGTCCCTATGTTTTGGCTCAAGTCGTTGTATGTATACAATTCATTTTGATCAAGGGAAACCTATGAGAAATGTTGGACAGGGTTTATAAATGACTCTTTAGGCATTGTTCATGGGTCATTTTTTCTAGTTGAGACCAGTTAAAGATTTTTGGTTAGGAATCAATTTATATGAATATTGATTCCTTCATTGACTATTAAAGAACGTAAGGATTTTCTCTATTGAGACCAACTTCAATGGGAAATAATATTTAGGTTCTTGATCATGTTCACAAGTAGTTGAACATTGACACATAGATATATTAAAAACGAAATAGTGTACCCAATAATATGGTAATATATCATGGAACATGTTAGGTGATTGATTTTAAATAAGAATTATAAGGGAGATTACAGATTAATTTGACAAACAATTTTTGTAACATTTTTACTGTGGCCTTTTTCACAGATTAACCATGGGAGCATGAGTCATGTGATGATGATACATGTTTGTTATGTGTGGTACCTTTTAAAAAATTTATATTGGAGGGTGGTCATCTGTGATATTAGGATTGATCATTTAAAAGGAATGATACAATACTATTTTCCTTGAAGTCGCGACTTAAATGATTAATGCCTCTCTATGGTAAAAGATACATCCAACATTAATCAGGTTACATGTGACAATTTACTCATGGCTAGAATATGACCCATATGATCGGTAGAAATGGTCTTAGGGGTTGGTTAAGGAAATTTTGGTTTATTTAATGTTAGTGGGGCTCAAGATAGAGACATAAAATTTAATGTTTATGGAATCATAATTTACTCCTAGTTATATGCAGTCATTGAAGGTATCGTGACATCATATTGAGTACACTGAGAGATAGTTGGCTTAACACATATCTATATATAAAATTTCTTCCTATTTTGGAGATAAACCTATTGATTTTGTTCATAAAAATTGTTTATAAATTGATTCAGATTGTGCATAGTACCCCATTTTCCATTTGAGGGTGTTGACCCTCATTTTTTATGAATATGGAAATGAATCTATATAGATAGTGTTCTTAGAAAAAAAGAACAAGACATGGGTGTCGATTATGTTAATATTATGGATAATAGGGTTTTAATCCGTGCTAGTGGTTGTATCAAAGAGGTAAAGGGAATATGCTGTATTATAAGGGTACTCTTTTCATTAATTAAAATTACATGGATGCTTCTTAATGTGGGGATATGATTGTCGGTCTATAGTAGAATACCCTCATGTGATAAGGATGATGGTATCTTATGATCAATTGTTAAATGGTTGTTTTGGATCTTGTATGACATTAAATAAATGGATCATGTTAATGATGGATTTCTTAGTGAATTCCATTTACCAGTTCAAATAGTTACTTGGATGATGTTCATGTGCGGTTATTAATCCCACAATGTTGTGCATTGATATAGTGGGTTTGGATCGATCTTTTTATTATTTTCAATTTTATTGTCGAGTGATAGTTTTAATCCTATGAAAGTTTGGATAATAGGTTCTATAAAAGGTTGGTTATAGTCTTTTGTGGGCATGTTCTACATGTTATCAGTTTGTATTTTGATAAAGGCATTAGATCATATTCTAGTGATGATTGAGCTCCTAATTTAATATCCCAGGTTTTCCATTGAGGTACATATCATTTTTTTATTTTGATTAAATTATTTTTAATGATCTAATAAGGATAAATAATGTTTTTATAGGAATATTTGGTGTCTATATTACTATTTAGATCACAGATCCTAGATATTTGGAGAAAAAGGGATGGCCACAAAGTTTGTTGAAGCCATGAGGAGAAGTCCACACAATTTACCTAGTTTTGTGAGGCCTGGATAGTGAAATCCTAGAGCCCACATGATTTTAGGAAACCATGGGATTAGGGTACAAATATGTGAGAGGGGCGTGTACTTTTAAAAGTATTTTCATACATGTTTTCCACAAGGATTGGAAAACTGTGCATATAAACTATGTGAGGTGTCCTATTTACATAATCAAGGGAGAGAGGTTGGTGCATAGTTTTTCGAACACAATGGCGAAACTAGACTGCCAAGATATTTTGGGTAAATTTAACTATTTTTATTAAAATATATCAAAACATAAAAAACCTCTACTATTTTGATTCGTAAATAAATAATTCATGTAGGGATCTCACTTTGATGCATTAGTGTAGGTTTGGTTCTCAATTCTTCATCCGAAATTAGATTCGAGCATCAATCATCTCGTGGGATTCATGAAAGTGATTTCATCCTTTTTGTGCCATTATTCATTTGACATTATATCAATAAAGTTATTTAGGTTCGAGATAATATTTTCTATTTCAAGGATCCTCATCTGTTCTTCATTTTTCATCTCATATGGATCAAATCAGAAGCTGACAATAGACGATTACTCTACTAAAAACATACAATATATAGTATATATATTTAATTTCGATTGTTTTTGTTTTATAATAATGTTTTACATTATTTTTCATGCCACAATTTCAGGTGGTGACACTTTAATTTATTAAATAAATGAATTTCCTAGGTTGGAACCTGTTAGGTATTCCCACTTTTTCATTTGAATATATTAGGGGTTGTTTCCCTAGACTAGACCTCTTATGGGGCGTGCCATTAAAATATTCCTAATTTTATTCCACCCATATTGTGAGAATGATCTTACCTAGTTATTGGAATCCAAATTTAAATTTAATTGAATCCAATGGAATGTGAAGATATGGTTTTCTTTTTTTTCCATGTTATAACAACATGTGAATTCATTATCTTATTTAATTAGATTTTGTATAAATCGTTTTTTATTATAATTGAATGAACTCATGAAATGTAATTTTTTTTGAAATGATTAATAAAATTAATCGATTATTTGATATCGTAGTGAATTCCCTTTTTGGTTTACCATGGATTATACTTACATTATATTTCATGGATGGTTCACCCTTAGATCTTGTTTATGGTAGTAGACTCCTTGGACATGTTTAGTCTACGGGTAGAGATATCATAATACACATTGGAACAGGATACCCCTTGGATATGGATTTAAAGGATTCACATGAGACATGTGATGTTGACATAATCATAGGACTCCACCTAGGTCATTAATGAGTATCCATTGAGATTCTCTTGGGCCTCGTCGAGGATGTGTTGGTCTTCTATACCATTGATTCAACCTATCTGTGTTTGTCACTTTCTATTACATAGAACGTCTATTTAGGATGGTTTAATTATAGGAAAAGGCCATGTTAGATTATTTATACAGGATTATACATCAGGATTGTGGTAGTAGTTTACACTTTCTTATACAATGTAGATATTATTGATATATTTTTTATATTCTTGTAGATATCTACAGTACATTTATTTGACTCCAATGGGTAGACTTGACATTATCATATGTTTATTTCTATTTTTAACACTAACATTGGTTAGGGGTCTTGAATATTTTGTGTGGTGATCAATTTTTTTTATTAACAACACCACATTATAGTTGTCACTTATTATTTGGGAATTTATCTCTTTTTATTATGATACGTGTGATGCTCATTTATCACTACTTTTAATTGTATTTTAATGGTTTTATTTTTTCTATCACATATTATTGGTCGCTAACCAAGTGTCATCGAAAAACATTTTTTGGCTTCCTTGGGTAAAGAGAAAAATGATATTGATACAACTAGTAACTGGGAGAAGTGCCTATAGTGTGATGCTTTATTTGTTACATTCTTAAGAGAAGAGGAGAATAAACCTAGATGAGGCTCATGATGTTACAAGGGACAATATTTTTGGACATTCTGGTATTTTAATAGATTAATTAAACTTAATTTCAGTAATCCAATTTTGGATGCTTGTATATACCTGAAATTTTCCTCATTTATGTGACATTCCTTTTGGTATTATTTATATATTCTTGTCATGGATATTTATATATTCTATGATTGATTTACTGCATAGAAAATTGATTTGTATGATCACTATTATTTTTCACACTCTGATATGAGGGGATAGTCTCTATAAAAACTCACCTTAGGTCGTTACTTCTAGATGAATGCTTTAGATTCCGAGGATATGCTCTTCCGGCCATGTGACCCAATGGATGAGGAAACCATTAGTGGAATCGAGGTAATGATGTTACAATGTAGCGTCAGATTTGTTTCTATTTTATTGTTTACAATTTTGTGAATGTAGAAAAGGGATAAAAAATAATTGAGATTTGATAATGAGTTGTTCCTAGGAGTAGCTGACCCATATACAGAAAAAATCCAAAATTACATGGATGAGAATATCTATTTTCTAGAATATTTAATACTAAAGTTGATTGAATTCAATAGTTTGGGTGATTCACCTAAATCATGATGTTAGTATATTAATTATTGATGATTCTAAATTACTATTATGAAATTATATTATGGTATGAATATCATGCATCATATTAGGAACCTTCTATTATTCAGATTCCAAGTATTATGGAATGGAATTTAGGATTCATTAACTGACTATGTGAATTTGTGATATTTGAATTATGTGATATAAAATACGTTTAATTTATTTTTTATCATAATAATGAGAAACATTGTTTGTTCATAAGGTTCTTTATGTAACCAAAATAGTGTTATTCTGCTTGGGCAACAACAGGCACCCTAATTAGTCAATTGTGGAATGTTGAGTCATGTACTATTGGTTTCATGGACTAGAATGTGGTATAGTTGGGATTATGTGGACACAATATTTATGGTAGTGAGGTGTATGGGAACTTATGTATTGGATGTTGTGACACATTTGGTTCATCCATTTAAATATAATTATGATATAAATTTTAATATTAATGGAAATTTAATTTTAAAACAGACAACTATTCCTTGGAATACATTTTGAGTGCGAATTAGGTAGTGTCTCCAATGAGGATTAAGATTGTTTCCTTTTACCAAGTCATGTAATAAAGAGTAGGCATAGGGTAGTGACCTATTTATAGGAAAGTTTTGGCATTTATTACATTTTTATTTGTGAACATTGGATACCAATATTGTCCAAGGCTTGTTCGTGGAATTATAGATACAGACCACCAAGACAACCAACATTTTTATAGAAGGAGGGTGGTAATGACCATTCAATAGAGGTGTTAATTCATGTGATACTAGTAGATCCTATCATAGTACCAGAAGTACAACCTGTTTTTTTATTGGAAACAAGTGATGGGGCATCGTTCTTATAAGGATTTATAGGTTTTATAAAGACTTTATATGGACCACAACATAGTTTCTTATCCTTGGAAGAGCTATGGTGTGTGTTCTAGTAGCCACATAAACTGATGTTTTTAGTAGATTTTATTCCACATGATGGTGAGATTTGGATATATAATAAATTTTTTATATTTGAAAATTTAGATACGCTTCATGAGAGGATAAAGAATTTGGTTTCTTATATGCTTTGGTTTGGAGGAAATCACTAGTGGGATTTTTTGAACTAGGATGACCAGATGTGACATATGGTTTGGGGTAATTTCAAAACTATATTTTATTAATATCTTCTCTTTGAGACTATAAGAGCCTATATGGCTAGTTAGTTGATGTATCCTGATCAGTGCATCATGATAGTTATTTAATATTCTATATTGATTATATAGCCATAATATTTTCACTATTATTTCTTATTGACGAGGAATTGAGCAATAGACACATTTTAAGTATTTTTTTGGAATTTCGTTTGATCTTAGGTCAACATGTTCAGGATGAAAATTATTATAGAAATACTAAATTAAGAACTAATTACAGATAAGAACTTATGGAATAAAGGGGTCACATAATAGAGTTGTTTAACCCCTAAACCAAGTGATTTAGCATCCATTGGCCAAAATAAACATTTTTAGGCTTCCTTTCAGATGAGTACCTTCCATGATTTTAGTGCTGGTAACTTGATATTATATCACCAATGTGGGAGACATGGTTTTATAATGTCGACTTCCGAGATTACAGTAGGGTAGAACACAAACAATTTTTTATTGTAATTACCCTCAATCTCTTATTGGTGGGTGTTAACTCCAACTCCATGTTCAGGAGACGGTTTTATAGCTCCACATCCGACTAGGAGGTCAAGCAATATTGGTCGACTAGGCTGAGGTGGTGGTCATGGTAGATGCATCCACGAGCTAATTTTACATAGGAAAAATATTTTATCTGCTCATGTTTGTGATGTAGTACATATGGTTTCTATTTCTGAAGCATATATTTGATACATCCCATTCCTACAGAGTCAATTATTGAGTTGTCTGTGGTGAGAGGTAAAATATTAGTATCATATACTCTTGTTTCATCTTTATAACGATTGTTGGGAGCATTGGTCCCCTAAATCATTTAATTGATGGTGTTATGAAACATGACACTACATTGGGGTCATAGTGGAGGATGTAAGCTAGTTTTAGAGATCACCCATTGAGGTAGGATGGTGTCCCATCATATGGAATATTTTTTCCTTGAGATGATAGGGTTTGAAGTCAAACTCAAAAATAATTGGATTGTTTCTTATGAATCCTATATTCACTTTAATCATTAGATGGTGACATTTACATCTCCAAAGGGTAGATTTTATATTCATAAGGGGGAATAGAATGTCCAAGAGAGCCGTGTTAGACAAAAAAATTATGGGATGGGTTGGATGATAGTCTAGATTGTTAGTTTGAATCTGGATGATCATAGATCGTTCCAGGAAGATCTTCTTGTAGAGGTGGATTGTTTCATGAATATATTCCTTGAAATATTTTTAGGGGTAACTTCTATGAGAGAGGTATAGTTCTAGGTCTATCTACTTCTATGGGTTTAAAAAATATTCAATTCTCTTTACGTGATGGCTATTATGGAGATACATGAGTTAAAGAGGTAGTTTGATAACATTATGGTAAAGGGTTCTATATTACCCAGTACTTATCTATGGTGTTCTCCAGTCAATTTTTATAAAAAGGGATACGGTACTTTTATGTTATGTGTGGATTATCAGGAATTGAATGAGTTGATGGTTAAGAACAAGTATCCCCTATCATTGATATATGGCCATTTGGATCAGCTACAATATGATAATGTTCGATCGATAGTTGATTTGTGATCCGAATAACATCATGTTGATGTTTTACCTGCATACTTAGCTCATACAAAGATTCATAGTAGGTATGCTCTATATGATTATTTGGTTATGTTTTTCGGTCTCACAAATACTCCATAAGTTTTCGTGGTTCCAACGAACCATTATTCTATCCTTTTCTGGATTCATTTGTTGGTGGTTTGCTTAGATGATATCTTGGTGTATTCTCAGAGTCTACTCGAATATACTAATCATCCTGAGATCATTTTGGATACACTAAGGGATCATCGTTTATATGATTGGATAAAAATGTACTACATTTTGGGTAGACAATACTCACATAATTGGTTATTTTTTCTAAGAGACTTGAGAATCAGTTGACCCAAAGAAGGTAAGATCCATATTTTCCTAGGATCATCCTAAGAATGTATTTAATATAACAAGTTTTTTGGGGATAATTTGATACTAATGGAATTTCATACAAGACATATCACTCTTAGAAGCATTGTTGATTATAATGACAAGAAGAGTGTGGAGTTTATAAGGTTTGATACTTGATAGGTATACTTCCATTAGCTGAAAGGTATTTTAGAGCCATTCATGATTCTACCAGAGCCGGTCTGGAGCTACACTATCTATTGTGACACATCAGGTATTATGAATGGAGTAGGTCATTGGAAGGGAGACAGAGTAATAGAATATTTTCCTCGACATTTGAGTATGTATTAGATGAAATACATCATGTTTGATCTTTTAGTTAGCTACATTAGTTCATAGTTTGCACTGAGGGATACACTATTTACATAGGGAGAATTTGTGAGGTACATTGACCATAAAATCCCCATGTGTACATTTCAGCAATGTCATCTGAATTTGAAACAAAAAATTTAGTTTTACATCTTATATTCTTTTATCATTTGGATATCATATATGCCTGAATAGGGAAATGTAGTGGCCGATGCACAGTGTAGGATGACTCAAATAAAAGATGTTCATGAGTCTAGTAGTGAGTAGAAGCTAATATATTTTTTATCACATGAATGTGGAGGTTTCAGATAAATAACGAAATACATTTATTTCATACATTATTTTGACCTCAAACCTTATAGTTAGAGTAAGTCTGTGTAAGTTATCACAGTATGAGGGCATAGTACTAAGAGATAGTGTGGAAGGTGAGGAACCACCTCCATCTTAGAAAATATCCATGGATGTGTTATTGTATACACATGGCCATGTATTGGTTCTGTCAAACATATGGGACGATATGAAGTAGGAGTTTCATGCCTCACATTGGGTAGTGCACCGTGGCGTCACCATGATGTACCATAAATTATACCATTAGAACTTGTGGTTGGTAATGTAAGGAATATTTTATTATTATGAGGTGTTACACTTGTTAGTGGGTTTAGTCATACCATTAGAGTCTGGATATGATTTTACAATAGTTACTCATTTTTTAGTGGAAGTGGGATGATTTCATGATGTATTTTCTGACTCATTTTCTGAGGATTCCCCAAGATAGTGATGACATTCCTATTGTTCGTTATAGAATAAGAACAGTTTCTCATTTCGTATTAATCAAGGGGACTATTAGTGTAGATGAGCATGGTATTTTGTATATCACTGAGATTTTACTATATGGACCTAGCCTTAAACATTACATAATATGGAATTATGATAATAATTCACATTGATGATATTGTTAGGTTTATATATTTAGTTAATTTTGTCATAACATATGCATATCAACTTGAATATTATAGCTAGTCACTTATATTCACTATTTGTATTTTTAACAAAAAAACTCTTTAAAAAACATGTTTGATCCATGTTTTAATCAAGATAAATTTTCATTGATCCCATAATTTCCCTTATTCCTCTTTATGACCTACAAAATACATTTCAAAACGTGGAATGAGAATAAAATGCTCTCTAAGGGGAACATAGGGAAGTAAAACTGTTAGTCTTTCAAAACAACATCTAAACCATGAATAATTTTTCATAAAGTAAATCTTTTCACCTTTAAGAAGTTGCAAAGACACTTCACTAAATTTCAGCTCATTGCTTACACTTTTTGTAATCAAATGATCACCATAATGCACATAGAATGAAAAATATATCAAATAATGGTAACTTGGGACATAAACATACTCAAATAGAAAAACCATACTGCTTACATTCACACTTATCACTAAAAGGAATAGCAGTACGACTGACTTCCATACCCAATTCATTGGAGGTTATAATGTAAACACCTATCCTTGGTTTGTCATAGAACCACCCATCATTTGGTTTATCACATAACCACCCGTCAGTGGTTTATCACATATCCACCCATCAAATTCCCAAGTACCATTATAATGTCATAACACATAAAATATTGAAATTATAAACAGTTCACTAATAACATTTCATTTGAAATAACAAGATTACATTTTCTGATATTGAAATACTCAATTTATTTCAAAAGAAATTTTCAATACCAAAACAACCAAAAATAAAATAAGGGATTTATTTTGCTTTGGAAAATAATAAGGCTTGTAGAGGAATCCAAATACCAAATAATGATTATGGTATCCAAGAATTTGTTTTCAACACATATGATAAATACATTCATTTAGTCATTCAGTAAAACACTTCAAAGATAAATATTCCCCTTGAATGAAATTAAATTTCAGTAGGTTTTATTATACAATTTATAAAAGGACGTGTATATTACAAAAACTTTCCATAATGAAAGGAGATTGAGATGAAGTCCATTGCATTATGTCTGGATTCACTCGTTACTTCTTTAATTTTCTGAATAATAAACGTAAGTTAATTTATAATTGAATCAAAACATTTTCAAGTTTATTATTCATTTAATATAACTTATTACCACTTAATAAAAATAGATTAATTATTTTTGTACATATCGGATGTTTTGTCGATATTCTGTACTTGAGAAGAAAATGATCTTTTTTGGATGTCAGTTGTACGTGTAGTCCTAAGTACATCATCTCAAGAATAATTTTCATGATTTTTAATAACACATGAATATCATTTAAATATATATTTATAATAATCCATTGTACTAAGATATAAGAATTTAAATCCACTGCTCATGGAGACGATATGCCATATGTACGCATGAATGATACTTTCATCTATTTTCCATATTAATGAAATGATAACTAAATGATTCATAGATATATTATAATTCCATTATAATATCCTATGTTATATATGTTTCAAAAGTTCATTAACAACATATTTTATATGTTCCATGTATATCATGAAAGAGTCACATCACTTTGAGGGGACGGTAGTCTCCACTTCCTCATCAGAAATTATCGTATTTACACATAATGGATAGCATGAATGTATGTTGTAAAAAAATAACAGAATAATATTTTAAAACATAAATATTATATATCTCATTGATAAATAAACTTACAACATAATTTCCACCATGAGAGGTGGTAGGGAAAAATCAAACAATCATCGCTTTGTGAGGCAATAGTTCGCCCCACACAAAAACAAATGTGGATTTCCTTTAGATTGATGTTTGAGTAAGTGTAGTTCGAATACTTATCATAATAAAATACTAGTATATTGAAGACAATTTATTTAAATAATTTAATCAAGAGAGTTTATGCGGTTGGAGAAGGAAAATAAATGAAAGTAGCATGAGAGAAGACATTACCTCAAATCGGGTAACTCTATTTTGATTTAAGCTAAATGGATTTTGGAAATTCCTTCATCATAAAGGAAAAACTCCATGAGGTAATGAAGGATGTTGGGAAATTATATGATAAAGGGATGGCTGAGACAAGGGTATTCAGAGGTGTGAGTAAGGGGTCAGAGGTGGTATCCATTTATAAGATGAAGGAGGGGTTCTTTAGGAATGTCTGGAAATATTATATTATTATAAACTGAATTTCGAATCGAAAAGAACCAAAAATTACTTAATTAAAATGTAAGAGGAGTATTGTTTGAAATTATTTCATCCAATTTGCTTTATACATGTTTTGGGGCCAAATTTAACCTTATCATTTAGCTTTAACCTTTTGGAAACTAATTTAACTCTTACCATTCCTTCTTGTATATTCACAATATATGGAAAATATAATTACTATAAAAGGACAATAGAACCTCAACTGGTTCAAAAATGAAATTTCATACATAATATAAATCATTTTTCTGAATGATAGATTTGTCAGAGTATTTTATCTTTTAATAAACTATTATTTGTTTTAAAAACACATTTATGTCAATTTTTATACAATTCATATCATGACTTTTTTTAAAATCCATAACAACGTGATTATTTTAAAAAACATCATTAATTAAAATATAAAAAGCCAAAATAATAAATAAAATTCTTTTATTGCCTAAAAATTATTAAAATAAATTTATTTTAAAGTTTATAATCTCATTTATTTAAATCATTCATTAATAAGGTAATCACTACATATTTTTTGTGCTAATAATAAATTTATTTATTTGATGTCTAAAAATTATAAAAAATACCATGATGTATGAAATAATTTTATATTTCTAATGACTATTTATTTATGGAGATATCTATTATATAACCTCATATAAAAAATGTTTTATTAAAAATTACATGTTTATGTTATATGTTTCATTACATTAAATTATTTCTAATAAAAGTTTATTTTCAAATCAAAGTGGAACCATGGGGACCCAAAATAGACCCAAGGATGTCAATGGTTGGATATATATCTTCCATTATTATTAGGACACATGTTTGGTCAATTTAATATTATTATAATATTTTTTACTCTTATTTACAAGATTAACCCTTTAACTGTAGTAAGTAAAGAAATTACTGAAGTTACTATTCGTAATATATAAAAATAAAAAGAACATATTTACCTAATTTAGCCCACCTAATTCCAAATATGAAATATATTTTTACAAAATCAAAACGTATAATTTTTCATTAATTAATTTTAAATTAAATCTTGTTGAAAAACCAAAAAACGGGTTTTTAAGAAGTAATTACAGCCAAAAGATTGACATTTGATTTTGTCCAATTTCAAAGTGAAATTTCTAAAAATGGCCAAAATTGGATAAAATTATAAAAATTCAATATAATTAATAATTAATACCAATTAAAAGGGAAATATAACTATATAAATATATTTGATGAAAAAACAGTTTTGTATGAATTGAGAAATAGACACATTTTAAGAATTTTTTTAGGAATTTCGTTTGATCTTAGGTCAACATGTTCAGGATGAAAATTAATATAGAAATACTAAATTAAGAACTAATTACAGAGAATAACTTATGGAATAATGGGGTCACATAATAGAGTTGTTTAGCCCCTCAACCAAGTGATTTAGCATCCATTGGACAAAATAAACATTTTAAGGCTTCCTTTTAGATGAGTACCTTCCATGATTTTAGTGCTGGTAACTTGATATTATATCACCAATGTGGGAGACATGGTTTTATAATGTCGAGTTCTGAGATTACATTAGGGTAGAACACAAAAAAAATTTTATAGTAATTACCCTCAATCTCTTATTGGTGGGTGTAAACTCCAACTCCATGCTCAGGAGATGGTTTTATAGCTCCACATCCGACTGGGAGGTCAAGAAATATTGGTCGACTAGGATGAAGTGGTGGTCATGGTAGATGCATCCACGAAATAATTGTACATTGGAACAAGACTTTACCTGCTCCTGGGTGTGATGTAGTACATATGGTTGCTATTTTTGAAGCATATATTCGATACATCTTATTCATACAGAGCCAATTATTGAGCCGTCTATGGTGAGAGGTAAAATATTAGTATCATATACTCTTGTTTCATCACTATACCGATTGTTGGTAGCATTGGCCCCCAAAATCATTTTACTAATGGTGTTATGACACTTGACACTCCATTGGGGTCATAATGGAGGATGTAAGTTAGTATTAGAGATCACCCATTGAGGTAGGATGGTGTCCCATCATATGGCATATTTTCTCCTTGAGATGATAGGGTTTGAAGTCAAACTCAAAAAGAATTGGATAGTTTCTTATGAAGCCTATATTCACATTAATCATTAGATGGTGAAATTTACATCTCCAAAGGTTATATTTTATATTCATAAGTGGGAATAGAATATCCAAGAGATCCCTGTTAGACAACAAAATTATGGGATGGGTTGGATGATAGTCTAGATTGTTAGTTTGAATTTGGAGGATCATAGATCGTGCCAGGAAGATCTTCTTGTAGAGGTGGATTGTTTCATGAATATATTCCGGGAAATATTTTCAGGGGTAACTCTTATGAGAGAGGTAGAGTTCTAGGTCTATCTACTTCTAAGATTTAAAAAATATTCAATTCTCTTTACGTGATGGCTATTATGGAGATACAAGAGTTATATAGGTAGTTTGATAACATGATGGTAAAGGGTTCTATATTACCCAATACTTCTCTATGGTGTTCTCCAGTCAATTTTTATAAAAAGGTGTATGGTACTTTTATGTTATGTGTGGATTATCAGGAATTGAATCAGTTGATGGTTAAGAACTAGTATCCCTTATCATGGATATATGGCCATTTGGATCAGCTACGATATGATCATGTTCGATTGATAATTGATTTGTGATCCGAATAACATCATTTTGATGTTTTTCCTGTATACTTAGCTCATACAAAGTTTCATAGTAGGTATGCTCTATATGATTATATGGTTATGTTTTTTGGTCTCACAAACACTCCATAAGTTTTCATGGTTCCAACGAACCATTATTCTATCCTTTTCTGGATTCATTTGTTGGTAGTTTTCTTAGATAATATATTGGTGTATTCTCACAGTCTACTCAGATATACTAATCATCTTGAGATCATTTTTGATACACTAAGGGATCATCATTAATATGCTTGGATAAAAATGTACTACATTTTGGGTAGAAAATAATCACTTAATTGGTTATTTTTTCTATGAGACTTGTGAATCAGTTGACCCAGAGAAGGTAAGATCCATATTTTCCTAGGATCATCCTAAGAATGTATTTAATATAACATGTTTTTTGGGGATAAATTGATACTAAAGGAATTTCATACAAGACATATCACTCTTAGAAGTGTTGCTGGAGATAATGATAAGAAGAGTGTGGAGTTTTTAAGGTTTGATACTTGATAGGTATACTTCCATTAACTGAAAGGGATTTTAAAGCCATTCATGATTCTGCCAGAGCTGGTCTGGAGCTACACTATCTATTGTGACACATCAGGTATTATGAATGGAGTAGGTCATGGGAAGGGGGACAGAGTCATAGAATATTTTCCTTGATATTTGAGTCTTCATTAGATGAAATACATCATGTTTGATCTTTTAGTTAGCTACATTAGTTCATGATTTGCATTGAGGGATACTCTATTTACATAGGGAGAATTTTGTGAGGTACATTGACCATAAAATCCCTATGTGTACATTTCAACAATCTCACCTGAATTTGAAACAAAAAATTTAGTTTTACATATTATATTCTTTTATCATTTGCATATCATATATGCCTAAATAGGGAAATGTAGTGGCCGATGCACAGAGCAGGATGATTGAATTAAAATATGTTCATGAGTCTAGTAGTGAGTAGAAGCTAATATATTTTTTATCACATAAATGTGGATGTTTCAGATAAATAACGGAATACATTTATTTCATACATTGTTTTGACCTCAAACCTTATAGTTAGAGTAAGTCTGATTAAGCTATCACATTATGAGGGCTTAGTACTACGGGATAATGTGGAAGGTGAGGAACTGCCTCCATCATGGAAAATATGCATGGATGAGA
The DNA here is from genome assembly GCA_963277665.1 of Viscum album. NCBI lineage: Eukaryota > Viridiplantae > Streptophyta > Magnoliopsida > Santalales > Viscaceae > Viscum > Viscum album. The sequence goes on along the minus strand of OY728141.1, from coordinate 506,817,689 downwards.
TATTGTATATACATGGCCATGTATTGGTTCCATCAAACATATGGGAGGATATGAAGTAGGAGTTTCATGCCTCACATTGGGTAGTGCACCGTGGTGTCACCATGATGTACCATACATTATGAAATTAGAACTTGTGGTTGGTAATGAGAGGTATATTTTATTATTATGAGGTGTTACACTTATTAGTGGGTTTAGTCATACCATTAGAGGATGGATATGATTTTACAATAGTTACTCATTTTTGAGAGGAAGTGGGATGATTTCATGATGTATTTTCTGACTCATTTTCTGAGGATTCCACAAGATAGTGATGGAATTTCTATTGTTTTTTATAGAATAAGAACATTATCTCATTTCTTATCGATCAAGGGTACTATTAGTGTAGATGAGCATGGTATTTTGTGTATCCATGAGATTTTACTATAAGGACCTAGCCTTAAACATTACATAATATTGAATTATGATAATAATTCACATTGATGATATTTTTAGGTTTATTTATTTAGTTAATTTTGTCATAACATATGCATATCAACTTGAATATTACAGCTAGTCACTTATATTCACTATCTGTATTTTTAATAAGAAAACTCTTTAAAAAACATGTTTGACCCATGTTTTAAACAAGATAAATTTTCATTGATCCCATAATTTCCCTTATTCATCTTTAAGACCTGTAAAATATATTTCAAAATGTTGAATGAGAATAAAATACTCTCTAAGGGGAATATTGGGAAGTAAAACTGTTAGTCATTTAAAACAACATCTAAACCATGAATACTTTTTCATAAAGTAAATCTTTTCACCTTTAATAAGTAGCAAAGAAACTTCACTAAATTTCAGCTCATTGCTTACCCTTTTTGTAATGAAATGATCACCATAATGCACATAGAATGAAACATATATCAAATAATGGTAACTTGGGACATAAACATACTCAAATAGAATAACCATACTGCTTACATTCACACTTATCACTAAAAGGAATAGCAGTACGACTGATTTCCATACCCAATTCGTTGGAGGTTATAATGTAAACACCTATCCTTGGTTTGTCATAGAACCACCCATCATTTGGTTTATCACATAACCACCCGTCAGTGGTTTATCACATATCCACCCATCAAATTCCCAAGTACCATTATAATGTCATAACACATAAAATATTGAAATTATAAACAGTTCACTGATAACATTTCATTTGAAATAACAAGATTACATTTTCTGATATTGAAATACTCAATTTATTTAAAAAACAATTTTCAATAACAAAAAAATAAAAAATAAAATAAGGGATATATTTTCCTTTTGAAAACAGTAAGGCTTATAGAGGAATCCAAATACCAAATAATGATTATGGTATCCAAGAATTTGTTTTCAACACATATGATAAAAACATTCATTTTTTCATTCAGTAAAACACTTAAAAGATTAATATTCCCCTTGAATGAAATTAAATTTCAATAGGTTTTATTATAAAATTTATAAATGGACATGTATATTAAAAAAATATACAACAATTAAAGGAGATTGAGATGAAGTCCATTGCATTATGTCTTGATTGACTCGTTATTTCTTTAATTTTAAGAATAATAAACGTAAGTTAATTTATAATTGAATCAAAAAAATTTCAAGTTTATTATTCATTTAATATAACTTATTACTACTTAATAAAAATTGAATAATTATTTCTGTACATATCAGACGTTTTGTCGATATTCGGTACTTGAGAAGAAAATGATCTTTTTTGGATGTCAGTTGTACGTATATTCAAAAGTACATCATCTCAAGAATAATATTCATGATTTTTAATAACACATGAATATAATTTAAATATATATTTATATTAATCCATTGTACTATGATATAATAATTTAAATGCACTGTTCATGGAGAAGATAGGCCATATGTACGCATGGATGCTACTTTCATCTATATTCCATATTAATGAAATGATAAATAAATGATACATAGATATATTATAATTCCATTATAATATCCTATTACATATATGTTTCAAAATTTCATTAACACCATATTTTATATGTTCCTTCTATATCATGAATGAGTCACATCACTTTGAGGGGATGGCAGTCTCCACTTTTTCATAAGAAATTATCTTATTTACACATAATGGACAGCATGAAGGTATGTTGTAAAACAATAACAGAATAATATATTTAAAACATAGATATCATATATCAAATTAATAAATAAACTTACAACATAATGTCCACCATTAGAGGTGGTAGGGAAAATCGAACAATCATCGCTTCGTGAGGCAGTAGTTCGCCCCACACAAAACCAATGTTCATTTCCATTAGATTGATGTTTGAGTAAGTGTAGTTCGAATACTTATCATAAAAAAATACTAGTATATTGAAGATAATGTTTTTTAAATAATTTAAAAACGAGAGTTTATGGGGTTGGAGAAGGAAAATAAATCAATGTAGCAAGAGTGAAGGCATTACCTCAAATCAGGTAACTCTATTTTGATTTAAGCTAAATAGATTTTGGAAATTCTTTCACCATAAAGTAAATCCTCCATGAGGTAAAGAAGGATGTTGGGAAATTATATGAGAAAGCGATGGATGAGACAAGGGTCTTCAGAGGTGTGAGTAAGGGGTCAGAGGTGGTAGCCATTTATATGATGGAGGAGGGGTACTTTAGGAATGTCTTGAAAGATTATATTATTTTAAACAGAATTTCGAATCGAAAAGAACCAACAATCACTTAATTAAAATGTAAGAGGAGTATTGTCTGAAATTATTTCAACCAATTGGCTTTATACATGTTTTGGGGAAAAATTTAACCTTATACATTAGCTTTAACCTTTTGGAAACTAATTTAACTCTTACCATGCCTTCTTGTATATTCACAATATATGGAATATATAATTACTCTAAAAAGACTATAGAACCTCAAATGGTTCAAAAATTACATTTCATACATAATATAAGTCATTTGTCTGAATGATAGATTTCTAAGAGTATTTTATCTTTTAATAAAATATTATTTGTTTTAAAAACACATTTATGTCAATTTTTATACAATTCATATCCTGAATTTTTTTAAAATCCATAACAATGTGATTATTTTAAAACACATTATTAATTAAAATATAACAAGTCAAAATAATAAATAAAATTCTTGTATTGCCTAAAAATTCTTAAAATAAATTTATTTTAATGTTTATAATCTCATTTTTTTAAATCATTCATTAATAAGGTAATCACTATATCCTTTTTGTGCCATTAAAAATTTAATTTATTTGAAGTCTAAAAATTATAAAAAATACCATGATGTATAAAATAATTTTATATTTCTAATGACTATTTATTTATGGAGATATCAATTATTTAACCTCATATAAATAATGTTTTATTAAAAATTACATGTTTATGTTATAATTTTCATTACATTAAATTATTTCTAATAAAATATTATTTTCAAATCAAAGTGGAACCATGGGGACCCAAAATAGACCCAATGATGTCAATGGTTGGATATATATCTTCCATTATTATTAGGACTCATGTTTAGTCAATTTAATATTATTATAATATTTTACTCTTATTTACAAGATTAACCCTTTAACTGTAGTAAATAATGAAATTACTAAACTTACTATTCGTAATATATAAAACTAAAAAGAAAATATTTACCAAATTTATCCCACCTGATTCCAAATATGAAATCCATTTTTACAAAATCAAAATGTAGATGTTTTCATCAATTAATTTGAAATTAATTCTTGTTGTTAAAACAAAAAAGTGGTGTTTTAAGAAGTAATTACTGCCAAAAGATTGACATTTGTTTTTATCCAATTTCAAAGTGAAATTTTTAAAAATGGAGGAAATTGGATTAAATTATAAAATTTCAATCCAATTAATATTTAAAACCAACTAAAAGGGAAATATAACTTTATATATATATTTGATGAAACAACAACTTTGTATGAAAATGCATTAATTTTTTAAAATACATTAAAAAATGAACGTTATCCGAAAAATACGAAAAATTTACCCAATGTAAATTTTGATACCCCACTTATAAATAAGAAGTATATTTTTGTAAAATTGATAATATAAAAGTTTCAAAAGATATAATTAAAAAGGGTTCACCATCAGAAGGCGGTAAAAATACCTTTCAAAAATATAAGAGTATTTATGCTTATAATTAGAATTATTTTCATTTTAATTCAATAAATTTTATTGGATAATTGTATAAAAATTTAAAAAATGTTTAATCATAACATTCATAGTTATATTCTTTCCCATAAAAATTAGTTCTAGGTGTTAAATACCATTTAAAATAAAAATATTTTATTATTATTGGTTTTTCTGAATAACAAAATATTGTGTTTAGCAAATGATTTTTGGGAAACCAGTTATTGCGTGTCATGTACACCATCAAACATAGAATCACTATTAAATTAAAATTATTTTTTATTAGAAATATTAATATATATATAAATATCATATTATTTAATTACCTAGGATGTTATATAATTTGTCCATTTTTGAAATTTCAAACTCGATATTTTATTTACTTATTAAATAAGTAGGGGTATTTCCCCCACATAGAATTTTCAGATTCCCACTTTGCTTCTTAAACCATGTTTTTTTTGCAAAACATTAACATGATGAATGAACATATTCCACACATTTTCTCTTTGTAGTCAGAAATTGGGATTGGATGTTCCACATAAGATATAATCTCTTCCAACTGAACTACTTGTAGACTCAGTACATGATATGGATCTGGTATATTATTTCTTAACATGGAATCATGAAAAACATTGTGTACCTAGGATAGAATCAGAGGTAAATCCACTCGGTACTTAGCTGATCCAACATTATGAAGAATTTTATATGGTCCAATGAACCGTGGAATCAAATTTCCATTTTTACCAAAACACATCACACTTTTCAATGGTGAAACATTGAGAAAGACGTGATCACCTAACTTGAATTAAAGATTCTTCCTCCGGTTATCCCCCAAAGGATTCATCATACTTTGAGATGATCTCATGGGATTTTAAATTAACTGGACATTCTTTTCCATATATTCTACCAATTATGGTTATATCAACATTATTTCACCTTCATAATCCCAAAATGATGGAGTTGGACACCACTTTTTATATAATTACTCAAATGAAGCCATCTTTATATTGAAATGAAAACTGTTATTATACGAAAACATAACCAGGGGTAGATTTTGGTTTGAACTTCTATATTAATCTACTGATAAAGCATGTGGCACATCTCACAATTTATGAATTTTTCTTTCTAACAACCAATACAATTTGATATTAAAAGATGTTCTAAAATTTAATCTTGTACCCAACGACTTCTGAAGTAATTTCCAAATGATTCAAGTGAACCTGAGATCACAATCAAATACAATAGAGAGGGGAACTCCATGAAACCTTACTATCTCTTTCACATAAAATTGGGAATGTTGATTTAGAGACAATGTATCTTGAATAGGCATGAAATGATTATATTTAGTTAATCAATCAACAAAAACCATAATTTTATTATTACCTTGAAATGCCTTTAGTAATCCCACAATGAAGTCCATGGATACATCTTCCCATTTCCTCTCTGGAACTGGTAAAAGATGAAGCATCCCTTTTGGTAACTATTTCACTGTTTTAACCTATTGACAAGTCAACCACTTCCCAGTAAAGATATAAATATATCTCTCTATTCAATCCCACCAGTAATACTCCCAAAGATCTATGTACATCATAGTGTTAGTAGGATGAATAGAAAATGGAGATCTATGAGCATCACATAACAACTCTTTCTTAAAATGTGAATCACATGGCACACTTAATCTCTTCCCTAATTTCAAAACACAATCTTCATCAATCTTAAATTTTGGTAGCTTACTTTTCTGAACTAATTCAACTCTTTTAGGTAACTCATTCCCTTATTTTTGTGCTTTCTAAATTTTTTCTGATAAATATGATTTCATTTCCACCTCAAACAAAACAATGAAATTCACTGCACCAATAACATCCAATACAGAATTCGTCAAATCAAAAACTGAATGATCTTCTTCTAAACATATCATGGTTAATGTAGAATAACTAATTAGACTCAATGTTTTACTTGATTTATTTCCCTTTATCAGATGATAATGGATCGTGCAATAATAATCCATTATTAATTATATCAATCTCTTCTGTCTCATGTTTAATTATTTTTGAGAGAATATATACTTTAAATTTTTTTGATCAGTACATATTTCACATTTTACTCCAAAAATATAATGCCTATAAATACTTAAATAAAAACAACATCATCTTATTCCAAATCAGGTTTTGGGTAATTTTTCTCATGAGGTTTGACTGACGTGAAGCATAAGCGACAACCTGATCATTCTGCATTAGAAAACAACCAATTCTTTGCATCTAAGCATCACTGTAGATAACAAACTCTCCATTTTGGGAAGGTACTTCCAATAATTGAGCATTCATCAATATTCTACTCAATTACTAAAAACAATAATCACATTCTTTTTATAGTTAAATTTAAGACCTTTTTTATTTAACATAGTCTATGGTCTAGAAAACCATGAATAATTTTAAAAAATATTTTGGTAATAGCCTACCAAACCATGAAAACTATAGATCTCTATGATACTGGTAGGACTGGGCAACACTTTAACGATATTTTGTAGAACGTTCAATAACAATTACATATTTAGAAACATTATGACTAAGGAATGAAATTTTCTGCAACCAATACTCACAATTGCTAAATTTCCCACAAAATTTATTCTCCTTTAAGGATTTAAAGACAACCATTAAATTAATATCATGTTCTTCATTAATTTTGGAATATACTAAAATTTCATCAATAAAATAAACCAACATCTTATCTAAGAACTCAAAAAAATTCTATTCAGAAGATCATTGAATAAAATAGGTGCATTGGTTAACCCCAAAGGCATAACTACATATTCATAATGGACTTATATAGTAAGAAATGTGGTCTTCAGAATGCCTTTTTCTATTACATTCAACTGATGGTACCCCAACCACAAGTGAATCTTCAAAAAATCGTGATCTCTCTATAGAAAATATTGAATCGTTGATAATAGGCAATTTATAGTTTTTCTCAACCGTGATATTATTCTCGGCTTTATAATAAGATAAAAGTCTCATTTAGCCATCTTTATTTCTAACAAATAAGACTGGATAACCCCATGGTGACGTGCTTGGTCGAATGAAATCATTATCTAACAACTATTGTAATAATTTAATTAACTGTAAATATTAAATTTGATCCATTCAATAAGGGATGATTTTAAATGGGCTATGAATTAAGAACTAATTCAACAATATATTCAATTTCCCAATCAGGTATAATACTAGGAAACTCATTAAAAAACATCATGAAACTCATTTACTACTGGAACATCATTAATTTGAAAGGATACTTTGTTTTTAGAAATATTTTCAAGGTAATATTAATTTCTATAATTGACTAGATTCTCAACTTCACGAAATGTTATCAGATTTAAGGGTTCGTTCTTATACAACGTTTGGAAGTCATTCTGAAAAGAAACATCTTTAGCTCTTCAATCAATCGTATCATGGTAAAAAAATCCATTTCATTCCAAAAATTTCATTAATCTATACTGAAGGAAAATCAACTAGGTTTCCATGTAACTTATTTTCACATATAATGATTGGAAGATTATTATAATTTCTATTTTCCTCCACATTTCCCGCACCTGCTTTTACCATATGTTCTGTATTCAATTGTTGATATGGAATTAAAAATTTTCTTGAAGGTATCTTACATATAAAATAATGTCTAGATCATGAATCAACAAATACATTGGAATAATCGGAATTAACAAAAAGAAATGTACCTGATACCACATCATTTGATGGCCCCACATAAACCATTGTAGTATAAAACGATTTATTCAAACCATTATGCTTTTGATCTGTTATGTTTCCACCCTGGGTAATCAATTTTGGAAACACAATGGAATAATATCCATACTCATTGAAACTATGACATTATACCACTAGTTTTTCATTTCTTTCTTGATCATCTTCATTATAGTTATAAACAATAAGACCAGTCTTACCACAGCAGAAGATCATTACAGATATTGAGAGATATTTTCTAGGATTCTTTTTACCACACATCTCACAAGATTGAAATTTAATTTTCTTTCCTCTATACTTCATTAATGAATACATTCCCATATCCTGCCAACTGGACCTCTTCTTTTTCATTCCCTCGAGGAACACCATATCATCAAAAAATTCCTTTTCAACTTCCTCATCTCATCTTACTTGTTTCTCCTATATTTTGAAGTCATGAGATGTTATTTCCTTTTTATTATGTAATCTATATTTTAGAAACTAGTTTAGCCACCTATAAGGATCATAAACTCTCCAATTTTGAATTGGGAGGTCTATGGCTCCTTGGGAGTGAAATTATGTCTTCTATACCAAGAAATGATGCCTCTATCTATATGATTGAAAATATTAGCTTTAGATATAATTTTTTATTCTGAATATTGGATGCATTATGTAATATTTTTATTTACTAATTTTATATTCTTTCTTTCTTTAATAAACATATGTCATATGTTTAGGTCAATTTCATTAAAATTATATTATCATCATCAATGGATGAATAAATATCTAATGATATTAATATTATGGATTAGAATATTAGATTATGATTGATGACACCAAATAAAGGGTTTCATGATCGTTATGTGATTTTTTTCTAAGGTAGTTGGCATATATTTTATGTTTGTGAGAATGTCATTCCTTATTATTTTGTTGAAATGATTCTATGCCATTTTCTCATTAGTTTAATTGCAAACAAAATTTTTTAATTTTATTATTTAATTGGATTATTTGGGGTTGATTAACCATTAGAAATTATGGTTTTTTGAATTAATACATGGGAGTTGGATTAGAAAAAATTTTAAATATAATCCCTGTGATTTGGGATTAAAAGGTTGTTTGTTGAAATAGAATTTAAATGTCAATGATTTGGATAAATAAAATACATGATTTTAAGCGGTTCTTTATGAAAAATATTTTTGATATGTAAAAGTAGTTTATTTAAATTAATGTATTGGATATGAGTTATGAGTAAGTAAAGTCAAGTATAGATGGAATGGCTAGGTAATTGAGTTGGATTAGAAATTTCCTTAAATGTGTTGTACCGATAAGGAAAGTCATATAGTTCGGGAATCACTAAGGTAGATGATAAATCAATGTTGCTATAACATTGTTTATTGTATGGAATTCAAGTTATGTGTATATTTCTTTAAACATCTTCACTTTGTTATATAACCTAATAGTTTAATTCTTATAGGGGTGGAACCAGGAAGGAGACCCATGTTTAGGAAAATAAATATATGTGTTTATTTATATGACACTTTGATTTTTCTTCTAATATGATAATTTTTTTTTAAATATGATTACCTCTTTCAATATATTTGGTTTTATGGTTTGGAGAAGAAATATATGTGATTTAGTAAGAGTCTAGGGGAATCCTTCTATGTATTTATACCCACCCTAACCTATACTTCATAGGGTGTGTTTATATGTCTTTTTTCATAATAAATGTATATCTATGATCATAGAATCTATGTTCACTGTGGATATGAAAATTTATAGTCAGGATTTAGTGGAGTTGGACCATTCACATCAAAAGTTCATTTTTTTCAGTTTTATCATTTCATAATGTGACAAGATTTTATTTATTTTCAATTTTACTATATTTGATTTTTAATATTATTAAAGTATTATTTTGTAGTTGTTTTAGATTTTAATCAAAATTATCAACATATTGATTATATATTTTGTAGTATATTAGTGGGAAAATAATTATATAATGATTATATTTAGACCTTAATGCTAGTTTTTAGCATATTATAACTAGAGAATGATCATGATAACTTTTGGGGATATTGGATCAATTATTTGGAAGTAGTATCTTCATCTAGATTCATCATACAAAATATTTAAATTTATAATTTCAAAAATATATGAAATGGTATTCCATGGATTCAAATAATAACATGAAGTTGTGTTAAAAAGATAATAGAATAGGAAAAATAAATAGTTGACACGATCTTTCCATTTAATTAATCCATATGTAATCTGTCAGTTAATATGACATGTTAGATTGAGATAAAAAATTTCAAAAACATAAAAAAATATTCATTGCAAAAATATAATATATAAAACACGATCAGTTTTACCTCATTAATTTAATTTTTGAGAAAATTACACAGTTATTACAAGATGATTTTTAACTTTATTGATTGATTACACACATTATTTGTGATTTTAATTTATTAATGTGTTCTTCACGGTGATTTTCAAATAGGATGGATTTGAATACACATTTTTTATTTGGAATGGAAGTTATATATCTTAATTCATTCATAATGGATATTTTGTATGATTTCTTATTCGTGATATTCTTCTTATCCATCTAAAATTCATTGGAATGGAAGGAAGTATATTTATTCTAAAACAATATGTTTTCATTATCATGATACTCTAAGTGGTGTTTTTAGAAAATTTATATTGATCACAATCCATTTATTTTAATTTTCAAAATACAATGTATCCGTGATTGGAATTATTATAGCTTTTTATGTTTTTATATATGAATATATAAATATATATCTGAATATTTCATGAATATGGTGTTAATGGATCATGTCAATATTTTATCCTCCAAATGTAAATTTTTCATAGAGTCTTCTTCAATTATATTATTTTAATATTACATATTTCCATTAGATTTATTGTCATTTGATAAACATGTAGAGAATGTCAGTTTTGGGATATTTTATCTATAAAGTATTTACATATTGATATAGATAATTTTGATTTTATAAAAATAAAATCTCATTTTCAAATTCATTTATTATAATTAATTATATTTCAAAGGCTTTGTTTCCTTTTACTCCCCAATATGTAATTCAATATCACGATTATATGTTATCATTTTTTTATATCATGGAGTATGATTCATTATTATATTGTTCTTTTTATGTAGATACTTAGGTAGTTGGATCTTGTTTAATGAGTTCAAATTTATTCTAATAAATAATAAAATTAATTTATTACAATATAGGGTTATTTATAATTTTATAAATTTAAATATCTAAAATTATGATATTATATATTATCTTATTCTTTCTTATCTAATTGTATGAAGTATAATCATTACATAAATCATAATGGGTTAATCAGTAGACCAATCCCATTAATGGTTATGTTTTATATATGTTTAACAGTATTTGATGGTAAATAATATGAAAGTAACAAATTCCATTTTACCACATTCATGATTTATTTTTCAAAGTTACATTTTTAAGATAATTCAATATACTTATTCATCTAAAATTGAATAATCTTATATAACAAAAAATTGTGTCTAAACATCTGATTTTTTAGTGATCTTTTTGAAAAGGTGTGTGAATCAATATTGATTTCAATTTTATTATTATAAAATGAGTTCATAGAATATTTATAGAAAACTTTAGTAGTGTTTTTTTAATAAACAAGGTTTTGTTCCTTACTACTATTTAGAGATATTAAATTATATCAAGTTGAATAAATTAAATAAAAATAGGAAATGTCCTAAAAAATCAAGGATTTTAAATGCATAATAATAATCTCATATGTTATAAAAATATAAGAAAATTTGTAGGAATCTAATATTTTCCAGAGGATCTCATATGTTATTTAAATTAAGAGCAACAAGTTCTTTGAAAATGAGAAAATGTTTGAAATAATTTTCTTAAAATATAATTCTAAATTAAGTAAAAATATATATATAATTAACTGGATCATGTCATTTCACATACTAGATTCAATAATAAAACCATGTTTCAATTTTAATATCAAGAGTATTATATAATTTACTGAGTAGATAAAAGAGAAAATAACTAATTCCAATTGTTTTCATAATTATGTTATTAGAATATTTTAATTAGGGATAATTAAATATGGATTGGGTGGGGTGAATCTAATGTATTATTTAATAATAAAAACATTTACAAAAATTGCATCGACATTTGATAATTTAGATTAAATGTAGTTATATATCAATTAAATTAATTAATGTTGAAAGACATAAATTGATAGAGATAAAAAATATTAGAAATTAGTGGACAATAACTGGGTTGTAAAAGAGTCTATGAATAAATTATTTCATTCAATATGGTTCTATTGGATCTATTATTTAAAATAATTAAAATATGGTAAATAAATGAGCCACATGAATATTTTTTTAAGTAAATTGGAATTTATAAAGCCAATAATCATACCAAGGAATACTTAAAGAGGGTATAAATTGGTGGATCCCATTATGTTCCCCCCAAAAAATACATTGTAAAATAGGGGAAAGAGTGCCTATGAGAGAATAAAAATTAATTTATTTATAGTGACCCCCATTAGAAACCAAGAGATTAGAAAAACGTTTACCTTCTAAGAATGTATGATGTATCCCCTACACATAATCAATGACCCTCTCATATTTTTTTGACATAGTTTGTAATAATTCAATGGGGGAGACAATGTATTTATATAGAATTAACACGAACCACTATAATTATATGATTATATAATTAGTTTTAAGTCATCAAATGTGATAATGATCTAAAAATATTATATAATTAATGTAAATATTGAAATATATATTAAAAATTAAAATATATAACTATTATATATTAATGTTAAAATTGATGAGACATTGGAATTGTAATATTTTTCTGGGATAATAAATCTACATTCCTCAATTATAAATATACATTAAGTATCTATTTAAATAAATATATCTTAACATAACCTTATGTCGATAGAGGAAATTATACCCTAATAAGGATATCATTGAGTATGAGAAGTATACACTTTCCTAATAATAAGAAATTAGTTCTCCATTTTACCTAATCAATAAAAAATCAATAGAAGAAATGTTTGTATCCCCAAGGTTCCATTAATCAAATGATCAATTGAAGTCATTCCCTTATCTCTAATACATAATCATTCAAAGAGAACAGTGTATTGGGTGATATAGGGTTACATAGATGGGATACATGATCCATTTTAAGAAGAATAAAAAATAAGTCAGATAAGGTTTATGGGATTGAATAGAAAGACAAACAATCCTGATATATAAAATATTATGTTAAAAAAGTGATTGAAATGATGGAAAATAATGAGAGGTATCATGATTTCTGATATCTCTTTCACTCTATGATATTCCATTTTCCCTCTAATTATATATATCCCTTATATAATATTAATGATCTCAACATGTTCCCTTATAGAGAGTCATTAATATAAACATTGAAAAATATAACAGTTACAGTTGTTAAGTATTCAAATGATACATTTATATATTATACTATTTAATGTAATATCTCATCATTGATGATCAATTTTTATCCATTTTAGTTGATGGGGAGGACCATCATTGATTTAACATCATATAAGAATGTTATTATTAAGAGGTGATATTGAAAATGGTAAAATATAGTTCTAACAACCTATATAATTAAAGAATATATCATATTAATAAATTTGATTACTAATTAGATACATATATTAATTATAGTAATATTTCGTTTTTAATCAAAAATGAAATTGTTTTAATTAAGCTATTTTATTATAGGGTTTTACATAAATGATTTATTTATAAAATATATAATTTTAATTTAAAAATTTATTATTTAGTTATTATTCATATACTTATTTAAATTTTAATCATGTTTATACTGGTTTTTAGTATAATATTATTTTTTGGATTAAGAATGATATTTTTCTATAAACTGTTTTAAAATAAATAATTTTAATGCCTTTTAAATATTTATGATATTCCAAAATGAATAATTCTTTAAATTAAATCTATAAATTATATATAAATATATATTATTTAAATTCATACCATGATTATTACAAGTAAAATAGTTAATATAAAACTATAATTTTATTGAAAAATACACTTTTTGAATGCCCAATTTTCCATCATGTATGCAGGTTCATTTTTAAATTAAAATATACATGTTCCTTTAATTGAATTTGGAAAAATGGATTTTATACTATGAATGAAATTAATTTATATTATCATATATGGTTAAAAAAATTGACTGTAATGAATATTAAAAACAGTAAATATTAATTATCATGGTTACGGTAAAAATTATATTTACAGGGGATTACACAATAATGATAATGGATGAAAGGAAATTAAAAATAGTATGAAATATATTATATGGAAAATTTTAGAAAAATTTTATAAGTTTTCATAATGGTCCATTTTTTATCCTTTTACATGTGAAAAACTTTTTGTACAGCTTATTCTTTCAAAAAATATAATGTTTTCTACTCCTAAATCTTAAGAAAGGCATCCCACTATAATATCCGATTATAACCTAAAATCCCATTGGATCATCCATTATATACTCAAATATTCTCCTCGAATAACACCCAAAAACTTATATCTCTTATTTTTAAAATAAATCTTACCTTTTTAGGTACCTAGTGTGTGCCAATGAGGTTTCTTGAAGAACTGGTATAGTGATAAACCGAGTGTCTTTGTTTTATTTTTTCATCCACCAAATGAAAATATTATTAAAATACTATTATATAATTAAAAGAATAAAAAATATAATTATATATGTATATGTTAATATAATTTTGAAAAATATAATTCGTATTCCATCAAATGGGATACAAAATAACCATTTTTGTGTACGGTGGACTACCTCATTGAGAATAGATATTATTCATCTTCCATCACAACAACTCACTATATTTTATAATGATGGATTTCAATTATATATAATATTATTTAATATAATTATACTTATTGAATAATTATATAACATATAACTTCTAGCATTAAATTTCAGGAGGATACTATATTTTAATTCGTGTATATGGATAACTACCACATCACAAAACAATGTTGTTGTTTTTTCTATAATGATCTACATGCATGATAATACGGATAAATATTTTTAATATATGTAATATAAATGAAATATTAATTATATTTCGAAATATTTATCATTATTAATAGATAATATATCATTTTTATTTTTACACTATCAAATGATTACGTCATTTGTGGATGTGCGTACTATAGGTTCGAAGAAGGAATGTGATTCTACATTCATCACTAAATCACATATATGATATATATATGTATATTTAATGAAAAAATTGTATATTTATCATTATATAAAGATATAATGAATCATACAATCTTTTTATAATGTTCATTGAAAATGTAAATGTTACTAATGCGTACGTACGACATACCATATCCATGACCGCTACATAGTTTATTTTTAATAGATATATTTCGTAATTGGATTTAAAAATTATAATTGATGTATTATTAATATTAATATTTCATGTTTATTATTTATGAGTTGTTTTATGATGACTTACTTAACTGATGGTAATCCTACCGAATTCATTTTTTGACACAGAAGACAATTTTCATCACGACATCCAGCACGATCATAATTGTATAATTTATGTAATATAGCATGGTTATAAAGGAAATAAAAGGAATAATAAAAATTAAATAGATTATCTAGAATGATAATAATTATCATTATTTTATGATTCATGAAGATAAATAACTTATGTTGAATATCAGACAAAATGAATGAGACTCCATCGATACTTCTATTCATTGAGTGGTATTTTGATGTTATACACCACTATTGATTTTCAAGAATTATATACAAACACTTTTAAATTTTACATCATGAATTTATCTATTCACATAGTATTTAATTTGTTTAAATCATATTATTTCATCTAACATAAGATTAAATTTTTTCCAAAGGGATATGAGAATTTTTTTTAAAAAATATTAATTAAATGTTTTCCTTATAAACCTCTTTTTCATCGATGTCCTTTTTCTTAAAATTATGTTACTATAAAAAATAAATTTTATTAGGGATTTATTTTATTTCAATTTTATTAAATAGAATCATTTTACATATTTTTTTACATTCTTTATAAATGATTAAAGGAATGTTCTATTTTCTAACATATACAACATCAATGAATTTTCCCACCACCATGCCCATTATCTGAATTTTGGAATCCATCATATGATTTTCTGTTCAATTCAAGGGGAAATAATATTTCCATTATTTTGGGTAATATGTTATATAAATGGTGTTTTAAAAGAAAACATTATTTTGGATTTTGAATTAGATTTTTAAAAGAAAAGGCTATATTTTATTTAAAATGTTTCTTTAAGAGAAATTTGTATTTTGATATCTAAAAGTTATATTCATATTTACATAAATGAGTTTTTCAAACATTTTAGTATGAAAAAAATGAAATAATTTAATTTTTTTTCATGTTGTTGTGCATGGAAATTATATATTTTGGGTCCACAAAAATAGTGTTGGGGGACCCCAATATATCTAATATAATCGGTGTTCCAAGAGAGCACTCCAATCAATTGAGTAATGATTATATTATACAAATAATTATATTGGGTATTAGCTATATGGTTATTCCTATTTATTAGGGTTATTTAAGGATTATGTTATATAAATTCCCATGAAAATACATGAATTTTCTATTTTTTATAATTTTTTAAATGATTTTTTTCAAAAGGTATAATAACATACATATTTAAAATAATGGAAATTCACATTCAAGGTAAATATAAATATTTTTTATTAACAATTTTTCATGGGTAATATTTTTTTCCATTATACTAGTGATTTTATTCATTCTATATTCTTTAGAAATATTTTCGTGCTCATCCCACATTTTTCGAATGTTTTTTACATGATTTAAGTATAGTAAAAAAGGAATATATAAAATTAAAATTCATGGTGATTTTTACTGAAAGTAAATCTTGTTTTTTAATGATTTATACATTTCAGAAATGGATGATGATCAAAAGTGGCCACTTTGTATTATATGTCTTTATTATGTATGAGTTATTACATAATTATCTTAAACTCTAAAACTAAAATGTTCCTCAAATGATTTGGAATTAATTATTGATAAAAAAACTCACGATTCAAATTTTTTATGGCTAGGTACCTATAAAAGTTATTTTATATATCTGTTTACTCATAAAGGTTTAATAATCTTTCACTTATCATAGTCTTATAGTAGTGGAACAATGGAAAGAAAATATAGATGTCAATTTTTTTAGATCTTACATGAGTCATACATTTTGGATTGGGATAGACTTATGTTTTGGTTAGTGATTTATAAATAATAAAATAGATTCCATTGAAGGTATCACTCTACGTCTACTTCGTCGATCAAGCTTGTGAATCATATTTCATTATGTTTCATTGGTATTTCAAAGGATTCATTTATATTCTAATATTTATCATTTATTAGTTTATTTTTAATATCCTAAATTCTTATTCATTAATTTAAATAAGTTATATGGAAATATAAGTTAATAATATGAGTTAATTACATTCATTAATACGCAACATTGTGGAGGATGAGATTTTGGTTTTCTAGGGATGACCTATCAAAATTAACCTTAAATGAGAATAATGATAAACTATAGAAGTCCCTAAAAGTAAATTATATTGGTTTATATGATACAAATGTGTTCTATTTATTATCAAATTATAGTGGATTTGATGACTTAAATGGACGTTTTTTAAGGTTTATCGTAAAATGTTAGGGGTCGTGAAATTATACCCATAAGATAAATAATAAAGTTAATTTTGTTATAGAAGAAATGTGTATTTTTATTTCACACATTTTAGTTGGAAATAATTTTTTTGGTATAAAGTTGTACTAAATATTTTGTTGATGATATAGTTTAATGGGAATGTAAATTATTATAGTGAATGTTGTTAAATTTAATAACTATTTATTGATAAATAGATTGATATAAGATTTATAGGGTTCATGGTTAAACTATTATTATTCGATACTTAAAGAATTAAGATCTAGGAATTATTTTTAGGAATTATTTATTATTTTTTAATGATATATTAAAGAAATTAATATTTTTTACATCCAATTTATTAATAAGTTTTTATTCTCATAAAACCCTATTATTTATTTCAAAAATTAGTTATCTTGATGTGTATTAAAATATATATATATTTATAATATATATATTTGTATTTTTTTCAATTTTAGTTGATGAATTTTATCTTATATTGAAATCATACATCTTTTATGAATTCGTACTATGATTTGAGAAAATTTTACATTGCAGAAATAAAGGCTTATGAAATTATTATTCTTTGGAAATTTTTCCATATATGGATGTCAAATGATTATTATAAATAATTATATAGTCCAATGGAAAATATTAAATTATTAAGAACAAGGTATTACACTTAGAGAGGAGTTTTATGAAAAATGACTGGAATTCGAACACCAGGATACATATCTTTTTAAATTCGTCATGAAGTCTTAAAAATTGAATATGTCTTATAAAAATATACAATTGTTAAAAAATAAGTGATTTCATTAAATAATTGATGAATTAATTTATAAATCAAGGAAGTTATCAAAAATTGATTAAATGTAATAAAATAACTTCTTATAAAGATTTAGCCAATTTGGATAATCCATTTAATGCTAACAAGTTGATATTGAGTCAAAATTAATATTTTTAATTTTATATTCTATTTGTTTTTGAAATCACAAACATTATATTCATAAGTATTCTTATATTGTTTTATTGACTTATGCATTTTTGGTATTCATGTTCTTCATTATGTTAGTTATTCTTTGTATGATAAATATAGTACACACTGAGGAATACAGTCTGACTACTTCTATGGTTATCATAATAAGACTGAATATGATTTATATCATACTCACCAAATTACTCTTATTGCAGCCACATCAATTACATTTTTCATTAGCCACACTGATTAGCATCATATAAACTAGAAATATTTTTCATGATTTCTTAAAAATTGCATCGTAATGTTTTACTATTCACATTATTATTTTGTCAGATGATACATATTATTTTCATAACCTAAAAAACATTTTCAATCAGAAAATTAATTTACTGTTCACATATGTATTTTATTATAAGAAACATATTTTTATCGTACCCAATTTGTCATAACTAGAATATAATGTTATATAAAAAAGAATAACATTTTAATCAAGACCATGTCATGTATTCTGGTTTGATATTCATTATAAAAAAGATGTCATTGATTCAGTTACAAGATGACAATTAGAGAGCCAGGTGTCAAATTACCTTCAACATTTCATGATGAATTATGACATTGGGATAAAAATATGACCATTAGGATGAGTTCTATAAATACAAGCTCAGTTGGATGAGCTCAAGGCTGGTGACTATTTGGAAGAACTAATACTATGTGAGATCTATGAAAAAATTACATTGTACGAAATCTATAATGTTATCTAGTTGCGAGCATCTTTTTAATCATACTAGTAATATTCCACAGATTGGTTTCACATCATGTCACACCGATCGTTGGTGATTACGATCGAGGGATTCAGTGGATAAGAAAATATATTTTCTGATATTGTGTGGATTGAGGGATTCCAATGATCGGAAGAAAAAGGTGTCTATTACATTCTTAATCAGGGGATGCTAGAGATATGCAGATAGACAGAATCCAATACTCATATCATGGGTTTACCATGGTGTGTGTAAAATATACTTTCATTAAATTATAAATCAAGGATCTTCTATCCTAGGTTAAAAGATAAGCTTCTCTTATGGATAAAATAATTTTATTCTTTTACATTTCGCTGAATCTTAATAAAGAGTGAATTGTTTTACTCATTGGTCATTCTATTTTATATTCTCTTTATCATTACCATTCTGATTTTGTTATACTTGTATTAATACGATTACAATATATTTATATTGTAATTATGATCTTTTTAAATATGATTGTAGTGATTAAAATACATTAAATTACTCAATATGATTCATTACGCTTTATTATTTAATAGTTGCCTCATTTTATTATGATCATCGTAATCACAGTGATAATGATAATTTAGGCACATACTACGATTAAATCATTTATTTAGCAAATAAGATAAATTTCCATTATCAAATGTGAAATACATTATCGCAATAAATCAAATTATGATATTTACCGGACCCAAGGCACGTCTAATTAATTATTTTAATACAATAATAGGAATAGTTAATTGAAATAATTAAAATACTTTTAAACTAAGATCCATTTAAGGGACAAAAACAATAAAAATAAACCTAAAATTTACCCCCTTTGTATTATTCCATCTACATATACATCTCAATCCATTAATTAGTATCACAGTAGGTTTCCATTGGTCATATATTTCCATACATTGCTTTTTTAAGTTAGCTATTTTTATTTTATGAATTTTTTGTCTTTAAATACTTTTCTACATTATCATGTATCGTGGAAAAAGATTTATTGTATTATTTTAAAGAAGGTGTTATTATCAGATCTATAGAAAAATTGAATCCTACAAGAACATCTATCATCTATGGGAATGATTATGAATATTTGAGTGGCATAATGGAGATAATTTTTTTTTATCAATAATGGTTTTTACAATATCTTAATTCATTATAGAGATTATAAAATTCCAGAAAAATATGTCAGAACCTTTATATATCAAGAGATACATGAATATAAGCATATCATTAAGGTACATGTTACAATACTTTGACTAAATTGTATAAATATATTCAGCCAGATATCATCATGCGAAGTAGAAAATATCATTTGGAATAAACATGAGATTAATCATTTTTGTACATCTATAGTCATTGGGCAAAGAAGATCCATGCTTTGAGAAGACTATCATGCTTTTTTTTTCCATATGGAGAACCTATATCTAAATTTGAATAGATACTAATGACTATTTTAAATAGCTTACAATCCATGGGAGAATAATATTTATAATATTATGTTATTGTGGTAATGATCATAGATGTCATGCCTAATGAATTGTAGTCAAAGAGAACAATATCTAATGAATCAGGGTATGTTACAAAGGTTACTCATGAAGAGTTATTTTGATAACTTTTAAAATATGAGAGGTTATTATAGATATCTGATGAAAAAGCAAAAAAATATAATGGATTAGTTTCTCTTACTACAACATCAAATCGGATAAAGGCCAAGACACCTGAGCATTTTGTGAAGTCAACAAAGAATAAAGTGGTTGTTCATTAAGATTCATGTTAATATGATCAATCAAAAAATGAATTATCCAATATTTCTCTAATGATGAAAAGTATTATTGGTATGAAATATTTTCAATGAAAATATATGAAAAAGGATTAGAAGGAAATGATTGATTTGGAAGTCAAATGCTATGAATGTATGAATTCATGACACATCAGACCTGATTGCCCAAGGCTTGAATAGAAAACTATAAAAGATATGCTTTCTGAAAGGAATCATTAAAGTACTACTATCTTAAATTAAATAAATTATTGAAGAAAATGAATCATGAAGTGCATGAGGAGGAGATTCTTCTAATAATCATCTGGTAAATTGATATTCTTGAAAGAATAATATTGGATTACTATGTAGAATACCCTTTAATAATCAATGTTTCTTAGATGAGGTATAGACTATGGAATCCTTAACCAGTACAACTTTAAATGATAACTATCATGATGAGAATATTTATATTTCATTAGATGATGTATCTTCCTTAGAAGAAGATACTTTAAATTATTTTGTGGAAGTATCTAGATTTTCTTGGATTCATGAAAATAAATTTAGTATGATCAATAAGTAACATGATAAATTAACTCTAAAATGAATGTTTTATCAAAAGAAGAATTATAAATTTCTATAGTTATAGATTCAATATCTTATGAAATTGTTTCTCTTCCGGAAAACCGTGAGGAAGTAAATTCTGAAAAGGGAAAACTTTCTACGGATCTCAAACAATTCATTTCTAAGTAAAATTATTAAGAGACATAACCTAATACTAAATGTAATGATAGTGAGGATAAGAATATAGTTATTTGAATAAAATAGAAAATATTTTCTCTTAATAAAATTTTATCAAATTTAACATTTGGTAAGTGATAATTTTAAAAACTGAATAAAAAAATTCATTCTCTAAGGAGTAGTTATGGAACTAGTTACTCTCATTGAAAACACATTTTGTCATAAACTATTTTGTTCAAAATACAGCTCCAATTTTTACTAAGTGCTAAACTGTTGAAAATTAGAACAAAAAAAATTTCTTTTAACAAATTCCAATACTAATGATTTCATCAAGATCATTTAAAAAAAATGTGTATTCCTATTATTTTACTTTCGAACAATACCATATCCAAGAATGTTTGGATTCCAAAAACCAAACTGTTTTGTTTCTAGGAAAACAATTATGGTACCAGCAATAGAAACACATTGTACAAGGATAGTGGTTGTTCCAGTAATATGATTCGTAAAAAATAATTCGTTGAAATGATTATTAAAATAAAAGGAGGAAGGTTTAACTTCGAAGATAATCCTCAAAAAAATGTTATTTGTATTAGTAAAATTGTTCTTCTTGGAAAAGAATTAATTTAAATTTTTTTAATTGATAAGGGTATCAAGAACAAACTTATAATAATAAGGTAATTATGTGATGAAGAAACCTTGTAAATTTTAGGAATGATAAATTTATAGTACCCAACTCCAAGGATGAATTCATTCTTTCTACCAATCAGGATGAGAATTTTTATACACATAACTTAAAAGACCATAGGATCCAAGACATACATTGCCTTAATATAATGGAAGTTCAATCTTGGTTATTTTATAGATGTTTAGGAAACAAAATTTTTAGTAAATTATGTAAA
Organism: Viscum album; assembly: GCA_963277665.1. Taxonomy (NCBI): domain Eukaryota; kingdom Viridiplantae; phylum Streptophyta; class Magnoliopsida; order Santalales; family Viscaceae; genus Viscum; species Viscum album. Next base: position 506,794,830 of record OY728141.1, on the reverse strand, counting down.
TTTCATAAATATGACATGTTAACAATCTCTGTTATCATATATTTGATTCATCAAATGTGTGTGAACGTTTTCAATATGGCATGAACCATAAGTCATGTTTTCTATCAATAGAAGATGAATCATGTACTGATTCAATATAGTTAGTGCACATGGATCTCTTTAGTCCTACAAAAATGGAATTATCGAGGGAAAATCATGTGTATTTTTTATAGTTGATGATTACACTATATTTACATTGGTTAATTTTCTCACAAAGAAATATGAAGACCAATCTTTCAATAAAACATTTACAACAATTTTTAAAAATTATAAAAAAAATCCATTTATATCAATTCATAGTGATCATCGTGGAAACTTCGTGAACTCATATTTTGAAACTTTTTTTTGTAAATATGAAATTACAGAGAACTTATCATCTCTAAGAACTCATCAGAAAAATGGAATTGTGGAAATAATAAACTGATTTTTTCAAGATAAAACAAAAACAATTTTAATTTAATACACAATTGAAAGCTTTTTTTGGCTGAATATGTTAGTACTTCTTTTTATACTATAAATAAAATTTTATGAGATAGTTTCTTATGGAAACAAATTATGAGTTATGGACAGGATGGAAACCCAATACTTTGTACTTCAGAGTATTTGGATGAAATTTTTTTCTATTGAATACATTTGATAACTATTTTCAATTTCACCCAAATCTAATGAAGGTATATTTTTAGGATATTCTACTACATATAAGGATTATAGAGTTTTCCATGAAAATTTTTGTACTACTGAGGAAACACTACATATTATATTTGATGAAACTGTTCATTTTTATTTTAATGAAACCCAACATACTTCTTCTGATGTGTTTTATAAAATTGATTATCTAACTTTTATAGAAGAATATTTTAATAGGGATACTACTTGATAAATTTTTTCTAATGTATTCACTGCAGAAGACATTCAACCCTATGATGATGAATATTTTTTTTCAAAATCCATATAGGTTATTTCTTAGGAATCTTCCCAATTATAGTATCATTGGTGATATAAATCCACATATAAGGACAATAATTTCTTTACAAAATGAAGTATGGAATCTACTATTTCATTCCCAATTGAAACAAAAAATTCACTATGAGGCTTTATATGATAAAGATTGGATTATGCCTATGTAATATGAACTAAATAAATTTAAATGGAATAATTTTGTGGGATTAGGTGAATGAACTAATTAATCCTCTATAAGGAGATTCAAATTGGTCTTTAGATAAATATGTGATGAAAATGGAATCATTGTAATAATTAAAAGATGATTTGCTGCTAAAAGATATAATAAATAAGAAGGAATAGACTATGATGGAACTTAATATCCAGTCTCTAGACTTCAATATACTCGTATTCTATTACCCTTTGCATTATTCATTAATATCAAAAAAATTCAAATGTGTATGATTTGTGTTTTCCTTAACGAATATGTTCAATAGGGTGTTTTTCTAAAAAACCTCAAATTTTTTTTGAAATAAAACAGTTTGAATATGTTTAAAAACATACCAAATATTTACATGGACATAAATAATCCCATGGAGCATGATATTATAGACTTAAAAGATTTTTGTTACAAAAAAATTATGTTAAGAGAAGTACTAATCCATTACTTTTATAAATACTGATAAAAAAATGTTTTGACGATTCAAATTAATGTTTATGAAATCAAATTCGAATTAACTCCACAATCCATAAATAATTAATTTGTGAATCATATCAAATATGTGTTTGAAATGAGTTTGACTAGTGAGCTAAAATTCATTCTTGGATTTCAAATATCAATGATTCCAAAAGGAACTTATATATCTCAACATATATATAATAAAGATATTCATAATATGTATGAATATTAAAATACTAATAATATTTTTAATCCAATTAGTACCTCAAATACTAATTAAATTAACTAATCCATGCAACCATTAAATCATTGTTTTTTAGAGGAATGATAGAAAATATACAATACATAAAATGAATTCATAAAAAAATTTAGTATAATTTTGTGAAAGGTTTCATGGAAATTCAATGGAATCCCATTTCAAGGATGTGCAAATCATTTTTCATTATTTTAATGGAACTATGAATTTGGACTATTTCACTCTTTTGGAAATTATATTATTTTAAATTTTTCATTATGATGTAGATTTTGAAAGCTAATGAATGAACAGAATAATCACATCTTTAACTTGTCTTTTTTAGTTAATTCTTTAGTATATGTGTTTGGTAAAAAACAACACTTAGTAGCACATTGCACTAATGAAGCTAAATATGTGGTTGTTAGAAGTTGTTCTTCTCAAGTGTTGTGGATGAAACATAGACACAAAGATTATGGAAAAAGTTTTACTAAAACTCCAATACTATATGGAAACACTAGTTCTATGTATTTATGTAAAAACATTACACATGACTCACATAAAAACAAATAAATATTTGAAATCACTATCATAGGGGCCACACACTTAAAAGAGATATGATTTTACAATTCATTAAAACACATGAAAAAAATTTCTAATATATTTACAAAACCATTAGATTTTGGTATATTTGAAGACATTAAATAGAAGCTTGGAATGATCACACTAATGTAAACATTCTATTCACATATTTTATATGTTACCTCCTCACATAAAGATATTCTTTTTCATAGGTAGAGTACATATTTTTTAAAAAAAGATGAAATGTTTTTTTTCGTCACAAGATTTTTTTAGCACCACAAATGCATTTATGTTCCCTAATTTTTCTTTATCCGTGAAAAAATTTTAATCAGTTCAAATATTTTTTTATCGGCACAAAAAAATGTATCTGTAACAAATTTTTTAAATTTTTACCTCTTTTGTAATTATATTTTCAAAATTTTAATTTAATATAAAAAATAATAATTGAATCCAATTCATCTATCTTAACACTATTAAAGGAATAACTCATTATAAAATTTAATTATTCATTACATTAAATTTATGTTTTTTGTGTTTGTTTTTGAAACAATTTTAATATTCACATTCAATAAGACCGTTTTATTTTTAAAAAAACTCAAGTAATCCAATTTTTCTAATAGATAGATCTATTTGATCTAATCTGTAAAATCGAATCCAAATAGTATCTTCTCCTCATGTATAAAAAGGGGACCCCATCTGTTTCCACAATAAATTATCTTTCAATATCGGTGAAGAAATTTTCCTTCTCAAATATCAGAGTGTGATGTTTTCCCAACCTAACATATTTCAATTGTCTCCATGTATCTATCATCAGTGACATATCTAAAATAAATGGCTCCAAATTATTTCTCTAATACGAACGTTATCTGGGAATGATTGATCACAAGAGAATTATAAGACAAGTATGATTCATCTCTGAAGATAATCATTCAATTCCATGGTTGGGAATCAATTTGTGTGGAAAATCCTATTCTTCAAGATCTAATTATTATAGATAAAGTTAATCAATTCAACAATTTTTAATAGTATATGAAGTGAATTTTAAGGTATCCTTTTATATCTATGATAGTGAGATATGTGTGTCACCTAAAAAATCCCACATTTTTTAAAAGTTCCATTGGAGGGAGATTCATATTTTCCATTCCACAATTTTCCAAAGAAAAATGGATGATTTGTTAATGAAAGGGCCGAACATTATCTTTTTGAGAATCTAGAAGACAAAAGGAAGATTAATAGTTTTTTGAAGATAACTGGTTTATTTCACTCTGGACGCAAGGATTTTTAATTCCTAGAAGGGGTGATAGAGGAAAATTAAAAAATTCAGATGTTTTGACTCATGAATATATTTTCATCAAAATGAGGATTAACTTAATGGGTTATATTTTCCATACAATCAACAATCCTTACTCCAATGAAATTAAATCTCAGCTGAATATGTTTCCATCCATCCATAGTAAATTCATTATTGAATGATTGATGTTTTGAAAAATTCATCTTAATAAAATACTGATAAATTTAATAGTTATTTTGATTGGTGTTGATAAATTATGAAGAATAAAAATTATTTTTGATTTGGTATCGAAGAAATTCATTAAGGATCCCAATTACACTACATCAAAATAATAACCTAGAGAGACTCATGGTATCCCAAAACAATCACAAGAGATTGTTTTTGAGAAACAAAATAATGTCATGGGTGATTTATTCTTAAATTCAATGTTGAAAAATAATAGTTTTTATCATGAAAGAATGGAATAATTATGGAGAAAAGAGCATGATGAAGGGTAATAGGGACACCCCAAGATTGGTCTCAATACCACAGAAGCCTTTAATAATCACCTTGGTGCCGTTGAAATTATTAATGCTCAATAAAATGAAAATTAACTGATGAAGTGAAAGGAATGTATCTTTAAAATTGATTATTTGTTGAAAAGTGTTGAGAAAGATAGTGCTAAAATTAGTATAAGGGAACATATTATAAATGAAAATGAAATTCCGTATTCTAATGTAATTGAAAATGAAAAACATTTATTTGGTGAATCAATACCACTAGATGGCTCTCAAGTTAATGTTTTAGAAAAACAAGGGGATTCTGAAATGCGAGAAATAGATTAATTCCTAGGAAAATATGTTATTAGAATTAAAGAAGATATGTACTACTCTGATAAAATAAAAATAATGTCTTTAGAAGAAACTTCAAGTATGTTTCAATCCCTATGATCTCATCCTTTAAAAATAGTACTAGAAGTATATGTCATTTATATTTCAGATAAGGATGAAACAACATTAAATGGTAATAGGATTCATATTTGAAAAGAAGATACTTGAATCCACAGAGCAGAACATCCTAATTATTAGGAGGATACTGATTTAGATCAAATATTATATTTGAAATTATATCCACATTTTGTTAAAAGAATAATATGGATTCGAATAACTCTACCGCACTAACCATGAATCAAAGGAAATGTTGACTCTCTTATCGAAAAAAAAATTCAGACTCATTCAAATTATTGAGGACAAGGATAATGAATGACAATGTAGATTTTAAAATTTTAGATGAAATATCTCATAATCATCTAATGAATATAAATAATTTATTAAATGGTCACATTTTCCCAATGAGAGACTAAGGATAATTATGTCATGATATGAGTTATAAGAAAACTTGTGAATTAACTATTAGATGCATTCAACAAGTAACAAAGTGATTCCGATTTGTGACTGAAAGTAATCTTAGTCCCAATTGATATTTAAAATTTTGATTTCATTGTAATTTAAAAGATGATAGATGTTGTTCAATTAATGATATTTATTTATTAGGATGATATCTTTAACCTGATGAATAAAAATGATTTGTTGTGAAACAGAGATAAAATCCTTAAATATCTTACCAGAGTTCAAGAATAAAAATATCATGTAGAAAAGTAAAATCATAGGGATACTGAAGATTGATTTTGGCCTCATGAAGAGAAGTTAATATCTTAGGAAGAATTCATTATTAACCCGAATAAGTTTTATGAAGATCAAGAGTAGTAAAAATGGGCTTAGAAATAATACATTGATAAACTATTAGAGGACTGAAACATGTTCAAGAGGATGAAGACAATGGTTCTAGATCATATGTAGAAGCAGAAAGAAAAAGTAATGAAATTAATAGTTTCAAATGTTTTTTAATCATTTTGAAAATTGATTGAATGTGTTCCGCATCGATATTTCTTTTGACTGAATATGTTCTGTTCATCGAAAAAATGTTCTTTCACATTTTTTATATGATCAACTATATTATTTCATTGCATTTTTATTTCTATATTTGTTTTTATAGGTTTTAAATTATCTCTCATTTTATATTTTTTAATTCATAATGTGTGCGATTTTCATACAATGTAGAGAATTTTTCATAAAGGGGGGGAATAAGGGGAGAATAATTGTTAAAGTTGACAATGTATTGGATTGCGATAGAAATCAATTAAATGTGTTTTTGTAATATGATTCTTTTTATTATATTATATTATATTAAGGGTGAGGTTAGTTGTATTCTATCATTATTAATAAGTTTTTTAAAAAACTAAAGGGATTTAATTATAAGTTCTCACATTAGAATAAAAAAATCTACACACATTTTTAATTATTTCTTATCTTGTGGTTTGCAGTTTCCAAAACGGGGGAAATTCTTGTGCAAAAGTAATATTTTTTACTTTTCTATTGATTTTTTTGGAAATCATAAACATTTTTTTAAATGTAATCTGATATTGTTTCATTGTATTAATAATTTTTTTGATATAAATTCATTATTATTTTTATTCAGTATATGATAAATATAACACACAATGAGAAATAGAGTCTATAAATTTTTTGTTTATAGTAGTGAGAATCCGTAATATTTTTATCATACTCACATAAGATAACATATTTTAATCACACTAATTATGTTTTTCATTATCCACACCCATATGTGTCCTGATGACTATAAAAATTGTATTTTACATCCTAACAATTTTATCATAATCATTTACTATTCATATTCATATTTTATCGAAATATACATATCCTTTTTTTGAACTCTATCGTACCCCAAAAACATCATTAATAATGATAACCATTAACTATTCACATATTTATTTTATCATAAGACACATATTCTTTTCATACTAACTTTATCATAACCAGAAAAGGTGTGATATAGAAAGGAAATCTAGTTTTAATAAAAATGATGTCATGTGTTCTGATTTGATATGCATGATAAAATAATGATGTATTTTTAGTAGCAAGATGAACATTGGAGTTCATGGATTCCATGTCTCGCTAGTATTTTAGGAATAAATCTTACCATTGGAGTGAAAATATTACCATTGGGATGAGGCATAAAAATTCTAGGTCATTTTGATGAGCTCGAGGTTGGTGAAATTCATTATAAACTAATAACCTGTAAGAGATCCACCAATATTACATAGTCTAAAAGTGTTGAAGTGATCATGTGATGAACAACATGATAAAAATACATGTAATCTTCATTATCATTGTTTTTTAATGTGTGAAACCATTCATTAGTGATTACGATTGCGGGATTCTAATGATAGGAATACAAAAGTGACGATATTTTGTGGATCGTGGGATTCCAATGATAGGAAGATAGTGGGTTTGATTAACTAATTAATCGAGGGAAATTGGGGATTGGTAAATAGAATAAGTCTAATACTCTTATCAAGGGATTTACCATGTGTGGGTAAGATAAAAAGTGTTGAAAGTATAAATCAATAGACATCTATCCTAGTTTCTAGGTTATCCTTATATTTAGGATAAAAAAATTAATTCTTTTAAATTGTTACTGCAGTATAATAAAAAGTGAATTGTTTTATTTATTCATATATATATTCTTTATTCGTTTTATCAAATTGAATCTTAATATAATATAATTTTATAAATATTATTACAATATAATTGTTTTACTCAGATTACAGTCATTGTAACTACAATTATAGTGATTATGATATTTAAATTACTCAAAACAATTGTGTACGCTTTACGATTGATTAATTGCGTCATTTTATTCTGACCATCATAAACATAGGGATTATTATATTTTACATACTTACTTTGATCAAATCATTTCTTCTATAAATATGATAATTTTCAGTTATTACATAAAAAATATATTATCACAATCAATCTAACTACGATATTTACCAATCCTTGGGCATGTCTGATTAATTTTTTTAATATAATAAAAGTTATATTAAATTTAAATACATTGAATTCTTATAAACTATGTTTCTTTTATGGGACAAATTTAATGTTTAAAACCTAAATTTCACCTTCTATTATATTGTTCCATTCACAAATTAATTTCAATCGAAAAGTTGAAATATCAATTTTCAAGGAGATTTTTTCCATTACTATTTTATATGAAAATTCTATGCCTATTATCCTTTTATTGAAGATTGAGATGTTTAGATAATGAATTTATAAATTAATGTAAGGAGCTATGTCCACAGAAGATGGTTATTCCATAGAAGGCCAAAAGTGAACTCTCTAACTAAACACGAAAGTGGTATTTAATTTATATAAAAGATAAAATTTATTATTTTTTATCCAATATATAATTTTAATCCTTTTATTTTAAATAATGGTCACAAAAGAATATTTTTTTTATAAAAACAAATAAATAATGAAAAATGAAAGATATCCCCACATATTTGAAGAACCACATACTCTAATTTTGTTGATATTTTCATATGAATATAAGTGGATAATATAATAATATGGCATATAAAAAAATAAATGTACTATATTTTTAGGATATTTTTAGAGCTTCACAATGAATAAATATATTTATCTTTAAAATTCATGTTTATATACTGCAAACTATTATTTCCCTTACTATAACACACTAAAACATTAAAAGAGGAATATCAACACAGATATAATATATTAAATGATAAAAAAGGGAATTAAAACCATTAAAAATTTAAGATATATTTCTTTTAAAATAAATTCAATATCATTTATATATTACGATTAATGTGACACTTAGATTAAAAAAATGTTATACTATGTAAAAATATTATTAGTTAAACATGAAAATTATATCACATACGTTATGTATTTGGCTATTAATAGGACTAAACAAATTATTAAAACTAAATAATTTAATCATCTATAAAATATATTCAATGAAAATTTATTTAATAAAAAAAAATTGTATTCATTTGATAGAAAAAGAAATGCTTTATGAAAAAATATGTTTTTATAATAGAAGTTTAGTTATGCTTTACAGAAATATTTTAAAAATAATTTTAACTGATTTTATAAAATTTATTTGAAAATATAAACTTTATTTTTGAAATATAAATTATAAAATTAAATATGAGTTATTTTTTAATATTTTTCTGAAAAGATATATAGTTTTTTATAAATAGTGAATAATTATAATATTTACAGAATACGTGATTTTAAATTTATTTATTGTTAAAGTAAAATTAGTTCTATTATATTAAAATTGATTATAATAAATTGATAATTTAATGATGATATAAAATAAATAAAAAACATTGAATGTTTTTATTTGGAAGAAACCATTTTTTCGACGGATATGCGAGTTTAATTATAAATTGATTTCTTCTAATTTTTTGAATTTAATTTTGAAAATGAATTTGTTATTTATAATCAGAATAATTTATATTATATAAAAAATTAAACACAATTTTTTACCATGAAAACTAGTGAAATCAAAACCAATTAACTACTCTGGTTAAGGTAAAAACGGGATTACCAAGGCTTAAACTAAGATGATAAGGGTAAAAATGACCTAAAATATATCCAAAACCCATTTTATGTCCATCTTTTGAGCTTATGACATCTAATATTCAATAATGGTTAAATTTTTAGGGTTCAGGTTTGCTTAAAACATGGTAATTGAATTTTCTTTCTATAAATTACATTTGTGTCATGTCTGAAACTTATAAAAGGTCATACCCTCTCCTCCACAATTCACACATAAAAAATCCCTTTAAGCCAAGAACTATATATAAAAATTCTCTAAATCCCTCATAACATCCTAGTTTATTATTTTTATTATAAATCCATCTTATGAAGGCTTTATGTATAAACGTAATGAGGCTCTCTAGAGAGGACATAAAATTCTTTAATGTGTATATCTATTTTATTTCTTCATCCATGAGTGTCAAATCATATAATAATATGATAATATAATAAAAATAAATTAAAATGTATAATAATATTTTATTATGTTAATTTAGTATAACATATCCATCTCCATTTCCATAAAATGGGAAACAAAACCGTCGATTATGGGTACAATTGACTATTGCATCAAAAACCGATGTAATTCATTTTCAATAGTAGACTAAAATGATAGATTTAATTATGTATTTAGATTATTTATTTTATATCTATAAAATTTTAATATTTTTTAAATTATTATATCTGATATACATAATTATTTACCATTCCTTATGTGTGGGGGGGGGGTTAATGTTGCTCAGACGCACGACACAGTACCGCGACGCGAAGCGATCTAATTTTTTTTATAATGATCTTTTTGTAGAATATAGTAAAATAAATTAAATTATTATATTTTATATTTATTAGATAAAAATACATATTAAAATACTATATCACTTATATAATCTAGCCTTCAAATGTGTTGGAAAACAATAATTTCACTCGTGTGTAGGTGTGGACTACTTCCTACACAACGATGTGAAATGTTTTTGATTATATTTTTACATGGAAATTTAAAATAGAAAGGACTTTATTAATATAAATTATATAAATAACACAATAATTATTCTATAATGATGATTTCTAATTTATTTTCCTTTTATTCCGTCTATCATGAAAAATGGAAACAATTTTCACGGATACCTACAAATTACAATCTCCAAGAACTGTGTAATCCATTCCTTTCTCTAAATTGTATAAAATAATATAAATAAATATCTATTAAATATATATCATATTTATACAAAATTTAAAATTATATATATTAGGGAACAATGATCGATAAAAATAGTCCATAATTACAAAACAAGAACATTTATAAAAACTAATGCAATTATCACACAAAACATTGTTCTTAATAATGAAATGATCATAAATAGAGGATAAAAAGATTAAAAATAAATCATATATGGTATGTATATTATTTTTATTTATATTTAATATTTTTATTATAAAATAGTATTTATTATACTGGAGGTTGAAACCCATAAAGAAGAAACTAGACTAAATTTAAGGGTTTTCTTGTCTCTCGTTTACATCCATGAGACATATGCCATACTCTCCACTTATTCATTTTGTGTGGTATTTACAGAAAGTTTTTATTTTTTATATCATGAATATATTCGTCTACATATTTTATAATGTTTCATTTGATTTTATACCTTTCACGGGTATTATGATTCAAAAGTTACCAAGGTGGTAATAGATTAATGTTTCAATCTCATTTTAATATTGATTATTTATAATTGCATTTCGGCTGATCAAATGTACGAGATCATTTTCTAATAAAATAATTTAATATATCTATCATATGGTTACTCATAATATTTTTTGAATAATAATACCGCATCCCACTTTTTTGTTCTTCAAATGATTGACAAAATATTAATAATAAAAGCTAGTTTTTTCTTTATTGAGTTGAAAATTATTTTCATCCAAAAATATGTTGTCCAAAAATGTTTTAAAAATGGTTTTTAACATTATAAATATGATTTTAAATGATATTTTTATCAAAGTATGAATTTAAAAAAAATTAGGAATCTTCAAGTCCTTTTCCAAACAAGGACCAGTTTGATTTTAAAAAAAATTCTTAAATTAATGTTAGTTTTGAAATCTATAATTTGTTCGAAATTTCCCACCGCTATGACCACTAATTGTTTTAAAGAATAATTTTATTATTTAAATGATGAAATATAAATATAAATTCAATTTAATTATTTTTCATACTTTTTGTTTAAAAATGTGATTTTCAAAGTGTAAATCTTATTTTTCTCACGAATTAATAATGTGACTTTTTATTGTATTGGGATATGTTATATCAATGTAATATTTATTATTTCATTTGATGGTTTTTGAAAAATTTAACTAGGGAACTAAAATTTTATAATCAATCAAAATATTTCTTAGGATGGTTTTTAATTATGTTTATTGATTATGATAATTATTAACATTTAATATATACTTTTTTCAATATAAATGTTTATGTTTAATATGATTCACATAACTCAAATGAGGAATTCATTGGACTTATTATGGGTTGAGTGGGTCTTATAATTACATATCTCCCAGATGCATCGGTAGGTTTGATGAGAAAAACCAAGTTGACAAATTAAATGAGGTTTTACCTGTAGATTTGAACAATCTTGTCAAATTTCTTGATAGTATTTTTCTGTTTTTTGACATTATTCATTACTTAATAATGATATTACTCATTTATTTCCATGTGATTATTAGATTTTTTATAATATCCTTGTAAAATATTTAGTCTCATTTGATTACATATAAGGAATTATTTCATCATTATTAGTACCTTCCATATTATATAGAAGGTATTTACTAAATGACATGTATTTTTGTTATTAAAATTTCCATATTGATTATTCTTATTAATTCACGATATATTTAGCTATATGATTTCCATTATCGAATATCTAAACTCACTATTTCTTATGTTTTATTTCCATAGGATACCATGAAGTGTTTCGTGATCGATATATGGTGATATGCTAAGGTAAAATATAAATTTATTAAGGAAAATAAATTGTGAATTTTATGATTTACATTTGTAATGTGAATTTTAAGTATGTATATATTTTAACAAGACTAATAAATAATTATATAACATATTATAAAATTCCTTGTATGATACGACCACGTAATAAAGTAGACACCGACTCTAGGATACTAGAGTTATGATCTTTACGTTTGGTATCATATGCAGATTAATAGAAACCATGTGAACATGATTAAAAAAAATATATAAGGGAATATCAAAAATATAAAAGAAATTTTGGATAAGTATATAATAAAATCAAAATTCTTTCTTAAGCTGTATATTATTTGGTTATTCCAAGTAATAAATCCTTGTCAAGATTCAATAAGGAGATATGGTTCTGGAATAGATTTATCTGGGGGTAATAACTCTGAAAATGTAGCATTTGGATTGACTTGAGAATTAAATAGAACATGATAATGATCCTTAATGAACATATGGTTTGAAAATAATTACAAGGCCCCAGCTTTAAAAATTTCTTAATGTTGAATTAAATGAATAATTCACATTGAGGATCTTTTTAGGTTTAGAGTTTTAGAGATTTAGGACATAACTATTACATCTCAAAATATTAAAAAGTAGACACTTTTACTAAGTTTCCTTAAAAATAACTCTTAAAATAAACATGTCTAATTCCATATTTTAGATAGCATGTCTTTCCTTGATCCCATCCTTGACCCTATTCATCTTCAAATCCTGTGTAAAACATTTCAAAAACATGGGATGATTATAAAAAGCTCAGTATGGGATATAAAAATTTGGAAAGGAAACATGAGTACATGTATACATAAGAATCAATTAAATCATACTTTACTAATAAAACATAAGCTCTTTAACGCACCTCTTCAAATCATGAATAAAATATAGAAATCATAAGGCATAAAGGTAACATGAGGCATTCATAACATTCTTACATAGAGAGTAACCCTCTTGGTTACTTTTGGATTACCCATCACAGTATATTCCCTAAATCTCTTCGGAAAAACCTTAACGTTTAACCCCTTCGCATTACCCAATGCATTGGAGAGCTATATCGGGCTCACCCGCCCTTAGTTTATCATGGAACCACCAGTTTTCATAACAATGCCCAAGAACCATAACATAAACATTTCACATAAAACATGAATAAAGGAAACATAACATTTCCACATTTCAATCACAATATAACATTTTAGGATATTTAAATAATGAATCCATTCATAAAAAACCATTTTCACAACCATTTAAAACATTTAATAAAGAGATTTTTGAATCAAAGTGTCCCATACCACCTTGAAGTATTTAACATTTTAAACCATTAATATCCATATAAATAAATCCTTAAAATAATTTTGAAAACATGGATATTAATATGAACAAATCATTACAACATTTAAAGCGATATTTTGGTTAAAGGGTTTTTACCAAAATTAGAGACACTTGAATACAATAATTGAGGAATAAAATTTAATCAGAACTTTATAATAGCATGAAAATCAATGGATTGATGATATAATATTCCAAATGACGGTATATACACCATATAAGTGTGAATTGGTGCATTACAACAATGAAGTCTCACTAGAAATGTAAAATGTGATGAAATCCCTTATAAAGAAGGTATCCTTAAATTAAGGATAAATCAATCTCAAAATTATGTGTGAAAAATATAAATGCACCCAATATAATTGGATATTAAGTGTAAAAAAATAAAAGGTCATTCACACATATTCAAAGGATGACATATTCAATAACTACATGTTGAACCCAAAGAAATCGAAATTGGGTTAAAAAGTTCCCTTGGTAAAATTCGACAGCCTAACAGCGTCACTTCAAAATTCAGAAAATGAGTTGATGAGAGATAAATATGGTATATCATCACTTGGACATAAAATTTACATCAATAAGGATATAGAATAACATATCCCAAAATAATAGTATGTGAATCAAAAGACATATCAAAAGAAGTCTTTTAAAAAGAGGAGGGTGAAATGTTCCCTTACCGACTTGGGTAACTTTCAAAATGTACACCGCATTGAATAATTGCCATACAATGAATATGTAAATACCCATAAATGGAATTATATTACAAAAGTCGTATAATAATGGGCAGTACATACACCACTCAATGGAATGGTGGGAAATCTAACATAAATCTCACGGGAATAAAAGTGAGATGAAAAACCCCTTACGAAAACTCGACAGCCTAACGACGCCACTTAAAACGTAAAAAATGGACTGATGAGATCAAATAGGGTCTCTCATCATATTAAAATAAAATTTACAGCAAGGAAAATATAAAAGAACATACCCCAACATAACAAAGAGGTTCTTAAAATAAGTGACATAAAGGAGAGTACTTAAAAAGAAAGGGAGGGGTAATATCCCTTACATCATGTTCGACATGACTCGATCATTCTTCAATCCCCTGAATAATAAAATGTGGTCAATTTATAATTTATTAAAGACATATTTTAAATATTATTATTCAGTTCATATCACATATTATAATGTTATAATAATTTGTAAATATAGTGAGTTCATATCAGACATTTTTGTCGATGTTCATTACATGGGTAAAAATTGAACTTGTTGGAAAAGAATTTTCCATGTAGTTATAGGTACATCATATCCAGAATAGTATTGATTTTTTAAATATCATATTTATCCCGTATATATTAATTTCATACTATTCAATAACATTTGGAGATAAAAAATTAAAATCACCGTTCATGGAGACGGTAGGTCGTACGTACGCATGGACACTACTTTCAGTTTTTGTCATATTAATGGAATTAAAACAAAAATGAGAGATATATATTATAATTATATAACTATATCCATCATTTAGATGTAATATATTACATATATATCTATTATATATATGTACTTATAATAGTACATAGCATTTGGAGAAAAGAAATAAAATGTACCGTTCATAGAGACGGTAAGCCGTACGTACGCATGAACGCTTCATTAATTTCTTTTTATTTTGTATTCAACGGAATGAAATAATAATTATATAAAGTTATATTATAATTCCAGTAGTATATCATATGTAATACCTTTAATTACATCCTTTATACGTCCCACATATGGCATTAACGAATCTAATCACTTTGAGGGGGCGGTAGTCTGCACATCCTAAAATGAAGATATCACATTTACCCATAATGGAATCCATAATGTTATTACATAAATGAAAAATAAAGAAGCTTAAGTAAAACATAAACATATTATATATCATATATAAATATAGTGACATATTAATGTCCACCTTTGAAGGTGTTAAAAGAATATTGAACAATCATTGTTTCGTGAGGCAGTAATTCGCCATCCACAAACACAGTATGTTCATTAACCATTAGACGAAGGTGTGTGTATGTGTAGCTCTAATACTTCACATAAGAACAGCCTAGTATATTTAAGATACTTGTTTTGTTAGAAAATAAATGAAAAAAGAGTTTATAGGGTTGGATAAGCAATATAAAACATAAGAACACAAGAGAGGACACTACCTTTAAATCGGGTAACTCTCTTTGATTTGAGCTCAAAGGCTTCCTTGGAAAGGATTATTCACAATGTGAGGATTCAATGATGAAGATAGGGATGTGTAGAGATGAAATGGGATGGGTTTGGCTGAGAAATATGCTTGAGAGGTGTGGTTAAGGTGGTAGAGGTGGGGGCCTTTTATAAGAGGAGAGGAGGGGCACTCTTGGAAAATTATAAAATATTACTTTATTATATAATGATTTTCGGATTTTAATGGTCCCAAAAGGATATATTTCGAGTATATGGTGATATGGTTTCAAAATAAACCCATCCAATAGGTTTGTGACAAGTGTAGGTCTTAGATTTTACATTATCTCATCATTTTATTTAAATCATTAAATAATGAGGTAATCGCTGCATCATCATGGTGTCATAAATAATTTAATTTATTTAGTGCCTAAAAATTATAAAAAAAATATCATGATGTATTAAATATATTTAGCTTTATAATGAATATTTATAGTAAAAAATATGACTTGTATACCCCCATGTAAAAATTGGTTTAGAAAAACAACACATGTTTGTGACATTTTAATTTTAACTTTAAATAAAAAGTTATTTATGTCATTTTCCTGCCAAAGTGGCTCCATGGGGTCCCCACTTTGACCCATGGATTGTCTTGGTGGGCCATGACACATCCAATGATGGTAGGACATGTTTCTATGTCATTTAATATTATTAAAACATTATTTTTACCTTAAATTACACTAATTACCTTTAATCGTGATTAATAAAACTTAAAAATTACTATTCACCAAAAATTATTTTAATCTCATTGAACCACATTTTACTTATTAATGACAACCATGTATGTCGGATTTTTGAAAATCAAATCACAGAAGTGGTACAGTTTCATTTAAACGAAAAATCAGTTTCTTTAAGTACCATTTAGTGGTTTCACTATTTATCAAAAATTGAAGTTTTTCAGAAAAATACGAAAAATTCACCCTAAGCTATATTTGGTATTCCGAATTCAAAAATGATGTCTATTTTACAAAAATTCAAAATAACTAAGTTGCATTAATTAATTTAATAATTAATTCCTGCTGTCAAAACAAATAGCGTTTTTTTAAGAGACAATATTTATTAAAAGAGTGACACTAGTTTAAGTCCAATTTCAAAGTGAAATTAATTCCAATGAACACTATTGGATTAAATAGTGAAAATATATTATAATAGGACATTAAAACCAATTAAAAATATAATCTAATCATATAAATAAATTAGATTAAAAAGATGTTTTGAATTAAAATACAACATTTTTCACTATTCATTAAAAATGAACAATATCGGAAAAATACCAAAAATTTACACAATGTAAATTTTGATGTCCTGATTCTAAAGAGGAATTTTATTTGGTCCAATATAACATATGGTAATTTAAAAAATTGGATTTAAAAAGCGTTCTCCATCAAAAGGTGGTTAATCGACCTTTTAAAGAATATTAGAATATTTACGCTTAAAATTGGATTCATTGACATTTTATACCTCTAACATTTATTGGATAAAAGTTAAAATATTTTACAAACATATATAATCATTTTTTAGTTAGTTCCGTTCATTCCCTCCATTACAAGGGCTAGGCATTAACTACCATTTAAAATAATATTATATTATTATTAGAGTGCAACGCAAGATTCCCAAGAAACTTGTTGTTGCGTATTGGGTATGCCATTGAGCATAGAATACCCTTTAAAGTAATATTAATATTTTATTCACAAATATGGATAAATATGAAAATTTCATATTATTTATTTACCTGGGGTGTTACAATCATAGTGTTTTGTATTTTGTTAATTTACATTTTTCATTATGAACCATTATTAATGATAGGAAGATATAATTATCATGAAGTACCAGATATTAAACCAAAGGTTTATTGGATTTAAAATAATGTGTCATTATTTAGACATATTATAAATTATTTATCATAATTATGTAGTTTTTCTCTATGATTATTGTTATATAAGTTATTTTTTTTTAAATGTTTGAACATAAAAGGGAATATGTTATCACTGAGTGCAATAGATATTTTTTTAACAATAAACCAAAAGGGAAGATGGATGGGGTGAAGGATATTTTGATTATGCCTAATCAGTTATAATGAAGTATGATAAAAAATTTCATATTAACTAACTCTCTAACTCAATAAATTATAGAATGATAGAGTACACTAAGGTATTTAATAGTGGAGACCATGAAGGTATGATGGCTCAATTTCCATCATGTTAGAAAATTTGACATAGATTCCTTGGATAGTTTCTCAAAGGAATAGTAAAACATGCTCTATGTGGAAAAAAGTGACAGAAAACATGTAATTAACAATAAAACGAAAACAGTTTTGTTTATATAATTTTTGATGATAATTGTCTCCTTAAAATATTATTGTCTTTTAAATTTTTCAAATGAATAATGTATTGAAATTTTGGAAATTGATTTTCTTGAGGGAAATATAATGAAGATAATAAAAGTGTTTGTATGTGTAATGGTTATACCACTAATGATGAAGATACTATAAATGAAAAATGAACATAAGTTGTATTAAGTAATAGTTTGATGAATGATGGATAATTTTTTTAAAAATATGTGTATCTAGTAATGCCCTGGTTGGATTATAGAATTATGTTATAAGAGTATTTTATCCTAGATATTATATTTTTAAGACCTATGAAACGTATAAGGATTTTACTAAAGTATTTTTTATTTAGGGAATTGAGACCATATGTTGAAATGTACTAATGAACATGAAAAGTAATTCAATTCCAAGTATATCATTTTTAAACACACATTATTATGGGAATAGAACCCATAACATGTGCTCTATGTTGAGATAATAATGATGCAGAGATAGTTAATGAACAGTGTAAAATCCTTATATTTTATGAAATTTCTTCTTTAAAATTATTTTTAAGTTCATAAATATCATGTGTTATAGTCAATGAAACATTTATCGTGTTTTATATTCAACACCTTTTTATATTTAGTTTTATGCAACATCAGGTCTCTTAAATAACGTGTGTTTCACAGAAGAATGATCTTTATAACACAACTTTATAATATTAAAATTTAATATTATTGTTATCACATAGCCTTTGGAATAGTGGGAATGAATGAGATTATCTATATTATTAGAATATAGTGTTCACATATTTATGAAACAAATTAGGTCTAATTAATTAGAAATGAAGATAAACCCTAATTGAATATTAAAGATTAGTTTTTTTGAAAACAATTTTTATTACCAAAATCATGTTTTATCATAAAAAATTAAATTAATAAATATTGGAGAAATATAATGATGAATTTTATGTGATATATATTCAATAAAAAAAATTAAAATTCATCAAAAAAATTTTATAGTCATAAAATAAGAATAAATAGAATTTTAGGCATTTAAATATTTATTTTTCTAAAAAGAAATTTCACTAAATTTTAATAGAAAAATTGTTTTAGAAATATTTTTTTACACTTTTATAAATGTTTTTTGAAAAAATAATAATGTTTTTTTAAATTAAAATATCAAAATATACTTTTACGTTTTTTATGAAAAAAATCATATTTTGATAAATAGTAAATGACATCAAACTTTTATAAAATAACAATTTATCATATAATTTACCTTGATATATAAATTTAGTTATAAAATTATTATAAAATAATATTATTTAAATTTCAATTAAATAAAATCAAATTTCATATTTAAATTCTACATATTAACATTTCAAATATTTGAACTTTTTTACTTTAAAATCCCTTCGTTACATCTCGTATGTGGGATTGATTTTTAGATAAATTATACCACATAGGTGAATAGAATTTGGAGAAACAGATTACATATTTATAATAGTCATAATTTATATTTTCTTGAATGTTAAACATAGTTTTTGACATAAAATAATAGTGAATGTATACAATATTAATTTCATTGATAAATTTAAAAAGTAGTTTACTTAATGATTAATCATAGAATATATTGTGTTTAAAACAAACTAAACATGTCTACAAATTATTGGATGGGAATATTTTGACCCTTATAACTTTAAATTTATCAATTTTATAATATTTACTATTTTGGGACATGTAAAACACGGGGAGGACTCATATATTGTCAAATATACGATTTATATCCTCCACTTCCATTATAAAAGGCCACAGACTCTCAAAATCATTTCATTCCTCTTAATTATTTTGGGTCATAAAAAACCTACCCAAATAAAGTCCCAAAATATGTAATCTTTTCCTATTATCCTCCTTTTGGGAATAAATCATGCCAAGGAAGTCCATTGGTGAAAACCAAAAGGTTTTACCTGAAGAAGAGGTGTCATTATTCAACTAGCACTTTTGTCTTATTTTTTTCTCCACATATAAGATTAATTATTTATCATGATTATATAATAATATTAGTAACATAAATATAATGAGATTTTTTAGGTTTTTTATTTTACCTACACTTACAGAAAATTTTATCAAAAGGGTATCAAAATCATTATTTGTGTGTATGATAGAATGCCGCCAAGAAAAATGATGTCATTCATTTTTTATTTACCACATATCATGGTTTGGAATTATTATGAAAATTTTGTTTTCATATTATATATATAAGGATTATAATTTATTAATACATTTTTAAATTTTGTATAAAAAATACCCTCATTCATTCCATTTTGGGGGAATACGATAACATCAAATGAGGACATGTGAACTACCTCCTCTTATATTGATGTGATACGTTCATACATCAAATGGAATGTATTAATGTTAGGTTTAATAAAAATATGTGATATAAATGAAATATATATTATATTTATGAATAATTAAATACTTTTAAATAAAATATATCATTTTCCTTATTACATTTTCACACAGTGGAAAAGTGATAATATTGTTCATGGACGTGTGCACTACCACCTCCTCGAAGCAATGTGAGTCTTCATTTTTCATCACCACGTCACAAACTATAAATACATAAGTTAATATAATTAAATAATATGGTATTAATGATATAATGGTCATTATTTAATGATGAAATAAGCTTACATTCTTTTTATAACTATCATTTAAAAAATAGAATGTTACTCACATGTACGTATGACCTACCATCTCCCCGATCGCACTTTCAGTTCATATTTAATAACAATATTTTATTTATGATTTTAAAATTATATTTGTTGTAAAAAATGATATAATTATGTCACAATTATTATTGTATATATTTTATATGAATGATATCATCGACCATAAGTGATCCATCGATGTCACTTTTAACACATAAGCTGAATATGATCAAAATATCCAACATAAAAATAATTGATAATAATTGTATATAATGTGTTTATAAGTGAAGTAAAAGAAATAAAAATCCTTTAAATTTTTATGATAATTGTAAATAATTCTCATATGTTTATTATTAATGAAGATATAGACCATGTTGGACAAAACAGTAGCATGATAAGTGATTTTAAACACACTTTTTTACATATATAATAAAAATGTCATATTTTAGATTTATTTTTCTTTTATGGTGTATATAAAAACCATGGAATTTGTTTTATTATTATTATAATTTAATTTATGGGTACTTAAATATCTATACAATGATCTCTTTTTAGTAAGCTTATGGTTTGAATGTAACCAAAGTGGTAGTAGATCAGTGTCAAAAAATTTCCCATTTTCAAATGTTTGTTATGTTATTCCCCAAAATTATTTTATGAGCTGTACATGTGTCTCTTTTGAAATGATATATCATGTATATAATTATTCTAATCAAATTATATGTTTTACCTTATGTCAACAATTCATGGTTTTTATTATTAAAATGATTCAATGCGGACTGTAAAAATTTAGAATGATTAATAATTATTTTCCTCAATAATATTTATAATGAGATTTTAATGGAATTTCCATTCATAAATATAAAAAACCGTTTTTGTTACATTTATGAGATTTTGGATATTTTTTATTGAAACCATCCTCTCTATTTCACTAGATGGATTAATCTTTTTTAAGTGTGGTTTTTAAAAACAGTTTTCTTGTTCCTTAGTGAATAATATTTCAAAGAGATTGTTATGGAACCCATTTATTTTCCACGGTCCAATCATATTTCTTTGTAAATGTTATGGAAACAATTTATTTTCAATGGGTGAGTCATATTTCAAATAAATTTACATAATACACATTTATTTTCAACTGGATAATCTTATTTCAAAGATATTTTTTTGGAACCCATTTATTTTCCATTGTTTAATCATGTTTCAGAGATATTTTTATGTAACACATATATTTTATATGGGTTAATTATGTTTCAATGTTTTCTAAGGAACCCATTTATTTATTATGAGATAACCTTGATTAATATATATTTTTATGTAACAATTTCTTTTCAACCAGGAAATATTATTTCATATAGATTGTTATGAATACCATTTTTTCCATGGGTTACTCATGTTTCAATGAGATTGAGTACAGAACCCATTTCATTTTTATGGGATAATAATGTTTCAATGATATTTTTATTGAACCTATGTATTTTTTATGGGTTTATCATTTTTCAAAGGGATTAATATTAAGCCCATATATTTTACATGGGTTTATCATGTTATAAGTAAATAATGATTATTTTTTTGATTTTAATAAAGAAAGAGTTTTTTATTGATATGGTACATGATCATTATATGAAACAGGTGAGCCCAATACAACTTATCGGACGGTTTGAACCCCGTTATGGCTTATAGGGTAGCCCCATATAGCATATACAAAGGGTTGATCCCCATTATATCTCAAATAAAATGGGTGACCCTCATATACATTATTTTAAGTGTGGTCCCCATTTTTTGTGGGCTGTCCTTTTTGGTTTTTTTCTATTGTAATAATCATTAAACATTGTCTAAAATTGTGTAATTAAATTATAAAATTTAGTAAAAGGTGATTGGGTTTGAAAAATCCATATTTCTTTTAGGGGATTCAGTTATTGTTTAATGTTTATAACCATGGGTAAATCATTCCCAAATATCATTTAATGTTACACGATCCCTTGGTCCAGCCTGGGGGGATCCTGAACACCCTTCGGTCCTTGCGGTGGGTTGGGAGCGGACTAACCGTGCGGTCTTTCCAACTCATTAACTATTGGGGTCTTTTCGTGTCAGCCCATTCTAGTCAGTTAAGATGGTTGATTATTATGGTGGAGAGGCCAACTATGAGTATCATGTATGTTCTTATGGAAAATTATGATGAAATTACACCCCTAATGTATGGAGTCTTTTCGGGCCTCCCCTTGTTAGTGTCTTGATTCTATCATAGAAAAAATGAATGGAGTTTCCACTTATCGTGGGGAGTCTATTTGTGTCTCTTCGTATCAGTAAAATGGTTTTTTCTATTATTTTGGTCTAGAAATAGATAGTCTTGTTCAAAATTGTTTAACCTCTTACTTCATCCTTAAGTAATTGGTTGGATTGTAGTGCACCCAACTGTTTTGTTGAAGTAAGACTACGGTGACCTCTTTTGTCTCATCGTTCATTTCACGTATGTTTTTTGAGTATTGTTCGTATAGTGTTTAAGGTGATTTGTTTTGGGATGTAGTTTTATTACATAATTTTTTTTAATGGTGTTTGTTTGTGTTGGTAAGAGTATTCCTTAAATGATTGATCTATTGGGGGTGTTTTTGACATTTGGGGTTGCTGAAACTAGGCAATGGAGTCCATTTAGGCCATTTAGTTGGGTTTGATTTTGTACTTTTATCCTTTCTTTGGCATTCCAAGGGAAGAAGGTTTTATAGTGGGGAGAATTCTGACATCAATTGATTATTTTAAAAACATTTTTCATTCAATTTCCATTATTTATTTTTTTCGGGGTTAATAATGTATTTTTTGTGGAAGTAGCCGGTTTTCAAAATTGGGGCCAAACTATGAGCCCATTTACAGATTTAAAAATAAATTTTTATTCTTTTATAAGTAGTCCATTTTTCAACATGGTACTATCATTCCAATTCTAAATTAGTATCCCCTGGTAAAGTAAAACCACCATACCATTTTGGAATCCATAGGAATTCATAATAAGGATGGATTTGGGTTTTTTATTAAGGTGTTGGGTCCACAAGAAAGCCCATTTTCTAATTTAATTTCATTTTAATTCATTAATATCCCATTATGGTTTTACTATTTTTATTTATTACAACTCTCCCCCAAGCCCACGTACCTATAGAACGCCCCAGGCTCTCCTCTCCCTCTTTGGTGATCATATTTATAAAGAATTAGGTTGAAAATTTTATATATTTCTAAAGTCATCTAGATTAGATGAGGTAAAATTTTAAATTCCTAAATCCATCATTTTTTTCTTCTTTCCCTTAATTTTAGTTCTCAAATAAGCTACTTGGCCTTATTAGGACCTCAATTTCGTTTTTTGGCTGCATGAAAATTCATCTACTAGTGTATTTGGGGTGTTTTAGTGAAGATTTCACCATTAAGTGGGATTCCTCACATGTTCCTTCAATTTGCATAGGATTTATTAATATTTTCATGTGGTTTTAAATGCCCAGCATCTCGGTTTCATACATTGGGTTTGATTTTGGGTAATTTTTCTAAAATCTATTGTATTAGAGCTTGGTGTCAATTTTCTCTGGTGCGACCGCGGTGCGATTGAAGAATCGCGCAACTATTTAGAGTTTATGGAAGAAATGGTAGGTAGTTCCAAGTGTATTCATTCTATGATGTGTTTCATTTGGTTCATTTATATTTTTATCATCTACATCCTACATTATGATTAGTGTGGGAGCCATTTTTTTTAATATTTATTAAGATTTTAGTTTCAAACTTGCATATTTGTTTGAAAATGGGTGTTTTCATTGTGTATATTTTGTGGTATAATTTGAGGTGATTTTATAACATTTGGGTGTGTTTAATAAATGATTCTAGTGTAGAAAACTCTATTTTGGATTGGTATTGGTGTTTTTTTGGACATGAAAGAGTTCATTAAAATTGGTTTTGTCTAAAAAAATCGTTATACCCCTTGATATTGTTTTATAAAAGTTGTAAATGATTTATTGAGATAAACAATGTGGGAAAGGGATGTATATATACAGTTTTGGTTAGTGTTTTCACTTAAGATGGGTTTATTGAATTGTAATGTGGTGATTTAAGATGTAATTTTTTTAATGTTTTGTAAATTTCTGAAATGTTTTATCAATCTGTATGAACTAAGGGAAACACGTTTGCAGGTTATTTTGGGTGAGTATGATGTGAAAAATGAATTTTGTTTGTGAATTGAGCGTTATATGACATGTGATTGGGCTGTTGTTATGTGTGTGTGACTTGTAAGTGGTATTTTCATATGAAAATTGTATTTTATGGCTTGTGTAACTTTTATGAGAATAAAAAGGAAAACCTAGGTATCTAGGTGGGTGGACATGTACTAGTATGCTAGTGATTCTGTGGGGTTTGTCCCTTGTTTCATGTCAATATTTTTATGTTAACAACACTAACCAAACTATGATGATGATGATGATGATGATGATGATGATGATAGAGAACTACTAGGATATGGGTATTCCATCTACTTGTGACTTTTGTGCTCGAGAATGGATATTTTTATTATTACATTCACTGAGATATGAGGTACCTAGGACCCACAATGAGCTTGTGGCTAGGGGTTACTTTCCAATTTCTTATGATCCTGAGATTCCTTCTGCTTACCATCAACATATGATATGATTTACAGAAAGAATTTAGTTGCATTTGTATTATATTTTCATGTGTTTATTCTTTAATATAGCCCACTTGAAAATTGTTTTTATTTAAATTTGCATCTCTTGGAAATTTATTTTAGAATTTCATGGTTAGAAAAACATGAATGATTTTTTTTTTCTTTTAATGTTTATCATATGGAATATTTTAATTGTTTAATACAACTAGGATTTGACTGAAACCCTACTTACACCTTTGGTTGTATGTAGACTGGCAGATTTTGTCGTAGGTTTGGTTAATGATTTTAGTGCCAATTGTTCAGGTTTTTATCAGTCCTTCTTGGGGTAGTGTCATGGACATGGCTTGGGAGAGGTTCCCCATGCCGTGAGGAGGTTATTGGGCTGTCCATTTTGCTTTGGTTCCTTTTTAATAGTCTTTAAACGTTGTCTTAAATTATGTAATTCAATTTTAGAATTTATTAGAAGATGTTTCGGTTTATAAAATTCAGATTTTTTATTGGATTCACTTGTTGTTTAATGTTTATAAACTCGGGTAAATAGTTCCCAAATTTCATTTTATGATACCTGGGAACTTGTGACATCCCATGGGGATATGGAATGCCCTTCTGGCCACACCACAGGATGAGTCGGGTTCCATTTGTATGGTGACCAGATTCAATTTGGGACATATACACCATGTATAAACATAATATGTTGTATCTAAATTATGATGAATAAATCATTCAAGGTTAATAAACTAATAACAATTTGAATATTGTTTTGATAAAAAGGTCAAGGATTGTGGAAGAATCATCTCATTTGATATTTTATAAAATAGATCCTTTTAATCTCAAAAGTCATAAATATATGACAATAAATATTATTTAGATAAATTTATACTTGATATTCTATATGAAAAAATATGATTAATTGAAACATGATCATGGAAAACAAAGTTAAGAAAGGTTGGAAACTAGTGAACCTAAGAGGTGCCACCGAGTCAACATAGATCCAAGAATACCAATCACATAGAAACATTCTTAATAATCATAATTAAATGTGTTAGTACTATCATAATTGTAAATAACACGACCCCATTAGCCTATAATTGGTGCCATATATTAATAAAATTTTATATATAGAAGACTAAAATCCAAAAGGATCATTAATTTTATTAATTTTGGAAGGAAGAATAAATACTTTAATTTTACATTAAATATTGAAAGGAAAACAAACCTAAATAATCCTTTGAAAACACCCATAAAATCCTTGATTATCCTTAAAAGTAAATCATAATATGAATATTTTCATCCTAGGAAAAAAAATTATAAAAAATGATCTTAAATTCCAAGTAAGGATAGGAAATAAAATAGAATATATCATAAACATAAATAATAAGTCAGTGTCAATAACTAAAAACAATTGTAAATAAAATATAATCATGAGAAAAAAATTGAAGAAATAAAAGATTATCAAATAATTAAATAATAAAAAATATCCATGGATATTATTATTGTAGAATAATAACATGGAATACCAATTACTAGATACATAATTAAGGAATTCATAATGGTAGAAATCATAAACATACCATCAAGGCCTCAGTCAACACTCCGTATATAAAAGGTTGAAAACATGTCTAGTATATATAATGAGACCTACTAATGTATGGAGGGGATATAAAAGAACATAAATATCACATAGTAAGTCCAACTATTTACTCATATGAATAGGGATAATCACATATAAAAAATACTTATGAAACATAAATAATAATGCATTTAATCAGTAACTATTCTGAGTAGTATGGTGAATGGTATCAAGATAGAATATCTAAATTCAAATTGATAATAAAAATTTAAATAAAACAAGGTTGATTTTGAAAATAATATATCAATATCAAAAAATAAAAAAATTCAATATAGGTGTTGAAATAATTTAAAATACACTAATTAAATCGTTAGGAAATTCTTGAGAGGGAAACCCATTATTATTTTCAGAGAAGAGTTATTTATAAAAATACTTTTGAAGTTTTCATAATTATTTGTTTAAAACCTTAAATTAATGTAATTTGTTTTTCATTAAAATATAGTTAATTAATAAAAATAATGGAGTATTAATGTAGATTATTTATGGTAATTTAAAATGTGTAAAAATCGAGAAGTTGACTTCAATATGGTTTTTTTGCTGGGAATAACTGAGAATGAAAACTTGTAAAATATGTATTTCCCAATAAAATAATGTAGAACTGAGCTATATATAAGAGTTTAAAAAATATAAGCATAAAATTTGAATAAATATAAAAATTTAAATAATAGTTGCATTAGGGTAATGACAAGGAAAAAATAACCCGAATGAAAAAACAAAGGTTCATGTATGAGTCTTTTCCTTATTTCTGAATGTGTTAGGCACATAACCATAATGTAAATGACAAAAAAAATAAATCCATAAATTAATTTATTACGAACTATTTCTATTTTTATCATGTTCATTGTATTTTTATTATGTTCATTTATGTCCTTATTGATGATTTATAGAGTTTAATTTCATCAGTTGGTAGAATTCATTTTCATTATTTTCATGATCAGTTTTCTTGTATATAAAACATGGTTTTTTAATTGGGTATAATATTTCATAATATTAATTATATGTTTTTATTTAAAATACAAAATTTCTATTTTTTGTATTTTTTTTCAGATATGACGATGGCACATTAGACAACATGATTGTGATAATCGTTTTAGATTAATTTCATTGGGTTTAGTTCACAATGAACTTGTTTTGTTTCATCATTCATTATTATGTAAATATGCTACTTCCAGAACATAAAAAGTGTCGTAATAAATGTTTTTTACATAATTTTTGAACATTAAAATGTTTTTAATATCCTTGACAATGGTGACCAAAAATGATAACACGTCATTTTTAAAGGTGATGAAACAACACCTCAAGGACAACGTTTCCATTTTTAGAGTAAAAGGGACAGGAGAAGGGGCTTGATGATGTATTTTTTAGTTAGCATAATAAAATTCTAGTATATTTAAGGTTCTAGATTTATCACTTTATTTTTATAAGTGATGTTGAGGGAAGGATAATAAAATAAAATAAATTTAAAATAAAAATGAAATGAAGGAGGATTTTTACCTCTTGATTTGACATCTATGAGAACCTCATTAAGAATATTGGTTTTGTTATTTTGTTGATACAAAAGTAACCTAGACATGGAAGAGGGTCATGTGAGGATTAGTTTTTAGAAAATTGGAAAGTCTAAATTCTTGGATATTTTTAGGAGAGATGATGGAATGGTGTTGTATTTATAGTGGAGCAGAGGAGATTTTTTAGAATATTTTATTAATTAATTTTTTATTTTGGCTCAAGATTATGAGTAGTTTGATAATTATCACAAAATAGATAAAACGATGAAGGAAAAATCAATTTAATGGGAATATATCTTCCATACACCACTTATGAATAATAATTCACATATTGAACATTTATAGTAAATTTACATATGTTACCATTCACAAAAAAATCAAGTGTTTAGAAAAATCAAAAAAAATCCACCCTAACCATTTTTCTATTTTTATAATACAAAAATATACTATAATTTATGAAAATAATTTTCAAAAGATGATAAATTTATTTTTTATTTAAAATCATTATTTTCATGAAAAATAAATATCTTAAAATTGTAAAAGAATTTATTACACTTTGAAAAATTAACTAGGGTATCATAAAATTATATTAAAATAGTACGATAAAAAAATATTAATTTATGAGTAAATTTCATGAAAATAAATTTTATTTTAAATCATTTTATTAATTATAAACCTATAATTAAACATTTATAACTTTCAAAAATCCGAAAACATAATTATTAATATTTAAAATATTCACTTATATAAATTATGATATACATATATCATACCATAATTTATAATATGAGTATATTATATTTATATATTCATTGTTGAGGTTATAATTTTTTTGGATGATTTACTATTCATAATATCATAATACATTCTCTAATGACATATTATTATTTAGATGGAATGGGTTATTTATCATCTATAAATACCTTTTATTTCCTTAATTATTCATTTATAATGTTGGTATTGTGTTCAATATTTGATTTCATGTGATATATATATAACTAGGTAAATATCATTGATATAATTAAAGGTTGTTTCATTCTCACCTCCTATAAAAATGTTCCCCTCCATATTTCAATATTTTCACCCCATAAAAATATTTGGGTAGTTCATCATCCTATGCTTCCCAGGATCCCACATTGCCTCTTCAATTTTATGATTTTTCCAATGTACCTTTATCATTCGAGTTGCCTGACTCCCCAACACATATTATTTATTTTCTATAATCTTGATAGGCTCTTAACAATATGATAAATTAGGTTCTAATTCTATTCCATCGTACGTGAGGCCATGTGATAAGTCTATAATTTACATCTCTATCAAAGACAAGTGAAACACATTGTGTACTTTGTTTATGCTAGAAAACATGACCAAAAGATAAGCCAAAGCTCCAAATCTGTCATTGATTTCAAAATGTCCAATTTATCTGGGGCTTTGTTTTTCCTTATTCCCAAATCATATAACACCCTTCCATTTAAATAAATCCATGAAGACATGGTATCCCACATGAAATTCCATATCCTCCCTTTGATTATCAGCATATCTATTTTTCATAATTTGAGCTAAATCGACATGGGTTTGAATATTATTTACCTTTTATGTTGTTTCTTCCATAATCTATTATCATTCAATCTTCATTTCAGAAACATCATCACAACATTTTGGGGTAGGAAATCTCATTTTATTCAATGATTCCTATGGGTCCATTTGAATAATTCAATAGAAATGATAGTTTTAAGAAAACAATATCTTATGAAAATAATTATCCCATAAACCTTAAAAGTCATGTGAGCATAATATCAACATGTCTTATAATGTTTGGAACAACCTTTTTAACCACCCTTTTAGTTTGAGGGTGATGTGAAGTATTTAATTGAAGCTAAATATCGAAATCATTTTGGAAATTTTCCTGAATTTTGATGTAAATCATAGGTCACGATTAGAAAAAATGTGTGAATTGCTCCATGATGTCTTAAAAATTTATTAATATAGGGTCATGAAATAAACACTACTATACAATCCTCTCTTATAAAATTTAAATGTGAAGATTTGGTATATTCATCAATAAATACCCATATTGCATCATTATTTCTTAGAGATTTTGGTAATCTACTTAAAATATTTGTGGGGATATCATCCCATTTCGATGTAGAAATAGGTAGATGTTGCATGAATCCTCTAGGTTGTTTTCTTACTATATTCACTTGTTGATAAAATAAACTTTTGTATAGATAATCAGCAATACCCTACTTCATGTAATCCCACCAGAAATGTTTCTTCAAATTTCTATACATTATAGTGCAACATGGGTTTATAGAGAACTTTAGAGTATGAGAATCTTCCAATAACTCCATTTAGATTGTGTTTATATGGAAAAAAACCATCCTCCAAAATTTTACTATTTCTTATTCACACATGAAGACTTCCAACTCCCCATCATTCACATCATTAATTTTATTTTGAATATTCTCATCATCATATTGAGAACTTTTATTCCATTAAAAAATTTGTCGTTGGGATACCAGTTGAAAAAGTAATGTTATTTCTCGTTCCATGATAATTACTAAATCCATATTTTCAATATCCATATAAACAAGATCCTTATTAATATTTATTTTATTTAGAACTCCATATCTTTCTTAATCAATTCATTTCCTACATTATTTACCTTACCTGGGTTATAATATATTTAAAAATCCTAATTCTTTATTTGTTCGAGCCACTGCCTTTTCCCCATATTAAGTTATTTCTATGATAATATGTATTTCATGATCTTTTGATATTAATATATCACACATATTTTTCAATAGAGATAGTATCTCTGTATATCTAGATCAATTATTACAGCTGCTACCTCAAGATCCTGAGAAGGATTGTTCTATTCAAGAATTTTAAACTGCCTTGTTGCATAGAAATAATTACATCATTTTTAGAAAGTCACACTGGAGTAATTTCATTGACACGTCACTATAAAAAAATTCACAATTTCTAGATAGTAGAGTATTGATCATATCATTCACTAATCTCCTCTTTATTTTTTCAAATCATTTGTAACATTATATTTTTCATACAAACTAAACACTTTAAGAGTAAACTTGTTTAATGGGTTAGATAATCAGAAAAAATTCAGAATGAAACACTGATAGTAACTGACTAAACAATTGAAACTATGTACCTAGGTTATGTTCATTGGTGTATTCCATCCCAGAATTACCTTTTTCATCAAAGGATCAACTGAGATTTCATCATTAGAGATAATATATGCATGAGAAGAAAATGATTGAATACAAAATTCACACATTGTAAACTACCCATATAATTCATTTCTTCTAAAAGTCTTCAGAACAATCCTTAAGTGATTATCATGGCCTTCATAAATTTTATTGTATACCAAGATATCACCAATGAATACCCTGACAAACTAATCAAGATATTATTATAAACAAATATTTCTTAGATCTATGAAAACGAAGGGTTCATTAGTCTACCCAAATGGCATTACATTAAACACATAATGTTGATACGTGGTTTGAATTGTTGTCTTTGGAATATCTAACATCCACAAACAAAATTGATGATAGACAAATCGAAGGTCTATCTTCGAAAATTATTGAGCTCCATCTTGTTGATCAAGGATATTATCAATGTGAGGTAGGGGATACTTTTTTATTGTATTAGCATCGATTTCTCTATAGTCCTTACACAACCCCATGAATCCATCATTCTTATTAATAAAGAGAATTGGTCTCCCCGTAGATTGACACTAGGGTAAATACATACCTTATCAATCAATTCCATTAGTTTTTTAAGCTCCACTAAATCCATATAGGCCATTATGTAATGAGTCAGTGATATTGCCCATTTCTTGGGGACTAATTAAATAGAAAACTCAACTTCCATATCTAGTGGATGACTAGGTACATACTATGGAAACACATCAATTTATTCTAATATAATAGATAATTTATCATTTCGATGATTCATTTTCTTATATATAGATGATGTTTTCTATTCCTCCCCAATAATTTCATTAGGAAAAGCTATTGGTTGTGGATCCAGACATGACTTAGATGATGTGGTTTATTGTCTAACGATAAGGGATTCTACATATTCCCCACTGATCATAATTTACTTATTATTGGAATTCATTTTCAAATCATATTTTTATGTCCATCCCAAACCAAGGATTATGTTAATGATAATCATAGGGATTTTGATACGTTCAGAAACTAAAGCATGTTTATGTGTAACGAAGGGTATTGGCCGACACAGCATTGTTGCAATGACTATTCACATAAGAATCTTGACTAACAACAATTTTTTTAATAAAAAGTAAAATGTTTAATTCTCAAGGAAAACTACTAAGATATAAAAGAAAAAGATGATCCCGAATCAAATATTGCATTAGATATTATTGAGGACATATTTAAACAACATACCACCATATCATTAGGAATTCCAACCTCAGCTGTTGTGACCGCATAAGCATGTGCCTTCACCCATGGCCTTATTTGGGGAATGTTTCCGAGATTCATTGAAAAATAATTTTCATAATGTCCAATATCATTTCAATTTTAGAATTTTAAATTAGTAGATTCTTTCTTTCACTTTCAATAACTGTCTTGATAGAAGTTTTCACCAATCTTATAACAAATAGTGACACCCCTAATGAATCTACCAAGGTCTTTTTTCCCAAAAATATCACAGGATAGAAAATAAAGCATCTGATTATCTCCATTTACTTATTTGATCATAATGATTTTTCAATAGCCCTCTTCTTCTCTTTATTTACTTTAATTTCATAATACATAGAGAATACTTTCACCCATCTTGATATCTCATGAGGCTATATTTCTATATAATGAGAAGATTTTTCAGACCAATTCACTTTGAAGGAATTATTTTAATCAATCAAATAATCGATAAATCATTATCTATTTATTAATTACATAGTCTAAGAAATGTCTTTATATCCTTATAAACTTGTCTTCATACTTCACAACTTTGTCATTCTTTTTTTTGTTTCAAACTAAATAATTTCCCCTCCACATCTGCTCGCTATTTGCGAGGGATATATTTTTCCATTAAATTGACCTAAAATCTTTCAATTCCTTTTTTTTATTTTCTATTCCTCTTGTGTGTTTTTAATTTACAACCAACAATGATCTGAATCTCCTCAATGACGATAAACTTCAATGATAACCTTGTCACATTCATTATATCCCATAACGTTAAATATATTCTCCAAGAAACTTATGCAATCTCTACTATAAATGTCCTTGTTTTCCCATTATAGGATAGAGTATGTTGTTGAATAAATCATTATAACATTTATACTCTTTGTTTTGGATATGGATTATCTATAGGGCTAATGTTATTATTCATAGCCTCAGTCAATTGTCCCCGTATATTTTTATGTTTGGCAGCACAAGTCACATCTCTAATACCAATATCATTATATTGATTAGTATGGAATTAACTTCAAGGGATAGGTGCATTGTTGTGGTTTACATTCCTTAAAAACAGATCTAATTATAAAACAATGTCATTCATTAGATTATTTCATGAATCATTATTTCCATTCTAAAACAAGAAAAAATACGATTACATAAATTGAAATATAATGCATAGTAAATCTTCTAATAGTAACCATGGTTTCTTTGGGGACATATTTACTTTTAAATCATTCATAATGGTATATAAATAAAATGATAATTATATTAAGAATATCACTATGGAGTGGAAAATTAGCTACATAGTAAGGCCCATTGTCATGTACCATGATACACCAAATCAAGCATTGGACAACAAGTTAGTGTTCTTACCCCAAGGTACATCTGTTCCTGAACCGAGTCCACATATATTATCCAGATGTAAATGTATTTATTGGAATATCACAATAATAGCGACCTTATTAGTTTTATAGGATGCTCTGCTATTCATATCCTCAATGTCTATATTAGGGTTTTATTCTGTAATCTATTTTTTTAAATGTTGTTTTCTGAGTATCTATTAATCTTTATCTAATACAAACCATAAGGACCCCAATAATATAATCTCGGAGTAGGTTCTATAAATTAATACATTGTAATAGATATAATTCAAGAACCAGAGGGGTTGATCAGTTTAGTAGTTCTTAATCCAGAATATATAGGTAAATTTTTCATTTCATCTTTAAAGGAATAACATTCATAGAAAATCCATTGGAAACACATATAAACTCCTATATAATCTCTTCCTCTCATTCATAATATAAATCATTTCATACTGTGGAATAATAAGTCAAAAAAATTGGTGATCTCATATTATTAGTAACGATAATAAATAGAATGGAAGATATCACAAACACAAACAATATGTCATGGTGAATAAATAAAAACAATGGTCAATAAATAATAATCATAATCATAAAATGGAAGAAGTAAATGATGATTAAATAATGTCATAATAAAACATAATCATTGTTATTAGAATAGTCAAATAATCAAATGGACTATCAATTACTAGTTTATAATGATGTAATGCATAATGTCGAAAATCATAAACATATCATCAAGGCCTCTTCCAAGACACTACACATAATGGGTAAAACGCAGTATAGTTTGTCTCATGATACCTACCATGGAATCTATGGGCTACAGAAGTCCCCTCCCATCACTTAATAAGCCTTATGAGTTCCCCTTATGATCAAGGATTATCAAAAACATCATATATATATTAAATTTAAATAAATTTCGCTATAATAAATAATAGTTTTGAGTAGCATGGTGAATGGTATCTAGATTGCACATCTATTGTAAAATTGGTCATAAAATATTTAGTAAAACTTAGTTGATTTTTATAATAAGATATAAATATAAATAAATCATAAAATTCAATATATGGATTCACATAAATTAACTTAATATAATAAAATAGTCAATAAGTTCGTTACAAAAAATACACCATTAAATTTGAAATGAAGGATTCCTTTAGAAAAATAAATTATATTTTTCATAATTTTTGGTATAAAATCATAAATGAAAAAATAAGTGTTTTTAGGAAAAGAGTATGGAATTTGGAATAATAATGAAGTATTAATGATGATTATGAATAGTATATATAAATTGGTATGGAACCAAGAACATCACATTAAATAGGTTTTCTTATTAGGAATAATTGAAAAGGGATCATCATAAAACATGTATTTCCCCTTAATAAAATGATGTAATGATCAGGATATATGAGTCTGTAACTTATATATAGAATATAAGAAAATTTTAATAAAAATAAATAAGCACTATATTGGGGTTAACATATTAAAATAATATCCTGAAGTAAAAAATGATTGTTTGGGTAGAATCTGTTAAGTTATGTTTGAATCTGTTCTCCACTTGACAATAATATAGTAGATAATCAAATTAAATAAATAAATTTATTTATTTAGAAACAATTATATATATATTTGATTAATTATAGTTTTATTAAGTACATTTATGGACTTATTAATGAGTTAATGATTTTAATTTGGTCATTCGAGAGTATTTGTTTTCTTGGTTTTCAGGAATGATTCGCTTGTTCATAATTAATGAAATTTATCTAAAATGCATATAATTATACATAATAGTAATTATAGTGTATTATTGAACATCCAAAAGTGTAATTTTATTTTTATTCTTTTTTCATATATATGAGGATGCCATATTAGATAACATGTTAATGATAACTATTTTAGATTAATTTTAGCGGTTTTAGATAAAAAAATATAGTTTGGTTTTACCATTTATTATTAAGTAAATATGTTACATAATAAAATAATAAATTATTGTAATATATGTTTTAAATTATATTTCAACCATTGAATTTATTTATTGAATATCCATGAAGATGGTGAAGGATAATTAATATTTTTTATCTTTGAAGGTGACAGAACAACACCTCACAAACGACGTTTACATTTTTAGAATAAAATGGAGAGGAAATGGGGTTTGGTGTTGGATTTTTACATTAGCATAATAACATAAGCTGATATATATGATACTAGAATTATAATTCTATTTGGATAATGGGAAATTAGGGAAGTATAATAAAATAAATAAATTGAAAAGGTAAAAGAAAACAAATAAGATTTTTAACACTTGACTTCTCCCATATGGAACCTCCTTCTAGGGATTAGTTTTCTTCTTTTTTTGAGAGTAAAAGATCATGAACATGGGGACGTGCATGGGAAGAGTATTGTTTAAGAAACATGGCAATTATCAAAGCTTGGAAGATGTGAGGATGAGGGGTTGTATTTATTTTAGATGGGAGGGGTGTTTTTTAATATATGATTAATTCGATTATTATTTTGGCTCAAGACTATGATTAGTTTGATAATCATTAAAAAATATTAAAATGAAAAAAGGATAGTTTTGATATTATGGAATTAAATCATCCATACATCATTTATGACTTAATAAATCATGTATTTTACATTTATCATAAATTTCCAAATTTTACTATTCTCTAAAAATTCACGTATTTTAAGATACTCGCAAAATTCAGCATAATAAATCATGGATGTGTAGAATGAAAAAACTAACTCAATTGTATGAAAATATTTCCTAAATATGTGAAATTTAATTTTTAATTAAAATCATCATTTACAAGAAAATGTAGATTTTATAATTATATCTAATTTTATAACACATTCAAAAATTAACAAATGTCTCATAAATTTATTGTAAAATCAGAAGACAACAATAAATTAATTTATGAATAGATTTTATGAATATAAATTTTTTGTAGATAATTTTATAAAATAAAAACTTATAATAAGATATTTATGAATTTCAAAAATACCAACACCTAATTATTAATTTGTAACATATTCACTTACTTATACTATGATATAATTATATCATACCTTAATTTATATGATGCTTAAATGTTATTTACACAATCCATGGTTATGTTACTGCTAATTTTGATAACTTACTATTCATAAATTTTATATTTCTATTCCTAAGGTCATGTAACTATTTTATCGATATAGGTTCCTTAACTTCTAGAAATACCACTTATTTCAATTATTCCTGATTTATAATGTTTTTATTCAATTCTATAATTCATTTTATGTGATATATATATATGTATGTAAATATCATTGATAGAATTCAACTACAGAACAATAAGGATAGGTGACCATGCTGAGATTTTTTTAATTACCATACCATGAATAAAAATATATAGTAAAAGTCTTAGGTGAAGAGGGTTGGATATTTGCTATGCAAGATGATTGGAAACATTTTCATATAAATAAAGGTTGAGATTTTATTGATATTCCATCATTATATACTATTATATAAATTAATTGGGATATCAGAAATAAGATATATGATAATTGTATAATAATTTTAAATAAATAGAAATTAGTGTATGATGGTTTTAACAATAATTAGAGAATATATTAAGAGTAATCATTTTTTCAAATTTCTTCTTTAGAATCCATTAATATTTTTTTATACTATAATTCTCTTATTAATATTATATTATCTTAAATATATGTTAAATATGAGTGCTGAAATTTATATTTAATATAAGTGTATGTTAAAACTACTCTAGGAATTGAAAACACTCATTTAGAAAAATACATTTGAAAACATTATAAGTATCATTATAGTATTAAATATACAACAAGAGATTTTAATAAAACATAAATGTTATGACTTTCATCATATAGAGTTTTTTTATGTTTAGAAGATCCCATATTAATTTAAAAAAATTCATCTTATGATACATTAATTATTCAAATTCAAATTTATAATGTAATTTTGTGTTCAACATTCAAGAAAATGTGTAATGTATTTTCAAAACTAATGAAAAATGATTTTGAAATAAGCTTGATGGTTGTGTTAAAATTTATATATTTTTTTGATTTAAAAAAAACATTGTAATTTTGAAAAATTAATGTAAATACCAACCCTAATTAATATTTTGGGGCATGAAAATAGTAAATTATATGAAACAATTATGACTTCTAATATATAATTAGATTTGGTTAATGCTGGGAAACTAGTGGACATAAAAATAAAAAGAATAATTATTCATAATTTTTATATCTATACCATATTAGATCATAGATAAAATTTTATATTTTTATCATATTCTAATTTTCAATAAAATATAAATGAATATAATTTGACTAATGCCAAAATAATTTAATGATATTTGAAAGGATAAAATTAGTTAGATTAATTTTTTTTCAAAAACATTTAGTTATGATTTAATATAATATTTTGATGATATCATTAAAGGATGGTTTGTAGATAAAAAATATTCCTTGGGAATATTTTACTAATTAGTGAAATCACAGGTTTTAAGGTCTAGTTAGAATAAACAATCTATTTTATTACCAATAATTAAAGATAAATATATATCATTTTGTAGTTATTATGATTACGTGTAGTGGATAAAATAGACAGTAATGGAATTTATATTTATTTTTAATCATTCAACCATTAAATATGATAAAAATAGTACTATAAAAAGAATCCAATAATCTATTCAGGAATAATGATTATTTATTTATTATATTTTTTCTTTAGATATCACCCACAATAGGTCATATTTATTTTGAATTTTTTAATATTGAAAATCAGTTGGTATATGTATTTATAAATCTTATCCAAACTAATATATTTTATTTAATTAAATTTTAATTACTTTTGATTTTATTTATATGAGTTTGTTTTGATCTCATTAAATTCTAAAATTTCTCTAGTTTTCTAGAAGAAATTTTTTTACGATATATGTGTTTAGATAAATTTTTTTATTTTAATTATTTCTTCATTGTAGGTGATTAATGTTATATTTTAAGAGTTTATAAATGTTTTGGATTGCAAACATATCATTTTAAAATATTCTAAAATATCTATTTCTTGATTTCTCTTCTTCTAAATCCTTCGACCCCTAAACCACAATGAATTAATCCTTCTAATGTTATGGGAAATAGTAAGAGACATGATGCTATAAATTTAAAGAGTTCGATGTATAATATTCATAGTGGTATAAAATTTGTAGCACTTCCTGATAATGTAATAGATTTATATTTTTTAAATAGAAAAAAATCATTAGTTGATGAATGTATTGAATTTCCAATATTAGGAATTTTCAACAGATATGAATTTGATGGAATATTTAATATAGAATGAATATTATAATGTAAATAGGATTTACCAATTTGTTTTTTTTTGTTCACAAAAATGGTTACCTAAATCAGTTAAGAAAATGTGATTTTTTTCAATATATTCTATAAAAATAATCAAATCCTTGCATTTCCCTTATCATGGAAGATTTTTTTTCATTTAGGGCTAATTGGTGATGAATTATTTAATTATAATTCATTAATATTCCACTAGTGTGGAACTCAATTATTTAATAAAACAATTATGAAAGACATGGATGATAAGGAATAGTTTTAAACATGTTTATTCAGATTGGGACTAGTCTATTGGCGGATAGTTTGAGAAATAAATTTTCCAATAAATATACCTATTATTTATTTGTCTCAAATAATCGAAGATTAGTTTACCATGATATATGCCCAGGTACGTATATAACTGTAAATAGAGATAAAATAAACTCACATGCAATACATATTAGAAGCTACTAACTATTTATTTTTCATAATAATGATATATATATATATTTATGAGCATTAATGCATTAAATTTTCATCATAGAAAATAATATTGGATGGGTCTCTAGATAACAAAGAGTTATTTAGGGTTGAATATAAAAATAACATTATTGTGAATAAAAAATTAAAGAATGATATTGTATTTTATATTATTGTAGAATGAGTTACTACTCGTGAATATATTGAGGAATATACCAAATCTATTCCATTGAATGATGTTCCCATTAATTCGATGTTTTATATAGAGAAAACTTTAATTATAAATTTTTATCATTCTAATCAAAAAATAATATTTAATTCAGGCTAGAAAATGTTTTTTTGTGAGTTAAATTAATGAAGAAGTGGATGTTGAACATTTTATAGATAGTGAGTTTAAGGTTTTTAATGTTGAAGTATATGTTATAGAGGTTTCATTAATGATATCAGTAGATAATAGATATATAGAGGTTCAATATGATGGAGCTAGAATTTAGAAATATATATTTTTTAAAGAATATTGTCTTGGATAATATAACCATGATGTTTGAGTTTATCATTCTAAGAGACTTGGACAACCATTTTAGGATACCATTTGTGATGATGAAAAAATAAAATTTGATATTCCGTAAGATAATAAAGATGATTTTTATTGTGATTTTAGGGGAATTATTATAATTTTATTGTTGTATATTTAAGGAAAATGAAAATTTTTAATGGAAGATTTATTTTTTCTAATTTTAGACTAAATATTCTGAGAAGGTGGTGAAATGATGGAAAGAAAATTGAATTTCAGAATATTAATTTTATGAAATAGAAGAAATCATTAAATATTTATACGAAAAGATAATTAACATTCAAATTATCTAATAATCAATTTATACTTAAATTTTAGGGGAATATATAGTGGTTATAGGTAAACTATAGACGAATTTTGATATGGT
The DNA here is from genome assembly GCA_963277665.1 of Viscum album. Lineage (NCBI taxonomy): Eukaryota > Viridiplantae > Streptophyta > Magnoliopsida > Santalales > Viscaceae > Viscum > Viscum album. The sequence continues at coordinate 506,753,628 of OY728141.1, read as the reverse complement.
GAAGAAAATTATGACTTCCCAGTTTGATATCATCATGATGATTCCCCATTTTAAATATATTTAGTTATATGGTTTGATTTTTTTAAGAAATTAATTTTCTTATTGAATATATGAAATAATTTATGTCTTACATGAACATAAATAATGATAATATCGAATATATTCAATATTATTAAAATTTTCAGAAGAGAATAAAAGGTTGAAATTAAGGATTCCAATGATGATATCAGTTAAGGTATTTATGGTCTGGAAAACCCATCTTTATCTTTTTATGTATTATTAGAGTGGTTTATTTTTTGAAATGAAAAAAATATGAATACGTTTAAGGGTATAACGAACTTATAAAGGTGTAAGAATATTGGGAAAATCATGTAAAATTACGTTTCATGTTTTTAATGATTTTATGATTGGAATTTTTGAAAATATTCATAATAAATATTATTTCAAATATTAATATATCGATTATAATGAGAAATATGATTATTATAAAGGAAATTATTTTTTTGTTTATTTAGATCAACCCTATATTTATCATAGTACATGTTACTTCGAATTTGTGGGTTACTTTTGAGCCTGATGTTTAGGTGATCAGAACCATTATTAACTAGGTAAATAATATATTTTTGGAATTTTCGTACTTAATTGAAATTTTCACAGTAATGAAATAGTAAATAAGAATAAATTTTCCAAGATATAAGAGAATTTATGTTATTTCATGATGAAATCACTTAAGTATTTTCTAATTTTACATTGGGTTGACCTTTTTCCGGGATTGGACATGTGTGGATGATATTTCATTCAAATTAGTGGAGGCATATGTCTTGGTGATGACCATCCACTATTTTTTTCCATACCACATAAAATATCTCATTATTTTATCCTATCCCACAATATATCGAAGAAGATTTTTCTAAAATTCTTCATAGTTTACAATGGGAAGTATCTACTGATCTAGATAATCAACTATCAAATTTCATATTTCCATTGTCACTGGATGACATATTTGATGACCATAGAGAAATAAAGCTAGATGTTTTAATAAGGTATGTTTTGAGGGATATGGGTAATGACACTATAGATATTAGGGTATCATGTTTTGAATTATAATAATTTATTTCTAAACCTTGTAACATTGAACTTGGACCTTGTTGTTCAAAAATCCTTCCAACCATCCAATATAATAGTTCATCGAAAGAAAACCCAAATCCCAATGATTGATTTTTTTATCCCTTTCATATGAGGTGGATAATGGAAATACGTTCCAATTATTTTCTAACATGGGGTGACTAAATTATGTGTGTTGTAGTTTTATTAAACCAAACTCTATTATTTTACAATATTATAGACCATTGTGTATTTTTATTGACTTGGAACTTTCATAGCTTGAAATAAAAACTGATCATCCAATGGATTGCTATTTTTGATGTTGTTGGGACTATTCTTGATTATATTTTTAATTTTTATATTAATTATTTAATCAAATCCAGTTATGATAATATAATTTCTATATTATTTCATTGGTTTTTTATTTATAATGAAATAATATATTTCTACTAATTAATCACTAAACCAAAGTTAATAACAAAAATCTTGTTAATTTATGAAATGATATTCTATCATATGATTGTTTCATATTTCCACATTGAATGATTTCTATCCACTTAAAAAACCATTCCTTTCATATCAAATAAGGGGATAAAATAATGGTACAAAATAATCCAAATTTTAAATTATTAATATTCTATTTAGTTATTTAATTTTCTATCACAGTTTTGATAAAATTTATATTAAAATTGAATTTGTTTTGTGATCATAAACAATGGAGATTTTTTTGGACCCACATGCGTTTTAAAGATACAAAACATAGTTACTAGCTTATATTCTAAAATCCCATTATTTTTTCACTAATAATTTAGTTTGTAGAGTATAAAATAATTTTACAATGTTTTTGGATTTATACCATTAATTCTTTGTATTATGGTTGATGATTTTTCATTACGTTAATAATAATGTGTTTTTTATGATGTCTTACAAAGTTCTATGAAATCCAGATATTGAATTTATGAAGTCTTATAAAAATTATTGTTTTTTAAAATTTATCTTCATCTAGATGTCATATAATTTCGATGGTTCATAAAATATACACATGGAATTTTTTTTTTGTAATGAAAAATTCTCATAGAAAGAGATATGTTTTATGAAAATATTAAAGAAATATTACACATGGATATAATTATTATGAAATTATTCAAATAATTATTTAAAAATAAATGAATTCATAACAATTTGATGATTTTATGTGAAAATACTGAAATCATATGTAAACTATTTAATTAATAGGGTAATAAATTATTTAATTAAAATTGATAAAGCCTTATTAAATAAATTAATATGATGTTTTAGAAACATTATTGACATCATATGAAAGTTTATATGAATTTTTTTTTATATTTTTATCATTTATAATTTATATTCCTTCCCCCAAATTTTTTTATTTTATCTATGTAGTATATGTTTGTATCAGTAAATACTAAGCTAATCCATGTTTGTAATTATAATTATGTTGATGAATCCATGGATGGAAGGAGAAACACTCTCAAAATAATTAATATTGTATTACCATTTTAGTGAAATGTTTGAGTTTAATATTTTTGTTATCAATTATTTTATATTAAATGAAAAATGAAAATAACTTATGAATTAGAAATTTATTTTAGAAAAACATTAATGTAATAAACAATTCATTATCTACTCATATATTCCCATAATCACATACTCTGTTTTTTGATGATATTTTATTTCGACAAAAAGAAGAATACTACTATTGGTCTGTGTATAAGAATCCTTATATTTTAGTTCTATGAACATGTAAAATAAAAAATATGAATACATTTCATCATATTTATATGGTTCCATAATTTATTATTGTCTACTATTATTTTTATAGTTGTGCACCTTAACTGGGTGTCTTTCCGCATGTATTAATTACAATTTTCAGACATGGTTACTCCATGTAATTAGTGTGTGAATCATTTTATTTATCCCTTAAATTGGAATATAATAGTAAATACTATTAGAACATATTTTCAATATATTCCAACAAATTTCAATTAGTTATAAATTTCCCTTGGAAAATGAACTATTTAGTAAAAAACCCATGCTTAAGTTTATCATTGGTGGAGTAGAATAGGTTAGTCCTTATTTCACCGAACAACTATAAAAATATATTTTATCCTACCCTTTAATTCTTTTTATAACTTTAAATATAGTTTTCTTTTATAAGTTTGGGCATATTTATAAAACTTCTATGATTGGTTATTTTATTTGGGTTGTATTTCAAAAAACACAATCTGAAACACTGAAATACCGGCACTACTATATCCTATGATAAAAGAATAAAAATTACTTATTTGGAATTTATATAGTCAAATTTGACCAATTTATTACAATAAAAAAACTCAAAAAATCAAATTCTATTTCTAGATCAATTAAATAACCAAGTACCTTTTAGGTTTAGTGTTTTAGAGAATTAGGAAAATATCTTAACACACTTTTCATAAAAAAATAGTTTATAACGATCAATATTTTATTACATTATAACAGAATTTTAATATTTTATGTTAATTAATAAAAATATCCCATATAGGACCTCATAAATAAAATATTTGGAAAAAAAAATCGTTTATCATAATGATTCTTAACCTTTTAAAAAATATATGAAATGGACAACTCAGATGCTCAGTAAAGGAAAACATATGATATATAAATCAATGATCATATGAAAGAATAAGATTATCATAATGGAATAATATCATCAAAATAATGCAATCATATTATAACCAATTTGTAAAATAAATCATCAACAATAGTTATGTAATAAAACATTATCATTTCAAAATATACGAATCATAAGAAAAAGGAATCATCAAAAATCAATCATGAACCATATGTTAATGTCATAATTTTTTTGGAACAATAATAATTATAAAAATCATTTAAAATTTCATTGAACACTAATATGAATATGGTTTTATGATTCAACACATATTTTACACAATATATTAAAGACATTGACTTATTTCTTCTAACAGATCACGCACTTTAACATGTTTCCCAAAACAGATAACGAAATTTGATTTTTCACATAAATATAACATGAGATATAATACATTTCCCAGTTAATTTTTTGTTTATGTATTCTATACACATAACATAATTAAAATAATAAATATATGTGCCACATGATCATTAAATATTCATCATATCATAACCCATTAGAAGAAATTGGTTTCATTAACATTTTATCACATTATAACTCATAGAATATAAATGTAATTAAAAAACATAATTACATCACAAACACATTCCATATAGAGAAATATAAATAATCGTATCCTTGTATTTTATCCCAAGTAAATCATAGGTGAAATCAACATTTCTTTTCTTTTATAAATTAAAAAACCATTAGAATATCATTAGAATTATTTTTTAGAAAAATAAAATATTCATTTTTAAGTCACATATTTTAAAAGAAAATATCTCACATATAAATGAAAATATTTTCTTCAAATATCCTTATAAACATGTAATGGTGGTTTTAAAGAAAAAAAATTATTATTTAGTAGAAATTCATTCATGTCATATCAGTTAAGAAAAAAAATTTGAATATTTTTTTAGCAAAAATAAAAAAGATAATATTTTGGAAAATAAAAAAAATCATTATAACCACTTTTTAAAAGTTAAACCATGTGTAAAAACTAATTTTAAAATTAATTATAGAATATTAAATACATTTTTGAAAACATTATTACAAATAATGGTATTGTAAGAAAAAAAAATTTCAATCGAAGAGAGGAATAAAGTAATTTTTCATTAAAAATAATTTATCAGTAATTTTAAGTAATAATTAGAGAAAAAATGGTAATATTAATTTTAAAATTTTATTAATATGTTTTGGATAATAATATAATTGATTTTATTATGCGATATATCATAATATTTCAACAGTCTATGCATAGTCTTAATAAACACCAATAAATGATGTGAATAGAAAAAAATATATTTACCACTTTGTTAAATTTATTAACATTAGTTCCATGAAATAATAAAATCAAATGAAAATTTTAAATATCTTAAATGAGTTTTATTTATTATATAACATTTTAAAGGGGAATAATGTAAACCTCAAAAAATAAGTTATTTGTATAACTTTACTTATGTCCCAATGATGTCAAATTACCATAGAAATCCCTTACCTTAGGTAAGACTTCATTCTTTCACATTGGATCATTCTATATAATAAATATAGATTTATTTTATGTCTAATACAAAAACATAATAATATATATCATATGAATTATGAATTAAAAACATTTTTTTATCACTAATTTTTTATCAATTATTTATTTAAATAAATATTCGGGGTGATAACTATTTTGTTTTTAAGATATGTTTTGGTTTGGTAGTTTTGGTCCTTATAAATTAATCACAGTTCAATCATATCTATAATGTCAATAATGGTACAAATATAATTTATATTCATTATTTAAAAAAAATATTTAGTCATATAGGAATTTTAGATATAGAAATATGAATTTCTCCATATATGGAGATAGTAGGTCTCACGTACACATGGACAATGATTTCATATTTATACAGATGTAACAAAAGAAAGGTAATTAATAAATCACCCATTAATGATTCATGATTCTATCATATATATCATATATATTCATAAAAACAATGATCCTAATTATATAGGTAATATATAAATGAATAAATAATCACATCGCTTTATGAAGGTGGTAGTCCAAAAATATGCACAAGCGACATTATCATTTTCCAATGGTAGATTATGTAACAAGTTAGATATGATATTTTAATTATAGAATATTAATCAATTCATAAATATGATATATTAATTTTAAACTGATCATAGTAACCAATCCTGAAATATTTTGATGGAAAATTAAATTTATCTCGACATAGAGATAGTAATTCGTACATACAGATGTGAGATAATTTCATTACCCATTTGATAGAACGACAGTGGATAAATGTGTATTAATAATCATATTATAATTTATTAATTATTTGGATACCAAAGATAAAATTTAATTATTAATCAATCTTATATAAACGGGCTAAAATTAAAAATAAAAAAATATTTTCTGTTAAGGTGATGCCTTTTCTTTAAGATGACTCCCATAAATATCCACTAAAGGGCTCTGAGGTTTATATTTTGAGAAGTCATGAACCTCTATAAAATGTATAAGGGAGTTTATAAGAAAAACCTTTAGGGTATGGTATATCTATAAATATATGAGTTGTATAAATATTTGAGGAGGAGGTGATATAATTGTCAAAATTCAAATCTTATATTTTCTAGATTTGAATTTAAAATTATATTTTAAAACGCGTTGATTTTTATTTTAAAAAAATGCATTTTTATTTATAAAATTTTTAATGGTAAATTATTTTGTGAAATCAATTTAAAATTTATTTATTTTAAATTAAAATGTACTAATAAAATTTTACCACTAATACGAATTATAATTTGAATCGTCAAATTCCTTAAAAAATCATGTTTTCACTATAATCATATATTTCTCACTATTGATTAAAAAATCGATCATTTCATAAATTTTTCAAAAATATTTTTAAGATAATTTTTACATGATGAATTAAAATAAATAGATCTCATTAAATAGATTTTCTATAACATTTATATATTAACTATAATATTTAATCTTTTGAAGAATAAATCTTATTTTTGAATATAATGAATTTTTTGAAGAATAGAATGACTTTACTAGGAATTTTCTGATTATATTATAATAATATTTAAATATTTTTTAAATTAAGATATACCTTTATATTTATTGGATAAATAATTTTATTATTGTCATACCCTCTAATTTTTCAGGTTTTTTATTAATTTCACATTTAAATAATAATATTTCATTGTTCATTTAGCCTTAGTTTTGAATATTTTTACCATTATAGTATTTATTTTTAAAATATTAGGATATCACACCTCCTTATAAAATTTAATACTCCTAATTTTAAATTTTTCTTGGTGACCATATATTTAGTTTTTTTATAAAACCTTTATTTAATCCCATATCGTAAACAGGTTTAATAAAGCTTCCACATAAAAAGAATGAAATTGAAATATTAAGGTCATATAAAATAACTCATAACTAGGATTACTTTTAGGAAAAAATTATTGGAATGTGGAAACATTAATATGAATGAAATATAAAATTCATAAATACTGATATAGAGTGTTAGAGAACATATTTATTAGGAATGTAAGCATCACAATACTGTAAATCCATGATGGGTTAATGTTCCATTGATGTCTCAGTAAGAAATGTAAATAGATAATAATATTAACATAAAAAACATTTTACAAGATTTGAGTAACTAATTTACTTCCTATTTAAAAATAAAAAGAAGTATAATTACATGACATGTATAGTTTCATCATTTAATGAGTTTCCAACACAATCTTATCTTTTTCTCCAAACGACGACTATTTAAGAAGAATTTTTATATCCAAAATCTCTAAAATTAATATCAGAAGGATATCATAATCTAAAAAAGAAAAAAATATTATACCACTCCTTAAGAATTAAAAAAGCATAAGTTTTATCACGTTGGAAGATGATTCCCAAAAATAATAATATATTATATGTGTAAAATTACATTAATCTCTAAAATTCAATATTAGTAACAAAATTTGAACATTGATCATTCAATAAATGACATTCCATAATGTTATTAAAATTTTATTGACTGTGATTTAAAACCCAAAATCATAAGGATTTCATCACAATGTATTCCAAGATAAATATTGTATTTATCTCTATAAAATCACATGGACTAAAAATATAATATCTATAAAATGATAAAAATTTCCAAAAAAAATTAAATCACTTTAAATATATAATAAAATAATATATTCACCACATAAATAATACAAAATTTATTTCTTGAAATAACAATACACAATATAGTTTTTAACTTAATCATACTGGGTTCCTAAAATAGAAAACGTGCATGGATACAGTATTAAACACATAAAAAAGTAATATCCAATCCTATAATTGTCTATTCTATAAGACAAATGATGTAAAAATTAACCTAATTTTTAATTTTAATATATATGAAGTAAATAAAAAATATTTCATACTAACCAATGATTTGACATTTTCCAATAACAGGTGATGCACCCCTGTCACCCTTTGGTTGTTGGTTCACATCCTGTAGTCTTTCCTAATGTGATGAGTTATCCCAATATATTATTTTCAGTAATTAAAAAACTATATTAATATAATAATTAGTAAATATCCATAATATTGATCAACATTCAAAAAAACATTGATAACTTCAACAATAATGAAAAGTACTAACATCAAAATTTGTCTCATACCTTACATTAAGCTTCCAAAAAATTTAATTACACATTGAATCTCAAAATCAAATTTAATAGAAACACTAGAGGATATAAATAATAATAAAACATATATCCATAATATATAAACACATTAATCCTCAAATAATACATCATATTACCCATAAAGTTTACCCATACATGTCTCAAAATATCACGACCCTCCGTAAATTTCCATAATATAAATTCTAAAAAGTGGTGGCCAAGACTCTGATCTTATGATCGACCAAAAAATTATACCCTTCCAGGTTTACGTAACTACAAAAAACATCCCAAGAAAACATACAAATCTCTAATTTTGTGTAAGTCCTACTATGATACCAATAGTTATATATCATGACCTAATGTATTAGATCCGATACTAAATGAATAAAAATTAAATTTTATGTTTTAATAATGTTAAATGTGATATAATCCATCAAATATAAAATATAAAACATTAAATTGAAATATGGGATCACTTAAATACCCATGTACCATTTATGTTTGGAGTTTTAGAGAATTGGGAAAAATATTAACAACATTTTTTCTTAAAAAACTCATTCTTAAAGATCAATATCATCTACCACTATACCTATAATTTCATATTTCAGGTTAATTCTTCATGCAATAATATAAAATTCATCACATAATTAAAAATTATAATAAAAAATTATATATCAAAAATTTTCATTACATGTGGAAAGGGGACATAAGAAAGTGTGAGTTTTGAAGCTTGGTAAGAATAAGAAAGGATGATAACAATCATTGATCATATGATGAAATTCCATTATAATAATCTTTTAAGATCAGTACCATAAAATAATAATTTCATAACTAATATGAAAAATACCATCAATATTTTTCATGGAAAAAATAGCATTTCCAAATATATGAATCATAATAATGGTAAAGAATCATAACATATTCATAAATTATATATTTATGTGATTATCATGTGTGGCACTATAATAAGTTTATAAAACATTTTATATGAAAATGATAACTAAAATTACCATTGGATCTATAAAAACACATGTTTCCCATTGTATAATTATTATAATTGACTTTTCTTCTATAACAGATCAAGGTCATTGACTTGTTTAACACAACGGATCAAGAACATCAACTTGTTTCCCATTAATATTTTTTGTGATATAATACATTACCCAATGTATTTTAGGATGATATAGGTACATCTAATAACATAATTAAAACCATACATATTTGTTACACAATATCAAAAAAACATAAATCATATCAAAACCGATGAAAATAAATGGGTTTCATAGACATCTAATCATATAATAACAAATGGAATATAAATTGGATTCATAAAAATCCTTCCATCATAGACATAAAACATCCATAGAAAGAAAAATAATGGTATAATTAGATTATATGTCCAATACTTCCAATGAAATGTTTTTTTCAAGATGAGGGAATGGAAAAAAATGTTCCACTCCCTTCCTTCTTCAAGATGATGTATACATAATGACCACTGATTCCCACATTTAATAGATCCCGAAGTGGTGAATATCTCCAATGGTATGGAATCCCACACCAAATGGATACAATTACCCTTTTTAATGAATGAAATATCAGGATATAAAATGGTAAAAATCCCAAAAAACGCCAAACATTTATATAAACCAAACCCAAATCCAAACCATGCAGGATTTAATAATGTACTGTGAAAAAAGTACAACCAAAGCCACATAGAAAGTACCAAATGAAAGAAAATAAGAAGAATAACATCAACTACCCTGAATCCATTGATAGTAAATTCCATCACAATACTTAACATCCCCTTGGAAACCAATTTTTTTAATCACATTGTGTGACTATACAAGTATACCCAGTATGAAAACTAAAGCCACGCGTTCACAAGGGGGGGGGACATAATAATGATTGTGTGAGAGAACATCAAAACATCAATAAAACTAGAAAGGAGTAATAACCATCCTAGCCTCACCAATATATACTCACCAAATAAGTTAAGTAAAATAAAGTATTATTATAAGAACATCGACACTTGGGATCCCCACGCAACATTCCCACTTGTTAGTTGCTAATTCATAGTGGGTAACATATTGATGATACCAATTTTCCAAATGAAGTCCCACTAACAAAAAACTACCTTAACCCTCCTAGGCCTCATACCACACCACACATCCCACCCACATAGATGAGGGCAACAAAACCCACACCCCTCAACCAAAAGCACAAGGGCCTCATCTCGATGAAACCTGTGAAACTAACCTGGCCCACAAACACCTATTCCTCTCAACCCACACCAAAACATGCCAAAATGATCTTTGACTATGGTAAACCTCATGACATTACAGCTTGCACATATATACTCGTGCAGTAAGAACCCAGAAGAGGTTTCCAAAAAGAATGTGAGTAACCATCCATCTAGCCTCCCACTATGATATTGGAAATAACACCATCCCACATGAAATAGGGGTGTTCGTCACATGTTTCTCATTAAGGGTAGGGTGTGTATTGAAATCACAATGAACTAAAAGCTTGTATATATAGGTAAACAAACACTCCGCCCAACCAATGGGTTTCTAAAAAATAATCCATCCAACATAAACTACTATTTTTGATACCCCTATATGCTCATATTCCCACGAATGACAGTCACGTTCATAAGTGGACGTATACCCCCATCCAATTCATTTAGCATATTCTCATTCTTCATTTATCATGTACTTATTTATTAATTCTATCCTTCCCCATGAAACTTATAAGCACAACATCAGAACCCATTTTTAGAATACTAAATATCATTATAAACTGCTAAAGAAAACAAGGAATTTGGGACCAAGGCATGGAAATCCATTTCAACATCCCTTAATAAAAACAACAGAAAAAAACCAACAAGCAGTCCAACTTCACACCCCCTTTTTCCTAGATACCCACTCAACCACATCTAACTGTCATTCTTCAAAACTATTCCTCTCAATCATGCCCTCACAACCAACCCTGTGAGCTATGCTGGACAAAAACACCACACCAGTAACACCTATAAGAATGAAATCATGACACAACCCATTGCAGTATTACTACTTCATAACCACTTCATAGAAGTTGGCTAGCATTAAAATAATTACATCCACTCCATAGTCAATCAATCTCTCAAACTAATATTCCAACACACACCATGTGCCACCCTTACACTAATCCATTATTAAATCACCACCGAACAACAACCCCACTATAAAAATAGGTCATTTACCAAACACAAGGTCATTCCCTCTATCCACCCACATACCCATTACATGGTTACCAAAAAAGACTTCACACAACCCCCAGAATGTATAAAATACAACAAAACACAACACACATCCACCCCATTAATACAATAATATTCATATTTAACAAGAGGGGTTCTTCAATTCCACTTAAAATAACACGGGTGATCAGAGAACTTGTTTGATCCTAGGGAATACATTTATTAAACCATGGTTGTTTGATTAAGAATATTTCATGTTAAAACCATTTATCAAATCATTACATCAAAATACAGAACACCACCAGTACACAAGAAAAGACCACCAACGACCTCGATTTTCCGAAGGCCTTATAACCCTTTAAATTCTAATAAAGCATCACAGATAACAACTAAAAAAACATACATAACATCATCACATCCTTGTTAATACATCATCGACCCATGTCATCTTCCTTTTATCATATCCCTTTCCCCTTAGTTATTACATTTTATGGAAAATTATTAAGGTGTTCTTCACAAAGAAACTTATCAACCCCCACCCCACAGGATACACAAATAAAGAGAGGCAGAAGAATACATATGTGAAAAAACATACAACCAAAACTCCTCTTTACACCAAAATAAGAGACCATACGAGCTGCATGAATCTACAAGAAAACTGTACATGAGGGTGCTCTATCATAGGTAAATAACTTCTATAAAGAGGAATTATTTTGGCCCACCGATATGGAATAAAAACACAATAGGAAGGGAAGATACCAAAATTGAAAATCCAGATCCAATATTTGTTGAGGAATGGTTTTAAAATTCCTTAATGTGGGATCATGGTCAAGATAACGTGGTTTAAATATTTAAATGTCCCTAGAGCATTAGAATATTAATATATATTTAATATCATTTGAAACACCCTTAAAATGACAGAACGCGGATTTAAACTCTGTTTATGTCAAATAAAATGTAATAGGGGAGAAACTGTAAAAAAACATGGGAAATTGAAAATTTTTCAAAGGGCGAGACATCATTTCGTGTTCCACCATTTCGGTGTGCCATCCACATAGTTCAACCATTAAATTTCCACCGTTTTAATGTGTAACTATTTTGGTTCCATCTTTACAGTTACACTATTTTGATGTGCCACTTATTGGGGTTCCACAATTATGGTGCCTCTATTACAGTTCCACCATCAATTGCTAACGTTTTGGTGTGCCACTTTTTTAGTGAAACTTTTTGGTGAAACTGGATTTTTGGAAAACTCCGGAAACAAACCACTATGACACACAACAACACCAAAATCACTGGTTTTGTTCAAAGGAGTGTCCTGAAGAAATCAATTCCATTACCTCAAATACTTACCAAACTAATATCTTCCCCAAAAATCTGAAACCAAACACACAAAAAATTGTTCTGAACAACCTCCCCATAATAGAACTCTTAGGGACAAACAACCTTTTATGGTTTAAAATCTGGAGTGACAACCCTGACATCCAAGAACACCTCATGAAAATCTATCTCTAGAACATATGTACTAACAATCAGGCCCCAAAACTCAGACAAATAGATTAGGCAATCCCTTCATCTATGTCAAGATACTATCCACTCTGGGTGGCACTGACTCGCATGTATGGGTTTAATCGCATCTTCATTAATGTGTCTTGATTTATTACTAGGTCCTCCTATCATTAATTATTATTACATTTAAAAAAAACTAAGAACAATGGAACAAAACATCGGATAATGAACAAGGATAAGAATTAGAACATTGAGTGATGCAAAAAAGTATCTCACAAAAACAAAACATAGAATAACTCTTCGTACTGGGCACACATCAGTTCCTTTCATTCCCATATACTCAACCCGAGGAAACCATGCATCCATAACACACAACCCAATGGAATTGCCCATCCACAAAGAACCTTCTCCTCATGATTCTCAATTCATTCTTTTCACTCCATGAACATAGTATCACCATCGTTATATATCTCACCCAATAAATGATGTGGGAGTCATTATATAGATAAAGATGGAGCTGGGAGACATTGAAGGCATCATGGGTCTTCTCCAACTACAGTGGAAATTACAGCTAATATTCCACCTCGCCTACTCATCCCATCACCTCGAAAGGTTCAATGAACATGGGATAAAGCTCGCTTCCCCTGCCAAAACTCATGTTCCCATGTAAAGGGGAAACCATAAAGAATGCATGGTCGCCACACATGAACTCTAAAGGCCTACACCTATGATTTTCATAAGAATTATATAAGAAATTGTCAACCTTTATTATCTCATTAACAAGCTAACACTTTTCCATTATTCTCTACACCACATCTAGACTAAGAATGGTTGATTCTCAAACCTATATCCTGCATAAAGGGGAATTAAAAAACCTCCGGTATAGAGCATTGAATGGAATCACACCAATTGTAGAGTGATAGTTATTATTGTATGAAGACTCTTACAAGGTACGATGTTTCACCCAATAACCACTAAAGTCTAGTACAAATTCCCATAACACATCCTCCAACGTCTGGACGATCCACTCTATCTATTTAGAAAACGATGGGTGGAATGTATTATTGAGGTTTAACTGAGGGTTGAAGGCATAAAAATATCACTAATAGACTTCCGGTGAAAAAAATGAATTCCAATCCTAGAAAATGGATCTTGGAACTCAATAAAGATGCACCACCTCATCCATATACCTCAGTGTTAAGGAATCCACATCGATCGACTCTAGATCGCTAAGAAGTCAACAAATTTCATCATCTGATCCACAACTACCAGAAGAACATCACATCCTCACTGAGTCCAAGGTAATCTTGTGATGTAATCCATTGATATTTCATCCCAATTCTACTAAAGGATGTCTATGGGAAGAAATAGATAGACTAGAACACATTTCACAACTATCACCTACTAACACAGTAGGCACCTTGCCAAAATCTCCGCCACAGTCTACTGCACACAGAACCCACAAAAGTATTCTATCAAGCCTTGGTATATATTAGAAACTCCATGATGCACCACCAGGTGTGAGATATGGATGTCAAACAGAACTCCCTATGCATTTACACTTTGACAAACAACATTCCAGGGAACAAAATTGGATTATAACTATCCTCTGGCCATCCCTCCATTGCATCACCATCGACACCTTGATCAGACATCACTTCTGTCTCTGAGTCTCCCCAATATGAATCATCCACCTACTGCACCAAGGAAGACTAATCTGTCATCTGAAAAAGATTTCATCTACTACTGTGTACCCCTATGTCAAGGTGCAAATCATCCAACTCATCCATTACCTTCCATGAATCTATAGATCCTCAAACTACTTTCTTATACAACTTCATGCATGTAGCATCGACCACCACATTCCCCTTTATTAAAGTGTAAGAGATCTCAATGTAGTATTCGTGGAGAAACACAAGCCACCATCACTGCCGAATGTTCAGGTCTCACTAAGATAAGATATACATCGTTCACTTGTAATATGTGAAGACCACAATGTGCTCTATGATAAGGTAATTTCTCCCCATACTCCAATAAAATATTATGTCTATAAAGTCTATATCATGGGTGGCATAGTTATGTTCATGTGGACGTAATTTCCTATACCCATTAGAGATCACTCCTTACTATTTCACCATAAAAATCACTAGCCTAGTTCTGAAGAATCATAGAACATTTAAAAAATCACCCTTTCCACTAAGAACCTAAGCACTACCGCACTAACTTGTTTCCCCTTCAGGTAACTGAAAGATTCGTGAAATTCCTCACTTCACACAAAGTCCTAGTCATTTCATGTAAAATGTGTCAATAGAGGTTCAACTCAAGAGATGTCTGGTATGAAGCTCTAGCAATATCCCACTAGTCTTAGGAAGATGCAAAACCCTACCACATTATTTGGTGTTTCCCAATAATCAACTGCATCATCCTTGGATGCGTCCACTGATATCCATTGATGAGACACAACATGTCCATGGTTGTAAACATATTGTGTCATGCAATTTCTCTTGGAGAACTTCCCAAAGTGATGGAGATTCCGGAGTACCTCCAAGACTATTCTGATGTGATCTGTGTGATCCACCTATGACGTTGAGTATATCAGAATATCATTTATGAACATGATAACAAAACTGGTCGATGAAATTTTGGAAGACATATTTCATGAGCCCCATGAACATGACTGGAGCATTTGTGACACCGAACGGAATGACCATGAACTCAAAAATCTTCTACCTACAACTAAAAGTAGAATATGGGATGACAACCTCCTTCAACCATATCTAGTGATATCCAGACCACAGATCAATCTTAGAGAACTAATGTTATCCCCTTATCTAGTTGAAAAGATTGTATATCCCTAGAAGGGGGTTACGGTTCTTGACTGTTACATGATTTAGTTATCGGTATTATATGAATAGTCATAGACCACCATCTATCCTCTTTGAAAACAATATATGAGCATAGAATAGAAACACACTCCACCAGATAAATACGTTCTTCATTTGGTCGTCAACCTCAATCCAAACCCCCCACAACTCAAAAGGTGCCATCTGATAGGGAGCCATTGAAATTAGATGGGAACTGGAACACATTTCTATTAAAAACTCAACATCACATTGGGGGGTAGAGTCACAAAATATTTAGATAAAGTATATAGGAAATCCATTAAAAATCCTAAAACCTCCGTAATCACAACACCTGTCGACCCCTTTAATAGCTGGCTGACAGAAAAAGGTGAGGCTCTATATATTAGATCCCATCATGACTACAATGCTCACTAAAGGATGCAACACAATTTCAATCCATATCAAAAAACATTACTCTCTTTTAGAATAAGTAAATAATTACTTTCATAGAAAATAACCAACTAATTTCAGGGATGACATCTTATGGCTGCATATGTAGAAGAAGAAGATCCATATTTGACAGATGCAGGCCCATCATCAGTCTATATCTTCAAAAAATATCAGACGGACATTTTGGAGTTCTCAACACTAGAAGAGAAGATAGTACCTATACATATAGTCGAAATGTGTAGTCTACAGCAGGTTCATTAATGGTGTTCAAAGATGTTGATTCAATCAAATCACGTGCAAGGGTACAAAATAGACAGATCGTACCTCAGAAAACGTCCTGCCTCACTGGAACTGCATCCTCTATAGCGTACAACTGACCACACACATCACATCTACCCATATTATATCAATTGGATCCCTAAACACACTCTAGTAATGTTCCATAAGTAACACCATGATTTCGGCCTCCTTCATCATTGTCTACCCTTAGTGGAGTAGGAGCCCGCTACCCTTGTTGTTGGAAGGGTCTAACTGAAAACTATTGCTTCTGAGGTGGGTAATGAACCTTCCCACCCCACCATACTATGCAATAACTATAACTGGCTCTGATTTTGTTTAGAGCCTCCATAAAAAATTAACCTCGATCTCAGGCCCAAGGGGAACGCGTGAGGACAATGAGATAGAAATTGGAATTGTTGCGGCTTTTTTTACACTTGCAAAAACCTGGAAGGCCCGGATGCTAGAGAATTTCTGCTAACTAACATCCCCTTCGATGAACACAGATGTAACCCCTCTCATGGTACACCTAATTGTGAAATCATCATATCTAATACTTCATCCTGGATTTGAACTTCTATGTATGTCAGTTGGGTAATTGGAGTTTCATCATACTGATGATACGATCAATAAAACTCCTCCAAGAGTCTCTCTATTTACTCTTCATTTAGAAATAGATCCAGGGAGAAGCATAGGTGATCCTTAAACATGATCACTATTTCCCTCATCGGCATACTACCCTGGTAGATGTAGAGTAGCTCCTAACTCATCTCAACCATCATCGTCGAGGAATGAAAGTCTTCACGGAACCCCTTCTAAATTTCATCCCATGAAACATCAGTCTCCTTCCTCTCACCAATGTAATGTGACCCCCACTGACACGCCACTCCTTGAATCGGTATCATTGGTAGAGGAACCCATTACTCCCTTATGAAACAGATCAAGGTAATGGTGATTGTCAGATCCTTACTCTAACCCTCCGTCTCTATGTTTGAAATTCAATCTTCGTACTTCCTCAGGGTCAGCCGCTAGAAAACTCAATTGTTCTTCTACTACAAGTCAACATCCTCCTCTCGATTGACCCTTAGCCGATCAACCATGTCATCCTACTGGGCCTCGACTAATCATACCACATGTTGGTGATTTCCGAGGGCCATAGCTAAAAAGGTTATTCAACGTACTCCTATGCTCGTATAGTATGAAATTCTCTTTTAAGATTAATTATTTAACTCTTTATTTAAATTAAAGTCCCAAAATAAAAAAGAAAAAAAAATAACACAAGTAATTATACCGTATGTACCTTTTCTTGGGTCTGTACCATCTAATATTTGTAGCCTCACTTGTTAATTCAGTAGGTCTAGTGTCCTTGTTTCAATAAATGGGGGAACCCAAAATCTCATGTCGTAGACAGTATTCCCTAGCTCATCTCACACACCAAGATTGCATAACATTGTTTCCTTACAATCCGATGCTATCCACACTATGCATAACTCCTAGCACCATCATATCTCCCATCCAACACCACTAAAACTATTCTATCATGGCCAACATTCTTCATGATGAGGGAAGGGACAAAAAAGTGTCACACCCTTCTTTATTTATGATGAAGGATAGATAATGACCCTCGTGTCCTGCCTTCAAAAGGCCAGGGAGTAGAAAATAGCACCAAGGGTATAGAATCTCAGAATAAATGGATGGGATTATCTATTTTAATTAAAAACATTATCGAGAGATAAGATGGTTAAAATATAAAACAATGCAAACATTTATATAATGGAAACCAAAATCCAACCAATTAATGAGTTAAATGTGAACTGTGAAAAAGTACAACCGAAGCACCAAATAAAGTAACAAAATGAAGAAACTATGTTGAAGAATTGAAACTATCCCGACTCCTAAGCTAGTAAAGTCCATAATTGTTCTAAATGTCCTCATAAAGACCATAAAATAGTTTTACAATCATTGGGTGAGTATACAAGAATACCCATAAGGAACGTTAAATCCACATGTACACAAGTGGGAAAAAATACTAATGCCATTGTTGGAGAACAAAAAAACCTAAATGAAACTACCAATGAGTACTAATAATCCATGCCTCACTAAGGCACACTCACTAAACAATTAAGTTCATATATATTAGTAGTATAAGAATATCAACATTTGGGTAACCCGCACAACATTATTGTTGGTTATGTCCTCTTTCCTAATGGATAAAATCTTGATGCTACCACACTTCCAAAATTTAGTCCTACTGACATTTCCTATCCATACTCTTGGGCCTTAAACCAAAAAACACATCCCACCACTGACATCCGCGCCACGAAAACCATGCCTCCCTCTCAAAAACACATGGGCCTCATTTCAAAGACACCTCAGAAATATTGATTGACCACAAAAACCTAGCCCTCTAACCCACACCACTACCTTATTGAATGATATTAGACTATGGTAAACCTAAATCCATTATATCCATCCTGGATATGCTCGAGCAGTAAGAACTAGGAAGAAGGTGCAAGGAATTACGACATTAATCAGCCATCCATCCTCCCACTAAGATGTTGGGAAAGTCATCCTCCCCCATGAAATGGGTGTGTTCGGCACTTGGTTCTCAACAAGGGTGGGGTGCGTATAGAAATCCTAAGGAACTAAATGATTATACATATAGTTAAACAAATACTCATCCCAAACTATGGTTTTAAAAACTAGAAACCATCCCACCAAAACCACCATTTCTGCTACCCCTTCCTGCCCTTATCACTATGAATGATGGTAACTTCTATAAGTGGAAGTATACCCCTATCCAATCCATTTATCCAATTTCCATTCTACAATTTCCAATGATTTATTTATTTTTTCCATTCATACTTGAGAAATTAACAAGAAAAACATATTCAACCTTTTTTAAGAAGGCCAAAGGCAAATAAAAACTACCAAGGAAAGAAAATAAGTATAATCCAATGTAAAGAAATACATTTTTACACACATTCATAAAACAATAGAGAACGACCTACCTTATGCCCCACAACACAACCACTTTTTCATAGATTCCCATTCAATCATAACCAGCTGTAATTTTCAATGTTATCCTTGTCAATCATGCCATCAAAACCAAACCCACTAGCCTTGCTACACAAAAACACCACAACTGTCACATGTTTAAATAATAAATAATGACACAACCATGTCCTACATCCCCGCTGCCCAACCACTGCCCACATGTAGTCCAACAACACAATATGTCCATCAATTCCACAATCAATAAAAATCTCAAACTGAGATTCCAACAAACACCATGTACCACTCATTACTGAACGACCTCACCAAAACACCACCAAATAGTAGCACCACTATACACATAGAACATCCACCAAACAAAAGGGCATTCCCTCTATCCACAATCGTACTTGTAACAAGGATACCAACAGAAACATTACACATCCCCCTGGAAGTATAAAACCCAACCAACAACAAGACACATCTACTCCATTAAACCGTGAATATTTGGAATAGGAAGAGGGATTCCTTAATTCCACATAAAATATCAGGGATGGCCACAGAACATGTTTGATTATGGGGAATCCATTTAGTTATCCATGTAAACATGATTATTGAGATTTCTTTTTACAACCATTTGTCAATGTATCACAACAAAATATAGAACAACACTTGTTCACTAGAAAAGACAACAATTGACCATGATTTTAAAAAGGCCTTACAACCCATTCATTTAGAAACAAGGTTCCTAGTTACAATTAAAACAACATACATAACATCATCACTTCCATGTCATTACATCATTGACCCCTATTATATTTTGATCATCATATCCCATTACCATAATTCATTACATATTAATTAAATTTACTCATATGTTCTACATGATGAAACATTATTAATACATCCCTGCATGATACATAACTAAAGAGAGTTAGAAAAATACATACATAAAAAAATAGGCGACCAAGACCCCTCTTTACGCCAAAATAGGGTATTGCATGAGCAGCTGAAAATTCCATGAAAATTGATCTGGATGGGGCCATAACACAGGAACATAACTCATAAATAGGGGACGACTTTAGATGCACTAAAAGGGAATGGAAACACATTTGGATGAGAAAACTCTGGCTTTGAAGAGAGAGATCCTATATTAATGGAGGAAGGGTTTAAATAGAAATTAATGTGGGATCGGAGAGTAGATCACACTACTGGAATATCATAATGTCCTTAAAGTATTAGAATATTAAAATATACTTAATATCCCCTGAACACCCTTAAAAATTCCCAAATAAGACTTTAAACTCGATTTATGTCAAATAAAATGTGAGAGGGGTAAAACTAGAAAAAACATGGGAAACGTGTTTTTTTGAAATGGGAGAGACACTGTTTAGTGTGACAAATTTTCGGTGTGCCTCCATCATGGAGGAAACATCACGATGAAACTATTTCAGCTTTACATCTCTATGGTTCTACTGTTTCAGTGTGCCACTATTACAGTGCCACCATTTCAGTGAAACTGTTTGGTGGATGTGAATTTTGGGAGAACTCCCAAAACAAACCACTACAAACCCCATAAACACCACAAGCTCTGGATTTTCACAAAGGAATGTCCTGGGAATATATGAGTCATTATAGTAATGTATAGGTTAAATATAAGGTTTTTGTTTTTGATGAATTGAAATACCATTAAAAGAAAATTAAAAATATTTTTGAGGAAAATACACTTTTTATTTTGATATCACGTATTAAAAAAATTAAACATGTAAATGAAATAATTTTCCTTGAAATAAACCATATTGAAATTTAATTTAATATTAAAATAAAACATTAGTAATAAGGTTAAGAAAATTTAATTCATTCCATATATTTTAAAAATTCATTCATTCTACAGTTTTATCAGAAATGCCCAAAAGTACATCATATGGAAAATTAAAAAACAATCCACTAAGACCATTTTATATAAATTCAACAATTGGATAAAATTAAAAAAAATAATTGGATAATATAAAATAATTTTTTTAAAATATTTTCAAAAATTTTGATTTTGGAACAAAATTGATTTTCAATTGATTTTAGAACGGAAGTACATTTTCCTAAAAAATAATTTACAATTTTAATTAAAAAAAATATAAAATAATGGAACTTTTAATTTTAAAACTATACGAATAACCATAGAATATGATATTAATCATTTTTTAGATATATAATAGAATATTTATCCAATGGAAGAATAGTCTTAAATAATCCTGATAAATTATGAGATTATAATATAAAATCATCACCACATTGGTAACATTTTTATGGTTAGACCCATGAAATAATTACATCAAATGAAACATTTAAATATCATTAAATAAATAATATTATTTATAAAAACTTTTAAAATTATAATTATATACACCTCTTAAAATTTTATAGGAGCATAAAATTACTTCTATCCGAAAGCAGAAAAATTGAGATAGGAAACTCACACATTATGTATGACTTCCTTCACACACATTGGAACCTAAGATATAATAAATATAGTATTATTATTAATATAACTCAAACCATTATAATATATATCTTAAAATATTGTATGAACTTATATAGTTTTCCACTTTCTTATCATTTATTTATTTAATCATTTTTTATGGTGATATCTACTTCATTTTTCACATATTTTTGGTCCTATTACTATTATAATGCTTCCATCATATCAATAATTTAAATATTGATATAAATATCCAATAAATGCATTATATATACATATTCTTTGATAGTTATAAATTTTATAAAATGGAAAATGGATTGCATTGTTTCTGGAGATAGTAGGTCATACATATACATGAGCATTGTTTCAATTGTTAAATGAATATAAATAATGAATGGTAAATAATTATTCACCATTTATATAATGATTATTACATCAAATATATAAAATATTAATCTAATATGTCCTCCTTACAAATAATTAATTCATAAATGAAATTTTAATCACATTAATTTGTGGTGGAGGTTGTCCACACTTATGCATGATCAACACTATCATTTTACAATGATTATGAATGTATGGTGGTAGATATTTTATTTTCAATTACAATGGAATAATTATGTCATAAATATCATATATAAAGTTGAAAACCAACATAGTCAATATCCACGAATTATGGTGTTGTAAAATGAATATTATCGCTATGTGGAGATGATATATCATACATACACATGAGTGATACATTAACTTCTCATTTGATGGAATGAAGGTTGAAAAAGGTTGTTTCATAATCATAGTATAATTTATGAATATAAAGGATTCATATTTTTTATTTAATTTATAATAGAAAGGAATTAGGGGAGGTAATATAAGAATAAAGATGAAACTGATCGGTTATGGAAATTACTTCTTCATTGAGGTAACTCCATTAGATCTGCTCTAATGGAATCTAGGGATGAATTTTTTAAAAGAAATTATCTAATTTAATTTGTATAATGATGTTTATAATATAATTTTTTATGTATTGGTCAATATTAATTTGTCCAAGTAGTGTAAATATGTACGATAGGTGGTTCTCTTTAATAATTGTGGTGGGGGAACTTTTGAAATTTCTCAAAATATTAAAATAAAATAAGAACATTATGGATCAACAATATTTGAACAGGACAATAAATTCACATGGTATGTCATTTTAAACAATATATTATAACAATTTTGATGATATAAATTTAATGACTCTAAAATAATATCATAAATAATTATTTTCATATAATTTCATTATTTTCAATTTTGAAATTATTCATTTCATTGACATTAATAACATCAAGAAAATAATTTGAATTTGAAAAAAATAATATCATAAAAATGAATATTTTTCAAATAGGTAATTAGTTTATCACGTAAATTATCTCAAACTATAGTTTTAACACATCAATATTTTAAAAATAAATTTAAATTCATGAAATATTTGTTTAAGTAGATAGTTATAGCTGGCCTTTAGACATGATTTTTCCACTTATTTTATTTGAATTTCAAAAAATGGTCATCTACAATTGTGATCAAAAAGTTATTTTGAGTCAGATGGAACCAACAAGATTTTTTTAAAATAGTAACATAACCTTATGAATATTGTTATAAATAGTAATATAAACCTAAAAAAAATTAAATTGTATTATTATTTTACTTTAATAATGCTTTAAGATAATGACATATAGTTTAATATTTAAAGGTGATATAAAATAAGTTATTGTTTTAAAATTAATGATTCCTTAATAAATTATAATTATTTTAAAATTTTAAATAAATTATATTTAGAAAGTTATTTTTTATAAAATAGAGCTCATTTTGTCATTCTTCACGTCAAAAAATGGTTACGGTGAATTTTTTGGATATTTATAAAATTCATGAATTTTTGGTGAATGCTGACATTTTATAATTTAAAAATTCTACTAAATTCTTAATTTATGGAGTCATGGATGATTTTTTTATGACGTAAGCACAACTATATCGAAGCCCCGTACAGTTTGTACTATTTCTAGTCTTGGAATCATAACTAGTGTATTACTTGTGAAAAAATAATAAAATAATGATTAAAATTAGGGATAACTCCTCCTCTCCTCTACTATATATACCACATATTTCCTCAAACTTCCTCCCACACCTCTCAAGCCTTCAGACTTGACTAATTTCTAAAAAATACTATTCTGGAGACCCTTACCAACTTCCATGTCCTTATTTTCTCACCAAATGGCCAAAACCGAGATCCTTAAGAAGGATCCCAATGTGAATAGATCAAGAGGTAAACATCCTCTTTTGTTTCCATTCTTTTCATTTCATTTTTTCTATTATACATATTTCCCCACCTACACATATCCAAGAGGAAAGAATGATTCCATATGTTACATATTCAGGATTTAATCATCTTTATGGAAGATTCATAATTATAATTCTTCTCATCTCCCACTTATTCTAAAAAAAACCTCCATGATCTTTCAATTAGCCGACATCGTGGATGATGTATCATCAATTTCCATTAATTCATTCATGGATGGTCATGAAACCTTTATTATAGTTGATCTTGATTATAATTTTTGTATTTTATCTTATATAATGTTTTGGAATCATTTTTGAATCATGTTATTAATTTATAAAACAAAATGACTTCATTATAATCAATAAATCGCCAAAATAACCTAAAGAAATATCAAAAATATTTTTAAAAATGAAAAATACTCATGTAATAATTAAAAATTAAAAATTGTATAATTTATTGTTTTGGAAATTTCTTAAATAAAAATCGATTCCATTTTTAGAGTTTCACATCAAAT
Source organism: Viscum album (assembly GCA_963277665.1). NCBI lineage: Eukaryota > Viridiplantae > Streptophyta > Magnoliopsida > Santalales > Viscaceae > Viscum > Viscum album. The sequence continues at coordinate 506,728,571 of OY728141.1, read as the reverse complement.
GGACATGAATATCCATCATGAACAGATCATGGAAACAATGTGAAGAACGCATATGAAAACAATGAAATTGACCGAATATTATTAATAAATGGGTAGAATGTTGTTATAAGATGATAATTAATGGTGTTATAAAAATGAATTTTTTTCATTTAAATATTAATAACACTATTTTAAATATTATACATGAGGTTTAAATATTTTATAGGGAAGGAAACCCCAAGGTAAGGGATCCTATCTTTCCCAATTTTATTCAAGAATCTAATATATATTATTCCCATTTATTATTAATTCATAACGATGGGGTATATTTTCAAACATGCCCCATACATCCCTCCCTATGTATTAATGAGGAGATACCCTCTATCTCTTATGAATCCCTCTAATGAACACCCAATACCATGAAAAATTTTTATATGTGAATTCTAAACCCAATTTCAATTATTTTGGATAACCTTCAACATCATGGGGTTTTATCTTGTGAAATTTAATTTGATTATATTATGTTGTAATATGATTAATTACATTATATATAAATATTACCTTCTTCTAATCAATTATATCACCAATGTTATGGTATTTATAAAGGACTCTCATATTAGAAGCCTTTTAAATTTATCCATAATGAAATCCAAAGAGATTGTTATTTTTTATATGACATGAGAGTACTCATATGATTTCATGATGTTTTATTACCATAGTGTATCCATTATATATTTTTGGAATAATATTATTTCATTATATATTGTTTAGAATTTATGTTCTAAGATTGACTTTTTTGAATAAATAGTATTTTTAAATGTGAATGTGTTTTTCAAAAGGGTGTACATGAGTTATGATGTATTATATTCATGATGGGTTCTTTATGAATTATTTATGTTGGGTTGAACACATTATTACTCATTATATGATGGGTGAGCCCCATTATATCTCATTATATGGTGGTTTGAGCCCATTATAACTGAAGATATGATGGGTGAGTCCCATTATAGCTCTCTAATGCATTTGGTACTCTAGAGATGTAAGTTGAATGAATGGTTACTCCATTTGTAAGGGTGATTGTAAGAGTGAAATGGTAAATAGGTCCTAAGAAAACTACATGATGTTCCTATGCATTTGATATTGTATGTTATATGTTTTATAGTTTTTTATGTTAAAACATGACAACTTATTTAATTCTTTATATATCCCATATAGAATTTTGTACCCATCCTTGGATTTTAAAATGTTTTAAAATCTTATAATGATGGGTAGGATAAATAAAGGAATAATGATTAATGTAATGATGTTTTTTTAACACCATGTTCTATGTTTTATATTTTGGAAGAAATGGATATTTTTTTGCGGTATCCTTATTATATGAATGTGTTATGTTATGTACGTAACATTAACTAATTATCTAAAACTATAACCATGAAAAAATACAAAATGTGTAATAATGTATGTTCCTGAAAAAAAAATTGGATTTTGTAATGTATTGTGGCTGGGTCCTTATAGATGGTATCAGTGGATGGTTTAGACAACTTTAGGGGTTATGATAATATTATAAGAACAAAGTAGATGATTTTTACACTATGGTAATTTGAAATGTTATCCAATTTATGGATAAACATGTTGCTCCATCTATTTAATGTCTATTTAGAATGATTTTTCACAGAAGAAATATGGAAGCTAAAGTAGGATGGCACCATGAGGAAAATGTTTATCTGAATCTGTAGCCTAGAATGGTGGGAATCAGAACCAATAAATTTTTGACAATAATGGATCAGTTAACTAAATAAATAAATGGTTGTGGTATCCATGTTAGAGAGTAACATGATCTTCCATGACGAAACATGTCATTTTGTTTAGCATTTTATGAGGCAACATCCTCTAACATTCATTGGAACCACATATCCATTGATATTTGAAGGGTGGATCTATGCTCTAGAAAAGATATTTGATGTCATGGGATGTTCCGAATATGAAAAAGTAATAATAGCCATTTATCTTTTGGAAGGTGAATCGGGTCAATTGTGGTCTCTACTAAAGAATACGATAGAAGGAGATGATATTGACAGTTTTGAATGGGATGGTTTCAAGATTATATTTCTAGAAAAATATTTTCTGAAAACTATTTGTCTTAGAATGGGTAAACAATTCTTATAACTCAAGTAGAAATATGATGATTATGCGGACGTCTATCAAGACAATTTTACAACACTGTCCTGGTACATATCAGATTTCACTCAATATTTTGATAGTAAAATTAATAGATTTTAATCCAGTTTGAAACCATTTTTGTGAATATATTAGGCTTGATTATTGTTAAATGCAATTAGAAACTTGTTTTTTGTACTGAAAAAGTGGAGATGGTGTTTTCTGACATGAATGTGCCTCATAATGACAAGATTAAGATGTGGTCGGGTTGGTTGGACTTGTGGAGGAATTATTCAAAGAGATATGCAGGTAACAAAATCAATTTCTCTTCATGTGAAAAGCGTGGTAAAAATAATCATGGGGAATGTATTTTAAATTCATGTATGTTCAACCAATTATGAATTTTTAGGTACATGTATCATGAATGCTAGGAATGTGATTTGAAAAATAACGAGAAGTCAATGGTGAGATGCTTTACCTATAAAGAATAGGTTCATTATGCTAATGTTAGTCAAAATCTAGTCACTCGGGCAGGAAATCTGCAAGATTGAAGAATATGGGTGGGGAAAAATACTTCTCAACTAATTCAATAGATGTTGAGCTATCAAATGAAGTGGTATTAGGTACATTATTTTTTACACAGATTTTTCTAATTTCTTTTTTTATACAGGGTCTAAAAATTACTTTTTATGGACTTTTTATTTGAAAATCGAGAGTTACACCTTATGAAATAAATCAAGAACTGAAGGTAAAATCCCATAAATGAAATATTATAAAATAATGAAATTATAAAAATATAACTATCCTTTTATGTAGAATTAGATTATGAGAAAACCATGTTATTTTACCTCTAGTGGAGTTGATGTTATTCTCGGTATGGACTGGAATTCTTTTTATTATGATATGATAGATTGTAGGTAAAAATATTTTTTTTCATAATAATTATAATTATGTGTACATGAATTAACCCATACCATTGAAAACATATTAGGAAGATAAGAAACTAATAAAATATATAAATGAATGTTATCTTGATCATATTTTTTAAAATTATGGAACTATGTGGATAGATAATGTACCAGTGGTAAATTAATACGTGGATGTTTTTCCTGATTATTTTATAGGAGTTATTCCGGAGTGAGAGGATTATTTTCCAATTGAATTAGATCCTGATGATAAGCCAGTTTATATTCTCTTTTATCAAATGGATCAAATGAAAATTTAGGAATAAAAAAATCTGTTTCATGAAATATTAGATAAAGGATTCACCTGACATAGCACTTCACCATGGGGAGCATCTATTTTTTTTGTTATGAATAATGATGTTTCAATGAGAATTTTAATTTATTATGGAGCATTGAATAACATCATTATTTAAAAAGTATCATTTTACTCATATCGATGATTTGTTTGATCATCTATAAAGAGCACTATATTTTTTGAAGGTTGACCTGAGATCGCATTAGCATCTGTATAATATAAAGGATGAAGACATCCAGAAGACTGTGTTCTGTGCTAAATATGGTCATTCTGAATTTGTAGTTTTGATTTTGTGGTTATCTAATGCTCCTGTTTTGTTCATGAATCTTATGAATATAATATATCATGAGTTCTTGGATAAGTTTGTGATTGTGTTTATTGATGAAACTCTGGTACATTTTAGAAGCCATGGAGATCATGAAAAACATCTAAGGGTTGCTTTGAAACCCTTAAAAGAAAATAAATTTTAGGGGAATGTAAGAATTTATTATTTTCGGTTGGAAGATATTTCTTTTCATATGAAAATTGTAATCAAGGATGGAATAACAAATGATCCTACCATAAAATGTGGATGATGAATGGCCAAGACCTTCAAATGATAACTAGATTCGTACTTTTCTTGGATTTGAAGGTAATTACTGACAGATTCTAAAAAATACTACATAGTTATTTAAACCACTAACAAATTTTACAAGAAAAGGGGTTAAGTTTCATTGGACAAAAGAATGTGGTATTTTTTTTTCAGGAACTGAAGATGATATTGGTGAATACTCCGGTTTTGGCCTTCCCATCCCAAAATGGGGAGTTGTAATCTACAATGATGCTTCATTGAAGGGAAATTTTTGGGTTTTTATGAAGAATGATCTGGTAATTTCTTATGATTCAAGACAACTAAAATATCATGAGATAAATAATCACACACATTATTTAGAATTAGTAGCTCTTAATTTTCTTGGAAAATATGGAGGCACCATTTATATGGATCCAAATATAAATTATATACAGACTACAATTTATTGAATTATACATTCACTCAAAAGGAATTAATCATGAGGAAGATAAGATGGATTTAACTGGTAAAGGATTATGATTGCACAATGAATTACCATCTAGGAAAATAAAACAATGTTGCAGATGCCTTGATTCAAAAAAAACCAAGAAACATTAACCACAATATGATTGAAATGTGATACTTTCATACCTGATTAGATAAACATTGGCTTGGATATTAGTGGTGCAAGAAATATCCCTATTTTGTTTCAGGTTTTTGTGCAGTCATCTTTGTTGTACAAAATTAAGCAAGCACAAAAGGCATAAGGGGAGGTACCGAAAAATGTAGATTTGGTTAAAATGGGTATGTTTTCAAAATATAACCATGATAAATATTGTGTATTTTGATTTGGAAAAGGTTGTGTGTGCCTTGTGATTCCCTGTTGAAGAAAGAATCATTGTCTGAAGCCCATTGATCTCCATTTTCAGTTCACCTAGGTTGTATTACGATGTACAGAGACTGTTATGAGTTCGACTGGTGGGATGGACTAAAAAATGATATTGTTGATTTTACCATGAAATTTTTGACAAGACCACAAGTTAAATATGGGTGGTAGATGTCAAAGTAAATGCTTCATACATTTAAAATTCCATAGTGGAAATGGTAGAACATATATATGGACTTTATTGTGTGATTAAGAAAGACATCTCAAGGTATATTTAAAATATGGGTAATTGTTGACCGACTAACTAAATTATCACATTTCCTTCCTATACAAGTCAATCTTCCATTATATCATCTTTTAAAACTCTACCTCAATGATATTGTTAGGTAACATGTATTTCCTCATTCCATTATATCTGATTGGGATCTCGGGTTCACTTGTAATTTTTGGAAGGCCCACTAGAAGTCATTGGGCATAGAATTAAATTTTAGTAATACTTTTCATAGTCAATATGAAGGGTACTAAGAATGAATGATTCATAAATTGAAGGGTATACTTTGAGAAAGGTTAATGGACTACTAAGGAAGTTGGGATCAACATCAATCATTAATTGATTTTTCATATAATAACAATTTCCATTCTAGTATACAAATGGCACCTTTTGAGGAATTGTATGAAAAGTGATGTCTAAATCCATATTTTTTGGATGAAGTTAGGGAATGGAAGTTGATTGGACTATCATAAGTAGATGAAGTGGTTGAGAATGTTATGATGATCCAAAAAAACATGAGGAAAACTCAGAGTAGACAAAATTGTTATTTAGTTAATAGGAGGAGTTAATTTTCTTCCTGTGCAAGTGATTATGTTTTTCATAGAATATCACCATGGGAAAGTTGTATGCATTTTGGTCAGAAAGGAAAGCAGTGTCAAAGGTTCATTAAACATTATGAAATCCCAGAGAAAGTTAGACCAATTTCCTATCAAGTATAATTTTTCAGTTTTTATGATAGGTACACAATGCTTTTCATGTTTTGATGTCGAGAAAGTATGTTCCAGATTCATCTCATGTCTTGGTTCTAGAAGTAATTCATCTAAAAGAGAACCATTATAATAAAGAGAATTCTATTCAAACTTTTTATCATAGATAGAAAGTAATGAGAAATAAGGTAGTCCACTAGGTAATGGTTTTGTGGAGAAACCACATGGTAGAAGAAGTTGTTTGGGAATCTCAAAATGATATGAAGGAAATATACCCTCACATGTTAAATAAAATTGTGAGGAAAAAAATTCCAGAAGGTTGGGATAATGTATCACACAAAATTTTTAGAAATAAATTGAAATTAATGAAATATTGTCTAATGTAAATAGTTATAATAATCCATTAAAAAAAACTTTTCAACTTCTATTATTAGAATTCCAAAAAATGGTTATCTATAGTTATGATTAGTATGTTACCTGGAGATTGATAGAACCAACTTGATTTTTGGTGATTTTTATCATATCCTTATGGAAAATAATATGAATAGTTATATGACACCAATGAATAATAAGTTGTATTATTATTTAATTTTATTAAGGATTTAATATAGTATCATCTTGTTTAATTTCTCAATGAGATTTAAAATGAGTTATAGTTTAAAAATAGTTAATTTTTTAATATAGTTTGATTTTATTGAAAAATTAAATTAATAATATATAAAAAATTATATTCAAAATTGGACTTCATTTTTAAATTCTAGATGTCATGAAATGGAAAGGGATACGTTTTTGGGTTTTTCTGATATTCATGAAATTTTCATGAATAGTGAAATACCATAATTTGAAAATTATGCGAAATACTCTATTTATAGAGTCATGGAGGATGTTTTGATGATGTAAGAACTCTTACCTACAAATCACAATCAATTATTATTATTTTTGGTCTTATAATCGTAAATATTTTTTGTGTTGTGGGAAAATAATAAAATAAGGATTAAAATATTGAAAAACTGATCCTCTCCTCCACTATAAATTCCACCTATTTCCCCATCTTCTTCACACACCTATGAAGCCTTGATTATCACCTATTTTATGACTTATAATCATCTCAATAACCTTCTGTACGTCCATGACCTGCTGGTCTCCCCAAAAATCCAAAACCAAGGGCCTTAAGAAAGTTCTAAAGGAGAAGAGATCAAGAGGTAAAAACCCCTCTTTTGTTTTTTTTTCATTTCTTTTCATATTTTATTCTATTAATATTATTTCCCAACCACACCATATCCATGAGGAATGAAGGATCTAGTATCATAAATATTTTTTATTTCATCATGTTTATCTATGATTCACCATTATAATTCTTCTCCTCTCCCACATATTCTCAAAATTAAAACATCGTACATGATGTGTCAATTTGACGACATCATGGATTATGTGTCGTCAATATCGATTAAAATATTTATGGATGGTCATAAAACCATTATTATGATTGAACCGGATTATAATTTATGTATTATATCTTATATAATGTTCTGGAATTATTTTTAACTCGTGTTATTAATTTATAAAACCAAATGAGATCATTATGATCCAAGAATCCCAAAAATGACCTAAACAAATACCAATAATTGTATAACATAATAATAATAGTCATGTTAGAATTGAAATTGATAAATGGTATAACATTTTGATTTGGAATTATTTAATAATCCATTCCATTCCCATTCATGAGTTTCAATTCCTATTGACTAGAATATCCATCATGAACCGATCAGGGAAACCATGTGAAGAACTCACTAGAAAACAATGGAATTAACAAAATATTATTAATGAATGGGAAGAATTGTGTTATAATATGATCCTAAAAGTTTTTATAAAAATGATTATGTTTCTCTAAAATATTAATGGAACTATTTTAACCTTCATTCTGGAGGTTTAATCAAGTTTGAAGAATGTCTATCCCGAGGTAAGGGATCCTCTCTTTGTCAATTTTATTCAAGAATCCACTCTATGTTCTTGTCTTTTAATTTAAATTTCTAAGGATGTGGTATATTTTATCACATCTCCCATACATCCCTTAAAATGTATTAATGATGAGAGACCCATTTATAATTCATTAATCCTTCCCATGTACACCAGATCCCATTACAAAATTTTGTATGTGAATTCTAAACCCGATTTATATTCTTTGTGATAAACATAAACTTCAAGGGTTTTTATCATGTGAAATATAATTTGATTATATTATTCTTTATTGTTTTTATTTACATTATATCTACATATTAACTTCATTTAATCAATTCAATCATTAATGTTATTGTCTTTGATAAGGACAATCATTTTAATATCCTTTTAAATGTATCCGTTATGAAATCCAACGAGATTGTTCTTTTTTTATGAAATGGGTGTACTCATATAATTCAACATTGTTAATTACCTGAGAATATACATTATTATTATTTAATAATAATAATTCATTATATTTTGTGCAGTGTTTGGGTTCTTGTGATTTTTACAAAATAAATGTTATTTTTAAATGTGAATGTGTTTTGCTCAAGGGTGTAAATGAGTTATGATGTGTTTTATTCTTGACATGTTCATTGGGCGTTATTAATGTTATTTTGTGCCCATTATTGCTCATGATATTATGGTTGATCTTCATTATAACTCAATATATGTGGGGATGAGCTCATTATAGCTTAAGATATGACGGGTGAGCCCCATTATAGCTCTCCAATGCATTGGGAACTCTGGAGATGGAAGTTAAAAAAATTATTATTCAATGCGTAAGGGTGATTGTAATAATTATGTTGTAAATATTTCCCATGACAACTACATAATGATTCTATGCATTTTAAATTTTGTGGTAGGGGTTTGATTGGATTTTATATTAACACTAGAATAAAGATTTATTTCTTTTTATGTCCCTTACTGAGTTTTGTACTCATCCATAGATTTGGAAATGTTATCGAAGGTTATAATGTTGGGTAATATGAATATAGGACCCATGATGAATGTTATAATGTTTTGATAAGAAATTAAATTTTATTTATTAATTTTCTTATATTTTGATAAAATATGGATACCATTTTGTGGTATCCTCCTTGTATGAATGTGGTATGTAATGTACGTAAGATATCCTAGTTCACTTTAACTCTAAACTATAAAAGAACATTTATGTGTAATAATGTATGTTCTTGAAAAAAACTCATGATTATGTAATGTATTAAGGATGGGTCCTTATATTAATATTTTTATTATATCAAATTTCATTTATTTTATTTATCCAGTAATTGGTTAATTTGTGCATCAGGGTTGTGACCACATTTACAGTAAGTATTTATTTTCTGAAAATTAATATAAAATTACCTTTATAAAGATAAATATTATATATATCTAAAATAAAATTTATCCAAATTCATTTCCTCTGGTTTAACATATATTAAAAATATTATAGTTATTAAAAACAAAATTGTGACATGTTAGACTTTTCTTGAAATAAAATACAATAAATGTAACAATATTATCCAAATGGGAATAAAACATCATATAAATGAATATTATATGATTCTAGAGGATATTTAATCTTCCATTAATATTAAATCATATTTTATGTTTATTTTCTATTCTGTTTCATTTTATTAGTAACTTTAATAACTCGGTTTTCACATTACATTTGTAAAAATAATCCTACGATTATTATTCTTGTTGATAAAAAATAAAATGGAAATGTTTAATATATTTGGATTTCATCATAAAAATTATGTATTTTATTTTAATAAATACAAAACAACATGGTAGAATAATTTAATTTAATATTAAACCTGAAAAATTAAATGAAAAATACCTTCTCAAAAAAATCAACCTTTTAAATTTGAAATGTTTTTATTAAAAAATTATCTATAAAACTGATTTCACAAAAAAAAAAGAATTATTTTAAATCATAATTAACTAATAATGTTTAATTACAAATCTAAAATATTATTTAACACTTCTCGTACTATAAAAGAAATATAATGTTTTCAATAAAATAATTTTTTTATGTATTAATTGAAATGTAAATATTTTCCAAAATTTATGAAAAATAAAATTAAGTTAATATTACATGATATAATTCAAAAAATAAATTCGAAAAAATACATTATCATGAATTTGTAGAAATTAATTATTTTATTTTATCATAAAAAGGAAGAAAAATCACTTATGAATAAAACATATTTCTTGAAGAATAAAATAACATTACTAAGAAGTGTTTCATTATTTTTTTAGAACATTTAAATATACTTTTATTGTGTTATAAATTTATCTTTAATTCATAAATCATTTAATATTATTCATATGTTCCAATTTAATTGATTTGTAATAATTTTCTCCTTAAGATAATAATATTTCATATTAAGTATAACCTCGGGGTTTTGTATCTGGAATGATATATATATTATTTTTAAAATCACAGGATATTACAAATCCCCTCATGTGAGTTGGTGTGAAACACCTAAATAAAATCACATTATTTATTTTAAATTATTAATTTTATTTTCCATTCTTGGATTAAAAGTCTTGAAGGTATAAATGATGCAATGTTATGGTAATTTTTCTTGGAATGAATTCATTTTTACTCATAATTAGACTTTAGATTTAATTTTGTTAAATTATTTTATAAAATAATTTATTAAAAAACTATTTATTATTCTTGAAATAATCATAAGGTGAATTAAGATAAGGCATTATTTGATTTGGATTCCTAGAATCACTGATGATATTTTTCATTTTTTATATTTGGAATGACCATTCTAAATACTATTAATTAGAATCAATATTTTTATTTATTTATATTAATTTATATAAATAATTAATAATTTAATCCTCTCAATGGTTTATATTATTAGAATGTGGGATTTTTAAAATCAATATGGATATTGGAATATTGAGTCTACAAAATTGTGAGAGTATTATTTCATCCCAAATATAGTGTTAAATTGAGAAATAATGATCATAATTATGTTTTTAATGGTGAGTTTTTGTTTTGGTTGTGGTTTAGTATTGATTTGACATAGGTGGAATGTTAGTTTCACTAGATTTCATAAAATAAAATAAAATAAATAAAATATGTAAAAATAATATATCCCTATATATTAATATTTTAATGTTTTTTCATAACAATAGTATATATTATATTTTCACTCAATGAAGATGATAATTGAAGAATGATTCCATGTATGATTAATATTGTTTTTATGGATCATTGGGAGTTGATAATAAAAATGAACAGTTCATTGATCCTAACCACAATACAATTTTTTCGAGAAAATTTATCTATTTTTCCAAAAATTAATTTTTTTTATCTATATTACATCACAGAAACATAAAATATTTTTCAATGATAAAAGTCTATGCGAATATGAATTTTAAATCCGGACTTGAGTTTCATTGATTTTGGGATCATCATTCCTCCAATTTTCATGTTTTCCATCATTTATGATTTAAATATTCACAATATTGAATAATAATGAAAAATGATACATAATAAAAATCAAAAAGATCATATAGATGAGATAAAAAGAACAATGTATGGATTGTTTCAATTAGGAATATAATTCATTTAAAATTTAGGATTATTGATTACTAAAAAATGGTAATTATTCTCTTTTAAACACATGATAATTTGGTTTTTTTATAAAATTTAATGTTTTTTATAATTATTATATTTTCTTACACCAATTTTTTATAATTTACATGATTAATCAAATTTTAGATTGTCTATCAAAATGAATGATTTCATTAAGAAAAAATGGATATATATGGAATTTCTTGGCATAAGTTGTGGTATGTGTTACCAAAGATGGGGAAGCCATATTTGTAAATATGGTAACGACGCAGACACTAATATCCTAGATCTAGTGGTTACATTATCACATTTTTCCTAAATAGAAGATATAAAATCCCAAATGACAGAATAGTTTAGTAGTATTGGTAAACAAGATACAAACATCAGTCCCATATTATATTTGAAAACATGAAATAAAATGTAGTTGTTTCTTCAGGATCATCATTATTACCTCAAGAAATTCACTTTATATCAATAATCAAACATTTAATAACATCATGTGGAATGGAGACATAAGAATGGGGAGTGATCAGATGTCAGGTTGTGATAAACATACAAAAGAATCTAATAAGACATGAAGAATATGTAAACATAAATGATTATAATATAATTCCAAATTAATAATACAATAAAATAGAATCTTATTCATGTATGTCCAAAAAAAATAACATGAACAGATTTACCTTATTTCATAATGATGGGGAGCATACTTCAAGATATCTAAAACATACTATTGATACGTTATGCCAACACTTCTGAAAATAATGTCAAGGTCTTATAGCAAGGCTTATATATAAATTTGTACGAACTTGGGAAAGACAAAAACCAATTTGTCTAATGGGACCCAATAATAAATATAGTACTTATAGAAAGTCATACCCATCACATAATAAGAATAATTCATTCATTATACGAATCAAAAATAATACTTAATCAATATTCCTTAAAAATCAATAACTCTATGTATCAGAAGAACCAACATAAAAAATATGAATCATTTACCCATCAATAATAGTCATAAACTATAAATATATATATGGTTTATTTAATCATTATAGTATATCAATAATGTATTATTTAAAAATGGATGTTTACATATATAAGAATACATTAAAATGACCCTTGTAAAATTGTTTGAGGAAAATACAAATTCCATAATTGAAATCTCATATTTAAAGACTAAAATATTTGCAAAATATTAAGAAAAAAAATTGTTTCAATGTGACCTTGTATCATTATAATAAAATCTTCAAATCAATGATCATTCATGATGGTGAGAAATTATGTTCATTTTTTATATGAGAAATGAAAACATTCCACTATCTTCTTTGTAAAAAGTAAAAAAGTACCTTATTCGTAAAAATGGTATAAGATTACATTTATATAGTTCTATAATAAGTAAAAAATGGATAAAATTTAATTTTCAGAAATAATTTTATAATGATTAACAATTAATTAACACATTATTAGGAAACAAGGATGTGGATGAAATAGAATTTTTCGACTGAAGAGAGAAATACAGTAGATTTTCATTAAAAACATATTTTTAGTATCCTGAGAAAATATGTTGCTTAAAAGGAATGTGAAAAATGTATTTTCATGAAATAAAAATATTATAAATATATATATTATATTTAATATATAAATATAAAATAATACATCCATGGAAGACTTTAACATAAACAATCTTGAATAATGATGAGATTGTAAAATAAACTCTCTCCTTTTAGGTCATCTTCCTCAATATAAAACAAAACCTATTTTATAATAAATACATATTATTATATATATATATTATAACAATTATAATAACAATTATACCATATATTATTTAATTATAATATTTTTATCACCTTTTTATTAATTATTCTTTGTTAAAATCACTTATTGGGGTAATAACCTCTTTGTTTTACATGTATTGTTTAGTTCGGAAGTTTTGTTCCATGTAATTTAATCATTATAGTAGAATATATAAACATTTTATAATGATATTAAAACCAAATATATTCATTATATACAAATTTATAGTCATCCATTAATGTTATATATAGAAAAAATGAATTACACCATTCTTGGGGATGGTCTGTCGTATATATGCATGGACATTGTTTTCCTATTATTCGATGACAGAAAATATAAAGGTGAATAATAATAAAAAATTAATGAATTATTATTATATGATATATATAATTTATATTTTTCAAATATATCATTATTAAAATCCATGTAAAATTGAAATAAAAAAAAATGATCTATCTTCGTCATGGTGTAGACCACACGTACACAGAAAAGACAATATTATTTTCCAACAGATTGGATTGTAAAAAACTTATATGTGATATTATTTTTACATAATTATTATTATATAATAATTATAATTTATAATAATTAAAAAACCAATAACATCCTTCCAATAAATATAGTGGTGGAAAATTATTGGTAACACCATGTGGATACAGTAATGATTACAAACACATAAATGATAATTTAAATTCCCATGTGATAGGAAGGATGCTGGACAATGTTGATTTAATAATAAATATAATATTTATATATATTTATGTAAACTTGTTCTAATATTATTATAAATACTACTAATTTATATGAGTTAAATAAGAATTAAAAAAATAAAATGATAGGTTAAGGTGATTCCCCCTTCTTTGAAAAAAATATTTCAACTATTCCATGAAGGATCACATGGTTGGTCTTCCTAGAAATACCAGAATCTATATAATGTGTAATAATAATGTTCAAAAGGTATTTGTTTAAGTTATGGTCAATCTATATGGCTGAAATTTTTATAATGAAACGAGAGAGAAGATTCCCTTTTATAATAGAGGGGTGGGGTACTTTAAATTTTTTGAAAATATTAAAATATAATAAATCTCTAATACAATCCAAATACCTCTAGAAGTAAGAAAATCTATTATTGGTTTTAAATCCTATTGATCAAATTTTATTGATAGGATTACATTTATTTTTATTCCATATCTCTTGTTTCTACACCATAATTATCCATAATTTACATTAACAGAGGTAACGTCTTTTACACACATAATAGTTTATAATTTAACATATAATGTAAAAAATTTCATATAAATGGAAAATTGGTGATTGTTTCGACTATATATTGTCTTCCTTTTCCAATTTCTATAATATTATAATTTCTGAAAAGCTAAATAACATTTTAATTTGATAAAATATCATTAATGTCAATTTTTACACAACTCATATAATATGATATATAAGACATATAGAAAATGTTGTAATTATAATATAATACATTAAAAGATCTATAATATGTCATATTATCAAATAAATTTCTAGGAATAGTATAATTAAATGAAATTATATTAGTTTTAATACTTTTATTACATTATATAAATTTTCATATTATTTGAAGAAATAATTTTCAAGAATTTCATAAGAATATAAGGATGTCATATAATTAATACTAACAAGAAATATATTCTCATCATCATTATTAATTCTTTTAATCTCAAAATAGATATTTATATTCATTCATAACTTACTTTTTCCATATATGAAAACATAAGATATATTTAAAACTTAAAGAGTGACATTTTATACCATTCCTTGATTTAATTATTATCTTGGTCAATTTAATGGAATATTGTCCATAAAACAAATAAAAGTTGAGCAAAATGTGATAATTTTATAAATACCTTTTTCCAATTACAATTTTTATGTAATATTATTACCTTATGACATGGTTTTAAACTAGGTTAACCAAATTTACACTTTGTGGAGGTGATAAATTTTATCATAGTTACTCTTCTAATTGACCAAAAATAAAACATTCCAGTTTAACAAAATGTTACCTCATATTTAAAAATATCAACTAGATTTTTAAATATTCAATTACAATAATTGGAAGAAATAGATTTTAAAATAAAATAAAAAATGTCCAGAAAAAAAACAAAAAAATTTATTGTTGTGTTAGAAAATGATTTTTTTGAAATTGATTCCAATGAACATCATTGTATTACTAATAATGTTTAAAAAAATTTATATTCAAATTATTTTAAAACATATGTAACATATCATATAATTGAAAAAAATTATAGTCATCAATAAAAAACCATTATTTCATAACTATTTACAATAAAAGAAATATATTAATGAAGATGTGAAATTTTAACTCTATAATAATTAATATATTATGATTTAAAAAGTCATAAAGTTATTATTAAAATCAATTTAAATATGTTCCATAAACGAATTATAATATTTCTTCTACCAAAGTAAAAAAAATCAATTTTAAAGAGAAGTCATTTTTAAAACATTAAATAACTTTTCTGAAAAATGGGGACTTATTTCCTAAAAAAATATAGTTGAATTTATATTGAGTATGTAAGTTATATATATATATCAAAAAAAATTAATACTTCCCATACCCTCCATCTCAATGGTTAGAGGACCACTTTTATTTTAAATAATAATATTTTAATAGCATATCATGGTTTTCTAAAAATCAATTTTTTGTATCATATATGATTTCAAACATAGTATTACTTTTAAATCATGGGATATTAAATCATGTTCCCCTAAATTAAATTTATACCACAAATTTTTTTCTCCTTCATCATGTTTTTAAACTTTATAGGAAAACAAATATCACACATAGGCATAGGAATTCATCATTTAAAAAAAGAATAGTGATAAACTTATAGTTTTCCCAAAATATCATATATTTGATACCCAAAATAGGTAGAGACTTCTTGGAAAGGTAAATGATATACACGTAAGATAATAGAGCATCCATGGATGAATATATTTTGATTAAGAATATGAATAGGATAAATTAATAATCATTAATACCCTAAATCATAAAGGAGTGACGAGACGATAAATTATTTAATAATGTAGGTAAATAGATAACTAATTTATCTCATGATATTTTTTCCTTGGGATGAGGGATTGTTTCACTATAATGTTAAATTACACTAGAAAACATAATTACATTAATTCATTCAATTTTATAATAATAATTTCATCTTTTGGTTGAAATTGAATCAATTTCAACTTATTCTCTTACTTGAATAAATGAATATTCAATAGCATATTTTTATCCTGAAAAAATTAAAATTTACTTTTATTGAATCAAAATACACATTAAAAAAATTAATACTCATCCCCATATATCTATATATTCTAAAAATTAAAAATGGGAATCAAAATTCATCCAATATTTTATTTATCATTGAAACCTAACCAATATCACATGATATTCAATGCAATACATTCCATAGATTTTTTTACCTTAAGGACCGTACAAAATTAATCTACCAAAATTAAAAAAAAAAATTAAGGATATGGTAACTAAATCAAAATAACATTAATCCCCAAAATAAAATAATGTATCTCTTATTTATCTCATATGAAATATTTTAATACATTGATAACATATTCTCCGAAAATAAGATAATAAACCGAATTATAATAAAACATCACGAAAAACATACATTCATAAAAAAATTAACTCTTTCTTCATCCCATAAATATAAGCCAATATTATTCAATATATTCAAAAAATCTAACATTTCTTAACTCAATCAATTCTATCATAAACCACATTTTTATCAAATCACTAACCATTTAAAAGATCTCATATACTATCCCATTTACTTATTCAATGTTAGTATTCTGTTTATAACAAATTTAAAAATTTAAATTAATATCAAGAATTTATTAACTATTATATTTTTTTATTCATTTATTCACCAAAAATATATCATTACCACTAAACCACTTCTCCTGATTATTGGTACTATTCAATATAAGCTTTCAAATAGTTAAAAAAATTCTACGATAGTAAAAACCTAATAAGTTTCATTATTTGTACAACTAAAATATAATTGAAAAAATAATATTTAAATTTTATTAATTAATGATATACATGATAAATATTAAAAGTAAACTCCAATAATAGTAAGAAAATAAGCATGACCCTAATCCATTTGCTTCTACATTAGAATATTCCATTATCACATAGAGTGCCCAATTGAATAGTTCCCCACAACCATACAATTGAAGGACAAGACATTAATGATTTTTGTCATACAGTTTCATTCACATGCTTCATGGACTTCTTATTCACAATGGAATCAAACACTTATTCCCATCATAAACATACCAGGGAATTTTTATTCACAATTATAACATGTGGGAAAATCATTCATTCTCTTCATATCCGTATCTGTTATTCAATTATTTCTTCTTCTTCACTCTCATTCCATAAATTTCAAAAGACATGGATAACTATTTATTTAACTTTATATGAAATTACATTTTATCATCATATTACTATAATTTCTGGGTTATTAGTTCTTATAAAAGGATTCATTTCATCAAATTAATGAAATGTTCAATCATCTTTTTTAGATTTCATAAGTAGTCGATAATATACCTTAATAACTTTATAAGGATGTATTCATACATAGTAAAATTTTACACTTCTTTTTTGACAAATAATTGAATTGTATGTCCATATCCACTCATTCATGAGGAAAAATATTTTTCATAGAAATGTTCATTGAAATCTTTTCATTTAGTGTCCCTTTTTTCTTCCTCATCTTTATTGCTTTGAAATGATGGTCATTATTGATCTGAAACCGTTGAGAGATGGTAAACTGCCATGAAAACTGTATCCCATTAATTACATCCTAATGTGAGAACAATATTTTAAATGTAAATTATCCATCACTCAAGTTAAATTGAATTTCTGGTCTCATTGGGTGATAGAGGTTCGTGATGCATGATTTGATGTAACATTGTTACACATCATTGTAGATTTGTAGGATTCTCCATGTATGCAAGATTATTAGTCATGACCTGAGTCATATTCCCCAATATAGTTGTAATAAATTCATATCTAGATCTAGATTCATTATCATTCTTAAGAGGGAAATCCCATCATGAATTATTTGTATTGATATGATTTCTATTCCTTCATCTTCTTGTAATTTAATAACATTGGAACTCACTAGTTTGAATCATTTAATTATGAATAAAATTTTATAATTTCAAAAATATTAAATCACATACCGTAAATTGAAAATATATTTATAACTAGACAATAATTCATAAACATAGTTTATATGGGAATATTATTAAGGTCTATTATAGGGTTCAGTTTCCTAATCTATGTTTTACTAATTCTAGTTCCAATGTATCTACCAAAATTTCTTAGATACCATCTACAATAACCCTAACTCACGTAGCATAGAGGCAATGGTTACTTTGTTAGATTGGTTCTAAATATAAGAAATCATATCCCAGATGACCTATAGTATATTAGTCTTGATTAAAAATATACATACTTTAAAACCAAATTATATTTGAAATTATAAAATACATCATAGTGTTTTTTAGGATCATGTTTAACCACTTAAATATATCAAATCATATCAAATATAAAAAATTTCATGTAATATCTTTGAAAAAAATATAAGAATGGTTTGATGTAGTATTCTATGTAATAGTAAATGTAGAGTGAATGTTAATAAGGAATGAATAATATGTATGGAATAAATTATGATCAAATAATTTCATAACAGTAAAAAAATTATTCACAAAATTTTCCATGGATGTCAGAAAAAATCATATAATCACATGGAAAACAACATCTGATATAATAATTAATAAATGAATAATTGTGGACATCAAAAACATACAATCATGGTATTTTGTCCAAAAATATTAAAATTCCTTCAAGGCCTTATACAAAGACATATATATAAAAGGGTATGGCCATTGAAAAACATCAATTTATATTTTATCATGAGATATAAATTTTTTTAAAAGGGATATATATGTCCCCAATCACCACATAATAATTCTAATGTATTATTTATATGAATAAAAAATACAAATTAATCAACATGCCTGAAAAATAACAGATAGTGTATATTAGAAGAACTAGATTAATTAATATCAACATCTTCATGGTCAAAATGATTATCAAACCTCTAAATAAATATGGATATTGGTATCACTATAGTATTTCCTCAATAAAATTATCCAAAATTGATGTTAACAAATAATAAAAATATCACTAGAAAATTTCATTATGAAAATACAAATTTAAATTGAAATATTGTATTTAATGTGTCAAATATTTCCCAAATATTACTGATAAAATTTTATTTGAACATAAACTTGTAAATGATTAATTTAAAATTAAATTTATTTAGTGGTTAGGATTGTAAGAAATATTTTTCATTCTATATATAGTAAAAAAATAATTCATTTCTTCTTAAAGAAAAACCAAAAGTACCTTTTTTAGAAATTTACTACAAATTTACATTTAATTTTTTTATATATACATTGGTTAAAATTTATGTCAAAAATTAATAATATATTTGTAAAAACTCTAATTAATATATTTTTAGAAAACATGGATATAGAAGAAAATTCTTTTCTAGCAGAGGAGATAAAAAAAGATTGTTTTCCTTGAAAGCATATATTTTGTATCATGAGTATTTTAGTAAGGAAAATGAAATGAAAACATGTACGTTGATGAAATAACCAAGGAATAATAAAATACATTTTTATTGTATTTAATAATCATATTATACTACTATAAGATATGTTAATATAAAGTGTCTCGAATAATGATGAGATTGTGAAATATACCTTTAACATAGGTTTGAGTTCTTTTATATGTATTTAAATATTATATAAAATAAATAAATATTAATATATATTTATTATAGAAAAATTATAATATATATCATTTATATAAATTTAAATTATAATCTATCTTAATCTAATTATTAAAGACTCATTACTGAAATCGCAACTTCAGGTACAAAATGCTTATGTTCTAATGTATATTTTAGTTTAAATGTTATGGTCCTTTTAGTAGGACCATGGATTCCTCATATCCTTAATATTAATAATTATATAAGTATAATATATATTCATTATATTTATTTTGAAAATCATCCATAATTTTTATTCATAGAAAAATGACTTCCAAAATTCATAGAGATTGTAGGTTGTACACAGATAGGAATGTTGTAGTCATTTTTGGATAGATTGAATGAAAGATAGATGAATAATAATTAAACTATTAAATAAAATTATAATATCGTATATATCATATATGATTCATAAATATATTTTAATTTTGATTCATGTAAAATATAACTGAAAAAAATCACATCACTTCATCGAGGTAGTAGTCCACACGTAATAACGATGGACATTAGTGCGTCTGAACTGATTGGAAGTTTAGAAGGATGATATGATATTATAATTATAATAGTATAATCATTTCATAACAATCATATATAAATTAAAACACCTTATTATAAAGACTTGGCCTTATTACATACATTATCATGAATTTAGTCAAGAAAAATCTTCCTTTTAAATTGAGGATCTTTTCAAGTTTAGTGCTTTAGAGAATTAGGACAAAACATTCATAACATTACACATTATTTTAGAGTGAATACTATAAAAATAGTTTCCATTTTATGAAAATATAAAACATTAAAACTTAAAACAAGAATCCTTGATAATTCATAAACATTTAAAATGGCTTCTATCCTTGTCTTCGACATCTATTAACCTGTTAATAATCATTTAAATACATAGTATGAGAACAAATGCTCAAAAAGGGATGGAAAATAAGGAAAGAGCACATTATCCCATGAATACTCATAACGTATGAAAACATTTTCAAAAGACAAGATTGTCGCCCATATATACTTACTTCGTGTAACATGAGATTATACGGGTTCCACAAAAAACATGAGAACAGAAATATAATTAGAAAGGTATCTTGGGGAATTACTTAAATAATCTTGTAACAATTCGTGGCTACCATATTATTCGTAACCCTCACAACTACCTTACATTGTGTAACCATCACAGTTACATATGGGGAAACCATACGGCCAACCTTCAACATACAGATACCCAATGCATTGGAGGGAGATATAGGTCCCACCCTTCATCATAAATAATTCCCAAAATAAAAACTTAATCCTGATACATGAATAATTCCATAAAAACATTTCTTTGGAATTTCATAAAATTGAATTTAAAAAGATGAATTTTAAATAAAATCCCCTTATAAATATCATAAATTTAAATAGAGAATTTATAGAGTGGATGGAGTATATATATACAGTAAATACACATAAATAAACAAAAAATAAATATAACCCATGACACAAACAATTTATATTGCACATAAATAATGAAGTAGAAGGTTAACCCAAAGAATAGAAATCAGGTTAAGAATTCCCTTACCTCGGGTTTTTCTTACTTCAAACATGTCTAAACATACAATATAATGGTTAAAAGTGTTTTATTAGTATTTTACAGAATCATTTTCATGTTTATAGCATCTTATATGATCATTTAGTAACATCATTTCAGCCATATAATTGTTAGTATTTTGCTCCTTGCTTTGTTTTTGGGTGAGTTCTTTACATGATTTCTGTGATTGGTTTGTGGTGGATGTTCTTGTCGATTGCAATTAAAATTAATGAATTGGAATGTAAAGGTATTTAAAAATTTCTAGTACCATAATTTTTACCATTTATCATTTTGATTTTTAATATGAGGACGATTCATAAGTTAAAACATTAATGATGTTTGTTTAGATCATTTAGTGGTTCTTTGATAATAACAATCTCATTTTGACTTATATATTAAAACCATGCATTAAAACGAATTAAAGAACCATTTATGAGACATAATAGATATATTGTTACCTGGTTCAACCATAAAAATGGTTTCATGACCAGACTTGAAGTATTTAATGGAAAATGAAATCACATCGTCCACAATGTCGGTAATTCGACATATCATGGACAATGTTTTTAATTCTTTGAAAAGGTGGGAGATGAGAAGAACAATAAAGATGAATTTTCCATGAGCATGAAAATATAAAGAATATACATGATTATGGAGATTTCATTCCACTTGGGTAAGAAGAGATGAAGAAAAAAATGGGAATGGAACTCAAAATAAAAGAATAATTGAGAAATCCCTAACAAAAATTTGGCAACCTAACGACTACACAAAATTGTTTTAGAAAACATTAAATATAGAATACACAAGGGTCACCCATCCATAAATTAATAATAATATATAGTTTGTTAATAATTAGAAGGAAATAAGAACATGGTATGGAAACATGAAAATTATACAACATAAAAGAGAACTTGAATAGGGAAATGAAAAGAATTGATAATTTTATTACCTTGTAGAGTAACTCTTAGAACATGATGGATGAGACCTTTAGAGATTGATGAAACCATTGGAGGAATAATATAAAGGTAAGGAGTCCAAATATTCGTTTTGGAGGAATTGGTAATGATGTTAATTAAGGAATGGGTTTGTATTTATATGTTAGTAAGGGAATATTTTAATAATTTTCAAGGTACACCTCATGAGTAGTATTTGAAAATACATTGGCTTGGCCATGGTATTTTCCCATGTTATTAGCCACTTGGGACACCTCACATGTTATTTAACTATAAAAATTCTACCAGATTTATGAAATCACTATTATATCATTAATGGTGTCATTAACACACTGAAACTAAAAACTGTATTTTTTACTATCCACCGAAAAATCAAATGTTTCAGAAAAATTCCCAAAATTCATCCTAACCATTTATCGACATGTATAATTCAAAAATGAAGATCATTTTTTGAAAATAATTTTATAAATATTATTAATTTCATTTTTAAATAAAATAATACTTAGTTTAAAAATTATCAATTCTAATTCTCTAACTACTTATATATCACAATGACAAATTAATCAAGATGTTATTATCTTAAATCCTTTTGTAAATAAAATATTAATATAATTTACTATTCATTAGGGTCATATTATTATTCATATTTCTATTCATAAGGATCTGTTACTATTCACCAAAAAAACAAGGTGGTTCCAATAGACATTAAATAACATAATGAACACAATTGTAGATGACCATTTTTCGAAATTCAAAACATATAAGAAGTAAAATTCTGTTTAAAGGCTATATATAAATATCTACATTAAAAAAAGTTCCATGAATTTCTATTTATTTTTTGATAAACTTGGGGTGTTACATTATCACCATCTTATAGAAATTGTGTCCTTGTAATTTTATTTACATAATATACAACTGAAGGTATTTTTCTACATAGCATTTTCAGACTCCCATGTTGCTTCTTCAACCATGTGATTTCTCCACAAAACCTATACCTTGTGGGTTAACATATTCTAAAATACCTATTCCCTTTGATCAAGAATCTGAACATGCTTATCTTCATAAGAATGGTTCTCTTCCAGTTGAACTACTTCTGGGCTCATGACATGTTATGAATCTGGAACATACTTTCTCAACATCGAAACATGAAAAACATTGTGTACCTGAAACTAGCTCGGAGGCAAAGCTACGCGGTATACAACTTTTCCAACTTTCTCCAAGATTTCAAAAGGGCCAATGAAAAATGGACTTAACTTCAAATTATTATCGAAACACATCACAGTTTTTCAAGGAGAGATTTTAAGGAAAACATGGTCACCTACCTCGAAAGATAAGTCTTTCCATCTGTTATCTGCATAACTTTTCTGCATGCTCCGAGCTGTCCTCATGTGCAGTTGGATCATCCTCAATTTCTTAGCCACTTATTCTACAAATTCTGGACCCATCAACTTTCATTCACCGACTTCATCCCAAAACGCTAGAGTTTGACACTGCTTCCCATACGAGCCCTCAAAAGGTGCCATCTGAATAATAGATTGAAAACTATTATTATAAGAAAACTCAACTAAATAATGAATCTGATACCAACTTCCCTAATAGTCCATTGAAAATTCTATAAGCATATATTCCGAAGTTTGAATCATTTATTCTAACTTCCCATCTGATTGAGGATGAAAATATGTACTGAAATTTAACTCTGTGCCCAATTATTTATGAAGTCCCTTTCAAAAGATATAAGTAAACCTAGTATCTCGGACTGATACAATGGAAATAGGAACTCCATGTAACGTGACAATCTATTTGTGGCACAATTGAGAAATCTGATCCAATGTATTTGTATCTAGAATAGAAATTAAATGTGCAATCTTTGTTAGCCGATCAACAATAACCCAAATCGCATTGTTACTTCGAGATGTCCTTGGTAGTCCTACCAAAAATTCCATGGATACATTCTCCCATTTCCACTATGTCACTGGTAAAGGATGAAGCATCCCCTTCGGTAACATCTGCCCTACTTTAACCTGTTGACATGTCAAACATTTCATAGTAAAATCAGCAATATCTCTTTTCATTCCATCCGAACAATAATACTCATGAAGGTCTCTGTACATCTTAGTTCTGCCAGGATGAACAATAAATGGAGAACTATGAGCATCACACAACAAATATTTCTTCAATGGTGAATCCCTGGGCATACACAACCTTTTTCCAAATCATAAAACACAATCTTTATCAGGGTTAAATTCAGGATACATGGCCATTTTAAACAATCCTACCTTTTTCTGTAGCTCACGGTCTTCCTTCTGCGCTTGCTTAATCCTGTCTGACATCAAATACAGCACTGAATCCTGAAATAAAATAGATTTATTACCTGCACCATCAATTTATAAGTTAAAATATATAAAATCATTAATCAAGGGATCATGTTCCAAACGTACCATGGTTAATGATGAATGATGTTTCCGACTTAAGGAATCCTTCATTTTGTTTTCCATCCCTTGATGGTAATTGATCGTGTAGTCATAATCATTTATTATTTCAAGCCATATTCTCTTCCTCGTGTTTAATTCATTCTATGTGAATATATAATTTAGACTTTTATGGTCAGTATATATTTGGCATTTGGTTCGGTATAGATGATGCCTCTATATTTTCAAAGCAAAAAACCACAGCTGCCAATTCCAAATCATGTGTGGGATAATTTATCACATGTCGTTTAAGTTATCTAAAAGCATAGGCAATTACCTAATAATTATACAACAAAACCAATCCATGTCCCTTTAAAGAAGCATCAATATAGATGAAAAAATCACCATTTCGAGATGGTAAGTCCAAAACTGGAGCATTCACCAATCTCTTATTCAGTTCCTGAAAACAAACATCACATTCCTCTATCCAAACAAATTTAAACCCTTTCCTTGTTAACATACTTATAGTTCTAGATAATTGTGCAAATTTATCATCACACCATCTTTAATAACCTACTAACAAAAGAAAACTACGAATATTTGTAACATTTTTGGGTCATGTCCATCCATCAACTACTTTTTTGGGGTAAGATCAACTGTTATTCCTTCTTTATTTATATTGTTCCCAAGATAAGAAATCACTTGCAAACAAAAATCACATTTTTTGAATTTTCCATATATTTTGTTTTCTTTTAATATTTTCAAAAAACCATATATGTTTTTCATGCTCCTATTTATTTTTAGAAAATACCAAAATTTCATCAATAAAGACAACCACAAAATTATCCAAGAACACATGAAATACCTTTTTCATAAGATTCATGAATACATTAGGTTCATTAGTTAATCCAGATGGAATGACAACAAATTTATAATGCCCATATCTAATATGAAAGGCAGTTTTTGGGATGCCATCGTCCTTCACCTTCAGCTGATGGTATCCAGATCTCAAGTAAATCATGGAAAAGTACTGAGCTCCCTGAAGTTTATCAAACAAGGAATAGATATGAGGAAAATGATACTTTTTTTAACAGTGATGTTATTCAATGATCTATAATCATTGAAAAGTCTCATGCAACCATATTTCTATTTAACAAAAAATAGGGGCTCCCCATGGTGATGTGCTAGGAAGAATGAGGCCTTTGTCAAGAAAATCCAGCAATATATTTTTCAACTCAAGAAGTTCTATTGGAGCCACATGGTATGGGAGTTTTAAAATTGGCTTAGCATCATGAACTATGTCAATTGTGAATTTGACTTCTTGATCAGGTATGACACCAGATAACTCATCAATAAGGACATCAAGGTATTCGTTTACCACTAACACATCATTAATTTGACTAGTTCCTTTGTTTTCAACAATATGAGTAAGATAACATGCATACCCATCTTTCAATATTTTGTCAGCTTCATGATATGTTATCAATTTTATGGGTTCATTATTGTATATTAACTAAAACACTTTCTGAAAAACAACTAATTTAGCTCTACAATCAACCTTACCATGATAATCAAAAAGCCGGTCCATTCCTAGAATAACATGAAACTCAACTAAGGGTAAAACAACAATGTTTGCAGGTCAAGTCATTCCACAGACCATAATAGAAAGATTCTTATAATTCCTCTTTGTTATAAAATTTCCCCCTTGTGTTTTAAAAACATGTTCAGTTCTCATTTTTTGAGGCGATATTTCCAATTTACCAGAAAATTTCTCAGAGATTAAGGAATGTGTAAACCCCGAATCAAATAAATATTTAGAAAAATATGAGTGAAAAAACATCATACCTGATACAACTCCATTAAAACTCATTAAATCTACTCACATTGTCGTAATTGATATCACTACACCTTTCTTCTTTTAGTCTGGATTTTTTGCATCATTCGGAACTCACTTTGGGAAGGCATTTGCATAATGACCCATCTCATCACATTTAAAACACTTTACAGTCTGATATTTAGGATTAGTCATAGGATCATTTTCATTTCATTCTCAGGCCATATGTCCAAACTTACCACATTTAAAACACTTCCCTGTTTTTCTAAGACATTCCCCAAGGTGTTTCTTGCCACACATTTCACAAACTAGAAATTGGATTTTCTTACCATCAAATTTCAATGGTTGCTTTTTAACCACTTCTTTCCAACTAGAACTGTTCTTCTCTTTATTTACAAAATGAACATGATCATCAGCAAAATCCATCTCTACCCTCTCAGCACATTAAACATGTTTCTCATAACATTTGAATTCAAGGGAGGCCAACGCCCTTCGATACCTTGGCTTCAATCCTGAGTAAAAGTGTTTGATTTCTCTATCAAGATCTATAATAATATTTGGAGAATACATCGCCAGTCGGGTGATGTTCCCTTCATATGTAGCCCCGGAATCTTCCTCCTTCTGTTTCAATTCAACGAATTGATTCCCCATTCTAAGTCGCACCACCTTAGGAAAATATTTTTCAAAGAAAAGACTTTTAAATTCATCCCACACTAGGACATAAAAATCTTCTCTACCCCTGATATTTATTTCCATTAACCACCACTGATTATCTTCCCCTTCAAAACAATAAATGGAAAAACTTACATTTTGATTTTCTAAACATCCAATAACATCGAATATATGTTCAAGGGCTTCGAACCATCCTTCAGCTGCTACTGGGTCAGAAGATCCATTGAATGCATGAGGATGTTGTCTCATAAAATGTTCCACTACTATCATGTTCCGTTGTGGTACCTCTATTGGTTCTCTTTCATGGATTCCACCATGATTTATTTCCTTTTTTAGCTTAGCCATTACTGTCAAAAACTGATCGGTTCTAATCCCTACCATTCCGGGCTGTAGTCCCAGAAGGACATCCTTCTGTCGGTGCCTCTCCTCCTCAGCATCCATGTTCCTTCTACGGATAACCATTCTGAACAAACTTGTCTTAGACAAAGAAACATGGTAATCATTAAATGTTAAAACATTTCAAATTAAACATAGAGTGAAAATTAATTATTGTATTCTATTAACATCGACATTACCGCTAATGTTATCTAAACCATCCTCGGATACCAACTATAATGACCTGGACATATTACATACATAATCTTGAATTTAGTCAAGAAAACAATTCCTTTTATATTGAAGATTTTTTCATATTTAGAGCATTATATAATAAGAAGAAAACATTCATACCATTACACATTATTAGAGAGTGGATACCATAAAAACAGTTTCCATTTTTTCAAAATATAAAAAACTCAAATGTAAAACCAGACTCTTTGACAATTTATCAACATTTAACATGGATTCCTTCTTTGATTTACACATCCATTAACCTGTGAAAATTCATTTAAAAACATGGGATGATTTCAAAAACTCAGTAAGGGATGGAAAATAAGGGAAGAGCACATTAGCCCATGAATACTCATAACGTATGAAAACATTTTCAAAAGACAAGATTGTCACCCATATATACTTACTTCGTGTAACATGAGATTACACGGGATCCAAAAAAATATGATATCATTAATATAATCATAAAGTTATCTTGGGGAATTAATTAAATAATCTTATAACTATTCTTGTCTACTTTATAATTCGTAACCCTCATGGCTACCATACTTAGTGTAACCATCATAGTTATACTTGGAGTAACCATACAGACGACCTCCAACATACATATACCCAATTCATTAAAAGGAGATATAGGTCCCACCATTATTCAAAAATAATCCCCAAGAACCAAAACATAATCATACAATATGAATAATTCCTTAAAAACATTTCTTTGGAATTTCGTAGAACCGAATTTAAGAAGAGGATTTTTAAAGAAAAGCCCCATATAAATATCATAAAATTGAAGAGAGGCATAATATAGAGGATGGATTATATATATATATATATAATGTAAACTCACAAAAAGAAACATTATATAAACATAACCCATCACAAAAATAATTTATATATCAAATAAATAATGATGTTGATGGTTAACCCAATGAATGGAAATCAGGTTTACAATTCCCTTACTTTGGGTTTTTTTCTTACTTAAACATAGTTTAAGCATCAGGTATATTGTTTAAAATATTTATATTTGTATTTTAAATAAACTATTTCTTGTTTATAACATCTTATATGACCATTAAATAACATCATTTCACCCCTTTAACTGCTAGTATTTTGCTCCTTGCACCATTTTTGGGTGAGTTCTTTACTTGATTTCTATGATTTGTTCATGGTTGATGTTCTTGTCGATTGGAAGTGAAATTATAGAATTTTAATGGAAAGGTATTTTAATATTTCTAGTACCATAATTTATACCATTTATCATTTTGATTATTAATATGAGGGCGATTCATAAGATTAAACATTAATGATATTCGTTTAGATCATTTTAGTGGTTCTTTGATAATAACAACCTCATTTTTCCTTATAAATTAAAACCATGCATTAAAAAGAATTCCAGAACCATTAATGAGACATAATTTATATGTTATAACATGTTTCAACAATAAAAATGGTTTCATGACCAGACATGAAGGATTTAATAAAAAATAATGTCACATCGTCCATGATGTCGGTAATTCGACACATCATGGATAGTGTTGTTAATTCTTTTAAAAAGTGGGAGAGGAGAAGAAAAATGATGATTAATTTTCCATGAACATGAGAAAATCAAAAATATACATGATTATAGAGATTTAATGCTACTTGGGTAAGAATAGATGAAAAAATAATGAGAAAGGAACTCAAAATCAAATAATAATTGAGAAATCCCTTACAAAAATTCAACATCCAAACAGCTAAACAACATGGTTTTAGAAAATATTAAAAATATAGGAGACAAGGGTCACCCATCCATAAATGAATCATAAAATATAATGGATCAAGAATAATAATTAAATATGAACATGGTATGTAAAACAGAATGTTATACCATATAAAATAGAACTTGAATGAGAAAACAACGAAATTTAGAATTTTCTTACCATGTAGAGTAACTCTTAGAACATGATGGTTGGGACTATGGGGGCTTTAAAAAACCTTGGGAAGAATAATATGAAGGTAATGAGACTATATCAATGTTTAGGAGGAATTGGGAATGATTATAATGAAGAAATGGGATGATATTTATTGGAAAAGTAAGGGAATATTTTAATAATTTTCCACGGACACCTCATGATTGGTATTTGCAAAACCATGGGCTTGCCCATGGTATTTTCCCATGGTCTAAGCCACTTGGGACACCTCAATTCTAATTTAACTATACACAAGTATACCAGATTTATGAAATCATTATTATATCATTAATGATGATATTAACACACCGAAACTATGAACTGTATTTTTTTACTATTCACCGAAAAATCAAGAGATTCAGAAAAATTACCAAAATTCTCCCTAACCGTTTATCGACGTGTATAATTAAAAAATGAATTCCGTTTTTTCAAATTAACATTATAAATATTATTAATTTAATTTTTAAGTAAAATAATACTTAATTCAAATATTAACAATTCTAATTCTATAACTACTTCTATATCAAAATGAAAAATTAACCAAGGTGTTATTTTCTTAAAGCCTTAAAGAATAAAATATTGAAAAAATTACTATTCATTAGGGTCATATTACTATTCATATTACTATTCATAATGGTATGTTACTATTCACTAAAAAACAAGATGGTTCTGATAGACTCTAAATAACATACTGAACACCATTGTTGATGGCCATTTTTGAAATTCAAAACATATATGAAATAAAATTATGTTTAAAGTCTATTTATAAATATCTACATTAAAACAAAGTTCCATGTATTTATATTTATTTTTATAAAAACTTGGGGTGTTACAATTATAATATCCTTCCATGAAATATGGTGTTAGAAAATATATGGTATTACTACGTGGAGATGGTGAGGTGTACATACGCACATGAAACACATTCAGTTTCCATTTTCTTGGAAACCTGTGGATAATGGAGATTTAATAATAATACCATCAATTTATTATATTGAAGATAATTACCTCATAATTTAATCATAAATATATTATAGTTAGATATGGCATCCCATGTTTTCATTAAATAACTTTTCATTACATTTTACATAGAGATGATCTTTAATGTCTAGTGTCTTGGAAATCCGGAACATAATACCTGAAAAAAAAATTTAAAAATTCTTCAAAACAACTCATAATTCTTCATAATAGGTTCATCCTATGTAAAATTATAGCTTCTCATATCCTAGAGATGTACATTAAAGGAAATGTTGGGTGGAAGGCTCATTACAGAAAACATGTGGAACTGTTGACATGTGATCTTGATCAAAATTAATAAGAATATGATAAAAGTCACCCACACATGATAAATTGATGAATAAGAATATCATAATAAAAATAACATGAATCATAACATGAATATGTGTCCATAAAATTTCATTTATACATTCATGAACATATCACCAAGGTTTAACCCCGAGGTGTCATAAAAATTACCAAGGTTATTCACCAAGGTATCGTGAAACTTTTCATCATTAGAGATTAATTCCTTACCCAATGCGTTGGAAAGATATCAGGTTGAAACCTTACTATGTATTTATTTTCATGTGATCCTCATAAATTGTAATCAAACATTTCATAAATAAACCAAAGAGGGTAAAAGAAACGGGTTTCACATCCAATTCGTGACGTTTTAAAAGTGCTTAAGAATAATATTTTTATGTTAATTTTGTCCTATGGAAAGGGGGTGAGGGTTACTATTGGGACCAAGTTGAATGGATAAGGATGTAAGAAAATTTTTCTATTATAATGTGTTGTGTTTTGTTGACAATGAATCTAAATCAATTCACTTTGTAGAAGACTTGAAAAATCAGACGATGCTTTGCTGATTTGTATTTCACAAATACCATAAGTTTGAAGAACATGTGATGAAAGCCTTATGAAGGAAAGGGAGTGACAAGGAAGTGTTATTGGCAAAGTCATATCACAAATATCATCAGATAAAAATTATGGAAAACGAAATAAGTAGGCGCGCAAGTATGCATTAGGCGTGCAAGTATGTAGAGGCGTGCAATTAATATTTCAAAATAGCATTATTTCAGAAATATGGAAAAGGAAATAAAGTGGCGTTCAAGTCAAGAATTTCATGCAAGTATTTGGCGGGCAAGTGTGTCACGCAAGTGGTGGCGTGCATGTGGTGGCGCACAAGTGGTGGAGCGCAAGTCTAGGTCGTGAAAGTCACAAAAATGCCTATAAATAGACGAATCACCTCCTCATTTTTTAAGGCTCGAGACTTAGAGAAATATTTTGAGCTCTGAGTGCGCAATTCGAAGAAGTCTGCTGTGCAAGTTTTTCTGCGCAAGTCTACCGTGCAAGTGTTTCCCCGCAAGTCTGTCACGCAAGTGTTACCGCAAAGGTCTATCGCGCAAGTCTGTCACACAAGTCTTTTCGCGCAAGTATAGGGCGCGCATGTTTTGTGGTGTCCATAAAGGAGGCGCGCAAGTTGAAGGAGGTGCGCAAGTGGGAAGGAGGCGCGCAAGTGGAAGGAGGCGCGCAAGATGTTTTCTCTAGGAGGTTACTACCTGCTTCTGGGTAGGAAAGTGAAGAGTTGTTTTGAAAGATTTGATCTGGGAAAGGTCATGAAGAAGCACAGAATTATTTCATTACCCTATCTATTCTAAGAGGGAGCACACACACTTTTGGATTGTTTTCAAAGTGATACATGAGTGTAAGGGTATATCCTACTCATTGTATTCCACATCAAAAGATTGTTTTCTAGTGGATTGTGTGGTACTGGATTATTTATGTACCATACCAAGGACTTAGCTACTCTTATTGAGTAGTGAACCTTGTAAATCTTGTGTTCATGTGGTTGTGTGTGTTCAGAAGGGAAGAAACACTTTAACAGGAGGGGAAGGTTGTTTCATAAATAAAGAAACTTAAAATGAAATAGATATCACTGATTCACCCCCTCCCCCTCTCAGTGATACATGGATCCTGATTGGGAACTACAATTGGTATCAGAGGGAGGTTGCCTTCGTTTATTATTTTCTGATGTGGTGGAAGAGAAGCTGTGATGGAAAATCTTAACTGCGTGAATAGTAAGGGGATTCTGATTTTTGACGGAAAGAATTATCACATCTGGAAGGATAGAATGATGCCTTATCTTATGTCTCTTGGATATGAAGTACTTGAAACTAAAACAGATGGTTTTCTTGCTATTGATGACAAGGTTCCTCTTACTCCTGTCGATAAGAAGAATCATGAGAATGATGGAAGAGAAAAAAATGTGTTACTCTCATCTCTGTCTGAGAGTGAATTTTTAAGAGTGAAAGGTGTTGCTACAGCTAAAGGAATCTGGGACAAACTGAAAAACAAATATGAAGGAAATACAAAAGTGAAGAAGGATAAACTACAAATATGGAGACTAAAGTATGAAGACATGAAAATGGGTGAAGCTGAATCTGTTGGGGACATATTTACCAAGGTAAATGAAATTGTCATCACTATCAGATGTCTTGGTGAAAAGCTAGAAGATTCTACAGTCGTTGTAAAGATCTTAATAATTCTTCCTGACAAATTTCATGCTAACGTTTCTTCATTGGAAGACAGAGACCCTGAAAAATTATCTCTGGATTATTTTCATAGAACTATTATCACTTATGAAATGAGATGGGAGAAGACTATGAAGAATAAAACCAAAGTTGATAGAGAAATGTCTTTTAAAGCTGCCAAGAGAGAAATATCTAAGAAGTCTCATGAGAAAGATGATGTTTTTGGCTCTTACTCTGAAAATTAGGTATGTGAAAACATTGATGAAATTTTATCCTTGTTTTCTAAAAATGTGAGAAGAGGTATAGGAAAATATAAAGGGAAACTTCCCTTCAAATGTTTTGAATGCAGAGTTGTTGGTCACTTTGCGGCTAATTGTCCTAAGAAGAATAAATTTGAAGATAGTGATGAAGAATACAGAAGACCAATAAGGACTTGGAAGACACAAGGTCGAAAAATAGTTCTTCTGGAAGAGGTAAGGATAAAAAGTTCTTCAAATCAAAAAGAAGAAACTTGTTATCGAAAAGTGGAGAAGAAGATGATAGTGAGACTGGATCTGAAAATTCCGTTGCTGAGAAAGCTAGAGAAATGACCTTTGTTGCAACTGTGAAAAAATGAGGATTATGAGAGCAGTAGTTCTGAAGAAGAAGAAACTCAACTTGAATCCTATCTGAAAGAAGAGTTGAAGGAATGTTTGAGAAAGATCAAATGGATTGAGAAGGAAAACAAGAAGATGAAAAATGAAATTTCTACAATAAACAATCAAGAAGGTTTTACTGATGAGAAAATCAATATGACAAAAGAGATTGATGATTTGAAGAATTCTATTGGGAATGCAAAGAATCGCAATGATCATCTTGAAGTAAAGACGAATAAAAAAGAAGAAGAGTTGAAAGTTATGAAAAAAAACTTTCTAAAGATAAAGAAATTAGTATCAGTTCCAAAAAACTCTATATCTGAAGTTGGTGATTGTTCATTGAAGGAGGAACCTAATAAGGATCAAAAAGGGTTTCCTTAAAAGGTTGAAATGAAAAGTTAAAGTGTTTCTGAAATGAAGAATACCGAGAAATTTATGTATGTTGAAAAGGAAAACAAAATTGGGAATTCTGATGTTTCAAAGAACCCTGAGTTCAAAAATGATTCAAAACATTCTGAATCCGGAAAAGTTTCCAAAACTTCTGGTTTTGATAGAACTGAAATGGAAAGCAATACTTTGATTTATAACATAAAAGCTGGTTTCTTAGAAAAGAATGACAAGAAGGTGGCAGAGAAATGTGTTCTCAATTCTAATTAGTATGGAAGTTTCAGAGGTAAATACACTTTCAATGGATACTGCTGGTATTGTGGTGGATTCGGTCAGACTACAAATATGTGTTGGTTCAACCAAAAACATTACTATCATTCCACAGGTTATGAAAGGCATGGTTTGAGGGGGAGTCAATCTCCTCAATGAAAGAAGTCAGAACAGGTGGTTGTAAATAAACCTGAGAATGTTGGAGTAAAGATTAAAAATAGGTTCCAACCCTTGGAAACTATTTGTGAATGATGTGAACAACCTGGAAATCATGCAAAAGGACGCCTTGTTCTGTTACCAGCACATCAAAAGCTCATTAACAATTCTCAAAAGCCGGAGGTGAATAAAGAAAAGGAATAAGTAAAAGATCTTGTTGTTGAAACCACTTTGAAAGCTATAAAATGAGAACATCCATGGATTCTTGATAGTGGATGTTCATCTCATATGACAGGATACTTAAAGCAGCTGAAGAATGTGAAAGA
Organism: Viscum album; assembly: GCA_963277665.1. Taxonomy (NCBI): domain Eukaryota; kingdom Viridiplantae; phylum Streptophyta; class Magnoliopsida; order Santalales; family Viscaceae; genus Viscum; species Viscum album. Next base: position 506,693,134 of record OY728141.1, on the reverse strand, counting down.
CTTCAAATAAGGAATAGTGAAATTTGGAAATGATGAATCTCTAAGGATCAAAGGTGTTGGATAAGCCATCATTGGAAAAGAAAAGACGAAATCCAGGAAAACATTATATGTTGATGGACTGAAACATAACCTACTTTGTGTGTCACAACTCTGTGATGAAGGAATCAAAGTTATCTTCAGACAAGATGTATTTATTGTTAAAAGTGAAAATGGTGGAAAAATAGTTACGAGAGGCTAACACACAAAAGGGAATTTGTTTCAAGTTGGTGAAGTGTAGAGATCTTGCTACATGGGTGTAGTGGATGAAAATAAGTTATGGCATAAAAGGCCTGGACATATGTGTCAGAGAAGTATATGTACGTTATCAAAGAGGGACAATGTCCGAGATATGCCTAATTTATCAAGAAAAATAGATTGGTGTTGAACCATTTGTGAGAAAGGGAAGATTACAAACTTTATTCATAAGAGAGTTGAACTTCACTCAAAAAGGCCATTGGAACTCATACACTCTGATATCTGTGGACCAATGAGAAATAAATCTACAAATGGAGATTAGTACTTCATTACTTTCATTGATGACTTTACTCACATTACTTGTGTTATGTACATGAGACATAAGTCAGATGCTATGAAAATGTTTGAGAGTTTCAGGAGGAAAGCAGAGAAGGAATGTGAGTATTCAGTGAAAATATTGAGAACAGATAATGGTGGAGAGTATAATAATGATGAGTTTGCAAGATACCTTGACAAACATGGAATTCGGCATGATTTCAGTTCACCATACACAACTCAAAAAAATGGGGTTGCTGAAAGAAATAATCAATGTCTGGTGGAAATGGGGAGAACTATGTTACATGAACATAGTCTTTCTCATTATTATTGGAGGCAAGCCATGAGCACTGTAGTGCATATTCAGAACCGATGTTTCTACAGGCAAAACTCAGATATGACTCCATATGAAATGTTCTATGAAAAATCTCCAAGTCTGAAACACATGAGAGTCTTTGGGTGTGCATGCATTATAAAGAAGAAAAGAGGAAACCTAGGAAAGTTTTAGAAAAGAGGAGATGATGGAATTCTTCTTGGCTATACTCTAGAAGGAAGAGGTTATAGATGCCTCAATAAAGAAATGGGAATAATTGTTGATTATTCAGATGTAAAAGTTGTTGAAAATGTTGAGAAAGAAAAGCTGTCATATGTTGATGTGGAAGTTGATCAGGATAGAAAATATTTTGTTAATAATTCTAATAATGTTGCAGACTGTGTTAATCCTACTCAAGAAGAGGAGTAAGAATCAGAGATCTCGAGTGATTATAATGAAGTCAAACAACTCATCCTAGATTGAGGAAGCAAGTGGAGGCTCATAACATTATTGGAGATAAAGACCAGAGGTTTCAAACATGAAAAACAACAAATGCTATATCACATACTTCTCTTTATTCTAAAATTGAACCAAATAATGTAAATGAAGCATTTGAGAATTCAGAATGGGTTCATGCTATGAACGAAGAGCTTCATCAGATAGAGAAGAACAATATATGGTAACTTGTACCCAAGCCGGACAACAAGAACATTATTGGAACAAAGTGGGTTTTCCGGAACAAGCTTAATGAAGAAGGTGAAGTAATAAGAAACAAAGAAAGATTGGATTGCAAACGGTATTCCAAAATTGAAAGCATTTATTTTGATGAAACCTTTGTTCTGGTAGCAAGATTGGAAACAATCAGAATCTTTCTTCCCATTTCTGCACAACGAGGTTACAAAATCTTTCAAATGGATGTCAAATCCGCATTCTTGAATGGTTACCTTGACGAGGAATTTTACATTGATCAACCATGTGGATTTTTTATTGGAAATGATGAAAGCTATGTGTGAAGATTGAAGAAGGTTTTGTATGGGCTAAAACAGGCTCCAAGGGAATGGTAATCTATATTGGATACTTTCCTGAAGAAGATGAATTTTATGAAAGGAAGATTTGATATCAATCTTTACATCAAAGAGGGCCAAGAGTTTTCATTGATTGTTATTATTTATGTTGATGACATCATATTTGTTGGGAATGATGAAAGATCATGTGAAAGATTTTCTAAGGAGATGAAGAAGTTATTTGAGATATCCATGCTAGGTGAAATGAAATACTTTCTTTGGATACCAATCTCACAGAAAAGGAATCATATCATTCTGTCTCAAGAAAAATATGCTAAGGAACATCTGAAGAAGTTTGACATGGAGAATTAGAAACTAGTGTCCACACCTATCTCAGTTGGAACCAAGTTGTCTAAATATGGAGAAGTCAAGGAAGTTGACCAGAAATAGTTTCAAAAGCTAATTGGAATTCTATTTTATTTGACTTCCTCAAGACCCGACATTGTCTATGCTGTCACCTTATGTGTAGGATTTCATAGTGCTCCTAAAGAATCACATATGATTGCTGGAAAAAGAATTATCAGATATGTCAATGGCATAAAAATTTTTGGCATCAGGTATGATGGCTCAAGAAATATTGATCTATTCAGGTATTCTGATGCTGATTGGGCAGGAAATGTTGACGATCGAAGATCCACATCCGGTGGAGTTTTCTTTTTGGGAAAAAGTTGTGTTATTTGGCATGCCAAGAAATAGAATTTAGTAACTCTTAGCACAGCTGAAGCTGTGTATGTTGCTGCTACTCAGGCTGTAACTCAACTAATGTGGATGAAGACCTAGCTGGAATATCTACTTGTTGTAGTAAAGCTACCATTGCTCTTGGGTTGTGATAATCAGAGTGCAATCAATCTTACAAGAAATCATGTACAACATTCTCATTCAAAACACATTGATATAAAGTACCACTTCATCCAATAGCTGGTAGAGAAGAATGAATTAAGGTTGGAGAATGTTCCTACATCTGAACAAGTTGCTGTTATATTCACCAAACCCTTACCGAAAGAACCATTTGTGAAATTGAGGATGAACATAGGTGTCCAACATCCTTCTCATAATGGTTAAGGTACATGTTTTTCTCCCCTCTCTCATCTTGACTTTGGATAGTGTTGTCAAGGGGGATAACTATTTCATAAATATATCCTTATAGGTGCATGCATAAAGGGGGTGTTGTGGTTAAGCTGTGAATCCAGCATGTATGTGTGTAAAATAGTATAACTGTTTGTTGGAGTGGTTGTAGGAAACAATGTTGTTTTCTAGGAAAGTTGAGGAAGTTAAGAATGCTGAAGTAGAAGATTGAAAGATGTTCTGATGAAGGCTGAGGAGGTACGCTCATGAGATTTCATAGTCACTGCTTTTGGACAGTATGGTTTTGGCTGTCAATAGTTCTTGTTTCCTACAATGAGTTATCTCACATAGGCTTAGAATTGTTGATAAGTAATCCATTGCGTAAGGTTACAAAGATCAGTGAATTATGAATCATGGTTGTCAACAATATCCAAATGGGGATATTTTTGGGACCAAGTTGAACAGATAAGGAAGTACGAAATGTTTTCTATTATAAAGTGTTGTCTTTTGTTGACAAAGAATATAAATCATTGTCTTTGTAAAAGACTTGGAAAATCAGACGATGCATTTCTGATTTGTATTTCACAAATATCATAAGTTTGAAGAACTTGTGATGCAAGCCTTATGAAGGAAAGGGAGTGACAAAGAAGTGTTTTTGGAAAAGTCATATCACAAATATCATCAGATCAAAAATACGGAAAAGGAAAGAAGTAGGCGTGCAAGTATGCAGTAGGCATGCAAGTATGTAGAGGCATGCAAGTAATATTTCAAAAGAGCATTATTTCAGAAATATGGAAAAGGAAATAAAGTGATGTGCTATCAAGAATGGAGCATAAGTATTTGGCGCGCAAGTGTGTTGCGCAAGTGGTGGGATGCAAGTGGTGGCACACAAGTGGTGGCGCGGAAGTCTAGGTCGCGCAAGTCACAAATATTCATATAAATAGACGACTCGCCTCCTCAATTTTTAAAGCTTGAGACTTAGAGAAATATTTTGAGCTCTGAGCGCGCAAGTCGAAGAAGTCTGTTGCGCAAGTATTGTCGTGCAAGTCTCCCGTGTAAGTGTTTCCCCGAAAGTCTGTCATGGAAGTGTTGCCGCGCAAGTCCATCGCGCAAGTCTGTCGCGCAAGTCTTTTCATGCAAGTATAGGGCGCACAATTTTTTTGGTGTCCATAAAGGAGGTGCGAAAGTGGAAGGAGGCGCGCAAGTGAGAAGGAGGCGCGCAAGTGGAAGGAGGCGCGAAAGCTGTTTTCTCCAGGAGTTTTCTACCAGCTTATGGGTAGGAAAGTGAAGAGTTGTTTTGAAAGACATGATCTGGGAAAGGTCATCAAGAAGCAACGAATTATTTCATTACCCTATTTGTGCTAAGAGGGAGTACATGCACTATTGGATTGTTTTCAAAGTGCTACATGAGTGTAAGGGTATATACTACTCGTTGTATTCCACATCAAAGGATTGTTTTCTAGTGGATTGTGTGGTACTGGATTATTTCCTTACCATACTAAGGACGTAGCTACTCTTATTGAGTAGTGAACCTCATAAATCTTGTGTTCCTGTGGTTGTGTGTGTTCAGCAGGGAAGAAACTCTTTAACAGGAGGTGAAGGTTGTTTCATAAATAAGGAAACATTAAAAGAAAAAGATATAACTGATTCACCCCCTCCCCCTCTCAGTGATACTTAGATCCTGATTGGGAACTACAGTTACATGTATGTCAATTCCAAAATCCAATATATTATTTTTTTATCTATAAAAACCCATTGAAATTAAATATGTTGGGTTATTCACTTAAATAAATCTAGGGAATTCCTTTATAAAAAGAGAGATAAGTTTTGAGTCGAAATTTCGACTGCATAATGGCTATATATCATGGTTTTAGAAAATATTACAAAGAAAGGGGACAAGGGTATCCCATCTATAAATGAACCATTTATAATTATAGGGGAATAATAAAAGAAAACAAGATCATGGTGTGGGCATATGAACTACACACCACATGAAATGGAAATATGAATGGAAAGAGAAAGCATGATTTCTTTTAAGAAAATTTGGCATCCTAACATCACATAAAAATTATGAAAATCAATTCATTAGAGCAGAAAGGGTCTCCCATAATTTTGAAATGAACTGGACTGTAGTAAAGATATAGAATAACAAGCCCCCTCATAATAAAATGGAACTATAAGACAAAACATAAAGGAAGTCATGACTTAAAAGAGGAGGGTGAAGGGTTCCCTTAACTTGAAAAGCAACATCGAGTGCTTGAATGTTGGGACATTGGGAGGCTTTAGGGAACCTTGGGAGGACTCCTTGGGAGGTAAGGAGACCATAAAATAGTTGATTATGATTTTGGATTGAAATTAATGAGGTAAATGGTTTTCTATTAATATGAAAAGTGAGGGAATGAATTATTAATTTCCAAGGGACACCTCATCTGTGGTATTTGCCAATCCATGGGCTTGCCCATGGTATTTTCCCATGGTATTGGCCACTAGGGACATCTCATAGAATATCCCACTATTCATAAGTCAACTAGAAAGCTTTCATCATTATTACATCATTAATGATGTCATTAAACACCTAAGACTCACAACTATATTTTTACTATTCATCAAAAATTCAACTATTTCAAAAAAATCCCACAAAATTCACCCTATCCTAATATCAATTATCTAAAATCAAAAAGGAACTCCATTTTAAGAAAATATTTTTCTAAATATTTTTAATTTAATATTTAAATTAAATCACTATTTATTCCAAAAATACAACTTTAATGCTAAAACCCATTTTGTAACACCATAAAAAAGTAACCAAGGTCCCATAAAATTTTCCTATAACAATAATAAAATAATGTAAAAATTTTATGATTACATTTTATGGAAAAATATTTTCATTTTAAATTATTAAATTATTTATAAAATTATAAATAAAATATCTATGACATACAAAAATACAAAATCATATACTGTGATTGTTTTTTCACTTTTACGATTCTTAAATTGTATTTATACATTCATGGGTGAATTTTCTATTTTTTCCCAACTTACTATTCATTACTATTCATACTGGTATGTTACTATTCATACATTACTATTCACTAAAAAAACGTTGATCTTTTTAGACTCTAAATTTTTTTATGATCACCACTACAGAAGACCATTTTTTTAAAATCATTTCACATAATAAATTTTTTAAAGAATAAAAAATATTTTAAAATTCCAAGTTTTCTCTTAAATTCATCAATAATTGACATCCTATATTTATCTGAATATTTTAAATTAACAAACATTCCCCTAACAATAAATAACAATTTTATTTATATAACGGGATTACACAAAGCAGCTAAGGTATTGTTATATAGCCCATTATAACACCAGTATATGACCTAAGTGTAAGGTGTGCTATGTTGAAAAAATTTTGGGGTGACTTGGACTACATTGCTCGATTGGTGATTTTTATCAGTTTGAACTTCTCCCTTAGGTGATTCCATTCAATCATCATTTGTTGATGTTTGGGTTGGGTTTGGTCTAAAGCAAAGCCCGGTGATGCTACCTCCTTCCCAAGCTCGACAAATGGGCTTTATATGGCCTGAGTCAACTGGATAAGTCCATACAATCTTCTTTCTGTATTAATTAACCAAGACAACTATATTTATAAAAAATCAACGTTAAGATTATATTTTATAATTGTCATATTGACCAAATGTCATATAATAATCAAAACCCAATCATCCCATTTTAATGATAACCACTTTATTAATTAAAGGATACAGTTTTGTTGTGTATAAAATAAAATAACACAAAAATTAAGGAAACAAGTATAATTAAAATGCTCGAGTTGTTACATTCTTCCCCACTTAAGAAATTTTTCCCCGAAATTTTATCACTTTCCCTCTGATGAGAATAGATGTGGGTACTTTTGTCTCATAGACTCATCTAGTTACCACGTGGATTCTTCACATTTGTGGTTCCTCCACAATACCTTAACATGGGGGGTAGTCTTGTTGCGTAGAAACTTGTCTCTACGATCCAAGATCTCCACCAGATGATCCTCATAAGAGAGGTCATTTTCTAATTGTACCACCTCTGGATTTATTACATGTGAAGGGTCAGGTATGTACTTCCACAAGAGGGATATGTGGTAGACATCATGAACTTGTGCTAGATTAGGAGGAAGTGCAAGACGATAGGCCACTACTCCAACAAGACCAATGAATTCTTAGGGGTTAATGTACCAAGGGCTGAGCTTACATTTTTTCCCAAACATCCTGACTCTCTTACAAGGTGAAATCCAAAGAAAGACTTTTCCACCAACATCAAACTCCATGTCCCTTCGACGGTTTTCGGGATAACTCTTTTTCTGACTCAGAGTAGTCTAAATGTGTTGTTGGTTGGCATGGACATTTTCTGTCATCTCTAGCACAAGATCAGGCCCAAAAAGAATTCTCTCACCAACTTCATCCCACAAAGTAGGATTTGTACATAGCTTACCATATAGAGCTTCGTATGTTTCCATTTTAATGCTCAAGGGGACGATTTTGTTGTACGAGAACTCAACTAAAGTGAGATGTTGATCCCATTCACCTTTATATTCCATTGAGCATGTTCTCAGCATGTCCTCGAGTGTTTGAATAGTCCATTCAGATTTTCCATCTTTTTGGGGGTGATAAGACGTACTCAAATTCAATTTAGTGCTTCGATATTATTGAAGACTTCTCTATAATTTTTATGTGAACCTTGGATCACGATTAGATACGATAGAATGTGGAACTCCTTGCAGCCTTACCACTTCTTTCCCATAAATCCCGGAAAGTTGATGAAGATATAAATCTTCTCAAATGGAGCTAAAATTGGAATTATTGGTGTGATAGTCTACAATAACCCATATCGCATTGTTTCCATTGCACGTTATCAGGAGACCAGTGAAAAAGTACATTGTTATATTGTCCACTTTCATGCTGGTATGGGTAGTGGTTTTAATACGCCTTTAGGATGTTGTCTCTTCGCCTTCAATTGCAGATATACTGAGCACCATGAAGTGTTGTCAGAAATCGCCCATTTCATATTATCCCACCAATAATGATCATGAAGGTTTGGATACATTTTCGTGCTACCATGATGTATAAAGAATGTAGAGCTATGAGTTTAATCTATCAACACCATCTTTATTTTCAGAATAGATGGAACACTTTGCCTTTTATGAAATTTCTGTACTCCTTCTTGATCAGTATTTAAAACATGAAACATCCCATCCTTCACAGCCAAAAACTTATTCTATCACAAAGGATCTTCATTATGAGGACTCCTGATCTTCTCTAGTAATGACAGTTGAGAAATCATTTGGGTTAGGTTTGATGATTTCCCTTCCATTATAATTCCCAACCAGCCTATCCAGGGAAGCAACTCACACCACTTTAATGGGTAGATGAGATTTACTGCTTCCAGTCAGCTAGCGCGACTGACCAAAATCGTGCACGGGGCTCATAAGAGCCCGCCCAAGGGTGATCATCGGAGAACAACTATGGGGGGACTCATGGTGGCGGGGAGCATTGGATTGGCATACCATGCACCTGAATGATGTCGGTACGTGGCATTACCAGATGAGGGAGAAGCTAAATAATTGATACTCGGTTGCCACAATGAATTCAATAAAGCGCAGAGAATCCACAATGAGATTTGATGTGGGAACACATATTAGAAATGTGAATGTAATCTCAGTTGTCTATCAGATCTCACAACTCTTCTAATTTACTCATCTCATCGGCGCTCCACCATCTAATTAGGATCTTCCATATATCCCATGCTGTATCTATTTGAACCAAGGCCATTCGATGAAACTCCACACAATGTTGTCCTCAAAAGTTGGGAACCCGATGCCGATATATATTAGAGATGAAACTGAGCCTCTTTGATTGAATTTCATCCACCTTGGAAGACCCAAAATCATGCACATTAATGAAACATGGAGAACTGACGATGGATGATCTAAATACAGTTGTGAGGCCACATCATGGAACATGGGTATTCCTGATTGAGTGTTACATGAATTTCTAATGCATGTAAATGTGGAGGATTAAAACGTGATATCAGGAGCATGTGTCGAAAAAATAGATAGATTCAGTGTAGCTATTATACCATGTTTGGAAAATTTGAAGCTGAAGATCCTGTGCATTCTATGATTTGGACCCCACCACATATCCTACAGGATTTGAATGTCGAGAAACACATTTATCTGCATCTATAAAAGGAGGGGTCCCTCAGCCGATCATGGTGTTGATGGTATTGAGGATACTCTCATCTCTCCATATAAATAGAGCACCGATTAGAGGTTATACATAACTTTGCTACAAAAACAAATAGAGAAACTTTAGGACATTGACAAGTGCTATGCACACTTGAAGTTTCTCATGAAAAATAGGTCCCATGAATCCCTTGCAAACAGAACATTGGTGTACCATTCTCAGTTCTCAAATAAAAAAACTGCGAACTATCTTGTTTCTCGAAGGTGGTCTGCACACTCCGTGCGAGGGAGGACCACACACCATATCCATTGGAAAACCACACAACCCTTGAATGAGGAGTAGTCAAGAAACCATCCTCAGTTCAGTGGAGAATATTCACACGTACCCTCTTGATGAAGAAGAAAAATAAATGAAATATACAACTACACTTATGTGGGTGTGAAAAGAATATTAGAGAATACATTCATAGCGAACCTGAATACATATTCAAGAATTGAGACCATCTAAATGAAATGAAAACAAGATAAGGATAGTTTGAACAGATGAAGAAGTAGGAAGAAGATAGAATAAGAACACACATAAAATACTACACCCATTCTAGAATGATGTAACAGAAATATATTGAACCTAAACTAAATGAAAACATTCTGTGTGAAAAGAAACAATGAAGATGAAAGTGTGTGTGTTCATACTGAGTGATGTAGCTAAGTAGAGAGTGCATGTGTAAAAGAATGATACTATAAAATTAGACCTAAACCATCAATTCTAGATAATTTTGAGTGTTTTAGTGTATGAAAGATACATCACATGCATGCAATCATGTATAATCACATGCACATGTGATAATTCAGTCTGATACCCAAAAAAAAGAGGTTTTGAGTTCCATGAAATCTGTGCATGAAGTGAATTTGAATTGAGACTAATGCTGGGAGGATTTATGGATGATCCTTTATCTGAGTTTTCATTAATTGATAATACAAGAAAATATACTATGCTAATGTTGTGAATGATCACTCTTGCTTATTGATATTCTTGAATAAGATGGGTGAAACGCTTGAAAACATATAATTGAGGCCAAATATTCATCCGAAGATTAATGAATTTTTCGTCCATTGTTGTACTGAGGACCGATCACATAGGTGATAATAAATATATTGAAATTCCAATTGACCATGCCATTAGTTATTGAAGATTCATGTTGATATACATAGGAATGTTTGATTTAGAAATCTGGTGGGGAAATAACATCAGATCATCAACAATGAATCAATTATAATTCAATGAAGGAAGCTTCTCGTATGACTCGAGAGATTGAAGAACCATTTGAGATTCATGGTGGAGATGATTTCTTTAGCTGGAATTTGGAGTAGGCTTGTTGACTCTGGTTACACATTGAGTTGTTGTATAATGACCCTCATGTGGGACTCAGGCGAGATACAATGCAACACTTCATCGACAATTGTATTTGATAATAATATTACAGTGGAGAATCTATGTTGGGGGGAATAAGCAACACGAAAGGAGTAATTATTCGAACTGAACCATTAAAATCCTTGTGTTCAATTCTTATACATTCACAACATCATTTGAGGTATCATAGAGAGATCCAAGATGAGTGGAAAAAGGATTTACCAACCATTGAGGTTTTATTTAAAAGATTCAGTTTTCAAAAAGAATGACAGGGTCAACAATTGACCCCCTCCTCCTTGTAGTGATTCCACACTAATCAGTGTACTTTAATAAGAATCTGAGTGAAGGTCACCTCTAAATGATCCAGTGGTGTCATTAAGAAGTCCCAAATTTAGGAAATGAGTGATCATCCTAAAATGGATATTTATGAGAAGGCTCAAAATTATAGGTATAAAAAAATGCAAGGCAGATGTAGAAGAATATTACTGTTAAGGGGGATACACCTTATACTAAATGTAATATAGAAGGTATAGCATATGATAATTCATTTTATTAGGAATCTTCTTATGAATCCTTGTCAAGATGTGATGATGATATGTCAATTATTGATCTTCATTCTACACTCTATGTACATGTGAAGAATATTCCTAGAGATTTGGGAAGACATATTTCTATAAGTATCAATGTTCTTCAAGATGAAAAATTACTACTGGAAGAATAAGATAATGCCATGGAAGGGAAATTAGATAAAAAGTTTTTCATGTCCAACACACTCTCTAAACATGTGAAAGTAATAGAAGAAACAATTTCCTCTTTAGTGAATGAATTTCTGAATTTTCTGAAGAATTTAAAAGAATTATTTATGTTAATGAATTCATTGAGATTGTATTTATTAAAGAATTCATTTAATTTGAAAAATTACACAATGTTTCTATGGTTTTCATAGATTCTTAACTAGAATACCAAGCTACCTCGCTAAAGGATAATGAAATTTATTTTTAATAATAACGAAATGTCCTTGAAGAACATACAATAGAGTTAATGTAGAATTGATAAATTATGTTGATATCATTTGGGGATGATAAGAACTATCTCAACATGAAGTGGTTAGATTTGGAGGTTAAATTGAAGATTCAACAATCACCCCATGCTAGAAACACCCAAACAGCTATAAGTAAAGATGTTTCCACTTGAGGTTGTACTGAGAATTATAATTCAAAATTGAGAATTATATCATCCATTATTCCAATGTCACCAAACTCCAAGAACAATGTATTCCATTACCATGTTATTTCTATTTCAACTAATGTAGTTTAATCTAAAAGTACAACATCAATATTAAAAGGTGGGAAGGTATGGATTTATAAAAATGTTGGTACATTCATTAATGTGTCATTGACGGATACTAGTATGATTATGAAAAATAAATCCCAAAAGGTTTCTCAAAATAATGAAAGACAATTCTAGAAACAAGCATGCACTAAATCCAGTCCAACTAATATTACAAGAAAATTAAAGAGATTTATTAGCTACTGATGGTGTTGTGGGATATTTTGGACTCATGCCAATAATTATTGGAATAATTTTACAGCATTTGAAAATTATGGAATTCCTATATTTAAGGAAAGATGATCTATAGAAATGAAGTAACCTGCAAAACAAAAACAGAATATACAGATGAAGATGAATATGTCTATCAATAATTGATTTGACTATCTTGAAGACTCTTGGGATAATCGAAATAAAATGTTTCATAGTTATGAAGAAATTTCTTTTAGTATAACCTTGAAGCATATATATTTTTGATAAGAAGAAAATGCCACAAAAAATGTAGATGTAATGAAAAATATTTAGAAAATTTTTCATTGGGAATATGCAAAATAAAAATGTCAAGATAACTGTGAAAGAAAAAATTCCCACGAAGAAGTTTGAACTGGACTCCAAGATTTTCATTTAAACTAAGAAAAGATAGTTTTACTATTGAACGAAAGAAAAAACCCTAAATCACTAAAAATGACCCATGGAAATGAATGGAATAAAGCCTAAATGAAAAAGAGGATCAATCTACGAGTAGTAAGGATTGATTAAAAATATCCGGAAGATAACTTTTACATGTTTCTGACGAAATATATATTGAAAACATTGAATAAGCCATGTCGAATCTCCAAACCAGAATATGTTACGAACGAGTGATTATTAATCATTCTTAATCAATTTAAAATTTCTAGAGAATTGTGAAAATCATAAGAAAAAGTGGTATCTAAATCAAAGGAAATGGGGATACATATTATTACACAAGAAGATGATTTTGAATTTCATGAGAGGTTGTCATCACATGACAACCCTAAATGTCTCAATGGTACTACTTGGAAGGTGAATGTGGGATAGACATATTACAAACAAATGTTTAACTATTTTAACAAGTCTAATAGAGATGTTGAAAATTAAAAAGAATGCACAATTACAAGCTACATCACTACTAGAAGAAGTGTGGAAAAAAAATCGACACAAGTTGAAGGTAAATAGAAGTAAAGGGACCGTGCAGATAATGAAAGATCCAAATTTCAAATAGAGAGAAAACACTAGCATGAAGTATACTAGAAAAATTAGAGCTACATAGAGAGGAGTTCTTAGGTTAAGAGAAAATTATCATCCATGTTGCTCATATTAAGAATCTCACTTGTGTCCCATTTTATTCCTTTATATTTTGGTCATATAATTGTCATTAAATTATTATTAATTGATGGTGATGGTCATTTTCATGATGATAATTGGATGAGAAAGGTGGGGAACAGAAAATGGGACTCATTATACATGATATGATAGTTACATGATGTGTTCCACAATGGATGATTCTGAACAAGAATATGATGATGATTATCAGAAGATATTTTCCCAAATGGAAAATCATAGGGATTTCAATCCTTGAGAGATGGAATACATGGTGGATATGGTATCAAGGATGATGTCATAAAAAGTCCTGAAATCAATACCATCTCAAGTAGTTGGAACCTGAGGTATAATAATCACACATTAATACCCTTTTGTTAATTATATTTAACATATCAATTAAAGGTGATTATTTAATTTTTGACAAGATGGAATGAAAGGGGGAGATTTATCTTTTCACTTGATATTTTTAATATGTTTTGTGAAGTATGTGATGGATTTAGCATTTAATTGATAAATCAGACTATCTATAATATCTTGGTAATGAATTTATACACTTTCATCTTGATTTCACAGGTATGGTTGTTTATGTACAACAAAAAACAGGGACATATATCTACTTATCCATACTGGGTTAAACTATATAGACATAGAGTTGATTAACAAAGGTTTATTGATAAGTGAACCAGATGAAATCATTAATCTGTCAGAAATATTGAAGAAGATATTATTTAATGGGAGGAGAATATGTTTTTGAACAGAACCCACTAATGTTTTGCATTCTGTTGCCATCAATGGTGAGAAAAAATAAGCACACATATTGACTGTTACAAAGAGTTTTAAGGTGGTATTTAAAACATAATTAAAAGGGAGATATTTTTTAGCATATTGAATCATTTTATGTCAATATGAGTCAATATGTGAATGGAAAGGGAATGATTGATGTGTTGATGATGATTGAAGTTGTGATGATTAAACTAATGTTATTAACTCATTGTAAAACCACATTGATTAGGAATTATATTATTTGTCATGTACTGTCAATAATTTTTGGTTGGAAATGGTGATCAATGAGATGGGTATATCTCATTGCTATCAATATGATGATATTATAATAAATATAATGATTCCTAGAGAAATGTTATGGACTTATAGAATTAGATGCCATGTTTGAGTAATTATCCTTATTGTTAATTATAATATTGTTGAACTGGTCCAATATTCCAAGACATGTGTCAATAAATGTTACATTGTTACACTATTTGAAGAAGTCCAGGAAATACTTTATTTCATGATGCATTTGGAATATCCATCCACTATTTTATAACTAGATGAAGTGGATTAAGGGTTTTAGAAGATTGAGTTGATCTTATATTCTTAAGAGGTGTGCCATAAAAAATACTTGAAAAATAATTATATGATATAGAATAATGATATTAAGAAGGCCAAGTGTCATGAATTTCATGTTGAAATACTATATGTATATTCTTTGTTTTTTCCAAAGTATTTGTGTTAGGGGTTTATATAAAAAATATCTGACATTTGATAGATAGCTAGCCAGCTAGCCAACCATGACAAGGAAGTAGCCCACACCACATGAGTGGGTGGTTGAGTGTTTCCATATCCAGCCAGCTTGCGTGACTGACCACAATCGTGCATGGGAACAGAAGATCACTGCCATAGTGGAATACAAGAGTGCCAATGTGTGGGGATGCACAAAAGTATGTAGTATATGTTGGGCGCAATGCACACTCATGAGAAGCTGGTATAAGGTGGTACTAGAGAAGGGAGAAGATAAATTATTGTGACTCAGTTACAGTAAAGAGTATTATAAAGCATGCAGAATCTGTGATGCATTTTGATGTGGGAAAATATTAAAAAACATAACAGTAATATCGGCGGTCTATCAAATCTCACAACTATTCTGAGCCACTCATCTCTTCTACACTCTTCTATCTAATCACGACTATCCATCCCCCCCACACCAGATCTATTTGAACTAGGACTGTTTGATGAGACTCCACCACATGTTGTCATCAACCTATGGGAACCCGATGCAGCTATATGTCCGAGATAACGCTGAGCCACCATGATTGATCAACATCCACCATTGTTAATCTATTATCATACATGTTATTGAACCACGAAGAACCCACGAAATCCGAAAAATTGATGTTATGAGGCCACATCATGGACCTCAGGAGTTCATTATTGAGTGTTTCATGAATTCCTAATGCATACATGCGAGGATGATTAAACTGTGATATTATGATCTAGAATTGAATTGAAACAGAACACGAGATAGGGTGAATCAATTATCCCGTGTTTGATATATTTAAAGACCATGATCTATGGAATTCCGTGTTTTGAACCCCAGGTAATATCCTATGGGATTTAAATGTGGAGAAATGCACTGATCCTCACCCATAAAAGGAGGATTCCCTTGGCCGATTGTGGTGTTGAAGATAATGAGATTGTTGTTGGTTCTGTATAGAAATAGAACATCATTTAGAGGTACCGTGCTACATTGATATTTGAAGAAACAGAGAACCCCAAGTCCTTAATCAAGTGATACACACTCGTAAAGTGTTTATCAATGAAGAGGTCTTGTGCATTCCATCAATGAGGAAGTTCCATGTACCATTTCCATTTCATGAAGAGAAAAAATGTGAACTATCATAGTATGTGAAGGTTGTCTGCACACCCATTGAGAATGAGGTCCTCACTCTCTATGCACATGGGAACCATGTGAACTATGTTTTAGGAGAAGATGTGAACCATATTTGGATCAGTGTAGATGATCCATGTGTACCCTCTACATGAAGATGAAAAATAACGCACCCACACACCCAAGGTAGTGTGTGTGTGCGATGAATAGTCGATAGTACATTCATATTGAAGATTCATACCTATTCACGAGTTGATACCATCTACATGCTTTGAATATAAAAGATAGGTTTTGTGAACATGTGATGATGTAGGAGGTAGAAATAAGGACACAAAAAATGGCTACACCAATTCCATCTTAATGTAACACATAGATATTTTACCTAAAATAGGAAAAACGTGTGTGTGTGAAAAAAACTAAATATGCTGACATTGTGTGTGTTCATATTGGGAGAATTACTTAAGGGTGGAGTTCATGTGTAAATTCATGAGAAAAACACATTGAACCTATATCATTGATTCAAAATAATAGTTTCTTTTTGAAATTACAAAAAATATTTAACATTCATGCAATCATGTATAATAACATGAAATTGTGAGAGTCATTGAGATACCCAAAACATGATGTTTATAGTTCAATGAAATTAATGTGTGATGTTAATTTTAATTGAGACAGAATCTAGGACGATTTATAGAATATTTTTTATCTGAGTTGACAATTGTTGAGATTCCAAGAAGAAATACATTGATACTATTTTTAATGATCACTATTGTATACTGAAATTCTTGAAGAACATGAGTGCACCAAATTCACAGATATAAGTGATTACGGGTCTTTTCTCGAAGAAGCAATAATTTCGTAATCTTTGATTCAATGAGGAATGATCACAAAGGTGGTCATAAATATTGAACTAGGCTAGAAGACCTTATCAAAGGTTGTTGAAGATTCATAAAGAGATACATAAGAATGTGTGATTTCAAAAACCCATGGGGAATGAGAATAAAATCACTTACAGTGAATCAAAGAGCATTGACAGAAGGAAGATGGTTGTGTGACTCGAGATCTAGAAAAACCATGTGTGATTCATGGGGGAGAAGAAGTCTTTTGTGGGACTATATAGAAGGCCATTGGACTATGGTAATACAATGGGATTTCATATTAAGACCCTTAAATGGGACTTAGGTGAGATACAGTGTGACACTGTATTGACAATTTTAATTGATAATATGATTATAGTGGAGAATCTATTTTGGGGGGATTAACCAACACCAAAAAGAGTTGGTATTTTATCCAAAACATGTAAATACTTAGGTTCAGTGCTTGTAGATTTCTTACATCATTTGATGTAAGGATTAGAGTAAAAATAAGAGTAGATGAAGGCATTAACAATCGAAATTGTTTTAATTGAAAATCATTATTTTTTAAAAAAATTAATGGGATCAATGATTCACCCCTCTCCATCTACGTGATTACACACTGATATGTGCACTATAATATCTTCTTTGAAATAACTTATGTATATCGTGTACTATGGATCTTGGGGATGGTATTTTATTCCCTAAAATGTGGATAATTACTTTTATATATGATCTTGTATTTTCATGGTAGAGATTTTTGGATAAGAGATGTGTAAATAAGTAAGGGACGAGGTTCCCTTCTATAAATGAGGTGAGGGGCACGTTTAAAATTTCATCAATTACTAAATATAGTAATGTTATAATCATGAACAAATTATGTTTAAGGGATATGTATTCAAACATAATATAGAATGGGGTCTCAATACCAATAATGACTAAAAATTGTATACTTTAATGTAGTGTTTTAAATTTTATCATTTGGTTTTACTCCTAAATAAACATATTTTTTGCATTGACTATGAGAATGACTTTTCCACTACTAAATGGTGATAGGTTTATGTACATGGACAAAATTGAGTAATAAATACAAAATATATGAAATTTAAGAACATATATTAACATATTTGTCCTATTGAAATATTTTTATTATTATTTATAAATAATTTATTAATATTATAATTTGATAAAATATCATTTTTTGTAGAGTTTGTAACTATTCATTTGATTTGACACTAAAGACAAAAATAAAATGATGGAATTCAAATATAATCCTTAACATAATAATAATATTCCATATTTTTTAATAACGTTTATATAAAACTATAACTCATCAAAATTATGTTACATTTAATATTTTTAGAATTATATATTATATTTTTTTAATTGAAGAAATACAGCGTCCAGGTTTCATAAGTAATTATTATAATTATTCAATTACTATAAATTATTAATATATTTTCTTATTGAAATAAAAAAATTAATAAAAAAATTAAATTTATATAATACCCCAACTTTTTCTCATATGAACACATAAGAGATATTTAAAACTATGTAGGTAATATTTTGTAACATTATTTTATTTAAATATAACACTGCTTATTTTCATGAAAATGTTTCCATTAAAAGATCATTTTATATCCTAATAGGATAGGGTTCAAGTAGAATTCATTAAATGTTAATTTATATTGAATATTATGACCTTATCAATTCCTTTTAACATAGGTTAACCCAATTTATCTACTCAGTGGATAAATTTTACCACATTTAGCATTAAGACTGACCAAAAATAAAAGAGTCCTTTTTAACAAATATAGAACTTATGATTCCAAACATAGAATCATTTATTCATGATTAATTTTATAAAATTTTTTAGTTAATTTTAATTCCATCTCAATACCCAATAAAATGTGTTTATTTAAATAAATGTTTTCAAATTAGCATTTTTATACCAAAATCTATGATTAAATGAATTAATTTAAAAACAAAATTGGATTATTGATAATAGTAAACAAAAAATATTACTTTAAAATAATTTTTAAATAAAATATTACTTTTTATATTCATGAAACAAAAATATGGACATTAATAAAAATAAGTATTTTGTTAACTATTCAATAGACATTAAATATCTTTCCAAAAATTTGAAAATTTCACCCAATGTTAATCTTGGTATACTGATTTAAAAAAATGATATTTTTAATTTTAAATACAATTTATATATATTACAAAAAATCACTAAAATATTTTATTATAAAAAATAATGTAAATCATATTTGAATATAATGTATTTCTAAAGCATAAAATAAATTTTATTAAAATTAATTACTTATATTCTATGAATTAATCATTGTATTAATATTGTGTTGGTACTTAATGAATATTTTATGATTCAATTAATACTACTCATACCCTCCAATTCAATATCTATGTGATAAATATTAAATTGAATAACAATATTATAATTGTTTATCATGATCCAACTAAACATAGTGTTGTAAACCATGAATCCTATAAAAAAGTATTATTTTAAATTTATTGCTTAATATAGATATATATATATTACCAAAATCCGAATTACATAAAAAATTTAATAAAATTACATATGTTTATTTACATATATAATTATGAGTGTATATGTGCATGTTTTTTATGTATATATAATTTTAAAAAATACATGTTATCTTGATGGTGTCTCTTTTAGAAAAATGAATATCATATCACAAAAAATTTTCCAAATAAATCATAATAATGGGGTTTTGAAATGCATTTTGAGTCATATAAATAGCGATTTTAGTTTTTTAATTAGTTGATCAGTAAAGAAAAAAGTGACTTGGAATGGAAATATCATTAGAGAACTATTGTGTTATTATTTTATTATAGCATAGAATATTTTTTATGTTCATTTTAATGAAATATGAATAATATTTCACTAATATCTTATTTTTAGTCATCAATGTGTGTGAATATAGTAAAACAATACCAGCACCAATGATGGAACTTATGAATCACCTAACGTGACATGAGACATTGAGTTACACTATAGATAATCTTTTAGATATATGATACAACATAAACTAATGTATTTAGGATTTTAAATAATTGATTGGTAATGATTCACATTTAATAAATTAGTTTAGTTTTGAAGAACCAGTGACTTCTATGGTATAGGAAAAACATTTTTTGTAATTATAAGAGGTAAAATTGATTAAATTTGGAAATTGATATTATAATACCTTTATAATTCCCATTTATTTCCTAGAAATATAATTAAAATAGTGTTTCTTAATAATATAAAGGTTAAATTATAAAATGGAAAACATTGAAAATTTGACATGGTATCTGATATGAAAATAACACTAACTTTATGTGTCTTTGACCTATATAATTGATTGAAAATAATTTATAATAAGAGTTAAATATTTTGAAACATTTATATACAGAATGAGTATTTTCAGTTCTATATGATTGGAATGATTTATTAAAAAAATGTATTAGGTTTGAGTATGTCAGTATAGTGTGTGTGATTCAATTTTTCTCATTTGTTTTGTAGATTATTGTGTCGAATTTAATTTTCAAATCATGATAATAATGTCATTTTTTTGTATTCATGATTTTAAATTTCATCTATGGGTGGAATGGTATCTTTTTTTAAACCACTCATGATTATAATATATATAAGTGGATTTATTATAATTCATTTTTATAGTGTTGGAACGATTTAGGATAATGTGGATTTTTATTTTGGATTTTATACTTAAAATTGTAATTTTTTTCAATTTTTAATAGAATTCAGTTTTTCTTTGATAATTATCTTCTGAATGACCTTAATTTATCATATGTTAGTTTTATTAATTATGGTTGTTTAACAATAGGATTTTAATACTTTATTTTTTACTAAAATTGATATATAATTTTTTCCCTTTCTAATTGGGATATTTTGGCATTAGAGTATACTAGTTTCATGTAAGATAACTATATAATGATCATTCAAATAGATTATATTCTTCATTATAACCCAATAATATGAACCTTATTGTGATTTTATGACCGAATATATGATTTATATATATATATATATATTTTATAAATTGGTAATCCAATATATATTATATCTAAAATGATTGTTTTATATTTATTTATACATTCATTATGGTGTCACTACTCTTCATCTATGTGTCTTTGAGGACTACAAGTAGGTAAATGTAATGTTATGAAAGTATTTTCTCTAAAAATTTTAGGTTTCTTCGGAATATTTTTATTGAGTTATATTATGGTATATGTTTTTGGATATATTATTATTATTATCATTTACCTCTAAGTAATTATGGGCTAAATGGATGCATAGTGTTGACTGCTTGGGTTATGAGTAGCCTCTATTAGGACATAAGTTATAGGAATTTCAATATTAGGGACAAATTGTGGAAGGAAATATATATATATATATATATATATCTTATATTTTTATTTAATGATAGTAAATTTGGGGAGTTATGAGTATTTTAATTGTGGAATGAATTTTGAATTGGGATCAAAATTTTGGTACAAATAACAATGTTGACATTTTTTGTTTTAGTTTGTTGTTCGGTTATACCTTTTTTATTTATTATGTTCTTATAAAATAGTTTTAGGTTGATATTTGATCACTTGTGATGATTTATATATTATTTATTATTACTCACACCTTGAAGCACAATAGCTTACTCCCACTCTTCTGTTAATGAAAATCAGAATGTTCAACTGGGAGATATACTGGAATGATATGATCTTGGTTAGAGTTAGTGTAAGTGTATTATTAGGAAAACAATAGGTATTAATTATCCTAGGATTCACACATATTCATGTTTTATGAGATATGATATAAACTCGTTGGATAATTTATAATTATTTTTATTAACTAGTTTTTAATTATGGAATTATATGTCCTTCATGAATGATTGTATTCAAGGTATTTTATATATTAGTTGTTATATTGTTTAATATTTTTCATTGTGAGTATACAAAAAGTGTTATATAGAGTTAATGATTTCCATTATGTGTGATGGTAGAATATATCTAATTTCTAATCCCTGGCCAAGTGGATTAAATAATCGGGAGATCACTAACTTATAGTTCCTAAAATGACATTAATGGAACCAGATAACAGATTACCAAAAATCAATTATTCTATTAATTCAAGAATTTATTTTTAGGGAATAAAAAATTAGTCTAATTACATGTCTACTTTTTTCAATCTACATTAATGATACTCAAGTATATTCTTCACGATTATATCTAATGAGAATCCAATAAGAATCAATAAAACATGTTCATTAGGTCTTCAGGTTCAACCCCAGAAATGGGAATATAAATCACCTAAAGGGCACAAAAACATTGTATAAATATCCTAAAATAAATAATTATAAAAAATTTAAATATTATATATCTAAAACAAGGTGATGATATATATTTTGGGTAAAAAATGTTTTAGTATTAATTTTATAAAATAAATAATTTATAAATTAAATTTCAGGGAAAATGGAATATTTATCCTTACAATACTCATAATAATATTAATGAACCAAATTTTAAAATAATGATTCATTATTAGAAATTATAAAATCAATTTTTTATATATTAATTTATTCTAAACTACTCAAAAAGTTGAAAATACCTGTAAATATAATAATTCTAATATTTGTATGAATAGGAAAATATGATATTATTACCCACAACTTCTTCAATCCATGTTTTGAGCACGGTATAATGCATAGTGTATGTGTAAAAATTGATCGACAATGAAAATTAAATAAATCAATTTTTATTTTGAAATTAAATAAACAAAAAGTTAAATTGGAATTCTCTTATACATGATATTAATCAAGAAAATAGTTTCCCAAATGTATTTGATAATGATCAACATCATAATTCATAAAAATTTACAAACATTAGATGGTATTGTAACCATGTTATTGTAAAACCCACAGATTTTAGTAATGATTTAATTTCAAATAAAAATTATTTTTAATTGGGCTTTACAATTAAAAAACTAACTAAATTAAAATATGATACATTTTGATGAAAACAATTGTTAAAATTCAATGTAAAAATGATACTTTAATATAATGAAATATGAAAAATAATAAATAAACTTAAAACATAAATAAATTTTTACATAAATAGTAATAATGCAAACATAAAATCTTTATCTATATATGCCAAAATGAAGAACAACACCATGAATAAATATATGTAATAATGGAAGTTAATAAAAAAATATCATATACAGGTCGACAAAGAAATATATATAATGAAATATTTAGGTGATGTTTTCAAAGCTATATTTATGAAAGAAATATAGATTTCATATATATGTTCGTTTAGATTTTATGGATTGTGATCATAATTGGGTATTGGACCCATATAATCATTGGAATTAAACAAATTTTTATATCATCAGTATATATAGGAATAATTGATAAATTTTAAGTATTAAACATGACATTGATCACAGAGTCGTTGAACATCCTTGTACAAATAGAACTAATCACATTATGAAATATATATAGAAAGGGAAATGATGTGTTCTTTATCTATATATTATTTATTTATAATCATATTTGTCTCTATTGAATAATATGTAACATATTAATAATATATAAATATATAGAATTGATTTTCATTAAAATTTTATCAAATGGAAACGAAATAGAATAAATTATTTTTATTATAAAAAAATTTAAATTTTTATTCATTATTTACACATATATTAAAATAAATTCTTATGAAAACTAGAATGTGAGTATTAAAAATTTATTTTCAATGTCTTAATCAGAATTTAATTATTTTCATCAAATGTTCAATTTCCTTTTTAATATAAAACTGCATTTTATGAAAAATACAATTTACCATGTTAAATTGATTATTTTTCACAGAATTATATTTATAAAAATAGTGTAATTAATAAATAAAATAAATTTTACTACTTTTTATTAAAATAATATTGGGTTTAATCATATTTAATAAAATATTGTCACAAATTTAATTAGTAATATATATGAATTAATAAAAAACACTTGTGGTATAAAAGTAATTTTTACACTTAAAATTGTTTTTATATATTATGTTAAAATTGAAATATAAATTATCACATATTATTAAAAATAATTATATTATATTTATTCATATGTTGTATTCTTCATGTAATGATTTTTAAATAGAGACATTTTATGTTTTAAAAAAATTACAATGTTAAATTATTAGTCATGGTTAATGATGGTAAAAAAGGAAAGTTAATGTGGTTCAACATTTTCATAATTATCATGACTATTAGTGTATATAAACGTTATTTTTCATTATTGATATTCATAACCAACCGTAAAACTAAATATTCCACACATAACTCCCATGAATTCCATGTCATTCCATCATTACCCCCACACCATTTATTTCCAATGAATAATCCCCCTTTTCACCTATAAAAGGAGCTCACTCCCAACAACATCAAGTGACACATATAATTTGAATATTTCATGAAAACATTCCATTTTATATCTATTATAATCATATTCAACTTATTTATTCTCTATGGTACACGAATTTGTCTCAATTTGATCATTTATAGGTTGTTGTCCAAGAGAATAATATGGTCTCCAATGAGAGTATTATCCACTCCCAAAGCATTTCTTATCCAATTGTATCCTATAAACCTATTATAAACATTATAATACAATGAAATTTGAATAATTTAAATACATAAATTTTCTTATGTGTATGATGAAATGGTTTTACACGTTCCTCCCATCAATTTGAAAAATGTAAACAAATATTGTGTAACGAGTGGACTGCCACCTCAGTGAACGATGCATTTCATTTTTCACAATGTACTTTCATGGATGGTTCTAAAAATTAATCTAATAAAAAAGTAAATTTTTTAGAATTATTAAATTTATTTAAATGTAAACAATTTATTATTTTACTAATATTAATAACCAGTGATTATTAAACAATTGACATTATAAAACATGCCTTCCAAGCAGAAACATTATTTTTATTGGAAATTATTAGTTTCTAATATTACATTATTTTTCAAAAAAAACATTATAATTAAATTTATCTAATTAATAACATCTAAAAAATATTATTATTATTACATATTTGTTATATTATAAAATATATATACATTATACCCATCCACTGGTTATAGCATGTTCTTGTTTTGGTAGGTTTGTCCACCCCTTTGAATGATGCAATAAATTTTTTTCATTGATGGTGATGAAAATATAATAACTATTTTAATATGATATCAATAAGAAAATAAATATTTCAATTTTCTTTTATAATTGTAATATTAATGTGTTAGTCATTATCAATATAAAACCACCCATTCTTTAAAAATTACTGAAACAAGATCATCATTGATTTCATCTTCATGAATCATAACTAAAATATCATGAATGAAAATTTTAAAATATATATCATTTTTAAACATATATTTTATTACCTTCTATAATTCAGTAATAGTGAAAATTAAATCAATGAATATGGATCGATATCATCATTATGAAATATGTACAAAATAATCATTATTTTTAACATATGATGATGATAATGAAAAATTACTAAATAATAATATCATAATCATTATATATATTTAAAATGTTTGAAAGGAAATATATATGAATAATGTCATGAAATAGGCTATTAATATATTTTTAATATAAATGATGTTAAATTTCATTCATGGAGTTGAATAGTAAATTTAAGGGTTTAATTATATTGATTTACTTTTCATGATACATAGCCCATTTCAAAACTCATTTTCTTTTATGTGGCATATATTCTTAAATAAGGAAATATTTTATAATGATTTTATTCAAAATGTTTTTTTAAATATCTAAATAATTTTCCCTACTTCAATTTGTATTTATTATAATGTAACCCCAACCTATGGGTTCTTAGTCTCAATTTCAATTATCTGAGACGCTTTTCATATTAGTTCACTTGTATTCCATGAATATGGTTTTTTATTCACTACCCCATGGATGTATTATAATATTATTTTAATGTTATTCAAGTGATTTAAACATCCTAATAAATTTTGTTATATCAATTTATTTTGATTGTAATTTTATAAATTTCTTAAGGATTGTATCATATCAATTTCCATTATTTGAGAGATTCTCAATTTTTAGCACTTGTTTTATATTATTATTTTTGTCTTTATAATAACATATATATTATTTTTTTCATAATTTTCTTTACACTTAATTTCATTAAAAATAATTTTATATTTCAATCCTTAAAAGAATTTTTATTAAATAGTGTCCAAATATGCGAGGGTTCATGGTCTCAATTTCAATTCGGTTTGATATTTTCCCTACTATGCACCATTTTTAAATTTTTATACGGTTTTATTTGTATTAACTAACCCATGAACGTATTGTAATATATATATCATGTAATTTATGGGATTTTAAAATCTAAATCATTTTTTTTCATTCAATTCATATTGATTAGAGTTTTTTAAAGATTGTTAAAGATTTAGACTCAATTTCCTTTCACTGAGGCATGTTTTCATATTATGAACCTATTGCTTTTTTATATGGTTTATATACTTCAAAATTTGATTCAATTATTATTGGTAATGTTTTATTAATTTTATTTTCATGTTCATTCATGATTTTTTCTTTCATATTCATTTTGTTCAATTGTTACGACATTCAGAAAAGATTTTGTCAACTCAAATTTATTTTCATTGAATTCTAATGATTCTTTTTTAACTTATGTTTTATATATTTAGTTTCATCTACACTATTATATTAATATATGGAAATTCATATCTCTCTTGAGTGATGTTACATTCTTAATTTCATTCTCCCTTTTTTGTGGATTAATTACTTCATCAACATGAAATGGTGTTAATAATAATTCAAGTAATCTTAAATAATATTATTATCATCCATGTACATATTATTTCATCCCAATAATGATGTCATTTAATTTTTTGAAATAAAAATATGTATTAACTAATTTAATCTACATATTTTCATTTTCCCATTTTCAAAAAAATTATAATCTATTTTATTTTTTGGGTTTCAATAAATGTATTTTAGATTATCATATAAAATTTCTAATCACTGTCGTCTGTTTTATATTCCACTGCATTTTAGTATACATAACATTTTTTTCGTATCAAGGATAAATAATTAATGTTAATTAATAAATTATTTTGGAAATATTATTCTCCTAGACATCAAAATAATTATTTTAAAATGATACCAATAACATTTTACTTTTATTATAATGTTGAAAATGCTTTTTGAAATCAATTTTAAAATTTTGATACCATTTTCACCTTTATCGCTTAAAGGTTAATAACTAATGGAATTATTATTCATGAATCACCCTGTAGTTTCAATTATGACATACTATTTTTGGGTTATTTACTATTTAGAATCATCCAATATTCCTCATGATGTATGTTTAGGTGATATCATTTTAAATGACACAATCAATTATCAATCCATGGGTTCTTTATCATATGATGATTTATTTATTTCAAGTAGAACATATGGAAATATATTTTCATTATATGATTTTTTGGCTCATATATAAGCCCCAAATAAATTGGTTACTATTTTATATATCCTGATATAATTAATATACCTGATGTTTTCCCATAAATTAATGAGTGGACATGATTTCACATACACAACATAATCTTTGGATGTATTTTATTTTTGAAAATTGGATTATTCTATGTGTGGAAAAAACATTATATCTATAACATAATTCATTGATAATTTTTTATTTTGACATGTTAATATGGATATATTTATAACAACAAATATCTATCATTCCGAGAACATTAAATATAAAAAAGGTTATTTTTAAAAAAATAATGATATATATCCCTTGTTTTTGAAATATTTTATTTGGATAAGTCCAATATATTTAGCACCCAATTGTCATATGATCTATTAATAGAAATTAATAACAATTTCAAAAATGATGTTATGATAGAGAACATAGTTTTAATGATATTCATTATGTTAGTGCTTTAGAAGAACCAACTTATATTACAAATAATGAAATGTAATATATATATACAACATAATGCATTAATGAATCATGGAATTGAGGATAAGAGATTAGTTTGTTTTATAAATTCAAAATAGAAATTGTTTTTTTATGTAAATGACATATATTTTTTGGTTTGAATAACGAATTATATTAAACCAACTATTTATTAAAAAATTGTAGAGTTTCCACTTGATGAAATTATACATAATAATAAATTCTTATTATCCCCAAAAATCATGTTGAATTTATTTTGATTCAAGTGGTAATTAATGAATATCTTTTTAAGGGTTTATGATTACAAAATTTATGATCTATAAGATTATTAAAACTGATACACTGACCATTTAAAACGATGGTATAGTTGAATACCATGATTATATATGGAGGTGTTTTTGGAATTTTTTAATTGTATAAACTAAATGAAGAATTATAAAAAAATAAATTATATGCATAAGTGTAGTGAATGTGTATTGACAATAAAAATATACAAAATAAAATTGTTGGGGGGAATCAATACAATGAAATAATGATTATATTGAACAAAAATTAAGCAGTCAAATATCACATTGAATAGTCTAGAGCCTAGTGGATCATGAATGCACACTATGATGGGATGAATCAATATTTACACCATTTTATTGAGTTTAAAAGTTTAATTTTTTTGACCCCACGTTATTCTCAACTCATCGCCTCAGTTAAAAGGGGTATAGATATATTATTTCACACTCAACCCTCCCCATAGCAAGCCATTCAAAAAATAAATAAAAACAACAATCCTCTTGGAATTTAAAATGTTTTTCACCTATATAGAAGCCTAATCGTTTAAATTATTATCTATCATTGAGATAATAATTATGAAAAATATATTGAAAATATTAGAAGTCATTAAAAATTGGAACGCGTGGTTTGGGTAGTCATAGAGTTGATTAACTAAGGCACTTTCTTAGTGAACCATGTGAAATCATCCATCCGTTAGAAATATTCAAGAAGATATTATTCCATAAGAAGATGTTTTTGAACATATCCTAATAACCCTTTTCACTTGGTTTCCAACAATGGAAAGAAAAAATAAGCACACATATTGACTTTTACAAAGTGTGCAATGGTGATATTGAGAAGAAAATAAAAAGGGGATATTTTTAAGCATATTGAATCATTTTTTGTCAATATGTGTTAATATGTGAATGGAAATGTAATGATTAATGTAGTGATATTGATTGAATTTGTGATGATTAAAGTAATGATATTAAATCAATGAAAACCCACATAGATTATGAATTATATTTGTTGACATGTACTCTCAATGATTTTTGGTTGGAAATGGTGATCAATGAGAAGAGAATATATCATGATATCAATATGATGAATTTGATACCATGATAACGATTCCTGGAGAATTGTTATGGATTTATAGCATTGTATGCCATGCTTGGGATATTATCCTTGTTAATAAATCAGAATATTGTTGAACTGGTTGTATATTCCTTAACACGTGCTAATAAATGAGACTCTGTTACACCATTAGAATAAGGTCATGCTGAAATTTATTTTATGATGCATTTGGAAGATACATACACTAGGTTATAACTCCATGATGTTGATTATGTGATTTAGAAGATTGAGTTGATCTAGAATTAAAATGATGTGTTCCAAAAAGCATAGATGAAAAAGAATTCTATGGTTGAGAAAGAAGATAATAAAGAGGAAATGTGTCATTAATTTCATATTGATATATTATATGTATATACTTTGGATTTTACAAAGTATTTATGTTAGGGGTTTATATAAAAAATATGCGACTTTAGCTAGCCAAGAAGCCAGCTAGCCAACCAATATTGGGAAATGACCCACACCACATGAGTGGGAGGTTGATCTAATCCATGTCTAGCTAGCTAGTGTGACTGACCCGAATCGTTCTTGGGGAACACAAGAGCATGACCACAGAAGAGTATGAGAGAGCCACTATGTTGGGAGGCCCAATGGTAGGGAGTATAAGTTGGGCGCCAAGCGTGCTCACGAGAATCTAGTATAGGGAGGTACCATAGGCGGGAGAAGATAAATTATTGACACTCAGTTACTGAAGAGAGTATTATAAACCATGGAGAATCCGAGATGCATTTTGATGTGGGACAGTATTTAAAAAACACAGAAGTAATATCAGTAGTATGTCAAATATTACTACTAATTTGAGCCACTCATCTCATCTACACTCTGCTATCTAATTATGGATTTCCATTCAACCCACGCCAGATTTGTTTGAAATATGACCATTTGATGACCCTCCATGACACGTTATCTATAACGTATCAGAACCTAATGTCATTTTATGTCCAAGATAAAGCTTATCCACCTTTATCGAACTCCATCCACCATTGCTAATAAAAACACATATAAGTTAATGAACCACGAATAACCTGTGAAAACCAAAGAAAGCACATTTACGAGGCCACACCATGGACCTCAGGTGTTCATGATTGAGTGTTTCATCCATTCATAATTAATTCATTCGAGGATTACTAAACTATGATATTATGATCTCGCATTGAATTGAAACAAAACAAGAGATTCGGTGGATCAATTTTCCCGCGTTTGAAACATTTGAAGCCAATGATCTCGGGCATTCCAATATTTGAACCCTAGGTAATATCCTATGGGATTTAAATGTGGAGAAATGAATTGATCCTCACCAATAAAAGAAGGAGTCCTTTGAATGATTTTGGTGTTGAAGATAAATATAATGATCTTTTTTCTCAATAGAAATATAACACCAATTAGATGTTCAACACAACATTTCTACTTGAAGGAAAAGAAAACCACTTGGCCTTAGATAAGTGATTCACGCTCTTGATGTTTTTCTCAAAGAAGAGGTCTTGGGAATTCATTCCATGAGGAAGATCATAATAACATTCCCAATTCATGAAGGTAAAAAATTTGAACCATCATGGTTCATCAATGTTGTCTGCACACCCAGTGTGAGTGATTTCCTCACTCTCTATGTGTAGGAGAACTGTGAAAAACTTGTGTGAGGTGAACCTTTGAAACATCCTCGGTTTAGTGTAGATGATCCACATGTAACCTCTACATGAAGATGAAAACGAACTCACACATACACCTGATGTACTATTAGTCTTTAATTAATAGTGCATAATACATGCACAGTGAAGATACATACATATTTAGGAGTTGATGCCATCTACATGAATTCAAAAAAAGAGATAGGTTCTGTGAACATGTGAGGAAGTAGGAGGAATAAAGAGGAATAACACTCAAAAAAGACTACACCAATTCCATCTTTATGTAACACACATATACTAAACCTAAAATAGGCAAAAAGTGTGTGTCTGTAAAGAAATAAATATACTGAACTTGTGTGTATTCATATTTTATGATGTAATAAAGGGTAGAATTCATGTGTAAATTCCGCAGACAAACACATTAAACCTATAACAATCATTCAAAATAATAGTGTGTGTTTGAGATTACAAAAAATACTCTACATGCATGAAATAATTTATAATAACATGAAATTCTGGGAGTCATTGAGATACCCGAAACAAGATGTTTTTAGATCCATGATATTAATTTGTAAGGTTATTTTGAAGTGAGACTAAATCCAAGATGATTTACAAAAGCTTTTGTATCTGAGTTGACAGTGTTTGAAATTCCATGAAGAAACACAATGATAATATTGTGAATGATCACTCTTGAATACTGAAATTCTTGAATATGTTTTGTGCACCACTGTCATAGATAGAAGTTATTCTGGGTCTTCTTCGGAAGATGAAATAATTTCTGAAGCATTATTTCACTCAGGACTGATCACAATGGTGATCATAAATATTGAGCGAGGATAATATATCTTACCAAAGGTTGTTGAATATTATTGAAGAGATACACAAGAATGTTTGGTTCGAAAACATGTGGCGAAAGAGAATCAGATCACTTACAGTGAATAAATGAGCATTGAAAGAAGGAAGTAGGTTGTGGGACTCGAGATCTAGAAAAACCATGTGTGATTCATGGAGGAGAAGAAGTCTTATGTGGGACTCTGTAGAAGGCCATTGGCCAATGATAACACTGTGGGATGATGTATAAAGACCCTTTAGTGGGAATAAGGCGAGATGCACTAGGAAACTGTATTGACCATTTTAATTGATAATAATATGATAGTGGAGAATCTATTTTGGGGGATTAACCAACGACGAAAAGATCTAGGTTTATGAACCAAAACTTGTAAATCCTTATGTTCAGTGCCTATATATTTAAAGCATCATTTGATGTAAGTATGAGAGTCACAATCATAGTAGATGAAGGCATTAACAATAGATAGTGTATTAATTGAAATTAATTAATTTTTCAAAAATTGAAATGGATCAACGGTTCTCCCCCTCCCGCTCTATATGATTACACCCTGATCTATGCACTACAACCTCTTCTTTGAAATAACTCATGTAGATCTTGTACTATGGATCTTGGGGATGGTATTTTATTCTCTATAATGTGGATAATGACATTTATATGTGATCTTGGATTTCGATTGTAGAGATATTTGGATCAGAGTTTTGTAAATACTTAAGGGACGAGGTTCCCTTCTATAAATGAGGTGAGGGGCACTTTTAAAATTTCACAAATGACTAAAATATAATAAAGTTATATTCGAGACCAAATTATGTAAAAGTTATATGTATTAAAATTAAATACCGTATGGGGATTCAATACCAAAAATGATTTAATATTTTATAGGTTTATGTGGTGTTTTAAATTTTATCATTTAGTTTTACTCCTAAATTAACATATTTTTAGCATTGACTATGATAAAAAAAAATTCACTATTAAATGGTTATAATTTTATATAAAACGTTAAAATTGAATAATAAATTAAAAATATATTAAATTTAAGACCATATATTTAATTATTGGTCCTATTGAAATATTTTTTAGTATTTATAAATAATTATTTAATATTATAATTTGATGAAATATTATTTATGGAAATTTTTACTCTATTCCTTTAATTTGATACTAAAGTCAAAAATAAAATGAAGAAATTTAAATATAATCCTTTAACACAATAATAATATTCTAAATTCTTTAATAAAAAATATATAAAACTATAACTAATTAAAAATTTGCAACTTCTAATAATTTTAGATTATATAATATATTTTTTTATTAATTGATGAAATAAACCATCAGTGTTTCATTATTATTTTTGTTAATTATTAAATTACTTTAAATTATAAATAAATTTTCTTAAAGAAAAAAATAGTTAATTATAAAATTAAAATTTATATACAACAACTTTTTCCCAATATGGACACATAAAAGATATTTACAACTATGTAAGTAACATTTTGTAACATTATATTATATAATTATAATATTTGTTATTTTCATTGAAATTTTTCCATTAAAAAATCATTTTTTATTCAAATATGATACGGTTCAAGTGGACTTCTTCAAATGATAATTACTATGCAATATTATGACCTTATCACTTCCTTTAAACATAGTATAACCCAATGTAACTACTTATTTGATAAAGTTTACCATTGTTACTATTCATAATGACAAATAATAAAAGAGGCCTATTTCCCAAATAGGGAACTTCTGATTCCATGTATAGAATCTATTTTTCATGATTAATGTTATATAATATTTTTTAGTTAATTTTAATTCAATCTCGAAACCTAATAAGAAGTGTTTTTTTAAATAACATTTTTACGCATAAGCATTTTTATACCAAAATCAATTCTTAAATGAATTCATTTGAAAAAAAATTATTATTATTAATAGTAAAAAAAATATTTTAGTATAAAATAATTTTAAAATAAAATAAATCATTTTATAATCATGAAACAAGAATATGGACTTCATTACAAATTTGTATTTTTTTACTATTCAATAGAAATTAAATATTTTCCCAAAAATTTGAAAATTTCACCCAATGGAAATTTTGATATAATAATTTAAAAATTGATATTATTAAATTTAAATACAATTTATATATATTCCAAAAAATCACTAAAATATTTTCTCACAAAAAATTTTGTAAATATTATTTGAATAGAATGTATTTCTGAAGCATAAAATAAATTTGATGAAAATTGAGTACTTATATTCTATGAATTTATCATTGTATTTATATTAGGTTGATACTTTATGAATATTTTATAATTTAATTAATACTACTCAAACCCTCCAATTAGAGGTCTATGTGATAAATATTAAATTGAATAATAATATTATAATATTTTATCATGATTTATATAAACTCAGTGTTGTATACTGTGAATGCTATCAAACATGGTGTTCTATTAAATTGTTTTCATAATATATATACATTACTAAAATGATAATAATAGAAAATATTAAATAAAATTACATATGTATATATATATATATATCAGTGTATATGTGTATATTTTTTATGTATATTTAAGTTTGAAAAATACATGTTATCTAGATGGTGTCTCATTTAGAAAAATGAATGTCATAACAAAAAATATTTCATATAAATAAAGATTATGGGGATTTGAAATGAATTTATATTTATATAAATGGTGATTTATGCTTTTTCATTAGTTGATCACTAAATCTAAAAATGACATGGACAAGAAAAATCAGTAAAGAAAAATTGTGTTTATATATTATTATAGTATTGAATTTTCTTTTTAGGTTCATTTGAAACAAATATAATTAATATTTCGCTAATATATTATTTTTAGTCATCAATGGGTGTGAATATAGTCCAGAAATACTAGAACCAATGATGGAACATGAGAATCAAACGATGCGACATGAGACTTTGAGTTACACTATAGACAATCTTTTAGATATCTAATACAATAGAAACTAATTTCATATGATTCAAAAAAGTGATGGGTGAAGACTGAAAATCAATAAATTTGTTTAATTTTGAATAATTAGTGATTATTATGATCTATGAAAAACATTTTTTTTGTAATTATAAGACAAAAAATTTATTAAATTTGGAAACTGATATTATAATACATATATCATTCCCCTTATTTCATAATGTTAAAATTAATATAGTGTGTATCAATGATATGAATAGGATATTATAAAATAGATAACTTTGAAAATGTGACAGGGTATCTAACAAGAAAATAACACCGACATTATGTGTCGTTGACCTATATGATTGATTGTAAGTAATTTATCATAAGAGTTATATATTTTGGATCATTTATATAGACAATGAGTTTTTTCTGATCTATATGATTGGAATTATTTATGATACAAATGGATCATGTTAGATCATGTTAGTATAGTGTGGGTGATTTAATTTTTCTCATTTTTTTTGTAGTGTATTTGGTCAAATTTAATTGTCAAATCACGACAATAATGTATTTTGTTGTAATGATGATTTTAAAATTCTTCTATGGGTGGAATGGCATCATTTTAGAAACAAATTAAACGTATAATATATATATATATATAAGTGGACTTATTATAATGACTTTTTTATTATTGGAACGATGTAGGCTAATGTGGATTCTTATTATGTATTCTATACTTATAAATTGTAATTTATTTTCATTTTTTAAAATAATTTAGTTTTGGAAGAAAATTATCTTCGGAATGAAATTGATTTATCATCTGTAAGATTGATTAATTAAGATGGTTTAGAAAAATTATTTGAATACTTTATATTTTTCAAATGTTGGGATATTCTTTTTTACCTTGCTGATTGTGATATTTTGGCATTACTGTATACTAGTTTCATGAAAGATAACTATATAATAGTCTTTCAATTTGATTATATTCTTCATTATAATACATGAATTTGATCCTTATAGTGATTTTATGACATGAGATATGATTGTTTTTTGTTTATATTTTAATAATTAGTAATCTACCATATATTATATCTAAAATTATTATTTTATGTTTATTGATAAATTCATTATGCTATCACTACTCTTCATATGGGTGTTATTGAGGACAAAATGTAGGTAAATATAATGTTATGAAATTATTTTCTCTAAAGGTGGTAAGTTTGTTATCAGTATTTTTATTAAGTTATATTATGATATATATTTTGGGATATATTATTTTGATTATCATTTACCTATATGTAATTAAGGGCTAAATGGATTCATTGTGTTGACAGCTTGGGTTTCTAGTATCCTCTATTAGGACATAAATTATACGGACTCTAATATAATAAACATATTGTGGATAGAAATCTATATATATATATATATATATTATATTTTTATTTATTGAATGTAAATTTTAGGAGTTATGAGTATTTTAATAGTGACATGAATTGTGAACGAGGAACTGAATTTTGGTACCAATAATATTATTGACATTGTTGGTTTTAGTTGTTGGTTGGGTTAAAAATTTTATTTATTTATTATGCACTTAGAAAATAGTCTTAGGATGATATTTGATCACCTATGATGATTTCTATTTTATTTATTATTACTCAGCACTAAAAGCACATTTGCTTACTCCCACTCTTATGTTAATGAAAATTAGTAAGTGAAACTATGAGATGTATTGTAATGATATGATCTTGGTGGGAGTTAGTGGAAGTCTATTATTAGGAAAACAATTGGTATGAATTATCTTCGGTTTTACACATGTTCATATTGTATGAGAAATGATATAGACTCATTAGATAATTTATAATTTTGTTTATTAATTAGTTTATAATTAGGTAATTAAATGCCATTCATGAATGATTATATATATGGTATTGGATATATTAGTTGTTATACTGTCTAATATTTTTCATTGTGAGTATACAAAAAGTGTTATATAGAGTTAATGTGTCTGATTATGTGTAATGGTACACGAGATATAATATCTATCCCCTGACCAAGTGGATTAAATTTCAGGAAGATCACCCAATTATAGTTCCGAAAATTACATTCAAGAAACCTGATAACAGATTACCAAAAATAAATTATGTTATTAATTCAAGACTTTATTTGTATGGAAATGAAAATTTGTCTAATTACATGTCTTCTTTTACCAATATACATTAATGATACTCAAGTGTATTCTTGACAGTTCTATCTAATCAAAATATATTAAGAAAAAATAAACAAGTCAATTAGGTCTTCACGTTCACCCCCATCATTGGGAATATAAATCACCTCATGGTCACATCAACATTGTACTAATTTCAACAAATAAATAATTATAATAAAATTAAAAATTATATTTCTAAAATAGGTTGAGGATTTATATTTTTAATAAAAAATGTTTCTGGTATTAATGATATAAAATAAATAAATTAAAAATTAAATATCCAGGAAAATGGAATATTTATCCTTATTATCCTAGTAATAAAATTAGTAAACCCCATTTTTAAATAATGATTAACTAATTTAAATTATAAAATCAATTTTCAGATATATTAATTTATTCTAAACTTGTCAGAAAGTCACAAATACCTATAAATATAATAAATATAATATATGTATGAAAATGAAAATACAATATTGTTACCCACAACATGTTTAATAGATGTTTAATGCTTGGTAGAACACATAGTGTATGTGTATAAATTTATCAACAATGAAAATGAAATCAATCAATTTTTTTTAAAATTAAATAAAAAAAGCGGTAAATTTGAATTTATCTATACATGATATTACTCAAGAAAATTGTTTCCCAAAAGTATATAAAAATGATCAAGTGTATAATTCATAAAATTTTACAAACATTATATGATATTAGAACAAATTTATTGTAACAACCAAGGTTTTTAGTAATGATTTACATTTAAATAAAAATATTTTTTTTGGGTTTTATCAATTAAATAACCAACTAAATTAAAATATGATACATTTTGATGAAAAAAAATTTATAATTCAATGTAAAAATTGATACATTATTAGAATGAAATATGGAAAATTATTAATAAAATTAAAACATTAATAATTTTTTAAAATACTTATACCGCAAGCATAAAATCATTATCTATATAGATTAAAATGAAGAACAACACCATGAATAAATATATGTAAGAATGAAAATGAATTATGAAATATCATATACATGTCAGTAAAGAAATATGTATAACTAAATATTTAAGTGTTGTTTTCAAGGCTATATAAATGAATGAAATATAACTTTCAAATATATGGTCATTCAAATTCTATGGTAATTGAGCTTAATTGGATATTGGACACATATAGTCAATGGATTTAAATAGATATTTATATCACCAATATATATATGAATAATTGATCAATTATAAGTATTAAATATGACAGTGATAATAGAGTCGTTGAAAATCCTTGTACAAATAGAACTAATCACATTAAAATTATATATAGAATGTGAAGTGATGTATTCTTTTTCTATATATTACTTATTTTTAAACAAATTTGAAAATATTTAATAATATGTAATATATTAATAATATATAAATAAATATAATTAAATTTCATCTAAATATTATAAAATTGAATCGAATTTGAAGAAATTATTTTTTTCCATTAAAAATAATTTTTTTAACTTTTTTTATGCATTAGGTACACTTATATTAAAATAAATTTTTATAAACTCTATAAATTCAGTCGTACAAATTTATATTCAATGTTTTAATCAGAATTTAATTATTTTTTTCATAAGTACATTTTCCTTTTTAATATAAAACTATGATACCAAAAAAATATTATTTACCATCTAAAATTGATTATTTTCACTGAATATTATTTATAAAAATTATGAAATAAATAAAAAACTAAAATTTTACTATTGATTTATTAAAATAATATTGGGTTCAAGTATATTTAACAACATATTGTCACAAATGTGTTTATAAATATAAATTAAATAAAAAAACACCTATGGTATAATAGGAATTTTTCCACAAAAAATGTTTATTTATATCATTTGTTATAATTGAAAAATATATTATCTCATATTTATAAAAATAATTATATTATATATTGTCATAATTTTTAAGGATCATGTTATAATTTTTAAATAGGTTCAATTGATGTTGTGAAAAATTACTAAGTTAAATTTTTAGTCATAGTTAATGACAATATAAATGTTTATGTTATAGTGGTTCAATATTTTTATAATTATCATGAATATTAAACTATATAAATTTCCATTATCATTATTGAAATTCATAACATAACATAAAACTAAATATTCCTCTCATAACTCCCATAACTTACATTTGATTCCATTATTTCTTCCACAACATTTATTTCTAAAAAATAGTCCCCCTTTTCACATATAAAATGATCTCACTCTCACCAACTTCAAGTAACACTTATATTTTGAATATTTCATGAAAACATAAAATTTTATATCTATTATTATCATATTACACTTATTCCATCTCTATCTTAAAAAAATTTGTCTCAAGTCGATCATTTTCAAGCGGTTGTCTAAGATAATAATATGGTCCTCAATGTGAGCATTATCCACTCCCCAAGCATTTCATATCGATTTTTATCATATAAGCCGTTTATAAAAATGATAATACAATGAAATTAAAATAATTCATATACTTAATTTTTTCGTTTACTAAAAAATATTTTTATACCTTCCTCACATCAGTTTGAAATATTAAAACATTAATTGTGTTACGGGTAGACAACCACCTCAGTGAATGATGCATTTCATTTTTCACAACTTTCATTCTGGGATGATTATAAAAATTAATTTAATGAAAAAATTATTTTTTTAAAATTATTAGAATCATTTAAATTTAAATCATTTATTATTTTACTAATATTTATTACAAGTTATAATTATACAATTGACGTCATAAAACAAGCATACCAAGAGGAAAAATGATTTATTCTTTGTAATTAATAGTTTCAAATATTCAATTATTTATCCAAAAAATATAAATTAAAATTTATCAAATTAATAACATCTTGATAATATAACTATTATTAAATATTTATTATATTATAAAAAATACATACATGACACTCATCCATTGGTTATAGCATGTTGTTGTTCCTATCGGTTTATCAACCACCTTGAATGATGCAATAAATTCTTCTCAATGATGGTTATGAAAACATAATAAATTTTATAATATGATATCAAAATGAAAATAATTATTTCAATTTTCATCTATAATGGTAATATTAATTTGTTACTCATTATCAATATAAAAACACCCATTCATTAAAAATTACGGAAACAAGATCATCATTGATTTCGTCTTCATGAATCATAACTAAAATATCAAGAATGAAAATTTTAAAATATTTATCATTATTAAAAATATATTATAGTACCTTATATAATTAAAAATATAATAAACATTGTATTATTGAATATGGATCGATATCATCATTATAAAATATGTACAAAACAATTATGGTTATCAACATTTAATGACTGAAATAAAAAATAACTAAATAATAAAATCATAATCATTAATTTTTAATAAAATGTGTGAAAGGTAATATATATTAATATGGTTTTGAAATAGGCTATTACTATGGTTTATAATATAAATGATGGTTAATCATTTTTATGGAGTTCAATAGTAAATATAAGGGGTTAATTATCTTGATTTACTTTGCATGCGACATAACCCATTTTCACCACTATTTTTCATTTTTGTGGCATTTATAATGAATGAAGAAAATATTTTATAATAATTTTATTAAATATATAAATTTTAATATGTAAATAATTTTCCCTACTTCAATTTACATTTGGTAAAAATAACTCCAACTATAAGGGTTCTTTGTCCCAATTTGAATTCTATGAGAGGCTTTTCATATTGTGTAATTTGATTCCATGAATATGGTTTTTTTATTCACTAACCCATGGATGTATTATAATATTATATTATTCTTATTCATGTTATTTAATATTTTTTATAAAATTTTTTATTTCTATTTATTTTGATTGTAATTTTCTAAATGTCTTAAGCGTTGTATCATCTCAATTTACATTATTTGAGACATTCTCAAATTTCAGCACTAGTTTTATTTCATTTTTTGGTTAATATAATACCATATATATTATTTTTAACAAAATTTTCTTTACTCTAAATTTCATTAAAAATACTTTTCCATTTTATTCCTTAAATGTATTTTTATTAAATAGTTACCAAAAATGTGAGGGTTCTTGGTCTCAGTTTCAATTTATTTAGATATTTTCCTTACTATGTGCCATTTTTTAATTTTTATATGGTATTTTATGGATTTATTAACCCATGAATGTATTAGAATATATATATCCTGTAATTTGTGATAATTTAAATTCCAAATAATGTTTTTTTTTCATTCAATAAATTTTGATTATTTTTTTAAGGTAGGTGGGGATTTAGACACAATTTCTTTTCTCTAAGGCATGTTTTCATATTATGAACCAAGTGTTATTTTATATGGTGTAAATACTTCACAATTTGATTTCATTATTATTAGTAATGTTTATTTTATTTTTTTTAAAATTTCTTTCATCATTTATTCCTTCATAATCATTTTGTTCAGTTGTTACGAAATTCAGAAAATATTTTGTCAACTCAAATATCATTTCATTGAATTATGAGGAGCATTTTTTTTAACTTAGGTATTATGTATTTATTTACTTGTAAACTATTATTTTAATATATGTAAATTCATCTCTATCTTGAGTTTGTTAAATTCTTAATTTCATTTTTCCTTCTTGATGAATTAATTAAGTCTTAAAAATGAAATGGGGTTAATAATAATTCCAATAATCTTAAATAATCTCATAATCAACCACGTATATATATATTTTCTTCCCAAAAATGTCGTCATTTAATTTTTTGAAATCCAAATATGTATTAAATAATTTCATCTATATACTTCATTTTACCCTTTTAAAGTAATTATAATCCATTATATTTTGTGGGTATCAACATAGGTATTTTAAATTATTATATAAAATTCCAAATCAATGTCATATCTTTTATATTAAACTACATGTCAGAATATATATCATTTTTCTCTTATCAAGGATAAATTATTAAGGTTTAATAATAAATTATTTTTTAAAAATTATTCATTGAAACCTCAAAATAATGGCTTCCAAATGATACCTATAACATTGTCCTTTTATTATAATGTTGAAAATGTGTTTTGAAATCTATTTTAAATTTTTTATAAAATTTACATCTTTATCTCTAAAAAGATAATTACTTATGGAATTTTTTTCATGTATCACCCTGTAGTTTCAATTACGACTTTCTATTTTTGGGTGATTTAGTATTTAGTATCAACCAATCTATCTCTAGAGGTCATTCTCTGTGATATCATTTTAAATAACACAATCAATTATCAATCCATGAGATCTTTATGAAATGATGCATTATTTATTTCAAGTAGAAAATAGGGATATATATTTTCATTATATGATTTTTTGGGTCATATATAATCCCCCAAAAAATTGGTTAATGATTTATATATCATGAAATAATTAATATACCCGATTTTATGCCCATATCGTAATGTGTGGTCATGATTCCACATCCACAACATAATCTATGGAACTTTATTATTTTAGAAAATTTAATTATTCTCTATATGGACATAACATTATAACAATAACATAATTCATTGATCATTTTTTATTTTGACATGTTCATAATGTTTTCAATTCATATTCTTATGTTTATGCCACATTTCTATGTGATATGATCAAGTTATTCTCCATCGATTAGGTTTAGTGTCAAAACATTCTACACATTGAAATGTGGAATTAAATGGATGTTTTTATTACATTAAAATTTCTTTCATTCAATTTAATTTAAATTTAAAAAATGTGATTTTTATTAAAATATTTATATATTTCGCTGGTGTTGATATATTTTATTTGGATAAGTCCACTATATTTAGCTCATGAATTCTTATATGATCTCTTAATAGAAATTAATAATAATTTCAAAAATGAAATTATTTTCGAGAACATCGTTTTCATGATATACATTATGTTAGTGTTTTAGAAGAACAAATATATATTAAAAATAATGAAACGTAAAATATATATTAAACATAATGCATTAATGAATCATGGAATTGAGGATAAAAAATTATTTTGGTTTATAAATTCAATATAGAAATTTTTCTGTTATGTTAATGTTAAATTTATTTTGGCTTGCAAAAAGAATAATATTAAACCAACTAATTATTCACATATTTTAGCGTTTCCACTTGATGAAATTCTAAAAAATATCAAACACTTATAATTCCCAAAAATCATGTTCGATTTATTTAGATTCAAGTGGTAATTCATGAAAGTCATTGTTAGATATTTATGATTAGAATGTTGTTGATCTAAAAGATTATTAAAAGTGCTACACTGACCATGTAAAATGATGGTAGATTTGAATCACATGAGAAAAGATAGAGCTATTTTAGGAATTTTTTAAATGCTTATAGTAAATAAAAAATTATAAAATAATACATAATATGATTAAGTGCAGTGAATATGTATTGAAAATAAAAATAAACGGAATAGAATTTTTGGTGGAGAACAATAAAAATAAATAATGATAACATTGAACAAAAATTAACTGATCAAATATCATATTAAATAGTCTAGTTCCTACTGGATCATGAATGCACACAATGATGGAGTATATCAATATTTTCCCCATTTTACGGAGTTTAAAATTGTCTTTTATTTCTCCCCACATTATTCTAAACCCGTTGTTTCAGTTAAGTGGTATGGATATACTAATACACACTCATCCCTCCCCGTAGCATGCTATACAGAAAATAAATAAAAACAACA
The DNA here is from genome assembly GCA_963277665.1 of Viscum album. Taxonomy (NCBI): domain Eukaryota; kingdom Viridiplantae; phylum Streptophyta; class Magnoliopsida; order Santalales; family Viscaceae; genus Viscum; species Viscum album. The sequence goes on along the minus strand of OY728141.1, from coordinate 506,649,506 downwards.
ACACTCATGGTTTTTATATGGTTTGTCACTAATATTGAAGCCTACTCATTTCCATGTTTATCTCTCATTGAAATGAAAATTATGAAAAATATATTCAATATATTAGAAGCATTTACCAATTGGAACACATGGTTTGGGATGGTGTCTTCGAAATTCATAATTAAAATATCCTCAACTTACCTCATCAAAGCATATGATGAAATTGAATTGATATTTATACTAAATTTCGCTATTGATTCAAATGATGTAACTTCTAATTATTTAATATTTTTCAAGCAACCCAACTTCCAATCTAGATAGTGTTTTAACTATTTTTTCATAACATCATGAGCTTTATTATCTAGGTATCTCAGTTTCTTCATCCTCTATAGTTGATATTTTATATAATTATCTACCCAAGTACTTTTCAAACTGATCCCACTCTGCTAAATTCATATCCAGAACTAAAAATATCATCATTGTTTTGCATAAATATCTAGTTTATAGTACTATTGGAGTGGATCCATTCCACTTGAATAATTTTTTTGTTTTGTAAATTCAAATATTCTATATTTCCTAATTACATTTTAAAGATAATTATCAATTTACCAAATTTTTTTGATAATTAAAATAAAATTTATTTATTTATTTAATAACGAAAAATGTTGGTTTTTTATTTTAAATTTATATATATATATATATAATTAAATATTAGATATTCATCATATATTTTTATTAACCATGATATTAAATTTTAAATTTTTTAATTTGTTTTTATGTAAAATTGTTTTTATAAAGTTATTTTTTACCATAATTTGAGTTTTATAAATTCATTCATACCCTTAGGTGATATATATTCTCAAAAAAGGTATTCACCTTTAATTTTTTGGTTTTTACCTTTACATAGGTTTTATAATTAATTTTTACGATTACGCGTGTTATTCCTTACACTTATACATACATTTAAAATTTTGGTTTACCCTTATGTGAGATTTTTTAAGATTCCCTCAAAAACCATTCATATACCTTGACACTAGCCATATAAAATCTGGATTACCATTATATAAATTTTGATAATCCTTTTAAAACTTTTCCTTTTCTATTATGAAATATTGATTACTCTTATTTAGATTGTTCAAAAAAAGGAATACCATTAAACAGTGTACTAGGCTACCCTCACATAGCGCAGCAAATTATTTTTTCCCTCACATATCATGATATATTCTTTAATAAAGATTTTCTATTCCCTTACACATTTCATGATTCATTCCCATTACCCTTACACAACTACCTATTTAACCTCACAATAGCTATATAAAATGTTCATCACAATTTTACATCATTCTCTCATATACTTATGCATGTTATATCAAATACATTTTACCATAACATTGTATTTAGAATTTAAATTATACATTTATTCTTATATTGAATATTACCCTGATGTTCATTTGAAACCGTGGATATTTTTGAATTTTATATATTTGATGATATTTATGGGATTTTTAATTTATGATGATGGTATCAAGTGTTTAAATTGACTTATTCAATCTATAAATTCTTAATAAATTTCTGAAATCTATAAGAAGTGTTTTTACATTATATTGATCTTAATTAAATGAATATTATTATCATCATTCATTCATTTATATATTTGTGGGATGAATCTCTAATATTTAGTATTCATTATTTTAAGTTTATTTCATTGACATTAACATGCCTAGTATGATGTTATAGTATAATTATCTTATTCATAATTTTTTTTTTTGTTTTAATGTATTATATTTAATGAGGGATGTTATTACATGTTTTAAAAACGGATCAAAGATTGAAATACAATTTTAACTTTTTTTAATTGCTCAAATGGTTTTAATTTATATTGATATTATTATTTATTACCCATTTCAATCTTAATCTCCTTGAGAGTTCGGAATATTATTATTACTGTTTCGAATTTAATAACCTAACTATTTCCATGACCCTTTTGAGTTAATTTTTTCAGGGGTTAAGGGAACATGATCAAATTTTTATTAATAATTATCGAACTTGGACTTCATTGTGTTAATGGACCTTGAAAGATACATGAACCTCACGTATGGATGATAATACTATAAATAAAAACTTGTAGAGGCCTTACAAATGAATAATGAAATTCATTGAGGAAGAGGGAATGAGTTACTCCAAGGAAGAACCCATATATTTGATAAGAATGAGAACCTAGGATATATGATAAAGTCACATTATTCGTAATCAGTTACTCGTGAAATTAGTATACCGCTCCCTGAATTAAAACTATCTAAATAAAACATCACATATAACCACTATGGAATTTTAGTGGAGGATCACATACCCCAGGTAGGTGGGGAGTTACTGGATGTAGTGGACAATCCTAGATACCATTCAAAATCTTCTGATAGTGGGATACCAACCCTATTGATAGAAAATTTCATATCCTTGTTATATGGGAGGATAATAGCCCTATATAAAAGGTCGGTATAAGAGAATGTCCCCACATATACTGGAGGAGAGGGGGATTTGAACCTTTATGGGGTTGGTGGTTTACCCATGCCTTAACATACATATATATACATACTTACAGTAAATTATTACACCCAAAAACTCTCTAGTGGTCGTTACTAAAACCAGTCATTAACCATATGGCCTTAAATTCATTGTAATCCAATCATTCCAGAAAAATCTCATTCGATTTATAAATAGACTATAATATTTCATTTTATTTTAAATAAAACTATATATGTTTTATTAATTTTTCTAAAACGTGTACTTGGTGAAGCCATCCACAAGATTCCATCAAGATGATTCTCTAACAATGTGGTTGACCTTTGGTGCGCTATGTGGAACATCGGGGTGGGGCACATTAAAATGTTCACCATTACACACAGTGGCATGAGTCTTGGATATGCTGACAAGCCCACAACACCAACCATTATAGTGGGGTCAAGTGTTCCACTTGACCTACTTTAATGTGAAAGGCCCCACTGGTGAGGACCACACCACAACACCAAGCAAGGTAAAACATACCCTCATCATGGTGATATGAGCTAGCAGTTTTCCCTATACATTAAGGACCATGATTACATATTACAAACACTTTGTGTGATTTTGGTCACATTGAACCCCAACCCCCCACGTTCATTCACATCTATCCATGATGATATCTGCCCCTCCCTCATGTATCACCAATCACAAAAATGGGTAAAATCACTTAATGCAACATTGCATCATCCTCCTTTATCTTACCCTAGATTATCTTATTCACACAATCCTAATCAAGACCCACCTCACCCTTCATCCACCTCCCTAGTTAATCCACCATGTGGACCCTTTCTATTATTGACATGTACTTTGGATGGGGACTAATTTTCAAACATGAGAGGGATGAAAAGATATAGGATAAGGATAGGGGTGGTGAGGGAGATGTGGAGAGATGAGATAAGGGATAATAAAAAAATACCATTATTTTATAATACTGTACTAAATCCACACAATCAAAATAGTGCTACTAATAATGTCTAGATTCCCTAAAAGGAGAATACATGACATGTGATTTAGTGATTCATGAATGGGAAAATAAAACCATTATAAAATAATTCAAACATAAATATTACAATTATATTCAACGATACACAATATTAATATGTATTAAAGAAGAAAATTCCCGGATGAATGGAGAACAATAAATATTTAAGTCTGACTATGAATAATGGATCACTCATTGAAGAAGGATGTGCGTACATCTATCTATGTCAATTATCCCAGATGGAGTTAATTATTATATTCATTATATCTCTCTTTTTGGAATGCAAAAATATAAGGGTCTATACATATGATCCAAGGATTCTCTGATAAGGATGCCTAAAAAGGAGTAATTTTTTCATCAAGGGATTGATTACCACATTATTGATATAATTAATAATTTAAGAATTTCCCCCATTTTTTTATATAATATATGAATGACTGGTAATCCCTAGGGTCTTTGATGTGAATGAAAATTATTCCACACAAAGGGTAAAACATACATTCTTCATGCAACCATAATTTCATAATTCATTTCTAATGTTTCATTTAAGATTAAAATATTTTTTTCATCAGAATGTACATGCATGAGATAAAAATATTATCATAATTTTAATATATCAGTACATGGTTATTTAATGGTCATAAAATTTCATCAACCCTACAACATGACCGAAAATATTTTTTAAAATATTATAATGGTTCATCTTGAAAACTCCTAGTCATTTCATCCAGCCCTCATTGGTGTATTTTCCCATAACAACATCATCATATGCCAAAATGCAAGGGAACTAGGCCTCTATTTTGGTCTGATGCTCCAATGATCTCTATTAACAGTTCTCATGCTTCCTAATAGAGAATGATAATGTAATATATCATCTACGAAGATTCTTCATATTCTAGTCCATAGTTGATATAGGTTACTCTTGGAAATATTCACTAACCTCATTGTATAGCCATCCCCTTTCAATGATGATAGAATATTCATGCATGTATTTCCTGATGTATAACATGTAGAAGACAAGGTGCACTAAATTTTTCTATAGTGACAATTCCAGGTAATATAAAATACCACCCACAATTCACATAATTTGTAATATAATATCAATCATCAGATATCATCATCAAACCAAACCAAATATTTGAAAATTTAATCCTAGAGATACTTATAAGAATACATGATCTTCTGCATTTAATTTATTGAAATTCATCATTATCTCATGCAATAGTTATAGAGGATATAATTAATACTCATTCAATGTTGGATCACTTGTGTCTTTTTTTTCCTCATACACATCATCTTCAGCCCCATCAGTGTTGACTCCCGTATTCTTATCTAGGATGGGGGAGTTCGACATGGCCTCTTTTACAAGGCCTCCAAATGTTCTGTGCTAATAGTGAATTGGTAGATATTATTATTATAAAACTCCACCAAAGATATATGATCCTTATTTTATGAGTATAAATCTACCATGCATGCCCTCAAGATATTCTTTAGATACCAAATTATTATCTTGTTCGATATATCTTCCTGAGGATGGAATATTATAAACATCCAAATCTAGTTCTTGAATTCCTTAAAAAATTATATCCAAAATAACAACGTAAATCTAGAATCATGTTATGAATATATCACAAGGGCACACCATAAAATCATATATCCTCAACAATGTATTGTAATCCCTAGCCCTCAATTTAAATCTTCTCCAGAATATAATGGAATTGAGACCATAGGGTTAGTCCGTCAATGATCGCCATGATAACATCATTCCATATTAATGATAGAGGGATTCATATCATTAGAAAATGACATACAATCTCACTTCACTGTAAAAACCCGAATGGGATGGTATACACCTATTAGAACATGATGCTCTGCCATCAATTTATGACATGTGTAGTATCATAAATGAAACTAAAAAACTCATGAATTAATTATTTTCCACCAAAACAATAACATATGTCTTTGCTATATCTTTGGACATCATATATGTATCACTAAGGGTATGTATGGAACTCCATCATCAAGACATCACACAACATGAATCACACTTTATCATTCATTGGACAAATAAGACATAATACCAAGTATTAGAATATTCATCGGTTTTATCTCATATAAATATAAATTCTGGAAATATCTAAATATTCGAGGTCTCCAATAGAGCATCCCTATCTTGTGGGAGTTGTGATGTGGTCCCAACCATAAATAGGTGACTATCTATGTGTTCTACTACCGGGCCGCATCTTATAGGATATGTTATGGTGATTTTATATGAGTAGAAATATCACTCAGGATGGGAGTCCTTCTGCTAATTAACATATTTATAATGTACTGCCCCACACATAATGTAATATCAATTATAGATATGGAAAAGAGAAATATAAATAAGGATATATATATATAAATCATGAAAAAAATATAGTATCTAGAATGACATGACAATTGTAAGAGAAAAATACGTGACTAACAATATTCAAATGGGTAATTCTCACTTACAACACAATATTAAATATGTCCTAAAAAAGATAATCATCAAATGTGAATATCACTTCACAAAACAACCACCATAATCTTATCAGAACTTCTAACACCACATCCACCTATATCACCACCAATATTTTTCCATCTGTATATGTCCACACACGTGTGGGTCAAGGCACCCAAACTTGAGTATGTATATAAAAACATAGTATAATTTCCAGAAATCATTAAATTGTTAATAAAATCCCATTCATCTAAATAATATGGTAAAATAAAAAATATTAACTCAAATGAAGGACATGGATTTTTTTAAGTAATGGAACACGTGATGAATTGAAAGATATCATTCGGTATTGATAGTTAACATTTAATTGAAAATGCTAGTCTAATAATCTGAATTTCCAAAATCGAGTAACCCATATAACCAATTATACTATATAAGAGGATTCCTTGAACTAGCTAGTTGTGGGATACTAACTCTAATGGGGGATCAATCTTCCCATTCGAGAACAATAGACATAGTGTACAAACATTTTGGAGAGAGGGTCCCACCCCTGATCATGTGGGGGAGGGGGATGCTGATAATAATAGATATGTGGGTAGAGGATCTTGAACCTTATGTATTTGTGGGTAATGATACTGAGACTATCCAATTTTGGAGGGGGACCCAAGATAGGACATATACATGCTATAGGGAAGTACTGTACCAAATAATTATGTGATTTTTATAACAAAACCAAATTGTCGACCCTATTGGGAAGAATTCAATGTGTACCTATCTCACTTGGAAAAGGGAATTGAATTAAAAAAATATTATAAAATTGAAATATATATGAAATAATAAATCATACAAGATATTTAATTATCTAAAATGGGTACCTTCTAATGAAATCATAAATATTTCATGATAGAAAACCCCTGACCTTGTGGAATACCACTGGGTGAACATCATGGAATGTTATTGTAGGAAACGCATGGGTGAACTCCATGCATGATCCCTAGTGATGAGGGAATAATCCAATGTGAATATATCATATTAGTATGACCCAACCTACCTTCCTCACCAATTTGATGGCCATGGTGAGTCATCGAGGCCCCCTAGTGATGGCATAAGTAGTCTGGACTACTAGAACAGCCTGGTTGGCCTATTGATATATACTACATATCCCGCTGTATTGAAATGGGTTTCATTGGAGGGTACCATTCTATGAAAACATATAAAATGTTTCATCCCCTCAATAATGAGTCATGATCATTCTATTTCCCCAAAAAAACACTATCTGATATGTTAGAAGACATTACCTTTTCAATATGATAGATGTCCCTACCAATTTCATCTAATGAAGAACATGATATAGACTAATATTACTTCTTGAACCACCATAAAATCCACAACTATTTCATGGTATCTTCATCAAAATTTATTCCTCTTAACGACCAAATTTTTCCATCCTCAAATTCTTTCATTGATCCATTACACATCGGCTCATTTCCATAGACCAATGCAAGGGCCAATAGCCAATGTATAAAGCAATGAATTTATGAAATAGAATGGATATGGATAGGGATTTGGGGGTGGGGTGAGTGTGTGGGAGAGTGATTGAGAGAAGATAATATTGATTTCCCATCATTAATTGGTCCATTAATGAAATCTCACAATCAAAAAAAATTTAGAGATAAAATCAATATTCCTTAAAAGAAAAATCTATGAAACTGATTATATGGATTCAAAAAAGGGAGAAATCATATTTTAATAAACTCATTCAAATATAAAAATAATATGAAAAGTAATTTAAATACATCATTTAAATGATGAATGGAGTATAAAAAATCTTGAATCCATATAGTGATGAATATTTGATCATTAAAAAGGATTTCTGTCACATATTTTGATTTCATCAATAATAGAAGGAATTAATCATGTTTGATGAAATTTCTCTATTATTAGAAAAATAATCCATCAGTTCATGCCAATCAAAAAATTATTTGGTGTTAGGTATTCTTGAAAATGTTAAATTTCCAGGTCATTGTCTTGATTACCCATTGGTAATTTAATTTATTATCTATGAATTTATTGTTTTAATTATATCATATTTTGGAAAAGGCTAATCCCCAGGGTCTCTAATGGGAAAAAAATTATACCACCCCAGGGTAAAACAAAAATTGTCATTGAAACAAAAAAGTTGACATTCATTTCAATGGTACATCTAATGGACAAGTAATTTTCCCCAAGAATTCACATATGAAAAAAAAATATTATTATTAATATATAAATAATGACACTCTATGAAACTAATTTTTTTTCCTAACTCCATAAAAATAATCAAAAAAATTATTATAATATTCATAGGATTAAACATGGAATATAATAGATGTTATATGACATATCTTGTTAGGCTTCATTAAAATATTCAAACTGTGATCAATAGAAATATGTCAATTATTTTTAGTAGTTCTTTTGTTAGTTTTTATTAAAACTACACTATAAGTTCATATAAATGTTCCACCATAAAAATAATTCAATATATTACATGAATTATCAAAAAAATTATGACTTAATCAAATACCCATTTTTATTTCCTTGAATAAAAAAACTAACAATAATATGATATGAAAATATCATTGAAAAATCTCCCAAAATATCATAATTCTTGTTACAACATTCCTCCAACTCCGTGTCTTAAAAACTATATTGTACCAAACTTCCTGGGCCTTGAAACTAGTTGTCTAACCACATGTTTATCATTTAATGCATTTTTTATCATCCCATTACATTATAGGTCATTAATCATTGTATTCCCATATTATACAAATGGAAACACCATATGTCAACACATATTCTTCTTGTGGGATAATTCCTCACTCACTTACACCCTAGGAAACATCCTAGGAGGTCACCCATCAAAAAACTACTCTAGGATGAAAACACATAAATATGGAGTTATAATCAGGTAGGCTATATTAAATCATGGTTAAAATTGTTCACATGAGTAGTAATATTAATTATATTAAATGCCACTTTTTATTGGGGTGATACAATCTCGCCACACCATATAAAGAAAAACTCCCTCATTGTGGACTATAAAGACCCAACCATAAAACATTACCTACTCATGAGTTTTTGGCAGGAAAATTCATTATTATATATTGAGGATGTTTTTGGGTTTACAGTTTCTTAGATTTAGTACATAAAACACATATAACATCCCATAATCATATATCGGGATACTACTAAAAAAATTTCCACTATATCGGTAAAATAAAACATTTTAAATATAACAAAATTTCACAGAAATATCTTAATAAAATTTAAATTTTCTTACTTCCATCAATTATATATAGATATAACCTGTGAAAAAAAATTTAAAACAAGGGATGTGCACAATGATCTTATTAAGGGATAATGAGATAATTTTTATCCAATTGATAACATAACAAACTATAAAACACATCACATAAAAACTTATTAATATGCATAGAAACATGATGTTGTAGCCTTAGGAAATATTTACCATATCACCCTTGTAATAAAACTGACACATGAAATATCCATTCTGTCAAATTCTATCTTTGAATTACCCAATGAATTGTAGAGTTATAATGGGGCTCACCCGTCATATCTTAATCTATAATGGGATCATTCCAACATATCATAATCTATAATGGGGAAAAACATATGTTGAGATATAATGGGATTTATCCAATATAACTATATCCAAGGAACATATCATAGTGATAAAGAATCATGAAATATGTTGAAACCACTCATTCCATATATATATATAAACAATATTTTTGAATTTCATCAAAGAGAATATTAAAAGGATTTTAAAATGACGGTACCTTATAAATATAATTGGAGTGATAGTTACTATAATGGAATTGATATGTGTACGAATTGTAAATATCATAATAAAAAATAATATAATAAATAATTAAACACAAATATAATCTTAATACCACAAAATGAATAATGTATAAGGTTAATCCAAATAATGGGAATTGGGTTAAGAATTCCCTTACTGTGGGTTCATCTTACATCTAACTTGTTTAAACCTACTGTATAATTATAAAAATAGAGTTATTCATATTTTAAAATAATTTATTTTTATAAAAAAAATATGAACTTTTTTTAACAATATTAAACCCATTAATTTGTATTATTTTGTTATTTACATAGTTCCAGGTTCATTCATTACATGGTTTCCTGGGTGGGTTCGTAAAGGATTTCCCTGTGGATTAGACGCGAAACACCATAAATGGAATGGAAAGGTATTATAATATTTCTACAATTTTATATGATACCATAAATCATGTTGTTATAATTTATGACGATGAATCATTATACAAAACTTCAATCATATTTGTTTAGATCATTTTGGTGGTTCTATGATAACCACTAAATAAGTTCTTTACATTATTTATGATCATTAATATAAGTTCATTCCATAACATAAAAGAGGTTATATCACTAAGTTTAAAAAACATTCAACCATTAAAATGGTTGTATATGAATATTTGAAATATTTAATGGAAATTGAATAGATATCATCCATGATTTTGGTAAATCGACACATCATAGACAATGTTGTTAATTTTAGAAACAAAGGGAGAAGAGAAGAAGTATGATGTATATATTTTCTAATAAAATGATAAAAATCTAGAATATATAATATACTATATCATTCATGGATTGTGGATAAGGGGAGGTAAAAATAGTATAAAGAAAAGAATAATATGAAAATAAAATATAGGAAAACGAAAAAGGATTTTTATCTCTTGATCTACTCTCCTTGAGATCCTCCTTAAGGCCTTTAGTATTGGCCTTTTGGTGAGACCGGTAGGTCATGTACGTGGAGAATATCCTTAGAAAAATGATTTAAAAAAAAATTCACAATGAAAACATCATGAGAGGTGGGAAAGTAAGAAGATGTTTGTGGTGGTACTTATAGTAGAGAAGAGGAGGGGTCCACATTATTTTAATCATTATTTTATTATTTTTTATCTGAAGATTATGAATAATATTAATTATTGTGAAACAAGATCTTAATTTGGGCTTCTGAGTTTGAAACATTGATGTTTACCTCATCATAACATCAGCAATGAATCATGAAATCATGTATTTATCTTATTTTATAAATGATAGTATTTTACTTTTCCCCAAAAAATCATGTATTTATGAAAAATACCATAAATTCACCCCAATAATTTTTTGATGTGTAAGACAACAAAAAATAAATAAATTATGGATAAATATAATGAAAATTAATTTTCAGTTAAATTACTAAATTAATCAGGAAAAGTTTAATTAAATATTTATGAATTACAATAATACCAACACATATACTATGATCATATTGTAACATATAATATGCATTATTATAATATATTCATTAGTGATGTCACTATATATTTGACCAATTTAATAATAATAAAGGTCATAATAGAATTCATGAGGGTATATTATTATTCATAATGGTATGATACTATTCACAAAAAAATGAGTTTGTTCTATCATAATCCATATAAAATAATAATTGAAACCGTGTCTATCAGATTTTGAAAATTCATTACACTAAAATGGAAAAATAATGTTTAATTGATTATTTATAAATATCTACTCCAAAAAGTTTCACTTCATAGAGACTTAGTGCTTCCTGTATTATTTTTAAAATCAGGGGGTGTTACATTCTCCCCACCTTCTATAAATTTTTTCCTCTCCATTTTTATTATATTATTAAATAAGTGAGGGTAACATTCCATAATATCATTTTCATATTCTTGTCTAGCTTCTTAAATTATGTGGTTTCTCAAAAAAAAACAGTTACCTAGTGGATTTCTTTATTCTGCAATACTTTCTCTCTATGATCAAGAATCTAAATAGGTCTCTTTTCATAGGAAATTTTCTTTTCCATCTAATCTATTATTGGGATAGAAACATTAGACGAATCTGGAAATAACATTCTCAACATTGAAACAGGAACAATATTATGTACCTGAGATAAACATTGAGGAAAAGATACTCAGTAGGAGACTGGTCCAACTCTCCCCAAGATTTCAAAACGTCCAACGAATGGTGGAAATAATTTTCCCTTTCTATAAAAACACATAAAACTTTTCAAATGATATATTTTAAAGAAACATGATCACCTACCTGAAATGAAATGTATTTCTACATGTTATCAACATTACATTTCTACATTCTTAGAGATGTCCTCATGTGTTGTTGAATCATTTTAATTTTTTTGCATCTTACTATACTAATTATAGTCCTATAAACATCATTTCCCTAACATCATCTAAAAAATGATGGAGTTTAACACCATTTTTGAAACAATGCATGAAAAGGTTCAATCTTTATACTGGAATGAAAATAGTTATTATAGGAAAACTAAACTAAAGAAACATGTTTATCCCAACATCCTTAGTAGAATACTGCACAAGTTCAAGCATATCCTCCAAGGTCTAAATTTTTCTCTTGGTATGTCCATCAGACTGAGGATGAATAAAAGTTATGAAATTTGATTATGTTTTTAGAATCTTCTAAAGGCCTTTTGAAATGATATTTGTGAACCTTGAATCACAGTAAGATACAATGGATAGAGTAACTCCATGTAATATTATAATATCTTTGAGTTATATTCTTTAAATTTGATCTAATTACATAGTATCTCAAAAAAGAATAATATAAAATGGTTTAGATAGTCGACAAAAAATTACCAAGATTTCATTGTTACCTCGATACGTCTTTTATAGTCCCACAAAAGCTTACATTGGATATATTTTGTAATGTTATCTCAAGATACAATAATGGTTTCACCATTCATTTTGGAATTCTGCTCATATTTAAATTGTTGACATGTCAAAAATTTCCCAATAAAATAATAAATATATTTTTTTATTCTATTCCATAAGAAATAGTCCAGAAGTTCATTGAAAATCTATCTTCTACCATGATGACTACAAAATAGATAGTTGTGAGCTTCACATAAAAATAATTTATTCAAATGTGAATCACAAGGAACACTTAATCTCTTAAAAAACCTCAATACACAATCCTTATCATGGTTAAATTCTAGAAACCTACCCCTTTTAACAAATTCTACCATTTTTTGTAAATCATGATTTTTTGTTCATCCTTAACACTTTCTGAAAGAGATTACTACACTGACTCCCAAAAAAATTGAGGAATATCCTGCACAAATAACATCCAAGACCAAATTCATCAAAACATTATCAAAAGGGTCATGTTCTAATCATATCTTGGTTAATGTTTCATTTTTTTTAGACTGGAGGAATCATCCAATCTGTTTCATTTTCCATGATGGTAATGGATTGTGAAATCATATTGTTTGATTAATTAAATACATCTTCTCTGTCTCATGTTGAATTTATTTTGAGTAAATAGATACATGAAAATATTATTCTCAGTATATATTTTACATTTTACCCCATAGAATTGATGCCTCCAAATTATTATATCAATAAATATATAGGATAATTCCAAATCATGTGTATGATAATTTTCCTTAGGAGGTTTCAACTGACATGGAGCATATGCAATTAAATGATCATTCTACAACAAAACACTACCATGTACCTTCATTGAAGCATTACTATAGATGAAAAATTCACTACTTCTAGAATTATGGGTCAAAACTAGAGCATTAACAATCATCTTTTTGATTCTTGAAAATAATCATCTCATTATTTTTTCCAAATAAATTTAACCCCATTTTGAGTAAACAGAGCTAGTGGGCTAGAAAATCATGCAATGTTTTCAACAAACCTCCAAAAAATGGCCAAACACACCAAGAAAACTATAAATCTTAGTTATATTTGGTTGTCTCAGAAAATTTTAGAAAAAAATATGTTTTAAAAGGATAAAAATTAATGCCATCTTTAGATACAATGTGACCAAAGAAAGAAATTTGTTCCGACCAAAATTCCTACATGATGAATTTCCCATAATTTTTATTCATATTCAAGGATTTAAAATCAACCCTTAATTTTTTTATTCTCCTCATTAGTTTTATAATATTCCAGAACATCCTCAATAAACACATCCAAAAACTTATCCACGAACTCATGAAATATTATATTCATAAGATCTAAGATTATAGTATGTTCATTAGTTCACACAAATGGAATAATAAAAAAAAATTCCCATATCTAGTATGGGAAAATCATTGGTATGTATTCCTCATTTACATTCAAATAATATTACCCCAACCCTAGGTAAACCATTGAGAAAAATAGTGCTCCCTAGATCTGATCAAACAAATCAAAAGTATGAGGATAACTGTACATTTTTAAAGAGTTTTATTATTCATAGATTTATAATCAATGAAAAGTATCATTGAACCATCTTTCTTATTATCAATGAAGTTTAAATCACCCCATGGTGATGTTCTAGATTATATGAAGCATTTATTTAACAATTTCTACAACTACTTTATTAGTTCAAGAAGATTCTTCTGAGCCATTAGATAAAGGGTTTAGAAATTGACGTAGCATCCTGAACTAATTCAATATTAAACTCACCCTATGGATCATGAATAACCCCACAAATATCATTAGAAAATACCTCAAGAAACACGTTTACCACTATAAAATAATAAATATGAACTATTCACATATTTTCTATAATGTTTGAATGATAAATTAATTTCCATTTGTAAACATTTTCATAGAATATTGATATGTTATCAATGGTATGGGTTAATTCATGAACACAAACTAAAACTCTCTCTGAAAAACCCATTATTTTTCACTTCAATATATAGTAGAATTATTAAAAGAAATACAATACATACCCAAAATTACATCAAACTCTATTAAAGGAAATATAAAAAAAAATTAGGTAAACTCTTTCCTGATAAAAAGAGGGGTAAATTCTTATAATTTTTTATTCCACAATATTTTCTTTATGATTTTTTAACATGATTTCTGGTTTCATTATAGGTGAGGGAAATCTATATTTTGAAGAAAATTACTTAGAAATGAAGAAAAGTGTAGACCTAGAATTGAATAACACATTTTTAAAATCTATAAAAAATAGAAGGGTACCAGATACCTACTCATATGATGACTCAATATCTACTTAATTGGATTCAAAGGATTTTAGCACACCCTTGTATATCCAATCATTATTTTTTCTTGTTGATGTGACTAGCTTCAGACACACATTATAAAAATTGACCCAATTTATTACAATTAAATAATCTCACCATCAGCTTCCCATTAATTTTTGGATGATTTTCCATACACTCAATTGACATGTGCCCAAAATTTCTACACCAGTATCATTTTCCAGAATTTTCAATACACTATCCGGGATTCATTTTACCACAATTTCCACATGAAGGGATATTTATTTTAATACCTCTAGATTTCATTGATGCATTCTTCCAAAAATTCTCCCAAAATAACTACTTCTTTTTCATCTCATCATGAGTAATATACATGTCAAAAAACTCGATCTTAACTTTTTCAGAAAAACGTACATGTTTCTAATAGATTTTAGAATCATATGATGCCAATGCTCTTCTTGAAATGGTTTCAAACCTGAGTAAAATATATTAAATTTTACTATCAAAATACTATGTAAAATATGGTATGTACCTGACTAGTCTTGTGAAATTGGCATCATATATTACCATAGAATCAACGTAATTATACTTTAGTTCAATGAATTTTTTTTCCATTGTGAGTCGATTAGTTTTAAGAAAATATTTTTCCAAAAAAATGATAAAATCATCCAATTATAGATTTTCAAGTTTATATATTTTACTCATATTCTTAACAAGATAGTGCCATGGATTAGATTCACATTTAAAAAGATAAATGGATAGTATTATATTTTGATGTTTTGATCATCCCATAAAATTAAATATCTTTTCCATGGCATTGATCCATCCTTTTTCTATCATATGATCTGTGGTTCCCCAGAATGATGGAGAACATTGCACCCTATAATTCTCTATAAAAGACTTATTTCTCCGGGGTGGATTAGGTTCCTCACTATAATGGATACCACCACCATTTATCATCTAGTTCAACCAATCCATTGCTGTCACAAACTGTTTGGCTCCGATTCCAATGATTTCAGGCTGCAGATTCAAATAGATATTACCATCTTGGTGCATTTCAACCTCAACTTCCCTATTTCATCTATATAAATCCATTCTGAATAGAAATAATATATATGTTGAAATATGGTAATCTTTAAATTCAATATCCTTTTAAAATAACCATAAATTGAAAAATCATTTATGGTATTCTATTAATATCATCATAACAAATAATGTTATCTAAACCATCCTCTGATTCCAAATATAGGGACCCAACCCAAAAATATTGCCTAATATCGAGTTTTAGACAAGAACATACATTCATACATGTTGACTATATTTCATGGTTTATATTTTTAGAGAATTTAAACATAAAGGAAACATAACATCCCATTTTCATACATGGGGATACTACTAAAACAGTATCGACATTATCCAAAATAAAATACTTTTCAAAAGAAACATAATATATTTAAAAACTCTTAATAACAAATGAAATTTCTTCCTTATTTCATCTAAAAATACTTTTAAACTTTGAAAACATTTTAAAACTTGGTACGAGAACAAAGTGATGTGGAAGGGATGTAAATAAATTGTCAATCAAATGATAGCATAAATACCAATGAAACCCATCATATAAATACATATTAACATGAATAGAAACGTCTTGTTGTAGCCTTGGGACCTATTTACTATATCACTCTTACAATAAATATTAATTAGGGAATACCCATTTTTTTGAATTCCATCTCTAGAGTACCCAATTCATTGGAGAGAAATAATGGGGCTCACACGTCTTATCATATATGGGATATATTGTGCTCACCCCAACATATCATGATCTATAATGGGATGAACCCAACAAATCATGGGATATAATGTGATCAAAACAACAGAACAATGTCCAAGGAACACATAATATTATTAAATAATCCTAATATCAGAAGAAACAACTAATTCCACATATATAAAAATACATTCTTTTTTATTTTCATTAAAGAGACATTTAAAATGATTTTCAAAGGAATACCCATTACAAATATAATTAGAGTGAGAAATATTATAATTGAATAGAAATGTGTATACAAATTAAACACACATAATAAAAAATTATAAAAAAAGTTGTTCACACAAATAATCATAATACCACATAGTGAATAAAGTGTAACTTTAACCAAAAGAATTGAAATTTGGTTATTAATTCCCTTACCTCAGGTTTCTCTTACATTGAACATGTTTAAAAATCATGTATAATTGTTAAAACACC
Organism: Viscum album; assembly: GCA_963277665.1. Lineage (NCBI taxonomy): Eukaryota > Viridiplantae > Streptophyta > Magnoliopsida > Santalales > Viscaceae > Viscum > Viscum album. Next base: position 506,632,165 of record OY728141.1, on the reverse strand, counting down.
ATTATTAATCCTTTTAGATACATTTTTATTATTTAACAACATATATTACCATTTAAGAACATCATTCAAACCATTAAATAGTAATATTTTCTTATTTACATTATTTCAGGTTAATTCTTTACACGGTTTCCATGGATGGTTCATAAAGGATTTCCCTATCGAATGGTAGAGAAACTAAATAATTAACATTTAATGTTATTAAAAAATATAAATAATATTATTTGATACCATAAATAATTATTTTTATAATTTATGAAGATAAATCGTTATAAAAAACATTAATGATATTCGTTTGGATCATTTTGGCGGTTCTTTGGTAACCACAAACTACTTTCGTTATATAATTTATGAACATTGATATATGTTCATTATAGTACATAAAATAGGTTATATAATAAAAATTATAATCTATTTCATCCAATAAAATGGTTTTATACCAAGAGATGAAAGAATTATTGGAAATTTCATACACATCGTCCACGATGTTTGTAAATCGACACACAAAAGGAGATGTTATCATTTTAGAAAGGAGAGGAAGAGGATAAGAATTACGATTATGAATTTTTAAAATAACATAATAAAAATATAGAATATATTAGATACCTGATATTTCATGGCTATTGGATAAGGGGAGGATAAGAGATAATATGAAAATAAAAAAATGAAAATAAAATATAAGAATATGAAAGATGATTTTTACCTCATGATCTCTTCTAAATGAGATCCTCCTAAGAGCCTTTGGTATTTGATATCAGTGAGACTAGAAGGTATAGGAATTTGGGTACATGCCTTGGGTAGGGTATTGAGTCGAATTTTGATAATTCACAATGCTTGAGTTGTTTGAGAGGAAGGAAATGGTGAGGGTGTTATTTACAGTGGATGGGAGGAAGGGGTTTACATGATTTTAATCATTATTTTAATATATTTTTCTCAATACTATGAATCGTATTCATTCAAATGAAAATAAATAATTTGTTCATGTGTGTTTCATCATAGGGTTCTTACCTCTTCAGAATACCATGAATGACTCAACAAATCAATTATTTAGCTTATTTTGCAAATTATTGAATTTTATAATTCACCAAACATCCATGTACTTAAGAAAAATCCCATAAATTCACCGAAACCATTTTTTTATGTGTAGAACTATAAAATAAAAACCATTTTATGTTAATAAATTTTTATAAGTGAAAAAAGTATTTAAATAAAATAATTTTTTATTCAATAAATAATAATTTTAAAACTAAAACTAATTTTATAATACCTTAATCAATAAATCTAGGTCTAAGAATATTATCTTATACACATAAGAAAATAAAATAATATTTTAGGAATTCATTTAATGAAAATAAATTTTCATTAAAACAATTAAATTAATCAGAAAATGACTAATTATATATTTATTAATTAAAAAATATCAACACTTATACTATCATAATATTGTTATTTATAATATGCCTTCTTTTTATACATTCATTATTGAGGTCAAAATTTATTAGCTGATTTACTATTAAAAATTGTCATATTAATATTCCTAATGGTCGGTTTCTATTCTTAATGGTGGGTTACTATCCCCCAAAAATAATGTTTTTCCAATTAGAATAAAAATAACTTACAAATTATAACTGCGTATGTCAGATTTTTTAAATTTACAATAGACAACCCGAAATTTTTTTAATCGAAATATTATAACTATATCATTAAAATATAGTTTTTCTTCACATAGACCTAGTATTTCATGCATTATTTGTAAAACCATTGGTTTTTACATGGACTCCACGCCTAACACACATGAAATGACCGTAACTTTTTGATGGATACTATCTAGGATACAATTTTTTTCTTACCATAAGTCCTTAAACTATGAACCTATTCATATTACCCCTTGGGAACCCTATAATACTTTGGTTATCTAGCCATTAAAAAACATGATATTACCCATCTATGTATCTAATTAAACATATAAAGATGATAAATTTTCATAAAAAACCATAACTCGCATTAGTATAATATTCATTACAAATTGAAACAATATATACTAGATCCATTAAGGTATACTCTATCTATAAAAAAGTATAAAAAAACAACTGGGAAGTAAATGATCTTAAATATCTATAACAAATTTATTCTCACATAATTAATCTTCTGAGACATAACATAATTAAAACATTTCAAAATAACCTGAGGAAATGAAACCTAGGAAAGGGTGAGATCAGATGCTCAGTAAGGTTGAAAGTAAGATATATAAATCATATATAATATGTATTATTAAGAAAAAAATAATGTAACGATAACATGATCATGATAGTAGAAAATCATACCTTGCAGTTTAGATATCATATTCATGAATCATTGCATATGGTTTTACTAATAAAAATACATAATACATAAGAGTATTGTATTATCAATAATTAATCATAATACTTGTAATTATATGATAATAACAAGACATAAGTTTTTTATTCATTCACATATGCAAAAAAAATTAATTTCTTAATCAATGGTCACTCCCAACCCTATCGATGTTGAAAAAGTTGGATAATGGATAGGCCTACCCAGTCATCTTCAAAATTCTCTTATGTGTAACATCCATTTAGTTTACTTCATCATTTGATATGAGTTTATTAATTAAATTGTTTTTTATAATTACTAAAATATAGATATTATGTAAAAATTAATTGGATATCTATAACAAAACCACCAATCCTTGTATTATAACATAACCACCTATATGTGGACTATAACAGAACCACCCATAACATAATCCTAATTCATTTATATGTATTCCAATAGAACATGAAAATGTTTATCATTACCTCAAATCAAAACCTATGTAAAAAAAATGGGTTTCATAAATATTTCAACACCTTAATCATAAACCATCCAGAGAAGGAATAAAAAAGGTAACATTGGATCATTTCCATAGTAGAGAACAAGATACATCAATTTATGTTTTAATATATGTATATACTTTTAAAAATATCATCGAATTATTTCTTAAGGGAAATAAGATTTTCATTTTGAAATCATCTAATAAAAATATATAAATTTATAAAATATAACAGAAAAACTTTTCTTTGAAATAAATAGTAGAAACATATAAATGAGGCTTCATGGAAAATAATATTAATTAATGTGGGGAAATTCATTCATATAATTTTCATAAAAGAAATTCCTTTCATATTTTTGATTAAAAGTGAATTGTACCATATTTGGTATAACATAAGATAATTACATTCTAAAACATGGTAAATAGATTCAAATATATATTACAATTTCCTTAAATAATATTTTTAAAATTTAAGAAAACATTTGAAATAATATATGGATATTGAAAAAAAATTCCCTACTGATGAGAGAAATTAAGTCTTCTTTCCATAAAAATATTATATCGGTCTATTGGGTAAATGAAGATAATAAAATAAATGGAAAACAAATAATATCTACAAATAATAATAAGAGAATAAAATATAAAATAATTTTGATCTATTAATCACATAATATATTCATCATAAATTAAGTATAAATAATTTTGATTAAGCTACGACTGTAACCTAAAACACATACTGTTATTTTATGTTTTTATTCATGAATATTATGAAGTAAATATCTTCAAAATGAACATTAAAAACTATGAACATAAGGTTACTAATGAAAATACATATCAAATGGGTATTATTTACCCCTTTTGAAAATTTATAGTTGTATAACATAACTTATTTCCAAAAGAAGACAATTTGATATGTTAAACCCATGCCACATTGTTAACATGTAACTCAAAACCCATTAGATGGCATAATAATAATTTTAATCTTATATTTTTGGAATAAAAAATTAACCATGTCATAAAATTTCAAATGATAAGTACATACACCACATAAAAATAAATAGGTACATTAGATCTACCTTGTCACCATAAAAAATAATGAGATGAAAACCCTTACAACATTAAATATTTTTTAATTGAAATTATTTTGGATGCTAGAAAATAAGATTATTATATAAATACAATTAAATAAATAATATATTGTTTAAAATTATATTTTCCCAATTTATCTTCACCATATAAATAATAAATTGGTTAATAACATTAAAACTTCTCTCTATGAAGAGAAATTGAGATGGAACCCTATCCTTCTGACCATTTTGATTTGGAAGTACTCATACTTTATATATAATAACATTAATTTTTCATAATTTTAATTTAGAACTGTATTAATATTTATAATATCATATATAATCAATTTTAAAATTTTCCTCACCATTTTATGAACAATTATCTAATAATTTCATCATTGTAGGTGTTAATTGATTTATCATTCATGTATGTTTTGTTTTAGTAGATATAGTCATTCCACATTGATCATATCTCCTCAACCATGAAAAATATTAATAATTATATAAAAAACATATATATTCATTATATAATTATTTATAATCATTCATATTATGTTTTGAAAAAAATTAATTTCATGACAACATGGAGATAGTAATATGTATGTACACACAAGTACGGTTCCATTTTTCAATGGATAGAACCAAGGAAATGTAAATTATAATTCACCCTAAAATTTAATTAATATATAAATAATATTTTATATATTTTTCAAATATATACTTATTATCTTCCATGTTAATTATTAATGATATACAAATCATATCGCTTTATGGAGGTCGTGGTCCAGACGTATGCAAGAGCGAAGTTATAGTTTACCAATTCATTAATATGTAAGTATGTAGACATGATATTATAATTTTACTAAAATAATTATGTTAAAATTATAATATATATAAACATTAATTCCCTAAATATAAAAAACCCATGGAAAATGTTGAATGAAAATGAATCATGTCGGTACGTTTAGGCGGTAGTCCACCAATACACACGAGGAATAATTTTATATTCATCATGAAGGCGAAGATGTGTAAATTGTTCTAAAATAATCATAATAAAATCTCAAAATATTTCTTATTCTAAATTTAAAAAAATTCATTGATTCAGTTTGTTTTGATAATGTGTATGATGAAATAAAATTGAAAGGGCTCAGTTGTGATTTTTTACTTATTCACTGAGTGACCTCCTTTGGCTTACACCTTAATCCTTGAAGGATTGGTCTTAAGAAAAGACCAAAAGATATATAATGGAGGAATGAATCTATTATGTTTTTAGATAATCTATTTTTAAATATATAAATCTCAAAATGTGTGAAAATGGTTGGATAAGAGGTGATTGTTTAAAATTTAGTGTAGGGACACACATTCATGAAATTTTTTAAAAGGTTTTAATGATATAAGGTCACTTTCAAAGTACATAGGCTCCTAATTTCCATGTTTTCAAAGGGATTATGATATAAATTATAAATATCTTCAAAAAATAAAAATAATATAAGTATGGGTACAAATCCAACCAATATGTCTTCATTTAACCCATAGTAAACTCGTTTTAACCATAACTATTATATAAAAATTTTATTGTTTTTACTATTCACAATGAAAAAAATTAAGATAAAACAATTTCTGGATAGTAATCATTTTTATTAGAAATATGTAATTTATTTTAATAGATTCATTTTTTAATAGTGGTGTAATTTTATTTCCTTGATGTGTGTAAATAGCAACAAAAACAAGTTTTGTGAAATTACATTTTGTACAAGAAACATAATTTACTTCTATTAAATTCCTCATAAAACAATGAAATGAATGTTAAAATACAGGATTAATTATATAATATATATACATAATTAAAATAATCAATTAATATTTATTAATTTAATTTATTTATATTAAAATCATTGAAGAAAAAAAAAGATTTCAGGAAAATCTTTTTTAAGACAAAAAATCAACTTTTACCAAATTCAAGCATAACAACGATTCATATACAATTATTATGGTTATTTATAATTAAAGGATAGTTAGGTTAAATTAATAATATATTGTAAACATAATAGAAATTGTAACTAAAACTGGGTTATAGTTTTTTTAAAAATTATTATTTATTATTATTCATCTAAAATAAATATTCTTTAAAACCCCAAATAGTTCACCCTATAATAATACTGAAATGTTGATTTTGAAAATGTAATAAATTTCCTCAATTAAAATATCTTAAAATAATATAAAATAATTTTAATTTTCTTTGATGTAAAAGGAAAGAAATTGTTTTTTGAGGAAAACATAATTTCGATATATAAAATGACTTTTATTAGAATTGAGTACTTATTTGTTGGGAATTATAAATTCATTTTCATTATTTACATAGTTTATAAATATATTCCATAAGTTGGATGTTACTATTAATATTTTCCAATTTAACATAAATGATATAATGATTTTTTATATAGTGATTTAGATAGATTCATGGATGCATATAAGGCGAGCAATTAAACTATTAAAATTTATTAAAATAAACAATATATATTTTAAAATATATAGGTGATTCATTCTCCCCAACTAAAATAAATTGTATCCTAAATTTTCTTATCTTGGAAATTAATGGATGTTTTTCTGAAAACAAATTTCTTGAATACATGTTTCATGAAATGGAATAATATTATTTCATTTTTATAGAACAAATGGGATACATAATGATTAAGTTGAAAAACACGTAATAGGGTTCCCAGATAAAGATAAAAATAGTAGGATGTTAAAATATTAACAAGTAAAAGGAAGATGATGTCCAAATAATAATACACTACGATAGATAACATGTTCATTACAATGTTTATGACTACAATACCAAAAATTTGTGAGGGGTGAAAATGAACATTGAATCATCCAAAGTAGCTATAAAAAATGAAAAAAATAATTTTCAGGATCCTATTTCCTATACCTGATGAATTATATTACCATGAAATATATGAAAATATAAATTCATAATTTTCTTAACACCATAAATATAATTTCTTCTACTCCTTGTGTATTCAATTTTATTCCACCTCTTTTCATCCGTATTCAAATGATGATGGAATAATGTAAATTTCTTGTTTCTTATACACTAAAAATAACCATCTATAGATATAAAGATCCATAAAATTATAAAAATACAATAAACGTTTCACCAAATTTTTATAAAAATAATTTAGTTATCAAAATTTATCAAATATGGATAAATCATCATATGATGAAAAAAATACAAAAAACTCTAATACCTAAATAGTAAATATAGAAGTTCAATATAAATAATTATTAAAACATTTATCATACGGACTCCACCAATTTAGGTATGACAAATTTCATAAAAAGATAATTTAAAAAACATCACAATCTTACCAAAATAAACATAACTTCAATCCCGAAACAATATAATGTTTTTCTTAATGGCACATATCTATCATGTGAATATCAGGATTATATATTCTAAAAAACATGATAATAACATGAATAACCATAAAACCATAATGAAAAAATATATTATTCTCAAATAAAGCCCTATACTTTTTCCACAAATAAAATCACTAACTGTCCAATGTATTTTATAAATAAAAAATAATTATAAACATGTAAAATATTACATATATCACTACATCATCAAATCACTTATCATTTTCATGGTCAGCAATACCATCTAGTTTACTTTTTCTATATCAATCAAATAAGTAACTTAACATAAAATTAACTTCTAATACTCAAATACATATTATGGATCATCTATTCCTTAATCTTATTTTCCCAAAATTATAACCATACCATACAAACAATTCTCTATGATTTTTATCTCATTCATCACATGATTGAAAATTAATAAACCAAAACTACTATACAATAATATATAGGTCTTTCATGATTCTTATATCTATAATATCATTAAAAACACTTTTAAAATATAATTTCCATATACATATACACAATCACTTCAATTATTCAAATTCAATTTTTGGAATATGATATTTTTTTCCTTTTCAAGGCGATATCACTTAGACAATGGCATTGGCTTGGATGATTCTAATCCCCCCCCCCAAAATTTAAATAAAAAAGGTATCTTAGTATTTATATTATTTACCTCAATTAAACACTGTATTTTCCACAAGTAATTATTTTTTCTATGTCCTACATTTTCACACATAAAACATCTGAATATTCCATTATTTTATTTCCCTGGGTGATTCTTCCCAGCTTCATGAAATTTAAGAATATATATTTTCCTTCCTCTTTAGTCATTAAGAAACACCATTTTTATCTATTTAAGTCTAAAGAAAATAAACCATGTTGATGTTGTTAATAATATAATAAGATAGTTTATTTGGTAAAATCATAATGTTTCAAATTTCGAATTAAAACTATTCTAGAAAGTATTATCGTTTTACTAAAACTAAATATCATAGTCTGAATGAAAATAATAATAATGGGAAAACATATAATCATGAAAATAATCTATAGTATATATGAATCAAAAAACATTGACTTCATTCCCAGACACCACAGGTTTAACCCTAGTCATCAATTTACACTATATATCCAAATCGTTACTAATGGATTATAATTAAAATTTGAGGAAAAATTATAATATATCATGATATTGTCAAAGTAGTTGCATGATATGGAATCATTCTCTATTCACTACAATGATGGAAAATATATACTCAGCTAACTCTTTTTGGAGTTATTACCCATAGAAGCATCACTGTCAGAAACCTAATAAACTTGTAATATATACATTGGTTCATATTTATAATAAAATAATTTTATATCTATTTTAAAATAACCATACAACATTTTCATATACATAGGTTATCCTAAGGGTTCTATGAATATTATTAGCATTACAGTTTCCAAATATAAATAAACCCCAAACTGATATGTTTTCCATGAAACATACATAAATGTATTAATGATGTTTTAGAATGTAAGAAATGATAAAAAAAATTATTAAAAATTTTAGTTGTGTGACCCAAAGCGAACTCACTGTGATGGTGGCATGCTGGGTAGGGCCTTCTGCCTAAAGGTCTAAGGTTGTTTTACAACCTAGAGGGGAACCCCAAGTTACATTTTTATGGATAAGGCATCGAAGTATGTCCCATAATGTCACTTCATGGAAAGTCACCGGGTAAATGTATTATAATATGACCGGACCAATCATTTTGGGTTCCAAATCATGATATTAGGTTAGTGAGTTACACTGGTAGGACCATTTTGGTTAACTCTGCCACCCATATTATCATATTAGATTCCATAGTGGAGGGGTGATTTTTGAGAGTTCTATGATAGTTTATGTTTAATTTTACCTAGAATATCCTTATTCATGGTTTCAAATTATTTTACTCTAAATTAGTATAATTGGGATATAGTTTTTCACTGATTCCACTTGATCATTTTGGAATTAAGACAATTCATTGGGGATTTTTATAGGAATGTATATAGGTGATTGTGCGAAGATAGAGACATTATGATCTGTGTAGTTTTTCCGATGTGATGATTCCCAATGAGTATTTTATATATTATACATCCTTGGTTTAAATTAAATAATTTATTATTTGGATGTTTTGGATTGATATAAATTCTCATGTGATTGTATGATCTTAGATGATTCATAGAATCCAAGGGCACACAGATCATCATAAGGATGGTGAATAAATGATAATGGTAGGTTATTTCTTTAATTCAGAAGCATCTGGTTGTTTATAGAAGAATATGCATGACTTCATGAATTCAAATGATTGGGTTAAGTGATAGGAGTTTAGATATCCCAACAAAATGAGGTAGGGAATTGAGTCTCCTAGAAATTTTTTAAATTTTGTTTTAGCCCTTTGTGTACTTCCTAGTAACCCAACGACAGTGTACCCATGGGGAAATGATGTTGGTTGGGATTACAAGATTCATCTGGAGAGTAACGGGGATACGATGATAGGTTAATAACATAGGTTGGTTCCCAATGGCATTTGGTCTGGAAGGAGAGTCATAACACTAGTATGATCAATGAGATGGTTTCATATCACAATCATGATGGGGAACGACCTATTGAGAGTTTACTGGAGCCATAGTGGGTACAATTTGTGAGATGAGTCCTTGGGACAAGATTTGGTTTAATGGGTGGATTTTTTAAATTATTGGGTGTGAGAGATCACCTATGAGAGATGCGAGATGAGAAATAGGTGAGGTTTGTTTAGATATTTTTTAGGACATGTCATCATGATTCTAAAGAAACTATAATTTTTTTCGAGGTATGTTCCATGGCTAGTAAGACAAGATTATGATATGAAATTTTATGTTTGTTGAAAAGGGCTTATAGGATGAAGGAACACCATTGGGTGCATGATACAGCTTGGTGATGATGGGAAAATACTGATGTGCATAAGTGGAGCATAGAGGATTCCCTTGTGTGTGAGATAATATGGTTGTTGTGTTTGGAATTATAGGATTTTGTGATTGTGACAGTCTTGCCGAGATTATACCCTGAGGATATATTGGTGTTGATATATATATTTTAATATTTCTAGTTTCCAAGTGACTATAACCATATTGATGATGTTGTGGAATTATTGGTTGGGTTATAATTTATATTTTTTATTTTCATATGGAGATATTTGTGAGGATTAATATTTATAAACAATGCCCTTTATAGAAGAGGGGTGGTCTGAGCATTATAATTGACCATTTATAGAGTGTGATTGGGTTGTGTACAATATAGTGTATCCTTAATTGATGTGATTGTCCTGGGTACTATGATGTCCCCCAACCCTGAAATGATGAGTAGTGGTTGTGTTCATTTATGTATGCCCTACCCTAATGATGGAATTTGTCCAGTACTTCTATTTTAGAATCACTAGAGTGAGAAGTTATAAGTAGGTTATTGATATTTCCACATCTCCTGAGTGAGATTGTATTATTGATGTACTACTTTTTTGGGAATCACCTGAGAAATTATGGTTTACTAGGGTTCTATATGGCTGGATTCAACTAAGAGGGATGGATAAGCGTACTATATTCTATACACTTCTATAAGGATATTGGCTTTGTGACATCAATGATTTTATCAAAGGAAAAAACCTTTTTATTAGTTTTTATTCATTAGGGCGGATCATATAATGATGTCTAAGGATGTATTTGAGATCATGAGGTTGTTTGAATCTTATAGGAATCCTAGATCCGCATGATTCAGAAAATATAACTACTCATCACATTTAGGATAACTTGTGACACCAAATATCACTCAGTCTCTCTAAACCATGCGGAGTGAGACAATTTGTTGTAAGGGTGTCATGATTTTTATGCAACAATGTGAACCCATCCACATGCTCGTGTGAGGTTATAGACTGTTAGTATAATGTACTTTCACACATTTGGTGGATGGTTTGTCCATTTTAATATCCAAACCATGAACCCCTGTATGTGTGGTTGAAATTCAAATTTTTCCCTTAATGAATTTTATACATCACCCCATATTATATCCCTCTAATTTCTAGTGGTGAGAACCTCCTTCCTCCTCTGGTAAGATCTATTCCTCTACATGGTTTGGGATCATGTTATCTCTATCATTCAGCATATAAATCTCTCACAATGGGAAGCATCATAAAGCTTGACGTTGGATCTACAATCCAATTTCTTCTTATTCTAGTATCTATTAGCCTTTTTGCACGACATTCGTGCGAGATAATTTTCCACATTTTAATTTCATTTGATGGTTTCTTTGTTATATGACATTCAATATTGATTCAAGGGATTACAACAAAATGGGTTATTCAATGCACCTACATTAGTTGGTCTAATTATTTCCCAAATTTGTTTTTTGAATTTATGACTTTATACATTGTGGCGAGAGCTAGAACCATTCAATGATGGGTATAATTTTCTAAATTAATTAAAACTAGTTTTTTATATGATTTTTATGATCCTATATAGTAGATAGTATCCTCATAGTCAAATCTCTTGTCTAGAACAACCCTAATGGGTGTGTTCTACCATTGAGGCATATTTTTTCCTGGATTTCAATTTTTTAAACACACCATAAGGGGTGTCACCATAAAATTAATTCCTTTCGCAATATAGTGAATTTAATTGAGTGGTAAAGCAAGGGATAGGCCCATACACATCATAAAAAAAATTAAATGGTTGAACTAATTTAATTGTCCATTTTAATTTGAATTCTGACTCACACCTTAAGTGGATTTATTAATTAAATGCAATGGACAGTTTAATAATCACGTTGAGAACATTTTCCTTGTAAAATTTAATGAATATTTGGGAATACAAAGAATGAATTCACCTTGTAGATGAGAGTGATTACAGGGGTTTCAATTTATGGACTTCTATGGATATGATATTTGTTGATAATTGTTTGGTATATTAAAGGAATAATATGCATACCGGGGTGACACTTGATAATATTAGGAAGGGCTCGCCAGTTGTTTCTATTTTACCACTAGATGAGGGACAATGGTTCCCTATGGGAGACCCCATGGAAGGGTACAATGGAACAATGGTTTCATCTTGCCACGATATAGACTCGGACAAACACATACATTTCCAAAGACAATCTTGGAAGTTTCTTCATGATGTTATCACTCTATTCCTTTTGTTCCACTACGGATTTCATACATGGATCGCCATGGATGGAATCCTATTGCATTGGTCATATATAGATCCCTGGATTTGATTTATTGTGTCCAACTTAGACCTCCTTGGATGGGTTCTGGGTGTTTTTTTCTTAAATTAAAATACTGATGTTAAATTAGAAATGATCTATTGAAATTTGAACATTTGAGATGTGTTTGAAAAACTGATCACATGAATTAGGATAGTCCATTTTATTATATATGTACCACTCACTTTACTTGTACATAATCCCTTGGTTTAAATACACCATCTTAGGTCAACACAAGTAACTTTACATTTGCGTCATTTGTTGAAGTCAACTCAAAGTACATAGTTGTTAACTTCTGCCCAACATTTATCATTAATGGAACAGTTTTCATTTTATATTGGATGATCTCTATTTATCTAGAAACTATTGGGGGTGTCCTACTACGTATATCTCACACCCTACTTGAGAATGCTTTGTTACCCAAGAAGACTTCTTGAATTCATGTATTGATAATGGGAATTGAATAGCTTATAATGCATGATTTATAGGTCTCAGATGGATTATGGGGAACTATACCATTCATATGCTCATGATTCTATTTATAAATGTTTTTGTTAATATAGTTTTTTATTACATCATGTAGAATATGTATGTATATCCATTTCCTCACATACTCATTTTTGTATTTCTACTTGACTATCATCATAAATTATATTTATTTCTATTTGGATTCCAGCTATTGTTTAATTATCTTACATGATTTATTGATACAATTCTACTGATATCTATCTTATATTACTTCTTACACTATGGTTATTTACTATTTCAGAAATATAGTGTCTGCTTCTACAATTTGTTATATATATATATATTGGACTCCTCATGTAATAATCATGTTTTAATGATCACAAATCTCATTAATGATCACAAATCATATTCAACGTAGTTAACTCCTATAAATTATATCCAATCCTGTATATTTATGTTTCATGTTATCTCATGCTTTATAATGGTTAAGATAAATCCATTTCATGTATATCACTATTTTAGTCTGAATATAGTTGCTTGCCTAAGTACAAGACACCATAAGCCAGAAACCGTAAGCCAGACACCGTGAAGCCAGACACCGTGAAGCCAGACACCGTGAAGCCAGACACCATGAAGGCAGACATAGTTAATCAATACACCGTGAAGCAAGACACTGTGAACAAGACACCGTAAAGCAAGAGACCCTGAACAATACACTGTGAACCAAGACACTGTGAAGTAAGACATCGTGAAAAAGACACAGTGAAGAAGACATAGTGAAGCAAGACACCGTGAACAAGACACCATGACACTCAGACACCGTGACAATCAGACATCATGACACTCAGACACTCTGTGAAACAAACATCGTTTTCAAAAAATATTGTGACACAATTTCTTAAACTATTTGTTCATCTTTCAATTTAATTTCTAACGGCCATACTTGATGCCATTAATGAACAAACATAATTAATGTTTCTTTGTAGACATAGTACAAGGTACGAGGTATGAATCACATGGAACCTGTCAGCTAAAACACATGCATTCGAAGATAAATATTGAAGTGTGCCCAAGAGAAATATAGTGCGATAATGAATGAAAAACAAGCCTATGAGCACGACCACAAAGAACATATTGTAAGATTTTCAAAGAAAGCATTTTCTCATGCACGAAATTCGACTCTACTGAAGAACATACAATGTACACTAGAATCCAGAGAACATATTCACATTATCATAACTCATGAAGAACACAACCTGAATCGTGACACTCTATTTTTCAAGACAAAAACCTGCGAAGGACTCATAAGCATTTCAGTTTAATCAAAGGAGTCCAGAGCTTCCATTCAAATAACTATAGAATTATAAACTCATAACTACTCTCTATCAGTGATTCTTTTAGATATTTTTTTGAGTAGTGTGTGTACTCTGTATATTCCATACACACACTAACTCCTGTGCTAAACTGGAGGATTTCTAAATCCGCACAAAAAACTCTTTATACTTCTGTTTACCCACGAAACAGCAGAAGAGGTCCCTCTGTGACCATGTTATTATTTTTGATTATGCACGACAACTATGGAAGAAGTCCATGTATAATCAGGTCAGTCTTTATACTATTGTTAACCCCGATCTAGGGTGTGGATCAGAGTTTATTTATCTAAACTTCTTGTAGGCAGGTGATCATCAAGTGGAGTGGATTAGGTCTCGTCTTGAGACGGAACCACTTATTTCATATCCGCTGGGCTGTTTAAATTTACTCTTCACTATTTTACTGCATTATTGAATATTTCAGAAAACACTAATTTTACATTAATACTTAGTCTTGGAAAGAATTTATAAACGATTTGTCTTAGTATGATAACTTCAAATGTAATGTTAATAATACAAATTAAGACTTCTGAGAATTAATCGATATTTTAAAAAGTTGTTTAAATAGTCAACCTCTTATAACAGCATAACCATGATTAACTAGACTATATCTATTTTTGGGGAAACCATTACTTTTGAAAATAATAATCTTTTAACATAAATATTTATAGTTACTCAATTTACCCCTCCCCTTTTGAGTAAACTTCTCCGACAAATATTCGGTATCAGAGGATGCTTTATTAAGACTCTATGTAATTTTTAATCAAATATTACTGTAGTTGTACATTAAAGATCTTCAAATTTATGTTAATTCTAAATTTATAGTTCTTTTAAAGAAATTCATTATTATGGACAATAGATTGGATGGTTTTGCAAACAACAGACCATCATTCTTTAATGGAACCAATTATGCTCAATGGAAAATTAAAATGAAAATGCATCTAGAGAGTATGAGCATTGATATTTGGTCATCCATTATAGATGAATACAAACATCATGTGGAAGATATAATTACATGGGATGAACCTACCAAACATGCTTACAACAACCATTTCAAAGACATGAATTCATTGTACTATTCCTTAGGATATGAATAATTTAATATGATTATTTTTTGTAAAACTACCCATTAAATTTAGGATACCTTTTCTGTATCACATGAAGGCACATCTAGTGTAAAGGAAATGAGACTCAATATGTACACTATAATATATGATAATTTTAAAATTAAACCTGATAAGACTATTTCTGAAATGTATCTCAGGTTCAATGAGACTGTCAACACAATGATTTCTCTAGGATGAGAAGTAACTGCCAAAGAACATATCATTAGAATCCTTTGATGTCTGCTAGAAAGATGGAGGGGAAGCTCTGTCTCAAATAGAGAATTGTGCAACATCAGAAAGCTACCTGTAAAATAAATCATTGGGAAACTGATGATGTTTGAGGAAGAGATGAAAGTCAATAAAGAATAGGAGGATGAACCAAATAAGAAATCTGTAGCATTCAATACCACCTTCTCTAAGCACAAAGAAAAAGGGAAACTGGAAGATTCTATAGAAAGTTCCACCACTGAACAACCATCACCTGATAGTGATGATGAGATGGCTCAACTGTCCAGAAGATTTAAATGATTTTACAAAAATGAGAACTTTTTCAGAAAGTCTAACTTCAAGGGAAATTATGATCTAAAATGAAATTGGAAAAAGGACTGTAAAATATGTCACAAAATTGATGGAATTGTATGCTATGAATGTAAGCGCAATGGACTTGTAAAGGTTGACTGTTAAAAGCTCATGTATAAGTAGAAATATGAGTAAAAGGACAAGAAGTACAAAAAGGCAATGAAATCAACCTAGAGAACCTCTGAGGATAGTTCAAGCAACTCAGAAACATCACATAACGAACAGGCTATCACAGCCAATATGTGTTTTATGACAAACACATTTGAGGTAACACTGAACTCTTATGTACATAATTCATACTATTCTGAAGAGGAATGTTACTCTGAAAATATGAATAATTAAGAAATGTTTGAATATTGTAACATGCTTGAAGAGACATGCAATGAATTAAAAGATAAATATAAATCATTGAAGAAACAACAAGCTCTCAGTGTAAATGTTAAATATGAACTTACTACTGAAAAGGAGAAAAATTCTCAATTTCTCAAAGAAAAAAATGAATTAAAAATGTATAATGAGAATTTACAAAGTGACTTATAATAGATTACTAATGGTTAAAATACCCTTACCCAAATTATAGTAAAACAAATTGACCCCAAATACAATACTGGCATTGGTTATCAACCTGGTAAAAGAAACCTTTGTATAATGAATTTTGTTTCAAATTCTAGGACATATATATTTGTTCCCAGTTATGGACACAAATCAACTAGCTCAATTCATGATACATATTCTACTGTTTCATGTTTTTGTAAACAAAATATAGTTTTTTTCAAACACATTACATTATTATTATAGGAATCCTATGAGACAAATATGCGTTCCTAAATCACTTATTACTAATGTTACTGGACCCAAACGAGTATGGGTACCAAAATCTGTCTTTGCATGATCATGTTATAGGAAATATGATTAACGCGCTCCTGCAAAAATATATGGTACTTGGACATTGGATGTTCAAGGAACATGACAGGATACTGCTCATGCTTCAAGAACGTGATAAAAGTAGATGGAGGACATGTCACATTTGGTGTCAATGCCAAAGGGAAAATCATTGTCTTAGGCCATATTGTTAACTCTGATTCGATTTTAACTTATAATGTATTATTTTTTAATGGCTTAAAATATAATCTTTTTAGTATATGACAATTATGTGATGGTGGATGTCATGATAAATTTATGAATGATGCATGTAATATCTTTAATTATAAATATGAATTAGCATTTTCAACATCAAGGACTGAGAAAATTTATTCTGTTAATTTAGATTCTTTAGCTTCTCAAAATATTTCATGCATAAGTGTATTTCATATGGAATCCTGGATCTGGAATAGGAGACAATGACATTGTAACATTCACTCCCTTAGAAAGCTAACTAAAAAGTACTAGTTAAAGACTTACCGAAATTTGAGTTTCCAGATGACAAAGTATTTAATCCTTGTCAAAAGGGAAAACAACACAAAATCACATTTAAAAAAAAGAAAGACGTTTATACATCTCAAACTCTCTAATTAGTTCACATGGATCTGTTTGGACCATCTAGAGTCTCTAGTATAAATGGGAAGCAATGTGTTTATGTTCTGGTAGATGGTTTTTCTTGATATACCTGGACCTTCTTCATGGCTCACAAAAGTGAAGCCTGCTCTTATTTTACTATGTATTCCAAGTCTGTAGGAAATATTAGTGTCCTTAAAATTAAATCTGTATAATGTGGTCATGGATATGAGTTTGAAAATCAAGAGTTTGAATCCTTTTTCTCACAAAATGGTTATAGTCACAATTTATCTGCCCCTATAACACCTCAGCATATTGGTGTTGTAGAAATAAGAAATAGAACCCGAAAAGAAATTTTTAGAACAATTTATAGTGAATACGACTTAAATATTTACATTTGGGCGGAAGCTATTAATACAACATGTCACATGATCAATAGAGTCTTGATAAGCCAATTCTCAAAAACACCCCTTATGAACTGTGGACCAATAGGAATCCTAAGGTTAATTACTTTATATTTTTTTGTTGAAAAGACTTTATTCTTAAAACAAATGATAATCATCTCAAATTTTCATCCAAAAGTGATGATGGAATTTTCCTAGGTCACTCATTATTATGTATAGATTATAGAGTATTCAATAAGAGAACTGAATGTGTAGAAGAATCTATTCATATCATGTTTGATGAAATAGATCCCCATGATCCTAGAACCAACCAAGAAAATCTAGAGGATGATGTATCAAATCTGGATATCAACTCAAAATCCTCAAAATCCTCTGTGAAAGAATGTGTGAAAATATACAATTCTAGAAATTCCTTACAATAAAGTCATAATGAACCTAAATCTGTTGATGAACCTGAAATCTATAGTACCTCATTTTCTAGAGAGGTTATAACCCTTAAAAACCATCTCTTAGATGTTGTTATAGGAGACTTAGAGAAAGGAACACAAACTAGAGCTTCTCTTAGAAATCAGGTTAAAAATCATGCCTTCTTGTCACAACATGTACCTAAAAACATTGATGATGACATGAATGATGAATTTTGGGTAATGGCTATGCAAGAAAAACATTATAAGATTGAATGAAACAATGTTTGGAAACATGTTGAAATACCCAAGGACATATTCATCATAGGAACTAAATGGGTGTTCAGAAAAAAGGTAGATGAAGTTGGAAATATTGTTAAGAACAAGGCTAGATTAGTTGCACATGGCTATAGTCAAGAAGAAGGAATTGACTATGAGGAGACCTTTTCTCTAGTAGTCAGAGTTGAAGCCATCAGAATCTTACTTGCCTATGCTACACATCTGAATTTGAAACTATATAAATTCGATGTTAAGGGTGCATTATTAAATGGGTATATAGCCGAGGATGTCTTTGTTGAACAACCCCCTGGATTTTCAAATCCTCAATTTCCAAATCATATTTTCAATCTATCAAAAGCTTTATATGGTTTAAATAAAGCTCCAAGATCTTGGTATGATAGATTGGGTACTTTTTTCATTTCCAAAGTTTTTACAAAAGGAATAGTTGATCCGACCATCTTTATAAAACAATATTCTAATTATGTTTTAGTTGTTAAAATCTATGAATATGATATTATTTTTGGTTCCTCAAAAAATATATTATGTATTGATTTTTCAAAAATGATGCAAAATGAATTTGAAATGAGTTTAATGGGAGAACTAAAATTCATTCTTGGATTTCAAATCATTCAAAATAATGATGGAACTGTTTAAACTCAATGTAAATACACTAGAAATATTCTAAAACGTTTTGTATTAGATAGCACTAAATGTAGAGACATTCCCATTAGTACCACCTATAAGTTGGATCATCATGAAGATGGAAAATCTATTGATCAAACAAATTATTGTGAAATGATTGGATGTTTACTCTACTTAACTGCTAGTCGTCCATACGTTATGTTTATTGTGTGTATGTGTGCACGTTTTCAATAAAATCCTAAAGAATCTCATGTAAATGCTGTAAAGAAAATTTTCAAAAACCTCAAGATTCACCCAATCTAGGAATGTAATATTCTAAAGGAAAATCATTTGAACTTGTTAGTTTTTATGATGCTGACATCGGTGGCTATAAGTTAGATAGAAAGAGAACCTCTAAAGCATGTCACTGTTTAGGCAAGTCACTAGTATCTTGGTGTAGTAAGAAACAATGTTTTGTTGCATTATCTACTACAGAAGTTGAATACATAGTTTTTGGCAGTTGTTGTGCACAAATTTTTTAAATGTTACACACATTACTAGATTTTGGATACCAATTTTGACATGTACCAATAAATTGTGAAATACAAGTTCTATTAACATCTCAAGAAAATCACGTTTCAAATTCTAGGAAAAAACATATTGATGTAAGACATCACTTTTTGAGAGATCGTTATCAAAAAAGTGATATCACCTTGGAATGCATTGGTAATGAATATCAACTTATTGATATATTCAGTAAACCATTAAATTCTGAGAGAATAGACTACAGCATACATGATCTAGGCATGATAAAACTCAAATAGATATCTTACTTGTCTTACTGTTCATTATTTTACTATGTTTTACTTTACTGTTTCATGATTACGATTTCTTAGTTACTGTCTCTCATGTTTACGGTCTCACCGTTAGGACTTTGTACTTACAGTCTGTCATTTACTGTCTCACCGTAACTTTAACTAAAAAGTTCACTCACTGTCTCACCGTGATGAGAACTCACTATCTCACCGTGACGACAACTCACTGTCGCACTGTGACGAAAACTCACTGTCTCGCAATGATGAAAACTCACTGTCTAAGAGCAACGACCACTCACGCTCTCACCGTGAAAATTCATTATGTTTTTCATTAAACCCGTATCATGGTAATTATTTTTTCACCTCTTTTAAATTCCCACATTTTTATTTTTGTGACGATTGGAATTCCTAAATGTTAAAACAAAAAAATTCACTCAGTTCTTCACGCGGACATTCTCTTATTCACTCGTTTCGAACCCTTTCAACCTTGAAACCCCTACACCAACACTGGAATTATCATATCTGAAATTCAAACCCGAGACACTCAACACTGTTAACCAAATACAATACAATAGACTACAAGACATTCAGGTCGCATTAAAAACCTTTTATAAAACATTATCAGGACCTTTCCCTTAAGGCCCGTGCTATGACATAAAAAATACCACATCCTGAAGGTCAGAGGTTGGAGAGTAGTGCCAATGGAATCCACATAAAAGTGGGAGGAATTTTCTGGAGTAACCGTATGCACACAAATGGACAACCACATCCCACCAATAGAAAGGGGAAAACAATTATACTAAAACTATTTCTTAGTAAAAATTCAACTAAAAACAAGGGGGCCATAATACAAACCCAAAAAATACAACACAAAACTGAAGTGTACAAGTTAAAACTGTGAACAAGCCGATTAGTGAGAACCACACCTAATGTTATGAGTAGGGTAGCTACTAAGAGATGCGGGAGTACACCATGTATTCTTAATCTCACTTGGCCTCGCATGGACATAGACCACCATGTCCACCATTGGAACGTCCATCATCGACACAAGAGGTCACATGTGTGGGAAAATCCCATGTATGGGTGTGTGACACAATACTCAGATGGGGACCCAAGTCCACTAAAGAGTAATACAACAAAAAAAAACCACAAAGAATATCCATCATGCGTGTACATGATGTAAGACCAAAATGTAAGACCACAATGTATGGACATGTCACATCAGATACAATCTAATGCATAGGAAGATGGTTCATCACTAACAGTGTTTAACATTTCGTACTGTTGAGGGACTCATCCCTGATTAATCACTGCTTGTATTTTGGGCCACTAAGGATCAACACAACTGCTGCTTCTCTGGAGGATCGCTAAGGATCCACCTATCTACTGCTTTTATGTCGGTCCACTAATGATCCACATGGCTGCATCTCTTCTGTAAGGCTACTAAGGATACTCAAGGATTGTAACACCCCAGGTAAATAAAGAATATGAAATTTTTATATTTATCCATATTTGTGAATAAAATATTAATATTACTTTAAAGGGGATGCTATGCTCGATGGCGTACCCAATACGCAGCAACGAGTTTCTTGGGAATCGTACATTGCACTCTAGTAATAAAATAATATTATTTTAAATGGTAGTTAACGCCTAGCCGTTGTAATGGCGAGAATGAACAGAACTAACTACAAAATGATTATATATGTTTGTCAAATATTTTTACTCTTTACAATAAATGTTAGAGGATTAAAAATGCGAATGGATCCAATTTTAAGCGTAAACATTCAAATATTCTTTAAAAGGTCGATTAACCGCCTTTTGATGGAGAAACTCTTTTAAATCCACTTTTTGACAATATTATGTGTTATATTTGACAAAATAAAATTCTTATTTAGAATCGGGACATCATAATTTACATTGTGTAAATTTTTGGTATCTTTCCGATAAAGTTCAATTTTTAATGAATAGTGAAAAATGTTGTATTTTAATTCAAAACCTCTTTTAATCTAATTTATTTATATGATTAGATTATCTTTTGAATTGGTTTTAAAGGGAAATTAGAATATATTTTTACCATTTAATCCAATATTGGTCGTTGGAATTAATTTCACATTGAAATCAGTCATAAACTAGTGTCAATCTTTTGATACATTTTGTTTCATAAAAACACGCTATTTGTTTTGACAACGGGAATTAATTATTAAATTAATTAATGCAACTTATATGTTCTGATTTTTTTTGAAATAGACATCATTTTTGAATTCGGAATATCAAATATATCTTAGGGTGAACTTTTGGTAATTTTCTGAAAAACTTCAATTTTGGATGAATAGTGAAACCACTAAGTGGTACTTATAAAAACTGATTTTCTGTTTAAATGAATATTTTCCATCATTGTGTTTTGAATTTCAAAAATCCAACATACATGGTTGTCATTAAGAAGTAAAATGTGGTTCAATGGGATTAAAATATTTTTTTCGTGAATAGTAACTTATTAAGTTTTTAATCGCGATTAGAGGTAATTAGTGTAGTTTAAGGTAAGAATAATGTTTTAATAAAATTAAATGACCTAGAAACATGTCCTACCCTCATTGGATGTGTCATGGCCGACCAAGAAAATTCATGGGTCAACTTGGGGACCCCATGGAGCCACTTTGGTTGGGAAATGGCATAAATAACTTTTTTTTAATGTTAAAGTAAAAATGACACACACATGAGGTGTTTTACAAAAACAATTTTTACATGGGGTTATACAAGTCAGATTTTTTACTATAAATATTCATTAGAAATATAAAAAGATTTCCTACATCATAGTATTTTTATATAATTTTTATAAGTTAAATAAATTAAATTATTTATGAAATCATGATGATGCAGCGATGACCTCATTATTTAACGATTTAAATAAAATGGAATGATAATGTAATATCTAAGACCTTCACATGTCCAAAACCTATTGAATGAGTGTATTTCGAACCCTTATCACCTTATGCAAGAATTATTTCAATTTGGGACCTATTAAATCCGAATATCATTTTAAAATAAAGTGACCTTTCTTTACTTTCCACGAGTGCCCCTCCTCTCCCCTTATAAAAGGCCCCCACCTCTACCTCCTTACCCACACTCCCAAAGCCTTTGGATCGGCCAAACCCTGCAAATGTTGTCTCCCCACTTCCCTCTATTAATCCTTTAAGCCACACATTGTGCAGAAGGCTTCCCAAGGAAGCCTTTGAGCTCAAACCAAAGAGAGTTACCCGATTTTATGGATGTTAAAGAACGATCGAGTCAAGTCGGACTCGAGGTAAGGGATCCTACTCCTCTCCTTCTTTTTAAGTACACACTTTTATGTCATTCCTTTTAAAGCTCATCTTTCTTGTTATTGGGATGTTATTTTATATTACTCTTACTGTAATTTTTATGTTCATATGATGAGAGACCATATTCTCTCTCATCAATCTATTTTGGAATTTTTGAGTGGCGCCGTTAGGCTGCCGAATTTTCGTAAGAGATCTAACCTCTCTCTCATTCATTTTAAGTACTCTCCTTTATGTTACTTTTTTAAGCTTCTCTTTGTTATGATGGTGGATGTTCTTTTATATTACTCTTGCTGTAAATTTTATTTAAATATGATGAGAGACCCTATTTAATTTCATCAATCCATTTTTGGATGTTTTAAGTGGCGCCGTTAGGCTGCCGAGTTTTCTTAAGGGATTTTTCATCTCAATTTTATTCCCATGAGATTTATGCTACATTTGCCACAATTTCCTTTGAGTGGTGTATTTACTGCCCATTATTTTACTCATTGTGTAATATACTTTCATTTATGAGTATTTACATCAATGTTGTATTGTCCTTCTTTCACGGGGTGTATGTTTCGAAAGATACCCATGTCGGTAAGGGAACCTTTCACCCTCCTCTTTTTAAAAGACTTTTTTTGTTATGTCTTTTTATTGACATACTATTATGTTGGGATATGTTATTCTATATCCTTATTGATTTATGTTTTATTTCCATGTGATGAGTTACCCTTTTTATCTCTCATAAACTCATTTTCTAAATTTTGTAGTGACGCCATTAGGCTATCAAATTTTTGCAAGGGAACTTCTTAACCCAAATTTTATTCTTTGGGATAAACTTGTACTCCTTGAATATGTTGTTCTATGAATATGTGTGAATTACCTCTGATTTTTTTACACTTAATATCCACTTATATTTGGTGTATTTGTTTGTCACACATAATTATGCAATTGATTTATCCTTAAACCAAGGATACTGTCTTTGTAAGGGTCTTCGTCTCAATCTCCATTCATTGAGGAATATTTTGTTTTATACACAACCTTCTTCTATACGGTGTATAAAACCCTTTGACTTTTACGTTTATTCAAAAAAAATCTTTTTTCTACGAAGCGTTTTACTAAACGACAAAAAGGAATTTTTCTTTTTATGTACGCGGAGACAACGACCTTTTCCGCCGCCGCAAGTATTATTTGATCTTTGGCTTCCTCAATAAGCTGTAATGTTTTTAAAATAAATAATTA
Source organism: Viscum album (assembly GCA_963277665.1). Lineage (NCBI taxonomy): Eukaryota > Viridiplantae > Streptophyta > Magnoliopsida > Santalales > Viscaceae > Viscum > Viscum album. The sequence continues at coordinate 506,607,510 of OY728141.1, read as the reverse complement.
CCATATACTCTTTTATGTATGTTGGTATTGAAAATGGTTTTTATAAAGGAAATGTTATGTCGATATATTTAAGTGATATATTGTGATCGAAATGTGGAAATGTTTTCTTTCCATTAAATTTGTTTAATGTCTTATGATTTTATAATGGTACTTGGACATTATGATGGGTGGTGCCATGAATACCAGGACAAGTGGTTACGTTATAACCTCCAATGCACTGGGTATGGAAGTCGGCCATATGGCTATTCCATTAAGTATGTATGGAAGTTGGCCAAATGGATATTCCATTAAGTGATATGTGTGGAAGTCGACCTTATGGTTATTCCACTTAAGTATGTTTATGTCCCATGTTACCTTTATATGTTATGTGATCTTTATATGGGTTTTATGGTAATCTTTTGGTTACAGAAGGGTAAGTAATGAACTTTTATTCAGTGAAGTGTTTTTACTTCTTCGAAAAGGTGAAAAGTATTACTTTGACAAAGTATACATGGTTTACATGTTATTTTGAAAAACTAACAGTTTTCATTCTTTGTGTATCCCTTACTGAGCTTTTTATGCTCATCCCATGTTTTTTGACAAAATTTTCACAGGACATAGCGTGGAATAGGGTCAAGGATGGGATCAAGGGAAAGTCATGCTACCTAAAAAATGGAACTAGACATGTTTCTTTTTAAGAGTTTTTATTTTATGGAAATTTAGTAGAAGCGACTACTTTGTAATTCTTTGAGATGTAATAGTTTTGTCCAAATTCTCTAAAACTCTAAACATGAAAATATCCTCAATGTTAATTTTTCATTTAATTCAATATTAAGTAAGGTTTAAGGCTGGGGCCTTATAGTTGGAATCAGAGGTCGGTTTAGATAACTTTAGTGGTTAGGGTGTTCTTTAAGCATAAGTGACATGACCATAATGGTTAGGATTTCATAAACAGACCTAGTTTTAGATTAAGTGAATGAGTAAGTATATATTAGTGTTTATCTTCCTCATTAGTACATGATGGTTTCGTTGATATACTCACACTGACCTTTCTGTTTTTAGTGAATGGATAGATCTAGTAGGCAACAAAGAGACAACAGGTTTGAAGGAAACTGTGGTGGTTCTCTATTTAAGATACTAGATAAAATGGGGGATTCAATGACGAAACTCGTGGTTGTTCTAAACAAACTATCAAGGATTCATGATCAACCACTTGATCCTTGGTATGTTCTGTAATGCATCATGTACGAGATGACCAATCGATGTGGAAGTTCAGGTAATAATTATAGAGGTAACCATTAGAGTTTATATGATCCTTACTTTTGAAGTAATTATGGGTTATTATATAATATGCTGGAAAATGGAAGGCATGAGATAAACATGAGGATAAAATATGTTATGAATTTTTTTTCAATATTTTATCTCATTTTGGGGAATGTTTTAAGAGTTATATAGTTTTGGCAAAAGGACAACACGCAGACCGTGTGACAACCCGTCGTGTCGGACAAAGCTGCGGGAATCGAACCCACAACCAAAGTGCAACTGGTATTTATCACCTACCACTGGAATACGTGAAGTCCCTGGTTATTTTGACTGATTCTTTTTAGTTAGATGATTTTAGGAATCAAGAGTATGTTTATTTTGGGTTATCTATGGAAATGATTAACCTATCATGGAGGATATGTGATTAGGTTAATTACTTTTCAATATGAGAATTTAAGAGCAACTGATGTTATTTAGAGATAAAAGTTAATTTGTACCTTGGAATACTATGTGATTAAATCCTTCAAATATTTGGGTTTCAATCTTAGCGTGGTTTACATTGAATAATTTTATGGACAAATTTTTTATCGAATGGTCCTCGATGAACTTTTGGTTTTCTTGGACAAATTTTGGAGATTAAGAATAGATTTTGTTTTTATAAAGGGTTATCCTTTTCTGGATTATCTGATCTTGTAATAACCTTTTTTGGTTTGGTTTTGGTTAATGTCTAAAGACATGGGAAGTATATTGTTCTCTTTTGTGGATTAGGTGATTCTCTAGAAGTTGATTATAGAACTCTTAATGTGAACAAGTCTTCCTAAATACTCGTCTTTTGGAGAAAATATGAGTTTGCGTAAGGAATCTAATAAAAGTTGAAAGTCAACAAGATAAGTGATTATGTTTCCTTATGAATAAATTCATCAATAAAAAGTAACTTAAAACAAAAATGTTGTCTATTAACTTTTCAACTGGGGAATCGAATACCGTTTAACCCATCACAAGTTTGTGATTTTCTTATGGTTAACTTTCTCCTAGACGTGTTTACTATCACTCTCCCTCAAGAACATGACCCTTTTCTTTTTCTTCCATGTCCATGTCTTCATACACGGAATCCTATTATGGGTTAACTCGGGTGACCTCTGTACTTATCTTTCTTTATTTTAAGGTGATTGTTTTACCGACTCTTGTTCTGATGTGGGACTTTCAAAGTTGTTTCCAAGCTCAATTTTAAAATTGTGAGGACGCAATTCCCAAAAGGGGGGAAGGATGTAACAACCCAGGTAAATGAAGAATATGACATTTTTATATTTATCCATATTTGTGAATAAAATATTAATATTACTTTAAAGGGGATTCTATGCTCAATGGCGTACCCAATACGCAGCAACGATTTTCTTGGGAATCTTACGTTGCACTCTAATAATAAAATAATATTATTTTAAATGGTAGTTAACGCCTAGCCGTTGTAATGGCGGGAATGAACAGAACTAACTACAAGATTATTATTTATGTTTGTCAAATATTTTTACTCTTTACAATAAATGTTAGAGGATTAAAAATGCGAATGAATCCAATTTTAAGCGCAAACATTCAAATATTCTTTAAAAGGTCGATTAACCACCTTTTGATGGCGAACCTCTTTTAAATCCACTTTTTGACAATTTTATGTGTTATATATGACAAAATAAAATTCTTATTTAGAATTGGGACATCAAAATTTACTTTGTGTAAATTTTTGTTATCTTTCCGATAAAGTTCAATTTTTAATGAATAGTGAAAAATGTTGTATTTTAATTCAAAACCTCTTTTAATCTAATTTATTTATATGATTATATTATCTTTTGAATTATTTTTAAAGTGAAATTAGAATATATTTTTACCATTTAATCCAATAGCGGTCGTTGAATTAATTTCACATTGAAATCAGACTTAAACTAGTGTCAATCTTTTGATACATTTTGTTTCATAAAAACACGCTATTTGTTTTGACAGCGGGAATTAATTATTAAAATAATTAATGCAACTTATATGTTATGAATTTTGTGAAATAGACATCATTTTTGAATTCGGAATATCAAATATAGCTTAGGGTGAACTTTTGGGAATTTTCTGAAAAACTTCAATTTTTGATGAATAGTGAAACCACTAAGTGGTACTTATAAAAACTGATTTTCCGTTTAAATGAAATTTTTCCATCATTGTGTTTTGAATTTCAAAAATCCGACATACATGGTTGTCATTAATAAGTAAAATGTGGTTCAATGGGATTAAAATAATTTTTTGGTGAATAGTAACTTATTAAGTTTTTAATCGCGATTAGAGGTAATTAGTGTAGTTTAAGGTAAGAATAATGTTTTAATAAAATGAAATGACCTAGAAACATGTCCTACCCTCATTGGATGTGTCATGGCCGACCAAGACCATTCATGTGTCAACTTGGGGACCCCATGGAGCCACTTTGGTTGGGAAATGACATAAATAACTTTTTATTTAATGTTAAAGTAAAAATGACACACACATGAGGTGTTTTACAAAACAATTTTTACATTGGGTTATACAAGTCATATTTTTGACTATAAATATTCATTATAAAGATAAAAATATTTCCTACATCTTGGTATTTTTTATAATTTTTTGACGTTAAATAAATTAAATTATTTATGACATCATGATGATGCAGCGATGACCTTATTATTTAACAATTTAAATAAAATGGAAAGATAATGTAATATCTAAGAACTACACATGTACAAAAACTATTGGATGAGTGGATTTCGAACCCTTATCACCTTATCCACGAATTATATCAATTTGGGACCTATTAAATCCGAATATAGTTTTAAAATAAAGTGACTTTTCTTTACTTTCCAACAGTGCCCCTCCTCTCCGCTTATAAAAGGCCCCCACCTCTACCTCCTTACCCACACTCCCAAAGCCTTTGGATTGGACAAACCCTATCCATTTTGTCTCTCCACTTCCCTCTATTACTCCTTGAATCCTCACTTTGGGAAGAAGTCTTCCCAAGGAAGCCTTTGAGCTCAAACCAAAGGGAGTTACCCGATTTTAAGGACGTTAAAGAACGATCGAGTCAAGTCGGACCCGAGGTAAGGGATCCTACTCCTCTCTTTCTTTTTAAGTACACTCTTTTATGTCATTCCTTTTAAAGCTCATCTTTTTTTATTGGGATGTTCTTTTATATTACTCTTACTGTAATTTTTATGTTCATATGATGAAAGACCCTATTCTCTCTCATCAATCTATTTTGGAACTTTTGAGTGGCACCGTTAGGCTGCCGAATTTTCGTCAGAGATCTAACCTCTCTCTCTTTCATTTTAAGTACTCTCCTTTATGTTACATCTTTTAAACTCCTCTTTTTTATGATGGGGGATGTTCTTTTATATTCCTCTTGCTGTACATTTTATTGTAATATGATGAGAGACCCTATTTAATCTCATCAATCCATTTTTGGAAGTTTTAAGTGGCGCCGTTAGGCTGCCGAGTTTTCGTAAGGGATTTTTCATCTCACTTTTATTCCCATGAGATTTATGCTACATTTTCCACAATTTCCTTTGAGTGGTGTATGTACTGCCCATTATTTTACTCATTGTGTAATATACTTTCATTTATGAGTATTTACATCAATGTTGTATTGTCCTTCTTTCATGGGGTGTATGTTTCGAAAGATACCTATATCGGTAAGGGAACCTTTCACCCTCTTCTTTTTAAAAGACTACTTTTGTTATGTATTTTAATTAACATACTATTATGTTGAGATATGTTCTTCTATATCCTTATTGATTTATGATTTATTTCCATGTGATGAGATACCCTTTTTGTCTCTCATCAACTCATTTTCTGAATTTTGTAGTGGTGCCATTAGGCTGTCAAATTTTTGCAAGGGAACTTCTTAACCCAAATTTGATACATTGGGGTAAACTTGTACTCCTTGAATATGTTGTTCTATGAATATGTGTGAATTTCCTGTGATTGTTTTACACTTAATATCCACTTATATTTGTTGTATTCGTTTGTCACACATAATTATGCAATTGATTTATCCTTAAACCAATGATACCGTCTTTGTAAGGGTCTTCATCTCAATCTCCATTCATTGAGGCATATTTTGTTTTATACACAACCTTCTTCTATACGGTGTATAAACTCCTTTGAATTTGACGTTTATTCAAAAGGAATCATTTTTCTACGAAGCGTTTTACTAAACGAAAAAAAAGGAATGTTTCTTTTTACGTACGCGGTGACAACGACCTTTTCCGCTGCCGCGAGTATTATTTGATCTTTGGCTTCCTCAACAAGCTATAATGTTTTTAAAATAAAAGAATTACCATATACTCTTTTATGTATGTTGGTATTTAAAATGTTTTTTATAAAGGATTTGTTATGTCGATATATTTAAGTGATATATTGCGATCGAAATATGGAAATGTTTTCTTTCCATTATATTTGTTTAATGTCTTATGTTTTTATAATGGTACTTGGACAATATGATGGGTGGTGCCGTGAATACCAGGACGAGTGGTTACGTTATAACCTCCAATGCATTGGGTATGGAAGTCGGTCGTATGGCTATTCAATTAAGTATGTATGGAAGTTGGCCGAATGGCTATTCCATTAATTGATATGTGTGGAAGTCGGCCTTATGGTTATTCCACTTAAGTATGTTTATGTCCCAAGTTACCTTTATATGTTATGTGGTCTTTATATGGGTTTTATGGTAATCTTTTGGTTACAGAAGGGTAAGTAATGAACTTTTATTCAGTGAAGAGTTTTTACTTCATTGAGAAGGTGAAAAGTATTACTTTGATAAAGTATACAAGGTTTACTTGTTGTTTTGAAAAACTAACAGTTTTCATTTTTTGTGTATCCCATACTGAGCTTTTTATGCTCATCCCAAGTTTTTTTAAATTTTTTTCACAGGACTTAGCGTGGAATAGGGTCAAGGATGGGATCAAGGGAAAATCATGCTACCTAAAAAATGGAACTAGACATGTTTCTTTTTAAGAGTTTTTATTTTATGGAAATTTAGTAGAAGCGACTACTTTGTAATCTTCTGAGATGTAATAGTTATGTCCTAATTCTCTAAAACTCTAAACCTGAAAAGATCCTCAATGTAAATTATTCATTTAATTCAATATTAAGTAAGGTTTAAGGCCGGGGCCTTATAAGGATGCTTCTCCTCTGCAGGGCCACTAAGAATCCACATGGCCGCTGCTCAAAAAATTGGTCATACATTAACTTTCACGAAGTCCCACATAGAATATCCCAATTATTTTTTTGTTGTATAGATTCCAACGCAATAGACGGCGCATCGTACAAATGCACGATCTTTAATATATGTGCATTTTAGTAAAAAAGGGTCTGGTTGGAATTGAGTCCAATCCACACCGGCCATAGTCCAACCCCCTCCAAAACTATGGTAGAGTACATCAAAAGTACCTCCTCATTGAAAGGGTTATCATTCCGTAGACGGCGTGTCAATCAGATTCCCAGTTAGCATGTTTTTAGAATTTTAGTAATCAGCAGTTGGTTTTACATAATCTGTTATGACCTGGTCGGACCAACACGACCAACCCGGCCTGGTGGTCCCACATACCCCTGTTTAATTTGACTGGCCCGACATAACCAGGATTGTTTTAGGAAAGGTCATTTTTTTCTTGGTCAGTGGGCCATGCCCAATGGGCCTCGGTAGGCCCGACCCAGTTTGTCTGGGGGTCCAGCCTGCCGGGTCGCCCAGCAACCCAGTCTCATATGGTCCTGCCCAAAGGGCATGGGTTTATTCATCTGTTGAGGGTCTAGTATTTTGGAATGGATCTGGCCCACTGGATTTGGTTTAGGACTACTGGCTTATGGCATGGCCCACCAGATAGATCCCGGACCACTGAAAGCAGGCCGATGGTTTGGTCTAGGCTGGGATGTGGCCGGTTACTGCATCTGACTGCCCGTCTGCCTCAGAGTTCATCCACTAGGCCTCCATCATGTCGTAGATGAGTGACTGCAGCTGCTAGCTCACTTGGGAAGCATGTGGATGACCACCCCCTACACGTCACCCGCAAACTCAATACACATGTTTGATCCATCAAGGCGGTGATAGGCTGGCACTGTTGGTTTTCAGCGCCACTGCCTGCATTGGCTACGACATCCACTGCACCGGTGCACCGCCGGGGCATGCCACTCCACTCAATCGATAGCCTACTATCCCACTATCTAGAAAGCTGCTGGTGCTGCTACCGGTAGAATCTATGGCAGACCACCCAACATGCTCTGGTGGTTTTTTCTTCATGACTCCGGGGACTACAGTCTCTGAGGAAAATCCTCTTCACAGTAAAGGTATCAAAACTGAAATTCGTTGATTCATATTCATGGCCATGAAAAACAAACATAGTAGAGGGGATAAGGCCTTATTTATGTTGGCCTTCACCTTCAGCATTAGGATTTCAATATATTGGGGAGGATCAGGGAAGAAATTCAAATCGAGAATGTAATAACTTCATCATAGATAGAGAAAACCCGAAAGAAACGTCACACTCCCCCAAGAACTCATAGTCTACAGATCATCCTATTTCTAAGCTAATTCACATTCATCATTTAAAATATGAATAATTAATAACATCAAAATTAAACAAACCCCTACTTTGTTGAAGTTCCTTTCTATATCGCATCATCCTCGAGGGTCCAACAGATCAATGGTGTTCATCAGTCTTTGGAGTACATTGAAGTCACTGACATACCAATTGTGTTCATCATTCCTCATTAGGGAGGAAATATGTCAGAGGTTCATCAGAGAAACCTCACCATTTTCCTCATTCCACCAATACGTCAATCTATGAGAAATTAATCATGTCGTAGTGTTTCTGTTATGTTACGACGTCTTATCATTATGTAGTTTCATTTATGAAACAACATCGTTGTTACACGTCATTAATGCATCACTACAATACTTTTTATCTATCCATCAATGAGATCCATTAATGTGTCTCATCCTTGCCTCAGCATAGCATGGCAGCGTCGCAATGTCATCCATCGTTCGTGAGAAAAGATATAAAATAAATTTTCTGTTATTTTATTATTTTTCTTGAAAGGTTGAAATTTTAATTTTACTATTCGTCCCATTCTGACTAATATTATGTCCTTTCTATGAGAATTCTATCATTTTGAGGTCAATGGTGCCCTCAGATTATCAATCCAAGAAATGGTTCAAAAGATAGAAAAACACGCTCACATGTTTACTGAACTTAACTTAAAAAAGTACAATATTCCCTCCCTGGCTCACCTCGTTTCAGATTCATGTGCCATCAGAGCATGTGGTCTCAAAATATAAAAATATTATTTGAAAAAATTACATGGAAATTTTGATACATTACTTGATTTAGATTTAATGTTCTTGAAAATGTGTTGATTTGAAAACAAATGGGATTATGACTGGAGTGAATGATATTTTCATTATAAATTATCTTTTTTATGATATATTATTAATAACCTAAACCTTATCCCACTCTCAGAGTAACCAATGAAAATAAACATATTATTTTTTAAATATTTGGAGGTGGATATAGTGACCATATCCTTTTACATGTATATTTACATGATTTTATGCACAATTATCCATCAAATACAAACCAAGGATAATAATGTCTAGTGCATTTTGAGTATTAGTTGTATAATTATATTGAATGATAGAAAAATTAATACATATTTTATTTAAACTCCATAATGATATATGAATATACATTTAACTTTTCAATCTTTATATGATGATCTTTGGAAAACATGGACAAGTGGATTATTTAATAATACTAGTATGGGAATAAAAATGGAAATAATGATTAACACATGAGTTATAATTTATAAAATGATGATATAAAGAAGAATGAAATATGAATAAGCATATTGAATCATAACATATAGAACATGATATCATGTCATCATGGATTAATAAGAATGTGGAAGAAACATATAAAATGGCATAAACTTGATTCAAGGATAAATACCAAGACCATATCACATGGTGGACAATGTCCCAAAAATGAATTAGGTTTACTCTATATCCCAATAGAACAAATCATGAAACTAAACATCACCCAATTCATTAGATTGTTATCTGGTAACACCCATGATAACATGTTCATGCATATGTGTTATTCATATATATTCCAACATATGTAATAATCATAAGAGTAACCCATGGAAAGAAATGGGTATCATAAACATGTCCTAAGGATTAACAAAAATGTGTGTCATAATGGTATAAATGAAAGAATATATTTAAATCGGGCATGTAAATTCATTATAAAAAATAATATTAGATCATGATAAATAATTTCCAACAATTGTGAATACATGTTATAATACTGTTTAATAATATTTATAAATGAGCCACTTGAATAAAGTTTTATAGAAAAATAATAATGTTTCTTTAATGTGGAATATGAATAATTGATTGAATAAATCATAAAATGAAATAATATATATTTTCATGATTAAATGATTCATTTTTTGAAAAATAATCATGGTTAAAAATAGATTATGTAGTGTAATATTAAAGGGGTAATAAATTTAGAAGTTCATGTTAATCGGGCATGCTTATCGGGAGGAATTGAAAACGGAAACATATAAAACATGTATTTACCAATGAAAGAAAAAAAAATAGCTAGATACTTATTTTTTGGGAACAATTAAAAAATACATGAGATTTAAATACTAATATTTAATTAATACATTGAATTAAAGAGAGAGAAGGTGTAACCTAATGGAAAAAATGGAGGTTTAGAGAGAATATCTTACCTTATGTCTGAATGTGTTCTTCTCTTTCACTTAATGACATATATAATAAAATTATATTCATTAAAATTTAAATATATAACTATTTTAAATATATTTTATTTATTAATATTTTATAAAATTCATTTAGGGAAATTTCAAGGAGGTATAATGATTCTTTTTATCATTTCTGGAGCATTATGTTTATGGTTTCTTGGTTGGTTCACTTATGTGTTGTTATGGAAGTTCATGTGAATGTGGATTAATTTTACAAAAATTAAATTTTATTATTTTAATTAAAATTCATAAATTTAAATTTCCATATATATCATTTTACTTATTTACCTATGGATGACCCATTATAGAATACATTAATAAAAAATGACTAGTTTATTTTTGCAGTTTTCTATGAACATCACAAACTAGTATTGTTTTGCTGAATATTATGTCAATATACTATTACTAGAATATAAAATATGTTTAATACAATTATTATAATATTTTGTTAACAGATAATATTTTTATGATTGGGCTTAAAGTTGGTAATGAAAAACAAAAACTCATCATCCATGAAGGCAGTGCATCGAAACCCCGTAGAAGATGTTTTGATTTTTATAAAAAAGGATAGGATAAGAGATTTGAAGACGAATATTCAACTAACATCATAAAATTAGAGTATATTTATGATAATATATATATCATGTCACTTTATATAGGTATCATTTGGGGATTATAAGAAAAAATACAATAAGATAGATATAAGGCGGTTTTTATCTCTTGAAAATCATCTCCCTGATAACCTCCTTAAGAAACTTTTAAATGGACTTTTTTGGATAACAACAAAACCATGATATGGGAAATAAGATTAGGAGATGAATTACTCATAATGTAGACATGATTCAAGGATTTGGATGTGTGGGGAGATGTGGTTGTGTTAATATGGGGAGGAGAGGGGTGTTTTCTGATTATTATATTCATTTTTATGTTATTTAGGCTCAAGACTATCAATAGTTTTGATTCATGTGACTAAATGTTGTTAATAATGCATCTGAGTTTGAACTAATTTTTTCATACCTCATCCATACATGATAAATGGAATAAAAAGACATTTATTTGGATTAAGAAGATAAATACCATAAAATATCGTATTTCTCTATTGAAAAAAATAATCTAGTTTAGAAACATACCAAAAATTCACCGATTCTTTTTTTTTTGAAATTTAGATTTCAAAAATTGATTCCATTTATTGAATGAATATTTCTGATTATGAGAAATTTAATTTAAATTAAAATCATAATCTATTTCAAAAATACTGATTATAATATTATAACTAATTTTATGACACATTGGAAAATTAATTGAGGTCTCATAAAATTAACCTATAATCGTTATACAATAAAATATTAATTTATTATTATATAATATTAATAAAATTATTTTAAAAAAATTATTTTAATTATATCATTTTTAATAAAAATTTACGTTTTACAAAAATACCACCACTTAATTTATATTTTTAAAACATGTATTTCATTATTTAATGCTATAATATATCACTTATATAAATATAAGATACATAAATCTATTATCTATACTAAACTTAGGTTCTCCATTGCTGACGTGTCACCTTCCCATGCCTCCACGTCACCTAAATTTCAATATTCCTCCCTCCAAATCATGAAAATTTACCCACTTCCCATCCCCGGTCGGGATTTTCCTCCGCCTCGCCTCCCTCCCTCGAAAAACCATTCCATTAATCCTAGGGTTTCGATGGATATTCATCGCCCTCGAACCCACATCTCCCTCGAACTCGCCTCTCCGAAACCGCCTCTGCCTTCCCCACACAAACCTTACCTCCGCTCTCCCGCACCGCTCCCCCGCTCTGCTCCCCTCCTCGAATCCCCTCTCCAGCTGCAACTCCACCTATGCGTGATCCGCCTTCGGCTCCTCCGGCTTCGGCTCCTTCATCTTGCGCTCCTCCGACATCATCTCCTCCTACTTCGGCTCCTCCGTCTTCAGCTCCTCCTACTTCGGCTCCCCCGAAATTGGCTCCTCTGACTTCCGCTCCTCAGACATCCGCTCCTCCGACTTCCGCTCGGACTTCTGCTCCTCTTACTTCAGCTCCTCCGGCTACGACTCCTCTGACTTCAGCTCCTCTGACTATGCCTTCTCTGTAACTAGTGACTCCCACTTCAGCAATACCACTTTCGGTTCCGCTACTCCAACTAGGGTTCCCGCACCCTTGATCATGCACCGAGTAAGCGCAGGTATAAACAACTATGAAATGTATAAGTCATTGTCAAAAATCTTCATGTCTCAATGCATTTGATTTTTGTGGTGTTATTATTAGATGATTAATCTGTATTCTTTTTCATGGCTGATTGTTCTCTGAATTTAAATACTAAATCAGGGTGATAGAGATTCGAATTGAACATCTGGTGAAGATTTTCGATCATATGGGATGAGTTTTCATTGTAATTGAAAATATTAAGGGTCGATGCCACCCATACACGATGAACATGTATTTTTAGCCAGGAGCCAAAGCAAACCAAGATCCAACTTTATCCAGGAGGGCTGAACTAGAACCAGAATCACCAAAGGCTGTGATTCCTAGCTCACCAACGCTGAAAAGTTTTGATATCCAATATCGAATTGAAATAGATTTGCGTTGTGTTCTATATTGAGGTTGTTTGTTTCAGGGCCATATATGGAAGATGATGAGGATTCGAAATGCCCCACTTACATCATCTAGAGTGGGGAAAAACTAGAAGATCTTAGCAGCAATCTCGAAGACCGGTTCCCAGTTAATTTTGCATATTTCTCATATTTTATATTTCAATTATCTATCCAATCTGCCAAACTCTTACATCCTGCGATTATAGTGGACTGTTCCTGAGTTGTCATTGTTTCAAAATTTGGTTTCCAGTAGGTTCTACCCTCCGGTATCATCTTTACAACTCAGACATGATGCAATTTACCTTTTCAGAAACCTATATTCATGAATCTACAATAGTAAAATGATTTTATTTCTATATTACTCAAGTTTCATATTACACTGTATGTCCTATCATGTTATGTTTGAAACAATTTTTGATTTTTTTATAATTTATTGGTATGAAATTAATTACATATTCTATGATTTCTATACCTAACTTCCTGGAAATTAACTTCTTGGGTTTCGAATTCCAGTTTCCAGTCTGTTATTCACTTCCGCGTCATCTTCAAAGGACAGGTATGACATTAATTACATGTTCATTAGAATAATTCCTTTTATCTGCATTAGTGATATCATTTCAGTAAACAATAACTACCGGTTATAATTATAGTCTATGTTCTTTAATTTTTCCAATGGGTATTTTCCTTCCACGAGATCTTCAAAGGAAATGCCTAACATTAATTACCTGTTAATAAACCTAACTCATTGCAACAGCAGTAGTGATATCATTTCACTTATCTATAAATTCATGTTCAAATTACGGTGTCCGGTTAGCCAAGTAATTTTTTAAAAAAAACATCCATATATTATTGACATTTTTTGGCGATGCATTGCAAGTTCATGTAGTTTCTTTTTTATGTTTCGTGTTGGTATCCAATTGTTCCCCGCGCGAAACCGTTGTTTCATACTCTTGGAGTCTCCCAGAAATTTACTACATACTAATTTTCTTACAGATTTAGGAAACAAGATAGGTTTTTCTGAAATAAAAAATTCCCTTATTTTGATGCCTTGGACATCCAATGTCACTGGTCCTTGAACTTCCCGTGAATGGTCAACTAACTCTGCCAAAAACAACCTTCACCTTGCAGCATCACTAATTTTTTAGGCTTTCATTAACAACTCAACGTATTATAAAACCTTGGTATGCAAACATTAGTTGACTCAAGGACCTACCTTTCTTCATGCAGGTATAGGTTTCGAGGATGCTGACATAAGGATGTTCCCGGATAAGAAGAAGCCAAAGAAAGAACAAGACTGGATAAGGTTGCATTAAGTATTCAAAAGATCTCAGAAAGGATAACTTTCCTCTTGACCTATGAGCATTCATATTTGAATGATTAATTTTTTCTTTCAATTATGAATTAATTGAATCTTTCTTCACTTAAAACCATGAGTTAAGGACCTGTCTTTATTTTAACTTCCAATTATGGAAAATGGATGGAGGACACAAAAACCCATTTCTGATAGTTTTAGATTTTGGGTTCAATTAGCTCTTGTTTTATTTACTGATAAATTCTTAATTTATAATCTTCTATCCATGTTTAACCATTGTTTTATACAGTGTTCTCTAATATGAAAATATATGTTTAACATTTTTTAATATATTGAATATGGATGAAATTATAAAATTTGTACTGTAATCAATCATGTTATCTTGTGAACTAATCATGTTAAGAGAGAGTTAATTAATGCTTTGGTGTAGGAGATGATTATTCATTTGGTATCTTAACCATGAATCATATCAACTTATATTCTCTCAATCTGCAAAATTGGATTACCACGGGTTGTCCCCATACCAATGGGACCCAACACATGGAATTTTTATAGTTGATTGTACGTGAAGAAGTATCTCTTAAATGGTATGTGAGAGAGTTCATCTTTATGTAGCAGGACATTTCACTGAATTATTCACTTAATTGTGTACTGTTATATTCAGATTCATAAATATCCCATCAAAAGATAATCATATTCATGCAGTGACTTTCATATTGCAGGTTTAGTTGATATTCTTTGGAAGAATACATGAACATTGAACATCTACTTCAATTCATTTTGGATGTTTAAACCTTTATATTTTAACCAACCTACTATCATTCCTATCTATAATGTGTTTCACTTTTTAGTGTATATTATTCTTAACATCTCAGGTGATTACAAACCTTAAATGATTATAGGGGGTTGGCTCCAAATGGCACACCATCTTCTCATAAAAACATTAGTTTCTTTTACAGTTTTCACCCATTTTATTGGTAATGTAAACATTATAGCATATAGGCAGGGGCTGGGCAGGTTGGAGGGGAGGGGGGGAGGGGAGGATGATGGCAGGGGGTTGGGGATGCTGGAGGAAAACGATGGGAAGGGGGAGGGGAGGGGAGGGGCAGGGGCAAGCCAGGCTGGAGGGAAGGGGAGGGGTGGGGAGGGTGATTGCAGGGGGAGTAGGATACTGGGGGAAATTGTTGGGCAGGGGGAGGATAGGGGCTGGGGCTAGGCATGTTGGAGGGGAGGGGAGGGGAGGGGCTGGGCAGGATGGAAGGGAGGGGAGGGGAGGGGAGAGGAGGGGGAGGGGGGAGGGGGCTACTAGGGGAAACTGTTGGGCAGGGGGGGAGGGGAGGGGAGGGGAGGGTGATTGCTGGGGGGTGGGGGCTGCTGGGATAAATTGATGGGCAGGGGGGAGGGGAGGGAGAGAGGAGGGGCAGGGGGGAGGGGGCTGCTAGGGGAAAATGTTGGGCAGGGGGGATGGGAGGGGTTGGGGCTGGGCAGGATGGAGGGGAGGGAAGGGGAGAGGAGGGGCAGGCGGAGGGGTCTTCTTGGAAAAAATGTTGGGCATGGGGGATGTGAGGGGAGGGAAGGGAAGAGGAGGGGCAGGGGGGAGGGGGCTGCTTGGAAACAATGTTGGGCAGGGGGGAGGTGAGGGGAGGGGCAGGTTGGAGGGGAGGGGAGGGGAGGGGAGGGTGATGGCAGGGGGGAGGGGTGCTAGGGGAAAATGTTGGGCAGGGGGAGGGGAGGGGCAAGGGCTGGGCAGGATGGAGGGTAGGAGAGAGGAGGGGCAGCGAGGAGTGGGCTGTTGGGGGAAAATGTTGGGCAGGGGGGAGGGGAGAGGAGGGGCAGAAAAATCCAAGCTTCATTGAAGCATCTCTATACTGGAAATCTCCCACAAGCTTACAAGTTTTATTTCACTTTTTCTCAATATTTTAGGTTCAATTTCACTCTTCCCTCTTTCTCATTTTTTAATTCAGGTTCATATTTCCTTCATAGATTCCCTCTTTCCTCTTTCTATTTTTAATTTTCAGGATTGGTGTGCCCTTCACATGTTCCCTCTTTCAAATATCCTCGCCTCCACCTGCTACACCTCAGTCTCCCTAAGCCTGCTCCACCTCTCGTGCCTCTACCTCCCCCTCCACCTGGTCCGCCTCAATCATCCTCTAATTTCAGAGATACGGTAGGCATTCTTGAGTTCAATTATATAATGTGTTTCTAATAATATTTATCATAATATATTATATAGATATTTCTCGTATATGATTTTGAAATAGTATATTGAATTCATTTTACTTATTTAGTATACGTTAATTTCATATTCAGAACAAGCCTACTAATATTGTATTTCTAATATTGAATATCTAATATTCATCATATGGATAATAATATCAAATTGTAAACAAGGTATATTATTCTTCATTTCTGTGCAAGTGGCTTCTCATGTAGTGCCTATAATTTAATATTGTTTCAATATAGTATTTTCAACTAGAAAGACCATATTGATATTTTAATATTGGATTTTTTATATGAGAAATTTGTATATTACATATTATGGAAAAGAGAACTAAAAATAGAACATGGTTATTCTACATTTAGTAGTATATTTAATGAATTTTAGATTTTAACTATATGCAGAAAACATTTTCAGTATGTTCATACTGAATACATAAAACTGATGTCTACATAGGTGTGTATTTAGGAAAATTGATCAGTTTGGGATTCTGGTAGAATATTCCTCTATTTAAACCCTAAAAACAGTTATTATACTTGGAGAGTTAATAAAACAGTATCCAGAATCATCACTATCTATTTGAAGATAGTTTTATAGATCTAAATATAATTTAGAATGCCACACAAATCATGGATTTTCATAAATAGGATTTCATCCATGCAACTTCTCCACATGAATACCTAGATCAAGTTCTTTATATGTGCAATGATGATTATGGATGTTGATTTTAGAAATATCCAAGAGGTGTTGCATTTTCTGAATATGAAATTTTCCTCAACTTATATGCATACTAATATCAAATTGCAAACAAGGTATATTATTTTTCATCTAACTGCAGTTGTGTTTTTCGGTACTGCCTATATGTTGATGTGGTTTCAATCTAGAAATTTCAACTTAAAAGACCACATACTATGTATTAATATTGTAATATTGAATTTTTAAAATGAGAAATATGTATATTACATATTATATAAATGATAATTGAAAACTGACCATTGTTAAACTACATTAAGTAATATATTTAATGACTTACATATTGACTATATGCATATTTCATATTCATTATATGCATGATGCATACATAGTATATGCATGTTACTTATTATAAATTAAGTCATTCATTTTTCATAATATACATATTATCAATTCACTCTATGCATACTACATACATGGTATATGCATGTTACTTATTATAAATTAAGTCTATCAGTTTTCATAATATACAAATTCTCAATTCACTATATGTGTTTTGTTTCAAAGTCAGTAGAAGGGGGAGGCGCTGAGAATTTAGAGAGGGGAGGGGAGGGGAGGGGAATATGAGGGCAGGGGGGAGGGGCCTGGTGGGGAAGAGGATGGGCAGGGGGAGTGGTGGGGGGAGGGGCTGGTCAGGGGGGAGGCATACGTAGGTGGTGGAAGTGCTGGGAATGGGTAGGAGACAACTAGATGAGGGGGAGGGGAGGGGTAGAGCTGGGTAGGGGGTTGGAGGTGGTGCTGGGAATTTTAAGGGGGGGGACAAGCTGGGCAGTGTGGCAGGTGGTGGGAGAGGAGGGGCAGGGCAGGGGAGTGATGAGGAAAGGGGGGGAGGAGGGGGGAGGAATGGCTCAGGGGATATTCTTCTTATTGAGTAGGGGAATGAAGGGGAGGGGTTGGGCAGGTTGGAGGGGAGGGGAGGTGAGGATGAGGGTAGGGGGAAGGGGCCTGGTGGGGGAAGAGGTTGGGAAGATGGGGAGTGGTGGGGGAAGGGGTTGGGATGGGGGGACACGTACGTAGGAGGGGGTTGTGGGTGATGGGATTGGGTGGGAGACAACCAGAGGAGGGGGAGGGGAGGGGTGGAGCTGGGTGGGGGGTAGGAGGAGGTGCTGGGAATTTGGGGGGGGGGGTGAAAAGCTTGGTAGGGTGGCGGGGGGAGAGGAGGGGCTGGGCAGGGGAGGGGCTGGGAAGAGTGGAGGAGGAGGAGGGATGAATGTATCAGGGAAGATTCTTCTTAGTGGGTAGGGGAATGGAGGGGAGGGGCTAGGCATGTTGGTGGGGAGGTAAGGGCTGGGGCGGGGATGATTAGGACAGTGGGGATGGGGCTGCTGTTGGAAGACTTTGGGCAGGGGGTGGTTGTGGAAGCGTCTAGGCAGGGGAATGGAGGGGAGGGGCAGAGCAGGTTGGAGGGGAGGAGAGGGGAGGATGAGGGAAGGGGAGGATGAGGGCAGGGGTAGCATGAAACTGTCAATCTGTAGTAATACCTTTTGAATGTAGATAAAACTTTGTTTCTTCATGTTCTGTAATTGGTTTTTTAGGCATTAGGTACAGATTCAACTCTTAGGGATGGTGAACATAGCAATGAATATTGAAACAACTGACTGAATTTTTTAGCTATAATTGCAAGGTAATACTACAGATTGATCATTTCATATTTTTTCATTTTTGATTTCTGCATTATTTTTAAACATTCAAAAACAGTATTGGACTGCTATTTATATTGGGGTGAATGTAATATGTTTACCCTATTTTCTGAATTAACCTCTTCCATGGAAGATTCATAACATATTTTGCATGTTTATGTGTTTTCAATAATCCATATAATGTTTAAAACATCCATTTCATTTGGTTATTTCACATATTAGTTGAACATGTTTCTGTTTATCATTTAGACAAGTTACTATTCCAATAGAATTTTATTTTGTCATATCTATGACATATCCACAGCACATATACTGGTTTAACCAGTTATTTAGAACACTGTATCTATACATTCAACATAACAACTTTAGAAATCAGTATGTTCATTTGAATTATTAACTTTTTACATGATGTTTATAGATATTTACTTCTTGCAATATGAATTGATTTTATAAATTAGTTAAAAAATACACATATTGTTGTAACCTACATTACCTATTAACATAAGATTACCAAATCTCTTTTTTCGGGTCACACTAGGTTTATTCTTACATTCATTTTCTGGAATCTGCATTTTCAGTAGGAATTAATACGTATTCATATTTTAAAACATTTTATCCTATGCAGAAAAGTTACATGTTTTTGCAGATGAAGATTTGTACAATGTGACATGATAATTTCGTTAAAATCACTACTTCAAGTCTCTATTGATGATTGATGCAGTTATATAGATACAAAGATGAATATTTATGTTGTATAATTTGACAAATATTTTGTCAATCTGTTTTCCATATTATCTTTTTATATATTGACTTTATGATTGTTAAAATCTTATCCATTTATTATTGTTATAATTTTTCATACATTACAACAAAAATCCATGTCTTTGTCAATATTAATGAATGATTTCTTTCAGGCATTCAGTGTGATAGGCTTTACTATAACTGGATTTTGGAGATACACCATTCATTATGGAAGAGGGAAACATGTAGGGATTTCATGATCAGTGGATAATTTTATTTTCTCTTAGTTAATAGTTTCTTCTATGTTTAGTGTATAATACATGTGATACATGTATTGGAAAACTAGATAATGTACTCTGGAGCATTTTAATATGACAAGTGGATGTTTTTTTAGATCACCGGATTAGGTATTTTATAAATCCTTTCTTTTTGTCAATTTATATTTTCTCTTATCTAATTTGAGTTATTTATCTTCTATCATCTGTTGATATTATTTAAATTTCAGGGATCCTACTCATCACTGGGTAGGTTGGAGGGGAGGGGAGGGGAGGGGAGGGGAGGGGAAAATGAGGGAAGTGGGGAGGGGGCTACTGGGGGAACATGTTGGGAAAGGGGGGAGAGGAGGGGTTGGGCGGGTTGGAGGAGAGGGGAGGGGAGGGGAGGGGAGGGGGAGGGAGGGGGAGGGGGAGGGGGCTGGTGGGGGAGGGGAGGGGAGGGGAGGGGAAAATGAAGGAAGTGGGGAGGGGGCTAGTGGGGGAACATTGGGCAAGGTGGGAGGGGAGGGGTTGGGCGGGTTGGAGGAGAGGGGAGGGGGAGGGGGAGGAGGCTGGTGGGGGAACAGGTTGGGAATCGGTGGATGGGTGGGGCTGGGCCGGTTAGAGGGGAGGGGAGTGGAGGGGAGCGGGAGGGGGGTGGTGGGGAAACAGGTTGGGCAGGGTTGGGGGGGAGTAGTTGGGCAGGTTGGAGGAGAGGGGAGGGGAAGGGAGGGGGAGGGGGAGGGGGCTGGTGGGGGAGTGGAGGGGAGGGGAG
Source organism: Viscum album (assembly GCA_963277665.1). NCBI lineage: Eukaryota > Viridiplantae > Streptophyta > Magnoliopsida > Santalales > Viscaceae > Viscum > Viscum album. The sequence continues at coordinate 506,587,124 of OY728141.1, read as the reverse complement.
GGGGCTGGTGGGGGAACATTGGGCAAGGGGGGAGGGGAGGGGCTGGGCGAGTTGGAGGAGAGGGAGGGATAGGGGGAGGGGGCTGGTGGGGGAACAGGTTGGGCATTGGGGGATTGGTGGGGCTGGGCAGGTTGGAGGGGAGGGAAGTGGAGGGGAGGGGGGAGGGGGGCTGGTGGGGGGAACAGGTTGGGTAGGGTGGGGGGGAGAGGTGGGGGAAGTGGTTGGGCAGGGGGAATGCTAAGTTGGGATGGGGAGGTGCTGGGATGGGGTGGGAGACAAGCAGAGGAGGTGGGGAGGGGAGGGGTAGAGCTGGGTAGGGGGTGGGAGGAGGTGCTGGGAAATTGGGGGGGGGGGTTATAAGATGGGTAGGGTGAGGGGGGGAGAAAGTGCTGGGCAGGGGAGGGAGGACAATAGGAGGAGTGGGGAGGGGAGGGGTAGAGCTGGGAATGGGGGTAGGAGGAGGTGACACACTGGGCAGTGGGGGGAGGGGAGGGACCGGTCAGGAGGGAGGGGGAGGGGCTAGGCCGGGGGGGGGGGGGGGGGGGGGGTTGAGGAGCGATGGAGAGGTGAGGGCTGCAATGCAGGGAGGGACTACCAATCAACTGCATATTTGTATAAAGGATATCGTCAACCCAAAGACTGACAAGATTGACTGATATTTTGTGATTCAATTTCCAGGTATTATTTGACTACATATATGCTTATATTATTCCAAATTAAGGTTTTAATTTTTTTTTCCAGTTGTAACTGAAATTATACATTTACTCAACTAATAAAATGAAAGAACATGTTCATGTGTAACCATTTTCCTTTCTGATTCCTATATCATTTACACTAAACTGAATTCCAATTTTCAATTTTCTCACATGTATTATCTGTTGTAGGGATGATCGTTTGTTTTAACCAAACATTCGGCAGTTCTGCTATGCTATGACAATGTCTACTAATTGGGAATGCATGAATTTACCTATACGGTTGTCCAGTATAGTGCTAGTACGACTCGGAACAACAAATGAATTTAAACATTCGTGGATGCAATTACATATTATCCCCTTCTATTCACAACATAATGCTTCTATGTAAATGATCTGTTATATTTTCATTGTTTACAAATTATCCCTATTATGTTGACATTCACAATTAATGTTTTCCTATTTCAATGTTTATTAATATTGATTCTTATTTGAATACTATATCACATTATATATATGATTTCTTAATGGTAAAAATAAATTTTAATTCCTTTCCATATATTTTTTTGATTAAAAATCATGTGATGACGTTTTTTAAACTTGTAAAATTATTACAATATTATCTATAACTAATTTGTAAATTTAACATTTCAATATATTATTTATTAATTTTCATTCTATCTCACCGTTGGATCCTTCGATGTTAATTTTATACAGAAGGCTGCTCAGTATCTAATTTTTGTTCCTCAATTTCTATAACTTTCACTCCTCATTATGTATGTCATTTTATATTCAAATATATTCAATATTAATATAAACTATTATGTTTTATAAATATTAATCTATAGTTAATAATAAGAATTATTTTATAGTGCCATGCATCGCACGACCAGAGTACTAGTTTTATATATAGTTTAATATATTACATTTTCTAGGTCAAAACTGGTAATGGTCGATGATCTAGAGAGGCGGTGAATATAACAGATTAAAAAAATTAATCAAATAAATTCATTAATTAAATTAATTATCAAAGTTAATTATTAAGGTTAAATTTTTACATAAAAAGTAAATGACATAAGGGCATTTTTAATAGTAGTTCGGTCTAAAGTGAGCCTACTCATCTAACATACCTCTCTACTCTGCAAGATAAATGTGTGCACTAAAAATGTTATTTGAGGGGGAATCTTAACCCAATTATATAATCATTTTCTAGTGGAGGGATTACCATAACATTTACTTTTTTATGGGGAGTCACAACACTTACAATTTGAATTTAGATATTGGGTGACACTACTAAAATAGTACCAACATTAGATACATAGATTCATGATCCTTATATCCTAACAATAAAATCCATGAGTCTCAACCATTTGAAAAATAATAACAAATAATGATTTTCTATGAAATATCATAAATATAAAAATAAAGAGTGAATGTGAGAGATGGAAAATAGTGTTACTTTGAAACCATAAAAGAGAAGATAATTCACTAGTACTGGTTCTTGAGAATTTGATTTGCACATCTTATAAAGGAAATTGTATTGAATGTGGAATTAATTTGACACATGAGAGAACAACGATGTGGTAAAATATAGTCTTGCATGGTGTTGGAAATGCATAATAGGTTAACAGTTCATAAAAAATATCTATGAAAAATAGAGTATCAAATATGTTAAACTAATTATTTATATACATCATACCATAGGGAGAGATATATATAAAGAGAATAAATATTCAAAAGCTTCATAATCTCTTATTCAATTAGATATTCCAAATAAATTGATTCAAGATCATTTATAAATATCTCCATAAAAAAGAAGCATCATTACCACGTTATTACAATAGAATAAATAAATAAAATTAAAATTATTTGAATAACCCTTCCAATAATATTTCTAGAATACAATTAGCATTGAATGTTATGAAACTCCCAATCAAATCCATTCAAACCTCATTAAATTTAGTAAAATTAATTCAAAATAACTAATAGCACAATCTGAAATTAAATTTTTATATTTTAAATTCAAACAAACGTAATAGTTTTGATTTTTTTTAGAAAAAGATGTTGAGAAATTTATGAGTTTTTAACTATAAATATAGAACAAAAAAATTCACGAAAATCCATATATATGATTTTATTTTTTCCTGTAAAAACCCTTTTAAAATAATCCACATATAAATATAGTAAATTAATTTTCAGAAAAAATGCACAAAGCGGAAACAATATAGTAGGGCACAGAAAGCATTGTATGAACTGTATCGATGGGTATGAATATTATGGTAGGGAATGTACAGTACCGTAGAGAATTAAGAATATGGTAAGGAATGAACAGTAATGTAGAGAATGAACAATAATGTAGGGAACCAAAAAAAATGGTTTCTGAACCATATTTTTCATTTCAGTGAATATAGGGTTACAAAACCGTACATTTCACAATATAGAAGATAGATTTGGAGAACCATTGTTTTAAATAATTCAATATTATGGTAGGTTTACCATAATTTTCAATATTACACATTTAGGGTTATAGAATCATAATTTCCACCATTGCAAAAGTAGGGTTTTCAAATCATATATTGTGAAAAAGTGGACATTATACTTTCACAATCATAATAAAATTTCTAAATACTCTTAACATATGAGTTAATTTTTTTGAAAGAGAATTTTGTGTAGAAAAACTAATTATTTTTCCATAAAACCAATAATCAATGAAATTCGACATCTACAGCTTTTGAAATCATTGAAAAATCAGATAAAAAACATTATGGAAAACTGCAGATGTGAAACAGAATTTCAAAATGTTAGATAATTAAATGTCCATTCAAAAAATATTATGCATAGTTCTAAAATAATCAAATCATTATATTAATGTTTTATTTCAATAAAATCATGTTTCATTTGAATCCGATAACTATTGAACATGCATTAAAATAAATACATTTACTTTTCAAAAATGAAAACAATAGAGTTTCGAAAATAATACAAATAACTTTGCCAAATTTTTAGAGTACTATAAAATCTTTTTCAGACTACCTCATAAAGTACATATGATTAGATAAAACTATTATCTATCCAACATGATAATAATCACACAAAACAAAACACATCAGTTTAATATATTATGCAAATATAGAATTCTATTTATAATAAAATCATATATAATCAAACAAAATCATAATCGGTTAAAAATGTAAAATAATATGTAATAAAAAAATGATGAACATGTAACAAACAACCTCTCACTTTTTTTCGATAAAAAATAAAAAACATTAACACAATTAAAACCCAATTTATTTCTCCCCCTTTTTGTAAATAAAATAAAGTGAAAAAAAATATCCGCCTAAACAAATTTAGTAATAAAAATTTAAAATTCAAACATACAAACATCATATTTTATTTTTTCAAACAGTTAGGATTTTAAATGCTTTATAAATATATGTACTAGATGAGTTTAAGAATGAATAAAATTTAAAACAATATCATGCATGATCACATGATCTCAAATTAGATGAAATCTAATATCAATATTTATAATTATATAATGTTTTTATGGGTTTTAAGATATTGAAATTATAGAAGAATAGTCAATATAAATAGGTAGTTTATCAAGATAAACACAAAAAACACATATGTTTGGTTTAATTCAATAAAATTGAGCACATATACCAGATGAAGAGATATTCCAAGATTCTACAGTAGATATAGAAACAGATAACAATTTCTTAGAAGAATTGAAAATTAAACTACTTACTTAAAAATGAAAACACCTAATTTTATTTTTCCATCAATTCTACATCCTCTAAAATCAAAATCAGATTTAGATGTTGAATAGAAATAATTATATTTTGGATAAAATAAACTAGAATCAAAATTTCATTTGAGATATATAATTATTATTTTTACATATTTGAAATAACATTCACTAGGATCTGCATTAATTTTTTCACATAAAAAATTGTTCCTCATATTCACAAGAATTTTAAATGGAATCAACCATCTTGGATAATCTTTATAAAACCCAATAATAGTTGAAATAGCCCTTTAGGTCTTACCAAATAAATAAAATTCCATGTATGTTTCCGTTTATGAAATAATAATATTTCAATTAGTACACGATTGATGAATTTATTATTTCACTGCTATAATAAGAACTAGAATTAAAGAACATAGCTGATGGGGAGTCTAAAAAAATAAATGGTGTAGCTTTTATATCTGTAAATTTTGTTTCTATTGAATCTTATAATTATGAACTACAAGATATTAAAAAAACATATATGGATAATATTGTGACTATAGTGTACAAAATAATGAAAAATAATGAATTAAAAAACATATTTAGAAGAAACCATCAAGAAGAAAATTATATATTTAATGTGGGAGATGAGAAATTGTGTTACAGACTGAAAAACAAAAAAAGGGAAGGAAAATTATGTATGACCTCATAATGGGTCTCAAGATTTTTTTTATCACGTCTCATCATGGAAATTGATGTCGAAGAAGAATTAATGTTCACTTGAGTGAACATAAAGCTGATAAAATAATGTCTCGCAAGATATTGCAAATGCATAACATGTTCAAAGTTGACAACACATTATCTCTGAAAAATGTTGTATATAATATGTTAACCCATGTATATATATACATACTACTAGATATATATATTTATATATATAATAAATATTCAGCAGTTGCATATACTCTGGTTCATTCAAGTAATCAAAATAAATTGAGTAAAGAGAGTTCATAAATATCGCTATAATAGACACTACAAAATTGCCTCTATATTTAGTTAGAATAAATTATAAAAATAATTCAAAATAAATTGAATGACTCTTCCAACCATATATCCATAATAATAATACCATTGAAATATTCAAAACTATGGTTTAAACCCATTCAATCCATCATAAATTTATCCAAAATATTTTCTACAAACTGGAATAACAAGTTGGAATTAAATTTGAATATTTTGAATTTAAATAAACATTAAACCTCCGAATTTATTAGAAGAAGAAGTTGGAAAATTTATTAATTTTCATGTTTAAATATAGCACCAAAAACATTAAAAACTCTTTCAATCATAGTTTTATATTTAAGTATAATTTTTTTAAGTGGAGAAACAATTGAAAATATTCCATATTTATATGTAGTAGATCAATTTTGACCATAAAATCTCAATAAGGCTACAAAAATGTAGGTTACATAAGTTAGGGTATGATGAGTAACATATTGTATGTACAACATTGTAGGGTAAGATCATTAACGTATATAATGAACTATAATGTATTGAATGAATAGAAACATAGGGTATGAATATAAATTTAGGGACTAGATAGTAATGCAAGAAATGAATTTTAACAAAGAGAACATAAAAAATAATAGGTTTTTGAAAATATACTTTTCACTATAGAAATAATAGGGGTGCTGAACCTTACTTTTCACTGTAGAGAAATTTGGGTTTCTAAACCATATTTTCACTTTTGAGAAATAAGGGGTTTTGAACCATACTTTTTAATATAGGGAATGTAGGGTTGTTGAACCATACATTGCACTGTTGCAAAAGTAGGGTGGTCAAACCATACATTGTGAAAAATAGAACATCATACTTTGAAAAACATAAACGAATTTGTGACGGATTATAACTATAAATTCAACATTTTTTCAATGATAGTTATTGGATTTAAAACAAAGTGTCATTCCAATGAGCGAATAATCAAATGAATCTTACTTTTATAGCTACCAAAATGCCTTACAAATAGAATCAATAAATTTTTGGAAAACTAAAACTGTTAAACAACATGGCATAACTTCATATAATTAAATGACCGTTCGAAATATATTTTTAGACATAGAGTTAAACTAATGAAATAAATATCCTAATTTTTCATTTCTATGAAATCACGTTTCGTTCAAATCCAATATCTGTAGGACATGTATTAAATTAAAAATAGTAAATTTTTAAAACTAAAAACATTAGAGTTTCTAAAACTACAATAGTAATTTTGTTAAATTTGTAAAGTAATACAAATTCTTTTTTAGACTACTGTATAAACAAAAATAATTAGATAAATCTCTTATCAATCCTACTTGATAAGAACCACACAGAACTAGAAGCATTATTATATTAAATTATCAAAATTCATAATGGTATTTAAAAGAAAATTAAATATAATCAAACAGAATAATAATGGGTTAAGAACAATTTCAAAATCATATGTAATCAAACAGATGAAAAACAAGAACATGCATAGCCATTGTTATTTTTCTATTGGATGGATTACTTTTCTTAATTGACATATTACTACTCAAATAGTGAGGTAATTATTCCATTATTATAGGATCCTTATTTTTTTTTATCAATACTTATTATTTCATTCTTAATTTATGAGAATAATGTTTTTCTTATGATATTTATAGGATGTATGTGTTTTATTCTATAAAAAAATATAAAAAGAGAAACATCATTGATAAAATTTTTAATCATTAAATTTTCCCCAAATTATGAAATTTCACCCACAAAAGTAATGATTACATTATAAGATGATTAAAGGTGCTAGAATTTCTAATTCATTTCATCCTTTGGTTCACATGTTTCCTCTTCATACTTATGATTCTTCCACAACACTTGGACATGATGAGTTATCCTGGTGTGTAGGAATTTTTCCCTATGGTCAATGATCTTCACTAGCTAGCTTTCATATGAGAGGTTTTTCTTTAGTGATTCAACAATCATATTTAGTACATATGAGGGGATATGGTATGTACTTCATCGGGATAGATACATGGATCATGAAATGAATATGAACCGTATTTGGTGGAAGTAAAATCTAATAGTCCACTTCTCTTATAAGATTATGTAAATCAAATGGGCCAAGTTACATTGGTATAAGAATCCATTTCGTTCCAAAATGCTTGACTCTCTTCCATGGTGATATTCAAAGGAAGACTATGTCTTAGTCATCGAACACAATCCCGAATAACGGTTGTGATAATATCTCTCCTTTGAATCTGGGAATATTTGATATCTTTTTGGATGGTTTTAACCTTATCTATAATCTATTTCATAAGATCATATCCAGGTAACATTCATTTACTATCTTCATCCCAACATTGAAGAGTTATACATCACATACCATATAGAGATTCCTATGGATCCACGTGAATACTCAAGTGGGAACTATTATTAGATGAGAGCTCAATCAATAGGATATGTTAATCATATCATCCATTAAATTTCATTGAGAAGGATCTCAACATGTCCTCGAGAATCTGAATAATCCTTTCATATTTTCGTTCAGTTTGGAGGTGATTGGACATGCTGAAATATTGATTAATAATCGTATCTTAGTGAAGAATTCACCAGAATTTATATGTGAACCATTGATCACAATCGAATATGATCAGAATGGGTACCCCATTACTCCTCACCACTGCCATTACATATAACATGGAATATTGTTTAATTAATAAATCATCCCAAATAAAAATAAATTTGGATGTCTTGGTGACTCAATCCATCACAACTCATACCGCATTTTTAACATTGGGTGCTTTTGGGAGACCAGTGGCAATGGGCATAATGACAATCTCTGATTTCAAAGTGGGTATAAGAAATAGTTTCATTATCCCTTGGATTTATGTATCTCTTCCTTAAGTTGTTATCATACCAAACTTGTTGAGAGAAAATATGAAATACACTTTTTCTTATTGCCCCTCCATAAGTGTTCGAAAATATCCCAAAACATCATAGTATTTCTTGGATGGGTGGAAAAAAGATGAGCTATGTAAATTATATAGTAGCACCTTATTTGTCTCAGTTGATCAAGGCCCATTAATCCATGTTCCAAAATTAATCAAACCATCACTATTGATGAACAAATGTTGTAGCTTCCCATTATTAAATACATCCATCTTCTTTTTTTAAGTACATAATATCCCTTTATTTCTCGTTGATATTATCAAGGATTGATGGTTGGGAAATAAGTTAGGTAAGTGAGGATGTATTCCATTCCATCATGATTTCCATATCCATCCCTTTGATTTCCATGAATATTTGTACATTCTAAAAAAACATCACGGAGATAGTACTTAGTTATTTTCTGATAATATAATTTTCTACCCTGTTTTTCATCCCATGATGACAGTGAATAGATAAATTAAGGCCCTTGATTAGATCTAACCATATCATTTGATTCATGTTGAGATATATTTGTGTGAATAAATAAATTATGATCTTTTGAGAAGTATGTATGAAAAAATTCTCATGATAGCGGTAGTACCACCAGCTTATCATGAAAAAAGTCACAGCTATAAGATTTAGATCATTCATTATGTAGTTCATCTCATTTATCTTCAACTATAGTCAGGCATAAGCAATAACATTATCATTATTCAAGAGTACACAACAGAATATGTTTTCTGAAGAATCACATTATATCACCGAACATTCTAAACTTGTTGGTAGTGTGAGAAAAAGTTAAGTGAGTATCCTCTTCTTAAGATCTGTAAAGAATTCATCACATTCTTCCACCCATAAATTCATTAACCCATTTCATATTAACATAGTTAATGGGTTATTCAATTTTGATAATTTTTTAATAGTACATTGTTTGCTCCTAGATGATCTAAAAAACTATGGATATCTATTACCGATACTTATATGGTCCATATCTCAATTTTATTTTTCGTTGAAGGGTCAACCGATATTCTTTTACAAGTGATAGCATTCCCCATAAATGATACTTGCACTATATAGAACTCATATTTACTATACTTTTCATAATATTTATCTATTCACAATTTCATTGGCATACTTTTCAAATGATCCTGGTGTTCCTCCTTTTTATTAGTGTATATCAAAATATCAATGTTAAAGACCACCACAAATGTTTTTAGGTTGTCCTTAGAGACTCCATTCATCATTCCCATGAATATTTTGGTAGAATTAATGAGTCTTAAGGGAGTCCCTATAAACATAGAGAGTTCATACCATATTTTAATGTTAGTCTTGGTAATATATTCCTTCATCGCCTTTAATTGGATATATCACAATCGAAGGTTCACCATAGAGAAATACATGGCCCCATATATTTTAACAAAAAAATAATGTATCCATTATAGGGGATACCTATTCATTATTGAGATTTTTTGGGCTCACAATTATCAATGCAGAGGCACATTCATTCATCCTTCTTCTTGAAATAGAGGATAGATTCAACCCATGGTGACACACTCGTGGTTATAAAAACCTGGTCTTAATTATCTTGTATTTGATAATTTAGTTCCTCCAACTCAATGGTGTTAATTATATATTATTTATTTGAAATAGCAAGAGATATATTTATAAGATCAATTGATAAATCCACCTCTTGGTTAGGAGGAATACCAAAACACTTTTCAGGTTACAGATTAGAGTAGTCCATCACAATGGTCATGTCATTGATCTTGATTCTATATATTGTCCAAATCATTTTAGTTATATATGACTTCTCATAATGAAATAATATACACAATTAATATGATTATTATGAAAAATATTAGTCCGCAACCTTATATTTTTATATAATTAAAGGATTCTATTGGATGAGAAGAGTGATATCCATTTCATGACAATTGATGTTGGATTGGTATAGAAATCAAAAATCCATGCAAAATATAGCATCAATCGACACTAATGGAAGTAAGAAGACTCTTTCTAGAAGGTTTAGTCCACAAAAACAAACATAGGAGGAGTTATAAACTTTTAGTGCAATAATTTACCTATTTTGTTTCTCACAGATAACTCAAACTCTAGATTTTGAGGTTGTGTTCGAATAGTTCTACTAAAAGTGAAGGAAATGAAAGACTCTATAGTACCAGAATCAAATTGTATGTCCCTATTATTTAATTAATGACCAACATACCAATCACCACATTATCTTTAGGCACCTCTTAATAAGTAGTGATAGAATATGACATTTATTTCTGTCTTGGATGTTGTTGTAGATTGCCCTTAATAACCCTTAGCATGGGAAATTGTTTCATAAATTCACATGTTCATTGTTGTTGAAATACTACAGAATAGGTTGGTTATTGGAATGAACCATTATTTCTTTTTCAATTATATTATGTATATTTTTATCCTTTATGAAAAAATCTAGATGAACCTCTCTTCAAAATTTTAAGAATATCATTGTTCCTCTTAGGTAGTCTCATGTAAGCTTCTTCCCACATTCTTGACATGTGGGAAGTTGGGTTTTCTTCCAGACATGGGATTTATCTCGTAACCCTTCAATATATAACTCAATTTTCCAATTTTAATATTTATGCCCACGAAACCAGTAACAGTCTCTGATATCCATTTCAACCTTAATGTAACAATGGAAAATATCCCCATAGTTGTCAAATATTGAAAAACCAACACTTTTTACGTAATATTCTTTATTCTTCTAAATATGTGATCCACCTAGTTTTCAATATTCATGACAATGAAAATGGTGTATAATGAAAACATTGTAAATCATTCATCATACGCCCAACAGAATCATCTTCCTCCATCTTCAATTTGAGGAAGTACCTTTCCATCATAATACACAATGTCTAGGGAAAATATTTATTAAAAAAATTCCTGAAACATTCCACTTCCATCAAATAAATTATATCCATAGAGTTTGTGTTATTGATCATTGTTTGTGACTAATCAGCTTCACAATTAAGACAATATAACATTTGAAAAACATTATCTTTTTTACAGCAATGTGTAATAAATAATATCCATTAATGGAGTTAGTCTATTGTTCTGTGATGAGTGGATCAAAAGATCCACTAATGATATGGGGCCTTTTTCTAAACAATTATTCAACCACAACATGATATTTTTTAGGAGAAAGAGGGAGTTACACATGATTCATGTTATTATTTTCACACGATCTAGTTGTTCTAGTACATTCATAATGTTTTAAACCCTGATTTTTTTATTTCATTATGGAGGATGTCACATTGAATATCACATTGATCATTGGCACTGGTTATCATATTTCCCTCCATTAACTATGAAAATGAAAAATTCAATTGGGTGGGGGGTTTACAAAATATGTATATAAAATAGAAACATTCTAAATGGATATATAACCTTTTAAATCAAAATTATATCCTGTAATTTGATTCCCAAATTTTTCAGTCATGGTTATCAATGGTGAAAGAATTGTCCCTTCATTCTTAATGATGTTTTATAGTCTTGAATTTAAAAAATTATTACTCCATCCTCTGATACAAGATAATTTTACCCATTCTTATTTCACATATTAGTAGATGATTTTATTCTAAAATAAACATCAATTAAAAATAAAGGATTGTAAAATCTAGTGTATATTAAATATTAGTTACATAATTAGAAGGCCTGAAACCAAAATAATGACATATTATATTTAAACTCCAGAATGATATTCTAACTTCCATTGAACAATTAAATCATCATAGCTTAACATAGTGAATACATAAAAAATGGATGATCTGAAAATCATAGTAAGGCTATAAATATGGAAATAAAGCATAACACATGAGTTATATGGTATAACATGATGGCATAAAATGGAATGGACTATAAATAAACATATTTAAAAATAACATATTGAACATGGGATAATGTAATCATTGATACATAGAATGTGGAACCAATAAATAATATAACATTAAAATAGGTCAACGTAAATTCCATTACTATAACACATGGTGGAAAAAGTCTCATATTGGAAATAGGTTTACTTCCTATCAGAACATGACATCTAATGAGGCTAAAATTTAACCAATTCAATGGAGTGAAATCTAGGTGAACCTAATATAACATGTTCATGCATATGTGTTCCATGAAAATAATCAAATATAGGGAATAAACATAATATTTTCCCTTGGAAATTAATGGGTATAAAAATAATGTCACAAGGCACAACCAAAAGACGTACAATAATGGTACCACGGAAAGAATACATTTAAATCAATATTTTAAATTCAAAATTTATAAAAATAATACATCATGATAAATTATTTAAATCTTTAGTTAATACATGTAAAAAGAGTGTCTAAGTGTATTTATAAATAATCCGCTTTAGTTTAGTTAATGTGAACATATTAAGGAGTATTTACGGTGGAAAATGCATAATTGTTTCAATAAAACCGTAAATGAACTAAGATATTTTTTCATGATTAAATGAGTGAAATTAGAAATATAATAGTGGATTAAAATGGCTTATTGAGTAAACAAGAAAATGGATAAGAAATATTGAAGTACCACTTAATCGGGAATTCTTATCACGAATAATTGAAATGGTAGCCTTATAAAACATGTATTTCCACATCAAAGAATAAATAATTGATATATAAACATATGTTTTGAGCATAAGAATAATACAGGGGTGGGGTTATTAAAAATAATTATAAATCACTTCGGCTGTTAAAATAGAAAAATGTAACATAAATGACAAATTGAGGTTTAGAGAGAATCTCATACATTATGATTGAAAGTGTTCCGATCATTCCCATAATGTCATGGATAATAAAATTATATTCATTAATAATTTAATTTAGAACCTATTATTTATATTTTTTATTTATTATAATTTTATTTAGTTAATTAATAGAAATTCGGATGAGTTGTATTATCAACTTTCATCATTTCAGGACCATTCATTTCATGGTTTCAAGGATGGTTCATTACTTTATAAGCATGAAAGATCATTAAAAATTGGAATAATTCATCCGATGTGAAATTATATGGTATCAATTCCATTCCATAAATTTAATTAGTCACATATGTCATTTTATCTTTTTACATGAGGTTGATTAATTAGATATAAAACTTACGAAAAAAGATTAGTTTATTTGGGTTGTGTTTTACAAACATCACAAACTAGTACAATTTTATATAATATTATATTCATATACTGGTTCCGAAACATAAAAACTTATTAATACACATATTTTATTATTTTTTAACAATAAAAATAGTTATATGATAATCCTTGAAGGGGGTATTGAAAAATGATAACTCATCATCCATAATGGCTGTAAATCGACACGTGTAGACAATGTTTCCATTTTTGGAATATAATGATATGATACAATATTTTTTGATGGATGTTAAATGAACAGAATAATATTCTAGTATATCTATGATACTATAGTTATCATTTCACTTTATAAGGTTGATTTATGGGAGGATAAGAAATCAAATAAAAATATAAGAAAATGAAGGAGGATTTTTCCTCATGAATATCGTCTCATTGAGAACCACCTTAAGGAATATGGAAATGATATTTTGTTGAGAAAAGAATGTCCAAGAAATTGAATAGAGTCATGGGAGAATAATTTGGACGAATTTATAAAATTTTAAATGCTTTGGACGTGTATGAAGAAGGGGTAGTATTTATAGGGGGAGGTGGGTGTTGTGGATTATTTTATTTATTTATATATTATTTTAGCTCAATATTATAAACATTGTTAATTGTTGTGATTAATTACAGTAACTAGTGGATGTGATTTCAATATAATGGTTGTTTACCTCTTCAATACATTTTCTATGACTCAAAAAATCATTTATATGGCTTAAAAACATCAATAATAAAAACATTTATGTTAAACTAATAACAAAACAATAAACTCTTCATGAAAATTCTCAAAAATTCCCCCAAACCAATTATCTATTTTTAAATATCATAAATGGGCATCGTTTTTTAAAAATATTTTTCTAATTATTATAAATTTAATTTTTATATAAAACCATCATTTATATAAAAAAATATAAATTTTAATTTTATATAATATTTTATGAAACATTAAAAAATTAAATAAGGTCTCATAAAATTATATTCATATAATAAAAAGGAAAAATAATTTAATTATATATTTTATAAAAATAAATTTTCTTTTAAACCATTTTATTAATTAGAATATTATAAATAAACATTTACATTATACAAAAATACAAACACATAAGATACCATTTAAAATAAATATTTACTTATTTCGTGATATAAATATATAATATTTTAATTTATAATATTTATAACTTCTATTTATAACATCATAGGTGAGATTACTACTCCATTAGATGATTTACTATTCCAAATGGTAATATTACTATTATAAGGTCAAGTTATTATTCCATCGGTATAAGATCCTTATTTTATTTGAATAATAATAGTTTCATTCCTAATTTATGTGAATACTGTTTTAATTTGGTTTTATATGTGATGTGTGTGTTTTATAATATATAAAGAAATTATAAGAAGGTAATTTTAATTGATAAATTTCATTGTCACCATATTGGAGATCATATATGAAATAAGACTTTATTTCCTATATGGAGTGGATCTAGGATGAACCACTCAAGTGAATGAATATACGAAATGGGAAGAAGAATTGATCTAGAATACGAAGGAAACAAAGAATGTAATTGTTACAGAAAAATAAAATTATGAGTTAATGAAATGTATGAGACTAATGGTCTCCCTAAGATATCATAAATAGTTGAATTTTTTAAATATGGAATGTTTTGTAATTATGAGAATTGATTTCCAACAGGGAATGTTTGTGATGTTAATTAGTAAATTTGTTAAGAGAAATAGTTATACTGCTGATGAGGAAGCTACCAAGAATTAAATGTGAAAGGAATTCAGGGATAAGGAATAATATGTTGAACCCTATTTAATGGTTTATGAATGAAGTAAAATGATGTAAGTGTTTATGTATTGTAATTCAATAATAATGAAATATATAAGGATTTTTCCGTATAATTGTTTCATTAAATAATTTCAATAATATGGTGAATGATTCTAATAAACTAGAAATAAGATTCAATGGAAAAGTGATATTCATGGAAAACATTTTGTTAAGTGAAATATAACCCTTAATATTTTTATGAGGTTGATTTAATGGTATTTGGATAAAGAGATGATCAATATTGAAGAAATAAATTATCTAGTTCTAATAAACATAGAGGTGACTACTGATTTGTTAAAAATACAATGATAATATTGATGGACTTTACAATATTATTGGATTTGAGGAATAAATCAAATAATATATTATTCATTTATTGGAGAAGTAAGCATGTAATTTTTCATTAAGGTTTTTTTATAATTCTTTATATTATCAGGTGTCATGGAAATACATGATAAAGATATTTACATATTGGGTATGTGAGAATTACAAACCATTTCATGTTGTTTGGGGGATTAATGGGAAGTAGAATTTGTGATAGATAGTAAAATTCCTTATAAATATTGAAATTTTTAAGATTCATATGGTTATCAATTTATGGAATATTTTATATTGATCATAGGATGATAATTTATAGATCATAGTATTATTTTTCAGATAACATTTTGAGAATATTGGATAACTTTTGATAACAATTTTATCATTATTATAACATGAGATAGATGGAAAAATATTTTGTTCTACTATTTATATTATGATATGTTAGTACTTTTGGCATAAATAAATTCATCATCATTTTTTATAGTATTAGATGAAGTTTAAATTTATCGAATCACCACGAAAAGATAAAAAATTTTATTATGATAAATGGTACGGTATTACATAGGTATATCACCCCCATGATACTTTTGATAACTCAAGGATGCTTCCTTTCTATTGTTGCTTCTATAGTACCTATATCAAGTCCCTAATGTGTTCCATGCATCTCTCTTGATGAAGTACATACCTGATCCTTCATATTTAGGGAACCGAGAGCTCATATAAATGGATCATAATATTTCATTTGAGGAACATCCCATGGATATTTTAGATCAATTAGATAATATTATAAGAAATAATATCACTAACATGGTTAAATTCTATCTGGGAAACAACCTTCTTGATAAAGCTATGTCAGAACCTAAGGGTGTAATGAGGAAGATGTGTCCATAGTTGATGCAACCAAAGAGATGAATTTAAAGGGAAATATTAGTTTTAAGGGGAGTATAATGTAACAACCATATATTTTCTAAAATATATATTTTTTCAAATAAATTTAATAGATTCAATATATTTCACTACAAAAAAATAGTTATTTTAACTTGTGTAACATAGAAAACTGTGTTAAACTTGCATTACACTTGACACCGAGTTTAAACAAAACATGGCATACTATAAAAATATTGTCATATAATATGATAGTTATCTCATACTTATTGGAATAAAGGATATGAAATTAAATAAATAAATTATGAAAATAAATTTTTTATACATTTATAGGAAATTAATTTTTTGGTGGAAAATTAACGATAAATTAAAATAAATTATATTATTTGTAACATCCCAAGTAAGTAATGAATAATAGATATTTTTATCTATGTCTATTAATGATTAAGATAGTGTTATAGATTCTTAAAATGAAAATAAATACAATCTTATGCATGGAATACACTAATATTCTTAAAAGATTGTTTTACTGCCTTTTGATGGCAAACCATTTTTGAATCTATATTTTGACAATTTTATAAACTATGTTTGTCAAAATAAACTTATTCTTTATGATTGGGACATCAAAATTTACCTTGTGTGAATTTTTGGTATTTTTTTGACAATGTTCATTTTTTTATGAATAGTGAAATATACTGCATTTTACATCAAAACTACTTTTTAACCTAATTTATTTATATGATTAGATTATGTTTTGAATTGGTTTTGAAGTGAAATTAGAATATATTTTTACCATTTTATCAAATGGAGGTCATTGGAATCAATTTCACTTTGGAATTAGACTTAAACTGGTGTCAATCTTTTGATACTTATTGTTTTGTAAAAACACGCTATTTGCTCTGGCAGCGGGAATTAATTATTAAATTAATTAATGTGACTTATATGATTTGAATTTTGTAAAATGGACTTCATTTTTGAATTCGGAATATCAAATATAGCTTAGGGTGAATTTTTGGTAATTTTCTGAAAAACTTCAATTTTTGATGAATAGTGAAACCACTAAGTGGTAATCAAGCAAACTGATTTTCCAGTTAAATGACAGTTTACCACTAATGTATATTGAATTTTGAAAATCCGACATACATGGTTGTCATTAAGAAGTAAAATGTGGTTCAATGAGATTAAAATAATTTTTTGGTGAATAGTAACTTATTAAGTTCTTAATCGCGATTAGTGGTAATTAGTGTAGTTTAAGGTAAAAATGATATTATAGGAATGTGAAAACACCCTGACACTTTTCCTACACATATTGGGTGAGTCATGGCCGACCAAGACAAGCCATGTGACAACTTGGGGACCCCATGGAGCCACTTTAGTTGGAAAATGACAATAATATATTTTTATTTAGTGGAAAAGTAAAATTGACACAAACATGATATGTTTTACTAAAACAATTTTTAAGTAGGGTTATACAAGTCATATTTTTGATTAAAAATATTCATTGGAAATCTAAAAATATTTCCTACATCATAGTAATTTTTTTATAATTTTTAGACCTTAAATAAATTAAAATATTTATGACATAATAATGATGCAGCGATGACATCATTATTTGACGATTTAAATAAAATGGAAAGAAAATGTAAGATCTATGAACTACACATGGCCAAAACCAATTGGATGAGTGTATTTAGAACCCTTATAACCTTATCCACGAATTATATCAATGTGGGACCTTTTGAAACCGAAAAACATTTTCAAATAAAGTAATATTTCCTTACTTTCCAAAAGTGCCCCTCCTCTCCTCTTATAAAAGGCCCCCACCTCTTCCTCATTTCACACACTTCTCAAGCCTTTGGCTCGTCCAAACCCTGCCCATTTACTCTCTCCACATCCCACTCCTCATCCTAGAGGATTCCCCTTGGGCAGAATCCTTTCAAAGGGAGCCTTTAGGCTCAAATCAAAAGGAGTTACACTTTTTAAGGTAATTCATTCTCTCATGTTCATTTGTTTTATTTTGCTTCTCCAACCCCCTAAACTCTTTTTATTTACTTCTTTGGTAACAACACCAGTATCTTCAATATACTAGGATGTTTTTATAAGATATTTTTGAGCTACACACTCACACAACTACATCAAATGGTTAATGAACATACGGTTTCCGTGGATGGCGAAATTCTGCCTCCCGAAACGATGATTGTTCAATACTCATTTAACACCTTCAAAGGAGGCCATTATGATGTCACTATTTTTATATATGATATATAATATGTTTATGTTTTCCTTAAGCTTCTGTTTTTTTCATTTTGGGCATACCTTTATGGTTTCCATTATGGGTAAAACACGATATCTTCATTTTAGGAAGTGGGGACTACCGCCCCCTGAAAGTGATTTGATTCGTTAATACCATATGTGGGATGTGTAAGGGATAAAGTTAATGATATTATATATGTTATTATACTGGAATTATAATATACTCTTATATCATTATGATTCCATTCCAGAAGATATGAAATAGAAATGGAAGTAGCGTTCATGCGTACGTACGGCTTACCGTCTCCATGAACGGTGCATTTCATTTCTTACCTCTAAATGTGATGTAATATTATAAATGCATGTAAGTACTGGATATATATGACATATATGATATCTACATCATGAATACCATTCTGGATATAATGAACCTTTGACCAAATTAACAACATGTAAGTGTAAGAAGTCTATTTTTGACTTAAGAACCAAATACCGACAAAATGAACATTATTAACTTAACTGATTACATGATGTTCATAACATGGTATAAAAAGAATAATGAACTTGAAAAAAATTCATAATCAAGTAGATATTAACTCAAGTTTATTATTCAGGAGATTAAAGAACGGTCGGGTCAAGTCGGATACGAGGTATGGGACTTTGTCTCAATCTCCTTTCATTGAGGCATATTTTATTTTATAAACAACTTTCTTTTATACAGTGTATAAACCCATTTGACATTTACATTTATTAAAAAGGAATCTTTTTTATATGAAGCGTTTACTAAATGACAAAAGGGAATGTTTTTGTCATACGTATGCGGCGACAACGACTTCTCCGCCGTCGTGACTGTTATTTGAGTTTCGGCTTCCTCTACAAGCCATACCATTTTTTTAAAAGAAAAATAAATACCACGTTTTACTTTTATTTTATTTTGGTATTAAAAATGGTTTTCATAATGTTTTTATATCAATGTGTTGTATTGATATCTCGTGATTGGAATGTGGAAATTTTATGTTTCCTTTATGCACGTTCTATGTGATATGATTATGTTATGGCTATTGGGCATTATTATGAAGACGGGTGGATCCGTGATAAACTAAGGGCGGGTGATCCCGTTATAGCTCTCCAATGCATTGGGTAACACGAAGGAGTGAAACGTTAAGGTTTCTCCGAAGAGATTTTTAGGCAATATACTGTGATGGGTATTCCAAACGTAACCAAGAGGGTTACTCCCTACGTAAGAATGTTATGAATGCCTCAAGTTACCTTTACGTCTTATGATTTCTATGATTTATTCATGATTTTATGAGGTATGTTAAAGTGCCTATGTTTTATGGGTAAAGTATGATTTCATTCTTATGTATATATGAACTCATATTTCCTTTCAATGTTTTTTTTATAACCCATACTGAGTTTTTATGCTCATCCCAAGTTTTTGAAATGTTTTTCACAGGTCAAGGGAAAGGTACATGATAAGATGATAGAGTCAAGGATGTGTCAAGAAATAATCCATGTTTTATTTTAAATGTGTTTCCATTGATGGGAATGTAGAATACTATCTTTATGTAACCACTTTGTTTATATGTGGAATGTAATGCATGTTTTATGATCTAATTCTCTAAAACTCTAAACCCGAAAAGATCCTCAATGTGTAATCTTGTAATAACTCAAGATTAAGTAAGGTTTAGGGCTGGGGCCTTATAGTTGGTATCAGAGGTCGGTTTAGATATCTTTAGGAGTTAGAAATCTATTAAATGATTATCCAAAAATATTTTTTTGAAATTATATAGCATTTAAATATTACCATGTTGCTTCATCTAAGACATGTTTGTTCAGAATGGTTTTCCGCAGAGGAAACAGGGAAGCAGTGCTAGGAAGGCATACATGAGAAAATAACCTTCCGAATTAGCATCCATAAATGGTCATAATTGGAACTGAACAGTTTGTTGCAGTAATGGCGCAGTTGACTCAAGCGATAAATGGCGGTGGTATCCATGCACGAGATCAGCCAGACCAACCGCAGAGGAACAAGTCAGTGGTGGAACATTTCATGAGGCAACATCCACCATCATTCAGAGGATCATCTGAACCTGTGCTAGCTGAAGGGTGGATTAAAGTACTGGAGAAGATTTTTAATGTCATGGGGTGTTCAGACAATCAAAAGGTTAGTCTTGCTATTTACCATTTGGAGGGTGAAGCAGATCAGTGGTGGTCTATGGTTAAAAATATCAGGGACGCCGATGAGATTGATGCTCTTGACTGGGATGAATTCAAAGGTATGTTTCTTGAGAAGTATTTTCCTAAGGCTGTTCGACATAGGATGGAAAAGCAATTCTTGGAATTGAGGCAAGAGGAGGACTCAGTGGCTGCCTATGAAGAAAGGTTCACTCGATTGGCAAGGTATGCTCCAAATTTTATCCGGGACCTTGATAGTAATATCAATCGTTTTTAATCAGGATTAAAGCCAAAGTATCGAAGGGCATTAGCTTCTCGTGAGTTTAAAAGTTATGAAAAGCTTGTTCGATGTGCTGAGAAGGTGGAAATGGAGTTTGCCGATGACCAAGTTTTATATAACAACCAGCAGAAGAAGAGACCGAGGTGGCAGGAGAAAGGTAAGAATTCTTCAAAAAAGTCTGATGGTAAGAGAACTAAGTTTCCAGTTTGTGATAAATGTGGCAAAAGGCATGCTGGGGAATGTCTTCTGAATTCTGGGAAGTGCTACCGATGTGGTAATATGGGACATAAGGCTCGTGATTGCACTGAAAAGGATCAAGGTGAAGGTAAGAACAAATTTGATTTACAGTTAGTGAAATGTTATAAGTGCAATGAGATGGGTCACTATGCAAACGAGTGTCCGACAAGGAGCTTGAGTGATGGGAAGCAGTTAGACTACAAGCAGAAAGGGGTGGTGAAATCCTTTGCAACTACTTCAGCAGATGTCGGGCCATCAAATGAAGTGGTATCAGGTACTTTGATTGTTTTTTTTCAGATTATGCCAGTGTGTTGTTTGATTCGGGGTCTACACATTCTTTCATCTCTGAAACCTTTTCTAGTAAAATGGGAATATCATCTCAAGAAATGACTCCTGAACTATTGGTAAAGACACCTGGGGGAAATGTCGAGGCAAAAAGAATTTATAAGAATCTTCCTATCCTTATCTGTGGAAAGAACCTACTTGGAAACCTTATTGTTCTACCTCTAGTAGAGTTTGATGTTATCCTGGGTATGGATTGGCTCTCTATTTACCATGCTAAGATTGACTGTAGAGCTAAAGAATTTTCTTTTCAGAAAGACTTTCAGTTTGTTTACAAGAATGAACCCTTACTTTTGATAACATATCAAGAGGCCGAGAAACTTGTAAAAGATGGAAATGAATGTTACCTTGCACACGTCGTTGAAAATAAAGGAACTGTTCAGATTAATGATGTGCCAGTGGTAAATGAGTATCCTGATGTTTTTCCTAATGAGTTGCCTGGAATAATACCAGATCGGGAAGTTGAGTTTACTGTTGACTTAGTTCCTAATGCTAAGCCAATTTCAAAACCCCCTTATCGAATGGCACAAATTTAACTTTTAGAGTTGAAGGAGCAATTGCAAGATTTATTAGAGAAAGGTTTCATTAGACCTAGCACATCACCATGGGGTGCTCCTGTTTTATTTGTTAAAAAGAAAGATGGTTCTATGATACTTTTCATTGATTATAGAGCCTTGAATAATATCACTGTTAAGAACAAATATCCTTTGCCTCATATCGATGATTTGTTTGATCAGCTCCAGGGAGCTCAGTTTTTTTCAAAGATTGACTTGAGATCGGGGTACCATCAGCTGAAGGTAAAGGAGGTAGATATTCCGAAGACCGTGTTCCGTACGAGATATGGCCATTATGAATTTGTAGTAATGCCTTTTGGGCTAACCAATGCACCTCCTGTATTCATGGACTTAATGAATAGAATTTTCCATGAGTTCTTGGATAAGTTTGTGGTGGTTTTCATTGATGATATTTTGCTATTTTCTAAAAGTAAAGAAGAGAATGAAAAACATTTAAGGGTTATCTTGCAAACCTTAAAAGAAAAGAAACTATATGGGAAATTCAGCAAGTGTGAGTTTTGGTTGCAACAAATTTCTTTCCTTGGTAACATTGTTTCTAAAGATGGAATAACTATTGATCCCGCAAAAACAAAAGTTGTGGAAGAATGTCCAAGACCCACAAATGTAACCGAGATTCGTAGCTTCCTTGGTTTGGCGGGCTATTACCGAAGGTTTTTTAGAAATTTTTCACGGTTATCTAGTCCAATGACTAAGCTAACTCGGAAGGGTGTTAAGTTTATATGGACAAAATAATGTGATGATTGTTTTCAGGAATTGAAAAGAAGATTGGTGAATGCTCCAGTTTTGGCACTACCTTCCAGGAATGGTGAGTTTGTCATATACAGTGATGCTTCATTGAAAGGACTAGGTTGCTTCCTAATACAGAATGATCAGGTAATTGCTTATGCTTCACGACAGTTGAAATCTCATGAGGTAAATTACCCTACACATGATTTGGAATTAGCTGCTGTTGTTTTTGCTTTAAAAATTTGGAGGCACCAATTGTATGGAGTAAAGTGTGAAATATATACCGATCACAAAATTTTAAAGTATATATTCACTCAGAAAGAATTGAACATGAGACAAAGGAGATGGCTGGAATTAATCAAGGATTATGATTGTACAATTCATTACCATCCGGGAAAAGCAAATAAATTGGCTGATGCTTTGAGTCGAAAAAGTAATGCTTCATTAACAATGTTGCGGTTGGAACGTGATCCTTTGGTTAAGGATTTGATGAACTTTGGCATAGAAGTTGTTGGTGCAGGGAGTCCTTCTGTTTTGTTTCAGGTATCAGTGAGATCATCTCTATCAGATAGAATCAAGCAAGCACAGAAGCAAGACAGTGAGTTGCAGAAAAAGGTAGAGCTGGTTCAGAAAGGTAAGTTGCCTGAATTCAACATTGATAATGATTGTGTTTTGAGATTTGGGAAGAGATTGTGTGTGCCTTGTGATTCACAGTTGAAGAGAGAGTTGTTATGTGAAGCTCATAGTTCTCCGTTTTCAGTTCATCCGGGCAGTACTAAGATGTATAGAGATCTGCGGGAGTATTACTGGTGGGATGGAATGAAAAGAGATATTGCTGATTTTACTGTGAAGTGTTTGACTTGTCAGCAGGTTAAAGCAGAGCGGCAGTTACCGAAAGGGATGCTTCAGCCTTTACCAGTTCCAGAGTGGAAATGGGAGAATGTATCCATGGACTTTTTTGTTGGATTACCGAAGACATCTCGAGGTAATAATGCAATCTGGGTTATTGTTGATCGCTTGACCAAATCTGCTCATTTCCCTGCTATATGAGATACTTTCTCTCTTGATCAACTTTCCCATTTGTATCTTAAAGAGATAGTCAGGTTACATGGATTTCCTCTCTCCATTGTATCGGATCGTGATCCCAGGTATACTTCTATCTTTTGGAAAGGCCTTCAGAAGTCATTGGGTACTAAATTAAATTTTAGTACAGATTTTCATCCTCAATCAGATGGGCAGTCAGAACGAACAATTCAGACATTGGAGGATATGCTACAAGTTTGTTCGATGGATTATAAAGGAAGTTGAGACCAACATCTTTCTTTGGTTAAATTTTCATATAATAACAGTTTCCATTTCAGTATACAGATGGCACCATTTTAGGCATTATATGGGAAGCGGTGTCGAACTCCAGCTTTCTGGGATGAAGTGGGTGAAAGAAAGTTGATGGGACCAGAATTGGTAGAAGAGATGGCAGAAAAAGTTCAGCTGATTCAGAAACACATGTGAACAGCTCAGAGCAGGCAGAAGAGTTATGCGGATAACCGGGGGAAGGATCTATCTTTCGAGGTAGGTGATCATGTTTTTCTCAAGGTTTCTCTTTGGAAAAGCGTGATGAGATTTGGTAAGAAAGGAAAGTTGAGTCCAAGGTTTGTTGGACCATACGAAATTCTGGAGAGAGTTGGATCAGTTGCATACCGAGTGGCTTTACCTCCGAGTTTATCTCAGGTACACAATGTTTTTCACGTTTCGATGTTGAGAAAGTATATGCCAGATCCATCTCATGTTTTGAGTCCAGAGGTAGTTCAGCTGGAAGAGAACCTATCTTATGAGGAACAACCGGTCCAGATTCTTGACCACAGGGAGAAAGTGTTACGGAATAAGGTGATTCATCAGGTAAAGGTTTTGTGGAAAAACCACATGATTGAAGAGGCAACATGGGAATCTGAAAATGCAATGAGGGATAAGTACCCCCATTTATTCGATAAGTAAATAAATTGCGGGGACGCAATTTTCTAAAGGGGGGAAGGATGTAACATCCCAAGTAAGTAATTAATAATAGATATTTTTATCTATGTCTATTAATGATTAAGATAGTGTTATAGAGGCTTAAAATAAAAATAAATACAATCTTATGCATGGAATACACTAATATTCTTAAAAGATTGTTTTACTGCCTTTTGATGGAAAACCATTTTTGAATCTATATTTTGACAATTTTATAAACTATGTTTGTCAAAATAAACTTATTCTTTATGATTGGGACATCAAAATTTACCATGTGTGAATTTTTGGTATTTTTTTGACAATGTTCATTTTTTTATGAATAGTGAAAAATACTACATTTTACATCAAAACTACTTTTTAACCTAATTTATTTATATGATTAGATTATGTTTTGAATTGGTTTTTAAGTGAAGTTATAATATATTTTTACCATTTTATCAAATGGAGGTCATTGGAATCAATTTCACTTTGGAATTAGACTTAAACTGGTGTCAATCTTTTGATACTTATTGTTTTGTAAAAACACGCTATTTGCTCTGGCAGCGGGAATTAATTATTAAATTAATTAATGTGACTTATATGATTTGAATTTTGTAAAATGGACTTCATTTTTGAATTCGGAATACCAAATATAGCTTAGGGTGAATTTTTGGTAATTTTCTGAAAAACTTCAATTTTTGATGAATAGTGAAACCACTAAGTGGTAATCAAGCAAACTGATTTTTCAGTTAAATGACAGTTTACCACTAATGTATATTGAATTTTGAAAATCCGACATACATGGTTTTCATTAAAAAGTAAAATGTGGTTCAATGAGATTAAAATAATTTTTTTGGTGAATAGTAACTTATTAAGTTCTTAATCGCGATTAGTGGTAATTAGTGTAGTTTAAGGTAAAAATGATATTATAGGAATGTGAAAACACCATGACACTTGTCCTACACCTATTGGGTGAGTCATGGCCGACCAAGACAAGCCATGGGACAACTTGGGGACCCCATGGAGCCACTTTAGTTGGAAAATGACAATAATATATTTTTATATAATGGAAAAGTAAAATTGACACAAACATGATATGTTTTACTAAAACAATTTTTAAGTAGGGTTATACAAGTCATATTTTTGATTATAAATAGTCATTGGAAAGCTAAAAAGATTTCCTACATCATTGTAATTTTTTTATAATTTTTAGACTTTAAATATATTAAAATATTTATGACATAATAATGATGCAGCGATGACATAATTATTTGACGATTTAAATAAAATGGAAAGACAATGTAAAATCTATGAACTACACATGGCCAAAACCAATTGGATGAGTGTATTTCGAACCCTTATAACCTTATCCACGAATTATATCAATGTGGGACCTTTTGAAACCGAAACACATTTTCAAATAAAGTAATATTTCTTTACTTTCCAAAAGTGCCCCTGCTCTCCTCTTATAAAAGGCCCCCACCTCTACCTCATTTCACACACTTCTCAAGCCTTTGGCTCGGCCAAACCCTGCCCATTTACTCTCTCCACATCCCTCTCCTCATCCTAGAGGATTCCCCTTGGGAAGAATCCTTTCAAAGGAAGCCTTTAGGCTCAAATCAAAAGGAGTTACACTTTTTAAGGTAATTCATTCTCTCATGTTCATTTGTTTAATTTGCTTCTCCAACCCCCTAAACTCTTTTTATTTACTTCTTTTGTAACAACACCAGTATCTTCAATATACTAGGACGTTTTTATAAGATATATTTGAGCTACACACTCACACAACTACATCAAATGGTTAAAGAACATACGGTTTCTGTGGATGGCGAAATTCTGCCTCCCGAAACGATGATTGTTCAATACTCATTTAACACCTTCAAAGGTGGCCATTATGATGTCACTATTTTTATATATGATATATAATATGTTTATGTTTTCCTTAAGCTTCTGTTTTTTTCATTTTGGGTATACCTTTATGGTTTCCATTATGGGTAAAACACGATATCTTCATTTTAGGAAGTGCGGACTACCGCTCCCTAAAAGTGATTTGATTCGTTAATACCATATATGGGATGTGTAAGGGATAAAGTTAATGATATTATATATGTTATTATACTGGAATTATAATATACTATTATATCATTATGATTCCATTCCAGAAGATATGAAATAGAAATGGAAGTAGCGTTCATACGTACGTACGGCTTACCGTCTCCATGAACGGTGCATTTCATTTCTTACCTCTAAATGTGATGTAATATTATAAATGCATGTAAGTACTGGATATATATGACATATATGATATCTAAATCATGAATACCATTCTGGATATAATGAACCTTTGACCAAATTAACAACATGTAAGTGTAAGAAGTCTATTTTTGACTTAAGAACCAAATACCGACAAAATGAACATTATTAACTTAACTGATTACATGATGTTCATAACATGGTATAAAAGGAATAATGAACTTGAAAAAGATTTATAATCAAGTAGAGATTAACTCAAGTTTATTATTCAGGAGATTAAAGAACGGTCGGGTCATGTCGGATACGAGGTATGGGACTTTGTCTCAATCTCCTTTCGTTGAGGCATATTTTATTTTATACAGAACGTTCTTTTATACGGTGTATAAACCCCTTTGACTTTTACATTTATTCAAAAGGAATCTTTTTTATACGAAGCGTTTACTAAACGACAAAAGGGAATGTTTTTGTCGTACGTATGCGGCGACAACGACTTCTCCGCCGTCGTGACCGTTATTTGAGTTTCGGCTTCCTCTACAAGCCATACCTTTTTTTTAAAAGAAAAATAAATACCACGTTTTACTTTTCTTTTATTTTGGTATTAAAAATGGTTTTCATAATGTTTTTATATCAATGTGTTGTATTGATATCTCGTGATTGGAATGTGGAAATTTTATGTTTCCTTTATGCACGTTTTATGTGATATGATTATGTTATGGCTCTTGGGCATTATTATGAAGACGGGTGGTTCTGTGATAAACTAAGGGCGGGTGAGCCCGTTATAGATCTCCAATGCATTGGGTAATGCGAAGGAGTGAAACGTTAAGGTTTCTCCGAAGAGATTTTTAGGGAATATACTGTGATGGGTATTCCAAACATAACCAAGAGGGTTACTCCCTACGTAAGAATGTTATGAATGCCTCAAGTTACCTTTATGTCTTATGATTTCTATGATTTATTCATGATTTTATGAGGTATGTTAAAGTGCCTATGTTTTATGGGTAAAGTATGATTTCATTCTTATGTATATATGAACTCATGTATTCTTTCCATGTTTTTTTTATAACCCATACTGAGTTTTTATGCTCATCCCATTTTTTTGAAATGTTTTTCACAGGTCAAGGGAAAGGTACATGATAAGATGATAGAGTCAATGATGTGTCAAGAAATAATCCATGTTTTATTTTAAATGTGTTTCCATTGATGGGAATGAAGAATACTATCTTTATGTAACCACTTTGTTTATATGTGGAATGTAATGCAAGTTTTATGATCTAATTCTCTAAAACTCTAAACCCGAAAAGATCCTCAATGTGTAATCTTGTAATAACTCAAGATTAAGTAAGGTTTAGGGCTGGGGCCTTATATTATTAAATAAGGAAAATCTTATTTTGAAAATGTATTTTTATGCACCAAACATGTATTACTCAATAAATAAATAAAAATATCTTCAGTTTTATTATTTTAATAAAATCTATGTATTATACAATAAGTAAATTTTTATTTATTCATCTTATGTGTTCACTAAGTAATAGATTAGAATAAATCCAATTTAATGATTCAAAACTGTATTAAAAACCAATTGTGCCTCTTCATTCACATTTATATTAAAATTATGTTTTTAAATTTTAAAAAAAATTATTTGAAAATAATAGTTTAATTTTAAAAATCAACATTTAAAAAATATCTTAGTTTGAATTTTGGATAATTTTTATAAAAGACAAACTTGTCAATGAATAATGAATAAATAATGATTTTTATTACGAATTTTCATTCCTTTTAAAGAAATAAAAAAATAAAAATGTTTTAGTATGAATTTAAAAGGATAATTATTTAAATTATATATATTAATCTAATTTAGGTCATTGGAATAAATTTAATATTTAATTTTTATATATATAATTTTTAGGCATTTGAACATTTTCTCTTTGGAAAAAAAATTTCTCGTCACATCTATGGGATTTATTTTAAAGTAAAATTCCATCTTATGTGAATGGAATCTGAAAAAATTGATTCCAAAAATATTAATTAGAATAATTTATTTTTTTAATAATTAAGACTTAATTTCCATCCATAATGAATAGTAAAATGTTCAGACTTAATTGCCTCACATAAGAGGAAATTGTGTTTACCCATGGGTTTAACCAAAAGTATAAGGGGGTAAAATGACCTAGAGACTTGTACACCATTTTATAGATAATTTTTTATGTTATAAGCAATATGGTTCAATAATTGGAAATTATTTAATTTATATTCATGTTAAAAACATTGTACTGCATTTTTATTTTCAAATATTATAATTTTTCCATTAACCTCACATATAAATTGAGACCCCTTGCCTACTTTTATTCAAACTCCAAAAAACCAGTACCTTGTAAAATACATATAAAAATGACTTACCATCTTTCCTCTACACATCATAGAATCATATTTTTGTTCAAAAATCCAAAATATGAGGACTTTTGTGAAAACAAAAATATGTTGTCTAAAGAAAAGGTAATATCCAGAACATAGATTTTTATTTTATATCTTCCAAAACATCCTATATTTGTTGTGAATGGATACTGATATAATAAACTGAATATATTACATATAGTCATTTGTTATTATGTAAATTTAATAACTGAAATCCTTATCCTATTCTATAAAATAGTATAATAAATCATCATTTATCTGTACGCCAAACTATATCCCCACAAAATGATGTTATTTTTTTTCAATTACCACATATCATCGATAGATACTGTGATGGATTTGTTATTTATATACTATATTAAAGATATTATTATTATTTTTTAATCAGGATATCATATATTCCTTATTACTTTCAATTATGTAGGAATAAAATAACATCGTTCATGCGTATGACAAACTACTACCCTGTTAAGTGATGTGATTAGTTCATCACAAACACTATACATGGAATGTAATAATGACAACTCTAATCCGAAAATTGTTATATATATATTACATATAAATGATATTATATAGGTGATTATTATTTCTGTATATTTCATTTCATCCAACATGAAAATGGAAAAAACATTCATGCCTACATATGTTCTACCGTCTCCATAAACGGTGCATTTCATTTATGTATATTACTTTTATGGAATAATATAAAGAAATATATAATGAATATAATGAATGTTTATATCACTATAAACATTAAGGATAATATGGAAACATGACAAATGTAAGAGGACTGAAATTATCAAATCCAAACATACATGAAAACCTAGAAATTATTACACAAAAAATGATTTTGATATGAAAATGTTAATAACTAGGTAATAAAATGTAATAATTAATTCTTATATGGAAATATATATATAGGTAAAGTTCTTCAATATATGTATAATAAACATATATTTATTATACAAGAGGTTATAACTTTTATAAAGGATTTCCAGGAACATGCTATATTCAACACCTATTTTTTATGTGGTTTATATACTATGAAATAGAGTATTTTATGATAATTCTCCTAAAAAAATTTGGTTTACCATTCTATTTGTGTAAATTTATTTCCTGTGGATTATAGTTAAATAGTTTTTATAGCAGGGATGTATTCTTTTCATAATTTTCCTTCGTTGAGGCATTTTTCGTGTTATGAAACAATATTACTTTATAAGGTTTATATACATTCTATTTGTCATTTATTATCAGGAATATTTTTATTATCATTATATTTTATGATTCATTTATTTTTGTTCTTTAATTACACTAATGATTAATAAAGTGATAATGGATTTATGATACAATGTATGATCATGTCCTTTTATAAAGATTTATGGAGTTTATTTTCCACTACATTCTTAAGCAATTATTGGTATATATTTTTTGGGGTTTAAATATGAGATATTTTTTGGTTTATTTTTATATTTTTTGATGGGTTTTCGGTAGTGTATAGTTGGTACATGATTTTCCCAAACTCTTCTCCAAGCCCCAACGAACTATTATATCATAAATAGAGGGGGAATGGATAATTAGAAAAACATTTACTAAAATATGCTCCATATTAGTAGAAATATTTTAACTGATTAAGTGATGTTCATGGGTTGGTAACATGGTTCAGAATCATTTCCCCCCCAACCTAGGGAATTGTTCTTGAAGAAATTAATACATCGAAAAATTATTTAAAAAATAATGATCCACAAATTATAAAAATAAATCATCCCTACTCGATCCTAAAATTTTTCCATATATTTTGGATCATATTGAAAAGAATCCTAGGGAAATAAAATTTTGTTCGTAGTGAATCAAACCCCAGATTGAATAAAACTCTCCTATCATGATAAGTAATTCCTTCTTGTTTGGATTCCTCTCACTGTAGTATCTCTTTTCAGATTAAGAAGGGATAGTTTTACTCCGTTTTTGTGGTTTAATTTTTGGTTTTCTTGGTTGTTGGGTTGTTTGATCTTGATTATTGGATTTGGTCCTACATCTCATTCATTATCGTCTTCTTGATTATTCCACATCAATTGGGGGTTTCTTTGGCTGCATGGTCATGAATGATATTGAGGAAGGTAGTCTAAATTGAAAATCCCATAGTCATGAATTATAATTCCATTAATGAATTGATGAATTTCAGTTTCTCCATTTTGAAATTGAATATTGAATTGGATTAATTAAATGTTTAATTAATTAATTAATCCATAAAATTGATTTTTTGGTATGTCATGTGATAATCAAATGGGTAAATAAATTTGTTCAATTGATTTAATTAGTGAATTTGGTGATTAATTGGGTGTTTTATTGATTAAATAATGGGAATTACTTGATGGTTAGATTAACCTTAATGAGTAATTAGTTTATATGAAAATATAGATAAATTGGCCCATAGTGAATTTTTATTTTATCCCATTTTATTGGTTTATTGAACTATGTTTGATTAGATAATTTAAATGGTATACCATGATGTAAAGTTTTGATAAAAGGGTTATATTTTATAAGCCCAATTTAATTTGATATGTGTAATGTATTTAAATTGTTTGATTAATGGCTTGTGGGACACTGACTAATGATTCAAATACCCATGGGGTGATAGACAACGAATTATTGACCAAAATTAATTTATGTTCTAATTAGTATGGTCCCTAGAAAAAATCATTAAAATCAAATTTTCGCTTTTTGAATAAATTAGTTGTGAGACATAGAATAATGCTATAAATGCCCATGGGATCCTAGCTATGGTATTATAGGCCCAAAATATTTTTAATGGACTACATTTCTGAGTAGCCATAATATTTATTGAAATTATATGATCATTAAATTAATACCCATTATAAATGATGAATTTTGATTGTTCATATGATACCCATTGCAGATAGTTAATGCTGAAACACATGAAAAAACGTGTATTGATGTTTCATGTTTCATCATGAACCTAAGATTATTATGTGGTTAAATAAAAATTTATTGAATTGTTTAACAAATTATCATATAACAAGTATCATATTATTAATACCACTGCTTATGTAGTTATTAATGGGATATTGATTTAGATGCCATTGATGGTGGCCAGATATTTTATACAAACACCCTCCTTATTCTCCCTTGTCAATACCCAAGTAGGATTAATGATTGTAAGAAAGGAAAAGAGAAAGAGTCATATACTAGATGGATGATTTGTGATGTGGTAGGTATTACTGATATGGGCATTGTTTCAGGACCCACATACAATGTTATCAGTGTCTTTATTTTATGTTTTTCATATTGACACCTGACAGTCATATAGAATGACATCTCTACTATTTTGGTTTTGGTATTGTTTTCCTATTTTGGTCATCATGTGATACTGGTTTTTCTCTGGATTTTATATTTATCATTTTTCAATTGGTTCATTATTTCTATTATTGTACTATTTTGATAAAGATGATAAATTATCCCCATGATTTATATTTAATCCCTACTGCTCCTCGGTAACCTCTTGCATACAAGGATGAGTGATTGGGGTTATGTGGGAAACTAGAATAGTGCAATAGTGCTTGAAACCTTGTTTAGGACCTGGATATCCCACTCTCCAAAATGAACATAACTATCACCACATGAGATGTAAATATCACCTTACTAGTGTTATAGTCTCTGTGGGATCGATATACCACCAACCAATCCATAACCAAAATTTAGTAGAAGCATGAAATATAAAAATTTACAGATCCCAAAAGAAATGAAACTCCCCATTTTATATTAATGTGGTTATATATGATTTAGGATTGTATATAGTAAATGAAAATATTTACAGAATGGATTACTCATGTTGGCTCCTTGAGTTTTCACTTGGAAATCGCCTTGGAAAAAAAGTCCTTAAGAGAAATAAATATTACCAGAAGCTTAAGGAAGTTGTATACGGTTAAATAAAGAGAAAAGATTCAAATTTTAAACCAAAAATTGTATAGTATTATAGTCTTGATGTGGAAAAAATTTCATCTATTTATAATTGATAAAATGGGTATTTTAGAAGTAATAATTACATTTTTTAAAGTAATGTTACATTTAAAAGGTCAATTGATCTATAGTAGAATAAAGGGGATTGTAAAGTGATTATGTGTCTAACATGTCATCAAAACCCCATTTTGAATATGACCTTGATTTATTTAGAGATTTTTATTTTACTTTTTAAATTTTATCTTAATTTTGTTTTACCTTTTTAGTTTATATTTACCCATATTAGATATTGTTAATGAATAAAATTAATATTATACTATTAAAATAATTTAAAATTTTTTATTTAATGATTTTAAATAATTTTACCAATTAAAAATATTAAGGATTTCGAAATGTTTATTTTAAAATAAGCACATGTATAGGGTAAAATAGCCTTTATAAAAAGTATGTTTTTAAGTTTAAAATTTTATTTATGAGATAAGATACTCATAGATATATTTTTTATAATATAAATCCGTCTATTATAAAAACAAATAATATTTATTTCAATGAAATCCAACACATAATTTCTTAACCAAAACAATTTAATATATGAATAGACAAATTTTTTTATTAATGTATCATTTTAATATAATTCAAAATATGATGAACATATGAACATTGAGAAGAAATAACATTTTTTTAATATATTATTTTATTCCTTAAATGTAAATTTTAAAAATTAAATGATTTTTTTGAAGCTTCTATGAAATTTATAAATAATCATAAACTCATATTTTTTTTTGAAAAAATTTCATTTTTCAAATAAATCATCCTTTTTAGAAAAAATAATTTCTTAACTTTATTCTAAAAAAATTTTAAAATGGGGATTTCAATAATGAGTTCTATTTAAAATGAATAAATTTGAAAAAATGTATTTTATATTTTTTAATAAAATACATAATATAAATAAATCTATTTTTTCATAAATATCCATTTTCAATATTAACTCATATTTATTATTTACCTTCTAATGTTAATAATATTCAATTGTGTACCATATTTATGTTTTTTATTTCTAAATTATTAGTGTTATTATAATATGGTGTGTTTTGTTTAGATTTCTTTTATCCTATAATGTAAGTTATCAAATACATTTAGCTTATTTAAATGTAGTCATATAGGAAAATCTTATGTTATTGCATTTTACCACCTTAAATAAATTATAGCCTCACACTTTTAATTATCACTCACTATTGAAACATACTAAGGGTATATTAGTGATAGAAGAAACTCATGATATAATTCTCTGTAGTTTTATCAACTAATACAGTACATATATCAATTTTCATTCATAATTCTTCAATCGTAATATTGATTTTTTCTCCCATAATTTGAGATAAAAATACCACTTCATTAATAAATCATATAATTGAATTAGATTTCTATGATTAATCATAGACATAATTACACTTTTATATGATAATAACATGGTTTTAAATATGAAATTTGGTATCCATAATTTATTAATTACTATGGATTATATGTGTTGATGAATAATAACTTTCAAAAATCACATTGATTTACTTAAAAGGAAGAATAAAAAGACACTCATTATGCATAATCGATAAACAAAATTTTTGGATACATCAATAATATAAGAATATATACAACAATTTGAGTGTTTTCTTAATTAAATTATATCAAATCTTAGGCCTACTGGTGTAGATATAACTATATTATAATTGGATATCATTAAATCTAAAGAGTAGGGTGTTTCCACATTTGACCAAAAATTCTCATGAAATGATTTCTATATTTGGGGTATAAAATTATTTCCCTTGTTTACATGGATTAGATGGTTGGTAATATTTTTTATCCTCATTAGCTATTGGGTTAGGGAAGATATTTTTTTATGCCCAAATTCTAGAATTTTGAGGCATTTTACATTCTTCACATCTATTTTGTTTATCAGATTCATTATACCAACTCCAAAATAATGTGTATGATGGTCAATTATTATACACATGACACACTTCCTTGTTCCTATAAGGCATTACATTATGGGTATCTTCTATAATTATTGTCATGTAGAAGCTGAATCTTCATTTCATCAATATCATTATCACCTCATCATTTATAGAACCCAATAATACTCTTCATGTGTGTGTTCATATGTTCTTAACAGCACATGTTATTAATCATAACATGAGATAATTATGTGACCATAATCACAATGTTTTCAACACCATCTTATATCCCACATTGTTTCACATTTGTATAATTACAATATGATCCATCAAATGGATTATAACCATGATTTTTTCTTACTATATCCCAAAATAGACAAAATTGACCAATATTTATGTCATTATAGTATTAGGAAAAACATAGGCTGAAAGAGTATTACTATATAAAATAATCAAATTATATTTTAGTCCTTCCTAAATCACTATTAGATTAATATAGGTTTATTTAGTATGGGTTCTAGTGGACTTTACATCCTAATTACATAAAAATATATTTCCTTTGTAATGTATTGTAAAGTGAATATGAATAACCAAATAATTTTTATCAAGAGTTCGAAATCATGTGTGTAATTTGTCATTTTTTTTGTATACTAGGTGATGATTGAGTTGATACCATACCCACCATTTTCAGTGTGATTACCCAAAGGAAGAAATGTGACATAACATACATCCAACATTAATATAGAGTCAAATATATGATTTCTATAAGAACCATATAATATCAAAAAGAATTGATAATGTTATCCTATACATTGTCATATCCATTTGGCTTAACCATATGATTTTCAATAATTTTCTCGTATCCTATAACCCTAAAACAAAAAAAACTTATCGTAAGAAATAAACAAACCGTTATCTATTACCAACTGAAGAAACAAAAGATAAATATAAATTAAATAATACATTAATTTCATCATTTATATAGTACATCTAAAAAAAGTCACACATAATAAGGATCAAAAATTTTAATATCTTAGAGATTATCTACAAAAGTGACATAATCTATTATAATTTATCTTGAATCAAACTCTTTTAGACTCAACTACAGAAATTACCCCAAGTTATTCTTATATTCATAACACTGGTAATGGAATACATAAAAAAGTTTGATCTTAATCAATTAGTAGGGGAGAAAATAGAATCATGCCATCAAGGGTTTGATCATTTGAAAAAGAGAAAACATTGTGAGGGGGAATTTCTTATTAAAAAGAACAAGGAACAATATGAGTTATTCATAAGTCATGAATAAAGGACATGTTATCTAAAATAAATAAATTTTTATCATAACAATATTATGAAAAATCAAGTGGTATGAAACAAGAATCAAGGAACATATTCAATGATATATAGAATTATTTAATATCATTGAATCGTAGTATAACAATGAATTATGTCACAAAAAAACAGATTAAAAATCGTGTGAATAAAAAACATGTTTCACCATCAGATAAAAACCGATGAACAATGCCTTGTATATTTCATTCACACAACAAACGTGTGAAATATCATCTCATAATCTTTCACGCCAAACAATTTATGAAGAAATATTACATCATATCGTCAATGAAAAATTTGATCCTCACATGTGATATTAAACCGTAACTAATGAATTGAGGGTCATATAAGATCCCACAATAATCATCCATACATATGTTTTCGATATTAAAATATATCATTGTTCAAAACCCAACTAATCCCTGGAAATAAAACTGATCTCTAACTTTTCCAAATAAAAATTATATAAAAAATTATGGCCATTTGATACCAAAAAAGTGATAAATATAAAGCAGCATTTAAAAAGGAATGAAGGGTAATTTATGAACTATTACATCATTTAATAAAAATACTTTTTAAATGGACAATAAATAACAAAATAGTTTTTTTAAATATTATTTTTATAATCTGTAAAATATGTAATATAAAAAGGAATTTGAAAAAAATTGATGACAAAGATAAATATGCATAAAAATAGAATTTAATACAACTTCCAATAAATTATACTTCGAATGAAATAAGTTATTTGCCAAAAATAAATTTTTAAGGGAATAATATATGTTCATTAAAAGGAAAATCCTTTGAAATATTTGAAAACACCATTTTTAAAACACACATCATTAAAAATACAACAAATTTTATTTAAATGAGTGTTGGAGAATAAAAGGATCATTGGAGATAAAAACAATTTCAGTTACCACAATGGAATATAGATCAAATTTAAGATGTAAAAAGATGGATATGGATAGAAAACACATTAAAAATAATTATTGAAGAAAAAAATTAATTGTCACAAAAACATAAATTTATCAAGGAAGAAATATATGTTGTGTGATACTGTTTTCCTATAAAATATATTGAAAATTAAAAACTAGATCAATATAAGAACTAATAGATCATATTGAATTAGAATAGTCAAATATGAGTGATTATGATCGAAATAAATGATTTAATCACAAAAAAATCCTTATAATTTGTGGAATTTTTTACTCAAAACCTCATGATAGAACAAAAATTATAAATTAAACCTCAATTACTATGTTCAAACATTATTTTATGGAATAAAATATAAATTAAATATTTTATAAGCATCTTAAAAATAATAATGTTCATTGTATAAACATGCCTCAAAGAGAGGAAATTGAGATGATAATTCTTAAATTGTATTCTTTCTTAGTCGACAGTTCTATGAATTCCTATATAATGCACATAAATATATTATTAAATTTCAAAACATTTTTATAACCATACTTGTAATAAAAATACTCATGATAACTAGAAAAGACTCCCTAAAAGTCTCATCACATTATAAGTGCACAATGGAAA
The DNA here is from genome assembly GCA_963277665.1 of Viscum album. Taxonomy (NCBI): domain Eukaryota; kingdom Viridiplantae; phylum Streptophyta; class Magnoliopsida; order Santalales; family Viscaceae; genus Viscum; species Viscum album. The sequence goes on along the minus strand of OY728141.1, from coordinate 506,548,486 downwards.
ACAAAAAACAATCATGAGTATAAATAAAATAATAAAACAAAAGTGAATGTAATGGGGAATCAAACAACATACCATAATGAAATAAAATCCCAAGCCAGTACGAGAAAAACCGAAATGTTATTTAAGTTCCCATATGACTATAAAATCACTGCCAGACCCTTGAAAACCAAAAGAAGTAGCCACAAGAGAATCCAACATACTATAATATTATATTTCCTTTTTGGAATCCTACTATACAACATTTATAAACTACCAATAGAACATATTCTGTGTGATCAAAATCCTAGTAAGAAACTACCACTATTTCTATACAAGTATAAATATTAAGAATTTTACAATTTAGTTTTTTTAAAATTAATAAATTTGATAAATAATTTATCATAAATCCAAACCATTTATATATTATATCACTTTTAATTCCTTTTATTTTCAGAAAAATAATTTCATATACTCAAACAATAAATATGAATAGTATAAGTGGTAAAAATAGAAAATCAAATACATGTATATAAGGATTTATAGGCAAACCATATCCATGAAACACTTTCAGATGTGAATCTATGTAATACAACATGATATAAAAATCAATAAGCAATAATCTATTGTAAATACAATAATGTGATATATTACCGAAAAATGGAATATGAAAAATGAAAAAGCACATCATATTTGTCTAATGACTATGGAAAAATTAGTACTGGACACTCACAAGCATAAATAAGAATATATTAGATCCAAAAGATATCGACTCATTCTCATTGAAATAAAAAAATTACCTCTATGGGGGGAAACATACACTAATGCGTATTTTTTCTCTATCCAAATGCACCCATTTTTTCCTTTTTAATTTTTTTTTTAAAATTCAATTCCAAACCATGAAAATAAATATAAAATGTTTTCAAATCTATGCTAATATGCTTCATATTCTAGAAACCCATTGTGATATCAATAAAATCCAGTTTCAATGGAAAAAATATTTTTGAAAAAAATATCATTTTCATTATACCAAGTGAAACTATTTATAACTTCAAATCAATGAATAACCAAAAATAATTTTTCAATAAGGATTTTGATTTCATCTAATAAAACTACTGTGTAGATACACCTACCTCAAAACTATTGAACCTGTATTCTTTCCAAAATGGTGACCATATATCAAGATAATGGCCTTTAAAAGAGAATACATGGAATGAAACTAAAAGGGATCAATAGAAAATAATTGATGCACGCAAATGCATAGTTGGCCTACATTCATAACCAAAGCCAAATAAAAACCAAAAGGTTTTCAAAACCAGTTATAAAAAATCCAACTGCAATGGTGATCAATCACTATGTGAGGAGATTCATATTTGAGGGGGTTAGCCAAAACAGCCAAGGGAGGGAGATATGGTTGAAAGGATAAGGCTTCCAAAGCATAAAAAGCCTCAAATATTGTATTGTTCCCAAAATAACCAACTATTGCCAAATTAAATGATGTGTAATCCCAATACATGTTCTGTAATGAATGAAACAAAAATATTATGAAAAAAACATATGTTTTTATTAAAAACATCATATTATTCATTATATAATGTTCAACTGTTACATAGAGTTTAAAATATTAAATGTTTTATCATATTATTGGATTCTATCTCGTTTCCATTACAAATAATGTACTCCCATTACAAGTTTTTAAATTTCCTAGAGAACAAAAAAAACTATACATTTATTATGAACAAATATTTCAAATCAATGACATTACCATTATAGGTTTCCTCCAAAATATTTTTCGTCATTACTCAACCAATGAAAAAATAAAACCAAACAAAAAGGCTAAAAATACCAAATAGAAAAGGTAATGGGGAATTATAATCTCTCTACCGAAAATCCTTTATTCTCCTTGAAATCCTTCAATATTATACTCGCACAATAAATAGAACTCAAATGATTCCTAAAAAATCTCTCGCTCCCACATATAATGGATATCAGGTTTGCAATGCTGTAGTATCGAGACTATTGAGATTATTTTATTTTGCATTATTTTATCCTGAAGATCCATTATCTGAACTAGTTTCTCTACCAGAGTTGTATCAGGATCAAGATCAACACTCTCCAATATATACACATGGGAATTATCTAGTATATGTCACATTAACATGGAATCATGAATCATGTCATGGATATATGTCAAACCATACATAAAGTGAAACTGATAATCCACCATACCAAATAGTCCAACAATTTTTCTGTGTCCTATTAACCTTAGTGTCAATATACCCTTATTACACAACTAGTGATGTCCCAGACCAGGTCAAACACAAATTAATCCATGATCACCAAGCTCAACCCATATTGGTTGATGCTGATAGTCCCCACTTTGGATTTATGAAGAATCATTATCTTGATGAAACACCTTGAGATCAACTATTCCTTCATCATCAAATCATGAATAAAACTCAACACAAACAAGTAATTATATCCCATGAATTTGTAGCTCAAGGGAAATCGACATGTACTCCCATAAAAACATATGAAGGGAACTATCTTTATTGAATTCTGAAAACTGTTTTTATATTAAAACTCATCAAAAGGAAAATGATTTTCCCAAGAACCTCCAAAATCAGGCACACAAGCCTGGAGAATTTCCTCTAGAACCTAGATATCACTCTCTATCAGTTCATCCATCTAGTAATGATAATATATTTTTATTTTAATTAGGAAACCCATCACCACTTGCAAACCATTCCCAAAACTGGATGTGAACCTTGGATCCCTGCCAGAAACTATTGTAGGGGGAATCTTGTAGTGTCTCTCAATCACTCATAAAAAAAGTACCCACGCTATTCCATGTTCTTTATCTACATAATAGTAATGAAATGTTCTTATTTGATTATTCAATTAATTATCTCCCAACTTACATCATTTTCACTCTAATTATTTGGAAAAAAATGAAAAAATCTATTGAAATGTCATATATCTTTCATAATTTAATTGGAAAATGAGGAATCAACCCCACATGCATCTGGTGATCCCCTTTAACTCTCTGACATGTATGGAAATGTTAAACAAAATACAAAAATTGATCATCTCAACCCCTACCACCATTATGAAAAACATCAAATTTTGATATATCATGGTATCCACAGTGTGCATGGACCAACAATAATGGTGTCCTATGTCTAAAAACATATGACTCAATGGAAATGAAAAAATATACAAAAAATGTACAACTCTCCATTAAGAGTCCGACACCATTCACATGATGTCTAAAAACATGAATTTATTCCACTAAATTGTTGTAACGTGGTGTATGTCATGTTTTTTAGCCATACTTAATCATCAATAATGAGCCATATTTCATCAGAACCCAGATAAACTCTCCACCAACCTATTCCACTTCCAAGATCATCTAAGAAAAAACTCTTCATTGACTACTCGTCAAATAATTACATCTTAGAATGTGCAAGTAATTTAATACTAAACACATTGGAAACAGAATTTCCTATCCCAATGAATATGAATTATAAAAATCCAATGTCTGAGGAAACTTTACCCAATGTATCGATGGTAAATTCTGATCACTTGTGGTAAAAATGAGTTTTAGGGTATTATTATCAAAACATATCATTAAACTATCCCCAAAGAGATAGTATTGATAATCTTTTAGTGAATTCGTTAAAGATGCTAACACAATATCATGGTCAGGGTAGTCATTATTATGGTTGAATAACTATAATGATCCATAAGATGGAACATAATTTAATTAAATCTAGACACATAGAAAACCCATAACAAAAAAATCACAATAAACAACATAACATAACCCTTGTTTCAAAATAATCATAACTGATAATAATCCAACCACACCATCATCTCCTCAATAGATATCTGACACTTTTCGTTCTATTCAAAATTAACACCCTTATGGGTTAATGATATCATTAAAGTATTGGGTTCGGTGAACTTCTGAAAAACATTTCTATAGTAACCAGCCAAACTAAAGAAGAACCAGATCTCAAACACCTTTTAAGGATTCCCTCAATTCATAACTACCTATTCCATTATATTATCTAATGATACACCCCGATTAGAAATCACATTCCCTAGAAAATTTAACTCTCAAATCCATAACTCAAACATTGAATGATTACGATGTAGAAAATATTAATTCATGTTCCTAATAATGATATCTAAATGTCCCATATTATCATCCTCGGACTTAAAATACTCAAAAATAAAATCAATTATCTTTAAAATAAATGAGTCCATGAACTGATGAAATATCTGGTTCACCAAATCTGTAAGCAACATAGAAGAATTAGTGAGATCAAATGGCCTAAACAGAAACTATAGTTTCATATATTGATTCCCAATGTTGGTTCAGGTATATCCTCATCCTGAACTATCATCTAGTGATACATTGAACTCATATTAATCTTATAAAACCAATGATTCACTCATATTTGATAAAAAATATCATCAATACTTAGAAAAGGATATTTATTGTTAGTGGTAAACCGATTAAAATATTTTTAATAAATACAATATCCAAGGATCCCACTATTCTTATAACTAAATAAGATAGGAGAATATCACAGTGTCACACTAGGAGAAATAAATTCTTTAAAATCATGTTCCACCTATTGGACCTTCTGTTCCTTCAACTCGATAGGTTCTATATGGTATGACATCATAGAAACCCGAATGAAACCAGGGAGCCTGTTAATAATAAAATCGACCACTATCTATGGTGGATAACTAGAAAAAAAATCATGTAGAAATACCTTAGAATACTCACACACAAATATATGACATTGAACACACCAAAAAGGGTCAATTGTATCATGAAACATCTCTAAATACAGACATAGTATTACCCCAACATAAAGAACAACATGCCCTTCCCTTCCCGATCTAGAGTCCCACTAACCATAGATAACATGAGTGACTCCATCAGCATATAAGTAATGAACTTAGAAATGATTATAATATATATATTTCATAATGTTGATCATCTAATAAAAATTAATTATCAATTTATGGTGTCGAGATAATGATCTATGAAGTCCCATCCCACCTCAATGACATATATCATCACCCGACAAGTGAGACATCTGAACCCTTATTAGGACAACATTCCCAATGGTGTGTAATGGTCCACCGAGAATTGTATAAGTTGGAAAAAAACACAAAACATCAACTAAAATTGGTAATGGAAAATAATGAGTAGAACCCATATCTAAAAAATATAGATCCATATAAAATGAGATAAAACCTATACATCTAACAGTTTCAATCCATGCTTTCGCTTCCTCATGTGTAAACATAGCTACATTAAATCATCTGGCCATAGCCACATGAATATATCTTGTAGCATGTGGATTAGTCACAATACCCTTAGAAACATCTAAACAAGCCTAGGAACCCTAGGTGAGAGTCGATTCTATTGAACATTCCTAAGATATCATTTCAAAAAAATATTGTAGATGGAAAGATATTCCACAAATATTTCAAGTCTTAGGGGCCTCCACATAGTTAGGCTTGGACTGAAATTTCTTTTAGCACTAGGTGTATTCAACCTACTACTACCACATCATCCCTCCTTAGACTCATCCCAAGAAAAAATGTCTACTCTCATGCATTCCTTTGTAGCCAGATGGAACACCCTGGCATACAGCTAAACCAACTGAAGCTCCACCCAAACCTATCCTCTCAAGAATGTATACCTGAGTTAAATATTCATTTTCCACTACAAATTAAATGGATAGAAGGAACATGAGAACCAACATAGAATAAATATCATGCCTCATTCATAACTAAAACATATGAGCCTTTGGGTAATAATTATTTAAAATCATCTATTATAGATTCACTGACTCAAAATATGTAGAGAAATCTCCAAATTGAATTATCCTCTTAACCAAATGTCAGAAACACCTAGGTATTCAACGCACAATGCGAATCAAGAAAAAAATGTCGGATATAAATTTTCATAAAGTATTCTTGGTTATGTTCTTTATGATAAATAACATTCAGAATAGGTTCATTACATCTACTTGATAAATTCTCAAGGATATACGTAGAAAATCACAAGTTAGAGTATTTAGTATTATTTAAAATGTTTAAGGTCCTCCATATCCACTCAATCCAATCCTCAAATTCTAGGGTCATTTTCTCCACAATGGATTAGAGGATTATGTTTAGTTAATTTCAATCTAGGATACCCTATGTATCCCATGTTCCTAACACCCACATTGTGCATGTTTTGAAAAATGAATATAAAAACATCTACCAATGTTGGGTCCACAAGAGATTTCATCTAACAATGTTGGGTCCACAACTTCTACCATTATTGGGTCCAAAAAATCCAACAACTGACAAGAGAATTCCATAAATCATAGGACCAACTTATGGTAATTCAAAAAAAATATTTCTAACATTGAGAATTTAATGAAAACAAAAAACTATTAGTGAAATTATTACTAAAAATGGATCTTTTCTTTAAAATTAAACATCTCATATAATTCATTTCAATGAACTCCAAAAAAATTTCCCAAACATGGTAAATGTCCCTGAACACCAATGGTAACTCAGTTATACTCACATATGTGATATGGATATGAACTATTTCTGCACCGACTATCGAAACACTTATTGCCATAACTCACGTCAATAGAATACGTAAAACCAAACTCAAGCAGTTCTATCACTCTTCAAGATAAGCATCACTTTGATATTATATTGTACCATCCATCTCATTTCAACTAGATAACACCCCAAAGAATCACTCGATATAATATTGGTAAAGCAGGAAAAGAGAAAACAGTCCCGAATATATGAAAAACATAAAAACCAATCATAATACTATTTGAATGAAGAAAAGATACAACAAAGACAAAATTTCCAATCCAAATATTCTAAACTAAAAATAATATCAAGATCCCAGGAGACAAACATTAACCTCTAGACCCACCCAAATCAAAAGTAGTTGAGAAACAAGATAGGACAGGATACTACAATATGTTCATCTCTTTTCTCAAATCCTATATAGATCATTTACAAACACCCAAAGTCAAATGTAAGGTTTGAGCCAAATACTAGTAAGATACAACCAATGAGTATATGAACTAATTTTAATAATAAAATAATTCACGATAAAAAACAGTTTATGAAATAAATTTTCATAAATCATTACAATTTAAAAAATTTCTCATTTTCCATTGTTTTTCTTAAAAATACTTTCATATTATAAAACAACAAATATGACAAGTAGATGTGAAAAGAATAGGAAATAATATTGATTCATCAAGAGGTATGTGGTTAAATTCCAATCCTAGAGACAACAAATCATACGATGCTATGTGTTATAACCTCATATAAATGTTCATTGTAAATGGTATATGATAAAACAAATAATACGATAAATAACCTTAAATAGAAAATGAAAATGGAAAAATAACTTTATATAAGGCTCTATACATTGGAAAAATTTCTACAAAACATTAAAAGGATAAATAGGAATATGTTAGATCAAAAATATATTACTTCCTTTTAGTCTGTTGATAAAAAATTAAGAAACCTATTAGTGTTGAATCTTAAACTAAGGCTACCTGTGTCTTATTCTAGATGAACCAAGGGTTCCTAATTTTCAATTTTACAAATTCAACTAAAAAACAATATTAAAATATTATGAATCATTTTGAAATATAATACAATCCACTTTTGAGATTGAAAACCAAACTCTAAATCAATATATTCCATTTTTAGGGAAAACCAACTTTTTAGAAAACATTTTCATTCCCAAGAATCCATTTTGAATCATCTATAAAATTAAATAAATTAATAACCCAAAGTAAATTATTTTGAATAAAAAAATTTCATCAAAATTTACTCACTATATCGAAACATATAACTCAACGTAAGAAAACAGATGATTCTTTCTATATTGGTGATCGAAAACCTAGAGAACATCCTTCAAAAGGAAAGGAACACTATGAAAATGAAAAATAATGATATCAACGACTATGAAGTCACAAATATATAGCCAAAATGTAACAACCCATATCGTTATGTCACATTTAATCATGATTTATTAAATTAAATTACATTTAATACAACTCAAAAGATCAATAGGTCTAGTGTCTTTGGGAAATCAGGTACATTATATAAAAAAACATAAAACATGAAAACAACATATTTATTGAATAGTTATTTAACATGATAGAACCATTTGTTTTTACTTTACAAAAAATTAGATAATATGAGGACACTAATAAAAAAATGGGATATCTATAATGCCTAGTAATGTAAAAAACAAGGAAAATGAATAATGTAATATATTTTAGTCAATGGGAATATCAATGGAGAATTAATGTAATATGAATAATAAGGAAAGATATAGAATGATAATCATAACATTGGAAATGTAAAAAAATCTAAAAACATTATATCATAAACATAAGTCAATGACAACTTCCAGTATATCCTAATATAAAATGTATCATAATGAAATAAGGTTCACTCCACGAGCTAACATGACGTACCATGATAATAAACACCATCTAATGCATTAGAGAATTATATAATTTAGGGCACACCAATCATATACAATTCATTCTCTTGGTTTTGTGTTCTACATAGGTCACTGAAAATGGAATAATTTGTCTACAAATTTATTCCACAATAAAGGATTTTTGAATAAATATATATCAGTATAAAATTATATATTTATATGTTCATTATGGTGAAAAATTTATAGTAATTGGAAAGGGGTATTCACTATACATTATTTTGGCATGGACCCCATTGGTGAAATTCAAATGGCATAATGGGGGAATATAATAATCATGGTAAGTATTAATGATAGTTAAATGTGTCTATCATCATTTACACATCATAAGGGAAGTATAGGTAAGGTGAAAAAGACAAATTATCATTAGGAATTGAATTTAATGAGGCATTCAAAAATGAAGATTATAGAATAAAGGATGGAAAGAGATGATATTTTCTACAATTTCGGAAGTAAGATGATGTCACATAGAAAATTCATAAAATGGAATGATACATGAAAAATACATCTTTAATAATTTTTAAATAATTTCAAAAATAATGGGGATATGTAATATCATATTCTATCATAAGGAAATGAAGAACAATTCCCATGGTAAAGAAGATGCTTTAAGAAAGAGGAGAAAGGAAAAGGTCCCATACTTGAATATGCAACACCAAAGGTATGAGAGGGGTTTCATAAAAGTTTGAGTGAACCTTGGGAGGACACCATGAAGTGTATTGACAGTATTGGATGTGCTCTAAGGAGATTCAATGAAGGAAAATGGGGTCTTGTGTGAGTTTATATAGGGAAGAGGGGAATTTATTTATTGTTATGGTTTTTCACATTACATAATAAAATATCAAATAAAAAATACCAACCCATGATTTTTGGCCCATGGTTTCACCAAAATTGGATTGTATTATATTCATTTATAGGGAAAATGGATTAAATTATTAAAATATTTACATTTGTGATGTGGATGTGTGTCACACATAGAAATTAATGTATTTAATATCATAAAATATATTATAACTCTTGGAGGATTCATACTAGATTTATAAAATAAATCAAATAAATATATAGTCATATTATATTAAAGGTAAAACATAAATTTCGTCATGTTTCCAATTTTAATTATTTTTATATCAATTTTGGGTCATTTTTATGTCATAAAACACAATGTATATTTATACAGTATTTAATTTTCACTTGAAAATCTGATTGTCTTGGAGAAATATAGAAAATACACCGTAGTTTAATTTAAAACACCTAATTAAAAAAATATTCAATTTATCTAAGAGATATCATTAATATTTTAATGTTTCCTTTTAAAATAAAAACCTACAATAATAGAAAAAGATGAGTTTTAAACATCTAAATATTATTGAACACTTGACATGATTAATATTTGAATTCATAAAAATAATATGATCTTTTATATTAGATTAATATTTTTTAATAATTTTATTTTATTAATATAATATATTTTTTTAAAAAATTCCTTAATTTATCGATTCATTAATTGAATTATAATATTATCCCAAAATAAAATTTATTCATTAAAAATAATTTTCTATTTAATAATAATAGAATTAAAATATATTCTGTATTATATTCAAAATAATGTACATATTTTTATTGTTAGGGTCTTGATACATATCTATTTAATACAAAAGCATACACCCTAATAGGTTGGTGCGTGATGGTGGGGATTTCATGGTGACATTAAGTGAACATGGTTCAGGGTTTGATCTTGAAGAGCTTGATCCAATCCAATAAATGGTTTTTCGCATGCATAATTGGTTGGATGTCATATTGTGATTATTTGAGCGAATATAGTATAAATTTTATCTCCCTCTGATGTTTGGATAAATGGGATTCATATGGTATGATCTTATTGGTTGATGGCATTATTTCCTTTTTCGATGTCAAATGGATTTATTACGTAACATATATTTATAATAGTCATGATATAATTCTTCAATGATAATATAATCAATGGTAATGACTCTTAATAATCACCTAAATCCAATTGAATATTATAAAACAAAAGTATTTCCTGTGTTTTCTATTACCATAAGACATTTAATTAAATAAAACGAAGAAATTATATTCGTAATAGTTCGGGTCGTCACAAAAACTTTACCAACAACCAAACCAACAAAGAACCCGAAAGATTACATACTAGAAGAAAATCAATCCAACCACATTTCTGATCATCCATTGAATTAAGTGAATCATATGGGCTGGAGTCACCTAAAATTGTGTATGATGAGTGCCCTTGTTAAGAATAGCATGATGAAAAATAATTGAATCCTCGACACTCATACTTTACTATAAGAAACCAACCATAAAAAGTTACACAATTTTTTATTTCATTACACATCATATAATCCTTAAAAAAATATAGAAAAATATATAACTTTTTATTAACCCCTCCATATTATTCATTATAAGATGTGAAACATTTACATGGAGTAAGGGATTATCAAATTTTGTATTCAATTATTGGGTTTTACATAACATCTATTGAATGTTGTCTACTCCTATTACGCGCAATCTAATTTCGCAGTTAATAGAAAAAACTATAGGTTATATGTTGAAAAAAATTCTAACAAATCATTAACATCACTATTATAGGTATCCACCAAATTCATTTCAGCATTACTCATCAAAGATAATGGAAAACCAAAAAAAGGTTTAAACATACCTCATCTAAATTGTATTGTTTTGTTACTATACTACCCTTTTTATAATTATTTTATGAACATATATTAAAAATATATTAACCAACTATAGATTTTTGTTAATAGGGTTTAGAACATTCAACTATTTTTTGTATACCAACATCACAAATATGGAATCAATTCTAACTAAGTAGTTTGATTATCATAATATGTAAGTAATTTTAGATATAATAATCATTTTTTTCCAATGATTAGTAATGTCACATTTTAAATTTTGTAATCACGTGAATATTATTTGTGATAAGTAAAATCATGATGAACTTATTTTGGAAATGTTGAACATTCAAAATGTGATATATTAATAAATATTTTATACATCCACATAAACTTTAAAAATAAATTTAAAAAATAGTAAATATCTAATGATTACATGAATTTAGAGTAATATAAAATCCCATACTTCTTATGACATATTCGTTATAACATTGATCACAATGGTTGTAAAATAGACCTAGATGGTAACATATTATAATTTGTTCAAAAAAATGGAATTTCATTATATGATGATAAAATGGAATATTCATATGATTAAACATGTCATAATTAAAATATATCCTCATTAAATCAGTTATTATAACCATACAAGATAGGTTATTTTCTAAAATGATTTTTTTGTTCATTGAGGGGTTACTCTTCACGTACACATGATTAATGTTCTCATTTCTCAATGATCAAAGAAATATAGTATATGATATATTATATTTTAAGATATACAAATATTTAATATAAATAATGATTATGTTTAAAATCCATATTTTTAGCATCCATCAGTAGAGGTGATAAAAAAAATGTACATCGCTTTGTGGAAGTGCTATTCCACACAAACACACAATAGATGTTTATTTTTTGTGGGATAAGAAATATTGAGTAATTTTTTTCTATATAAATATCTCAACCATAGTATAATTGGGGATATGGATAAAAAATTTCTTTTTCACAAGATATAAATAATCACATCTAAATGGACTGATTATTTTAGTAGTCAAGGTAAACTATATATAGACTTAAAAACCATATTTCCATTGAAATCCTTAAATATACAAAGTTTTTTCATTTATAATAGCATATAACCTCTTAGGATTTCCCTACATGTCAACCACAAAACACTTCCTGATATCCTAGGGAAATAATAAATAATAATGCGGTGAGATCATATGGCCAGTAAGGGTACGTGTCTTAAAGAATCTATCAAGAATAAATATATATAATCAATTAATTATGTTTAATAACTGAAACATGTGACATATATAAAATAACTAGAACATGATATGGAAGGAATAAATAACTAGAACATGATATGGTAGGAATAAATAATGACCATATAAATCCATATAAATTATCACATGTGCTTGAAACTTCTCTATGGATATTCTAACAAATTTATTTCATGACCCGTCCTTGGGGTCCGTGCTGTGACTACCCCAAACCCTCCTTCCTTAGGCCAGGGTCTGGCGACTAGCACCAAAGGCATAAATCCCTAAGCCGGGAAGGCATTTCCTTTATAAAATGTAAACAAAGACAATAGATTACATAATTGGAAGAAAAACCCTATGTACAACTATATACAAAATATTTTCTGAAAGAAAAAAGGGGCCGGAAATACAAGCCCAACTTTAAATTACAAGGAAAGGACAGACATGTATAACTAAAAAGACAAATAGCTAGAAGGTTTCTAGAAGCTCTTGGATCGTCCACCATGGATCCTACCTAATATGTATGTACAGATAGCCTCCTCAGTGCTCCACATTTGTCTATCTCCTCCGGGTACCGACTCTTCGTGAGATCCACCTTTGGGTACCATCCAGTTCTCATACACTCCGCCTCGGTCAATGTTGTCTATCACCTACATCCAACACAACGAGGTGCGAGCATTGCCCAAGAAGGGGTGAGTATAAAGATACTAAGTAAAGACCCCAAGACCCTCACAGTCTCACAAAATCCTACAAGGACAGACTACAAGTACAAAACAACGGATAACCATTACATAGGTATATGTCCATACATATACCTAAGTTATCTAGTAACCCATCTTAATCACAAGGAAATCTAAAAAGTCATGACTCAGCTCAAACCATGATTTTTACTATCTAAAGCATGGATGCTGGAGAACTACTCCACTTTCGAGTAAAGTGGGCCTGTCGCGACACCTAGTTGATTCTCACTAACCCTGGACTGCTGAGATACTTCTCCGGTCAAGTATTGCTGGTCTGATTCCAACAACCAGGCGCTACTCTGTTGTGGGTCTTCCACAAAATAATATGCCCTCCCCCTAATAGCCTGCAGAGGTACTCCTCTGGTCGAGTACTGCGTGTCTGCCGCCAACTACCATGCGCAACTCTGCCATGGGTCTCCTGCCATGTACCAGGTGCTCCACACTAGGCTAGTCGAATCACTCTGAGTCGAATCAGTCAGGTAGTCATCAGGTCTATTAGCTACTAGGTCTCCTCACTCTGTCTGCTCGTCTCTGGGAGGATCCACTCCACGAGCTAGTGTTCGAAACTCCAAGTGATACGAAGACTCACATGAAAGTATCTCAAAGGACCTCCATTTCATAGGGGTCTCAACACAGCGTATAGCGCGAAAATAGGACGCCTTGTTTGTGAGTTATTGGCAATTGCATTCCAGGGGCCCGGTTGGATTTTAGGGTCCCACCTACCCGAATGTACCCTAAATATGTCCAAACATGATGTGGGGTATTCCAAAAGAATTTTCTCTCTCTATACTTCTTGTCACTGCAGACGGTTTGTCGATAGGACTCCCGTAGCCTGAGTTATGGTCGAATAGTTGTATTCGGGTCTGACGGGTCTAGGTCCGGTCTGACCCCATCGGACCACCCTGACCTGACCCGGGACTGGACCAGGTTCTGAACCAGTCCATGAGTTCGTCCCAGTCTGAAGGGGTGGCCCGACCTGAAGGGGTGGCCCGTCTCAAAGGTGGGGCCCGGCCCGAAGGTGCAACCCGGCATGAAGGCATCACCCGACCCGAAGGTGCAGCCTGGCACAAAGGTGCGTCCCGGGTGGCTGGATGTGTGCCTCAGCTGGTTGGCCATGTGTTGGATGGTTGTGGGGCTCGGCTGGCTTGCCGTGTGCCGGCGGGCCGTGTGTCCCGGTCGGCGGTCTCATGAGGGTCGACCGTGCGGCTCGGCTGGCCACGCTATGGGGGGACATGTGGTCCATAATAGAACTGACACCAAGCACCGATTCAGGTAACCGCATGACCTTTCAGGTCCCACCTGTAGCGCGCACCAGCGACTGGCTCAACCGGCCGCCATTCCCTATCCGCCGTAGCATAAGGCCGCAGCCCGTCTCTAGCACAATGCGACGGTGGCTTGCCCAGCTTCTCTGTCGCGTATCACAGTGGTTGTGACTCATCTCCACCACACGGCGCGACGACACTGTGCCACCTTCGCTGCGGCGAAGCCAGGCCATGGCACCCTGCTTTACCATGCGGCGCGACAACGCGACACAACCATCACGGTGATCAGGCTTGGCCGCGGCCCAGATTTCATCCCTGCGGTACAATGGTTCTGCACCTTTCTGGTGACCCGATGGTCTTGTGCCGATGGTTTCATCAGGGCCGGCCTGACGCCGACCGCCGTTCTCTCCTTCTGTCCTCAACAACAAACAAGATCAAATGGGGGAGGGTCGGTCCGTGTTCAAGCTGTCCAAACCCTCCTTGTTATGTTGTTAACAATCTGTATAACGTATTCCAAGATATTATATGACGTAGAATGAAAAAAACAACTCAAACCCTTACCTCTCTTGTCATTGATCGTTGATGATGTCGCGGGATGGAAGCATCGATTCGTTGACATCGGGAAGTGTCCGAGTTAGGAGACTGAGGAATAAGCGTCGTCAGCGTTCTTCATGGTCGGATCCTTCCTTTTATCCGGTTGAAGAAGGAAGAATATGTTTGACGATGTTTTTCGCGTTCTTCACGTTCTTCTTTGGTAGAATGGTTCTCCATTGAGAGATTTCTCTAATGGTTCTTCAAGAACTACCAAGTTTCCAACCAAAAATAATAGTGGAAAAGATTTCTATTTGTTGGAACAACAATCACAAAGAGTTGTGTTTAATTAAATGAGAAAAATCATTTAATTAATTGGTGTGGAATACATTCAAAATTCGAATAGGGGAGGGGAGGAGTTAGAAATACCTGAAGAGAGGGATAGCAGAATTATGGGGTAAGTTCAAGAGTTACACGGGGTTATAGTCCGTGTGGTCCCCATGTTAATTATCCTTTCAATGGAGGTTATGTGCAGGTGGGCCCCACTTTCAGAACCTCTCATGGGAGGTAATGGTGTAGTGTCCCCCACCTCTAACCTCCACTTGGAGTTTTTAACCGCCAAAATAAAAATAAGCCACACTTATTTTTATTTAACTTAATTCTTTAAAACTCTAAAAACTAACATCCATTCTCACTTGAATGCAATTGTTGCGAAGGTCTCACTATGAAATAATCGACGTTGCGAGGTAAACATTGCCCTCATATTTCAATTCTGAGCATCGATTCAAATTTTATAAAATCCTACACGTACATTTACTGAATATACCCAAAACAAAACATTGAAAATTGATTCTGGACAAACCGGGCCTCGGAATCAAGTGTCGTCACAAACTATAGACTCGTAAAATTCCAATTTATTTAAGAAAAAAAAAATTTCCATGGTATTTTTGGGTCTTTACATTCTCCCAACCATAGGGCTTTACGTCCCCATAAGCTACAACTCGAACCAAGGGAAAAAATGAGGGTACTAAGCATGCATCTGAGCCTCCCGCTCCCATGTGCTCTCCTGGAGGTTCCTATGCTTCCATCGAATGCATTACAGAGTTATCCACCATCCACATAGGACTGGATCCTATCAATCCTCGATATCCACTGGGACCTCCGAAAAATTCACCACTTCATCAATGTCCATCTCCCCATGGTCGATGATGTGAGAAGGGTCATGCACATATCTCATCAGCGGAGATACGTGGAAGACGTCGTGCAGCCGGTGCAACTGAGGTCGAAGAGCTAGGCGGTAATCCACCTAACCTACTCTGATGAGGAACTATAATGCTATGATGAATAGCGTATATAAATCTCCACCTCTTCCAAATCTCCATAGACCTTGTCGAGGTGAGGCCCGTAAGAAGACATGGTCGCCATCCTCGAACACCAAAGGACTCAATCTCCTGTCAGCATACGACTTTTGTGTGCTCTGTGCAGTCTTCATCTTCTCCTAGATGATCCTCACCTTTTCTGTGGTAGCATGTACCATCTCTGGTCCCACTAGTTTGGACTCCCCTGGTTATGTCTAACACAATGGCGATCTACAAGGCTGACCATATAAGGCCTCGAAAGGTGCCATACCTATGGTGGAGTGATAGCTATTGTTGTAGGAAAACTCCACCAAAGGAAAGTGATCCTCCCAACTATGATTGAAGTCAAGGACACATGCACGGATCATTTCTTTGAGGGTATTAATGGTCCTCTCGGTCTGACCATCTGTCTAAGGATGGAAGGCGGTGCTCAAACGTAGTTGCATACCGAAAGCCTCTTACAACCCCTTCCATAGCCAGGATGTAAACCATGTGTCTTGGTCAGAGAAAATCGACGAAGGTACTCCATGTAGACGCACTATCTCCTACACATAGAGGCGTCTCAAGCTCTCAACTAATCCCTCCTCCATGATTGGTAGGAAGTGGGATGACTTTTTGAGTCGGTCAATGATCACCCATAACGAATCGTGACTTCTGGATGTACGTGGAAGACATGTCACGAAGACCATGGATATCCCATACCACTTCCACTTCGGGTCCTCTAAGGGATGAACCAATCCTATTGGTACCTGGTGCTCTGCCTTCACTTGCAGACAAGTGAGGCATCGTGAGACAAAATCTGCTACTGCCTTCTACATAACTGACCACCAATGCTGTCATTGAAGGTCCTGATACATCTTCACCACACCTAGAAGTACCGTTAGAGGGGAAGTGCAGAACACATCCATCACCTCCTCCTGAAGTGAAACTGGTACCATGGTACATCGTCTGAAGTGGATGACGTGCTATCCTCCTTCAGAAATTCCATCATGTGCTTGCCCTGTGGATATCTGAGCACGCCAGGTATCACAGTTAGCTTTCTCATGTTGCGCCTCCATGACTCGCTGAAGATGTGGAGGAGTGACTATGAGAGACTGTATAAAGGCTTCCCTATATCTATCCACAAAGGATATCTATAGATAAGCTAGCTACTCTGACGCCTCTCCTAGCAGGTGAATACCAGTCCTCCTACAGAGCGCATCTAGAAAAACGTTTCACCTTCTCAAGAGTATATACTATCTCAAAGTCATAGTCCCGGAGAAACTCAAGCCAACGCCGTTGTCTCAGGTTCAGGTCTTTCTCAGAAAAGTTATACTTGAGACTCTTGTGATCATAGTACACGGTAAAACATTCTCCCACCAGATAGTTTCGCCACATCTTCAAGGCGAATTCCACTGCTGCTAACTCTAGGTCATGGGTAGAGTAGTTCTTCTCATACTGTCTCAATAGCCGAGAACCATACGTGATCAAAGCTCACTCCTGCATCAAGACACACTCGAGTTCGGTCCCTGATGTGTTACAGTAGACTACGTACCCTATGCCTTTCTATGGAAGCCTCAAAATGGGGGCATTAGTCATCCTCAAACTCAGCTCCTGAAAGCTCTACTATCATCTCTCTGACCACATGAAGGGTTTCCCCTTCTTTGTCAAGGCTGATAGTGGAGATGCAACTCTAGAGAAGTCTACAATGAATCTCCGATAGTATCCAGCAAATCCCAGGAAACTCTGTACGTCCATCACACTCTTGGGTGGCTCCCAAGCAAGCACTGCCTCAATCTTCGTTGGATCCACTACAACTCCATCCTCCTAGATGATGTGTCCTAATAAGTGAACCTATCGAATCCAAAACTGTCCCATTGAGAGCTTACCATAATTTTGGTGGTCTTGGAATGTGTCTAATAGTACCTGCATATGGTATGATAGCTCCTCCTCCGTATTTGAGTAAATCATAATGTCGTCGATGAAGACTACGACAAAGCGATCGAGGTACGGTTGAAAGATCCTATTCATGAGACTCATTAACACTGATGGAGCATTGGTTAAACCGAACGGCATACCCAAGAACTCTTAGTGGTTGTCCCTACACATGAAGGTCGTCTTCTGCACATCCTTATCTCGAACTTTGATATGGTGATAGCCTGATCTGCGGTCTACCTTCGAAAACCGTCATGCTCTCATGAGCTGATCAAAGAGGTCGTCAATCCTTGAAAGTGGCTACTTGTTCTTCACAGTCACCTAGTTCAGATGACGGTAGTCAACATAAGGCCTTGAGCTGCCCTCCACCTTCTTGGTGAATAGAATCGGAGCATCCCAGGAAGAAACACAAGACCATTTGAATCCCTTCCCTGACAATTCATCTAGTTGAACCCTCAGCTCGCGAAGCTCAGCGGGAGCCAACTGAATGGTGAGTGATCAGCTGCACCCTCTTCTGAGTAATTCCGTCCTGCACTGCAAAGGTCCCCTTCTAGCAGGTGAAGGGGAACATGGTCCAATCCGTGTGGAAACCCCACACTTTTCACCTAATACACTCGATCTTAGCAAGGACTGTAGATAACTAGTTCATACCGAAGATTACATCGTAAGGCCTCGACACCACTATGAGGAGATCCCAGCCAAAGCTATTTCCTCCAATAGTAATATTACACTGCCGACACCAGTGCATGATCATCGAGTCCTCTCTTGCAGGAATCTCTAGCCATAATGTTCGATCTAATGGCTCGGTCAGAATCTCTAAGCTCCGAATGTGCGTAGTGTCTATGAAAGTGTGACTTCCACCTGTGTCTATAAGAACTACAACTAAGGTGGAGTAGACAAATATTGTACATAAAATCATCTCTGAATCACCGTGGTCGTATGATTCAGGTGACTGAAGCAAAGTTCTCCCCTATCCGCCAGCTCCCTATGGTCAGGGTGGTATTCTTGCTGGTGGTGGTGGTAGGACCCCGTATCGTCGTCCACTGCCAGTTGTACGTCCAGATCCTCTGCCGTGTCTGCCTATGCCCTGTGGAGCACCTCGATCAAACCTATGTCTCTCCATGGGAGGTCACTCAACTGTCAGTTGATCATCAGTGTGGTGGTTCAGGAAGTCGTGATCCATGTGACCAAGCCCAGTGCAGGAGTCACATTGTCCGCTCCTAGCATGTCTGGCTATGTCTCCACTCTGGGTTCCCCGCACAAGCGATCCTGAGTGTTGTAGTAGAACACCTATGGGTATGGTCCTCTTGGACCGCTGTGCCATTTGTCTTCTCCCAGCTACAGAAGAATCCACTACAAGTCTACAAGTGGTGGGTCTCGATTCAGGAGATTGGTCAACAACGAAACACTCCACTAGGAGGGCTTGCTCCAACACCCCTGTCTGTGTTGAGATGTTGTGGTATATAACTGAAGCTCTGATCTCACACCTGAGTCCCACCTCAAAGCTCCGAGACCTGAAGAACGGGTCTCATACCATATCAGGGGAGTAGCACGAGAGGTCGGAGAACCTCTCTGAGTACTGAGCTACACTCATGTTGCCCTGTTAAAGATGAAGTAGCTCCCGTATCTGCACCGCTCAAAGGGTGGCTGGTAGAAACTCTTCCCGGAACATGCCCTCAAAGTCTTCCCATAAGAGTGTTGCCTCGTCATGAATCAGGCGCATTAAGCTCCACCATCTACCAACTGTTGCCTGAAGGAGGATGTCAGCAAGGATCACCATGAAGTCGGCTTCTGTCCCTACCGGTTTAATGACTCTCGCTACAACCTCTATCCAATCCTCATCCACTTGCGGGTCCGTCTATCCCCTGAACCTGGGTGGCCTATGGTGCTGGAACTCGTGTAGCGCACTCAAGCTACGTGCACTATCTGCTGGTAGGGCTGGTGGCATCAGTGTCCCAATGGTAAGTAGTATCGATGATTCCTCTACTGGTGCCTCTACTGGAAGAGGGACCTGCACTGAGGCATCATCGCTCAGTGGTCTATCAGAACGTACAACTCTCGGGGCTCTAGTTGGTCATCCGGGGGGAGTGATCCTGAAAAAAACCGATCTGACACGGTCAAAAGACTATACCTAGTGAGATGAACTAGTTGAACTGACTTAAATAAAATCTTTTGAAACACACACACAATCAGTGGTTTTGTGCACTATGTCGGAAATCAGTAGTCAAGGTCCCGGTGTATGAATATGTTGGTCGCTGCACCAACACTGGACTCCCTAAACATAAAACCACACTTGGTACCCTTAACACTATTGCATCATCATTATGAATAATATCAGAGTCCTATGTTCTGTGGTAGAACCTCTCCCTTTGATACCAATTTGTCACGACCGGTCCTCGGGGCCCGTGTTGTGAATACCCCAAACATGCCTTCCTTAGGCCAGGGCTGGAGACTAGCACCAATGGCATAAATCCCTAACCTGGAAAGGCATTTCCATTATAAAATGTAAACACACAAATTAGATTACACAACTGGAAGTAAAAAACTCTGTAAAACTATATACAAAAGATGCGATGGAATGAAAAAGGTGTCGAAAATACAGGCCCAATAGTAAAGTACAATGAAAGGACAAAGAGGTACAACTAAAAAGACAAATAGCGTGAAGGTGTCTAGAAGCTTCTAGATCATCCACCATGTATCCTACCTGAAGGGTAGGTATAGATTGCCTCCTCAGTGCTCCACGTACATCCGTCTCCTTCGGGTATCAACTCGTTGTGAGGTCCACCTCCGGGTACCGTCTATTCCTCATACACTCCGCCTCGGTCAACGCTTTCCATCCTCGTCATCCTACTCAATGAGGTGCGGGCATAGATAGTGTAGGGGTGAGTATAAATATACATAGTAGAAACCCCGAGACCCTCAAGGTCTCAAAAAATCTAACACGGACAGACTACAAGTATGAAACAAAAGATAACCATTACATAGGTGTATTCCCATACATATACCTATGTTATCTAGTAACCAATCTCTATCATTAAGAAAACACAAAAGTCATGACTCAGCTCAAACCAACATTTTCACTATCAAAACCATGGATGCTGAAGAACTCCTCCTCTATCGAGTACAGTGGGCATGTCGCAACATTGATGTGCATCTCACTAACTTTGGATTGGTGATGTACTCTTCCTATTGAGTATCGTGGGTCTGCTTCCAACTACATGAAGCTACTCTGCTGTGGGTCTCCCACCAAATACCAGGCGCTCACCCTAATAGCCTGCAGAGGTACTCCTCTTGTCATGTATTGTGGGTCTGTCGCCAATTACTAGGTGCTACTCTACATTGGTTCTTCCACCATGTACAAGGCGCTCACCACTGAGCAAGTCGAATCACTCCGAGTCGAATCGGTCAAGTAGTTATCAGGTCTTCCAGCTACTATCTCTCCACACTCTGTCTGCTTGTATCCGGGAGGATCCACTCCATGAACTACTAGTCGGTAATCCAAGTTTCACTAAGTCTCACGTGGATTTATCTCAAAATACTGCCATGTCATAGGGGTCTCAATGAAACTGACTATGCGTCAATCGGATGCCCGGTCTGTGAATTATTGGTATTTCCGTTCTAGGGGCCCAGTTGGATTTAAGGTTGAAACCAACCTGACCGTACCCCAACTGTGTCCAAACCTTAAGTGGGGCCTGCCAAATGAACTATATCTTTCAAATATTTTCATCTCCGCATATGGTTTGTCGATACGACACCCGTAGCCTGAGTTATGGGTGAATAGGTATATTCGGGTCTGATGGGTCAGAGTCCGATCTGACCCAGTCGGACTGACCCGACCTGGCCCGGGTCTGGACCAAGGTCTAACCCCATCCGTGAGTCCAACCCAGTCCGAAGGGGAGCCCCGGCTCAATGGGACATCCCAGCTCAAAGGCAAGGCTTGGCCCGACCAGCGAGCCGCGCGGCCAGGCCTGCTGGCCGCATGTTGGCTGGCTGTGAGGCCCAAACGGCATGCCGCGTGCAGCTGGCCGTGTCGCCCAACCGGTTGGCCACGTGCGGGCTGGCCAAGTGGCCCGAATGGCTAGCCCCGGGCAGGCTGGCCGTGTGGTCCGGCTGGGTGGCTGCGTGGCCCGGCTGGCCACTCCATGGGGTGGGGGGGGGGGCGTGCCCCCCTGTTGTCTGTAACGAAACTAGTGCCTAGCGTCGATTGAGGTATCCATAGGACCCTTTGGATCCCACCTGTAACGTGCACCAGTGGTCGCCTCATCCAGCCACCCTTCCCTATCCACCACGGCCTATGGCCGCAGTCCTTCTCCAGTGCGGTGCGACGGTTACACACTTGGATTCTCTGCCACGACCCGACCTAGTTGCGTCTCATCTACACCATGTGGCGCGCCCGCGCCATGCCACCTCCACCGTAGCTCGACCGGGATGCATCCCCCTGCTTTACCGTGTCGTGCCACTTTGCCACACCACCTTCTCTACGGTGCGTCTTGGCTACGTTCTGACATTCACTTGCATGGCACGATGTTGTCGCTCCTTTCCGGTGACCCAGAGGTCTTACGCCACTAGTTTCTTCGTGGTCAGCCAGACGCCAGCCGTTGTTCTTCGCTTCCGTCGTCAACAACAAACAAGATCAAGGGGGTGGGGGTCAGGCCGTGTTTGTGTGGTCTGAACCCTAATTGTTATGTTGTTAAAGATCATCATAACGTATTCCAAAATATTTTATGACGTAGAACAGAATCAAAACAACTGAATCCCCTAACTTTCTTGTCTTTGATCATTGAAGAAGTCACGGGATAGCGGTGTCGATTCGTCGACGTCGGGAAGTGTCCAGGTTAGGAGGCCAAGGAAGAAGAACCATCAGTGTTCTTCGTCGTCGGCTCCTTCCTTTGATCCGGTTGAAGAAGGAAGAAGATTTTCGATGAGATTCTTCGCATTCTTTACATTCTTCGTTGGATGAATGGTTATCCGTTGAGAGATTTCTCTAAGGGTTCTCCATGCTCTTCCTAATTTCCAACCATAAATAATAGAGGAAAAGTCATTTATTTGTGGGCACAATAATCACAAAGATTTGTGTTTACTTAAATGAGACAACTCATTTAATTAATTGTGGTGGAATGGATTCAAAATTCGAATAGGGAAGGAGAAGAGTTATAAATAAATGAAGTGAGGATTGGCACAATTATGGGGGAAGTCTAAGAGTTAAATGGGGTTAAAGATCGTGTGGTCCCCACATTAATTGTCTTCTCAAGGGAGGTTATGTGTGGGTGGGCCCCACCTCCATAACCGTTCATAGGAGGTTATTGTGTGGTGGCCCCCACCTCTAACCTCGACATAGAGTTTTTAACCGCCAAAATAAAAATAATCCTCACTTATTTTTATTTAACTTTATTCATAAAAACTCCAAAAACTATCTTCCATTCTCACTATAATGCAACTGTGGTGAAGGTCTCACTAAGAAATCACCGAAGCTGCGAGCTCAACAGTGCCCTCAGATTTAAATTCCGAGCACCGGTTCAAAAGTTATAAAATCATGTATTTACATTTACTGAACGTACCTAAACAAAACTTCAGAAATTGATTCTGGACACACTGGGCCTCGGAATAAAGCACCGTCAGAAACTACGGTCTCGTATAATTCACAAGCATTTATGAAAAAAATTACATGGAATTTCCAGGTCTTTACAATTGAATAATAACATGGACATATGTAAATAATCGAATGAAACGGTAATACATTATGTTGGACATATGGAACATACAGGTAGTACCATTCATGAGGAAGTTTAAATTTATAGAAAAAACCCATATAATTTAGAAAACTAATTTATCTCAACTGATCAACAAATGAATATAATGTATATGTCATTCTAGACCCAACCCATCACATAATATGTCTAATAAATTACTTGTATGAATGGGGTGGAAAATAGTCAACAAATATATTTTTATTGAGAAACCAACTTATGAAATGTTAATACATACAAAAATCAATAAAAATACTCATAAACTATCCAAAAAAAAATGATGAATGGTAACAAATTTGATAATCCCAATGAAAATGATCATAAAAATCCAATGAAATATTAATGATGATATATATAAAATAAATTCCCATTTTATTACATGTATAATAACGGGATGACGCCATTAATGAATATAAATACCAAATAAATGGCATTATAATATCTTTAAGACAATAAACCTTTCGATTTGAATATTTTTTTAAATAATAATTTATAAAAATATTTTGAAAATATTTTCACTGGATAATAAGATTTAAAAATTGATAAAATTATATTTCAAACATTTATATTTCATTACACTATAAATTAATATTCATGTATTTATTAATAATGAAATGATTCCTTTCACATTTGCAATAGATGAAAGACGATCATTATTTAGTAAAAGGCACGATGATTACATTCATGATAATATTTATAAATTCATAAATGGGTAATTTTTTAGAATAAATCATCAATATAATTTCAAAAATATTTGTGAGAGCTTTATTATAAAATTTTTTTTTGATGAAAATTGATTTTCAACCAATGTGAAAAATTACATGGATTTTCATAAAAACATGTACCCAATATAAGAAATTAAGAAGTTAGATGTGCTGTTATATTAATTTAAATAATTTTAGGTTAAAAATAACACATATATTCATTACATTATCCATAAGAACATCCATTTAATGTGTAAGATAAAAACAATTCACATCACTTCATGAGGCAGTAGTCCATCGATCACATGAGATACATTTTTGTGACCCCTATGGAATGGAATGTAAGAAGGTATATGTGGTATAATAATTCCATTAGAATAATAAGTTAATAAATATAATATTAATATGTGAAATATGACATTTTATATAGCCTATAATTTTGGTGTGTAAAATGATCTACATTAGTTCGCAATGTCGTTGTCTGTCATACACATGATTGATGGTATAATTTTCTATTTGATGGAAGTGGAGATAAATATAGGTTTTGAAATTTAAAAAATATAACATATATTTATATGAGATATTTTTTTTGATATCATAATGATTTAATAATATCTCAAGGAGGAGTAAGAATAAATAAAATGAAAAAACCTTTTAAATAATATTACATCTTCATCGGGGAACATCACTATGTTTTCACCAAAATACTTCAAATTATGAATTTATGATCACAATTAAGACAATAATATATTTTTTAGATTATTAATAAATGTGTTTTTGTACAGTAAATGGATGATCCAAATGGTTTTAGATGTGTGAATATGATATGACATGGGGTGGCCTTTGATAATTGGGGTGAGGACCCATATGAAATTATTGAGAAAAATTAATTTTTTATTTTTTTATATGAAAAGTGTCCAAATTGCCTCATTATATAAAAATATATATTATATTACTATTTGATTCTAGGAAATATGTTTTTGATAAGTTTTAGGTCAATTTTAACCACTATAATCTTATATTAGGCCCATAGTAACCCCGTATTTACCTTAATCAAGATAATTAATTTTTTACTATTTTAACAATTCATTATCATCAAAAATAAATTTGAAAAAATTATAATATAATGATTATAATTAATCAAAATATTTAATCCAATTTTTTAAATTTAGTGCAATGAATTCGTGGAATTGAATTAAAACTATACCCATAGTTGTTATGAAATATTCGTTTTCTAATGAAAAAATTATCATATGTAGAGAAGGTTTTATAAACCAAATTAAATATGAAATTTATTCTAAAAACATATATTTAATTTAATATAAGAATTTTGAAATAATTTTTTTTTAAATCCAATTTAAAATATAGTTTATCTTTGTAATTAAATTAAAAAATAATGTAGTTTTCAATAAAAATTCTGATTTTTTCACTATTTGTCAAATAATTAATCTTTTTAAATAATTATCAAAAAATCAAATAATGATAATTTAGAAATTTTGATTTCAAAAATGAATTTTATTTAGTCATGTAAATTTAAAAAAAGTGGTAATTTTTTTTATTATGTGTGATAATGGTGAGTAAACAACCTTTTTGGAAAATATTATTTTCTAGAATAAATTTCATTTTATTTAAACTTATTCTAATTTTATATATAATCAATAAACAACCATTTAATTTATTTTCTACATTTATAAACCATATAATTTTCATTTTTATTTTATTATTAATTATACTCACCTTCTTAACAGCTACGTTATAATATTAATATTTAAATAATAATATTTTAATAGATTTTCACAATTCATTTTGAAAAAATGTTTAGTGAATTGAAAGATATAAATGATATTGAATTTATTTATAATATATATATCAAAATATCTTAGGGTGTTAAATACTATTATAATCTTCTTGTTTCAGGTCATATAAACTATATAACATGATGTTTCTCTTTTAAAATAATCGGTTGTTACATTCTATACCCATTAAATAGAATATATCCTTACAATTAAATCTTGATAACTCAAAATTAAGCATTTTGAATATTAAAATACCTTTTTTCATGCCATGGTCAATAAAACATCATATTGATAAGTAATAAAGGAAAATATGTTATCAATATAAAATAATAAATAATCATTCAAAATAGTAAAACATTGGTGAGAATTTATAATATAGATATAGAAAAAATACAATAAAAAATTATCATGAGTGATAGAGATCATTGGTAACAATAATGTGAATTATCATTTCAATGATAATAACCTAAAACCCATATAGATTTTATGTCAAAAAAGTCCATTTTATTCATCATATATAATGTTAATATGATTGGAAATATTGAGGAATTCATTTATTGTCTAAGAACATAAAGAAATATATTTAATTGATATCATTATATTTCATTTGAACTCTTTATTATTTGGTTAAGATTCAATCAATTTCTACATCGTCTCGTACTACAAGAAATTAATTTCCAACAATAAATTTCTCCTTACTATGTTAGAAAAATTATCTTTTAACATATCATTAGATTAATAATTTCATGACACGTATTTCTGCCTTTGCATAATTATTTTATTAAAATAAACTTTTTTGCATGAGTTATCCAATAACGCAAAAATATTAAATTAATCAACTCTAAAATTAATTTTCATTAATATTCATGAAATTTATTTTTGTCCAAATTCTATGTCGAAAAATTTAAAAGGAAGGTCACTACACCAACATTATATTTCTCGGATAATATAATGGGGATTTTAATGACACATTTTAAATGTGTGAATACATAGACAACCAGAAAAACGTAATGAATACATGAATTCTTCCAAAAATAAAATCCATAGTTGTCAAATATATTCCATAATTCAAAAAATGAAGTATAAACAAGTAGATATAACATAAACACTCCATGTATTAACTGATTTGATGGTCCCCAATACAATCTTGTAAACTTCTCCTTAAAATTATTATCATAACATCAGCAATGTATTAATGATTATCATTCCCCAATCATATGTTTCCATGAATTTTATCTTTCAATGTAATCACTTTTCCGGGTCATTAGAACCATTTAAATAATTCACTGAAATCCTTAAAAAAGTACTACAGTATGATCCGTATATATTTTATAATTCTTATAACCATAATATCCTTGATTGAATACTCTTAACACACAATTCATGTATCTAAACACAAAAAATTATTCATTAAACCTCCTCTTTAGTGTTATCAAATGGTTTAACATATTCCCTTCTCTTTTTATGTATATTCCACTGAGTTATCGATCATTCATATTCATAGTGCCCCATATACGTACAGTTAAAAAATAAAAAATGGCCAATTTCATTCTTGTCCTTAAATTCAGGATAATGGTTTCATATCTCTCTAAACATGTATAAAATACACATTATATTTAAGAAAGTACTGGAGTGTTTCCTTCCAAAACTATCACGTGGGGGAAATCTTTTATTCTGTTCTTTCATTTAAACATATTTTTCTCTACCATCCTTTTATTCTATTCCAACCCACTGAATCCTATTACAAGGATAAAAATTTATATAGAATTATTCCAAATGATATTATCTACTAGTATGATGAGAAATTTTAGGATAACTATACTTTTTGAATAATTGGATTAATACCATCTACAAAATAGTCAATATTTCTCTTTGGATTGCGTATTATTTCAATAGCATGTATTGAAAACCTAGTAAAGTTGTATTCTTATATTGAAATATTTTTATCATATTTTTTTCCTATATTCTATAATTTTATCTATATATCTGCTCATTTATCATGAGGATTTTTTTTTTAAAATATGTACTCTAAAATCATTCAATATCATATTATCTATTTCATAAACATAAATAGTGTTTTGAATATATATACACCATTAATATGAATCTACTGAGAGATGATAACATTCCATAAAAACATTCACTCTTTCATTGATTCCCAAATATAATTTTATATTCTAGGAGGAAACTACCCATTTCTTTTCTACAAATGGATTTATAGACCCTTTATATGGTGGAGGTTTTCAATTCATGAACTAGTCTACCATTTTTACAATAAGTAGTGGATCGATAGTCTACTGCATATGTGAAAGGTTATTGTTCATAACATGAGTTAGATTCGAAAATGTGTTTATAATTTATTCAGTTCCAACAATTTCTCCATCTTTTTCTTCATTATCTTTCCCAAGGGAGAAAATCGAACATGGGGTATTTGAAATGAAATGGTTTCCATTCTATCCACGAGGATCCATTTATAAATAATTTAATAAAATAGATTAGATAATTATATTATGAAACATAATGTATAACAACATAAATAATGTAACAATATTTAGAAATATAAATATTTATGTATATATAATCTCATAATCATAAACACGATTTATATAAGTATTTTTTCGAATAATAAAAATATTTCCTAATAATTCATTTTTTTTAAATAAAATGTGAATAAACAAAAGATTATCCCTAGATAGTGTCATACATGGTGTATAGTAAGGCCCATTGTTTTATACTCTGTAATGCTCGAGTAAATTCCCACACGATTTATTTAGTGTTATTACCCCTAGGTAAATCTTTTTTTGAACCACGTGCACTTTTTTAGTCCAAACATGGGTACATTTCTTGGTAAACAACATAATATCTTGCATAAACAAACGTCTAGATGTTCTTATATATTTATTCTCATTTTTTATAATAGTGTTTTGTTACCTAATATCTATTTTTCTAAATCTAGTATCCAAGGATTCTAGTAAACATCCACTAATATTAAATATATAATCCCTGACCCTAGTAGCCTAGAGTTAGTGGTTACATTATTACATTATAATAATATATTAAAAATCACATCCAAATGGAACAAATAGTTTAGTAGTTTTTTAAACCATATACATATATAAAAGTCATATTTCAATTGAAAACATAAAACATAAATTTTTTTTATTTGAGAACACCATATGTCACCACATAATGACCTTGTATATCAATAAAAAACCTAATATCATAGGGAAATAAAGCATTGAAATGAGTGATTCCATATACACTATAAGGGTATGAGTATAACAGAATGTATAATGAATAAATAAGAATAATCAATATGGAATGGAAAATAATACAAATACGTTCAATTTATATAATAACGTAAAAATGTTGTGGTATGAATAAATGATGAAGAAATAATCCCATAGTAATTATCAAATGAGCTTGAAACATATCCATGTATATTATAAGTAATATAATAACCACATGGAAACAAATAACTAATATCATAATGTTGGAATGCATAAATTCAGTTGAATAAAATAAACTATCAAGACCTTTAACCTGACATTTTAAATCTATAGGTCAAAACATATTTAATTTGGCCAATTGATTTGTCTCATTAGACCTACTTATGCATTGAGGGGATATGATATTCCAAGACACACCCATAAATTAATAAGTCCAATTCATTCACCATATCAATATTTGTAAATATATTTAACATAAAAATTTATAATGGAAATCTAAAATTTTAAATGTTAGTACATACCCCAATCAATAAATATAATAATGAAAATCCAATATAAAATGGTGAATGTTAATAGAATTGTGCATCCCTAATAAAACTGGTCATAATCTATCTAAATAAATAACAAGAATTATATAAATACATTATATCTCTATTGTATCATAATTATAATAAAACATTGATGTCTTTGATGAATAGTAGTACCATAAAATGTAATTAAAAACATTTTTTTTAGAAAATATCCTTTTCATATTGAAAATATTTTTATTTGAAATCACAATAAATTTGAAATATTCCTTTATTTGAAAATAATCATTTATAAATATTAAAATAATATTTTAAACATTGAGATTTCATGGTGATGGAAGATTTTATTCATGTCATGTACTTTGAAATAACGATAACTTTCATATTTTTTGTGAAAGACATGTAATAATTGTTTGGAAAATGACATGATGATTAATTTCTAAAAAAACTAAAAATCCCTAAAAATATAACCAATAAATTATTTGGATAATTATAAAAACTATTTTAAAATAATTTAAAAACATAGTTTTTGAAGAGAAAGTATTTTCGACCAAATAGAAGAATGAAGTTGGATTTTATTAAAAACATTCTTCTAGACTATCAGAAAAAAAATGATTAAAAGTTGTAATATATGTTGAATATAAAAATTATTAACAATAGGAGAATTATATATATTTATTTTATGATATAAATATCAAATAAATCTCTATTCTAGACCAATTCATAAACAATCTCGAATAATATTGAGATTGTGAAATAAACCCATACAAATTTTCTAACTTTTGAATCATAATCCAGATGAAATATATAAAATAAAATGAATAATTAGATAAAATTAATATAAATATATTAATGATATAACATAAATATAAGAACATTATATTCACTAGAAAATGGAATAAGTGGGGAATATAGCATATGTATCACATAAGAAAATGTGAGTTGAGAAATCATTAACTCATGTCCAACATCATTTGTAAGTGTTTGAAACTCCAATATGATAAATATAGGTTTATTATAAATATATAGTAGAACCATAATAATATATCTCATAACATATATTATTTACTTATAGTCATCTATCTATCTTTTATGAAAAATAATTTTTAAAAATTACAATTTTAGGTGACAACTATTTTGTATTTCATGTATATTTTGGTTTGATAATATCATTCCTCTTAATATGAACATGGTTAAATAATATAATTTTTTTAACCATGATATAATTATCATATATATTTATTTTATATTTCTTTATATTAACCTATAAAGTATATGGATAGAAAATAGAATACAGAATTCATTGAGACAAAAAGTTATGCAAACGCATGGTCGTCGTTTTCATTTTTCTCAAATAATAATATAAAAGAAAAATAAATATTAAATCACCATTATTTATTAATTTTTATTTAAAATATATATATTATATTAATCAATTATATCATTATTTCCACCATTTTAATGAAACAATGAAAAACAATTCGCATCGCTATGTGGAGGCATTAGTCCACACGTATACATGAGCAGCATTATTATTTACTCATAGATGGGAAGGTATTAAGTTAGATGTGATATTATATTTATAGAAGTATAATTATTTAATAAATATAACATATATATAGTAAAATTATCATTACTACCTTCCCTGTAAAATGTAAGAAAAAAAGGAATCATATCGCTTCGCGAGGTGGTAGTCCGCCATTCACACAAGCGACGTTATAATATCCCATAAAGAATGAAATGTAAGAATTTTATATATTATATAGTAATTAAATAAATCTAATAATAGATTAAATATCATACAATTATGATAAATCCATCATTATAATCATTATTTAATGGTGGTTATGGAAAACAAACTGCTTTGGTTCAGGAGGCGGTATATCGATGTACACACGATCGACAACTACATTTTCTATATGATGGATATGGAGATGGATATAAGATATGAAAATAACATAATAATATATCACTATATTTTATATACTATAACAAATATATTATTATGATTGAGTAAAATGTTATGTATGTGAAAAGAAATAAATTGAAAACAATCGTTAATGAATGGTACATCTTCTATAGAGAACTACATCAGAATTTCACCAAAAGACTTACTAAGATAGATTTATGGTCCATGAATGTCCAATATGATTTTGGGGGAGGATTAATTAAATTATTTTGGAATTAATTTATTGAACTAAATGGTTTGGGATTTTTGGATAGGATAGGAGAGGAGGTGGCCTTTTATAATTGTGGGAGAAGAAACACATGGAATTTTAGAAAAGAATTTTTTATAAACATGATATTCACAAGACATAAAGCTGTAAAATGTATTATTATTGATATATAATGACGATATGGTCTATATATATTCAAAAATGGGTATTCAACATGTTTTTTGTTAGATTTATTACTTATCGACTTTGTTTAACCCAAGGTAATCCAATTTGTACCATAACTATAGTATCTATATTTTAACTATAAATCATGGAAAAATTATATTTTCAAAATATCACATAATATTAATTATGATGATTAAATATATGGAATAAATTTTTCAAAATTCATTTAATTAAATAGTTAAAATTTAATTTTAAATTAAACCGTTATATGTTTTCAAAAAGACGGGTTCCAAAGAGAAAATTCATATAACTATTGTTGTTATTAATAAAAAAATTTTATATGAAATTGATTCCTATAGACATAATTTAATTGATTATAACATTATTAAGCTAATTTTACCATAAATATTTGAAACACACATTATAGTTGTAAAAAATTAAACTAG
The DNA here is from genome assembly GCA_963277665.1 of Viscum album. NCBI lineage: Eukaryota > Viridiplantae > Streptophyta > Magnoliopsida > Santalales > Viscaceae > Viscum > Viscum album. Next base: position 506,515,419 of record OY728141.1, on the reverse strand, counting down.
AAGGAAATTTTCCAAAATAAAATCAGCATTCTTCAATATTTATAAAAAAAGTGTTCTTTTCAAAAAACAATCAAAACTTCAACAATTGATAAAATTTCAATGTGGATTTAAAAAATTATTTTAATTTTTTCAAATAAATTTTCTAAAAGTGGTAAAAAGTGTTTTTAATTTAAGTGCATAATGGTAAACTTAACCACCATTTTGAAAAATACAACTTTTAATAAATCATTTATTTTTATTTAAAATGATTATTATTTTATTTATAATAAATATATTCCCATTGGTTTTATATTATTCATGTATAAACCATAAGATTTTCATATTTTTTATAACTATTCAAATCCTCCAACCTAATGTCTATGTATGAATGTTCATGTTTAAATAATAATATTTCTTTTTATTTTCATATTTTGATCAGACCTAGTGTTGTTTGAATTGAAATAAATCGCAGAGAGTGATTTTTTTTATAACAAATATATCATAAAGTATCAACGTATTACATTCTCTTATAATTTTTTTGTGTCATAAATGCTATAAAAAATAATTATCATTTTTATAACTCTCAAGATATTTAATTGTAACCCCTTAAATAAATTATATCCATGAAATTTTATCTTGATCTCATAAATCAAGGGTTTGATATTGGAAAATACATTTATCTAATACCCAAATAATAAAAATATTTAATAGCACATCCTCTAGAAAATTGAAAATGTAAATATGGATGTAATCTAGTTTGACAAAAAACTCGATTTCAATTAAGTGAACATTGGTGGGATGTAAAGATATGAACATGAAATAAATGAATAGTTCTTATAGTGATTGATATAGATATTTGATAAGAGGAAATTGAATGATCAATCAAAAGACAAGAACCTAAAAACCATAAATTTTTTATAATTTAAAATACCATTTTATTTGTCAGATATGAATGTAATATGTAAAAATTGTTGTTTAAAGATAAATCTCCTAATGTTGAGGAATTATTTTACCGTCAAAGAATATTATGGAATATTATTACATGAAATATTTCTATTTTTTAAGGAAAATTTTATCCTTTGTTCATGCTTCAATAAAATTCCACTTCATATCTTACATATAGAAATAAATATTAAAATTTGAATTTTTTTTCTTGGAGTAATAAATTAACTATAAACAGAAGGAAACATTCATAAAATATTGACATGTCTTTATATATATCTCTAAATATTTTCCAATGTCATAATGGTTATCAATATATACTTAATAAGACATGAATTTTAAATTAATCCAATCCATCAACAGTTAACCATAATATTCATCCAAAATATTTCGAACCAAAATCGTACTCCAAAATTTATAATGGTGGTTAGTAAATCAACATTATATACCTAGGATAATAAAATGGTTCTCTTAATGTCACATTCAAAAAATGTGAATACCTTTATAACCATAAAACCATAAGGAAAACATATATTCTCTCAAAAATATAATATCACATTATTAAACTTAATCAAAAAATGTACTAATATTTAGTGGAGACAATATATAACCTAAAATTACTACCAAATAGCAATTTCTGTATTACAATCCCATAAACATCTATTGAACATTTTTTTCAAACATGGAAAACATATTAAGGGTTATCATACACCAATCATCTGTTTTCTAAGTATTTCATATGGCCATTGAATCATTTTTCATAGTCATATATACCATTATTTGTATTCTCAAAAAATTCATAAAAACTACTATAATACTACTATTATACAGTTTCTAATTTATATAACCAGAAAATGATTTATAATACACTCTTATCAAAAAATTCCTAAATCCATACACAGAAAAATTAATCATTCAACTTCACCTGTATTAATATCATAATGTTAACATTGATCCATAGCTTATATTGAGGTATATTACCTTGACTCTTGGAGAATTCATTTTTGTAGTGTCCTAGCTCTATATAGGTGAGTAATTTCAACATGGTAGTTTTTTTCTTGTCCTTAAAATATGGATCATGTTCAAGACCCGTCCCCTTGGGCCCGTGATGTGACAACCCAAAGCCCGCCTCCTGAAGGCTAGGGACTAGTGACTAGCGTCGAAGGAATCAACCAGGAAATGGGAGGAAATATCATGGATAAGTGTACCCACACTAACACCCAACCAAATCCCAAATCACAAAATAGAAATAACATACAACTGGTTAACTGACTACATATACAGCTGAAATAATGTGGGCTAGAATACAAACCCCAAAAAAGTAATGAAACTTGTAATGTACAAAAAATGATTTGATGGACATCTGCAATAATATCCACTTGATCTTGATATTAGGGAAGCTACTTGATTCTAGAGTAGTAGTTACTATCCCCCATTCCTACTGGGCCCCACCTAGTCCTAGGCCACCACGTCTACTATAGTAGTGTCTGTTTGTATCATCTCCCTGGCAACCCCTATTGAAACGTTTCTTATCTGCATAAAACCCAACATGTGCGGGCGAAGCCCGTGCAGAGGGTGTGTAACACAATTCTCGGTAGGGATCACAAAAAAAAGAACACACAAAATTCCCACAATGTAATGAATGAATCACAAGATAGCTCACACCAAGTATATTCTATAGTAGTAACAGTAGCATCATCTGTCACAATCATCGAACGCATTGGCTGCTGGAGTCCACCGCCCCTATTGAGTGAAGTGGGTCTATTGGGTCATAGAAATCCACTTTCCACTAACCTTGAATTACTTAGGAACCCCTCCCTATCGCGTACAGTGGGTCTGTGGGGTCACAGAGAGCTTCTCCACACCATGGCCTGCTGAGGTACTCTTTATTTTGAGTGTCATGGGACTGTTGTGTCACATAGAGAAACTCCACACCATTGGCATGCCAGGTCACTCAATGACGCTTCCCACTAGGTCGTTGAGTCCCATAGAGTCAGAAGTCAGCAGCCTTCAGGTCTCATCCAGCTGTAGGGTTCCTCACGTACTGCGCTTGGGAGAACCTCTCCTCAATCCATTTGTCATATCTCAATGTCCGCAAAACTCACCATATAATGTGCAAAAATATTCCCCTTGTCGAGACGGTCACAACACCTCAAACGTCTCCTTAGTCGTACGTACGGATTTCAAGATACATGCATTTTAGTACCTAGGGGACTAGTTTCGTTGGGACATGGTTTGACTCGGTCAGACAGACCCGACAAACCCGACCCGGTGTTGCCACATACCACAGTTCAATCTGACGGACCCGACATGACATGGTGTAGGTTAGGGTCAGTCTTGTTCGACCTGGCCAACGGCCAAGGTCCCATATGCATAGTTTGACCCGGCCTGGTTGGCAGAGGGTCCTGCCCGCCAGGTCTCCCAGAGGCTCAGTCTAGTCTGGCACAACCTAAAGGGGCATTGGTCCGGCCCGCCGGTGTGGGTCTGTCCCACTTGGCTTGGGTCTAGCCTGCTGGGGGTTCGCGCTCCGTTCGGGCCGCAAGAGGTGGACCTTTCCACCTTGCTGGATGCAGCCGAGAGCCACATCTATGCCTCGCCATTGCCTTACGGGTCACCATGGGTCACATCCTCCACTTCTGTCAGGTGACCACGACTCGCTACCCTCCGACGCGGTCAAGTGACTGCGTCCGCTGCCTCAAGATGGTGATATCACTTAATTTGATGCGGTCGGGTATTGCTACGTCCTTTCATTCTGCGTGCCATCAGGGCGTGTCGACTTCCACCTGTAGACACCACCGAAGGCCAGCATTGGCAGTCGTTGGTGCAAACGTCGGTACTGGCTCACAGGCAAATTCTTCCACAGACCATCGGTTCTGCACCGTTGGACCATTCTTCATACCACTTGGGCTTACGTTTTCCATGGATCTGCCTATCAACCACGACGGTCTGAAAACATCCTTGCCATTGATTCAAAATATTGTCCATGAATAACACATTAGTGTAGGTTATTGGGCCTTGTTCGTGTCTTCTCGGGCCCTCCAGGTTGGATGTTTAAAAAAGGGGGAGGTTCAGGGAAGTTTGCGTTCAATCATTCATGCCAAGGTTTAATCCCGACTAATCACCCCAAAAGAAAATTCACCCTCCTGTTATAACGCACAATATATGGATTAACCTATTCTTGGGTTAATATGTGTTCGCCATTACAAATGGAAGGGGAATAACAATGTAATAAAAACCCATACCTCTTTTATGTTCTTTGCCGCATGTTTTTCCTCGATGGGTTAATACATCAGCGTCGCTATCCATCTCCGATATTTGAAAGGTGTTGGAGAAGAAGAATATTTTATGTTGGCATTCTCTATTCTTCACTCGGCTGGAATTTTGTCAGTGGTTTGCCAAAGAATCCTCCTATTTTTTTAATCAATATTTTTTGGGCGTGTCAAATTGAATATACGAGCACATCACAGGATTTCTATAATGATGTGATGTCGCGTCGTTAGGATATTTAATTTAAGAAACAACATCACTATTTCACATCATTAAAGTGTAATTACTCTGTACGTTTAATGATCCATTAATGGGCCCCCATTTATGTGAATCGTAGTCGTGTTGTTGCTTTCCCACGACTTCATCGTTCGCCACACCAAAGAGAGATATAAAATAATATAATACATTTATATTATTTTATTATTTTTCTCAATAATTCCGAAAAATAAATTCGATTATTGGCCCTTATTGGATGAATTTTAGTCATTTCTAGGAAAATCTCAAGGTTCTGAATTCAGTACTACACTCAGATTTTCGATCTGAGTGGTGATTAAAAATATAGAAACTCTTGCTTGCAGATTTACTTAATGTAACATAAAAAAGCTCAAAAATTATTAATAGTCACCCTCTCCCCACGCCGGTCATGGTTAGGCTCTACCTAAGGAAAAAATTCCCCCTTGAATCCAACAATACTATCAGATTTTCAATCTGAGTTTTCTTTGAGATGCTAAATAATTTACCGTCAAAATTATTGTTACTTAATTATTTTATTTATGGCCAAAATCCAACTTCCATTGTTGGACTGCATTGGCCAATGTTAGGGTCCACAATAAGAAAGCATACCCTCGTGACTTCAAAGGATGTCTTGTGTTTTTAATACGAGTCACCTTTCATTAGTTATAAAAATTTTAAAAATAAAATAGTTTTATTTAACTATTTTATTTACTATTATTCCATTATCGGGTATTCTTACTTGAGGAATGAACCGAATAATCATAATTCATACCTAGGGTAAAATATCCATCATGAATGAAATGGTGCCCTCAGATTTCTGTTACAGGATCTTGTTAAAGAGTTCTTCAACTTTTTCAGGAAAACTGCTCACTCGCACTATTTAAAAATAAACATTATTTGACGGATCAATCTGGGCACTCCGGGCCTCAAAATTACATGTTGTCAAATTTCGCGGTCTCGAAATAATTCTATATAACAGAAAACTTACAGTGAAATTCTGGGACATTACACTCTCCCCACCTAATGGATTTACGTCCCGAAAATCCAAAACAACAACTTAACAAAAATATGGGGGTTATTGAGAATGAATATAAGCCTCCCAATCCCATGTGCTCTCCTGGAGATTCATGTGCTGCGAATATATGCACACTATATGAATCAACCACCTGCATAGGACCCACTCATGTTGATCCTCTATCTCCATTGGGAACTCTGCAAAAGTCACCCCATCATCGATGTCCACCTCACCCCAGTCGATGATGTGAGATTGATCATGCATATACGTCCACATATACAACACATGGTAAACATTATGCACTAAATTCATCTATGGGGGAAGATCTAAGAGGTACGCCCTCTCGCCAACTCTGTTCAATAACTGAAAATGTCTAACAAAACTCGATGATAACATGCCTGCATGAAAAAATCTCCGCAATTTTCATTGTTGTGAGTCTCGAAGGAACACATGATCTCCATCTTCAAAATCCAAGGGTCTAAGTCTCCTGTCATGATAAGAATTTTTACAACTTTTTGCAGTCCTCATCCACTTTTGGATGATCTTTACCATCTATTTGGTATCCCGTACCAACACTTTAACAATGAGTTCCCACTCCCCTGGGTATGTCTAGCATATGAGTGATCTTCAAGGCCGCTTTTACAAGGCCTCAAATGGTTCAATGCCAATGGTGGAGTTATAGCTATTGTTGCATAAAAAATCCCCCAGTGGTAGGTGGCCCTCCCAACAATGACCAAGGTCATGTATGAAAGCACAAAGCATTTCAACCATTGTATTTATGGTTCTCTCAATCGGACCATCCATCAGGGGATGAAATTATGTGTTTAAGAATAACTGCATCCCGAACACCTCTTGTATTTCCTTTCAAAACTGGGATGTAAAGCGGGCATCAGGATCTGAGATGATCATCGAAGGCACCCCATGTATCCACACTACCATCTAGTCAAAGATTCATACCAAGACCTCTATCATCCCCTACTCCCGGATGGGTAGGAAGTGAGCTGACATGTTGAATCGGTCAAAGATCACCCAAATAGAGTCATGATGTATAGATGTATATGTTTACCTCATCATGAAGACCATAGAGTTACCAACCCATTTCCACATCTTTACCACAAGTGGAATGGTTAAGCCTGTCAGAACCTGGTGCTTGACCTTCACTCACTGACATGTGTGGAATCGTGAAATGAACTCATCCACTGCTTTCCTCATCCCTACCCACCAGTACAGACACTGGAGGTCCTAGTACATCATTTCCACTCCAGGATGTACAACCAGGGGGATGTATGGAACTCCCTCAACACCTCCTCCCTCAACAGCACTATTACTATGGTGTGCCCAATGAAAATGATGACATGCTACCCAACATCAGGAAATCCTTCTGGATAACATCTTGAGGATATATTTTCAAATTGTGCCTCACTATCAACATCCCCTAGCTATGTCTCCCTGACTCATTATATGAGTGGTGGAGTAATAAAAATGGTCTTGAGGTAAAAAACGTAACCATGATCCACAAAGGATATCTGCATCATGTCTAACTGGTTTGTCACCTCACTTAGCAGCTTCAACCTTGTCCTCTTTCTGAGCACGTCTGCCACCACATTTCCCCTTCCCAAGAGTATATACTATCTCAAAGTCATAGTCTGAGAGGAACTCCAACCATTTCCCTTGTCTCAACTACTGATAATATTATGGGAACCATTCCATCCACATGAAAGGCTACCCCATTTAACTGATTGATGTGGTCATCAACCCTTTAGTAGGGGTGTAATTATTCTCCATGAACACTTGGTTAAAGTACTGGTAATCCACGCACAACCTTAATCTCTGATATGAATTCATGGAAGAGAGAACTAGGGCTTCTAATGGTGAAACACTAGGCTTTATGAACCCCTTCTTCTACATGTCTTCCAGTTATACCCTCACCTCGCGATGATCTACGAGATCCATTCAATATTTCAGTGTGTGGATATCGGTGTCCTCTCAGGGTACAGGTCAATGCAGAATTATACATCTCTATGAGGAGGTAGTCTTAAAACATGTTCCAGAAAAACATCCTTTCACTTGTTCACCACTATAGGAAAACATGGACTTCTCTCGTCCACTACACTATGGGTAAAGCTACCAAATTGGTGATTGATCGGCTGCACTGTCTTCTGTGAGAGTTTGTTCTGTGTTGCAGGGCTTTCCTTTCACCGGTAAAGAAAAATCTGGTCCCATATTTGCGGACAGACCACACTGTACACCTATAATAGTCGATCTGAGCATGAATAGGGGATAACCATTACATACACATGATGACATTGTAAGGCCTCAATGCTTGTACTACAAGATCCCAGCCAAATCTCATGCCTCTTAGAGTAATCTCACACTACCACCACTAGCATGTAATCATAAAATACCCTCTCATAAGAGTATCCTGCCATAAAGATCGTTCCAGCAACTCTACCAGAATCTCTTAACTACAAACAAAAGTCGTGGAATGGATTGAGTGACTACCACCAGTGTCTATAATTAATGCATCTTGGGTAAGAAAGGCACATATCGTACCTCGTATCATCTCTGAGGCATCGTGGTCGTAATCCTCTGTTGCCTGGATCTGAGCTCTCCCATGCGGTTGGGAGCTGTGAGGAGCCGCCTCCACTACGGTTAAGATACCACATCTTGCTTCCCTCCAATGCAGTCTAGCAACAATGTCCGCTGCCTCCACCTTCCTGCTCAGCTAGTGGCTTCTCCTTTCACGCAGCGGACCAGTCTGGCCATCGTCATTAATTTGCCGCATAGTCAGGACGCATTGCCTCCCATCCATGGTCACCACCACGGGATAACAGAAGTAGTCACCAGTTCCACCACTGGCACTGGCACATTGACATATTATTTTGCTGGCCACCCGGTTCGCACTGGTAGTCCATTCATCATGCCATTTGCACATTCATTTTCTAGAGAGCATCTTCTCAACAACGATGATCTGAAAATTTCATTTCCATCTATTCGAAAGATCAGTCCGGAAGAACACACACTCGGAGGTGCTCGGTCTATGTTCGTGTCTTCCTAGGACTTATGTGTTACATATTTAAACAAGGGGGACACTTATTGAAGTTTTTGCTCAATCATTCATGTCGAGGTTTAATTACGAATAATCAATCCAAATGAAATGTCACCCTATCGTTTTAATGCACGATCTGTAGATTAACATGTACATGGTTTAATATGCATTCATTGTTTAGAAATGTACAAGGAATAACAAAGAAATAAATCCCCTACATCTTTGATGATCGTTTTGGCACGTTCATCCTTGAGGGGTTAAGATGATAGTGAAGATTTTCGGCTCAGATATTCAAGATGTGTCGAAGAAGAAAGAAGTTTCATTGATGTTCTTAATTTTTCTTTGGGGTTGAATATTATTAGAGGTTCGTTAGAGAATCCTCTAATTTATTTAATCCACATTTTCCCTATACATCAAATTATAAATAAGAGCACGTCGCAACATTCCCATAATGTTGCGATGTGAAATTGTTAAACTGTTTTATTTAAGAAATAGTGTCACTGTTTTACATTAGTAATGAATCATTACACTATGAGTTTAACGAGCCATTATTTATGAGCATGTTTACCTCCATGTCGATGCCCTATAACTACCATGAAGAGTCTCTGTCCACCACTCCAAATAGAGAGAGAAAAGAAAATAATATATTTTAAAAAAAAATTATTTTTCTCAAAAAGTATGAAAAATTATTTTTCTGTTTGGCCCTTTTAGGGCGATGTGAAGTCATTTCTGGGCAATTCCAAGCGTTCTAAATTTAACGGTACCCTTGGATTTTAGATCTGAGTGATGGTTTAAAAGATAGAAAATCCCACATTCACATTTACTAAATGTAGCATACAAAAAGTAAAAAAATTATTAACAGTCACCCTCAACCCACATCGGTCAAGGTTATGCTCTTCCTATGGGAAACACTGCGCCATGAATTCATTGGTACTCTCATATATTCAATCCTAGTTATTGTTTATATTTTAAAGTATTTGGAATAAAAATAATTGTTACTTAATTATTTTATTAATGAAAAAAACATACATTTACTACTTGCTCGCACCCACCAATGTTAAGATCTTCCTAAAGAATGTATGTCCTCACATGATCAAAGGTGGTCTCAAATTTTTAATTTGAGTCATCATTTGTGAGTTATAAGAATTTTAAAAATATAAGAATTTTTTTAATTATTTTATTTACTGTTATTCCATTTTCTGGTCTTCTCACTGAAAGGCTACACCGACTAAACATAAATCATGGCTCGGGTTACACCGATATCCTAAACGCAACAGTGCCCTCAAATTTCCTGATCTGGGTACCCATTTAATACTTATTGCACATTTATTGGAAAACTATTGACGCACACTATTTAAAGAAAAAAATTGTTCAATGGAAAATTTCAGGTACTACGGACCTTAGAATTACGTGCCATCAAATTTTAGGATCTTGGAATAATTTTTTATAATAACAAAAACTATATGGAAATTCTAAGACATTACAATAATGGTACACTTTCTATCCACACATATAGAAAAATAGAATTCCCTTGATTCATGTAGTAGACTGTTTCATTACACAATCATCACATTGGGGAAATCCTTAATTCCATTCATTAAATTATCCATATTTTTAACTTACATACTCTTATTCTATTTGTTCCATTTGAAGCCATAAGGCTAGGAAAATAATTTTTATTCCTTTATATCATATGATATTCTTTCCTCATATGATGAGAAATCATGTGAGACTACTTCCCTTTGAATAATTTTCTTAATATAGTCAATGAAATGGTCAATCCTTCTCTTTGGATTTTATCCATAGTATATATCCTACCATGCTAACCCTATAATGTTTTCATCATAATTAGTAATGTTTTTATCTTCTATTTGTCTTATATTTAGAATGTTTTCCTCCAAATGAGACAATTTCTCAGGAAGTAAAGTCCTTTCCAATATTAGTAACATAAAACTGTTCAATTCCACATTTTCAATTTATTTGTTATCCTTATTTTTTTTCAATCAATGGACAACAATGATCTACAAATCCCGAGGGATGATAAAATACCAGAAAAAAAATTCCATTTCATTTCATCCCAAAAATATATCTTCTCTAAGGAACTTATCCATTATTCAGCTATAAATGAATTTTTAGTCCCATTAAAATATCGAGTTTGATAATTCTTTATGTGGTCTAACATTATTACCCAATATAGCAGATTACCATGACACTCCATATGAGAATGTTTATTTCTCATAACCTGAACCAATTACCACAATATGGTTATAATTTCATTGGTTTCACCAAATGATCAACCCCATCTTCATTATATTTCTAATATGGGGAATTACTATAACTGTTATTTCATTTGATATGGTTTCTATTCCTTCCACAAAGCTCTCTTTCTATCTCATATCATATATGAGATTAGATAATATTATTTCAAAACATAATATACGATCTAAAAATTATTTAAACACATAAAATAAACTGCAATTTTTATTATTAGAGAATCATAAAATCACAATCCTGTGTTCTTAAAGAAATTTTGGTAATCATAAAAATATTTATAAATACATTATAATGGTTTTAATAAAATAATTTATTAACCCACAAAAATCCCGCATGAGTTTCAAATTGGGTTTTTAATAACACTCATTATTGGGTACTAGGTAATGCTTGAGTCAAGAACATGACACCTTCATCAATGTTATTACCCCTAGGTACATATGTTTCAAAACTATAAAATATTGTTGTATCTAGAAAGGGATGTTTTAATAGTTAATATTTATAATAAATCCATTTAAAAAACATTAGTATGTTGTTTTGTAGTTATACACAATGTATATCATATGGTTATGTTCACTAATTTATGTTTTAAAAAATCTAGTCAACAAGGTTTCTACAAATATTTCTCTAATTATAACTATTAAGTCCCCGACCATCGTATACTAGGGTCGGTGGTTACATTATTACATTGGAATATGATACTAGGAATCATATTTTAAGGACCAAAAACATTATTATTTTCGGACATCAATATATATATGTGAAATTCATAGTCAAATTAAAAATAAAAATAAATGGGTTTTATTTAAAAAACTACATTTCCACTTAAGGTATCCTAGCATATAAATTATAAATCACTTTATAGTATCATAGGGAAATAAAAATAAGATAGGGTTGAACCCAAATTATTTGTAATGGTATGAATACAATAGTACCTATATTTGACAAACTAATAATAATCAACATTATAAGGAAAATAACTATGTAAAATTATATTGAAAAAACAAATTAAATATGATATGGTAGGAATAAATGATGATCAAATAAAACCATATCTATAATCAAACGAATTTTTTTGTTATCCATGGATATTATAACTAATAAAATATTCCCATTTACATCAATAACAAGTATCATAATGAAGAAATACATTTTTTAGGTCATCTAAAATATATTATGAAGACATTTCACAGTAAATTTTAAATCATGGATTAATAAAATTTAGTTCTTCCACCTCATTCACTCATGATACCAACTGATTTATCAATGGGAAATGTAATTATAGGCCCTAACCATCCAATAATAAATGAAATTAATTTCTTATATTTAATTTTATAATTATAATATAGATATAAATTTAATGTTGAAAAACAATCATATAAAATTTTAATACATATCCCAACCAATAAACAATATCATAAATTATCCAGAGTAAAGTGGAGAACGGTAATAAAATTTTACATCCCCAATAAAACTAGTCATAAACCATATAGATAAGAAATATGGATTATATAAATAAAAAATATCCCTAATGTATCATAAACATAATAAATGGTTGATGTCATTGATGAATAGAAATACAATTAAAATAGCATTAAAAACATTTTTGAGGAAAATAAAATTTTCACATTGATTTTTTTAAACCAAAGGTCCAACAAATATTTTATAAAAAAATTTCATTAAAAATAACCTATTCAAACATTTAAAATAATCATTAAAATAGTTATTGGTCATAGTGGTGGAAAATGTTTTCATTCTATTCGTGTTAAAATAAATATTCCTTCCACATTTTTCAGACAATCCAACAGGATTTATTTAAAAAAGGACATGAATGTTCCTTTAAAAAATACATGTAAAATTTATTAAATGGTAAAAAAAATTAATAAATAATTTTAAAAATTAAAATGAAAAATAAATAAAATTTGAAAAAATTCTTCTAGAAGGAAAATAATTCTTTACTGAAGAGAGAAGTGAAGTTGGATTATCATCAAAATATTTTTCAACCATTTTAAGTACCAAAGAGGGTAAAACGAATCTATTACTTGAAAATTGTCATGAATAACCAATGGAGACAAAAAAATGTTGTTTATAAAAAATAAATATCAAATAATTCCCCTTTGGTATACTTAAACCAAAAACAATCTCAAATACTAATGAGATCGTGATATAAACCCCTACCACATTGGTAACATACAAATAATAATCCACATGAAAGAGTAACTAACAAATTAAACCTTAAATAACATGAAGATAAATTGATTAATAATATAAAATTTAAAATGTTTCAATATGTACTCCATAAAAATGAATAATGGGTGCGGATGACTAATGTCTCATTGAAGTATATGTTATATTATAAACTATCACCTAATGATCAAATTCATTAATATGATTTTAAAAATCCATTATAATATATATATTTTGATTAAAAATATATTAAATAACCATAATATTATATATCATACCATATAATATTTTCTTATAGTATTTTATGACTCATTAATTAGAAATTCATTATTAAAATCACTATTTTGGATGATAATTGTTTTGTTTCTCATATATATTTATGTTGGATAATTTATTTGTTTTTACATTGACAATGTTTGCATCATGATAATTGTTTAAAAAAATATATAAATGTACTATATAATTATTATATTTGTATTTATATTGATATATAAAATATTGATATGGAAATTGGATTACACCATTCATAGAGACAGTAGGCCATATATATGCATGAAGAGTATTCTATTTTACTTAAAGGGTGGAATGAAAGGAAAATAAATATTATGCCAAAATTATTGAATCATTATTATTTTATATACATATTTTATATTACTCAAATTCGTCCTTATTACCATCCTTGTAAAAATAAAATAAAAACAATTCAAATCGCTACATGGAGGCGGTAGCCACACATACGATTGAGTGACGGTATTATTTTTTAACGGACATGAATGTAGGATGTTTGATGTGATAATGTATTTCTATAAGTAATTATAGGTCATAATTATCACATATATTTGTTAAATATATCCATACAGTCTTTTATTTAATGTTTAAGTGAAAAATGAATCACATCGCTTCGTGAGGTTGATGTCCACCCAACACACAAGCGAAATTATCATACCCCTTACAAAATAGAAAGTATGAAGGTAAATGTGATATAATAATTTAAAAAATTATAATAATATTATAAATACAATATATATATGTGTGCGTTTTAAATCCAACATTACATACATCCTTTAATGGTGGATATAGAAACTGAATTACATCGGTTCACAAGGCGGTAGTTCATTGTACTCATGATAGACAGTTGAATTCTCTAATTGATGGAAGTAGATATGGATATTGGTTATTAAACTAACCATATAAAATATATGTATATTTGTGGAAATATATTTATTATATTAGAATTTTTTTAATATGATTTTCAGGAGGTGGAATATGAAATAAAATGAAAATGACCGTTTAAGAATGTTACCTCTTTTTTATGGGACTTCATTAGGTTTATACCAATATCATTGCTATGATCATTTAGTAGAAATAAAAGGCCTCTGGTATATTTTTAGAATATTAATTAATTTATATATATTATTATTTCATTAGATAACTTTTTTTGAACATTGAAAATAGGAGGAGTGGGGGGTCCTCTTATAAGTGGGGAAGATGTCACACATAGAATTATAAAACAAAATCATTTTTACCCAGTTTTTCACATTCAAAATTTTCACAAAATGAATTATTTTTGAAATTAAGATATCATACGGTGTAAATATTTCCATATAATGGTGTTTTTAAAATTTATAGGTTGTTTTAACGATTATCACATTAGTTTTACTCATGTTAAACCCATTTTACCTTGAGCATGATAATAAATTTTGACTCTTTTTACTATTCATTATGGTAGAAAATTATGTTGACCATGTTATAAAATATTAATTATTATGATTCAAAATATTTAATCCATTATTCCAAAATCATCTAATAATATTACAAGAATTTAATTTAAAATCAAACATGAAAATGCGTTAAAAAAGACGGTATCCAAAGAGAACTTTATTATAACTATAGATGCTTTAAATATCCAAAATCAATTGGAAATTGATTCCACTACCCTAAATTTTATTAATTTAATATTATTGATGTAGTTTTACATTATAAACAATTTAAAATTTACATTATCATTGTAAATAATTAAAACAATAAATTCAGATTTAAATAAAAATTTATGTACCTCCATATACCTCAATGAAATTAATTTCCAAAAAATCTAAAAAATTATCATAATGATAAAGTTGAAATTTTATTTGAAAAGTTTATTTTATTTTTTATTAAATTTTATTAAATTGTTAAAAATTAATTTTATATTATGTGTTCAATTCGTGACCAACCTGATATTTTTAATAATAAATTGTTTTCTAGAATCTAATTCATTTTCATTAAAATGATTATTATTTTATTTCTATTAATATTTTATCCATCGAATTTATTTTATAAAAATTCAAACCATATAATTTCTTCAGTTTATTTATTAATATTATAACACTCAAACATAATGGATTTTTTATTTTGGACATTTTTAAATGATAAAATTTTAAGAGTATCACATTTCATTCAGACCCAGTGTTACATGCAGTGCATGAAATTGAAGATATTGAATTTCTTCGAAAATTAATATATCATAAATTTTCGTGTTGTAACAATATCTTCTAATATTAGGGTTGTATTTCTTATAATCTATCAAATATGTTGACCTTGTTTCAAAATCTATAGGTGTTAAGCTCTAATTAATATAAAGAAATATCATTATATTAATGATACATATTTAATTATATTATTAAAAATAGAGTTCATTTATGAAGAATTAGATTATGTGGAAGTAATAAACATTTCTTCTTTGGAGGCATCTTAGAAAAATCCCATTAGTAAAACAAAAAGTGAAGGAATGATTATGGACATGGGAGAGTATTTGAGGAGGAGAAAACTGATTGAGCTTCAACAAGAAAATTTAATTATATGGGAGCCTTGAATTGGTGGAAGTGTTCCCTTCTTATAAGTGAGGAGAAATATAGTTTTGGAAGTGACCATTATATTTTAAATAATGCAATTTTACTATTCATATATCAATGTCACTAAAATAGGAAACAGTGAATGTGATGGTGAGTGAAGGCTAAATGTTGCCTCAACTACTCTTTTTAGTGAAATCACTAGTATGTTTGTGGGTTTTTATTTTAATATTTTAAATTTCACAACAATTAATGTTTTTTGTAATTAATTTTTATCCTTTGTAATTAATTTTTTTTAAATAGATTATATAATTTAACTAATTTTAATTTCATAATTTAATATTTAGAAATAATTTTAATATATAATATGTTAAGTGTTTTGAAATGTAAATTTTAGAAAAATTACACACATTAAAGGTACCAAATTTTGTAAGAAAAAAAAGTGTCTTTAATGATTAAATTCTCTTGTATAAGATAAGTTTATAATTGAAAAAAATATTAATGGCATAAAATATTTTAAAATTAATAAAATTTGATTCTATTAGATTTCACAAAAATCTAAATTCAAATATCACAATAAAATCTCCTAATTATATGACAAGACCAAATTTTTTTTATAAAAGTAATATTTTAATTCATTTCTAAAAATGTCATATTTAGTATTTATAAGTTCAATCAATATTTTAAAATGCGTAATTTTATACATTTAGTACATATTTTTTTATTTAACTATTTTTTAAAAAATATGTGATGTACGAATTTAATGGTAAAATCCTGAGAATTATATTTTTCCAGGAAACCATAACTTTGGACTAAAAATCCAATATTTAAGAGGAAAATAAATAAATCATGATATGAAAATTTTTTTGAGGAGTTTAAATGTTTATTTATTTTAATAAATTTAAAATATATAATATGTAATCAAACCATTAAAAATAAAATAACTAATATAAATAATATATATTTAATTGAAAGTAATACCATTCTATATTAACTCATATATTATTATTTACCTCCTATAGTTAATAAATTTTAATTTTTTTTCGTATTGTTGTTTATTACATATTTATTAAATGTTTTATTCTAATATTTTGTTGTTCATTTACATTGGGTAGAAAATGTAATTCATGTTATTGAATACATTTTTCACATTTAAAGCTATTTTATTCTAAAATCATAGGCCTTTAAATGAATAATATACTAGATTTTGTAAATTATGAATCCAGATAATTTCAATAGATGTGGAATAAACAAAATAACCCAATTAGGATCAATGTATAAAAAATTGTTAATCATAAAAAATATCCATTATATATTTATTCTATAACCAAAAATTGTATTTCAAAACCAATGAAAGAGCATATAAAATAACTCATTTGAGGTTTAAGGAAATGATTTTCACTTAAGTAAATGTGACATTAAATAAATATGTAATAATCAATAATAACACGAAAACACTAATTTTACATCAAATTTAATTATATTTTTTATATTTTTAACCTCAACATTGAAATAAGAATTAATAAAATCATAAATTAAAACAATTGAAAATAATGTATTATTTTTTATTTAAAATAAAAAACATTCTCAATGAATAAATCAAATTTCTGTAATTGGGAATGCAAACCCAGAATCTCATAAGCAGATTATATAAATTACTACACCAATCATTAATCAGAATCCATTGTAATATATTTTTTATTATATTCATTTATTCAATTATTTTGATATTAATTCTCGCGTAAAAAACGAAATCCCAACAAGAACTCATCATCGTAATAGTAATTTTTATTCCATATTCATTTCTATAACTAACAAGTAAAATAAAAATATATATTATTCACTGTTTAATCTAAGGAATTTTTAGAATTCATTCCAAAAAAAATGTAAATACAAAGTGATCAATTACTTACCATGAATATTGCGGTAACCAAGATATTAAGTGGAGATATACACTGATTATTTTATAATTTAATATTTATTCTCACAGCGGATAAAAATAAGAAAAGTAAAAATGAAATAAAAATTCCCGAAGGAATAATTAATGAATTTATAATAAAAAATATAGCACCTTCGGTGATTTGACAACAAATTAGAGGGGTTAGGTAAATCAATCTCTTAATTTTACATCTTATTTAAAAAAAATATGATATTCTATTAATATTATCAAATTCCCTTTGTTTCGATGTGAAATTTATAGTGTCTAAGAATGGATGGAAGAAACATTGATAAAGAGTTTTTAATTATAGAGTACTTATTTGGAAAAATTAATTTAATTCAGCATTTTTTAATTATTCTATATATGTAACCATTTAGATTTAAATTCCATTCGTAACAGTATAATGTGAAAATATAGTTTACAAATTTGGAAAACATGGTTTACAAGACTGATCCCGAGTATGGGTGATAAAATTCATTTTGTTATCAGTATAATTATAGTTATATATAAATCAAAAATATCATAAAATTAGTTATAACATGGTACTGAATATTATCATCCTTAATATACATTAAAATAATCATACAAATAAAATATAAGAATACATATTATTTAAATTTCATGTGAGAAAAATGATAAAAAATATCTTCTCTCTAAGATTAGGATATCATTTTATTAGTGGTTGATTTTTTTCATTAGGTTTTGAGAGTCGCTTAAAAGGAAATTTAAATAATGTGATCTTGTTAAAAAATAATTCTCACAGTAGAAAAATTCTCAAAAGTCTTAATTTCATTATGTATAGTATATAATCAGCAATAGTGTTCATTATAAATTTTCTATTAATATATTATATCTATATTCCTCCTTAAATATAAGATTTTTATTTTATAATTAATTCCATAACGTAAATTTAGTGAATCTCATTTTAAAAAATCATCACATTTTACATTGATAAAATTTAAAAAATATAAAAAAATATCTTATTTATTTTCTTTTATAATCGTGATTTAATTATCATAAGTATTATCTTCCCATTGACAATTAATATGGTAATAATATATTTCCACATGAAAATTTCTAATAAAACAGAAAAACATATCATCTAAATCTGTAACACATCTCAGCTATATATGAATCAAGAATATATTTCCATGGGGAGTTTAATGAAATCCCATAAAAATATATGAATCACTGATTCTTAATGGAAAGAAAAATTCCTCATTTTAGCTTTTCTTAAAAAACCATGTTATTTTAAGAAATCAGAGGGAAGAGTTACATTTTGTCCAATTTAAATTTAATATTCCTATTTAATGTAAATAATAATGTAATATTTAAAAAATGTATAAAAAATAGTATTGTAAAATCCAATCCCAGATTCCGCAAAGCTGGTGCTCTAATCCAGTGGGTAAAGATGCCCAAAGAATGCCTACATGTATACCAAAGGCTTTCGACAAGAAACATGGGAATAGAGTGTGATATTGGGGTGACTATGTCCTCATATTAATGTTAATAATAAATGAAATGGCTATATTCAATAAAAAAGTAAAAAAAATTAGAGTGTAGAGTACTTAAATTATCTAAAAAGGATATGTTGTAATAATAAATGAAAATACCATAAAATACTTATCATTTTTTCATACCTATGACACGGGTCACCCACTCGACCAACCATATAGATAAAAATATCCAAATGAAACTAAAATAAATATTTAGGGATCCACCACAAACTCCGAGCCGGACCAACAACCTGATCTCGTAACATTATCAAACTATGTAATCTCGATTAGAAGAACATACGAGAGCAGATTCACTCAAACATGTAATTCTATGCCTTATATTTATCCACTATGAAACTATTCTCAACCATAAAATAAGGCATAAGGTCTGCATGCACACTAAGGTGCACATGTAGGGGTGAAAAATAATTTCAATAGGCCACCTCGATAAGGATTTTATAAATATGATGCTACAAGTGTGTGCAAATGAAAAGCACTTTTCCTAGACAAGACTCAACTAAAATGATCAGGGACGCCATAATGTGAAGCTCGATTCAAAACCAAGGTACATGATCCCTACGTATGGGGCATGTTCCAGCATGGATGTCTATATCTATATACATATTCATTTATTGTTTGATACATATACCTATATACATAAATATGAATATTCACGGGTAAGTGAATCATATAACATAAATCCAATTAGGATTTGATCCTTGGGTCTGTAATCCATATTTCTTGGATATCCTATGCAATGAAATTGAGATGGACATTATAAAACTCATGTCGTGAAACCTTATGTCGGTCTAGGGGTTCATAATCCCAATCGATATATACATGATTCAGCCAATTCCACAAATATCATTGAGCATACTACATCACCATAGGTGGATACTCATCTTATACCTTTGATAACCCATACTCACATCAAATCCCTATAAAAAAGGTTATTGTATAACAAATTTCGATCTTGTAATGGTCACTACAACCATCTATGACCTATACTAATGAATCACATGTCAGACCATAGGGGTCGTGTCCATGGTATAATGTCCAAGTAATCCTCATCATCCTAAACCATGTTACCATATGTATACAATTTCTCATGTCCATGGCATATAATCATGTTCTAGGCCATGAGGGGCCAGATCAAAGTTATAGAAGACTAAAGAATCCTTATTGATTCCCATGATAATCTTGATGTAAACATGGTAAATACATTTTTGGGTACCTATGAGCTTGTAAACATACCATGTACAATTTGATCCCAACAATGTATGGTCTAAGGGGTATCAGTGTCCAAATAATCCTTTTGAATCAATACCCAAGGAGTAAACTCATCCAACACATCCACTACCATGATCAAGATCCATGAGAAAAACATCCATCGAATCAAATGGAATAGGGATCCAATGTGATCATCATAGGGATCAACTACCATAATCAACAATGTTATGAGTTTATCCAAGTCATATCTAGATGAGGAAGCAACTTATCTCTCACGAAATAAAATTCCCTAGTCAATTGAGTTCATTGATGTTATTCCTACGATGGTAATCCATATAACACTCAAGAAGTACAAAATCTATAGGTTCCAATTTCTTATAAATTTACAAGGAGACCATTATACATAATGTATGGCTCAAGATCCAGATTATAGTAAAAACATTTGTACATCACAATAATATAATAATCAAATATACAGGCTCAATAGCCAAGTCACAGGTAGAACATATGGTTATAAAATTCAATATCTGAAATAATATGGCTCAAAATATCGGACCTAGGAAAGAACATTTGTCCATCCAAACAATCATGGAAGAACCCAAAAAAACATTTGGGCATCACAAAGAGCACGAATGACACCTCTTGTTAGGATCAACTACCACTAATTAAGAAGCACCTCTACTCTACATCATTGCACAAACAATAAACAATGAAAGATATAAACAGTGAGTGAGGGTGGTCAAACACCTAAAACCATCACTAAAACCACAAACCCATGGGATTACATGTTTGGAATGGGTGCTAAGGTAACAACTGCTACCACCTCAACCCAACCCCATCATACATACTTAGGATCAATAAATCAATTGGCACCCATAGGGTCCCTTGAGTCAAAACAGTGAAGATTCATCCTACTAGGGACATTTGAGGTAAACACATAAGAAAAAGAATCCAACTCGGGATCCATATCAATAAAGGTAAAGGAGGAATTCAACATTAGATACTAAAATGGAAATAAAACAATGGAACCCCTAATTGCATCTTATTTAAAGAAACCTAAAGAGAGGAACCCTACAGAGGATCATCATGTTTACAGATATCTCAACCTCGTAGTCCAGAAGGGAACATCTTGGATGTGAGAAATCCTAAAAGAAAGAACTAAAATGTTGAAGGTCTTTAGTTAATATTCACAAATCATCCCAGATTAATGGTCTCACTCTATGAAGACTGTTAGATTCATGTTCCATAGCAAGAACCAGTCCATTAATCAAACAGCAGAAACACCACCTAGGATTACTCAAAACACATCAGATGTCTTACCATAGTGATCAATGAGAAAATATTCATAGAATGGACTACTGATGGGGTAAAATTACGACTCATGGGAAAATATATATGAAACCCCCCTCAATGGGTTACATGATGAATGTTCATGGCATGCCTCGATTGGGATATACGATGTGTACACCTGAATCCCCACTTGGGTGTGACCTTCCGACAGTCTGGGCATGTAAACACCTTATGTACATAGTGAGTTAAGTGGGTACATGCCGTATACTCGACATATGGTACATACCAATGACACTCAACTTGAATGACCTCATACTTTCTCAGATTGTGTACTTTTCTACAGCATGCTACCCAAACATGGTATGGTCATGTACCCCTACATGGGTAGCCTGGGTAGGTACTGAAATACAAGCCCAAGACCCAGTACATGGCGTGTACACACTAATACATTCAATTTATCTCAAAAAAAATAATATTACCTAAATCATAAGAACACATGATCGGTTTCTCTCAACCACACACCATGTAGCCTAGTTTTCCTAAACAGAAAACACCAGTTAACTCAAAACCCTTGTTTTCACCCCCAAATCAATAGATCGGTCCTCAAGGGGCCATTAGAAAGTATAATAGGGATTTTAAAATTTATAAAAAGGAATAAACACTTGGATATAGGGTGAATACATATAAGGACTACCAATGGATGGAAACCACTAACATTTCTCTAAAATCTATGGTACATGGTTTCCGCACATTGATCGAGCATATCGAGAGCCCCACAATGACATCGCATTGTCTCTCTATATCACTTTATATTTATCCCTCTCCCAATTTTCAATCTCCTTTAAGTGGTGTAGGAGGACCCACATAGAAAATTCTTGAAAAATAATTTGAAATGAGAGAAAAAAAATAAAAATAATGAAAAAGGGGCTCAGGCCATCCATGGCGGTGAACCTGATTTTATGACCTTCCATGAAATAATTACTTGTTCCAGAATCAATTGAATAGATGGAATCTCAATATGATACTCCATTCAAAATATATTTCAAAAAAAACTAGAGTAAATAATTTAATATATAATTTATTAAATAATAAATATTATTACATACTCTAAAATTTTAACATCTCAAAATTTTACAAAACTCATATACTGGTGTAAAAACCTAATCTCGGTTCAATGGAGTGGTCCGAAAAATTTTCTGAGACCCTCTATTATTAAAATAAAAATTCACCCATTACAATCATCTGATGGTGAAAAATAAGATTTTTTCTCAAAACATCAATCCATGAGAACATAGGTCATTACAATTTTGTCACTTCAAACCTTCATTCTCACAATAATCCTTATGGGTATGTCTATAATCATTGCTCTCAATTCGTGAATCTGCACAACATGCTATATGGACTGTCCATTTTCCAACCTCATAACACCACCAACTATCTCCTAAATGGACTATTTTATACTATGACCATGTAGGTACTCCCCACTATAGTAATATTATTACCATCATCTCAAAAACAAGTTGTTAGATCAAAACTCAAATAAAATTTAGATTTTAAACTACAAACTAGTGTAACCATCATCAAATGTCCAATGGTTCTCTCCCATATATATGGAATACCTTACATCGCTCTGTGAGAAAAACCTCAATAGGTTCATCTTCTTAACCAAGAAGGAAACATAAAAGGAAATGATGCAGGGCATAAGGCCAATAATCTCTCTATATAATAAATACAATGTGATGATGGAACATGATATCCTTTAACAAGAGTACACTATGATTCCAAAAAAAGGCATATATAGTTCGCTCAAATCCCTGATCACATCCTGTCAAAAACTAACAATGATTCAGCTAGGGTTCAACTATGTTATTGTACCCAGTCATTCTTGATTTCACCTATACCACCGAATGAAATTTGACATATTAACCAAAACTCTCATGAAACCAATCCCAAGGAGTGTCTTGAAACCATTGGTCCCTATCGTGCACCCGTCAACTAATCGATTAAGGATTCAAATGATACCTCGCACATCCATCATTTATCATTAACAAATGAATTTTACTCCAGTGTGTCTTCCATTACATAGAAATGATGACCATGGTACATGGAACATTCATCTCATTAATCCAGAATCTCCCTTGGAACTACTATTACAAATTCATCACCTCGTATGTTCCATGATTTACTCCATGACAGCCTGTCACATTGTTTTGTTATATTTATTATAATCTAATCATGTTCTGTGTACATTAAGAATAACACAAATACTAGTCGATAGGACCAGTCACCCGATATTTTACCCAGGTTAACATATTCTTGAAAAACACAATCACCCAAGGGGATTAATCAAAATATAAAGCCATTAGAATGTTTATAATGAAAAATCTTTCACCTAACTTGCCTCAATAACAAAAATATTGTAATTCCATTCCCACAACATAAAAGGAATCTTAAAACATGGTCCAACCACTCTCACAAATTCTTCAATCAAACAAATCGATTGTCCAGCTTCAAGTTTCCATGTCAAAACAAAGAGCCTATAGGTCTCCCCCAAGACATATAAAAATAGATTAATAACTAGGTAATAATTTATAACCACCATACCAGAAAAATAAAACCGTTATTCTAAAGTTAAAGTCCACAATGACCTATGCGGGTCAATACTAAAAACATGTCTTATAGGGGCTACATCCTTGGTCAGAAACCTCAAAAGGATCTACTCAATAGAGGTCATGATGCCCTCAATGTGGGGAGACTCAAATAACACCCACTGGGACTCTGAATATGGTAATACCCCCTAGTGGTCTAGTTTATTTAAAATGGAGAGGTACATATTGGAATCATACTCTGAAATTTTTCTAGATATACAAAACCATTATAAAAACACCCTAAAATAGGTACAACAGATATGAATCATATTCCATAACAACTTAGAAGGCTTAATATGCCACTTGATCATGAGTAATGGGTCTTCTTCCAAAAAACCAAATTAATGAAGATTCACATAACCTTCCATTAGAATGATATATATATATATATGTATGATGGCCCAAAAAGTAGGCCTCAGTCATCAATAGAATGACACACTAGCAAGCCTGTATGATATGAATCCTACATGGAAAATATGAGCTATAAGACACCTATTACCTTTTCCAACCAGGATAAAAAATCTATCCATGACCTATTGCTATTGGAAAAGAGCCATATATCCTTAATAAATCATGACATTTACAAATCATGTGTGTTTATCAAGGTGAAAGTCATATAAAATTATAACATCACAGATCTGAATAATAATCTCATACCATTGAAACAAGGACTTCTAATCGAAACAAGTGTTTTCAGCACACCAGTTTGATATCCATCACTGGTTCTGATATATTCATATTAATTCAATCTAAAAAATCAAAAATAGCAATGTCCATGAAAATAATTTATATGATATCACATATTACCACCCCAACCAGGATTTCATTGAGCTGGTACTTTGAGCTGGTGGGTTATGAGGCCTAAAGCGTGCTTACCCATATGCCAAAGGCTACCGACTAGAATTGAGGGACTTGGGAGTGATAATGGTGATATTATTCCCTCATATAATTGTAAGAAATAGTGGAAATAGAAAATTGTAAAAAATGAAATTAAATAATTAGAGTGATGAATGCATAAATAAAATGAGAATGGACATGCAATAATAATACATGAAAATTCTATGAAAGCATGAACAATTGTGTCATACGTACAACACGGGTCACCCACGACGCCGACCATATAGATAACATTAAACAAAACAATCTAAAAAAAAATTCTATTCTATAATAATTACATTGGTCCATACCATCTACTCAGTCTATAGACACTATCATACTATATCATCCTGATTAGAAGTACTAACTTGAGTATCTACACTCAAACATTCAACTCTAGGCCTCAACCATATCTACCATGAAATTGTGATCAATATGAAAAGATGACATAAAGTCTAAATTTACACTGTGGTGAACATGCATGGGTGATAAATAATCATATTAGGCCTCTCACAATGAGGACAGATAAAAATGATACTATAAGTATATGAAAATTCCAAGTGATCAGCTTAGTCGAGACATAACTGAAAAAGAGAAGTAAAACTGAAATGTGAGACCACAGTCAAACCACATGTCCGTGATCCCAACTAACTTAGAAAGTGCCACCATGGGTGTCCATATCTATATATGTAAACATGTACAGTCTCATATATATATATATGAATATTTGTGTGTTGGGAATGAAATAAAATAAATCCAATCATCATGCAATCCTTGCGCACATAATCTGAATTTCCAGGACATCCTGTACAATGGATCTGAGTTGGATGGAGTACCACTCATGCCATTAATCATTTATTTTATCACATGTTCTGTAATCCTAATTGAAATATACCTACTTCGACCATCACTGTAAATAAATCTGAGCAAGATATTTTACCACATAGGGGATATTGGTCCTACACATAGGTTCACTCATACTCCTGTTCAATAATTTCAATGAAGGATACAATATACTAATGGTAAATATTTTAATGGTCACTACCACTGACTACAACCTATGCCATGTAATCACGTGGAATACCCCAAGGGCCGGATCCATTAATGAAATACCAATACATTCTCATTGTCTACAGTATTTAGTTATATGTATATAATTCATCACGGCCACACTGTGTAATCATATGTATGTCATTCATCATGACCAAACTGTATAATCATGTTTCAGACCATAGAAGACTGGATCCAAGTTATATAAGACCATGGAATCCCCATTTTTTCACATTATTATATCGATGGAATATCAGTGAATACTTTAGTAGGGTCTAAACAGCATGCTAGAAAACCATTTCCAAAGAGAACCCATGAAAGTCGAATCCAAGGGCTAGCAAGGACCAAGGAATCCTATGGAATCAGGACCCAATATGGGATTTCAACCAAGGAATCCACTACCATAATCAATATTCTTGGGAATAAATTACTTGGAATATAATGGAATCCAGATCCAATGATCACATCAGTGTTATACTCTTCCATTATAAACTAGCTTATGAATCCATCCATGGAATTCATAAAATGGTTAATCCATGTATCACTCACAATATAAAGTTCATTAGGCCTATGAGTCCTTATAGGAAATTCATAAAACATGAGTTGATGTATAATTCATGCCATATAAATTCATCAGGATCCAATGAGCTATAAATATCTAAAGAATCAAATGCACATCATGCAAGGCTCAACAGCCGAATACCATGAAACACCTCTCGATATCACAATAATATAATAATAAAATATGCCGGTTCAATATGCTTGTCCCATGTAGTACCTAAAGGGATACAAGTAACTGTCTTAAAAAATGGATAAAATTCCAGATCATTGGAATGATAGTATATACATCTCAACAATAATGGTGGATCCGAGGAAGAATGTCTAGTCATCCCAAAGAGATGGAAAGATTCCTCACATTAGGATCAAAATCCACCATCCAAGAATCACCCCCATTAATCATTGTTCTATAAACAATAATAAAAGAAAAAACTATTAACAAAGAGTGAGGTTGGATGAATGCCCAAACTCAATAGTACTCCCATATCCCCATGGTCTTACAAGTTCATCATGGGTTCTAATATGACGCCCATTACCATCTCTGCCCAAACCTGATGAAAAAATTGAGGTCAATTAAACAACAAGATCCCAATGGGTTCCTCGTGTAAAAAAACTAATGAGGAATCCTACCTGTAGTCCTCTATAAAAACACACAAGCAACAGAATCCTACTTAGGATCCTCAAATGTAAATGTAAAAGAGGAATCCTATATGGGATCCTCAAATGGTAATCATAGAGAATAATTATACAAGGTATCAACATAATAGTACTTAGTTAAAGGTATCCTATAAAGGGCTACCTATTTTAGAAAATACGCAATTTCATCACTTAGGGGATCCATGGAAATGAGATTGATGTTAGAGGAATCTTGCATGGGATCCGCTATGTCAAAATATCAAAAAGTAGAATCCTACCAGGAATCCTCGGTTCAACTAATCTCTTTGAATTGTAGGCAATACGAAAAAACAATTTAAAGGATGCTTCCTTAAATAAAGAACAACAATGTTGATGGTCTAGAGAGTTATCTAATGGAACATCTCAGATAATTGGTATCGCTGTTATGTGATTACACGATTCATATAATGGAGGAAGAACTACACTATCCATGAATCCCAAAAAATAAAACCTATGAGTCCTAAAAAGATATCATAAGTGACGCATTAGGATATAATTGAAAATATTCAATGAATAGACTTCTCAGAGGTCCAATTCTTATTTATAGGAAAACAGAAATGAATTCCCCCTAAAATGGGTTACAAGGGGGCTGAACATGGTGGATCTGCATGGGTACATGGCATATAATCCTGAATCCATGCATGGGCATGTCCTTGCTCCATATTGGGAATCTAAATGACCTAGGTACATGGAGAGTGAAATTGGTACATGCCGTATACCCAACATGGGGTACTATCTCTCATCCCTCAACTTGCCCAGCCATGTCATTGGCTAGGCTGTGTACTCTTATATGGCAATCTACCCACATGGGGTCTGGACTTGTATACTGCATGGTTGTGTAACCCTAGATGGGTAGCCTAGCTATGTACTCATCTCCATATTCGAGACCTAGTACACAACATGTACACCATAGTACATAATTTTTAATTTTAGAACCTCATCTTCCACAAAATTGAAGAACACATGACATGTCACCCAAAATAACACACCATGTATCTTAGTTTTCTTGAATTGAAAACATCTGGATCACCCGACACTCCCATTTTCACCCACAAATTAATATAGTAGGCCTA
Organism: Viscum album; assembly: GCA_963277665.1. Taxonomy (NCBI): domain Eukaryota; kingdom Viridiplantae; phylum Streptophyta; class Magnoliopsida; order Santalales; family Viscaceae; genus Viscum; species Viscum album. The sequence continues at coordinate 506,486,812 of OY728141.1, read as the reverse complement.
TAAGGGAAGAAGGAATAATAGGTCTTGAAATATACCAAATTACAAATCTACATTAGTCTATGGGTAATAATAAAAAAGGCTCCCATTTGGGTGGAAACAATCGAATCTTCCCAAAAATATGTGATCCACGATTTCCAAACATCAATTGAGCAATTCATGAACTCTGTAATGATTCCAATTTATATACCTATATCATTATCTTTCTTAATTAACTTATTTTATATTTTATTCAATTTACATAGCAGGATCCCATGGAGGGCGTGCATGAGAAGAAGGGGGATAGATGGAAATGAAAAGTAAATTTAAGAGATAGAAGAAAAAAGAAAATGAAAAAGAATGAAATGGGTGCCTGAGGATGCCCCAGTGATGAACCCCAGTTTATGCTCTATTAGGGAAAAATACATGTTCTATAAACAATATAATAGACAAAATATCAATCCAAAACACTTTTTTATACATGTTCATATGAAACTTTGTGAATAATTTAATATTTAATTTATTAAATATTAATTATTAATTTTTCCAAAAGAAACATGAATAGATTATTATTCCTCAAAACTCTTATTCGAGAGTAAACACCATATCCTTAGACAAATATAGTTATTAAAAAATTATCAGAGACCATATTCTATGGGAGAATGAACATTTCACCCCTTATAATCATTTAAATAAAAAAATCAATTTTTTTCACAAAACATTTGTCCACACAGACAAGAGTCTTTATAAGAATTGTATACATTTTTTCACATTCCATTATAATAATAAAATATATAACATGAAATAATAAATAATAGTCACATTAATTCCCATCAAAGGAATATTAACCTACAAAAAAAATTTAGAGCAGTTTCGCCTTTAATTCACAAACACATACCCTTTGATAATTTTTAGTGATACATAAAATATATTACTTTTGTCAGCTCCCCTTTACAATATTATAGGAAACTCAACAATAGTATTTTTCAGATCATTTTGTGATCTTTTCCAAATTATCATAAATTTACTATCAATTCATTCATGATCATGAATTGAATGATGGATTTAAAAGTTTGTATTATCATGAAGATAGATTTTTTAATGTTCTCTTATCATCTATATAAATGGGTTTTTATCCATTTTTATTAGCTCATATTTTCTATTATCAATACTTTTACACAACACGATTATTGAAAATAAATTTTTGGAATCGAAACCCTTCCTTAAAAAGTTATATTTTTTCCATTTAATCATGATGATGATAAATCCTCAATAAATCCGAAGTATTTCTCAGAAATATAATTAGGTATAAGAAATATAAAACAATCACAAAGAATTATATTGAGTATAATTTATTCTCGTCTAATTTTGATGATTTAACATTCAATATAATAAATTTTTCATCATATTTGCAATATTCATCGATGTATTTTCATAATTAATATGTTTATATTAAATATCCATAAATTCAATTTTTCATATAATCTTCATGTTATATTAATTCCATTTCCTATTATATTCAAAAACATAATTTCTTTAAAAAAATTAATATATTCAAAAAATAATAAAATGCATCTTTTCATTCAGTTATAATTTCAACCAATTTTCTAGAATCATTATCTTGTTTTTCATCATTTAATTGAAGATCCATAGGGGGTTCATAATTATACTTTATCAAGTTACCATCATAAATTTATTTAAATTATTTTTCAATGCTATAATATTTTTCATGTTTTTTAAAATGAGTTATAAATGTTTTTTGTTTTCTTGAAAATAAATCATCATATAACCAATCAACCAAAATAAAGGTTCTTAATTTTTTTTCTCACTACTGAAAAACATTCCATTATTTTTTGAAAAAAATAATATCCCAAATTAGATTTAGTCCATTTTTAATATCAATATTTTTTAACCATATTCTAACTATTTTGTTTCCATAACTATCTTCTTCTTTTTAAATATTTAATATTCATCAGATTGTTAATATAATAATTAACTATATCAACAATGTTAAAGAATTTTAAATTTAATATATCAATTTAATTGAATTATAACATTATCTGATTTTTCAAAATCAAATTCATTATTTTATGAAAATATTTATAAACATATTCATCTTTATTTTTCTTGAACATTCCGAGACACTTTGAGGACTTGTCTCAAATATCGATTTTTTTATTTGAATTCATAAATTCCCCAAGTCTTCCGTAAATAAATCATGGAGCCTCATTTTAGGTCACATTAACCATTGGTTTGTACATTTTAATTGTTCATATCTGATTCATTGTGTTTGAGGGTATGTGAAACTATGGGTCTTCTTAATAAGCATTATTTTATGAGATGTTTTTTTATTTGGGGGGCCTTTCCCAAGCCTGGTCTAGTGATCCTCCAATATGCAATAAGAGACAATACTTTCTCATCTAGTGGTATTAAAAATACAACATGAAATGGGATGTGTGTTATATATTATTGTTGGTGTGTTTCCCTAATTATACTTTTCCCTTTCAATGTACGTCATTTATTTGTCAGTTAGAATGCATGGTTGGAAAGTTTATGTTCTTAGATAGAAGGACAATCTCATTATTTGATCATATTTTTCCCCCGATTGGTTCATTATTAGATATATCCATGCTACCAGTGAGAAGTTTTTGAATGGTTGTTTGGGATGAATTAGTAACAAAGAATATTTTGGTTTATAATGTTCGATGGATTACTATGTGCCTTGTAAATGAATGTGACATTTTGTTTAATCTTGTCATTGTGGCTGAAAAAAATATATCGGGGTGACTATTTTTTTGGCTCAACATATGAATGGGACTTAGAAGGTTACTACATCAATAATTACCATGGTGGATAAGGGTGGTCTTATAATAGCCAATGATAATCAAAAGGACCAAAGTCACTTGAATGTAAAACTGGAGTTTGCAGATATTTTAAAACATTTTATGAGTGATCCGGTCGATCCCAAGATTATAGAAAATGTTCCTTTGGAGTCAGTAAAAGCCTAGATAGAAAATGTTGTTGGTTTTGTCTAATATATCATCTATATTATAAATTTTGGCACCTATGTATGGGTTATGTGATCTTGTAAGGTAAATAAACTTAATGTGGAGATTCAAATGATAACTGAATGATATTCCAGGGGGCTGTAATGACTAGGTGAAATAAATGCATGGAATTGATGATATAGGAGGTACCATGTCATTCCAAAACAATAGTAATATATTAGAATGCCTGAGAAATTAGGATTTGGTTCTTGATCAATTTGAGCATGTGTGGGAATACATCATCAAGGGGTAGAAAAGAAGATATTGAGATTCAAGTGATGGTGTTATTGGTTAAAAATTATGTATGATTGTTTTTAAAGATAGAGGGATTCACATCCTATGGTGAAATTATTTTTTAATGGGATTGAAGGACTCAATGAAATGCATTATAATCCATAAGAAGAAACTAAAAGGGGGAAATAGTTATTATTAAATTCTTAATCATATGGAAGAAATATCATTCTTTATGACGAGGCCTAAAGATTGGGATTGTGTCTCCACTCATTTTAAGAAATAATATGAAGTTGGAGTTATTAAGGATTAAACAAATGAAAATGGTGTGACCTAAAACCTTGTATGGATACAGAGAGAATCTCTGGTGGAAGATCTCAACAACAAGAAAGCGATACAAAGGTTGATGGATCATGTACTAAATTTGGGAAAAGAGACATTAAAGTGGATATTAGGGGAGTTTATGAACCATTTGATAGTGTAAATGTTGGAGGAGGAATTTTTTATTAAGTTATCTAAATATTTTTCATAAAATATCTATAAAATAATGATACTAATGGACACCCATATAGAACAGTGTGACAAGAACATCAAGCATGATAATATTCTAAGAACTGGTTTCAATGAGACATATATTTCATTTGTGGATTACATCAAATTGTTGAATAATATGTCTTATTGGCTATAATACCTGATCAAAGATAACCCTGATACTACGGAATTTTTCCTTTAATGGATATTATGCGGGACATGTCTTATAATATTTTCAAACAAAATTTTAATGGTTCAGATATATCATTTAGTGTATGATGATATTTAATTTTTTCGTATAAAGGTTCTCACATTTTCCATAAAATTGTGTGAAAATAATAAAAATACAATGTTCAGTCATCATTCTTCAATTTTTTTAGACAAATAGTTTATCATCATTAACATTTTTAACATCTTTATAAATGTTATCTAATTTATCCAAATTGTATCTATCATGATTCAAATAAATATTGAGGAACTTACATTAACAATTACTTAATATTGTTTCTATATACTATATTTATTTTTCTTTCATTCCAAAATATCATTTAGGTTGAATTTTTTTATATCCCGGGTTTGTTAAATGGAAAACTTGATATTGGATTGTGAACATGATACACCCCAATGAATAACAATTTTTTATATTATAGAATTAGATAGTATTTTTACATTAAATGTCATTTTATGTTTTATAGCATGAACAACAACCAAATTAGAGTTTCTCTAAAAAATATGATAGCTTGCATGTCTGAGTTATATAGAAAAATAATAAATTGTTAATATTATTAATTTACGTTGAAGGTATTCCCCAGATGATTTTTTGTCGAGTATGAATATAACTATCTATATTATGTGTACACATGTTTAATTATTTTTTCACAGTCATATATGTCAAGTTAATAGAAATAAAATAATTATAAAATCATGTTTACGATTAAAAATAAATTTTTCCAAAAAATGTATTTTTACTACTTTTTGATGTTGCACATGTTTTAAATTGCATTTCTTAAAAATATTATAAATTATGTTTTAAAAATTAAACATAAATTTGGTATTTATAACATCAAAACTAGTTTTGGGTTAAATTATTATATTTTAAAAAAATTATTTCTTGATGAATAGTCAAAAATTATGTGTTGTAGTTAAAAACTAATTTTTTGATTAAATAATTATAATATTATAAATACATTTATAAAGTCATTTTATATAAAAAATATATTTATTAATTCAATTTTTTTTATTCAATGGAATTTAATATTGAAAATTGACATTAAATCTTCTTAATCTTTTGAAAGATCTTTTTACCCGCCTTCTTGCCTTGTCTGCAGGATTAATATTAAATATAATTTTTCCATTTCTATGAAAAGAATTTTAAAAAATTTAAATAATTATTTTTAATTAATATATAAATTTATGCAAATAGTATCAACATAATTTATTGGGTAAATAAACTTTATTACTTGGCTTACCATTATTAATTGTAAATATCCTAATTATGTGAAAAAATAATATTATAAAATTATAAAATTATCATAACACTTTTCTAAATTACATTGGATGAGTATATTTCTACCTAATACCACCATTGGCCAAAATTATTACCTTTTTATGCCACTTGTATAAGACTAGGACATTTATTATATTTTATTTAACGATAAATTAAAAATGCCATACTCATGTTATTAATAAGTAAATCATTTCTAATATAGTATTATATTGAAGATAAATTCAATAATAAATATTCATTTAAAATATGATTTTATTATATACATCATGATAATTTATTTATAAATTTTATCCATTTAATAATTAAATTTATTTACAACATAATGAGGATGCATTAATTGATTTATTTAAGGAAGAATAAAAAAATTATACTAATAAAATTAAAATAAATATAATTTGAAATATTTTATTCCATTATAAAATATTATGGAATACGTGGACATGTTACAGATAATTAAATATATTTTTATATAAGTAATCAATGTGTTATTATATTTTTTTGAAATGAAATTATTTAATATTTTTAGAATTGAATTTTATTTGATTTCAAAATAAAAAATATTTTATTAAATTATATAAATTATAAAATTTATATATGCCTTAGGAAACTTACTAGGGTAAGTCATTATATATCATTATTGATTGATTTTTTTTCGATTGAATATTTATGGTAATTACATTTACTTTGAATATGTAAATTTCATATTGTGGGAGTAAGAATTAAAAAGGGATACAAAAAAATATAAAGATTAAAATGTATCAAAACATGTCTAGTTTTAATAGGATGATGTTATTATAACACAAATCATCCAACATTTGAAATAATTTTTTTATGCATTTAGAATTGAAAATTAATTTATATTAATTTAATACCATTAATAATTCCATGAGTGTGTCTCCCCTATCCTATTAAAGGATAACCATTAACCTATATTAATCACAAAAAAATCATTTTAATTGGCCAGGAACTACCCCTACCCATTCCAAAACCACTCCCCAATTTCTTAGGTCCTTCTTTTAGGATTAAATTAATCATTTATAGGAATTAAGGTGTTAATATTGGTGATCACCAAAAGGAAATGTAATGATTTTATTTAATTATTTATAATTTATTACATTTTCAACTTATTTCATATATCTTTAAATTAGGATGACATAAAGAAAATATAATCCTCAATTTACTGAGATTTTGTTATTTTAAAATCATTACCTACATACATATTCAATTTCAACACATGGGAGATGAGCTTTCCATTCATGTGTAAGGAAGACTACCACCTCACAAACTGATATACAACGTTTTTCATTAAAATATTTCTAGAATAGATATTAGAGAAGAATTAATTTTTATATATTATATTTATGAAATATATAAAAAAATTTAAATATCAATATATCATTCACTTTTCTACCATTCCATTGACTAAAAAATTATAACGTCCTTAGTGCGTTTCTTTGAACTATCACCTCCGTGAAGCGTTGTGATTCCTTTTTGTTCACCACATCACTTATATAATATATATATATATCAGTATAATTAAATTATTATTATTTTAAGGATATATTGATATTTTTATAAAGTAAAATTTCAAAATATCTTATTTTTAAAGAGATAATTGAAAATGGAAATGTTACTCATGCGTACGCGCAACATACCATCTCCATGATTATAATGTTATTGAATTTTAAAAACCAAAAATAAATCTATTGATTTCAATGTAAAATTAAGATATAAAAGTGATTAATATGTAATTAATACTGCCCTGTATGATTTTGTATCGTGATCATATTGAATTTTTACATCATATCAAATTCATTTTTGACTAAACTACAGAATAACATCAAACCATCTAACGTGAACATAAATGATTAAGTAATTTTAATTACATGTTAATAGATTATATAAAAGGAATAATAAATATAAATAGGTTATAAATGTTGTTGTAAATATTCTATGTTTATTATTTAGGATGAAAAGGAACATAAATGATGAATCAGACTCAAGGTAAGGGATTTCATCTTAATAGCCTTCTATTGAGGCATTTCTTGATAATATTTACTTGTATTATTTTATAAGGTGTATATACTTCCACTACAACATTTCATATCAATATTTTATCTATTTTAATGTATCTATTCTAATGTTATTTAATTATTTATTAAATTTATTCATTCATTGGGATTAATATTCTAACGTTTGTAGTGGTATAAGACACCTTGAATGATTAATGATTCAATTATGAAATAGTTTTATCTATGATATTAATTTAATTATTTATATATATATATTTCAAAGGATTATATATAACATATTATTTCTATTTTTTAATTTCACTCAATGGTATTAAAAAAATCATTCAATTATGATTTTTGAATTTAATAAAAATTGAAATTTTAAATTGTTTTGACGTATACAAAGATAATGACTTCTCCACTATAGTAATATTTTTTTGATATTTTGTTACCTAAATATTAATTAATACATTTATATAAAAAATAAATCCTATATTATATATAATAGGTATTATAGTATTCAAAATAGTTTTTAAAATTGATCTATTAATTAATTATCATGAAATTTTTTCTTGTCATTTCAAATGAAATTTTATGAGTGAAATGATGAAAATTTTAATTTATTAGGTGTTATGATTATATAATAGTACTTGGAAATTTTACAGGTGGTTACAAGAAAATACAATGATGGGTGGCTCCTTGATAAACCAAGGATGGGTGGTTATGTTATATCATCTAATGTGTTGGGTATGGAAGTTAGTCATTTGGCTATTCCATTTGTAGGAGTTCCATTTATGGGTGTCGACCAAGTGGTTATTCCCTTAAACTATGATTATGTCATAAGTTGCCTTCTATGAAAAATGTTCATTCTATGGTTTTATTGTAGAATTATTGTTTTAATAAGGGTAGTCAGTGAGATTATTTTCAAAGGAATGTATTTTCTACATCTCAATAGTGTAACGATATTCTTTGTGATAAGGTATCCATGGGGTTTGATGTTTTCACAGGACCAAGATTTTTTTTTCTTTCATTATCCCCTATTATGATTTTGTTTCTAAAAGAAAGTGTTAAAATGTATATCAATTGTATTTAATATTGTAATGGAAAATATGATATTTTGATGTATGTACTGAATAAATTTCATGAAAAGTATACATGTTTTATTTTAAAAGGGTTTCATTTTGTAAAAAAATGGATACTGATAATATGTTTCTGTTCATAATGTATGGGTTTAAATTTTAATATTTTGTCATAATTCTCTAAAACACCAAATTTAAAAGATCCTAGAATATAAATTCTAGTTTAAATACACTTTAACATGAAACTTTTAATGTCGGTTAGTCTTATTTTATTATAGGTAGGTCATAATTCATAAAATTTCATCCCATATATTGAAGAGAGATAATTGCTATTGACTATCATTAATTCAAAATAATTTTTTTCAAATTAAAAAAGATTTCATATCATGAAAAATCATTATGAAATTCAATTGGATCTCTTAATTTTCTTTTATTCATCCTAAATCCCTTTAAAAATTATTTTAAAACATGGGATGATCATACAATGATTAATAAGAGACATAAAAATAATGAATTAATCCGTTAGACCATGTATATTCACAAAACTTTTACCCATTTCAATATAATATTTGGATGAAAAATAGAAATTTTATTACACCTGAAATCTACTTCTCATTCCATATATTATCATAAAACATTTCATTATAAATCTAAAAGGAAAAATAATCTTATAATGCTTCTTTGAATTCATTTAAAACCGATAATAACTTTTTCCACAATGTTGTAATTCTTTACCTCAAAATCTATCATGTTAGTTCCTTTACAATGTCAAATCATATTATTTAAAAAATCAATCAAAATAATAGATAATTCATGTATTAAAATGAGTAATAATTTTCTTATCATTATTACTTACACATTGAATAAACATTGTGGTTATACATGGATTAACAATTATAGTTACACTAGAAATAATAATCAGAGTTAAAAATGGAATAACCATGATAGTATATTCTCAAAATCTCTTAGGAGGATCCTAATATTTTAACTTCATACCTTTACCTAAGGCATTATAGATTTGTAATGGGCACACTTGAAGTTGATTTATCATGGTACAACCCATCATCATAAACAAAACCATGAATCCATAATATAATCATAACATATAAATAATATACATTAAAAAAGAGTCTTCTCACCGATACAGAATCATTTATTGGTATTGATATATCACTTTTCTATTAAAACATGTTTTTTAAAACTAAATTTAAATGTGGAATGAAAAATATGTCATTTAATTGAATAAAATATTAATGATTATAGATAAATATAGTAAAAACATATATTTATTTTCATTTATAAATCACTTATTCACATATAAATAAATCCATAATGTAACATGAACAATATGGAAAAGGAAGAGGCTGAAGGGGTGTTATAACAAAACGATACTGGTAAAAATATAGTAAAAAGATGTATTTATTTAATCTTTTGAGATCATATAACCATAATCATAATATATTATGTTGAATAAAAGGAATTTACTCAAAATAAAGTTCTTAGATACCTATAATTAATTAATAAATTATAAATTATTATTACCATTACATATTTAATAATTTTGGTTAATATTATTCATTCATTAAATTTTAATTTCCCTCTTATAATGTTCACATTTAAATTATCATAATTTTTTTTTCTTACAGGTTCAGTTTTGTGTACCTTCTACACTATTGAACATATTGTTTATTTTCTAGAAATTATAAATATTGAATTCTCCCCACATCAAATTTTTTTGTCTTTACAGTTTGAAATCATTATTACTAACATGGGGTTGACTTTTCAAAATAACTTTGTTGAAATATCACATCATAAAAAGGTTTAGTAAATCATCCTCTTTCTAAGAGATCAATGGATGTATATTGTTTATGTAGAGTAATAAATATATATTTTCCCTTATAGGATAACATAGTTGGGATATAAAATCATAGAAAATGATGAAAAAACTAACTCCCAAGGATAGATAGACAGTGATAAAAAAATATGTTGTTGAGAGATTTAACAATCTAAAAACTAGAAATCATTGAGGAGATAAAATAACACTGATTTTATTATAATTAAAGAAATGGGATAATTTATTTTGTTTCAAAATAATTTTCATGATTTTGAGAAATTATTTTACTTCATTAACTATGAATATAAATAAATATAATTAATTTTAAATAATGATTTCATATCATAATCACTTCCTTCCACAAACTCGTCTTTTTCCTCGAAAGGATGTGTATTCAAGATGAATTTTTCATGTCTAAATCACTAGAATAAAATTATAATGGGAAAATTTATAAAATGTAAATAATAAAATCCAAAAATATAAAGACATTATACAAAACAAAACGAGTTAGGAAATTATAATATTGCTTCCAAATATAAATAAACAATCATAAAAGGATAACAATTAATTTATAAAATTTTACAGTAATTCCAAATGTTGATCATAGATCATTCTAAAAATATCAATTATTAAAATTACCCAAAATATTTTAGACAAATATTAATGCTCCCAAATCATAATAATTTCATCACATATTCTTCAATGACTTATTTAATAGTTATCTCCATATAATGTCAACCACTCTTAATGTCTTATTCCAAAAATTATATTCCATAATCATATAATATCAAAGATATTAAAATAATTTCCAAAAAAACCAAAATCACCATAATAAGACATTAAAATCTTATACGATTATAAATTATAATTATAAATTTATTCCTAAAATAAAATCCAATAGTATTTTCTTTTCCTTAAGCATTTAAGTCTCCCAAAATAGTGAATTTTCATGAAAAAAGCATTAATAACATAATCAAAAAATTCATTTTCAATCTTTGTATTATATATAATTTAAAAAATCGGTTTTTGAAATAAGATTAACATTTATCAATCATATAATTTAAATAATAAAATTAATCTAACACTTACCAAGACATCATGTTGGTTTTGTGGTAGGTGATGAACCCTTGTCTACCTTTAGTTGTGGCTTCAATGTTGATGAATTATTGAGATGTGATGGTTTTTAACCTTGCATGTGGGTTGTCCTTCTTCTAGAACTATATAATTCATATAACATTCCAAAAATATAAACATAATCATCAATGATTATTTAAAACCCAAATGTTTTCAATACTCTTTGACCGATGTCCAAAAAATGAAAACAGAATTCTTCCTCAAATGTATTTTTCACATATTAATATTATTTGTTAAATATACCTCATTCATCTATCAAAATATGATAAATGACTCCTAATGTAATTCTATTACATAAAACCATAAAAGTGATTTCTAATTCTTTTAACATATGATAATTCTTAAATATTAAAAAACATCATAACTATTGAATGTAGGTACCATAATAATTCCAAATTAATAATTATCTCTGATTCTAAAACTTATTATTTAATAGATATTTCCAATAAAAAATATGAATCTTTTACTTATTCTGCAATATCAAAACATATACTACGATATAATCCATAACATTAATATGTAATTTTATTTTCCTCAGCATTAACAATATGGGAATTATGTATTTCTAAACATTGATCTACGTGGTCTTATTAAACCCATTCATGGTCATTAATTTTATGACAATAATATAAATTATTCACATTCTTCCAACATTTAAAACATTCAATTGTTTCATTCAGAATTATTTTATTATTATTAATGTATTTATTTATATTTTTCCTAATTCATTAGAAGATTGTTTGCTTTATTCCCTATGTTACCATATAGAATAAGCACATCATTAATTTTAAGAAATTTTCATGGCTGCTTCTTCCTACATTCTTGACACATATTTCATTGAATATTTTTTACTTCTATAACCATTATCACCAAAAAAAATACATGGAATAATTTTCAATATTATTCTTAGAGTATACAATATAGATACACGTGAAAAAACAATCATGGTTATAGTTGGAATAAGCATTTCCTTATATTCCTATAATATCATAGAAGAATCCTAATTGGGTAATTAAATACCTATAACTAATGTATTAGATATATATAATGGGATCTCACAAATATGGTTTATCAAGAAAATTCACATCACTATAAACAATTCCTATGAACTCTAAAACAATCATTACACAAAAAATCTTGAGTCATGAATTTTTTTTCACCCCAAAAAACATTTTAAGATATTGATATATCTATTTAAAAAACCTGAATTTCCAAAACTATAATTCCCATAAAAATGGGAAAGTTTTTTGATTGAATAAAGCATGATATATTATAAGGGAGTCCAATAACTAAATAACTGTTATTTATGTAAGAAAAGTATTTGTCACCGTATATATTAAAATAAATAAATAATTTATATCATTTACAATGAATTTCAAAACATTTAATAAAAAGAAAATTTTCTATAACCTTTGAAATAAAGAAAAAATAAACACAATATTTAGATATTTATCACTTATTTCCATAAAAATACAACAATAAAATAATTTTAAATACAAGGACATGGTAGGAAAAGTGAGTTTTTTGGGAAACATTAAAACATGATTTTTAAAATAGAAATTCCCAAGCCATGAATTTTTTCAATCATGTACATCCTTTATCTATTTAAATAATGAAATTAGGTTGATTATTTTCATTCTTGAGAAATATTTTTCTTGTTTATTATTTCTATTATTCTATCTCTTACAATGATATATCTAATTATTTAAATAATAAAATTAGAATCAGATATGTTGGTGATATTTATTTCATGAGTCCTAAATGTATTCGGAAAATTGAATATGGTCATTATTAAATCATATTTTTAATAATAATTATGATGTAGTTATATTATGTATACATAAATAATACATTTAAAACCAATCATGACTGATTTTTATGCAAAATTAATTATGTTGAAATCATAGAGACAGTGGGTCATATGTATGCAAGAGTAATGCTTCCATTTTTCAATTATAATTATAGATATAATGTAAGTATCATTTTATTCTTAAATAATTCCAGTAACATCAATTATATCATGTTACTTTTTTAATAATACTTATATATGTCATATATCTTATGTGGTGATGAAAAATGAGTCACATCTCATTGTGGAGGTGGTAGTCCACATATACACACGCACATCATTATCATTTTTCATTCAATGTAATGTTAATAAAATAAATGATATATAAGCATTTCAAAATGATAAATTTTTCACTAATTTCAAATATATATATATATTCCATCACTATAGTCATCTCTAAGAGGCAGTCATGGAAAATTAATTACATTGGTTCACAATACGATAGTCCGTCATACACATGAATGGTGGTTTCAATTAACATCTAAGGATAATAGAGATGGATATATGATCTAAAATTAATGAAAATAACCAAACTATATAGAATATAATGTTTTTTTATATAATCATGGTTAGTGAATATTTTAATGAGTTGGAAAATGAAATATAACAGACACATGTGGTTAAAAACAATACCCATTCATTAGAAGGTCCCATTTGATTAACATATTAATCATTGTAGGGTTTGTATTGTGACTAAAATTGGCCTATATAATTTTGGTAGATGATATACAAAGGCCTCTTATTAGGTAATTTTTTTACCAAATGGGGGTTTTTGTGTGATGTAAATAGAAGAATAGACATCCTTTTATAAGATATGGTAGGGGAACTCCAGCAATATCTCAAAATATAAAATTAAGATAAATTATTTTCTAATTAAAAATAACATATTGAAGTGCATTGTGTTGCATTTGTTGTCAATGAGACATGTTGTTGTCTTAGAATGAATGGATGTCAAGGAGTCAAGATGTGAATGTCAAAGGATGTGATGGTGATGGTGATGAAGGAGAATGGCCATGGTACTTAGAGGAATGTCACTTAGGAAATTCACTAAGTGACATAGGAGATGATGGTTGAAACATTCTCTAAGAAAATCTGACGATTGCTGAACTGATCTTTAAGTTCAAAGAACTTGTATCCTGATGATACAATGTCACAACATTGATTGAAGACCATGCATTGTCTTCACAATGCATGAGGAGTTGAAGAATCAAGATGTTCCATCCACAACTACTAAGTGGATGATGTGCACTAATGAAGTCCATGTACTAACTCTTAGTGCATGTGAATTGGAAGTGATCCATTTTGATCTCTGATTAGATCAATGAAGATTATTGAAGAATTTATGTGATTAAGGAGCTCGATTGAAGATGAAAAACCTTCAAGAAGTCCCTCCTAAGTATTGAACACATATGGAAGAGGAGATGAAGAAGATTAAGAAGAAACCGTTTGAAATTCCATTTCTAAGTGATGAATAAATGTTGAAGTAAGAATGGAGGAATTCTAATGAAGAAGAAAGGAATTATCTTGAAAAAAAAATGAAAAATAATGAGGAAGATGGAAGAAGTGGCACTTGGCACTTGGCATGTTTTACATAGAGGACTTTGTTTTTACAAAGTCTAGGTTCTGTCCTTTGCCAAAAAAATTGGCCATCTCAAGCCATCCCACGGGTTCAACCCCACGGCTCATATGGGCACTAGGCGCCACGCCCATGGGGGATCCCATGGTGCAATCTCGAGAGGCAGGGGGGCCGTGTATAAGCCCCCGAGGGCACGCAGTGGTGAAGCCCGCGCGCCCGGAGAGTGCATGGTGGGCGCTAGGAGCGCGCCCTCAGGGAGCAAGAGTGGGCGCAGAGCGCGCCCGCAGAGAGAACCCGGTGCGGGGCGGCACCGGGAGGGGAGAGGATTCAACTGGCGTATGGTGGGCAGCGGCAGGGTTATTAACCGCGGAAATTCCGCGAGAGAATTCGATGTGGGACGCGCGATTTTCACCGGGAACGAATCCCAGCCGCACGATTCATCGCGCGCTCGATCTGGACCGCCCATCTAATCCGCCGCGGCCCAGCCTGATTGCGGCCGTCCAAATCTTTAATCCAACGGCTCTCCGCGCGTCTTCTTCCCCACGCCATGCGAAGCCACCCGCGACGTCCCCGCATGAACCAGAGCCTCCCGAGCAGTGTTCTCGAGTTCCCGGCCATCGTTTCTGAATCCGAAGCCTCCAGTGAGATCGTCTGGCCTCCATGAACACGATCATGCAATAAAAAAGGCATGCATGCAACAGATGGAGAATTTCGGTCGAGGCCGAGGCAAACGAAGTTGCCGAGGCCTTGAGGGTTCGTGCCTTTGCATGGGATAAAAGAGACGAAGTTCGTGCATGCGTTCTAAGTCGCATGCACGTGGAGGAACCCGAATAAAAAGGGAAACCCGCGTGAAATAAAAAGTAAAACAAGATTTAAGGAAATCTTGAAATCCCGAAATCTTCGAGGATTTGAAGATATCCCACGCGGATGAACCGAGGCTCTGCTTCGCCTATTAAAAGAGAGCCCGAGCTCTCATTAAGCGGCTGATGTGCTGATGTTCTGTTGAATACCCGAAGTCCCGCGAAGCCTCTGCCTCGCGAAGGAGAAGCCCCGCGCAAATTATTTGCGCGGCTGTTGTCCCGGTGCCACCCGAGGCCCGAAGTGTTCCCTGCGCGCCTCTCTTGCGCGACAGGAAGGAGCCGAGCCGCATATTTGCGCGCTCGAGTCTCTTGCTCCCTCTCTGCCCGCACCCTTGCGCGGCAGGAGGAAGATCCCGCGGGTGTTGCACTTGCGCGCCCCGCGGGTAGGAGGTCTTGTGCGGCCTTTGTGCACCCAAGTGCTTGCGCGGCCAGTGGCACCAAGTGTGCTTTGTGCTTTGAAGAAGGAGAGAGGCCGTGGCTCATACTTTGTGCCTTTTGTGTAAGAAGAAAAGGAGGAGGCCGTAGCCCTTGAGTTGGTATTCGGGTGTGTGCAAGTGGAAGGCCAAGGCATTGCCTTGTGCTAAACAAGAAGGGGACCCGAGGCTTGCATGCCCTTGTGTGTGTGCCAAGTGGAGAAGAAGAACCCGAGGCCAAGGCTTTGAGCCTTGTGTGCAAAAAGAATAAGAAGAGGCCGTAGCCCTTGTTGGGTGTGCACACTTGAGGATTAAATGAAAATGAACAAAGTGTGTGTGCAAAGGAAGTGAAAGGCCGTAGCCTTGTGTGTGCATCAAGTGAAGACCACACTTTGTGTGTGTGTGCATTTGAGAGGAAGGCTGAGGCATAGCTTGGGGTGTGCAAAAATAGTGGAGGCCGAATACACACTCATTGTGTGTGTGCAAAGCAAAGAACAAAGTTGTGTGTGCAAAACAACAAAGTGAAGTGGCCGAACCTTTGTGTGTGCTCTAAGAGGAGTGGACACACTTAGAAGAAGAAGAAGACTCACACCAAAGTATAACACACTATTAAGTGTGTGAACAAGTTGCATAAAGAGTGTGAAGTTTGATAAGATGGTGTGTGCTTAAAGTGTTACACCCTTTGTGGGTCTACTGCACCAAGAATAGGAAAGGAGAGTGCATGCATGCATGCATGCACGTGCACACGTGAACAAAGCCAAATCTGGTTGTGTGCATTTGAGGAGTCCAAGACCAGGAGATCTTGAAGATATTGTGATGCCATGCACTCAGTGCATGAAGTTGTTCTGTTGTGAGACTGGACCAGACTGAAGTTAAAGATATCAGTTGTCTGAGTATTCAGTAGTTGAAGAGAGAGGCCAGGTCATCCTGAGAAGAAGGAGATAAATCCTGAGCAAGACGAGAAGACCTGATCATCACAAGTGATCAGAGGTACAGAGCAAGGCCAGCAGCCTTTATCCCAGGCTGCTGAAGTTACTTGAAGAAGCTTAAAGTGAAGAAGAGCTACTCGTGTGACTCGAGGAGCCAGGAGAAGACCCTGTGGGACTCAGGGAGAAGAAGTCTTCAGTGGGATTCTGGAGCAGGCCAGTGGGACTCTGGTAACACTGTGGGACGCAGTATAAAGACCCTCCTGTGGGACTCAGGAGAGATACGGTGGGAAGCTGTATCGACCATTGTAATTCTAACAAGTTATAATGGGAGAATCCATGCTGAGAGAGCATGGCAAGGATGTAGGCCTTTGGTGCCGAACCTTGTAAATCCTTGTGTCCTGTGCCTTTTCATTACTGCATTATCCGGGAAAGGTTGAGAGATACAAGAAGAGTGGATTGAGGCTTTAACCAGCCATAGAGGTTTAATTGATTAAGAATCAATTAGTAAAAAGTTTCAAGGGATCACTGATTCACCCCCTCCCCCTCTCAGTGATTCACACTGATCTGGGCACTTCAATTGGTATCAGAGGGAGGTTGCCTCTAAAAGATCCAAGAGAGTCTATATGGAGTGCAGATTTGAGGAAATGAAAGAACAGCCTCAAATGGAGATATCTGCCAAGACTCTGAAAAACAGAATGAAGAAACAGGCAAAGAAGATGAGGAAGAAGGTTGCTGCAATCAGAGAAACTCCTTCTATGGAAAGAAATGTGAAAGTCACATCAGATGACAATTCCTTTTATCATTCTTCTGATGAAGCCTGCTCTAGCTGTGATGAAGATGGAAGGAACAATGATCTTCTAAATGCAATCAAATATCTTCAGAAGAGAGTCCCCATGGAAATTGCAATGTGTATAGCTACAGGCCTCCATGATCTTCAGGAAGAAAAATTACAGCTAGAAGATGAAGCCAATTCTCTGGAAGTCCAATTGGCAAAAAGGGTTGGCATAACCAACACTCTCAGAAAGCTGGTAAATGCTAAAGATGAAACAGTATCCCTTTGCAATGAAAGATATGAAGACACTGCTGAAGAATTGCAAAGAAGCCTTTCTGAGAAAGACATCTTTATGATAATAGTCAAAGATGTTTTCCATGCACTGGAAAAGAGGTATAGAGTATCAATGGTTGTTAAAGATGCTCAACTTGAAGACAAAGTAAAAAGGGTAAAGGAGCTTGACAACTCATTGCATGAAATGAAGAAGGTGCATGATGACCAGATGGAACAGCTGAAACAGAATTGGGAAGGAAGGCTAAGAACTGTTGAGGATGAGAAGAACTCCCTCAATATGAAATGCTTAGAACTGGAGGTGATATTGAAAAATCAGCAATCACCTAAAGCTGAATCCTCCCAGTCAGCTGGAAGAAGAAATGTTGCTACTCAAGTATGCATTGAGCAGGATGATTCTAAAAGAAAGACATCCTCTTGTGAAAGTGAAACAACTTCTAGAAAGAAGGTACCATCCATACCATCTTGTACTCATGCTTCTAAAAGTGTTTCTATTAAAAGTGCAGGATGGAGAAATAATTCCAAACTAGTATGGATGAAGACAATGAAGAAAGAAAGCTCTCCTGAAGCAGCACAACAATTCAAGACAGGTACCCTACAATCAGAAGGAATCAAGAGGTCAAGATTCGTGGGTCAATGTTGGTGTTGTAACAAGTATGGTCATTGTGCAAAGGATTGTTGGTACAATACACTGAATGCCAAAGCACAGAGGATGCCCATGCCTAGGGGGAGCAAGCCAGAAGGAAAGAAGCAACATCCACAGGTCCAGAGACATCTGTTTACTGCAAATAGATTTGGATTACTTGACAACATCTGGGATGGTTGCAAAAGTGGTCAAAGAGTTGATACATATCAATCTCCGAATGTATCCGAAGCTGGAATGAAGAGAAGATCACTGAACCTGGCTAAGAGAGATTCCTTGGGAAGCAAGCAGAAGAAAGTGGAAGATGCTCCCAAGATGAGTTTGAAGAATGAAGAGAAGTCCTTGGAATCTAAATCCAAGAAGGGTGATGCATCCAGAAGGACCACCAAGAAGATATGCTTCTACTATGGAAAGAAAGGGCACATCATGGACCTTTGTAAAGAAGCCATGAAACTAAATAGAAGCCAACTGCACTCAAACAGACAATCAATCCAGAAGAAGCCGAAGGGATTGATTGAAAACAAGTTGCCTAAGAGAGGTAGCTTGACAGCATCAAAGGAACCATGTGGAACTTCCAGAACTGAGGCCACACTTCCAAATGATTTACTAGTCATATGGCCAAATCAGTTGGAACTTGCCAGAGAACTGCAAAGAGCTGAAGATGAAGCTCTGGAAACTGCTAAAGCAAAAAGGAAGAAGAAGGTTTCACATGAAAATGTGTTGAGAACCACACCAGCACAATCATCAATGAAGATCAAATGTGCAAGTGTGAAGACTGGTGAAAATGGGACATCTCGGTTGAGAGAATCTTCTCAACCTTGTTGTTCACATTGATGAACCAAGGAGGTTCCATCTTATTCCCTTATTCTATTGGTATATACATGTGCTAACATTGCATGGAATTGAAGATGATGATCATTCTCAGCTGGAGGATGGTTTGGAAGGAATAGAGTGCACCCCTTGAGGGGGAGCCAATCTGAAGAAGATGGGATTCTGAGATTAATACCATCTTGAGAAAAGTGAAGGTATTCCAATCATACTTTCATCCCTTGTTTCTTAATTGAGTTTATCTTGTCAATTAAGGGGGAGTATGGATTGAAGACAAATGGATGAAAGGGGGAGCTTCATCTTTGCACCTGAACTTTCTAATGAGTTTTGTGAAGTTGTGCAGGATTTAGCAATTCATTGTTATATCTGAAAAATTTTCAAACCCCTGAAGCATGATCTCACATGTGTAGAGAATTGTGGACAGCATTGAAAAATCTTGGTTATATCACTCTTGTTTTCTACACCGGGCTAGCCCATGTAGACTTAGATTTGATCAACTAAAGGTTCTTTGCTAAAGAAGAACATGTGACATCATCCCTCTCTCAGTGTTTTTCAAGAAAATACTTTTCAAAGGGAGGAAGAGATTTTTGAAAGAATACCACACCACACCTTTGCATTTGATTGCCAATAAGGGGGAGAAAATATTGGCACACATATTGACCCATTCATATGTGCTAAAGGAGTGTATTGACAACAAATACAAAGGGGGAGATTGAAGTGCATTGTGTTGCATTTGTTGTCAATGAGACATGTTGTTGTCTTAGAATGAATGGATGTCAAGGAGTCAAGATGTGAATGTCAAAGGATGTGATGGTGATGGTGATGAAGGAGAATGGCCATGGTACTTAGAGGAATGTCACTTAGGAAATTCACTAAGTGACATAGGAGATGATGGTTGAAACATTCTCTAAGAAAATCTGACGATTGCTGAACTGATCTTTAAGTTCAAAGAACTTGTATCCTGATGATACAATGTCACAACATTGATTGAAGACCATGCATTGTCTTCACAATGCATGAGGAGTTGAAGAATCAAGATGTTCCATCCACAACTACTAAGTGGATGATGTGCACTAATGAAGTCCATGTACTAACTCTTAGTGCATGTGAATTGGAAGTGATCCAATTTGATCTCTGATTAGATCAATGAAGATTATTGAAGAATTTATGTGATTAAGGAGCTCGATTGAAGATGAAAAACCTTCAAGAAGTCCCTCCTAAGTATTGAACACATATGGAAGAGGAGATGAAGAAGATTAAGAAGAAACCGTTTGAAATTCCATTTCTAAGTGATGAATAAATGTTGAAGTAAGAATGGAGGAATTCTAATGAAGAAGAAAGGAATTATCTTGAAAAAAAAAAGAAAAATAATGAGGAAGATGGAAGAAGTGGCACTTGGCACTTGGCATGTTTTACATAGAGGACTTTGTTTTTACAAAGTCTAGGTTCTGTCCTTTGCCAAAAAAATTGGCCATCTCAAGCCAGCCCACGGTTTCAACCCCACGGCTCATATGGGCACTAGGCGCCACGCCCATGGGGGATCCCATGGTGCAAGCTCGAGAGGCAGGGGGGCCGTGTATAAGCCCCCGAGGGCACGCAGTGGTGAAGCCCGCGCGCCCGGAGAGTGCATGGTGGGCGCTAGGAGCGCGCCCGCAGGGAGCAAGAGTGGGCGCAGAGCGCGCCCGCAGAGAGAACCCGGTGCGGGGCGGCACCGGGAGGGGAGAGGATTCAACTGGCGTATGGTGGGCAGCGGCAGGGTTATTAACCGCGGAAATTCCGCGAGAGAATTCGATGTGGGACGCGCGATTTTCACCGGGAACGAATCCCAGCCGCACGATTCATCGCGCGCTCGATCTGGACCGCCCATCTAATCCGCCGCGGCCCAGCCTGATCGCGGCCGTCCAAATCTTTAATCCAACGGCTCTCTGCGCGTCTTCTTCCCCGCGCCATGCGAAGCCACCCGCGACGTCCCCGCATGAACCAGAGCCTCCCGAGCAGTGTTCTCGAGTTCCCGGCCATCGTTTCTGAATCCGAAGCCTCCAGTGAGATCGTCTGGCCTCCATGAACACGATCATGCAATAAAAAAGGCATGCATGCAACAGATGGAGAATTTCGGTCGAGGCCGAGGCAAACGAAGTTTCCGAGGCCTTGAGGGTTCGTGTCTTTGAATGGGATAAAAGAGACGAAGTCCGTGCATGCGTTCTAAGTCGCATGCACGTGGAGGAACCCGAATAAAAAGGGAAACCCGCGTGAAATAAAAAGAAAAACAAGATTTAAGGAAATCTTGAAATCCTGAAATCTTCGAGG
This sequence comes from Viscum album, assembly GCA_963277665.1. Lineage (NCBI taxonomy): Eukaryota > Viridiplantae > Streptophyta > Magnoliopsida > Santalales > Viscaceae > Viscum > Viscum album. Next base: position 506,464,993 of record OY728141.1, on the reverse strand, counting down.
ATTTGAAGATATCCCACGTGGATGAACCGAGGCTCTGCTTCGCCTATAAAAAGAGAGCCCGAGCTCTCATTAAGCGGCTGATGTGCTGATGTTCTGTTGAATACCCGAAGTCCCGCGAAGCCTCTGCCTCGCGAAGGAGAAGCCCCGTGCAAATTATTTGCGCGGCTGTTGTCCCGGTGCCACCCGAGGCCCGAAGTGTTCCCTGCGCGCCTCTCTTGCGCGACAGGAAGGAGCCGAGCCGCATATTTGCGCGCTCGAGTCTCTTGCTCCCTCTCTGCCCGCACCCTTGCGCGGCAGGAGGAAGATCCCACGGGTGTTGCACTTGCGCGCCCCGCGGGTAGGAGGTCTTGTGCGGCCTTTGTGCACCCAAGTGCTTGCGCGGCTAGTGGAACCAAGTGTGCTTTGTGCTTTGAAGAAGGAGAGAGGCCGTGGCTCATACTTTGTGCCTTTTGTGTAAGAAGAAAAGAAGGAGGCCGTAGCCCTTGAGTTGGTATTCGGGTGTGTGCAAGTGGAAGGCCAAGGCATTGCCTTGTGCTAAACAAGAAGGGGACCCGAGGCTTGCATGCCCTTGTGTGTGTGCCAAGTGGAGAAGAAGAACCCGAGGCCAAGGCGTTGAGCCTTGTGTGCAAAAAGAATAAGAAGAGGCCGTAGCCCTTGTTGGGTGTGCACACTTGAAGATTAAAAGAAAAAGAACAAAGTGTGTGTGCAAAGGAAGTGAAAGGCCGTAGCCTTGTGTGTGCATCAAGTGAAGACCACACTTTGTGTGTGTGTGCATTTGAGAGGAAGGCTGAGGCATAGCTTGGGGTGTGCAAAAATAGTGGAGGCCGAATACACACTCATTGTGTGTGTGCAAAGCAAAGAACAAAGTTGTGTGTGCAAAACAACAAAGTGAAGTGGCCGAACCTTTGTGTGTGCTCTAAGAGGAGTGGACACACTTAGAAGAAGAAGAAGACTCACACCAAAGTATAACACACTATTAAGTGTGTGAACAAGTTGCATAAAGAGTGTGAAGTTTGATAAGATGGTGTGTGCTTAAAGTGTTACACCCTTTGTGGGTCTACTGCACCAAGAATAGGAAAGGAGAGTGCATGCATGCATGCATGCACGTGCACACGTGAACAAAGCCAAATCTGGTTGTGTGCATTTGAGGAGTCCAAGACCAGGAGATCTTGAAGATATTGTGATGCCATGCACTCAGTGCATGAAGTTGTTCTGTTGTGAGACTGGACCAGACTGAAGTTAAAGATATCAGTTGTCTGAGTATTCAGTAGTTGAAGAGAGAGGCCAGGTCATCCTGAGAAGAAGGAGATAAATCCTGAGCAAGACGAGAAGACCTGATCATCACAAGTGATCAGAGGTACAGAGCAAGGCCAGCAGCCTTTATCCCAGGCTGCTGAAGTTACTTGAAGAAGCTTAAAGTGAAGAAGAGCTACTCGTGTGACTCGAGGAGCCAGGAGAAGACCCTGTGGGACTCAGGGAGAAGAAGTCTTCAGTGGGATTCTGGAGCAGGCCAGTGGGACTCTGGTAACACTGTGGGACGCAGTATAAAGACCCTCCTGTGGGACTCAGGAGAGATACGGTGGGAAGCTGTATCGACCATTGTAATTCTAACAAGTTATAATGGGAGAATCCATGCTGAGAGAGCATGGCAAGGATGTAGGCCTTTGGTGTCGAACCTTGTAAATCCTTGTGTCCTGTGCCTTTTCATTACTGCATTATCCGGGAAAGGTTGAGAGATACAAGAAGAGTGGATCGAGGCTTTAACCAGCCATAGAGGTTTAATTGATTAAGAATCAATTAGTAAAAAGTTTCAAGGGATCACTGATTCACCCCCTCCCCCTCTCAGTGATTCACACTGATCTGGGCACTTCACATATAAATATGAATATATATATTGGAATATTATTGGTCAAAATTATTTTATTCAATAAATATTAGAAATTTTTTTTAATATGTTTTTACCCTTATCTTTTCGTTTTAACTTCTAGTTAACCCCTTCCACAAGGAACATGACAAAATGATTTTTACTCTTTGAGGGTAATGATAGTTACTATAATTTGAAAGATGGAACATAAATAGATAATGGATATATTATCAAATATATCCAAATAAATTTCCCATATATATTATATTTTTTTAATTTTATATCATTAAAAAAATTATTATTTATTATAAAATATCAATAATGTAAATTTCACAAACTAGTCACCAATTTTATATTAATAACATCAATAAAATAATAATAATTCTAAAAAAATCATTTATTACATCCCTATAATTTAGTTTTAATCAATGAAAATTTTAATCCAATTAATTATCTTGAATATAAATACTTTTAACATTTGTAATATCATTTATTTGATTTTTCCATTAAATGATAAATTTTTTCATCATTGTTGTGTAAGATTTTATGTTAATTTTTTCCTCAAAAAATATCAGGCAATAAGATACCATGTAGAAGAAAAATAATTTAAATTTAAAATGAAAATTTAGTACCAAACATATCCTCTAGTTATCCTGATATTAAAAATACAATAATTATGGAAAACAAGAGTGTGCCATTTTTTATTTATGTTTATATAAAATATTATAATGGATATAATAATTGATAAATGGAAAAAATATCCATATAACCAAATATTTTATGAATATTTATCAAATTTACTCACCCAATAAAAATAATGATCGTGTTAGGTTCATTTAATAGTCCTTATAATTTTATTTGTACCTTTCTTTATTTTAATTTTCTTTAACATTGTTAAGAAACATTATTGTGGTTACTAGTAATATTAACAAATAATAAAAGGGTCATATTTGAAAAAATTGAAACTAGTGATTCTAAATATGGAATTAATTTTTATATATTCGGAATACAAAAGAGGTAGAATTTAAATTAATATTAAACTAGCATGGGAAATAAAAATGTTTTCTGAAAAATTTCATTTTAAATATAATTTCTTTTTAATACTAAACTAACAAACAAAATTAATTTTAAAATCTAAAATTGGATAATTTTAAAATCTAAAATTGTATAATTTTAAATAAAAACTATAAAATTAGAAATTGACACTAATAAAAAAATACACATTTACATTAAAAAATACTTAAAAATCAAATACAGTTTCTAATTAAAAATCGGTATTTTTTAATATTCATTTATAAATAATCCTTTTAGAAAATTATCAAAGAATAGAACTATCATAATTATGACATGAATATTTAAAAAACTAAATTATTATTTTGAAATAAATTTTCTAAATTTTCTAAGAAAATTAATTATAATATTCTTCATAGAAAAAGAAAAAAACTCATTTTTGATGAAAATTTATTATTGAAAAATAAATTGACATTTCTTGAAAATGTATGATTACTTAAATATAATTAATTGAAACACTATTAATGGGTGTGATCATTATATATTTCATAATGATTTTAATATAAATCTTGTTTCCTTATTTAATGGCTACGTTATATTATTAACATTTATATAATAATAAGTTCTTGTTGGTTTATGCTTGTTGTTGGGTATCCTATATGTTATCGAACATAGTATTTGTTTATTAAAATATTAGGATATTATATTAATATTTTTAATTACTTCTATAATTGAGAAATAATTATTTAATTCTTTACATTACTATCATTATCTATATTCTTCTATTTAGAGGAGTCATTATTTTTTAACCATAGTGAGAAAATTGTGATTAATATATTCAGTAACTCTATACATTGAAGGCACTATAATTAGAGTCATCATATTTTATTATATTTTAATTTTTTCAATCGATTATTAGAAATTTCATTTTTGGTTCACATAATCAAAAGAGAGGGCATATATACGGATCTAGAAAAGACATAGTTTATTTAAAGATGGTAGAGACCAAAAATAATAACTAAGATTCGAAGCAATCTTGATTTGGCTGGATATTATTGATGTTTTGATAAATATTTTTCGCAATTATCTAATCCTTTCACCAAGTGGACCCAAAAATGTTTTATGTTCTTTTGGGCTGAGGAATGTGTAGAGAATTTCAAAGTGCTAAATATAATGTTAGCCAGTGCACCTGTGCTCACAGATCCTAGTACTAGAGAAAGGTGTTTGATATATAGTGAAACATCCATGAAGCTTCTAGGAAGTGTTCTCTAGGAAAATGATATGGTGATAGATTATACCTCATGCCAGTTGAAAATATATGAGAAAGATTACCCAACACAAGACTTGGAGTCAGCTAGAGTAGTATTTTCATTAAAGTAATGGACAAATTAACTTTATTGTAATGGTGAGATATTAATACAGTTCATAAAATTTTAAAACATATTATTACTTAAAAGTACCTGAATATGTACCAAAGAAGTTTTTTAAAGTTTATTATTGATTCTGACTGCTCAATACATTACCACCTAGGGAAAGCGAACAAGGTGGAAGATACATTGAGTCGAAAATACCATGCTATCTTATCCATGATGGGGACCATGAATGATCTAATATTTATGGATTTTCAAATTATGGATCATGAAATATTAATTTAATGGGATATATATTATCTTTCTCAAAATACTGTTCAACCATTAGTACAAGTTATGATTAATGAGGTGCATAAGAATGTGGTGGAGTTAGAAAAGAATGTTAGAAATGTACCAGAATTCAACATTGATTATGATTAAATACTAATGTTCATGAACCAGATTTTTATTCTTATCATACCAAAATTATAGAAGGATATATTTTATGAGGATCATTTTTCATCATTTTCTATTCACCCTATATGAACAAAGATGTATAGGGACCTAAAAGAGTATTTCTAGTAGGATGAAATGAAAAGAGATTCTTCTAAATATATATCTCTATGTGTGGTGTCTCATCAAGATAAGGTTGAGAAAATGATGTATAAGGGGGTGTTACATCCATTTCCCATACCAGAATGGTATTGGGAAAAAATCAATATGGACTTTTCCATTAGACTTCCCAAAACATCCAAAATAATTAATGTTATCTGGGTTATAGTTGATCGTCTTATGATTTCAGAATGCATCATTTATATTGGAGAGGATTTCACTCTTGATCATATTTCTGGGATATAGGTAAAGGAAGTGGTATGATTTCGTGGAGTACCACTTTCTATTATATATGATCAGGATCCGAGGTTTAGCTCGAAGTTATGGTGAATAATTCACTATGATGTTGATAAAGAGTTATGTTTCATCATGGATTATCATCCTCATATAGATGATTAGTATAAGAGGACAATTTAAAATATGAAGGACATGTTGAGGACTTTCTCTACGAATTTCAATGGTGGTTGGGATCAACAGCTATCACTGGTGGAATTTTCATACAATAATCATGTCCACTCATGTTTTCAAATGGCTCCATATGAATCGCTATATAGAAATAAGAGAATTACTCCAACAAATTTTGATTATGTTATAGAATTAAAGATATTAGGACCTGATCATTTTAATGAAATGATAGAAAATGTAAGATCTATTCAGCAACACATAAGAGAACCTCAGTGTTGAAAAAGAATTTATGCTGAAAACTGAAGAAAATACCTTGAGTTTGATGTGGGAAATATGGTTTTCTTACAAATATCTCCCAATAATATATAACTAATATTTGTAAGGAAGGGAATGATGAACCCTCGGTTTATCGATCGATCAAAAATTCAAGATCTTGTTTGAAAGGTAACTTACCAATTGGCACTTCCACCAAATCTTTCTCAAGTTCATGATGGGTTCCATGTATCAATTCATAGAATGTAAAAACACTATACTTCACGTGTACTAATCTCATAAGTAATACCGCAGAAGTATGATCATTCTTATGAAGAACATACAATAGAAATTTTGGATCATAGTGAAAAATTTCTATGAAAGTAGAACACTCGCTTTAATAAATTTTTATATAGGAACACCCATTTTGAAGAATCTACATGGGAACTTGAGTATATTATGAGGGAGATGTATCCTTATCCATTTGTTTCCATGTGATATATTTTGATGGAGAAATTCAGTTTATGGGGGGTAGAATATAACACCTGGATGTTTTTATGAAATAATTTCTTTAAGGGATTCTAATTCTTCAGTAGAATATCTTGCAAGAAATCATGATTTTAAATGAACTAAGAGGCTCCCTTATTTTTAAATTACCATTATATCATTGCCGTTAGGTTAGCGGGAATAATTATAACTATCATATAAAAATTATTTTTGAATTAATTGGCTGTCAATTATTTATCAAAAATATAAATCAATCAGATATTTTTTTGATTGAATTATTTTTTGTAATGAAAGTAATGAGATATATTTGTGTTGTATAAATAATAATTTTTTTATATTCGTCTAATGGATATTTCTATCATAGGGTTTGAATAATATCATTTTGTTGTATAAAAAACCATTTTTCCTAAAAGGATAATTAGATACCTTTGAATGGATAACACATTTTACATTAAGATACTGACACATTTATAATTTTTATATAAAAAAATAAACTTTTTATTTTTATTCAATATATTAAAATTTACTTCTGATAAATTTTTGATATATTTAAAATAACATAAATTTTTTCTTGAATAGTTAAAATAATCTAAATTTTATTTAAAAACAAATTTTTTCATTATGATAATTTTTATTCTTAAATTATTATTTTTAATGGGTTTAAAGTAAAATTAGAATATATTATTATCATTAAATATAATGTATTTCAATAGAATTAAATTTACATTTAATTCATAAGTAAGAACATTTCTATCATTTGTAATATTTTAACTTTTAAAACTCGTTTTATCATTTCAACAATGGGATTAATTTTAAATTAAATAATCAAAAATACTATTTTTTGAATTTTAAAAAATGAAATCTATATTAGGATTAGTTGGTCCATATTATGTTAATAGGCTAGTTTTTTGGCACTATGAATAGTAAATTTTGTAATTATTTTTATTACCATGGCTATTGGTAAATCGACTAATTAAGGGTTAAAATAATATTATAAAATTAACTTTACACCTATAAAAATCCCATTGGATGACTAAATATGACCCTTATGATATATTTTTGGAAATGGAATTACTTTATTGCCACTTACGTACGAATATGTCATTAGTGTAATAAAAACTAATTAATGTGAAAAAAATGTCACAATCTCATTTTAAATAAGCATATTAATTTTAATATATGGATAACTAAGAGATAATATCGACTATAGATAGTGTATGAAAAGGAAATAAAATTACCTACATCATGTAAATTTATTTATACTTTTTTATATAAAAAATAATTACCGTTAAAGAGGACATAATAGTGATGTTATAATTATTTTAATAATAGAAATATCAAATATATGGTTTTAAAAATATTAGAAGGAATATCATTTGACCAAAATAAAGTGATCCAAAATTTTTTTAGGAACCTATGACATGTTATAAGTGTATGAATTATATATTTTCTAATTTATATTTTGTTTTAATTTTATTTAAATTCAAATAAATGAATAGTGTAAAAATTGACACTATTGAAATTTTTCAAAAAAACATTTTATTAAATTATTTAAAAATCATAAAAATATTTAAAAACTAAAATTTTATAACAATAATGTCTATAAGATCATAAAATTTCAATTAATGTTCAATTAACCCCATATGACAATGTATTTATAACCATTAAATATTTAGAATTTTATTACCAAATTTTAAATTAAATAGAAGAACAAGGTTTTTATTAAATTGATAATGCTTAAATTGGATTAAAAACACGTTTAAATTTTATTTCATGATGATATTACAATATTATATAATTTTATATTATAAAATTTAACATTTTGGAGGATTCTATGTCAGGTTTGATTTGAATATAAATTCATATTTTTGGTGTTTCAAGAAGTGCCTCTCACCTCAATTATAAAAGGGAACCTCCTCCCTCACATATTTACTTCATTTTGAGCCTTCATGATCATTCACCATAACACATTTCCTTATCAACTTCTTTATTTTCATTCTATAGGTTTTCTTATTCATCAAATACCAAATATATATCCTTATATGGAAATTTGAATGATGTACGTCGAGAAGAAGTAATCTCATCTTCTGATTTTTTTCAAATTTCTTTCTTCTTCTACTTCCTATTCAATAGAAGTTTAATTATAATGTTATTACATAATTATAAGTAATATATTCATATGTTATTATAAATATTAAACATCCCTATTTCACCTTTTACACATCCTACGAAAAACAAAATCACCGCATGTGCGTACGTAAAGTTTTCCATCTCTACGCGGTGGTGTAATCGGTTACCCCCACCACAATACATGGGTGGGTATAAGGGTGGAAATAATAAATATATATGATAGTTATTAAATATACTGATTATGAAATATTTTCAACATTCCCCATCAATACCATTCAATAATTATGGGAACGATATCGTCACTTGTGTGTACGTATGACTTATTATCTCCATGGTACGATGTGATTCTTTCTACATAATCATCATTAATGCATGATTATATAAGATAATTATATGATTAAATATGATAAATATTATACAAATACCATTATGTATATGATAATACTATAACCTAAAAATATTAATAAGAACCTATCCGAAATAACATGCATAAGAACATTAAGTATTTAATACCCGTAGAACGAGTAACAATGAAATGTTACTTACAAACGAATAAAAATATGACCATAAATGTAATATCAAAAATTGATTATGATTCTAAAATAAATCAATAAAATTATTTAAATTATTATATAGGAGGTTAAAATACATAAAAAGAATATCATTATTAAAGTAAGTGATAACTCTTCAAATATCATTTTTATACGAGATAGTTTTTTGTAAGTATTTACTCGTGTATAATTTTCATCCACATCTGATATTCCTAAATATATTTTTCAAAATATTATTTATATCCCATAATAATTTTTAAAAAAAAATTTCACCCATTAGTAAATTTTTACTAAAGTGTATGAATGTAATCTTTTTTTCGGTACGAGGTTCTTTTTGACTTTTCCAGCAAATTTACGAGAAATTATTTTTTATTATATGGCATGAACAAATTTTTACACATTCGTAATTTTTTATTTATGGGAGTCATACCAAATAATATTACATGGTTAAATTCACATAAAATTATATCTTCTAAAATATTGTGGCATTTTATGTAAAGAAAATAAATTTATAGATGAAATAGTTTTTTTCTATAGGAATTAATTTCATGTGTTTTCTCAAAATTACTTTCAATCTATGATGACACTCTATAATAGGGATATATTTCTATCCCTGTTATTATTATGATGTTAATATGTTTATGATGGAATTTTATTGAGTAAATCCATTTCTTTTATATCAATAATGATTAGTGTTATCCATCAATTCATGTCCATATCAATTATGATGGAATGATGTTTAAGAAAACCATTTTATTTCATGGGTTATGCTATGGATAATGATGTTATGTTGTTATGGAACATGTAATAATTGTTTCATTATGATTTGGGGGGATGTATATCTCTCAAAAACACATTGTTTAATTATTTAGATCTTATGAGAGAAACATAGCCGGAATGGAAAGTAAATCAAGTTCAGTAATACAAACCTAGAGTGAGAAGTGAAGTCAGTTCAGAAATGGACTCGATAAAATATAATGGTATTGGTAATGAGATTGGCTAATAGGAAATATTATACTATGCTTATGTGTGTATTCCAAAAAAAATCATGTATTATGTTATGAATTTTGGGATTACATTTCACTCTTATGATTTATCCCAAGACATGGTATTATGATCTTTTATATTCAGAATATGATTTTCAAATGTTAGGTTCTAATGAATATGATATGATTGATATTTCGTTTTTTTTCCTTATAGAGCATTTGAACTCACACGTTCATAAGATTCTTTTCCCAGGGTCATGAAGAAGGATATTATGTATGATATTCTAAAAAGGATTCTAGTTATGATGGAATAAATGATAGTCAATTTATATGTTTTATGAACCAGTTTCTTAGGATTCCCATTTTCTAAATACACCATACCCATAAAGTCCTATGATGTTATTGTTGTATGATTAAAAGAAAATTCCTCAATTCTAAAGTACTAACAGTTTACATAAATTATGAGTCACTAAATGATGGTTTCCTAGGTGGTCATTATTATTTTATTAAATGAATGTTCGACCCATGTCTCTATACCATGGGATATTTCACAGGTGGTCATTTTAAATTGATGATACTATGTTAGAACAAATGGGTTAGACTTTGTGATCCTTCATAGAGGGTCATTAATTAATTGTTTGATGTGGTGTTATGATAAAGGGGATTGATAGTTAGAGCTTATATGTGAGTTATTGTTAAATGATGTTGTTGTTATGTTAGACTAGGGTGATTAGACTATGTGATCTTTCCGAATTGATCATTGTGAATAATTAAATGAATGTGAGGATTCATCTAAGATAAAGAACTAGCTTAGACTCAGTGTTACATGATTATTAGGATGGTCTTCTTATTGTTTTCTTTTTCTACACACATTGGGGTATATAAGTCTTTTATTGGATCCCATGATTACTTGATACAACATATTGAATAATAAATTTAAATGAATGTAATTGAAAACTCTACGATTGTATACTTTTGAGTATTTCATTGTTTTTTTTATTTCTTCATATTTCATTATATATTTATTCACTAATAGTTAGGTATAGAACATTTGGTTGTTGGCAACCTGGATTTTTATCACATCCTTTTTGGTTCATCCTTTTGAACCCAAAAATATTATATTATTGCAAATATCGATAAGGGGAAGCTCCCTTCTTCATCTGGTACTTGATTTCTTTTGGAGATAGAGAGCATGGGACAAATAGGAGGCTTGAGATGCTGCTAGAGATTATTGATCCTTTTGTACTTTGTTTTCTTTATTACATTCCTACATTGCGTCTTTTTTGGATATTTTCATTAATACATATTCCATGCATATATATATATATATTGGAATATATTGGATTTACTTACAATCTTCTTCAATTTACTTTTATTGGGTTTACTGCTTTTGCTATTGTTTAATATTTGTTTCTGTTATGTATAGTCTACCAGTGAGGAAACATGTTTCCCAATATCAGTCTTTATCCCTCGCTCCTAGTCATCAGTATCCAGGGATTAGGAAATGCGCTTGATATTATGTGACCAACTAGTTTTGGGGCACCATTGGGTGGCACACGGATCTGGGACGTTACTAAGTGGTATCAGAGGAGTCTCTTTTCTGTGTTTCCTTACTTTTTTGAGCTAATAGACTGGGATAGGAAGGGATGAGTATTTTTAATTAGTTGTGACTGGGAGTAGCTATCCTATCTAAAAGGGAAATCCATGTAACAATGAATATTGCAATTTTTCAGGTTTTTCCATTGTTACATTTGATATGATTTCACTATTGGGTGATTCACTTTTTTTGTGATGTTATTATTGATATCATTGTGGTCCTATTTCTATTGTTACCCGATTAGAAGAGGGTATTCCATCACATTCAACATATAGTCACTTTCTAGGGGTCACATGTCATGTATTCATGTCATTACATGTAGGGTACATTACTAATTTCATGCTATTGTGATAGATGATGTGCTAGATATGCATGTTGTTGTGATAGATTACCTGATTAAAATTACTACAATTTTTATAGGGTATTGGTATATGTAATGTTTCATTTCTATGGAAGCCATTATATTGTCCATGAGGTGTTATGGGACCTGTTAGACTGGGATTTGGTGGGTCATGTTTGACCATTAAATGAATTATATTAAGATATGATAGGAATAAGGATTCCAATCATTGATTCACTGGGATTATAGGCCCTCGAATATCAGAACAGGGCATAACTACTCCAAATTTTTATCATTTCGGGGGTTCCGGAGAAGTTTCACCGGATTACTCTTGAGAAACCCAGACAACACGGTGTGTGATATTTTCAACACACGACATGAGTTCTTCTATTCTGTAAGTAGTGATTTTTCTTATGTACACACCATGTATTATATGATCATGCAGTTTAGGATTTGATAGGGTGACTGACTATGTGAGCAGAGACCCGAGGTTGTTAAAATATTGGCAGAACAAGCTGTGTTCTGGGATTACATTATATACAGAAGTCGACTATGTATCCGTCTGTGTAACTAACAACATGGGTGGATGGATCTTAAGTAGTAAACAATGTTTCTTCTATGAACACACCATGTAGTGTTACATCAATTGAACTGTGTGGTTCGACTAGTGAAAAAGTACCTGGTCATTGGGTATATTCACATTCTTGTCGTGTCTCTAGAGGAACTCACTTTGTGTGTGGGGTGTTACACAACTAGGTTGTAACAGGTACACACCCATGATAAGGCATAAAGGGAACACACCGTGTAGCGGTTTTACAAGTCCTGTAACCCAGTTTTTTAAAACATGAATTCATTCCTTATCTTGTTCAATTCTATTACTACTATATTGCAGACCTTGATAATCTCGAACTGAGGGGTGTGCTTAACCATATAGATTCAAGTAACCATGAATTCCTCCAGTTTTACGCTGGATGTAGGGTAATGATCATACAATAGAAATGGTAGACTATTGAGTACTATAAGATCCTCCAGTCATTCCAGTTTTGGAACAAGATATTATACTTGACACTGGTGCTGATTCTTTGTTCTGTGAAGGCTTTTGAGGATGATATAGAAAATCCAGGGAGTAACACATCCTGCCTTGACTATGGAAGAGTTGATGACGGTGTTCCAACAGAAACACCCTCCCACTATTCCAGGGGATGGAGGACCATAGGATGCATAGTCTTGTTTAGAATCCATTCTTCCTATCATTGAGCATCTGGAGATGCCTCCTGAGAGGGGAGTGATGCTCGGGTCTTACATGTTATGTGATTCCATCAAGATATGTTGGGATGTTATCTCAGTGGAATGATATCATTGGGATATGTCTTGGGCAGAATTTTAGAATTCCATCTATGATTATATCTACGCCGAGACATTGAGGGCTGATCGAGCCCAACTGTCCCAACATTTATAGTAGGGAACTCTTTTAGTAATGGATTACTCCTCTCTCATTACAGATCATCAGCACCTAACACCTGTTTCGGGATGTGATTGTTTATCAACGGCTAAAAGATTAGGGGATGGTCTCAGGTACTACATCCAGTCGTAGTTGATCATTTCAGGTTAACATCATTGACTGTAATTGGATACAAGACACTGATTATTTAGTGCAATCTAAGGGAGTTTGGAGGTACATTCTTGGGTGGTTCAGCATCTATAGAAGGTACTTCTTTGACCAATAGCAGGAAGTTCCACAAGGATATTTCGTGTGGTGATTCTTATTTTAGTAGGGTTGTTTCTTCTGGTAGAACGTTGGTATCCTAAAAGGATGAAAAAATGGGCATATTAGACCATGTTTCTTGAAGGACCTAGTCGAGTGCCAATCTTGGGGCATGATGGGTCATATTTAGTGATTTTGCAGAAACTTCACACAACCATTGATTGAGAGTGGATCTGTTATGACTCTACATTCAAGAGCAAGATCACTATTTTCTCCAAATTCAGGGAACTAGGTTTCATCAGGTCATTCAGGCTGAGGTGGTGGTTGTGGTTGTGGTAGCCAGATGACATGTTTTCAAATAAAATAGGAGTAAGATCCTACATCCTCTATGGGTAGAGGTATGATTATTTTTTTCTTCAATTTTAGGTTCATCTCATTTTGATAAAGAGGATTCCCATATATTTTTATTGTTTAACATTTTGGAGAGCCTTGGTCTCTATGTATTTAATAATGATGATGTATGATTTTAGAAACTCCTTGGATATTTGGACGACCTATATGCATTAGTGCAAGGAGTTTCCTCTTGAGGATGGAAGGTGTCACTTCTTGTGGGGCCTCTATTTCATAGAGATGAAATGCTTCAATTTCATTCTCTCAATGTACTAGTTGGTCTCTTTTCAGGCCTCTGTTTACTGCTATCTCCATATGGTGTGTTTCATGTCACCATATGGATAATGTTTTCTATATAAAGGTGAATCGAATGTCCAGGTGAACAGGGCTAGACTCAAGAATCATGGTTTGGGAGGAATTGCAACCTAGATTTCTAGTTTGTAACTAGATTACAATATGAATTCGAAGATAGACATTCCTCTAATGGTGGATCGTTTCAAATATTTCTACCTATATGACTTTTTAGCTTCACCTCTAGAGTGAGTGGTGGATTTCTTAATTGAGATTGTGCCAGGAGAGGCACCAGAGTACATTCATTCTTAAAGGATGGATACACCAAAGTTTAATTAGATCATGAAGTAGATATAAGTGTTTTGGGAATATGTTTCTTTTGACCCATTACTTCTCCTTGGGGTTTGTCTATCATTTTTTCAATAATGGGAGACACTACCCTCAAACATTTTGTGAATAATCAGAAGCTGAACCATTTGACGGTCATGAACTGATATCTCTTATTGATGATTTGTTATCCCATTGATCAGCTTCAAGAAGCCCAAATGTTCTCAAATATTGAATTGAGAACTGGTTATCATCATTTGCATGTTAAACCGTCAGATGTACCTCTTACAACTTTTTAGAGCAGGTATGGTCTATATGAGTATTTAGTTATGTTGTTCGGTCTCAAAAATGTTCCAAATTTTATCATGGAACTAATGAACTGAGTGTTCCATCCTTACATGGATTCATTTTTTGTGTCATTGTGGAAGATATCCGGGGGTACTCTCACACTAGAAAGAACCATGCCATCCATCATGAGATAGTATTAAATACATTGATAGAACAAAAGTTTTCTTCTAAGCTTTCAATGTTCTACTTTTGGATAGAATGAATTCCTTTTTGGGGTCGTGTTATCTCAGATACATGAGTATCAGTAGACCATTAGATGGTCAGGGCAGTAGTTTCCTAGGAGAAGCTGATGAATGTATTTTAGGAATGGAGATATCATGGGTTGGATGGTTACTACATATTCTTTATATAAGGATTTTCAAGATTAGCAGAGCCACTGATGGGTCTGACTAAGATGGGTGTGAAGTAATTGTGGATGAATTTAAGTGATTATTCCTTTCATTAGCTGAAAGGGAGGTCGAACCTACTCTACTAGACCATGTTTGAATGAGGAAACCATCAGACTCGCAAGGTGTAGTCATATGAGAGAGTGTGTCCAGAGTGAACCCTAATCCTTGTTGAACTGTGTGTAAGAATGAGGTTTTTTATTATTATTGGTGCATATGGGTGTCTGCAGACATACATAAGTAGATGATGTGATATTTTATTGCCTTTGTATTGTTATTTCATCCTGGTGTCACCAAGATGATTTGAGATCTACATCTTCAGTATTGGTGGCCAGATATAAAGAGTGATGTAGCTAGTTTTTTATAAGATAATCCACTTTTCTGCCAATAAAGCCACTGAATCAGTGACCGGAAGGGCCTTTACAGCAGATACCCATTCTAGAGTGTTAGTGGAATGTTGTCGCTGTGGATTTCATGATGGTTTTACCATGTTCTCCTTGAAGAAATTATGTGTTTTGGGTTTTTATTGACAAGACCACGAAGAATGAACATTTCTTGCTGATCATGGAAACCATTAGTGTTGATGATCTTAGAACTGCTTACATCCGAGAGATATCACATTTTCATGGGGTTCTACACTATATTGTTTCCTAGATGGATGCTTGATTTACTTCTTGTGTGTGGAAGGTACTACCATGGGATTTGTTTACACAGGTACATCTGAGTACAAATTTCCAACCCCAAATAGATAGAATGTCTGAACATACAATTTAGGTTTTTGAGGACATTATTCATGTATTCATCCTATATTTTAGGGGATCTTGGTAGAGACACATACCCCTAGTGTATTTTTCCTACAATAATAGTTATTAGGAATCTATTCAGATGACACCATATGAGGATTTGTATGGTAGGCCATGCCAATCACCGCGATGTTGGATGAATATTGGAGAGGCACCTTTGTTGGGACCGTGTATTTTCTAGAAGACCACTGAGCTAGTTGAGTTGATTTGGAAGAGGATGAATACTTTGCAGTCTCAATGAAAATCTTATGCTTATTGAAGGAGACGACCTATGGAGTTCATGGTTGGAGGTCAGGTTTTCTTGTGTGTCTATCCGAGGATTGGAAACAAGAGGATTATGAGGCAAGGGCATCATTCATCGAGACGTGTCAGGCCAATTGATGTCTTGGAAAGAATCAAGTCGACTACCTATCAATTGCAGTCACCTCGTAAGTACCATGATATGTACAATTTCATTCATTTTTCTCAGCTCCAATGTTACTATTCATACTCGTATCATGTTTTCCAAACTGATGAGGTTGAGTTAGAGTTGGATTCATCCTTCGAGGATCACCCTATTAAGATTTTGGATTGTAAAATGATGGTTCATCATGAATATTATATTTCTATGGTATATGTTCTATGACATAATTCATTGAGTACAAGATGATACTAGGGAGAGGGTGGCCGGGGTCTGATCGTAGTGGCCAGATTTGTTCATATATTACTCTTCACCACCTACGGATGTGAAATTCCAGGAAGAATTTTTTTAATGAAGGAAGTGTGTACGAACCATGATCATTTTTTCGAATATAGATCATGATCTCGGGTTAGTTTTTGGAAAAACAAAGAGAAGTGGGTTTTTATGTACACATTGTGTACTCCAGAGTACACGTTGTGTACCAAGAATTCTGTGTCCAACAATGGTCTTGACGTGTAACAACCGAATACATTTCTTTATAGTGACATGGGAGACCCCATAAGATGGTGTCCACATTAGGCCACTAGATGATGTGTAGTTTTATTGAACATGATGTGAATTTAATTTTCAAATGATATATCAGATCAGGGCCTTGTCTCATATCTAGAACCATATTCTTCCTCCCATGATTCTTATAGGTGTTCTCAAGAATAGAGAAGAAATTTCAAACAATCGATTCCCCGTTAGAGCTCCAATTAAGACACCTTCAGGTGCATTGGAATCTCACCAATGAGTTCTATAATCCTCTGAATCCATACTTCTTGTTTCTTGATCCATCATTATTTATTCTTTGTTTGGAATATTCAACCTTTTTTTAGATCAACATTGATCAAGGATGATTCAAGGGCTGATGTTCATGTATATCGATTGTATGAAATTGAGGTAGGTAGTTTGCGCCTTTCATTATGTTGTATTGGATTATATATGCTTAATGTTCAACATAAAAATGTTTGGGGTGTTAGTTTATTTGTAATTTAACCCTGTTTATTACCTTTTATGGTTGATTGATAGATAAAGGGTTGTTTCTTATTTGTAATGTTAGATACCATTGTTATAGGACACCCTAAGGATGTGTTCCCTTGATTGATTGTTTATTCCCATTTGGTATATAAAGCTTGTTAGGATTTCCTGGATTTCCATGACTTTTATGGAAAGGATGGTGTTACTGATTATATGATATTCTTGTGATATGAATTGTGAATATCGACCCAAGGGTATTGGATTGTGAGATATTTTCAAAAGGGTAAGACTGTGAGAGCAGCCTCGTGGGTCATTTATAATTGTTTAGTTAGACAATTATTACTTCCCATGTGATATTTATTGTTTGAATAAATTAAATTTGGACCCAAGGGATTAGACCGTGAGAGATTTCCCAAGAGGTCATTTTTAATTGACGATACTATGTTTGACCAAAGGGGTTAAACAATGAGAGCTTTCCCAAAGGGCAGTTATTTAATTGTTTAATGCAGTGTTAGGATAAAGGGGAATATTGTGAGAACATATCAAAAAGTCATTCTTGAATGATTTCATTGTTATGTTAGACTAGAGGGATTATACTATGATGAAATTATCAAAGGGTTACTGTGAATAATGGAATGATTGTGATGAAACTACCAAGCCAAAGACAAATCTTGGACTCAGTCTTACATGATTTTTTAGATGTTCTTCGGATACATCATTTTTTATACATACACAGTGGGATATAAGTAATATGCTAGATCCTGAGATTACATGATACAATGTATTAAATAATAAATGTAATTGAATGTAATTGAAAACTATATGATGGTTTACTTTTGGGTAATTCTTAGTTTATTTCTTCATTTAAGCATATTACATGCTATATATATTCACTAATATTTATGCACATGTCTTTTTGTGGTTTCCAACTAGGATTTTTCACACATCGTATTTGGATTATAATTTTGGAAACAAACTTATTATATGATTTTAGGTATAGATAAAGGAAATCATCCTTCTTCATCATGTACTTGATTGCTATTGGAGCTTGAGAAGTGAGACAAAGCTGGGGCTTGTGATGCTGCAAGAGTTTATTTTTTATTTTTTACATTAGTTTCTATATTTCCTTCTAGAATTGTGACATGTTTAGATGATTTCTTAGATACATATTCCATTCATCATATATATATATAGTGTCCTATGTTAGATTTACTTGTATTCTTCCGCTGTTCACTTTTGTTGGTATTATTTCTTCCACAATTGTATACAATTTGTTTATGTTGTGTATACTATTCCAATGAGTGCATAGTTTCCTAAATATCAAACTTTGTACCTCACATCTATAATAAAGGCTTTGGAATTTCAAAAAGGAACATTAGGTTTTGTGACCAACTATGTTTGGGGATCTTTTGGGTGGCACCCAGATCTAAGACTTTACAGTTTCTTAAAATAGATTCATTGTTTACTATATCCCCTTATATTAATGAAATATGAAACTATTTGATGGATGTTCTAAGGGGTTTTGAAATCCACCTATGAAGACCAATCATTCAATAATCTCATCAATGACCCAGTGAAAGGCTTTGTGTGACCAATTTTAGAACCCATGTCCAACGATCATAATTTATACGTACAATAAATTTACTTGTTCCATCATGAGGTGGATTAAGAAAAAAAGAACCCATCCCTACATCTTTTAACAATGAAATAATTTTTCTCTCAACTATACCAAAAAAAATATTTATTTAACCGAAAATGTTATAATAATCCTAATAGAATAGAATGAAAATAAATTTTTTGAATATGATTTGTTTTAGAGAGTCTAATTAACACTAAAATATATTATTATTTATTATATAGTGTTATCTCTACCATTGTATGAATTTTAAATAAGAAGAACCCTTTATTTCCATGGAGATTGATGATGATTTAGATTAATACACAACCACTAAGGAGAATATTGTGGAAATTTTTGAATAATGTGATGTTGAAGGGGGTTCATAAGTAAACATAAATATTACGCACAACAAAAAAAGTGTGTGGTTATAGAGACCATACCCTTTTACACATACAATTACAAGAGTTTAATCATAATTATACATCAAATATAAACCAAGGATCACAAAGTCTTATGTATTGTATGATTATAATCATAAAATTTATATCATGGAACTAGAATAAAAAATATATTTATTAATATTTCATAATTATATCATAGTATTATTTTAGCTCAAATGTCTACATAGGATAACCTGGTGAATACACAAATAAACGGGATGATCTAAAAATATAATTAAAGGAATGAAATGGGAATATATCATATCGAACGATATTGAAATGAATAACATGATATAATAAATGACATGGCTAATGAGTGAACATATGAAATCATAATATATAGAACAAAAAATAAAATAATCATCGAAATATTGGAACGTGGCTTCAATAAATTGCATGGATCATATATAAATGCTTAGAATATATCACAGAGTGGAAAAATTCAAATAATGGGTTAGGTTTACTCTCTAATCCCAAACATAAAGTCGCATTATACTAAAATGTTAACAAATTCATTATCGCAATATCAGTGAACACCCTTCATACCATTGTAATGAATATGTGCCGCATGAAGAACCAAACATAAGGAATAAACATAAGGGTCAACCATGGAATGATATGAGAATAATAGTCATGTTATATGGCATAACTAAGGTGTGTATCATAATGTTATCCATTAATGAATGTATTAAACCATTAATAGAATATCATAAAATAAATAATAATATACCAATAATAAATTTTCAATTTTATATGAATATATGACAAATAGTGTATAAGAATTGTTAGATATATGTCATTTTTGTGCGTTTAAAGGGAAAATATTATAGAATCTTTAAAGAGTAAAAAAGATTTAGTTATTTGTATACACCAACATATTAATTAAGAAATGGTTTTGAGATAAAATTATTTTATTTAGAACTACTATGGAGGATTGAAACATTTTAAGTAGTTTACTAGAAAATGGGTAAAATATGGAGAAATATCCTTTAGTCAGGCTTTTTCTTTTCGGAGGAATTGAGAACAAAACATTATAAAACATGTATTTTCCCAACAATGAATGACGAAATGATCTATATAAACATTATTTTAACACATAAAGATAATTTAGAAGTGAAATATTTGAATAAATAGTAAATAATATGTGGTAAAGAGATAGAATGATTAAACTAGAGGAAAAATGGAGGCACAGAGACATCCCTTAACATATGTCTGAAACTGTTATGAATTTGTACTTGTCATCCAAGATATAAAATTATACTCGTTAATTAATTTGTTTATAACCTCTTAGAAATGTATATGTTTTTTTATAATTTTACTACATTCATTTATGTTCTATTTTATGAGTTATAAAATTATATTACATCATTCTGAGGGAATTTTTTTCAGTTTTTTAATTATTGGATTTATTGTGTATAATTATGGAAGTTCTCCTAGAATAGAAATAATTATCCATAAGTGAATTTTTATGTCATTAATTAACACATATAATTTTAAATGGTCACATGTCTCTTTTTTTCATGTTTGAGGTTGATTCATTCCATAAAACAGTAATGATAATTGATCACATTTTTTGGGTGGTTTTTACATTCATCATAAACTAATTTCATTTTATTTAATATAATTTCTATATATTAGTTATAATATACAAATTATGTTATTTTTTAACCATAGTAATAATTTTTTAACCATCCTTTATTTCCTTAATTGAAATAAAAAACTCATCATCCATGATGGCAGTGAATATACATATCATGAAAAATGTTTTCGTTTTTAGAATACTAGGAAAAGAGAAGAGATCATATGATTTTTATTACATTATCATAATAAAAGTACTTTGTATATATTTTTTACTATAATTATCATGATTCTTTTGATAGGTCATGTTAGTAGAGGATATGAATATAAAATAATTTAATATATAAGAATTGAGAATTTGATCACATGAATGTTATCTTCTTGAGAATCACCTTAAGGAAATTGGGATTGTACATTTGTTGAGGCAAATAACTCTTGGTAATTGTAAATTGTATTTTAAAGGTAAGTGGAATGTATATTGATATGAAAAAAGGCACAGATGGTGTGAGGATAATTGGTGGTGAGGGGTGGACTTTTTAGGGGGAGGGGTGTTTTTTATTATTTTATTAATTTTTTATAATTTTGGCTCAAGTCTACGAATCATTTTGATTCTCATAAATATATATAGATATTATTATTGAAATTTTGAAAAAAAAGTTCATATTTCATGCTAACTTAATTCATGACCCATAATTTCTAATAATATTAAATACTGAAGGTGTTGTCTTAGGGGATAGTGTGTCTAGAGTGGACCATACTCCTAGGTGGACTGTATGTGAGGATGATGTTTTTCATTTTCTTTGGTGCATATGGTTGCCATTAGACATACGTGAGGAGTTGATGTGATATTTTCATGCCTTCGTATGAGTAGTTCATCTTTGTGTCACCAAGATGTTTCGAGATCTACATCATCAGTATTGGTGGCCAAGAATAAAAGGGTATGTAAAAAGTTTTGTTGTTAGATGTTCCACTTGTTAGCAGGTGAAGCCAGTGAATCAGCAACCAGAAGGGAATCTATAGTATTTACCCAGTCTTTAATGTAAGTGGAATGATGTCGTGATGGATTTACTAATGGGATTACCAAGTTCACCTTGAGGAAATGATGCATTTTGGGTTTTTATAAAAAGGATAAAGAAGGATCAACATTTCTTACTGATCAAGGAATCCTTTAGTATTGATGATATTATAATTTCTTACTTTCAAGAGATAGTACATTTTTAGGGAGTTCCACACTATATTGTTTGGAGAGGGATGCTTGTTTTACTTCTATTGTCTGGCAGGTACTACCATGGGTTTTAGGTACACAAGGACTTCTAAGTACAACTTATCATCGCCAAATAAGTGGAATTTCTGAGTTCGCAATTCATGTTTTTGATGACACTGTTCAAGTATGCATCCTAGATTTTGGGGGATCTTGGGAGAGACACATACCCCTAGTGAAGTTTTCCTACAATAACAGTCTGTAGGAATATATTCATATAGAACTTAATGGGGATTTTTACGGTAGGCCATGCCAATCACCCCTATATTAGCTGGACGTATGAGAGGCAGCTATGTTGACACCCTGAATTTTCCAGAATACCACTGAGTAGGTGAAGTTGATTCAGAAGGGGATGGATACTTTGTAGTCTCGGTATAAATCTTTTGCTAATTGATGGAGATGACCTACAGAGTTCAAGTTCGTAGGCCATGTTTTATTTCATGACTATCTGAGGATAGGGAACAAGAGGATTATGAGGCAAGGGAATCATTCAACGAGATATGTCAGGTCATTTTATATCTTGGAGAGAGTCATGGCATGTACCTATCAGTTGTAGTTACATTGTAGGTACCATGATATTCACAACATCATTCATTGTTTTCATATACAATGTTATATTATAGATTTGTATCTTGTTTTTCAAACTATGTCGTTTGAGTTATAGAAGGATTCATCCTTCGAGGAGCAACCTATTTAGATTCTGGATCATAGCATGAATGTTCTTCATGACCAGTCTGTTCCTATGGTATGGGTGATATGACATAATGTGTTGAGTACAAGATGAGAATTCGGTAATTTGAATAAGGATATTATTATATCATATATGTAATAATAAAAATGTTGTAGATATCATTTGTAAATAGAAATGATACATTTAAAACCAATCATGAATGATTTTTATTAAAATTTATTAATGTTGCAATCATTGAGACAGTGGTTCATAAGTATTCATGAGTAACGTTTCCAATTTTCAATTATAATTAATATAAATAATGCAATTATCATTTTATACTTAAATAATGATAGTAACACCATTTATATCATATTACTTTTTTCATTATACTTATATATGTCATCTATCATATGTGGTGATGAAGAAAGAATCACATCTCTTTGTGGAGGTGGTAGTCCACACATATGCATGTACAACAATATCATTTTTCATTCTATTGAATGGTAATAAAATAAATGATATATCACCAATTCAAAATGATAAATATTTCACCATTTTCAAAAATATATATTAATTCCATCACTATAATCAGCTCAGAGAGACAGTCATGTAAAATCAATTACATTGGTTCACAATGCAGCAGTCTGTCACGCACATGAATGAAGGTTTCAATTACAATATAATGAAAGATGATAAATATATATTTTCTGAAATTAATGAAAATAACCTAACTATATCAAAGATAATTTTTTATATAATCATTGATATTGAATATTTTAATTAGGTGGAAAATGAAATATAACAAAAACATGTGGTTAAAAACTAAACCCATTCATTGTATGGTCTAATTTGATCAACAACTTAATCCTCACCGGGTTTGTATTATGACTAAAATAGACCAATATAATTATGTTAGAGGATATTTGGAAACCGTTAGTAGGTATTTTTTCAACCAAATGAATGTTTATTTTTTATACAAATATAAGAAGATATTTCTTTTTATAAGAGATGGTAGGGGAACTCCATGAATATCTCAAAATATTAAATTCATAGAAATTATTTTTCCATTAAAAATGACAAATAAATATGAATTTATAATAAATAATGATAATTGGTATAAATTAATTTATACAATAAATATTAGAAAATTTTTTACAATGTTTTTGTCCATGCCTTTTTGTTTTTACCTCTAGTTAACCACTCTCACACTAAACATAGACAAAAGATTTTTACTCTTTTAGGTAATGATAGTTACTATAAATTGAAAGATGAAACATAAATGGATAATGGATATATTATCAACTATAACCTAATAGAATTCCCTAATATAGCATTTTTAGTAATTCTATATCACTAAATAAATTATTATTTATTTTTAAATATCAATAATGTCAATTTCAAAAACTATTCAATAAATTTATTTTAACAACATTAATACAATAATCAAAATTCAATGAAAATCGTTTAATACAACCATATAATTTCATTTTGATTAAAATATTTTTTTAAATCAAATTAACTAACTTGTATTGAAATACTTTTAATATTTGTAATATCATTTATTGGATTTTTCAATTAAATGAAAAATTATTTCATCATTGATGTGTAAGATTTTATGTTACTTCGTTATTCTCAAAAAATCATTTAATAAAATACCATGTAGAAGATAAATAATTTTTATTTAAAAAGAAAATTTATTACCAAAAATATCCTCTAGTTATCCTTCTATTAAAAATACTAGATAACTTTATATAAAATATTATAATGGATATAATCACATAAATATAGAAAAAGGATCCATATAAAAATATATTTTATGAATATGTATGAAATTTACTCTTCCAAAAAAATAATGAACATGTTAGGGTCGTTTTTTAGTCTTTATAATTCTATTTGTATCTTTATTTATCTTAATTACCCTTTACTTTGGTAAAATCAAAATTATTGTGGTTACTAGTGATGTTGACCCTAAATAAAAGGTACATACTTACCAAATTTGAAACTAGTGATTCTAAATATAAATTTAATTTTTATAAATTCAGAATAAATTAGAAGTATAATTTAAATTTAAATTAAATTGGCATAGGTCAATGAAAACGTTTTTTTCTGAAAAAATTTAAATTTAAATATAAATTTGGTTTGATACTAAAATAAAAAAAGCTAATTTTAAAATCAATAATTGGATTATTGTAGATAAAAATTTTGAAATTAAAAATTAATACTAATAAAAAATATCCTTTTACTTTAACAATTCTCTAAAATGAAATTCATTTTCGAATTAAAAGTCTTTATTTTTCAATATTTATTTGAAAATAAAATTTTTTAGACAATTATCAATGAATTAAACTATTATAATTATGACCTGATGAATTAAAAACAAAATTCATTATTTGAAATAATTTTTCTAAATTTTCTAAAAAAATTATTTAAAATTTTCTCATAGGAAAAGAACAAAAACTCATTTTTGATGAAAATTTATTTTTGAAAAACAATGTGGCATTACTAGAAATGTGGTGATTACTTAAATAGAATTAATTTAAACACTATTAATGGGTATAATCATTATATATTTCATAATGAGGTTAATATTATTCATGTTACCTAATTTAATGGCTAGTTTATATTATTAACTTTTATATAATAATAATTCATTGTTTGTTTATGATCGTTATTGGTTATCATATATGCTATCGAACATAGTATATATTTATTAAAATAATAGGATGTTAGATTAATATTTTTAATTATTTCTATAATAAAGAAATAAATATTTAATTCCTTAATTTACCATATTTATCTATATTCTTCAATCTTCAGGACTCATTTTTTTTACCATAGTGGGAAAAATGATATTAATTTATTCAATAACATTATGAATTGATAGAATTATAATATGAATCATCAAATTTTTTAATATTTTAATTTTTTAAATCGATCACTGTAAATTTATTATTTGGTTAACATAATCAAAAGAGAGATTATATCTATGGATCCAGAAAAATAGAGTTTATTAAAAGATGATCAAGACCAACAACAGTAACTAAGATCCATATTATTCTCGGTTTGGATGGATATTATCGATGTTTTTAGAATGTTTTTTCATGATTATCTAATCCATTCCCCATGTTGACTCAAAAATGTGTTACGTTCCTTTGGGAAGAGTAATGTGTAATTTATTTCAAAGAGCTAAATAAAAGGTTAGCTAGTGCATCTATGCTCAAACTTCCTTGTTGTAGAGAAAGGTTTGTGATCTATAGTGACACATCCAAGAAGGGTCTGGAAAGTGTTCTCATGAAAAATTATATGGTGATAGATTATACATCAAGATAGTAGAAAATACATGATAAAATTACCCAACACATGACGTGGAGTATCTACAATAGTCTTTTGTTTAAATATATGGAAACATTACATTTTTTGTAAAGAAGTGATATTTATAATCATCAAAAAAACATAAAGCTTATTCTTATTTAAAAGCACCTAAATATGTACCAAACAAGATGATTGGATTTGATTAATTATTCAGACTTCTCAATACATTACCCCCTGGGAAGGTGAACACAGTGGCAGATACTTTGAGTAGAAAAGAACATGCTAGCATATCCATGATAAGAACCATGAAAGATCCAATATTTATAGATTTTCAAATGATGGATCTTGAAATATAAATGGAATGGGATAAATATTATGTTTCTCATATTAATTTTCAACCATCAGTACATGTGGTGATTAAAGAGGCACATAAGAAATTGGTGGAGCTAAAAAAGATGTTGATAAATGTACCTGAATTCAATGTTGATTGTGATTAAATAATAAAATTCTTGAACCGGGTTTGTATTCATCTCACATGAGAATAGAATAAGGATCTATTTTATGAGTCACATTATTCTTCATTCTTTATTCACCCTATAAGCACAAAGATGTACAGGGACCTAAAAGTGTACTTTTAGTGGGATGGTGTGAAAAATAGATGTTGCTAAATATGTCTCTCTATGCATGGTGTGTCATCAAGTTAAGGCTGAGAGAAAGAAGTCTAAGCGGATATTACAACCATTACCAATACAAGAATCTAAAAGGGAAAAAATAAATATGTACATTGTCAAAAAACCACCAAAAACATCCAAAAATAATAATGCTATCTGGGTTACAATTGATCGTCTTATTAAGTCCGCACCCATCATTTATATTATATAAGATTTAACACTTGATCATCATTTAGAGATATATGTAATGGAAGGGGTAATATTTCCTGGAGTACAACTTTGCATTACATATGATTGGAATCTGAGGTTTTCCTCTATGTTATGGTAAAGTCTTCAGTATGATGCTGATAGAGAGTTATGATTCACCACTACTTATCATCCTTAGACAGATGATTTTTTTGAGTACCCTATGGATTTCAAAGGTGGTTAGGATCAAAAAATACCACTAGTGGAATTTTCTTACAATAATATCTTACACTCAAGTATTAAAATTGGTCCTTTTGAATCCCTCTATGGAAAGAAGTGCAGAACTCCAACAAGCATTAATGATGTTAGGGAATGAATGCTATTTGGACTTAATCTTTTTAATGAAATGGTAGAAAAGGAATGATCAATTCAACAACACATAATATATTCTCATTGACGAAAATTAAATTAGGTTGAAAACGGAAGAAAATACCTACTGTTTGAAGTGGGAGATAATGTGTTCTTATAAATATCTCCCAAGAATAGATTAATGAGATTTGGAATGAAGGGAAACTGAATCCCTAGGTTTATCAATCTGTTAGACATTATAGATTATGTTGGGAAGGATAAATATAAATTGGTGGTTCCCCCAAATAATTCTCATTTTCATGATGTGTTACATGAATCACATCTAAGAATGAAAAACTCAATCCCTCACATGTAAAAAGCTCAGAAGTCATACCACTTGATCTTGATCTTTCTTATGAAGAACAAACGATAGAGACTATGTATCACAACGAAAATGTTCTACGAAATAAGACCAATTGCATTGTTAATGATTTATAATGGAACCACCATTTTTTAGAATCTAAATGGGATCATTAATAAATTATGAGGGAGATGTATCATTATTTTTTTGTTTCCAAGTGATGAATTCTGAGGGAAAAATTCAGTTTAAGGGGGGTAGAATGTAACACCTAGATGTTGAGATGAAATATTTTCTTTAATGGATTTTTATTCATCTATAGAATTCATTGAAAGAAATTGTTTGTTTAATTGAACCAAGATATTCCATTATTTTCAAATTACTGCTATATCATTGACATTAGGTTAGCAAGAATAATTATAACTAACATATGAAAATTCATTATGAATTAATTGGATGTCAATTATTTATGAAAAATATAAATCAGTTAGTTATTTTTTTGGTTGAATTATTTTAGGTAACTAATTTAATGAGATATATATGTGTTTTTTTACTTCATAAAATATTTATTTTATATTCATCCAATAGATTTTTTAGTCATAGTGTCTGAATAAAAACCTTTTTGTTGTATAAAACCCTTTTTTCTAAAAGGTTAATTTGATACCATTGAATGGCGAACACAATTTAAATTATGATTTTGACACATTAATTATTTTTATATGAAAAAATTAATATTTTATTTTCATGAAATATATGAAAATTTACTTCTGAATTTTCTTTAGATATTTTTTTAATTACATTCAGGTTTTCATGAATAGTTAAAATACGATAAATTTTTATTTAAAAAAATTTTCTCATTGAGATAATTTATATAGTCAAATTGTAATATTGAATGGGTTAAAAGTAAAATTATAATATATTTTTATCATTAAATAAAATATATTTCATTAGCATTAATTTTTCATTGAATTCATAGGTAAAAACATTTCAATTTTTCGCAATATTTTAACTATAAAATCACAATTTCTCATTTCAACAATGTCATTAATTATAAATTAAATACTAAAACTTCTGTTTTTTGAATTCTTAAAAATGGATTCCTTATAAGGAAATAGTAGGTCCATATTATGTTAATAGTCTAGTTTTTTTCATTATGAATAGTAACATTGGTAATTATTTTTATTACTATGGTTATAGGTTAATCAGCTATTTAATGGTTAAATTAATGTTATAAAATTAACTTAACACCGATAAAAATCCCATTGGATGAGTAAATTTTATACTTATCATATATTATTTTAAATGGAATCACTTTATGGACACTAACCTTTGAATATGACATGAGTGTAATAAAAACTAATGAATGTGACAAAATATCAGAATCTCATTTAATATAAGTATATTAATTTTAATATATAGATACATATGAGATAATATCGACTATAGATAGTATATTGAAAGGTAAAATAATTAACTACATTATATTTATTTATTTATATTTTTTATATATTAAATAATTACCATTAAGGATGACACAATAGTGATGTAGAAAATTTTTAAATAATAGAAATATCAAATAAATGGTTTTAAAAATATTAGAAAAAATATCCATTAGAATAACTAAAGTATTACAAGAATTTTATTTGTGAATGTGACTTGTTAGAAGTGTATTGAATATTTCTTTTCTAATTTATACTCTGTTTGAGGTTTATTTAAAATCAAATAAATCAATAGTGTCAAAATTTACACTATTGACATTTGGTAAAAATAACATTTCATTAAATTATTTAAAAATAATAAAAATAGTTAAAAAGGAAAATTTTATATTTATAAGGTCTTAAATTTCATAAAATACCCATTTATTATCAATTAACACCATATAAGTATATATTTATAACAATTAAATATTTAGAATTTTATTACCGCGTTTAAAATTAAATAGAATAAAAAGTGTTAATTAAATTGATAATGATTAAATTGGTATAAACACATGTCTAAATTTTTTTATGAAGATATTGAAACCTTATATAATTCAATCCTCTAAATTGGATCATTTTTTGGATTCAATGTCGGGTTTGATTTGATTACAAATTTGTATTTTTGAGGATTCTAGAGGTGCCCCTCACCACACTTATAAAAGGGTGCCTCACCCTCACAATTCACTTTATTTTGAGCCTTCATGATCAGTAACCCCTAAAATATTTCCTTCTAAATATCCATATTTTCATTATACAGGTTCTGGTATTCTTCGAAGACCAACTCAAGTTCCCTATGAAGAAATTTGAATGATGCACGCCGAGGAAGAGGTACTCTCATCTAGAATTTATTTCAAATTTCCTTCTTCTTCTACATTGTATTCATTATATGTTTCATTATAATGTAATAACATCATTATCACTAATATATTAATGTGTTATTAAAAATATTAAACAACCATATTCACCTTTTATCCAACCTATGAAAAAAAAATCACGGCGTGTGCGTATGTACAGTTTACCGTCTCAATGCGGTGGTGTAATTTGTTTTCCATTACCACATTACATGGATGGTTATAATGGTGTAAATAATAAATATATATGATTATTATGAAAATATACTAATTCTAAAATATTATAAATCAACCACTTAAATACCATTAAACAATTATGGGAATGATATCATCACTCATGTGTACGTACGACTTACCGTCTCTAAAGTGCGATGTGATTCGCTGTACATTATCATCATTAATGCATGATTATATAAACCCATTGAATGAATTAATATTATATATATTACACAAATACCATTATGTAAATTATATCACTATAACCTAAAAATACGAATAATAACATATACAAAAACAATATGCATAAGAACATAAAGCAGTAAATATCCGAATAACGAGTCCCAATAAAATGTTACTGAAAAACGGATGAAAACATTATCATAAATTTATTCAAAAAAATTATTATGATTCTTAAATAAATATGTAACATTATTTAAATGATTATATAGGAGGTTCAAATACATACAATTCCTATTAGACGTAAGGTAAGGGATAACTTTTAAAAATATCATTTTAACACGAGATAGTTTGTTCATAAGTATTTACCAGGGTATAATTATCATCTACATCCAAAATTCATAAATATGTAATTCAAAATATTATTTATATCCTTTAAAAATTGTTTAAAAATAATTTCACCCAAAATACCATTTTTACTAAATTGTATGAATGAAATCGTTTGTTTTTTTTCGATACGAGGTACTTTTTGACTTTTCCAGCAAAAGTTCGAGGAAAATGATTTTTTAAATTATATGAAAAGAAATGATTTTTACACGTTCATAATTCATTCATAACTGGAATATTCCCCTATAAGATTACTTGTTTACTTTCACATAAAATTATTTCTTCTAAAAGTTTCTTGCATTTTAAGGAAGGAAAAAAATGTAGAGAAGAAAGGATTTTTTTTCCTTAGGATTTAATTTCAACTGTTTTCTAAAAATTATTTTCAATCTAAGATTAAACTCTATAATAGGGTCATATTTCTATCCTTATTATTACTATTATTTTATTATGTTTATGATACAGTGTTTTTGAGTAAGTCCATTTGTTTTATATCAATTATGATTAGTTTTGTCCACCAAACTATGTCCACATCAATTATGATGGAATGATGTTAAAGAATCCCATTGAATTTCATGAGATATTGTATGGTTAAGGGTTTTAGGTTTTTATGGAACATTTATGAATGGTTTCATTAGGATATGGGGTGATATATATCTCCCAACAACGCATTGTGTAATGATTTAGATCTTATGAGATATACATGGCTGGAATAGAAAGTAAATCAAGTTCTATAATACATGGATTAAAAGAGGAGTGACCTAGGTTCAGTAATGGACACTTTCCAATATCATTGTCTTGGAAATGAGACATGACTAATATGAAATTATTTTCTATGCTTCTGTTTGTATTCCACAAAATTTCATGTCTTATGTTAGGACTTTTGGGATTACATTTCACTCTTACGATTTATCCCATGACATGGTATTATGATATTTTATATGCAAGATATGATTTTCAAATGTTAGGTTATTATGATTATGATATGAATGATATTTCATTTTTTCCCTAATAGATCATTTAAACTCACCCTTTTACATGTTTCTTTTCCCTCGTTAAAGAAGAAAAGGATTGTGTCGCATATTCAAAAAAGGATTCCCATTATGATGGAATAAACAATAGTCAATTTATATGTTCTGTGAACCTGTTGTATCCGATTCCATGTTTCTATATAAAATATACCTATACCACCCTATGATGGGTTTGACATATAATTAATCCAATATTCTTTAATTTTGAAATAATAACATTGTATATATATTATGGGTTGCTAAATCAGAGCTCCGCAGGTCATCATTATTATCTGATGAAATTAATGTTTGACCCAAGTATCTATACCAAGAGAGATTTCCCAGGTTGTCAATTGTAATTGATGTTACTAAGTTTGGAAAAAGGGTTTAGATTCTGAGATATTTCTAAGAGGGTTTTTATTTAATAGTTTGATGTGGTGTCAGGATAAATGGGATAGACCATGAGAACTTCTTAGAGAGTTATTATTGAATGATTTTTTTGTTCTGATAGACTACGAGAATTAGACTTTGTAAAATTTCCTAATGGTTCATTGTGAATAATTTAATGAATGTGACGAGTCTTCCAAGACAAAGCACTAGCTTGGACTCTATCATACATGATTGTTTGGATATACTTCTGAGACTTTTGTTTTTATAAATACATATGGGTATATAAGTCTTAGTTCAGATCCCGAGATTACCTGATACAACATATTGAATAATAAATGAAAATTAATGTTATTGAAAACTCCATGATTGTATACTTTTGTATTATTCATAGTTTATGGATTTATTTATTTATATTACCTTCTATATTTATTCACTGTAAGTTAGGCATAGATCTTTTTGTGGTTACCTACTAGGATTTGTCTCACAATCTTTTTGGGTCATTCTTTTGGATCCAATCTTGTTATATTATTGCATGTATCGATATGGGTATGCTCCCTTCTTCATCTGGTACTTGATTGGTTTTGGTTCTAGAGAGCGTGGGACCTATCTGAGGCTTGTGATGTTTCTCGTGTTTATTTTCCCTTTTGTAATTTGTTTTCTATATTTCTTTTTTTCATTTGGACTTGTTTATATATTTTCATAAATACATATTCCATGCATTATATTTATATATACATTGGGGCCTCTATTTGATTTAATTGTAGTCTTCTTCTGTTTACTTTTTTTGGTTTTACTTCTTTTTCTATGGTTTAATATTTGTTTTTGATGTATATAGTCTACCAAATTTGGGAATATTTTCCCCAATACCACACCTTATACCTCACTTCTAGTCATCATCCTCTGGTGTTTGGGAAAAGCGCTTGATGTTATGTGACCAACTAGGTTCGGGGCACTATTAGGTGGCACTCGGATTCTGGACGTTACAAAGTGGTATCAGAGGATTCTTTTTTCTATTTTTCTTTACTATTTTGAGCCAATTGATTGGGATAGGAAGTAATGGGTATTTGTATTTAGATTTTCATGGGAGTATCTAACCTATCTATATGGAAAATCCATGTTACCTTGAATATTTCAATATTTATGGTTTTTCAAATGTTACAGTTGATTTGATTTCACTGTTTGGTGATTCACATATTTTGTGCTATTATTATTGATATCATTTTGGGTCCATTTTTGTTGCAACTCGATGAGAAGAGTGTATTCCATCACATTCATTATATAAGAACTTTCTAAGGGTCACATGTCATGCATTCTTGTCATGCTATTTAGGGTGCATTACTGATTGCATGATGTTGTGATAGATGATGTTCTAGATATGCATGTTGTTGTTATAGATTCCATGATTTAAATACCTACCATTTTAATAGGGTATTGTTATATGTAATGTTTCATTTCGATGGATGCCATTTTTTTGGCCCTAAGGTGTTATGGTCCCTCTTAGATTGGAATTTTGTGGGTCGTGATTACCCATTAAATGATTTCTATTAAGATATTATATGAATAAGGATGTGAAACATTGATTCATTGGGAGTATAGGCTCTCACAGATTAGAACATGGCATACCTTTTCCAAAATTTTATCATTTAGGGGGTTCTAGAAAAGTTTCACAGGCTTACTCTTGAAAAACCCAGGCAACACAGTGTGGGATATTATCAACACACCCAGTGTGTTTATTTGTTCTGCATGAAAGGATTTTTCTTAATTACACCCCATGTACTGTATGTACATGCAGTTTTGGATTTGATAGGGTGATTGTCTTTGTGAGTAGAGACACGAGGTTGGTAAAATCTTGGTAGAACACATCGTGTTCTTGGAGTACGTGCTTTGCTGATGTCAATAACGTATCCATCCATGTAACTAACAACATGGTTGGATGGATAATAAGTAGTACATTACATGTCTACTGTGAACATGCCATGTAGTGTTACATCAGTATAACTGTGTGGTTCGACAAGGGTAAAAAGTACCTAGGAAGGGGGGAATATTCATGTTCACGCCATGTATCTAGATGAAAACACTATGGGTTAGAGGTGTTACACAACTAGGTTGGAAGAGTTACACACCCATGATAAGGCTTAAAGTGAACACACCGTGTAGTGGTTCTACATGTATTGTATCCTTTTTTTAAACATGAATTCTTTACATTCCTTTCATGATTGTAGAATATCTATATTGCAGTCCTCGTTAATCTAGAACTATGGTGTGTGCTTGACCATGTAGATTCATGGCACCATGACTTCGTCCAGTTTTATGCTCGATGTATGGAAATGATCAGACACTGGAAATGTTAGATTAGGGACCACCATTAGATCCTCCTATGATGCTTGTTTTGGTACCATATATTATACTGTACATAGGTGTTGATTCATAGTTTCATGAATGCATTTTGAGGATGAACCAAACATTCCAGGGAGCACCACATCCTTCCCCAACTATGGAAGAGTTTATGAGGGTGTTCCAGCAGTAACATCCTCCCACTTTTTTAGGGTATAGAGGACCATAGAATGTATAGTCATGGTTATAGGCCATGCTTTCTATCATTGAGCATATGGAGATGCCTTCTAAGAGGAGGGTGATGCTCGGGACTTATATGCTATGTGATTCCGCCAAAAGATATTGGGATGTTATCTCACAGTCAGGACATCATTGGGGTATGTCCTGGGAAGAGTTTAAGAGGAACTTTTATTATTAAATCTACATCGAGATGTTGAGGGTTGACCGAGCTCGAGAGTCCCAAAATTTATAGAAGGGTGCTCTTATAGTGATGAATTACTCTTCTCTCTTTTCTGATCATCGACACCTGACAACTTTTTTGGTAGGTGATGATTTATCACTGGCATAGTGATTTGAGGATAGTATCTGGGACTATTTGTAATCGTATTTTAACATTTCAAGTTGTCTTCGGTTACTGCTATTATAAACATGACACTAATTACGAAGTGTAATCTGAGGGAGTTTGGAGCTACGAGCAACGGTGGTTCAACATCTAGAGATCGTACTCCATTGATCGATATCACGAAGCACCACAGGGAGCCTTCATGTGGTGATTCTTATTTTAGTAGGAATGTTTCATCACGTAGACAAGTGGGGTCCAACAAGTGTGTAAAAGGTGGGAATATGAGACCACATTGCCGGAAGGACCCAGTCTAGTGGCAATCATGGTACATGATGGGTTATATTCATCATTATTTGCAAGAAGTTCTCACAACCAGCGAGTGGGAGTGGATCTGTTTTGCATTCACATTCTAGAGCATGGTCACCAGTTTCTCCTCCGACAAGGAACTATGGTTTGGCTAATCATTATTGCTAAGGTGGTGGTCATGGTAGTGGTGTCCAGATGACTGGTTTTCAATGATAACCGAAGCAGGATCCCGAAGCCTCTACGGTTAGAGGTACGATTCTTGTTTCCACAATTTTAGCATCTACTCTTTTTTATAAAGGGTATTCCCATAGTTTTATATTGGTTACCATTTTAGGGAACCTTTGTCTCTATATATTTAATTATGAAGATGTTATGATGCTAGAAACTCCATTGGAGATTAGGACGACCAGAGTACCTTAGTGCAAGGAGTTCCCTTTTGAGGTTGGAATGTGTCACTTCTTGTGGGACCTCTATGTCTTAGAGATGACATGCTTCGATGTCATTCTTTCAATAGACATGTTGGTATCTTTTCAGGAATTTGTTGAATGCTATCTCCATAGTGTATGAATCATGTCACTAGATGAAGAATGTTTTCTATATAAGGGTGAATGGAATGTCCAGGTGAGCAGGTCTAAACACGAGAATCATGGGATGAGAGGAATTACAAACTAGATTGCTAGTTTGTATCTAGGGTACCATAGGACTTCATAGATGGAATTTCCTCCAGTGGTGGATCGTTTTAGATATTTCTTCCCAAACGAATTTATAGGTTTACCTCTAGAGTGAGAGGTGTATTTCTCTATTTATATTCTGCTAAGAGAGGAACCGGTGTACATTCATCCTTATAGAAAGGGTACACCAATGATTAAGGAGATCAAGAAGTAGATAATGGAGTTGTAGGAAAATGTATCATCTGACCCATTACTACTCCCTGGGGTTTTCCGGTCTTTTTACAATGTAGAGAGACGTTATACTGAAACATTGTGTGAATAATCAGAAGCTGAACTACTTGACTATCAAGAGTTGGTATCCCTTATTGATGATTTATGATCTCTTTGATTATCATCAAGGATCCCAATTGTTCTCAAACATTGAATTGAGAGTTGGTTATCGTTAGTTTCAAGTTACACCATCAAATTTACCTATTACAACCTTTTAGATCAGGTATGGTCTAATGAGTTTTTGGTTATGTCGTTCGGTCTCAAAAATGTGGCAGATATTATCATGGAACTGATGAACTGAGTGTTTCATTCATACATGGATTCTTTAGTGGTAGTTTTAGTGGATGATATCTTGTTGTACTCCCAAAATCGACACGACCATTCCATCCATCTTTAGATAGTATTTACAACATTGAGAGAGCATTAGTTATATGATGTGGTATCAATGTTAAACTTTTTGATGGAATAGATTCAATTTTGTGGTCAGGTTATCTCAAATACAGGAGTATCAGTTGACCAAGAGAAGGTGAGGGCAGTAGTTTTTTATGAGAATCCTAAGAAGGTCATTGAGGTATGGTGATTTTATGGGTTCGATGGTTACTACATATGCATTATATAAGAGTTTTTAGGATTATTAGTGCCACTTACAAGACCGACTAATAATGGTGTGATGTACTTGTGGACGAATTCTTGCGATTATTCCTTTCAGGAGATGAAAGGGAGGATGACTTTAGCACTGATCCTGATTTTTCGATAGATGGGAAGGTGTTACAAAATTTTTTATGACACATAAGGTATCAGGCTGGGTGTAGTGATAATTCCATGGGTATATGATTATTTCATCAATATATGTTACCTCCACTCTACTAGACCAATTTTGAATGAGGAAACTATCAGATTCCATAGGCATGGTCTTACAAGAGAGTGTGTCCATAGTGGGCCATTCTCATGGGTGGATCGTAGGTGAGGATGATGCTTTTTATTTTAATGTTTTCATATGGGTGTTAGCAAACATATGTGAGGAGTTGATGATACATTTTTAATTCCATTGTATGTGTAGTTCATCATACTGTCCCCAAGATGATTCGAGATCTGCATCTACATTATTGGTGTCTAGGAATAAAAATCGATGTATCTAGTTTTGTTATGAGATGATCCAGTTGTCACCAGCTGATGCCGGTGAATCATGGACTGGAAGGGGTTTTACTATAGTTACCCATTCATGAGTGTATGTGTAATGATGTAGTGATTGATTTATTGATGGGTATACCAAGTTAACCTTGAAAACATGTTGTGTTTTGGGTTTTTATTGACATGATGAAGAAGTTTGAAAATATTTTTTGAGCATGGAAACCTTTAGTGTTGATGGTCATGGAATTTTTTACATCTGAGAGATAGTACATTTTCATGCTGTTCTACACTATATTGATTCATATTGGAATGATGTGTTTACATCTCGTGTCTTGTAGGTAATACCAAAGGATTTGGGTACAATGGTACATATGAGTCCAACTGTCCATCCCCAAATTGATGGAAAGTCTGAGCACAAAATTCAGGTTTTTGAGGACACTGTTCAAATATGTGTCCTAGATTTTGGGGGATCATGGGAGAGACACATACCCCTAGTGGAGTTTTCCTACAATAATAGTTATTATGAATCTATTAATATTGAACATTATAAGGATTTGTATGGAAGTCCATGCTAATCACCCGTATTTTGGCTGGAGGTAAGAGGGGGAGCTTTGTTGGGACCATGTATTTCCCAAAAGATCACATAGTAGGTAGTGTTGATTCGCAAGAGAATGGATACTTTATAGTCTCAGTATAAATCTTATGCTGAATGAAGGAGAAGATATATGGAGTTCGACGTTGGAGTTCAAGTTTTCTTGCATATCAATCCAAGGATAGGATAAATGAGGATTTCGAGGCATGGGAATCATTCATCGAGATATATCAGGCTCTTTGATAACTTGGAGAGAGTTTGGTAGGCTACCTATCGGTTGAAGTTACCTCATAGGTACCATGATATTCATAACATCTTTCATTTTTCTCAGCTACAACATTATTTTTCGACACATATCATGTTTTTAAAATTGAGGAGGTTAAGTTAGAGGAGGACTCATCCTTCAAAGTGAACCCTATTCGGATTTTTGATTGTATCACAATGATTATTCATTACCAGTATTTTCCTATGGTATGGGTGCTATGAAATAATTCTTTGAGTATAGGATGTGACTTGGGAAAGGGAGTTCGATGCCTGATCATAGTGGCTGGAGTTATTCGCATATAAATTTTCACCACCCTTGGAAGGAAAATTCAGGGATGATTTTTTAAAGG
The DNA here is from genome assembly GCA_963277665.1 of Viscum album. NCBI lineage: Eukaryota > Viridiplantae > Streptophyta > Magnoliopsida > Santalales > Viscaceae > Viscum > Viscum album. The sequence goes on along the minus strand of OY728141.1, from coordinate 506,426,285 downwards.
GGGGGAGTGTGTATGAACCAGGATCTTCTTTTGCCAAATGGATCATTATTTTGGGTTGTTTTTAAGGTAAAGCGAAGAGAAGAGGTTTTTCTAAGTACACATTGTGTACTCCTGAGTACAGACTGTGTACCTAGCATGCAACGTCCAACCATGTTCTGGCTGTGTAACATCCAAATACATTTCTTTGTAGTGACCTGGAAGACCACATAAGTTGGTTTCCACTTAAGGCCACTAGATGATGTGTATTTTTAATGGACACGATGTGTATTTTATTTTCAAATGATGTATCAGATCAGGGTCACACCTCATATTCAAAGCTGTCTTCTTCTTCCCATATTTCTTATAGGAGTTCTCAAGAACGACAAATGAATTTCTAACACCTGATTCCTCGTCTGGGATCTAATTGGGACACCTTCTGGTGAATTGGAATCCCACCAGTGAGTTCTAGAATCCTCTGAATCCTTTATTTATGTATCTTCCTCTCTGGTAAGTTAATAATGTTTGGTAATTTTCAACCTTTTTTAGATATACATATATCAATGCTGATTCAAGGGATGACATTAAAATATATCGATCGTACGACATCGAGGTAGGTGGTTTGGGCCTTTTGTTTTGTTGTCTTGGATTATATATGTTTAAAGTTCCACATAACCATGTTTGGGGTATTTATTTATTCATAATTTTACCCAATTTATTAACTGTTATGGTTGATTGACTAATAAAGTTTTCTTGCTCAGGTGTAAGTACAAACACCTTTGTTATGGGACACTCTAAGGATGTGTTTCCCATGATATAAATTTTTATGGCCATTTCATATCGAATTCTTGTTAGGATTTTCTTGATTTCCATGACTTGTTTTGTTAGGATGGTGTTATTGATTATATAATATTCCTCTACTATGAATTGTGAATATTTACCCAAGGATATTAAATTGTGAGAGCTTCCCAAATGGGTAAGACCGTTAGAGGATTCTGGGTGGTCATTTATACTTGATTGGTTATACCATGAGAGCATCCTAACTGATAATTATTGTTTGATTAAATGAATCATTCAACCAAGGGCTTAGATTGTGAGAGCTTTCCTAGGTGGTCATTTTTAAATGATGATACAATGTTAGACTAAAGGGGTTAGACCGTGAGAGCATTCCCAAAGGGTTATTATTTAATTTTTTAATTTGGTATTAGGATATAGGTGATATATTGTGAGATATTCCTAAAGATTCATTCTTAAATGATTTCATTTTTATGATAGACCAGACAGATTATACTATAAGAACATTTTCTATGGGTTTCTGTGAATTATTGAATGACTGTGATGAGACTACCAAAACAAAGACCAATCAAGGACTCAGTCTTCCTTGATTTTATAGATGTTCTTCGTATTCAACTTTTTTTTCTACATACATAGAGGCATATAGGGCTTAGGATTGATCCAAAAAATAAATGATACAATTAATTGAATAGTAAATGTAAATGAATGTAATTGAAAACTGTTTAATTTTTTACTATTGAGTAATTCTCAGTTTATTTCTTCATTTCAGCATATTACATGCTATATATATATTCACTAATAGTTATCCAAATAAATTTTGGTAGTTTCCAAATGGGATTTGTATCACACCCTATTTGGGTTCGTATTTTGGAACCAATCACATTATATGATTCTAGATATAGATAAGGTCAACCACCCTTCTTCGTCTAGTACATGATTGTTATTGGACCTTGAGACCATGGGACTAAGCAGAGGCTTGTGATTCTGCTAGAGTTTGCTATTTCTTTTGATCATTTGTTTCTGTATTTATTTCTAGCATTGTTACTTTTTTAGATGTTTTCTTAGATACATATTCCATGAATCATATATATATATATAGTGGCCTATGTTAGATTTACATGCATTCTTCCACTGTTTACTTTTGTTTCTATTTCTACTTCTGTAATTGTTTACTATTTGTTTCTGTTGTGTATACTTTTCCAATGAGTACATATTTTATGAAATATCACACCTTATCCCTCATTTCTAGTCTGAAGCCTTTGGAATTTCAGAAATGCAATTGAGGTTTTGTGACCAACCGACTTTGGGGCACATTTGGGTGGCACCCAGATCCAAAACATTACCGTATCTTAAAATTGATTGATTGTTTACTCTGTAAAATTATATAAATGAAATATGAAACTATTTGATGGATGTTATAAGGGTTGTGAAAATCCACCTATGAAGACAAATCATTAATTAAGCTCATCCAAGAACTAGTGAAAGGCTTTGTGTGACCAATTTTTGAATCCTTGTCCAACGATCAAGAATAATTCTTACAATTCTTTTACATGTTCCATACATAGGTTTCTGAGGAACAAAAATAACTCTTCTCTAAATCATTTATGGAAGACATAATTTAGTTGGAAACTAAACTGAAAAATGATTCTTCAATACAAAATTTTATAATCCTCATAATAAAATTGTATTAAAATACATATATTGAATATGATTAGTTTTTGAGAGTGTAATTAACACTAAATTCGATGAATATTTATTTTATAGAGTTTTCACTTCCATTGATTTAATTTCATAGAAAAAGAACCCATAACTTCCTAGGAGAGTGATGATGATTCATATGAATACACAACCATAGAGAAGAAGATTGTGGACAAATTTGAATATTGTGATGTTAAGGGGGGTTCAAAAAAAATCATCAAATACAACAAAAAAGATTGTGGTTATAGGGACCCTTTCAATTTATGCATTCTATTATATGATTTTAAGCATAATTATGCATCAAATATAAACCAAGGATAATAAATTCATATGTATTGTGTGATTATGATCATAAAATTAAAATCATGGAACTAAAAAAATATATATTTATTAATCATTCATACTTAGATCCTAAGTTCCTTTTAGCACCTACTTCTACATAGAATAACCTGGGGAATACACAAATAAATTAGATGATCTAAAAATCCCAGTACGGGAATAAAATGTGAATGAATCATAGCACATGAGATAGAAATGAATAACATGATATAATAAAAGGCATGTCTAATGAGTAAAAGTATGAAATCATTACATATTGAACATAGAATAATCTTAGAATGAAAATATTGGAATGTGGCATCAACAAATTGCATGAATCATTGCTGATTAATAAAAATATATCACAAGAAGAAAAAATTCCCATAATGGGTTAGGTTTACTCCCTATTCCAATACATGAAGTCGCATGAGACTAAAAATTAACAAATTAATTATCGCAATATCAAAGAAGACCCTTTATACCATTATAATGAATATGTGTGCTGCATGAAGAACAAATCATAAGGAATAAAAATTAGGGTTTCCCATGTAATGAAATTGGAATCATTGTCATGTTAAAAGGCATAACCAATGTGTTTATCCTAATGATATCCCTGAATTAATTGATTAAACCATTAATAGTCTATCATAAAATAAAAATAAAAATATAGTATTAATATTTTTTTATCATAAGTGAATATATGAAAAATGGTGTTTATGAATTTTTACAATTGAGTTACATTCGTGCGGTTTAAGAGAAAATATTAAATAATAATTAAAGAGTAAAAAAAGGTATAATTGATTGTATAAACAGAGATATTAATTAAAAAAATTTGAGAGAAAATTATTTTATTTAGTACTGTTATGGTGGATTGAGAAATTTTATGTATTTTACTTGAAATGGGTAAAAAATGGAGAAAAATTCAATATTCAGGCTTACTTTTAGGGAGGAATTGAGAATCGAACTTATTAAAACATGTATATTCCCAATATAAAAAGATGAATTGATATATAGAATCATTATTTTAACAGATAAATAGAATTTAAAATAGGATTATATGATGAAATAATGAATAAAATTTGGTAAACAAATAAAATGATTAAACCGGAGGAAATCAGAGGATCGGAGAGATCCCTTAACATATGTCTACAAATGTTATGAATTTGTACATAACGTCCAAGAAATAAAATTAAACTCATTAATTAATTAATTTAAAACCTCTTAGAAATGTATAAGATTTATTACAATTTTACTATGTACATTTATGTCCCATTTTATGAGTTATATAATACAATTTCCTCATTCTGAGAGCATTTGATTCGTAGTTTTAATTTTTGGATTAATTGGGTATAATTATGGAAGTTCTTTTAGAAATGAAATAATTTTATAGAAGTGAAATTTTATGTTATTAATTAACACATATATTTTTAAATGGTCACAAGTATCATTTGTTTTTCTATTATGAGTATGATTCATTTCCTAAAACATTAATGATAATTGTTCATATTATTTTGGCAGTTTTTGTGATCATCATAAACTAGTTTAATTTTATTTAATATATTGTCTATATATCAGTTATAAAAATTTAATGAAGTTATAATATTAATATTACGTTATTTTGAACGATAATAATTATTTTAGGACCATCTATTAAGGGTGTAATGGAAATAAAAAACTCATCATCCATGATGGCAGTGAATAGACATATCATGAACGATGTTTTCGTTTTAAGAATAATAGGATAAGAGAATAGATCTTATGATTGATATTACATTAACATAAAAAAATTACAATATATATATATATTACTGTAGTGATCATGATTCTTTTTTTAGGTTAGGTTATGAGAGGATATAAATATAAAATAATGTAAAATATAAGGATTCAGAATTTGATCTCATAAATGTTATCTACTTGAGAACCATCTTAAGGAACACGGGATTGGACTTTTCTTGAGACAAAAAAACTATTAGACATTGTAAATAGGATGGTAAAGGTAATTAGATTATATATTGACATGACACAAGGCTTAAATTGTGTGTGGAGAATGGGTGGTGTTGGGTGTAATTTTTAGGGGGGGAGAGGGGTGTTATTGATTATTATATTCATTTTTTATAATTTGGGCTCAAGACTATGAATAGTTTTTATTCCCATGAATAAATATATAAATTATTACAGGAAAAATCGAAAAAAGTTAGTTTAAATTTTATGCTTACATCTATCATGACAAAAAATATCTAATAATGTTAAATAACGAAAATTATTGTATATCATTATTATCCAATAATCAAATTATTCTTTAAAAAACCAAAAAACCACCAAATTTCTTTTTCAATGTGTTTGTTTTAAAAATGGAATTTTTTTAGAAAAATAAATTTTAAAATTTGTTAAATTTTATATTTAAATAAAATAATAAATTATTTAAAAAATATTGATTATAATGTTATAATAAATATTTAAAACATTTGAAAAATTAATTATATTCTCATAATTATTTTTTTTATTATAATAAAAATGAATATGAATTTATGAATCTAATTTATGAAAAAAAAATTCTTTTAAATCATTATATTAAATTAAAAATTGAAAATAAACATTTATATTTTTTAAAAATTATCAGGATTTAATTTATAAATTTAAAAACAATAATTTACTAATAAAATCATATAATATATCATATTTTTCTTTATAATATAGCTAATTATTATTTATACTTTAATAGGAGTGGTCTATATAATAACAGCAACAATACTATTCCAATGGTTTGGTTACTATTCCAAAGGTATAAGCTCCTAAATTTCTTTAAAGACCACTCATATCATTCATTTTTCATTAATTTTAATCTTTTATCAAGTATAATTTTTTCATTCCAAATATGAATACTATATTATTAGCAATTATTTTGATTTCAATAGATTTTTTCATGAGTGAATTCATTCTTGTGGAATGGGGATATCAATATTTTACAATTCTAATTATTTTATAATCTATTTAATGACTCATTGTAATATTTGAAATTATTATTGATTATTTTGTAACAAATGTATCATTGTTAATTTATGATATTCTTTTTTATTGGTTACTCTATGGTATATGGTTTTTATGGCATAATGTTGGAAAATACCTTGGTAAAATTTTGGGTCATTACATTCTTCCCACTTATGAAATGCTTCCCATGAAATTTAGTTTAACATAATATAGTAAAAATAGGAGAGGGTACTACTCCTTCATCACTTACTATAATTAAAATGTCTTATCATAATATGTAGGGTTCCTCCATTTTACTTTGACCAGGTGAGTATCCTTTTTATGTAGAACATTTTCTCTATGGTCAAGATCTTCAATGTATACTCCTCGTAAGAGATATCATTTTCCATCTATATCACCTCTGAATTCATAACATGCGAGTGATCTAATATATACTTTCTCGAGTGGGATACATGGAATACATCATGTATCTGATACATGGTTAGTGGAATTGGTAGTTGATATGCCACAGCTTCGACACAATCACAAATCTAGAAGGGGTTGATGTACCTAGGGCTTATCTCTCATTTCATCTAAAATATACTAAATATCATACGTGGAGATATTTGGTGGAAAACCATGTCCCAAAACTCAAACTCCAAGTCATATCAATTATTATCTTTATATTTCTTCTATTGAATTTGGGTATCCCTAATGTGCTACATGATGGACTTTGATGTTTCTATAATTTCATCGGTAATTTTAGATCCTAAGATCATACATTCCCCAAATTGATCCCATCATTTAGGTTTTCTAAGTTTCTTATAATAAATGGATTTATTTGTATCCATTTGTATGGTTGAGTGAAAAATATTGTTTTAAAAGAGATCAACTAGTGGAAGATATTGATCCCACCCTCCCTTGAAGAACATTGATAATTCTATCACCATTTAATTTAGCGTCTAAATAGTCCTCCAAGATTCAACCTCTGTTTTGGGGTGATATGTGATACTGATGTTTGGATCAGTGTTTAAATGATGTTGGTTATTTTTCTAGAACATGGAGGAAAATATCAGATCATGGTCATTTATAACTGATAATGGTACCCAATGTAGCCTCACAACTTCTCTGTTCTATATCTCTGCAGGTTGGTCGACTAAGAAGTCGTATCAAATAACAATAATGTGATCAGTCTTTGTAAGATCATCCAAAGTGACATGTGTAACATTATTTCCTACATATGTCTTCTGAATTCGAGTGGAAAATACCATATTGATTTTTTACCTTTTCTATTACGTATGAGTAATGGTTTTGCATTCCCTAAGACTATTTTTTTTATAATTATCTCTTTGACATACAATCCACTTTCATATATATTCAGTGATCTTTTTCTTCATATTTCCAATCAATAGTTCTCTCAAATATCTTAACAAATCATTGTGATCCATAGGTGAATACATATGGTTGAGCTATATGAATCATTTATAATCTATTTACATATCTCTAGATTTGATGGTATATGTAGATATGAACCAAATTTTACAACTCATTACTCACTAATTTTTATCTCCAAGGATTTCTTATTTCTGATAGATTCCACCTTCTTCTTAATTTCCATATCATTTTTTTTAAGAATCCATTATCATAACTATAAGAGATGGTTGTACAATAGTTTTTCAATGGAAATATGATTCCTATTCCCTTATGATTCCCATGTCATCCATTTCATGTGAAATAACACTGTATCCTTTTCAATTATCAGCCTTGATAATGTTGTAGGATCTTCTCAACATAATGAATATACGACATTGTTTTCTTTCCTATGATGATTGCATATCGTGAGGTCATAATCCTTGAAGAGATCTAATCATTATATATGGTGCATATTAAGCTCTTTATACTTGAATATATATTCTAGCATCTTGTTATCAGAATATGTATCACACTTATCCCCATAGTGATGGTGGAACCAGAATTTAAACATGAAAAACGCAACCACCATCTCTAGATCATACATGGGGTAATTTTTCTCATATATTTTAGTTGAATTAAGGAATATGATATACTTTATCTGTAATCATTAAAAACAACCTAATATCTTATTTTAAGCATTGTTGTTGACAATAAAAATTTCCCCACTTATTTGTAGTGTTATTATTTGTATAGTGATAAACCTGTTTTTCAATTATATAATTTTGTATTCGAATTCAATGGAATAGTCAATAGTTAGTACCTTCTGAGTCAGCTAGGATAATGGGTTTAAAAATCATGTGTTGTTCCTCAGAAATCATCAATAATACCTAGTTCAACCATGGAAACTACAAATCATAGTTACAGATGTTATCTTCAGCCACTCCTTAATTTCCTTTATTTTAGAAAGGTATATAGATATTTCTTTATTGGTGATAAAATTCCCAAATAATGGTACGTACTCCATTCATACCTCATATTTACTATACACTTCAAATAGTTTCCATCCTTTCAAATTATATGTCATAATATTAAATTTAAACTCATGTTTCTCCTAACTCTTGATGTATAGTAGAATGTAATCTATAAACACTAACATAAATTTGTTGTGGTAATATCTAAGGACTATATTTATTACGTCATTGAAAATTTCTGTCTAATTAGTGATTCAAAAGGGAATCACTATAAACTCTTTTTTTTCGTAGCTCATTCTAAAATCAGTCTTGGGAATATATTCATTCCTCACTATTAATTGGTGGCATCTTAACCGATGCTCGACCATAGAGAAATTCCTAGCCCCATGTAGTTGATTTAACAATTTATATTGCCAATAAAGAGTAAACTTGTTCTTTATAATTATTTTTTATGATCATGATAATCAATATAGAGGAAGTTTGATCTATACTTCTCCTTGACGAAGAGGACTAGCAAACCCCCTGGAAAAAAATTGGCATATAAAACCCTTCTCCAAAATTTCTTGTAACAACTTGTTTAGTCATTAAAACTCAATAGAGTCCATTATAAAAGTTGTATTTGTCATTTTAAGATATTTATGTATAAGATCAATTATGAAATCAACCACTAAGTTAGGAGGAAGATGAGGAAATTTATTAGAGAACACATTAGTGTTTACTCTCTCAATGGGCATGTATTTATGAAATACCCTCCACTTTGTCTCAATAATTTGACCTAGATATTCTAAATCATAATAAAATGATATCAAAAATTTAGATTATGGTTATTAAGGTGATTCATCTTCCTCCTTACACTTTAATAGAAATGGGGAATATCGTGGGAGATGAAGAGTGATCTCCCTTTCTCGATAGTTGATGTTGTATTTATACAAATATAGTCAATCCCTGAACAATATAGCATCAAAATATGCCAATGTAATTATGATTCTATTAGATAGGATGTAAATTCCCTGAAAATTGAATAGTAAGTAGTTATATACATTAGATTCAATAATTTCCCCATGATTTTTTCCTAGAGATAAGTAAACATGGATATTTTGATGTGGTATTTCAATAGATATACTAAACGTGGAATATATAGAACAATGTATAGAATCAAAATAATATTGTATACTTTATATTATTTAATGAATAAACACCATACTAGTCACAATATTATTATCAAGCACAACCATAGTGGTAGTGATATCACATTCCATTCATTGCATCTTTTGAGGTTATTATTGTTGATTTTCTCTGACAACCCTTGACTTTGGACATTGGATCACATAATTTCCATGTTCATTTATATTGAAACACATCCGTACACTAAGCTTTGATCTGAGACATTCCATCTTCTTCTGGATTAGTTCTATTCTCCTTATTCCCTGGGAAATAATTATCTTGATTCCCCTCTCATCCACATTTGAAGCATCACCTAGTTCACTTTAGATAACTCCTTAGATTCTTCTTCCCTCACAAATAACATGCGCGATTTTGGGTTTTACTTCCTTCAGGGTATTTATCTACTAATCCCCCCATATTAATATCTATTTTCCTATATTTATCACATATCCCACGGGTCCATTGAGAGTACAGGATATCCTTTTCATCCTTATCAGAACAACAAAAAATCATCTCATAACCGTTAATGCCTCATATCACCAATTATTTTTTTGTTATGGAATTAACCCACTAATGATGATATCCACCTTGTTTGTAGATTTTATAAAAATTTCATAGGTGTATCATGAAATCCTTGTAATGTTTACCACATATTAATTAATAGATTCATATTCATTTTTAATTTGTTTGTGGAAATACCTCTCTATTATAATATGGAATGTTCATTGAAAAAAATTATTGAGAAATATTTTCATAAATCCCTACAAATACTTGGAATCAATTTCATTAATAGAATTTGATTTTTTATCATTTTCCACCAATTATCATATTCCCCATCAAAATTATAAACCCCATATTTGGATTTATCTTTTTCAAAGAATTGAAGGATATAGTATATCTTCACAATATAGTTAATCCATTATTATAAAATGACGGGATCAGAGTATCCACTAATGATAGGTGACATTTATCTCATAATGGGTTTCACCTCAACATTCATTTCATTATTAGAAAAAGGGAAATTTGAATGATTCATGTTATTATTCATAACTTTTGTTAGTTGTTCTAGTATCACCATGATGGTCAAATCCACATTTCCAATCATATGTTGAATTTCCTTAGGGTAATAATAATATTTCCAATCACATTGATTACAGGAACATGTTATCCAATTTCCCACCAATATCTAATAAATAGAAAATAATAGTGGCTTTGATTCTTACCTATTTAGAATATAAAAAGGCATATGTGAACGTAGATGGATAAAACTATAAATTAAACGTATATCCTACCTAGAGGTTACCTATGTTTCAACATAGGTTATCCATGGTGATAGAACAATCAATAGGGTTCTTACTAAATTTTTAGAGTCATAAATCCAAAAATATATATTCCTTAGTAAAATTCCAACTATAGTGGACCTATAAATTTACAAATTCTATTACAAGATTTTATGTTAAAAGATTCACCAAATTCAAAATAAGGGTTGTAATTTTTAGTATAATTTGATGATTGGATACCTAAAATTATATACATGGAACAAAAAAAACAAAAAACTTCTTTATTAATCATCCATAATGATGTTATAATTTTTTTTGATCTCCTACATATTCATAGGACAACCTGGAGAATACATGGACAAAATGGATGAGAAAAAACACTAATAAGGGAATAAACATGATAATGAATCCTAGATCACAAGTAAAAAAAGCATAACATGATAAGATAAAAGGAATGGATCATGATTAAAAAGAGAATAATAGTGTATAAAACATGGAATCATATGAACATGTAAATATTAGAATGTGGTAGAAACATATAACATGACATAAACATGTGTCAAATCTAACTACTAAGACTATATCAAAAAGTGGAAAAGTCCCCTAATAGATTTTGTTTTCCCCTAATAACACACATGATGTCTCATCAGACTAATAATTACCCAAATCATTAGAGAGAAATCTGGGTGAACCTATCATAACATGTTCATGAATATGTTCACCTCGTGAATAATCAAACATAAGGAATATAGATAAGGGTTTACCATGGAGAGAAATAAATATTGTAATCATGTCATAAGGGATAAACAATGGTTCTACTATAATGGTATCCATGAAATAATGGATTAAAACATTATTGAACAATAACAATATAAAAATATATGTAGATAATGAATAATTATTTCCAAATGAAGTGACTACATGAAAAGAGTGTATATAAGACGTTATAAATGATCCATTTTAATGCGGTTTAAGGGAAAATATTAAAGAACCATTAATGAGGAAAAACGTATAATTGATTGTATAAAACAATAATTGAATTTAGATTATTTATGTGATAAAATTAGATATTTTTTAAAAATTATACTGGATTAAAAGTGGTTATGAATTGAAATTAAAATGGGTATGAAATGAAGAATCTCTCTTTAATCGGGCTTGCATATCAGGGTAATTTAAAATGGGACCTTTTAAAACATGAATTTTCTAATTAATGACGATAAAATGATCAGTATAACTTTTTTTGGAACACATAAATGGAATTTAGTAAACTTAAATATGAATAAATATTAATTACATTTTGGTAATCATAGATAAAGTGTAACCTGATGAAATAAAAATAGAGGTTCAGGGAGATCTCTTAACTTATGTCTGAAAGTACTGTGTACTTGTACATAATGTCTGGGAAAAAATATTATATTCATTAATTACATAACACAAAACCTTTTATACCGTTTTTTTATTTATTATAATTTTATATGTTTATTTATAGCTATTTTGATGAGTTATATAGTTGAATTTCATCATTCAGGCAGTGTTTGTCTCATGGTTTCCATGGTCTATTTAAATTCTTATAATTATGGTAGTTCTTGTAAAAAGGGAATAATTCTTATAGGCTGAAATTATATGTTATTAATATATTAAAATAATTTTAAAAGGTACAATATATAATTTTTTCTAATTTGAGTATGATTTATTTCATTAAACATTAATGTTAAATGTTCACTTTGTTTCATACTTTTTACGATCATTAGAAACAAGTATCATTTTATTTATAATAATTCCTATATATTTGTTAAATAAAATTAAAAAATTATACTATAAATATTAAGAAATTTTTTATGCATAATAATGATTTTATGCCCATCCTTGAAGGTTGTAATGGAAAATGAAAACTTTTTGTCCATAATGGTGGTAAATCAACACATCACGGATGATGTTTTAATTTTTATAATATATAGAGAATATAAGAGATTTGATATTGGATATCTCATTAACAAAATAAAATTTATGTTTATATATTATAGTGGAGTTATCATTTTTCTTTGGATTGTGGATTTTTGAGAGGATGTAAAAATAAAAGTAATTAAAAGAGAAGGACTGAGAATTTTACCAATTGAATGTAGTCTCAATGAGAAACACATTACTAACCATGTATTTTGTCTTCTATTGGGACCACAATCTCTCTAATGTGTGTATGTAGATTGGTAGGATATTTTTAAGAATGTTTTCATTTTACAATGATTATAAGGTTTTAGTGGATCTGATGGGGAGTAGTGGTATTTATTGGGGGGAGGGGTGTTTTGATTATTTTATTCCTTTTTTATTAATTTCTCTCAAAACTATCTATAGTGTTGATTAAAATGAAAAGATATATTAATTATTTTAGGATATTTCTTGTAAATGGGTTCAAATATCATTATTACATCATCCATGTGAAAAAATTCTTATCATGATAAATACCAAAACATACCGTATTTCACTATTTATAAAAAAATTCAACAAATTTATAAAAATACCTAAAATTAACAATATTATTTTTTCGATAAATGTATATATAAAACATAGAATTAATATTATTGAAATAAAATTATAAATTTGATGATTTTTTTTCCTAAAATCGAGATTTATTCATGAAATGGTGATTTTTATGATTTAGTCATTTTTATGACCCTTTGAAAAATTAATTCAGATCTCATAACATTAGATTTTAATTCAAATAAGAATTAATATTAAATCATTAATTTATTTTATAAAAATATATTTTCTTTTAAATGGCCATTTTAATAATGAAGTCATAAATAAACATTTTCATTATATAAGACAATACTTATACATAATTTATCATTTTTAATACATTTATTTTCTTATACCAGGATATAAATATATCACATTTTCATTAAGAAATACCTAAATTGTTTTTAGACATTCATATATGAGGTTACTATTCTAATGAACATATTACCATTCATAGAGAGAGGATACTATTATAACGATATGGGTTCTTTAATTACTATAAATACCTCTAATTTATTAATGTCTTCAGTCACTTATATCTTCTATCAATTTTATTTATTTTAATTTTCAAAATTTATATTATATTACTATTATTAGGTTTTATGTATATAGATTTTTTTAAAACTGTTTGCATCCAAGTGGATAGAACATATTCAAATTTTCTCTATATTATTTTCATGTTTTCTATTTAATTTCCCACAACAATATTTATCATCTTTATTGGTTATTTTTCTAAAAAATATATCATTATTTATTTATTAGAATTGTTTTTATATTTGGTAATCTATGAGATGTGTGTGTTATAAGACATAATAAGGGATATTTAATTGACTAAATTCTATGTCATTCTAGTGGTTATTAAAATATAATTTTTTTTGTTTTTAATATCTTAAAAATATATTTTTTTAAAAATTTCCCATTATTTTCATGATTATTGTAAACTTTTAAACTTAAATTGGTTGTTACAAAAGAATCCACCCAATATGTGGATATTATTGAAGATTATGAGATCCTAGTGCCCATAGTGATGTGAATTCATCATCTAAAAAAAGAAGAAATATACTGAAGAAGTACACCATGAAATATGTAGGGAGTACCCTTTAGTTTTTTATCATCAATATAATGCAAATTTAGATTTCAATTGTTTGGAGGGAGATAATTTTTACCTTTTCATGGGAGGAATAACTCATGGTGTGTGATCAAAAACATTAGGAAAAATAAAATGTGTTAGTTATTATTATTGACACCCACCCACTTTTATCTTAGGGATAACTAACTATTAATACATAATTATAGGAATTATAAACACAACACTTCTTAAAGTATTACCCACATTTTTCTTTTCTTCAAAAATTATATGTTCTACTTAATTTTGACAAATATTAATAAATTAAATATTTTCTTTGCCTGAGGAATGGGTATGAAATTTTTTTGTTCTAATCTCTAGATTCCCTTGTCCAAATAAACCATGGTTTGTTTATCCTTTTTATGTTTTTCATTGTGATAATTAAAAATTTATAATATATATTAATTAATTAAAATGGTTGCCGCAATAATAGTAGAGAAGTGAATGATTTGTTTTAAATTTTTGTTATCAATTCAGTAACTTTTTGCATCAATGAAAATTCGATATCATTTTTTACACATGAATTAATCTTCAGAGTGATATGATCCTATTTATAAAAAAGTGATTTTAATTGATTGATGATATGTATTTATTTACTTGAATTGTATTTTTGAAAATTTTTATACAATTGTCCAACTTTTGAAATCAGTGTCTATGAAAAACTGAATCAAATTATTTCCCTAGTCTCATGAGGTATTTGAAAACCTTTTTTAAAAATTCATTCTAATAACCTCAAATTCTTGAGAGAAAAATGGGACTTATATAAAAACTACATCTTGGGATTATCTACCATTATAAACATTAGAGATAATAATTTATTTTACTATAATTGAAAAAATTATTTGGGTCTACATATTTTAAGCTTAGGGCCTTCCCATTATATGAACACTTGTTTTTCTCTTTTTAATTATGAATTTTCTTAAAGGTTTAAAAGAAATTAGTAGATGAATTATCCTTAACATCATTCTCTCTTAATATATTATTATTTTTATTTCATTTTTGAGTGTGTGGGAGGGGATTTTTCATTTTTTGTATTTGGGATGTATCTCATTATTGGGTGTTTGAGGTGTGTGTCACTATTCCAAGAAATGGAGGGAGAACAATCATGGTTCATTATCATAATTTCTTTTCAATTATATTGTTATTTTATCATAGAAAAGAAAATATAATATAATAAAATGGAGACAATATCTAATTATTCATTGATCTTACCTGGATGGATCATGTACCACTCAAAATATAAATGGTATGAAGTATTATTTATTCACTATTTTCAATTGAAACTCAATCTACCTTGAAAAAATTAATGATACAAGATAGAGAATTAAGATGAAACCATTCATTGAAATTATTTTTTGACCGATGGACCATGTCCAAAAAATGGATTGTGGTTTATATATTTTAAGGGGAATTTAGGGATGAAAATTTTGTATCTTCACATGCATATTCATGAATTATATTGCAGAGTATAACCTCATGTTATAATCCTTAACTGTTCAAATGTTATCAATTATCAAACCTAAGACACTAAAATCACCTTGAAAATAGATCTTTATTGAAAATATATTATGTCACACGATTTGGAGTAATGATTATTTTTATATGCATACAGTGAAAAATGAAATTCCCAAGAAAGAGGATAACTCGAGATTAGATTTTTGTTGAGTGAAGTCTGACTTGAGTTTCGATGTGAGGAATGATTTGATTATGCTATGGATGTATTTTTAAAGATGAAATAATATAAATATGAGATATAAAAATTAATGGAAAATTTATATTCAAATATGATAAATGATAAAAAAAATTTGTAAGTGACATTGAAAATTATCACATTATTGATTTTTGTGTGTTGTTTTTTAATTCAGACCCTTTTCTCAAGAAGTGAAAATGTTTAAATATGGGGGTGTAATCACCCATTGAATTATCATATATTTTTATACATAATATTTTTATTAAAATATATTATCCAATTATTTAATCATTTCTTATTCAACCCATTTCTGACATTCATTGTATAAAAACAGATTAAAACATGCATTTACACTACATTTTATATTTTTATACAAAAACATTACCTTCATATTTTTTAATAACATTCACTTCAGTAGTGCTAATTGATAATTTATTTTGATGGATTATTTTTTTATTATATTTATTTCAGTCAAACAGAACAATTTCTTGATTCATACTATAAGAGGAGAAAATGGAGTATAGAGGTGGGTTTATATAATGTACAAATAATTTCAATGAATTTTACTATTGAGCCTACATCATCCAACATTATAGTCCAAATGGACTCAAATATATCTTGGATCAGGTAAAGAGGTCAGGTAATAATTTCATTTAAAATTAATTTATTATATTTAGAAATTCTCAAGTCAATAAATACATAAAAACCCAAAGAATAGGAATGGAAAGAGTCTAACAAGAGAGAACATATAACAATAGTAATTGAAGAATACATTATTACACACATATCAAAATTTTGACGAATTAATTTGAGTAGAATAATAATATAAAAAACATCTTCTAAGATGATCAGTTTTCAATATTGAAATTTTTTAAGGGAATATTGGTATGAACATCAAAGGAAAGAATTACACCGAAAACTAGACACCTCTATCGCTAATGAATATACACCTCCACTTCTAATAAAATATTTATCCACTTTAAGAGTAAAGTAGTTTTTTAAGAAGCCTATACCATTTTTTGAGATGATTACCATTGTATATGGTTTTTAAATCATTTTCATCATTTTGTAGTCATTTTATGCATATTTTAATAAGATATTTGTTTTTTTGTCACATTCTTATCACTTATATTCTTTTTTATTCCACCTTAAATCTCAAAAACATATGATAGTGACTCTATAACTTTATTATTTATATAAAAATATGTTTTTATAGTTCTACTAAATATAATTACTTCATTTCATTACTTATTAATTCTTTTTTAATAAGGCCATGGGTGATCTGGGGCTAGATTTGGTGATTATCCATCATTCCAATGTATTATCTACTAATTAATTTGAATCCTTATATAAGATCCATTACCACCCATATCATCATAATCCCTATATAATATAGATTTATTTCATTCCATGAATGAATCATTAAATGATTTATTGGGGTTTCTTATAGTCACACATTCTCGATCGAGATGCAATTATCATTATTTACGATTAGAATATATGAGATTTAATGTGCAAAAGAGATATCCTATGTATACAACAATTTCAAATATATATAGATGGGAGTAATATATAATAAATGGTATGAGTGATAAAATTAATTTAAAAATATTAAAATAATTAATTATGTATCTCATCTATCCAAATCATGGATTCTCTTTATTTATCATCAACTATTTTGGTGTTTTCATTTTTATATTTTTTTATTAACCATAAAAAAACCCCCACATTTACAATTTTTTTCATAAAAAATTACCAATAATATAAAAAATAAAATTGTAATGTTAAATTAATTTTTTCCAAATGATCTTTAATTGAGATTACCCTAGTAATACATTTTTTCATAATAAGAGAATAAATATTTCTTCTGTAAATGTTTTATATTGTCTATTAGTATTCAGCCTTATTTATCATTTATTCATCAAACACCACATAAAATAAATGAAAATTTGGTTGAAATAGTTTTCCCTTACTCTTAGACCTTGGTTAAAAAGAGTAATACCCATTTACGTTTTCCCTCAATAATTCTGGTGGATGTCTAAGAAATTATGTAGTTTTTTTCATTTTTTATTGTGACATGTGGCTTTGAGACTCCTGATTTTCATGTACCTATATTTTTTATCGATATATATAATATTATTAAAATATAATTACCTTCAATATCATGATTGTGAATTTTAAAACAAATTAGAAATTGCAGCACTAAATGATTAATTTTAACTATGAAATAAAAAATCAAAAGAATGAAAAAATGGTTAAATGAATATCATGAATGATATTACCTCATTGCTAAAAATTAGTCATGAAATAAATTTGAAAGTGTAACATAAGACATTAAAATGTTTAAAACATTATGTTTTAGAAAAATGGAGGACATATGTTTGTATTATTAAAGAAGTAATAATTTACTTTTCTATTGTTACACTTCATTATTTTTTGGGCATTTTGAAATGAATTAAAAATTATACAATGTGATGATTGAAATAAAAAAATAAAAATAATAGTGTTTAAAAAATTTGAAGGGTAAAGAGATAAATTGGATGAATATAGATGTTAGTAAGAAGTGAATTAGTCACAGGTAAATTCACAAAAAATGGGTTATTATTATTCTTTTTTTAATGGTTATTTTATAATAGAAACTGTTAAATTAAATAGTGATGTCTCACACTATTCAATGTATTTTACTATATATAATGTAGAAAAACAAAAATAAAATATATTTTAGATTGATTTATTAAATTCTCATAAATGTAGTAGAAAACAAATATATTTCTTATAAAGTAACAACTTCACTCTACATTCCAGAACTGACTCTATTGAGATAGAGTAATAGGGAAGGGAAATGAAGGATCATAGTTAAGAAGAAGGAAAAAATTCATTACAATTCTAGGTATGTCCCCTTACTCATTAGTTTTTCAAGTGAAAAGTGAGATAAATTATTGATTAAAACCAATTAAAATTTTACATAAATCTCAATTATAGAATTTAGATTTACATCATTGTATTATAAAATCTATTAATCCTCCCATGAAGTGGGTAGGTGGTCATGATGAAAATATAAAATAACAAATCGATATCAATTATAAAAAATAGAAACATATAGAAGAATAAAAAATAAAAAAGGTATATAAATCAATAACAATGTGAAATGGAAAAAATTAATTCATAAATTTAATCTAGGGAAGAAACATTGTGTAAAAAACATAATATACTGATCAATACATGGAGGGATAATAAAACAACAATAAAAATAATTTAGAATGAAATAAGTAAAATATATTGGCACTAAAATGTAATTAGTAATAGAAACTGGTGGGTTTTAAATGAAATATATTGTGAAAATTTAGCTAGAAAGGAAAATTATTTCATGGACAAAAAAAATAATTATAGGAGTAACATAAAGGTATCCATTTATACAGTGTAAATTTGATACTATTTAATGTTAGAGGATAATTTTTTTGATAACTTTTATCTAACTATAATAATCCAAAAATTTCATTGCAATAGCCTATGAGCTAATCCTATATTAAAACACAATCACATCCTCTATCGTATTCTAATGAATTTGTGTGTCCCATCAAGAAAATTAAAATGCATTATAAATTTGTGCTTCATTTTTCCACCTTTAATTTATATTGTCACATCATACTTGTTACATGTGTCTCAAATTATTTTTATTACTATGAATTATTAGTGGGTAAATGATGTTCTTGAATATCAACAATTAAAATTTTAACATACAACTAAAAATAATATTTAGATTATCTATGTTCTTATTTTGAATTTTTTTACAAAAAATAAAAAATAATTATACGATAATACTTTTTATATAGCGGTGTAGGGTCACCATGATATCATAAGACTCCATTCCACCAACACCAAATATAGAATTGGTGTCTTTATAATGTTCCTTTTACAAGGGATCTTTATAGCTGAATATATGTAAAAAACACGTAGATGTTCTATAAGAAAGATATTTTACAATAAAAAATACAAAAATACTTATCCATCGACCACACAACCAAATCATTTTTAGGAATTGTTCACTTAAGTTATATAAAAATATTTAGATGATTACTGATAGAAACAACACAATATTTACAAAAATCAAAATACATAGTAGATGAATCTTTTCAGAAAAAAATATATTTACATTATTGTAGTTGGGAAGTTATCCACAAAAATATATATTGATTTTCAAGAACAGAAAATAGTTGTAAAATGTTTCATTCATTTTATTACATTTTTTTAAAAGCGTGTAGATTAAAATATTTCATCTTCATAATACATCCATTGTAACACCCCAATGTATTACAATATTTTAATTTTATAATAAATTTTATCTTAATTATTTATTTTTTTACCCCACACTATCATAATATTATTCTAAAAACAACAATGATCGATCTTGTGTTACATACAAGACCAAGTTTTAACTCCTATTGAGGGAGTACCAATTTTAAAACTAAATTTTGAATATTTTTTTAATTTTATTTTTAAAAATAATGTTCAATTTTTAAATAATAATATACAAACTATTTTATGGTTAATTCGCGGTATATTTTCTATATTTTCTTTTTTTGTTAAATAGTTAAAAATACTGGTTTTTAGTTTAAAAATAACATTTCATTTATATAATTACTAAAGTTAAATTTTATTTTAAATTTTTTACAAGTAAAAGTAAATGAATTATAGATATATTATTCCAATTCATTACATTAGAATCATTATTATATTAAATATATATATATATATATGTAATTAAATTTTAAACATTCTCACTTTTAAAACCTACTTTATCGCCATATCTATTGGCGTATCTTTAAACTTAATTTTTTCAATTATTTGAAATAAACATTTAGAAATTGAAATTAACAGTTGTAATATGTATAGTATTAATATTATAATAATATTAACTTTTTTTTGAACCAAATGATTAGTTATGTAATTTAAATTTATAATACCGATTAAGATTAAATAAAGCATTACAAGAGACAAAAAACATAATCTTAAGGGCCTTTTTCTATAGACGCTTGTCCAAAATAATTTAACTTCCAATATTTTGACCATATACAATATTTTGTTTTCTAATTTTATGTTTTATTGGGATACTATTTGATGTAATTGACATATATAACATATTTAGTCAATAAAAAATAAAAAAAGAATTATTTTTACCCGGAACATTTTTAAAGATTTAGCATATCGGAGAATCTACATTATTTTGATTATAAATATTATTTTTTAATATAAATGTGTTTTTTTAAAATTTTTATATAATTTTAATTCTTAGGGTTGATATAAATACCATAAATTCTTATGAAACACCAATTGAGTGAATATTTAGTTAATAATTAAATAAATAAAAATGATGCTAAAAACTGTAAAAGTAATGCAAATTTCATGAATTGTTGAGTTTCATTATTTTTTAAATAAATACATAGTTTAAAAAATATATTAACTAAATGTATTCGAATTAAAAATATTTTTTTAATATTTTAAATTATAATTAAATAAATATCATAAAAATTGGAAATAATGTTATTTTACTATGAATGATATTTTATTAAATGATCTAAAATTAATAAAAAATATTATCATTTTACAAGTTATTTTATAGGGTTAATAAATATCATATATGATCCATTAGTGGACCAATTTATCTTTTATAAATATAATATTGACCCATATATAGTAAAAACATTGTTAGGATGATTCAGGTTAATGTAGTGGTTTTCTGTGTTACATGTTTTTGTTTTAATATTAATTTCAAAAACATATATTTTTTATATTTTTAAAATAATAGATAATATTTATTATTCGTTGGATCTATATTTTTTAATATATTTCACATTTATTTATCCTTAATGGTTGAATTATTTATGTTAGAAAACAATTAACCTTAATACAATCGAAAATGGTAAATGTGGGAAAACATAGAGGTTATGGATCAAATTGATAAAAATGAAAATATTTTTATGTAAAGAAGGATTTTTCACACATTAATCTTTATTTCATATAAAATTTTATCATTTTTGAGTCACATGAGTTAAGTGAGGCCCCCCCAATAGTGTTTACCATTTAATATTTACAAGAATGCCACTTCCCCAACACTATAAAAAGGCATTCACTCTTCCCCTTCCGCACACCTAATAAGCAACATTGGGTCTTCCATAATCTAAAAAAATGAGTTCCAAACATACCTCTACTCAACATAGGGTCCAAATTTTTTTTAAAAATCAATCCATGGAATCCCTTTTGTGCATACCAAATGGGGTTCCATGAAAAGGGATAACATTCCTCAAATATACATTTATGTATTATTTATTTCTCCACCCATTTGATTATTATTATTACATGATTATATAATAAAATTATTATCCTTAATAAATTGAGATATTATAATTTTAAGTGTTATAACTACAACTATACACACTTCCATGAAATTGCTAATGAAATTATTGTCAGTGTAAGGTGAATTGTCGCCTCAAAAAATTATGTCGTTTTTTTTCAATTACATCATCTCATGGTTTGGAATTAGGATGGAAATCCAATTTTTATAGGATGTATATAATATTCATGTACCCTTAATATTACATTTATTTTTGTAAAACACATAACGTTTTGTGTTCAATATAGTGTAAATACGATAACATCATATGTGGATGTGTGGGACAATCGCTTCCCCAATGCCATGCGATACGTTCACACATTATATAGAATGTATCAAATATCTATTTAATGAAATATATGTTACATAAATGAAATATATAAGATTTTAATTACATAATTACAATTCTTTAAATTTAATATATCATTTTCCTTTTTACAAATTTCACAAAATAATAAAGTGATAATGTCATTCATGGATGTGTGGACTACTTCCTCCTCAACGTTACGCAATTACTTTTTCATCACTATAACTATGTATATATATATGTAATATGAAAAAATATAATTTTAATTATGATATAATGATCTATATGGAATGATATAATGTTACATACCATCTTTCCATATTGATTATTGAAAAATGGTAATGTTACTCATTCATACGTATGACCTACCATCTCAATGGCATTAATAGTGGTTCATTTACTATAATAATATTTGAATATTGGTTGTATAAATATAATTTATGTATAAATATGATAAGTATTTTAAAATTATTAATCATTATATGTTTATATAATAACTGATTTGGCCATAGTTGACCAACAAAATTCATTTTTGACCCATAAACCAAATTCGGTAAAAACACCTGATGGAAACATAATTGTTTAAGTAGTTTTATAAAAAATTGTAATATGTGAAATAAAAGATAAAACAAACCTATAATTTTTTTTAAAATTGTAATAAATTAACATAAGTTTTTTATTCATGAACATAATGAAAAAAATACAAGTCAGGCTCAAGGTAAAGGATTCTTGTCTCAATATTTCTTTCGTGGTACATACACTAGTTTCTCCACTTATTTCTTTTGTGTGTTGTATATATTAACCATATATTATTTTATATCATAAATAAATTTATATTAATTTTATTTATATTTTCATTTGAATTTTTTTATTTCATGGAAATTATAATTCAAAAGCTTCCAAGTAGTTAGGGTTTTCTTTTCCATAAATATTCCAATGAAGCTTATTTGTTATTTACAGATGAGTTCACTTATATGTTCTTTATATACTTATATTTTATAATTAATATCATTAAAAATTCATTATAAGTGTTATTTTATTTTTAAATTTGAATTATCTCATCTAAATGTTTTAATTTAAAAACTACCCAGGTGGTAAATGTTATTTGAAATATCATATTTTTATGTTATTGTTAACTTTATCATCAAATAGTAAAATTATTTTAATCAATTTTCCTTGGTATTTAATTTAAATTAAATATCTAGATCATTTATAATGGATATTATTATTACATAAATGTTATAACATTTTTACATATAGTTTTAACTTTGATTGTATAGTTTTCTCAGCTTGAAGCCCTGACGATAATTGATTCTTAGCACAAAGCATTGATAATATTAGATTCTTGGCATGAATCCTTAACAATATTAGATTATTTTAATGAATCCATGATAGTATTATATTAATGGAATGAATACTTCATAGTATAATATTGTTGGTATGAATCTGTGACAATATTAGATTCTATATATGATGCCTTTACAATATTAGTTTCTAGCCATGAAGCCTCGATGCAAGGTTTTAGATATCCATAAATACACATTCCATAATTATTAATTTAGTGATTTTAATTCCATGTGATTACTAAATTAGTTAAAATATATATGGTTAAACTTCACTCTATGATTATTTATTAAATGTCCTATGTTTCATAATTCTACCTTTCCATTTTTTTGTACCATATCTATTTCGGTAAATAGAATGGGTTATCATTTATTTATTTTCCCATATTTATTTATTCATGTTTATTAATTACTCAATACATATTAATTTCCCTTAATAAGAATTTTATATCATCCTTATTAGGTTTATTTTCCCCAATTTTTGAATAAGAATACATTTCACGTGTTTCAAGGATTATACGATTTTACTTATGTTATGATATATTTTCTATTACAAATGTATTATGGGTATTATGAATGTAATATAGATTTCCAAATCATCTAAATTATTCAGTACTTTGTGATTTTATTCATTTTAATCATTCAAATATATTAAATTAATCCACAGACTCTAGGATATTACGGTGGGAGTATTACATTTTGTATGATGGGATGATTGGCTGTAACCATGGAAAGTAGATTTATAAAATATAGATTTGGAAACCTAACCTTGAGTTATACACTGAGGATAATTATATAATAACATAACAAAGAACCATTTCTAGGATTGTTAGATTAGCTACACATTATTTTAATTTCGTTCTGTGTGTTACTAGTTATAGGATTATATGTGATAAGATCTAATATAGATATGTCATAAATTAAAATTGGTGTCTAATAGATGGAATGTAAACCTCAATAATGCATATGATCCAAAGAGTATGAATTACAATTTCTTTTTTTATTAATCCAATATTTATGAGGGAACTACCCTATGGATCATTCTCATTATATAAGGATATAATATCATGTTTTAAGAAGACATAGATACTATTCTATATGAATCAAGGCTTTATATTGAGGCATGATAACTAGAGGATAAATGGGAGAAAGATGGATAATGTTAATAACTGAATGAATTATTTTCTCATATTTAATAATTTTGGAAATAATCCCCATGTTACTTGCATAAAAAGAATTTATATTTTTACAAGTGTGGAAAGAGAGGTTAGCATTATTGTGATTTTATGGATATGAAAAAGGATCCTAGTGTACATGTATTCAATTGTAGGGTTATAAGACACTACAAAAATAAATGCTCGATGTTTTAATGAAATATTAATTAAAATAGGCTAATGGATCATGGTCATGATTATGATACTACAATAGAAGAAATGAAATTATTAAATTGATTATGATTAGATTAAAAAATTATTTCATTTTATTATTTTATAAATGATCTACTAGTTATATGAGTTATGGAATATATGAAAATTGTAATGTAGTAATTTTTTCTTAATTATTTTACATCATATGCTTAATGGTATGAAGAATCAACCAAAAGATAATTTATTTATGAAGACACAATGTTTTTGGAAATATATCACTTGATGTGTTCTTGATATTGAGACAATGATGCATGGGTAAATAGATGATTGATATGTATAACGTAAATGGGATACCACTAGATACCATTGAACTGATTCTAATATGTTGCAAAATAAAACATTAAAGGGTTACAAGGTTCACCATGTATTAAATAGTTAATGATGATAGTTAAATCTGGGTTTTTAAATTAATTTATTACCTGAAAATATGATGAAACATTTTCTATAAAATGAATAAGAAATTGTTGGAGGTGGAACCAAAGGATAATATTTAGTTTATGAAATAAAAAACATTGATTTTATAATATTATTATAGAGTAGAATAATTTATCAACTCTCAGAAAAGTGTATTGAAACAACAAAGTTGTCCTATTATCAATATTTTTATGATATCAATGACAATATTCCATAAATCTGGATTATGACTTTTTTGTCGCCAACATTCAGCTGAACATTTTCTACAACAATCACTATCAGAACATGATAGTATATTTTTAATCAATGTACATCTTTTCACTAATGTTATCATATTTGAAACCCTAGTTTGGTGACGACCATCACATTTCACTTTCTATATTATTATGATTTTTTAATATTAACCCTAATTGTGATGTGGGATTTTCCAACAACCTTATTTTTAAATATCAAACCGTAGATTTTTGGGAACATGTCTAAATTTAGTTGAATACCTTTAATTATGGTGGGGATAATGTATCTCCCGAAAAAATTAAAATATTTTAATGTTAGAATAATTTTTTAGTTTTCATTCAATTCCACAGTATGTTAATATTATTTTATACAAAACAATTAGTTTTATTTCCTTACACAAAACATCATGTTTTACCACCTTTTAATGGTAATCAAAATTTAAAACTAAATTTTGGAAAATTTATATATTATATTTATCCATATAAAATTTATGGTTGAAATTGAAATATTAAAATTATCTTAGGGTGATTATTTTTTATTTTACTAAGATGTTTCTTTTTTTGATGTATAGTGAATAATACTACATTTTAGTTGAAAACCTCATTTTCATCAAAATATTTATTCATGAAAATTATATGTTACATTATTTATATCAAAATAAATTGATTATATATAAATTAAACCATTTAGTTTCATTGGATTAATTTTTATATTTAATATATATATATATATGTAAATAATGAACATTTGGTCATTTTCACTTTAAAAACCAGCTTTCTCAGCATGTCTGCGAGATTACATTTAAACATAATTTTTTCACTACTATGAATTGAATTTGGAAAAACTGAACTAAATGGTTTTGATATGAATAATATTTATATTCTAATAAGATAAAAAATATCTTTGACCCAAAATTTTAATAAATTGAATTAAAATTTATTAAAATAATTAAGGTGAAATTAAGCTTAATAAATGAGTAACTGTAAACATAAGTACCAAAACAACAAAGATACTTGTCCAAATACATTTGATGGAAATATTTAGAATATATATCATATTGTTTATAAATTTATTAGTTATTGGTATAATATTTAATGAATATGACCTATATAATTTTTTAAGTAAAGAAAAATACCAAAAAGAACCTTCCTTAACATTAAAAATTATAAATATTTAGTATGTGGGAGAAGATACCTACTTTGGGATATAAACATTATTTGTAACGTTAAATGAATTTTTCATGTCATGATAATCTATCATTAATTTTCATAGATGATATAATTTAATTAATCCCTTAAGAAACACCATGTTAGTGAATATATAGTTAATTATTAAGAAAAATAAATGATGTTAAAAACATTAAAATTAAAGTCAATTTATGTAATTATTGTGTTACATTTTTTTATATATGAATCTATATCATTAAGAATCTATAAAAATCATATTTTATAATTTTAATATTTTTTTATATGTTCAAAATAAAATTAAATAAATAATTTCCAAAATTACATTAATGTTATTTTATAAAAAATTATATTTTATTAAATTATTTAATAATAATAATAAAATCCTATATTCTACCAAGTTTTTTATGTGATAATAAAAATAAAATAATTTTTATTGACTAAAAAATTGATATTTTATAATTAACCAGTTGACTTATAGAGAATAAAAACATTGTTAGCATAGTTTAGGTTAAATTAATATTTGTACACGGTTCATTTGCATGTTTTAAAATTAATTTCCAACACACATGGGATTTTTATTTTCTAAATTATATGTAATATTTAATATTAAGTTGATCTATAATTTCTAAAAAATCTTTCTTTAATTTATTCTTAATGGTTAAATTAGTTATTCCAAAGAAAAACTAGTTACCTTAATAAAAAAAGAAATTGTAAAGGTGTGAAATTTTATAAGTTATGTATTAAAATAATAAAAATGATGTTATTTATTTGATTTCATGTTATTTCAAGAACATTTTTTTTAATACATTATTTTAACGTTTTTTTGGAAAATGGTTAAGGTATACCTCCCAATAGTGTTTACCTTTTTATATTTTCCTGAAGGAAACTTCCCCTCCACTATAAAAAGGCATTCACTCTATTATTAATTCACACCTCTCAAGCCTCTATGTCTCATACAAAATATGAAAAAATATGTTCCAACACTCTCTTCCATAAATCTAGATTACCGACATTGGGTGTAAATTCAACCCAGAATGCTCTTTTTTGCAATCCAAAAGAGTTACCCAAAAAGAGGTAACATTCATCAAATGTGAATTTATGTTTTATTTAATTATACACCCAATAAATTAATCTTTTAAAATTATTATATAATAAAATAAATACAGTAAGTATAAATAAATGTTTTTACTTTAAGTATTATGCCTAAAACTACCCTCACTTCTATCAAATGGGTAATGAAATTTCAATTTGGGTACAGATTACTACCTCCTCATGAAACAACATCATTTGTTTTTCAATTACAACTTATCAGCATAGGTAATCATGACTGAAATCCTATTTTTATATTATATATATATTATATATATATTATTAATACATAGTTAATTTTTTTATAATACATACCTTTATGTCTTTCATTTTATATAAATTATAAAACATCATTTGAGGATGTGTGGACTAGAAACTCCTCAAACTATGTGATATATTGATAAATTAGATTCAATGTATTGATGATGGGTTTGATTAAAAATATTTGACATAAATGAAATTTATATGATATTAATTAAAAAAATTAACATTATGTAAATATAATATGTAATTTTCATTGTTATCATTTTCACACACTAAAAAAAGTGATAACATTATTCTTGGATGTATGGAAAAACACTTCATTGGCATGATGTGATTATATTTAAATAAAAAATATATATATAATTATATATGAAAAAAGGACATGTGATTTATGATATAAGTATCATTATTGAAAGTTATAATGATACTTTCTGTAGTACCCCCGGTATCGGGTATGTAAAAATTACTTGATGCTTTTCACAGTTTAAAAGTTAAGGTTGTTGAATGGGAGTGTCAGAAGAAATTGGAATGATGTTATGAGGCAAAGTGGATGTTTCACAGGAGGCGCACGGTTTTTCAAAACTGTGCGTCCAAACCATGCATGTCTGACTGAGGAGGCAGTGGATTCCGCACGGTCGGCGCACAGTTTTTCTAGCTGAGTGGCCAAGCCTTGTGAGAAGGGTGGTTGAGGCAGTAGCTTACGCATGGTTAGCACATGTTTTTTCAAACCATGCAGACTAACCGTGCGGTCACTTAACATTAGATCCTTAAATTTTGGATCTAACTCGTTTTTCCTCTAATTGCTTTATTAAAGCTCATAAGCAGCCCTAACCTAGTATTTTGGTTCTCCTAATATAAGGCCACGTCCTTGAATCTTACTTAATATTTAATTAAAGTAATAATTCACATTGAGGATCTTTTCAGGTTTAGTGTTTTAGAGAATTTGGTCAAAACTATTACATCTCAAAATATTACATTGTAGACACTTCTACTAAGTTTCCATAACATAAAAAAAACATAAAAAGAAATATGTCTAGTTCCATTATTAGATAGCATGACTTTCCCTTGATCCCATCCTTGACCCTATTCCACATTATGTCCTGTGAAAAACATTTCAAAAAAAACTTGGGGTGAGCATAAAAAGATCAGTATGGGATACACAAAGAGTGAAAACTGTTAGTTTTTCAAAACATCAAGTAAACCATGTATACTTTATCAATGTAATACTTTTCACCTTTGTGAAGTAGTAAATAACTCTTCACCGAATACAAGATCATTACATACCCTTTTGTGACCAAAAGATTACCAAAAACCCCATATAAATAACACATAACATATAAAGGTAACATGGGACATAAACATACTTAAATGGAATAACCATACGGTCGACTTCCACACATACTTAATGGAATAGCCATACGGCCGACTTACATACCCAATGCATTGAAGGTTATAACGTAACCACCCATCCTGGTATTCATGGCACAAACCATCATATGGTTTATCAAGTAACCACCCGTAAAATTTCCAAGTACCATCATTACATATAAAATATTGAAAACATAAACATTTCAATAACAAAATTTCATTTTCAATCACAATAAGTAATTACAAGTTATTGAATTAATCAATCCATTTTGAAAACCCATTTAAAAGAGATTTTTGAACCAATGTGTCCCATACCACTTTGAAGATTTTAATGGAATTATAATTTTAAAAGATTAATTTCCATATAAATAAATACTGAAAACCATTTTGAAAACATGGACATTAAAGATAATGATTTAGAATAATGAATCTTTAAAACATTTAAAATGATATTTTTGTTAAATATTGTTTAACAAAATGAGAGACTCTTGAATAAATATATTTTTGGAATAACATTTAATCTGAGATTTATAATATGATGAGAATAAAGGGATTCATGATATAATATGTAAAAGTACAGTATATACACCATATAAGAGTGAATTTGTGCATAACAACAATGAAGTCGCAATGGAAATGTAAATTGAGATGAAATCCATTATAAAGATGGTATCCTTAAATTAAGGATACATTTATCACATAATTATGTGTGAGAAATATAAATACACCCAATATAAGTGTATATTAAGTGTGAAACAATCATAGGTCATTCACACAAAATCTTGAAAAAACAAAACCAATGACATAGATATTTAACTCAATGAAATGAGATTGAGTTATGATTTCCCATACAAGTTCATAAGAAATTATCAATAACATGATTATGTGTAGAAATATTATATATACACAAAGGTTTGTGGAAATTACAACATACAGATTCCATGCATAATCATGGCATAATAAAATAAAGAAGTAGATGTTTAACCCACAGAATTGAATGTGGGTAAAGAAGTTCCCTTACAGAAATCCGACAACCTAACGACGTCACCTTAAAATTCAGAAAATGAGTTTATGAGAGAGGAAATGGTATCTCATCACATGGACATAAAATTTACATAAATAAGGATATAGAAGAACATATCCCAACTTAATAGTGTGTGAATTAAAAGACATAACAGAAGAAGTCTTTTAAAAAGAGGAGGGTGAAAGGTCCCCTTACCGAGTTAGGTAACTTTCAAAACGTACACCCCATTAGAGAAGGTTCATAAAATGAAGATTTAAATAGACATAAATGAAATTATAATACAAAAACTGTATAATAATGGGCAGTACATACACCAATCAAAGGAAATGGTGGAAAACATAGCATAAATGTCATGGGATTAAAAGTGAGATGAAAAATCCCTTACGAAAACTCGGCAGCCTAACGGTTCCACTTAAAACATCCAAAAATGGATTTATGAGATCAAATAGGGTCTCTCATAATATGAACAGAAAAATTACAGTATGAGAAATATAAAAGAACATCCCCAAACATAAGAATGATGAGCTCAAAAGAAATGACACAAAAGAGAGTACTTAAAAAGAAAGAGAGAGGTTGGATCTCTTATGAAAATTTGGCAGCCTAACGGCACCACTCAAAACATCCAAAAGGGATTGATGAGAGAAAATAGGGTCTATAATCATATGAACATAAAAAAATTATAGTAACAGTAATATAAAATAACATCTGAATCATAAGAAATATGTGCTTAAAAAGAATGACATAAAAGAGAGTATTTAAAAAGAAAGAGAGGGGTAGGTTCCCTTACCTCAAGTCCGACTTGTCTTGTTTGTTTCTTTATATTCCTAAATAATAAACCTTGGTCAATTTATAATTTCTTAAGGACCTCTTTTAAAGATTATTATTCAGTTCATATAACATATTATAATGTTATAATAATTGGTTAACAATGTGAGTTCATATCAGATGTTTTTGTCGATGTTTGGTACATGAGTCAAAAATGAACTTGTTTAAAAATGATTGTCCACGTGGTTATAATTAAATAATCTCCAGAATAGTATTTATGATTTAAATATAATATATATCCAGTACATATTAATTTTATACTACTCCATAACATTTGGAGATAAAAATAAATGAAATGAACCGTTCATGGAGACGGTAGGCCGTACGTACACATGAACGTTACTTTCATTTCTTTGTCATATTAATGGAATTAAAAATAATTGAGAGATATATATATTATAATTCCAGTATAATATATATGTTATATAGGTCACATATGTTCATTAATTTCATTCTTTATACATTCCATGTGTTTCATGAACGAGTCACATCACATGAGGG
This sequence comes from Viscum album, assembly GCA_963277665.1. Taxonomy (NCBI): domain Eukaryota; kingdom Viridiplantae; phylum Streptophyta; class Magnoliopsida; order Santalales; family Viscaceae; genus Viscum; species Viscum album. The sequence goes on along the minus strand of OY728141.1, from coordinate 506,393,999 downwards.
GGTGGTAGTCCACACTTCCTCGTATGAAATTATCGCATTTTCACAACATGAAAAGCATAAAGGCATGTTTCAAATATAAAATTCAGAAGCATATAGAAAACATAAATACCATATATATTATATATAAAATGTAGTGACATCATAATGGCCACCATGAAAGGTTTTAATAGAAGATTGAACAATCATCGTTTCATGAGGCAGAAATTCACCATCCACAGAAACATTATGGTCTTTAACCATTAGATGAAGGTGTGTGTAAGTGTAGCTAGAATATTTCACATAAATAACATCCTAGAATATTGCAGATACTTGTGTTGTTACAAAATAAAGGAATAAAAAGATTTTAGATGGTTGGAGAAGCAAAATAAAACATAAGAACACAAGAGAGGACACTACCTTTAAATCAGGTAACTCTATTGATTTGAGCTCAAAGGCTTCCTTGGAGTGTATTCTGCCCACTGTGAGGCTTCAATGATAAATATAGGGATGTGTAGAGATGCAATGGGTAGGGTTTGGCCGATTCAAAGGCTTGAGAGGTGTGTGTAAGGTGGTAGAGGTGGGGGCCTTTTATAAGAGGAGAAGAGGGGCACTCTTGAAAAGTTATAAAATATTACTTTATTATAAAATGATTTTCGGATTTAAAAGGTCTCAAAAGAATATATTTAGAGGATAAGGTGATAAGGTTTCGACATCCACCCATCCAATAGGTTTGTGACAAGTGTAAGACTTATATTTCACATTATCTTTTCATTTTATTTAAATTGTTAAATAATGAGGTAATCGATGCATCATCATGGTGTCATAAATAATTTAATCAATTTTGTGTCTAAATATTATAAAACAAATATCATGATTTAAGAAATATTTTTCGATTTATAATGAATATTTATAGTCAAAAATATGACTTGTATAACCCCATTTAAAAATTGTTTTAGTAAAACATCACAAGTTTGTGCCATTTTAATTTTAACTTTTAATAAATAGGTATTAATGTCATTTTACAACCAAAGTGGCTCCATGGGGTCCCCAAGTTGACCCATGGATTTTCTTGGACGGACATGACTCATCCAATGAGGTTAGGACATGTGTCTAGGTCATTTCATATTATTAAAACATTATTTTTACCTTAAACTACACAAATTACCTCTAATCGCGATTAAAACTTGAAAGTTACTATTCACCAAAAAAATTATTTTAATCCCATTGAACCAAATTTTACTTCTTAATGACAACCATGTATGTTGGATTTTTGAAATTCAAAACACAGACGTGGTAAATATTCATTTAAACGAAAAATCGGTTTTTTAAGTACCAGTTAGTGGTTTCACTATTCATCAAAAAATTGAACTTTTCCAGAAAAATACAAAAAATTCACCCTAAGATATACTTGATATTCCGAATTTAAAAATGATGTCTATTTTAAAAAATTCAAAACATATAAGTTACATTAATTAATTTAATAATTAATTCCCGTTGACCGAGCAAATAAAGTGTTTTTATGAAACAATGAGTATCAAAAGATTGACACTAGTTTAAGTCCAATTTCAAGATGAAATTAATTCCAACGACCACTATTGGATTAAATGGTAAAAATATATTCTAATTTAACTTTAAAAACAATTAAAAATATAATCTAATCATATAAATAAATTAGATTAAAAAGAGGTTTTGAATTAAAATACAACATTTTTCACTATTCATTAAAAAATGAACTTTATCAGAAAAATACCAAAACCATTCACAAAGTAAATTTTGATGTCCCGATTCTAAACAAGAATTTTATTTTGTCAAATATCAGACATAAAATTTTAAAAAAGTGGATTTAAAAGAGGTTCATCATCAAAAGGTGGTTAATCGGTCTTTTAAAGAATATTAGAATGTTTACGCTTAAAATTGGATTCATTAACATTTTTAATCCTCTAAAATTTATTGGATAAAAGTAAAAATATTTGACAAACATATATAATCATTTTTTAGTCAGTTCTGTTCATTCCTGCTATAAGGCCCCGACCTTAAACCTTACTTAATATTGAATTAAATGAATAATTCACATTGAGGATCTTTTCAGGTTTAGAGTTTTAGAGAATTAGGACATAACTATGACATCTCAAAAGATTAAAAAGTAGTCAATTCTACTAAATTTCCATAAAATAAAAACTCTTAAAAGGAAACATGTCTAGTTCCATGTATTAGATAGCATGACTTTCCCTTGATCCCATCCTTGACCCTATTCCACATTATGTTCTGTGAAAAACATTTCAAAAAAACATGGGGTGAGCATAAAAATCTCAGAAAGGGATACACAAAGAATGAAAACTCTTAGTTTTTCAAAACAACAAGTAAACCATGTATACTTTATCAAAGTAGTACCTTTCACCTTTAGGAAGTACTAAAAACTCTTCACTGAATAAAGTATCATTACTTACCCTTTTGTAACCAAAAGATTACCATAAAACCCATATAAGGAACACATAACATATAAAGGTAACTTGGGACATAGACATACTTAAATGGGATAACCATACGGTCGACTTCCACACGTACTTAATGGAATATCCATACGGCCGACTTCCATACCCAGTGCATTGGAGGTTATAACGTAACCACCCGTCCTGTTTTCGCGGCACCACCTGTCATATGGTTTATCACGTAACCACCCGTAAAATGTCCAAGTACCATCATTACACATAAAATATTGAAAATATAAACATTTCAATAACAACATTTCATTTGCAATCACAATATGTAATTCCAAGATATTGAATTAATCAATCAATTTTCAAAAACCATTTGAAACATTTAATAAAGAGATTTTTAAATCAAAGTGTCCCATACCACATTGATGATTTTAACATTTCAAACCATTAATATCCAAACAAATAAATCCTTAAAACCATTTTGAAAACATGGATATTAATGAGAACAAATCGTTAAAACATTTAAAGCGATATTTTAGTTAAAGGGGTTTTTACCAAAATTAAAGACACTTGAATACAATGATTGAGGAATAACATTTATAATATCATGAGAGTAAATGTATTCATGATATAATATTCCAATGGTCATTATACACACCATATAAGAGTGAATTGGTGCATAACAACAATGAAGTCTCAATGGAAATGTAATTTGAGATGGAATCCATTATAAAGATGGTATCCTTAAATTAAGGATAAATCTATCACATAATTATGTGTGAGAAATAAAAATAAAACCAATATAAGTGGATATTCAGTGTGAAACAATCAGAGGTCATTCACACATATTCATAGGATAACAGGTTCAAGAAGGACAAGTTGAACCCAAAGAAATTTAAATTTGGTTAAGATGTTCCCTTGTAAAAATTTGACAGCCTTATGGCATCACATCAAAATTCAGAAAATTAGTCGATGAGAGAGTGAATGGTATCACATCACTTGGACATAAAATTTACATCAATAAGGATATAGAAGAACATATCACAACATAATAAGATGTAAATTAAAAGACATAACAGAAGAAGTCTTTTAAAAAGAGGAGGGTGAAAGGTCCCCTTACCGAGTTGGGTAACTTTCGAAACATACACCCCATGGAAGAAGGGTCATACAATGAAGATGTAAATACACATAAATGATATTATAATACACAAAGTGAATAATAATGGGCAGTAAATACACCACTCAAAATAAAATAGTGGCAAACGTAGCATAAATGTCACGGGAATAAAAGTGAGATGAAAAATCCCCGACGAAAACTCGGTAGCCTAACGGCGCCACTTAAAACTTCAGAAAATGGATTGATGAGATAGAATAGGGTCTCTCATCATATTAAAATAAAATTTACAGAAAAATTAATATAAAATAACATCCCCCATCATAACAAAGATGAGCTTAAAATAAGTGACATAAAGGAGAGTACTTAAAAAGAAAGAGAGAGGTTAGATCCCTTACGATAATTCGGCAGCTTAACGGCGCCACTCAAAACTTCCAAAATGGATTGGTGAGAGAGAATAGGGTCTCTCATCCAATGAATATAAAAATTACAGTAATATTAATAGAAACGAACATCCCAATCATAAGAAAAATGAGTTTAAAAGGAATGACATAAAAGTGTGTACTAAAAAAGAAAGAGAGGGGTAGGATCCCTTACCTCGGGTCCGACTTGACTCGCTCATTCTTTAACGTCCTGAATAATAAACATGAGTTAATTTATACCTTCTTAAGTAACTTTTTCAAGTTCATTATTCCTTTTATATCACTTATTTCTAGGTTATAAACATTATGTAATCATTTAAGTTATTAATGTTTGTTTTGTCGATATTTGGTTTTTAAGTCAAAAGTGGACTTCTTACAATTACACGTTGTTCGTGTGGTCAAAGATTCATTATATCCAGAATGATATTCACGATTTGGATATCATATATATCATATATATCCAGAATAAACATGTATTTATAGTATTACATAATCATTTAGAGGTAAGAAATGAAATGCACCGTTCATGGAGACGGTAAGTCGTATGTACGTATGAACGCTACTTTCATTTCTATGTCATATTAACGGAATTAAAACTAAATGAGAGGTATGTATATTTTAATTAAAGAATTATATTAATCATTTATATGTAACATAAATCATATATAATAACTTTAAATCCATACTTTATACATCCCACATATGACATTAACGAATCAAATCACTTTGAGGGGGCGGAAGTCCGCACTTCCTAAAATTAAATTATCGTGTTTACCCACAATGGAAACCATAAAGGAATGTCACAAAAGATAAATACATAAGCTTAAGTAAAACATAAACATATTATATATCATATATAAATATACTTACATCTTAATGTCCACCTTTGAATGTGTTATACGAGTGTTGAACAATCATCGTTTCGTGAGGCAGAAATTTGCCATCCACAGAAAAAATATGTTCTCTAACCATTAGATGTAGGTGTGTGTAAGTGTCGCTCGAATTTTTCTTATAAAAACATCCTAGTATATTTAATATACTTGAGTTTTTACAAAATAAATGAATAAAAAGAGTTTAGGGGGTTGGAAGATCAAAATAAAACAAAAGAACACCAGTGAAGACATTACCTTAAAATCGGGTAACTCTTTTACATTTGAGCTCAAAGGCTTCCTTGGAAAGACTTCTGCCCAAAGTGAGGCTTATAGGAGTAATAGAGGGATTTGGAGAGACAAAATGGGCAGGGTTTTTCCAAGACAAAGGCTTTAGAGGTGTGGGTAAGGTGGTAGAGGTGGGGGCCTTTTATAAGAGGAGAGGAGGGGCACTCTTGGAATGTTAAGAAAATATACTTTATTATTAAATTCTTTTCGGATAAAAAGGGTCCCACAATTATATATTTAGAGGATAATTTGATAAGGGTTCGAAATCCACCCATACAGTAGGTTTTTGACAAGTTTATGTCTTAGATTTTACATTATCTTTTCATTTTATTTTAGTCGTTAAATAATGAGGTAATCGCTGCATCATCATGGTGTCATAAATAATTTAATTTATTTAATGTTTAAAAAATATAAAACAAATATCATGATGTAGGAAATCTTTTTATCTTACTCAGGAATATTTATAGTCAAAATTATGACTTGTATAACCACATTTAAAAATTGTTTTAGTAAGACATTTCATGTTTGTGACATTTTTATTTTAACATTAAATAAAAAGTTATTAATGGAATTTTCCTACCAACGTGGCTCCATGGGGTCCCCAAGTTGACCCATGGATTTTCATGGTCGGCCATGACACATCCAATTAGGTTAGGACATGTGTCTAGGTAATTCATATTATTTAAACATTATTTTAATCTTTAACTACATTAATTACCTCTAATCGCGATTAAGAACATTAAAGTTACTATTCACCAAAAAATTATTTTATTCCCATTGAACCACATTTTACTTCCTAATGAAAACCATGTATGTCGGATTTTTGAAATTCAAAACACAGAGGTGGCAAAGATTCATTTAATCGAAAAATCAGTTTCTTTAACTACCACTTAGTGGTTTCACTATTCATCAAAAATTGAAGTTTTTCAGAAAAATACCAAAAAATCACCCTAAGCTATATTTGATATTATGATCTCAAAAATGATGTCTATTTTACAAAATTAAAAACATATAAGTTTCATTAATTAATTTAATAATTAATTCCTGCTGTCAAAACAAATAGCTTGTTTTTAAGAAACAATATCTATTAAAAGATTGACACTAGTTTAAGTCCAATTTCAAAGTAAATTATTTCCAATGGCCACTATTGGATTAAATGGTAAATATATATTCTAATTTTACTTTAAAAACAATTCAAAAGATAATCTAATCATATAAATAAATTAGATTAAAAAGAGGTTTTGAATTAAAATACAACATTTTCACTATTCATTAAAAATGAACTTTATCGGAAAGATACCAAAAATATAAACAAAGTGAATTTTTATGTCTCTATTCTAAAGAAGAATATTATTTTGTCAAATATAACACATAAAATTGACAAAAACTGGATTTAAAAGTTGTTTTCCATCAAAAGGCGGTTAATCGACCTTCTAATGAATATTAGAATGTTTACGCTTAAAATTTAATTCATTCACATTTTTAATCCTCTAACATTTATTGTAAAAAGTAAAAATATTTGACAAAATATATAATCATTTTCTAGTTAGTTCTGTTCATTCCCTCCATTACAACGGCTAGGTGTTAACTACCATTTTGAACAATATTATTTTATTATTATAGTGCAATGTATGATTTCAAAGGAACTCGTTGTTGCGTATTGGGTAAGCCATCAAGCATAGTGTTCCCTTTAAATTAATATTAACATTTTCTTCAAAATAGGGGTAAATATAAAAATGTCATATTCTTTATTTACATGGGGTGTTACATCCTTCCCCCCATTTTGGGAATTTCTTCCTCGCAATTTTAAAATTGGGCTTGGAAACATCCTTGAAAGTCCCACATCAGAACAAGAGTAGGTAAAACAATCACATTCAAATAAAGATAGAGAAGTACAGAGGTCACCTGAGTTAACCCATACTAGGATTCCCTGTAGGAAAACATGGACATGGTGGATAAAACATAGGGTCATGTTCTGATGGAGAGTGATAGAAAACATGTTTAGAGAAAGTTAACCACAAGAAAATCACAAACTTGTGATGGGTTAAACAGTATTTGATTCCCTATTAGGAAAAGTTAATAGACAACATTTTTGTTTTAAGTTCCATTTAATTGAGGAATTTATTCATAAGGAAACATAATTACTTATCAGGTTGACTTTCAACTTTTATTAGATTTCTTACACAAACTCATATTTTTTCTAAAGACGAGTATTTAGGAAGACTTGTTCACATTAAGAGTACTATAATCAACTTCTAGAGAATCACCTAATCCAAAAAAGAGAACTATATACTTCCCATGTCTTTAGACTTTAACCAAAACCAAAACCAAAAAGGTTAGTTCAAGATCAGATAATCTGGAAAAGGATAAACCTTTATTAAATGAAAATCTATTCATAATCTCCAATATTTGTCCAACAAAACCCAAAGTTCAACAAGGACCATTCGATAAATAATTTGTCTATAAAATTATTCAAAGTAAACCAAATTAAGATTGAAACCCAAATATTTGAAGGATTTAGTCACATAGTCTTCCAAGTTAAATCATAACATTTATCTCCAAACAACATCAGTTCCTCTTAAATTCTCGTATTGAAAAGTAATTAACCTAATCACATATCCTTCGGGATAGGTTAATAAATTTCCATAGATAACCCAAAATAATATTAATATTAATTCATAAAATCATCTATCAAAATAAAATCAGTCAAACTAACCAAGGACTTCACATAGACCAGTGGTAGGGATTAAATACCAGTTGCACTTTGGTTGTGGGTTCGATTCCCGCATCTTTGTCTGACGCGACGGGTTGTCAAAGGGTCTGCGTGTTGTACTCTTTCTAAAACTATATAATTCTTAAAAAATTCCCCAATAACGAGATAAAATCTTCAAAAATAACCATAACATAATTTATCTTCAATTTTATCTCATGCCTTTCACTTTCCATCATAACATATAGCAACCCATAATTAGCTCAAAAGTAAGGATCACATAAACCCAAATGGTTCTTTATAACTATGTCCACAAAAGAACAGATAACTATTCCAAGAATAAAATTTTCCTATATCAAACATCATGGTTACACATACTATAAAAAGTCTTCGAATGTAACCCCATCAACAAAAGAGACTTAATACTCTTAAGAATTTCACCATAACTCTTGAATCCCTTATACGTTGACTTCTTACTCATTCAACATTCTTCATGATCCATTAACCAATCCTTTCCAACTTATTATGAAATACTTATTTCCTACAAACAAAATCATGAATCATAACCTATGATTCCAAAATAGGAAAACAAAAGTTAAGAAATAATCCATAACTTTGACTGGTCATTTTCAGTTTCTTCATCCTCAATCGGAATGGAATTAGGTATTGGTAAGTGAATATTTGTACGATCTTGGTGATCCCATTCCCAAAATTGCTTCATAGGACATGTGTTTGCATAATGACCATGCACACCAAATTTAAATCATTCAATTGATCCCTCAGAAAGAACTTATTTCCCCTTCCACGAGTCAACTCGATGCTTCCTTTTTCCATGGCAGGTTCTTGCTTTATGACCTCCATTTCCACATCTATAGCATATTTCTGTCCCTTTGAAACATTTTCCTAGGTGTTTCTTTCCACATCGTTGACACATAGGTTTTTGAACACACTTACCCTTATGATTATTAACTTTAGTTCTGTAGGGATTTGTTTCTCACATATATGATGACTTATAGAAATCACCAAGGTTTAGGTGGTCAATCCTGACTCTAGATAGTTGGTTGAGGATAAACAAAAGTGTTCTCATTATCTCCCATATCATTCAGTTGCTCGCTCAGAAAACTGTCACAATTTCCTTCACATCCACCGTTACTTTGGTGCCTTCTAGATCCAGCCAAGTACTAAAACCAACATGGTTAGTGTGAGAATATCAACAAAACCATCATGTACTAAATAGGAAGATAAATACTAAGATATACTTAATCATTCACTTTGTCTAAAACATGGACACTTTCTGAAATCCTAACCATTATGGTAATATCACTTATGCTTAGAGAATACCCTAACCTCTAATGTTATCTGAACTGACCTTTAATACCAACTATAAGGCCCCGACCTTAAACCTTACTTAATATTGAATTAAATGAATAATTCACATTGAGGATATTTTCATGTTTAGAGTTTTAGAGACACAAGACATAACTATTACATCTCAAAAGATTACAAAGTAGTCACTTCTACTAAATTTCCATAAAATAAAATCTCTTAAAAAGAAACATGTCTAGTTCCATGTAATATATAGCATGACATTCCCATGATCCCATCCTTGACCCTATTCCACATTAAGTCCTGTGAAAAACATTTCAAAAAAACATTGGGTGAGCATAAAAAGCTAAAAAAGGGATACAAAAAGAATGAAAACTGTTAGTTTTTAAAAACAACAAGTAAACCATGTATACTTTATCAAAGTAGAACCTTTCACCTTTAGAAAGTAGTAAAAACTCTTTACTGAAAAAAATATCATTACATACCCTTTTGTAACCAAAATATTACCATAAAACCCATATAAAGAACACATAACATATAAAGGAATCATGGGACATAAACATACTTAAATGGAATAACCATACGGTCGACTTCCACACATACTTAATAGAATAGCCATATTGCTGACTTCCATACCCAATGCAATGGAGGTTATAACGTAACCACCCGTCCTGGTATTCACGACACCACCCGTCAAATGCTTTATCACGTAACCACCCGTAAAATGTCCAAGTACCATCATTACAGATAAAATATTTAAAATATAAACATTTCGATAACAACATTTCATTTGAAATCACAATAAGTAATTCCAATATATTGAATTAATCAATCCATTTTCAAAAACCATTTAAAACTTTTAATAAATAGATTTTTAAATCAAAGAGTCCCATACCACATTGAAGCTTTTAGCATTTCGAACCATTAATATCCATATAAATAAATCATTAAAACCATTTTGAAAACATGGATATTATTGAGAACCAATCGTTAAAACAGTTAAATCGATATTTTAGTTAAAGGGGTTTTTACCAAAATTAGAGACACTTGAATACAATGATTGAGGAATAACATTTATAATATCATGAGAAGAAATGGATTCATGATATAATATTCCATAGGTCAGTATACACACCATATAAGAGTGAATTGGTGCATAAAAACAATTATATCTCAATGGAAATGTAAATTGAGATGGAATCCATTATAAAGATGGTATCCTTAAATTAAGGATTAATCTATCACATAATTATGTCTGAGAAATAAACATACACCCAATATATGTGGATATTATGTGTGAAACAATCAGAGGTCCTTCACACATATTCATAGGATGACATGTTCAAGAATTACAAGTTGAACCCAATGAAATCGAAATTGGGTTAAGAAGTTACCTTGTAAAAATTCGGAAGCCTTATGGCGTCACTTCAAAATACAGAAAATTAGTCGATGAGAGAGTGAATGGTATCTCATCACTTGGACATAAACTTTACATAAATAAGGATATAGAAGAACATATACCAACATAATAAGATGTAAATTAAATGACATAACAAAATAAGTCTTTTAAAAAGAGGAGGGTGAAAGGTCCCCTTACCGAGTTGGGTGACTTTCGAAACATACACCCCATGGAAGAAGGGTCATACAATGAATATGTAAATACCCATAAATGATATTATACTACAAAAACTGTATAATAACGGGTAGTACATGCACCACTCAAATGAAAATTTTTGAAAACGTAGAATATATTTCACGGGAATAAAAGTGAGATGAAAATTCCCCTACGAAAACTCGGTAGCCTAACGTCACCACTTAAAACATCATAAAATGGATTGATGAGATCAAATAGGGTCTCTCATCGTATTACAATAAAATTTAAAGCAATAGGAATATAATAGAACATCCCCCATCATAAAAAAGAGGATCTTAAAAGAATTGACATAAAGGAGAGTACTTAAAAAGAAAGAGAGAAGTTAGATCTCTTACAAAAATTCGGCAGCCTAACGGTGCCACTCAAAACATCCAAAATGGATTGGTGAGAGAAAATAGGGTATCTCATCATATGAAAATAAAAACTAAAGTAGGATTAATATAAAATAACATCCCAATAATAAGAAATATGAGCTTAAAAGGAATGACATAAAAGAGTGTACTTAAAAAGAAAGAGAGGGGTAGGATCCCTTACCTCGGGTCCGACTTGACTCGATCGTTCTTTAACGTCCTGAATAATAAACTTGAGTTAATTTATACCTTCTTAAGAACCTTTTTCAAGTTCATTATTACTTTTATATCACTTATTGCTATGTTATAAACATTATGTAATCATTTAAGATAATAATATTTGTTTTGTCGATATTTGGTTCTTAAGTCAAAAGTGGACTTCTTACAATTACATGTTGTTCGTGTGGTCAAAGGATCATTATATCCAGAATGATATTCATGATTTGGATATCATATATATCATATATATCCATAATATACATTTATTCATAGTACTACATAATCATTTAGAGGTAAGAAGTGAAATGCATCGTCCATGGAGACAGTAAGCCGTACGTACGCATTAACACTACATTCATTTCTATGTCATATTAATGGAATTAAAACTAAATGAGAGGTATGTATATTTTAATTATAGAATTATATTAATCATTTATATGTAACATACATCATTTATAATAACTTTAAATCCATCCTTTATACATCCCACATATGGCATGAACGAATCAAATCACTTTGAGGGGGCGGTAGTCCACACTTCCTAAAATGAAATTATCATGGTTACCCACAATGGAAACCATAAATGAATGTCACAAAAGATAAATACAGAAGCTTAAGTAAAACATAAACATATTATATATCATATATAAATATAGTTACATCTTAATTTCCACCTTTGAATGTGTTATATTAGTGTTGAACAATCGTCGTTTCGTGAGGCAGAAATTTGTCATCCACAGAAACAATATGTTCTATAACCATTAGATGTAGGTGTGTGTAAGTGTCGCTGGAATGATTCTTATAACAAAATCCTAGTATATTTAATATACTTTAGTTGTTAAAAAATAAATGAATAAAAAGAGTTTAGGGGGTTGGAGAAGCAAAATAAAACAAAAGGACACCAGTGAAGACATTACCTTAAAATCGGGTAACTCTTTTACATTTGAGCTCAAAGGCTTCCTTGGAAAGACTTCTGCCCAAAGTGAGGCTTCTAGGAGTAATAGAGGGATGTGGAGAGACAACATGGGTAGGGGTTGGCCAAGACAAAGGCTTTAGAGGTGTGGGTAAGGTGGTAGAGGTGGTGGCCTTTTATAAGAGGAGAGGAGGGGCACTCTTGGAATGTTAAGAAAATATACTTTATTATAAAATTGTTTTCAGATAAAAAGGGTCCCACAATTATATATTTAGAGGATAATGTGATAATGGTTCGAAATCCACCCATACAGTAGTTTTTTGACAAGATTATGTCTTAGATTTTACATTATCTTTTCATTTTATTTAAATCGTTAAATATTAAGGTAATCGCTGCATCATCATGGTGTCATAAATAATTTAATTTATTTAATGTTTAAAAAATATAAAACAAATATCATGATGTAGGAAATCTTTTTATCTTACTCAGTAATATTTATAGTCAAAATTATGACTTGTATATCCACATTTAAAAATTGTTTTAGTAAAACATTTCATGTTTGTGACATTTTTATTTTAACATTAAATAAAAAGTTATTACTGGCATTTTCCTACCAACGTGGCTCCATGGGGTCCCCAAGTTGACCCATGGATTGTCTTGGTCGGCCATGACACATCCAATTAGGTTAGGAAATGTGTCTAGGTAATTCATATTATTTAAACATTATTTTTACCTTTAACTACATTAATTACCTCTAATCGCGATTAAGAACATAAAAGTTACTATTCACCAAAAAATTCTTTTAATCCTATTGAACCACATTTTACTTCTTAATGAAAACCATCTATGTTGGATTTTTTAAATTCCAAACACAGAGGTGGCAAATATTCATTTAAGCGAAAAATCAATTTCCTTAACTACCACTTAGTGGTTTCACTATTCCTCAAAAATTGAAGGTTTTCAGAAAAATACCAAAAATTCACCCTAAGCTATATTTTATATTCTGAACTAAAAAATGATGTCTAATTTAAAAAATTAAAAACATATAAGTTCAATTAATTAATTTAATAATTAATTCCCGCTGTCAAAACAAATATCGTGTTTTTAGGAAACAATATCTATTAAAAGACCGACACTAGTTTATGTCCAATTTCAAAGTGAAATTAATTATAATGACCACTATTGGATTAAATGGTAAAAATATATTCTAATTTTACTTTAAAAACAACTCAAAAGATAATCTAATCATATAAATAAATTAGATTAAAAATAGGTTTTGAATTGAAATATAACATTTTCACTATTCATTAAAAATGAACTTTATCAGAAAGATACCAAAAATCTACACAATGTAAATTTTGATGTCTCGATTCTAAAGAAGAATTTTATTTTGTCAAATATAACACATAAAATTGTAAAAAAGTTGATTTAAAAGTGGTTCGCCATAAAAAGGCGGTTAATCGAACTTCTAAAGAATATTAGAATGTTTACGCTTAAAATTTAATTCATTCAAATTTTTCATCCTCTAAAATTTATTGTAAAAATTAAAAATATTTGACAAACATATATAATAATTTTCTAGTTAGTTTTGTTCATTCCCTCCATTACAACGGCTAGGCGTTAACTACAATTTAAAAAAAATTATTTTGTTATTATAGTGCAACGTACGATTTCAAAGGAACTCGTTACTGCATATTGGGTAAGACATCAAGCATAGAGTTCCCTTTAAATTAATAATAAAATTTTATTCACAAATAGGGATAAATATTAAAATGTCATATTCTTTATTTACCTGGGGTGTTACACTCGCCATTACAACAGCTAGGTGTTAACAACCATTTAAAATAATATTATATTATTATTAGAGTGCAACACAAGATTCCCAAGAAACTCGTTATTGCGTATTTGGTACGCCATCGACCATAGCGTCCCCTTTAAAGTAATATTAATATTTTAGTCACAAATATGGATAAATATGAAAATGTCACATTCTTTATTTAACTGGGGTGTTACATCCTTCTCCCCTTTTGAGAATTGCGTCCTTCCAATTTTTAAAATTGGTCTTGGAAACTTCATTGAAAATCCCACATCAGAACAAGAGTCAGTAAAACAATAACTTTAAAATAAAGAAAGAGAATTACAACGGTCACCCGAGTAAACCCATACTAGGATTCCATGTAGGAAAACATGGAAATGGAAGAAAAAAACAAAGGGTCATGTTCTGAGGGAGGGTGATAGTAAACATGTCTAGGAGAAAGTTAACCATAAGAAAATCACAAACCTGTTATGGGTTAAACTGTATTTGATTCCCTAGAAGGAATAGTTAATAGAAAACATTTTTTCTTTAAGTTACTTTTCATTAAGGAATTTATTTTTGATCATAAGGAAACATACTTACTTGTCATGTTGACATTCAAATTTTACTAGATTTCTTACACAAACTCATACATTCCCCAAAAGATGAGTATTTAGGATGACTTGTTTACATTAGGAGACTTATAATCAACTTCTATAGAATCACCTAATCCACAAAAGATAACTATATATTTCTGATGTCATTATACCTTAAGAAAAACAAAAATTGTTAGTATTAGATCAGATAATCCACAAAAGTATAATCCTTTATAAAAATAAAATCTATTCTTAATCTCCAAAATATGTCCAAAAAAAACTCAAAGTTCAACGAAGACCATTCGATAAACAATTGTCCATAAAATTCATCAAAGTAAACCAAACTGAGATTGAAACCCAAATATTTGAAGTATTTAATCACATAGTCTTCTAAGGTACAAATTAACTTTTATCTCCGAATAACATCAGTTGCTCTTAAATTCACATATTGAAAAGTAAATAACCTAATCACATATCCTCGATGATAGGTTAATAATTTCCATAGATAACCCATAATAAAATTACTCTTGATTCCTAAAATCATCTAACTAAAAATAATTAGTCAAACTAACCAGGGACATCACATAGTCCGTTGGTAGGTGATAAATACCAGTCGCACATTGGGTGTGGTTTCGATTCGCACAGCTTTGTCCAACGCGATGGGTTGTCACACAGTCTGCGTGTTTTTCTTTTTCCAAAACTATATAATTCTTAAAACATTCCCGAAAACGAGATAAAATCTTCAAAAATAATCATAACATAATTTAACCTCATTTTTATCTCACTTTCATTTTCCATCATAACCTATAGTAACCCATAATTATCTCAAATTTAAGGATCATATAAACCGTAATGGTTACCTTTATAATTATTACATGAACTTCCACATCGAGTTGGTTATCTCGTACATGATTCATTAGAGAACTCACCAAGGTTCAAGTGGTTGATCATGACTCCTTGATAGCTGGTTTAGAACAACCACAAGTTACCTCATTGAATCCCCCATTTCATCCGGTCTCTTAATCAGAGAACCACCACAGTTTCCTTCAAACCCATTTTCACTTTGTTTCTCACTAGATCCATCCCTTTACTAAAACCAAAAATGTCAGTGTGAGTATATCAACAAAATTATCATTTACTAATGAGGAAGATAAACACTTCTATATACTTACTCATTCACTTTATCTAAACAATATGACTCTTTCTAAAATACTATCCATTATGGTAATGTCACTTATGATTAAAGAATACTCTAACCTCTAATGTTATCTAAACCTACATTTGATACCAACTATAAGGCCCCAGCTTTAAACCTTACTTAATATTGAATTAAATGAATAATTCACATTGAGGATCTTTTCAGGTTTAGAGTTTAAGAAAATTAGTTCAAAGCTATTGCATCTCAAAAGATTACATAGTAGACACTTCTACTATGTTTCCATGACTTAAAAAAAACATAAAAAAACATGTCTAGTTCAATGTTTTAGATATCATGACTTTCCCTTGATCCCATCCTTGACCCTATTCCACATTAAGTCCAGTGAAAAACATTTCAAAAAAAACTTGGGGTGAGCATAAAAAGCTCAGTAAGGGATACACAAAGAGTGAAAACTGTTAGTTTTTCAAAACAACAAGTAAACCATGAATACTTTATCAAAGTAATACTTTTCCCCTTTATGAAGTAGTAAAAAACTCTTCACTGAATAAAAGATCATTACATACCCTTTTGTAACCAAAACATTACCAAAAAACCCATATAAATAACTCATTACATATAATGGTAAGTTGGGACATAAACATACTTAAATGGAATAACCATACGGTCGACTTCTACACATACTTAATGGAATAGCCATACGACCAACTTCCATACCCAATGCATTGGAAGTTATTACGTAACCACCTGCCCTGGTATTCACGGCACCACCCGTCATATGGTTTATCACGTAACCACCCGTAAAATGTCCAAGTACCATAATTACACATAAAATATTGAAAACATAAACATTTCAATAGCAACATTTGATTTTCAATCACAATAAGTAATTCCAAGATATTGAATTAATCAATCCATTTTAAAAAACAATTTAAAAGATGTTTTTGAATCAAAGTGTCCCATACCACTTTGAAGCTTTTAATGGAATTAAAATTTTAAAACATTAATTTCCATATAAATAAATACTGAAAACCATTTTGAAAACATGGAAATTAAAGATAAATATTTAGAATAATGAATCTTTAAAACATTTAAATCGATATTTTTGTTATAGAGTTTTTAACAAAATGAGAGACTCTTGAATAAAAATAATTGCGAAATATCATTTAATCTGAGATTTATAATATCATAAGAATAAATGGATTCATGATATAATATGTAAAAGGACAGTATACACACCATATAAGAGTTAATTGGTGCATAACAACAATGAAGTCTCAATGGAAATGTAAATTGAGATGAAATCCATTATAAAGATGGTATCCATAAATTAAGGATAAATTTATCACAAAATTATGTGTGAGAAATATAAATACACCCAATATTATTGGATATTAAGTGTGAAACAATCAGAGGTCATTCACACATAATCTTGGAAAAACAAAACCAATGACATAAATATTTAACTCAATGAAATGAGATTGAGTTATGATTTCCCATACAGGTTTATAATAATTTATCAATGAGATGAATATGTGTATAATAGTATATCTACACAAAGGTTTGTGGAAATTACAACATAGAGATTCCATACATAATATTGGCTTGATAAAATCAAGAAGTAGAGGTTTAACCCAAATAATTGAAAGTGGGTTAAGAAGTTCCCTTACAGAAATCCGACAGCCTAACGACATCACTTTAAAATTCAGGAAATGAATTGATGAGAGAGAAAATGGTATCTCATCACATGGACATAAAATTTACATAAATAAGGATATAGAAGAACATATCCCAAAATAATTTTATGTGAATTACAAGAAACAACAGAAGAAGTCTTTTAAAAAGAGGAGGGTGAAAGGTCCCCTTACCGAGTTGGGTAACTTTCGAAACGTACACCCCATGGAAGAAGGTTCATACAATGAAGATTTAAATAGCCATAAATGAAATTATACTACACAAATTGTATAATAATGGGAAGTACATACACCACTCAAATTAAATGGTGGAAAAAATAGTATAAATGTCACGGGATTAAAAGTGAGATGAAAAATCCCTTACGAAAACTCGGCAGCCAAACGATGCCACTTAAAACATCCAAAAATGGATTTATGAGATCAAATAGGGTCTCTCATAATTTGAGAATAAACAAGTACATTATGAGGAATATAAAATAACATCCCCAAACATAAGAACGATGAGCTTAAATGAAATTACATAAAATAGACTACTTAAAAAGAAAGAGATAGGTTGGATCTCTTATGAAAATTCGGCACCCTAACAGTGCCACTCAAAACATCCAAAATGGATTGATGAGAGAAAATAGGGTCTCTCATCATATGAACATAAAAAAATTACAGTAACAGTAATATAAAAGAACATCCCAATCATAAGAGATATGAGCTTAAATGTAATGACATAAAAGAGTGTACTTAAAAAGAAAGAGAGGGGTAGGTTCCCTTATCTCAAGTCCGACTTGTCTTATTTGTTTCTTTATATTCCTGAATAATAAACTTTGGTCAATTTATAATTTCTTAAGGAACAATTTTAATGATTATTATTCAGTTCATATCACATATCATAATGTTATAATAATTGGTTAATAGTGTGAGTTCATATCAGACGTTTTTTATGATGTTTGATACATGAGTCAAAAATGAACTTGTTTGAAAATTATTTTCCATGTCGTTATAATAAATAATCTCCAGAATAGTATTGATGATTTAAATATCATATATATCCTATACATATTCATTTTATACTACTCCATAACATTTGGAGATAAAAAAAATGAAATGAACCATTCATAGAGACGGTAGGCCGTACGTACGCATGAACGCTAGTTTCATTTCTTTGTCATATTAATGGAATTAAAAATAATTAAGAGATATATGTATTATAATTCCAGTATAATATATATGTTATATAGGTAACATATGTTCATTAATTTAATTCTTTATACATTCAATGTATTGCATGAACGAGTCACATCACATGAGGGGGCGGTAGTCCACACTTCCTCTTATGAAATTATCACATTTGCACAACATGAAAAGAATAAAGGCATGTTTTAAATATAAAATTAAAAAGCATATAGAAAACATAAATACCATATATATCATATATAAAATATAGTGACATCATAATGGCCACCATGAATGGTGTTAAGAGAAGATTGAACAATTATCGTTTCGTGAGGCAGAAATTCTCCATCCACAGAAACAGTATGTTCTTTAACCATTAGACGAATGTGTGTATAAGTTTAGCTCTAATAACTCACATAAAAACATCCTAGTATATTTCAGATACTGGTTTGGTTACAAAATAATGGAATAAAAAGAGTTTAGAGGGTTGGAGAAGCAAAATAAAACATAAGAACACAAGAGAGGACACTACCTTTAAATCGGGTAACTCTATTTGATTTGAGCTCAAAGGCTTCCTTGGAAAGTATTCTGCACAATGTGTGGCTTCAATGATGAAGAGAGGGATGTATAGAGATAAAATGGGCAGGTTTTGGATGAGCCAAAAACTTGATGGGTGTGTGTAAGGTTGTAGAGGTGGGGGCCTTTTATAAGAGGAGAAGAGTGGCACTCTTGGAAAGTTATAAAATATTACTTTATTATAAAATTATTTTCGTATATATAAGGTCTCAAAAGGACATGTTTTGAGGATAAGGTGATAAGTATTCGAAATACACCCGTCCAATAGGATTTTGACAAGTGTAAGACTTATATTTCACATTATCTATTTATTTTATTTAAATCGTTAAATAATGATGTAATCGCTGCATCATCACGGTGTCATAAATAATTTAATTTATTTAGTGTCTAAAAATTATAAAACAAATATCATGATGTAAGAAATATTTTTCTATTTATAAATAATATTTATAGTCAAAAATATGACTTGTATAACCCCATGTAAAAAATGTTTTAGTGAAACATCACATGTTTGTGACATTTTAATTTTAACTTTAAATAAAAAGGTATTAATGTCATTTTCCAACCAAAGTGCCTCCATGGGGTCCCCATGTTGACCCATGGATTGTATTGGTCGTACATAACTCATCCAATGAGGTTAGGACATCTGTCTATGTCATTTCATATTATTAAAACATTATTTTTACCTTAATCTACACTAATTACCTCTAATCGCGATTAAAACTTAAAAGTTACTACTCACCAAAAAAAATTATTTTAATCCCATTGAACCACATTTTACTTCATAATGACAAACAAGTATGTCGGATTTTTGAAATTCAAAATACAGAGGTGGTAAATTTTCATTTAAACGAAAAATCTGTTTTTTAAGTACCACTTAGTGGTTTCACAATTCATCAAAAATTGAACTTTTCCATAAAAATTCAAAAAATTCACCCTAAGCTATATTTGATATTCTGATTTTAAAAATGATGTATATTTTATGAAATTCCAAACATATAAGTTACATTAATTAATTTAATAATTAACTCCCGCTGTCAGTTCAAATAGCGTGTTTTTATGAAAGAATAGGTATCAAAAGATTGACACTAGTTTAAGTCCAATTTCAAGATGAAATTAATTCCAACGACCATTATTGGATTAAAATGTAAAAATATATTCTAATTTCACTTTAAAACCAATTCAACATATAATCTTATCATATAAATAAATTATATTAAAAAGAGGTTTTGAATTAAAATACAACATTTTTCACTATTCATTAAAAATGATCTTTATCGGAAAAATACCAAAAATTTACACAAAGTAAATTTTAATGTCCCGATTCTAAAGAAGAATTTTATTTAGTCAAATATGACACATAAAATTGTCAAAAAGTGGATTTAAAAGAGGTTCGTCATCACAAGGCTGTTAATCGACCTTTTAATGAATATTAGAATGTTTACACTTAAAATTGGATTCATTCGCGTTTTTAATCCTCTATCATTTATTGGATAAAAGAAAAAATATTTGACACACATATTTAATCATTTTTTAGTTAGTTCTTGTTCATTCCTGCCATTACAACAGCTAGGTGTTAACTACCATTTAAAATAATATTATATTATTATTAGAGTGCAATGCAAGATTCCCAAGAAACTCGTTGTTGTGTATTGGGTACGCCATCGAGAATAGCGTCCCCTTTAAAGTAATATTAATATTTTATTCACAAATATGGATAAATATGAAAATTTCATATTCTTTATTTACCTGGGGTGTTACACCTAAGGTCAAAGAGGGTTCTCCCATCATTCTAGAGGCGATCCGAAGGCTTCTCTTGGGGAATCGAAGCCGGATTCTCAATGTATGTTATAGTTCTCCTTTGTTCTTGATCATTTTCTTAGATCTACTCAGATCTACGTCCCGTCGTCTCTCGGTTTCATAGATCTACACCCGTTATTGGTAGATCTAACTGTGTGGATGCCAAATATGATGATATTTGGCCTTGGTTGTGTTATGAGAAGAGATCTAAGGTGGGTTTTTGGAGTGTTGACTCATTGTTCATGAGAGTTCTTCTTCCGTTGCTTGGTTCGCCTTTTTGTTGAGGTAGGTGGATTCACTCTCGACTCGTCTTGTTATAATTGGTTGGCTTTGTTTTAAATTGGATACTTGAATGGTATTTATTGTGAAAAGCATGGAATAAATCTACTTTAGTGATGATTTATGGTTTTTATGAAATTCTGCAATCTTGGTGAATTATTGTGCAAAGTGATTTGGCCATTAGAATTTAAAATGATGATTTTAAATTATCAAAATGCTAAAATTTTAAATGTTTTGATGAGAAATGGGATTTCAATAAAAAGGGGTGTTTTATTGAAATGGTTTGTGATTGAAATGATATCGATGGATTTAGTCTTCAATAAAAGGGGCTTTTATTAATATGGTTTGAATTGGTTGAACACACTTGGTTTTGATAGAAAATGATTTTAAAAAATGTGTTTTATTGAAAGGATGGTTTTGGCATGATTGTTGTGAATTTGTGGTGTGTGTTCATGTTACATTTACGAGGCTTGGTTGAAAAAGGACCATGTGCTCAGTGCCAAACATTTAATGGCACATTGTGCTTTTAAGTACGAGGCTTGGTTGAAATATGACCATCTGCTCGGTGCCAAAGGTGTAATGGGACAAGGTAAATAATTACCTTGTGACGACTTGGTAGATCGACGAGAGACTGCTCATGAGTATGGAACTATCATAACGATGCATGCAAGGTTGATTTCATGGGTTTCTGAAATGGTTGGGAATGCCAAAACAAGATTATTTTTATGAAAAGGTTTGGAAAATTTTTTGGTTATTTTTTGGAAAAATAACGTTTTGGAAAAGGTGGTTTAAATTGAACATTGATTCTTTTGAGCATGGATGGTTTTGGAAAACTTTTTTATATACAGTTATAATCTGCCTTGGTGAAAATGTTATATATAAACTACTTTTATATAATTGTGGCTAACTATTCTATCCCAATGGTGTGAGTAGGGAATTAATTGGGGAAACCCTACTGAGTTTTATACTCACCCATGGATTGGCACCTTGGTGCTTTTGCAGATGTTGTATTCCGAGACATAGGTAAAGGTAAAGCATCTCATTACTAATGGCTCGTGGTGATGTTTGGGAGATTCTATGGAGCTTGGAGCTTGTGGACCACTGAGTTGTGGTGTCCTTTGAGAGTCTTGTGTTTTCCTTCCACTGTGTATTTTGATTTTTGGTTTGTTCTTCCGCTTTTCTGTACTCTGAAGTGGTTTAACATAAATGAAGTTGTTGTTTAGACTTTCATTTGTTCATGCATCATATAGTGAACGGTTAATGGATGAGTTTATTTATTAAAGGGTAAATCGTCCCCCACTTATACTTGAAACCCTTTGGCATTTATTGCCAGCCATTGGCATCTTGGAGATGTCACTTAAGGCGTAGTAATGACTCATTCAGCTCTCAAGACAATGACAATTGGAGGGTCATTACACTTTCTATCATTTCATAATGATCATTGAATAATGTGAATTTTACTCATCCTTACATACGACCTACCATATCCAGTATCATAACGTTGGTTCATTATCAGAAACCGTATTTCATTAGTTGTTTTAAAAGAATAAATTTTGTTTAAATACAATAATTATATCATGAATAATAATCTAGGTATGTATATATAATGACTTCTTTGACCATATTCATCCTACTAATGTTGTTTTTGACACATGAACCGAATTTTGTCAAAACACCCTATGTAAACATAAATGGTTATGTATCTGTATATAATATTTTTATTAGTGAAGTAAAAGAAAATTTGAAAAATAAATTTGTTCAAAATAAATTTATTAATTACCATAATTATATTTCTCATAATGATAAAGACAAACATTAAAAGTTGAACTCGATGAAATGGATTCGTATCTCACTTTTTTCTGTTGCGATATAAACACCATTTTCACT
Source organism: Viscum album (assembly GCA_963277665.1). NCBI lineage: Eukaryota > Viridiplantae > Streptophyta > Magnoliopsida > Santalales > Viscaceae > Viscum > Viscum album. The sequence continues at coordinate 506,370,767 of OY728141.1, read as the reverse complement.
AAATATTTATTTTATGTGGTGTATATATTGAAAATATTGTATTTAACAGAATGAATAAATTTATCTTGATGGTATTTATATTTTCAACTGATGTTATCTCTTTAATGTGTACTACAATTCAAAAGTTCCCATGTAGTAGGGGCTTTTGTCTCAATTTACATTATACCGAGAATTTTTTATTATTTATGCAGTAATTCACAGCTCTGTGGTGTATATACCGTCCATTATACATTTAATATCATTTTTATTAATTATTTATGGAATTTTTTATTCACATTAATTATCTTATCCAAGGTGTTGTATTTGAAAATTACCCAAGTGGTAAAAAATATCTATTAAATCTCACATTATTTTGTTATTTTAAACCTTCCCCTGAAAAAAATATCATTATTGTAGTCAATTGAATTCATAAATAACTTTTCTATTAAATATCCATATAATTCATCATAGGTATTATAATTACATAAACAATATATGATGTCTATATACAATGATAACTTATACTGTGTTATATTCCTGGCATAAAGACTGGACAAAATTAGATTTTTGGCATGAAACAATTACAATATTAGATTTGTGGCATGACCCCTTGATATATTTAATAATTGGAATGATCTATAAGACCACATTGTGAATGGATTTTATTTGTTTTCAATAAATTTTTATTGGATGTCAGTCGAAAAAATAGATAATATGATCTCACTGTAGGCAATAAGATTAACTTGTTTCAATGTTAATGGATCTTGGATATTTTTATGAGGTATTGATATTCCAATAAAAATTTTAATGTCTTGAAGAATTTATGCTTCAAGGTGATCCTAAGAAAATTTTCCAGGATTCGTTAAATGAAATTGGATTTCATTGATTAATAATTATCCTAGTAAAATATGTATATTCTTTGAAGATTTTTATTTCACAAATATAATAGTGGTTTAGAAAACATTTGAAGAAATACTTACGATGTAATAGGGGAGGAATGGTGTTGTCAATAATATTCAATCTGATTGGAAATAATTATTATGATGGAAGTCCTAGAAGCTACAATACTTTCCTTGGGAAATTATATGACATAAATCTGATCAAAAAAAGGTTATAAATCATGAAATATATGTTTCGTGATGATAGAAGTTGATTTCTTAATAAAACAGATAATAGTGAAGTATTATTGGAGTTCATGCTGAAGGAGATATGATTGGTCACAATCTATTCTAGTGTGCCTAATTTATGGGCCACAAGATACGGATTTTTTTATGAAAAATGATAGAGTTTTCAGAAAGTAGTACACAAAGCACAGTTCACAGACCATGATGGGTAGTTCATGGACCTCATAGAATGTATGTGATGTGGAATTGAAAAATCAGTTAAGGAAGTATTTTTCATAGCAGCGTTATGTGGGCCTTGAATTGTGGTATCCATATTGCATAAGGGAAACAGTTTACAGGATGATTTTGGAATACCTATGTTGTTTCATTCATGTAATGGAGTTGGTGATCCCTTCACAGATGGAATTGGACATCCCAAATGATGAAATTGGGTACACAAACATCATAAGGAAAATGGTTCGTGGAAGAACCGAAGTCCGTGAAGAATTTTGTAAGACATTAAAAATTTGGGTAAATTGTATTAGAAAGATATTTGTATGTATTTTACTATATAATGAATCATAATATCAATTTCAAAAAGAATAATGTTATATTATATAATATCATCGCTAAATAATTCAGTGATGTATGATGTTGTTTGTGGGAAATAAATTACTTGAAAGAGAATAAGACATTCCGAGAGCTAAGTATGTGGTAGGAGTTATTTTGGAGCACTTTATCTCTCAAATGAAAAAGACCCATGGTGGAGGGTTAGTGTGTAGAGAGAGGGGAGTTTGTAGAGAAAAGGATATCATCCAAATGAAGTTTGTTCGTGGATTAAGAAGGTTGGGCCACAAAGCATCAGTTGTTCGTAGAGGCATCAACCATTTGTGAAGCGTAAGAAATCTGTATATGCGAAGGAAATACGTGGAGGAAGAATTGATTCATGGATGGAAAGATGGATGTGAATAAAAGGTTGTCTGTGACGCAAGGGAAGTCAGCGGATCATCGAAAGTACATGGGAAATCATTTTTCCATGAACCTAAGGTAGTTTGTCGAAGGGAAGGTTGTATGTAGAGGATATATGACAGCTTACAATGGAGAAATACCATGTACAACTAATGTATAACTATGTGTGTACCTGGTTGAAGTAAGAACTCAGATCTTCATTTCAGGTACACCTTTCCTTTTTCAAGAGTTTTTGAAAAAAATAACGTTTCTGGAAATTTTTGAAATACACACCATGTACTTTCTGAGTACACACCGTGTACTATTTTCCCGCTCGAAGCCGTGTACTAGCCGTGTCTGGGCCACACACACGGTGTGTAGGGGTGACGTGGATGCTATTTATGGTAGAGTACAGAAAGACCTAATACACGCTGTGTACTATAAAAAGTACACGTCGTGCACATTCTATTCTTTCATTAAACGGACCGGGGTCACACCTGATGCACAGAAACGTCTTCTTCTTGCATCCATTCATCCGAGAGCACTGAGGATCTGGAATCTTCTAGGAGCCCCCGCCTCTCTGTCCGTTCTCCGATTCTAGCAAGGTGATTGCATTGGAATATCAGCGGTGAGTTCATACATCTACTTGAGCCTCGTTTTCAAATTCCTCCTCCTTCTCAAGATATCGTGGGTTGAACGTTTTGGGTTTTTTCTCAGATCTACGATGTTTGTGGGAGAATAAGTTGTCGTGGTTCCAGTATATCGATCTCCTAGGATCGAGGTAGGTGGTTTGTGCCTTTCCATAGGATGTCTATGAATATTTTGTGCAAATTCAACCAATTACCTTGAATGGGGAATTTTGGGTTTCCTATTTTGTCCATGCTGTTTGTCTGCTTTTCTTAATTGCTTGAGTAGAAATCATTGTTTCCAAATTTGAAAAATTTATACAGTTTTCTTGTGCTTCGCCTTGAATGTTTTGCTTATTAGGAATTTTTCCAGTTTCTATGCCTAGCTGTAGGATTGTGGGGTTGTTATATTGATATGATATTACACCGTAGAATGATAGCCGTGTAATTCATGAGGTTTTCTTAGATGATACGCACATGATGAGCATGTTTATTTCACACAGGACTGTGAGAATCTAGTGTAGTAGACTATAGAGATAATGGGTGTAAGGTATTCTCTAAAGTGTCTTTTAATAATATGCAAGACCACATGGGGAATTAATGATTAGTGCTTCCTCATAGAGTCTGTAGTTCCTCGACACGGGCCACAGGGGGAATGAGATGTTGACTGCTTCCCTAGAGAGCCTTTAGTACGATACGATACTATAGGGGGAATTGAAAGTGAGTTCTTCCTCATAAAGTCTTCTCTTAGCTATACCAGAGGGGTGAGACTAATTTTGCCTCCTATAGGGTTGCTAGTACTTGTAGGTTGAACCATAGGGGCTGGCTATGAGACCTACCTAGAGGGTTACCTGTTTTCTACTTGTTATTAGTTGTTTACTTGTGTACTTTATATGCTTGAACTGTGGATTGTAGTTGTTGTGTGTGTTTTTGTTTACTGCTTCCTGCACTTCTACTTGCCTTGTATTCATTGACTGTTAGGCATAGATATTTGGGTGATTGTCTTCTGGGATTTTATCTCACACCCTGTTTGGGACATGCTTTTGGGCCTAGGCAGACTATGTTGTTACAGGTATTGATAAGGGAAATCGGCCTTCGACTTCCGGTACTTGATTTACTACTTGGATATAGAGAGAAAAGGATCAACCTTAGGCTTCCGATGCTGAATGAGTTGCTATTATTTTAGTACGCTGTTTTTACTTGTATTTCAGCACGTTTTTCGGTTTGCTGCATTCCATAGATACTTGTACCAGCATCAACGTTATCATCATTACTATATATTTATTGCTTCCCCTATTTGGTTTTAGTTTTTTCTTATTTTTTACTGCTTCCTCTATTTATGGTTAATTTATTTTCTTTTTATACCTCACCAAATGATGGCATAGTTTCCCCAATAACATACCAAGGCCCTCGCTTCTAACCGGCACCCTCTAGAGTTTGTGAAAATGCGCATGAGGTCATGTGGCGAACTGGGCACGGGGCACCTCTGGGTGGATTCCAGAACCGGGACGTTACAAAGTGGTATTAGAGGAGATTCATATCTCTTGACTTAATATTTTGTGCCTTTAGCCAGGGATATGATGGAATAGGTACATGGTAATAAGATGTAACCGGGTGTACCTAACACGTGTACAGGAAAAATCATATCTACCTCGCTTATTGTAGTTTTCTAGTTTTGCTATATTCCTGTCGATTTTATTTCATCTAGAGTGATACACATGCTTTGTGTTGGTACCGTTGTTGATATTGCAATTCCATTTCTGTCGTAACTGGATGAGATGAGGGTATGCCATCTCATGCATCATATAAGCACTTGTTAAAAATCACAAGTCATGAATTCTTTCCATGCCATCTAGGATGAATTAGCAATTGAATGTTTCTATGATAGATGTGTGTAGATTATGAATAATGTTGTGATAGATGAATTGATATAATCACTGCTAGCTGATAGAGAAACTGTTTGTGTAGTACTTTGCTTAAATGGACGCCATGATTTGGTACATGAGGTGTTATGGGCCCTCATGGACCGGAATTTGGTGGATCATTGCTTCGTATGCCTTGTCATGACTTGTATAAGATGTCAAGATTTGATTCGTGGAGAGTATGGGCCATCACAGATTGGAATTTGGCACCTTAACACTTGTTCTCTGTGTTTTCTGGGATTCAGTGCAGTTTCTAAGCTACTTCCTGAAAAAACCCCAGAATACACGATGAGTAATTTATTTATACACACCGTGTAGTTCTTAAATCGTGTCACTGATTATGTGGGCAGAAAAACGGGTTGTGAAAAATATTCAAAAACACATTGTGTACCTTAAGTACACGCCGTGTTTTAGTGAGCCGTGTACCTAGCTATGTCACTAACAACACGGTCGGGGAAGCTCATGTAGTACACACCGTTTTTTGATACGAACATGCTGTGTGGCCTTGTTCAAGGTACCCAGCCCTCTCACGAACAACATGGGTCAGTGTTATCTTTTACTATACACGTTGTGTTTGTTCTGAACACACCGTGTAGAGTAAACCGTGTAGTCGGACGTGTTACTAACAACAGGGGTCGTTGGAACCTTGTCTAGGACATGTCGCATCCTTAGTGAACACGCCGTGTAGTCTAGGATTAAGAGGACCGTGTGGGTTAGCCATGTAAGGAGACATGGGTAGTGGAATATTGTTCAAGTACACACTGTGTATGGGGAAAACACGCCATGCGATTGGGGTGTTACACGACCAGTTGTGGCAGATGTACATGCCCATGTACACGGTTTAAGAGAACACACCGTGTAGTTTTTATACACGTCGTGTAGTCATGTTTTGTAAAACTTTAATTTTTCTTTCTCATGTTCCCCTCATGTACTATTGTTTTCTCGGTCTTTGATAATCCTGAACTAAGGTATGATTTTGACCTTTTAGAGCTATGCCACTGAGACATCCTCCGGTTGTCCGCCAGTTGTAGGATAGTGATCAGACACTGGATATGGTTGATCAGAAACTTCCTTCAGATCCTCCTACTATGCCATCCTTGTCACCAGCAGTTATACCAGTCATGGGCACCAATGCACAGTTCTGGGAGGGTTTCCTTAGGATGATGCAGAACTTCCAGGGAGTGTCGTCTCCTGACCCGTCGATGGTTAAGTGGACGCGTGTTTTCCCACACCAGCATCCTCCTACTATCCCAGGGGATGGAGGACCTCAGGCTAGAGAGTCGTGGCTCAAAGCCACACTGACGATATTCAAGCACCTTGATGTATTTCCAGAGAAGAGTGTGAATCTCGCTACCTATATGACCCTAAAATCCCCCAAGAGGTGGTGGGAAGTGATCTCATAGTCAGGATGTTAGCAGTTTATGGCTTGGGAAGAGTTTCAGCGCGTGTTTTATGACTACTTCTACCTGGAGACCCTAAGGGCCGACTGAGCCTGGGAGTTCATGATCCTTGAACAGGGTAATCTTTCTGTTATGGATTACTCCTCTTGTTTCACTGAGTTGCAGCATTTCACACCCCTCTGTTGTGGGGATGAGATGTTATTATCGAGGAAGTTTGAGGATGGTCTCAGGAGGGAGATCGGCTCGCAGTTGAATCTCTTCCAGTTGACTTCGATCACATCCATTGTCAACCGGACACTGATTGAGGAGCGCAATATGAGAGACTCCGATGCTTGGCGCCAGGGAGGTTCTGCTTCCAGAGTTGGTATTCCTCTAGATAATAGCAAGAAGCGTCATAGGGAGTCTATGCGCATTAATCCGATGAAGCATGATGCATTGTCAGGCAGCAAGGTGATTCGCTACCAGTGTGGCCGGTCAGGGCACACGAGGCCGCAGTGCTAGAGAGACCCAGTGGAGTTTCGATCCTACGACATGATGGGTCAGCTTCATCATTTCTTCCAGGTTTTCTCACCAACAGTTAGTGATGGGAATTCTTCCATGACTCATCATTCAGGAGCAGCACCACCAGTTTCTCACCAGTTGGGGAACTAGAGTTCTTCCGGCCGTTCGGGCCAAGGTGGAGGCCGAGGCCATGGCAATCAGCCACCACTCTTTCAGCGTCAGTAGGGTGGGTCACCTCAGAGCGTTCAGGTAGGGTCATAGGGTCGTGGTGCATGTCAGTATTTTTCCATGGAACATACTCATCTGGATAAGGATCCAGGACCTTCAACAGTTCGAGGTACGATTTTAGTAGCCTCAGTTTTATCTTCCGCTCTTTTCGATACTGGTGCTACACATTTATTTATCATTATTGATGTCGTGGAGAGCCTTGGGCCCTGTATCATTTCTTCTTCCGACTCGTTGACACTAGAAACACATTTGGTGACAAGGACATCTACTGTACATAAGTGCAGAGAGTGCCCTCTTGAAATTGCAGGGTATCACTTTTTATGGGACCTCTATGTCGTAGAGATGACGTGCTATGATGTCACTCTCGGGATGGACTGGTTAGTTCTCTTTCAGGCATTCGTCGACTGTTATCACCACATGGTGAGTTTCGTATCACCAGAGAGTGGATCTTTTCATCATAGAGGCGAGTGGGATGTTCAAGCGAGTCGAGCAGGACACGAGCATCATAGGGTAGGAGGAGTTACAACCCATATTGCCAGTCATTATCTGGATGACCAGGGGACTTCACCGTTAGACATTCCTCTCGTGGTAGATCGTTTTAGAGATGTCTTTCAATATGAATTTTCAGGTTTTCCTTCAGAGAACGAGGTATAATTCTAGATTTAACTCGTTCCAGGAGCATCACCAGTGTCCATTCCTCCCTATAGGATGGCTACACTTATGTTACAGGAGATCAAGAAGTTGTTGGAGGAGTTGCAGGAAAACGGTTTCATCCGACCCATCACTTCTCCTTGGGGTTTGCCTGTCCTATTTGCAATAAAAGAAGATGGTACCCTTAGGCTCTGTATAAGGCCCCAGCCTTAAACCTTACTAAATCTTGAGTTATTACAAGATTACACATTGATGATCTTTTTGGGTTTAGAGTTTTAGAGAATTAGATCATAAAACATGCATTACATTCCACATATAAACAAATTCGTTACATAAAGATAGTATTCTTCTTTCCCATCAATTGAAACATATTTAAAATAAAACATGGATTCTTTCTTGACACTTCCTTGACACTATCATCATATCATGTACCTTTCCCTTGAACTATGAAAAAAATTTCAAAAAATCTTGGGATGAGCATAAAAAGCTCAGTAAGGGATATAAAAATATGGAAAGGAAACATGGGTACATATATACATAAGAATGAAATCATACATTACCCATAAAACATAAGCACTTTAATATACCTCCTCAAATCATGAATAAATCATAGAAATCATATGACATAAAAGGTAACTTGAGGCATTCATAACATTCTTACGTAGGGAGTAACCCTCTTGGTTACGTTTGGAATACCCACCACAGTATATTCCCTAAATCTCTTCGGAGAAACCTTAACGTTTCACTCCTTCACGTTACCCAATGCATTGGAGAGCTATATCGGGCTCACCCTCCCTTAGTTTATCATGGAACCACCCGTCTTCAAAATAATACCCAAGAACCTCAACATAATCGTATCACATAAAACATGCATAAAGGAAACATAACATTTCCACCTTTCAATCACAAGATATCAATACAACACATTGATATAAAAACATTATGAAAACCATTTTCAATACCAAAATAAAAGGAAAGTAAAACATGATATTTATTTTTCTTTTAAAAAAAGGTATGGCTTGTAAAGGAAGCCGAAACTCAAATAATGGTCAGGCTGCGGAGAAGTCGTTGTCGCCGCATACGTACGACAAAAACATTCACTTTTGTCGTTTAGTAAAATGCTTCATATAAAAAAGATTCTTTTGGTATAAATGTAAAAGTCATAGGGTTTTATACACCGTATAACAGAAGGATGTGTATAAAACAAAATATGCCTCAATGAAAGGAGATTGAGACGAAGTCCCATACCTCGGGTCCGATTTGACTCGATCGTTCTTTAATTTCCTCAATAATAAACTTGAGTTAATTTCTACTTCCTTAAGAACCTTTTCAAGTTCATTATTCCTTTTATATCACTTATTTCCATATCATGAACACTATGTAATTATTTAAGTTAATAACTGTCGTTTTAACGATCATTGGTACTTGAGTCAAAAATAAACCCTTTATAATTACAAGTTTTTCATGTATCCATTATATCCAGAATGGTATTCATGGTATAGATATCATATATGTCATATACTACCTGTAAATACATGCATTTATAATATTACATAATCATTTAGAGGTAAGAAATGAAATGCACCATTCATGGAGACGGTAAGCCGTACCTACGCATGAACGCTACTTTCATTTCTATTTCGTATTTTATAGAATGGAATCATAATGATATAAAGGTATATTATAATCCAGTATAATATCATATATAATATCATAGTTCCCTCCTTTATAGGTCCCACATATGTTATTTAACGAATCAAATTACTTTGGGGGGGCGGTAGTCCGCACTTCCTTAAAGGAAGATATCGCGTTCACCCAAAATGGAAACCATAAAGGTATGCCCAAAATGAAAAATACAAAAGATTAAGGAAAACATAAACATATTATATATCATATATAAATATAGTGTCATTTTAATGGACACCTTTGAAGGTGTTAAAAGAATGTTGAACAATCGTCGTTTCGGGAGGCATAAATTCGCCATCCACGGAAACAATATGTTCTTTAACCATTAGATTTAGGTGTGTGTAGGTGTAGCTTGAATACTTCTTATAACAACATCCTAGTGTATTGAAGATACTAGAGTTGTTACACAAGAAATGAATAAATATAGTTTATGGGGTTGGAGAAGCAAAATGAAACAAAAGGACTCAAGTGAAGACATTACCTTAAAATCGGGTAACTCCCTTTGGATTGAGCTCAAAGGCTTCCTTGGGAAGACTTCTGCCAAAAGTGAGGCTTGAAGGAGTAAGATAGGGATGTGGAGAGATAGAATGGTAAGGGGTTGGACGAGCCAAAGGCTTTGGAAGTGTGGGTAAGGAGGTAGAGGTGGGGGCCTTTTATAAGAGGAGAGGAGGGGCACTCTTGGAAAGTAATGAAATGTTACTTTATTTTAAAATGATTTTCGGATTAAAAAGGTCCCACATTGATATAATTCGAGGGTAAGGTGATAAGGGTTTGAAATCCACCCATACAATAGGTTTTCGACATGTGTAGGTCATAGATTTCACATTATCATTTCATTTTATTTAAATCCTTTATTAATGAGGTAATCGATGTATCATCATGATGTCATAAATAATTTAATAAATTTAATGTCTAAAAATTATAAAAAAAATATCATGATGTAGGAAATATTTTTATATTTCTAATGAATATTTATAGTCAAAAAGATCATTTATGTAGACAAAATTAAAAATATTTTACTTAGGTGATACATTCTTTGTCACATTTAACATTCTTTAAAAATAAAAAGATAAAAAGTCACTTTCTCACAAAAGTGATTCCATGGGGCCCCCAAGTTTGGCACACGTCATGCCACGGTCGTCCATGAGACAACCAGTAGCCTTAGGACACATGTTGTTGTCTTTTTGTATTATTATGATATCATTTTATTATCCTTAACTGCCTGATTACTAATTAATCAAGATAATTAAAGATAATTACCGTCGTTACTATTCATAATGTCAAAAAAAAAAGAATCTTGATTACATAATTTGGAAGTTCTAATTACAAATATGTAATCCATATTACCAAATTACAAACACAGAAATTTCAATAATTTTATAAAAATAATTCCGGTTGTCAAAACAAATAGCGGGGTTTTTTTTGAAACAATATCTATGAAAAGTTTGGCATTAGTTCATGCTCAATTCCAAAGTGAAATTAATCCTAATGAACACCATTGGATTAAATGGTAAAAATATATTCTAATTTAACGTTAAAACCAATTCAAAAGATAATATAATCATATAAATAAAGTAGATTAAAAAGCAGGTTTGATGTAAAATGCAGTATTTTTCACTATTCATTAAAAAAATGATCATTGTCAGAAAAATAAAAAAAATTCACACAATGTAAATTTAGATGTCCCAATCACAAAGAATCAGTTTATTTTGACTAAAATAGATTATAAATTTTTCAAAAGATGGATTTAAAAATGGTTTTCCATCAAAAGGCAGTAAAACAATCTTTTAAAAAATATTAGTGTATTCCATGCTTAAGATTGGATTTATTTTCATTTTAAGCCTCTAAAACACTATCTAATTCATTAATTAACATAGATAAAAATATCTATTATTCATTACTTACTTGGGATGTTACATCCTCCCCCGCATTAGAAAAATGCGTCCCCACAATTTATTTACTTATCAAAAAAATGGGGGTACTTATCCCTCATTGCATTTTAAGATTCCCATGTTGCCTCTTCCATCATGTGGTTTTTCCACAAAACCTTTAACTGATTAATCACCTTATTCCGTAACACTTGGTCTTTGTGGTCAAGAATCTGGACCGGTTGTTCCTCATAAGATATGTTCTCTTCCAGTTGAACTACCTCTAGACTCAAAACATGAGATGGATCTGGCATATACTTTCTCAACATCGAAACATGAAATACATTGTGTACCTGAGATAAACTCGGAGGTAAAGCCACTCGGTAAGCAACTGATCCAACTCTCTCCAGAATTTTATATGGTCCAATGAACCTTGGACTCAGCTTTCCTTTCTTACCAAATCTCATCAGAGTTTTCCATGGTGAGACTTTGAGAAAAATATGATCACCTACCTCAAAAGTTAGATCCTTCCTCCTGTTGTCTGCATAACTCTTCTACCTACTCTAAGCTGTTCTCATTTTTTTCTGAATCAGCTGTACTTTTTCTGCCATCTCTTCTACTAATTCTGCTCTCATCAGCTTCATTTCACCCACTTCATCCCAGAAAGCTAGAGTTCGACACCGCTTCCTATATAACGCCTCAAATGGTGACATCTGTATACTGGAATGAAAACTGATATTATATGAAAATTCAACCAAAGAAATATGTTGGTCCCAACTTCCCTGATAATCCATTGAACAAGCTCGTTGCATATCCTCCAAGGTCGGAATTGTTCATTCTGACTGCCCTTCTGATTGAGGGTAAAATGTTGTACTAAAATTTAATTCAGTACCCAACGACTTCTGAAGGCCTTTCCAAAAGATAGAAGTAAACCTAGGAACATGATCAGATACAATAGAGAGATGAACTCCATGTAACCTGACTATCTCTTTATGATAAAAACGGGAAAGTTGATCTAGGAAAAAATTATCTCGTATAGCAAGGAAATGAGCAGATTTAGTCAAGCAATCATCAATAACACAGATTGCATTATTACCTCAAGATGCCTTCAGTAATCCCACAACAAATTCCATGGATATATTCTCCCATTTCCACTCTGGCACTGGTAAAGGCTGAAGCATCCCTTTCGGAAACTTCCGCTCTGCTTTAACTTGTTGACATGTCAAATACTTCATAGTAAAATCAGCAATATCTTTTTTCATTCCATCCAACCAGTAATACTCCCACAGATCTCTGTACATCTTAGTACTTCCAGGATGAACTGAAAACGGAGAACTATGATCTTCATTTAACAACTCTCTCTTCAAATGTGAATCACAAGGCACACACAATCTCTTCCCAAATCTCAAAACGCAAACTTTATCAATTTTGAATTCAGGAAACTTACCTTTCTGAACTAGCTCTACCTTTTTCTACAACTCACTGTCTTGCTTCTGTGCTTGATTGATTCTATCTGATACAGATGATCTCACTGATACCTAAAACAAAATAGAAGAACTTCCTGCACCAACAACTTCTATGACAAAGTTCATTAAATCCTTAACCAAAGGATCACGTTCCAAACACAACATTGCTAATGAAGCATTACTTTTTCGACTCAAAGCATCAGCCACTTTATTTTCTTTTCTCGGATGGTAATGAATTGTACAATAATAATCCTTGATTAATTCTAACCATCTCCTCTGTCTCATGTTTAACTCGTTCTGAGTGATTATATAATTTAAACTTTTGTGATCGGTATATATTTCACACTTTACTCCATACAAATGATACCTCCAAATTTTTAAAGCAAAAACAGTAGTAGATAATTCAAAATAATGTGTAGGGTAATTTACCTCATGAGTTTTCAACTGTCATGAAGCATAAGCAATTACCCGATCATTATACATTAAGATGAAACCAAGTCCTTTCAATGAAGCATTATTGTATATAACAAACTCACCATTTCTGAAAGGTAGTGCCAAAACTGGAGCATTCACCAATCTTCTTTTAAATTCCTGAAAACAATCATCACATTCTTTTGTCCAGATAAACTTAACACCCTTCCGAGTTAGCATAGTCATTGGACTAGATAACCGTGAAAATTTTCTAAAAACCTTCGGTAATATCCTGCCAAACCAAGGAATCTACGAATCTCAGTTACATTTGTGGGTCTTGGCCAGTCATCCACAACTTTTGTTTTTGCAGGATCAACAGTTATCCCATCTTTAGAAACAATGTGACCAAGGAAAGAAATTTGTTGCAACCAAAACTCACACTTGCTAAATTTCCCATACAATTTCTTTTCATTCAAGGTTTGCAAAATAACCCTTAAATATCTTTCATGCTCTTCTTTACTTTTAGAAAACACCAAAATATCATCAATGAAAACCACCACAAACTTATCCCAGAACTCAAGGAAAATTCTATTCATTAAGTCCATGAATACAGCAGGTTCATTGGTTAGCCCAAAAGGCATTACTACAAATTCATAATGGCTATATCTTGTACGGAATGCGGTCTTCGGAACATCTGCTTCCTTTACCTTTGGCTGATGGTACCCCGATCTCAAGTCAATCTTTGAAAAATACCAAGCTCCTTGGAGCTAATCAAACAAATCATCGATATGAGGCAAAGGATATTTGTTCTTAACAGTGATTTTATTCAAGTCTCTATAATCAATGCAAAGTCTCATTGGACCATCTTTCTTTTTAAGAAATAAAACAAGAGCACCCCATGGTGATGTGCTAGGTCGAAGGGAACCTTTCTCTAATAAATCTTGCAATTGCTCCTTCAACTCTAAAAGTTCAATTTGAGCCATTCGATAAGGGGGTTTTGAAATTTTCTTATCATCAGAAACTAAGTCAACAGTAAACTCAACTTCCCGATCTGGTATTATTCCAGGCAACTCATCAGGAAAAACATCAGGATACTCATTTTCCACTGGCACATCATTAATCTGAACAGTTCCTTTATTTTCAACGATGTGTGCATGGTAACATTCATTTCCATCTTTTACATGTTTCTTGGCCTCTTGATAAGTTATCAATAGTAAGGGTTCATTCTTGTACACAAACTGAAAGTCTTTCTGAAAAGAAACTTCTTTAGCTCTACAGTCAATCTTAGCATGGTAAATAGAGAGCCAATCTATACCCAGGATAACATCAAACTCTACTAGAGGTATAAAAATAAGGTTTGAAAGTAGGTTCTTTCCACAGATAAAGATAGAAAGATTCATATAAATTCTTTTTGCCTCAACATTTCCCCCAGGTGTTTTTACCAAAAGTTCAGGAGTCATTTCTTGAGATTGTATTCCCATTTTACATGAAAAGGTTTCAGAGATGAAATAATGTGTAGACCCCGAATCCAACAACACACTGGCATAATCTGAAAAAACAAACAAAGTACCCAATACAACTTCATTTGATGGCTCGACATCTGCTGAAGTAGTTGCAATGTATTTCACCACCCCTTTCTGCTTGTATTCTAACTACTTCCCATCACTCAAGCTCTTTCTCAGACACTCGTTTGCATAGTGACCCATCTCATTGAACATAAAACATTTCACTAACTGTAAATAAAAATTGGTCTTACCTTCACCTTGATCTTTTTCAGTGCAATCATGAGACATATGTCCCATCTTACCACATCGGTAGCACTTTCTAGAATTCAGAAGGCATTCCCCAGCATGCCTTTTTCCACATTTATCACAAACTAGAAACAAAGATTTCTTACCATCAGACTTTTTTGAAGAATTCTTCCCTTTCTCCTGCCACCATGGTCTCTTCTTCTGCTGGTTGTTATAGAATACTTGATCATCGGAAAACTCCATTTCCACCTTCTCAGCACATCGAACAAGCTTTTGATAAATTTTAAACTCATAAGAAAGCTAATGCCCTTCAATATTTTGGATTTAATCCTGAGTAAAAACAATTGATTTTACTATCAAGGTCTCGGATAAAATTTGGATCATACCATGCCAATTGAGTGAACCTTTCTTCATAGGTAGCCACTGAGTCTTCTCCTTTCCACGATTCTAAGAATTGTTTTTCCATCCTAATTTGAACAGCCTTAGGAAAATACTTTTCAAGAAACATACCTTTGAATAGATCCCAGTCGAGAGCATCAATCTCATCAGCGTCCCTGATATTTTTAACCATCGACCACCACTAATCTGCTTCACCCTCCAAACGGTAAATAGCAAGACTAACCCTTTGATTGTCTGAACACTCCATGACATCGAAAATCTTCTCTAGTGCTTTAATCCACCCTTTCAGCTAGCACAGTGTCAGATGATCCTCTAAAAGATGGGGGATGTTGCCTCATGAAATGTTCCACCACTGACATGTTCCTCGGCGGTTGATCTGGCTAATCTCGTGCATGGATACCACCACCATTTATCGCTTGAGTTAACTGCGCCATTACTGCAACAAACTATTCAGTTCCAATTCCGACCATCTCAGGATGCTGATTCGGAATGTTATTTCCTTCTGCATGCATTCCTAGCACTGCTTCCCTGTTTCCTCTGTGAAAAACCATTCTGAACAAACATGTCTTAGATGAAGCAACATGGTAATCTTAAAATACAATATCACTTCAATTTTACCATACAAAAAATATATTTTTGGATAATCATTTAGTAGAATTATAACTCCTAATGTTATATATACTGACCTTTGATACCAATTATAAGGCCCCAGCCTTAAACCTTACTTAATATTGAGTTATTACAAGATTACACATTGAGGATTTTTTGGGGTTAGAGATTTAGAGAATTAGATCCTAAAACTTGCATTACATTCCACATATAAACAAAGTGGTTACATAAAGATAGTATTCTTCTTTCCCATCAATGGAAACATATATAAAATAAAACATGGATTCTTTCTTGACACTTCCTTGACACTATTATCATATCATGTACATTACCCTTGACCTGTGAAAAACATTTCAAAAAAACATGGGATGAGCATAAAAAGCTCAGTAAGGGATATAAAAATATGGAAAGTAAACATGGGTACATATATACATAAGAATGAAATCATACTTTACCCATAAAACATAAGCACATTAACACACCTCCTCAAATCATGAATAAATCATAGAAATCATAAGACATAAAAGGTAACTTCAGGCATTCATAACATTCTAACGTAGGGAGTAACCCTCTTGGTTACGTTTGGAATACCCACCACAGTATATTCCCTAAATCTCTTCGGAGAAACCTTAACGTTGCACTCCATCATGTTACCCAATGCATTGGAGAGCTATATCGGGCTCACCCGCCCTTAGTTTATCACGGAACCACCCGTCTTCATAATAATGCCCAGGAACCTCAACATAATCGTATCACATAAAACATGCATAAAGGAAACATAACATTTCCTCCTTTCAATCACAAGATATCAATACAACACATTGATATAAAAAGACAATGAAAACCATTTTCAATACCAAAATAAAAGAAAAGTAAAACATGGTATTTATTTTTATTTAAAAAAAAGATATGGCTTGTAGAGGAAGCTGAAACTCAAGTAACGGTCACGGCGGTAGAGAAGTCGTTGTCGCCGCATACGTACGACAAAAACATTCCCTTTTGTCGTTTAGTAAAACGCTTCGTATAAAAAAGATTCCTTTTGGCTAAAAGTAAAATTCAAAGGGGTTTATACACCGTATAAAATAAGGTTGTGTATAAAACAAAATATGCCTCAATGAAAGGAGATTGAGACGAAGTCCCATAGCTCGGGTCCGATTTGACTCGATCGTTCTTTAATGTCCTGAATATATAACATTAGTTAATTTCTACTTGCTTAAGAACCTTTTTCAAGTTCATTATTCCTTTTATATCACTTATTTCCATATCATGAACACTATTTACTTATTTAAGTTAATAATGGTCGTTTTAACGATCATTGGTACTTGAGTCAAAAATAAACCCTTTATAATTACAAGTTGTTCATGTATCCATTATATCCAGAATGGTATTCATGATGTAGATATCATATATGTCATATATAACCAGTACATGCATGCATTTATAATATTACATAATCATTTAGAGGTAAGAAATGAAATGCACCGTTCATGGAGACGGTAAGCTGTACGTACGCATGAACGCTACTTTCATTTCTATTTCGTATTTTATAGAATGGAATCATAATGATATAAAGTTATATTATAATTCCAGTATAATATCATATATAATATCATAGTTCCATCCTTTATACGTCCCACATATGGTATTTAACGAATCAAATCACTTTGAGGGGGCGGTAGTCCGCACTTCCTTAAATGAAGATATCACGTTTACCCATAATGGAAACTATAAAGGTATGCCCAAAATGAAAAATATAGAAGCTTAAGGAAAACATAAACATATTATATATCATATATAAATATAGTGACATCTTAATTTCCACCTTTGAAGGTGTTAAAAGATTTTTGAACAATCATCGTTTCGGGAGGCATAAATTCACCATCCACGGAAACAATATGTTCTTTAACCATTAGATGTAGGTGTGTGTAGGTGTAGCTCGAATCCTTCCTATAACAACATCCTAGTATATTGAAGATACTGTATTTGTTACAAAAGAAATGAATAAAAAGATTTTAGGGGGTCGGAGAAGAAAAATAAAACAAAAGGACTCAAGTGAAGAAATTACCTTATAATCGGGTAACTCCCTTTGGTTTGAGCTGAAAGGCTTCCTTGGGAAGACTTCTTATAAGGCCCCAGCCTTAATCCTTACTTAATATTGAATTAAAAGAATAATTCATGTTGAGGATCTTTTCAGGTTTAGAGTTTTAGAGAATTAGAACATAACTATTACATCTCAAAAGATTACAAAGTAGTCACTTATACTATGTTTCCAAAATAAAAAAAACTCTTGAAAGAAACATGTCTAGTTCCATGTTTTATATAGCATGAAATTCCCTTGATCCCATCCTTAACCTTATTCCACATTAAGTCCTGTGAAAAACAATTCAAAAAAACTTGGGGTGAGCATAAAAAGCTCAGTAAGGGATACACAAAGAATGAAAACTGTTAGTTTTTCAAAATCAAGTAAACCATGTATACTCTATCAAAGTAATACCTTCACCTTCATGAAGTAGTAAAAACTCTTCACTGAATAAAGTATCATTACATACCATTTTGTAACCAAAGTATTACCATAAAACCCATATAAAGAACACATAACATATATAAAGGTAACTTGGGACATAAACATACTTAAGTGGAATAACTATACGGTCGACTTCCACACATATCACTTAATGGAATAGCCATACGGCCAATTTCCATACATACTTAATGGAATAGCCATACAGCCAACTTCCATACCCAATGCATTGGAGGTTATAACGTAACCACCCGTCCTGGTATTCACGGCACCACCCGTCATATGGTTTATAACGTAACCACCCGTTAAAATGTCCAAGTACCCGTATAAAATCATTAAAACATAAAACCAATATAAAGGAATGACAACATTTCCACATTTCAATCACAATATATCATAAATATATTGACATAATATCATCCTTTTTCAAAACCATTTTCAATACCAAAATACATAAAAGAGTATATGGTATTTATTTTATTCTAAAAACATTACGGCTTGTTGAGAAAGCCAAAGACCAAATAATACTCGCGGCGGCGGAAAAAGTAGTTGTCACCGCGTACGTTAAAAAAAACATTCCTTTTTGTCGTTTTGTAAAACGCTTCGTAGAAAAAGACTCCTTTTGTATAAAAGTAAAAGTCAAAGGGGTTTATACACCATATAAAAGAAAGTTGTGTATAAAACGAAATATGCCTCAATGAAAGGAGATTGAGACGAAGTCCCTTACAAAGATCATTTTTAAAATAAAATAGATCTATTATATGTATTCACTATAAGTACACATGAATAAAGTACAAATACAAGATAGGACATAATAATGACATAATTTGAAAGTAGGAGATTAACCCAAAGAATGGTAATTGGGATAAGAAGTTCCCTTACCTCAGGTCCGACTTGACTCGATCGATCTTTAATGTCCTGAATAATAAACTTCAGTTAATTTATACTTGATTAAGAACCTTTTTAAAGTTAATTATTCCATTTATAACACTTATTTCCATGTTATAAACATTATGTAACCATTTAAGTTAATAATGTTTGTTTTCTCAATATTTGGTTCTTAAGTCGAAAGTGGACTTCTTACAATTACATGTTGTTCGTGTGGTCAAAGGTTCTTTATATCCAGAATGAAATTCCCGATTTGGATATAATATGTATCATATATATCCAGAATATACATGTATTTATAATATTACATAATCATTTAGAGGTAAGAAATGAAATGCACCGTTCATGGAGACGGTAAGCCGTACGTACGCATGAACGCTACTTTCATTTCATTGTCATAATAATGGAATTAAAACTAAATGAGAGGTATGTATATTTTATTTCCAGAATTATATTCATCATTTTGATATATCACTAATTATATATATCGATTATATACATGTACTTTTAATAGTACATTACATTTGGGGATAAGAAATGAAATGCACCGTTCATGGAGACGTTAAGCCGTACGTACGCATGAACGCTACTTTCATTTCTATCTCATACTTTAATGGAAAGAATTAATAATGATATAGAGGTATATTATAATTCCAGTATAACATCATATATAATAACTCCAAATCCATCCTTTACACGTCCCACATATGGCATTAACGAATCACATCACTTTGAGGGGGTGGTAGTCCGCACTTCCTTAAATGAAGATATCGTGTTTACCCATAATGGAAGCCATAAATGTATGTCCAAAATGAAAAATACATAATCTTAAAGAAAACATTAACATATTATATATCATATATAAAAATAGTGACATCATAATGGCCACCTTTGAAGGTGTTAAATGAGTATTGAACAATCATCGTTTCGGGAGGCAGAATTTCGCCATCCACGGAAACCGTATGTTCTTTAACCATTTGATGTAGTTGTATGAGAGTGTAGCTTAAATAAATATTATAACAACATCCTAGTATATTTAAGATACTGTTTTTGTAACAAAAGAAGTAAATAAAAAGAGTTTAGAAGGTTGGAGAAGCAAAATAAAACAAATGAACAAGAGAGAAAGAATTACATTTAAAAGTGTAACTCCTTTTGATTTGAGCCTAAAGGCTTCCTCTGAAAGGATTCTTCCCGAAGGGAATCCTCTAGGATGAGGAGAGGGATGTGGAGAGAGTAACTGGGTAGGGGTTGGCCGATCCAAAGGCTTAAGGAGTGTGTGAAATGAGGTAGAGGTGGGGGCCTTTTATAAGAGGAGAGGAGGGGCACTTTTGGAAAGTAAAGAAATATTACTTTATTTGAAAATGTGTTTCGGTTTTAAAAAGTCCCACATTGATATAATTCGTGGATATGGTGATAAGGGTTCGAAATACACTCATCCAACAGGTTTTGGACATTTGTAGTTCATAGATTTTACATTATCTTTCCATTTTATTTAAATCGTTAAATAATGAGGTCATCGCTGCATCATCATGATTCCATAAATAATTTAATTTATTTAGTGTCTAAAAATTCTAAAAAAAATACTATGATGTAGGAAATCTTTTTAGATTTCCAAGGACCATTTATAATCAAAAATATGACTTGTATAACCCCATTTAAAAATTGTTTTAGTTAAACATATCATGTTTGTGTCATTTTTACTTTTACATTAAATAAAAAGTTATTTATGTCATTTCCCAACCAAAGTGTCTCCATGGGGTCCCCAAGTTGACCCATGGCTTGTCTTGGTTGGCCATGACACAACCAATAAGGTTGGGACATGTGTCTAGGTCATTTCATATTATTAAAGCATTATTTATACCTTAAACTACACTAATTACCACTAATCGCGATTAAGAACTTAATAAGTTACTATTCACCAAAAAATTATTATAATCTCATTGAACCACATTTTACTTCTTAATGACAACCATGTATGTCGGATTTTTGAAATTCAAAACACAATGATGGCAAAATTTCATTTAAACGGAAAATCAGTCTTTATAAGTACCACTTAGTGGTTTCACTATTCATCAAAAATTGAAGTTTTTCAGAAAATTACCAAAAATTCACCCTAAGCTATATTTGATATTACGAATCCAAAAATGAAGCCTATTTTACAAAATTCAAAACATATAAGCCACATTAATTAATTTAATAATTAATTCCCGCTATCAGAGAAAATAGCGTGTTTTTATGAAACAATAAGTATCAAAAGATTGACAATAGTTTAAGTCCGATTTCAAAGTGAAATTAATTTCAACGACCACTATTGGATTTAATGGTAAAAATATTTTCTAATTTAACTTTAAAACCAATTAAAAAGATAATCTAATCATATAAATAAATTAGATTAAAAAGATGTTTTGAATTAAAATACAACATTTTACACTATTCATTAAAAAAATGAACATTATCAGAAAGGTACCAAAAATTTACACAAAGTAAATTTTGATGTCCCGATTCTAAAGAAGAGTTATATTTGGTCCAATATAATTTATAAGATCGATCAAAACTATATTTAATGAAGGTTCTCCGTCAAAAGGTGATAAGTGGACCTTTCGTGAAAATTAGGGTATAAATGCCTAAAATTGAACTCTTTCCATATTTTAAGCCTTTATATTTTATTGGGTAAATGAAAAAACATTTAAAAACATATATAATCATATTTTTGTTATTGCTATCTATTCCCGCCAGTACAACGGCTACTCGTTAACTAACATTTAAAATAATATTATTTTATTACTTGTGTGCAACGTATGTTTTCAAAGAAACTCATCGTTGCGTATCGAGTACGCTATCGAACATAGGAACCCCTTTTAATTAAAATTAATATTTAATTCGTAAATATTAATAAATATGAAAATTCTTTATTATTTATTTACCTGGGATGTTACATCCTTCCCCCCTTTTGGGAATTGCGTCCTCGCAATTTTATTCACTTATCAAAATAAGTGGGGGTATTTATCTCTCATAGCATTTTCAGATTCCCACGTTGCCTCTTCAATCACATGGTTTTTCCACAAAACCTTTACCTGATGAATCACCTTATTCCGTAACACCTGCTCCCTGTGGTCAAGAATCTGGACTGGTTGTTCCTCATAAGATAGGTTCTCTTCCAGCTGAACTACCTCTGGAGTCAAAACATGAGATGGATCTGGCATATACTTTCTCAACATTGAAACATGAAAAAAATTTTGTACCTGAGATAAACTCGGAGGTAAAGCCACTAGGTATGCAACTGATCCAACTCTCTCCAGAATTTAATATGGTCCAATAAACCTTGGACTTAGCTTTCCTTTCTTACCAAATCTCATCACACTTTTCCAAGGAGAAGCCTTGAAAAAAACATGATCACCTACCTCAAAAGATAGATCCTTCCTCCGGTTATCCACATAACTCTTCTGCCTGCTCTGAGCTGTTCTCATGTGCTTCTGAAACAACTGAACTTTTTCTGCCAACTCTTCTACCAATTCTGGTCCCATCAGCTTCCTTCCACCCACTTCATCCCAAAATGCTGGAGTTCGACACTGCTTCCCATATAATGCCTCAAATGGTGCCATCTGTATACTGGAATGAAAACTGTTATTATATGAAAAATCAACCAAAGAAAGATGTTGGTCCCAACTTCCCTGATAATCCATAGAACAAGCTCGTAGCATATCCTCCAATGTCTGGATTGTTCGTTCTGACTGCCCATCTGATTGAGGATGAAAAGCTGTACTAAAATTTAATTCAGTACCAAACGACTTCTGAAGGACTTTCCAAAAGTTAGAAGTGAACCTGGGATCACGATCCGATACAATGGAGAGAGGAACTCCATGTAACCTGACT
Organism: Viscum album; assembly: GCA_963277665.1. Taxonomy (NCBI): domain Eukaryota; kingdom Viridiplantae; phylum Streptophyta; class Magnoliopsida; order Santalales; family Viscaceae; genus Viscum; species Viscum album. Next base: position 506,347,937 of record OY728141.1, on the reverse strand, counting down.
ATTTCTTTAAGATACAAACGGGAAAGTTGATCAAGAGAGAAAGTATCTCGTATAGCAAGGAAATGAGCAGATTTGGTCAAGCGATCAACAATAACCTAGATTGCATTATTACCTCGAGATGTCTTCGGTAATCTAACAACAAATTCAATGGATATATTCTCCCATTTCCACTCTGGCACTGGTAAAGGCTGAAGCATCCCTTTCGGTAACTGCCGCTCTGCTTTAACCTGTTGACATGTCAAACACTTCACAGTAAAATCAGCAATGTCTCTTTTCATTCCATCCCACCAGTAATACTCCCGAAGATCTCTATATATCTTAGTACTGCCCGGATGAACTGAAAACGGAGAACTATGAGTTTTACATAACAACTCATTCTTCAACTGTGAATCACAAGGCACACATAACCTCTTCCCAAACCTCAAAACACAAACACAAACTTATCCAAGAACTCATTGAAAATTTTATTCATAAGGTCCATGAATACAGCAGGTGCATTGGTTAACCCAAAAGGCATAACTACAAATTCATTATGGCTATATCTAGTACAGAACGCAGTCTTCGGAACTTCTGCTTCTTTTACATTCAACTAATGGTACCCCAACCTCAAGTCAATCTTTGAAAAATACTGAGGTCCCTAGAGCTGATACCACTTCATTCGATGGCCCAACATCTACTGAAGTTGTTGCAAAGGATTTCACCACCCCTTTCTGCTTGTAGTCTGGCTGCATTCCCCCAGTTGAGTTCTTCGTTGGACACTCGTTTGCATAATGACCCATTTCATTACACTTAAAACATCTTACCGTTGGCTTTTCATTTCCTTCTTGATCATCTTCCTTATATTTACGAGCAATATGACCAGACTTACCACACCGAAAGCACATACCAGACTTGGATAAACATTCTTCAGGATGCATTTTACCACACTTCTCACAGGATGGATATTTGGTTTTCTTACCTCCTTGCTTCTTTGATGAATTCTTCCCCTTTGCCTTCCAACTAGACCTCTTATTCTGTTGTTTGTCATAGAACACCTGATCATCGGCAAACTCCATTTCCACCTTCTCCGCACATCGAACAAGTTTTTCATAACTTTTGAACTCACGAGAAGCTAAAGCCCTTCGATACTTTGGCTTTAACCCTGAGTAAAAACGGTTTATTTTACTATCAAGATCTCGTATGAAGTTTGGAGCATACCTTGCCAATCGAGTGAACTTTTCTTCATAAGCAACCATTGAATCATCCTCCTGCCTCAATTCTAGGAACTGTTTTTCCATCCTAAGACGAACCACCTTAGGAAAAAATTTCTCAAGAAACATACCTTTGAATTCGTCCCAGTGAAGATCCTCAATCTCATCACTATCACTTATATTTTTCACCATCGACCACCACTGATCAGCTTCACCTTCAAAACGGTAAACAGCAAGACTAACCTTTTGATCTTTTAAACACCCCATGACATCAAAAATCTTCTCCAGTGCTTTAATCCACCCTTCAGCTTGCACAGGGTTAGATGATCCTCTGAATTATGGGGGATGTTGCCTCATGAAATGTTCCACCACTGACATGTTCCTCTGCGGTTGATCCGGCTGATCTCATGCATGGATACCACCACCATTTATAGCCTGAGTCAACTGTGCCATCACTGCAACAAACTGTTCAGTTCCGATTCCGATCATCTCAGGTTGCCGATTTGGAAGGTTATCTTCCTCCTGATGTCATCCCAACATAGCTTCTTTGTTTCCTCTGCGGAAAACCATTCTGATCACAGAAATATCTTAGGCGAAGCAACATGGTAATCCGTAAATGCTATATCATTTCAATCATATTATAATTTAACACTTTTATAACTCCTAAAGTTGTCTAAACCGACCTTTGATACCAACTATAAGGCCCCAGCCTTAAACCATACTTAATATTGAATTAAAAGAATAATTCATGGTGAGGATCTTTTCAGGTTTAGAGTTTTAGAGAATTAGAACATAACTATTACATCTCAAAAGATTACAAAGTAGTCACTTATACTAATTTTCCAAAATAAAAAAAAACTCTTGAAAGAAACATGTCTAGTTCCATGTTTTATATAGCATGACATTCCCTTGATCCCATCCTTGACCTTATTCCACATTAAGTCCTGTGAAAAACATTTCAAAAAAACTTGGGGTGAGCATAAAAAGCTCAGTAAGGGATACACAAAGAATGAAAACTGTTAGTTTTTCAAAATCAAGTAAACCATGTATACTCTATCAAAGTAATACCTTCACCTTCATGAAGTAGTAAAAACTCTTCACTGAATAAAGTATCATTACTTACCTTTTTGTAACCAAAGTATTACCATAAAACCCATATAAAGAACACATAACATATATAAATGTAACTTGGGACATAAACATACTTAAGTGGAATAACCATACGGTCGACTTCCACACATATCACTTAATGGAATAGCCATACGGCCAATTTCCATACATACTTAAGGGAATAGCCATACGGCCAACTTCCATACCCAATGCATTGGAGGTTATAACGTAACCACCCGTTCTAGTATTCATGACACCACCCGTCATATGGTATATAACGTAACCACCCGTTAAAATGTCCAAGTACCAGTATAAAATCATTAAAACATAAAACCAATATAAAGGAATGATAACATTTCCACATTTCAATCACAATATATCTTAAATATATTGACATAATAGCATCCTTTTTCAAAACCATTTTCAATACCAAAATACATAAAAGAGTATATGGTATTTATTTTATTCTAAAAACATTACGGCTTGTTGAGAAAGCCAAAGACCAAATAATACTCGCGGCGGCGGAAAAAGTCGTTGTCACCACGTACGTTAAAAAAAACATTCCTTTTTGTCGTTTTGTAAAACGCTTCGTAGAAAAAGACTCCTTTTGTATAAAAGTAAAAGTCAAAGGGGTTTATACACCATATAAAAGAAAGTTGTGTATAAAACGAAATATGCCTCAATGAAAGGAGATTGAGACGAAGTCCCTTACAAAGATCATTTTTAAAATAAAATAGATCTATTATGTGTATTCACTATAAGTACACATAAATAAAGTACAAATACAAGATAGGACATAATAATGACATAATTTGAATGCAGGAGATTAACCCAAAGAATGGTAATTGGGATAAGAAGTTCCCTTACCTCGGGTCCGACTTGACTCGATCGTTCTTTAACGTCCTGAATAATAAACTTGAGTTAATTTATACTTGATTAAGAAACTTTTTAAAGTTCATTATTCCATTTATATCACTTATTTCCATGTTAAAAACATTATGTAACCATTTAAGTTAATAATGTTTGTTTTCTCAATATTTGGTTCTTAAGTCGAAAGTGGACTTCTTACAATTACATGTTGTTCGTGTGGTCAAAGGTTCTTTATATCCAGAATGAAATTCCCGATTTGGATATAATATGTATCATATATATCCAGCATATACATGTATTTATAATATTACATAATAATTTAGAGGTAAGAAATGAAATGCACCGTTCATGGAGACGGTAAGCCGTACGTACGCATGAACGCTACTTTCATTTCTTTGTCATAATAATGGAATTAAAACTAAATGAGAGGTATGTATATTTTATTTCTAGAATTATATTCATCATTTAGATATATCATTAATTATATATATCCATTATATACATGTACTTTTAATAGTACATTACATTTGGGGATAAGAAATGAAATGCACCGTTCATGGAGACGGTAAGCCGTACGTACGCATGAACGATACTTTCATTTCTATCTCATACTTTAATGGAAATAAATAATAATGATATAGAGGTATATTATAATTCCAGTATAACATCATATATAATAACTCTAAATCCATCCTTTACACGTCCCACATATGGCATTAACGAATCACATCACTTTGAGGGGGCGGTAGTCCGCACTTCCTTAAATGAAGATATCGTGTTTACCCATAATGGAATCCATAAAGGTATGTCCAAAATGAAAAATACAGAATCTTAAAGAAAAAATTAACATATTATATATCATATATAAAAATAGTGACATCATAATGGCCACCTTTGAAGGTGTTAAATGAGTATTGAACAATCATCGTTTCGGGAGGCAGAATTTCGCCATCCACAAAAATCGTATGTTCTTTAACCATTTGATGTAGTTGTGTGAGAGTGTAGCTCAAATAAATATTATAACAACATCCTAGTATATTGAAGATACTGGTGTTGTAACAAAAGAAGTAAATAAAAAGAGTTTAGAGGGTTGGAGAAGCAAAATAAAACAAATGAACAAGAGAGAAAGAATTACCTTTAAAAGTGTAACTCCTTTTGATTTGAGTCTAAAGGATTCTTTTGAAAGGATTATGCCCAAAGAGAGTCCTATAGGATGAGGAGAGGGATGTGGAGAGAGTAATTGGGCAGGGGTTGGCCGAGCCAAAGGCTTATGGAGTGTGTGAAATGAGGTAGAGGTGGGGGCCTTTTATAAGAGGAGAGGAGGGGCACTTTTGGAAAGTAATGAAATATTACTTTATTTGAAAATGTGTTTCGGTTTTAAAAGGTCCCACATTGATATAATTCGTGGATAAGGTGATAAGGGTTCGAAATCCACTCATCCAATTGGTTTTGGACATGTGTAGTTCATATATTTTACATTATCTTTCCATTTTATTTAAATCGTTAAATAATGAGGTCATCGCTGCATCATCATGATGCCATAAATAATTTAATTTATTTAGTGTCTAAAAATTAAAAAAAATACTATGATGTAAGAAATCTTTTTATCTTTCCAATGAATATTTATAATCAAAAATCTAACTTGTATAACCTCATTTAAAAATTGTTTTCGTTAAACATATCATGTTTGTGTCATTTTTACTTTTACATTAAATAAAAAGTTATTTATGTCATTTCCCAACCAAAGTGTCTCCATGGGGTCCCCAAGTTGACCCATGGCTTGTATTGGTCGGCCATGACACAACCAATAAGGTTGGGACATGTGTCTATGTCATTTCATATTATTAAAGCATTATTTATACCTTAAACTACACTAATTACCACTAATCGCGATTAAGAACTTAATAAGTTACTATTCACCAACAAATTATTATAATCTCATTGAACCACATTTTACTTATTAATGACAACCATGTATGTTGTATTTTTGAAATTCAAAACACAATGATGGAAAAATTTCATTTAAACGGAAAATCAGTCTTTATAAGTACCACTTAGTGGTTTCACTATTCATCAAAAATTGAAGTTTTTCAGAAAATTACCAAAAATTCACCCTAAGCTATATTTGATATTACGAATCCAAAAATGAAGTATATTTTACAAAATTCAAAACATATAAGACACATTAATTAATTTAATAATTAATTCCCGCTATCAGAGCAAATAGCGTGTTTTTATGAAACAATAAGTATCAAAAGATTGACACTAGTTTAAGTCCGATTTCAAAGTGAAATTAATTCCAACGACCACTATTGGATTTAATGGTAAAAATATTTTCTAATTTCACTTTAAAACCAATTCAAAAGATAATCTAATCATATAAATAAATTAGATAAAAAAGATGTTTTGAATTAAAATACAACATTTTACACTATTCATTAAAAAAATGAACTTTATCAGAAAGGTACCAAAAATTTACACAAAGTAAATTTTGATGTCCCGATTCTAAAGAAGAGTTATATTTGGTCCAATAGAATTTATAAGATCGATCAAAACTATATTTAATGAAGGTTCTCCGTCAAAAGGTGATAAGTGGACCTTTCGTGAAAATTAGGGTATAAATGCCTAAAATTGAACTCTTTCCGTATTTTAAGCCTTTATCTTTTATTGGGTAAATGAAAAAACATTTAAAAACATATATAATCATATTTTAGTTTTTTTCTATCTATTCCCGCCAGTACAATGGCTACTCGTTAACTAACATTTAAAATAATATTATTTTATTACTTGTGTGCAACGTATGTTTTCAAAGAAACTCACCGTTGTGTATCGAGTACGCTATCGAACATAGCAACCCCTTTTAATTAAAATTAATATTTAATTCGTAAATATTAATAAATATCAAAATTCTTTATTCTTTATTTACCTGAGATTTTACACTTCTGCCTATAGTGAGGCTTGAAGGAGTAAGAGAGGGATGTGGAGAGACAAAATGGTCAGGGGTTGGCCGAGCCAAAGGCTTTGGAAGTGTGGGTAAAGAGGTAGAGGTGGGGGCCTTTTATAAGAGGAGAGGAGGGGCACTCTTGGAAAGTAAAGAAATGTTAATTTATTTTAAAATGATTTTTGGATAAAAAAGGTCCCACATTAATATAATTAAAAGTTAAGGTGATAAGGGTTTGAAATCCACCCTTCCAATATTTTTTGGACATGTGTAGGTCATATATTTCACATTATCATTTCATTTTATTTAAATCTGTTATTAATGAGGTAATCGCTGCAAATCATGATGTCATAAATAATTTAATAAATTTAATGTCTAAAAATTATAAAAAAATATCATGATGTAAGAAATCTTATTAGATTTATAATGAATATTTATAGTCCAAAAGATATTTTATGTAGACAAAATTAAAAATATTTTACTTAGGTGATACATTCTTTGTCACATTTAACATTCTTTAAAAATAAAAAGATAAAAAGTCATTTTCTCACAAAATTGATTTCATGGGGCCCCCATGTTTTGCACAAGGCATCCCATGGTCGGACATGAGACAACCAGTAGCCTTAGGACACATGTTGTGGTCTTTTTGAATTATTATGATATCACTTTATTATCATTAACTACCTGATTACTCATTAATCAAGTTAATTAATGATAATTAACGTCGTTACTATTCATAATGTCCAAAAACAAAAGAGTCTTGATTAAAAAATTTGGACCTTCTGATTCCAAATATGTAATCCATTTTACCAAATTCCAAACACAGAAATTGAAATAATTTATTTAAAAATAATTCCCGTTGTCAAAACAAATAGTAGGGTTTTTTTTGAAACAATATCTATGAAAAGATTGGCATTAGTTTATGCCCAATTCCAAAGTGAAATTAATCCTAATTACCACCATTAGATTAAATGGTAAAAATATATTCTAATTTAACATTAAAACCATTTCAAAATATAATCTAATCGTAGAAATAAAGTAGATTAAAAAGCAGTTTTGATGTAAAATGCAGTATTTTTCACTATTCATAAAAAATGAACATTGTCAGAAAAATACCAAAAATTCACACAAAGTAAATTTTTATGTCCCAATCATAAATAATTTGTTTATTTTGACAAACATAGCCTATAAAATTGTCAAAAGATAGATTTAAAAATGGTTTTCCATCAAAAGGCTGTAAAATAATCTTTTAAAAAATATTACTGTATTCCATGCTTAAGATTGGATTTATTTTCATTTTAAGCCTCTAAAACACTATCTAATTCATTAATAGACATAGATAAAAATATCTATTATTCATTACTTACTTGGGATGTTACAATCTGTTTGGATTATCAGAAGCTGAACTAGTTGACGGTCAAGAACCGGTATCCCTTGCCTAGGATTGATGACCTTTTCGATCAACTTCGAGGAGCCCGGGTGTTCTCGAAGATCCATTTGAGGTCCGTTTATCATCAGTTTCACATTAGACCATCCGATATTCCTCTGACAGCCTTCAGGAGCAGGTATGGTCTCTACGATTATACGGTTATGGCATTCAGTCTCACGAATGCGCCAGCAGTTTTCATGGCAATGATGAACCAAGTGTTCCATCCTTACTTAGATTCCTTCATCATGGTCTTTGTGTACTATATAATGGTGTACTCTCACACTCGACATTACCATGATACCCATCTTGAGATCATTCTGAGTACACTGATATATAATCAGCTTTATGTTAAACTCTCGAAGTGCAACTTTTGGATGGATCAGATTAACTTCTTGGGTCCAGTCATCTTGGAGGCAGGAGTATCCATGGACCTAGAGAAGGTGAGAGAGATATTTTCATGGGATCAGTCGAAGAATGTTTTTCAGGTGCATAGTTTCTTTGGGTTGGATAGATACTACAGATGCTTCATTCAGGACTTTTCACGCCTAGCAGCACCTTTCACAGGTCTGACCAAGAAGGGGGCAAAGTTCTTATGGTCAAATTCTTGTGAGTTAGCCTTTCAGGAGCTGAAGGGAAGGTTGGCATCAGAACCGATACTAGTCTTTCCAGAGCTAGGAAAGAGATATATTGTTTATTGTGATGCTTCATGTATCAGGATCGGCGTTGTGCTTATGCAGGGAGATGGAATCGTTGCGTATGGGTCTCTCTAGTTGAGGCCACATGAGGGGAACTATCGGACACATGACCTAGAGTTTACTATTGTTATTAATGCCTTAATCTATTGTAGAAATGACCTTTTGGGAGAGCACTTTTTGGTATTCACCGAACACAAGTGTCTCAAGTACATCATCACTCAGCGTGATCTGAATCTGAGACAGCGCATGTGGGTTGAATATCTTCAGTCTTTTGATTTCGAGCTTTCCTATACGCCGGGAAAGGGCAAAGCAGCAGCAGATGTGTTGAGAAGGAGAACTCAGATTTAGGCAGTTCAAGAGGCTAGCAGTGAGTGGAAGTTTATGGATATTTTCTCTGAGATGCATCTGGAGGAGACCGATAGACAGGGACAAACCTTTCTTTCTTCGGTAGCTGTTACCTCTTCACTTATTGATCGGGTACGGATGATGAAGCTATCAGACTCAGAAGTGTTAGTCCTACGGGACTGAGTGTTAGTAGATGACCCTCTTTTTGAATGGAAAGTGGGCAAGGATGAGATCTTGCGTTTCTAGGGACGCATATGGGTACCAGCAGACATACGCGAGGAGCTAATGCGGGATTTTAAATCCTCAGTTTGGGAAGTTCATCCTGGCGTCAACAAGATGTATCAGGATCTACACTGCCATTCCTAGTGGTGAGGTATGAAGAAAGATGTTGCTGGTTTTGTCATGAGATGTTCTACTTGTCAGAAGGTGAAGGAAGAGCATCAGTGACCAACAGGGCTGTTACAGCAGTAACCCATTCCCGAGTGGAAGTGGAATGATGTCGCGATGGACTTCGTGACCGGGTTGCCGAGGTCTGCTCGCAGGAACGATGTTGTTTGGGTTGTCATCGACAGACTCACAAAGGTCGCACATTTCTTGCCGATAAAGGAGACCTTCAGTGTTGATGATCTTGGACGGTTGTACATCCGGGAGATTTTACATGTGCATGGGGTCCTACACTCCATTGTTTCAGACAAAGATGAGAACATTTCTTATCGGTTCTAGCAGGGACTTCCGAAGGCTTTGGGTACAATGGTACTTTTGAGTACATCATACCATCCCCAGATTGATGGCCAATCCGATTGTACGATCCATGTGCTTGAGGATATGCACCGACCTTGTATTATAGACTTTAGTAGTTCCTTGGAGAAGCATATACCCCTTTTGGAGTTCGCCTACAAAAAAAGATTTCAGGAGACCATTAAGAAGGAACTATACGAGGCTCTGTATGGTAGGCCATGCTGATCACCCTTATGCTAGCTGGAGGATGGAGAGGCAGCTTTGCTGGGTCCTCGTCTTGTTCAGGAGGCCTCTGAGCAGATAGAGTTTATTTGGAAGAGGATGGCTACAACACAATCTCGACAGAAGTGTTATGCTGATCAGTGGAGATGACCTTTGGACTTCAAGGTTCGGGATCAGGTTTTCCTGTGTGTCACACCGAGGATGGGACACCATAGGATTTTGAGACAGGCTATGGTTTCACCACGGTATGTCGGGCCATTTGAGGTTTTGGAGAGAGTTGGTCCGGTTTCCTATCAGTTGCAACTACCTCAGAGGTACCGGGCCATGCAAGACATCTTCCACGTCTCTCATCTCTGACGTTACATTCCATACCTGCCTCATGTCGTTCATCCCGAGGAGTTTGAGCTCGAAGAGGATGCATCATTTGAGAGGCATCCCATCCGGATTGTCGATCTCATTACGAAGGTTCTCAATGGGTGGCTTTTCCCTCTTGTATGGGTGCTATGACAGCATGGGAGAGTACAGGACGAGACCTGGGAGAGGGAGGCCGATGTACGATCACAGTGGCCAGAGATGTTCGGGGTTTGTTCTTCTACACCTAGCTAGGGAAATTCGGTAAGGGGGGAAGTTTGTAAGAACCCAGATCTTTATTTCAGGTACGCCTTTCCTTTTTCAGGAGTTTTTGAGAAAAATAATGTTTCTGGAAATTTTTCAAGTACACGTTGTGTACATTTTGAGTACACGGCGTGTACTCTTTTCCCGCTCGATGCCGTGTACTGGCCGTGTCCGGACCACACACACGATGTGTAGGGGTAACGTGGAGGTCGTTTTTGGAGGAGTAAGGAATGACCTAGTACACGCCGTGTACTATAAAAATTACATTCTGTGTACTTACTTTTTTTCATTAAATGGATCGGGGTCGCGCCTGACGCACAAAAACGTCTTCTTCTAGGTTCTGTTCATCCAAGAGCACCAAGGATCCATGAATCTTCGATGATGCCCTGCCTCTATGTCCATTCTACAATCCGAGCATAGCCAATTGCACTGTAATCGCAGTGGTGATTTCTTCCTTCTACTTGAGTCTTGTTTTCCAATTCCTCCTCCTTCTCAAGATATCATGGTTTGAACGTTTTGGGCATTTTCTCAGATCTATGACATTTGGGGGAGAATCAGTCTTCGTGGTTCAAGTATATCGATCTCCTAGGATCGAGGTAGGTGGTTTGTGCCTTTCTGTAGGAAGTATATGAATGTTTTGTGCAAATGCCACAAATTCCGTTGAACATGGGATTGTGGGTTTCCTATTTTGTCCCTGTTGTTTGTATGTTTTTCTTGATTTCTTGAGTAGAGATCATTGTTTTCAAATTTGGATAATTTATACTGTGTTCATGTGCTTCGCCTTGAATGTTTTTCTTATTAGGCATTTTGACAGTTTCCATTCTTGGTGGTAGGATAGTGGGGTTGTTATACTGATACGTCGTTGCGCCTTAGACTGATATCCAAGTAGTTCTAGAAGATTACATGGGTTGATACGCACGCACTGAGCATGTTTATTTAACACAGGACTGGGAAAACCTAGTGTAGTAGACTATATGGAGAATGAACATAAGGGCTTCTCCAGAGTGTCTTTTAATACGATATAAGACAAGAGGGGAAATTGACGATTAGTGCTTCCTCGGAGAGTCTGTAGTTCCTCGATGCGGGCCACATGGGTAATGAGACATTGAGTGCTTCCCCAGAGAGACTTTAGTATGATACGACACTATAGGGGGAATTGACGGTGAGTGCTTCCTCAGAAAGACTACTCTTAGCTGAACCCAAGGGGTGAGACTGAGTGTGCCTCCTAGAGGTGCTAGTACATGTAGGTTTAACTATAGGGGTTAGGCTGTGAGAGCTACCCAGATGGTTACCCGTTTTCTACTCAATATTGGTTGTTTACTTGTGTACTTTATATGCTTGAACTGTGGATTGTAGCTGTAACATCCCAGGTAAATAAAGAATAATAAATTTTAATATTTATTATTATTTTCGAATTAAATATTAATTTCACTTTAAAGGGGTTGCTATGTTCGATAGTGTACTCGATACACAACGATGAGTTTCTTTGAAAACTTACGTTACACACTAGTAATATAATAATGTTATTTTAAATAGTAGTTAATACGTAGCAGTTTTATTGGCGGGAATTGAGAGAAATAACTAAAATATGATTATATATGTTTTTAATTTTTTTTAACAATAAAAGATAATGGCTTAAAATACAGAAAAAATTCAATTTTAGGAATTTATACCCTAATATTCACTAAAGGTTCATTTATCGCCTTTTGATGGAGAACTGTCATTAAATATAGTTATGATCACAATTATACATTCTATTGGACCAAATATAACTCTTTTTTAGAATCGGGACATCAAAATTTACTTTATGTAAATTTTTGGTATTTTCCCGATAAAGTTCATTTTTAATGAATAGTGAAAAATGTTGTATTTTAATTCAAAACCTCTTTTTAATATAATGTATTTATATGATTATATTCTCTTTTGATTTGGTTTTAGAGTTGAATTATAATATATTTTTACCATTTAATCCAATAGTGGTCGTTGGAATTAATTTCACTTTGAAATTGGACTTAAACTAGTGTCAATCTTTTGATACTTATTGTTTCATAAAAATACGCTATTTCCTCTGACAACCGGAATTAATTATTAAATTAATTAATGAAACTTATATGTTATGATTTTTCAAAATAGACATAATTTTTGAATTCGGAATATCAAATATAGCTTAGGGTGAAGTTTTGGTATTTTTCTGAAAAACATCAATTTTTGATGAATAGTGAAACCACTAAGTGGTACTTATAAAAACTGATTTTTCGTTTAAATGAAATTTTACCACCTCTTTATTTTGAATTTAAAAAATTCGACAAACATGGTTGTCATTAAGATGTAAAATGTGGTTCAATGGGATTAAAATAATTTTTTGGTGAATAGTAACTTTTATGTTTTTAATCGCGATTAGAGGTAAATAGTGTAGTTTAATGTAAAAATAATGTTTTAATAATATGGAATAACCTAGACACATGTCCTACCCTTATTGGATATGTCATGGCCGACCAAGAAAATCCATGGGTCAACATGGTGACCCCATGGATCCACATTGGAAGGAAAATAACATTAATATATTTTTATTTAATGTTAAGTAAAAATGTCACAAACATGAGTTGTTTTACTAAAACAATTTTTAAATGGGGTTATACAAGGCAGATTTTTGACTATAAATATTAATTATAAATCTAAAATGATTTCCTAAATCATAGTATTTTTTTTATAATTTTTAGGCATTAAATAAATGAAATTACATATGACATCATGATGATGCAGCGGTTACCGCATTATTTAACGATTTAAATAAAATGAAATGATAATGTAAAATCTAAGACCTAAAACTGTCAAAAACCTATTAGATGGGTATATTTCGAACCCTTATCACCTTATCCTCGAATTATATCAATTTTTGACCTTTTAAATCCGAAAATCATTTTAAAATAAAGTAACATTTCTTTACATTCCAAGAGTGCCCCTCCTCTCCTCTTATAAAAGGCCCCCACCTCTACCTCCTTACACACACTTCCAAAACCATTGGCTTGGCCAACACCTACCCATTTTGTCTCTCCACATTCCTATATAACACTTTTAATCCTCACTTTTGGAAGAATTCTTCCCAAGGAAGCCTTTGATCTCAAATCTAAGAGAGTTACCCGATTTTAAGGTAATGTATTCACTTGTTTCCTTTTGTTATATTTTGCTTCTCCAAAACCCTAAACTCTTTTTATTAATTTTTTTGTAAAAAATCCAGTATCTTAAATATACTAGGATTTTTTTATAATAAGATTTCGAGCTACACCTACACACACCTATATCTAATGGTTAAAGAACATACTGTTTCCGTGGATGGCGAATTTCTGCCTCATTAAACGATGATTGTTCAATATTCTTCCAAAAACTTCAAAGGTGGCCATTAATATGTCACTATATTAATATATGATATATTGTATGTTTATGTCTTAATTAATACTCTGTATTTTTTATTAATGTCACACCTTCATGGCTTCCATTATGGGTATACGCGATATCTTCATTTTAGGATGTGCGGACTACCGCCCCCTCAAAGTGTTTTGATTCGTTAATGCCATATGTGGGACATATAAAGGATGAATTTAAAGTTATTATATATGATTTATGTTACATATAAATGATGAATATATGTCTGGAATTAAAATATGCATACCTCTCATTTAGTTTTAATTCCATTAATACGACAAAGAAATGAAAGTATCGGTCATGCGTACGTACAGCTTACCGTCTCCATAAATGGTGCATTTCATTTCTTACATATAAATGACTTTGTAATATTATAAATACATGTATATGCTGGATATATATGATATATATGATATCCAAATCATGAATATCATTCTGTATATAATGAACCTTTGACCACATGAACAACATGTAATTGTAAGAAGTTCACTTTTGACTCATGTACCAAATATCAACAAACGACCGTTATTAACTTAAATGATTACATAATGTTTATAACATGGTAATAAGTGATATAAAATTAAAAATTAACTTGAAAAAGGTTCTTAAGCAAATAGAAATTAACTCATGTTTATTATTCAGGACGTTAATGAATGATCGAGTCAAGTCGGACCCGAGGTAAGGGAACTTCATAACCCAATTTTCGTTCTTTGGGTTAATCTGCTACATTGAAATTATGTCATGATATTATTATGTCGTATCTTGTATTTTTAATTTCTTTATGTGTACTTATAATGAATATACATAATATATCTATTTTATTTAAAAATGATCTTTGTAAGGGACTTCGTCTCAATCTCCTTTCATTGAGGCATATTTTGTTTTATACAAAACTATATTTTATACGGTGTATGAACCCCTTTTAATTTTACTTTTATACAAAAGGAATCTTTTTATATGAAGCGTTTTACTAAACGACATAAAGGAATGTTTCTTTTAACGTATGCGGTGACAACGACCTTTTTTCCCGCCGCGAGTATTATTTGGTCTTTGGATTCTTCAACAAGCCGTAATGTTTTTAAAATGAAATAAATACCATATAACTTTTTATGTATTTTGGTATTGAAAATGGTTTTTATAATGGAATTGTTATGTCAATATATTTAGGTGATATATAGTGATCAAAGTGAGGAAATTTTTCCTTTCCATTATATTTGTTTTATGTCTTATGATTTTATAATGGTACTTGGACATTTGACGGGTGGTTACGTGATAAACCATATGATGGGTGGTGCCGCGAATACCAGGAAGGGTGGTTATGTTATAACCTCCAATGCATTGGGTATGGAAGTCTGTCATATGGATATTCCATTAAGTGATATGTGTGGAAGTTGACCGTATGGTTATTCCATTTAATTATGTTTATGTCCCAAGTTACCTTTATATTTTATGTGATCTTTATATAGGTTTTATGGTAATCTTTTGGTTACAAAAGGGTATGTAATGATCTTTTATTCAGTGAAGAGTTTTTTCTACTTCATAAATGTAAAAAGTATTACTTTGATTTAGTATACATGGTTTACTTGTTGTTTTGATAAACTAATAGTATTCATTCTTTGTGTATCCCTTACTGAGCTTTTTATGCTCACCCCATGTTTTTTTGAAATGTTTTTCACATGACTTAATGTGAAATAGGGTAATGGAAGGGATCAAGGGAAAGTCATGCTATATAAGACATGGAACTAGACATGTTTCTTTTTAAGAGTTTTTTATTCTATGGAAACTTAGTAGAAGTGTCTACTTTGTAATCTTTTGAGATGTAATAGTTATGTTCTAATTCTCTAAAACTCTAAACCTGAAAATATCTTCAATGTGAATTAATCATTTAATTCAATATTAAGTAAGATTTAAGGTCGGGGCCTTATAGTTGGAATCATAGGTCGGTTTAGAAAACGTTAGGAGTTAGAAAATTGTTAAATTATAAGTTAAATTATGGTATGACTGAAATGATATAGCATTTAAATATTACCATGTTGCTTCGCCTAAGATATTTTTGTGTTTAGAATGGTTTTCCGCAGAGGAAACTAAGCAGCTATGTTGGGGAGACATCAGGAGGAAGACAACCTTCCAAATCGGCAACCTGAGATGGTCGGGATCAGAACTGGACAGTTTTTTGCAGTGATGACACAGTTGAATCAGGCTATAAATGGTGGTGGTATCCATGCACGAGATCAGTCAGATCAACCGCATAGGAACATGTCAGTGGTGGAACATTTCATGAGGAAACATCCCCAGTCATTTAGAGGATCATCTAACCCTGTGCAAGCTGAAGGGTGGATTAAAGCACTGGAGAAGATTTTTGATGTCATGGGGGTGTTCAGAACATCAAAAGGTTAGTCTTTCAGTTTACTGTTTTGAAGGTAAAGCTGATCAGTGGTGGTCGATGGTGAAAAATATCAGGGATAGTGATGAGGTTGATGATCTTCACTTGGACGAATTCAAAGGTATGTTTCTTGATAAATATTTTCCTAAGGTGGTTCAACTTAGGATGGAAAAATAGTTCCTAGAATTGAGGCAGGAGGATGACTCAGTGGATTCGTATGAAGCAAAGTTCACTCGATTGGAAAGGTATTCTCGAAACATCATACGAGATCTTGATATTAAAATAAACCATTTTTACTCGGGGTTAAAGCCAAGGTATCGAAGGGATTTAGCTTCTCGTGAGTTCAAAAGTTATGAAAAACTTGTTCGATGTCCGGAGAAGGTGGAAATGGAGTTTGTCGATGATCATGTGATCTTTGACAAACAACAGAATAAGAGGTCGAGTTGGCAAGAAAAGGGGAAGAATTTATCAAAGATGCAAGGAGGTATGAAAACCGAATATCCATTCTATGAGAAGTGTGGTAAAATGAATCCTAGAGAATGTTTATCCAAGTCTAAAAAGTGCTTTCGATGTGGTAAGTCAGGGACATATTGCTCGTAACTGTAAGGAATATGATAAAGCAGGCAATGAAAAGCTAGTGGTAAGATGTTTTAAGTGTAATGAAATGGGTCATTATGCAAATGAGTGTCTAATGAAGAACTCAACTGAGGGAAAGCAACCAGAATACAAGAAGAAAGTGGTGGTGAAATCCTTTGCAACTACTTCAGCCGATGTTGGGCCATCGAATGAAGTAGTATCAGGTACACTATTTGTTTGTTCAGATTATGCCAATGTGTTGTTTGATTCAGGGTCTACACATTCATTCATTTCTGAGAAGTTTTCTAGTAAATTGGAAATTCCATCTCAAGATATGAATCCTGAACTTATGGTAAAAACACCCGGAGGGAACTTTTAGACAAAAATGAATTATAATAACCTTCCTATCCTTGTGTGCGGAATGAATCTAACAGCAAAACTTATAGTTTTTCCTCTAGTAGAGTTTGATGTTATTTTGGGCATGGATTGGCTTTCTGTTTATCATGCTAAGATTGACTGCAGATCTAAAATGGTTTCTTTTCAGAAAGACTTTCAGTTTGTGTACAAGAATGAACCCATGATTTTGATAACATATCAGGAAGTTGAGAAACTAATAAAAGATGGAAATGAATGTTACCTTGCACATATTGTTGAAAATAAAGGAACTATTCAGATTAATGATGTGCCAGTGGTAAATGAGTATCTTTATGTTTTTCCTGATGTGTTTCCTGGTATTATTCATGATCGGGAAGTTGAATTTATTTTTGACTTAGTTCCTGATTCTAAGCCAATTTCAAAACCCCTTTATCGAATGGCTCAAGTTGAACTTTTAGAGTTAAAGAATTAATTTCAGGAGTTATTAGATAAAGGTTTCATTCGACCTAGCACATCACCATATGGTGCTCCTGTCTTGTTTGTTAAAAATAAAGAATGCTCAATGAGACTTTACATTGATTATAGAGCCTTAAATAACATTACTGTTAAGAAAAACTATCATTTGCCTCATATCGATGATTTTTTTGATCAGCTCCAGAGAGCTCAGTATTTTTCGAAGATGGACTTGAGGTCGGGGTACCATCAGTTGAAATTAAAAGAAGCAGACGTTCCAAAGACTGTGTTCCGTACTAGATATTGCCATTATGAATTTGTATTTATGCCTTTTGGGTTAACCAATGCACCTTCTATATTCATGGACCTTATGAATAGAATTTTCCATGAGTACTTGGATAAGATTTTGGTTATTTTCATTGATGATATTTTGGTGTTCTAAAACTAAAGAGGAGCATGAAATTCATTTAAGGGTTATCTTGCAAACCTTAAAAGAAAAGAAATTGTATGGAAAATTCAGCAAGTGTGAGTTTTGGTTACAAAAAATTTCTTTCCTGGGTCACATTGTTTCAAAAAATGGAATAACTGTTGATCCTACTAAAACAAAAGTAGTTGAAGAATCGCCAAGACCCACAAATGTAACCGAGATCCATAGTTTCCTTGGTTTGGAAGGTTACTACCGAAGGTTTGTTGAAAATTTTTCACGGTTATCTAGTCCAATGACTAAGCTAACTTGGAAGGGTGTTAAGTTTATCTGGACAAAATAATGTGATGATTTTTTTCAGGAGTTGAAAAGAAGATTGGTGAATGCTCTAGTTTTGGCACTTCCTTCCTGGAATGGTGAGTTTGTTATCTACAATGATGATTCATTGAAGGGACTTGGTTGTGTCCTTATGCAGAATGATCAGGTAATTGCATATGCTTCACGTTAGTTGAAAACTCATGAGGTAAATTACCCTACACATGACTTGGAATTAGCTGCTGTTGTTTTTGCTCTAAAAATTTGGAGGGATCATTTGTTTGGAGTAAAGTGTGAAATATATACCGATCAGAAAAGTTTAAAGTATATATTCACATAGAAATAATTGAACATGATACAGAGGATATGGATAGAATTAATCAAGGATTATGATTTTACAATTCATTACCATTTGGGAAAAGCAAATAAAGTGGCTGATGCTTTGAGTCGAAAAAGTAATGCTTCATTAACAATGTTGCGTTTGGAACGTGATCCTTTGGTTAAGGATTTGATGAACTTTGGCATAGATGTTTTTGGTACAGGATGTTCTTATGTTTTGTTTCAAGTATCAGTGAAATATTCTCTATCAGACAGAATCATGCAAGCACAGAAGCAAGACAATGAGTTGCAGAAAAAGGTGGAGTTAGTTCAGAAGGGTAAGTTGCCAGAATTCATCATTGATAATGATTGTGTTCTGAGATTTGGGAAGAGATTGTTTGTGCCTTGTGATTCAAAGTTGAAGAGAGATTTGTTATGTGAAGCTCATAGTTTTCCGTTTTTAGTTCATCCAGGCAGCACTAAGATGTATAGAGGTCTTCAAGAGTATTACTGGTGGGATGGAATGAAAAGGGATATTACTGATTTTACTGTGAAGTGTTTGACATGTCAACAGGTTAAAGTAGAGTAGTAGTTACCAAAAGGGATGCTTCAGCCTTTACCAGTGCTAGAGTGGAAATGGGAGAATATATCCATGGAATTTATTGTGGGAATACTGGAGACTTCTCGAGGTAATAATGCAATCTGGGTTATTGTTGATCGCTTGACTAAATATTCTCATTTCCTTGCTATACGAGATATTTTTTCCCTAGATCAACTTCCCCGATTGTATCTTAAATTGATAGTCAGGTTACATGGATTTCCTCTATCCATTGTATCTGACCGTGATCCCAGGTTTACTACTAACTTTTTGAAAGGCCTTCAGAAGTCATTGGGTACTGAATTAAATTTTAGTACAGCTTTTCATCCGCAATCAGATGGGCAGTCAGAACGAACAATTCAGACCTTGGAGGATATGCTACAATCTTGTTCTATGGATTATCAGCGAAGTTGGGACCAACATATTTCTTTGGTTTAGTTTTCTTATAATAAATTTTTTCATTCCAGTATACATTTGGCACCATTTGAGGTATTATATGGGAAGCGGTGTCGAACTCCAGCTTTTTGGGATGAAGTGGGTGAAAGGAAGATGAGGGGACCAGAATTGGTAGAAGAGATGGAAGAGAACATTTAGTTTATTCATAAACACATGAGAACAGCTCAGAGCAGGTAGCAAAGATATGCGGATAACCGGAGGAAGGATCTATCTTTCGAGGTAGGTGATCATGTTTTTCTCAAGGTTTCTCCATGGAAAAGTGTGATTCAATTTGGTAAGAAAGGAAAGCTGAGTCCAAGGTTCACTGGACCATATGAAATTCTAGAGAGAGTTGGATTAGTTTTATACAGAGTGGCATTACCTCCGAGTTTATCTCAGGTACACAATGTTTTTCATGTTTCGATGTTGAAAAAGTATATGCCAGATCCATCTCATGTTTTGATCCTAAAGGTAGTTCAGTTGGAAGAGAATATCTCTTATGAAGAACAACCAGTCTGGATTCTTGACCGAAGAGAGCAGGTGTTGCGAAATAAGGTAATTCACCAGGTAATGGTTTTTTAGAAAAACCATATGGTTGAAGAGGCAATGTGGGAATCTGAAAATGCTATGAGAGATAAATACCCCCACTTATTTTGACAAGTTAATAAAATTGCTAGGACGCAATTCCCAAAAGGGTGGAAGGATGTAACATCCCAGGTAAATAAAGAATAATAAATTTTCATATTTATTAATATTTTTGAATTAAATATTAATTTTACTTTAAATTGGTTGCTATGTTCGATAGCGTACTCGATACACAACGATGAGTTTCCTTGAAAACCTGCATTTCACACTAGTTATATAATAATATTATTTTAAATGGTAGTTAACACGTAGTCATTGTATTGGTGTAAATGGATAGAAATAACTAAAATATGATTATATATGATTTTTAAATTTTTTTACAATAAAAGATAAAGGCTTAAAATACAGAAATAATTCAATTTTAGGCATTTATACACTAATTTTCACTAAAGGATCACTTATCGACTTTCGATGGTGAACTGTCATTAAATATAAATTTGATCACTCTTATACATTCTATTGTACCAAATATAACTCTTTTTTCGAATCGGGACATCAAAATTTACTTTGTGTAAATTTTTGGTATTTTTCCGATATAGTTCATTTTTAATTAATAGTGAAAAATGTTGTATTTTAATTCAAAACCTATTTTTAATATAATTTATTTATATGATTATATTATCTTTTGATTTGGTTTTAGAGTTGAATTAGAATATATTTTTACCATTTAATCCAATAGTGGTCGTTGGAATTAATTTCACTTTGAAATTGGACTTAAACTAGTGTCAATCTTTTGATACTTATTGTTTCAAAAAAACACGCTATTTGCTCTGACAGCGGTAATTAATTATTAAATTAATTGATGCAACTTATATGTTTTGAATTTTGTAAAATATAAATCATTTTTTAATTATGAATATAAAATATATATTAGGGTGAAGTTTTGGTATTTTTCTGAAAAACATCAATTTTTGATGAATAGTGAAACCACCAAGTGGTACTTATAAATACTGATTTTTCATTTAAATGAAATTTTACCACCTCTGTGTTTTGAATTTCAAAAATCTGACATACGTGGTTGTCATTAAGAAGTAAAATTTGGTTCAATGGGATTAAAATAATGTTTTGGTGAATAGTAACTTTTAAGTTTTTAATCGTGATTAGAGGTAATTTGTGTAGTTTAAGGTAAAAATAATGTTTTAATAATATGGAATGACCTAGACACATGTCCTACCCTTATTGGATATGTCATGGCCGACCAAGAAAATCCATGGGTCAACTTGGGGACCCCATAGAGCCACTTTGGAATGAAAATAACATTAATATCTTTTTATTTAATGTTAAAGTAAAAATGTCACAAACATGAGTTGTTTTACTAAAACAATCATTAAATGGGGTTATACAAGTCAGAGTTTTTGACTATA
Organism: Viscum album; assembly: GCA_963277665.1. Classification (NCBI taxonomy): domain Eukaryota; kingdom Viridiplantae; phylum Streptophyta; class Magnoliopsida; order Santalales; family Viscaceae; genus Viscum; species Viscum album. Next base: position 506,326,473 of record OY728141.1, on the reverse strand, counting down.
AATATTCATTAGAAAGGTAAAACGATTTCCTACATCATAGTATTTGTTTTATAATTTTTAGACATTAAATAAATTAAATTATTTATGACATCATTATGGTGCATCGATTACCTCATTATTTAATGATTTAAATAAAATGATAATATAATGTAAAATCTAAGCCCTACACTTTCCAAAAACCTAGTGGATGGGTATATTTCTAACCCCTATCACCTTATCCTATAAATATATCAATGTGGGACCTTTTAAATCTGAAACTCATTTTAAAATAAAGTAACATTTCTTTACTTTCCAAGAGTGCCCCTCCTATCCTCTTATAAAAGGCCCCCACCTCTACCTCCTTATCCACACTTCGAAAGCCGTTGTCTCAGACAACCCCTGCCCATTTTTTCTATCCACATACATCTATAACTCTTATAAGCCTCACATTGGGCAGAAGTCTTCCCAAGGATGCCTTTGATCTCAAATCTAAGAGAGTTACCCGATTTTAAGGTAATGTCTTCACTTGTGTCCTTTTGTTTTATTTTGCTTCTCCAACCACCTAAAATGTTTTTATTCATTTATTTTGTAACAAATCCAGTATATTCAATATACTAGGATGTTGTTATAAAAATACTTCTATCTGCACTTACAGACACCTACATCTAATGGTTAAAGAACATACTGTTTCTGTGGATGGCGAATTTCTGCCTCAAGAAACGATATTTGTTCAATATTATTCCAACACCTTAAAAGGTGGCCATTAAGATGTCACTATATTTATATATTATATATAATATGATTATGTCTTCCTTAATCTTCTGTATATTTCATTTATAGAACACCTTCATGGCTTCCATTATGGGTATACGTGATATCTTCATTTTAGGAAGTGCGGACTACCGCCCCATCAATGTGATTTGATTCATTAATGCCATATGTGGGATGCATAAAGGATGAATTTAAAGTTATTATATATGATTTATGTTACATATAAACGATGAATATAATTATGGAATTAAAATATACATACCTCTCATTTAGTTTTAATTCCATTAATATGACAAAGAAATGAAAGTAGCATTTATGCGTACGTACGACTTACCGTCTCCACGAACGATGCATTTGATTTATTACCTATAAATGGTTATGTAATATTATAAATAAATGTATATGATGGATATATATGATATCCAAATCATTGATATAATTCTGGATATAACGAACCTTTGACCACATGAACAACATGTAATTGTAAGAAGTTCACTTTTGACTCAAGTACCAAATATCGACAAACGACCGTTATTAACTTAAATGATTACATAATGTTTATAACATTTTAATAAGTGATATAAAATTAATACTGAACTTGAAAAGGGTTATTAAGAAAGTATAAATTAACTAAAGTTTATTATTCAGAATGTTAAAGAATGATCGAGTCAAGTCAGACCCCAGGTAAGGGAACTTCTTAAGCCAATTTTCATTCTTTGGGTTAATCTCCTACTTTCAAATTATATCATGCTATTATTATGTCCTATCTTGTATTTTTACTATAATTATGTGAACTTATAGTTAATACACATAATATATCTGTTTTATTTAAAAATTATCATTGTAAGGGACTCCGTCTCAATCTACTTTCATTGAGGCATATTTCATTTTATACACAACTATCTTTTATATGGTGTATAAACCCATTTTACTTTTACTTTTATACAAAAAGAATCTTTTTCTACGAAGCGTTTTACTAAATGACAAAAAGGAATGTTTCTTTTAACGTATGCAGTGACAACGACCTTTTTCGCCGCCACGAGTATTATTTGGTCTTTGGCTTCCTCAACAAGCCGTAATGTTTTTAAAATGAAATAAATACCATATACTCTTTTATGTATTTTGTTATTGAAAATGGATTTTATAATGTATTTCTTCTGTCAATATATTTAGGTGATATATTGTGATCAATGTGTGGAAATGTTTCCTTTCCATTATATTTGTTTTATGTCTTATGATTTTATAATTGTACTTGGACATTTGACGGGTGGTTACATGATAAACCATGTGATGGGTGGTGTCGTGAATACCAGGACGTGTGGTTACGTTATAACCTCCAATGCATTGGGTATGGAAGTCGGTCGTATGGTTATTCCATTAATTGAAATGTGAGGAAGTCAACCGTATGGTTATGGAATTTAAGTATGTTTATGTCCCAAGTTACCTTTATATGTTAGGTGATCTTTATATGGGTTATATGGTAATATTTGGTTACAAAAGGGTAAGTAATTCTCTTTTATTCAGTGAAGAGTTTTTACTACATTATAAAGGTGAAAAGCATTACTTTGATTAAATATACATGGTTTACTTGTTGTTTTGATAAACTAATAGTTTTCATTCTTTGTGTATCCCTTACTGAGCTTTTTATGCTCACCCCAATTTTTTTTGAAATGTTTTTCACAGGATTTATTGTGGAATAGGGTCACAGATGGGATCAAGGGAAAGTAAAGCTATATAAAACATGGAACTAGACATGTTTCTTTTTAAGAGTTTTTTATTCTATGGAAACATAGTAGAAGTGCCTACTTTGTAATTTTTTGAGATGTAATAGTTATGTACTAATTCTATAAAACTCTAAACCTGAAAAGATCCTTAATGTGAATTAATCATTTAATTCAATATTAAGTATGATTTAAGGCCGGGGCCTTATTGTAGTTGTTGTGTGTTTTTCTGTTTACCGCTTCCTGCACTTTTACTTGACTTGTATTCGTTGAGTGTTAGGCATAGATCTTTGGGTGATTTCCTACTAGGATTGTATCTCACACGCAGTTGGGGCCATGCTTTTGGGCCCAAGAAGACATTGTTGTTACAGGTATAGATAATGGCAAGCACCTTTGACTTCTGATACATGATTTAATGCTTGGATCTGGAGATCAAGGGACCAAGCCTAGGCTTGTGATGCTGCAGGAGTTGCTGTTATTTTATTACTATGTTTTTACTTGTCTTTCAGCATGTTTTAGTGTTTCTTTCATTCCTTAGATACTTGTACCTACAGCAACGCTATCATCATTACCATATATTCATTACTTCTGCCTTTTGGTTTCAGTTGTTGCTTATTGTTTACTGCTTCTGCTATTTACGGTTAATTTATTTTCTTTGTACACCTTACCAAATGAGGGCATAGTTTTCCCAATAACTGACTAAGGCCCTCGCTGTTATTCGGCAGCATCTGGCGTTTGGGGAAATGCGCTTGAAGTCATGTGGCGAACCAGGCACGGGGCACCTCTGGGTGGCTTCCAGAACTAGGATGTTACGTTTGATACACAAAAAATAAATTATAGAAAACATGAATATTTTTTTGTGTCTATAATATTCAAATGTTCCCCTAAACACATACTTCACCATGGAATATGAAAGGTCAATGCACACACTAATGAACTATTACATAGTATTGTGTGTCAAAAAAGACTAAAGAGAGTTAAAATTATATATTCAATTGTTTAGGACATATTACTTTTGATGATTCAATTTTGAGAAAATATTCATTGATTTAAGATCACAAAATAATATGATGATTTTGGAAGGAACAATAATAAGAGATATCAGTAAATTTGGTTTTTTATAGAATAAGAATTGAGAAAGAAGAAGATAATATTTTTTGACTTAATTGAAATCAATAGAATTTAAATTGGTTCATAGAATGTTTAGTGATCATCAATACACAACAAATTCATGTTATTGTTACTGATAGAAGAAAATTATTATGCAACTATCTAGTTTATAGTTGGGAAGAAGTAAGAGGAGTTACTTGTATTCTACTTTTTAAGTAAAAAAGTGAAGAATAACGTCATGGAAGACCAAAGCATGAGCTGTGACATTTGACATGACTCAATAGCTGGTGTACATTCATGGTATTACAAAACCATCAAGAAAGAGAAGACTTGCATGGGATACATTAAAAATAACTATAAAATTGTAGTAAAACATGCATTATTAGATTATTTTAAAGTGACACATGAGTGTAAGGGTATATGTTCTTCATTGTAACAACCCAAAAGGAATTTTTTTCTAGTGGTTGTGTGGATAGGATTATTTCCAAACTAAGACAAGGACTGGATACTCTTATTGAGTAGTAATACTTGTAAAAATATTGTGTGTTATCTTTAATAATGTCATATACTATCATGTGATAGTAAAAATAACAATATGATAATCTAGATACTAATTGGTCTAAGATGTAAAAGGAGAACACGTTTTAATTAAATTAAAAAGACACTGACACTGATTCAACCCCTCTCAACGTCAATCATATCCAAAACTAGTCCCCTAATGAATCCTTAACAATATTATATATTTTCATGAAGCCTTGATAATATTATATTTTTTTATGAAGCCATGAATGTATTAGATTCTTGTCATGATTCCATGATTGTAATAGATTCATGAAATGGATCATCAATAGTATGTTTTAGATATCCATCATTAGAAATTCCATTATTACTAAATAATGTATTGTTATTCTATGAAATTAATCTATTAGTTCGAAAATTAATTTTTATGTTTCATTCTAAAATTATCGATTAAATGGAATTTGTTGCAATTATATTACTTTATATATTAATTATGCATTATCATGTTTTTTAAATGGAATGTGTTCATAGTTTTTTACCATTCCATGTGGATTGATTCTTATTGGTTTATTATTTATTTCACTTTACATTCCCTTAGAGATCATTTTATATCAACATTATTCTGTTTCTTTTCCTTGAGTTATGAAGAAGAATCATTTGAATGAGTTCCAATAGTGATTAAATTTTATATATTCTATTTATTATTTTATTTCCCCAATGTATTTTGGACATCATGTATGTAATATTTATTCCCAATATTCTTAAATATTTATTCATTTGGTATTTGATTCTATTTAATCATTCTAATGCAGTAAATTAATACACCATCTCGGGGCTTCTAGGTTCGAGGTGTTTCATCAAAAATTCAGAGCAGTAAAATAGAATAATTGTTCACGAACAATATTTTTTTTGTTTTTTTGTAAATGAGAACTAAATCATATGTATATTTAAATTCAATTTTTTTAGATTCCATATTTAAACAATAATTGATATTTTATTGAGACAAAGGATCCTTGACCTTCAATTTTATAATATGTAACTCTACACCCCGTAATGTTGAAACACTCTTCCATAAATAATGGATGATATAAACTCGATAAAACCATCCATAATATATAATAATAATTTTAAAAAACTATTTAAAATTGGATAAATATCTTCCTAATAATCAGTAATAATGTAACATCATTGAAATTTATTTTAATTTGAACTATGTATGAATTAACTTAATTTCCCACCATTGTAAAAAAATAGTAATGTGAGAATAAATTGTATCCTAAAAATTTCATATATAAATGTTGTCAATCCATGTAAGATATTAAATTTTACTAAATGTAATCATGTAATAATAACCTCTAATATTAATAACACGTGTAGGAATAACCATAAGATATATAACATTTTATACATTTAACGATCCATTTCATTAGAGTTTTTTCTAAATAATAAGTATTTTATATAAATAATTCAAAATTAACATAATATTTTATTATTAACAAAATTTCATTCCAAACATTATTAATTATAATCTAAATAAAAATAAATATTGAACAACTCTTAATAATGTAATAAATAACCTATCACTCACTGAATGTAAAGTCATTAGGGAAAAAATTGTTTTTTAGCATCAAAGCATTAGGTGTATTACATCACAAAAACTATCCAACATTAAATTATTGTTAAAATATCATGAAAATTTTAAAATAGTTCAATTCATTAAAAATATGGTGCAAATGTTATTAGAAAAAAACTAATTCTCCTCCTTGGAGAAACTATATAAGGCCAGCAAGATCGTTGTGATAATAAGACCACCAGTGACAAAACATACTATATGAACAACAAAATGTAATGATCTAGAATAGAATATGGACTCAAATTGAGTGATGAAAACAATAATAATTGTTTTCTAGAGAACATGTACCATAAAATCTAGAACAATATTAAACATAAAACATGAAAGATATATTTATCTGAATTAGTAATTTACTCTTATACACCTGGTCCACAATGATAATTAACAACTCTAATAAAAAATATATCCCATTTTCATATATTTTAAATTATTAATCCCACCTCTAAAAAACAATAGTTTATACTATTTGCTGGAACCAAAATCAAATCAAACAAAATAACTATAAAAAATGACCTACTATAGAGCCTTCATAACCCCTTAAATAAATCCCCTAATGTGAATTAATTTAGTATGGTTTATCACATGACAACATCTATTTCATGAATGTTTAATCACAAATTATCTACATGTAACCTGGTGTCATATCCAACTTATATGGCACAACAAATAGATTTTTTATTAGTGGTTTTCTAGCGGAGGAATAATAAACTAATGCTAAAAAATTATTTGATTTTTGCAATAGTTCATTTAATCCTGATGCTAAATAAAACATGATTAATAAAAAAATACATTTATAGGCCACATAAAATCGTTATCCTTGGACTCCCATATTTCTCTCCCAAGCTTCCCCTAACCCTGAGCTCTAGAACCAATATGGTTCTCCATTCACTGGTGCCTGGGTATCTACTAAGCCCACCGATCCCGAGCCCCTATGCCCTTTCTGGTACTAATATCAAAATCTTCTAATGCATCACCCCCACCTTTTCCCTTTCCCTAGACATCACCCTCTCCTAATCTCGATTCGTCTCTTAATTTTTCACCTTTTCTCGAGCCCATGCTGAAGTTGCAGCGAACCATGAGCCCCACGATTTGTCTCCATATACTTCTCTTTCAAATCATATGAACCATCCACCAATCTCCCTCCTCTACCTTGACTCCCTTATTGGTAATCCCTCCCATATAAGTATTTTTTTCTTCTCCCTCAATCCCTTTTTCCTCGTTCTCAATTTTACTTACTCTTAATTACTCATGGGGTGCACTAATGGTTTAGATTTTGGATTTTTTTTATATAGGAGGTTCATTATTTCCTCTATTGTTTAGTCCCCAACTTGTATTCATCACCCGAATCTCAATGTATAAGAGTAATATTCATGTTTATTTTTGGTATAATTATTGAGCTATCATAATTACAACAAATAATAGATATAATTTGTTTCCCATAAGGAAGTAATCATAGTTGTCTCTTTATAGATTTTATGGAATGTATATTTATTTTTGAGTTATAAGTATTTCATTTATTTGTATTCTAAACAAATGGCATGGTTTAAAGACTATATATTATATAATGTTATTATATATATTGGGTTTCTAAAACTAATAGGGGTATTTTTTAAATGAGTAGAGTGTTCTACTTTGGTGTGTTTTATAAGAAGTTGGTAAATAAATATGTGGTGTGTGTTCCCTTAGATGATTTCATAATTCTTAATTTATTCTAATACTTCATATAATATATTTTTATAGAAATTTTTTTGAATACATCATATAACTGTGATGTTTTAAATTGAATACAACCAGATTTATTTATTATTTTTTTGACTTTCATAATTACATTTAATGCTTATAAGTGATTTTATCTATGCTAATCATTGGGTATTAATAGGTTGCCATCATATATTCTTTTAATAAAATTTATTCTATTAATTATGTTTTGGGAGACTACTACTTTTATCCACAAATTCATTATTTAAATATTTCATTGCATAAGAAAAAATATTCTGAAGATTTTGTTTAGTAGTATATTAATTCAGTAGTTTTAACTATAAGTGTTTTTTATTAATGATTGTAGTTGATATAATTTATAGTATCTATAGAAAATAATAATTAATATTATCCAAATATCAATGTAAATCATTTATATATATCAAGGAATGGAAAATTAAATTTATGGATAGGTGTTGGAATTTTGTAATCATTATTTTTTTATTTGATTAATATTACTTTGGAATAGAAATTCTCAAAAAAATATTTTCACCATATTTGAAGTGTTATTTTCCTATGAATTATTTATAAATATAGATTTTTTTATATTATTCAAGTAAATTTTTTTTGAATGGGGGTTTTGATAACGGCATAAATTATTATTTGTCTAGAGTAGCTGATTTTAGTTATCCTATGTTGGTCAAATTACAGATTATTTTGTAAATTCGTATATTAGTATATGATGTAGATACTCTTGAATGTATCTTTCAGTATTAGTTCACATCCTATTAAATATCTTTACATATATTTATATTTATATTATAATTTTATATAAATAATATAAATGTTAATATGCCATTTTAAAATTTATATAAAAATTATATTGAATATATATCATATATATCTCATCATTCAACATTGTAATTCATGTAATGGATTACCTCCTAAAGGGATGATAATTATTCATTAATTATTACATGACAAGTGGTTGATAAAATTCCCACTATATTTTCTAATGGTAATTGACCATTTAAAGGATATTTTCAACAATTATTGTCATTAAAATTTTTGTCAGTTATATAAGTGGCATGTTTTTGGAATTTACATTAGTTGGAATTAAATATTGGATTTGAGGCCATAAGACTCATGGTTTCATGAAATGTTTAGAAAGGGTGAATGTTTTGTCCTATAAAATTGGTTCTTGAAAGATGTTGAATTATGTTTTTTAGTTTTTTTTTATAATTTATATGCACATTGTGATATATTTTTCTAAAATCTAGATCACATTATTGAGGAACACACCTCAATAATCTGATGTTTTTGTGGAGTTTTTAGTTTTTTTAATTTCTAATTGATTGGGAGAATAAGATGATAATGCCATAAACGTAAATTTAGATTATGGTTGATGGGAGATGAAGTGTATGAACACTTGATAGTGAAGCACATCCCTGGTAAATATTTTTGTTTGATTTGGAATGAATAATCAAACATTGAAAAATGTTTGAGAAAAAAATTAAATCAACAAAATGAGATATCAAATTCATCGAAAGGGGAATATGAAATAAAAAACACTATAAACGATACATTTGGAATTACAGGACATAAAAATCTACATAAAAAATATCAGAACAACTAGTTGATGGTGGTACAAATAACAACATGACATGTGATGTTTTGGGACTATAGGACAACCAGATAAACATTTTAACATATCATTGAATCATCCTCTTGATTCTATGGAGAATAATGTAAGAGAGTACTTCACTGAGTAGAAAAATACATTTCATGGATTATATGATGATGTTTATCAAGAGTTTTATGGTGGATGTTTGAAATATTATAAATGATAATTTTTACTAATGTTGTACAACATTAAATGACTATTTCGAATTAAAAAAATGGTGATGACCATGATATTGGAATTTTTGTGTTATTTATTTCTAGATGCTAAGATCCCTGATTCCTTTTGTGATATGAAAAAAGTTGTTAACATATTTGGTCTGCAATTAAAAAATTACATTCTTATCCCAATGATTTAATTATTTTATGGGAGAGGAATCAAGAAGAATATATTGAAAAAAAAATTCTTCTTCTAAGTGGAAGTCAATTGGTGATGTTGGAATTATAAATCAATATACTACTAGGAAGAAGAATAAATGGAACAGACCTGCAACGTTTTTGTGTTTCCATCTTTTAAATCCACGATTTGAAAGATTATTCTTCTCAATGAAAACCACCGATTACCTTAAGTTACATAAAATAAACAATAACAATGATGTCTAAATGTGAAATCCAATAGATTCATAATAATGTATTACGTTAGATAAATTCCATGTATATTTAAAATCTTATACTAGTAAAATGATATTGGTATTTTTTTCCAATGGCTTCACCCCGTTTGGGACATTGAGCGCATGTTATAACATTTTTATGGATGTTTTGATCCATTACAATATAACTATGTTGATATTTAGGAAACATACATAAACTATCATTTCGATTATTATTCCTAGAAACCAAATTCCTTGAAATAATTATTAAGTATACTTGAAACCTCTAATTAATGAATTATAGGAGTTATAGTGAAACTGTGTTGATACATATGATGAATATTCAAGAACAATGTTCAAAATTAAAGTTGTTCTAATGTGGACCTTTAGTGACTTCCATGGAATTTTGAATATTTTTTGTTTTAACATTTACACGAATGTGCTATGTCATATTTGTAACCATGATTTTGACATGGAATGAATACCTCATAGTTAAAAATTGTAATTCCTTTGTCATTGAATAATTATCAATGCATCTCATAGGTTTCTATTGAACATGTCAAAATTCAATGGTTGAATTGATTGTAGAATACCTATGAAGAAGTTGATAGGTTCTATATATTGTCACAACATGGGAATGTTGAAAAAGAATTTTAAAAGTTAAATAATTTGAATGATAGCAGGAAATGAGTTCAAAGTGAATCGTCTAGTGAAATTAGAATGAAAAATGGAAGCTAAAATATTATATTATTCTATCTTAATTTTTAATAATATAATTTTTGTCACATTAATTTTATGTGATGCATATTGAGAATAATTTTTTTTACAATTTTATCTTCCAATTATTTATTAATCATTGGAAATTGAAGGAACAACTAAATGATGGCATCAACTTATAAACAATGAACAGAGATTGTGATTTATTTCCATATATGAATGGAATGTATTCTCTAATTTTTTTTGAAATGAAAACTAGTAATAGACATACATTCCATTGAATTTTATAAAATTTGAAAGTATCTTATGGGTAATCAATTAACATCAAAGGGATATTGGCTTAAATCATTGTTGGTTATACATATTGAAAAGTCATGATGCACATATTTTGTTATAGGAGTTACTAAAATTGTAATTTTATACATTATTACCTAAAATTTTTACTTCTATTGTAATCCATTTTTTTACATTCTTCATTCAACTATGTGAGAAATATCTACGACTCTTTTAGCTATAAAAAAATTACAAGATATTTTATTTAATTATTTAGGAAAGGGAGATGATCATTCCTCTGTCTTTTTTTACTATCATGATTTATTTAACTCTGAATTTTTTCGAGGATGATAAATTAGGAGGCCATGTACATTATAAATGGATGTATCAAATTGAGAGGAAAAATATTTATATGTTTTTTAATATTATGTTATAAATTATTAGAACATAATTAAATACATAAATTTTTTTATTAATTTATTTCATAGATATCTTATGAATTTTAAATAATATGTGAAAAATAATGATCAACCTAAAGGTTCTATTTTTTGAAGGCTATTTTGATTATGTGTGTCCTGAATTTTTTTTAAATAAATTGATGATATTGATACATTATTCAATTGAGGTAAACATTTTGAAGAAACATTGAATCAATCTCATCTACATGGGAAATCAAAAATATTTCTTATAATTGGACCATCAGTTGGGAGGAGATCAAATGTTACACTGTCCGAAATGGAATTATTATAAGAACATAGATATGTAATATTAAATGGTGAAAATTTATATCCATTAATTGAAGATCTCATGATATAAGCAATGATACTAATGAAATGAAGAACTTGAAATGAGAAATTTACAACAAAAATTTGATAATAATGATCATGTAGAATTATTTTTACGATGTGTATGTTCAAAAATATTGAAATCAATACGGATATTAGGTTGTCCCATATATTTTTGTAATTTTAAAAATGTTTATTACTTTTTTAGATCATCAATATTGATATTCGAGCAGAGTTTTTAGAACATTTGATGTTTCATGATTGAGGTCCTCTAAAAGAAGAAAGAATGTTCAACACTTACAAATGACAATTGATTTAAAAATCATACAATCTATCAAAAAGAGGTTTTGAACACAAAAAATAGTGGTATATTTACAGTTTTTGAATTGGGATACTATGGAATGTTGAATAATATTATTAAATTAAACTCCCACAATCTTTTTTCTGTAGTTTTATTCAAATTCATGTGGGTAGATATTATCAATGGTGTTTAAAGAGATTCCATACCATTTACTTATTTGAACTTATTTTTCATGAATGATGAAGGTCAACATGAATTATATGATATGTGTATCTTAGCATCACAATTGAAAATGGTTTATTATGTGGACGAATTCTTGTATGAAGGGGGGGGTTTACTTTTTCATGTAAAAAAATAGACATGTATGATATAGGGGATGATGTTGATGATTTGATCTCGAACAATGAATCCCATCAATAGTAAGAAAAAACCCATTTTTCCATCATAATGTAGAAAATATAAGACTTTCAAGGGTGGATGATATATAATAAGTGATGATTTAGTAGGAAAACAACATGATTGAAGGGAAAACATTATAATATGTGTAGTTATCCATTCATTTATCATCCACTTTTTTTTATTTTTGTTGTCATTCATTATCATATATATATATATTACTATTTATCTTCAATCAATTCATTTTTTATGCAGGAATTTTTTGAATAAATATTATAAAGACAATATTATTTGATTAAATGATGGTAATTCCAAGGAGGAATCATTTTTCATATAGCAGTCTACTCTCAGTCAATGTTCTATTGACTACAAAAACAGATGATTATCCATCAGTCTCTATCCAAATAGTATCTGAGAAATAATATACCTACACATTGCACATTCTCTCACATCCTCCATTATGTTAGATTTTAGAACACCCTGCGTCAGTGTCCTGTAAGTAGCTAAGACATTGCCTCCCCATTCAGCAAGCTCAGTACCAAGAGAAAATGTCATCACTCATATTTATTCACAATTATATTGGAGGGTGGTAATTAGTGGTACATATTTTAATTTGAATCGTGTTATTTCACATTATATACTACAAACATTTTTTCAAAATATATTGACATAATCCTACTATGAAGAGAAATATGAAATTTTCAGATCTATGATATCTGAATGTACTGAATACTTTTTTCTCATTTGGATACTATGGGGTATTGATAGAAGACACCCCAGGGTTATTAGGAATGATCTGGACCAGTTGGTAGCATAGTCGTTTACCCTTCTGATTACCATTGTTGATCAGAGGAATTTTCCTCAATATAGGGAAAATATGGTATGTATTTCAAATATAATTGAAATTTTAATACATTATGGTTTAATTTTATTTCATTATGTTATTAAATTATAATATTTTAAAATTAAATCTCTTTTTATGAATGTTATTCCACTTTACTATTTTTGAACTTATCGCACAAAAGTTGACATCGAACAATTTTGGTCTGAAATGGAATGTTTTTAAAAGGAGATTATGAAATGAATTCAATGACACTTTGTTGAGCACTAAATATATGTATGATAAGGTACCCAAAGTGAAACCTATATAGAAATAGATGTTTTTTGTAGATGTCCATCATCATCATAAGCATGTGGTATTTAAATATATATTATTTTATTAATATCATTTTAAATATATACATTCATATGTAAAGAAGAATAAAATTCATAAAGTACAATTAAATTATATGTTATTTATTTTAGGATGTTTCATGGAATAATTCATTTAGATGAGTTAATCAGATCATCCATCACATTATCGAGTCAAATATTTTTTATAGAAACTATTCTAATCAACTAATTGATTTCATAGTTTTAATATTTATAATAAATCATTATCTATTTTTATGTTAAATTTTCGATTTATCATTTATTAATTAAATTATAAAATTTATAACACCAAGTACCCCAAAGGAAACTTTGGTTTGATGTTCTTACAAAATCTTATGGGTGTTGTGTAAATGAGAATACAAAAACAGTTGAGGTATGAATTAATCTTTCATTGCAATAACTTATTGTAAGTTGTTACTGTGTTTATATGTATTTTTTCAAATATTATTGATATTTAATTTATATGTAAAAATTAATGAAACCTATGATTACAGTCACACACAATCCTTATCATTCTCTCATGATGACTTGGTTATTCAAGTCCTAAAGAAGGACCAACCTGGTCGAGTGCACAAGATGGGGTTGGGACCATTATCATCTGAGGTCTTTAAAATGCCACTTGGAAATATCGGTGCATCTAATCTAGATTTTTGTCACTCACTTCCTTGAAATGCTCTGATTGATTTTTTCTCTCAGGTATAACAATTCATGAATAGGGGGATCGTATAATGATTCTAGATGAAAGGGTCTACGATCTATAAAAATCATGGATTGATTTATATAAGAAGACATAATGATTATTCCCTAGTGATATTTCACTTATGTATGGTAGAGTGCAGGAAACTCACAAAACATATAAAAATTAATTCAAAATAATTTATTGGTTATAAGTTTAAATTTAAATATTCTACACTGTTTAATTTTACAAAATAGTCATCCTAGTACTAGTAGTAGAAAGTGGAGTTGAATATATATATTTTATTGAGAAAAGTTCATCAGGTAGTGAATATGGTTCACTTTGGATCCAGTGATTTGGTTAAACAATACTTTTGAAAAACTGAAACTAATTTTGTGACTCAAAAACCATTTACTATTTTCTAGTAGTGATGTCTTTATTTCCCTTATATTTAATTAAAATCAATATTCTTGGTTATTTTGGAGTACTTTTTTATATGGGTAATAAAATTTATTTCTATAGTATGGCTGAGTACATTGTAATATAACACTCTTTCAAAAAAATTAAACAATTTTCCTATAATGTGTTAAAGGTATCTTCTCTATAAAACTTATGTAATCGCAACATTTATACATAGTGTGTTATTTCATGATCTGTTTTCTAATCTTCCCATTTTTTGTATCATTAAATAATTCTATGACTATGTATGATTGTTCATGATCAAATTGGTTGTCATTTACTAACTCACGTATCTCAAGGTGATACATCGATATAAATAATTGACATCGATGATTCATGAATTAAATCCCGTCTATGTACAGGATCATATATTCTAGGTTGAGGTCATCATTTTCTACCATGTGGCCATCATTCATGAATTGGATTTCCATTTAAATTTCCCACGGTTATCATTGTCCTCGTGGGACTTCCAAGAAACAATGTTGACTCATCATGAGTTTCTAGAGGATGATTCAAGTTTACTACATGATTTTTCTAACCATATAAGTGAATTTTAAAAATTATTAATGGATTAGTCCTTTAGTTATTTTTTGTTTTTAAAATTTCGGATCCCTTACATATATATATATTCCCCTCTTCGAATTATATATCCCTCGATCTCAGCATAGCCAATTACCACTTTCTTCTCTCTTCTATTGGGGGTTTTAAAGTGGTTTATTTAGGATTTCCCATAATGATTTAAGGTAATGTCTTCCTTTGAATTACCCCCCTTCTTTCTCTTGGTTTCTTCAATGTTCTTCATTTTATCTTTAACTCTAGTGTCCATGTTGATTGGGTAACATGTTTATTGATTTCATAAATTGGTTTTCTTGGTTTCTAGATATTTTAAAGTCCCTCTTGCAACACATCTAAATGTTATTCATTAATGGTGGAATGAGTCAAATGATTAATGTTTTTTTCTTCATTCCATTCCTTTTTATGATAATTTCATGGGCCTTTAGTTCTTTGAATCAGGATTTCTTATCTATGATAATATATTATAAGTTACATATGGTTTTTTTATCAATAATATTTGTTGTTTTCAAATAATTTACATTTCACATAATGAGGGAGTTCATTAATTTGGGTGAGTGTTTATTTTTTAAAGACATGATATAATTTTATAAATTTTAATGATGAGATCATCCATGCACATAACTAATTGTTTGCTGAGTTAATTTTATGGAGCCTAACATATTTGGTTTCATTGATATTTAAAAACATCTTAACTCTAAAATCCATGAAATTGATAGGTGTTATGGAACTTCATGGGTGGTTATCAGTATGAGTCCCTCCCGGAACCCTAATTCTTTTCCTTCTTTCTAGTATCATTTACATGCTCACTATGGTAGAGCATCACCATTGCATTCCATATTCTTTTACATTAATAGATAGTGTGGAACCAATTTGATAGTCTATGATGTGTACTACCCCATTGACCACCTGATATTCAGTGTCAATGTATCTTTATAAAATGATTCCATTTTGGGCTTGATAAAATTACAACGATGGGTTTTCTCAAATAGAATTATTTATACATGGTGTTTTGAAAAAAACAAGATTAATGGAGTTGGATGTTTCATTGTTTAATACGATTCCCAAGTAAAAAGGTCTGTGTTGGTTATATAGTATGGTTTTTGGGAATTCATTACACGACTATCAATATGTTTTGATGTTACTTATTTTTTATTTAGATTTCTCTTTATTTTCAACATTCCTTTGAAGATGGATTTTAATTTATATTATTATTACCCTAAACCATAGGTTCATTTGGAACAATATGTGTAATAGTATAAAAGGTTATGGTTACAACCTTATTGAGCCTCGTGAGTATCATTTATTCATGATCATTTGTATGTTAATATTATTATATAATGGATAGAATATTATGTACTTGAAATGTGATATTTTTTAACATGGGTTAGAGGTGGGATGGATAATTTGTTTTCTGATATATTGGTTTCAATATTTTGTTGGTTCTTTATAGAAGATAAATATTGGGAAATTTTTTTGAAAAAAATATTTATCGGTAGTTTAAACTACCTTTAAATATGACAAATTATTTTTAGTGGGGGTTTCTCATTTTTTTCAATATATTTCCCACCTAAAAAATTTCATGGATATAATAGCAGTTTAAACCGCCCCAAAATCATCGAAATTTTTGGGAGGGGAATCCACTACAAAATTATAGTTTTAAAATGGTTCCCAAACAAATTCACCAAATGTAATTAACCTATGTGAGTTGTATTTTGTTTCCAACATTAGTATGGTTTTTAGAGACACCACAAAAACATTTGGAAGTTTTTTGAACCACCACTAAGATGTAATAATTTCTAGTCAAAAAATCACCATAAGATCTTTCACATAGTATAATTTTTCATAATGCAACATTTTGAAGTCCCACCCATGTTGTTCATGCTACAATAATTAATATTTCTCCACCACTAATCTGTATGATAGTATTTATAGTGAAAATCTATTTAACTAAAACAAAATATATATTAATTCTAGGAAAAATCAATCTAACTAAGTACGATATAAAATTTAATGGAAAATTTATCACTTAAAGTAGCAACATAAGGTAGAATGTTTTTCAAGAAGTAGTATATTAAAAATTCAAAACATTAAAATGTCTAAAATGATTTTCAATTGACAATAAAAATAATATTTAATAAGAATATTAATATTTAATAACATTTATTTATATATATATATATATCCATTTATAGAAGTAAAATTTCTTGTGTAATTTTACCATTAAAATTGAAAAAATAAATCTAATGTTCATTATTATATAAAGATTTCACAAATAAAAAAAATAAATGAAACATATTATAGAAATTTTTTAAAAATAAATAAGTGGTTTATATTTAATAATATTCACTGTAAAAAATTCAACTAAACCCCATGTTAACATATATAACATAATATAATTATATAATATAACATTTAATTCATTTTAAAAAAATATATAACCATAATAAGTATAAATAATCACCATTAATATTATTTATCCCCACACTAAATTAGAGTCAAGTTATAGGGTATCTTCATGAATCCCATTTATTTAGCCTCCTTAAAATTTTGAGAATCTAGGTAGCCATTTTGGTTTGAATCCTAAGATAATATATAATTTAGTATAAGGTTTATCTCTCTCACTCTCTCTTCTTCTCTAATATAACCCTCATATTCTCATGTTTTTATTTTGATGTGAAATTTATATTTTTTTTCTATAGTAGTGTTACATCCATGCATTTAGATCTGGAAGATAAATTTGATCTATGAAAAATCTCAATATATGTTCTATAACAAGGAATGAGATGTATATATGTGGTTAGGTGGTTGGGAGGATGTCAGAAAAGGGTCATGTGAACTAGGAGCATAATTTTATAAACTCATAGTGATTTGGTTCATGACCTAGAATGGTCTCTCTAATGAAAATAAATATTCATGGGGGAAACCTATATATAATTTCCTTCAATCTATGAAGTGTGTTGTGTGAATGGATTCATGACCCAAATGTGGGAGGCAAATCCACCTCTATTGAAGATGAGTGATTCATGTCACAAAATTGTTTTTGTGATTTAAATTTTAAAGTGATGAAGATCCCCACATCCTAACCCAAAATTCTTATGCAATGAATTAATCCTGGAATATGTTTATTTATGTATGAAAATATATCTTTTTTCTATCATAAATGGAGGTATTATGGGATTAGAATTATGAGAGGATTCCATTTTGTCTGTTCCTCCTCTCCCTCATGCCCCTCTTAGTTCCAGAATATTCGGGATTAATCAAGATGCATTTTAATGGTATCCCTTGTTATGTTCATACATTCATTCAATTTTTTGTGTTTCCTATTCTATTGATTAATTTTATCTTGTTTTTAGATACATTTTTTGTGTTTATTCAAATAATTAATGGTAGAATCATGTGATCATGATAGGTCATCCACGTGTAGTGGAAATATTATTTCATAATTAGGATAAAAAATGATGGAGCTTATTACCTTGGTCAAGGTAATATATTTAAATTTTTTTTTAATTTGAAAAAACATTGTGATTT
Source organism: Viscum album (assembly GCA_963277665.1). Lineage (NCBI taxonomy): Eukaryota > Viridiplantae > Streptophyta > Magnoliopsida > Santalales > Viscaceae > Viscum > Viscum album. The sequence goes on along the minus strand of OY728141.1, from coordinate 506,307,849 downwards.
ATACAGTGTCATGTGATATGGATTTTCCCCTTATTTTATAAATATGTAATGTAGACCATCCATGGGTGATTGTTTTGGGTTTCCATGTGATGAGATTGATGATTTTTCAATCTATTATTCCTCATTATATTAAATAAAATTATTATTTATAAATTTTTATGAAAAATTATGTATGTTATATGTTGTGAAATGGAAGATAAAGTGTAATTATTACCACGTATGAGGCATGGATGGGCCTTTACTACGCTCAAGGAAGCATAGATGAAAAATGGATAATATGTTAACTAAATTTAAAAGGTAAGTGGTCCCTTTCATATATTTGTATAGGTCTATTTTATGAAAGATTATTCATTCATGAATTCGTTTCATTTAATTTGATAAAAGATTCGGGTGGTGAACTCCCTAGAGAAATATGTAGAATGGTGTTTTTCCTTATATGATTGAGATAATATATATTATGATCATTTTTTAATTTTTATCACTAGATTACTATGTTTCCAATGAGAGAGAGTTCTGGATGAGATGATGAGACACCATTAGATGGAATTGGATTACAAACAATGATGTGGGTATCAAATATGGGCTACCGTTTCATATTAGATGATCTAGGGGCTATGAAATACTGATGATAGATGGGGAGGTTAAATTTATCATCCAATAACAGTGAAAACCATACTGAGGGATGATTAGACCTAATTGAGTGGTGTGAGAAGGATGATTTATTTGGGAGAAGATGAGGTGTGATTGAGAGTGGTTTCCTCAGGGTGATGGGAAGAGAGATATCTCTTTAAAAGATTGATATAGGACACAAATTTGGGTCATCATAATTATTCATGAAATAAAACTATGATGATAAAAAAATTATAGAAAGATGTCTTTTCACGATCCTTGTGTATTGAGACAAGTTTAGGATGCAGTTCTGGATGGATTTGTACCGTTCATGATGGGGATAGGATTTGGATAATCCATTAGGTAGTGGAGTCATAATGGGTTGATAGAGAATATTTGGTGTTTTTATTAATAGGTTATGTTGGGATTAGAGTATATTGTGGATATCGTTATGAGTGATGTGATATGTGATTGGGAGGAAATTAAAATCCATAGAAAAATGTTGTATATGACGAGATATGTGATTGGTATTAGGCCATGTATAATATTTATTATTTCTTAATGTGTCTTATTATATATTATAAAGGTGATAGATACTCTTTTATGATATTATCTGAAGGCCCTGTCCCACTACGGGTGAGGTAACCTAGGTTCAACAATTATGACCTAGAATAATTACCTTTTTTTGTATGGAGACTGAGTTGATAGTGATTGATAGGGTTCAGATTATGACCTTTTGGAATCTCCATGAGTGATATTATTTGGCTTACCCAACCATGAGTGAGAAGGTATATGTTAGACCACCGTGTAAGATATGGGTTCCTGGATACGAGTTGATGATATTGTGTGATGGTACTACAATGAGTGAGATGATGATTTAAATGTGACATTGAGAGAGACTAGATGAAGAGACCACAATTAGTGACTTGCGGTTTGGATTTTATGTTGTATGGGTGGATCATTTGGTAAGATACTTGTTAGTTTATAAATATTGTACATGGGGACACCCTTAGTGATAATGTGAGTTTGAATCTTGAACGCAGGACCCTACCTTTCCCCATAAGGGTTTAGTCGTGACTTGAATATCACCCTACCATGTTTACTTGGGTATGGGTTGTTTAGTTTGGGATAAGAAACAAGGTGATGATTTGGTCTCCAACATGTTGATAATATAGGTATTTTCAAGTGTTGTGGAGGTCTGGTTATCATTGGGAGACATGGTGCATCCTATGTCAAGGTTTCCATGAAAGGACATGACATCTAAGGCACTTGTGTGACATGATTATTTATTTCCGTCTTCATAATAACTTATTTTGATGAATACATTATTAAATTGGTGCGACCTTACTAAAATATAATTACCACACCCTACACATACGTCTTAGTATGTGTGTAGTCATTATTGTTAATTTCCATCTTCAACATAAGACATGCAATGATCATGATAGAGTTGGTCAATTAGTATGGGCGATAAGGTGTGGTGTGACCTTTGGATACATGTTGATCTACTTTTTGTAATTTATTATTTACATATATTTATAAGTTAATTACCTATATAATGATTAGTTTATTTTTATTATATGATCATGGAATTATATGAAAAGGTTTACACATCATTATTGAAATATTTTTATCTAATTATGCATACATTAATTAGGTGATATATGTTTTGTTTTTTTTTGTTTAACAAAACTAATTGAAGGATACATTCTCTTCACTATGTGTATTATGCCCTTCCCACATGTTGAAATCCTCCAGCTTAAGGGGAAGAAATCCTGATTCCCTATGACCGTTCACCTTAGATGGTGGATCCATGGAAGGACATCATAAATTATTATCAAATCTTATTTTGTGTCTCAATATTTGATGATATTGTAGACAGGTGTTTATAGTAATGTGTCAAAAGATGGGATGTAAATTAGGCCAGTGTGTCATAAAAATCTTTCATGTTTTAATTATAAGAAACATGTGGTAAGGAACCATGATTTATTATTTTTTATGTTATTTTTGAGATGTTTATTGAATATTATGAATATTTGGATATTTGATATTTATTTTTATCAATTTTCCTATAGGAAAGTGGATTTTAATTCATGATTCAAATTTGGAATATAATGTTTACATAACATAATAATGACTATGTTTTATTATTTTTTCTAATGACGGTGTTTTGGTAATTTTTATTGTGTATATAAAATTATTTAGAGTTTTAACATAACTTGGTGGTGATACACTACGTAGTTGAACCATGGAGATTTCATGATGACAGGACCTTTGGATCACAGCGTATGTTTTTTCCTGTAATGTCTATATGATCCCTTTGTTATTGAGAGGTATATGGAACATTCGTGGGTTGGTACTTGTATTTGATGTGTGATGAATGATCTATGAATTGTCAATTGATTCATTTTGGGCGTGGTTTGATTACTTAATGTTCCTACGTCAACCTACATAATGGATTCCCATATAGAATCTTTTTGGAAATATAATTAGTAGAAAATGGGATTGAGGAAAAGGATGAGAAATTTACTAAGCATTATATATGTGAAAATATTATGAAATTTATAGAAATAATAATATTTTTTAGAGTGTATGACTTTTTAGATGCTTTTCATTGTTGGTTATGTATGTTCTTTAAATGGTGTTGTGGGATCATGGTGAAACACAAATGGATTTTTTATAATTAACATGTGGCGGGATATCATGTGGTTATTCATGTAATGAGTAAGATTCCTTGTGATGTGGGTTTAGAAATACATGTGTGAGGAATATTTTTAGTTGGATAGGCATGTGATCTATGGTTTCAAGAGATCTTACTCATTGTAGTGTAAGCTGGGTTTTGTGATATGGTTGTATAAGAGTATGAAATCATTGGGATAGTGTGACATGTATTATGATAGAGGGTAGATGGTTAATAGAGGTTTCCTAAGGAATTACAGTACCTTAAAGAGTTGAGTGATGTCTAATGTTTATATTCCGGGAAAAGTATTGATGTATGATATTAGGCATGTGATAGTTATTCTCGATGGTCGGTTCTTCAATAGATAGATGAATGGATCATGTGTGATTATGTTGAAAATTGTGTTAGGTTAGGTTGAAACTATGTTTGGTTTTACTGGTAGGGCAGTGGTGAGACACTCATGGGAATGATGGTCCAAGGTTTTGGTCCTTGATAGAGGTGCAATCAAAGAGGTTTGCATGTGGGACCTGTCTGGGACAATGCATGAGGAGTGGCATAAGGGAAACCATAAAATAGAGTGTGAACCATTTGGTTTTGGTGTAACATATTAATGGTTGGAGGGTGTGATAGGAATCCATGTTTAGTAATTTTTTGTATTAATGGATGGATAGAGTTCCATAGGGTACGCGTGTCAGTTTAGTGGAGGGGTGATGATGATACTTTTAAGGTGTAGAGAAATGTATCTATTGTGGTGGTGAACAACCCATTCATCATGATGGTCATTTATGAAGTGAGACTAGTTATTGGATACCCAATGTTTAATTAGAATTTTGGTGTGTATGTGGATCCAATTTGATCTAAATCCTCAATAAAAATTAGAATCCTTATTCTTATTTTGGGTTGGTTAGTGTAATATCTCAGTTGTTGGAATGGCTGGATTTTATACCGGAATTATGTCTTATTTTATTATATAAAACAAATATGAATACAAAATTAATAAGTAATTTCAATATATATAACAAGTAAAATTTTTGCCTTTAGATTAGGTGTAAATCTTGAGATGTGAGTTGGTTGTCTGATTACGTTTTGGAAGCCTCGAAAATTTAAAATAGTGTATTATGAAACAAAAATGGGGGTGCGTGGTCACTACATGGTTTGTGAAAAAACATGACCCCAAATTTTGAAGACATGTGGGGGTATCACATAGTTTTTAAACCTCAGTTACCATGGTTTTATGTTGGTGTCATTGGTCGGTAGTAAATTGAAGAGGAGAAAGACAATGATTTCGCACAATTTTGAATATTGTGCTCCTAACCGTGCATGTTTTAGAGGTTGGATAGTGATATGTTCACAGTTTTCAAAATATTGTTCTTAGACCATGTAGGGTGTGGATCCCATATAGAGTGACAGAAATGGTTTTTGGATCATTTCCATACCGTTTCACCTCATTTAAAGGGTAAAATTACCAATTTACCCATTTAACAATTACAGGGGTTTAACCCTCATTTTTCAAAAGAGGTACCCCATAAAATATTCTTGATCCAACTTCCATGGGTTGATTTCATATAGTCATGATCTGAATCAAATGTTTTTGGATGATTTGGAAGGCCAATAGTGATTCTACTTTGCATTTTTACTTCCTTTATTAGTTTCTCTCCCTTTATTGAATGTTATTTTCATGCTAGTTCTTATCGAATTTTTTGGCCATTTGCATAATCCATTCTATATATTAAAATAATATAAGACTAAAAATGGATGAGTTATGAATTCTTGTTATAAGTTAAGTATTATATACTCTCCACTTAATGTATTATTGTGTATACCATCCATTAATGAGTTTCACACCATATCATTCTATAATTTCTTATAGAATGAGTAATACCTTAAATTAAATTTTGTAAAACATGTTTGATGTTCAATTTACCCTTAAAGAATTTTTGGATGTCACAAAACAAAGACGCAACCACCCCATGTATTTGGTTTTTATGAATACATATGAGTATTCAACCTCTGTGGGTTTGATGAGCTTTCCACCAATGAGTGGGAGAAATATATGAATTAAAAAAGGATAGTTATTTGGGGAATACCTCATATAGAACCATTTTATTTCCAAATTAAAGGGATGATGAAATGAATTAATTAAAAAAATTAGATGATATTGATGATCTCTTCGATGTTGAATATTAATGTAAAAGGATGGTAAGGTTTCCAGGACACTAACTTGACCCCTCTTTAAATAAATTGTTAGTGGATTAATTATTGAAATGATTGGGATGAATAAAATTGATAAGGGAATGTACACTAACTTGTACCCTAGATGCCATATAATAATATTAAATAATTTATTCATTAGTATGGAACTAGTGATTCATTAACATTTGATGCTATAGATTATTACCCTGAATCTGACTTTCTTGGACTACATTGGATTTATTACTTGGGCTCCACCCAAGTATATAAATTGTTTCCTATGAATGAGAATTGTGTACTCAAATAGGATATCATGGTAAATTTCATTAGGTTCCTAGACCATGAAGGTATATATAATAAAATGATTTCTACGGATGGAAATTGTGGACTCAAAGAGGAACCCATGATCAATGGCATTAGATTCCTTTCCCATGTGGGTCTACATTATAACGAGTATTCTGTGGATGCAGAATGTTAACTTGAAGTAGATTCATTGGTCAATGGCTTTGGAATTGGACCCTGATGGTCTGATATATGATATATCTTCCAATTTTTAGCTTCTAATTTTATCTTGTAATATGTCATTCATAATATATTGATTACTTTTGTCACAACATATACTTATAGAATTGATTGTATCACCTTGTAATTTATAACATTTTTACTTTTATACTGGAACACTATTGAAACATATATGAAATGGTTAGATTTTTAATATATTGTTGGTTCTAGACTACTATGTTTATCTGACACAATATATAGAACGCTATTTGGTAACCATACAGAGCTCCTTTTTTCATGTTAAGATATAGGCTATGATCTATATTTTCTTCTTTGTACATTGGAACTGGAAATGTGGGTGTGAGAGTATAAATTGGTAATGTACCTTTTCTTCATTCTAGATTAATATTCTATTATTTATTTATTCTTTTCAGTATAGAATTATTCATTTTATAACCTACTACATTTTTTATACTTGTACATTTTAACAAGTTCTTTCATAGTTTATCAATCATTATTTATTTATTGTAACTATTATGTTCTGATTATCATCAATTTATTTATTTATTCATTCACTATATTTATTATAGATTCATAGGGCATAGTATACCTACTATATATCTATTGGATCATTATTTTTACTTGTTAGCCTCAAGGACTTGGGGGCACATGCTTGAGGCCATATTGTCGACCAGTTCGGGGAACGATTTTAATGACTCTTGGGTCAAAAAATTGCAAGGTTGTGTCATAGATTTATTTTTTCCTTTTTATATTTGTTTTGAGATGGTATACAAGAGGTAATGAATGTTTTCGTACGTGTTAAATAGCTTAGTTTTGGTTCAGGACAACCAGTTCATGAGGGAAATATCAAGTTTCATTTGAAGGGATTCTTTTTAATGTTTCTTATTATTACAATTGATTTTTATTTCACCACGAGTGATTGATGTACTTCAACTAGTCAATTATTTAGAGGTTATTAATCATATTCTTATATGGAAATGAATTATTGTCACATGCATCGTCATTGGAACATAGATATTCACATCTCGTGCTATGTAAATTGCATTACAAGAATGTCTAAAACATGTTGGACTTTCCTTTTGTAGTTGTCAAGATTGTTTCCCTTCACACCCTTCATTGGTGATTTTTGTTATGTTCACATGTATTCTCTGATTATATAGTAGCATGACGTGAATACTCTTATTAATTTCACTATAATATCCCATCATGTTCTAATCAAGATATATGATTAATTATTAATGTTTCTACATCAACCTAATTGTTTTTTAATGTCTCATTATGGTGGTATCTCAATTAAGAATTTCCGACATGTTTTATCCATGGAATATAGGATTCTTCAGTTAAAAAAATTATGTTTGTGATTAAATGGGTACCAATAACAATTTATAAACATTATGTGGCATTGCAAATTGGGAAGTGTATCCCATATAATGAAACAATCGTATATGAACTTCTTTGAATCTAAAACTGATGGTCCAAACCTTGATACAATTATGTGAATCCCAATTGTAACTTATAAAGGCGGGTGCCTTTATAACATGCGAATTTAAATTCATCTAATTGGACCCTGTTAAAAATATAAAATTTATTAAATCCTGAATCTTGAAGGTGGAATTTTAATTATAAGAAGTTCATTTTCATTAATGAAATTATGTTGTGGCATATGGATTGTAGACTTCACTCAATCAGAGTATATCGATCACACTTTTTTGAGATTATGAGATAAAGTGGTATAGACCCTAGTTGGCCAGTCTTGAAAAGATATTCATAAGGGATAAAACCAACTAAGTCTGTAATTATGCTTCAATCGCTACGAAAACAGAGTCTAGTGATGTTTCATAAAAAACATTGCCAATTTTTATATTTAGTCATGTTTTTAACGAAATGTTACTAAGTTAGAAATGTTATCCTAGAAATCTCACTAAATATATATATATTTATATTGGTCATTTTCTTACATCAATGTTAATATACAATTATATATATATATATATATATATATATATTAATATATATAAACACAAATACATTTATATACATATATTCAAATATATAAACACATTTATATTTTAAATTTAGTCATGTTTTTTAGGAAATTGTGGTTATTTTATTGACAATTTTACCAATTTTTTAAAACGTGATTGATTATATATATATATAGTTACGATTATATATATGTATACATACACATATATAATAATACACATACACACATACATATATGAACAAATATATATATACATATATATATCTTATAAACATATATATTAATATAAGTAAATGAAATACATAAAATATAAACATATAACATTTATAAACATATATATAAATATAAAATATAAAAATATATATAAGTTTAGTATATATAGTTATAAAATTTATACTTATTTATATATAATGTGTAAACATGTATATATATATATAAACACAGAATATAAACATATATATATATATATAATATAATATAAATATAAACATATATATAATATAAAAATATATATAATCTAAACATATGTATAAATATCAAATATTAACATATATATATATATATAATAAAATACAGACATATATATTAGTGTAATCCCAAAAAATAATCATATTCATATATAATATAATATATGAACATATATGTAAAATATAAACATATATATATAATATATATAATATTATATATTAATATATATATATATACACACACATAAAGTATAAAATATCAAAAAATACACACACACATATTTATATGTATATTAATATATAATATAAAATATAAAAAACTAAATATATATATAAATAATATATTAGTGTTTAAAATATATAAATCTGATTATATATATAATAATAAATCATAGTACAAATTTAAATTAAAATTTTCAATAGGCATGATGGCCCCTTCTTTTGGTATAGAACTATATGTTCATGGTTCTTATTCTCGTGGAATAAAATTTTCTATCTTCTTAGGTGAGTTTGTTTGATGACCGACATAGAGGGTGTTGGGTGTTTTGTGGGGAAGGATCAGGGAGTGTAGAATTGTTTTGTGTGGGGTGGCTACCATTGTGCATCCAACATGACTAGAGGAGGTTCTCTGTCGGGGGGTTGCATGCATATGCATGATGAGTGGTTGTGCGGGTGTTCTGTTGTGTATTAAAATTAAGAAATAATATGTAATTTTATTATAAAAAATTAGCAATTTCAAAAAAAAAAATCAAATGATGTTTAGAATCCATGATAAATGAGAATTCATTAACTAATGTTTTTGAAAAAATGAAATTAATGAATTAGTGACGTTTTAAAACATCTGGGGTGAAAAAAATAACATTTTTTTATTTTTTAGAAGGGAAAAAAACAACTTATGGGTTACATTTAGATGGACCCAAGTTGGACTAATTGAATTCTCATAGGTCTCCCTTATCCTTATCTTCCTTCTAGAATTACTCAATAGGGGTAGGTATATTCTAAATGATATGGTTGTTTAAAGTGTCATTATCCACTTGTATGGTGTGACATTAAAATTTATGGTGGAATCCTCCTTGTCCAATCCTTTGTGAATAATAATTAGAGACCCAGATATGCTTTTGATCTTTATTATTATGAGGTTCCAGTACATTGATGTTCCTATTAATACCTAAGAAGTGTTTTCCTCTATATTATAAAATATATATTTTCATTAAAATAACAAAATTGGGATAAATTTCGATAAATAATGGTTTGAAAGAAAATTATGATATAATATTACTAATGTTTCATAGAGTTAGCTTGAAAAAGTGTTTAGTATTGTTTTCCAAGAGAATCGGTTCCTGATATCACTTAAATTTGATTTTCATTAAATATTTCAATAAAATAAAATATATTATATGATTTAAAATAAACCCCTTTAGAGGTGGTTAAAGTTTTAACCCTTAGGTAATGGATAGATTTAAAATTTCATTGAGTGACTAGTCAATCGATTTTGTGATAATTTCTAATAAATCTTAGTTTTCTTCATTAATGGCATTCATGGACTTAATAGTTAGGTGAAAGTGCTGATATGATATTTAGGTAGGATAGTGGTTTAAAGGTCTAGGTAATATGTTAAAGTTTAGGTAATCATTGTTAAGGTAACATCATTGTGAATTTGAAATTTTTTGACATTTGAAATGGGTTTCTAAGAACAATAAGTGTTGTGTGTTTGATTATTTAGGTAGGGTGGAACTATTAGTTAATAAAATAACACCCCGAGAAGATAGGTGACTTTCTGGTATGTTTAACCTAGAGGGGGTATTATCATATGTGTATACCTAATGAGGGTTAGAACTTAATATACATTATTTTATATTATTACCATTTAATAAGCACTCCGTTATGAGGATTCATAGAAATGATTAGAGCCTTTTTGGATGATTCTTCGTAGGTGATGTCATTATGACCTATTGATAGGCATTGAACCTTGTAAGTAATTGATCTAATTTTATTTACTCTAGTTTTAGAACATTAAAAAATAGTTTAAAATTGTATTATATTTCTTGTAATAAAATCTATTTGGTGCACATGGTCCACATGTGAGAGACCATAGGGATAGGTGCACCGACATAGTATCCTTGTTTTGAGCTATGACTCAAGGGGATACGTCGGAGACCATGATCCCTATGTTTTGACTTGTATCCTATTAGGTTAGTGAAATTATAGTTTAATCTAGGGAAACCTTTGGTTAATTGAGAACATCTTTTTATGGATTCCTTTTAAGGTATTGGTGCGGGTAATATTATCAATTCAGGAGTGACGCATAAGATAATCTCAGGTTTTGAAATTACATGCATGGGGATGCCTTCGGTTTTCAAGGAATCACCTTTGTTGTGGGTTATCAATACAATCTTGGAAGCGAAGTAAATTTTGGGATCCTGGACCATTTGACCAGTGGTTGTGTGGTTAATGCAATAAATTCCATAACAACACCGTGGGGTGGGCGATCATTTGAAAAATCAGGCAACATGACGATTCGTGAAATTGAAGAGGGGATTAAAAAAATATTAATTCAAAGAAAATACTAACATTCAATTTAGTAAATAAATCATCTCCATGTTTATAGGCGTAAAAAGGAACCATGAGTAAGTTCTTGAATTGGGTTTTCTAGCATGTATATTTATTTTTTTGGAAAGGATTGTATATTCCATTTATGAATAGTAACAATTTATATTTGATTATTTTTGAGTGGATGGGTGTGAGATAAAAACTAATTATTTTCTATAATTAATTCACAAAAGCATTGAGACACATAGATATGGAGTATTTAATGAATGTTCCCAATTATTAGGTTTATCATGGCAATTTATTTATTGAGATGATAGGTTTGTCCTGTAGTTTGACCTTGATAAACATTAACATAGATACATAGTGTCAGGGGCCGATTAAAGCCTATTTATTATTTTCATAATGTGTGGTCCGGGGTAGTGGGACACAATTATCATTAGAGATAACAGTGAAGTCATAGTGTATAGGGGATCATTCCAAATATCCTAACAACATCTTTAGCAAGCTAAGTTAGCATTCGATATATGATGTCTATCATTCTATGTATTTTATATGGTTTAAAAAGTGTTATCCTTAGGATTTACTATCACGGATCAGTTTATGGTATCCAAACATAGTGTATTATGCCATTGGACATTTGTGATTGATAAAAATCATTATAAATTGGATTTTATTGAACTCCCTGGAACCATTCAAGGGAAGTGAGAACATGTGGTGATTTATTTTTTCCCTAAACCATTTCTATTGAGCAGGTTCTTATACATGCCTATGGTTATGTACCAAGATGATAGATCATGTGGGTCATAGTTTTTATTCATTCATTGGTATGACAACTTTGATTCCCCTAATATGGTTAACATGAAATTGGTTATCTATTTATGACCCTATTATGAGAAGTTTCATCAGGTTTTGAGACTTTTCATTGGATGGTTTTTTTGGGATACTATATGTCGTTGACCAAATAAAGCAATGTATGACAAGATTTATCATTAAGTGACATGTAATATTCTTGTTATTTTATGATTTATTATATTAATGAACCTGAATCACTTTATATGCCTGGATGTTCTTATTGAAACCTGGGTTCCTTGGTAGGAACTCATTGGACACACTCATGGACACCAACTGATTCTTATACTCATCCCCCATGTGAGATACCACCTTTGGGATTAGTCTATGACTCTGATATATGGATGTATTATTTGTGTATCAATGTTTCACACAAAATATATGAAGTACGTACTTCCTTGGATGAGAACCATGGACTCTAGTAGTTTATACAAAGGTTACCTTGACCATAATATTGTGAGTACAATGATCCTAGTACATTAGATCATAAGTTTACTGGTTTTCATGTAATAACATTTTAATTAAAATGAATGATAAATAATTTTTCCAAGAGACATCACCAAGAGTCGGTTATGGGATTCTCTGAGCATGTTTGGAATTATCACTCAATGCCTTGGGATTATTTCGTTATAACATTGTTGTTGTGACATGTTGGTTGTTGAACAAAATCATTTTGAAATGTAAATGACCAGATAAATTTTAGCATGAGTTTCATCCAATTGCTGGATGAAAACTGTGAGGAACCACATTTAACACATCATTGGGATGTTTTATGTGTAGTTTAAAGGTTAGTCATGTCTTTTCAATGGAAATATATCATGACCAGTAGAATCTCAAACGATTAGATGTTATCTATTTATAAAAATAAACCTTTTAGGGTTCTATCCTAATGTGTAATCTTGTAAATATGTTATGAGTTTCATTAAAACATTAAGGTCATGCTTAGGTATGAAATTTTGATGTTGGAGGAGTCATTGTTTTCATTTGACAATTGAAATCTAGATACTATAGTGAGATGCTCCCTGAACCATATGAAGAAATAGATATTTTCAAGATCATATCTTCAGTTAGACAGGATTAGGAAATAGTAATATTAGTCTTTCAGAATTAGTGATGAGTTTTTTCACTAGATTTAGTGGAAGAAGTTATTTATTCTAAATACCACTCTTGTAGATGCATTGGGTGTTCATAAAGCCAACACATTTATTTGAATTGATCATTTTGATGCGAGTATGCAGGGTGATGTTTTCATTGTTCCCTATGATTTCTTGGGGAAAAGAAGATCAATTGTAGGGAGGTTGTTGGATAGGGTTTTTTTTAATTTCTTTAATTTACAAAAAAATTTGAGGTTTTAATTTGTAAAATAGACTAAATCATAAGCCTATATTTTGATGGTAATTTTGAGAAATTGAGCACATAGAAGTGGTTTCATTGGATGTATTTTCAGTATTGAGAGGTGTCTCATGTTTTATTTTGAGTATTTGAAGGTTTGACATTTGAATTTCATGTTTTTGGAATGGAAATGGACGGTACATGGTATACACATGGTTAGTGAAAATCATGCACCCAAACTATGAGGAATTGTGGCATTGCCACATTTTTTTTCAAACTGTGCGCTCGAGGCCTCAGGGCCATGTGAAGGGTATTTAATAAATTATAGTAGCATACCACATGACTCTTCCACAGTCATTATAATCTTACGGAGTGTGGGAGTTTGACAGTTCTAAGCATATGCCATGTGCATGGATTCACAAACTATGACTATATACCATGAATGGAATAAATCCTTCATAGAGTGATATGCACAGTTAACAAATGGTTTACCAAAACATGAGCCTCATTAAAAGTGGAAATTTTTTGATTTCCCACATTGACCATTAATTATTTTTCATCTGACATTCACCCTCAATTTTCCAATAAGGTCTGTGACACACTCTTCATCTTCCTACCTCTTCCATTGATGGATTTATATTGTTATTGTTATAAATCCAACATCTTCAAATGCATTGGAATCCCATCAAAGAGTCTAAAACTCTTATAACATAATTTCATTATTTCTCTTGTTATATATAATGTTATTTGTTGGAGATCTTACACTGTATTCTTTCATTGTGTTGGTCTAATAAATAATTTTCTCACATTTATTCTTGAATAAAAACACCATAATGGATAAGTGAATCATATATGGTATATGTTAAAAGGTTTATACCATTCCCCTTGAGTTATTACATTTTATATCTCCTGATTTACTTCCTCATGATGTAATATTCATCATTTTATTTTAATATGAGTAATACCATAAATTCAATACTATAAAACATGTTTTATGTTCAATTTCTCTCTGTGAAAGGTTGGGGATTACTGACCTCAAACAGAATCATCTCTTTCGGGGGGTTTGTTTGAATTGAAATAAAAATTCCACCTTATTGGGTGTGTTGATCTTCCCACCCATGAGTGGAAGAAGTGTATGAAATAAAATTGAATGTTAAGGGTTCAATACCTCTTATAGAACCATTCAATTTTTAAATTAAATGGATGATAAATTTAAATCATGAAAAATTGTGAACGAGATGAATAATATATTGGTTGATTAATATTAATGTAAATTTTTGGTAAGGTGACATTGACACTAATATAGACCCACCTTAAATAACATATGAATTAATTTATGAATGAAACGAATGTTATGAATAATATTGATAAGGGAATGGGAAATAAAATTTCCCATATACAACTTATATAAATGATCAATGATGGATACTTTGTTATGGAATGAACTTCACAAAAAGACAGTAAAATTTTTTTATATTAGATTGTATGGATTATTACATTGCATCCACCTTACTTAGACCACCTTTTATTTATTCATTTTTTCTACCCATATCTATACCATGTTATCTATAGATGATCCTCATAAACAGGAATAATATTCCTTAGTCATTATCCTTTGGTTCCATGCCCATATTGGTCTATATTATACTGAGTTAGTTGAGGATGATTTTTGTGGATTCGAAGAAGATGAATTGTTTAATGGAATTTCGTTCCTAGACCATATGGGTAAACATTATACTATGATTGCAATTGTTTCTCTCTGTAAACATGATGATGCTATCTTGGACAATGGTCTAGGGTCTTAGACCTCATGGGTATCATACATGATATACCCAGCATATAACATAATTGATAATTTTCTCTTTAATTTAGTTATTCATATTTTATAGATTTCTTTTGTTAAAAAATTTAATTGTAGTTCAGATTGGGTCACCATTCCATTTATGTCATTATTATTTTTTCACCTTCATAGTGATATCACATATATGAAAATACTAGATATTTATAGGCCCAATTTTTTGGTGGCGTAGAGAGTTTATCTCACACCCAATTTGAGCCACCACTTGGAACCCAAAAATACATATTATTAGTAGATTGTGATCTAGATTATGCTCATTGTAATTTGTCATTACGGACTACAACCATACCTTGGATCTTGGCATCAGTGATTCAGTATGTACATGGAATTCCTTTCATAGTTAGTGAAACACCCCAGGTTTAAAAATTGGTTTTATGTTTGTCAACAATTCCAAGATTCAATAAAATACATAAATTTCTGAATGCAATGGTAAGGTTTGTAAGCACTTTATTTATACAAAGACCATCAAACATCCTTAACCCTAAAAAAACAAATTAAACCCAATGATGTCGATAATAAAATGATTCTAAGACCTCCGAGAAACAGAACAATGCTGATTGGGTAGTTATCATCTTTTGGATATGATAGAAGCACAAATGTTATAGCATGAATAATAACAATGAAACTAAAAATAAAAAGAACATATAAAACCATCTCTGAAAACAGTGGCATGATCATCGTGATATTATATTTTTTCTATGTGTTTGAATGACACTTAGAAATGGGTATATATAAAAGTTTTATCCGACTGTTATAAAAAAAACTATCTGTTATTAATTTTAAATAAAAATTCAAAAATAATCGTAGATCTATAAATAAAATAAATAAATAGAAACATTACTTATTTAAATATTATTACTTAAATTGATATGTAATAAACAAACATTTCATATTATATATATATATATTCTATAAAATAAATAATGTTTTAAGCATTAAAATTAACATATTATTTTAGAAATTATATTATAAAATTTCAATATTAATATGATTACTATATATATATATAATAAAAAAATAATAAAATTAAAATGAATAAAAAAATTATGAAATCGGGATTGAAGAAATTGGGTTTTTATTGTGCGTTTTGGTTCAACCAATGGCATAGCAAACATGTGGGTCGAGTTCAAAATAGTAAGGGTCGAATGAGGGTTCTATTGGATGAGAAACAAGACCTCCTTCGTCCTCGAGAGTGGAGGTCGACGACATGCTCGTTCAAGAGGAGATGCAAAGATGAAGCCGAGTCATTTCAGAGGGTTTGGTTTCTTCTTCAGATGTTGTGGCTGATGAAAAAATGATATTTGGTTTCCTCGAGACTGTTAGTCATGTCACATACCATGAATTCAATTTTATATTGAGATTCTTCGACCATCATACAATATCTAGGTATAAATCATTTCTCTATTTATCATTTTGCAGTTTTAGGGTTCGGATTTGGATCTAATATACGAGTAGGATCATTTTTATTTTCTTATCCAAATCATATTGATATTTCCTGAGAGTTTTGATTTATCAATTCCATCCGTTCAGAATCCACTACCCTTACCGTATTAAATTTTGTCGAGTTTTTCATTAAATTCAATTATTATATCTTCGACCTTTTATATATTATCTGATGGCATTGATTTGGATTTAACTGAGTTTTGTGGGTCCAAATTGATTCTTCACAAAGAATCATTAAACATTCAGAATATAATATACAATATAATCAAATGTATTGGGCATCCAATTTGTTTTCAGGGACAAAGAGATATATATTATATAATAATTTTCTCAATCAGGATATGTTGATTTTTTTATCCATTGAAAACCAATATTTTAATCAAATAGAAGTATCCAAATGCCTTAATTAACAAATATCATCTACTCTTTTAAAATTAATCTTATAATTAATACTTGAGACTATAAATTTATTTCAGCTACATTGTGAGTTTCTCATGAAGTTGTGAGTAACCCTCCTTTAGTATTGCCCAAAATCAAGCATCGTTGCAACTGTCTATAGTGTACAAATAAGGTAAGGGATAATTATTATGGTTTATTTTTTTGAAATATAGTTTGTTTGTTATGATGTTAATAGTAAGGGGTTTGTTTGTAAGGTATAAATATTTAGTTTCTTATTCTGAAATCTTATTTTTTTAAGGTATTTTAGTATTATAAGAAAAAAAAATTCAAACAATTCTACTTGGTTACAATTTCAAGAGTGTTAAAAATATTTTTTTAAGTTATCTTAATTGAAAAATAATACATATGTGTAATTTGATCTTAAATTATATGTGGGAAAAGGATATCATTTATTTAAATTATATTTTACTTTTATCATGATAAGGTTATATTTTATTTATATGTTTTTATTTAAAACAAATTATATTTTTTTTATGATTTTTTAATACATATTTATTATACACGTTATGAATATATACATATATATATACATATATATATATAAATAGAGTTTTCAAATTGGTGTATATATATTTATATATGTGGATGAATTGATTTCTTTAATATTAATAATTTTATCGTCATCTTATCATCAAATTTCTAAAAAATTCACATAACATGTCATCATGTTTTATCAACACAATGAGTGTTTCAATTGCATGTATACAAGGCCATTTTTTATACATATATATATGATTTTTCATGATTCTCCAAACATGCACATGCATATATATGTATGTTCCCATAATCACAAACGTTGAATAAACCTTGCAAAAATGGATTTTCAATGGAATATGATGAAATATTTATAAACATGTTATAATTATAAATCGTCTTGTACATATCTATATTTATAATTTTATTAATGAATAAAATATAGATTTTAAAATATATCATAAATATTGATTTTGGGTACTCGTGATTATCTATTTACTATACTATAATTTTGAATTATATGGATGTTTTTAGTCATTAAATTATACAAATATTCCATTTATGTTTTTTGTGATCTGTCACTAATAAATGATATTAATTTTTTATAAAAAAAGATTCTTTGATAATTTGTTTTTACAACACAGAATTATTTATGTAGAGGTTGATTTTACTTCAATGTGTTTATGGAAAGTCATGTATAATGACATATGATTATACAAAGTTGAGTATATAAATTTTTTATTCATTTGATCCAAACATGATTATGAATGTATTTTTGAAACTAAAACACCATTGAAAATTATATGTATATAAGGAAAGCTAATACAAAAAAGTTTTATAAAAATAGATACTTGAACATTTAAAATATGATAGGGAATTGGATAATTAATCCATCCCTCAAGTGGGTAGGCCCGTGATAGCCGTCAATGTTTTGAGTGGCCCTAGTTGTATTTTATTTAATAGCTTGCTTAATATTTTCAACAAAATCACTTTATTAGTTTTAAAAGTGTTTTCAAAGAATAATTAATTTCCAAATATTTATATATTTTATAACGGGTGTTCTACAAAAGTATTTCTAATTGAATTTCCCAAATGAAATTTCAAAAGAACATTTTATGGGATTTATCAAATGTTTTCGAAACAGCTTACTAGGCACCTTTTGTGCTCACTATACATTTTAAATATGTTTTTCATTGGTTTCATTGAAATCAAGAGTCAATCATCTATGTTATACCACACGTAGAAGCGGTGTTGATCTTCCTATTCATTTTAATTTATTCTGTAACTCTGATTTTTTAAGCATGTATCTTTTCTCTAGAACCTAGACTTGTAAAAAAGACCCACCTTTGTATAATGTGTTGTGTAATTGTTAATTTTCATTAAAAAAAATTCACATAGAATTTTCATGCAACGAGTCCAGAAGAGCGGGCTCAGGGTGTTACATTTGGTATTAAAGGCACGATCTAGATAACTATGGAAAGTTATAACTCTTCGATAGATTTAGTATCCTTTCATTGTCAAAAAGTATTATTTATAATTTTTAGATGGAAGTAAGGAGAACTCAAACACGTCTCTTAGGACTTCGAAATGAAATACTTGTTATGATGATTTCAAAATAATGCAATGACGAATCTGAGCCCTACGAAGCCATGCAGCTTTCCTATAAATGACTTTATAATATATCAAGAATACCTGATATACTTATTTTTCATCGTGGTTATGGTTTTGTCTTAAAAGACATTAAAAAGATTCAATGTTTCTTCTATAGAGGACAAGGGGCATATTATATAGGTCTTTTTAGGTGCTTTACCATGTTTGATCAGCCAGAATCAATCATAACTTTTTATAGTGAAACTGAAGAAGGGAATCTTTGCACAACTTATATGTTTCAACTTTTAAGCTTTTTCTTCATAGGAAAAAGTTACGATGGATTTGAAACTTTTGAAGATAGTGCAGTAAGAATTTCTTATAGAAATCAAATTCAAGATTAAATTCTTGGATTCTATTTTGATTATCATTATTTGAGTACTGTCTTCCGGTTCCTACATCCATACAACCCCTCATAAACTAGTTTCATTTGGGCAAAGGAAGTAGAAGATTTTATAGTCACTTTGACCATTAATCTCATAAAAAGATATGCTAACCGTGGAAGACAATTGTACAGACCATGGAGACATCATCTGAGATTCATAATATGTGGGAATTAGGAAAGATAAGTGTAAATGAATTATAAGGGCACAAATTCAATTAATTGGGGGAAAATGTAACAACCCATGTTTAAAAATTGGTTTTATGTTTTGTCAACGATTCCAAGATGCAATAAAATATATTAATTTCAAAAATCAAAAATATAAGTAGTAATCACTTTATTTATACAATGACCATAATACATACTTAACACGCATAAAATAAACCCATTAAACCCATTAATATCGATAATAATATGATTGGAAGACCACCGAGAAACACAACAATGCTGATCATGTAGTTATCATAATTTGGATCTGATAGAAGCACACAAGTTATACCATGAACAATAGTAATGAAACTAAATATAAGAGGAACATATAAAACCATCTCTGAAAATAGTGGTGTGAGCATTGTGATATTATTTTTTCGGTGTGTTTTAATGGCCCTTAGTCTTTGGTATTTATAAATGTTTTATCTGACCGTTATAAAAAACACAATCTATTATTACATTTAAATTAATATTTAAAAATGACTGTTGGAGTATAAAAAAATAGAAACATTACTAATAAAAATATTATTACTAAAATTGATATGTAGTAAACAAACTTTTCATATTTAATATATATATATACATATATTCTATGAAATAAATAATGTTATAGCCATTAAAATTAACATATTAATTTATAAATTATATTATGAAATTTCGATATTAATATGAGTACTATATATATATAATAAAAAATATAAAAAAACGAATAAAAAATGATGAAATCGGGATTGATGAAATTGGGTTTCGTTTTTAGGGTTCTGGTTTAACCAACTGTACAGCAAATGGTTGGCTAGAGTTAGAAATAGGAGAAGTTGAACGAGGGTTCGACAGGCTGATAAACAAGACTGACTTCATCCTCGGGAGTGGAGGTCGATGGAATTCCCGGACGGGAGGAGATGCGAAGATGAAGTTGAGCCATTTGTGGGGGTTTGTTTTCATCTTTGGAAGCTGTGGCCGATGAAAAACTGAGATCTGGTTTCCTCGAGACTGTTAGTCATGTGGCATACTACATATTCAATTTTAGATTGAGAATGTTCATCCACCAAACACCATCTAGGTATAATTCATCTCTCTATTTTTAATTTGACTATTTTAGGGATTCATTTGGATCTAATATGCAAGTAGTTTCATTTTTATTTTCTTATCCGAATCATATTAAGATTTTCTGAGGGTTTTGATTTATCAATTTTATTATTTAGGCATCCTCTACCCATACTATATTAAATTTTTTCAAGTTTGACATCAAATTCAATAATTATATCTTCATCCTTTTATATATTATCTGATGGAATAGATTTGGATTTTACTGAATTTTGTGGGTCCAAATTGATGGTTCATAAAGAAGCATTAATCAATCGGAATATAATATACTATCTGATTAAATGTAGTGGGAATCCTATTTTTATTTAGTGACAAAGAGATATATAATATATAATTTTTTTCAAAATCTGGATATGTTGATTTTTCTTATCCGTTAAAAAGCAACATTTTAATCAAATAGAATAATCCAAATTCCTTACTTAAAAATATCATCTATTCTTATAAAATTATGTTTACAAGTAAAAAAAGAGACTATAAATATATTTGAGTGGAATTGTGAGTTTCTCACAAAGCTGTAAGTAACCCTCTTTAGTATTTTCCAACATCAAGCATCATTGCAACTGTCTCTAGTTTCAAAATAAGGAAAGGGATAATTATTACTATATGGTTTATTTGAAATTAAATTTGTTTGTTATGATGTTAATCTTATGGGTTTCTTTGTAAGGGAGAAATATTTAGTTGCTTATTTAGAAATATTATTTTTGTATGGTATATTAGTTTTACAAGAAAATTTCATTTAAAATAATACTACATGGTTAGAATTTCATTTATTTATAAGTGCGTAAACGATTTCATTATATTTTACTTTAATCATGAAATGGTTTATTTTAAACAAATTATATATGTTTTATGATTTTTAAATACATATTTATTATAAAAGTTATGAATATATACATATATATGCATTAATGGAGTTTTCAAATGGGAGTATATATATTTATATATGTGGAAGAATTGATTAATATAATGTTTATAATTTTATCGTCAACTCATCGACAAATTTATAAAAAATTCACATAACATGTCATCACGTTTTATCAACACTATGAGTGTTTCAATTCCATGTATACAAGGCCATGTGTTTATGCATATATCGATGATTGTTCATGAATCATCACACAAGCACATTCAAATATACGTATGTGAACATAGTCATGAACGTTAAATAAACTTTAAAAAATGGACTTCCAATGGAATATGATGAAATAATTATAAATATTTTATAATTTTAAATTTTCTTGAACATATCTATAATTATAATTTTATTCATGAATGAAATATTGATTTTAAAATATATCATTAATAATGTTTTGTGTATACTTGTGATTATTTGTTTACTAAACTATAATATTGAATTATATGGATGGTTTAAGTCATTAAATTATACAAATAATTCATTGATGTTTTAAGTGATCTTTACAAATCAATGATATTAATTTTTTTTATAAAAATGATCCTTTGATAATTTTTTTCCACAATACATAATTATCTATGTGGAAGTTGATTTATTTTCCATGTGTTTATGCGAAGTCATGTATTATGAGAACTGTTCTTACAAAGTCAAAAATATAAAAAATTTATTCATTTGTTCCAAACATGATTTTGAATATATTTTAGAAACTAAAACACGAGTGAAAATTATATGTATATAAGGGAAGTTAGTACGAAAATGTTTTATAAAAACCGGTACTCGAGCATTGTAAATATGATTTGGAATTGGATAGTGAATACATCCCTCAAGTGGGTAGGCCCGAGAAAACCTTCAATGTTTTGAGAGGCACCAGTTGTTTTTTTTTTAATAGCTTGCTTAATATCTTCAACTAAATCACTAGATTAGTTTTAATAGCATTATCGAATTAAAATTAAATTTCAAAGAATAATAGTATTTTGTAATGGGTGTTATTCAAAATTATTTCTAATTGAATTTCCCAAATTCATTTTCAAAATAACATTTAATGGGATTTATCATAGGTTATCAAAACATTTTATTGGTCACCTTTTGTGCTCACCATATGTTTTCAAAAAGTTTTTCACTGGTTTCCTTGTAATCCATAGTCGATCGTCTATGTTATAGCGCGCGTGGAAGCGGAGTTGATCATTATTTTTCGTTTTATTTTATTTTATAACTCTGATGTTTTTTAATCATGTATCTTTTCTCCCAAAACTAGACCTTTAAAAGATCCTAGTTTGTATAATGTGTTCAATAATTGTAATGTTTTTTTAAAAAAACATTTATACAACATTTTCATGCACTGAGTCGGGGAGAGCGGGCTCAGGGCGTTGCCGTTAGATTCTTTTATTTGTTTTTGATTGTCAGTCTAGTCCTATTTATTGTATAACCAACTTCATGTATGTCTATTTTACATTGTAACATGTTTATTAATAGTTATTCAATCATTATTAATTAATTTTAAAAATTATATTTTTTTTCTCCTAATTTTTATTTCATCTTTGTATTTTTGTATTTATTACTTATCTAGAGGGTATAGTCTTCCCAATGTACCACCATTAGACCCTCACGTATAGTTATCATCCTTTTTCAATTGGGGTGGTGTTCATAACTCTATGTGGCAGACCAGATCTAGAAATCATTTTAGTGTTCCTCAGCTTACGACATTATAGTTACATTCTATGAGTTAGCATCATGGTATGGGTTCTTTTGGTTTGATCTGAGAGTGAGACATGTCGGAGATGCATTGTATTTTTGGGGATATAGCATGATGGTTGGGATGGTGGTGGGTAATCCCCCCTTTAATATAAATATATATTAGATTTGAGACATTAGTGGGTGCGTTTGTATGACCTCGTGATGCCTTTAGGGGTAAAGTAATCATTATAGTGTATAATTGTGATCATGGGTATATGTGTTTAGTCTATTGTATTATTTTAAATTTTCCTCTATGTAGTAGAATTTTATTTTCATGATATTGGGTTTTGGAAGATGGAAACCATTTTTATCAGGTTGTTTTCCAAGTTACAAGTGCATTTTTGGTAAGGTTATTTCTATGGTGGGGAGAAACATGGCACAAAATTAGGAATTATGAGTAGGAATTATGGTTGGGATCACAATCAGATTCCAGATGAATTTGATAAATAAAATATTGTTTCCTTATAAGGATGAGTGTGGTGATAACCATCTTATAGTTGGCATCGGTGGATACATGGTGGAAAGGTTTCTTGGGATTAGTGTTCTTGGTGTTTTGAGTTTCACATTGTAAATTTTTTTTCCATTAAAATATAGATCATGGAAATTTCAATATGATAAATGAAAATGATGGGTGGGAAGATATGGTTTCAGGACTACATTGACATATCAGAATAATAAGACTTATAATGGGGAGTTCCTAATGACCCTTTTATTTTTTATGATTGTTTTAAAAAGAAATTTTAATTTATTTTTTGTAGAAATGGTATTTCTATAAATAGTTATTATAATTAGAAATTATTTAATTAAAATTTATTAACGATATTTTATTACACAATAAAAAGGACTTGTATATCTATTTGGTTCTTGGGTGGAAGTGGATTATTGTTCTAGGTAACCCGAGTGATGAATTTCAGCATCCTTCTATAGTTATACCATATAACTGGATGGTCACACCATGAACAAGAATAAACTATCAGAGGACCCTCTATCTAGTTTCATTTATGTTTTTAATTTGACTAGTTGTGTGTTTTGAGATTGAAAATGGTAGAGGTCGTGCCACCTCCCATGTATAAGACTGATTCATATTATGAATTCCTGTCGACATCATGAATTTCACAACTGAATTAGATTAGACAATTGTGATCCCTCCAAGTCAGGTATAGAATGAATCTACTATATGCTTTATTTAATGGTGAAATAAAAAAATTATGTTCTGTTTGGGAGGATTTTGGTGGATTTGATCGGCCGAAAGAGGGAATTTTAACTATTTTCTCTCTCCCCGCTCCCTCCCCTCGTACTCCTCAGTTATTGTCATTCTAGATGAAATTTGATTTAGGATTAAGTTTTGTTTGTCCATTAATGTTGTTTTAGTATTTTCCAATGTATCCACTGATTTCAATTCATTTTTGATAGGGATTAAATTCTGATTCAATTAGATAATAATCAAATTAGATGATGATGATGAGGGTTTCTTACAAGGTGTCTAGAGGAGTTCATTAAGAGGTGAATGTGTGTCATCATGAAAATATTCAACCATTGTAAACCACAAAAAATAATTTTTTTGGGTTTTTAATGAATATATAGATAATTTGATATTTACTATGGGTTTGGTGTTATATATATTTCTAGGTATGGTGTCATAAATATTTCAACGAACTTCTATCAGTGGTTGTTTGAGGTTTCAGTGTGACAAAGATTCATAGTGAGTTTTTTATCATTATTAATAATTTTATTCAAGATAATTATTTATAAATTAGTATTATCATTTTTATGTGTTATTTTTGGATATACGATATTTGGCTGCAGTATGATCTTACATAAGTCATCGATGAAAATGCATACAGATCGCATAACTCAATGTGAATGGTGACATTGTTTTATATGTATGTCGTCCCTTTAATATAAAATCATATTATTTTTTATTTATGTGTCTTATTACCAATATTAATTACCTAAGACTATTTAGATTACATAGATTGATACTTCCCTAATGTATAAGATAAGATGGTGTTCCGCTTGATATACTCAATTGTAGTTCCCTTCATCAATTTGGGGTAATTTAATCACCTACCCACAATATCTCTTTGGGGAGAGATTGTGTTGGATTAGTTGATGAGAGTCATTTAGTGGGTCATAGGGTGTGAACATTGATCTTGGTATCCTAGTTGAGGTTACTAGGGAATGATGGAATTAAAATAGGTTTCATCCTAGTGATAATGGATGGTATGGTCCCACCTGCCTGCCTTGGAAAGTAAACACCTTCCAAAGGGTGTAATGGTCTTCGATTATCATTGTATATGTGTGAGTCCTTTATGATGAGACACAATGTGAAAAATTGGAGTTTACATCAGGTGTCAAAAATAGAGATCTCATAGAGGATATGTGATATGGGGTTGAGATATAGATTATGGGAATGTTCTGGGACATGGAATTCTGATTCCAAAGGGTTTAATGTGAGAAGACTAGGGATATTCCAATGGTATTGGTAATGTGATTATATGTTTCATATGAAGGGATTTAAACATCACAAGATGAGGATATGGTTAGGATGATCCTTTGAGTGGTGGGGTCACCATGGGGTGGTAAAAATGAGTTGGTATCAATTGGGAGAGGTTTTTATAGGTCTAGATAAACTATTGAATTCCCTAATGGGTGAGGTGAAACAAGTTTAGAATGAGGGGCTAGGTATGAGAGGGTAGTAACCTATGATGAATTGTTGGATGGGTTGTAGGCCCTACGTATTGATATTTTTGTTCCATGAATGTTTTTATACTATTTATGGGTTATTGATGTAGGAGGGAGATATGATCTCAGGTTCTTATTCTGCTATGAGTGAAATATCTCGGGTTAAAAATCAATGACTGGGATAGATTCCTCATTGTGATTAAGGTTTCAGTTGACTATGAGTGTGATGTGCATCATGAAATAATTTTATATTTCCATGAGTAAGATAGGATATGTAATCCCTATAATTAGTTACATAGTCGTGGTCATACCACTATGAGTTAGTTTGGGTTCTAGTTTTGAAATGATGGTAATAGATTATTGTACCTCAATGAGTGAGTTTATGACTAGAAAGTGATTATAACATAGATATCATTGTACCCGGTGTCCTTGGGTACCGGTTCTGTTGTGTGGGTGTTGGAACAAGGAAATAAGGTGGGTTCTAGAATAATAGAGAATAAGGTATAGTCAAGTGTTGTTATGGTGAGTTAATCACATGGTGGCCAGATTCATAGGGTGCCATGGTGTCCTCGTGAGCACCTGATATCAACAGTGCTTCTATGGCATGTTTATTTTTATGTCATCATCCATACAACGTTATGAATTCACATACTAGGGGAATATAATGAGACCTGGTTAGGATATATTTATCACATCATATATTGTAACCATAATGGTTATGAAAACCATATTTAATGTTTTTGGATTAGTCTTGGGATGTGCAGTCCTTAGACAAAAGAAGCTCAAATGGTATAACAGATTATGTATGGTGTGTTCTATGATTTTAGTAGGTTTAGTGTGTATAATTTGTTATTTATTTGTTTAAAATATATGAAATTACATGTTTCTATTCTTCAGATTTGTGTCATTTGATTATGTGTTTGCATACCCTCAATTACATTTTGATATACAATTATTGTCCTTTTATTATATATAACCTGATTATTCGATGGAATCTCTAGAAATTTCTATAATATTTTATGACACTGATTAGATTGAATAGTATACCCACAATATGGATTAATCATTTTAACCTAGTCAACATCCTCTAGTGTATGGTGAGGCCTTGATCAACCATGAATAATTGTTCCAGTTTGGGGTGTTACACTCTCACTCTCTCACACATTCCCATTCGAAAATAATTTTCCAGAATAATTTCAATATAAAATTTCATATTCAATTAATATCCATTATAAATTATTTTTCATTAGTTAAATATATTTATTACAATATTATCCAATATAATTTTTTTATATATTGTATAAATGTTCATATAAATTCATGAATAATCATTGTCCATTCTAGTAAAAATGTTTCCACATTGTAACATAAATACCCTAGTTTGTTAGGATTAGTGGTATTATGGATAAATAATTTCAAATACAGGAAACCTATCTTTGTTGTGCTAATATATATATCTGGATTATCATTTTATATGGAATCAAATATGTTTACTTAGTATATTTTCAAAATGTAACCTTAAGTTTCAATAATGACATTAATGAGAGATATTTCCTAAATGTATTTTTATCACCAATTCAAACCAAACATTTATGTTACATTACCCAAATTTTAAAGTTCATTTATCTATAATGTCTTCAATATTATGTTATGACAAATCATTATAAAAAATTATAAAATCATAATGATAAATTTTATTCCAATATAATTATTTATGAAAACATTAATATAAATTAAAATCTAGTCATTATGATTATTTTTACAACAATCCCATCAATGTAAATATATTACACTATACAATTAGATTTATTTTTATTAACCTAGATAACAGTCCCATTGATTTTATTGGTGAATTATTTTACATAACATAATATTACTTGATTCTATATAGTCATGTTTTCATATATGTAAAAACCTTATACCAACATATTTTATTTTAGTATACTCACATGGAAATACATATAATGAAATTGTTTAGGAAAAATATTTATATGAATATATATACTCATATTTTTTATGGTGAAACATTATAATCTAGTAATTATTAAATATTGTTCTACGAATGTTTACATTATCCACTGTTGATCATTATGATTGTATTGTTCATGTCATTTTATTCAATAATGGAATGATTTGGATAATATACTTATTGGGAAGATATTAAAATAATATATCCAATTAGTGTATTGGAAAGTCACATTATACAATTAGGATAGCGTAATGTGATAATAGTTACACATTATATATATCTTTTAATGAAACAAATGATTTAAATGTTTATGATGTATAGAATAATTTATTCCCTTTATTATTTTAATTATCTTCATGTATTCTTTATAATATGAGTATAAATTTTTAGATATTTATTTTTCAAATATATTCCAAATATTATATGTATTCCATGGTTATGTATGTATTTTTAGTATCTAAGAATACCCATTTCTTATGTTTTCAATTTAACCAGAAAACTTATATAATTACATTTCTTGATTGAATATATATAGCTTTATTAATGAAAAAAATTTAGATTATATTTATTTAACATTCATATACTCAAATATTTAAATAATCAAATAATGAGTTTTTACTAATTTTTTCATCTATTGAATAATAAACTTATGATGTTGTGTTTCTGATTAATTTATTTTTCTTCAATGTTACAATGAAATGCTAAATTTTGATGACTAGAGTTTGGGACATTACAGTTAAAATCTTTTAAACTATATTGTAAACAATGGTAACTATAGTTAAACGAGTATTTTTTTAGAAATTTTATTTAAATCCTTATAAATTTAAAGTAGTAATATATAATGGGTTATAAATTAGATATTAGTTATGGAAAATCATTAATTACATTAATAATTAATCTATGTACAAGGATTTGTTGTTTATAGTTTCACTCAATAAAGAATTATTTAATATTATTGCCTAGAAAGATGAATCATCTCAAATAAATGAAAATCAAGGTGATAATTCTAGATAATTAGGATATAGTTTTAACAAGAATGATAATTATGATAAGGTTGATGTTATAAAAATTATTATTATTATTCAATGAAAGAAGTCATGTATTCTGAAAAATAACCTTAACTATTCAGTGAATCTAGTTTCCATTAATGACAATTAACTAATTTTAGTCTCTTTATAATGTAATAACTTCCATTATTTATCTAGAATACTAATTTTATTTTGTTAGATTAATTGATCATGTCATTGGAAATCATTTTATGGAATTGGTACCTTTTAGGAGGACGAAATTTGTAATAGTTGTGTATCCATTAAAGGATCATTATAATCGAGGGTTGTTGTGGATTAAAATCACTATAGAGGTGGAATTGGTAGATAATATAGAGTTGAAAAATATTAAAAATCTTTTAGAATATTAATATATTCCAAAATGATAAATAAATTGCAATTCATAAATATAAAATAAAAAATAGAATAAAATTAATGTTAATTTAACTAACATTACAAGGTTATTTTTGCATTACATAATCAAGATATACAACCCAAAGACTAATACGGAAATATTTGTTAACAACATAACTATGTGTATTTAAAGTCTCATAACCTCTAAATAAATTTCAATGTATAATAAGACATGAAATGTTCTAGAAATTGAATTTTGGAATTTTGTTATTTATGCATTCATAATATAATGATATATAATAAGAGGATGGTTTATTTATGTTATAAAACTCCCTCTATGCCTGATTTTTTGGGTATTTTTTGTTGATAAGAAATTTGAATTAGTATTAAATATAACATATTTGGGTGTGTCTAGTCATATCATGATGTTCGTAAGAGGTTCTATGGTGACAGAAATGATTTCGACAAAATATATTCTTAAGAAAACATTTAAATCAAGATAAGTAGTTCTTCACATTTGAGCCATTTATACTTATGTATGATCAATTTTATGACCTAAATATGAGTCATTTGATACTTATGTATGATTAATATAATAAATATTATTATCTATAGAATGAGTACAATACATTGTGTTACCTATATATGATTCAGGTGGGACATGTGTATGGGTTTTCTACATCAGCATATTTATCCAAAGAGGCCACCATATGCATTTTTTATTGTTTTAGTTACAACAAAATTGGAAAGGCCAAAGAAAATGTGTATGATCCTTCATGATAAAATTACATATTTTTATGGGTCATAAATTTCACCATCTGTGGAATTCACACATACATATATCAAGATTTAATTAATAATATCACCTGAAATTGAATTTACTTAATTATCTATTTTTAATGGAGATATTAAATTTTTTAATTATGGGGGATCAAGGAAAATGTTTTGATTATTATTACACATAATTCCATCTAAATGTGTCATATAATTTTGAACTTGCACTCCGTGTCAGGGAATTACAATGTGGCATCCTGGAATCTACATTAATGATGATCGTGGGTAATTTAAAACATTCAATTTACATTGAGGTTATGTGTCTGATTATTTCCTAAATTTTTCTTTCTATAATAGGTAATAAATGATGTAGATAACATCACTTTTTATGGGGTAAATTCTGAATTTTTTTATAGAAGTTTTTTTCTCTAACATGGAAACCTAGAAAACAATTTCCCTGAAGAAAAAATGGATATGTTTCCATACAGACTATACATGAACAAAATTAAATGTACGTAGAAGAAATTTTCCTTATATTTTTTTAATTGAATTAACTAGACATGTATGGTTAATTTATATGTTTATAATTTAATGTAAAGAATTGTAAACATTCACTATAAACTATAGGAGGAGGACAAATATGATCTGGGAGGAGCTGTTACGAGAAATTTAGGGACAAAGTAATAAATGATACATCATTTTTTGTGTAATTTTCATCAAATTTTTGTGGATGGATGATAAATGTTTTGGAGGAGTAGTTAATTTAATTTCTTAAGAAGATCATTATGTTCTTCGGGTATTCTTGTTTGTAAACAAGGAGGGTCAGTACACCCTCTCCAAACTATAAATCCCAAAATTGTAGAACATTAGTGTTTTAGGTGTATAGTAACATTTCCATTTATACTACTTGGGTTATACCATATGGTTAAAAAATGTAAAATATCATCTATATATATTTTTTCAATTTTCATTATTTCATATTAGATGTTAGGAAGATAGTAGAGAACTTATTAAATTTGATACATGATTCATCCCAAGGGTTAAATTATAAATAATGATATCCTAATACACCCCTCCATAAAATGTATAAACCAATTTTTTCACTATAAATTTCTATCAAATATTAAGGATTGTAAAAAATATTTCTCTATATTAATTCATGGTTGTGTTTTTCAATCATAATTTTTTTATCTTTAAAGGAAAAAAAATTTAGTTATCGAAAAACAAGATACAAAATTACATTTGATCATTGGGGATGGATGCATACACAAAGTATATATATATAATATTAGAAAACATGGATAATGAATCCTTATTAGATAGGGACCGACATGATTTTAATGTAGATGACAAGTAAATAAACTCATTTTCAAGTGTATGGGATGACCCAAACTATACAATGGTGATTTTATTAAAAAACATTCATTGAAAAAATGTTATTACTAATTATTAAGGTGATTAAAATGTTTTAGTGGAATAGTTTCAGGTTTTTTGAAATACATATGAATATTTTAAAATGAGATAAATTGAGGCCATTGATTTATTTTTCAATCTGATGAACATTATCATGGAAGATATGCATGGACATGGAAAAAAGAATGATAATAAAAAAAATGTGAAATGAATCACGAGAATATTACCTCCTAAATTTAATCCAAAGGTATTGGTTCATGATGAAAATTTTAGAAAAATAATACATTGGATAGTTTTCAAAATACTATTTTGGTGAAGGAGATTTAAAATAATGACATTTAATTGGTGATAAAAAAGAACTTGCATGAGAATTGATTTAAGCTTATGAAAAATCATTCATTGAAAGAGGACTCCATAAATGGGGAATTCGATGATATGAGTCATTACATTCATCAAATCATAATATATGAGAATTAAATTTCAAATTAATCCGTCCACGTACCGATTTTCGAAGATGAAAATTAAGGTAGTCAAAATTATTCAAGAAGAAAAACCCATTAATTGAGGAAAATGAGGTGAGGAGAAAACTGATATTTAGGTGGCTATGAATTATTGATAAATTGATTAATAATTCATGGTGTCCATTGTAGAAAATCTATAAGTAGAATATATAAATAGGTAATATACTATAATTGAGTGTTGTGTTGACCTTAATGATGAAATATAAAATCCTCTTTAAGAAATAGACATTTGGAATATTTAAATATAGATGGAAAATGGAGTGGTACATAAATCCAATCGATATTTACTGTACTAAGTAGAATAAAAGTTATAATTTAAAGATAAAATTATTGAAGGAAATATTTATATTCTAGAAACCTAATTAAATAAGTTGTGGTTAGGATAAAAATTAAATAATAGTTCAAAAATTTTGATGGATTCCCTAGATTTACGAATAATTATTCAAAAACAATATTGGAAAAAAATGTAAAATCAAGTAGTTATGATTAAATATTTACTATCCAGAAATACATCTTCATCATGGTATGATATTAGGAAGTTCAATGGAATAGAAAAATAATTATGTTCATTAGTTTTCTACTAAATTTTTTAGTACAATCCCAAATTGTTTTCAAGTAAGAGAAAATGGAAAAAAATTGCAGGAAATGATCAAATGAATAAATCTATATTGGTTGTGGGAAACCCCCAATATCTCACATTGAAAATTATTTTCCATTGAGTGACTCATAGATATATCAAAAATAAAAATATAGTGAGGTAAAATAACACAAAAATAAAACATTGTTTTATTATTATAATTGATGAAATATTGGGAACACAAAATATATGTGTTCCATAAAAAATAGAAACTATAATGGTTAATAAAAATAAATATACATGGGATGAATTTTATAATATAAGTATGATTTTAATGGATGCTTATTTTTTTTTGACTGTTATGGATAAAAAATACTTGAATTGAATAGAAATGGTAATATGGGGTGTGCGCAAAAAAATCCAAAGAAAAATTTCACAATATTTGGAATATTGATCAAGAATGCTGAAAATACAAAACAGATATTCTACCTTTTAAAATGAAAATTAATCTATGTAACTAAAGGTGTAACTAACAGATTTACCAATAATGTGATATAGCCATCATGGTTAAAATATATATAATATAAGAAGGATAATATTATAGAATTCATAATAATAGAAACTAATAGAGATATAAAATAGACTATATTTAGTAGTTTTACTTCCCACATGATGAGAAATAAAGATCTTTTCATAAGCATAAAGTATCACAAAGATGATTTCAATTATTTTTGAAATGAATAGTGGACAAATAATATTGGCTCTGGAATGGTAAAAATTAGTTGTAAATACATTTGATAAGAAAAATTAATATTTTTTTATTACTCTCAGTGATAAATTTATTAATATATTTCAATTTTGGTACTTATGGAATGAAGTGAAGAAAAGGAAGAGGGCATGAACTTTAAATGGAATAGAGGATCAATGATATTATACATATGGTTAAACAAGATAAATCTATAAGTTGATGGTGAGTATGTTAGATGCATAATCTCTATGGAATACTGAAATAAATTATTTAATAAGTGGATTAGAAATTTTATCCAATAGTTTTTAGATAAATTTGTTAAAAATGATGGATCATGATAACATATAAGAATGAATTGAGATCAAACCCACACCTGTTATATTTTTCAATAGAAGGAGAGATTGATAGAATGAATTATGAGTTAAAAGAGAGGAAGTCAACATGATTTCTTAAGCATGTTCATGTTGATTTGTGTGACCCTATAAAACCCAAAACCAATGATATAAAAATATACTTTTTCTTTTTCATCTATGACTATAATAGGATGGTCTGTTTGATGATTATTTCTAACAAATCAAATGCGTTTTGATGCATCACTTGTTAATATTTATTGGTGAATAAAACACTCAGGTATATAAATATTTTTTTATGAATTCATATTGGTACAATTTTAACAAATAATCTGGTTGAATAGTATCTTAATAACCTAGAATATGAAATCAATATTCATTTTTAGGAATAAATTAATAAAATTGTTTAATTAAAAATATAAAACTATATTATCAATCATTTACCATTGATGATTAAAAATAAAATATAAATTCTATTCCATTATTAAAAATAGGTTGTTCATAAATGATTGTGTATCTACATCAGGGCTTTATTGCATCTAAATAAATAAATGAACTCTATTGAGTTTTCATAAAGAAAAAAGTCTTCCCTGAAGTACTGGTGAGTTTTTTTAAAAACAATTCTGACCACAATAAGGATAAGAATTAGAAAAATGATACTCATGGTTATGATGTAATATTACATTGATAATCATCGAAATTTTATTTTTATTTATTCGAAAAAAATTTATAGGACAATTGTACAAATCCATGATGTGAAAATTGTTTAGACAAGATAAGTTCGCGGTAAAAGAGTAACGAAACTGAGGAAAAAAGTGAAGAAAATGAGAGTGACTTGGGGGGCTAATGAGGTTATATAAAACAAAATTAAGAAACAAATATTGTGTAGGATATAATTTATATAATATTTTAAAAATATCAAAATAATATAATTTAAATTAGTGATAATAGCAATGTTGGTCACCAGATAGATCTATATTAAACATGAAAAATAAAGGCTATGAACAAATTCTTTTCAATATAACGTGGATATTAAAATTTTATATAGGATAATCAATATAATAATTACGTCCAATATATGAATATGTATGGTTACCAAATTAATAATAACCAATATTGAGAATTTTTTTACGGAATAAGGCCAAAAATGTCATCTAACTCTTTTCGGAGTTCGGAAAAAAGTATAAGAATATGGAAATCTGGTTTTGAAAAAATCACAGTTGACATTCAAACAGAATTCCTAACTAAAAGGAATATATAAGAATCAAACTATTCCCCCAATGTACTTTTTGGAAAATATGTGGTTGTTTTAGCTATAATAGTGAAAATATGGTTGAATGTTTACCATATGGGTGTCAAACAAGATTTCCTTGATTGAATACTCACAAGGTGGTCTATATAGAACAGAAAAAAATGACTTCTCCATGATAAAAATTAAATCAATGTATTTTTGTTATATAAAAATTATATTTAATTAAATAATAACTAGGACCATTTCTCAAGAGGAGTTGAATTTAAATAATATTACATATTTAATTGGAAGATCTTATCATAACATATATTCAAATATATAACATGATGAAAGTATGCTGGTGTTTATCTATATATAAGACAAAAAAATTAAATTCTTAGATAACACATGAAAAAAATTGTTTTTAGACTTTATATTATAAATATTCAAGATATCAATGATTAGAGGTATTTTATTTTCCCCTTTCTATCAAGTAATAACAATGAAATGATAACACTATTATTCCCTACCAATAATTGCTAAATATGTTCGAAAAAATTTGAAATAGATGTTTCAGAGATGATGTATACATTTATGGACTTCATTATGAACATTTCATAGGTTTATATTGGAATATTGTTTCAATCTGTTTAATTTAGATATAGTATTGATATTATTATATCTAATCACCACAGAACATGATATTGTTTTTTCTACATGCCATGATGCGTGTTACTAATGATCTCTCAAGGAGATCCAAATGATATATGTTAAGGGTGAAATTTTATATATAAAAATATAGTGTATTTAGGTATGTTTTATAATAGAAAATCATAAACATAGTATGCAAGATTTACAAGAACTGATTGGGATAGAGAATTTGAAGATAGAAAGTCTACATTATATAGTTGATTGTATCTTAGAAGTTCTTCAATTTACATGTTCTGTAATAATAATGATTGTATCTAATTTAAAACCATATAGGTTAAGTATATTTCAGAAACTCAATCATGCACACAATTTCTATAGATGATTCATCATATTTTAGTTATTGTAGTTGAGGTGAAATCTATTATTTCTATCACGATTGATAACTTGGGTTCAATTAATATTAGGAAAAAACATATCGAAAATTCAAGGACAAAGAACATCGAGAAAAAATTTATCTTTAGTAAGGATAATTTCAAGAATGGGCTACTGATGTTGCAGTATGTAACAACAATGGATCATGTTACTAATATTTCGAACAAGTCACTACCCAAGGAAGATATTGGATGGAATTGTTTCTATATTTTAGACTTCTTGAATATCTCTATGAAAATTAGTTAGAAAATGGGACCCACATTGAGTAATGGTCTTTCGATGAAATATTCATTATGTAGAAATTTATATACTTAGTTGGAAAGAATAGATTCAGATGACTTGAAATTAGTGTCGCTCCTTACTGACGAGAACATGCGATGTGATGACTGAGTGAAGCTTTTCCTATCATTCTAATTTTGTTTTTTCATCACTTGGTAAATATGGTTAAAGAGTCATAGAATTCTAATGCCCAATTTCTGGATATGAGGTCAAAACTTAATGGTGGGGAGAGATTTGTGGGTTGGCTACTAGATAAGAGTTTAGTTTTAGGGTTCTGAAATCGGATGGTTGTACCAATGATTATTAGGAGCAACATCTTCATGGTTACACCATTCAATATGGGTTGTTAATATAGGAATCAAAAATATGTATAAGGAATTAAAAACATAATTTTAGTTGATATATGAGAAATATAATGTGGATGCATTGGTTTCAAGATGCTTAACTTGTCAGAATGTTAAGGTTGAGTCTCGGAAACATGAATGATATAGTATTTACCTATTCATATTTAAAAATGGGAACAAATAACTATGGATTATGTAACATGTCTCTCATGATTAGATTAGAAATATGATACCCTATGGTTGATAGTGTATCATCTCAAAAAAGTTATCACTTTTAATACTTATTTGTGAATCTCATATGGTAGGGGAATTATGAAAAATATATATATTTTTAGTGGTAAAGATGCATGCTGTGCTAGTGTATATAGTGTCAGACTGGGATCTGATAATTATCTATCATTTCTGTAAATCCTTCAAAAAATCTCTTAGGAATCAGGTGACTTCGAGTATAGCATACCATCCTTAGATATATGGACAATCCAAATGAATGATAATAAAATTGGGAGACATGTTATGGGCTGGTGTAAAGGATTTTTCTAACTCATTGGAAGAGAAAATATTGATAGTGGAGTTCTCATATAACAATAGCTATAAGGAATCAATACATATAAAACCAATTTAATCATTATGTGGTAATCCTTGTTGTTATCCACAGTATTGTGTGGAAATAGGTTATATTCCACTAGTTGGGTAGATCCATTTCAACTAAACAATGTATAAGATTCAATTGATCAAGAAACAGATGGAGATAGGGATGAATTTTCAATAAAAATATGTGGATCACCATCAATGTTTTCAATAATTTGAGGTGAGTGATCATGTGTTCTTAAGGATCTATACAATTTTTGGACATTGATGTTTTGGGAAACAAAGAATGTTTTTCCCAAAATAAAAATTAAATTTTGAGATACTTGAACTAATTGGTGAGGAGGAATATTGGTTGGAATTTCCACCATTGTTCGGTGTAGTTCATAATGTGTTTCATGAATCACTATTGAAGAACTATCATCCAAATCCTAACCATGTGGTTAGATGGGATCTCCTAGAAATATAATTGACTAATTCTTTAGTAAATATCCTTGTACTGATTGTGCATAGTTTATAGAATGTCATTCATGGGAAACAAATTTGTCTAGTGCAATATTTTTGAATCATGGTTAGATTCGAGAAGATACAAAGGAAAATGAAAAATAAATAATCAAGTAATTGCCTGAAATCTTTTTGGATTATGATGGGTTTCTATTATCCATAGATGGGAAGTCCAATAGTAGAGAGAATTTATCACCCTTTGTTTCAATTAGGTAACCCTTTAATTATGTTTTTTAATTATATAATGTGATCGGTTGATATTTTAGAGGGTTTGGATGAAATTTGGAATGTTTTTTGGGATTTTTTAATGTTTAAAGGTTGGTTCATAGTTTGTGTAATCCATGAAACACCAACATGAAACTATGGACAATGAGACATGGGGTAAGGGGAAGGCACATGGGCTTGAACATAGTTTGTTCAAACCATACGACTGCCTTTGAGAATCCATGTATTTTTGGACAGAGATCTTTTTCATTGTTGGTGCACTATTA
This sequence comes from Viscum album, assembly GCA_963277665.1. Taxonomy (NCBI): domain Eukaryota; kingdom Viridiplantae; phylum Streptophyta; class Magnoliopsida; order Santalales; family Viscaceae; genus Viscum; species Viscum album. The sequence goes on along the minus strand of OY728141.1, from coordinate 506,269,485 downwards.
TTCAAACTGTGTGAGCCAACCATGTGAGGTCTCCCTTGAGATAGAAGCTTGCACATGGTTAGTGCATAGTTTTCCTAACTGTGTGACTAATCGTTCATAGTTTAAAAACAATATCCACCAATTGTGGATATAGATTAGGATTAATAAATAACGCTTCATTTTCCACAAAATAGAACATATTGATTATTTTCTCTTGCCTAAGGATATAGTTGTTTCTCCTATCTATTTAGAGGTTGTCTGGAGGCATATCTCAGTGCATTGAATCTGGATTCACACGGTTAGTCATTATTTGTTGTAGTATTCGTGGTTTTCCTTAGATCTACAAATTCATTTCTCTTGGATTCTTAAATATAGTTCTTTTGTGGATAGATATAAGGTTATTTATCCCAAACATGATAATATTAGGCTTTGTGTATGCTAGTAAACGTGATCTAATGTAATTTTTTGTAGATTCAACTAGTTTTATAGCATTTTCATGCCATTATTCAATTTCTTCATATAAATTCTTGAGGTAGATGTCTTTATTGTCAATCCCCCTATAAATAACATGAAGTATTAGTTCCAAGATGAATTTTTTTAAAATATTGTGAAATTATCTGAATTGCATCTTGGAAACCCACATTGGTGGTATTTTTTATAATTCTGGAAATTAAAATTTTTTTGGAAAGTAAAATTGATAACTTCATTATAAAATGGTGATTTTAATTTTTTTTTTGTTTTCGATGCATGGAAATATGTTTTCAAACAATGTTTTTGTGTATTGAAATAGATTGATGGAACATTTTTCTATAAATGATCATTTGTTTTCGATATGTCTCAAATTAGTTTTTTTAATTGGTTTTCAGTATAATGGATCTGTGTGTTCATGTACATTTGGGATGGATAAGGGTAAGAAGATTCCCCCATAACTAGTGATGTGGAGAAGGTTCACAGATTTCCCCTATCAAATAGTTCATTAAGTGTCGACAGAGTGAACTGGTGAATCACCACTCGCAACTATATGGTGGTATGTGTTGTATGCATGGTGGGATATCTGGATTTTTAGAATAGAATGGAGTATGCCTAAATAGAAATTTTGATACTATTTTGACATATATTATGGTTGACTTCCTTGTAAATTGGTTGGTTTCAAAACAAATTTATTACTATGGAAGATTTTTATTATGATATAAACTTTTTTTTAAATTTTTTATATAGAATTTTTATATACATGTGATAAAATGTTTTATCCTACTGTAATTAGTGGGATGTAATTTGGTGAAACACAACCGAGTTTAGTTACTCACCATTGCTTTGGAACATTGGAGGTTTTGTGAATATTGTTTATTAGGACACAATAAATGGTAATCTATCACACTTACCTAGTAGGGATTGGTGATACTTGGTCTATTTGTGGAGTTAGATCATGGAGAATGATAGAAAGTTGGAGAAATTTGGTTGTCATCACGTTTTCTTAGTTTTGTAGTTTTGAAATGTGTACTTGGATGGTTTTTAGACTTCTATTATTTTACTCTATATAGATGGGTTTAATATAAAAGGATTTTTATGATTTGGTATTATTTAATATCTTGCAGCATGTATTGGTTTATTTTTTTATGGAATGTTTAGTTGTTGGTTTTTTTCAATGGAATATCATCCCCCAACTGTTAATGAAGACCTTGTCATTTTCTCTGGCCTTCAGTGCCCTGGGGATTTCTCTTAAGTCCCTGCATCAGTATCCATCCTTTTATATACATATAGGAGGGCTAGGATATTACACCTATTATATAAGGACCCATCCTTAAACATTACATAATCATGAATTAAATGGATAATTCACATTGATGATCTTTTAAGGTTTAGAGTTTTATATAATTAGGTCATAACATTTACATAACAACATGAATATTACATGTAGACAATTCTACTCAATATCCATTTTTTCATAAAATAAAAACCCTTGAAAAAAAGAGTCATGTCTACTTCCATGTTTGAGACAGCATGACTTTTCTTTAACCTCATCCATGACCCTTATTTATATTTATGTTGTGTGGAAAGCATTTAAAAAACTTGTGATGAGAATAAAAAGCTACGTAAAGGATATAATGTAAGTAATGAAAACACTATCCCATCAATAAATACAAAACAATGAAACCATTCTTTCAATAAAAACATTCCTCATGAAATCATATGACTTATGAATTACACACAGAAATAATAAATCATTAATGTATCTTCTAGAATCCATAACAAACATATATTGTAGATATCACAACTACATAAGGAGTCACATTTTGAATGACCATCACAGTATATTCCCTAAATCTCTTAGGTGAAACATTCACGTTTACCACTATCACATTACCCATTGCATTGAAGAGTGATCTCAGGCTCACCCGCCCTAGGTTTATCATGAAACCACCTGTATATGTAAACAATGCCCAATATCCATAACATATTCATAAAACAAAATATAAACATAAAGGTACTATAAAATTTCCATATTGAAATCACAATATATCATTTCAAAATATTGAAAAAATCAAAGCTTTTGTCAAACCATTTTCAAAACCATTTATATTATTAAATAATGATATTTTGTTCTCAAAGTGTCCCATACCAATTTGAAGCTTTTGAATGAAATTTAAATATCAGAAAATTCATTTCCATATGAATAAATCCAAAACACCATTTTTAAAACATGGAAATTAATGTGAAATATTTAGAAGAATAAACCTTTAAAATATTAAAAACGATATTTTAGTTAAAGAGTTTTTAACAAAATGAGAGATCCTAGAATACAAATAATTGAGAAATAATATTTAATCAGAACTTAATAATATCATTAGAATAAAGGTATTAATGATATAATATGGAAAAGGACTGTATATACACCATATAAGAGTGAATTGGTGCATATCAACAATAAAGTCTCAATTGAAATGTCAATTAAGACGGAATACCTTATAATGACGGTATGTTTAGATTAAGGATAAATCAATTAAAAAATTATCTGTAAAAAATATAAATAAATACAATTTAGGTGGATATTAAGTGTAAAACAATCATAGGCTACTCAAACATATTTGTAGCATGACATAATCAAGAAGTAGATGTTTAACAGAAAATTTTTTATTGGGATAAGATGTTTTCATACAGAAATTTGACAACCTAACGTCGTCACATTAAAATTCAAAAAATAAGTTGATGAGAGAGAAAAGGATATATCATCACATGGTAAAAAAATTTAAATCAATAAGAATAAATAATAACTTATCCCAACATAATAAAATGTAAATTAAAATACATAACTCAAATAAGTATTTTAAAAAGAAGAGGGTGAATGGTTCCCTTACCGATTTGGTAGCTTACGAAACATACACCCCATGAAAGAAAGATCACACAATGAATTTGTAAATATGAATAAATTAAATTTCATTACACAAATAATATTTTCATTGGTATTAAATCCACCACACAAAATATAATAGTGGCTAATATAACATTAATCTCATGGAGAAAAAAGTGAGATAAAAAATCCTTACTATATTGTAATCAATCGATACGTACGAGAAAAAGTTAATAACCACCAAATGAATTACAAAATTACATTAATATAAATATATTCATGATAATATATATCAAATGTCAGTACACAATACACCACATGCAATAAATAAGTGGTAAACAATGGAAATATCACAGAATTAAAAGTGAGATAAGAAATCGCTTACCTCGTGTCCAACTTGAATAGTATGTTCCTTGTTTTTCTTGAATAATAAACTTAAGTTTATATTGACTTGATTAATAAAATTTTTAAGGTTTATTACTACTTTCATATCACTTATTACCTTGAAATAATATTTAGTTAATTATTTGAGATCATATCGGACATTTTGTCGATGTTCAGAATTCGAGTTAAAAATGAACTTTTATAATTACAATTTGTCGTTGTGGTCAATACTCCATTATCTCCAGAATGATATTAATGATTTAGATGTCATATATATCATATAAATCAAGTAAAAAAATATATTTATATTAGTACATAACGTTTGGAGATAAGGAATGAAATGCATCGTTCATGAAGATAGTAAGTTGTACGTACTCATGAACACTACTTTCATTTCTATTTAATATTTAATGGAATGAAATCTAAAGATAAATTAATATATTATAATTAAATTATAATATAATATATAATATCAATAACTCCATCCTTTATACACCCCACATAATGCATTAATGAGTCATATCACTTTGAGGGGGGGGGAGTCTGCACTTCCGAAAATGAAATTATCGTGTTTACCCATTATGGAATCAGTAAAGCTATGATATAAATCAAAAATAAATAAGTATAAAGAAAAAATAAACATAATATATATCATATATAAATACAGTGCCATCATAATGGCCACCATGAGAGGCAGTAGGAGATAATTGAACAATCATCATTTCCTGAGGCATTAGTTTTCCATCCCTAGAAACACTATGTTCATTACCCATTAGATGGATGTGTGTGTAAGTGTAGTTCAAATAAATCTCTTAAAAACATAATTTTATATTGAGATAATGATTTATTATAAATTAAATGCATAAAAAGAGATTAGGGGGTTGGGGATGTAAAATAAAACAAAAGAACTTCAGAAAAGATGTTACCATTAAATCAGGTAACTTCCTTTGGTTTGATCCAAAAGGATTTAATGATGTGTTTTATACCTATGATAAGGCCTCTAGGATAAATAGTGTGATCTTGGTATCATATTGGAGTAGAGGGTACATGAGCCAAAGGCTTTAGAAGTGTGAAATATTGGTTATAAGTGACGTATTTTTATAAGGAAGAGGATGGGAAATTTAGGAAAGTTTGAAATAATTATTTTTTTATAACCTCAACTTCGGTTTTAAAAAGAAAAATATTTGTTAAAGACAAATTTACGATGACTCGTGGAAGAAATAAAATAATCCAATAAGAATTGGACAGGTTTTGGATATTGTTTTAATATTTATAATCTTATTTATTTAAATCATTTATTAATAAGGTAAATATTGTATCATTATTGTGTCGTAAATAATTTTATTTAATTAATGTCCAAAAATTATAAATAAATACCATGATTTAGAAAATATTTTTATATTTCCATAGAATATTTATAGTCTAAATGATAACTCATATAACCCCATGTAAATAAATTATTTACTAAAAGATATTTTTTATGACATTTTTTTTCTTTACTTTAAATTAATTTATATAAAATATCATTATTACTCCTATGTGGCTCCATGGGGTCCCAAATTAGACCCACAGATGCCCATGGTCAGATATATTTCATCCAATAGGATTATTACACATGTTAGAGTAATATAATATGTTTATAATATTATATTTTATCCTTATTTACTATATTTACATAGTAATCATGGTAAATTTAATATTTACTAAAGTAAATATTTAAAATGTCTAAAAATAAAATATTCCTATTTAAAAAATTAAATCTACTGATTCCAAATATAGAATCCATTCTTCCAAATACAAAACATATAAGTTTAATCAAGCAATTTAAAATTAATTCATGTTGTTAAAACAAATAGAGTGTTTTTATCAAATAAAAACTATCAATATATTGAAACTTGTTTATATCCAATTTAAAAATGCAATTACTTCAAATGACAAAAATTAAGTTAAATGGTAAAAATAAATTAAAATTACACCTTAAAACCAATTAAAAAAAATAATATAACCATATAGATTAATTATATTAAAAGACACTTTTGAATTAAAATACAGTATTTTTCACTATTCCATAAAAAATGAACACTATGAGAAAAATACGAAAATATCATCCAATGTAGATGTTGGTGTCCCGATTCTAGAGTAGAATTTTATTTTGAAATATAGAACACATAAATGTGTCAAAAACTAGATTTAATGAGGGTTAACCATTAAAAGGCGATAAATCGACCTTTTAGTGAATATTAGAGTAATTATGCTTAAAATCCATTTCTTTACTTATATTAAGCCTCTAAAATTTTATTGGATAAATGTAAAAATATTCAAAAAACATGTATAATCATAATATAATTAATTATTGTCATTCCCTAAAATAAAATGTCTAGAAGTTAGTTACAATTTTAAATAATAATATATTATTAGTGTGCTATGTATGATTTCAATGAAACTAATTGCTGCATATCGGGTACGCCATCGAACATATCATCCCCTTTAGAGTATTATTAATATTTAATTCACATATATTAATAAATATGAAAATGTTAATGTCCTTTATTTACCTGGGATGTTACATCCATCCCCCCTTTTGGGAATTTCATCCTTGCAATTTGAAAACTGGGCTTGGAAACTCCATTAAATGTCCCACATCGAAAAAGAGTCTGTAGATCTATCACATTAAAAGAATGAAAGAGAAGTACATAGGTCACCCGAGATAATCCCTACTCAGATTACTTGTAGGAAAACCTTGATATGGAAGAGAGAACAAATGGTTATGTTCTGATGGAGAGTTATAGAGAACATGATTATGAGAAAGTTAACCACCCAAAAATCACAAACTTATGAAATGTTAAACGGTCATTGATTTCCTAGTATGAAACGTAAACCAAAAGTGATTTTTCTTACATTCCTTTTCATAATTTTTGGGAATTAATTTACTACATAGAATAATAACATAATAAAATATAATTTCCATTAAGTAGAGTTTCATCCATTAATAAGTTTCTACCAGAAACTAATCTTTTATCCAAAAAATGAGAATTCAAAAATAATTGGTCACATAAAACGCACAAGAATCATATTTTAGTTAATCACATAATCTAAAAAAGGAACTTTATATTTCCCTTGACTTTAGATATCAACTAAAACCAAATGGTTAGTACGAGATCATATAATCCCCAAATATGGTAATCTTTTAAAACAAAAGGTACCCAAAGTTCAAGAAAGACCATTCAATAGACAATTGTCCTTAAAATTCTTTAAAATAATAAAAACTATTATTAAAACCCAAAACACAAAAATGATTTAATCCCATAGTTTTCCACAATAAATTTTAACATTTATCTCTAAATAGCATCGAATACTCTTAAAGTCTCATACTGAAGTGTAATTAACCGAATCACATATTCTATATTATAAGATAGTCATTTCAATAAAGGACCCAAATATCCATATTTCTAAAATAAATCACAAATTCTTCAAAAAATAATATTTCAACTATTATTCCACAAATGAGATCACATAGTATTTTAATTTCCTTTGGAATATTGTGTTTCCTCCAAATATAGAACTTCTTATAAAATATCATTTATCACCTAATAACCAAATCATTTAATTATACCAAGGATATGCATTTGATAAAACATAAATTCCCAAAATCAACTTATTCTTGATCAACAAATCCATTTGTGTTAAAAAAATAGGTCATAATAACCAGGGACATCATGTAGGCCAGTGGTAAATGATACGCCCTTGTCGCACTTCCGTTGTCGGTTCGATTCCTACAGCCTAGTCTGACGCAACGGGTTGTCACATGGTCTGTGTGTTGTCCTTTTTTAAAAACCCAAAAATAACCCTAACATGTTTTAACCTCAATGTTTCCTTATACCTTTAATTTTAATCCCAAATCATTTTGATCTCCAAATCTTAATTCATGATGTCTTATATATATTACCATTTATTTATAATTTCACCATCATATGATAAAATGAAACGATCACCAGAATAAAGAACATCACACCTTGATCATGTTGTCCACTTGGATTCGTCATTATATTGTTCACGTAGGTAGAAGGTCCATTCATTACAAAAATGATTTAGAGATCCTTATAATTCATTTGGTTCCTTTATACAAGTACACCTTGCACAACTTGGGTCATATGGGTGTTCACGGAAAAATAGTTTTTGAAATTAATCATTCATGACATATAATTTCAATACATCTGATAAAACATGATTTCAATAAAATAGTCGGACCGAATATGAGGGGAAACATTCAATTAACGGTCCTTTTAAAATAACATAAGTATATGAAGATATACTATATTTTAAAATAAAATATAAATACGTTGTTCAAGGGTCTCATTCTTCAATGCCTCTTTAAAAATCATAATATGCATCAAAATCATGTAATAAGGTAAAATATTTTTAAATGCCTTGAAAATATTAATATTTCATGAAAATATGAGAATATTGTGAAAGTATGATTTTTTTTAAATAAAACCCATGATCCAACAATGATAATGAGGTATAGTGGATGTGTTTGATATCTCAAACAAGTTCTTGAAAGTGAGTTGTATGCTAGAGAAAGTTTCACAATCATTCGAACATTATTTCGGATTAATTATTGCATGCAATTCATCAGGAATAGATAGGAATTTCGTTTGGATTCCTCCTTCTTCGATTTGTAGCTGATATTCCTTGATCTATAAAAGTTACCAAAAAAGGATTTATCTAAAATTATAGGAAAAGGAACTAACCATGTGTTTATCAAAAACTTTTAATCCCTACAGTTGTTTAAACCAACCTTTCATATCAACTATAAGGACCCATACTTAAACATTGAATAATCAAGAATTAAATGAATAATTAACATTGAGGATCTTTTCAGGTTTAGAGTTTTAGATAATTGTGTCATAACATTTACATAACAACATCAATATTACATTTTAAAAATTCAACTCAATATCCAATTTTTCATTAAAGAAAAACCCTTTTAAAAAAAGAGTCATGTATATTTCCATGTTTTAGACAACATGAAATTTCTTTGATCCCATCATTGACCCTTATTCATCTTTATGTCCAATGGAAATCATTTCAGAAACTTGTGATGACAATAAAAATCTTAGTAAGGGAGATAAAATAAGTAATGAAAACACTATCCAATCATTAAATACAAAACAATGAAACTATACTTTCAATCATTACATACATCATGAAATCATACGATTTATAAATAACACACATAAATCAGATATCATAAGGTAACTTGTGGATTCCAAATCAAACATACTTTGTAGATATCACATATACATAGGGATCCAAATTCAAAATACCCATCGCAGTATATTCCAAAAATCTCTTAGGATAAACATTCATGTTTTCCTCCATCACGTTACCCAATGCATTGGAGAGCTATCTCGGGCTCACACTCCCTAGGTTTATCACAGAACCACCCATATACGTAAAAAATGTCCAATATCCATAACATATTCATAACACATAACATAAACATAAAGGAAATATAAAATTTCCATATTGCAATTACAATATATCATTTGAAAATATTGACAAAATCAATTCTCTTATTAAACCGTTTTCAAAACCATTTAAAATATTAAACAAAGTGATTTTGGAATCGAAGTGTTCCATACCACTTTGAAGCTTTTGAAAGAAATTTCAATTTCAAAACATTCAGTTTCATATGAAAAAATATTTAAAACCATTTTTAAAACATGTAAATTAAAGTGATATATTTAGATGAATAAACCTTTAAATCATTTAAAACAATATTTTAGATAAAGGGTTTTTAACAAAATGAGATATCCTAGAATGAAAATAATTGAGGAATGACATTTAATCAGAACTTAATAATATCATGAAAATAAATGTATTTGTGATATAATATACAAAAGGACAGTATATATACTATATAAGAGTGAATTGGTGCATATCAACAAATGAAGTGTCAATGGAAGTGTAATTTGAGACGAAATCCCTTATAAAGACGGTATCCTTAGATTAATGATAAATAAATTAAAACATTATGTGTGGAAAATATAAATACACTCAATATAAGTGGATATTATTTGTAAAAAAATCATAGGTTACTCACACATCTTGATATAACGACATAATCAAGAAGTATATGTTTTAGCCAAAAATTGAAATTGGGTTAGGAAGTTTTCTTACAGATATTCGAGAGCATAACTGTGTCACATTAAAATTCATAAAATTAGTGGATGAGAGAGAAAATTATATATCATCACTTTTACATAAATGTTACATCAATAATGATATAGAAGAACCTATCCAAAAATAATAAGAAATAAATTAAAAGACACAACAAAAGGAAGTCTTTTAAAAAGAGGAGGGTGAAAGGTTTATTTACCGATTTGGTAACTTACGAAACATACACCCCATGAAAAAATATCATACAAAGAATATGTAAATACCCACAAATTACAGCATATTAAACAAAGAATACAATCATGGGTTGTAAATTTACCACACAAATGGTAATAGTGGCTAATATAGCATTAATCTCATGGGAATAAAAAGTGAGATGAAAAATCCTTACCACGTTGTAATCAATCGAGTCATATGAGAAAAAGTTAATAACAACCTAATGAATTACAAAATACTATTAATATAAATAAATTCATGATAATATATATCAAATGATCATACAAAATACACCACAAGCAATAAATAAGTGGTGAACAATGGAAATCTCAACGGAATTAAAAATGAGATAAGAAATCTCTTACCTCTTGTCCAACTTGACTCGTCTGTTCCTTGTCCTTCCTGAATAATAAACTGAAGTTATTTTAAACTTGATTAATAACCTTTTAAAAGTTTATTACTACTTTTTTATCAATTTTTACCTTGCAATAATAGTTAGTTAATTATTTGAGTTCATATCGGACATTTTGTCGATGTTCATAATTTGATTTAAAAATGAAATTGTTATAATTACAATTTGTCAATGTGGTAAATACTCCATTATCTCGAGAATTATATTAATGATGTATATATTATATATATATTATATATACTATATATACATCTATTTATATTAGTACATAACTTTTTGATATATGAAATGAAATGCACCAGTCATTGAGACGGTGAGTCGTACGTACGCATGAATGCTAATTTCATTTCTATTCAATATTTAATGGAATGAAAACTTAATGATAAATAGGTATATTATAATTAAAGTATAATATCATTTCTAATATAATTAACTCCATCCTTTATTCATTCCACATAAGGCATTAATGAGTCATATCACTTTGAGGGGGTGATAGTCTGCACTTTCTAAAATGAAGTTATCGTGTTTATCCATTATGGAAACCATAAAGGTATGATATAAATGAAACATAAATAAGCATAAATAAATAATAAAAATAATATATATCATATATTAATACATTTCTATCTTAATGGATACCATGAGAGGTGGTAGGAGATAATTGAATAATCACCGTTTAGTGATGTGTTAGTTTTCCATCCATAGAAACATTATTTTCGTTACCGATTAGATGGAGGTGTGTGTAAGAGTAGTTAAACTAATTTTCATAAAAACATCATATTATACTGAGTATACTAATGTTTTTATAAAATAATTTAATAAAAATAGTTTAGGGGGTTGGAGAAGTAAAATAAAACAAAATCACTTTAGAGAAGACATTACCTTTAAATCTAGAAACTCCCTTTTATTTGAACCAAATGGGTTTCTTGAAGTGTTTTTTGACTAATTTATGTCTTCTAGGATGAATATAGGGATATTGGGAGTTTATTAGAGTAGAGGGGGCACGATATAAAGGCTTGAGAAGTGTGATAAATGGGTTATAAGTGAAGGCCTTTTATAAGGGAGAGAAGGGGATCTTTAAGAATGTTTGAAATAATTATTTTATTATAATCGTAGATATGGTTTCAAAAGGTCAACTATTCATTAAAATCATATTTAATATGACTCATGGTTGAAATATAATAATCCCATAATAATTGTACAGGTTTTGGATATTGTTTTAATATTTATAATCTTATTCATTAAAAACATTAATTAATGAGGTAAATAATATATAATTAATGTGTCAGAAATAATTTAATTTAGCTGATGTCCAAAAATTATTTAAAAAATACCATGTAGTAGTTAATATTTTTATCTTTCCAAATAATATTTATAGTCGAAATTATATCTTATATAACCCCTTGTAAAAATTTATATACTAAAAGATATTTGTTTATGCCATTTTTGTCATTACTTTAAATTAATTTATATAATACGTAATTATTACTCCCATGTGGCTCCATGGGTTCCTAAATTGGACCCATGGATTCCCATGGTCAGATATGTATCATAAAATATGATTAGGAACCATGTTAGTGTTATTTAATATTATTATAATATTATATTTTACCCTTTAATCATGGTAAATAAAATATTTTGTGAATTAAATATTTAAAATGTCTAAAAATAAAAGATACCTATTTACAAAATTTTTACATACTGATTCGAAATATGGAATTCATTTTAAAAATTACAATCACATAATTTGCATGATTTAATTTAAAATTATTTCTCGCTGTCAAAACAAATAGAGTGTTTTTAAAAAATAATAATTATCAAAAGATTTACACTTGTTTATGTTCAATTTAAAAATATAATAACATACAATGACCAAAAATAGATTAAATGGTAAAAATATTTTCTAATTACACTTTAATATCAATTAAAAATATAACATAACCATATAAATAAATTATTTTAAAAGGATCTTTTGAATTAAAATACAGTATTTTTCACTATTCCTTAAAAAATTAACATTATCAGAAAAATACCAAAATTTCATCCAATGTAAATTTCGGTGTCCTAATTATAAAGAATAATTTTATTTTGTGATATAGAACATCTAAATGTGTCAAAAACTAGATTTAATGAGGGTTTTCCAATAAAAGGAATCAAATCGTCCTTTTAGTAAATATTTAAGTATTTTTTAATAAAATTGATTTCATTGCTTATTTTAAGCCTCTAAAATTTAACTAGATAAATGTAAAAATATTCAATAAACATGTATATTCATATTTTGATTAATTATATTCATTCCTCACCAATACAAAGTCTAGGCATTAACTACCATTTAAAATAATAATAATATATTATTAGTGTGCAATGTATGATTTCAAAGAAACCCATTGTTTCATATCGGGCACACCATCGAACATAGAATCCCCTTTATAGTAGAATTAATATTTAATTCAAAAATATTAATACATATGACAATTTTGATATTCATTATTTACCTGGGATGTTACATATTATCATCATTTTTAGATCCTTCTCCTCTATTTTATGCCAACAATACAAATTTATAGACAATTTCATAACCTCTCTTAATAAATTTAATTTTACAGAAATAACATGTAGAAGAAGCATCTTATTTGGAAATTATTTATATTTTTAAGTATTTATTATTTCACGTATATATATATAATTATGTGAATTTTTAATGAAACACCTTTAAAATATCTATCAAAAAAATATTCTAATCCTACATGACTTATATCCTACTACACAAAATAAAAAACCATTTGTATCATTTATATAGGCCATTATACACCCTTAATTCTACAATATACGAAAAATTAACTGTTATAGGATATCATAAGATCTCTCCCTACGATATAAATAACACATTCAATAAATTATTAATGAATAAACATTAAATACAAAGGTTATTAGTCATTAAATTTATTAAAACAAATTATTTCCATTGATAGGGTGTTGCTGATTATCTATGTATGATTACATGAATTTAAAAATTTTCCAATAAAACCCCTTCATAATTATAATACATATGAAATTTTTTAAATTTCATTACATGAGAATGGAAGTTGTTAATCGATTGAAACCAAATGTTTCACACAATACAGATGATACAATATGTAAACACAAGATAATTAACTTATTAATAAATTTTAACTTCCACCTTTAATTATTTGTTTTCATCAGGATCTCAACATTTTCCTTCTTCATTATACATCATTTATAATACCATGGAAATAATTTTTTTATTTACTATAACAAACCTAATCTTTAATACATATTAATTCATGATTTATTACAAAAAAAATGAAAATAATACATCCAAAAAGATAGATATGTCAAGTGTTGTTAGGAATTTCGTACATTACATAAAAACATATAACATTTGATAAAAAATTTGTTGAAATAAATACTAGACATGATCATAATATTCCAACGAACATAAAATTACATGTACAACTAGTGAAAAAACATCATAAAGCTGTAATATATAAAGCCCCATAGGGGAATAGACATGGTATAACATGAGGAATATAATATAAGTTAGAATATATTTATATCAATGGGGCATTAAAAGATAAGGAATCATAATCATGAACAACAAGACATGATATAAAATATTAATCATAAAAAAACATGGGAAATGTGGTAACAACTTAAAACATTACTTGATAAAAATAGTTCACGGCTAAATAATCCCGGAAATCATGGAGTGCAAAGTTTAATAATGGAATGAGGTAAACTACCTAACCCAATTTCATGTATCATAATACTAAACATTACCCAATGTGTTGGTGTTGTATCTGGGTGCACTAATTATATTCATTTCATTCACAGGCTTAAGTGTGCCACATAGATCATACAACATGGATTCATTTTTCATCGCAATTTATTCCACAATTAAGGAGTTTGTAATAAATATATGCATGTAACTTATAAATAAGTATATGTTTAGAAAGGTAAATACACTTGATAATAAAATGTGTATGGTATTCACTTCACAATTGTTATTGCATGGAAAATCTTGGAGAAATTTCAGCAGCATAACATCATTATATAAAAATTAATAATAAAATTGTTGATCAGAGCATAAGTGGTATATAATCATTTAATCATAGAATGATAAGTAATAGATACATTGTAAGACATGTCCCAACATTATAATTATATAACCATATGAAATTACAAGAACTAATTTCATATAATTTTCAGGAATTTGAAAGGAGGAGATGAAAGGTCCCTTGCATGAATGTGTGACTCCAACGGCATGAGAAGAACATCATGAGAGCTTGGGGATCCTAGGGAGGACACTAGATATTATATTTACGAGTAAGGTCATAATAAAATGAGATTTATTAATGATAAATGAGATATTGGGTTGGTTAATATAGGAATGGTGGGGGAACTTTTTGTTTTTTTAGGGTTTGGACTCTAGAAAACAAAATATCCAAAAAAACAGACCATACAATAGTTTTTCACATTTCTTTAAATCATGAAATTTTTTAATATTTTTTTAAGCCTAGGGATAAATATATGAAAATATTAAAAATGTTGATTTGGTGGTGAGTGTCACTCTTTAAGAATTGATATTAAATCCTTAAAATATATCATATATTTTGGAGGGTTTAGAAAGCCATTATAAAATGAATCAAATAAAAATTAAATCAAATATTTTTAAAGGAAAAAACATTTGCGGTTGTGGATCACATGTATATTAAGTATTTCATATCATTTGGGTCATTATGAAATTATAAAACACAAAGTATATTTATATGGTATTTAATTTTTACCTGAAAATTCGACTATCATAGAAAATAATGACAAACTGACCATTGGACAATTTTGAAGTTATGATTACAAATATAATATTCTTTTCTTTAAAATATTTTCAAAATATTTTAATTTTCACATTTGAAATAATGATAGATATATATTAAAAATGATGGGTTTTTTTCAATAAAGGTTTTCGAACTCAAATAAAAATTACATTTGAAAACAAAAAAAAATACATTTTCATTTTTATTTGATAAATATTATTTAATATCAATATTACATTAAAATATTTTTTATTTCAAAAATTAAAAAATTCATTAATTCATTAATTGTATTTTAATGAGAATGGAAAATAAAAATTGTACATTATTGTTTTAAAATCATTTAAAATTAACCATAATAGGTTAAAAATATATTAGTTATTGTATAAATATAAATGTATTGATGATATTGTTAGGGTTTTGATACATATCCCTTTAATACACTAGCATACTTTGTAAGAGTATAGTGCGCAATGGAGGGACATTCATGGGGTGGTATTGCGAACATGGTTTTGGACCGTGATCATAATGAGTGTGAACTTATCCAATAAAAAAAATTTCTCACTATTAATTTGTTAGATATCTTAATGAGAATGGCCCAAGGAAAATCCTAAAAATACTATCTTCCTCAAAAGCTTTGATAAATGGTGTTTTTAAGAAATGATCTTAATAGTTGAGGCCATAATTTCTATGGCTCGTGCCAATTGGATTTGATAAAACCCAATATTTATATTAATCATGTGATCACTTTTCAATGAATATTTTATCAAGGGTAAGGATACATAAAATTCATTTAAATCTAATTGGATATAATAATATTAAATAAATAAATGTTCCATCCAAAACCCTATTATGTAATATGATATTTAATAGAAATAAAAGGAAGATTTTAATTTATAATACTTCGGGTCAATACAATATTCCCCCCTTTAGAAATGTGTCCTTTGAAATGTTATTTTCCAACAATAAAAAATATGAGGATAATGTTTCTTCATCACCTCCTCGAATTCCTTTGTTTCTTATAAAATGTTAAGGTATCTCCACAACTCTTTGACGAGGTGAATTTTCTTATTTTGAAGAACTTTTTCATTATTATCTAATATCATAACTTGGTTCTCCTCATAGGAAAATTTTTTCTCCAAATAAACTACCTCTGGATTGAGTAAATGTGTGGGGTCTAGTATTTACTTTCTCAAGAGGGATACATGGAACATATGAGTTACATGAGATAGGTTCTCTGGGAGTTTTAGATAATTAGACACCACATTGACGTGATCAAGTATCTCAATGGGGTTGATATATCTTAGAACAAGCATTCCTTTATTCCCAAATCTCATCACTTTTCACCATGGAGATATATAAAGGAATACCATGCCTCCGACATAAAACTATAGGTCATATTTATGGTTGTCAAAATAGCACTTCAATCAACTTTGAGTAGCCTTGATGTGCAACGGAATTGTCTTAAGATTCTCCAATATTTCTTCAACCAATTAATGACCATGAATTTTTTCTTCCCCAACATCATAACAACATGTATATGTTCTTCACCACATCCAAAAAAGGTCATCATAATAATCCATTTGAATTCTTGAGTGGAAACAATTGTTGTAAGATAACTCAACTAGAGAAATATATTGGTCGTATCCTCCATTTAATGGAATTTAGAATTTCATAACATGTCCTCATGTTTTTGAATTGTATTTATAGGTTGGAAATTAGTTTTAGGGTGGTAATTCATACTATTATTTAGCTTAGTGTTTTGATCATGTTGAAGACATTCTAAAACATAAAGGTGAATCATGGATCTCGATTGGACGCAATCGTCATTTGTACTCCATGTAGTGTCACCACATATCTAATGTATATATGTTAATGTTGATCTAATGATAAATCTTATCTAATTACAATTAAGTGTGCGGAATTTTTAAAATGATCCACAATAACCAAGATAGCATTGTTTCTTTGGATGTCTTTGGACGTCCAGTGAACAAATAGATTGTTATATTTTACCATGTCTATGTTGGTATGGGTAATGGTTGTGTGAACACCCGAGGACATTTCCACTCATCCTTCAAATGATAACATACAATTCAATTTGATGTATATTCAACTATCTCTTTCTTCATGATTTCAAACCAATAGTGATCTCAGGGACCTCAATATTTCATTGTGCTTCCTAGGTGAATGAAGAATGTTGAACTATGTGCATCATCCAATAGATCCTTCTCTAACACATGATTTGATGGAAGAAGCTATTCAAACCCAAATCTCAAAATTCCTTAATAATTATTTTTTATCATTGAAGATCTTATCATAGAGTTTCCACTTTCTTCTGAATTTCCACATCAGGTTATTGAGCATCCTTTAACATTTCATGAAGAGATGGTTGATAAATAATTTGTGAAAGGATTTGTGTTATTCCTTATTTAATGAATCCAATTCCAATCCTCTTAAATTATAATAATATTTTATCCTTCTCCATTCTCATCAATGATAATATTTTGGGATCCATTGTACATAGATAATATTCCACATTATTCTCTTCACCATGATGTTAGTGAATTGAGATGTTATAGTCCATGATCATCTCTATCCACCTCTAATAGAATATATTCATCTCTTTCTGTTTGAATATATATATATATATTAGAATTTTTTTATATCTATATATTTCCCACATCCCCCCAAATAGATAATTCATCCATAGATTCAAAGAGAAGATCACAATAGCCAACACTATTTCAGGCATTTGATAGTTTTGTTCATGAACATTCAACTACCTTGAAGCATAGACTATGCCTTTATCATTTTTTGACTACGGATCATGCATTGGATAGTTTTTCACATGAACATTAATTTTTCCTGAAATCATAGACAATGACTTTATAATTTTTCATCAATGTGAATCCCAATCCCTTCTTCAATGCATTACTAAATAATACAAAAAGTTCTCCAATTTTTGGTATTGCGAGAGAATGGGTAGTGACAAGACTCATTTTCAAATCATTGAAGCTTCCTTCACATTATTAATTTCAAGAATACATGACTCCCTTATATGTAATTTTGGATAGAGGGTTAGAAAAATGTGGGAAATTTATCATAAATCGAATATAATATCTATCTATCCCAATGAATATTTGGATATCTATAAAGATTAATGGAATCACCCATCCTTAAATTTCTATTTTTTATTGGAGGATTGAAAAATATCCCATTACATATTATGATATTCCCCAATAAAGAGACTTCCTTTAACTATCACTATATCTTTCTGTATCTTTCAAAAAGATTCCAATTTCCAGGGTCTTTAGCTCAGTACTCATATGCTTCTCATTATCCTCCTTGGTTTTGATGTATATTCGAATATCCTCTATAAAGACTACCAATAATATGTAAATTTATTCTCCAAATACTATATTTATCATTTTGATGAATATTTTGTGAAAATTAGTGAGTATGAATGCTATTACTATGGACTCGTAGTGCCCATACTTTGTACAAAACGTTTTCTTTGAGATATCATCCTTCTTCGCCCGAATGTGGTAATACTCCGACGATATATCTACCTTGGAAGAGTACATTTATCCACATATCTAATCAAAAAATTCATCAATATATGGAAATAGATAGTTTTTCTTTATCTATATCTTTTTGATCTCATGGTAATCAATGTAATGGCATATAACCCATCATTCTTCTTGAAATAGATGATTGGTGCACCCTGATAGTGAAGCACCTGGGCATATAAACCCATTATAAAGAGTCTCTAGGAGTAGTTTGTATATCTCTTAAATTTAAACAACATACATCCTATATATATAGTAATGGATATTCGAAATACCCAAGGCATAATATTGATTGAAACTTAGACATATCGGCCATGTGGAATGCTAGAAAATTTCTATGTAAATAGATCAGTGTATTCCATCAAAATTGGCATGTCTTTGAAGATGGTTCATTCCTTAGACCAGTCATTTTAAAAATATATGATTTCTCATAGGGTTGTAATATCTATGATTCAGATGATGGTGCTATATATGATTTATAATTCTTCTACACCTGAATAGAATCATGGGTTGATTCTCTAAATGAAGAGTGATTCCAATCTCACAAAAAATTATGTTGGGTCTATATTGGGAAAGGAAATCCATGCCCAGAATAGCATAAAATTCATCCTAAGGGAGTATAAAAATGTTCACCATGATCTTCTTCCCAGAAACATTGATAGGGAAGGAGTTATATATTTGTGGTGAAATAATTTCCCCATTTTCCTTTTTTTACTGACATCACTAATTACATACATTGTGTTGGTCTTTGGATTATTCTACGAAAGATTCATGATATGATGGAATGTGCAGAACAACAAACAAGAATTACATTCACCATTATTAAATGAATAACTAGGGTAAATATCACCACATTAGTGTATGGATTCAATTTAGTGGTAGTGATTAGAAAATCTCTCCCCGATTTTTTTGGAAGTTCATTTGTATCTGCGAAAACTGTATCTGGGGTAACTGATTTTCAAAATACCCAAGTTAAATACAGTTTATGAAATGAAAAATGTCATGATGTTTGAATAGATAATTACTATTTTCTATCACATTATCGGACTTCTTTTATCGAAAAATGATATTCATGTTTCTTTCCCTCACCTAAACCATTTATTCTGTCCTATTAGGAAATTTTAGGGGTTCTTTTTGCTATACCATTGACTTTTGGGATGTTAAGACTTATTTACATCATTATATATCTCTATTAGGCCATCCAAATTAAACTAAACTTTCTACTTAGTATCCCCTAAATACCAATGAAATTTTCCAATCTCTATATCTACTTTGAGGGATGATCAAAAAAATTTCTTCATAGATATAAAAGTCAGGGATCATCATGGATTTTCTTAGACTTGGATTTATCCCACCAAAGAGGATTTAAACCTTTTATTCAAGGATAACGATAATTTAGGAGGTGTATCAGAAATTCATTTTGATGTTATCTTTGTATGTCATGATAGATTTTTCGTCTTTTTGGAATGGGGGAAAGAAAATACCTTACCATTTTTTGTCGTTGGGTGCAAGAAAAATATATATTGAAAAAATAATTCTGGAATTCCTACACTCCAACACATCGATCTCTTCCTCAAGAATCATATTTATTATCATTGTCCACCATTTATTAGCTTCTCCCACAATAAATTTACAAATTGTAGAACCTTCATTTGTTTAGAATATTGAATGATGGGGAAGATCTACTAATTTTAGTTGATCCATTGTTCTATGTTTAATGGATTAGATGATCCATTGAATGTAGGAGGTCTTTATCACATGAATCTCTTAATTGAATATTTTTCTCTATTAGGGGGTTTGTGGAATTACTTTGGATCTAGGTTTCTATTCCGAACATCAGTTAGCTAAGAGACTATTATGAAAAAAAATGTCATTCCTTCTCCCATCGGGATGGACATCTCATTTGGGAAGTCATCAAATTGACCATTACATCGCTTGTTAACCCAATTCCTCCTATTTTCATATATCAGATAGAATAAATGGAATAATTGGGATGAGTGACTTAAACTATTAAACCCATAAAGGGTAATTGAAATAATAATACATGATAAATTATAAAATACATTTACTTCAATAACTTATGAATTTATAGCCTTCAATATATGTTATCTGTGATCTATTTTATAATATATATTCTTATGGGAATATTCTATCCCAATAATAATGTTTCATAATGAGATTAATAATTTTCCAAACCATATCCACTATGAATTTAAAACCATGAGCATTTTAATGACCATTTTCATGTACCATGTTACCCAGAGTTAGGCCCAAAATACCATGTTGGAGTTTTTACTCCTCGGTAAATTCGATCCAGAACCACATCCACCTATTATATCCAAATATGGATTTGTTTTATTGATAAACAAAATAATCTATGTATAAAAAATTTTAAGGATGTTTTTCATACTATGTCTTATCCATTATTTTTTATCTATAGTTCTCTTGTCAAAAATAAAAATAAAAAATCTATTCCTCTTAGACCAAATAAAAAAATTCACTTTATAACAAAATAATAATTTATTTATTTCATTACATAACCATTAATACAACCCAAAAGATCATTATGTATTGTGTATTTTTGAATTAGGTACATTACATAACTACTTAATACATTGTATACAAAACATTATTGAACACCTCCTTGATTTGATCATAATATTCCAACGATCTAAAAATTGCAAGGGATAACCTGGTGATAAACATAAAAAAGTGGTATGACATAAAGCCTAGTAAGGGAATAAACAAGGATTAACATGAAAAATATGATAAATTTTATAAAATAAGCATATCAAAGGGGAATTAACATAGTTGTAATCTTCAACAAAAACATTGAGGCAAGATATATCATGGTAATCATAAAGAAAACAAGGGAAATTCATAAACAACATTATACAATACATCATACACATAAGTCAAGGATAATTATGTCAACCCTAATGGTGAAAAAATTCCTATAATGTAATTTGGATTACTCTCTATCCCATTATTAGACACCATGATTCTAAACATTACGAGAGGCATTTGAGCAATATTTGAGCGCACCCATCAAATTCATTTCATTCTCACATATAAGTGTTCCACATAGATCATATAATATAGATTCAATCATCATCATAATTTTTCAAATGAGTATGGACTGTGGAATACATTTATTTGAGTCCCCAATAAATATTATTTGTGCATAATGGGGAATACCCTTGATAGAAGAATGTGTATGGTATTCAATATGGGATTTTTTTTCTTATGGAAACTCACGGTGAAATATTGGATCCATAACGACATTACAGAAAAATTAAAAAAAAATATTGATGAGAGATTAAGTGTTATATCATCATTTTTCCTTAAAATGGGAATTAATAGTGACATTATAGGACATGTCCGGAAATTTTTTAATGGAATTATAATGCTTCTGTTTATAAATATTCCTGATTAAAAAAGAGAATGTGAGGATACCTTACGAAATTTCATCATATTAACAACATCAGTAATGGTCAAAATGGGGGAGGATAAATGATCCTTCATTGAAATAAAATAAAATAAAATTAATATTAATTTAATTATTTTAAATTAATGGAAATTTAACCATTTGAAATTACTTGACCTAATTTCAAAGATATTGTTTGATGTTGAATGGAGTGGAAATTTATCGTATGTGAATGTGTGACTCCCAATGTTAGGGAAAGACTTATTTAGAGCTTGGGGAGCCCTGGGATGACTCTAGATAGTGGAGGGAAGAGTAAGGACGTGATACAAAGAGTTTTATAGATGAGAAATTTATGTTCTTTGGGTTTATATAGTGAATGAGGATGATTTATTTATTATTTTGGGTTTTTACTCTACAGAACTAAATATCCAAATCCACAAACCATCCCATGGTTTCTTCCAATTGATACATAGAAATGAATATTTTTATAAATTATTATATATGTCTAAGGGTGGAAAATATTAATATATTACAATTTATGATTGTAGGTGAGTCACACTTTTAATGATACTATTTTAAAACATAAATATATATCATATGTATTAGAGGATTCACATCAGCTTTATAAAATAAACCAAAAAAAACATAAAATCACATTAATTTATAGTGAAATAATTTATTTATTTGTGTATACCACTTATATTAATTATTACATCACATTACAGTAATTATAAAATCATAAATCAAGAGGTCTATTTATATGGTATTTATTTTTTACCCAAAAAATCAACATTATCACCAAATTATGAAATTTTAATTTTTGGATAATTTTGATATTATCATTTCAAAACTAATAATCATTTCATCTATGTTATATTCTAAATATTTAAATTTTCATGGTTATAATAAGGATCAATATTTACTCCAAATCACGGGTTTATAAAAATACATTTTATTGAACCGTAATAAAAATTACATTTGACATAATAAAAAATATATGATCATTCATATATGAAAAAAAATTGTTTATTAATTAAATTTCATTAAAATATAGATTATTTAAAAAAACCATTAATTCAGATATAAAATGTGTTATTCATTGAATCAAAATTAAATTCATTTACAAAATAATAATAATAGGATTAAAATATAGTCATTATTATATACCAAATAAAGTACAAACTCATATATCTTCAATCTTGATACATATCTATTTGTTACACCAGAATATTCCAAATGTGTATATTGCAAAACGGTGGATCATTCATGGGGGTTTTTCCGAAAATGGTTTGGGTCGTGATCTTGATGATCTTGATATTCTATCATAAACAGCTTCACCAAAGCATTAGTTGTTTGATCTCAACTTGGGTTAGATCATGGAAAAATACCAAACATGTAATGACCCTCCCAATCTCTGATAAATGTGATTCAAATTGTATAATCCTAATATTTAAGGTCACCACTTCCTTTATCTATGTCAATTACATTTTTTAAAACCCTATATCTATACTAATCACGTGATCACTATTAAATGGATATATTATCAATGGAAAATATACATAATGGTCATTTAAACCATATTTTATATAATGAAAAAATCAAGTTTTTTTGTTACCAATATTAATTAATAAGAAATAAAATTTAAATAAAAGGGGGGATTTTTTTATAACAGTTCGGGTAATTACATATTACACTAATAAAAAAGGATGATATCACTTAAAATTGAAGTCATCATATGAGGAATAACTGTTCAATTTTATTCAACTTTATGTATACCTTTTTTATTGAAATGGATTCATTTTAATATGGAAATATCATATCCCATTAAACATTATAATATATTCTACCCAATTCACTTATGATCTCACCTTCCATTATTCCTTCCCAATAGATCATATATCCCACTAAATTCTATTCTTATTCAATAAAAATATATTTTAGGAATATTGGTAATAGGGGTACTTCCAAATCATCCAAAATTAAATGATTATGGTTTGACATTTTATGATAAACCATACCATGAAACATTCTTCCAGTCCTTCTATAATGTTTTTGTTTTAAACACACTACTTTTACACCTCTATTTATGTATCTTTTATTATTCATTATTCATATTTTTTAAATTTAATTAAAATTACAACAATAGATTAATCACATTATTACATGTTTCCTCTTTTAATGAATCATAACATTCATTTTATTCATCCATTACCTTCTTTTTATTAGTGATAATAATTAAAAAAATTCATTCTTTCCATATGGTGAAATTTATGAATCCACTATGATACACATATTGATTATCTTCTGGAAGGAGCATTAATAGTATTTCCTACATATTAAATCTCTAAATTTTAGCATTCTCACTCAAAAAATATTATTGTATAAAGTTTTCTTTTGATTCTGGATTATAACATATTTTCCATTACAAATATCATTAATTCAAATATGTGATTCATATTTCATTAAAAACATTATTTATTTTCATATTGGTCTTCCGTTACTATTGGAATTTGTTATTTATTTACTATTCATTTTTTAATATTCATGTTTCCAAATATTTCAAAATTCCCCTTATTAGAACATATAAAATATCTCTTAAAAAATATTTCTTTTTGTCTGCTTTACAATGAATTGTGGTTACAATAGTTTTTATTACATTTCATATGTTCATGGACTCCATATAAATATCCATACTATTTCCAATGTCACAATTACAATAGAATATATTTTCCTCCATCCCTTGTGAGTTTTTATTTATTTAATTAGAAAAATAAATTATACTTTATATATTAGAAATTTCCACTTTATAATAACCATTAGTTAAAGACATCATGTCAAAATATTATATGTATCCATGTAAACCTTTTCATTACTATGAGGTATGTTTGTTGATAAAAATTCCTATAACTCCTTTTTATATTTTATATGCTTTATCCTTTGATATTAGTCAAGATAATTCCTTACACATTTAATATAAAGAGTATAAAAAACATCATTATATTTTATCTCATGAGTTTTAGAATCCAACATCTTATAAATTTCTATGATATTCAAATTAGTTTACTTATATTGGGAAATTATAAACTATAATTTGTTATAGTCTTCTCAATTATGATCAATTATCTCATTATTTTATGTTCTGAGAGACATCATGTAAATATTAATTTTATTCCAATTTTCTATTTTATCTTCAAATTGATGATCAAGTTACCTTGAAAATAAATTTTTTATTAGTATTATTTAATTTCGTAATTGTCGTATTTTGGATAACTCCTTTTAAATGATAAATTTTTTATTTTAATTTAATTTTACTATAAATGGATATTTTTCATTACTTTTAATTTTTATATATTATAATACCTTTCATTGGGATTGGAGATCCTTTTGATTACTCCATAAAAATCATATTTATTGAAAAATCATTTCTTTTCTCACCAATTTATCAAATTTATTATATTATATATTAATTACTATGGAATAATATGAAATTATAGATTTAAAAGGTAGATATATGAGGTAGTTTATATATATAATAATAATAAATTTATTAAATCACACAATTAGGGATGTTCTCACGTTCTTTGAAAACATTTTCTACTTCGTATTATTTTTTTCATTTAAAATTAATTTATTATCACTATTTTTTCTATATAAAAATTCGTAATAAATTTTTAATAAAAAATTAAAGAGAAATACTCAAAATATTATATTTACATGAGTTATCCATTTATTTTAAAAAATTCATTCATGTCAAAAAATATATAGAATAATAAAGATTATTATTAAATTACTTTTCCCCCATAAAACCCACAAGAATATTTATTTTCCATCTATCAATATTTTTAATCCTATGGTTTATAACAAAATATTTTATTGAATACAACCAGGAATATCATTTCTAAAACATTCGTATAGTCATACATATCCAACATCCAATCATTATAATTTGAATCATAAAAAAATAGATTGTGAACCAAAAAATCATATATGTCATGGTCTTCACAAAAAATAACATATTAAAATCCAAGTGAGAAATTTAATAATATTATACTAATTTGGGTCTAATGCTTTACAATGTACATTAAAAATCACCTTGGGAGGGTGGGGGTGGAAAAATTAGAGTATAAACCAATTTAATTATCTTTGTTCACTCTTTCCATTTTTATATTTTTATCTATATGCTATTAATAACATTATTTCAATATATTTATCAATCAGTGAACAAGAAATAATAAAATATCTAAATAATATAAATCCAACATAGGAACACTGATTTTACTTTTTCCACCAACATTAGGATACACCAAATGATAATACCCATTATAAGTGGTTGGTGTACCATACATTTCAGAACTCACTATACTCATGGATATAAATCTTTAAGAATATTAACCTCCCAAAATGGCATGATAACTATAATATATTTTTTAGGTATGATACACTAAATTTTATAAATCAATTCATAACATAATATCTCTAGACTTTACTTTAATATGGGTCAAAAAGTATTTTATAAACATAATATTCTTCAACAAATTATTATAGGAAACTGATGTAGTATTCTATGATAATAATAAATTTCATTCATCATCAAACTCTACATGTTTCCTTATAGATTGTGAGTCCATGTGTTACAGAATACATGAGAGTATTTTCAATTACAATTTACATAAATTTTTCTTACAAAATTATTGTATATGGTCATCTTGGATACGAATGTGAATAATCATATTTTTGGATAATTGTTCTTTAACAAACTCCTTCTTCATATCACTTCTTATATTAAATTGTGTTTTTCAATGATAATAAATGAATGCAAAGGTATCCCAATAAACTATTTATTTCATTGTTAAACCATAAATATCTTTGAATTGATCATTCAAATATGTTCTTCCTTAAAGACCTCTTCTTACTCTCATTTAATTATATATTTTTCATCTTCTGTTTCCTATTCAAAATTTATGGATTTAAAGAAATCGATTTAGAAATAATATGTATTATGAATAAAATGTGTTCCATAAATGAGGATTCTAAAACATTAAATATAGATCTATCAATATTATGGCTTTATAACACAGATCTATTAATTTTTTATTTCTTATCCACTTCTGTAACCCCAATATATATATAGTTCTCTTAATCTATAAGCCATATAATCAATAGTTAAGATCAATTTATTTTATCAAAATCATCTATAGTAATTATTATTCTCAGACATCTTAATAGGAGATAAAATATATATAAATAAAATTATCTAGATATCCTTTTGGTCAAATATATATTATAAAATATTCAAATAATCAATAAAAAATACAACATATAAGATATATTAAAAAAATTGGGTTAGTGGAGTAAAAATATTGCTTGTCGGTCCCCATGTTTTAAATATATAGAAAACCATGACATGTTGATATTCTATATCATTAAAGTCACATAGTTTAAATTTTGTTAATGTTTAAAAAAATTATTCAACACCACGTGTTGATCTATATCATCCAAAACCATTGCTTTGTTACATTAAATGTTCATGATCCAATGTTGACCAATAAAATCGAATCCATAACCTAACATCGAAACAATATGTGTTAGAAAATTAATTTTCTTCCACAATATAATCCTCTATAATACTACATTTTAACTCATTGTATTTTTCTTCCATGATATGGGTAACTAGTCTTTATTCACCCCAACACCACTTTTTGGCAAAGAAACACATGGTGGTTTTATGACACTTAATAAATTCGACCTGAAAATACAATAGGATTCCAATAATGAATATTCATCATTATTTAATATATAATTAAAACATATTGATAATTATTGAACATTTAAATTTTCCATCAGAACTGTACCATAAATATTCAATATTTTATCCCTCTTCATCTTCCTTAAAAAACCATGTACTCTAATTTCTTTTTTTCCTCAAAAAATATTTATTGTCATGTTAGTGATTTCAATAGATTTTCTCTTATACATACATGAATAAATTATATATATCATCATCTATTGAACAACCATATATCAACCTCATATATGTTATTCCCTAACTATTGGAAAATTCAATTTCAAGGTATTAATTTTCACAATGTGTGATTCATTACTCTAATATATATGATCTCCATATTCACCACTCATATTCTTATGATAGTTTTTCCATGTTTTATAAAAATAAAACAATAAAAAAAATACATTAGAAATATTATAATCACATTCTCTCACCTTAGACTATATATATATATGTTTATACAAATTTCAGAGTATAGATTATGTATTATAGTAAATTTATATCATTTCATGTTATATTAATCCATCATATTCCACACAGTTGTGTCATTATAAAGATATAATTTTTGATACAATGACATTTTATTGGTGTGCTAATATATATAAAGTTAAAAATTTATAGGTTTTTTAATAGAGGAACCCCTTATATTTTATGAATTGAAACTTTGTACCAATATCGATTATACATGGATTTCTTTTTTCAAGGGTTTTACTCCCTAAAATAGAATTATATATATCAGTTAGATAAAGATAATTTTAAAGTATATTTATCTATTTTTAATTGATTCCCTTATTACAGTCCTATATTAAATATTATCCAATCACAATGAAAATTTTTAAACAGATAAATTTTTTTATTATATCGATAACATACCTTAAAATTGCACCAATTCATGAGGATTAATTTTACCAATAATCATTAAATGTAAATAACATGTACTCTATTATTTTATTAAATGGAATTCAACTAGATATCCATGGTATTGGATTTATTAGGAAAATATATTTATATTACTGTTTAAGTGGAATAATATTTGAAGATATTCATTGCTAAATATTATTGTAAGTATAAATATGGTTTACACTATTGAATTTTTTTTTATAATTATCATGTTTTCCCTTTTATTATATAATTTAATTTATTGGATGGTATATATTATTGGTTTTTATTGTAATTATAAATACCCTTATTGCATTGGTGAATCTCGATACAACTGAAATTATGTAATTTGGGTGACCATAATCTTTATGTATGATACCTTGGAATAATGACAAAAATATATCATTATGATTCTCAAAATTATGACAGCAATTCATATTTTTATCATTAATTATGTATTCTATATGATATGATCAGGTGTTATTTTATATGAGTTAATTTTTATTATATACTCCTCTCATATTATTTTTTCTCCTGGTTCTGTATAAATATTGATATGGAATACCATACTATGAATCTATTATATCCACATTAGTATTTTTACTCTTTTCCATTATAAAGATAGATGATTACAATTTATTATCACATATAGATAGAAAGAATAATTATTAATCATATATTAATTTTTTATTTAAGTTGAATTTACTATATTTTTGTAATGATAGTGCAATTATTATGTACGAATCCAATATCCTAAGGGATGCAAATTTTTAGATCATTTGGATGTAGTCAATGTATTATATTAATATGTAATAAAGATTCACTATATTTAGGTGATTGAATTATGTGGCACAAAAAACATATATCTGTATCTTCTTTAACATATTAATATACAAATATTTATATTAAACCCTTCCCAATACATATTAAAAAGAACATAATGTTTTGGTACAAGATTTATAATGTTTTATCCCACTATTTGTATCTATATAATTTCATTAGACATTATAATTTATGTTGAAAAATAAATCCACTATGAAAATAAGAAAAATTACAAAGTTAATTTGGAAGGATTCATTATTGAAACATATAAAGATAATCCATATCCAAAATATTCAAGAGTCCCTATCATCTAAAATAAATGTTTACAAAATAATGAAATGTTTATTCTCTTTAACATTACGATATGACTGAATTAAAGGTTGATATTATTAGTAGTGTATAATGATTTATCAAAAATATATATGTACATTGATCATTATTGGATTAAATTCTATCTATCACAAAATACTCATGAACCTTTTTCTAATGGAGTATAGTATGTATTCTCCTAGAGTGTTTGTTAGTTAATCTATCTAAATATATATTATATATATTACTTATCAAATAAATTATATGTCTCTTTCCATTAATTATATTATATGGATTAATTAAATACCTCCCAAATAAAATCTTCAATCATACCATTGGTTGTATATTCAAAATCAACATTATTCTCATATATTAATTCATTAATCGTCACATTTTAATTCTATAAAGACCCAAATTCTTATAAATAAAATTCATATTTTTAATTAAATTAAATATCTTATTATGTAATATGGTTATATAAATCACTTGAATTTATTTTTCTATCCAATTGGATTTTAAATGACCTTTAAGAACAAATACCATTTGTAATTTATTTTTTAAACAGAGATCCCAATATTTGTATAAATATATAAATTTAACAAATATAGTTAACATTGATGTAAGATTTAATGGCCTCAACCATTATGATAATAACCTAGGAAGCCCATTTATCAGTGATTCATAGGTAGATAAAATTTATGGGATTTTTTCCTGTCCAATACTATGATGAGGTCCATGAAATTAAGCATCAAAGAAAATGATTATGTGAGATGTTCAGATCTTCGAGATCATGGCCTAAAACATGTCCCTGAACAACCACATGAAATCCCAACCATTGCACACCATAATCTCTGGGTGTATTCTAATATATTAAAGTTATATGTATCAAGATAATAGTAATATCACTATACTCATTATTATTTATATATTAATAAACATATTTTACTCGTATTATTGTAACTTCGTAAATAATTTTTATTTTGATATAATAAAGAACAAATTGATTTTTTTTAATATTAAATTTAAATTAATCAATTTATGACTGAATATATTTTTAAAATAAATAATACTTTAATAAATTATTATTAGTACTTAATTTTTATCATATTTATATTATCATATAATTTTTATGAAGTCAAATGTAATTTGTATTAGGGTTTGGGAACTGTAATTGTCAAAACACGTTATTTTTAATAAAACACAGTCATTGTTTTAAAAGTAAAAATTTACATATTTAAAAAATTATTTTTTTATAATTTATATTATTTTTTAAATCATAATGTCTTAATTTTTCAATGGTAAATATTTCATATTTTTTTGAGATAGTGAAATTTTCTCATAAAAATAAAACACCGTATAAATATACTTTGTGATTTGTGAAATCATAATTACCTAAATGTGTTGTAATATGTAATATAAATAGGATTCACTAATAAGAAATTGTTTTTACATTATATTAATGAGATTATATGTGAATTTTATTTATTTTATAAATCCTTTTTGAATCCTCAAAAACTTATGAAATAATTTAAGCTTTTAAAAACATTTCATCATGAGTGTGAATCAACTTCACATCTCCAATGGTTATAATTAAAAAATTTATTTCCTTGGACTTATAAAATATTTTAATCCACTACCATTTTTCATAAACCATGGGAAAAAATGGGATGGTTTGTGCTTTTGGATATTTTATTATATTGAGTCCAAAACCAAAACTAAAAAATAAATCCTCATCCTTTCCCTAATTAACCCACCCAATCTCTCATTTATCTTAACAAACACACTTCTAAGCATGTGAATACACTTCCCTACACTCTCTAGAGTCCTACCAAGGTTAATTTTAAATCTTATGAAGTCATTTCCAATCATCTGGATTCACACATTCAAATAAGGGACATTTCTTCTCCTCCTTTAAAATTCAATCTACATCTTTGAAATAAGTTCTTGTAATTTTAAATGGTAATATTTTAATTTATTTATACTCATTACCATAATTCCTAATTTATTTTATTTTAATTATGTATCATTTATTCTCCCCCATTTTGATCCTTACATAAGCCGTTAATATTGAAAAATTTCACAAGGGTTCCTCACCTTCTCTTCTTTATTCATGTTTCTTTACGAACTTATACATTCTATTTTCATTTCTTAATTTTGGGACTTTACCTCTTGTATCCCTATTACTTAAAATTTTATTTTTAAATTATGAGACACCCATTACACTCTCATCAACAAATTCTTGGGAATATTAATGTAATGTTATTATGATGCCGAAATTTCTTGGTGATTTCCATGAAAAAACAATTGTGTAGTGAATACCACACAAATGTTTCAATCAAGGGTTTTCACATTTTTAAACATATAATTATTTATTATAGTCTTACATATATTTATTCCACTTTAAATAATCATGTAATACATTATGATGATTAATTGATCCAGATTGTTTGATCTATGTGGTACACATAAGAATGAGAATGAAATTAATTTGATGTGTGCACATAGATAGTTCTCTAATGCATTGAATAATGATTGGTATTATGATACGCCATGTTGGGACATGGTGTGAACCTGATTATTTTATGAGTATTTTTTCACCATTAGGTCTTGGTGGATATATCCACGATCTATGTTTCTAATGTAATGTTTTATGTTCATTCCTCATTTCCCATGTTTCCTTTATGATTACCATGTTATATCTTGTCTCTTTGGTCATGTTAATGATTCCTACTTTTTTCAGGACTTATTGATATTGCAATTGTGTAACATGCATCATCATTACCATATTATTCAATCTTTATTCTCCTAATGGTAAATATTGTTCTCCGCTTTAATATGTTTTCCCTAGGTTATCCCATAAATTTTTATGTTAATTGGAATATTATTATCTAGTTAAAGAGTGTTCAATAATGTTCTATATCCCACATTTTATGTTGTTATATAATGTTCCTAAATCCCAAATAAACTAGAATTCATTGTATTTTGGGTTTTATTAATATTAATTTTATGAAATGAATCATCTATTAATATGTAATTTAGTGTACGGTTGTTATAGATGGTATCATATGAAATGTTTAGTTATTTTTTGGATTATATTTAGATAACTCTATATAAAGCATAATAAATAAGACTATATATAAGAAAACAACTAGAAAATTTGGTTAGTATAGAGTTTGTTGGTTATAGAAAAACTACATCTCTATCTAGATACTATAAGTACGACTTGGTTATAGAATAGATGTACCTCAGAGTAACAACTAAAACAAGGTATTTTGGACCTGAATTAGTTTATCCATATTTATTACAATACGCCTCACTACGCACCTTGTTTGACACTCCTAGGGAATATTCATTGGTAAATTCCAATGTTCATTTTGATCAATTATTAATGGGACAAAAAATTCACATGATGAATATATGTTTGGAAATATATCATTTATAACGTTGATTGAAGCCATGAAATTTATAAGAAAATGAAATATATTTAATTAATAATTTATATCATAATGGTCATTGGATTCCCTTTTATGTGTTTAACAGTTTAAGAAACTCATCCTTATTTTTCATTTAAATCTAGAAAATGGTTAGAAATATGAGGAATCAGGACAAAAACAGATATGAAGGCTAATGTGAAAACAAGCCCAATGAGATTCCCAAACAGATTTGAGTGGCTATCATAAACAGTGTTAGGATACAGTCTAAAAACTCTAGTTTTTAATAGAGATCTGGATCAAGAGGATCTCCCAAAGCCCCCTAATATAAAACAAGATGAAGTTGAGAGTTTCATAAGACAATGGATTCTTAAATTCAATGGTTGATATGTTCCCTTAATTGTGGAATAATTTGTCAACTCCATTTATAAGATCTTCTCCATAACTCAATGTTCCAAAAAAGTGAAGGTCCTAATATCTGTTTATCATATGGAGGTAGATGGTGATTAGTGGAAGAAGTTGATCCAAAATAATAAACCTTGGGAATTGATTTAAGCGATAGAGAATAAGGAATTTTGGAAAATATATTTTTGATAATTATTTCATTTTCACCCTCCAATATAACAAGTAATGTTATCTCCTTTCCATTAAGAATAATAAGTAAAATATTAAAAGGTGTATAAAGAAAAAATCACATCATTTGCACGATACGCCTCTAGCTTAGTCGTTACCCCTAAATTCAAGGTTTATATATTCTATAGGGGGAAAACCTATTATTCCAAAATCCCTGGAGATCAGTGACATTGAGAGCTATGATGAAATTTTTTGATGTGCCCTAATGTTGAAATGGAGATCGAATAATCTCAATGGTATCATGGGAATAAAAATATGAAAGTGGAGTTTACATCTGGTGGTCTAAAAGAGATATCTAACAGTGCAATAAAATTTCAATATCTCACATGTTAATGGTGAGTGAGGAAGAACCTAAAAATAAATTAATTAGAATGAAGAAATTATTTAGTTTTCGGAGGTAAGGACGCATGGAAAGCATTTTTTGTGGGATAAACTATATAATGTGATGGAGGAAAGGAGGGTTCTAATCAGCCTTCAACACATTTTTTATTTCATTAACTATAAGGAACCAAAGAACTGTTAAAAAATTTACCTAAGATAGTAGTGTTTGGAGACAACCAACAACCTCCAAGATATCAAGGTTGGGAGATTTAACTCACTACCACTGAACTGAATTCTACAATGAAGTGGTTACAAGTATTCTAGTTATTCATTCATTAATAGAATATCTGTAATGTGATTCTAGTTCTATGCATCCTTTTATATCAATATAGTTTATTAGAACTATCCAAACCCAAACACAAAAAATGGATGTAGATATGGAAGTAAAAATGGAAAATTGCACCCCATGTATATAAATCCTCGTATATCAATGTTTGTGGGATGAACATACACAAAAACATTTTCCTACTATATGTGGTAGAATTTAATGAAATTCTGATAATATATTGGCTTTCCCTATATAGGTAAAAAATAAATTTCCATGTAATGGAAATCACACTTTGTATGGAGAATTTTCCCTTGATATTGTACAAGTCCAAGGAGGAGGATAAATATTTTTTATAATAATCATCTCAATAATGGATATTACTACCCTATGAGCAAGATTATCTTGATCAAATGATTACGTATAAGGAATGATCCTTCCTCTAATACATGCCTATTGTGAGGAAATCCATGGATGTGTTTCCAAAGGAATTTCCTAGTTTTCCTCTCAACTGAGAGGTCGAATTTTAAATAGAGCTTATAACTATGACATTTATAATATCCAAGACTATGTATAGGATGATAGTTTTTGGAATTTAAGGAGATAAATGAAAAACTATAAGAGAATCTAGATAAAGGGTTTATACGCCCAAGTGCTTTACTGTGGGGAGAACCATCCCACATTATCAAGAAGAAAGATGGGTCAACGTGCCTATACATGGATTATCATTATCTCAACATGATCACAATAAAGAACAAGTATCCTTTAACACGGATTGATGACTTGTTTGATTAGCTACATGCAGCACAGTAATATCCATGGTGGATATGTGGTTGGGATATTATCATATTAGGGTGAATAAGGATGATATCCCCAATACTACTATTCTTATATGGTATGGGTACTACAAGTTCATTGTAATTCCATTCAGACTTACTAATTCTCCATAAATCAATAAGGACATGACGAATAAACTCTTTAGATATTACCTTGACAAAATTATACTAGTATTTATAGATGATATTCTAATATAATCCCAACCAAATAGGTGTGTGAGGAACACCTGAGCACTAGGCTAATGAACATGTAAAATAAAATCATTATGAAAACTACAACAAGTGTATGTTCTGGTTGAAATAAGCCTTATTCATTGTAAATATCAACATAAGCAATGGGATGTGTATGCATCCTTCAAATTAAAAAAAATCAATCCAAGGATGTTAAATTGCAACCTCCAAGACATATATCTATAGTTTCCAAAGGGTAGATTGATATTATCACAAATTTGTCAGAAATTTCTAATGATTGTAAAACCAGCTTACCAGGATAACTTGAAAGGGAGTCATGTTCTCCTGGAATAATTAATATGAGTAAATCTTCAATGAATTGAAATGGGGTCTTATCACTTCTCTTTTTCTCATGTTTCCAAAAAGTGGAGACATTTTTAAA
This sequence comes from Viscum album, assembly GCA_963277665.1. Lineage (NCBI taxonomy): Eukaryota > Viridiplantae > Streptophyta > Magnoliopsida > Santalales > Viscaceae > Viscum > Viscum album. The sequence continues at coordinate 506,233,183 of OY728141.1, read as the reverse complement.
ATATTCGATGATGATTATAAAATGTTATTGAGATACATGTTGATAAAAAAAGACAAAGTCATCGCCTATATATCAAGGTAGTTGAATGTGCACAAAACAAAAATCTGACATATGATATAATGTTTAGTTTAGTGATATGCACATTAAAAATCATTCCTGCAATATCTCATTGAGGATAATTAAGAAATATATATGGATTAAAAATTTATCAAATATAGATTCATATAAAAGAAGTTGAGTATACACCAAGGAAGATGGTTAGATATGATTAGTGACTATGAATTATCAAATCACTACCATCCTGGTAAAGAGAATAAATTGTATGATTCTCTATGTAAAAAGGATCCAACAAGATTATCATTGATGATAATTGAGATAGATTAAATCTTCTTTGAATTTATGAGGATTTACATGACAATAATACATGAATAAACACCATAAATCCATTCAAAAATTAATTATCAACCATCTCTTTATGAAGGATAATCGATTCTCAGAGAGATGATGAGGGAATTTAAAATAAAGTGGAAACTCTAAGAAAAGGGAAATCCTCAGAGTTCAATGTTAATGAAAAAGAAATTATGATATCTAGGTTATGACTATGTGTTCCATAAAATATATATTTAAATAATGAACTATTGGGTGATGCACATATATCAAATTTCTCCATCCACCCAAAAAAACCAAAGATGTATTGAGATATCAAATAGAACTATTGGTGGGACAACATGAAGATAGATATTTATGAATATATATAAAAGTACCTAGTATTTCAACAGGTCAATGATAGATGAAAAAATTATAAGGGGATGATGTAAACATTACCCATACCAACATGGAAATGAGAAAACATCACCATGGACATCATCATATGAATTTTGATGAAATCCAAAGTAAACAATTCAATCTTGTTTGATGTGGATCCTCTTACATATACTACAAACATCTTTGAGATTTAAGAGGATTACTCAGTAGATAAACTTCCACGGATATACATCAGAGCATTTGTGAGGTTGTATGGAGTAGGAACATAAATTTTGTGTGATCTAGATCCAAGATTCACCTATATGTCTTGGAAAACTCACCAAATCTCTCTAAACACTATGATGAACTTCATTATGTCTTATCACCCTCAAAATAATGGCCAGTCATATATGACTATCCAAAAACATGACTACATGTTGAGATCATGCTCAGTTGACATCATGTGATGATAAAACCAACATCTTCCTCTTGTCGAGTTCTCATAGAAAAATAGTTTCCATTAGATAATTCAAATGTCTCACTATGAATACATTTGTGAGAATTGGTTCAGAACACTATCCTTATGCGATGATGTTTTGGAATAAAAGCTTCTTGGTGCTAAAATGGTCAAATAAATGGTGGATAATTTTAAGTCCAATCAGTATATCTTCATGGATTCTCAGAGTCAACATAAGAGTTATGATGAAAATCATTGACGATACCTATATTTTGATATCAGAGACTTGGTATTTCTCTTAATATCTCTATGGAATAATGTGATGAAATTTGGTGGGGATGGTATGCTTATTCCAAGATACATCATCCCTTTTAATATCCTGAACTGTATTAGAGTGGTGGCATATTGACTGACATTCCCGTCAAACAAATCCCAAGTACATGATTTATTCCATGCATCCCATAGGAGGAGGTACATATCAGACTCCTTGCATGTACTCAATCCTAGGTAGTACCATTGGATAATGAACATTCATATTTGGATCATATAGTGATGATATATGATTGTAGTGAATAATTTCTAAGAAATATGAAAATGAACCTCCAAAAATATTTGTGGATAAACCACACATTTGAAGAAAAAATATGGGAATTGGAGGAGGTGATGATGTAATGTTACCCACATTATTTCCGATAGGGAAAAAATTTGGGGGAGAAATTTTTAAAGGTGGATGATTGTGTCGACCCGAACTGTAATAAATAAAATTCCCCTATTTATATCAATTAAATGTATTATTATGTAATATGGTAGTATAAAACACATACATTTATTTTCATTTATTATATCCAATTGGATGTAAAATACCATTAAATATCCTTACCATTGATAATATAGTTGTTGAATTGTTTTCATAGTTTTAGTATACATATATGGTTTTAAAAAATCCTATTTACATAGACAAAGGAAGTGATAGCCTCAAATAGTAGGATCATACCCTATGAAGGCCATGCATTAGAGATTTGAGGGGAGGTGTAATTTATAGGGACTAAAAGTTACACTGGAAAAACTGATATCCAACAACTTAATAATGATTGAAACTTTTTATTGGAGAAGTTCAAGATCATTGAGATCACGAACCATAACTGGTTCACCGAACCCCCCACCCCCCACCCCATGAATTTCCCCAAGTGTACACCGTACTCTAAAGGATCATGTTGTTGTATTTAAGGTATATGTATCAAGACCCTATTAATAAGATTATGTACATTATTTTGTATAGAATAATGAATATATTTTCATCCTATTATATTTACTTTTTTAAAAAACATTATTTTGATAATATTTTCCACAAATAGTATTTTTGGGTAACATTCAAACATAATTAATGAATTGATGAATTAATGGATTTTATAAATAAATAATATTTTAATTATAAATTATTTTAAAAAATCAAATATTTATGATTTTATAATTTTTATGATGTTAAATGTAATTTTCATTAGGGTTTAAAAACTGTTATTGTGAATCCCCAATCATTTCCAATAACAATTGGTCAGTATTTTAAAAGTGAAAATTAATATATTCAAAAAAAATTACATACAATAAATATTATTTGTGGAATAAAAATGTAAAAATTATCCATCTTTGTGTTTTTTATTATTTTCTCATATAGTCATCTTTTTGAGTAAAAATTAAAAACATTTTAAATAAACATTCAATTTTATGATGTCATTGTTAATAAAATGTCTTTTAATAACAAATATAAATGTCATACATTAACAAATATATTTTTTACTTTAAGATAAATATATTTTAAGTTTATCTTATTTATTTTATAATGCTTTGTGAATCCTCCAAAACATATGATATATTTAAAGTTTTAAATTTTTTTAAGAGTGTGACTCTCATCTATATAACTAATTATTATATTTTAATAATTTCATTTATTGGATTTATAATATAATGTAAACCACATCCATTTTTCAAAAACCATGGGGAAAAATTGGTTCGATATTGGTTTTGGATATTTTATTTTGTAGATTCCAAAATCTAAATAATAATGAAAGACCTCTCATTTCCTAATGTAAACTCCCCCAAGATCTCATTTATATTCATTAAAACTCCATTTAGAACATCCTTACTCTTCCCTAATATATATATAGTTAGTCTAAATTTTCAACAAGCTCTCAATAATTTATTCATGACCCTTTGGTGCCACACATTCATGTAAGGGACTATTCCTCTCCTTTCAAAATAATGAAACTTCTATGAATTTAGTTCCATTAATTTCACATGTTTATATTTTCATTAATTTATAATCTTTAAATTAATATCCATTTTATGTTATTTGAATAATATATCATTTTTCCTTCCATTTTTTGAACCTTACTTGAGAGCTGTTACTATGGAGAAATTCCACAAGAGATAATCATCTTATTTTCTTTATTCAAGTTTTTTTTGAACTTATGCCTTCTATTTCCATTTCATAATATCGGGACATGTCCTACCATGTACATATTACTTCAAAATTTATGTTCAAATGATGAAAGACACCATATGATATTTGAAATGATTTTAGATAAACTTTTATGAAACACTATTATACTATAAAAATTTCATCTTGAATTTCCTTGCCTAAATATTGTGTAGTGAATTCCATACCAATTTTTATATTAACGGTATTCATCTTTATGAAAATATACTTATTTTTTGGGGGAATAAATTAATTTATTCTACACTCGTTTATAATTGAATAAAGTATAATGAAGAATGATTCCATGTTTTGTGATCTATATGGCACACAAAAGCATGATAATGATATGAATTGGAGGGTGCACCCAAATAGAACTCAAATGAACAGGGTAATTTTTAGTATCATGATACATCATTTTGGGATTGGGTGCAAATCAGATTCCTTTCATGGAAATTGTCCACAATAATAAAATTTCATACATAACCTTGACCTAAGTGTATGATGTAATGTTTTATGTTGTTTTTACATTTCCAATGTTGCCTTAATTATTACCATGGTATATCATGCATCATGGTTCATGTTTACAATTACTAATCTTTTTAGCCCCCGGTGATATTCCTAGGGTCCAACATGTATCATATTCTTCTTGTTATCACTTTTTTATTCCCTTACGAGGCTTTATAACTAACCCATTTATTATATCTCTTCCTAGGTTCTCCCTTTCTGTTTTATGTTCATTGAAATATTATGACCAAGTTAAAGAACTGTTCAATAACATCATGTATCCCATGTTGTTATATGTTATGTAATGTACCATATTCAAATAGACACTGTAAATCTTGATCTTTTGGGTAGTATTAAGTGAAATTTAATAAAATAAATCATTTATTAATTTGTAATAAAGGATAGGGATGTAATAAATTCCCTTGAGTAATATCTTATCGTTGACGATTATTATAAAAATATTTTAATTCCAATTTTAAATATATAATAATATCAATTATGCATATCTTATAAAAATATCTTCAACCTAAGAACAAAATGATTCAAAACTATCTCCATTGGGGGAATGTAATGAAATCTAATAAAATTAGCCACATCAATGACTTATTAGTTAGAATAAAATGCAATATTTTATATTCATTAAACCCAATCAATGATCATTAAATTAACTTTCAGGATGATTTCTCTATCAATATCATAAATTTTCATCTTCAATAATACAATAAATCCCCATAAAATATAAATTAATATTAAAACTAGATATTCTAGATTCATTATGATATTTTCTTATCATATAATATAATCTCACATAAAATAATTATATTTCCAATGATTTATACTTAATGTAATGATATATTATCTTTTTGACAAATTATTCAACGTATGTTCTCTTTGATGAAATAATCACCACCATTTTTTCATTAATTAGGATGTGTTAGATTAATCTTTTTCAGTACTAACTCATCATTTCAAAATTTTCAGAAAAATCAGCAACAGTTCAAATACAATCCTTATTATACTTTTCCAATTTCATATAAACACATGTCGAATAAAATGAATGAAAATATTATTGTTTTTACTTTCCATGATAAGTTCTTAAAATCACTTATATGATTTTTGAAACTTATGAATAAAAAAATTAATAAAATGAAATTCATGGTTAATAGTTCTGGGATATTTTTTTGGTCTGCAATTTCTGACAATAAATTAAAAATTAGTTTTCTCATGCCTTTTCTAGTTTTTAAATATGGTCAGTTTATTTATTGATTCTTCCAATTGTCAAAAATTTTCTCGAACTACTTCATAAAATCTCCAATAACCTCCAAAAATCTTACAAAAACCTCTAAAAACATCATGTAAACCAAATTTCCTATTTTTTATTTTCATTAATAATAAGTAACATGTAATTTAGTAACCTTATAACTATTTAAATTGTAAAATAAAATAAAAAATCTCTAAGTACTTCTTAATCTCCCAAAAATACATCATCATAATTTCATGGGGTTTCCAATTTTATTTGTTTATCATTTTTATAAATTCTTAAATAAATGTATTAGAAAATAGACAATAAAAAATGTGAAAAATTCTATGCCACATTGTTTTATTTATTAATTTGAATGTTGGTATTTGATATTATTTTGTGTAGTCAAGAGTTATCATGATTTTTGTGCCATAAGGTTACATATATTTAGATATTTGATATATGATCATTATTAAATATAATGGTTTGAAAACCTATTGATAACAATGTTGTGTGGTTCTCTCTAGGGTTGTGTCGGTTGGATTGACCGGTGCATAGATTTTTATCCCATTTTTCCTCCTAATAGTGTCTATGCAGTGGTAGTTTTTTCTAGGCAGTGTGGGTCTCACAGTTTTTGTATAGTATTGAAACCCATGTAGGTTTTCCATATTTAAAGAATATGTTTTTAGGTTTAATTTCCCATTATTGGAATTTTTTATTCTTTATTTGTACTATATTATTTTATCCCTAAACCACCCACACAATCCCTTTATCCTGTCACAGATCCCATCATGTGTACCCCACCCCCATTAGAATTATTTCCCCAGGGCTAGCAATAAACACTATCACTCCCACCTCTCTCGATCACACAATTACCACCGAGACCCCTCCCTTCCTCACACCACCCCTCTCAAAAAAAAACCTTCTTCTTGGGTATTCAACTCAATTAATTCATGGGTTAAGGCCGATTATCCTATGTATGGACTCTTATACACTCTCTACATCTATCATTTGTTTTCTCATGTTTTCTATATTCCATCTCACCACAAAAAGCTTTAAAAAATTATCGTTTAGTGGATTGAAATATTTTTTTTCCATAGGTGATTATGCTCTACGGTGGTTCATTGTTTCTTAAATAAGAAACCATTAATATATTTGACTATAATTTACTTGTGTGAAATGGTATTGAGGTAGGTTTTACAATGAAATATTTTTTAATTGGTTGATTATTGATTCATTTATTTCCAAAATTTATTTATTTTATTTTATATCATAAAACGATGAATTTTTATATGACATTGTAATGAATTTTATTGAAATTAATGGTTCTTCTAGTTTTAGACAATTGTGAATAATTTTTTTTAAATTATTTCTTATCATTGTTTGTTTCACAAAATCCTTAATTGGCTTCTTATGAATAGTATTAGATTTACGGAAAAAATTTGGCTAAAAAAATTAGTTTTTGGTATTTATTACTCAAAATTGTTAATGGATCCTTAAATTATATTAAATATTTAATAAATTAAGGTTTTATTCCAATATAATGTGCCCTTAATATCTTTTTTTCCTTATTTAGAAAATTCTGAAAATTAATGAATTTTTTTATACCTTATAAAGAATTTTAATAAATATAGGGAGTGCTTTTCTAAATGTGTTTCAAAGTATGGTTTTAAAATAATGTGATTCAACAAACCATTATAAAATATATCAAATGTTAAAAATGGCTTGGCATCCCAATTATGTTTATTCTAAATTCTTATTTTTTTCATTTTTTTAATTGATTCCACATGGCACCCTATGGGGCCTTCTTTTATTTTCCCCATGTGTTCTTACCTTTATGTGGGTTGTGTTTAGTGTACTTATTTAAAATGGATATTGTTCAAACTTGATTCTACATTTTTTTATTATTTTTTATCTCCTTCCCCACTAGGGTATTGGTCATGGGAGTGTAAGGATACTATGTAGAGTCCAATATTATGTAAAATTATAGTTTTTTTGTACAACTAAAGTAGTTTATTGTTATCGAGTGATCCATACCATTTGGGGATCCAATCAAATGTCAAAGACGATGGAAACCCAAATAAAGGAAGTTCCAAATCATGGAAATGGATGAAAACCTATCAATATTGAATCCAACTATCTAAGTCCTAAACTATAGTGCATCTGAGTATGATGGTGAGGCATGAAAAGGGTTGAGGGATCTAGTTAAAGGTGAATAACTCGAGGTTTTAGTGGAGGAAAATGAGGAAATTTTTTTTATGATCCTGTGGATGGACCCGAAGAAGAAATTTATATGCTTTCCAACATATACCATAAGGATTTGAATCAAGTCACATGTAGTTCATGAATGTCATTAATTTTAACGTCATTCAGTAATGACGCGAGGGAACATGGAAGAGAGATCCCATAAGGAAAGTGAATTTCATGGCTATTATAAACTAGATGTGAATGAGGACCAAATAATTCCTCCCAACACCATGTGCTTCCAACAAGGATCAGGCTATGGGGCCAAAATGAAGGATGGATTTGAGATACCTAGGGATAGACCCCAAGACACAATATTATAACAATGGTAGGGGAAATACTATCATGTAGGTTTGATCCATGCACTGAAAGAAGTAGTATTTGATGGATATTGTTTGTTCATTAATGTTGGTGTGTTATTTAGGGAGTGACAAACCCATGGCTGAATAACTGGTCATCTATGCAAGAATAAATCCATATATAGTCCTTGAAAATATCATGGGGTTACCTATTACCAACATGGAGTCTCCTCATGCGAGCACCCCACAATGTGGTTCCATTTTTCATTGTGTGGCTTAGATGATAGTGACACATATTATGGTATTTTGAAAGGACAAGTGCAAGAACATTAACATTGTGATCAAAAGAAACTATAGTTTAATGCCATGGGGGATGAGTAATAATAGTTTAATTTAATATAGTTTGGATTCATACAGAAGAATTATGTTCTAAAAAAATATACATGGTGTGATAAAGCCAACCTGATGTAGAAGAGGAAAAAAGCCCACAGCACACCACACAAAATCCAAGGTGGAGCCTCAGGCCAATGGGATAGAAACGATCAAGGGACATAGTGCTAGACCATAATAAAAAATGTCTACGCATTCCTACACATCTCATAAGTATGAGAATCACTACCCATATAGTTATGGGAATTCCATGCCACTTATCGTCATATAGTAAGGACGTAGAATGAAGGATGTTCTTGGACAGGCACATGATGAAGTCTTTGTAAGAAAAATGAAAATGGGGAATAACATATTGCACACAACACCATAATAAATAATTAAAATTGATCTAAACCCAGGGGGCATGGAGATTCATCTATTTTTACACAATGAATAAATGTTCATGTGTTCATACATATTCCATGAAGATGGAAATAAATCTATATGTAGTTCTAAAAATGTTGTACTCTTTAAAATCATCTTGTTAAGGATTTGGTAAGGTGGAGTGTCCGAAAGGGATTTGTGTGGTGTGGAAAATATAGCATGATGTGAATGTGTACCAAGAGTCTCTACCAGACTGCACAATCTTAAGAGCGAACAATGGCCAAGAGGCTGGAACAGTCAAGGGTCCTGAGGCTGGGCCACAGACGAAATGTCAGGGCGTTCTTGTTTATCCAATAATGATGAGAATCAATTCATATGTTGTTATGGACTTTTCATAATGTTTGTTTTTGTGAGGAAAGGACGTGGATGATCATAGTATTTGTTCATAACGCTCAGACTGTAGATGCCTAGTTTAATGTCATTTTCATGGGACAGAAGAGAAGAAAATAGTGGGTTTCCACACCTATAATTTGGGAGATCATGGGGATGGAAATAAATATTGAGGATCACTACTCACCATGTTCACAACAAAGAATCCATATTTTGTGACTGGGAATAGAAAAAAACATTTTATCATCGACCACTGACCGTATTCCAAATGTGGGACTAGTGCCAAATTATTATTCAAGATCTTATAGGACATTGTCAAAAAAAAAGATAGTGATCCAAGCTAGCATGAGACCAGGCATCTAGGGGGATCCTTCCAGAAGTGAAAGATGATGGAGACCCAAATGAATGGATGCATGAAGCGTGGTGCTACCCGTTTAGTTTAACGTCTTACGATATGGACAAGGGGGGTCTTATTTTACAGACATAGAGCATGGAACATGAGGTGTAATCCCCATTCGTGGTTTATTGTCATGTGGGATGAAATGGATCATAGTTTACAGTTATAGATCTAGGTTAATTTACTATTTAACTTTATGTAGGATGATGATTATCAGTTTAATGTCTTCAAGGATAGATATTCCCTTTGGGAAATTACTGCATGAGGAATTTGGAATTGGTGGGAGATGTAATATGCTCACCATCCAATGTGATGAGAGGTTTTGCACCATTGGGGTAACCCTTGTGAATTACATAAGGTCCCTCCCATGAGGTCTCCATCATTGTTGGCTTCCTTTTGTGTATCATTGGCCTTCTCAAGTCCTATACTACATCACCTACTATAAAATATATGGGTAAAACTTTATTACAGAAAGACTTAGCTATCTTATTCTAATGACTCTCCAAATTTTTCAAGGCATGAAGTCTTTTCTCTCCAAGTTCATTCAGTTCAACCAGATTGAATTTCATTATATTGCCTAGTGCCTAGTAATCATAGATTTTTGTTCATAGTGAGGGAAAATGATTCTTGATGTGAAGGACTTCATATATTATATAAACCACGAAATATGGTGTTCACCTAGGTGGAATTTCAAGTCATCATCGATAATCAGAGAGAGAATTGGAGAGTTTTTTTTTCAACTCTTTTATTCTGACCAAACGCCTTCTGCATGATTTTAGAGAGAGTTTATTGAATGCCTGGATCTGCCCATTTTCGTGTGCATGATAGCGAGAGGTATGAGTAGAACATATTTATTACTTTCCATACAATTTCATCATCTCTACTACTGAGATGTTGGTGTTGTTATTCGGGGAAATGACGTGATCCCAAATTGGTGGATGATACTAGATCTCACAAATTCAATGATAGAACGAGCCTTGACTTTCTTTTAGTTGAACTGTATTTACCCATCCGGAAATGAAATCTATACCGGTCAGGATGAACATACACTATAGATTTTTTTACACTTGATATGGTCTCATTACATCGAGTCCCCAAACTACAAAGGCCCAATAGTACATGGTAGTTTGGAGAGGCGCAGTTGGCGAATGCACAAAATTTGAATGGATTTGCAATTCGTGGAACCTGTAGGAAAACATGATACAGTCATGGATCATGGTGATCCAATAATATACCAATAATCACACTTGATGATATTGTTTTGGCCCTTTTAAAGGATCCACATCGAAACAAGAATTAAAATACTGAAAAACCTTATAAATGTCATCTCCTGGAATGAAGCTGTGGAGAATCTCATCAAAACCACATCTATAAGGGATCTTCTATTGGATAGGACAACTCTAGTGGGAGAATGGCACTACACATTACTAGATTCTCTCACATTTATCTCGTTCTATCAAGAGATTACCATTTTAGAGATTCCTAATAAAGGGAGTCATCCAGTGTAGGCTCTCCTTTGATATTGTAGCTAGGAGACCTAGTCTCGATGTCGAGGAATCAGTGGTATGGTGGCTTACCTATGGGATATAATCATCATCCAGAGTTATTGGAGTGATGAATCTTCGATTCTCCACATGGATAATCAAATCAGCCTATTCAAGCTCTACATGAGATGTAATAAGGCTGGACAAGGCATCGACTTGAACGTTATATGATCAAGAGACATGTTTAAATTATAACTGATAGGGGAACTGGGCCGTCAGCTAGAGATAACACTCTGACAAAGGTACAAGGATCAACTTCTACAAACTTTTTTCACCATTGATCTTCTTAATAACCAATTCATAGCCCCCCTTTCACATGCTGGTGAGGAACGTCAATCTCGTAGGCCAGTGATGAGATCCTTGTACTCTGCCTCATTGTTTGTATATACCTTCTCACAACAAGAATGAATAAGAAAGAAATTCTTCTGTAGGAAAGATGTAGATGTTATCCAAGCCTACTCTATTGAGTCTAGTATCATTGAACCTCTTTCTGTTAAGGCTTATGGAAGCACCATCAATGTGAATTTTCCATCACAGAATGGCTTGATAAAATAAGAGGATTAACACATCTGGAATGTCTAGATCTAGGTTCTAGTATGTGGGGGATCGATGGGCCACAATAAATTATGCCAATTTCAGTCCCCTGATAGCCTTTTGGTTGATTAACATTATGTCATACTATTGAATGATCACAACCCAACGATCAAGATGTCCTGTAACAATGGGTGGTTTAGAATGTACTTTAAATAATCCACTCGGGACACTAGCTCTATGTTATGGTTTTACAAGTAATGTCAGAATTTCTAAAATATGAATACCATCAAAATCTAGATATTATAAATAGAGAAATATATGTTCTTTGTATCTTAGAGCATGGGGATGAGATAATATGAATTGTTCTTTATTCCCTCATTGATCATCTGGGCGATAAGGGAGTTAAGGGACCACTCTAGAGTGGTCACATATAGGACCAATTTCTTTTTGGAAATGAGTGGCATCAGGACTAGAGGATATAGTAAGTACTTCATTAATTCCTAAACATAATTCTCACACTCCTCATCCCAATAATAATCAGCACCTTTCTTCATGATCTGGGAAAATGTCTTACACTTTCCCGCTTGATTTGTGATGAATCTTCGTATGTAAGCAATGTAGCCTTGAATTCCTCGAACCTCCTAAATTTTACTCAGCAGAGACATCTGACAGATGGCCTTGGCCTTTTCTAGACCGATCTCAATGCCTTTGAATCTAACATCAATGTCGAGAAAAGTACTATAGGTGACCCTAAAGGCACACATCAATGGGTTCATCTCTTGATGGCGGGAATAGTGGAAGTCAAAAACATTCTCAAGATCCCTAAGATGGTTGTGAAGATACAATGATTTAAAAACCAGATATTCCACATAGCATTCAACCAATTTCCCAAGGATTGACATGAATATGCGGTCCATGGAATGATAATAGGTGGAACCTAATTTTTTTAGACCAAAAGAAAATATCTGGTAGAAAAAAGTACCTTGTGGTTCTATGAAGGTGGAAGACTCTTCATCCTCAGGGGACATTCATATTTGATTATATATGGAACACCCATACAAGAAGGAGAGAGCCTGGAAGAATGTAGTGGTGTAAATCAATAGTTTAGTTGTAAGAATGATAAAATCATCCTTCAGATAGTGAAAGATGAGATTCCAGAAGTCAATATATACTCTGACTTGGCTATTATTATTAATAAATGGAATAATGTTAGCTTATCATCTGGGTAACTAGACCTCCCTATGAAGTTGGATTTGATGAACTTATCAACCTCATCCTCCACCATGGCACCATGAGAAGAGAGCATCTTTCTAGGACATCATTACAACTTGTGATTGTTTTATTAGAGATTGAGATGGTGGGTGGCATCATGAAGAATAATACCTATAATATCATCATCAATCCATGAAAATACATCATGTTGTTTCATTAAAAACCCCATGTATCATTTCTGATTTTCTATGGGAATAGCAGCACTAATATGTTTTGGTTTCGAATCCGACGTGGTATCAAGGATCACTTGTACAAATTCATCGACAATAGTGGAGATTCCCACTTCAAATGTGGTAGGGGTTTCATTCAAATCCTATTCTAAATAAACAAAAAGAGGATCATCGGTAGGAGGAAACTCAAATCAGTTGATAGAACCTAACGAGACAGTGGTTCCAGCCTGAGCGGTAGTGAAAACCTCATTGGTGGACTCGTACACTGCTGAAACCATGGAGATAAAAGATGATTTCATATTCTCATATGTCCTTTGACCAAAGTGGACAGATTTGATAATGAAAAAATAGTGTCATGCCGTCTTGGGATATTTTATCCCACCAGGATGAAATAATCTGTTCTGATGTATTGTTGTTTCCAATTTGCAGACATCCTGATACCTTATAGAGGTAAGGGGATCTGGGATTACCCGAGCCTGATTTGTGTAGAAATATGAGGTGATATTATAGTATTCCTTAGACCTGTGAACATTATTTACCATAATTCTAGAGACAAAAAAACATTGCCCCATGTTCAGGGTTGTGGACTCTAATCGGTGAACTATGAAAACAAAGGCATCATCGAGGTCTGTCTGTTGATTTTTTGCTATTGTTTCATGTTCAACCTCATTAGCCTTAACCAGATTATCCATCTCCTTGTAATATTCTGCATCAAGGTAGCTGGAATCAATGGATGAAAAGAGTATAAAATCACCTTGGAGTATACTTAATCAACCATTAAGGGAGTACTTAAGGCATTGGTGATAATATGGAGGGACTGCTGCATACAGGTGTAGCCATAGTCTACCCCTCAATTCATTATAAATGGTGTCTTGTGAGAAAACCAAGAACTCAGTGCTAGAAACTAGGCCACTAAACATGGTCTTCAGGAATATCATTCCAAATGGTTCCAGCCCCTTCCTATTGTAACGTTTAATATTCATGTTAGAGGGACTTAGATCTATTCTATATATCCACATATTGTGGAGCTCCTGGGTCAGGATAATATTGATCCCAGAGCCTATGTCGACAAGGCCAAGATGTACTTCCATGCCATTGAATAGTCTAGGGATGTCTAACAGGAGTATGTTCCCCTATATAATATAACATTCATCCTCTATAGAGAAATAGATGAAGTATTTAAATTCCACATGTTAGACTATCTATGCATGGAAGTCTTCAGTGGTTGATTCATCTTTCTCAAACTGAAGGGGGCTTCTTAATGCCTCTAGAAGGGCCTCACACATATATGTTGACCAGTGGAGGGCCTCGAGGATAAGTTTCCTCATAGTTATTCAAGAAAGATGCTTCAGGATATCATATTTTCATGCCATGCATAAACGTCTTCTAACATAAGTTCCCATTGTGGATGGAGGTATGATAGGCATTGTCAGTTGATGAATCAGATTATGGCTGGTGCTGGGAACAGCCAACTTTTCACAAGAAGAACTGTGTGTATTGACTAACATATATGATACAAATGACTAAGTTGTATCCATAAAAGAACAAAGATAATCATAACATCTTCATGTCGTATTTTCCAAATAAATGAGTAAAAACGGTGGTGGAGGTGTATCCGATGAAATGAGATGAGAATGTTTCACATATTTATCTCTACACTAGGCATGTTTCTAGGCCTCGATGGTGTGAACAACATGTAAATAATCATTGAAGAATGACTTTTGGTGATTCACATAACCACAAATCCAATGATGCTAGCATCGACTAGGGACGTATGGAGGGACTGCCTCGCAATCTTCGTCATCGAGAACTATGTAATGGTTTACTAGCTTGACTATATTGACTGAAGCATACCCTTTTTCATCACATGAATAATAACAATTTTGGGTGGATTCTGTGGGAAATCCCAATCTCTAGGGGCATGAATTTTCCAAGAGTACCGAAAATATTTGGCACTAGTTGAGGATTTTCATTCCCTTACGTCGTCGGTGCTTCCTCCCCTGAGAGGATGATAACTTACATGTTGATGAATAGGTAGTAGATAAAGGTAGAACAATGATGTATGAAAGAATGGGTCAATTCAAACGTTCATGAATAATTCCATGGGCATGTCAAACTGCCTTGCAAGCTATCCAGTCTTCCTATTTTTGAGACCCACGGTTAGAAATCTGATAAAAGTTTCCCTCACTGTAGCTTCCACGCTTTATAAACACACATTCCACCTATGCTGAAACTGGACGGAACATGATTATGTTATTATCATCTTGTTCTTGGAGCCAATATTTAAACAATTATCACTATATAAGGGTACTCCTACAGAACTGGTGATAAAGGCAGTGATTGGGGAGATTAGTGAGATATACCTCTTCGGGTCTCCAACATTCTTGAAACCACAGGATTCCCAAGTCCAAGGTGCCTAAAAAATGGGAAATTATGAACTGTTATTTGAGTAGGTTCGTTCTCACCCATCCATGAAATAATCTCTAAGAGCATGGCCTAAACGAGGGGCTGGCAGATCCTGTTGAGGAGGTAGAAACTAATTATCTCGAATAGGTGGTGATGGAACTTTACATGGGGGAGCCAGACAATTCGGAGGCGTGTGTTGCTGAGCCGGAGGTTGTTCTAGAGGTAGTGGGACTCTCTGAAGTGGAGGATTTGGCTCTTCCAGTTACAATTCCAGAAGCCTAGGGGAATTTATTTGTGCTAATGTGGCAGCAATGACATTATCATATCATCTTGCCATAACTACATTAATAATAAACATGAATTATTGGTTTTCTATAAGGCTTCTTCTAAAAATTATGATTTGCAAAAAAAATCAAGAACCCCCCTGTGAAATTATGAGTGATGAGAGAAGGAG
This sequence comes from Viscum album, assembly GCA_963277665.1. NCBI lineage: Eukaryota > Viridiplantae > Streptophyta > Magnoliopsida > Santalales > Viscaceae > Viscum > Viscum album. The sequence continues at coordinate 506,217,302 of OY728141.1, read as the reverse complement.
AAATTTCATTATTTACATTCCCAACAAACAAAATTAGTAGGTACTCCTGGGATAGTGGCATATCCCTGGAATATTTGATTACCTTCCACTTTGCGGTAAATTCTATGACGTGTTTGTTATCCCTCTACATTCACTTGATGTGGTTAGAAAGACATGTCTTTTAGCTATTGGAACAGAACTAGAAGAGAAACATCTTACCATGATCCTCTCAACCAGCTATTTACCTAATGGATAACAAGATATAAAAGGTAAATATGGGACCTTCATGTGTCTGTACAAAACATCAGAGCATAGCATCTTCTTAATGCACTAGAGTTCCCATCATGGGTCTACAATATGAAATATATTGGTCTAGATGGTGAAGAAAATCACACATCCCATTAAGAGAAGAATTTATGATTTCTGAAACTTAGGGAACTGGCATATCATGCACCCATGCCAAATATAGTTGTCCATTAGGCATGATTCACACCTTTAGAGTTCTTAGGGAATCATTGTGAGAAATAAGTTCTTCCATCAGATCATTTGGATGAAGATTCTAATATAAACGATGATTCAAGACCACCAACACATTGGAAGGTACTTCAACATTCTATGTAGGCCAAGATACTCATGTGATGACTATCATAATTACATGAGGAGCTCGGGAATAAACTGTAGAGAGGCTAATGGGACCTGTGGAGCGACTGGCCGAACCTGAGTTGGGTCTTTAAGAATCTTTTCACACAATTCTGGTGGATTAGGTGATGTCTATCATTGTTTTATTCCAAAATCACCAAAATCATACCTATCATGAAGGGAAGGGTGGTCGAGGTCACTAGGAGGAAACTCACAAAGAGGAAGCCATACCTACCCCTACACCTATTTCCCTTCTCATGGATTATCATAATCTAGTTGTCATTCCACATAGTGCTCGGTGATGAGGGAATCAACCATATTTTTATTTTCGGAAAGCTGATGGTGGAACACTTTATTTTCAGGTTCATCTTCCATATTTTACAAAGATCCAGACATGCCAGAGGGTTTATGAGTCAAAATTTTCCTGTTTCCATTTTTGGGATCTTAACTAAAAGGCCATGACATAGAAGGTGCAAGAAGGCCACGAAAAGAACTTTATTGGCAATTATGGACACCCACATGATCTTTCATGTATTGTGATTCCCTAGTAGGTTATTCCACTTCTCTAGGAATTTCACCAATTCCCCATTTCAGGTATAACTTAGAAACAACCATTTTCACTATGAATTTTCCCAGAGGCATGTCCTCGATATCACCCGGTGAACTAGGCTAGCGTAGGATGGGAATGAAATATAGGAAAGCATACTGCCCCCAGCCAGGATCTGGACATGTATGGAAGCCTCCTTTATAAATATTCATATGACAGTGAGGCTCTGTATGAATTATCGGTGGAGGGTCCAATGATAACTAGGCGGAATAGATTTCTGAGCAAAAAAACTGTATCCAACAAAAAAGGTGTCATTTCGGCAAATGTATTCATAGTGTTTATGGTTCTTGGTGTATGCTTATTGCGGACAACGTAGATGGAAATGATTCATCCCTAAGGTTTTTAGGAGGTACATTCCCTTATTAAGTGTAAGGGACCCCATAATTTTAATGTTATTGGTTATAGTCATCTAGAAAATATATGGGATATAATCCGCTATGAGAATGTCACACAAACTTCATGGATCATACTTGGGATCCGACCATTTATTTCCCCACTCATTGACTGGATGTGGTTGTAGGATAAGTACTGGAAATAAAGCAGACCGTTGTGATGGTAGAATGTATGGTGAGTGGTATGGAGCATGAAATGACATGCTACCACATCATGGGATGTCTTTTGAAGAGTACACTAATTTCACCACCAAATACATTTAAGATGGACTAATGACCATTGTTTCCTGTGTAAGGGTTGGGGTCATTGGAGGTGGGACATGCAATTTCACATCCACGATTGGTCCCTAGAACAAAATTAATTGGTCACATGTTGAAGAATATAATAATAATGTTGATGATAATGAGTATTTCACGGTCATGCCTAGGAATGGTGTAAAATCTTCTTCCTTCTATATGTATATTTGGAGGGATGTAGGGAGCTTATGGAACTCATTTTCAAAAAGGATGATGTTGATACTCGGTGTTCTGTTCCAAACCCCTAACATAGAGGATTGGGGTGAAGGTATCATCATTGAATTGCACTCCACTGTAGAGTCTAAAAACTAGACAAGATTGATTGCAGTGTGTGGATTCTCAAGATTCTTCCACAGGCAGTGATGAATTGGACTCCTACCATGGGATGGTTCTTTTGGGCATGTTATATATTTGAAATGTGGAGGAAATCATCCAGGGGTGGTGATAGAGCAGGGTTGATGTCCTCTTGGAAAATTGTGTTGCGAGGATCACATGCTCAAATGTTAAACGAAACACATGGAGGGCCTCTATGATTGAGTGTGTTAGAGTGAGGATAACATTCAGGTCAACCAGATACAGTAGCTATGGTATGAGGGGGCCTTTATTCTGTCCATAATGAATATTGGAATGATCATCCTGATGACCGTTGATGAATCTGGGAGGGCCTCTGTTAGAGTCAATGAGAACTCGGGGAGTACCCACATCCTGGTAGGTGATAGGGAATATAGGATCTTCTTAATGATGACATGGTAGGTAAAAAAATGTTTCATACCAGAGACCTAGGGAACATTGTGGGCCTTCGTTATGAGTGTAGATGATGTTGGGTGGGCCTCTACAGGATTCGGTCAGATCACGGGGAGGACACCCCATGCTGATTTTTGATGAAGCGGGGAGGGTATCTACTGGGGTCAGTGAGTAAACAGGGAGGACCCCCATGCAGGATGTGAGAGTTGGGTGGACCTCCACTCTGTTATATGATGGAACATATAGGACACCTATATTATACTTCATCATCAGGGATTAGTGTGTGACTTCTACTGATTTCACCATTGACCAGGGTGGCCAACTCAACCTGTTTGTCATATTTCTAGTGCCTCATTCCAGAACGATCTTAGAGGTTTACCTACTTTGGTATAGAGATGTTCCCCTAATCTGGGAGAACATTAGGGGCCAATGAAACATGCCAGTGGTGGCTCGGCCCACAGGAGCCGATGAAGATGATGCCCCATAGAGGGTATCTTCTTCGTAATTCACTAGATGTTTACATCGGGTCTACCGAACTCGGATCGACTGTGTTGGTGTATGGACCTCATACTCCTTTGTCTATAGTATTGAATGGATAAATTGATACGTTAGGGTGGGAGCCCTCCTTGGAGAATCCCTAGATGAAGTCTTAGTGGGGCATACTCAGCCATACATTACATTTTTCACATAAAGAGTAGAATTTTAAGATTGCAATGGGGATAGAATCCCAAAGTTTTAGATGGTTGGAGTGGGGAGAAACACCTCCCTACATGGACCTTGGGGTTACAACACTCATGGGGAGTGAAAGCCTCCAAGTCTTGGGGGATCGTGTCTCTTGTTGGGATAAACCCATATTATCCTTATTGATGGACAGGAGTGATTATCATCCCCCGAATAAATTTAAAAGCTGAGATAGGGAATATGTACCTGGTAGTTGTAGTCATAAATGTTGTCACATAATAGATGGATCCCTATGGGTATATCGTGTTGGAATTTCCCCAACCCTGGTTTTCATGAGCGGTAGGTGATAATTTTCTTATAGTTGTATCCTATGTCATTAAAAACTGGAAAATTCAACCATCAATATAGAATGTAGGAAAGTGATTCCAATTATCCATACATAATTCAATGTTCCATGTCTAGATAAAAAGATCCACATATAAAACATCAAAGACGGGGATGCCTTTGGGTAAACTGCCCCAACTGTCAGTATGTTTCATGCTAGGTATAATATTTGATTGGGACCTGACACCAGATAGCTGGATCTAGCGGCACACTTATCCACAGATGTCTCGAACACTACAAATCTTTATATTGAGGAGAATATCATCATGTCTACTTCACCATTTATTTTATTTTTTTATTTTCTTTGGGGTATGAATCTGTATATAGGGACAAGCTAGGAATTTCCCCACATTCTCACTTTCCAGAGGTGGGAGGAATCTATCACTTATTTAGCAATGTTTATCCAATGATCATAATAAGATAATCAGATATATATCTCTCTATTAATAGATTTTTCCCCGGAATTCATCTCTTAGTCTAGGTATCCATTAAATATTTTAATTTTGTTTATGTAACTCTTCACCGTGTCATATCTTTGTGGATTCTAGTTGATTACACTGCTTCTGTCAGAACATTAAACAGGTTCATGCCATGGTTTCCTCATTCAGTAAGGGGAGTAGTCACATTGGGCATCATTATTGTGTCTGGGCACTAAAAACTTGTAAAAAATTAATTTCTTCCCCTTATGATATGGCTACTTGATAGTGTGGAATCTTGAGGAATACCACATAGAATGTGGGAATTTACATGTCTAGGTATTGTGTTTGAGGTTTTCCTTAGCTTCTCATGTTTTAACATGGGGTATTCTGTGATGCTAACATCTAGTGTAGATGTTTCAAATAGATCATAACACTAATGGGAGTGGATCAGATTTGTAAATGTCTAGGATGGAGCACCTGAGAGGATTACCATATGGGGCGATTAAGATGATCAATGAGTACAGATCCGAGGATAATTGGGTCCTGAAAAAGGTGACCCCATTGTTTATCGTTGGATATGATTGAACCTCATGGAGGCTTTTTATGTTCCTCATATAGAAGTTAGGGATCAAAAGCCACACAATTCAAGAAATGGGGTGATGAGTCACTTTATTAGGTGGTTCATGAGAATCAACACATTGATGGAACCCTAATGGAGTAAATCCTTTAGGTTCGGGAATGATGTTCCAGATACACAAAGGCTCAATGGAGAGACCAGAAAGGGACATGGGTGATGGGATTGAACCTTAGGAAGGCTTCCTATGTACCTTTCTAAAAAAAGGAATGGAGAATAGTCCACATTGTTTGGATTTGGGAGAATATTATTGGGGTTTACACAAAAATACCTAACAACATGATGTGGTCACACATGATTAGTGGCTCATCAGAAGATCTACACTATTGGTTATAGACGTATGGATTGAAATTGAAAATTAAGTATGGTTAGCTTATCTAGATTGCATCTGAAACCATTATGTGGTGGAATAAGTTTATTGGTCCCCACAAAAGAAACACCTAAGATTACCATGATTTGGGTTGAAACTCAGGGGGTATTTCTATGTACCCTTTCTAGTAGATAGGTATCAAAACCCACATAGTTTGACATTTTATTGTTTAGTGTCATGTGGTATGAAGGTTTTATCCACTTTAACATCATGCAAGGAGATGGTGAACCGACATGAAGTGGTTGGGAATGATGAGTTAGGGGCTTGGACATCTGGGAGGCTTCCTACGTACCTTTCTCAAAAAAGATAAGGATCATAGTCCATGTATTTCAAATGACAAGGGCATGTGTCTTAAAAATATAAAATCCCAAATAAGATTTATTAGTTGATTATTACTCTAAGTCTATGTGATTAACAATCATTGTGAGAAACAAGAGGAAATAAAGTCATGTCGATCACATCATGAATGATGCATTTATGGGGAATGAAGAAGGTCTTACACATGGTTAGTAGCCAAAATAAAAAATGGTTGGGACTTACTCTAAGTGTGATTGCTGAGTAGGGGATCTATTTGTACGAGGAGGATATGACCCCTATACAAGGATCACCCTGCCAAGGGGTGTCTGGGATTACACAAATATTGCCCGAGGTGCGCATGGCGATAAAGCTTTGAGGAAGAGTGGAGTGAGAAGGTTTTGTTTACCATCCCCTTCAAGGGAATCACTAGAATTTTTTCCTATGCGGTGATCACAGTTTAACATCATCGATTGTGGACACAAGTTATTTGGAATGTAACGTTATGCATCTTGGGGGGTGAGGATACACTCCCCACCCCTAGTACATACATAAAAAGCACACAATAACCCTTGGTGAAGGGAAGGCACCAGAAAGTTTATATGGATATGGGGTTTTGGATTGATCCTTTGAGGGGATCACATTAGCAAGGAAATGTAAAGAAGAAAAATAGACTATCATTCCTATGAAATGAAGCATGATACAAAGGAAAACAACATTTAATACAGCCCATGGGACATTGAAATTTTTTTAGACAAGACTGGAGGGCCACATGGGGGAAATGTTCGCGATGCAAGAGGCCCCAAAGAGAAAGTATTTTCAATGATCAGGGGATTTTTAAAGATCATAGGATCATATATAATAGGGGAACATAAAGAACATGGCTTCACAGAGATCATGGTTTCGTAGTGAACATGGTCTCGCAGAGCACATGGAATCATAGAGCTCATGAGCTCGAAGATCATATAAGATTACAGAGCACAATGCATCAAAGAGCTCACAAGAATGTAGAGAACATGTGGTCACAATAGATATGACTTTTCAAAGCATAGAACTTTGAGAAGCATAGTGTCTTAACCTATGAATGCAGTAGACATCTGTTTTGTAGAGTTCTTCACGAAACATGGGTGCATTTTGATGTCTCGAGTACCCAATGGGGTCAGCATCCCTTGTGGTGTCAAATTGGATTCCTAAAGGGAATCCCTTCTAGAAATAGGGGAAGGACTGAAAAAAGGAAAAGGATTTTTTCAATGATAAATTACCTCATATGATTATTTTTCCCAGTTTTTTCACATTGAAAAAAAAACACTTCTCAATTTGGGAAATCAAAATATTAATGGTCAGTTTTGTTCCCTTTGAAATGGGTATAGCCTTGTATTTATTAGCACTAGGGGGACCGATGATCTGAGGGAGTGCTATGATGTAACATGAACTTCACCATCAGATGTACATTTCATCATGATTCTTAGAGTCAAGAATTATGTACTCATACCCTCCATGGAATAGAGGCTTCCTTCATTCCCTCTGTGTCTTCAATCAATTTTGAAGGACTCGCGGAGCATATCGTTCATCCGTCCACAGCGTGGAGCCTATTGTCAAGTTCTTCGTAACCATGGAGTCGGGAATCCAATTTTTATGTGGATAGTGTAGAGAAGGACACATATTTGAACCGGCTGTGATGCTAATGGTATTTTTGAAGGTGCTTCCTTTTTCACGGAGCTTTGTGAAGCATTCACTTTCAGCTCCATTTGGAGTTCTTTTCTTATTTTTCCCCACACACATATTTTAGCACCAACTATATAAATATATAAAGTAATGTTATATTATACAGCTATATATACATATTAATTTTTATTAATAGTCATATAAGTATTTAAATTAATATATTAAAATTAAATTTAATTAAAAAATATCGCTATAATAATAAATATATGTGTATAACTATTTATATAAGAAAAATATATCTATAAAAGAATATATGTAAAATATTCACTTTAAATAATATAAATATTATATATTAATATATGTGTATACACATATATTAAAAATATTGTATATAATTATAATAATTAAAGTAAATATATATTATACTAATTATATGTATATTATATATAATATACTATAAATATATTTTACTATATAGATATAAAAAAAGATCATCTATAATATATAATTAATAAGGTGTAATAAATATATTTATAAACATAAATATATATATTATATAATATATATTATATATTATAAAATATATAATATATATTATGTGATATATATTTTTATTTTTATTTTTATAATATATATTTTTATTTTATATTTTTGTATAATATAGTATCTATTTTTATAAAATAATATATTTATATGTATATGTTATGAAATAATCTTTTATGAATTACATTACATTATTTTAACAGATTATTTATATAGAAAACACATGTACTATTTATTTATTGGGTTTGAATGACTGTTAAATATCATTACCGTGGATAATATAGATTTGAGTAGTGCTCACATGACTAATAAAAATATACGGTTTTTGAAAAAAGGCTTTTCGACACAGGCAATGGAGAGGATGGTCTCACCCAGTATATTCGAGCTGTATGAAGCTCATTTTTCAAGCCTCAAAATGGAGGCAACTTCACTAGGATTTTCTCTAGGCCAATCCCAATCTAAGCATTAACATGTTAAACCTGAATAGAATTTCCTACGATAGAAGATCATGTTTCTAGACATTATCACGAGAGGGATGTTATTAGAGATTCCCCAAGAGCCTATCACCATCACACACCTTACCCTTAGGTCTTACACGGGTGTTATAAAGGGTTATGTAATTTGGTATTAGTATTTATTTTTTAATCCCTTTTTATAAATAAACGTTTTAATTCACCAATTACATTATTAAAAGATTATTTCTTAAAAAAATGATCTACTTGATAAATTGATTTCTTGGGTAAAAATGGAACATTTGAGAAATATATAAATTGTTATATTAAAATTATGTATTTATTAATAATATTAAAAATAAATTCTTATAAATGATTAATATATCAGTTTCTTTTCAGTAAATGAATAGATAATTATTTTGGTAAGTGTTATGGTATTTATACGATAAACCATAAATTGTATTTTTAAACTGTTTTCTTTAAGGAATTCGTGAATTTTTTAAATAATTAATATCTTAATAAAATATTATTTTCAAATTAATTTTCTGAATAGTAAAATATTATATAATTTTTATGATGTTAAATGTAATTTTTATTATAGTTTAAAAACTATTTTTGTCAAAACACATGAATCTTAAATAAATGATTGTATCTAAGTTAAAAGTGAAAAATCACTTATTTATAAACATATATAGATAAAATTAATTTTATTTTTTGAATCCAGACATCAAAATCATCCAATAGTAAATTTTTCAATGCTTACAAATACAGTCGACTTTTTGTGTAGAAATTATGTACCATATAAATGAAATAAATGTTTTATAACATCCTAATAACCCCAAGATGATGTAATAAATACAATATTGGGTATTTTCAGCCCAATATTATTTTCAAATTAAAATAATTTTATTTTATATTTATTTTAATTATTTTATAATTCCATAGTTAATCCTCCAAAGTGTATAATTTATTTGAGGATTTTAAATTCTTTTCCTTGAGGGTGTGACTCACATCCACATAATCAAGCCTGATGTTTTAATATGTTCTTCTTCTAGCCTTATAAAATATTTTTTCCACTCCTATTTTTAAAACCCCATTTTCAATAAAAATGGGATGGATTTTGGTTTTGGATAATAAATTATACTAATTCTGAAGGCTATGTTTGTGAAATAATAATGAATTCCCCTCCTGTTTCCTATAAAAACCCTCCCATGCTCCCCCTTGTATTTGCTAAAAATAAATGGAGAACGTATCTAATCTACCTTACCCTCTCTAGAATCATCCAATGGGGACCAGGATCTCATTAATCTCATCTTCATACTTTTTATGTCACAAAATCATGTAAGGGAACGTCCACCCTCTTACTTTATCAAGCATTCTTTTCATGTTATATCATTTAATCATTTTTATTCATCTGTTGGGATAAGTTAGTAAATATCATCCATACTTTCTATTTTACTTATAAATGATTATATCCCATTCACATCTCATTTATTTCACTTATAAACCCTAATGTGAACCTGTTACAATGCTGTAATTCTGCAAGGGATTCTTCCTTTATAAATTTTTTTTCCACATTTATTTAGGTTGTTATACCATTTATATTCAATTAAAAATGTTGGGAGTATGATTTAACGCCTCCCTCATAAATTTCTCCTTATGTTTTAATGATGATACCCCCTTTTATCTCTCATTTATTCTTTCTATGTACACATTTTTTCATGTTGTAATTCCATAACAGGTTTCTCTCTTGTTATTTCTATTCAAGCATTCTTCTATATTATGCATCTAAATTCCTTTTCATATCAAAGGATATTATGTTACATGATCCTATTATGGTTTATTTCATGTATAAATGATTATATATACCTTTCTCTCTCATCGTCCCAATTTATGAATTTCTATATGATGTTGTTATGCTGCCGAAATTGAACCACGATTTTCCATGTAAAAATGATCGTGTAGTGAATACCATACCCATTTCTCTATCATGTGTATTCACCATTATAAACAAATAATTATTTATTATATACATCCATCTACATATGAAACATTGTTTGATCATGGAATAAATGATGATGTTGAATGGATCCATGTTATATGATATATGTGGCACACAAAAGCATGAGATAGAAATGTGCATGAAGTGTGTGCCCTGAGAGTGATCCAATGCATTAAATAATGTTTATTATCCTGATAATCCTTGTGAAATGAAGTTTTACATATTATAATTCTTGTGAAATTAAGGTTTAATCATGATAATCCTTGTAATATGAACCTTGGATCAAGGATAACACCTTGTTGTATATTGTTTCCACATTCACAGGTATGATAACCATGCTTTGTGATGCATTTATGTTTATATTTCTCTTGTGCTCTGTTGATATGCCTATTTCCAAACATGTATTTTATAATTCATTTTATTCCTTGTTTACTCCCTTAAATGACTTTATAGCTCACCCCAATCATATTTATGTTCTCAGTTTATCACATGCAGTGTTAGGTACCAATGAATGAGTTGGTCATGTCAAAGAAGACTGAAATAAAGATGTTTTATTTACTGTTTTATGTTGTTATGAAATGTTCCTAATTTCCCATGACACAATAACTCTTGATCCTTATAGTTTTCTAAAGTGAAATTATTTGAAATAAATCATTATTTAAGTGTTTATTAAAGAGAAGGGTTGTTATAGATGATATTAGATGATAGGTTTATTTATTTTTGTTATTAGGATTATAAAACTCTTGTGAAATCCTTAGGGATAAGACTAATTATAATAAAAATATACCAAATTTTTTGGGATTATATAGTATGTTGTTTATCATGAAAATATGTACTGGTCTGGATACGACCATGTAGAGGTGGCTCTGGAAGATATGTATCTATGGGTAAAACCAGAAAACTCTACTTTGAGCTAGGCTCGAATGGGAACCAGTGCTCAACAATGGGCCGTTCTGCACTATTGGTTCAACACTCATGTGGGATATGAATTGTCAAATTCATAAGCTGAGAATGGACAATAACTATGGGAATAAAAAATTTCCAAAAATAATATATCCTTGGATGTAGATCATCGATAATATAGATTGATGCTTTTAAATTCATATGTTATGGAAATCAATGTAATTTATAAGTTATCCTTTTTATCATTGGATTTTCCATTATGTGTTTAATAGTGTAATATATATACAGAAACCTTTAGTTTTGTTCTAGAAAATGGCTGAGTATATGAGGTATCAGTCTAACAACTGATGGGATGATCAATGTGATGATTGTTCCAATGATAATCAGAATCTGATGGGAGTGGGAATCAAAATACTTTTCAAGATACCCTCTTAGATAACTCATGTTTGAAATAGATACATGGATCAAGTGGATTGTACAACCCCCCACACCCCACCCATATGAATGAACAAATCACAATCGAGAGCTTCATGAGACAAAGGCCTCCCACTTTCAATGGATGATATGATCCCTCAATCATCAAATAATAGATCAAATCATTTGCGAAGATATTATCCATCCATCAATGTTCCAAACTAAAAAATGTTCTTCTGGATTTTTATATAAAGGAGGGTGAAGCTAATTAAAGATGGAAATAGATCAAAATAAAAAGCTTGGGGAAGAGATTGAGGCATTAGAATAGAAGGTTTTTTGGAAATTTTTATTCGATAAATATTTTCCTCACACCCTCTGAATTAAATAAATTGGGGATTCTATTCCCTCAAGAAAAATGATGATGAATCAATCAGAGCGTACATGAAAAAATTCACAAGGATTGAACGATATGCCATCATCTTTGTTGTTACCCATGAATTCAGGGTTGACGATTTCTTTTTTGGGCTAAAACCTAGAATATAGAAATACCTATATATCCATGAATTTGATAACTATATTTATTGATGTTCCCTCAGAGTCAAAATGGACATTGAATAAGATCAAGGGTATCGTGGGGATATAAAGAAAAAAGTGAAATTTAATAATAGTTGTCCAATGGATAAATCCAATGGTGCTATGAAATTCAAGAACCCCACTTTCCAATGGTGCAGAAAGAAGAACCCTGAAAATTTCCTGAATGGGATAAGGAAATTATTTAGGTGTGGAAGAGAGGGGGAACTTGGAAATAAATTCCAACAAGAAGGACCCACTACTATGACAGAGAAGACAAATTTTCTGTTTGACCCTCAATGCATTTTCATTTCTAAAACATCAAATAACAAAGAAACCTTTGTGAACTAGTGCCCTAATTCAAGGGTTTATGTAGGCAACCAATAACCTCCAAGGCATCAAAGGAGATCTTTTTCCATCACCACTACCGATGAAAATTTCGTCAATGAAGTGGTGATAGGTACGCTAGTTGTTCATTTAAGAATAGAGAACATAATTTCTTATTATGGTTCTACGCATTCTTTTATATCCTAGATGTTTATTATATAAATCGAAAAACCACCACAAATCATGGAAGAAGAGATGTCTATGAGAACGACAGATGGAGAAATTATTGCTTCCCCAGAATATATCTCCTCCCTGGTCACAATAATTGGATTAAAATTCCTGGATATCCTTGTTGTACTCCCTCCAGTGGATTTTTAGGAATTATTTAAATGGATTGTATTTCCCTATATAGATGAAATACAAATTGATAGGAGAAGGAAATCACTCTATATGTGGTGAATTTACCCCCACCTCCCTATTGTGTAGTAGTTCAAGGAGGATGATGTATCTTTTTTTGCACCATCATCTCAATGAAGAATATCACTTTCCTATGACCATGAGTTTATTTCTTAGATAAATATGTTTACAGATGGAACCATCTTTGAAGAAATTACTTTTGTGAGGGAATTCGCAAATTTTTTTCTAAGGAATTGTCTAGTATTCCTCTTAGAATAGATGTTGAGTTCTCAATTGATCTTATACCTGGGGCATTTCCAATATACAATAATCCATATAGAATTTTTTATTTGGAGATTGAGGAGCTCATGAAACTAATAGAAGAGAATCTGGATGAAGGGTTTATAAGCCTAGGTGATTCACCATGGGGTGCACCTGTCTACTTTGTCAAAAAGAAGGATGAGTCAATGGACAATTCCATTGAATATCGTGTTCTCAACAAAATCGTGATAAAGAAAAATTACATTTTTACTTGAATTGATGACTTGTTCAATTAGCTACATGGATCACAATACTTATCGAAGATGGATCTGTGTTCATGATATTATAATGTATGGGTGAAGAAGGAGGACATCCCCAAGACTAGTTTTCATACAAGGTATGGACACGATAAATACATAGTAATGAATTTCCGACTCCCTAATATTCTACCAATCTTCATGGACTTCTTTAATAAAGTATATAGAGATTACCTCAAAAAAATTTGTGGTAGTATTTATAGATTTTATTCAAATATACTCTAAAATCAATGAGGGGCATGGTGAGCATCTATTCAATGTACTAGATACATTGTAGAGGGAAAATCTCTATGAAATGTACAACAAGTGTGAGTATTGTTTTAAGGAAGTAACATTCTTGGGGAATATCATCCAAATAAATTGGATATCTTTGGATCCCTCCAAGACAAATACCACAAAGAGATGGTCGAGTCCAACATCTGAGAATGATATTCCTAGCTTCCCTGGGTTAGTTGGATATTATCTATGATTTGTGAAACGTTTCTCTTGATTTTCAAACAGTCTTTCCAAGATAAGTCAGAAGGTAATAAAGCTTACTTGGAATGATGAATGTGAAGAGTGATTTAAGGAGATGAAAATGAGTGTTATCATTGTATATGTGCTCACACTACAATCATGTTGAGAAACTTTTATGGTATTCAGTGATCCTTAAACGAAGGTCTTGAGCTGTGTGTTGATTCAAAATGACAATGTCATTTCTTGTGCCTCAACAAAATTTTAATTTACTGAGAATAAATATCCAACACATGATCTGATGTTGTCTGCGCTTATCTTTGCTTTGAAAATTTGGAGACATTACCTATTTTGGGAAAAGTGTGGAGTATAAATGGAATAAAAAAGTCTCAAGTATATATTTTAACCTAAAAAGTTGAGTGTACCCCAATGAATATGGTTAGAGATGATAAAAGTATATGAATTCTCAATTCACTATCATCTGGGGAAAACGAATAAGGTGGAAGATTCTCTAAGTAGAAAGGACCCAGTGAATCTATCATTGATGAGAATAGAAAAGGATACCATCCTCTTATATTTAATGAATATGGACATTGAAATCATAAAGATGTTAACATCAACAATCCTTTCATAAATGATTACTCAACCATACCTTTTGGAATGGATATAGGATTCTCAAAAAGGGGATTTGGGAATTCAAGAGAAAGTGGAAACTATCATAAAAGGTAAATCCTTGGAGTTCAATGTTAATGAATAATGAATTGTTTGATTTTGGTCATGAATACGTGTTCCGTCAAATCCGATGTTGAAGAAATAACTTATAGATGATGAACATAGTTCAAATTTCTCCATTTACCCATGAAACAAAAAGAAGTAATGAGATCTCTGAGAGCATTAATATTTGGATAACATGAAGAAGGACAATACTAAGATACATCAATATTCATGGTATGTTACAAATTGAAGTCTAAGAGGAAGACGTCCAAAAGGATGATGCAACCATTAACCATACCAACATGGAAATGGGAGAACATCATCGTGGGTATTATCACTGGACATCAAAATACATCAAAAAGAAACAATACTATCTTGGTTGTTTTGGATTATCTTAAAAAGACTGCACACATAACTTTAAATCAATAGGATTTATCATTGGATCATCTATCATGGATATACCTCATGGATTTGGTATGGATGAATGGAGTTCCACTATCGATTGTATTCGATCGTGATCCATGGTTCACCTCTGTGTTTTGGAAGAGTCTCCAAATTGCTCCGAATGCTGATCTGGGCATCAATATGGATAAATATCTTCAAACTAATGGTCAATCTAAGTGGACTATTCAAACACTTGAGGACATGTTGATAGCATTCTCAATGGAATTTAAAGGAAGATGAAATCATCATCTTCCTCCGATTGAGTTCTCCAATAACTACAACTCCCACTAATGCATGAAAATGGATCCTTATAAAGCCCTTCCGGGAAATAGGTGTAGAACACCAGTATGTTGGGATAATGTTTGAGAGAGAACACTTATATTTCCAGAAATGGTTGAATAAATGTTGTATAAGGTTAAGACCATATTGCAACACATTATATCTATTCAGAGTTGACAAAACTGTTATGTATACAATCATCAACTAGGCCTAGAGTTTGATGTTAGAGACATGGTATTTCTCTGCATATCACCATGGAAGAGAGTTATGAGATTTGGGAATAATGGAATACTTATTACATGGTACATTGTCCCTTTTCAAATCCTGGTTCACGTTGTAGAAATGGCCTATCGACTAGAACTCCCAACAAACCAATCTGAAGTACATGATGTATTTCATGTACCACTCTTGAGGAAGTACATAACAGACCCATCGCATGTACTCTATACATAGGTGTTACCATTGGATAATGATTTCTCTTATGAAGAGAAGCAGATAAAGATCTTAGATAACAGAGAAAATGTTCTACGAAATTTAATAATTCCCCTCATCAATGTGTTGTTGAAAAACTACATGGTTTTAGAAGTACTGTGGGAAATGGAAGATGTGATGAGGCAGAATTACCAACATCTATTTTAGTGTTGGAAAAGGAAATTTTAAGGGAGAATTTATTAAGGTGTAATGTTGTAACGACCCGGTATTTTATGAATAAAATTCCTTTTCATTTAATTACTTATTAAAATAGAAAACACATGTACTCTTTGTTTATTTTTTTTTCGTGGTTTTAGGTGAATTTAAAGTATTATTACCATTGATAATATATCCATTGAATAGTGATAACATGGATATTATAAATATAATTTTTTTGAAGGAATCATTCCACTATACACAAACGAGAGGATGGCCTCATCCAGTAGACTTGAGTCGTATGAAGATCATTTTTCAAAGCTCAAATAATATGTAGCATAACTAGGGTTTTCCCTTTACAAAACCCCAGTAGAGATTATAAAAATTAAGCTTGAATGAAATCATATACAGGAGAATTTCATGTTAATAGATATTACCACACGATTGATGTTATCTGAGCCGCCCCAAGAGTGTGTCATCATCACACACCTTACCCATAGGTATGAAGTGGGAGTTATAAGGGGTTATGTAATATGGTATTAGTTACATATTGTGTAATAAATTTTTAAAAATAAATGTCTTAATCCATAAATTCATTTATAAGAACAACATTTAATTAATAAATGATGAATTTGATAAATTTATTTTTCAGTTAAAAATGGTTCTTCTGAGAAATATATACATTATTATTTTAAAATATGGTTTTTATTAATAATATTATAAAATCAATTATTAAAAATGATGATTATATCAGTTCCTTATCAGTAAAAGATTATGTAATTGTTTTGAAATGAGTTACATTTTTTATGATAAAACATAAAGTGTAATTTAATTAATTAATTTTAATGAGGTAATGTTTTTTTTAAATAAATAATATTTTAATAAATTATTATAAATAAAGAATAATTTTATGAATATTAAATGAGTATATAATATTTATGAAGGAAGATATAATTTTTATTAAGAGTTGAAATAATTTTTTGTAAAAACAAGTGAATATTCAAAAAA
Source organism: Viscum album (assembly GCA_963277665.1). Classification (NCBI taxonomy): domain Eukaryota; kingdom Viridiplantae; phylum Streptophyta; class Magnoliopsida; order Santalales; family Viscaceae; genus Viscum; species Viscum album. The sequence goes on along the minus strand of OY728141.1, from coordinate 506,200,487 downwards.
TGTTGGTTTCCATTTTAAAAGAGGACTTTTATATATTTAGGAAATTATTTTGGTTAATGTATATTATTTTTTGAAATATGTTTTTAAAATTTTTAATAGTGAATTTTTCATAAATTTTTGAGATAGTTGAATTTTTGGGCAAAAAATAAACATTTTATAAATAAAATAAGTGTTTTATTACATCATAATAAACCCAAAATGGTGTAATAAATACTATAATTGGTATTCTTGAACCAATATATGCTTTCCCATTAAAATAATTTTATTTCATATTTATTTGAGGTATTTTATAATGCCTTTGTGAATTCTCCAATGTGATTACTATATTTTATGATTTTAAATTCATTTCCTTGAGAATCAGGATCACCTCCACATAATCAAGGATAATTTTTTAATATGTTAGAAAATTGGCCTTATGAAATATATTTTTTTTAATTTTCTTTGGTAAAAACCATGGGAAAAAACCATGGGATGGGTTGTGGTTTTGAATATATAATTATATAGATTCCAAAAACAATGTTTGTGAAATATTAAAGAATTCCGCTATCATTTCCTATATAAACCCAAACAAGCATAGAATTATATTCAAATAAAATCCTTGTAGCATGTACCAAATTTCCCAACACTCTCTATAATCCTTTTATGGGGACCCAACCTCTCAGGAATCCACTCTACAATCTTTTTATGTCACACAATCAAGTAAGAGATCTCCCACCCTCCTCTTTTATCAATCATTATTATAATGTTATGCCTTGTAATATATTTTAATCCTATGTTGGGATATGTTTTAAAATATCCTACATAACTTTTATTCTACTTATAAATTATGATTTCCCCTTTAACTCTCATTTATTCATCTTATAAGACCTTATCTGCACCCATTACCATGCCAAATTTTCGTAAGGGATTCCTTCCTTTCTCATTTTGTACCCAAATTCTTTAGGTTGTTATACCCTTATATTTTCAATTAAATATTTAGGGGAATGATTTTTAACCCCCCATTCATCGCTCCTTATTTTTAATGGTGTGATTCTCCTTTTACCTCTTTTTAATGCCTTCTGTGGACATATGTTACCATGCTGAAATCATGTAAGGGGTTCCCTCTTCATAATTCAATTCAAGCATTCCTTCTATATTATGTATCCAAAATCAATTCAATTCAATGGGATATTATGTTCCACATTCCCCTTAAACACTATTTCATGTAAAAATTATGAGAGATATATTTCACTCTCATCAAAACAATTTATGAATTTCCATATGATGTAGTTATGCTGCCGAAATTACACCACGATTTTCCACGACAAAATCATCATGTAGTGAATACCATACCCATTTCTCTATCAAGGATATTCACCTTTTTACACATATACATATTGATTATATAAATTCAAGCACTTATTAAACATTCCTTTGTTGTGGAATAAATTATGATGTTGAATGAATCCATGTCATACGATGTTTATGGTACACTTAAGCATGATATATAAATGTTTATAAAGGGTGCACCCTCATAGCGCTTCAATGCATTGGGTAATGTTTAGTATCATGATATGACATTTTATTACATGTTTACCCACATACATGCCTTTATTACTCACCCCATTTTAATGTATGTCTTTAGGTTGTCCCATGTACTGCTAATTATGAAAGATTGAGTTGGTCATGTCAAATAAGTTTGAAATAATGATGTTGTATTTCATGTTATTATTGTTAATGTAATGTTCTTAATTTCCCATGACACCTGACCTCTCAATCCGCAGAGTTCTCTTAAGTAGAAGCTTATGCAATAAATCATTTTTAGGGGTTTAATAAAGAGCATGGTTGTCATAATATATATCTACATACATATAAATATATAAAACATATATTATAAACAAATTTATTTCTGTATAACATATAGGAATAATATAATATATATTTTTATTTTTATGATAATTATATATTTTTACAATATATATTTTTATATTATTTATTTTTACAATGTATATTTGTATTTTTAGGATATATATTTTTATAATAGAATAAAATATCTGTATTTTTATAATAAATATGTGTATTTATATATGATATAAATAAGAATACATTAGTTTATATTTTATTATATTTTATATATATATCTACCATATTTATATTTGTGTATACATTAATATAAATTTATACATTTATACATAATATAAATATGAGTATATTAATATATATATATAAATGTGTAATATATATATATATATATATATATCTGTATTTTATAATATATAGTATTTATATTTGTTTCTACAATAATGTCAATATATTTAGTAATTGAAACAATATTAATTTATACATATTATAAATATGACTACATTTGATTATATGTATGTTATATATTTGACTGTATGAAAATATATTAGAAAAATTTATTTATTTGTATAAATATAATCAGGTACAGATAATTTGTAGAAGACATATATGGTGTAGTAATGAGGACTTTGGGTTTTATTCTCCCATGCATGAGTTCAAATGTCAAGAATTGGACCGTGTACTATCCAACCCACCACATGACCTACCTATGATATGGCATGAAGGGAAATCCCGATCCCCTTGGGATGGAAAGTAGTTAATGATATTTTACCAATGGTTTCTCTATTATAATAATCCACAACCACACCAGGATTTATAAAAAACATCCATAATAAACACTATAAAAAATGGATCATAAAGAAATTTAAGGTTACATCAATAACCATACACCGAAAGAATAAATTGAAATGATACTAGTAATGGGGCCACATAACTCATCAGAAAATAGGGTCTAACAACCAACTATATCATCACAAACACCCATAAAAACTCACTAGAAATAGTATATTATGCCTCCATATGGAGCCTTATATTTACCTATGTCAGATAAAACGAGGACTACACACACCCATTGGGAATATGTAGGGAGTGATCTTACATGCTAGGGGATCCCATAAGGTGTTCCATGCATAGACATTGTGGGAAAATTAAAATTGATTTCCATAATGTGGGGGGGAAAGAGATTAATTTAAATAATACTTTATACATTATAAGATATATAAGGAAGATAACAATAATAGACAAGCATGAAAAAATAGAACATAACACAATTAAAAATACCTTTGTAGCTTTATTTATTGAGGACCTAAGAACATTATTCGCATAGTGATCAGACTAGGGACGTGATGGAATATTACCATGCTTGAGTCATCACCAATCCACAACATCATTATCAATGTTTTAGTTAGGGTTGTGGTGTAATCCTATTATATATATTGGGGACTTCCTATCAGAAGGGTCTTAGTAAGTCCACCTAGTTACTCCGGATTCCCATGATCTTTATCCCCTTTTTTCCAAACCATACAAATCCACTTTCAATGGAATTTAACATTCACATCCCAATGAACAATACTTCTAAACATATCAATAAGGGAAATACATTTTAAAAAAAATCACTTACACCAAAACACCATTAAAACAACACATATGCACACACAAAACAATATAAAAATTCCATGAGTTTAGAGGTAAGAAGAAATAAGTTTTAAAATAAATTCACAATATAAAATGACCTACCTTTTACCTTGAAACAACTAAGAACCATTTGAAACCCATAATCATAGAGGAGATGACACCATATATAAGAAAGAATAATCTATTTCCATCAAACCTCATGCAATGTGGTTTGGATTAGACTAAACCTAAGTCATCATAAGTATTGGGTATAAGGAGACTCCAGAATGAAAAAAGGAGGACACAAAAATAACCTATTGTAGAAAATAACATTGAATTTATTAGAATAAACACGGCTAATATCATCCAATAGTTGGAATAAATAGCGAGAGGAAGAGTATGTTCTACACACCCAGGGGTAGAGGGGCCGTAAATTGAGAAAATGAGTGGTTAAATGGGTAAAATTGGAGAAGGTTAGTTTATAAATATAAATATTTTTCAAAACTAGTTAGTCCTAATGGTTTGGATACATGTTTTAAAATACTTTTTTTTCAACAATGTAGGTTCTTCTAGTTCCACTAGAATAGGCTTTGTGTTTTGGGTTGCATAGTTTCACAAACAATGTGCCCATCCATGTGAGCACATTGGTTCCACTATCTGAAATCACATGGTTTACTGAAGATGGTTCATAGTTTCCTCTTACTATGATCCAAACATGTTTCATCAACTATTTCCTAGAAATAATAAAATTTAAATGGAAAATTCCCAGAAAATCCATAGATGAAAATAGATAAAACAAATAAATGATTAATACCTAAAAATAAAACCATGTTTGTGACATCAAAAATAGTTATAAATGGATTTTTACTACATGGGAAAATGTGAAGCATGTGGGTAGAATGGTCATTGGGGAGGGGGCTTCATCATAGGGTGGCATAGAGGTATCATAAATTAGGATACAATCAGGGTTATGGGGTGTGATGTGATAGGATGGGAGAGGTAGTTTGGGGGTGATAGACTGGGTTATGGGAGGAAAGAGTTGGGCTAGGATGATGGGAGGAGACATGGTTTAAAAAACTTTAGACTTATGTGAGAATTTTATAATCACCTTATATTGAATTATTTCTAAATTTATTTAAATAAACAGTTTTCTGTAGTTCAAAACTACACCAAATTGAAATTTAATTCTAATAAAATGGTGGTTCACACTATCTTTTATTAGATGTTCTAAAAAAATTAAAATAAATCTACAAGGGGTTAAAAAACATTTTCATATAACTATCGATATATTTTTTACCATTATAATGGTTAGCCTAAAAAATATCTAATATTAGTGGGTATCCACTTTTGGAGTGATTGTTTATAACCATCAATATTTTATTTAGAAGGGTCATATAATCGAATATGAAAAAGTAACTACAAAAAGTGCACACTTTTATTAGTTTTAGGATTATTTATATTGAATTTTAGTTGTTTCTCTTCTAGTTAGTGGACCTACCCAATCCCAACAAATTTCTGTATGTTTAATAACAATCTTTATCTTGGATGTGTTTCAATATTTCTAGAATATTGTCCTTTATTTTTTGTGTGGTGGTCTTGGTACTTCATGAGTCTATGAGGACCTATGTGGGTGTTATGGAATTATATGAGTCATTACTTGTGGGGGTATTTCAATAATTTGAATGTTATCTATTTTGGTGAAATTGGAGATAGTTGTAACGCCCCACCCTGAATAACTCTATATAGTAATAGAACTAGACATCAATGTGATCTCAAGTGCACCTCTCTATATTCCAAAGGTTACCAACTAGTAGTAGGGGTCTATATAAATTCCATGGGGAGACTATACCACTACACCAAAGTTCACAACAACAATATTAATAAATTAGAATCATAGACATCAGATTACTAATAATTGAATAAATAACCAATAATTTTATAAAAAATAATATATATATATATATATATGAAATACAACGGAAATAGCCATGCTCAAATAGAGGACCGATCACCCAACCAGAATATCCCAAACATATATAGAAAACTTATAGGCAATAATTTTCATTGGAGTCTCCACTACCACTCTAGGCCTCACCTTTAATGGTAGAAACATTTTACATAGTTATGCCAAAATCCATCGTTGATCCTTAGGTTTGAGACCCTGATCAACAATACCTACCTCATCCAATGCCGGAGTGTCTCAGAGCAGGAACATCACCTCATGGAAACCCATATCCTTTATCGGGAGATCCCACACCTGCCTCTCCAACATGATGATTAATGGGACTTGTTGTGTCACTAATCATTCTTCTCCCTAATTCCCTAATGAATAACCCTGTATGAACCCATTTCTTTTTATTGAGGTACGTGTTTCTTCCTTTCTCTTTTCCTTAAGTGTTTTTTAGGAAAAAATGAAAATTGGGAAAAATCACTTTTTTGTGGGGTACACACCATGTACCTTTCCACATGTCGTTTACTTTGGATGTGTGCGATGAGTACATAGGGTTTGTAGACATGTGGGTGATGAAACATGTAAAAAAACCAACTATACACCATGTAGTGGGTCTATAAACGCTATGTAGTCAGTCGACAAGAAAATAGTAAGGTGGTGAAGGCAGCCTCCAGTTGAGCGATAGTACACACTGTCTACTCAGGTACTACACATCGTGTACTCATGTCGACTGATGAACAGTGCCGTGGTGGAAAGAATCTTCCGAAGGAAGAGTTAAAAAATGAAAAGTACATGTCGTGTACTCAATAGTACACACCGTGTAGTTTGTTTTTTCGCTTAAAATGGGCAGTAGACTCCCCTGTTCACAGAATTTCCATAGAACCGGAGGAGAGCTTGGGAGAGACGGCCAAAGCATTGGAGATAAACCGATCGAGCATCGAGAATCCGTTTCTGCCTTCATCAATCTTGTTGGAAGCGTATGGGTAAGCCCTCCCCTCTCCTTGATCCGTTTATACCAATTCTTTCCCAACGGGAAGTGATTTACATTTGAACAAAATTTATATTACCTCAGATCTATGTTGTTTGTGGGCGATTCAAGGAGCATCGTTCGTGTATTCTTATCAGGGGCGATCAAGGTAGGTGGTCTAGTGATTAAATTTCCAACTGACTTGTGTTTGTGTGTACATTTATGCTACGAACTCATGTTGGGGTGTCGTGTGGCTGAGGACTTGGCTATTTTGTATACCTAGAATTGTATAAGTTATTAAATGTAATAATAAATTTTTGTTTTGGAAAACCACTTTGATCCCGGACAACCCAGTTGCACGTTCCTCTGTTTAGCCGTTTGGGCAGGTTACCGGAGGGTATACCGTAAAATTTTAGCATGATTTATATTTCTTTGAGAGAAATTTTATATAATTTCTTGATTATCTATTGGGCTCGGCCTAGTTACATGCGCCTGAGGGAAGTGTTATATTTACCATGAGGGAAGTGTTTTAATTCACCTGAGGGAAACTTCTTTCATTTCTGATGGCATTAGATTTTGTTCCTGAGGGTGACACTTCATACACCTAAGGGAAATTTCTATTATGCCTGTGGTAAATTACTTGCGGGTTCGATTCTGATTGCCTGAGGGTAAGGGTTTTCATGTCTGAGGACACTAACTGTTTACTTAGAAAATTCATTGTGGTGATTTCCTTATACAGAATGATTAAATGAATATTAAAATAGAAATATAAATGGTAATGTTAGTTACATTTGAGTACTTCTTAGTTGTTTCATTTTACTACTGCACACGCTGTTGCACATTTACACTGATAGTTGGGCATGAGCCTTTGGTGGGTGCCTACTGGGACTCATTTATCACACCCTGTTTGGGGTCATGTATTCGTCCCCAAATAGATTAAATTTATGCTTTTATGGATAAGGGAATTGGTCCCTATATAGTTACTTGAATGTTGTTGAGGAGTAGGGGAGCATGGGATCGAGGTTAGGCTCGCGATGCTTCCTGCTGTTCTATTTTGTTCTGTTGTACATGTATTTTCTATGGTATTGTGTTGTACTATTGTTTAACATGTTCTGTCTATTTTATAAGAAATAGATACATGTTTCATTACTATCTATATAATTGTTTGTTATCTTTTATTGCAGCTGATCATTATAAATGAGTATGGTTTATTTCCTCCGCTTTTGTTTTATGTCATTTACCTTTTCCACTGCACTAAATTTTTAGAAATGAGGGCATCGTTTCCCCACTATCAGACATGGGTCCTCACTGTTAGTCGGCAGCCTCTGGCGTTTGGGGAAATGTGTTTGAGGTCGAGTAACCAACTGCTTTCGGGGCACCCGTTGAGTGGCATCCGAAACCAAGACGTTACAAAGTGGTATCAGAGGAGTTTCATTTCTTTGACTTACTCTTTTGAGCCTTATATTGGGATAAGATGAAAATGGTAGTTTGTAATAAGATGTTACAGGTAGTAGCTAAACAATGTACATGGAAAAGCCAGTCTACCTCGTATTTTGGAAATTATTCTGATTTTGCAAATTTTACAGTTGATTTGATTTTCACCATTGGGTGACACAGTTTTAATTGAGCTATTTATCTTTTATCCATGGGTGCTATTTAGTTGCAACCTGATGAGATGAGGGTATGTCATATCATTCCTCATTTAGGCACATGTTAGAAATCACATGACATGCATTGATCCATGCCATATAGGCGCATTAGAAATTGCATGGTGTTGTGATAGTTCTTGTGCTAGAAAAGCATGCTATTGGGATAGATGCTTTGATAAATACCTGCTATGTGATAGGGTATTTTTGTGTGAGCATGTTGATAGTATGGATGCCAAAATTTGGTTTTTGGGGAGTATGGGCCCTCAATGACTGGAATCTGGTAGATCATTGACTTGTTTACTAGTATATAACATGTATAATATGCCAAACACTGATTCACGGGGAGTATAGGACCTCACAGATCGAAATATGGCACTTAGGTATTTTTTCAGTATTTTATGGGTTCCAGAGTAGATTCAGAGGCTTACTGTTAGGGAAAACCAGGACACACGCCATGTAGTTCCTCAGACACACGCCGTGTGTTCTTCTGTTCAGGAAGAAAATAGAACTTTTTAAGTACACGCCTTGTACCCTCAGTACACGCCATATAGTCTCTTCCCGTGTCATAAACTGTGTGGGTAGGAAAATGGGGTAGGGAAATTCTTTGGAAAAACAATCCATGTACCTTATGTACACACTGTGTAGTGTTGACCCGGAGTCCGCCCGTGTAACTAACAACATGGACGGAGGAGACCTTGAGACATACACGATGTGTCCACCGTGGAACAAGCCATGTAGTCTGACCTGGGGACCCAGTCGTGTAGCCAACCGTCATGGGTCAGTGTTTCATATGATGTGTACCTAAGGGGCACACCGTGTAATCCTTCCTGGAGTGAGACCGTGTGGACTTAGCCATTTGGTAGGGGAAACGGGGTGGTGTACATGCCGTGTGCGGGTGTAACACGCCATGTAGTTTTATCCGAGTAGTCAGTCGTGACACAAACGACACAGGCAGTTGGAAATTAAACCATACATGTCATGTAGATGACATACATGTCGTGTTGTCTTGTTCAAATGGAGTCGTGTGGACAAGCCGTGTAGAAGGACCCGAGCAGAGGAAGAAAAGTCAAGTACACATCGTGTAGTTAATATACACGCCATGTAGTCATGTTTTAAAATTCATGAAATGACTTCTTACTACTGGCCCCTTTTTGGTCCCATCATTTTTCAGTCCAGGATAAACATAAATCTAAGGTGTGTTTTTGAAATTGTAGAGTCATTCCACCGAGATGATCACACGTTGTTCTCCAAGAGTGCGGCAACGATTATACTCCAGATATGGTAGGCCATGGGCTACCAGGGGATACTCCAGCAGAGCCAGATGCGGCGCCAGTCGTTATACCAGACACAGGCACAGATGCGCAGTTACATGAAGGATTTATGCGGTTCATGCAGACCTTTCAGGGAGCCCTGCCGGGTACCACATCTATGGCAGAGCTGACTCGTATCTTCCAACAGCGGCACCCGCCTACGTTTTCAAGGGATGGCGGACCACCGGCTGCTATGTCTTGGATGGAGTCTATACAGACTATTTTTGATCCCCTTGAGATGCCTCCACAGAATAGGGTCAATCTCACTACATACATTATGTGTGATGCCGCCAAGAGGTGGTGGGATGTTACCTCTCAGACAGAGCATCATAGAGACATGGTGTGGGATGATTTTCATCCATCTTTATATGACATCTTTGATCCAGAGACGTTGAGGGCAGACAATGCTCAAGAGTTCATGAATCTACAGTAGGGCACTATGTCGGTGATGGATTATTATTCTCGCTTCACCGATAATCAGTGTTTTTCACCCGTTCTGGTGGGTGAGGAGATGTTGAGGGCCAGACGATTTTAGGATGTTCTTCGATATGAAATCTGAGCATTGGTTAATGTTTTTAGGTTGCCTACAGTACATGCGATTGTGGACCAAGCACTGATTACAGAAAAAACCTTCGGGAATCTAGTGGTGCGGGTCAGGGTGGTTCAACACCAGTTTCTGGCACTATTTCTACCAGGAAGATGAAGAGATAGATGGACATCCCTCACGGTGGCAGTACCAGGTCAGAAGAATGTTTCATGTGGTCATGTCATGTGCTACTAGTGTGGTAAATTGGGGCACAAGAGACCTCAGTGTCCACGTGACCCAGTGGAGTGCCGAGATTGTGGCAAGATGGTACATCTGTAGCACTTTTGAATGGAATTTCTACTAGTTTCTAGTGAGAGGGGTTCTGTACTGACTCCTCGAGCGGGAGCAGGACCAGCTGCTTCTTACTAGTTAGGAAACTGGAATACGTCAGGGCGTGCAGGCCGAGATGGTGGTCATTGTTGTGGTAGCCAAACACTAGGATCTCAGAGGCTGCAGGGTGGGATAGCTCAGGGTTTCTAGGCTGTGTCACAGGGTCGCGGTACTAGGCAGGCATATGCAATTCATCTAACCCAACAGAAGCAGGATCTCGGACCTTCTACTGTCAGAGGTACTATTCTAGTAGCTTCTGTTTTATCTTTAGTAGTTTTTGATATGGTTGCTACACATATCTTTATATCTATACCCATTGTTTATTTCCTTGGGCTCTGTGTTTCTTATTCTTCTAATGTTATGATGCTAGACCCTCCATTGGAGACTAGAACAGCTGGTGTGCATCAGTGCAGGGAGTTCCCCCTTGATGTTGGCGGGTGTCACATTCTATGGGACCTCTATGTCTTGGAGATGACGAGCTGTGATTTCATTCTTGGGATGGAATGGTTAGTCCCCATTTGATCCTTTTTAGACTTCTATCATCGCAGTGTGTGTTTCACGTCACCATAGGGCGGAGAGTTTCAATACAAGGGCGAGTGGAATGTTTAGGCGAGTCGAGCTGGACCAAAGCATCGTGGGCGAGGTGGAGTCACAACACAGGTTGTGTGTTTATATCTGGATGACCAGAAAACATGTTAGAAATATTTCCCTCTAGTGTTTGATCATTTTAGGGATGTCTTCCTGGATGAATTTTTAGGTCTACCTCTAGAGCATTAGGTGGATTTTTCAATTGAGCTAGTGCCATGAGCGGCACCGGTATCCATTCTTTCTTATAGGATGGATAAACCTAAGTTACAGAAACACAAGAGACAATTAGAGGAGTTACAGTCAAAGGTTTTATCTGAACCAATACTTCTCCTTTGGGTTCTCCAGTCCTTTTGCGAAGAAGGGGGATGGTACCCTCAGACTTTGTGTGGATTATCGGAAGCTTAACCAATTGACAGCCACGAACCGATATCCCTTGCTAAGGATTGATGATCTCTTTGATCAACTTAGAGGTGCATGAGTATTCTCAAATATTTACTTGAGATCGGGATATCATCATTTATGCGTTAGACTATCATATATACTGCTTACAGCTTTTTGGAGAAGATATGGTCTACACGAGTACTTGGTTATGCCGTTTGGACTCACGAACGCGCTAACAGTTTTCATGGATCTAATTAATAGAGTGTTCCATCGTTATCTAGATTTTTTTGGTAGTCTTCATTGAATACATCTTGGTGTACTCTCACACATGACAAGACCATGCTACCCATCTTGAGATCGTTTTGAGTACACTGAGAGAGCATATTCTATATGATAATATCTCAAAGAGCCACTTTTGGAGTGACCAGATACACTTCCTGGGTCATAATATCTCAGAGGCAGGAGTTACAGTAGACCCATAGAATGTGAGAGCAGTAGTTTCCTGGAATAATCCTAAGAACGTGTTTAAGATATGAAGTTTCTTAGGGCTGGTTGGTTACTATAAGCGTTTTATACCGGACTTCTCCCACTTAGCAGTGTCGTTGATGGGTTTGACTAAGAATGGTATAATGTTCATTTGGACGGAAGCTTGTGAGACAACCTTTCAAGATCTAAAGGAAAATTTTACAACAGCAACAATCTTGATACTTCCAGAGTAGGGAAAAATATATACAGTATACTGTGATGCATCAGGTATTGGACTGGGAGATGTGTTGATGCAGGGCGATCAAGTAGTTGCATACGGGTCACGATAGTTGACGCCAAATGTGAGGAATTACCCGTCACAAGACCTCAAGTTGGCTGTAGTTGTTCATGCGTTGTGCTGTTGGAGACACTATCACTTGGGGGAGAATTTTGTGGTTTTCACCGACCACAAAAGTCTCAAATTTAACTTCACTCAGTGTGACTTGAATCTGAGGAAGCGAAGGTGGGTCAAATACCTTCATTCCTTTGATTTTGAGCTTGCCTATACACTTGGTAAGGGTAATGCAGTTACTGATGCACTGAGTAGGAAGACTCGGATACAGGCAGTTCCTGAGGCAAGTGTTAAATGGATGATTATGGCTTTGTTCTTTGAAATGCATTTCGTTGTGCACGACAGTCAGGGGAAAACCTATCTTTCATCTTTAGCTGTGACTTCTACCCTCCTGGATTCAGTGAGGATGGGACAGTTATCTGATTTGGAAGAACTAGTTCTAAAGGAGTTGGTTGAATGTGAGGACCCTCCACCTGGATTGATGATAGGTGGTGATGAGGTACTTCGTTTCCATGGATGAGTCTGGGTTCCAGGGGATATACGCGAGGAGCTGATGCGGGAGTTTCATGCTTCTGCTTGGGCAGTTCATCCCGAAGTTACCAAAATGTACCGTGACTTGAGACGTCAATATCGGAGGCAAGGTATGAAGAAGAAGATAGCTGGCTCTATTACGAGATGTTCCGCCTGTCAGCAGGTGAAGGCGGAGCATCAGAGGCTAGAGGGACTGTTACAGCAGTTACCCATTCTAGAGTGGAAATGGGATGATTTCACAATGGACTTCATGACTGGGTTTCTGAGGTCCCCTCGAGGAAATGATGCTATGTGGGTTATTGTGGATAGACTTCCAAAGGTAGCTCACTTTTTTCCGATCAAGGAGACGTTTGGAGTTGGCAAGATCGGGAAGTTGTATATCCGAGAGATCGTATGCCTTCATGGCATCCCACATTCGATCAATTCCGATAGGGAAGCATGTTTTACGCCTCGTTTCTAGTAGAGTTTTCAAAGGGCACTGGGTACATAGGTGCTTCTGAGCACATCATACCACCCTCAGACCAACGGTCAGTCAGAGCGTACGATACAGGTTCTAGGGGACATGTGGCGTGCTTGCGTCCTAGTATTTGGGGGCTCTTGGGAGAAGAATATACCCCTAGTTGAGTATGCCTATAATAATAGTTTTCATGAAAGGAAAATATTGAGATGGAACCTTATGAGGATTTATATTGTAGGCCATTCCGGTCAACTTAGTACTGGATAGAGGAAGGTGAGGCATCCTTACTAGGACCACGTCTCGTGCAGGATACTTTTTAGAAGGTCCAGTTGATTTAGAAGTGGATGTCTACCGCACAGTCTTGTTAGAAATATTATGATGATCGTCGTAGATGACCAATGGAGTTCTCGGTTTGGGATCAAGTTTTCTTGAATGTTTCATTGAGGCTGGGACATAGGCAGATCAGGAGACATGGTAAACTTTCACTGCAGTATGTGGGGCCATTTCATATTCTAGAGAGAGTCGGGCCAGTTTCCAATCGGTTGCAGTTACCACAGAGGTACTGGGCCATGCATGACGTCTTTAATATATCTCAGTTGCACAATTATCATTCAGACCCATCTCACATCATTCAGCCTGAAGAGGTTGAGCTTCAGTTAGATGCATCCTTTGAGGATAATCTGATTCGTATCGTGGATAGGAGAACGAAGGTTTTCTGAGGCCGATCAGTTCCTCTCATAAGAGATCTATGGCAGCATGGCTAATTGCAGGACAAAACTTCGGAGCGGGAGACCGACGTACTTGCTCAATGGCCAGAGTTGTTCTGAGCATTATCTTCACCACCCTTTGAATGGAAATTCAGGGACGAATTTCGTTAAGGGGGGAAGTTTGTAAGAACCCATTTCTTATTCTTGAGGTACGAGTTTCTTCCTTTCTCTTTTCCTTAAGTGTTTTTGAGAAAATAAGGAAAATGGGGGAAAATCACTTTTTGGTGGTTACACACGGTGTACTTTCCCACACACCATGTACTTTGGCCATGTAGGATGAGTACACAAGGTGTGTAGCCATGTGGGTGATGAAATGTGTAAAATAACCCGACTACATGCCGTGTAGTGGGTCTGTACACGCCATGTAGTCATTCGGTAGGAAAATAGTAAGGTTGTGAAGGAAGCCGCCACCTGAGCAACAATACATGCCGTGTACTTAGGTATTACACATTGTATACTCATGTCAACAGATGAACAGTGCCTCGGTCGAAAGAAGCTGCCAAAGGAACTGTTAAAAAATGAAAAATACACACCGTGTACTCAATAGTACATGTCGTGTAGTTTGTTTTTTTCTCATAAAATGGAAAGTAGCCTCCCCTGTTCACAGAATTGGCATAGAACCAGAGGAAAGCTTGGGAGAGATGACCAGAGATTTGGAGATCATCTGATCGAGCATCGGGAATCTGTTTCCGCCTCTGTCTATCTCATTGGAAGCATACGGTAAGCCCTCCCCTCTCCTTGATCTATTCTTACCAATTCATTACTGAGGGGAAGTTATTTACGTTTGAACATAAATTATTTTACCTTAGATCTACGTTATTTGTGGGCGATTTGAGGAGTTCCATTTGCGTATTCCGATCAAGGGAGATTGAGGTAGGTGGTCTGATGTTTTAATTTCCAACTACTATGCATTTGTGTGTACCATTGTGCTACGAACCCATGTTGGGGTGTCGTGTGGCTGAGGTCTTGGCTGTTTTAAATACCTAGAATTTTATATGTGATGAAATGTAATAATAAAATATTGTTTGGGATCACTTCTTAGATCCAGGACCACCCAGGGGTGCGTTCCTCTATTTATCTGTTTGCCCAGGTTACCCGAGGGTATACCGTAAAATTTTGGCAAGCTTTAAATTGCCTTGAGAGGAATTTTATATAATTTCATTCTTATCTGTTGGGCTACGCCTGGTTATATTCTCCTGAGGGATGTGTTCTTTTTAGCCTGAGGGTATTGTTTTAATTCTCCTAAGGGAAACTTCATTCATTCCTGAGGGCAGTAGATTTTGTGCCTGAGGGAAACACTTCGTACGCCTGAAGGGAAATATATGTCATGCATATGGGCAATTACCAGCAGGTTTGATTCTGATTGCCTGAGGGTAAGGGTTTGTGTGTCTAAGGACAGTGACTGTTTGCATAGAAAATTCACTATGGTGATTTCCTTATACTGAGTGATTAAATGAATATTAAAATGGTAATATAACTGGTAAAGTTAGTTACTTTTGAGTACTGCATAGTTGTTGCATTTTACTACTGCACATGCTGTTGCACATTGACACTGACATTTGGGCACATGCCTTTGGTGGGTGCCTACTGAGATTCATTTCTCACACCCTATTTGAGGTCATGTCTTCATCCCCAAACAGATTACATTTCTACAGGTATAGATAAGGGATAGGGTCCCTATAAATGTACATGATTGTTGCTAAGGAGTAGGGGAGCATGGGACCGAGCTTTGGCTCGCGATGCTGCCTACTGTTCTGTTTTTTTCTTTTGTACGTATACCTTCTATTGTATTTTATTGTACTATTGTGTATCATGTTCTGGCTATTTTCCTAGAACTAGAGACTTGTTTCTTCATTATCTATATAACTGTTGGTTATCTTTTATTGCAGTTGTTCATTATAAATGAGTATGGTTTATTGCATTCGCTGTTGTTGTATGTTATTTACCATTTCCTCTATGCTACACTTTTTCAAATAAAGGCATAGTTTCCCCACTGTCAGACTTGGGCCCTCACTGCTAGTCGGCAGCCTCTGGCGTTTTGGGAAATGGGCTTGAGGTCGTGTGTCCAACCGAGTCTGAGGCACTCGTTGAGTGGCATACAGAACCAGGACGTTACAAACCCCATGGTGGTACATGGGTATTCTTTATGTAATGTTGATGGATAATTACATTGAGGGGAATCCATATGCAATCCTAGAATTTCACGTTTGATTGATTCTTGGGAGATCTATTAAATCAAATTGTAATACCCTGCCTAGATCCCACAGTCAATCTTTATAGAATCCAAAATAACATATCTCTTCAAACGAACCATTATTTATAACATTTGTTAATATAAATTAATCTAGGATTATTTTCAAATATATAGTTCAAAATCGATATTCATCCTATAAAATTTTAATTTTTGTGTTATAAATATTAAAATATGGATTTTTATTATGGTTTTATTAAAATATATTTTTTTACCATTATTAATTATATGTTGTCACATTATTCCCTCACATAAAAACTTTTTCCGTGAAATTTTCGTACATATTACTTTTTAAAAAAAATGGTGTTGTTCTTCTTCATTACATGCTATAGTTCCCATTGTACTTCATCAATATTTGGATTTCTATAATTTAACATTACTATTGAGGTCATATAATTCCTCAATAATTTTTATCTAGTGCTAGAAATATGGATGGGATCATACCAATAAGAGAAATTATGTTCCAATTCTATTTCATCATAGCATAGAACATGCATTTATACCGGTATGTACATAATTAAAAATAATATATGGAACATGATGTCTACACCTGAGATGCTTGGTGGAATTTCTGATTAGTAAAACAAAACTACTATTATTTCCTGAATTTTTGAATTATGATGCACTTGGGCATTATTTTCCTTTTTTTAAAAAAAACATAGAACACCCTCCCATTGAGATACTTTCACGAGAAAGTGATCTTCCACATGAAATTAAAAATTTATACTCTTATTATTTCCATATCATTATTTTCTATTTGATGAACTTTATTATGAGTCTAAATAATATTTATCTTTATCGTTGAATCTTCAATAATTTCTAGTCCTATAAGTTTTCATTCACCAAATTCATCCCAAAAAGATGGAGTGCGACATATCATTCTGTATAATGCTTCATACGATGTCGTTTGAATACTTGAATGAGATATACTATTATGCTAAAAAATCTACCAAAGGTATATAATAATAACATATTCCATGAAAGTCATGAGAGTACAATATCAACGTGACTAATAATGTTTGAATATTCTTCTCTGTATGTCCATCGATTTGAGGCTGATAAGTGGTTCTTAAAAAATATTGTTATCAAGAGCATTTTATATACTTTTCCATAATTTTGATGTAAATCATAGGTCATGATTGGATCCAGTTAGAAACATGAGATATGAAGTCTTAGAACATTATTAATATAGATTAATTCATGTTTTTTATGAGGTATAATTTATTTTATATAAATTAAATTTGTATATTTGTAGGGTGACCAACAAAAACCCATTTTGTATAATTCATTCTAAGAGTCTTCTATAATTTTTTGAATCCTTACTTAGTAATTTCATACAATTTATTCATAATAATAATTAGAGGTTTCTATCAAAATTAAACTATTGAAGTACCATATATTTGGATACATAATTAGTAATTTATATTTTATATTATCCCACAAAAAATGTTCCTTCAAATACATATACATATTGGTACTACTTTGGTGCATAGAGAAACTAGAGATTTGATCATCATCTAATAATTATATTTTTAGATAAAGAATATATATATGGAACACATAATCAATATGAAAATTTTAGAATTTAATCTTCATATATGAATTCAAAAAATTTCAAATCATTAAGATCATTAATTTCCTTTGAAAATTTCTCATCATCAAATAATGAAAAGTTTATCCTTTCCAATAAAAATGGTTTGGAAATTTTTTAAAAGAAAAGTGGTGTTTCCTGATTATACACTATAATATGATAATATAATATTTTTTATATTATAATATTCAATTTATCCAATGTTAATAAAAAAATTTATTTGTGAATTTTACGATATGATATTTTTTTCATAACATGTATGTAATTCCTTATTAAAATACACTATTAAAAGGTATAGTTATTTACACCTCCTAAAACATCCAATATTATTGATTTTATTTTAATACTTATTTTTATGTTTAGACACTCTATGAGGATCATTCAATTGTTATAGAGATATTTAATATTCTATTGGGACGTTGGCCAAAGTTTTCCTTGAACTAAGAACATACTTGGTGAAGAAAATAGGACATCAGAACAATATAATTATTTTATCAGTCAATATATGATCCCAATGAAGCTAAAATTTTAAATATAGATATATTCCATCATTAATAATATTTCATACAATATTTACTATATCTAAATATGAGTTTTCACGTGATTTATAGGTGACCCATGTTGATGATGAAATTCCGGGCTAGATTCTATGTCCTAGAAAAACATTCCACCATTTCAAAATATCTCAAATGAAAAATATCCAATTGGAATTAAATTATTAATAATTTTATGGTAAATATTGGGATTGAATTTATTTTCTATATACCACTTCAATTTATCAATATTTACTCCCATTTAGGTTCCTCTTTTTGGTGGATGAAAGTTGGCTCAGATTTTTGTCAATGGTAGAAATATCTAAACTCCATTAACATTAAAACAACCTAGAAATAAAAAAATTAATTTGGGAGAATATTACTATTGGAAGATATACAAATTATTCCAAAATTCCATCTTTATTTAGTGGTGGTGAATGTGTTGTGTATGCTTTGTGAATATTTTCACTTTAATGTTATGCTTCGAATTTGATGTTGTAATCACATTTCATCAATTGTATATTTCTTGAATAACCATTTCTTATTAACACTGAATATTATCAAATCCTTCAAACAGTTATGGATTGTTCTTATATCACTATTTTTAACTTCTTTAATTCACCCTCATGCGTCTACACCTGGCATCTATTTAGATCAATGAATAAATGGATTGTTAAACAACTTATGTTTTCATATAGGGGAGTAAAAATGGTATGTATTAGATTTTATTATTCAATAATTAAATGTTTACTAATATTATTTATTTTTGTTTTTCATTCAATTATTTTTTATCTTCCTCTTCTTTCTTGATTTTTATCAATGTACTTTTCATATGATAATAATATCCTTTATCTTTGGACTGAACATGATAAATTTCCACAAAATATATAGTATATAATAATTATTCAGGAATGGTTTTAAACCATTATGTGATTAGGTAATATAGATTTTATTTAATTAAGTTGTCTCGAGATAATGTAATTAAAATAATTTGAAAATAATTTCATCCAATCTGTCCATTATTATAACCTATGATAAACCATTTCCATAAATGGATTTCACTTAGTTATATTATCTATCATTTAAAACATTTAAAAAACCAATGTTTTGAACATAATATACAAATATATCTCTTATAATTTATGTGTTTTTAGGTTTCATCCTAGTTCAATGGGGATTTGATAATTGAATCCACACTACAAGAGTTTGAATCAACTCTAAACACATGGGTAAATTTTTGGGAGAGAAAAGTTTGGTGTCGTTTACAAGGACCCAAGTAATATATCTCTAAACTCATTCTATTCTCCCCGAATTCTCTTTCCCCTGTTCAATTTATCTTATTTTTTCCCATTCATTTTTCTCTTTTCTTGTCACATGTCTTCTTATACCTGTGACCAATCAAACCTACATGTAAGGGTGGATAGTCCAAGGGTTGGGGAGTTAGGTACACATAGGGGTATGTTTCCATTAGATCCTAATATTTCTAGTACTCTGAATTCAAAAATTGACTTTATTCCAATGGTGAGTTTTCAATGAAATCAAATCATACGCCTGGTTGTGAACCAAAATGGAAATTAAAATTAAGAAGACCCAAACATGGACAATGTAGTCAATGAAACCCTAAATGACTACCTAACACCAGTTTGGACCAATGCACCCTCTTCAATTTAAATTTTTTTCATAATATAATCCTACTATGTAATCAAACATCATGTTCTAAAACACCTTCCAATAATTCGTGGTTTGGATTTTCAAATTCTATACCTTCATCTCACGAAATTAAATGAAATTACTGAAACATTGTTCCCACCACAGCAACTTGAATCTGATAAGATGATATTATCCCATATATAAATAAATTATTGATCATAGAATTGGTTAAAGTACCAAATACTATCATTAATCAAATCTGAGGACCAATTTTAAAGATAATTATATAACGTTTCTTCCCACATCACAAAATAAAATCACATAATATAGTATGCTAACTTTTTTTTTAAAAATATATATGGGGTCATTTTATGAAAAAATTGAATGATTTGAAGACAAACTTAATATGGTACCACAATATGGTTTTTCAATCATAGATTATGTTCAAATCATTAATGAGGTCTTGGGTCCCTGAATTAAATATTTCATTGACATGATGTGCAATGTAACCTTAGAAAAAACCACAAATGTTGGTTACTGGTATGTATATGGTCAATATGAACAAAACAAAACATGGGAAACCTTCCTTATTATGAGAAGACACCCAAATCAGATGGAATTCACACTCATAGTGAATAATAATGAATAAGGGAAAATAATGATTCACTCACTAGATTGGTAACGAAGATCTATCTTAGGAATGTCCAAGAAATCTAGACTGTTGACCCTATTTTCATAGTTTGTGAAAAACATAACCAAAAGACCAACAAATACCCATACCACCATTCTATAAATGTATAAATTTTTTAGGACCTCCAGTGGAGGTCAATTCTATGAACATTTAGTAGTTATGGTACTCAAACACATTGTACCCATGTAATAATTACCATTTAGGATTTCATTATATATATCTAACCACCCATCCAGCAACCCAATCATGTACAATGACTAAAACAATAACCTTTATTGAATTTTCAAATCCATGACCCATTCCAACCCCAATAGATCCAATAAAAACATCCCATCTCATTACCCATTCAACATCAGATCCATCAACAAATGTATCTTCCTAGGATATACCAACCAATACAATCCCCTACTTAAACTGTTCCTCTACCAATCCGTGAATAGTTTTGTAAGATAATAGTGAAAATTAAATCAGATATATAATACAATAAAAGTGAATTTAAACCCATTAAAACCTATAATGTTCCAATGCCTTCTCATCTCTTCCCATACCCAACCATACGTAGAGAATCCATTTACACATAAACTGAAAATGAATCCCTAAATGCAGTGATTTTGTTAAGAATTGTGAAAACCATGAAGTAACAATTCTAAAACAATTAAAAAATTTAATATCACATGATAATGAGCAATGAACACCCATAGATTATGAAAAATATAAGTATAATGTGGAAGAACCAAAACCACACTAAACAATGAAAAATTTAATATCTTACCTCAATGCATGAGAGGAAAATATAAAAAATAAATAAATGAATCAATTAGGGAAATAGTATCTTAGGTTAGGGTTGAACATTCCCCTTATTGATGTATCCTAAACCAATTCTTCTGATTCTAAGTACCTTAAGGACTTCTAATATTTTATATGTAAATTATCACATAAATACCATGTTGTTTTGACTGCTAATGTGAGTACCACTATTCATTGTTCCATTCCTCCTATGTTGAATGATTCATAATTTACATACATCATTGTTGAGTTATGATAGAACGATGTTTTCAAATCTAGTTGTGATATAAAATATCGTGTGAGGATCATTCCATATTCCGTGTATATTCAGATAGGCACCTATG
Source organism: Viscum album (assembly GCA_963277665.1). Taxonomy (NCBI): domain Eukaryota; kingdom Viridiplantae; phylum Streptophyta; class Magnoliopsida; order Santalales; family Viscaceae; genus Viscum; species Viscum album. The sequence goes on along the minus strand of OY728141.1, from coordinate 506,178,854 downwards.
AACTCCTACCCACATTTAGTTGTCTACAACTTATTGATCAAATTGTTTTAGTTACTACGAAGATCATAATGGATTATTCCGTGAAAATTAAAAATTTTATATAACATGCTGACTTAAATTTCCATGAAAATCTCCCATGAATATATTCCAGAGAGAAAACCCCCACAATATTTAGTTATTTATTTTTAGTAAAAATTAACCCACACATATGAGGTAGGAATGAGAACATGACAATAATCATTGGAAACATGAGCCTTGATATAAATATCTATAATGAAAACACTCAAATTAGGGATGATTAATAGATCCATTAGGTAAATTGGATAGTTAGTGTTTAAAGTGAACAAGATTAAAATCATGGAATTGTTGAATGATGTTTAAGATAAGATGATATTGATTTCATTTGATCTTATTTGGTAAAATTGTCTCCTTGTATTGATTCTATTTCAGATAGATATTTTGATGAATTTATTGAATCACCAATCAATTAAACCATTATAGAAATCACAAAAAACGATTAAAAACTCATTTTTGACACTAATATTACTAATGTGGTTCTTGATAAATTTGTTCAAAATGAACCAATTCTATCTTGTTCATTTGAAAAAAACTAACTTTGATGAAAATTCATATCATTATTTTTAAATTGTTATTAACTAGATCTTGAATTTAAATTCATAACTTCTTCACTGAAGTATGAATTCATATGGGGATGTAGAACCTTACAAATAATAATTTCTTCCTCTCTTGATGAAAATCAAGATAATATTCTTCTGGTTGTTCTCTGAAAGAATAAAAATACAATTGGATGGACCCTATCTCATATCACTTACTTTATCCCTCTCATTGGAGCTCATAGGATTATTCTAGAATCTAAATCCAAATTATGTTATAAACCTCAGCATAGGCTGAATCCCAATATTATGGATATAGTAAGTATTGAACATCAAAATTATTGACTGTATGTATAATCTTTCCCATTTATTTAGATTTATTGGGTAATCCTAATTCATGTTGTTCCAACGAAGGATGAAATCACTGTTATTAATAATGAGGATGGTGATCTTCTCCCTAGAAGGTAGATTACTAGATGGAGAGTGTGAATTGACTATATGATGGTAAATTGTTGTACATAGAAAGACTATGACCCTTTTTGATTCATCAATCATGTCCACAAATGAGTGGTGCATCACTAGTTATACTGTTTCCTAGATAGATAATCACATTACAATAAAATTTATATCTACTTTCTTGATCTAGGAAAAACACCCTTCACATATGATTTCATCACTTTTAAATTAAATATCATGGCCTTTGGGTTATGTAATGCATATGATACCTTCTAGCAATGCATGATGTGAATATTCTCTGACATGTTGGTGGTTTTTTATAGGTCTAAATGGATGACTTATCCATATTAAAGGATAAATTTGAGGGATATCCTAAAAAATATTTAAAGGTTATTTTCTAGATGTGAGGATAATAATATCATCCTAAAATAAAAAAAATTATTTTTTATGGTAAATGAAGGACTAGTTATGGGCGATCTGTCCACTATTAGAGGGATTTAAGTTGATAAGGCCAAGGTTGATACCATTATTCAAATTAAAACTCCAAAATTACGGTCAAATAGGTTAGGTACATCATAGAACAAGTTATTCTTATTTATAACATTCATTAAGAATTTCATCTTGATTACCCAACCACATTGTGTTCCTCTAGTGAATGATGCTCAATTTTTTGTGGACTGAAAGCTATGTGGGATCATTTTTCACCATCAATGTAATCTTTTATCAATCTACCTATCTTGAAATACCAAAATTTGAAACATCCATTCAATGACATGTGTGGTGAGAGTGACTTCATTATAGTGGGTTTAATATGAAAAAGTTGTGATAAAACACCATGTGTCATTGCTTATGAAATTAAATCACAAAATGATGAAGAAATAAACTATAACACCAATGAGAAAGAGTTAATTTTTATTATTTTTCCAAAAAAAATTAAATTCCTATCTCTCATGATCCCCCATCATTCGCTTATCTGATCATTCATCTCTAAAATATGTTTTCCAAAAAAATCCATGGATAGATTTATTAAATGGGTCATTGTTCATTATGTTTTTTATATGAAAATTCATGATAAAAATGTATTTCAAAATTTTATATAATATATCCTCTCTAGGATAGAATATAAAGAAAAATAACATCACCGTTCTATTTTTGATGCATTTTTTAATGAGCACATCTATTCTATGAGTTAATTCTTATGGTAAGATGATATAGAAAACCACTTAGTTATGGGTGACATTCCAAAAATTTTCAATACCCAATCAAAGAGGAAATTATATTATCATTTCAAACACTACATTTTTGATTTTACAAACCTCTTCAAGTGATTTCTAGATCATGTAATGAAGGGATGTATTCCCGAGTCTGATCAATAGTCCTTTCATAAATTATTCTATGGAGAGGCATGTGGAGGCCACTTTTTCAAAAAAAAACACTAAAAATAACATAAAAAGTTGTTTCTTGTAGCATAACATCAATAAGGATTCCTACACATTCTCACAACGGTTCCTCTACTACCATCCTCAAACAAATAGTCTAGTTGAGTTGGAAATTAGGTAAATTACGTAAATTCTTGACAAAAAATCATTTCCATTATGAAATATTGGCAGAAGAACTCTAGGATTCCCTTTGGAAATATCATATGGAATTCCAAACCATCTTAGACATCCCACTATATAAGTTGGTTTATGAATATTCATTTCATTTAACTATTTAACTAAACATAATGTATATCAATAATTAAAGAATCTAAAATTAACATTTCTTTATCCAAAATGAAGTGGAATGTATACCATAACAAACATGACTTACATAGGATGGAGGCTTATGAATTTTCTAGGATCAACAATGCTAGAGTCAAATCCTACCAATCTAGGAATCTCAATGTCAATGTATTTCAACTAAAAAAATTATTCTCTTATATAGTTGTTTACACCCACCAAATTATAATTAGAAAACTCAAAAAAAGTTGAAATACCCGAATATGGGTACTTTTTTCCCAACAAAAGAAAATGAAGAAGAAGGTGGTTAAGACCTACATATTGTATGAGCCTTCAATGGAATCAGGATCACGTGACCATTATGAGGTTTCATGAAGATTCCACACGTTGTGGAAACCCTGTATCATGTCCCATGAATCCCCCATTGAGAAGAATTAAAAATATTCTGAAGAATCCCAAAACAACCAATGATATTTTGGTAGTAGTAGTGTAAGGTCCCCTACGATGAGTGGTGTTTTAGTAGCCAGATCCTAACAATCCAACGAAACCTCCTTCAATAATGGGAGGGAAGATTTTCAAAAGGTGGAGACCCCTATCGGTCATAATATTCATGTGAAATATCATTTAAGGGGTGAATAATTTTCCCTGATAGTATATAAATAGATTTACATGAAACACAAACCATTTTTTAATAATATAATGGAAATGAATGGATAAGAGGGTATAATTACTCACAAATTGTAAAAAAAGTGTGACATAGTCCTGGCAGCATACCAGACAATGTGAGACTCTGGGGATATGTCTAGCTTGTATCATGGAAAACCTTTGTCTCTTCATCCTCACCACACAGTGATCCCTAGGTATTCCCAAGAAACCCCACACTCCCTCTTAGGCTCCCTAGTGTACAAAATGGATGGATTTTTCCATGAAATGATCTTGTATACTCATAAGACCTTTTGTGGTCATCTGACACATCATCAATAAATAGATTAATTTTCTTTGACATTACTCATGTAAGCAGGCATGTCTCCTATCCATGGTAAAATAAAAAAAATGGAATATAAGAGGAAGGATTTAAAATACTATCGAGGTCGTGAATCACTTGTAATGCCATAATGAATTGAGTAGCATAGTCCTGTGAGACCCCTATACGAGCCTCCCAAATATTATGGATACCTCCATAAAATCCACATTTACCTCATGATGTTTCATAGGCAAGGCATCGAGCATCTCACGAAGTCTTCTCAACATTCTCTTTTGTCTCATGAAGGCCCTTAGACATTTCAATATGAAATTATAGAAGTAATTTAGAAAAATTGCCTGATCAATCAAGTCCCCATAAATTTTAAATAATCCAATAATGGTGATTTTGACGAGAGGGACTCACGATCGATGACAATCACGAGACACACTAATAGCGATCCATGAAAATAGATTGTGAATATGTGTGGTGCTATACCGCATCAATGAATCCCTCTAGGATCTGTGCGACATACATTTTCAAAACCATCAAACAACTGGGGTCTCAAGTCTAATAAATTCTACACCCCATCATGAAAAGTTCACCACTACCTTTCATGACATCGGGAAATAAATATAAGAATATTATCTATGAACCAGAGTGTATTTCTCGAAGCGGCTGATCTTGAGAACTACATGTCTTCTTCCATGTAATATGCCACTGAATAGCTACAATAATCATGAAACATACATAATTCACATCACCTAAAAATTCATAGTTCACATGAAGGACTTTTGGAAATATATGTAAATAACATACCACAAATATGTTGTTTCACATGAGCCTAAGAATAAAATGATACTAAAAAGTATAATTCATTGAAAAGAAAAGGGATGGGAAAAAATTTATATGTGGAATAATAAGGATAATAACATGTTCACTGACTCTCATGAACTTCAATTGAATCATTCAAGGCATGTGACATCACCAAGACATGTTACCCATATCACATGATGTTCCTTCAACATGCTATTTGGGTTATGAAAAATCATCTGGACATGTCATAAAAAGTCACATGGTCCACCTGGGTATACCCCAATAGTTTCAAGAATCCTTTTGGGTTCATATCATAAAACTCAAAATATACATTATATATAACTTCTGACTCATATAACATTATCATCTAATGTAATCCATGTCTTGTGGTTGCATCTGGGCATGTTAGCTAAATCCACTGTGATACCCACTAGGAATGTCAACTGTGACTCCCAACTCCCTCCAAACATGTTGGCCATGACTCGTGATTCTATATAGGGAAGTTATCCAATTCATCAAACATAGTCAAAGAAATTTGTTATTGAATATCATTAGTCCCTATATATATTTCAACTAAACTCTTACAAGTGGCACTACTACATGTCGGCTGGATCATGAAACACCCTCTACAAATGATGACACATTCATGTGATGGATTATAGGATACACCCCCAAGATCATTTAATGTTCTCTGGAAATGTTAGCTATGATCATAAGACAACCATGGGATAAACCACCCTAGTCAGAGATGTCCATTAGAATGGAAAATTGGATCATTTAATTATACTCTTGTATTCCCAGAAAAATCTATTATACATATTAAGAAAGAAGATAATTGAAGCATGTTAAGAAGGAAATCATGTGACAAGGGAATCATTATAGTCTAATCCCTGACCATTAACATAAAATGTTGTGTCTCAAATGACTAGGAAAACCGTAGAGTGTAGTACTCAACCAAAGGAACTACGAAGACAATGATTCGTGGAATAATCAGGATATGTAGTCCATCTATTCGTGGTTCTAGATCTCCTATTATGTACCAATTTGTGAGTGCCTCACTATTTAGGCGATGATATTGATCATTTTCCATCACTTTTTTTTCTCACATTGACCATAGCTCATGTGAGCTAATGGCAGTGCAATAATGATATCATTTGCATCACGAGTCTCTACCAAATAGGAAATCATTTTTATATAAATCATTTATTGGTGGAATAACACATTTCCTCAACACAAACTCATCTACCTTGTGGTCATACCCATGTGCGTGATTTAACTATGAGAACAATGATTCCTAAAATAACTAGGATACATACAATGCATTTTTAAGGCTTCAGCTCAAATAAAGATCCATTTCGATGTAATCCTTATACCTATGTAGTTTCAACCATCATGGCCCAATCTTTCTCATGTGTGGATTACACTACTTCATCCATCAACTGATTGAGAAATAAACTGAACTATAATTGATATGATACATTCCATAACTAGGATACCTAGCATTTGTCTCTGGGCCCAATATCTATAATAAATATTCATAGGTTGGTCCCAGAACATAAGTCCCATACCATGAGAAATAAAAGAATTATCATTTTCCCCATTATTTCTCAATCTAAGCATAGATTACTTTGGATTAGGTAACTTCAATAATAATTTCCTCTACATCACAAGTCTCTATAATGATAATGGAAACTTTAGAGTGTAATCCCCACATAAATGATCTACAAAAACATTGATGCATTCCATAATTGACATACATAGTATGTGCCACCCAAAAACAATCTTGAATACCTGGTGTCCTATATCACAAATATATGTTCGATTTGTATGACATTCAACTTTAGAGGTCTAATGACCAATATTTTTTTTATTCCTACAATACCTATAATTTGTAGGAAAACTCATAATTCCTCAATCCCTTCCATAGAATATTATCCTCTACCTTTTGTGGAAGTGAATCTCAAAGCACATTATTATATATCTTCAGAACATCAACAGCCACCAAATACATTAAAACTATGGAGTAGCTCAGATATTTTCAGATATAATCACTAAATAGAACCCCAGTCCTTTCCACTTCAAGGAGAATTAACCCATGATTTTTTTAGGGTAACCAATTATATATTGGGTTTAGGAAGAGATTCATAAATATATCATAAACATATAAGAGAGTTACTGAGTAGGAAATTATTCACCCAAAAAATGGTGTGATTAGCGGATCCTCTCATACTTTTGACCAATGCATGTCCCCAAGTGTCACTGAGCCTAAAAACCCAAGTGACTACCTACCTTTGGAAAGTGGGTCTTTACCTAGTGATAGATGGGGTAACCATTGGGTGTTTTAGGTAAGACTGGAAATGTTAATATGTTGTTCATGATTGTGCACAATAAAAATTCCCCACATTAATATATTGGATGGATCCCATCCACTCCTCAAATTCTTATTAATGAATAATTTTTAACCCAACATAAATTTCTATAATAAAAACATGATCGGTTACAATCTTCTTATCCATTTTTTGGACCCCATATGCAAAAAAACTAACATTCCATATTCGAATCTCTCAAATGACCAAATAATCCGGTATCAGGGTACTGTTTTCATACCCTATACAAAACTATTACTAATATCAGAATGATATTACATATGATACTTTGTAACTGGTGTTTATATAAGTCTATCCTTGCATTGAAAAAACTACATGAGTAGAATGTCCAGATTGAGAAAACATGACAATAGTGTTTACTATCCATATCTGAATCATCCCATCACACCGATGATATTTCACTGATCTGTAATCATGTTTAAAATTGTGTGCATGTCTACAAATACTGCTCTCATCGATATCATCACATCCAGATACAATGTCTTCATCATCCTGCGTTAGCTCCGGTAAATCTTCTATGGATGCAACCCCCACAGGATGGAAAGAGATTTCACCTACTCTACTACTGCAATGACAGGTGGAAAACATAATGGTTTATTAGTACCAATGATATTGTATGATATCAACCATGGATTTTTCATGTGAGCATCTATAAGCAGGGAAACTGATGAGTCTACATCACGCTAGGAAAGCTACTACTAAGATAATAGACCTTGTTTATAAAACCAACAAATTCACAAGGATATCCCCAAATCATGATAATTTCTACCTTATGTGTCTAATAAAGTGGATTAGGAATCCAAATATGCCTCCCTTTTTATTATGGTGCCACCTAGGAGGACACCTATCAACTGCCAACTCTAAAACCACCCCACTAATAAGGACCAGTCACCTACTAAGGCCACCACAAAAAATAAATTCAGCTATGATTCCTTTGCACGAGCAGTAAGGGAGGATCATTAGGGGAGGAAGGTAATAAATATTCAAGAGAGGCCCCGTATCCCCACATCTTCTAACGATGCATGTAGGAATATCTGAGAATAAACTCGTAAGAATACTCATATTACTACTGACACAGAACTAGTTACTAGTAATATTCCGATACCAGGAATGGGGGGGTGCATATACCTACCCCTATGTATGAATATCATTGACATATTCTGAATGAACTAGGAGGAAAAGAGTGGGCATTCATTCCCACATCAATTGAATACATTAGATAGTGTATAATATATATATATATAATGTTTATTATTATACCCCTCCATACACTTTTCTAAAATTACAATATATTTAATCAAATGCTGAATAACTCCACTAGCATAATCTGGACCTGTAAATGATAAAGGGACATGCACACAAACTTATCCTTATATGTTGGGAAACAAAAAATTCTAATCATTGTGAACAAGTGATTGTACAAGAGATAGTGAACACTATTTCTCTCATCCCATAGGATAATCGACATATTATGATAAAGAAATCTGCATCATAATGGGTTGATAATCCCTTTCCAACCGAGGATCACTATGTGAGAGAAAAACATGCCTCCAGATAGAGGAAAATTCTTGTCCAAAAAGATTGGCGGCATATTCCAAAGGCTCGGGATCAGGCTCATATCCCCATTCTGGTTGGGGTTCACCATTTGAACCAAGCACAATCATAAAGACATTATTATCTTCATATCAAATAATTCAATAGGCATACTCCAAAGCCCTAGGATTTGGAATATATCCCTCTTATGGTCAGGGCTGACCAAGTGATAATGGAACAAGCTTAGAGACTCACTCATATTCTTGTAAGTGAATCGACATAGAATATTCCATAAGATCACTGATATAAGGCACATATACCTATATACACTGATGAGGGACTATTCCAACATCATTCCAAGGAACCATAATAGGAGGCTCATATTTCATCCCCCATTCTAGAGGACTATCAACATGTTCCGGTAGATGATGCATATTTATAACATGGTCACATTCTTGGCCAAACCAGCCCTCGCCAATTGAGAGTGGCAATATGCCTCAGGGTAGGCTCATACTATATCCATTAAAGTATAGAGGTGTATCTATAAAATTAAACATTTTCCTTGTACACACTTATTTACTTTGTCCCACAAAGTGATAATGGACCATACCTTAGTAAAATCTCATATTCATGTCAATAATGAGAATTCTTATTAGAATATTCCACCAGTTTCTTAGCAGCATGAACATATTCACAAAACACAAGATAGTTTTATACATGTTTCCGAAACTATCATAAAACATACCCATATACATGCACAATCCAAAAATATGGGTCACCAAATTCTGAGCATAATTTAGAACATACCTCGTAATCCAAATCTGCTCAATTGTAGTGTCCTTGTGGTTGTTCATGACACATTATTGACAAAAATAGAATTCTAATACTCTTATATAGAAGTGAAAGTAGAACACATTCATTATTAAAATATTCCTCCACTTGATAGTGTGGATATGGATCACATAGACTCTACTCAGGACATTCAATATGGTCTACAACCCCAGGGTGATATATCCCACAAACGAGGAAATCCCCCCTTTACCATAATCCTTATTATAGAGATGTGTTGAAAACTATCACACCATGTTATATATAGATTCTTGAAATATAGGGGTAAATTGTATGTGGTTCCCTATCACCATCCATGAGCACGCCACTCTCATCATTAGGATACCATCAATGCCATTGTCTATAGTTTGACCATATGGAGGCATGTATGTCTGATAAGAAGTATGAAGAAATTAAAATTTAGAGATATTTATCTATAAAAATCATCCCCATCATGTTATTTCCCATCACTAATACCGAATATGAGATCCCAAGTAAGGTACAAAATGAGTTTGTGACTTTACTTCACCCCAATATGTGGGTTACTCATCTTATAATTAAGGCATGATATATCTTTTATCTAGGATAGGAGTGTAACCTTCTGATAATCCAGATACTATGTAATCATCTATATCTATCCTCTATATACATGGTACGATATCCAAAAATGTAAAATCATATTGAAAATAGAAAACATGATTTTGGCCACTACATGGTGACACTTCAGTAGCTGAGATATGAAGCCACATCGTGTAACATTATTCAAGGAGAGGTAGGATATAAAGAATTACCATTTTCTGAAATCTTGGGACAACAAAAACTATCATATTTAACATCCTGTAATGTTATAGCCTCTATATAAATCATGATACTAGGTAACACTAGTGATAGTTTTTCATTACAGTTAAATTCCCCTACATTAACATTGTATTAAAATAAAAAAATTAGGTACAAGTTAGTAAAAATACATAAAAAAGGTCACATCAAATATTGTAAATGCATTTAGAACATGGACACTAATGTGGTCATCATCCATAAATCGTACTGTAATGAATGGTTCTCATCATCATTTTTTGTCGTACACAGTTCTTATTAGAGCATAGATGTTCTGCATCAAATAGACTGCAATAGTTGCTACAATAGTAGTTGTCCAAGAGTGGACCCATCCACCTATGCAAGGAGAATATCAAACACTACCTCAACCCCTCAGATCATCATTTCCAGATTGGATATAGGATATGTCCTCTGTATATGCATGAAAACCCCAGCCTTTTGTGCGATCATGTTTATATCTAAATCATTATATCTAGTTTCACAATTCTCTAAGAGGTTCATTGAAGAATCATTTGTGATGTAATATCACCCCCATCCCACTGGGCTGGGGGAATTTATATCTTCATGTCCATCCATATTATCATTAAATCATTAATTATAGTCATTGGATCCTAAATAATAGGACCAATAATTTCCAATTGCATCCATAGATGACCCCTTCTTATAGGGCTCAGGGAATTTTCATCATCGTTGTCACCACCGAGACAATTGTTCTTCTATTTATTGAGAGGAAAATAGTTGATGCCCAACATATCTCTCCAATCTCAAAACAAACCATTGTAGGTCAGGCTCCATACAGAACCCACAACTGGAAACTCCCTCAAAATCTTTGTTCATAGGAAGATATGGGGGGAGCATATGACATTTGGGATTAGACCCCACCACGGGATGCAAGCCAAAATGACCAAATATGGCCAAGGGATCAAATAAATATCCTAATGAAGGCTGTTTGTATTCATCATATTGTGTTGAATGTAATGGCACACCAACCATTGCCCGATATGACCTTTTGAATATCATCTCTATTAAAATGATAAAAATTTATAGTGTAGTAAATATATTGGGCCAAAAAAGAGAAAATTTACCCCAAGAAGAAGGTGATTTGGATGCACCAAATGATGTTGTGTCTACCAAAAACAAAATCTTGTCTAAAATATGGAACCTATAAAAATATAGTTCACATAGACATGATAGAACATTTCCTAGGGGAATGGTTCAACTACATCTCGATCACTATGAATTAGCATTTAGAGTCCTTCATCAAATGAAAAACTATATAAATCTAAGAGATAAGTACAATCTATAATGAATCTCAATGAGGAATTTATTGGAAACAATGATGTTATTTGCTGGAAATATTGTATGGTTTGTGTTCGATTAAAATTATCTCATGGAAGATCAGGGAGTCTACAATGAATGCGAACTTATAGTTTAGGCTAGTAATAGTATTAATGGTTGCGTCATTTCCTAATGATCGCCAAATTTTTGGGGATAAAATTCTCATGGAAGGCTTGCATCATGAAAATTGGAATTCCTTGAATTAATAATGAAAATATGGAAAATGCCTGAGTTTTGAGAAGATGGGACTCATGAGTTTTTTTTGTGAAGGATCCAATAATGTTGATGGTGATTTACATTAAAACAATCAGCATCATGAACAATGAATAATTAGAGCATCCCAAATGGATATTGTGATCTCTATGATTATGAGAATTAGAGCATCATGAGTTCATGATGGTTTGATAGAAATATTCATGACAACATCAATTAAAAATAGATCATCAGGAATGTAGATAATATGAAAAGGATGTTTTGAATGATCTGTAATATCATTTAATCGGTGGTGGAGAATCGAGAATATTCGGACCTAAAAATATGAGGCATACTCTCTTCACATTACACAATTTTATTCATGGAAAATCTGGAATTGGTCTGATTTTTCGAAGCTAGAGGAGCTCTGTGAATATAGATTTCAATGCGATCACGAGCATGATGAAAATAAATGATTTTTAATCACTGATGATAATCATTTTGAGTAATGTTTGCATGAGGGTGATGAGGTATTCTACATTTACTTGGTGAGATTTTCAAAGGAACATTATTTTGTGTTGGAATGGTGCATCACAATAGTTGTAAGTTTCACGAAGGATCTTCACGAACGAAAATTTTAAATATTTGTTTATCAGGGAATATGGATTTCAATGTGAATCATGTTAGGTCAACAATGTAAGAGGAGTACCATTCTAGAAAGGTACAACTATTTTAATTAAATTCTATTGATGTGAACTTCATTTCGATAAACTCAGTTAGAATTATCTAATGTAGTGACCAAGGGGGATTCGAATGAAGTGTTCTAAGGGATGCAATGTGCTATCCATAAAATATTGTAAAGGAACTATTCCAAGAATAGGGATACTATGTGTGAAATATTTTATTCCACAACTAGTACATATTAAATGATTTTGGAATGACCAAAATACTGTCATTGTATGCTCCTTGGACAAGACCTTAGTGGTGAACCATGTAAAATTGTTCTTTGATGTCTTTGTGTATGTTTGATTATTTTATGCACATTTCATACAGATGGGTTTAATTAGTTTCTACTATTGTGGGAACAAGATCTATCTCTTTTTAAGAAAACCAATTTGACACTCAGATTCATCCCTCCTCTCTCAAGGTGTTCTAGGGTCATTCAAGTGGTATCAGGGGTAGTTTATTCTAGTTAAATCTGTCCTTATTTGTTGTCAAGTAGAACTCAATAATGGTCAGTGGATCCCCCCTCATTGATGGAAAAAACCTTATTTTTATGAATATTATGATATCTCATCTACAATATCTTGAAATGGAATTACACTTTGACACTGCCCAAGTTATTTAAGTAACTTATACAACAAGACATTCTACGACTAAAACACATAGGGAAATGCCTGATGAAGATTCCAATGTACAAAATTCCCTTACTATTGAATTGTCTAATGAAATCTATCTAAAAGAAATGAGCTTCCCCTTAGCCATGTCTATGTGCGAAAATAGGATAAATACAAATGAAGTTGATGAAAAAGTGAAGGAAACAAAACATTAAGTGTTTCAAAATACGTTTAATGTTCTGAAGATGCATGCTAATGAAAATATTGATTTCTTTTTCCATACTATAAGTGAAGATGTATGATAAATTCAGGGTCTTGGTGAAGAAAATAATGAAATTTAAATTGTAATGAAAATCATGAGAATACATACAACTATTTACAATTATAATGATTCATCCATTGAGGAATGGTATCATTCATAACATTCCGTGGATGGCCTGCTGAGTAGTCCGGTTGTATATGAAATGAGAGTCAAACCAATGGATACCAGTGGTTGTGTTTTTAAGGAGATGTCATTCAATGAAATGAAAAAATCTATTATTTTGGGAGATATTGTTAATAAGGGTATGAGGAAGATGAAATCCTTTCTCCCTTTTCTAATTAATTTATGAGGGGAAAAGGGAAATTTAACAGAACAATACACTTGGAATGATTTCATTGTTTTCGATTTGGGTAAATTGCCTCTTAGTTATCTAGGAAGTTCGATGATAGAGAAATTTAAGCAGGAAGCTCACAGATTACTCAAAAAAGGTTTTATGAAGAGGGATACATAAAATTTTGAATGAAATTATATAGAAATAGTTTTTTATGGAATATAGAAGAGGATGAAAATGTATTTTTTGAGGGTGAAGGACCAAAGATTAAATTTGAATCCCAATCGTATATGATGGCTATGGTTGATAAGTAAGATACATCAAAAGATAAATCTAGATATAAATAATTGATTTTTAATGTGAATATCAAGATGAAACATGATGACAACCTTAGAGTGGTTTAGAGAAAAATAAATATAAGAAAAAAGGCGAGAGTAGTTGTAGAAGAGTCGTCAGAATATGTTGATTGACATGAATTTAAAATTAATCGACTAGAAGAAGTAGTAAAATTTAATTCATCATATTTTTAAAGTTCAGATGATATAGTATAACATAAGATCAAAATTGAAGAATAATAAAATGTCTTAAAAGAACATACTTACAGACATGAAGATAAGTCCAATAAAACTATCGGACAAGAACAAGATGTTGTTCCTTTTAGGAGTAAACTTGGAAGTTAATTAAACTCAAAAGAAACGAAGAAGAAAATATAGTTTGGAATATTCTGAGACATTAAGTTGTTGGAGATAGATACGAGTGGTTCATGGATGTGTAAAGAATTCATTGAATGTTCTTAAATCCACATACATTGTAAATATAGGAAATGGTAATGTTGCTGAAATTTATATTTCTGGAAATAAAATAGTCCAATATAAAGGCAAGATGAATGTTGTATATCTCACAAAGTCACTTGATGTGATAACAAATAATGCCTAAAGTCAAACTAAAAGGATAACTGAAAACGTGCCTTAGGTATCAAATAATAATCAGCTGTCAAAATCTTTTCATAGGGAAGGGTACAAGATGAAGAATAGATGTGTTATGAGGTTACTTCTTATGAAATGTCAATTTTGCGGCTATTTGGGCCACACAACATCATTCTATGAAGGGTAATTTAGTTATTTGAATGGGGAAGAGCTAGTAAGTGAAAAAAGGATAAAACTTCATACCTATATTTTATATAAGACACTGAATTTATGGATATTTTTTTTATTTCTATAACATTGGCCATAAAGATATTCATTTTAGGTAGAGAAAATGTTAAAATGATGCCTACAAAACATAGAGTCATGTCAACACTTTCCAACCAAATGTTGTTTCTCTTATAGTCTGTTTTTCATCTCTTTAATAACAATATTAATATGATGAAGCAATATCCAAGGAAAAGTGAGTGTAAATAAGATCTTTATCTTCCTGTTAGTCAAGTATTTCAAGGAATGAAAAGAAGAATGTTGAGAAAACCAATCTTGTTGAAGTCACTCTTAAAGCTACAAAAAATTGTATCACATGGATTCCTAATAGCGTATGGTCATAACATATGATGAAAAATGAATATTTTTTGAAAAATCTAAATAAAATGGTTGATGTAGTCTTAGGTTCATAAATGATGGTGATTTTATGATCAAAGGCATAGGGTTTATAGAACTGAAAAGTGACGAGCTTAAGAAAACTGATGTTATTTATGAGGACGGTTAGCATCACAATCCCATGAGTGTGAGTCAACTCTGTGACTTAGGTTTTATAGTTAATCTCAATCAAAATGGATGCACTATAAAAGTAAATATATGGAATTATCTCATGAAATGTTTCATAATAGATGGAAAGTTATATAAGGTTGATATTGAAGATAAAATTTGTTATCTGAAAGTTGAAGAATAAAACAACTTGTCTCATTAAAGGTTTGTTCACATTAATAAATGACACATGAAATATATATCTAATATAAATATATTAATGGATCTCCCTAATATAAAATGAAAATTGTACAGGAATTATGATTCTTTTATAGGAGTGAATTTTTTCTGCATTTCATATCAACACATGAAGAAAATGGAAACAAATATTCTTGATCTCATACGTATAGATGTATATGGTCTAATAAGTGTTACTAGATCATTTAGAGAAATGTTCATTGTTCTTTTCATTGATTATTATTGTAGGATATCTTGTATGTCATTAATCCATAGGAAAGAATAATTACTTGATTATATAAAAACTAATCATTGAATATCAAAGATTGAAACATGACACATGATCAATGTTCTGTGTTGTGAAAATTGTGGGGATTAAACATCCATTGCATTGGTAAATCACCTGGATAAACATGTAATAAAACATGGGGTGGATTCTAAAAGAACACCACAAATAAAAAAAATTATCACATGAATTGATAGGTGAACAATATGTCCAGAACAATGCTTATTAAGAGTGATATCTCTCACCATTATTGTAAATAGGTCGTTCAAGCTACATTGTATACTCAAAAATCAAACAAGGCTTTATATGGAGGAAACTAAGACACCATATTTGTTTTGGAATGGAAGGATTTATTCTTTGATGTATTTTCATGTTTTTGAAAGTATTTTTTTATCAAAAACAATAAATAAAAATTAATTCATGTATGGTGGTGTGGAAAATGAAGGAACATTCATTTTTTATTCTTTGAAAAAAAGATTAAAAATGATTCAATATGATTCATGGGAGAATTATTGAAAGGTAATATGTTAACACCCTTAATGATAAGACCACAAAAACATCAAGAATCCCTTATGATGATACGACAGAAGATGAATAAGATAATGTCATGGAAAAGATTCAAATACAGAAGTGGAGGAAGGCGTTAAAAAAACCCAAAGATTACAAAATGATGACAATTCAGAAGCAAAATGTAAGATGAAATGATGGTTGGAGAAAATTAATTTGAACCTCATAAGAGAAACATGAGAGATTAAATTGATAAATCTAACATCATTGAAGATTGGATCTCACCCACATAGACATGGAGAATGAGAAATAATGAATATTCTATCTTCTAATCAATTATGGAACTAACCACGTTTTAAGATGATGTGAAAAATGAATCATGGGTTAAAGACATGAATGAATAACTTGATCATGTTGAAAAGAAACAGATATGGGATCTTGTTAAAAAACGATAAAGAAAAAATGTTGTTGGAACCAAATGGATCTCAAGAATAAAAATTGGTGTTCAAGTAAATTTGATTAAAAATAAGAAATTAATAGATTGTAATGGTTATGAAAAAATTGAATGAATTGATTTCAAAAAACAATTTCTATAATGGTGAGAGGGGAGACATCTAGATTTTCCATACTATAGAAATCTGAAGAGGATACAGTTTTTATCAGACAAATGATAAAACCAATTTATTAAATGTATTTCTTGAAGAATAAGTATACATTGAATAGCCAGGTTGATTTTTGATTTAAAATGATGGAGAAATGTTTTTTTGATTATATAAGGATCTCTATGGTCTAAAACATGAACTACAAGCATGGTATTCTCATTTGGACACATATCATAATAAGATCAAATTTATAAGAGGTGGTGTCGACCATGTTCTCTTTGTGAAGAATTCACGGGAAGATCAATTTGTGGTTATAGTATACATTAATGATATTATATTTTTTGAAAGCAGTAACAGATCAGTGGAAGAATATTCAAGTCATATGAAATAAAAATTTCATATGAATATGGTTTAAAAACTATCATATTTCTTGGGGTTGTAGGCTATTCAATATATGGATTACACTTTCATTTCATAGGAAAAATATTCATGAAAATTGATGAAGACATTTAATATGTGTGATGCCAAACCAATGTTGACATTGATTTTTGTTGGAACAAAATTTGTAACGAATGAGGATTGGCCTTCTATGGATTCTACCATATACTAGTGATTCTTTTGAATATTATTATACCTGACTGCAACACGACCAAAAAATGCCATTACAACATTTTTAGTGGCCCGCATGAAATGTAATCTGTTGGAAAAACCAATGACAACAGTTAAACGATCATGAGTTATATTCAATGTATACTTAATTTTCCCTTATACATTGTAGTTGGAAGAGAAAACGAGTTCTTGGATTTTTTAATGATGTCTGTACCAGATATGGGGTTTATATAATGTCCACCCGAGGTTGTTCATTATTTATTTGTAGTCAATGTGTGAGATCGTTGAGTAAAAAATAAGAATATACTTCTCTTAGTACCATATAATAAGAGTATATCTCTTAAACAAATGAATGTACTAAGATATTATATTTGATGAAATAACAGAATGATATTAATGATGAGATAAAATAGACAATGGCGATTTACTATGAAAACAAGAGTGTTATCATTATTAAAAAATAATCATATACAAAATTCTCATAGAAAACATACTAAAATCAAATATCACTTCATCATGGAAAAATTTGAACATGGAATGATTAAAATGGATCCTTCTAGAATTGATGACCATTGGAAGACATTATAACGAAGCCATTGGAAGCTCATTTTTCTAATAAAAATTGATGGAACATCGGTGTTCAAACACATCCAAGTGAATGAAGAGATTTTGAGTAGTCCCCTCTCCCCAGTAGTCTGAACATTTAAAATTTATATATAGATGTGATATAGTTTTATGGGGGATATACGATCTATGGGTAGTTTTTTATCATTACAAGTTAAAATTAGTTTCTTTGTTTTTATTGAAAAATGGGGAAATTAGATAAATAGAAAAATTCCACTCTACTAAGATATAGAATTAGTTATAAAGGGTGATACTAATAATAGATAAAATAATTCAGTGTTACGAGGAATTAATCAATGCTTATCTTGGACACCATTTAGAATTTCAAAACAATATAACCACACATCGGTGTAATGACTGCATAGTTCGAGCATTGAATGGACATTAAGTATTCAAAAACACAAAAACCCAATGCATGATTCCCCTATTTGTTTAGCATTTATCATTTCCCACATAAACATGGTGTGTTGGTTGAGTTGTTTCTTTAGTATCAGGTTTTGATATTTTATAGTGATTTATTGAATATATCTGCAGATTGGTAACAATCCCAATTTGAGAGATTGTTAGAACTAAGTAGGTTATTTTCTAAAAATTCATTATAGATTGTGTTTGTGCAAAATCCTCTAATGGAATATCAATTTGTTTCAAGCTAAATGGATTTTATCGTTCATACTTACAATAGTATTGAAGCTGGTTACATTTCCTATTGTTTTAAAAAACATTTGGGGTCCTCAATTTGTAGGATGTCTTGTATCCCAAAAAATTTTATTTCCTCAAATCCCTTATTAAAATATATAGAAGGCATCAGTTTCATGAAGATGGACATTGTTAATAGTCTTTTCTGAAGGATAAAATAATGTTTAGGGTGATCTATGAGAAAACGATGATAATAACAGAAAGTGACTAAATAGATCATTATGAATGATGATTGTGATGTTTGTGATTTCGATAATTGGAGAATCACAAGCATGTGGTGGTTCGATAAAAATCATTACGATAATGTGAAATCAAAATAGAGCATTGTGAATGGGGGATCTATGTAAATGTGGATTTGAAATATCCATAGAATCCGCTAATAGGCGGTGGAGCATCACAAATGGTCAAGCCTATAAATATATGGATATCCCTGTTCACATTACCAAATTTAATTCAAGGAAAATCTAGAATCATTCTGATTTTGTGAAGATATGCGATATCTATAAATATATATATCTATGTCAGGTTGACCATCGAAAAAATATTTATTTAGTCATTTCTAATTTGAATGCCTTTGTGTGAAGTGGGATTTGTGATGATGTGGACTTCCATTTTGACTCAGTGTGATTCATGAAGGCAGTTTGTTTGGTGAATGTAGGGTGCTTCATGAAAAAGAATCATGAAAGATTGTTTTGAATATCATTTTATCCGTGAATAGGGATTTCAATGTGCATCAAAATATGTCTAAAGTGTAATCAAAGTCTTGTTTTTTATAGGGACAAATACATTTATGAAAATCTACTAAATCGACCAGGACATCTATAAGTTGAGTTATACATCTACGAAGAAGTGGGCCAGGGGTAGTTGATAGAATTGTTCTGAAATACGTATTGTGTTATCCCTAAAATCCTATAATTTTAGTGTTTCTAGCATAGAGAGATGGTGACCTAACTATTGTATTCCAGAACTATTAATGATTATAGTATATAGGTATGACCAACATATAGTCAGTGTATTCTCATTTGATTAGCCCTTAGTGGTGAACCTAGTAAAATTGTTGTGCAATCTCTTTGGATATGGTTCTTTATTTTATCCACATTAAATTAAGGTATGTTTAATTGGTTCCTACCAATTTGTTTAAAAGATCTATTAATTTTGAATGAAAAAAATTGACACACTAATTCACCCCATCCCTCTCAGGGTTTAACGGGACCTTCAAAACTACTCTAAGAAAAATATTCTCTCTTGGTAATATTTTCAAGACGAGACGAATACACTCACTCCCCTAGCTGATCCCCTATTAAGAGTGGTACCTGAGTATTTTATTCTCTCTATATCAATAATTATAGTCTACATAAATAAATAATTTGAAAATGATCATGGCCTCCCTCCATTGCAGTGATAATATTTCCCTAACTAGGGATATCATTCAGTCATAGGGGGAAATGAGAATTAGTGGTAGATGATGGTTTGATCGCTTCATCTGCCACCTACTATGCTTTTTGGATGGTAGGAAGATCTGAAAGATGTTAAACCAATGTTAATTAATATTATCAAGTCCATGTATACTCAAATAGAATAGATTTAACGGCTACACGCACTCGTGCAACCAGAGAGGAATCCATATCCCACATGTGATGATGATAATTATTCTCCAAAAAACATGGTAAATCCTACCTTCTATAAAATTGACGGTGCAGGAGACCACGAGAAACATCTCACACACTTCGTATCCCAATTTATGCAGATAATGGGCCTTAGAGATCAACAAGATGAAACAAATTAGGTGTTTTGTACAAAATTAGACAGGGAAAAACAATTTTTTGGAACAACATCCTACCAGAAAGATATATTTCAGGATGGGAAGAACATCACCATTATTTCCTTTATCATTTAATCTCAACTCTACGAAATGAAACAATCATATACCCAACAAACTACAAGAAACCTGATAATGAAATGGTGTCTAATTTTATAGCAAGATGGAAATCCTTAACATGTGCACTCATCTTCCCTCTTTCGAAGGTGAAACTACTAAAACTATATGTTGAAAATCATATGGATGATTTTTGGATGCCTCTGAACCCCATGATGTATCCATGATGGTAAGGAGAGTTTTCTAATACAGAATGATACCATGATGAGGAAATTTAGAGAACCTCTGAACACAACTCATGCCCATATAATAGGGGAAAAGACCATAAAGCGAAGAAGTGGTCTTAGTCACCTCATTCCATTAGCAGTGCCAATCTACTCAATTAGGGAGGTTATAAGACACCCATCGCCTCTTGTCATGTGGTGAAAACCACAAAATCTCACTTTACTAGATGCATAGAGAAATATGGGATTCCTTAAATTTTAGGAATAGATGAATGAAGAATACTCCTTCTAAAATGAAAAAGTACCCACCTATTTCTTTTCCACCATGGAAATAAAATACTCATTCTTCCACATCCTAGAAATATTTAAGAGGTCAACCTCACTAACCATCCTAACTACTTCCCTTACCATTGATGACTGGGTCATAATATCCAACATTGCTATGTCATCCAAGAAGAACTTCAATAAATTTTTGTCTTTGAACAAGTGGTGTTATACAAATACTAGAGCATGTGGCTTGAATAACTGTTTTATCTCAAAAGAAGAAGATATATCGAAGAATGTTCGGGAATTTCAGGTGCAGTATTTTGAAAACTGGTTGACTTGAAATGAAATTAATCGATCCCATTCCATCCTAAAATCATATTTTCAACAACCTGAAATAAGTCATCCACATATAATTTAGTTATCATAAGTGTCTCTTAATAGTGGGTCTTATCACTGAACTTAGAAAAAATAGAATTGGATGAAACATATTCTACTCTTATGTATGATCTAACCCTTGAAGATTACATCCCTACAATATATGCAGCACGAGAACCACCCCACCAAATAGAATCCTCAGCAGATGAGGAGATCATCTATGCCTTTTTAAATGTGATACACTGGTAATACCACTTCTTTGATTATGATGATTCCCTTGAATATGAATTCACCACCCATAATCCGGGAACAATTATCCACATGTCCCGAAACCGAGGATACATGGGTCAATGTGGTCACAGTCAGACCCAATATTATGTCTATATACATGTGGAGAGATTATATGCATCTAAAACATGTGGTAAAGAACTCCAGTAGGCCCAAAAGAGTCATGGCGGTTCCCAAAGACCTCGGACATGTTCCCAAATAATATTTTCTTGCATAACCACCTAGCAGTGTTTCAATCCAATCAATCTAGATAATGATAATTTCTGGTGCAACCTACACCTCTAGTAGAAGTTGATTCCTCGACTTCTGGACAAGACACATGACCATCCACCTGAAATCCCTAATCTCGTAAATTGCTTTCACATTTGTGACCACCCAAATCGGAAGACATAAAACATTGGCATAGAAGTAATATTTCTAAAATAACCGGTCATAGTCTCAGCCACACTTTTAATCCTTGATGCACTATATCATTCAAAATAACATAGACATGTACTTTTTTAAGCCCTTATGAGTCCAAATGAATTTGATATAGAAGTCATTGTGGTAGATGTCTATTGAGTGGAGACCATGCCCTCAAAATGTAATGTTAACATCTCATTCACTGATCAAGATTATGAAGAGTCCATGAAAGGAAATTTCAGGCCCCTATATGTTTTAGGATGACTCAACAATGTCAATGTACCAAGGGTTCTAATGGATAATGGATCCGAGATCAATATCATCCCAGTTTAAACCTTATGATGTTTGGGATATAATGAAGGGGATTTATCTCTCACAAATCTTACCATTCAAGGTTATGATAATAATGAGAAAAGACCCATCTGGAAGATAAAAATCAATGACCTGTTTTGGGAACACACATCTATTTCTAATTTCATGGTCATTTAGCAAGAAACTGCATATAATTTTCTACTTCTGTGGCCCTGGATCCATACATAATTTCTTGTACCATAAATATTTAATAAATTTACGAAGTATCACCTTGATTGAAAATCTACATAATATAATTTGGAAAAACCCCCAATAGATATTTGTGGGTCCACATATGCTAAAGTATATTTTTATAAAAATGTAGGGAAGAAACCCATAGTAGTTGACGATATGTTGGTTTCAACTCCTAATTGCATGGAGACTGCACTTTTGAATCACTATATTATTCTCAACATCAACTATACACTCTGCATAAATCTTGTCGAGGTTGTAGATCTAATCTCGAATGTCAGATCCCCTCTTTTTCTTATTGTCATTGTAAAATGCAATCAACTATGAAATCATTGTAGGAAGAATCTGATAGAAAGGGATGATAATATCTCTTCTAATTTCATCCCTCATCTTGATTTTGATGGAGAAGCACGTTAATTGACAGTTTCATTTGAAAATTCTTTCGTTGAATTAAAATTGTAGGAATATTCGGATGATATCAGAAAATCCCCTTTAGTTTAAAAAAAGGTGTCTCCACCACCATATATATTATTAGAGAGATAAATTTTGGAAATATAATAAGACCACTGGAAAAATTTGATTAGTTTTTTCATTCCCCTTGAAGATAAATGGAACTATAATCAATTTATAAAGAAGCACCACAATGTGTTCGATTGGTACTATAAGGAGATGATCCCACTGAATCTAGATTCTGCTATACACATTATCATACTACCCAATAAGCATCATTGCTTCAAGCAAGAAGCTTGAGGATACACCCATCTCATTTGACCAATGTTGATGTAGAATAAGAAAGGTAGATCAAATGCAACTTTATTTGATAAGTGGAATACCGAAGATGGATTTCCATAATCCACCCCATAATGAAAAGGAATTGGAAGATTAATCTCTACATTGGCATCACAGTCCATAATTAGAATTTCCCAAATGATGATTCCCTGATGCCAATCACATAACTCTTTATAGAGGTGAATTTTGGCTTCTAATCCCTTATTTTATCAATGGATACTTAGGGTACATTCATATCTATATGGTCCCCAAAGATGAATAATATACTACATTTAGATAATATTTAAGAATCTTTTACTATCAAGTCATGAACATTGTATCAAATAACCTTTGTGTTACATATCAGCATGCCTTGCATCACATCTTTATGTCATTCTTAGGAAGGATAGATGAGTGTTCTATCGATAATCATGTTGTTATATCCTGATAGTGTTGTGATCACTTCAAGGATAGTTATAAATTCATTAAAAAAATGTGAAAACACACCTTATAGATGAATCTGCTAAAATTTGATTTTGTGGTCACATCAGGAATGTTCCTTAACTTTGTGGTATTCCATCACTACATTGTGGTTAATCTAGATAAGAATACTGCAATTTTATAAATGTATCCCCAAAAAATAAAAATTAAATATGTGGAATCCAATTTAACTTATTCTACATTCAATGATTGATATCCAAAATGGCCAACCCCCCCCCCCCCCACAATTAGAAGGCTATTGAAGCAGGGAATCAATTATCAGTGGGATGATGGGTGTTAAAATGCCTTTGAAAGTATGAAGAAGTACATACGACACCCACGTATTTTGATTCTTACATCGGAAGTGAGGCCCCTCATATTAGATGTGGAAACTAAGGAGCAGTAAATACATACCCACCTCTCATAGAAAAATGATTTGGAAAGTGATAATAGTATCTACTACCTCAGCAAAATGATAGTTGTTATCGAGACCAGATAATATAATGTCAACAAGATCGTCCTTGCACTCATCTTTGGGATGAGAAAGATGTGTAATTACTTGAAGGACCATGATGTAATCCATGTATATTGTATCGACCCACTAAAGAACATCATTGGATTTTATTTTTGTATTGGGTTCTTGGATTAATGTGCAGTAATTATGCAACAATAATAAATTTAGTTCATATCATAGAAGTTAATGAAAGAGCAAGTCGTGGATGATTTCCTGGAATGACATCCTACCCTGTACAATACACCTGGGGAAACTGATCTTGCAGATGTGGACTTATTCTATGCCCATGAAACTACCTAGACATGGGAGATGTACTTTGATAGAACCTCCCAGATACATTTCAAAAGAAGTTTGGAAACCCCAATGCTCAATCAAGTTGTTGTAGTGATTATATTTGTACCTAAAAAATATGTAGTTTTCACATCTATTTGTCACTATCCGAAGGCAGAAAAAATAATTAGTAGGAATACGAAGACCTTATCAAGGGATTGGAACTATCCCAATAGTTTCACATAGGCTACATGAATATGAAAGGTGACCCAGTGTTGGGGATAAATAAGATCAATGGTGAATCATACATTAAAAGGAAGGAATATGCCCCTATCACTATCTATATTAGAGAATTTATGGATTAATTACCTTTTGATAACACATTACTTCATTTTTATGGATCACAAAATGCAAATTCCAAAAAACTAGATAATGCAGCCACCATCTTGGATGACCCTGATCTGGAGGAAGCAATATTATGTATCACATATAAAATAATGGTATCATTAATCATCATATGTTATATGAA
The DNA here is from genome assembly GCA_963277665.1 of Viscum album. NCBI lineage: Eukaryota > Viridiplantae > Streptophyta > Magnoliopsida > Santalales > Viscaceae > Viscum > Viscum album. The sequence continues at coordinate 506,153,474 of OY728141.1, read as the reverse complement.
AAAAAGAAGCTGGTCTGCACTTCCCCAGAGTAAGTTGAGTCATTGACCACCCCTAGATGGATGGATCCCATAATTGAAAATCTCCAAAAAGATATTCTCCCAACATATCAAGAAAAAATGGAATATATTTGGTTCTGGAAAAAAATCACTCTACATGACTATAAAAATGTGAATAAATCCCTCTAAAATAAGGATTTGATAGAATCCTCATAAGATTCATTGATCAAGGAGTGATTCTCACCGACATGGGAGAAGTCCATACTGGATCTTGTAGTGCCCATTAATCTAGAACATGGCACTCCCACCAAATTAGGAGGTTGGGATATTACTATCAGACCATGATAGTTGACTGTGTGGAAATCACCATGAGATTTCATGAGTTCTTCATCCATGAAAACACCATCCATTAGCCATCAGAATTATTTAATACAGGTAAATATTCAGGGCTATTTTTGATTTGGGGGATGAATGTTGTGGGACCATATCCCACATTCATGGATATGAAGTTCAATTACATCCTTACTACTAATGACTTATTTTCCAAATGGAATTGGTAAATTCCCATCAACGAAGTCCGAACGGAGAATTTCATCAACTTTATGAAGTCTCATATCATCACCATGTTCGGGGTCTTTCCACAATATTGACAGAAAATGATACCAACATATATTAAAAAGAAATGAAGAGAATATTCCATGAGTATAATATCGAGTCCAATCACTCTTCCTGCTATCATGCGCTGACAAATGGACATATAGAGGACTTCAATAAAAGTCCATAAAATATACACCAAAAGATAGTGAACAAGGATAGAATGTGTTTGCCAGAAAAACTACTACTTGATTTATGGGCCTACAATATTACCACGCATATAGCCACACATGCCAGAATGGCCCAAAGGTATTCATTTTTATTGATTGTTGATTACCCCACTTTCATGGATGAGTGAGAACACTTACAATTTCTGTAGACTTAGTGATTACATGGCCCATAATTTTAAGAGACATTACATGACCTGAAGGTCTGAGGGAATTAAACCGGACAATAACTACATGGTACTGCCCCTACCCAGCATCTACATCGTGATGGTAGCTCTCCAGCTTCACATAGTCATCTGGATAAACATCTTGTGCAAGAATAGTCTAGTCCCAATGGCATGACCATACCTTCTCATTCATCCCAATCCATTGGTTCTGATTTGGTGAGTTCCCCTTCTATGAATCATCCTCTGTGCATGCTCCTTTTTTGTAGAGTTTTTCGGGGGAAACTACTTTTGGCCCGAAGGCCTTGACGTGGCCCGAAGCCCTTCATGGTAGCCTGATTGCCCTTCTGACCCAATTCCTGGTGGCCCAAGGTGAATAGTTCCATCTGCTATAGTAGAGAAAAGTTCCTCCTACATTAACTATTATAGTACCTGCTATATTACCCTAACAGTGCCAACTATAGTTCCTGCTATAGTACCTGCTATAGTACTGCTACTGTAACCCGGAAATATGAATCCAGTTGGGTTTGAACCTAGTAATTGTGGATCCACATAAGGATACCTCACCAACTAGGTTGAGGCTCATGTGCCGAAAATCCACACAGGCTACACCATAATAATTAGTGTATGGGATGAAGGTCCAAATGCTTTCTCTATGAATATCTATTTACATATAGTTATCCAATCATGAAAAATAACAAAAATAGATTGATTAATTGGAGTGGTTATATGGGAGTATTTTGTGCACATTTCACAACATGATGGTCCATCAGAATATGATAATATGAGCCTTTAATTAAAATGTTCACCTTTATTAATTCCTTCATATAGAACTCGGGTTAGATCTCAGAACCCACATGATAAAAGTAAATAATACCTCGAATCTAGAACACATTTACTAACAGCCTAATGTAATACACATGGTTTCTCATAATAGAGACAAATCATTGGCCACCATGGAGGGGAAGCGTGTCACAAAACCCACCAATGTGATATTTCTCAATAAATACTTTTCATATCTATCATCAAATGGGCATCCACATTAGGGTAAGCCTTATTATTCACCATTAGTATATAAAATTAAACATTACAAATTCATCTTGACCATGTGAGGATCAACTATACAGGGTTTGTCGTAGCCCCATGATGTTAAATTACATGTTTCATCGAGAACTACATGTGTCTTGATTACTACTATCATGGGAAATGAATTGAATGATGAACCTCTATTGTTGTGTTTATCCATCAGATTATATTCTACTGACATAGGTAGATCATATTTCCTTACATCATGATTTTAAACTCAATGGAATGTGTCCTTACCCCTGACATAAAACTGTATGGATCAACAACCTCACTTTTTCTTTACATCAGTTGACCTACATCTTTATCACATGACCTTAAACTAAACAGATCAATAATATCAGTCATCATTCACATAAATTCACCCAATACATTTAGATATGAAATTAAAATCTATGGGATCCCTAGAACTATGTAGGGCTTGATTCTAATTTCTAGTTTGATTCGTAGGGACATTTCAATCCCATATCTTGGTCTAGCCACCACATGATACAGAATTTCCCTATCTTGATCTTAAATGTTTCTTTACTATGAAAGGTTCCCTTCCATTCCTTTTTTCTCACACCAATCATAGATAATGAGGGATTAATAGTCTCAGTAAGGGCCCCCCACCCAAAAAGGAATAACAGCTTTTGACAATCCCATCTCGGTCTTAAATGAAAAACTGTAAAAGGATTAACATGATTCCTTGTTGCATGATGCTAAAAAATGATGTTAATTTCCTCCACACCACAAGAAATTTAATACTCTTTTGATCCTCACCATTGAGGACCACTACCTTTGATGTTGGTCTTCTACCACAACCCTGTCCACTTTATCCTAATTCATGTCAGGTTTCCCACATTATTTTTTCATGATGTTAAAATGAATAGTTCATTAAGAAATATGTGTTTCTTGATTCTCATTTACATGAGATACATAGTGATGCCCAAACATCCTTCCATGGGACTAGTAAAAATATCTTCACTTTTCCATGTTAGACAAAATTCATCATTATTTCATGATGTTGAACAATTTTTTTAAGAACTACATGTGACTTGATTCTTATCATCATAGGATACATAGTAACACATGGGACATAAATCATGTTCGTAGCTACAACATCTAGAGGAAATAATGACAAACTATAGGAATGGGTCAGACACACATAGAGCATTTCACATTAATTAATATGTGTGGTTTAATTCCCATCACCATTTGATATGTACTTACACCCATAATTCTATTCTTGGGCCCAACCGGGATACAACCATTTCATGTTGGGGTATCAACATCCTCACAGTATGACATTAAACTGCACGAATCATCTTACTTGTGTGTGGTTTGATTCTCATTTTCATGAGAGACATAGTGATGCCTCGTCATTCACCCTTGGTCACACCCACAATACTTCTATCCATTCACATTGGTTCATATGTCCTTTCAACATGATGATGGAATACATGGATAAATTTTTTTAATGCATAATGATAAATTTCACAACAAATTCCCTTACCACATGACATTAAACAACATAAAAAATTCCCCCACAACGTGATGATAAATTATTCTGAACATCACCCATTTCTCATTCATTATCGAAGAACCACAAGTGCCTTAACTAGGTCAACCAGAGTATGATGTGAATCCCCCATCATTTAAATGAACCTCAATACATGCACCTCTCTATGTATTTTTTGTAAATCGGGCTGCCTAAAGGATTTCATATACATTGGAAATGAAAATAGATTTCTCTGTTTCTTCATTCTATTGACAGATAAGGTCTTGAGTCCCACAAACTGGTGACATTTTGGCATAATATGATCTGATTTCTAATTATTTTGATCCTCAAGTATTTGAGGAAGATGTTGACACCTTATAATGATATGATCATATACTAATATGAATGCCTCATATCATTACTCAAGACATAAGATCCTTAATACTTGATTTACAACATTTCCATATCCCACCTAGAAGGATGTTGTCATTCTCTTGGCTCTGGGTATCCTATTTTGGCACATGATAAACATTTCTTTATTAAGTGCATGTGTGTCAAGACTTTAAATAGCTGATACTCTTGTTAATGTTGTGTGTCATTACACTCTAGCCTATAATGGTCAAAATATCAATACACTAAACCTCAAGTGAAAGAGACACAAAACATATCAGGTTATAAACCTACAAAGGGTAACATGAATAACAGTTAATACATTGATAACTAAACACATCATATTAATAGTTTAGGTAAAAATAACACCCCACGTATATTAGGAATAATTCTCATAGGGTATACTCTAATTCCATAGTAAATTACAAAGTATACATGATGGGCCCCTTGGTTCGGAAAAAAATCAGAGAAATTATTTGTCACATATCCTTTCCAAAATAATATAAACTATTTTTTGTGAAATAACTATTATGGTGCTCAAACCCATCTTCAATATTACATTTTTCACAAATAAAACATCATGATTTGAGATCCAGAGATCACCATAAACTATATATGTCCCTTGAAACTAATATTTGGCTTCATTTGATCCTTTGATAGACTATGAATTCATGCCACCGGATCATTCATATGTTCCCTTGGGCATCAAAAAAATCCATCACTCTTAAAAAATAACATTACGATCCACGTAGTCCCTAACATCATCAAGGAATCAATCAACACCTCAGTGTGTCTGAACACCTCCCATTATTACTATAACAAATCATCCTCTTGATCTGAGTACTTTGGACAATGATTTACAATATCTTTACTAGACTTCCCAAGCATATCATACATCATCGATGTTGCATCGCTATTTTTTGTACCATTTAGTAAGGCCATTATGTGATCCTCCAATATCAAACCCATGGTGGCCAATATATCATGATTTAAAACTACAATACATGGGGCTCGAACTTCATAATCAAGAACCAAACATCCCTATTCGTTCATAACCCTTCCATTATAGATTTCCTCCAATGTCGAACCTCATAATCTTGGTGTATTAGACTTCATAAAACATTCATATCTCTTGGAATGAAGTGGAGATCATCTTATACTAGGACATAATACCAAATCATTAGGGGATCTACTCACCAAAAAAAGGCATCTACTACCTTTTCAAAATTAGCATTAATACTTATGAGCCATGGATGTACTGCAATGGAACACAACACCTCAGAGGATTACTAGTCATCCATAGAACATCTTCCCCATATCATACCCATGGACTCAAACTTTTGGGTTATCTTTTACATCATAAAAACTAAAATTATCTTGGAGTACCTAGTGTCTGAAGTATTTCTCCCTCAACTCATATTACATCCATTAATATTCCTTGACCCTTGGAAAAGAGTGAAGATTAGTTTTTCAAGTTCATGCTATCGATTCATAAATGATTCAACCCACCAATTTAAGAAATACCCTCCTTGGAAGAAAGGAACTTAAATCCTCATGAGACCTAGAAAGAACACATCAGAACCTAGAAACTCAATGTGTTCTTGGACATTCTGTGCCGGTCTACACTATATTTTATGGTCATCAATATTATGTCTGATCTAATGAACCTTAACCAAAGCTATATCAGGTCCAAGCTATAATAACCTAATCAGAATCCCTAGTATGTACGACAAAAAAAACCATAAACTAAATAGATATCATGTCTAAGCTAAAATACCTTATGATAAAAAAATAGAAGGTCTATGATAAAAGGCCTTAAATTGAAGCAATATCTGGTCAAATCTAAGATAACCTAAATTAAAGATATATCATGTCAGAGCTAAAGTATCCTAATGTAATGAAATATTATATATGATCAAAATGACCCTAAACTAATACAATATGTGTTTTGAGCTAAAAGACCATAATCTAATGAAATATTAAGTCCAGGGTAAAAAAAACCTAATCCGATGAAAATTATAGTATATGATAAAAGAACATAAACTAAAGGGATTTTATATTTGAGCCAAAAGATCTGAAACTAAAGGAATATTTGGCATGATTTAAAAGGAATTAAACTAAATAATTTTCCAAATGAAGCTAAAAGGACACAAACTAATGAAATATTTGGTTCAAGATAAAAGACCCCAAAATAATGAAATATCAGGTTTGTTTTAAAAACCCATAAATAATAGCATTATTTTTAATGTTCTAAAGTCCAATAAACTAAATAATTATTAGGTTCTATATAAAATTATATAAACTAAATTGATACTAGTTATGAGTGAAAATACCCTAAACTAACGCCATATCATGTCTGAGTTAAAAGTCCCAACATTAAATTGGTAAGAGGATTGATCTAAAAGACCCTAAAATAAATCCACATTACGTTTGTGTGAAAATGAACCCAAAAATCATGTTATATTCTGTTTGATAAGAATGATTATAAACTAAATAATTATATCATATTATCTAATAAACTCTAAACAAAAGTGATATTAGGGCTGAGTGAAAAGAACCTAAACTAAAGCCACATCAGGACTGAGCTAAATGGCATTAAAAAAAGCAATATTTTGATGGGGCTAGGGACCTTAAACTAAATAGATATGAAGTCTGAGATAAATGACCATAATCAAATGTGATATTAGGTATAACTAAAATAACCTAAACTAATGTGATATCATGTCCTAGATAAAAGTCCCTAAATCAAATCTATGTAAGGTATAAGATAAAAGATCCAAAAAATAGATAAATATCATGTCTGATAAGAATGACCCTAAACAAAATTGATATTATGTTCAACCTAAAATACCCTAAATGAATCCTATATTAGGTCCGAGTGAAAAGACCAAAAACTGAATGAAAATATCATTTATGAGATAAAAGAACCATAATTAAAACAATATTAGGTCCTAGCTGAACGAATCCAATCAAAAGAGATACTGGTACAAAGTTAAAGGACTCTAAACGAAATCCATATTTAGTCCGAGCTAATAGACCCAAAACTAATAAGATATTATTTTCTAGCTAGAGACCTGAAAATAATGTGAAATAAGGTCCATTCTAAAATGAAATAATATAAAGTGTGGATGTTTATTAGACTTTATAAGCTTATAAGGACAACTAAATGACCATGTAACATTCAAGTTACTCCAATAAATCATATCACATTTGACAAAATATAGAGAACTATTTGTAGTACCCCCGATTTGAGATATGTGACCCTTGTTTTAGTTCATTTGTTCTTTTTGAAGTGGTTGGTTAATGTTTGGACAATTCTGGGGGAAAAATTACTGTTATAGAGGTTGTGCAGGGGAGCACGGTTGGCACACAACATGAATAACCCGTGCAGCCAGCCAAGGAAACAGTGCACCCTTGACCGTGGGTGTCGCATAGGAGGCGCATGGTTTTTCAAACCGTGTGGTAAAGCCTTGCAATCTCACTGGTTGAGACTGTGACAACCGCACAATTTCCACTTAATGTTTTAGATTTTTAAGTCCTGAGCCACTCAGTAATTTCTCATTTTTCACTCATTCTTCCTCCCACTTGTGGATCTACTAGGAGATTCAGTGTTCTGAAGTTGGGGGAGCTCCTTACCTTGTTTTGGAGGCAAATTGAAAGGGTTTCATGGTGGATCGAAGGCGGTTCTCCTTGGGTTAGTCTCTCTTTTGGTTCATTGATGTTTTGTTTAGGGTTATCCCTCTCTGCCTCTCTATGTTTCCTAGATCTACAAGGGTTGAATATAGATCAAGGGTTACGTTGCTATTGTGTGTTAAAGGATTATCTTTTTGATGATAGAGAAGGGTTTTTGAGGTGGTTTCGAAGAGGCATTCACCTGGTTTGAAGGGTGTTTGAGTGAAGGGTTGATTTCATCAATCCCTAAGAGGTTGGTGGATTTTCTCTCGACTCCACTTTTCTAGAACATGAAGCACGATTACAATTAATTTGTTTTTCTTAAAATTAGTTGTGTTTTTGATGTGTGAAATTGATTGGAAATCCATTTAGTGTATTTTTGGGGATTTTTTGGAAGAAATGGTATTTTGGGTAAAATGCCCTTGTTGTGATTTTAAAATGGAGATTTTATAATGGTTTGTTATGTTGAATGAATTAAGATGGCTTGTGAGATAGTTTTTCAATAACATGGGTTGTTTTATTGAAATGGGAATTGTCTTGTAAAAATGATAGAATGGTGTTTTAAAATAAATCGATTAATTTAAGTGATTTGGCTTGTAATTGAAATGGTTAATTGAAAATTCTGGAGACCTTGGTGGGTTATATGCTTGGTTATGCCTTGTTTGAATGTTTTGTAGAAGTGGGCGAGATATAACACTATAAAAAGGCGATTAATAGTGGATGGAAGGGTCTCCATCAATAGCATGTGGGTGGGAAGTACCACTTGAGTGGATTGGTAATGAATGGGTTGGATGAGAAGTGCCACAATGATTTGTTGTGTGCATTGATGGTGATGTTTGTAGATGGGGCTTGTGAGTGATATATAAAAATGGTGTTTGGCATGTGGCATGGTTGAATTGTCTTCCTTGGGTGTCATGGTTGATATGGCTTCCTTGTGTGGCATGTTTGGCGTATAGAATGTTTGGCTTATAAAAAATTGGTAGCATGGTTTTTATTTATATATAATGTTTTATAAAAATGTGCTAATGGTTTTATCCTAGTGGATTGTGTATGGAAGTCAATTGGGGAAATCCTAATGAGTTGTTATACTCAACCCATGCTTTGGAACTTTGGTGTCATTGCAGATGGCTTGTACCGTGATGTGGGCAATGATAAGGCATCACCCTCCTCTAGTCGTGCATTTTGATGTTTTGGTGGATCTTGGATCTTGGAGCATGGTGTGGAGTTGTGGTGGTGTCATAACTCGTGGAGTTTTGATTTTTAGTTTCCGATTTGTACTATGATGTTTTGTGGACACGTCTAGTTGAACGTTTTTGGGTTCCATATGGAATTGTTTGTATCACATGGTTGGTTTTGAAAGTGCATGCATCTTTAGTTGTTGGTTGGTTGAGTTGGGTTATCTTCATAAGGGAAAAATGTTCCCCACTGTTCATAGAAGCCCTCAGAATTTATTTCTAGACTTTGGTTCCTTATGAACATCGCTTAAGGCCATGTAACCCTCACCGCCACCTCAAGACAATGAGTTTGGGGCGGGGTGTTACAAGTGGTATCATCTTGTTCGGTCCTTTGGAGTTGAATCTCAGATTTGGAGTGGACATTTTTATGGTATATTCCTTGAGTCGGCATGGTAGAAAAGTGTAGGAATGCTGGAACATAGAATAAATAGCATATAAGGATGTATCTAACCCATTTATGTTGAACTTAATGTTACTAGGGATTTGGGTACAGATGCATTTTGGAGACAGTTATAGGCATTAGAAATCTCATTGTCATTGGTGTAGAAGATGCGATGTTCAAGGCATATATGTTAGAAATGACTTCCCACTAGGATTCATATTTCATTGGATATAATGATTTATGGGCTTAATTGAGAAAAGGTTTTTTAAATGATTGAAATTATAATGTGAAAAATTTGGTATTTTAAAAATGGTTTGTTTTTAAAAAATTGTGAAACCTGGAAAATGTGGAAAGGTGGAAAGCCTTGTTGTGATTGTGTTGTTTAATGCAATTTGAAATGGGAATTCTTGATGTCTACACAAGTGAGACTCATTGTTGTTTGTTTTCTATTTATAAAAATGTCACCGGGCAGGCATCATATAGACCAACCAGAAGTGGCTGATGAAAACGTGGTTGCACCTGAGCCCGAGGTGAACCAGTAGTTAGTCCAGAGAATAGTGCATTAATTACAAGATGTGGGAAGTGTGAATAGAGAATATGAGCCAAAGATTTTTGATTATGGGACTAAGGTTCATAAGAAGGATCCACCCCTCTTTAGTGGTGATTCGGACCCTGAAAGAGAAGAGGAGTGGCTGTCCAGGATGAACAGAAATTTAAAATTCTTGGGGATTCCAATAGAGTTGAATGTAAATCTAGCAAGGTATAAGCTAGAGGATCATTCTCTTCAGTGGTGGGAGTTCATAGTCTAAGTGAGGACAGAGTAGGGTATGACAAGGGAAGGCTTTTAGGAACTTTTTAATAAAAACTTCTACCCACATACATTCAGAATTCAGCATACAACTGATTTCATCAGTCTGAAGCAGGAGCATATTTTTGTGATGGATTATGCAGCTAAGTTTATGAGATTAGTGTGGTTTGCACTCGAGGAGGCGGGTAGCACATCGTTGAAGGTAAGGATATTTTAAGTGGAGTTATGGCCAGAGATTTGTTCAAAAATAGTAGTGCAGTGTATCAGTGATTACACAGAGATGGTAAATCGAGAATCGGTGGCTGAGTGGGGACTGTTTGGAGCTCCGGGCGGAGGGAGCATGGTGGTACCCATGGGGAATATGGGGAACTATGATGCTGGGTACAAGAGAAAGTGGGAAACTTATTCCCAGGGTGGGAGAATGGGACATAATCCGATGGCAGGATCGGTAAATCTTCCTCTGAATCCCCAGATCAAACCCAGAAGTTTTTAGTGTGGATCTACGGCACACATCAAGCGGGACTGTACAAAACAACCTCGATCATGTCAAAATTGCATGATGATGGATCATATTAAGCGCTATTGTAGGAATTCATTGAGTTCAGGTGTGTGTGACAATCCTCATTCCTCACAGACGTCATATGATTCGATGGGACGGGGACAGCAGCATACCCTTCATCAGTAGAGCAAAGGAAGACAGAGTTATTCTGGGAACACCACAACTCCTCAGCTAGGAAATAAAGACCAGAGTGTGGCAAAAAAGGCATTGTTCGGAGCTGAGTAGGTTGTGGTGGATGATCTGTCGTTACCTTCAATGGTGTGAGGTACAATTCTGTTAAATTCTACATTGCTTAAAGTGAAGTTTGATACGTGTTCTTCACACTCTTTTATTGTTGCACCTGTGGTTGAGTTGCTGGGTTTAAGGGTAGCAATTATGCCTTCAGTTTTGAATCTTCCAACTCCTCTGGGTCGAAGAGGGTGTTGATCCTTCTTGTTTAGAGCATGTTTTATCGTTGTGGGTGAGGTTGAGCAACTGTGGAATTTCTCAGTGCTTTAGAGAATGGGGTATGTTTTTATCCTGGAAATGGAATGGATGGTGTGGTTTAAGGCCCACATCGACTGTAATGCGAGATTAATGGATTTTACAACATATGATGGAATTATAAATCTCTTTAGATAATAAAGGCATGAAAGGCAAGGTGCAACGAGTTTTTTTGGCACCAGTAGTAGGCACGTTATTGTATCAGTTGGCGGTGTTGTAGTTGGAATCGGCAGTGGGTGTTGAACATAGTGTTCTTCTGGCTGTGGTGGGTCATTTCATGGATGTTTTTCCTGATGAATTATCTAGGAAACATTCTGTATGAGAAGTGGGGTTTAAAATTGATCTCATTCCAAGGACCAGTTCAATCCCACTTCCATCTTATCGAATGGAACCTATTGAATTGTGGGAATTGAATGATTGTTTGGAAGAGTTAGAAAAAAAGGTTTATCTGGCCTAGCATGTCTCTGTGGGATGTGCTGATGTTGTTTTTTAAAAAGGAGGATGGAACGTTGGGGCTCTGTGTTTATTATCGTAGACTTAACCAAGTTATGATAAATAACAGATATTCGCATCCTGGAATTGATGATTTTTTTAAACTATTGAGGGGTGCCAGTGGTTCTCCAAGATCGACCTGAGGTCGAGATATCATCAATTGCGGGTGAGGAAGGACAATATTCATAAAACATATTTCAGAAGTAGATATAGCCATTATGAATATGTGGTTATGCACTTTGGTCTAACAAATGCACCGACAGTGTTCATGTCTTTGATAAATCCGATATTTTAGAGATATCAGAAATAATTTTTTGTGGTGTTTTTAGATCATATTCTGGTGTATTCAAAGACAGGGGTGGAGCATGATATGCACTTGGTGACTTTACTGGGGATCTTGAAGGATCACCAGTTGTATGCCAAATATTCAAAGTGTGACTTTTGGATAGGGGGAGTCTATTTTCTCGGCCATGTGATTTCGGAAAGGGGTGTAATAGTGGATCTGGAAAAGATAGGGGTTGTTATCTCATGGAAATAGCCATAGAATTTGTTTCAGGTACGATGTTTCCTCGGTCTAGCTGGGTATTATCGGAAATTGTTTCGTGATTTTTCATGTTTGGCTTCACCGATGACCTCTTTGACATGAATGAATGTTCTATTCTAGTGGAATGAATAGTGTCAGCTGTGTTTTGAAGATCTAAAGGTCGTCTTACATCAGCACCAATCATGGTTTTTCTAGAACCATGAAAATGGTACATGGTGTATTGTGATGCATCAGGATCTGGTGTAACGCCTAGATTCCAGTTACCCATAGTCGGTGCATTATTACATAACATTGACATGATTTCAAAATATCAAGTCTCGAAATACTGATTACTTTAGTATCCCCAGAAACACTAGATACATTAATAAGTCTTACATTTCATGATAAAGTGAAAAAATACAACAACATAGTCTCTATAGTCCACACACATAACCCCTCAGACTATCCCTACAGGTCAGTCAAAAAATATGTTTTCACATCCTGGGAAAAATAATTCATAGAAAGGGGAGAGCTCAGATGCTCAGTAAGGGTAACAATATAGAAGAAAATTTCATAAATAAGCCTAAAAATTTAAGGCAATATATAAATAAAAGAAAATACTTTTAAACATAAACTTCATCATTTTAAGAAAAAAAATAAAATTAAATAATTTCATTTACTAATTCACATGGATATTTTACTAGTTGAATAATCACATGAAATATCAATAACATTTTTCATATTGATGGAATGTATAATGCCAGACTATCATAACCACATATTCAAGGCCTTTTACCAAGACTAAAAATAATATTTTGTCAAGGACTTGTGCCAGGACACTAGTTTGTCTCATGAGACCTACCGATGCATCGAGGAGCTATAGTGGGATCTACCTATCACTTACTAAGTCCAATGAATTCCTCATAAGAATAGGTTTAAACATAACATAAACATTTGTATTAAAACTAGGATTTGAAATTTCAATACTATTTCTGATGCTTTCGTCGAGACGTGTGTATCCGACACGCAGAGGACGCGCTGCTGTTACACCGCATTCCCGATTTCCAAAGGCAGGCAGCATTCACTCCTTATTTTGGGAAATCTTCTCCTTGATTGAAATGGGATGATGGGATGTCAGTTATTCTATCCATGTATTCCTCCTCGGAGCTCGTCACCTAGTATGGGTCTCCCTCATAGATTTAAAACAATGTTTGTGAAGATCTTCTCGGAGCCATATCTTCATGGACACCAGTTAATTACGCTGCTTCTGTCAGGACCTTCCAAGGGATCTCGTTAGGGTAGCAACCTTCGGATAGGAGAGCAGTCACGTAGGGGCATCACTGGCATGTCTTGACACTGGGGATTGGCATGTCTACCTTCTGTCCCTTATCATAAGGCTTCTCGAGGGTGTGGAATCCCGAGGTATCCCACATCGAAGGTGGGGAATTGTATGCTATAGGCATTTATCTGATGTTTTCCTCAGCTTCCCTCGGTTAACACAGGGTATGCCGCAAGTTTAACATCTATCAGAGACAGATCGGACTGATATGAACACTGATAAGAGTGGATCAAATTGAAGAACACCCTAGAGGGAACACCGATATTGGTGCCATCATGTGGGCATCTTCTCGAATGCTGTGAAGGGGATTGATTAGTGGCATGATCTCACTAGGATGTGGCAGCCTGGGTAAGAATAAGGATGGACGATGGCTTTGGGATTGAGCCTCGAAGAGACTTACTACGTATACCCTTGATAGGGAAGCAAAGTCTTCATAGTCTGATGGATCGATGGGACACCTAAAGAGGTGACTCGTGAGAATGGATGCATGGATATGACCCAGAGGATGGGGAACCTCCGGGATAGGGCATGAACCTCCTGAGATGCATGGGCTTGAGCGAAAGGTTAGGATGTGTCACAGGTGATGGGATTTAACCTCATGGAGGCTTCCTACGTATCCCCGTAATAGGGAAACAAAGACCACATAGTTCAAGAGGCAGATACAGTTTAACATCATGCGGGACAGGTATGGGGCTTACACTCTGAGGCGGCCCATGGTGTTGGAGAACCGATGTGAATGGGGTTGGAATGACCGTGTGGTGGGTCTTGAACCTCGTGGATGATTCCTATGTACCATGGCTTAGCACATATAAAAGTCCCTGTAGTACGAGATGGAATGCATTTTAACGTCATGTAGGATGGGGAAATTTAGTGATTACGCTCTGAGATGGCCCAAGGTGGTGGGTTCAGTGAACCGACATGAAGGGACTTATGGTCCATATGGATTGGGGCTTACACTCTGAGATGAACCAACAAGGAAATGGGGCTTGGCATACCGACACAAAGATGGCCGGGGCCAATGGTTTCGCAGGCTTGAACCTCATGGAGGCTTCCTATGTGCCATGCCTTAGCACGGATCAAAGTCCCTATAGTTCGGGATGGACGAGGCTTATGATCTGAGATGACCTAAAGTGGGGGGTCTTCAACCTCGTGGAGGCTTCTTACGTACCATGCCTTAGTACAGATCAAAGTCCTCGTAGTTCGGGATGGATTGGGCTTACGCTCTGAGATGGACCAAAGTGGTGGGGCTTGAACCTCATTGAGGATTCCTACGTACCATGCCATAGCATGGATCAAAGTCCCCGTAGTTCAGGATGGATGGGGCTTACGCTCTAAGAAGGCCCATGGTGGTGGGGCTTGAACCTCATGGAGGATTCCAACGTACCATGACATAGCACTGATCAAAGTACCGATAGTTCGGGACTAACAGTTTAACGTCATGAAGGACGAGGTTACTTGGCATTTTAACGGCCTGCAGCTCGGACGAATGCATTTGGGTATTATGCTCTGAGGCGGCCCAAAGTGGTGTTATGGTCAGTGCCCACTCTAAGCTCATGGGAGTTGTGCTCAGGGTGATAAACAAGAGATACCAGAGACCTAATGATCACGTTGCCAAGGGTGCGTCCGTGGGAAGTGAGAAGGGTCTTACGCATTGAGCGGCCCATGGTGTCAGGACTTACTCTAGGATGGAGGCCCGGGTGGTGACATAGCGCAGCGGGAGTGGTATTTGGTACCCATGAATATAGGAGGGGGCCCATTCCCTATCACATCCTCAACTAGCCTTAGCACCGAAGATGAAGGGAGGGATCACCATTCCCCAGTATGTCCTTGGCTGGCTTTGGCGCCAAGGAAGTGAGGTGGAACAGAGGCACTGACTCCTAGAAGGAAGGATATGGGCTTACACCAAGGTGTCTTCCCTTCCCCGCAGACAAATACCACTCCAATAAATCACCCCCGTGAGGGATGATCCCATCCCCAGGGAGACCAGTGGGTGTGGATAATATCTGAGGTGGGGGACCCTGCGTGTAAGGCATGGGGCCAGGTCACAGTTTAACATCTTGGGTGGAGGACAAGATGCTTGGTAGTTTAACATCCTGCAGCTCGGATGAGGTGGGTTAGCTTCGCACCCCTAGGACTTACATAATTGTTTCCCCTACCTCTTGTGGAAAGGAAGGCATCGGAAAGGCTATATTGAGGGGGTGTCACGGAGCGAACCATCGAGGGGTCCACGTTAGCGTGGCTATGAAAAAAACCAATAGCCGTTAGCGTTTCTATTTGAAGAAGAAAAAGGCAAAGAAACACAATGGGAAGCATTCTCCAAGGGACATTAAAGTTACTTTGTACAAGCCTAGAGGGTCGTACATGAAAACCATTTATGATGCGGATGCCTAGGGTGCACAAGACACCTGCGAATGGCACCCAGAAGAAGGGCATCGGGTGCTCGCCCGAGGGGGCATCCGAGGAACATGGAGGTGAAGGGCCCTGGGGAATTGTGCGCAGCTCTTGGGATTTTCATGAAATAAAGGGGCCCAACATGAAAATCCCCGGGTTTGGCGTGAAATCAGTGTTGTTTGCGTGAAATATGGTGGAGGAAGTATTTCATGCAGTCGGGAGGAATTGTGCGCCAGAGAAAGGATTGTGCGCAAAGGGAGGGGTGCACGCGTAATGGATGGATTGTTCATGGGTTACCCGACTTTCGCGCCCCAGAAGGGATTGCGCGCAAGGGGAAGACCCCGAAGGGTTTGGTGTTTAGTCTAAACCATGGGGATCTCATGCGAAGGTGGTTCCTGGGGTTACGTGGCGTGAAAGAGAACCATAGATGAAAGCCATATCGCGCGCATGCGGAATGCAGATTACATGCACGAGAGGTGGTTCAAATTTGTAAGCCCCGAATAAAAAGGGGGGCCCCTTCTATTTTTAGGAATTTGGTGGAATGACATTCTAGGCTATGTGAAATATTTATGCAATGGAGGTGGTGCCGTGAAAGGCCAACCACGTGGGGCGCGGGCACGAAATTATTTCACGTCGGTGCTGGGACCCTTCGTGAATCCTGGTACCTTCAACGCGGAACAACTTTTTTCACGCGCATCAACCCTTTTTCCGCGCAACACCTCTGGGCCCTCCGAACCGAGCCTCCGGGTCCAAATATGACTTCACTTTTCCATTGCGGAACTTTCTCTGGCACTTAAGCACTTTTCGGCGTCTACAAATACCCCCCTAAGAGTTGCATCGGTGAGGGATCACAACAATCAGATTCCGCGGGAAACTCTAAAATGATGGGCTACGTGGGCCCCATGCGCACAAAATTTTCATGCGGCATGCAAAACTCAGCCACACATGGAAGCTTCTTTTCATGTAGCGCGGAACAAAGGCTTAGCCTATAGAAGTCGCCGCAGGTCCCAGGCTCTATACAACGTTTCTTACGCGACAATCCTTGATCTCTAGTGCGCGAAATTGCTTCTTCTCCTGCACGAAATCTGCCTTGGCCGCACGTAATTCCACTGAGATTTAATGACGTTTCACGCACTAACCCGGGAGTTTTCACGCAATGGCCTAAAAGCCCATGATGGCAGCTGATTTTACGCCCAATCTTCCCAATTTTGTGCCAGCCTTACAGTTTTCATGCAAACTCTTAAAATTCCTGGAAGAAGATGGTTGTAAATCAGGTTGATGAGTGGAAATCTGCCTCTCATAGGGCCGAAATGGCCATGAACCCCTATGTTTATGGTGCAAAGAGGTTTGTCTCCAATAACCACACCCTCTTCAACATGCTAACCCCTACCCAAAAAGAGTCCGCTCTGTCTGACAATCTGCCACTGTGGGACTTCGACATTCTGAAGGATGTCTCTCTACCGGAGTCAACTCTAGCCTCTCAACGGAGTATGATAAACATTTTACCATAGCATACACTAAGGGGATTTTTCGGAAGCGAGTCTGGCAGATCAAGGTCACCAGTGCGGAACCTCAGCTGCGAGAGAGAAGGCAGGGTGCCGCTAGAGGAGGAGGACCAGCAGTGCCTTAAGAAACGGGGCATGCACGAGCCGGGACCTCAGCAGGGGGAGAATCAAATGGCATGGCCGCGCCCTCGTTTTCTGGAGGAGGGTCCCATGGGGCGGCCAAATAAATTCCTAGGAAGCAAATAAAATACCTTCTTCAACCTTTTCAGGATGTCGTCTTCCCTGTGTTGTGGTTCACTTGGATAACCCAATGACAATCAATGAGTACTGAATCCCTCATGCAAAAGATTGTGCGAGAAGGGATCCAGCGGCCAAAATTCAGTCTTTTCTGGGTCGCCAACAATGTGATATTACATCGACGACATGCATACCTGATGGCCATGGACACATATGCACGCCAACGGGGTCAGCGTGCGGATCCACCTCTCTTGGTGAAGGTGCTGCTCGTCCAGGAGCATGATCCGGAATGGATGCTGCCGGGGGAAGATGATAGTGATGAAACAGAGGGTGAAGAAATACGAGAGTGGGCAGAATGAGAGGGGTAAAGAGAAGGAGAATGAGAAGGGCAGCTCTAAGGCAATGGGTCGCATGGGGCGTCCCACCAAGGGAGTCTCCGGGAGAGCGGCGAGATCGTCGGCTCTGATATGGATGTGAACGAACTGCTCGAGGTATTCTTTAACCCTTATTTTCTCTTCTGTTCTTTTTCCTTTTAATTAACTTAATCCACTTTCTCTCTCTTGTTTAGGATCATACCAGTGCTGATCAAGAATCCCTGGCCGAAGGACCGGAGGAAGCATCAATTGGGCAAGGTGGGGCATTAGTGCTTGTTATCGAGCTGACAAGTGCTGAGGGGTCCCCCGCCACGATAGCTCCTGTAGCGGCCAGAGCACTAGAGAATGATGCCTTGGGTTCAAGTAAGATCCTTGCTTCGATACCGGTACTCACTGTAGGAGGACTCAACTGATCTGGGTGCTCCTTGTCTGTACCGTGATCACAGCGTTGGAGGCTCATCGGGCCACTGAGCCCGGACCATCCGTTAGTGC
Organism: Viscum album; assembly: GCA_963277665.1. Taxonomy (NCBI): domain Eukaryota; kingdom Viridiplantae; phylum Streptophyta; class Magnoliopsida; order Santalales; family Viscaceae; genus Viscum; species Viscum album. Next base: position 506,135,047 of record OY728141.1, on the reverse strand, counting down.
GCTGATGGAAAATGTGTGTCCCCATCTAGATCATCACTCCCAAACTGAGTTGGCTCCGGAAATTAGTGACCAGGGAGTAGAGGACATCGGTGGTGCTGTCAACGAGGTAGGGCCGGAAATCGACGCGAGCACTGCCAAAACTAAGGGGAGAGAGGAAGGTAACCCCGATGCTGAGGAGCCTATTCCCATGGAAGGAATCTCTGAGGAGGTCCCTGCTGCTGCCCTGTTGGTTGTCTTCCCTATCTATCGGCCAACTGATCCTGAAGAAATTGATGATTCAGAATTGATAGTGTCCGAGGAGAGTCAGATGATGCGACATAAGGGATGGAAGTGCATCACGTGTTTTCTCAAACATTCCTAGGGGGAATGGCTGAAGTGGATGGGGTCCCTCAACACCCGGTTGTACTTCTTGTGTGATGGAGGGGCGGACACTCAACTTCTTCACCTGATTGTCCTTGACTACATGGCCGGAATGATGCGTGAGAGCAGCCGGCACGCTGACATCATCCGATGCCATGAGGTTTCGGGGAGTACCCAGAAATTTTTGAGGGCGGCGCTCGAGGTAACACACCTTGAGGAACAGGCAAAAGATCAAGAGGTATTCATCGCGAATTGCTTTGATTTCGTGCAGCAGTATAGGGCCTAGCTAGTGGATGCTCAATAACTACTCATAGAAGCGAGTCACGAGATAACCGAGCTTCAAAGTGAATAGGCGTGGCCATGAGCCAGGGTCGGTGAGCTGCGTTCCACAGCCACCGATTAGGAGAGGGTCCTTAGGAGATGGGAGGCAGTCCTGTGGTCCACTAGTGAAAAGGTGCCGGAATTAGAGAGATCTATCCACGAATCCAACACTTAGGTTCCCTATTTTAGCCAAAACCATACACTTGTCTCGCTTTTACTCCTTCTTGCTGTTTTGAACCTTATGTATGGACAAATTTACTTACATTCCCCTTTGCATAAAAAACTTGTACCTTTGGATTAACATGATCAACCATAATCATGAAATTAATAGCAAGCCATCACTAAGCTCATGTGGGTCGTGAGATGAAAAGCAGGCTCATACTATCACTTCATTTGATCATGGGAGCGTTAAACAAGCTTCGAGAATTTGAAATTCGATCCCGGATTTCGGAGGAGAAGATGGAGGCCCATCCAAAGGAGGAGGACTTCAGACCAATTGAGGTATCATCTTCTCAATGTGATCTAGAGCATGAGCGGGGCAATGCCAGGGGCATTGGAACCAATCCGAATATAGGGAGATGAAATAGGTGAATCATGTTACCCAAATTCATGACACTACGAGAGGGGCGTGGAAATAAATGATGATTGTTGAACGTATTCAAAACATTGTGTCCCTATTGCGTTAGCCTGAAATAGGGACAATAAATGAGGGCTGACCACTGACCATGTTTGCAACACCGAGCCTAACTCAAATATCGTTGATCAGTCTTCCAGAGAGTTGGCCCAAAACAGCAGGTGGACCATTGATCGAGCATCCATACTTTTAGGGGGTCCCCTAAAACGTGATCATTCTTCTGGAACGTTGACCTAGGATAGTAGGAAGACCATGGGTCAAGCATCCATACTGTTAGGGGGTCCATCCAAACGTGATCAGTCTTCTGGAACGTTGGCCCATGATAGCAGGCGGACCATGGGTCGAGCATCCTAACTGTTAGGGAGTCCCTTCAAACATTAAAGAGGATGATGATCTGAATAAAGGGGCATGAAAAACATGGAAAGTGAAGTGGTGGTTTGATCAAACTGAATCCAACACTCCAAAGATTACGCCACAGTGGTGGAAGCACATTAGGCAGACACATTAATCTGGTCATGGGTCATCCCTTCCTTCAGACAGGACCTCTCTGGTGAGGGAACAGTTGCTTTCCAATGTCTTTATGGGGCATCCCGAACATATTCGGGGAAAATGATCTGGTTACACAACTCCCCAATACGTCAGGACAAGGGGCCAATAGTGAGGAGGGATGGGGTTGGTAATCCCAGGGGCTGGACCCAAGACAAAATGCTTGGGCATTCCTACGTATCCTATAAGGATGGGAATCAAGTTGCACATTGTTCAAGAAAGGTTCTTATTTTATGGTATTAGAACTCAGACCAAGGATGGGTAAGGAGAGTAGGAGACATATCATAAGGTGGTTAAAAAACACGACTTGAATGAGGTCATAATCCCTACTTAACATGTGTTCATTGGGGATGTGTTCCGTTCGAGGGACTGAACATGAAAGTTAGGCTGGGCCCGTGAGGAAGTGCCTGGGAACTCTTACACATCTCATGAGGATGAGAATCAAGCCATACTTTGTTTTGGAGGGTGGCATGGCATGGTTAGGTACCCGCACAAAGGATGAAAGAGGTGTGCGATTCTAGTCCTTGAACCAAAAGAAGTGGCATTTTATGTATCTTGTTTTTCCTTTCAGGTGAATGGTTTTTCTTTTGTGGAGTGACCGACCTAGGGTATAAATTCCTGGCATCTCCAAAATTATAAATCCATATACAGGCATTGACAAATGGTATTTTAAATGACAGATTCCCAACATGATGACCTATATGATGAGGTTATCACAATGCAGTGTCGTTTTTCATCGTACGGCCGGGATGATATCGTCCCAATTTATCGTCATGTGGTATGACCAAACAACATAGTTTAAAGTCATATGGCATGGACATGGAGGAATTCTCATGAAGCGATAAAGCATACCCAGCATGAATGAGGGTGAGGCCCTCGTCATCACCACACGCGATCCCCAGAGAGGAGCCTCGGGCCAGGAGGCCAGCGAGGGTGATAGGATAAGGGATAGGAGAGACTACCTCCCAGCTGAGCTAGACCTAGAAGCATGATGTTCGGGTGATCCCACGTATCCCATGGGGATGAGGATCGAGTTTCCCATATCACTTAATGAAGTTCCCATCCTATAGTCTTAGTGCTTGGATCGTGGGAGCCTCGAGAGACGTCGTGTGGCAGCTCTTCAACCCTTATGTGCAAAGGTGCACTGAGGGATAGTGCCAAGAAAGTCGAGTTTCCACCTGCACATAATGGGTTGTAACATAATGTGAATCTTTCAACCAACATTAAAGGCTTAAAGGGCTGGCGTGACGACAGAGGACTACTGCTGACCATGTTCGCAACACAGCATCTCATCGTGTTAGCTTGTAATGGGGACAAACAAATGAGCATCGACTGCTGACCATGTTCGCAACAAGAAATTTTTTATCAAATTTCTGTTTGAAACCCTTGGGGGCATTAACCGTAAGGGTATAAGAGACCGTACGCGTGGTATCCAAGACGTTCTTGGGGGTCCCATCTGGTGTGAAAGATAACGGGGGCCCAATTGAAGTGGAACATGAAGCGTGAAAAGTGGAAGGAACTTGTCTAAGTTGAATATGACACTCCAGGTCCTAGACCAAAGTACTCTGAACACATTGGAGTGCCACTAAAATTGGTCTAGGGACTCAATTCAAGGGCGAACAAGAGATGGCGGATTCCCCGGAGAAATGGGGAATGGCTCCAAAAACCTTGTACCACACCTACATATCCCTCTCGTGGAGAGGGACTTTCCATGGGGCCTTGGTGATCGGGAGATCAGGGATATCTTTTAAGGGATGGGGATGGACATGAAATCTATATGTTCAGGTGGACCTACGTATCCCATATGAATGATAATCAAGCCACATGTAGTTCTGGAAAGTGGAACCCAGGGTTAAGATACCCTATCAAAGGTGGGTGTACGACACAACGAACAATCCGAAGTGAATGAGGTCATAATCCCACACCACACTGTACACTCTCGAAGGAACTGGGGCTAGAGTAAAAGTTGGCCAATGGGCCTGAGGTTGGGCTTCGGTCAGGAAGACCTGACTAGCTTGCAGTTTAACGTCATGCATGACGAGTAGGCAGTCTAAGGTCATCTGGGACCATAGGGGCCCGAATGTAGGACCAAACACAGTTTAAGGCCATGCAGGACCACAATCCCATTTATGGACATTGAGGATCATATGCGCTCAGGCAATGTATTGCTTGAGGAAATTGGCATGGTGGGAGTAGTTATACGTTCACCATCCATGGTCACTAAATAGTATGCTCCATTGGGGTAAACCTTATGAAAAAAGAAGGGTCATTCTGATTTGTTCTCCAACTTAGGTGTATTCCTACTGGGGATTATTGGTGCTCTGAGGGCTAATACCATGTAACCTTGTAGGAAATAGCGGAGGTAAACCGTCTTATTGAAAGCTCGATCCATCCTCTTCTGATGCCTCTCTAGGTTGTGCGGGGCACCAATCCTATTCTCATCCAGCGCATCCAATTCTGCTAGATGGATTTCAGCCACTTTATCTGGTGTATGCTAACCATAGACAACTATGCGCAATTAGGGAAACTGAAGCTCTATGGACATGAAGGCCTCATTTCCATACAGTAGGGAATATGGGGTCACCTAGGTGGAATTAAGGGTCATCATCTGATAAGCCTAGAGGGCGTTGGGGAGCTTATCTTGGCCAACTCCTCTTGTTATGACCAACCATTTTTGGCATAATGTTATAGAGGGTTCTATTGAACGCCCCAATCTGGCCATTTGATTGCACGCGATAGTGGGAGTTATGGTTGGAGTTAAAGTTGTACTTGGCGTACAATTTCTTCAGCTCGACTGCCCGGAAGTTGGTGCCGTTATCGGTTAGCATAGCGTGAGGTACCCCAAATCGATGGATGATGTTGGAACTCACGAAGATGGTGATAGAACGGTCCTTGAATTCCTTGAGTGGAATTGCCTCTTCCCACTTGGAAAAAAAATCCGTAGAGGTCAGAATGAGCCGGCATTGGAGAGTCGTTGCCGGTGGGTATGGTCCCACGACGTCTAACCCCAGACTGCAAAGGGCCAAGAGTAATTGGTAGTATGGAGAGGCTATGATGGATGATGCACAAAGTTATCAAGAACATGGCACGCATGGAACCTTTTTGTGAACTCGATGCAGTCATGGATCTTTTAGGGCCTAAAATAACCTAGCCTCCGAATCTGGTGAGATAGTTTCGGCCTGGCCTGGTGGGCACCACAGGAACCGGCATGAACCTCTTTCATGAACTATGGAATCTATACTCCTTGAAGAAAATGGATGAGACCACCATAAAACTCACACTTATAGATGATCTTCTCAAGGTTGGGACCACTCTGAACAGTAAACTGCAGCATACAGTGTCGGATTCTCTTGTGCTCGGTCCGATCTGACGGGAGATTACCGTATGGGAGGTATTCGACCAAGGGTGTCCTACAATAGGAAAATATATTGATCACTGCATCTGGGGAACATGGCGTTCCTGACGTAGAGGCACCGACGGTAAGATGGTTCACCCGCGGGCCGTCATCATCCTCTGGGGGGACGGGAGCAGTGACTCTCCGGTGTGCCACGTGAATGATCAAATCAACCTACTCGGGCTCAGAAAGCAATGCGGCCAGGCTGGCCAAATCATCTGCTTGACCGTTCTATGACCGAGGGACATGAATAACCTCTGGTTGAGAAGTGAACTTGGCCATTAGCCGGAGAGAGTGTTCTATCAAAGGTATGATCTCTGGATTCCTTACAACATAGTCGCCATTGACCAGCTTCATGACCAACTCAGAATCGTTGTTCACATGAAAATGAGGCACATCGATCTCAAGGCCCAACTCGAGACCAGTAATGAGGTCCTGATACTCTGCCTCATTGTTGGTGCCACCGATCTATAACTAGAATGAGTAAGGCATGGCGAATTGCACAAAGGTGATAAAGATGATACCCAGGCCTACTCTATTGAGCCTGGGATCATTTAGCCTTCAACCGTTGGGGCACATGGAGGCACCATCAAAGTGCATTTCCCAACATGGGACAACATGGTCTACTAAGATGATTTCCTCATCATGAAAATCCAAGTCCAGGGTCTGGTTCGCAGAGGTTGGATGGGAAACTAGAATATCTGCCAATGCATTCCCCTTGATATCCTCATAGGGCACGAACCTGATGTCTAACTGCTGGAGAATCACCGCCCACCGCGCTAAATGGCCGGTCAACATTGGGTGATTCAGAATGTACTTTAGAAGGTCTACTTGGGAGACTAACTGTACTTCATGGTGTTGCAGGTAATTCTGCAGTTTCTGCATAGCGGATACAAGCGCAAGGCAGCTTTTCTCGATGATAGAGTATCTGGTTTCCATATCAAGGAGCATGCGGCTGAGGTATTAGAGGATGTTCTCCATCCCCTCATTTTTCTTTTGGGAGAGAAGTGCGCTAAGGGATCGTTCCTGGGTGGTGACATAGGGAATCAGAGGCTTACCAGATATGGGTGGCATCAAGACCGGAGGATGAAGAAAATATTGCTTGATTTCATCAAAGGCGATCTGACTCTCCTCGTCCCACTCATAGGAGGTGCCCTTCTACATGATCCGAGAAAAGGGATTTCACTTTCCAGCCATATTCGCAATGAATCGGCGTATGTAGGCTAAGTGGCTTTGAAGACCTCAAAGCTCTCGAATGTCACTCGGGGGAGGCATCTGGTTGATAGCCTTGATCTTCTATGGGTTGATCTCGATGCATCAGTACCGGAAAACAAAGCCAAGGAACTTCCCGGAAGTGACCCAGAAGACACACATCCATGGGTTCATCTCCAGGTGGCTGGAATGGTGGAAACCGAACACTTTCTCAAGGTCCTTGATATGGTCCTAGAACTGGCGAGATTTGACCTCCAGATCGTTCACATAGCATTCCAACAACATTCCCAATATTTTATTGAATATACGATGAATGTCCAGCGGATAGGTGGCACCCTCATTATTTAGGCCAAAAGTCATAACCTGGTAACAGAAAGTACCTTGGGGTGCCCTTAAAGTGATAGATTCCTCATGCTCGGGCGCCATCCGAATCTGATTATATCAAGAGTAACCATCCATGAAGGAGAGGTCTTGGTACCCTATCACAGAGTTGATCAGCAATTATGTCACTGGAAGGGGGAAATCATCCTTCGGACAGTGACAGTTCAGATCGCGAAGGTCGAGGCAGACTCTAATCTTATCGTTCTTCTTTCTGACTGGCATGATGTTGGCTAACCACTTGCTGTACATGACCTCTTTGAAAAAGTTGGCTCTGATGAGCTTGTCAGAATCGGCCTCAACCATGGCACTATGAGATGGATGCATCTTTCTAGGAGGATGCTTGAACTTGTGATGGTTTTCCGGGAGACCGAGGCAGTGGACGGCTACCTGAGGATCTAGCCCTGGAATCTCATCGTATCTCTAGGAAAATACATCACGATGCCACTTGAGGAATTCCACATACTGATGCTACTCATCTGGGAACATAGTGGTGCAGATCAATGTGGGTCTCGGATCGGCGTCGCTCCTGAGGTTCACATGTACCAGTTCATCGACCGTGGTAGCGACGCCTTCTTTAAAAGAAGGGAGAGAATCCTTTAAATCTTCTTCTACACTTATGTAGGTATTTTATACAGGGGAAACTGCTTATGAGCTATCGATCCCTGATGAGAGGTTGCAACCATCTTTTTCAGCCGCAATCATTGCATCGGGGTACTCTGGCACCACTGATACCATGGCTATGAAGGTTGTTGACCCCATTCCATCTGGTCTTCGGCCCAAGGGTCCACACTTGATAATATCAAATTATTAGTGGCGCATTGGCTGAAGTCAACTTATTCTATCCCGGTGAAACAGACAAGTATGATGTACTTCCATTTCCATGAGCAGGACGTCTCGATACCTGATGGGAGTGGGAGGCTCCGGGATCACTGGATCCTGGTTCGTATAAGAATACGAGGTTATCTTCTGACACAACCTGGATTTGGAAGTATGGTTACCTATTGTCACGGAAATGAAAAAACAATTCCCCAGGTCAGGGGTTATGGCCTCCAATTGATTGATCGGGATGATTTAGGCGTCATTTAGAACTGTCCAAGGGTCGGTAGTAGCGGCAATGGGATCGACATCGCTTGCCTGGGATTGCTTATCCTTTCTCTTGTAAGAATCAGCATCCAAATAGCGGGCTTCACAAGAGGAAAAATAGAGATGCATCAGCTTGGAGTATGCCTACTCTACCATTAAGGGAGTACTTGAGGAATTTGTGATACGATGAGGGGATGGTCGCATGCATGTGAAGCCATGGCCTACCCATCAATGCATTGTACATAGTGTCTGGGGAGACATCCCGGAACTCGGTGCTGGAAATCAGGCCACCGAACTAGGTCTTCAGACGAATCAAGCCAATCGGTTTCTGCTCTATCTTTTCATATACCATGATCCTTAAATCAGAGGGAGTCAAGTCATCTTTGGATAGCCCTAGCTTCCGTAGTGTCCGTTTCGGGATAAGGTAGATCCCAGAGCCGGTGTCAACGAGATATAGATGAGCCTCCACACCATTGAATTGACTGGTGATATACAACGGGTGGATGTGCTCCTGTATGGGAGATCATTCATCCTCTCCCGAGAATTAGATGACGGCCTGAAATTTGGCATTCTCAACTGCTTCATCATGGACGTCTTCTGTAGATACTTCCTCTTTCTCAAACTGGAGTGTGCTTCTTAAATCCCCGGCAAGTGCTTCATGCATATCTGGTGACAGGAGAAGGGCTTCAAGGATGGAGAGCATTACTAAGATCTTGGAGAGATTCTTCAGAACATCATACTTCTGCACCAGGCGTGTAATTCTACTTACAGGAGGTCGCACTCTAATGGGATGAATGGTGGACCCTTCCAGTTTGACCGATGGTTGACTAGTACTAGAAACATTCTGCTGCACATTAGCCGAAGCTCTAAGGGTAGCTACTGGTTGAGGAATGGTTGATTGAGATTGGCCTGTAGCGGGGAGAAACTTGTTGCGATATGGCCGAAGTGACTCTGCCTGATCTAGTAGCACAAATGGTGGTGGAGGCGGACCTGTCGACACCAGAAGAAGAGGCGGGACATTCTGAGATCTGCACTAGGCCTTATGTCTGGTCTCAATAGCGTGCACAACCAGGCTAGAGGTACCAGCTGACATTCCCCAGTGACCCATTTGGTCATGATTCCACCGACATTGATGTCTTCTAGGGACATTGGGGAGATTCGTCTGGTGCTCCCCCTCATCGGGAGTCATATAGAGATTTACCAACTCGATGGTGTTAACCTAAGCGTACCCCTAACATTCACATGAAGAATCATCCACCAATGGGTAGATTTTGGGAGGGATTCCACTCTCAAGGGTTATGAAGTCGCCGAGAATGCGGGATGATGATGGAATTGGTGGGGTGCGTTTCTTCTCATTGCACAACAGATGCTTGCTCTTCTGGGAATATGTCGGTTGAGATGATGATGCAGATGTGGTGGACACAGCTTCTAAAGGCTCCAGCTGATTTAGCCGTGCATGGATAATTCCATGAGCAAGGGCGACTATCCAATGATCCATCTAGTTTTTATACTTCTGGGACATAGGGTCAAGAACCTGCTGCCACTCGCCTCTGTCGTCGCTACTACTATCTGATCCCACTAAGACACCCTCCACTTTTGATGGGGCTGAGCCCAACCTAACTATGTTGTTGTTAATCTAGTCTTAGAGATAGTCTATAAACATGTATCATTGCTTGATGGTCTGTACTAGGATCTGGAGATAGGGGCATTAGTTGGGGTGATCAGTGAGATGTGCCTCTACCAGCTTCCGACACTCAGGCAGTCATATGATTATCCGATCTAAGGTGCTTCAGAAGTAGCCAGGGACATGACCCTCGTATAATTAGTAGGTTTGATTCCTTCTGTCCAAAATGAGGCTCTAACAGCCAAACCATGATGGGGGGCCGATGGAGCCTGCTGAGGGGGCAGAACATGATTATCTCGCCTAGGTTGCGGCGGCACATTACGCGCAGGCGCCTGCCAATTATGGGGTGGGCGCTATAGGGCTGCAAACTATGCTCGTGGTGGGGGGCCTCTGCGAGGCTACAGAGGTAGCTCTACTGGAAGAAATTCTAGCTACCTGGGGGATTATATCTGGGCCATGGTGGTGGGCTCGGATCTGGCAGCACTCATTTCCGGAATTGCAGGGGTAGCAGGCGTGTCTGGATAGCCTGTTGTAGGTCTTCCACGATGCGTTGGGCCTTATTCGAGAAGTCTCGGAACTGTCTGGGATAATAATGAGTGATAAGGGAGGGAACCAGTTCCCTCATGATATTCCCCATGCACATTGTTAGTAATTTCTCTTCTGTTAGTGTCATGTCATGTGATTATGTTATCACCTTCCACCGGGCGATGAAATCCACTACTCGCTCATCGGGCCTTTGTTTTCCCTTGAAGAGGTCGGCTATATTCGTCTTCCGGGTGGTAGAGCTAAACTAGTAAAGGAAGTGCCTGAGAAGGTCCTCCCTGATTCTCACAGAACCAACGGGGAGCTGGCTGTACCAAACGAATGATTGCCCCTCCAGCGTCTGAACAAAGCAACGGAGCTTGGCGGCCTACTACTGCACAGGGGTCCCTAGCATAGGCACACAACTCGAGTTAAAGTGGGTCAGGTGCTACGGCGGGACTCTCGTCCCTCTAATGGGGGAGAAAGTGGGATTTCTGAATCCCAGGGGTGTCAGCTTGTCATCTACCCATGCCAGGTATGGTTTTCCATTAGGTGGGATAGCCACTTTTCACATTTCCAAATCCACGAGGAGGGCGATTAGCGCTGCCATCGGATCGTCTGGACACGTGTCCCGGTCCAGACGAGAATCCTTAACCACGAGTGCATTTCTAGGCTCATCAATGAAATATCCCAGCTCGGCGGCTCACAATGTGGCTGGTGGGGCGGCCCTTGGAGGAATGCAGGTCGGATCCCTTGGGTTTTCGCACCTCCGGGAGGTTTCAACAAGACGTACTGTGCCCTCTTGCCTTAGGCTCAGGCTTCCGCCCTATCAGCGAATACGACAAGTTCAGGGTTTCCTAGGAGAACTCGCTGATGTGTAGTTGATCATGCCCCTGTTGCCCCGACCTCGGATCACCGTAGTCGGGTCACCGCTCTGCAATGCGTTCATCCAGAAGTTCATCGACCTACATCTTCTGCTCAGTAAGCTGCTGGGGTAGTGTGACCTTCTCGTGGTCCTCTTCCATCTTCTGCAATGAGGTCGACGGGTCATAGAGCTTGACAGCTCCAAGGTTCTCTTTTCCCTTGATGGCATTCTGGCTCAGTACCAATGCCTCGGTGGGTGAAGGAAGACCTAGGAGGTTACTCTATTGGAGAGTAATCCTTTCTGATGGGGCTAGTGGAAGCACGTCCATATGGGGGACGCCCCCCATCGAGAAGTCCCAGCTCATTCGACTCTCCTGTCAGATCAGTCATGTTGACCGCCACTATTCCTGGGGGCATGTCCTCGCTCCTGCAAGGTGAGTCAAGCTGCCGGAGAATTGCACTGAAGAGGAGGGCAGTGTACTGCCCCCAGCCACAGACTTGGACGTGGGGGGTAGCCTCCTCAATTACTTTGCAGAGTACTTGGAAACTCTGGATGCATTTCTGTTGGAGGGCCCTGTGGTGGCCATGTGACTCATGGTGCCGGACCGTAGGGAGTGTGGCTAGGTCAACCATGAAATATTGTTCACCGATGTCTTCGAGGTGCTCTTGGCACCCGAGATATGTCACCCACCGGTGGAAATGATAGAGGTGAGTCGCCCAGAGGGTCTGGCGGAAACATTCAGACTCCTCCGGGGTGAACGATTCTGGCGTACCAAAATTCGATCATGCGACCGGCCAAAACTTCTCAGGGAAGTGGCCTGCTGTGAGGATGGTCCAGAAGTTCCACGCCTTAGATCCAGGGTCTGGCCTTTGATTTCTCAACTCATCAACTGAGGGTGGCTGAGGAACTGGTAGCGGCGCTGAGGCTGGCCGCTGGTATAGCAGGCTGGCCGGTGGAGAATACGATGAGTGGGCGGATTGGCTGCCGAATCATGGGTTGTACTCTGAGGATTGTAGCGACCAGGACACCATGTCATGATAGGAAGGACCGGCGGCCAAAGCACCTAACTTATTAGTAGTGTCTTCCGGGGTGGTTTACCCCTGGCTCTTCCATCATTGACTCCCAGAGTAGCTACGACGTAGAGGGTGCTTCGGGAGACGATGGTGGAGACTGTGTGGTCGGCCCCTGGAGACATTCCAGGGTCACGTCCTCCTAGATATAACATCAGAGGGAAACAAGGATCCCGTGGATATCGCATTATGGGAGCACGAGGCTGATGTGCCTCATTCCTGCCCCAGCCCTGGACTCGGAGGTCTGGGGGGAGCGATCCTGTGCTGAATCGTACTCCACGACGGGGTCTGAGAAGCAGGCCAACCAGATTTCTGCCCGACTTTCCCCAGGATTCCTCTTGCGGCAGCGGCGACCTGCTCTCTTGCCCCTGGGTGGTTCTTCAGGGCAGGGATGATTTTCGACATGGGGTCCTCCGACTACAATAGTACTAAGGCAGAGAGGGTTTCCACCCGAGGAAGCTGGGGTGCGAGGAGCACATGGAAAAAATTCAAAAGGGACAAGGGGAGGACCTTCGTGCATAGAGTTGGTGATGCTGGGTTGGATTCCACCTCTCTGATTTCTGGGGTGAGGAGGAACTTCTCCGATTGGCATAGGGACATGGGGATGACATTCATGTTGTCAAGTGACAAGACATGTGATGTCTCCATGCTCACGATTCATGTAAGGGGGAGTGACCTCATACCCAGTGTAGTGAGCGCGGGATAGACCCCCATATGGAGTGTTGCCATCATGGGGGAAACCCTCGTCTGGGATGAAGGTGGAACGGGGCAGACCTCCAAGCTGAGGTCGGAAGTAGGGAGGGCCCACACCTTCTGTATTAGTGGTGCGGAGTGAGCCTCCGCGCTGGGCGGCACTACTACTGATTGGTCCGAGACGGCCATCACCTGTGCCAGTGACCGGGAGAGTCGACCAAACTTGCGCGTGGGGTGGTTGGGGCCATGATCCATGTCTGGCGTTTAGCTTCCCTTGCTCAACGTATGCAGGGATCTGGGGATATGAATCATCGGTGGCTCGGGCCACATTAGTCACTGACAATGATTCACCATAGTGAGCATCTTCTTCTGCTCGTTCCCAACGCAGGCGCTGGGTCAAATGGATTGGAGCCGGTGGAGTAGGCCTGTGGATTACCTGATCTTCGGCTCGGCGAACTAGGCAGCGGTGCTGATGCGACCTGGTGTGGGCCCTCACCCGGATCCCAGGACGCGAGACTCCGATCGGACCGGCCCGAACATGCCCTACTTCGTCGGCGTAGGGGAGGGAGGTGTCAAGGCGCTCTGGGGAAAAGCTACCGAAGTGATTGAACGTTGGGGTGGGGAGCAGAGGCTCCCTGCACGGCCCTCAGGGGCAGCATGGAAGATGAGGAGCGGCTTCCTAGAGGTATAGGATAGCCATATCCATATTGGGGATTACCCCCTCCTCCTCGTACATGCATACAAGGTCATTGATTACCCTTCGCTGGATTATCACTGATGGGGAGAGGAGGTGTGGGCGCCCAGTAGTCTTGGAAGTCGGAGCCATCATGGAAGAGGTTGAACTGCGTGGGGTACCCGCGTTAGTATTTCCCCTGACCCGGTGGATAGGTGAACGAGCTCTAGATGCAGCAACATGGTTCCTAGTGTAGGGATATGAACTCATTAATACTTATAGGAAAAGGAATTGACACCCAGTGCCCCATCGTCATTATTTCTTCTATGGTCAGAAAGAGGGATCCACACTGACAATGTCACAGAATGGAATGCTCAAAATCCTGACTGTCCAATCATTTGTCTAGTTTCACGTCAGGCCTACTTGGTGAGACCTGGTACCAGATGACAAGATTAGATGACATGATTATCCACTGATGTCCCAAACACAACCAGCCTCCATACTGAGGAGAGGAGATTCATGTCGGGTTCACCATTTTCTGTTTCCGACACTTTTTCCGGAGCGCACGCATCAGTCACGCAGTAGACACACTGCTGTTACCCGGAATTCCCGCTTTCCAATGTCGGAAAGCATCTGCTCCTTATTCAGGGAAGTCTTCTTCTTGATCAAAACAAGATTATGGGATATCGGTTCTTCCTTCTGTGGATTCCTCCTCGGAGCTCGTCACCTACTCGGCGTCTCCCTCATAGATTTAAACGGTAGTTCGTGAAGCTCTTCTCGACGCCATATCTTCATGGACACCAGTTAATTACACCACTTCTATCAGGACCTTCCAAGGGGTTTGGTCAAGCCAGCAACCTTTAGTTACGAGAGCAGTCACGTTGGGGCATCACTGGCGTGTCTTGATGTTGGGTATTGGCATGTCTATCTTCTATCTATTATTACAATGCTTCTCGAGGGCATGGAAGCCCGAGGCGTCCAACATCAAACGCGGGGAATTGTATGCCATAGGCATTTATCTAATCTTTTCCTCAACTTTCCATGTTTAACCCAGGGTATGCCTCATGTTTAATGTCTAGAGTAGATGGATCAGACTGATCGGACCACTGATAAGAGTGGATCAGATTGAAGAACCCCCTGGATGAAACACCGATATTGGGGCCCACACACGGGCGGCTTCCTGAATATTGTGAAGGGGAATGAGAAGTGGTATGATCTCACCAGGATGTGGCGCCCTGGGTAAAATTCAATATGGATGATGGATATGGGCTTGAGCCTCGAAGAGACATCCGACATATCACTATGATTGGGAATCAATGTCTGCATAGTTTGATAGATCGATGGGACACCTGAAGTGGCAACCCTTGAGAATGGACGCATGGATAAGACCCAGAAGATGTGGAACCTCCGGGTTAGGGATTGAGCCTCCCAATACGTGTGGGATCGGGGGAAAGGTCAGGATGAATCATGGGTTCCGGGCTTGAACCTCATGGAGGCTTCCTACATATCTCTGTATCATGGAATCAAAGACCATGTAGTTCAGGTGGAATATATAGTTTAACGTCATGTGGTATGGGTATGGGGCTTACACTCTAATTCTTCCATGGTGTTGGTGAACCTATGTGAATGGGGTCAGAATGACCGAGTGGTGGGGCTTGAGCCTTGTGGAAGCTTCCTGCGTACCATGCATTATCACGGATCAAAGTCCCCATAGTTTGGGATGTATTGTAGTTTAATGTCATGAAGGGCGGCGGTATTTGGGGCGTACACACTGATACGACCCGAGGTGGTGGGTTCGGTGAACCGACATGAAGGGACCTAGGGTACAGATGGATTGGGGCTTATGCTCTGAGATGGCCCAACATGGAAATGGGGCTTGGAAAACCATCACAGAGACAGTCGGGGACAATGGTTTCATGGGCATTAACCTTGTGGAGGCTTCCTACGTACCATGACATAGCACGGATCAATGTCCATGTAATTGAGGATGGATGGGGATTATCCTCTGAGATGACCCAAAGTGGTGGGGCTTGAACCTAGTAGAGGCTTGCTACGTACCATGCCATATCATGGATCAAAGTCCCTATAGTTTGGGATGGATGGGGCTTATGCTCTGATACGGCCCAAAGAGGTGGGGATTGAACCTCGTGGAGGCTTACTACGTACCATGCCTTAGAACAGATCAATGTCCCAATAGTTCGGGATGGATGGGGCTTAATCTCTAAGATGAACCATGGTTGGTGGGACTGAACCTTATGGAGGCATCCTAAGTACCATGCCTTAGTACAGATCAAAGTCCCAATAGTTCGAGATGAACAGTTTGATGTCATGCAGAATGAGGTTGCTTGACAGTTTAATGTCCTACAGCTCAAACGAAGGCATTTGGGGCTTATGCACTAAGGCGACCCAAAGTGGTGTCATAGTCGGTTCCCACTCTATGCTCATGGGAGTCGTGCTCAGTGTGAGAAAAAAGATCTATTAGTGACATGACGATTATATCGCGAAGGGTACGTCCATGGGAATCGAGAGGGGGCTTACGCGTTGAGCGGCCCATGGTGACATGGCTT
This sequence comes from Viscum album, assembly GCA_963277665.1. Classification (NCBI taxonomy): domain Eukaryota; kingdom Viridiplantae; phylum Streptophyta; class Magnoliopsida; order Santalales; family Viscaceae; genus Viscum; species Viscum album. The sequence goes on along the minus strand of OY728141.1, from coordinate 506,119,102 downwards.
ACTCTAGGAAGGAGGCCAGGGGGGGTGACAAAACATAATGGGAGAGGGACTTGGAACCCTGGAAGAGAGGAGGGGCCCATTTACCTATCACATCCTCTACTGGACTTAGCACCGAAGAAGAAACGAGGGAGCACATTTCCCAACCACGTCCTTGGCTGGCTTCGGCGCCAAGGAAGTGAGGAGGAACAGAGGTGCTGACTCTTGGAAGGAAGGCTAGGGGCTTACACCAAGGTGGTGCCCTTCCCCGCAGACAAACACCACTCCAATAAAACACCCCCGTGACGGATGATACCATCCCCGTGGAGACGAGTGGGTGTGGAGAATATTTAATGTGGGGGGACCCGGTGTGCAAGGCATGGATCCGGGTCATAGTTTAATGTCACGTGTTGTCGAAGAGATGCTTGGTAGTTTAACACCCTGTAGCTCGGACGCGGTTGGTTAGCTCCGCACCCCTAGGACTTACCTAATCGGTGCCCCTACCCCTTTTGGAAGGGAAGGCATCGGAAAGGTCATACTTAGGGGGTGTTGCGGAGCGAACCATCGAGGGGTCCACGTTAGCGTGGTTATGCCAAGAAGCAATAGCTAATAGCGTTCCTATGCGAAAAAGAAAAATGCAAAGCAACGCAATGGGAAGGATTGTCCAAGGGACTTTGAAGTTACTTCGTACAAGCATAGTGGGTCATAGGGGAAAACCATGTATGATGTGGACGCACAAGGTGCACAAGACACCTATGAATGTCACCCAAAAGAAGGGAATCGGGCGCTCACACGACGTGGCACCCAGGGAGCATGGAGGTGAAGGGCCTCGGGGAATCTCACGTAGCTCTTGGGGTATGTGAGAAATAAAGGGGCTCGATGTGAAAAGCCCCAGGTTTGGCGTGAAATAAATGTTTCATGCGCAAATTAAGAGGTCTGATGTATTGCACACAGTGGAGAGGAATTGCGCACTAGAGAAAGGATTGCGCGCAAAGGAAGGGGAGCACGCACAAAAGATGGATTGTGCGCGACATACCCAGCTTGCGCGCCCCGGAAGAGATTGGGTGCAAGGGGTAGACCCCAGAGGGTTTGGATATTAGTCTAAGCCTTGGGGATCTCGTGCGAAGGTGGATCCCGGGGTGACTTGGCGTGAAAAAGAACAATACCTGAAATCCATATTACATGCATACGAAATGCCGATTACATGGATGAGAGGCGGTTAAAATTTTTCAGCCCCGAATAAGAAGGGGGTCGCCTTTAATTTATAGTCATCTGGTGGTGCAGCATTAAGGGTTGTGTGAAATATTTGCCTGATGGGGGCGGCGGCACGAAAGGCAAACCACGCAGGGTGCCGGCACGAAATTATTTGGCGCCGGTGCCAGGACCCTTCGCGAATCCCGGTACATTCCACGCTAGAAATTTTTTTTCACGCGCTTCACCCTTTTTTCAACGCAACACTTCTAGGCCCTCCAGACCGAGCCTCCGGGTCCAAATATGACTTCACTTTTCTGTTGCGGAACTTTCTCCGGCACTTAATCACTTTTCGGAGTCTACAAATACTTTATCCATAAACCATGAATGTATAAAAATAAAACATCCACAGTCAAACATATCAAAAAACATTCAATACTATATGGATGTTTTGTATCATAGTAAATCAACTTCAAATAAGCTTAAAATCTATCAAAGGATGTGGACATAGATGAAATCAAAACTTTTTGAGAGAAATATATCACTTTTTTAAATCATTTAAAAGTCACATAATTACAAAATAAAACATTTACATTGAAAATATTCTTACAAGCTTATAAGGGAAGCTTCGTCGATTTTATAACGGTGGAAAATAACTACACCCTCCGTATAAGTTTAAAAAGACATCCTTACATTAATTATGTCGAAAAGGCTAAAAATGACCTTGTTTAGAAAACGAAAAAAAGAGTTCATTATAAACATCTAATAAAAAGACAAAAAGGGTATAAATTAATTTAACCCATAGTATATAAAATATTAAGAGTGATTTGAATTACATTTTCATGAAACATGGATGTGGATGATAAAGAGGCCCCAGTAGATAATTATGTATAAACAACCTCGTATAATGAAGAGATTGTGAAATAAACCAGTATATTATACTTTTCCTTGGTCAATGGTAGGTTAACCTCATGTATAATGGTGAAATAATTTTTATTAAATTATAAAAGAATCATATACAATAATATGATATCATATATGATCTTTTAACATTGCTTTGTTAAAAATATCATTGTATTATCGTTGTTTTGATTGTTAACATATTCATATTCTTTTATATTCTTTGTTATGTGAGTCATATTTGTTATGGACGGGATGTATATTATTCATATCTAGAATTGTATCAAGTGTTTAAAAATTATTTTTAATCCTCTATTGAAAATTAGTCTTAAATGGATACGATGGAGAATGAATCTCATCACGTTCATGGAGATGGTAGTCCGTAAGTACGCACGAGTGAAAATATCATTATTTTGTTATTAAAATAATTTAAAATTTGATGACATATCATATATAAAGAATAATTATCATGTTATATTCATTATTTAAATCAATTACACATCATTATTATACCCATACAAATAAATTTTTTTTGAAAAACAATTTTACCAAGATGTGGAGACGGTAAGTCGTACGTACGCACATATGGTGACATATCATTAATATGATGGATTGAATAATGAATTTGGTTGTACCATGTTTATAATAACATTATAGTATATATAAGATACTGGACTTATTATTTTAGAATGGAAACAACAAATAAAAAGGATGTGGAAGAATAAAGGAACTTGAAAGAGGTGGTGAGATATTTACCTCTTCTTCGGGTTCTTCCTTTTGATTTGATCAAAAGGGCACCATAGGATGGCTTTATGACTAAAAGAAGGCCACTAGGATGAGGGGAGGATATTAGAGAGGGTATTTGGGTAGGGGTTGGCCGAAACCGAAAGGATTTGATGTTATGAATTAGAGAGAAGGGGGGTGCACTTTTATAAGAGAGGTGTGGGGAACCCTAGGAAAAACTTAAACTATTATTTTATAATAAATTCATAATCAGTTTATAATGGATAGAAACTAATTTATTTCGATGATAAGTTGGGGAGGGGTCTAAATCCACTCAACCAATAGGTGTTATACAGGTTTGAGTGACTATATTAAACTTATCTTTTAGATTTCACTCTTAGTTAATTTGTTTTACATTTACAATGTCTCTTTGTATTTTTATATTATTTGATTAATAAACATTCTATAACCTATAAATAGAACCCCAAGTGGTTAATTAATGACATAACTATCATCATATAAGTCCTTTGTCTGAACCTTATATTTTTAGAAATATTATATCAATTAATAATATAATATTTTTTTAAAACTTCTTTATGTCAATTTTTACAGCATTTAATAATTGATTTTTGTTAAAGTCATAAAAAATTTATTATATCTAAAAAAATTCATTTAATAATTCCTAACATGTCATATTAAAAAATTAAATTCGTTTATGCCCTCAAAACTTTCAAATTATATTTATTTTATCATTTATAATACCAATTATTTGATTCTATCATTAATAAGGAAAATATTGCATCATCATTGTGTCATAAATAAATTTACTTATTCAATGTCTAAAAATTATAAATAAAATAGAATTATGTATGAAATAATTTTATATTTATAATGAATCTTTATAGTCGAAGAGATAAAATTTATAAACTTATGTGAAAATTGTTTTTACTAAAATATATATGCTTATGTCATTTTTGTATTTGCTTTAACTAAATTAATATAAAGTGTCATAATCACTTACAAGTGGCTCCATCGGTCCCAAAATCGACCCAAAGATATCCATGGTCAAACATGTATAATCAAATATGCTTAGGATAAGTTTTAGGATAATTTAATATTATTATAATCTTATTTTTAACGTTATTTACTGGATTTACCCCTTTAAACATTGTAAATAAAATATTTACCGAAGTATTTATTCAAAATGTATAAAAATAAAAGCTATATATTTACACAATTTAGACCTCCTGATTCCAAATATGGAATCCATTTTTATAAATTAGAAACACAGATGTGGCAGAAATTAATTTAAAATTAATTCCCGCTGTCAAAACAAAATGCGTGTTCTTAATAAATAATAACTTAAAAAAATTGACACTTGCTTATGTCCAATTTAAATGTAAAATTACATCCAATGAGCATCATTGTATTAAATGGTAAAAATATGTTATAACTATACTTTAAAACCACTCAATAGTATAATTTATCTCTATAAATTATTTGGATTAAAAAAGTTATTTTTAATTAAAGTTTAGTATTTTTCACTATTCATCAAAAATTGGAAGTTCTCAAAAAAATACAAAAAATTCACCTTAGTCTAATTTTTTTTATTCCGAATTCAAAAATGAAGATCTATTTTACCAAATTAAAAACATAAAAGTTTCATTTATTAATTAAAAATTAATTCCCGTTGTCAAATCCAAAACACATATTTTTAAGAAAAAATATCAATCAAAAGATTGACACTTGTTTATGTCCAATCTCAAAGCCAAATTACATACAATGACCATAATAGTATTAAATTGTAAAAATATAATCTATTTATACTTCCAGAATATTAAAATGTATAATTTAACACTATAAATTATTTTTGATTAAAAAAGTTGTTTTCAGTTAAAATACAGTATTTTCACTAATCAACCAAATATGAACGTTATGAGAAAAACACCATAAATTTTTTGAAACTAAATTCTTATGTCTAGATTCTAAATAAGAAGATTATTTTGTCAAATAGAATATATAAAAGTATCAAATATTGGATTTAAAAAGGATTCATCATTAAAAGGCAGTAAAAGTGCATTTTTTGAAATAAATACTTATTTTATTTGAAACTATTGAATTTATTCTTAAATTATGACCAAGGAACTCATAATTTGGATTATAAAAATATAAGGAATATTTATAGTTTAATATTCAGTTAATATTATTCATAACCGCTTTTGAACGGCTAGTTTTGTAATCATGTGGTGCGCTTGAGCCCGGTGTTGCGTGTAGTGCAAGTTATTTAATTACTTTAAAAAATAACGTACTATGAAATATTGGGGTATTACATTCTTACCTCCTTCAATAAATTGCATCCTCACAATTTCAAATTTTTCTTCAAAAATAAAAGGTTTAAAATAGAAAATACCATTGTAGGAAAATCCACATCGGAAATTTGGTTAATAAAATTTAGTCTTAATAAGAGGAAAAGGGGAATGAAAAAGTAACCACCAAACTATGATCATGATTAGGAGAACATTGGTGGAAATTAAGGATAAATAATTGGAGGGAAAACATAAATATTAATTGAGAGTGATTGAGGTAATCATTCACAAACAATTCTATAATTGAGGGTCTCAAACCATCAATCTATGATGATTTAAAATATCATTAGTACCACAAAACATAAGGTATTAGGATAACACATTTTTAGTTATAAGATCCCTTACCTAATGTTTATGAATTAATTTCTTCATATAATAGGAGAATAAAAAATATATACATGACAAGTAGAGTTCCATCATTTATGTAATTTCTACCACAAAGTCATCTTTCACTCTAAAAGATTATAGAACTAAAAAAATATTCTATTTATCCTATTCATATAGGGTTCCAAAAGAAATGAATTTATAATTCATCTACCAGAACCTTTAAAAAAACTACATTATTCAATCCAGGATATCACTTGGGTCAGTGGTAGGTGATACACCCTTGTTGCCCTTCGGTTGCGGGTTCAAATATCGCGTCCTTGCCGGACGTGACGGGTTTCTGCCTGACCTCCAGGTTATCCATTTTATGGAAATCCAAAAATTATCTCAATCTATACTTATCCAAAATACTTCTATCCAAACATACAGTTCAAAATTTATAGGGAAGATAAATTCAATGAAAACCCTTTTTGCAACGTAATAACATGTAAACACCTTCATCATGTATTATTTTAAAACACTTCAACATCTTTAATTAACATAAAACCTTATTGATTACATTCACGATCCCTTATTCATTATAGAATAAGGGATATACTCCTTCTATCAAATAATGTTGTAGACTCAAACAATTATGTAATATAAAAATCATTAATTAGTTTCAAGGTAGTCAAGAATATCCAATATAATTTATCCAAATCAAACATGTGTGATTCCTAAATCACTACCTCAGTATAACAACCATACTATGGTTTATCTATCTCTCAACCATATATTTTCCAAAAATTTAACCTGTTATTAAATCACTTTTCTTGGTTCCACACAATCCCAAGTCCTTAATGAAATAGTACTGTAGTAAAATACATATATACTCTATAATTATTATAACTAGTAAATCATTCATACAACACTCAAATGAAATAATTCTTTAATAAAAACATAATAACACTAATCATTCCTCCTAATCTGTGGTAGTATCATAACTTGATTCTTATCCAATAGCATCATTTGGGGTATACTCTGATGATTTGGACATTAGTTCGCGTAGTGTCCCAACTCCGTGCAGACGAAGCATTGTACATTTGAAACATTTTTTCTTACCCTTGTAGTCACGTACATGGTGTCCTTTTTCTCCACAATTATAACAAACTCCATTTCCATTCATGAAAGTTCCAGGGTGTTTCTTCCCACAATTATCACATATGGGAAATTTCTTCTTTTCCCTCTTCTCTTTATCCATATTTTTCTCTTCCATCTTTTTCTTCTCTTGCTTTCTTTCAATGCCATAGGACTCAATGAATTCTTTACTTATCTTATTAACACATGATAATATTTTTTCATATGTTGAGAATACATGAGAGATAATTTCCCTTCTAAATGTTGGCTCAATACCGTGAAATATATGATCCTTCTTACTCTTTGGATCATACGTATTGATGGAGTTCACTTTCCTTCTACTATGCGCCATTTCTATGCAATGGCATACCCTAGGTCAGTTTATGATTTGAAATGAATAATTCCAAACATTTAAAATACCCAATATAGATTGAACAATTTATGGATATAATCCATAACCATAAAAATGTATTATTTGAGAATGTATGTACTCATAAACCCTTAATAATTGTCTGTAAAGAATATTTAAATTATCCTAAGCATATCCCCCGGGAGTGTCGTAACCAAGAGTGCAGGAAGGCCCGTTGTCATGCACCAGTTCTCATTCGAGTCTAGATCAAAGTGTTGTTTTTGGGTTTTACCTCTAGGTAAATCTGTGCCAGAGCCTCCTCTGCATGCTCGTATCCAGACAGGGATGTATTTCATGGAAAACTCACAAAATCTCTACAATACCAAAATTCTAAGAAGTTCTTATATACTAATCCTCAAAGTCTATCTTATGGTTATTTCACTAATTAGAGTTTATATAAATGTAGCTTCCACGGATTGTACTGAACTTTATATGATACCAACTATAACGCCCCGACCCCAGTTACCCAGATTCGGTGCATTATTACATAACATTGTCATGATCATAAAAGGTCAAGTCTCGAAAGACCGATAACTTTAGTAGCCTTAGAAACAATAAATACATTCATAAGTCTTACATTTCATGATAATGTGAAAAAACTACAACAACATGGTCTTTATAGTCCACACTCATAACCCCTCAGACTATCCCTATAGGTCAGTCATAAAATACTTCATCACATACTGGGAAAAATAAAACATAGAAAGGGGTGAACTCAGATGCTTAGTAAGGGTAACAATATAGCAGAAACTTTCATAAATAAGCATAAAAATTTAAGGTAATGTATAACTAAAAAAATCTTTTTAAACTTGAACTTAAGAATAATATGGAAAAAATGAAATGAAATAATTCCATTAACTTATTCTACTAGTCGAATAATTACACGAAATATCAATAACCACTTTTTATAATGAAGGAATGCATAATTCCAGACTCTCATAACCATATTTTCAAGGCCTTATGCCATGAATACAAATAATATTTTGTCAAGGATTTGTGTCAAGACACTAGTTTGTCTAATGAGACCTACATATGCATTGAGGAGCTATAGTGGGATCCACCCATCACATACTATGTCCAATGCATTCCTCGTATGGGCAAGATTAAACACAACATAAACATTCTAATTAAAACTAGCATACAAAATGTCAATACATTATCCATAAACCATTGAATGGTATTAAAATAAAACATCCATATCCAAACATATCAAAAAACCTTCAATACTATATGTAAGTTTTGTATCATAATAAATCAACTTCAAATAAGCTTAAAATCCCTCAAATGATATTGACATATATGAAATCAAAACTATTTGAGAGTAATATCTCTTTTTTTGAAATCATTTAAAAGTCACATTATTATATAATAAAACATTTACTTTTAAAATTTTCTTATAATATTGTAAGGGAAGCTTCGACGATATTATAATGGTGGAAAATAGCCGCACCCGCCGTATAAGTTAAAAAAGACATTCCTTCCTTAATTCTGTCGAAAAGGATAAAAAGGACCTTGTTTGAAAAACGACAGAAAGGTTCCTTTATAAACATCTTATTGAAAGTAAAAAAGTGTATAAATGAATTAAACCCAATGTCTATAAAATAGTATGGATTATTTGTAATACATTTTTATGAAACATGGATGTGGATGATAAAGAGGTCCCAGTAGATTATTACATATAAACAAACTCAGATAATGAAGAGATTGTGAAATAAACCCTTATCATGTACTTTTCCATGGTCGAGGGTCGGATAACCTATTGTATAATGGTGAAATAATTGTTATTAAATTATAATAGAATCATATAAATTAATATGATATCATATATTATCTTTTAACATTTCTTTGTTAATAATATCTTTGTATTATCATTCTTTCAGGTATTAACAGATTCATTTTCCTTTATATTCTTTGTTATGTGAGTCATATTTTTTATGGATGGGATGTATATTATTCATTTACAGAATTTTATCAGGTCTATAAGCATTATTTTTAATCATCTAAAGAATATTAGTCTTAAATGGATACGATGGGTAATGAATCTCATCTCGTTTGTGGAGACGGTAATCTGTACGTACGCACGAGCGACAATATCATTATTTTGTTATTAAAATAATATATAATTTGATGGAATATAATATATATATATATAATAATTATAATGTCATATTTATTATTTACATCAATTACACATCATTATTATATCCATCCTAATAATAATGTATTGAATAACAATTACACCACGACGTGGGGACGGTAAGTCATACGTACGCACGTATGGTGACATGCCATTCAAAGGATGGATAGAATAATGAATTTGGTTTTACCATGTTTATAATAACATCACAGTATATAGAAGATACTATTTTTATTATTTTATAATGGAAACAACAATGAAAAAGGAAGTGGAAGAAGAATAGAACTTGAAAGAGGTGGTGAGATATTTACCTCTTTTTCGTGTTCTTCTTTTTGATTTGATCAGAAGGACTCCATAGGATGGTTGTTTGACTAAAGGAAAGCCTCTAGGATGAAGGGAGGTTATTTGAGAGGGTATTTGGGTAGGTTTTGGCCAATCCAAAAGGCATTGATGGTATGAATTACAGAGAAGGGGGCGTTCCCTTTTATATGAGGGGTGAGGGGCACCCTAGGAAAAACTTCAAATATTATTTTATAATAAATTAATGATCGGTTTCAAATGGTTCCAAAATAATTTTTTTCGAGGATAAGGTGTGAATGATTCGAAATCCACTCAAAAAATAGGTTTTATATAGGTTTGGGTCACTATATTAAACTTATCGTTTAGATTTAACTCTTACTTAATTAGTTTGACATTTACCATGTCTCTTTGTATTTTTATATTATTTGGTTAATAAACATACAATAAACTACCAAGAAAACATAAAGTCTTTAATTAATGACATACCTATCATCATATAATTACTTTGGCTGAGCCATAGATTTTTAGAAATATTATATCAATTAATAATATAATATTTCTTTTAAAAACTCTTTTATGTCAATTTTGACACTATTTAGTAATTGATTTTTGATAAAGTCTTAAAAACATTATTAATTCGACAAAAATTCATTTAATCAATACTAACATGTCATATCAACCAATAAAATTCGTTTATGGAATCAAAACGTTCACATTATTTTTATTTTAACATTTATAATACCAATTATTTGATTCTTTCATTAATAAGGAAAGTACTGCATCATCATTGTGTCATAAATAAATTTAATTATTCAATATCTAAAAATTATAAATAAAATAACCTTATGTAGGAAATATTTTTATCTTTCTAATGAATTTTTATAGTCGAAGAGATAACATATATAACCCTATGTAAAAATTTTGTTTACTAAAAGATATATGTTTATGTCATTTTTGTATTTACTTTAACATAATTAATATAAAATGTCATTATCACTTACAAGTGGCTTCATGGGGTCCTACAATCGACCCAATGGTGCCAATGGTTAAAAATGTATCATCAAATAGGGTTAGGACACATGTTATGGTAATTTAATATTATTATAATACTATTTTTTAACCTTATTTACTGGATTTACCCCTTTTACCATGGAAAATAAAATATTTACCGAAGTAATTATTCAAAATGTATAAAAATAAAAGTTATCTATTTACACAATTTGGACCGCATGATTCCAAATTTGGAATCCATTTTTCTAAATTAGAAACACTGAAGTGGAATAAATTAATATAAAACGAATTCTCGTTGTAAAAAAAGTGTGTTTTTAAGAAATAATATCTTTCAAAAGACTGACACTTGCTTATATACAATTTAAATGTAAAATTACGTCCAATGACGAACATTGGATTAAATTGTAGAAATATATTCTAGCAATACTTTAAAACCACTCAATAGTATAATTTATCAATATAAATTATTTGATTCAAAAAAGGTTTTTTATAATTTAAGAATAGTATTTGTCACTATTTATCAAAAATTGGATGTTCTTGGAAAAATACCAAAAATTCACCCTTGGATAATTTTGATATTAAGAATTCAAAAATTAGCCCTATTTTACCAAATTCAAATCATAAAATTCGAATTTATTAATTTAAAATTAATTCCCATTGTCAAAATCAAAAGTTGTATTTCTAAGAAACAATATCTTTCAAAAGATTGACATTTGTTTATGTCCAATATCAAAGTGAAATTACATAAAATGACCAAAATTGGATTAAATGGTAAAAATATAATCTATTTATACTTCAAAACCATTAAAATATATAATTTAACCCTATAATTTATTTTGATTAAAAAAGTTATTTTCATTTAAAATATAGTATTTTCACTATTCACCCAAATATGAAAGTTATCAGAAAAACACAAATTTTTTTTTAAACTAATTATTATGTCCCTATTCTAAATAAGAAGTTTATTTTGTCAAATATATTATATAAAAGTTTAATCATTGGATTTAAAAAGGGTTCAACATTAAAAGGCGGTAAAAGGGAATTTTTTGAAATAAATAATACTTTTATCTGAAAAAAATGATTTTGTTCTTACATTATGTACATACAACTCATAATATGGATTATAAAATTATAAGGATAATATATAGGTCAATATTCAGTTAATACTATCCATATCCACTTTTGAACAGCTAGTTTGGTAATCTTGTGGTGCGCTCGAACCTGGTGTTGCGTGTATTGCAAGTTATTGAATTACTTTGAAAAATAATGTACCATGAAATCAAGGGGTGTTACATTCTTCCCTCCTTCAACAAATTTCTTCATCGAAATTTTAAATTGTTTTTCGAAAATAAAAGTTTGAAAATAGTAAATTCTTCTGTGGGAAAACCAACATCGGAAATTGGTTTACTATAATTCAGTCTTAATAATTGGAAAAGGGGAAATGAAAAAGTGACCACCAAATTATGATCTTGATTATGAAACAATTGCTGGAAATTACATACACATAATTGGAGGAAAAATGTAAATATTTATAAAGAGTGATTGAGGTCATCAGTCCCAAAAAATTGTAGAATTGAGGGTCTCAAATCCATCAATCTATGATGATTTAAAATATCATTAGTTCCAAAAAACATAAGCTATTAGGATAAAAAAAATTATTTTTAAGATCCCTTAAATAAAGTTTAATAAATAATTTCGTCATATAATAAGAGAAGAAAAAAATGTATACTTGACAAGTATATTTCCATCCTTTAACTAATTTCTACCACATACTCATCTTTCTCTCTAAAAGATAATAGAACTAAAAAAATATTCTATTAATCCTATTCGTATAGGGTTCCAAAAATAATAAATTTATAATTCATCTACCAGACCCTTTAAAAAAATACATTATTCAATCATGGACATCACGTGGGTCAGTGGTAGGCGATACACCCTTGTCGCCCTTTGGTTGTAGGTTCAAGTCTCGCGGCCTTGCTGGACGCGACAGGTTACCGCCCGACCTCCGGGTCGTCCTTTTTATGGAAATCCAAAAAGTATTTCAAACTATTCTTATCCAAAATACTTCTATCCAAACTCACAGTCCAAAACTTATAGGGGATTTAAACTCAATGAAAATACTTTTTGCAATGTAATAACATGTGAACACCTTCATCATTTATTCTTTTAAAACACTACAACAACATGAATTGACATAAAACCTTATTGATTACATTCATGCTTTCATATTCATTATAGAATACTGGATATACTTATTTTATTGAAAAATGTTGTAAACAAAAACAATGATGGAATATACAAATCATTAATCAGTTTCAAAGTAGTCAAGAATATCGAATATAATTTATCCAAATCAAACATGTATTATTCCAAAATCTCTACCTGAGTATCAGAACCATATTATGGTTGATCTTTCCCTCTACCATATATTTTCCAAAAATATAACCTGCTATTCATTCACTTTTCTTGGTTCCACTCAATCTCAAGTTATTAATGAAATAAGACTATAGTAAAATCAATATATACTCCATAATTATTATAATAAATACATAGTTGATACAACACTCAAATTACATAATTATTTAATAACAATAAAAGAACTCTAATCATTCCTCCTCATCTGTGGTAGTATAATAACTTGATTCTTATCCAATAACATCATTTGGAGCATACTCTGATGATTTGGACATTGGTTCGCATAGTGTCCCAACTCCATGCAGATGAAACATTGTACATTTGAAACCTTTTTCTTACCCATGCAGTCATGTACATGGTGTCCTTTTCTCCACACTTATAACATACTCCCATTCCCTTCAAGAAAGTTCCAGGGTGTGTCTTCACACAGTTATCACACATGGGAAAATTCTTCTTTTCCCTATTCCCTTTATCCATCTTTCTCTCTTCCATCATTTTCTTCTCTTTCTTTCCTTCAATGCCATAGGTCTCAGACAAATCTTTACTTATCTTATTAACACATGATATTATTTCTTCATATGTTGAGAGTACATGACAGACAATTTCCCTTCTAAATTTTGGCTTAATACCATGAAAGATATGATCCTTCTTACTCTTTGGATCATACGTATTGTAGGAGTTCACATTCCCTCTAATGGGTTCCCTTTCGATACAGTGACATACGCTAGGTCAGTTTATGAATGGAAATGAATAATTCCAAACATGTAAAATATCTAACGTAGATTGAACAGTTTATGGATATAATCCATAATCATAAAAATGTATTATTTGAGTAATTATATACTCATAAAACATTCATAATGGTTTTTAAAGAAAAAAAGAATTATCCTAAGCATAATCCATGAGAGTGTCGTAACAAAGAGTGCAATAGGGCCCATTGTCGTGCACGAGTTCCCGTTCGAGTCTAGCTAAAAGCGGTGTTTTTGGGTTTTACCGCTAGGTAAATTTGTGCCAGGGCCACCTGTACCTGCTCGTATCCAGATAAGGATTTATTTCTTGGAAAACTCACTAAATTTATACAATACCAAAATTATAATTAGTTCTTCTATACTAATCCTCAAAGTCTATCTTAGGGCTATGTGCCCTAATTAGAGTTTATCTAAATCTAGATTCTATGGTTTGTAAAAAACGTTCTCTGATACCAACTGTAACGCCCCAAAACCAGTTACCTAAAGTCGGTTCATTATTACATAACATTGGAATGATCACAAAAGATCATGTCTCGAATGACCGATTATTTTAGTAGCCTTGGAAACACTAAATACATTCATAAGTCTTACATTACATGATAAAGTGAAAAACTAAAACAACATAGTCTCCATAGTCCACACTCATAACCCCTCATAATATCCCTACAAGTCAGTCATAAAATACTTCTTCACATCATGGAAAAAATAAAACATAGAAAGGGGTGAGCTTAGATGCTCAGAAAGGGCAACAATATAGCGTAAACATTCATCAATAATCATAAACATTTTAGGCAATGTATAACTAAAACAAAAGCCTTTTAAAATTGAACCTCAGCATAATATGGAAAAAATGAAATGAAAATATACCATTTACTTATTAACATGGATATTCTACTAGTCGAATAATAACATGTAATATCAATATCCACTTTCATAATGATGGAATGCATAATGCCAGACTATCATAACCACATAGCCAAGGCCTTGTTCTAATACTACAAATAAGAGTTTATCAAGGCCTTGTGCCAAGACACTAGTTTGTCTCATGAGACCTACCAGTGCATTGAGAAGCCATAGAGGGCTCCACCCTTCACTTACTAAGTCCAATTAATTCCTCATATGAACAAGTTTAAATATAACATAAACATTCGTATTAAAACTAGCATACAAAATGCCAATTATTTATCCATAAACCATGAATGGTATATAAATAACACATCCACAATCAAACATATCACAAAACCTAAAATAATATATGGAATTTTTGTATTATAATAAATCAACTTCAAATAAGCTTAGAATCCATCAAAGGATATTGACATAGATGAAATCAAAACTATTTGAGAGAAATATCTTTTTTTTTTGAAATCTTTTAAACGTAAAATAAATATATAATAAAACATTTACTTTGAAAATATTCTTATAAGCTTGTAAGGGAAGATTTGACGATTTTATAACGGCGGAAAATATCCACACCCGACATATAAGTTAAAAAACCCATTCTTAGCTTAATTCTGTCGAAAAGGTTTAAAAAGACCTTGTTTGGAAAATGACAAAAAGATTCTTTTATAAAAATCTTATAAAAAGTCAAAAAGGGTATAAATTACATTAACCCATAGTCTATAAAATTGTAATAATGGTTTGAAATACATTTTTAAGAAACATGGATGTGGATGATAAAGAGGTCCCAGTAGATAATTATGTATAAACAACCTCGGATAATGAAGAGATTGTGAAATAAACCATTACCTTGTACATTTCCAGTTGTGGGTAAGTTAACCTCCTGTATAATGGGGAAATAATTTTTTTTAGACTATATAAGAATTATATACATTAATATGATATCATATATGATCTTTTGACACTTCTTTATTAATAATATCTTTGTATTATCATTCTTTTGGGTGTTAATGGATTCATTTTCCTTTATATTCGTTGTTATGTGAGTTTTATTTTTTATGGATGGTATGTATCATATTAATATACAGAATGATATCAGGTCTATAAACATTATTTTTAATTCTCTAATGAAAATTAGTCATAAATGGATACGATGGGGAATGAATCTCATCGCGTTCGTGGAGATGGTAATCCGTACGTATGCATGAGCGACAATACCATTATTTTGTTATTAAAATAATATATAATTGGATGTAATATCATATATAGAGAATCATTATCATGTTATATTTATTATTTACATCAATTAAACATCATTATTATACCCATACAAATAATAGTGTATTGAATAACAATTACACCACGATGTAGAGACGGTAAGCCGTACGTACACACGTATGGTGACATGTCATTCTAAGGAAGGATTGAATAAGGAATTTTGTTGTAAAATTTTTATAATAACCTCACCGTATATATAATATTCCATAGTTAATATTTTAGAATGGAGACAACAAAGAAAAAGTAAATGGAAGAAGAAAGGAACTTGAAAGAGGTGGTGAGATATTTACCTCTTCTTCGTGTTGTTCCTTTTGATTTGATGAAAAGGACTCCTTAGGTTGGATTTCTGATTAATTCAAGACCTCATGGATGAATGGAGGATATTTGAGAGGGTATTTGGGCAGGGGTTTACCGAACTAAATGTATTTGATGGTATTAATTAGAGAGAAGGGGGAGTTCCATTTTATAATAGAGGTGAGGGTCACACTAGAAAAAACATAAAATATTATTTTATAATAAATTCATATTCACCTTCTAATGGCTCCAAACTAATTTATTTCGAGTCTAAGGTGTGGATGGGTCAAAATCCAATCAACCAATATGTTTTAGATAGGTTAGGGTCACTATATCAAACTTATCTGTTAGATTTAACTGTTAGTTAATTAGTTTGACATTTACCATGTCTCTTTGTATTTTTATATTATTTGGTCAATACACTTACTATAAACTGACAAGAAAAACCCAAGTGGTTCATTAATGACATAAATATAATCATATAAGTTATTTGGTCAAACCATAGATCTTTTAGAACATTATATCAATTAATAATATAATATTTATTTTAAAAACTCCTTTATGCCAATTTGGACACTATTTAATATTTGATTTTTGTTAAAGTCATAAAAAATTTATTATTTCGAAAAAAATTCATTTAATCAATCCTAAAATGTAATATTATACAATAAAATTCGTGTATGGTATCATAAATTTCAAAGTATATTTTTTTAACATTTATAATACCAATTATTTGATTCTTTCATTAATAACGAAAATACGACAACGTCATTGTGTCATAAATAAATTTAATTATTCAACATCTAAATTTTTTAAATAAAATACCATTATGTAGGAAATATTTTTAGAATTCTAATTAATATTCATTGTATAAGATATAAAATGTATAAACTTATGTAAAATATTTTTTCCTAAAAGATATATGCTTATGTCATTTTAGTATTTACTTTAACTTAATTAATATAAAGTGTCATTATCATTTAAAAATGTCTCCATGGGGTCCCTATATCAACCCAAAGATGCCCATGGTCGAACATGTATCATCCAATAGGGTTAGGAAACATGTTAAAATAATTTAATATTATTATAATATTATTTTTTTAACCTTATTTACTCGATTTTCCCTTTTAACCATGGAAAATAAAATATTTACCAAAGTAATTATTCAAAATGAATAAAAATAAAAGTTATCTATTTAAAAACTTTAGACCACCTGATTCGAAATAGGGAATTCTTTTTTCCAAATTCGAAACACAGAAGTGGCAAAAATTAATTTAAAATTAATTCCCGTTTTCAAAACAAAAAGTGTGTTTTTAAGAAATAATAACTTTTAAAAGATTTGAACTTGCTTATGTCCAGTGTAAATGTGAAATTATGTATAATGACCAAAATTTGATTAAATAGTAAAAATATATTCTAACTATACTTTAAAACCACTCAATAGTATATTTTATCACTATAAATTATTTGGATAAAACATGTTGTTTTTAATTAAATTTTAGTATTTTTCACTATTCATCAAAAATTGAAAGTTCTCAGAAAAATAACAAAAATTTACCCTAGGATAATTTTAATATTCCAAATTCAAAAATGAACTCTATTTTACTAAATTCAAAATATAAAAGTTTCATTTATTTATTTAAAATTAATTTCCATTTTCAATACCATAAGGCGTATTTTTAAGAAACAATATCTATCAAAAGATTGACACTTGTTTATGTCCAATGTCAATGTGAAATTACGTACAATGACCAGCATTGGATTAAATGGTAAAAATATAATCTATTTATACTTCCAAACCAATAAAATTTATAATTTAAAACTATAAATTATTTTGATTAATAAAGTTTTTTTTAGTTAAAATATAGTATTTTCACTATTCACCCAAATATGAAAGTTATCAGAAAAAGGCCAATTTTTTTTGAAACTATATTCTTATGTCCCAATTATATATAAAGAAGTTTTTTTTGTCAAATATAATATATAAATGTTTAAAATATTGGATTTAAAAAGGGTTCATCATTAAAAGGCGGTAAAAGTGCACTTTTTGAAATAAATATTTCTTTTATCTGAAAAAATTGAATTTGTTCTTACATTATGTCCAAGAAACACATAATATGGATTCTAAAATTATAAGGATTATATATATTTCAATATACAATTAAAAATATTCATAACCATTTTTGAAAGGTTAGTTTCGTAATCTTGGGGTGTGCTCGAACCCGGTGTTGCGTGTAGTTCAAGTTATTGAATTACATTAAAAAATAACGTACTATGAAATCATGGGGTGTTACATTCTTAAATACTTCAATAAATTGAATCCTCAAAATTTGATTTTTTTTCTAAAATAAAAGGATGAAAATAAGTAATACCTTCTTGGGAAAACCCACATCGGAAATTGGGTTAATAAAATTTAGTCTTAATAAGAGGAAAAGGGTAATGAAAAAGTAACCACCGAATTATGATCTTGATTAGGAGAACATTGGTGGCAATTAGAGACACATAATTGGAGGAAAAACATAAATATTTATAGGGAGTGATTGACGTCATCAGTCACAAACAATTGTATAATTGAGGGCCTCAAAGCCATCAATCTATATTGATTTAAAATATCATTAGTTCAACAAAACAAAAGGTATTAGGATAACAAATTTTAAGTTTTAAGATCCCTTACCTAATGTTTAAGAATTAATTTATTCATAGAATAAGAGAAGAAAAAGATATATACTTGACAAGTATAATTCTATCTATTAACTAATTTCTACCACAAAATCATCTTTCACTCTAAAAGATAATAGAACTAAAAAAATATTCTATTTATCCTATTTGTATCGGGTTCAAAAAAAATGAATTTATAATTAATCTACCAAACCCTATAAAAACTACATTATTCAATCTAGGACATCGTGTGGGTCAGTGGTAGTTGATACAACCTTTTCGCCCTTCAGTTGCGGGTTCAAGTCTCGCAGCCTTGCCGGACGCGACGGGTTACTGCCCGACCTCCGGGTTTCCCTTTTAGGGAAATCCAAAAATTATCTCAAACTATACTTATCCAAAATACTTCTATCCATACTCACAGTCCAAAATTTACAGGGAAGTAAAACACAATGAAAATCCTTTTTTCCACGTAATAACATGTGAACACCTTCATCATGTATTCTTTTAAAACACTGAGAAATCATGAATTAACATAAAACCTTATTTATTACATTCATTCTCCCTTATTCATTATAGAATACTAGATATAATCCTTCTATCCAAAAATGTTTTAAACTCAAAAAATGATTGAATATACAAATCATTAATCAGTTTCAAGGTAGTCAAGAATATCCAATATAATTTATTCAAATCAAACATGTATTATTCCAAAATCACTACCTCAGTATCAGAACCATATTATGGTTCATCTTTCTCTCAACCATATATTTTCCAAAAATTTAACCTGCTATTCAGTCACTTTTCTTGGTTCCAAACAATCACAAGTCCTTAATGAAATAGTACTGTAGTATAATCCTTATATAATGCATAATTGTTATAACCAGTACATCGTTCATACAACACTCAAATGACATAATTCTTTAATAACAACATAAGAACTCTAATCATTACTCCTCATATGTGGCAGTATCATAACTTGATTCTTATCCAATAGCATCATTTGGGGCATACTCTAATGATTTGGACATGGGTTCATGTAGTGTCCCAACACCTTGCAGAGGAAGCACTGTACATTTGGAAACTTTTTATTAACCTTGCTATCACGTACATGGTGTCCTTTTTCTCCACATTCATAACAAACTCCCATTACCTTTAGGCAAGTTATAGGGTGTTTCCTCCCACTGTTATCACATATGTGAATATTCTTCTATTCCCACTTCCCTTTATCCATCTTTCTCTCTTTTATCCTTTTCTTCTCTTGCTTCCCTTAAAAGCCACAAGACTCAGATAATACATTACTTATCTTATTAACACATGATTCTATTTCTTCATATGTTGAAAATATATGGGAGACAATTTCCCTTCTAAATGTGGGCTTAATACCATGAACTATATGGTCATTCTTACACTTTGGATCATACGTATTGCTGGAGTTCACATTCCTTATACTGAGTACCATTTCTATAAAATGGAATATGCTAGGTCAGTTTATGAATTGCAATGAATAATTCTAAACTTGTAAAATACCTAATATAGATTGAACAATTTATGGATATAACCCTTAATCATAAAAATGTTTTATTTGAGGAAGTATATTCTCATAAACCCTTCATAATGGTTTGTAATGAAAATGACAATTATCCTAAGCATATACCCCGGGACTGTCCTAACCAAGAGTGCAGCAAGGCCCGTTGTCGTGCACCAGTTCCTATTTGAGTCTATCTCAAAGAGGTGTTTTCAGATTTTTCACCTAGGTATATCTGTGCCAGAGCAACCTCTACCTGCTTGTATCCAGGTAGAGATGTATTGCATGGAAAACTCACAAAATCTCTACAATGCCAAATTTCAAAGAATTTCTTCTATAATAATCCTCAAATTCTATCTTAGGGCTGTGTTCTCTAATCAATGTTTATCTAAATATAGCTTCCATGGTTTGAACTAAACTTTCTCTGATACCAACTGTAACGCCCTGACCCCAGTTACCCAGAGTCGGTGCATTATTACATAACATTGGCAGGATCACAAAAGTTCAAGTCTCGAAAGGCCGATTAGTTTAGTAGCCTTGGAAACACTAGATACATTCATAAGTCTTACACTACATGATAAAGTGAAAAGCTACAACAACATTGTCTCCATAGTCCACACTCATTACCCCTCAGACTGTCCCTGCAGGTCAGTCATTAAATACTTCTTCACATTCTGGGAAAAATAAATCATAGGAAGGGGTGAGATCAGATGCTCAGAAAGGGTAACAATATAGCAGAAACTTTAATTAATAAGAATAAACATTTAAGGCAATGTATAACTAATACAAAAGCCTTTTAAACATGAACTTCAACATAGTATTGAAAAAATTAAATGAAATAATGTCATTCACTTATTCACATGAATATTATACTAGTTGAATAATCACATGCAATATCAATAACCACTTTCATGATGAATGAATGCATAATGCCAGACTCTCATAACGGCTTAGTCAAGGCCTTGTGCCAAGACTAAAAATGATATTTCATCAAGACCTTGTTCCAAGAAACTAATTTGACTCATGAGACC
The DNA here is from genome assembly GCA_963277665.1 of Viscum album. Classification (NCBI taxonomy): domain Eukaryota; kingdom Viridiplantae; phylum Streptophyta; class Magnoliopsida; order Santalales; family Viscaceae; genus Viscum; species Viscum album. The sequence goes on along the minus strand of OY728141.1, from coordinate 506,097,799 downwards.
TACTAATGCATCAAGGATCTATAGAGGGCTCCACCAGTCACTTACTAAGTTCAATGTGTTCCTCATATGAACAGGTTTAATCATAACATAAACATTCGCATTGAAACTAGCATACAAAATGTCAATACTTTATCCACAGACCATGAATGGTATAAAAATATAAAATCCATAGTCAAACATATCACAAAACCTTCAATACTATATTGAAGTTTTGTATCATGATAAATCAACTTCAAATAATCTTAAAATCAATCAAAGGATGTTGACATGGATGAAATCAAAACTATCAAGGAGAAATATCTCTTTCTTTTAAATCATTTAAATGTCACATAATTATAAAATAAAACATTTAAATTGAATATATTCTTATAATCTTGTACGGGAAGCTTCGATGATTTTATAATGGCGAAAAATAGCCACACCTACCGTATAAGTTAAAAAATACATTCTTACCTTTATTCTGTCGAAAAGATAAAAAGGACCCTGTTTGGAAAACAACAGAAAGATTAATTTATATAAATCTTATAAAAAGTCAAAAATGGTATAAATGAATTTAAGCCATAGTCAATAAAATATTAATAATGATTTGAAATAAATTTTTAAGAATCATGGATGTGGATGATAAAGAGATCCCAATAGATAATTATGTATAAACAACCTCAGATAATGAAGAGATTGTGAAATAACGCCTTACCTCATACTTTTCCTAGGTCGATGGTAGGTTAACATCTTGTATAATGGTGAAATAATTGTTATTAAATTATACAAGAATAATATACATTCATATGATATCATATATGATCTTTTAACTTTGCTTTTCTAATAATATCTTTGTATTATCGTTGTTTCGGGTGTCAATAGATTCATTATCCTTTATATTCCTTGTTATGTGAGTCATATTTGTTATGGATGGGATGTATCTTATTCATATCCAGAATGATATCAACTCATTAAACATTATATTTAATCATCTAATTAATAATTGACTTAAATGGATACGATGTGGAATGAATCTCATCCCGTTTGTGGAGACGGTAATCTGTACGTACGCCCGAGTGACAATATCATTTTTTGTTATTAAAATAATATATATTTGGATGGTATATAATATATTCAGAATCATTATCATGTTATATTTATTATTTACATAAATTACATATCATTATTATACTCATCCAAATAATAATGTTTTGAATAACAATTACACCACGACGTGGAGACGGTAAGTCGTACGTACGCACGTATGCTGATATATTATTCAATGGATGGATAGAATAATGAATTTGGTTGTAACATGTTTATAATAACATCACAGTATATATAAGATACTGGATTTATATTTTTAGAATGGAAACAACAATGAAAAATGAAGTGGAAGAAGAAAAGAACTTGAAAGAGGTGGTGAGATATTTACCTCTTCTTCGGGTTATTTCTTTTGATTTGTTCAAAAGGACTCCTTAAGTTGGATTTATGACTAATGAAAGGCCTCTATGATGAATGGAGGTTATTTGATACGGTATTTGGGTAGTGGTTGGGTGAACAAAAAGGCCTTGATGGTATGAATTAGAGAGAAGGGGTAGTGTCCTTTTATAAGAGGGGTGAGGGGCACCTTAGAAAAAACATAAAATATTATTTTATAATAAATTCATATTCAGTTTCTAATTTCTAAAAACTGATTTATTTAATGTATTAGTTGGGTATGGGTCTAAATCCAATCAACCAATAGGTTTTAGACTGGTTTGGGTCACTATATTATACATATCTTTTTTATTTAACTCATAATTAATTAGTTTGACATTTACCATGTCTCTTTGTATTTTTATATTATTTGGTTAATAAACATACTATAAACTGAAAAAATAACCCCAAGTGGTTCATTAATGTCATACCTATCATCATATAAGTACTTTGGCCGAAACTGATATTTTTAGAAATATTATATCAATTAATAATATAATACTTTTTTAAAAACTCTTTTATGTCAATTTTGACACTATTTAATAATTTATTTTTTTTAAAGTCTTAAAAACGTTATTAATTGGGTCCAAATTCATTTAATAAATAATTAAATGCCATATTAACCAATAAAATTCGTGTATGTCATTAAAACATTCAAATTATTTTTATTTTATCATTTATAATACCAATTATTTGATTCCTTCATTAATAAGGAAAATAATCCATCATCATTGTGTCATAAATAATATTAATTATTCAATGTCTAAAAATTATAAATAAAACACCATAATGTAGAAAATATTTTTATATTTCTAATGAATATTTATAGTATAAGATATAACATGTATAACCCTATTTAAAAATTGGTTTACTAAAAGATATATGCTTTTGTCTTTTTTTTATTTACTTTAACATAAATAATATAAAGTGTTATTATCACTTACACGTGGCTCCATGGGGTCCCAAAATCTTCCCAAAAATTCCCATGGTCGGAAATTTATCATCCAATATGGTTAAGACATGTGTTAGGGCAATTTAATATTATTATAATATTAATTTTTTAACCTTATTAACTGGATTTACCCCTTTAACCATGGTAAATAAAATCTTTACCGAAGTAATTGTTCAAAATGTATAAAAATTAAAGTTATCTATTTACAAAATTTGGACATCCTGATTCCAAATATGGAATAAATTTCTCTAAATTCAAAACATAGAAGTGGATGAAATTAATTTAAAATTAATTCCCGTTGTCAAAACAAAAAGCATGTTTTTAAGAAATGTTAACTTTCAAAAGATTGACACTTTCATATTTCCAGTTTAAAAGTGAAATTACATCCAATGGCCAAAATTGGATTAAATGGTAAAAATATATTATAAATATACATTAAACCACTCATTATTATAATTTATCACTATAAATTATTTGGAATAAAAAAGTTTTTTTTTAATTAATGTTTAGTGTTTTTCACTATTCATCAAAAATTGGAAATTCTCAGAAAAATACTAAAAATTCACCCTAGGATAATTTTGATATTTCAAATTCAAAAATTAAGTCTATTTTAACAATTTCAAAACAATAAATTTGAATTTATTAATTTAAAATTAATTCACGTTGTCGAAACCAAAAGGTGTATTTTTAAGAAATAGTATCTATCAAAAGATTGACACTTGTTTATGTCCAATCTCAAAATGAAATTACATACAATGACCATCATTGGATTAAATTGTAAAAATATAATTTATTTAAACTTCCAACCCATTAAAATTTATAATTTAACACTATAAATTATGTTGATTTTAAAAGTTGTATTCAGTAAATATATTGTATTTTCACTATTCACCCAAATATGAAAGTTATTAGAGAAACACCAAAAAAAAATTTAAACTAATTTTTTTCCCATTTCTAAATAAGAGGTTTATTTTTTAAAATAGATTATATAAAAGTTTCAAATACTGGATTTAATAAGGGTTCATCCTTAAAAGGCGGTAAAAGTGCATTTTTGGAAATAAATACTTCTTTTATATGAAAAAAATGAATTTGTTCTTAAATTATTTCTATGAAACTCATAATATAGATTCTAAAATTATAAGGATTATATATAGTTTAATATTCAATTATTACTATTCATAACCACTTTTGAATAGCTAGTTTTGTAATCTTGTGGTGCGCTCGAACCTGTTGTTGTGTGAATTGAAAGTGGTTGAATTAATTTGAAAAATAACATACTATAAAATCTGGGGGTGTTACATCTGGGTTGGGGTGCGTTCTCATGCAAGGGAATCATGTGGATGTGTATGGATCTTGGTAGTTGAGGGTGCATGGGAAGAACTACCCAAATCATGATTGGGAATTTGCAGGAGTGGTCCATGCATTGAAAGTGTGGAATCATTATCTCTTCGGTGATAAATTCACAGTATACACACATCATAAGGGCATGAAGAACATTTTCTCACAAAGGGATTTGAACATGAGGCGAGGGAGATAGATGAAATATCTCCAGATGATTGATTTTGACTTGATGTACAGACCAGGTAAGGTAAATTTAGTGGAAAATCCATTAAGTAGAAAAAACATATTCTTAGGTGGTCAAACAAGCATCCGACTAGTTGCAGTTGATGTCGGTTGTTACTAACATGCGGTTGGAATGTGAGGACTTGGGCGATAGAACAGTCTTCTTCCCGGTTTTGTTGATTCTTGACTTGGTTGTCCTAGTTAAATAGGCACAAATATATGATTCTGAGTGTGTGACCATGAGGTCAAGACTCAATGGTGGGGAGACCATTGAGGGTTGACAATTGAATGGAGATTCAATTTTTTCTTTTGGGAATCAGATGGTTGTACGAGTTTCTTGTCAGGAGTATATTCTAAGGGTGTATCATCATTCCTGTAGGTCTGTTCATCTTGGATTTCAAAAAATGTATAAACCATTGAAAGTGCAGTTATGTTGGGCTGGTATGAAAAGAAGTGTGGATGAGTTTGTTTCGAGATGCTTGACTTGCCAGTAAGTAAAGGAATATCATCAAAGGCTAGTAGGAATGTTGTAGTCTTTACCAATCCCCATTGGTAAGCGGGAGAAAATAACGATGGATTTTGTCACAGGTCTCCGAAGAATGGTCAGAAAGCATGATGCCTTTTGGGTGATGGTGGATCGGGTAACGAAGTCAGCCCATTTCATTTCAATTCTTGAATCTAATACGGTGGAGGATGTGTCCAAAATCTATATCCGAGAGGTGGTAAAGAGCCATGGTGTTCCAGATTCTATTTTATCTGATAGAAATATGAGTTTTACATCTCGTTTCTGGAAATCCGTATAGCAAACCCTTGGAACTATGTAGACCATGAGTACGGTGTATCACCCTCAGACGGATGGTCAATCCGAGAGGACGATACCAACTATGGAAGTTATTTTGCGGGCTTGTGATTAGTCACTGAAAGTGGATAATATTAATTGTTAATATCTTTATATTCATTGTTCCAAAGTCTATATACATTGTTTTTAGTGCATTACATAAATAGAACTTCATTTCTCATCAAAAATGCAATTCATGTTTAAAATGCAAATTTGGGCCCAATCATTGATTTGTTTGTTGACAATATAATATTCATTTTGTGAATTTGAAATTTTGGAATATGATTGATCACTTTGTTTGGAACATTTTATCTTTTAGGTCCGATGGATGAATCCCAAAGGAAGATGGATAATTTTGCGCCTGAAGCCAGAAACTTGCTGGAAAAAGCATAATGGGCCTAAGGCCCATCAAACAAATGTGGGGCCCAAAACCAAGCCCAATGGAGCTCTAATTTATACAGTAGAAATATAAAAATATGAGGATAATTTTATTGAACTGTGGCCAGAGCAAATTCTTATGTTTTTATGATGATAAAGAGATCTGAAGTTGAGCTTTAAATGGAGGACTCGTCATTAATGCACAGTAATCTGTCCCACCATTTCGACCATAACATTCAAACGGCTGAGACAAATGTCCTGAAATTTTGAGAGCTTCTCTAAGACACGTGGAAGAAGATATGTCATTTTTATGACACCTTAGGATTCGGCCATATGAAGTGTCAAACACACACGTCAAAATGGAGAACGAATCTGGACAGTTTTCCAGGTCAACTTCGAAACGTAAATTTCCTTTTGATTATTCACCCTCATTTTGACTCTATTAATTGTTGGGGGGTGAATTAATTATTGGGGGATGGACATAAGCCTCATAATAGGCCTATATAAGGAGATGGTGGTGAAAGGAATTGTAATCTAACATTTTCCTTTGAATCCAAGTTTTTCTTTCAATTGTAATTTCCCGCTTTCGTTTTGTAATGGCATCGTCAATTTCTCTAGTGTAAGTTTTTCATTCACGTTTAGTATTTTAATAAAATTTCTTCTTCTTCACTTTTATTTTTTATTTTTTTACACGTTGATACCGTTGAATCATAGTGTGAATTTATTCACACCCGCACTTGTGAATTCATCACACAACGGTGGAGTGTTCATTTTGATTAATGTTTTTGTTTCTTTCTTCTTCAATCCCGCTTCTTTAAGTCAATTACCCACTTCCATTGATAGAATAACATCAATGGAGGGCTAACCTATTATGGGTTGATACTAGGGAGTTGCATGAGTTGGATTTAATGTTATTTTATGTTCTTAAACTCTTAAATTTGTTCTTTATTTTAAGAGTTCCTTTCTTTGATTTATCTTCATCTCTGTCTTCACCAAATTTAACGACGACACATTTTGAGTGCTAGTACAATCCAATTCCTTAGAGTGCTCATTAAATTTATCCTCTATGTGAATTGGTGATTAGCCTTGAAATTGTGTATGGATTAAATCAGAGAATGATATTGAGGAATTATTTTATTTAATGGATACCTCTTGAACCGATGAACAGAAAATCAAATGAAAAACAAATACATCCAATCGAACCCAAGAGACAACCTAGGATCGACTCACCTTAATTAGTTGTTTTAATTCAAGTAATTTTATTTGTTTTTTTTTCTTTAAATTAAATCAATTTTTCTTCAAATCAATTCAATACAAAGTTGGCCACTGCATAGCCAATCCCGTATCCAATCTTAGTGTCTTAAGGTTTCTTCTTCAGTCCCTGTGGATTCGATCCCTACTTGTACTTCAATGACCGCTTTTACCGGTAGGGTAAATTTGGGCGCAACCAAATTTTGGGGCCGTTGCCGGGGACCCAAGTAAGTTTTCTTAGACACCCACCTTCTATTCTCACCTAACTTCCCTTTTCTCACCTATATTTCTATTCTCTTTTCCCCTTTCTATTCCTGTGTGTTCAAAAAAAACCCCAAAGCCAATTTTCAATCAATTCCAATGGATTATCCTCCAAAATACCCCATCATAAATCAATGTTGTAATCAATTCAGAAATCAATATTGGGAAACACCTCACATAGGGAATTTCATTGACCAATCCTTAATTGAATACACCACACCAGATGAGATGTACAATCAATGGGATGCTGAATGTTTACAAGATCAATTTACATACCTATCAAAAATGATTGAAAAGATAAATAATGAGGAAGTCCATGATGTAAAAACATATATCAACCCTAATCCTGAAACAATTCTTGAAAAATTGTGTGAACAAATGGATAAAATGAATTCAAAAGTGTCATCTTTCAGATTAGAACTACAAAGCATTGAAATGGTTGTGGAACCCATTCCCACTCAGGTTGTTTCTTCCTCATCACTAATACAAGAATCTTGTCTCCCAAAAACCACACATGAATTTATTGAAAATCCAACCATTGAATTTGGGATAGTTGAAGATAATCAAGTAATTGTTGATGGGTGGTTGAATCAGGAGAAAATTAATTTTTTGGATTCACAAGGGGAAAATTTGTCTTCATGGATTGGGTGTTCGGAATATTGCTCCAATAACAATTTTTTAGAATCACCGATCATTGAACCATTGGGAGATATAACGAATTTTTTGTCTATACCCAATCATGAAATTCAAATGGAAAATTTTGGGGATGAATCATCTTTTCAAAAGTAACCAATTAATTCAAATGTTTTTAAAGAAGAAACCATTTTTTATTCAAATTATCATTCTTCTTTAGGAAAATTCAATGAAACTGAACTCAACATTATAATCCTTCCTTTCCCACTCAAGAATCCCTCTATTTATGAAAACCTAGACCATTCAATTATCATCCATTTTCATCAAGAATCTCACAAAGTAGGAATGAACCTTGAAATCTTAGGAAATACTCAAAATGAAACTCAATCAACCATTACCGAAATTCCTTGGACTTTCACACTCATTGTTAAGCATGGGATTTCACATGAAAAAAATTCTAAAAAAAGGCCTAATCTGAATCTTGTTGAGTTGGATAAAAATGGAGTCCTAAAAATGTTGAAAGTTGGAATTGGATAAGTTGGGGGGTTCAAGTCGAGCTAATGACGTTAAACAAAAGCGCTACATGGGAGGCAACCCATGGTTTTCATGTTTCTAATAATTTTGAATCATTTTTTTTTCATATAATAAATTACCATAAACTGTTGACCTGTTCTTCTTTTATGAGTAAGGATGTGTATGAAAGGGGAGCGCCATATTCATCCGTGTCACGTGGTGTGATCTCTGAGTAATACCTTACCCAGAAAATATAAAGAAGACAATGTATCATCAGTTTATTTCGTTTTGTTTTATTTTTATGTTTTTATAGGTTTAAAAAAAATAAAAGGACATGTCATAAGCCATAAGGAAAATCCATTCACCACCATCCAAGCCACTGAGACTCAAATCCAGGATTGAAGGGAGACTATGGAATGTGCTATCATCATCAACCACCAGGTGACTTTATTCCATGATTTTCATTTTAAATTTCTTCTTTGAACTCCTCTCCTACCCCGTTCTAACTTTTCTTTTCTTTAAACACTGGGGACAGGGTCATTCTAAGTTGGGGGGAGATAATAAATGACTTTTTTTATTTTGTGAATAAAAACATGCATGAAAAGAAAAATTCCATTAACCATAAACATGATAACACACATTGCAAACTCTAAAATTGGATATCAAATAAATTTTGCATGCCTTGATTCTGATTTTAATGCAAGTTTAAGTTCATGAGCATTGTTTTTGGAAAGTGCGGTTTTCCGATATGATTTTTCAAAGTTTACATTTTTATCCTCTTAATAAAAATGCCACATTGCACGTCTACTGGATCGTGGGTGTAAATTTGAGTTCTCGGGTCACTTTCATTATAGCATAGGGTTCTGGGGTCACTTTTAGTTTAATTTGAGTATCCAAAAAAAAAACAGAAAAAAAAACAAAAACAAAAACAAAAACAAAAAAAATCACCACATAGAGCAATGTTTTGTCCAAATGCATGGCGTCCGGCACTTGGGGATCGTGACTCCATAGTTGTCTTGCCCAGAGTTAGGCTTTATATCTCTATTGTAGAGCATGAAATTGACAATATGCGTGGCGTCCGGCACTTGGGGATCGTGACTCCATAGTTGTCTTGCCCAGAGTTAGTCTTTTCATATCTATTGTGGTTAAAAAAATAATAATAAAAAATCAAAAAAATTAAAAAAATGGATACTCATCTTAAGGTTTAATGTGATTCCCACCTAGCGCTTCCATTTTTTCCCCTTGAACAATAAAATGGGCCCCATATCTTTTATGATGCACAACACTTTATCATGCTTAATTGGAATTGGATGAAATGTGGCGATGAATTTGAACAAAGGAATGGGCTTGGGCTTGGGATATGCTTATGGACCTAGCTTGTTTTAAATTATTTTGATGGGTTTTCATAATTTTTTTTGGTATTAGATATTTGGGTGAGTAATGTGTATTAAAATGTTTTTGGAAAGGGGGATTTGAATTTCATATTTGTAATTTATTTTGCTCGGGACTAGCAAAACTCAAGTTGGGGGGTGTGATTTGTAGAGACCCGTATCCTGACGTACATGGACATTACATTACATTTGCAGAATACTTAGTACATAACAAAAACACACACTAAAGGATCGTAATAGTTTAGTGTCTTTGGAAACTCGGAACATAATCTTCTAATCCTGGTGAAAGATCTTCAATATCTCCCGTAAAGATCTTCCATTTTTTTTTACCTAAAACCTTTCATTATATCCTGGGGAAAAGAAAACATAAAAGGGTGAGCTCAAATGCTCAGTAAGGGTATACAAAAGAAATAAAAATCATATCATATCTTTTTGAAAATCACAACCTGCAAAAGAGATCATAATATCTTAACATGGAACAAATCATAGAAGTGAAAATGAGATCCCCATAATCATAACATGAAACTTGAAACTTTGTGGCATGCACACATAATCATGGAAAATCATTTCTTGTTAGTCATGACTCATTTCCAAGACTATATTAGTGGACAAAGTCCCTTTCTGAACCGAGTTCACTCCTCGTTTCAGTCCTGTATCACTGAACCGAAATAACCTTCCGTTCCAGCCATGTCTATCTCATGAGATATAAAATCATTACCCAATGCATTGGAGGGAGATATAGGTCCCACCCATCTTATAATGAATCCTTTCTTATGTGTGCCACATAATCATAAAACATACATCATCGCATAACACATATAACAAAAATGGGATTCTTGAAACATCATGACATCATAAATCAATTCATATATGATAAAGGAATTCATAAACATAATTCCATCACAACATAGTCAAACCAATGTAAAAATATGGATATAAACAGAACCCTTTATTATCTTAGATGGAAAATAATTTTGATAAAACACTTGAATTGAATTCTTGAGGAAAATATCCTTTCTTCTTCAAAAACATTTTTCCTTTCATAACATGTCATACAACTTTAAAATAAAAGAAGTTGATTAAAAATAAACTTGAAAACTTGTAAAGGAAGATTCTTTGAAGTAATGTTTTAAAAATGCATTCATGCCGTATAAGTTAAAAAAAAACATTCTTCGTACTTTTGTCGGAAAAGTCAAAAAGTACCTCGTACGGAAAAACGACAAAAGATTCCTTTCATATTCTTTACTAAAAACTCACCTAAGGGTAAAATTGGATTTAAACTATTTCAAGTGGATGGAAACAATATTACATATTGAGGGAACATGGATGTGGATGATAAAATACACCCCAGTAAATACTTACGAATAAACAATCTCGGATAAAAATGAGATTGTGATATTTCCCTTACCTTAGGTCCGATTTGCTTTGTTCGTGTTCAAAGCTCCTCTTCTTTGGAACGCCTCTTTGAATCCTCCACTTAAGGAACTAAGATTGGTCTTTGGAGAAGACCAGAACCTCTAGGATTATTCTAGGAAATTGGAGAGGAGAAAATGGCAGGGGTTGGCCGAGCTTGAGTGCTTAAAATTGGTGTGAGGAGGAGGGGGAGGAGGTGCCCTTTTATAAGGGAGGAGAGGGGCACCTTAGGAATTCTTAAAAATATTAATTTATAATAAATCTAACCCCACTTAAAAACCTCAAAAATGACTCATATTCGAAGATTAGATGAGATAGGGTTGTAATCTCATCAACCAATCAAATTTAGACATGTTTGGATATTATTTTAAACCTTATCAATTAGATTTAACTCTAAGTTAAATAATTTAACTTTTACAGTGTCTTTTTGTTTTCTTTCACTATATGGTTAATAAACTTACTATAACATGCCAAACGAACCACAAATTGTTTATTATTAATATATATATCCTTATCTAAGTCATTTGGCCGAACCTTAGAATTTTAGGAATAAAATAACAATTAATAATATAATATTTGATTTAAAAACTATTTTGTGTCAATTTTGACACTATTTGATATATGATTTTTGTGAAAGTCATAACAGAATTATATGTTCGAAACAAGTTGATTAAATCAACATTAATATATCATAGTAACCTATAAAATTAGTGGAATTCATAAAAAATCTCAAATTACATTTATTTTTGTGTTTATAACATCAATTATGTCAATATTTCATTAATAAGATAATTACTGCATCATCGTTGTGTCATAAATAAATTAAATTATTTGATGTCTAAAAATTACAAATAAAATACCATCATGTAGGAAATCTTTTTAGCTTTCTAATGAATATTTAAAATCGAATTTATCTTATGTATAACCCCATATTAAAAATGATTTACTTATTAAACATTGATTTTAACTATTTTAACCCTTCTTTAAATAAATTCACAATAAATGTCCTAATCTAATCCAAGTGGGCCTAAATGGTCATATTTTATTCCTAAGTTTGTTTTTGATCGAATTACACTTGTCCAATAGAATTAGGACATGTGTTAGGGTAATAGTAATATCATATTTACCCTTAGTTACCCTATTTACTATTAACCGCGGTAAAAAAAAGAAAAAAGTTACTATTCACCAAAAATTATTTTCATCTCATTGAACCACATTTTAGTCCTTGATATTAACCGTGTCTCTCGGATTTTCGAAATTCCATTCATAGAAGTGGTAAAATTAAGTTTTATGCAAAATTCAGTTTTTAACCTACCACTTAGTGGTTTCACTATTCATCAAAAATTGAAAGTTTTCAGAAAAATGCCAAAATTTCATCCTAAGCTATATTTCATATTCCGAATTCAAAAATGAAGTCTATTTTACCAAATTCATAACATAGAAGTTGAATTAATTAATTTTATAATTAAATCCCGCTATTAAAACAAATAGCGTGTTTTTACGAAACAATATCTATCAAAAGATTGACACTTGTTTATGTCAGGTTTAAATGTGAAATTACGTCCAATGACCAACATTGTATTAAATTGTAAAAATATATTCTAAATATACTTTAAAACCACTCAAATTAATAATTTATCACTATTAATTATTTCGATTAAAAAAAGTTGTTTTTAATTTTAATTTAGTAATTTTCACTATTCATCAGAATATGAAAGTTATCCGAAATGTACCAAAATTTCACCTTAGGCTAAATTCGATACTCCGAATCCAAAAATGAAATCCATTTTGAAAAATAAAATTTACAAAATTTCAAAAAGTGGTTATTACTATTCATAAAGGCTAGTTTTAATAGCATATCGCTGTTTAGTGAAACTCGTTATTGCGTACTACACACACTATCGAGGAAGGTTGCGATTGCGTGTAATGCAAGGCAAGTCAAGGATGCGTGTTGTGCAAGCTCCTTTTGGTGTAGCGAACAACACAAGACATTAATAAAATTAAAAAGAATATTTTTCATAAAATCTTGGGCTGTTACATTCTACCCCCCTTAAAATGAATTTCGCCCTCGAAATTCGTCGGGGTTATAAATGGTTTTCTATTCGAAAGTTTCCCACATCGTAAAAAGGAATACCAAAACTTGGCTTTAAAAACTAAAGTATGAAATGTAACGATTACCCAAATAAACTAATTGTTGGGTTTCCACATAGGTAAAAATATGGATATGGAAGAAAAATCTAACCATCATGTTCTGATGGAGAGTGGTAGAGAACATGGCTATGGAAAAGCCAAAAATCACAAATCCATAAATTTGTGATGATATAAGGTACCATCTGATTCCTCAGGTATAAGATCACTAGGACAACATTTTTGGTTTTCAAGATCATTTCCCTAAAGTTGAAAATTTGAATTAGAATAAATACTTACTTTATTTTGGTACAATCTCACTGTTGTTCGTGCCTTGAACAATTTCCACTTCATCTCTTAAATAAATGAAGTTGAATTTGTTATTCGTGAAGTGTTAGCAGATAATGTGATAGAATGACGGGTCATTCCATCTGTCTCAAACAAAAGGTTAGCAAAAATTATATCCATAAATCGATCTATAGTGAGATTAATCATATATGGTTCCTAAAATGGACTTATACTTCATATATCATACTGCTTAATATAATAAAACTAGTTTCTACTAAATAGGGACTTCCTGTAGGTCATTGGTAGGCGATAAAGGCCAGTCGCACTTCGGTTGTGGGTTCGATTCCTACAGCCTTGTCCGAAGCGATGGGTTGTCGCCTGTCCTGCAGGTTGTCCTTTTTCTAAAACTATATTACTATAACATCCCATCAATAATATCGAGAAAACTTCGATCCTTAAACAATACTCACTTATGTCCAACATAATCCATTTCAATCATTAGGCTTATCCATAATACTGCAGTCCACTCTCATAATATAGTGACAACGATTACCAGAGATTTAATACTGTCGTTGATCCCCACATATCATAAGATATGTTTTGTTGGTCACATTCTAAACATTCAAAGTCCTTAATCATGTATTCTCTTGAATACCTTAGTGAAAACATGAATTCAGTTAAAAGTTAACACTTTCCACATACCAAAATCCTCAAAATTCTATATACTCAATCCATGATATCACTTAGTCCTTATATCAATCATGAGCTCATGAATATTGTTAAACATTTCATTTTCTTATTTTCCCTTCATTATGCGCATATCATCTTATTTCCAAAAATATCTCAATCACTTTGAATACCACATTAAACCAATACATAAATATTCCAATACTCCATGATACAACATTATTTTGGAATCCCATTACATAAACACTTAATCATTCCACCACATCGTTATCATATTCAACATTGCCAATAGTGATCGCATGTGATTTCCCTTTGTCCTTTGCCTTCAGTGGTTGCTCATGTTGATCATCACTAACCCTTGGATTAGGGCAATTATTAGCATAATGCCCCATTTCCTTGCACTTGAAGCATTGAAGTGTTGGCGGTGCGTTCTCTGCAGTGTTTTCTTTATTCACATCTTTAGAAACCCTTTTTCCATTACTTCGACACTCAGCTGCTCGATGACCTTCTTTTCCACACTTAAAACATTTTCTAGTTCCTTTAAGACAATCTCCACCATGCTTCTTTCCACACTTTGTGCATAAGGAAACATTCAACTTCTTTTCACCATTATTATGAGATTTCTCCTTGAACTCCATCTTTCGTTTCTTGTCAAAACCATGAGATGGATATGTAACACCAACTTCCATTTCTACCTTGATAGCACAACGCACAATTTCTTCATAGCTACTGAAGTCTCTTATAGCTAATGCCCTTCGAAGACTTGGTTTTAAGCCACTGAAAAATCGATCAACTTTACTTTCAGGTTGGATGATAATGCCAGATGCATACCTTGCAAGTCTTGTAAAATTCGCTTCATATATACCAACAGATTCATCATCCTTCTGCTTCAGCTCAATAAACTCCTTTTCCATCTTTGTTCGAAGAATACGAGGGAATTACTTACTGAAAAACAAGTTCTTGAACTCGTCCCATTCCATGGACTCAATTTCATCCCATGGCCTCGTATTCTTTATAAGATTCCACCATTGATCAGCTTCACCTTCCAAACGATATACTGCTAAGATGACTTTATCATGTTCAGAACATTGAAGAACTGAAAATATCTTTTCAGTGGTACTGATCCATTGTTCAGCAACAAGTGGATCGGAAGTCCCACTGAAAGAAGGTGGACGTTGCCTCATGAAGGACTCAATAGAATATTGTTCCCTTCTCTGCTCATTTGGAAGTCCAGAATGATTCATAGCTTGTGTAAGTATAGCAATAAGATTTTGCACTCCATCTCCCATAACATTTGTTTGTTCAGGAGGGCAATCATTGCATTGTCCATTGCATTGATCAACACGGTTCCTTCGGGTTCCAGCCATCGTCTAAAACCCAAAAAGAATAGTGTGAGAGGCAAAAATCATGCTAGGGAAAACAACATAATAAAGGGGGAGTACCTTCAATATCCAACATCTTAGGTTTAATTCTATGATCGTTAGCGTAATTCTATTACTATAACCTATACGTATACTTATCCCTAGGGACATCCCTAGACATACCTTAGAAATATCTCTAGGGATCTCACTAACGTTTTCGCATCCTAGTTTCCAAAGGTTGACTAAACCTTTCCTCTGATACCAACTGTAGAGACCCGTATCCTGACGTACATGGACATTACATTACATTTGCAGAATACTTAGTACATAAAAAAAACACACACTAAAGGATCGTAATAGTTTAGTGTCTTTGGAAACTCGGAACATAATCTTCTAATCCTGGTGAAAGATCTTCAATATCTCCCGTAAAGATCTTCCATTTTTTTTTACCTAAAACCTTTCATTATATCCTGGGGAAAAGAAAACATAAAAGGGTGAGCTCAAATGCTCAGTAAGGGTATACAAAAGAAATAAAAATCATATCATATCTTTTTGAAAATCACAACCTGCAAAAGAGATCATAATATCTTAACATGGAACAAATCATAGAAGTGAAAATGAGATCCCCATAATCATAACATGAAACTTGAAACTTTGTGGCATGCACACATAATCATGGAAAATCATTTCTTGTTAGTCATGACTCATTTCCAAGACTATCTTAGTGGACAAAGTCCCTTTCTGAACCGAGTTCACTCCTCGTTTCAGTCCTGTATCACTGAACCGAAATAACCTTCCGTTCCAGCCATGTCTATCTCATGAGATATAAAATCATTACCCAATGCATTGGAGGGAGATATAGGTCCCACCCATCTTATAATGAATCCTTTCTTATGTGTGCCACATAATCATAAAACATACATCATCGCATAACACATATAACAAAAATGGGATTCTTGAAACATCATGACATCATAAATCAATTCATATATGATAAAGGAATTCATAAACATAATTCCATCACAACATAGTCAAACCAATGTAAAAATATGGATAGAAACAGAACCCTTTATTATCTTAGATGGAAAATAATTTTGATAAAACACTTGAATTGAATTCTTGAGGAAAATATCCTTTCTTCTTCAAAAACATTTTTCCTTTCATAACATGTCATACAACTTTAAAATAAAAGAAGTTGATTAAAAATAAACTTGAAAACTTGTAAAGGAAGATTATTTGAAGTAATGTTTTAAAAATCCATTCATGCCGTATAAGTTAAAAAAAACATTCTTCGTACTTTTGTCGGAAAAGTCAAAAAGTACCTCGTACGGAAAAACGACAAAAGATTCCTTTCATATTCTTTACTAAAAACTCACCTAAGGGTAAAATTGGATTTAAACTATTTCAAGTGGATGGAAACAATATTACATATTGAGGGACCATGGATTTGGATGATAAAATACACCCCAGTAAATACTTACGAATAAACAATCTCGGATAAAAATGAGATTGTGATATTTCCCTTACCTTAGGTCCGATTTGCTTTGTTCGTGTTCGAAGCTCCTCTTCTTTGGAACGCCTCTTTGAATCCTCCACTTAAGGAACTAAGATTGGTCTTTGGAGAAGACCAGAACCTCTAGGATTATTCTAGGAAATTGGAGAGGAGAAAATGGCAGGGGTTGGCCGAGCTTGAGTGCTCAAAATTGGTGTGAGGAGGAGGGGGAGGAGGTGCCCTTTTATAAGGGAGGAGAGGGGCACCTTAGGAATTCTTAAAAATATTAATTTATAATAAATCTAACCCCACTTAAAAACCTCCAAAAATGACTCATATTCGAAGATTATATGAGATAGGGTTGTAATCTCATCAACCAATCAAATTTAGACATGTTTGGATATTATTTTAAACCTTATCAATTAGATTTAACTCTAAGTTAAATAATTTAACTTTTACAGTGTCTTTTTGTTTTCTTTCACTATATGGTTAATAAACTTACTATAACATGCCAAACGAACCACAAATTGTTTATTATTAATATATATATCCTTATCTAAGTCATTTGGCCGAACCTTAGAATTTTAGGAATAAAATAACAATTAATAATATAATATTTGATTTAAAAACTATTTTGTGTCAATTTTGACACTATTTGATATATGATTTTTGTGAAAGTCATAACAGAATTATATGTTCGAACCAAGTTGATTAAATCAACATTAATATATCATAGTAACCTATAAAATTAGTGGAATTCATAAAAAATCTCAAATTACATTTATTTTTGTGTTTATAACATAAATTATGTCAATATTTCATTAATAAGATAATTACTGCATCATCGTTGTGTCATAAATAAATTAAATTATTTGATGTCTAAAAATTACAAATAAAATACCATCATGTAGGAAATCTTTTTAGATTTCTAATGAATATTTACAATCGAATTTATCTTATGTATAACCCCATATTAAAAATGATTTACTTATTAAACTTTGATTTTAACTATTTTAACCCTTCTTTAAATAAATTCACAATAAATGTCCTAATCTAATCCAAGTGGGCCTAAATGGTCATATTTTATTCCTAAGTTTGTTTTTGGTCGAATTACACTTATCCAATAGAATTAGGACATGTGTTAGGGTAATAGTAATATCATATTTACCCTTAGTTACCCTATTTACTATTAACCGCGGTAAAAAAAAGAAAAAAGTTACTATTCACCAAAAATTATTTTCATCTCATTGAACCACATTTTAGTCCTTGATATTAACCGTGTCTCTCGGATTTTCGAAATTCCATTCATAGAAGTGGTAAAATTAAGTTTTATGCAAAATTCAGTTTTTAACCTACCACTTAGTGGTTTCACTATTCATCAAAAATTGAAAGTTTTCAGAAAAATGCCAAAATTTCATCCTAAGCTATATTTCATATTCCGAATTCAAAAATGAAGTCTATTTTACCAAATTCATAAAATAGAAGTTGAATTAATTAATTTTATAATTAAATCCCGCTATTAAAACAAATAGCGTGTTTTTACGAAACAATATCTATCAAAAGATTGACACTTGTTTATGTCAGGTTTAAATGTGAAATTACGTCCAATGACCAACATTGTATTAAATTGTAAAAATATATTCTAAATATACTTTAAAACCACTCAAATTAATAATTTATCACTATTAATTATTTCGATTAAAAAAAGTTGTTTTTAATTATAATTTAGTAATTTTCACTATTCATCAGAATATGAAAGTTATCCGAAATGTACCAAAATTTCACCTTAGGCTAAATTCGATACTCCGAATCCAAAAATGAAATCCATTTTGAAAAATAAAATATACAAAATTTCAAAAAGTGGTTATTACTATTCATAAAGGCTAGTTTTAATAGCATATCGCTGTTTAGTGAAACTCGTTATTGCGTACTACACACACTATCGAGGAAGGTTGCGATTGCGTGTAATGCAAGGCAAGTCAAGGATGCGTGTTGTGCAAGCTCCTTTTGGTGTAGCGTACAACACAAGACATTAATAAAATTAAAAAGAATATTTTTCATAAAATCTTGGGCTGTTACATGATTAGTCACTGAAAGTGGATAATATTAATTGTCAATATCTTTATATTAATTGTTCGAAAGTCCATAAACATTGTTTTTAGTGCATTACATAAATAGAACTTCATTTCTCATCAAAAATGCAATTCATGTTTAAAATGCAAATTTGGGCCCAATCATTCATTTGTTTGTTGACAATATTATATTCATTTTGTGAATTTGAAATTTTGGGATATGATTGATCACTTTGTTTGGAACATTTTATCTTTTAGATCCGATGGATGAATCCCAAAGGAAGATGGAGAATTTTGCGCCTGAAGCCAGAAACTTGCTGGAAAAAGCATAATGGGCCTAAGGCCCATCAAACAAATGTGGGGCCCAGAAACCAAGCCCAATGAAGCTAAAATTTATACAGTATAAATATAAAAATATGAGGATCAATTTATTCAACTGTGGCCAGAGCTAATTCTGATGTTTTCATGATGATAATGGGATATGAAGTTGAGATTTAAATGGAGGACTCGTCATTAATGCACAGAAATCCGTCCCACCATTTCGACCATAACTTTCAAACGGCTGATTCAAATGTCCTGAAATTTTGAGAGAATCTAGAAGACATATGGAAGACGATATTTTATTTTTATGATACATTAGGATTCGGCCATATGAAGTGCCAAACGCACACGTCAAAATGGAGAACGAATCTGGACAGTTTTCCGGGTCAACTTCAAAACGTCAATTTCCTTTTGATTATTCACCCTCATTTTGACTCTATTAATTGTTGGGGGGTGAATTAATTATTGGGGGATGGACATAAGGCTCTTAATAGGCCTATATAAGGAGATGGTGGTGAAAGGAATTTTAATCTAACATTTTCCTTTGAATCCAAGTTTTTCTTTCAATTGTAATTTCCCGCTTTCGTTTTGTAATGGCATCGTCAATTTCTCTAATGTAAGTTTTTCATTCACGTTTAGTATTTTAATAAAATTTCTTCTTCTTCACTTTTATTTTTTCTTTTTTTACACGTTGATACCATTGAATCGTAGTGTGAATTTATTCACACCCGCACTTGTGAATTCATCACACAACGGTGGAGTGTTCATTTTGATTAATGTTTTTTTTCTTTCTTCTTCAATCCCGGTTCTTTAAGTCAATTACCCGCTTCAATTGATAGAATAACATCAATGGAGGGCTAACCTATTATGTTTTGATACTAGGGAGTTGCATGAGTTGGATTTAATTTTATTTTATGTTCTTAAACTCTTAAATTTGTTCTTTATTTTAAGAGTTCCTTTCTTTGATTTATCTTCTTCTTTGTCTTCACCAAATTTAACGACGACACATTTTGAGTGCTAGTAAGATCCAATTCCTTGGAGTTCTCATTAAATTTATCCTCTAAGTGAATTGGTGATTAGCCTTGAAATTGTGTATGGATTAAATCAGAGAATGATATTGAGGAATTATTTCATTTAATGGATACCTCTTGTACCGATGAACAGAAAATCAAATGAAAAACAAATACATCCAATCAAACCCAAGAGACAACCTAGGATCCACTCACCTTAATTAGTTGTTCTAATTCAAGTAATTTTATTTGTTTTTTTCATTAAATTAAATCAATTTTTCTTTAAATCAATTCAATCCAAAGTTGGCCACTGCATAGCCAATCCCGTATCCAATCTTAGTGTCTTAAGGTTTCTTCTTCGGTCCCTGTGGATTCGATCCCTACTTGTACTTCAACGACCGCTTTTACCGGTAGGGTAAATTTGGGCGCAACCGGCTTGTGTCATGGATTTTGGTGGCACATGGGTGGAGAACTTGTCTTTGGTTGAGTTCTTGTACAATAACAGTTATCAGGAATCCATAAATATGGCTCTGTTTGATGTGTTGTATGGGCGGCCATGTCGTTCTCCACTGTGATGTGCAGAAATGGGTGATTCCTCGATTATTGGATCGAGCCGTGTCCATGAGACTATGGAGAAGATCATTTTAATTTTTAAGAGAATGGAGACAGTTCATAGTTGTTAGAAATTATATGAAGATCATCGTCGACGGGCGTTGTCATTCGAGGTGAGTGATCATGTTTTCTTGAGGATCTATCCTAGGATGGAAAATCGTCATTTTGGGAGGCAGGTAAAGTTATCTCTGAGGTGTATTTGACCTTTTTAGATTCTTGGTTGGGTTTGTGAGGTGGCTTATCGTTTGGCTTTGGCACCCAGGTTCAGTGCGGTGAACAATTTGTTTCAGTTGTTGCAGTTGAAAAAGTATCCGACGTATCTTGGCCAATGTTATTCTATGGGATCATGTTGAGATAGAGATTCATGCTTTGTTGGTTCATTTTCCAGTGTGGGTTGTGGATAGGAAAGAGAAATTCTTGTGGGATAATAGAAACGGGCTGGTTTGGGTTTTGTGGAAGCATGGCAAGATCAAAGAGGTGACTTGGGAGCTGGAGAAATATATGTTCGAGCAATGGACCGATCTTGTTTGGAAATGGGTGGCTTCACTACATTCATAGGATATAAAGTCCAATGGTGGGGAGAATGTAGTACCCCCTTTTTTTGATATGTGACCCTTGTTTCGGTTCGTTTGTGCATTTTTATGTGGTTGGTTGAAGTTTGGACAAATCTGGGGTAAAAGTTTTAATGTTGTGGAAGTTGTGCATTGGTGCACGGTTGGCGCACGGTCTGAAAAAACCATGCAGCTAGCCCGGGAAACCGTATAACCTTGAATGTGGGATCTGCATACGCACCGCACAGTTTTTCAGACCATGTGGGAAATCTAGACGACGTCCCTGGGTGAGATAGTGGCAACTGCATGGTATGTGCACGGTTTACCAAACCATGTGGGGTAACAGTGTAACCACTTAATGTTTGGGTTTTTAAGTCCCAAGCCACTCGGGACTTCCCATTTTTCCCTCATTTTTCCTTCTGCTCATGGATCATGTGGGAGATCTAGATTTCAGAGGTTGGGGGAGCTCCATAGCACGTTTTGGATGCAAATCGAAGGGGATTCTTGGTGGATCACAGGTGGTTCTCCTAGGGTAAGTCTCTCTTTTGTTTCCTTGATGTTTTGATTAGGGTTATCCCCCTCCTTCTCTTAGTTTCCTACATCAACAAAGGATTAATGTAGATCTAGGGTTGTGTTGCCTTTGTGTATTGATGGTTGAGATTTTTTATGATAGGGAAGGTTTTTTTAGGTGGTTTCGAGGAGGCGTTCACCCGGTTTAGAGGGAATTTGGGAGAAGGGTCAATTTGGTCAAACCCTAAGAGTTAGGTGGCTTCTCTCCTGAATCCACTTTTCTAGAACATGAAGCTTGGTTTCAATTAATTTGTGTTTCTTGAAATTAATTTTCTTTTCGATGTGCGAATTTTATTTGAAATCCCTTTGTTTGCATTTTGGGGATTTTTGGGAAGAAAGTGGGTTTTCGGTAAAATGCCCTTGTTGTGATTTTCAAATAGATATTTTAAAATGGGTTGTTTTGTTGAATGAATTAATATGGCTTGTGAGATTGTTTTTCAATAAATAGGTGTTGTTTTATTGTAATGGGAATTGGCGTGTAAAAAGGGTGGAAGGGTGTTTTCAATAAATTTTTCATTTATTGAAGTGGTTTGGCATGTAATTGAAATGGTTAATTGCATATTCTGGTGACATTGTTGGGTTAAATGCTTCATTATGGATTGTTTGAATGTTGTGTGGATGTGGGCGGGGTGTACCACTATAAAAAAGGGATTAATAGTGGATGGAAGGGCCACCATCTATAAAAAGTGGGTGAGAAGTAAAACTTGAGTGGATTGGTAATGAATGGGTTGGATGAGAAGTGCCACCATGATTTTTTCTATTCTTTGTTGGTGTTTTTTGAAGATGGGGCTTGTGAGCGAAATATGAAAATAAATTCGTCTTATGGCATGGTTGAATTGACATCCTTATATGGCATTTTGATTTGGCTTCCTTGCTTGGCATGTTTGGTTTATAACATGATTGGATTATAAACAACAAGTATCTTGGTTTTGATTTATATAAAATATTTTATATAAATGTGCTAATGGTTTTATCCTAGTCGGGTGTGTCAAGAAGTTAGTTGCGGAGATCATACTAAGTAGTTGTACTCAACCCCTACTCTAGAACTTTGGTTTCTTTGCAGAGGTAATGTACTGTGGCATGGGAAAATGAAAGGCATCACCCTCCTTTAGAGGTGCATTGTGATGTTTTGGTAGAGATTGGAGAATGGATCTTGTTGTGGAGTTGTGGTGGTGTCATGGCTCAGGGTGTTTTGTTCTTTAATTTTCGCATTGTACTCTTATGTTTTGTGTACATGTCTAGTTGAATGGTTTTGGGGTTTTTGATGGAATTGTTAGTATCACCTGGTTGGGTTTCAAAGTTCATGCATCTATAGTTGTAGATTGGTTGAGTTGGGTTATCTCTTTAAGGGAAAATCATTCACCATTGTTCCATGAATTCCTTGGTATTTATTGCCAGTATATGGCTCCTTGGGAATGTCTCTTAAGGCAAAGTAACCCTCACTACCTCCTCAGGACAATGAGGTATGGGCGAGGTGTCACACTATACCTTTGGGGAATGTATCCTACCGAAGAAATATTTTTGAAACTATGGTGACCTCAAGACAACAAGAACATTTTATCACTATAATATCTTCTGTTATGGGAATTAATTAAAAATTATTCATAGGAATAAATTATAATATAAATATTTAGAACCATATGTACATGATTACTTGATGTTATGAAAATGATGTATATATTTGGAAATTCTCATAATACCAATGTAATGAAATGCTATGTGAATCATGGTTGAAAAATATCTGGATAGTAATATATAGTTTTCAAAAATGCATCCATTCAAAGTGTGAAAAGTGAGTGGGATGTATATATTTTAGTGTCTCTCTAATGTCTCACATAAAATGGAGTGAATTACAATATTCTGGTCATGATTAATGTTAGTCAGGTTCCCGGGTAAGATCAATAAGATTCTGGTGAGAAGCATCAATTGAATTTTTGAGTGTTTCTCTCCTCTTCCACTTCCTCTTCATCCCTAGGGTGGAGTGTATCATCAAAATTATTCAACTATTCATCCATCTTCAGTATAGTTCCAATGAGGATGATGATGTTTAAGGGTCAAACATTAGACGAGAAATAATCTCTTTATATCTCTATATCTTCATAGTCCAGACATCCATCCTAGCAATATGTTTACATATAAACAGATGAACATACTCAGATGACACTGACATCTCCCACATTATCCTAGAAATATGTTTCTTGTCTTCAATATTGAGAAAATCATTTTAATATGTGGCCTGATCTTGCTCAGTCAAAATAATTTTCATAATGATTTCATACAGCAGTTGTGGGTCAAAACCTCTTATATTGAATTAACTAAATAACATGTCAAGGTGTTCCCCATGGTCATAGAATAAATACATGGGGGTCTCTTTGATCAAGGCATGAATCTGTTGCTTTGTCAACCTATGTTGTTGTTGGCCCACATCAACTAACAATGTAGGCATGACCGAAGGATGGCTATCCAAATGAACCAGTGAGAAATTAAAAGAAACCCAATATTCCCTTCTGCCAATAGGTGTATAATGTGTATCACCTGATTAAGGATTAAATTATAAAATAGAGCTTTTTTTCATAAAAGTAGTCATCTATTGAACAAGGTAACTTTCTTGATGTCTCTCCTATATCATTAATCAAGTCCATCGTCTTCACTAACAATGAGGTTAGGGTGGAAAATGGGTTATGAACATTACAAACTAACTAGTTTAGCACAACATATTGTTAAACTATTACCCTATACATGGGCACAATCATGGGTTAGGAAAATATATGCTTCATCGGGTGGATGTATGAACTTAGTATCAGTATATTCACATGCCAGTATCTTTCAAAATTGGAGGATAACTATAGGATATTTCTTCCCTCGAACGTCAGCTAAGGAATGTGGGGAGTAAATTTGAATAAAACTAAATTGAACTATGAATTTTTAAAGGTAATAAGGTTTGCATACAAATATATCATCCACTCTAGATAGATCATGTAGGATCATTCATCAAGAGTGTCAATATCAATATAAATAATTGGTCTTCTCAGTGTATGAAAAGTAATAAAATGGATGCTTTTAGATTGGTTTAGTGCATCATTATCTTCATCGACACTTAGTGACATATCCACAACCACATATATATTCCACATTCTATGGTTGTATAATGCATTAAGGGTCTATGTGGTGTTTTAATATTCATAATAATGAAATTTCTCCCCTATCCAACCCATAAGAAACTAGAAATAAAAATTGATCTTGTAAGGGGTGATACCTTGATGAATATATCAGAAGATATGGTATAGGTGTACAATGATATTTACATACAAATTGAGATGTCATCCTTCCGTAAGTATCATCGCCATCACCAATGTAATAATTAGTATCACTGAACATGAATCCCCATTCCAGAAAGGCCAAACATCCGAGAACATGGTCATAAATCATAGAAAACTGGGGTCTGCATAGATCTATGAATTCACTAGGTATTCCCATGAAATATAATAACCTTACAAGATTGATTAATATATTATAGTTCCTTCATGGATGTTCTAAGAAAGGCATCAATGAGGAAGTATAAAAACTGAATTGTCTCCGCTACAATAAAGAATGATATAGATCCAATCTGTGAAATATTTGAGGTAAAAAATTGTATTATACTTCTTAAATTTATTGTTTAAAATAATAAGACTATCATTTACCAAAACTGGGATCCATAAAGGATAATCCAAGAAATCTACAACAAGGAGTAATTCATCTTACATCTCTCCACAATAGTTGAAACCACCCAGTTTATAGATATATCACAAGCTGAGGCCCACCCCAGCAAGGGGTAGACATAATTTATTAATTCCAAGGCACCTACATCTGACCATCTCTTGAATAATCTCGGGCTAGGGGTAAATTATGTACTAGGATATCTACACAAATGCATAAAGATATGCTCTGTATAGTTGATCTGAAAACTCTATGCAACTTTCCCTAACCCAAAAGTGCCATGAACATCATTAGAGAAATTTCCATTGGGATGGAGATTCCATTATGATCCCCATACAATGTCGGGATTTTTCATAGTGTAAGAAAGAAATACTCCAATGAATCTGAGAAATGGATTGATGAGAAATTTAACAACCATATGGACATAAGTGATAGTTTTTCAATATGTTAGATAATTCCCGTGATCGAGCTGCGATCAGTCGACCATCCCAGGTAGTTGTCATGAGGACATAGCTGAGAGGGGCGTCCACCTAGGGAGATGGTTTATTTGAGTATTTAGGGTGTATGGGAGAATCATTAATAAAACCAATCCCATATATAGGAATCTGTTGAGATTAAGGACAATCTTTAAGGTCTGATTAGAAGAACTTATTCAAACTCTGATTATTAATATATAAATGATATTGAGGATCAACATAGTCGTTCTTAGAAATAATAAACTTTTTATTGGACACAAATAGTGAATATTTATGAGACACATATTCCATCTAAAAATTTTTAATCGGAATATGTAAGAAAAATATAAAATAATATCATTTAAGAAACAAAGACATAAAATCTGGACCAAAGAATGTGGAATACATAATTAGAAATGAATTCTTGAATCACCCAAAAGTGTTAAATAATCACTTGTCATTTGTAGGGATAGAGAGTCTAATAACCCCTATAGGGAATTACACAATTTCATGACCCCTTTGGAGACTCCTGGAAATTTAACGTAGACATTTTTACATGAATCATATGATGATTAACCGATTATATGATCGAACCAGCAAAACCTCTGAGAACCTCAATAAAATCACAGTCGTCATGGATGATGTTCAAGAATTTACCAATGTATTGTTCATTTTTTGACTGGATAGGATCTCGAGAAAAGGTGATCTTGCATGGAGTTATTTCAAATAATGGTCTCGCGATCGAGTCTCGTGAACATGCCTCACAATGATTACTCTTGGAATGGTCTTGCTATAGGGAAACATAATGGAGGTGGGATAAGATAGATCTAGAGGAATGATGGCTAGGGATAAATCATCCCTTTATCTCTCTATATATAGGCCATCACACATAATACCTTATCTCACCTTGTAAACCAAAAGTCACCAAAGACATCGATTCATGATAACGTCTAATACTCAAGATGAAAAGTAATTTCCTCCTAATTGAACCCTTATCCCTACAAACGTAACTCTTGGGAGGGGGGTTGTTATATAATAACACCCACCAAATTAGCATCGGATATTTCATAATGGATGATATATAAATATGATTATTATTTTACTGTCAAAGGAAATTGAATAAGATGATTTCTGAGACCTATAGATCATATGACCACTCAAAGGACATTCAATTTCATGAACATTATATGGTCACGTGAAGACTCTAAACACATCGCATATCATGAACCAATTACCAGAAATCCCCATTTCACAAGTCTTCTTTTCCCTTTTGAATGCTTACCGGACAACCAGTGATTCTGCAATAGTAGTCAGTTAAACTCCAACATGCCACATAGTTTGTCAATATAAAGCAACTAAAAATCTATTAAAAAACCATTCAAAATGGGAGATAATGTTTCCAAAATATAGAGACCCAAAGTGGTCATAATGTTAATGTGACATATCACTAATAGGGAGAATAATTATCCATGAAAAAATATAAAAAACATCAGGACTTCCAAACCGTTATAGAATAAATCAACTAAAATAAAGGGGGAGGATTCCATAGCTACATGAAGTCATAAAGGATGTGTCACATGGTCATAGTATCCCACAAGACATCAGGTGAATGTAGCTAAATTTTTACCTTTTCTTGGGAAATACATTTGGATGGACATCCTTGCTACACAATATGCCCTAGGTATACCCAAGAAACCTCACACTCACTCTTAAGTTACCTAAGAAAAAATGGATGGATTTGTTCATGAATTACTCAAGTATCCTCACATGACCCCTATTAGTCATGTGAAACATCATTAAATGTATATTAGCATTCTTTGACATTACTCTTGTAATATCACATAACCCACAACTTTTTTAAACAAGGAAAATGGAATAAAAGAGAATGGTGGTGGAATCCTTTTGTTCTCCTAAAATTCTTGTGAAACACTATGTATTTTCATAGCATATTGTCACACGACTCCTGGAAAAGGAACTCTAATATCACAGAAACCCTTGGGAAATTCAACCTTTCCTCGCAAAGAGTCTTAGTGAAAGCATTGATCATATCGTGAAGGCCTTTCAACAAGATATTTTGTCTAGAGAAGGCCCTTAGATAAGATAATATGACAATATATAAGTCCTTTAGCATAGATGAATTATCAAACAAGTCCCCATTAATTATTATTAATACAATAATGGAGGTGTTGACAAGAGGGACACATGGTCCTTGAAAATTAGTCAATACCCACAGATCAATCCATGGAAATGTCTTGTGAAGATTCATGGTGCCAGATCCCTTTGCTGACTCCATCTTGGATCTGCGCAATATACACCATGAAAATCAGTGAACAACTAGGGTGGATTTTACTATAAATTACCTACCCTATAATAAAAATTTCACCACTACCTACCATGAAAAGGGGGAATAACTCTATGAATTTAAAACAGGAACCAAAAAAAATATCTTGAAGTGGATGATCTCATGACCAGCAAGTCTTCTGACAAGTAATATACTGGAAAATTTGTGGAGTGCTAATGTTCCATGTGTAAATCACTTCGCGAGATCATTCTAGTACATGTCACATAGATCACGCAATGTTCATTCATAATGAATTTTTTTTCATGTGAAATCATATAGAAATGTTATAGAAAGTAACACAGTCACTCTTTAAATACCAATTTATTCTTGTGAAGCCATATGGGTTCATTTCTTGAGCATTGTGATGTCCTTCTGATATATCTATTTAATTTAATAATTTTTCCATTTCATGTCAGCTTTTCGCCACAGTCATATATGTTCATGTCAAATAAAGCCTTTGTGATACCAACTGGTAATGTCAGCTAAGACTCACGATAGCCACCAAACTTGTCGTCCATGACTAATGATTCCCTCCCAAGAAGTTACCTAGACATGTAACATCATCCAATACATGTCTTATGGACTCTCGTGATGCCCAAAAATGTTTCAAGAAAACAATTTTGAGTTGAACTAAGGAATGTCAGATGGATCATGTTACACCCTCTAGGAATGAAATTCAGGTTATGTGATAACTAACTAGACATACCACATAGATCTTGCAATTTCGTATAGATAAGACAACATTGATCATATGATAACCTTCTAATATTCTACCTGGGTAATGTGAAGTCCATTAGAAAGACCAAATGGATCATTTATTTTTTTCCATATATTCCAAGGAAATACTCTCTTACATATTAGAGAATGTGGACATTAAATGCATGATTAGAAAGAATGAAGGTCACAAGGGAATCCTCTATGTGTAATCCTCGACTAGCAGCATAACACGATATGTTGCAAAAGGTATTTTCACCAATAGACTATACGTCCCGATCAAGGAAACTATGTTGAATCTGATTCCATTGATATTCATGATACAAAGGTAACCTCTTCATTGTTATAGCTTAAAGGGTATGTCCCAATATGTTTACCAGCCAATCCCTAGGCAATGATATTGGTCATTTTCAATCGATTTTTTCTCAAATTTAGCATATCTCACATTATCATAGTGAGATGAAATAATAATTTCATTCACATGACAAATCGGCACAATCAAGGGAAACATGTGCATTTAAATCCATGACTTGTGGCATGACAGAATATCCTCAACCCAAAAACATCTACATTGTGGATAGACGCAGGTCTTGATTGAAATGTGAGATCATTGATTCCTCCAATAACCAGGATAAGTAGGACTCCTTCATAAGGTGCGATATGAATGAAATTTCAGTTTTTATATAATCTTTATTCCTATTTTGTTTCACATGTCATTACCCAATCGTTCTCATTGGATAATTACTCTACCTCATCAATCAGCAGACTGATAAATAATTTGAACTATGATGACTCTGATTCCTTCCATAATTGGTATAAATAGGATGTATCTCTAAGTATTATTCTCTATTATAAATCTTCTTAGAGAGATTCTAGAAAATAATCCTTAAAATACGATCAATGAAATATTGTTCATTTACTACCCCATGATTCCAACACCGATTACAGATAATGATAGATTGGGGAACAATAAAATTCATTTCATCAGTATATTAAGTCACTACAATGATAAGGAAAACCTCATTGTGTATGCCCCACAAAAATTAAATACAGAAACTATGTTTATCACCATAATCAAGGAAGGTTGGACATCCCACCATTACTCGATCTTGAACCCATGGTGTCCTAGAGCTCTTATATAATTCCTTTATGCATGACATTAAACATTGTGGGTCTGATAAACTATGTGGGTTTTGATTCCTACAATAATTACGATACATAGGATGCCTCATAATGTCTCAATCTCCTCCTTAGAATATTAACTGCCTCCTTGTGTGGCATCATATTCTAAATCACTTGGTTATATGGAATCAGAACATAAGAAGACGCCCATTACTGGTAAACGATAGAGAACATCAGATACATACATAAGGAATAACTACAGTTCCCCACCAATATTTTTCACTTCAAATAGAATTAACCCATGATAGTATTTTTAGTCTATCCAATTATGTGTTGGGATTAGGAAGACATTCATGACCATATCTAAAATAAATAAGAGACACCTTGAATAAAAAATAATTCCCCCAAAAGGATGTGATGATCCCGGGCATTCATCCTCTCGACCAATGTGTGTCGCCAATAGTAATTTATCCTAATAACACATGTGACCGCCAGCCTTTAGAAACAAGGGTTGTATGTAGTTACGAATGAGGGAACCATTTGTAGTTTCTAGTAAGAAGGACCAATAGTAATTCAATGTTCTTAATTGTACAGAACAAAAATTACCCATAACCAAATATCAAGATGGATCCCATTAATGCCTCATATTCTAAAGAAATAATAGTTCAAATGTTAATTTACACCCAGGAATGTTGTGGTCTAGATGGTCAAGGCCATACATAGTGCATCATGTGTAACACCATGGGGATGAAGAGATTTCAGATCCCAATAGTGGTTATGTTTTCAATGTAAATTTTCATAGGTCAAACATATTCACTGAAGAATTAAATAAACAAGAAAATAGGATGGGTTAATGGATACAACCTATGAACTGGACAAAATATGATAACTTTAGGGTCCATTATAGGATAATGACATTAAAAAAGCACTTTATGGTAGTAAAATCTACTTTTACTTGAACATTGACTTGGTGTTTGTGGTTCAAATATAAATATGTATATTTTTAGTTATTTAATTTTATTTTTCGTTTTATTTAGTAATGTGTAACACAAGGGGTTTACATTATGTTCTAATTATGTTACTATGTAAGAATCTGGTGATCTAATGGTTGATGTATTTTTAATAAAATAATTATTCTTCCATGATGTAAAATATAATACATTTTCATTGATTAGGTGTATCAGAGTGACATTAAGATTAGTTGAGTAATTAGAATCATCATGTACTTCAACTTCAACCAGATGTGGATGATGTTCAATGTTTCTAATTTAAATTTCATTTAACAATTACTTTTAATTACATCATCCCCATATTACATTTTCATTTCCGTAGATTTTGGTGACAATTTGATTATATATTGCGGTGAAAGGAAAGAAAAAAATAAAATAGTGTTTTTGTTTCAAAAAAAATATTATGTTCATAAAAGAAAGAAAATCATTTAACCTTGAACATTATAGCACACATTGAAAACATTGAATATGAAAATCAAATAATTTTATATTCCTTCATTATAATTTTTATCCATGTTTATGTTCTTGATAAAAGAGTTTGTAATATGTAGCTAGCTAATGTGATTTTTCAAAATTTATATTCTCACCCTTTTAAAATAAACACAATGCACATCCATTGGATTTTTGGGTATTAGTTTATGTTCTTTGTGACCCATAATAAATAAAAAAGTATTCATGATTGTTTTAATTTTAACATGATTATTCAAAACAATGTCATCAAAAAATTTAAATAAAAAACAAAAATAAATTTGTATGTTGATCAATGGAATGACCTAATGACTAGTTTTAGGTACAATGGGATCATGAAATTATAGTTTTATAGATCATAGTTGTGAATTTTATCTCAATTTGGGGTAATTTGATATTTTTCTTGATTGAATTAACTCAAGATGATTCCAGAGTATGTGGGATTCACATGGCTCCCTATGGTCATTGAGCCTTGGAGTCATCGATAATGTCACGCTACTGTGGTTAACATGATTGAGTTCAATTTAAATTATTATGGAAAAAGTGAAAAATATAATACTCATCTTAATATTAAAATGTGATTCCACCTTGCAATTCCATATTTTTTTCTTTGAATAAAAATGAACCACCATGTCTATTCTGTCCCAAAACACATCATCATGCTTAATTGAAATTGGTTGAAATGAGGTGAGGAATTTGAACAAAATAATGGAAATGGTATTGGGGTATTCTTCTGTACATAAATTCTGATAAAATATTTTTATGTGTTTAATAATTGTTTTGTATGAGGACTTTTTGGGACCATTTTACATTAATTGTTTTTAGAAAAGAGAATTTAAATATCATAATATTTAGGTACATTTTTCTCAGGACAAGATAAACTCTTGTTGGGGTGTGATTATACCTTGAAAAAATCTTGTATTCATTTTTTATAATATAATATTCATGTAATTAAATGTTCATACCCATTTTTAGTTGTTCATTTTACAATATGATCTTATATTCTTAACATGTTTGTAATTCATTCTTATAATGCTCTATTTCATGGTACATTTTATAACACCTCCTAAAAACCTAAGGGTCTTGATCCTGTTATAATTTTTTTAGCTTGTATACCATGAAATTATTAAAATTTAATCCTTCCGAATCTAATTAATATAGGCCATTTTCTAGACCCAAAGAAGCATAATTTTAATTAGAGATAGAGGAAATCCCGAGGATAATTTATTCATATAGTTACCAAAACAATTTTTTTGTTTTTATGTGAGTTCTATGTCACCAAAGTTGAAGAAGAAATTTTGGTTCAGATACTTTGGCCAAGAATAAGAGCCCACCATTTTAATCATAACAGAAAATAAAAATATCCACCTAGGCCAAAAATTTAATTTTATTTATGGGGAAGTCATGGGATTCATTTTCTTTTTCTATGTCCAACTCTAATTAAGCCATATTAATGGCCATTTAGGTGCATCTTTTTGGTGGGTGCAAGTTGGAATTGATTTTTTTCAATGGTGGAAAAGTCTTCTCTCCATTAACTATCCATCCACATAGGCCTACCATAAATAATTGTGTGTATTTAAATATTGTATTAAAAATTTAATGGTTCCAAAAACTTTATTTACAGTATTGGAGGTGAATTAGTTGGGGTTCCTTTGTGTTTGTTTTCATTTTAATATGATGACGCCAATTTGATGTTGTAATTACATTTTTATAATATTAACTTGATCGAATGAACATTTATTATTAAAAAAATTCTTAATATTCATATGTTATATTATTTTTGTTACCATTTTGATATCTCATCATTAATTTATGAATTTATTAAATCAAAAAAGAGATATATCCTTCAAACAATAGGGGAGAGTTCTTTATTTCATTATTTTTCACATATTCAATTCCACCCTCATGAGCCTGATTCATGTTTCCATTGACAATATAGAATCAATGGAGGGTTAAAACACTTAAGGTGTGATCCAATGATATCTCAAGGGGATGGATTGGATTTTATTTCTCACTCTATAAATGCATAATAATTTCATTTATTGGAGTATTTATTTAATTATTTTCTCTCTTCATCTTCCTCATTGAATATTATTACCTATCTTTTCATGTGATAATATTATACTTTAAATAAGAGGGATCATGATAGTGATACTACTAGTATATAGGTGATTTAAATATGTATTTGAAGTTGTTAAAATAGTAATTTATTAGTATAGAAATATTTCATTCAATGAATCCTTCTCGAGTTACTGAAACTAAAATAATTTAAAATAATTTCATCTAATCTATCCCTTGTAATAACCTTGGATCGATATTTTATCGAAAATTGAATTAAAATAGGTCACATGGAGATAATTTAAACCATCTAATATCAAAAAATATTCCATCATCATATCCAAATCTCCTTCATATAATTTATGTGTCATTTGGTTTCTTATTTGGTCACTAAGTGTTCAACCAATCCAGATACACTACGTGAAATGTCTTCATTCCTGAAAACATGAATAAATTTGGGTGAGACCATTTATACTACCTTAATAACCCTTAAATATATATTCACTAAATCTATGAACACTATATCCCTTTCTATCCCCATTTTAATAAATACTCTAAATTCATTCCTTTTCAATGTATCCTCATCCTTATTATCTTTCCCGACATGGTATTTAATTGAAAAATCATAATCCATGAGTAGATCGAATGATAAAATTTCACTCATGCTGAACTATTTATATGAAAATATGTATTTTAGTATTTTATGGACTATCTATATCTAACATATTTTACCATATATATAATATATCCATATCATAAAATCAATGATAAATAATTCCAACACATTATCATGAGTTCGATAGTTCTATTCACGAGTAATTAAATTTCACGATGTGTTGGTAAAAAGATTATGATCTTTTATAATGGAACAAAAATGACCCTTCTTCAATGTACCAATTATTATCACAAATCCATCAATTTTGGATGGTATAGTTATAATCAGAACATTTAACAATCATGTTTTCGATTATTCAGAACATTACTCACATAACAATGTCTACACTTAACCCCATTATTTAACATATTGGATAATGAGTAAGCCAACAAAAAAAAGGTTAAAAATCATTTATATCAGCCTTCTAAATAAATGAAACTAAATTAAATGAATATATTCTTCACTGTAGTTCATTCATTTACAACTATTCTCTTCACAATATCCACTAAGATTCCATCATTGGAGACAATAATACCAAAAAAGACAATTTCTAAATTACAAATTCAAACGTGATAAATTTATTATATATATATATATTATAATTTTTGAATCATAATAATGATGGAAAAGTGATTATCATGCTCTGCATATCTTTTATAATTGACCCACAAATCATCAATAACTACCAAGTTAAAATTATCAAGACATTACATGAAAATTCTATTAATTTGTTCCACAAAATTAGATGGTGTATTTGTCAATCTAAATGTAATTATTCTGAACTCATAATGGACGTATTTTTTAAAAATTGTATATTCTGAATACATTCCTTATTTTCTCACAATTGATGACATATATATAAAACATATTTTTTTTGAAAAAAAATTGATCTCTATGATGCTGATCGAACGAGTCCTCAATTTGAGGCTGAGGATACTTGGTCATTAAAATAAAAGATTTGATTTCCCTATATTAGATTCACATTGTAATATCCTTCTATTTTTCAAGTTACATTACTCTTTTTTTACATTATTCATGGTTTGGAACGGGATTTAATTGGATTGGACGTATATGGAATTTGTTTGGATACTTATAAACGAATTTTGGGATGAAAAAAGTTAACAAAAAATTAACACCTCTTGTCAATGGGTTACATGATGTGT
Source organism: Viscum album (assembly GCA_963277665.1). Classification (NCBI taxonomy): domain Eukaryota; kingdom Viridiplantae; phylum Streptophyta; class Magnoliopsida; order Santalales; family Viscaceae; genus Viscum; species Viscum album. The sequence goes on along the minus strand of OY728141.1, from coordinate 506,062,372 downwards.
GAATTTCTTCAAAAACATGTCATTATTAGTGACATGTGATGTACAATTTCATGACATGAATATATTACACACCATGTATGCTTATCAGACAACATTTAATAATTAATTGAGATAATTACTAACCTGAGGTGATGTGTTTTTCAGCATAACCCACTAAAAGTATTTCTTAATGTTTACTGGAATTACATGTTGTGAAATTTCACGAGAATCATTTTAAATGGTTGAATATAGTTCATTTTTTGTTCATTCATTCATGAAACCTTTCTCCTCTCCACCCAAGTGTGAATATCAGCAGGTTTGGAGCCTTTTTTCATCTATAATTACCTTGGATTGTTGATTGATACCCAATAGTCCCATATTCATTGGTCTCCCCCGTTTCCACATTCATTTGATTAAGCAGCGTAACCATTTGATTTTTTTTATTAGAGGTTGATCATAATCTTATGATTCAGATTATATCTCTTCTATGTCTTTCAATTCATATATTCTACATCAATTGAACGTTTCGGTTGGGAGAGTGTTCATTAATGATTTTGAGGTTGGTGGTCTAAATTTGATTTACCATAGTATTGATTATAATGTCACATATGTAATTGTGAAATTAAAATTTCAATGTTTGGAAATTACCAAATGATTAGTACTATTTAATTTTTTAATTAATTAATGGAATCACGGTGTTGATGGTTTAGTTGATTATGAATTTGAAGGATTTAAACATTATTAATTTGATAGAGACTAGTGGGCATGCTGATATGAATTGAAAATAGTATCCACTATCGAGGTGTGATGATAATGTGGAAATAATGATTTAATATTTGTTCCATCTTGATAATGATATTATAAAATTTATAGAAAAATAATTATTATAATTAATGATAAATGGATTAAAATATAGAACATTGTGATGTGATATTCGTGACAGAGTTGTTGTATAGGGACTTCATCTTCAAATACCCATAAGGTTTAGTACTTCTACTCCAGGCCAGAAATATATTTATGTATACATGTGATCATGGAGTTATGGGACAAGGACATCTGCTGCAAATACCCATGGGGTCCCAGACTACTACCCTAGTCCCCATTGTATGAATGATATAATTGAAATGATTTAATTAATGGAAACCCATGATGAAATAAAATTATATATTACATTGGGCATGGTTGAGATTCTTTCATGGGCCGAATCTATTATTGATGGTTCAGGAGTCATTGTGAACCTGATGATTAGATGTGGTTAAATAATGATTTAATTTATATTAAAAAAATTTATTTTATTTTATTTTATTTTTTCACTATACAAATATATACACTATTATATATAAAATATTGTATTGATGTAGATGGTGGTGTTCTACTCAGTTGTAAAGACCCCCTATTTAGGATTCCCAATCGATATATGAATAGACTTAATGTTTGTATGGCACAATAATTTCATGATCCCTATGTCAGATGGTTGTCTTGGGAAAGAGGATGGATGGGTGAACTAGAAATGATATTGAGACCTTCTTGGAAGTTGATAGTTTCTTTATTTTTTGATTATTATTTGAAACATGAAAAATATGTGGCATGGCATATCTATTTCATTTGGGTTTGGATATTTTATTTTCCTATTTTGGTTTATCATGTGAAACATGTATGTATTAGTTATTGTATTATGGTGATTATTTTTTAACATCATTTGTCTATTGTTTATTTTTTTCCAGTATTGTGTTTCTTTGTTTTAGTGGGTACATTATCCCCAAGATATCTATATTGGACCCACAATTCTAGTTGGTAGTCTCTTTCATATGTGGAGGCACGCTTGAGTTCACGCGACCCACCTGCTTGGGTCACCGCAATGTGAAATTAGAGTCGGGAAGTTAAAAGTTGGCATCAGAGGAGTTTTCTTTTATTTATTTTTTTTAAAATTAGGGAAACATTGAACGGAGAATAGGATAAGTCAATCCTTTGTCCTGAGTTTGTGCATGAGAGCAGCTAACCCATGTACATGGGACAATCCAACTTCCCATGGTGGGATTGATGTTATTGACTTTTATGGTTATAGTTTTATATTATTTCCCCTATGGTGGTGCACTTTTTTTGTGATGTTACAATTTTTATAAAATTTTTTCATGGAATTGTATGGCATAAAATTGAGTTTTCATGAATTAATCAACACACTCTTGAATTATTGTGACATGCATCATTTTAATCGTGCTTCAAAAAGATAGTTTTGGTTGATTTTTTTAAATGTATTTTTTTATTTCTTGTGAAATTTAAATTAAAGGGTGGTCGTTGACACATTTAAATAGATTAAATTATGTAATATATGGAAAAGTAAATGGACACAATTTGTGAATAATTTGAACACTTGAAATATGACAATATTTACCTTGTGTTATCCATGACCCATAGAAGGGATGGTTGAGGTTAGTGATGGTACAAATGTTTTGACCATTGTGGTGGGTATGGTGGAGGACAAGATATGGATTTATGATAATCCCAATTATATAAATGTGGTAATGTTTTGTAATTTGTCTAGATATTTGTGTTTGGAATTGTATATATATTCATCAATTGTTAAGATTGATGATATAGTGATCACATGTCATGGTAGGAAATGAGCCAACAGTAGTAGAACCAGAGGATCCAATAGTTCTATGTGAGAAATTCAGTTATCAGAATATTGATAACAATTTTTCTATATATAGTTCATGGAATGATAACCAAGTGGGGTTGTGCATGGTATATCTAATCTAACATGGGATTTACAATTGTAACACCCTTTGACATTCATCAGAGATGGTGGACCTAAGGAATCGGAGATTTGGATAAATTATACCCGGACAATCCTTCACCACTTAGATACTCATGTAGGAAAAATATTCAAACTAAATACATATATTTTATGTTTTTAGGAATATAATTGGCAATACATCCAGAAATGGGATGGAATGATAGAGAATATTCGAGGAAAATAATTTCAATAGATGTTCATAGATAAATTTTATACTGATATTATCATTCTAGAGAGGGATATAGAGTTTATGAGGTTAAACCAAAGGTGTATTTCTTAGTTTTATTGTGATGGTCACTTCACTAATTTACAATTCTTTTTTCCGACATTGACTGGGGATAATGCTACTACAGAAAAACATTTTTAATATGGGGTTAAATGTGATATTAATTCAGAGGTTAATATTTTTCCAATGAAATATTCTTGAAGTGAAGAATCAAGAACTCATCTCTGAGGGGAACCAAAAATGGGAATCTATCGTAATTTATGTGGTTTCTTCTGGAAAACTAGTGGTATATATTCGAAAAGTATGAAACATGTCTTTGAGAACGTCAACATGGGAGATGGAAAATGGAGTTGGAAAGGAGAAATATGTGTTACACTAAGAACTGATTGAATTTATTGACACCAGTGTGGTAGGTCAAGACATATTCATACATATTTTCCCTGAAGACCATTGGAATATCAAGAATATGGTAGGATGGTTCAATCAAGGAGGTATTGTAGAAACCCTTGACATAGAGGATGTGAAAGGGGTTCCATGAAGAGTTATTATACAAGAATGGGGTCTTCTACCCCATATCAATCTTGATGTTGGAGTTCTACTAGTCCAAGAGACAGAGGAAGTGGATGTGGTATATTTGGGAATGATCACCATTACTAGTAGAGTCGTGAATCTTAGGGGATATAAACTACATTATAGTGGATAAAGATATGACAGTTTTATGTTATTCAGTGTGCACATGTAGATGGTAAGGTTGGAACATCAATAGTTAGATGTACTATTATTATAGATTCTACATTTTCTTATGTCTTATTTGATAAAATATGCCTTCATTATTTTATTTCTCATAGATTTTGAATGTTTTTATCATGTATTGGGGTTTGGGATTATATTTATGACATTTGATGCACATTTAGGATAATGTTTGAGAGACATATATTTATAAAATGGGTGTTCTCTCGAGGGTTGACAGTATCACATTCTAGGGGATATTTAAATCCACGATATGTCATTCCTTGACTTGAATTTGGTTATGGACTAGTTGGTAGTGTACTAATCCAAAATTGTTTATAACCATAGGAGATTGAATTTAGCGTCTCCTGGTTGTGGTGATTTTCTTCCTTGCGGAGAGTGGTATATTCGGGTTGGATATGCACCGCTAGATCATCAGCAATCGTGGGATCTTACATCCTAGGTTACAAGACATATTGTAGATGATGAGGGTGTGAATTATGATGTTTTTACCCATAGTGGACTAATTCGAGGTAGTGTATTCTGAGGATTACGTAGTGTTTTCACTTGAGAGATATGTTGATATTACAATTGATCTCATGCCTCATGCTAAACTAGTTTCTATTCCACATTATTGAATGGATCCTACTATGTTTCATGAGAATATGACATAGATATGTTAGTGGATGGATAAAGAATTTTTACATCCAACTACATCCCCTTGGGTTTCTCTAATTTTGTTTTATAAGAATGAAAATCAGACATTTCACTCATATATTGATTTTCGAATGTTGAACCAGATAATAGTGAAGAAAAATTATCCTCTTACATCTAACTAAGATATATATGACTAGATGAGAGGATATTGTGTGTTCTACAAGATTGAATAGATTTTTAGGTACCATCAGTTGAGACTTAGACCATTTGAATTACCACATACCACTATCAAGAACTGGTATGGCCCATATGAGTTTTTCATAATGTCGTTAGGGCTGATGAATTCCCAAATAGTGTTTATGGCTATGAGGAAGTGAATTTTCCACCCATTCCTATATCAGTTTGTGGATGTGTTTGTGAATGACATATTGGACTACTCTAAGACTCATGAAGATCATGTGAAACATCATAACATCATACTAAGTGCAGTAAAAAGGCATCGACTATATGCCAATATATCTAAATTCTAGTTATATATCTACCAGTTATATTTCATTGGCCACATAATATTATGGTCAAGTGTGTGCGTGGAAAAATATAAGGTGTAGGTAGTGATTTCATGGAAGCATCCCATGAATGTATTTGATTTCAATAGATTTTTTTTATCATGGTTATTATCAGAGGTTCATCCTGGAAATTTCATGTTTAGAAACAACTCTTTTCGTATTGAAAACGAAGAAGATAATGTTTTAATGGTCAAGAGAGTGTGATAATTATTATTATTTATTTATTTATCCATTGACTCCGTCATAGATTGTAATCCCATCCGAGTCGGAGGAGGAGTATACAATGTTTTTGTGACGCATCTTGGATCCGAGATGGAGTGTTTTTTATGAAAGAAACTTTTTTAGTGTATGGGTCACTATAGTTTAGGGTACATGAATATAATTATCCTACACATGACCTAATGTTGGCTAGAGAGGATTATTCCTAGAAGTGTTGTCGGTAATGTCTATTGGTTGAAAATTTTATTGTGTATACTTATTACAAGATCATAAGTTACCTAATTTTTATATTAAGATTCAAATCATAGGTAGTGGAGATGGCTTGAGTGTATAAAGTCATTATTTTTAGCTACAAAATAAACCCAAAATGGGAAATACTTATATTGATGCATTGAGTTGGAAAACTTGACTTAAATAGTTAGGGAGTTTAGTTCTGAGATAATGATGATCCCCGTGTCAGCCGAGATGCCTATTGTGGTGCTGGGGGGCCAAGGGATGATTACCCTCGTATAAATATTAGTGGAATAGACACTTCAAATCCAGATCAGAGAATATAAGTATGTAGATATGTATTTTTTTCCATGATGTAAGTCCTTGAAGGTGGGGATTCACATTCCGATTGGATGGTATAATCATTTTTCCATCGCTGAGATGACATATAACTACTGATATCGGGTGACTATTCATAGGGAATTATATTTTTCACAACCTGACATAGCGGGGCTCGAGAAAAAAGTACACCAAGCCAGCTTCCTTAGGCCAAAGGCCGGCAACATGCTCCAAAATGCATAACTACTATGGGAGGAATTCTTTTAATTACATTTTTGGACACAGTCAAGCATCTTGATACATAATTATAAAGTATAATAATAAAGAGATGGAATACCTAGAATATAAACTATTCATGAAAAGCTTATAGGTTGTATAAGAGTATTATAGTGAAAACTGAATAGTAAAAAGAGATTACTACATGCCGCACAAGAAATATGTCATAACCTTAAAAACCTATAAACTAAAAGTTTCAAGAGGACCCAACTTCTAATATCTATTATCCAACCACCTTACATAGTAAAATGCACCATATATTCCTATGTTACTCTATAATCATCACCTACCTCTACGTTGCATGTATAAGACATGACATGTTCTAGAAAAGCCCACGATGGGGTGAGTATATACTTACCCAAAAATATGCCCTGAAAGATGAATGGGTTGGGGCACTAATAAATAATATGGGAATAGAAACATATTAATCAAGAACCATCTCATCCCAATGCATGAAGGTGAACTCATCCAACCACATGGAACACAAATATTCATGTAATTGGACTAATGGAACCTCTTTCCACACATAGATAAATATTAGAAAAATAAGAAAACATGGATATAGATATATATATATATATTCTAAAATTAAAGAAACCAAAATGCGATAAAATATTATCTCTATGTTATTGAAAATCATGGGAAGATTCTAATTTGTTCCAGAATTTCATCAACAATGAAGAACATCTCATGCCTCTACTCATTGGGACACATTAATGCCAAGCCATGCCTCATAAATGTGCCACATAGTAAAGGGGAAGAATCTCAAGTTATATAAACAATAACCTGGTATAATATGAGGGTTCCACTCTAATGGTCAAGGACCCATTCCCATCCTGGTTGGATGGTTCTAATCTAGTCATCAAGGACCCATGCCCTGCCTCGTAGATGAACACCACATGGATGGTCAAGGACTCATGCCAAGCCTGGATGGTGGATTCTACTGTAATCTTCATGTACACATGCCCTACCCTGCAAAAGGGGGCCACTAGGATTGTCAAGGACCCCTGTAAAGCAAGGCTGGAGTGTTCCACTATAAATGTCAAGGACCCATACATTGTTTTGTTGGAGGGTGTCACTCAAACAGTCAAGGACCCATGAACAGCCCAGCTGGAGGGTCCCACTCGAATCATTGAGGACCCCTGATGTGATTCAAAATGGACCCATGACCCATATGCTTCGCCGGTATGGGGAGAATTTAGGGAGGGGTGGTAATAAATATTCCTAGACGTTTAGAGAACAAGCCAATGTGGGTAGATCCTGCGCAGTGGTGGTCGAAAATTGGTTGACCCTACAATGGTGTGGGCCATCTCACATGCCTAATTTGAAAAAATATATATTTCATTACAATATATTCACCTTTAATAAAAAATAAGGATTAAACTATGACATTTGATTTCTCACCGTTGTAGTTATACTAATTCTCTAATCAGTAATATATGAATTTCAACAATGAATATATTGAAATGTTTTTTTATCCAACAACTCTAAAAATGAAAATCATCTCCCCTATATATGGTTCCAAATGAAAAATAGTTAATAATACCATTATATTATTTGTTAAATTTAGTTATCTTATTACATAATTTTATTTTTCTTATTATGAAAATAGGAAAGTAACTCATGATAACTCTAATATCATCTACTAAAACTAGTCCTTACTAGTCAAGGCCATGTTCAATCACATGTCTAGCCATTCATATCACCACACAACCAACATCATCATTCATCACCCCTCGCCAATCACTCACATTCATTTCAATGCAAAATTTTGACACCACATCAGCACCACCACATGCCCCCATTAACCCATATAAAATTTTTCAATAACATACATGAAAAGTCTATTTATTTTTCATATATAATTTTCCCTAAAACTAAATTTATTAATTAAAAATTTCAGTAATTAAAACATATTATTTGTATATTTTTTCAAAATTTTTGGAAGCCCGTGTGCTTTACATTTTTTTGGTCACATTATAAGCTGTATTTTGTAGACAAACCCACAAGGACTTGGCAACCCCACCATGGCTCTCCCATTTCAAATTAAAAAACCCATTCCCTGCCTCATTGGAGGGTTCCGCTCGGATGGTCGAGGACAAGTGCCCAGCCTGGAAAGAGGGTGCCACTCGGATGATCAATGAGTAATGATCAATATGGATATACGGATCTACTATTCTTATCAATTGCCAAGGAAATACACCGCAGGTTGGTTCCACTCAGATGGTCGTGGAAACATGCTCAGAATGGATAGAGGGTTCTACTCTAATCATTGAGGACTCATGCCCTACTATGCAAGACGATGCCACTTGGAAATCCTTTGGTGATCCTGTGTGATCACTGCCATCATCGAACATCACCAAAATATGTGCTATCCTTGGAACATCTCACATTGAATATCAAAAGCCACTATAGATCCCACCATGATATTCAATGAAAAAATACCCATGATTGGATACTTGAGAGCCAAAATCCTTGTCTATGTGAAAGAGATACAAGTGGTTAATGTGTCCCAAAAAATACGCAATGTGTAAGGGGTCAACATGGACTATGTCTCCACTCTTATATTAGCTTGATTCATTTCCCACACATGGAATTCCGGCCATGTACTACTATATGGAATTCTGGATACTAGAAGATGTGTCTCAACCAAAATCCTAACAAACACATGAGGCATATCATTGGTCTAAAGGGAAAAAGACAATTCCACTAATATTCCTTTTACAATTGAGTCACATGGCCAAATAGAACACACTGTTGCACTCCACACAAAAAAAATGATCAAAATAGGTTATTTACATTAGTAAATCAGACAACTAGTGATAAAGTCACATTTCATCATATCATTTATGAACAATGTTTAATGGTATAGAAAAAAAACTCCAAATTAAATACCAAACATTGGTCTTGAAATTTATGCCTCAACTTCTGGGTCATGATGTCGCTGAAGGTCCATCATTCTAACACCATATGAAGAAAATATGTGGAATACTAGATTCCATAATAATAATAATAATAGTAATAATAATAATACTAATAATAATTAGAGATATTGGGATGTACCCCACAATCCGGATTTAAATATCCAAAACTGTTCTTAAATAGATTTTTTCAAACTCAAGTTCGTACAACCACGGATGGGTTGTCAATCTAATAACAGTGGGGGAGAAGCATAAGAAAAAAGTTGAAAATAACAATTAACAATAATTCAGTATAAATAGACATTTATGGGGAATATCCATGTTGAGATCATGGAACAAACAATAAGAAAACAAATTAAATAACTTGAATTCATCTACGAGGCTCACGTGAAAAACATACAAATAAAAAATTAATATATAATAATAATCTATGTGTATATATTTTTAAAAAAAAGCATAAACCAATAATTGATGATCCCTACCTCAATTATGTATTTATTTATAGTGAATAATGGATCCTTTAGCAATGAAGGTGATGATTTTGTTGTGCTCGTCATTCGTATCATGACTATCCTTGTAAAGACCCATAAATTTCAAGGAATTTTTTTTCCTTAATTTATTTGGAATTTTATGAGTCTGTGGCTTTTGACGACACCTGATTCTGAGGCCCGGTGTGCCTGAAATCAATTTCCGAATTTTTAGCTCGGGTACGTTCAGTGAACGAACGAGCGAGTTCTTCTATCTTTTGAACCGGTTCTCGGAATTGTAATCTGATGGCACTAATGATCTCGTAGCGCCAATATTTACATAATAGGACTTTTATGGTAGGTGCGTTTGTTCCGGGGACAATGTTAAAATTTTGGGTTTAAGGAAGTAATAAATAAAATTGTGTACAATTTTATTTTTGATATTCAATGAAGTTAAATTCTTTCATGGGATGTATTTGGTGGGGTCCACAACCACCCAACATCCCATGTGTGGATATGTGGGAGGTGGGGCCCACACCCACCTAACCTCCCATGGGAGAGTTTACTATAGTGGGGCCCACACGAGACCATAACCCCTTGAACATCTTATAACCCCCCTTAACTCCCTTGTACTTAATGTGCCAAATCCCCTTTAATCTTCCCTGACATTTGAATTTTAAATTAACTCTTCACCTTCTTCTCTCTATAATTAATTAATCCAAACCATGATAAATTAATTAGGTGATTCACTTAATTAATTTCTTTTGAGTTTTGAAATAATTAGTTTTTCATGGCTTTTCTTTAAGATGGAGAGATCTTCTCTAAATATTTGACTTAGAAAATATTTTGTTGGGAGAAACCTCTTGAGAGAGAACTTTGTGATGGAAGTGGGTTTTTTCTCCTACGTTTAAGAACTCCAATCTTCCGGTGAGGAATGATGACGCACCCTCTATCCTCTTTATAGCACGAGAAGAGAGGAGACGTCAATTCATCCTCGGGTGCACACTGATGGCGACGGAAGCAACGAACGCCAGCGACCATCGTCATCTTCATCTCATCCCTTGGGACGACGTCGACTAGCTGGCATCCAACCTATTGCGATATCGTCAACAAACGATGAACGACACGAGTTAGGGTGTTTTCATATATAGTGTTTATGTAAATTATACCCTTGTGAGTGGGTATTTAATTGCAGGGTGTTTTTATGATTTATTTGAAATAAATTATACCCTAGTCATTGACGTATTATGGATTGAGGTAGGGAAATTTTTTTAAATTTCCATTTGAGTGGTTTTAACTAAAGAGCATGAGCTTTTAATAATATGATTTTAGCATATGTTTTCCTTGAATAAATTATACCCTCATCAATGATTAAAATCATGTGTTTAATTGATTACCATTTGATAACACCTAAACCAGAGGGTGCGGGCCGAAAAAACACGACCTGAAAACCCTCCGAAGATTGTTGTTGGTGCGCGAATCGACGGGCGATGATGGAAAGGTCCGAAAATATAATTTTATGTCTTTTAATTAATGTATGGGACCCGAGATGGCCACTGGCGATGACGGAGAGCGAAACGGACAACCGGAGCGCGTCTGGTGGTCCGCGGGAAGCGGCGGCGGCGCGCCTCCGGAGGAGACCGCCACAGGTGAGCCACGGTGGACCGGAACGGCTGAGCCATTCTGTGTTTAGGGGGAGGCTCTGCTTTATTTCCGTGCCATTTCGGTCAACCGGGGGAGACTGCACCCCCCCCCCCCCCCCGCTCTTCGCTAGCCACGCGGGCCGCGCCCGCGCTAGGCCAACTGACCGCGCCGGGCCGGGCCGCCTGCATTGGGCTGGACCCCCGCGCCGGACTGGGCCGTGCTAGCCGGGTAGGGCCGCGCCCTATTAGGCCGGACCCGGGTTGGGTTGACCTTGTTCGGGACGACCCAGGGGGTGTCGGGCCGGGCCGGACAGGGCCCGAACCCCTATTTTCGGGCAGTTTCGGTCAAATGCCCATAACATAGGCTACATATCTCTGATCGATGCACCATCAGTTATGAAGATATCCTTGGATCGATCCGGTCATTTTTTTATATTACACTGATGGTTTTGTATAACTTTGGGTAGGGCCAGGTTGGTTCGATCACGAGACCAACCGGGCCCGCGGAGCGGAAACACCTATAACATGAGCTCCAGACGTCTGATTGATGTACCGTCAACTTTGTTGGATTCCTCTTACTGATACTGATATTTTGGATTATTCCTCTCGAGGTTTGGATACATTTGGTGTATGTTTGGGTTGTATTGTACCCGAAATCCAAACGGGCCCCTAGAACGGAAAAGCCGTTAACTTTCAGACTGGATGTCCGTTTGACGAACCATCTGCGGCGTTAGTGATCACATTGACAAACGGTCCCTATGAGAATACCCTATTTGAGTTCCGGGTACAATTGAGATACGGTCGGGTTCGTTCGTACATGAAACCAACCAGGCCCCTCGGACGAAAAGGCTAATAACTCACAGACCGGGCGTCCAATTGACGGGCCGTCTATTGCGTTGAGACCCCTATGTCGATGAGGTCCTTTGAGATTCTTCATCATGGGAAATTGTGATACATGGAGTATAGACCTGTAGCTCGTGGAGTGGACCCTCCCGAAGAGGAGCGTACGGAGTACGGAGAACGTGTAACTTGCTGAGACCTGATAACTGCTTGTCTGATTTGATTCGGAGTGACTTTCATAGCCCAGTGTGGAGAACTACTGTGTGAGGTGGAAAACCCATGGAAAAGGAGCACTACATTGTGAGGTCGCTAACCCACGGTACTTGACAGGAGGAGTACCTCAGCAGTATTATTTTAGTGAGCAGTACCTCGAAATCGTGACAAGATCACTATACTAGTCAGAGACGGAGCTCCTTAGCAGTTACGATTTCGATAATGAAAATCCTGGTTTGAGCTGAGTCAATGACCTTCGTGTTTTCCTCATGATTGAGATGAGTTACTAGATTACTTACATATATGTGTGGGAATATACCTAAGTGGTGGTTATCCGTCGACTTCATATATGTGTGATACCTTGTGGCTGAGATGGGTTACATGGTAACTTAAGTATAAGAATGGGATTATACCTATGTAAGTGTCATCTGTTGAGAAAATTCCTTGTGATTATCCTTGTTGGATTTGGGTGAGACCTAGAGGGTCTCAGGGTCCCTACTGAGTATCGTATACTCACCCCTGCATGGGCTTTTCCCGCACTTCATTATGTTGGTTGTAGACGATTGACATCACTAATCGTGGTTGATTCTTATAAAGATGGACGGTGCCCAGAGGTGGATCTCACGATGAGTCGGTACACCGGAGGTGGATCTCACGACGAGTTGGTACACGGAAGAGACAGACAGACGTGGAGTGCTGAGGAGGACATCTGTACCTACCCTTCAGGTAGGAACCCAGAAGATGATCCAGGAGCTGCTTGTCCCTTTTAGCTGTTGTCATTGAGTTGTACTTTACATTCAGTTGTATTTGTACCTTTATTTTGGGATTGTATTTCCGGCCTCTTGTACTATCAGCACGTTTGTTTCACTGCTTTACTTAGTGTAGCTTCTTATTATACTATGTTTGTGTGTGTTTTCATTTTGTAAAGGCAATGCCTTCCCTTTTTATTGAGATTTACGGCTTTGGTGCGAGTCGCTAGCCCCTGGCCTATGGAAGGCGGGCTTGGGGTAGTCACAACATGGGCCCCAAGGACGGGTCGTGACAAATTGGTATCTGAGGTGTCGGTTCTACCGCGGGACTTATAACTCTAATATTTCTTTTCTGTGAAGCAATAGTTTTAAGGGTACCGAGTGTGGTTTTCAGATCACGGAGTCCAGTGTTGGTGCGGCGGACGACGTATCCGTACACTAGGACCCTGACTATTGATTTCCAACTTTGTGCATGAAAACACTGATTGCGTGTGTGTTTCCAAAAGTTTTAAAGTCAGCTCAAACCAGGTCAGCTCACCAGGTATAAAATGTTGACTGTGTCACATCTGTTCAGGATGAATCCAGGCAGACAGTCAGTTGGAGTTTTGAGATAGTACATGATGACGACCCACCGAGCGGTGAGGCTCCTGTGCAGGGCCCTTTTTACTATGTTGGCACCCTCGGGTGGTGTACCAGCAGCACCACCACCTGTTGGGCAGCAGATGCCACCAGTGATACAAGCGAACCATGCACGCCGACAGAGCGCATTGCACGAGTTCCAGCAGTAGAGGCCTCCGAGGTTACGAGGAGAGACCGATTCCCAGACATCAGAGGACTGGCTGGAGGCGATTGCTAGAGTTTTCCGCCTAGCTAAGACATCAGTAGAGTGGATGGTGGACTTGGATACTAGTGTTTTCCAGTGAGTGACCATGAGGATGGTCCGCATAGTGATGAGGCTTCGGTATGTGGACCGATGCCTGAGATAGTGCCTTCGGGGTGTGTGTTAGCTATACATCACTACCTGTTGGTAAACTGTTACAACCGGTGGTACTGGTAGGTGACACATGTAGGATTACTGCCTTACACGTGTTCCAGCACGAGATATCCTTCATGTTCTGAGGCAAGCCTGACTGACAGGCAGCTGAGGACTGGCTTGAGGAGGTGGTGGAGAATTTTTTAGAGCTTATAAAGCTTCAGCTGGACGACATGTCGGTAGCTGATAATTAATCAGGACGTACCAAACCATTCCTGGTACTCGATGAATATGATGTGATCAGTGCTTTTGGGCTCGTACTTCCGAGTGTGTTATATTTAAGGACATCCAAGCTAGCACCTTTTCTCTATCCATTCCTACTTATGCTAGGGTGCTAGAAAGAACCTTTGTGGTTGAGAATTATTTTTCTGAATGAATGCAATCAGTGAAGGTTGGTACTGGGAAAGCAGGAAACTGGCACCAGTCTCGGAGACTTGGACGTGTAAAATGTTTCATGTTGAGGATGTAAAAAGGACAGATGAATCTACAAGGCAGCAGACGTGGGAGCAGAGCTAGGAGAGCTGCATGGGGTGGTGAACATTTTGACATGTTGCAACCACCCACCTTTGTAATCTCTGCTAGGCTCAGGGAGCTGGAGGGTGGGGGAAAGAGTAGCTGCATGCGATCAAGTAGTGCGACCGAAAGGCTCTACGGAGGATTCGAAGTATGGACTGTGTCTTCTACTAGATGTTGTTACAACATGACATTGATACGAATCATCCCTTCCTTCCACAATTCTTGTCGCAGACCTAGAGTTTCTGGTTAAGCCGTTGACTTGACCCTCATGTCTGGAGATACCTTTGGGAGGAGACTTGTTAATCACACTTATGTCAATGGTGAGATATGGCCCTTGAGGTGAGAGTTTCGGTAGGAACCTCTTGGTGGCAGCGTCGAGGCCTTACGACGTTAGTTTGAGTATGGACTGGGCAATCACAGTTCATACACAAATTGAAGGTATTAGGAAAAACTTTTGTGGTCTATCTACAACGTGGAGATGGGTTTTTCATGGTCGTCGAAAAGGAAACGCCATGCAGCACAGGATAAACTCATGCTTAGAATGGTGTAGCCGATCACTCTTGGGTTGGACAACCTTAGCCTCGTGGTTGTAGGATTTTTGAGTTTCAGTTATAATCAGGAAATGGAGGCCTCTATAGTAGAGGATGGCGACCATGTTTTTATATGTGTGTCACCTAGATGAGGTTTACAGAGATGTGGACGAGGAGTGGAGTTATCTCCGAGGTTCAACTGACCTTTCTAGGTCCTCAGTAGGGTAGGCAAGGTGGTTTACCACTTGACCTTTCCACCTCAGTTGCACCGGGTGCACGATGTCATCGACGTATCTTAGCTAAGGAAATATGTGAATGACCCATCACAGATCATCGATCGCATGGAGTTGGACGTCGATGACGGGGAGACATTCATAGAGTGTCTAGTGGAGAATGACGATCAATAGGAGTGTGTCCTATGTGGACAGTCAATTTCTCAGGTGTGATTTCCCTGGCACCACAGGAAACTCCAGGAGAGCATATGGGAGCGGAAGGCTCAGTTGCGTGCTCAGTACCACTTTTTTTTCCTAGTTTGTGTCATCACTTTACGGGGATGTAAATCCCTGAGCTGGGAGTAATGTAAAGATCGGTAAATTTCAAGGAAACGTTTTTTTTCTTAATTTCTATGTAATTTTACAAGTCCATGGCTTCTGACGACACCTGATTCCGAGTCCCAGTGTGCCCCGAATAAATTTCTGAAGGTTTAGATCGGGTAAGTTCAGTGAACGAACGAGCGGGTTCTTCTATCTTTTGAACCGGTGCTCAGAATTGTAATCCGAGGGCACCGATGAACTCGCAACACCAGTATTTACTTAAAAAGACTTTTACCATAGGTGCGTTTGTTCGGGGAAAGAAGTTAAATTTTGGGGTTTAAGTAAGTAATAAATAAAATTGTGTAAAATTTTATTTATGATATTCAAGGAAGTTAAATTCATCAATGGAAAGTTGTTGGTGGGGTCCACAACCACCCAAATTACCATGTGTGAATATGTGGGAGGTGGGGCCCACACCCACCTAACCTCCCATTGGAGAGTTTATTGTGGTGGGGCCCACAGGAGACCATAACCCCTTGAACATCTTATATCCTCCCATAAACTCCCTTGCACTTAATGTGCCAACTCCCCTTTAATCTTCCATCACTTACGAATTTTAAATTAACTCTTCACCTTCTTCTCTCTCTAATTAATTAAGCCAACCCATGATAAATTAATTAGGTGAATCAATTAATTAATTTATTTTTAGTTTTGAAATAATTAGTTTTTCATGGATTTTCATTAAGATGGAGAGATCTTCTCTATATATTTTCCTTAGCAAATATTTTGTTGGTAGAAACCTCTTGAGAGAGAACTTTGTGAAGGAATAGAGGTTTTTCTCCTTCATTGAAGAACACCAAACCTCTGGCGAGGAATGACGACGCACCCTCTATCCTCTTCATAGCACGATAAGATAGGAGACATCAATTCTTCCTCGGGTGCACACCGACGATGATGGAAGCAACGACTGCCAGTGACCATCTTCATCTTCATCTCCTCCCTTGGGACGACGTCGACGAGCCGACGTCCACCCTCTTGCGATATCGTGAACAAATGATGAACGACAAGAGGTAGGGGGTTTTCCTATATTGTGTTTATGTAAATTATACCCTCGTGCATGGGTATTTAATTGCACGGTGTTTGTATGATTTATTTAAAATAAATTACACCCTAGTCATTAATGTATTATGGATTGAGGTAGGGAAATTTTTGTTAAATTTCTATTTGAGTGGTTTTATGTCAAGAGCATGAGATTTTAATAATATGATGTTAGCATAAGTTTTACTTGAATAAATTATACCCTCTTCAATGATTAAAATCATGTGTTTAATTGATTTCCATTTGATAACACCTATCGCGGAGGGTGCATGCTGAACAACCATGACACGACAACCCTCCGCAGATTGTTGTTGGTGCGCGAATTGACGGGCGATGACAGAACAGACACAAAGACAATTTGAGGTCTTCTCAGAAAATTATGGGACACGAGATGACCACTGGCGAAGACGGTGGGCGAAACGGACCACCGGAGCACGTCCAGTGGTCCATGGAAAGCGGCAGCGGCGGCGCGCCGCCGGAGGGGACCACCGCAGCTGAGCCCCGGCAGACCGGAATGACTAAGCCATTCCCGGTTTAGGGGGAGGTGTGGCTTAATTTCCACTCCGTTTCAGTCAATCGGGGGGGGGACTACACCCCCCCCCCCCTCCGCTCTTGGTTGGCCACGCGGGCCGCGCCCACGCCAGGCCAACCGACCGCGCCGGGCCGGACAGCCCGTGCCGGGCCGGGCCGCCCGCGCTGGGCCGGACCCCCACCCTGGACCGGGCCGCGCCATCATGGTGGGGCTATGCCGGATGGGCTGGGCCGCGCCCTATCGGGCCGGACCTGGATCCGGGTCAGGTCGACCCAGTTTGGGCCGACCTAGGGGGTGTTGGGCCGGGTCGGACCGGGCCCGAACCCCCTATTTTCGGGCAGTTTCGTTCAAATGACCATATCATGGGATACGAACCTCTGATCGACACACTGTCAGTTGAGATGGGATCCTTGGATCTAGAAGGTAGTTTCGGTATATTACAATCAAGTTTTCGGAGAACTTTGGGTATGACCGGGTTGGTTCGAACACGAGACCAATCGGGCCCTCGGAGAGGAAACACCTATAACTTGAGCTCTGGACATACAATTGATGTGCCGTTGACTTTGTTGGATTTGTCATTGTGAGAAGGACCTTTTGGCTTACTCTTCTCGAGATTTGGATGCAGTTTGAGTATGGTCGGGTTGTATTGTACATGAAATCCAACTGGGCCACTAGAACGGAAAATCCGTTAACTTTTTGACCGGACGTCCGTTAGACGAACCGTCAGCGGCGTTGGTGTTCATGTTGAGAAACGGTCCCTATGAGTATACCCTATGTGAGTTTGGGGTACAGTTGAGATACGATTGGGTTGGTTTGTACACGAATCCAACTGAGCCCCTGGGACGAAAAGGCTAAAAACTCACAGTCCGGGCATCCAATTGATGCGCCGTCTGTTGCGTTGAGACCCCTATGAAAAGGCGGTACATTGAGATACTTATTCATGTGACTTTGTGATACATGGAGTATCTACATGTAGCTCCTGGAGCGGACCCTCCCAAAGATGAGCGTACGGAGTACGAAGACCGTGTAGCCAGCTGAGACCTGATGACTGCTTGTCCGATTTGATTCGGTGTAACTTCATAGCCCAGTGGGGAGAACTAGATTGTGGGGTGACAGACCCATGGCAGAGGAGAACTAATTTGTGAGGTGGAAAACCCACAGTACTCGACAGGAGGAGTACCTCTATTGGCTGTGAGGGGGAGCACTACTATGTGAGGTGGTATACCCATGGCAGAGGAGCACTACTTTGTGAGGTGGCTGACCCACGGTACTCGACAAGAGGAGTACCTCAGCAGTGTTAGGTTAGTGAGAAGTACCTCAGAACCATGACATGATCATTGTACTCGTCAGAGACGGAGCTCTTCAGCAGTTACGGTTTCGATAATGAAAATCCTAGTTTGAGCTGAGTCAATGACATTCGTGTTTTCCTCATGATTGAGATGGGTTACTAGATAACTTACGTATATGTATGGGCATATACCTAAGTGGTGTTTATCCACCAGCTTCATATCTTTGTGATACCTTGGGGCTTAGATGGGTTACATGGTAACCTAATTATAAGTATGGGATTATACCTAAGTAAGGGTTATCTGTTGAGAACATTCCTTGTGATTTTCCTTGTTGGATTTGGGTGAGACCTTGAGGGTCTCGGGGTCCTTACTGAGTATCGTATTCTCACCCCTGCACGGGCATTGCCCGCACTTCATTGTGTTTGTTGCAGACGACAGAGATCACTGATCGTGGTTGAGGCTTGTAGAGATGAAAGGTACCCGGAGGTAGATCTAATGACGAGTCGGTACCCGGAGGAGATGGAGAGACGTGGAGCGTTGAGGAGGACATCTATACCTACCCTTCAGACAGGAACCTGGAGGGCGATCCAGGAGCTGCTTTTCCCTTTCAGTTGTTGTCCTTGAGTTGTACTTTACTTTCAGTTGTAGTTGTACCTTTCTTTTGGGCTTGTATTTCAGGCCTCTTGTACTATTAGCAATTTTGTTTCACTACTTTACTTAGTGTAGCTTTTGTGTGTACACTGTTTGTGTGTGTTTTAATTTCGTAAAGGCAATGCCTTCCCTTTTTATTGGGATTTACCCTTTGGTGCTAGTCGCCAGCCCCTGGCCTATAGAAGGCGGGATTGGGGTAGTCACGGAACGGGCCCCGAGGATAGGTCGTGACAATCATCGTTCCAACTGTATGTCCTTATCCATTCATATTCATCTCAAAAAGGTCTTCAGAACTCCTATAAAATCACTCTATTGGTTATGATACTATCCTAAGATAAATTTCATAATTTCAAACTTATAGTGGATTTTTAGGTGATACACTTTAACTAAAAAATTAAATAAATATTTCAATATATTAAATTATTTCACCGACATTAGCGGTCATGAAAAATACACAACACAGACCAAGGTCATGTTTTTGATAGGTTAAAACACACTTTATGAGAACAACAATGATCTCATATTTCTTATATGGGCCACCATTATATGTGTAATTTTAATTAGGGTTATAAAATTAATTAAACAGTTTTAATAATTTATCCAATCAACTCACCAATGGATGCCTCATCTGAACGACCCATGCCAAAAATCATTAGGTCTCACATAGGGTAAGCCCCACATTCCAGATTCAACCATGGCCTTATAAATCAATTTAGATACACTATTTTGACGTTATTCCACTTTTTTTAGAATACTAATCACTTGAAATATATATATATATATATATATTATAAAATTGATTCTGAGATCACCAGGCCACATAATCGTGTTTCTTATCAACACCAATATATGAAAATATTTCTATAGATATTTAAATGTCGAATAGATAAAAACTATACTCTCAAAATTATTCATTTCATCAAAGATTTCATACCTTGAAAATCAAAATATATGGATGAGGTGGGTATACTGAGTTGGGATGTGGATCTCCTGCTCCCACAAGCTCCCTCGATTGATTCATTTGAAAAAAACAAAAATAACCCCAAGGAAAATATCATCCCACAATGGTTCATTCTTTGCTGATTTTCTATACCACTGGATCCATGATAAAGGAAACCCCACTCTCAGATCCCTGCTTATACATGAAATTATCATAAAATGAGTTGTGTAAAAAAAATCCTCAATTGCAGTGTGTTAGAAAACACCAATCATCTAGTCGAACTACATTGATGTCAGCACCTCCTTCACCTAACTTGGCAATAGAAGATGAAAATCATTGATGTGGGAATATTATACTACAATAACAACCCGAGTGGCCCTAAATAACACACTTCCAGAACCTCAACAATGTCCTCTATAACTCTCATGATTGAGAAGAAAATTTTTAATATAGGACCTTCAAATAAAAAACTAACTCCATAAGAGGTGACATGCGACTAGAACTCTCAGAGCATGTCAAGCATTCACTAGTGCAGAAAACGTTTTTTACGTCGGTTATTTTTCATTATTTACGTCGGTTTTTAGGCGATGTTAATACGGACGACGTTATAAACAACGTTTTTTACGCCGGTTATTTAAAACCCGACGTAACATCCCTAACATCACGGTGTTTATCACGTCGGTTCATTAATAACCGACGTGAAAAATGATGGGGGATGGGGATTTATAACGGCGGTTATTATATAACCGCCGTGATAAACCGCGGGTGGGGGGTTTAGCACGTCGGTTATGTAATAACCGACGTGATAAATATGCGCGGGGGGGGGGGGGGGGGGGGGGGGTTTATCACGTCGGTTATTTCTAAACCGACGTGATAAAACGCCTGGGATATCGTTTATCACGTCGGTTATGAAATAACCGACGTGATTAACCCTTCCCTGGGCCTATTATCTCGTTGGTTTCTTAAATAACCGATGTGATAAAAAGGCCTGGGAAACATTTTAGCACGTCGGTTATCCAATAACCGACGTGGTAAATCGATTCCCAGGCCTTTCAGCATGTCGGTTATATTAAGAACCGACGTGCTAAAAGGCCCGGGAACGGTTTATCACGTCGGTTCTCGAAAAAACCGACGTTATAAACCCCTACCGATTTATTTACCAGGTCGGTTATAAAATAACCGACGTGAAAGCGATATTTTTTTAAAAAATAATTGCACTGCTCTCACCAAAAAGAAACCAGAAACCAAACAACAAAAATTACCATGCCAGCCCTCCCCCAAGCCCCAACTGAACCCCACCCTCATCTATACCCACCTAACAACCTGGCCAGCCCTCCCCCACCACATTGGAGCCCCACCACAACCCTTGGACACCCCCCACCCCTTGGACAGCCCCCACCCTCATTTACACCCCCACGACCCCTAGTACAGCCTCAAACACCCATTGGACACCCCTCCCATATCCCTTGGACACCCCCACCCCTTGGACACCCCCACCCCTTGGACGGCCCCACCACCCTCATTTACACCCCCAAGACCCCTAGTACAGCCTCAAACACCCATTGGACACCCCCCCCACACCTTGACAGCCCTCCCAGACCCCTTGGACACCCCCCGACCCCTGGACACCCCCCCGAGCCCTTGGACAGCCCCAAACACCCCTTGGACACCCCTCCCATATCCCTTGGACACCCCCCACCCCTTGAACAACCCCCCCCCCACCCTCATTTACACCCAACCGGCCCCTTGGACAGAACTCCCAGACACCTTGGACACCACTCCCATATCCCTTGGACACCCCCCACCCCTTGGCACCCCCACCCCTTCGACAGCCCCCCCCCCCACCCTCATTTACACCCCCTGAACACTAGGACAGCCCCAAACACCCCTTGGACACCCCTCCCATATCCCTTGGACACCCCCCACCCCTTGGACACCCCCCACCCCTTGGACAGCCCCCACCCCCTGGACACCCCCCCCCCCCCGACCCCTTGGAAACCCCCCCCCCCCCCCCGACCCCTTGGAAACCCCCCCCCCCATCCCCTTGGATAGCCCCAAACACCCCTTGGACAACCCTCCTATATCCCTTGGACACCCCCCCACCACTTGGACACCCCACCACCCCTTAGACAGCCCCCCCCCACCACTTGGACACCCCCCCACCCCTTGGACAGCCCCAAACACACCTTGGACACCCCTCCCATATCCCTTGGACACCCCCCACCCATTGGACACCCCCACCCTCATTTACACCCCCCGACCCCTAGGACAGCCCCAAACACACCTTGGACACCCCTCCCATATCCCTTGGACACCCCCCAAACACCCACCCACCCCCTTGGAACCTCTCCCCCCATACCAAAATCCAGACCAGAAAAACCATCAACAGTAGACCAAAACAAGAAGTAGAGAAAAATTAAACATTCACTTATATAACATTCAAAACTTACACTGTCAACTTCAAAAAAAACTAAATCCAACCTAAAAGACTATGAAATATACAATTACATTGACAATATTCAAATTTACATTTTACATTACAAACAACTAAAAGTCAATCAAACCTGTAAAATAATTTGACCACTCCACTTGTAAGTGTTTGATATCTTCAGCAGTAAAGGGTTGAGGGTCATCAAAAAGCTACAAAGGAAAAGGATAGTAGTCAACGTGTATAATGAATAAATCAAATTGAAATATTATGAGAAAGAGGAAATCTTACCAGGTCAAAACTCAGAACTGTCCCAGTTGTTATTATTTCATACATAAATCTTAACATGTAATATCTGCATTCGATGATGCCTTGTTGCTCATGACATTTCTATTTGAATGAGTGTAAATTCAATATATTATTTTTATGTAATAAATCAAAATGTACAAATTATAAATGGATATTTACCTTCGCATGTACATATTTGATCTTGAAATTCCTTTTCTTTGCGCTTTTTCGAAAGTGGACCCATGACCTGTTAAAAAATGATACGAATGGGGTAAATTTAAAATTCATTATAATATATAAAACTATTGTGAAATTGAAACTTACGTTTCCAATATATTCTTAAAACTTTCTCGCACATCATCATGGAGAGAGCATATCCAATAAAGTGCTTTCTCCCTAGGGAAAAAAACCCCTAACATCCAATGATACCTGATAAAAGGAAATTTAACGTTAGTGGTTTTTTATGTTAAAAGATAATTAACTCTTTGAGAGGGATGTGTTTCATACCTCTCACAAAAAGGCATCATCCAACACTGTGTGATTACATTCTTTTCAAATCTATCAGCAATATAAATCCTTCTTTGTTCCTCATGCAATGCACATGCTTCAGGGGAAATCAATTGTGGGTCCACGAATCCATATACATCTGTCAGCTCATTCCTCTCACAAATTTTATACAGATACCTAATACAAAGCAGACATAAGTATACATTTTTAATAAATATAACGCAAGGAAAAGGTGTTAAGACTTACATGATAAAAATTTGCACCACGTTGATGCCCAACTTATCTCCAGTGACAAACTCCATGATATCAGTTTTCATAATCCCCACAGTTAGTTCACGTCCACAGACATGAGATTCCACTGTAAAGTCATAATGATCCGCCAAAAAATTTGAATATCTTGACAATTTTTCAAGACTGCTAGTATCTGCATCTGATGTCATAGCTATCTGTCTTTGTTGTTGTCTTTACAGTACTTCTTTACCTTTGAAGTATTCCTGTAAAAATAAATTGAAAAATATATTAGTTTTCAAATGATAAAACATTAATAAAAATATAAAATAAAAGATATAACATCCATACCTCTATGGTAATGAGTCGAAGAAGTCTGGATGGCCAAAGTAAAAAATGGCCGATACTATGTCCAACTGTCGTGACCTCATCTGTAGGTAATGGTATACGAGCTGATCTATCTATAATATCCTGTACAGTGACCCTCTGATTCTCTACCTCTAACTGTTGATGATGAACTGTATCTCCTATACAATATACCATCCCATATGCAACTATATGATGTTGAGGATCATCAACATACAACTCACAATAAGTAGGTAGCTACGGCGGAGGAGGAGGATAAAAAATGGGGTCCGCAGGCTGAGGTGGGGGAGTGGGAGCTACTGGGAGAGGTGGAGTGGGAGCTGCACCCTGAAATTGTCTTTGCAAGTCTGCAAACATAAACTGCACCGATGCTCTAATCTTGTCCTCCATTGTCGCATTAATATTATGGACTTCAGCCTCCAAGGATTCTAGTTTTTTTATAATCTCCCTCAACGTTAGAAGTCGAGGAACGTGGCCACACTTTTCTTACCGATACACCTTCCGGATATCCTCTTACACGGCCAGGATGTTCGGGCTTTCCCAATGCCACAGATAAAATATCTTCCCTCCCAGATGGTGTAAATGTCCCCTGTGAACTCTGCTCCTCAAGAGAGTCCTGTAATAATTAATTGAACATTTCTATAATGATTGGAAATATATGACGAAAATAGTAAACTTAAATAAATAAAATAGATATCTTACAATCCTCTCAACTACGAGTCTTGATTCTTCTGAAAGATATTGTCCTTTTTTGCCCTTCCGAGCTCTTTTCCATTTCTCATGTCTAGATGGAGGGGATGGAGGGGCCACCTCTCCAGAGCTTGAAGACTCAGCTCTTAGTTGTTGAAATTTTTCTGCCATCATTTGTTCTTCCAATAATGCATACCCTCTCCGAGATAAACTATGAGGGTATACATTTTTAGATTGGATCTCTTGATGAGCTTTCCTTGTTTGCTGTAAATTAAGAATAAGTAATCATTAACAAAACAATAATAAGATCATTTATATAAGAAAGCTTATAAAAGTTTACATTGCCGTTACCAAAAATGATTCATTTCTTCTACTTTCAAAAAATTGTCTCCATGTGTCTTCATCTATAAAAGGATATATACGACATGGATTCTCACGACTCCTATGACCATAAATGAAATCAGATGAGAGGGTTGATTTGAAATCCCTCCATATCCTAGCAGCCAACGATAAGCATTTCTTCCTGACTCCTCCAGTGTCAGGAATATCAAATGTCATCTGATAGAAAAGAGGTTAAAAATATTATATATACTAGAAAAATTTAAAGAACAGTCAAACAATAGCAAAAGATCTTACCAAAATGGTCTCCCACAGCTGAGAAATTATCGCCTTATCCACACTTCTCCAATCATCATAGAGAATGCTTACTTTGCTCTTAGCCTGAGTTTCTACAAATACCTTAAAATCTTTAGCATTTGGACCTCTAGGAAGATCATCATCATCAAACTCCACGACTATCCTCTCCTCCTTTGTACGGGCAAGTGATAATTTTGGTAAACATGTGCACCCATGCTTACCAACCTTTGAACTCTTTTTCATAATAGGAGCATGTGAATGTTCCTCCCCAGATGTAGGACCAATATGCTCATCTCCTGAATCATGTGGCTGATCAACTGATTGATCTGTCATTTTCCTTCAATCAAAAAAACAAACATTAGTTCACAAATATACAAATTCAAATATTGTAATACTACTTAATCAGAAAATAGAAAAGTGTACTAAATTACATAATAGTAAACATTGGTAATATGGTAAGCATGTTAAACAATGATAACATGGTAAACACAGTCTGTTGTACCCCTCTCTCTTGGATTTTAATGATCACAATTACTCTTATTATGTTCTAACTTGTTTTCAAGTGTTTTTGTTGATAGGCAAAAGGTTGCCAAGGAGTTGGCCCAAGAAAGCTGAAAAGTGGACTCACTGAGTCCACCGGTCCGCTGGTGTGAGCTCACTGGCCAGCCGGAGGACCCAGGCAGTGGACTTGCCCACTGCCTGGTGTCACTGGCCGGCCGGTGGACCAGACAGAGAGCCTTCCTCTCTGTCTGGACCACCGGCCGGCCGCTGGATCACCACCGGCCGGCCTGTGGACCAAACAGCATTGCTCTGTCTGGACCACCGGCCGGCTGCTGGATCACCACCGGCCGGCCGGTGGACCAGACATAGAGCCTTCCTCTCTGTCTGGACCACTGGCCGGCCGCTGGCTCATAACCGGCCGGCCGGTGGACCAGGACAGAGCTTTGCTGTCTGGACCACCCGCCGACCGGTGATCCACCACCGGCCAGCCGGTGCGCCCAGAACTTCTCCTCTTTACGGTTTTTATTGTTTTATCATTTTGGTTTGATACATGTTTTAATAAGTAAAAAATTTACAATATCTAACATTATATGAAAAAACTAAATGTAAACAAGAAATAAACATGTGTTACCTGTAATTTTAGGAATGTACAGTTGGATTATTTTCCCAAATTCCTTCGTCGTGATCGTTCCTTATGGAACACACCATGTCTTCAACATTCTCATCATTATGTTCTGTTAATCTTTCCATGGAAGTAGGGATCTAACATAAATCAGCATCTTCATCAATCATCCTCACCAACATATTGTTTTTTCCCTTGTAAAACAACAGCCCACTGCATATCTGATTGATCTACTACATAGAAAATTTGTTTGGCATGTGTTGCCATTATAAAAGAATCAGCTGTGTCTTCCAATCTATTCAGATTAACAAGTGTCATTCCAAATTCATCGTGTTTGACACTGTTGTTACCGATAAACCATTTACAGTTAAAACAGGAACATTAATTTTAAAGTAATCAACCTCCCATATGTCTTCAATCACTCCATAATATGCACTTGATGCCGAAAATGGGTTTCTGTCCTTAGCACTCGAAAAATGCATTGCTTCTGCAAACACCAATACACCACTATTCTGAACTGCACTTCTGTTGTCCTGAGCTTTCGTATGAAATGTATAGCCATTAATGTCATAAGCGGACCATGTTATCACATTTAAATATGGACCACCCACTATTCATTTTAATGTCTCTGATACATCTGATCTACCAAGCAAGGTCTTTTTAAACCATGGCAAAAAAGTTTTGTTGTGCTCATTCAAAAACCACATTTCATTCTTCTTTGGATGATATTGTTTCAACTCATTAATATGCAATGTGATATACGGTTGAACATCAGCTATGTTATTCAAGATGTATGATTCTAACTTCTTCATCTTTTCAGCTGACAGTGATTTGACTTTCAAGCCACGAATCCCCTTTCCCTCATTATTAACCCATTCATGGCGAGATGGAGGCAAACCTATGTGTTGCGCCGTAGCCAAGTAGCTCGTACAAAACTCTGCTACCTCCTCAGAAATATACTTTTCAATAATGGAGGCTTCAGGTCGATATGGATTTTTAACATATCCCTTTAATATTTTCATATAACTTTCAAAAGGATACATCCAACGAAGATATACAGGTCCACAAAGCTTTATTCTCGAACCAGGTGAATCATTAAATGCACCATCATATCAAAAAAAGTTGGAGGAAAATACATTTCCAAATGACAAAGTATAAAAATTGCATTCTTTTCCAAAATGTTCAAAGCATTCACATCAATCGCCTTGTTACAAATTGAATTGAAAAAATAACACAACCTCATTATAGTCTTTCTGACACGGATGGGCAATATTCCACGCAGTGCAACTGGTAGAATTTGTTGCATCATGACGTGACAATCATGTGATTTCATACCTATCAACTTCAAGTCTTTCAATGAGACAAAATTTTTTACATTTGAAGAATAACCTTGAGGCACTTTGATATCATGAAGACACTGACAGAAGCTACTTTTCTCCCTCTTCGATAATGTATGACAAGCCGGGGTATGAAATGTTCGTCTTCCTTTAGGAGTGGGAGCTAACTCCAAACGTATTCCCATTGATAGTAGGTCTAACCTTGCATTCAACCCATCTTTTGTCTTTCCTTTAATATCTAGCAATGTTCCGATCAAAGAATCACAGATATTCTTCTCCACGTGCATGACATCAATATTATGTTTGACTTCATGATACCTCCAATATGGTAGCTCAAAAAATATTGACCTTTTCTTAAAATATGTCTATCATTACCCGATTTCTGTGTCTTTCCCAATGTCACATCAAGGTTTTTCACCCTCTCAAAATACAAATCTGGGGATAATGGTTTTGGAGCAGTATCAAATTCTTGTGAGCCATTGAATGCCTTTTTTAGTCTTCTATAAGGGTGATCCATAGGCAAAAACTTTCGATGACCCATGTACACTGTTTTCCTCCCATGATGCAATTGACAGTATGACGTCTGTTGTTCGCAAATTGGACATGCTTTATGCCCTTTAACACTGTATCCAGACAAATTTCCATATGATGGGAAGTCATTTATAGTGAATAGAAGCACTGCATGCAGTTGAAAATATTCCATTTTATAAGAATCATACACCCTAATACAATCAGCACATAACAGTTTCAAATCATCAATCAGCGGTGACAAGTATACATCAATATCATTTCCGGGTTGCTTTGGACCAGAGATCATGATACTCAACATGACATATTTGCGCTTCATACAAACTTCAGGAGAGAGGTTGTAAATTACCAATAAAACAGGCCATGAACTATGTGTGCTACTGAGGGTTCGGTATGGATTCATTCCATCTGTGCACAAGCCTAGTCTCAGATTTCTAATTTCATTTCAAAATGTAGGGTACTTGGAATCAATTTTCTTCCATTGTGGACAATCAGCTGGATGACGTATTTTTCCATCACATACCCGCTCATCAGCATGCCATCTTAACCTTTTTGCATCATGTGAATTAGTAAATAAACGTTTGAAACGAGGAATTATAGAAAGATACCAAAATACCTTTGAAGGGAGCTTTGTAATCTCTACATCAGCTTGTGATTTTTCTTTCACCTTATACCGTGATGTCCCACATTTTGGACACTCTTTCAGAAATTCATATTCCTTCCTATATATAATGCAGTCATTCGGAGAGGCATGTATTTTCCTGTATCCCAATCCCATCGGGCATAATATTTTTTTGGCCTTATAATGTGAATCTGGAAGATCGTTATCTTTCGGAAGAATGTCCTTCATCAATTGTAGCAGCTCTGTAAAACTTCTGTCACTCCATCCATGTTTCGCCTTCAGGTTAATCAATCTTAACACCGCCGACAAAACCGTAAAATCTGTACAACAAGGATATAATGGTTTTTCGGCATCACCATATAGATGTGCAACTGTCGGTTCTATCTCAATTTGTTCTGCTACAATATCGCGAATCATTTCATCAATTCCATCGGAGTTACCATCTTGCGATTCATTATCATCAGTGACATTCTGTCCAGTTTCGTCATGCCAAATCCAAGGGTTGTAACTCGGATTGAAACCATGACAAATAAGATGATCTTTTATCTCTCTACTTTTCAACATCTTCATATTCAGACATTTCAGGCATGGACAGAAAAAAATGTCACTACTTGGAACATTTCGTTTAGCAAATTCCAAAAAGGCATTAACACCTTCCTCATATTCATTGCTCATTCGATGTGCCGTAATCCAACTTCGACTCATTATTACCTATAACAAATAGAAAAAATATATATATTTTTTAGATAAGACAAATATATATTTATATGAAAAAAATCATAATTTGAATGTAAACAATTTTGAAATATAAAACAAATCGATGTGTATTTTAAAAAATATGCTTGAATATTATTTTTTAAACAAAATATAGTAAGATATAACACCCCCCTGGACACCCCCCGACCCCTCTGGACAGCCCCCCGCCCCTCCTGGACACCACCCCCCACCCCTTACCCCCTTGGACACCCCCTGGACATCCCCCAACCCTCTGGGCAGCCCCCCACCCACCCGGACAACCCCAAATACCCTCTGGAGAGGCCGCCACCTACTTGGACAGCCCCCCACACCCATCCACCCCCTTGGACACCCCCCTGGACACCCCACCGACCCCTCTGGACTGGCCTCCACCCCCTTGGACAGCCCCCCACACCCACCCATCCCCTTGGACACCACCCTGGACACCCCCCGACCCCTCTGGACAGCCCCCAACCCCTCTAGAAAGCACCCCCACCCCTCCTGGACACAACCCCCCACCCCCGACATGCTTGGACACCCCCTGGACACCCCCCAACCCTCTGGAAAGCCCCCCACCCCTCCTAAACACCACCCCCACCCCCTACCCCCTTGGACACCCCCCTGGACACCCCCCAACACCCACCCACACCCTTGGACAGCCCCCCACACCCACCCACCCCCTTGTAAACCCCCCTGGACACCCCCCGACCCCTCTGGACAGCCCCCCACCCCTCCTGGACACCACCCCCACCCCCTACCCCCTTGGAAACCCCCCTGGACATCCCCGAACTCTCTAGGCAGCCCCCCCCCACCCGGACAACCCCAAATACCCTCTGGAGAGGCCGCCACCCACTTGGACAGCCCCCCACACACATCCACCCCCTTGGAAACCCCCCTGGACACCCCACCGACCCCTCTGGACAGGCCGCCACCCCCTTGGACAGCCCCCCACACCCACCCATCCCCTTGGACACCACCCTGGACACCCCCCGACCCCTCTGGACAGCCCCCGACCAATCTAGAAAGCACCCCCACCCCTCTTGAACACAACCCCCCACCCCCGACCTGCTTGTACACCCCCCTGGACACCACCCAACCCTCTGGACAGCCCCCCACCCCTCCTAAACACCACCCCCACCCCCTACCCCCTTGGACACCCCCTTGGACACCCCCAACACCCACCCACACCCCTGGACAGCCCCCACACCCACCCACCCCCTTGTAAACCCCCATGGACACCCCCCGATCCCTCTAAACAGCCCCCCGCCCCTCCTGGACACCACCCCCCACACCCTACCCCCTTGGACACCCCCCTGGACACCCCCCAACCCTCTTGATAGCCCTCCCACCCCCCTGGAATCACTGAACATTTACCATAACAAGAAGTTGGGCCATTCAAAGAATGTTTTTAGGCGTGGAGGAAGAACTGAGTTTCAATAGATAGAGAAGGAACTCGACATTAGGTTGTCTATTCCAGGTGTGGATTTGAAGGAGTTAATGTTTGTTCAGTGACCCAAGAGATTGAATCATAAATTCAGATGTTGTGCCATTTTCTCATGATGAGGATGAATAATTGGTGGGGTTTGACTTTTAAATGGAGAGCTTATCAGACCATCATATTTTCTACAGATCAGTAAAGGATGTTAGCATCGAACATAAGGCTTAAGGGATGCTTTCAGATCCAAATATGTATGTTGATGGATGCAATGGATCTAGTAGAGGTTCTAGAAAGAATGGTGGTTTTATTTGTTTAGGATAAGTAGTGAAGAAAAAACTAGTTAATTTTTTACTTGCTGAAAAGAGGGTATCTAAAATTTTTAACATGCCGAGGGGAAATCTGGCGAGTCCCCCTCGTGAAACTTTGTTCGCAGGGGGTGAAAATTGTGATGTGATCCCAAATCCATGCACCTATGCCATGGTTGTGTGTGAATAAAGTAGTAACAACTGTAAAAGGGCAACCCATCCAAATGGACACGCCCCAACCCTCTCGGGGATTTATAGAAAACGATGAAAAATTAGTGAAATCATAAAATTAGTCAATATTGCAAGTCGAACTAATAGATCTAGGGATGATAAATAAGATTATGGTGCCAAAATGAGTTAAAAGGGTTCGCAATCGAAGAATCTTAGCTAGTTTCAACAAAAAAATCACAGCACATATATATATACTATCTGCGAAAAAAAAACGAACGAGTGGGAGGATTACCTGAGTGCTGCGAGTTTAGATGATTGATCTGAGGAGATTAAATATGAGAAAAGATGATCACAAAACGAATCTAAACCAACGAAATAGACGAGCCGATTCGGGTTTACGCGCGAGAGAGACGAGTCGCGACTGTCGAGGGTAAACTCGCGAATGACAATCCACGGGTCTGGGTAAATTTTTAAATGAGTTATCACGTCGGTTATTCAATAACCAACGTTATAATTTTTTAAAAAACATTTATAACATCGGTTATTCAATAACCGACGTAAAAACCTTCCTCCGATTCTTTTTTTACGTCGGTTATACAATAACCGACGTTATAAAGGGCTCAAAATCCGCGTTTTTTACGTCGGTTATTCCATAACTGACGTCAAAAACATCTGCAGATTCTTTTTTTACGTCGGTTATTTTATAACCGACGTAAAAAGGCCTTCAAAAACCGCGTTTTTTACGTCGGTTATTGAATATCCAACGTAACAAACACCCCCGCTTCTGTTTTTTACGGCGGTTAATGTATAACCGACGTAAAAAACGAAGCCGTGCGATTAATAACGTCAGTTATAAAAATAACCGACGTCAAAGGTGTACTAAACACATGTTTTTACGTCGGTTAATAAATAACCGACGTAAAAAACCTCGTTTTACATATTATGACGTCGGTTTTATATAACCGACGTAATAAATTGTGACGTAAAAAACGTTTTCTGCACTAGTGATTATCATATGGTGTCTCTTGTGCTCTAACTATCATTCCAAGGACATGATAGTACCATCGTAGAAGACCTCCAAATATTGATTCATGAATGGTTAAGGGTCTGGATAAAATTTCTTGTGAACTATATTGTGTCATTCTACACACCAAAGGACAACACCATGACCACAAAAAACCCACAATGACTCTAGGAAACCTTTCTTGATAAATCCACCTTTCAAACCTGGTACATCTGATAAAACATTATAAGGTCAGGCTATGAGATAATCACTCCCTTTATCAACCGAGTGAAGAGTTAATTAATCCTGAGTGGCTGGATACTTATCCAAGGTAGACACCTAGATCATTTGATGCCAATCCACACTAGACATCATGTTCATATCTAGATCATAGGAAAAAAACACAGGGGGCCTTAGAGAACACACTAAGTCCAACAGATCCTTAACATTGTAGAACCTCCAACCATAAAAATGTCTCTCACAATCCAATTGTGTAGTATGATGTGCTTTTGAAAACATCATGTCATCCCTACTATATGTATATATGGAGGTAAATCTCATAGGGGGGGGGGGGTAAATGGAAACTTCATCATAGCCCACAATTTTCA
Source organism: Viscum album (assembly GCA_963277665.1). NCBI lineage: Eukaryota > Viridiplantae > Streptophyta > Magnoliopsida > Santalales > Viscaceae > Viscum > Viscum album. The sequence continues at coordinate 506,029,406 of OY728141.1, read as the reverse complement.
GAGGGAGATGATATCTCATAACATCCACTACTCAAAGGGTAACACTAGTCATCCATTGAATCAGTTATAACCTCATGCGAATGGGATCATCCTTCTATATTTGGGGATCACTCCCCATCAAGTATGAAAAATCTGTCACATAACCCAAAATCAGTAAGATAATCACCAATATAAATTATATGATCATGGATGGTTGATGAATAAAACATATTGGGGAAAACATTTTAAGGTCTCACATCCACTACGGAAATACATCTTCTGAGGATCTCTCTCTCTATATCCTCAATGAGTATGGTCTCCCAATGGAAGAATCATGTGATCATCAATCGTCTCCATAGGAGCATATAAGAGAAGGTCCTAGAAAAAAAAACAGATCAACTAGTATCACTAGGTCTAGAATAAGGTATATTTTTAGGGGAATATGGCTTTTGAATATATGAAAATACCTATGGTTGATTTAGAGAAGAAATAGGTTTTATGCGAATCATTACATGACCATCTTGGCTAGAAGTCCCTTCTTCTAGAACCTCATATGTTTCCTTAATCACACGTTCTCCTCAATGAGGGCTTACTTCAAGTCCGCATAACAATATCCTTCCCCATATAGAAAAGTCAATGAGATATTTGACAACAATTTCAGACTATCAGAATTGTCATAACTGACTCGCCCTTTCGGTTTAGATCAATTCACAAGAATAAATCTCCATGGAAAAAGTTTACATATTCCATTAATTTATGAATCCACACTTATCATCTAGATTAATGATCTATACTAACACCTATTTTCATCTTGGATGGGCCTCACCGTGAAGACCACCATAAAAAATGGGTCCTATCCATGTGAGATATCAAAACCACAGGATCTGGAATCACCTTTATCACATAAAAATAGCGTATAGCTTAACATAAAACCTTAGAGACCTCAATATATGGAAACTACATTGTGAACTCAAAATAGTGGTTTTGTATTCTAGTACTACTAGATCCAACTACATCTTTATAAGGATCTAGTTCTGAGAAAAAACATTTGATTGTTCGGGATCTACAAATCTTTGGGAACTCAGATCATCAACTTAAGCCAATCCTCGACTAACTAGGGATTTGGCTTATCGAGGATCCTCATAATACTCTAGTGTTGGAACTCTAAGATTGAACTAATCCAAAATGAATTATTAGTCTTCTATGATACTAAAATATTCTACACAACATGCATGGGTTATACTTTCTACCCACATGGAGGAATGATCCAGTGCGATCGACCTAAAACTGAGGTCTTATCTATCATTGCAACATCATCATGATCCAAAAAATCGATAAGCTTAGTGGATGACTTTACAGAGGCATTTCTAAAGTGATCAAGACATACCACTGTCAAATGAGAATATATATACATTGGGGATCTAACTTAATATGTATAATAAAAAGACTCATTCCTATATGATACTTGTACCATTAATCCATGCATCCAATGTCATGGCATTCTGAGTTGACAAGTAGTTAGCAAAAGACGTGGTAAATGGATATATAATCCATGAAACCGAGACTGGATTCCATGGCCTTAAATCCATATTGATATCAATTTGAAACTATTCCTATAAATACCAACAAAATCATCATAAGAGGACTAATCCAAATATCATCTTATAGAGTAGACTACTCTCATACTTATTTTTGATGACCTGATCTAGTGTGGCTCAAACCACAACTACCGTAAGCCCAAATTTATAGGCCAAGGGCTGGTAACATGCACCGAAAGACTTAACTAATATAGGAGGAATTTTCCATATTATCTTTATGCACAATCCCATTTATCTCAATCAAAAAATGTAGAGGAATATTAATAAAATGACACAACAACTAGAATATAAACCAATAATGAAAACCCCCTAGGGAATAAAAAAGTACTACATTATAAGATAAAAATTAATAGGGGGAAAATAAATTCTAAACTATAAAGATACCCCAACCAAAAAAATATAAATTAAATGTTTCAAGGATTCTTAGCCCCTCATCTCTAAGCTTTTACCACCGTACAAGGTATAATTCCCCATGAATCTCTATGCTCCTCTATAGTCACCACCAACTTGTCCATCGTCTACATAAGACATGACACGTGTGGGGAAATTCGATATAGGGGTGAGTATATACCTACCCTGTAAGATGGCCTAAAAGCTAATGGGGGAGAAGTAAAATACACAATAGGAATAGATATAGGGAAAACATGAAATAACACAACCCAATGCAAGAAGGGAACCTCATCCAACCACAAAGAACTCAACATGACGTGTAGGTGGAATACTCGTCATGTATCAACCATCCATAGAAAATGTTTATAAAATTAAGAATATATATATATATACATATATATATATATATGTATTCTAAAACAGAAATAACCAATACATGAGGTAAGAGGATCTCTGTCTCATAGCTCGTCCCAGGAAAAAGATTGTCATCAGTTGTAGTTTTCCATCGATGGTGCCCAGCATATCGCACACCTACCTAGTAAGATCCATTCAAGCCAAGTCAATCCTAGTCATTATATCGCATAGTCTAGGGGTAAAATATATAGATAGATGATTCATTCCCTAGTAAAAAAATAGGGATCCACTTGGATGGTCAAGGACCCGTGCCTGTCCAAGATGTAGGGTGACACTCTAGTCATCAAAGACATATTCCTTTCCCCATTGAAGGGTGACACTAGACTGGTCGAAGACCCATTCTCATCCCAGATGTTAGGTTCCACTATAGCCATCAAGGACCAATGTGCTTCCCCGCGGGAGGGTTTTACTCCAGTTTTCAAGGACTACGCCCATCCTGATAGGTGGGTTCCACTCTTGTCATTGAGTACTCATGCCTTGCCCCGCATTAGGATGTCACTTGGATGATCCAGGACACATTCTCATCCAAAATGGAGGGATCCACTGTAGTTTTTATGGAACCAATACCCTCCCCATTAGATGGTTTAACTCAAATGGTTGAGGACCCTTTCCCATCCCTACTATATGGTTCCACTCTAACCATTGAGGACCCATGGCCTACCCCACTAGAGTGTTCCACTCTGATGGTTGAGGAAATATTCCCATATTGAAAATAGGGTTCCACTCTATTGGTTGAGTATCTATTCTATTCACATATTGAGGGTGACACTCTACAAGAAATTGGTGATCTTGTGAGATTGTTATTGTCGTTGATCGTCACGTAAAAAGCATCATTATTGGGAAATATCGCATCATATCCCAAAACCACTATTGTGTCCACCATCACATTATACACATAAAAACAAACATGATAGGATACCCACTGGACCAATTTTTAGTCCAAATGATTGAGATATGATAGGTTGATGTTTCTAAAAAAATACATGGTGTGTATGGGGTGCACACAATGTGCGGTGTAACACCCCGATAATTTATGAGAAATATTTTTTTAATTTCATTGATGTCTTGTGTTGTATGCTACACCAAGATTAGCATGAACAATTCAAAACACCATATTATCTTGTAGTATATGAAATAGTATTCTCGGAATATGTTGCATGCAAGAGAGACAATCCTCAATAGTGTGTGTTGTACGCAATACCAAGTTTCACTAAACAAAGATATATTTTTATAATATTATTATGAACTAGTCATTATGAATAGTATTAACCACTTTTTTAATTTTATAACATTATCATTCATCTTACACATATACTAGATCATGGTATGAGAACAAAATAAAATTTTCAGGTAAAATAAGTATTTTTAAAAAAATGCACTTTCACGGCCTTTTTAGGGCGCACCCACTTTAAATCCATTTTTTACACGTTTATAAGTTCAATTTTTCAAAATAAAATTATTAATTACAACATGGATAAAATAATTTAATTGGGAGAATTTTTTAATATTTTTCTATTAACTTTCATATATTGATGAATAGTAAAAATACGCTAAATTTTAATTAAAAACAGCTTTTATCATCCAGATAACTTATAAGGTAAAATTATAATATTGAATTGTTTTAAAGTATTACTAAAACATATTTTTACCACTTAATATTATGATTTTTATTATAATAAATTTTACATTGAATTCATTGGTAAACACATTTCAGTCTTTTGCAATGTTTTAAATAAAAACCCGTTTTTTTCATACAACAGGATTAATTTTAAATTAATTACTAAATCATTTGTGTTGATAATTTGTGAAAATGGTTTCCGTATTTTGAATAAGTAGGTTCAAACTGTGTAAATAGATACAGTTTATTTTTAGACATTATGAATCATAACTATGGTAAATTTTATTTACCACATTGAGAGGTAATTCAGGTAATTCAGGGTAAAAATAATATTATAGGATTACACTAACACTTGTATTGATATCATTGGTTGATTATATTTCTATATCAAACATACTTGGTTAGAAATGGAATCTATTTTAACCCACTTGGATGAGATTAAGACCTTTAATTTATTTTATTTAAATGAAAGTGAAATATTTCTCACTCAAACGTTATTTATTAAATTATGTATAATATAAGGATATACTTAATATAAATTAAATTATAAATACTCATTTTAAAGATAAAATATTTTTCTTCAACATGGTAATTTATTTGTAATTTTTAAGAGATATATAATTACTATAAAAACTTATACATTAATGATACATAAATGTTTTATTTAGTGAAAAATCAATAATATAGTTTTTATAATAATACTAATACCCATGAAAAGGACCAAAAACGTGACCAAAACTTATTGGTCAAGTACATATAAACCACAAGAATCCAAGGGTATACTTGTGGACCATTTGGAGGCTTATAAAATAGATTATGGAATTTGTATTATTTTATTTTAAATGATGTAGAAGTTGCCAACTTCATAATTTAATAAAGATAACATTTTAAAAGCTGGCTGATTTACAATATAAATTTGACTAAAAGTGTTATTATGAAAGCTATTAGATTTATCATAATAATTTTAAGTTAGTTTTTATTTTTATGAAAAAATTTTGTATATTAAATAATTATACAAAAATGTTGTAGTAATTATTTTATTATGAAAAATATCAAATAAATGGTTTTAAAAATATTAAAATAAATATTATATTAACTAATTATTGTGATCCACGAATTTTATAGACAAATATAACATGTTAAGAATCATTTATATTTTTTTTAACATATCTATTTTTTGGAATTTATTTAAATTCAAATAATTGAATAGTTTCAAAATCGACATTATTGGTATTTTATAAAAATAAAATATTATTAATTTTATAAAAAATCAAAAAAATATTTAAAAAATAAAAATTGATAATAATATGGTCTAATATGTCATAATGTATCTAATTATTATCAATTTACAACACATAATTAAGGATTTATAACAATTTAAAATTTAGAATATTATTACCACAAATAAAATCAAATAGATTAAGTAAGGATAAATCAAAATGATAAGGATTTAAAAAAATTCCAAACATGTCTACATTTTATCGGTTGAGGCAGTTACCACAATATCTCATCTCATCATCTATGTTTAGTCATTTTGGTGGTTTTAATGCGGGGTTTTATTCTATTATAAATTATTATTTTTGAGAGTTTCCTAAAGTGCCCCACTCCTCACTTACAAAAGGGAACCTCCTCCCTCTCGTCTTCGAACAATGTTGAGATTTTAAAATTGACCAAACCCTGGACATTTTTCTTATCAACTTCCCATGAGACATACTAGAGGTCCAAGAATTCTTAAAATACCATCATGTGTACCATAAGTGGAGGTTTAGAAGTGGCACGTCAGAGAAAAGGTAATATCCTTTACTGATATTCTTTAAAATTATTTATTATTCTACTTCATCTATTTTAGTTGTTTCATTATTAAGTAATAACACCAGTATCACTTGTATACTGATATGTTATTATGAATATGGAAGAACCATATTCCATCTTCTTTCCAACCCATGAAAATTGGAATCACTATGCGTGCGTACGTATGGCCTACCGTCTCCACGTCGTGGTGTAATCTATTTTTCATAACCAACCTACTTGGATGGGTATAATAATGGAAGAAAACACTATATATGATTATTGTTAAGTAATATTTATTCTGAAATAGTTTATACCATACACTTCACTACAATTCCACAATCATGGGAATGATATCATCGCTCGCGCGTACGTACGACTTACCATTTCCACGGCACGATAATATTCATTCTCCATGTTATCCATTCAAAAAAGATTATAAAGTATATATAATAAATAATAATGTAATATATGACATAATATTTCTACGGGATTTATATATATATGTGTGTCATTTACTTCTATTTAATTTAATAAGGAAACGAAAACAATGTTCATGCATATGTACGACCTACCGTTTCAATGAATGGTGTATTTCAATCCATTTATCGATTGGTTATATATATATATTGAATATATCTAATATATAATTCCTGTATTACATTATTGATTTAATTAATCATGATCTATGTAATCATATAAATAATTACAACTCAAAACACGCACAATAAATGAAATGATTTTACCCAAAATGATGCTTTATCATGGAATTGACAAATGAACGGGAAATATAATGACATTAATAAATCATATATGATAACATAACTATTATTATGGTTCTGTTACATGTTTATAATATTTATTATCCTCAATATACAGAAATTTCAGACACGTATGGATAAAATTGGACTTAAGGTAAGGGGTAACTTTTCCAATCTCGTTTCTGTCCAAGATTGTTTACTCGTAAGTATTTTCTGGAGTTATATTTATGATCAATGTTCATGACTTCTAAAATGATTTTCATAAAATTTTTATTATTATTATAAGTATGTTTAAAGTCATTTTTACAATTTTTTGACTTTTACCACATGGTATGGATGAAATCGTTCTTTTGTTTATCATACAAGGCACTTTTTGACTTTTCCAGCAAAAGTACAAGGATAATATTTTTTAACTCATACACCATGAATAAATATTTATAGTTTTATAATGCATTATTTCTATAAAGCATACTCTACAATATTTCATGATTATTTTCAATGAAATTTTTTACTTTTAAAGGTGCTTGGAATTTTTAGAAAAGAAAATGGTTTTGAAGAAAAAAGATATTTTCCTCATGAATTCATTTCAAGTGTTTTATCAAAACTATTTTCCATCTCGGATGACATTATTTAATATGGATATATTTTATGTATAGTTTCCCTATTATTTACATGGTGTTATTTTGTTTATGATGAAATTTTACCCATTTTTTAATATGGATTATGTCATGATGTGATGATGTAAATGAAACCCATTTTATTCATTGGGTAATGATTAATGATTTATGTTTATTTCATGGAACACGAAAGAATGATTTCTTTATGAGATGGTGGGACCTATATGTCCTACCAATGCATTGGGTAAATATTTATATCCCATAAGATAGACATGGATGGAACAAAAAGTAAATATGGTTCAGTATTATAGGGTTGGAATGACATGTAAACCTAATTCAGTAATGGACTTTGTCCACTATGATGGACTTGGAATAAATTCCTTGGATACTATGCAAATCATACCATGTTCTTATTGGTTTATCACAATTAAATGTTTTATTTCTAGGCTATTTTATCCTAACTAATATCCCTTTATGATCTATGCCTTATGTAATGCTATGATTTATGTCATTACTCATGATTTTGATGTTTTATGTTCATGTTTTTTCGTTAAAATGTTTATGGGTTGTTTTATGTTTTCCATATTTACCCTTACTGACCATTTTAGCTAACCCTATTTAGGTTTTCTTTTCCCTAGGAAATAAAGAATGGTTTTTGGTAAGAAAACAAAAGGGGAATATCTTTATGGGAGATGAGGAAGATCATTCACCATGATTAGAAGATTTTGTTCCGAGTTTCCGAAGACACTAAACTAATACGGTCTTTGGGCATCAATTTTTGTTATGTATTATGAATTAAGAAAAAGTAATGTAATTTCTATGGACTTAAAGTAAAGGGTCTCTACATGTGGTCCCAATCATATTTTTGGATGTGTCATTTTCAATAGACAACTTGATGGCATGTTTTACTACACAGTATTCAAGGAACATTATGACATGTCCAGATCAAAAGTCATATAAACACATTAGGCTCATTCTCGCTCCAAATGTAAATATGTAATTCCACATATATGACTTTACAAACTACCCTATATGGCTAAAAAGGTCACACCATTGTGATTATCCTGATAACATCATGTAAAAATTGTTTATATTCCCTATTCAGACACAATGTGAAAAGGTCTCAATTCACCACATCAGTCGTGAATTTTATTTATTGGGCACAGTCCATGAGTCTGAATTAAAAAATAGATATTGGTCCTGAAATTTCCACCTCAATTTTTTGGGTCGTGATACTACAACAGTTTATGATTCCAACCCTATATGATGAATATATAATAGATTCTACATTCCATATTATTATTATGGGGAGATTTGTGGTGTACACCATGAACCCAAATTATATTTCAAAAATTGGTCATAGATTTTCCATATAAAAGTGAGGGTCGCACTTCCCTAGATGGTTCGTTAATCTTAAACCCAATGAAAAAGTTACAGGCAGAATCGAGTTTTCCCTTAAAAAATAAATAATAATAATTTTTTTATTATTTTATTCATTTATAAGGGAGTCTCTATCCTCATGTATCATGTGATCTACCTACATGGGGTACACAATCTTCTTTTTTGGTATATTAATTCATTTATAGTCACATTAATTTTATATTATAACAATTATTTTAACATATTTATTATTAAAAATATGTACAATCCACAATCCACAATTCCCAAACACTCCCTTACTGTAGGAGCTTCCCTAGTGGTGCCCACCCAAATTTCATAGCTGCTAATCCATTTAATTTTATTTTTTATTAAATTCATAATAATATTATGATAAAAAGATTATTCATAGGGATATTATCATTGCTAATAATAATAATAATAACAAATTTAAAATAATAAAAATAATAACATGAAATTAATTTAATAATAATAATAATAACAACCACATGTCACTCTATAACCATGCATAGCTCCACCATTGATTATGTTACACACTTGAAAACGTCTTTGCCACCATTGATCTACTGTCATATCCATGCTGAGTAGCCTCCCCCATGAGTCATCCGGCATGGTCAGAACCTGGGACTGATATTTTCACACAACACGTCATCATCAGGTGTTAACCAGGAAAATGAGGATCCTCAATCCAACACGAACCGACTTCGATCAACTATGATTCTCATCACACCTCAATCACGAACCCACAATCATTATTTTGATCCAATGAATGAAAAAAACACCACCACACTCATTATTCTCACATCATTTATGGTCGTTCAATCATGCTCATACCCAATCCAGCAATGTTGAACCATGATCCCAGTGGATAATGGAAAAAAACATGAAGAATAGTGGAGTAGAATCAAAATAAAAAAGGTTAAATCATTGATGATCAAGAGTTATTGGTCAACTATCATATATATAGAATATATATGGTTTCAAAATGACATAAAAAATAATAAATTAAATTTAATAAGTTTAATTCATATACAGGGCTCAGGCAAAAACATACAATTGCAAAATCAAACTAGATGATAAAATATTATATAAACATTTAATAAAAAGGGATAGAAACCAAAGTTGATGAGTCCTACCTTTATTATGGAAAGATCATGTGTGAAGAACACATCTGAGAGTGATTAAGGTGATGATCTCACTATGTTCATCATTCTTCTCATGGTTATCCTCAATCAAATCATTTATTATTCTCTAATCCTGATCTACCAATAGAGTTCATCATTTCTCATATAAAAAACCTTAATGGTTTTTGTGACTAACACCATGAAAATTTTATAATGACAATGTTATATAGGATTTTTAGGGTATTTTGTTTCATAAAATTATATAATAATTATTTCATCTTATTTAATTATTTCTCCCACATTGTTTCTCAAGACAAATAACTAATGCTAACCAGGGCTATGTTTCCCCAAGGATTGAACACATGTTCTGGACTCAACAATGGTCTCATATTTATCAACCGTGTAATTATTTATGATTTATTTAGATTAATGTTATTAAAAAAAGGAAATAAATAAAATAATTTTCCCAATGAATCTAACAATGGTTGCCTCATATGAACATCCTACACTGACAAACTTGAGGTTTCACATACAGTAAACCCCATGCTTCAGATTCAACTATTGTTTCATATTACTAATATGATAGACTATTTGATAATTATTCAACTTTTTTAGGAAAACTGCACTTTCATAATAAATGACATATTTAATAATATTATAAATTTAATTTTGAAATCATCGGGTCTTGGAATAGCATGCCATCACAATGTTTATATTAAAAAATATTCCCAGAAATATTACAAATTCATACATGAAAAAACTAGAGTCTATAAAACTTGAGGGACTTTAATGTAGGACATGGTGATCACCTCCATAATGGATGGAGGCCAGTTAGTTTGAGTTGCTGGGATGAAGTCTCATGCAGGGGACTTTAGAGTAGGTTCATTTGATTCAAAAACATATGGATGGGAATCCGTTTAGATAGATTTAATATGAAAATAAAATTTTATAACCTCATAATATTAAAATTGGTGATCATGTGTTCATTCAGGTGTTTCCAAGATTAGGTCAGCATATATTTCAGATACATGACATGTTGGAACATAGGTTTGTTGGATGTTTTTATATTAGGGATTGAATTAGGCTTGAGGTTGGCGGGATAGCTCTAACAGAGAGTTATAGTTCTATGCATGACGCTTTTCATGTGTCACAACCTTAGAGGTGTCACCCAACTCTTCTCTTGTGATCTATGTTGATGATGTTGAGATTGATAACTATGTGTCCCTTTAGAAACATTTAGTTTGTGTTTTTTGGATGGCTATGAACAACTATTGATGGTAAAGAATGTGTCAATATTTCATCTTTTCTGGTAATTTTGATGTGTTCAAGATGAAACATTGGATACATATGTATTTATATTGGATCATTTTCCATCCTTTTTACCTCTACAGTTTTGAGATTCTTGGTATTACAACTTGAGCACAAGCTATTATGAGGTTGGGAGATTGTATGATCCTCTCCTTTTACCTAGTACTTTGCTCACAGAGTTTTCTTTTATTCTTAGGTTGGAGAGGGTTTTAAATGGTTTGGAAAGATTTTTAGGTAGTTCAAATCATAATATTATAATTTGGGGATGAAAAAAATCTGCATAAATTTTACATGCAATGTAAATGGGTAACACAACATGAAAATTTATCCATATGCATGTCATGAATGGACACACATGGTGTACAATTCCATGTATCTAAAAAATAACACTTTTTGTAGTCTTATTGTACAATGCTAAATAATTAATTCAAATAAATAATTACCCAAGGTGACTGGGTTTTTTGGTGTAACCAAACAAAAAGGATTACACGGCATGTAAAATAATTACACCCTGTGTAATTTTCTATGAAGAATTTTTAAAGCTCCTTGAGGTTCAATTTATATTAATTCATTAATTCAACCTTCCTTATCTCGACACAATAGTGAATCTCAATGTTTATGGATCATTTTATTCGTCTCTTATTTTTATATATTGGTGTTTGACACCAAGTAAATTTTTTTTCCTTGATATCCTTCCCTTCATAATTCATCCTATGAAGATGTGGAATCTTAAGAACATTTTTGGTGTAGGGTTTGATCTTAATCCATGTATTTTGTCCAGATTTCTTTCTTCCTTTCTTAATTAAAATGTTCCACATCAATTAAAGGTTTCCATTTGGTGAGTTTTTACAACTATCTTGAGTTTTTTTATCTAAATAATTATTAAAAAAGAATTGATTATAATTGAACGTATGTAGTTTTAAAACAGAAATTACCATTTTTAGTAATATTATATTGAATTGGATTAATTAATTGGTTAATTAGTTAACGGAGTCACTGAATTGATGGAATAAGGTGACTATGAATTTGATAGAATAATGGATTATGAATTTGATAGTGACCCAAGTGTTATACCGATATGAATTGATCTCGTAGCCACCCTTGGGGTGTACTGACAAGATGAAAATGATGGTTTGTAATTTTTACAGACATGATAATGTAATATTTAGATGGTTGAATAATTAATTAATATAATTGATGATAAATTGTTGGAAATATTAAACCATGTGATGTGATATCTGTGAATGAGTTGTGGGACTTGAACTGCTGCATTTTATACCCATGGGGTGCCAGACTACTACTCTAGTCCATATATATATATATAGTGATTAATATGTTTTCAGACAAAGACTATTCATCCAAATACTCATGAAGTTGCAGACTTCTCATCTAGTGCCCCATTATATGATGTAATTAATTGATAATGTTTAAATAATTAAATATCATGATGAAATAATATAGGATATCCTATTAAAGACAGTTCAGACTCTACCATTAGCCGAAGAAGACATTGATTGTTTAGGTATCAGAATTAACTAGATAATTTTACGTGGATCAATAAATAAAAACATTAAAGTAAAAAAATTCTTTATCTATTTTAGTTTATTCTACATACAACCGCATACACTCTTAGAGATTATATATTTTTTTAGTTTCCTTTTGTGGTGGCGTACTATTTTGTAATGAGACCCAACTCATGATGTCTAATTGGAACCCAAATAGACTTCCTTTTTACATGTCAATATAAGAGAAATATCCCTATGTTATATAGCTGAGTTTTAATGGAGCATATATGATGGAACCAAACATGATTTCAGGACCAACATGGGAGTTTTTATTATTTTTATTTATGTTTTTTCCTCAGACACATGTAATATTTATGGAATGAAATATCAATGACTTTTGTTTGGATATTTTATTTCGATTTTGTATTATCATGTGATACTATTCAGTTTTGGTTTTGTTATTAATATGGTTATTATTGATCATCAGTTCGGTATTGTTTATTATTTGATCTAGGGTTCTTCTTTTAAAAATAGGGTATTGTCTCTCCATTATATCTATATTACACACTATCTATTTATCAGAGGCCTCTAGCATGTGGGGAGGTGCACCTAAGGTCATATGTCCCACTGGGGTTGGGAAGTTACACATTTCCCCTTGAATCCATTAATCCTCGTAATGAAAAGAATAATGGATCCCTAATAAGAATCATAAGGGCATATAAATCGCTTATAACACAACTCATCCTACTATTTCTTGCATTCAACATATTAAAATGATTCCTTTATGTATGTAGTTTTTTATAGTAATTTCAGCGAATATTAAATTAATAAAAAACTCAACTTCATGATCTAGTGGGTACCCTTCTAACCCCTTTTGAAATACATCACTGTATTTTAGTACAATAGGAACATCCATAAATTTACTATTAAAATTTCCATCTATAGGTTTTTTGTCCACTTCTTCCCGAATAATCTAATACAAAAAACCTATTGTCGGTGGATCCATACAGAACATTGGTGATGTAGTCTCCCCTATTAAGATAATAAATTCTCTATATTCATCAGGAATTATAATTACTTTGTATTTATAATAATTTTTTTGTCATGTTGTGGAATCTTGAAAATATGATTGATTATTTTAAAGTTAACCATTGGTATAATAAAAATGATAGAACATATATCACACTTATGTGTCACAATGAGAACTTCAAGAAACATCTTCATTGTAATGAGTTTACACTTCGATTTTTTGACAACCAAATCTCCTCTAAAAGTGCTAAGAAAATATATAATTTTCATGGAAAATTGGATGATATAAAAGAGTGTAAATATATATAATTAAATAAATCATTAGCTAAATTTTATGTTTTTATTAAATTATAAAACAAAAAATATTTTAGAACATTAACCTCAGTTGTAGTGATTACATAATCTTGGACTTTTCTCCTTAGCCTATTCTATGATATGTTACCTTGATGCTTGAGAATTTTCTTGAAATAATGCACAATTTTTGTATAGATTATTAAATGGATAGTAGTGGTCTCTTTATTTACCTTACACTCATTAGCTAGATGACTCTTATCACTTCACTTGTAACAAAAATCACATTCCCTTCAATAATTTTCCAAGATATTTCATTCTATAATTTTAACACGATATAAATTGGTACATTTTTTATACTTCTATGAAATCATCAATTTTTATTAGTGTTCAGCTAATATATTCTTCACAGGATTCCCTGGAATATAAAGGACCTATAAAATTACTCTCTATTTTTATGGCACATAAAACTATTTCATCATATGATGAAATTTTCCGAGAAACTCGTGCCCTTTAGAGACACATGTTATGTCTATCAAGGAAATTGACAATATTTCATTAAATATTATTTATGTAGTCTATAGAGTACATTGAAATTATTTTAAAGGTAGCTTTATACTCCATAAACCACTTTCCTTTCATTATCATTATGATGAGGAACTTTATATTCATTTTAATTCTGTTTCCATGAGGGAAATATATTTCGGTAAATGCTATATTAAAAGTTTGTGATTCTATGATTTATATTTATTATTCCTCCATATTACCCTAGATCAAATACCACTATTTACTAGAAAAACCCATGACATAATATACTAACTTTATAACTATTACCCTTTAATCATATCCAAAGGCCATAAATATCATTTCAAGTGACTTAATCCATTGAATAACTACCACAAAATTAGTAGTTTTACTAAAATGTGGGTCTTTCTATCACATGAAATAATCCAATATGGTTGATTTATTATGTGTAACATCACATTGATGGTTATTTTCATGGATATTTGTCCAAACCTGGGTCATATGACATAATATATCAATGACAATATCAGTTCCTACAACAGTATTATTAGCTTGCTCAGTAGGATAATTTTAACATTGGCCATGAGTTTTAATACTATTCTTTATACTATACATCAGTTACAAAAAATAACGGGTACTATATTAGATCACAGAATTTTTAATTTGAAATTATAAAATATTATTCTATATATTTTGTAACACTTAACGTTCCTTGAAAATTGAGGAATTGTTAATCTCAAAATAAAAAAAATTGTTTCTTTTGGAATATCTGTAAATCGTAATAAATTAAGAAATCATTCACAATGGTTAGTAAAGAAATCATAAATTATTCTAAGAGTATTACCCATGAGTGTAAACATGGTGTAAATTATGGGCCCATCCACCATGAAGTACAACAATGGTCGAGATATACTCAACAAACTTTTTTTTATAATTATTACTCCTAGATGCATCTATGCCAAAACCATATTCATTTGAAGTATTTAGAAATTAATTTATTACTATGAAAAATAGAATAATCTATATTATAAAAAAAATTATAATATTATTCCAAAATAATACCTAACATTAGAGTCTATGATATGGTCATGTAACCTAGTCTATGTTTTCCAAAATATAGTTTCTAATGTTTCTACTAAACATTCTCTAATACCAACTGTAACAACCCCCAATATTGTATCCCAATGATGGTGTCTAATTTTTTGATTTTACTACATAAAAGGGTTATAATCCTAATGGATTGATAAATTTGGTTTTCTTGGAGATCTAGATACATATACAATATACCATTTAAAATGGGTATAAAATAAAAAACATATTAATAGAATTCAACATTCTTGAAATTATTCAAAGAATTCATCTTCATATCCTAGGGAAAGGTAACAAAATAAGGATAAGATAAATTGTCAGACATGAATATTCATTTTGAACTTTGATCTGTTTTATCTTTGGGTATTGGGTTTTACACTCATGTTTCTGGTGAAATGGGTCTACATTTTAAGTTTCATGGTTTATTTCTTTTAGGGACTGGTCAACGCACGCTTTTAGAAAACCTTTCGTCCTTATCCAAGAAACTGTGAGTACCTTGGGGTGTCTCTATTTAAGGGTGCACAGAATTCACAGTGTTAGAAATCCCATGCATTAAGTGTGCAGGGAGCCACTATATTATGATTGAAAAACCCCACATGGTTAGCAAACGGTTTATGAAACTGTGAGATTTTCCAAAATATGAAAAAATGTTAAACTTCTACACTACCCCCGAGACATTTTTAACCAAAAATTCCCACTTTATTCCTCCATTTTTTGACCCAAATGAGGATTCTCCATCATTTCCCAAGATTCCCCACCTCAATCTATGGTGTAGATCTATTGAATCTTCAAGGTTATTGGATAGATTATTCAAGTTAATTCTCTCCTCTCCTCTTCAACTTTCTCTTTCATTCATTTTCACTTATTTTCTTCTTTTCTGAAGTTCATGTGGACCTAGGGTTCATGATTACCTTGGTATATGTTGTAATTTTTCTTTTCTATGGTTCTTGTGGGTAGAAATGGGAATTTTTAACATTCAAGGTGTGATTTCAGGCTTGCATTGTTGAAGCACCATGAGTATGATTTATTATTCCCTTTCCACATTTCATTATAATGTATGATTCAATGTTTTCATTATTTTAAACCATCAATTGTACACTATATAATGACGCTTGATGTTTTGAATATTTTTTGGTGTGGAAAATGGTGTTTTCCTTCTTATTATGTTGTATATATTATATTTTTTCATTGTTTCAAACCACGTGTTCGATAAAATTCCCAGTTGTATTTTTCATGAAATTAAAGATGTATTAAGAATGGTTTGGATTTATTAATAAAACTTTGACATGTAAAATGATGACTTGGTTTTCTTGAAAGTGTTTCAAAGTTAAATTTGGTTTGAAACATGTGTATATTTGGATTATGAATGTGGTTTAACATGTGATTATGGATTGTGACCCATTTGGGAAATTGAAAGAAATTTCCTTGGCATGCTAATGTGGTCTGACTATTTTAATGTAATTTTTATATAAATGTTTTTAAATGAAAAAATAGTATTGTTTTTATAAAAGTAGTGGTTTCTTGATGAATTGTTGATATACCTTTTCAAAATTTAGTGAATGTGGTGGAAATGATTAATGTGAAAACCCAACTTTGATAATTCTCTTGAAAAGGTCATTTTTGAAGGGGTGAGATTTCCTCAGTATGGAATCCTCATGACCCATTACGTACTATTAAAATGGGAGATCCTTGGCGTGTACGCCTTTATGATGTATGTGTGTTTGGAAATATTTTGATTCTTTGGATTACTCACTTGATGCTTGTTGGGTAAATTATGATATATGTGTATGTGATTGGATACTCAATTATAATTTGTTGGATCACCCTCCTCTATACTCTTCAAATTGATCTCCAAAAATAGCTATTGAATTTTTTGAGAATGATTTCATCTCTAGTTTTGGTATGCAATAGATAGTGGACCATTTCACTAGGATATATTATGTTTGATTTCAATGGGATGGTTCCCCTCAATCTGTACCACATATGGGATGTATGATTGTGTAGGCGTTATTGATTTCATCAAGTGAGGACTTATTTTTTGGGATGATTCCACATGTATTAGTTTGTTCTAGAATATTCATGATCTCCAATGATTACCTATGTCTAATAGAACATATTTTCTTCAAGTAATTATTGAAATTCATGTTGGATGATTATTCTTGTGTGATTATTTCCATTTCCCATATTATATGAATATTTTAGTGTTCTATTGTGTTTTATTTTTCACTGAGAAGTAATGCATTGGATTTAAAAGTTTTATGAAAAATGTTTTAATGTAAAAATAGATTATACTCCCTTTTTTCAATTTTCAATGTAAGAATCATCTTCCTTTTGAAAATTTTAATGTGTCTTCAATGAAAAAGAACCATGATTTGGAAGGAAAAGGGATGTGGACCATATTTTTATAATATGAAAAATGTTGAAATGATTTCTTTTATATATTGTACATCAAACTTTATGATGATGTTTATTTTATTTTAATGAATGTTCACTCGGAATATATTTGTTTGGGAATTCATAAGGAGTTTTAATAATAATTTCTATAGTTTTTTATTGTTATTATATTGTTGTATATGTCTCATCTTGTTTTCTATTTCCATGGGTGATGGTAGTTTGTATGGATAGTGAGTTAACTTCCTGGTCACATGGAGGTGTATAGTCCTCATCTGTAGTTTTATTTCTGTTTTATAGTTCGATATATTTTCATTTTTATTGTAAATTTTTTTTAGTTTGGATATTTTTATATTCTCTCGGTTTATTATTATTATCATGTGCAGTATAGTAATTTGTATTTTTTGAAATCATTCCATTGGTTACACTGATTATTCTCTCCACTAGTTCTAAGCTCATGGTGACCGATAATGCCATTTGCTCCTTACAACAGATTGGCTTGGGTGACTAGTTCAGGGTCGACTTAGATTGGTTCATGACAAAACGGGGTTAGAGAATATTGGTTCATTATGGTTCCTAGATTTCATAGCATCGATCCATTATTTGGGATGCCATGTTAGATACAGTAGTTCTATCAGATATAGGGTTTAATGTCTAGGGAAGTTTCAATCTAGCATTTTTTAGAATGAATCTTATGTTTCAAGGGGATATTTTGTATTTTTGGTTTCTTTGGCTCTTGTGGGTGTTTGGTATTTGGGCATGAAATGGGAGTTGTCTCATTGGTATGAATGAGATCATATGGCCTAGAATACCATGTGAAGCAAGGGAAATGGTTGTAGAATTCACTGACTAACAATATTGTGATTGACACATGGAATCCTACCATATGGATTGCCACTCGTTAACTCTCATTTCCCCTTGTGAATTGTGTTGGGTCTTCTTTGAATATGAAAATTGTTTTGAGAACTATTATTTTGGAAATCATAAAATGTATTTAAATACAATGATCATATAATAGAATGGAAAATGTTAAATGGGATTGTATTTTTTATAATCAGAATATGGTGTTATTAAAAAAATTTGTATGGAAAATAGATTTTCATAAAAAAGTGGATGGAAAGATGTATTAAACATGAATAAATCAGTTCTTATGAAATGGTATTTTTGAGCTATTGAAAAATTATTTCATTGAGATGAGTGGAAAGATGAATTTAATTTGAATATTTTTGGCATGGTGGTTAGTTATATTTAAAAATATTTGTGAATTTGTTAATGAGAATGTTATGTATTAAACTATTGTTTTTTACATGGGTTCACACATGCATAGATATGTGTGGAATTTGGATGGTGAATGGTATGGGAAGATAAATTCTCGGTATGGTTTGAGTCGATATGTGCAGGTACTGGAACATGATTGTTCATGTTAATGGGACTCAGTGATATACCATTAGTGTGTCTACAAATCCATAAACTCTGTTTTTTCGTTTCAAAATAAATTTTGGTGGAAACCTGTGATCTTTTTTAAAACAAGTGGATTTGTGGTGACCCATATTATGTTTTTGGAAGTGTTGTTTATATTCTGTTTTGAGATTGAAGTCTTTTTGATGATTCAGTTTTGAAATAGTGTTTAGGGGATTTTTGGAAACAGTTTTTGGAATCTTGAGTTGTCTACTCCAATTTTTTTTATGTTTTTGAAGATATTATTGGTTAATGAGATGGTTATAATAAATATCGTGATATACTTATTTATTAGTGATTGATCCCAAATATTTTCAATGGGCGCTTGTAGTGTAGCTATGGGGAATTCCCCATCAGTAGGATTTCCAGTCTATCAACCTATTGATTTCATTCTTGAGTTTTTAATGATGAATCCACCTCTTTATTATGGTCATGCTAATCCTCTCTATGTGGAATTTTAAATTCAAAAATGTAATTATTTTACATATTATTGAGTTTATGAGTCATTGAAGGTGAAATTTTATTATTGTCATGATTGATGGTCAAACCAGTATGTGGTGGAAGTCGATTTCTCTGAACATGCCTCAATATTATCATACTCGAGTGTTCTTCAAGGTTTCATTCATCCAGTAGTATTTCTCGGTAATAGAGAAGGTGAGATGGGGAATAGATATGTTTCTTTTACATAAAGATTATGGGTCGCTTTTTGTAAAGACCCGCAAATTTCAAGGAATTTTTTTTTAATTTTCTTTGGAATTTTACAAGAGCGCAGCTTCAGACGGCACCTGATTCCGAGGCCCGGTGTGCCCGGAATCAATTTCCGAAGTTTGGCTCGGGTACGTTCAGTGAACGGACGAGCGGGTTTTTCTATCTTTTGAACCGGTGCCCGGAATCGAATTCTGAGGGCACCGATGAAATCGCAGCGCCGGTATTTTCTTAGAAACGCCTCTTCCGGAGTTGCGTTTGCTCAGACGTGGTTTTTAAATTTTACGGCTTAAGTCAGAAATAAAATAAAGTTTGTGCGACAACTTTATTTTATTTCACTTATGCTGCTTGGAAGCCACTTGAAGTCACTTAAAGACGGCTTGAACTGAGTTGAACTGGATAGGATGCTATCCAGAAATATCCTACCCCTTGGTAGGATATTTGTGCGGTGGGACCCGCACGAGCCACGCCGTTTCTTTCGCTAAGTAACGTACCCGCGAAAACCCGTCAAAGTAACTGAAAAGTCAACCGACGCGTTTTCTTTAATTCTTAACAGACCATTTAATTGGGCGGTTTATTTCGTGAATTAAATGGACTGTTTCTTCGTGAATTAAATGGGTCGTTTCTTTCGTTGAATTAATTCAACGAATTGATGTATCGTTTCTTAACCAGTTTCGTGTGTTGGCATGTTTATAAAATAAGACCAACCCAAAAATCCTTGGAAAGGATTTGAAAGAATCTTCGTTCCTCCACCCTCTCCGCGAAGAACGCGAAGAACGCGAAGAACGCGAAGAACGCCGGCGACCGGAATTCGACGACGCACACCAAGATCTGCGACGTCGACGAGATCTACCCGCGACATTCTTCGGCGACGCCTCTTCTTCCGCGGCCGACCCTCGTTCGGCAACAAAGGTGAGAATCGGATCTTTTCTTCTCCCTTTTTAATTTCAATATCAACGGATTTAAACTAATTAAATCCGTTGATCTTGATCCGGAGATTGGCGACGCGACGAGCGATTCCGCGACGATGCGACGATCTCCTTCCTCCGCGACGAGCGATTCCGTGGTGACCCCTCGTCCGACGACGACGACAAGGTAAGGGTTGATTGGAATATTTTATTCCCGTGATTATTCTTTTCAAATAAAGAACCCGATCGGAACAATTTTAATTTATTTTAAAAATTGTTATTGATCGTTTTCTTGTTCCTCCCGTGGATTATGACTAACGCGGAGGGTGCGGGTCTAACGAACAAGACCCGGCAACCCTCCGCCGATCTATTTTTGTTGTGCGGATATGGCGGACGACGACGAACCGCGCGGCAGGGGCGATCCGTCGATCCCGCAGTGAAGGTCGGCATCCGGGAGGGGCAACGGCGCAGACGGGAAAGAAATCGGGCCAGCGGAGCATCTCCGGCGGCCCGCGGAAGGCGGCGGCGGCGCGGGTCGCCGGCGCGGCGGCGCCGGCGACCGGAGGCGGCGGCGGCCGGCGCGCCGCCGTGGAGGAAGCCCGCCGCGGCGGCAACGGCGGCCGGTTCCGCGGCCGCGCGGAACCGGGACGGACGCGGCGGCCCGGCCGCGTCCGCGTGACAGGCGGCCCCCCGCGGGGGCCGCGTCTCCTTCAAAAGCCGCGGGTCAACCCCGCGGCGGCGGCTCTTCGGCCGCCCGGCCGAAGACCGAGCCGGCCGGTCCGGTCGGCCGGGCCGCGCCCAGGCCGGACCGGACCCGGCCGAGCCGGTTCGGGCCGGGTCGGGCTGACCCGGTTCGGGCCGACCCGGTTCGGCCGACCCCAGGGGGGGTTCGGGCCGGGTCGCCCCGGGCCCAGTACCCCCGTTTCGGGCCCTCTTCGGTCTTTCGCCCATATCTTGGGCCAGGGACCTCCGATTGACGAACCGTCAGCGGCTACGCGATCCTTGGATCGAGACGGTCGTTTCGGTATATTATACTCAAGGTTTCGGAAGACTTTGGGTTCGGCCGGGTTGGTTCGTACACGAAACCAACCGGGCCCTCGGAGCGGAAACGCTCATAACTTGAGCTACGGACGTCCGATCGACGTACCGTCAGCTGTGGTAGTTTCCCCTAAGTGAGACGGAACTTTTGGCATACTCCGCCCGAGGATCGGATACAGGCGGAGTACGGTCGGGTTGGGTTTGCCCTAAAAACCAACCGGGCCCCTGGGACGAAAATGCCAATAACTCTCAGACCGGGCGTCCGATTGACGCGCCGTCTGTTGCGTTGAGATCCTGTTGTCGATACGGAACTTTTGGATACATCAACTTCGGACTACGTGTCAGTTGATGTATCAGCCCTCGGCTCGTGGAGCGGACCCTCCTAAACGAGCTCGCTTTGTGCGGGAACCCTAGCGCTGGCTGTGACTTCGACGACAGAGCAGAGATCCTCCGTGGACTGCGACGACGGCAGAGCAGAGATCCTCCGTGGACTGCGACGACGGCAGAGCAGAGATCCTCCGTGGACTGCGACGACGGCAGAGCAGAGATCCTTCGTGGACTGCGGCGACGACTGTGCAGAGATCCTCCGTGGACTGCGTCGACTACTGCACTCAGCGATCCTACGTGGAACAGTGCTACCGAACCTGTGTGAGCTGAATCTTCTTTTTACCTTGAGCGGTGGAGCGCTTGGGTGTAGCGGCGGACCCGTGGTACTTGACAGTGGTGGTGCGCTTGTATGCAGCAACAGACCCTTGGCGGTGGAGCGCTTGGTTGTAGCGGCAGACCCGCGATACTCTACGGAGTGTGTGCGCTTGGTTGTAGCGACAGACCCGCGACGGTGGAGACGTGCGTGCGGAGTACGGAGACCGTGTAGATGACTGAGACCTGACGACTGCTTGACCGACTCGACTTGGAGTGAGTCGACTAGCCCAGTGGACGGAGCGCCCAGTAGTTGGCAGCAGACCCACGGCGGACGGAGCGCCTGGTAGTTGGCGGCAAACCCGCGGTACTCGACAGGAGGAGTACCTCAGTAGGCTATCTGGGTGAGCGCCCGGTATTTGGCAGCAGACCCTCAGCGGACGGAGCGCCCGGTAGTTGGCAGCAGACCCGCGGTACTCGACAGGAGGAGTATCTCAGCAGTCTTAGGTTAGTGAGCAGTACCTCGGAGTCGTGACAGGACTACTGCACACTTCAGAGACGGGGCTCTTCAGCAGCTACGGTTTCGATAATGAAAATCCTGGTTTGAGCTGAGTCAATGATCTTTGTGTTTCCTCATGATTGAGATGGGTCGCTTGATAACTTAGGTATATGTATGGGCATATACCTGGGTAATGGTTATCCGTTGATTTCATAAACTTGTTATAAACTGTGTGATCTTGTACAACTATCCTATGTGGATTTACTGTTACTCTCCTTTGTGGATTGTGTTGAACTATCCTATGTGGATTTACTATTTACTCTCCTTGTGGATTTGAGTCTTGCTTTCCTTTGTGGATTGAGTTGTTCTTGAGCTCGTGAGCAGAGCTAGATTTGGGGACTTAGGTATATGTATGGGCATATACCTAAGTCGAGTCAGATGTTACTTCGTGATTGCATCTTTCTTTGTGCTGTATCCTTTGTGGATTTCGGGAGACCTTCGGGGGTCTCGGGGTCCTTACTGAGTAGTTGTACTCACCCCTGCACGGGCTATGCCCGCACCTTGTTGTGTTGGTTTCAGACGACGGACAACGCTGATCACGGTTGGGCGTGGAGCAGGACGGTACCTGGAGGTGGACCACTGGGCGGGACGTGCTCGGAGCGGACGTGGGACCCGAGGAGCCTGGAGGCTATCTGTACCCACCCTTCAGGTGGGATTGCCAGTGGACGACACGAGGCCGCCGTCTTTTCTTCAGTTGCTTTACTTTCAGTTGTACTTTACAGTTGGGCTTGTATTTCCGGCCCCTTTACTTTTCTGTACTTTACTTTCCGCTTGCTGACTCTGTGTGGTTGTTACTTATAAAGGCAATGCCTTCCCTGTTTACTGGGATTTTACGCCTTGGTGCTAGTCGCCAGCCCCTGGCCTATGGAAGGCGGGCTTGGGGTAGTCACGGCACGGGCCCCGAGGACGGGTCGTGACAAATTGGTATCAGAGGTGGTCGGTTCTACCGCGGACTCTGATCGTCCTTTCTTTCTATGTGAAGCAATAGTGTTTAGTGTATTGAGTGTGGTTATCAGTTCAGGGAGCCCAGTGTTGGTGCGGCGGCCGACGTATCCGTACACCAGGACCCTGACTCCTGATTTCCGACTTAATGAACGAAAACACTGATTGCGTGTGTGTTTCCCAAAAGGTTTAAAGTCAGCTCAAACCAGGTCAGCTCACCAGGTATAAATCGTTGACCGTGACACAACTGTTCAGGATGTCACCTTGAAGATAGTTAGCTGGAGTTCCGAGAGAGTTCTCGATGATGGCCCACCGAGCAGCGAGACTCCGGTGCAGGGCCCTTTTTCGGTGTTGGCACCTTCGGGTGGTGTACCAGCAGCACCACCACCCGTTAGCCAGAGGATGCCACTAGCTGACAATGCACGCTAGCAGAGCGCGATGCACGAGTTCCAGCAGTAGAGGCCTCTGAGGATACGAGGCGAGACAGATTTCCCAGGCAGCAGTGGACTGGATGGAGGCGGTTGCTAGAGTTCTACGCCTAGCTTGGATTCTAGTAGAGCGGATGATGATCTTAGCTTCTGTTGTTTCCAGTGAATGACCATGAGGTTGGTTCTTATAGTAATGAGGCTTCGGTACGCGAACCGATGCCTGGGATAGTACCTACGGGTGGTGCGCCAGCTATGTCACTACCTGTTGGTCAGTAGACACTACCGGCGGTAACAGTAGCAGAGAATCACAGGCTTAGTGCCTTACGTATGTTTTAGCACCAGATATCCCTCAAGTTTCTAGGTGAGCCTGACTCGTAGGCGGCTGAGGAGTGGCTTGAGGAGGTGGTTGTGAGTTTTTTGGAGCTAATACAGCTTCGACAGTACGACATGTCGGAAGCAGAGCACTCATCGTGGCTTACCAATCAATCGTAGTACTCGTTGGTTACGTTGTGATCAGTTCCTTAGACTCGAACTTCTGAGAGAAGTGTGTCTAAGGGAAATCCGAACCATTACTTTTCCTCTATGCATTTCTACCTATGCTAGGATGCTAGAGGGAACCTTTGTGGTTGTGAACGTTAGCAGTGAAAGGCAGGAAACTAGCGCCAGTCTCAGAGACTCGGGCGTGTAAAATGTTTCAGGAGGAGGAAGTGCTAAGGACAGATGAATCTGCAGGGTAGCAGACGTGGAAGCGGAGCTTAGAGAGCAGCATGTGGTGGTGTACATTTCGACATGTTACGACCACCCGACTTAGTAGTCCCCGCCAGGCTCAGGGAGCAGGAGGGCTGGGGAGGAGAGTAGCTGCATTGCGGTCAAGGAGTGTGACCCAGGAACTCTAAGAATGATTCGGGGTACGAATTATGTCTACTACGAGCTGCCATATCTATAGACATAGGAACCGATCATTCAACCCTTCCACGAATCATGTCCCAAACCTAGAGGTTCCGGGTAAGCCGTAGACTTGACCCTCACGTCTGGAGATACCTTTGGGAGGAGACTCGATAATCACACTTACGCCGACGGTGTGATTTGACCTCGAGGCGAGAGTTTCGGTTGGAATCTCTTGGTGGCAGCGTAGAGGCCTTACGACGTTGATCTGGGTATGATTCACAAATCATACCCCGGTTGACTGTTTTAGGCAAACGTCGGAATGGGTTTTCCTTGGTCGGCGAAAAGGAAACCCTGGGCAGCACATGTTAAACTCAGGCATAAGAGGGTGTGGCCGATCACTCTTGAGTTGGTCAACCCTACCCTTGTGGCAGCAGGAGTTTTGAGTTTCAGTTCTAACCTAAAAAGGGAAACCTCTTGATTTCGAGGGGGGACGAACACGTTCTTATACGGTCTCAACCCGATGAGGTTTCAGAGATGTGGCCGAGGCGGCAGGTTATCTCCGAAGTTCGATGGGCCTTTCCAGGTCCTCAGCAGGATAGGAGAGGTGGCTTATCGCCTGGCTCTACCACCTCAGTTGCACCGGGTCCACGATGTCTTTCACGTGTCTCAGCTGAGGAGATACGTGCACGACCCGACGCACATAATCGACTTTGGGGAGCTGGACGTGGACGATGGGGCGACTTTTGCGGAGGTCCCAGTGGAGATCGAGGATCGACAGGAGCGGGTCCTACGTGGGCGGTCGATTCCTCTTGTGCGCGTCAGATGGCAGCACGGGAACCTCCAGGAGAGCACTTGGGAGCGGGAGGCTCAGATGCGTGCTCAGTACCCCCATTTGTTCCCCTAGTTTTTGATGTATCTTTACGGGGACGTAAAGCCCTGAGGTGGGAGTAATGTAAAGACCCGCAAATTTCAAGGAATTTTTTTTTTTAATTTTCTTTGGAATTTTACAAGAGCGCAGCTTCAGACGGCACCTGATTCCGAGGCCCGGTGTGCCCGGAATCAATTTCCGAAGTTTGGCTCGGGTACGTTCAGTGAACGGACGAGCGGGTTTTTCTATCTTTTGAACCGGTGCCCGGAATCAAATTCTGAGGGCACCGATGAAATCGCAGCGCCGGTATTTGCTTAGAAACGCCTCTTCCGGAGTTGCGTTTGCTCAGACGTGGTTTTTAAATTTTACGGCTTAAGTCAGAAATAAAATAAAGTTTGTGCGACAACTTTATTTTATTTCACTTAAGCTGCTTGGAAGCCACTTGAAGTCACTTAAAGACGGCTTGAACTGAGTTGAACTGGATAGGATTCTATCCAGAAATATCCTACCCCTTGGTAGGATATTTGTGCGGTGGGACCCGCACGAGCCACGCCGTTTCTTTCGCTAAGTAACGTACCCGCGAAAACCCGTCAAAGTAACTGAAAAGTCAACCGACGCGTTTTCTTTAATTCTTAACAGACCATTTAATTGGGCGGTTTATTTCGTGAATTAAATGGACTGTTTCTTCGTGAATTAAATGGGTCGTTTCTTTCGTTGAATTAATTCAACGAATTGATGGATCGTTTCTTAACCAGTTTCGTGTGTTGGCATGTTTATAAAATAAGACCAACCCAAAAATCCTTGGAAAGGATTTGAAAGAATCTTCGTTCCTCCACCCTCTCCGCGAAGAACGCGAAGAACGCGAAGAACGCGAAGAACGCGAAGAACGCGAAGAACGCCGGCGACCGGAATTCGACGACGCACACCAAGATCTGCGACGTCGACGAGATCTACCCGCGACATTCTTCGGCGACGCCTCTTCTTCCGCGGCCGACCCTCGTTCGGCAACAAAGGTGAGAATCGGATCTTTTCTTCTCCCTTTTTAATTTCAAAATCAACGGATTTAAACTAATTAAATCCGTTGATCTTGATCCGGAGATTGGCGACGCGACGAGCGATTCCGCGACGACGCGACGATCTCCTTCCTCCGCGACGAGCGATTCCGCGGCGACCCCTCGTCCGACGACGACGACAAGGTAAGGGTTGATTGGAATATTTTATTCCCGTGATTATTCTTTTCAAATAAAGAACCCGATCGGAACAATTTTAATTTATTTTAAAAATTGTTATTGATCGTTTTCTTGTTCCTCCCGTGGATTATGACTAACGTGGAGGGTGCGGGTCTAACGAACAAGACCCGGCAACCCTCCGCCGATCTATTTTTGTTGTGCGGATATGGCGGACGACGACGAACCGCGCGGCAGGGGCGATCCGTCGATCCCGCATTGAAGGTCGGCATCCGGGAGGGGCAACGGCGCAGACGGGAAAGAAATCGGGCCACCGGAGCATCTCCGGCGGCCCGCGGAAGGCGGCGGCGGCCGGCGCGCCGCCGTGGAGGAAGCCCGCCGCGGCTGAAGCCGCGGCGGCAACGGCGGCCGGTTCCGCGGCCGCGCGGAACCGGGACGGACGCGGCGGCCCGGCCGCGTCCGCGTGACAGGCGGCCCCCCGCGGGGGCCGCGTCTCCTTCAAAAGCCGCGGGTCAACCCCGCGGCGGCGGCTCTTCGGCCGCCCGGCCGAAGACCGAGCCGGCCGGTCCGGTCGGCCGGGCCGCGCCCAGGCCGGACCGGACCCGGCCGAGCCGGTTCGGGCCGGGTCGGGCCGACCCGGTTCGGGCCGACCCGGTTCGGCCGACCCCAGGGGGGGGTTCGGGCCGGGTCGCCCCGGGCCCAGTACCCCCGTTTCGGGCCCTCTTCGGTCTTTCGCCCATATCTTGGGCCAGGGACCTCCGATTGACGAACCGTCAGCGGCTACGCGATCCTTGGATCGAGACGGTCGTTTCGGTATATTATACTCAAGGTTTCGGAAGACTTTGGGTTCGGCCGGGTTGGTTCGTACACGAAACCAACCGGGCCCTCGGAGCGGAAATGCTCATAACTTGAGCTACGGACGTCCGATCGACGTACCGTCAGCTGTGGTAGTTTCCCCTAAGTGAGACGGAACTTTTGGCATACTCCGCCCGAGGATCGGATACAGGCGGAGTACGGTCGGGTTGGGTTTGCCCTAAAAACCAACCGGGCCCCTGGGACGAAAATGCCAATAACTCTCAGACCGGGCGTCCGATTGACGCGCCGTCTGTTGCGTTGAGATCCTGTTGTCGATACGGAACTTTTGGATACATCAACTTCGGACTACGTGTCAGTTGATGTATCAGCCCTCGGCTCGTGGAGCGGACCCTCCTAAACGAGCTCGCTTTGTGCGGGAACCCTAGCGCTGGCTGTGACTTCGACGACAGAGCAGAGATCCTCCGTGGACTGCGACGACGGCAGAGCAGAGATCCTCCGTGGACTGCGACGACGGCAGAGCAGAGATCCTCCGTGGACTGCGACGACGGCAGAGCAGAGATCCTTCGTGG
Source organism: Viscum album (assembly GCA_963277665.1). Classification (NCBI taxonomy): domain Eukaryota; kingdom Viridiplantae; phylum Streptophyta; class Magnoliopsida; order Santalales; family Viscaceae; genus Viscum; species Viscum album. The sequence goes on along the minus strand of OY728141.1, from coordinate 506,000,576 downwards.
ACTGCGGCGACGACTGTGCAGAGATCCTCCGTGGACTGCGTCGACTACTGCACTCAGCGATCCTACGTGGAACAGTGCTACCGAACCTGTGTGAGCTGAATCTTCTTTTTACCTTGAGCGGTGGAGCGCTTGGGTGTAGCGGCGGACCCGTGGTACTTGACAGTGGTGGTGCGCTTGTATGCAGCAACAGACCCTTGGCGGTGGAGCGCTTGGTTGTAGCGGCAGACCCGCGATACTCTACGGAGTGTGTGCGCTTGGTTGTAGCGACAGACCCGCGACGGTGGAGACGTGCGTGCGGAGTACGGAGACCGTGTAGATGACTGAGACCTGACGACTGCTTGACCGACTCGACTTGGAGTGAGTCGACTAGCCCAGTGGACGGAGCGCCCAGTAGTTGGCAGCAGACCCACGGCGGACGGAGCGCCTGGTAGTTGGCGGCAAACCCGCGGTACTCGACAGGAGGAGTACCTCAGTAGGCTATCTGGGTGAGCGCCCGGTATTTGGCAGCAGACCCTCAGCGGACGGAGCGCCCGGTAGTTGGCAGCAGACCCGCGGTACTCGACAGGAGGAGTATCTCAGCAGTCTTAGGTTAGTGAGCAGTACCTCGGAGTCGTGACAGGACTACTGCACACTTCAGAGACGGGGCTCTTCAGCAGCTACGGTTTCGATAATGAAAATCCTGGTTTGAGCTGAGTCAATGATCTTTGTGTTTCCTCATGATTGAGATGGGTCGCTTGATAACTTAGGTATATGTATGGGCATATACCTGGGTAATGGTTATCCGTTGATTTCATAAACTTGTTATAAACTGTGTGATCTTGTACAACTATCCTATGTGGATTTACTGTTACTCTCCTTTGTGGATTGTGTTGAACTATCCTATGTGGATTTACTATTTACTCTCCTTGTGGATTTGAGTCTTGCTTTCCTTTGTGGATTGAGTTGTTCTTGAGCTCGTGAGCAGAGCTAGATTTGGGGACTTAGGTATATGTATGGGCATATACCTAAGTCGAGTCAGATGTTACTTCGTGATTGCATCTTTCTTTGTGCTGTATCCTTTGTGGATTTCGGGAGACCTTCGGGGGTCTCGGGGTCCTTACTGAGTAGTTGTACTCACCCCTGCACGGGCTATGCCCGCACCTTGTTGTGTTGGTTTCAGACGACGGACAACGCTGATCACGGTTGGGCGTGGAGCAGGACGGTACCTGGAGGTGGACCACTGGGCGGGACGTGCTCGGAGCGGACGTGGGACCCGAGGAGCCTGGAGGCTATCTGTACCCACCCTTCAGGTGGGATTGCCAGTGGACGACACGAGGCCGCCGTCTTTTCTTCAGTTGCTTTACTTTCAGTTGTACTTTACAGTTGGGCTTGTATTTCCGGCCCCTTTACTTTTCTGTACTTTACTTTCCGCTTGCTGACTCTGTGTGGTTGTTACTTATAAAGGCAATGCCTTCCCTGTTTACTGGGATTTTACGCCTTGGTGCTAGTCGCCAGCCCCTGGCCTATGGAAGGCGGGCTTGGGGTAGTCACGGCACGGGCCCCGAGGACGGGTCGTGACACTTTTGGAGTACATATTTCATTTCATGGATCTTATCTCTTACCTTCCAAAGTATGTTTTAAACAATTCCATGATGTATTCGTGTTTTGATTTTGGGCTTCATCATGATCTTCAGTCAAAAGAGTTGGAGTTCAATATGACATCAATTTAAAATGTGGTGGGGAAATTAGTTCATGTTGAAGCTATGATGGATAGAGTTCTTGAGGAAATCTTCCCTCCTTTGATCCCTCGATGTGGTGAGTGGATTTCCAGTAATGAAGAGGAGAAACGGCTCAGAGTTATTGGTGCCAATCATGGGATTGAAAGGTCTCTGGAACATTTGTTTGATTCTTTTGTGTGTAGTACCCTGAGATGTCATAAGTGTGGTTGGAAGGATTATAAAAATTACAAGAGTTAAAATAGTCTAATGACATATTTTGTGTATGGATGGATAGGTCACTTTCAGTAGTTCAGTCATGGTGTTTATAGAAAGCGACATGGAGCCAGTTTGCATGATTAGAGTTCTGTTGGGGTTTGGTTTAAAGTCCATTTCTATTACAGTGTCTCTTTCTATTGTGGTGGTTTTGACCTGTGCTATTTAGCGGTGTCCCGTTCTCCTTAAAATGTAAAATTTTATGTTATTGACTTTCCAGAGAACTACCGTTATATTGGAATCTTGTTTATCTTTTGAGAGTTTAAATATTTTTCTTTAATGATTGGAGTTCCATTCAATTGTGTGTCTCATTTATGTGGTTTTCCATTTGGAGAGGAAAATTTAGTGTGTATTTTATGAAACCCCTATTATGCTACAAATAAGAATTTATGATGTGGGATATTCATATCCTCACTACGAGTCAGTAGATTCTTCAAGCATCAGGGATACAACCATTGGTCTTGGAGTGAAGAAGATATGTATTCAGGAATCACATGGGAGTGAGGGATCTTATTCTATATTTTGTATTCAGTGTGGGAATGAAGAAAATTTATGGTTCGTTATTGTAGTTATTGTTTCCTCCCTGTGGAGAGTGTTTGTTGGTCAGGGTGGAGGAATGTTTTCATGTTGGTTTGTGTCAGGTTCCCGTGTTTTTCGGTTCATAAATGGAGGGGATACCATCCATGGGTCTCATTGATATTTCACCTATTATAAATTGATTTAAGCTGTTTTCCAAAGGTGGCATGTTTTTTCGGGATTTCTGCATTGATATTCTAGTTTGGTATAATATTCAGTTAGGTAGAATTGGTTTCTTTTTAGTTATCCAATTTTATAATATTTTCAATTTCTGTAAATGATGGGTTTTTTAGTTTTCTCAATGGCTTTGTTCAAAGCATGGTTATAGAGGATGTAGCTGAGCTTAAATATATTTTTTAGGAAATGGTTTTATATATAATATTTCATTTAGGAATGATTATTTAGTTTTTTTGTTGTTGTGGTGATGATTTTGGATTCAGGGGTTGGTTTATGTGGTTGTATAAATCTTTAGTCATTGATAGATCAACTAGAAGATGTTGTTGATTTTCGAGGGGTGGAAGGAGTTGTGGTGGTGAGAATTGTCACTCCCATATTTTAAAATTTTATTCGGATATAGTTTATCTTTTGGACTTATATTCTTCTCTATTGTTTTAGTTGTCAATTCGTTATATTTTGTATTTTTTTTTAATTTGGCGCACGGTCAATGCATGGTTTGGGAAAACCATTAAGCCTTCTCTAGGAAACCATTTGGGAATTGGGGTTCTTTTGGTTGGGGGTCAATTACCTTCACATGGTTATAAAACCCATGTGGTATTCATGTGGTAATCCACTATATCACTGAATAACCACCCCGTATGATGGACACATGGATTTCTAAATTGTTCATCCCAACTGTTAGAGTTTCGAAAAACATAAATTCTTGAAATTATAAAAATATCACTCAGGATTATTGACCCAAAATGGACATTATCTTCTCTTTCTTTTTTTACCCAAAGGAGGTGCCTAACTACTTTTCCAGTCTTCCCCTCTTCCATATACGATGTATATTAAGATATTATTCCTTGTGTTGGGATATATTTTTTCAAGGTAATCCTATCATATCCTCTCCCTCTACCTCTTTCTTTCATTTTCTCTTGGGATCCACTTCTCCCATGGTCATGTGTCCCTAGGGTTAATTTTTCCCTTGGTTAATGTGGGAGATATTGTTTTAAGCTTCGGCATGGTAGATTTTGGTTTTTGGTCCATTTGTGGTGTGATTTCGGTCGTGCATTGTTGAAGCACCTTGAGATTGAGGTATGTTTTCCTTTCCACGTGCTGTTAAAATTTAATATTTTTTTGTTTCATTAATTTTGAACCTCCCATGTACACTAAATAATGATGTTTGATATTTGGAATATTTATTTCGTGTAATAAATCTTATTTTCATTGTGGTTATGAAGTATATAACATTGTTTGGTTCGTTGTTTCACACAACGTGTTCTGTAAAATCCCTATTTGAAATTTCAGTGAAATTTGTGATGAATTAAGTATGGTTTGGATTTCATAATAAATTTTTTTATGTGGGTAATTAAGGATTCGGTTTCATTAATGGAATTCCAAGTGGTTTTGGGTTTGAATTAAGTCTATGTTTGGATTTTGAAAGTGGTTTGACATGTTATGGTGGATTCTGGATAATTTTCAATTTAACAAAATGGATTTGGTGTTTAAATGTGGTGTGAGTGATATAAAGTAATTATTTCACAAATTATTTTTAATTGAAGATTGTTTTATTTTTGTATTTTTTCTAAAAAAGATATTGTTTCTTAATGAATTCATGATGGTCTATTTGTCAATTTTGTGAAAGTGGTGAAAATGAGAATTGTGAAAACCCTCCTTGATTAATTCGCAAAAAATGTACATTTTATAATGGATGAGATGTCCTTCTTGTGGAATAATAATGATCCGTATTTAGTTTGGAAATGGTAGATCATCCGTGTGGATTCCTTTGGGATCTATGATTGTAAAGAAGTAAATTGATCCTTAGGTTGACTAAGGTAATGCTAAATGTTTAAATTATTTTATAGGTGCACGGGATTTGATGTTTGGTTGTCATTGGTTTGGTCACCCTATTCTATACTATTGACATGAAGAACATTACATAACTATTGAAATTTCTAATAATGATTATTTTAGTAGTTAGGTTACAAACTATCTAGTGGCCCATAACATATGGATATATTATGTTTTATTGCTATTGGATTATGCCCCACGGTTTGTACCATAAAGGGGATGGCCAAGAATGTGTGATTTATTGATTCTATTGAGTGAGGCATGCTTTCCCAAATGAGTCAACATGTTTTAGTGTGATTTAGATTATTCAAGATCTCATAGGTTCACCTATCTCTAATGGAACTTAGTTTCTTATAGTGATGATTGAGATATTTGTTTTTTGGTTACTCTCATGTGCTTATTTTAATTTCCCTTATTATCTTATTATTATGGTATTATCATGTCTAGTATGTTTCTTGGGATGAGATTCATTTTATTTAAAAGGATTAGGGAAAATATTTTAATGTAGAAATGTTTTACACTATCTTGCGTCTTTTTAAAAAGTAAACATCACTTTCTCATGAAAATGATAATGTTCCTTATATAAAAAATAACCTAGATATGGAATGAAAAGGTTAGTGTAATGTATTCTATTTTAATGTGAAAATTTTGAATATATTACATTTATATATTGTATTTCAATATTGATGATGATATTTCCTTAATTTTAAAGGATGTGAGTTGGGAATGGATTTTTTTAGGCATGACTACAGAATTTTAATTCTTATTCCAATAGTTATTTCTTAATTTTAGACCGTGGTGTAGGTCTAACCTTGATTATAATTTTTTTGGATGATGGGAGGTTTTTATGTCGGAAAGTGACCCTCAAGTTCACATGGATGTGTGTGGTCATGTATTGTAGTTTTAGTTTTGTTCTATAGTTTTTTTATTTTTATTTTTTTTATAAAAGATATTCATTTTTGATATTTGTATATTATTTTGGTTTTTAGGATTATCATTATATTGTAAATATTATATATTTATATTGGGAGAAATATTTACCTTGGTTACTCTGATGATTTATTTAACAAGTTTTCTATTAGTGGGGATTAGGAAAGCAATTCAATATTTCCACTAATCAACTCAGGTGACCAGTTCATGGTTGACTGTGTTTGGATTGTGAGATAAAATAATCAATAAGGTTTTCATATATTGGAATCTTTCATTATTAAATAAGGCAGAACAAATATGGAATTTTAAATAACTCAAAATACATACCATTTAATGAATAAGTTGAACAGAAAAACCATCCATGAATCACATCAATACAATAATCTCATTGATAATAATAAATAAATACCCAATGAATTAAATGATTAATACTGGAAATTTGACTCACATGATGTTAGTAACATCACCACTCAACTGCGGGTTTGGTTTTATGGGATAAATTGGAATCTTTGGCATCCCAAAATCTTTTATGATATTGCACTATCTATCGACATCTTGATTAATCATTCTAAAAAAACATAAGTGGCTCGATTTGGCCATTTTTAGGTTTTTTTGTGGATGTTGATCTCGGTTCAACTCTAGTTGAAATGATTATTCGTCCCAAAAATGATGATATTATAGGTATAAATATTTATTAATAACAAATTCAAATATTCTAGAAATAATGTAATGTAATAGGTCATAAATAAGCTAACTATAGATGCTCCAAAATCTGCTACTTCTGGTCTTTGCAGGGCCATGAGATAAGCAATTGCCTCAAAAAAAAAATTCAAATGTTCACAAGGTTGATATTATTCCCCATCATCTGCAAATAAGAACCAATGAAAAAGAAGCACAGATTACCATTACTAAATATTTTATCCAATTATATGTTGATGAGAAAGGTTTCCAGCTGAGTGACCCACCTGAGAACAAGACAAAATATTGGGCTACCATATTCTCCGTAGAAGACACTATTCACAATACAAAGTCATTTAGTGATGATAAATTGATAAATGTATAGGTTATTGAATATGAAACCCAAAAATAGGTTGATCAAAATCTCTCACATCAATGATTGGCCTCCCTTGCTAGCTGAAAGGGTAGGAAAATATTAGAACCTGACTCATTGGTCATTTCTAAAACATGTCATGATTCATCAAAATTTGTGGTGGATAGAGATGGTTTTCATCTTGTCTCATTAAAGAAGAAAAAAGTGTCCAGTTTTATCTATCGTGGTGGTTGATAAAATGAATGCTAGTATCCATGTACCTCTTTCTGATAAAAATAATTTTAGTGCCATTGATATTTATGAAAATAGTAAATTGTACATGGACACTCTTTCTTCGAGTCATGTAATGGAAGATTAGGATATAAAGACTTCAATGGAATGGACGTCTCTTATGAATCATGAATGGTGGAGTAAGAATATTCTGATTCAAAAATCACCAACATTGAGACTCTACTTAATAGGCTTCAATCAATTCCCCCAAACAGAGGAGATCAAGAGGTCAGGGACGTGGTTGAGGAATGACTTGATGAAATATAATCTCAAAAGTGTAGAAGATTATAACCAAGGGATTGAGGAAATATATAAGAAGCTAGTCATTTTCCTTGATCACTATACTTGTTATACATGTTATCCGTTTTGTTTCCTCAATTTACATGCATTGAATAAAAGAGGCATAACCTCAATAATTGTCAATAAAACAAATATCCATATTATAAAACAATACATAATAATCATATATCTCCAGTTAATCAAATAAAATTCATATTAAAACATCATATAGAGAAATGGAATTCTCTTTAAGAATTAATCATATCCATGATTAATGAAATAAAGATATTTTATAGAAATACATTATCAAATGACCCTAATAAATTGAATTTTTCATTAAGAATTTATGGAAAAAAATTAATACGAGATATGATTTGACCATTTATTCATTAGAAATATTGGTTTTGATATAAAATAATTTCCTTTATAGAAAAGAAGAAATATGGAATTGAAATATTCAGTTTTGAATTATTTAAAATGAATTATATGTAAAACCATTGACAACATTTAGAGTAAGATAAATATTTTAATAGTTTTACATTATAGGGAATTCCGATTAATGTTTTGTTTGTTCAAAAAAATTCTCTTTGATTATTTTATAAAGAAAATAAAAAATTATCCTTTCAAAAAACATTAAAAAAATTCCATTAATAAATTTTAAAAATTCACGGGTAATATAAATTGTATTTAATAAATAATTTGTGGGATAAAATGGACTTTGGTAAAAAAAATTAAAATATGGGCATTGAAAAAAGAAATATTCGCTTCAAATAGAAAAAAATATCATTTTTTATTTTAAAAATTTTAATACATAATTAATGTTCCAAAAATGGTAAAATAAGAAGATAAATATTGAAATTCTATAATTATCTAGTGAATAATAAAATAGATGGATTTTATGGAGGATGCATTATAATATTCGTTCAATGAAAATTTTGTAATCCCAAAAAAAAGTATAGGGAAAAATAAACCCTTACCTCTTGAAAAACATTAAAATTGTAACCTTAAGAAATAATAAACATGAATTGAAATATTATTCATCTTGAATAAATATTTATTCATGTTAAATAAATAATAGGTATAGTATATACACCATATAAAATTAAATTGGTGCAATATACTAAATATGTATCAATGGGATGGAAATTGGGATGAAATTTCATTACCTCACACTTCCATTTATATGAACATGTTTTAACCAAATTTATAATTGTTTAAAACATGTTATTAATTTACATCAGCACCATATACATATTTATAATAACATATTGCATCTTATCCTAACATCTTATAACCTATTTGTAATTAATATTTAATTATTACTATTTTTCGGATGTTAACTGCATCATTTTTTTCATGATCATTTTTTTACGAATGAAAAAAATATTTTGGAAACAATGTAATAAAGTATTATAAATTATAATATTAATGTAATGAATATAATATTTATTAATTATATTAATGTTTATAATTATTGCTAATATTTTTATATGAAAATGATTTACCTGACTACGTGGAGACAATAGGTAATACGTACACACAAACAACATTATCATTTATTTAATGGGAGAATGGGTAAGAAAGTATATAGCATATTAAATTTAGAAATAGTATTATTTCAAATTTATCCTGTATATTCATTATTTCTTTCATTATAACTATCAATGTGAGTTGTTGATGGAAAAAAATTACATCTGTTCGTGAGGCGGTAGTCAGCCATACACAAAAACAATGGTTTTATTTTGTATTTAGTAGACAATTAGATATATAAATATTATGAAATGAACAAAATAACAAATAAATATATATTATATATTTCTGTTAACAAATTGGAAATATTTATACATAATTTATGGTGGAAACAAAATAAGAAAAAAAGAAAGATATTGGTGAAGACAATTACCTTCGGTCGAAAAAAAAATATTATATCATTTATTAAGTGCCCTAGGGTTGGTATTTAGATAATAAAATTAAATATATAATGTGGATAAATATTATATCAGACAATGTTTTAGGATTTGGATAATAAAAATGGCTTAATAGGTGTGAATAAGTGATGGGGGTGGTTCTCTTTTATAATTAAGGTGAGTGGTACCATTATAATTTTTCAATGTTTTATTATAATTTCAAGTAAATATTTTGAAAACATTTCTCCTAAACAGATCATATGATAATATTAAAATATAAATAATTAAATAAAATGAAAAATTTATTTTTAATCTATTTAGGTCATTTTCTCCCTTATCAATATAAATTAACACCCAGTAAACCCGTTTTGACCTCTACCGAAGTAAATATTTTTTTATTATTTTTACTATTCATTATGAACAATTTAGGATGACCGTAATAAATAATATTAATTAAGAAAACTAATAATTTTAATTTTATTATATAATATTTTATTTACATGAGTGGAATATTATATTTCAAAAATAAAGCTATAAATTATGTTGAAAACAGGTTTTCAAGAAATGCATTTTCAAGCATTAGTTGACCGTTCATTAATTATATAGGTATTAATAATAATTTTATGGATTAAATTATATATATATAATTTATAAATTTAATTTAAATAATTCCTCAGTAAGTAATATTGTAATTAATTAAATTTGAAAAACATTATTCATATGAAAACACTAATTCAATAAAATATCTTATTTTGTCTCCAAATGATCTTATCAATATTTATATAAAATGTATGACCAAAAAATTTTTAATTACTTATATTATAATACATTATTATAAATTATTGTAGATATAATTAAGTAATACATTTTCAAATATTCATAAAATATTATTACTAAGGGAAAATATCATAAATTAATTTTTGGCTTATTATGAACTATTAAGTCAAAAAAAGATATTCTTATTATAATAATTCAATTTTTTTGCTTAAAGTTTTTAAAAATATTCATTAAATTATACTTTTATTAAAATATAATTTTCATATACTATAATTGATTCTAATGTGTTACAATATACACCCATGAAGCATGACATTCCACTATTCGAATTCGAGGAACTGTCAGATTTCACAATACTCTACTAGTATATTTATTAAAATCATTACTATTAAAAATATAAAATGTTATAAAAATATGAGTAGATCCCAAAAAATTTATGAAATTATGATATATGTGGCCACACATGCACTAATGGTCGATCATATGTACCACCACTAGAAATCTACACTCGTAATAAACAAATCATTGGATGCTAGACAATCTAGGAATCCACACCAAGTAGACCATGAGACTACATTCTAAATATATCTAGAATCCTAGGTCATTATCTATCTCATCAATTGTTTCTCGATCATTTTAGGAAATCACAATAGTTCTTAGCCCAATACTTGATTCCCAAGAATCATTTGTAATCACATAACATCAAAGACCAATAAATAACAAAATAGGTCTATATGAATGACCCAATCCTCCACAATTTATATATTCAATTTAAAAAAATTAAATTACTAATATATTACAACCTCTACTATTTTTACCCATTCCTATATGAAACCACATATCTTATTCTCATAGAGGGGAACCCTTAGGGGTCCACTAAGTCAATACTAGATTGGAGGAATCCCACTTGGGATCCTCAGTCACTATAGGTTGAGAAAGATCATGCATGAGGGTTAGAGAAAATACCATACCCCAACATCATTATGGTCATATTATAGCCTCATATGCCTCCAAGAAATGTCACACTAGAAATAGTCTCAAGTGATGACTCAATTCCCATTATATGTCTATGGTATCTCGAGAAGAATCACCTTACCCAACCGATAAAAATACCACCTATGGTATTTCCACTAAGGCCTAACAAATTTTAAGAGTCATCACCCAGTTGAGTAGGGTTTTCTATCCATGTCTCTTTAAACCCCCTCATGGTGGTGTCCATGTAGCAAAGTTTCTACTTCTACCATGCCTTGTCCTCAAATGGCCGAGGCATAATTTCAGTGTGAAAGGTCTTCAATTGACTTTGATATTTAACCATTTATTCTAGTAATTTTACATAGGATATTTAATTAAAATTAAATAATCATTTAAATTAAATTAGTATAATTATTTAAATTAAAAAGTTCCATTGAAAAAGCATGTTGTTGCCATTAGTGGTGTGACATCACATAACATATATCATAAATAAAAACAATACAATATATTCAAACTATCAAAGACTACCTACCCCTTTGGTGTAACGTTCCTACATTAGTTACCCAGAGTCGGTGCTTTAGTACATAACATTGGCATTATACCTGGAATCATGCCTTGAAACAACGATCAGTTTAGTATTATTGGAAACAAGATACATAGATAAGTTCAACATTACCACTTGAAAAGAAGCAAAACACTAATTCATTCCATTATAAACATCCAAACCTCCTAGATTATGCATGAAAGTGATTCATAACTAACTTCATCATATCCTAAGAAAATTTAATATAATAAAGTTGTAAACTCAAACGATAAGTAAGTTTAAACAATATAGCAGAAGATAACATAAACATTAGGCATGATGAATAACAAATAACACATGCCTTTACAAATAATAAACATGAACACTTTATGAAGGGAATATGAGTTGAGTAAATAATTTCATAATAAAACATAATTATGTGTATTATACTAGTCAAATATCGACATGAACCATCATTATTTTTTTCATAACGAGGGAATGTATAATGCCAGACATTTTGAATCATCTTTTCAAGGCCTCGGCCAAGGCGTCTAAAAATGATTTAGGCCTCAGGAAAAATCATATATCAAATTGGGAAAGGGCTCGGCCAATTACACATCTAATTATCTCATGAGTCCAACAAATGCACCAATGATCTATAGCGAGCTCCACCTATCACATACTATTTCCAATAAATTCTTCATATGAAAAAGATGATACATAACATAAAAAATTAATTTAAAACAAGCATACAAAAGGTTAGTAATTTATCTAGAAATGATGAATGGTTTAAAAATAAAACATCTACAGTCAAACATTTCAAAAAACCATCAATAAAATATTGAATATTTGTATCATAATAAATCAACTTCTTTCAAGATTAAAATCCATCAATGTATGTTGACATATATGAAACGAAAACTATTTTAATGAAATACCTCTATCTATTTTGAAACCATTTTAGTGTCACATAATTATAAAATAAAATATTTATTTTGAAAATAATCTTATAATATTTTTAGGGAAGCTTTGATGATGTTATAATGGTGGAAAATAGTATCACCAACATTATAAGTTAAAAAAACAATCCTACCTTTATTTTGTCGAAAAGGTCATAATGTACCATGTTTTTAAATTGACATAGAAATTCCTTTCAAAACATATAAGGTCAAATAATGGTATAAATGAATTTAACCCATTGTTTAGTAAATATTAATTTTTTTTGAAATACATTTTTAGGAAAACATGGATGTGGTTGATAAAGAGGTCCCATTATAAACTAATGTAAAAATAATATCGGATAATAAAGAGATTGTGAAATTAACCCTTACATTGTACATTTACATGGTCAAGGGTATGTTAACCTCTTGTATAATAGTTAAATCGTTGTTATTAAATTATATGAGAACTATATACATAAATATTATATCATATATGATCCTATAATATAGCTTTGTTAATAATATTTTAGTAGTATCATTGTTTCAGGTGTTAACTAATTCGTTTTCCTTTATATACTTGGTTACGTAATCCATGTTTTTTATGGATAGAATGTATTTGATTCATATACAGAATTATATTATGTTCATAAACAATATTTTTAGTCATCAAATGAAATCTATTCTTAAATTCTTACGATGGGGAAATGAATTTCATCACGTTCGTGCAGACCGCAATCAATACGTACGCCCGTGCGACAATATCATTATATTGATAGAGAGATCATATGTAATTGGATGTTATATAATATATACATAATAAATATCTTTTTATATTTATTATTTACATTATTTATACTCATTACTATACCCATACAAATAATAAAGTGTTTGAATAACAAACTACACCACAACGTGGAGATGGTAAGCCGTATATTTGCACATATGGTGACATTGTCAATTATTGGTTGGAAAGAATAATGAATATTGTTGTAACATATTTATAATAACATCACAGTATGTTGAAGGTACTTGATTTTTTATTTATTTATGGATACAACGAACAATGTGGAAGTGGACGAACAAAAGAACTTGAAAGAGGTGATGAAATATTTATCTCTTCTTCGGGTTCTTCCTTTGGATTTGATCAAAAGGGCTCCATAAGATGGATTTCTGACCCAAGGAAGGCCTCTAGGATGAATTAAAGAATGTTAGGAGGATATTTGGGTAGAGTGTGGTCGATACAAATGGATTTGGAGGTGTGATTTTGAGAGAAGTGGAAGTGCACTTTTATAAGAGAGGTGAGGGTCACCTTAGGGAATTCTTGAAATTTTATTTTATAATAAATTAATTTTCAGTTTCTAATGGCTCAAAAATGATTTATTTAAAGGATAAGGTGGGGATGGGTTGAAAAACCTCTCAACCAATAGGTTTTTGATAGGTTTACATCACCATATTAACATGGTCATTTAGATATAACTCTTAGTGAAATAGATTGTCATTTATCATGTCTCTTTGTATTTTTATATTATATGGTTAATAAAATTACTATAAATTTCCAAGAAAATTCCAAGTGGTTAAATGTGTATATATATAACCTTATCTAAGTATTTTTTTCGATCCTTATATTTTTATGAATATTATATCAATTCAAAATATAGTATTTGTTTTAAAAACTCAATTATGTCAATTTTGACAGCATTTAGTATTTGATTTTTTGGAAAGCCATTAAAAATTTATCACTTAGAATAAAATTTAATTATCCAACACTAACATGCCATTTTAACCTAAAAAATAGTGTAATTCATCATGAGTTTCAATTTAAATTTATTTGGATATCTATGATATCAATTATTTTAATATTTCATTAATAAGGTAATTACTGCATCATCATTGTGTCCTAAAATGAATTAAATTATTTAATGCCTAAAAATTATAAATAAAATACCATTATGTAGAAAATCGTTTTATCATTCTAATGAATATTTATAGTTGAATTTATAGTCTGTGAAACCCCATATTAAAAATGTATTTGCTATTAAACACTGAATTTTACTCTTTTAACTCTTCTTTAAATAAAATAATAATAAATGCCTTAATCTAATCCAAGTGGACCAAATGGGGTCATAATTTATTTCTAAGGTTTTTATGGTATAATTATACTAATACAATAGAATTAGTACATGTGTTAGGATAATTATGATATCATTTTTACCCTTAATTACCCTATTTACTTTTAACTATGAAGTCAAAAGTTACTGTTCAACAATAATTATTTTCATCTTATTGAACAACATTATACTTACTAATATTAACTGCGACGCTCGGATTTTTGATATTCAACTCACAGAAGTGGTAAAATTATGTTTTATGCAAATTTGAAAACGCTTCTTGGAGGTGGGTAAAATACGGTAAAATGTTCAATAAATTTTATATATATCTAAACTTATTATAAAATTACTCTAATAAATCACATTGAAATTATATAATTATTATGTATATATTTCTACCTAAAATAAATTTAAATAAAATAAAAATTTTTTATTAAAAATTTGGTTTAAACCAATAACGTAGTTTTTTCACAATGAATCAAAAATTGAATGTTTTCAGAAAAATAAAAATAATTCATTATATTCTAATTTTAATATTTTGCATTTAAAAATAAATTCCATTTTGATAAATACAATTTAAAAAATTTCCAAAAGTGGGTATTACTATTCATAATAGCTAGTTTGATTGGATGCGGTGTTTTAGAATCTAGAAGTTGCGTACAATGCAAGATATTGCATTCTTCTATACGAAACGTACCATGGAAGATGCTTGGGGTGTTGCACTCTTTCCACCTTTAAATAATTTCATCCACAAAATTTCTTTAATACTAATGCATAAAAAGATTCAGGTGGTTCTTAATCATATTTTCCTCTGGTTCTCACGTTGCCTCTTCCAAATTATGGTTTCCCCATAGAACATGTACCAGACAAGTCGTCCGGTTTCTCAGCACTTGTTCCTCGGTATCAAAAATTTTTACAGGCACTTCCCCACAAGACAGATCAGGTTCCAGTTCAATTTTCTCAAAGGTGAGTACATGCGTTGGGTCAGACATGTATTTTATCGACACTAGTACATGGAACACATAATGAACTTTGGAGATTCTTGGAAGCATTTCCATACGGTAAGCTACAACTCCAATTCGTAATAGAATTTTGAAAGGTCCGATGTACATGGTACATAATTAACCTTCATTCTGAAATGTATAACACCCTTCCATAGAGACACCTTCATGAAAACATGGTCTCCTACTTGAAATTAAAAATCCTTCCTTCTATTATCAGAATATCTATTTTTCCTACTTTGGTCTGCTTTGATGTGGGCTTGGATAATATTCACGTTTTTTCAATGTTTCCTCAACATGCTTTGGGCCTATGAGTTTTATTTCACCGAAATCACTCCATCATGTCGGTGATCGACATCACTTTTTATATAACGCTTCATATGGTGCCATCTAAATAAATGAATGGAAGCTATTGTTATAAGAAAATTCTACCAAAAGTAAATATTGGTCCCACATACCTTGAAAGTCATGTGAGCAAGATCTCAATATGTCTTCTAAGTATTTAATATTTTTTTTTCTGATTGTCCATTAGTTTGAGGGTGGTAGGAAGGGCTCAAATGAAGCTTATCATCTAGGTATTTCGGAAGACATTTCTAGAATCTTGATGTAAAATGGGGATCACGATTAGAAACAATTTATTGGGGTACTCCACGATGTCTTTCCACTACATTAATATACAGTCTTTCTAAACATTCATGTGGTAAATCTTCTCCTATAGTAAGAAAATTTGTTGCCATGGTAAGACGATCAACAATGACCCTATTGCAGTATTTATTCTAGGAGTATTTGGTATCCCCATGAAAAATTCCCTCATAATATCATCCCATTTCTACTAAGATACGGGATGATTTTTCATGACTCCTCCAGGCTGTTGCCTTCCAGATTTCAATTTTTTACAAACCATGCATCTTGACACAAAATCAAAAATCTACCTCTTCATGTTTTCCCTCCAAAAATGTTCTTTAAAATCTCTATACATTATAATAATCCCTGAGTGTATCTATAAATTGCATCTATGAGAATCATCCAAATATTCTCTTTTTAGATCTGTTATATCAGGAAGACAAAATATATTCCCAAATTTCAAAATTGCATCTTTATATACGAAGAAAATCTATCTCTCATCATTTTCAGCTTTAATCCTCTTTTAAAACTCCTCATCATCCGTCTGAGGACTCTTTATCCTTTATAGTAAATATGGTTTTCCCACCATTTGAAAACGTAATGACCCTTCACCATACATGGTTATTTCTATATCCATCTTTACTAGATCAATGAAAATGGGATCCCATTCAACTATCATCTTGTTCAAAACTCCATGATCCTTTCTACTCAAATCATCTTCCACCTTATCTGCCTTCCCCGGGTGGTAGTGTACAGTGCATTCATAATAATTCAATTGTTGAAGCCATATTATTTTCCCCACGTTGAGTTCTTTCTATGAGAAAATATAATTCAAACTCTTGTGATCTATATAAATATCACAATTTTCAACATAGAGATAGAGTCTCTAGATTTTCAGAGCAATGATTACAGCTACTAACTCAAGATCATAAGTAGGATATTTTTTCTCAAGTATTATTAGATATCTTGATGCATTAGCAATAACTATATCATTATGCATAAAAAAAAAACCAATTCCTTTCATTGTAGAATCACTATAAATAACAATCCCATCATTCCCATATGGTAGAGTCAAGATATGATTATTAAATAATCTTTACATCAGTTCTTCAAAACATTCTTCACACTCTTTTTTCCAAACAAATTTAACTCTTTTATGTGTGATCTTGGTTAATGGGTAATACAACTGAGAAAAATTATAGACGATACATTAATAATAACATGCTAAACTAATAAAACTGTGTACCTCAGTTATACTCGTCGGTACTGGCCATTCTTCGATTTCCTTGGTCGTTGAATGATCAACAAAGATTCCATTATAAGAGACAATATGGCCGAGAAAAGAAATCTTTTGATGTCAGAATTCACATTTTCTAAACATCCCATATAATTCATTTCTTCTAAGAGTATTTAGAATAACGTGAAATTGATTTTCATTATCTTCGTATCTTTTGGAGTATACCAAGATATCATCAATAAATTCAACTAAAAAGTCATCAAGATATTCCTTGAAATCAATATTCACTAGGTCCATGAAGTCATATGGTGCATTAGTCATTACAATTGGCATTACTATAAACTCGTAATGCCTATACATGGTTTGAAATGATGTTTTCGAAATGTATTCTTTCTTCACACACAACTGATGATATCCAGATCGAAGGTCAATCTTTGAAAAATATTGAGCTCAATGAAGTCTGTCAAATAAATCAACAATGCCAGGTATAGGATACATGTTCTTTATTGTTATAGAATTGATCTTCCTATAGTTAATGAACAACTTCATAGATATATATTTTTCATAACAAAAAATGACAGTGGATACCCATAGAGAAATACTATGGAGAATAAATACCTTATTAATCAATTCATCTAGTTGTTTATTTAGTTCCAGTAATTCCAAAGTGTCCGTTCTATAAGGTGTCTTCAATATGGTCCTTGAACCAATAATTATATCAATGGAAAACTCAATTTATCATTATGGAGGATGTCCTGGTAAACCCTCTCGAAACACATCAATGTATTCTTGCACAATAGATACTTCCTCTACATGAACATTCTTTTCCTCACTAATAATTATTTCATTATCATCCTCCACAATAATTGAATTTAGTATATATACTAGGGTTTGATCTAGATAAGAATCAGATGGTGACATTTCTGCTCTAAAGATAAGGTACTCCTTATCATTTTCGAGAATTGTAACCTCATTCTTATTACCATAAATTTTGGCATCATGGTCTAAAAGACAATCCATATGATGAATTATATCAAATTCAATCATTAGTATGATAATTAGATCTGAAGATAAAAATCTTTTATATGAATTAATGGGGATTATTTCACAAAACATTATTGCAATGATACATTCCTTAAGATTTTTGACTGGAAACTCCTTTGATAAATCAAATTGGAAATATTTAATTTTCATAGAAAACTGGGAAGATTCGAAACAATGCAATGATCTAAAATAAAATAACGTATTTTCTGAACTTGAGGAAACCATTAAATTACCTTCCACCATGTCTTTCGGAGCTTCATCCTCAGCAGTAGTGATCACATAATCTTGTCCATGATCCCTAGGCCTTTTCTAAGGCACGTTTCCCTTACACTAAGGACATTCATTTTCATAATGTCTTATCTCCCAGAAATTGTAGCATTGAACATTGGTAGATTCTTTCTTCCCATTACAACCACTAGAAAGATGGAATTTCAGTACACATTTGTAGCATACTCCTTTTCATTTTAGACAGGAACTACAGTGCTTCCTTCCATAATTATCACAGGGTAGAAATTCAACACTTCAATTCATCCATATTTCTTTATTTTCTTTACCATAGTGTTCTATAGATCACTTCTTCTCTTTCTTTGCATTAATGTCGCAAGACTTAGAGAATTCCTTTTCTGTCTTGATAGCACATGATACAATTTCTTCATACGATGAGAGGGATTGGAAGACTAATTCTTAAGGGAGAAATGGTTTTAAACCATCAAAGAAACAATCAATCTTACTTCATGTCTTACGTATATAAACAACAACATGCCTTGCTAACATTGTAATGTAAGCCGCATACTTTGTGACATTATCATCCTTATTTTCCTTAGACTCTAGAAATTATCTTTCCATATCCTCTCGATGGTCACGAGAAAAATATTTTTCTATGAAAATATCTTTAAACTCCCTTCAATTTATGTTTTACACTTCTTCATCTTCCTTTGTGTTTTGAATCAATGGCCACCATTGATATGCATCTTCCTTGAGGGTATAAACTACCATGGCATATTTTTTCCTTTCGTTACTCCCCAAGGAATGAAGTATTTTCTCTAAGGAACTTATCCATTGCTCACCTACTAACATATTTGTACTCTCATTAACTATTGGTGGTTATAGCCTCATTAAGTGGTCTAACATTGATCCTCCACATTGTGGATCAGGGTGCTCTATATAGGTAAGGTTATTATTCATAACCTTTGTGAGTTTTCCCAGTATGGTGATAAGCTGATCAGAACCAGTTTTATCACCAGCTCAGATATAATTATCTTGAGTAGGAGGGAAATCCCTACATGGATTACGTGCATTGATACAATTTCCATTCCTTCTACTAGGAACCATTTCTAAACAATGACATACAATAGATTAGTATATGAACTGAAATACATAATTTCGAACATTTAAAACACTTATCATAAATTTACATGTTTATGGATATAACCCATAATCATGAAAAAAAAATTCATTTAGGTGGTATATACTCATAAACCATTCATAATGGTTTGTAAAGTAAATGAAATTATCCTAATAATATCCCCCATGAGTGTCATAATGAAGAGTACTACAAGGCCCATTTTCAAGCACTAGTTCACGTTCTAGTCTAGCTCAAAGAAATGTTTTCAAGTTTTACCTCAACATACAACTGTGCCAGAGCCGCCTCTACCTACTAGTATCTAGACATGGATGTATTCCTAGGATAACTAAAAATATATACACAGTTCCAAAATTCTAGGAAGTTATTCTATAATAATACTCAAAGTCTATATTTGGGTAATGTGTTTTAATCATAGTTATCCTAAATCTAGTTTCCATTGTTTTTACTAAACTTCCTATGATGCCAACTACAACGCCCCTACCCCGGTTACCTAGAGTCAGTTCTTTATTACATAACATTGGCATGATACAGGGAATCAAGTCTCGAATGTTCAATCAGTTTAGTATAATTGGAAACAAGATACATACCTAAATTCAACATTACAACTTGATAAGAAATATAATAGTAATTCATTCCATTAGAAACATCCAAGCCTCCTAGATTATTCATGCAAGTCACTAATTACTAACTTTTTATCATATCCTGGGAAAATGAATCATAATAAATAGGTGAGCTCAAATGCTCAGTAAGGGTATGCTATACATTGGAAGATAACATAAACAATATTCATGGTGAATAATTAAAAATAAATGAATTTACAAATAATAAACTTGAACACTTTATTGTAGGAATATGAGCTGAGTAAATGATTCCATAATAATGAATTGTCATGGGTATTCTACTAGACGAATAACCATAAGAACCATCATTATTATTTTCATAATGAGGGAATGTATAATTCTGGACATTTTGAAACATCTTGTAAAGGCCTCAACTAAGACTTATAAATATGATTTAGGCCTCAGCCAAAACCCTATATCAAATTTGGAATGTCCATAGCCAATTCCCTGTCTAATTATCTCATGAGACCTACTGATTCACTGAGGAGCTATAACGGGCTCCACCAAATCACATACTAAGTCTAATACATTCCTCGTATGAAAATATTAAAACATAACGTAAACATTTGTAATAAAACATTCATACAAAATGTCAATACATTAACAGAAACCACGAATAGTATAAAAATAATGCATCCACAGTCAAACATATCACAAAACCTTCAATACAATATGGATCATTTGTATCATAATAATTCAACTTCAAATAAGTTTAAAATCCATCAAAGGATGTTGACATATATGAAAATTATTTTTAAAATGGTTTAAGAGAAATATGCATTTTTCATGAAAACGTATAAAATCACACAATTTGAAAGGAATACATTTAAAGATATTTTTGAGTCAAATTTTCTCATACAACTTTGAAACTTTTGAAAGGAATTAACATTTTAAAAGCATTCATGTCTATATAAATAAAGCCTTAATTTTTTTTTGAAAATATAGAAAAAAATGAGAATGATTTAGAATAATAAATACTTATAATATTTTAAATGATGTTTTGGTAAATATTTCCTTAAAATAATCCCTTTGAAATCACTTTCATGAATCTTGGACATGGATAATAAATATGTCCCAATAGATAATTACGTATAAATAACCTCGAATAATAAAGAGATTGTGAAATTAACCCTTACCAATTTGGTATATTATGAAACTTACACGCAATGAATTAAGTACCATACAATGAAGAGGTAAATACACATAAATTAATGTGTATTACACAAAGAATACTCTTATGGGAAGCACTTACACCACACAAAAGTTAATAGTGGCAATATAGCATAAATTTCATGGGAATAAGGAGTGAGTTGAAAACCCCTTAACTTTTAAATTTTATTCTCTGTGGATAGGTTAACCTCCTGTGTAATGGTTAAATAATTTTTTTAACATTTTAAAATAATAATATATACTAATATTATATCATATATGATCTTTTAACATTGCATTGTTAATAATATCTTTGTATTATCGTCGTTTAAGTTGTTAACTGATTCATATTACTTTGTATACGTTGGTACATAAGTAATGTTTGTTATGAATAGGATGTATCTTATTCATTTTCAGAATTATAATAAGTCTTCAAACATTATTTTTAACCATCTAATTAGTATTAGTCTTGGATGGATATGATATGTAATGAATCTCATCGCGTTCGTGGAGACGGAAATCCGTAAGTACGCACGAGCGACAATATCACTTTTTTTATATTAAAATATTATATAATTGGATGGTATATCATATATAAAGAATCATTATCATGTTATATTTATTATTTACATCAATTGAACATCATTTTTATACTCATCCAAACAATAATTCATTGAATAACAACTACACCACGGCGTGGAGACGGTAAGTCGTACATATGCACGTATGGTGACATTTCATTCAATGGATGGATAAAAATAATGAATATGGTTGTAAAATATTTATAATAACATAATAGTATATAGAATATACTGGAGTTATTATTTAATAATGAAAAAACAAATAAAGAGGATGTTGAAGAAGAATGAAACTTGAAAGAGGTGATGAAATATTTACCTCTTCTTCAGGTTCTTCCTTTTGATTTGATCAAAAGGGATCTGTAGGTTGGCTTTATGACTAAAGGAAGGCATCTATAGTGAAGTAAGGATGGTTGATAGGGTATTTTGGAATATTTTTTTCTGAGCCAAATGGCATTTAAGGTGTGAATTGGAGATAAGGGTGAGTGCCCTTTTATAAGAGGGGGGAGGGCACCGTAGGAAAAGCTCGGAATATTATTTTATAATCAAATAATTTTCCATTTATAATATCTCCATTATGAGTTATTTAATTTATAAGGTAATGATGGGTCATAAAACAATCATCCAATAGGTTTTAGACAGGTATGGGTCACTATATTAACCTTATCTTATAGATTTAACACTTAGTTAAATAGTTTGACATTTACCATGTCTCATTGTATTTTTATATTATATGGTTAATAAATTTAATATATACTTACAAGAGAACCCCTGGTGGTTTATTAATGATAACACTATCATTATATAAATCTTTTTTCCAAAACATATATTTTTAGGAAAATAATATCAATTAATAACATAATATTTGTTTTAAAAACTCTTTTATGTCAATTTTGACACTATTTTCTATT
Source organism: Viscum album (assembly GCA_963277665.1). Lineage (NCBI taxonomy): Eukaryota > Viridiplantae > Streptophyta > Magnoliopsida > Santalales > Viscaceae > Viscum > Viscum album. The sequence goes on along the minus strand of OY728141.1, from coordinate 505,977,732 downwards.
TTGTTTTTGTTAAATCAATAACATAATTATTCATCTAAAAAATTCATCTAACTAACCATAATATATCATATTAACCTAGGAAAGCAGTTAAATTAATAAAAACTCAAAAATTTTATTTATTTGGATATTTATAATATCAATTATTTTAATCATTCATTGATACGTTAATTACTGCATCATCATTGTGTCATACTTAAATTAAATTATTTAAATTATAAAAATATATATAAAATAAAATAATTTAGGAAATTGTTTTATAATTCTAATGAATATTTATAGCCGAAAATATGACTTATATTACCCCATATAAAAATTAATTTATTAAAATATTTTTGTTTATGTCATTTTTGCCTTTACATTATGTTAATTAAAATAAAGTGTCATTATCATTAATAAGTGGCTCCATGGAGTTCCAAAATAGTACCAAGGATTACAATGGTCAGCCATGACTCATCCAATAAGGTTATGACATGTGGTAGGGTAATTTTGTATTATTATAATATTCTCCTTACCTTGAATTACACTATTTACCTTTAACCGCGATAAATAAGTCATAAGTTATTTTTCTCCATAAATTATTTTAATATTTTTGAAACAAATTTCATATAGTAATATCAATTTTTTCTCTCTTATTTTATAAATTCAAATCATAGAAGCGATAAAATTATGTTTTGTGCAAATTTGTAAATTCTCATAGGAGGTGGGTAAAAGAGGGTAAAATTTCTATAAAATTATTATATATGTAAACTTATTATAAAATGAATCCAATGAATTAAATTTAAATTATATAGGTATTATGTATTTATTTTAAAGAAAAATAAATTTAAATGAAATAAATAATTATTTAAATTAAAAGTTGGTTTTAACCAATAACGCAGTGTTTTTCACTATTCATAAAACATTGCTTTTTTTCAGAAACATAACAAAAATTCACCCTAAGCTAATTTTGATATTCAGAATTCTAAAATGAATTATATTTTGCTTTAAAATTAAGTCACATTTTCAACACCAAAAAGCGTATTTTTAAGAAATAATAACTATGAAAAGATTAACAGTTGTCTATGTCCAATTTCAAAGTTAAATTACTAACAATGACCATAATTGGATTAAATGGTAAAAATATAATTCAATTATACTTCTAGACCATTAAAATTTATAACGCAACACTATAAATTATTTTGATTGAAAAAGTTGTTTTTAGTTAAAATATAGTATATTTCACTATTCACCCTTATATAGAAGTTTTTAGAAAAACACATAATATTTATTGAAACTAAATTCTTATGTCTCAATTCTAAAGAAGATGTTTATTTTGTAAAATTGAATACATAAAAGTTTCAAATATTGGATTTAAAAAGGGTTATCCATTAAAAGGTGATAAAATTTTATTTTTTGAAAAATATTTCTTTTACCTGAAAAAATGTATTTGTTCTTTTATTATGTCTATCAAACTAAGAATATGGATTCTAAAAATATAAGGATTATATAAAGTTCAAAATTCAGTTAATACAATTCATAACCGCTTTTGAATGACTTGTTTGGTATGTCATGGTGTTCTTGAACTCAGTGTTGCATGTAATGCAATTTATTTAGTTACTTTCAAGAAATAACGTACTATGAAATATTGAGGTGTTTCATTCTTCCCTCCATCAATAAATTGTGCCCTCTCAATTTGAAATTTTTCTTCGAAAATAAAATGTTGAAAATAGAAAATACATCTGTGGGAAAGCCCACATCCAAAATTGCGTTAATAAAATTTTGTCTTTATAAGAGAAAAATAGGAATGAAAAAGTCACCACCAAATTATAATCTCAATTAGGGGAACATTGGTTGCAATTATAGGAACATATTTGGGGAAAAAGTGTAAATATTTATAGGGAGTGATTGAGGTCATCAGTCACAAACAATTGTAGAATTGAGACCCTCAATGCCTTCAATCTATGACGATTTAAAATAACATCGGTTTAACAAAACACAAGGAATTAGGAGAACACATTTTTAGTTTTAATAACCCTTATCTAATGTTTAAGAAATAATTTCCTCATATTATAATAGAAGAAAAAAATACATGACATGTAGAGTTCTATTCTTTAAATAATTTCTATCACAAACTCATCATTCGCTCTAAAAGATTGTAGAACATAAAAAATATATTCTATTTATCTTATTCGTATTGGGTTTCAAAAAAAGAAATTTATAATTCATCTACCAAACCTTTTAAATAAACTACATTTTTTAATCCATGAGATCATGTAGGCCAGTGGTATGTGATACACCCTTATTTCCCTTCGGTTGCAGGTTCAAGTCTCATAGATTTGTCGGACATGACGGGTTGCCGCCCGACATCCGGGTTGTCCTTTTTATGGAAATCCAAAAATAATCTCAAACTAGAATTATCCAAAATAATTCTTTCCATACTCACAGTACAAAATTTATAATGAAGTTAAACATAATGAAGATCTTTTTTGTCACGTAATAACATGTGAACACCTTCATCGTGCATTCTTTTAACACACCGTAACATCTTGAATTATCATAAAACTTTATTGATTACATTCATGATCCCTTATTCCTTGTATAATACTGGATATACTCCTTTTATCCAAAAAAGTTCTAAACTCCGACAATGGTAGATTATGAAATTCATTAATCAGTTTCAAGGTAGTCAAGAATATCCAATATAATTTATCCAAATCAATCATGTATTATTCAAAAAATAACATCCTAGGTATCAGAACCATATTATGGTTTATCATTCTCTCAACTATATATTTTTAAAAAATTTAACAAGAAATTGAGTCACTTTTCATGGTTCCACACAATCTCAAGTCCTTAATAAAATAGTACAACAGTGAAATCCTTCTATACTCTATAATTATTATAACATGTACATGAATTATACAATACTAAAATGACACAAAACATTAATATCAACATAAGAAATATAATCATTTATATTCATCTTCAATAGTATCACAAATTTATTATTATACAATATTAGAATTTGGGGTATACTCTGATGATTTGGGAATTGATTCACGTAGTGTCCCAAATCCTTGCAGATGAAGCATTGTACATTCGAAACATTATTCTTACCCTTGCAATCACGTACATGGTGTCCTTTTTCTCCACACATAGAACAGAATCTCATTCCTTTCAGGAAAGTACCAGGGTGTTTCATTCCACAGTTATCACATATGGGAGAATCCTTCTTTTCCCTCTTCCCTTTATCAACTTTTCTCTCTTCAATCCTTTTCATATCTTGCTTCACTTCAAAGCCATAGGAATTAGAGAATTATTTACTTATCTTATTAACACATGATACTATTTCTTCATATGTTGAGAATTCATTGGATGCTATTTCCGTTCTAATTATTGGATTAATACTGTGAAATATTTTATCCTTCTTACTCTATGGATCATACTCATTACGGGAGTTCACATTCCTTCTACTGGGAGCCATTTCTATACAATGGAATACAGTGGTTCAGTTTATGAGTTGCAATGAATAATTCCAAAATTGTAAAATACATAACCTAAATTGAACAGTTTATGGATATAATCCACAATCTTAAAAATATTTTCTTTGAAATGGTATATACTCGTAATTCCTATATAATGATTTGTAATGAAAATGGGAATTATCCTAAGAATATCTCCCAAGAGTGTCATAAAAAATAGTGCAGCAAAACCCATTTTCATGCACCAGTTCCCGTTTGAATCTAGCTCAAAGCATGTTTTCAGGTTTTAACCCTAGGTACATTTGTACTAGAGCTGCCTCTACCTGCTCATATCCATACAGGGATGTATTGATTTGAAAACTCTCAAAATCTCTAAAATACCAAAATTCTTGGGTGTTCTTCTATACTAATCCTCAAATTCATATCTTAGGGATATGTGCTCAAATCAGAGTTTATCTAAATCTAGTTTCCATGTTTTGTGTTAAACTTCATCTGATACCAAAAACAGTGCCCCGACCCCAGAAGCCCAGAGATAGTGCATTATTACGTATCATTGGCATGATCACAAAAGATCATGTCTCGAAAGACCGATTAGTTTAGTAGCTTTGGAAGTACTAGATACATTCATAAGGTTTACATTATATCAATAAATAGAAATCTACAACAACATTGTTCCCATAGACAACATTGACATCCCAGAGACTATCCTTGTAGGTCAGTCATAATATACTTCTTCGCATCCTGGGAAAAATAAGACATAAAAGGGGTGATCTCAGATGCTCTGTAAGGATAACAATATAGAAGAAACTTTTATAAATAAGCATTGACATTTAAGGAAATGTATATAACAAAAACAATTGCCTTTTCATCATAAAAATCATCATAATATGGAAAATATAAATTAAAATAATTCCATTTACTTACTCACATTGATATTCTACAAGTCGAATAATCACATTCAATATCAATAGCCACTTTCATAATGATGGAATGCATAATGCCAGACATTCGTAACCACATAGTCAAGGCCTTGTGCCAAGACTACAGATAAGATTTGGTCAAGGCCTTGTGAGAAGTCACTAGTTTGTCTCATGAGACCTACCAATGCATCAGGGAGATATAGCGGGCTCCACCGGTCAGTTACAAAGTCCAATGCAGTCCTCATATGAAAAGGTTTAAACATAACATAAACATTCGTTTTAAAAATATCATACAAAATGTCAATACTTTATCCATAAACCATGAATGGTGTAAAAATAACACATCCACAGCAAAACATAACACAAAAACCCTCAATACAATATGGAAGTTTTGTATAATACAAAATCAACTTCAAACAAGTTTAAAATCCATAAAAGGATATTGAAATAGATGAAAATGATATCTAAAACTCTTTGAGAGAAATATCCCTTTTTCATGAAAACATTTAAAATTCACACAATTTATAAAGGAATACATTTAAAGAATTTTTTTAATCAATGTATCCCATACCACTTTGAATCTTTTGAAAGGAATTAACACATTAATAACCTTCATGTACATATAAATAAATCCTGAAAACCTATTTTGAAAATATGGACATCATTGAGAATGATTTAGAAGAATAATTATTTAAAATATTTGAAATGATTTTTTTAGTAAAAGGTCACTTTAAATAACCCTTTTGAAAAAGATTTCATGAAACACGAACATGGATAATAAATATGTCCCAATAGATACTTACGTAAAAAAACCCTCAAATAATAATGATATTGTGAGATTAAACCTTACCAATTTGGTAACTTATGAAACATACACCCCATGAAAGAAGTACTATAAAATGAAGATGTAAATACACATAAATTAAAGTGTCTTACAAAAATAATACTCTTATGAGCAGTAAATACACCACACAAAAGGAAATAGTGGGAATATTGCATGATTCTCATGGGAATAAGGAGTGAGATAAAAACACCTTACCTTGTACTTTTCATTGGTCGAGGGTAGTTTAACCTCCTGTATAATGGTGAAATAATTGTTATTAAATTATATAAGAATAATATATATTAATATGATATCATATATGATATTTTAACATTACATTGTCAATAATATATTAGTATTATCATCATTTTGGGTGTTAACTGATTCATTTTCCTTTGTGTACATTGTTATGTAAGTAATGTTTGTTGTGGATTGGATGTATCTTATTCATATTCAGAATGATATTAGGTCATTAATCATTATTTTTAATCACCTAATAAAAATTATCCTTGAATGGATACGATGGGGAATGAATCTCATCGCATTCATGGTGACGATAATATGTACGTACGGACGAGCGAAAATATCATTATTTTGATATTAAAATAATATATGATTGGATGGTATATCTTATATAAAGAATCATTATAATGATATATTTATTATTTACATCAATTAAACATCATTATTATACCCATCCAAATAATAATGTATTGAATAACAATTACACAACGACGTGGAGACGGTAAGCCGTACGTACGCACGTATGGTGAAATTTCATTCAAAGGATGGATAGAATAATTAATATGGTTTTACCATATTAATAATATCATAATATATATAAGATACACGAGTTATTATTTTAGAATAGAAATAACAAAGAAAGATTATGTGGAAGAAGATTAGAACATCAAAGAGGTGATAAAATATTTACCTCTTCTTCGGGTTATTCATTTTGATTTGATTTGTAGAGCTCTTTAGGTTGGATTTCTGACTAAAGTAAGGCCACTAGGATGAAGGGAGGACAGTTTATAGGGTATTTGGTCAGGTTTTTTGCCAACCCAAATGGCTTTGAAGGTGTGAATAATATATAAGGGTGAGTTCCCTTTTATAAGATGGGTGAGGGGCACCTTAGGAAAATCTTGAAATATTATTTTATCATAAACTCATTTTCAGGTTATAATGGATCAAAAATTAATTATTTAAAGGATAAGGTGTGTAATGGTCTAAAAACACTCAAAAAATATGTTTTAGATAGGTTGACGACACTATATTAACCTTATTTTTTATATTTAACTCTTAGCTAAATAGTTTGACATTTACCATGTCTCTTTGTATTTTAATATTATATGGTTAATAAACATATTGTACACTTCTAAGAGAACCCCAAGTTGTTTATTAATGAAACAAATATCATTATATATGTCTATTGGCCGATCCTTAGATTTTCAGAAATATAATATCAATTAATATTATAATATTTGTTTTAAAAACTCTTTTATACCAATTTTGACACTATTTTCTATTTTGTTTTTGTTAAATTAATAAAAGAATTATTACATAGAAAATAGTTCATGTAACCAACCCTAATATGTCATATTAACATAAAAAATCAGTTAAATCCATAAAAAGTCTCAAATTACATTTATTTAGATATTTAAAATGTAAATTATTTTAATCTTTCATTAATACTGTAATTACTGCATCATTATTGTGTCCTAAATAAATTAAATTATTTAATGTTTAAAAAATTTAAATAAATTACCATTATGTAGTAAATATTTTTAGTTTTATAATGAATATTTATAGTTGAATATACGACTTATATAACCCCATATAAAAATTTATTTAATAAAATATATTTATTTGTGTCATTTTTGCCTTTACTTTAAGTTAATTAAAAGACAATGTCATTATCCTTCAGAAGTGGGTCCATGGGGTCCTAAAATAGACCCAAGGATGCCCATATTCAGCCATGACTCATTCAATAGAGTTATAACATTTTTTAAAATAGTTTTTTATTTTTATAATATTCTTTTTACGTTAAATTACCGTATTTACCTTTAACCGCGACAAATAAGAGTCAAAAGTTACTTTTCACCAGAATTTTTTTTTCTTATTGAACAACATATTGCATACTGATATCAAATGTTTCTCTTTGATTTTTTAAATTCAATTCCCATAAGTGGTAAAATTATGTTTTATGCAAATTTGCCTATGCTCCTAGGAGGTGGGAAAAAGACGGTAAAATTTCAATATTTTTTTATATTTTAATGTTATTATAAAATCACTCAAATTAATTAAGTTTAATTTATATAAATATTAGGTATCTAGTTTGACCTAAAATAAATTTAAATTAAATAAATAATTATTGAAATGAAATGACATTTTTAAAAAATAACCCAGTGTTTTTCACTATTTATCAAAAATGGAAAGTTTTCAGAAACATACCAAAAATTTACCCTAAGCTAATTTTTATATTCTAAATTCAAAAATTAATTCTATTTTACCAATTTAAAATTATAGAAGTTTCATTAATTAATTTAAAATACATTTTTGTTGTCAAAACCAAAAAAGAGTATTTTTAAAAAATAATAAATATCAGAATACTGACACTAGTTTATGTCCAATTTTGAAGTGAATTTACTTAAAAATGACGATCATTTAATTAAATGGTAAAAATATATTTCAATTTTAGTTTGAAACCATTAAAATGTATAATTCGACAGTATAAATTATTTTGATTAAAAAAGTTCTTTCTAGTTAAAATATTGTATTTTTCACTATTAACCCAAATATAGGAGTTATCAGAAAAACACAAAAAATTTATTGAAACCAAATTATTATTTATTGATTCTAAAGAAGAAGCTTATTTTGTCAAATTGAATACATAAATGATTCAAATATTAGAATTAAAAAGGGTTTTCCATTAAAAGGCGATAAAATATCATTTTTTGAAAAATACTTCTTTTAGATGAAAAAAATGAATGTGTTCTTATATTATATATTAGAAAATCATATTATGGATTCTAAAATTATAAGGATTAAATAATGTTCAAAACTATGTTAATACTATTTATAACCGCTTTTTAATGGATTGTTTGGTAATTCATGGAGTGCTTGAACTATGTGTTGTGTGTAGTGAATTTTATTGAATTACATTGAAAATATAACATACTATGAAATAATGAGGTGTTACAATCATTATCTTTTAGATTTAACTCTTAGTTAAATATTTTCACATTTAACAAATCTCTTTGTATTTTTATATTATGTGTTAAATAAACATACTATAAACTGCCAAGCAAACCCCATGTGGTCATTATTAATATATATAACCTTATATAAGTGTTTTGACCGATACCTAGATTTTTATGAATATTATATCAATTAAAAATATAATATATTTTTTAAAACTAAATTATGTTAATTTTGAAACAATTTAGTATTTGATTTTTTGGAAATCCATTAAAAATTTATCACTTCGAATAAAAATTATTTAACCAACCTTAACATGTCATATTAACCTAAAAAATTAGTGTAATTCATTAGAATTCTCAATTTAAATATATTTGGATATTTATAATATCAATTATTTTAATATTTTATTAATAAAGTAATTAGTGCATCATCATTGTGTCATAAATAAATTTATTTATTTAATGTCTAAAATTTATAAATATAATTCTATTAGGTAGGAAATATTTTTGGATTTCTATGTATTAATTGTAGTTAATTTATATTGTTTGTAACCCTATATTAAAAGTGGGTTAGATATTAAATAGAGAATTTATCATTATTAAATATTCTTTAAATAAAATAATATTAAATGTCTTAATCTCATCCAAGTGGACCAATGGGGGTCTTATTTTATTCCTAAGGTTTTTTTGGTCAAATTATACATATCCAATAGAATTAGGACATGTGTTAGGGTAATTATGGTATCATTTTTACCCTTAATTACCCTATTACTTTTAACCGTGGTAAATAAAAGTCAAAAGGTACTATTCACCAAAAATTATTTTCACCTTATTGAACCAAATTTTACTTAATGATATTAACAATTTCAATCATAATTTTTAAATTCAACTCATAGAAGCGATAAAATTATGTTTTATGCAAATTTTCAAATGCTCATAAGAGCTGGTTAAAAGACGGAAAAAAGTTCAATAAAATTTTAATATATATAAACTTATTATAAAATTACTCAAATGAATTAAATTTAACATATATAGGTATTTTGTATCAATTTTGACCTAAAATAAAGTTTAAAAAATAATAAATTATTTAAATAAAAAGTCAGTTTTAACCAATAACGCTGTGTTTTTTAAATATTCATTAAAAATTGAGTGTTTTCAGAAAATACCAAAAATTCAACCTTAGATAATTTTGATATTCTGAATTCAAAAATTAAGTCCATTTTGAAAAATAAAATTTATAATTTTTCAAAATGTTTGTATTACTATTCATAATAGCTTGATTGATTGGTTGCATTGTTTTAGTGTCTAGATGTTTCGTACAATGTATGATATTGCATTATTCAAAGGGAAACTTATCGTGGAAGCATGGGTTGTTACATTTGGAAGCATCATTCAATTAGTCCCATGTATTTAGAGCACCATCTCATATTTTTAAATGATTAACCAAACACATCCATGCTCACATCACATCCTAACCACTTAACTCAAAATATTATACCTCAAATGATCTATTATAACATTTATTGTTAATTTAAAAAATATGTTCTAAAATGGTATATCCATAAAAATCTCATGGGTAGCCTCGTCATTGATGAACAACAACCGAACAGATGGCAACTACCTATGGGGTTCCCCCAATATCATTACATAAAAAATCCATAATGAATGTCTCCAATAAACTAAGAATTTATATGTAGATTTAAATAATATAATTGAAAAAAATTCCCCATTCATATACCACATAAAAAAATTAGAACACTACATTTAAGATGGGGTCTATGGACAACATCTCCCAATGTAGAGTGGTGGGCCCCTTCAATATTGGTCGATTCCCCCATGATTTTTGGGAATCATCATAAAATCCATATACAAAAGAAACTGAATGAAATAGAGGAAGACAATAAGTAGAGTAAGACAATGGAATAAAATACCCACCTTTGGTCACCAAAAACTACCAAAAAAGAACCAAAAAAGCGGTGGAAGTAAGGATTATAATGAGAGATTCCTCAGGTTCCATGTATCTAAAATAATGGAAGGAGGGGATACCCCCCAAAAATCCTATTGGGGAAATTTTTATCATTTCACCATTTTAAAAATGATAAAGGCGAGCTATTGGTGACAATATATAGATGGCATACTGCATCATATAATGAAAAAGCCTCCATGGCCTCTCTCGGGGTTTTCCCAATCACACGAGAGTTCTACCAATGAGTATTCGTCTTCCAAAAACTCCATCATGTGGTTTTCTAACAATTCTATCTTTATATAGAACCATGGTTCAAAACATTACATGCTCGCTAATTCAAAATTATAATTTTTCCCAATTTCAATAATCGTCCATCCGCATGGGGTTTTACAATATTCCCACCATAGCACTTCTCATCACTAAAAAGTTTCATTGAGTACTCTATCATTTGTCCCAACCTACCCAGTTAATCAATTATCATTCAAAAAATCGTGTTTCATCCTTGGACACTCTAGAAACCTCCAAAATTCATTTTTTGAGCCAAGGTGTTTCAAAACATGATTCATCACTCTAACTCATATCAATACCTCAATATGGTGATCCATATAACCCATCCATTATGATTCACCCATGTGTGAACAATTATTAGAATTAATATTTCTTATTTCTCCCCAACTTACAGTTACCAAAATTGCAGGTGAAGCACACAAAACTGTCTTTGAAAATCCCCAGAGAACACATAAAACATTCATTTCACTTCCAAAATGATGCATATGACGCAATTTCTAGATAAAATCACCGAATTACATACATCATCACCATTTATACACCCTTTTTTCAACCCATATAAATAATACTCATCTGTTTCTATCGACACACCATCCAATATGTTGATCACGGGGCTCTGAATCATAGAGGATCCCAAGGATCACCTCGATACATCCATTAAAGTCTCAACCGATCTACTAGTGTGATTCCTTGGTGTAATCCAAAGTTAAAAAATTCCACCATTAGGCTCCAAACATGGTAAGTAATGAATTCTTGATCTCATCACATTCAGACCATTTTTAAATTACCTCGTGCCCGAAGCCAATGCTTGGACTCCATCCAACAATACATTCATGTATGTATATATATATATATATATATATATGAAATTCAGTATTTTTTTTCTTTTGTAATATTATTTATTTACCCAGAACACCCAAATTAACGAAATTTCATCCAATGACTCATTCCATCCTTAAACCCCCATAAAACACGAGGGTCATACATCCATGAATGATATCACTCTCCCCACCATTTGGTTGATATTATTCTACTTCTATAGAACCACCTTAATAACATCCCTCACTTGTTTAATTTCACTTCTCCTTACCCATTGTAATCCAATTCCAAGTATACTGATCCAAAAAAAATCTATTAATCACCATTAGTGTTCATCTCACTCATGGTCATCACTTATTCAAAATTAAATATCATCCACACTTGAATAATGTATTTTATCTCGATTTTATCTATAACCCAAAGTGTATATGATCCAGTGTCTTCAGAAATAATAAACTCAACTAACGTTTATGTGTATCACATGCTACTAGAATTTGGATCACATGAAAAATCATTGACTATGTTATACCATGATTTGTATATAATAAATCCATCAATTCCCTTGGAAATCCTCTTCATGACTAGGCACTCCACATGTGCTATTGTTAATTTCACAACTACTTTCCCATAAAAATTGTTCCCAAAACCACACACATCAACCTATGAATTCAATAATGTATTATTGTGAAAGAAAATTCAATATGTTCAAGAACCCAGATGGGCATTCTTTTTTAAATTATCCTCAATACCCTGACACTCTTTTTAAAGACCTTCTGAGAACTAGCACCCTATATTATATTCCATCAAATGCCCTAAAAATTACCATTTTGTTCTATAAAATCAATTGCACCTTTCAGGTATCAATATAAAAAAAATAATTAACATGTGCTTTCTACCTCAAAGGATCCCACAAACATGCCCCATCCCATATCACATGAATCATTTGATCATCATAGAATCTCCCACTTAATAAATATTGATTCCAATATCAAGGTATCTAGCTCCCCCACATTTCACAAAGCTCATGTCCCATAAAGCTCACTTCCCATGAGACATAATCTATGATCATGTCTCAAGAACCAATGAGATTCAAATTTTTTTACACCATATCTATGATATTAAATCAATCACGACATCCCATTCAAACTCAAATGTGAATTGAGGAACTAATTCTCATTGAAAATATACCTATGGGGGTAGTCCCTCAAGGATCCCCATTCATCGGTAACTATTATCATAGTGTATGATATCATCATAGGTGATCCAAATCTTGGGAAAAATAAGTCCCTATATTTGTTAAATGGAATTTAATTCCTTTCAATATGGGTGAAAAATATACAGGTTGTTACTATCACTTTAAAAAAACTATGAATTTGGTCACATCACATAGAAATAATCACTCAACCAGTATCACTATATGATAATCCGTAACAAGAACCAAATTCATGAGCATCAGTTTTAAAGAATTACATTCCAAGATATAGGGGAAAAACATTAGATTTTTTTACTGTCAATTTAAATAATGAAGTATGATAAATTGTAACCTGGTAGGTATTCTCACTAAATAACTATGTTTCTTAATGACCTACTAGAATCAGATCATGTCCTAGACACCAAGGGACTGTGTAAACATTGATGATAAGCATCTCAAATTAGAACTACAAGAGATTCAATTAAAGGGAAATACATATACATGTAATCCTTGTTCAGTTGAATTCCACAATGTACTTATACAATAAATATTCATAAGGATAATTTCAAGTAATTATAATATTTGAACCTCACATCAATAACAAGATTATAGTATCATTTCCCTATACATTGTTTTACTCCTATGATCCTTATCATGATACATGAGGCTCCTACCTCCTCCTCCATTCCATAGAAAACCCATTTATGTGTCATGACAGTAGTACAAGTGATAAAAATCATATGAATTATAAATTCCAAAATCATATGTACCACAAAACATGAAAATCAAATCAACCATGACATCAAATATTGATAACATCTAATATGATCCCTGGTAATCCTAGACGTCATATAAGAAATATAGTTCACATAACACCATATCATTATACATCATAAGATCTAACACATTAATATATCTCTAGGGTAACATATCCAACGTATTAAGACAAAAGAAAAAACATCTAATTATGCATTTTAATTTCCTTCCCCAAAAGACATAGTATAGTTGATGGACAAGACCACCACATGACCTAAACTGCCCCTCCCTATACATGAGAGGATGTAGACTTATAGTGGTGGTAAATAAAAAAACCATGAGGATAATATAACCTCTATATCAAACATCGTAATAAAAATATATATAACTAATAATCATACACATATAAGTACATAAAATATTTATAAATAACATGTCATATCATAACCTATAAAATACATGCATATGAATTGTAACTCGTATAGTTATGATCACATAAAAAATTGATATCCCATTGAGGTAATCTAAAACATATATAAAAAATTTAAAATAAAACACACTAGAGTATCCAATCCCACTCCAAGCCTCACCTCTAATATCTATGTCCCACTTGACCTTCACCAACTTGATCACATATATCAATCCTTCACACAACATTTACATGCAACCAATTATGTGATTATCAGGTACCTAGTTCAATGGATTACTAAGTAGTGTGTTAGTAAAAAAATCATAACACGGAACGACCATTGTAGTCTCATACTATACCAAAAATATACTGATGCATTTGTTTTACATACTATGAACAAAAAAAATAAAGCCCTAAACACCAAAAATATAACAAACCATGAGAACTTCTTCAACATAATATCAAAATATGTCTGGGCATGTCACGATGTTCATGAAAACAATGATATCAAATCCTTTATAAGGGATTAAAATTATAAACTAGGTTCTACCCAATATACACCTTTTATCCTCAGGTTTGATACAATGATTGACCATGTGTTCCTCATCTAATGTTATAGATTCTCTTAGCATGAGCATCAACATAGGGGAACCTCCATCATCTATATGGGGATCCCATATTCATGACTCCAACATTATGAGTAATGGGCCTTGGGGAATCACTATGTATAATTCAACATTATATTTTGAGGGAAATTCCACAATAGTAATTTTTTCTTCTTGATGTCAATTTTAAGAAACATTCTTAGGTGTGGGGAATCACTTGTGTCTGAAAAAAATCTCCCAGGGTAACGTTGTGTTATTTTTTGGATGGTTATGTTTGTTGATAAATAATGTATGAATTGTTAGTTGTGGAGGTCCATATATATTGATGAAAATGAATGTTGACAATGATCCAAGATAAAGGAATGTCTTCCACGGAAGTGGTATAAACTATTTTGTATACATGGTGGTGTAATTTTACCCTTTTTTCCAATATTTTGGGGTCCAAAATTTGGGAGTTGGGTTATGCATCACGAATGATGCATTTTCATGAATTGAAAAGATATAGAAAAGGCATGAGTTTAATTAAGATTAGTTTTCATGTACATCATTTGAAAAATTTGTGGATCATGATGAATTAGAATCAAAAATGCGTAAAGGGTTGACCATAATATTTTAGTCTAAAGGAAGAATCACAAATGGATGATTTCCATGGAGGATGAGGATAATCATGGATAAAATTGGAGATGATTTCGAAATGGTGATGACGTCGATAGATGCATTTGGAATCATAGGATATGCCTTTAAATATTCCTATACCCACATCAATAAAAACGTGATAGTTAATGATGATTCTATGGCCCTGGATTCAAGAAGGTGGTTCACAAAGGAAGTTCTTGTGAAAATGTTTTCGATGAAAGGTGGTTTATGATGAGTTTGAAAGCTAACCAAAAATTTTGAGCATCGATAATGTAATGGTGTTGATTAGTGATATATGAGCTTTAGGGAAGTGAGGTGCTTCATAAAGGAAATGTGAGGGTCGCGAAAGGAGGTTTCTTCATAACGACTATTAGATATTTATGAAGGTGGTCTGCAAAATGAAAGCAGTGCTCATTGTGAATGTGTCCAAAAAGGATTTCCCATTAAATCATTGGTAATGTAATATTAATCAAGTCGGAAAAAGTGGTACCTCAATAGAGAATATATATACTACTAAGGATGTATTCATTATTGATAACGAAGTGACCTACAGGTCCATAAGCTGTGTGTGAATCCCTTCCAAGAGAAGTGGGAAAAAGAAGAGGAAGATGTCGATCCATTCCACCAGTAGTGAATCAGAGAAAGAGACTCAGGGGGTGACCCATGGGACAATAGTGAGACAACCCTAAACCATGTAAATGAAATGATACATAGTGTAAACATGATATATATCAAACAAAATTTTATCAGTGAACCTTATTTGATTTGTTACGTTGGTACATTGTCATTGTGTGCTTCATGGATGTAGCATAGTGATGGTGAACCAAGTAAAATCGGTTTGCCCATATGCATTCTTTTCAGTTTTAGTTTCATTTCACCATCATCAAATAAATATGGAAATAAAAAGATCAACATAAACGCATACGTGACAAATAATGTGACCCTTATAATAAGGAGTTCAAGCTCTAGTGGGGATAGACTGATTTTGAAAGGAATGTCCATACCCTGATTCATCCCCCACAATTATTGTCTTTAGGACCATTTTGGAAATAACACCTTAGAAATACAATATTTCCAAGAATTATTGTTTCTTATAAGACCTAAAATATCAAAGGAAACACCATACCTAAATACCAAGGTCTATCTCCTAGGAATATAATGTCTCATGTATCATCTTCCAAGCCATCATAGGTTCATCCACCTGATCAAAGCAGGGTATCATGGGCATCGATCACTGTGATCCAACACTCACCCTTCAGATGTTTGATATATATTTTATTGTAATATATCCCCACCCAATACCACATAACTAAATTTTAATCATGCACATAATAGGCATTCACAACCATCTACCGGTATCTCCATTCAAATGATTGAAACTGAGAATTCATAATAGTTTCTAAATATCATAGGAAGCTATACCATCCCAATAAATCCTCTAGACATCTCCACATAGGATTTAATATTTTATATGAGTTACCACATATAAGAATCAACAATCATACTAACCAAATAACTAGATTATATATGAATGAGACATCATTCCCCAATATAATGTGAGAATCGATCCAAAAAAAGTTTTGCATCCCAAGGCCTCATCCATCTCATCACGTGATTCACAAGGATCATGGGAAATCAACATAGTGTTAGGCCGATTGACCGATTATTAGGAATCACAGGAAATAAAATAACATCAGACCAAAATAAATAAACAATTTGGGTAGGTAAAATGACATTTCCATTCATAGCATCAATAGATTATCAACTAAAAAATATCGCACAGGTTTTAAGTGATAACTACTTCCATTTCTACTTATAAGAACATTAACCATTTATGTGTTATCTCATACAGGGGACACATAAATTCACTAAAGTTAAAAATAGGGTGGATGCTTCATAATTAGGATCCTCAATCATTGAATTCATTTCAATCACAAACCCAATATTTTGAATGCATCTCATCCCTCAACAACATCAAGGTCGTCTCCCAATCTAATAGGACACAAGTACATTTCACACCAGAGAAGGTATTGAGAGAGGATTAAGGCCCATCCCTATGTCCAGATTCACTCTAGAACAGTCAACTCACCCAACCCAGAAATAACTGCTTATGTTATATCCACATAGTTCTACACACATTTCAAAAGTCCACACCAATAAAAATCAGGCCACCCATCTCAAGTATCTTCACACACCCTCATGGGGGTGTTCATGTGTCTGGGTCTCTACTATATCTCATCCTAAGTCATCAGCAGCCACAACAACAGACTATTGTGTATGTTCATCACTTTCCATGGTATTTCCCTTATTCATCTTAGAGATTTTACATAGGTTATAAAATTTAAATTAAATAAAGACGTAATTTAAATAATAACATCTATTTAAATTAATTAATTCATTTTAATAAAATCTTAAAAGCTTTTGATGGTACAAAAACACATAAAAAATCTTAAATAAAATTCAATAATCGATAGGGAATGTATATAGGACTACTTATCAATTTTAATGCTTCTTAAATTTAGTCCCACTAGTTGAGTGATCCATCTATGTCCGTTCTAGCCCCAATAAATCTGAAATAATATCACACCACAACCAATGACCCTCACTCAATCCATTAAATATCAAATGATAAATTATAACACATAAAATAAATATACCAAATTAATTATAAAATGGAATAACTTCCATAAATCTCACTGAATACCTCATCATAAAAGAACCTCAACCAAACGCATGCTAATGACCGAAAATGGGACACAACCTCATTCGTTGTAAATTCCCTAAAACACATCACCAATTACATAATATTATATATTTTATTTTATAAAGAAACCATAGAAAAATTACCATGTTAACATTCCTCATCGAAACGATAGTAGAATCTGTGTTAAAGGTGTCATAGAACACCATATCATAAGACAGAGTGTAATCCCCATTATTCTTGGCTGATTCCACTAGGCTATTGGGGAATCAACATCAAATACCTAGCCACAAGAAACCAAAATCAAATTAAAACAAAAGAAAGTATTATAGGAGGACTAAATAAGAGTAGAACCATTATATATTTCTACAAATTGTTACTAAAAACCCATAATAATAGGGGGATTTAAAGAGGGGAGGGGGAGAGGCCGTTGGTCTAGACAACCTTAATAAGTGATGTAGGAGGGGTTTCTATCTCAAAACATGATGGGGACATTATTCATTTACTAATTTTTTTAATTATAGTTGTTAGTTTGTATTGGTTATCTGACTAGCCAGTGGATTCAACAGTTGGATGGCTTGTCTTAAACATCCACTAGATTTCAAGTGGATTGTAGTTGTAAAGTCTGAAATATCTGTATTGGTTCATCACAGGGCTTTTCCCAGCCTCAGAACATATCCCAATCAACATTACTTACCCAAAAACACCTTTTTGACATGTTCCAATCCAAAAAACTATATTTTAAATGATGATTAATTTGTTTACAATGATTAAATAATCCATGAAATCATGAAACACATATATACATATGAGATTTTAAAATGATCAAACCCTTTTGTTTGTTTTTATCTAGATTTTGATTTTAACTATTATATGAGATTACTTTTGATATATCTATTTTATTTTTAGTGGTTATACTTTTATGCTGATCATGTTCATATGGTTTCTACACATGACATAGTCTTTTGGGAATTTTAGGTTTTGATTGTTTAAGAAAAGGAAACCACATGGTCATTTCTTGTATAATAGGCATTAGAATTTCTTTTGGACTTTAGGAGATTTATTGTTCCAAATTTATTTTTAAGTATTTTTCATGATACAGTGTCCTAGTTTCGAGGTCCAAGTGTGTCAGTTGAGTATGATTTATAAATAATAATGCCATTTTTTCAATGAGGTTGGATGTTTTCTTGATATTATTAATGAATTTATTTATTTGTTTTTAAGTATTTATTTTGGTGGTTTCCCATTATTTGAGATAGAAATATGTATGGATTGTGGATGGGTTCTTCATCTGGCAATTTTTAAATTTTTACAATTGGTGGTTTTATTTAAAAATTTGGTGGTATTACTTATTTCTATGAGTTTTATCTTTTAGGTTGTATGTGTTTTTATAAACCAACACTTTAGAAGGATGTTAATTGGAAGGGAGACCCAAATAGGGTTTTATGCCCATTAGGCTACATAACCCTTGTTGTTTGGGTGATTTTTTCATGGATACATGAATGTTGTTTCATAATATACATTGTTACCCATGAAGAGTTGTTTTGGTTGCTGTCTCTCCCAGTCATGCTTTGTTTTAATCAACCATATCTCCAAAATCATTCACAGGCTTCGAGAGTCCTAGTGACTTATTTTTTTCTATTGTTTCACATTTAATTTTTTAGGGAATGAGATCTTCATGGTATGGAGATTTATTAAACCCTCTTTGTCACACTGTTTTATTTGTTTATTAATTTGATATTATTTCATATTATGTTTAGTCATTGTGATTTTTTGAGAGTTCCCTGATAAATATTTTCACATATTTAAATGTTTTAATGAGGTTTACTTCTAGCCAATTTGGTTTGGAAAAATATAAATAAATTTTAGGTTTAGCTTTTATCATAAGGATGTATTATTTTTAATGACTGGTGCATGACTTGTTAGACCACACGTGATCCTTGGAATAAATGTGAGTACCTTCTTCTAAAACAGTATGGGTCACATATTCACTACATGTTGTAAAAAATAATATGGGAAAACAATGTGATTGTTCTATATTTAAAATAAGATTCTGTGTTCTATTCATTTCATTACTTTTTTCCTTTTTTTATTTTACTATTCATCTCCCAAACATACTCTCTTCATGATCATCATCTCCATCTCAACTCTTTTCACACAAAACCCTTTACCGCATTGATTGAGATCCTATAGGTCAGTGGCCTCATCTCTCTCTCCCCTACTATCTCAATCATAATAAAACATACAACACCCCTCCATTTGGATCACCCATATCTACGAAATATCTCTATTCTAAGTTATTCAATATTATTACTTTATGGGATAGGGCTGATTATACAATGTGTACACTACTCCCCACTCTCTCTCTCTCTTGTTTTCTCACATTTTTTGTCGTCCCTCTCATAGAGAATTACTTGGCCATACCATGAATTAGGCGATCAGTATGATTATAGTAGATCCTTCAGTTATTAGGATTCATGAAAGTTACATTATGTTTTTTGGTAATCCGTAATTTGTAGTGATGTATTCAAACACCTACAAAAATGTCTTGAGGTATGTTTTCTTATGCCCTAACTGTTAATTTATAGGCCATTTTTAATTTCCTACAATATTTATGTTTTTGTATTATATTCAAAAATTAGGAATCAATATTTTATTTTATCATGGTTTTAATAGAAATCAATGTATACCATATTCTAAAAAATTGGGAAGAACTATTTTTAATGACCTGCACTGTACGACTATTTCATAAACTACCCGATTGAATTTTTAAAAATATTATTGAATTTAGGGAAAAAATTTGGAGTTCAAAATTATTTTATAAATATAGTTAATTTTAATCAAAAGTGGAGAATGAAATTTCATGTATTTATTGAATTATAAATATTTTCATTTAATTAAATTTTTGTATTTAAAATATTTTTGATAGTTCTCAAGTAATCTGATGAACTGAATAAAAATGTTTAAATCCTTTCTAGTTGTTTTAATAAAAAATTCGGTGATTTTAAAATTGTATTTCCTTGTATGGTTTTGAAATGTAATGTTCTAGATATTTTTTTTAAATGAGTTAAATTTGAAACCTATCATGATAACCTAATTTAATTTTCTAATGGGAAATTATTAATTCTTTGAAAGGTTCCATGTGCTTGTTACGCATTCTATGGATCGTTTTTTGGTGTATTCAGTGTGGGAGGTTTCGTGTACATGCTTCTACATTTTTGAACACTTTTTTTCTCCTTCCTTATATGTGTGTTGGTCATTGTATTTCTAGATTACTACATAGAGTCCTAGATGAGTAGAAAATATAATATAGTATAGATATAAAATGTGTATTATCATGTTTCTATGTGTGATTGGATGGTTCTCAATGGTAGCTTCACACTCTTCGGTTGATGATATTGGGCCTGGCTAGATTGATAAGACTACCGTGTCAGATATGTTCATGTAGGGGGACATAATGTACCTGTTATAAATTCGAGATAATATTACTGGAGTGAAAATATTATATCCCAAGAAATCTACATTATTCATTATAGATTGATGTAAATGAAACCTCTTTATTAACTATTCCCTTAGATTGTTTTGTATTTTGGCACCCATACCTTGTTTTCATTTATTTTATTACACTTGATTCATGGTGGTGATCTTATAACATGATCATTACTGGTAAATGGTTTGTTTACATTAAATTGGTTTTAAAATTAATTTTGAAACAATTTTATGTGAACATATTTCAACCAAGATTCTCAATGTGATTTCAAATAGTTCTTTTGGGATTGTAAAATGTATAGGTTTAATAAATAATATTGGAAGTGAATATTTTAATTTATGAGAAACTAAATAAATGTTTCATAAAATGGATATTGATTGATATTAGATTTTCATAAATCTTGATTGAAAAAACAAATTATTAAATTATTTTTTAGTCTGATCATAGATATATTTATATTTATATTTTTTTACATTTGTAAAGGAATGTGGTGGCCTATAGAGTATTGATATTCTCATTCATAGATTATAATTTCATTTTCAGGCTTAGTCTCTTCACTTGGCCACTCTTCTTTCATTGATTGGCTTAGGGGATTTGAGGTTACATTATTTTATTACATTCATCTTGTGGGGAAATTTACTTTATTTTAGAAGACATTGCCTTACATTCATTGAATTTCTTCTATGTGTCCCTTATAATGATTTACCATTCCCATGTCATCATGTTAATGCTTTATATATCTAGAGGTGTACTATTATTATGGGGTCGATGATGGTAAATTTTTTAGGGGATTATAGGGACATAATTTTGATGGTTTGTTAGGAGTTTATTTCTACATCTGTTTTTTACTGCTTGTTTATTATTGCTTAAATAATTATTTCATGGATGTATAACATATTTATCGGTATTTTAGGATTTTATGGAGAACATTTTTTAGGCATTAAATATGATTTATTGGTCAAATTCATCCCAATATTTCGTGTATATGATGGTCTTTCACATTTCTCTTGTCCGTGGGAAATGTAATTTCTTTTAGTTCAATGGGTAGATAGTTTAGGTGTCAGTGTATATGGATGTAATTTTTAATTCATTACAAAAACACGCAATTATTTTACATGTTTATCCTCACCTCAATGTGAATAAAACCAGGCTTGAAATATCCCTATATCATAACAATACCCCTATTAATTTATACACATATCCTAGTTACCCAATATATTTATGGGAGTTCAAATTCCATGAATACATCACAGAATAATATTTAACTCCTACAATATTAAATTTATGCATGAAAACATATATAAAATAAGTGGAATGTGATCAGATTCATATCACTTTATTCATCTTCCAATATAGTTGTCTTCTTTTCACAACAATCTATCATCTTCTCTAGTTTCAATTTGATATTCTTTTTTATAGTGATGGTCAACTAAGAGTTACTTATCCATTTGAAATAATAATATTATGTACATTATGTTGTTGGCTTACCCATATTCATTAACTATCTCATCTAATTATCTGTTTTCTCTCTACCAAACTCCTTGTCATTTTTAGGGTTTTCTATACTCATTATTAAATCAAAACATATTTATGATTTTTTTATAAAATAAGGTTTTTTTGGTTATGCTAAAATCAAATAGATAACTCAAAATCTAATAAAAGACATAATTTCATCCACTTTAACATAGTAATAATTCCTATTTATTTATTATTAATCTCCATCTATTCATAAAATCTCAACCAAATTTACAAAGCATAGAGCTTTCTTTAGCTCATTAAATTTTAAAATTGATACTCAATATATCTAAAATCTCCCTAGATATTTAATTATAAAAATTTTCCCATTATATAATTATTTGAAATACCACGATATATTTCTATAATAAATATCAGTGAAATATGTAATGTAAACCCCATGGAATTTTCCCCTTTGAAGTTGATATCATTTTAAATTGAAATTATATTGATTATAATTATTCGGCTTCAAGTATTGTATCTTCATTACGTGGATTATGTGATCCTTTTAAACACATTTCAATGTTATAAATGAAATTAGTATTATTTTTTTATTTCAATTATGACTTATCAGTTTGTTAAATATAATTATTTGAGTATTCTATTTAAATATTTCATTCATTCATTTCAGATATTCTTATATTATTTAGTAAAACTTATGTACCACATCACAAACTTTTTGAAATCTCACACATTTTTTCTACAAAATTATATTGTGTTTTATATAGATTACTGTAGGATGATTATTCATTTGGTAGATATCTCTCTATAATAGAGATATATATTAATGAATAATAAATTATAATGAAGAAAATTTATCTATATTTGGGTTTTTATATATGTTTGACAAAATTAATTGATACTAATGGATTATAATTTTAATTTAATACGTTTCATAAGAAATTTATTATTTTCATTTTATCAAGTGTAATATTTTAATAGGATTGATTTAATGTGATACATATATTAAAAAATATTCTTTTACTCATATAATTCATTACATATTTAATTTTTACAAAAAGATATTCTTCACATATCTATGGATGCACATATTTTTTATATAATATATTCTAACTTTTAAAATTAAATAAAAACTTTAATAAAATATCAACGAAAAATTTGTATATCCTAAATAATGTTTGAGATCATTCTTTAACCTCAATAAATTTTTATTACTTCCTATAACATCGACATAAAAATCATAATTGAATATATTTTTTTACATAAATGAAATAAATAAAAAAGATATTAAGATAAATAGAGACAGTAAAACATTATCATTTTTTCACAACATTTATTTCCATCCATTTGTTTAGGTAGATTACTCATAACCTTTAGGATTTTTCTTTAATTTGATGTGTTTTATTAAAAAAATAATATATTTTTTTAATCATTCATATGCCAAATGTTATATGAATGAGTGGTTATTTAATTACGGATTTCATCGACTCATAGTACTCACCATCCCTTGGTATCATTTTCACAGAATTATTCTGTGAAATTTCATTAAAAAATATTAAACATTATCAATTAATTAATAAATCAATTTTTAATGAAACTCATAATAAATATAAATTAAATTCATGATTAAAAAAATATTCTATAATACTCATCATACAAAACTAAATGGTCAATCTAATTACATACTTTGGATAAATTTCCTATAAAATACAATCAAATTTATATTTTTAATTTCTCTGTTTCTCTAAACTATTATCATTTAAACCATTTAATCACTAACATAATTTATATTATAATTTTCTTATAATTTATTATTATTTCAGAATTTGTGATAAATCACAACGTAATTTCTCCTAGATAATTCTATTCCACCACACCAAATGTTAGAGGGGTGTTTGGAATTAAATTGTGTCCCTAAATGAGAAATCCTTTATTTGAAATATGTTATCTCTAATTATTTTCAATTCTATATCATAAATTTATCTTCTCTTTTTGATATTTTATAATCATATTATTATTTAATCTTTAGTAACATGATTATTCTCCCATGGAGATTTTATTTAACAAACAAATCATCATCATTTGTGTGATTTTTATGGAATGATGGAAAAAATAAAACAATATTATGTCCATTCCCACATCAATCTCCATTTTTCTATTTATTTCTAATCCTATAAAAATAAATTCCAAAATAGAAAAGCACACATCCAATTTCATTTTTGGGGAATCATGTAATGGAATTTTATATATGGTTAATGACATAATAACTCACAACCCCTTGATTTATCATGATTAGACAATCCACATGAAATAGCCAATTTATTCATTTTTAATCACCATTATAATTAAGTGAGACTCTCCATTTATTTTCATCTCTCTATATTTTTAATTCTCAACACATACACCCCTATATGGGTTTCAATTTTGGTTGCCCGTTAATAAAAAAAATCTAATGTTAAAATAATGTGAATTGGGTGAGATATATTTCTACTCATATAATGAATTAATTAAAAAATCAAACTATAATTTAATATTTTCTATCCATTTTTATAAATATTTTACACTCACAATGTATTAATATATTTATATTTAGATATTAATTAAATTTATCTTCCAAAAAATTCCATGAAAAAGTAGATTGAAGAGAGCCTATATAACTTATACCTCTACTCATTAGGGAATGTACTATTTTCAAAAAACATGTCTTATGATAAATTTTTATAATCCACCCTCAACCATTTTTACAAAAAATTCTATATTTTTTTAGTAAATTCTATTTTTATTAAAAACATTACCTTTGTAGTGAAACACCATCATTAACAAAATACTCACAAAAAAATAGTTGAACAAGAAAAAATATATTCTGTCAAAAAAGTTTCAGTATTTTCCTTTATCACATATAAACTCATCAATTAATACATCATTTATATGGTTGATAGAGTATGGACACATTCAAAAGTCAAAGAATCATCCTCCTTGTTGACTTATTTTATGTACTTCTTCAAAATAAAAATTTCAAATAATGACAGAAATATTTTACAACCCTCATTATCTCTATGAATGTAAAAAAATATTGACTAAAACAAGGAGAAAATGTTACCCTTATATTAGAGTAGTTTTTTGTAATCCCTTATTATTAACATTGAATCATATTGTATAAATTCCACACAAGGATGTGAATCTCATGAAACTGGTGGGAAATCAAAGGAAACATTCACAGGATCCACATGATTCAACGTGTAATATTATTTAAGTGATTTACTAGGGTCTTCAAGACCACTGAATCATTATTAAATTATAGATCAATTATATCCATAATTAATATAGGTGACATCTTCTACACATCATGGTAAATGATTATTAATTTTATATAGATAATTATTGCACATTATAGTTGACACCATGAGAAATTACCACTTTTGTAAAAACTTATGTTAAAGTGGAGGTGATTCATAGTAGTGGATTAACACAGGACACTATGTTTATATCTTTTAGTGTAATCATAGGATATGAGAAACCAATTCATAAGTTAACAATATGTTTGTCATTTATTCCAAGACAAGATCCTAAACATAGTGATCAACAAGATCATTATTTTTATTTGATTTGATTCAATTGATACCATAGAAACATGGCCATACATCGTGTCTAGATTTAATTAAGGTAACATGGGATAGTGTTGGTGTCCTTGGTGAGAGGATACACAAAAATTAAGAATGCCATTTATCTTTACGGTATGGTTCACTAGATTTATATTAACTTCATCTCTTACTATATTGTGGATAAAATTACCCTACACTATTTAGAAAGAATAAAACATGATCAATAACATATACCCATTAATTTGTTAATAAATAGATCCAAAATTGACCCCAAAACAGGATCAAAATAACAATAGAATGTAAAAGGTAAAGGTCGACATAATCGTTTCCATGAACTTGATTCTTATTTGAAATTTTCTATTGATCTGATAAAATTCAATTATAAATATCATTGAAAATTTACTAAATAATGACCTGATTATCGATGTATTAGGGGAAACCTGAAATGTCTATCCAAACTAATGTCATGGGAGTTTTTTTATTTGCATAGGTTCTTTGGAGACAATTCAATTAATCTAATATTATACAAATTAAAAGAACGAGTGATTCTAGAAAAAAAGTGAAGAAATATTATCCAAAAAACATAGTAGAAATCATCTAACGACCAATTAATAAAACATTTCTATCTTTTTAAACCAATATAGTGAAAAAATATTCCAATCATATTAGTATGGAGCTTGATTTTCTTGAATCTATCAACTAACCACATGACCCATGGAACTGAAATAATCACCCGGATACTGGGAACCATTGTGATTTGGTAATACTATGAATAAATACTTGTTCACTTGGAATAATGATACGAGAATTCCCCAATTAAAAATTATTTATCCCTACCTTGACGTGAGAATATGGGATAATATTGTCACATTCACTAGTTTTCACGCTGCCATTAACAACACCAACCACAGTTTCTTATTGATCCACTTATTTTAATTTCAGAAATAACTATTATTTTTGTTTTCTTAGAATAAAATTGATATAAATTTCCATTAATTCATAAATCTTATAACATTTATTTCCATATTATATATTGTTAATAGAATATTTCATAGAATTATCAATGTGCATAATGTTAAAATATTTTTTTATAAATGACATTATAATAGATCTATGACCAATTATTCATTTTAAATTCTTCTTCAATGTGATATAAACATTATAAATTCATTTTAAATATATTCCAACTCTCCTCAAGGTATATTTATTATTTATATCATAGAATAATACTCTATCAACATTGATATACAAATCTTATTTTATTTATGCAATGAACACTTTTATTGAATTTATATTTGATTCTCATTAGACAATCTCAAAGTTGATAAACATATCTTCTATTTCCAAAACTATATAATAGATATTGACATGAATTTATAGAGTATTTAAATAACCAAATGTTATAAACTAAGCATAAAATTTATCTTCTTCAATGAAAATGGTGGTTACCAATCATGTAAAACTTGTTTTTCTCACATCATTATTAAAAAACTGTATTCTTACATGATAAATGTATGGCAATATAATTTTATTATATGTGTCACTATAGATTAATTAACTTTATTCAAGATTAGGATCATTTATAATTACCTTTAACATTTTTCAAATATCCATTGTTAGATCCTACATGGTTTCTTATGGAAGATTTTTTTATTCTTTATTTTCATCTCAACACATTAAATTATTGGAATATTCTATTAAAAAGACTCAATTTTTATTTAAAAAACTATCCATCGAAAATATTTTTTTCTTTTATATAATTTGGGAATACACATATTTTGTATATTATATATGTCCTAAAATTATAATTAAATGAGTGATTTTATATCATATGTAGTAACATAATATCCTTATAGCTTAAAAAGTCATATCTTTCACATTTCAATACATAAAAATTTTAATCGTTGAAATTAGAAAAAACATTTTTCATATCCTTACAAATTTCCATTATAATTATTAATATTCATTTAAAATTATTAAATAATATATCCTTTTTACAAAACATCAGCACATATATCTCAAATACTATATTTTTTTACGATTTTAATCCACCGTAGATGATTCCAAAAATATGTTCACACTAACTTGAAAAATAATATCAAACGATGAATATTTTTCATTCAACATCATCATTATTTTTTCTTGGATATCATAATTATTGGTTAGATATTTATGATCTTATACCCATTGATATTGGATTGGATTTCAATAATTTAGCTTTATATGAAACTATACATAGTCAACATGAAAATTAGAAAAAACTTAATTTTAGAATAATTTAATGAATCCATTAATGTTCTAATTCATTCTCATGAAATATAGGTTTCATGAAATATTTCATATATATCAACATTAAAATCATGATCCTTGAACCATCATTCATTTCTATTTTTAAAATATCATATGTTGGCTTCATAATAAATTTTATTATTCTAGAAACTCCAATTTTAAACATTCTAAATCAATGAAATATATTAAAAAATTATTTTTAAATACTATGATTCCATATTCTATTGGGAAATACTTGCATGATGAATCTAATACCACATATTTCATGATCATCTCTCTGTAAAACCCTTTATCAGTTGGTAATGAAGATAAAATATACAATTGAAGATCACCTACAATAATCAATTCGTTGAAAACTAGCACCAAGGTTATAAATAACATAAAATAGAATAAATTACCTTATCCATAGAATTATATATAATAATCACTAAATAAATATATGAACGTAAAATAAACAAACCAAAATACCAATAATATACATCTAATGTGATATAAAATAAAAAAATTTCTCAAATAATAAATACCTACAACCACACATACAACCACAATAATAACTACAAAGATCACTGAATATATCTCAAAAATAAGTAAAAATATTATAAAAAATATAGTGGTGAGCATAAAATTATACTAAATGGGTTCCTCTGTAATTTTTTTTTTAAAATTTTGACGAATATTACTAAATCATTAGTGAATAAGTATTGAAACTTACCCAAAACCTATTATTGGATAACTATAATATAACCTCTATATGGATGACACAACCAAATATTAGAAAATAATAATAATAAAATGACGATAAAAGTATACCATGATTGATACCTCACACATTACTCCCCACAATCTAGTAACCATAATGTTCCAATGAAATACATCCTTGCACTTCCATCACATGAATATGGACATAACATATACCCGTACATCATGGTTCAACCACACATCACATAAACACAACCACTAACACATAAAAACATCCTCAGCACATCATTACCACATCATTCAATAACTAGATATCCATAATATGTATATAAGAGAGACTGGGGGTGGGTAATATTCATCTATCCATGTCACCCACATTAAAGATATCAGGGGTACAACCAAAAATTCCTATAGTCAGTATGCATATCACCCAACATTGGGGGTAGAGAATATGAAATAATAAGAATATGATGGATATATAATTTAAATACAATCACATCCTTTATTCTACACCCTATATTAATAATAATGACGTTTCACCATGACGATCATTAAATTTATATGAAATTTAATTTTTTTGTTTTAGAGAAGGTTGTGATTTCCCTATTGTTAAATTTTTATATTGATGGATAATAATTCCATGTTGAATGAAGGTCAATTCATGATGTTTGGATTGAAAAGGATCATTTCATAACCATTGGAGCCACTATAGAGTGATGGAAATAAATCATGTCATGTCTAGTGAGTGCCATGGTGTAGAAGAATCGTACATATATGGGTCATTTTATGGTGTAAGGGGTCATTTTTTGACTGTATTTTAGATCAAAACCTAATGTATATCCATTAAATTTTTTTTCAAAGAAATTCTAGTTATGTTATAACTATTGTGTCACATCATGAACCCATACTACATCGAGGGGTTATGACATTGAGCAAGAAGCCTATTTCATAGAGAACAATGACTATTATCATGAATGGGAGGTCATTCCATTACTACCCAAAGATGATAGATTTGGATTTTCCTAGAATTTGAATTCCACATTGTTTCAAGTCCCCAAAACGGCTGGGTCAGGTTTTAGGGAGTTTCCATGGGTGTGGTGACACATCACGACCCTTCATTTAACACCATGATCAAACCCTGGGTCAAGAAATCCTTTCATAACTCTTAGTGTCACATCGTGATGCGTCCCTTCTCTAATTCTTAAAGGGGGCCTATATATGACATGTCAATACCTCTAATGTGGTAGAGTGAAGAGGCGCATGGGTAAGGTAATTTGGGTAACATTCTTCCCCATTACATCTTATATTAAGTCCTACCTCATGTGGGGTGATTCCTAATAGTTTTATGTGATGATTTAATGTGAGTAATTTAGTCTGTTTACCATCATTATACATCACCCATTTTCCCTCATAATTTGAAGTGATTTAGACCAGGATTCAGTGAAGATTGCAATGGAGGATGGTGGAATCAAGTAGAGATAATAGGTATTTTTAATATCTTATCTAGAGGAGATCTTTAGAGGATGGACATAAATTGTTTTGTGATCC
Source organism: Viscum album (assembly GCA_963277665.1). Taxonomy (NCBI): domain Eukaryota; kingdom Viridiplantae; phylum Streptophyta; class Magnoliopsida; order Santalales; family Viscaceae; genus Viscum; species Viscum album. Next base: position 505,946,852 of record OY728141.1, on the reverse strand, counting down.
CGTATTGGGGTATTTTGATTTCCTAGATAGTAGTTTTTGAATAAATATAGGTTTATAGTGAATGTTAATTATAAATGGGTTACTTATAATTAAAATTATTATTGATGGATATGGGTGCATTAGAGTAATCCCACCATATATTGGTGTGTTTTTTCATGATTTCTCAACCATGTGACACCACCATGTGAGTTCTTACACAATTCTACCTCAGTGAATGAATTATTAATTAATTATAAAATTATTTATAACAAAATGTCATACATTATACTTATTTGATTTACATTCAATAATTTATAATAAATTGTTATAAAGAGGTATTCATTGTAGTGTCTTGATATAGGATCTCATGTAAAACATCATTAGATAGAATCTTGGGTGAGGCATAGGGGAGTGTGGATGAAGATTATAAGATAATGGAAATTATTTTGACTTCCTGTTATATGTAGGTTGTCCACATAATACTAATCAATATTCATGATTATTCTTTATTGTGGATTAATTATTGAATATATGTGTTTTGGTAAAGGTTACATGACCAATTTCTCCCAAGTTATTGTGATATAATGGAATTGAGCCTCATGAAGTTGGATTATGTTCTCCTTTTCAAGTTTGGTATTTTGGAATCTCGCTACAATAATTTCGTCAACTGGTGAGTATTCCATGTATTTTTATGAGAGGGCTAGGATATGAATTTTTTCTCTGATATGGGATGTATGTTTACAAGGTATGTTTCATAAGGATAATTCAGTAGGAATGATAGTATTATTATAAGTGGTGATGATTGAGATGGCCATATGTCTCACACATGATGGGGAACAACCTTCTAATGGAGGAGTGGATACTTGATATATGACAATAGTGGCATGAATCCACTAGGGATAGATGTAATATGACATTGTTTATTTTATTCAGATGATGTATTGTGTGATATCCTAGGAACATGTGAGATAAAACTCAAAAACTGGTTTTGAGGATTATTGATGTCTTGGAAATTGATTTCAAAAGATCACAGCAGACCATATCTTTAGATGGTCTATATTTAATGAGACTTAGCTGTGATGTTGTACATGTAAGAGGAAAAGGATTGACCTGTTAAAGAATGTGTTTAGAAGAGCTTGTTGGCCATGGGATCACTATTTGGTGGAAATGATTGGATTATTATCAGATAGAGCATATGTTGGGTTCCATGAACATAGAGGATGCCCTAATGGTGAGATGGAAATACAAATGTGTTTGTCATGTTTCGATTTTGTGATTAAATATTATTATCTAGTGTAGCATGTGGGGATAAAAAATAATGTGATTTATTAATATTATTAGAGGATAACCAAAATCTACATCCAAAACTATTGGTTTTGTGATCATGTGGCATGGTCATTGATTGCATGGTTGTTACTATATGCATGTGCTGAATGTGTGTGTGTTGACAAGGTAACTGGATAGATGGCCTCATCCCGAGTGAGAGGGTGTGGTCATGATGATAACATTTGTGAGAAGGTATTGTTCCTGTTGTTCTAATGAGACCCATAATGAGATAATTTTGTGGTCTCTGTGATATATTTATAAGGCCTCACCTTCAATGAGATGGTCTTGGGAAGCATATCCTTGAGTGATATGGTAAGGACTAGGCTGTGGTGTGGCATGAGACCTGATTTATGGTGTCACCTTGAGTAAGTAGGTATTATTATTAACCATACAATTATTTGAGATTGTATTGGTTAAGATATCATTTTTTTATGGTACATGATATGTTGTGAAACCTAAAATCGAATGAGAAGTAATTGGCATGGACCATACAGTGAGTGAGAAGCTAATATTCATGTTTTTATATGTAACCCTACCTTGAGAAGAGGGATGTTGTCATGAAAATTTTCAATAATAGATTCAATATCAGACCATTCATGACAGAGATTGGGTGGTTGAGGATTGGTATATGACATGATCCATAGTCTTCTTATATGGTATGAGACATGTGGCATGAGGTGACTTCTTTCTATAAAATTCCATAGTAGATATGCTCCAGTATAATGGTTGCATGGTTAGAAGATAATGACATGATGATCATTATTTAGGGAATTAATTTTCATTTATTTATTATCCTCATGTGTAAACACATATGTTATGAAACATATTAGTGGAACATGATGATACTCTACTTATATGTATTTCTCATACCCTGCATTGGAACTCTAGTGTGAAATCTTGGCCTTCGTTTGTATTACATGTTTGATCATATGTAGTATAGTGGATCAGTCGACACTATATTTATAAGTATTGGTATGTAGGTGATATTCAAGGATGGTAGTTAATCCACAATGTGTATTTATTTTTTTATTTTTTATTTTTATAAGTGATCGGATAAAATGTTTGTTAGTTTGTATGTATGCTTATGTGAATGCATATTAAATTGTTATGACATGTTAGTGTTATTTATTTAAACATACTATAATTATATATTATGGATGATTCTTTGTTAGATATTACTATTAATGATTATCTTATCAAGATTATAGTCTCTAAAATATATAATTTATGCCCTCAATTCTAGTCTCAATCATCTAGTATATGGGGATTCATGTTTGTGGTCATGTGAAATGCCGACTAGAATATTATAGATTGATTACAATTAGGGAATTATATAATGGTATTTGAGTATATTTTCTTTTCCCTTTATAATTATTGATATGGATGAATAGGAATAAATTTTTTTCAGAACATATGTTACACTTCCGACATATTAGTCATGAACACATTTCTGGTGAGAATTCCAAGTTACCCAGATTATGGGATTACTCATTTTTTCACTATTACAATTTGAATGTTTATTCAAGTATGACAAATGCATAGAAATTTTTATTTATTGTTTTGTCTCCTGGAATATAGTACATAAAGCCCAATATACGTACATCATATTTTTCACCTAGCAGTCATATGAAATAATTATAATTGTGGTTGATTAATTTATATGATGATAAAGGGTTTGGTTGTATAGTGTCAATAACAACTTATATGGTGTTTTATTATACAATTTTTGGGTTTAAGTTAAAACAATATATCTTTTTTCTGATTTCATTTCATGTGGATCCCATCATAGTATGTTCTCTATTTATGTATATAAAATTTATAGGTACAAGGGATTTATAGTGACCCATGGTGGGTTGGATTATTTATGAAATAACTCCGTGATGGTTTAATACTTGATGTTTTCCAAAAAGATGGCTAGGAATGGGAATGGATTTCATTATTATGTTGGAAATACATGATCGGGTAATGGAATGGAATGTGTGATTCCATATGTTTTTTTAATGTAAATAAATCGGATTTATTTTCATATTGAGGATGGTTATTGAAGGTCAACCTGGTAGGATGCCAAGCCATGTTTGTTTTGGATGATTTTTGGAGGGGTGCAACAAGAGCATGATAAGAATTTTAATTAGAATGAATCCTATATATTATTTAAATAGAAAAATAGAAGGTTATTTTACCATTAAGAGATCTAAATATAACGGAAGCATTGTATGTGGTTTCAGATCATGCGACTAGGTTTGACGGGATGAGAATCATATTTGATTTTTTCAGAATTGTGACTAGGTAGTATGAGTTCATACACCAATTTTGTTTGGATGAGGTCGAAATGGGTAGGGGTAAGAACATGTTATAGTTTTCTTTAGAGGTTATCTCTATAATATAAGATGAAAGAGTTTGTTTTCATCGAATTTATGGAAAACCCCTCTATGTATGAGGGAAGGATTGTGCACCTTAGATGTGGTGTTTGTTGGGAATATAGATTTATGATTGGTGGTGTGTGGGATGAGGATATATGGATTTTATTGAAAATTTATGATCATGAGGCATTATGGATTTGATGAGGATGTTAGATGTTTCTCTATACAAACATGAGACAATAGAGATGGATCACATTTCCTAGATATGAACGATATAATAATGTTCCTTGGTTGTGAGGTTTTAAAAGGGATGATCATGGGCTAGGAAGAGATACACACATGTGATGTGGGGACCCATCTATCATAGTGCTCAAGTATTTGTGTAAGTGAATCCATATAGTGGGGATTGAAGCATTATCCATCAATGAGTTTGAACATTATGGAAAATAAAATTTATTGAATGTCTAGGATGATGATATTAGTAATATAGAAATGAGTAGTTTTTTTTGTGTTGTATGTTGGGTATGACAAGGATGGTCATGTATAGTTGTGACATTTGTTAATCTATCGGGAGTATACTCCAGATATCAGGTATTTTATTTTAGTAGTGTGTTAATAAGGATAATACTATAGTTGGGCGAATTATATAAATCATGGATGTGTGGAACTTATGTTACTAGGGGCATGAAGGTTGTAAGACCAGTTTTTGGATGATCAAAATACCACTCTGATTCCTATTGGTATGTATATTAAATTTTAATTATTTTTTTAGAGAAATCTAGATCTGATATTCTGATTTGGTGTCAGATGGAGTTTATGTGTCAGAAACTAGATCAAGATTGAATTTTATGTGAATTGAGAGTGAGCCATATTTGAGATGACCAAGTTCTCATGGGTGGTGTAGGATAGTGGATTTGGTTCGTTGTGTATCCAACTATGTCATTACATCGAGTCATAATATTAAAAATTTTTGTGGGAGTTTTTTTTATCTCATTATTCATCTAGGAATTTAGGCATCATGATGAGAAGATGTGATGTTGAATCACCTTGTGCATCCATGAGTTTTTTGGGGAAGTCAACTAGAGGATGATTTAATGGTGTAATTTCATATGATTTGATGGGAAGAGGTTAAACATTCATCAGGTGGGTTATATGAGGTGTGGAAGATATGTTTTCATTATCTAACAATGATATTTTATGTACACTTCTGGTGTATCCAAACATATTGTATATATAGTGGAAAAATGTTTTGTTCATTTTAGAATTATGAACGAGGGGTGGTATCAGATTTGTAAAGAAGGATTTGAAGTTGAGTTTTGTTCCTAGGTTATTTTTACAGATGAGAAGCATTGTGGTTGGGAGCTGGTAATGACCCACAACATCACATGTTTTTAAATTCAGAGTAAATTTTAATACTTGGTTATATTGAGAGGTTAGGATGGCCTTACACTGAACTTTTACTATTTATGGCATATCATGTCCTGATGAGTGATGATCAAACTATAATGAGAAGATGATAAATGATCATGTTGTATCTTAGAGAGGCACCAAAACAAAAAGTAACCATGTCACTCTAACTAATGAGTTCAACAACATGAAAGACTCTTAAATATGGTGGTATTTCCATCGAGAAGGGTGACACACCAGGAGAATATAAAATTGTATACACTTATTGATTTCCCATTTCATATTTTATAGAGAACAGTTGGTCATGTCATGACCCTTGATTTATTTTGGGATGCCATATAATGAAGATATTTCATGGTGTTGAGCATTAAGGATATGATATTGGGTATGGAGTAAAAAACATGTGGGGGTACATTGTGAATGGGAAATTCTATACCATGATAGAGGAGATCATACTATAAAGGACATGGAATTAGTGTTTTATATTTTTTAGGATGATTCATAGAACATCATAGCCAGGGAGGTCAAACCAAAACATTCCCCATAAGGGGGTGGGTCACACCAAACAAAGAGGCCACATGCATGATGTCACATCATGACCCTTTGGGGTGTGTCGTGACTTTATCTATGATTGAGAAATCACATTTTGTTGCTTACGTTAATATGGTGATGTTCACCATCTCATGTTTTTTAAATGGAGAAGAAGGAATTTATTTTTCAAGTTAGTTCCTCATATATAGTAGAGGTATGTGGCACATTTGGATGTAACATTTGGACTAATCCTCCCACCTTTCATTATATTTTTGATCCCCCAAGATTTTTGGTGGTTATTGTGTCTTTTATGTGGAGAAATAAAGTGACTTATTCCCTCTATTTATTTTCATTATTCTTCCCCTTCATTTTCCACTAATTCTGGATGATTTAGAGCAGGATTTAATTACTATTATACCATACCATGGGGTAATCAGGCAAATATAATGTGGGTTTTCCGGGATTTTCAAGAGCAGATCCTGGGATGATTAATGTACTAGGTTTTTTGTAATTTAATTGGGGTGGGTTTCTACACAGTAAATTAATTATGGAACTAATATTGGTAAATTTTTTAAATTTTTAATAAATTTATTATAATTATTATTAATTATTATTTATGGAAATGAATATTTTAAGAGAATGATATGGGATATTGGCTTGATGTTTTCAAGGTTACATTCATTAGAGGCCACCCAATGAGTTTTTTTGGAGATTATACCTCATTGAATTAATTAAAAATTAACATTAATAATATTTATAATACTTTTTAATATCTAGAGGATTTAAATTATTAATGGATTATAATTTTTTATAATTAATTAACTATCTTTTAACCTCATATAATGGGCCAATGTGTTGACATGGCTTGACACAAGATTAAATGAAGCATGGATGAGTTTGGATGAGGATGAGAAGAGTAAAGTAGGGATAGTAATTACATGTTGGAGGTAGTTGGCCCTATAACAATATAAAATGTACAAGATTATGCATGTTATTATATGACACTATGACTATGTCTATTCTATAAATGGAAGAGAACCATGATCAGACTATCTAAAGACATAAGATTACATTAAGCCTATTAGAGTTATAGAATGTGCTCCTTTACACATTAGGTATTTTGTAATCCAACCTAAACCATTTTTACAAAAAATCTATATTTTTTTACTAAATACTATATTTTATTAAATAAATTTCTTTTTTCAGTGACATGCCTTCTATAAAAAAATACTTACACACAAATAATTGAACATAGAATAAAGATATTCTTTCAAAAAATATGTTTCACTATTTTCCATTATAACATATAAAATCCACACTTACTACAACATTTATATGGTTGATAGAGTATGGACACATTAAAAATGCAAAGAATCAACTTACTTGTTTACTTATTTTCTGTTCTTCTTAAAAATTAAAATTTCAAATATTGACTAAAATATTTCACCACCCTCATTGTCTCTAAGAATGTAATTTTTGTTGACTAAAACAAGGAAAATATGGTCCCATTATATTAGAATTGTTTTTTTTGTAATACCTTCTTACTACCTTTGAATCATATTGTATAAATTCCACACAAGGATGTGAATCATGGTAAACTGGTGGGAAATCAAAGGAAACATTAACAAGATTTACATGATTCCACATGTAATATAATTTAAATCCTTGACTAGAGTCTTCACAACCACTAAATCTTTATGTAAATATAGATCAATTAAAACTATATTCTATATAGGTGACATCTTCAACACATCATGGTAAATGATAATTAATTTTATATAGATAATGATTGCACATTATAGTTGACACCATGAGAAATTACCACTTTAGTAAAAACATATGTTAATGTAGAGGTGATTCATAATAGTGGATTAACATAGATAACAAGGTTCCCATATTATAGTGTAATAATAGGATATGAGAAACCAATTCCTATGTTAACAATATGTTTTTCATTTAATCCAATACATGGTCCTCAACATAGTGATCAAAAAGATCATTATTTGTATTAGAGTTGTTTCAATTGAAACCCTAGAAACAGGGTTATACATCGTGTCTATATTCAATTAAGGTAACATGGGCTAGTGTTGGTGTTCCTGAAGAGAGGATTCAATGGTTTACTAGATTGATATTAACTTTATCTCTTACTATATTGTGGATAAAATATCCATACACTATTTAGATAGAATAAAAAAGGATCAATAACCTGTACCCATTCATTTGTTAAAAAATAGTGCCAAAATTGACCCCCAAACTATATCAAAATCATAATAGAATGAAAACGATCAAGGTAGACATAATCTTTTCCATGAACTAGATCATTTTTTGAAATTTTCTTTTGATATGATAAAATTCAGTTATAAATATCATTGAAAATTTTCTAAATAATGACCTGATTATGGATGTATTCGGGGAAACATGAAATGTCTAGCCAAACTAAAGTCGTGGGAGTTTTTTTTATTTTCATAGATTATTTGGAGAAAATTCAATTAAACTAATCCTATACAAATGAAAAGAATGAGTGATTATAGAAAAAACGTGGAGAAATATTATCCCAATAAAAACATAGTAGAAATCATATAAGGAAAAATTAAAAAAAAATTACTATCATTATAACCACATATAGTTAAATAAACATTCCAATCATATTAGTATACAGCTTTATTTCATTGAATCTATCAACTAACCACATGACCCATGGAACTGAAATATTCACCAGGACACTGGGAACCATTCTGATTTGGTTATACTATGAATGAATAATTGGTCACATGGAATAAGGGTACTAGAATTCCCCCATTAGAAATAATTTATCCCTCCCCTCATGTGAGAATATCGGATAATATTGTCACCCTCACCAGTTTTCTAGCTGCAATAAACAACTCCAAACATGGTTTCTTATTGATCCAATTATTTTATTTTCAAAAATAACTATTCTTTTTGTGTTCTTAGAATAATGTAGATATATATTTCCTTTAATTCATAATGCTTATAACATTTATCTCCTAATTCATTATTGTTAATAGAATATTTCACAGAATTATCAATGTGCATACTGTTAAAATATTTTTTCATAAATGACATTATAATAGATCTATGTCCAATAATTCGTTTAAAATTCTTCTTCAATGTGATATAGAAATTATAAATTCTTTTTAAATTTATTCCAACTATCTTCAATGTTTTATTATCATTTATATCAAAGGAAAATACTCTATCAACATTGATATACAAATTTTATTGTCTTTAGGCAATGAACTCTTTTATTCAATTTATATTTGATTCTCAATAGTCCATCTCAATTTTGATAAACATATCTTATTTTTACTAAACTATATAATAGATACTGACAAGAATTTATAGTGTATTAAAATGAAAAAGTTATATACAATAACCGAATAATTTAACTTCTTTAATGAAAATGCCATTTACCAATCATATAAAACCTGTTTTTCTCACATCATTATTAAAAAACGGTATTCTTACAAGATAAATATATGGGAATCTAATTTTATTCTATGTATCACCATAGATTAATTGACTTTATTCATTATTAGGATAATTTATAATTAACTTTTCCATTTTTCAAATATCCTTTACTAGATCCTACATAGTTTCTCATGGAAGATTTTTTATTATTCATTTTCATCTCAACCCATTAAAATATTGGATTGATCAATTGAAAAGATACAATTTTTATTTAAAAAACAATCCACACAAAATATTTTTATCTTTTCTATAATTTGGGAATACACATAGTTTTTTATATTATCTATGTCCCTTAATTATAATTAAATGAGTAATTTGATATCATATGTAGTAATATAATTTTCTTATAGCATAAAAAATCATATCTTTCACATTGCAATCCATAACAATTTTAGTTGTTGAATTTAAAAAAAATTCATATCCTTTCAATTTTCCAGTATAATTATTATTATTCATTTGAAATTATTATATAATATATCCTATTAACAAAACAATAGCACATATATCTCAAATATTATATTGTTTTTTTGGGATTATAATCCACTTTAGATGATTCCTGAAATATATTCATACTAACTTGAAAAATAATCTCAAATGATGAATATTTTTCATTCAATATAATCATTATTTATTATTGGACATCATAATTATTGGTGTGGTATTTATTCACCTATACCCATTGAGATAGGATTGGATTTCAATAGTTATACTCTATATGAAACTATAGATAGTCAACATGAAAATTAAAAAACACTTAATTTTAGAATAATTTAATGAATCCATTAATGATCTAATTCATTATAATGAAATCTAGGTTTCATGAAATATTTCATATATATCAACATTATAAACATGATCGTTGAACCATCATTCATTTTTATTTTTAAAATATAAATTATTGACTTCATAGGAAATTTTATTATTCAAGAAACTCCAATTTTATACATCTTGAATCAAAGAAATCTATTAAAATTTTATTTATAAAGACTATGATTACATATTCTATTGGGAAATACTTGCATGATGAATCCAGTACCTCTTATTTCAAGATCTTTTCTCAGTATAACCCTTTATAGTTTGGTAACGAAGAAAAAATATACAATTGAAGATCACCTACAATAATCAATGGGATGGAAACTAGCACCAAGGGTATAAATAAGATAAAATATGAGAAATTAAATTATCCATATAATTATATATAATAATAACTAAAAAACTATATGAAATTAAATTAAACAACCCAAAATAACAATAATATACATCTAATGTGATATAAAAGAAGGAAAATTTATCAAACATTAAATACAAATAGCCACACATACAATAGAAATAATAACTACAGAGATCACGAAATATATATCAAAAATATGTAAAAATTTTATATAGAGTAAATTGGTGAACATAAAAGTATACTAAATGGGTTCCTTTGTAAAAAATTTTAATATTTTGATGAATATTACTAAATCATTACTGAATAAGTATTGAAACTAACCCAAAACCTATTAAAGGATAACCATAATCTGACCTCTATAATGATGACACACCCAAATATTAAAAAAGAATAATAATAAAATTATGGTAAAAGAATACCATGATTGATACGTCATACATTTCTCCCCACAATCTAGTCAACATAATGTTCCAATGAAATACATCCTTGCACTTCCATCACATTAATATGGACAAAACATATCCCCTTACATCATGTCTCAAACACACATCATATAAACACAACCACTAACACATTAAAAAATCCTCACCACATTATTACCACATCATTCAATAACCAGATATCCACAATATGTCTATAAGAGAGAGTGGGGTGGGTAATATTCATCTATCCATGTCACCAGCATCCAAGATATTGGGGGTGCACCAAAAATTCATAGGGTCATTATGCATATCACCCAACTCAGGGGGATAGGAATATGAAATAATAATAAAATGCTGGATATATCAAAGACACATAATAACATACTTTATTCTACCTCCTCTAACAAAAATGATGACTTTTCACCATGATGATCATTAAATTTCGATGAAATTTAAATTTTTTTATAGGTGGTTGTGATTTCTGTATTGTAACATTTTTATATTAATGGATAATAATTAAATGTTGTATGAGGGTCATTACATGATTTGTGGATAGACAAGGATCATTCCATAACCATTGGAGCCACTACAGAGTGACTTAAATATATCAGGTCATGTCTAGTGAGTGCCATGGTGTAGAAGACTCATACATATATAGGTCATTCCATGGATGAAGGGGTCATTTTTCGACTATATGTTAGATTAAAACCTAATGTATATCTTTTTAATTTTTTTTCAAAGAAATCCTAGTTATGTTATGACAATTGGGTCACATCATGAAGCCTTACTGCATCGAGGGGTTATGACATGGAGAAAGAAGCCTATTACATAGAGAACAATGTCTATTATAATGAATAGGAGGTTATTCCATGACTAACCGAGAATGATAGTTTTGGATATTCCTATAATATTAATTCCACATTGTTTCATGTCCCCAAAACGATTGGGTCATGTTGTAGGGAGTATCCATGGGTGTGGTGACACATCATGACCCATTGTTTAACACCATGATGAAACCCTAGGTCAAGCAAACCATTCATAACTCTTAGTGTCACATAGTGATGCTTCCCTTCTCTAATTCATAAATTGGGGGTGGTAATATATAACATTTCAATACCTCTAATATTGTAGTGTGAAGAGGCACATCAGTAATGGAATTTGGGTATCATCCTTCAACATTACATCTTATATTAAATCCCACATGATGTGGGGTGATTCCTAATAGTTTTAAGTGATTATTTAATATGAGTAATTTAGTCTGTTTACAATCATTATACTTCCACCCTATTCCCTTATAATTTGACGTGATTTAGACCAGGATTCAGTGAGGATTGCAATGGATCATGGTGGAATCAGGTTGAGATAATATGTACTTTTAATATCTTATCTAGAGGATATCGTTAGAGGATGGACATAAATTGTTTTTTGATCCCGTATTGGGTTATTTTGTTTACCTAGATAGTATTTTTTGAATAAATATGGGTTTAAAGTTTATGATTATTATAAATGGGTTACTTATAATTTAAATTCTTATTGATGGAGATGGGTGCATTGGAATAATTATACTATATTTTTCTGTGTTTGTTCTTGATGTCTCAACCATGAGAAATCACCATGTGAGTTCTTAAGAAGTTGTACCTCAATGAATGAATTATTAATTAATTATAAAATTATTTAAAACTAAATTTTAGACATTATGCTTATTTTATTTACATTCGATAATTTATAATAAATTTTTATAATTATATATTCATTGCACTGTCTTGGTATATGATCTCGTGTATAACATCATTAGACAGAATCTTGGGTGAGGCATAGTGGAGTGTGGATAAATATTAGAGGATAATGGAAATTATGTTGACTTCATGTCATATGTAGGTAGTCCACATAATACTAAACTATATTAAGGATTATTCTTTATTTTGGATTCATGATTGAATATATGTGTTTGGGTAAAGGGAACATGGCCAATTTCTTCCTAGTTATTGTGATAGAATGTAATTGAGCCTGTTGAAGTTGGATTACGTTCTCTTTTTCACGGTTGGTATTTCGGAATCTCGCTAAAATAATTTCATCAAGTGCTGAGGATTCCAGTTATTTTTATGAGAGGGATAGGATGTGACTTTTTTCTCTAATATGGGACATAGATTTACAAGGTTGGTTTCATAAGGATAATTCAGTTGGAATGAGAGTATTATTATAAGTGGTTATGATTGAGATGTCTATATGTCTCAAACATTATGGGGAACAACCTTATAAGGGAGGAGTAGAGACTTGTTATATGACAAGAGTGGGATGAATCTACTGTGGATTGATGTAATCTGACATTGTTTATTTTATTCATATGATGTATTGTGTGATATCCTAGGAATATGTGAGATAAAACTCATAAATTGATTTTGAGGATTTTTTATGTCTTGGAAATTGATTTCAAAAGATCATAGTGAACCATATATTTAGATGATCCTTATTTAATGACACATAGCTATGATGTTGTACATTGAAGAGGAAAAGGTTTGACCTATTAAATAATATGTTTAGAAAAGCATGATGGAAATGGGATCACTATTTGGTGGAATGATTGGATTATTATCAGATATAGCCTATGTTGGGTTCCAAAAAGATAGAGGATTCCCATATGGGTGAGATGTAAATACAAATGTGTTTGTCATGTTGGGATTTTGTGATTAAATATTATTGGATAGAGTAGCCTAAGGGGATAAAAAAGGAATGTGATTTATTATTTTTATTAGAGTACAACCAAGATCTACATCCAACACTATTGATTTTGTGATCATGTGGTATGGCCATTTATTGAATGGTTGTTACTGAATGCATGTGTTGAATATGTGTGTGTTGATAAGGAATCTAGATAGAAGGCCTCATCATGAGTGAGAAGGTGAGGTCATGATGATAACATTTATGAGAAGGTATTATTCAAGTTGTTCTTATGATACCCATAATGAAATAATTTAGTGGTCTCTATGATATATTTATATGGCCTCACCTTCAGTGAGAAGGTCATGGTAAGCATATCATTGAGGTAGAAGGTATGGGCTAGGCTGTGATGTGGCATAATATCTTATGTATGGTGTCACCTTGAGTAAGAATGTATTATTATTGACTATACATTTTTTTGATATTGTATTGGTTCAGATGTGATTTTTTTATTATACATGATATGTTGTGCAACCTAAAATCGAATGAGAAGTAATCTGCGTGGACCATACATTTAGTGAGAAGTTAATATTCATGTTTTATATGTAACCATACTTTTAGAAGAGGGATGTGGTCAAGAAAATTTTCAATAATAGATTCAATAAAAGACCTACCATGACAGAGATTGGGTGGCCGAGGAAAGGTATATCACATGATCCAAAGTCTTCTTGTATGGTTTGAGACATGTGTCATGAGGTGACTTCTTTCTATAAAACTCTAGAGTGGGTATGATCCAGTATCATGGTGGCTTGTTTAGAACATAATGACATGATGATCATTATTTAGGGAAATAATTTTCATTTATTTATTATCCCCATGTGTAAACACATATGTGATGACACATATTAGTGAAACATGATGAGACTCTAATTATATTTATTTCTCATACCCTGCATTGGGACTCTAGTTTGAAAGAATTTCCTACGTTTTTTGTACATGTTTGAGCATATGTAGTATAATGTATTAGTATAAACAATATTTATACGGATTGGGATGTAGGTGAGATTCAAGGATGGCAGTATATCCACAATGTGTATTTATTTATTTATTTATTTATTTATATAAGATATTATATAAACTATTTGTTAGACTGTTTGTAAGATTCTATGAATTTTTATTAAATAGTTATTACATGGTAGTGTTTTTGATTTAAACATACTATAATTATATTTTATGGATGATTATTGGTTAGATATTACTATTTATGATTATCATATCTAGTTTATAATCTTAAAAATAATTTATTTATTCCCTAAATGCTATTCTCAATCCTCTAGTATATGGGGATGCATGTTTGTGGGCATGTGGAATTCCAAGTAGAATATTATTGAGTTATTCCAATTAAAGAATTTTATAATGGTATTTGAGTATATTTTCATTTCCCTTACAATTACTGTTATGGATGAATAGGAATAATAATGTCTCAGAACATATGCTACACCTTCACCATATTAGTCATGAACACATTTCTGGTGAGAATACCGTGTTACCCCAGTTCTGGGATTACTCATTTTTTCCCTATTACCATTTGATTGTTAATTCAAGTATGAATAATTTATAGTGATTTTAATTAATGGTTTTGTCACTTGGAATATAGTAGATACAGTCTAATGAATGTACATCATATTTTTCACCAATAATTCATATGAAATTATTATACTTTTGGGTGATTAATTTATTATAAGACAAGGGGTTTGGTTTTATAGTGTCAATAACAACTTATATAGTCTTTTATTACACAATTTATGGGTGTAAGTTAAACCACTATATCTCTTTTCTGATTTCATTTCATGTGGATACCATCATAGCATGTTCTCTAATTATTTATATAAAATCCAAAGGTACAAGGGATGTATAGTGAACCTTGGTGGGTTGGATTATTTATGAAATAACTCATTGATGGTTTAATATTTGATGTTTTCCCAAGAGATGGCTAGGAATGGGAATGGATTTCATTAGTATGTTGGATATCCTTGATAGGGTAAAAAATTGAATGTGTTATTCCTTATGTTTTTTGAATGTAAATGAATTGGAATTATTTTCATATAGAGGATGGGTATTGAAGGTGAAATCATTACAATGCCAAGACATGATTGTTTTGGGTGATTTTTTGAGGGGTGCAACAAAATCATGGTAGTAATTTTTACGAGTATGTTTTATATAGATTATTGGAATAGAGAGGATCATTTTATTATTAAGAGATCTAACTATAAGGGAAGCATTGTTTATGGTTTAGAATCATGAGACTAGGTTTGATGGGAGGAGACTCATATGAGCTTTTTTCTGAAGTGTGACTAAGTAGTATGAGATCATACACCAATCTTCATTGGATGAGGTCAACATGCGTAGGGGTGGGAACCGATGACAATTTTCTTTAGAGGTTATCAATAATATAGAAGAAGAAAGAGTTTTTTCATTGATTTTATGCAAATCCCCTCAATGTATGAGGGAAGGATTGTGCTTCTTATATGTGGTGTTCGTTGGGCTTATGGATCTGTGATTGGTCATGTGTGGGATGAGGATCGATGGATTTAATTGAAAATTTATAATCGTATGGCACCATGGTTTTGATGAGTATGTTAGGTGTTCCTATATACAAACATGAGACATTAGAGATGGATCACATTACCAAGATATGATCGGTATAATAATGTTCCTTGGTTGGGGATTTTTGAAAGGGATGATCATGGGCTACAAAGAAATGCACACATGTGATGTTGGGACCCATCTATCATAGTGATCAAGTATTTGTGTAACTGAATCCATATAGCATAGAGTGAAACATTGTTGATCAAAAAGTGTGACCCTTATTAAAAATAATATTTATTGAATGTCTGGGATGATGTTCTTAGTAAGATGGAAATGAGTAGTTTTTCTGTGTTGTATGTTGGGTATGACAAGGATGGTCATGTATAGTTTTTACATTTGTTAATGGATAGGGATTACCATCTAGATATCAGGTATTTTTGTTTAGTGGCATGTTAATAAGGATAATTATATTTTTGGGAGAATTATATTAATCATGGATGTGTGGACCTTATGTTACTAGGGGAATGAATGTGGTAAGACCAATTTTTGGATGATCGATATACCACCACGATTCCTATTTGTATGTAGATATAATTTTAATTATTTCTTTAGAAAAATCTAGATATGATATTCTTATTTGGTGTCAGATGGATTTTATGTGTCAAAAACTAGATCAAGATTCAATTTTATGTGAATTGAGAGTGAGCCAGATTAGAGATGACCATGTGCTCATGGGTACAATAGGATAGTTGATTTGGTTCGTTTTGTAACCAACTATGTGATTACATCAAGTCAAATGATTACACATTTTTGTGGGAGTTTTATTTATCTCATTATTCCTCTAGGAATTTAGGCATCATGATCAGGAGATGTGATATTGAATCACCTTGTGCATCCATGAGTTTTTTGGGGGATGTCAACTAGAGCATGATTGAATGGGGATATTACATATGATTTGATGGGGAGAGGTTAAAAATTCATCATTTGGGTCATCTGAGATGTGAAATATATGTTTTCATTATCTAATAATGATATTTTATGTACACTTCTGGTGTATCCAAACATATTGTACAGATGGTGGAAAAATGTTTGGTTCATTTTAGAATTATCAACAAGGGGTGGTATCAGATTTGGAATGATGGATTTGAAGTTGAGTCATGTTCCTAGATGGTTTTTATAGACGAGAAGCATTGTGGTTGGGAGTTGGTAATGACCCACAACATCACCAGTTTTGAAATTCAGAGTAAATTTTAATATTTGGTTATATTTATAGGTTATGATGGCCTTAAATTGAACTTTTACTATTGATGGCTCATCATGCCATGATGAGTGATGATCAAAATATAATGAGAATATGATAAATGGGCATGTTGTATCATAGGGAGGCAGGAAAACATAAGGTAACCAAGTCACTATATAAATAATGAGCCCCACAACATGAAAGTCTCTTTAATATGGTGGCCTTTCCATCGAGAAGGGTGCCACACCATGAGCATCTCAAAGAGTAAACCCTTATTTATTTCCCATTTCATATTTTATAGAGAAAATTCGGTCATGTCATGACCCTTGATTTATTTAGAGATGCCATATAAGGAAGATATTTCATGTTGTTGAGCATTAAGGATTTGATATTGAGTATGGATTAAAAACATGAGGGGGTACATTGTGAATTGGAAATTCCATACCATGAAAGATGATTCCATACTATAAAGGACATGGCATTAGTGTTTTTAGTTCTCTACGATGATTCATAGAACATCAATGGCAGGGAGGTGAAACCACAACATTCCCCCTAAGGGGGTGGGTCACACCAAGAAAATAGGCTACATGTATGATGTCACATTATAACCCTTTGGGTTGTGTCATGACTTGATCTGTGATAGAGGAATCACATTCTGATGCTTACGTTAATATGGTGATGTTCACCATCTCATGTTTTATAAATGGAGAGGAAGATTTTTATTTTTCATGTTAGTTCTTCATTTATAGTAGAGGTAAGAGGTACATTTGGATGTAAAATTTGGCCTAATCCTCCCATCCTTCATTATATTTTTGATCCCCCCAGATTTGTGGTGGTTATTAGGTCTTTTATGTGGCGACATAATGTGAGTTATTCCCCCTTTTTATTTTCATTTTTATTCCCCTTTATTTTCCTATAATTATGGACGATTTAGACAAGGATTTAATTGTTATTATACCATACCATGGGGTAATCAAGAAAATATAATGTGGGTTTTCCAGGATTAGTGAGAGCAGATCCTGGGATGATTAATGTACTCGATTTTTTGGGATTTCATTGGGGTATGTTTCTACACAATAAATTAATTATGGAACTAATTTTGGTCAAATGTGAAATTTTTTTATAAATGTATTCTAATTACATTTAATTATTATTGATGGAAATGATTATTGTAAGAGAATGATAAAGGATGTTGGCTTGTTGTTTTCCAAGATACATCTATTAGAGGCCACCCAGTGAGGTTTTAAGAGATTATACCTCATTGAATTAATTATAATGTAAAATAAATAATATTTATAATACATTTTATTATATTTAGGATTTAAATTTATAACTGATTATAATTTTTTATAATTAATTAACTATTTTTTAACCTTACGATATGGGCCATAGTGTTGACATGGCTTGACACAAGATTAAATGAGGCGTGGATGAGCTTGGATGAGGATGAGAAGAGTAAATTAGGGATAGTAACTCCATGTTGGAGGTAGTTGGCCCTATAAAAATATAAAATGTACAAGATTATCATTGTTTTTATATGCCACTATGACTACATGTGTTCAATAATGGAATGATAACCACGATTAGTCTAGATAAAGACATAATATTACATTAAGCCTCTTAGAGTTACAGAATGTGCTCTTTTACACATTAGCTATATTGGAATCACCGATAAACTATATCTTTTGGGGGAATAAGATTCTAGTTGAGATTTTGAGAGGGTTGGTCTAGATCATTATGATTTTATTTACAATTCAAATATCCTAAAATTATTTTATAGGTATTTTTTGGAAAACATGACAGGCTTAGTCCAAGTAGTGAAGGGTATGGAAACCATACCACTTGTTGATATTGAGGAATACCCTATTGATGGTGGAGTGGAGAGTTGGTGTGTTCCTTTAATGGAATATATCTTCTAGTTATTAATATAGTTTTTCATGGATAGTTTCCTTAGTTGATGGGTTGTGAGATATCCATGTGATGGTAGATATATTACTTGGGCTTGGGTTGTGAGTATTTTTTTATATCTTGAAATTGAAATTAGAATTTCCTCAGTGTGAGTTAACCTAGGACAATTTCGATTTTGTGGGACTGAATTGTGATATGGGCCTTGGAAAAGGATATCGACCACCCGTTTGATTAATATGTTAGGAAAATCCCATAGGATGTGGGATCATCATAGGTTTTTGAGTGTGTATTGATATCTACAGATAGAGCATGGATTTGGTCAAAGGTACCATGATTATTTACTTATGGGGTGAGTTAGAAAAGAAAATGGATCTGATATCTTATGTTTGTGTGGCCAATATAGACCTTTGGATTATGGTGTTTAGAGATGCTATGGTATGTGATGTGTTGTTAGTATGAGAGAATATATATGATATCAAGCCTCAATGTGTGAGGTGGAGTGTATATGGGATGGGATATTATGCCATCATTATTTCTGGATACATGGGATGATTGTGTGTGTGTGTGTGTGATTATTAGTTTTTAAGATGGATAGCCTCACCTTGAGTGAAAATGTGTTGGAAGGACCCTAAATTTAGTGATATTATGGTGTTCAGGTTATTATTATCTCATATTCCATGGCAGAGGAGAGTCATTCATGTGATATAGATGTATATCCTCACCACTAGTGAGAAGGCGCCCCATGGGACCACATTGTGTGAGAATGACAGGTATAAGATGTGATGTGGTACATGACTAGATACATATAATTAATTTGAGTGTGAAGGTGTTGGAATGGACCATACCTTAGTGAGTAGGTGACATGAGATAAAATTTTCAAAATTACATACATTTATTTAATTGAATGTACATCACATTTTTATTTAGTTCATAGGATAATAGTAGCTTCTGTGGACCATACTTAATTTAGGTGTGGTCCATATGTTGCCTAGAAGAAACCTATAATCACACAATCATCATGGTGGAAATGCCTTTAACCTACCATAAGAACTATGCATGATATCATTCCCACCTTACATCACTATAATATCGTAGAAACTATACCTAGTTGGAGTTCTATCAGCTAACCATTCTCTCAAAAACTTCACTAATGAAAAAAGTGATAGCCTCATGATCAAAATTCTTTTACTATAGAACTATTATAATGGTAGTCTTACCTATTGTGATCCATTCCCTTTCGGCCTCTACATCAGTTTTAGTAAACTAATCATGAATTTCACGATAAGCATTCTTACAACAATATTTACCCACCTACCATATTGGGCCACTACATTCAATGCTACAATTATAGACCCTAAGGCCCCACTTCCCATAAATATCAGGAGCCCTCTTGACAAATGCTTAATGGAAGACTATAGACTAGGTGATGCACCAATAATTTTCACCACCCTTAAATTGCTAATATCGTGAGGGAAAACAGAGTTCCATTTTCCATGCCAACACATCCTTATGCTTCCACCCCTATATATGAGACATTGATTGAGTGAAGCCACTCTCCAATGAGAAGCATGACAATAATCCACTCTAATATGAGCTCCTATGTTGAGATCCAACCGAGCATACCCTTGGAAAATCCACCCTGTTATGGAATATTCTATGGGGGATTTAGAATCCCACTTTATCACAAAGGATAATTATACTTGTAGAAACCAGATCCAGGCGACAAAGGATATGGATCCCATGAATACCTGAAGGGATCAAGAGAGTATCATCAAACAAAGAAGAACCCTCCACAATTAAATAGAATAGATAGTGGGATTAGGATTTGAGTGCGATGAATGTAAGAAAAGACATTGTACTAGGAAGCTTCAGTTCCACTAACAAAGAAATAATTAATCCCAAGTGCATATATAGGAAGAAATGATTTCTAATGGGTAAAATAATTCATACCATGTAAAAATTAAAACACAGATACCCATAATTAAATGACAAGACCCATTTCCCAATTCCCACTACTGAAGATAATTGGATCATTCAACATTTAAAAGGGATATTGAGTCGGATCATGGAAGATTTATGATGCCTTGATGAATTAATCAAAACCATTCTATTTGGAAATATTTCTCCCATCTATATTAATGAATAATTTCTAACTATACGCATTCCATGATTCCATAATAAAATAAATGCCCATATAATAAATAGAACATTGGTATCTGAGAACTATATTCAGGGGAGAATTTTTTTGGAATGAGGGTTATAAATGACCACTAACTATAACTCTTGTGTTGTTTAATTTTGCTTTTGAAATACTCTAATGATTACACAATAATCCCTCAATGATTTAGCCTAGTATAGTATCCTCACATACCTTATTGATGAATTATAATTTTTTGAATACTAGTGATAACTCCTCTATAAAAGCTAATGGATTTTATCAGTAGAGGTTTCTTATGACATAGATTTTATGTTCTTCTACTGATTGAAGTCTTTTCACACAATTCTAGTGGATTTAGTAAACTTCATGCGATTGATGAAATTTGTTTTAATTCAAGGGTAAATGGATATATCCAAACACAAGAATATACAAGGTTATGAAATTCAATAAACATTTTGTTTCCTTATATGAACCAAAATTGTTTGGTAAAAGAAATAATTTGAATTCAACTGATAATTGGGTGATTATAAACCAAATGGATATTGATTCAATTGGTTAATTATGTAATAATCCAAGGCTAG
Source organism: Viscum album (assembly GCA_963277665.1). Classification (NCBI taxonomy): domain Eukaryota; kingdom Viridiplantae; phylum Streptophyta; class Magnoliopsida; order Santalales; family Viscaceae; genus Viscum; species Viscum album. The sequence continues at coordinate 505,925,033 of OY728141.1, read as the reverse complement.
ACTATTTCATCAGTAATTAATTTTTTAAAACAACTAACTCTTATTATTCTCTCTTTAAAAAGTTAAGAGGGATAACAAGTTTTAAACACACACGTTACAATTTCTTCACTAAATACATTATGAGTCCCACTTTAACTATATACTTATTAGGCTCAATTTTTATTTTGTTGCGTTACCTATAAAAACCATTCATATAAATGAATCATTTTTTAAGGAGACTGATGTTTTGTTTTTTTTATTTTTAAAATTTCAAAATCCTGTTCTTCCAACCTCACTGGTTCTGATCCAAAGGTTCATAGAACTATTTTTGAAATACACAGAATATTATGAATAATAGAACAATATGAAATATAATGTCTCCAATCTAGTGGATGGATCTAACTAATTAGTTTGATCTTCTTCAAAATCATAAATCTAAATTATATATATTAAAGGTAATTTATCTCAATGTTATTATACTTTGAGATTAATTTATACAACCAATTCATTATTAATAACAGTTAATTACAATTAAATGATAAATAAAACTATGAACTCAAAACATGAATAATTGGGATATTTTCTATGATTCATTAGAAATCTATTGAAGACCTAGATAGGTTTTTAAGTTAATTTAAATAAAATTGTAATGAGTTTAGAATGAGAGCAGTCATTGAGGCTCAAGAAATCTTCTTGGATTTCCCCTTCTCACTTGACAGATTATCCAAGGAGTGTATCTCCAATCTATAGGCCAAAGAATTCAAATCATGAGAGGAGCTATATAAGATGTTCCACCAAACATTATTTCCTAATTTAAGGTTTCACCAACATTGAAAGGATGTTTATCGAATCAAACTAAAAACTGGGGAAACACTTTATGAATTCTAGGAGAGGAGCAAGAAATTAACCACATCCTACCCACATAATCTAGATGAAGAACATAACTTCTTTGTATTTTTCAGGAAAGGATTGATAGATAATAATAATAACCTACTTGATGATTCATCAAGAGGAGGAATTATTGATAGTAGACCAACTAGGGATAGAGAACCCAATGAAAGGATCTCATAAAATTCACCAAATTCTCAAACATTTGGTAGTCTAACTAAAAATAAAGTAGCAAATGAATTAAAAATCTCCAACCCCCCCCAGATTAGAAAATAACATTTAATAAATAATATCCCTTTTAATTAAATTTTTTGTGAACATGATATAAGAATCATCAATCATGACACCCCAAGGGAATTCCAACTATGATATTCTTAGGAGAAAATTACTGATGGATGACCTCAAGTTTAGGAGAACAAAATTTATGATTTAACGTACCATAGATAATACCAGAACCAACCTACTAGAAAATATGTATTTAGGGAATATCCCCTTAACCCATATGTAGTTGGGTTCTATCCTACTCAAAGAGGACTATTTAAACAAGATTCTCATAAAACGTTGGGACCCCCTCCATTACATTGAGAGATTTTCCAACCATGTACATGTTACAAATAATTATAACCACAAGAACCATCCATGAAAGACATGTAGATACATGTAAAAGAATCTTAAGAAAATATAAAAAAACACCATCACCACTCATGGGTCATAATTAAATGAACTAAAAGGACAATTTGGCCTTCTCAAGATCATCCTAAATAATATGGTAAATCCAGAATCCAAATATCTCACTTCTTAAAAAATTACAAACCCTAATGAAATTTTCAATTCCATTAAATGGGAAGTAGAATAAAATGGGTGATAGTAAACAATTACCCCTAGAAATTAAAACCATAACTAAACAATATCATGTATAAAAATAATTTTTCCTATAAAAGTAATATAAGGAGGAAGCAGGGAAAAAACCATCAAAAGACAAAAATAAACCATGGACGTTATCTAATAACCCCAACCATCCATATATATAATAATGAAAGAAATAATAAGAACCATGGATGAATAATTGATACAAAAGATTCTAGATATTTTGAAAAAATGGAAATCAATATCCCCTTAATGTAATACATTACCTTGATTAAATGGTATGCATGATTCATTAATGAAATGTGCACCGGTAGAAGGATATTAGAAGGTAATGAAGATGTACGACAAGGAAAGAATATATAATTTATTGTCGCATGTCATATCCCACTAAATGGGAAGATCCATGCAATTTTTCTATTCATTTCAGAATTGGTGAGATTAATTTTTCTGAGGAACTCTATGACATGGTAGCTTCAATTAATGTAATTCCATAATCCATATATTACTCATTGTATATTAAAGAATGTAAACCCAAATGTATGGTCGTACATATTTCCAGCAGTTCCATTACCTATCTGGTAGGTTTCTTTAATGATGTTTTGGTAAGTGTACCGGGTTACCCATTACATATTAACTCTTACATTCATAAATTTGAGAAAGGAAAAGGTAAAAAATCATTTTGACATTATTATAGGAGGACCCTTCATAGAGACTTTGAAAACCATCATAAATATCAATAAAGGTACCATTTACATGAAATTTTGTGAGTAAATGGTAAAATTTATGTATTCTAGATTAAATGAAGCATCCACATGACAGATATTTTTCTTTCACCATGAATCATTTTGATAATACATTATCTTCATGGGATGATAATTGATATTTTTGATGAAATAATTTTACCAGGAAGATCACAGTAAACACCTACCATGTTGGATAAATATTTTAATGAAATTAAATTAAATATAGAGAACATTTAAACTATTGATCAATCGAATACATTGATTATTTTTTAATGAGATACATAATTCGGCTATTAATAATTATTCCATGCATGTAGAGAGTGAAATTATGGAGAAAAATTATATGGAAACCTCAAAAAACCACCCATAAATTATAACTAAATTTTCATCCCTAAAATTTTATATAATATTTATTAAAATTGAATAATATTCTTATACTTATATGTCCAAACAACATAGAACCTGATCATGAAAACTAACTTCTAGAAATATTGAAAAATAATTTTAAATACATAGGATTGAAATTGGGAGATATTTGTGGAATAATACATACAACCTGAATGCACAATTTTTTTTATGAAAGAAGGATCTATGACAATAATACAACCCCAATGAAGGCTCAAACCACCACTCATAGAGGTGAAAAAAGGAAGTAGAGAGACCCTTAAAAGATTAAATAATGTATCCCATATCATATTCTCAATTTGTTATTCCAAATTAAAACTGTTCCCTAGAGAATTTATTGCACAATTATGAAGAATGAAATATATGAATTGGTACCGACCAGAATCTAGAATATATCATGAGTGTTTATTGACTAGATAAGATTACACCATCTAACTTGGAAATGCCATTCTTATATATCTATTATAGACCAAATTATATAAATAATAGTAGGTAATGGAAAATATTTTTTCCTTGAGGGGTTTTTTCTGTATTTTCAAGAACCCATTTTTCACTGTCATAAGTTAATACGACCTTCAGGTGTGGTTTTGTTACATTTTCCTACCATATAATGCAGTTTGGTCTCTACAATTTTCACAACCTGTCCCAAGTAGAGGTTTGAGATGTTACTTCCCAAAACTCACCTCCATAGGGTAGAGGTGGCGGCCAACATCGAAGGCATATCTGACATGGGGATGCCTTTTCCTAATTATCTCTAGGAACACACACAACAATATCTATGCAAAGGTGCATCGAGAAAGAGTAAAAGATGCAACATAGATATAAATTTATGTAATCATTCATAACTTGTAGGCTATATAAGAGTACGATACTTCAAAATAAAAAGTAAAGGAGAATAATAATTAAAAAACTATAAATATGTAGAAACATAAAAAATTTGAAATGTAAACTACTAAGATAGTTTATCTCTTGAATACCTAGATGTGACAATCGTATGGGTTCCAAAGTACCTGTTATACCTTAGCTCCTCTAAATTCACTGATGACTAGCTATACTCCTAATAATAGAATACATGTGAAAAATGAATACATAAGGGTGAGTATATAAATACCTAGTTTGATACCTCAGAATCTGAATGGGGTTCATTAAGAGAATCAATATAAATAGATAGACAATTGATGAAAGAAACAAACAAAGAGAATAACTCAACCCAACAAATAGAGAGAGAGAGTATCCTCATCTGATCATAAGGGGATCGACACAGTGAGTATATAAACTATATATCATGTCTTTTTCACATATTAGAAGATAGAAGACTCATCAAACCATTAGATTTTAAACATATAAATCACATGGAATAATCCACACATATTATCCACCCATGGAATGGGTGTAACGAAATACACATGTGGATATAGAGGAATATATAATCTTAATAAAAATAATCCCAAAATGTGAGTAAGGGGATCTCCATCTCATGCATCATCTCAATAATAAGAGTTATCAAATGTTCCAAAATATCATCAATGATGCCAAAAATATCACACATCTACCCATAAGTAACCATCAAAATCATACCATGCCTCATCACTATCCAACACATTTGATGGGGCTCAAACTCAATGTAGAGGACCTATGACCTAGGGGTCATGGGGGTTCCACTCGTTATGTATCCATAATGGAAACATTCCCATGATGGTTGGGGGTTCAACTATATTGTATTTCATACCTACACCATATCCAATAGGGGTTACAATTAGTCGGTAGAGGACAAGAAAAATAGTTGATGATGGGTTCTATTATGTATTTTAAAACACATACCCTATCGTGATAGGGGTTCCCCTAAAGTCATCATGGGATATATCCCTATTATCGTAGGGGTTAATCTAAGATGATGAGGACCAACACCATGCTTCCATAGGTGGTTCCACTCTAGTTTTCTTGGACCAATGACCTGGTGTGTCCAGTGGGTTCCACTCAAATATTTAAGAACCAATGATCTATCCAATAGGGGGGTTCACTCAGAAGAATCATATGGTTATTCTACCTGAGCACTGCATCATAGGATGTCTTCTTAATATGCTTTGTGCCCAAAAAATCCCACTTCATATCTTGAAAGACCCAACTAAAGAAATTGTTTTATTCTGTAAGAAAAAAAACTCACGGTAAGATAAATGTGGGAAAATTTAAATTTAAAATGAAGCAGAAAGATAACCATGATGTTTATGCAAAAGATTTCAAGGGGTACACAATGTGTGGTGGGTCCCAAATAGTGTGTTGTCCTGCTCCATCGTTAGGGTGTATCCCTAACTAGAATAGGGAACTCAACCCATGTATCACATGGTGTGTAGTTTGACATCATGCCCTCTACGGACTAAATTAAATGGTGTCATGTCCTAGAGGTCGTGTCCGTATACATGAAACAATTTTCATTTACTGATTGCGTTCCTAAGTACCCAGGTATGCGGTCGTGTACCTAGCCGTATACAGCCACATGGTACCACACCTGTGTGATCCACCACATGGGGTTCCATTCTGGGGAAGGCTTACATGGAGATTATGATGGGGACATGCCATGTAATAGTTGTATTTTCATGAAACCCTATCCACCACACTCAATGAGATACACACTATATGATCATCCTTTTACACATAGCATAGTTAGGTGTCTCACATAATCTCATATCCACAACACATGCTCTAGATCCTATCTACAACATTTATTTTAGACATTAGTCTACATGTAGTTATATAATCAGTTCATGACCTATCATTTCCAACCATCGGGTGGATGGAAATCGATATTCGTTGATCTTCGTTGGTTCATCCCTTAACCGGTACATATACAAATCTCTCCATATTCAATGATCCAACCTCTGATCATTGAAAGATATATCTACAACCTATAATCATTCCCAATATTCCCATACAGTATCGATTTGTTACACGGTTTTCAATTTAATAACAATTCTAGGGGTCCAATCTTGATCGGTATTGCCCGACATCGTCAAAATGAGACCATGGGGTCCCACTAGTAGAGAAAAAGATGAAATTAAGTGTAAAATGATCAAGATGAAAGGATTGGGTATCATTTCATAATGTTTAATGGAAAATGATCATGAATGGGGATATTTGGGTTAGAAAACTATGTTATTAAATATGATTCCATATATCTGTGGATGAAATTGGCCAAAATGGATCATATCCAGAAAAAAAGTTTGATATTTTACATATATATAATGAAAGTGGGAATAAACAAAAAATAGATGAGTCCTAATTGGATAATCGATCATTATTTATTGAATAAACCACTCTACAATGATCTATGATTTTTTTTTTGTGTTTACTACGCTCCAATATTATCTTATCTGGTGTTGGGTCATCGTCCGATTTGATCCGATAATGGATGGAGGGAGGAGAATATCTCTACAGAACCATGGTTATGAAGCTATCTCTATGAATATATTCATGATAGATTATTTATAAACATTTTTTTAGGTCAAAAATAAATGAATAAATGAATAAATGAATTAATTTATTTATTTATCAATTCCATGTACCTCTAATGAGTGAGATGTTTGAACGCCCTGCACCAATCAATTTTAGGTCATTCAGAGGGTAAACAACAAATTCATGACTAAATTGTGGCATCATATTTCTAATCCATGTTTTTAAGAGCTATGATATTTTCTATAAGAAATAGTTCTTGCATAATCTAAACTATTTTTAATATTTGAATGAAATTAATTCAAGGCACATCAGGACACAAAATTGCACATCGTCTCAGTGCCTAACTATGGAAATATATAGTAAAATGTCTCAAAATATTATAAGGGAAAAATAATGTATCTACAATAATTCCCAAAGTACATATCCACAATCCATGATAATAATTATCTAATTCTTAATTTAGTGTTATTTTGAAGAAAACCTTGAAGTTATTACTCTCTATGAAACATTCATTAAAAATTCATTGGAGAGTTATAAATTTTTTTAACAAACATGTATTATGAAACTACATATTAATCATTTTGATAATTCAATTTAATATAAGTAAAATGAATTTTTTTTGTTCATTTAATTTCTAATTAATTGAATTAGATATAGACAAAGTTGATTTAATTTTGACCGTACCATATCCAAGCAGTATCAGAAAAATTAATTCTTTTTTGGGACATGTTGGATTTTTTTGAAGATTTATTAAGCAATTTAGAATAAAAATTCCATAAATGATATAGTTATGAATGAAATCTATTTCTTAATTGATGTCTCATGTTCTAAAGCCATTAAAAAATTAAAAAGATGTTTAACAACTACTCCATCATCTTCTCACCAAACTGAAGTAACCTCATTGAGACACTCTGAGATTCATCCAATAAAGCTATTGGAGTTGTTATTTCCTGAAACATTGATATAATGACACGAGTGATATCCAAAATTTCAAAATCACTGGACACTACCCAGGTCATCTACATAACAATAGTGGTGCAGTTTTTATCAATTGTTGTTGCTTTAGGAGAAAAATTATTCTAATATTTCAGTCAGAAAAGTAATTGTCTATTTTTATCATGAAACCTCATGATGTTTGATGAAGAAAATATTGATGAAAAGATTTTGAATGTAATATGGATGTTTCCACTACAAGGCTTTGACCTCTACATTAAGGACAATAAGGGATGTGATAATTAAATCGATGACCACATATATGGGATTATTCACAATACCGAGGTAATTCCAGTTCCATAGATAAGCCTGGATGATTCCATCCCTAGTGAGAAAATATATTTCCTAACTCACGTATCTTAGTATGCGGATCTAGTGAACACTCTATTCAAATGAAATGTATATTCTTTCTTCTCCTAGCATAAAACTGTAAAATTATAATCTGAATCAACCCCCTATATTTGGGAATATCATTATTAAAGGAAAATATGGAATGATAAAATCGTTATAATTTGCTTTTATAAAGAATAAATACCTAATTTTCACTCTTTTTTTCGTACACATGTACATGGATGATACATTAGACCGCAAAGATCCAATAGAATTTTTTTGGAAGATGAATTGTTTTGGACTTCCAAGATTAAATAATTTTTTTTTAAAATCAATCCTAAAATTCGATTTTACTATTGTATATTTTGAAAGACAATAAATTACCCAAAAATCATTGATTATTTGTGACGTATTTTATGTCTGTGGAATTGAATTCATGGGACCATTTAACATGTCATTTTAATTTTAGTATATATAATTAGTAGTAGAATATGTGTCTAAATGGATTGAGTACAAAGCCACTCATGAAATTGATTAGAAAACAATAATTTTATTTCTAAAATAAAGAGTATTTTTTAGGTTTGGAATACTTTAAATGATAATTAGTTACCAAGGAAAGAATTTCATTAATAAAAATTTGGAGGCCCCCATTAAAAAATTTGGAGTTCACTATAAAACCCCCACTGCCTACCACCAGTAGAAAAATGGACTTGTATAAGTATCCAATAGAAAAATAAAAAAGGATTTTAGAGAAGACAATACATCACAAATGTATAGAATGGATTAAAAAGATAAAATATGAAAATTGTTAATATAAAACATTCTATAATTCCCCATTAGGTATGTATCCTTATCTAATTTTTTTTTGTATGCATTTCTACTTTCCTATTGATCTATACTACAAGGCCTACTGGGATGTAAAATGAATAAACAGGGAGATTTAGTTGTCTATTGAACAAAAGAAAATTTTAGTTAATAGAGATTGGGGAATTGAGGTGAGAATCATATGAGAACTCAACACTAGAGAAATAAAAAACAAATATCCCCAGAAAATGTTGATCTAGAAAAAAGAATTTCATGTTGGAGACATAATACTACAATTTTCATCATGGATAAAACATTTTCCAGGTATGATTTGTTCTTAGTGGACTATACTATACAAATTAACTAATAACATCACTTTTTTCAATTGAGATTAAATAATAAGTTTCAATGAAACAATCCAAGGTGAAAAAACAAAAAACCAAATAATTTGTAGTATAAATACGGGAAGGAACATATGTAGGAGTCTAGAATCATCCGCACTGCTAAAAAATAAGAAGTAAAAGGTTTCATCTTTCCACTATTTGGGACTAGATATTTATATTATTTTGAACAATCATTATAATCAAACGAAAAATCAAATATAACTAGAACATTGTTAGAACCAATTGTGGGGGAAAGAAGAAACTGAAATCTATTAATAAATATAACCAGTGTTACTGATAATATTGTTCTTGGCATTACTCTTTTTAATAGTTTTTAGTTTTGAATATTCACCTTTTTCATGAACCCCATTTCATCCCGGCCTAGTCTGAAAATATCATTGTATTGTTGGTTAATTTGTGGGATCTAAAATATTAATACAGTAAGGTATTGATATGAAAATTTCAACTACCATTATAAAAATTTATATTTTGAACTAGGAGGAGTGTGATTGAAAATATTAGGGTGGAATCATTTTCATTATTTAAGTCAGTATAATTATGAACTTCATATAGTATAATCTATCATCTATAAGAGAAAAACCCTAGGGATATGACATAAATTAAAATTACATAATCCCATTACTCCTAGAATTAAAATAAAAAATTGAGAATCCACAACGGTTCTCTGAGAAAAGGTCACTAGATTCATTTTTGTAATTATATAAAGTCATCTCAATATGTGTTATTAGTAGTGATTTGCACACAATTAATTATAAGAAAAACCAATACAAAAAGGCCATGTCAAGAATGAGATCATTTAGGTCACGTGAATATTGAACAAATTTAAAGGGGGACTATAGACTTATAATAAATTCAATTAAGTTGTATCATTAAATTGAAAAATCAATATTCAGTTTATGAAACTAAAAATAGGGGGATAAAAGGATGTGGTTTTTTTGAAATTATGAATCAACATAAATCTAGTTTGATCTAGTAGTATACAATAATTTTATATGGATTAATGGGATAAAGATGCTTAATTTTTATATGAAGCATGATATTTATAACTTTTGATGAATCCATGTATTATTTCACCTATGGATGTTAACATTAAATTTAGGAAGGATTACCTTTAGTTGTTTTTATATTTTTGAATATTAGAATTATATTCTAATATTTCCCAAGTGCTTGGTAGTATATGTGTATGGGAGTGATATGTGAAGAAATTGTAAAAAATTTATACATTTTATTCATTAAAAATAACTCATATTACTGTTTAGTGCCATGGATTATAATATATTTTATTGACTTGTTGAAATATAAATTTTATAAGAAATTGGATTTAAATAAGGTGATTGTATAAGTGTACATAATTTTATTTAAATTGTAGAGCTATTTTAACATCCTGATATTTTTTGAAATATATTATTTAATGTTAATTAAAATTCTTTAATAGACTGTGGTACATTCTAGAAATAGTTTATCTTGAATCACACATAATACAATGTTTGACTTGTGTTGAATGCAACATATACTGCCTTTGATGACTTATATTACACACAAGACTGAGTATTACCAGAAAACAATATATATTTTATATTATAATTATTCTCCTCACCTAGACATTGGAAGGAAGGAAATTAATGAGAATAAATAAATCATGAAAATATTGTTTACACATGTTTATATGATAAATTCATTAGTTACCAATTATTTATAAAAGAAAATAATGACATGTTGAATATAAAGGATGTACCATATCATGTAATTATAGAATTATACTTTTACATTTTTATTAATATATATGAAATATATGTTAATTTTACCATAAATTGGATGGTATGTTCGATAGTTTACCTGAAACGCAATATTGAGTATTTAGGAAATCATACATTGCACGCAAGACTGATTTATAGCAATAAATAATACACTGTTAAAATTATTATTTTAACAGGAAGTTATCCTGTAGCTGTTGAATAATTGATAATGAATAGTAATAAATATATTATATTTACATTCATTTATTAAAATTTTCTAAATTCATATAATAGATTTGATGGGTTTAATATAAGAATATATTTATTTGAAACTTAAAAGGACCTATATTGTTAAAATGTGGTTTTACCACCTTTTAATTACAAAAACATTTTAAATATAATTTTTTGACCCTTTTATAATTTTTATTTTATTAAATAAACTTAATTACTAAAATAGTAATATTAAAATTTACTTTAGGTGATTTTAGGTATTCTTCTGAATCTTTTCTATTTTGATGAATAATGAATAATACTCAAATTTATTTCAAAACTATTTTTTATACAAATTATTTATATGGTTAAATATTATTTTTATTTTTATTTAAAGTATAATTATATAAATTTTATTTCATTTAATGAAATTTAATCCATTGGAAATTATATCACATTTAATTTATTTATAAAATTTTGGTGACCTTTGGATCTTTTTTAAAAATTTATTCCTTTGTCATCTCGTTTGCAGAATTAATTTTAAATTAAATCGACTAATTTTTTTATTTTAATTCGGAAAATTGGATTACATATCTGAATAATAATGATTTATAGTTTCTAATACTGTTAACATTTTTTTACCATAAATATTTGTGAAGGTAATTAAAATTAATTACAACGATTAGGTGGAAAATTAGCATAATAAGGTGTTAATATATAATATTAAGAGCCAAAATGACCTATAAAATATTCCCAAATCCATTTTATATTTATATTATAAACATATATGTCATTTAGTATAATTGTGACCCTTATTGGAAGTACATTCCATGAGAAAAATGTTGGTGTAATTCCCTTTTCCAAAATTTACAAGAATGTCACTCCCCATCCACTATAAAAAGGAACTTATCCTTCCCATTCCATCATATATCTCAAGCCCCATCGTCTCATCCATACCATACCCGAATAATCTCCTAAATACCCTCCCATTACCCAAGAGTCTTATCCTAGGACAAAAAACCAAACAGTATGTCATTTGGTGCAAACCCAAAATGAATTACCCAGAGAAGTAGTAATTTTCATCAACATTCCATTTTCACATTGTTTCCATATCCACTTCCTTTATTTAATATTTATAGATACATATATAGTAATATAATTATCCTAAAATTAATGATTTTTTAACGTTAAGGATTCAACTTATACTTACACAAACTTCCATTAAATGGTTAATGTAATTACTATTCGTGTATGGCGAACTACAGCCTCATGTAACAATGTCGTTCATTTTTCTTATACCACCAAACATGGTTGGATGTAAAAATATGAAGAAAAAAAATTATATGATATATATATATATGATTTTTTTGACTTATTAATACTTATGTAATTATGATATACACATATCTTCATGCTTTCCATTTTGTGTATGTATGATAACATCATTTGTGCACATGTGGACTGCCGCCACATCAAAGAAATGTGATACGTTCATACAATACATGGAATGTAATAATAATGGGGTTAATTAAACATGTTTTGAATATATTAAATATATATTATATTAATTCAATAAATTTATTTCAAAAATATAATCATTTCATTTATTACCCTTTCACACACTAAAATAATGGTGATGTCATTCTTGGATGTGTGGACAACCGTCGCCTTGAGACGATGCGATTCCTTTTATTTAAAAACATACATACATACATATATATATATAATTATTAAGGAATAAATAAAATGGTGTATATATTATATAATTATCATTATGTAAATATATATATTTCTAATCTTTTTTCCTAATGATAATTGAATTATGGGAAGGTTTCACATGTGAATGTACGACCTACCATCTCTATGATTGTAACATTGGTTATTTTTTCATAACCATAAATAAAAATTGGTTTTAAAAGTACTAATTATGTATGAATAAGATAATTTTTTGAGTATTATTAATCTTTTGATATTTCTATAATGACCCCTTTGGCCATTGTTCACCAATCAAAGTCGTTTTTGGAACATATACCGAATAAGGTCAAAACACCATGCCTAAACATAATTGCTTTAATAGATGAATAAAAAATTATTACAATTGAAATAAAAAAATGGTAAAATTTAAAACTTTCTTGATGTAATTAAATAATTAACATATGTTTATTATTCTAGAATATAAATACACATGTGACAATTTGGTGTCAATGTAATTGATTTTCATCTATCTTTTTACATATGTGAGATAAAAATTAACTCTCAAAACATACTTCTTTTATGAGTAATATCTACTTAAAATATTGAAATATTATCTCATGAATTAACTTATCTACATGATATCAAAATATTTAATTTTATTATTATAACCCTTGTGGTTTCCAATTCATATGTTATTATAGTTGTAAAGTATTTTTGTCTCAATATATTTCCATTGAGGAATTTCTTGATGATATAAACATCTATTCTTTTATATAGTGTATATACATCCCCATTGAAATTATATATCCATATTTTAACTATACGCATGTTATTTAATATTTTGTTAAATGCTATTCTTTTGTGGTGGTTATGATTTAAAAGTTCAAAAAGATATGAGATTCTTTGAATGATTGATGATTTAATCAATTCATTTCAATAATATTGATATTATTTTACATAATATTATATATGGATATAAAAGTGTTATAATTGATATTTAGTGTATATTAATAATTTCAATCAAAATTTTCAAAATGTAATAATTTAAAATTTTTATACAAAACGTTTTACCAATTGAAAAAATAAATTTTCTATTCTCAACAAACACAGTGAAAATGTATATTCCATCATTGTGACAATTATTTTATTTTTTAACTTCCTTTGAATGAATTAATGTTTTATTAAATGATAATTCTTATTACAATTTACATGGTTTTTTTGGTATTGAAAATGTTTTATAATGAAAATGGTGTTGGGGTATTGAAAATGGGTTCTAAAAAGAAAATATAATTGTATCCCAATGATTCTTATTTGTATTTAAATATATATTTTAATGTGTTTAATGATTATAATTTTTTTTACAATTGAAATGGTACATAATAATTATATGAAATGGGTGATCCCGATGTAGATTATATGTCGAGTTGATCCCCATTATAACTCATGAGTGATTTATATACAATAGATATGAAAGGTCGATCCACATTATAGATCGTGAGAAATGGGTGGGTTTGATATAGACTATATGAATGGTTGAGGCCAATTACAGCTCATGGTTTAACCCAATAAATCTTGTGCAGAGGTTCATCCCAATTATATATCTTCGGTACATTAGTTAATGATAATTTTAGAAGTTGGTTGTATGGTTATTCGAATTAAAATGTGTTTGAAAGGGTTTATGTATTTAGTTCTCAAATTCACAGAAAGAAGTTTAATTGGTTGATTTGGGATTTAATGATTTTATTTGTCAAAATGGTGTGTTTTTTCCTATGAAATTTTTTTGTCTCATATTCTCAATAAATAATGATGATTAAGGAAAATTTTATATGATTTTTCATGTTTTTACTCAACTAATGGTTTCCACTCATTAATTTCCCTTATTGAAATTAATATGATCATACCATATTTTTAAATTTATTTCCCATTATTTAACAACAATGGAGTGATTAGAAGTGGTGAAGTTGAATTTCATGATGATTTATCATAAAATATAACAAAATTTATTTTTAAAAGTTTTATATTGGGGAAAAAGTGTCTACTGATTTGAATTGTACATTTTATATTTGATTTCTTTATTATATATGAGTTATAACCTAATTCACTAAATCTATAAACCTGAAAAGATCCGAAATCTGATATAAAAAAATCACCAAATAACTCAAAATTATATAATTTTTTAGGTCTAGAGCCTTATAGATGGTATCAATGGATAGTTTACAAAAATTAGATGTTTGGATAATTTTAATGGGACACAGTTAACATATTTTACTTTATAGTTAAGCAGAAATGATGTAGAATTTTACAATTTCATTGATGAATTATCTAAAATATTTTTTTGAATGATTTTTTCATAGAGTACAGATGAATTATTTTTTGGGAAGGAACCAAGTATAAAATATCCTTCCTAAATAGCATAATGAGATGGTTTTAATTGAAACTATGTATTTTGTTGTAGTGAATGGTCGTTTCACACAAGCTATAAATTTTGCAGGTGTCCATGAAAGAAAAGGACTTGATCTTCCTTAAAGAACCATTTTATTTGTGTATCATTTCATGAAGAATCAACCCCCATCATTAAATAGATCATCGGACCTAGTGGTAGCTGAAGGACGAACCAATTCCCTAAAGATGATATTTGAAGTCAGGGGATGTTTAAAATGTCAAAATGATAACCCCTTCCATTTATCAGTTTGAAGGTGATATTTATAGATGGTGGACTTAAGTTAGTAATACTATATGGAATGATGATCTTGATGCCCTTGAATGGGAAAAATTTAAGAATATCTTCCATGGGAAATATTTCTCTCTGTTTTTTCAGAATAGGATAGAGAAATCATTCATAGAACTAAAAAAGGATGATAATCTAGTTTCCGCATATGAATAAATCGTCACAACATTTACATATTATGTGCAAGTCATTATCTGAGAAATTAATAGTAAAATTAATATATTTTACTAAGGACTGAAACCGTGTCTATACAGATCTTTAGCTTCTCAAGAATTTAATTTTTTTTAAAAGTATTTTACTCTGCTATAAAGGTTGAAATATTTTTATTAAGTACTTATTTTCCATGGAATTAAATGAGTATGAAATACTCAAGGATGTTGGAAATGGAAAAAAAACCCATATATAATTAACAAGGTAAGACAAAATCATATTCCCTATGTGAAAAAATACATTTTATTAGAATTTATGTCCATATCTGGAAACTGTTACTAGTGTGGTATGTTTATTCACATGGTCTGTGACCAAAAGAAAATAGGCAAGAACAATCCAAAAATAATACTAAAATAGAATGTAAATGGTAATATTCTTTAAATTCATTTATTTTTGACATTATGAAAAGATGTGTCTGAAAGATATTAAATTTGGTGGTAATTATGATAATAAAAATCAGAAAGCGATGGAATATCATTTGATACGACTATTATAGATGTCTGGCAATATAGTTATGTGATCAAACCTCCAAGGATTTATATATGTTTCAAAGGTTGGTCATAAGAACACTCCATTAGGAAGTCTTATTTTAAATTTTTAAATAATGGAAATATCATAGGAGACATTTGTTGACATTCAATAGATTCAGAGGTATATGAAGAAATTTTATTTGGGGAAGAATACCTCTACTGGTGTGGATATAAATTTAATGGTATTTTTGGGAATTAGGGTTATATATCTATGAAATAATATAATTTTACCTTTAGGATTTACTCATGACCTTTATAGATTAATTCATTATCACATCAAATGAATGCTTAAATTATCTTACAATGTGAAAATCATATTGGTTTTGGTTAATATCAAATGATAGAAGGAACACCTTGTTATCCATTTAAAAATGATTTGGTCCATTAGAAGTTGTTTCCAGTGCCTCAAGAATGGCACGCCATTTTGGATACTCATTGTTTGGATTAAGAGATGAGTTTTTTTAAGATGATTAAACAATTTATCTCTACTCATCAAGTAAATATATCTCGTTATTATCTATGCATTGTTGGGGAATGAAACTGTAATATATCAAAAATGGATCATGAAATAATATTTTATCATATTACCATATCTTCTGATGAAATTAAGTAAATATTCCACACCTATTTGGGTTGTTATTTTTCCCCATTATCATCTTCCTGACTAGATTCACTATCACTATTTATTAATCCAAGGTAATTAGATTTCATCAAAATCAATCTTTTGATTTCACCCCAATGCTCTATCTATGTAGAATCCATTTTATGCATTACTTCCATAGACCATTTTGTTTCCCATAGTCCCTATTTAATAGGATTATTTGTTAACCCTTTGCACAATGTGGGTGTTAATAAAGGAACGCAAAAAATGTTTTCATTTGATAACAATGAAAACATTTGAGGGAGAAATTAATTTTAATGAGGAATGAATGTAACACCATTAATATTGATAATATACATTGTTTAAAATTAATTTAAATTAGTTAATGTGTTATGTTACAAACTATACAAAGTTTAGAATTAATTACATGAAGTACCAAGTTTATCGTTCATTGCACACAACATTGATTTCATTAGACCACATATGTTACATAGAAGATAGATTCTTACCAAACAACAAATGTACTATTAATATTATGGTGATATTAATCACTTATCGAATGGATGTAATGGAATGAAAAATATAAAAAAAGTATAAAATTATAGTTTACATGCATTTATAAGAGGAATTCATTAGTTACCAATTAATTATAATTCAAAATAATGAATAATTGTAAATAAATGATGTAACATCCCATTTATTTATTGAATTAGAATTATCCTAGTGTATTTATATTTATTAATAAGATAATAATTTTACCCTAAAATTGAATTTATGTTTGATTGTGTACCTGACACAAAAAATTATTTTCTCTGAAATCAAACTTGCAAAAAAGACTGAGTAATATCAAAAAATAAAATATTGTTAAAATTATTTTTTTAGTGGTAGAAATTATTACGCCATTTTCTCATTGAGAATTAATATGACTAACTATATTATGATCAAAAAATTTATTAATTTTTTACATTCATCTAATAGCCTTTATAGTCTTAAAATAAGAATAGAACAAATTTTAACTAAAAAAGCCTTTATATTTTTAAAAGGTAGGTTTACTGCCTTTTAATAGAGAATCCATTTTAAATATAATTTTTGACACTTATATTTTTAAATTTAAAAAGTAACATCAATTTTTCAAGATTACTTTCAAAATTTACTTCGGATAAATTTTAGGTATTTTTATGAGAACTTTAAAATTTTGATGATCCGTGAATAATATTGAATTTTGGTTCATTACTATTTTTTGTCCGAGTTTCTTTTATTTTTAACTATTTTTTTTATTTATTATAAATTAAAATTAGATAAATTACATATAATATAAACCAATTTAGTATATTGGAAATAATTTATTAATGAATTAAAATATAAAATATTATCAAATTAATGAACAATTACTTAAATAAATCTTCTTTGTCGTACCATCTGTGGGAATAATTTTAAATTAGTTTTTTCCACATATGTGTTTGTAAACAAAAATATTTATTCAATATTTGAAATAAAAATAATATATTATTTTTAATAAGGTCAACTATGTTTTTGAAAAACATATTAGTGAATGTAATAAGAAATAATCATAATGATTAAGAGAAAAATTACCTTAAAAATAACTAAACATTAAACAAAAGATCCAAAATGACCGAGAAACCATTCAAATTTTTTTAAAAAAAATTAAATTTTATTTTATATTATATTGGATCTAATGTTTTCCATTATTATATTGACATGAAATGGAAAAAAGGGTGTGAAATTCCCTTTTAAAAATTCACATGAATGCCACCCCGTCTACTATAAAAATTCACTCATCCATCCCATTCTGTCACAAATCTCAAATCACATTTGGTAATCAATACACAGACAACCTAATGTCCTAAAATCCCTAACCTTACCCAAGAGTTCATACATTGGGCAGAAATCCAACCAAAATATCTATTGGTGCAAACCAAAAAAGAGTTACCTGGAGAATAGGTACCTTTCAAAAGCATCCATTTTTTACATTGTTTTGTTATCCAATTAAATAATTTAATATTATTGTATTATTATTTAATAAATTAATTATTTTAAATATATTGACTTGTTTTTATGTTAATTTTTAACTAAAAATACACACAATTCCATCAAATGGGTAACAAAATTACCATTTCTAGATGGTAAACTACCACCTCCCGTAACAATATTTCTAATTTTTCCTTTACCACCTAACATTGTTCCTCATTATGAAGGGATCAATATTTTTATATGATATAAATATTATTTTTATTATGTATTAATAGTTATATAATTTTTTTATATGCATACCTTCATTATTTCTATTTTCTGTAAGTACGATAACTTCATTTGTGAACATGTGGACTACCACATCCTCCAAATAGTGTGATACATTCACACAATTCATGTAATGAATTATGGATGAGTTTAATTAATATGTATTTGAAACATATGACTTAAATATGAAACTAATTACCCAATTAACATTCTGTAAATATAATATATTATTTTATTACCCATTCTCACTTTGAAAAACAGGTAATGCTCTTCACAAACGTGAGGAATACAACATACTCTACATGATGTGACTCAATTAACATAAAACAATTATTAATATATTAATATATATCAGTAAATAATATGTTATATATTATATAATTCTCATTTTGGAAATATAACAGTTACATACCTTCTTCCCACAATCACCATTGGAAAATGGGAATGTTACTCATGCATATGTATGACCTACCATCTCTATTATTGTAACGTTGGCTAATTTTTCATAACCATTTTCGTGGATGGTTTTAAAATTATAATATATGTATAAATATTATAATTATATCATGGTTACTTTTCTTTATATATTTATATAATGACTCCTTTGACCTTTGTTAAAATGCCAATGTTGTTTTTTCCACATAAACTAAATATGGCCAAAACATCCAATATAAACAAAATTGTTTAAGTAGTTGTTTAAAACATTTTAATAAGTGAAATAAATATAATATTAAAACTGAAAATAAATTATTATGTATTTTAATGATTTAATATTATTAGTATTTTGGATGATAAAGGCACATGTGAATGTCAGAGTCTAGGTAAGGGATTCTCATCTCACTTTTAACATTACTGAGCTAAATGTCACAATCATCACTTACTTATTTTATGTGGTGTACCTACAGAAAATGTTGATTTATTAAATCATAAATTATTTTAACATCAAGATATTTACAATTTTCCATTCATTATTATTAATTTGGTGGTTTCCAACTCTTATGTTTTGACATTTGTAAAAGATGTCGTCTCAATCCCCTTCCTAAGGGGAATATCTTGATGATTTGCAACTTTATTCTATTATATAGTGTATATAAAATCATTTTAACATTATATGACCATATTTTTACTATTCTCAGGTTATTAATGGAATTATATATATATTATTCATTCATGGATCTTTTTATGTTAATGTTCATTGTTGAATGAGATGTTTTGAATATTTAATGATTTAACAATTTGCTTTCAATAATCTCTATTTATTTTACATATTTATTTATACGCATATAAATGGGTTATAAAGGATATTTAATATATATTTTAAATTTCATTAAAATGAATAAAAATTTAAAATTTTTATGTATATTATATGATACATTTTTACAAATGATAAAAGGAATGTTCTATTCTCCACATACATGGGGAAAATGACTATTGTACCATAGTGGTCATTATATATTTTTATATATAGAAATTTCTCACTATTTCATAACAGAAAAGGCCTATTTAATTTTCCATTGTAATCGTGGAATTGAAAATATGGTTTTAATGAAAATGTTTTTTTATTATGGAAAATGGGTTCTAAAAAATGTAATTTTCCAAGTGTGTTTTCATATACATTTAAAATGTAATTTTAAAGACTTTTATGATGATAGTTTTTTTACTCATGATATGGTACATTAGAATTATACGAAATATTTGAGCTTGATAAAACTTACACGATTGGTTGTGCCCAGTTATAGCTCACTAGTGAGACTGATACAACTTTTACGAAGGTTTGAGCCCCTATATAGCTCATGAGAAACGAGTGATCTTGATATAGCTTATATGAATGGTTGGACCCCATTATAGATTAGGGGTGAGCCCAATTTAGTTTATATAAATTGTTGTACCCATTATATATATCCAAATTACTGGGTAATGATAATGTTGTAAGTTTATCATAAGATTGTTCCAATTAAAAGGGTTTATGTATATGGTTGTCAAATCCAAAAAAAAGAGTATTAATTTATTGCTATGTGTTTTAATGAATTTATTTCAGAAAAAATGTTTGGTTTCTCAAATGAAAATGTTTCATTTAATTTTTTTAATTTTTTTTGAAAATAATGGTGAAAATTTTATCAGTTTTCCTTGTTTTATTGAATAAAAAGATTCATTTATTTATATTTCCCTTACTTATATTTTTATGATCACCCCATGTCTTTAATATTTTTCACAGGATTTAATGATGTGTAAGGGATTAGATGATTTTTTTAGAAATTACTTAATTTTTTTCAAAAAATATATCATTATTTATTTTTAAAAGTTTTATATGTTGGAAAAGTGGATGTAGATCGAAAGAGTCCACATTTTATTTTATGTATTTTTTGTTTATGAGTTACTATCTAATTCTACAATGATCTAAGCATGAAAATATACTCAATGCGAGAGAAAGTAAAATTATTTTAATAAATTATTATTAAGTGATGTTTTATGTCTGAGGGCTTTTAGCTATTCTTAATGAAATAATTTATTTTTATGGTGAGCTTTAATACTGCACTAAGATAGCAATTGAACTATTGTATGAGGGAAATTTACAATGGACAAAAGTTACCATGACATTCATGGTCACTATGATTAATACATGTGATGACCATATGATTCCCTACATAATCCTGACATCACACGATAGGTATTGTTACTATTCCTTAGAAACATCGAGAGAACTACTCACAGTAACCATCCAACCATAACGAACCATAGTATATATGTATGTCAAACTACAATGAGTTCCATCCACTGACCATGTGCTAAAAATTTTCAAAAAGGAAATATTTCAAACCACATGATAAAAAATCATTCAGTGTGTCACTATTCTCATAGTAGAAATATCTACCGTGATCCCTTCATTTTCGACCCTTAGATCATTGTATGGAAACATACAATGACATTCGTAGTATGTTTTCATACTGAAATCTTTACCAACCTACCCTACCATGACACTACCTTCAAACATACCATCACAACCCCCAATACTCCACTTCCCCTAAACTACATGTTCAATCTCGAATGATGCTTGAGGGAAAAACATTGACTGAGTGTTGTGTTAAAAAGCATCACCACTATTCAAATTCCACTACCATAAGTGAAAACGGGTCACTATTTACCATGTCGATGCCATATTATGCTTCCCCCATATATCTGAGATGACAATGTCGTAAATCCATGATCTTAGTAGAATCATTATTGTACAATACTCCAATATGATCTTTTCAATGAATAATGGTGGTATCCAGTTGATTATTACAGAAGCGATGCATCCCAATCTACACAGCTTCTGAGGGGGCTCTAGCATTCCATAATTTCATGAAGGAGAATACTAATTGTCTACACCATAGCCACACAAAAGTGGAAAATGAGCACATAAGGACCTGAAGAGAACAATAAAGCAAAATAAAACTAAGAGTACCCCTTCAATAATAAATAGATATCCTGGTAGTAGTAGGACTCATGCATTAGGTACGAATGAAAAGAAATTACATTGGGCAGTTATAGTGCCACTAACCAGTAAGCGGGTTGCCATCATCGGCCAATTATTGGAGAATATAAGTGCAGATACTAGCAAAAATGATGTCTCATGGATAAAATAATTCATCTCAGATTATATTTAAAAAAATGAGTCGCACAATTAAAATTCCATACCCATTTTACCTTAAAAACTACTATGAAAAACCTGATCATTCCACTGTTAAAAGGAATGTTTTATTGGATCATAGAAGAGTTCTAATGACGTGGAAAATTCATCCAAACCCTTTATTTTGGAATCATGTCAATCATCATGCATTAGATATACATGCTAGCTATAGGATTTCTAAAATATAATGAAGAAATACATTTCTATCTCATAAATAGGACCTTCTTAGTTGAGACCTATAGAAGGGGAAGAAATTTCTCTAGTTGGAGTGACCTAAATAACCACTGTCTGTGAATCTTGTGTTATTTAATTTTCAATTTATGATACTCATAATATGACACAATAAACCCTCTATGGTTCATCTAATTAGAATATCATCAACACCTATTTATGAATTGGGGGTTTTTAATACTATATTGAACTCCTCTATTGAATTTAATGATTTTTTTCAATAGTGGTTTCTTCTGACTAGATATTAATTTCTTCTTCTTGTTCTAGGAATATAACACAGTCTTTATGGATTACATCCCCTACAAGAGATAAATAACCATTTGTAAAATTATTGGGTAATTGGAGGTATCCAAATTCTAGGCTAGGAAAGGGTAAAAAAGAAAATGAATATTTTGTTTCTTTCAATAAACCAAAATTTCCTAGTGCATGTAATCATTTGAATTCAATCGATGAGAGCATGATTATAATCTAAATGAGTAATGATTCAATATGTGAATTATTAAATAATTCAAGTATGTATAATTGCATCCTTAATTGGTTTTAAAACCAATAAAATTTTATTGTAATCTCTTTAAAAAATAAAACCACAATATTTATTTAAACACAGAGATAACAATATCGTCTCAGGATATAATCTATGTCCCACATAAACTACATATTTCTCGGGTTCATATACTGATTCTCTAAGAGAACAACTATAGTCATTCATTAAAATTTAGTCGTTGGGAAGTGTTATATGAAGTTTCATTGGATTGTATGTACATTATCATCATAATTGAGAAGTCATTTGCATGTACCCTACCTTGAGTCAGAAAGTAGTGTTATGTTTTTTATGGATAACCATACCATATGAAGTGTTTATTAATTTAGACATGGTACTATGTAATTGAGATTTGGTATGGGATATAACCAAAGATAGATCGTAGTGGTCGAGGAATGTCACACACCCTACTCAATGTCTATGATTATGGGTTATAATTTGAGGAATGAAATGAATTAATTTTTTTAAAGGGTGATGTGTGTATAATCATGTGTCAGGGTGGCCTAGATAAGAAAATATGACCTTATAAGCATTTTTTTTGTGTAGTTGTATTCTCGTATTTATTTTCATTATGCATAAAAATACATATGATGAAATATATTAGGGAAACTAAGTGAGATCATACTAAGATGTATTTATTACACCTATTAAGGAAACTCTAGTCCACATGTTGACATTATATCTATTTTATAGGATTGAATATATGTCGTGTAGTGGAACATTCTAGAGTATCTCAACTGAGATTGGGATTTTAGGAGACATAAATCAGATCACATGATGCACTGGCTAGATTAAAATCACATGATTTAATCTAGGGATTTATAACAAAACCTCTATAACCATATCCCATCAACACATCATCGTCGCTACAATAAAGACAATTTTTTTTACCCTTAATAACAAAATCAGAAAATACTTGTCCAATAAGACACCACTATTACCTCATAATAATGAACGTTATTCTCATTTCATGTTTTATCACATAATTTTATTTAATCATTTATATATCACCATTATTATTTAGGAAAAGATATCAGAAAAATACAACCCCTTATTATCCTTTATAGTTATATTAAAATGTTTTAATCCTTTAAAATAATTTAAAATATTCATTTATTCATTTATTTTATATAAATTCATTACAATTCCATATTACTCAATTAAATAAATTGGTTCAACAAGCATCTATATCCTTGAGAAACTACAACACTCTAAGAAAAATAATCCCTAACACAACGACATCAATAAAGCGCAAAAAATCCAATAGCAACCTTATTCACACCACCACAAAAATTATCGAAACAACATAATAAATACAAAATAAGTAAATATGAAACCATACCATTTACTCTTTTAGTCATTAATAATTAATTGTTCATTCATAACATAATAATATCAAATGAAAATTTTAGATTTCTATATTCATCAAAACTATTACCATCCTTTAATTATTTAACAGATTAAAATTTGTTTTTACCTTATCAATAACAAAAACATTTAGTTTTACTAGTATTATGAACAAAAAATAATGTAATAAAAATATATACATAACATTAAAACCATGTGAGAAATACTCATCTCACTTCTTGATTATAATTTCTATTAGTATTATCCGACACAAAGATAATATATTCTCTATAACCGAAAAAACTAAAGGATCATCCCACAAATTAAATATAGAATTCAAATCTCTTTCCTCAAATGAAACATTAATTTCTCCTATAACAATAATTAATGAATACCAATAACTAATCATAAATCGTATATCAAGGATCATCCCACAAATCTTAAACAAAAAACAATTCACCATCATTCCAGTATCTCAAACATGACAAATCACATCCCAATAGTTATACGGATAATGATAAAGGGGAGTAAAAATAACAAGGTGGTGGGGAGGAGGAGAAGAAATAATTAAAACAAGAAATAATTTCCTTATTCTACATGAATCCTCTATATTATAAGGTAATAAATAAAACAACATAATGAAATTTGTTTTAGAGTTTCATGATAATCCATTTAATCTCCAAAAGACAAGAATTTGAAAAATAAACTAATGTAAAACAATGATACTTTTTAAATTTACAAAAAAACATGGGAACCCAAAAACAATATTGAAATTCCCACATTTAGGAAAAATAGGGTATGATTAATTAGGTCCTCAAAATCAATGGTGGGAATCTACTTAAATTCATTATTATCTCCTATATCAATAACCATTCAATTTTGATATCCTTGAAGAACATTTTATTATAATGGAACATGTTACATTGAAATGGTAAAATCCTCAAATTTCATAGTGAAATATTCACCCATAATTAAAATCAAAACACACTTTCCCTGAAAAACATTACATCCACTAACAAGTATCACAACATAATAAAAATCAACATGATGCTCTCAAAATTAACAAAGGAAACACTAATATATAATAAACCACACTTCACATAGTATTATGAAACATCACACCTCAATCATTCAAACCATGATGTAATTATCATGTCATAATAATCAAATAAAAATAATAATCTCCAACTATGTTGAACATATTACCACAGAGCAACGATCAACCCTTATGGTATGATTTAATAATCAGTGCAAATTTTAGTAAATGTTATTCTTTTCTTTTACCATCCACATATAAAGTCATTCCAAAAATCAATATCTCTTAGAAATATCATTTTAGAGTAATTGAAAATACATTGACTATAGATCATATTTGGGTGGTCAATAATTATCTTTTTATAATTTATGATATACCTATACTCTTTGAAAACATTTAAATGAGTTTAATTTTCCCATTTTTATGTTATTCTAGTAGATTCTCCCTTATTTTAGTAGTGAAACCATGTGTGACCCCTGAGTATTGATACAAATAGATAATGAATGGATATGTAGAGCCATGGTTTTAAATCAAAAAAATTGGAGGAATTACCCAGTAAGGAACATATTCTATGATTATAAGAACATTTGGACAACCAAAAAATAAAAAATAAAAAATATGATTGTCATATTTCAAAAAAATATGTAATTCAGATATTTCAAGAAATATAACCCATAAATCAAAAAAAATATAACAATAAATTTCAGTTCTGAAAACTTCATTTCTGAAAATTTTACTACGAAATGCTCAGTTCTGAAATCTTGACTATGAAATGCTCAGTTCTGAAAAGTTTATTTTGAAAAAATATAGTTAAAAGAATTTGAAAAACTGACTACGATGATTTCTTAAAAGAAAAGGAATGATAACGAAAATTTTGGTTTCACTATCATGAAAATGTACTCCCCCTATGAAAAGGATTTTATTCCTATATGGAGAATTGTTCAACAAGAAGTTAATGAAGAAATATTACTATACGGTTTTCATTCCTAACTACTGTTTAATGTATTAAAATCTACTGAAAGGTAAAGATTTTGTGAAAATGTCAGTATGTTGATCCTGCATTCCGATAAAATGAATAATCATATCTCCTTTATTTGTGTGATCCCTATGAAATTGATGCCTAATATCTATGTGTTTTGCATGAGAGTGATGTGCATGGTTTTTACATAGGGCAATGGCACTTGTGTTATCACACAAAATTTGAGTCTTAGTAAAACTCAAGCCATAATCTGTGAGTGTGTGTTGCATCCACAACACTTGAGCACAACAACTTCTAGCTCCTACATATTCAGCGTTAGTAGTGGAAATTGATACTAAGTGTTGCTTCTAGCTTGACCAATAAACTAATGAATCTACTAATAAATAACATGTTCTGGATGTACTCTTTCTATCTATTCTATAGCCACCAAATTCAGCATCTGAAAATCTTTTTAAAACAAAATCATTTCCAGAGGTATAAAATAATTATAGATCCATGGTTCCCTTTAAGTAGCGAAAAATACATTTCACTTCCTTCAATTGAGATTCCTTAGGATTGGATTGATATTTTTCAAATAAGAATACTGAGGACATAAAGTCTAGTAGAATAGCTATGAAGTAAATTAAACTTCCTATCATACCTCTAAAATATGTTTGATCTACTAATTTCCCAGCTTTATCAAGATCAAGTGTGTGTGAGGTACCAATAGGAGTACTTATACTCTTACTGTTGTCATAACCATACATTTTATGAAGATATTTAATATACTTATGTTGGGATATATAGGTTCCTTATGGTTTTTGAGAAATTTCAAAACAAAGTAAAAATGATAACTCACCCATCATACTCATTTCAAACTCAGATTTCATTAGAATTCCAAAAGAATCAGTTAAAGATTGCTGAGTTGAACCAAATATAATGTCATCAACATAAATTTGAACAATCAAAACATTTTTCTTATCTTTCTTTATAAAAATGGTTGGATCTGCATTTCCCTTAACATAGTTATTTTGAAGCAAAAATCTTGTAAGTCTATCATACCAAGCTCGTGCGGATTGTTTAAGGCCATACAAAGCATTGGTAAGTTTCAAAACATGATCATGATATTTTGTATCTTCAAAGCCTTGAGGTTGTTCAACAAAGACTTCCTCTTGATCATAACCGTTAAGAAGAGCTCATTTGACATCAATTTGAAAAAGTTTAAAATTGAAGAATGCTACAAATGCAAGTAAAATCCGAATAGATTCAAGTCTAGCTACTAGAGCATAGGTTTCTTCATAGTCTATTCCCTCTTGCTGATTATAGACTTTAGAAACTAGTCTAGATTTATTTATAACAATGAATCTATTTTCATAACACTTGTTTCTCAATACCCATTTTACTCCAAAAACATATGTTTCCATAGGTCTTTCAACCATGGTCCAGACCTTATTCCTTTCGAATTCATTTACCTCTTCGTGCATGGCTTTAATCCAAGCATCATCACATAAATCTTCATCAGTGATTTTTGGTTCTAATTGGGAAAGGAATGCTAGATGTTATACATTATTCCCTAAGGAACTTCTAGTCCTTACAGGTTTATTTACATAACCAATGATACTGTCACTGGGATGATTCTTAGGAAACACCTGACTTGGGTTTTGTAAAACTTGTTCATCAACATAGCGTAAAAAATCTTATGGGGTAAATGTTTCAGAAGTATCTTCTTGAACATTTTCCTTATCAGAAGGATCTTCTATCAAAGGTTGATAATCAGTTTATGAAAACACATCCAAGGATGTAGGCTGGGATCGTTTAAAAACAAAAGGACCAGTTTGATCAGATTTTACATGCACTATTTTCTCAACAGTACAATTGTTTTTATTAAAAACTCTATAAGCCTTAGAAGTTGTGGAGTAGCCTAAGAAAATTCTTTCATCAGATTTTGGTGCGAATTTGTGTAGATTATCTTTAGTATTCAGGATTATACCTTGGAACCAAAAACCTTGAAGTATTAAAGTCTTGGTTTTCTTCCATTCCATAACTCATATGAGGTTTTGTTAAGAAAAGGTCTAATCAAAACACGATTTATAGTATAAAAAGGATTACTTACAGCTTCAGCCCAAAACTTTCTAACTATAATATATTCACTCAACATGGTTCTAGTTATCTATTGAAGACTTATATTTCTTCTTTCAACTACACCATTTTTTTGTGGAGTTCTAGGTGCTGAAATGTTGTGAGTAATAACTTTTATACTACAAAAAGTTTCAAAATCTGAATTTTGAAATTATCCTCCATGATCACTATGAATAGTTTTCAATGGAAGGTTTTTCTTATTTTTAACTTGGTCTCTAAAACTTTTAAAATAATAAAAATCATTAGAATTCTTTTCTAGAAAATAGACCCATGTAAATCTAGTTTAATCATCAACTAGAACAAACACATAGTATTTTACTCTGATGCTTCCAGTTTGTGTTGGGACAAAAAGATCAATGTGCACCAACTATAATGCATCAGTTGTTGAGACATCATCGATTGATTTAAAACTAGATTTATGTTTCTTTCCATATGGACAAGGATCACAAACTTTTAAAAAATCAAATCTAAGCTCTGATATATCCTTAACTAGTTTTTTCTTAGAGAGTATACATATGTTTCTAAGGTTACAGTGACCTAGTCTTCTATTCCATAACCAAGAATGATCATCTATTTCACTAAGGCAAGGTATGTTTTGGCACCTAAGGTCTTCTATGTTCAAAGTGTAAACATTCTCTTGCCTATTGGAATAAATAATAAACTCTTCCTTGGGAATTATTTACTAAGATCTTATCATTCCTAAAATTCACAAGGTGTCCTTCATCACATAATTGATTTTTGCTAATGAGGTTGTTCTTATGACCCTTAATAAACAAAACATTTGAAATAAAAGTTTTACCAAAAAGAACAATATTACCTACACCAACAATTTCTCCCTGAGCATTATCTCTGAAAGTTACTTTCCCTCCTTTCATCTTGATAATCTTTTCGAAATAGATTTTGTTACCAGTCATATGCCGGGAACATCCACTATCAATGTACCATGTATTGTTGTTGGTACTTCCTATATCTTCCTAAAAATAAGAAAAGAGTTAGGCTTTCAGAATCCAAACTTGTCTGGATTTGAGATTTTCAGATAAAATTATTTCGGGTATCCACATTTGTTTAGAAAAATATTCTTTATGAAACCCAAGAAATTGAACTTTATTCAAAGACAAATTTTTCTTCCAATGCCCACCACTTTGACACTTAGTGAAAAAAGGGGCTCTAGAAGGAAAAAAATAGTTGTTTTCAAAATATTTTTTTTGGTGAGTATAACCTACTCCAGTAGTGTTCCAAGAGGTTTAATTTTATAATAAATCTTGTCAAAATTTTCCTTCCCAGAGTTAAATTTTGCAAGGCGCTTCTTTAGAGAAAAAAATTCAGAATTTAGTCTAATGACTAAATTCCTATTCACAGGAATCATATCCTTAGAGTTAGATTTTTCCTAAAAAACATTCATTTTTGAAATAGAATTCTTAAGATATTTACATAGTTATTCTTTAATATAATTTTCACTCTCATGGTCTTTAGAATGTTTTTCTAAAAGAACTTCTTTATCTTTAAGATCTGAAGAAAGATCTGAAATCTCTTTTGTATGAACTTATTCCCTAGTATTTTCCTTGTCTAATTTCTTAGAATTTTAACAATTCTTTGCTTCAAGTAACTTCTCAAATCTAGCTACATCATCATATAATAGTTCCTCATTTTCTGAGGATGATGTATCTTCATTAGAAGTACTATTTTTAGAATAGTAATTCTTATCAAGAAATAATTTCTTAAAGCCTCGGCATAGCATACCTTGGACATAAGACATGTATGTGGAATGGAAGTATTAGAAATGAATCTCATATTCTCCTGAGCTGATGAATCATATTTTGAGGATTCACTTTCTGAAGAATCTCCACATCTAGCACTCCATGTAGTATTATCTTTCAGACTTTTCTTAGCATTAGCTTTGTAGAACTTTTTCCTGTTCCTTTCAGAATGCCTCTATTTTCTTACATTCTTCTTAAGAATTGGGAAATCAGGTCGTATGTGTACACTTCTCTTGCATTCATAGCATGTGACCTCTGAATATTTCCTATCTTTCCTTTGCTTCTTCTTATTCATCGATTGGAAATTTCTATGACCAGCTATCTTGTACATTCTTCGAGCAAGATTTGCTACCTCATTCTCTGAGACTTCACTCTCACTAGATTCGGATTGGATAAAAACCTTCTAAGACTTGGATCTGGTTACTCTCTCAAGAGTCTTTTCTTTCATGTGATTTGATGTTGTATTAAAGAAACAGTACCATTCCCATTCTTCTTTATTTTGTTGTTAGCATATCTCTTAATCCTTGTTTCATGTTGAAGAAGAGTTCCAAATAGCTTGTCTAAGGAAATTTGAGTAACCTTCGTGTTCTCATCAATTGCAGTTCTCTTTGATTCCCACTCATTAGGCATAACATCAATAATCTTGTCAACTAGAGATTCATCATCCAGACCTTTCTCTACCATAGATTGTAAGCTGTTTACAATAGTCATAAATCTTTGTTGCACTTTTCTTATAGGTTCTCCATAAGGAAAATTAAATCCATGATACTCTACTCTCAACATAGCTCTTCTAGTCTCAATCACAATAGATGTACCAAAATGAGTAACTTCAAGTTTCTTCCATATACAGTTAGCTGTTTCATAGGATGAAATTTGGCTATATATGTTCTTAGTCATTGAACATTGTAGAGTATTTTGTGCCTTATAGTTTAATTGATAACCATGCTTCTCTTGGTTTGTGAAAGTACTTACTTCGTTATCAGGAATTTTATAACATCTGGTAAGCATAAAAAAATTATCTACTCTAGTATTGATAATGAATGTCTTCATTCAATCTCTCCATTATTCATAATCATTGCTATAAAAAATTGGTGGTCTTGTAGGATTTAGGTTGTCGATGGAGCCAACATTCAAACCTGCCATCATTAAGACAATAATTCTACAAAAAAACTAGTTAGTAACAAAAGTTCGGATTCAAGGAAAATATTCATAATCAAGGAAAAATATAGAATAATGAAAAAGCTGAGAAAGAAAAACTTATATGTGAATATAAGTATTTTAGAGACCCTCTCTGATACAAATTGTAGGACCGAAATAATGATTTAGATGCTCAATATACAAGAGGGGGTGAATTGTACACTTTAAAAATTTCCTTAAACAAGGAATGATCTAAGTTTAACAATGTTAAACTAAGAAAATTAACAACACCTCTAACACCAATGAATGATTTTGAAAACAGTATGAAGTAATACACTTCTAGTTCTATGCACTTGCTTAAATCTAGAATGTGATTCCGAAAAACAAGTTCTGGAAATATGGATCTGGAAATTGAAACATACCAAAGTTTACAATATGAGATTCTTCCTTAAAGCATATAGAATCTAAATTTATCAGAGTACAAGTGTAAGGAAATATAATAATGTTATACTTCCCTTATAACATGAATTGCAGAAAAAAAACAAGTAGTAAAACTACAAGTAACTAGATATAAGTTTTCTAACCCAAAGAGAAGGGTATCCAATAACCTTGGATAAAGGTCTCTTGATTTATACATTCAAGTAAGTCTATCTTACCCACACCAAGGTAAGCCCTTGATACGAAGATCGGAGTCTCTGTCATGCTATCCCTGCAAGCCCTCATCTTCATGGTAGTTGGAACCTCTGTCTTCCTCAGCAAGGAAGCCCTCAAACTTCAAGGTAGTCGGCA
This sequence comes from Viscum album, assembly GCA_963277665.1. Taxonomy (NCBI): domain Eukaryota; kingdom Viridiplantae; phylum Streptophyta; class Magnoliopsida; order Santalales; family Viscaceae; genus Viscum; species Viscum album. Next base: position 505,892,596 of record OY728141.1, on the reverse strand, counting down.
CCTCTATCATCATATCCTCTGAAGTCCTCGAATGTAATCACCAATATTCGGAGTCGCACAAAGAAATCTACACAAGGAAATGTTTGAACAAGTCATTCATACTTTCTGCACGAAGCTTGAGAGTTGATAAGAGCCTCTCTCTCTTGAAATCACTTCAACAGCATGTAAGCACAAGGGGTCAAAGATCAGTCAATTGTCGTGAGCTATTTCAAATGAGCTCTTATTTATAGACACGGTTGGAACGGTCAGCCACCTCCTCCAATGGTCATATTTTCCTTAAAATTAATAGGGGAATGTACATGTGTAACTCAACCAACGTTTAGTTAGAAACAGAATGGACAACATCGTTTTATAACAAAACATGTGTAACTGATAGCACGACATCGTTTTGTAGTGAAACGAGTGTAAGACTAAGCAAAGCTAAAGTTTAGAGTGTAAGAAAACAAAAGATCGGAGTCTAACCAAAATAGAATTCAGAGTCTTCAATAAAAAGAATATTCGGATTCTGCTTTATAGGAATTAGAAACCTGAATTCTATTGAAATCCGGAGTCTGAATTTCTAAGGAAATTCAGAGTCTGGTTGTACTAGAATTCAGTATCTGAACTTTCAGATTTCGAAGTCGAACTTGATAAGAGTTTGGAGTCGAACGTGGTAAGAGTTTGGAGTCAATCATGGTAAGAGTTTGGAGTCGAACTCATAGATCATCGGAGTCGAACTCATATAATTTCGGAGTCGAACTCATAGATGTTCGTAGTCGAACTCATAGAAGTTCGGAGTTGAACTCATAGAAGTTCGTAGTCCAGAATTCGGAGTTGATCATTGTTAGAATTCGTATCCAAAATTCGGAGTGGAAATTTATTACAGTTCACATATTGAATTCAGAGTGGAACTTCATTAAATTTCACATCTAGAATTCGGAGTGGAACTTCATTATAGTTCACATTCAGAATTCGAAGTGGAACATCATTATAGTTAACAAATTGAATTCGGAGTGGAACTTCATTACAATTCACATTCAGAATTCGGAGTGGAACATCATTACAGATCACATCAAGAATTCAGATCCTACAACAGAATGCTTCATATCTAAGTAATATATGATTCTGAGGTTTTTGGTATGAATCAGATTATTCCACTTAAGAAAAAATATTTATATGTATAAGGAAATCTAGGTTAGGGTAAATTTCTTTAAGGAAGTAAATTTTCCTTGGAGAAGTAAAATATAGATTTTCTTAAGTATAGGGTGTTTGTGATTTTCAAAACAAGAATGAGTGGAAAAGTCAGAAGGAAAACCTTATTGACTCAACAATATTGATTCTGAAATATTATACATACACTTCAATACAATTACATGATCATGGGAACGATATCATCACTCGTGCGTATGTACAGACTACCGTCTCCACTACGCGATGAGATTCATTTCCATATTAACCATTCATGAATGATTATAAAGTATATATAATAAGTAATCATGAAATATATGACATAATAATGATATTTTAATTATATATATATATATATATATATATATATTTCATCTACTTAATTCCATTCAATTCAATAAGGAAACGAAAACAGTGTTCATGCGTATGTACGGCCTACCGTCTCCATGAACGGTGTATTTCATTCCATTTATCGATCTATCATATATATATGCATATGATGAATATATATTATATATAAGTCATGTTTTACATTATGGAATTAACTAAATCTGGATATAAGTAATAATATCAAGAACAACAATTCCAAACACGTATGATAAATAAAATGATTTTACCCAAAACACTGCTTTAACATGGAACTTACAAAATAACGGGTAATATAAAGTCATAAGTGAACCATATATGATATCATAACAATGAATATGATTCTATAATATGTCAATAACATTATTTAAATCATTGTACAGGAGGTTCGGTTATGTACGAAGCATATCGGACCTAAGGTAAAGGATAATTTTTACAATCTCATTCCTGTCCGAGATTGTTTATTCGTAAGTATTTACTGGGGTTATGTTTCTTATCCATGTCCATATGTTCTCAAAATGTTTTCATAAATGTTTAATTTTCTTCCATGTATGTTTAAAGTCATTCTTACCCTTATTTTCACTTTTACTACATCATATGGAAGGAAGCTTTCTTTTGTTTACCATAAGATGTACTTTTTGACTTTTCTGACAAAAGTATGAGAAGAATGTTATTTTTATCTTATACGGTGTGAATGGATTTTTACAGTTTCATAACACCTCATTTTCATGAATCTTACTCTACAAGATTTTATGACTACTTACAACAAATAATTTTCTTTTAAAATTTCATGGAATTTTGTGAAAAGAAAATAATTTTGAAGAAGAAAGGATATTTTCCTCAAGAATTCATTTCATGTGTTTTATCAAAACCATTTTCCATCTAAGATGACATCATTTCATATGTGTATGTTTCAAGTATAATGTCTCTATGATTTACATGATTTCACTTTTCTTATGATGAAATATCCATTTGTTTTATATGGATTATGTGATGATGGGATGATATTTCGGAAACCCATTTTATTCTTTGGGTTATGATGAATGTTTTTTGTTTATATTTTGGTACAAGTAAGAATGATTTCATTATGAGATGGGTGGGACCTATATCTCCCTCCAATGAATTGGGTAAAGATTTATATCTCATGAGATAGACCTGGTTGGAACAGTATGTTAATCCGGTTCAGTAATACAGGACTGGAACAAGGAGTGATCTAGATTCAGAAATGGACTTTGTCCACTAAGATGGTCTTGGAAGTAATGCCTTAGCTACTATGGAAATCATATCATGTGCATAATGGTTGTCACAATCACATGTTTTATTACCATGCTATTTTATCATGATTGATGTTCCTTTATGATATATTCCTTTTGTACTTCCATGATTTATGTCTTTGCCCAAGATTTTGATGTTTAGATTTTATGTTAACGTTTTTGAATTCAAATGATTATGGATTGTTTTATGTTCTCTATGTTTACCCTTACTATGAATTTGAGCTCACCCTTTATATGTTTTCTTTTCCCCCGGATATAAAGAAAGGTTTTTGGAATTAAATCCAAAAAGGGTAATATCTTTATGGGAGATGTTGAAGATCTTTCACCATGATTAGAAGATTACGTTCCGAGTTTCCAAAGACAATAAACTAATACAAACTTTGGGAATATTTTTTTGTCACTTATTAAGTATTATTAAAAAGTAATGTAATGCCCATGTATGTCAGGCTTTGGGTATCAACAATGGCACTCTTGGATATGGGTTTGGCATACTGAACTACCCGGGTTCGGCCCTCTGGGCCACTCGATGAAGCCCGACCCACTTTTAGGGGCACGTTCAGCCCCCACTAAATGTTTCAACGACCAAGTTTCCTCCACATACCACAAATGACCTGTGGAAAAACTGTTAGTCTCCTGGCATGATGCGTCGGCCCATTGGAATCGATGTTCTGCACCGCCACAACCCGCTGGTCGAGGCCTCCTCCACTGCGGTGCAATTGCCCTTGGAATGTGGCCACCACCGGCGAGCATGAGGTTTCATTCATGAGACATTTTTTTCCTATGGTCCATTCTTTACATTGGTCGGTGTTCCAAATTCCTCGTATCATCATCTCTCCGGTCGTAGGCTCCAACTCATATTGTCATTGATTAGGGTGTCCAGTCACACTCAGAATCTCCCGGCAATGTCCAATGCAACCATGTGGGTCTGTTGGTGAAGAAGACGAGGAGAAGGCGAGTTCACTTGGAATACCCAAAGTGATGATTGTTGCCCTTGTTTATTGGGACTCCATTCATCCTGTTAGAAATTGTGAAGACACTGAACGATCAAAGGTTATATTCCCCATTCTTTAATACCATCAAGCCAAAATACCATCACGCATATGGGATCAATCCACTGGTAACCTATTCTTGGGTTTTGCATGTTCATCTCCTAAATAAAAGAAAAATGAAGGGATAGATTCAAATGTAATTAAACACAATACCTTGAGGGTCGATTGTTCATTGGTAATGATCGCACTACAATCGTTCTCCATTCCTTGATCTGCAGCCTTCCGTTGTTGTTATCGACAATTGGAAGTATGGAAGAATGGGTAATGGTGCTCCTTATCTTCGGTGATTAATCGATGATTTCTCAGAAATCCCATATATTAATTTTCATAGCAATACTGGAACATTCCAAAGATCATGTATTCGATTAACCCATTAAATGAGGAAAACAAGTTTGACCATTTCTATTACACTGGGTCATGGAATCATTAAACTGTTTCTATTATGAAAAATCAATTATTTCATGATTTGGCCCCAACGTCGTTACATAACAATGAAATTTGTAATTTATAATAAAATAAAATAAATGTTTATTTTATTTTCCATTATTAATTTTTTTATTATAATATTTTTTTGAAAATTATGAGAAATAACAATTTCCATCGACCTACGCCAGAGAAGGATTAGTCTTCTATAAGGTAAAATCATCTTTCTGAATACAATGGTGCCCTCTTATTTTTAATCCAGACACTCATTTACATGTTTCCCAAAGAGAATTCACGTGCTATTTTAGATAAACATAAAACGTTTCAAACACTTCTTCTGGGCTCACCGGGGCTTAAAATAAAGTTCCTTCTTGAGAGTCTGGTCTCTAAATATTCCCATAATATATAATGAAAAAAATTTCATGGAATTTATGGGACAAGACAGTACACCTATTATTATTACTTTACTTCCCCATAAGCAAAAACAACGGCTAAATAATCAGATAGAGGTACTAAGTATAGACTTGAGCCTCCCCCTCCAAAGTGCTCTCCTAGAGATTCTCGTTCTGCCACTGAATAGACACCAAAATATTCAACCATCCTCAAAAGTACCGGATCCTATAAATACACAATATCTACCAAAAACTTGATTGACCACACCCTATCATCAATGTACAACTCTCCCAGGTCGATAGAGTGCGATGGATCTTGTATGTACATCCTCGGCTGTGATATATAAAATAAATTATGCACCTGGTTCATCTATGGGAGATGATATAGGTAGTGCACCACCACAACAACTTATCTTAGAACCGGAAAATGGTTTATGAGTCTCTGAGACAACTTGTTTCCGCAAACAAATATCTATAATCCCCAACATGGTGAGACACAATGAAAAACCTAGTATCCATACTTGAACTCCAAGGACCTCTGTCTCATATAACCATAAGCTTTCTACTCATTCTGTTCGTTATTTATCTACTTCATGATGATGTGCACCTTCTCAGTGGTAGCACGTACCAAATAATGGCCTAGGATTGTTCACACCCCTAGGTCTGTCCAACATAATAGTGATATATATTGACGCCTATATAGTGCCTCGAATGGTGTAATACAAATAGTGTAGTGGTTTCTGTCATTGTAGGTAAAATCCAAAAGAGGTAGATGATCCTCCCAACTACAGCCGATTTCCATGATGTATGAATGAAGCATGTCCTATAAAACATGGATATTCCTCTCTGTCTAACCATCTGTTTGAGGATGGAATATCGTTCTCGAATATTGTTGATTTAAAAATGACTCCTACAATACCTTCCACAATTGATATGTAAATCATGTGTTTTCATCCCAAAATATCATTGATGGAACCCCGTGGATTCGAAATATCACATGAACATAGAGTTCTCCTAGGATATATGTTGAACCCTGCTCCTGGATGGTTATGTATTTAGCTAATAAGGTGAGTCATTCCATGGTCAGCAAGATGGTATTATGCCCCCTAGGCATATGTGGTAAACCTATCACATAGTAAATAAAGATACCATAAAAGTTCCACTCAGGGACCTCATGTGGTTGTGACAATTCTGCGAGAACCAGATTTGTTGCCTTCACTTGCTGAGAAGTGAGGGACTTCGAAACAAACTCTACTATTATATTCTTCATTCTCGACAACTAGTACTGAATTTAGATATCATTGTACATCTTTTCCACCCATGGATGCACCGCCAACATGGAGATGGAGAACTCCATCAAAATCTACTCTAGAAACACCACTAGTTCAATGGTGGGCCATCTAAAAAGATTAAATTTCTACCAACCAATTGAATATCCATCAGGATATTTTCCTATGGATAACTAATCACATCGAGCTTCACAGCCAACATCTACCAATTGTGCCTCTGTAAGTTGTTGTGAGAGTGGGGGAGTGAGAACCATCAACTGAAGACAGATTTTTCCATAAATATCCACAAAGGATATCTACAGAACAAATAACATCTCTCATGCATCACTCAACAACTACAACTCGGTACTGTTTGTGACCACATCTGCCATTATGTTCTCCATCACAAGAGTATATACTCTCTCGAAGTCATAGACATGGAGGAACTCTATCAACCATCACAGTATCATGTTCTAGTACTTATAAGAGAAGATATACCATATACTTTTCTAGTTATAGTAATAAATAATCCACTCAACCATCATGTAGTGTCTCCACACTATAAATGTGAAGACACTACCACTTTCTCATGTTCATGGGGCATGTAGTTCTGCTCATGATTCTTCAGCATTCAGGAACTCTAGGAAATCAATACATTCCCCGACATTAGGAATCATCCCAGTTGAGTCACTAATGCATCGTAGAACACTACATACCCAATTACCTCATCTGAAAGTCATGGGATGGGGATCTCTTTAGTCTCTACCTTAGCTCATGAAAACACTTCTCGCACTTCTCCATCCACATGTATGGATTCCCTTCAATGTCAAAGCTGATAAGGGTGCTTCTACCATGTAATAGTCCAGCACAAACATCCAACAGTATACAAAAAATACCATGAAACACTACACCACAATCATTCTCCTTGGTATCTTCCAAGAAAGCACTGCCTCTCTAATTTCTGGATCCACTACCACACTAGACTCCGGAATATTTGTTTCACAGAAATAGGAACTACTGAATCTGTAAAAAATACTTCGAGAGCTTCACATAAAGATGGTTCTCTCAAAGTGTATATAGGACTAACCATAGTTGTGTCACATGATCCTCCTCAGATGCTGAGTATGTTTGGATATCATCAATGAAGACCACAATGAACCGGTAAAGTATAGGTTGGAAGATCTTATTCATGAGTCCTATGAATAGTATGGGACAATTGGTCCCAAATAATGGAATCACCAAGATTACATCGTGGATATAGTAACACCTAATGTCATTCTTTGATACATCCTCATCCCATACACAAAGCTGATGATAACAGGACAAGTGGTCTATCTTCCAAAACCACCTCTCTCCCTTTAGCTAATTGAAGTGGATGTCAATCCTTAGCAATAGATATATGTTCTTTACAGTCACATTATTCATGAGTTGATAGTACACACTCATCCACAAGCTTCTATATTATTTACTTGCAATGAATATTGGGGTTGACCTAGGAGAAACATTGGGCATCATGAAGCCCTTTCTTTTTATGGTCCTATAGTTGTACCCTAAACTCACAATGTTTTTCGAGAGTAATCCGATAGGATGGGGTAGAGATCGATTCTATCCAGGGGTACATGTCAATGAAAAATTCAACCTATCTATAGGAAGGTAATCCTGGAACATCCTCAATGTAAATTTCCTTGTACTCATCCGCCACTATAGGAAACTAGGGACTCCTCTTTTCCACCTCACCGAGGGTAAGGCTAGCCATCTGGTGAGTGATCAGTTACACCATCCTCTGTTAAATTCCATCTTGTGCTGAAATCATTCCCATTTCACCGGTAAATATGATCCTCGTCCGATCTCCACGGACACACCACATTTTCTGCCTAATATAGTCAATCTGAGAATTGAATATGGATAACCATTCCCTACCCAGAATGGAATTGTAAGGCCTTGACGACATTACTAGGAGATCCCATCCAAATCAATTTCCAACATTAGTAAGCTAAAACTACATGAACTAGTGTGTGATAATTGAATCCCCTTCTGTAGGAGTCTTTAATCCTATAGAACGAGCCCATGATTCCAACAAAAAAATATGAGCTCCGATCAAGTCATGTGGAAAGGAAATCGTTACTAGAACATATGTCTATAAGAACATCATCTACTATAGATAATATGTAGAATATACATCTACTCATCTTTGGAGCACCAGTGTCATAAGACTCCATCGCATAAAGATGGCCTCGCCCGTATCCACCGGCTCCTTGAGACCATGGTGGACCACCCGAGGGAGGTGGTAGTAGTATCTCGAACACATTCCAACTGCCTATAACTCTAAATGCACCACTTCCATGTCTGTATCCCTACAAACAAGCCTACTCGACCCCCTTCCTCAACCTCTTTAGTCCTTCGACTATCCACCGATCATTCGATTGATGAGTCATCCAGTCATGATCCATGTCTCCCTTCCCTCCACACCAGTAACACACCATATTCCTCTTTTGACACACACTACCTCAGGGCCTTGTACCTCTGACCTTGTAACCTGGGGTCATCCCCTGAATGTCTTTACTTGTTTGGGTCTCTATGTTAGCTGCCTGCTACCCACTGCTGAAGACTCCGCTTCCTGGTGTCTATTTGTTGGTCATGATATTAGCACCTGCTCTTCCAAGAAGCTCTCCACGAGTGTGGCTCACTCAACCACCCCATCTTATGTAGGAAATAAAATAAATACCATGGATTCTTTGATCTATCGATTAGTCCCTGCTCATAATCTTGATCCCTGACGAACGGTTGTTTCAGCATGTTTGTAGAGTTGCGAGAAAGCTCGGTGAATCTTTCTGAGTATACTGCTATTGTCATGATACCCTTCCCTGGTGTAGTAACACATGCATATGGAAAGAGTGAAATTTCCCTATAATGAACTCCTCCCATAAGACGCACTCAAGGTCTGTCCATGTGAGGGGTATCTCATCATGCGTCGGGATCCTCATGATCCACCATCTCCGCACCGACCCCTGAAGAAGGATTGCAAGTAAGATATCCATATGGTCGAGATGCGTCCTCACTATATAGAAGACATGTGTGACCACCTTGAGCCATGTCTCAGCCACCTAGGTGTTAGTCTCACCCATAAACATGTGATGTCTCTGGCTCTAGAGCTCGTGTAAAGCACTATGCCTATGTGCGTTCTCTTCCTATAGTGCGGGTATAGACAAATGATCAATGGATGGTGGAAACACTGGTGTAACTCATTGTGGGGCCATCTCTAGTACTGGACCACGTACATATGCATCATCACAGGCAGTACCATCATCTAATTTATGCACTATAATCCTGGAAGGCTGTCTATGTGTTGGAATCATGAATGTGATCATGATGAACTCTAGTCAGTAGAATATATCTGGAGAGCTGACTCTGACTCAAGGAGAACATTAAAACACATTCAATTCCTATATGATTCATTAAACGAGTGTCTTCATTTACATAATTAAAATTTAGAATTTAGGGCCCTAGTTGATGGATATAACGGGTGCTGCACCAACACTAGACTCCCACAGTTGGAATCTCAAACTCAAAAAATTTAACATTGTTTCCCCAAATCATTCCACATACTCCAAGTCATTAATGTAGAACCAATAACATTTTATACCATTTTTTCATGACCCGTCCCCTAGGATCTATTCCATTACTACCCAAATATCACCTACCAATGGCTACAGGTTTCCGACAAGCACCAAATGCATTATCTCGTGTGTGGGAGAAATTTTTTGAGTATCTATATGCACACACACACACACATCCAATCCAATTATGAAAAAAAGTAAATAAGTATCCCACTATGTAAAAAACAGAGAGTAGAAGTACAAATCATGAAGTAAATGGTCCATAATATAAGACCAACAAAAAGATAAGTACAAGCTGTTGAAGTCCATCTACAATAAACCTTGCCCTATGGGTATTTGAAGGGGGTTCTTCCCGATGTTGTACAATTACGCCTCATCAGTCAGATCTCACTAGTATTTTTCTTGTGCTAGACCACCTAGGACTATGTCAAAGTGTATGTCATATGCACATGGGAAAACATGTGTGGGCAGAGCCAGTGTAGGGTTGAGTAAGACAATACTCAGAAATGACACAAAAACACATAGTTAAATACCACAATGGAATGCATGCACAAAGTTGACTACCAAATATGTACACATAGTGAAACATCTATAAATTTTAGTAGAGAGATATATTAACTAGAATCAGTTCACAAAGATATAATATAAAAGATGAAAAGAAAGTCTAATAGTTGTAACACTTAACACCTTGTACTATTTAAGCACAAATCCCTAATGAGTGAATATGCCTACTTGATCAACTAGAACCTCTCTTCACATGGGAAAATTGGATCACTTAGACCAACTCATATATTGGGCTAGTTGGATCACATAGACCCTCTCTTCTATTGGTCTAGCTATATCACATAGACCAGCTCATCACATGGTCCAGGTGGATCACATAGAATCTCTCTTCTTTTGGGATAGCTGGGACTCTTAGACCTGCTTGTCCCATAGGCCATTTGTGTCACTTAGACCCACTCATATTGTGCTTGATTCATGGAGAATATAATACATAATCCATCGATCCTATTTAAACATCCACTAAATCTCACATTGAATATGTAAAAAGTATCGCCCCGTCATGAGGGTCCCAACGCAACATGCTTATCCTCAATCAGACGCATGGTTTAGAAGTTGTGCCTGTTTTATTAAAAATGGGTTTGTCAGGTCTGGGTCCAAGCCAACCTGAACTGACATGGCTCGTGGTCACCAACCTAATCTAGGTCCACCGACCAAACCCGGGTCCAACCTCACCCGGATTTAAACAGGTCCACGTGGCCTAGCCTGACCTAGATCTGACCATGTCCATGTTGGGACCACATTGTGTATATGATTGTATTTGTTGTCAATAATAGTCAATTAAGGTCAAAATGAAGGAGATCAAAAAGTAATCCAATGAAAGGGATGAATGGAAATTCAGATGATTGTTGTACTGATCATAAGGTCAAAGAACATGTGTCAAAGGTGACACATTGTTTAAAACAATGAAGAAAATGAGGTATAATCCATCTATGGATGATTAAAGAAGAATGGTGTTTTGACGAAGACCATGAAATTCCTCATTATTGAATGAGAACCGTGCAAGATACATCTTAATGAATTGAATCATATGCTTTTCATGAAGTAAATAATGATAGTGGAAGAAGAAGACAATGTGCAAGGGATTGTATTTATGAGATGGCCATGCATGGATTGGAATTCTGAGATGGCCTTGAACATCACATTGTCTCAAAAGATGATGATGCTAAAGTTGTTCCTTCAAAAAAAATATATCACGATAGTGGAGTTTTTGATGAAAGTAGAAGAGTCGCTGAAGGATAAAAATCTCCAAAAAGAAGTGTTTTGAGGTGATCGTTCTTGTTGAGAAAGCAAACAAATGACATACAAATTTGTCGAAAAAAGAAGATTACATGGTGTCATGTTGAGTTTAAAGGGATGAGGTTAACGATCCATGTTAGATTCAATAATGTCGACAAAGGAATGGATGATCTGGAGGCGGTACAAAAAGAGTAGATACAAGGTGGCGTCATTTTACAGTGTTTGCCAAATTTATGGGCCTAAAAATCGACAAAGGGAGGAAACTGGTTTTGGAAAAGAGACTTGCAATCCGTGTACTTGAAGAAAAGGGAACTTGCGCGCCTAGTGTTTTTCAAGATCAGAACATGGAAAAATGGAAAAGGAAAGACGGTCGTGCAAGTGTTGGCTTGGTCGCACAAGTGACTTGCACGCAGAGAAGACACTTGCGCACTAGTGCCTAGTAGGATTGGAAATTTGTAAGCTTATTTTTTTTAAAGAATAGAACATAAAAATATGGCAAAGGAAATAAGGTCATGCAAGTATTGGTGTGGTCATGCAAGTGAGTAGCATGGCAGAAGCTAGGGGGATGAGATGCGCGCCGGAACTTGCGTGTAGAGGGATGACTTGCGTGCCACCGCGCAAAGGATCCATATTTCTTATAAATAGAGGACCACCCCTCCTCATTCAGCACAATGTTCAATACATAGAGATTGTTTGAGATCTCATCGAGCAGGTGGTTGAGCCATGCAAGTTGTAGTTGGGTCGCGCAAGTAGAGGTTGTGTTCCGGTTGTTGGCTGCTTGCCCAAGTTGGTTTGGGAGTTAAAGGTGCTGAGTCGCACAAGTTTGGAGTTGAAGGAAGCAGTGCCACATAAGTAGGTTGGTGTCACCTATGCGCCGAATTTGTACCGCGCAAGTGACTTCTGTGCCTGTCTTGAAACTTGCGCTCCGGTCTTGGAGAAGCGCGCCAGGTATTTTTGGAGCACGCCAGTCTGTTTAGAGCTGTGCGAAAGATAGAAGATTGCCCGATACCTTCAGTGAAAAGTGAAATTAAAGAGGAAGTGTAAATGATACATGCATGATCTCATTCATACATGTAGAACTGATTATGACGATGCCAAGTAAGCCGAGATTCATTTATTGAGAAATCATGAGAGTGGTTGTGATTCAGGAAAACAATTACAAGAGGATCTAGTGCATTAGTCATTGCACTAAAGATGATGGATTGAACTGAAAAGAGGATCACCACTGAACCCTGATGCAAGCAAAGTCTCGTGCTGAATAAGATACAAAAAATTCATGTCTATCTATCAAAGAGACCTTCACGTCTATAAACTGAGTGGGACTTACCCAATGGTAGTGAGCCAAGGGGGAGTCAATAGGAGTGACCCGAGTGATGCAGTGAGCTATCCTTGAACCTCTGTAAAGGCAGTGAGCCTAGGACAGAGTAAATGTTCCTGAACCTTTGTAATCCACAGCTAGTGAAGATTAGTGGAATTTGGTACGACCGGAAACTTTTTGGTGTATGATCCTTGGACGTAGAACATAGTAGTGAACCAAGTAAAAATTTATGTGTCACCTATTTGCATGTGAATGCTTCATTGCTATTCATATCCATCATACTGTTTTATGTAGTTCCTAAAAAAGTGGGAACAAGATAGACAACTTTAAAATGAAAAATATGACACCCTGATCAACCCATCCCCTCTCAGGGTGTCCCAGGGTCCTACTATCTATTGGGCCCGACCTAGACTGACTCTGACTGGCCTGTCTCGCTAGGTCATGGGTCCAATCCACTTGGCTTTAGGGGTGGCATGTTTGTAGAGACCCGAAGCTTGACGTAAATTGACATTACATTACATTTGCGGAATACTTAGTACATAACAAAAACACACACACAAGGATCGTAATAGTTTAGTGTCTTTGGAAACTCGGAATATAATCTTCTAATCCTGGTGAATGATCTTCTACAACTCCCATAAAGATCTTCCTTTATTTATACCTAAAACCATTCTTTATATCCTGGGGAAAAGAAAACATAAAAGGGTGAGCTCAAATGCTCAGTAAGGGTAAACAAAAGAAATATCAATCACATCATATACATAAGCACATAACTTTTGGAAATCTTAACCTGTAAAAGAGATCATAATTTCATAATCTGGGATAACTCATGGCAGTGAAATATAATCACAATAATCATAACGTAAAACATTAAACTTTGTGGAATACACACATAATCATAGAGAATCATTTCTTATTAGTCAAGACTCATTGCCAAGACTATCTTAGTGGACAAAGTCCCTTTCTGAACCGAGTCACCCTCGTTTCAGTCCTGTTTCACTGAACCGGTATAACCTACCATTCCAGCCATGTCTATCTCATGAGATATAAAATCTTTACCCAATGCATTGGAGGGAGATATAGTTCCCACCCATCTCATAATGATACCATTATTATGTGTTCCACAAAATCATAAACCATACATCATAGCATAACCCATGTAATAAAAATGGGATTCTTAAACACCGTGACATCATAAAACAATTAATATAAGATAATGGAATTCATAAAAATAATTTCATCACAACATAATCAAATCAATGTAATAATAGGGATAAAAACATAACCCTTTATTATCTTAGATGGAAAATAATTTTGATAAAACATTTGAACTCCATTCTTGAGGAAAATATCCTTTCCTCTTCAAAAACATTTTTCATTTCTTAACATGTCATACAACATTAAACTAAAAGAAGTTGATTAAAAATAAAAATGAAAACTTGTAAAGGAAGATTCATAGAAATAATTTTTTAAAAATCCATTCATGTCGTATAAGTTAAAAAAACATTCTTCGTACTTTTGTCGGAAAAGTCAAAAATTACCTCGTACGAAAAAAACGACAAAAGATTCCTTTCATATCCTTTACTAAAAACTCACCGAAGGGTAATATTGGATTTAAAAAATTGTAGGTGGATGGAAATAAAATTACATATTGAAGAAACAAGGATGTGGATGATAAAATACACCCCAGTAAATACCAAAGTATAAACAATCTCGGATAAAATGAGATTGTGATATATTCCCTTACCTTAGGTCTGATTTGCTTCGTAAGTGTCTGAAACTCCTGTATAATGATTTAAATAATGTTATTGACTTATTACAGAATCATATTCATTGTTATTATAAAATATATGGTTCACTTATGACTTTATATTACCTGTTCTTTTGTAAATTCATGTTAAAGTAGCGTTTTGGGTAAAATTGTCTCATTTGTCATTCGTGTTTTAACTTGTAATTATTCAAATGATTACATAGATCATTATTACTTAATTGTAGAATATAAAACATGATTTATATAATATATATATTCAGAATATACATATATATAATGGATCGATAAATGGAAAGAAATACACCATTCATGGAGACGGTAGGCCGTACGTACGCATGAACGTTGTTTTCGTTTCCTTATTGAATTGAGTGGAATTAAGTAGATGACATACATATATATACACATAAATCCAGTAGCTTTATAATGTCATATATTTCATTATTATTGCTTATATATACTTTATAATCATTCTTAAATGGTTAACATAGAGAATGAATCTCATCGCGTCGTGGAGACAGTAGTCCGTACGTACGCACGAGCGATGATATCGTTTCCATAATTATTGAATTGAATTGGAGTGGATGATAAAATATATCAGAATCATTATGATGTTATAATAACTATGTATAGTTTTTCTTTACACCATAATACCCATCCATGTAAGGTGTTGGTGGAAAAACAGATTACACCACGACGTGGAGACGGTATCCCGTACGTACGCACGCGCGGTGATTTCGTTTTCCGTAGGATGGATAGATGGTGAAATAGGGTAGTTTAATACTTATAATAACATATCAGTATATGAATGATACTGATGTTATTACTTCATAATGAAACAAACTAATAAGAATAAGTGGAAGAATAAATAAAGTTGAAAGAATCGGTAACGGAAATTACCTCTTCTTTGAAGCGCCTCTTTGAGATCTCCTTTTAGGGCACTAAAATTTGTCTTTGAGGAAGACCAGAACCTCTAGGATGTTTCTAGGGAAGTGGAGAAGAGAATTTTTCAGGGGTTTGCCGAGCTTGAAGGCTCAATGTGGTGTGAGGAAGAGAGGGAGGAGGTGCCCTTTTATAAGGGAGGAGAGGGGCACCTTTGGAATAACTAAAAATATTATTTTATTATAAAGTCACGTTCGGTTTTAAATAGCTCCAAATTGATTTATTTCTAGACTAAGGTGGGTATGGGTCGAAATCCTCTCATCCAATAGAATTTAGACAAGTTTATGTTCCTTTTTTAACCTTATCATTTAGATTTATCATTAAGTTAAATAATTTTACTTTTACCGTGTCTTCTTGTGTTCTTACACTATAAGGTTAATAAACTTACTATAAGAAGTCAAACGAACCCCAAGTTGTTTATTATTAATATATATAACTTTAGCTAAGTCATTTGGCCGAACCTTAGATTTTTGGGAATAAAATAACAATTAATAATATAATATTTGTTTTAAAAACTATTTTATATCAATTTTGACACTATTTAGTAATTTATTTTTGTGAAAATCATAACAGAATGATAAGTTCGAAAAAAGTTGATTAAATCAATACTAACATGTCATATTAACCTAGAAAATTAGTTTAATTCATAAAAAGTCTCAAATTATATTTATTTTGGTATTTATAACATCAATTATGTCAATATTTCATTAATAAGATAATTACTGCATCATCGTTGTGTCATAAATAAATTAAAATATTTAATGTGTAAAAATTACAAATAAAATACCATTATGTAGGAAATCTTTTTATCTTTCTAATGAATATTTATAGTCTAATTTATCTTATGTATAACCCTATATTAAAAATGTTTTATTAAATAAACATTGATTTTAACTCTTTTAACCCTTCTTTAAATAAATTAATAATAAATGTCCTAATCTAATCCAAGTGGGCCTAAATGGTCATATTTTATTCCTAAATTTTTTTTGGTCGAATTACACTTGTCCAATAGAATTAGGACATGTGTTAGGGTAATAATAATATCATTTCTACCCTTAATTACCCTATTTACTTTTAACCGTGGTAAAAAAAGTAAAAAGTTACTATTCACCAAAAAATTATTTTCATCTCATTGAACCACATTTTACATACTGACATCAACCGTGTCTCTCGGATTTTTGAAATTCCTCTCACAGAAGCGGTAAAATTAAGTTTTATGAAAAATTCAGTTTTTTTAACTACCACTTAGTGGTTTCACTATTCATCAAAAATTGAAAGTGTTCAGAAAAATACCAAAAATTAGGCGTAAGCTATATTTGATTTTATGAACTCAAAAATGATGTCTATTTTACCAAATTAATAACATATCAGTTGCATTAATTAATTTAAAAATTAATTCCCGTCGTCAAAACAAATAGCGTGTTTTTAAGAGATAATAACTACCAAAAGATTGACACTTGTTTATGTCTGGTTTAAATGTGAAATTACATCCAATGACCAACATTGTTTTAAATTGTAAAAATATATTCTAAATATACTTTAAAACCACTCAAATTAATAATTTATCACTATTAATTATTTCGATTGAAAAAGATGTTTTTAATTAAAATTTAGTAATTTTCACTATTCATCAGAATATGAAAGTTATCCGAAAATCACCAAAATTTCACCCTAAGCTAATTTCGATATTCCGAATCCAAAAATGAATTCCATTTTGAAAAATAAAATTTAAAAAATTTCAAAAAGTGGTTATTACTGTTCATAACGGCTAGTTTTAATAATATTTTAATAGCATATCGTTGTTTAGTGAAACTCGGTACTGCGTACTACACACGCTATCATGGAAGGTCGCAATTGCGTGTAATTAAAGGAAAGTCAAGGATACGTGTTGTGCAAGCTCCTTTTGGTGTAGCGTACAACACAAGACATTAATGAAATTAAAAAGAATATTTTTCATAAAATCTCGGGGTGTTACATTCTACCCCCCTTAAAATGAATTTCGCCCTCGAAATTCGTCGGGGTTATAAATGGTTTACTATTCAAAAATTTCTTTGATAGAAACACACATCGTAAAAAGGAATTCCAAAACTAATCTTTAAAAACAAAAGTATGAAACTTAACGGTTACCCAAATAAACTAATCACTAGGTTTCCACATAGGTGAAAATATTGATATGGAAGAGAAATCTAACCATCATGTTCTGATAGAGAGTGGTAGAGAACATGGCTATGGAAAAGCCAACAATCACAAATCCATAAATTTGTGACGATCTAAGGTACCATCTTATTAATCAGATATAAGAGCACTAGGACAAAATTTTTGGATTTCAAGATCATTTCCCTAAAGTTGATGAAATTGGAATTAGAAGAAATACTTTCGTGATTTTTGTATAGTCTCACCGTTTGTCGTTCTTTGGAAAATTTCCACTTCATTTCTTAAAGAAATGAAGTTGAATTAGTCATTCGTTATGTGTTAGCAGATCATGTGATAGAATGATGGGTAATTCCATTTCTTTCAAACAAAAGGTTAGCAAAAGTTATAAGTCCATCTTATGGTTAATCGTATATGGTTCCAAAAATGAACTTATACTTCATATATCATACCGCTTAATAAAATGAAACTAGTTTCTACTAAACAGGGACTTCCTGTAGGCCAGTGGTAGGTGATAAAGGCCAGTCGCACTTCGGTTGTGGGTTTGATTCCCACAGCCTTGTCCGAAGTGATGGGCTATCGCCCATCCTGCAGGTTGTCCTTTTTCTAAAACTATATTACTATAACATCTCATCAATAATATCGAAAAAAATCTTCTATCCTTAAACAATACTAACATATGTCCAACATAATCCATTCCAATATTTAGGCTTATCTATTATATTGTAGTCCACTCTCATAATATAGTGAAAATGATTACCAGAGATTTAATACCATCGTTGATCCCCATATATCATAAGATATGCCTTATTGGTCACATTCCAATCATTCAAAGGCCTTAATCAGGTATTCTCTTGAATACCCATTGAACCTTAGTGAACACATGAATGCTGTTAAAAGTTAACTCTTTCCACATACCAAAATCCTCAAAATTCTATATACTCTAACCATGATATCACTTAGTCCTTATATCAATCATGAGCTCATGAATACTGTTAAACATTTAATTTTCTCCTTTTCCCTTCATTATGCGCATAACATCTACATTCCAAAAATATCTGAATAACCTTTCATGGATAGTGGTACCATTAATCATACACTTTCAAAACTCAAGGAAAGACAACCGTGTAACAATCCTTAGATGTTTCTTTATTCCATAGTACCATGAGATTTCTTATACAACATTACACAAGATAAACATGTAATCATTCCACTACATTCTTAAACCATTGACCGAGCTTCAACAATTCTTTCATCTCACATATCATTTGTAGTCTCTTCAAAATCATCAACATAAATACTACCCATACGACCATACTGATTCTCTTCATGAGACTTTCCCTTAGGGCATTGGTTTGCATAATGCCCGTACATTCCACATTTAAAACATTTAACCATTGTTGATGTCGTAGCAATACCATTATCCTCATCCATGGTGTTAATTGAACCTTTTCCATTGCACTTACTGGATTTGTGTCCTTCTTTTCCACACCAAAGGCATCTTTCAGTTCCTTTGAAACATTCTCCTTGATGCCTCTTCCCACATGATTTACATAGGGGAAATTGAACTTTCTTTCCTCTATGATCATCATGAAACTCCATATTTCTATTATTAGCCGAGTCAGGAAACTTACCAAATTTTACTTTATTGATCATATTATGAGATTTCTGATTCGGCATAATAATGATGATTGGACTTCCAAATCCCATTTCATTTGGTTGCTCATTAAGAATATCATTCCATTGTCCATCATATCCTCCAATATCGTGAATCATCTTGTTTCCAGCCATTTTCTAAAACCCAAAAAGAATAGTGTGAGAGGGAAAAATAATGATAGGGAAAACAACATAGTAAAGGGGAAGTACCATAAATATCTAACATCTTAGGTTTAATTCTAAGATCGTTAGTGAAATTCTAGGACTATAACCTATACTTATACTTATCCTTAGGGACATCCCTAGACATACGTTAGAAATATCTCTAGGGATCTCACTAACGTTCTCACATCCTAGTTTCCAAAGGTTTACTAAACCTTTCCTCTGATACCAACTCCAGAGACCCGAATCTTGACGTACATTGACATTACATTACATTTCCGGAATACTTGGTATATAACAAAAACACACACACAAGGATCGTAATAGTTTAGTGTCTTTGGAAACTCGGAATATAATCTTCTAAACCTGGTAAAAGATCTTCAACAACACCCATAAAGATCTTCCTTTTTTTATACCTAAAACCATTCTTTATATTCTGGGGAAAAGAAAACATAAAAGGGTGAGCTCAAATGCTCAGTAAGGGTAAACAAATGAAATATCAATCACATCATATACATAAGCACATAACTTTTGGAAATATTAACCTGTAAAAGAGATCATAATTTCATAACCTGGGATAACTCATGGCAGTGAAATGTAATCACAATAATCATAACTTAAAACATTAAACTTTGTGGCATACACACATAATCATAGAGAATCATTTCTTATTAGTCAAGACTCATTGCCAAGACTATCTTAGTGGACAAAGTCCCTTTCTGAACCGAGTCACCCTCGTTTCAGTCCTGTTTCACTGAACCGGTATAACCTACCATTCCAGCCATGTCTATCTCATGAGATATAAAATCTTTACCCAATGCATTGGATGGAGATATATGTCCCACCCATCTCATAATGATACCATTCTTATGTGTGCCACAACATCATAAACCATACATCATAGCATAACCCATGTAATAAAAATGGGATTCTTAAACATCGTGACATCATAAAACAATTCATATAAGATAAAGGAATTCATAAAAACAATTTCATCACAACATAATCAAATCAGTGTAATAATAGGGATAAAAACAGAACCCTTTATTATCTTTGATGGAAAATAATTTTGATAAAACACTTGAACTCCATTCTTGAGGAAAATATCCTTTCTTCTTCAAAAACATTTTTCATTTCTTAACATGTCATACAACATTAAACTAAAAGAAGTTGATTAAAAATAAACTTGAAAACTTGTAAAGGAAGCTTCTTAGAAATAATTTTTTAAAAATCCATTCATGCCGTATATGTTAAAAAAAACGTTCTTCATACTTTTGTCGGAAAAGTCAAAAAGTATATCGTACGAAAAAAAACGACAAAAGATTCCTTTCATATCCTTTACTAAATACTCACCGAAGGGTAAAATTGGATTTAAAAATTTGTAGGTGGATGGAAATAAAATTACATATTGAAGAAACATGGATGTGGATGATAAAATACACCCTAGTAAATACCAAAGTATAAACAATCTCGGATAAAATGAGATTGTGATATATTCCCTTACCCTAGGTCCGATTTTCTTCGTAAGTGTCCGAACCTCCTGTATAATGATCTAAATAATGTCATTGACTTATTAAAGAATCATATTCATTGTTATTATATCATATATGGTTCACTTATGACTTTATATTACCCGTTCTTTTGTAAATTCATGTTAAAGTAGCGTTTTGGGTAAAATCGTCTCATTTGTCGTCCGTGTTTTAACTTGTAATTATCTAAATGATTACATAGATAATTATTACTTAATTATATAATATAAAACATGATTTATATAAAATATATATTCAGAATATACATATATATAATGGATCGATAAATGGAAAGAAATACACCATTCATGGAGACGGTAGGCCGTACATACGCATGAACGCTGTTTTCATTTCCTTATTGAATTGAGTGGAATTAAGTAGATGACATACATATATATACACATAAATCAAGTAGCTTTATAATGTCATATATTTCATTATTATTGCTTATATATACTTTATAATCATTCTAAAATGGTTAACATGGAGAATGAATCTCATCGCGTCGTGGAGACGGTAGTCCGTACGTACGCACGAGCGATGATATCGTTTCCATAATTTTTGAATTGAATTGGAGTGGATGATAAAATATATCAGAATCATTATGATGTTATAATAACTATGTATAGTTATTCTTTACACCATAATACCCATCCATGTAAGGTGTTGGTGGAAAACAGATTACACCACGGCGTGGAGACGGTATTCCGTACGTACGCACGCGCGGTGATTTCGTTTTCCGTAGGATGGATAGATTGTGAAATAGGGTTGTTTAATACTTATAATAACATATCAGTATATTATTGATACTGATGTTATTACTTCATAATGAAACAACCTAAGAAGAAGAAGTGGAAGAAGAAATAAAGTTGAAAGAATCGGTAACGGAAATTACCTCTTCTTTGAAGCGCCTTTTTGAGATCTCCTTTTAGGGCACTAAAATTGGTCTTTGAGGAAAACCAGAACCTCTAGGATGTTGCTAGGGAAGTGGAGAAGAGAACTTTTAAGGGGTTGGCCGAGCTGGAAGCCTCAAAGTGGTGTGAGGAAGAGAGGGAGGAGGTGCCCTTTTATAAGGGAGGAGAGGGGCACCTTTGGAATAACTAAAAATATTATTTTATTATAAAGTCAAGTGCGGTTTTAAATAGCTCCAAATTGATTTATTTCGAGGCTAAGGTGGGGATGGGTTGAAAGTCTCTCATCCAATAGAATTTAGACAAGTTTAGGTTCCTATTTTAACCTTATCATTTAGATTTAACATTAAGTTAAATAATTTTACTTTTACCTTGTCTTCTTGTGTTCTTACACTATAAGGTTAATAAACATACTATAAGAAGCCAAAATAACTCCAAGTTGTTTATTATTAATATATATATCCTTATCTAAGTCATTTGGCTGAACCATAGATTTTTGGGAATAAAATAACAATTAATAATATAATATTTGTTTAAAAAACTATTTTATGTCAATTTTGACACTATTTAGTGATTTATTTTTGTGAAAATCATAACAGAATGATAAGTTCGAACAAAGTTAATTAAATAAATACTAACATGTCATATTAACCTATAAAAGTAGTGTAATTCATAAAAAGTCTCAAATTATATTTATTTGGGTATTTATAACATCAATTATGTCAATATTTCATTAATAAGATAATTACTGGATCATCGTTGTGTCATACATAAATTAAATTATTTAATGTCTAAAAATTACAAATAAAATACCATTATGTAGGAAATCTTTTTAGATTTCTAATTAATATTTATAGTCGAATTTATCTTATGTATAACCCTATATTAAAAATGTTTTATTAAATAAACATTGATTTTAACTCTTTTAACCCTTCTTTAAATAAATTAACAATAAATGTCCTAACCTAATCCAAGTGGTCCTAAATGGTCATATTTTATTCCTAAGTTTGTTTTTGGTCGAATTAAACTTGTCCAATAGAATTAGTACATGTTTTAGGGTAATAATAATATCATTTCTACCCTTAATTACCCTATTTACTTTTAACCGTGGTAAAAAAAGTAAAAAGTTACTATTCACCAAAACATTGTTTTCAACTCATTGAACCACATTTTACTTACTGACATCAACCGTGTCTCTCGGATTATTGAAATTCGACTCACAGAAGCGGTAAAATTAAGTTTTATGAAAAATTCAGTTTTTTTAACTACCACTTAGTGGTTTCACTATTCATCAAAAATTGAAAGTGTTCAGAAAAATACCAAAAATTAGGCCTAAGCTATATTTGATATTATGGACTCAAAAATGATGTCTATTTTACCAAATTCAAAACATATCAGTTGCATTAATTAATTTAAAAATTAATTCCCGTCGTCAAAACAAATAGCGTGTTTTTAAGAGATAATAACTACCAAAAGATTGACACTTGTTTATGTCTGGTTTAAATGTGAAATTACATACAATGACCAACATTGTATTAAATTGTAAAATTATATTCTAAATATACTTTAAAACCACTCAAATTAATAATTTATCACTATTAATTATTTCGATTGAAAAAGTTGTTTTTAATTAAAATTTAGTAATTATCACTATTCATCAGAATATGAAAGTTATCCGAAAATCGCCAAAATTTCACCCTAAGCTAATTTCGATATTCCAAATCCAAAAATGAATTCCATTTTGAAAAATAAAATTAACAAAATTTAAAAAATTGGTTATTAATATTCATAACGGCTAGTTTTAATAATATTTTAATATCATATCGTTGTTTAGTGAAACTCGGTATTGCGTACTACACACGCTATCAAGGAAGGTCGCGATTGCGTGTAATTAAAGGCAAGTCAAGGATACATGTAGTGCAAGCTCCTTTTGGTGTAGAGTACAACACAAGACATTAATGAAATTAAAAAGAATATTTTTCATAAAATCTCGGGGTGTTACAATGTTGGGCTACAGGCTCAGCCCAATGGAATTCTAAAGTTCGGCGCACTGTGCCTCTTGGGGCGACCCCTCTTCTCTAGTGAAACCCGTAGATGTGGACATGTTCAGCCTCCACCAGATGCGGTGATAGCTGCATCCCCTATGCATCACGTGGAGAATAGTTGGTCGGCTGCCTCCCCTGCATGCGGTCCGGTAAACCTTGTGCCATCACCCACCCATGGTCTAACTATGGGACACCCCTCCTTATGTGGTGTTGGGTTCCACACTGAAATGGCCCACTAGTTGAGGCATCCCGAACTGACGCAACACCCCACTGGACCTATAGATCGGCCTTGCTCTGACCTTCTTGTTGTTTCTTCCTCTGATGTGGTGTGCTACCTTCCGCATGTGGCCGCCACCACATACTACCACTAGCCAAAGTCAGCTCCACCGCTGGCACCAATGAGAAAAAGGTTTCTTCTACGGGCCATTGGATGTGGTCCGTTCTTCGATCTAGAGTGTGTTCTAGAGTCATCGTGTCATATTTTATCCTATCATATGATCCAACTTGTCTTGCCGTCGATCAGGGGGTTATGTCACTGTCAGAACCTACCAAAGAATTTTTATGTGACCACGTGGGTTCTTCGGCAAAGAACACAATGAGGAGGGGAGACCACAAGGAACATCCAAAGTGATGAATGTTGGCCTTGTTTGTTTGTTCATTTTTTCACATTATAAAATATGAAGACATATAATTATCACAAGTTATATACCCATTTATTGAATCACCACATGCCAAAATCACATCACACATACATAATCGATCTGAGGGTCAACATGATTGTTGTTTTTCTTTGTTCGTCTTAAAAAACTAAGAACTGGGAAGAGAAAGATTCACTTGATTTTAAAACCCTTACATCGATGGTGGATTGTTAGTTGTGGAAGATTTCACCATAATCGTTCATCATTCCTTGATCCATAGCCTGCTGTTATAGTTTACAGTCCTTCTAAGGATAGAAGAATGTAGAAATTTTCTCGTTGTCACTGGTGATTCACCAATCGTCATTCTCCGATAAAAAAGCGACATGTTAAGTTAAATAATAGATTGTGCTAACAATCTCATATTCAATTAACCCTTTAAATGGGTAAATGTTGTTTCAGTGTTTCAATTATGATGAGGCACAACATCATTAGGCTATCTAATTTATGAAATCAAATTTCTGTTATGCTTTGGTTGAATCTTCATTATGTTAGAATTAAAATTTAATATTTTAATAATATAATATTTTATTTTATTTTATTTTTCTTTATGAAATTTATTGTAAATATATTTTTCAAATAAAATATGATAAATAAATTTTTCCCTCAACCTGGATAGGTCAAGGATAAGTCTTTCCATAGCTAAAGTCATCATTCAAAATTCAATGGTGCCCTCATATTTTTATCCTGAGAACCCGATTATAAGTTTCCAAACCCACATATGTGCATTATATTAAATAAATTTAAAAAATATTTAAACACTTATTCTGGGCCAACTGGGCCTCAGAATCAAGTTTCGTCTGAGTGCCTGGTCTATAAATAATCATATATAATTTTATGAATAAATGACATGTTGTTTGTTGGGCATTACAGATATGCCTTTATATTTTATATTTTTCAAATTTTTTCTTTTTTCATTTAAGAATTTTCTTTAACCTATTCATATCTCTTAGGATTATACATGGTATTCTTCTTCTTCCACAGATTAATACATTTAAGATTTTACACACAACTATATGATATCGAAATAAGTCTATTAATCTTAATAGATTTTGTAGTTACCTCCATCACTTTTATTTATACACTTATGTCTTTTTATCTACATTGTTATGCATCTTAAATGATAGATTGAGGCACTATAGTATAGTATCAAGGCATGATTCTATTGGTAGTGGAATCCGTTATTATGGATAATTCACCAAAAACATTAATTTTTTTTAAAAACTCCACTTCAATTTATTCTGATAGGGGATTTAAAACACCCTATCTTTGGTCAACCAAATATATAAACCGTGCCAACCCACCACACTTCCCAAAGTTTGTTCCCGGTCACCATGGGCTAGCAACAAGCAATGGGAATAACCAATAGTTACTCTGTGAATAGGTTTAACACTGGTAAAACAACATAACCTATCCATAAAAATGTATGAACACACCACTATCATGATATTCAAGAAAACATAAAAAATAATTGTTCATAGTATGCAAAAATTAATATGTAGATACCACATCATCATATTCAGAAAAAACAAGCCACAACTGTACATACATACATGGTATCTCAATTCAATACCCCTAAACCATAATGAATGGTAAAATATGCAAACAAGTCATATACGTACATCCCAATAGATAAAAAAACCAAAAATGACTCCACATGGTCCAATCCCTTCGAGATCATGCCTCCTCCATAAGCACTGGATGATTATTATCAAAAGGATCCACCCCAGATCATGGTTCCCTTTCCTTTACACGTGTCATGCAAAATAAAATCCACATGAACCTAAAGGCCCATGCAAGGTGTGAGGTACAAAGCCCATTTTGATTCAATCCATCATTCCATTTATATATTTTACCCATGTAAACAAATAATCTATTTTGAAAAAAGTTTAAAAAAACCAATTTGAAAAAATAAAATTTTAAAATAAACCTTTGAAACCCCATTGGATTCCCATTTCAAAAAAAAAACCAATTTTCTAAAAGAATTTCTAATATGGGATAAAAGGATAAACATAAAAACTTGTAATATTATTCTCAATATGGAAACGAATTCATAGTTAATGGAAAGAATTACATAAATAATATATAATCACATCAAAAGTAAAATGGTAATAATATATCTCATCACATCAAAATAAAACTCATCCAATTCAAAAATCATGTATACAAAAATAGAATATGTAATGTGTGCCTAAGGATCTAACCATAAGGCATATCATGATTTAGTAAACATGTTTTATAGAAATGTATAAAAATGGAATCTCACAATACCTTACCCAATCCAAAAAATGAGTGATATCATGAAATCTCTACATCCAACAGGGAATATCACATAGTATCACTACTAAAAGGCTACATCAGTCCTTTGGAATCTATGTTTGAGGATTGCACATTCCTCCATCTGATGGATCAAATGAAATCTTTCAAAAACTAAAGTGGAATATCACATAGTATTTCCTTTGTATTCTACACAATACTATGGAAATACCCCTTTATCAAACCCCTTTTAGCCCATGATTTATTCCATGCTATCAAATTGACATGTATGTGCCAATATAAATAAGACATTACACAATCGATTTTAAAAATAGGAATAACCATTTAATAAAAACACTATTTCCAAGGTAATAATCACTTCAAAAGACACAATAAAAAATATTTTAAACCAATAATAAAAATTTTATCCATTATATCACACAATAAGTGTAGATTCAAGCTACAAAAATTTGTAATTCCCCTAATATACTCAATTTCCCGAACCATTTAATGAAAAACATAAAAAACGGAATACACATCAATCATAAATAAATTAGTTGTAAATTTAAACAATAAAAATAAAATTATATTCATAATTTAATGTCAATTCTGGGAAAACCCCTTAAATAGAGACACCAACCTCAGATTTGGATGAAATGATACTGTATTCAGGGATGACCACCAAAAAAAGGTAGAAAAATACCATACACACAAAATACACAAGATAAAAAACAATTTCCCCATTGTATACCCTTGATTCAGACAACACCCCTCTAGGTTTACGCATATCCATGAAAATGGAATAACATGCCAGATTTAGGGGATATGAATTCGAAACAAAAGAGGAATTTAATTACCTCAATCCATATAAAAACATATCCAAGTGAAATCACCACCAAAGGAGAGGGGAAGAACTACCTCCAAGGTAGATGGTATATGTATGATGAAAGTGATAAATGGCCCCTAAATCATCAAAAACTGATTGCATTTTTTTAAAAATACACTTTTTAGGTGGGTTGCATAGGGCCGACTGATTTGGCCATATGGTTAAAAAACAATGTACTAACCATGCATGTGTAACTTTCCACCAAAAATTGGGCCACCCAGTTACCCATAAGGTGTTATGTAGTTTGGAAAAATTTGTTCAAAAATTGAAAATACCACATATCCCAACCTAAAATACCAACACATGGTTTCTTGAAGGGTCATAAAAACTATGTGATATTTTTTGGCTTTCAAAAAAACTCATGGTTATTACTACCAGAACACATGAACTGAACAAATGCCTCTTGTGATAAGTAAAACAAAAAATTGGACTCACTAGTGACCCGAATAGTGTCACAAACTCCCCACTATACCGCGTTATTCCCCCGGTAATGTCAATTGGGAATCATTAGTATAAATTATGTAATGAAACTACTCCCTCACCCAACCTTCATAGTGTCATGTCTCATGGCTACCATCGCCTCAATACTAGAGCACACAGCCTAGTGGGATTGAATTACCATGGAGCACCTTGGTCTGAACATCCACGATATGAATAAGCTACTCCACTGTGGCACTCCAATATGTGACATGGGTCTAGATAATATGTATTCTTCTAGTAGACATGAAATATTTCATGTATTTATTTCATACATGGTGGAATCTTCAATCGATATTCTACTATCACAAGATGATCCAAAACATGAAATGTCTTGATGTTACATGATGCCAATTTTCCGTGCATTCCAAAAATTTGATTTCATAGGAAAACTAATACCCAAAGGAAGACTTGATCACAAACCTGAAACATGAATGAATGATAAATACCATCTAAATATGACTTATTGGGACCTTAATATATTTTTATCCATTTCTAAAGCAGCTGAAATATCTCAATCATCTCTTATATAAGGGCCAACCCCATCAATGAACACTATCTTACATCAACATAAAAAAGGGGATTTGTAGAGTCATCCATACAATGACTAAAATATGGACATCATGATTGATGAATAATATCTATTTTGAAAATTAAACAAATCCAATAGAAGGTGACATTCCCAAGAACCCCTAGAATCACACACACATTCTCCAAACATATCATCGTGATTCTAGATGGTCCTATTAGGATAGCCATTTGTCTACAAGTGATATGTGCTGCTCAACATTAGCTGGGTTCCTAATGACTCCAAGTGTCCATTAATGTAATTAAAATTGATATTTGAATCCAGATATAACACTATCATTGTGTTCACTCCATAAATAAGAAAAACCAATCAAGCCTAAAGGTGTATCGGGTCATCTACCTTCATTGATTCCCGAATGGGTAGAAAATTATTTAATTTCATTATACGATGAACAAGAACCCATATATCATCCATTTAAATTATATTAGGAGGTGAACAAATAAAAAAATGAATAGATGTCTTATTCCACATCCAGACTGGTATGGGAAGTTCCTATAACAACTTGACTGGTCTCTGATGCTCCACATTGATCATATTGCAGGTGAATAATCTGGAAACCAAGTCCACTATTACTTGTGTCATCCTAGGAATCCAAAACAATCCCCTCATGATGCAGAACATCTTTGTCACCTCGAAGTGAACACCCAACTAGAATGATGTTCATTAACTATCACCTTTAATCTCAGGCTCAAAGGAACAACCAACTACTTTTTGATGAGAATTAATCCATTACGAGAAAAATACAAATTACTCAACATCTCCCCATCTTTTAAAGTGCTATTAATGTAGTAAAATTTGAGTTTATTCACCTTCTCACTCATGACCCGATCGATAAGAGAGGGTGTGTCTTGATCACTAGCCCACAACACCATCTCCACTTCCTCCTACAAATAGAGATGCAAATCAGTAAACAAACACATCAAACCCCAATCATATTCTAATTCTATAACTTCTTAGAATTGAATATTCCAACTAAATGCATTAGAGACCACGTTCCCTATTGAAAGTTTATATGTAATATTGAAATCAAAAATCAGAATGCACTCTATCCAATGTCTCTTCCTAAGGTCCATGTCTATATAGGTGAAAATTTTCATCATGATATTATGAACTGGATACACTATGAAATTATCCATGAAGATGTAATGTAAAAATGTCTTTTACACAAGCATCGTAGCTGCTAATTAATATTTATTGGTGGGATAATTCTATTCATGTGGACATAACTGCTTGAGCCATAGCCCACCACATTGTCATCCTACATCAACACAGGACCCAAACACACATTAAAACTTTAGAAATTCAAAACATAAGATCTCCTATGATAAAAAATAATCAAAATGTCATGGATTTTTTATGGGAAACTACTATTAAAAAGAGAATTTGCACTTATCATATCACTTAATCATTACCTCATTGATTCTTTGAACTATCAAGCGAGAATCTATCATAGATAATTCATGAAAAAGCTATAATAACTATCCTATCCCAGATATTTTTTAATCCCAAACACATTCCATGATTTTTTCCATGACACGACTACTCAAACATTCAAGGAATATAATAAAACCCCTTCCTTGAAAATCACCTATCTTAGAAACATCACGTAAAAAATTCAAAACCGCAACATGAACATCATGTCATATAGTTGATGCTCTCTCAAAATATTAGAAAATAGAATTAAGGAACAACCCAGAAAGTGGCATGATATTATTACCAACTAAGAAGAAAATGGTACTTCCCTTTCTTTTTTAGGATCCCACTCACCAGAAAAAAAATTATTTCTCTAATCAATTGTAAAAAACTAAACCATACAATAAAAAAAGTCAACCATATCCTTTATGTTTATAAACCAAAGCATTACAATAATAATTCTAAAAATGTTTGGTTCAAAAATAAGAAAATACTAGATGACTTCCTCACCAGCTACAAAAACATTGAACATAGGGAACATAAAACTCTATTCTATATTCTTATGCAATAGTTGAAGTAAATAAATTATGTATGAAATCAATTCATCTATCATATCAAATGAATCAATCAAATAATGTGAAATAAATGAGTGGTTTGTCCCAGTTTCAAATAAAAATGTTGTTAGGAAATAACCATAAATAGAATACCTATAATAAATGCAAGCATAGAGTCTGATTCCATTAGAATTTCTTTCACTACATAGTGACACCCTTACTCAGACCCGACCGATGAATTCTTCCACAAGTAAAAATATACCTTCCCATTAGTAAGAGATCCTACACCCTTTAATTTCCTTCACTACACGAATGTTCCTTTTCTGATAGTGAAGCCCACACTACTCTAATATGAATCCAATAGAAAAAAGCGTTATTTATGCCCTAAATTCCCACACTAGTGGAAGTTTCTCGATGTGTCTAGGAAATTCAACATGAATGTTTACTAAATTCAATCCTGGTAAAAAATAAAGGGCTTACACCTCAAATAAGGCACAATGACATTACTCGATGACTATTGGACACTGCCATGAAGAGACGCAATCAACTTATTCATTTTACCAAAAGAATAACTCTGGATTATTCCAACATTAATAACACCCCTGGGACTCATCATTCTAGTAAAATATTCTTTTTCTATACTTTCATCTTCAAAAACCATAGAATAGGTTTGTAGACATATAATAATGAGCATATATCTGAATTTTTTCATCATGTCCATCCCAAAACTATGAGCCTTTAGGTAATGAGTATAGAGAATATTTGGAGAGACATGAACCAACTCATTAATTTTGGTGGCATAATCCCTCACTGCACGATCACCCCACTCCATGTTCATAATATCATAGGCATTCCATTCCTATATGTTCTACAAATAGATATCAATTTAAAATCCCCCTTAAACATGGTCGATGTTAGATCCCTATGCTTCCCTAAAATCCCCATTATCTCCCACCACTGCCTACAATATATTTCCAACATATACATGGAAGGTACTGATTTCGAGGGCCCATGGGTAATTATTAACTCAAATATATTCTTTATTAAATCTAATCATTCCTTAGGCTCATTGGATCCCTTGTCTCCATGGAACAGTCGTGAATTTTTTACTTGAGAAATCTTCAGTATGGTCCACCATCCATCTATAATCATACTGTAATGTCTCTATATTTCCCATTTGAGGAATTGTAGTATATATAGTAATACTTTTAGATCTAGAAACTAAGAAACATGATATTCAGAGGCCAACTGATCTTCAAATATATAACTTAAAAATACCAGATATATTAATATCACCGCATTTATATTTCACGGAACAAATAAATAACTTTATAAGTTATTCATAGATTATAAAACTGAGTTTTTCATTGAGTTTAAAACATGGTTTATTCCAATGTAATGAAATGATCCTATTGTTTTTTGGGTGTTTCGCATGGTCACCATCGTGGGAAAATAAAAAATAAATAAATAAGTAAATTGTTTAATTGTTTAATTAAATAAAAAACCATGAATCCTCTATAAATATGTTATTATGGAAAATTCATTGGGTGATCCTCATATCCCTGAAAATTTATAGAATAGGTTGGTGATGATTGTTAAGAAGATGACAAGAAATTGTAGGATCAGATTGATACTAGAGGGATAGTTTATGCTAATGGAATTCATGGATTTCTGTTAGCCCAAGCCATCTTGGTCCTTTAATTTTCTAGTTTTGGTTGTTGGGGGTGATCATATGAGGCTTAGAGAAGTTCTAGTTATCTTTTGTTGTTAAAGGATTGATGTAGGGAGGTTATAAGTCGTGTAAGAGAATTACACGGCATGCCAATTGGTTTCATGGCATGTTCAATGTGTTTAATGACATGTACACACTTTAAACAATGTTAAATAGGGTTTCACGTTATGTAATTTTATAGTGTTTAAAATAAATAACAAAATGAAGATGTTTCACTTTTTTCACTAGAAATAGAACCCTGTGTATTATACAACATGAAAAGGATTTCCATGTAATATAATACCCTAATAACATTTAGTTTTAAATTTTATTCATCCAATTTTTTATTCATTCATGTATTAATTTTTACTCCACTACTTGTGGGTGAACCCTAGGAACCCTAATGTGTTCTTAAATCCATATTCCTTCCTCTTGGATATTTTGATCATGGTGATTGTCTGTTGGTGATTCTCCATCGATCTATGGTGAGATCTCTTATCCTTTTTCCATGTTTTCTTCTTTTATTCTCTCAATGGTCCACTATGGTGGGGTTTTTGTTCTTTTGGGTATGTTTGACTAGCATTTTTGACCACCATTGGTGTTTTTCTGGTAGATCTGTGGTTCCTCAAGGTTATTTTGTGGGTTTCCAAGTGGTTTTTTCATCGCTCTGTGGTGCGTATCATGTTAGAATGATTGATTGAGGTTGGATTACCCTCGTTTCTCCATATTTTGTATCATGTGGGAAAGGATCTCATTCATTTACATATAAGATATTTTTTTGATAGATTAATTAGAGATAAATAAATTGGTTATGTTGAAATTGAAAGGTAAAGGGTTTTGTTCACATGTTTTTATTAATTTATTATAATTGTGATGTGATGGATTGTACGTGCGAAATGCCTCATAGAAAATTGTGGTTGTTGGTGTTTTAATTTTCACTTCTTGACATGTGTTGTAGAAGCCTTTTTTGTTTTGATTTTTCTGATATCCATGAGATTGGCTATTCCAAATCCATGTTGGATGATGTACTGGAAAAATTCCTATATCCCATAATGCACACCGAGATACAACTTATGTGGGTTGAGATCTCCAGTGAGCTTTTTGGGGATTGTGTGTGTAAACACGCCCCTATTCTGAGGTTTTTATGGATGAAGTCCCCTAAAAAATATAATGGGGGATCTATAGACCCTCTTACCACTATAGTACAGAAGACGAACTGACACCGACATGACACTATAGTAGTGTGGACTTTTTGCATGATACAGTATCAGGTCTGACATTGGGATTCATAGTACTATAAAGACATGGAATTACAACTTCTATCCACATAATCAATTTAGACTTGGGTTTCTGTGTCACTGTAGTAATGTGGACATCCATCCGCCTTTAATTATAGCACAACATACTTCCTATAAAGTTGGTGGGAATGAAATTCATCTTCTTTATTATACAATTTCAGTAGAGTGTCATTTGTGTGAGAAACTTTGTAATCTCCATGTAAATTGTCTTCC
The DNA here is from genome assembly GCA_963277665.1 of Viscum album. Lineage (NCBI taxonomy): Eukaryota > Viridiplantae > Streptophyta > Magnoliopsida > Santalales > Viscaceae > Viscum > Viscum album. The sequence continues at coordinate 505,858,666 of OY728141.1, read as the reverse complement.
TGAATTAAAGATAATCCGTCCACTCCTTTGATGCAGGTATCATTTCCCAAACCACACAAATATTTGTGCCCATGATCTTTATCTACTAAATCTATTTTTTTTATTACTCTTTTTTGAATATTATTTTTCTTCCTATCTCCCGATTATACTATAGAAATTTCACCTTGAATGGAAATTTTTTAATTATCTCCACTTTTATAATGAAATGGGATTCCTAGGATTTTGTTTTTGTGATAAATCACCAATGAATAAAAGTGGAATCTGATAAAATACCCCCTTTATATCTGAAAAATGATCTTGAGGTGTTGTGATGTAGGTGGTTTAGGATTTTGTGACGAATGGTATATTTGGTCATTCTTTTGAGGAGGTCAATGTATTTTTTTGTCATTCACGTGGGATGAAGATGTGGTGGTTGTTTACCGTGATTTTTGGGTGGAAAGTTGATGAAGTGCTTTTCTGGTTGTGAAATGTTGGTATTCTATGCTGGATGCTTAAGTAGAAATGGAAAAATTAAATGAATAATTAATAATTTTGGAATTTCGTATAGTTTTTTAGGAGAATTCATAATATCTAAAAACCATTTTTTAAAAATGGTTAATTCCTCGCATATTATGAGAGTTGTATACCCTTAATGATAGTAACCAACCAGAGGCCTATTAGAAGCATGAATCAGGGGTTATTATCTCTCTCCCCACACTACAGTATCATGAGAGGGATGGGTCATGACAGAGTGGTATCAATGGTGGTTGATCCTATAGAATGGAATGAATGAGTGCTTGATGGAGAGGAAATGTAAGTCCACATTTTAGGGATCTTTACCCTCTTAAAATGACTATTTAGAATATTAATAAATGCATTTACAGTTAGAAACAAATGTGATGGTGTTGTGAGTTAGTTAGATTGTTCTAAAATCATAAGTTTGGATTGGTAGATTTTCCCAATATATATGTATTCACTATACATTATTGTGATTTCTAAACTCACCCCACCACATTGAGAACAATGTGTCGAACACCCACATAGTCATGTAGGGTGAGTTTTTTCCAACATATGTTGATGAGTAATGATGGCGGGATCCCACATATTTTCACTATCTCTTTCATATGAGGTAGGTATTGCATGGATTGTGATGGTAGGAAGTCTATTAGTTCATTCAAAAGTATTTGTGGAATCCCATGTATCATTAGCATGATCTATGACGTGCTATCTCGGGTGACTTTTGGAAGAGTTCTTAAGTAATTTCCTAGCTATATTTAGGTCAGATGTGATATTATGTTAATTATTGTGAGGCCCTTGTGTGTGCTAATGGTATCGGTTTTGAGGCCCATATGTGTGAAGGTAGGATTCATTTTGAGGCCCAGGTTTGTGTGGGCGGTATGTGTTGTGTTCCCCGGTTTATGTGAGTAGGATGTGATGTGTTATATCTAAGGGATGGGATAATAAATATGTACATCATTGGGAGAGAGAGGCACACTAATGGGAAAGTGGTGTAGGGTACACTATCATATATGTGCTTTACATTATATTAAATTACATGACATGCGTTACATGGGGATCATGCCTTGTTGAGGTTGGGATGGATTATATACCATTATAGGTGTTGTTTGGTTCTATCATTTTCTCATTGGGGAATGAGAATGCTTCTTTCACAATATCATGAGAGACATAGGTTTTTCCTACTATGTATACCGATATTATCACCTGACATATATAAAATTATTTTTAGTTTTCTAGTAGGATTACGTGGAACATGATAGAGATTTCTAGCTTGACACATAGGATAGTTTTAGTGTCTCTACATTAGATTCAAATTTTAGTATTTACACTGGAGACATTAATTATTTTTTCCAATTCTATTTATTCATAGAATTTAGGATACTTTTTTTGTTTACTTATATATATATATCATGTATATTTTTCCAGTTCATTCATCTTATATACTGATATTCTTACATTATAAAGGTTCATGCCTCCCATATTGAGAGATTTGTACACCATGGGTGTTATTTTCCAACCCGCGACCTACTCGAGGAATGAATCATGGACCATTATCACTCTCCCCTAATTATAGTATCTTCAGAGTGTTGTGGTCATTACAAAGTGGTACCAAAGGAGATGGTTGATATATACGATGTAGTTTGGAGTTAAGAATAGTTAGGATATCATGGGGTGGTGTGTAAAAAGAGGTAGTTTAACATAGTATGTGACATTAACAAGCCAGACTAGTGAGGACATGTGATTTTTGTCCCCCCAATGATCTATTGCACAAACTATGATATTATTGAGTTACCAAGTGATGAGGACCCACATGTAGGGTAGATACCTGAGAAAGGTACATCCATCATAATAAATTCGGTCCTTTTTTGAATTGGGTTGTTTTAGGAAATTTATTTGAATAATAAAATAAATTAAATAAGTTGAAAAAAATCAAAATAAAATTTTGAACTCCTTGGCTTAGTATGTTTATTGATTTCCTTTAAGTTGTGGGTCTCATTTGTCATCGGCGTGTATCTCAATTAGTGGAGGTTCAGTAGGATGATCTTGTTGATTATTGTATGGTTGATCCAGTTGTGGAGGATCATCACTAGTAGAGGACTTTGCATGATTTCCAGTGATTTTCTTTGGCGATGTATGAGGGTAGTGTTTCATATGTGGATACATAGATCTTTCTAGAAGATTTTGTGATCACAAACTATTTGATCAGGGCCCTGATGAAGTAATGGGACCATTTTACACTTATTCAGTTCGAAGGATCAATGTGCTAGAGGTGGATACTATATCTAGGAGAGCGGAAGAAGATATAGGTTTTTTGGGAAAACTTCTAGATGGAGTTCTGTGAGGAGTTCATTCTATCAACTATGACAGAAATAAAGAGGCATGGGATTATTTCCGTTTAGCAGGGAAGTATGTAAGTGTGGGAGCCTTGAATCATGATAATATTCAATCTTAGTTTTACCTCAGATCTATTTCGGTATGAGGAGTCAAGTGCATGATTTATTTTAGAGGAACTCCATCCTTATATATAGTATATATTTACAACTTTTACATTCTCAACATATCTAGATGATTAGAAGAAGGAAGAGTTGATTGGGTGGATGCAATCATTAATAGGTACATCATGAAAGGGGAGTTAGTATGGTTCTTTGAGGGGTTGAGTTGTTAGTGTAACACCCTAGGTAAATAAAGAATATTACATTTTTATATTTATCCATATTTGTGAATAAAATATTAATATTACTTTAAAGGGAACAATATTCTCGATGGCGTACCCAATATGCGACAACGAGTTCCTTTGAAATCTTACGTTGCACTCTAATAATAAAATAATATTATTTTAAATGATAGTTAATGACTAGCCGTTGAATGGAGGGAATGAATAGAACTAACTACAAAATGATTATATATGTTTGTCAAATATTTTTACATTTTACAATAAATGTTAGATGATTAAAAAGGCGAATGAATCCAATTTTTAGCGTGAACATTCTAATATTCTTTAAAAGGTCGATTAACCACCTTTTGATGGTGAACCTCTTTTAAATCCACTTTTTGACAATGTTATGTGTTATATTTGACAAAATAAAATTCTTCTTTATAATCCAAACATCAAAATTTACATTGTGTAAATTTTTGGTATCTTTTCGATAAAGTTCATTTTTTATGAATAGTGAAAAATGTTGTATTTTAATTCAAAACCACTTTTTAATCTAATTTATTTATATGTTTAGATTAAATTTTGAATTTTTTTAAAGTAACATTAGAATATATTTTTACCATTTAATCCAATTGTGTTCATTGGAATTCATTTCACGTTGAAATTGGACATAAAATAGTGTCAATCTTTTAATAGATATTGTTTCATAAAAACACGCTATTTGCTCTGACATCGGCAATTAATTATTAAATTAATTAATTCAACTTATATGTTTTGAATTTTGTAAAATATACTTCATTTTTGAATTCGGAATATCAAATATAGCTTAGGGTGAAGTTTTGGTATTTTTCTGAAAAACGTCAATTTTTGATGAATAGTGAAACCACTAAGTGGTACTTATAAAAACTGATTTTCCGTTTAAATGAAATTTTACCACCTCTGTGTTTTGAATTTCAAAAATCCGACATACATGGTTGTCATTAAGAAGATAAATGTGGTTCAATGGAATTAATATAATTTTATGGTGAATAGTAACTTTTATGTTTTTAATCACGATTAGAGGTAATTAGTTTAGTTTAAGGTAAACAAAATAATGTTTTAATTATATGAGATGAGCATGAAAAATGTCATACACTTATTGGATGAGTCATTTCTGACCAATAAAATCCATGGGTCAACTTGGGGACCCCATAAAGCCACTTTGGAAGGAAAATGACATTATTATCTTTTTATTTAATGTAAAAGTAAAAATGACACAAACATGAGTTGTTTTACTAAACCAATTTTTAAATGGGGTTATAAGAGTTAGAGTTTTGAATATAAATAGTAATTTGAAAGCGAAAAATATTTCCTACATCATTGTATTTTTTTTATAATTTTTAGGCATTAAATAAATTAAATTATTTATGACATCATGATGATGTAGCGATTACCTCATTATTTAACGATTTAAATAAAATGAAATGATATTCTAAAAAAAAAACCTACAAGTGTAAAAAACCTATTGGATTGGTATATTTCGATCCCTTATCACATTATCCTCGAATTATATCAATGTGGGACCTTTTAAATCCGAAACTCTTAAAATAAAGTAACATTTCTTTACTTTCCAAGAGTGCCCCTCCTCTCCTCTTATAAAAGGCCCCCACCACTATCACCTTAACCACACCTCTGAAGCCTTTGGATCGGCCAATCTCTGCCCATTTTGTCTCTCCACATCCCACTATTACTCCTAGATGCCTCATTTTGGGCATAAGTCTTCCCAAGGATGCCTTTGAGCTCAAATCAAAAAGAGTTACCCGGTTTTTAGGTAATGTCTTCACTTGTGTTCTTTTGTTTTATTTTGCTTCTCCAACCCCCTAAACAATTTTTATTCATTTATTTTGTAACAACTCAAGTATATTAAATATACTCGGATGTCGTTATAAGAATCATTCGAGCTACAGTTACACACACCTACATCAAATGGTTAAAGAACATACAGTTTCTATGGATGTCGAATTTCTGCCTCACGAAACGCTTATTGTTCAACAATCATATAACACTTTAAAAGGTGGCCATTAAGATGTCACTATACTTATATATGATATATAATATGTTCATGTTTTACTTAAGCTTCCGTATTTTTCTTTTTTGGCATAACTTTATGGTTTCCATTGTGGGTAAACACGATAATTTCATTTTAGGAAGTGCGGAATACCGCCCCGTCAAAGTGATTTGATTCGTTAATGACATATGTGGGATGTATAAAGGATGGAATTAAATTTATTATATATGATTTATGTTACATATAAATTATTAATATAATTCTTGAATTAAAATATACATACCTCTCATTTGGTTTTAATTCCATTAATATGACATTGAAATGAAAGTTGTGTTCATGCGTACGTACGACTTACCTTCTCCATGAATGGTGCATTTCATTTCTTACCTCTAAATGATTAGGTAATATCATAAATACATGTATATTCTGGATAAATATGATATATATGATATCCAAATAATGAATACCATACTAGATATAATGAAATTTTGACCACACGAACAACATGTAATTGTAAGAAGTCCACTTTCGACTTAAGAATCAAATATCGAAAAAACGAACATTATTAACTTAAATGATCAAATAATGTTTATAACATGGAAATAAGTGATAGAAAAGGAATAATTAACTTGAAAAAGTTTCTTAAGCAAGTATATATTAACTCAAGTTTATTATTCAGGACGTTAAAAAACGATCGAGTCAAGTCGGACCCGAGGTAAGGGATCCAACCTCTATTTCTTTTTAAGTACTCTCTTTTATGTCATTTCTTTTAATAAAATATTTATTATGTTTCAGGATGTTATTTTATATTCCTCATACATTAATTTTTTAGGTTCATATTATGAGAGACCCTATTTGATCTCATCAATCTATTTTTTGAAGATTTAAGTGGCGCCGTTAGGCTGCCGAGTTTTTGTATGGGATTTTTCATCTCACTTTTATTCCCGTGACATTTATGCTACGTTTACCACTATTTACTCTGAGTGGTGTATGTACTAACCATTATTATACACTTTGTGTAGTATAATTTCATTTATGGGTATTTATAGCTTCATTGTATGACCCTTCTTCCATGGGGTGTACTTTTTGAAAGATACCCAACTCGGTAAGGGGACCTTTCACCCTCCTCTTTTTAAAAGACTTATTTTGTTATGTCGTTTAATTCACATAATATTATGTTGGGATATGTTCTTCTATATCCTTATTTATGTAAATTTTATGTCCATGTGTTGAGATACCCTTTATCTCTCTCATCAACCATTTTTGTAAAATTTTATGTGACGCCGTTAGGCTGTCGAATTTTACCAAGGGAACTTCTTAACCCAATTTTGATTTCTTTGGGTTCAACATGTATTTATTGAATATGTAATCATTTGAATATGTTTGAATGACCTTTGATTGTTTTACACTTAATATCCACTTATATTGGGTGTATTTATATTTGTCACACATAATTATGAGATTGATTTATCCTTAATTTAAGGATACCTTCTTTATAATGGGTTTTATCTCATTTTACATTTCTTTTGAGACTTCATTGTTGTTATGCACCAATTAACTCTTATATGGTATGTATACTATCCTTTGACATATTATATCATGAATCCCTTTATTCTCATGATGTTATAAAGTTTGGATTAAATGTTATTCCGCAATTATTTGTATTCAAGAGTCTCTCATTAGGTTAAAAACTCTTTAACAAAAATATCATTTTAAATGTTTTAAAGATTCATTATTATAAATATTTATCTTTAATGTCTATGTTTTCAAAATGGTTTTCAGTATTTATTTATATGGACATTAATGTTTTAAAATTATAATTCCATTAAAATCTTCAAAGTGGTATGGGACACATTGATTCAGAAATCTCTTTTAAATGGTTTTTTAAAATGGATTGCTTAATTCAATATCTTAGAATTACTTATTCTGATTGCAAATGAAAATTTGTTATTTAAATGTTTATATTTTCAATATTTTATGTGTAATGTTGGTACTTGGACATTTTACGGGTGGTTACATGATAAACCATATGACGGGTGGTGTCGTGAATACCAGGACGGGTGGTTACGTTATAACCTCCAATGCATTGGGTATGTAAGTCGGCCATATGGCTATTCCATTTAGTGATATGTGTGGAAGTCGACCGTATGGTTTTTCCATTTAAGTTTGTTTATTTTCCAAGTTACCTTTATATGTATTTGTTCATTATATGCGTTTTATTGTAATTTTTTGGTTACAAAAGGGTAAGTAATGATATTTTATTCTGTGAAGAGTTTTTACTACTTCCTAAAGGTGAAAGGTATTACTTTGATAAAGTATACATGTTTTACTTGTTGTTTTGAAAAAAATAACATTTTCCATTCTTTGTGTATCACTTACTGAGCTTTTTATGCTCACCCCAATTTTTTTTGAAATGTTTTTCATAGGACATAATGTGGAATATGGTCAAGGATGGGATCAAGGGAATGTATTGCTATCTAAAACGTGGAACTAGACATGTTTCTTTTTAAGAGTTTTTATTTTATGGAAATTTAGTAAAAGTGACTACTTTGTAATCTTTTTAGATGTAATAGTTATGTCCTAATTCTCTAAAACTCTAAACCTGAAAAGATCCTGAATGTGAATTATTCATTTAATTCATTATTAAGTAAGGTTTAAGGCTGGGCCTTATAGTTGGTATCAGAGGTCGGTTTAGATAACTTTAGAGGTTAGAGTATTCTCTAAGAATAAGTGACATTACCATAATGGTTATGATTTCAGAAAGAGTCTCGGTTTTAGATAAAGTGAATGAGTAAGTATATCTTAGTGTTTATCTTCCTCTTTAGTACATTATGGTTTTTTTGATATGCTCACACTGAACTTGTTGGTTTTAGTAAATGGGTAGAACTATCATGCACCAAAGTAACGGTGGATGTGAAGGAAACTATGACAGTTTTCTGAGCGAGAAACTGATTGACATGGGAGATGCAATGAGAAATCATGTGTTTATCCTCAACCAACTATATAGAGTCATGATTGACCTCCTAAACCTTTGTGATTTCTATAAGGCATCATATATGTGAGAAACAAATCCCTACAGAACTACAGGTAATAATCATAAAGGTAAGTGTGTTCAAAAACCTATGTGTCAATGATGTGGAAAGAGACACCTAGGAAAATGTTTCAAAGGGATAGAAATAAGCTATAGATGTGGAAATGGAGGTCATAAATCAATAACCTGCCATGGAAAAAGGAAGCATCTTGTTGACTCGTGGAAAGGGAAAGAAGTTCTTTATGAGGGATCAATTAAATATTTTAAATGTGGTGTGCATGGTCATTATGAAAACACAACTTCTATGAAGAATTTTCGGGAATGGGATCACCAAGATCATAAAAATATTCAATTACCAATACCTAATGCCATTCCGATTGAGGATGAAGAAACTGACAATGACCAGTCAAAGGTATGGATTATTTCTTAACTTTTGTTTTCCTATTTTGGAATCGTAGGATATGATTCATGATTTTTTTTGTAGGAAAGAATTATTTCAGAATAAGTTGGAATGGAATGGTTAATGGATCATGAAGAATGTTGAATGAGTAAGAAGTCAAACTATAAGGGATTCAAGAGTTATTGTGAAATTCTTAAGAGTATTAAGTCTCTTTCATTCATGAGGTTATATTAGAAGACTTTTTAAAGTATGTGTAACCCTGATGTTTGATATATGAAAATTTTATTCAAAGAATAGTTATCTGTTCTTTTGTGGACATAGTTATAAAGAACCATTTGGGTTTATATTATCCTTATGTTTTAGGTAATTATGGGTTACTCTATGATATGATGGAAAATGAAAGGCATGAGATAAACTTGAGGTTTAAATATGTTATGATAATTTTTGAAGATTTTATCTCGTTTTGGGTAAAGTTTTAAGAATTATGTAGTTTTGGAAAAAGGACAACACGTAGAACGTGTGACAACCCGTCGTGTCGGACAAAGCTGTGGGAATCGAACCCACAACCAAAGTGCAACTGGTATTTATCACCTACCACTGAACTACATAAAGTCCCTGGTTAGTTTGACTGATTATTTTTAGTTAGATGATTTTATGAATTAAGATTATGTTGATTTGTTTTATCTATGGAAATTTATTAACCTATCATGGAGGATATTTGATTAGGTTAATTACTTTTCAATACGATACTTTAAGAGAAAATGATGTTTTTTGGAGATAAATGTTACGATTTAACTTGGAAGACTATGTGACTAAATCCATCTAATATCTGCGTTTCAATCTTAGTTTGGTTTACTTTGAAGAATTGTATGGAAAAATTGTTTATCGAATGGTCTTCGTTGAACTTTGGGTTTTGTTGGACAAATTTTGGAGATTAATAATAGATTTTCTTTTTATAAAGGGTTATCCATTTTCAGATTAGCTAATCTTGTACTAACCATTTTGGTTTTGGTTTTGGTTAAAGTCTAAATACGTGGGAATTATATTGTTCTCTTTTGTGGATTAGGTGATTCACTGGATGTTTATTATAGTACTCTTAATGTGAACAAGTCTTCCTAAATACTCGTCTTTTGGAGAAAATATGAGTTTGTGTAAGAAATATAGTAAAAGATGAAAGTCAACATGACAAGTAAGTATGTTTCCTTATGTTTTAGTTAAGCTCAAAAATAAATTCCTCAATGAAGAGTAACTTTAAACAAAAATGTTTTCTGTTAACTTTTCCTACTGTGGAATCCAATACCGTTTAACCCATCACAAGTTTGTGATTTTCTTAAGGTTAACTTTCTCCTAAACATGTTTTCTATCACTCTCCATCAGAACATGACCCTATGTTTTCTCCTCCATGTCCATATTTTCTTACATGGAATCCTAGTATGGGTTAACTCTGGTGACCTCTGTACTCTCATTTCTTTCTTTTAAAGTGATTGTTTTACCGACTCTTGTTCCGATGTGGGACTTTCAATAGAGTTTCCAATCCTAATTTTGAAATTGCGAGGACGCAATTCCCAAATGGAGGGAAGGATATAACTCCCCAGGTAAATAAAGAATATGAAATTTTTATATTTATCCATATTTGTGAATAAAATACTAATATTACTTTAAAGGGAACGCTATGCTCGATGGCGTACCCAATACGCGACAAGGAGTTCCTTTGAAATCTTACGTTGCACTCTAATAATAAAATAATATTATTTTAAATGGTAGTTAATGCCTAGCCATTGTAATGTAGGGTATTAATAGAACTAACTAAAAAATGATTATATATGTTTGTCAAATATTTTTACTTTTTACAATAAATGTTAGAGGATTAAATATGCGAATTAATACAATTTGTAGCGTAAACATTCTAATATTCTTTAAAAGGTCGAATAACCGCCTATTGATGGAGAACAACTTTTAAATCCACTTTTTGAAAATTTTATGTGTTATATTTGACAAAATAAAAATCTTCTTTAGAATCTGGACATCAAAATTTACTTTGTGTAAATTTTTGGTATCTTTCCGATAATGTTAATTTTTTATGAATAGTGAAAAATGTTGTATTTTAATTCAAAACCACTTTTTAATCTAATTTATTTATATGATTAGATTAAATTTTGAATTGTTTTTAAAGTAAAATTAGAATAAATTTTTACCAGTTAATTCAATAGTGGTCATTGGAATTAATTTCACGTTGAAATTGGACTTAAACTAGTGTCAATCTTTTAATGTATATTGTTTCATAAAAAAAGGCTATTTGCTCTGACATCGTGAATTAATTATTAAATTAATTAATGCAACTTATATGTTTTGAATTTTTTAAAATATACTTCATTTTTGAATTCGGAATATCAAATATAGCTTACGGTGAAGTTTTGGTATTTTTATGAAAAACTTCAATTTTTGATGAATAGTGAAACCACTAAGTTGTACTTATAAAAACTGATTTTCTGTTTAAATGAAATTTTACCACCTCTGTGTTTTGAATTTAAAAAATCTGACATACATGGTTGTCATTAAGAAGTAAAATGGTGTTCAATGGAATTAAAATAATTTTTTGGTGAATAGTAGCTTTTAAGTTTTTAATCGCAATTAGAGGTAATTAGTGTAGTTTAAGGTAAAAATAATGTTTTAATTATATGAGATGAGCATGACACATGTCATACCCATATTTGATGTGTCATGTCTGACCAAGACAGTCCATGGGTCAACTTGGGGACCCCACGAAGCCACTTTGGAAGGAATATGACATTATTATCTTTTTATTTAATGTAAATGTAAAAATGACACAGACATGAGTTGTTTTACTAAAATAATTTTTAAATGGGGTTATAGAAGTCATATTTTTTAATATAAATAGTAATTAGAAATCTAAAAATATTTTCTACATCATAGCATTTTTTTATAATTTTTAGACATTAAATAAATTAAATTATTTATGACATCATGATGATGTAGCGATTACCTCATTATTTAACGATTTAAATAAAATGAAAAGATAATGTAAAAAATAAAAACTACACTTGTCAAAAACCTATTGGATGGGTATATTTCTATCCTTTATCACATTATCCTAGAATTATATCAATGTGGGAATTTTTTAATCCGAAACTCTTTTTAAAATAAAGTAACATTTCTTTACATTTCAAGAGTGCCCCTCCTCTCCTCTTATAAAAGGCCCCCACCACTATCACCTTAACCAGACCTCTCAAGCCTTTGGATCGGCCAAGATCTTCCCATTTTTTAACTCCACATCCCTATCATACTCCCAGATGCCTCACTTGGGGCATAAGTCTTCCCAAGGAAGCCTTTGAGCTCAAATCAAAAAGAGTTACCCGATTTTAAGGTAATGTCTTCACTTGTGTTCTTTTGTTTTATTTTGCTTTTCCAACCCCCTAAACTCTTTTTATTCATTTATTTTTTAACAACCCTGGTATCTTCAATATTATTGGATGTTGTTATAAGAATCATTAGAGCTACACTTACACACACCTACATAAAATGGTTAAAGAACATACTGTTTCTGTGGATGGCGAATTTCTGCCTCACGAAACGATGATTGTTCAACACTCATATAACACCTTCAAAGGTGGCCATTAAAATGTCAATATAATTATATATGATATATAATATGTTTATGTTTTACTTAAGCTTCTGTATTTGTCTTTTGTGGCATACCTTTATGGTTTCCATTGTGGGTAAACACGATAATTCCATTTTAGAAAGTGCGGACTACTGCCCCCCCAAGGTGATTTGATTCGTTAATTCCATATGCGGGATGTATAAAGGATGGATTTAAAGTTATTATATATGATTTATGTTACATATAAATGATGAATATAATTCTGGAATTAAAATATACATACCTCCCATTTGGTTTTAATTCCATTAATATGACATAGAAATGAAAGTAGCGTTCATGCGTACGTACGGCTTACCGTCTCCATGAACGGTGCATTTCATTTCATACCTCTAAATGATTATGTAATATTATAAATACATATATATTCTGGATATATATGATATATATGATATCCAAATCATGAATATCATTCTGGATAAAATGAACCTTTGACCACATGAACAACATGTAATTGTAAGAAGTCCACTTTCGACTTTAGAACCAAATATCGACAAAACAAAAATTATTAACTTAAATGATTACATAATGTTTATAAAATGGAAATAAGTGATATAAAAGGAATAATGATCTTGAAAAAGGTTCTTAAGCAAGTATAAAATAACTCATGTTTATTATGCAGGACGTTAAAGGACGATCGAGTCAAGTCGGACCCGAGGTAAGGGATCCAACCTCTCTCTTTCTTTTTAAGTACTCTTTTTTATGTCATTTCTTTTAAGCCCATCTTTATTATGTTTGGGGATGTTATTTTATATTCCACATACTTTAATTTTTATTTTCATATTATGAGAGACCCTATTTGATCCCACCAATCCATTTTAGGAAGATTTAAGTGGCGCTGTTAGGCTGTCGAGTTTTCGTATGGGAATTTTCATCTCACTTTTATTCCCATGACATTTACGCTACGTTTACCACTATTTCCTTTGAGGGGTGTATGCACTGCCCATTATTATTCACATTGTGTAGTATAATTTCATTTATGGGTATTTACATCTTCATTGTATGACCCTTCTTCCATGTGGTGTACTTTTCGAAAGTTACCCCACTCGGTAAGGGGACCTTTCACCCTCCTCTTTTTAAAATACTACTTTTGTTATATCTTTTATTTCGAATACTATTAAGTTGGTATATGTTCTTATATATCCTTATTTATGTAAATTTTATGTCCAAGTGATGAGATACCCTTTATCTCTCTCATCAACCCTTTTTGTAAAATTTAATGTGATGTCGTTAGGCTGTCGAATTTTACCAAGGGAACTTCTTAACCCAATTTCGATTTCTATGGGTTCAACATGTAGTTATTGAATATTTCATCCTTTGAATATGTGTGAATGGACGTTGATTGTTTTACACTTAATATCCACATATATTGGGTGTATTTATATTTGTCACACATAATTATGAGATTGATTTATCCTTAATTTAAGGATACCTTCTTTATAATGGATTTTATCTCATTTTACATTTCTTTTGAGACTTCATTGTTGTTATGAAACAATTAACTCTTATATGGTGTTTATACTATCCTTTGACTTATTATATCATGAATCTCTTTATTCTCATGATATTATAATGTTCGGATTAAATTTTATTCCGCAATTATTTGTATTCAAGAGTTTCTCATTGTATTGAAAACTCTTTAACAAAAATATCGTTTTAAACGTTTTAAAGATTCATTATTATAAATCTTTATCTTTAATGTCCATGTTTTATATATCGTATTCTGTATTTATTTATATGGAAATTAATGTTTTAACATTATAATTCCAATAAAATCTTCAAAGTGGTATGGGACACTTTGATTAAAAAATCTCTTTTAAATGGTTTTTGAGTATGGATTGCTTAATTCAATATCTTGGAATAACTTATTGTGATTAAAAATGAAATATTGTTATTGAAATGTTTATATTTTCAATATTTAATGTGTAATGGTGGTACTTGGACATTTTATGGGTGGTTACGTGATAAACCATATGACGAGTGGTGCCGTGAATACCAGGATGGGTGGTTACATTATAACCTCCAATGCATTGGTTAAGGAAGTCATCCGTATGGCTATTCCATTAAGTGATATGTGTGGAAGTCGACCGTATAGTTATTCCATTTAAGTATGTTTATGTCCCATGTTACCTTTATATGTATGTGTTTTTTATATGGGTTTTATGGTAATCTTTTGGTTACAAAAGGGTAAGTAATGATATTTTATTCAGTGAAGAGTTTTTACTACATCCTAAAGGTGAAAGGTATTACATTGATAAAGTATACATGGTTTACTTGTTGTTTTGAAAAAAATAATAGTTTTCATTCTTTGTGTATCCCTTTTTGAACTTTTTATGCTCACCCCAGGTTTTTTTAAATATTTTTCACAAGACTTAATGTGGAATAGGTTAAAGGATGGGATCAAGGGAATGTCATGATATCTAAAATGTGGAACTACACATGTTTTTTAAGAGTTTTTATTTTATGGAAATTTAGTATAAGTGACTACTTTGTAATCTTTTTAGATGTAATATTTATGTCCTAATACTCTAAAACTCTAAACCTGAAAAGATCCTCAATGTGAATTATTCATTTAATTCAATATTAAGTATGGTTTAAGGCCAGGGCCTTATAGTTAGTGGTAGGTCTCATGTTCTTAGACAGTTTAGTGTTCGAACAGAAGAAAGTCGACATCATGAACTTCCTTTCCATCCTTATGGTGTGAGTGCTTTACCTACATTTACTAGGATATTTGTGATAGTTTTTTTGATTTGTTTTGGGGTTTGTGATCATCTTAGGGAAAATTTATCAAGGGTTCCTGGAACACATTTAGGTGGACGTAGACAGTTTTAGTAGATGCATCATCAGAATATTCTTGCAGGGATATTTCATTAGTGGGGCACCAAGTTTTTTATCTACCAAGAATAAATAGAGTAGGAAGGGTCTGATCTTAGGATCTTCCTCATGTTAATAGACAACAAATTGAGTGTTTCCATGGAGGTTCTCATCATTATAGAGGCATAATATCTTTCAATGGTCAGATGCATGAAGGGGAGGCTACTGCTCTTGAGGGACCACAGGTGGTCACAAATATGATTAGTTATTCTAGTACCCTTGTTTGTAAATTATTTCATTCAAGATATTTTCACTCATTTGTTTCACCCTATTTATCCCATGCTCTTGGACTATATGTTGAGAGTCTTCTCAAACCCATGTTGTTGACTAAGCCTATCGGAGGTCCAAAAAACATCTATGATGTGTGTTAGGGGTGTATAATGATGATGGTGCCACATCAGTACCATATGGGCCTTTCAATATTACAGATGCATCTATACAATGCTATTATCCGCATTATCTGGTTTATTTCATATGTTATGTTCCAAACCACTTCTATTGGATAATGGTGTTTTATTATGTCGATGGACAACATGTGCTTTTCATTGTTGAGAAAAGTTTTTATGTGTGCAATCTTCATGTGGATCCACTTTTTTCCAGGTTGGATGAGTTTTCAGCAAAATCAGTAGATGTTGGGATAGTATATATTCCCAGCGTCATGGTAGATTGCCTGATTTTTTTTCCTCAGGGAGGTTTTGACACAACCCCCTTGAGGTGATCTCAAATTCGTGATAGGCTTGTTGTGTTGCGCCTTTTCTATTTCGATGGATCTTTACCTAGTGTAACATTGTGATTTGTGGGAGTGGAGGATTCAGATAGAAGATCTAATAAGGCAATTTTTACCTTTCCATGTGTGTCCCTGTGGGGTGCCCCAGTATCATTTGAAATGAATGTGGATGGTGTTAAGAGGTTATGTACATAATACCAGTGGTTAAATTAGGTGACATTTAAGAACTATTTCCATCTTCCAAGGATATACAATTTTTTGACCAGATGATAGGGGAAATTTGGTTTTGTAGGATTGATCTATGGCCTGGATATAACTAAATGGTGTTGAATGAGGGTGATAATCGAAATACAGACCCCAAATGCAGATATGGTAAAATTGAGTTTATATTTATACAATCTTGTATTACAGACCCCCCAAATATGTTAATGGGACTTTTGAACTATGTGTTATATGAGTTGTTTTATAATTTTTGTGTGTATTCATTGATGATATCATGATCATCTTAATTTTATGGGAATAGCATGTAGAGCATCATAGAATAGTTCTGCATGTTCTTTGATGACATTAGCTCGTTGGAAATTTGTCCAAGTGTATGTTCTAAACCAGAAAATCAAATTTTCAAAGGAATGCAGTGTCTCATTTGGGTGTGTTAGTACACCCTCTGATGGAGGAAGTTGTTGTTTCTTGGGAATCACCCAATATCATGGCAGATGTGCATAGTTTCCTTGGTCTCATAGGCTATTATAAAACATTTGTACCTAATTTCTATCAAGTTTATAACCCATTGCCTACTTTTAGTTGGAGGTTCAAGTGTTTGTGTGGATTTATCAACGCTAGGTAGTTTTCGGTTACCATAATGGGAATTTATATAGTGACCTAAGGATTCAGCTACTAAGGGAGTGTGTTTTTCTTAGGTATTATGTGAAACTTCCCATCTTGACATGGGATGCAAGTTGATGTATCAGTACACAATGATCTATTTTGGGTCTATTCGGTTACATTATAATGAGCATAACTACACCACCCATGATCTAGAGCTACATATTGTTGTGCTTTCACAAATTTTGTGGTGGAATTACCTCATTGGGTAGTTCATCTTGGTCTTTACAAATCACAAGAAAATGAGGTATATTTTTTCCCAGATAGAATTGATCTTCTCTCAACGGTGGTGAATACATTTTCTTCATTACTATGATTTTATAATAACCAACATATTGGTAAAGGTGAATTTTTGGTTGATACAATGAGATGAATGTCATAGAAGGATGTTTTATTGGAATCTAGGGATGGTAGGATTGAATTGGAGGTGATGGAGGCCTTCTACATAGATGCAAGAGTAGATGTGGTAGAGGATTTTTGTTTCAGATGATGGTGTAGTGTTTTCTAATGCAATAGGAAGAGGAGTCTCAGTGGGGAGATACTTATGGAAAGGTGATGCGTGATGTTTTTGTATATAGTGATGCTTGTGAGGGATGGTCAGAGGATAATTAGAACTGGATGTTGTTTCATGGAAGGATGCTTGATCCAATGGAAATGCATGATGGATTCCTTCTTGTGTTTCTTTACTCTCTGTTGGATGTACACATAAGAGTATCCAAAATGTATTGTGGCATGAGGACTCAGATTTTGTGTCCTAAAATGAATCAACTAGTGGTTGAGTATATGGAAATGTGGTTGGTTTTCAATGAAGTAATGGTTTGAAATGATGCCCCTAATGATTTTTTTCTTCAATTGGATGTTCCTATGTAAAAATGGGATGGAATATTGATGAATTTATAAATATGGTTACCTAGAGCATAGGGTGGATGTGATGTTATCCAGGTGGTCATGGATCAGTCGATTAAATCATAACACATAGATTTAATAATAAATAAGGCTTTGACCCTATCGTTTAAAAAAAGGATTCTTGCATAGTGTATTCTTTGGATAAGATGTACGTGGAAGAGGTGGTGAGGTTTTATGGAGTTTCATGGTCGCTTTTCAAGATCTGGTAACACCTTTTTCTCAAAGTCCCTGGAGTGGATTGTAGCATGCTTCTAGAAATTAGTTAGGTCTCAATACATCTTTCCACCATCATATTGATTGGTAGAAATAATAGATTATCAAGAAGTTAGAGGATATGTTTTGGGTGTGCATCTTTGACATTGGTGGATCATGGGTAAAACACCTACCTTTTTTAGAGTTGTTTATAATAATATTTATCATTGTTCCATTAGAATAATAGAATTAGAGACATTGTGTGGGAGATTTTTCCTTCACTGTTGTGCTAGAAGTAGGTTGGGGAGACAATAGTTCTTGGTCTCGAGGTGTTGTAGGTCACAATAGAGAATGTTTAACATATTCATGAGAGGTTGAATGAAGAAAATTACCATCATAATTATTATGATGATCAGAGGTGGATTGCCTTTTATTTTGAGGATTGGTATCACATGTTCTTAAAGGATTCCCTTTGATGTTTTCATGAGACATTTAGAAGAGGGATCATTATTTTCTCTCTGGGTTTTTGGTCCCTTTAAGTTGTTGGGGTGAGTTGGTGTGGTGGTGTATCAGTTGGCATTTCCACCATGGTAGGAAAGGATCCATGATGTCTTCCATGTCTCTTAGATTCATCAGTATATTCAAGAATAATCCCATATGATTGACTTGGAAGAGTTGGATATCGGGGAGGACATGATGTTTTTGTAGCAACCCGTAGAGATATAGGATCATTAGAATATGTCATTGCATGGATAGACATTTTATTTGGTTTGTGTGTTGTGGAGGAATGGTGTCTATGAGTATAGTACATGAGAATGAGAGATACAGAATCATTCCCAGTTACTATAGTTTTTTTTAATTTTTTTTCTCAAGTCATCTAGGTTATGTAATGTTTGGATGAAATTATTTTATGAGATGAGAATTTTCCTTGGTGTGTGATGTGTGTCATGTTATATGTGATACTATAATATCATATTACAAGGGAATGACATGATTCCTAATCGTGATGCATTAAATGTGATGTGGTTAAACCTGTACAATTTATTTAGTTTCCCCATAGTGGAATGTATCTTGACATTGTGAATAGAATTATAAAGTTCATGTGTTCTAGATAATGAAGTACACTAGTTACAGAATTATTTGTTTTATGTTGCTTCACGGATCACATGGTTCTTTAATGGTTATGTAGCAGTCTAGTTGTTTGTAAAGAAGTAGCTTTTGGTTGTGGTGACATGGTTGTGCTGGGTGATTATGGTCGTTTTGGTTGGCTTGTTGAGATGGTGGTAGTGTTTGATGTAAGATGAGGTCCTTGAGTGGTATATCGCTTGGTGGTTGTTTGGACATATTTTTTCTAGTCTTGGTTTAGGATTTTCAAGGTTGAAAATCATTTGAGGTGTATATGATGTAACTATTTATGCCATCCCAGTCCGTTACATTTCTAGTTTTGGTTGTTAGAGATATTCCGAGGAACATAGAGGGAGTCTAGAGAAGTTTGGTTGCTAAAGGATGGTTGTATGGAGAGTACACATCCTGTTAGTGGATTACATGTTGTGGAAGTCAATTTCTGGGCTTATCCAAGGGGTTTCGTTTTGTGGAAACACATTACATGCCATGAAATTGGTCTTTACGATGTGTAATATTTGGGTGTTAAAAAATAACAAAACGAGTAGGCGATCATTTTTTCTTCAAAAACCAAACATCGAGTAGTAAATGACATGAAAGGGTATTAAATTTCATGTAATACCTCAATCCATTGAAATTTAAAATTATTTTTAATCTTAACATTTATTCCAATATTCATCATTTCTTCATCCTATCATTTGGGGAGAAACCTGGGTTCCTCGAGGTGTTCTTCGATCCCTATTCCTCCCTCTTTGATCTGTTGATCCTAATGGTCTTTCATTGGAGAACTGTGTTTGATTCATTGTGAGTTATGTTCTTGTTATCATATGTTTTATTTCATTCTTCTCCCATGGATCCCCTACGATGCTGATTCTGTGGTTTGGAGTACATTTTGGTTGTGTGTTTGACCACCTTTGGTTTAGGGAAGGGTGATCCATGGTTCCACATGGTTCCATTGTGGTTATTCATAGGTTTCTTCTTCGATATACCATGCACAACTAATTTGAACGATTCTTTGGGGTTTGTGTCCCTTATTTCCCTTTATAAGGTATCATAAAAGAGATATTTTCATTCAATTTTCTATAATTTTTGGTAGTTTTTGATATATTTAAGATAAATAAATTGGATATGTTATAATTGAATTCTAAAGGGATTTGATTAAGTTTTTTTATAGATTTATTTATGTTGTGATGTGATGGGTTGTATGGTCAAAAACACCCCAATGTAAATTGTGGTCATTTGTGTGTGTTTTTTGCATTGTTTGACATGTGATGTGGAACCCTTGTTTTTTGTTCATGTTGTGATATAACTCTAAATGGAAATTGGTTTATGTCATATACATGGTTCATGAAAAGGTTCCATCTTATTTTGTTTGTGTGATAACACTAAAAATATTTAAAGTGGATTGTGATAAAATCCCATTTTTAAATCTACAAAATGATCATGATGTGTTATGATGTGTTTGTTCATTCTTGTGGGGGTGGTGAGGGTATATTTATTTGGATGTGCATATGGGATGAAGAAGTGATGGTTTTTTGGATGTTCTTTTGGGGAGGCAAGAAGAATGATTGTTTATCTGGTGGTTAAATGTTGTTGTACTATGCCAGATGCCCGAGTAGTGTTAGAATAAATAAATCTAATTTTTAAAATGTATGAATGTATTAGAGTTGTTTTGTATGATTCATATTATTTCATGATCATGTTTTTTTATAAAAGGTAATCTATCATATCTTGTGAGATGTGTACACCCTTGGGGTTATTCCCCAACCCTGGGCCTACGAGAGGTGGGATTGGGGGGTCATTATCTCCATCGCCTCATTGTGGTATCTATGGAGGGAGGAGGTCCTTACAGATTACCCCAATGACTATGATGAAATATTATTCTCCATCATTTATTGACCCAAAATTAAGGTACTAGATATGATCTATAATGATTAATCATATTTTTCTATCCTATATGAAATATTAATCCATTCTATAAATACGAATTTATTTCCGCATCAATGGATAATTTATTTTACAGCTTATTTATTTGTTCATGTTTTCTTATTCAAAATTATTTTGTACTCTACAATAATTCCTTGAGGACGAAATGAAAAAAAATATTGTATTTCTGTATGTTTTATTTTTTATGGTTTTATACCCTTTTTCATTGAATGTTCATAATTGGAAGTATATTTGGATCATTGTATTATGGATACCTAGTATTTGATCATTGAGATACCATTATTTAGTGCATGAAATCAATATCATATGTGTTGTTCATCATGAAGTTTATGATCATGTTTTATCGATGTAGGATTATAGGAGGTAGGTCCAGGATGAATGAATGGATCATATTTTCCTGGTTTGGAATGTGGTGATGCAATGATATGACATAGATAATTCTTGATCAAATTTAACAGTGGGAGTCCAATAAGTAGTTATGTAATGTTCTTAATAGAAGTGTTTTTCATTTCCTGAAATGATTCATAGTTATATATAAAGCTTACAGGATGAGAGGATGAAATGGATGAGGAACAATGGGTCTCTATAAAATCTATGTTACATTTGTGTAATCTAATTTTATAGGTCGTGTGGTCCATGGATATGGCACTAGGGTTTCCAAAAAAGTTAAATGTCACATGTCATGTGATAGATGTCACACACCATGTGTCCCATTAATGGTAGCTTGACATGTACTCTTAGACTACATAGGAATATACATGGCCAAGAGAAAAGTCATGTGTAGAGTACATGTGATGATATGTGTACCTAAACACTGATAAATGTACATGAGTATACTAGTGTAACCTGACATGGCTAGGCACCAAACTATGAAAATATTACAAAGGAACAAAAAGACAGTATAGGTGGCATGTTGGCTAACTACTTCATGTCATTTACCCAAAAGCATCACACCTTGTATGTGGATCATTTCATACCCTACGAGATGTTGATAAAGGGGCAGACTATAGGGTTCTAGGACATGTCATGTAACTATAGTACATGTCATGTACAACAAATTAATTTTTTTGCAACCTTTTTTTTCAATAGTTTAGACCAGTATCAGTTGACTATAATTACTTAGTCTCATAACATGATAGTAATGTGTAGAAATATGCATTTTTCAAAAGATTATGATATCCTAAATGGGTTTAGAATTATATAGAG
Organism: Viscum album; assembly: GCA_963277665.1. Taxonomy (NCBI): domain Eukaryota; kingdom Viridiplantae; phylum Streptophyta; class Magnoliopsida; order Santalales; family Viscaceae; genus Viscum; species Viscum album. The sequence continues at coordinate 505,836,499 of OY728141.1, read as the reverse complement.
GTTTTTGAAACCCTATATTTAACTAGTGTTGGATCCTTTACCATTCCTAGGTGGGGTTCATAGAATCATTGTAACCACAATGCATAGGGCATCAATACCCTATTTCAAAATCTGATCATGTAGGGTTCATGGTGTCTCCTAGTGGTCTTTAGTGTGATCCATTACTTGGATATTGAGATCATCAATGTTCATGTGTGTACTTATTGAGTGGTTCCTTATAATCATAATCTCTTGGATGGTCATCAACAGTGAAATCATGGATCTTGGTGTGGATTCTACTAGATGAGAATTACCTATTTGCCTCGATAAGAAAATTAAAACTACCAATGTTGGTTGATACCACATGATATGTTTTGTCAATTTTTTGTATATATATATGTATCGTATATTAAATAAATATTATGATATAACTACTCTTGATTCTTTATGATTAGTGATTTTGGGGTTTATTACTGGTTATTATTATATTAAACTCTTCATTAAAATTCCCCACATGTTCTATGTGTTATGTAGTTTAGACACTTTTTGAGGGAATACTGGGAGGCTTGGGGGCAGGTAGAAAATAGTTTCGGGCTATAAATTCTTAGGTGTATACCAGTGTTTCATTTGATAGTATTCTCCTCTATATTATGATGTTCGATTCCTTTTTAGTTTTTTTTTGGATTGTATTTGGAAACATTATCACTTTTCACTTCTTATTTTCATACTCTGATGTGCGATAAATATTAATGTTACATTTGTTGTATTATTTTTTCGTACTTTTTCATTATATTTTATAATTGGAGATATTTTCATTTGTACGGGTTAATTAGGATAATTCCTCTTGTATTTGGGATATGTAAAATCGATGCTGGTCACTATCCCATGCCCTATTAGAGGTAGGCATGGGGTGGTTTCTCTCTTCTTATTTCTACTCTGGAGAAAACTGGTGTGTCATGTTGTGATAAAGTGGTATTGATGTATTCTGTCCTACCATAGGACCAGAGCATTGAATTTAACAAGCTATTAGATTGGTTTTTGATGTATAGGAATAATAAAAATTGTTGTGTATCCATATTTTAGGACCATGAATCCATTATTACTGTGGTGATTGATGTATCCATTAACCACATCTCTGAAAACCAACTTATTGACTTAGTACAAATAAAAATTGGTTGTTTGGAAAACATTGGTACAAATATTAAATAATAATGGGTTATTGTCTCCATGTCCTTTATATGTCAGATACCTAGATATACTCTTTATCTATTATGTATCATTTTTATTTCAGGATGCCTCTAAAAATAATGCATGATAGGGTTCAATGCTATGATCATGAGGAAGATCTTTTGAGTGAAGAGGCATCATTACAAGGGCATGTACAAGAGGTCAATCCTCTATGTGGTTTAATAATTATTCCACCACACATTTATTAGTATTTAGCACTAGTAGTACCAGATTTGGATTAATTCTAGTTGAGTGAATTATATGAGTATCAAATTCAATTAAATCATACGTCTCGTGGTGATCCTCACAACCATGTAGCTGAGGAATGTGTTGAGGAAATTACTTGTGTTTTATGACTTATAAATATTTCTATAGATCATATAGAATTACTCAAAAGGAGTAATCTTTAGGGATCATCTGGGGGAGGTTAGAGTCTGGGGAGTCAATTATATGATAAGAAATCTCTCTTCTAGTTATAATTTTTTCATCTCTTCAGGTAGGAGTTTTATATAGCCACATTATGATAAGTTCTCATCCAAGAGATTCTTAATATATAGTAGGGTAGTATGATTATTGAAGTGTATTTGGAGAGTTGTATTGATATCTAGTGATACTCCAGGGATAAACTGTCATATCCTTTCTTCAGACCACATACAATTGAAAAGGGATTACATTGATATATAATGGTTTCAATGATATCACTATGAATTAACAACTATTATATAGTTCTTGAGAGGGGTTTAGTAGTGTAGGGTATCTTAACAGTGTAGACACCAACAATAGGTTATGGTAGTGGGAACATTGGAGTTGAGGTATTGGGAGTTGGAAGCTGATGGTAGTCACAGGGATTAGGTATTTCAAGACACTTCTATTAAAAATCCCATGATTGAGAATTTGTTATTTAGGGATCTCATGATGGCTCATGGCATAAAAGGTAGAGGTGGTTCTTATCATGTGATGTTTAGGGACATATTTCATGGGATTTTATGATCTATCATACAAATGACATAGATACAGTCAAGGAACATCCTAACTTGCGTATAAGGTAATAGTAGGGATTTCTGAATTGAGAAGAACATGTATTGAGAGTGGGTAGTAAATCATGAGGTGGTATTATGTTTGATCTATTGTCACCACCATCCCTAACTGGTACATTTCAGCCATAGGGAGTTAGTGTTTAAAGGATAGAAAAATAGTAGGCACTGTGGTCATACAGCCTCAGGTCTTGATTGATGACATGAGGTATTATATGTGTCTTATATACGTTATTTTCAGTTCAGACATAAAAGGGTCTAAGACACTCCATTCTAACCACATCTATGTTTCAAGACATAATGATTCTGGTTCAGCTATTAGCTCGACCATTATGCCAATAGACTCATGTAGGAGGTGACAAAGTGATTAAAAACCTCTTCCAATGGTGTAACCAAACAATTAGAAGTGAGAGATTCTTATGGTATTTTTTATAAAAATGAATATTCATTTTGATATTATCATATGAATTGTTTTATGTTCATTGTTAATTCATAGATTTTCAATTTTAGGTGTTGGATGTGGTTTATCCATGGAAATGGATCGTGGTTTTCTTTTATGGGTGTGATGGAAAATCATGAACAGTAGGAAAATATCATACGTAAGGGGTGTATCTAAATTGTAAAAATTCGACTAGTATGATTATTTGAGTAGTAGATGACATGAGAATTTGGCTTCCTATAGTGCTAGCGGTGTATGAGGATGGCTTTCATGATGAAATTATAGGCTTACCTCCCTAGAAAGAGATAGAATTCTACATTGACTTGCTCTATAGGATTACCCTGATATCTATTGTAGAATATCATATGACTCTCATAATGCTTTGTGATTTATGGGTATAGTTAATGTACTAGAAGAGGAAGTTATTTTGGACACACAATGATTCCCCATGGGTAGCCCTAGTGTTTTTCTCCATGAAGATAGATAAAAGGTTGAAGTGGTGTATAGATTATCGGTGTCTGAACAAGTTGAACAAGAATAATAATTATCCACTACAAGGGATCGAAAGCCTCTTTGATCAATTAATAGTTGTGTTATTAATCTAAGATATAGGACTCAGATGGGGATGGAGGTAACAAATTTCTCTCTGTCTAATTAAATATAATTGTCTTCTTATAAAAAATATATAATTAATCCCAATTTTGTGAAGATACACACCATTTTTGGTGATTTCATGAATTTAAAATGATATCGGATTTTATATGAAAACATTATATCATTTTATAAAAAGAATACATTTCCATTGAACATAAGAACTCCAGTATTGTTACATTTATCATAACCTCCATAGATATCATCAATCAAGAAATGTATTTAATAATAACAAGCTCATGTCTATATAAAATAAACATATAACAACATCAATAACACTATTATACTGGTAAATAGTACCAAGAGAGAGTGTACCACCACTGGGTGGTGAATCCATGGGTTCTAAAACACCAACTCTAAAACAACGTTTATTCCCATCAACCATTACTGTGATGTGATCGTGATAATGTTTATGAGATGATAATAGATATTTATAAGCATAATAAAGATTACAATAGGGTAAAATTATTTCCCACCAAATATTATTATCAAATTGATAATAGTAGGTGGTCAATGGTTTCAATCCCTCTATATATGTTCCTATTTTTTTAATAATAAGAACAATCAATCAAGCTATAACATAGTTCCAAACTCTAATAAATATTGTAATTATATATTAATTTAATCGATATTCACATTCCTAATACAAGTTAATTTGGAGTTTTGATCACATATTCTCCATTGTTTGGCTCCTTAATCATTTCCCATGTCTCTGAAAATGTGTGTCTTATTATCTCATAGTTTGATCTCCTTTTTTCAATATAGAAACAACTAAAAGTCAACATATTTTTATAGGTATAGTGTTTCCACAAAATAAACCAACCCAAAATCAGCATGGTGTCATTCAGATATTATTATTTCTAAAAACCATTCTATATCTTCTCCCAAAATTTTATCCCTTATCAATTTTTGACATATGATATAACTCAAGATAGAAATTCCATTACATTGTCCAGATTTTCATGCCATAAAAATTCTCAAGATACCTTCTAAAAAACTAGGTACATACTAAACTCATTATGAATCACATGAAGAACTCCCCTTGATTACATTGATTAAATACCATTGTATATCCTAGAACATGAAATATAAATCACCCTAAATAGTCAAAAAATTGGTTCATTGTGGATTTTTTTCACAAAAAAATAATCCACTAGAAAATATAAAATACAAAATTAGAAAATAAAGGTATTATAATAGACTAAATCCCCATTGTAACAGCACATTTTATCACAAAAGTATTCAACCATGAAATAAATGAACTATGATAATCCAAGTCAATACACTTCACATTTTCACCATAGTGTAGGAAAAGTTCTAAAATTTCTATTTTGGAGGACCCAATTGAATTATTATTGAACTCGGGGATATGATTCCCACTGAAATTACCATTAATCATAGAAATATTTTGTATCCATTTTAGATTCTATAAAATTCCACATTCTCTGAGACATCTTGGATAATACTTTATTATATTAGACTATTCACCACATCATAGTTTTTCTCCACAACATAGGCAATGCCACCATTTAAATTTTCAGTTTTTATACACCATAATATTCTTTTAAAATCATCTAAATCATCCATGAAAATGTTTCTAATAAATGAAACATGAAAACCCTTTCAATACAAATGAATAAATTTTCCCATGAAATAATTCATATCATGCCTCAAATGAAAAGGTAATACAAAAAAAAATCTATTATAGAATGATGATTGTGAGAGTACTCCAAATATCAATGTTAGATAATTCTTGCGGTAACCATGACATAATTGAGATAAACAAAATGATCCATCATTGTTTATTCTATTCTTGAGGGTTATTTAATCTTCTAGATTTCAAAAAACCCCCAATCATGAAGGTTTATTTATATAAAACATAGTATAAAATAAATATACCTACCAAATATATGATATAGGGTAAAAAATAACATAATGTTTTCCATTAAAAATTAATCATCCATGTACCGTTTTTTGGAAAATTTTCATTTCACTATAATATATATTATTAATTTTTATTCAAAAATATATTACTGTTTTTACTCTATTTCCCAACTTAGATTCATATGAGTGACCTTCTCTTATTGACCTCCTTATAAACTCATGAAAATATTCATATATATTTTAAAGGTTATGATATATCAAAGCAATAATATTAAAATAAAATAGTTATAATTATCCTATCTTATATTTCTAATCCACCTAAAGAAAATAGATTCACTACAACAACCAAGTGATGTTATAAATATAGTGGATATAAAATTAGAAGAGAAAACCAATTTATTGAAATGAAATTGGTAATATCAACTAACCCTAACACCCCTTTTGAGTATATTTAAGGAACCCTTGATTTGTTTTTTATTTTTAATTGATGTATATATCAAAAAGTTAAAATCAATAAAGAAACCATGTTCTATGATACCAATTAAATTTTCCAGGGTGATGTGATGTACATTGAAGGGATAAATTTAATATTTATATTCCACATTTATATACATTTGTGGGATTCTCTTAATATCAACCACCTCCAACCATTATGTTTCTATTTTATCTCTTTATATTTTTCACAAAACTCAATCATATAAATCGACATAAATGAATTTCCCTAATATACATCAATTTAATATGGGTTTCCCATAGTATTCGTGACTATATTGTTGGTTTGATCAATAAAATTTATATAAAACATATTAACTAATATCATATAGTGAATATAAAAGGTGATATAATATCATTTATAAAGGCCTTTCTTTTTTCATATAAGAATACCAATTTCTCATACATATCCCACTTTCTATCATTTCTCAGTGTTGTGATATAAAGCATTATATAAAAAGATATGATTGATTATCATTTTTATTCTCCATTATAAATATGATGAAAACTTTCAACTGTGGTATAATGCATCACAAATTTCTTAAAACGATATCAACCTCATCCAATCACAAATTCATGCATTAAATAATATATAAAATAATTATTATGAAACCTCATGCATAAAAATTTCACTTTTACTATGTTATAATTACATATAACTAACACCCATATTGATCCTATTCATAATTTGTTAAATATTCTAATTTATAGTGGTAATAATATCAAATTTTCTAATTCCCATTGAATGTGTATATCATGTAAAATCTCTATTTGGTTTACTAATGTTCTTAAACTATATTTATCAACATTGTATTTTTTATTTCCCAACCTTTATTTCATCTTTTATGTTTGTGTCACACTCATTATTATTAAAAATTTTAGATATTACAGATCTTTTTATATCAAGGGTAAATTATGCACAACCTTTAATAAATTCATAAATAAACCTCTCATAAGAGATGTCTATTATTATTATTATATGTAATAGTAGTTCCTATTTTAGTTTGGGATTATTAGTGTCTTAAAAAATCATGACCAAATCTAAGAATAATAGCAGTTCATTATCCATATTTTATATTAAAATAAATCCTCTATATTTCTCAAATATCCCAATAATTATTTTATTGATACACCATTATTATAAACTCAATAGTATCTTAGAATGTTACTGGGAAATATAAATTAAATATTTCCTGAAAAATAAATTATACATACCTATTTGAATTTATATTAGGTATAAATCACTATTATATTCGTTGAAAATATTCTTTATAAATTATATTACTTTTTATAGTTATGTAAACTTATTTTTTTATGAATAAAAACCTGACCTTAGGATTCGATCTAGTAGAAATCATCATTGTGTTAAACGTAATTTTGGTTCATCATAACATACAATAGATAACACGTGGTGCATTGAATTGACTGCATCCTTATTCAAATTGTTTGGTATTATTATATTTAGTAAATTTATAATTCCTCATAATTAGTTTTGTAATATATAATACATTTTATATATTTATGAAATGTAAATACCAAATATGAATGACCGTGTTCAAATTTAATCTCAAGTAAATATCTCCATGTCTGAGAGTTTTTTTAGTATAATTATTAATTATTTAAAAAAACTAATTTATATTCATTATATTTATAAATTTTATTCTACTTATCTAAAATTATTTTTTATTTTTAACTATACTATATATATATCCTACTTTTTTCATCTATTACATATAGAATCTAATTAAAGTTTGGATAAAATGAACTCTGATTAGTAGAAAAGACACTTTTTACAAATTCATTACATACATAGATTTTTTTAGTAAACTCTTATCTACTAAATTTTGGTTCCTTTAAATTCTTTTATAATTTACTCTTATTTATAAAAAATAATCAAAATATTATCAAGATATTAAAAAAATATTATATCTCTAATGATATTTGTGCGACTTCTTCACCCTCATGGAAAATCGTCTTCCTTATTTCAATATAAATATATAAATGCAATAAAGCTAAATATTTACTCATATTAATCAAAAATATCTTTTTATATAATTCCTATAATTTTCAAAATTTTATTCACATTACATTATTTTTATAAATATAGTCTTTTTATGAATTAATTAGGAAAACTAGAGAAATATATATAATTTAATATATTATTCATCATTTTTAAAGATTACAAATGATGTTGAAATTTAATAGTTCTATTTTAATGATTTATTAAGTAATTAAATTTTCAATTTATACAAGTATATACTGATGATAACACGGATGTAATAATTATGTTAAATGTTATAATGAATGAAAAAATAATGTTGAGAACTATAACATTGCACTGAACAAATGAACCAATATATTATATGGAGAAAAAACATCATATCACAAAACAAATAGAACTATGGATTGTTATATAATTATTTCACTAGTTTGGAATGCATTTTTCAATAACATTTCTGGATATTAGACGACATGCACATTGAGAATCTAATGGAAAATGGATGTCATCACCTGTAATACCTTCATATGAAAATTGATGTGAAATTAATCATTTATGATATCACCATGTTGGTTAATAAATTATATTCCCTATTTCATGTGAAAAATAACTTACAATCTTATTCCTCAGTATAGAATCTATGTTTTAAGGATAAGACTATGAATTATAGGATGTTGTTGAGGGAAATAAATTTTTTATTACATAATATTTTTCATGTTATTGTTTATGACAAAATTATATGTAGTTAAAATAATAGATCACATCCCCTAATAAATAATAAAATTTCACACATTAAAATAATAATACATCACAAAATATTATTTCTTACACCCCAAAAGGATTTTAAATTGGGTCTTATGAGGCCTATATATAATTAATGAAAATAAGATTAATGAATTAAATTATATGTGTCTTAAATTTGATAATCTATATAATGATACATAAAACCCCATAAATAATGGATATATTATTATCCTAATATTAACCAAGGTAAAATACATATAATTATATCATATTTATATATTCATATTCTATAAGTCAGGGGAATGAACACCACAAAATATTTGATTGTGTCGATAAAGAAATGTAGCACACATAGATGATTTTAAAATTCCAATAGTCAAAATAATTATCATTTATGACATGTATAATAAATTTTGGAAATATTAACAATATATGAATCATGTGGTGCTAAATTTCATGAATGCGTAATAAGAACATTTGAAGCATTCCAAATCATGTTTTGAAAGGTAGAAAATAAAACAATATATAGGTGGTGGCCTTAAATATTATTTATTCATGAAAAAGAAAAACAATTCCTCTTCACAACACATGGAAGTATCCAATATTATGTAATACTAATATTACATCCATAAATAAAATTATAATGTACATATTTTAGTTGTTTCATTGGGATTTGGTCATTTTGGTTCCATCTTGGACTATCTTTGTTTTTATTTTTATTTTATTTAATTTCATTATGTTTTATCCCTCTAAAATTATTACTCCTTAAATGGGAAAATATATCACAACATGTTATTACTATGGGGAAATGGAATTTATTTTTATGTCTAATCTTTTTTAATTCTTCAATTTTATTTTTTAATTTCTTTACTATGACACTTATTGTGGGTCGCTTGTGATGGGGATTCAAAAATCAACACTTTTACGTTTTTATCACTATATTTTTATTCTTGTCTAACTATTAGTATGATCAATGATTCCACTTCAATTAATATCCTTCAATAAATAGACTTATATGAGTATGTAATGATGACCATGTGATATATGGGGTAATATTTGGATCCCACATTTTGACTTCTACAGTAAAAGATTAATATTTTTTCAGGCATTAAAATATTGGGAACAACTATACACTCATTAAATGGTGATGTAACTTGTATACTATTATCGATCTAAGAGGATATAAGTGTTTTGTGTCACTCAATGAAAATATAGATCATGTTATTTAAAATATTAATAATGATATATGGTTAATTGTGATGGAATAGAGATTAAGAAAGAGTAAACTAGATCTGTGGTCAATAAAAAAATCATGGAATTAGCCTTGACATTCTTTAAAAGATCAAACAATGTTCTTACAAAAAATTTCCATTTTTATGTTTTATCTGTTATATTTACATTGTCCAATTTTATATCATTATTCCATGTTTTCTTTCCATATTTTCATCACTAAAAATCATAAAATATAAAAACTGATAATTAGGATGATTTTGTTTTAGTGGAAACTTTAAGAGATACCCCAGGGGTTTAGCTATATTTTTTCCAGTTTAGTAGATTTATACTATTTGGTTTGGGTACCCATAAAAAAATTTCAACAAAAAAATTTAATTGATTTATTTTTTGGAACTGAAATATAATTAATTAAATATTCTCATCCAATAAAAATAACATTTTTCATCATTCTCATTCATTATGATCTTTCGTTTAATTAATTTTAATACTCATAGACTCTATTGGAAAACATTAACATCACTTTTTCTATCTAAATCATAGGATATCTATTGAAAGAGATTCTATACAAAATGTTTCATGAACTAAAAATTATTTACCTCAGACTATCGGAAACTGAAAACACAACATCTATAATAATTTTATGTTCTTATCATGAATCCATCAACCATATAAATGGAATCTCAAATTTTTTTATTTTTATCAACTATATACCAAAACAACATAATATTAACCCCATGATTGAGTTAATTTAATGAAAAATTTGATATAAATCTTTTACATAGTCAAACATCAAATATTAAATGGTGAATCTATAAACACTACATGATTTATTTTCCTATAGAACATAAACAATTTTCTTAATCATTTTCACACATATTGGTATTATATTATTTTTTTAGTAACATAAACATTATATATGTTATGAAATACAATTTATTGGTTGTTTTTATTTTTTATTGATATTTAAATGCCAACAATAACATAGAGATATTATTTCCACCACACTACATAAAAAATTTGTCTTATGGGGAACATAATTTCTTGGTGAGAAACAATTCAATTATATTGTGTGATATCTATTAACATTTAGCTTTGTCTCATGGAGTTATATTATTCTCATGGAAACACTCTTTATTCTAATATCATCATCTCAATCCATATTTTTTTTCATGGTCTTTAATTCAATCAATAACTCATTATCCAAATTGTTATTCTTATCATATGTTATAGATAAATAAATTAATGATATTCACATGGTATTTTTTATCTAAATTCAAATTCATGGGTGATTCAAATAGAATCCTAAATAAAAACATATTTTAAAATCAATTTCATCATATTTTCAGGGTTTTAAAGTAAAATCAATCACATGTGTATAACTTAATCTAAATAATTTAATAAAAAATATCAACTAAAATAGGAAAAAATTATTACATATTCTTAATTTCTTAATATCAAGAAAATTTATTACTTAACAGTTCTATAAGTATATTACTTTCAAAACATGTACCTGTGATAAAAACCAATCACAAATATTTATATTGCCCAAAAAAACCACTTCGTCACACGTAAAATAACGTTTTTTCTGAACATCCAATATCATGATATATATTGCAATAAACAATAGATTATATAATTATATATATAGAATAGTAATAGAGAAACAAAAGGACAGACATACCATCCTCATGACATTATAACTTGTATAAAAAATTTTTAGTGATGTTTAATTCTTCAATATTATGCAAAAATGGTCCCTTAACTCCAAGAACATTGAAATAATACAAAAATTATTTTGTTAAGGGGGATATGAAAAAAAATTAAAAAGTTATTATAAATTAATATTTTTAATTTTAAAATCCTCCACCCATCAATTCATTATCTCTCAAGAAGTAATAAATGTTACATATTTGGTTTGAACATAATCATTTCTATTAAATTTGTGAATTTAATGGATGGAATTGTATCCCATTATTACCCACAAATGTATTTCTTTAAATATTAAGTATTAAAAAAGCATATATATTCATTTCTCATACAATTTACAATAAACTACGTGTAAATTATAAGGTTATTTTAAATGGTACAAATCACATAAACGTTAAATTCATTAGAATAATTTTCAATCATGATTTGAATAATAAAATTGTTTTAAATTATTTTAAATCAATAATATGAATGAAATGATCATGGAAATTATTGATTGTTAACTGTAAATTAGATCACTCATATATGATTGTCATTGAATCATTGAATCTATTTGATTTTAAGAAATATATTTTCTATCTTTTACATAAAATTCAGTATTTTATACCATATTTTCCCAATAACCATTACATAATATGCACATTTAAATGGTATGAATTAAAAAAGGGTTAAAATGATTCTAATCATTTTGTTTTTAAAAAGTAATTATTTAACCCTATAATTAATCATTTATCTTAATTAAAAATATTTCTTTTTAAAATTAATAATTTTCTAAAAATTCAGTGTTATTTTCTATTTTAAACCATTAATTCCATTACATTTATTAGTGTTCTGTATTATGTCATGAACCAGCCCAAGTACCCTACTTACCCGATAAATGAGCCATTCTTGAGATAGCCCCTTGTGCATTCTTGATCTACATGGGTTTTACATTAGCACATGGATCATACAAAATGATTGTGGAAAGAAATTTTCTACAAACAATGCAGAAGAAAGATAAAAATCATTATGTATACCAAATAATCTCTTTTGGGATAAGAGTACCAGATGTGAAAAAGTTATGAAAACCGAAATTAATTTAGAAAAATACCTGAAAATAAGTAGTTAAAAAACCCAAGTGTAGAGACCCAATTCTTGTAGTACATGGACATTACATTACTTTTTCAGAATACTTAAGACATAACAAAAACAAACACACAAGGATAACAATTGTTTAGTGTCTTTGGAAACTCGTATCATAATCATCTAATCGTGGTGAATGATCTTCATCATCTCCCATAAAGATCTTTCTGCTTTTTTTCTTACATAAAAGCTTTTTTTATATCATGGGAAAAATAAAACATATAAAGGGTGAGCTCAAATGCTCAGTAAGGGTAAACATAGAGAACATAAAACTATCCATAAACATTTGAATACAAAAACATGAACATAAAATCTAAACATCAAAATCTTGAGAAAAGACATAAATCGTGGAAGTACGTGAGGAATATATCATAAAAGAACATCAATCGTGATAAAATAGAATGGAAACAAAACATGTAATTGTGTAAAACCATTAAGCACATGATATGATTTTCATAGTAGCCAAGGAATTGCTACCAAGACCATCTTAGTGGACAAAGTCCATTTCTGAATCGAGTTCACTCCTCATTCCAGTCCTGTATTACTGAACCAGATCAACTTACCGTTCCATCCATGTCTATATCATGAGATATAAATATTTACCCAATGTACTGGAGGGAGATATAGGTCCCACCCATCTCATATTGAAATCATTCTTACTTGTGCCACAATATAAACATAAATCAGTCATATTAACCCAAAGAATAAAATGGGTTTCATAAACATCAACCCATCATATCATAATCCATATAAAACAAATGGATATCATTTCATCATAAGAGAAGTGAAACCATGTAAATCATAGAGAAATTATACTTGAAACATACACATATGAAATAATTCCATCTTATATGGAAAATGGTTTTGATAAAACACTTGAAATGAATTCATGTGGAAAATATCCATTCTTCTTCAAAATCATTTTATTATAACAAAATTCCATGAAATTTTAAATGAATTGGATTTTTTTGAAAATATTTATTAAATCTTGTAGACTAATCTTCATGAAAATTAGGAGTTATGAAACTGTAAAAATTTGTTCATGCCGTATAAGTTAAAAATAACATTCTTCTTGTACTTTTGTCGGAAAAGTCAAAAGGTTCCCCATGTGGTAAAAAAAGTAAGATTCCATTCATAAAAAGTGGTAAATTTCAAAAAATGGGTATAAAGGACTTTATAAATACATGAATTTTTTTAGAAAACATGGGCATGGATGATAACAATAACCCCAGTAGACACATACGAATAACAATCTCGGATATGAACGAGATAGAAATAGTTATCCCTTACCTTAGGTCTGATATGATTAGTACGTATCCGAAGATCCTGTATAATTATATAAATAATGTCATTTACTTGTTACAAAATAATATTAATTGTTATTTTATCATATATGGTTCACTTATGACTTTATATTACCCGTTATTTTGTAAATCCCATGTTAAAGAAGCGTTTTGGGTAAAATCATTTTATTTCTCGTACTTGTTTGGACTTGTTGTTCCTGATATTATTATTACTTATATCATGATTTAATTAATTCCAAAACGTAAATCATGATTTATATGTCCTATATATTCAGTATATATATATAATAGATCGAAAAATCAAATGAAATACACAGTTCATGGAGACTGCAGGTCATACATACGCATGAACGTTGTTTACCATTCCTTATTGACTTGAATGGAATTAAGTAGATATAATATATTTATATATACATAAATACAGTATCATTTTTTTGTCATATATTTCATTATTATTCAGTATATATACATTATAATCATTCATGAATGGTTAACATGGAGAATGAATCTCATCGCGTCGTGGAGACGGTAGTCCGTACATACGCACGAACGATGATATCATTCCCATTATCGTGGAATTGTATTGAAGGGTATGTATAATATTTCATAACCAATATCAATTTACAATAATCATATATAGTTATTTATTTACACCATTATACCCATCCAAATAAGGTGGTGGTCGAAAACAGATTGCACCACGGCGTGAAGACGATATTCCTTACGTACGCACGCGCAGTGATTTTGTTTACCGTAGGATGGATAGAAGGTGAAATAGGGTTGTTTAATATTTATGATAACATGTCAGTATATAAGTAATACTTATGATATTAATTTATAATGAAACAACTAAAGAATAGGAATTAGAAGAAGAAAGAAACTTGAAAGAGTCTGTAGAAGAGATTATCTCTTCCTCGACGCACCTCCTTTAAACTTCTACTTATGGAACTAGAGTTGGTCTTTTCAGAAGACCAGAACCTCTATGATATATCTAGAAAGGTTGAGAAGAGGAATTGTCAGGCGTTTTCCGAGTTTCAAGGCTCAAAAGGGTGTGAAGAGATGAGGGAAGGGGTGCCCTTATTATAAGGGAGTAGAGGGGCACCTTTGAAAAACATAAAATATTATTATATAATAATGTCATATTCAGTTTTTAATATCTCCAAATTGATTTATTTCCAATATAAGGTGGGGATGGGTCG
Organism: Viscum album; assembly: GCA_963277665.1. NCBI lineage: Eukaryota > Viridiplantae > Streptophyta > Magnoliopsida > Santalales > Viscaceae > Viscum > Viscum album. The sequence goes on along the minus strand of OY728141.1, from coordinate 505,821,485 downwards.
AATTATTCTCAACCAATACGTTTTAGACAATTTTAGGTTACTATTTTAATGTTATCATTTAGATTTAACTCTATGTTAAATAATTTAACTTTTACCCTGTCTTTATGTTTTCTTACACTAAATGGTTAATAAAAATACAATAACAAGACAAAACAACCCCATGTGGTTCATTATTAATATATATAATCGTATCTAAGTCATTTTTCTGAACCTTAGATTTTTAAAAATAGAATAACAATTAATAATATAATATTTGTTTTAAAAACTATTTTATGTCAATTTTGACACCATTTGGTACGTGATTTTTTTTAAAATCATAACAACATGATTAGATCTAAATAAGTTAATTAAATCAATTCTAACATTTCATTTTAACTTATAAATTTATTTTAATTCATAAAAGTCTCAAATTACATTTATTTGGGTATTTATAATATCAATTATTTTTTTATTTTTTTATTTAGGTAATTACTACATCACCATTGTGTCATAAATAAATTAAATTATTTAATGTCTAAAAATCATAAATAAAATACCATTAGGTTGGAAATTTTTTTATCTTTCTAATTAATATTAATAGTCGAATTTATCTTATGTATAACACTATATTAAAAATGTTTTAGTCATTAAACATTGAATTTAACTATTTTAACTCTTTTTTAAATAAAATAATAATAAATGTCCTAATCTAATCCAAGTGGACCTACATGATAACATTATATTCCTATGGTTGTTTTTGGTCGAATTATAATTATCCAATAAAATTAGGACATGTGTTAGGGTAATTATAATATCATTTTTATCCTTAATTACCCTATTTACTTTTAACCGTGTTAAATAAAAGTAAAAAAGTTACTATTCACAAAAATATTATTATCTTATTGAACCACATTTTACCCCTTGATATTAACTTTTTCTCTCAGATTTTTGAAATTCCATTCACAGAAGCGGTAAAATTATGTTTAATGTAAATTTTCAAATTCTCCTAGGAAGTGGGTAAAAGACGGTGAAAACTTCATTAAAATTTTTATATGTCTAAAATTATTATAAAATGACTCAAATGAATTACATTGAACATATATAGGTATTATGTATCAATTTTTACTTAAAATAAATTTGAATAAAATAAATAATTATTTAAATAAAATGTTTGGTTTTAAATAGTAACCTAGTGTTTTCACCATTAATAAAAAATTTAATGTTTTCTGAAAAAACCATAAATTCTCGATACGCTAATTTTGATATTGTGAATCCAAAAATGAAGTCCATTTTGAAAGATAAAATTTATAAAATTTCAAAAAGTGGATATTACTATTCATAACAGCTAGTTCATAATAATATTATAATAATATCTCGTTTAGTGAAACTCGGTATTGCATACAACACAGGGTATCGTGGAAGGTCGTGATTGCGTGTAACGCAAGACAATTCAGGGTTATGGGTAGTGCAAGATTCCTTTGTTGTTGCGTGTAAAAGAATCCAACAATATTTCATTTATAAAATGAAAGTATATATATATATACTCAATGTTACGTAGAATAACTTCTATCAAACAAACTTGTAATTGTGTGTAACACGATCCAAGATTAGTGTTGTGTATACTGCAAGGTAATACGGTGTTGCATATAGCACAAGATAATCTTGGAGTAGTGTATAATAGAAGACATCAAAGAAATTTAAAAATAATATATATCATAAAATCTCGGGGTGTTACATTCTACCCCCCTTAAAATGAATTTCGTCCTCGAAATTCGTCGGGGTAATAAATGGTTTACTAATTGAATGTTTCTTTCATAGAAACCCACATCCTAAAAAGGGATATTCAAAACTTCATTTTAAAAAAGAATGTTAGAATCATTACATTCACCCAATGTAACTGAGCACTAGGTTTCCACAAAAGACAACATAGGTGAAAATATGGATATGGAAGAGAAATCTAACCATCAAGTTCTGATGCAGAGTGTAGAGAACATGGCTAGGAAAAATCCATCAATCACAAAGCCATGAATTTTTTATGATTTAAGGTACCATCTAATTCATTGGTTATGAGGGTATTAGGACAACATTTTTAGTTCTCAATATCATTTCCATAATGTTTAAGAATTGTTTAATTAAAAGAAATACTTACTTAATTTTGGTACAATCTCACCGTTGTCCGTGCCTTGAACAATTTCCACTTCATCTCTTAATGAAATGAAGTTGAATTTGTCATTCGTGAAGTGTTAGCAGATCATACGATATAATGATAGGTCATTCCAACTGTTTCTATCTCAAAAATTTAGCACAATTTATTAAATATTCATAAGACCATCTATGTTGAGATTAATCGTATATGTTTGCTAAAATGGAATTATACTTCATCTATCATACCGCTTATTAAAATAAAAATAGTTTCTACTAACCGGGGACTTCCTGTAGGCCAGTGGTAGTTGATAAAGGCCTGTTGCACTTTGGTTTGTGGGTTTGATTCCCGCAACCTTGTCCGACGCGAGGGGTTGTCGCCCGTCCTATGGGTTGTCCTTTTTCTAAAACTCTACTATTAAAACAATCCATAAATAATATCTAAAATCAAGTTATATCCTTAAACAATGCTATCTAATGTATAACATATACCATTACAATTTTTAGGCATATACAAAATACATCTCTCTTATCTTATAGTATAAATAAAACAATTACTGAAAAGTTCACATTACAGGAATGTGGATACTACCGTTTATCCCCCATATATTATAAGATATATCTTGTTGATCTCATTCCAAACATGTGAATAACTCAATCATGTGTTCTCTTGAAACATAAATTACCATAGAACCTTAGTGAAAACATGAATTCAATCAAAAGGTAACTCTTTCCACATACCAAAATCCCAAAAATTCTATATACTCTAACCATGACATCACTTTGTCCATATATCAGTCATGAGCTCAATAATACTCTCAAATATTTCATTATCTCTTTATCTCTTCTTTATGCGCATATTAGGTGCTTTCCAAAAATATCCGAATAAACATTAATGGTTATCGGTACCATTCAACATACACTTTCAAAAACATAAGGAAAAACAATAGTGTAACAATCCTTATATGTTTTTATTCCATAGTACCATTAAATTACCTATACAACATAACCCTTGATAAACATACAATAATTTCGCTACCTTCTTAAACCATTGACCAAGATTCAAAACTTCTTTCATCTTATATATAATTTGTAGTTTCCTCATCATAGTCATCCACATAAATACTACCCATATGACCATTATGATTCTCTTAATGAGATTTTCCATTAAGGAATTGGTTTTCATAATGCCCATACATTCCACATTTAAAACATCTAATCAATGTTGATGTCGTAACAATACCATTATCCTTCTCCATGGAGTTAACTGAAACTTTTCCTTTTAACTTACTAGATTTGTGTCCTTCTTTTCCGCACCCAAATCATCTTCTAGTTCCTTTGAAATAGTCTCCTTCATGTCTCTTCCCACATGATTTACATGAGAGAAATGGAACTTTCTTTCATCTATGATCATCATGAAACTCCATCTTTCTCTTATTAGCTGAGTCAGGAAAATTACCAAAGTTGAGATTATTGATCATATTATGAGATTTCTGATTAGGCATAATAATGATGTTTGGTCTTCCAAATACCGTTACATTTGGTTTCTCATGAAGAATATCATTCCATTGTCCATCATATGCTCTATTATCGTGAATCTTCCTGTTTCCTGCCATTTTCTAAAACCCAAAAAGAATAGTGTGAGAGGCAAATATCATGCTAGGGAAAACAACATAAAAAAGGTAAAGTACCTTCAATATATAACATCTTAGGGTTAATTCTAAGATTGTTACCATAATTCTAGGACTATAACCTATAATTATACTTAAACTTAGGGATAACCCTATACATACCTTAGAAATATCTCTAGGGATATCACTAAAGTTTTCGCATCCTAATTTCTAAAGGTTAACTATACCTTTCCTCTTATACCAACTTTAGAGACCCAAAGTTTGACGTACATGGATATTACATTACTTTTGTGGAATACTTAATAGATAACAAAAACACACACAAGGACCGTAATAGTGTAGTGTCTTTGGAAAATCGGATCATAATCATATAATCGTGGTGAAAGATCTTCAACATATCCCATAATGATTTTCCCCTTTTTGTTTTCTTACCTAAAACATTTTTTTATATAATGGGGAAAAGAAATCATATAAAGGGTGAGCTCAAATGCTCAGTAAGGGTAAACATAGAGAACATAAAACAATCCATAAACATTTGAATGAAAAAACATGAACATAAAATCTAAACATCAAAATCATGAGCAAAGACCTAAATCATGGAAGTATGGAAGGCCTATATCATAAAGGAACGTCATTAATGATAAAATAGCATGTGAACAAAACATGTAATTGTGGAAAAACATTAATCACATGATATTATTTCCATAGTAGCCAAGACATTGCATCCAAGACCATCTTAGTGGACAAAGTCCCTTTCTGAATCGAGTTCACTCCTCGTTCAATTCCTATATTACACATCAAGATTAACTTACCATTCCAACCATGTATATCTCATTAGATTCAAATATTTACTCAATGCATTGGAGGGAGATATAGGTCCCACCCTTCTCATATTGAAATCATTATTACTTGTTCCACAACATCAACATAAATCATTCAGCATAACCCAAAGAATAAAATTGGTTTCATAAACATCGTCCCATCATAACAAAATCCATATAAAACAAATGGATATCATTTCATCATTATAGAAGTGAATCCTTGTAAATAATAGAGAAATTATACTTGAAACATACACATATGAAATAATTCCCTCTTATATGGAAAATGGTTTTGATAAAACACTTGAAATGAATTCCTGTGGAAAATATCTTTTCTTCTTCAAAATCAATTTATTTTTACAAAATTCTATGCAATTTTAAAAGAAAGGAATTTTGTTGAAATTAGTAATTAAATATTTTAGAGTAAGCTTCATTAAAATAAGGCGTTATGAAACCGTAAAAATTCATTCACGCTGTATAAGATAAAAATAACATTCTTCTTGTACTATTATCGGAAAAGTAAAAAAGTTCCCCGTGTGGTAATCAAAAGTAAAACTCCATTCATAAATGTGGTAAATTTCAAAAACTAGGTAAAAAGGACTGTATAAATACAAGAAAATATTTTTAAAAATCTTGGGCATGGATGATAACAATAACCCCAGTGAATACTTACGAATAACAATCTCAGATAAGAATGAGATTGGAATACTTATCCCTTACCTTAGGTCTGATATGCTTCGTACGTATCTAATCCTCCTGTATAATGATTTGAATAATTTCATTTACTTATTACAGAATAATATTCATTGTTATTATATTATATATTGTTCACTTATGACTTTATATTACCCGTTCTTTTGTAAATTCAATGTTAAAGCAGCGTTTTGGGTAAAATCGTTTTATTTATTATACTTGTTTGGACTTGTGGTTCTTGATATTATTATTACTTATATCATGATTTAATTACTTCCCGAATGTAAACAATGATTTATATATCATATATATTCAGTATATATATATAATAGATAGATAAATTAAATGAAATACACCGTTCATGGAGACGGTAGGTCGTACGTATGCATGAACGCTATTTTCCTTTCCTTATTGACTTAAATGGAATTAATTATATGATATATATATATATATATATATATATATATCCAGTATCATTATTATGTCATATATGTCATTATTATTCATTATATATACTTTTTAATCATTCATGAATGGTTAACATGGAGAATGAATCTCATCACGTCGTGGAGACGGGAGTCCGTACGTACGCATGAGCGATGATATCATTCCCATGATCTTGGAATTGTATTGAAGTGTATGTATAATATTTAAGAATCAATATCACTTTACAATAATCATATATAGTCATTTATTTAAACCATTATACCCATCCAAGTAAGGTTGTGGTCGAAAACAGATTACACCACGGTGTGGAGACGGTATTCCGTACGTACGCATGCACAGTGATTTCGTTTTTCGTCGGAAGGATAGAAGTTGAAATAGAGTTGATTCATATTTATAATAACATATAATTATATAATTAATTATTATGTTATTAATTTATAATGAAACAACTAAATAAGAGGACGTATAAGAAGAATGAAACTTGAAAGAGTCGGTAGAAGACATTACCTCTTCCTCGACGCACCTCCTTTAAACTTGTTCTTAGGGCACTAGAGTTGGTCTTTTGAGAAGATCAGAACCTCTATGATATAACTTGAGAGGATGAGAAGAGGAATTGGTAGGGGTTTTCCGAGCATCAAGGCTCAAAAGGGTGTGAATGGAAGAGGGAAGTGGTGCCCTTTTTATAAGGGAGGAGAGGGGCACCTTTGGAAAAACATAAAATATTATTTTATAATAAAGTCATATTCGGTTTTTAATATCTCCAAATTGATTTATTTCTAAGATAAGGTGGGAGGGGGAGATCTCCTCTCAACAAATAGGTTTTATACAAGTCTAGGTTACTATTTTAACATTATCATTTAGATTTAACTCTAAGTTAAATAATTTAACTTTTACCATGCCTTTTGTTTTTTTACATTAAATGGTCAATAAACTCCCTATAACAAGCCAAAAGAACCCCAAGTGGTTCACTGTTAATATATATAACCTTATCTAAGTAATTTGGCTGATAAATAGATTTTTAGGAATTGAATAACAATTAATAATATAATATATTTTTTAAAAACTATTTTTTGTCAATTTTGACACAATTTGGTTCATGATTTTTTGGAAAATCATAACAGCATTATTAGTTCAAAATTAGTTAATTAAATAAATAAAATGACTTTATTTTAACCTAAAAAATTAGTGTAATTAATAAAAAGTCTCAAATTACATTTATTTTGGTATTTAAAATATCAATTATTTTAATATTTCATTATTTAGGTAATTACTGCATCTCAATTGTGTCACAAATAAATATAATTATCTAATTTATAAAAATTATAAATAAAATACCATTAGGTAGGAAATATTTTTATCTTTCTAATGAATATTTATAGTCGAATTTATCTTATGTATAACCCTATATTAAAAATGTTTTAGTTATCAAACTATGATTTTAGCTATTTTAAGTATTTTTTAAATAAAATAATAATATATGTCCTTATCTAATCCAAGTTGACCTAAATGATAATATTATACTGATAATGTTGTTTTTGGTCTAATTATAATTATCCAACAACATTAGGACATTATTTAGGGTAATTATAATATCATTTTTACCCTTAGTTACCTTATTTACTATTAACCGTGGTAAATAAAAGTAAAAAGTTACTATTCACCAAAAATTATTTTTATCTTATTGAAACACATTTTACTCCTTGATATTAACTGTGTTTCTCGAATTTTCTAAATTTCATTCACAAAAGTGGTAAAATTATGTTTTACGTAAAATTTCAAATTCTCCTAGGAGGTGGGTAAAAGACGGTGAAAAGTTCAATGAAATTTTTTTATGTCTAAAATTATTATAAAATGAATCAAATTAATTACATTGAACATATATAGGTATTATGTATCAATTTTGACCTAAAATAAATTTAATCAAAATAAATAATTATTTAATCAAAAGTCGATTTTTAAATAGTTACCTAGTGTTTTCACTATTCATCAAAAATTGAAAGTTTTTAGAAAAATACTAAAAATTCACCCTAGGCTAATTCCGATATTCTGAATCCAAAAATGCTGTCCATTTTGAAGGATAAGATTTATAAAATTTCAAAAAGTGGGTATTACTTTTCATAACGTCTAGTTCATAATAATATTAAAATAACATCTCGTTTAGTGAAAGTCGGTATTGCATACAACACAGGCTATCGTGGAAGGTCACGATTGCGTGTAATGAAAGCCATGTCAGGGTTGCGTGTATTGCAAGATTCCTTTGTTTTTTCATGTAATAGAATCCAACCATATTTCATTTATACATTGAATATATATATATATATACTCAATGTTACGTAGAATAACTTCTATCAAACAAACGTAAAATTGTGTGTAACACGGTCCAATATTAGTGTTTTGTATACTGCAAGCTAATAAGGTGTTGCATATAGAACAAGATAATCTTGGTGTAGTGTATAATATAAGACATCAAGGAAATTTAAAAATAATATATCTCATAAAATCTCAGGGTGTTACACCAAGTCCCATTCGATGCAAATCTCTATGTCTACAAATAAACATCTATAACCATATTTGTGTGGTGATTTACCCCTTCCTGATCCTTTAATGAGATAATATATATACACCTATAGTCATAAGAATTGTGTGATCTAAAATCCCAGTAGTTTCTCACCGAGGATTACATAATATATGAAAATATAAACATAATAAAATAATTTTCATTCAATTTTCCATATAAATATGTTTATAATTTAAAGAGAATATTTCAACAAATCATACTTTACAATTCAATACATGTAAATACATTAGAAAATAACTCTTAACATTTCAAAATTAGGAAAAAAATCTCAAAAATTAAGCATTACAGAAATTTCATAAACAAAAAAATATATAAAAAATATTTTATATATATTTACATGGCATGAAAATAGTTTTAAATAGTATAATACATTCATATCTCATATATAAACATGAAAAAACATGGTCATCTTCTAAGAGGTTTGATAGTTTTAGTTTAGGTGATCCTTACACACTCATGTGATAACCCATAATAAGAACACATGCCCCTTAACAATGGAAAGAGTGAGACCATCTATATAGTAAGGGGATGAAAGATCTGTTAAAAAATATTTTGTTGTTGCAGTGAAGCATCAATTTATTTTTAGGTAGATTCATATGATTTTTTTCCCAATAACTTACTAACTACATTGGATTTCATGTTCTTTAGTATAATTAAATGATTTTAAATTTATTTTAATCAACCTTCAAATATAATTATGTTCAATTTCTGAATTTAAAAATTAAAATTTTTATTTAAAACACAAAATATATTTTTAATATAAAAAACATTCATTTTCACCAAGAAAAAACCCAATGGTTCCTATCAAGCCATTTTAAACCATGTTTACAAATACATATTTTAAATCAATTCACAATTCAATTTCAGGATCTATTTCCCCAATTAATTTTCAAACTATTTCCATCACATTAAAAAAATATAATTAAATGGTATTGGGTTTTATCACAATTTTTCCATCAAAACAATTTCACAATTTAATATAATAATTTAAATTTCAATAATTTCCATAAATTCACCCCAATTCAATGGAATTTGGGGTATTCCAAATTCATGCCAAATCCATTTTCAAAAGCCCAATTCAATGGAAATGTGTTTTTACAACAATAATTTAAAATAAATTAAATAAAAATAAAGGAATTTATTTTAATTCAACTCAATTTAAATTAAATAATGCAATTTATTTTTATCAAAAATTTTCCATCCTGACAGAACATCAAACATTGGAATCAACGTATCTTGTAATGCTAAACCCTAATCGTGATTCGAAAAAAAAGAATGATGAGTGTAGAATCCTTGAAAAGTGGACCATAACTGGGTTTATTATCCCAATAAATGAAGATATTAGATCCATAAAGAAATATGAGAATCCATGTAACCTAATGGAGGAGATTAGAGATCACATGATATAGAGATCGAGGTGTGGAAATTAACCAAGAGAAGATTGGAGGGTGTTTCTAAAGCATCAAAACCCTTATTGGAGGTAAAAGAGTGGATAAGAACATCTCTTGGATGATCTAGAGAAATAAGAAATGTCATGGGGATGTTTTAGGTATTTCTGGACCTAAAATTAGGGTTTTGTGATTTCTAAGTTGGATTTTTGGATCAATGAAATATCGTACACGATAAGTTAGGCATAACCACATGGATTGTCAAACTATGTAGACTAATCAAGAATCATTTTTAAATGGGAAAAAATGATTTATCCTATGTGGGATAACATCTTTATTAACCATTCACAAAATGTTAAAAATTACAGTGCCTTAGGTTGCACAGTTTTCTATGATATGGTGTGCATTATGGAAAAACTATGCACCTACTCTGCAGTAGCCCTGAATTATCAGAACACATAAAATTTCAACCCAAAACGACACAAAATTAATTACAACCAATGATTTATAAAAATCATGGATTTAGGCATACATGAAAATAGTAATAAGACATTATAACCTGCCCACCATAAAAACATTTTATTCCCAAAAAAGCATACTCAGAATATTCCATTCCAAAATGTTAAGGCCACTACTCCTTCATCTGTTATTCCATCTCCCACATCTCATTAATATCATGACCCTAATTCAATGAAACACAAACTAATGATATCTTCTTACCTCTAATTACCTTGGTTTTAGAATCAATTGTCCTAACTGGTCGTTCAGTCATTGATAAGTCAGGTTCAACATAAAGATCGTACCTGCTGAAAACATGATATTGATATGATAGATACATTCGTAGATGAGATATGTGGAACACATTATGTATGGAAACCATATATATTTGAAAATCATAAATGTTAAGTTACTTTTCCCACATTCTGATCAACATCCAAAGCTCCCACAAAACAACGAGCATGTTTCTCTTACCTCTCAAGCAGTTGATGACCCAACCATGGAGAAATATTCAAAAACACCAATTCACAAACTAAAAACTCAAAAGGCCTATGATAACGATCAATATAAGACTTATATATGATCTATCTCATTAACATTATATAATGAATCAATTGAATATATGTTTTCTTCTCTTACAACAAAAATGGTCCTACAATGAAACATTCACCAACCTCTAACAAACACAATAATGATCTACATGGCGAACACTAAAAGGCAAAAAATGGTGCCATTTTAATCACAGAATAGTAAATATTGTTATAAGAAATCACAACCAAACCCAAATTTTCTTCCCAAGATTCAACAATGTCGAGTACACAATTTCAAATCATATCCCCAAGAATATGTATAAGTCTTTTTCTGGATAATTGACTGGGGTTAATATTCCCAACTCAAACAAATTTAAGAACTCATTGCCTCTTGTGGTCCTCTAAAAAAGCATAAGTGGACCAAGGATCCTTATCAAAGACTGTTGCGATGGATGTTGAAGCAAAATAAAAATATCATTCACATAGTTATTTCCCAACTGATCTACTTTTGTTGTATTAAGAATGGGTATAAAATGATCTAATTTAATTATCCAATTTTTTACAACCCATATCACATTCCACATTCTCTAGGTACCTAGAATAAAAACCACATAATACATAAATATATCTACTCACCTCCATGTAGGCACTAGATGTGGCTGACACAACCATGAAGGTTTCTAGTTCTCTTTGATAACATGTTAGCACATATAATAGTGAGAGTAAAAAATTTGCAGTGTCCTATATCATACATGTCAACAATAATATTCACTACATATCATTAATCATCTTAGTGGTTCATGGGATCATAGACCACTAGTAATTATTGAAAACCCCCATCATATATTTCCTTACCTCTAACAGCACAAAAAATGACTCTGATAACATTGAATGACCTCCATGTTGAAATTAAACTCATTATTGGTGACCCCATCAACATGTTAGTCTCTAAGGCTATCAAAATCACAATCAAAAAAATGTTCCAAAATAATCAATAATAAAATAATGGACATTTACTGATGACTGACCAAAGAAACCTCATCCCCTGATTCTAGAACACCAATATGAAATTGTGAAAAGAGAGAAATAAAAACCCACACTTCCAAAGAATCATTCACAACCTGGGTTGAATGTTTCTAAATCAAGTAATATAAATAAAAATTCCATTTTCAAGGGTTATTGGAGATGCTAAAGAATAATTATTATAGGTACTCGATGGAATGGCTATCAAGGGGATTCAGATATTTCTAGGAGATGATTTAACTCAATAATTTTTGATTTGAAATCATGGTATGTCTTTCAGCAAAAAGGTTATCCAACCACATCATATGCACTTGAATAACATCCATGAGTTAAATATCCTGAGTTGGATATATATTCTCATGTTTCCAATGAGTAAAGATCCATAGGAAATGACATGATCAACCTGCATAAGCATTCATTTTATGCTGGAACCCAATACGTCAAAGAAGACCATATAACCCTATTCGACCATTAATCCATTCAACATAATCACAGAAGTCAAAATGAATTTCATCTCAAAAAATAAACTATGATAGCTTTATCCCAAATAATATTCAATCCCTTCTTAGTCATAGAAATAATATGAAAATCCATCTTTGTGATGTTCATAATGAACCAGTGATAATACAGATCTCGACCCAAGAAGCTCCAATTCTTAAAAAAAGTCATGGTTGTTTCCATGTCATTATAGCATTTACCTTCTCAGGATCAAATGATATCCCGCGTTCTGACACCACATGTACATTGAATTTCACATCCCATATATAGAAAATATATTTCAAAACAAGATCATGTAGTCTGTGATTTCATAGGAACTCCAAAACTATTATTAGATAAAGCACATGTACCTCCACGTACAAAGAGTAAAAAAGGATATCATCCACAAAGGCTACCATAATGTTATCCCAATACTCATGGAAAACCATATTCATTAATATTTAAACAATAAAGGATTATTTATTTGAACAAATGGAATAAAAAGGTACTCATAAGGGTTTTAACTACCCTAAATGGAAGTTGTCTTAAATGCTAGATTATTTTATCCACAACTATTGGTAACCAGATCATATTTCGATCTTTGAGAACTACTTCTCTCCTTAAACTGACAAAATAGATCCATCAAACCATAATAATGGATAAATTTTCATTATCATCACTTGACCGATCTTTCAGAAATCAACACATTGTCGATGTAAACAATATTCTTTCTTAGAAAAGGGAATCATTTCCACCCTAGGTGACACACTCGATCATACAAATACATTCTATAAAGTTCATACAACTAATTCTTCATCTCATTCATCTTAATTGGGTCTATGTGGTATGAAGGAATAGAATTTAGTTTATTACTATAAATAATAACAATAGAAAAATCAACTTCCAGTACAAGTGGAAAACCAATGATGTTTGAATAAAAAATGTCAGGAAACATGATGAAAAATGGAGGAAGATCACCAGTCAAGGATTACTGCTCAAGATCAAATGAAAGCATTGATATTACTATCCCATTACTGGATAGCATGTTTTATCCATGATCGAACTTGTGTCCCATTATCTATAAATAAAAATCACAAACAATTGGTGTAGCATTGTATACCCATAAATGATAAAAATAAATAATGTTTTTATTAGAAATGTTACCATCCATTCCAAAAATTATGTCATATGATTTCTTGTCAGGAATTGAAAAATCCATGAATTCTCAACATCTTAGAGTGAGAAGATAGAAATATGACAATGAATACCGTCCTCTCTCTTCTCTCTAAGGGGTGTAATAATATCCATAAGGTATGATAAAATATTCATATGAATAATTATAAGATTAACAATACAGTTTTAATATATGGATGCGGTACACCATTACTAAATAAAGTATTCACTAATTATAAAGATATAGTAATGGTACCTCTGATAAAAGCTTTACCAATATCCTCTACATTTGTAGACTCTTCCACAATGTGAGGAATCATCGTTAATGATTCATGACACAAGAACACTTTTTTACATGATGCATCTGATTTCCTTACAGTTCTAAGAAGACTTAATGATCTCACTCCACAACAATAAATGGAAGAAACATGACATAATTATCGTATGTGTCATGAACATCCATAGGAACCAAAAACATTTGGTGCCTTAGTGAAAGCCACATTAGAATATCAGGCATTCCAAACATGTAGAAATTCAAAGGACATCTAACATGTATATAAAGAGGTCTAGAATGACCCAACTATCATGAATCACCATGATATTCATCACACATCCACTTTCATTTAAAAGAACTCATTCTTCCACAAGGTGAGAAAGAAACACCTAAAAACCCTTACTTTCTAGTGATTTCCATTTCAACCACTAATACTCTATCCAACATATCAGAATAAAAAGAAAACATCATCATGGAAAATTGATAATGAATATGCTATCGAATTCCATACTCTAACTATTGAAACTTCATTATCTCATTCGATACTATATTAGGGTCAAAATTCCTGAGCTCAAAAAAACTATTTTCATACTCTATCATGGTCCTGTCATCCTGCTAAAGTCTGAGAAATTATGATTCCCTATATAATAATAACGAATCTAGAATAAAATATAAGGTGAAAAAAATACATTAATGTACTTACTATCTAATACCTCATGCTTCTTCAGACTAACAATAGTGTCCCACCATCTCCTTCTCAGTCCTTCTTGCACGTAGGTGGTACACATTACCTTGACTTATTTAGTAACCTCAAAGAACCCAGAAAAATGTTACATCATATTAAAACATTCAACATCCTCATTAGGATCATTTAATCCCATGAATGGAAATGTTATATAGTAATTTAATTCTTGGTAATGCTCTTAGAGAATATCTCACTGGGGTTCTATAGCTGGATCCTGAATGGGAACTGGTATTGGTTCGTGTCATAGAGATTGGATAATAGACATAATAACCTCTACTAGATTAGGGTACACAAGTGGGCTGGATCACGGAACTTTAGTAGAAGCCTCATCCTAGATATAATTCTCATGTATTCTTAGAGGCATGATTCTAAACAACATCAACAACAAAAAAAATACATTATTTTATCACTCAAATAGACTAGAGAGTGAAAAAAAATCCAACTAGATTCACAACATGATTAGGATTCAATCTACCATAAGAAAAAGTAGGTAAATAAGGAGAAATTATCCTTGAAACATCATTCCCAAACCACCACTGCTGTATAATGGTTCACTATTGCGAGAGATGGCTAGACACTCAATCCCAACTACCTCTTATGCATCAACAAGAATACAAAAATGCATACTGACCTCAAGGCAAGAAGCATGACTTGCACATTTTATGCCATGTGGTCTCAAACCATCCCATGTACCCTAGTAACCATATAACTAAGTCAGTCTTGACATAGACCAAAGGTATTTCCAAATCAACATGGGTTGGTGACTAGACCTAGGAATAATAAAAAAAGAATGTGAGAATGAATTATCTACTAATATTGCTAAAACATTACAAAAAGATAGTATTCATACAAAAGAAACTACAATGGGAGAAGTGTACTATAAGTCAAACAAGTATGAAATCCCAATTACTATTGAAAAATGCCAGAAAATAGGAATTTAAATAGCCTATGTACTAATGAACTCAACAATCCATGTTGAGGGATAATTAGCTAGAACAACAATCATGTAGTTCATTATCCCTTCTTAAACCGGGAATGATATAATCTACAAACACCTGAAGTCATAGGTATGGTTTGTGAAAAAATACCAGTAGTATCTCACCATGGATTTTATAATATATTGCAATATCAAATTAACCAAACTAACTGATTTCAATTTTCCAAATTAACAGGTTTCTTATATAAAAGTCATATTTCAACAAATCGTGCTTCACATTTCAAAAGATAAAAATAAATTAGAAAATCATTAATTATCTTTCGAAATTATGGAAATAATTTCACAAATAGTAATTTACACAAATGGCATAAATTAACTCTTTTATATTAAATAGTTTATATAAACTCACAAGGAAAAAACAATAGTACTGAGAAATTGCATAAATATAGATCTCATTTATAAAAAACAAAGAAACATGTTCATCTTCATAGATGTATGATAGTTTTAGGGTATGAAATCCATAAACACTCATGTAATTAACTGAAATGTGTACAAACGTCCCTTAGTAATGGAATGAGATGACTCATCTATGTCTCAATTGGGAATAAGGATGTTTTGACCAATAATTTGTTTGTTTTATAGAGAATCAATCAATATATTTTTCAATTACCACATAGCATGATTGTCCAAATAACTCACTAACTACCTTGGATTCAATGATCTCATGTTTAATTCAATGATAGATAATCTATTTTAAGAAACATTAAAATAAAATTAATTCCCATTACACCATAAAAAATGAAAATTTCTATTTCAAAATGAAAAATTGGGTTTTAATCAAAAACATTCCTTTACAACAAGATAAAATCGCAATGTTTTTATCAAACTATTTTTAATCAAAATTCACAAATATAGATTTGAAATAAATTCACAATTCAATTTCAGAATCTATTATTACTATTAAATTAAACAATTTAATTTCAAAAATTACAATTAATTTCACAAAAAAACACCCCAATTAAATGGAATTGGTGTTTTCATGATTTTCCATAAAGAAATTGCAATTTAAATTTCACAAGAATCCATAAACGCACCACAATGGTATTGAATTGAGGGTTTCCAAATTTTTCCCAAAAAACCAATTTTCAAAACCCCAATTCAAATGAATTCTATTTTTACAACAAACCAAATAAATTACTTTTAATAAAAAATAAGAAATTATATTTTATTCAATCAATGGAAATTGAATAAATCATTTTTTGGGTAAAAAATATGAATCATGATGGAACCACCTAACATGGTATCAACGAATCTCGTAATTCCAAATCCAATTTGGTATTCAATTGAGAAGACTGATGATTATGGAATCTGATAAATAAGTGTGGAGTCAATAAGGTTTCCTTATGACATTTCCATTCCCCCGTGTTTTGAAAATCACAAACACCCTATCTTAAGGTAAATGTCATTTTCCCTATGATTTTTCTTAATAAGGAAATGTTCCTTCCCCAATGATAATTATCCTTACCTATTTTTCATTGTTCATATTTTAGTCTCTCTAAATCTAATGTTATTTATTCCTAAGTGAAAAATTAGGTTTCATATCTAAAAACTTGAAATTCTATAAATACTTATATATAGAGTATTCTGTTTTCATGATCCAAATTTAGACTCCGAATTCTCTGAAATTTAGACCCCGATTTCTCTGAAATTTAGACTTCGAATTCTTTGAAATTCAGACTCTAAATTCCATGAAATTCAGACACCGAATTATCTGAAATTCAGACTCTAAATTCTCTGAAATTGAGATTCCGAATTCTCTGAAATTCAGACATTGAATTATCTATTATTCCCACTTTGAATTATATGAAATTCAGACTCCGAATATCATAGAATTAGGATTCCAAATTCTGTAGAATTTAGACATGTAATTCCTCAGAATTCAGACTCGGATTTCCTTATAATTCCGACGCCGAATTCCTTAGAATTTATACACCAAATTACATGGAATTTAGACAATGAATTCCTCAAAATCCAGACTATGAATTCTATTTAATTCTTATTATGAATTCATTGAAAAACTGAATCCGTATATCCATGCAATATATAATCTGAATTTTCATTCTCTTAGATACCTAACTTTATTTTTTCAATAAACTCAAAAAATTAATTTTGTTGGGAAAACTTATTTCACTTACTCTTTTTTATAAATATAAAATGATATCGTGCATTTTATTTCTAACCAATCATTGTTTAAGTGACACCTATAAAGTTTCATCTAAAATTCAAGGAAAAATAGGACTGTTAGAGAAGGGATCCGAACGTTGGAAATGAGCCCATAAATAAGAGCTCATTTGAACGAGCTCAAAAACAACTGAGACATTGTTCTTAAACACCAGAGATTACATGCTAAAGTGATTTATAGAGAGAGACTCTAATTCTCTGTTTATATTGAACATATTGTTCAGATTTTGTCGTGTGACTTCGATTGTTGTTGTGTACAATCGAGGGATTCATGGGATTGGAAGAAAGAGGTGTCGACTACCATAAAGTTGGAGGACTTCTTTGATAAGGAAGATAGAGGTTTTTTCTACCATGAATTTCGAGGGCTTGTGGGGATAACAAGATAGAATCTGATATTCTTATCGAGGGCTTTCCCTGGTGTGGGTAAGACATACTTTCTTGAAGGTATAAATCAAGGGACCTTTTTTCAATGTTTTTGGATACCCTACTATTTGGGTTAAAATATTTCACACTTGTTACTTGTATTGTTTCATGATTTTTTTCTGTGTCATTTTTATTAATATGGAAAGTGTTACTATATTATAGTTTCTTGTATTTGTACACTAAATATTAAGATTCTATACACATTATGGAAGAATCCTTGTTCTTGTAATCTTTTCTTAAGTTTCATTTCTAGAACCTCATTTCTGGAATCTAGCAAGTTTGTATAACTATGAGGTCTTGTGAATTTACCTTGTTTAACTTTCTTATACAATAGACTGATTTATAACCAACTTTGAAGGTTCCAAAAGAATTTTCCTAATGTATACAATTAACCCCCAACCCCCGCGTATATTGATCATCTACAATCATATTTTTCGATCCTATAATTTGTATCAAAGGAGGTCTCTGAAATACTAATATTCACATATAAGTTTCAATATCAAGTATTGATTGTTCTATATTTCCCTTGCTTAGGATATTTTTATCTAAGTTTACAATCATTTATTACTATCAAGATTCTGTGGAAATATATTTTCTTTGATATGGAAGGAATGAATGTTGGTATGTTTGGGAATCATAATCCTAATAGACCACCAATATTTGATTGGAATGATTAAGAATATTGGGGAGCACATGCAAATTTTTTATTAATATGTAGTGGACAACTTTGTAATGATTACTGGAGATTACTAGATTCCTGATAAGGAATTCAGAACATTTACTATACTAGAAATGTTAGAATATCAACTAAACAATAAGGTAAGAAATACATTGTGGTGTTCCATGAAAAGGAATATATATAGCAAGATTTCTTCTAGTGAAACTCCAAATTGTATTTGGATAAAATTAGAGGTTACTCGTTTTGGTACATCCAAGGTTATCGAAACTAGAAGAGCTACACTTAGAGCTGAATATCATGGATTTTTATTTCCTTATGGAGAACAATTTTGTAAGGTAACATATAGGTTTATGAATATTGTTAACAATTTACAATCTATGGGAGAGAAAGGTTTAAATGATGAGCCCCTTGTGGACAATATTATAGATAGCTGGCCTAATGGGTGGGAATCAAAGAGAATAGTTATTGATGATAATATGAAAGTATCACAGATTACACTGGATGAGATTTTTGGAACTATTCTTCAACATTAAACTAGAATGAAAAGAGATGCTGATATAAATAAGAAGAATAATGGTAATGTAAGTGTTTATTTTACAACTACTTCAAATAATATGAAACCCAAGACTCTTGAGGGAGACATAAGATCCAAATCTAAGAGGGATTTTATTCATACCAAATCAAGTGAATGTGATAATTGAGAGAATGGACTAGCTAATCTTATTCGAAGGATGAACGAGATAGTTGGTAAGAAAGACATTGAGTATAGATATAAGAAGACGAAAAGAAAGGATAATAAAGAATATGAAGTTACTTGTTTTAAATGAAAAAGTGGAGGGCATGTAAGACTGGATTGTCCTATTCTTAAGATAAAAGAAAGAAAGGAAATTAATTTTTAGAAGAATAAAAATAAGTACAAAAATGATAAATATAATATTGTTTTGAAATCCAATGACATGTAGAGTGCTAGTGGTGGTGACTCTTCTAAAGAATCCTCAAAGTATGAATCTTCGGGTCAGAAGAATCCTGGTCTATTAGTCATGCAACCTATTGAAAATCATTGTTTAATGGAAAAGGGACACAATACTAAATCCATAACCAATGTAACCTTGAATACTAATTATAGTGATAGTAAATAATATGAATCTTTGGATGAATAATCTTCTTCTGATGAAGATAATACTTTACTTACTTATGAAGAAGTATCTATGTTTGCTAAGCTCCTTGAGAATGAAAATTCTATTGTCTAGAAAATGTTTGATATGAAATATTTGGGGATTTCTATTCTTACTAAGGAAATACCATATCATTATAAATATTTTTATAAGAAACCCAATGATTTTGAATGTATTTCAAAAAATATGGAGGATGTTAATTCTGAGAAGGATAATCTTTCTAGGGATCTAGAAAAAGTAATTTCTATGAAAAATGAATTTCAGAATAACTCTAGTTCTAAAACTATCATTTCATTGGATAATAACTTATTAATTAGGCTAATATTAGAAATATTTTCCTTGAGGATGTGTTTTTGAATCTTTATGATTGGTATGGAAAACATTGCAAAAATGTATTCCCAAAGTCGTCCTCTAGGGAATATTTCTGGTTTTGGTTATACTCATTCAAAACCAATTTTTAGTAATAAATATTTTCTTCCCCAATGGTTTTCATTCTATAATAAATGTATATGTGCTTGGAATTGGGAAAAAATTTGTTCCTTAAACCAAACTCAGTAATTAGGTTTTCATAAAACTCATATTTTAACGAAATTGTGAATCCCTAAAATTTTTCTTTCTATGGATTCCAGATAAAATAAAGTTTGGGTTCCAAAAGTCTAACACTCATGTTTTTAAGAATGAAAAGAAAGTACCAACAACAGTACATAGTACATGGATAGTGGATTTCCCCGGTATATGACTAGTAACAAAAACATTTTTGAAAAGATTATCAAGATGACGGGAGGAAATGTATCATTCAATGATAATGCTTAGGGAGAAATTATTAGTATAAGTAAAATTATTCATCTTGAAAAAACTATGATTGAAAATGTTTTATTTGTTAAGGGTCTTAAGCACATCCTTATTAGCACATGTCAATTATGTGATGAAGGTTACCTTTTTAATTTTAGGAATGACATGTGTTTAGTACACAATTCCTAGGAAGAGATTATTCTTTCTGCCCATAGGCATGAAAATGTTCACACACTAAACATAGATGAACTTATGATCCAAGATATACCTTGTCTTATTGAAATGGAAGGTCATTATTGGTTATGGAATTGAGGGTTAGGACATTGTAACCTTAGGAACCTATGCATACTCTCTATGAAAAAAAATAGTTAAGGATCTACTAGATCATAGATTTGAATTTTCAAAAGTTTGTGATCCTTTTAAATATGGTACGAAACATAAATCATGTTTTAAATCAATAAATGATGTCTCAAGTATTGATGAATTACATTTAGTGCATATGGATCTTTTTGGTTCAACACAAACTGGAAGCATTAGAAGAAAATATTATGTATTTGTCTTAGTTGATGATTAAACTAGATTTAACTGGGTGTATTTTCTAGTATTGAAATATGAATATTTTTCTTAATTCACATGTTTTAGAGCCCTTGTTAAAAATTAGAAAACCTTCCATTGATAACTATTCATAATGATCATGGTGGAGAATATAAAAATTTAGATTTTGGAGCTTTTTGTAGAAGAAAAGACATTACTCAAAAATTCTCAGCACCTAGAACACCGCAAAAAAATGGTGTTATAGAAAGAAGAAATATAATTCTTCAAGAGATAACAAGAACCATGATGAGTGAATATTCAGTAGACAATAATTTTTGGGCTGAAGCTATATGTACTACTTGCTATACTGTAAATTTTGGTTTTATTAGACCTTTTCTTAATTAAACTCTTTATAAGTTATGGAATGGTAGAAAACCTATATTTTCCAACGTCTAGGTTTTTGGTTGCAATGTGTTCATTCTGAATTCTAAAGATAATATATAAAAATTCACCCAAAAATATGCTGAAGGAATTTTCTTAGGAAACTCCACAACTTCTGAGTATTTTGGAGTTTTCAATAAAATTTCGTGTATTCTTCAAGAAACAATACGTGTTAAATGTGATTAAACTGATCCTTTTGTTTTTAATCAACCTCAACCTACATCCTCGAATGTGTTTTCAAAAACTATTTATCTAACATTGATAGAAGATTCTTTTGATAAGGAAAATTTCAAAGAAAATTTTTCTAAAGCATTTACCCCTGAAGACATCCTACCATACGTTGATGTACATGTTTTACAAAACCCAAATCAGTTTTTTCTAATGAATAATGAAATTTATAATAACATTGGTGATGTAAATCAACATGTAAGGACTAGATGTTCCTTAAGAAATGTTGTAGAACATCAATCATTCCTTTCCAAATTAGAACCAAATAGCACTGATGATGCTTTAGGTGATGATGATGGATAAAAGTTATGCAAGATGAGATAAATGAATTCAAAAGGAATAAAGTCTGGACCTTGGTTGAAAGAACCAAGGAAACTAATATTATTGGAGTAAAATGGGTCTTTAGAAATATGTGTGACGAAAATGGAATCATAGTAAGAATTAAACCATGATTGGTTTCTAAAGGCTATACTAAATAATGATAGATAATCTATGAAGAATCTTATGCTACCATAGCTATACATGAATCTATTCATAAATTACATTCCAATGAAACATTCTTCAATTTCAATCATTTTCAGATGGATGTAAAATGTTCTTTCCTTAATGGTTATGTTTAAGAGGATGTTTCTGTTGAACAACCTCCTAATATTGAAGATACAAAACATCCTGAACATGTTTTTAGACTTACCAAAGAATTATATGGACGTAAACAATCCCCAAGATCCTGGTATGATAGAATTACATGATTTTTATTCAAAATAATTATGTTAAGGGAAATGATGATCCAACCATTTTATGTAAATAATGATATGAAAAATGTTTTGAATGTTCAAATTTATGTTGATGACATTATATTTGGATCAACGTAGAAATCTTTAACTAATTTCTTTGCGGATCTTAGGTAATCTAATTTCGAAATGAGTATGATGGGTGAGTTAACATTTATCCGTGGTTTTTAAATTTTCCAAAAACCAAAGGGAATATATAAATCCCAACATAAATATATTAAATATCTTCTTAAAAAGTATGGATATGACAACAATAAGAGTATACATACTCTCATTGGTACCTCAAATTCACTTGATTTTGATAAATATGCGAAACCAGTTGATGGAACATCTTTTAGAGGTATGATAAGATGTATACATTACATGACAACTAGTTGTGTAGACTTAATGTTTTCGGTATCCTTATATGCATGATATCAATCAAATCCTAAGAAATCACATTTAAAGGTAGTGAAAAAGATTTTTTTGCTACAGAAAGGGGAGCATGGATCTAGGACTCTTTTATACTTCTGGAAATTATTTTTTTAAAACGTTTTTTGGATTCTGACTTTTGTGGATATAGAATGCATAATAAAAGTATATCAAGAACTTATCATTTCATATGAGATTCATTAGTTTCTTGGTCTTGTAAACAGAAATACTCAGTAGAACTTTCCACTGCTAAAGTTGAATATGTAGCAGCTATAAGTTGTTGTGCTCAAGTGTTCTGTATGCAACACACACTCAAAGACTATGGAATGAGTTTTACCAAAACACCAATTTTGTGTGATAATAATAGTGGAATTTCCATATGTAAAAACCATGCACATAACTCTTGTGAAAAACACATAGATATTAAGCATCACTTTCTTAGGGATCACACTCAAAAATTTGATATCATTCTTTAATTTACCAGAATGAAATATCAACTTGCTGATATTCTCACAAAATATTTTTCATATGATATATTTGAATACCTTAAATAGAATTTATGAATGATAACTATAAGGTAATATTCCATATTAACATCTTGTTGAAACATATCTCTTAGCAGTAAGTAACTCTTTTTCGTAGGGGAAGTACATTTGGTTATTAGTTTAAATTTTTTTGTGGTTTCAAATTTTTTGTAGTTTAAATTTTTTCATATTTTAAAATTTTTCATAGTTCAATTTC
The DNA here is from genome assembly GCA_963277665.1 of Viscum album. Taxonomy (NCBI): domain Eukaryota; kingdom Viridiplantae; phylum Streptophyta; class Magnoliopsida; order Santalales; family Viscaceae; genus Viscum; species Viscum album. The sequence continues at coordinate 505,797,693 of OY728141.1, read as the reverse complement.
TTTCATAGTTAAAATTTTCATAATGAATATTTTTTATTTTAAATTTTCATAATGAAAAGTATCATAGTAAAAAAAATTTGTAGTAAATTTTTTGTGTAAAATTTTTTTAGTCAAAAAATTTTGTAATCTATTTTTTAAGAATATAATGTCCTTCGTGGAAATTTTTCCTTATTACGAATAATCATCTTCGAAATTTGAGAAATATGTTTCCTTTTCTATGTTATCATAATCATCTTATACATGTTGGTTAACTCTTTATTTTTAAAATATTCAGTTTCTCTTTTCATTAAATCCAAATGTTTTTCCTAAAAACCTCAAAAGATCATAATCTATCAAAATCCTTCTTTGTCTCTCATCTCAACAGTTAGATCTTCTCAAGATGTTTTCAACCATTGGACTAATCATGGAAGGTGACCTGTCACCAATATTTCCTATATAATGTACCCCTTGATGGTTGTCCCACATCGAATTCCAAGCCTTCGCGTGTTGATGCTCTGCCTCTATTTTTATGGTCATTCTAATTCTTCAAAGTTTCTACAGATTTGAATGCCTTTTGAAGCCTCTTCTCAGAACAAAATGTTAGCAGGTAAGGAAATCTATGAGTGGAAAATTTCTCAAGAAATTTCAGTAGATCTGATGTTTTAAGCCAAATATGATTCCATTATTTCTAATAATATCAAGTTGAATAGTTGTGAGAGTGCATGTATATCCAAACCAAGAGCACAAGATCTGGTGTATCCAGAATTTTTGGATGAATTCCATGAGACATATAATTACTTCAATGTTGGAGGAAGAGATAAATTTTCTTTCAAGATCCATAGAAAGACATTCTCACATTCTAATAACCTGGCAACAAATCTAATAGGAATTCTTTATGAAGTAGTTGCAATGTTCTTTTCCACACAATCTACCTGATGAAATAGGTTCTTTTACCATGGAATCTTCTCTAACTTATCTTGGCCTTTCAGAGGTAATGAATCCAAAAATTATTCATCCCTTTACAAATCTTCGCATTCATCAGTTATGAATTAAAGGTTTTCTCATTCCTAGAAAATGAGATAATGATACACTAAAGAAAAGTGATATGTGTGTTCTGGATTTCCTGGTGAACCTATGAAAGATAAACCTGGTTAAGAATATGATGGTTATGATTGCGAGTAAAAATAATGTAAATATGAAGCCTCATATTATCATGTATCTAGCCATTCTTTCAAATATCATTGTTCTTTGTCTTCGGTCTATCAAAATTCCTTGCAGTTCTAATTTGAAAAATTACAAGGTGATTTTTTTGAGTGATGATACTCTAAGGAGGATGAAGACTGGCCTTTATTATCAATATGTAGAATTTCATAATTTTTCGGATGAAAACATTTATTCTCTATCAAAAAAGCCATAAGTGGTTGAAACCTCTAAAAATGGTGGAAGGAAGAGGATTTTCAAAGAACCAGAAGTGAATGGAAAATCTCCAATGGCTATTCAGTCAGCACCTCCAAATACAAAGAAGAAAAAAGGAATATCCTGATGAGGTAGTGGATAAGTGGATAGAGGATCTGAAGAACTGGAAGGAATGGGAGCCTATGTTTTTCCTGGACACTGCAAAGGATACATAATTGATGGAAAAGGTTGATGAGAATCTGGAAAAGGATGAAAATGAAAAGAAGGAACATAAGAAATTTTCGGAAGGTGAATTCATTCAATCCCTTCTTAAGGCTGATGATAAAGTATCTGAAAAAATTCTTGAACCAAGTTCATTTTTATGGAACCATTACCAGAGACTCCAGGAATGAATTCGGTGATTCAGTAATGATATCAAGAAGAAGATATATTGAAAGAAGAAGAAGTGGAAGAAGAAGATAAATAAGGAAGTGGTGATACCAATGATATAATAAAGCAAGTATAATATTATCATTTGAAGGATAATCCTTCTGGGAAGTTATAAATATGAACTTCTTAACCCAGGTAATTAAAACATGCTAACCTATGTAAAGATGAGAATGTTGAAGAAGAAGTGAATAAGTTGTCTGAGAATGAATGTAGAAATCATTATTTCATTCACCAAAGGGATGGTGAGGCAGGAGCCAAGATGGAATAAGTTGATGAAGATAAAATTGTTCAGCTATCAGATATTGAACATGAATCTCTTAATAAAAAAACATCATTACTAAAGATGATAAGGGAAAATAGTTGACAGTTGATACACCTAGGAAATCGATGGTAATGAAGAAAGAATTGGGTGCTTCATCGAAGAGGAAGGCTGTTGAAATAGAAAAAGAATCATCACCAACCAAAGTCTCTGCTTATGAATCATCTTTTCTTGGCCATGACTTTTTTTTCAGTCTTTGAAGAAGTTGGTTGGGTCAATTCCTATATTCTCTAGTATAGACTCAATATGTCATATGCTTCAGCATACGTTAATTGAAAAACCAGATTCAGTATCCATGGTGATGGATAAATGTGTTAATGTCGAGGTAGACAACAAGACCTTTCTCATTGAATACGAGCCTCATAAAAAATCATGCAAGATGATGACAATATGGTCAAAGAAGACAAATAAGAATTAGAATATTTGATGAATTTCAAGATAGTTTCAAGGATGATTTTTACAATGAAGATGTGAAGATCAAGGATCTCAATAATAGTTTTTATGAAAAGTAATGTCATGAACAGACTTCTCAGAAACAAAAAGATAAGGTTCTGAATGTCAAATTAAATTCAGTTGCTCAGAGTTAGAAGAGGGAAAGGTATCTCAAAATTATGATAGAAGAGAAGATTTATATTCTAGAAGAAGTTATAAAGGCCCGAGAAGAATCTCTTAAGGATTAAGAAGAGAAAATTAAATCCTTAAAGAAGAAAAAAATTGATCAGGATCTGTTTCTCTAGCGTGCAGTAGAGGATCTCAAGGATCTCAAGAAGATAAAAACCACATTGAATAAGCTGATTCCGAATAAAAAGGAAGGATACTCTTTTCCAAATCTGATTATTTCTTATATTTTTCTATTTTACAAATTCACTCAATTCTAATGGAATTATTTTTTCTCTTCATATTTTTTGGTTGTTTAGTACCAATCTTTCAGTTACAAAATTTCTATTCCATTCCCTGTATTCTTTTTGAAAATCACACAGGGGGAGAATAGAATGTCAAAAAAGAATACTTAGTAAAGATGAAATTTCCTTATGGGGGAGTTTATCTAAGGGTTAGTTTTCATCACGAAGATTTTCTTATGCATAAAATTAAAAATCCCATTCAAGATATTCAGATTATGATCCTCAGTGTTTCCAAAACCTAAGGGGGAGTTAGTCATATTCACATTGATCAATAAGTAAAGGGAAATATGTTTTCAATAATAATCATATAAAATTTCTATGTACATATATTCTTTTTCATAAGGATGTTTGTCCTTTCCAAAAAGGGGGATATTGTTGAGTCAATAAGTTTTCCTTATGTATTATCCATTCATTTATGTTTGGAAAATCACAAACACCACATCTTAAGGAAAATTTCATTTTCCATACGATTTTTTTAATAAGGAAAAGTTTCCTTACTTGAGTAAATTTATCCCGACCTGTTTTTCATTGATAATATTTTCGTCTCTCTAAATATAACTCTTTTCATTCCAAAGTGAATAATTAGGACTGATATATAAAAACAAGTAATTCTATAAATACAAATATATAATGTATTTTATTTTTAGGATCCAAAATATGACTCTGAATTCACTAAAATTATGTCTATGATTTCCCTAAAATTCAGACTCTGAATTCTCAGAAATTTAGACTCTGAATTCTAGGAAATTTAGTGTCCAAATTCTATGAAATTCAGACTATAAATTAAACAAAATTTAGATTCATAATTCATGGAAATTCAGCCTCTGAATTCTCTAAAATCCAGACTTTGAATTCTTTGAAATTCAAACTCCAAATTCCATAGAATTTGGAATCTGGATTCCTTATAATTATGACTCTGAATTCCTCCGAATACAAACTCTGAATTCATTATAATTCAGACTTTGAATTCTTGATAATTTAGACACTAAATTCTTGATAATTCAGACACCGAATTCCTAAGAATTCATAATCCCAATTCCTCAAAATTTCGACTCTAAAGTCAATAGAATTTTGTTTTTATAGTTTTGAAAAATAGAATCTGAATATCCATGAAATATAGATTCTGAATGTTCATTCTCCTAGACTGTAAACATTATTTTTTCCTTAGACTCTTACAAATGAATTTGGTTGAGTAACCTTATTTCACTTATTCTTGTTATAGTTATAAAACTATGTCATGAGTTCTGTTTCTAACCAACTATTGTTTGAGTGACATGTGTATAGGTCCCTCCGAAATTCGTGAAAAAATATTACCGTAAGAGGAGGGAGACGGCCGTTGAAAATTCCCCTATAAATATTAGGTCATTTGAACGATTTAAAAAACAACTGAGACATTGTTCTACAACTCTATAGGTAACATGCTGATGTGATTCATAGAGAGATACTCTCATGCTTTGTACATACGTAACAGCTTGTTCAGATTGCTTAGTGCGGCTATGATTGTTGTTATCCAAAATCTAAGGCTTCCAGGGAAAGGAATATATAGGTTCCGACTACCTTAATGTTAGAGGACTTATTTAATAAAGAAGACAGAGGTGTTGACTACCTTGATGTTCGAGGTCTTGCAAGGATTGAAAGATAAACTCTGATATTCATAACGAGGGCTTACCCTGGTCTGGGTAAGACATACATTCTAGAAAGAATAAATCAAGTAACCTTTACCCAAGGTTGTTGAATACCCATCTCATTGGGTTAAAATATTTCATACTTGTTACTTGTATTGTTTCATGTTTTATTTATGCTTCATTTTTATTAATAAGGAAATTATAACTATCTTATAATTTCTTGTACTTTTATTCTATTTAGTAAGATTCTATTGGATTTAAGGTAGAATCATTGTTCTTGTAAACTTTTCTTAGTTTCATTTCCGGATCCATAATTCTGGAATCTAACATGGTTGTAGAACTAAGAGGTCATGTGAATTTACATTGTTTTACATTATTAAACAATAGAATGTTTTATAACCATCTTTAAAGGTTACAAATGAATTTTTTTAATGTATACAATTCACCTCCACTCTTGTATATTGAGCATCTACATTCATCTATTTGATCCTAAAATACGGACTAAAATAAGGTTCAATGTACCAAAGTAGAGGGTATTAGATCCACATAGAAACATGGGTATTAATAGAATCCTTGTGGTAGAGGGTATATCATATGGGATAGAAATCATGGTGAGGAAACTAATAGGGAGATGATTGAAGGGTCTTCCCCATGATTTGAATAGATTCTAGGAGGGATTAGAGTGGAAAAGAACTTCTTTCTAGTGTTCCTGAGGAATAATAAATCACATGGGGTCATGCAAGGTCCACTCAACACCTAAAATTGGGATTACTAGATTAATATGTTTGGTTTTTTTATTAATGAAACTTCTTGCATGGTTAGCTGGGTGGATCCACATGGTTGGAAAAACATTGCAGGATAACTGTGCAATAATTTTAAATGGTCTACATTGTTTCTACTAAGTTGTTTCATATATTGACTAACCATGCACCAAATTTATAAAATCCCAATGCCTAGTGTTGCAAAAAAATTTCTATGAGGGCACACAATTTGAGAAAATCATGCGACAACCATGTTGTAGTCCAGAATTATAAAAACTCAAAAAATTTCAACCTGAAACAACACTAAATGAATCCCAAAAATGTTTTTAAATAAGGGTGGTTTATGAATACATAAAAAGTGTGTCAAATTTTTCGCATAGTGACTGATTTATAATGGTACACATACTTATTCATTATTTTCTAAAAATTTATGGATTATATAAAATACACTTTTTTTATAATTATGGATGTTGGCACTACAATGTGTGTCATATTGAACATCTCTCAAAATATTTTCACAATTGAGATAGTTCTATTTAGAAATATTATTGATATAACCCATTTAAAAACATAATGACTGAAAATAAAATCATACACTTTCCCAATACGTATAAATAAGTATTCTATCAAATATAATTAAAAAATATCAATGATTTCAACATAGAAAATTACATCTTATGTATTTAATATTCTATATATAACAATTCTAAATCATTTTTAATAATTGAAACCTAAAAAAGTCATTGTATTCTTAAATAAATTTGGTCTAATAGATTCTTATTTTTAATACATTTTTTCATTTATAATAATTTATTTTGAAATAGGGAGTTAATGAATAATTGATATAATTTTATTCTTGGTACTCATCGTTGAATAATATCATCTTCGTATATCCAAAAATAATAATCAGTGTTCCAAAAAAATGCAATGTTTTAATGTGGATAATTGTTTTTCTTCAGTGGTGTGAGAAATGATGTAAAATTTCATCAAATAATTATTATTTTTAAAACATTGAAACTATGCTTTTTGGATCACCTAATAAATATTAAGTAAAATCCTAAATGTATACATTTAATTAAATATATTTAATCATTTAATTTATTGAAATATTATTTAAAATAAGTATATCAATTCCTTTTTTATCATTAATATAATTTTCAAAATATTTCACTCAAATGTTCCACCAAATAAATCCTGTTTTTGATTAATTTTTTATAAATACTTGTTCCCTAATGGGTATAAATGATTACCTTTATTATCAAAAATTTATTTAAAATCCCTAAATTAATAAACAATTGCGAAGTTATTTCATAGAACATTCGTGACAATTATAATCATAAGTAATATTTTTACTTACATAAAATATTGCATGATGTACGTGATATATTCACTTCATTAAAACATATGAAATTATATAATGAGGTTAATTTCACATAGATTCTAATGAAATACTCAAAAAAATAACTATTGGTGTTGAAATAAAATTATTTTAAAAAAATATATGAACCTAAAATAAATTATTATAAAGCTTTAATAGTATTTCATTCAACAATAATGAACATTATAGATGTGTTCAATTAAAAAATATACTAAAAAATCCTTCAGCAAAAATTTCATACCCTAAAAAAATTTCAGTTTCCCTAATAAAATTTAGTGTTTTAATCGTTTCCATCACTTATATCTTTACTTTTTCATCCATAATACTATTTTGATTGATTTTTGAATGAAGCCGAACAAATTTTCTCAACATAGATAGAAAACAGTCTAACACAAGAATCAAGTTTATTACTTCATAAAATTATAAAACAATATTAATATTTTAATGAAATATATACAAATTATAAATCAAATAATTAAAAAATCACATCATGAATATTTTGAATTTAATTTCCATAATGTTAAAAAATCAATTTTTATCATTGAAATGAAAAAAATTGGTTCATAGAATCTTAATCGCATATAAGAATTGAAAAATGTACTATTGATACATGTGGAAGATGTATTTTTTAAGCCTTATATAAAAATGGAAGATTATTTAAACAATAAGAAAAAATTAAGGAACAATATAATTCATGACATTCAATACATTAGATAATTTTATATATAAATATCATTGAGAATGTGACCCTTCTATGTTTCTATATTATATATTTGATATTCAACCAAAAAATTCCTCCCAATGATGATGCATGTGTTGTAAATTAATATATAATGATCAACCATGTGTTGATGGTTTGAGATAAATATTTTACCATGTATTAATTTAACCATTAATAAAGAAACATTATTAAATTAACACTAATTTGTATTTTTTATTTAATAATTGAATCATGATAATTGTCTTACATGCTGTTGGTCATCGTATTCCCTTTACATAACCATCATATAAGTATGGATTATAGTGAAAGATTAGAGTGAACAACACATGTATATATTTAGTTATTCAATTTTTTCAAATGGGTTATAGATGAAAAAAAATGCTATATAAATTAACCCCGTTATGTAATTTGAATAGTTATATTCGGAAATTAAATATTTTTATTTTTATTAATTAGTGTGATGTATGATTTTAATAAGAAATTTCAGGTTTTGATTTCCATTATATGTAATTTGAGAATTCTATATAATAATATGGTCAATTGTTATATATTCAATAATGGATCAGATATAATATAGATTTATATTAGGATTCATCTTCTCCTGGGACATGTCATAAAATTTAATTTTCATTTTGATTTTCACTAAGAATGTTTATAGATACAAGTAATACATTAATTTTACCAATATAATTAATTAATTAAATAAAATAAATATTAGTGTTGAGTGATATAGGGCTGACATGATCTATTCCTCATCATTATTCACAATTTAAGGGATTATAATAACCTGATTATGATAACACACAAGTGATGATGTCATGAAAAAATCTTATCTCACATATTACAGTTATGGATTAGAATCATAATTAATAATAATAACAAAAAAAATGATTATTAAAATAGATTATCATAGTTTGAGTAAATATTCCAATTGATTTTATATAATGGGTCTATGACATCAAATGTATATTTTTAAATCAAATTTTAACAATAAACAAGGGAAATAAGTAGTCATGGAAACTAAAATATCAAAATCATGACGATATATAATGGGCTGATTACTTACATTTTTTTAACCATGTACTTATTGAAAACAATTTTAATTTACTCAACAACTCACATTGTGATGCCCAAATGTATTATTTCATTGATGATTAGAACCAAAAAAATTACTATTACAATAAAAAATATTTCTCATTTATAATATTCCTCGGATTCTACTATAATATTATTAATACACATAATCTATTTAAGACATACATCATGTATGAGTTGTGATATAACAATCTAATAAGTGGATAATCATTAAGAAATGTGTATAAAAAATATATAATAGGCATACAAAGATAAGGAAATAAATTTAAATAAAATGAATAGAGGATTAAGATAAAGAAAATAATTAAAATTAGTAATATTAATGTGTCATAAATGTAATTTTTCATTACAATTAAAATATGAATTTCACTGCACACAAATTATAACATAGTTATCTAATACTCACTAATTATGAATCATACATATTATTTTTTGAGATATAATGAATTATCTAATACGATGGGGGGGGTTAGAATCCCAATCAAACTCATCATATCATTATATTTCTTTGAATATAAATTGCAAAAATAAGTAATGGAAGTTGAATGATCAGATATAAAATAAAATGTTATAAAATGATTGACAAATGAATATAGAATGAGTTATATAGTGACTATAAAGAGGATAATATAATAATCAATGGAAGCTAGAAGAGGGTATGAAACATTTCATTCCATGTCGAATAAGGTGAAAACTATAAGAAATTTTCAAATTATTATATATAAATATTATAAAATAATATATAGAATAATATATAATTCAATGAATGAAAATAAATTAGAAATTGTGATGTAGTTAAGATGAAATAACCTAACCAACTAAAGAAAGTATTATTTAGGATTAAAAAACTATATAATATTAAAGAGGCATGTAAATCACACAAAAAATATAAAATAGTATAATGTAAATTATAATAATGAGATATGTAAATCATAAATTAATATGTATATATAAGAAAAATATATTTCTAGAAAAATTGAGGTAAATGAGAATAATTCCCTTACTCTATGAACCAACTCACTTTGATGATATATAACTTCTTGTATTATTAAATATTAATCATTAATTATTTAATTTATAAACTTCTTTTTATTTATTTAATTTATTATTATTTATTTATGTTTGTTTTTATCAATTTATAATTTAAATTTATTTAATAAGAGTCATAAAAATATTTTTATTCTTATTTTTCTATTGTCACTTTAGTGTTTCATTCTCAGACATTATTCTTTATCAAAGAGTTAACAAATTCCAAAAAAATAGGATGTTTATAATGCTTCCATACAATTTTTTTCATTTCACAATACGTATGATTAAAATTCACAGAATAGATATAAAATGATTCATTCAATTTATGAGATTTTTATACCAAAATTATTTATTTTAATATAAATATTTACATTTTAGTTATACCATTACAAAATCATATTCACTTCTTATATGAATCCTTAATTCTATACTTTACTAGTAACGAAGTTATAATAACTACCTCTTATTATTTTGAAAGTTTTTTATATTTAAAAGTCAATTTTGGTGGTTATACTATCACTCTAGTTAACATTCAAAAAGTAATGTAGTGTAATAAATAATTATTTTTTTATTTTCATATTAATTAATTCCTATTAAATTTAATTTATGTTATTATAATGATTAATTATATTTATTAAGTGTAAAAATATAAAGGAAAAAAATTAATATGATGAGATAATATTACATATCCTTTTAGTTGTAACGTTTTATGAAGGATTCATACTTTGAGAATTAGGGATTTAGGGAGACAGGATTTGACAATATGTATTGTCAGGACATTCCTTAAATAAAACTTCTCTTAGGTCAGTGGAGCGGATGAAAGTTACCCCCAAATCATTCCTTAATTAGGATAAGGTGAGGTACTATTATTAAGGGAATCTATTACATAAATGGGAGTCATTAACCTGATAAATTCCAAAGTAAAATAAATCTTCCACTAATTAACTATATATAAATAAATTAAAGATATAACATTTTATAATCCCAAAACTAAATATATAAAATCTCATAACATAATATTCACATAATTACATGGTTTATTATAAGGGTTCATTTGTATACATTTATATGACCTTTCAGGTTTTGAGTTTTATAAAATCATGAAAACAAATTACATAACATAGTGGTAATTCCGCACACTATCTATAGTTTCAGAAAACAGGGTTTATATGTGATCACTCATGTTGCATTCATGAATTTTTTTCTTCATTAAATACATATCAAAATTTATATTTATATATTATTTACACATCATCAATACGTACAAAAATAATTTATAAATGTGGATGAGAAAAAAATCAATGCAATATAAAAAGTTATGGATACCATTAATCCATTCGATTTTCATGAAAACAAAAATCAAATTTTCCCTTTTAATATATTAAATAGTTATTTCAATAACATAAATTACTTACACATGAAAAGAAATTCAACACCTAAAGTTTTTTAAAAACAATTTTTAAGAAATGATTAATTTAAAATAATATACTTGTTGATATCTTTAAAAGCACAAATCATTTCCTTGAAAAAATATTCACAATTATAAAATCATAAACCTACCATTGAATCGTAAAATTATTGTCATACCATTTAAAATAAAAATAATTCCATTCAATTCAGATTGAATGCATATAATAAACATGTAGGTACTAGGGAATATTATTTTCATATCATCATAAAATCACTCTTACAAATGAAAAACTGACCATGTATATTCCAATTACTTCATATGAGAATGTTATGAATAGTTAGGCTCATAGGCTTTATAAGAGTAACTTATAAACATTTAAATCCATCCACTGTATATGAGCATGTTATAAATATCTAGAATGATCAACTTCATATATTTAACTTTTAAATAGTTATCTCAATACTCTTTATAGGAGTAACTTTTAAATAGTTCAATTTATCTATTTCAAAGGTGTAACATATAATTAAAAAAAATACTACCACATTAACCAATGAAATTGAGGGCTATATCTGACCCAATGGTCATAAAAAATTCAAATGATCAATAATTATAAGGGCCTGATCCTAGTTTCCATGATCCAATTCCTTAATACATTACATTGGTATGGCTATGTCTTGGAGGAATGAATAGTATAAAAGATTTGGAAAACTAAATACATACATATGTTCTACTTTATAACATAAAATGAAAACAACATAAAAGTTACATTAGGAACATCCACCACTCTAGGATTATCCATGTAATTCAATCATAATATTCCTCCTCATGTCCTGGGAAAAAATGAAACATCATAAGGGAAGAGATCATATGCTCATTGAAGGTAAAAAATACCAAGGAATATATCATAATCATAAACATTCGGCATGGTGACTAATTAAAAGCACATTAATTAAAAAATAAAAAACAAGAACATTATATGGTAGGAATATGAGATAAGTAAATATTACCATAACAAAACATACTCAGGGGTATTCAACTAATCAAATAACTACCTAAACTATTAATTTCATGTTTCAAAACTAGGTAAATTCATATTCCAGAAATTTTGAATCATACCATCAAGGCCTGGGCCAAGATAGCTAAAAATTATTAATACTTCGTCCAAAACCATATCTAAAAATGGGAAAGGCCTCAGCCAAGTCCATATATATTTTTCTCATTAGGCATACTGATGAATCCTAATGAAATATATAGCCTCACCCATAAAAAATTTGTCTAATTCATTCATATTATGATAAGGGGTGAATATAAAAAAAACATATACCTTCTTATTTAAACAAACATATTAAATGTAATGAACATTCCCCAGTCATTAATCATAAACAATTATAATTAGAAGTAATAAAGTGAATGATTTCAAAAAAGAAAATACACATTCCATCTAATCATAAAACCTTCATCCAAACATTTTATATGATTTCATATGTGATAAACCCCAGTGAAATAAAATATTCATCAATGGATTCTTGCATAAATAAAATACTTTTAAATTAGTCCAACAAATTTTTTTGAGGAAATAATCCTTAAACATTCCATTGTGTCCTATACCACCTTGAAACATTAAAATCATAATCCATTAGAATATCATTATAATAAGGAGAATCTTGATAAGATATACCAAAGGGAATTACATACACCACATGCATGAAATATGTGTTGAACAAGGGATATATCTCAGAAAAGATAAATTGAGGTGGGAAATATCCATTTTATGTTGGAAAAAGAGCACTTTGGGGAAATAATTTGTATTTATCATATATATGGTTTTAAACATTTATATACCTAAAAATAATGAGAAATATATTGAAATTATATTTGAGGCATACGTAATGGTTCAATGAAGTGAGATCTTGTAAATACTGTTTTTAAAGAAGCTTTCGAATTAATACATTTTAATATGGTTGAATGAAAATATTAAAGATATTTTAAAGAAAAAAATGAATGATTTTCTTTCATAGACCAGATATGAACCAAGATAGTTGTTGATGATAAAATGTGTGGTTTTGGAAAGATAATTATCGCATAAAATAGATTACAAAATGCACTTCAAAATTAGTAAGAATTTGCAAAATCCCATGATTGAGGAATGTATTTTGGGAAGAATTTGTTATTAATGCTTCTACAAAATGTACATACCCACAAAATAAAAAAGGATTATAGTTGGTAAACATATATAAAGTATCTAAACAGAATATATGATGAGTAAATAATAATAAATAATAATTTAATTGTGGAAATAAGAGAATAAGAGTAACCCAAATAAAAAAAAGATGTTAGGGTGTAAATATGTTTTCATATTATAATCAATAAATTCATATTCCAAAAAATTTATAATCATCAAATGTTACATTTAATTCCATGAAAATAACTAGGTTCATGATATGACACATTAATGGTATGTATATATACACCTAATAGAAGTAATATTTGTTAATAATGAATATCTCTCAAAGATGGAAGTGTGATGAGGAAACCCATACCTTATTGTTCGAAGGTGTTCTGCAATTGAACTTAATGAAGAGAATAATCAAATATAGGTTAATTAATTTGTAATTACAGAACATATTATTTATTTTATTTTTTTATTACCACCTTTTTATGTTCATTCATGGCCTCTTTGATGGTTAAGTTGTTCAATTTCATTGTTCAGGTGTGTTTGTTCCAAGATCAGTATACATATATGCATGATTGAAGAATCATCTAAAATGGGGATTGTTCTCTAGAATTTCTGTTAAATTTTATTAGTAAAAAACCATTTGGTTAAATGATTTTAAAATTAATTTTATAATTGGATTGAATATGGATCATTATATAAATTTTTTAATGATAACCATTCTGGTTAATTGGTGGTTTTTGAGTACAATGAATTGATTTTGATTCAAAAATAATAACCATGTGTAAAAAAATATTATATAACCCTATATAAATCATAATATATGTATTATTTTCCGGTTTAACCATGATATTTATTTCATTACCATAATTTGAGACAAAAATAGAAATTAAAAATCCACCGTCCTTGAACAAGGTATATTAGCACATCTCGGATGGTGGTTTTTACTACTAGAATTAAATAAGGGTAAATGATATATGATGATAACATATTCCATCATCCTAAAAATATTAATGTACGTGTATGGTACATTATTCTATATAAAATTATTTTGATTATAGGTGAGGATATACAATAACATAATAGAACATTAAAAGAAAGTAAAAGAAAAAAATAGTAATTTACCTCTTGAATTATTCTTCATTCAGAGCCTCATTAGGTTTGAGGTTTTGGTATTTTGAGGTTACCAATGGCTTATGGATGTGTATGATGAGCTTGAGAGGAGATTTTGGGAAGAATATATACATAAAAAGGATTGAGTGGAGTGAAGAGGAGAGGGAGTGAGGGGGTTTTCTATAGTGGAGGAGAGGATAGATTTTCGATTATCTTATTCATTATTTTATTATTTTTATCATGAAAAAAATAGAATAGATTCTTGTGACCATGAATAGTAATAAGTTCATGTGAGTCTGAAAAAAGTGTGCTTACATAAGACATTATGTATGGAATAATGAATTTAACTAATAATGTAAATATTAGGTAAATTTTCATATTTCACTTTTCATATAATTCCAAGTATTTCATAAAAATCCCCAAAAACCACCATAGTCATTTTTTGATGTGTATAACCCAAAAATATATTTCATTTTTTAAAAATTGTTTTATTCATATGATAATTCTTTTTAATTAAAATTTTTATTTACTCAACAAATATTGTTGTAATTCAAAAACTGATTTCATAATACCCTAAAATTTTAACTAAGGCTTTATTAAATTATACTAAAATCATTGGAAAAAAATATTTATTTAGGATAAAAAATTATTAAAACAGTTTAATTTATTAATTTAAATTTTTATTAAAATATTTATCACTTAAAAAATTATGAATACTTAATTAATAATTTATAAAATATTTCACTTTATTTATAATATGCACATATTTGTTTTAAAAAATATTGGGTAATGTTTCTATTCATAAGGGTACAACACTATTAATAAGTTTCAAGTTACTATTCATTAGGATACATTACTATTCATGAGGGTAATTAACTATTCACCATAATTTATGTTGACTACATCGTACTCATAATTTATCTCTAAATGTAACCATGTATGTTAGTTTTTTAAAATTCAATCCTCAAAATTTGAAAAATTATGTTTAATGGATAGGTTATAGAAATGTTTTGTTTTGAAGAGAATCAGTGTTTTATACTTTCAAAATTAATTTTTTTTGTAAAATCTTGGGGTGTTACATTCTCCTCTCCTGACAAACATTTCATCCTCAAAATTTCAAATTGATATTCGAAATTTAATGGAAGATACGTGAAAATTCTATCATGGGAAACCCAAATCATAAATACAGTTAAAATATTCTCTTAATAAGAGGGAAAGGTAAATGAATTAGTTAATACAAAACAATGCATTCTAATTGCACTACATGGTCCTGGAAGAATAATAAAACCATCATGTTATCATGGAAATAGATAGAGATCATGCTCAGATGAAATATCATTACCAAAAACCATAAACTACACTTATAAAAAAGTACCTTGATATCATGAAATAATATGATAATAGGACACAATTTTTTTAAGAATCTATTAACAGAGTAGATGAATTATTCCACAATATACGATTATAAATATTCGATTCTATTTAGTAAAAATTATTTTATCTTTCGTTTGTGACTTGAACTATAAATTCCTCATACCATAGCACATGTTAAATCATGGGGTGACCTTAATCTCTAAAACCTCACAAGATGACAAATATAAACCATTTCATAGATGGTTGCAGATTTTAAAAGATTGTGATCCAATACATTAGAATCATTCACATATCCATACCATATAGGTCCATGTACTTAGGGTCCTTGTAAATCCACATTTCATTTAGAATATCATGATCTATCCTAGTCAATGCATCTGCTACCTTATTTCACATTAATAAACATGATGAAGCCCTAATATTTTCGTTACTAATAGGGGAATATCTCAATCATTTGTCATCTTTGAATATGGTAATAAATCAAATTACCATAAAAACTTATTTCAAATAGGAATTAATCTTTACATATGATATTGGAAATATTACTTATATCCAAATATGTTGCAATCTCTATCAATGATATCATTGACTACTTGTTGAAAAATCAATAATCAGTTATGAGGTAGTCAGTACTTATCCAAATAAATAATTTCTTCATCATTATCTTAATCATCAGTAATATATTTTTGGTTATCATTACACAAACCATATACTTTAACAAGATATTATCCTTAAACTGAGTCACTTATCCTTGGAACAATTCATCAAAATACCCCAAATACTTATTATAATAGAACTGCAATACACTCCTCATATATTGCATAATTCTTATAAGCAGTACATTACTGATAAAAAATTAAAATGAAATTACTCTTAAAGAGGAATATGGATCATTCCACTTAATCTACTAAAATATCATGACTTGATCATTATCTGGTAACATCATTGGGTGCATATTTCATTGAAGATTAGGAAATTGAATCTCATAGTGTCCCACCTCCTTACAGTTGAATAATTGTAAATTGAAAACCATTTTCATTACCCTGAAATCATGAAATTGGCATCCCCATTCTCCATAATTATAATAATATAACATTCCCTTCATGTATTTAATAGGGTTATTCATTCCATAGTTATCAAATTGGGGAAAACCATTTTCCCTTCTTCCCATTAACTATTACTTTCTTAGACATCCCCTAATTTTCATGCTACCCTTCAAAGACATAGGATTCAAATAATTATATACATATCTTGAAAACAATTGATATTATTTCCTAATATTATGATGACTATTGGGAGACCACATTCCTTTGAAATGATTGATTAAGACCATATGAGAAATAATCCTCTATTCTATTTGCATCACGTGTATTGGTGATGTTCTCATTCCTTCTGCAATGTTCCATTTAAAATCATATCCATATACTATATTATTTAATAAAATTGTAAACCCTACATAAATATATACATGGTATAGAACATAAAAAAAATTTATCGATCAAAAATCCTAGAACTATATACTGTGATAAATTTAGGGGCATAAATCAATTATAGTGGATTGTAAGGAAAATGTGAATTATCATAAGCATATCCTATATGAGTGTCAAACCAGGTGAACAATAAGGCCAGTTATCATGTACCGGGGTATCCTGAGTCTTTCTCGAAACATTTTATTCGAGTTTTCAGTCCTAGGTATATATGTTCTAGAAGCACATGAATAAATAGAATCCAAACATGGATGTATTTTCTAGACGGACCCACATAATCTATTACTTAAAAAAAATTATGATATTCTTGTATATATATCCTCAAAGACTATCATAGAGTTTTGGTATCAAATCAATGTCTTCTAATTTTTGTTTCTATGTTTTCGACTAAAATTCCTCGGATACCATATATAAAGACACGAGCCCAGTGGCCTAGATCTAGTGCCCTAATACATTACGTTGGCATGATTACAATAATGTCTTACTCAAAATGAATAAATAGCTTAGTATATATTGGAAAACTAGAATCATATATATTTTAACCATTACAACTTGAAATGAAAAAAATGTAAAATTTCCATTGGTTACATCCACCACTCTAATATTATCCATGTAAATGAATCATAATATACCTTTTTATGTCCTAGGGAAAATGATTCACCAGATGGGTGAGGTTAGATGCTCAATAGGGCTAAAAAATATAGGGGAATATATAATAAACATAATAATTAGGAATGGTGAAAAAAATTTAAAACACATTTCATTAAAAATAATATTCCTGAACATAATATGAAGGAATATGATCTTAGTATATATTTCCATAATAAAACATAATCACGTGTATTATACTTGTCGATTAACCAAAAGAAATATGAATTTCTAGCCTTATAATGAGTAAAATTCTTATGTAAGTTATTATGAAACATAGATTCAAGGTCCCTTCCACGACATATAAAAATGCTTGAGGCCTCATCCAAAACCATATCTATAAATGGTAAAGGCTACAACCAAGTACATATATATTTGTCTCATGAGACCTATAAATTCATCGAGAGGATATAGTTGTCCACACCCATCACATAATAAGTTCAATGAATTCCTATTATGAATGGGGATAAAAATAGAAAAACATATAAATGCATATTGAATCTTACATATGATATTTAAATATTTTTCCACTATCATTAAACATAAACACACACCATTTGGAGTAATATGATGAATGGTATCAAAATGAAACATCCACATTAATAAAACTCATAAACCCTTCAAAAAACTAGATGATATAATAGGTGATAAAACTATATAAAATAAAGATTCATAAAAGGATGTTGACATAAATAATGATACGTTTATTGTGTAACCATTGAAAAATTATCGAGGAAATAATCCTTAAACTTTCCAAAGGGTCTCATACCACCTCGAAACATTCAAATCATAACCCCTTTAGAATATCATGAGAATAAGGAGAATAATTATATGATATAACAAAGGGAATTACATACACCACCACCTAGACATTATTGGTGAACAAGGCATATATCTTATAAAAGTTATTGTTAGGTGAGAAAAATCTATTTTACTTTGGAAGGAAGAGTTGTTTTGGAAAATCATTTGTATTTTTCATATAAATGGTTTCAAACATGTATATCCCAAAAATGAATTGGAAGGACATTTAAATTATATTTGAAGCATATTTGTTTTACCACTGAAGTGAAATCATGTAAGAATAGTTTTTAAAGAATATTTAGATTTTAATCATTTTAATGCTGATTAAATAAAATATTAAAGAGATTTTATAGAAAAATGCTTGTTTTTACATTATATAACAAATTATTAACCAAGATAAATTTTCAGGTTAAAATATGTGGTTTTTTTAAAATAATTATGGATTAAAAGGGATTAAAATATCACTTCAAAATAGGTATGAATTTGAAAAATTTCTTTGAATCGGGCATGTATTTCGGGAAGAATTTGGAAAGATCATTTTAAAACATGTAAATCCCCATAAAATAAAGTAAGATTCTGGTTGGAATTCATATATAAAACAATTAAAAATATTTTATGTAGATTAAATATGAATAAATAAGAATTTAGTAGAGTTATGTATATAATAAGAGTAACCCGAATGAAAACAGAGGTTTGGGTATAAATCCCGTACCATTTAATAATCAATCTATTTATTTGCCCCAAATTTATTAATATTAAATTTATACATTACAATAAAATGAAAATAAATATATTCTTGATATTATACATCAATGTAATGTATACATACACCATACACAAGTAATTTTATTTAATAAAGAATATCTCACAATGATGGAAGTGAAATGAGGACACCCTTACCATAAGTCTGCATGTGTTTTCCACTTGATATCAATGACATTAATAATAAAATAAAGGTTAATTAGTCAATAATTAAAGAAACTAAAATCCATTTAAGTAATTTATTATTAGTCTATTATGTTTATTCATGGCATTTTTGATGGTTTAAGATGTTCAATTTCATTGTTCAGGTTAGTTTGTATCATGATTTGTATACTAATATACATGAACAATGAATCTTGTAAAATGAGGTTGTTTTCCAATATTTAAAGTTATATTTTAACACCGAACATATATAAGGTTACATCATTTTAAATTTAATTTGGTTATATGGAGGGGAGATGTGTAACAATACAAATTATTTAATAATATCTGTTTGGGTTAATTGGCGTGTTTTTAACCCAACTTAATCAATTTTTTATAAATCAAATACATGTGAAAAAATTGATTCTAGAACCATATATGAGACGTAATAGATAGAATATAGTCTAGTTCAACCCTAATAATGGATTAATGACTATAATTTATGATGGTTATAGAAATTGAAAACCCATCGTCCTTGAATGTGGTATATTACCACATCTCATATGATGATTTTTACTACTAGCATAAAAGAAGGGAAACGTGGTTATGATAATAAAATATTCAATAAATATAACAACATTACAATACATGTACAACTATGTTGTTTTCATAACATTTTTATGGGTATAGGTTATGAATTATAAGAAAACGATGGAACATGAAAAGAATGTAAAAGAATTAAAAAGAGGAATTTACCTATTGAATTAATCACTTTTGAGAGGCTAGATAGGGTATAGGTTTTTGTATTTTGAGGAGAGAAAGTCTTATAGACGTGGAGGATGAGCATGGAAAGTTATTTCTTCAATATTTTGACAAGAAACAATTAATGATAATAGTTTAGAGAAGAGGAAGTAAGGGAGGGGGTTATAGTGGAGGAGAGAAGTGATTTTTGATTATCTTTTTTATATCATTATTATTTTGCTCGGGAAAAGAAATAGAACTAATTCTTGTGACCAAGAAATGTAATAAGTCCATATGAGTTTGAAATATGATTTCTTATATTATCTATGTTGCTATTAATAAAGAATTTTACTGATAATATATATATGTGGTAAATTTTGTTATTTCACTATTTATTTAAATTTCAAATATTTCAGAAAAATTCCAACAAATCAGCATAGAAATTTTTTGTCAACTATAATCCAGAAATGGACTCTATTTAATAAAAATAATTTTCTGAATATGATAAATTAAAATTTTAATTAATATCATTTTTTACTCAAACAATACAGTTTTAAGACCAAAATTGATTTTATAATACCCTGCAAATTTACTAAGGTATTTTTAAATTATTCTAAAGTCATATGAAAACAAAATAAATTTCTAAGATCTCAATTTCTACAAGTGAATTAATTTATTAATATAAAATCTTAATTGAATATTTATCACTGAAAACTCAAAAATACATAATTAATAATATATATAGTATTCTACTTAATTTATTAGGTTCCAAATTTTTTTTTCTCATGGGCTATGTTGCTATTAATAACTGTAAATTATTATTCAAAAAGGTAATGTTATTATTAATAATGGTACATTACTATTAATGATGATAGGTTACTATTAAAAAAAATTTAGTATGATTCTATCATACTTCAAATATCACCCTGAACGTAACCGTGAATCTATGTTTTTCTAAATTCAAATAACCAAAGATCAAAAATTCTGTTTAATGGCTTGGTTATAGAAAAGTGTTGTTTTGTAGAGACTCAATGTTTTATACATTAAATATTAACTATATTTTCAAAATCTTGTCATGTTACATTAAGAGGAATATAAAACAGAAAATATTTATTTTTCATCGTAACATCATAATCACATTCTATTTTAATATAAAAAATTACTATAAAAAATATTTTCTTTTGAAAACATGATTAATTTAGAATAATTACTAGAAATATGAGAGAATAAGAATATTTGAAAAATAATCAAATCATTTATAGTAATATTGATAAATAATAATCAATATGATGGAGTGAAAATATGTTCATGCCATATAAGTTAAAAAATACCCATTTGAGACTTTTGTAAAGAAAGGTAGAAATGTATCTTAGAAAAAATTGTATAAAGATTCATTTCACTAACATTTTAAATAAAGTAAAATATATTTAAAATGATATTTAACAATATTATTAAGTATAAATAATATCAATATTTAATATTTTAAATTAAATTGGATATAAAAGAGATAAAAATTAAAATATTTAAAATGTGGTTTTTAAGAAAAAATCTGTTAAATCAAGTCCCAACCTGTTATGCCTTTATTTTACCTTCCAAATCTTTTTTCTAGTTTTCTAATTGATTTAGAAATATTTTCAGTTTTCTTCCATTATTAATATTTCATTTATATCATTTATCACTATGTTTATTTTAGTTATTAAGTGAGTTACGTTTACGTTAGACGTTTTTTCGTCTTTTAAATCATAATCTTAAAAAATAAAATCGTTGTGTTGAGTACAGTGAAAGGTTTCTAGGATCCATCATATAATGAATATTTAATATGTTATTTCTATCATTTTTATTCAATTAATATACATTTACAAACATCTATGTATGGTGGCTATGAATGATAAATAATTTTGTTGTATGCGGATGGTAGTACATATGTACACATTAAGAATAATTTTATTTCTATAATAGATAAAAAGAAATATAATAGATTGTATTGTACCATTAAAGAATAATAATGTTATTATAAATATAAAATTATATAATTAAATCCTTCTTTGTGACTATCCATTTAAATAATTAATGAATAATAATTCATATAGCTTCATAGATGTGGTAGTCCACACGTACTCGCATGCGATGTTATCATTTTCCAACTGATGGTTGGGTAAGAAGGTACAAAATATACTATATTTATGGAATCATGATTGAATTATTAATATCATATATATAAATTTAATCCATCTTTTTAACCAGCAATATGGGTTGGTGATGAAAAAAACTCATCAATCCATACATATGGTTGTATGTTCATATGCGCGGGTGAATTATTCATTTCCATTTGTAAAAAAAGGTGTTAGAAAGGTATTTTACAATAAATATAATAATATTTTGGTATATTGGATAGATTTATGTTATTATATGACATATTTTATGATATAATTGAAGGGATTAGAATAGGAAATAAACTTAAAAGAAACCTGATAAGACTTATTCTACCTCATTTAATATCCCCCCTTCAATTGGGCATAATGATTTTGATGGAGGGGTTTATGATCATTATTAAGGATTGGTAACATTGGAATGGATTTTAAGACATTAAATTGGTTATATATTTTTTATGAAACAAAAAATAATTTTTTTGAAAATGGTTTTAGTGAGATTATTTTTATAAGAAAATCTGAGGTTATTTTCTCAATTTCCAAATTTTAAGGGGTCATGAATGTCTTTTGAAATTGTTAAGTGAAAGATTAATGAATAATTAATTATATGATATAATATATATCATCAACTTGGGTTAATATATGGTTTTTATGATTTTATATTGATTTAAAAATAATTTCAAAACAGTAAATACCATTTAAATCAAATATTTTGACTATTCAAAAACATTGACATTAAACATATCGAGGAAACAATGGACATCAAATTAAAAAAATGAAACATTAATTATTCATTAAAAATTTATATAGAAATCATGAAACACTATATTTCCTCAAAAATATATTAAATTAAAACAATTAACTTGTTTTTTCACTTGTTTTTCTAAATGTTGTGTTAATGAAGAATTTGTTTTTCAAACAACTATAATATTTTAAATACACTGATATAATATATTTACCATAAATATAGTAATGTATTTTCACTTAAAATATATATATTCTATTATATTTCTCTTGATAAAATATTTAAGATAATAAATAAGGGAAAGTATCATTTTTCTAAATATCATTTTATTTAAAAAAAAGTTGTGATCATGTAATGTGGATCCAAAATGAATAAAATTTGACCTCAGTTAAGATATTGCTCAGAAAATACTTATAAATTCATATTTAAATAATTTTTTATAGATCTTACCACTGATTTTCAACTGTAATGAACTCATTTAACCCACTAACATAGTAACAAATATTTACCTATTCAAATCCATTATATAGAAATAATAAAAAGTGAAAAATATCCATAATTTCACACCTGTGATTCTAAATAAGAAATATATAACCACGACCCGTCCCCCTGTGGCCCAAGCTATGACTACCCAAAGACCTCCTTCCACAGGATATGGGCTCATGACTAGCACAAGAGGGGGAAAACCCAAAAAGGTAAGTCATTTCCTTTAACCTTACGCACTCATAGACAGGGAACACTTCACAGAAGAAAAAAATGGAATAATACTAGTACAACCCCCACAAAAAACAATCACTGAGAGTAAAAGAACAACTAAAATTAAAAAAGGGGATATTACACATTCCCAACAAGATTATTATAACAAAAAATGAAAACAAATCTCTCGAGATCATCCTCCAAGGATCCTATATGAAGGTTGGGTAAATATTGTCACTACGGCTTACTATGTTAACAAGTCACTTTTGGGAAATCTCTAGCCCTGACTCTCCAAAGTCTCAGTCAAGTTGTCTTGCTGCACAAGATGCAACAAGGTGTGGGTGAAGCCCGTTGAAGGGTGAGTATAATAATACATAGTACGGACCATGAGACCCCCATATGGTATCATATAATCCCACAAGGGAGAAACCACAAAGCATTATCTCAATTACAGAGCCCAAAGTAATAGAAAACTCACAATGGTTATACAACTTAATAAACATGCATGAAGATTATTAGAAATAATGCTAGCTCTTTATATTCTATCAAGAGGCTTTGCTGCTGGCCCTCATAGGGTTGATAAGTGCTGACCCACAGGGGATCGCTAGTTGCTTACCCAGAGTGTATCGCTACATGCTGACCCACAGAGGATTAATATGTGTGACCCGTGGAGGATCTCTAGGTGCTGGCCCACGAAGGATCACTAGGTGATGAAAAACAGAGGATCACTACATGTTGACAAATAGTGGATTGCTATGTGATGACCCATATAGGATTGTTACGTGTTGAACAGTAGTTAGTCGCTATGTACTAACCCATAGATGATATCTATACATTTATCACGCCACATACATCGAATGGATTCCCTCACTTAACACGCTTGAATTATGGAGGATACACTCTTCCACCCACCATTATTAACTCAACCTCCATAAATTCCCACATAGATGTAACCCAAAGAACCGTCTTGTTGTAAGTGTTCCAATGTGATAGACAACGCATCAGTAGGGTGATCGATCTGTAAGATATAAGCATAAAAATTAAATATGGTATAGTTGGATTCATGTCTGATTGAACTCGTATGTACTCCCATTTAGGCCAAAACTCAATTGGAGATTACCAAAAGGACTGCCTCATTGAAAAGGTCTACATAACATAGACTACATGTTAATCGGAAGCCCGATCTACGAGTTATGCCTGTTTTAGGGAAACGTGGCAAGTCGTGTCTTGGTCCGGTCGGACCCGGTCGGACAGACCCAACCCCACCCGAGGGTCTATCATGGGTCTAGAAAGGGTCCAACCTATTGGGTGGGAAGTTGTGACCTGGTGGAATCTATCCCAGTGGCAGATCAGGCCTGGTGCCAGGTCCGACCTGGCTGGCGAGTCCAGGTCACAGGTGGCCCGACACCCCTAGTGGGGAGAAGTCTACTTGCGGAACCTGTATCGCACGGTGTGGGACAGTTGGATGGAATGGAAAAAGGGTGTCAAATTCTTATAGCTGTGGGAACCAACGGTCGACTCCACATATCCCCATAATGGCCGGTAGGAATCCAGTCATTTCTTGCGCCGGCTGAGTGGCCCGAGCGGGCCTATCATCCTCCATGAGACAAGAGAAATTCAGGCGCCTATTTCCGTTTCTGAACATGTGGGCACCGCCACCTCGACGCGACTGATGTGGGATGAAATCCTCCACCAATCACCAGTGCCATCATTGGTCACTATTCATTGACACCGGTGCACCGGTTGTGCCACACCGGCGGTTTCGCGCTAGTGACACCTTCCATAGGCCACCGTAGACGGTACAATGGTATGTTTTCCTTCCCATCTGCAACTAAGGGCCTCTCAATTCACTTCTTTCACAATGAATCCCACATAATTTCCTTTCCAATGCATTTCTCAGTTTCTAATGAAGAACAAACAACATAAATGATTGGTGGAGGGTTTGTGCCTTGATCGGGTTGTCCTGCTCCCTTAGCATTAGATTTTTATCATGAGGGAGATTACAATAATCACATAGATTAAGAAAAAACCAAAAATCAAGACCCCAAAACAACCTCATGTATGATCGAACAAGTTGCAAATCAACCTGTTAATCTGTTGATCCGCATTCGTTATATTTTTCATAAACAAGATATCTGGAATCATTATAGAAATAGAGAAAATAAATACCCTTCCTGGATTCGGATGAATCCTTTGTAGACGAGGGAGAAATTCCTTGTTCGTAAACATTACACGTTTGTTGGCTCTCATCGTCACTCGTCAATCTATTTTTTGAAACCTCTAATGATTGCTGCATATTCATTGTTCTTTGTTTGAGTGATATATCGATGAAATTACATCATAGGTCTATCTTGTGGTATTTCATTCATTCTCTAACAAATTGAATAATAATAAAAAAATGATCTTAAAATTGTGTAAATTTATTTGGATCAGTAATGATCCTTAATTAATTAACCATTTATTAAATGAGTATTGCAGTTACACAATATATGAAACGAGTCATTAAATTACCCTAATCTAATGCTCATCGTTACTTTGTGGATTTTCAAACTATCTCCCAATGTTTGAAGTGAGAAATAAAATAATATAAAATGTTAATTTATTATTTTTCCAAAAATTATAAAATTTACCATTTTTATCCTACCCTATCTGGTCAATGTTAAGAATAGCCTAAGAGAATCCCAATACTGATAATTCAATGGTTCCCTCATATTTTTAATATGATAACATGTTCAAAAGATAAAAAACCCCATCAATCATTTATTGAGTGTACCATAAAAAAATATAAATTCTCAATGTTGGGATTTACGGGCCTCGGAATCCTGTTCTATCAAATTTCACATTTCAAAATAATTCCAAATAATTAATAAAAATATACGGAATTTTTGGGTCTTTACATTTTCCCCAAATTAGGGTTTATGTCCACGAAATCTACAATAATAGCTAAGAAAAAAATGGGGGTACTAGTCATGAATTTGAGCATCCAGTTCCCATGTGCTCTCTTGGAGGTTCTCGTGATGGCATCGAAGTCACACCATATGAATAAAATTTACACATAGGAACCACTCTTGTCGATCCTATATCTCCACTAGGAACTCTGAAAAATTACATCCGTCATCAATTTCTAGCTCGCCCCGGTCAGTGATGTGTGAGGAGTCATGGACATATCTCCTCAGCTGCGACATGTGGAAAATGTTGTGCACTCAGTGCATTTGTGGGGGAAGAGCTAGGCAGTATGCCACCTCTCCAACTCTACTGAGAATCTGTAATGGTCCAATGATCGTCAGAGATAGCTTCTCTCCCAAGACAAATATCTGCAATCCTCATTGGGGTGAGTCCCATAGGAAGACATAGTCTCCCTCTTGGAACTCCAAGGGTCTCAGTCTCTTATTGGTATAATACTTATGCCTGCTCTATATAGTTTTCATCTCTTCCTGAATGATATGCACCGATTTTTGGTTTCCCATACCAACACTCAACCCATATGTGCAAACTACATAGGGTTTGTATTGCATAGAGTTGATATGCATTATCACTCTCACAAGGCATCAAATGGTGCCATGCCTATGGTGGAGTGATAACTTTTGATATATGATAACTCCAAATGCGGCACATGTTCCACCCAACTGTGGACAAAATCAAGGGAGAAATCCCTAATCATGTCTTCAATTATCTCTATGGTCCTTCGTGTATGAACATATGTATGAGGGTGAAAGGCGGTGCTCAAGCATAGCTGATTCCCAAATTCCACTTGTAATCCCTTTCCCATCATGGGTGTAAAATGTGAATCATGATATGAAACAATCATTTATGGTACCCCATGAAGTCGTACTATCTCCTAAACATTGAGGAGTCCCAAACCCTCTACTAATCCCTACTCTTGGATGGTTTGAAAATGAGCCTAGTTTGTGTGTTTTTCTGCGATCACCCATATGGAGTTTTAGCCCCTAGACATTTCTGGTAACCCCGTCATGAAATACCTAGAAATACCATTCGACATCCATTCTGGTACCTCTAGTGATTATTCTATTCATGATTGAACCTGATGCTTAGCCTTCACTTGCTGACATGTGATGCATCGTAAAATAAACTCTTCCACTAATTTCTTCATCCCTTGACACCAGTACATATATTGGAGGTCCTGATACATATTCTCCACTCCATGATGTACCACCAAAGGGGGTTTATGGAATTACCTCAATACATCCTCATGAAACGTCACCATTAGTATGGTACATCCTTTAAAAAATATGATCTCCTCCCCACGAATCGAATATCCATTAATATCATATGTTGAGTACATATGTGCACATCGGACGTCGTAATCAATGTCTCCAACCGGTGCCTCCCGATATCATGGATGGAGTGGGGGAGTGGCAGTCATAAACTATATATATGATTTTCCATCACTATCAATGAAGGATGTCTACAATGCTGCTAGCTGCTTTGTCTCCTCACTCAGAAACTGAAGACCCAAACAACTGCTTAGTGCATCTTCTAATATGTTTCCCTTCCCATAAGGGTTGACTACATAAAAATCATGGTCCTAATGGAACACTATCCATCCTCGGGATCTCAGGTTTAGGTCCTTTTGTGAGAAGATATTCTTGATACTCTTTTTATAAGAGAAGACAGAAAACCGTTCACCCATCAAGTTGTGCCACCACCTTTTCCACACAATGTCCACTACTTCTAACTCAAAGTCTTGGGTCATGTAGTTCTACTCATGTTTCCTTAGTTGTTTTGAGTTATATGTGATCATAGATTTCTCTTGCATGAAGAAACATCCTATTCTGGTCCTCGATGTGTCGTAGTGGACTACATACCCAACGCCCTCATCAGGTAGCCTCAAGATGGGGGTACTCTTCAATCTCATCCTTATCACCTAGAAACATATATGGCATATATTCAACGATATTAAGTGGTGTTCTTTCATTTTCAATGTTGAAAAGGGTGCTGCTACACTAGAAATTTGGGGTAAAAATCTTCAGTAGTAACCATCCAACCCCTGGAAACTCTGCACTTTAGTCATTCTCATAGGTGGCTCCTAAGAAAGCACTTCCTCTGTCTTTCCCAGATCCACTCCAACTTTCGCCTATGAGATTACGTGTCCCATAAAGTGGACCTCCCATATCCAGAATAGTCATTTAGAGATATTACCATATAGGTGGTGCCCTTGGAGTGTATTTGAAACTATCTTCATATGTGAGGTGTTCTCCTCCTCCGATGCTAAGTATACCAAGATATCATCAATAAAAACCTACATGAAGTGATCGAGGTAAAGAAGGAAGATCATATTCATGATTCCCAAGAACACTGTTGGGGAATTGGTCAAGTTAAATAGTATCCCTATGAAATCATAGTGGAAATAATAGCATCTAAAGGTTGTCTTCATTACATCCTTATCCTACACATGATGCTGATGATAGCTTCATCTGAGGAATATCATTGAAAACACTACTATCCCAAATACTAATTGAAGAGATCATCAATCCACGGTATAGTATACTCATTTTTATGGTCACTTGATTTCAGCACTAATAGTCTACCCAATGCCTCAATCTACCATATGTGTTCATGAAAAACAACGTCAGGGTTGCCCATGGAGAAAAATAGGGTCTTAAAAACCCCTTCCTCTGCAAGCTCTCTAACACTACCACCAACTCAAAAATCTCTATGTGAACCAAAAAAAATGTTGGTCTAGATATCGTGTCGACCCAAGGTACAAGTCGATGAAGAAGACTACCCTTCCATGAGGAGGTATTCCTGGAACAACATCTAGAAAGACATCTACATACTATTCCACCACTACTTGATAGCCTAAACTCCTCTCATACACAACACCAAGGTTTAGGATATCCAACTGAGTAGTGATTAGCAGCACCCTCCTCCAAGAAAGTCCATCATGTGTGGTAAAGGTTCCCTTATAACCGATGAAGGTAATCATCATCCCACCAATTTGGACACACCACACGTTGTGCCTAAAACCTTCAATCTAAGCATGGACTGTGGATAACCAATCCATATCAATGATAATGTCGTAAGGCCTTGACACTACTACTAGGAGATCCCAACCGATGATCACACCACCTAGAGTAATCTCACACTACTAGAACCAGAGTGTAATCATCGAAACATCTTCCATAAAAGTATCTAATTGTAAGGACTGAGCAACAAAATCCAACATAACCATTATTATCTAGAAGAGATTCGTTGAAATGATAGAGTGATCGAATCCTATTTCTATAAGAACTACAACTAGGGTGGAGTAGACACAGATCGTATCTCAAATCATATTCGGAGCACCGTGTTCATAGGCCTCTATTGCCTAAATTTGAGGTCATCCCTATCCACATGCTACCAGATGTAGGGGTGGACCATATGGAGGTGGTGGCTGTAGTACCTCAAACTGTTTCCCTCCGCCTTCTATACATCACACTCATTTTCCACGTTCACCGCCCTATGAACCACCTCGCTCAAAACACTTTCACAGTCTCAGTGGTCCCTCGACAGCCTGCTGGTCATCCATGAGGGGTGTGAGATAATCTCTAGCCATGTACCCCTATCTGTCATAATATTAATAAACACTAGTCCTCATATTACTTCCTCTACCTCAAAAACTCCACACCTCCAACCATGCATCCTTGGGTCATCCACCAGAAGGTCTGGCCCATTTGGGCCTCTTAATCATATGCCTATTTCCTTCTGCAGATTAATCAGATGCATGTCTTCTGGTGGTAACACTCATTCTTCATCCCTGCTCAGCAAGGAAACGCTCTACTAGTAGTTCTCTCTCTAGCACTCCAGCATGTGTCACAATGTTGATAGAAATCATTGTTGCACTGATCTCTGTTCAAAGACCCTAATCAATGGTACGATCACTGAATAAAGGCTCTCGTACCATTTCAGTGGACTATAGGGGGATTTCAGTAATTCGTGTCGAGTACTGCGAAACTGTGAGGCAGCCATGCTTTATGTTCATTTGCTCCTGAATACAAATATAGTGTACATTCAATTTTATGAACTCTTCTTGGAAGAAGATCATGAATCACAACCAAGAAATGGTTATCTCATTGTGTTTATGGAGCTATAGGATCAAACATCTCCCTTCTATTCCATGAAAGAGACTTGTAGCTAGGATCACCATATAGTATGTTAGTGTCTCAACCAAGCAGAAAACCCGTGCCACCTACTCTAGCCAGTCCTCAGCTGCTTGCAGATCTATCTTGCCTCAAAACATCAGTGGCCTCTATCTCTATAACTCATGAAACACACTCAGTTGACATGCATTGTTCCCTAGTCAGTTTGGTGGAAAGTGCTACCCTATGGGTAGTGGTGTTGCTGGTACACCACCTAATGGTGAAATTGTAGTATGAGGGCGAGGCACCAATGACACATCGCTGGGGGGGGTCATCGTGATCTATCAGTTGAATCCTGGAGGGATGTCTATGTGGAGGAATCCTATATAGAAACAAATTCACCACAGCCAATAAGTTATACCTGGTGAGTTGACTCAAAAGTGATCAAAACAAAAACATTTCTAAATCACAAGCAACCATTGTATTCATTTACTGAGTCAGAAAAAGGAATTCAGGGTCCAGGGGTGGCGATATGTTGATCATTGCACCAACACTAGACTCCATGGGCTGTAATCTGAACTCAAGACAGGTAACACTATGACTCAATTGAAAACACATACTCTTAATTATTCTGGTAGAACCAATGACCTCTAATGCTACTTTTTCATGAACCATCACCCAAGGACATGCCGTGACAACCCAAAGCTCGCCAT
Organism: Viscum album; assembly: GCA_963277665.1. NCBI lineage: Eukaryota > Viridiplantae > Streptophyta > Magnoliopsida > Santalales > Viscaceae > Viscum > Viscum album. The sequence continues at coordinate 505,766,005 of OY728141.1, read as the reverse complement.
CCATAGGCTAGTGGCTGGTAACTAGCACTACAAAGGTGAAACCCAAAATGGGAAGGCATTGACTTTAAATCCATAATCACATAGATAGGGTACACTACGGACAATAATAAACACAACTAAATAAAAATAGTAGTACAACCACAACTAAAACCCACAACATAGAGTAAAATTATGTACTGAAACTAAAAAGGGGACAATATAAAATACCAACTAAATGAGTAGTACAACAAAAGGAAATACATGCTCCATAGATCTTCTACTAAGGATCATACTAGAAGGGTAGGTAAAACATGTCATTGTGGCTCACAATGTCATTTTCTCACCTCCTTGTAATGTCTAGAATTCACTCATCAAAGACTCAATCAAGTTGTATGTCATTTTAACTAGACATAACAAGGTGTAGGCAAAGCCCAGGCAGGGGGAGTATAACAATACTTAGTAGGGATCCCAGGACACCCTACGGTCTCTCAGAATACCACAAGGGAGAAACCACCAAGCATGATCTCAATCACAGAGTACAAAGTAAATGACAAATCACACCAGGTATACAACATAATGAATAAGAATAAAGATAATTATTCATAATTCCAGATTATATAATAATATTTAGAGGCCTTAATGATTTTTCGTACATGGTCTCTTGGTGATGACCCACAAATTATCTCTAGGTGCTAAACCACAGAGGATCATAAGGTTATATCCCCCACGGGATGGCGAGTTGCTGACCCATAGTGGATCTCTTGGTGCTGACCCAAGGAGGATCATGGGGTTATTTCCTAAAGTGGATCTCTATGTGCTGAACCATAGAGGATCGCAGTGTTCTAACCCACATAGGATCGCTCTGTACATACCTACAGATGATCATTATTATTTTATCATGTCATAGTTAACTACTACATTCCCTCATTTAGAACCATTGATTTATAGAGGATCCACTCCTCATGAAACTGGTCATATCAAAACCACCAAAAAGACCCACTTAGGAGTAACCCAATGGACTGTCTTGTCGTAATGTTTCCAACACGTCAGACAACACAACAACCGGGCGCACGATCTCTATGATATTGGAAAAAAGGTAAATATGGATCAGTTGAATTTGAGTCTAATCCAACCCTTTCATTATAAAACCTATTCCAAAACTAAATTTCATTATTTCAAAAGTATTTCATCATCGCAGGGGTCCCCGTGCCGCATAAAGAGCATCAATAAAACACCCGGTCTCTGAGTTATGCCTGTTTTAGTGAAATGTTGCCGGTCGGGTCCGGGTCTGGTCCGACCCGGTCCGTCTGACCGTGTTGGGCTAACCTGACCCGACCTGAGGGTTCGGCCGAACCGGGCTATTGGGATCATAGGTCCAGCCCAATGGCAGGTCCAACATGGTGGTGGGTCTAGCCTGGATAGTGTGTGTTCGTCCTAGATGGATGCTTCGACCAGGTGGAATATTTCGCCCGACGGCGGGTCTAGCCAGGTTGTTGTGGGTCTGGCCCAGTAGGCTGGTCCAGATCATGGGTGGCCTAGCCTACCTAGTGTTGCCCACATGATGAACTTGGCCCATAGGGTTCAGGATGGTTTTCTGGAACAGACAAAGGGCGTCTGGTTCTTCTATCTTGCAGTGCCAATGGGCGGTGCACCATCTCCTTGTAACGACCGATATAAGGACGAACATTTCGTTCCCCCATCGAGTGGCCCGAGATGGATGCTCCTCCTCCATGTGTCTAGTGAGAGGTGGCCAGATCTTTCCTCTATGACACCTATGGGCACCACCTGCTTGAAACGACTGACGTTGGACGACTGGCACCACCAATCGTCAACACCGACGTTCCAGTGGGCCCACACCAGCAGAACCTTCCGCGAGCCAAAATATAACAACCCTTCTTTTTATTACAACTTAAACATGCTTTATTACATAAAACATCACTTGATACAAAAAAGAAGATCAAGAGGTTTAGTGTCTTTGGGTCTTATGATCATTACATAAAAACTTTAAACTTTAAATACAACATCTTTATTGAAAACTTCATTTACATGACCACTACATTCCTTCATACTTAGCATTGCATGGGATAACCTGAGTACATGCATAAGAAAAGGGTGAGCTGTAAAGCCCAGTAAGGGAGTACACATGGAATAACATGAGGAGTACAATACATGTTAGGAAATAGGCATATCAATAGAGAATAAAAGAAACATGAACATAAAGGCATGATAAAGCATGGTAATCATAACGTGGAAATGTGGCAACATTGATAGAATCGATGGATCCTTCTCAATTCTCATCATTGATAGAATCGATGGATCCTTCTCAATTCTCATCATTGATAGAATCGATGGATTCCCACATCTATCTTCATAAAGTTTAAGAATATTGGATCCTTCTCAATTCTCATCATTGATAGAATCGATGGATCCTTTCTACTTAGGGCATCCGCCACCTTGTTCGCCTTCCCATGGTGGTAATGTATTGAACAGTAATAATCCTTGATTAGCTCTATCCATCTTCTCTGGCTCATATTAAGCTCTTTCTGTGTGAATATATATTTAAGACTCTTGTGGTTAGTATATATCTCACATTTCTCTCCATAGAGATAATACCGCCAGATTTTCAAGGCAAAGATCACAGCCGCAAACTCTAGATCATGCGTTGGATAGTTTTGCTCATGGATTTTCAACTGCCTTGAGGCATAGGATATCACTTTATCATTCTACATCAGCACACATCCTAAGCCCTTTTTCGAAGCATCACTGAATACCACAAAAGCTCCCCACTTGTGGGTAAAGTGAGAACAGGTGCAGGGATAAGCCTCCTTTTCAACTCCTAGAAGCTTTATTCACATTCATCACTCCAAGAAAACTTTACTCCCTTTCTAGTTAGCTTGGTAAGAGGGTTGGACAATTGTGAGAAATTTCTCAAAGATCGTCGATAATATCCAGCTAACCCCAAGATGCTACGGATATCAGTTACCGATGTTGGCTTTGGCCATCCCTCAATTGCATCTGTTTTGGAGGGGTCCACAGATATCCCATTTCTTTTGATGATATGGCCCAATAATGAGACTTCCTTCAACCAAAACCCACACTTGTTGTAATTTTCATAGAGTTTCTCCTTGCGCAAAGTATCTAGTACAGTTTTTAAATGCTCCTCATGGTCCTCCTTGGTTTTTGAGTATATTAGAATATCATCTATAAAGACTACCACAAATTCTTCAATGTAATCTCTAAAGACTCTATTCATCAAGTCCATGAATATTATTGGAGCATTGGTGAGTCCTAAAGGCATTACTATGAATTCATAGTGCCCGTACCTTGTACAAAAAGGAGTCTTGGGGATATCTTCCTTTTTCACCCTTACTTGATAATATCTCGACCGCAAGTCCACCTTGGAGAAGTATTATGCTCCACGCAGCTGATCAAAGAGGTAATAGATTCTTGGGAGAGGTTACTTGTTCTTTATCTTGATTTTGTTATGTTCACGATAATCGATGCAAAGCCGCATTGACCCATCCTTCTTCTTGACGAAGAGGACTGGTGCACCCCATGGTGATGCACTTGGGTGTATAAACCATTTATCCAGGTTCTCCTGTAGATGTTTTTTCAGCTATTCAAGCTCAACAACAGCCATTTTATATGGAGCCTTGGATATTGGTAGCGCCCCAGGTATAAGTTCAATTGAGAACTCAACATCTCTTCTTGGAGGAAGACCAGGAAGTTCTTCGGGAAACACTTCAGCGAATTCCCTCACAATAGGCATTTCATCAAGGGTGGTTTCTTCCTTGGACTCAATCATCTGAGCTATATATGCGTGCTCATAACGCAGTAATATCCATGCTTGAGATGATGGAGATAAAGGAGATTCATTTTCCTCCTGACACTTGTAAAGAATCGGGGGTCGATTCTCCATATGGAGTGTGATTTCCCTCTCCCGACAATTTATGTTGGCTCTATATAAGGAAATACAATGCATGCCAAGAATTGCATCAAATTCCACCAAAGGAAGTATGATAAGGTACGCCGAGAAATTCAATCCACAATTTATAATAGTGGAGGACTTATACTCATGGGATGCAATGATTGTCCCATTTTCCGTACTCATCGACATCTTTACATCCATGATTTTTGGTGGTGCTGGGATTGTTCTACTAAACTTTTGAGATATAAAAGAATGCGTAGAACCTGAATCAAAAAGTACGTTCGCTATTCTTGAATGAATAAATAGCATACCTGTCACCACTTCGATGTCGGGGTTCACATCGGTAGAAGTGATGGCAAAAACTCTTCCTTGCTGTCTTGAAGGTTGTTGGTTGCCTCCGAAAACCCTTGGATTAGGGAACTGATTTGAAAAATGACCTGGTTCTTTGCATTTGTAGCATTGAACAATGCGTTGAGGTTCGAACGGAGCATTACTCTCCTCTGTCGCAGCTGCGGGCCCTTCTTGAAGACGGTTAATAGCTAGGCGCCCTTCCCTTCCACACTTGAAGCATTTTCTCGTCCCCATAAGGCAATTTCCAGGGTGCTTCTTTCCGCACTTTTGGCAAGTGGGGTGCTGGAACTTCTTAGCGCTGTTGGATTTATCCATCGGCCCACCAGCATTGAAGTCTACCTTATGCTTCTTATCCCCATGATACCCCTGTGATTCCCCGATCTCCAATTCAACCTTGAGGGAACATCGAACAATTTCCTCATAGCTGTCGATGTCACGGATCACTAATGCTTTCCGCAAGCTAGGCTTCAGCCCACCAAAGAAGCGGTCAACCTTGCATTCGGGGGTAACGACAAAGCCGGAAGCGTATCGTGCAAGCCTTGTGATGTTTTCCTCGTACGCTCCCACAGATTCTTCATCTTTTTTCTTGAGGGAAAGGAAGTCCCTTTCCATCTTAAGATGGAAGGTTCCCGGAAAAAATTTATCAAAAAACGTCTTCAGGAATTCCTTCCATTACAAAGCCTCGATCTCCTCCTCAGGCTTCGTATTTTTGATCAACGTCCACCATTGATCAGCTTCACAATCCATACGATAAGCCGCCAGGAGAACCTTCTCTTGTTCAGAACATTGGAGGACGGAGAATATCTTTTCAATGGAGTTGATCCATTGCTCAGCGATCGTGGGATCAGATGATCCACTAAAATTAGAAGGCCTTTGTCTCAGGAAGCTTTCAATAGTGACTTGTTCTTTCTTAGGGGGGGTTGAACGTTCCTCTTGACCCATGTTTCTATTCAAAACATGAGTTAGCTGAGAGAGAATCATGACAAAGTTCGCGATTCCCGCTCCCATTGGATTGGGCATCTCATTAGTACAATCATCACACTGATCTTCACAACGGTTGTTAACCCGAGCCCTCATATTACCGGCCATTGGCTGGAATAAAAGGAATGTTAGGGGTAATACATAAAGGGTAATCCAAAGACAAAAGTTGATGACTTATAAATACACTTTAATCTCTTTAACTCATGAGTCTATAGGATTCAATCCAGGCTTTTCGTGATCTACCTTCTAACATATATTCTTAGGGGCATTTTTCCCTTAGTAAGGGTTCATACTAAGCTTGTGAGTTTATCAAAACATATCCCCCGAGAGTTTCATAACCAAGAGTGAAGCAAGGCCCGTTGTCGTGCACCAGTTCCCGTTTATGTCTAGATCAAAGTGGTGTTTTCGGGTTTTACCCCTAGGATACATCTGTGCCAGAGCCGCCTCTACCTGCTCGTATCCAGGAAGGGATGTATTTACTTGATAAACCACTTACTCAACACTTACCAAAACATAGGGATGTTTTTTTATACATAGTCTTGTATCTGAGGCTTTACTAGGGTTTCTTAATCCAAAAATAACTAAACCTATCCTCTGATACCAACTATGACAACCCTGCTTTTTATTACAACTTAAACATGCTTTATTACATAAAACTTCACCTGATACAATAAAGAAGATCGAGAGGTTTAGTGTCTTTGTGGCTTAGGATAATTACATAAAAACTATAAACATGAAATACAACATCTTTATTGAAAACATCATTTACATGACCACTACATTCCTTCGTACTTAGCATTGCATGGGATAACATGAGGACATGTATAAGAAAAGGGTGAGTTGTAAAGACCAGTAAGGGAGTACACATGGAATAACATGAAGAGTACAATACATGTTAGGCAATAGGCATATCAATAGAGCATAAAAGAAATATGAACATAAAGTCATGATAAAGCATGGTAATCATAACATGGAAATGTGGCAACAACACTTGACATTGAATTAGCATGAGCCAAGGCTCATTGCACATGGAGCATGAGTAAACCCTCATTGCACTTGAAGCACGAGTAAACCCTCGTTGCACTTGAATTATCATGAGTCAACACTCATTGAACTTGATGTATCATGATACTATACTTTACCCAATGCATTGGAGCGCTATAAGGGCGCACCCTTCTTAAACATTTCATTTCATGCATAAGTGTGCCACATGGATCATAAAACATGGATTCATAAAACATAATCATTTATTCCACAATAAAGGAATATGGAATTCATAAATGAAAAAATACATTCAATAAGTAAATGTGCATAAAGCTGAATACCCTTGATGGAGAAATGGACATGGTATTCACTACACAATGACATTGGCTTAGAAAATCGGTGCGATTTCGGCAGCGTAACGACGTGACATAAGAATTCATAAAAATGGTTGATGAGAGAGAAAGGGGTTCCTCATCATATTTACATGGAATGGAATGTAAGTAGGTCATATAGATACATGTCCCAACAATTGAAATGGAATTTAGATTCATGATACAAAAGTATTGCTTGAATGTAAAAGAAGAGAGAGAAGTTCCTTTCGGAATTTCGGCATAGTAACAGGTGTACATGGGAGGCATTTAATGAGAGAGAAAGGGGTCTCTAATAATTCAAACAATAAGAGGGAATTATGGGGGAGGAGCAAAACCATACCCCAACATTCATAATTGAAATTAAAAGGGCAATACAACTTAAATAAAATTGACAAAAATGAGAAAGGAAGAAAAAACCCTTACTTGGAAGTGTGCTTCCAAAGGCTATAGAGAGGCTTGTGAGAGGCTTCTTGGGAGCTTGGGGAATATTGAGAGGATTCTATAGAGATTAGGGCAGAGGTTGGACGAACTCCAAGGGCTTTGAGTGAGGAGTAAGTGGGAGCTTGGGTGGGTTTATATAGGAAAGGTGAGAGATTTCTTTATTATTTAGGTCTGGGACCCCTTATATTAAAATAATCCAAACCACAAACCATCCCATGGTATTTGCCCATGGTTTCTGGAAAAGGAAAGAGGAAAAAAATATTTTACAAGGACAAGGTCCGAACTTATTAAAAAATTAGGGTTTCTTATGTGGAGGTGAGTCACACTCCCATGGAAATTAATTTAAAAAGGCAAAGTGTTGAATAAGTCTTGAGGGCTCCATTAATGCTTTGAAAAGTAAGTCAAACAAACCCAAAATCACATTATTTTAATGATAGGACACATATTGGCCGAAATAAGGATTATGGTATTTTATTACATCACCATTGGGTCATTATGATGTCATAAAACACATTATATATTTAAATGGTATTTAATTTTTACCCAAAAATTTGACTGTCTCAGAAAATTATGAAAAATTCACCGTTGGATAATTTCGAAGTCCTGATTCCAAAAATAATATTTATCTTGTCTAGATAATTTCCTAAATATGTGAATTTTCACTTTTAAAATAAAAACCGACATTTATAAAAAATTCACGGGTTTTGAGAGAAATGGCTTTCAAACCTTAATAAAAATTTTAATTGCATTCATAAAATTATAAGGTCATTTATATTTAATAAAAATTAATTTAATATTAATAATAATATTTTATTAAAATATTATTTAATTAAAAAATACCTTAATTTAATAAAATATATTTCTTAATTAAATAATAACCAACAACACCATTTGTACTTTAAAAACAATTTACAATGTATAAAAAATGATTAGAAATTATATTCATTATTATATACAAAAATAATGCCCATGAACATAGTACTACTTATTTGTTACATAACCCCTTAAAATAGCCGCATAAGACCTAAGGGTAAGGTGTGCGATGGTGACAGACTCTTGGGGCGGCTCAGATAACATCGCTCGAGTGGTAAACTCTATCAACTTCCACTTTTCCTGTAGACAGTCCCGTTCGAGCTTGACATAATGAAGCTCAGCTTGGGCTTGGTCGAGGGTGAAGCCCAAAGACACCACCTCTTTTCCGAGATCTGACAAAAGGGATTTTTATGGGGTAATTCTACTGGATGAGGCCATCACTTCCTTTTCTGAGTAAAATTGGGTTTGTTAAAGCCATATATTTATACTACTCAAGTGATCACTGTTCAACGGCTATAAAAGTAACGGTCACAAATCTTAACATAAAACTAATGAAGTTGACATCTTATAAAAACATTTTTCAAAAAGAAACATTTAACTGGATCAAGAGGGATTTTCCATTAATGAATCTTTGGGTCGTTACACAACAGATATGCTCCGGTGGTCCATTTTCCTTTCAGTCTACACCTACGGGACCTCTCAAGTCACCGCATTCATAGTGAAGCTCACCGATTCTCTTTTCCACAAAGTTACTTCGTCGCCCATGAAAAAGTGCCCAACATCCAATATTGGTCGAGGGTCCGGGACATGCTTCATATGGCCTCAACCCTCCCTAATAGCATTTTATCATTGGGGTGATAACAATCATAACATATATTAACAAAAATACTAAATCAATACCCTCCAAAAAACTCCAGCAAGATCGAATGACTCACGAATCAAAACATTAGTCGGTTCATCCATGTTCATTGTATTTTTATTGAATGAGATATAAGCAATAATAAAACACTTAGCAAAAATATATCCCCTATATGGATCTGGTTCAATCCATTATTGACTAGGGAAATATTTTTCATTCTTAGACAATCCACATTTGTTGGTGTGCATCATTGCTTCCGATATCTGGATTGAAACCTCCTATGATCAGTGCTTGTTCTCTGTTCTTCGTTAGAGGGACATGTCATTGGCGAAACGTCTGAGGTTTCACCTACGGTTGTTCATTCGTTCTCTAATAGATTGAATAATAAAAAATAAAAAATCATGAAATTTTGTTCATTAATATGGTTTATAAATGACCCTTAATTAATGAACCTTTGATTAAATGAGTCTTACAGTTACCCAAAAAATGAAACAAGTTATTAAATGACCCTCATTTAATTCTTATCAGTACGCAATAGTTTCTCCAACCATTTCCCAATAGTTGATGTGAGAAAAAATATAACTTAAATATTTATTTTATTATTTTTCCAAAAATTTCTAAAATGTAACTTTTCCATCCAACCCATTGCCTTAGCGAATTCTGGTGTTGTGAATTCAATGGTTCCATCTTATTTTCAATCAATGCACTGGTTCAAAAGATAGAAATCCCGCTCACACGTTTACAAAAGGTACAATAAAAGAAGTTCAAAACTCCGTTCTAGGCTCCTTGTGCCTCGAAATCATGTGTCGTCGAATTTCACAGTCCCAAATTATTCCACATAATTGAAAAACCATTATACAGAATTTCTTGGGTATTTACATATATTTTTCAATTATCAATTTTCATATGTTGTAAAAATTATTTTTAATATAGGGGAAAAACGAAATGAAAAAATGTCCAATAAAAATTATCATATTAAGAATTAAATTATTTTACACTAAAATCATATATTATTTTGATTATCACAGAATTAATTAGATTATTTTAATCAAAATGTGGCTTATGTTAAATATGAAAGCAATTGTAACATTGAAATTAATTTTATTACAATAAAAATAAATATTTTATTTAATTGATATTTTACGCAACTCACCTGAAAATTATCTATTTTAGAAAAATCACTAAAACTTATCATAATATTATTTTAAAATTTTTACTTGAAAAATAATGTTTATTTTATCAAATAAATTTTCATAAATGAGCAATAATTATTCATAATATCTTCATAAAAAATGAAATAAAAATCATTTTTTATGATAATTTGTTTTTAAAGTATAACATAATTTTTTTCTCATTATTAAAATATTAACCACAATTATATGAATTTTAATTTATTTTATTAAAGAAATTATCTATAAATTATATGGAAAAAAATCATCGATAGGGAATAATTTCATTTCATTGATAAAATATATACTGAAAAAAATCAATATTCAAAAAAATTGTCTCCTTTAATTTAATATGATATTATTTAAAATTGTGTTAATATTTCCTAGGTAGTTATCAAATATTTTATAATATCGAAAAAATTCGTACATATATTTCTTAATGTGTTTACATATATTTTTACCTATAAATCTAATGGCTCAGTTTTAATGCTTATACTATAAAAATAGTAACTTCATAGTCCCCAAGAGTTATTTTTATGCTCAATATTATGTGTGGTACATATTATATGTAGAAGTATTATTTAGATGAAAATACTTTCTACGATCCTAGGGTGTTTCAATATTCCCCCTTAATGACGTTTAATCCCCACAATTTTATCTCATGTCTGATAAGATTCTTTTCAACCATTTTCAAAATCAATCCAAGGGGTGGAATTTCAAAATAACTATGTGGTAGGAAATACCTTTTAATAAATATTTACATAATTTATTTTTAAAAGTAATATTTCATTATATGTTAAGATTGTGAATAAATTAAATTCCAAAATAATTATAAAACTATGTATTTCCTATTTTTACATTCTTACATTTAAAATTTTTTCGAGAAAACATAAATTTATTTTTCTAGGTTATTTACAACATAATTATTAAAAGATTTTTCTTCTTAATTTTTTTGTGGAGGAATTGTTTTACCGTCGAGATTGAGAATATGAGATAATATACTAAATTAATTTATTTAAAAAATTATATCTTTTGTTTTTTTAGTTATTTTTTCAGATCTTCATTATCTCACATTCATAATTATACATATAAATGATTAATTTTTTAGGCCTAAGTCACTAAAATTTTCTTTAAAAGGATAATAAGATCCAAAAAATTATTTAATATAATTTATTCTATTTCAATTTATTAACCAATACCGAAATTTTTAACCCATGTTACGACAATATATAATATGAATAAACATTTATATGAATAAATAATCCATTATTCTTATAAATTTTAACAATAAAATCCAATGTTCATATTAAATCACTCCACAAAAAACTAATCATAAAAATGGTAAACATATGAAAAAACAAAATTTATATCCAATAAATAGAATAATTTATTTCTATGTCAATTGTGGTGCAGGATTATAATGCATATGTCTTTTTTATAGCCTCTTTTTTTGGTTTTTATACCTAACAGGTTTTGTGCCCATTAAATTTTTGATTACTCTATTGATTCCTAAACTAGGGAGAGTGTAGGTTGAACAAGCATGAAATATAAATTTGTTCAGGTTTCCCTATATACGTTTTCACCCATGGGATTTCTGCATCTCTTTTCATGGGATGTTTAGAGCCTTTCCAAATAGACTAATGGAGTTTTTTTAGCTAAAACTTCTTTGACCATGAATTATAGGGTAATGATCCTGAAAGAGATTCAAAACTGGGAATGCCCTAATATTCTTCAGAAAATAATTGTATGATTTTTTGGACGGTTGTTTTGTTTTTTTATAAATATGAAACATGATATTGTGAAACTATGTGAGGTGAAACCATAATATTGTTTTCGAAGATAATGTTTTAGGGGAATATCGAGGTTGAAGAATCATTTCAAGGGACAAAGTTTAATTTTGTTGGTTGGTATTTTTTATAGAAACCAATGTAGATCCATCTAATCCATATTGTCTGTATTCCAAAAATGGTGTTCCTCGGATAATGACCCTCAAATTCTGATGGTTGGGTAATTTACGAAAATTCATGTTTCTCAAGACCAAAATGGGAAGCATATAATAAGGATGATGTTTGAAAAATGATTAGGTCATCTGTATCAGCAGTAGATATGAATGAATAACTACTCATACATTAATTTGGTTTGTTTAAAATCAGGTTATAGAATATTTTATTTTAATTTCATGAAACTAGGATGTCAATTGTGTAGTTTCACATCTTACAAAATTGATGTTTGAGGTCTACAGATTATGGTCATTTATATTTGACCATGGGATAAATGATTTTCTCTAATCATGGTAACTTGTTGGTGAATGTTCCATCATCCTCATGCAAGAAGGGGAAATGGTATAAATTGAAATTCAGGGTTTTTGAAATAGAGTTTTGATATGGGATGAATACATTATTGGGGTGTACAGAGACTGGAAATGCCTCTCAGGGAGACTAATATTATTTTCATTGACATGCATTTTTTTTTGGGAAACTTATGCAGATCCAACTAGGAAATCTTGTGTGTATTCAAAAAAAGGTTTCATCAAGGAACTAATCAACAATTTCAAATGTATGAGGAGGTTTATAGAGATTCATTATTCCCCAGATTTAGAGTTTGGTTTTAGAAAAGAGAGTTCTTGAACAAGAATGTTTCATTTAATGAAACAATTTTCTAGGAATGGGTAGAATCGTTTTCCTTACATTTTCCATACTCATACATATGATGGAATTTTTCTCACTATCGATGGGATTGAGATATATGTCTTGAAAATCACTATATATGTTGTAAAAATAAGAATCAATCCATATGTATTTCTAGGAAGGTTTCCTCACATATTGATCAAACTCTTGTGTTGGAATAGGGAATTATACTTTGAATAGTGGCACGTGAATGCAGTGAGGATCTTATTAGAGTCTCTTATGTAGGTCCATGTATAAGATAGTGGGTTATTTTTTGTTGTTGTGGAAGTATTGTGATATCTATGAGATCAATGTGTCGCTACATACTCCATCAAGGAAAGAATAAAGCCATATGTAGTTATTATAGAGGTCTATGTGTAGGTCTTACCTGTTCATATGGAAAGGATATTTTTTTGCATTTTCTATAACTGGACCCAAGATTGTACATTTGGGTGTCACTACATACCCTACATTGGTAGGAATAGAGCCACAAATATTACTATGTATTGTGTTTTTTAGCGTTAGAAATCTCATGTGCATGTCTGACCTGAACATAGGAAAATGGAGACATTTTTATCTAATGGTTGCATCTAGTATTGTAAATTTGGGGGATCACTACATATCTCTTTTAAGATATAACCAAGCTATAGGTAGTTATTATGTATCATGTAGTTTATTTTCATACAACTATAATATCATCCATGCAGTTTAGAGTCATGCGATAAGGATGAAATTTGGTCATACAGTTTTTGGTCATTCTACAAGGACCATTATTCATGGATGAGATGAGTAAGAGGAAGCTAATTAGTCATTTATGTTATATAATTCCTCATTCATGAGGAGGAATGAATGTCAGAACCATGAATCAAGGTATTCTAGGATCAGTATAAATGATTTGGGGCCTAAATTCCACTGAGGAATAAGGAGATAGAAAATCCTCTCTTAAAGATGAACTTTATTGGGATTATAGTCTAATTTTGGGTGAATTATATAGATATAACTAAAGCATATATTAAATATTCAACCAATTGGTTCCTTAGAACACAAAAAACCAATTTTCTATGCCCATAGATAGGTTATAGATACCTAAAATTTTTGTGGGCTCAGAGTATGATGGGAGGACGGACTATGCCTAAGAATACGAGAAAAATTCATTAAAAAATTGGACAAGGTATGTGATTTTCCCTACAATGAAATGAACCATATTCAAGGGGGAGTTTATGTTTCCATGATATATACTTAAATTTGGAACCCTAAATTGAGATCACCTGTATAGATCATTGTTTGGGTACATGATATGGGGGACTTATTTTTCATTACCATTTGGATGGGACTAAGACATGAGTTATAGTAACCACTATATATCACATCATAACAAGAATCAAGACACATGTTGTTCTTGTGGTTCCAGAAAGTTTAATGTAATATTAATTTTTTGGTGGATGAAAAAGGATTGGATATTTTGGCATCACTACATATTTCATTATGGTTAGAATCAATCCATACATAGTTCTTGAACTGCCTCCCTATGATGTTCTGACCCATACAACGAGAGGGGGTTTTCTCTATTTATTTTGATTATTGTGGATGGTCCCAGGATTGGAATTATAAGAATCACTATATATCCTATAGTGACAGGAATCAATAACAAGTAGTTATATGACCCCATGTTGTTTAATGTCATGCAATGAGGATGAAGGTGGACCAATGTGAAGGAAGGGGAATGTTGCGGCTGGATCAGATATCATAGATATATCCATCGCTGTATATCTTATATGGGAAGGAATAGAGACCCATGTTTTTATGAATGGAAACTATATGTGTAGGTCTAAACCATTTGTAGAAGCGGCCATTTTTCCCATATTTCATGACTGTTTCGATGTCATAAGCTCTATAAGTCACTATGTATCCCATTTTAATGAGAAACACGCCACAAAAAGTTCCGGTTGTGCTTCCCTACATAGATCTGTCTCATGTATAAAGAGAGGGATCTTTTCTTGAAATGGACCTGGAAATAGTACTTGCATTGGAGTACCTTGCACTGATTCAGTTTGTATACAGTGGGGGCGGGTCATTTTTAGCATTTCTCGATTGGGCCTATGACATGGGTTCTTTGCAACGCTATGTATCCCATAGAATGAGAATCAATCCATGTGTTGCTCTTGTTGAACCATGTAGTTTATTGTCTTGAGTAAAGGATGTGGGGGTACATGACGTGAACAATTTATTATCATGGTTGGGACAATGAATAATGATATTTGTGTCACTGTATATCGTGCAAGGGTACAAATTAAGAAACATGTAGTTCTTAATGAAAAGATCCCGATATATTCTGGGACCATATGAAGAGGGGAATTTTTAACATTCGAGATGGCTGGACCTGGATGTAAAATCAAGGCATCACAACATATCCTATAACAACAAGATTCAATAAATATGTGTTTCTTTAATATTGTATGGTAAATGTAAAATTATGGAGTAAATATGCACATGGGTGAGAATAAGGGGGCTTCACAGTTTAACATCACATCAAAAGGACATTGGTGTTACACAATTTGTTGAATTTTGACATGAGTGACATACCATGTAATATAACATCATTCAGTTAGAATAATTATGTCTAATAGTTGTGGGATGGATTATTTCCTAGACCACTAGGAAACATAATCCCAACATGAAAAAAACATTGAGAGCAATGTTTAGTAACAAAATCTTCTTATAAATGGGGTAAATTTGTGGTTACAAAAAACAAAAGTGGATTAAGCATTAATACATATTAAATGATAAGAATCGATCCATTTTATTTTCTTTATGGGATATCACTATTAAGTATTGACTCACATGTAGGGGGGTCCCATTTTTCACAGTTGGGACAATGTCAAGTGGTCTACGCATCACAATGTATTTTTTTTGTAATGAATGAATCCATACATTGATCATTGATAAAGAGACTACCTTCATGTATTTGACTCTCATGGGGGGAGGGGGTATGGAAATTTTATCTTTTACCCATACTGATCTATCTCGTTCAAGGTGAATCAATGATTCATGTGCAGTTTAACACTATGTGTTGAGAGACTGACACTAGTGGGGGATATCCCCTCTCGTATTAGAATTGAAGCATCATGTGATCGTTAGGAGGCATCCCATGTTCATAGTATGGGGTATGAATAGTATTTTATGTGTTTAAGAGTGATACTAGAATTATTTAGGTTACCATTGAAGTTTAACACCATGTGTTGATGACATTAATTCTTTTTTTTGTAATTATGTTTCAACCAGGGGGTGAGAAATCCGAAAAGAGATATGTGTAATATAGTGGCATAAAAAACATGATGTTAATGAGGATAAAGGCATCCCAACCACCACATACACATTAAAAATGTGTCTTGCATAAATTTTTAAGTCCTGATGCTTTGAAATGGGTTTCTATATAAGGGTGACTGAGTTCAGACAAAGCCCACAATTTTAATTTCATTTTCCTGGGATGTGGACTCATAGATTATCATCGCAATGCTTGGATTCTAGTATGTTCCATTTATTTCCATGAAGATAAGACTATTTATGATAGGAATTTTATCATCAAGCAGCTGAGATGATTCACCATTATGTTTAACATCAAGAGGATAGGATGTGGTACCGTGATCTTTAACAACATGCATTTATGATGATGTGTGTTTTGATTAAAAAGGAATATCCTTGAAAATATTTTGTTTCATATCTACATTGTAATCTATACATCCCTTGAAATTTGTGAATATGTTCTATTAGAGTTGACCATATGTGGGGAGTATGGTCTCGACTTTATCACTTTCCCCATCACAGGTTTCATTCTGATAATCATTAGAGTAATGATAACCAACACCATATCACCGTCTTGGAGGGAATGGAGGCGAACCTTTTTGTTAAAGGCTCATGCCATCATATTTTGGTGGACCTCCAAATTATGAGAGGTATGTAATCCTTTTCCTTCCAATATCTCCAACTCATCCAAACATTTTTATGACTTATCATCAATAGAAAAATGATTATAGATATTAATGAGGAGTGAAGGAAATTAAACTTTTATGGGAAAGACCACCTTTTCCCATATAATAATGAGTATGGGGTCACCTACATGGTAGTGATGATCATAGTTCTATAATCCCACAAGGCATGTAAGAGCTCGTATGGATAATACATTTATCCTTATCTACTTTTTAATTGAGTATATTTGATATGGTGTTGTTAAAAGTCTTTATTTATCTATTATCCACCTCATGGTAACAAGATGAATGGTTGGACTAGATTTTATAATCTTGATATAGACTTCCATATTTATTAGAATAGAAACTACTTCTATTATTCATCATAATTTTATAAGGGACACATAATCTAGTTATTATGTTGGCGTTCATAAAGCTAAAAATGATCCATACCCCGACCTCATTGATGGGTTTTGGTTTGGCCCAATTAGGAAAGAAGTTGACTGTAGTAAAAATATACTATAAATAATTTCAATAATTGGATGATATGACCCCAAAACATCCATTCCCCATATGGAAAATCACCAGTTGTTCTTGTCTATGTGCAGAAACATTGGGGGATTCTGAATAATGTTGGATTGAACCTTGTAGGAAGAACAATTTTTTTTGAATATAGTGAGGTCATGTGTTAGAGTTGGATATCTGTACCATCCCTTTTGTACTTCGTTGGAAGGATTGATTCCTAACTAGTAAGACCCATAGGCTCCAATGTGAACTTCCTTCATAATGAAAAGTGTATCATCTCTATCAATTCACCAAACAAGGACCACTTTCAGGCTCCAAATATAGAGGATATGTTGATAATTAATTCCATCATATCAGACAGAATTAATTTCTCATCTTTGAGTATGCTCTCTGTTTGTTCTGTATGAGAGATGTTCACAATTTTGAAGGTAGTCCACAAAGGGTTCTATCCAACCTATGGTAGGATAGTAAGATTTAAGGATGGGGTTAATCCAATCAATATCTTATGTGTTGGATTGAATAAATAGTTATACCATCTAGAGGTGTGTAATTCTGAAGACAATTTCATCGTGGTCCAGATCAGCTAGAGCTATGGTCCTTTTTTTTATAATGCATCAACATGAGAACTCTGTGATCACGAAATATGTTTTAATGATGTCTCTAAAAAGAATATTGTCATTAGTCCCCGTATTTTGTTTATTTAGGGGATTATATATTTCTTTTTGATATCATAATTCTTATTGACCTGGTTGATGACCAGTTTTGAATCACCTTCGGTCCTAATGTGATTAAATTGTACTTGAAGAACTATATATTGAACTGGAGTGAATGCCTAATATTATGAATCATTTTCCATGAATCAATCTATTAATAGGAATCAATACATAAAGACATCCTTTTTTTGGGATATGAGCATGACCTCAATCACCACATTTTTTGATCCGAAGTTCTTCCATCCTCTTCCCTATCTACCTTCTGGATGCACCTCCAAAATGAATTTTTGATATCAGGGGGTCCACTTTAATAGAAAAAACAACCTCATTGGGTTGTTCAATGTCCCATGAAGTCATTTTTTCTATGGGGGATTCTTTTAAATCATCTAATTATTCCCCTTTATCAACATTCTTACTCTCAAATTGGATGAAAATTGTGGTAGGATGACCACACACTATGATAGTCATATGGTCAACATCAGACAACTGAGAATGTATTTTAGTGGGTTACTATGATATACCAAATTGATATTTTTATGTTATTGGTACTGACTTGGTATAATGGAATACCAATATTTTTTCTACACAACTCTTATCTATATCTAGATTGTGATCCATAGCATTGATCCGGGTTTGACAAAGGTAAATGGAAAAATATTTACTAATGGTTTCATTATTTTTCATAATAAAGGCACATCACAATTGCTCTATGGATATCATATACAAATAAGTGGCCTTCCTTTGATAGGATTCATCATCACTAGTAGAGTATGTATTTTTTTCACAAGAATACATCATGATACTATCATTCATCATTCCATTGATATGAAATCCCCCATTTCATAAACCCGGTGAAGGGAAAACATTTCCCCACAAGGTTGGCTATGATTCCCCGAATGTAGTGTAAGTGTACTTAATGTACTCCAAAATATTTGTGATTATAAAGAGGATACATGGAAATGATAATCTTTGTTTTTCTCAGGGTAGTCATCGATTCCATTATGTTGTACAATGAAGTCGATGAATTTTTCTATGGTAACACTAAAAGAACATTTCAAGTTGTTTATTTTCAGGTTGTGCTATCATTATATTTCGAATACAGTATCGTGATTCACCAAGTGGTATGGGTGTTTTCATGATTTTACCACTATTTAACAAAAAATAATTCAATTAACATTACAAGAATGGTTATTAAGATGTCATTCCTGGTACCTTAATACATAGCACCGGCACTCATTAAAAAAATGTCATTAATCGATAGAAAGATACTCATTATGGGGCATGAAGGATGTGTAATCATCATCATCATGGGCCATTAATGTTTTATTATATCCTAAATATCCATTCATGTTTAATATTTCCAAATATTAGACCATTGAATCAATTTGTAGTTCTTTGACAGGGACTAGAAAAGAATCCTTTAGGATGTTCTAATTGAGGTCTCTGAAATCATTGTAGACTATGATTTACCCATTCATATTGATAAAAAAACAATATTGGCCATCCATTCTTGATATTGGACCTCCAAAATGAAGTTGAAACTTATGATATTATCAAATATAGAATCAATATTTGCATCATGGGTTAGGAGTGTGCTTTCAGCTACCTGCTTATTAACCCGGTGGTCCTCGAGAAGGTCCATGAGATGGGATCCACCCAGGGATTGAGGCTTGGAAATTATATATAGTTCTTGTAGAATATATCATGATTAATCTTCATGAAGTTTTTATATACCTCTTTGTCCTCAGAGGATAGAGTGGCTCTAATTATGAGGGTATTGAGTCTTCTTCTTTGTCCAGATTTATTTCTTGAGGATCATCAATGATGGTAGATACACCCTCCTAAATTGATATAAGAAAGTACCAATGTTTATCATCCTCTTATTATTCCTCTTATTCATCTTTATTTCTTCTTATATTGGGGATGCAAGTCCAAGGATGATCTCTCCAAATTTTTGAGAGGAATGGATATTCTAGTATCTTGAAGATGAAGCAACTTATTCTCATCCAAATGACTATATGGGATTTCCATGTAATTCGAGATGTGATGTAGTTCAGGATGGAGGTGTGTCATCATCCACATTAACTAACGATACTAACATTTCTACATTAACTGGTGAGTAATTGATTTCCTAGAGTACTATTGATAGAATGGAGGCATTTATATAAAAGATTAGACAACTATCTAGGGAGTCAACAATATTTTTAACACTGTTGGAATCAGTGGTCATGACTGAAATCATGAATATTTCTTAATATTAACCTGCATTTGGTCTCATATACGTGATCTGATTAATGGGTAACACATATTCTTCACTAGTTAGTTTTAAGGGGACAGATATGATCATTACAATACTTTTTAAGGTAATGGCCCATATAACACCATCGACGAGGGGTTGTTTTCTTTTCTCCTAATAGATTCTTTCATTGATATAATGTGTCTCATATGATTTGAATGGATCCTTATCATAGTGAATCCTTAAATTTTTCCATTATTGGAGTATTTCATTCAAATATTATACTATGAGGGTATTTCCACCAGTTGTTGTTGCAAGTGCCTTCGTAGCCAGAATTTAAGGTCGTCTTCTTCAAAACCACCATAAATTCTATGTTATTTATTAGGTATCCAAATCAAGAAGAAACACTAATTTTGACCAAAGTAAACTTTTAAATTTTTTTTATCCTTGTAATGTTATGGTTGATAGTTATAGGTTATCCTTGTTAAATTCCAACCGGTGAAGTGTTTATAATAAATTGATGTATTATAATTTTGTTTTCAAAATTTACTTTTCACACATCGACACTATTAATCCTTCTAGACACATACATGGGTATGATTTGTCCCTATATAAAGGAATATTCATCTTGATCTGTTAATGAAATAACTCCATTAAATTTTTTACGTTCGATATTTTTCCTGTAAACCTTAGCAGTGATGACCTTGGATTCAAACTCCTGAGGGCAGATCAAAGATTCCATGATTTTTCCCCTAATATCTTTTGACAAAATCAAGGAAACTAGGATCGATAGTTTGGTTGGAACCTTGAATAAACTATTTCAACAGTACAAAAATCTAGTATAATAGAAAACACATTGCTAAATTATTATTCTCTTTCAAATTCACTTTTGGGGCTTGGGAATTTTATGTAGATGAATCATCCCTCAAAATTAGAGTTGGATGATATCCAATCATTAGTTGGCTGGGTTGGGCTAGTTGTCCCAACCTTCGAGGATGATCTAAAGCATGTTATTATTTTTATTTTTATTCCACAGTGATAGGGTCAAGAGGAATCACTGAAGGATGATTTCCATATTTCTAGGGATCTCCCTGAAGTTCTTTTCCATGATATTTGACAACATTAACTGTTTGAAAAAGGGTGTGGTGAGAAGTCTGGCTTCTTTCATGACTATGCCTTCCCTGGTATTCCTCATATCTTATGACCACTTCCTTAAGTTACCTAAATAAATTCATGGAAGATGAGTTTATAACCATACACATCATCACATAAGGGATCTATTTAATGGATGGCATTAAGATTGTCAATGATTTACTCCTATTATGATTGTGACGTTGACTAGTAGACCATTTCTAGTGGTCATGTTAGGTAGGGTGGTGCCTATTGTTTCATATATGAGTCCATAAAATATGATACTTTCAAATAAAACACTATCCATGATTCATGTTCATCATCATACACTACCACCTTTCCTTTCTTGATAGAAATCTTTTTGAGAGGCATGCCTTTATAGGTCTTTTGGGATGATAACTCTGGTTGTGTTATAATGGAAGCGACGGGGGGGGGGGGGGGGGTATGACTGGTTTTTTAAACATTCAATTGGAATACCCTACTTATAGTGGATTGTATTATAGTTCATCCACCAAAAAATGTTTTCTTCCATTCTGCTAAAAACTTATTTCCACTCACTTCCCTCCTCGGGGGTAGTGGCGAAAAATACTCCAATTCATCAGGCATCCTTCCAAATTTCACTTGTTAGAAATATACCATTTTATGTATGCTATATTTTTAGATGAAGAATTCAAGAATTTTTTTTCCCAATATCTTGTGAAAGGGGATATAATTTGTTCAGTAATTGAGACCTACCTAGTCGGTCCACTTGGGCTCTAGCTGGCAGAGAAAATAATTTTCTATAGAAGCAATAATGTATTCATGGACTTTATCATCTAAGAGCGAGTAAACCATATTTATTATCTACAAGAATTGAATTAAACTAGTTCCCCTATGCTCATGTTGGCGAGGTGAGAGTTTTTTAATGACACCCATGTTGTGGTGTTAGTTTTGGGGAGGACTCTAGAGATGATAGTAAAAAATATTTTGGGAAGGACCATCACATCTAATAATTCCACTCTGGTAATTTGGTAACGGATTGGAATGTTCATGGGCAACCAGTGATAGTTGTTTTATGGATTCAGGAACACTAGCATTTGTTAGATCAAGGTTATGAGTTCTTTATTCATTGTTTATTTTTATTTTGGTGAATTTTATTTTTAAGAACTCTCTTGCGGGTGATTTGTGCCACTTTCTATGAGCGGCGACCTTCATATAGTGGTGTGTGTTCAACTGGATCAAGTGGTGGGGACCAGATATATCAAAAAGTTGAAAAAATGCAGGCTAGGATATATGCCTCCACTGGAAAGGCCAGAGAATTGGATCAATGACCCCCAGTTGGATCATGTATTTGTGCATGATGCTATTGTCCATTTATTTCGTAATATTTCAAATTACCCTCCTAAATAAAATAATGGAATTATGTCTTCTCTTAATTGACCATCTCTTTATGTGGATGTGTCACCACACATGGGATGGTGGGGTTGTGGCCCCGAGTCCTTTCTACCACTATTGATGTGATAACATTGATTAAATTTTACAATATATTGTATGGAATTGATATCTAATCCTATAGAATTGTTAAGATGTTTTGAGAGACATCCTTGGTGGGAATGAGAATAAATTACAATTCTAATATAGAATCAAGAATATGTGCTTACTCCTATGATTTATTTCAAATATATAAGTATTAAAAATCCTCTTATGTAGGGAATGTGATATGGATCTTCCAAATATTGAAAACTAGGATATTCCAGCTTCTTTCACTAATTATAGCTGTATTTTCATGGTGGGATTGACCTGAATGAGCATGAATTTGTGTCTCCTCATTGGTTGCCATCGTATTTGACATATTGGATTGATATGAATCGTTAAGATTTTTAATTTTCTTGTAATAATCCTCCATATTTGTGTGGAGACGTGTATTTAAATGAATATTACATTGTTTTTTCTAGTATGTTTCCACTATATTTTTCTTGTAGGCATCATATGTTCGAGCAAGGATGTGCATCTTCTCTTGGATTTCCATAATATTATCATGATTTGGTTCCTCATAGTTAGAATTAATATACACAGGCCCATAGATTGTAATCATATTTGACAACTGGGCATTATATTTGAGATTAGGGATTTTCATCTTCTTATTTATCATCATATTTGGCTAAGGAGCATTATAAGAACGATCATGAATTTTAATCTACATGTTAGTTTCCTACATATTTACTTTGTAGGATTCTTCAGAAGGATTGAGGTATATTGCATGTTCGTGATTGTTTTAATGTCTCCATCTATTAACCACCATGGTGAACCGATTATTTTTGACATTGGATGGTCCCCACAAAATGATATCATCTTTATAGTGAGGATAATTAGAGGAACTGTGTTCATATTGATGATTTCAAGAAGGGTCCCTTAAGAGGCACCTCTGTGTTGGTGGGATGTGGTTGTTGGTGACCAATTCATCACTTTACCTAAGGTAATAGAGGAAATAATTTTCATATTATGGGGATAGTCTCTTGAAAGTGTTTCAGATGTCTTTTGGGACTATTTAGTTTTTGACCATCGACCATCGCAATAGAGATGGCATGTAGGGCTTCATGGATTATAGGGTATGACGACATGCCTCTATGGTGGGTAGAGTAGTATTTTGGTGTCACCCTCAAACAAATTCATTTGATACCAAGCGTTAATGATGCAGGGTGGGTCATGAAGTCCCCATTTTGGATTTCAAATATTCCTATGAAGTGGTTGACACACGTGTTCTTGCAAAATGGTGAAAATATATTGGATCAAAGAGAGTATTTTTGATGAGTGCCTACAATATATCTGAAAATTACAGAAAAAACCTCATCATTATTGAATCTCATTAAAACATGAATATTTTACCATATCATTTTGACCTCGTCCATTTTGGATGAGAAACATGCCTCACGCATGGTAATAATGACAACATGGTTAAGGATTAACATTAGGGTCAACATTTTGTTTCTGATGAAAGATTGTTGGAACCCATAAGTTCATTTTAATGGTTTAATTTGAGTGAAATCAATGACTTCATTGGTGTAATTTTTATTGAATCAAAGAGTTATTGTTTTCATGGATCCAAAAATACCAAAGAGTTCTTATATCCTTGATCACTCATATACATACTTTCCCAAGGCATGCATTCCCTATATTTCTTTGACATTGACACCTACGAACTCACATTATATGAGATGATGGTATTTCATGATCATCACACCCTTTTTGGTTGAACAGTTCCCTATTTATGTATTGTATTATATATATAGGATATATTCGTGAAACTGTTGTTCCTTCCCAGGTATTCATTGGAAAATCATCATGAGTAACAATAAATTAAAAACATGAATGGACCTAGAATCATATGTGTGTATCTGAGGTTCTCCAATGATAGGGATATTTTTCTGTATCATATGTTTTCTATAAATGGTACCATTTTATGTATGGATTAGTGATTACTTATAAATTTATTAAGATGTTGCTAGTTTACGCCATATGTTGAGGCACTCTAGAGTTTTCTATTGTCCAGGGAGATGAAAGTCGTTTTGAAGTTGTGATTAAACACATAATATGGGCATCCTATGTATCCTCTTGATATGAATCTGAACCCACAGAGGTAGGTGAAACATAATAAGATGCATAACCTTTTAAGGTCCTATGACGAGGACAAGACCAAGTAGATTAACATTATGTGGTAAGGATATATAGGCAGAAGGTTTATGGCCCAAGAAAGTGTCGGGATTATGGCAAAGTGGCCCAGGAGATTTGATTTACCATATGTACATAACACCACTAGGAATGTGTCCCAAATAAAATTAGGGTGGACTTGGGTACTATTTTTGGACCACAGGGAGGCATCCTACGTATCCCAGTTTGTTGCGAAATCAAAGACCACATAGTTCAGTTGATATTCTTATTTTTATTGATGAGTGAATGTTGTCACTAATTTTTTAGATATCCTATAATCCACTGTAATCATAAAATGTTTTTCAACTCCAGTATTTATAGTAAATTGTTTCATACTCTCTCTCCATTACTTAAAATCATTACCATTAGAGATCAGTGGTTGACGAGGATTTTTTTAATGTTCCTACATTAAGAAATTCTATCAAAAAAAAATTAAACTTATTTTTCGATTATCATGATACTATAACAAATCAATAAAAATTCGTTTATGGAAAGCTTTAATAAACATTCATTTGATAAAAGATGTCAAAATATAGAATGTTAATGTTGTCGAACATGCATTGATACCAATTATAGTATTGAAATATTGTATAATAGAATACAAGAGAGGGGAATTGTAGTTTAAAAATAAAACTAGAAAAAAAAATTAATTCTTCTTATGTATTAAAAAATCAAAGTCAGATTTCATCCAATTATCAATGTGTTACTATCAAATATAGATACAATCGGATTAAATTAGTAATGTTTATCAATATCATAATAATTCTGATAAAACTATTAAATATTTAATTATAATCAAATAAGAGACTCTTTCTAATACATGCATAGTGGAAAAACTAACTTTTAAAAAATTAAAACTAAAGCTTATAATATTAATAATGACATAAATTCTTTTACAATATATTATGATTTAGTTATAAGAGTTCTGGTAGTTATAAATCCTAGTTAATGATAACCATTTTTTCAGTACATATTGTTAGTTATGTCTTTCTTTACAAGGAAATCCCATAATATGATGGATCAGTATTATCTATGACTTCCAAAACCATGGAAGCCCCGATATAATGGGTCATTATCAAATTATTATTTCTTGTCAATAAATATATTGAAACAGTGATAGGTCTTTGTCTTCTTAGCACCATATTACCTTGATCAAATGGTTTAGATTCAACTCTATCATTCTATCCCAACTATCCTTCAATCAAAACCAATATCAGACATGTGATTACCAAAGAAAATATTTCTTAAGTATTTAAAATAATTACAAAGGTTCTCTATAACTTTAAATCTCAAAATAAATTACAAGGACAAGGAATGAGGTGATCAAATAGAGAAATATTTAGAGGAATTGAGTTTCAAATGAATCAAATCACATATCATAGAATTTCCTCTTATTTATTTCAAAAGCAATAGTAGTCACATTTTTTAGATGGTTTCAATGTCCCAAGATAACATGCACTTTGACACCACAAAATTGTTAGGATCATGAAATTTTCACCTATAAAACCATTGTAATTCATTTATTTGACTTTTTTTATTTTTTCACCTCTATAATTCTATTTTAAATTATGTACAATAGAAAAAATTTATATACTCCAATTATAATATTTAGATATTCTGATTTACTTACTTAATGTTTTTTAATCCATGATACAATATAATGGTCAGTCCAATGTATCATAAAAAATCAATTATATAGTCATGAATGTTATAAATCTAATACGAAAGACATAAGGCAAACCACATGTCAAAAAAAGTCAGTGATATTAATTAGAAACACAATTAGTCCTATGTAATTGATTGAATAGTAAAAGATTATATATTTTATACATTATAACTGTATATATGTTCATAATAATGTAAATTTTTCTAAAAAAAATATTCTAAAGAACTAGAGATACAAATGTTACTAAACATTGTTTTGAGAAGGTGTTTATGATTTTCAAAACTAATGGAATAAAAAAATGTATTGTATGAAATTAGACTCAACATTACATTTATATATAATGCTCACTAGTATTGTATTGTATTATAGATTTTAATGAGATTAGTGTCTTTCTCTCCTACATGTAACGGATTTTACATTCCCATTAAGTCAATTTTCTTGATTTTTATTTCCACATATTTGACATGTGAGTATTTTGATCTTTTAAAATAATTTTAGATTCAATATTTTACCTTTATATTCCATTATTTTCATATTAACGACATATAAATGGTAAAATGTTTGATTCTCCATATCTAATTTTATTTCACATCGCACTACTTCTTCATAACTCCTCAGGTTTGGGAAAGATAAATTCTATTGATGTTGAGGTTTTAACCCACTAATGAATATAACAATCATTCTTCACTAATTGATAATAAAATTTGAGATTTATCTTACACGACCTTTCAAAATTTCCTTGTATTTTGTGATGGATTAACCCTAATTTTGTTATCCTGTAGAAATTATATCTCCATATTTGATAAAATACATCAAAGGAAATACTTGTTATGAAATATCTTCTTAATTTCTTCCCATTATATTTCTTAAATTCACTTTTATGACATAGTATACTTTATCAATGTCTTATATTTGTTAGATTCTCTAACTAAATGATGTTTTATAAGAGTAAATTTATCCTTCATAGAATAATAGACTTTAGAAATTTTATTTTCCATTAAGTTAACCCAATATTCCATAAAAGGATGATCATAAGATTCACTAAATGTTAGTTGTGGTTTATTTATAATGGACTCAATGGAAGGTTTCTTCTTCTTAGGTGACTATGGAAATTTCACATGGTTCATGTTATTTTAATATTGTATAACAACAATTTAATCTTTAAAAAGATGTTTTTAATTCCTCCTCCCATTTCATTAGGAATAAAGTTCATACATTGATTGTCTTTCCCCTCATAAGGGTTAACAGTGTAATTTATCCTTCATCCAACCATTTTATAAACGATTTTTTTAAAAGAACATAAGTCAATAAAGGGTTCATAAATAATTTAATTTTCAATGAAATTAAATTTTAAATTTATATATCATGGGATCCAAATGTTTAGTGGATCCTTCTTATTAATAAATTCTTATTTGATCTTGTGACTTAAATTTTTATAACATTAATATAAATAATTTACTAATATATATCTTTATTAACTGTTTTATAGATCAATTGATTAACAAATGTATTTCCCTTTAGTGTTTCAAATCAACATTATAGTAAGCCCTATTTCTTGTGAACAAGGTTCGTGTTGATTTAATATCCTTGGAACCCTTTCTATGTTTTTACCCGAAGGTAGATATGTGCAATAGCCAAATCCAATTGTAGTATCTATATAGGGTTTCCATTGATCAAATTATTCATGCACATATACTTTTCCAATACATTATCATTTTTTCCATTAAAATTAGACATTTCCCTACTGTTTTCCCTAATGTTTTGACGGTGCAACACCATAACATCATGAAATAAGTACATTTTATTTGATAGTGTGTATTACATGAAACACCAATCATAAAAGAGAATATGACATCCCATGAACCTACACTATATTTTTTTTTAAAAAATTATTTACTGCTTTCAATGCATGTAACACTATGTTTGGTTTTCATTACACACAAAAACAATTTCCATCAAAATCTTGCGTTACACAAAAGACCACTTTTTACTGAACTACCATATAGTATTAAAATTATTATTTACATTGAAACATATATCCTAAAAAATAAAATGAATGTATAGAATAGAATTAACTAACTGAATAATATAAATTGTCGAATTTATTGGTCACCAATTAATTTAAAAACAAATGGTATAAATGTAATTTTTTTATAAATACTGTTTTTATGCTGCTAAGCTGTATAATATTAATATATTAAATTACATAGGTGATTTTATTAATTAAATTTATATATAATATATTAAATAATTTTTTTAACATTCATCATATAGAATAATATAAAAAATTTAATGGGGGAATTAATTTAAAATTAAAATTCCACCCATTTTCAAATTTTATTTGAAAAAAAATATTAATTTTTGAAATATGATTGTTAAAACTTATTTAGGGGAATTTATTATTTTTTTCAAAGATGTTTCATTTTTTTGAATAGAATCATATAATAAATTTGATTAACAAATTACTTTTTATCTAAATATATTATAATGTTAAAATATATTTTAAATTGGTTTGAATTATAAATTGATAAAAAATTCATCTATTAAACCAATTTAGGTCATTGGAATAAAATTTATATGGAATGTTCAAATAAAAAATTTCATACTTGTGAAAACATTCAATTTAAAACCCCACTTTGTCGTGATATCGCGGTGAAAAAATTTAAATCAATTACTCATCTAATTGATAGTTTTTAATAATGTCAAAATTATTTTTTTTCAATGTGATTTGAAAAAACAGTAAATGTTAATTAAAGCAAATAGCATAAAATGAGTTAATTTAGTAGTTAATCGTAAATGAAAAGGATTTGAAAGGACCAAAATCTAGTCCAATATGTATTGGATTTCCATACTTCTACAATATAAAATATTTTCTAAAATGTGTTTCTTTTTTGATTCATGTTAGGAAAAATGACCTCCAAATGGTTTTTACTTTTTTTTTAAAATTTTCTAGAATTCCCCTCCAACTCCACTATAAAACTCACTACCCTCACTTATTGAACCATCTCAGGACAATTACATTGTCTAAAACTAACCCAATTAACTTCAAAAAATTCATACCCTCATAAAAAAATAATTATTTTTGGAATAAATCATATTTAGTAATTCAATAGTGAAAACCTATGGGGTGTATCCGAAGAAGATGTAATGTTCTTTAAATGTGATTTTATTTTTTCCTCCTCCCCATCCATCAATTATTTTTATATCATGATTATATCGAAACATTAGTATTCGAAATATATATATTTGTAGTTATGTTAATGGTAAAACAAAAAATATCACTAACATATATCAAATGGGTTATGAAATCATTGTTCGTGTTTAGGGAGGGCCACCACATCGTGAATTATTGTCGTTCATTTTTCTATTACCACATTTCAAGGTTGTGAATAATGATGGAAATACTTTTTATATATGATATTTTTATTTTTTATTTTTTCTTATATAATTATTATATAACACATACCATCATGATTTTTATTATTTTAGAATATGATAACATCACTCGTGTGTACGGTGGACGACCACCTCGTGAGGCAATACGATTCATTAAAACTATACATGGAATGTATTAAGGATTATTTTAATAAAAATATTTGATATATATGACATAAATATTATACTATAATTATAATAAAAACAAACATATATATTCTTTTATCTGATTTCATTAATGTGACATGAAAAGGAAGCAGTGTTCATGAGTATATATGACCAACCATCTACAAGAAATGTTCATATAATTTCATATTGATAAATTTTATAAATTACTCTATATAAATATATCCTGAATATATATGATATTTAATTCATTAGTTTCCCTCTTAATAAGAAAAAATAATGGTCGAATTAATTGGAATAAACAATAATAAGTCAGAACATACTCAAAAAAAGACAATTAACACCCAAAACAATGGAAATAATGAAGGATTACTAAAGAACATGTAATAATATGTCATAAAGGGATAATATATCATATAATAAGTATTAGTATTTTTTTAATAATTTATTAAAATGAATAAAACCATTATAAATGAGGTTAAAAAGACTTCAATCCTAAAGGAGCGGTAGTTACAGCATTTTTTCCCAATTTACATTCCACTGAGACTTAGATTTTATTATGAAACAACTCAAATTTATGTGATGTATATAATAATAATTTGATATGTAATATCACTAATACTTCATTATTCATGATATTTTCAGATCCAATATGATCTATTTCATCTAATGGTATTTTAACGTAATATTACCTAGCGGTAAATAAATTTCATATGTTAATTCCTTTTCATTAGTCTATAAAACTTCCTCATTGTCATTGATATTCTATGGATATGTTTATAAGTAATTTTGAATATTTATTTTTTTAAAATTTTTTATGTGGATTTAAATTGCATATACATAATATATTCATTGATTAATTAAATTTCAAATATTGTGATCAATTTAGGGGTTCATTTCACAGACTCAACATAATTTATATTATTTACTATTTAATCCTCATTGATGAAAATTTTATAGTAATTATTAATTAAACCATTCATTTTCCTCTCTTGTGGTTATTCAAAATATTTTTCATGTTATGACCCCAATATCTCAATCTTTTTATCTTAAATTTTTTTAGAATTTTTTTTTAATAATGTCAGATTTCATTTCACTCTTTTGTTGGAATTATGTATTCTTAAAAAACCATGATTTCAAAAAAATAAAAAAAATTAATTATAATTTTTTAAATTTGTTTTTTGAATAAATTATTACCACTTTAAAAAAAATTCAAAGAGCACTTCTTTTCATATTCCATAAAGGCATTTTTCTATAATTTTTATGTTGAAAAAGAAATATTTTTCTCCATGAAAATATTTACCTATTGTCATTTCATTGATTGATCCTTTGAAATTTTATAATTATTATTTAATTATTTATTTTTATAATTTATTTTCAATGAAAAATAATTTGAACAAATATTCAAAATGAAATGATTATTTTCCTAAATATTGTTATTTAAGATCTTTTTATAGCAATTCTATTCATCAATGATATTGACCATCATCATACTGTAATGGGTATACCTCGCACTAATACCATCATTATTCTTATTTACAGTTTATTATAATTATTCTGACCAATGATAGTATTTGCATTCATTAGCATGAATCTTTTTTGTAGTCATTATCTTCTCCATGAGTTATTCATTTTCCATTGATCATCGAAAAATAAATCCCCCCTAAATATCCACATCATTTATCATGTATATGATTATTTCATTAATTATATAACAATTTTTTATATTGTGTATAATTTGATAGTTATTTTATTATTTATTGAAACACTGATAACCGTATTCTTTACACAGAATGACCCTTCAGCATGAAACATTATTTATGAATTAAATTGATTATTTAATATACAAGGAATGATATAGAATGGTAGTAACTGGTGGGAACCAAACATTATATATCCCATCGATAAATCATGAGGTACCATGGGAAAAATCATTTATCCAAAGTTAATGGGTTTCTACCTATAGTTTTAAATTTTCTTTTGAAAGGAATTTACAATATAGGTTTTCATGTTTCTCAGACATGATATCTAAAAATTAGGAATTTCATTCCTTGAGAATTCAATTATTATTTTAATTTATAAATGGGATTTTCTCTATGACACTATGTATGGATGAATTTCTTTATCTGTTTATAGATTAATTGGTACATGTTTAATTTACTTACCATTCCATATTAATTCCACCATATCTCACCATGATAGTAATTTTATTTAAATGTAATGTTGGTTAACTTATCAACAAGTCCATATTGATTATTCTTATGGATTAATGATATATTCCTCTATGATTAAACCTTATTTTAAAATTGAGACCACTCTTATTTTGATTCTTTAACAATGATTAAATGAACTTTATAATGAAATATAAGCAAGGATATACTAGATGAAACAAATTTAATCTAGGAAAATTATACTATAATATGTGTATTCAATTAAAATACAGGACTCATGTTTTTATCTAGTTTAATAGAAATATTATACTATTTAGTCCTTTGGGAAGATATTTCATTTTATCTTATTCCAATATAATGGTATCAGGCACTGGAATTGGGCTATTACGGATTTTCTCACTATAGTTGGTATCAAAGAATGTTTTCTATAATCCTTAAGAACTTTATTTAGAAAAACATATATTACAGAACATAACCCTCTGATATAATTTAAAGATATGTATAGAATAACATCATAAAATTTTGCTAAAATATATAATATGTGTCTATTCCTAGTAATGAAACCTTTTTTGATCACTAAAATTGAAGTTGGTTCATGAATATATGTACCTAGGAACAATTACTCTTAAATCAGTGTGTCATGTTTGACTTGAGCATAACCTTGTGCAAGAAAATGAGCCTTAATTTCTCCTAGTCTAATACTCCTCGGGTATATTCTTAGGATATTTCATATTTTGTTTATAAACCTCTTGAAATATTGGAATAGATAATGTCAATTAATTATATAAGTTAATCTCTAAACCATGGAAAAACTAATGTTGAAATAAAATTGTTGAAGTCATTTTTTATTGTAATTCATGAAATAAATTATTGAATTGTATTAACAAAAAATCATGAATCATCTATGAATTTTGTTAAATTTTGGAATCATATATGTCTTCATTAAATTAATATTTATGGATATAATAACTGGTTATGAGTTTAACATAGTGAATAAGTTTATGGACCTAAAAACTTCTTTTTTATGTTTTATGGGATGGAAGCCTACCATGATTATGGATGTTTTCGAGAAATTTTTGGAACACATATGCATTAGTGAAATAGTTATTTGTGGAATAATGCATTTATGATTTTTTACACATGTTTAAGGGTATTGATAAAAATTGGGGTTACAATTATAATTAAATACATTTTAATAATAATCAAATATTATTACTTAACTTTGTCAAAAAAATATTGAAAACCTCAAGAAAATTGATTTTTTATTATTTAACATCAATGGTGTCTGTTATATATTTTTGGAATTATAGTAATATAGTTTATAAAAGGAATATATCTATTCTGGGTGACAACCCATTATATCCAGCTAGTCCATAGGACCTAAACCCACAAATGAAAGTTGTTAAGGATTTAATGACAACCACTGATTTTTGTGATATAAGGGGAAATATGTCAGTTTTTTTGATAATAAATATGATAAACAAATATTAATGATGAACCAATGTTATTACATTAAAGGGTTATAGATTAATTTATTAATAATATCAGTTATTAAAAATAGTTATATATATATGAAAAGTCCTTTTACTCTTTTTAAGGATCATATAATATTTTAAAAGTGAATTTTATTGTATCAAGAATGAATAATTCATATCATTGTATTCATTTCTTGGTGTAAATAGATATATGATCGAAGATAAAACAAAATATGAAATTGTGTTTATGATATAGAAATATATAATGTAATTATATTTCTTTATATTTGTACGAAATTAACTAATTAATCATCATTAGGAAAGTGATATGGAAATAAAAAAATTATCCTATCAAATTCATATCTGATTATTCTAATAGTCATTTAGATCATAACATATTTTTGGCATTGAGGTCCTGAACATTTTAATAGTGATTCAATTGGTTATGACCAAAAACCCAAATCACACACTATATTTGGTATTCTTTTCCTCCATTTAAATATCATTACATGAAACTAATGTTATCGTACTTAAAAACATAATCATATGTTATTCCATGTGGATATTTTACTTCCCATTCTATTTTATTAAGATGATGTTTTTAAACAAATTATCATGATATGGGATTTCAATTATGGAATTTTCAAATACCGAACCTAGATTTCCATGATCAACATTAAATTGTGTGATTATAATTTATTTAAGGTGGGAAGAGTGTAACAGATCAAAATAATTAGATAATGACAATTTATTTGGTAGTGTCTATGAAAAACAACCTAATGCGTATTGGGGAATAAAATATCTCAAAACCCAAAGATGTATTAAATAATTAAAATAAAACATTTATATATCCTGAAATGAACATAACTACGAGTTTCGCTTGTGTTACATGTAATGAGAAGTTCCTTTGAAAGCTTGTGTTACACGGAAGACCGATTATTACTGATGAAATATATACTATTAATTTTATTAATTAAAATGAAATATTCTTATAGAATTTAAATTTTTGGTTAAAAATATTATTAACTTACATAGTAAAATATTTCTTTGAATTCATTAGTTTCTGATTAATTATAATTAACTATAAAAACCAATTGAATATAAAAGAAAAGGTTCTATAAAAAACTATTTCATTATGGAGAAAGACAATAATCTTTAATACTTATATTAATTAGTGCATAATATTATTTATATTTATAAATTATATAGTCTATAAAATGACTTTACATGCATTAAATTGATTTTAAAGGCATAATATAAGAATAAGAGCATTTTATTAAAAAACAATCTGTATTTTTTAAAATACAGTTCTCTACCTTTTAATGTGGAATATACATTAAAACAATAATTTGAAAGATTTAAAAATTTTATTTGAAATTATAAACTAAATTTTTGAATTTTATATGTTAAAAATATCTTAGTATTAATTTAAGGTATCTTTCAAAAAAGTTATAATTTTTGACAAAATTTGAAAAATACAGAATTTAATTTAAAAAACTTTTTATAAAAATAATTTATATTGTTAAATTATATTTCAAACATATATTAATGTTAAATTTGGAAAATAATACATATATTAATCTAATTTCACTAATTTTAATCAACATAATATTTAATGTTTTGTGAAAAACATTTCAAACATTAGAATATTTTCACTTTAAAAACCTACTATGGTGTCATGTTTATAAGAAAATGATTAAATTATATTCGTCCACTCATTTGAGTTGGATTTGGAAAACTGGATTGAATATATTTAATTAGAATAAATCATAATTTTTAATATGATGATGTTATTTTGTTACAATATTTATTAGTGTGAAATATTAATGTTAATCAAACTGATTAATGTAAAAACGAGTTTATAAAGAGGTTAAACTTAAATGTGAAACTGTGTAAATTAACAAAAACAATTACAAAACCCAATGTAATGAATGTTTTTGACCATATGACACATTTTATAGAATTCATGTCATTATTTTAGGTGTAATAGGTTAGGGATACATCCCAATATTTCATACTTTTTGGTATTTCCAAGAATCCCACAACACTACCACTATAATTTTTCACTCACTCCCAACACTTATTCACATATCCCATTCCATTTTAATAAATCAAAAACTACACAATTCACATCCCAAAATCCCTACGCTAAACCTATAATTCCTATATTGTGTTTAAATCTATCTTATGAACTCATTAGTTCAATGCTAGAGAGGTTACTCCAAGAAGAGGTAATGTTTTTCAATCTATATTTTTATTTTATTTCTTCCTAAACCACCATAAATTATTTTTATATCATTATTATATATTAAAATCAGTACCAAAATTATAATTATATGTTTTCATGTTATGTTTATGACCTAAAATTCTCACACAATCATCAAATGGGTTATGGAATCATCGTTTATGTGTATGGTGGACAACTGTCTCGTGAACCGATGATATTCATTTTTTCCATTACATACTATTGATATTGAGAATAATGATTAAAATAATTTTCATATATGATATTTATGAAATTTATGATGCCATTATTCTTGTATAATTATTATATTATACGTAAAAAAATCATTATATTTTGTGCGAATATGATAACATCGCTCGTGTGTTTAGCCCCCCCCCCAACGCCTTGCGAACCAATGCGATTCATTCATAAATTAGAATAAATGTAATTAGGACATTTTGAAAGAAATATGTGATATATATGAAAAAAAATTATTCTAGAATTTCAATATTCATATATATAACGTTTACATTACTTTCATTAATATGACATTAAAATGGAAGCAATGTTCATACATATGTATTTCCTTCCATCTCAATGAATGGTGCATTTCTTATACCATAAATAAATTTTATTAATTAATATATATTATTTTTACATCATGATTTACATTCTTGATATGATAAAATCATGATCGACGTAAGATGATAAAAAAATAACATGTCAAAACATTCTAAAAAACAATGCAATTAACACCTGAAAGACATTAAATAATGAATGATTATTAATGAATAGGTAATTATATATTAAAAAAGGAAAAAATATCATATAATAAATATAAATATGGTTATTTTACAACATGTATTAATCCATTATACATGATGTTAAAATGTTTTCAATTAAAATAGAATGTATGGTAATGTATTTCGTATCCATTTTCATTCCATTGGGACTAATTTATTATGATGAAACAATTCAAATTTATGTGATTTATATACTATTACAAGGAAATGTATTGTTAAGAATACTTATTTATTAAGGGTATTTGGTGTTTTAATTTTAAATAATTCATTAAAATAGATATTTTCATAAGGTAACAATGTTGTAAATAAATTTTATAACTCTATTAATTTTCATTTGGTTATTTTAATTCCTAATTATCGTTGATATTCTATTATTCTGTGTATAATGGATTGTTATGTAATATTTTTTTTGTTTAAAATTTTTTAAGTGGATTTATAGTTGATACACATGATTGATTCATGTGTTTATTCTGCCTTTAAATTTATGATCTTTTAAGGGTTTATTTCATAATCTCATTTTAATCGAGATTATTTTGTCTTGAATTTAAATTAAATAAAACCATATAGTATTTTTTTTAATAAAACCATTAATTTTCCATTTGTGTGATTCTTAAGGATATTTTTCAGTGATAGTACCATTGTACCACTCTATTATACATAAAATATGGAGAAAATATTTTATTAACATCCTACATAATTTCTCTCTTCAGTAAAAAATAAGTTTTCCTAAAAAACCATGTTTTCTAAAAAAATATTTATACGTTTTGAAATGATTTTTTTTAAAATACATTTTACCCACTTTTTTATTTTAAAAAATGTTGTATATGTCATATTATTATCCCATTCCAAAAAATTCACTATTGTAGTTATTTTTCAATTCAAAATAAATATTCCTTATTAATTGTATTGAATTAGCTCTCGTCATCTATATAAAGTATATATCAAAAATTACAAAATAATTTTTCATGATTTAAAAAAAATTCAATGAAAATTATTTTCAAAAAATTTATCTAACTGAAAAAAGACACATTACTAAAAAATGATTATACTGATATTTTCATGTAAATTATATTCATCAAAGATAATGAACATTATTCTTACTATAATGGATATATATTGTATTAATACCATCTCTATTTTTCTTTTGGATGACATATGATTCTTTTTTATAGGGATAATACTAAAATTAACATCCATGATTCATTTTAATTGTTATTAACTTTCCCTTGAGTTATTATCTTTATAGTGATCATTGAACATGATATTTTACCTAAATATCGACATCATTAATATTGGATATGATTATTTCATTAAACAAACACCATTATTACAAATTCTATTTAATTTAAAAGTTATTTTATTATTAATGTAAATATAGAAAAGTATTTATTCTTTACATAATACAGATTTTTGACAAGGCACATTCTTTTTGAATTAAATTTAAAATTCAGTGTATGAGTAATTCCAAGGACTGGTAGAGGCATCTAGTAAACAAACATTATACCGCCCCATGATATGTCAACATGGATCATGAGACAAATTAGTTGGAAAATTAAATGGGTTTCTACCTATACTTTTAAACTGTATTGTGAATGGTCTTGATGGTATAAGTATTCAGGTGCCTCAGACCTGACAAACAATAATTATTCATTTCTTTCTTTGAGAATTCAGTTATTGTTTATATTTATTTATGACATTTTCATGTATAAACAATCTATAGATGCTTTTCATTATTAGATTATTAATTAAATGGAATGTGTTTAATTATTTACCCTACTCGATTTATTTTTCCTTATCGTTCCATGATAGTGATGTTTTTTAAATGGGGTGTTTGTTAAACTATCAAACTTTCAATATTGATTATGTTTTTTATTCATGATAGAGTTTATTTTACATAACCCTTACATGTCATCCAATACTACACATAATTTTTTTCATATGTATTTCACATACCATACTTATAGAATTACCTTTACGGTTCCCAAATTAATAATGACAATCATATTATTTCCTATAATATTATTTTTATTAAATTAAAAAACTACTCTAGAGGATTAAAGTGTTGTTTTGAAAAAATAATGACTCTATGAAAAATATCTATCATTTTATTATAAATTATCTAAACAAGTTATAAAAAAGTATATTCAATAAAATAAAATAGAAAAATTAATGCAAATAAATTTTGAGAAATTTATAGGAATTTCTAACCTAAAAATAATTTCATTGAGTAAATAACCCAACAAGGAAATAGTTTGGTTCTAGAATCCCCATACTTGGAATCATGTAATTTTTCACCTCGTTTATAGCTAATCTATAATGGACATATTTTTGATTACACATAAATCCAAAACAGATTTATATTAATTAATTTCAATACTTATAAATTGTTGGATTTTTATTTCGAGTTAAAAAATTTGATAAAATAAAATTGTCAAAATTAAACTGTATAATAGTGACACTATATAAATTTTTAATGATTTTTATTATTGAATGTTTTATTTTTAAATAATATATGGAATTAGTTTTTGACCTGGTCCTGGAATAGTGTGTGATTCTGACGATCGAGCTTCCCAGAATAATTATTTATATTATATTAAAATATAAAATATCACTTCAATGTAGTTGTCCTGAAAAAAATGGATAACATCTAAACAGTTACTCAGATCATAAATATGAGGGAACTATTGGGTTCAAATCAATGATTTTACACATGGTTTGACCTAACATCCTCTAGAGCGGGTCTACATTGAAATTTAGTTTTTTGCATTTTAATAAATAAAACAATATATGAATTCATTTTTTAAATTTTTTTGAAATGAAGTAGGGATGGATTATTTTATAGTAAATCTAGAGGAATGGGCACAAGGGTAGACTAATAACCCCATAATTCCACAAAGCCTCTAGATAGGTACATATATAATTCTGTCAGTAGTAAAAAATGAAAGAACATGGATCACATATCGATGGATGTTGTTTTTAATTTATCTACCCAATTGTGATGATGCAACAATAGATCCTCTATAGTAAATGATCCAATCCCAAGTTAGGTTGTGTTGTATGGATTTATTTTCGCCATTCATTGATTCAATGATTAACATGAACAAACTGACGAATGAGTCGATCCGTAGTTAACTAATTCTGGTGAGATAAGCTTTAATTGTGCATTTTTTATTGAAGTAATTATTATTGGGAAGTTATTATGTTTTCTTCATTTTTCATATGAAATGGATTGATGCCAAAATAAAAAACGGATGAGGTTCGTTCCTTTGGTTGTAATTGTCCCATTTATCACTGATATTCTTCGTGTTCAATATATTCTTTGTGGATTATAAACAATTTATCATTGCTCTTATTTTTAATGACACTCTAATCTAAAATTGAAGATCAGGTATAAAAACAATTTAGATGATGTATGACAATTATGGATGAATCAAAGAGATTTGGTAGGTATATTTATTTGATCTATTTTTACGTGGGTCATCATATTCAGGTTTTGGAGCCAATTGAAAACCCATAACCCAAATATTCAGTGTTACAATGCTGAAATGGAATTAGATCACTATCTTTGAGGTGAATAGTTCATTTGATAGAATAGTGGGGGATCATCTAATGTGTATGGAGGAATAATTCAAATATCAAGAAAATCATGATCAACATGGCATGTGACTCGAGGATACATGGCATGTAACCTAGGGTAAATGTCATGTGATCCCCACTATGATATTTCTAATGTAAGGACCTGACCCCAATTTCATGGATCTGGTTCCTTGTTTGATTACATTGGCATACATACAAGGAATGTGAACCCTGAAGGACCAAGTAGTTTAGTATTATTGGAAACAAGAAACATACATAAATTCAATATTACAACTTGAAGAGAAATACAACATGGAAACTCCTTAGAAAACATCGATAATTCCTAAGTTATTTCAGTATGTCATTTATAATAAAATTCATCATGCCTTGAAAAAAATGATACATAAGAATGGGGTGAGTTCAAATGCTAAGTAAGAGTAAGAAATACAGCAGAAGATAGTATAAACATAAGACATGGTGAAGAATTTAAAACACATGCCTTTAATAATAAACTTGAACACATTATGGTAGGAAAATGAGTCGAGTAAATAACGCCACAATAAAACATAATCACGGGTATTCTACAAATCGAATAACCAAATGAACTATAAATAGCTGAACTCATAATAATGGAATGCATAATTCCGGATATTCTGAAACATTTTGTCAAGGCCTTGGCCAAGACGTCTAATGACTACGGCCTTGGCCAAAATCCATATCACATTGGGAACGGCCTCGTCCAATTCCACGTCTATTTGTCTCATGAGACCTACCGATGCATCGAGGGGCTATAGAAGGACCCAACCGTCACATAATAAGTCCAATGCATTCCTCATATGTGCGTGGATAATCATAAACGACATATACATTCATATTGAAACTATCATATGAAATGTAACTATCTTTCCCCAACCATTAAATATAAAACACTAACCATTCAGAATTATATGGTGAATGGTTTTAGGATATATTATCCACAATAGAGTTAGTCATAAACCACTAAATAAAATATGGTATATGACCTCATAAATGATTAAAACTCAATAATACCATAGAATCAACAATAGTGTTGAATTAGATGAAAACACTCTTATAAGATCATTAAGCAATTCTGGAGATAAATACTCTTTTATTTTGAAAAGAAGAGTTATTTTGGAAGAATCGTTGAATAAAACCATAACTTAAGTATGATAGTATTTTCATAATAAAATGAGTGATTCTATAAAGATAATGGTTCCCAAAAATAGATTATAGAGTGCCCTTGTAAATGGTAAGAACTTGAGAAATTCTGTTGAATTGGGCTTGTATTTTTGAAACAATTTTGAATGTTCATTTTAAAAAGTATAACTATCAATAAAATAAAGAAGTATTCTGGTTTGAA
Organism: Viscum album; assembly: GCA_963277665.1. Lineage (NCBI taxonomy): Eukaryota > Viridiplantae > Streptophyta > Magnoliopsida > Santalales > Viscaceae > Viscum > Viscum album. The sequence continues at coordinate 505,724,349 of OY728141.1, read as the reverse complement.
AAAATATTTATTATACTCAAATAGGATATATGAGTATAACATAACAATGCATAATAATTTCATTGAGGTATTTCGACAATGAAAGTATCCCGAATGAAATTGAAGTTCAGGTGAAAAACCCTTAAACATTGTAATCAAATGATTTGGATGCCCCAAAATTAATAACATAAAAATTATTTATTTAATATCATTAATATAAATATATTCATGATATGTGACATCAATGGTAAGTATACATAAACCATAAAAAAGTATTACTAGTGAATATGGAAAATCTCACGAAAATGGAAGTGAGATGAAGAAACCCTTACCTTAATTCCGAACGTGTTCCGCTCATGTACTTTAGTTCCTTGAATATGAAATTATACTTGTTAATAACTTATTTGAGAACCTATTATACATGTATATAGTTTATCATAATAATGTATAGTTAATTTATGTCTTATTGATTAGTTATTTTATTGACTTTCATCATTCCAAAGTGTTCATTTCTCTTATTTTCATATTCGGTTCACTTGTTTGTAATTAATGAAGTGGAATGGATGTAAATATCCAGAATTGAAATAATATATTATTTATGAAAATAAATAGGTGTTATTTTTCATTTATATTACTTGGTCACATTGAACGAGGATGAATTATCATATAGAACTTTAATGATAATTGTTTTTGTTAATTTGTGGGTTTTGATTTCAACGAACTCATTTTTCTTTATAAACTAATACCATTTGAAAAAAGGGATTACATAATCTTAAATAGGTTATATTTTATATAATACACTGGTTCAACAACAAAAAATTGTTTCATGAACATAATTTAGAATGATAGAAGAAATCGAATGTCCATCGTCCTTGAATGTGTACAATTGACACATCTCGGATAGTGTTCTTGATACTATTATAAAAGAAGGTAAAAAGGGTGAGAAGATGATAACTTATTATACTATCATGAAAACATTAATGTACATAGAAGTTACTTGAGTCATCATAAAATTTGGGTAAAGAGCGGTGATAGAAAAAGAAAAAAAATGAACTTGAAAAGAAATATAATGATTGGAAAAGGGGAATTTTCCTCTTGAACCAAATTTCCTCGAGAACCTCATTAATGGAGAGGTTTTGATCTTTTAATGTGACCAAATATTGATGGACGTGTGATAGGAGGTTGGGAGGGTATGTTTCCGGAATTTGGAGATGTAACAAGGCTTGAGAGGAGTGATTGGAAGAGGTGGTGAGAGGGGGGTTTTATAGTGGAGGAGAGGGGATTTCTTAATATAAAACTCATTAATTTATTATTTCTTCACAAGAAAAGTAATAGTAATTATTCCATGACCAGGAATAGAAATTTTATCATGTGAATTCGTATTATGGGTTTTGACATTATCCATGATGCTAGGAATATTCTGTTTAGCTTATAATGTATATACGGTAAATTACCATATTTTACTATTCATCAAAAAATCAAGTATTTCAGAAAAATCCAAAAAATTAACCCTAAATTTTTTTCGACATGTAGAATCCAAAAATAAAGTCCATTTTTTCATAGAAATTTTCTAAATATTATTAATTTAATATCTAAATAAAATCATAATTTATTTTCAAAAACCAGTTTTATAACATTCATTAACTTATTCTAAAATATAGGTATATCATACATTCAACTTGAATATTATTTATATATTATCACAGGTAAGGTTACTATTCATTAGGGTATATCACTATTCATACATGTACGTTACTATTCATAAAGGTAGGTTACTATTCACCAAAAATTTCGTTTTTCTTATTGGACTCTAAATAACTTACTAGTCGCGACTCTGTATGTCTGATTTTTTAAATTCACATCACAGAAGTGACAAACTTATGTTTTAAGGGTCCCATAGAACTTAGTAGTTAATGTGATTATGAAATATTTATAAGAAAGTAATTTCCTTTAAAAAATATTTGGGCGTTACATTCTCCCCTCCTTATAAAAATTTTGCCATCGAAATTTCATTTACAATCTAGGACAAGAACATGTTGGGGTAATTCTCCTTCATTGATTCCTCTAGTTTCCATGTTTCCTCTTCATACATATGATTTCTCCATAGTACCTTGACCTGATGAGTAGTTTTTTTGTGTAGAACTTTGTCTCTATGATCCAAAATTTTCACCGGCTCCTCCTCATAGGAAGGATCATCCTTCAACTATACCACCTCTGAAGAGAGTACATGTGAAGGGTTTGGTAAGTACTTCATTAAGAGGGATACATGAAAGACATCATGTACCTTTGACAAGGTTGGTGGAAGTTCCAGTCGATATGCCACAGCTCTGACTCGATCAAGGATTTCGAAGGGGTCGATAAACCTGGGACTTATCTTTCCTTTCTTTCGATGTTTCATGACCATCTTACATAGAGTTATGCGTAGAAGTACCAGGTCCCCTACTTTGAACTCCAGGTCTAATCGATGGTTATCCGCATAACTCTTCTCTCGACTTTGAGCTACCTTGATATTCTACTAAATGGTTTTCACCTTCTCCGCCATTTCCTCAACAAATTCAGGTCCTAGAAGCTTTCGATCACCGACTTCATCCCAACACACCAGTGTTCTACACCATTTCCCATTATGGCCTTCATATGGTTCCATACGGATGCTCGAGTGGAAACTATTATTGTAGGAGAATTCAACCAGTGGATGATATTGGTATCGTCCTCATTTGAATTCCATAGAACATTCCCTCAACATGTCTTCTAGTGTCTGAATAGTCTGCTCAGATTGGCCATCAGTTTAGGGATGATAGGTCGTACTGATGTTCAGTTTAGTTCTAAAGGAATGTTCAGTACCGATTTTCAGTACTAATGTAAATCCATGCACGTTTATCCAAGGAGAAGTCCTCTCGAATCACTATGAAGTGAGCTGTCTTTGTAAGATGATCCACAATGACCCATACAACATTGTTTCCTCTTGTTGTCCTTGGAGGTCTAGTGACAAAGTCCATGGTGATGTTCTCCCACATCCATGATGGTATGGGTAGTGGTTTCATCATCCCCTTAGACTTTTTCCTCTCACCCTTCACTTGATGACATACGAGGCACATTGACGTATATTCAGCAATCTCCCTTTTCATATTGTCCAACCCAATGTTCTCTCGGAGATCTCGATACATTTTTGTGCTACCAGGATGTATAGAAAAATTAGAGCTATGAGCATCATCCAACTGTTCTCTCTTTAGCTCAGGAATAGTGGGAAGACAAAGACTCTTTCCGAATTTCAAAATTCCATCCTCATATGAGAATTCAGTCACCTACCCCTCATTTATTACTTTAATTTTATTTTGAAACTCCTCATCATTAGCCTGAGAACTTTTTATTCTCTCTAGTAAAGAAGGTTGGGAAAGCATTTGAAAAAGTAGTGATGTTCTACCCTCCTTAATAATTTATATATCCATATTTACTAGATCTATGAACATATGATCCCTTTAAACACTTATCTTGTTTAGAATTCCATGGTCTTTTCTACTCAATGCATCTACTACATTATTTTCTTTCCCCGGGTGGTAGTGTATTGTGAAATCGTAATCATTGAGTCGCTCAATACACCTCATTTTTCTCATGTTGAGTTCTTTCTATGATAAATATACATCAAACTCTTGTGATCAGTATAAATCTCAAATTTTTGACCATATAGATAATTTCTCCATATCATCAAAGAAAAGATTACAATAGCTAACTCAAGATCATGAGTAGGATTGTTTTTCTCGTGAATTTTTAGCTGTTGTGATGCATATGCAATAACCCTATCATTTTTCATAAGGACACAACGAAGTCCTTTTTTGATGCATCACTATAGATAACAAACCCATCATTCTATGATGGTAGGGTTAGGATCGGACCATTCTCTATCCTCCTCTTCAATTCTTCAAAACACTCTTCAAATTCCATGGTCCATACGAAGATAACCCCTTTTTGTGTGAGCTTCGTTAGCGGGTTAGCGAGTCGGGAATAATTCTGTACAAAATACCTATAATAGCCTACTAAGGCAGTAAAAATGTGTACCTCAGTTATGTTTGTTGGTGTGGGCCAATCATGGATCGCCTTTACCTTTTCAGGATCAAATAGGATTCCATCCATAGAGACAATATGTCTATGAAATGAAATCTCCTGAATCCAGAATTCACCCTTTCTATACTTCCCATATAATTCATGTCTTCTATGATTGTTCAGGATAATGCACACGTGATTTTCATGATCTTCGTAGCTTTTGGAGTATACCAAGATATCATCAATAAATACCACTAAAAAATCATCGAGATATTCTTTGAAAACTATGTTCATTAGATCCATAATGACAGAGGGTACATTAGTCCATCCAAAAGGCATTACTATAAACTCTTAATGCCCATACCTGGTTCGAAACATTGTTTTCAGAATGTCTTCCTTCATCACACTCAATTAATGATATGCAGAACGAAGGTCAATCTTTGAAAAGTATTGAGCTCATGCAGTTGGTCAAATAAATCATTAATGCGAGGTTGGGGATACTTGTTCTTTATTTTCATAGCATGGATCTACCTGTAGTCGATACATAACCTCATAGATCCATCTTTATTCATAACAAAAAGGACAGGGACTCCCCATGGAGATACACTAGGGAAGATAAATCCCTTTATTAATCAATTCCTCTAGTTGTTTCTTTAATTACACTAATTCCATAATGGCCATTCTATATGGGATCTTTGATATGGGCCTTGAACTAGGAATTAAATCAACGGAAAACTCATTTCCTCTTTCTGGAAGATGTCTAGGTAAATCTTCTGAAAAAAACATCAACATATTCTCTCACAATTTGTACATACTCGATTTGAAAATTCCATTCCACACCAACAATTATTTCATTATCTTCCTCCCCAATAATGGAATTTAGTTTATCTACTGGGGGTGGATCTATATTAGAATCAAGCGGTGACGATTCTTCTCTAAAGAAAAGGCGTTCATTATCATCATAATCAGAAATCATAACCTCTTTGTTCTTACAATAATTTTTTTCATCATGACCTAAAATTCAATCCATAATGAGGATTATATCAAACCCAATCATGGGAATGACAATGACATCATCAGATAAAGAACATTTATATTCCTTAATGCGAACTGATTGATAGAACTTTGTAGAAATGATACTTCCCAAAATATTTTTTACTGAAAAATCCCTTGTTAAATCAAATTGGAAATATCTAATTTTCGTAGCAAACTGGGAAGAAATGAAACAATGTGATGATTGAGAATCAAATAATGAATTGGTTAAACTTGAGGAAACAATTAATGTACCTTCAACTACACCATTAAGGACTTCAACCTCTGCAGTTGTGATTACATAATCTGGTCCCTGATCCCCTTCCCTTTTCTATTGCATATTTCCTTGACAATTTGGACAATCATTAGCATAGTGTCCCATCTCTCGACAACTATAGCATTGAACATCATTGGATTCCTTATTCCATTTGTAATCACCATAAAGATGGCATTTCTGACCACATTTTTAGCATTCTTATTTTCCTTTTAAGCATGCACTAGGGTGTTTCCTTCCACAATTGTCACATGGTGGAAATTCAACTCTTCCCTTCTTCCCTGTTTCATTATTTCCTTTCCCAGGGTTTTCATCATCCCTATTATTTTCTTGATTTCCCTTAAAGTCATAAGACTTAGTGAATTATTTTTCTACCGTGATGGCACATGAAACTATATCCTCATACCATGAAATACATTGGGAGACCAATGCCCGCCGATGTAATGGCTTTAGGCCATCAAAGAATCGATCAATTTTCTTCTGGGATTTCGTATGTAGTCTAGAACATGTCTTACTAATCTTGTGAAGTTAGCTTTGTACCTTGCAAGTTTCTCATCTTCCTTCTACCCCAGATTCAAGAATTTTCTCTCCATATCTGTTGGCTTCTCATGAGGGAAATATTTTTCTAAGAAGATTTCCTTAAAATTCTTTCATTCCATCTCTTCTATATCTTACTCCTCCGTTGTATTTTGGATTAATGACCACCACTGATCCGCATCTTCTGATAGATGATATACTGCCATGAAAACCTTCTCTCTTTTGTTACATCCCAAAACGAGAAAAATCATCTCAAGGAATCATATCCACTACTCTGCTACAAATGGGATTGTAGTCACATTTTTGGATAGAGCCTGTTGTCACATATAGCGATCGAGCATGGCTCCTCCACGTGGTAGATCTAGATGCCCCATATGGGTAAGGTTATTATTTATAACCAGAGTATGCTGTCCCAGTATAGTTATGAGTTTATCATCACCAGTCACAGCACCAGAGCCGACATCATTGTCTTGCATCAGAGGAAAATCCCTACAGGGGACACGTGCATTCATGCGATTTCCATTCCGTCCACTAGGAGCCATTTCTATATAATGGAATAGAATATATTAGGTTATGAATCACAATGTATAATCTTAACGTAATAGTACTCATAAAAATTGAGATCATACGCATGCTTAATCCCATATTCACAAAAATGGATTCTTTGAGGGATATTTACATTAAACCCCTTCATAATGGCATGCAATGAAAATGTGAATTATCTTAAGCATATCCCCCAGGATATTCGTAACCAAGAGTGCACCAAGGCCCTTTGTTGTGCACCAGTTCTCGTTAGAGTCTAGCTCAAAGTGGTGTTTTCAGGTTTTACCTCTAGATACAACTGTGCCAGAGCCACCTCTACCTGCTCTTATCCAGACATAGATGTATTGCATGAAATATCAACATAATCTATTCCTTACCAAAATACCAGGACGATATTGTATGTATATCCTCAAAGACTAACATATGGGCTCTTCCCTAATTCTACGTTTTCTAAATCTAGTTTCCAAGTATTCTACTAAACTTCCTCTGATACAAACTGTAAGGACCCAACCCTAGTTTCCTGGAGCCGGTGCCTTGTTTGATTACGTTGGCATACATACAAGTAATGTGAATCCCGAAGGACCGAGTAGTTTAGTATTATTGGAAAAAAGATACATACATAAGTTCAATTTTACAACTTTAAGACAAATACAACATGGAAACACTTTAGACAACACCCATAACTCCTAGGTTATTTCAGTATATCATTTATAATAAAGTTATTCATGTCCTGAAAAAAATGATACATAAGAAAGGGGTGAGATCAAATGCTCAGTAAGAGTAATAAATACAGAGGAATATAGTATAAACATAAGACATTGTGCATAATTGAAAACCCATTCCTTTAATAATAATCTTGAACACATTATGGTAGGAAAATGAGCTAAGTAAATAATTCCATAATAAAACATAATCATGGGTATTATACTAATAAAATAAACACATCAAATATCAATAGCTAAACTCATAATTATGGAATGCATAATGCCGGACATTCTGAAATATTTTGTCAAGGCCTCGGCCAAGTCATATAATTATTAAGGCCTCAGCCAAAATTCATATCACATTGGGAAAGGCCTCGACCAATTCCACGTCTATTTGTCTCATGAGACCTACCGATGCATCGACGGGCTATAGAGGGACCCACTAGTCACATGATAGGTCCAATTCATTCCTCATATGGTCAGGGTTAAACATAAACAACATAAACATTCCTATTGAAACTATCATATGAAATGTAACTATCGTTCCCCAATCATTAAACATAAAACACTAACCATTCAAAATAATATGGTGAATGGTTTTAGGAAAGATTATCCACAATATAGTTATTTTTAAACCATTAAATAAAATATGGTAAATGTCTTCATAAATGATTATAACTCAATAATACCATGGAATCAACAAAAGTGTTGAATTAGATAAAAATACTATTATAAAATCATTAAGCAATTTTGGAGATAAATACTCTTTTATGTTGAAAAGAGTAGTTCTTTTGGAAGAATCATTGTATAAAACTAGAATTGAAGTAAGATAGTATTTTCATAATAAAATGGGTGATTATATAAATAAAATGGTTTCAAAAAACAGATTATAGTGTGACCTTGTAAATAGGTTAGAATTTGAGAAATTCCCTTGAATTGGGCCTGTATTTTTTAAACAATTTTGAAAGATCCTTTTAAAGCGTATAACTATCCATAAAATAAGGAAGGATTCTGGTTTTTAAACATATATATAATACTCACACAGTATATATGAGTATTAAATAATAATACATAAGTATTTAATTGAGGTATTTAGACAATGAAAGTATCCCGAATGAAAATTGAGGTTCGGCTGAAAAACCCTTACACTTTGTAATCAAATGATTCAGATGCGCCAAAATTATTATCATAAAAATGATAGATTTAATAACATGAAGATAAAGATATTCATGATATGTGACATCAATGGTCAGTATACATACACCATACAAAAGTATTACTAGTGAATATGGAAAATCTCACGAAAATGGGAGTGAGATGAAGAAACCCTTACCTTACCTTCGAAAGTGTTCTGATCTTGTTCTTAAGTTCCTGGAATAAGAAATTATAATTATTAATAAATTATTTCATAACCTATTATACATGTATCTAATTTATCATAATTCAGGTTAGTTCATTTATGTCTTTATTTATTAGTTATTGTATTGACTTTCGTCGTTCTGGAGTGTTCATTTCTCTTATTTTTATATTCGGTTCACTTGTTTTTAAGTAATGAAGTGGAAAGGTTGAAAATCTCCAGAATTGATATTTTATATTATTTATGAAAATAAATAGGTTCTATTGTTCATTTATATAACTTGGTTACATGAAACGAGGATGAATTATCATATAGATCATTAATGATAATTGTTTTGGTTAATTTGTGGGTTTTGATTACAACAAACTCATTTTTTTCATAACCTAATACAATTTGAACAAAGGGATTAAAAAATCTTAAATAGGTTATATTATATATAATAATCAGTTTCAACCATAACAAGAATGTTTTCATGACCAGAATTTATAATGATTAAAGATATCGAAAGTCCATCGTCCTTGAATGTGTAAAATTGACACATCTCAGATGGTGTTCTTGCAACTAGTATAAAAGAAGGTAAAGGGGGGAGATGATGATAACTTATTACACTATCATGAAAACATTCCAGTACATATAAGGTATTGGATTAATCACATTGTTTTGATAAAGAGTGGTAATAAAAAATGAAAAAAATGAAATTGAAAGGAAAGACAAAGAATTGAAAAGATGAATTTACCACTTGAACCAAACTTCCTTGAGAACCTCCTTAAAGGAGAGGTTTTGGCCTTTTAATGAGACCAAAGCTTGATGGACGTGTGAGAGGAGGTTGGGAGGGTATTTGGCCAGAATTTGGATATGGTACAAGGCTTTATAGGAGTGATTGGAAGAGGGGGTGAGAGGGGGTTTTTATAGTGGAGGAGAGCGGGAATTTCTTAATATAAAACTCATTAATTTATTATTTCATTCCATGAAAATTAATAGTTAGTATTCCATGACCACGAATAGTAATTTTATCATGTGAATTTTTTAACAGTGGTGACATCATCCTTGATTCTAGGAATTGTATATTTTGCTTATAACGTATATATACGGTAAATTACCGTATTTTACTATTCATCAAAAAATCAAGTATTTCAGAAAAATCCCAAAAATTCACCCTAACCATTTTTCAACGTGTAGAATCCAAAAATTTATTCCATTTTTTCAAAAATGATTTCATAAATATTATTAATTTAATATCTAATTAAAATAATAATTTATTATAAAAAACCTGTTTTAAAACATTCATTAACATATTCTAAAATATAGGTATATCATACATACAACTTGAATATTATTTATATATTATCATATGTAAGGTTACTATTCCCTAGGTTATATCACTATTCATAAGGGTATTTTACTATTCATAAGGTAGGTTACTATTCACGAAAAATTTTGTTTTTCTTATTGGACTCAAAATAACTTTCTGATCGCGACTGTGTATGTCAGATTTTTGAAATTCACATCACAGAAGTGACAAACATATGTTTTAAGGGTCCCATAGCACATAGAAGTTAATGTGATTATGACATATTTATATGAAATGTAATTTCCTTTACAAAATATTTGGTCGTTACAGCTAGGGTTTTAGGATTTAGTTAATTTACAAAAGGCCTTTGACCCTATCCCATGGCGTTTAGGTCCCTTCCCCGAGACTTGGCATGTTTTCTGGGAGATACACAGACACGGGGTGGAGTACACTGGTTTCATAGTTTTTTTGTACCCCACTACATGACATCACCTGGACCCAGTACATAGACTACCCCATGAACCGGTACACTGGAAGAGAAACAATAGTTAACACCATGTACTGGCACACAGATAGAGTACATTGATGGACCTCACATAGAAGGACAGTTCATGGGACCCATCACATGGTGTGTACCGATCTTCTACATGACATTTCGAAAATAAAATTTACTATTGTACATGGGTTGTACCAAGGGCCATGGGAAAATAATTGTGACCCTACTACAAAATGTTTACTCTTTTATACATGGAATGAGCCACTTGTCCATTGGACCATGGATTGTTTTTTCAAGGTTTCATTCATGTATCCTTACCCAAATGATTAGATAGTATTATTTTGTACTCATAAGAGTGTGATTCCTCATGGTGGAATTTCTAAAAATAGTTGGATGATTCCCCTCTGAGTGTCCAAGAGCATGAAAATCAATTCATTAACTTGGTGGAGTTCATGGTATTGTTGTGACCAACTTCACTTGGCATTGATCTTATACATAGAAAGTTAATCTATATGTTTTTTTCTGTATCACCCCATGTCCCTGGCTGTGATAATCATATGTGGTATCATATCTATCTTTAAATCTATCAATTTATATCTCCCATGAACGTTTCTTATCAAAAGTGCTTCTTAGATGGGTGTTATCAGTGATATCAGACTTAGGTGTGTGTTCTCTTAGAAGAGTGCTTTGTAGAATCTTCATAATGAATCCCTAGTGTTGGTATATGGTAGTTGTGACTTAAATCTAGATTGTGTGTCTTATTTAGAGTATATATAAGAATTATTGTTTTATTTTTTGTCGACATATAGAATGTATAGATGACTGTACAACATTTTTTTGTAATTATCTATGGTTTTCGGGTTTCTTATTGAGATTTTTTATACTCACAATTGCATTGGATTTTCCCACACGAGTCGTGTCTTGTAAAAATGAGCGACCATTTGAAAGATTCTAGGGAGGATGAGTAATGTACAAAGATTTGTGAGTTCAGGAAGGCCGAGGTGTTCCAATGGGATCGAGCAATAGTCTTAGTACCAATTCTGTCTATAGGTTGGACTTTCTAGTTTATTGAATCTTTCTTTTTTCATGGGATTGTATTTTGGACCACTTTATATTAATCGGTTTACTCAATGTTGTGCTATGTTGGTTGGGATAGTTATAAGTATGCAATTCGTTTTTACTAGATTAAAACATTTCAGCATTTATGTGCTTAATGATGTGTGCATATGTAATGGTGCGTAGGGAATACCCCCCATGTTAGTGATATTCTTACTTGATGATAGTCAGATGTCACAGGTCTATTGGAGTTGTGATTTGTTAGTAAGAGAATAGGCCCCACTAAGATGGGTTGTGACAAAATTCAAAGTCATATTCAATAAATTATGCTGATTTTATAACTTTGGTATCCTTCCAAACCTGAATTAAATAGTTTATAAAAAATGAATGTTAAAATACAGTAAATTGTTCTTTTTAATAGAACACTTTTTCATTTTAGACTTGTGAATGCACTTTTTATGATTTGAGGGAATGTTTATGAATTTTTAATGACTAATTTACCTTAATAAATGTGTATCTATTTAATCCAAAATTTATTTAATTTATTATTTCATTATTAACTCAAGGGTGATGCAATTGAAATATTCTTATTATGTAAAAATATTATATTTTCTATTGACATAAAATATTTAATATTTCAAAAATAAATAAAAATATCAACACTAAACATTTTTTATAAGGTGATTCTGAAATCGATATTAATTTTATAAAAATAATTTTTGAAAATATAAAATCTTAATTGTTAAAAAAAATTAGAACTTTTATAAAATACATTAATTGCCAGGTTATTATTCCAATAATGCATGTTTTTATTAGTATTGTCATAATTCTATTCCAAATTCCAAATTACTTCTTTTAATTAACTCTTTATTCCTTCATTCATGGTAAACCACAATTCCTCTTGAGGTTCTATGCATTTATTTTTTAAAATATGATTTGGTTTACTAATATATTTCTTCTTTTCCCTACTTTTGTTCGTGGGAATGATCATTTTAGTATACTGGGATAATTGAAAATATCCCATTTTTTCTTTTCAATTTTATATTTTCCACCATTGTAATATTTTGAATTTTTTGTTGTAAATTTTCACTAATTTAATGGATTCAATTAATGAATTAAAGTTTTTTTTAATATATTTAATTTTATAATACTATATAATACACATTTTTTTAAAAAAATATTATTTTTAAATGGTAGAGATGTAACACCGACAACATGATGACCCTAATAACCCCAATGACCTTGAAGGATCTGATGACACTAATGACCCTATTAACATTGATTTCATCCACAATTTATATCTATGGTTCCAATGAAAACATAATTATCGATATTGATAATCCCACCAACAAATATGTTCTATAATCCCAATGTCCTGATGGATTTAATGAAACTAATGATACTGGTGAATCTGAAAATTTCATTAATATTAGATAGCCTGATGACAAGAAAATTCAAATAACACTAATAACACTAACAATCTAAATGACCCCATGATGCTAACAATGTCGAATTCACTAACAACACCAATTATAATGATATACCCAGCCATTCTAATGACCCTAAAATATCAATAATCATTATATCATGTATAAAAATGAAGATAATGATGTTATCAATTACTCTGATGACACTGATGACCTCTAATAAGTAGATAACCATGATGAATATGAATAACTCAATGATATTGGGGAATATAACTCTACCAGATATCCTGATGAGATGATGGTGCTGGAACTTTTGAGCTTATCAATATCCCAGATGATATTAACGATATAGAAAATGTGGAGGAGAGTGATGATATAAATAAACCCTTCAACACTAATAGATTTGTTACCCCCGATAACACTAGTGATATCGACATCCTCAAAGACCCAAATTTCCCTAACTGTATGATGATTTTAACACACTAATATTCTGTGAAATATTTTATTTCAATGATTTTAATCATTTTGATATTTAGAATTACACTTCACAATGTGTTTATCTTTTTTTAAATGCAATAATTATTCTCAACTAAACATATCATACTATTAAAATATTATTATGTGATAGTATTTACCAAGCTTTTGGAATAGAGGGTATGAATTTTATTTACTAAATTATGAATTTATATGTTTTTATGTAAAATTTTAATTCAATTATTTAATGACCAATTTATTAAAAATGAAAAAAAACTATTTTATAGAGGGAATTCATTCTCTAAAAAACTATATTTATATAAACAAACATTATATAAAATAATAAATTAAAAAATCCAATATTGTTGAATTACTAAATGAAATATATATATATATATTATTTATTCAATATATCATTTAATATTCATCTAATGTGTTATCTACACAATATATACCGATAAATCCAAATTTATTATTAAAAACTGTATTTTCGTAAACAAAATATGTATATCACAGAATTCCAAACTTACTTTAAATATAATATTTCATTATTTTAGAACATTGTTTTGAAAAATAATGTTTATTTTTGGTATTTTAATTTCAAAATTATCATAGGTTAAATTGTTTAGATATATAGAAAGAATAATTTTTTGATGAATAGTGAAAAATAATATATTTTAATTGAAAACTGTCTTATTTGTTAAATTGGTATTAAATATTAAATTATTTTTTATATTTGTTAAAAATTAATGTTATTTCATTTATGTATCTATTTATCTAACTTAGTTCATTGGAATCATTTTCATATTAAATTTTTAAATAATAACTTTTCAATCTTTTGAAATATTTTTCCTTTAAAATCAACTTTTTTTATCGAGTGTGGATGATAATTTTTAAATTATAATTTTCCACTTATGTGGATTTAATTTCAAAAATTATATTCCATATTATTTATAATAAAAATATATGTTATCTAATAAATTCAAATTAATTTTTGATCATCACGAATAGTAAAAACACTAAAAATTATTTACTGTGGTTGAGGTAATGATTGTTTTCCTTTTGATTAAACAAAAATGATAAGGGTAAAAATGGGATAAAAAAATTTATAAAATATATTTTATTGAAATATTTCATCAATTTAATTTTTAATGATTTATAATAATTTAGGTTGGATCATTTTTCAGAAGAAAAACATGGCTACACCTTGTTCATTCCCAAAAATTACAAGTGCGCCACTCACCTCACTTATAAACAACCACCCTTACCTCCTCTCTTTTTCACACAATAAAACAAGTTTTTAGAAATACCTCATAAATATATTCCCAAATTACATCCTCTAATCCTACAAGATTTATTTTATTCCTAAATCCAACCTTCAAAATATTTTGGTGAAAAACTATTGAGGGTACCCGAGGAATATGTAATTTTTTTCCTCAATATTTTTTATATTATTTTTTATAAGACTACATAAATTAATATCAAAACATAAATATATATTAACAAAATTATATTCCATATAATGATATATTTATTTGTAAATTTCATGATCAAAAACTAACTCTACTTTTCTCAATGGGTTATGAAATCAACATTTGTGGGAAAGGAGGACTACCACCTTGCGAACTGATGCCACTCATTTATCTATTACAACATCTCACGAATGGTTTTTATGATGAATGAAATGTTCATATATTTTATTTATTATATTATGATAATTGTTTAATTATTTTATGATAAATAAATTCATTCATTCTATTTGAAATAAATATGAAAATGCCACTCATGGGTATGAGAAACTACAACATCACAAAGTGATGTGATTCGTTCATAATTTACATGGAAGATGCTAAGGATTGGTATAATGAAAATATATATTATATATGAAATATAAAAGATTTATGAATGGTAAATTATTATTTATTTTAATATAATTTAATCTATTTATGAAAATGGAATCAACATTTATAATAACATACGACCTACTGTCTCCATAAATAGTGCATTTCATTTTATACCTATAAATTTTTTGGATTACTATAAATACATATTTATAGAATATCTATTATATTAATAAAATTTTTATAATTATGTTGTCGATAGAACCATGATCAAATTATGAGTATCAAAAATCAAAAATCATAACATACACAACAAATATAGCCGTTATTGCACAAAACATGACTTCAACATGGAATTGTTAATAAATGGGTAATAGAAGGTCATAAGAAAGTAATATAAGGTATAATATATATTATTATGATTATATAATATATTATTAAAAAATTATAACTATTATAGATGAGTTTTTAATTTTTATGATTGAAGTCATCACATAAGGAAAAATATTTATGTTTCGATATTCTTTCCTTGTAAAATATGTTATCTTCTACACCAATATTATTTTACGAGAGGTGTATAAATATGATTTTAAATGTAATGTAATGACATTATTTATTCCCATGATATATTATGATTAATTTAATCTATTTCATTCATTTGTTTTATAATTTAATGTTACTAATGTGGTAAATATTTTATGTCACAATCTCATCATTTATCATAATTAATTACGATTTTATATACGTTGATGAAATCATATGATCCATTTCTCAATAAACTCAAATTTTTTTTATCCTTTAGTTATTTCAATAGAATATTTTTTTACAAACATTTTCCTTTGATTATGAATTTATGAGTTCAATACACTTTCTTTAAGAAAAAAATCTTCTTTATTTATCACTTCGGTTGAAAACCCAATTTTATTCCAAATCAGTGTTTTCAAAAAAGTGATTCAAAATAATTTTTAACAATATTTATATATATTTTTTAAAAATATTTTTACCTATGATATAAATTTTATAATTTTTTTTAAAGGAATCTTGATGTTGTTTTCTAAAAAATACCTATTTGGGTTGTACAAAAAATGTTAAAAAGATATTTATTTTAATGTGAATAGCATGACCATATTTTCCAGAAATCATGAAAATTATTTTATTTTGAGATACCATTATATGTATTCATGTTTACATTCAAATAAATTTATTTAAAAAATATATTAATAATTTTAATTTTTAAAAATTAATTTTCAAATAAAGGTTTTCTCCCTCAAGAAACATTGCAAGAAACATAACAATAAAAATTATTGTTCATCTAAGTTGATATCACTTGATGTAATGTGTGATTATTTGGGGATATTAAACAAGGATACAATTATTATTATTTATTTTAACAGTTTATGATGAAATTATTTTTATGAAGTCATTTTTTCTTCCATTGGTTATATGATGATAAACTTCTTATGAATCCCTTTTCTTTTTCTATGGGTTATGCTATGATGGAGTTATGCAATGATTATGAAATAAATTATTTTACAAAGACTATAATACAATGAAAAATTATTTAAATACATTTAATCAGTTGAATTATGATATGATGAATGTGTTTTCATAATATTTCAATCATATAAATGATTTACATTATATTAATAGTGTACCCTATATCACTATCCAATGTATTGGGTAAATATTTATATGCCATGCGATAGATAGTATTGGAATGAGGAGTAAACTCGATTCAGTAAGGAGTCTGGTCCAATATGATGTTCTGGGGACTGAAACATAACTACAATGATGGTTTGTATAGTGAACACATTCTATGATTATAGCCTTGGTTGTGAGCCTTGACTACTATGAATATGATTTTCTATGCTTATATGTATACCATAATTCCTTGTATTATTACAATATTACGATCTGATGGATCATTTTCATTAATTTAACTATGATTTCTGTCTTATGAAGCTCTAATATTTATTCCATGAATCATTATTTTGATCTTTTATATGTTGGGTATGGTTTTTAAATATTATTCTTATGTTAATTTACCATTATGTTCTTGTTATTCATGAAAATGTCTCTTTTTTTCCCATAATGAAAATTTTTTCTAAGACTTTCTTATGTTTTATTTCCCTAGAATACGAAGAATGATAATAATTATGAATGTTTTTATTGATTATAATAAAGGGAATATATTTATGCGGGTATGAAAAAGATATTACACGAAATTTGAAGATTGTGTACATAATCTACAAAATAATAAACTATTACAATCTGTAGGTGTGTGTTTATGTATTGTGTTAAATTATCATCTAACATTATTTATTGACTATGTATGAAAATCCTAGGGTCTCTAGAGTTGGTATTAGAGGTATTATTTACTAATGAAAGGAAAATATAATGAGAAAACATCTTTAATCTCACTAGTTATATATCTCTGTATATGTCTTGGGATAATTCAACTCATAGACTAACATCATAGTATTTTGGAAAGAATTTAGTGAGTGGTATACATGTAATTACATACCTATCTAGATATTAAATGTGGATGTGGATCATGTCATAGAAGTATGAAGGGGTAATAACTCCAAAAGGGGCATAGTGAGATGGAATTGATCAAAATCTATTAAATGATAATGATACTTCTTGAATGACTAGTATAACACTTCTAGGAGGTATGCTATAGAAATTTAAAAAATCTTTAGGATCCATAGTAATAATTTAAATAGATAAATAGCATTAAAGTCAATGGTTAAACATATTGTTTAATTGATTCAAAGGAAGGTGTATTGATTTAGATATCAAATAAATTATTTTTCTTACTATGTGGTTTTCCATAATGATAATCATTTCTTACACTATACTTTTTTGTTTTAGTAAATTTTGGGAACCAGAAGGAATGAGTTAACATTGAATGTGATTTAAAATTTTTTGATGAGTATCCAAATTTGATAATCATTATAGTTACATGTAATATGATTATTCCTAATCAGTTATTAGGTAACATTTTTAATATACATACATTAACCCACTATTTGACTCACCAAATAAGAGAAATATAGAGTTATCTCAGAGTTTGTGTGGATGGGAACTTGTAGAAAAGAAAATACAGTTTCCTAATTGTGATAATATTTGAATATTCACTCAAGCAAATGACACAGATGCACGAGGAGATGATTTCTATGTAAAAAATAATGACACATATTAAAATACTACAAAGAAAAAAAATGAAAAGTTATGATAACAAAATGGATGAGAATTGTAACGTCCCGATTCTGGAAGCCACCAAGAGGTGCCCCATACCTGGTTGGTACCATGGAATCAAGTTCATTTCCCCAAACACCAGAGGCTACTGACTAGCAGCGAGGGTCATGGGTGTGATAGCGGGGAAACAATGCCCTCATTGGCAGAGTACACAGTGGAAGAAAAATAAACATGCAATAGCGGAAGCAGTAATAACCAACAATATACACAGTGGAAGACTAAATCAAAAAACTGGAGCACATATGTATATATATATGAAATGATGCATGATACATAACTAGGAAAGTATCCAAACAAGTCACAATGCTAGAAAACACTACCAGACCAAAACATGTATAAAACAAAAGTAAACATCTCCTTAGCATCACAATCCAAAGCATGGTCCCATTCTCTCCTCCTCTAAGAAATCAAGTACTGGATGTCGAAGGGTGCTTGACCTTGTCTATACCTGCAACAATATAGGCAGCTTGGACCCAAAATCATGGCCCAAACAAGGTGTGAGACAAAAATCCTAGTATGCAACCACCCGAAGATCTGTGGCTAACAGTTAGTGAGTATATGGTAGGTAAAAGCATAATAAGCAGTAAACAGAAACAACAATCAGTATGAAGTAAACAGTAAGAAGTAAAACAGGATGATACATAGCAGCAATCAATCTATAAAAAGTCAACATCAGTAAAGGAAAACATCTAACAAGTAGGAAAACACTCTGTGAAGTACTCGAAGCCATCCCCACTGGCCATATCCAAGAAGTATCACAACCCTCTGGGGAGTGCACTCAGCCTCACCCCTCTGGCTTGGTCATATGAATTTATGAGACTCTCTGGGGAAGCTCACTCTTTCAATTCCCCTTATAGTCTAGGGTAGTCAGGGACTCTCTTGATGAAGATCACACAGTCTAACCCTCTTAGCCCCAAGGTCAATAGATTCTCTGAGGATGTTATCTCGGTCAATTCCTCTTATAGCCTCAGGTATACCACATACTCTCTGATGAAATCTCACTCAGTCAATTCATCGTCTAGCCTGGGAAGGTTCTCAAAGAGATTCATACAAGGTAATACTCTTTGAAAAAACTCACTCAGTCTACCCTCCTGTAGTCTATAAAATCCAAGACTCTCTGGGATCTTACTCTGTCCATCCCCTCTATAGTCTGTGATATCTAAGACCCACTAGGAGGCTCACTCGGTCTATCCCTTATAGACAATAGCACCAAGTTCTCTCAGCCCCATCCCAGTCAATGCATAATAATGCTATAAGTCCAAAGTACACCTATAGAGATACTTGGATAACCAATTTACATCTATAGAGATACTTTTCTAAATAGTCTACAAGGCAACAAGCACCTCATGAGTTTCACCTCAACCTATAACCGCGAGGGATGAAAATAGGTGTAACAACCAAAGGAAAATGAGACCCAAAGGTCCTAAACAGAACAAAGCAAGGGAAAAACATCAAAGCACAACAAATAATCTTTTAACATGGTCAAATTACCTCTACAAAAGCATACAAGCATGGCAGGAAAACAACGAAGGCAAAATGGGTAAACACGCAATACCCCATTCACGGGTATTTGTGGAATTTACACATAAAACTCAATGACATTGAACGGTAAGGCACAAACCACCTACCTCAATCCTATGTTATAGATATACCTGAACCATGATGGAAAATTCCCCTTAGAAGGTCGTGGATCTTTGAAAACGCAAAAAATGTTCAACCATAGATAACATGAGAAGGAGGAAGAATTTGAAAACAAGGCTCATGCAGAAGAAAGAACTCACTGTTGCACTTCCAACGCAATCGACTATGCTCGAATGCTAGAACAGATGGAGAAGCAGGAGAACGGGGAATATCCGATCGTATGGGTCGCTCTCAGATAAACCAGAACAAGTAGAAGATGAATATGGCAATGAGGCGTGGCCCCGGACAGTTTAGTGAAAAAAAGAAAAGTACACTCCGTGTATTTTTAATGAACAAGGTGTGTAGTGGGTTTTTCCCTACTCCACCAAAATCGGCCTCCACGTCTCCCCTACACACCGTGTGTGTGGCCCGGGCACGACCAGCACACGACTTTGAGCCGGAGAAGAGTACACGGTGTGTACTCAGAAACTAAACGGTGTGTACTTCGAAAATTTCCAGAAACTCCATTTTTCATAAAAACGTCAGAAAAAGGAAAGGCATACCTGAAATAAAGATTCGGGTTCTTACAAACTCCCCCCCATTAAAGAAATTCTTCACTGAATTTCCCTAGTGAGGCGTAGAAGAAGAAACCCTGAACAGCTCCAGCCACTGCGATCAAACCTCGGCCTCCCTCTCCCTTGTCTCGTCCTGTACTCGCCCATGATGCCATAGCACTCGTACAAGAGGAACAGACCGGCCTCAGAAAACCTTTGTACTACGATCGACAATCCGGATAGGATGCTCTTCAAATGATCCATCCGCTTTGAGCTCAACCTCCTCGGGCTGAAAGACATGAGACATGTCTGAAAAGTAATGTCGGAGTTGAGAGTCATGGAAGTCATCATGTATAGCATGGTACCTCTGAGGTAGTTGAAACCAATTGGCAACAGACCCAACTCTCTCTAATACCACAAATGGCCTGATTTACCGTGATGAAAGATTACCCTGTCTCTGAATCCACTTGTGTCCCAACCTCGGTGTGACACATAGGAAAACCTGATCTCCGACCTCGAACTCCAGAGGTCCTTTCCGCTGATCAGAAAAAGACTTCTGTAGATATTGTACTATATCCATCCTCTTCTGAATCAACTCTATCTGCTCTGAAGTCTCTTGAACAAGAAGAGGTCCCAACAAAGCTGCCTCTCCTGCCTCCAGCCAGCATAAGGGTTATCGACATGGCCTACCATACAGAGCCTCGTATGGTTCCATCTGAATGGTCTCCTGGAAACTACTGTTGTAGGAAAACTCCACCAGAGGTATATGCTTCTCCCAAGAACCACGGAAGTCTAGGATGCAAGCTCGAAGCATATCCTCAAGCACCTGGATCGTGCGCTCGAAATGGCCATCAGTCTGGGGATGGTATGTCGTACTCAGAAGTACCTCGGTACCCAAAGCCTTCGGGAGTCCCTGCCAGAACCGAAAGGTAAAGAGCGCATCCCTATGTGAAACAATGGAGTGTGGAACTCCATGTAGAAGCACAATCTCTCTAATGCATAGTCGTCCCAGATCATCAACACTGAAGGTTTCCTTGATCAGAAAGAAGTGTGATACATTCATAAGCCTGTCGATGATGACCCAAATAGAATCACTTCCTCGAGGTGACCTCGGTAACCCAGTCATGATGTCCATCGCAGCATCATTCCACTTCCACTCCGGAATGGGTAACAACTGTAAAAGCCATGCTGGTCGCTGATGCTCTACATTGACCTGCTGACAAGTAGAACATCTCATGACAAAACCAAAAACATCACTCTTCATACCTGGCCAGCAGTACCGGCGATGAAGATCCTGATACAAATTGGTGACACCAAGATGAACTGCCCAAACTGAGGAATGAAAATCCTACATCAACTCCTCGCGTATTTTTGCTGGCACCCATACGTGTCCCTGAAAATTCAATATCTCATCCTCACCCACTGTCCATCCAGGAAGAGGGTCCCCTCCTGACACACTCTCCCACATGACAAAGGCCTCTGAGTCTGATAGTTGCCTCATTCTCACTCGATCAAGAAGTGTAGATGTAATAACCAAATATGAGAGAATGGTCTGTCTTTTCCTGTAGTGCACCTCCAGATGCATCTCAGAGAATAGATCCATAAGCTTCCACTCACTGCTGGCATCCTGAACTTCTTGAATCTGAGTTCTTTTTCCCAACACATCAGCCAATGCATTTTCCTTACCCGGCGTATAGGTGAGCTTGAAGTCGAAATACTGAAGATACTCGACCAACCTTTGCTGTCTCATATTCAGATCACGCTGAGTGAAGATATACTTGAGGCACTTGTGGTCGGTGAAAACCAAAAAGTTCTCTCCCAGAAGATTGTGTCTCCAACCGTGCAAGGCATGAACAATAGCTTCCAACTCCAGATCGTGCGTAGGGTAGTTCCTCTCATGTGGCCTCAACTTCTGAGACCCATACACAATGACCCCATCTCCCTGCATGAGCAGAACTCCCAGCCTGATACCTAAAGCATCATAGTGTACAATGTAGCCCTTTCCCAGCTCTGGAATGTCTTGTATCGATGCTAACATCAACCTACCTTTCAGCTCTTGAAAGGCTGACTGACAAGAATGTAACCATGAAAACATCACCCCTTTTTTGGTCAGACCTTTCAACGGTGCTGCTAGGCATGAGAAGTCTTAAATGAAGAGTCTGCTGCATCCTGCCGGCCCTAGGAAACTCCACACCTCAAAGATATTCATTGGATTCTCCCAGGAAACTATAGCTCTCACTTTCTCTGGGTCCACTGACACTCCTGTCTCCGAGATAACATGACACAGGAAGTGAATCTGATCCATCAAAAGTGGCACTTCAAGAGTTTAGCATACATCTGATGTTATCTCAGTGTACTCAAAATGATTTCAAGATGTTTGGCATGGTCGTGTCGAGTGTGAGAGTACACCATGATATCATCCACAAAGACCATGAAAAAGGAGTCCAAATACGGATGGAACACTCAGTTAATCAGTGCCATGAAGACTGCAGGTGCGTTCATAAGAACGAACAACACGACTGTATACTCATAAAGATCATACCTGATCTCAAAAGCTGTTAGAGGTATATCTGCTGGTCTAACGTGCAACTGATGATAATCAGACCTCAAGTCGATCATTGAGAACACCTGGGCTACTCGAAGATGATCAAAGAGGTCATCGATCATCGGAAAATGATATCAATTCTTGACCGTCAACTGGTTCAGCTTCCGATAATCCACTCAAAGCTGAATGGTACCATCTTCCTTCTTCGCGAACTGGACAGGCGAACCCCATGGAGAAGTACTTGGTTGAATGAAACCCTTTTCCTGTAACTCCTCCAACTGCTTCTTGAGGTTCTGCAACTCAGGTGTAGCGATCATATAAGTAGAAATGGACACTGGTTCCGCTCATGGAATATGGTCAATTGAGAAGTATACCTCATGCTCTGGAGGTAAACATGAAAATTCCTCTATAATGACATCCCTGGAACGATCCACCACTGGAGGAAAGTCTAACTGTAAAGTCCCCTGGTCATCCAGATAAAGGCTGGAAATCTATGCTATAACATCCCCTAGCCCATGATGCTCTGTTCCATCTCTACCATCCTGGATATCCCACATGCCTCTATAAAGGAAGGATCCACCTTATGGTGATACGAAACTCACCCTATGATGATAGAAATCAACAAATTCCTGGAAGGGAACCAACTAGTCCATAACGAGAATGACGTCATATCCCGTCATCTCTAGGACAATGAGGTCCCATATGAAATAACACCCTGCAACCTCAAGATGGCACTCTCTACACTGATGTATGCTAGATGTCCTCATTCCCAATGGTGTGTCAAGATTCAACAAGTCGGCAGACGAAAATATAGAGAACACAAGAGTAAAAAACGAGAACAGGGGAAGGAAAACACACAAGTTTACAAAACACGACTACACATCTTGTATAAAAACTACACGACGTGTCTTCTTAAGCCATAGACATGGGTGTGTACCCCTAACCTAAAGGTCGTGTAACACCTCAAACTTCACGGCGTGTTAACCCAACACACAACATGTACATGAAGACTATTTCCATGCGCAAGTCTCTTTACAGGGCTATCTCACATGGTTCAAACTAACCTCAGACTGCACGGCGTGTTCCCTAGGGACACGACGTGTATCAGACACT
This sequence comes from Viscum album, assembly GCA_963277665.1. Taxonomy (NCBI): domain Eukaryota; kingdom Viridiplantae; phylum Streptophyta; class Magnoliopsida; order Santalales; family Viscaceae; genus Viscum; species Viscum album. The sequence continues at coordinate 505,700,207 of OY728141.1, read as the reverse complement.
GACTCGGCGACCCGTGTTGTTTGTCACACGGTCGGGTACCTGGGAAAGACTACGCGGCGTGTACCAGAAGTAATACATCATGTCTTAGAGAAGGTCACGCCAACCCGTGTTGTTCATGACACGACCGGGTACCTGGGAAAGACTACATGGCATGTTCCTTTACAACACGGTGTGTTCTAATCAAGCTTCCCCGACCCATGTTGTTAGTGACATGACCGGTTACAATGCTCTATAATAAACGGCGTGTACATACCGTACACGGCGTGTTCCTGAAGTAATTTTCACAACACTGTGTTCCTGCACACATTGTCAGTAATACGGCCTAAAAACTACACAGCGTGTAACCAGAAAGTACACGTTGTGTATTCTGGGTTTTTCTGGATAGTAACTCAGAAACTGCACAAAAGATTAGAAACACAGAAAACAAGGCAAAGAGGTGCCAAATTAACACCATGAGGTCCCATACTCCCCGCAAATCAATGATTGGAATCCCCTACAGTCATGTAGAAGAGGAAACATGATCATGATCCACCAATTTCCGATTCAAGAGGGTCCATAACACATCAAGAATCATAATTTGGCGTTCATTTAAATAAAATAAAAAACAAAAAATCATATAACGAGCAGCAGAGATTCAATCAAACATCTATCAAAACAGCATGCATAATCTACACAAACGTCTATCACAACAACATGTAATCACTAATACACTGTAAATGGAAAGGCAAGAGTGCATGGCATGTGATTTATACAAGTTCCTATATGATGCATGAGATGGCATACCCTCATCTTATCGGGTTGCGACAGAAATAGAACCATAATATCAAAACAATAATAGTACAAATCATGTGAATCACTATAGGTGAAATCTTATCAACCGTAAAATCTCAAAACCAGAAACTGCAATAAACGAGGTAGTATGGATTTTCCCTGTACACGGGATAGCTACTCACGGGCACAACTTATTACCAAGTACCGAATCCATCCTATCTCGGGATAAAGTCTCCAAATAGTAATGAAAGAGAAAATAATTCCCCTGATACCACTTTGTAACGTCCCAGTTCCATAAGCCACCCATAGGCTCCCCGCACCCGATTGGTCACATGGCCTCATGCGTATTTCCCCAAACACCAGAGGCTGCCGACTAGCAGTGAGGGCCTTGGGTGTGGTAGTGGGGAAACTATGCTCTCACTAGAAGAGTACACAGCAGAAGAGAAATAAACATGAAATAGCAGAAGCAGTAATAAAAAACAATATAAACAGCGGAAGACTAAATCAACAAACTGGAGCACATATGTATGTATATATGAAATGATGCATGATACATAACTAAGAAAGAATCCAAAAAAGTCACAATGATGGAAAACAATACAGTACCAAAAAATTACAAAATAAAAGTAAACATCTCCTCAGAATCTCAAGCCAAAGATTGGTCCCATGCTCTCCTGCTCCAAGCAATCAAGTACCGGAAGTAGAAGGGTTCTTTCCCTTTTTTATACCTGCAACAACATAGTCTTCTTGGGCCCAAAAGCATGGCCCAAACATGGTGTGAGACAAAAGTCCCTGTAGGAAACCACCCAAAGATTTGTGCCTAATAATCAGTGAGTATATGGAATGTAAAAGCACAATAAGCAGTAAACATCAACAGTAAGAAGTAGGCAGTAAATAGTAAGTAGTAAAACAGGATGATACATAGAAACAATCAATCCATAACAAGTCAATAGTAGCAATGAAAAACATCTAACAAGAAGGAAAACCCTTTGGGAATTAATCGCACCCATCCCCTCTTGTCCTATCCATGAAGTACCACAACCCTCTGGGCAGTGCACTCAGCCTAACCACTCTGGCTTGGTCATACGAATTTATGAGACTCTCTGGGGAAGCTCACTTGGTTAATTCCCCTTATAGTCCAGGGTAGTCAGGGACTCTCTTGAGGAAGATCACGCGGTCTAACCATCTTAGCCCCAAGGTCTAGAGACTCTATGAGGAAGCTATCTCGGTCAATTCCTCATATAGCCACAGGTATACCACAGAATCTCTGAGGAAGCTCACTCGGTCTACCCGCCTGTAGTCTATAAAATACAAGACTCTATGGGAGCTCAATCGGTCCATCCCATTTGTAGTCTATAATATCTAAGACCCTCTGGGAAGCTCATTCGATATATCACTTATAGTCTAGAGCACCCGGTACTCTCAGCCCCGTGCCTGTCAGTTCATAATAATGCTATAAGGCCAAAGTACACCTATAGAGATACTTGGTGAACCAAAGTACACCTATAGAGATACATAGCTAAATATTATACAAGGAAACAAGCACATCATGAGTTTCACCTCAACCTATAACCACGAGGCATGAAAACAGGTGTAGCAGCCAAAGGAAAACGAGACCCAATGGTCCTAAACAGAACAAAGCAAAGGAAAAAATATCCAAGAACAACAAATTATCTTATAACATGGTCAAATTACCTCTACAAACACATACAAGAAAGGCAATAAAACAATGAAGGAAAAAAGGGTAAACATGCAATACCACGTTCATGGGTATTGGTGGAATTGGCGCATAAAACTCAAAGACATTGAACGGTAAGGCACAAACCACCAAACGCGAACCTAGGAGATCGATATACTTGAACAACGATGGATAATTCCGTCTATAATGTTGTATATATGAGAAAACTCACAAAACATTCAACCTTGGATAACTTGAGAATGAGGAAGAATTGGAAAACAAGGCTCAAGAAGAAGGAAGAAGTCACTGCTGTGCTTCCAATGCAATAGACCGTGCTTGAATCATAGAACAGATGAAGAGGTGGGAGCTTGGGGAAGATCCGGCTGTACGGGTCGCTCTCGGATAGACCAGACCTAGAAGAAGATGAATATGTTGATGAGGTGCGACCTTGACCCTTTTAGTGGTAAAAAGAAAAGTACAAGGAATGTATTTTTAAAGTACACGTCATGTAGTGGGTTTTTCCGTACTCCACCAAAATCAGCCTCCACGTCACCCCTACACACCTTTTGTGTGGCCCAGGCATGGCCTGTACATGGCTTCAAGCCGGAGAAGAGTACACGGCGTGTACTCAGAAAGTACACGGCGTGTACTTCGAAATTTTCCAGAAACTCCATTTTTCTTAAAAACACAAGAAAAAGGAAAGTTGTACCTAAAAGGATGATCCGGGTTCTTACATGTATAATAGTATCATTAAGGTATCATTGACTATTTAATGTTTTAAATGTAAAAAAGTATAAGAATTATAAAAATTAAGGTCATATGGGGTGTTATTGTAAAGATAATTACCATGATTTTATTGGTAATGGTTATTATATTGATGGTGAAGAGACAAAAAATGAATATAGAAAGAAAAGTATAATTATGAAATAAGATAGTGATGCTTAGTTAATTGTTTAATAATGTCATAGAATGATTAATGTTTTTATTTATTGGAATAAATTATTTATGAGTTATATAAGTGTTTTTTAGAATATGTATTTTATAAAGCAATTTTAAGATAATGATTAATGGCTCCAATAAACATAAAAAGTAACATAATCGTAAGATAATATTCATTGAAAACACGCGATCAAGTGAATTACACCTCTTAAAATGTTTCTCATGTTGTGATAATCATGATGGTATAATGATTTGATTTATATGGATAATTTAAAATGGATAAATAGATTTATTTTGAATAGGTTAATCATTTTTTGAAAATGGGGTTTTCTATCAGTGAAGGTGTTTACAATAATTTGGATTTATGGAATATTTACAATATTCTATATTTTATTGAAAAGGAAGAATGTATGTTTTAAGTAAATATTTATTGTTATTCTTGGTTATTATCATGATTCATGAAAATAGATGATAATTGTATTCACATGTTTTGAATGTTACGATCAAGAGAATATTTATAATATATGTGCGATTAATGTTACATTTATTTTGAAAAATTTTGTGACCGTATTTATTAATATTTAATTTTGGAATGGTTGCGAGTGAACCATTTATTGAAGGGATTTTGTTAAAAATTTGAAATCATTTTTAGAATAATTTGTTACATTTACATTTGAAGAATAGTCCATATTGGATAACATGTGATAATTTTTATTAACTATAGATATGAGGAATAACTTATCATTCTAGTATGAATCATATTTAGTGCTTCAAATGTAAAAAATATTACTCTTATAGTAAGAGATGAAATGAAAATTGATCATGTGACAACCAAGGGTAAAATTATACCAATGAAATAAAAATATTTCTTGTAAGTACAATATCATATGTTCTTAATCTATATGGAAAATGAATTACCCAGTATTAGGTAAAGGTTCTTGAAATAGATTTTTTTGAATTGTAATAATTTTTATAATATTATTGACATGTTTTATGCCTTTTTGGTTTGTGGAATTTTGGTTGTTATCATATGAATGAAAATGTTCTCTATCATTCTCAACCAGTATTTGGGTGTTCAGTTTCTCTTCTATGTCCATGTTATCACATCCTTCCCACATGTTTCCTTTTGAATACCATTTATATGATATTCTATATGACTTCCACACATGCTATTCTAATTTTCATGATGATGATTTATTATCCCTTTTTATTTTGTTTGTATCTAAAACTAAAATTTTTAATGTAGAGCCTTTGATGATCAAGAAGAATTTAATGGAAAAAATTCATTTTAAGTAGGGTAGATTGTTACACCCCTAATATTTTGTGAAATATTTTATTCAAATGAATTTTAGTATTATTGATATTTTTTATTACACATATCACTGAGTTTAGCGTATGTTACATGCAATTATGAGTTTAAACGAAATGTGACATATTATTAAAATATTATCAAATTATAGTCATCACCTAGCAGTTGATGCAATGAGAATGAATAATATATAATAAATTTTGAAAATATATCATTTAAAAATGTATATTAAATTAATTATTTAGTGACTAATTAATTTAAAATGAAATGTAGAAACTTCTTTGAAAATATTGGAAATCATTCTCTCAAATGTTTTTTACTAATAAACATATTTTACCATAACAAATGTAAAAAATTACTATTAGAAAATGATTTTAATTAAATATACATTCTATATCTTCAATTATATTTTTATAATTTATATTATGATTTTTCTAGATAATATATAAAAATATATCTATTTTTACATTTAAAAATATATTTTTCATAAAATTAATTTTGTTAATATTTTACATTCTTTTTTTAACACTAATTTTTTACACTTTGAGAAATATTTTTTTAAAAATAATTTTTAAATCATAATGATAATTTTAATATATGTGTATTATTTGAGAATTTTCTAAGAATATTGATTTATTTGATGAATAGTATAATATAATAGTTTATTATTGAAATAATTATTTTTAGATAAATAATTTCAAATGTTAAATTATATACTAATTTAGTTTTAAATAAAAAGTAGTTTTATTTTATATATATTTATCCAATATAGGTAATTTTAATCATTTGAATATTGATTTTCGATAAAAAAACATTGTAATCTTTTGAACATTTTCTATTAACTCACTTTATAATGGCATATAATTGGTTAATTTTAAATTAAAATTTTCCATTTATGTGATTGGAATTTATAAAAATTGATTAGACATTTAGAATCAGCCTAATTTATTTTATTTAATATATTCAAATTAATCTTTTAATATAAATAACAGTATAAATAATAAAAATAATATAACACAGTTATTGTAAAAATGTGTTTACTGGGGGTTAAAATAAACAGATAAACATTAAAATGACTTAATTTTTTTTCCAAATATATACATCCTAATAATATTTGTACCCATAAATTTATATTTATTTATAATAATCCATTTAATATCCCTTTTTCATGATAACAACATGGATACACCTTTTTACTTTAATAAATTTACAAGTGTGTCACCACATCACTTATAAAATGACAAAATCTCTTCTATCTTCTTACCAACATCAAGACCTTCTAGTTCATCCAATTACATCACAAATTAATTTTAAAACATTAATACCACCATCATAATAATCCTTAGTGTATTAATAAATCCAACCATGGATGATATTTGTGAAAACCTATAGAGGTTATCTGAGGAAGACCTATATTCTTAATCAAGATTTTTAACTTTATTTCTTCCTCTGGCCCCTTAAATTACAAATAAAAAAAGATAAATTAACGAAATAATTATATTTCACATATTTATATGTTTTAATATTTATATAATTGTTAAAAACCATCTCCACTTCCATCAAATAGTTTATCAAATCACCATTCATATGTATAGTGGACTATGGCCTCACGAACCAATGTCACCTATTTTTTCATTACCACCTATCACTAATGATTATAATGATGGGTTATGTATTTATAAATTTAATTTTAGATATTATTAAAAATAATTATTATTATATCATATATTCCATTATACATTCCCTTCATTGGGAATTTGATAATGTCAATCATGTGTACTGTCATGAACCAGCTCGGGTACCCTTGTAACCCGATAACCGAGCCAGCCCTAACATAGCCCGAAGGGCGTTCCCGATCCCCACGGGTCGGCGACTAGCACCTAGCATCATACAACACACATGTGGGAACGATTTTTCCATAATATATGAAAAAACAAAAGAAACAAGATAGTATGCATAACAAAAAAAGAAACTCCACTGGGAGTGATGTGCCAGAATACAACATGGCATAAAATCCCATTGTACTACAACCCTAGTACTAATAAAAATGGGAAAACAACCCTAAGGTCCCTAAGGACAGAACTCACCAAGAGAAGATCAACAACTGGATCCACCTCCAAGAGATTCCTTCGCTTTTCTCAAACCTGGAAGACGGAAGTCTACAAACACCCAAAGGAAAAAGTAGGGTGTGAGCCTAAGCCCATTAGAATACCACCAATGATTCTGTAATTGATTCCAAATATGAAATATCCTATTAAAATCATTCAAATTTCAAATAAACAGGTTTTGGAAATTCAAAATCATATTCTAATAAAATATGGTATATATTTTCAAAGGATGGAAATACATATTTTAAGAAAAAGGCTTTACAAATGATGGAATATTTCTAAAAACAATGGCTTAATTAAAACATTTATATAATATAGTTTTTATAAATTCAGAAGGCATGTAAAATAGGTCATAAGCATTGGCATACATTTATATCTCAAATATAAACAAACAATTGAGAAACATGGTCATCAGCCAAAAGGTACGATTTTATTAACCAATTATAGGATTCCACAATCCATATGTGAACTCGGAAAAATGTGTATAGACATGTCCCTATGACACTGTCCAAAGAAGACTCGTCACCAACCCATCGGGGTTGTGACCCACCGCAAGTATGTTTTAGAACGTTGTCATAGCGTAGAGTGTATCCAAATAACTCACTAACTACCTAAGGCTTGCATGCACTCTTACTTTATGGGATAACTAATTATAGAATTCTTAAAATACGATCAATCCCATTCCTCCATTTCAAAATTATCAATTCCATTTCATTTAAAACCAAAACAGGTTTTATTCAAAACATGCCTTTCCAAAATATATAACCAATGGGTTTTTATCAAATCATTTTAATCCATTTTGATAAGTTTGAAATCCATTCAAACCCAATTACATCATTAAAAAATTAATTTCCACAGTTAAATTAAACAATCTAATTGAAATCATTCCCATCAAATCCACAATTTAAATTAAACAATTTCAATCGGACAATTCCCATAAACACACCCAATTCAATGGAATAGGGGTTTTCCCAAAAACAAATTCCAAAACCATTTCAAATATCTCAATTCAATAGAAAGGGTTTTTATCAATTAAATTGAAACAAATTTGGGCAATTGAATTTCAATTAGCAATTGAAGAAAATCAAGAAAATACAATGATAATCAATTTGTCACGTCGGGACGGAACCACCTACCTCAAAGGTTTTGACCAAAACCTCATCGATCGAGAACGCTCAAGAAAACCGGGATTCTTATTCAAGAACCCACCTTATATCTCTTATCCTAGAATTATCAAGACCAACTATCATCAAATTTGGCACCACACACTTAGATCTACCCATAATAGGCGTAGATCTATGAAACCAAGATAACAAGGGAAGTAGATCTAAGTAGATCTAAGGAACTGATCAAGAAAAATGATGAACTATCACATACCTCATGAATACAGCTTCGATTCACCAAGAGGAGCCATTGGATCGCCTTCGAAAAAATGGGTGAACCTTCTCTGACATTAAGAGAAGACACATCCCATGTTAGGGCCTCTTAGGAGGAAAACAAGGTACATAGAGGCAAAGTCGAGCGAGATCCAAAATTTAAGGATCTCATTTAAGTGGCTGGAAAATTTAACAAACCGTGCGCTAATAATGCATGAGATACTTCCTCGACCATACTTCTCGCACAATTTTTCCGCATGGTTAGAAAACCCATGTGCCGCCCGTGCGGAAGCTACTGTCCAGGTTTCATGGTTTGCACAGTTTGGTAGCACGATTTTTCAAACCATGAAATGCGTGCATAACTCACTGGCCTCTATCCTTCCTCAAAAACTCACCCAAATGCTCCCCAATCCTTTACTCCAAAACAAAGGAACTTAGAAACATCAAAAAAATACCTGAAAACGTAACGTGATGTTACAACCTCCCCTCCAAAAGATCTTTCTTCCCCCAGAAACATATGAAGAGTCCTCCATGTCAAAAAGATAAGGCCACTGCTCTTTGATTAGTGCCTATGATTCCCACGTCTCATGAGAATCAGAACCATGCTGCCGTAGAACATGGACCAGAGGTATCATTCTCCCACTAAACACCTTGGCCTCATAATCAATAACCCTGACTATTCATTCAGTCACATATAAATCTGGTTCATTCCCAAGATATCTCCAACTCAAAACATGAGATGGATCAGGGAGATACTTTCGAAGCTATGATACATGGAACACGTTATGTATCGACGGTAGTTGTGGTTATAGAGAAAAATGGTAAAAAACTTTCCATACAAGACCAACAACCTCGAAAGGTCCCACAAAATGAGGAGAAGGCTTCCCTTTCCTCCCAAGTCGTCGATGACCTAATCAAGGTGAAACCTTCAATAACACCAGGTCACCAACTGAGAACACTAATGGTTTATGACGACAATCAGTATAAGAATTGTATCTGCTCTACACTGACAACATTCTTTGACGAATCAACTGGATCTTAGCTGTCGTCTCTTGGACAAACTCGGTCCTACCAAGGAACTTTCACCAATCTCTAAATAAAACATAAATGATATTTACAAGGACGACCATAAAATTCCTCAATAGGATTCATTTTGATCACAGAATGATAAATGTTTTTATAAGAAAACTCATCTAGCCCCATATGATCATTCCATGACCCACCAATGTTGAGAACACATGCACAGATCATATCCTCAAGGATCTGAATTGCTCTCTCGGTCTGGCCATCTGACTGTGGGTGGTAGGTCGTGCTCAAACAGAAAGGAGATCACAGTTCTTCCTGAAGGCCTCTCCAAAAGTGAGAAGTAAAACTAGGATCCCTATCAGAGAAAATAGTCGATGATAATATGTGAAAACAATCATCTTCATTCACATAGATATTTCCCAACTTCTCAACATTGGTTGTATCTGGAATAGGTATAATGTGAGCCGACATGGTCAGTCTGTCGATCATAAACCATATCACGTTCTTATTCCACTTGGTTTGAGGCAACCCAACCAAAAAGGCCATAGAGATTTTATCCCACTTCCATGTAGGGACTGGAAGTGGTTGAAGCAAACCCGAAGGTTTCTGGTGCCCGAATTTCACCTGTAGGCATGTATAGCAACAAGGCACAAACTCAATAATATCTCGTCTCATACCTGGACACCAGAACTGCCACATCATGTAATAGAACATCTTCGTGGTTCCTGGACGTACAACCCACAGAGAGTTATGGGAACCCCCATCACATATTTTTTGCCGCTAACGGAACAACATAATGGTTCCGGTAACATATAACACCCTCTTTGGAGAACGACCACTATGTGTTGGTCTCCCCACCATAAAGAGAGCCCATAATGCAATGGAATTCATCATCTAGTTGTTGTTCCTGAATAATTAACGCGAGGAGAGCAGATTTCAACTGGAAACTAGCTAATGAAAATTCCTTCCCCTTCCACTGAACTCCAATATGCAACTGAGAAAAAAAATCCATCAAACTCCACTCTTCTGAAGATTCATTCACAGATTGTGATGGAAGTTTCTTGATTAACAAATATTCAACTACATCCCCTTTTTTGAGGTATAGGCAATGTCAAAGTCGAATGATTGCTGGAACTCCACCAAACGCTTTTGTTGGAGATTCAAATCTTTCTAAGATAAGATATAACTCAAGCTCTTGTGGCCTGAATACACAGTAAAACTTTCTCCATAAAGGTAATGTCTTCAACATTTAAGTGGGTGCATTACAGATTCAAGTTCAAGGTCATGGGTAGGATTGTTGTTCTCATGAGGGTTAAGCTGATGAGACCCATAGGCAACAACATGATTACCCTGCATGATAACACATCCCAATCCTGAACCCGGTGCATCATAGAAGACCGCATAACCCATCCCAACCTCAGGAGAAGTAAACATCGGTGTAGTAGTCAAAAGACTCATTAGCTCAACAAAAGAACTCTTCCATTTATCATTCCAGAAAAACTTCACACCCTTTCAAGTCAGAGCAGTCATCAGAGAAGATAAATTTGAGAAGTCTTTAATAAACCAGCGATAATATCCTACTAAGGCCAAGAAGATCTGAATCTCAAAAACATTTCGTGGTTGTTCCCAAGTTATAACAGCCCTCGCCTTCTCAGGATCAACTGAAATTCCCTGTTCTAACACCACATTTCCCAAGAATTTTACTTCCTGAATCCAGAAATTGCACTTTGAAAGCATAGCATAAAGTCGTTGATTCATTAAAAGAAGTAGAACTGTTCTTAGATGATGTACATGATCCTACTCATACATGAAGTAGAAAAAAATGTCATCCAAAAAGACAACCACAAAAGTATCAAGATACTCATGGAAAACCTTGTTCATCAAATCCATGGAAACTGCAGGAGCATTTGTTAAGACGAAGGGCATAACAAGGTACTCATAATGGCCATACCTACTCTGAAAAGTGGTCTTATGAATATCAGATTCTTTTCTCCTCAATTGATGGTAACCAGATTGAAGATCAATTTTTGAAAACCACATTTCCCCTTTCAATTGATGAACCAAATCATCAATTCGTGGTAGCATATATTTGTTCATTTTAGTAACACGATTGGGATTTCGATAATCAACACATAAGCGAAGAGAACCATCAACCTTGTTGGCAAAGAGAACGGTTGCGGCATAAGGTGACCCACTCGGGTGTATAAATCCTTTCTCAAGAAGATCATCTAACTGATACATCAATTCTTTTATATCAGATGTAGTCATTCGGTAAGAGGGAATAAAATCTAGTTGAGTACCAGGCATTAAGTCAACAGTGAAATCAACCTCTCTTACGGGTGGCAAAACAGATAAGTCTGAAAGAAACACATCAGGAAGCTCAACGACGACTGGAGGGAGATCAATACACATTGAATCTCTCTCCAGATAAAAATCAAACACTGATATAACATTCCCCAACTATGGATAAAAAGGTCTGGCTCTGGTTGAAATTGGGTCCCATTCTCCTTGAAAAACGAGAGACACGCCAATGGGTGTAGTAAGGTAGACCTGTCGTATATAACAATCAATCTGGGATTTATTGGAAATGAGACAATCCATCCCAAATATGACGTCAAAATATTTCATGTCGAGAACCAAGAAACTCCAAGAAAGCTCGACATCTGATAGAGAGAAGTCACAAGAAGGACTAAGAAGACCCTTTTCTCATTGTACCAAGGTGTGTAGTAATATCCACCGCACAAGATAACAGCTCCATAGGTAGATTAATAAAATCAAAAATATGGGTTGAAATAAATAAGTGAGATGCACCAGTATCAAATAGAGAGATCATTAATGATGAAGCTATAGTAATGGTTCCTCTCACAGTTGCATGACCTACATCAGCTACCTCTGGTGACTCATCCACTACGTGAAGACGCTTCATTCTGGATTCCTGTGGCTGGAACCCTTTTATACGTGAAGCATTTGATTTCCCAGTAGTATTTGGAGGTGCAGATGATCTTGTTCCATTATGTGGAGTAGAGAAGTGATGGCAGAATCTCTATAAGTGCCCTAAACATCTGCATGAGATACAATTCTTGGTTTCCTCAGTGAAAACCCTCTCAAGAATGTCCTTGTTTTCAACACAGATAGCAAGTCGAAGAATCCCCTCCTGGTGTTACCAAAGGTCTGAAATGACTTTGTTGTTGACAACTTCAATGAGAAACGTCACAGTTCCATTTTCCTTTAAAGGAATAAACACTGTAACTATGAGGAAAAAGAACCTCCTTAAACCCATATTTTCCAGCCAGTTCTATCTCAACCATCATGGACCTATCTAGCACATCAGCATTAATAGGTATCATCAGTAAGAAAACCTGATAACAAATATATAACTAATGTCCCAACTCTAATTGTTGAGCCCTTACCCTCTCATTAGATACAATCTCTGGAGAAAATTGTACGAACTAAGAAAAACGATTTGAGTACTCAGTCACAGTTTTATTGGCATGCTGAAGCTTGAAAAACTCCACATCCTTGGCGAACACCATTGATTTTGGATAGTATTGGATAGTGAAGAGGACCCTAAAGTCATTCCAATCAAAACCCTCATGTTTCCCAGCCAACACCATTGTGTCCAACCATCTCTTACTTGGTCCTTCTAGTACGAAGGTGGAACACTTTACCTTGATCATGTCAGGTGTCTCCAAGAACCCAAACTGACATTCAATCTTACTCAACCATTCCTCATCATGTTGAGTGTCAGTGGAGCCTTTGAAAACGGGTGGCTTATGGTCTAGGAACTCTGGAGAATGACTTCAGAGAATATCACTATGAGGATCTATAGCTGGAGTTTGAAGAGGAACTGGAGGTTGTGCATGTCCCAAAGCATGGACAATGTGAACAATCACATCAACCATACTTAGATCCACAATAGGACTCGCTTGCTGAGATTCAGCAGATGCCATTTTTTGGATCCTATTGTCATGTCTTCTCGGAGGAAAGTTGCTAAACAACATAAAAAGGAATTTGATTAACACTCAAATAGAGTATCAAGGAAAAATATTGTTAATAGAAGGAATAAAAAAGATTTGGATTCCATTATATCCAAATCAAAATAGGGAAAACACTAGAACCAATCCACAAGTCGCATTTCCCTAACCAATCCTAGTGACTTAAGGTTCATTATGGTGAGAGGTGGCAGACACTCAATCAAAACTACCTTCTATGTCCACACAAGAATACTCAAATGCATACTGTTATCAAGTCAAGGTGATTAAAATCTCGTTGATACCATTTTGTCATGAAACAGTTAGGGTACCCTGGTAACCAGATAACCGAGCTAATCCTGACATAGCCTGAAGGGCATTCCCGATCCCCCCGTGTCGGTGTCTAGCACCTGGCATCGTACAACACACAAGTGGAAATAATTTTTCCAAAATAATGTGGAAGCAAAAGAAACAAGACAGTATAAATAAAAAAAGATACTCTACTGGGAGTGACGTACAACAATTCCACTTAGCATAAAATCCCAAAGTACTACAACCCAAGAAATAAAAAAATAGGAAAACAACCCCAAGGTCCCTAAGGACACAACTCACTAACAGAAGATCAACAACTAGATCCATATCCAAGAGATTCCTTCCCATTGCTCGAACCTGGAATAAGGAAGTCTACAAACACCCGAAGGAAAAAGTAGGGTGTGAGCCTAAGTCCAGTAGGATACCACCAATGATTTCGTAATAGATTCCAAATATTAATTATCCAAATAAAAGCTTTAAAATTTCAAATAAACATGTTTGGATATTCAAAAGAAGATTTTAACAAAATATGCTTTATATTTTCAAAGGATGGAAATAAATATTTTAAGAAAAGGCTTTACAAATGATGGAATATTTATGAAAACTATGGATTAAGTAAAAAATTTATATAAAATGGTTTCTTTAAATTTAGCAGGCATGTAATGCAGTTGATAATCATTGGAATACATTTATATCTCAAATATAAACAAACAAGCAAGAAACATGGTCATATTCCAAAAGGCATGATAGTATTAACCAGTTATAAGATTCCACACTCTCTATGTGAACTCGGAAAAATGTGTATACACACGTCCCTATGACACTGGCCAAAGGAGACTCGTTACTAACCCGTCGGGGTTGTAACCAACCACAAGTATGTTTTAGAACATTGTCATAGTGTAGAGTGTATCCAAATAACTCACTAACTACCTAAGTCTTGCATGTGCTCCTACATGATGGGAGAACTGCATTAAGAATTCTTAAAATAAGATCTATCACATTACTCCATTTCAAAATTACCAATTCCATTTCATTTAAAACCAAAACAGGTTTTATTCAAAACATGCCTTTTTAGAAGATAAAACTAATGGGTTTCTATCAAATCATTTTAATCCATTTTCATAAGTTTGAAATCCATTAAAAAGCTATTCTATCATGATAAAATGAATTTCCAAAATTACATTCAACAATCTAATTGAAATCATTTCCATCAAATCCAAAATTTAAATTATAAAATTTAATCGAAAAATTCCCATAAACACAACCAATTCAATGGAATTGGGGTTTTCCCAAATTTCTATGCCAAAAAACATTTCAAATATATCAATTCAATGGAATCATGTTTTTATCAATTTAATTGAAAACAAATTTAAGCAATTTAATTTAAATCAGAAATTAAAATAAATCATGAAAATACAATGATAATCAATTAGGCATGTTGGGATGAATCCACCTACCTCGATAGTTTTGACGAAAACCCCAACCATCGAGAACACTCAACATAACCGGGTTTCTTCTTCAAGAACCCACATTAGATCTCTTCTCCTAGAAAGATCAATACGAAATCTCATCAAATTTGGTACCACACACTTATATCTACACATAACGGGCATAGATCTATGAAACTGATAGAAGAATGGAAGTAGACATAATTATATCTAAGAAACCGATCAAGAACGATGAAGAACGATCAAATTCTTCAAGAATCAGGCTTCGATTCAGCAATAGGAGCCTTTGGATTGCCTCTGGAACAATGGGATATCCTTCTCTGACCATAGTAGAAGACAAATCCCGAGTAAGGGCCGCTTATGAGTAAAAACAAGGTACTTAGATGTAAAAACGAGCGAGATCCATAATTTAAGGATCTCATTTAAGTGGCCACACGATTTTGGCCACACTGTTTAACAAACAATGACCTAATCGTGCATGAGATACTTCCACGACCATAGTTCTCGCACGGTTTGGCTGCACGATTAGACAAACCGTGCGCCGCTGGTGAAGAAGCTACTATCTAGGTTTCAAGGTTGGAACGGTTTGGTCGCACAGTTTTTCAATCCATGCGCAAACTGTGCACAACTCACAGGCCCATATATTTCGTCAAAAATTCACCCAAACTCTCCCCAATCCATTAATCCGAAATGAAGGTACTTAGAAATAACCAAAAAATACCTTAAAACGTAACGTGATGTTACATGTACGAGAGAATACCAACCCACAAAGCAGTGTGATTTATTCAAACATTACATCGAAGTTAATATGGATGATGTTAATAAAAATATGTTAAATATATGAAATAAAAATGATTCTTTAATTGTAATATAATATTTATCTTTACTTCTTTTAATTATTCAAGAAAATGGAAACAACATTCATGTATATGTACGGCATACCGTCTCTATGAATGGTTTATTCAAATTTTTACTACTATCTTTTATAGATTATTATAAATTCATTTATAGTAAATATATTTGATATTTATATCATGGTTATGATTCTAGATATGATGGAACAATGATCAATATCAGATGACTGAAAATTAAAATTCAAAACAAACACAAAATAACAAAGCAGTTATTACCAAAAACATGGCATCAACATGGAATTGTTTACAAATGGATAATTATAGGTAATAATAATTTCATATATGGGATTATTTTTATGATTATGTATCCTTAATATATAAAAATAAAATTTATATTTATTATATATTATGCTCAATCCCATAAAAAATAATCTCAGACATAATGTAAGGGATTTTTCCATCAATTCTTTTTCCTTGAGACATATGTTATATTATGAAATTGTATTCTATTATGAGGTATATATAAAACCAAGTAGACATGTAATATCATGAATTTATTTATTATCCTTATATTTTATGTGTCATTTAATTTTATTCCATCATGGGTCTTAAAATTCTATTTTACCACTGTGGTAATGATTTCATGTTAAAATCTCATAGTATATTTGGATTTGTTATGATGTTGTTTTCAATGATGAAATCATGTAATCCATTTCTTGAGAAACACCTTAATTTACATATGATATGTATATGTAATAAGATTATATTTTTCCCTACATTTTCTCTCTTTATGTATTGAACAGTCCAGTATGATTTTATATGAATTAAAATCATCCTTATTTATCATTTTGGTAGAAAATTGATTTTCCATTCAACACAATATTTTATAAATTTTATTAATTTTTTTATATTCTTAATATAATTTTTTAAATAAATTTGCACCAATATTTTTAATTTAAAAAAATCATATAATCTTGAACTCATTTTCTACAGAATTCTCATTCGGCTTTTATTGAAAATTTGAAAATAATCGTAGATTTATCATGTATGACATGATCAAGTTTTCCTACCATAAAGACCATTGATTTATTTAAATATAAAATTATCAATTATCAATATTATATTAAAAGAAAATTAATTTCAATAATCACTATGAATTTTTTTAATAAGATCTTATCAATGATAATTTATCTTCATCAATATATTTTCCAAGTCTTTTTTCTTTTTAAATGACTATCCATCTAAGAAGATATCCATTGAGGTAATTTATGATTTTATAAGGATATTAATGAAGGAGACCACTATTATTCTCTCTTTTAAAGGTTTATAATGAAAATATGTTTATGAAAATATTTAACATCCACAAGTTAGTTGAAGGTAAAATTCTTATGAAACTATATTCTTTTTTTACAAGTGATTATATGATGAAATGATTAAATTATTATGAAACATGTCTATTTTCCGTTGGTTTTGATATGAGTAAATGGATATGAACCCCATGCCACATTAAGGCTTATTAAATGATGAATATGTTATATAGTTGTGGAAGACATACATATAATTTTCATTATCAAATAGTTGGGACCCATATATCCATCTATTTATTTGGATATATATGTATATCTCATGAGATTGACATTAAAATATCGGGGAGTTACATTGGTTCAGTATGGGACATTGTTTTGTATGATGGTATTGGGAATAAATAATGATTATTACGATGGTTTGGGGAGTGAATCCCTTGCAAAATGACATCCCTTCCAGTAAGCCCTGAATAATGTTGATTGGATTTTCAATTCTTATGTTTATGACGCAATTACATGACTTATGCCGATTTTATGCTCTTATGGGTCATGTTACTTGAAATCATTATGAATCTTGTGTTGTGAACTACCAGTTTTTATTCTATGTCTCATTATTAGTATCTTTTATATATACGGAATGGTTTTCAAATGTTATGCTCATGTACTTAAATGTTTATGTTCTTGTTATATCTACATATCTCCTTTATTTACCCTTACTGAGCATCTAATATCACCCATTCTTATGTTTCCTTTACCCATGTTATAAATAATAGACGTTATTAGGTTATGTTTCTGAAGAGTAATAAAGGGGAAGATCGTTATGAATGATTTTAACAACCTTTCCCCAAATTAGAGTATTCCCTTCCAAGTCACCAAAGACAACAAAAAATTCATATCTTTATGCATATAATTGTGTAATTTGTTTAATATTCATATAAAAATATTAAATACACATGTATTAAATCCTAAGTCACTATAACAATCTAGATGAACTGATAATACTAAATAATATAATGTCCCAGAAAACTCTAATGATATTAATAAATCTAATGCCATTAGTAATGATGACATAACTGATGACAGAAAAAATATAAATGACACCAATGATGTTAATGAAACTGGTGAGCCCGATGAGCTCAACAATTATAATAATTTTTAAAATTCAATTAATAATTAATAAAATAATGACCACACTAAAATTAATGACCCTAATAAGTATTTCAAATTTATTAAAAAGTAAATCTACATTGTCAATGTTTTTTGAGTTATCATCATCATCAATGTATTTTTAATAATTGTGGTTTTCCAGGTCATGAAGGTCTTTGTGATCATCAATATCATGTGTTTCACCAATATCATGGGTTTCATCAATATAATTTATTTCATCCTTGTCATGATATAAATGATATTTTCAATGTAGTCATAGTTATTGGAGATTTTGGGTCATCCACAACCTCTGTTTCATCACGGTTAATGAGGTCATTGACTTAATTAATTCATCAGGGTAATTATGTTTTTTTGGGTTATTGGTAAATTTTTTAATTAGATTGACATGTGTTTTTATTTTTATATTGTTAATTATTTTTCAAAATTTCCTCATCTTTTTTTGGGGTTATTTTATTAATTTTGTTTAATGGATTTAATGGTTTCTGTAGTGTCACCAATTTTATGAGGTATACCAGTGTTGTTGAGGGTCACCAGGGATTTCAGCATCACATGGGTCATAATCATCGATCACATCATTATTATCATCAATAATGATGTTTCTATCATCATTGAGTTCATATTTATTAAAACGGTTTTTGGAATCATTTATTTGATGTCTTCATGGTCATTGTTTTCATTAGCGATATATATGTCATCAATTTTATAATGGCCATTGTAGAATTCATTGTCATCATTATGATCGATGGTGTAGGGTTTATCAATGTAAAAAGGGTAATCAATGTCATCGATGATGTGATTGACACTAGTAATACCAAAGATATTGATGAACTCAACAACAATCATTACATCATCAACATGTAAAACACCTATGACTGTCAAGTGTTAACTTCACTGACGTACTAACCATGAAACAATTATTGATGTTGAAGACATTAATTATTGTAATTACTCAAATAAAGACATCATGTTTGATGACCAGGATGACTAAAAAAATATTAAATAAAAATGGAAACAATGCCAATGAACTAATTAAACCTAAGGATAGTTATGTTTTTAACATAATTTATGACTTCTAATACAATAATTGCATCTAAAATGATGGAAATGGGATTTAAAAGGATGATATTGATATCCTTAGTGAACCCTAAAATTTTAATGATTAGATGTCATCCATTACAACGTATACGTTAATACCATTGAATAAATTGTGTTTCCATTGACCAAAAACAATCAAACACATTGATTACACTACTAATATAGATTTCCCTAATGAAATTATTATCTCTATGACCCTAATAACCCAATGATGTCATTAAATCCAACACTTGTGGTTAACCTCATGGTAATGAGGGACTATATGATTATAAAAAATATAACAAAACCAGGAGCTCAGATAACCTCAATGATGCTAATGAAAATTATGATTCCAATAACATTAATTACCTTGATATTATTAATGACATTGATGATCTAAATAACACTAATATCTATTAAAACACAATATATATTGATGATATATATGGCTCGATAACTCCAATAACCATGATTACCTTATTTATGTAGATGGAATAGAAATCATAGTATCTAAGTGTACCTAAATCCTTCAAATATAATTATTAATATGAAGACACTAAGGACCTCGATGACCCCATAGCCCCAATGCCAAAAACCATGATGTTTTTAAGAACATACTACATTGGTGATCCAAACGACCCCAACAACCATGAAATCACAAATATTCGAATTTAATCCCACAAAACCTATGATGTCACATATCCAAATGGTAACAATTACCCTAATAAAACCAATTATTGTGTATACATGGATGATCCTAAAGACACATATAATGTTGATGTTAGTGGTGACCCCACAATGCCATCGACTATGTTGAGACTAATGACATTTATGACCCTGCTGATCCCAATGATATTGATGATGTTTATATAACTAATTATTAATATGAAATCGAAAAAACTAATAAACCCAAAAATGTATATTTCCATGATTAATATGATGACCCCAATAATGCTGATAATACCGATGACCTCAGTGAATGAACAATTTCGATAACACTAATGACATTATACATACTTAAAATCATGGTAATGTTGATGGTTTTATTGACCATGATTAACAATATATGTTTGAGGACACAAAATACTATAAAAATCGTAAGGAACAAAATATAACAATGAAGATTAATGTAATAATGACAATGATAAACATGATGATGCAGAAAAACCATCAAACATCAATGACATTAAGGACTCCAATAATTCTGATGAATGATGACATTGATAACAATGACAATAATTACCCTAACAGCTCCAATAGCTACAATGATCCCCAACGAATAAAAAAATTAATAACCCAAATATTTTAATGTCACAATTGACTCAAAAAATATAAATTACCTTACAAAATAATTGATTTTAATAGCCTCAACATCATCTGTTCCTCGTACCTAAAAGAGTTTTAATTTCATTCTATGGGTTTTAATGATTTTATTTGAGAAAAATGCTTGTTTTTTTGTGAAAATGTTTTATTTCATATTCCTAAATAACATTAATAATAAATGGAAAATTTTATAATGTTTTTATGTTTTTACCGAACTAACAGTTTTCATTCTTTTTATATCCCTTTCTATGATTTTCTCCTCATTCAAAGTTTTTAAAATGTCACAGGGTCTAAAGGGGAAATTGTGAAATGTATGCCATCAAGGGGTAATTGTGAAGAACATTCATAATGAATAGTCATGTTATTTTTTATAGATTTTTATATTAAAGAAAAAATGTATACAATGTATATGTACCCACTATTAATATATAGTTTTATTTTTAATGATTTTTTAAAATTCTCTATAACTCTAAACTGAAATGATCATAGAATGTGAATTGTTGCTGAGAAACCCTCGGATATGTTATTAATTTAACAATATCCATAATAAAATGGCTTTATATGTGTGAATAAGTGAGGGGTAGAGTTCAATTTTATAGTGGAGGAAGAGTCACAATCATATAAATATAAAATGATAAACACTATTTAAAGAACTCTCATTAATCTTCTGATTGTAATAATGCTCCATTTACTGTCCAAGTGGGTATATGTATAAAATATTTATATAAAAGGGATTTTTCCCTTATGTTAACGTATAACCACCATGTAAACTCTATTTATCCTTAATGTAATTAATTTTAATTTCATTGACAACCATTTTTGGTCAAAAACTAAGTTAAGATTACAATAAATTATAAATTATGATTATTAATGATATGTAATAAATTTTTCAATATACTATTTATAGTAGTGGCATTATTTATTTAAAATTTATCATGTTGGTGGAATGATACTACATGGTTTAATAGTAACAATTTTGAAATGTTGAAATGTTTTTTTATCAAATGTCAATGATATATTTATTCCAATGAAATAAATTTTAATAATTAATTTATGATAAATTTAATTATTATTTGAAAATAATTTTTATTATAATTTAAATATAAAAATAAATTAGATTAAAATGTTACGTTGAATTAAAATTTAGTATTTTTTTATTCATCCAAAAGTAAAACATATCGGAAAAAAATCCCAGGAAATCATCGTAAGATAATTTTGATGTTTCAAATTGTAAAATAATTTAAATTTTATCAAAATTATTTTAAAATAGTGTAAAAATTTTGATTTAAAATAATAACACTATTAAAATGAAGTGGAAATTTATTTAGTAATTATATTTATCCAAATGCGTAAAATTTGTTTTATTCTTGTCAATAATATAAAAAACACATATGATAAACATTTAATAGATAATTGAATTTAATAAATATATATTTCATTAAAATAATTATTCAAAATAGTATTATTTAATTTATTGAGATAAAACGTGTTTCATATCATAAATATTGTTTTCTAGCAAAATATTTACTATGTTTTCAAAAGGGTTTTATTTTCATTTCTTATTAATAGGTCACAAAATAATTCTTCTTATATACATGTGTAATCAATATTTTCATTATTTAAATAAACTTATTCATAACTTACATTCCAATTTGAATGTTAAAACTATAATAATATTATAATAATATTATTAATAGTACAATGTTGTTTGGTAATCAATGGTAATTCATGTAACAAAATATATCAATGGAAATTAATATTGTGTGTAACACAAGACAGAAATATGTTTGTGTCTACTAAAGCCTAATATTTGTTTTCTCTACAAAATATTCTTGACTTGGTGTTGCATAAAAAAAATAATTACTTTTTTAATTTATATAATATATGCTATATTCAGTGTTGCGTGAAATGATGAATATCTAAAAGATTAAATTAATTTTAAAAACATATTTCAAAATATCTTGTGTTGTTACATTATTTGTTTGAGGAATATAGTAGGATATTATGGAGATCTTGTATGGACCATTTTTTAGGTATCCTAGTTTACAAATACAGTTAACATATATTATTTAGGCGTGGATCATGATGATCTGTAATTATTTTTTACCTAATACGTAATGTTATAGCTTCTGCACTTAGAATTATAGGTAGTATTATTATGAAACTACGATGAGAAAAAATTACTACGATCTCTTAGGTTCAGAACATTATTAGGATAATATCTTTTTTAATGATAATGTAATAATTTTTGTATTCATAGAAATTGAATCTATGTAGGGATATTGTAATGTGGTTATGAGTGTGGTGTAGATACAAATAGGGATAATAACTACAAATAGGTGGATTTGGTAATAAATCAATTTTCCGTAATGAATTAATTGTGGGAATAATAATTTACAACTGAGAATACAATCATGATGAATATGATTAGGTTAATTAATATTCCATTTTTGAAATATTAGGAATTATTTGAATTGAAAATGAACATGTATACATAGTTCAAACCTCAGGTGTCATACATTTAAAATAATGTGTCATGATATAGGAAAACAATGAATATTTTTTCATGATTACTTGATTTTTCACAATGATTATTAAAGATCAATATTTGTTTTTTTTTGTATCATATAAATTATAGAATAATGAGGAATAATGTGATTTCTAAATGTGATGGATGGTGCAATGAGTTTCCACAAGAGAAACCAAATTAAATGGGGGACAAACTGTGGATGATTATAATTATACCTAACTATCTATATCAATATATGATTTTCAATATAAAAATATGTTACTTTCCAAATAAAACAAATAATATATTAAAATATTTTCAAGAATTTCATCGAGAATTGAATATTTAGATTCTTAAATATATGAAATTTTGAAGGAATCTATCATGGGAATGACTTAAAGGAACATGAATGTTTTTTATATGTGAAAACATGTGCATTAAGTGGCTAATTTCCCACTAGAAAAATGAATTGTTTGCTTAATCCTATTGATAGGAATAATGGTCACAATAAGGTATCATTTATTATTTAATTTTTTAAATGATTATTGTATAATCATTATAGAAATTGATTCTCTATATTGAAATTAAACTAACGACATCAGTAAGGTTGTATGAGTAATGGTTTTATTGTAGATGATGAAGAGATTATTAATGAAATATAATAAGGTATGATTTAGATTTACAATATTTGATATGTTAAAAATACGGAACTTGATTAAATTGAGGTAGCTAAATATTAAGACATGATTCACATTTCATATTATATGAATGTGGTATTAAGGAGTGAGATAATGACTCTCATTCATGGTTTAAAATGGATGTGGAGTTATTGAAGTGTTTAGGTACTGGGATTTTAGAATTAAGTTTTAGGTGTGTTTTATTAATGATATTATGGTTATAAGAATCTTCAATGTTATAATTATTTTTTTTCTGTAGTTTTTATTGATAGATATTAATGTATATGTTAAATTTTTCTGATAAACTAGAAATGAGATTTAGTGGTTTGGTTGTTTGTAAATAACATGAATTCTAGATTACTGAGCCTTAATATGCTCCAAGTGTTTATATAATTATTATTATTTTGGATAAATAGATGATTGACATTTTTAAAGTATGTTGGATAGTATCATTGGTATAGAAAATGTTTATTGATTAAAGACCAATTAATTTTAATTATCTTTGATGATGATTATTGCATTTTTTAGATTTATGAAAAATATTTTATAGTCAATGATTATATTCAAGTAATAATGATAAAGATAATTTTTGATATTATATATTTTTTCATTGTTTTTTATGGCGATTCAAGATATTATCACGTTTTAGGAAAATATATTATCAAAGTACTCACATGTTTGGAATATGACATTGATAGATACTTTGTGTTTCATGGGAATTATTGTTAAGTTGAATATGGAAATTTTTTGATATTTTTCCTAACTTTTTCAGTTTTGAAAACTGTTTAATCATATCATTATGATTTTCTTAATGTATCATTTTATGAAAATAATTACATAGATATTTGGGTATTGCAAGTAAAATAGTTGTGAATAATGTTTCAAATGATATTTTATTCATACCAATTATAAAAGAATATAGTAATTATTTTTAATTGTTGGAAAAAAAATAATATAGTTATATTTTGTAATCCATTTATCGATTTTATGATATATATATATATATATATTAATTTATTTTGTTGTCTATGAATGAAAAAATCATACTTGTCAGTCATCATTGTAATATGGAAGGAAAATAAATGAAAAAATTTGAAACAACCAAAGTATGAAATTACATTTATGGAATGTAGAAAACCAAGTAATTATATTTTATTATATTCAAAAGTAAAATAATTCCTCAAATCAAGGAAAAGGATATTTAATATTAATTTATTTTCATTTGTACAAATATTTTTGATGATTTTACTGTCATTTTAACCGCTCACAAGCTTCTGATTTTTTAGTCATTAACATTCTTAATAACATGTTCTATATTACTCTATATAACTATTTAGATATTATATTTCTCCATTATTTCCATATTTTATCCATTCACTAATTTTCTACATACATTGGAACAAATTTATTTTTTATTTCAGTTAACCATTATGTTTCCCACACCCCCTTTTCTAATGATGTTTTTTAATTACATTATTTGATGTCGATTTACATCAATGTTGTCTCCCGTTATTGAACCATTTATTAACATGATAAAATTTTGGAGGGAAAATTGATATAGGTGAGTAAAATGAAACACCTGGATATTTTAGATTAAAATATTACTATGATATATATTTTTCATGAACCACAACACTGATATTTAAGTGGAAAATGGTGCATAATAAAAAAATCATTATTCAAATGTGAAAATGATATCCTGGAAGTATTAATATTAATAACCAAATTATAAAAATAATTTAATTTTTTAAAATATGTCTAAATAATTGATTTATATATAATAAATAATTACTTAATTTTCATTAGATTCATTTTATACTTGTAAAATATGGTTTTTTTTATAAAAAATGGTTTTTATAGAATTAAGTGCTTGGAAGTTATAATTACATTATACCATTTTTAGAAATTATATTTTATTGAATAAATGTAATTTTTAATTTATCATTTCAAACATATCATTCGGTGATCATTCAAATTTTTATAAAAATATTATATTAGTGAATTCTGATAAATAACAATTTATGTAAAACTGGGATTTCTTCAAATTAAATAAACAAAATAAAAATTAAAAATATTTCTTAAATTTCATTTAAAATTAACATAACTGTCCATATATTTAAATAATATATTTAATTTAATATTAATCATCAATATACATTATTTTGTTAGAACTTCATTTTTGGGCATAAATTTTTTTCTTATAAATATATATTATCTGTGCAATTTATTTTTATCATAATTAATTAAATTTATAATTATTGATTTAAATTTGTAATAAAATTTATATACTATATATAATAAAATAAATTGATTTAATTTTATTACTAATTTTTGAATAATAATAAATCCAATTGTATTCTTAAAAATGTTTTTAGAAATTTTTTTTCTTTGACCATGGTAAAATAGTTATCATGTTAAATTATACCGATTAAAAAATATAATCGTATAAAATGGATAAAATATTTACAATAATCATAATTAATATAATTTAATACAGTCAACATAATTTATTGTCATAATGAATAGTAAAACTATAACATTATGATACCACTATTATGGTTGACACAGTTTATGGGGGGTTTTATAATGATATATGTCTCAGAATGACATGTAAATTGGAATAATTATTTTTGAAATATGATAATTAGACATCATAATTAATGAAAAAAATTACTTTTCCGTTTCTATTGACCTTAATAATATTATGACCATATATTATAGAAATATTTTTTGTAATTCAATTTCATTCCTCCCCTCACTTACAAAATGGATCCTTTTCTCTTACATTATTCGCTCGTGTGTACCTGAGGACTACTACCATGAAAAAAATGTTATGATTCATTTTCCATCCCTTTAAATCATATATAGTTATTATTGTGTTTTTAATGTGTATATATGACCTTATAATCAATCATAAAATGGTAATGTCAGTTATGTGTTCGTGTTGACGGCCACCTTCATTAAGCAATATGTTTTTTTATCAATTATTCCTTACATGGATTTAAATAATTATATATTTATTTAATATATATGATATTTATAAAATAATCATTATTATATGATATTTATAAAAAAATATTTATTATATAATGGTGGATTATTATTTGATTTTCTTTCGTTTCATCCACCGAAAATAGTAAACATTACTTGTGTGTGTGTGGCCTATCGTCTCATGAAAGATATACAATTAATTTTTCATGAGAACTTTTTATAAGTGGTTATAAATGTGTATATAATGATTAAATATGATACTTATAACATTATTATGATTCTTTATGTGATTAAAACATGATCAATGTTCAAGTACTACAACTATAAAAAAACATGTAAATTAAAATATTTAATAGCAAGAATTGATAATTTGAATAAATATTTAATAATAAAATGGTTTTTAAATGTTATAAGTGGATGATATATGATATTATAATAATATATACAGTTTAATAAAATAATTATATTAAATTTTAAATTATTATACCATTTGTTAGAGAACTTATGAATCATTCTAGACATAAGGTAATAGTTCTTTGTCTCAATATTGATTCATTGCAACGAGTGTGATGTTTTGAACATATTTACACTTATAATGTTTTTATGACAATATCATGATGTTTTATGTTATTTATACATATCAATTCATTATATTTAAAGATAAAATTCAAATTATACCATCCATGGTGTTTTGATTTGAATGCTTCCAATATGGTAAATGTTTCTCGTCTCCTTTTTATTTTTGTGATACATATGCTGTAATCACAATTTGTTTCCATTATGTGGTGTAAATTATTCTAATATAATATGTTACATCATGAATCTATTTATATTCATCATATCTAATGTTTTAGTTGATGTTTTTTCATTGGTGTTATGATTCAAAAGATGCCACAATGGTAATGGTATTTCTTTAAAATCTCAATTTTATCCAGATTATTTATGCTTAAATTTTAGATGATGAGGTTATATCTAATATATGTAATAGATATTATTTATTTTTATATACTCTTTTAATTTATTTAATTTTAAATTTAATCTATTATTTTCCTCTCTCTATATACAAACAAATATGAATGATTGTTTTTATAAATAATCAACATTGTTTTTATATTAATCATTGAAAATTTTAGTCCATATAATTTTATTTCCTAATTTTTTTATAATTTTTTTATTATTATTTAATTAATTATTATTGTTTTTTACCCATTATTTTTTTTAAATTTTTCTAAAAAATAAACTTATTTTCATTTTATGAATGATGATCTTTTTACCAAAATATTGAAAAAAAAATATCCACTTTACGTATAGAACATGAACTGCTTTTATAGCATCCAGAGTAATCATTTCATAAAAAACTACTTTATAGTATTACTTGGTTCTTTTAAAATAAATTATTTCCTTAATTGTTTTTGATATTTTTGTATTTTAAATATGTGATTATAAAATTAAAAGGATACTTTACCAATGAATGATTACAATGTTATTTTAAATTAATTTTTCATATAAGACATCATTCTAGGATGATACATATGATTCATTAGGGATATGAACCTATGATATCATCCTTATTAACTCTATATATGTATTAATATTAATATTATTAAATTATTATGAAACCTATTTTATCTTCCCTAGGAAAACCTATGATGAAATGATAAAAATTTTCAGGATCTTGTTGCAGTCACATAAATTGATTATAGACATGTGATGGGTTCGTCAACAATAAACCACTAATTAATTGGTTAATGAATAATTATTTATGAACTAAAAATTAAAATGGAGTTTATGCCAATATAAAAGAGTGTATGAATGTGGTTATACAAATCCCAACAAGGGAACATAGGTGGTTATCCCAATCCCAAAGCCCATATGGAAATGGGTATCCAAATCATAATATGTGATGAATATTTTTCTAGGTTTCCTTGATATAAGATATATATGATTTTTATTATGCCACACATTATGTCACTATTTTATAATATGAATATATTAAAATGCTAGGCTCTAATGTCTCGTGTTTATGGATTCCTTTTGGATTCATGTCATAGAAACTCCAAATAATTTGGTCATGGATCATGATTATGATCTGCAAATTATTAGTTTTGATATCCAATTGTTAACCTAATATTCTCATTCACTTATACACATTTTATATTTAAAAATGATCATTGATTTTTATCTCTACTATTTACCATTACTAATCATCTACACTCACTATTTATTATTATTTTTTCTCTAAAGATAATGAGAAAAATTGTTAATTATATAATTCCTATGAAGGGTTCATTGGGTAAATAACTCAATGGGGGATTATTTCTATATTTTATTAACTAGATATCTTTTATCCAAATTTTCTAATAAAATAAACATTAATGGTTATAGTATGGATAATTATTATTTTGTATTAATATTCATTTAATGTGATGTAATAATTTTTATGCAATGTTTGGGAAAGCTCATTTGCCCCCATATCTGACTATATCCAAGAGTTCCCCAAAATTCATCCATCTAATAGAATTAATCTAAAAGAAATATTCATCACCATCATAAAAATCACCATAATAAAGTCTTATTTATATAATACAAGGAATTTTCTAACACAATGGGATATGGAAACCTTCATTTTCACTAATAACATAAAAAAATGATATTCCTTTATTCTCTTATGTTCACCCATATCCAACCAAGGATCAGTGTTAAGTCATGATCTTCTTCACTAATGTTTTGTAAAATATATCTAATAGGATCTATCATAAATCTATCTTTCATAACCATAAAAATATACTATTAAGAAACATATTGATATAATTATACTTCTGGGTAATATGCAACGTCCTCACATTGAAGACTCACATTTTGGAAAAATGTGTCACACTCTAAAAATCACCAGAAGGATCTAAATTTTCATGGATAATTTTGAGTTTCCCAATTATTCATTTCAAAACAATGTCCCCTTTCTTGACTCTATTGTCAACTCAAATTCCGATTCTATTTTGGAAACTAGAAAATTTTATTATAGTATACTTATCAAACTGACTGTAATTCCACCAATGTTAATGATAAACTACTTTTGGGTTTCCAATATTATGAGTCTCAATTATATTCAACCTCAACGTACCCAACCATAAGATCATCATCTCTTAATTAAATGGTTATATATTGAATCCCATTCAGATTCCTAATAATCCACATGACATCATCCCATGGTTCATTTCATCGATTTTACATGAACCTATTGTCCACTATTAGAAGAATGGAATAATATGATCGATTGCAGATAATGATATAAAAGAGACTTCCTAAAACCAATGAATGCATAATTAATTTATTTATATTTAACAATTCATCCATTTATGGTTCTTTTTCATTCAATATATTAATGTTGATAACTAGAGGAGTCAAAAAATATATTCATATATTCATCAGAAATAATTCTATGACCATGAGGGAAGGCCAATTTTGGGATAATACCAAATATTCTATCTTATAATATTTCACCATCATAAAGACCATGATTTTTTCTTTCTCTAATAAACTTCATTAATATATCCTCATAGATTCCATCTACATCTCTTGGACCCATTGGATTGATATTCTTATAAGAACCATGCAATCAGTCTGATATTGTAAAATAATTTTATTTCCATCACTGAACACATTTGAGTATGAATGATAATCCATCTATGTTAGTATTAAAACATTCTCCTCATTTATGAGTCTAACATCTGGTAACACTAGCATGGTAATTATTTCAACCCATAAAGTATTTTTGAGTTTATGCACCGTGATCGGGTTTTTTCCATTATACCGATTACATTATTCATTTATATTTCATCCTCATGATCTCTATAAATAAATATTTTCATCACATCCATTCTCCCAAGAAATAATCCTCTAGATACAATCATGTAGAGTACATTTGAATGTTATTACACTTAACTAATATAGTGAAAATTTGAGATAATTAAATGAATTATTCCTTTTTAAATATATTGAACAACAACATCACATTATACCTATAACATATATCAGATTCATCTTTTTTTCAATAAATCGACAGTTTTGAAGCTCCCTATTTTTTGTGGGTAAATATTTTAGATCTCGTCTATACATTGAGTGTAACACATACATCATTGAAAACTCCCACTCATAGGAATCATTAATGGTTGGTGTTTTTTGTGTGTAATCTGGCACTCCTACATCTAGTATAACAAATAAATATAGGTAATATCAAAACCTATATACCAATAATTATACCAATTTTAATATATATAATTTGGATTTTGGTTCTTCACATTCCTGAACTAAAACCTCTAAAGCTTCATCTTCTATAACTCCTGATTAAAGATAACAAGTTAATGATCCATTAGTTAAAAATTTTATGGTCAAATCCCCAAAACTATTGTTTTTTCTTAAATTTTTAATAAATTTATGCACTTTGGGTACGCTCAAAGTCATCTCAACTATCTAGAATTTGTAGGACACTAGCACCACTATTAATATAAATTTGTACCGATGTTGATTCTCTTAATTCCTATTCATTTGATGTTAAATAATTATCATTTTATATAACCATAAAATTAAATAAGATATTTCTAATTTTGATTAATTTCAATTTCTCATCAACCAAATTAAAAATTTATGTTCTTTATATCCATGTCCTAAAAAGATAGTAATATTTGATTTCCTAAAAGATCATATTTACCATTAGCAACCATATTGGAATAGGGTATACATTTAATTCCATGGAGGTGGAAAATCCCAGTGACATTCCTTTATATATATATATATATGTTTAATATCTATCCCATCAGTGTAAAGGGTCTTCAATTGATTATGTATGTTGTGGTAACAACTACATCAGGTAAAAATCACTTTTGAAACCAAGAATATAGCTTCATTATCAAAGACCTATCCATAAATGTCTGATTAATAGATTTATTTATTCCATTTTATAATATTTATTTATATACATTCCTCATTACTAATTCCTTTATGTCAATATAAGTTCTAATAAATCTATCCAATGTAGTCACCTCCATTGACTGATCTTATTTATTTTAGATTACACCATGTTTATCATTCTAAAACATCATTCAATTACCTAAAAACTCAAAATAATTTAGATATATATTTCAGTAAGTATGTGAATAAATTCTAAAAATAGTCAAATATTAATATTACAATATATAATAACCCTCTATGATATTTCATTGGGGATTGTCCCATGAAATATAAATGTACAAACTACAGAATCTAACTCTTTTTAACTCTTTTAGTTTGATAAAATATCATCTTCCACTACATACCCATTACGTGACTCTCTAAAAATTCAATTTTTTAATGTTTCATATGTAGTATGCATTTTTCTATTACATTATTTTAAATTTTTCTCACTATAGTTCCCAAAATAATAGTGCTATAGATCTGAATTTATTATTATTCATTTTCTAGAATGTGTTTCTCCCACTACCATTGTAGAAAAATACAATATTTTAACCTTTAAATATATATCAAAAAAAATAAATCCATGAGTGAATTTACCCACTCTATTAGAGTATTCCAATCTATATATATCTATATAAATATTAAAAAATGATATGAATTTTTTTTGATGTCCTATAAAATGTCAAACATTATTTATAAAAAAACCTAAATTCTTCAACTGACCATTCTGAACTCACATCCCCATGATATATTTTTTTTATTATTCTATAGATTTACTCATCTATCACCTTGAGACAAATAACATATGATGAATCCACTCTCACGAGTGGATTGGAATAATCACCCGAAATATATAATATATGATTCTATTGATATGTTAACACTCATGAGTAGATTCATCCCAGTATATCCATGTTATTCAATTGATATTATTCCTCTAAAAAAATGTTCTTCCAGATTTTAAATTGTGAACATATGAATAATTCAAGATATTACAAATTTTACCATAGTGTCAGTAGACTATGTTGGGTCTGATATATTTACCTATACTGCTCAACATCAACTTATCTTCTAGTTTTATTCAACTTACTTGATAATAAGAGAACCATATTCATCATGTAATGATTTCAATTCCAAATTGTTCTTCAATCTCCTTCCACTAGTGCCATTTGTTCTGAATCATTTTCTAGATATATTTGAATATCATGTATCCATTTCCACTTGAGTGGCATACTATTATTATAATATTTTCCTATGATTCATCCAATGTTAACAATAATAATATTACTGAAACATCCTCAATCAATATTACCATGATATACTCAAGTTGGCATTGAAACATATTGAAATCATTAAAATGAACCACAATAGATATTCATTTTAATATCCTCATGTGGAATAACCCACACATTAATAAAACATATTTTAAGATTACAGGATTTTCAAAGATTTATACTATATATTACATAAATATCCCCCTCATATTAATTTCTTGGATTTTCATAGCCATATTTCAAGCTAATAAAATCATCAAAACACCTAAATCATTTAAATCATTCATTTCTCATTAATAATATGTTCATTTTATCTACATTCTCAACTTTTAATTGAACCTCATAATAATTATAGTTGACATTGTTCTATATTTATATCCTCTAGTAATTGTATCCCATACGACCAAATTGTTTAATTTAGACCATTCTATTCTATAGAGCCATTAATAACTGACAAAGTGAACCAAAATAAGTCCAAAAATATATATCTCATTTGGATGATAAATTTAGATGAATTATTATTGAGTAAGACACTAATACATTGAGAAAACATCATGCTTCCCTGATTGAAATTTTTTAGAATCCCACATGGAACAGTTCTAACCATAATTTCATCACTGGAAGACCAGACTAGCATAATGTTGTCACCATAAGTGGATTCTAAAAAATTTTATCTACTGGATCTAGGAAGATGATCCTTCACCATAATCACTACATTGAGTATCAATTAACTATGTTGATTAATCCAACTCATTCAATAATTCAACTAGAATATTGATACTATGATGACATCATGTAAAAGAAGACAAATAATTTGTAGAGGTGGTAATTTGTTCATAAAAACTGTAATGTTTTCTTATTGTAATAGATTTGAAGGAGGTAGGTAATCATTATAAAATCAAATAATTAAAAATTCATTCTACTAAGAATATAGAATTACCAATAGATAATTATATAGATTTTTTGAAAGATGGTTATGTAGAATAAAAGATGGATAATTATACAGTTTGATAAACATTGATAAAGAATAATTATTATGGATTATTGTAGATTATACACGAAGGATATAAATATTATTTCATGAGTTTTTTTATATATGATTGAAATAAAATGATAGATTTTGTTTAATTATACCTTGAGGGGTCTCGAGTGTTGAGGTATCAACTACTATCACAATAGGTCTAGAAGGAGGTGTTTTTTTATATAGACGTTTCCAGTGTATCTTTGATACTACCAAAATGGTATATACATGACGTTGATATGGCAATATTTGAGGCTGTAAGTTCCTTACATTAACTCAGATCTTATTTACACATGGTTTCATGTAATAATTTATAATTCAAATAACTGATACACATGACTTATTATAATATCATGTGGGTGTGGGTGTTTCTTCTGAGACTAGTTAAAAGGTTGATTTCATGTGTATTATTAGATTATCTTGTTTCTATGTTTTATTATGACCAAATAATGTGTTTTTTTACTTTATAATCATGAAGATATGCTTTCCTTCTATGATCATCCATGGTTTGATTATTATGACTTCCTTAGGGGATGTAATTGGTACTTGAGACAGTTGGAACATAATGTTTTGATTATCCCAAATAGGTGGAGTATTTACTACTTAAGATGATTATGATTATTGTGGCCCTAATCAAATGGTATAAATATGATGATTCAGTGGAACTTTATGTTGTGGATGAAGATGATGCCAATGTATCGTGCTGATTGACAAATAGTTGATTCATGAGTAAGAATAATTTTTGAGGAATCACCCAATGTTTAGTTCATTCTAGAGAATCTTCCCATAGTTTTGGCCTAGGAAAATCTATTTTTATGTAAACATGATTCCATGAGGTTTTTGAGCAATAATTCCAGTAGCTCAGTGGCTATTTTGGTTACTTGTGATATCTTCTTGTTATCCTTATGATATAGTGATGAAGCTGGCTCGGTTGGGGGTTTATGACATTTGGTTAAGACACAAATTATAAATTTTAGATTACATGTGGTTTTTCTTTTTTATTATTTAATATAATGGAATAAACCAATTTTATTTGAGTACACATAGTAATAGATTCATTGGTAGTGTCCAACTATATCTGTTACTCACCCCCTACTCAGGTATTTTTATGAAATTATATATTTCATGAATACATATCCAGTGAATCAAAAGTGTCCTATGGTGAAAGGATTAATAGTATAGAATGGTTATAGTGGTAGATCAAGATTCCCTTTAGCGGAAAACATGTTTTTGTAAAAGTATTTATCCCATTTTTTACTTTGTTTTATATTGACACCTTCGGATCCATTATTACTTGTATGACATGTAACCCATTAGGATTATTTTATTTCAATAAGGTAAATCAATAATTATATAGTATATTTCTGTATATTTACTAGTGAAATGGAATGATAATGAGGGTATATTATCCTTAATGATCTAATTTTACCCTTGCAGCTAGTCAAACCCATCATGTGTACAATCAGGCACAAATATCCATATACAAGAGGTTGTCGACTAGTATTGATGTTGTCATGAAAAACTTAGGGGGGGAATATACACTCAATATCAGTGGACAATATAAATAAATAACCCAACATGTCAATAGTAAACACTAATAGTAATACTAAACCAACAACATGAAACTATATGAATTTGTGAAAAAACAACCGACTCTACCTAATTACCAGGCTCTAACGTACCATTATGATGATCATATATAAAATTGTGAAAATAATATATACAAGTCGGTCTTCTCCCACTTTAATATGTAACCCATCACAATATCCAAACTCATAATGATATTAATTTATATACGATCATCAAAAGCCTCATCGCAACCTAAACCTGTAACATCTGAGGGCTGCTCAGGTACCGAAGTGTCATATATGCCTGAGTAGGGTGTGAATAAACCTCAATAGGAAACCATATATGTGGTACACTATTCAAAAAGTATATATATTCTACATGCATGTGATAATATTATAAAAAATTATAATTAAAACATAATTATTCAAGAACAGTGTAATACCCACAAACACAGAAACCAATAAAACCATGAATTTAGTGGTCATTATCTCCTTAAGACACCATGAAGCCCTATCATACCCTTTTCGGACTAAATTAAAAAGGAACAATGATTAGATTAATGCACCAAAACAATCCCATAGGCCAGAAAATCTATTTTCTTTAAGCCTCATGAAATCATTCATAAATGAAACTCTGATTTTTGATGGGCTCATGTATATCACAATGCTCTCAAATAATCTAGGAATCAAGGTGTTCATTAACAAAATATGTTTCTTTTATTTTTTGTGGTGATAGTATATATGAATTGATGAAGATAAATAATTAGTTTACTGAAATGGAAATGCAAGAGGATAAATCAGATGATTTTATTGTTATTTTATGTTCACAGTATGATTCTAATGATTTTTAATCTTCTATATTCGGATTTAATGGTTTATTTTGTATTTATTGGAATACATAATTAATGTTCCTGGTTTTCATATTTATTGACCTCATAACACCTAAAAATGACTAAGAGCATATATTTTTATGATAATTTAGTTTTTCATAGACAGTTTCTTCTATATTTATTCCCATTACCAGGATGAAACTAAGTATATTGATAATATTGAATCCACTAAAACCCTTAATATTCTATTAATACAGATGACAACGACAAAACATACATCTTGGATGATAGTGACATCCAAAATAATGGTGATGAATTTGATGATACACATTACATTGATGATGCTAACAATTTCAATATCCTTAATGTTATCAATTATATTGATGAAAATAAATAAAAACATGAAACTGATGAGACCAATAAATACGATGATCCTCTTGACTATAAATAATTTAATGATATATAGAATTCCATGAATAATGACAAATTTCATAATGTAAATAACTCAAATAATAGTGATGAATGTTATAATACTAATGTTAAAAACAATATCAATGAATCTAATGACATTAGTAGTGTCATTGTATCCAATAAAACCAATTCAATAGATGAACATTAAATGCATAATTACACTTATTACCCTAATGATACTAATTCCCCCAACTAAAACTGACAACATTGTGAACTCATTGACAATAAAACCCATAAGTACCACGATTATTCCAAAAATTGGGAATCCATGGAAAACTATGTGATTATAATAATACTGAAGGCCATTATGATCTAATAATTTTGATGGCACCAATGACCTTAATGAAATATAATTAATTAATTAATTCATTTATGTGGATAGGCTCAACTAATCTATCATAGTTGACACCCCTGAGGACTATGATGATATATGTGACTTCAGAAAGATCGATTACCCTAATGATGATAATAAATTAGATTAAACATTTATAATGATTCTAATAAAGATTATAATTACCCATAGGATCCTCATGATTCCATATACGCTATAGAATCTATTGAAACCAGTAATGTTTACAATTAAATTACCTTAAGGGAATCAATGACATCAATGAATCTGATGATAATGAAAACCAGTATAAAACATTCAACACCATTGACCCTTATAAAGCTGAAAAATGTAATGTATCCATTGGCCTAAATAACCCAGATGATCAAAAATACAATTTATATACATATGACAAAGATTATTCTGATGACCCCAACACCCTCTTTTAGATAGATTATTCAAATAATGTCAACAACTTTGACTACCAATAATGAGCATGATGATCCCAAAAATCCTGATGGAAATGAATTTTTGTATTATGCTGAAAACATTACTGACCTCAAACACAGTAACAATAATGAATAACATATTAAACCAAAATCAGAAATGACATTGTTGATACTTACATTCCCAATGACATTGATGGGGTAATTGTGGATATGATTTTCATCCATGTCATTTTACTCATCTGTATCATTAGAAATGTTTATTCTATTATGGAATTCTATTCATCACCTTAATTTGGATAATATTAAAAATATTATAGTTTTTGGAAATATATTTTGAAATAAATTAAATTTCGTCGATAGAATTTCTTACACAAAAATTGAGTTTTAACAAAAGAGGACACACTATTTAACCATTATAATTTAATATGAAATTTATTTCCTAGCTATTAGAATTGTATATATGAAAATGATTAACATAATTATGAAAATATATGGTTGTAAAATGTTTATAAAATAAATTATTTAATTACCCATTAACTTAGAATGTAAAATAAAATATACCATTTGAAGATAATGGAAAACACTGTCTAAAAAACTTTTTTATGTGAAAAAATGTTATTTATCTCAATAAATAAAATAAATTTGTTTTTGGTGAATTGTTTTAATGAAATATATATATATATATATATATATTATACATTCATAAAAAAATTTACATTTGTATTATGTTATTTCTATTAATGAGAAAAAAATAATTGAACTATTACATTTTAAAACTATATTTTGTAAAAATAATCAATATTGTGTCCATTTGAATCCTTATATTAAAAATATATATTTCAAATTTTAGAAACATTATTTGGAAAATTAAAATCAATTTTTAAATCAATATATTAAATTTTATATAGGAGTAAATGTTTTTGAATTTTTTGAAATGATTAATTTTTAAATGAATAGGGAAAATGATTTTTTTTATTAAAAAAAATCATTCAATCATATCATTTAAATGATAATTTTTTTATTAATATGGTTTTCAAATTAAAAATTATTAAATAAAATATATTTTTATACAATTTATGTCATTGGAATCAATTTCTTGATTAATTCTTTTTTAAAAACCTTTTAAACATTTGAACTTTTTCTCTTTGGAAAATGGATTTCTCTTCATGTCTCTGGGTTTAATTTTAAATGAAATATTTAATATTTTTTAATAAATTTTAAATTATAGAATTTATATTTTGAGTAATTATAATTTATTATATATAATAATTAAAATCTATTATTTAACAAATAAATAGTAAAATCAATTAAAATTATTTATCGTTGTTAAGATTAAGATCGGTTAACCAATGGTTAAACCAACTAAAAGAAAGTAAATTTTTTTAAAATTTTCCAAAAACCATGGGCTGAAAATATTTAAATCATATAAGAATTTTTTTAATAATATAACATTTCAGATACTCTTTCCATATGATAAACATAGGTACACTTTTTAATGTTCAATAATTTAATATGGATCCTCTACCCCTCTTATATATGGCCACCCCATCTCATTTCCTGTTAACACATACACAAAATACTATTTCAGCCAATAAATGATCAAATATATTAAGTAATTCCCTAAAAACATCTTAGAGTAATTTTTTTTAATATTAAGTCCTCATATGACAGCTTTAGGTGTGAACCTATGTTGGTTCTTTGATGAATATGTATGGTATTTAATCATTTGTTTTCATTTTATTTATTCATCTAACACCATAAAATGCAAATCAAATATACCAGTATAATAAAACTACTATATCTAATAAACCATGATTTGCTTATATTAATATAATAACTTTTATACATCTCAACTTTTAGCGAATAGGAAATGAAATTGTTAATCATGTGTACCACGTATTACCGCCACATGAAATAATGATAGATGTTTTCCATAACCAACTTTCACGAAGGGGTATTAATGTTTATAAAATATATTTATTATTATATTATAATTCACTAAATATAATATCACACATACATTATTACATTATAACCCTTTGGAAAATAATAATGTCCCTCAGGTGTGTAGTTGACTACCGCCTCATGAAGCAATGTGATGTATTTTTCATTTATATTTTACTTGGATAGTAGTAGGGATATATGAATATATATATATATATGATATATTTAATTTTATTAAACTTATGTAATTATAATATCAGATATACCATCTTACATTAATTCTATTGGGGATATGATAACATTGTTTGGTTGTATTATGAACTACTCCCTCACAAAGTGATGTGATTCATTTTTCAGTAATTCTTCTCATGGAAAGTAATAAGGAAAACATTAATAAATATATGATATATTTATGAAATATTATTTATTATATAAATTTGAATTTTTATTTTCATATATTTTTTTTCTAAAAATTGAATAACTTGAAATGGTGTTCATGCAAACGTACAACCTACTATCACTATGAATGATGTATTTCATTTTATATCACTATCGGTTAAAAATTTCTATAAATAAATAATATATATATATATATATATATGATATTAATATTATTTTGGAAATTATATATATTATGGAACCATGTTCAGTGTAAGTGTATTGAAAATATTAAATCAAAACATACATGAAAAACAAAACAGTAATTTCCCAATACAATATTTTAACAAGGAATTATTTATAAACATGAAATAAAAAGACATTATTATATCATGAATTGAATAATAAATGTAATTATGGATTTCAAATAAATTATTAACAATCATATATTTATTTTATATTAGTATTTAAAATGTAGGAAGTATGTAAAGACATGTGGTATGGGATTTTTCTTCTCACATTTATATAGGTAAGATATTTTCTATATTCACCACTTGTTTCATATATGTCGTGTATATAGTAAAAATGAATTTTTTGAAATATTATTCTTATTACAAAATTTATTATTTACATATCCATTTTTGGATCTATCTTTCATGATGTTTATGATTCAAAAGTTACAATGGCTTTAATGTACCATTGTTTCAAGTGGTCTTCTATAGGACACGTGATAAGTTCTGCACCATTATTATTTCATGAGGTGTATTCATAAACCATTTGAAATATAATATCATGAATTTATATATACATGTAATATTATACATTTATTTTAATTTTATTCATTTTAAGGGCTTATTATTCAATTATACCAATGTGGTTAGGGTTTCACATTACAATCTCACAGTTTATTAGGGTTGTCTATGATTAGGATTCTAATTATAAAATATTATGATATATATATATATAATATTTCTTATTTTTTTATCCATGTGATATTAATATAGGTTTATTTTTTCTACAATTTTCATCTATTAAATGTTTAAATACAAAAAACATTTTTTAATAATAATCAACTTATTGCTCTCTTCTTTTGAAATCAAAATTTCTTCTATATCCATGTTTTCTGAAATTGTTTTAAAAAATGTTTTAATATTATCCTAATGTTTTAAGAATGGAAAATTTTATCATGTTTTAATTTTTAGTTTTTTTAAAAAAAATTAATTTTAATATCATTTTTCCAAATAAGACCACTTAATATTTTACTAATATTGTGAATGGAATATTTTTTTTATCATGTACCACATGAAAAGAATTAACCACCATCCTAACCAATGAGTGTTTTAAAGATTATTTTTTATGTTTTAATCTTTATTATAGATGAAATCCATTTTAAAATATTTTATGTTTAAAAAAATTCATTTAATATTCAAAAGAACATTTTCCTCAAGAAAGGTTTTGAATGATTTTAAAGTATCATATATATGTTTCCATGGTTATTATCAAATAAAATTATTTTGATTTGTTTTAAGTTTTGAAAAGTTTTTTTAAAGTGTAAATGTTATTTTCAATAATAAATTTTTCAAGATATTTTATTTTCAATGTAATTTTCTATCAAATATTTCATCCATTGATGTCACCTATTCTTTACCAATGATATGATCCAATAATACAATATTTAATCTTTCCCTAGATGGTTTAAGTTTTGCAATAAAATTTACATTGAGACCCCATTATTTTTACATGGGTAATGCTATGATTAAATGATGAAATGTGTATTAAACTTTTGTCTTTTCTATATGTCATCATATGATGAAATGTATATGAAATTTATTTCTTTTCATGGGTTCTAAAATCATGAATACGATTTGATTTTATGGAACACATATGTATGATGTTTCTTTTTCTGATGGGTGGGACCTATATATCTCTCCAATGTGCTGAGTAATGATTGATATAATTAGAGATAAATTAGACTCGAATGGGGAGTGAAACTCGTTATTTAAGTGACAGTTTCTAATATGGTAGTCTTGGGAGTGAACGTTGAGCACAATGATAGTTTTGGAGAGTGAACCAATTCAACTATGATATACTTGCAACATATCTTGGTAAAATATGGAAATGATTTTATATGATTATGTGTATACCCCAATTCCATGTCTTATTCCATTATTATGATCTTATGGATCATGTTCTTAAATTCCCTTATGATAAGAACTTAATGATTGGAAAATATTTATCCCATGACCCTTGATTATGATCATTTATATGAAGGTTATAGTTCTAAAATATTATATTATTGTTCTCATAACATTATATTCATGTTAGGTTTACATATCACCCTTGTTTACCCATATTGAACATCTAAAATCATTGTTTTTTATGATTCC
Source organism: Viscum album (assembly GCA_963277665.1). Classification (NCBI taxonomy): domain Eukaryota; kingdom Viridiplantae; phylum Streptophyta; class Magnoliopsida; order Santalales; family Viscaceae; genus Viscum; species Viscum album. Next base: position 505,657,770 of record OY728141.1, on the reverse strand, counting down.
ACTACCATGGATATACTGAAATTTATAATATATTATAAGAATAAGAAGGGTTCTTATTATGAATAACACAGTTGGAGATGATATAGATCACTTGTGAACCATTGGTCTATGTTTCCATGTTTCCAAAGGTACTATACCATTACAATCCTTAGGCGTGTGTTTATGTAATGTAATTTTTCTTCATAAAAATATATATATAATATAAGTATGAAAATCATGAGTTATTATATTTGGTATCAAAGGATATGTATATCTAAAAATTACAAACTAGTATTAGAAAACATTTGTGATATCCCTAGGGATATGTTTATGGATAAGCCTAATGGTAATTCTATGTGTTGGAAAATATCCAAGAATATTGGAGATAGATAGACTGAGTGGAATACAGGAAATACATCCCTGTCAAAAAACTACATGTTGATGTGGTTTGGGAATAGATTTACCTAGGGTAAATAACACTAAAAAAGTTACACAAAGCATGTCTGGAGTATTACTTTGTACAAGATAATGTGCCTTATCATGCACTTTCTTTGAAACTCCATCAGAATATTCTTTGAAAATTGACAGAATCTATACATATCAACATTAAATATTTAAATAATAAACATTAATGTCTTAGTTTACATCTATGGATACATATATTGTAAATAATGCATCGTGATGAAGACATCATAAAAGTGATCCTTCATGATTAGTTGGTTTTCTATAATGCGTATTGCTACTCACACTATGATTATTGTTTTAGTAAATAGATCAAAACAAGATAAACCATGTTAATACTGAAGGATATTGATCATAAAATGATTTTCTTAATAAGAAAAACAATTTTATATGAGATGTAGTAAAATATGATGTTATTATGCTTGCAAATAATTAGCAAGATATGAATGATTTTCAACTCCCAAATGAACAATGGAGGGAACAACATTTAATTTAGAACTTCCTAAAGAAACTTCAACCAATTATTCTTCTTCCATTTATCATATTGTTTATAATAAATGGATTGCTACCTATAAAAATATATTTCACATTCTGTGGTACATGAATCATGAAATGATCAACATGGATTTCAGTCAACTTGAATGTAATTTGGATCAACGATGGAATCATAAAAAGAGTATAAAGAAACCTATTGAATTTGGATACATTATTTGGGATAGGATTAATAAATTATTTTCTCATAAGTAATTTCCATGTATTCATTTAATAAAATTATTAAAATATTTCCTTGAGAAAAATCTAAAGGATGATGAATCTGTTGATACATATGATCAAAATTATACCATAATTTCAAGGTAGGCTTTGGGATTTATCATCCATATTAAAATTAAGGTTGATCGATTATTTAGTGGATTAAAACCAAGTTTCCAAAAGTAGTTATCCATATGTGATGTGAATATCTATGAAGAAATCGTTTAATGTGTTCTCAAGGGGGCTGATAATATTGGTGTTACTCAATAGTCTAATGGTTTTGAATGTAAAATAAATCCATATATTAATAGAAACCCTATGAACCATAGATAAAAAATTATGAGGTTTCTTTCATGACAAAATTGTGTCATAAAACATAGAGGAAATTCATTGAAGTGGACTATAAAATGTTTTAAGATTGTATTTGAACTCATTGTGAAATAAAAATTTGAAATTATGGTAATTAATTAGCCAATAATACAAATTTTATGTGAATTTGAGTATTAATTATATCCCTCTACAAGGATTCTTGAACTATTAAATCACATTTGATATACTATCGGTGTAATGATCAACATATGATTCCATTTAAAAAGTTATTTTATAGGATACTAAATTTTATAAGTAACAAATTATTGAAGTATTTATGAATTGGAATTCAAAAATTATGATGTTGATGTTTTTTTACAAATGTTATTTTAGAAAAATGAATAATAAATCATCTATGAATTTTGTTAATTTTATAAGTGAATATGTCCCCATGTATGGCTCAATCAATCATTTTGGATATCATCAAGGTTGTATAAATTTAAGGTTGATCATAATTTCAATTAAATAGACACCCCTTTCAATGTGTTTGGTGTTGTTTTTTAATAAAATAATGTTTTTTTGGATACATTTATGGAAATACAACCCTTTGGTTTGTATATGTTATAGTGAAAATTTTATTTTATGAATAATGACGTTACATTACAGGGATAAGATTTAATGTATTGGAAACCATTAGGTGTTATTATTTATTTAAATTTGAGGTAGTAGTGGGTTATTTCAATTTGGGTACATTAGATTAAATTTATTAACATAGTTATGAAAAAAGATAACTGATAGGTCTGGGGAAAACATCTCACATCTGGTTTTCCCACAAGTCTTGAGCCCGCAATCAATGGGAGACATGTGAATATCACATAAAACACACCTATATGAATGAATGATTCCTAAGGGACAACATTAAGAGTGGTATTTCGGGGTATGTATTATGATGTTTGGTGATTCAAAAAATTAATGATTAGAGACCAATGTTTAAGGGTATTTTATAACAATAATACATACTAAAATGAAAATATGAAAATAACTCCATCAAATTTTCCATTGGAATCCTCAAAATATCTAATGGATATAATGGTTTATGTGTTATAGTCAACATCCATAAAATGTATGAACAATTAATCATGGTAAAATTAGATTTATCCTGGTATTATATTTTCATAATAAACATTACAAAAGTGGTTAACATGCATTGGGTACCCCATTTCATTTTATCTGATGAAGATCTGAGCATTACATCAATGTTATAGTGAAATTTTCATTAGGCTCTTGATATAGATTCCAGTTTCATCACTATGTATCACCATCATAAATATGGTTATTATGCTAGAAAAACTAAAACCCAATAGAATATTCTTATATCATTATCTTTGGATTTCAAATGTTTTTGGGATCAAAACCTTCCTATAATTTAGTTTTCAAAGAAATATATCATTTAAATGATTATTCAGACAACCCATTTTTACGACCTATATAGAAATATTTGTAAAACTCCAACATTCTACAGTGATGATAGGGAAATGAATATTTTGGGACTTGAGATATATTTTGAAATGTAGAATATGGTTATTTATATTCAACAACACATAACAGTGGCACGGTTCAATGGAATGTTAAGTGAATAATCATCACTTTGATCTACAATTAAAAAATGGTAAAAATGTGTTTCTAAGAATTGATCCAATGAAGATGGTAACGAGATATGGACTGAAGGGAAAATGAATACCTAGATATATTGGTCTCTTTTAAATTCCTGATCGTATTGAGATAGTTTCTTATAATTTTAATATTCTACCTATCCTCTCTCAAGTTCATGATGTATTCTATGTATCTCTACCAAGGAAGAACATAACTGGCCTATTATATGTAATGAATTCATATGTTGTACAACTGGAGAATGATATTTCTTAAAATGAATACATGGTGGGGATTCTAGATCATGGAGTTATATTAATATTAAATAAGACCACTCACATGATCAATGTCTTTTGATGAAACCACCATCTTGGGGAAGCTACATTGAAACCATAGAATGTAATGATAAATAATAATCAGAATTTTCAACTGAGAGATGAATTTATAGTGATAAATTAATTTGAATGGGGTTATAATTTAACTCAAATATATTTTATAAAATATTTTTTAAAATATATTTAGTATATTTGATTTCTTAAGATACCCAGAACACTAATTATTAATCAAACATGACATAATATTAAAATATTATTGATTAATATTATAGTTATCACCTAGCTATTGGAATGGATAGTATGAAAAATATTAAGTAAATTATGAAAATATTTGTTTTTTGGAATAATCATGTTTTATATCAATAAAATTGAAAAATTAATATAGTTTAATTATTTTAATGAAATGTATATATTATATATTTAATAAAATATTTAACAGTCATAATTTTTGTTTAATATACATTATATAAGTATAAATCCAATTATACACATAAAAATATTAATATTTCTAAAAAAATCACATTTTTTACACTTATATAAGAATAATTTTTTACATTTTTAGAAAATATATTTCTAACAAAAATATTAATATTTTAAATAATCATGTCATAACATTCTTTGAATTCGTTTTTTATAATATTTTGGAATGTTAAAATATTATGTGAATAGTAAAATTACTAGTTTTTATTTAAAAATGATCTTTTCAATCTATGAATTTACAAGAAATTTTTTTATTATGTTTTAAAAAATAAAATTACATTATATATATATATATTAATCAAATTTTGGACATTTGAGTAAATATAAAATTTAATTTTCATATAAAAATAATATAATATTTTTAACATTTTCTATTGAGAAATGTGCTTTCTCATCACGTCTATTTGTTGAATATAGAAAAAATTCAAATTATATTAATGAAATTTGAGAAAATATATTAGATATGAGGAATATAAATAATTTATACCATATAATTAATAAAACATATTTTTTTAAAAAAGTCAATAGTGACAATTGTAATAATTAATTACGACATTTAACATTAAAACATGGTCATCTAGGTTTAAACTAAAACTATAAGGTATAAAATAAACTATAAATACTTCCAAAATCATTTTTATGTGCATGTAATGACCTTATCACACAAAAATATTTATAACTGTCTATTTTTGGTACCTTTTTAAATAGAAATTAGTGGGAAAAAATTATTATTTTCATAATTTACATGTGTAACCTCTCCCCACTTATAAAAGGTCACCATCTCTCATCTCCTCTTCAGACATTTAAAACAATTTAGATTATAAAATACTAGAAATAATCACTTCTCTAACTTCCTCCCCAAATCATAGAGGAATATTTTAATTAGTAACCTCTTCTAAAAAGGCTTTAGGTTGAAACAAATAGAGGTTATCCGAAGAATAGGTATAGTCCTTAAACTTTTATTTTCATTTTATTTATTACTATAACTATTTAAAATACTATCCATATATAATGATATAATAAATATAGTATATTTTATTTATGAGGATTTTATTATGTTTTTATAATAACTTATATCAATCACAACTTCTATCAAATGGAAATAGGATTGTTTATTGTGTGTACAAGAAACTACCACATCACGAACCCATGTTACCCGTTTTTTGTCTCCAATTCCCAGTTAAGGATATAATTATATATGTTATTTTTGAATACTATATTTACTATAATATTATAATTATTGGATTATAATATAACACCTACCTTATTCTCAACCAACAATGTGGAAAAGAATAACATCGCATGAGTGTACGATATTCTACTTCCTCACAAACAGATGTGATGTGTTTTTCATTTTTGTATTACATGGATTGTAATATAGATATATTTAATTAATATATAAGATATTTGAAAGTTAATTATACTTTTTTAATTATCATCTTATATATAACTTCTTAACTTCCATTCCGTAGGGGATATGATGATGTTGCTCATGTGTACGACGGACTACCTCCTAACGAAGTGGTGTGATTCACTTTTCACTGATGAATTACATGGGGGGTAATAGGGAAAAATTTAATAAATATATATTATATATATGATTTCATTAATATTATATAAATTATAAATATTATATCCCTTTATTTTATGGAAGCCTTCCTTTTTATTACATAAATTTTCTTTACATAATAAAAATTTAACATATCAAATGATCTTTTGGGATTACTGTCTTGGAAATTAGGAATATAAAACATGAAAAAATAAAAATAATTACTCCAATACACTTTTTGGGATTCATCATAGGTTTATCCTAAGTACAATTACTTCATCTCATAACCTGGAGACATATATCAATGGATAGGGTGAGCAGAATGCCAAATAAGGAAAACAAGGGAATCAGCTTACTTGTGAAATCAATAAGAACATGATAAGAACATAAAGACATGAGAAATATAAGAATATGAATATCATAAAAAAATTAAATTGAATCATAACTTGAATATGTTTCTACAACATTTAATTTAGAAATTCATTAAAATATCACCAAGTTTCATCCCCAAGGTGTCATAAAAATTACCAAGGTTAATCACCAAGGTATCCTGAAACTTATCATCTATAGAGATTGAATTATTTACCGAATTCATTAGAGGGATAATAAGGAACACCCTTAATAGTTCATTATTTTTATGTGAGACACATAGATAAGAATACAAAATTTCATAAATAACCCAAAAAGAATAAAATAATTGGGTTTCATTCAAAATTGCAACGTTTTAAAAGTTCTTTAAAAACATTATCGTTATGTCATTTATAACCCATAGAAATTTTGTGAGGGTTATATGTATGTCAATTCAAGAATTTAATAGATAAATTTTATGTATTTATTAATAACCCTAGAAATGAAAATAGATTTATTTATTCTCATAAATAATAGAAGATAATTTCTTGAGAAAAAGAGAGAGATTTTGAGACGAAAATTCAACAAACTAACGACTATATAACATGGTTTTAGAAAATATTAAAAAGAGAGGGTAATTGGGTAACCCAATAATAAATAACATATAATATAGTATAAAAACATAATAACATTGAGATAAGAATATGGTATGGAAATTTTAATTACATACCACAAGAAAAGGAAATATTATAGTAAATAAGAAATGAATTTTTTTTTTACAAAAAATTTTCTGCAGCATAACGACGTCACTTAAAATTTCAGGAAAAAAATAGATGAGAGTGAAAAGGGTCTCCATTAATTTGGAGATTAAATGGATTTTAGTAGGGATATGGAAGAAAAAACACCCAAATAATAAATTCAAAACTGGAAGACATAACATAATGGATGTCATGACTTAAAAGAGGTGGGTGAATTATTTCCTTACCTTGAAGAGTAACTTCGAAAGAATGAATGTCGGGACCTTGGGAGGCCTGAGGGAACCTTGGGAGGATACCTTGGGAAGTATAATGACCAGATAATAGTTGAGGAGTATTTAGGAATGAAAACAATAAGGGAATGCCTTTGTATTTATAAGAAAAGTGAGGGAATAAATTATTAATTTGCAAGGGACACCTCATCAACGGTATTTGCAAAACCATTGGCTTTCCCATGGTATTTGCCCATAGTATTGGCCACTTGGGACACCTCATAGCATATAATACTATTCATAAGTCTACAAGAATTATTAAATCATTATTACATCATTAAGGATGTCATTAATCACCCGAAACATAAAATTGTATTTTTACTATTCACCAAAAAATCAATTATTTTAGAAAAATCCCAAAAAATCACTCTATTGTAATATCGATGCTCTAAATTTAAAAATTAAATCCATTTTATGAAAATAATTTTCTAATTATCTTTAATTTAATTTTTAAATAAAATCATCATTTATTCCAAAAATACATTTTTAAAACTATAACTCATTTTGTAACACCATAAGAAAGTTATCATGGTCCCATAAAATTATTATATAACCATAAAAAAATAAAGTACGAATTTATAAATAAATTTATTAAAAAAACATTTCCATTTTAAATTATTAAATTAATTTTAAAATTGTAAATAGAATATTAATGACATACAAAAATTACAAAATAGAAACTATGATTGTTTTTTCACATTAAAGATCCCAAAAATGTATTTATATATTCATAGGTGAAGTTTCTATTTTTCTGGTCGATTTTCTATTCATTGCTATTCATTACTATTCAAACGGGGTATGTTACAATTCATACTTTACTATTTACTAAAAATTAATTTGATCTTATTAGACTCTTAATATCTTACTGAACACAACTCTAGAAGGCCTTTTTTAGAATATCCTTTCACAAAAAAAGTTATTTAGTAATAAAATATTTTTTTACTATTCATAAAAAACACTATTCATCACATACAATTCATCAAATTGAAATTTATAGAAAATTTCTGAAAATTAATCCAAGGTTAATTTTGACATTTGGAATTCAAATATGTTTTTTATTTAACCATAATAATTATATAAGTATGAATAATTTGACTTTAAAATATGAAAATCATTAGTTATTAAAAATAATATCAAATAGAAAATTAATAGTGAAATTCCCATGTGAAATTTATAAAATAAAAAAAGAAAAGTTGTTTTTTAATTTAAATTTTTAAAAAGTGTTTTTAATCATATAATTTATTTGATATAATCATTATTTCATATACCATAATTTTTTATAATAATTAGAACATTATTCAAAAATACAATTTTGGTCCGATGTAATTTGATGAGATTTTATTTTAAAACATAATAAAAATTTATTATGAGAAAATATATCCATTAATAAAAGAAGTACATTTCTTGGGTCATTACGTTCTTTCCCCCATAAAGAAATTGTGTCCTCACAATTTTCTATTATTAGAAATTTTTTACTATTATGAATCTTATAATTATAAATTAAATTAAGTATTAAAAATCATACTTAAAAAAATATTATTCTCTAATAACAATTTAATTTTCTATAAATCCTTTATAATGATTCAAAAATAACATATGATTAACTAAACATATCCCCCAGCAGTGTCGAAACCAAGAGTGAAGCAATGCCCATTATAATGTACTAGGATACCACGGGTCAAGCCCAAAACTCCTTGTTAGAGTATTCAATTCTAGGTACCTCTATGCCAGAGCCTCCTTTACCTAGTCGTATCCAGACATGGATGTATTTTCATGATAAACCACTAACTCAATACTCAAAAAATAGCAGAAGGTTTTCATATAATTAAAATTTTCTAAAGGGTTTTCATAAAATTTATATCCTAATTTACACAAATAACTAAACTATACTTTGATACCAATTATCGAATCCAACATTTTTATTACCTAACATTTCATTACATCATACAAATTTAACATAACAGAAGATCTTATGGGTTTAGTGTCTTTGAAATTAGGAACATAAACCACGAAAACATCGAAAAATAATTCAAATAAACTTTTAGGAAATCATCATATGTTCATCCTATGTACAATTACACCATCTCATAACCTGGAGACATTAATCAAAAGAAAGGGTGGGTAGAAGTCATAGTAAGGGAAACAATGGAATCAGTTTACTTGTGAAATCAACAAGAACTTGTTAAAAACCTAAAGACATTAGCAAAGGAAGAATAATAATATCATAGTAAAAAAATGAATCATAACTTGAATATGTGGTTAAAACATTTAATTTATAAATTCATCAACATATCACAAAGGCTCATCCCCAAGGTGTCATAAATATTACCAAGGTAAATCAACAAGGAATCGTGAATCTTGTCATCTATAAAGATTAAATTCTTTACCCAGTGCATAGGAGCTCTATCTAGGAACTCCGTTAATATGTCATTATTTTCATGTGATCCACATATATCATAATAAAAAATTTCATAAAGAACACAAAAAGAATAAAATAATTGTGTTTCATTATAAAATTCTGATGTTTTAAAAGTGCTTTATAAACATGATCGCTATGTCATTAAAAACCCATGGAATGGGAGTGGGGGTTATATGTATTTCAATTCCAGAATAAAATCGATAAATTATTTGTATTTATGAATACCCCTATAAATTAAAATTTATTTGGGTATTGTCATAAATAATACAAGATATTTTCTTGAGAAAAAGAGAGAGATTTTGAGACGAAAATTCTGCAGCATAACGGATATGTAACATGGTTTTTAAAAACATTAATAAGAGAGGCTACTAGGGTAAACCACTCATAAATAACCTATAATATAATATAAATACATAATAACATGGAGATAATAACTTGGTATGGAAATTATAATGACATACCACATGAAAAGGAAACCTGAGAGGAAAGAAGAGAAACGATTTCTTTTAAAAAAATTTGGCAGCCTAAGGATGTCACATAAAAATTCAAAAAATAAATTGATGAAAGTGGAAAGGGTATATCTTCATTTTGAAATGACATGGATAGTATTATGGAAATATAATAACAACACCCACAAAGTAAAATGGAAACCGGAAGACAAAACATAAAATAAGTCATGACATAAAAGAGGAGGGTGAAAGGTCGCCTTACCTTGAAATGTAACATCAAATTCTTGAAGGCCGGGACATTAAGCGGCCTGAGGTAACCATGGAAGGATTTCTTGGGATGTACAAAAACCTATTATTAGTTTAAGAGGATTTTAAAATGAATAGAATGGGGGAATGGCTTGGTATTTATAGGAAAAGTGAGGGAATAAATTATTAATTTCCAAGGGACACTGCATCAGTGGTATTTTCCCATGGTATTGGCCATTTAGAACAACTTATAGAATATCATACTATTTATACGTCGAACAAAAATATTACATCATTATTAAATCAATTATGAGGTCATTAAACAACGGAATCATAAAACTATATTTTTAATATTCTCTGAAAAATCAACTATTTCAGAAAAATCTCAAAAATTAACTCTAACCTAATATAGATGCTCCGAATTAAAAAATGAAATCCATTTTATGAAAAAAAATATAATTATTGTTAATTTAATTTTAAAATAAAAAAATTATTTATTCCAAAATACAACATTAAAACTATAACTTATTTTGTAACTCCTTAACAAATTAATCAAGGTCCCACAAAATTATAGCATAACCATAAAACAATTATGTAAAAGTTTATGATTAAATTTTATGAAAATAAATTTCCATTTTAAATTTTTAAATTAATTATAATATTGAAAATAAAGTATTTATGACATATAATAATACAAAATTTATACTATGATCGTTTCTTCACTTTAAAGATACCTAAAATGTATTTATACATTCATGGGTGAGGTATCTAATTTTTTGGTCAATTTACTCTTAATTACTATACAAACGGGAATGGTACTATTCATAATTTACTATTCACTAAGAATTCTGTTGATCTTATTAGACTATAAATTTTTTAGTGGAGACAACTGTAGAAGAAATTTTTTTTAAACCATTTCACAAAAAAATATTATTTAATAATAAAATATTTTTTTACTATTCATAAAAACACTATTCATCTAAAATTATTCATCAAGTTGAAACATCATAGAAAATTTCTAAAAATACATCATAGGTTAATTTTGACCTTTTTAATTCAAAAAAGATGTTTATTTAACCATAATAATTATCTATGGATGAGAAATTTGACTTTTAAATATGAAAATCCTTAGTTATTAAAAATAATTGCGAATAGAAAACGAATAGTGAAATTGCAAAGTAAAATTTACAACATAAAAAAAGTAAAATTATATTATCATTGAAATTTAAAAACATGTTTTTTTAGTCATACTATTTAATTGATATAATCTATATTCCATATATCTTAGTTTGTTATATTAATTTGATCATTTTTGAAAACTACAATTTGGGTCCAAAAAATTTGATGTGCATTTACTGTAAAATATAATAAAAATTTATTAGGAGAAGAGTCATCCATAAATAAAATAATTACATTTCTTGGGTTGTTACAGTCTTTCTCCATACGTAAATAAATGGAAACATTGTTCTTTCATATATAAGATATACCATCTCCATAAATGACATATTTTATTTTAAATCACTAACATTTATCTATTAATCTAAATACATTTATAATGAATACATATGTTATATATATCATTTTTAACATTCTTTATATGATTTAACCAGGATCAATGAAAAATGTACATAAATACCAAATCAAAACATACATGAAACGAAATGGAATTATTACTCGAAACATGAATTTAACAGGTAATTGTTAATAAACTGGTAATAAAAGATCATAATTAAATAATATATGATTTGATATTTATTATTTTGGTTATAGAATAGATTCATAATAACCTTATATAGATTATAAAGGTGGTTTGAATTTGTAGAAAGGAATTTTGGCTAAAAATATGCAATTTTTCATCTCACTTGTATTTGTGTGAGATACATATTATATTACCCACATGTTTCTTTTATGGAGATCATTTACTGACCATGATTGTATTTTTGGAAGATTATTATGAATATTAATTTGATATCAATATATACTTTGAAGTTTCCCTTTCATTCGGTTTACAGTTCAAAAGTTACCTATGTGGTAAGAGAATTTAGAGCCAATTTTTTTTCTTTGAGAAATACGTTATGTTATAATTATATTACATATTTAATTTATTATTAATCATTAATCATTTATTATTTTGGTAAATCATTTTATATTTTTTTAAATTACTATTTTTTTTGGGAAAAATGATTTTATTACTTTCTGAAAATAAATAAAAACATAATTTTTGAAAAATTGTACAAAAATTATTTGACAAAACTAACATCATAATTTAAATAAAAATTTCCAAATTTTCAAGGAGTTTAATTTTTGGTGTTCTAATGAAAATATTAATTTTTTTTGAATAGTGAAAAGCACTTGTTTTTATAGAAAGGTTCCTTTAGTTTTATTAATTTATAAAATCTATTAGTTTACATATTGTTTTAAAAGTAAAATAATTTCCATTATGTTATTATTAAACAAATATAAACCATTATAATCAATTTAATATTGAATTATGATATAAAATGTTTTTAAACATTTGAAACATTTCTCTTTGGAAATCGCATTTTCATCATAACTTCAGGTTTATTTTGAAATTAAATGTTTCCAAAATGCACGTTAATTTGTAGAAAAATTATTTATTTGAAATAATAATAATTAAAATTATATAATAAGGTCAAATTAATTTTAAAACAGAATGAACGGTAAAAACATTAAAAAAATTAACATGGTTAAAGAAAAAATTTGTTTATATAGAGTAAACTAAATCTATAAGAGTTCAAACTAGGTAGAATTTATATTTTGTTATCATATTTGTAAAATATATCTTATATGATTCTAAAATAGTCCATTTTGGATAATTTTTGCTGAGAAAAACCATGGGTGGAATTCATTCATTTCAAAAATTCCAACTGTGTCCACTCTTCCACTTATAAAAGGAAACCCCCACTACTCACCATATAAGAATAAAAAACCCATTATATCAGCAAATACCTACCAAAATAGAATCTCTAATTCCCATAATTAATCCTATAAGATTTTGTTGTGTTAAAATGCTATCCTAGTAAGGAATCGGGTGAAAACCAGAAGAAGCTCTCTAAAGAAGAGGCCACATCATTAACCGGGAGTTTTATTTTTTTCATCCTATAAATCATATAATTTTAATTAAACCATTTTTATTTAATAACATTAATAACTTAAATATACTAACCATTTGATATGTTATTTTTATTATCTACATTCATCTATTCCTCCTTCAGATTGGAAACGAAACCATTGATCGTATGCACAACAGACAGTCGCCACACGAACCGATAAAATTCATTTTCCATAACCACTTTTTATGAATTGTTATAATGATATATATTAATGATATACATTATATTTAAGATATAACATTAATTAGAGAAATAATATATCATATATACCTTCTAAAATTTAATTCTATAGAGAATACGCAAATGCCATTCATTTGTATAGGGGTCAACCGCCTCGCAATGCGATGTGATTCATTTTTCAGTAAATATTTTCTTGGAAGGTAATATGGGTAAGATTAATGAATATATATATATATATAAATTATGTCATTACAATTACTATTAAAAGGTGACATATTATTTATGTTTCATTCATTTTATTCACTAAAAGATGGAAACAACATTCATGTGCACATATAACCAACCGTCTCTATGAACAATATATTTCATTTTATATCTCAAACAATTGAGGATTACTATAAATACACATAATATATATATATATATATATATATATATATATATATATTTGATATTCGTATAATGGTTAACATTCTAGAGGTGATGTAAGCAGTATTGAAGTAAAAGTTTCTATAATAGCACACCAATATATACAAAAAAATATAGCAGTTATTACCCAAAATGTGATTCCGAAATATAATTTCTAATAAACATGTTATAGATATAAATAATTGAATAATATAGGTGTATATTATTATATTTCATAGGCAAGTTAGATTCCATGAGAGCATTAGAATAATTAGGACTTTCCGGGTCGTTATAAGCTAGAGCATGAGTGAGGTGCATTACAAATGGAATGACACAAGAGGGGTTTAGTAAAATCCATAGAAAAATTATTTTTAGTATTGAATTTAAATTATATATATATGTGATGATTTAGTACCATATACCATTTTCAAGGGAATGATATATCAGTTTCATAAATATTTTGACATAGGATGCTTCTTCAGGAATGGAGTGGGAGCCCAAATGAACCCCACAATGTCCTCAAAACAATAATCTATTTTGACTGGTCTTGTGGATATTTTTGGAATGGTGATATGATTATAGTTCTACGAATCACAAAGGGTCATCTTATCTTGGTCATACTACCATAAAGTAGTGTCATGGCTAGTGGTTTGGATGTATGAACTGAGTTTTGGAGGATCATCCCTCATTAGAGTTTATGTGAGGCCTTCATGATCCGGTGGTATTATAGAATGGTACCATTTATATTTGGTCGAATTGATAGATAAAAATTCGAATCAGTGGTGTTATTTTTTCATTTATGTAAGGGATAAAATGGGATAGATGATTAAATTAGAAATCAACCGTATTTGTATGTGTCTGTGATAAGTGGAATGTGGTATTGGTGTCTTAAGGATTCCACGTTTTTATTTTGGTGATTCAGTGACAGTATAAGTAATTTCAATGGATAGAGTAATATTAAACTGTCAATATAGGTTTAATATTATTGATGTTGGTAGAGGTTAGCATGCCAGATATCAGGGCATGGCTTGGGAGGATAAATTGTGTGTGTGGTTCCTATTGGAAAAAAATAACTCAAGGTAACATTGAATAATTTTTTCTGTTGTTCGATTACATTAAAAAAGTAGGATCCCATGGTTTGTTGTGTAACTCTAGAGATATTGAATAAATGGTATGTTGAAAAATATCCAAGCCAAAGGAAAGGACTAAATGGATTATGTACAAAAAATTTCATACACAATGTGATATAGTTTCCTAGTGTTTGCTATATTTTTGGGGTCCAAAATATTGATTTTGAAAATCATCACAAAAAGTGAATTTCCTTGAAGGGATTATTAAAATATAGAAAATTCATGAGTTTCACATATATGGAATTCACTAAATTTGAGTTTGAAGGATCAATGAATTTTGATTGTGATCTATGTTCATAGGGACTGTCATCACAAATAGGGAATGCAAGGAGCATCCGAAATAGAGAATCACAACATCACAATGCTTTTTGAAGGAATACTCCACGATTACCACAAGCATCATGAATGAGAAATTTCAATAGAGTTTCATGAAACTGGTGAGAATCACGAAGTAAATAAATATGATTCATCAAATGGTGATGTTGTGGACCAGATGGATCTGGAATATATGGAACACCTATAAATTTACCTCTACCCTCTTCAAGAATGTAACCAATTCTAAAAAACAAATGACACAAAAATCAACATGGTTGTTCCCAAAGGGTTTTTTGAGATGGGTGTTTTTCCATGGTGATATGTGTATAAGTTCTCGATGGTTGTAAAATCCAAATAAATGTTCTAAGAATCACATAATTAAGGGAATTCATTATGGTTATGAACGATTCATGAAAGGAAGGAGAATCATGAAGGCATGTTGAGATTTGTGAATGAGGTGTGCTTCATGAAAAATAAATTTTCATTGTGAATGGATGGTTTGATTCATAAATGCTATGTGATCTGCATGAAAGGAGGAGATTAATGAATGTATTTAGCATCACATAAGGGTTATGATTGTTATTAGCTTATGCTACTGTGGTAATGTTGTATTTGTCTATTGGAAGAAATCTGAACTTAAACCTAGAAACCATTCAGAACTGAGGATCTATTCGTTAGAGATAATAAAAAACAAAAAATTTATGAAACCGATTGTGAATTCCTTAAAAGAGTGGTGAGTGAAAGAATATGAAAACAATGATCCTTTCCATCAGTAGTGATCTAGAGAAATCTCCTTAGGGAGTGAACCTAGGGAATGCAGTGAGAAGACCCTAAATCTTGTAAAGGTAGTGAGCCTAGGAATATAAGTGATATAGATCAAACATCATTTTTGGTAGTAAGCCTTAGTGTATTGGGTACAATCAGCACATCGTTGTGGTATACTCCATAGATGTTTCCCAGTGAGGGTGAACTATGTAAAAATACTTGTTTCCTTATATTTTTTTATTGATTTAATTTCAGTACATTATCATCATATAATGTATGAAAGGACGTGATAAACATTGAAATTAATGAGAATAAGAAGTTAACCTTATAATAAAGAGTTCATGATCAAGTGGGGCAGGAAGAAGTATAAATGAATATCAATACCCTGAATCACCTCCCTCTCAGGGTATTTAGTCCCATTTTGGACATGACAATTGGTATCAAATAGAATATTTATTTTTTCAAATTGGTTTACAGTAACACGTTTCAGTCAATTTTTGAGGATAAATATTAGGTCTGATCTTATGTTGGTGTTCCATTGAAAAGATAATAACTTCACATAAGAAGAACGAGTTAGATGGTATTATTAGGTTAGTAAGTGTATATAGAAAAATGGTATTTAGATTAGGGAATCCAATAATTGAATAAAGTATTATTTGGATGAATTTGATTGGAAAATGATATACTCACTAAATGATATTGTAGGAATGCGTGAAGAACCTGACATTCAATGTGATGTTAAATGTATAGATTATGAAGAATCTCCAACAAGTCCAAAAGTGGAATATGTCCATGAAACAAAGGAATTCGATCAGAAAATGGAGGATGAAATTAAATCTAAAGATATTAGTATCCAAGCAGTAGAAATTTTGGTCAAAATCTACGAGGTTTAAATCAAATGCTTGTTGCTGTGGCTACAAATGTGAGGGTGAATAATGATTCTAAATTTAAAGAGCTGTAGCATATGTCTATATTGATTGAAAAGACAAAAGTTGATTAAAATGAAGAGAATCAAATTTTAGATGACATTCAGAATCTATAATCCAACAATTATGATCTCACAATATAGCTATTTGAACTAGTTCAGAATAACCAATGGCTACAACAATAGAATACAAACTGTTATGATTTTATTTCTGATAAATTATTTAAAAAAAATGTGAAATGTTACATAGTGGATAATCTCACATGTGAAATGGAAGATGAAACAATTATAAATAAGAATATCAAGAAAGTAATTTTTGGTCAATGTGAATCATGGGATATGAATATTCCATAATTGATAGATGAAATGGAATTAATGAAGGATTAATTATGGAAATATAATTACAAAGTAATACCTAAATAGAAAGATTCATTTAAATTACTATTTGATTATACTTATTTAGGTGATAATTAAATGAGATGGAAGTATGATACTTTTTTAAGAGAAACAAGAATACATTTTCTCATCCCAAAGTAGATATAGTTTTGGAAAATCTGGTATTGGATATGATGATCTTCTCCCACGCGTGATAGGAAGAATGCTTTGAAAAGTTCCAGAGCTATGAAAAATCATGTAGTTGCTACGGATAGATGTAAAAAGTAATTTATAATATTTGGTGACAAGATGGTATATTTCTTTGGAACTGATGGTCATACATTAATTTTTTTCAGAGACATTGTAATACGTTACATGAAGTGAATATAGAGATCATTATATCTTTATGAATAAGGATGATGTTCATGAAAAATCATAAAAAAAATAACCCCCAAAAGAATGTAGTTGTCAATTTCTATTTCAAAGAACAATAGAGATACACCATGAGTATGTGATAAGAAGCATGAGAGATCATCATTTGAAGGACTCTGGCTACATCAACATATA
This sequence comes from Viscum album, assembly GCA_963277665.1. NCBI lineage: Eukaryota > Viridiplantae > Streptophyta > Magnoliopsida > Santalales > Viscaceae > Viscum > Viscum album. Next base: position 505,639,968 of record OY728141.1, on the reverse strand, counting down.
ATATAAGAAACAATAAAATGAGGTATTACTTTAAAGGAAGATGTTTTATATGTTCTGATCAACATAACTTGGAAGGAAATTGATGCAAGATAAAAGAGGGGAAGAAAACCCAACATAGACGGAAATCCCATACATTGATAGTGTATAACAAAAAATACAACAATTTAATGAAACATGGTAAGCTTTATGATAGGTTTACAGCCAAAGTGGAGTCATAATGAGCTTAAGGAAAGGTTCATCAATCACCTAATCTTTTATACTCTCATAAAATCCCTTTTAATGAAAGGTAAGAAACTTAGTAGAAAAAGAGAGGAGATACTCAGGTTATGAGACATAATAATGTAAATTCAGTGAAGGACTCACTCTTAGATCATCTGAGCCCTTAAAATGAGGTAACTAATAAATGAAACACTAAAAAACAGTCCTCATAAAGCAACATGTCCTGATACAAGTTGAAAGTGATGGTAATAGAATTTTACCTTTAATGGGAGAAGAAGAAAGAGTAGAAGTCTTGTGGAGAGATTCTTACTCAGAGAAAGAATAATGAAAAATGGTATTCAGGTGGATTTTCAAAGAAGAAAATTTATATGATTTTGTATAATCCCAAAATTGTGAAAAATTATAAACCCATAGATCCCAATTAATAGAAGAAAGCATAGAATATGGGTAAAGACTATTTAGTCAAATGAAAAGAATGATTGAGGATGGATGGGTAGTTTTAACAACCTCAAAATGAGTATAGTGCTTTGAATGAATGTATAAAATGGTTGATATAACCTGATTGACCATGATCCAATTTATGGGTATTTGAGATATTCATATATTTGTATGTTTATATAAGTTGTCAACTAATTTTCATGTGTTTTAGGTTCTTGGAGATATATGATCAAAGTAGAAGTTTCATTAAAATATGCAAAATTGTGATGTGAAGTTCTCTATAATCTCAACTAAATAAAATCATTCACAAGTGATGAAGATTTTATGTAGAATAATTCCTTGAAAAGAGTTAATGGTTTATGGATTTCTAAAATGTACGGATTATATTGAGTGCAATTTACAGTGATTTTGTTATTAATATTATCTCTTATTTCCAACATCGAGTATTTACTCTATAGACTTAGAGGTTTGTTTGATGGCTCATTGTAAAGTGCCTCATAGGGAATAAATGATATAAGATAAAAATAATGTTTGTTAATTTAAATAGTGGGAATGTCAACTGGATGATATGTGCATCATAGTGAGATCATTTTGTCTCCTAATCATATACACGATCTTCATTGGATATAATCGACGAATGTCTATGTCCTCTAGAAACAAGATGACTGATTCCTGGAGAAGCATAAAAAATGAAGTATTTCATGAGAATATAATTTGATCTAACAATTTGGTATCAAAAAAATATATCCAGTATACCAATAAGCTATGAGAGAATGTCAACAATGTTTCAACATGAGGCTGAAAAGTAATTTAGAGAAATTATGTAATTATATAGTTGAATCAAAATAATCAGTAACAGAACATTGAACAGTTTTATTATGGATAAAACAAGGGAGTTGGAGACAATTTAATTATTTTTTTCCACAGTAGGTAAAATAATGTTGAATGTTTTCTATATGGTTTTCAAGTCATCATATTTGAAAGGGGTAATAGAAGAGTAAGTTTATGTTGAGTAGCCATAAGTGTCTCTTTTTAATGCATATGAGAATAGAGTTTTTCAACTGAAGAAGACATTATTGGATTTTAATCAAGAACCAAGAAAAAAATATTCAATTGTAGAATAGTTTTTTAAGATTCTTAATTTATAGAGTAGTGGAATTGATTACAATTTATATGTCAACCATGACAGTAATCAAAGGATAAGGTTCCTGGTTACATTTGGAATAAATGGAACCTTTATTTCTCAATATAAATATATCTAGTATGTTGTGAGATGTTTTTGAATGGATTATTACAAGGAGACTAAGACTCTAGTGGCTAACTTTATGAAACAATCATGAGATGGTGAATAAAAAATAGTTAGTGTCACTGAATATTGGTATATCATAGGATGATTGTTTGACAAGATAGCGATAGGACCAGCTATTTTTTCCACATTTCATCTTGTGTAGTATCAAATCAATCCCAAGGAAAGATTGATGCATGTAGAGAAAATAAGACATAATTATATAATGGAAACAATGGATTCATATTTATGAACAACGAATAATATCTACAAGATTTATTGGGAAATACAGAAGTAGATTGGACTGGAAATGAAAATGAAAGAAAATAAACGTCGTGGGGTTCTTTATAACTTGGGAAATTGTGTATTTCCAAGATAATAAATAAAGAAAAATTATTTCATTGAGAAAAATATAAAATAATTATATTGTGGCCACTCATGAAATCACTTTGTTATTATGGATGAAGAAGCATCATATGGATATGGGGGTTGAAGCGAAGTCTCCGATCGGAATCCATTCCCATTATTCAATTGATATAAATCTTATCAAAAATTCAATCGATTTGTCATGGTAAATTTTTTTGAATAATGTCATATTTTATCATGGAGAGGCTAGATAAATGTCTTGTGAATAATTATTGTTTGAATACATATCTAGAGGTTGCATATATTATAACAATGGCTATATCTACAGAAGCATTTCATAGGAATTGACATGCTCTAGGATTTCAATCGACTCCCCGCACTTGATAAGTGATGATGTGGGACATTCTAATCTACTAGGAATGTGGTGTTTTTACCTATTGTATTGATATTTGTTCTTCACCTGGTAGAATACTATGAAGGAGTGGCCTTTTGTTTCATTGACCAAGTGGAAGAAAGTTGTGGATGTTTAAATATGGAAAATATCTTTGTCAAGACATGTGGTGAAGCTTATTGGCCGAGTAGTGAGATAGGGGGTAAGTGAAATAGGTGAATTATTAGATCTGATGATGTTATATATGATCAATATATAGTTATATATAACGATAGATGGATTTTAGGATGAAATAAGTTGAGAGGTTTTGTAATGAAGTTGTTCGTTGATGAATTTTCCATTATAGTTTTGTTTCTTACACCGAGCAAGGATCATGTGGGAATTAAGTATGTGTTGATAATATATTTGATCGATATCTGAATAACAGAATTGGAATGGTGGTAGAATATGGATGACTCTATAAAAAGGTATCAAATTATGAAAGTGTTTTCAAAAAACCCAAAGGGGGAGATTGTTGTGAAAAATACCACAAGGTAACATTGAATAATTTATGTGTTGTTAGTGTTTGTTGAAAAATTGGGTTTCCAAGGTTTATTATGGAACTCTAGAGAAATTTTTGAAATGGTATGCTTATGGTGATCTACACGAACATCGAGGAAAATCACGAAAAGTGAAGATGGGAAGCATAAAAATAGAGTATCTTGTCACCAAAAGGGTTTTTTTTATGGAATCCTCCACAATTACATAATGTTTCACGGATTTTAAATATTTATTGGGATTCACAAAAAAGTGTAGTTCCATGATGTAAATGAAGGATTTTTTCCTCTGGAATTGGGGATGACCTCATTTTTTTAAGGTTAAACATTCCAATCAGTTTTAAAAAGGTTATTTCGTAGAACCGGAAACATCCAATGATTCTATATCAATTTGGACCAACATTCCAAAGATATGTGCTCATTTGTTATGGACCAATGAGGCTTAATAATTTCCAAAGGTCGAGAGGATGGTAGGTCGGACTCATCACAACTTTTTTTAGGAGAATTATTGTCTACTCCGAAACTCTCTTTATAGATTTAAGTTATGTTCGTGAATCCTTATTACACTACTAAGTATGAAAATGGGCTTTCCATAGATATGACAATCAATGATTGATATGTATGAGATTTAGAAAATCATTTATACGTATTCGAGGTTCTTCATCGATAGAGAATCATTTGTATTTGTTATAGATTCTTAGTCAATGGTATCCTTCAACATATTATATAGATATCTATTGGTAAATATGATAACCATACTCGTTCTAAAGACACTCAGCAGGGCACTTTATGTTTATTTTCATTCAGAAGGACATGAATTATTTTAGAGTTGGTATCGTACCCGCAGATGGGATATCTACGTATCCTTTGTTTACAAAAGGAATCAGAACCCACATAGTTCGAGTAATGAAGTATGAGGTTTATGCATGATTTATGTCTAAAAGAAAGATGTCGTAATTACTTTTACACTCTAAGATCACATGAGTCATACTCGGTGTGAGGAACAAGAGGTATTGGTAATACCAGACAATTGTGCCATGAAAGATGCAATTATATGAAATTATTTGGGGCTTATGTATGTATGATTTCCCAGATAGATGAAGATTAGGATTTAATTTAGGAATGAAGCCCAGGAACAAGTTTCATAAAGGTATATCTGATTTTTGGAGATTTGGATTCTTAACTAAGGGCTTACTCTTGAGAAGGATGCCCAAATTAGAGGGTACTTATGATTGGGTTTTACTCCGGAGAAGGAAGCCCGAATCAAAATTAAATTACGACTGGTTATGAGAAATTATGACTGGGGCATACTCCTTAAAAGGAGGCCCAGGTTAAGGGGATTATGACTGGGTTTTACTCCTGAAAAAGAGGCCCATGTTAATTGAATTAGGACTGGGGATTACTCTAGAAAAGGAGGCCCAGGTTAAGGGAATTTGTATTTTGGGAACTTGGGCCTTACTCTTAAGTAGGATTCATATATTAAAAGAATAATGGTTGGGGCTTAATCTTGAAGTGGATTCCCAAAAATTAAGGGAACTTGATGAATGGGGCTTTCTCTTGAAAAAAATCCCCAGGTTAGGGGATTTGGGGCTTACTCTTAAAGAGGATACCCATATTTGGGATTTTAATATTGGGAAATACTCATGAAAAGGAGGCGTAGGTTAAAGATCCTCTCATCTTTAAAGGATGAGGTTGAATGAATGAAATATCTAACCATAGTGACATAATGATATGTAAAACACTAGGTTTTGAGAAATGTTCAATAGAGTTCCTTTCAGATAAGGAAGAAATGAAAGTAACCATGCCATAAATGGCTTTGAAGAAGATTTTGAAGCCAAAATCGTAAAAAGGGGAGGAGGTTTTGAAGAAATCCATTGAATATGCAAGAGGGGCACCGAAAAAGAGAGGGGCGTGCAAGTCCTGTGTGGGCGCGTAAGTCATGAGTGGGCACGCAAGTCCTGGTTGCACATGTGTACTTTCATGACACATGGGTACTTGCGCGACAATCAACCCTTAGGGTAATACCTAGGTGAGCTTTGGCTGAAGCCCTTAGTGTTATCCCTAAAAACAAATAAATGAGGGGTGCGCAAGTTCTTTTGAAGGGATAAGGCAGCATGAAAATGTTTTCAATTCTCTGAGGGGTTAGAAACTTAGGCACAAAGGTGTTAATGAATTTCAACACTTAGGCCTTTTTACCTCTCTTTAGACCTTCCATTCTAGGTATGAAATTACCTTAGTAGTTTTTGGAAGGCTTCGAGTAGAGACTAGGGCGTCAGGAGCACAAATATGTGATTCTGGATTTTTCGTCCTCGAAATGGGGGGCCCACAAGGGGTATTTATAGACCAGGGAGGACCCTGGATGAAAATCAAAGAGGGTGCCCAAGTCACCTGCGCAACCATTATGCAGCACGCAAGTATACTTGCATGACCATGATGAAACTTGTGCGACCCAAGTGGTAAGAAATCCTTCTTCATGCCTTTGTTGATTTATGATGTTTCTTCAAAGGATGAATCACTTTGGACTAAGGTATTTCCCTTTTTTAGTCATTTAGACCTTGTGACGAAAAGCAGCGTCAATAAAAGTCCCCCCTTAGAGTTGGATCCGAATGAAATGAGAATGTGACTCTGAGCTAAAGAAGAAAAACAAGCAACATTCGGCGCTCAATTGTTGATCACATAGATGGCGTCGTGCAGGTGTTGGGTGCGCAGATGGCTTCAGCGTGTAGAGTGGTGGCCCTGCCTATATATATGGGGTCATTCCTCACACAAAGCCCCGAATCTGAACACTTCCGAGCTCTCGTTGTGCAAGTTTCCTTCTCCACGCAAGTTACTCAGATTTCCACTGCTTCCTTTTGTGTCGCGCTGTTGTAGAGGTAATTGGACTTGGGAGTTGATTCTTGCACACCAAAAATTGCGTGATACAATTATACTTTCGCGCAATAATTATACTTGTGTTCCTTAATGCATTAGCCATTTTTTCACTTTTATTCACAATTTTATGAAAAATAAACTCACTTAATAGTTAATTATTCGACCTTTGTGCAGATTCAATGGCTCCTAGGAGAATTGGAACGAATGATGAACTGGACATAAAGCAAATTGATGATATGATATGCATCATTTTCCATGATTATTTTACCATCTATGACAAAACTATTTCAGATTTGGACAAGTACCTGAAGAAGTGTCATCTTGACTTCCCACAAAGTATTTATATTCCTTTGTATGGCTATGGTCATCTGCGAGAAGTCACCATTCCAGAGGCAAAGAACTATCTCCCAAATTCGTGGTTTTATAATTACACCAATTTTTCTTTAGCCAATATCTCAGGTGGAGGAGCATTTATAAATACTGAAACAATGGAGATTTCCTACTTAATGCATCATATCCCATGTACCTCAGATTTGAAACCTCAGAAGCTCGAGGTGCAACCACATTGTTGTCCTTCAATCTTTCGAAATTCTCAGATGGATCAATCCAAAGGCTGGAAGAAGAGTTGGGACATCCGTCTTGGAAGAGGTGTGAAGCCAACTTGGATGTGGGCATAATGGGTGCGACAAACATGTGCAGAGTTTGTAGAGGATTTGAAAGCAGATGCAATATATGAAGTTGTCTGGGATGGGAAAACATATGTTTATAAGAATGATGACTTTGTGCCGGAGATACTCATCCATTGGAGCCCAAAAACCAATTCATTCCATGACTGATGGAGAAGTCGGCGTCAGTCTGTGGGATGTCTACAAGATATCAAGGGATCCAATTCTAGGTGACATGTATAATGAATTCATTCCCCCCAAGGAGACTATGAATGATTCGAAGAAGACCCCGGGTTTGGTTCAGGAATTATTGAATATCTTCCACAATCTCAAGAGTTCAGAGACTTCTCTAACTCATTCTAGAAATGATATTCATCCAGAGAAGTGGATGAATATGTCTCTTATTAAGAATCAGGAGAAGGAGCTGGAGGATAAGGAATGGAAGGGGAAGAGACCCAAGGAGAAGTGTCCAACTTGCACTCGTCCTACCACCTGCCCCAAAACAGTGAAGAGGGGTGCTTCTGGAACATTATGGGGGACTCTAGAAGTATGATAATTTGAGAAGTGGGGATACTAAGTGAATCATAGAATTCCCAAAAGACTCGTCTAGCGGGATTGTTGGCCTCGTGGCTTAGTGTTTATCTTTTTCTAGTCAGGGACTCAAAGGGAGGCATCAGGCCAGGGACCTTCAACGTTGCAGCCAAGTTGGATGAGGGGAAAATGGTTGGGTTGGCTACCCCTGTTTTAGCAAAGATTCATAAGATATTACTCCATGTCTTCATGGGTATGTCTCGTTTGAGAATAGTGGGACCATTCCAAGTTTTGTGGAAATGGATGTCCACTCACTTCAGAACAAATAATGTAAATAACAAAATACAGATCCCCTGAGGTTATTTCAGGACATCAGTGCATGCATTATCTGGAATTTCTCCGCTAGCTCTCCATTCCTATGACATGAAGGTGAGACTGAGCATGTATATGAAAATCAAATACTTTCCTTATGGAAACCCGCCAACCGGGCGGTTTGTTGATGATGGAACAACCATCCTGGAATTGACGGAATACATGTTAGCCTGCAGAGATGGTGTACTTGTCACTGGGATTGAAGGAGAGATTATATGTGTGGCCTATGATCCATACAGATTAGCACGTCAATTAAAGTGTTTGCAGTAGAATGCTGTATCTCCCCCAATGCATGTCAGGTCAGAGCAACATCTGATGGTTGACCAACAACTATGGTTGTTGACATCTAGGGAGAATATCGGGGCAGTGTTTGATCTACCAGTTGATAAAGCGGTGAGTATCATAACAACATGGTATACAGAGATCTGGATAGCATCAAACCCTGGAGGGGTGTTGAATCACCCGGTTTATCAGGTGGGGGAAAAGGAAAAGAACCGTAGTGAAATAAACCCTTCAACTTGAAGGTGATTCTTCTACAACACCCGAAGCTGATTTGCCGGATTTTCAAGATGAGGATGGTGAGTCACAACATGCGACAAAGCTTCCTCGTGCCAAATATAATCCCCCTGTCAGAATCAAGAGACCAAATCCTTCGACTCTTAGTGAGTTACTTCATTGGGGAAATTTAATAACCATTACTTTGAAGATCAACAAGTCTTATTTTCTTATTCTCTATGTATAGTTGCAGGAGCTGGGAAGAAGCTAATGTCCAAGATTGTAGGACCTTCCTCTTAGCCTTCTGGTACACATACTAGATATCTACGACCAGAGGATTTCCAGACATGGCGGACTTTATACTACGGTGATGAAACTGCCTGGCTGGATTTGTGTGAGGGGCTACAACTCCCTAGAATAGGGAATCTTCTGGCTTCTACATATATCCATTACAAGTATAACCCTGATGAAGTGAGGGATTACATCAGAGAGCTGGAAATGCTCATATATTCCATCGATGATTCCATTCATGTCACCAAGCGGGTGAAGGAAATGATAGATCATGGCACCACTGAGGGGATTGGGGCTTCTAGAGATAATGTGTGGCATGATTACGTGGCTCTTGAAGATGTAACTCTCTTTCCTTATTTTCGTTTTAACATGATTACAGTTAAATCTTTTTTACCCAAGGAAATTATTCTTTACATCTAGTTTCTTGCAAAACAAGAACTGTTGAGGTTCCTATACCATAGTATAGCCCTAGATGTACTTCCATTGGGGAAAATGAATCTCCTCACGAGTCGGGTGAGATATATTCAGGCCAACAAGCCATGGATGAGGTGTTGGACACTGCTTTCCATTATCCAATTCATGTACCTATAGATGATGATACCCTCATTCCCAAAAATCCAATGAAGCAAAAGCATCAAAGTAGGAAGTCCACAACTAAATGCGTAGTCAGTGGTGGTAATTCCTTCAGATAATCATTCGTCTTAACGCATGAATAGATTACTCATACCTGTTGGGATTACAGGGGCTTGTTCAATTTCCCCTCTGAGGGAGAGAACTGACCCACCTTTGAGGACCATGGAGGGTACTGGTGAACAATAAAAAGTTCAAGGTGACTTGGCTACTCCTGGAAAAGATCCAACGTCTAATCCCAGTATCCCTCCTGTTGTTGTTACAAGAATAGAAGAGCCTACTTCTGGTAAGTTAACAATGCTTTATAAAATGTTGACTGAAACATCCACTAACATCCATTCTGTGATACTTTAGGTTCAACCCTGGCACTAGAGCTTTTGGTGGCCATTTCAACTGATGCCTCTATTTTATCGGAAGAAGCCGTCTAGGGTTAGAGGCCACAAAATGAAGGTCTCCAAGAAGACATATCGAATCCTCCCACTGGTGAAATTATCTAGGATTCTGAGATTACATTGGATGAAATGAGGGAACATCGCACATCATTTGAATATTTTTTAGATCATGTTAAATTACCATGTAATTTAGAAGATTATGGACTTGAGTGATGTCATTCGTCCTATTAAATATAACTTCTTATTACATCTCTAATCATGATCGGTTGAAATGTGCAGTTCAATATAAGAAAGCTTCTGAACTGTCAATTCTTGAAGGGTGTATAGAGAACTATACTATTTCAGAGACATTAGCTCATGTGGTGCTTAACCTGACAGAGCTTCTTGAAACTCGTCTTGAAAATCCTGTTGAAGCTAGGAAAGACTAGGAGGAGCCTTCTCAAGTTACTGATGTACTGTTGGGTAAGAGATAACAATTTTTGCGACTGTACTTAATTTACAAGACATCCGATCAACTTTTGTTATCTTTTGAAACTAACCAATGCTGTCACGACCCGTCCTCGGGGCCCGTGTCGTGACTACCCCAAGCCCGCCTTCCAGAGGCCAGGGGCTGGCGACTAGCACCAAGGCGTAAATCCCAGTAAAAGGGAAGGCATTGCCTTTGTAAAATAAACAAGCACCAAAGAGTAAGCAAGTGGAAAGTAAACACTAAGTAAAAACAGAGTACAACTGAAAGTGCGGAAAAGTAAATGGGCCAGTATACAAACCCAAAATGAACGTAAAGTACAACTCGAAAGGGAAAACAACAACTGTAAGTAAAAACCGCTACACCGAGCTGTACACTGGAGATCCCACCTGAAGGATGGGTACAGATAGCTCCACTGCTCCACGGGTCCCACCGTCCGCTCCTAGTATGTCTCGCCCAGTGGTCCACCTCCAGGTACCGTCCTGCTCTGCAAGCTTCAGCCAATATCAACGTTGTCCGTCGTCTGCAACCAACACAACGTAGTGCGGGCATAGCCCGTGTAGGGGTGAGTATAAGCTACTCAGTAGGGACCCCGAGACCCCTGAAGGTCTCTCAAAATCCACAAAGGATAAACCACAAAGGAAGGTACAATCACGAAGTAACAACCGACACTGCTTAGGTATATGCCCATACATATACCTAAGTCATCAATTCCAATACGCTCCAACCTCCGAGCCCAAGTACAACTCAGTCCACGCAGGAAAGTAAACGTATTCCACACAGGAAAGCAAAACGAAATCCACACAGGATAGTACAACACAATCCACATAGGAAAGCAACAGGATTCAGCTCACACATGTATACTTATTCAAAGGACGATAAAGATGATCTCCGATCCATCTAAGTCGTCGGACCCACGAAGGATCGATAGGTAACTAACCCCCGCAAAGACTCACATAGGATCGGGCCCACACAGGACCTATAGGCGCTGGTTCACTCGAGACCACTGAGCGCAAAGACCCACACAGGATCGGACCCACACAGGATCGGGCCCACACAGGACCTATATCACTGATCCACATAGGATCGTTGAGTGCTGTAGTCGTCGTCGTCGAATCCACACAGGATCTCTGTACTGTCGTCGTCATAGTCACTGTAGCAGTAGCAGTAGCAGTCGCAGTCACAGCCAGCACTAGGGTTTCCGCACACAGCAAGCTCGTTCAGGAGGGTCCGCTCCATGAGCCGAGAGGCTGATACATCAACTGTCACAAAGTCCAGAGTTGATGTATCCAAAATTTCCGTATCGTCAACAGGAACTCAACGCAACAGACGGCGCGTCGATCGGACGCCCGGTCTGAGAGTTATTGGCTTTTTCGTCCCAGGGACCCGGTTGGTTTTTAAGGCAAAACCAACCCGACCATACTCCACCTATGTCCAAACCTCGGGCAGAGTATGCCAAAAGATCTGTCTCACTAAGAGGAACACAACAAAGCTGACGGCACGTCAATCAGACGTCCGTAGCTCAAGATACGAGCGTTTCGGCTCCGAAGGCCCGGTTGGTTTCGTGTACGAACTAACCCGGCCGAACTCAAAGTGTTCCGAAACCCTGAGTGTAATATATCGAAACGACCGTATCGATCCAAGGATCGCGTTTCCGTAGACGGTTCGTCAATCGGAGGTCCGTAGCTCATGTTATGAGCAAAATACCGAAGTCAATTCGAAAATGGGGGGTCCGGGTTCGGGCCGACCCGGCACGACCCCCCCTGGGTCGGCCGGAACCGGGTCGACCCGAACCGGGTCGACCCGACACGAGTCCGACTCGGCCCGGCCGGCGGCGGCGCGGCCTGGCACCGTTGGTGCCACGCGCGGGGGGGGGGGGGGGGGGGGGGGGGGGCAAGCCCCCGCTTTTCAAGAAGGCGGCGCAGCTTTTAGCCGCGCCTTTGGAGAACCGGCCCCCCCCTCGTGGGGGCCTGCTTTGATGGAAACCGGGGGGCTGCCTGCCCCCCTCAAAGAAACCGCCCCCCCTCATAAATGGGGGGGCATTTTGGGTTGACCGGGGGAATTAAATTTCCCCGGTCTTTGACCTTCCGGCCGGCCCACCTGGCCGGCCGGTTTTTCTTCAACGGGACCGGCAAAGCCGGTCCCCTTCCGGTTTCCGACGCCGGCGGCCTGGTGAGCCGCCGGTCCTCTCGTCCCGCCGCGGCCCAGAACCGGCCGTGGTGTTCATCGTCCAGCGCGGTGCGACGACACCGCGCCCCTCCGCCGCGGCCCCGCTCCGGCCGCGGCGCCTTCGATTCACTTCGACGCGGCGCAACGGCGTCACTTTCATGATAAACATCCCGTGGCGCGGCGCGACGGCGTCGCGTAAATAAGACGGGCGATTCCTGCATGGTACGACGGCACCACGCCTTCTCGTTCATCCACAAGATTATATAAATAACCAAGAACAAAGGAGGGGGAATTTGGCCGTGTTTGTGCGGTCCGACCCCCCTCTCGTTAGATGATAACTCTTAAATATTTAATCACATGTTTATCATTCTAGAACCAAGAACGAGAGTAAAGAAATAAACCACAACAAACCCCTACCTTGGGTTCAAGTTCGAAGATCGTCAACGACCCGCGGAAGACAACGTCGCGGAGGTCGGGCGTCGCGGTAATCGTTCGTCAAATCCGATGACGAAGAGGTACGTCCGAAGAGGTAAGTCGTTGGCAAATCTTTGTATGTCGACAAAGAAAGTCCGAGGAGGAAGCAGTGTTCCCTTTCGTTGACACAAAAGACGTCGTTGATCTTCGGAGACAACGGCTACGAAGAAGAGAGGAGCGGCGTTCTTTGTCGGAGCTCGAAGGTTCTTCGCGTTCTTCGTCAAGCTTTGAAGAAGAAGGAGGAGCTCTCAAATCCTCTCAAGATGGCTAACCAATTCTAACCAAATAAAATAAGCTAAGGGCTTATTTTATTTCCTCAACCAAACCATTTGAATTTCAAAGGTTTGAATTAAGACAACTCAACCCATTAAATAACCAAACTTGCCAACTTAATTTAAAAGGGGAGTTTAAGGGAGAAGATGAGGGGATGGGGTTCGTGTGGGTCCCACCACATTTAATCCTCCCAAGGGAGGTTAAGTGGATGTGGGTCCCACCTTTAACTCTCTTTGGGAGAAGTTAACCAACAAGTAAGAAAAATAAAAAGTGTTCCACATTTTTATTTAACTTTTTATAATTCTCCCAAAAACTAAATTTTGTCCCGCAATAAACGCAACTTCGGAAAAAGTCCCCTTAAGAGAATATCGGCGCTGCGAGTTCATCGGTGTCCTCAGATTTCAATTCCGAGCACCGGATCAAAAGTTAGAAATTCCCGCTCGTTCGTTCACTGAACGTACCCGAGCCAAACTTCGGAAACTGATTCCGGGCACACCGGGCCTCGGAATCAGGTGCCGTCAGAAACCACGCTCTTGTAAAATTCCAAAGAAAATTAAGAAAAAATTTCCCTTGAATTTTACGGGTCTTTAAATTACTCCCACCTTAGGGCTTTACGTCCCCGTAAAGATACATCAGAAACTAGGGAAACAAAAGAGGGTACTGAGCACGCATCTAAGCCTCCCGCTCCCATGTGCTCTCCTGGAGGTTCCTGTGCTGCAATCTGATGCGTACAAGAGGAATCGATCGCCCACGTAGGACCCGCTCCTATCGATCCTCTATCTCCACCGGGACCTCCATAAAAGTCACCCATTGTCAACGTCAAGCTCCCCATGGTCAATGATATGTGTCGGGTCGTGCACGTATCTCCTCAGCTGAGACACGTGGAAGACGTCGTGCACTCGGTGCAACTGAGGTGGTAGAGCCAGGCGATAAGCCACCTCGCCAATCCTGCTGAGGATCTGGAAGGGTCTGATGAAGCGCGGAGATAACATGCCGCCTCGGCCAAATCTTCGAATACCACGTCGAGTTGAGACCCGCAAGAAGACGTGGTCGCCATCCTCGAACTCTAGTGGCCTCCGCCTCCTGTCAGCATATGACTTCTGCCGGCTCTGAGCTGTGCTCCTCCGCTCCTGCATGACCTGGACCTTCTCCGTCGTGGCCTGGACCATCTCTGGTCCCACCAGTGCTGACTCCCCAGGGTCTGTCTAGCACAAAAGAGATCTACAAGGTCGTACGTACAACGCCTCGTACGGTGCCATCCCGATGGTGGAGTGGTAGCTACTTTTGTACGCAAACTCCACCAAGGGTAGGTGGTCCTCCCAGCTACGACCAAAGTCGAGGACACATGCGCGGAGCATGTCCTCGAGAGTCTGAATGGTCCTCTACGTCTGACCATCCGTCTGAGGGTGAAAGGTTGTGCTCAGACGTAGCTGCGTCCCGAACGCCTCCTGTAACCCCTTCCAAAGCCGGGAAGTAAAGCGAGAATCTCGATCGGAGACGACAGATGATGGCACACCGTGGAGCCGCACAATCTTCTGAACGTAGAGACGTCCCAAGCTCTCCACTGAGCCCTGCTCTCTGATGGGTAAGAAGTGTGCCGACTTGGTGAGTCGGTCAACAATCACCCAGATGGAGTCGTGACCTCTGGAAGTGCGTGGAAGTCCAGTCAAGAAGTCCATAGATATGCCGTCCCACATCCACTCCGGAACCTCCAAGGGCTTGTACCAAGCCTGCTGGTACCTGATGCTCTGCCTTCACCTGCTGGCAGGTGAGGCATCGAGAAACAAACTCTGCTACTGCCTTCTTCATGCCCGGCCACCAGTGCTGTCGTCTGAGGTCCTGGTACATCTTCGCCACTCCAGGATGTACCGCCAAAGGAGAAGCGTGAAACTCTCTCAGCACTTCCTCTCGCAAAGTGACTGGTACCATGGTACGTCCTCTAAAAAGGATTTAATGCTCTGATCCAAGGGAGAAACCATCAGGTGCATGTCCCGAGGATATCAATACACGCCGTGTCTCACAGTCAGCGTCCTCACGTTGTGCCTCTCTGACCCGCTGCAATAGTGGAGGGGTGACTGTGAGAGACTGGAGGAAGGCTGCTCCATCTCTATCAACGAAGGATATCTGCAAAGAGGCTAGCTGCTCCGTCACCTCCTCAAGTAGCTGAATGCCCGTCCTCCTGTTGAGGGCATCGGCTACTACGTTCCCCTTCCCAGGAGTATAGACTATCTCAAAGTCATAGTCTTGGAGGAACTCGAGCCATCGCCACTGTCTCAGGTTCAGGTCCTTCTGTGAGAAGATATACCTGAGACTCTGATGATCGGAAAAGACTGTAAAGCGCTCTCCCATCAGATAGTGTCGCCAAGTCTTCAGAGCGAAGACCATTGCTGCTAACTCCAGGTCATGGGTAGCGTAGTTCTGCTCATGCGGCCTTTACTGACATGATCCATAGGCGATCACTGCCCGCTCCTGCATCAGAACACATCCGAGTCCGGTCCCTGATGCATCGCAGTAGACTACGTACCCTACTCCCTCCTCAGGAAACCTCAAGATAGGTGCACTAGTCAATCTCTGTCTCAGCTCCTGGAAGCTCTGCTGACATCTGTCTGACCACACGAAGGGTTTCCCCTTCTTCGTCAAAGCTGTGAGTGGTGCTGCAACTCTAGAGAAGTCCGGCACGAATCTCCGATAGTATCCAGCTAGTCCCAGGAAACTCCGAACCTCAGTCACGCTCTTGGGTGGCTCCCATGCTAACACAGCCTCGATCTTCGCAGGATCCACTGCAACTCCCGCCTCAGAGATAACGTGTCCCAAGAAGTGGAACTCACGTATCCAGAACTGGCACTTCGAGAGCTTACCATAATGCTGGTTCTCTCGGAGTGTGTCTAGTACAACTCGCAAGTGATAGGCGTGCTCCTCCTCAGTCGTAGAGTAAATCATAATGTCGTCGATGAAGACCACGACAAACCGATCGAGGTATGGCTGAAATATACTGTTCATGAGGGCCATGAACACTGCTGGAGCATTGGTTACGCCGAAAGGCATAACCAAGAACTCATAATGGCCATACCGACATCTGAAGGCCGTCTTCTGCACGTCCTCGTCTCTGACTCTGAGCTGATGATAGCCTGACCTGAGGTCTATCTTCGAGAACCACCGTGCTCCCTTGAGCAGATCAAAGAGGTCATCAATCCTCGGTAGCTGATACTTGTTCCTCACTGTCACCTGGTTCATGCGACGATAGTCAACACAGAGTCGCAGGCTCCCGTCCGCCTTCTTGGCGAACAATATCGGGGAAGCCCAGGGTGAAACACTGGGTCGGATGAACCCCTTGCCCTGCAAGTCCTCCAACTGTACCCGTAGCTCTTGAAGCCCGACGGGGGCCATCCGATATGCTGTAGTGGATATCGGGGCTTTCCCGGGGTACAAGTCAATATAAAATTCTACCTCTCTGCGAGGAGGTAGCCCTGGAACGACGTCGGGAAAAACGTCCGCAAACTGATCCACCACTGCAGGAAAACCAGGACTCCGCACGTCAACTACTCCAAGGATGAGGCTAGCCAACTGATGAGTGATGGGCTGTCCTCTACTCCGTGGAAGTCCATCCTGTGCTGCTAAGGCTCCCTTCTCGCCGGTGAAGGTGAACCTGCTCCCGTCGGTGCGTACACATCACACCATGCGCCTAAAACAGTCAATCTGCGCGTGGGCCGTAGATAGCCAATCCATGCCCAAGATGACATCGTAAGCCCTCGACGGTGCTACAAGAAGATCCCAGCCGAAGCTCTCGCCTCCTAGAGTGAGCTCACACTGCCGGCACCAGTGTGTAATCGTCGAGTCTGCTCCCGTAGGAGTCTCTAGCTGTAAAGATCGAGCCAACGGCTCTATCGGAATCTCCGAGCTCCGAACAAGGGCAGAAGCTATGAAAGAGTGACTCGCTCCTGTGTCTATAAGAACTGCATCAAGGGTGGAATAGACACAGATAGTACCTCAAATCATCTCGCGTGCTCCGTGGTCGTAGGCCTCTGCTGCCTGGAGTTGTGCCTTTCTCTGCCCGCCAGCTCCCTGTGGTCATGGTGGACCTCCTGGTGGTGGTGGTGGCAGAGCCTCAAAGCGTCTCCCACCACCGGCTGCTCGTCCAGCTCCTCTTCCTCGTCCGCCTCCTCCCTGCGGACCGCCACTGTCGACCCTATGCCTTTGCCTCGGTGGTCCCTCAACTGTCTGCTGCTCCTCGGCACGGCGGGTCGGGCAGTCACGAGCCATGTGGCCCTGCCCGCCGTACAAGTAGCACTACCTGCCTCTCGAAAGTCTGGATCCTCGTTGTGTGCCCTGCACTGCTGAGCCAGTGTCCTGAGGTCGTCTGCCAGAAGGTCTGGTCTGCTTGGACCCCTGAGTCATCCGTCGACTGCCTGCTGCAGATGACTCTGCCACGTGCCACCCTGCGGTGGGTCTCGGTGCTAGTGTAGACTCAGCAAGGAAGCTCTCGATCAAAAGGGCCTGCTCCAGTACTCCTGTCTGAGTCGGTATGCTGAGGGTGATCAGCGATGCCCTGATCTCGTGTCTCAAACCCTGCTCGAAGGTCCGGGCCCGGAAGAATGGGTCCCGTACCATGTCGGTTGAGTAGCGCGAGAGATCGGTAAATCTCGCCGAGTACTGAGCGACCGTCATGCTGCCCTGCCGCAGCTGAAGAAGCTCCTGGATACGCACCGCACGAAAGGTGGCTGGGATGAACTCTGAGCGGAAGAGGCTCTCAAAGTCCGCCCATAGAAGAGATGCCTCATCGTGCACCTGGAGCATCAAGCTCCACCATCGTCCTGCTGCTGCGTGTAGTAGGCTTGCAGCGAGGATCACCATGAGGTCTGCTGGTGTCCTCACTAGCCTAAACACACGTACCACTGCCTCCAGCCAGTCCTCGGCTGCCTGGGGATCCGTCTCCCCGCAAAACCTGGGTGGTCACTGGCGCTGAAACTCATGCAGTGCGCCGAGGCGACGTGCATCGTCAGCGGCTGGTGCTGGAATCATCGGTGGCTCGACGGGTAGAGCTACCGCCGGTGCCACTGCTGACAAAGGGCCCTGCACCGAAGCCTCGTCGCTCGGTGGTCTGTCGTCACACTCGACTCTTGGAACCCTAGCTGGCTGCCGTCGTGGGGCCATCCTGAAAAGGAAACAGGTGTGCCACGGTCAGAACAGTATACCTGGTGAGCTGATATAAGTAATCACAAAGAAATATTTGAAACACACACGCAATCAATGTTTTCATGCATTAAGTCGGAAATCAGAAGTCAGGGTCCTGGTGTACAGATACGTCGGCCGCCGCACCAACACTGGACTCCCTTGACTAGGAAACACACTCAATACGCTAAACATTATTTCTTCAAATAGAAAAGATCATAGTTCGCGGTAGAACCAAACTCCTCTAATACCAATTTGTCACGACCCGTCCTCGGGGCCCGTGCCGTGACTACCCCAAGCCCGCCTTCCATAGGCGAGGGGCTGGCGACAAGAACCAAGGCGTAAATCCTAGTAAAAGGGAAGGCATTGCCTTTGTAAAATAAACAAGCACCACAGAGTAAGCAAGCGGAAAGTAAACACTAAGTAAAAACAGAGTACAACTGAAAGTGTGGAAAAGTAAATGGGCCAGTATACAAACCCAAACTGAAAGTAAAGTACAACTTGAAAGGGAAAACAGCAACTGTAAGTAAAAACCACTACACCGAGCTGTCCACTGGAGATCCCACCTGAAGGATGGGTACAGATAGCTCCACGGGTCCCACCGTCCGCTCCTAGTATGTCTCGCCCAGTGGTCCACCTCCAGGTACCATCCTGCTGTGCAAGCCTCAGCCAAGATCAACGATGTCCGTCGTCTGCATCCAACACAACGTAGTGCGGGCATAGCCCGTGCAGGGGTGAGTATAAGCTACTCAGTAGGGACCCCGAGACCCCTGAAGGTCTCTCTAAATCCACAAAGGATATACCACAAAGGAAGGTACAATCACGAAGTAACAACCGACACTGCTTAGGTATATGCCCATACATATACCTAAGTCATCAATTCCAATAAGCTCCAACCTCCGAGCCCAAGTACAACTCAGTCCACAGAAGAAAGTAAACGTATTCCACACAGGAAAGCAAAACGAAATCCACAAAGCATAGCACAACACAATCCACATAGGAAAGCAACAGGATTCAGCTCACACATGAATACTTCTTCAAAGGACGATAAAGATGATCTCTGATCCATCTAAGTCGTCGGACCCATGAAGGATCGATAGGTAACTAAACCCCGCAAAGACCCACACAGGATCGGGCCCACACAGGACCTGTAGGCGCTGGTTCACACAGGACCGCTGAGCGCAAAGACCCACACAGGATCGGACCCACACAGGATCGGTCCCACACAGGACCTGTAGCACTGATCCACGTAGGATTGATGAGTGTTGTAGTCGTCGTCGTCGAATCCACACAGGATCTCTGTACTGTCGTCGTCGCAGTCACAGTAGCAGTAGTAGTAGCAGTCACAGTCGCAGCCAGCACTAGGGTTTCCGCACACAGCAAGCCCATTCAGGAGGGTCCGCTCCACGAGCCGAGAGGCTGATACATCAACTGTCACAAAGTCCAGAGTTGATGTATCCAAAAGATCCGTATCGTCAACAGGAACTCAACGCAACAGACGGCGCGTCGATCGGACGCCCGGTCTGAGAGTTATTGGCTTTTTCGTCCCAGGGGCCCGGTTGGTTTTTAAGGCAAATCCAACCCGACCGTACTCCACCTGCATCCAAACCTCGGGCGGAGTATGCCAAAAGATCCGTCTCACTAAGAGAAACACAAAAAAGCTGACGGCACGTCAATCGGACGTCCGTAGCTCAAGATATGAGCGTTTCCGCTCTGAAGGCCCGGTTGGTTTCGTGTACGAACTAACCCGGCCGAACTCAAAGTGTACCGAAACCCTGAGTGTAATATATTGAAACGACCGTCTCGATCCAAGGATCGTGTTGCCGCAGACGGTTCGTCAATCGGAGGTCCGTAGCTCATGTTATGAGCAAAAGACCGAAGTCAATTCGAAAACGGGGGGTCCGGGTCCGGGCCGACCCGGCCCGACCCCCCCTGGGTGGGCCCGCACCGGGTCGACCCGAACCGGGTCACCCCGACCCGGGTCCGACCAGGCCCGGCCGGTGGCAGTCCGGCGCGGCGGCGCGGTCCGGCACGGCGGCGCGGCCTGGCGCCGTTGGTGCCACACGCGGGGGGGGGGGGGGGGGGGGGGGGGGGGGGGCAAGTCCCCGCTTTTCAAGAAGGCGGCGCGGCTTTTAGCCGCGCCTTTGGAGAACCGGCCCCCCCCTCGTGGGGGCCTGCTTCGAGGGAAACCTGGGGGCCGCCTGCCCCCCTCAAAGAAACTGCCCCCCTCATAAATGGGGGGCATATTGGGTTGATCGGGGGAATTAAATTCCCCCGGTCTTTGACCTTCCGGCCGGCCCACCTGGCCGGCCAGTTTTTCTTCAACGGGACCGGCAAAGCCGGTCCCCTTCCGGTTTCCGACGTCGGCGGCCCGGCGAGCCGCCGATCCTCTCGTCCCGCCGCGGCCTGGAACCGGCTGCGGTGTTCGTCGTCCGGCGCGGTGCGACGGCACCGCGCCCCTCCGCCGCGGCCCCGCTCCGGTCGCGGCGCCTTCGATTCCCTTCGACGCGGCGCGACGGCGTCGCGTTCCTGATAAACTTCCCGTGGCGCGGCGCGACGGCGTCACATAAATAAGCCGGGCGATTCCCGCGTGGTGCGACGGCCCCACGCCTTCTCGTTCATCCACAAGATTATATAAATAACCCAGAACAAAGGAGGGGGAATTCGGCCCTGTTTGTGCGGTCCGACCCCCCTCTCGTTAGATGATAACTCTTAAATATTTAATCACAAGTTTATCATTCTAGAACCAAGAACGAGAGTAAATAAATAAACCACAACAAACCCCTACCTTGAATTCATGTTCGAAGATCGTCAACGACCCGTGGAAGACAACGTCGCGGAGGTCGGGCGTCGCCGTAATCGTTCGTCAAATCAAATGAAGAAGAGGTACGTCCAAAGAGGTACGTCATTGGCGAATCTTCGTAAGCCGACGAAGAAAGTCCGAGGAGGAAGCGGCGTTCCCTTTCGTTGACACGGAAGATGTCGTTGATCTTCGGAGACAACGGCTACGAAGAAGAGAGGAGCGGTGTTCTTCGTCGGAGCTCGAAGGTTCTTCGTGTTCTTCGTCAAGCTTTGAAGAAGAAGGAGGAGCCTCAAATCCTCTCAAGATGGCTAAACAATTCTAACCAAATAAAATAAGCTAAGGGCTTATTTTATTAACTCAACCAAACCATTTTAATTTCAATGGTTTGAATTAAGACAACTCAACCCATTAAATAACCCAACTTGCCAACTTAATTTAAAATGGGAGTTTAAGGGAGAAGATGAGGGGATGGGGTTTGTGTGGGTCCCACCACACTTAATCCTCCCAAGGGAGGTTAAGTGGATGTGGGTCCCACCTTTAACTCCCTTTGGGAGAAGTTAACCAACAAGTAAGAAAAATAAAAAGTGTTCCACATTTTTATTTATCTTTTTATAATTCTCCCAAAAACTAACTTTCGTCCCGCAATAAACGCAACTTCGGAAAAAGTCTCCTTAAGAGAATATCGGCGCTACGAGTTCATCGGTGTCCTCGGATTTCAATTCCGAGCACCGGATCAAAAGTTAGAAATTCATGCTCGTTCGTTCACTGAACGTACCCGAGCCAAACTTCGGAAACTGATTCCGGGCACACCGGGCCTCGGAATCAGGTGCCGTCAGAAACCGCGCTCTTGTTAAATTCCAAAGAAAATTAAGAAAAAATTTCCCTTGAATTTTACGGGTCTTTACAAATTCTTTCAATTGATTGTGTAGGGCCATCAATTTCAGTGGCTAGATCTGGTGGTGAAGCCTCAGCTTCCACCCCAACGGGAATAGAAAGTGAAGAAACACATGTTTTGGGGGAAGGAGTAGAACAAGGAACTTCCCAAAGTGCGTTAATCCCTGATTATATTCCCCCCTATGATAGTGATGTTGAGTCAGACCCAGTGATACAAAAGGAACTCCAATTCTCACGACGCAAGGCATGGAAGAACATATGGAAGATCATATATTATGTGCCTTTAGAAGAGCTGTCATCAAAGATTCCTTGACTATCATCCCTATTCGTCATGTTGGGACTTGCCATTTTTTGATATTAGATGATCCATGCTGCGGTAAAACATGTCATCTTAAGAGGGGAGCAGGATCAGAAGTACAATCATGATTTGAACAGAGTATGGTTGTTATCCAATATCGGTGAATTTGAGGTTGCGGTATCCCAAGACGAGGCTGATCATGCTGCTAAGGTGAAGGAGCTTAACTATAAGACCAAAGATAAGGTCGTCCAGTAGATGCAACTTCATCAACATTTGGATGCTATTACTGGGGAACATGTCAAACTGGAAAATTCACTAGAAGGAGTTTAGAAAAATGGTATGAAAGCCATCGCAGATTCCTAGAAATCACTACATCAAGCTGAAAAGAGTGATATTGGTCGAGTACATGAGCATGAAGTGGATACTGATGAAGCTAGGGATGATGTAAATCAAATTAAGATTTATGTTGATAGCCTTTTGTAATTTGTGGAAAAAAGAATAGACTACAGTATCTGGATGTCCTTCTAACTTTTGTGCATCAAATAAAAAACACATTCATCTTCAATCATTTGTGCATGCTTTCTTTTGCTACCTATTTAAATTTTTATCTAAACCAATGGTCCTAGTAAGAATAGTGTTATTTTTGATATAATTCTTATAAATAAACCTAGAAACAATGAATCTTTTAATTTCTCAATATTACATAAAATCATACAAAATGTAAGTTTAGTGACCTAGGACTTGACTTTTATTAGGAGTTCCCTTGTCTTTTGTGGGAAGTTTAAATTCATGCACATCAGACATAAAAAGTCTAATGTTTAAGATTGAAATATCTTTGACCGAATGGATTAACATTGACTCAATTCGTTGATAATTTATCTGAAAAAATATTTCCATGTTCAAGTATGAGGAAAAATATGTAAATGATGACATAAGAAATTCTGAATCTAAGGAATGATATGAAAAATGGCTAAAAGGTATTAGAAGAAGTAGTTCCCATGAATGAAGATACATATATTTAACAAACCTGTTAGGGGGTTGAATTATGCAGGGCCACTTAAGGGAAATCGCTGCATAGTCAAATAATAGAATCATTTGGCTGACAGGTCTGTTATGTAGACTACTTAGGCAAGGACGCCTAAGGGCACATCCTACATAGTCAGGCAAAAAAAACTCTCAGAAATTTACTTTTCTACTGCTAAAATGCCAGTGGAAGTTTATGGGGATTCAAATTTTTGAAAGCATAGAGTTTTCTGTATGAAGAGAGGTACTTGAATATGGAGAAGATATTTCCAAAAAAACTCTAAGAACTGCATGAATGTCCCTCCTATGAAGGTCTGGCCCAAACGTAAGGAAGGGAAATATAAACCATAGACTTGAATACTTTCAGATGATGAAAAATAACATGGGAAAAATATGTTAAGGATGGCTATATTTTACGGATCCTTACATATTGTCAATAAAAACAATAAGGACATAATAGGTTTTCTTCCCATGAATGATGTTACCATTATATAAAAAAATTGTTAGGGGGTTGAATTATGTAGGGCCACCTATGGTCATTGGCTACATAGTAAAATAATAGCATCTTTTGGCTGACAAGTCGGTTATGTAGACTATTTATGCAAGGTCGTCTAAAGGCATGTGCTGCATAGTCAGGCAAAAGAACTCTCAAAAATTGGAAATTTTGTGACCAGAAGTCAGGAAAAGGGTTATGGAGATCTAGAAGTTTTTATGGTTAGGAGTATGACACATTGAAATGAGTATTGTCCAATTCATGGAAGAGATACATAGATCAATGCTAACCATAATAATGTTGTGGATGTGTCTTGAATTGAAATGTTGGACTTCACTACGAATCCCATAAGGAACGGAATCGATCCATATGTAGTTCTTGAAATACAGTTTAACATCACGTGGGATTAAAGTGTAGGAAATCTTAGTTTAGGTTCATAGAGCACGGACCATAATAATGAATACACTGTGTGTGATTTCACAGGGACTTTCTAGCCAGGGGACTGAAAGTAAATCTTGGGGTTAGGCACAAAGGCTTGGGGCTGTGTTCGAGGGACACTCGAACATTCCTACGTATCCTATAAGGATGGGAATAAAGCCCATTTAGTTCTAGAAATACCCTCTGTACAGATTTGGTTCGTACATATGAAGGCTGAAAAGGGGAATTTAGTTCAATGATGGTTTGACCCAAGATAAAAGGTTCAGGCATTGCCATGTATACACGTAGTTTTTAGAATATAACATGATCAGAGATCAATGTAAATAATGATTCCCTCTCAAGTGAGGGTGTCAAAAAATGTTTTAGTTTATTGTCGTACATGAAAAAAGTGTAAATAGTTTATGGTCATATGTATGGACCAGTGGTGAACCAATGTAAAAAGTATTGGTTCTGGGGCCGCTTTATAGATAAAAATCATATGAGATGGAGGTGAACTAATGCGAAGAGATTGGTTTTGGGCTTCATAATTGGGAGGATGCCTACGTACCCACCCTAGAAGGCAAGGATCAAAGTCTGTGTAGTTCAATTTAAGAATGAATTGGTGATCAAGTTGTTTTTTAGAACAATTACCTAAAAATGGTGTTGGGACTTACACATTGTTAGCGGCCCAAAGGGGGTGTTCTGTTTGAAGTTTTACTCAAAGTTCACGTGAGTCATACTCGGTGTGAGAAACAAGAGGTAGCAACAACCTTAACGATGCATAGTTTAATTTCATGTAGGACATATGATGGGACTATGCAGTTTAAAGTCTTGCAGTGAGGACTATTGGTGTTGCACAGTTTAATGTCATGTAGTAGGGACAAAATACAGTTTAATATCATGTAGGACGTATTATTGGACTTTATTCAGTTTTACGTCATGTAGGACGAATGAGCTATACAGTTTAACATCATGTAGTAAAAATATAGGGACACAGTTTAACGTCATGTTGGAAGTGAACACATTTTTGCGTCATGTTAGACAATAAGGGTGCTATACAATTTAACGTCCTGTAGCTAAGACGATGGAGACAATACATTTTAATGTCATGTTGGATGAAAAGGGGGACTGTACAGTTTAATTTCATGAATTAAGGACAAAAGAGACACAGTTTAATGTCACGTTGGACGTATTAGAGATTTCTTCACAGTTTACCGTCATGATGGACGATGGCACAACTTAATGCCTTGCTGGACATAAGGTATTTCTGTACAGTTTAGCATCATGTAGTTAGGACATCACAGTTTAACGTCATGTTGGACATAAGTGTCAATAATTTAAGGTCATATGCATAGACCGTTGATGGTATGGTTTAAAGTCTTGTTGGACGTAAGGGACTATGCAGTTTAAAGTCTTGTAGTAATGACAACACAGTTTAACATCATGTTAGATGATATGGATGAAAATAGTTTAAGGTCATATGCGTGGACCGTGGATGGTGCAGTTTAACATCTTGATGGACGTAAGGGACTATGCAGTTTAATGTCTTCCATCATGGAAAACATAGTTTAACTTCATGTTGGACGATATGGATGCAAATATTTTAAGGTCATATACATGGACCATGGATTGTGAAGTTTAACGTCTTTCTAGACATAATGGACTATGCGCTTTATAGTCTTTTAGTAAGGACAACACAGTTTAACGTCATGTTTCATGATATGGATGCAAATAGTTTAAGTTCATATGCTTGGACCGTGGATGGAGCAGTTTAACATCTTGCTAGACATAAGGGATTATGCAGTTTAAAGTCTTGCATCATGTACAACATAGTTTAACATCATGTTGGATGATATGGATGCAAATAGTTTAAGGTCATATGCATGGACCGTGGATGGTGCAGTTTAACGTCTTGCTGGATGTAAGGGACTATGCAGTTTAATGTCTTTCAATAAGGACAACATAGTTTAACATCATGTTAGACAATATGGATGCAAATAGTTTAAGGTCATATGCATGGACTGTTGATGGTATTTCATGTTTATACAAAATAATTCTTTAGAAATCTGGCATTGGTTGGAGTAGTGATGAGTTCTCCATACATTGAGATTAAAGAATAAGCTTTATTATAATAGACCTTATGTATTAAAAATTCCTTCCCATTTTGGATCTAGCGTGGGAGGTTTCTTGCCTGGTATCACAAGAGTTCTAATAACCAATACCAATTCTTCCTGAACGAATGAACAAAGATGTACTTTTTTGTTGAATGCTTGTGCTATTCGATTCTGATAGACTTCCAAGTGGTGCAGGGTGCACAATGTTTTCTCATCTAACCATTCCAATTCATCCAATATCTTTTGAGATTTTTCATATGTAGATGACTGATCACAAATGGATACTCTGAGATAGGTTAATTGACCGTCATTGGGCAAGACTTCTTCTATTCTATATACCACTGAATATGGAGTTGACCACGTAGTAGTGCGGTTGGTGGTCTGATAAGCCCATAAATCATGAAAGAGTTTATCAGGACATGATTTCATATAATTATCCACCATCTATTGTAGTATGTTAGAAAGAGTCTTGTTGAAAGCTTCTATCTGGCCATTGGCCACTGCATGTTACTGAGATGAATGATTGGATTTGATGTTGTATTCTTGTTATAACTTCCTCACCTCGGATGAAAAATATTTCGTGCCATTGTCTGTCAATATGGTATGAGGGACACCAAATCTGGTAATGATGTTAGACTTGATGGAACTTACAATGCTTTAAGAACTGACTTCATTGAGGGGTATTGCCTCTTCCCATTTGGAAATGAAATCAGTAGTAGAAAGAATGTACTTAAACAACTTGGATGTAGCTAAAGGATAAGGTCCTACTACATCAATTCCCCATGTGGAAAATGACAATGAGTATTTAGCTATATGAAGAAACTATAGGGGTTCAAGAATGAAGTTGGCATATACTTGGCATGAATGAAACTTCCTTGTGAAATCAAAACAATGTTGTATCATTGAAGGCCAAAAGTATCCAAGCGTTCGAATTTGATTAGATAGTCTATGCCCATACTAGTGGGCACCACCGCCTCCGACATGAACTTATTTCATGACAGCCATTCTCTCTTCACCATCAATGCTTCTGAAGAGAAATCCATCAAAACCCATTTTGTAGATAATTTTATCTAGGTGATCCGGGCTATCATAAAGAATAAAATTTATCACACGTTGCCTGACTTGTTCTTTCCCATCTCTATCAGGTTGAAGTGTTGCATTTGAAGGTATTCCCTAATAGGTATCATTTATCTTGTAGTATGACCATATGGTTAAAGAATGGGACTAATTTCATTTCTTTCCATTATTCTGATTTGAACATAAGGTGAAATTGTACGACAATGGGAAATATAGATGATTGTCTCATCCCGATTTGGATTGACTAGAGTTGTGGCTATATTAGCCAGTGTATCATCTTGGGCATTTTGTTATCTCGGGATATAAGAAAATGTTTGTTATGTAGGAAATTCCACCATTAAATCTCTGAAGTAATCATATAATGGGGGTAACTCTTCTTTTTTGATTGCATAATCCTCATTGACTTCTTTGATTACCAGGTCTGAATCACCTTTTACTTTTAACTGATTCACTTGTGCTTGAAGCACCAACTCTAATCCTCTGATAAGATCTTCGTATTCTGCTTCATTATTTGTACCGCCTACCAATAATGAGAATGAATAAAGTAACAATTCCTTTTCTAGGGAAATGAGTAGAATTCCTAACCCAAATTTTTTGAATTTAAGATCTTCAATTTTCTTCCCTGTTGGACTTCTGGAAGAACCATCAAAGTACATTTCCCATGTTTGAAGACAATCTTGAATAGAAAAGACTTCCTCATCAGGAAGTTCAATATCTAAAGATGTATCTTCTACTGAAGGATGTTCAGAAAATAAAATCAGACAGATCTTGGCCCTTTATTTCCTTTTGAGACACATACTGAATATCAAATTGCTGCCAAATAACTACCCACCTTGCCAAACGTCCAGTAAGAATTGGACGACTAAAGATGAATTTGAGCAGGTTATTGTGAGATACCAATTGGACCTCGTGATGTTTCAGGTATTTTCCCAACAGCGGAACTGCAAATATTAATGCTAGGGAGAACTTCTCAGTATTTGAATATTGGGATTCTGTTCCAAGCATAGTCCAACTGAGATAGTAGAGGATGTTTTCATTCCCATCATTATTCTTCTGAGCAAGAAAAGAACCTAATGATCACTCTAAAGCTATCACATAGAGGATAAGTTGTCTTACTATAACATGTGGCATTAATACCGGTGGAAACAAGAGATATTTCTTGAGAATATCGAATGCTTCTTGACATTTTTCAGTCCACCGGTATGTGACTCCCTTCTTTATCAATTTGGTGAAGGGTAAAATTTTTCATGCTAAATTGGCGATAAAACTCCAAATATAGGATAAGTTTCCTTAATTTCCTCTCAATTTTTTCAAATTTAGAGGAGGTGACATACCAAGGATTGACATTGTCTTCTCAGGATCGACTTTGATACCACGATGGAGTACAACAAAGCTAATAAATTTTCCCAAGGTTACCCAAAAGAACATTTTATGTGGTTCATCTTCAAATTATTTTGCCGAATTTATAGAATATGATTTCAAAATCATACAAGTGATTAGAACATTGCCTGGATTTAACCACCAAATCGTCCACATAACATTCAACAAACATCCCTAAAAAGGGATTGAAGATACAATGCATGGCACACTGATATGTTACGCCTACATTCTTGAGACCAAAGGCCATTACCCGATAGAAAAACACACCCTCAGGGGCTCTGAAAGCTGTAAATTATTCATCTTCTAGAGCCATTCATATTTTATTATATCCTGAATATCCATCCATGAAGGAAAGTGCTTCATATCTCGTTGTTTCCTCAATTAAGAGTTCTGTAATCGGAACTGGAAAATCATCTTTAGGACAATGCCGATTAAGATCTCGGAAATAGATGCAAACTCTAATTTGTCCATTATTATTTTTCTAAGGGAATGAATTATCCAACCACTTGGGATATTGTACTTCTCTGATGAATTTATCTTTGATAAGATTATCCATATCTGCTTCAATTTTGGAATCATAACTTGTGTGTGTTCTTCTTGCAGCTTGCTTAAATCCTCGATATTCTTCTGGAAAACCCAAACGATGAGTAGTAACATCAGGATCAAGCCATGGAATCTCTGTATAGTTCCAAGAAAATATATCTTGATTTTTCTTTAAAAATGAAATATACATCTCTTACTCTTCAAGAGTCATGGCAGCACTAATTAAAGTGGGGCGTGGATCTTCTTTTGTACCCAGATTTATTTCTCTGAGTTCATCCACGGTTGTAGAGATACCCACATCAAATGCTGGAGGGGTATCCTAGATATATTCCTATTCTTCTTCAACATGTGTTATTTCTTCTCTTTCTACTTGCATAATAAATGGAGAAGTAGAATTTCCATGATCAGAAAAGATGTTAAAATTTGAATCTCTTGAAAAATAAGCTTCCATTTCCGACCCGATTGATGTTGAAGGGTCTTCCATGGGTAATAAAGAGGATATGATGGACTGAGAATTGACATCATTGTTCACCTTTGACATTGCTATAACTTCTTCTGGCCTGGTTGGTGAAGTATAGACTTTCTCGATTTCAGCAGATGAAATGAAGACATCCCTATTTGAACTTTCATCATTGCTTGGTGAATCACCAATTTCCCCCATGCTGTCTGGATTAATTGTCGTAATTGACATTATGAAGGTTTCCATAAGAGTATTTTGATTTGGTTCTATCATGTCAATTTGACTGATAGGAAACACATAATCTGCAATCACATGTGTAAATGGATTAACTAGAATCTTTTCCAAACCAAATGGAGCATTAACCTTGGTAACCTCACTTGCTGTGGATTTCTCCTTACCCTTTATGTGATAGAATTCCACCTCAATGTATTGAGATTCACATGTTTTGAAGGGGGATTTATCACCATACAATGTCCCAATTTGACCATCGAAACAATATTTGAGACATTGATGGTATGATGAAGGGATAACTACATGTTGATATAGCCAGGGTCTTCCAAGAAATATGTTGAAGGCTATGTCATGATCAACCACCATGAAATATGAATTGGATACATGATCTCCAAACTGAGTTTTGAGTGTAATCTCACCCAGTGGTTCGTGTTAATTTTTATCATATCATTGTAACATCAATGTAGAAAGAGATAAATCAGATTCTGTGAGGCCCAATTGAAGAAGTGTACGAATGGGGAAAAGGTTTACTCATGAACCATTATAAATGAAATCGCTTTGGACATCTATAACATTGACCTTGCGAGATAAATACAAAGGTCTAATAATTCCATGCACAACATTATCTTCTTTCTCATCTGTGAAAGATATTACTACCTGGAATTATGCAAGATTATTCTCTACATGGTAGAATTCAACAACAACAATTTCAGTTTCATATTCCTGAGGACTTGAAAAGCCTCAGTGAGTGCCTCCTGAAGATCCTTTGATAAATTTAGGGCATCCAAAATTGATAACTTGGCCGGTACTTGGACCATGTGTTTCAATACATCATACATTTGATCCAAAGGTCTATGTTTCCCAATAGTAACATGTGGTTTCGCAGGTACCTTAGAAGTTGATGCTTTGGAAGTAGTTTCATCTTATTTTGGGGTAGGAGTTTGTAATACCTCTAGCTTTGGATTATTAGGCCGAATAGGTCTATTTACTTGCTAAGATGTAGAAGGTGGAGTCTCCAGCTAATACTACAGAATAACTATGCCAGTACTAAGTTTGTTATTGGTGGATGAATTTTCTTGTTCTTGTTGATCCCGTTGAAGGGCTCTTACACGAGTTACTACTGCATACACAGTTCTAGTAGGGGTAGAATTGGAATAGAGGTTTCTGGGATATCCATGTCTTCCTCTGTATCACAAACCTCTGGAACTCCCTCTAATTACTCTCTTTGATATAGGTAATTCATGCTCATCAAAATCAAAACTACAACTAGCATAAGGATCTGGTAAATAAATCATATTAACAAAACAAAAGATCAACTCTTCATCCGATGAAGACTCTGCCTGATTAGCAAACTTAGGCTGTGCCATTTGGTGGGGTGGTGCCAGTGGCTTTGAAATAGATGGCATAAAATCTACCAGATTCAAAGATAATTTGGGCTTTGTCACGATCTCATCTTCTTCTGATTTCTCTTATTTCATTGAATTACGTTGTTTCATTGAGGATTATCCCTCTGATGAAGAGGGGTTTGTTGTGGCATTCATGGAAGAAGACACAATTGGTTTCTCCAATTTCGTTTTCAAAATGAAATGATTTCGGTTGATCTCTTTTTCTGTCCATCCATTCATCATATTTCTCCGCATTTTTGTTCATGACTTCTTTCCACTCACCTTCTTCCTCTGGATTTGTAGAAGTACCACATGCTACCTGAGCTGAGAAACCATAAAATTTGACTTGTCCTGAGTCCACCATTTTTTGTAGGACATCTTTGAAGAAAAAACACTCATGAATGGGATGCCCCAACATCTGATGAAATGGGAAGTAGTTGAGATGGTCTTCATCTCCTTCCTTGTTCGGCCTCTTAGGCCTCGGCAATTGAACCAAATTATTTCCCAGAGCCGAAATGAAGTAACCAGGAACTTGTTCATTTCAGAAAGATTAATCTTTTCTCCTTAGATCCTCAATTTTTTTATCATTGATCTCATTGATCATCTTTAAAAAATATCCTCTATTGTTGATGCTCATGAGGTGGAGCCCTTAGAGAAGATGAAGGTCTTGATGTAGAAGCTGGTATAAGTTCTTGTTTAAACATAACTGTAACAGTCACTGCTTTACACATTCTCCTTCCTGGAGATGATGGAATAAAATGAGCTTCATCATTAGTCTTTTTAAGAGAGTCTTCAATCTGTTGAGCTATTGAAGTAAGGTCATGAAACCCTCCTGTGTATTTCACATGGGTCAACAGCGTGTGTAATTCATCATGAAAATTTTCCACACAGACTAGAAACAATTCTTTTTGAGGGAGTGCAAAGCTCCGGGAATATGTTAATCCCTTCCAGCGAGCAATTAAATCTAAAACCCTTTCTTTCTCCCTTTTCTTAAAATTTTTAAGATAAAAAATTGTTGTCTTTGGAAAAGTTGATCTGAATTGAAGAAGGAATTGTTGATGGAGATCCTAACACCCGGTAATTGACCGATATTGCAAGCGTGTATACCAAGCAAAAGTAGGCCCTTTTAATGACAGTACAAAACACCTGATCATAACTGCTTCTTTTTGGTGAGGGGTTCCCATAATAGGATCGTAAAGAGAATAAAAATGGGTTTAAGTGTTTCTCTGGGTATGCCGAACCATTAAATATTGGGAATGTGGTACTTGAAAAATTTTATGGGGGAGGATTTGCATCTACCCATTCCGGGTAAGCTCACTTCTCTGGCTGACCTGGTGAACGCTTTCCTTCCATAGCTTAAAATTGAGCTGTTAATGACTCAATGTTAGTTATTCACTTTTGAGAAACATCCGGTTGAGCTTAGACATGTGCAGGTGCAATAACTGGAGCTTGGACAACTGTAGCAACTAGGACTGCCACTGATGGTAGTATTGGAAGTTGTTATTGCACATGACCCATAGGATTAGAACTTAGAGGGTGTAATGGTAGAGGAGGATATTATTGATCCATCTCTGTAGCCGTAAAAAAATCCATTGGCTGGCTGACTCCATCACTCTTAGAAGAAATACTACCTTAAAATCGTTCTATGTCCAACCTCCTCAATTCCTTCATATATTCCTCTTGTGGTACGAATCTTTTCTCTAATGAGAGATATTAGACATCTCTAGAGGAAGATTATGTAACTTGATTCTTTCCTTCCCCCTTATTGGATACCTTTCGGAGAGGGGGAAATGGGTTACATGAAGGATTACCTAGATTCTGTGTAATCCTTCGATTTCTTGTACGCACACCTTCTTAATTTGTGTATGTGCATACAAACTCTTGAGAAGGATCTTCCTCATCTGATCCCATTGAGTGATCCTCATCTGGGGGATTAGCAACAACGTCACTGATGACATTAATTGATGAATAATGCAATGCATCTCTTTTACCATCATTTTTTCGATATTTTTTTCATTTATGTCCTTGTTGAGACACTGCCTTTTGCTGATTTGATCCCTCAGGAACTTCTTGACCAACTGTAATTTGGAGAGAATTTACTGATAATTTGGATGTTCATTCCTATTGGGGACTCTTCCCTAATCAAGAGAAGACTGAATTTATCTGAGGAAGTGATCGAGGATTTGAACAATTCTACAGTCCGGTGGACTGGGGTTGTTCTTTTTCTTCCTAATCAACTCCACGAATCCTATTTTTTGATTCTGAGTGGTTGGTTAAAAGAGTCCCCAGTCTAGAAAGCTGGGGTGGTTTTTGAGCTACTACATCTGAGACTTTCTTGAATGCTCTCCTGATCTTGAGGACATTAGTCCAGAAATTGGCTGGATGCAGCAACCTACCTCGACTCTTATCACCCGGCTCAAACGACCGTTGGATGATTTCAGACACTTGTGTCACTTGATGATGTGCATGCTCTAAATTAGAATCATGTTCAATATTCTCATTCGCTTGATGTAGGAGTAATTCAAAAACTTGTTCTCTATATTCCTGATTATTGGAAGAACTAGTTGAGGCCAATTCTTGAGCAAGACATTGATTACAAACAAAGCCAATTGGCTGTGTCCAGCCGTGGGCAATAACATCGCATGAAACCATTTTGGGTGGGCTTTTCTGACGTAAGAGTATAGTGAAATGTAGTGATCTATGAACACCCCATCCCCGGATATGAGTACCAGATGGAGAATTGGAAACTAACTGGTGAAATTTTCTTAATGCACCAAGGCATGAACGCTGAAGGGCTCTGTACTGCTTTTAAGCCTTCAGATATAGAGAAACTGAGAGAGATTCCATGTCAATTTGGCATTGTAACCCTTATATTATTTTGACATGATTTCCATATTAATAATAATATAATATTTTCATTTTAAACTGATAAAGAATTTTCCATATGTTATGATGAATATAATGAATTCCATCCTCCGTCAACATCTCTAGAATATCATAATGAGAGTCAGCCAATGGCCAAAACATAACTGGCACTTCACCTTTCACCAGTTGTTTTCTCATATTCAGTACTTCCTCCTTATCAGTTGATGAAGATTCTTCTACCTATTTAGACCAATGCTGGTGCTTCGTTGTTGCTTCATCAGATTCAACGAGATCGGTAGAGAATTCTCTTATCAATCTAAAAGATGCATGACTCAGGGGTGTTTTGGAAAATGATCTACACCTCGGGCTATCTTCTGATTGAGAAAGTATTTCACCAGCTATTGGTAATGCATCATACATGGCTGGCTTGACAATTTATAGTGCCTCAATATAAGAGGGCTTTATCGTCACCACATTGTCCATTGGAGCATTTTCCTGGCAATGTGAATTACTACTATGGAGACGACTATCACAGCTCAATTCATCATCATAGGGAGGACCACCGTGGTGGGTTACACCAAAAGATAAAACATGTTCCTCCTTGATCTTCTGGCCACAAAGAGGGTTATCGTGACTCTCATCTGAATTTGATACTTCAAGATCGACCGAACTATCATAAAGCAAGCTTCATGAGAAAGTGTCTAATGGAGACCTTTAGAATTAATGTTCCCACTATTGGGAACTGATATTGTAGAATCTTGAGTTCCAACAAATAATTTTCTGAGTGCACCAAGAACTCCAGCATCGAGCAAGGCCTAGTTACAGATTTTCCCTTGATTTCTTTAATGTGTTGGGCGGGTCTTCTTTTTACAGGCATTCTTACTCAATTTAGGAACCACTTATTGACGAAAGTGGTCATTATGGGGAGGTTTATGTGACTTCTCAAGAGAAATGATCAGGTTAGGATGATTATATCCACTCAAATAAGGTGTATGTGTCTGATATGGTTGTACATATGATATGGGGGAGTACGCCCCACAACCCTCTTGGACTATAACAGAGGTGTGTGTCTGTTCCGTAGTGAGCTTTTGATGTTTCACTCCACTGGTAGGGATAGATTTTTATTTCATTCCCTATGATGCTACAGAAGCTGTTATAATATCTTGGTAGGCATCCAGAATATGAGCAGGGATTTGCTTCTGCCTTTTCACCATTGACAGAATATGCTTGGTGACTTCAGCTGCCAGAATGGGAATATACGTCAATTCCGTGATTGGAGTGGGTGTGTGTTCCTTATCTTTTCCTCCTTTCCCTACTAGTGAATTCTGGAAGTACTCATGAATTGGGGCAGAGAGTTGAGTCTACCTCCTACTTTTCAAAGGGTATTTCCTATTGACTTCTCTGGGTGCAACCAAAAAAGACTGTTGGTAGGCTTGATCAATACTACAGTTGTATGTGCCTGCTGATTGCACTCCACAAAATGTGGTTGATGATCTTCCTACAATACTGATAGAAGAGGATACTGGAAGGATTGATGGGTGTAAGCAAATGTGTGTGCCTATTTACCAGTTGTCAACACATTGGGTTGGCGGGCTTCATCTTATGTAGTTAGACGAGCCTACTGACTAGCTGATGACTTATAGACAGGTGTATGTTCTTATCTATAGTGCTCTACCAGAATTTCCTGGTGGGATTAGCATATTGCTGCCAGATGAGTCTACTGGACAGTAGAATTAAAACGGATGGGTGTGTGTGCCCTCTCATTGCATTCCACCAAGTTAGGTTGGTGGACTTCTCCAAAAATTGCAGATATAAGAACCAAGTCACTGTTGACCGGTCGTCACCTCTGGTGGTTCGTCTTGCCTACTCGGGTTCGAGGAACCAGAGCCGAACGCCTGGAGACGACACCCTCATCATGTTGAGGGCGCACATCCGCACGAGTCTGGTGGCGATTGTTGGTGGGATCCATAGGGAAGGACGTCTGTTTCCTTGAATTAAGGCCTTGATTGACCTTTTCATTCACCTCCTCAAAATATGGGAGGGAATGGTTGTTGCGTTCTGGGTATAACGACCCGAAACAGTTGGAAACGGTGGTTGGCACCACTTGCTTCATGATCACTATTCATCGCTATCCAGACGACCGGGGTGAATTATTGACATGGATGGCTTCTCGAGCGGCCTCCAGAGTCAAAATAGTAACATTTTGACGGTATTCCTTAACCATTGCATTTGATACCCAGCGTTGAAGACGATGAGTAGGTGATGTCATCCCCAGAGCGAAGACGATCCAGCAGATGTATCAGCAGATGCATTCGCAGCAAATGTTTTCACAGCAGAGGCATTCATAGGCGGAAACTTTAGATAATCCATTTTTGAAATGCAGATGATCTTGAAAAAGAGTTCCTTTTTGATATAAAAGACATAATAAAGATATGTTCAGCCACTAGAACTTTTGGATGAGCACATATGTTATTGATTTCTTTGTTTTCCCACTCATTGAGTTTAAATAGGGGCCTAAAAAATTTAGTAAAACATCATTTTATCATGTTTAAGGATTCACGCCGGGTTCTACATTTTTTGTTTCCTATGGAATGGGGATGACCTCATTTTGTTAAGGTTCAAAATTTCCAATCAGTTTCTAATGGGTATGATTATAGAACAGGAAACATCCAATGATTCTATATCCACTTGGACCTACATTCCAAAGGTAGTTGCTCATTAGTTGTGGACCGATGAAGCTTAAAAATTTGCATTGGTTGAGAGGATGGGAGGTCGGACTCATCACACCTTTTTTGAGGGGAATTATTGTATACTCTGTGACTCTCTTTATAGATTTAAGTTATGTTCGTGAATCCTTTTTAAAATACCTGGTATGAAAATTTTCTTTCCTTAAATATGACAATAAAAGAATGATATGTATGAGATTTAGAGAATCTTTTATACGTATTCGAGGTTCTTCATCGATAGAGAATCATCTGTATTTGTTAGAGAATAATAGTCAATGGTATCCTTAAAAATATTATATATATATCTCTTGGTCATTATGATAACCATTCTAGTTTTAAAGCCACTCAGCGGGGCACTCGACGTTTATTGTCATTCAGAAGGACATGGATAGTTTTAGAGTTGGGATCATACCCGCAGATGGTCTACCTATGTATCCATTGTTTTGAAAAGGAATAATAACCCACGTAGTTTGAGTAATGAAGTATGTGGTTTATGTAGGATTGATGGATCAAATAAAGATGTCGTAATTACTTTTACACCCTAAAATCACATGATTGATGCTCTGTGTGAGAAACAAGAGGTATTGCTGAAACCAGACAATTGTGCCATGAAAGATGCAATTATAAGATATGATGTGGGGCTTATGTATGTATGAATTCCCAGATAGATGAAGATTAGGATTTACTTCAAGGAAGAAACTCGGGAACAAGGTCCATAAAGGTATATGTTCTTTATCGAGATTTGGATACTTAACTTAGGGCTTACTCCAGAGAAAGATGCCCAAATGATATGGGACTTATGTTTGGGTTTCACTTTTGAAAATGAAGCCCGAATCAAAATTAAATTATGACTAGTTAAGAGAAATTATGACTTGTGCTTACTCCTGAAAAGGAGGCCCCGGTTAGGGGAATTATGACTGGGTCTTACTCCTAAAAAGGAGGCCTAGGTTAAGGGAATTATGACTGGGGATTACTCTTGAAAAAGAGGTCCATGTTAAGAGAATATGGATTTTGAGAACATTGGGCTTAGTCCTAAGGAGGATTACCATATTAAATGATTAATGTTTTGAGCTTACTCCTAAGGAGGATGCCCAAGAATTAAGGGATCTTGATGAGTGGGGCATGCTTTTGAAAAAGAAGTCCCAGGTTAGGGGACTTGGGGCTTACTCCCAAGTAGGATTCCCATATTTTGGATTTTGAGAATGTGACTTACTCCTGAAAAGGTGGACCATGTTAAATATCCTCTCCTCATTAAAGGATGAGGTTGAATGAATTAATTCTCTAACCTTAGTGTCATAAAGATATGTAAATCACTAGGTTTTGAGAAATGTTCCATATAATTCCTTTCAGATAAGGAAGCCAACAAAGGAACCATGCCATAAATGGCTTTGAAGATGGTTTTAAATGCTAAATCTAGAAAAGAAGAGGTGGATTTGAAGAAACCCATTGAATAGGCAGGAGGGGCACCACAAAAATAAAGTGGGGTGCACAAGTCCTGTGTGGGCGTGCAAGTCTTGCGTGGGCGTGCAATTCCTGGCCGCGCAAGAGTACATGCGGGACATAGGGGTACATGCACGATGGTCAACCCTTAGGGTAATACTTTGGTGAGCATTGGATCAAGCCCATAGTGTTATCCCTAAAGACTATTAAATGAGGGGCGTGCATGTTCTGTTGTAGGGATAAGGCGGCATGAAAGTGTCTTCAATTCCATGAAGGGTTAGACACTTAGGCGCACAAGAGTTGATGAATTTCCACACTTATTCTGTGTTCCCTATCTTTAGACCTTCCATTCTAGGTAAGAAATTTCCTTAGAAGTTTTCGGAAGTCTTTGATAAGAGACTAGGGAACTGGGAGCTCAAATCTGAGTTTCTAGATTTTTTGTCCTTGAAATGGGGGTCCCACAAGGGGTAATTATAGGCCAGGGAAGACCCTGGGCGAAAATAAAAGGGGGAGCGCAAGTCACCTACATGACCATTATGCTGCACACATGTATACTTGCACGACCATGATGAATCTTGAACATCCAAAGGTGGAAGAAATCCTTCTTCATGCCTTTGTTGACTTTTGATTTTTATTCAAAGGATGATTCACTTTGGACTAAGGTATTTCCATTTCTCAGTCGTTTAAACCTTGTGATGGAAAGGAGAATCAACAAGGATCATCATGAAATTGTGATGATTTTCACAAAAGGTTCCAGAATCTATGGAATGTGTATAAATAGGCCTCTTCCCCATTCAAATTAAATAGTGAGACATAACGAAGATCTTAAGGCATCACAATCCCAAAGGTAGTTCATGAATGGTGATTCACGAATGTGATTTGAGAAGAAGTTCGAGAAGGATATAAAAGCCATCCTAATGTTCAGAGCATTGTGAAAGTAAGGGAATTCATAGATATTAAGTAAGATTCATGAATGTAAGGATATTTGAAATGACATTTTGGGATTTGCGAAAGAGTTATACTTCGTGAAGACTATGATAGAATCGCGACATGAAGGGGTTCATCATGATGGATACCTGATCATCATGAAAAGAGGATATTGGAGAAGGTAGTGAGAATCACAAAACTGTTATGAAAGTGATTTCCCAGTGGTACTGTGGTTGTGTGGAATTCATATATTAGAAGAATCTGAAAATTTAAAAGAGAATCCATCTACAATGAG
Source organism: Viscum album (assembly GCA_963277665.1). Lineage (NCBI taxonomy): Eukaryota > Viridiplantae > Streptophyta > Magnoliopsida > Santalales > Viscaceae > Viscum > Viscum album. The sequence goes on along the minus strand of OY728141.1, from coordinate 505,600,564 downwards.
GATGTATTAATCATATATACTGAAAGGACCTACAAATCAATAAACTGTGGGTGGATCTCTTCTATGAGTAGTGTGAAAATGAAGGTAAAAATGTGATCCTTTCCATTGATATTGAGTGGGACAAAGAGACATAGAGAGTGACCCTTTGGATTGAAGTGAGCATACCCTAAATATTATAAATCCATTGAGCCTGGGCATAGAAGTGATCATTCTTAACATAATTTTTGGTAGTTACCCTTTTTATATTTGGAATAATCATTAAATCTCCATTGTATTCTCTATGGATGTATCCCAGTGATGGTGAACCTAGTAAAAATATATAATTCAATTTTCATTATTTATTGTTTTACACTCAGTACATTATAATTAAATAAAATTGAAAAAGATGCAATAAATACTATCATTAGTGAGAATAATAATTGAACCATATTATAAATAGGCCAGGAAATTGTACAGTAGGAAGAAGTATAAAAGAATATCCATAGCCTGAATCAACCCACCTCTCAGGGTAACTAGTTCCCTTTTCGCCCTAACATTTCCAATCTGTCCAATTAGGTTTCATTCTATAGGAATGGTGACAGATTCTTCAGATTGTGTGAATTTCACTATCTATTATTTAAATATGTGAAAACCATTCTTATTAGGTTTTCCAATGGATATCATGAGGATCATTTCCATTTTTTTGAAATGGGTGTGAAATTACATTTCATAATGACGCTCAGGGATGAGTTGTCTCAACCCATCAAGGCATTATGTTTGATGATGAATAAAATGTGGTCTATAGAGATCAAAATTTGGATCAGTGATGTGATGATAATGATTCTCCAATGGTGTGTAGTGTGATTTTGGTCATGTCGATATGGGTCTTTTATGAGAGTGATCAGTGATGTGTGAAACCATCCATTTGACGATTTCATCCTGACAATATGTGTTGTATTAGATAATAGATGGACAATGAAGTTTGGAGTTTTATCGAATGGACCAGCGATTCGGGTAGTCCTATGATTGGAAGTTTCAAATTTTCATCATTAAACTATAATATGTGGGTAAGATCAATTATCTATTGATATTGTCCGGTTAATGGTAAACAAAAATCTAGAATGTCAATGTGTTGATGCATCTTGTATTATCTGGTCATATATACAAATTGAACATGTTATTCTCATATTTTATAGAAATTTGTAAATGTAAAAAGTGGAACACATGTTAATCCAACCCATAAGTGGATTCAATTTTGTGATGTCTCTTTGGTTGCAATAGGTTTAGTAAGGTGTTGGCTATGTAATTCACCCCAGTATAAGTACTGATTGGTGAAATTATTGGTAGAGTTGGTTTGATCAGTGTTTGAAAGAGTAAGTATACTATATAAAAATTAGGTGTTATGACTAGGTGTCAATTACATGAATCATGTTAATAAGGAATCCAATCATTTGGGACTTCGGTTCTCAAGGAAAACTAGCTAAGACAAATAATAAGGTGAGGAAATTTGTTATAAATAGTCTAGGGATTGAGAATTTTGGGATTCCTGAGATAGTTGTATGTGAAATGTATTTGTGTAGAACAATGGAATCAAACAATGAGGTGTTATGTGATTATTTGGAAACTCATGAATTTTTCCATTAGTGGTGTATCATTGTGGAGTAGTTTATTGTAATCAGTATCACCACCTGTGAGCTAATAAGAAGTTTGATGTTGTTCTGATTTTCGTACAGTATTTCCATGACCACAACAAGTTGAATTAATAGAATACCTTTAGGTATATGAATAATTGACTATGAAATTCCTTGTGTATACATCAAATATTAATAGAAATTATGAGGGAGTGAATATGTGGTATCAGTGGTTCTAAATAGAAACAATATCCCTTAGTATCACCCACCTCTCGGATTTGTTGAGGGAAATCATTTAGTATATATTTGGTAGGGAATCATATATGATAATTTACAGTTTGTTCTATTCATATAGAAATGGTTGGAATCATCTAAATAAATTCATGACAAGATTCATAAGGTGGAACCTGTTACATCATATGATCCATGGGATGAACCCAAGTACATTACTTTATTCGGGGGTAAAACTATATTTTGACATGTTTTATTTGGTAAAACCCAATTTCCGAACATGATTTATAGGTGGAATCATGCGATGAAACTCATTAATGTTTTTTTTAAATAATAAGTGACTGATAAGTTAATGGGAGTTATAATCATGGATACTGAGTACATGTAGGACCCATGGACTACGACATTGACAAAATGTTGATTGTGAGGTTGACACGTACCTTGAGAAGCATCACATTGGATTAGTTGATCAGAATTATAGGAATCCCCATGATATTAAAATTTTTGTACTACATGTTCTAGTGTCATATGAGTGTGTCCAATTGGAGACATTAGAGTGGGTGTAGGGGATGTGGGCTTAGTGGATGTTGTTATAAATAGGTGAGATCATATTTTGTGTGTGATGATAAAACTGAGGATGAATTGTTTTAATGCGGGGAGGATATAAAACCCCAAAACATTCAATATATGAATCCATTAATATTATTCCGTGAAATATTTATATAAGATAATATTCAAGTCATATAGTTCCCTTGGTGAACTAGGATAGCATTAGGGATGAACTAGTGATCTTGATATTAAAAAATAGTTGGTAGGATCCATTGATATTGATAAGGATCCATTCATTCCTTTAGTGAACTATGAAGAGAAGATGATTCTCATACCATGAAAAATCATTGAATGAACTCTTAGTTCACATCATGAAACACCATTTATTATTTTACAAAATGGTTAAAATTATGGTTGAGTCCATCTTGGGTAGTGGAATGCAATTGGGGGTTTCCCGCTTAATTTATTATCCACTTCAAGATTATTTTCCTCTCTATTTTCCATGGAATCACCCACCATATGTTGTGATTCATATATTTTGATGATCCTAATAGTCTTACACATTCATCTTATAATTTCATTCATAATATAATTATGTCCCATTATTTATGTGTTTTTTTTACAATTTCTGGTGTTTTTATCAATGTTTCTGATTTTAGTAATATTTTAGTAAATAAAATGAAATTATTGGATGTACAGAAATTATTAGGAATGAGGCAGGTGTTCCCATAAGATAAAACCATAGTCTCAACTATTTATCTTACGTGTGTGGGTGTGATATATGCCAGTATTTCCATGAATTGACCATAAACTTATTTAATGACCATTTTTATTTAATTCTTAAAATTTGGCGTTGAATAATTAAATATTTCATTTAACATGCCTTGATCTATAGTAAATGATTTCTTCTGATGCAGTAACCTACATTGAGTTTCAATATGAGTGGGCCTAGTGAGAATAATGGTTATTGACAACTAAAGGTTAGATGAGGGATTATAATAGTAATAAAATGATATGAAATGTAGTTTTATAACCATATATAATTTTGGAAAGTCTTAACCCCTTGAATTGGACCTATTAGATTTTAGGCATTGAGGAGTAACATGATTTACTATATTGTGGTATTCGTTAACGACAATGTAATAGGAAACCTATATTTTTTTCCCTTATAGGATGTGAATGATACCATATTTAATCAATCCCTTGTAAAATAATAATAATTTTTTAAATGAAAATTGAGATCACAGGATGACATGAGATCGTTAAATGATGTTGCTTGATAAGAAATTCTTGCTTGGTAAATGTGTTGTTCATGTGTAAGTGATTGTTATTAAAGTATTTCTTTCAGTTTCATCAATTGGATTCAGTTTTGGATGAAAAATGGGTGGAATTAATTGAGTTTTGATTGTATTAGATGAATAAATTGAACATCATGGGAAGATTCCACATTATATTAATGTATGTAAAAGGTTATGGAATTACATGGGATATTTTGTAATTATCCATATTCATTACTAATAATCTCTTCTGGTGGATCTGTTCGATATTTTTTTGATATATTATATATTGAATGCCCAAAATTATTTCTAGGGATTCCATTTGGGTACCCTTGTGAATTTCATAGGTTAATATCTCTAGATTCGGCCTGATTGTATTAGATGGAATTCCATGGGTGTGGACCTAGATAATGCTCATGATTGATACATAAAATTTAATATAAATTTATTCCCATAAATTTATATTAGATAATTTCATGGTTAGATTCCTAAAATAACTATGGATTTTATTTAGAAGATTGTCTTGGAAGGAATGCTTTGTCGGAAATTCCTCTAAGAGGCCATAAGGATTCCCATGTGCTTTCATAACTGTGGTTTCCTCACTTGTATAACATAAATAATGTATATCTAAGACAAATTTCAGGATCAAATACATACAATAATAGATCAATGAAGGTATTATATCTATGTTTGGGTTCAATATAAATATCAAGAATCAATGGTGGTTTTACTACATTTTTTATAATTTTAATATAACAAATGGTAAGTGTTTATTTATTAAACTATTAGATGAATATTAATATAGAATAGTTATTTTAGGGATTTAATACTTCTAGTGTACTACATAGTTATACTCACACCCTAATTAGGATTCCACGAACCACATGATCTTTAGCATATATTATTATTATATAGCATGGATGGAATTTAAAAAGTGATTAAGGTTGTAGATTGTTTGGCTTTTCTGATGAATCATGGGAGTTGGGATGAGGATAGGACATAAGTAATATTTGGTAAACTATCTAGTGTATTACATAATGGTATTTTTAGAATATTTATATATTATATTTTGGTTTTCCATTCTAGATAATTAATTTTTCAACTCACTTATTATTGAGTTGTTGTTGATTGTTCATTGTAATTTTATTAGATAATGATTCAAAAATTTCATTATCTAGACGATGTGAATGATTTCATTTACATACAATATTTTCATTCTCTAATATGTTAGTATAGTCTCCCCTCCATTCCACCTTTGACTAGAACTACATGCCATCATCATATAGCATAGGTGGATGCATTCATGAGGTCATGTGGTGTAATGGCATGGAGAACCAATTTAGTGGATCCTAGGACTGGGATATATATTTTTAGTTTCCTAGGTGGTAGTAACATAAATTGGGTTGTTAATATAATTATTGGTGCCATTTTAATCATTGTTAATAGGATCTTCAATGTTATAGGCAACATAAGTGACAGTGATGTCCATATCGACATCATGGTTTTCAACGTCAACACAATGTTTGTTCATTGAGGTTGTAAGAGCTATTATAGTATTGATTAATTTTGGTATTTACCATCATCATTGTCTACATAATCAGGGTAATTGGGTTTCACTGATGTAATTTGTATCAGTGGTGAATTTATATTCCTTAAAACAATCAGTGTAATGGGGTTCAATGGTGTCATCATGGTTGATGGAATGGTAGTGTTAGCAGCATCAATGTAATAATAATCATCATTAGTTCCATGATATTCGTTGGACTGTATGGGAATATTTTGGCCTTTAATGTAATTGGGGTTGTTAGTACATTCAGTATATCTAGCATCATCAATTAATATGTGGAAACAGGTCTTATGTGCCATCTATGCCACCAGTTTCATCATGATTTCTAGTATTGACTTTGTAGTTTGAATCATAGATGTTATTTCGCTCATCAATGTTATTTTCTCATTCTGACATCGATTTCAAACTCAGTAGGCTTAGAGGTTTTTTTGATGGCTCAATGTAAAGTGCCTCTTGGGAATAAATGATATAAAATAAAAAGAATGTTTGTTAATTTAAAAAGTGAAAATTTTAATAGGAAGAGATGTGCATCATAGTGGGAGAATTCTGTCTCCTAATCATATAAAGGATGAAATTATATGTTATATGGTATCAAGATGACCTATTGTGGAAGAAGCATAAAAAATGATGTATTTCATGATTTTATATTTTGATTTAACAATTTGGAATCTCCAAACTATTTTCATGACACAAAGAAGCTATGGGAGAACACTGACAATGTTTCAACATGATGCTACAATATTGATTGATGGATATGATGCCACTGTAGTATAGAATGTACATAATCAGTAATAGAACATTGAAAAATATGACTATGGGAGCAACAAGGAAGATGGAGACAATTCAATTATTATTTTCCATAGTATTGAGAATAACGTTGAAGGTTTTTTAGAAGGAAATAATGTCATAATATTTGAATGGATTTATGGAAGAAGATGTTTATGTTGAGCAGATAGAAGATTATTTAATTAATGTAGTTTTAAAAAGAATTTGTCAACTGAAGAAGACATTATAGGATTTGAATCAAGAACCGAGAGAATTATATTCAATGGTAGATCAGTTTTGGATGAAGCTTAGTTTCTAGAGTGGTGGAATTGATTACAATATATATTTAAACTATAAATGTAATCAATGGATAACGTTTTTGGTAACATTTAGAAGGGATTGAACTTTCATATATCATTATAAATATATCATGAATGTTTTTAGATGATTTTTAATGGATAACTCCAGGGCGATGAAGAATCCAATGGCTTCCTTGATGAAACAATCATGTGATGATGAAATAAAAATGGTTAGTGTCATCTAATATTGGTAGATCATTTTATGATTGTTGTACATGATAGAGACATGACCTGCTACTTTTTTCCACATGTCATGAAGTACAGAATCAAATCAATCTCATGGAAATTCGCATGCCTATAAGAAAAATAATACATCATTATATCATGTAAATTGTATATTTAGGATTTATTTACAATGAATAATATCTTTAAGACTTATTGGGATATACAGAATAAGATTAGACTGCATTATAAAATGATAGAAAATCAATGTCATGGGGTGCTTTAAAATAAGGTGTATTGTGTATTTCTTGTATAATAAAGAAACAATAATTAATTTCATTGAGAAAAATAGAAAATAATTATATTGTGGACACTCATTATTGCACACAGTTAGTATGGATGAAGAAGTATTTTGGGGATATGGGTGTTGAGGTGATGTCTTCGATCTGAATCCATTACCATAATTCATGTGATATAAATCTTATGAAAAATTCAATCTATTGGTCACAGAAAAAGAAAATTTAAATAATGTAATATTTTATCACGGAGAATGTATATTAAGTGATTGTGAATATAGATTATTTTCATATAGATCTAGAGGTTGTAGAAATTATAACAAAGGCCTTATCTAGAGAAGAATTTGAGAGGCCTTGACTAGATCTATGAGTTTAGTCGACTCCCCGCACATGAAAAGTGATAATGGGGGATATCCCACTCTTTGAAAAATGGGTTGTTTTCCCTATTTTATTAATATGTTCTCGTCACCCAGTTATAGACCACAAATGAGTGGACTTTTGTTCATTGACAAAGGGGGAGAAAGTGTGGAAGTTTAAACATAGAAAATGACATTGTCAAAACATGTGGAGAAGATGATAGGCTGAGCAGAAAGATCGGGTGAAGTGAAATAGGGGTATTTTTAGATCTTATGATGCTAAATATGATCAATAAATTTTTATATATCCGGATATATGGGTTTCAGGATGAAATAAGTTTACAGATTTTGAAATGAAGTTGTTCATTGATGAATTTTGAATTATACTCTTGTTTATTACAGTGAGCATGGATCATGTGGGAAATGAGTATGTGTTGGGAATATATTTAATAGATATATCAATCACATAAAATAATTTGTGGTAGAATATGGATGATTCTAAAAAGAGGTATTAAATTATGAAATTGTTGTCAACAAACCCAAAGGGGGAGATTTTTGGAAAAAATGCCACAAGGTAACATTGAATCATTTTGTTGTTGTTTGTGTTTGTTGAAAAATAGGGTTTCCATGGTATATTGTGGAACTAAAAATATATTTTTGAAATGGTATTTTGTTGGTGATATACCCGAACAACGATGATCATCATGAATTGTGAAGTAGAGGAGCATAAAAAATGGAGAATCTTATCACCACAACGGTTTTTCCGGGAATACTCCATGATTACAACAAGCATCATGAATTGTAAATATTTGTATAGATTCACAAAAAAGTGGAGTTCCATGATGGAAATGAAATATCATTGCAAAATAGTGATGATTTTTACAAAAGTATATAGAATCTTCAGAATGTGTATAAATAGGCATCTTCCCCCTTCAAAAGAAATAGTCAGACATAACAAAGATCGTAAGGCTCTACAATACTAAAGGTAGTTCGTGAAGGGTGATTCAGAAAGGAGATGTGAAAATAAGTATGAGAAGGATATAAAAGAGAACCAAGTATTCATAGCATCACAAAAGTAAATGAATTCATGAATACTATGTCCGATTCACCAATATAAAGCGATTTTCCAAGGCTTTTTGGGATTTGTGAAATAGTTATGCTTCGTAAAGTCTATGTGAGCTTCGTGACATGAAGGGGTTATTCGCGATGGATAAATGATCTTCTTGAAAAGAGGATCATAGAGAAGGTAGTGAGAATCAAAAAAGTGTTATGAATGTTATTTTCCAATGGTACTGTGTTAAAATGGTATTCATATATTGGATGAATGTGGGAATTCAAAAGGGAATCCATATACAATGAGGATGTATTCATTATAGATAATTATGGGACCTACAAATCCATAAACTGCAAGTGAATCCATTCTAAGATCATTGAGAAAATGAAGGTTAAAAAAGTAAACCTTTCCACAAATATGTAGAGAGAGAAAGAGACATAGGGAGTGGCCCTTTGGATTGTAGTTAGTAACCCCTAAATATTGTCAAGGCATTGAGCCTGGGCATAGAAGTGATATTTCTTAAACATTATTTTTAGTAACCAACCTTAGTATATTTGGTAGAATAATCACATCTCTATTATATTCTCCATGGATGTAGCCCAGTGAAAGTGAACCAAGTAAAAAATCTCTATTTCAATCTTCTTAATTTGTTGATTTTGACCCAGTACATTATAATTAGATAAAATTGGAAACGATGTAATAAATGTTGACATTAATGAGTATAAGGAATGACCATTTTTATAAATATTTCAAGATATATTATGGTGGGAATAAGTATTAAAGAACATCCATATCCTAATTGACCCCACCTCTCAGGGTAACTAAGTCCCTTTTCGACCTAACTATTCCAATCATTCTTATTAGGTTTGGTTATATAGGAATGGTGATGGATTCTTTAGATTGTGTAAATTTCACTATATAAAATTTAAATATGTTAAAAACATTATTAATAGGTTTTCCAATGGATATCATGAAGATCATATCCATGTGTTTGAAATGGGTGAGAAATTACCATTCATAATGATGCTTAAGGATGAGTTGTCTCACCCCATCTAGACATTATGTTTGATGATGGATAAAATGTCATTTGTAGATATCTAAAGTTGGATTTGAGATGTGATGATAATGATTCTTCTCAAGTCTGTTTAGTGTGATTTTGGTCATGTGAATGTGGGCCTCTTATGAGAGGGATCAATGATGTGTGAAATCATCCATTTGACGATTTCATCCTAACAATATGTGTTGTACTGGATAATGGATGGAGAATTGATTTTGGAGTTTTCTCTAATGGACCAATGATTCAGGTTGACCTATGCTTGGTAGTTTCATATTTTTCATCATTACACTATTCAATGTGGGTAATAAAAATTATGGATTGATACAGGGCAGTTTATGGTAAAAGAAACTCTAAAAAGTCAATGTATTGCTAAATCTTGGATTATTTGGTCTTATATACAGATTGAACATGTGATTCTAATATTGTATAGTTTTTGGTAAATGTAAAACGTGACACACATGTAAAACCAACACATAGGTGGATGAAATTTTATGATGTGTCTTTGGTTGCAATAGGTTTAGTTAGGTGTTGGATGTGGAATTAGCCTAGGTACATGTACTGATTCGTGATCATATTTATAGAGTTGGTAAGATCGTTGTTTGGAAGATGATGTATTATATATAAAAATTAGCAGTTATGACTATATGTTAATATCATGAATCTTGTTATTAAGTAATCCAATCATGTGGGACTTCAGTTCTCAAGGGAACCAGCTAACACAAATAATGAGGTGAAAACATTTTTTATAAATAGTATAGGCATTGTGACTCTTGGGCTTCATGAGATAGTTTTACGAGAAATGGATATGTGTAGAGAAATTGAATAAACCAACGAGGTTTGATGTGGTGTTTTGGAAACTCATGATTTCTTCCAATAGTGGTGTATCATCGTGCAATGGTTTAAAGTAATCAGTATCAACACGTGTGATCTGATAAGGTGTTTGATGTTATTCTGATTTGTTTACAGTATTGTCACGACCACATCAAGTTGAATTCATACAATACCATTATGTATAGGGATAATTTTATATCAAATTCCACGTGAATACTTAAAATATTAAATGGTATTATGAGGGAATGTGTTATTGTTCTCTGTGGTTCTTGATAGAAATAACATGCATTACTGTCTCCCACCTCTATGATGCGTTGAGTGAAATGTTTTAGTATTGATATGTTTGAGAATCACATATGATAATTTATAGTTTGTTCTGTTGACCTAGAAATGGGTGGAAACATCTAAATAAATTCATAACATGATTCATAATGGGGAACCTATTTTATCGTATGATCCATGGGATGAGCCTGAGTTCATTACATTATTTGGGGGTAAAGCTGTTTTTTCACATGTTTTGTGGTGCAAAACCCTATTTCACAACAAAATTCATTAGTGGAATCCTGTGATGATTCTTATTAAAGGTTGTGTTAAATAATATGTTAGCTATAAGTTAATGGTATTTATCATCATGGATACTGAGTGCATGTTGTACCCATGGACATGGGCATTGATGAAATGTGGATATTGAGGTTGACACGTCCCGAGAAGCATCACATTTGATTAGTAGATCAGAATTATAGGAATACTGATGATATGAAAATTTCTCTAGTGCGTGTGCTTGGTTAATATGAGTGTGTCCATGTGGAGGGATTATAGTAGGAGTTTGGGATGTGGGATTAGTGGATATTGTTGTTAACTGGTGAGATATAATGTTGTGTGTTAAGAGATACCTGAGGATGGATTATTTTAATGCGGGAGGTTGTAAAATCACAAAATTTCTAATATATTAATCCATTAAATTTTTTCCATAAAATGTTTATATATGTTATTATTCATAGTTTAGAGAGGCAGGGTTGAACTAAGATAGCATTATAGATGAATCAGTGAGCTTCATATTAAAAAATATTTGGTAAGATTCATTAATTGTGTAAAGGATCCATTAATTCCTTTAATGACCTAGAATGAGAAGTGGGTTCTCATACCTTGAAAAACCCTGGCATGAGCACTATGTTCACAGCATGAAACACGATGTATAGTTTTAGAAAACTGAAAAAAATATTTGGGATTCTATATTGGGTAGTGGAATGCAATTGGGGGTTTTCCCCTTAGTTTATTCTCCCCATAAAGATGATTTTCCTCTCTATTTTCTATAGAATAACCCACCATATGTTGTGATAAAATGATTGTAGTGATACTAATAGTCTTCATAAATCAATTCATAATATATTTTACTATCGAATAATTTCCCATTATTTATGCATTTTTTTTTCAATTTCTGGAGTTTTCATCAATGTTTCTGATTTCAGTAAGATTATAGTAAATAAAATTTTATTATAGGATGAATAGATTCTCGTAGGAATGAGGTTAGAGTTACCTTAAGATTAAACCATAGTGTTGGATATTTTTTTATATGTTCGGGGGTGTGATATATGCGAGTATTTCCATTAATTGACCAAAATTTTATTTAATGACCTTTTTATTTAATTCATAAAATTGAGTGTTGAATAGTTAAATGTTTCATTTAACATGCCTTAAACCATGGAAAATAAGTTTTTCATATGAAGTAACCTACATTGAGTTTTAATATGGGTGGGCCTAGAGTGAACAACATTTATCAACAATTAGAGGTTAGATGAGTTATTAAAATAGTAATAAAAAGATATGAAATGTAGTTTTATAACCATCAATAATTTTTGAAAGTAGTAGCCCCTTGAATTGGACCTATTATATTTTAGGCATTGATAAGTAAAGTGACTTCCTTTATAGTGGTATTAGTCAAATAGAGTATAATAGGAAACCTATAATGTGGTTTCTTATATAGTATGTAAATGGTACCACGTTTAATCATTCCCTTATAAAATAATTAGTATTTTTTTAAATGAAAATTGAGATCACATGATGACATGAGCTCTTTAAATGATGCATCATAATAAGAAATTCATTCTTCGTAAATGTATTGTTCTTTTGTTTGCGATTGTTATTAATGTATTTCCATGAGTTTCATCAATTGGATTCAAATTTGGATGCAAAATGGGAGGAATTAATTGAGCGTTTTTTTATTAGGTGAATTGATTGAACTCGATGTGATGATTCAACATTATATTAAATAATGAATAAAGTTATGGAATTAAATGAGATACTTTTTAATCTTCCATATTAATTACTAAGAATCCCTTAGTGTGGTTCTATCCAATATTTGGTCGATATATAATATATTGAATTCCAAAAATTATTGTTAATGATTTCGTTGGGGTACCCTTTTGAATATCATAGGACAAGCTCCCCAGATTCAGCTTCATTATAGTAGAAGTAATTTCATGGTTGTGGACCTAGATAATGTTCAAACTTGATACATTCAATTCAATTGACATGTATTCCCATATATTTATATTAGATAATTCCATGGTCAGATTCCAAAAATTTCTCTGGATAGTATTTTGAGGAATGTATTGGATGGCATGTATTGTTGGGAATGCCTCTAGGAAGCCATAAGAATTATTATGTACTATCCTAACTATGGTTTCCTCAGTTTTATGACATAAAAAATTCTATCTATTACAAATTTCAAGATTAAATACATAGTATAGTATATCAAAGAAGGTATAATATCTATGTTTGTGTTCACTATAAATATCAAGAATCAGTGGTGGGTTTGCTACATTTTTTTAATTTTAATATAACAAATGGTAACTGTTTATTTATAAAACTCTTGGATGAACATTAATATAGAATATTTATTTTAGGGATTTCATTATTTTGGTATACTAATTAGTTATACTCAAACCCTAATCAGGATTCCATGGAGCTTATGTGCTTGAGAATATATTATTATTATATAGCATAGATGGAACATAGAAAGTGCTTAATGTTGTAGATTGTTTCGTATCTATGATAAAGCACGAGAGTTGGATTGAGGTTAGGACATAGGTATGATTTGGTAAACTATCTAGTGTATTACCTTATAGTAATTTGATATATTATATATAGTCTCTTTTGGTATTCCATTATATATAAATAATGTTTCAACTCACTAATTATTTACTATTTATTGATTGTTCATTATCATTTTATTAGATTTTGTTCAAAAAATTTCATTATCTAGATTATGTGAATGGTATCATTTATTTCCAAAATTATCATTCTCTAATATGTTGGTATTGTTTCCCATCCATTCCACATTTGAATAGTAGTACAAGTCCTCATCCTATAGCATATGGGGATGAATTCATGAGGCCATGTGGTGCAATGGATTGGAGAACCCATTTAGTGGATCCTTGGATTGGGACTTATATTTTCTGTTTCATAGGTGGTAGTAACATAAATTGGGTTGTAAATATAATTATTGATGTCATTTCAATCATTGTTAATAGGATCTTCAATGTTGTAGGCCACCTCAGTGCCAACGATGTCAATAACAACCTCATGGTTTTCAACTTCACCATAATGTTTGTTCATTGAGGTTGTAATAACTATTATAATATTGATTAATTTTGGTATTTACCATCATCATAGTCCACATAATCACAGTAATTGGGTTTTACTGATGTAATTTGCATCAGTGGTGAATTTATGTTCATAAAAACAATCAGTTTCTTCGGGTTCAATGGGGTCATCATGGTTATTGGAATGGCAGTGTTAGCAACATCGATGTAATCATAATGATTGTTAGTTCCATAATATTCATTGGATTTCATGGGACTATTGTGTACTATAGTGTAATTGGGGTTGTTAGTACATTAAGTATCTCTATCATCATCAATTAATTTGTGGAAACATGTCATATTAACCATCTATGCCATCAGTTTCATTATGTTATTTGGTATTTATTGTGTCTTTAGATTCATACATGGTATTTGGTTCATCAATGTCATTTTTCCATTCTGACATCGAGTTCTAACTCAGTATGTTTAGAGGTTTTGGATGGCTCAATGTAAAGTGCCTCATAGGAATAAATGATATAAAATAAATAGAATGTGTGTTAATTTAAAAAGTGGGAATGTCAATAGGAATAGATGTGCATCATTGTGGGAGCATTCTGTCTCCTAGTCATATACAAGATCTCAGTTGGATATAAAAGATGAAATTCATTGTTACATGGTATCAAGATGAATGATTGTGGGATAAGCATAAAAAATGAAGTATTTTATGATTTTTTTTATTTTGATCTAACAATTTGGAATCAGCAAACTGTTTTTTGGACACTAAGAATCTACGAGAGAACGCCAAAAATGTTTTAAAATGATGCTGAAAAAGTAATTGAGGGATATGAAGAAAATATAGTATATAATAGACATAATCAGTAACAGAACATTGAACTATTTTATTCTGGAAGCAACAAGGTAGTTGGAGACAATTAAATTATTATTTCCCAATGTAGGGAAAAAATTGGTGATGGTTTTCCAGATGGTTATAAAGTCATAATATTTTAATGGGGTTATGGAAGAAGAAGTTTATGTTGAGAAGCCAGAAGATTCTCTAATTAATGTAGATGAGAAAATAGGTTTTCGATTGAAGAACACATTATAGAATTTTAATCAAGAAAAAATAGATTGATATTAAATGGTATTTTTTTGAAGAAGCTTATTTTCTAGATTAGTGTAATTTATTAAAATCTACATGTCAACCATGAATGTAATCGATGGATAATCTTTCTGGTAACATTTAAAAAGAACAGAACTTTCATTTATCAAAACAAATATACCAGGTATGTTTTGAGAAGATTTTGAATGGATAATTACAATGAGATGAAGACTCCAGTGGCTACCATGATGAAACAATCACAAGATGAGGAAGGAAAAATGGTTAGTGTCCCCTAATTTTTTTGGATCATTTGATTAATGTTATACACGATAGAGAAATGACCTTCTATTTTTTCCACATGTCATGCAGTGTTGTATCAAATCAATCCAATGAAAATTCGCATGCATATAGAGAAAATAATAAATCATTATATAATGTAAATGGTAGATTTTTTATTTATGTACAATGAAAAATATTTTCAAGATTTATTTGGTTATATAGAAGTATATTTCACTTGATTAAAAAATGATTGATAATCATTGTCGTTGGGTTCTTTATAACATGGTGGATTTTTTATTTCTTATATAATAAAGAAACAATAATTAATTTCATTCATAAAAATAGAAAATAATTATATTGTGGCTACTCAGGCCGGCACATAGTTATTATTAATGAAGAAGCATCTTGGGGATATAGGTGTTTAAGTGATGTCTCTGTACGGAATCCATTTCAATAATTAATGTGATATAAATCTTGTAAAAAATTCAATCTATTTGTCAGAGAATTTTTTTTAACATTGTAATATTTTAACATGGAGAAGGTAGATAAAATTCTTGTGAATATGGATTATTTGCATACAGATATTGAGGTTGGATCAATTTAACAAAAGTCGTATCTAGAGAATCATTTGAGAGGCATTGACTGGATCTAGGAGTTCAGTCGACTCCCCGCACTTTAAAAGTGATGATGTACATGGGACTACCCTATATCAGAGGAACGGGGTGTTTTCCCTATTGTATTGATATGTGCTCTTCACCCTATTACAGACCACAAATGAGTGGCCTTTAAGTTTATTTAAAAAGGGGGAGAATGTGTGGATGTCTAAACGTAGAAAAAGACTTTGTCAAGACACGTGGAGAAGATGATAGGCTGATCAGCGAGATAGGTGGAATTAAAATTGGGGGTTATTAGACCTGATGATGCTAAATATGATCAATAAATTTTTATATATCATGATTTATGGATTTCATGATTAAATAGGTTGATAGGCTTTGAAGTTAAGTTGGTAATTGATGAATTTTTCATTATACTCTTGTTTCTTACACCGAGAATGGATCATGTGGGTATTGAGTACTTCTTGGGAATATAGTTAATCGATATCTCAATCACATAAAGTAATTGGTGGTAGAATATGGATGAAGCTATAAAGAGGTATCAAATTATGAAATTGTTGTCAACAAACCCAAAGGAAGAGATTTGTTGGGAAAAATACCACAAGGTAACGATGAATCATTTTGGGGTTGTTTGTGTTTGTTGAAAAATTGGGTTTCCAAGGTATATTGTGAAATGGCAAATATATTTTTGAAATGGTATGTTGACGGTGATCAACACGAAAAATGATGAGCATCGCAAACAGTGAAGTTTAGGAGCATAAAAAATGGAGCATCTTATCAGCACAAAGGGTTTTCATGGAATGCTCTGCAATTACAACAAGCATCACAAATTGTAAATATTTATAGACTCACAAAAATGTTTAGTTCCACGATGGAAATGAAATATCTTTTCAAAATAGTAATTACTTTCCCAAATGGTTATAGAATATATGGAATGTGTATAAATAGGCCTCTTCCCCCTTCAAAAAAATAGCGACACATAAAGAAGATCTAAAGGCTCCACAATACCAAAGGTAGTTCGTGAACGATGATTCACGAAGGAGATATGTGAATATGTTTGAGAAGGATATAAAAGATAACAGAATGTTCAGAGAGTCATGAAAGTAAAGGAATTCACTAATACTATTTATGAATAACCAAAGTAATGAGATTTTCAAAGGATTTTTGGGATTTGTGAAAGAGTTATGCTTCGTGATGTCTAATTGAGCATCGTGATATTTAGGGGTTCATCGCGAAGGATAACTGATCATCGTGAAAGTAGGAGATTGGAGAGGGTAGTGAGATTCATGATAGTGTTATGAATGTTATTGCCCAGTGGTATAGTGGTAATGTGGTATTCATATATTGGATGAATGTGGATATTTAAAAGAGCATCCATCTATAATGAGGATGCAATCATTATAGATAATGATGGGACCTACAATTCAACAAACTAGGGGTGAATCCCTTCTAAGAGAAGTGAGATAATTAAGGTAAAATAGTGATCATTTCCACTTATATTGATCCAAATAATGATACATAAGGAGTGACCCTTTGTATTGCAGTTAGCAGACCCTAAATATTGTGAAGGAATTAAGCCTAGGCATAGAAGTGATATTTCACAAACATTGTTTTCATTAGTTAGCATCAATATATTTTGAAAAATAATCACATGTACAGTTTATGGTATATAAATGTATCCCAATGAGGGTGAACCAACTAAAAATCTCTATTTCATTTTTTTTATTTATTGATTTAGACTCAGATCATTATAATTAGATAAAATTGGAAAATATGCAATAAATATTGACATTAATGAGTATAAGAAGGGACCCTTATTATAAATTTTTCAAGATATAGTAGGGTGGGAATAAGTCTAAAATAATATAAATACCCTAATTCACCATACCTCTTATGGTAACTAGGTCCTTTTTCGACCTAACTATTCCAATTATTCCAATTATGTTTTTTATATAATAATGATGACCGATTATTTAGATTGTGTGAATTTCACTATCGATAATTTAAATATGAGAAAAGAATTCTTAATATGGTTTCTGATGGGCATCATGAGGATCATTTCCATGTATTTGAAATGGGTGAGAAATTACCTTTCATAATGATGCTAAGGGACGAGTTGTCTCAACCCATCTAGACATTATGTTTGATGATGGATAGAATGTGGTTTTATGAGATCTATAGTTGGATCTATGATGTGGTGATAATGATTCCACTTATGTGTGTAGTGTAAATTTTGTCACATGGATGTGGGTATCTTTTGAGGGGGATCAACGATGCCTAAAACCATCCATTAGGCGATTTCAGCCAAACAATATGTGTTGTATTGGATAATGGATGGACAACTGATTTTGGAGTTTCTCTTAATGGACCAGTGATTCAAGTAGTCTTATTCTTGGTAGTTTCAAATTTTCCATCATTACACTATTTTTATATGGGTATGATCAATTATGGATTGATACTAGTCAGTTTATGGTAATATAAATTATATAATGTCAATTTATTGATGAATCTTGGATTATACGGTCTTATATACTGATTTAAAATGTAATGCTCATATTTTATAGTTTTTGGTAAATGTAATAAGTGAGACACATGTAAAATCAACCCATATACGGATGCAATTTTGTGATGTCACTTTGGATTCAATAGGTTTAGTTAGGTGTTGGATGTCGAATTCACCCTGGTACAGGTACTGATTGGTGAAATTATTTATAAATTTGGTATGATGACTGTTTGGAATATGATGTATACTATATAATAATTTGGTGTTATGACTAGTTATTATTATCATGAATCATGTTATTAAGGAATCCAATCATGTGTGACATTAGTTATAAAGGGAAATAGTCTATCAAAAAAATGAGGTGAGGACTTTTGTTATAAATAGTATAGGGATTGAGACTCTTGGGTCATGAGATAGTTATATGATAAATGGATTTGTGTATAACAATGGTTTCAACCAATGAGGTGTGATGTGGTTTTTTGGAAACTCATGAAAGCTTCCAATAGTAGTTAATCATTGAGGAGTTGTTTAATGTAATCAGTATCACTGCATGTGAGCAGATAAGGTGGTTGTTGTTATTCTGATTTGCTTACAGTATTGTCATGACCACAACAAGTTGAATTCATACAATGCCATTAGGCATAGGGATAATTTACTATTAAATTCCATGTGTATAATTAAAATATTGAAAGATATTATGAGGGAATAGTTCTGTGGTTTCCATGGTTGTTGATAGAAATAACAGCCCTCAGTGTATCCCACATCAATGATGTTTTTAAGGAAATGTTTTAGTATTGATATGGTAGAGAGTCATATAGGATAATTTTGAAGGTGTTCTTTTGACCTGGAAATGGTTGGAAATGTCTAAATAAATTCAGGACCTGATTTATAAGGTAGAACCTAACTTTCATATGATCTGGGGGATGAACCTGTATTCATTACTTTATTCGGTGGTAAAACTATTTTTTCAAATTTTTTATTGGTTAAAACCCCATTTCAGAACATAATTAATTAGCGGAATCATGTGATGAAAGCCATTAAAGGTTTTGATAAAAAAATATGTGATCTATAAGTTAAAGGTATTTATCATCCTGGATATTGAGTACATGTAGGACCCATGGACAAGGGCATTGATTAAATATTGATCTTGAGGTTGACACATCCCTTGATCAGCATCACATTGGTTTAGTTGATTAGAATTATCGGAATCCCCATGATATGAAAATTTCTCTAGAGCATCTGCTAAGGAACTATTAATGTGTCCATGTGGAGAACATAGAGTGGGATTTGGGGATGTGGGCTTAGGGTCTGTTGTTGTTAACTGTTGAGATCTGATGTTGTGTGTGAAGAGAAACCTGAGGAAGAATTATTTTAATGCGGGAGGTGGTAAAACCCCAAAATTTATAATATATGAATCCACTGATATTTTTCCATATAATTTTTATATAAGTTACTATTCAAGGTTTAGAGTTTCATGGGTGAAAAAATATAGCCTTACGGATGAATCAGTGAGATTGATATTAAAAAATAGTTGGTAGTATCCATTAATAGTGTGAATGATCTATTCATTCCTTCAATGACCTAGGAAGAAAAGTGGATTCTCAAACATTGAATAACACTGGCATGAGAACTTATTTCACATCAAGAAACATGATGTATTGTTTTATAAAATTGAAAAAAATATGGGGAATCCATATTGGGTAGTTGAATGCAATTGGGGGTTTTCCACTTAGTTTATCCTCCCCTTCAAGAATATTTTCCTCTCTTTTTTCTATGGAATCACCCACCATATGTTGTGATTAAATTATTGTAGTGATCCTAATAGACTTCCCCATTCAATTCATAATTTTATTCACTAACGAATAATTTCCCATTATTTACGGGTTTTTTTACAATTTCTGGGGTTTTCATCAACGATTATGATTTCAGTAAGATTATAGTAAATAAAATGATATTATTTGATGAATATAATCTCATAAGAATGATGTTGGTGTTACCTTATATTTAAATCTTAGTCTTGACTATTTATTTAAAAGTGTGTGGGTGTGATATATGCTAGTATTTCAATTAATTGACCAAAAATTTATTTAATTACCCTATTTATTTAATTCTAAAATTGAGTATTGAATAGTTAAATGTTTCATATAACATGCCTCGAACCATAGAAATTATTTTTTCTTATTAAGTAACATAAATTGAGTTTGAATATGAGTGGGCCTAGTGTGAACAATGGTTATCGATAATTAAAGGTTATATGAGGGATTAATATAGTAATAAAATGATATGAAATGTAGTTTTATAACCATCAATAATTTTTGAAACTATTAACCACATTCATTAGACCTATTTGGTTATAGGAATTGAGAATTAAAGTGATTTACTATATAGTGGTATTGGTTAATTAGAGTATAATATGAAACCTATAATGTGTTTTCCCTTATAGGATGTGAATGGTACCATATTTAAGTTGTCCCTTATAAAATAATATGTATTTTATTATATGAAAATTGAGATCACATGATGACATGAGCTCTTTAAATGATGTTTATTAATAAGAAATTATTTCTTTGTAAATGGGTTTTTCTTGTGTATTTGATTTTTAGGAATGTATTTCAATGAGTCTCATCAATTGGATTAATTGTTCGATGAAAAAAGGGTATAATTACTTTAGTGTTGAATCTATTAGGTGAATCGATTGAACTCCATGTGAAGATTCCACATTATATTAAATTTTGTAAAAAGTTATGGAATTGCATGAGTTATTTTGTAATACAATAGATTCTTTACAAAGAATACCATAGGGTGGATCCGCCCAATATTTGGATGATGTATTATATATTAAAATAAAAAAATTATTGTCAGAGATTCAGTTGGGGTACCATTGTGAATTTTATTGGATAAGCTCCCCAAATTCGCCTTGATTATATTATATGGAATTTCATGGGTGAGGACCTGGTTAATGGTAAATCTTGAATCATTGAATTCAATAGACATGTATGCCCATATATTTATATTATATATTTCCATGGTAAATTTCCTAAAATTTCTCTAGATAGTTTTTAGAGGAATGTCTTGGAAGGCATGTTTTTTTGGAAATGCATCTAGGATGACATCTTGATTCCCATGTACTTTCATAAATGTGGTTTCCTTAGTATTATCACTTAAAAACTGTCTTTATAATACATATGTCATGATCAAATACATAATATACTATATCAAAGAAGGTATCATATCTATGTTGGGGTTCACTATAAATTTCATGAATCAGTGGTGGTATTACTACATTTTTTATAATTTTAATATACCAAATGGTAAATATTTATTTATAAAACTCATGTATGAACATTAATATAGAATAGTTATTTTATTGATTTTATTCTTTTGGTGGAATACTGAGTTATTCTCACACCCTGATCAGGTTTCCATGGAAGTTATGTGCTTGAGGATATATTATTATTTTATAGTATGGATGGATTCAACTAGATTAATAATATCATGATTTATCAATTATGAGTTTCATAATGATGGAATGAATAATTAAAGACATCTAAAACAATCCATCGTGGCCCCGGATAGGACATCTAAAAATAGAAGGTTGTGTTCTCGGCCAAAACAATATCTAAAAATGGATAAGGCCTCAACCAAGTTTATATTTGTTTTGTCTAATTAGACCTACAAATGCATTGAGGGGCTATAGAGGTACCTAAATTTTACATTATAATTCTAATTAATTCTACATATGAAAGGGATTGATCATAAATAACATATCTATTTTAAATGAGAATAACTTTCCCCAATTTATAAATGTAATTGCTAACCATTCTGGGTAGTATGGTGAATTATATTAAGATATCACTTCTGTAGCCAAAATGATCACAAACCTTTTAATAAAACAAGTTATATTATAATCATAATATATTACTATAATGAATTAATATAAATAAACATAGGTGTTTAAAGACATTGAAATACTCTAACAAAATCATCGACGAATTCGTCAGAGAAATACCCCTTTTTCTTTCCAAGGAAGATTTCGTCTGGATTTTCTTTTTGATTTTTTCATAATTGATTGTATAATTCCCGAAATGAATAAATATAGTTTTTCATAAAAAATTATTTAATTTAGATAATTAATGTTTTCTTAAAATATTTTTTCGGTGGTATAAGAAATTGGGTATAAATTTAGATGTTCTATTTAATTGGGCTTACATATCGGGATGAATTGAGAAGTGAATCTGGAAAAAAATGCATTGAACCTAAATAAAAGATGAAATGATATCAATAAATGAGTTTGGAATGTATAAATAAAAAATATATGAAATATATAAAAGGAATAAATAATTATTTTAGGTTATATAGGTAGTAAGCATAACCCGAAAGGAGATAATGGTTCGGGATGAAAACATGTTCTTTATGTCTGATAATGTTATGACTTGTCCTTAACGTCCATGATAATCAAATTTGAATAATTTTTTAAAAATAATGATACATTAATGCTTTAAATTGATTCATTATATTTTTATTAAGATCATTAATTTCCTTTTTTTTTATGAGTTACAAAATTTAAATGCATCGTTCATGTTTGTTTTTTTTTTCATGATCAGTTCACTTGAATATAAGTAATGATGTTTCGGTAAAATGGATATAGTGTTCTAGAATTTGAATTATATATTTTTGATGAATATAGATAATATTTATTGGTATTATATATATTTTTCCCAGATATGAGGATGCTTCGTTGGATTGACAATTAATGATAATCATTTAGATGATTTTAACGGTTTTTTGATCACCACGATGTAGTTATGTATTATAAATTAATATCATGTATGTTTATGGTTGGAGAATAATAAATAACTAATAATATCTATAAAAAAATATTTTTTTACCATAATTATGATTTTAAAAATATCCTTAAATGCATTATTGGAAAATGAAGACAAATCATCCATGATGTCGGTAAATTGACATATCACATGCGGCGTTTTAATTTGTAGAATAAAAGTGAGAGTGAAATGAGTTTGATGATGGATATTAAATTTAAAAGATATAATTATTTTATATAAACGATACTATAGTTTTCATGTCTATGTGGACAGGGGGTGAGGGGTGGATAAGAAAATAAAATAAATGTGAAAGATATTAAATTAAAATGTGGAGGACTTCAACCTCTTGAATTTCCCTCCTTGAGAACATACATTAGTGTAATAGGATTGGTATTTTCATGATACCAGGAGCTTGAATACATGGGGGTATTATCTAGTAATGATTATTTGGAATAATTTAGCAAAATATAAAATCTAGGATGGTTTTTTCAGAAGTGGTTGTGAGGGGGGGTATTTACAATGGAGGAGAGGATTGTTTTTTGAATATTTTAATAATTTGTTTATTAGTTTGGCTGAAGACTATTAATAGTTTTATAATTATCCATAAAATATATTAAAATAATTATGCACTTATCACTATCATGGTAATACGTCCTTTATAAAATACCTATGACTCAATAATTATTGTATTATACAGTTGTGGTAAATTATCATATTTTACAAATCACAAAAAATTATAATGTTTTAAAAAAATTCCAAAATTAATCCTATCCATTTTTAAACAATTATTATTCAAAAGTGAAATCTATTTTATAAAAATAATTTTCTCAATAAGATAAATTTAATTTCAAATTAAAATAATAATTTATATGAAAATTATAGATTTTAAAATTATAACTGAATTTATAACACCTTGAAAATTAACTAAGGTCTCATAAAATTATCCTAAAATCATAAGACAACAATATATTATTATATGATTCTATTTTATGATAATAAATTCAATTCTAAATAATCAAATTAGTTATAAATTTATATTTAAACATTTATGACTTAAGAAATACATACACATAGTTAATATTTTTAAATTATATATTTATTTATATTATGATATAATTATATCATACATTGATTTATAAGATACCTAATTTTTATTTAATGTTTCATGTGTGAGGATCCTAATCATTTATCTGGTTTACTATTAATAAAGTTCATATTACTATTCCTGTGGTTATGTAAATGATTCATCAGTATAAATACCTTAACTTCTTAGAAATACCACTTATTTCATTCATTCTTCATTTATAATGTTTTTATTATTCTTTATAAATAATTTTACATCATTTACACTATTTAAAAAAATTATAACAATGGGGATTTAATTTATAGAGTCATAGGTCATCACATTCTCCTATCGTATATAAATTTGGACCTCTAAATTTCAAGAATGTTACATACAAAAATATATGGGTAGATCTTAATCATAAACTATTCTAGTTCCCACATCGCATCACCAATTTTTTTATTTTTTTCTATATATATTTATCTCTTGTGTTGTATGATTCCTCAACACAAATTATTTAGTATAAAAAATATGAATAGGCTATTCACAGTATGATAAATCAGGTATTGATTTTATTCCTTCATAGGTGACTACATGTGTTGGATCCAGCATGTTCCTCTTTAACAATGAGATGTGGAACATATTGTGTACTTTAGAGATGCTATGAAGAATCACTAAATTATAATCAATATCTACAACTCTCTCCAACTTTTCAAAATACCAAATGTACCTAGGTATCGATTTTCTATTCTTCTGAAATCTTATAAAACCCTTACATAGAGGTACTTTCAAGAAAACACATCTCCCACATGAAATTACAAATCATTCATTTGATTATCGAAAAAGTTATTTTTATTACATTGAGAAAATTTTATGTTTGTTTTAATAGACATTAACATTAACATTTTTTCCTCCACATGTTTCAGGTCTACAAGATTCTTTTCACCAACTTCTTCACAACATGTTGTTCTACAATATCTCTCTCCATACAATGCTTCATATGGTTCCGTTTGAATACTATAATGGAAAGTATTATGGTTTACAAATTATAAAAAACAAAAATATTAGTCCCACGTACCTTCAATGTAATGTGATAATGATCTCGACATGTCTCCTAATGTTGGAATTGTCCATTAAGACATTCCACTGGTTTGAGGGTGATGATCAGTGCTCAAATGAAGCTCAGTATCAATATTTTTTCAAAAGACTTTTCTATAATATCAATTTCATTTAGGGATTATGATCAATCACAATTAAAATTAGAGATCATTTAACTCTTGCAACATCATTGAAATGGAGTCATTAATTGTTCACCAGTAAAAAATCCTCCCTTTTAGCAAGAAAATGTGTAGATTTTGTTAGCTGAACACCAATTACACATATTGCATCATTCATTCAGAGAGTTAATGGTAATGAAGTAAAACAAATATAGTAATATCATCTGATTTACATGTAGTAAAATAATTAGATTTTATGACTCTTCTAGGTTGTAGTATATAAGACATCACCTATTGATCGACTAGATATCTTGATATATAATCAGAAATTTCACACTTCATATTATCCCACAATAAATATTCTACAAAATATATATACATCTTTGTGTTACTATGGTGTATAGTTAAATTCTCTCTTTGGGAATCACCCAATAAATCCTTTTTTATATTGGATATAGATAGAACACATAGAAACCTTCCAAATTTTAGAATCATATCTTCATACATGAAGTCTTCCAAACATTTCGTCATTCAGAACATTAATTTTCATTTGTAGAATCTTGTAATTAGATATTTAAATTTTAATCCATTACAATAATGGTTTTTTGGAACCCAATTGAATAAGTAATGATGTTTCACAATCCTTGATAATTTCCATATCTACAATTACTAGATACATGTAAACAGTATTCATTTCAATCATCATTTTGGTCAAGAACTTAATGATATTTTCTGCTCAATGCATCTACTACCTTATTGACCATCCTTGGGTGGTAGTGTATTGAATAATCCTAATCCATGAGGTGGTTGATCCATTTCCGTTTCCTCATGTTGAGTTCGTCCTGTGAGAATATAAATTCCAAACTCTTGTTATATGTATAAATCTCAAATCTTTCACCATAGAGATAGTGTCTCCATATATTCAAATAAAATATTGCAGCTGATTAATCAAGACCATAAGTATGATATTTGTATTCATTATATTCTAAATGCCTTATCTCATAGTAAATAACAATATCATTTCACATAAGGACACATCCAAGTCCTTTCATTGATGAATAACTAAAAATTACAAACCCTCCATTTTAGATGGTAGAGTCACGATCAAAGCATTCACTAATATCTTAATCAATTGTTCTAAGTATTCGTTAGTTTACTTTTTCCAAATAAACATACCCTATTTATGAGTAATTATTGTTAATAGGTTTTCTAATCATGAAATTTTCTAAATGAAACACTGATAATAACCTTCAAAACCAATAAAACTACATACCTCAGTTATGTTTTTCAGTGAAGGATATTCTTGTATAAACTTTGTCCTCATAGGATCAACAGAAGTACCATACTGATAGAAAATATGTCCAAGAAAATAAACTATTTGAATCTGGATTTCACAGTTTCAAAACATCCTATATAACTCTTTTTTACTATGATTCTCTAGATCAGCCTCCAATTGGTTATCTTGGTGCCCATAATTTTGGAATATATCAATATATCATCATTAAATACCAAAAAAAATAAAGATATTTCATAAACTCTCAATTCATTTGATCAATAAATATTGTAGTTTTATTATTCAATCCAAATGGATTTACTCTACACTCATAATGTCTATACATGGTTCAAAATACTATATTTGGAATATCTTCCTTCCTCACATGCATATGATGATATATAGAATGAGGTTCTATCTTGGAAGACCAATGAGCTCCCTAATGTTGATATAATAAATCACAAATTTGAGGTATGGGATACTTTATATTTATATTAATATTATTTATTTCTCTATAATATATGAATAACCTCATGGATCTATATTTCTTTTTGATAAAAAGGACAGGGTATCCCCATAAAGAAAACATGGGTGAATAAATTATTTATCCCTCAATTCATCTAGTTATTTCTTTTTGTATAATAATTCCATAGTTTCCATTATATATGGAGTCATTGATAGAGGTTTTACCCCCGAAATTAATCAATAGAGAACTAAACTTCCCACTCTGTAGCATGTCTAGGAAAATCTTATAGGAATACCTCAGTATGTTCTATCACAACAGGTACATCTTTAATTTGAAGATTTATTTCCTCATCCATAGATGAAGTTTTCTCTTTATCCTAATGAATTACATTTAGGGTAACTTTTAGCGGTAGATCTAGATATGAATCTGATGATGAGGTTTCTAATATAATGATTAGAGATTCTACATCTTCCCCACCAATCATAATTTCCTTCTTTTATAATATATTTTCGAATCATATTTTGAAATCCATTCCATACTGAAGTTTATATCAAAGTTAATAATAGGTATAGTGATATTTTTATGAACTGAAACACATTTATATGTCATAAAGGGGAATAAGTGACACATATTTATTTCAATGATACAACTTTAAGGATTTGTGAATGATACCTCATTTTTTAAATCAATAGGGAAAATATAATTTCTTTTGGAAAAGCTGGAATGATATAAAAGAATTCAATTATCCAGAATAAAATAAAGTCTTTTTTATGTCTGAGGAAATTATTAGGTACCTTTTACGACATCATTTTGAACTTCACCCTTAGTAGTTGTTCTTGCATATGTTTGAAATTTCTCCGTTTTCATTTTTTGTTACTTGTTTCCTTGATGATTAGGGTAATCATTTTCATAGTGTTGTATATCCCTATAAATATTCCATTTAACATTGGTAGATTCTTTTATTCATTGAAATATAGAGCATTATGTCCTTTCCAACCACACTTATAGAAAACACCTTTTCCATTCAAACTGGCACCTGGGTGATTCATTCCACATGTATCACACGAGGTAAAAGTCCCTATTTTATTATTAAAATTTTATATTATTTCATCTTACACTCAGTTCATCTCTTTTTTCTTTTAAATTAATATAGTTTTGGTAATTACTTCTTTTTCATGAAAAAACACAATACTATATCTTTGTATGATTAAGTATTTTTGGAGACATGTTCCATTTAATAGAATGATTTTAATGAATCAAATAATATATCAAAATTAATCGCTTGATTACGTATGTAGTACATGGAATAAATTTCTATCATTGTAAAGTTTTATTAAATGTTTTCAAATGATCCATCCTTTTTTTATTTAAGACTGTATAATTTCCTCTCAATATCCATCGATTGTTTTCAAGTAAAATATTTTTCAATGAATATTCCTTAAAATCCATCCATTTTATATTTGTAATTTCTTAACCATAATTTTTTCTTTGAATCAATGAATATCCTATGATCAATATATCATAAGAGATGATACACTTCCATGATAACTTTATCCCCTTATTTTCTTTCAAAAGATAAAAATATATTCTCTAAAGAACTTATCCACTACTTTGGTACAAACGTGTCTCTAGTCCCACTAAATTATGATGGATGTTGTCTCATAATATTGCCTAACAGTGATCCTCCACATTGTACATCAGGATGATCCATAAATTTATGGTCGTTTTTCAAAACCTAATTCTGATATCATCATATTTTTATAATTTTCACTTCATCAATTGTATCTCGACATGATACATTATTATCTTGCATAGGGAGAAGTTACTATATGGTATAAGCGTGTTGCTACAGTTTTAGTAACATCAACTGGGTTCCATTTCTATATGATAACATACACAAAATTAGTTTATAAATCATAATTCATAATTTCAAACTTGAAAAAAAAATCAACAGAAATTTATTTTTTATTCATAACTAATATCATAATCATAAACATGGAATAATTGGGGACAAATTTAATTTTAAATCCTTCATAATGGTTTGTAAATAAAATTTGAGTTTTCCAAAGCATATGACCAAGAGTGTAATACTACATGTGCTATAATGCCTTTTTTATGTACCATGTCTCCACAAGTCTATCTTGGAAAACATTGCCAGATTTGTTACCCCTAGATACATTTTTTCTAGAACCATGTCTATTTATATTATCCAGACAAGGATGTATTTCATTAAATAACCACAAAATATCTACCTTATAAAAATTCTAGATATTTTCTCTTTGTTTATCCTCAAAGTCTATATTAGGGTAATTTTCCTTAATATTTTTTTATAAATCATATTTTGATGGTCTATACTATAAATCTTTTATTACCAACTTTAATGTCCCTAACCTAAGTAGATTGAAACTGGTGCCTAGTATTAATATATTGGCTTAGATATAATAATCGAATCCCAAGGGACCAATCAATTTACTAGTCTTAGAGTATATATTATACACATGAACATTATATTAACACATTAATGGAAATAAAACATAGATGTTCCGTTGGGAATAATCATAAACTCATATATTATCCCTAAAATTCATTCACAATATACATCATCGCATCCTAGGAAAAGTTAAATCATAAATAATAGGTGAACTAATATTATCAATAAGTCTAATTAATATAGTGGATGCTAATAAAAACAAGGCATGATGAATGACTAAAAATACCTTCCATTAGAAAATACTTTTGGGCATAATATAGAATGATTAAAATCTAAATAAATAATTACACATAAATAATATCGTGATTCTTAACCATGGATAAGAATTTAATTGAATAATATCATGATTTATCATTTACCAGTATCATTTTGAGGGAATTAATAATTCTATAAGTTTTAAATATCCCATAAACACCTCATCCATGGTATATAAGAAAATGTTTAAGGCCTCAGCTAAAACCATATGTGAAAATGGGAAAGGGCTCGATCAATATAATATCTATTTTGTCTCAGGATACATACTGATTCATAAAGTGGCTATAGTGGGACCCACTCAACACTTATTAAGTGAAATTAATTACTCATATAAATATGGTTAGGCATAAACAACATATAATTATGGAATATAAATTAATTTCCCTAATATGTAAATATAATTACTATCCTTTTTGAGAAGTATGGTTTACGGTATTAGGATAGCACATCCATAGAAAAAATGATGAAAATCCATTTATTAATATATGGTAGATGGAAATCATAATATTTGAATCTCAATAAATAATAAAAAACAACACAATGGTTTAAATAGAAGAAAATACTATAAAAATTAACTAAATAATTAATGTGAGATATACCCCTTTTAATTTTCAATAAATAGTTCTTTTGTAAAAATAATTTTTATTTGTCATAAATATTTATTTAAAATAAAAAATTAAAAAATATTGATTTTCATGAAAAAAGTACTTATCATATAAAAATAACGTTTCATTAAAATATATAATGAATGGTATGTTAGAATGGGTATGAAATTGAGATGTTCCCTTGTTCGAGCTTGCATTTCAATAAGAACTGCGAATGGAACATTGTAATCCATGTATTTAACATAAATGAAAGATGAAATGATATGGATAAATGAATATGGAATTTATAAAAAAAATATTTGAAATAAATATAAAGAGATTATGAATTATATTGTTGTATTGACTGAGTAAGCATACCCCAAATCAAAAGAGAGATTCAGGAAGAAATCCCTAACCGTATGTTGGAAAGTATTCAACAATTTTACTTAAAATACAATATAATCAAACTAGATTCATTAATTTAAAAATAAAATACCTTTTGTACATTAATTTTATTCACTATATTTTTATTTAGATCATTTAGGGCCATGTTTATGAGTTATAATGTTTAATTTAGTAATTCAGAAGCATTCATTTTCTGGGTTTTCATAAACATTTTTATTGTTTATAAGTAATGAAGATCATTTAAAATGGGAATAATTTTCCAGAATTGGAATTATATATTATTAATTAACATCAATATTATTGAATGGTATTTAATATTTCATTCCCAAATATGAGGATTATTTATTGGATTGAACATTAATGATAATCCTTTAGATCATTTTTTTTGTTTTTCGATCATCGTGAAATAGTTTTGTCTTATTAATTAATTTCATGAATATACAGTTGTTACATAATACTTAATAAATTTTAATATGTATAATAAAAAATGGTTTAGACATGATTATGGTTTTATGACCATCCATAATTTATATAATAGAAAATAAAAATGTATCATCCATGATGTATGAAAATTGAAACATCACGACTGATGTTTTCATTTATTGTATGAAATAAATATAGAAAGTATTTTCCCAATGAATAATAAATTAAGATGATTTAATTATATTATTTAAATGATACATGAGTTATAATGTATTTTTGGACATGTTTTTAGGTATTTATTAGAATACCAATGAAATTGAAATGAAAATAAAAGAAAAAGAATTTGAATTTTACCTCTTTAATTTTACTCATTGAGAACCATCTTATAAATTTTTCTTGTCTTTTTAAAAGACCAATAGATACTGGAAATTGGGGAGGGTATTGGTATGATTATTGGATATAATTTAGACATGTCCCAAATCTTGGAAGATGTTAGGAGAAGAGCTGGCAAGGGGTGCTATTTATTGTGGAGGAGAGATGCATCTTCTAAATATTTTAATAATTTGTTTATTATTTTGAATCAAAAAGATGAATAGATTGAGAATAATAACCTAATATATTAAATTAATAAAATAGAGTTTTATATTAGGGGTTTATATTATCAATACATCACCAATAACTCAATAATTCATGTATTTTACATTTATCATAAATTATTGTATTCTACTATTCATAAAAAATTCATGAATTTTAGAAAAATACTAATAAATCAAACTATACATTTTTTGATCTGTAGAATTTAAAATTGAAGTAGGTTTTTTTTAAATAATTTTTTCAATATGTGTAAAATATTTTTTGACAAAAATAATATTTTACTCAAAAATTATAGATTTTAAAATTATAACTGATTGTTTAACAATTTGAAAAAGTAAATACGGTCTCATAAAATTATCATATAATCATAAGACAAAAATATTAATATTTATTTTTATTTTAGGAAAATGCATTTTCGTTGGCATTATAATATTAATTATAAAACTAAAATTAAATATTTATGACTTACAATATTAACAACACTAAATTAATAATTTTAAAATATTTATTCACTTAAATTATGATATTATTATATCACACTTTATTATTATATGCCTAAATATTATTTATAAATTCATGGTGAGGTTACTAATCTTTAGGCGTATTTACAATTCATATGGGTCATATTACTATTTCCAATGATAAGTTACTATTTCATCGGTATAGGTTCCTTAACATCCTGAAATATCTCTTATTTCATTCATTATTCATTTATAATGTTTGTACAGTGATCTCTAAGTGATTTTATGAGATTTATACAATATTAAACGATTATAATATGGGAAATTTCATTGATATAAATCTAGTCCATTATAAAAGGAGTTGTAAGAATTGGGTCATGACTATGTGTGCCATCAAAGCCATAGATAAAGGTTGTGTTGTTGGATAATACACATAACTCTTCATTATCCATATAGCTAGGGATCATGAAGATGTAATGTGGTATCTAATAATACATTTTTTTGGACAATATGAAGAATTTGATCTTAGAATATACATCAAATTGTAAGGTATATCCTCAAGTGATGTAAAAAAAGTAAAAAGTCCAAGGGAATGATGAAAACATTACCCGTACCAAAATAGAATTGAGAAGACATAACCTTGGTACTTTTCATTTCTCTCTATAGTATATCTAGAGGAAATTATGGTATATGGTTTATGGTGGATCTTAATATAAAATTGTCTCACTTAATTTGTATTTGGGAGGAATTCTCAGTAGATTAAATTTAATGCGTATATATTAGAGAAGTGTCGAGGCTCTATGGAACACAACTATCAACTATATTTGATCATGATAAATGGATTAAATCCAAGTTCTATAAATGTATTAAGCACTATCTAAACCACGAGATAAAATTTGTTTCATATTATCACACCCTAACTTATGGAAAACTTGAGAACATAATTCAAAGACACGACGTCATGTTGAGAACATGCACAATGGAATTCAAATGAGATTGTGATCAATATATTCATATTATATAGTTATTATATAATAATGGTATTCACTCAAGAATACAAATGGATCCATATGAGTCCATTTAGGGTAATATATGAATAACACATTCATGTATTTATGAAGTTGGTGAACAAAATCAGTTGGGACTTCAAATGGTCATGAAATAGTAGAAAAGCTCAAGAACATTCAGTAGCACATTATAGCGTGTAAAAACTGACCTATGAACATTGAAAACAATCATATATGACATTTTCATTTTGAGTGTTGAGATAATGTGTTCCTCTATATATCAACATTGAAGAGAATTGGTATATTTGGGAAGAAGATAAAGCCAATTCCCATGTATATAGGCGTTGTGGAGAATCAAGATGGAATTGGAATTGGGGCCTATTAATTATCACTACCACCAGTACTGTACCATGTACATGATATATTCCATGTATCCCTCTTAATAATGTATATAAGAAATCCCCCACATGTACTAAATCCAGATGTGGTACAATTAAAACATGATATCACTTATGAGGATAAGACAATAAAAATTGTTTATCATGCAGACAATGTTATATGCAAAAACTATTCTCACCTTGTCAATGTACTGTGAAGAAACAATAAGTATTATGAGGTGATATGGGAATGAAGAGAAGCACTAAATTAGAAGTATCCTCAATTGTTTTATTAATTGTATGTAAATTTAAATCTGAAAGGCCTAATTTCTTAGGTCTGAAGATGGTAATTACCTTAAAATTAATCAATTTAATTTAACAAATGATTATATAAAATTTTTAATTTAGTAATAGAGTATTGTATAATTCCCATTCCCCACATGATAGAACCAATATGATTTTATTAAATAAATTTAAAAATTAAATTAATATAGTAAAAATGGCTATTATAATAGAAAATATTTTAATGAACCAAAAATATAAAATATGATAAAGATAATATGAAAATGTTGACACACTTGATCCACTAGAATGAACTCAGTCATGAATAAAATTCTATAAATGAATCGAAATATTATTAATTTATTATTCATCATAAATATATATATATATTACCATGAGTCTAATGACTCATATTTTTTCATTTTTTATTTTTTATTTTGTATGGATTATTTTTGGGAATAGGTTTTGAGACAACATTATATTTTTCAGGCCCTGTGTGATCAGAATACTTGTTTGGAATATATAAAATATATTAAATATGACATAAACACAATTTTATAGAAAATGTGGAATATCATATAAATAGGTTCCTAGATCCAAAATATATTTGAACTACTATGTTTATAACTTGGTTTTTTCCGTAGGTGTGATATGACCATTGTCGACACAGTCCGTTTGCGGAAAAGTCATCATGGTCGTGGAATGAATAAAATAATTGAATAAATTATTTTATTTTTATTGCCTTGAAAAATTGATTGTATTTTCATTATGTATCTTATTATGGTTAAATAACATGGTTACTTCCATAAACATTGAGTTTTTGTAGGGAAAATTATATATTCTATCTCAGAAATATAGAAATCAGATAATAGATTGACGATTGACATGAAATAGAATCGAAGGATCACACCTACTATAACAATGCCTCTTTGATCTTTTTATTTGATCGATCTAAATCGATTTATGATTTTGTTTTCTTTACATTTATTCCCCTATCATAATTTATATGATTAATAGAAATTAATAAACCAACATAATGATATATGGATCGTATGTGTTATGGGATGAATTTTCTGTGGGATTATTTTGGGAGAATTTCTTGTGGATTTTTACTATCACTTTATTAGTAATTAAAAAAGATAAAATTATGGTTGACATGAACATGGACTAATGTCCATTCCTCATGATAATATCTTGTTTTCTTCTCCCGAAGCATTTTCATTTATTACAAGGGTTCTTTTTTAGCATGTGGTTTGACAAAAACTAAGGAACTGATTGTTCGACAACCATTTCCTAGAGAAATGATATGATATTTTTGATCTAGAATCAAAATAATATGAAGGTGTAGAGATGATATAAATGGATGAATATTGAATATTTTGGGTTTGTGAATGTTATGTTCTTTACTATGCAATGAATAACATAATTCAAAGGAATTTATGAAAGAATCGAAGGGTTAGAATGTGTTAATTGATTATGGAATGACTTATCAGGACATGATTCACAATTTTACAAAACAAGGATGTCACTAAATAAAAGGTTGTAGGATTTTAGAGGATGCATAAACCAGATATGTGAATCAAGAAAATTTTGCAATACACAGTGCGTAACTCCGAGCTACACGCCATATGGGCCCCTCCTAGAGGATGCATGTGTTTTAGAGTATGTTATATATCACACTACATGTGAACTGGTCACACAAGCCGAGACCTCTGCTCAATGGCTCAGTGTGTACCTCATAGAGTACACAAACACAAGATGGAGTACAAGGGAATATCTATGCCATGTACTCCCACTTGGACATGATCTAGGAAAATGTATATCGGATAATCCATGTACATGTACAAGGGAAAAATAAATGGGAAGACAATACACCATGTATTTCTACATAGACAAAGATACGGGACACATGACATTTACATAGATAGGACCTAGGGGCAACAGGATACAACGTATAACCCTACAACATTCCAGGTACATCCACAATGTCGGACTAAATCTTATTTCCTCTATATCTTGGACAAATTTCATTATGGAATGTTCCCCATATCAATTACCTAATTATTAGAAAGGAATCACCTCTTATACATTAGGCAATGATCACATTAGTAGGACTTCTTGGATAGATTTTTTAAATCCTCCAATGAGGCCTAGTGTGAGATCCTATATTCAACATCAAACTTTTGGTGGTGTTTTTTGTGTCTTCGTGACCAACACTAAACATGTGATGATCCTCTATATACTAGGATAATCTTTACTGAGTTATTTGTATGACCCATATACCTTGTAATGATCCTCATATATGTATTGTATCTCTACAAACCTTCACCATATAATTTATGTGGTGAGACCCGATGAGCACTACTCTTAGATAGACATAATAACTATTAGCATACTCATGAGTGTGTTTTCCTAGACAAGTGAAATAGAGAACCATAGATATAGAATCCTTGGCTAGTATTAATAAACTGAATTACATATAGACTATGTTTCATTGTTTATAATATCATAATATTTTTATTAAATATGATTTAGAAATATACATGTCTTGAGATGACTATTATTGTTTTGTTGTATTCTTTGTCGTTTCGGGGTGTCCTATGGTTTATTGTTATACTCAAACCTACACATTATTTTATTGTATGTTTTTTATATTCTGTAGATTATTGGACTTTTGAAAGAGTGAGAAATGAAAATAGACCATATGTCTATCAGTGAGATGAGACAGAACAAGGTTTGTTAATGTGGTATATTGATAGAAGTCCCCGAATTTACTTTTAGGTTGAAATAGTTTCCAAAATCTATGTAGTGGCCTTCTATTTTTCAAATTCTACTTTCTATTACATCCTATCATTGTCTTGTTATAATATTTAGATATATGCTTGCATTGTTCTTCATTGGTTTCTAAATTTCCACAATTTATGGTCATGGATATGTGTGTGTGTGTGTGCTTGTACTTATGCTAAGGACTCACATGATAGTGATATGCCAACATCAAACTAGTCGATAGCTCTTGGTCTTTGGGTGGTGAGTTTGGAGAGTAGAAACATGGGCCCCACTAAGACAGTTCATTAGAATGTGGTATAAGAGGATTAGATTCAACCTAGTGATCAATGACTACTAGATTGGTTTGGGGATACAATGTTATGTGTTTCAAGTTTAGATATCAGTTCAATGAATCTAGCGTTGGTGTGGAAATTGACATATCCATACACGATTACTCTGATCTCTTTCTTTTCAACAATGTACCCAAGAACATTTGTTGGAGGGAAAATAATCGAACATGAATCATATTGGAATGAGTTGTTGTTTCCATGTCCTTCTTGATTCATCTCCCTATGTATAATCAATGAGTGTGGAACATATTGTTTTATTTAATATGCCGCCACAACTTATTTATGATTGGATTCACTATTAAGATCATGAAGATGATTCCATCAGAGATGAGGAATCAATACATTGGCCAATTCCAAATATGCTACCTCCAGCTGGTGCATTAGTTATTCAACCACATGTAGGGAAGCACATGGTACCCACGATACCAACGTATTAGTTGCATAGAATGACTACACTTTATGAGTTTCAGTGATAGAGACACTTGATACTCCAAGGAATGCCTGACCCATATGGGGTTACAAAATTGATTGAGGCATTGACTCATGTTTTCCAAATGGTTAGGACAACAATATATCATATTGTTGTCAATGAGGATATCATTCTCCAGGTATCAATTGAATGATGGTGGAGTTATTGTCTGTTTCTTATGATTAGGAATATATTCCCATGGTCAGATTTTTAGAATCTATTCAAAGAGCAATTCTCTCTAGCTACGTTGACGGATGTACGTATCCATAAGATTCTATAGATATATAAGGGAAACACAACAGTATTAGAGAATTCATCACGGGTTTCAAACCATTCCATGTACTCTATGTATGTAGTTCATGAATAGTTTATTATGGTTGTAACCTTTTAGTGATGTCTCCATAGACACATCTAATATATTATTACCCCTCTATTCATTCTTACATATTCGAGGGCTGATAAAATTGTTTTTAGTCATGGAGAGTATTGGAAACCCTAATTTAAGGACAACCAAATCAATTTTATTATATTATTAATTACTTTTATATGTTATGTAACAATTTAGTAATATAATATATATTGAATAAATTTTGGCTATTGATCAATCACTATTGAAGGATGTGTCAACAAAAATGATTTCTCACCATCAAGAATTACTCACCATTAAATATGAGTCCCTGCTGGTAATGACTCAAAATTGAGGGCACTGAACGAAATTTTGGATGAGTATGGTAGAGAGCTACCATAAGAAAATATCATATCGTAGGATGTTATTTTTTGTAAAAGTATAAAAAGACTCACTAAAAGAGGTTAACATACAAATGAACTGAAAATTTAACAATGTGTGGAAAATACATAACATTTGAGACGAGTCACCACTAGAGAATCGGTCATCACAAGCCTTAGTCATTGTTCTCTACTAGGAAACTCATGCATGAGGTAGTTAAGTGAAGTAAAAGACTCCCTCATTAAAAAATTAAAACATTCATGAACAAGAATAGAGAGAACACAGAGAGATATTCTCATGTGAAAAGTACAACTGAAGAGATCGTACACCCTCATGATACAGGATGAGTGTAGCCAATAGAACATTCAGTTACATCCCAAAATCAGAAATCAAAAGAGTTTATGACATTATGTTTTTCTGTAACATTTAGAAACTCAACATGAGCATCAGTTCATGCAAAGTTCAAGGAGTCACGAGCAACATATCATATCAGAAAGAGAAACAACATCTTCACTACAGCATTATTTTCTTTTTATAATTATTTTATTTACATTATGAGCAGTGTGTGTATAATCAATATTTATAACATGTGCATTTTATACTATTCAAAAACTACAAGATACTAGATATCTTCTTAAAGTCATGTATTCCTCATTTCCCACATGTTTTGGAAGAGGTCCTTATGTATCATATATTGTTTTATTCTAATCTGTTGTATGGAAGAGGTCATGCATGGATTTTAAAGCTAGTTTTTTTATTTACCCAATCCATGATGTTAATAAATGATTATTTTATATAATCTAGATTGCATGAGGTGATTTCCAAAAAGATATGATTATGTATCATCGTGAGACTGAACCTCTTGAATTTTATTCCATTTTATGTTTTCTTATTTCTATGAATTAAAAATGAATATTTAAAAAACATTCAATGAATCCACTACTTTGATAGCGAGTCATTATTTGTGGTTATACATGGTTTTTATCATGTAATTCTGTTTCAAAATAAAATGTAATATTATATATTATTTTATCTAAAAAGTAATCAATCATTGAGAAATATTTCAAAAAACTATGAAATTTATTATTATGTTATTTAGATTTTGTGGGATGATTTAGTTAATTGTGGGACTTTATTTAAACCGTTTTTATAGAAATTTTATTGGGTACTCAATTCACCCCCTAATATTGAGATACCCACTAAAACCAAAATTTTGTGTTAGTGGTCCTTAAAAACATTTCAACTATGATTTTAGTTGTGATTTAAAAAACATAATTTCATTCATATATAAATTTATTTCATTAAATAGATAATATAAAATAAGGATACTCTACTAATAGACATAATTTTTTATGAAAATAATAATTATTGGTTCATAATTATGCTGAAAATTCATAAAAAAGTATGGGTTTGGATATCTTTTCTTCTATAGAGGATAACATGGAGTTACCCAAGAATAATTCAAATATATGGGACAATGATAATATAAATTCTTATTATAATAATGGAAAATATATGAATTACCTTTATTGTTCTCTATAAGGTGAGGAGTTTAATAGAATTTCTACTATTAAAAATGCTTTAAAATTTTTGGATACCCTATATATTTGACATGAAGGAACCACAAATGTTAAGGTAATTAGTTTAAATACATATAAAATTAAATAAAATAATTTCATGATGAAACCTAATGAGTTAATTTTTTATATGTATCTCAGGTTCAATGATATAGTTAATACAATGCGATCCTTGGGAAATCATGTTTCAGATGAAGAACAAATAATGATATTGCAGAGAGGTTTTCCAGAGAGACGTAAAGGGACATCTGTGAAATATGGTACTCTTGTGACACTGGTAAAGTACAGAAAATTGAATTCATTGGGAATTTGATGTGGTATTAAGATGTTTTTAAATCCAATCATGAAGAGGATGTTGATCTTATGATAAAATATGCAGCCTTCAAAATTACTACTTCAAAACAAAAATAGAAATAAAACGTTCAAGGTGAAATCTCCAGTAAAGATGAATCATCATCGGAATGTAATGATGATATAGCCTATCTGGCCAAAATATTTATGATTTTCTATAATAAGATGAAATTAATTTCAAATCCATGTTATAATGTAATGTATAAAAATAGAGGAACACAGAAAAATGACAATAAAAGATATGATAATTTAAATGAATCTTATTATTGTGAATGTAAATCAAAATGAAAGGTTAAGGAAGATTATCCTAAGTTAAAATATAAGAAAAATAATGAGGAAAAAGATTGAAAATACAATAATGCAATGAAATCCATGTGGATTTCCTATGAGGATATATCTAGTGACTCAGATTCTACTCATGATGAATATCCTAACAAATCAATAATTTGTTTCAAGACTAATGCTTCTAAGGTACATGTTAAAAATCCATTTCCTAAAAATAACCCCTCTAAAAATTGAATAAATGATAATATAAACAAGTAATAAATTTTTCTGTACAAAAACATGATTAAAGATACATTTAATGAACTGAAAGTCAAATATAAAATTCTGAGGAAATGGTAAAATTTTCCTACAAATATTAAATATGTTTCCACAATAGAGAATAAAATGAATGATCAATTATAAAAGTGAAATAATGAAATCATTATGTAAAATAAAAAACATAAAAAAGGAAATGGTAAGATTAAAAAATAGAAGAGAAACTGTAATATATATTTTAGTAAAATAGATTTATTCTAAAAATGTTATTGTTTTAGGTTATCAAACTATACATACAAGTGTAGTTAAGAGAAAATTACTTCCTAATTACAATTCTAGAAATTCTTCTTCTATATATAAATCAAATGGACCTAATAATTTTTTAATCTCAAAAAGAATACAATCAGGTTTTAAGAAACCTATAAAGAAAATATGGGTTCTTAATTCCTTAATTACTAACATGTTTTGACCTAAGTAAATAAGGGTAACAAAATCATATCCTATTTAAACCTTGTTTTGTAGGAAAAAAACTTATAGATAAATTATTGGAATATATGGTAATTGGAAAATAGTTTTTCAATGAATATTATTGATGATTATTCAAGATTCACGATCCCTATAAAGGTTGATGGTTTTCATGACACCTTTGGTGATAATTCAAAATGAAAGATAATTGGTAATTTATAAATTGTAAAAACACATTTAGTTTTAATTTCTAATGTAACTTCAGTTAATTTAAAAAAAAATAACATTCTTAGCAGGTCAAATATATGTGGTGTTGGTTTTCATGTAACTATTGAATACAACTTGATAAATGTTTTTTATTGAAAAAATTATTTTGTATTTTATACTTTATGAAAAGAGATTGTTTATGATGTTAATATTGATTCCTTGATTTCTCAAACTATTACATTCTTGAGTTTACTTCAAGGATAATTTTGTAATTTCTATAAGATACTAGGCCATATTAATATTTAATCACTTATAAATCATACTATGAAATGGTTAGTCATGGATCAAACTAATATTGAATTACAAAATGACAAAGTATGTAACCCCTATCAATAATGGTAACAACAAAATATATATTTTAATATAAATAATTATGTTTCAACTTCTAATCCTCTTGAGTTGGTAGTCATGGAAATTTTTTAACTATGAAGAGTTTGTAGTTAAAATTGGAATAACTTTGTTTATGTACATATAGATGATGTTTCTATGTATACGTGTTAATTCATTATGTATCACAAAAGAAAATGTAGTTGTTATTTTACAAGGTATGCTAAATCTATCAAATACTCATGTAGATATATAATTAAGACCATAAGAAGTTACCATATTTGTGAGTTTCAAAATCTAGAAAATGAATCATTTTGATCAGAAAATAGTTATATTCCTAACATCCTTACTTTTAGAACTGCTAGGATGAATGGATTTATGAAAAGAA
This sequence comes from Viscum album, assembly GCA_963277665.1. NCBI lineage: Eukaryota > Viridiplantae > Streptophyta > Magnoliopsida > Santalales > Viscaceae > Viscum > Viscum album. The sequence goes on along the minus strand of OY728141.1, from coordinate 505,558,420 downwards.
GAAATAGAACACATCAAGATATATCCTATATTATGTGTAATGAGAATGACTTACCTATCAAATTTTTGGTAGTGGATATGAGTACATCATACTGTATAATCAATAAAGTTTTAATTAGACCTATTTCGATGGAAACCCCTTGTGAGCATTAAAATAGATGATATCCTAAGGATAATTAATTTTTATTTTTTCTGCATTTAATGTAATTATTCATAATACTATGGAAAATTTAATTTTTTTTCCCTCAAAAATAGATGATGGAATTTTCCTAGTATATTCTATTAATATAAAATCCTATAGTGTTTTTAATAATAAAATCAATGCTCTAGATGAGTCCATTCAAATCAAATTTGATAAAATATAATAAAATAAGCCCATGTACCCTTTAGAAAACCTTAAGGATGATATATTAAATTATAATTTAAATTCTAAATCCTCTGATTCTACTATAAAACAATCATAAATATCATCTAGTTCTCTAGAACATCAATACCATAAACCTAAACCTGTACAGAATCCTGAGATTACCAGCCTTTTTTTACATATGTTAGTACTGTTAAGTACAATCCTGTAGATATTGTTGTTGGATATATAGTTATAGGTACAAAAACTAGATCCTATTTATGAAACAAAGTTTATCATACACCATTCTTATCAAAACACGAACCTAAGAACATCAATGATGAAATTAACAATGAATTCTGGCTAATGGATACTCACAAAGAACATAATAATTTTGAAAAAAAATTAAATATGGTAACCTTATGATATTCCCAAATACAGCTTTGTTATAGGCACTAAATGGATGTTCAGAAACAATGATGGTGAATTTGAACTATAATAAGGGACACTGATAAAATTGATTCACAAGTGTATAGTCAAAAAGTGGGTATAGATCATGATGATACATTTTCAACTATATCCAGACTTCAATCCATTAGTATTATTCTTTTTTATGAATGAATTATATATTTCAAACTATATCAAATGGATTTCAAATATTAATTCTTTAATTGGTATATAATTTAGGATGTTTTTTAACCAACCCATGGATTTTGGATTACTCTTTTTCAAAATTGGGTTTAAAAATTAAAAAAATTGCTATATTATTTAAAAAAATATCAAAAACCTTGTTATGATTATCTCACATCTCTTCATATTTTAAAATTATATACAAATTTCATAGATAGTCCATCCATTTTTTAAAAAATAATTTTAAAATATGATTTAGTTTCTCAGAATATTTATATGATATTTTTTTGGATCTTCTAAAAACTATTTATTTACCGCGTTTTAAAATATAAACAAAAATAATTTTAAAATGAATTTAATGGGTGAAATCAATATTATGTATTGGTTTTATGATTTTTCATAAAAAAAATTTATTTAAATAAAAATTATATATAGTAAACACATTTTAAAAAATTATAATTTGGATATATATAAGAGTAGATATAGTCTTATAAGCATCACCTATAAATTGGATCTGGATGATGGTGGTAAATCAGTGGATCAAACTAAATAAAGTGGTATGATTGGATTTATTCTCTACCAAACTACTAGCCAACCAAATATAATGTTAATTGTGTGTATGTATTATCGATTATTAGAAAATAAAATAGGTTCACACAAATTTGTTGAAAAATTAATTTTAAATATCTTAAATTTAATACACATTTTGGATTGTTTTACTCTAGAGGAAAAGTATTTTAATTTGTTAGTTTGTTCATATGATTATTTCGGTGGTTATATGATAGATAAAAAATTAACTTTTGGAACATGTGCATTTTTGGGAAAGACTATAGTTTCTTTGTGTGGTAAGAAACAAAATTATGATGCATTGTCTACTATTAAAGATGACTACATAGCTGTTAGTTGTTTTTGTGCTCATATTTTTTGCATGAGACACACAATACTTGAATATCGATGTCAACCCTTTCATGTCTTTATATCTTGTGAAAATAAAATTTCTATAAATATTTCTAAGAACCCAGTATCTAACTCAAAAAAAACACATTGATGATAGACATCATATTTTGAGAGATATTTTTTAAAAGGCTAATAATAATCTTGAATAAATTACTATTTAACCTCATCTTGATGATATTTTTACAAATCCATTGAATTCCGAGATAATGAACTACATCAAAAATTTGTGTGGTATGATTAAAATTTTTTAAGTTTAATTTTCTCAGATTCACCATTAATTTTACACATAATCAAATTCATTCATAATTCAATTTACCCACCATTTTGAATTATAACTATTGGATGTTTTCTCACCATTAGGTTTTTTACACATTGTAGACATTTAAATACCATTGGGATCACATTTTTATTTTCTTATCTTTTTTTATTTTCGCTAATTTACATATAAGTCATCACTATTTTTTTGTTTCTTATTAATTAATTAATTAATTAATTATTCAAATCAAATGTTATCTCATGTTTAGATTTTCATATAATGTATATGTAAAATCCCAAATGATATAAATGATATGATTTTCAAATTCCAATGCTCACAATCCTCTCACCCTTTCTCCCGAGGCAAGTTTCAACCTTTTCACTCCTGACTATCGACCTTCCCCATTTTTCACCCAAACATGTCAAACCAATCTACATGGTCAGAATAAAGAGATATTATGATGATTATCTAGACAAGGAGTGTCTTTCAATTATCCATAAAGGGGATTCAGGTTTTATTATTTTAAATCCATTGAAACATAATATTGGGAAGAAGGTTGTGCTACCTATGAAATAAGTATAAGATGAATGTAAAATGTCAATATAGTCAACAATAATAAATCTTATATAAGATCATGTTTTGGTGGAATGGTTCACTATAAACTAGAGGTCTTTCAATAATATGTTGGTTTATCAGTTTTTCAAATAGTAGAGTTTGGATTAGTTGAAAAAAAGGTTGGGTTATAACAAGTATTAATGGATGATTTTTTTTATTTTCGTCAAGGAAGATGTATAGATTTTAGAATATTACTCAATAATTTGTTGATAACGATTATATACAAACCATTTCTCAGTCTAGTGCGAATTTTTTATGAATATTATTTGGTTGAGTTTACATAATATGGATTTTTGAGAAAAACCTTTTCTACATAACTTTATCGAGAATTCCATAATATTTTCATGTTAATTTAGCATATCATTATATAAAGAAAGGGGATGTTTCTATAATGAGATTCTTGTTTGTTTATATTCTATGTCATATGTGAATAAGAGAGTATATTAACTTCTATAGCTACCTAATTCTTCACATGTGAAAAATATCCAAGATATCACCAAGGTCAAATTCATTAATATATCCTATGATAATGTTTGTTGTGATATTGGCTCAATGTCTAGTAGATGAAGGTAATGATTCTACAATGGACTGTGGAAGCTTCTACATCACTGGGATCATTAATAAAAGGACGAAAATTGTCTAGAACCCATGTAAAAAGTACTGGGGTAATGATAGTGATAGGCTTTAAGATGATTTATATCCATTTGATCATCAATTGGGACCAAATATCTTGTGGTGTGTATCATAAATATAGATGAGTTAGTTTAGTATTCTAATAAAGATGAAGAGGATTGATCTACCAATGGCGACGAGGAGACATATCTTATTTAGGATGAATAAAGTGATACAAACCTATCCAAAAATCTCTCTTATATATTTTGGTGCTCCTTGTCCTCGATGGTCTTTCACTTTTAGATATAAACTCTTAAAAGAAGGTAGTGATGAGTAAGAAACTATTCTGTTATGTGGATATTATAATAATAGTACTTATACATCCTATGAAGTAAATGGTAATGATGGGAATGGTGATGAAAATTAATAAGAGGGAGGAGAATATGGAGAAGATGAAATTAGATATGAGTATGAGAGTGATGGAGGATCTGATCATGAATGTCCTTATGACCGCATTAGATCATAATATGTTGAGATTATCAAGAACATATTTCATCCCCAGTTTTCTGTAGATCTATAGAATAACCATGCCAGGTTGATGTTTTTATAGGACTACCATAGATGACAAGGAAGAATAAGTTGATGGGGAGGAATACCCAAGTCTAGAAATTCATTAAATTGATCCAACTAAAGTTATTGATGTTAGTGTGCTAGTAGATTTTGATGAGGAGACTATTATTGAACAGTCAATGGACGAGAAGATGAATATTCTTCTTATTGTGGTGATTATTGTTACTGAGGATATGTATGTTGATCCTACCATTGTTTAATAACGATATGATTTACAGAGATCTATTTAGGCCTCTATTATTGTACCTATTATAGGTGTGTTTATAAGTCATGGTTCTCCATGTGTTAAATCACTTATATTGTATTTTATAAGTAGGTTCGATCCAATTTTTGTTGAGTGGGGTGAATTTATGGAATGTAAAAAAAAGAATGAATGACCTAATCTATAAGAATTAAGGGATCTTGCAGGATCATTAGTTGAGGAGATTGATACAGCAGTTTAGTTTCACTAGTTTTATTCAAATTTATTTTTTGCTCTTATTTTTCCTCTAATTCTTGTTTATGTTGTCACTATAAGTGACATAGCGTCTTTCATAAATAAGATTATATCATATGTCTGTATGCTCTTGAAGAATCAACCATCCTAATTTACCAAGTTCGGTTAAATGGATGTGAGACATTTATTATCATATATGATTAAGCAAATTTAGACTAATATGATGATTCATATTAGGGATGTGTTAGTGAAAAGTTGAAGTTTTAATAAATAGATGAGTGATTTTTAATTCAAAATGAATTTAATGAGATATTCATTCCCAAATTCAATAAAAGACATTTTATAGGGGATATGTAATATCACTTATATGTTGTATAGATTCAGTTATACTCATCCTTCTTTTAATGATGCAATATTATATCAGTTGTAAGAGAATATTATAGAATTATTTCAATTGGTGGATCTTTTATACCTCTGGAATGTTTGTGGAAATTGGAGAATACTAGTTACAATGTTCAAATAATGATATGTGATTACATGAATGATAGTATGTATGATTGAGAAACCATCAGAAAATCATTAGAGTATTATCTTTCAATGATATATCACATGTATGAGTTCAATTCACATTTTATATTTCATGAAAAAAATATATGGATCCCTCTTGTTTCTCAATAATTTAAAGAGAATCAGTTAAAGGTGATGATTCATATGCTATTGATTATAATGGAATAAAAGAAGGATATATTCATTAAATTTGAGAGATGAAACATCACTATAGATGTTATAATTCTGCTGAAGCTATTTTTCAAATTTTTATACTTTTGATGAATTGTCTTATGATTCCATAAAAGTTACAACTCATCTAAATCCTCTAGCTACTGTCCTAGATTTAATCAGCCTGGTTTAACCAATTATCCTAACATACACTTCCTAGCTCTATGTAATCATTTTTCACTCATTATCATGTATACAATTCAGCACCTTAGACCAAACATCATCAAAGAGTCACCATCTCTAATAGATGTTCTTATATCCATCCCTCGATCTACCATAAATCCTAGGGCTGAGACGTCTAATTCAATCTAAGGGAAGAGAAAAAAATATTTTATCCCTTCCACATATAATGATAAGCATTGACTTTAATTTATTTATTTGATGTGAATTTTTATAATTATATTTGTTTTTCATATATACATAGAATGATTTTATAATGGAAAATTATTCGTTATTAGTATTCTGCGTCATCTTATGTTTATATGAATTTCATATTTTTTCACATTTTTTTAATCCCAATAAGGGTAGAAGACTATTTTTAATTAATTTGTTCAATTGTATTTTTTTAATACCATTCTATAACAAATTTTTAATTATTTTTTTTATCATATTTTATTTGACTATCTTTACTATTTAATTACATTTAATACCATGTTTCCTTTCTTCATATTTAATTGCATGTTTGTAAAATGACATAATTTATGATCATCAAAAAGGGTAAAACTATTTGAACCATTGTTTTAGTGATCAGAAAATCTTTTTTATTATGTTATTAATGATTTTTATGTATTATGTAATAATTTAAAAATATATTATAGACTGATGAAAATTTTCCCATGTATGACCCACCATTGAATGATGATTCATCTCCAAAGAAGACATATCACCTGGAAGAAATCACCATTGCAGATGAGTCCTTTGTCTTAATTACTTTTCGTTGAGGGCGAAATTTTTTTGGCTATGTATGAAAACACCAATCGTCAACAATATGTCACCGCCAGATCATAAATTAAGAAAAATGTGGAATAGATCACCACCACATGTTCACTTATCATCAAACCAGAAATTTTGATAAGTTTAAAAAATAGTTATTTCATAGATGAGTCACTATTAGATAATGTATCATAAATAGAATTAGTCACCACCAGATAATGTGTCACCGCTAGTCTTAGTCACCATAAGAGAATTTATCACCTCCATATTTAGTCACCACCAATTATTTTCTCACCATATTAAATACTCACTACAACTATTATGTTTTTTTTTGAATTAAAGTTGTCTAGTGTGTATATTATAGAATTTAAATTTTTGAGTTATTTTAATTATTAGTATTAATCTATTATAGATAAGTATTAATGAATATGCCAGTCCTATATATAAGGAAGAAGGGTGTCCATATGATTATCCCCCCATCGACAGCCTTGCATGTTGCTGTTAAATGATGTAGATGACTCCCTTGGGTATATAATATATATACAAGCTCGACCAATAATAGAGGGAAAACATAGATATATTAACATGTGATGAGTAAAAATATTTATAACTTAGTCGCACACAATATAATGAACAGTAGAGACTATAGAACAATATGTTTCTTCCCACATTCAAAAGAAAAAATATTTCATGACACTCTCATTTTTTTTACATTCAAAATATCTAATCAAGAATTAGTTCAAACTACATTCACGGAGTCACAATCTAATGATCTTCTCTGATAAAAAAACACAATATTATATAAATCATTATATGAAATTTATATTTATTTTATTTACATTGTGAGTAGTGTGTGTATACTCAATATTTATGACATGAACACTGTATCCTATTCTAAAACAAAAAGATACTAAATATATTCTTAAAATATTTTACACATATTTTCACATGTGTTTGGATGAGGTCCTTGTGTTTCCTATATTTGTTTTATTCCCATTGGTTGTGTGGAAGAGGACATGCATGGCCTGGATAGGCAGTTCATTGTTGTTTACCCAATCCAGGTTATGGATTAAAGGTTAATTTAAATAATATATTTGGAAACAGGTTATTTCCAAGTAAAGTGGATGATGTCTTGGCTCGAGACTAACACTCTTGTATTATATTCCACAACGTTTTTGGGTTTGTTTAGTATTTCTACTCTTTAAAAATGAATCTGTTTAAAACTGTAAACAAAACAACAATAATCACAACTAGTATTAATACTGTTTATATAAAGTTATGATCGATTAAATTGATTGCAAATGATATTTTAATAGTTTATATTTTTCTAACTGAGACATAATTAATCATTGAAAAATATTTTAAAATATTTGAAATTATATTTATCTTTAATATAGTATAACTAGTCTATTTATATAACATAATAGATTTTATTGAAACCAATTTTTTTTAAAATGATTACTCAATTCACCCCCTCCTATTGATATAATCACTACATCCTACAACGATATTATTTTATGATAAGACACATCTAGTGGTTGATAGTAGTGGGAAATAAGGAGAAGATACATTTGATGTAGTTATATGATGTCATTATTAAGAACCTTGATGTGCGAGACGTTTCAAGAGGAGGTCCTAGGACAAAGGATATGTGGTTTAGGGATCTCAAGCAGGATCCATTAATCACAGAGATATATAGATATAATCATGTGATGGTAGGGAAAATCATTCCATTTATTTTCTAACTCGCTATATGGCTGATATGGAGACCATATATTGGCCACTGGGGTAGAGGAAATAGCAGGATTAGGATGGTTTTTAGGGCTATGGACAAGGTGGATGAGCAGGGAGACTTGATAGAGGTCCTGGACTATTAGACTTGTTACCAAAACCACCTCATGTGGTCTATGTCTGGATCAGGGAGATGAAGGATATGATATTTTATAGCCATAAGGGGTACAATATTATGACCTAGAGTCTCCATGAATGATTCAAGATATGATATGTGTTTTTAATACGTTAGTTTCAGTACTCATTGATAAAGGTTATAGTCATTCATTTCTTTCCACATATCTTGTTCATGACATAGAGATTCATGTTGAGGCCTTAGAATGAACATTGTTCTTGGAGACTCCTACTTGATATGACTTCGTGATCACACAATTGTACAGACAGTGTGACCTTTCTCTAGAAGTTTGTAGATTTTGTTGGGATCTCATTATGTCAATGATAAGGCCTTATGAAATTTTTTAAAGGTATTGACTGGTTATCAAAAGTTCATTCCTAGATTAGATATTTTGGATTTAAAATGTAGTGTGTCTATAATAATAAAATGATGTTCTACTTTGATGGTTAAAAGGAAACCGAAGAATCATAGAATGGACTCGTTCATAGAATGGATAAGAAAATTACTCATTATTTGGCATTCCTTCCCCTTGGTGTAGTGGATGTTATGATTCCCTAGCTTCCTAGAGTCGTGGAGGAATATGAAAAAATATTCCCAAAGGATATTTTAGGATTACCTCAACAAATATACATAGACTTATACATTTACCTATAGCCCATGTTGGGGCGAATATCTGCACCTGCTTATCAGACGGATCCCATAGAGGTTCACAAGCTGAGGGTGTTGTTGGAGGACATGTAGAGGATGTGTTTTGTTGGAAAAAGGGTTTGACCCTAGTCTTTACTATATTTGTTTCCCAATACGGTGGATTGGATATTGATATTGTTCTTTGAATATAGACACTATAATCAGGTGACCTTGAAGAACACACATCCACAACCATGGATCGATGATCTCATTGATCAGTTGATAGGGGCTCGATTGTTCTCAATGGTTGACCTTAGGATGGACAATAACTATTTGAATGTACATAATGAGGTTATAGTGAAGATGAAATTTATATTTATTTGTGGTCATAATGAGTACATGATGATATATTTTGGAATGAAAAATTCCCTAGTAGTGTTTTTTGTCCTTGTGAACTATATATTTTATCATTTCGTTGGCCAGTTCATTGTTTTCATTATTAAGGATATCCTTGTGTATTCGAAATCTATGGATGGCACATGAGACACCTGGGGATAGTTTCAGATTCACTCTCAAAGCACTAGCTTTATATAAATTTGTCAATGTTCCAATTCTAGATTCAAGAAGGTCCTCTTTATGAGAGACATTATCTCTATAGATGGACGAGTAGTGTAGTCATCCAAGGTAGAGGCAATGTGATATTGTGAGCCACCCAAGAGTCTGACAGAGGTGTGAATATTCCTTTATTTTGATGACTAGTTCTTCATATTCATACATGTTTTCACTAGGATATCATCACCCATGAAATAATTCATCCAAAAAGGGCAAAAATTCCTGGGGATAAAGAGGTTCCACCAGGATTTTTTGTAGTTTAGGTAGAGTTTGAAAAGTACTCCCATCATGAGAATTCTAGAGGAGGGTGCCTATTATGTAGTTTTATTTGAATCATCAGCAACCATTCTTGGTTGTGTTTTGATGAATGGAAAAGTGGCGAGTTATAATTGTTCACAACTGTTGAGACCACGTGAGATGAACTATGAGATCTATGATCCTCAGTTAGCATTGGTTGTATTCACAATAAATATGTGGTGACACAACCTAATGGGTAGTGGCTTATCATCAATTATGATCACAAGAGTCTCATTTATATCTTCTCTCATAAGAAATGTAACATGAGATAGAGATGATTTAACGAGTATCTACACCATTAAAATATAGATATTGTTTATACATATTGGACGGGGAACATAGTAGATGAATCTCCCAATATGAGATCCTGTTCATAATTAATGAATGAAAAATTGGATAATTGTTTTCTCATTACAGTAATAATTTATGGATGGAAGTTGTGTAGATTACCTCTAGTTTATGGTTCATACCCCTCCACCTCTATAGTTATGCAGGGAGGCATGGATTGGGGATTCAAACTATGGGACCTTAGAAAATCAAATATCCACCAGACATGCCATTGATCGATTTGTTAAATTTGGAGAGCATGTAAATATTTTCAAAGGAGACATGATAATAAATTTGAAATTGGTGGAGGGTGTTCTATGATATTTTCATACATCTACATTAAGATTTTATATAAATTTGTAAATGATGTACTAGGAGCTTTGGCCTCATATTTGGTGGATAGGGAAGAAGATGAGAGTTTTGGAATTTGACTATCGATGCCTTACATGTTAGCATGTGAATGATGTGGACAATGTTTCAGTGGGTTTAACTCAACAGCTTAGGCAGAAAGAGTGGGTGTGGGAGGAGATATCAAATGACATAATGATGATCTTAACACATTTTTACACGGTATGCAGTGTGATTATGTGATTTAATACCAAATGAGAAAATGCATCCCACTTATCTATTCAGGTGAAAAGTTTAGTAGTGAGATTGGGACACCAATACATGTAAGAGATAATCATAATAAATATATTTTAATCAACAATCATTTATAACAATTTCATTCACATCACATTTTAGTTTTGGAAGGGATTACTTTATGTTTTTGGGACTCAGTTACTATAGAGAATAGTGTTCCACTCCCAAAATGACCATCAGACAGAGATTACCATTCAGGTCTTGGAGGATAGGTTGCAAGCTATCTTGTTAAACATTGGATGTCGTTTGGAAGATTACCTACCACTGTTCAAGTTTATGTACAATAATAGCTACCATTCCACCATGAATATTTAATCATTCAAGGACTTGTATAGGATACCCCATTGGTCACCACATCGCTAAAATGTCTTATGGGAGGGGGAACTTACGGGACCAGAGATGGTGAGTGAAACTACCAAGAAGGTGCAGAACATCTAGAATTGGATGAAGACTGCACAAAAAAATTAGATGTTTTTTGTGGAAAAAATATAGATTCCATTAGATTTAGAGGACTGATACCATATGTTCCTTTGGGGTTCCCATTTATTTAGATTTCATTGATGTTGTTGGGGTGGAATTTTATCTTCAAGATTCATTAGTCCATTCAATATTCTATGTATAGTTGATGAGGTGGCATACCACATAACTGTACTTCTATAGTTAGATAAGGTAAACAATGTCTTCCAAGTTCCATAGATGGGTAGGTACATGGACGAACCCCACACATTATCGAATTTGGTGATCAAGAAATCAAGGGTGGATATTCCTTTGGTCATTACCTGGTAGAGACTAAGGATCGAGATGAGAGGGCCATTCGTGGGTGACTGATTCCTTTACTATGTGTCTAGTGTCAGCATAAGAATCTTCAGGAGAGAACATGGGAGTGGGAGGCTCAAATTCATTCTTATTACCCATATCTCTTTACAGATCCCATGTTTTTCATTTTTAGTGAGATAAATCCCCATGGTTAGGATAATTTAATGAATTTTATTTTTTTATGAATTATATTTGGATATTTTATACGGTATTTTTATGAATAGGTGTTAACACGACATGCAATTATGTTTCTTGGTGTCACTGGTATAAATATTTCATATATATTAAATATATTAAATAGAACATGTGTATATTTTTCTTAAAAAAGTCCAATAAATAATCAATAGGGTCCCATATTATAAATTTGACTGCACTATTGAGTAAAAAATGAGTGTTTCATCCTCAGTGCTTCATAAACATTGTCTATGTGGGATGTTTTTTGAAAATTCATTATTGGCGTGGAATGGATAAAATAATTAAAAGAATTATTTTTTATTCTGTTGATGTAGAAACTGGGGATTCCTTAAGTAGACTATTATGAGAAAATTCTAGGATTATCCGCATAATCTTATATCTATTAGAGATTCTTTGGAGAGTTCTTTAGATGATCTATTTCAGATGAATGACAATCGGATTGTAGATCGATGATTGACATGAATTATATTTCAAGGATCTCACCCAGGACAGTGAAACTAATTTTATCTTCATCAATGATCAATCCATATATAGGTAAGAAATTGTTTTTTTCATTTCTTCTCATTTCATAATTTCTACGATGATCATGGGTCAATCCACCAATAGGTGATTCATAGATCATGCGTGTTGTGGGATGGAGTATCTATGGGATTATTTTTTATTCAATTTATTGTGAATTTTGATTATATATTAATAATTTTAATATAAAATTATCACTGTCGACACAAAAATGGACAAATGTTCATTCCCAATGACCATTCCATGTACTTTTGTCCCCAAACAACATTGTTCAATGTGGGCATTCTTCATTGGACCATGATTCGACACATCTTGAGGAATTGATTTTTGTACACCCAATTCTAAGTGCAATGATGTGATATTATAGATATGGTTTCAAAATTACATGAAAAAGTATCGATAACATTAAAAAATAGATCAGATGACGTAGGATCCTGGTTTTCTTGATCATCGGTGTGTAACAATAAACACCATTAAGAGGAGTTTTTGTAATAAATATATGTGTCAAAATGTGTTAAACAATAATGGTTTTACTAATTAGAAATTTATTCACAAATTTCTATAAATGTTGTCACCATATTGAATTTCAGAGGAATGGATGAGGAGATGCTAACCAGATATGAGAATCTGGATAATTATGTAACACATGTCATGTAACTAGGATCCAAATGTTATGTGGGGACCTCATTATGGAAACTAAACATTAAAAGAAGAATAATAATCACACAACATGTGACCTCTACCTAGTGGGTCAGTGTTTACCATAAAGGGTACAGAGAAATGGGCTACAGTACACAGGCATGGGCACACTGTGTACTCATACATGGAGTCGTCCTGGGAAAATGTACATAGGCTAATTCTTGTACTAAAACATGGGTAGTCAAAAAAATTACATAAAATTACATGGACAGCAGCATAAGAAATAGTCTTCTTGCATGGGTAGGACCCGAGGTCAATGGATTATGGGATGTAACCATATTACACATTGTATATCTTTTTAACATTTCCATGGAGAAAATTTCCTATAAATCTTGGACATGTATTGTTTGGGTTCAATCCCGATATGCATTCCATTAATCGTAGAATGGAATCACCTATTACACATAGGATAATATTCCCTTCAACATGAATTCATGGATTGTGTTGTAGGAATCCTTCCATGAGGCATGAGGTTAGATCCATTATTCATATTCATGCCCTGGGTGGAGTTCACGGTATCATTATGACTGTCACTACACCGGTGAATATTATGACATTTGAAGTTTAATACAAATTTTTTTAGGTATACCAAATGTCCTTGGGAGTGATCCTCATCTCTGTATCATATCTCTTGGGGACATCAGTGTGTACTTTTAATGGAGAGTCCTGATTAGCACTACCTCTCAAATAGACGTCATTAGTGTTATCTTTTATAGGTGTGTGTTCTCCAATATTAGTGTTTTGAGGAACCATCGAGATGGAATCCTAGGATGATATTATGGGTTTCACATGACATTAGAATGTGTTTCTTTGTTATTTATATATATATAATCATGTTATATGTGTTGTATACATATATATATATATGTAATTGTTATTATTTTTTGTTAGTTTTTTTGTTTTGTGGTTCAGTACTGGGTATTGTTATTTTCATGACTACACAGGTCATTCAAGCATGTGATGTGTCTTGTATAGATGATCGACCTTCTAAAAGAGTATATATGGACAAGGAAAAGAGGTTGCATAGTGATACTGGATAGAATGTGATTTGTTCCAACAATATCTTGACAGTAGTCCCCTGATTTAATTCCATGTTGGACTTATTTTCAGACACATTGTGGTTGAATTGTGTTTGGATGTATTTAAATTCTTTTATTCATTTAATAATATAGTTATGGGATTTATATGTATGAATTTATTTTTATTCTATTGTTATTACATTTTAGAATTGTCTGGTATTGGAGATGTTTGTGTATGTGTATGGGTAATTAGGCTATGACATACCATGTTAACGATATGCCTACTCGGAACTAGTTTCCAGCCCCGAGCCTATTAGAGGAAGGTAAGGGGACTCACAAAATGGGCCCGACTAGGACGGGTCGTGACATTCAGAGAAAACATAATTGAATGAAGAATGTATCAAATATGATGTATTTATACAAAGTATAAAACCATACGACCTTCACAAATCTAAATGTTGGAATAGTAATATCAACATTCAAATAGTAACACACCTATTAGGAATAGTAATATGATCATTGGAATACTATCTTTGCCTATGGAAATGAAAAAAATATATTTAGATTTCTTGTAAAATGAAAATATTAAATTTTTATATACTGAGGAGAGTAAATAAATGTTTTAAAATTTATATAATTAGTGTTTGGGTTTTTATCGAAGATAATTGTTTAATTTTCATTTTTATAACAAATATAAATATTTAAAATAGGTTTTATTTTTATAAAATGCTTTTATAAATTAATATTACGTTAAACCATAATGATAGTATAGTTTTATGAGATAATATTTAATTTTTTAAAGGATCAAAAAATTTATCTTAATTGTAAAATTGGTATTTTTCAAATAAATAAGGATTTTAATCAAAAACTAATTTTTTCTTACTTATTAAGTTATTTTCATAAATTTTATTTCATTTTTATTATTTAGAAAATGAAAAATGGTTTGGTATATTTTTTAGAATTTTTATAAAATAATTGATTCTTTGTGAATAATGAAATATAAAAAAATAAAATATATACCAATCTAAGATAAATTTGTGAATATATGAATAAATAATGATATAATAACATATTATTTAAACTCTCATGCACTATTTATATTATATAATCAGAATATTCATCAATATTTCAAATCATGAGGATATGTAATCAAATAATGAAAATAATAATCAAAACTCTAATCTCCTCCTCTTTTAAATACCACCCTGCCATTGATTCTATTTACACCTTATTAGAATTGGATCTTATAAAAAATATATCAAAATTTTTCCTAATATCTTCCCACATACCCTAGAATCATTGGCTTCCTTAAGTTACGAATCCATGGTTCGTTGAGTGAAATCACAATTGGAAACATCTATAGGGGAATGTAATGCCCTCAAACGAGTCTTCTATTTTTTTATTCTTCCTCATCCTCCAAAATAAATTATATAAAAGATCAAATAATTACTATAGTGTAATATATATACAATAATTATATCTATTTTTTGTAGTACATATCATCCACCCTTTTCAATTCTTATATTTTTCCAAAGAACAAAAACATCATTTGTACTATGTATGTTCATCGCCTTTGTGAGAGATGAGATTTAGTTTTCTATTACCTCATTCATGGTAGGATTAAATTGACATATAATTGTTTAAAATTACATAAATATGAATATTATATAATTTTAATAATATATAATTAATATTTAAATATATTATTTAAAAAATCAATTTTGAAATGGTCGGTAAAACCACATAAATAAACAAATTGTATAATGATAACAATTATATTAAATTATCAATCCCAATTTCTGTATACATATATGAGTAAAATAATATTTCAATTCAAAAATTATATCCCCATTTGGAAATAACTTCCAAACATATTGATGAGAGATCATATCATGGATCCATGAAATGAATGCCCACAAAACAATGAAATTAAATATTATATCTCATTAAATTATTGGTAAATAAACATATTATAAATATATTTAATAGAAATATATATGTAATAAATTATTAATTAAGAAATTAATTAATCTAGCATAATTTTTTGGGATTCCTAGTGAATGTTCACACTAACATAAATAATTTCTTTGAACCCCTATATTTAATTAAGGATTAAACCATTATCTATATTACTAACTTTATCTCTCTATTTTATGTTTTGGGATAGTTATATATTATATATATATTACTACTAAATATATTCCAATATTATTATCACTTTTTTTATGGTTTTATACATGACTTAAGTTAATTTCTCAAATACCGTATTTAAGCTCAAACCCAATTAATTGGGACATTTTTATCCCTTAATAATTTCATGTAACAATCAATTAAATAATTTATTCACATTAATTATTTCAATAAATATTGTAATATTTTAGGGATTACCATTATTGTTCACCATTTTTTTTCAAACTAATATCCATTTTCATTATTTCTTCCAAATAAACTAATTGTCTCCTTAAAACATTGTTTTGAAGGATCATTGCTATACCCAATTAACGATATTTTGTCATGATGTTTTTAGTGACCATAAAATATGATAACTATTCATAATTAATCATATATGAATATCTAAAATAGTAATTTTCTTATTCTCCTAGTAATATTTGTGAAATATCTTTTAATTGTAATATGTGTAATGATTATGCAACTCTTTAATTTTCATGCGTAATTCTTATGTTTATTCCTCACATTTCATTCATCCAATGGCCCGAAGGCCTTTATTTTTTATTGATTTTTGATAATATAACTTTAGGTATCCATGGGAAATAATTATTTTATTTTGGAGTAAACCGAATCCATTAAGGGACTCTACCAACCATGTGATGTCATCTTCATAGTTAACCTTGACTTATGATTATATCGTATTTTATGTTGTTTCCACAATCATATGTTTCCATGATCTTAGAATTATATATTCATTATCTTATTATTCTATATGATTATTCAAGACCGTATAATTTTATTATAACATGTTATTTTATTTGACTTATATGTTATGATTTGTATTATGATTACTCCCTTACTGGGCTTTTTAGCTCACTCATTTTTTATGTATTCCCCAAGTAATGCTATGTAATTTTATGTGCTAAAAAGAATATAAGATATCATTATTGAGATTAAAATAATGCCTTTTGTTTTTTATTGATAGTTTATGATAATAGTCTTCCAAATAAATTGTTCCTATCAATCCTTTGGTTGTAATTGTCTGATATTTATGTAACAAATCATATGATGACATTTGTTAAAGGTGTGGGTAATTGTATCATCAATATCATTGGTATTATCAATTTATTATTTTTCATCGGTGTCATTGATATTATCCACATTATTGGTTAATCAAATTTATCGATGTTATAAGTGTAGTATACTCATTAGGATAGTTGGGTTTATTATAATTGTCTATGGAATCAACATCGATACGGTCATCAAGATCATTTACAATTTCTGTATCATAATAATTTTTTACATCATCAATATAATATTGTTTATGGGGATTATTGGTTATCCCAATGACACAGTTTCATTCGATTCATCGAGACAATCTAGGTCATTTGTGATGTAAATTCCATTGGTGTTGTCATTTTTTATTGTTTATTGATAGTTTTAGGCTCAATAGTATCATCAATGGTTTTGATGTTATCTGTTCAGTGGGTTTATTAATTTTGGTTTCATGTGTTATTTGTGTAGTATGTTTGATTTTTTTACTGGGGACTCTGTTGTCTTCAAATTCACTATGTTTGTTTTAGTCAGTATTTATCGCAGTGTATCCAATAAAATTTGTTTCATTGAGATATCATGGTCAATAGGGTCATCAAATCCTTTGGAAACATTATATTTTTAGAATCATTAGGTCATTGCTGTCTTTTTTAACTTTGATGTTGTATGTGAGTCCAAAGTCATCGACATTGTCTACATCATTATCTTTATCTAGATCTTTAGTATAATTTGTTCATTAGCGTAATAAGTTTCAACGGTTTCAATATCCCCATCAAGATAATAGTGTCAATTGGGGGATTCAATGTTATTATCATCATCACGATCATTATGGTTTTTAAAATTAGTGATGTCCTCGGGATAGTCATGGTTATAAAGATCATTGGTGGTGATGATTCATTAATGTTATCAGATTATTTAGTGTCATTATTTTGATGATGTTTTTAGTGTCATTGGGGATATTTTTAATGTCATAGTTTTTGAGATCACTTGTTTCATTAATGAAAATGACATCATCAAGTTATCATGGTAATCAAAACTATCAAAATTACCATGGTTGTTAATATTTGAGGGTCTTTGAAATGCTCAGTATTATTGGTGATATTAAGTCTAGTAGCTTGAATAAAATTATCAATGTTTGTAGGATCTTCTATGTCATCTACTTCTTCAACATCATTAGGGAATCATTTTAATCAATATATGTTGTTTAATAAATGGTGTTAATATCATCAAGAACATAAAATACGTCAATTTCATAAGAATTTTTAGTTCTTTCAGGTTATTAGAGTCCTCATTTTCATTGAGATCATTAAGGTTGCTGGCATTATCCATTTCTTGTGTTTCAATATGTAATTTGATTCGATGCCATTATCAGTTCTTTAGTGTCATCAGTGTCATAAATATCATTAACATCATCAGCGTCATTAGTGTTTTAATCATTGAGGTGTTTGGATCATCAATGTTGTTGATGTCACAAACATAGTTTAGGTCAATAACATCATTTATATTACCAATGAATTTAGGCAATTGATTTCATTGACTTTATTAGTATTTATATGTTCATTTAATTCATTTATTTTTCCAGTGTAATTAGAATCATCAACATAATTTGGTTCACTAATTTCATTAGGAACATAGATGTTATCAATTTCTATTAAATCGTCATGGAATTAAGAGTCATTAGTATCATTGGTGATGTTTGGTATCTAAAGTAATTTTGGTTATCGATGTCATTAGTGTATGTGTTTTTAGTGTCGTTTAGTTCATCAACATTGTTAGGGGAAACCGATTCATCAAGGTAATTATAATAGTACGTGGAATCACATTCATTGGATTCTTTTGGTCAGTATGGTTATTGGGGTTTTTAGAATAATCATGTTCATTTGAATAATTAATTTAATTTGGGATTTTTAGGATTATCTATTTCACCAAAATCGTTGTCACTATTTGGGCTTGGTTTTTGTCAACATCATTGGTTTCATCAGAATCATCAGTGTTATCTATACTTCTATTTTGTTAAATGAAATAATAATTTTCTTTGTCATTAACATCATGAGGTTCAAAAGTGTCATTGGAATTTAAATAATCATTTGTGTCGTTGGATTCCTCATCGTCATTGTTGCCTCTATGGTCTTTGGATTCATTCACATCATTAGCATCGAGTGGGCCAGGAACATCATTATGGTTGTTAATGTTTTGTAATTATTAACATCACCAGGTTCATAGATATTATTCATGTCTAAAAAAAATTATGTTGTAGGTTACACTTGGATTGTAGATTTCATCAGTTCCGTCATTGTTATATGTATCATAGACATATTCAGTTTCACTAATGTTATTAGGGTTATCTTCACTATCAGATTCATCGATTTCATATAACCACCTTGTTATTTAATTCACAATTATACATGATTAATTACATAAGATTACAAGTAATACCACCCAAATGATAGAGAAGTTTAGATTCTTTAGATGTTAGTTACAAAGAATGAAAACATGAAAATGGGATAAAACAATGTTATTGAAAACATATTTAACATGGTTTTAATTTCCATGAATTTGTTAAAATGCATGGGATATCCTAGGGACCAACATAAGAAATGGGTGGGCAATAAAGCCGAAAAGAGTAATAAATACGACATAAGGTGATACATGTTAGAAAATAGGTGTATCAATGAGGAATAAAAAGATACATGATCCTAAACATGAACAATGAGACATGGTATTGAATGATAATCCTTAGGGAATCATTGGAAATGAGGTAGTAACATAAAACATTACATTATAAACATTGGTCAAAGCTAAACTACCATGAAATCAGAGTGGAAAATGTCACATTAAGTAATCAGGTTACTAAATGTCCCAGCATGAAACATCATTATACTATACATTTCCCAATTAATTTGATATCAATATAATTTTGGGTTCACCCATCACATTCATTTCATTATCTTGCATAAGTGTGCCACATAAATCATACAAATGGATTCATTCATCATAATAATTTATTACTCAATCACGGATTGTGGAATATATATATTTATGTCCCCAATAATAAATTATATTTTCATTGATTTAATCACCCAAGATTTTATATTGGTATGATATTCACTAAATAATTTTTTTGGCATTGAAAATTGTAGTGAAATTTAGGCAACATAACTATGTCACGTAAAGATTCATAAAAATGGGTTGATGAGAGTGAATGGATTCACTCTTCACCTAGAAATCAAATGGATAGTATCTGGTATGTGTAGAATCATATCCCAACATT
Source organism: Viscum album (assembly GCA_963277665.1). Taxonomy (NCBI): domain Eukaryota; kingdom Viridiplantae; phylum Streptophyta; class Magnoliopsida; order Santalales; family Viscaceae; genus Viscum; species Viscum album. The sequence goes on along the minus strand of OY728141.1, from coordinate 505,538,080 downwards.
ATAAATTGGAAAGATAAGGCTTTTGTTAATGAAAAAACTTGAATAAATAAAATAATCCTAACTATATTTTGGCATGGTAAAGGATGTACATAAAGGACTATGGGAGGCTTAACGAGGGTTATAGGGGAGTCTCATAACTTAAAAATTAAATTTAAATGAATGGAAATATGGAATATATATTAAAACATAATAAAATTTATTTTAGGATACATAAAATAAAATAAGTTGATGAATAAAATTGAGAAGAGAGAAATATCATACTAAATTTCATCTCTGAAAACAGTATACAGAATAGTTAATTGAGAGGATTAGGGAGGGATGAAGGGGTATCTAAACATTTATAAATAAAATTATGATTAAGGGTAATATAGAACAAAATTTCCATACATAATAAAATGGAATATAATATACCTAACATAAAAGAATATCGTCATTGTAAATTATAATAGAGAGACATGAGATAAAATTTCAACATAGTAACAACTTTGGTAAAGATAAAAATGAATTTGAATAACATTTATATCATTCAAATAACAACGATTTTACAGTAGAGTATTTTATAAATAAATTACATTATAAAAATTTGAAATTAATAAGAAATATTCTAATGGATGTTCTTGGATTGAAAGGAGTAATGGAAGGTGAGGATCCCTTATGTGAGTGTCTGATTCCAAAATATTGGGAGGAGCTTATTGAGAGATTGGGGTCACCATGGGATGACTATTGTGAGTTGAGGGAAGTTTTAATATGTTATTAAAAGAGTTTTAGTGATGAAAAATTGGAGAATGTCTTGGTTTATATAAGGAATGAGTGGAATTTCATTATTATTTTGGTTTTAGATTATACAAAATAAAATACCCCAAACCATTAACCGTATCATGTTTGTCCCATATATATTCCCAATGGAATTTATTTTATATTTTAAATTTCTAATGTACTAATTTATTAAAATAATTCCCTTACTTATGTAGAGGTGAGTAATGGGATTATTGAAATTATTTCAAAACCATTAGAATATATAATAGGTTGGGACAATTCATAATTGATTAAAAAAAATTAAATTCATAATTTTATTATATAATAAGGAAAAAATATATTTGGACGTTTGTAACATTTATTGTATTTATTACATCACTTTTAGGTCATTATGATGTCACAATACAAAATGTACATATATAGTGTACTTAATTTGTACAAGAAAATTCTTCTATCTCTAGAAAATTATGAAAATTTAATTATTTGAAAATTTCAACATTATAATTCCAAAAATAATATAAAATTTTTCTAAAAAAATTCTAAATATTATAATATTCACATTTAAATTAAAATACAATTTTATTATAAAATAATTGGTTTTCTTAACAGTAACAGTTGTAGAATACTTATATGAATTACACTTGACTTCATAAAAATTATATTTTCAATTATATTTAATAATAACATTTATAATAATATTATATTAAAATATTATTTATTTAAAAAGTTAATTCAACATAATATGTTCATTAATAGAATTTGAATATTACCCAAAAATATTATTCGTGTTTTATTATATAGAAAAAAATCATTTATAAAGTAACCATAATTGGACAAAAAAATATTCACCATTCTATAAAAAATAATTTACAAACTAATAATGATATGATCATAATAAATATCAATTTAATACACCATAAATCACCCTAAGAGTAAGGTGTGTGATGGTGGGACTTTCATGTGTCAGATAAGCGAACAAAGTTTGGGTAGTGACCTCGTTGTGCTTCAACATCTCCCCGAAAATATTTTTCTCGTGCTTAAGTTGTAGGATATAATCTTGGGATTAATCATAGTAAAATCCTAGTTAATACATATTTCTCTAAGTCATTGATGAATGGGATTTGTAGGGTATGATCCTACTGGTTAATTCCATATCTTCCTTTTCTTATGTCAATTGGAATTGCCAAAAACCTTCATTAATACTAATCTTGTTTCACTATTCAACGTCTGTATTATAAATGTTAGTGATACATAGAATTATTTCAAATCCAATTGGTTATAATAAAACGAAAAAATTCATATTTTTTCTAAAACTAAATTATATAATATGACGTTTAATTAAATAAATAGGTGAATTTTTTTATAGTCATTGGTCAATATAAATCCCCCCCCCCCCGATTAAAATTTTCACCCTCGAAATTAGCAATTCACATAGTAAAATAGACGAGGGTAACTCTATTTCATCACTTCATCTGTTTCCATGTCACTTCTTCAAAATTTTGGTTTCTATATAGCATTTTGACAAGGTGAATTGTCTTATTTCATATTACATTGTCTCTAAAATATATGATTTCGCCTGATGATCCTCATATTAGGTATCATTTTCAAATGGTTCCACCTATATATTTAGTACATGTGAGGGGTATATTATGTACATTCTCAATAAGAATACATGGAATACATCATGTACTTAAGATGAGTTCTCTGGGTGTTCTACTCGATATTCCATCGGTCTAATGTGATAAAGGATATCAAACGGGGATAATGTATCTTGGAATAAGCATTAACTTATTCTAAAATATCATCACATTCCTCCATGGAGATATGAATACGAATACCAGGTCTCCATAATCAAAATCTATTTCTCATCTTCAATTGTCAGCATACCTCTTTTGTTGACTCAAAGCATCCTTGATGAGTTTATGAGTGGTCTTAACATTTTCCCTAATTTCCATGACCATTTTCAGACCTAGAAAAAAAATTTCCCCAACTTCATCTCAACATGTAGGTGTTTAGAACCACTTCAAGAAATAGTATTCATAGGATGGCCATTTTTAATCTTTAGTGGAAACTATTGTTGTGTGGGAACATATCAAGAGGAAGATGTTGGTCCTATCCTCCGTTGAAGTTAATTGACCATGTCCTCAACATGTCAATAAATGTATAGATATTATGCTCATATTTTCCATTATTTTGTGGGTGATAATACATGATGATGTTACACTTTGAATTCAGAGTGTTTTGGTGACTATTTCAAAACATATAGGTCAATCTTGGGTCTCAATCAGAAACAATCTATAGTGGTACTCCATGATGCTTCACTACTTCTCTAATGTGCATCCTTGCATAGTGATTTATTGATAAATTCTCTGAAATTGGAATTAAGAGAGTAGTTTTTATAAGATAATATTGTACAACACATATATATTTTTTCTCTCATTATTCCTTTTGAATCCTGTGACAAATTTTTAGGTGATATTTTCCAATTTTTATGTAGGTATGGGAAATGGTTGCATAATCCCTCTGTATTTTTTCCTCTTTACATTCACTTAATTAAATTAAAGTCATCTTGATGTATATTCCATGATCTCCTTCTTCATATTTTACCACCAATAGTTTTATAGGAAGTCTACATACATCATTGTGCTACATAGGGGAATTGAAAAAGTTGAAGTATGTGAACCATCCACCTATTCTTTAATTAACTCAGTATTTGATGGAACACATAGTCTTGACCCAAATATAAAAACCCATTCATCCTAAATATTGGATTCCAATTATTTTCATTTCCATATAGTTTCAAATTTCTTCTGTATTCCAACAATTACCATTGATAAACATTTAATCTCTATATAAGAGGCGGTTGAGAAATATATTGGGAAATGATTTATGATGATCTTTTCTTTATGATTTCCATCTATATCCTTTTCAAATCTAAGAACATTTTTTCATGATAAATTCTCATTAGTGATATAATTATTGGATCCCTTCTACGAACATCATTAGACACTTTATTCACTTTACCATGATCTTAGTGAATTGAGGAATCATATTCCTTAATCAACAACAACCATCTTAATTGAATAATATTCTTCATTTTTTATCAATATATATTTGAGGATTTTGTGATCCATATATATTACACAGTTATCCTCGAAGAGGTAATTCCACCATGTTTTTAATGGGATGATCCCTATAAATAAAACTAGATCATGAGTTGGGTAGTACTATTCGGGAACATTCAATTTCCTTGACCCATAGGCAATTAATTTTTAATTAATCATTAAAAAACAAAAAAAATCATTTATCAAAGCATCATTGAATACTACGAAATATTATACACATGTGGGTAATGTGAGCTCAGGTGTATTGATAAGCCTCTTTTTCCTTGATGATATATTCACATTCTTCATTTTAATAAAACGCGACTCTCATCTATGTTATATTTTTTAAAGTGTGTGATAATAATGAAAAATTTCACACAAATCGATGAAAGTGCCCAGCTAATACAAGTAAACTATGTATATCTATCATAACATTTGGGAATGGCCATCCTTAAATTACTTTTTTCTTTGAAGAGTCTACATAAATCATATTCACTATGATTATATTCACCTAGAATGAGACATCCATTAACCAAAACTAACATTTTTTGTACTTCTCATAACGATTATCAAATTGAATGGTGTTTAGAACAGTGCTTAGATGCTCCTCATGCCCCTCCTAGGTTTTGGAGTATATTAGAATATCATATATAATGACTACCATTAATTTTTCAAGGTAATATATAATGACTCTATTCCAGAAAAGGTGTATTGTTCTCAATTTATTTGATCATACATGTCACTAGTACATGGCATATTATACTTGATCCTTATCATGATCTTTCCGAGATCACGATAATCATTGAAACATCATATTGACACATCCTTATTCTTCATAAAGAGGACTAATAAACCCTAAGGTGACGAACTTTAGTATATGGACCCTTTATCTGGATTCCCCTTTAGTTTTTTCTTCATGTTATCAAGATCCAGAAAATCCATTATTTATGGAGTCAGGGATAATAGAAATTCCCCAGGAATAATATTGATTTAAAATTCAACCTATCAGATATGAGGTAGACTAGGAAATTCATTCGAAAACACCTCCACCAATTTCTTCACAGTAGACAAGACTATGAGGGTGATTCATTGTATATAATCAATATTTTGTGCTAGATCCTCATTCTCATAGATAAATAATGTCAAAAATTGTGATGTTGGTGATAAATAATATTATCATCTTCCATGCTTATATAAATAATTTGGGGTAGATTAACAAAACCAAGTGTGATTTCCTTCTCATTCCAATTTATGTATGATCTACATAGGTAAAAACAATTCATACATAGAATTGTATTCAATTATAGAAACGAAATTATGGAATTGTTTTTTTGGAATGTTCATCACAAAAATTTCCATAGGGATGGAGTTATATACTATGGTTTCAATAATTTACCCATTTTACATTTTCACCGATAACCCCACATCTATGATATTTCATCGAGTCTAAATAGTTATACTAAACATTATTAAAATGAAATAATTCCTAAAACCATAATAATATTGTATGCTCATTATCTTTGAATAAATTACTAGCATACCTATAAATGCTTCTTTAGCAGGATCGACCTCAACATCTATGATGTAAAGGCTCACCCTTTACACCATGTAGGTAGTTCGTTGTCACCAGAAACCCTTCGCCTAGTGCATTGGTTTTCAAATTATTATGGTTTCTTGTAATTGTAGAAGTGACCAATGCACTGAGAGTTGACTCGAGACTTCATTTCCTCTGTCACGTTAGGGGAATTATATTGATTTTACTTATTCAATATGTTTCCTCCATTACCACTCTACAATAATTTCTTCATTTAGTTTATGAAATTTCCAGGGTGCTTCTTTCCACATCCCTCACAGGTTGGGTGTTGAAATATATTAGCACAATTCGAATTCTCTATATGACTTCCATAAATAAACTCAACTTTTCCATTCATATACCCATGATACCCTTGATATTCTGCGATCACTATTTAGACATTGAGGGAACCTCATACAATTTCTTCATAGATATCAATTTCATGAATCAACAAGGATTCTCAAAGAATAGGCTTTATCCCACCATATAACTGGTCAACTTTGAAATTGGATGTAAGAACAAAAATATAGGTTTATCATGAAGGTCTTGGGAATATTAACTCTTACTCCATGATAGATTATTCATATTATTTATTTAGTGAAAGAAAAGCCTCTTCAATTTTATATTGTAGAGTGCGTGGAAAATATATATCAGAAAAAAATTTGGTAAATCCTTACACTTCATCACTTCAATCTATTCCTTAGACGTTTTATTCTTGATCAATTCCCATCACTAATAAGATTCTCTATACATATAACAAATAGATAGTAGAATCCTCTCCTGCTCAGAACATTAACGTACAGAGAAGATAATCTCAATGGATTTTCTCTATTTCTATACAATTATGGTATCCGATGATGCATTGAAAGTCAGTGGAATTTATAACATAAACTTCTCAATAGTATATTGTTATATTTTAGTGGTATGTGGACGCTCCTCCTGATTCGGGTTTCTATTTATATCATGATTTAGTGGATAGATTATCTGTAACACCCCAAGATTTCATAGTGTGTTATTTCTTCAAAATAATTCATTAACTTGCACTACATGAAACACCGAGTTCAAGCACACCATGACTTACCAAAAAATCCGTTCAAAAGATGTTATGAATAGTAATAACTAAATTTTATACTTTATATAATCCTTATAATTTTAGAATCCATATTATGAGTTTCGTAGACATAATGTAAGAACAAATTCATTTTCAGTATTGCACTTTTACCAAATTTTAATAGTGAACCCTTTTTAAATACAATATTTTTATCTTTTTGACTAAATGGGGACATCAAAAATTTAAAATGAAACATCCCAAACTTCCACGGTATGCTTTTCTTTGAATAATACAGTAGCATGTGTTGTACGCAACACCGAGTTCTAACACACCATAACCAATCAAACTAGCCGTTATGAATAGTAATACCTACTTTTTCAAATTATATATATATTATATTTAAAAATGGACTTCATTTTTGGATTCGAAATCTCGAATTTATCCTAAGGTGAAATTTTGGTACTTTTCAGATATCTTTAATATTTTGATGAATAGTGAAAATTACTAAATTTTAATTAAAAGCAACTTTTTTAATCAAAATAATTAATAGTGATAAATTATGAATTTTAGTGGTTTTAAAGTATATTTAGAATATATTTTTACCATTTAATACAATTTTAGTCATTGGACATAATTTCACAATTAAACCGAACATAAACAAGTATCAATCTTTTGATAGTTATTATCTCTTAAAAACACGCTTTTTGTTTTAACAACGGGAATTAATATTAAATTAATTCCTGCCACTTCTGTGTTTTGAATTTGGAAAAATGGATTCCATATTTGGAATGAGGATGTTCAAATTGGGTAAATAGGTAACTTTTATTTTTAGACATTTTGAATAATTACTTCAGTAAATATTTTATTTACCATGGTTAAGGGTAAATCCGGTAAATAATGGTTAAAAAATAATATTATAATAATACTAAATTACCCTAAAACGTGTCCTAGCCTTATCGGTTGATACATGTTCGACCATAGGCATCTTTGGGTCGATTTTGGGACCACATGGGGCCACATGTAGGTGATAGGGACACTTAATTTTAATTAAGTTAAAATAAGTACAAAAATGACATAAGCATATATCTTTTATAAAACCAATTTTTACACAGGGTTATATATGTTGTATTTTAGACTATAAATATACATTAGAAATATAAAAATCATTCCTACATAATGATATTTTATTTATAATTTTTAGACGTTAAATAATTTAATTCATTTATGACACAATGATGATGCAGTAATTACCATAATAGTAAAAATTAAACTAATTGATATTATAAATACCCAAATAAATATAATATGAGACTTTTAATGAATTAAAATATTTTTCTAGGATAATATGATATATTAGTATTGATTTAATTAACTTTTTTCGAAGTAATAATTATTTTATGAGTTTCACAAAAATCAACTATTGAATAGTGTCAAAATTGACATAAAAGAGTTTTTAAAACAAATATTATATTATTAATTGATATTAAATTCCTAAAAATCTATGGTTCAGCCAATAGTCTTATATCATGATATTTATATGATTAATGGACCACTTAGGGGTCTCTTGGATATATATAGTATGTTTATTAACCATATAATATAAAAATACAAAGAGACATTGTAAAAGTGAAACTAATTAACTAAAAGTTAATACTTAAAGATAAGGTTAATATAGTAACCCAAACCTGTCTAAATTCTATTGGTTTAATGGTTTTCGACCTATACCCACCTTAACATTTAAATAATAAACTTTTGAGCCAATAGAAACCGAATACGAATTTATTATAAATTAATATTTCTAGCTTTTCCAAAGGTGCCCCTCACCCCTCTTATAAAAGGGAACTCCTCCTTCTCATTTCTTCACTCCTTAAAAGCCTTTTGGTTCAGCCAAACTCTGCCCAAATAATCTCCCAACATCCATCACTACAACATAGAGGCCTTAGTTTGATCATAAAGCCAACCTATGGATCCCTTTTGATCAAATCAAAAGGAAGAACCCGAAGAAGAGGTAATGATTTCACCACCCTTTTTCAAGTTCCTTTCTTCTTCCACTTATTCTTCAATTGTTGTTACCATTCTAAAATAATAACTCCAGTATCATATATATACTGTGATGTTATTATAAATATGGTACAACCATATTCAGTATTCTATCCACCCTTTGAATAACATGTCACCATACGTGCGTACGTATGACTTACCGTCTCCACGTCGTGGTGTAATTGTTATTCAATATATTATTATTTGGATGGGTATAATAATGATGTGTAACTCATGTAAATAATAAATATAACATGTTAATGGTTCTTTATATATGATATACCATCCATTTATATATTATTTTAATATCAAAAGAATGATATTGTCGCTCGTGCGTACGTACGGACTACCGTCTCCACGAACGCGATGAGATTCATTCTCCATCGTATCCATTCAAGAATAATTATCATTTGATGATTTAAAAATAATGTTTAAGGACTTTATATCATTATGTATATGAATAATTTACAACCTATTCATGACAAACATGGCTTATGTAACAAAACATATAAATGAAAACGTGTAAGTTAACACCCAAAACGACGATAATACTAAGATATTATTAACAACGCAATGTTAAAAGATCATATATGATATCATATGAATGTATATGATTCTTGTATAATTTAATAACAATTATTTCACCATTATACAGGATTTTAACCTACCTCAACCAAGGAAAAGTTCAAGGTAAGGGTTTATTTCGCAATCTCTTCATTATCTGAGGTTGTTTATACGTAATAATCTACTGGGATTTCTTTATCATCCACATCCATGTTTCTTCAAATTGTATTTCAAAAAAATATTTACTATTAACAAAGAATATGGGTTAAAGTAATTTATACCCATATGTGTTTTTAAACGAATATTTCCGTCGTTTTCCAAACAAGGCACTTTTTACATTTCGACAAATTTATGGTAAGAATGTTTTTTTAACTTATACGGCGGTAGCAGCTATTTACCGCCATTATAAAATCGTCAAAGCTTCCCTTACAAGATTATAAGAATATTGTCAAATTAATGTTTTATTTTATAATTATGTGACTTTTAAATGATTTCAAAATGAATATTTTAAGAATTTTTGAAAGGAACTCTTTATCAAGATCATAATTTTAAATGTTTTAATGATTTATCTTTATGGATATTTTTAATTAATGTTCATGTTTTCAAAAAGATTTTATGAATTTATTTATATGGAAATGAATGTTTTGAAATGATATTTCTTTTCAAAAGATTCAAAGTGGTATGGGTCACTTTGATTCAAAAATCTCTTTTAAATTACTTCCTTTATAAATGTGTGACTTTTCAATGATTTCGAGAAAAGAGATATTTCTCTCAAATGGTTTTGATTTCATCTATGTCAACATCCTTTGATGAATTTTAAGCTTATTTGAATTTGATTTATTATGATACAAATCTTCTATATTGTATTGATGGTTTTGGGATATGTTTAACTATGGATGTGCTATTTTTATACCATTCATGGTTTATGGTGAAAATATTGACATTTCGTATGATAGTTTTAATACAAATGTTTATGTTATGATTAAACCTTTTCATATGGGAATGAATTGGACTTAATATGTGATGGGTGGAGCCCACTATAGTTCCTTGATGCATCGGTAGGTCTCATTAGACAAAATAGTGTCTTGGTACAAGGCCTTGGCAAAATCTTATTTGTAGTCTTGGAACAAGGCCTTGGCTATGTGGTTATGATAGTCTGGAATTATGCATTCCATCATTATGAAAGTGGTTATTGATATTGCATGTGATTATTTGATTAGTAGAATATTCATGTGAATAAGTAAATGGCATTATTTTATTTTATTTTGGCCATACAATGTTGATGTTCATGTTTAAAAGGCTTTTGTTTTAGTTATACATTGACTTAAATGTTTATTCTTATTTATGAAAGTTTCCACTATATTGTTATCCTTACTGGGCATTTGAGCTGACCCATTTTCTATGTTTTATTTTTCCCAGGATGTGAAGAAGTAAATTATGAATGACCTGCAGGGATATTATGAGGGGTTAATAGTGTGTACTATGGAGACAATATGTTGTTGTAGTAGTTTTTCATCTTATGATGTAATGTAAAACATTATGAATATATCTAGTGTTTCCAAGGATACTAAACCAATCGGTCTTTCGAGATTTGATCGTTCTTGTGATCATGCCAATGTTATGTAATAATGCACCGACTCTGGGTAGCTATGTTCGGGGCGTTACAGTTGGTATCAGAGGATGTTTAGTACAATCCTTGGAAGCTAGATTTAGATAAACTCTGATTAGAGAACATAGACCTAAGATGAACATTGAAGATTAGTATAGAATAACTTCCTAGAATTTTGGTATTGTAGAGATTTTGTGAGTTTTCGGAGCAATACATCCCTGTCTGGATACGAGAAGGTAGAGGCGGCTCTGGCACAGATGCACCTAGGGGTAAAACCTGAAAACACCACTTTGAGCTAGACTCGAACGGGAACTAGTGCACGACAACGGGCCTTGCTTCACTCTTGGTTACAAAACTCCTAGGGGATATGCTTAGGATAATTCTCATTTTATTTACAAACCATTATGATGGGTTTATGAGTATATACTTCCTCAAAGGAGAGATTATTATGATTAAGGATTATATCCATAAACTATTTAATTTATGTTATGTGTCTTACAAGTTTGGGATTAGGTATTGTTATTCATAAACTAATCTAGTGTATGCCATTGTTTAGAAATGGCACCCAGTAGAAGGAATGAGAACTCCAGCAATACACATGATCCAAAGAGAAATAAGGATCATATCTTTCATTGTCTTAAGCCAGAATTTATAAGAGAAATATTCTCCCATGTATTATCATCATATGAAGAAATAATATCATGTGTTGATAAGATAAGTAAAGAGTTTACCGAGTCCTATGGCTATGAAGGGAAGCATGAGAAGAAATGGATGGAAGAGAGAAAGATGGATAAAGGGAAGAGGGAAAAGAAGAATTTTCCTATATGTGATAATTGTGGGAAGAAACACCCTGGATCTTGCCTGAAAGGAATGGGAGTTTGTTATAAGTGTGGAAGAAAAGGGCACAAAGTACGTTACTACAAGGGTAAGAAAATGGTTTCAAATGTACAATGCTTCATTTGCAAGGAGTTTGGACACTATGTGAACCTATGTCCTAGTCATCAGACTATGCCGCAAATGATGCTATTGGATAATAATCATGTTATGATACTACCACAGATGAAGAGGAATGATTAGATTTCTTATGTTGATTATGTCATTTGAGTGTTGTATAAACAATTTACTTGTTATAATAATTATGGAGTATATAAGGATTGTACTGCAGTACTATTTCATTAAGGACTTGAGATTGTGTGGAACAAAGAAAAGTGACTCAATAACAGGATAAATTTTTGGAAAATATATGGTTGAGAGAATGATAAACTATAATATTGTTCTGATACTGAGGTAGTGATTTTGGAATAATACATGATTGATTTGGATAAATTATATTGGATATTCTTGACTACCTTGAAACTGATTAATGATTTGTATATTCCATCATTGTTGGGGTTTAAAACATTTTTGGATTGAAGGAGTATATCTATTATTCTTTAAGGAATAAGGGATCATGAATCTAATCAATAAGGTGTTATGGTAATTCAGGATGTTTCAGTGTTTTAAAAGAATACATTATGAAGGTGTTCACATGTTATTATGCGGAAAGAAGGATCTTTTTTGTGTTTACCTTCCTTATAAAATTTTTGCTGAAGTATTTTGGATTGTTCTAGTTTGGAATATTTTGGATTTCCATAAATGGACAACACGGAGGTCGGGCGGCAACCCGTCGCGTCCGGCAAGGCCGCGAGACATGAACCCACAACCGAAGGGAGACAAGGGTGTATCACCTACCACTGACCCACGTAATGTCCGGGATTAAATAATGTAGTTTTTTTGAATATCTGGTAGAGGAATTATAAATTCGTTTTTTTGGAACCCTATACGAATAGGATAAATAGAATATATTTTTACCTTCTATTATCTTTTAGTGTGAAATATGAGTTTGTGGTAGAAATTAGTTAACAGATGGAACTCTACTTTTCAAGAATATATTTTTCATATTCTCTTATTCTGTGAAGAAATTAATTATTATACTTTATTTAAGGAATCCTAAAACCAAAAATGTGTTATCCTAATACCACTATGTTTTGTTGAACCGATGATATTTCAAATTATCATAGATTGATGAACTTAAGGACCTCAATTTTACACTTGTTTGTGATTGATGACCTCAATCACTACCTATAAATATTTACATTTTTCCTCCAGTTATATGCCTCTAATTTCCACCAATGTTCTCCTAATTGAGATCATAATTTGGTGGTGACCCTTTCATTTTCCTTTTCCTCTTATTAAGACTGAATTTTAGTAACCCAATTTCTGATGTGGGTTTTCCCACAAAGATATTTTCTATTTTCAACTTTTTATTTTTGAAGAAAATTTTCAAATTGCGAGGATGCAATTTATTTAAGGAGGGGAGAATGTAACACCCCAATATTTCATAGTGTGTTATTTCTTCAAAATAATTCAATAACTTGCACTACACGCAACAACGAGTTCAAGCGCACCATGACTTACCAAACAAGCCGTTCAAAAGAGGTTATGAATAGTATTAACTAAATTGTAAACTTTATATAATCCTTATAATTTTAGAATCCATATTATGAGTTTCTTAGACATAATGTAAGAACAAATTCATTTTCAGTTTTGCACGTTTACCAACTTTTAATAGTGAACCCTTTTTAAATACAATATTTTAAATTTTTTGACAAAATGGGGACATTAAAAATTTTAAATGAAACATCCCAAGCTTCCACGGTACGCTTTCCTCTGAATAATACACTAGCATGTGTTGTACGCAACACCGAGTTCTAACACACCATAACCAATCAAACTAGCTGTTATGAATAGTAATACCTAATTTTTGAAATTATATATATATTATATTTCAAAATGGACTTCATTTTTGGATTTGGAATATCGAATTTAGCCTATGGTGAAATTTTGGTACTTTTCGGATAACATTAATATTTTGATGAATAGTGAAAATTACTAAATTTTAATTAAAAACAACTATTTTAATCAAAATAATTAATAGTGATAAATTATGAATTTGAGTGGTTTTAAAGTATATTTAGAATATATTTTTTCCATTTAATACAATGTTGGTCATTGGACATAATTTCACAATTAAACCAGACATAAACAAGTATCAATCTTTTGATAGTTATTATTTCTTAAAAACACGCTTTTTGTTTTAACAACGGGAATTAATATTAAATTAATTTCTGCCACTTCTGTGTTTTGAATTTGGAAAAATGGATTCCATATTTGGAATTAGGATGTTCAAATTGTGTAAATAGGTAACCTTTATTTTTAGACATTTTGAATAATTACTTCGATAAATATTTTATTTACCATGGTTAAGGGTAAATCCGGTAAATAAGTGTTAAAAAATAATATTATAATAATACTAAATTACCCTAAAACGTGTCCTAGCCTTATTGGTTGATACATGTTCGACCATAGGCATCTTTGGGTCGATTTTGGGACCCCATGGAGCCACTTGTAGGTGATAGGGACACTTAATTTTAATTAAGTTAAAATAAGTACAAAAATGACATAAGCATATATCTTTTATAAAACCAATTTTTAAATAGGGTTATATATGTTTTATTTTAGACTATAAATATTCATTAGAACGATAAAACTATTTCCTACATAATTATATTTTATTTATAATTTTTAGTCATTAAATAATTTAATTTATTTATGACACAATGATGATGCAGTAATTACCATAATAGTGAAAAATTAAAATAATTGATATTATACATACCCAAATAAATTTAATTTGAGACTTTTAATGAATTAAAATAAAATTCTAGGATAATATTACATATTAGTATTTATTTAATTAACTTTTTTCGAAGTAATCATTCTGTTATGAGTTTCAAAAAAATCAACTATTGAATAGTGTCAAAATTGACATAAAAGAGTTTTTAAAACAAATAGTATATTATTAATTGATATTAAATTCCTAAAAATCTAAGTTTCAGCCAAGAGACTTATATCATGATAGTTATATCATTAATGGTACACTTGGGGGTCGGTTGGATGTATATAGTAAGTTTATTAACAATATAATATAAAAATACAAAGAGACATTGTAAAAGTGAAACTAATTAACTAAAAGTTAATACATATAGATAAGGTTAATATAGTAACCCAAACCTGTATAAATTCTATTGGATTAATGTTTTGAGACCTATACCCACCTTAAAATTTAAATAATCAACTTTTGAGCCATTAGAAACCGAATATGAATTTATTATAAATTAATATTTCTAGCTTTTCCAAAGGTGCCCCTCACCCCTCTTATAAAAGGGCACTCCTCCTTCTCATTTATTCACTCCTTCAAAGCCTTTTGGTTCTTCCAAACTCTTCCTAAATACTCTCCCAATGTATAGACCTGATGCTTGACGTACATGGACATTACATTACTTTTGCAGAATACTTAATACATAATAAAAACAGACACACAAGGACCGTAATAGTTTAATGTCTTTGGAAACTTGGAATATAATCTTCTAAACTTGGTGAAAGATCTTCAACATCTCCCATAAAGATCTTCCCTTTTTTTACCTAAAACCTTTATTTATAACCTGGGGAAAAGAAAACATAAAAGGGTGAGCTCAAATGCTCAGTAAGGGTAAACAAAAGAAATATCAATCACATCATATTCATAAGAACATAACATTTTGGAAATCTTAACCTGCAAAAGAGAGCATAATTTCATAACATGGGATAAACCATAGTAGTGAAATGAAATCCCAATAATCATAACTTAAAACATGAATCTTTGTGGCATACACATAATCATAGAGAATCATTTCATGTTAGTCATGACTCATTGCCACGATTATCTTAGTGGACAAAGTCCCTTTCTGAATCGAGTCACCCTCGTTTCAGTCCTGTTTCACTGAACCGGTATAACCTACCATTTCAGTCATGTCTATCTCATGAGATATGAAATCTTTACCCAATGCATTGGAGGGAGATATAGGTCCCACCCATCTCATAATGATACCATTCTTATGTGTGCCATAAAATCATAAATCATACATCATTGCATAACCTATGTAATACAAATGGGAATCTTAAACATCATGACATCATAAATCAATTCATATAAGATAAAGGAATTCATAAAAATAATTCCATCACAACATGATCAAATCAATGTAATAATAGGGATAAAAACGGAACCCTTTATTATCTTAGATGGAATATAATTTTGATAAAACACTTGAACTCCATTCTTGAGGAAAATATCCTTTCTTCTTCAAAAACATTTTTCCTTTCATAACATGTCATACAAGTTTAAAATAAAATTATTTGATTAAAAATAAACTTGAAAACTTGTAAAGGAAACTTCTTGGAAATAATTTTTTAAAAATCCATTCATGCCGTATAAGTTAAAAAAACATTCTTCGTACTTTTGTCGGAAAAGTCAAAAAGTACCTCGTACGAAAAAACAACAAAAGATTCCTTTCATATTATTTACTAAAAACTCACCAAAGGGTAAAATTGGATTTAAAATATTGTAAGTGGATGGAAACAATATTAAATATTGAAGGAACATGGATGTGGATGATAAAATACACCCCAGTAAATACCAAAGTATAAATAATCTTGGATAAAAATGAGATTGTGATATTTCCCCTTACCTTAAGTCCGATTTGCTTTGTATGTGTCCGAACCTCCTGTATAATGATTTAAATAATGTCATTTACTTATTACAGAATCATATTCATTGTTATTATATCATATATGTTTCACTTATGACTTTATATTACCCGTTCTTTTGTAAATTCATGTTAAAGTAGCGTTTTGTGTAAAATCGCCTCATTTGTCCTTCGTGTTTTAACTTGTAATTATTCATATGATTACTTAGATAATTATTACTTAATTATAGAATATAGAACATGATTTATATATATAATACATTCAGAATATACATATATATAATGGATCGATAAATGGAAAGAAATACACCGTTCATGGAGACGGTAGGCCGTAGGTACGCATGAACGTTGTTTTCGTTTCCTTATTGAATTGAGTGGAATTAAGTAGATGACATACATATATATACACATAAATCCAGTAGCATTATAATGTCATATATTTCATTATTATTGCTTATATATACTTTATAATCATTCTTAAATGGTTAACATGGAGAATGAATCTCATCGCGTTGTGGAGACGGTAGTCCGTACGTACGCACGAGCGATGATATCATTTCCATAATTATTGAATTGAATTGGAGTGGATGATACAATATATCAGAATCATTATGATGTTATAATAACTATGTATATTTATTCTTTACACCATAATACCCATCCATGTAAGGTGTTGGTGGAAAAACAGATTACACCACGGCGTGGAGATGGTATTACGTACGTACGCACGCGCGGTGATTTTGTTTTCTGTAGGATGGATAGATGGTGAATTTCGATTGTTTCATAATTATAATAACATATCTGTATATGAGTGATACTGATGTTATTACTTCATAATGAAACAACCTAAGAAGAAGAAGTGGAAGAAGAAATAAAGGTGAAAGAATTGGTAACAGAAATTACCTCTTCTTTGAAGCACCTCTTTGAGACCTCCTCTTAGGGCACTAAAATTGGTCTTTGAGGAAGAACAGAACCTCTAGGATGTTTCTAGGGAAGTGGAGAAGAGCTTTTGGCAGGGTTTGTCCTAGCTTGAAGGCTCAATGTTGTGTGAGGAAGAGAGGGAGGAGGTACCCTTTTATAAGGGAGGAGAGGGGCACCTTTGGAATTCTTAAAAATATTAATTTATAATAAATCTAACCCCACATAAAAACCTCCAAAAATAACTCATATTCGAATATTAGATAAGATAAGGTTGTAATATCATCAACCAATAGAATTTAGACATGTTATAAATTTATTTTAAACATTATCAACATGATTTATCCTTATTTAATCAATTTAATTTTATTTGTGGTAATAACATTCTAATTTTTAAATTATAACAAATAATTACTTATTTGTTGTGAATTGTCCATAATTGGATTCTTAATAACATTTTAGATCATATAAATTTAAATTTATAATTTTTAAATATTTTTGTGATTTTTAATCAATTTTATAATATGTTTTTTTATAAAATAACAATAGTGTCAATTTTGAAACTATTTTTTTATTTGAATTTAAATAAAATAAATACAGAAGATATGTTCGAAATAAAAGTTTTAATAGATTCATAAAATGTCATATGTGTCTTAAAAATTATTTTAGCACATTAAACAGTTTATATAATATTTATTTTATTATTTTTGAAACCATTTATTTGGTTTATCTCTTAATAAAATAAATACTACAACATTTTTGTATAATTATTTCATATACTTATTTGTTGCATAAAAATTAAAAATAAAATCCTATGATGCAAATAAATCTATTACCTTTCAAAATAATACTTTTACCCGAATTTATCATCTTAAAATCACAATATTTAAATTGTTATATTTATTAAATTATGAAGGTGACAACTTTGGCATCATTTAAAATAAAATAATATAAGTGTCACAATCGATTTTATTAGGCTCCAAATGGTCCAGTATTCGACCATTGGATGATTATGGTTTACCTTTACATGGCCAATAAGTTTTGGTTAGGGATTTGGGCATTGTATGGTCACTATTAGTTTAATAAAAACAATATTCTTGATTTTTCACTAGATAAACAATTTTTTCATCACTATTGTGTCATAATTAACTATAATTATTTAATCCCTAAAAATTATAAATAAATTTATATGATGTAGATAATTTCATTAGCTTTCTGGAGACTATTCATGTTCTAAGTTTCATGAAGTTTATCACTAAATTAAAATTAATATACTTATAAGATTTAAGAGAGTGACATGCTGTCACTTTCTTTGGTTTTAATAATAATTAAGTTATTTTCATGGAAAAATGTCCATTAAATGATTCTAAACCGACCCTTAGGTGATATGGGTCTTCTTTTAGTCATCCAATAGGATTTTGGTAGGTGTTAGGGTAATTTTATAATCTTATATTTACCCCTCATTACCCGATTTACCTTTAACAATGGTAAATAAAATTTACCGTAGTTACTATTCATAATGCCCAAAAATAAAAAGTGGCTTATTAACATAATTTGGACCCACTGATTCCAAATATGAAATCAATTTTTCCAAATTCAATACACAAAAGTTGCAGAAATTAAATTAATATTAATCCCATTGTCGAAAGAAAACGGGTTTTTGTTAAAAACATTGCAAAAGATTGAATTTATTTAACCTATGAATTCAATGTAAAATCAAGGATAATGACTTAAATTATATTAAATGGTAAAAATATATTCTATTTATACTTTAAAACCATTCAATATTATAATTTAACCATATATATTATTGTGATGAAAAAAGTTGTTTTTAATTAAAATATAGCGTGTTTTTACTATTCATCAAAATATGAAGGTTACCCGAATAATATGAAAAATTTATCCAAAGTAAATTTTTATTTCATGATTCCAATGAAGAATCTTATTTTCTCAAATTTAACTTATAAACATGTCAAAAACTAGATTTAATGTTGGTGCGCCATCAAAAGGCGGCAAAACTGCATTTTTTGAAAAATACTTATTTTACCCGAAAAATTTATTTTGTTCTTATACCATGTTATAGAAATGTGTAAGATGAATAATAATGTTATAAAATTCAAAATTTAGTTAACACTATTCATAACGGCTAGTTCATAAAAATATTATAATAATATATCGTTGTTTAGTGAAACCCGATATTGCGTACAAGACACGCTATCGAGGAAGGTCGTGATTGCGTGTAATGCAAGCCAAGTTAGGGTTGTGTGTAGTGCACAACTCCTTTGTTGTTGCGTATAATAGAATAAAACCATATTTTTTTTATACATTGAATATATATATATATATATATACACTCAATGTTGCGTAGAATTCAAACGAACTTGAAATTGTGTGTAACAAGAGCCAAAAAAGTGTTGCGTATACTACAAGCTAATACGGTGTTGCGTATAGCGCAAGATAATCTTGGTGTGTCGTACAATATAAGATATGAATTAAATTAAAAAGAATGTATCTTATAAAATATCGGGATGTTACATTCTACCCCCCTTAAAATTAATTTCGCCCACGAAATTCGTCGGGGTTATAAATGGTTTACTATTTTAAAGTTTCTTTAATAGAAACCCACATCGTAAAAAGGAATATCAAAACCAATCTTAAAAAACAAAAGTATGAAACGTAACGGTTACCCAAATAAACTAATCACTGGGTTTCCACATAGGTGAAAATATGGATATGGAAGAAAAATCTAACCATCATGTTCTGATGGAGAGTGGTAGAGAACATGGCTATGAAAAAGCCAACAATCACAAAGCCATAGATTTGTGATTATCTAAGGTACCATCTGATTCATCGGATATAAGGGCAGTAGGACAACATTTTTGGTTTTTCAAGATCATTTCCCTAAAGTTGATGAAATTGGAGTTAGAATAAATACTTTCATGATTTTGGTATAGTCTCACCGTTTTTCATTCTTTGGACAATTTCCACATCATCTCTTAAAGAAATGAAGTTGAATTTTTCATTCGTGATGTGTTAGCAGATCATGTGATAGAATGATGGGTCATTCCATCTGTCTCAAACAATGGTTAGAAAAGTTATCAAAAAATAGATAAGTCCATCTATAGTGAGATTAATCATATATTGTTCCTAAAATGAACTTATACTTCATATATCATACTTCTTAATAAAATAAAACTAGTTTCTACTAACCAGGGACATCCTGTAGGCCAGTGGTAGGCGATAAAGGCCAGTCGCACTTCGGTTGTGGGTTCGATTCCCACGGCCTTGTCTGACGCGATGGGCTGTCGCCCGTCCTGCAGGTTGTCCTTTTTCTAAAACTATATTACTATAACATCCTATCAATAATATCAAAAAAAACAAACAATACTAACTTATTTCCAACATAATCCATTCCAATCATTAGGCTTATCCATAATACTGCAGTCCACTCTCAGAGATTTAATACCATTGTTGATCCCCATATATCATAAGATATTTCTTGTTGGCCACATTCCAAACATTCAAAGGCCTTAATCATGTACTCTCTTGAATACCCATTGAACCTTATTGAAAACATGAGTGCTGTTAAAAGTTAATTCTTTCCACATAACAAAATCCTCAAAATTCTATATACTCAAACCAGGATATCACTTAGTCCTTATATCAATTATGAGCTCATGAATACTGTCAAACATTTCATTTTCTCCTTATCCCTTCATTATGCACATATCATCTACTTTCCAAAATATTTGAATCACTTTTCATGGTTATCGGTACCTTAAAATTATTGAAACCCACAATAGACCAATACATAAATATTTCAATACACCATAAAATAACCTCAACAACATTATTCTTGAATACCAATACATAAACACTTCAGTCCATCCACTTCAATGATTGTCCTGGAATAAGTCCTTCCTTGATTTCGAAGTAACTTTTTAGGTCAGGGCATTGAGTTGGGCAATGCCCATGTTCTCCGCAAATAAGATATTGAACTCCATAACAGTCTGTCACTCTATGAACCTTTTCTCCACACAGATAACATCGGTCCCCCCATTTGAGGTATTCCTCAAGGTTCTTCTTCCCTTCTTTAGAAATCTCAATCTTCCTTTCTTTATGCTCCTCAACATGCGAACATGAATAATAGTTTATCTTACTCTTCATTGATGAATTAGGCATACCACTAAATTTCACCTTGTTAATCATATATCGCAATGACTGATTCGGCATAATCACAATATCTTTCCCTCTAGGAATTACACAATTTTGTTTCACATAGTCACCAATTTGTCCATTGGATTCAATGTTAACCGAATTCCTTCTGGTTCCCTCCATTAACTAAAACACAAAAAGAATCTTGTGAGAGGAAAAAATCATGCTAGAGAAAACAACATAGTAAAGGGGGAGTACCCTCAATATCTAACTTCTTAGGTTAAATTCTAAGATCGTTACCATAGTTATAGGACTATATCCTATACGTTTACTTATCCTCAGGGACATCCCTAGACAAACCATATAAATATCTCTAGGGATCTCACTAAAGTTCTCACATCCTAGTTTCCAAAGGTTTACTAAACCTTTCCTCTGATACCAACTGTAGAGACCCGAAGCTTGACGTACATGGACATTACATTACTTTTGAGGAATACTTAATACATTATAAAAACAGACACACAAGGACCGTAATAGTTTAGTGTCTTTGGAAACTCAGAATATAATCTTCTAAACGTGGTGAAAGATCTTCAACATATCCCATAATGATCTTCCCCTTTTTTACCTAAAACCTTTATTTATAACCTGGGGAAAAGAAAACATAAAAGGGTGAGCTCAAATTCTCAGTAAGGGTAAACAAAAGAAATATCAATCACATCATATTCATAAGAACATAACATTTTGGAAATCTTAACCTGCAAAAGAGAGAATAATTTCATAACATCAGATAAACCATAGTAGTGAAATGAAATCCCAATAATCATAACTTAAAACATGAAACTTTGTGGAATACACATAATCATAGAGAATCATTTCTTGTTACCCATGACTCATTGCCAAGACTATCTTAGTGGACGAAGTCCCTTTTTGAATCGAGTCACCCTCATTTCAGTCCTGTTTCCCTGAACTGGTGTAACCTACCATTTAAGTCATGTCAATCTCATGAGATATGAAATCTTTACCCAATGCATTGGAGGGAGATATAGGTCCCACCCATCTCATAATGATACCATTCTTATGTGTGCCACAAAATCATAAACCATACATCATTGCATAACCCATGTAATACAAATGGAAATATTAAACATCATGACATCATAAATCAATTCATATAAGATAAAGGAATTCATAAAAATAATTCCATCACAACATGATCAAATCAATGTAATAATAGGGATAAATACAGAACCCTTTATTATCTTAGATGGAAAATAATTTTGATAAAACACTTGAACTCCATTCTTGAGGAAAATAACCTTTCTTCTTCAAAAACATTTTTTCCTTTCATAACATGTCATACGACTTTAAAATAAAAGACGTTGATTAAAAATAAACTTGAAAACTTGTAAAGGAAACTTCTTGGAAATAATGTTTTAAAAATCCATTCATGCCGTATAAGTTAAAAAAACATTCTTCGTACTTTTGTCAGAAAAGTCAAAAAAGTACCTCGTACGAAAAAACGATAAAAGATTCCTTTCATATTCTTCACTAAAAACTCACCAAAGGGTAAAATTGGATTGAAACTATTGTAAGTGGATGGAAACAATATTAAATATTGAAGGAACATGGATGTGGATGATAAAATACACCCCAATAAATACCAAAGTATAAACAATCTCGGATAAAAATGAGATTGTGATATTTCCCCATACCTTAAGTGTGATTTGCTTCGTATGTGTCCGAACCTCCTGTATAATGATTTAAACAATGTCATTTACTTATTACAAAACCATATTCATTGTTATTATATCATATATGTTTCACTTCTGACTTTATATTACCTGTTCTTTTGTAAATTCATGTTAAAGTAGTGTTTTGTGTAAAATCGTCTCATTTGTCGTTCGTGTTTTAACTTGTAATTATTCATATGATTACTTAGATAATTATTACTTAATTATAGAATATAAAACATGATTTATATATAATATATATTCAGAATATACATATATATAATGGATCTATAAATGGAAATAAATACACCGTTAATGGAGACGGTAGGCCGTACGTACGCATGAACGCTGTTTTCGTTTCCTTATTGAATTGAGTGGAATTAAGTAGATTACATACATATATATACACATAAATCCAGTAGCTTTATAATGTCATATATTTCATTATTATTTCTTATATATACTTTATAATCATTCTTAAATGGTTAACATGGAGAATGAATCTCATCGCGTCGTGGAGACGGTAGTCCGTACGTACGCACGAGCGATGATATCATTTCCATAATTATTGAATTGAATTGGAGTGGATGATACAATATATCAGAATCATTATGATGATATAATAACTATGTATAGTTATTCTTTACACCATAATACCTATCCATGTAAGGTGTTGGTGGAAAAACAGATTACACCACGGCGTGGAGACGGTATTCCGTACGTACGCACGCGCGGTGATTTTGTTTTCCCTAGGATGGATAAATGGTGAATTAGGATTGTTTCATACTTATAATAACATATCATTATATGAGTGATACTTATGTAATTAATTCATAATGTAACAACCTAAGAAGAAGAAGTGGAAGAAGAAATAAAGGTGAAAGAATTGGTAACGGAAATTACCTCTTCTTTGAAGCGCCTCTTTGAGACCTCCTCTTAGGGCACTAAAATTTGTCTTTAAGGAAGACCAGAACCTCTAGGATGTTTATAGGGAAGTGGAGAAGAGATTTTGGCAGGGTTTTTCCGAGCTTGAAGGCTCAAAGTTGTGTGAGGAAGAGAGGGAGGAGGTACCCTTTTATAAGGGAGGAGAGGGGCACCTTTAGAATTCTTAAAAATATTAATTTATAATAAATCTAAACCCACATAAAAACCTCCAAAAATGACTCATATTAGAATATTAGATAATATAAGGTTGTAATACCATCAAAGAATAGAATTTAGACATGTTAGGTATTGATTTTAAACATTATCAACACGATTTATCCTTATTTAATAAATTTAATTTTATTTGTGGTAATAACATTCTAATTTTTAAATTATAACAAATAATTACTTATTTGTTGTGAATTGTCAATAATTGGATTATTAATAACATTTTAGATCATATAAATTTAAATTTATAATTTTGACATATTTTTGTGATTTTTAATCATTTTTATAATATGTTTTTTTTATAAAATAACAATAGTGTCAATTTTGACACTATTCATTTATTTGAATTTAAATAAAATAAATACAGAAGATATGTTCGAACTAAAATTTTTAATAGATTCATAAAATGTCATATGTATCTTAAAAATTATTGGAGCACATTAAATAGTTTATATAATATTTATTTTATTATTTTTGAAACCATTTATTTGGTTTATCTCTTAATAAAATAAATACCACAACATTTATGTATAATTATTTCATATACTTATCTGTTGCATAAAAATTAAAAATAAAATCCTATGATGATAATAAATCTATTACCATTCAAAATAACACTTTTACTCGAATTTATCATCTTAAAATCACAATATTTAAATTGTTATATTTATTAAATTATGAAGGTGATAACTTTGGAAACATTTAAAATAAACTAATATAAGTGTCATAATAGATTTTATAAGGCTTAAAATGGTCAAATATTCGACCATTGTATTATTATGGTTTAAATTTACATGGCCAATAAGTTTTGGTTAGGTATTTGTGCATTTTATGGTCACTATTAGTTTAATAAAAACAATATTCTTGATTTTTCACTAGATAAAAAATTTTAGCATCACTATTGTGTCATAATTAATGATAATTATTTAATCCCTAAAAATTATAAATAAATTTATATAATGTAGATAATTTCATTAGATTTCTGGAGACTATTCATGTTCTAAGTTTCATGAAGTTTATCACTAAATTAAAATTAATATACTTATAAGATTTAAGAGAGTGACATGCTGTCACTTTATTTAGTTTTAATAATAATTAAGTTATTTTCATGGAAAATGTCCATTAAATGATTCTAATCCGACCCTTAGGTGATATGGGTCAACTTTTAGTCATCCAATAGGATTTTGGTAGGTGTTAGAGTAATTTTATAATCTTATATTTACCCCTCATTACCCGATTTACCTTTAACTATGGTAAATAAAATTTACCGTAGTTACTATTCATAATGCCCAAAAATAAAAAGTGGCTTATTAACATAATTTGGACCCACTGATTCCAAATATGAAATCCATTTTTCCAAATTCAATACACAAACGTTGCATAAATTAAATTAAAATTAATCCTGTTGTCGAAAGAAAACGGGTTTTTGTTTAAAACATTGCAAAAGATTGAATTTATTTAACCTATGAATTCAATGTAAAATCAAGGCTAATGACTTAAATTATATTAAATGGTAAAAATATATTCAATTTATACATTAAAACCATTAAATATTATAATTTAACCATATAAATTATTGTGATGAAAAAAGTTGTTTTTAATTAAAATATAGAGTGTTTTTACTATTCATCAAAATATGAAGGTTACCCGAATAATATGAAAAATTTATCCAAAGTAAATTTTTATTTCATGATTCCAAAGAAGAATATTATTTTGTAAAATTGAACATATAAACATGTCAAAAACTATATTTAATGTGGGTGCGCCATCAAAAGGCAGCAAAACTGCATTTTTGGAAAAATACTTATTTTACCCGAAAAATTTATTTTGTTCTTATACCATGTTCTAGAAATGTGTAAGATGAATAATAATGTTATAAAATTCAAAATTTAGTTAAAACTATTCATAACGGCTAGTTCATAACAATATTATAATAATATATCATTCTTTAGTGAAACCCGGTATTGCGTACAAGACACGCTATCGAGGAAGGTCGTGATTGCGTGTAATGCAAGCCAAGTTAGGGTTGCGTGTAGTGCACAACTCCTTTGTTGTTGCGTATAATATAATCCAACCATATTTTATTTATAAATTGAATATATATATATATATATACACACTCAATGTTGCGTATAATTCAAACGAACTTGAAATTGTGTGTAACAAGAGCCAAGAAAAGTGTTGCGTATACTACAAGCTAATACGGTGTTGCGTATAGTGCAAGATAATCTTGGTGTGTCGTACAATAGAAGATATGAATTTAATTAAAAAGAATTTATCTTATAAAATCTCGGGTTGTTACACCCAACATCCCGCACTACATCCTAGAGGCCTTATTTTGATCAGAAAGCCAACCTAAGGAGCCCCTTTGATGAAATCAAAAGGAAGAACTCGAAGAAGATGTAATGATTTCACCACCCCTTTCCAAGTTCCTTTCTTCTTCCACTTCTTCTTCCATTGTTGTTACCATTCTAAAATAATAACTCCCGTATAATATATATACTGTGATGTTATTATAAATATGGTACAACCATATTCAGTATTCTATCCACCCTTTGAATAACATGTCACCATACGTGTGTACGTACGGCTTACCATCTCCACGTCGTGGTGTAATTGATATTCAATATATTATTATTTGGATGGGTATAATAATGATGTGTAAGTCATGTAAATAATAAATATAACATTTTAATGGTTCTTTATATATGATATACCATCCATTTATATATTATTTTAATATCAAAAGAATGATATTGTCGCTCGTGCGTACGTACGGACTACCGTCTCCACGAACGCGATGAGATTCATTCTCCATCGTATCCATTCAAGTATAATTATCATTTGATGATTTAAAAATAATGGTTAAGGACTTGATATCATTATGTATATTAATAATATACAACCTATCCATGACAAACATGGCTTATGTAACAAAACATATAAAATAAAACGAGTAAGTTAACTCCCGAAACAACGATAATACTAAGATATTATTAACAAAGCAATGTTAAAAGATCATATATGATATCATTTGAATGTATATG
The DNA here is from genome assembly GCA_963277665.1 of Viscum album. Taxonomy (NCBI): domain Eukaryota; kingdom Viridiplantae; phylum Streptophyta; class Magnoliopsida; order Santalales; family Viscaceae; genus Viscum; species Viscum album. The sequence goes on along the minus strand of OY728141.1, from coordinate 505,510,754 downwards.
ATTCTTTTATAATTTAATAACAATTATTTCACCATTATACAGGAGTTTAACCTACCCCAACCAATGAAAATTACAAGGTAAGGGTTTATTTTGCAATCTATTCATTATCCGAGGTTGTTTATACGTAATAATATACTGGGATTTCTTTATCATCCACATCCATGATTCTTCAAAATGTATTTCAAATTTTTTTTACTATTTACAAATAATATGGGCTAAAGTCATTTATACTTATATGTGTTTTTAAAGAAATATTTCCGTCATTTTCCGAACAAGGCACTTTTTACCTTTCGACAAATTTAAGGTAAGAATGTTTTTTTAACTTATACGGCAGGTGCGGCTATTTACCGCCATTATAAAATTGTCAAAGATTCCCTTACAAGCATATAAAATATTTTCAAAGTAAATGTTTTATTTTATAATTATGTGACTTTTAAATGATTTCAAAATGATTATTTTAAGAATTTTTGAAAGGTACTCTTTATCAAGATCATAATTTTAAATGTTTTCAAGATTTAACTTTCTAAATATTTTTAATTAATGTCCATGTTTTCAAAATGATTTTAACGATTTATTTATATGGACATGAAGGTTTTGAAATGTTATTTCTTTTCAAAAGTTTTAAAGTGGTATGGGACACTTTGATTCAAAAAACTCTTTTAAATTACTTCCTTTATAAGTGTGTGACTTTTTAATGATTTCGAGAAAAGAGTTATTTCTATCAAATGGTTTTGATTTCATCTATGTCAACATCTTTTGATGGATTTTAAGCTTATTTGAAGTTGATTTATTATGATACAAATCTTCTATATTGTATTGAAGGTTTTTTGATATGTCTAACTGTGGATGTGCTATTTTTATACCATTCATGGTTTATGGTGAAAATATTGACCTTTCGTATGCTAGTTTTAATATGAATGATTATGTTATATTTAAACCTTTTCATATGGGAATGCATTGGACTTAATATGTGATGGGTGGAGCCCACTATAGCTCCACGATCCATCGGTAGGTCTCATGAGACAAACTAGTGTCTTTGCACAAGGCCTTGGAAAAATCTTATTTGTAGTCTTGGCACAAGGCCTTGGCTATGTGGTTATGATAGTCTGGCATTATGTATTCCATCATTATGAAAGTGGTTATTGATATTGAATGTGATTATTAGATTAGTAGAATGTCAATGTGAATAAGTAAATCGAATTATTTCATTTTATTTTGGCCATACTATGTTGAAGTTCATGTTTAAAAGGCTTTTGTTTTAGTTATACATTACCTTAAATGTTTATTCTTATTTATGAAAGTTTCCGCTATATTGTTATCCTTACTGGGCATTTGAGCTCACCCCTTTTCTGTGTTTTATTTTTCCCAGGATGTGAAGAAGTAAATTATGAATGACCTGCAGGGATATTATGAGGGGTTAATAGTGTGGACTATGGAGACAATATGTTGTTGTAGTAGTTTTTCATCTTATGATGTAATGTAAAACTTTATGAATATATCTAGTGTTTACAAGGATACTAAACCAATCGGTCTTTCGAGATTTGATCTTTCTTGTGATCATTCCAATGTTATGTAATAATGCACCGACTCCGGGTAGCTGGGGTCGAGGTGTTACATTATCATCATTATGTTCCCGGTTCTAAATCCCATCAAGTTGGGAATCTCATTGGGGAGGTCAGCACTTTACACATCACGTTGATTGTTTTTCCAATTCTTCATATTTTTCTCCATTGGTTAGAATAAAAGGATGATTTTGTATGAGTATTTTTACACTATTAAAAACATAAAGGGGAGTCAAATGAAATTTAATAGGTAACATAAGCTACATTATTATATTAACTAATAAATTTATATCCATAAATCAATATTATCCATGATCTATTTCCTAACATATATTGTTATGGTCATTTTTTATCCCCTTAATACTGTTTTGATTGAGATTATGAAATTATAAAATAATATCCTCTGGAAGATTCAAACTAGTTGTGTAGTTAAGTTAGTTTTTATGTACCAGGTTATAGTGATTAAGGAATCACACACCTTGTTAGAGTTACTACTCCTAGGTACATATGTACCATATCCACATCCATCTTTAGTATCCAATAATGGATATATTTTTATGATAAACCATAGAATCCATAATTACCAAAATTTAGACTTATCCTGAAGTCTTTTTATAATGTTTTCTAATTCCAACCACAATTAATAACAAATCATTTCATGTAATAACAAATTAACAACCATGCTCATTATTTAACATTAATTGATGATTTATTTTACAATATAACAATTAATAAAACTCAAATATCAATAAGTATATTGTATTTTGGAATTAAATACATAGAATAACATCTTGAACAAGGGATACAATACTATTATTGAAAACTTCATTATCATGTTTCTAAAATTACATGGATTTTTAAAACTGCACGAGATAACCTAGGGGAAAACAAAATAATGGTGTGATCTATAAAGTTAAATAAGGGGGGAACATGGAATATGGTTATACATGTTAAAAAATATGGCTATCAATGGTGCATAAAAATAGTATGAATCATAAACATGATCAATGAGACATGATATAGCATGATAATTTTAAACATGTCATAAGAAATGTGATAACAACATTAAATAGCACATCAATAAAAAATTTTAAGTATAATACCAAAAGAAATAATGGTCTAAAATTTCCAATAATGGTTTCAAGATTACTTTGTAAACAGACATGACGTATCATGGTACTAAACAATACCTAATGCATTGGGTAACTATTTATTTTCCAGATCACCATTCATATTCATTTCATTATCAAGCTTAGGTGTTCCATATAGTTCATAAAATATCGATTCATTCATTTTCATAATTCATTCCATGATAATTGAGTGTCGAATACATATATTTAAGTCATAAATCATAACATATTTGTGAGTATATGTGAACATCATTGATAAGAAATGGTTATGGTATTCCCTACACAAATTTTTTAGCATGGAAAATCACAATGAAATTTCAGCAGCATAACAATGTCACATAAATATTCATTCAAATTGGTTTATGAGAGATAAGGGGGAATATCATCACATATAATTAAATCTTAGTAATATAGAAATTTAAAGACATATCAAAAGATAAAAATTTATAAACATAAGTCATATGTTAAAGAAGAATCGTCAATAATGAAAATAATTGTAACTATATTTTGTCAGGCAATGAGTGTACATAAATGATTTTGGTAGTATTAATTTGAAGGAAATGGGGATATCATCACATATAAATTAAAAAAAATTAAATCTTAATATTCAATAATATATCGCATTATACGTGATGTGAATTTAAGACACATAAAATAAATTATGTTCTTGAATGAAAATGGGAAGAGAGATATCACTTACTAAATTATAGCAAGGCAAGGGCTATACATAATGGTTCTCTGGAAGTTTTAATGATAGTTGAAGGGTTATATACTCATTTAAATACTAAATTTAATCCTAGGATAATATTTAATAACATATCCCTATATAAGACTATGGAATTTAAGAGCCACGAAAAAAAATAAGAGCTTGAATGGAAATGAGAAGAGAGAAATCCCAAATAGTATTTTGTTATCGTAACAACATAGTTAAAGATACGCATGAGAGATAATGAATAATATATAATTAAAATAACATAAATTTTGTATTATGAGATCTTTATAAACAAATTGAATCATAAACTATTAAAATTAACATTACAAATTCCAATGGTTGTTCTTGAATTGAAAGGATGAGACAAATGTGAGGATCCCTTACATGAGTGTGTGACTCCAAATGCATTGGAGGTGATTCTTGATATATTTTTGGAATATATGGGAGGAATATATAGAGTTTATGTATAAGTATGTACCTGTTATAAAGAGCTTCAGTGATGATAAATGGGATCTTGGATGGGTTAATATAGGAAATGAGGGGGTATTATTTTAAATTATGTTTTGGACTCTATATAAAAAAACATTCAAAACCAAAAAACATCCCATGGTTATCCTATAGATCCTAACAAATGGGGGTGTTTATAATAATTTTCACACTTCATGGTATGAAATTATTAAAATAATTATCTTTCTTATGTGGGGGTGAGTCACACTCATAAAGATGTGATTAAAACCCCATTAGAATATATTATAGTTTTTGCAGTATTCATTATGGATTACCAAAATAATTTAAATAGACTTTAAATAACATTATTTTAAATATAAAGCATGTATTTGGTCGTGTATAACATTTATAGTAAATATTATGACACTTTAGGGTCATTATTATGTCATAGTACACATAATATAATTACAAGATTCATAATTTTTACCCGAAAATTTGACCTTGTCTGAAAATTATGATAATTTCACCATCAGATTATTTAGAAATTATTATTCATAAAATAATATATAACTTATCAAAATTAATATTCTTAATATTCTAATCTTCAATTTGGAAATAAGAATGAAATTTTTTTATTAAATGGTTATGTTTTTCTTACGATAATAGATTTTGAACACAACTAAAAATTACGTTTGAATTCATAAATTTTATATTAAAATTTATATTTAATAACGATTATTTAATAGTAATATTAAATTAATATATTATATATTATACAAGTAAATTATTTCATGAAAATATAATCTTTAATTGAATTTTTATATTTCTGAAAAGTACTATTTGTGTTTTCTTATATTGAAATAAAAATAATATTTAATGTTACTATAATAGGTTGAAAATATAAAAATAATTCTAGAAAAAATTAATGTGCATAATATTAATTTTGGGGTTTAGATACATATCCCGTTAATATCATAGAAAACATCCAAAGAGTTAGGTGCGTGATAGTGGGGAATTCATTGGGCGGTTCTGTTAACATGGTTTGTCATGTGATCTTGATAAACTTGATCTTATCCCACAAACGCTTTCTATCATGCTTATGTGGTTAGATCTCAGCTTGGTCAGGTCCAAAAGAATATCCCAAGGATTTTTTCTCCCTCCGAATCATTACTAAATGTGGTTTATAGGGTGTAATCCTAATGCTTGAGGCCATAACTTCCTTCATATGTTTTAGTTGGATTTGTTAAAACCCAATATTTATACTAATCATGTGATCAATGTTCAATGGATATATTATCAGTGATAATGACACTTAATGGTATTTTAAATCATATGGGTTATAATAGAACAAAAACATTTCATTTGTTTTCTACAACATTATTTTATGATAATATATTTAATTAAATGAAAAGGGGAATTTAATTTATAAAATATTGGGTCATAACATATCATCAGTGTCACCATGGTTGTCATATCATATTAATCATTAGGATGGTTGGTGGAATTTATTCCACTAGAGTAGCTAGTGGTATCAATTTCACTAGATTATTTATCATCATTGAGGTTTCTAATGTCATATAAATTATTGGAATCATCTAGTTCATCATGTTTATTTGGAGAATAAATATTATTGGTATTATAAGTGGCATCATTAAGAATTCATCAAAATTACCAATATTGTTAGAATCATTGACATCATTATGATAATGGGTTTTACCGATAGAATTTGAATCATTAGAATCTTTGGGGTCATTTTCATCATTAGTTTCAATATAAATACTAGTTTTTTGGCTATCCAGGACATAAAATCATCACTGTCCTCAGGGTCATCCATGTTATTAGTGTCATCAGTGTAATTAAAATAATCAAAGTATATGAAGACATTGTAGTCACCTGTTTTACTAAGGATATCATAATATTTGGTATCGCTAGAGTTTTTTATGGGTATTGGGGTCTTCAAATATATTATAATTATTAGTTTCATCTTAGTGATTAACAATATATGGGTTTCTAGGACATCTGAAACATTATGATATTTGTGGTATCTGGGTTATTTAGATTATTAGGGTCAATAATGTCATCTATATGACAAAATCACCCAATTCACCAGTTTGATAAGGATATTAAATATATTCATTAACATATGATGGAGAGAAGATTTCAACATTACCAATTACATTGAAATTTAAGGTTCATCAGAATCATGGTCCTCCTTGTTATCTTCATGATTATCTATTTCCCTAGTGTTGTCAATGTCGATGAAATATTTAGTTTCAACATGGTTATATATGTCTACAATGATGTTGATATTTTTGATTCATTTATTTCATATAAATCATTGACATCATTGTGATCTTTTATATCATTTGGGTCTTCAGGGACTTCAATTTATTCGACCTCATTAGCATCATTAGGGATATAAGTTCAAATTTTTCACCAATTTATGTGAATCCATTTGGTTCATTGATTTAATATTTACCATCAATCTCTTGTTTCATTTTTGTTTTCAATTTTATTAGTTTTATCGGTAACATTAAATATTTTTAATAATCTAGGTCATCATTCTCATCTGAGAAATTGGGGTTATAATGTCTATCTAGGTCAGTAGTGTAATAAAAATCATCAACTTCATGAACATATTTGGGATCAGTTTAGTCAACATTGGAAGTAGTTAAATTGTTATCCTTGGAATTTTTAGTCTTATAGTTTTTTCTGTCATCAATTTTAATTAGATCATTGAAACTGTAAATTTTATTCTGTTCATCTATATCTCAAAATAAGTGAGTATTATCCATTTCATCATTGTCGTCTTGGTCATCAATGCACATTGCATTATCATGGTCATTGATGTTATCTATTCCATCTGGTCAATTATTTTCAGGGTTTTCGTCAATGGTGTTAGCATTATTGTGGATTTGGTGTCATAAAGGTCATTGTTATGATCAATTTCAATCATTTTGTTGAAATTATAAATTTTCTAGGGTTTTGGATATTTTGAAATCATTGGGGTCATCGCAGTCCTCAGATTTTTCCACATCATCAGGTCCATCAGGGTTATTAGTGTTTATAATACCACTGATATAATTGATATTTTTGGGTTGAATAATGCCAATTGCATTGTTTATATTGCTATTTTAGTTAATTTATTTAGGTTATTTATGGAATTTTCATCATTGTAATTATGGGTTCAATCAGTGTATGAATCTAATAGATAATCAGTTCGCCCGTTGGATGATTTCAGGGGTTGTAATTTGTTGAATAACTCGCGTTTGGATTACTATTTCATAATGGATTCCAATAGGATTATTCATGGAATTAGTAATAGTCCCAATTGTTCGTTATCCATGAGGGAACATTCATCCAAAATTCAGGCGCACATTGGGTAGTTTGGAAAATGGTACATTAGAACACACACTAGCTAGAAGTATGGCATGTTAGGATCATCAGAACTTTCTGGGGGGAATTATTTCCAAATCAAGTAATCTATCATAGATGTTACATATGTTCCAAAATCCATCAATAATTCCCAAGAACAATATGGATAACCATTTAACTAACAATCAATTATTGGCATATGAAGAATTTAGAATCATCTATACGTATTTGAGGTGATTAATTAATGGATATATATATATATATATGTTTGTGTGTGTGTGTGTGTCAAATTGTTTCTATCATTGGTGTAATGTTAAAAGTTGAATATAGATTATTTGGTATTTATTATGATGATGTTGAGATTCATCCACACAATGGGGAATTCTAGAGTATATCATCATCCATGGAGATGGGAGTTGATTTGATGATGTTATCTTACCCATGATTGAGATTCTTGCATATTTATGTTAAAGGAATCAGAACCCACAAAGTATGGTGCCTCTTAACGAGGAACATAATATATTTTATTTAATGTGATAAGGATCAAACCATGCATATTAACATCAGGATTCATGGACCTTTATGCGAAATATTCTCAGTCAATGTTTGGTGTGGGTTTTTTGATATGTATCCAAACAAACTGGGAAGGTATACGAATTGTCAGTTAAAATTATACCCTAATGAGAATTTTTCATTGAAATAATATGATTTATTGAGGGTGTTGTTTTTGGTACGTGGATAGAATTCCTATGTATCCCATTACGACAGGAATTAAATCCCATGTAGTTCAGTTATGATGACCCATGTGTATAAAGGTTCACAGGTTATGTCATTCAAGGGATTATGAGCCTTTGATAGTATTATGATGGTGATTACTATTGAAATGTATTCCCTATTAATGTGTCCATGGGTATGTCTCGACACATGGTGATTTGGAGGCTTGTTCGGGGCTTATTTATAAATAGAGGGCTCATAGATGTGTATGGTGACAAGATTATGGTTTATATGAAGAAATAGGTCAATTTATTGTTTGGGTCTTATACGTGGAATGATTCACAAAAAGGTATTTGGGTCATGAAGATATCATGACCAACATCAACCTCTTAACCCACATGAATCCTGCTCTATTTGATAAATATGGGGAGTAATAAGACCTCGAAAACAACACAATTTGAATTACACTGTCGTTGGATACATGGCCTTATAGACCCATGCCTATGGAGGATCTCATGTTATGTCTCAACGAAATGTATTTCCCTTTTATAAGATTATGTTGGTGGTTATTCTTGAAAAGGATTCCCTATGATGTTGGCCATGGTGAATGTCTAAAATCTTCGCGATTTAAGTGATTTATCATGGATTATACCTAAAGAGGATGGCCATGGATGATTATTCTAACTTGATTGGGGAATATACCAAGTACGAGGCCCATGTATTGGTTTAGGTATAACACTAGGAATGATTACCAAAATTGTTTTTGGATCATTTGGATGTCCTGAACACTGTCAAAATCTAATACCATTTGAGTCATGCTCAGTGTATGAAACAAGAGGAAATGAGAAATCCATAAAAACACATGATCAAATTTTCCCAATGGATAGATAAATGGCCATAATTACTTATGCCTACGGAGGCACACTAAAGGGAAGTGAGAGGAATATCCAAATAATGATTATCTACAAAAAAACCATCAAACTGTGTGGGTGTCATGATCATGGATATACTCTAACTCCACATCAGTTCTGATGATTCATTCATGCCCATGAAAAAAAAGGCGAATTAAATGATTTAGAACAACACATGATCCCCCTTCTGATGGTGGAAATGGTTGGGGTGATGATACTTCCTTCCCTTCATCGCATCTTGGGCCAAAAGGGAGAGGTAAAGGGCCTTAATGTTCCAATCTTCAATATTTTTTTGTAATAGTGATAGACATAGGATGTAATGAAGTGGGATAGGTACTACTATAAAGTATATGGGATTACTTGAGAAGGATACTCTAAAATTAGTCCCATGCCGGGAGAGGAGGATATCATATCATGTCGAATGAAATGACTAGCATGATCCTGACACTCACTGCTTGGAACTAGAGGCTCTGGGTATTTGATAAAACTAGAGAACGTCATAAACCTTACCCTAATTTCATTGAATGTGAGTTCTATAGATCCATCACCAGAGTCGGGGTCCTCATGGTCATATGAATGAATACTCAATTACACCCCAAGGTTCCTAACCATCAGTTTGGACATGTTTTGGAAAACTACTCTCAGAGGTATCACTACCTAAATTGTAGAGACACTAGTGTGTCTATTTCCATGTTTTATAATATTTAGATGGTTAAATGAAGGTTTCAACCTATTCACTTTCCGAAAATATAGCTAAAGGAAGAGTCCCCCTATTGTTGTTTGCATGGAATGAGGCTTGAAGAGTGGCTTGTATATGGTTAAAGCTGGGTTATCCAAGGGATTCCTACACATGGTATAAGTTGTGTGATCATGGGAGTTATTCACGTAGGTATTCCTTCATTGGATGTAAGTACATTGGGTGATGGACCACCTGGGAAATAATTCTTGGGTAAGGATATACATAGGAAGTCAAGTGTCCCCACATGGTTCTAGGATGTTTTTATTATAGGTCCCTAGTAATAGAATGAGTCCACACACATGAACTCATTGACTAGGTGAGACTATTAATCATGTGGGTGTTTATGTGTTTTAAACCCTATGTGGACATTGGTTCTATTATCCCATATAATTCCCAATTTTTCCAATTTTTTAGGTCCACCTTGAAGGTTTCAGAGGGCCTAGGAAAAGGACATGGTTTATCAGAGCATCGAAAAATCTTCAGTAATTCCATCTATACAAATTATGTTCCCCACAATCCTCTATATAAAAAAATATGATACCTCAGGAGAATTTGGAGGCTCCCTTATTTGTGTCACATAGGCTGATGCGTAAGTCAGTTGTGCAAGTTAATGCACAAGTACCCTTTATATAGATGCTACCTAGGGGTACATTCATGGAGAGAATTTACTGAAGGGTTATGGACATAAATATCTTCACATACATAAATTATTTTTCCATATTATATTTTTCTTTAAACATCTTTTCATCTATTTTACCAAACAGAGTGTCAAGAATGCCCCTATCCCTCATGATTAGATCTAAACAAAGGAACATTGTCTAAACTTGAGGTTACGGGATGACAAGGTGGGTTGGGTCATATAAGTCATCTACATCAGTCAACATAAATGGTAAACCATGTATTTTGGTTGCACATAGGTGATCTAGAATCTATATACAGGGTCATAGTTTCAATAAATGGTTCTCATACTTAGGTATTTTCCGTCTCATCATACTAGTTTTCTGTGCAGACATTCAACTAATTTTCCTTTGAAAATGAACCATTTCCACAAACAAGGTATACGCCTTCATGCAAGATAATTATGCATCAATGAGTGACCATCACATGGAATATTGAGAGAGGGATATTCATGATACACGTTCATGTGTAGCCTATGTGAGATCATGCCTTTTCCAAATTCCATCATTTTGTTATTTTTTTGAGAAAGCATATTTTTAACAAAAATCCTTGTGCTCCATTTTAGGTTCAAGGTTCACCTAGAAGACTATATTATCGGATTAATAGGCTATGAATAGATTTCAATATATGGTTAAACCTATACAACATGAATATTATGATGCTCGCAATACCTGTCTATCAGATCTAGTGGTACATCTAATGATGTATCATCAAGAATACACTAAGATTAATTAATTTACCACTATATGGACAAAAACATATCAACGAGGTCCTCATACCGTACCCAATGAATTAAATTCTTTTCTATCAGTTTTATGATAAAAAACTCTTCAACACTACAAAATTTTACTAAATGGGTGTGTATATTAATGTTGGGACTTAATCCACCACTCTCATCATGCATCACAACCAATATAATCCAAATTTGAAGTTGTACATCCCAGAATTAAAGTTTCACTATTATCCATCCATCATTCGTGATTCACAGATAGACCAGTTCGTCGGATGAAAACTAGGAAGAGCCCTCCGCCCATGGGGGTGTTATGCCTACATGGGTGTGGGAATACTAGTTTCACCAAATGATTGCTGACACTGCAACAAATGCTGAGAGTAGAAGGAATTTTTGAAGCCATCTGGGTGGTCCATACAAATGGATACAAGAATTATGTGTACATCCATGATCTTCATTGTTGATAATGTCTACAAAAAAACTCTTACCACCTAATGTACATATATTTTAGTATCAGTTTGTGGTATTTCCACCAAATCTCCAAGGTTTTGATCTTATGAGATATGTGTGACGCATTTGTACCTACAAGGAAAATGTGTGAAGAAATTGGAAGGATATCAACTCTTCCAGATCAACTTCTAAAGATAAATCTGGATATTATGAAGGAATAACCCCTATTAAATGGGGATATCTATCTCGATGCATGAATAAGTACATTAATAGAGCCGAGAGGTAAATTCACCATGTGGAAACATCCAATGGGTTCTCACAAGATGGTTGTGTAGAGAACTACTAGTAAATTCTACCCATATCAGGAAAAGGTGGAGAACAAACAAGGAGGGTACAAGGCCATGTATAGTGTACCCATGATGAGGAATTTCATAGGATATTTAGCCATGTTTATAGGAATCCACATGCTACATTTTAATGATTCTAATGGCAGTGTGAGGCCAGATAAATTTTCTATAGGATCCAAACTAGAAATGAATAATCACGTAGTGTTGAAAATCCTAGTTCTGGGGAAAATACACAAGTTTATGATGCCTATTAATGTAGGGATGTCCCATTTCAGAATTTCAAAAATGTTCTACGTATAATGTGGATTGTAACAAATCGATATTTTATGAGAATTATTCTTTTTAATTTCATTGATGTCTTGTGTTGTATGATACACCAAAATTAGTGTGGGCTATACACAAAACCATATTATCTTCCAGTATAAGCAACACTATTATTGGCTTGTGTTACACAAAATTTCAGGTTCGTTTGACAGAAGTTATTCTACACAACATTGAGTATATATATATATATTCAACGTATAAATGAAATATGGTTAGATTCTATTACACTCAACAACAAAAGAATATTTCCCCACTCGCAACCCTGACTTGGCTTGCATTACACGCAATTGCGACCTTCCATGATAGCGTGTGTTGTATGCAATACCGAGTTTCACTAAACGAGATATTATTATAAAATTATTATGAACTAGTTTTTATGAAAATTAATACCCACTTTTTGAAATTATATAAATTTTATCATTCAAAATGGACTTCATTTTATGATTCAGAATATTGAAATTAGACTAGGGTGAATTTTTGGTATTTTTTAGAAAACATTCAATTTTTGATGAACAGTGAAAACACTGGGTTTCAATTTAAAAACTACCTTTTTATTTAAATAATTATTTATTTTATTTTATTTTATTTTATGTAAAAATTGATAGATAATACTTATATAAGTTCAATGTATTTGTTTGAGTAATTTTATTATAATTTTTGATATATAAAAATTTTATTGAACTTTTCACCCTCTTTTACCCACCTTATAGGAGAATTTGAAAATTTACATAAAACTTAATTTTACTGCTTCTGTGACTGAAATTTAAAAAATCTGAGAGACATGGTTTATATCAAGGAGTAAAATTTGGTTCAATAAGATAAAAATTTGTTTTGGTGTATAATACCTTTTTACTTTTATTTACCAGTGATAAAAGAAAATGCGGTAATTAAGGGTAAAAATGATATTATTATTACCCTAACACATGTCCTAATTCTATAGGATAAGTGTAATTCGACCAAAAACAAATTTAGGAATAAAATATTACCCTTTAGGTCCACATGGATTAGATTAGGATATTTGTTATTATTTTATTTAAAAAAGAGTTAAAATAGTTAAAATCTAATTTTAATAACTAAAATACATTTAATATAGGATTATACATAAGATAAATTTGACTGCAAATATTAATTAGAAAGAAAAAGTTATTTCCTACCTAATGGTATTTTATTTATAATTTTTAGACATTAAATAATTTATTTTATATATGAAACAATGGTTATGTAGTAATTACTAAAATAATGAAATATTAAAATAATTGATATTATAAATACCCAAATAAATGTAATTTGATATTTTTAATGAATTAAACTAATTTTCTAGGTTAATATGACATGTCAGTATTTATTAAATTTACTTTTTTAGAACTAATCATTCTGTTATGATTTTCACAAAAAACATGTACCAAATAGTGTCAAAATTGACATAAAATAGTTTCAAAACAAATATTATATTATTAATTGTTATTCTATTCCAAAAAATCTAAGGTTCGGTATAATTACTTATATATGGTTATATATATTAATAATGAACCACTTGGGATTATTTTGGCTTGTTATAGTATGTTTATTAACCATTTAGTGCAAGAAAACAAAAAGACACGGTAAAAGTAAAATTATTTAACATAGACTTAAATCTAAATGATAAGTTTAAAATAGTAACCTAAACGTGTCTAAACCCTATTGGATGAGAGGATTTCGACCCATACCCACCTTATCTTATAAATAAACTAATTTGGAGCTATTAAAAACCGAATATGACTTTATTATAAAATAATATTTTATGTTTTTCCAAAGGTGCCCCTCTCTTCCCTTATAAAAAGGGCACCCCATCCCTCTTCTCTTCACACCCTTTTGAGCCTTGAAGCTTGGCCAAAACCTGCCAATTACTCTTCTTAACCTCTCTAGTTACATCATAGAGGTTCTGGTATTCTCAAAAGAAAAACTCTAGTGCCCTAAGAAGAAGTTTAAAAGAGGTGCGTCGGGGAAGATGTAATCTATTCTAGCGAATCATTCAAGTTTCTTTCTTCTTCTACATCCTCTTATTTAATTGTTTCATTATAAAGTAATAACATAAATTTTTCTTATATACTGATATGTTATTATATATATTACGCAACCATATTTCACCTTTTATCCATCCAATGGAAAAAGAAATCACCGCGCGTGCGTACGTACGGAATACCGTCTCGATGTCATGGTGTAATCTGTATTCAACCAACACCTTAATTGGATAGGTGAAATGGTGTAAATAATTAAATATATATGATTATTGTAAAGTGATATTGATTCTGAAATATTATACATACACTTCAATACAATTCCACGATCATGGGAGTGATATCATCGCTCATGCGTACGTACAGACTACCGTCTCCACGACCCGATGAGATTCAGTCTCCATGTTAACCATTCATGAATGATTATAAAGTATATATAATAAATAATAATGAAATATATGAAATAATAATGATACTGGATTTATGTATATATATATATATATAGTTATTTCATCTACTTTATTCCATTCAATTCAATAAGTAAACGAAAACAACGTCCATGCCTTACATACGGCCTACCGCCTCCATGAACAATGTATTTCATTCCATTTATCGATCTATCATATATATATATATATATATATGTATATGATGAGTATATATTATACATATAAATCATGTTTCACATTATTGAATTATATAAATCAGGATATATGTAATAATATCATGAACAAAAAGTCAAAACACCTATGATAAATGAAACTATTTTACCCAAAACGCTGCTTTAGCATGGAAATTACAAAAGAACTGGTATTATAAAGTCATAAGTGAACCATATATGATATCATAACAATTAATATGATTCATTAATAATTAAATGACATTATTTAAATCATTGTAGAGTAGTTTGGAATATGTACGAAGCATATCAGACCTAAGGTAAGGGATAACTATTCCAATCTCGTTCTTATCCGAGATTGTTATTCGTAAGTATTAACTGGGGTTATTTTTATCATCCATGACTATGTTTTATAAAAAAAATTTCATGTATTTTTAATGTCCTTTTTAACCATTTTTAAAATTTACCACATTTTATGAAGTGAATCTTACTTTTGTTTACCACACGGGGAACTTCTTGACTTGTCCGACAAAAGTACGAGAAGAATGTTATTTTTAACTTATACGGTGTGAATGGATTTTTACGGTTCCATAACGCCACATTTTCATGAATCTTAATCTACAAGATTTTATGAGTATTTTCAACATATACTTTTCTTTTAAAATTTCATGGAATTTTGTGAAAATAAAATGATTTTTAATAAGAAAAGATATTTTCCTCAAGAATTCATCTCAAGTGTTTTATCAAAACCATTTTCCATCTAAGATGACATTATTTCATATGCATATGTTTAATGTATAATGTCTCTATGATTTAATTGGTTTCAATTTTCTTATGATAAAATATCCATTTGTTTTATATGGATTATGTGATGATGGGATGATGTTTATGAAACCCATTTTATTCTTTGGGATATGATGAATGTTTTATGTTAATTTTGTGGAAAAAGGAAGAATGATTTCATTATGAGATGTGTGGGACCTATATATCCCTCCAATTCATTGGGTAACGATTTATATCTCATGAGATAGAAATGGTTGGAATAGTAAGTTAATTCGGTTCAGTGATACATGATTGGAAGAAGGAGTGAACTCGATTCAGAAAGAGACATAGTCCACTAAAATGGTCTTGGCAGCAATGCCTTGGCTACTATGGAAATCATTACATGTGCTTAATGGTTTCCACAATTACATGCATTATTCCCATGCTATTTTATCATGATTGATTTTCCTTTATGATATATGCCTCACGCACTTCCATGATTTATGTCTTTACTCATGATTTTGATGTTTAGATTTTATGTTCATGTTTTTGCATTTAAATGCGTATGGATTGTTTTATGTTATTTATGTTTACCCTTACTAAGCATTTTATCTCAACCTATATATATTTTATTTTCCCCAGGATATAATGAATGGTTTGAGGTAAGAAAACCAAAGGGGAAGATCTCTATGATATATGTTGAAGATCTATCACCACGATTAGAAGATTATGATCTGAGTTTCCAAAGACACTAAACTATTACAGTCTTTTTGTGTTTGTTTTTGTGATGTATTAAGTATTCTGCAAAAGTAATGTAATGTCCATGTACATCAGCACTGGGTCTCTATAGTTGGAATCAGAGTAATGGTTTAGTCAACCTTTGGAGACCAAGATGCGAGAACTATAGTGAGATCACTATAAGAATTTCTAAGGTATGTCTAGGGATGTCCCTAAGGTTACGTATAAGTATTGGTTATAGTCCTAGAATTATGGTAACAATCTTATAATTTAACCTAAGATGTTAGATATTCAAGGCACTCCCCCTTGATTATGATTTTATCCTCTCACACTATTCTTTTTGGGTTTTAGAAAATGGCTGGAAACAAGAAGATTCACGATAATGTAGATAATGGTGGACAATGCAATGATATTCTTCATTATCAAGAAAATGAAATGGTACTTGGAAGGCGAAACATCATTATTATGCATAATCAGAAATCTCACAAAATGTTCAATAATCTCATCTTGGGTAAGTTTCTTGACTCAGTTAATAAGATAAAGAAGGAGTTTCATGATGATCATAGAGGAAGGAAAGTTCAATTTTCCACATGTGAATCATGTGGGAAGAGACATCAAGGGGAATGTTTCAAAGGAACTTGAATATGCTTTCAGTGCAGAAAAGAAGGACACAAATCCAGTAAGTGAAAAAGAAAAGGTTCAGTTAAAACCATGGAGAAAGATAATGGTATTTCTATGACATCAAAAATGATTAGATGTTTTAAATGTGGAATGTATGGGCATTATGCAAACCAATTTCCTAAGGGAAAATATCATGAATAGAATCAGCATGGTCATATGGGTAGTATTTATGTGGATGATGATTATGAAGAAACTACAAATGATATATGAGATTAAAGAAGTGTTGAAACATGGTCAATGGTTTAATAAGGCAGTGGAATGATTGTATATTTATCAAGGGTTATGTTGTATAGGTAATTTAATGGTACTATGGAATAATGAAACATCTAAGGATTGTTACACTATTGTTATTCCTTATGATTTAGAAAGTATATGTTGAATGGTACTGATAACCATTAAAGGTTATTCAAATATTTTTGGAAAGCACCTAATATGTGCATAAAGAAGGGATAAGGAGATAATGAAATGTTTGATAGTATTAATGAGCTCATGACTGATATAAGGACAAAATGATATCATTGTTTGAGTATAAAGAATTTTTGGGATTTTGGTATGTGGAAAGAGTTACCTTTTGATAGAATTCATGTTTTTAGTAATGTTATATGGTAATTTATGTTTCAAGAGAATAAATGATTAAGGTATTCACATGTTTTTTAATGATATCAACAAGATATATCTTATGATATATGGGGGATAAACGATGGTATCCACGTGCTTGTTATCTGAACTTTTCAGTAATTGTTTTCTTTATAATATGAGATTAGACATATGTATTTTGGATAAGCCTAAAGATTTTAATGGATTATGTTAGACATCATATAATATTGTTTAAGGATAGAACTTGTTTTTCGATATTATTTTTGGAATGTAATAATAGTTTAGTTTAAGAAATGTGACAACCTGTAGAATGGGCGACAACCCGTCGCTTCAAACAGAGCTGTGGGAATCGAACCTACAACCAAAGTGCAATATGCCTTTATCACCTACAACTAGCCTACAAGAAGTCCATGGTTAGTGAAAAATAGTTTTATTTTATTAATCGGTATGATAAATGAAGTATAAGTCCATTTTAAGAACCATATACGATTAATCTCACCATAGATAGACATATTTATATATCTTTTGCTATCCTTTTGTTTGACATGGATGGAATGACCTATCATTCTATCGCATGATCTGCTAACACTTCACGGAAGAGAAATTCAACTTCATTTCATTAAGAGATAAATTGGAAATTGTTCAAGGCACAGACAACAGTGCTATTGTACCAAAATCAAGTAAGTATTTCTTCTAATTCAAATTCATCAACTATATGGAAATGATCATGAAAACCAAAAATGTTGTCATAGTGTCCTTATATCCGATGAATCATATGGTACCTCAGATCATCACAAATTTATGGCTTCGTTACTATTGGCTTTTTCATTGCCATGTCCTCTACCACTCTCCATCAGAACGTGATGGTTAGATTTCTCTTCTATGTCCATATTTTCACATATGTTCTCCTATGTGGAAACCCAATGATTAGTTATTTTTGGAACCATTACGTTTCATACATTTGTTTTTAAAGTTATGTTTTAGTATTCATTTTTACGATGTGGGTTTCTAGGAAAGAAACTTTCAAGTAGTAAAGAATTTATAACCCCGACGATTTTCGAGGGCTAAATTAATTTTAAGGGGGGTACAATGTAACAACCCGAGATTTTGTGAGAATTATTCTTTTTAATTTCATTGATGTCTTGTGTTTACGCTACAACAAAATTATCTGGTGCTATACGCAACATAGTATTATCTTGCAGTATAAGAAACACTATTCTTGGCTCATGTTACAAAAAATTTCATGTTTGTTTGATAGAAGTTATTCTACACAACATTGAGTGTATATATATATATATATATATATATTCAACGTATAAATGAAATATCATTAGATTATATTACATGAAACAAAAAAGGAATCTTGTACGACATGAAAACCTGACTTGGCTGGAATTATACGCAATCGCGACCTTCCACGATAGCATGTGTCATATGCAATACCGAGTTTCACTAAATGAGATATTATTATAATATTATTATGCACAAGCCGTTATTAATAGTAATACCCACTTTTTGAAATTTTATAAATTTTAGCATTCAAAATGGACTTCATTTTTGGATTCATAATATCGAAATTAGCCTAGTGTGAATTTTTGGTATTTTTCGGAAAACTTTCAATTTTTGATGAATAGTTAAAACACTCGGTTACTATTTAAAAACCGAATTTTTATTTAAATAATTGATTATTTTATTTAAATTTATTTTTGGTCAAAATTCATACATAATACGTATATAAGTTCAATGTAATTCATTTGAGTCATTTTATAATAATTTTAGACATATAAAAATTTTATTGAACTTTTCACCGTCTTTTACCCTCCTAGGAGAATTTGAAAATTTACAAAAAAACATAATTTTACCACTTCTATGAGTGGAATTTAGAAAATCTGAGAGACACGGTTTATATCAAGGAGTAAAATGTGGTTCAATAAGATAAAAATAATTTTTGGTCAATAATAACTTTTTGCTTTTATTTACCACGGTTAAAAGTAAATAGGGTAATTATGGGTAAAAATGATATTATTATTACCCTATGACATGTCCTAATTATATTGGATAAGTGTAATTCTACAAAAAAACAACATTAGGAAAAAATATTACCCTTTAGGTCCACTTTAATTAGATTAGGACATTTATTATTATTTTATTTAAAAAACGGTTAAAATAGTTAAAATCAAAGTTTAATAGAGAATACATTTTTAATATATGGTTATACATAAGATAAAATAGACTATAAATATTAATTATTAATATAAAAAGATTTACTACCTAATGGTAGTTTATTTATAATTTTTAGAAATTAAATAATTTAATTTATTTATGACACAATGGTGATGCAATAATTACATAAAAATGAAATATTAAAATAATTGATATTATAAATACCCAAATAAATGTAATTTAAGACTTTTTATGAATTAAACTAATTATATATGTTACTATGACATTTTAGTATTGAATTAATTAACTTTTTTCGAACTAATCATTCTGTTATGATTTTCACAAAAATCAATTACCAAATAGTGTCAAAATTGACATAAAATAGTTTTTAAAACAAATATTATATTATTAATTGTTATTATTTTCCTAAAAATCTACGGTTCGCTAAAATTACTTATATAAGTTTATATATATTAATAAAGAACCACTTGGGAATCTTTTGTCTTTTATTGTAAGTTTATTAACCATTTATTGTAAGAAAACAAAAAGACACGATAAAAGTTAAATTATTTAACTTAGACTTAAATCTAAATGATAAGGTTAAAATAGGAACATAAACTTTTATAAAACCTATTAGTTTAGGGGATTTAAGAACATCCCCACATTAGAGAATAAATAAATCAAATTCTATCTATTAAAAACTGAACCTGACTTTATTATAAAATAATTTTTTCAGTTTTTTCAAAGGTGCCCCTCTCCTCACTTATAAAAAGGGAACCGCTTCCATCTTCTACTCACACCCTTTTGAGCCTTGAATCTCGGCCAAAAACTGCCAATTACTCTTCTCAACCTCTCTAGTTACATCTTAGAGGTTTTGGTCTTCTCAAAAGACCATCTTTAGTGCCCTAAAAAGAAGATTATATGAGGTGTGTCGAGGAAGAGGTAATCTCTTCTACTAACTCATTCAAGTTTCTTTCTTCTTCTACTTCTTCTTATTTAGTTGTTTCATTATAAAGTCATAAAATAGGTATTAATTATATACTGATATGTTATTATAAATATTAAACAGCCCTATTTCACCATTTATCCATGCTATGGAAAATAAAATCACCGCGTGTGTGTACGTACGGAATACCGTCTCCACGTCGTGGTGTAATATATTTTCGACCACCACCTTAATTGGATGGGTATAATGGTGTAAATAAATAACTATATACAATTATTTTAAAGTGATATTGATTGTTAAATATTATACATACACTTCAATACAATTCAATGATCATGGGATTGATATCATCGCTCGTGCGTACGTACGGACTACCGTCTCCACGACGCGATGTGATTCATTCTCCATGTTAACCATTCATTAATGATTATAATGTATATATAATGAATTATAATGAAATATATGACATAATAATGATTCTGGATTTATTTATATATATATATATATATATATATATATATATATTTCATCTACATAATTCCATTCAATTCAATTAGGAAACGAAAACAGCGTTCATGCCTTACGTACGACCTACTGTCTCCACGAACGGTGTATTTCATTTTACTTATCAATATATCATATATATATATTTATATGATGAATATATTATATATATATATATATATCATTTTTTACATTCTGGAGTCTTTTAAATCAGGATATTTGTAATAATATAAAGAAAAACAAGTTGAATCACGTATGATAAATGAAACGATTTTACCCAAAACGCTGCTTTAGAATGAAATTTACAAAAGAACGGGTAATATAAAGTCATAAGTGAACCATATATGATATCATAACAATGAATGTGTTTCTGTAAAAATTAAATGACATTATTTAAATCATTATACAAGAGTTTTCGATACGTACGAATCATATCGGATCTAAGGTAACAGATAACTATTCCAATGTCGTTCTTATCCGAGATTTTTATTCATAATTATATATTGGGGTTATTGTTATCATCCATGCCCATGTTTTCTAAAAATTCTTTCCAGTATTTTTAATGTTCTTTTTACCCATTTTTTAAATTTACCACATTTTATGAATGGAATCTTACTTGTGTTTACCACACGAGGAACTTTTTGACTTTTCCGACAAAAGTAAGAGAAGAATGTTATTTTTAACTTATATGTCATGAATATATTTTTACGGTTTCATAACGCCTCATTTTCATGAAGAATACTCTACAATATTTTATCACTATTTTCAAAAAAATACTTTTCTTTTAAAATTGCATGGAATTTTCTGAAAAGAAAATGATTTTGAAGAAAAAAGGATATTTTCCTCTGGAATTCATTTCAAGTGTTTTATCAAAAAAAATTTCCATCTAAGATGACATTATTTCATATGTGTATGTTTCAGGTATAATTTCTCTATGATTTACATGGTTTAACTTTTTTTATGATGAAATATCCATTTGTTTTATATGGATTATGTGATTATGGGATGATGTTTATGAAACCCATTTTATTGTTTGGGTTATGATGAATGTTTTATGTTTATTTTGTGGCACAAGGAAGACTGATTTCATTATGAGATTTTTGGTAAGTTAACCTGGTTCAGTGATACAGGACTGGAATGAGGAGTGAACTCAATTCAGAAATGGACTTTTTCAACTAAGATGGTCTTGGTAGAAATGCCTTGGCTACTATGGAAATCATAACATGTGGTTAATGATTTCCACAATTACATGCTTTATTCCCATGCTATTTTATCATGATTTATGTTCCTTTATGACATATTCCTCACGCAATTCTATGATTTATGTATTTTCTCATGATTTTGATGTTTAGATTTTATGTTCATGTTTTTGCATTCAAATCTTTATGGATTGTTTTATGTTCTTTATGTTTACCCTTACTGAGCATTTGAGCTCACCCTTTATATGTTTTCTTTTCCCCATGACATAAAGAATGGTTTTATGTACGAAAAAAAGGGGAAGATCTTTATGGGAGATGCTGAAGATCTTTCACCACGATTAGAAGATTATGATCCATGTTTCCAAAGACACTAAACTATTACGGTCCTTGTGTGTTTGTTTTTGTTATGTATAAAGTATTCCACAAAAGTAATGTAATTTCCATGTACTTCAAGATTTTGTTCTCTATAGGTATGGTTCATATCCCTCTTTAGATGTTATAACATGTCATGTGGGGTCAAAATTAATGGGGTCAGGTTCTGACCGTTCGTTGAGGAAAATTTTGATATTCATCCTCAATCCCAAAATCCCATTGAGACTCTGTTGAGGATGAACCTATTCAAGGAATTAAATTTTGTCACATATGGGGAACTACCTACTAAGAGATTTAATGATTATGGAATGGATGGAGACATGCTAATATAATACTAGATTTATTTTATTTATGTAGTACTAGCTTACCTTATTAATGGAGAGGTTATATTTGAGTCATATACTCCATATATATTTTTTACAAAAATTCAATTACCTACAACAAATAATAGCATCCCCTCTCAAGAATGTATAGTAATAAAGTCATTCAATGGTATCCATAATGGTATGGACCCCTGCAACAAGGGAGCTGACTCAAGTGGTAATAAACCTACCTAAAACCGATGCATCCACTATATTGGCCTTTTGGTATGTCAAGGCGTATATTTCATCACATATTCGGTGAGTGTTAGTGAAACATGTTCCTCAAGTTGGGACTGTGAAAACATCCATGCATGGAATGTGAGGTAGAAAGTATCATCCACATACATAAGGTTATTTGTATCCCCAGGAAGATTATTCATCTCTTTCAAAGGGTCTTCATCATGAGGTCCCATGTTCTCCAAAATTTCATCATTTTTATTTCAGCCCACTATTCAGAATCAAAACAGTTATGGAAACTATGGCTGAGATTAGAATTTCCATTCAACACCATTAAGAATAGACATCAGTTCTTTTTCCCCATTCATCTTATATGATAGAGAGATATGGGAATCTTGTGAAAACAATGATGATCAAAATATAATCACAAAAGTTCAGGATAGCCTATGAATATGTGGGACTGGTGGATTGAATTTTTTGCAAAACATGCCTTCTAATGCTGATGTCGTATGGTGACTTCTTTGTATGGGGTTGTAGATTCCAGAGATAAGATATGCTTGAGCACCACTAGATAATGTTTTTGAGTATAATCCGACTATTGTGGGGATTTACATCAAAAAATGAGAGATTTTTATTTATTTGACTGAAAACCAAAACACTACAATGAGGCAGGTTGATGAAATGATGAGAAGGGGTGCTGCTGAAGAGGATGACCACCCATATTTCATGGAATGTATTGACTATGTCAATCCTAAAGATGTAATTTATACTTCATTTTTTTTTCTTTTCATGTTATTCCTTTCATTCATCTCAAAAAATGTACATTTTATGATGGGAAATTTCAACATTATTTGCAGCGGGTTAGGTGAAAATTACCTTAATTTCTCTCTCTATAATATGGACCGAAATAGTAATCCTATAATAAATAGGAATCATATAATAAACTAGGAAAACAATACCCAAACCATCGGATAATGGAGGTCAATACAGAGGGATAAATTCCACTTACTTCTGTAATAACTATCTTTTATGAGGTAGATGATATCCATACTCCATATTAAACGAATGAAATTCATAGAATAGAATATTTTCCTAAACAACTCATTAAATATGGTTAGTCCTCTAGGTACCATTAATCTATTCTTTTTTAAATAAATATGTCTTACACTATTTTTAGGAGCATAATCTCTTTTTCTATACATTCTTATGGTGCTTAGAAATGAGCCTCAAAGAACTGAGGAGGACACTCCGGACCAAGCATGGATTCTGATTAGAATGTTGGATTTCTTGATAGAATAAGTTTTAAGGGTTGAGGATACATTATCTTCATTCGTAACTTCCTATTTCACATTAGAGACGGTCAAGGATCCTGGTAATGTCAAAGTTACATTATATGCCCTCATATTCCGACTACTATCTTCCATTCTTTATGACACATACAGTTCATCCCATGAATAGGGATCCCAATGATGACTGATGATAACCCTGCCATTGATAGTGATGAAGGTATTCAATGTCATTGGACATATGAAGAGGGGTTCATTCTGGGTCTCAAGCCATATATTTCTGGTGTACACATGTGTGAGAATACCACGGTGTGCATGGAATAACAATACATACCATGGAAAATCATGGCATGATAATGGATAAATTTATAGAACATATTAATTATCCCACTACTTTAGAAGGGTTTTAAAATCTCAATATGGAATTTAATGGATGTGAGTATCTGCATTCGTTGAATTGGTTTTTATGGTTGGTGTTATAAAAATGATGTGTGGAATAATAGAACTCTATCAGTAGAATTTTTTTTAATTTCTATGAATGATAAAAGTGTTGAGGTCCATCCCAAACACATTATAGAGGGGGGTTAGCTCAAGTGGAACATGAAATGGGGATTCTTGTTGAACATCATTTGTAATGTTCTGTTTAGTCCTAAGAGAGTTATCCTCTTTAAGACGTTTCATCCCAATCTACTTATGTCATGGATTTTAGTGTATAAATTACCAATGTTTTTGACCTGTTACAAGGTGAGTTTTACCATCTAATGTAATTATCCCATTTTTTATAAATTAATTTGTCTCTTGAGGATAACAAAGATTCTTATACACATTACAATTCCATTTCATTTTGGTAATAAATCTATGAGCGGATCCATTGTGTCATTGGAGTCAATATTAGAAGGTGAATCTACAATAATATCTGAGGGATCAGGGATGCATGCCTCATTATTCTCTTTGATTAGAAAATAAATTTCACCCAGTGATAGTGGCTCATCAAATGTTGTGGTAATTTGCAGGAAATCTGAAAAATATTATCGTATAAAAAATTTAATGATCTTCCTCTAAGAATCTATTAGATTAAATTCTTGTTTGGTATGCTAGGAAATGGAGTTTATTTATTACACCCTGATTCATGCTGTCTTGAAGGAGATCATCTGCAAGCGGGAAGGAGAACAAGATCATCAACAACACCTCTTAAAGGAAAGGTTTTTAATTTTCACTGACGATGTATGGGATACATAATCCAAGGTAGAGGAAAAACATTATAATATTTTCGAAGAATTTTACAAGTGAATAAATGATAATACTTTTCAAACATCACATCTTCAGTTGGAGATGGATGACACTTAGGGGGAGCTTGTACACCTTCATCATTCCATAGAAGGAGCCTAAATTGAAGGGTCAACTACTATTTTGATCACATCAGAAGAACCTCATCCGGATTAGTAGACTAAAGCAGCTTAGTGGGGAGTTATTAGACATTCTTATGGGCGGGGAGGGGGGGGGGGTCAGGAGGACATTCCAAAAATTCATAGTTACGTTGACAATCATTTTCAACATGTTATGGATAAAACCCTTTTTGTGAATAATCCAACAATTTTTATTAATATCATAAATGAAAATAATTTTGTTTCTAATCATCTACGTATTGATCCAAGTTGTTCATCAGCAATAAGGAAATAACATGGAAGATGATTAATTTGGTGATGATTTTTTCACCAATTATTCAAAATCACAGTGATGGGGGTTGGAAGATGTTATGGTTTTACCCTAATCCATGGGGCTTGGAAAGAATAGTTCAGTAGTTATGAGGGTTATTTAAATAACCCAAAAAAAATTCAGTATTTTGTGTTATCAGCCTAATTTTTTCCTATGTACAATATAATGAAGTCTTGGTGGTAAATACTTTGATTTTTTCTAGGACTCCCTATGATGGTTTTTATCCTAACATGTTTTGTTCTTATTTCATTTCATTCCTCGAGTTTCCTAAAACACCCAAGGTTGAGGTCCTGCGAGACGAGACTCATTGATTTTTCAAGAGTTCCCTTTTCTAGTTTTCTATACGGTGGGTAATATGTCTATTATTAAATTCATGAAGTCTTAAGTAATAATAATCTTGTATTAGGTTGAACCACATTGATGATTTGTTCTGAAATGATGATCCAAGAAGGGTTTGTTGGCCCAAAATGTTCTGACATTCTTCATATACCCAATGGGGAATTTTGATATTTGTTTTTCAGGTTACCAAATCTAAAACACGATATTTTGGAATATAAGAGGTCTCTCTTTAGGATGAAATTTCCACTATTCGACAAACAATTTTTTTTTTGATTTTATAGAAATATAATTAAGGTGTGTTTCTACATAGTAAAATAGTGGAATCCATAGGCTGAGTGCCGTAAAATATTTGTGGGTGACTTATGAAATGCAATATAGGGTGTATTATAGTACATTAGGGTAGAAGAGTTTCCTGGAATATTGAAATTCTATTTCTGAAGACCGAAGGTAGCTTATTGAGATTTAGGTTTATCAAGAATACGATGGGTTGTTTTTATAAGGGAATATTTTTTAGAATGAAGGGATAATTAATATTGGAATTGTCCTATAATGAGAAATTTCACCTAATTTTTTTTTATTTTGGGAACGAGGGTACATTTTGATAAGTAATCAACATCAATGGGTATGGTCCCTTCCATAAATGGTTGAAACATCATTAAGTTTAATATCTTATGAATAATACATTGACCATATAGTTTAATATATTAATGGAGAGGTTATTTTTTATAGTTTAACAACTTTTGGATAGGATGTTATACATTGGGGTTTAATGTAATATATTAATGACATTATGCTAGGTAGTTTAATGTCTTACAGTGAGTACAATATGTCAAGTATTTTAAAGTAATATAATATTTCAATTCCGAGGATATAATTTATTTTATTTAGCTTTGACATAAAGTTTAATTATTCACCCCTTTTATGGTAATTCATCTGAGAATGGAAAACCACTTTTAGGCATGAAGTTGAAAATGTTTTAAGCTATATTTAGGGTTCTCTAGATCCAAAGGACAATACAAGGAATGGAGATTGTGATGAAAAAGGTGGTATTTCTTGAGTATGATGTAAATATTTATTGTTAAACCTATTTTGTAGGATACATTATGCAAATCCAATTGGGACGTTTTATAACATAGTCAATACTAGCATCCTGTGGAGAAAACCATTTTTTGTGGGACACATTATTAAAATCTATCGGTTGACTATTAAAGTATAGTTAGGAAAAGAAGTTATCATGAGTTATGAAATTGAATTTCAAAATTTTATTGAATGATTATGGATATTCATATTTCTATGGTCCTATAGTTGGGTTCGTGGAAGGAATGTACCTAATATTTAGAAGAGCATATTAAGTCAAAATTAGCCAAGAATAGAGGAAAAGGTTCTCTATGTAGGTCTTAACCAAATGTAGGAAATATGGGGCATGTAGTTTTAGTTCTTAAAAATAAAACCATAGTATTATTGAAATGATAGGTAATATATGGCTTACGATACCAAAATCATTCATGCATACTTCGGACATGGGGGAGGCAATTGTAATCCATGGTCATGGCTATTTTCATATCGGCAGAATGGATATGTGAGAAATATGTATGTTATGACTGCATTATAAATTTGAGTCATAGGTTCTATTATAATTTTATCAATGCTTAAAAGGGGAGAAGATTCTTCTCCGGGGGTTAATTTAACATCGGTTGACAAACCCTTTATATGGTCTACTTTATGAAAAGAAAATTGTGTGTGATTCTACATTGTAAAATAGTGGAATCCTTGGGCTGAAATGTTTTTGGATAACATTATGAAAATACAACAAGGGAATGTTAATATATTTTCAAGGGAAGGAGTCTTCATGTATCAGTATTTCTATCAGTAGGAGCTAGAGAATGATTATGAAGATCATAGAGTGTCCCAATTTTAAAGTATGACACTTTGAAGGGATATGTTTGAGAATAAATGAATTAGATGGACCGATATTGGACCTATAATATAGAGTCCCTTAAATAGTTATGACTCATCTATTGAAAGAGGTAATCTCTATTTACATTGTGGGCCACCTAATGAGGATATACAAATTAAAAACATCAGCGTAGATCCATGGTTGTATATAAAAGTGGGTGATTTTTATATTCCTGATAGCGGGGACTAGGACATGCAGCCTAGGTGTTCGTACATATCTTAAAATGATGAGAATATATCCACACATTGTAATTAAGGTAACATAATACTTAATTTCACATGGTATGTATTGTATACATGCAATATAGATACATGTGGTAAGGATGTTACCTTTGTATTTTAATGTTATGCGATAAATTAAGGGGTGACTTGACATGGTTTTGGATAGAATAGAGTGTAGGAACTGACAATTACTATGTATCATGTTATCATAAAAATCATTATACACATACTTCTAAAAGTATTGATTCCCCAAATTGACTGAATTCATGTTTTGAGTAAATGGGGGATTTTTTTTGTTATGAAAACATGATCATGCAGTGGGTAAGAACCTGTTTTGGATCCACTGATGTATATAGGACTTTTACGTGGGAGTACAATGGGAATCAGTTGTATCATGTTGCAATTGGGACTAGGATTGATGATTTGGGCGTCAGAACATGTCCCTCTGAAATGAGAATCATTCCATATGTAGCTCTCAAAAGACCATGTCATTTATCATCATGAACCAATGAAATATGGTGTGAATTTTATTGTCTTACAGCTAAAATAATGAATACCCTAATTCAAACTGATATTCCTTAATAATATAGAGGATTGTTTTTCTAAAAATCTTAATCCCACATCGGCTATGATTAGTGTGAGAAATAAGTTGTGGTAATGGTTAGTTCCACCTCACATTTGAAATAAAAGGGAATGATATATGAATTTATATTTTTTTAGTTGATGGGAAATGTTGTATGATGTAGGCATCTCCACATATCTTATTAGAATTAAAGTTACTCCACACATTGTTCCTGACATCCCATGAAATTTAATTTAAAACAGAGATGGTGAAGATGAGCCGACATTAAATAGAGGGATTTTCTGTTGGACTA
This sequence comes from Viscum album, assembly GCA_963277665.1. Classification (NCBI taxonomy): domain Eukaryota; kingdom Viridiplantae; phylum Streptophyta; class Magnoliopsida; order Santalales; family Viscaceae; genus Viscum; species Viscum album. The sequence continues at coordinate 505,481,124 of OY728141.1, read as the reverse complement.
GGGTATTAGAACTGGTACTCAGAACATGTCATTTTGGAGAAACAATCAAGCCACATGTGGTACCTGAGAAGTTTCCCTTTGTACGTCTGACACGTACCCATTGAGTTGGTGATTTTTTTGGTTGTGGCTAGACCCTAGATTGAAAATCTAGGTATAACTATGTATCTTGTTGTAGCAATAATCAAGCCAGACATAGTAAATGAAAATTATACTTCACATCAATCAGGCTATGTCATGGGGAAAGGGGACCTTAGTATATTCCAGAATGAATGTGGGGCCCAATACATGATGTCTAGGAATCACTACATCTCTAATTATAATGAAAATAAAACCAAAAGCTCTATAATGGTTTCCTAAGTAGAAAAGATTTTTAAAAAAGGAAAGGTGTATTTTATTTTCCATTATCATTGATAGTACTAGAATGGGTGGTCTGGGTATCACTACATATCTTTTTTGAATGAGAATCAAGCCATAAAGAGTTTTATAGTGATCGTGTATTTTATTTTTCAAGCATTGAGGACGTTGGTCATGAATTTTTGTTTCATATTGTATCTATTTGATCATGTTAGAGATTATACCAGTAGAGGGATCCCATGTACCACTATACATTAGTAATGATGTAAATTAAGACTTGGGCAAGAAGGATTATGAAAATTTCAGACTAATATCTAGAAAATAAGTACTCTCAACCTACTGAGTGGATATAGGGGTTTGATTGAGATTACAAATTAGATAGAGGGTTGTAATTAAAGGGCCTGAAAGTCTATCTCAACTCATGGTATTTCAGGGGATTCATAACATTTCATGACATGGATTTAAACTATGTTGATTAATGTCATGAAATGTGTATGAATGGTGTCTTGTAGTTTTAGGTCATACCACTAGGACTAGAAGTGATGCAGTTTATTATCGTGTTACAATGATGATGACGCCACACAATTTGACAACATAGGTTAAGAATGTTGTGCCTTGCCTTTTATGGTCTTGTAACAGAGACTAACTACATAGTTTCAAATCATGGTGTATAGATGTATGATGTATGTTTAAATGAAATATTTCTTCTAAAACATTGTATTGGTTGGGGTATTAATACTCTCTCCAATTATTGATATTAAAATAATAAAATTCGTTAAAGTGGACCTTATGTATAGATTTATTTTCCTAACACTTTGGTTCAATCTTCTGAAGATTTTTTCCTGCCATCATTAGTGTTTTGAGGAAAAATACCCGCTATCCTCTGAGGAATAAATGTTGATGGACTATCGTGTTAATGGCATGACCAATCCAATTTTGATAGGCTTCCATATAATGCGGGCTAGGAAAAATTTTAACATCGATTTTTAAGAATTCATTCAGTCATTTATTGGATTTATCATCTATGGATATCTACTCATAGATGAATACATGAAGAGATATAAATAAGGAATCAATGGGTATGACCACTTCTATTATGTGTACCAGTGAGTAGGGGGTGGCCCATGTGGCAGTACGAGTTGTAGTTTAGTAAGACCATAGGGTGTGTAAGATCTCTTCAATCATAGATTTTTTTTCATTATCCACTATATATTATAGTATTTCTTATAAGTTCTTATAAGGGCCTCCATCAATCAATTAGACAATACATGATAGAGGTATAAATGGTTGGATTTGAAATAATACTCTTGATACAACTTTTCAACCACAGTAGAATAGAAATGTGCACCAGTTTCCATCATTATTTCATGAGGGACCCCAAATCATGTAATGATGCTATACATCACAATGTGGATGATTATGCTTTTACCGACTTTCCGGAGATGTATTACGTTGGACCATTTGGAGAAGAAATCGGTAGCAGTCGATATATATTGGAACTGGTTTGTCCAGGCTGGAAGCTAAGTCCCCACAATAGTCATTCCCCATATTTCAAGTTTCTAAGAGAAGATAGCTGTATCTAGAAACTCTAGGGGATTATGGATGGAGTTGGAATTCACCTTGAAGTAATGACATTTCATGGTGAATTATGTTCAATCTTGTGTCATTTAAGGCTATATGTATAACATCCAATAGATTTTATTAGAAAGCCCATACTCTGACTGGTGGGAACCACGTGTTACTACATGAATTTATTTCATAAAAACTGTAGTATCTTCTCTATTGATACATCTGAGAATGAAACCATCAAATCCTCATTTAGAGAGGACTTTCTGGTGATTTAGTCCATTATAAAGAGTTGTGATTTCTTCCCATATAGCGGTATTACTCCATATCGGATGTATTCCATGATATAAACAATCATCCCTTTCATAGTACCATACGGTTCTAGGATATGGATGTCTTCATTGATCTAAAATATTCTAGTTTTAAAGGAATGTGAGACTATTTAGAAATGGGTGTTTTTAAGGCCATTTTATATTGATTTGGATCAGCTAGAGCAGAAATTTTATTCTCCAAAAAATTTTCGTAGGTATTTTGTTTTTATGGGATGTGAGTGGATGTTGTATTTGAAGATAATTCAACCATTAAACCTCATAAACAATCATGATGGGGGATTGTATACACTTTTATAATAGCATGATCCCAGTTTATAGGATTGATTACAATCTCATTGTTTCCTTTTACCTCCAGATGTTCTAATTGTATTTGGAGTTCCGGTTTCATGCATGAAATAAGGGTCTAATAATCTACATCATAGTTAGTACAGACCCCAGATAATATGAAGGATTAAGGAAAGACCACCATTTCTAGTGAAATGAGCATGATATAACATGAGATTGGGGATCAGAGGGTATTCCATTATTTTACTTTTAGGGATTATAGACATGCTATAATAATACATTTCCCATGTTTGGGAAAAGACATGAATAGAAAATAACACTTCATCAGAAAATTTCTTATTTAACAATGACATTTCCGAATACGGGTGTTCTATAAGGAAATCTATTTAGGCTTCGATATTTACTGTTTCTGAAGTCATGAATTTTATATTAAAATACATCAAAATAATAACCCACCATGTTAGAATACCTATCTTTATAATATTGATGAGGATGTATTTTAGTAGGTTATTTTGAGATCCCAAATGGACTTCATTCTGATTCAGAAAGTTCTTCTATTTTTGAAGAACAATGATTAGTGAAAGACATCATTTCTTGATGAATGAATAATTTGTCTCAACATATATTATAGATAAACTATGATAATAAATGGTTTTTTCATTCCTAAAATAATTATTTTTCTAATGGAATGTGACCACTTATGGATCAAGGTTCATCGCATATATAATGAGTCTCTTTACTTCAATACGTGACATAAATATTGGTGGAATTAAGAGGTTTTTATTAATATTTCTAGATGCTTACTAATGGTCACCCATCCACTAAAATTTGACCCCATTTATCTTTTGTTTTGAGAATGTAAATAAGTTTCATCTAAGGTTTGATATTAAGCATTAGATGTAGTAAAAGTGTCCTTAAATTCCCCACAACTATTTAAGGTTTTGAAGAGGTGACATGAAAAGGGTATCGAATGATTTATCATGATAAACACTAAGGTCATGAGGGTATAAAACGATGCCATGAAACATTCCCAAGGTTACCCCAAAATCAAATTTAAATGGATTTATCATCAGGTTATGTTGTCGTAGGTTTTTGAATTTGGTTTCCAATTCCTCAAATTGATTAGGATATTATTGGGATGTAACAATTATATTTTCAGTATAGAATTCAAAAAACATTCCCAAGAATGGTTTGAAGATGCGATGCATGGAACATTATTATGTTGCACCGTAATTCTTCAAGATAAAGGGAATTACCTGATAGAAAAATACCCAATGTGGTTCCATGATGTTAGTATATTATTCATCATCAGGCTCCATCTGAATTTGATTATACCTTGAATACACATCCAAGAAGCAGAGAGAGTTATAAATATATATCGCATCAATCATGAGTTATATGATTGTAACCAGCAAGTCATATTTTAGATGGGATCAGTTGACATTAGTGGAGTCGATGAAAACTCTGTTTTTTGTATTCTTATTTTTTTTCCATGATGATATTGTCTACATATTTCATTTACATTACCTCTATGATGAATTTGGAATTGATGATATTTTCCATATAGCCTAAATTATTTAGGTGTGAGTTGGGTGTGTCTGTATGGATAGCTCTTTTTACCCATGATATTCCACATGAAAATCCATGTGATGTGTGGCCATGACAAAATTGACCCTTAGAATATAATTGTAATTAAAAAAATCACATCCTGATGTTTCATTATGAATTAAGTATATTTCACCTGCTCTTCTAAATACATGGTCGCACTGATTTAATTGGGTCATTTATCATTATACATACACATATTTATTTCTTTAACTTCATCAAAAGTGGTGGAGACACCATCCTCAAATACTAGAGGAGTATCCCTGAGGTCTTCCTCCTCTTCCTCATTCTTTAACAATTCCTTCTATTCCATTTAAGTAGAAGATGAAAATAGTTTCATATATCTGGAGAAATAGTCAACATTTTGACATCGATAAGATGAAGCAATCATTCTTAGAACAATCTATGGAATAAGGCCTTTTTGAGCATCAAAGGAGAGAGGATAGACTAAGAAAGACCATATTAATTTTCTCCCATTGATGTGAAAACTTATTCCAGCCTAGATAATAGAATATGGATGTGTTGAAGCACGAGGTATTGAATGATGAATTCTTCATATAGGCTTTCAATAATACTCATAGAGTTATGAAAAGCTCCAGACCCATTAGGATCATATTTCAGAAATAACATCATGGAAGTAGCTGGTTGTGTAGTAGAATTTGGATCCACCCCTTTATCATGGTTGATATGGAGAACATAATAAACATTGAGATGTTAGAAATTGTTAGTCAAATCATGTCAAGACCTATCAGGGGATTGATTTCAGTGACATCAATGGAATGGGATTATATCCCTTATGGTTGAATTCCGTGTCAACGTACTATGATTTATAGAATTTAAATGTGTCTTTCCCATTATAAAATGTCCCATTTTTTCCACGAATACATAATTTTAAGAATTGGTTGTATGATTAGGGGATGAAAACATGTTGATTTATCTAATGTCCTCCCAACTGAATGATAATCATCATATCCTTCATAATAACCATGAATTATTAGTCAGTCATGAGTACCTCAAACTAAGTCTTCTGTTTGATTTCACCAAGAGTCTTTTTTCAATTATATTCATATACCTATAACATTAATGGGGAGGGGGACATGTGAGATTCACTGATACCCAATTGAAAAAGTGTTATAATTGGAATGAGGTTGACTCATGATCCGTTATTGATGAAAGATCATTGTATATAAATTTCATTTATCCTTCCAGATATATACACTGTTCTAACATGTCGAAATATAATGTCATCCTCAACCTGGACTATGAAATATAAGATTGTGTGGAATTATGCATGATCATTCTCTGCAATATTCACTTTGATAGCTGCAACATAAACTTCAAATTTCTGAGGGCTTGACAAGGCTTGTATGACTACATCTTTGAGGTCTTCTGATAGACTAATAGAAACCATTATTGACAACGTGGATTACATTACACTAAAAAAACAGCATATTAGTTGTGGGTTTAGAGAGGGATTTTTCACAATCCCTTATAAATTGATTTTAGATGGGGTTAGGTACAAGCCCTTCTAATCATTAAATATAGAGGGGGTTTAAAACCCCCTAAAAATTGTAATCCTTTTTTAAATATTTTGTTGGATTTAAGAGGTGGTTAGGTCAAACCTGCTGCTAATATAATATTTATTGGAACTATATATTCAATACTATTTTGGAGGATATATATATAATAATTGTTTAGATATATGAATATATGTTAAATTTATGTATTTTTACAACAGAATTGTTGGAGTTCACAACCCCCTATAAATTTATATTTTATTGGGGATTCATGTACCATCTCTAATCCCATATATTAGAGGGGTTTTTGAACCCCCAATAATTTATGAAATTAGACGGGTTTTTGAAACCCTTCTAATTGGTGACATTATAGGGGTTTTAATATGTGTTTTGCGATATATATATAAATTTTATTTTTAAAAAAATTAATAGATGGGGTTCATAACCCCCTATAATTTATGATTTTAAAGGGGTATCATTATCCACCGCCAATCCCTTATATTATAGGGGTATTTCACCCCTTTTAATTTATGAAATTATAGGTTTATTTGAAACCCATATATTTATGGAAATTAAGGGGGTACATGATCCCCTCTAATTGAATAAATATGATTGGGGGTCATGGATTTTCTTCAATCTATTTGATTAGACAGGGTTCTAAACCCATTCTTATTAATTATTATTATTTAAAATAAAACTCATATCAATTCAACCTTTATAATATATATGTTTCTCTGAACATGTCTGTATTTATTTATTTTACATAAGAAAATTATATAAATAAGGTCCAGTACAATATATATATATAATGAAATTATATAAATACATTAAATAAATACTAATACATATAAACAAATTATATACATATAAAAATTTCGGTATACATAATATAAATATAATTATTTATATAATTATTAAAATTAATAAAATTTATATGTGGTTCTAAAAATTGTATACATTAATAATAAGATACATAATATACACATATTATATTAAAAACATTTTTATTTTATATTTCTTGATAAATACATTTATCTTATATTATGTATAGAAATATAAATATCATATTGTCAAAATGAAATATAAATTCACATATATTAATATATATTATATAATTATATTATATATATTATATTTTTAATATTTAATCATATATAATTTTATATATTTTATATAATTAGTTTATACATTTTAGTATACCATATTATTTATAAATTAATTCACTATATATATATATTATTTAATTATAATATATATTTCCAATTATAAGGATGCATTTAGTTATTTGTCTGTATTTATATATAATATGATACAAATTTTTATAATCACATACATAAATATATGATATAAATTTATTGAATATAATATGTGTATCATATAAATTAGAAAATATACAAATGTATTCTATTGTTAAAACCATCATAAATTTCATATAGTTTAAAATACAAGTATAATAATAATAATAATTAAAAGTATTACTGTTACACAAAATGACATACATATATTCATTTAAAAAAACGGTTATATAAATAAATTTTTTATAAACATATTATCTCTATAAATATTATACAAATACATAAATACACACGAACAATATATATATAAAAAACTAATATTTTATATATCTGTTATATATAATAAGATAAGATATATATATATATTATACAATAAAATATTTAATATTATCAAATATTTATGTAACTAATATCTTATATTATATATATTATAGACTAAAATATATATCGTGTATTATAGAAAAATACATGATATATATTATGCACAAATATATATATATATATATATATATATTATACATGAATATATATTTTATATAAATATTATAAACAAATATATCATATAAATAATATAACATATTATTTATATTTCCATATATATATATATATATAATATTTCAGTATTTAAATAAATATAAATTATTGTATATAATATTAAAAATTTAACTCAACGTAGTGGTAAGGCACTGATTTGTTTTTCAACTCATATGCTATTCGGTTCTCAATGTGAGAATGTTTCCAGTCGAGCTATATGCTTGAGAGGGGTCTGTCGACTTGTGCCCACAAAAAAACGTTTTGGGGGTCTGTGAGGTTTACCCTATTATTCGTGAGATGTTTGGAGGGTTGGGGGGTCTATGGGGTTGTTCGAGGCTATTCTGTGGTGGGTCTGTGGGGTTGTCTGGGTCTACGGGGGTTGTCTGGGTGGGTATTGTGTGGCAGGTCTGTGGCTTTCCTTGAGGGGTGTCTTCTTGGTCATGTTTTGTCTAGATGGGTTTTCTGTGTGTGAGTGGGGGGGGGGGGTGCAGGGTTGTTAGAAGAGTGTAGGTGGTTCATCCTAGGTTTCCTCGATGGTGCGGGGGGTGTGTGTGGGGGGGGGGGGTGTAGTCTGTGGGGGTGGGTCTGCAATGGGGGTGTCAGGGTGTTTTTTTGGATGGTGGGGGTGTCAGGGTGTTATCTCGGGGGTGGTAGGGTGGTGCCTATTGGTTATATTAGGGTTAGGAAATTTAAAAAGGGGAATGTTAGAGACAGTTATACCCACACCTAAAATTAGAACCCTAAAGTCATTTAGTGGTAGTCTTACTACTCCTACCTGATGTGACAATTATAGGTAGTTAAACCTGCCACTAATCCCTACCTACATGGTGATTTTAGTATGAAATTAGAGGGTGTTAAAACCCCATTAATCTAAACACCTCTAAATACAATCCTATTCTAACAATGGTTACCCAAAACTACCCATAATCAATGTAGGAGGACACATTATCAGTTTTTATGGCTAATAGACTGTAAAATATTTTAGTGGTTATAACTCCCACTATATGAAAAACCCTTATTTTCATAACATTTTTAGTAATGTTAGTGATTGTTTCCTAAAAAAAGCATACTTATGGAGTAAATTTCCCCACATCATATCATGTGAATGTTTGTTTCGAGTGATTTAGGAACCAATGTACATGATGTGGATGGATCAAAATCTATGACATGGGCTAAAGGTACTTCTGCTGTTGATGGATGAGGAAGACCAGATAAGCCTACCCACCGAGGTCGATTAGGAGATGATATGTCCTCTATTAATTATTTTAAGATGATTGTGTTAGGATAATCAATATTATATGTGGGGAAACATCCTTACACTTACTAATCATGATGGAGAGATCTCCAATGAGTTTAGACCATATAGATGGTTCGAGTAGGGATGTGGTTGAAGAAATGAATTCTTAAACAACTATTTCTCCCTTGTATCCTCGACTATGATGGTATTTTCCCTGAGTTACCCAATAATATGTAGGAAATTAAGGTTCATAATCTAAATCATAATATTTGAATATATCTATGATGAGAATATATTTAATATAACCAAATACCCTCTATTCATCTAATGGAGATTCCATATGGTAGGCTGACTCTTGTTGTACACTTTGAAGTGGTGGTACTCGTGTTTATGAGAATGTTGGAATGAAGTTAACAAAATTCAAAGTAAAATAACTCCTTGGAATAGAATTATATTCTAGTGTTTTCATGGAAATCTTCTAGACATGTGTCTTTTTTCATGAGTGGCTGTCAGAGGATTCAGTTTCGGATGAAGTTGAAAGTGTTTTAGTAGAAGAGGTTGAATGAACAATTAGTTGTTTTAACTTTGATTGAAGTATACCATGAGAAAATTTGATCTCTTTTATGACGATCCAATTACAAAATGTCTATTTATTATTTATATTAACTTATGGCCATTAATTTATATTCTTCCGATCAGTGGCAGAAACACATGCTACCAAGCTGGTAGCCTGCCCAAAATTACATTCCAGGACCCCACCATCTTTTTCATGATGTCATTGAATGAAAAAACTCTTTTATGTTGTTCCCCAATACTTTATGAAGGGGAAAATAGTATGGGATATCTTCATCATTGTTCGATCATGGTTTTATGGGATTTGGAAACTTGATCATGTTTTCTCCAATGCTGAGATAAAGTAGATATAAACATGATCATTTTCGAATGAATAGACATTGTATTTCATCTCTTGATATTATGTTATAATCTTCTCTATTTGATCATTTTAAAGAGTCAATCATTGTTAATAACACTCATGAGGTGGATCTACATGATATAGTGTATGATTTGGAGTGGTATCATACATATGGAAATACTTATGTGTAATAGTAGCTAACTCTACTTTCCTTGTTCTATTTCCTTTAGCTGATGGAATTAATCCTGACATAGATTTAATCTAGATGTTAAATTATTCCACTATTGGAGCAATTTTAGAATGTTCCAAATACCCCACATTGTATATCATAGGGATAAGTGGCGTGTGAAGTGGAGCATGAATGTTCTCTAGAAAATTGGGATATAATACTTCTTGAGGGAGTAGTAGGTTGACGGAGTATGATAATACTTTCCACCGAGAAAGGAAAATCAATACATTTTAAATATCCCAATGAATACAGTTAGAGATTTGATGTTTTTTTTAATCTATAGAGCTGAGCTAAATTGGACGAGAAACTTCAAATTGTGGTCTTCTGAACCCGTAATTGAATGATCCTTGATGCTAGTGTACCCAAAAAATTCTAGTCAAAATAATGATTACAAGAATCACCTAACATTTAATACCTCTTTTTGTTTTGCGGTAACCATCATTGGATCATAGTAGCATACTAAATCCATCAAATGCTACTTCCGGTTTCCCAAGCCATTAACAATCAGAAATATTGGGTTCCCAATGTTATGTGGGGGAATAGTGAGATCAACCCATTTGGGGTAAGGTTTCATTTATAGTTGTGTCGGTTTGTTATACTCCTCTGTGGATTCCAATCATGGTGTGATTTACTAAAGAGAGTTCATAGTCTCTTAGGGAATCTATTGGGGAGCCTGAACTTGATCTGGTGCCAAGAACAATAGGTCCATCTGTAGTCGAATTGCTGGTAATTGTTGTAGGTATCCCATATGGGAAGTCTGGTTTGGATATGTGTAGATCAGTTCGTGTTATGCATTGAATGGATGTAATTCATGATATACTATTATAGGGTCTATGTATATTTTTTTTTGGTATCCCACATTTTTCTATTGTTCTAGATCCACTTCAATCAGTAAAATAATCCTCTTTGCTGAGGTATGACCATTAGGATTGTTAGTTGATGATATTCATGCATAGTATGTACAACTAAAAGGATTCCTCATAGTATTTTTATATTGAGTATCCACAATTTATTCATGTATTCCACTAACTGAGAAACTATTTCCTCATGTGAATGTGTCATACCCTATCCTAGAGATACACGAAGCATTATATGATACAGTTATTTTTCCATGATGGATTCTTTGTGTGGAGGTAATGATGGATCATTTGAGGGAATTCCATGTTTCATTGAAATACTTTTGTTTATGGTATGCAGAACTCCATTAATCATGTTTGTGTGTACCATATTTCACACTAAAACTTATTTCTCCAACTCCTTATACAAATTGACCTAATCTTCAGTTGGATATCAAGGTGAGGTATTGATGTCATTCATAGATTTATATTTCATTATAGAGATCCTATTGGTGTCTTTATTCAACCACTATTTTCTATTAAATATATGAGGCATAGTCCACTACTTCTCTAACTCTCTAGGAACCTCTTGGAAGATGGAAAATTGAAGGAAATGTCATGATTGTTTAGTCAAGTTTGTTCTCATTGAGTATATCATGTAACAGTATGGAACAAACTATTAGGATCCAAAATGAAAAATTTCCCCTAATGAAGAGAGGAATGATATCCACTAAGGAGGTTGTTGTTAAGGTGAAAAATACCCCATGATTGAGGGCCATGGCTATTCTAGTTCCACTTTCACAACTCTTCAGTCTTGGTTTACCGACCATGGTGTTTTGGTAAAAATTCCCCCTTCCCTATAGGGATGGGATTCTATTGAACAACCATGGATACTACTGTCATGACTTCTCTTATGATTTTGAAGTGATTGGATTGAACATGGGTTGGTTGAATCAACTGGTAAGCATCTGAATTAACCACCTCCAAATATCATTACACTATTTCTAAAATTTATGCTTCCTGATGGATTACATATCCAAAACTCCGGATATCTTGATAATTTCTAATTCTTGGTGAAAATGTCTCTCGACAGCATTGTCTCTACTATACCGATGTTAATTTGAGTCGATCGAGGCCTATTTTTTTCACATCATCATTTGTGGATACGGTTTATTTTTTGAAGCTGAACTGACATTAATAAATCATATGTTACCAGTTTTGTAATGATTTGTTATCTGGGGTGCGTGGTGAAATGTAATACATTGTTATCACCCCGTCATTAAATAAGAACATCATATGTAGAATCAACAATTAGTATCAGTAATTTTTTTAATATGCTATGGATTATATGTTAAATGGATCCTAGTTGTTTCACAGGCATTAAATTCTATACAACTAGGAGAGATACAAAATTAATTTGTTTTCAATCCCTTCAATTACCATATCATGAATTTATTTTAATACATATTCTCTAAATTGATGAATAGTTCTCTATATGTTGAAGAGAATTTCATTCACAAAATAATCAGATAGTGCCTTTGTAATATAGTATTAAGTAGTGGATAGAGGTTATAACTTTCATGGTATGTTATATTTAGCTAGTTGTTTTCTCATAATGAGCATGTCATCGTCATCATTTACTAGAGAGTCCTTTACATAATCTGACAAAATTGAATGATTTCCTGCCAATTTATTGTAAGAATTATTATTGGTAGGGACATCCACCATTATGCTGGATGACTGGTGTCATATGGAGGTTTAGATAATTATTGTCACCTCAAGCTATTTTCCAAGGGAAAAATAATTTCACTCTTCAATGAAAAATATAAGACACGACTAACCTTATTTTCTTATGTTCATTGTTGTTGGAGGTCTTTCTCATCACTACATTTCCAAGTGGGTGTTTCACTTTTCATAGTGAAATACTAACATGGAGATAACATTCACAATGAGTTTCATCATGGGATGGAATTCCATAATGTATTAAATAAAGGGTAAACCCACCTTTCTCATTGATATTTTGGCTATTTGGTGGGTTTCCATGACTCTCGTCAATATATTTTCTCTCAGGATCTATTTATTTATGCTCTATAAGAAATCCTTTTTGGTGAAATGACAGAGGTGGGCCTTAAAAATTAGTACCACTTCCGTCATAATTTGGTAATGGGAGATTAGGATCTTGAGCTTCCACAGAGACACATAAGAGGGATTTAATAACAATGGCATTATGTATAGTAGCATCATAGATCAACTATTCATTTTCAAGTTTCTTTTGGTGAGGCTTATTTTTGGATCATTTCCATTTAGCGATTGGTGTCACAATCCAGTTGAATTGGTTTTATGGTAAAAATTCATTCTTGATTGGCTCATGTATTTCAACTTGATATTTCCAACGGGCTCTTGGAATTTTTTAGGGGTTCCTATCTACCTCAGACTGGCAATTTGAAGGGGTTTATTATGTCTTATTAGAATTGGTGAATGTTCCAAATATTTTAGTCTGTATATCGTAGGAGTGTTTTTTTAAAAGACTACCCTTGATGAGATCATGGGCGTTTTTATTATCTAATGTGAGATACTATGTAGACAACCAATTTTTAGAAATAAATCTATGTGTTTTTCTCTCTAACAATACTCTTGTCTCTATAATTATATCCTAGAAATTTATTAGGATGTGGGTAGGAATTTTTATCTACCCATTTACAATTTTCAGGATATGATTAGAAATTTAAATGAATGGAAGGGGATATATTCCCATTATATATATAGAGTAGCGATATCCGTCTATTTTTGTCCTCCGTCTCCAGTCACTAGATATTGAATGTACTTTTTTGTGGGGGAATATATTTGATTCTTCCCCCCATTCATAAATGGTACATTCCAACAAACATCTCATAGTGCGTCCAAACAAAAATTCATTGTTGGAATGCAGAATTAATGTAGGTGTGTCATCCTTCTATAATTTTTTTGAATAACATGTTTGCAGGACTTATTTAAAAATTTTAATGTGAGTCTTATGGAATTCTCAGTCAATTTGTTTAGGAGTATGTTCTTTCATGTGGCATTCCACCATATTCGATTGTCACGATTCTATGGGTGCTTCACGAATTTATTCTGGCTAGATGAATTAGAGTGGCTAATTGTATGTTACTTCTCATAGTTGTCCACAAAATTTAATTAGTGGGATTATCCAGATGTGGTAGGTGTGTGTACCAACTATTCTAGCTGTTCATTTCCCCTGTTAATATGTCTTTGGTTCCCAAGTCTTGATGACCATGGAAATAATACCGATGGTGGAACACTCATCGTGTTTATGGGTACTACCTTATGCCATGGGTGGTGGATATTGCAGGCATGATCCATTTTGGAGGACCCATGTACTTTCTGAAAAATGTCATATTATTCCTCTTGATCAACATACCTGATATAAGGGAGAGACTGGATGTTGTGTTATGGGGAAAAAATCAAGAAATTGTTGGTGATTGTGGTTGGGTTCACATACTTTTAGACTACTGGTCATCGCTGAACAAACAATCAGTGGGGCTTCATAAGTTGGAGGTAATTTCAGGAAGCCTCTAGGTTCGGGATTGTAACCTTCTAATATTACACTCATACTAGTTCATTCGATACCCATTGATGAAGTTGTTCAGTTGGTTATGGTGTCATATATATGGATGAAGACCAATTCTGAATAGTATCCATGTAATATGTTTAAAGAAGGTGGAACAATGACATTGTATTTAAGGTATTTTTCTATGAATGTCCCTAGATATTGATAATCACAAACAAGAAACCCTATAATATAAGAATATCATTTAAATTAACACATACATGGTAGATTTTTTATGGAATTCATTCATTTTGATAGAAAAGGGGGCCTGATAGGTACGTGATCCTATCAAATCATTTAATGATTCACATCAGGATCACTATTTCTTATTACCAAATGAGAATCAGTTATCCCAATGGTTGATTGATGGGGGTTGAGTTTTGGGTAAGGCCTCACATCGGGTTTACTATTTATGAACAACTTCAATAGTACTATCCATAGAACTGTAAAAACCTAATAGTTTTATATCCATGAGGGACCTTCTTTCCAATGGATGGTGCTGGTTGGGGATTTTATCCAATTGTATTTAGGAACTCACATCGTTCAAGTGGATGGGAGGTTGGGCTCATCAAACCATTTGGGGGTGAATAATTTCACACTCTGTGGCAATTTAGAATATTTAAAATAACTTCATGAATCCTTCATTAATTCCAATGTCTGACATGGGATACCTTTCAATTATAAATCAATTATTAGAATTTGTATAATTTTGACTCATCTATATGTATCTATGGTTCTTGATCAATAGGGATATTTGTATTTATCTGAGTTTCTCCATCGATGATATACAATTTCATAATTATTAAAGACTCATTTTCCATTATTACGATGATGTTGGTCAATGATACATAATGGGGAATTCTAGAGTGTATAGTCATGTATGGATGTGTGAGTTGTTTTGATGATGGGATCATAACCATTAATTAGAATCTTATATATCCTATTGAGAGGTATCAGGACACACATAGTTTAGTGCCTCTTAATGGAACACAAATTACCTTTAATGGTCTTCTTATAAAGACTAAACCATGCTGTTTTACATCTTGTGACTAAAATGATTAGATGAAAGGGGGATAGTCAATGTTTGGTTTGTGACTTATACCGATATGGCTCATAGAACCTACAAAAGATTTGAATTATCATATTTATGTAGACTCAACTAAAAATGTGTCCTATTGATAATAGGTTTGTTTTACGGTTTTGGTTTCGGACCAAGGAGATGATTCCTATATATTCTATTTTGATGATAATCAAATACCTCTTGGTTCAATTAAAAGGAAACAGTCATATATAATCTCTCATGTTATGTCTTTTAGGGGAGAATGGTCCATTGAGAGGATTATGTTGGGGATTATCCCTATATAGGGTTCCATGTGAAATGAGCTATGAGGATTGTCTCGACTCCTGGGGATTTGAAATATTGTTTAGGGTTTATACCCAATGAGATGGTTGACGGATTATTATGGTGACATGGTTGGGTCTTAAACCAGGTATGAGGCCCATGTATTTGAGTGGGTCATACACTTGGAATGATTCCAACAAGTATTGGGGATCATGTGGATTTCATGACCACCGTTATCCTCTAATCCCACGCGAGTCCTGATCAGTTTGAGAATCAAGCGGAAATAGACAATCCAAGAAACCACATGATCTTTGTTTCCCTAGGGTTAGATACATGGCCTTGATGAACAATTCCTAAAGAGGCTATCATGTTATATTTCACAGTGGATTATAACCCATTGAGAGGATTATGTTAGGGATTATTCGTAAAAGAGATTCCCTATGAAAGGTCCCATGGTGAATTTCTTGACTCATAAGGATTTAGAGGCCTGTTTAGGACAAATACTGATATAGGAGTCCACGAGATGTGTTTGGGGACATGTTTGGGTCTTATAACATATAGGAGCCACATGGATTTCTTTGGTAATTTCAATAGGAATGATTCTTAAAATGGTTTTGTGTTCATGTAAATGTCATGACCATCGTCAACATTTTACCCAATGTGATTTGTGATCGGTGTAAGTAATATAAGGAACCCAATTATATAGGAAACAACATGATGTAGTTTTCCTAGGGGTTTCATTCATGACCATAAGTATCCACACCTATAGTGTAATTCTAATGGAAGAAAAGCAGAGTATCTGAATTAAAATTTTCTTCCAAAACATGTATATTACCATTTTGATGTAGTGATTATGGAAATAATATAAGACCACATGAGTAAGGATGATTCATGATTGAATCTGATAAAAAATATAAAATGGATGATTCTGAAAGATGAACGATCCCCTTTCACTTATGTAGGAGGCCAGGGTGACAACACATCCTTCACGTTCATGTATGCATGAACCAAAGGGAGATAGAAGTGGATTGAGATGCCCATATTCCCAATTTTTTTTCTCAATCAGGATATAGTGAGGGATGAATGAAGTAGGAGTGTTCATGCAAGGAAGGATATGGGATTACTCAATAGGGTATTCCGTAAAACTGGTTCTATAGTAGGAGAAGAGGATCTCATTCTATATTTATTGGAAATTAAGGCATGACCCTCACCCTCACTGCCTATAACTGGAAGATCTGTGTCTTAGAGGGGACTAGGGAAGGAAATTGTTTTAAACATAGTTCCTAGGATTGGGAGTTCCCAAAAACTTCATCCATGTTTAGGGTCTTATTGACTATATGAATGCATACTCACCAGCACCATGAGGACCCTTAATGTTAGGTAAAACATGTGATGGAATCATCTAATTGTAAGAATGAATAACCAAATGGGTGACCTATTGTTGCATCATATTCCATAATTTTTCGAGTTGGGAGATTTTAATAAAGTATCCAATCTGGTCCCTTTCCGATAATGGACTCAAATGAAGAGGGGAACTACCATTGGTTGCATAAAAGGGGGATGAGAAGTGGATCGTACCGGGTAAAGGTTGGGTGAGTAAATGGAATCTCGCATTTGGTAAAGGATATGATATCATATGAGTTCATTGCACATGTAGGCATTCATGGGATGAATATACATTAGGAAACAAACCACATGTTCAATAAAACATGGGTGAGACTTTTCTCAAGCTTTCATTGTTCTCCACAGGTGTTCCTTAAAGTGTCTCACAAAGGACATTGGTTAGTGAAGGGACCTCTCACATGTGCTAGTGCACTGTAGAGGAGAGGATTTCTCAAAAAGTTAATTATGGTTTCTAAACCCAGTATGTATATAGTTCTAATTTACACCTTTAATTTTCTATTATTCTAGTTTTGTAGGGATTAATTGAAATATTACGTGGGTATGAATGATGTACTAGTGCGATCAATGTTGCAAGAAATGTTTGTGAAATTTTTCATTAAAAATGATTATCCCTGAGATCTACTTCTACTAATATATGAGACCTTGAGAGAATGTGGTATCTTGTAAAGTTATGTCAAATAATATGATGTGCATTTCCGTCATGCATGTTGATGAACTAGTACCTTGTGCATCATCATTCTATATGGGTACCTACACAATGTTCCATTATAGAAGGTTTATTTCCTTGGATTTATTCTCTTACTGACTTTCTTTCTCATTAATGTATTTTTAACACCATTTCTTCCTTGTTACCAAATGAGGTTTCAATATTTTTCATGGTACCCATTAGTATAACCACCATCATTATTGTCATCAAATAATGACGTTTTTTTTCATTGGTGTGATTAACAATTTTAGTTATGTAAGAATTGTTGGTTCATGAAATATTTGATCTCATTGGAAATGTCAGAGGTAGCATCAATATTGAGGCTATCATGGTCAATATAATTATGGATGTTATAATTAGAATCATTATGGATTTTAGTTTCATCATGGTAATCAGTGTTATTTGTGCCATCAGGGTATTAAACATCATAAATTTCATCAGGATCATTATTGTTTTCATAATTGTTAGAGGAATTGATGACATTTAAGTCATTGGTTTCCTCAGTTTCATCAATGACATTACTTTCTTTAGGGTCATCACATTCCTTTGTGATTATAACATTATTAATGTTATCAAGATCATGGAGTTTTGATTTTATTGATGCTAATGAAATTGTCAGATTTATCTATGCTATCATTTTAATTTTTGTCATTATTATCATTATCGTAATTTATTCCATCAGATTCAATAATTACATCATCATCATCAATATATTCAGTGTCATTGGGGACCTAAGAATCATCATTTCCAATGAGGTCAACAACTCATTATATTTTCAAATATCATTTGGCTTTGTAGGCTCATATAAATTGTCAACATGACCATTATTTTTTGTTAATATGGTTTCCATCATTTTTTAAAATTTCTAGTGAAATATGTGTCATCCATCTCATTACAGTAATCAATATTGTTAGGGGCATTGGAATCATCTACATTGTCTAAATTTTTTATGTAATCATGGTCATATAATGTATCAAAAACTTCATGGCTTTTGATGTCATCTAATTTATCAAAATTTTATTATCATTGGGTTTATAGGAATAATAGGTGTTAGTGAGGTCATCATGATCATTGATGTCATATGAATACCCAGGGTCATTGGTGTCAATAAGATTTTTATCTTAACCAAGGTCTCTAGGGATATAAGTGTTATAATGAAACCTATATTACATACATTGATATACATTTAAATTTGATTTATATTCATTTCAACATATAATAAATCCAGAAAAGAACCATTTTGGTATTATGTCATTAGAAACAGGGAAACCTAAAAAACTGGTTTATAAAATATTTACATTGTCTCCTGCTAATAAATTCATATCTAGATTCATTTTTTTGACATGTCATACATTATACCCTTATTCATCACATGGGGATAAATTATGAAAGGTTGATATCAACTGTTCGGTAAGAGAAAACAAATGGAAATATCAATCATATCAAAATCATAATACATAGAAGCATAACATTTGTATGCCTTATCAATGATATGATATGTCATGATATCATTTCGTGGGATAAAAGATCGTAATAATTAATATACATATTCCCAAATGTCATAACATAAGACATGATATATTTTTCATACATATAATCATAGAATATAATTTCATATTAGTCAAGTGTCATTTTTAAGACCATTATAGTAGATAATGTCCATTACATAATCAGGTTTACATGTCGTTCTAGTACTGTATTTTTAAACTGAATTTACATACCATCATATTCATGTATATATCATTTGATATAAATATTTACCCAATTTATTAAAGGGAGTTATAGGTTTCACCCATATCGTAATGAAATCATTCTTATATGTTCCATAAAAACATAAACCATTCATCATGGCATAACCCAATGAAAAAAAATGGTTTTCCTAAACATCATTCAATGATAAAAAAATCCATGTAAAAAATGGGTTTAATAAATAGTATTCCTTCATAAATATAATCAAATCGTAGTAATAATAGTGATAGATTCATAAACATATATAATAAATGTAATCTTAGATGAAAAATATTTTTCATATAAAAATTGAAATTAATTCTTGAAGAAGATATCCTTTCTTCTCAAAAACCTTTTCTTTTCTCAAAATGAATAAAATTAAAAGAAAAAAATCATTGAAAATAAAATTGAAAAAATGTAAGTGATTACACATTAAAATTAGGCATTATGGAAGAATAAATATATATTCATGCTTTATAATATAAAAAGTCAATTTCCTTTTACTTTCGTCGGAAAAATAAAAAAGAATCTTAAATCGAATAACGAAAAAAGATTATTTTCAAACTATTTAGTAATAATTCACTAATGATTAGAATTTACATTAAAATTTTGGAGAATAATATAAATAGTATTAAAAATTTATGTAACATGGATGTATAGGATATATATACGCCATCAATTACTATGAATAAACAATCTCAGATAATAATGATATCAAAAAATTATCTCATACCATAGGTCTGATATCTATCATATGTATCTGAACATTCGATAAAATGATTAAAATAATTTTTTTAGCTTATTAAAATAATACCCATTTTTATTATATCATATATTATCATACTATCAGTTCTTGTTAGTAACATTTCATTGTCACTGGTTATTTGGATATTTACTACATTATGTTATTAGGTATGTTTTGTCAGATGCGTTAATGTTACACTTTTTAAGTTATAGTTATAAAACTTACATAATGATATTAGTATAATATATATCATATTTATTCATTCCATTCATGTATACTTTCATTGTTTTATGATGATTGTGTAGAATCAATCGAATCGCATTGTGGAGACGATAGGTAGTACATTTTCAAGAGCGATGATATCATTCTCATAATTATTGAATGGTATTGTGGTGGATAATGTATAATATTAAAGTATCAATATCATGTTATATTATTTATATATAGTTTTTTTCCATCATTATACCAATCCATGTATGGTGGTGGTGAAAAAAAATTACACTACTACGTAGAGACGATAAACAGTACGTACACACACGTGGTGATTTCAGTTTTGGTAGGATATATAGAAGGTGGAATATGGTTATTTATTAATTATAATAAAATATCATTATATTTTTTATATGGATGGAATTACTTTATTATGATAATATTAATGAAGAGAATGTATATGATGAATGATGTTTGAAAGAATTGGTTGAAGAGATTATGTCTTCCTTGACATACTTCCTCTAAATCTCTTATTAGAGCACTAGAGTTTCTCATTGAAGATGAAGAGAACCTATATACTATAAAAATGTATTTTGAGAGAGGGATAAAGGTAAGGGTATTCCTAAGCTTGAAATCTAAAATTTATGTGATTAGGTGATTTTGGAGGTTTCCTTTTATAATTTAGATGAGAGGCACATTTTGAAACTCTAGAAATAATAATTTATAATAAAATAAAACCCAACAAAAAAAACTTCAAAATATCAAAATATTGAATATGAGATGATATATATTTGTAATCCCATAAAACAATAAATTTTGGAAAATTATTTCTATCAATTTAAACCTTGACATTTTAGTCAATACATTGTTATTATAAAATGTTGTGCTTATTAAATTATTAATGTGATTGCTTTACCACATCATTAAATTAAATAATATATGTGTATTAGTCCCTAATATAAGGGTACAAATGGTCATAACTCGACCCTTAGATGATTAGGGATTAATATACTAGAAAAATAATATTTGGACAAGTGTTTTAATATTTTAATGACTATTATTATTTTAATAATAACTATATTTTTCATTTTTCATTGATTAAATAATTTATGAATCATTAATGTATAATCTATGAAGAAAACAATTTATTTCATAAAAAAATATAGATAAATTACCATGATAATGAAAAAATCATAGATTTAAAATGATTAGTTTTATTCTAATTTATCCTTTGTAAAGCCTCATATTAAAAATTGATTATGTTATTAAAATTTGAGTTAGACATATTTATATATTCATTATGTATATTAAATTAACTATCTTAATCTCATCCAAGTGGATTCAAATGGAAACCATTTCAACCAAAGGATAATTTATGTCGAAAAAAACTCATCCAATTATATAAATATATATGATAGAGTTATTTTATAACAGTATTCTTCCCTTATTTAAATAGTTTACCTTTTTACCATATTAATAAAAAATTATGATGTTGCTATTCATAATTCTAAAAAAGAAAATAAATTTAATTATATAATTTGGATATACATATTCCATATATGTAGTACATTTATAAAAATTCAAATCATAGAATTTTTAGTAATTAATTAAATATTAATCTCATTTTCGGAAAGAGAGAACATGTTTTAAAAACTAAAACATTGTAGATGTTTGAAATGTTTTTACAGTTGAATGAAATGTAAAATTAATGCTAATGACATACATTATATAGAATTATAAAAATATAATCTATTTATACTTTAAAAGCTTTAAATATTACAATTTATCCATGTAAATTATTTTTATAAAAAGTTTATTTTCGTACAATTTAATGTAATAATACTATTCATAAAAACATATTAATATTATAAAAATATCATAAATTTGTCCAATGTAAAATTTTCAATATAACATTGACTGAACATGTTTTTGTTGATGTATAAAAATTATTATTGATCCAAAATCGTAATTTTAATGTGGTTATATATTCAATGGTCCAAAATTACACTTTTTAAAAAATATAGGTTTTTATACCTCAAATAGGGTTTATTCATATCATTTGACTAAAATATACATTGGTTGAATATAAAAATTATGTTATTATGTATATAATATATATATATATCATTAATTACATTACGAATATAAATTCACACAAAAAATATCTAATGGATTTGTATTTTTCATAAATAATATGCAGGAAATGAATTTATAATGCACTTTCATAAGTTAGTTATATACATTCCCACTAAACAAACATCTATTCTATAATTGTAAATTTATAATATGGTTATCTTTTTGTTCTCTTAAATTCATGATTGATGCACTGTAATCTACAAAAGAATTAAAAATATTTATATACGATATTTCACAAAAACATAAAGGTGTTACATCCTCCCATCCTCAACTGAATTTCATTCTAAAAAATCATCACTTGGAAACAAATAGACGATGATACATCTCCCACATCATATACTCATGCCATCACATAAATTCAACTAATTGGGGGTTCTTTGATTGTACATTTACAAATTGAGTGGTATTGTTTCGTAAAACATTTTTTCTATAATCATGAATTTCAATCATTTCTTCATCATAAGAATGATCAACTTCCTACAGTATGACTTCTGGGTTTTGTACATGTGATGGAGAAAATATGTACTTTCCTTGGATAGATACATGGAACAGATCATTAACATGGAAGAGATTCATTTGAAGTGCCAATAATTATGATACCATCCCAAAATGATCCAAAATATCAAAAGGTCGTAAATATATAGGGATCAACATTAACTTCATTCCAAGTCACATTACTCACTTCTAGGGAGATATTTGTAGAAAAATCATGTCATCCAAGATAATCTATAGGTCTTTTCATTGGTTTTCATCATATCATTTTCTCAACTCTGTGATAATCTTATGTTTGTTGAATAAATTTTACATTTTCATCCATTTAATCTATGAGATCATGTCCTAATAGCATTCTTTCCCCAACTACATTATACATATTTTGAGTTCTTCACTTTTTTCCATAGAGAGCTTCATAATGAGTTGGCTGAATACTAGATGAAAGTTATTATTGTATGAAAATTAGACAAAAGGTATGTCTTGATCCTAGACATCTTTGAAATACATAAAGAATGCTCTCAATATGTTTTCTAGAGTGTGAACTATCCTCCAAGGATATCCATCTGTCTGAGAATGTCATGTAGTTCTGAAACATAACTCTTTATCCAAAAATTGATAAAGACTTCACCAGATCAACATGGTAAACTTCAGGTCATGTTCATATATAATGGAATTTGGTACTACTAGTAATCATAAAACATTCTCTACATATATCCTTTCAATATGATATGGAATGAAATACAGTCTAATAGAAAATAAGTGGGTCGTATTCGTAAGGTGATCAACTATATCCCAAATAACATTATTTCTTTTGGATGTATTGGGAAGTCTGAAGACCTAGTCCATAGTGATGTTTTCCCATTTCCATTCTAGTATTTTTAATGGTTGTAACATCAGTTTAGGGTTCATTATTTTTGCCTTAACATATTGACAAACCAATAATAAAGAGACATAATTAGTCACATATCCTTGCATGCCATCCCACCAGAAACACTGATTCAAATCCTTGTACATCATTTTTCTTCTAGGATGAATATATAATGATGAACTATGAGTATCATTCAATAACTCCATCATTAATTTTGAAATGGTTAAAATATAATCCTGATTCTAGGACCTTATTATTCCATCACAATCATGTTTTAATTCTAGAACATTTCACACCATCTTTTTTAGGTCTACATCAACATTGAATGCCTCCTTAATCTTGACTTGAATTCATGATTGATCATTAATTTTATGAAGACATGATTTATCCCCTTCTTTTAAAATTTAAGGATCCACCCCTTGAAAATACTTAAATATTGTATCTTTTGTGATCCTCATCATGGATAGTCATTCATGGTCTTATCGATTGGAAGAATCATCAACCTTCTTCGCATTCCTAGGCTGGTAATGCATTTAGCTATAATAATCATTAATCAACTCCATCCATCATCTTGGGAGCATATTCATCTCCTTTTGTATCGAAACTATGCTCTAATAATATATTATCAGAATAAATATAACACATTTCACCCTAAAGATAGTTCCTTAATATCATTAATGAAAATATTATCGTAGCTATCTCTAAATAATGGGTTAGGTGACTTTGCTAAAGGATTTTACAAAACCAAGATATATAAGTTATCACTATATAGGTTTTCATGAGAACACATCATATCCCCTTATTGGATGCATCACTATATTTCAAAATCATTTCTCCACTATAAGGATGTGTGAGCAAAGGTTCACTGGCTATCCTTTATTTTAGCTCTTTTAATCCATATCAAAATCCAATGTCCACATAAACATAACTCCATTCTGAGTCTACATCATGAGTCCACTATAAAATTTTGAAATAAAATTCAAAAAACAAAGATAATATCTAGACAAACCATGAAAAAATCAGATCAAAGTTACTATTTTTTGTCTCAGCCATCATTAAACAACTTATGTATTTCATGGATCCATAGATATCCCATATCATCAAGTTATGTGATCCAAATATGAAACATTCTGATTCCAAAATTCATTTTTGGTAAAATGTTAAAAAACTTCTTCTTTATTAGAGTATCTACTAAGATTATCAAATGGTCTTCTTGTTCTTTCATGATCCTTGAATAGAAAAAAATATCATCAATAAATACTACAATAAATTGATGAAGATAGTCTCTATTGTCTATATTCATTAGATCCATGAAGATGGTGTTGTATTTAGTAATTAAACAAGGTATTACAATAGATTCATATTGTCCATACCCTATACGAAATGTTATCTTTGGAATATCCTGCTTAGTGACCCTTAATTAATGATATCTTGAATGAAGATCAATTTTGGAAAAGTATTGAGCTCCAAAAAGATGGTCGAATAAGTCATTAATGTGGGGAAGATGATATTTTTTCTTGATAGTGATTTTGTTATGTTCTCAATAATCATTACAGAGTCTCATTGATCCATCTTCTTTTTCATATAAAACAGAATCAATGCTCCCCAATAGGACATACTAGGTTATATGAATCCATTAGAAATATTATATTGGAGTATCTATTTCTATTCATTCCACTAAATTAGGTCCATTCTATAATGATTCATTATAATGGAATAGAATCTAGTACAAGTTCAATTGAATACTAAACATTACGATTTGGTTGTTGACCTAGAAATTCATCCAGAAAGACATTATCAGACTACCATAATATTGGTGTATTCTTAATCATGAGTTTCTCCTAGATCATTTGAGATAAATAACATTTTTTATTTAAATAAAGAGACATATGATTGATGAAATTTCTATTGTAAGGTTATATTTATCCTTGCATCGATTGATGATCATATATTGATCTTGAATTTTAATTGTGACTTCCCTTCATGGAAATTGATTTGAGCTCTATATAGAGAATGCCAATCCATGGAAATAATAACACCATAATACACTATAATAAGGATCATAAGATTTTAAACAATCACATTCCCACAAACATCAATTAGAGATGAACTATAAACTTTTTAAGAGAGTGTTGGGCCATTAAAAGTTACCATAGCTAACTCAACATTTAATTGATGATTTAATACAATTATACCCTTAGAAAATAATTCATAAATAAAATCGTGGGTGGATCCAAATATCAAATAAATCATTTTCAAAATTAGAGGGGATGGTCAAAGTACCTTTTTCCATTTAACTATCATACACCACATCACCGATAGTTATTGATTGTTACATTACACAATCTTTGGCCTTAATATTTTTCTCCCATCACTCATAATCAATAAAAAAATTTATTAGTGAATTAAATGAAATAATTTCCTACTTCCTCGCACTTGTACCATTGATGTGTAGGAGGTTCGTTATTTGTTATTTTTTATTTATTCACATTAGTTGACATGTTTTTCCAATCACTTCGTCATTCAAATTCTTGATGACCTTATTTTACACAAATAAATCATTTACCAGACATTCCACAGAAAATTCCCAATGTTTCATTCCTAATTTTGAGCATAATGGAAAACTAATATTCTTTTTAGTGTGGAATTTAGATTTTCCTTTGAATTTCATTTTTCGATTCTTATCAAAAAAATTTTACTGAAGGGTTACTCCATTCTTCGTCTCAACACAGAGATTACATCGAATGATTTCTTCATAGATATTAAAGTCCCTCATTGTTTATTCCTATAAAGGACATGGTTTTAATCCACTAAAGAATCCATCAATTTTACTCATAGGTTGAATACTTATTTTAGAAGCATAACTTTCATGTCCTGTAAATTTTTTTCATAGGTACCAATAAATTCATCATCATATTGGTTATGTTGATGGAACTCCTTCCCCATATTTTTTATGAGAATATAAAGAATGTGCTGATTTAAAAATATGTTCTTGAACTCATCCCATTAAATGGAATCAATTTCACTTCTTCACCTTTTATTATGGATAAGATTCCACATTTGGTCAGCTTCACCTTCCAATTGATATATTATTAAGATGACTTTATCATGTTTAGAAGATTTTAGAATAGAAAATATCATTTCATTGGCCCAAATCCATTGTTCATCCACTACATGATCGTAAGAATGGTGTAATGATGTTGGAAACTACCTCGGGAAGGACTCAATAGAATTTTGGAATCTCAATTTCTCATTTGAATGTCAGGCATGATTCATAGCTTGAGAATGTTGTATGAGAATTGCTACAGTATTATGAATTCCATCTCCCATAACATATTGTTTCAATAGAGGACAATAATTTCATTTCCCATCAAATTCAGTATTATCATGGATCCTTTATGTTCCAACCATTGTCTAAAACCGAAAAGAATAATGGTAGAAATACTAGTCATAATGGTAAAACCACATAATCAAGAATAAAATTTCAAATTAGCACACTTTAGGTATTATCATAAGTTATTCATGGTCATTTCTAAAACAATAGGATTGTAGTCTATACTTATATATATCCACATTGTTCTTACTATGGATTTCTCATTATAGATTCCAAAGCATAACAATACCATTCCCCTGATACCAACTATAATGACCCATAGTTTTCATATATTGATATTACTTCAAAATTGAAGTATAATCATTAAAAATATAAAAATGACATGAAAGTACCATATAGGTATATTTTATTTATAAATTGGGTAACAAAAACATCTAGTTCATAAACCTTCTACATTCTCTCCTGCTTATATCTTCATAATTAGACTCTTTTTTGACGTATCTTACTTAATACATTTTTTCAGGACTGGGGGAAATGAATCATATGAAAGGATGAGCTCAAATTCTCATTGAGAGTAAAAAATAGAAATATAAATCATATAATAAACAATAGACATAAGAACATAATATTTGGATGTCATATACTATATATAAAATATCGTGATATCATGTCATGGGATAAAAGATCATAAACATTAATGGAGATAATCCAAAAAGTCAAAAAATAAGACATTGTGTTTTAAGGAATAAAAATAAGTATAGAAAGTCCATTAATATTAGTAGAGGATCATTTCCATATCCATCATAGTAGACAATTTCCATTACTGAAATGAGTTTACTTTTTGTTCTAACCCTATATTACTAAACATGATTTACTGGATGTTCATGTCATTTCTATCTCTTGAGATATAAATCATCTCCCATTAAATGTAAGGGATATATAGGTCCAGCCCATATCATAATTAAATCATTCTTATGTATTCCAAGAAAATTTAAATCATTGATCATGTCCTAACCAATGAAATAAAAAGAGTTTCTTAAACATCATGACAACATAACATAATCCATGTAAAAATGGATTTTATTAATATAATTCCTTCATAGAAAAAATAAAATCATATTAATAATAGGGAAAGAAACATAACCCAATTTAATGAATGTCATCATTGATGGAAAATAGTTTTGATATAACACATTAATTAAATTATTGAGAAAAATATCATATCTTCTTTAAAAAGATTTTCATTTCTCAATACACAACAACATTTTTAAAGAAAATGTTCTCTTTTAAAATAACCTTGAAAACATGTATGGGAATATTCATGGAAATATGGTGTCCTGAAAGTGTAAAAAACACTTCATTCCGTACAAGATAAAAAATTATTCTCTGTTACAATTTCTGAAAATGTCAAAAAGTTCCTCGTATCGAATAATGAAAAATCATTCAATTCAACCCGTTTAGTAAAAATTAACTAATGGGAAAAATTTGTTTTAATTTTTTTAGAATAATATAAATAGTATTCCATATTTATGTAAAATGGATTTGGTGGATAAATATACCACACCAATTATTTCAGAATAAACAATGTCGAATAATAATGTGATTGAGAAATTATCCCCTACCATAGGTTCAACATCATTCTTATATATATGAACCCCCTATATAAGTATTTTAATAAAGTTACTAACTTATTCAATAATCATAGTCATTGTTATTATATAATATATGATAATATTATAATCCTTTTGTTAATAACATTTTACTGTCAAACATTATTCAGATATTAACTACATTATTTTATTGTGAAAGTTTTGTCAGATAATTTCATGCTCCACTTCTTAGAATATAGTTATGTCTTTTAAAGAATGATATTAGAATATATTTATATAATATTTATTCATTAAATTCATTTATATAATTGTGTTTTATTGAATATCATGTAGAATGAATCACATCAAATCGTGGAAATGGTAGGGCGTACATATGCACAGGGGACGATATATTTCTCATAATGGTTGAATAGTATTGAAAGGGATGGTGTATAATATTTTAGAATGAGTATCATTTTTTAATAATCATATATATTTTTTATTTCCATCATTGTACTCATCCAACTAAGGTGGCGGTGAAAAACATAGTTCACCATGGAGTGGTGATGTTAATCCCTATATACGCACACATGGTGATTTCATTTTTAATAAGATAGAAAGAATGTGGAATTTGATTTTTTTTCGTATATATAATACCATATCAGTATGTCAGTGATATTGATTTAATTACTTTGCAAATAAACAACTAATGAAGAGGAATCAAATATGTATGATGTTTTTAAAAATCTATAGAAGAGATTATATCTTTCTCGACGTGCTTCCTCTAAATCTCTTCATAGAGCACTAGAGTTTGTCATTGAAGATGAAAAAACCTGTAGAATATAAATAGTGAAGTTAATAAAAAAAATATGGTAGTGTATGGGAGATCATGAAATCTCAAGTTGTACTGATGTGGCGAGGGAGTAGGTTTCCTTTTATAATAGAGGTGAGAGTCATTTTTAGAATCTACATAAATAATAATTTATAATAAAATCAATACCTTCCTAGAAACCTCCAAAATGCCCCAATTGTAAAGATGAGATGTGATAGGGTTGTAATATCATAAACCAATAATTTTTTTACATGTATTTATATTAATTTGACCTTAATAGTTTTGATTAACACTTTGTTAATATATTTAATTTTTAACTAGGGGAACAAATAAATCAATATTAATGTAGTGAAATATTTACATATTTTATGTAAAATGGACCATAAATAAATAAACTAGATAACTCTATACCATATAATAAATAATATTTATCTTAAAAACATATTTATTTTTATTTAATTTATTATTACATTTTTTATAGAAAAACAATAGTATCTATTTTGAAACTTTTCAGTTTATTGATTTTTAAAAAATATTAATATAACAATATAACTTTGAACCAAAAATTTTATTATATTTATAATAGGTCATGTTCATCTTGTATATTAATTATTAATGTTAATTATCATAAATTATATTTTCTCTAATATTTTTGTTAACATTTATTTGATATTTCACTTAATAAAAAAATAACTACACCAATTTTGTGTAATTCATTAATATGATTAATTGAGGAATAAATTTTAAAAATGAAATACTATGATGAAGATAAATATATTATATTCTATAAGAATTCTTTTAGTTGAATTTATCTTTTGTAAAATCCAATATTTCAAATGTTATACTAATTAAATTTAGAAGGTGACAACGTTAAATCATATATAATTAAATAATATAAGTGTAATAATCCCTTTTATAAATGCCCATAACTCGATCCTTGGATGATTATGGTCAAGATATATTTGACCAATGTGATTTTATCATGTGTTTGGATATTTTAATTTTAATTTTTATTTTAATAAAAAGTATATTACTGATTTTTTATCAATTAACTAATTTGGGCATCATTATTTCATAAGATATTAAGATTTTTTTTTATTTTACAAAAAGTTAAGATAAATTACCATTATATAGGAAAATATTAAATATATCAAATAAGAATTTATATTTGAAATTATCATTAGTATAACATAATATTTAAAAAATTTTATTTACTAAAATTTTAGTGGGGCCAATTTTACTTATATATAAATAAATTAAATTAAATGTCATAATCTCATCCATGAGTATTTAAATTGATAACATTTTGACCAAAGGGTTATTTCAGATGAATAAAATAATGTAAAGATATTATGAAAAGTGATTGGGTAGTATATTAATAGTATTTTTCCATAATTACTGAGTTTTCCCTATTACTATAATGCTAAAAATTACCAACATTACTCTTCACAATCCCCCAAAATAAAATAAACCTATTTAAATAATTTTTAGTCACATATTCCAAATGTGCAGTGAATTTTTAATAAATCAAAACACAAGAGTTTCAGTAATTATTTTAAAATTAACCCTATTGTCAGAAAGAGAGAACATGTTTTAAAATCTAAAAAATTACAAAAGATTGATATGTTTTTACATATTAATTCAATGAAAAATTAATGATAAATAAACAAATTATATTTAATTATTAAAATATACTATATTTATACTATTAAACAATTTAATATTATAATTTTACTAAATTAATTATTTCGATGAAAAACAAGTTTTCATATAATTTAGAGTATTTTCACTCTTTATCAAAAGTTGATAGTTATCAGAAAAATATCATAAATTATCCCAAAGTAAATTTTTATATCTTACATCAAAATAAAATTTTTAGTATTTAATATAAAAATAATCAATGTTCCAAAATCATAATTTAATAGGGGTTCTATATTCAATGTCATAAAATTAACTTTTGTAAAAAAATGGGTTTTCATATATTAAATAGGGTTTATTCATACCCTATGACTAAATATTCCATTGTTTAATATAAATATATTATAAAGAATATAAAATATACATATAATTAATTTTATAACCAATAGTAATTCACTAAAAAATATAAATATCTATTTAATTTATATTTTTCATAAATAATTGGTTTTCAGTGAGTTCACAATACATTTTCATAATTTATTTATACATATTCTTGATAACCTAACAACTAGGCTATAATAGTAATTTTATTTTAATGGAATCTCATTGTTCGTTGAAACTCAAAATTTTGAAAAATTCAAGATACTGATGGATTGAAATGATTTATATAAAATATTTCATTTAAACATTTGGGTGTTACAAGGGATGTAAGCATCATAGACATTATCAGGGTCATTATGGTAATTGGTAATATTTGATGGGTCATCATCATCAATAGTTTTTTCTTATTAGTTAGATTAGTTATATTTTTTGTGTCATTTATGTCATCATAAGCAAGGATGTTGTCAAGTTTTTTGATTTCATCAGCATCATCAATGTCATTGGGGCCCTTAGTATAAAAATAATTTCTACTATTATCAGGTTCTATATGGTTGCTGAGGTCATGGGTTTTACTATTTCAATTAGTAGAATTAGCATCATCAGAATAATTGGTATCATCAATATAATCTGGTTCATTCGGTATTTTAGCATGGTCAATGGTAGCAATGTAATTGAGGGGTTGGTTTTATTTGATTCATCGATGTTTTAAGGTTCATTGGGGAGATCTATTTCAACAAGTTCGATTGAATTATCAAGTTCATTAATATTTTTGTTTTTTGGGATCACTAATATTTTTGAGGTTATCAAGTTTGTCAGGTTCATTATTATTTTTGAAGTCATCCACCAGATCTAGTTCATTATTATCATCAATGTGGTCAAGGTATTTGACAACATCAACATCCTCAGAATAATTATCGTCATTGGTGTTAATTTTTATGTTAGTTTCACTGATTTTATATAATTTGTTGGGTTTGATAAGACCATTTTCGGCGTTGATAGTGTCAATGTGGTCATCAGCATCAATGGTGTCATTAAAATCATCATGTGTTCTTGGAAGTAACGGTTGTTGGATTACTTTTGGTGGTATGCGTCTTGATTATTTTCATCCATACTCGGTTTCATTGGTTTTTGTAGACAAAATAATGTTATGGAAATAATTGGGGGACCATCCAAGTCAATGTTTTTAGCAATCGTGCAGATTCCAAGGGCCATAAATTCACCATCTCTATTGATGTTACTACCAATACTCTTAATCCTAATGTTTTATATAACTCCAACCAAAATGATAACTCTAACTATGTAAAAGACACTGAATACCATATTGACACCCATGACCCTAATCACCAAAATGACCCAATTATTTTAATATCCCCATCAACATTCATGGTCATTATGATTACATTTAAATTGAATAAATCAACAAAGACATTTACAATAGAGACATTGATAACCCCCAATTACTAAGATGAAGTAGTAAACATCGATTATGTCAATGAACAGACTACCCCGATGAAAAGATAAACCTAATGATATTGATTCTCCCGATAACCATGATTATTTTAGCATCACTAATGACCAATATGTAGCTTTCAAAACACAAATAACTCGGAAAAACTGAAAACACTGCCATCTTGAAAACTTTATATATTGCATATGATGTTGATGACACTTATTTCCCTTGTGATGATAATGATTTCTGATATCCTCATCCAACCGAAAGATGAGGGAAAAAACAAAGAAAATTTATCCTAATAGTCTCAATGATGCCAACCCCCCAAATAAGAGGATGATTCATAGGACCATGATAGCACTAATGACATTTGAAACCCTTATGAAATTAATGATGTTGATGAACCTGATGCCTTTGTTGATTTTTATAACCCATAAAAAACTAACAATCTAAAAGAAACTAGTAAAAGAGTCGATATAGATGAAACAAATGCATCTAATGGAGTCGACGACCCTAATAATTTTAATGCAATTGATGATTGATTGAACTGATGACTCTGATAAATCTAATGAACTAGATGACAGTAATAGCCAAAATGGATATATAGATGAGCACACAAATTTCAATGATGCTGATGAACCTAAATATTCAAATAGAATTGATGATGCTGTCGAATCCACTATAGAAATTCCTTGAATGAAATCAGTAACCCGAAAAAATACTAATAACCATGAAAACCCAAAATATTTTATGATATTTTATCTCTTAGTAATTTTTTTTGGTAGCTACAGTTATACATAACTCTAGGAATAAATTAAGTATAATATAATATATCATTATGAACAAGTTGTAAAATTGGTCTAGTGAATAGTAGTATCCCCATTTTAAAAATCAAGTATAATGATTTTAGATGATCAAAATATCTTGATAAATAAGTACTAAATGTTTAGTAAATTCTGTATATGCTTCAAAAATTGATTTTTCTTCAAAATGGGTAATAGTTTGTTTTTTATGAAATTTATATAATTACTTTTTCACAAATAAAGAGAAACAATTTTAAAAAATGATTGTAATATTTGGAATAATCATTTCCAAATTAAATCAGATTGAAATTTGATAATTTTAGGGAATAATTGTTTTTTCTTTGAACGATGGAAAATAAATATAAAAAAAAATAATTTCATCTAATGAATTTAAAAAGATATTTTTTTAAAAAAATAGTTTTATAATTAAAATTTTTTTATTTATATTATTAATAATGCAATTAAGTTAATTATAATTAACTGTATTATTTTTTCTTTCTATAAAAATATTCCATACACAACAAATCATTTTCCTAGAAAACTACTTTTTATCACATAGTTTTTGTTTAATATTAATGTAAATCATATGTGTTCTATGATTTTCATTTGATAAAATGTGTTTCATATTTTGAATAAGAATGTATTTTTTTTAACTCAGTCAAATTTAAATTTATTCACAATTGATATGAAAACTACAATAAAAATTCATCATAGTTTATGTTAAAATGGGTTTACTATGGTTGTTAAACCATGATATTCTGGTATATTTTCCCGTTGAAATTTTCTAAATAATTATTTTTGCAA
This sequence comes from Viscum album, assembly GCA_963277665.1. NCBI lineage: Eukaryota > Viridiplantae > Streptophyta > Magnoliopsida > Santalales > Viscaceae > Viscum > Viscum album. The sequence goes on along the minus strand of OY728141.1, from coordinate 505,446,352 downwards.
ATAGTTTGACATAATTTTATCCCACCTTAAAATAGCTATATATTATGAGTCATATTTCTTGAATATGACATTATTATATTTTAATCATTTAAGAAATATCAGGTTTTTTCTCTCCCTTACTAATAAAATGACACCCCGACATTATATTATTGAAACCAAATTGTTCTATATTTCTAAAATAACACATCCAAATGAATTATGAACTTCTATATCCTTTAATTAGACATTTTTTCCTACCTAAAATATTATTACAAGTTTCATTAATAAGGGATCTAAAAAGGTCAACTATTGAAGAAGTAATCATCTTACTCGACCTATTAAAAATTATTTCAACTTATGAAAACTCTAAATATGTGGTATTAACCATTAAATAATAACTTCAGTATCCTCAATATATTTAATTTTTATTATGATTCTGTAACCACCGTTGTTAACACTCTTTCCTTTTAAATGTTAGGTAAAAATATCGTTTATACATACGTGTGGACTACCGCCCCCATATAGTGATAAAATTAATTTACCATCAACATTTCTCATGTATGGTTATTGTAATGATTTTAATTTTTATATATGATATTCATAAAATAATTATTCTTCTTTAATTATAATATCAAATATGTCTTCAGACCTTTCTATTAATCATTGAATGATAATATCAACCATCCATACGTTGGGACTACCACCTCCACAAACCAATGTGATCCTCTTTTCATTTTCCAATTCCATGGATGGTAATATGGATTGATATATATATATATATATATATATATTTTTCATGATATAATTATTTTTCTATAATTATAAAATAATATCTATCCATGTCTAATTCATGTCATGAGAATACTATAAATAATGATGATATGTACGTATGGCATAATGATTCTATGAATGATGTAAAACATTTTTATATCTTTATGTATAACTATATAAATATATATATATATATTAAGTATATATGATATTTATATTGTGATTAAAATTCACATGATTATAAAACTAGATCATAGTAAAATGACTAGAACTACATAATCGAAATGTTCACAAAAAAAAACAAAATATTTAACACAAAAAATCTTGATTTTAATAATGAATTGTTAGATAATTGTGGATAAAATGTTATAATTGGATCATACATGATACTATAATTATGTGAATTATTTAATTATAAATTTATAATAAATTTTAATTTTATATAAATGAGGTTATATCACTTTCATATAATGTCAAACCTACGGTATGGTGTTTTCGTATCACTTTTATTTTTGTAAGACGCATGCCATAGTCATTACATTATTATTTTATGTGTTTTATATAATACCCATGAATTCCTTTTATGATTATTCTGATGTAAATAATGTGTATTTTCATATCTATCAAATGTTATCTCTTTCATGATGTTTCTGATCAAAATCTACCAATGTGCCAAGGATTTTATATTAAAATCTCATTGTTTACTAGGATTGTTTACGATTAAGTTTATAGAGATTAGCATTCATGATCTACCTCTCAATAATATCCTGAATTTTATTTCCCTATAATAATTTATAGATTATTACCTTCATTCATATCATTTTTCTCTATTTATGTTCTAGAGATACCGATTGAATATTTTTATGGATACTAGAGTTTATTTCTTCCTTTGGATGAAAATCCATTTTCATCCTTGTAAATGTTTTCTAATAATTTTTCATGTATGAATTAAATATATAATATTATTTTTTATTGTCAATTTTTTTGAGGATTTATTTTAAAAAATATTGTTTCAAAAGAATCATATTATTATTCTCTAAAACTATTACTTTTAAATTTTTATTGCAAATGTAAAAAAATATTTATTTTAATGTATGCAGCATAAATTGAAATGCTTTCCATCATTACCACGCAGTGTTTTGTGGATTCCATTATAATTTTACATTTATATTTTCCGAGAAATATTTTCTATACTATTTTTGAAATTTATATATTTTGATGTAGTGATTCCATAATGAAATGGGAATTTTCTGTAGGAAATGGTCCAAGTGATCTTTTAAAAGAATTTTCGTTTCTTCTACTTTAATTTGATGTAACTTATTTTTATTATTTGGATATAATCCAATTATATCATTTTTATTATTTCTATAAATTTTTTATAATTAGGAATATGACAATTTTATGTAACCTATTAATTTTTTATGGGTTATTATCTGATGAAATGTTGAGAGGTTTATGAAACTCAATTATTTCCCAAGGGTTATGATATATGATGAAAATTTAATGATTTCGTGGCATGCATATTAATGGGTTGTGAAATTTTTTATTGTTGATTTGGGAATTATATGCCCCTCTATTTCATTAGGTAAAGAAGGATATATCCTTATACAATATGGACTATAATTAAGTGTTTATGTTCTTCAATAAGGGATATTATCCTCGATGGTAGTATTGGGAGTGATCCTCGACTAAGGATATTATGGAATGGGAAGTTAATCCAATCCACTATGTTTTTATTAGGAGTGATCTGTGGCTTATGAAGTTATTTTATGTGATTATGTTTATTCCACAAATTTATGTCTCATGCAAATGTTATTCTCTTGTGGCTCATGTAATTTAATTACTTTATGATTCATGTCTTCTGAACTACGAAGAATTATTCTATGATTTGATATTAATTTCTCTTATAAGTTGGGTATTTATTGAGAAATTTTAAAATCATATTCTCAAAACATTGTGTTTATTTTTAGTTTAATTTTTCATTGAGATCTCCATTTTTTACCCTTAATGAGAATCTGATATCACCTTTTATTGTGTTTACATTCCCCATGTTATCAAGAATGGTTTGAGGTAAATAATTTTTATCATGAGTAATAAGTGGGAATATATTTATAGGATATTTGGAATATCATTCATAATATTTAAATATATTATATCTAGAATCCAAAGGATCTAAACAAATATAATATGTTGTCATGTATTATTTTATTGAATATTCATCTTTTGAGATTTATGATCTATGTATGAAAATTCTGGGTCTCAATAGTTAGTATCAAAGGTTAGTTTAGGCAAACATTGGTTATTATAAATAAATTAATTTATTAAAAACAATGTTGGTATGTATATGTATATTATAACATCATAAACATTTGGCAAGGAATATATTATGTTATTTTTATCAATAAATCCTTGTCTAGATACCATGTGTGGATTTTGATTTTGAATAAATGTGTTTTTGGGTATAAAACCCAAAAGGATAATTTTTTATATTTTTATAATTATTATGCTTCATAGTGATTTTCCCTTACTAAACACCTGATTTGATAAACATTGTGATATACATCATTTAATTAAAATTTTATTTATGAAAAATTAGGAAGCATTTAGATGGATTAATGGAAATTAATGGACTAGGTAAAACCTAAGGTGTAATTGATTGAAAAGAAGGATTCATTCATTATATATCGTATAATTGATTTTTAAGATTAATGATTAATAATGCTAATTAATATTGTTTTATGGTTATTCAAACCATTTTTTTAGTAAGTTATAAAAAAATGAATGATAAAGGAGATGTGTTTACAGGTAATCTCAAATATTAAATAACCTTATTTGATGTTATTTATATGAAATATTTTATGTCATTAAATGTATAAAAAAGATTTAATTCGTAACCTAATCTATTATATGATGAATTAGCAGTGAAAACTTTTAATTATACAATGATCATATCCCAAGTCTATGGTTATTACCTAATAAAAATTTCTGGGGATGTTCTCCATGAAGATCGTGTAATTATCACTCTAGTAGAATTCAATGTTACATTATTCATGGATTTTATATATTGACATAAATACCACATAATGTGACAATAAATAGAAGAGATTCTTGATATTATGAACCATCTTAAGATCATATATCATTGTGATGATAAATATGATCTTTTGAAGGAAATTTCATCCATTGTATGGTTCTTTATTCCTATTCAAAATGGATATTTATATCTGATGTTTGTTTAGAAAGTAGGCATCAAAGATATAATTATTTTTTAGAGTTTATTGATGTATTTATAGAATAGTAACCTAGTATTCTAATAAATAATGTAGTTTAGGTTTCAATAGTACACATACCTAGAACTACACCTATTTTAGAGACTATATAGATAATTTCCCCATTTGAGATCTAGGAATTGAAGAAAAAAACTCTAGGAGAATCATGATAAAGTTTTAATTTGGAAAATTGTATCACCTTGGGGTGATCCTGTTCTTTTTGAAAAAAATAAATACGTGTCAATGTGAATTTTCATTGATTTTCAGGAAATTATGAGGATCAATATCAATAAAAGTTATCATATTCCATATATTGATGATTTTTTTCAATCAATTATGATCCTTTAAATATTATTTCATGATTGATCGTTGATAATGATAATTCCAATTAAGGGTCAAAATTGAATACAGACGCTAAATAACATTCCAGTTGATGAATTTACATTATGAATTCATAGGGATTTCATTTCATCTTACTAATTCCCAAGTATTCTTCATTGATATAATGAAGTGATAATTTAAAAATTTACATTATTAGTTTAAGGTAGTATTTTAAATTATATTATTATATATTCCAAAACCAAGGATGATTATAAAAATCACTTGAAAATTGTACTGAAGGTGCTGAAAAGGATAATTTGTATTATAGAATTACTAAATGTGAATTTTTTTTATAAACATTCATTTATGGTTTATGTAATCTAAATAGTAGTTATATCAATGGATCTAACAAAGACTAGTGATATCTAATGATTGACCAAACCAACCACTACGATTGAGATCCGTAGTTTTCTTGGTTTTGATTGACATTATCGTCCAATTTTAGAAAATTTCTCATGCTTTTTAATCCACTCACCTAGTTAACTCAAGGGGAACAAAAGTTCATCTGTATACATGAATTTGAAGAAGGTTTCATGGAATTGACAAAATTGTTTGTTAGTATACTTATTCATACATTATAATAATGTGGGAAGGGATTTTAATATACAGTGATGCATCAAAAATGGTTAGGTATTCATCCTCTTATTGAATGATATGGTTCTCGATTATGCCTCAATATAATTGACATTTATTGATAAGAATTAACCAATTCATGATTTGGAGTATGATACAATAATTTTTTATTAAAAATACATAGGTATTATATTTAAATAGAATTGTATGACATATATATCTATCATAAAAGTTTGACGTATATACTCACATAGAAGGATTTTAATTTATTCTAGATATGATGGTTGTAATTGATTAAATATTATGTCTACTCAATAAATTACCTCCCTTAGATGGTGGAAATGTGGTGGATGAATTTTCTGGAAAATCACATGAAATAGTATCTATTATAAGGATCATAAAATATCTAATATTTATGGATTTTCAAAGGGTGGATCTAGAAATATTGAAGGAAGGGTAGACATATTGTCATTCTAAAAGGATTTCTCTACCATCTACCTGAGTTAATATTAAATATGCATAAAGGGAACATATAGAGATTAAAAATATTTTAAGAAATGTTCATGAGTTCAAACATGATTATTATGGAATGATAAGGCTCAGAAGAATATTATGTTTCCCATGAATATGAGATATAAATAGGAATTTTTTTGATGAAGCACGTAGTTCATCATTATTAATTAATATTCGATGTGAGAATATGTATACTGATCTAAAAGAGTATTCTTGTTCTGACAACATGAATACAAAAATTTAAGTGTTTTTATCGGTTATTGGTATGTCAACATGTTAATACTAGGAACAATATTTTTTACTTTATATTACGAACATTAACCATACCAAAATTGAAATAGTAAAACATCATTACTAATTTTGTCATTAGACTCCCCAACACTTATAAAGGACACAATAGTATTTGATTTTAAGTCGATCCTCTTATATATTTAGAATAATTATTGAATATTAGAACAAAAATTCTCTTGATCATGTGTCTTGAATATACATTATGTATGTCATAAGGATTCATGGAGTACCTCATTCTATTATATATAACTGATGTACAGGGAATCAATTGATTTTCTAGTGTGGTATGAAGAATTATTTGGATACAATGTTTTGTTTTAATACATATTACAATCCTTTGATATATTTTCATTATGATGGATCAATTAAAACTATGTAGGATATAAAAATATTTGGTTATTTGGATTTCAAATGTGGTTGGGAGAAAAAACTCCATCTAATAATTTTTTATTACAAAAATAGTTATCACTAGAGCATTCAGATGGATCCATGTGATCCCGTATATGGAAAGAAGTGTTAAAATATAACATTTTGGGCTAAAGTTGGAGAAAAAAATATCTTCGGACCTGTGTTAAATGAGGAAATTCCAAATAATGTTTTAGTTATTTAGTTACACATTTAGGAATATTAGAGTTGATAGAAAAGTTATGCTAATAACCATCAGTTAAATAATGAAATCCAAGATGGTGAAAAGGCATGAATATGAATTTATCTTTAAAATAAAAATATTATTTTCTGAAATATTGGAAAAATTATCCATTGGTATATTGTACCCTTTAATATTATTGATTGAGTTGGGATGTTGTCTATATTCTCATTACTTCCACAGAATCTCTCCCAATCTCCTGATGGTTCACATGTATCTCACCAAAGGATGTAAATAACTGATCCATAAAAGCACTAAAATTTAATGTTGAACCAATATATTATGATATTTCCTATGAAGAACAACAAATAAAATTCTGGGGTGGTAAAGAAAATCTTTTACACAATAATACTACTCACCAACATAATTTTCTATAAGGGAATCAGAAACATGAAAAAGGATCTTGAGAACATTAGGATACGATCAAATAGTGATATTTGATTTTTTTTGTTTTTTAGTGATTTGCATTTTAGGTATAAATTCATTTTAAAGTATATATAATCTAACACAATAATATTTTATTGTATTTGTCTCTTTTAAAAAAAAATTATTTTTATTAATACGATACAATTCCTGAATCCTGATATCTAAATGAGGTATAATATAGTATACCATCATAAACTCTATATTATATTGGTTGATTGAATATTAATAACTTCAATTTTAATATTATGTTTATATGTTTTAGATAATGGTACTATATTGATAAATAATTAGTAAAATTATTAGTAAAGTTGTTGTATGCTTCAAAACAATTCCAAAAATATGGTTATTTTGTGATAAATAAATATATTTTTTTAGATTTTACATAATTTATTTAAATTTTTTTTAAATCATCAGGTAAAACATAGTTTAGTGTTAACTGTTTATAATTTGTTTGGAAAGATTAATGTTTCAATTAATAATGAAATTTGATTATTTTTATTAAAAATTGTTTAATTGATTAAAGCATTCAAAAAGTACATTTCCATTTCAAAATTGTATTAAAAGACAAAATAGATCATTTATATTATTAATAATCTAATTATGTTCATCATAACTAATTCAATGTTGTATTTTTTATAAAAAAAAATTATATTTAAGGTAGCCTTTTTTCTAAAAATGTCCATTTCATTATGTCTTTGAAATAAAATTATAACACTTATGTAAAATGACATATATAAAATGGATTGAATATTTTTAATCATAATTTCAAAAAAAATTAATGAGGCTTCATTAATTTGTTTTTATAATGATTAATAATAAAAAATAGAAAACATTCTACACATTTGTGGTTAAAACAGGTTTACATGGGGTTAAACAAAGATATTATTGTAATTTTACAAATTAACATTGTATATTCTTATTTTATATAAATATTTATACCTCATTAAATAATATACTCAAAAATCAAGCAATTTTTAATCATTCTTAATTAATATAAAATTATATTATTTTAATCTAATTAAAAATTTCAATGTGTTTCCCCTATCACTTTAATAAAATTACATCACACCTTTCATTTTAAAAAAACAACTATCCCTCTATACCTCTACCAAACCATACATAATTCTCTTAAATAATTATTTATATATTAATTATAAGCAATTTTATTCTTAAAATTCATTCATACCTTTTTGTGTGGAATCTAAAAAATTATAATTAAAGAATAGGTAATAATCTTAACTAAACTTATTAACATTATCTCTTCTTCTATATCATTTAAATGAACATTATTCATCATAAAATAATTAATTTTGTTTCAAAAATATAGTAAATTGTTATCATTATTGAATAACAACAATTATTTACCCTCATTGACATCAAATGTGTTGTAAGAATATCTCTCATGAGTAGGTGTGGACTACCACCTTCACGTTTTGACACACTACAGATACCATTACCATTTTTCAGGGATAGTTATTATGATGGGTTTAATGTTTATATATGATATTTAGCAAATGGTAATTCTTATATATATAATATCAAATCTAACTTTTTACCTTTCATTACATCTAGAAACTAATGTGTTTTTTATTCATTTCGTATTTATATCGATGAAAATAATGATAGATTTACGGTATATATATAAGTATTTCATTGTAGTTGGGGTTTGTCATAGTGGTAAGAACCTAGTAATACTACATGAAAAATGGGTGTTCAAAACCCATTGGGTGCAGGTACTATAGCAGTACAGTACCAGCGACGGTACTGTTGATCAGCGGGTACTATAGCGGCGGGAGGGCACTGTAGCGGTGGTGGTGATGTGCGGGTACTGTAGCAGCTAGGTTTTAATCCACAGAATGAGAATTAGTCCAGAAATTTGGGCCTATGGGATTTTCAATGGGCTACAATCCCACTGGGCCTTCGGGCTATGTAATGGGGCTCCCTCTCCCAAGTTAAAAGAGGTCATTGTCTTGATTTATTAATAAAAATGCGGCTTTGGCCCCAAACTTTAAAAAAATATAAGTATTTCAATATATAATTATTATTCAGGATTCATAAAATAATATCTAAATTTTATTCATTATTCTTGTTAGAAAATGAAATCATTCATGTGTATGTACGACCTACCATCTCCCTGAACGATGTAAATATTTATTCTATCTCCACTTTTTATGTGTTACTATGAATATAAATATATATTTAATGAACATATATTGTATTTATATAATTATTAAAAATGTAGATATTATATAACCATGATAAGTGTACAAGAACTAGAACTACATAACTTACACGTCCATGATAAACGAAAAAGTTAGCACCGATAAATGATTATTTTAATAAGTATTTATTAATAAATTGGTGTTGAAATTTTATCTGTGGATCATATATGATATTGTAATTATATATATTATTTGTTTATAATATTATAATAAATTTTAATTTATTATACATAAGGTTATAGCACATTATAAAGAAATATAAATTTAGGTAAGGGATTTTAATCTCACTTTTATATCTTTGAGAAAACTCTCATATTCAGAGATTATCGAAATTATAAAATATATATACGCACACAGTTGAATATTATAATTAATATAATGAAAATTATATGAATTTATATATCTTTATATGTTATTATTCTTTATTATGATTTGAGTCAAAAGTTACAAAAGCCATAATGGTTTTATGTTATAATCTAATTTTTATGAAGTTTGTTTATGATTATGTTTCCTCTGATGATATTTCATAATATACCTCTAAATAATATCATTACCATTATTCTCATATATTTATTTATATAAGATTTCAATTTTTCTTCATTTTACTCTTTTTATGTACTCATGTGGACAAATGAATAATTTTAAAGATATCTAACTTTATTTCTAAATATGGTCGATTTTTTCTCCCATATACATGTTTTATATACTGGTTTTTCATTTATGTTTTACTATTCACATATAATTGTTTAAATATAATTTTAAAAATCATTAACATATTAAGAAATAATTTCAATGGAAACTTATTTTAATTTTCTAAATAATGTTTTATGTCTTTTATAAAAAATGTAAAAGGAATATTTATTGTAACACCCCAGGTAAATAATGAATAAGACATTTTCATATTTATCCATATATGTGAATAAAATATTAATATGACTTTAAAGGGGACGCTATAATCGATGGCGTACCCAACACGCAACAACGAGTTTCTTGGGAATATTATGTTGCACTCTAATAATAAAATAATATTATTTAAATTGTTAGTTAACATGTAGCCGTTGTATTGGCAGGAATGGATAGAAATAACTAAAATATGATTATATACATTATTAAATGTTTTTACATTTATCCATTAAAATATAAAGGCTTAAAATACGGAAAGAATTCAATTTTAGGTGTATATGCCCTAGTTTTCACTAAAGGTTCACTTATCACCTTTTGATGGAGAACCATCATTAAATATAGTTTTGTTCACTCTTATACATTCTATTGGACCAAATAAAACTCTTCTTATGAATTGGGACATCAAAATTTACTTTGTGTAAATTTTTGGTATCTTTCCGATAAAGTTCTTTTTTTTAAATGAATAGTGTAAAATGTTGTATTTTAATTCCAAACCACTTTTTAATCTAATTTATTTATATGATTATATTATCATTTTAATTGGTTATAAAGTGAAATTAGAATATATTTTTACCATTAAATCCAATAGTGGTCGTTGGAATTAATTTCACTTTGAAATCAGACTTAAACCAGTGTGAATCTTTTGATACTTATTGATTCATAAAAACACGATATTTGATCTGACAACGGGAATTAACTATTAAACTAATTAATGTGACTTATAAGTTTTGAATTTTGTAATATAGGCTTCATTTTTGAATTCGGAATATCAAATATAGCTTAGGGTGAATTTTTGGGATTTTTCTGAAAAACTTTAATTTTTGATGAATTGTGAAACCACTAAGTGGTACATATAAAAACTGATTTTTCCGTTTAAATGAAATTTTGCCATATTTGTGTTTTGAATTTCAAAAATCCGACATACATGGTTGTCATTAAGAAGTAAAATTTGGTTTAATGGGATAAAAATAATTTTTTGGTGAATAGTAACTTATTAAGTTTTTAATCGCGATTAGAGGTAATTCGTGTAATTTAAGGTAAAAATAATGTTTTATTAATATGAAATGAACTTGACACATGTCCTAACCTCATTGTATGTGTCATGGACGACCAAGAAAACCTATGAGTCATCTTGGGGACCCCATGAAACCACTCTGGTTGGAAAATGACATTAATATCTTTTTATTTAAAGTTAAAGTAAAAGGAGACAAACATGAAAAGTTTTAATAAAACAATTTTTAAATGGGGTTATACAAATCATATTTTTGACTATAAATATTAATTGGAAAGATAAAAATATTTCCTACATCATATTATTTTTTTTATAATTTTTAGACATTAAATAAATTAAATTATTTATGACATCATGATGATGCAGCGATGAACTCATTATTTAAATATTTAAATAAAATGGAATGATAATGTAATATCTAAGAACTACACATGTCAAAATCCTATTGGATGAGTGTATTTCGATCCATTATCACCTTATAATCGAAATACATTAATGTGGGACCTTTAACATCCGAAACACTTTTGAAAATAAAGTAACATTTTGTAACTTTACAAGAGTGCCCCTCCTCTCCTCTTATAAAAGGCCCCCACCTCTACCTCCTTACCCACACTCCCAAAGCCTTTGGATCGTCCAAAATCTGCCCATTTTGTCTCTACACTTACCTCTATTACTCCTAGATGCCTCACTTTGGGCATAAGTCTTCCCAAGAAAGCCTTTGAGCTCAAACCAATGGGAGTTACCCGATTTTAAGGTAATGTCTTCACTTGAGTACTTCTGTTTTATTTTGCTTCCCCAACCCCCTAAACTCTTTTTATTCATTTATTTTGTAACAAATCCAGTATCATCAATATACTAGGATGTTGTTATATGAAGGATTCGAGCTACACTTTCACACACCTATATTAAATGGTTAAAGAAAATACTGTTTTCATGGATGGAGAATTTCGGCCTCCCGAAACGATGATTGTTCAACATTCTTTTAACTCCTTAAAAGGTGGCCATTAAGATGACAATATATTTATATATGATATATAATATTTTTATGATTTCCTTAAGCTTCTGTAATTTTCATTTTGAGCATACCGTTATGGTTTCCATTATGGGTAAACGCGATATCATCATTTAAGGAAGTGTGGACTACCGCCCCCTCAATGTGATTTGATTCGTTAATACCATATGTGGTACATATAAAGTATATATTTAATGATATTATATATGATACCATACTGGAATTAAAATACTATTATGTATCATTATGTTTTAATTCCATTAAATATGAAATAGAAATGGAAGTAGCGTTCATGCGTACGTACGGCTTACCGTCTCCATGAACGGTACATTTCATTTCTTATCTCAAAATGTTATGTAATACTATAAGTACATAAATATAATGGATATATATGCAATATATTACATCAATATTATGGATATAATTCTGGAATTATAACATTTATATATCTCTCTCATTTTTAATTCCATTAATATGAAGAAAAAATGAATGTAGCGTTCATGCGTACGTACGGCCTACCGTCTCCATGAACGGTGCTTTTCGTTTTTTATCTCCAAATGATATGTAATAGTATTAAATGAATATTTACTGGATATATATGATATTTTAATCATTAATACTATTCTGGAAATTATTTACTTATAACTACATGGGAAATCTTTTTTCAAACAAGTTCATTTTTGACTCATGTACCAAACATCGACAAAAACGTCTGATATGAACTAACATTATTAAACAATTATTATAACATTATAATATGTGATATGAACTGAATAATAATCTCTAAAGGAGGTAATTAGACAATTATTAATTGACCAATGTTTATTATTCAGGAATATAAAGAAACGAACAAGACAAGTTGGACTTGAGGTAAGGGATCTTACTCCTCTCTTTCTTTTTAAGTACACTCTTTTTATGTCATTCCCTCTAAAGATCATCTTTATTGTTATTGGGATGTTATTTTATATTACACATACTTTAATTTTTATTTTCATGTGATGAGAGACCCTATTCTCTCTCATCAATCCATTTTGGAAGTTTTGAGTGGCGCCGTTAGGCTGCCGAATTTTCGTAAGAGATCTAACCTCTCTCTTTCTTTTAAAGTACTCTCCTTTATGTCACTTATTTTAATCTCATCTTTGTTATGTTGGGGGATGTTATTTTATATTCCTCTGTCTATAAAATTTAAGTTAATATTATGAGATACCATATTTGATCTCATCAATCCATTTTTGTAAGTTTTATGTGGCGCCTTTAGGCTGCCGAGTTTTCGTAAGGGATTTTTCATCTCACTTTTATTCCTGTGATATTTATGCTACATTTTCCACAATTTCCTTTTAGTGGTGTTTGTACTGCCCATTATTCGACTCTTTGTGTAATATAATTTCGTTTATGAGTATTTACATCAATGATTTATTGTCCTTCTTTCATGGGGTGTATGTTTTGAAAGATACCCAAGTCGGTAAGGGAACCTTTCACCCTCCTCTTTTTTAAAAGACTTCTTTTGTTGGGTCTTTTAATTTACATATTGTTATGTTGGGATATGTTCTCATATATCTTTATTGATGTAAATTTTATGTCCAAGTGATGAGATACACTTTTTATCTCTCATCAACTCATTTTTATGTGACGTCGTTAGGCTGTCAATGGAACTTCTTAACCCAATTTCGATTTCTTTGGGTTCAACATGTAGTTATTGAATATGTCATCCATTGAATATGTGTGAATTACCTTTGATTATTTTACACTTAATATCCACTTATATTTGGTGTATTCGTTTTTCACACATAATTATGTAATTGATTCATCCTTAGACCAAGGATACCGTCTTTGTATGGGACTTCGTCTCAATCTCCTTTCATTGAGGCAGATTTTGTTTTATACGCAACCTTTTTTTATATGGTGTATAAACTCCTTTTAATTTTACGTTTATTCAAAAGGAATCTTTTTTATACAAAGTATTTACTAAATGACAAAAGGTAATGTTTTTTTCGTACGTATGCGGCGACAACGACTTCTCCGCTGTCGTGACCATTATTTGAGTTTCGGCTTCCTCTAAAAGCCATACCTTTTTTAAAAGAAAAATAAATACCATGTTTTACTTTTCTTTTATTTTGGTATTGAAAATGGTTTTCATAATGTTTTTATATTAATGTGTTGTATTGATATCTTGTGATTTAATGGTGGAAATGTTATGTTTCCTTTATGCATGTTTTATGTGATACGATTATGTTGAGGTTCTTGGGCATTATTATAAAGTCGGGTGGTTCTGTGATAAACTAAGGGCGGGTGAGCCCGATATAGCTCTCCAATGCATTGGGTAATGTGAAGGAGTGAAACTTTAAGGTTTCTCCGAAGAGATTTAGGGAATATACTATGATGGGTATTCCAAACGTAACCAAGAGGGTTACTCCCAACGTAAGAATGTTATGAATGCCTCAAGTTACCTTTATGTCTCATGTTTTCTATGATTTATTCATGGTTTGATGAGGTATGTTAAAGTGCCTATGTTTTATGGGTAAAGTATGATTTTATTCTTATGTATATATGAACTCATGTTTCCTTTCCATATTTTTATAACCCTTACTGAGCTTTTTAAGCTCATCCCAAGTTTTTGAAATGTTTTTCACAGGTCAAGGGAAAGGTACATGATGTGATGATAGTGTCAAGGATGTGTCAAGAAAGAATCCATGTTTTATTTTCAATATGTTTCCGTTGATGGGAAGAATGAATACTATCTTTTATGTAACCACTTTGTTTAAATGAGGAATGTAATGCAAGTTTCATGATCTAATTCTCTAAAACTCTAAACCTGAAAAGATCCTCAATGTGTAATCTTGTAATAACTCATGATTAAGTAAGGTTTAAGGCTGAGGCCTTATAGTTGGTATCAAAGGTCGGTTTAGATAACTTTAGAGGTTAGGGTATTCTCTAAGCATAAGTGACATTACCATAATGGTTAGGATTTCAGAAAGAGTCCTAGTTTTAGATAAAGTGAATGAGTAAGTATATCTTAGTGTTTAACCTCCTCATTAGTACATGATTGTTTTGTTGATATACTCACACTAACATTTCTGTTTTTAGTGAATGGATGGATCTAGTAGGCACCAAAGAGACAATAGGTTTGAAGGAAACTGTAGTGGTTCTATGATTAAGATACTAGATGAAATGGGGTATTCAATGAGGAAACTCGTGGTTGTTCTAATCAAACTATCAAGGAGTCATGATCAACCACGTGATCCTTGGTATGTTCTATAATGCATCATGTACGAATCGATGTGGAAGTTCAGGTAA
Source organism: Viscum album (assembly GCA_963277665.1). NCBI lineage: Eukaryota > Viridiplantae > Streptophyta > Magnoliopsida > Santalales > Viscaceae > Viscum > Viscum album. The sequence goes on along the minus strand of OY728141.1, from coordinate 505,431,060 downwards.
TAATTAAAAAGGTAACCATTAGAGTTTATATGATCCTTACTTTTGAGGTAATTATGGGTTATTATATGTTATGCAGGAAAATGAAAGGCATGAGGTAAACTTGAGGTTAAAATATGTTATGTTTATTTTTGAAGATTTTATCTCGTTTTGGGAAATGTTTTGAGAATTATATAGATTTGGAAAAAGGACAACACGCAGACCGTGTGACAACCCGTCGCGTCAGAAAATGCTGTGGGAATCGAACCCACAACCAAAGTGCGACTGGTATTTATCGCCTACCACTGGACTATGTGAAGTCCCTGGTTAGTTTGACGGATTCTTTCTAGTTATATGATTTTATGAATTAAGAGTAAGTTGATTTTGGGTTATTTATGAAAATTATTAACCTATCATGGAGGATATGTGATTAGGTTAATTACTTTTCAATACGAGACTTTAGGAGCAACTGATGTTGTTTGGAGATAAATGTTACGATTTAACTTGGGAGACTATGTGAATAAATACTTCAAATATTTGGGTTTCAATCCTAGATTGGTTTACTTTGAAGAATTTTATGGACAAATTGTTTATCAGATGGTCCTCGTTGAACTTTGGGTTTTGTTATACAAATTTTAGAGATTAATCATAGATTTTATTTTTAATGGGTTATCCTTTTCTGGATTATCTAACCTTGTACTAACCTTTTTGGTTTTGGTTTTTGTTAAAGCCTAAAGACATGGGATGTATAATGTTCTCTTTGGTGGATTAGGTGATTCTCTAGAAGTTGTTTATAGTACTCTTAATGCGAACAAGTATTCCTAAATACTCGTCTTTTGGAGAAAGTATGAGTCTGTGTAAGAAATCTAGTGAAATTTTAAAGTCAACATGACAAGTAAGTATGTTTCCTTATGTTTTAGTTAAGCTCAAAAAATAAATTCCTCAATAAAAAGTAACTTAAAAAAATGTTTTCTATTAACTTTTCCTACTGGGGAACCCAACACCGTTTAACCCATCCCAAGTTTGTGATTTTCTTATTGTTAACTTTCTCCTAAACACGTTTTCTATCACTCTCCATCAGAACATGACCCTATGTTTTCTCCTCCATGTCCATATTTTTCTACATGGAATCCTAGTATGGGTTAACTCAGGTGACCTTTGTACTTATCTTTCAATATTTTAAAGTGATTTTTTTACCGACTCTTGTTCCGATGTGGGACTTTCAAGGATGTTTCCAAGCCCAATTTTAAAATTGCGAGGTCGCAATTCCCAAAAGGGGGGAAAGATGTAACACCCCAGGTAAATAAAGAATATGAAATTTTTATATTCATCAATATTTGTGAATAAAATATTAATATGTCTTTAAAGGGGACGCTATGCTCGATGGCGTACCCAACATGCAACAACGAGTTTCTTGAGAATCTTAAGTTGCACTCTAATAATAAAATAATATTATTTTAAATGGTAGTTAATATGTAGCCGTTGTATTGGCGGGAATGGATATAAATAACTAAAATATGATTATATATTTTTTTAAATGTTTTTACATTTATCCAATAAAATATAAAGACTTAAAATACGGAAAGAATTCAATTTTAGGCGTATATGCCCTAGTTTTCACTAAAGGTTCACTTATCGCCTTTTGATGGAAAACCATCAGTAAATATAGTTTTTTTCACTCTTATACATTCTATTGGACCAAATAAAACTCTTCTTAAGAATTGGGACATCAAAATTTACTTTGTGTAAATTTTTGGTATCTTTCCGATAAAGTTCTTTTTTTTAAATGAATAGTGTAAAATGTTGTATTTTAATTCAAAACAACTTTTTAATCTAATTTATTTATATCATTAGATTATCTTTTGAATTGGTTTTAAAGTGAAATTAGAATATATTTTTACCAGTAAATCCAATAGTGGCCGTTGGAATTAATTTCACTTTGAAATCAGACTAAAACCAGTGTCAATCTTTTGATACTTATTGTTTCATAAAAATACGCTATTTGATCTGACAGCGGGAATTAATTATTAAATTAATTAATGTGACTTATATTTTTTTAATTTTGTAAAATAGACTTCATTTTTGAATTGGGAATATCAAATATAGCTTAGGGTGAATTTTTGGGATTTTTCTGAAAAACTTCAATTTTTGATGAATAGTGAAACCACTAAGTGGTACTTATAAAAACTGATTTTTCCATTTAAATGAACTTTTTCCATATTTGTGTTTTGAATTTCAAAAATCTGACATACATGGTTGTCATTAAGATGTAAAATGTGGTTCAATGGGATAAAAATAATTTTTTGATGAATAGTAACTTATTAAGTTTTTAATCGCGATTAGAGGTAATTAGTGTAGTTTAAGGTAACAATAATGTTTTAATAATATGAAATAAACTTGACACATGTACTAACCTCATTGTATGTGTCATGGCCGACCAAGACAACCCATGGGTCAACATGGGGACCCTATGAAGCCACATTGGTTGTAAAATGACATTAATATCTTTTTATTTAAAGTTAAAGTAAAAATGAGACAAACATGAAAAGGTTTACAAAAAATTTTTTACATGGGGTTATACAAATCATATTTTTGACTATAAATTTTCATTAGAAAGCTAAAAAGATTTCCTACATCATTGTATTTTTTTTATAATTTTTAGACATTAAATAAATTAAATTATTTATGACATAATGATGATGCAGCGATGACCTCATTATTTAAGGATTTAAATAAAATGGGAAGATAATGTAATATCTAAGTCCTACACATGTCAAAAACCTATTGTATGAGTGGATTTGGAACCCTTATCACCTTATACTAGAAATAAATTAATGTGGGACCTTTAAAATCCGAAACTCTTTTGAAAATAAAGTAACATTTTGTAACTTTACAAGAGTGCCCCTCCTCTCCTCTAATAAAAGGCCCCCACCTCTACCTCCTTACCCACACTCCCAAAGCCTTTGGCTCGTCCAAACTCTTCCCATTTTGTCTCTCCACTTACCTCTATTACTCCTTGAGGCCTGAATTTGGGCATAAGTCTTCCCAAGGAAGCCTTTGAGCTCAAACAAAAGGGAGTTACCCGATTTTAAGGTAATGTCTTCACTTGAGTACTTTTGTTTTATTTTTATTCCCCAACCCCCTAAACTCTTTTTATTAATTTATTTTGTAACACATCCAGTATAATAAATATACTAGGATGTTGTTATAAGAAGTATTCTAGCTACACTTTCACACGCCTTCATCTAATGGTTAAAGAACATACTGTTTCTGTGGATGGCAAATTTCGGCCTCCCGAAACGATGATTGTTCAACATTCTTTTAACACCTTAAAAGGTGGCCATTAAGATGACACTATATTTAAATATGATATATAATATTTTTATGATTTCCTTAAGCTTATGTATTTTTCATTTCGTTCATACCTTTATGGTTTCCATTATGGGTAAACGCGATATCATCATTTAAGGAAGTGTGGACTACCGCCCCCTCAAAGTGATGTGATTCATTAATACCATATGTGGTATGTATAAAGGATATAATTAATGATATTATATATGATACCATACTGGAATTAAAATACTATTATGTATCATTATGTTTTAATTCCATTAAATATGAAATAGAAATGGAAGTAGCGTTCATGCGTACGTACGGCTTACCGTCTCCATGAACGGTACATTTCATTTCTTATCTCAAAATGTTATGTAATAATATAAGTACATATATATAATGGATATATATGTAATATATTACATCAAAATTATATATATCATTCTGTAATTATAACATATATATATATATCTCTCTCATTTTTAATTCCATTAATATGACAAAAAATGAAAGTAGCGTTCATGCGTACGTACGGCCTACCGTCTCCATTAACGATGCTTTTCGTTTTTTATCTCCAAATCATATGTAATAGTATGAAATGAATATTTACTGGATATATATGATATTTTAATCATTAATACTATTCTGGAAATTATTTACTTATAACTACATGGGCAATCTTTTTTCAAACAAGTTCATTTTTGACTCATGTACCAAACATCTGCAAAAATGTCTGATATGAACTAACATTATTAAACAATTATTATAACATTATAATATGTGATATGAACTGAATAATAATATCTAAAGGAGGTACTTAGGCAATTACTAATTGACCGGAGTTTATTATTCAGGAATATAAAGAAACGAACAAGACAAGTTGGACTTTAGGTAAGGGATCTTACTCCTCTCTTTCTTTATAAGTACACTATTTTATGTCATTCCCTCTAAAGCTCATATTTCTTGTTATTGGGATGTTATTTTATATTAAACATACTGTAATTTTTATTTTCATGTGATGAGAGACCCTATTCTCTCTCATCAATCCATTTTGGAAGTTTTGAGTGGCGCCGTTAGGCTGCCGAATTTTCGTAAGAGATCTAACCTCTCGCTTTCTTTTTAAGTACTCTCATTTATGTCACTTATTTTAAGATCCTATTTGTTATGTTGGGGGATGTTCTTTTATATTCCACTTTCTATAAACTTTAAGTTAATATGATGAGATACCCTATTTGATCTCATCAATCCATTTTTGTATGTTTTATGTGGCGTCGTTAGGCTGCCGAGTTTTCGTAAGGGATTTTTCATCTCACATTTATTCCCGTGAGATTTATGCTACATTTGCCACAATTTCCTTTGAGTGGTGTATGTACTGCCCATTATTCGACTCTTGGTGTAATATACATTCGTTTATGAGTATTTACATCAACGATTTATTGTCCTTCTTTCATGGGGTGTATGTTTTGAAAGATACCCATGTCGGTAAGGGAACCTTTCACCCTCCTCTTTTTTAAAAGACTTATTTTGTTGTGTCTTTTAATTTACATATTGTTATGTTGGGATATGTTGTCATATATATTTATTGATGTAAATTTTATTTCCAAGTGATGAGATACACTTTTTATCTCTCATCAACTCATTTTTACGTGACACCGTTAGGCTGTCAAGGGAACTTCTTAACCCAATTTCGATTTCTTTTGGTTAAACATGTAGTTATTGAATATGTCATCCTTTGAATATGTTTGAATGACCTTCGATTATTTTACACTTAATATCCACTTATATTTGGTGTATTCTTTTGTCACACATAATTATGTAATTGATTTATCCTTAAACCAAGGATACCGTCATTGTATGGGACTTCGTCTCAATCTCTATTCATTGAGGCATATTTTGTTTTATATGAAACATTCTTTTATATGGTGTATAAACCCCTTTGAATTTTATGTTTATTCAAAAGGAATATTTTTTATACGAAGCGTTTACTAAACGACAAAAGGGAATGTTTTTGTTGTACGTATGCGGCGACAATGACTTCTTCGCCGCCATGACCATTATTTGAGTTTCGGTTTCCTCTACAAGTCATACCTTTTTTAAAGAAAAATAAATACCATGTTTTACTTTTATTTTATTTTTTTATTGAAAATGGTTTTCATAATGTTTTTATATCAATGTGTTGTATTGATATCTTGTGATTGAAAGGTGGAAAATGTTATGTTTCCTTTATGCATGTTTTATGTGATACGATTATGTTGAGGATCTTGGGCATTATTATGAAGACGGGTGGTTCCGTGATAAACTAAGGGCGGGTGAGCCCGATATAGCTCTCCAATGCATTGGGTAATGCGAAGGAGTGAAACGTTATGGTTTCTCTGAAGAGATTTAGGGAATATATTGTGATGGGTATTCCAAACGTAACCAAGAGGGTTACTCCCTACGTAAGAATGTTATGAATGCCTCAAGTTACCTTTATGTCTCATGTTTTCTATGATTTATTCATGGTTTGATGAGGTATGTTAAAGTGCCTATGTTTTATGGGTAAAGTATGATTTCATTCTTATGTATATATGAACTCATGTTTCCTTTCCATATTTTTATAACTCTTACTGAGATTTTTATTCTCATCCCAAGTTTTTGAAATGTTTTTCACAGGTCAAGGGAAAGGTACATGATGTGATGATAGTGTCAAGGATGTGTCAAGAAAGAATCCATGTTTTATTTTCAATATGTTTCTGTTGATGGGAAGAATGAATACTGTCTTTTATGTAACCACTTTGTTTAAATGTTGAATGTAATGAAAGTTTCATGATCTAATAATCTAAAACTCTAAACCTGAAATGATCCTCAATGTGTAATCTTGTAATAACTCATCATTAAGTAAGGTTTAAGGCTGGGGCCTTATATTTATTTTAGCATAAAACACATATAATAAATTTCCAATTATATTTCCTTTTAAATGTTTGGAAGGTTCCATTACATGTTTCTATTGATCCTTTCACTAAAAATCTTTTCTCTAATATTTTTTAATTTGTTTATATTAATGTTGATATTTGAAAATGGAAATTAAAATATCTTCACAAAATATTCCAATTGATATTTTAAAAGAATTTTAATTTTTTAAAGAATACATTGATGTTACATATTTTTTACTACGGATATTATCCAATTACACAATCTTGATTCTGTCATTATATGGTTTATTGTTACGATGATGATATATTTTTGAATCCCATTTTTTCCACAGTTTATTCTATGATGAAATGTGTAATGATAATGAATCCCATTTATTTTCAATGGGTTATGATATATGATGAATGGTTTATGATCTTATTTACCTCATATAAATATAATATAATTATGTGATATGTGGTCTTAGATAAATATATCCAAACAATATTTTGCATAATATTGATATCTCATGAGATAATAAGGTTGGAATGGTTAGTTAAACTGGTAATTCAAGGGACAGTATCTCCAATGATGGTATTCAATTTGATCCTTCTGTAAGGATATGATGTAATTTGGAGTTATCCCAATCAAATTTAATAGTATTTGTAGGGCCCTATGACTAAGGAAACGAATTTATAAGATTATGTGTGAACAAAAAATTAGGTCTCTTGAAAATGTTATGCTCTCATATCTCATTTTCGTTATTTATTTATTATTCATGACTTATAAAAACCAATGGCATAAGAAATTATTTAATATAATGATTTATAATACATTAGGAATGGATTTTCAAATGTTAACCTCCTATTTTTATACCCTTATTCTCATTTTATGATTATGTGACCATTGATATCACCCTTGTTTCCCTTACAAAGCATAACATATCACCCTTTATTATGTATCTTTTCCAGAGGTTATGAAGAAATGTATTACTTATATTATTCTTAAGAAGAAAACTGTGTGTGAATATATTTATGGGAGATGTTAAAAAAATCATAGAATAAGAAGATTTGGTATCATGTATCGAAAGACACTAAACCTCTACATACCTCAGGCAGTAATTTTGATTTATAATATTCATATATTTAGATGAAATATCTATGTGTGAATGTTTTAAATTATTATAAACCATGAAAATGGTAATAGTAATTGTGGTTCCATTAAAATAATAGAATATGATGACTTAAAAGCATCGTCAACATCACTAACTCTAATAACCCAATGACTATAATATCTAAAATGACCCAATGCCACAAATCACTTCAATCGTTTGGATAAGTCAGAATACATCAACAATATCGATGAGACTTATTACCCCGATGATGTTTATTACACTAATGACCCCAATGACATCTAAAACACATAAAAATTGTAAAAAATGACAACATTAGTTGAACTAGTTACACTGATGACAATATAAATTCAAAAGACACATACAATCTCGATTAAAATCAATAATTAAATAACCCTATTAAATTGTTGACATGGAATTTCCAGAAATTCAAATAGTCTTGAAAACATGAAAATTATTGACAGTTCATATGACTCTAAATATGTAAAAACCCTAAAACCTCTTTTGATGCCAATGACAATAATGAAACCAATGTTATAATTCAATCAAATAATATTTAAAACCCTAATCTCACCAGTGAAAAAAAATCACCCTTATAAAATTGATGATATTTTTGATGTTATCACAATATATGTTGATGATAACTTTGATAAATCATATGAAATGAAAATGCCATATTATAATGAAGATTAAATTGATGTTTGTTTGACCATTGATACTGAGAAACAAAATAATGACCAATAATCTGAATACCGCAATGACTATTCAATGACATAAAATTATATATCCCTAATGAACTAGCCATCCCCAAGGCCCTAATGATGTCGATACTTCCAATGAAGTGAATAAAATTGATAGCCAAATATCCTTACTGAAACTAATGGTGTTGATGAACCTAAAAATTGTATTAAACCTAAAGACATTAATTTCATATAACAACCTTATGACAAAATCGATGTTGAAAATAAAAATAGCATCGGTGATCATAATGTTGCTAATGATCCTAAAAATAAAAATGATTTTTCCACATGGATATCATCTAATGCACTAAAGACCCCAAGTAAACTGCCGATATTAATGAACCTAAAGTCACTAACTTCCCACATAACAATAATCATATTTTTGATCATGTTCAATTGATGATTATTATTTCAATTTCAGTGCCACAATTGAGTCCAATGATCGTGACATCCTTGAAAATGAAGAATATAATGATATTTAATATGACACTAAATATGTTTATCCCCAACACCATTTATGATGTTTGATACCACTAAACCCATGGTGATACTATTTATGGTACCAATGACCTCGATGATTGTGATGACTCTGATGATGATTATTACTCTAATAACACTAATGTTGTCGAAGACTATGATAACCTCAATGGAAACAATGCCTCTTAGGACACTAACGTTATTGGAATCACTAATGACATCGAATAATCCAATGTCCCTATAAATAAAAAATAAATTTATTTTCATGAATAAAACCATTATTAATCCATATAGAAAAGTGATATGGTTTAATATATAGACTATAGTCAACATTACCTCTTAGGTCCCCCTGAACCTTATCTGACACCTCTGATAGCAAATGCACCACCCAACAGTCCTCCTTCAACATCCAAAAAATAGAAAACTGAGATGTAAACTTGCACAAATTTCTCTTATAAACCTTAATTAAATAAAGAATCCCAAAATTACATCAAAATTAAATATTGCTTCAAAAATTAATGACCTAAAAATATATATGATATTGTAGAAATAATTTTGAGAACATCTATAATATAGATAATTTCAATGATTATGATGATCCTAATGGAATTAATCATTTCATTGATCATGATGATATAGATGAAACTGAGGACATTGACGACCCCCCAAACCCTGATAAACACAACAATACAAAATAATCAGATGACTTGAATGATATTGATGACCCTAATGATTGTAACTATGCCAACAACACTAACAACATTTCTAATTTTAAATACACCATGAACATAAATTTCCCTCAAAACACAAATGAAATTGATGATTTCTGCAACATATATGACCCCAATGATTTGGATGAGCAAAATGACCCATCTAACTCGATAATGATAAACAATTGGTGGGTATTGATGATTATAAAGACCCCGATGACTCCAATTATTACACAGGTATGCAAAATGATAATAAACATGATGATATAAACAATATTGAGTACAGAAAATGACCAAATGATGTATTATACATCAATAACACCGATGAAACCAATGATCGTGAAGATGTTGATGATGATGAGGATGTCGATGACCTCAAAGACATTGAAAATACTATTATACTTGAAAAACATTATTACATAGTCATCTGTAACACTAATGAAAATGATATTATTGATGTCATTGAAGATGCTAAAAACATAATTATTTTGATGAATTGGATGAAATAGACAGCATCTATGAATCAGATGACTCCAATATCCCTGACGAAACCAATTCAACTGAAAATCTACATGAAATTGATGACCCTGATGACCTTGTTAATACTACTAGTTCCAATTAACATGATGAAATTGACGAATTAACTATTTTAAAAAATATCAATCAATAAGATAAAACTAATAACACTAATGACCCAAACACCATTGAAAAAGTAAAAAATACTAACACCACTATTGACTAGGATGACAAAATTATTTTTAATCATGTCAAAACCCCAACTAAAAATATAAATACAATAAAAACTAACAATACCAATTATATCAATGAACGTAACACCACTAATTACACAGATGAGCCAAAAAATATTGATGTCAATGGTGGAGTCGATGAAACATATGATCCGGAAGACCCTTCAAAAACTGATGATGCCAATCACACTGATGGTATGTAGAATATTTAGAATACATTGAAAACATTGATTAATATGAGGAAACTATTGAATAATATGAAATCAATGACCCTAATGACCACAATAATCCAAACACCACAAATAAACCCAATGTTAGAATTGATGTAGACTGACTTCATGTTGTCAAAATTATCAACAAACCCGATACTGCCAATGATACCAACAATTATATCAACCCTAGTAATAATTACATCATTTTCATTGGTGATGTAAGTTCTATTAGTGAGTTCAATGTCGATCATATCTTTTGTGTAATAGTGTGATTAGATTCAATTGTGGTTACAATGGATTCAGTAGTGATAGTGGTATTGGTGGTGTCAGTGGAATTATTTTTAAAAATATTTTTACTCCACTTCAAGAAACATTTTCAAAGGTTTATGGTGATTTTATATTTCACTTAGTTGGGGATGTCAGCTCAGTATCATCCATAACTTCTTTATATACCATGATTCCATAGATTCTTCATGGGATTACACTTTAACATATAGGACCTCTAATTCAATAGCTTGTGGATCTAATCAAGATGTCTAAACATCATCGATTTTATTGGATGGTCCAAAATATAATGTTGGGTATCCCCCTTATATAGTGGGGGCCCCTACATCAGTTCCATGTCAGGTTACAACATCACGATCTTCTTCTTCCTCATCTTCCCCAATTGTTTTATTAGGAATTGTGTCAAAAATAGTTCATTATTCAATGTTCAAACAAGTAACATGAAAGGATACATAACGTATGATCAAGTTTAATTGTACCATGCTAAATTTTATCAGCTAATAGAAACCATTCTATTACTACTTCATTATCTGATCTTAGAAAATGAGTTTGTACTTATATATAATTTAATTCAAAGTAATTTTTTATTTTGAAATGTATTTCTTTTTTACCATTTATATTTTTTACTAAAAATAGTTTTGGTTAAAAGTAGTAGAAAATAAAAATAATAAACACAAATAAAATAATTTTAAATTATCAACGAACATATTTTCCCTATATTTTTTTATGTTTTTAGACCGTTAAATTCAAATTTTTGTTTATTCTTACATTTATATATTTTTATTTAACCTTATTTTATTATTAAAAAGGTAATTATTTTATTAAAATTAATATTTTTTTTTTAATTTTTTATATAATAATGTTTTTATGACTACTAATCGAATTTATTTGCATGTATAATAAGGCTTTTAGACTTATATTTCCATATCATTACTTTGTTTTGTATATTAAAATGATTGGAGTGTTTAAAAATGTTTTATTGAATTTATGAATAAGTAAAAAAAATATTTCATTAACATTATTATTTGTTATTTATTTCACATTCCCATTTTCATTTATTTTTCCCACTTTTTATTTTTCAGTCTCATTTATTAATATTATCAATTTTTCAGCATTCTTCAATTTTTTACGAAACAAAATATTTTTTTTCTACAATTCCATTTCATTATTTTCATGAAATATTTTTCTTATTTTATTATTAAATTACATTAAAATAAAATAAAAAATTTATTTTTTATTAAATCAACAGAATGAATATTTATTATTTTTAAAAATTAATTAAATTCTGAAAAAAATTAAAATTTGATTATGCTTTATGTTATTGAATTTTTTATTATTTTAGTTCATTATTTAATATTGTTCTACTATTAAAAATAATTGGTTATTATTTAGATTATTTTTAATAAGAATGAATGTTGGTTTTGAATTTGTTTTACTTTCATATTTTGTTATTTTTATAAAATAAATATTTTAATGGCCTTCTAAAAGATATTTATATTATTTTTTTATTTTTAAAAATTTAATATAGGAGTGTTATAGTTCTTCTAAAAAAGTTTCTATTAATGTGAAATAATTCCTCATGATTTAATTTTATTGTATATTTTATTTTTATTTTTATAATAATGTTTTTCATATTTTAATTTAATACCATTTTTAATATTATAATTACTTTCATTATAAAATACTTTTTCAATATTTTGATTCTATTTTTGATTTTAAAAAATATAGTTTACTTTTTTTTCAAAATTTGTACGTAACATAAAACCAATAAATTTTATTTCATTTCCTAAAAAATTGGATCTTCTATTTATTAATTATTTTATTTTAATGTATGAAAAATTATGTGTATTTTTTTCGATGTTCTAAATTTTATTAATTTTAAAAAAATCCATACATGGTTTGTTAATATAATTTAAAAGTAAATAGATTATATTTTTTATTTTTATATAAATAAAAAATATTTATTTTTCTCTTGGTTTAATTTTTTTCATGTAAAATAGTTTTTTAGATTATTTGAAAAATTAATTATTAGTTAATTATTTAATTTAATTGAATTTTAAAAAATTTATTTTTTTCATAAAAGATTACATTTTGCTTTTATTTTAGTTATTTTACAAAATATAGGACATATTTATATGAATATTTAATCGAAAGTTTATTTTTTATATATTTTATACATATTTTTTTAATTTTAACTTTTTTGGTCTAAAACTAAATTTTATTCCTCATATTTTTTATATATTTTTAGGTTTTTATGTTTTTTTATTAAATATATTTTTCAAATTTGTGATGAATAATAGTTTTCATGTATATGAATTTTATTTGAAATTCATATAAATTTATAATCTATAATTTTTTTAGATTCAGTTTTAATTTTTCAATGGATGAAATTTTCTCTCGACATTATAATTTCAATGATAAATATATTTTTTTTCATTTTCTGTATTTTTTAAAAGAATAATAGTTTGGTTAAATTTTTTGTAACTTACTAATATATATATATATATTTGTTATGGTTTATCAATTATTTATTTCATATATTTTATTTTTAGCATTACATTAATAATAATTTGTATTTATTTGAAAGTATATTTTTTTATAATGTTTTTTTAATTTTAATGGCTATTTTTTATCATTTATTTTGAAATTTCATTTATATGATGGGCTTCTTTGATTTTTTAATGAATTCAAAAAATTGTAATTATATATTTGGTAAATGTATTTATTATTTTTATTTTACTAATTATTTCATTTTATTATTTTATTAACATATATTTATAATATTTTAAATTATAAGAAATTTTTCTTAATTTTTTTTATTGTAAAATAAAATGTTTTGATTTTATGATTTTTTTACTTTTTTTAATGTTTTGATCCATATTTTATATTTAAATTTTAAATTAATGATGAGTTGTAATTATATTTTAAATTTTTTTGGGCGTCATATATTTTTGGGTTTTTTAAAACATTACTTAGTTTCATGTTTTTTTATTAAATTATAAAACAAAATATTTTCTCTTTATATTATTTTTGTATGACTTTATATTAATTTTTTTATACAATGTAATTTTATTGATTAATATAATTTATTTGAAGGTAGAAAAATCAATATTTTTTCAATTTTAATTTTAATTGTATTAAACAATTGATCAATTTATTTTATTTGTTGAAAAAATAAATTTTAATGTATTTCCCATTTCTAGTTTTTTATCACTTTCAGAGTTAATCATATAATATAATATTGACATCTATATTTCATTAATTTATGTGTGATGGCAATGAAATATGGAAAATGATAACCTAATAACAAATGTGACACTGAAAACACTGATAGTCATAATGATGTCGACAATAAAAATTATCCTAAAAAAATTGACCATCCTGATGACCCAATAGATAATAAAAATGTAAATGACGTAAATCATTCCAATTAGATCGACGACACTAATATTTTTGTGAAAGACTATATGCGATGAACGCAAAAAAACTATAACTCGAATGCACATCGAAAATAAATTAACTTCCCTTCCAAAAAAAATACATGATTTTAGAAGATGACTAACAACTAAATTATCTATGTAGAAAATAAATGTTAACACAAAACAAATTGTCATGGAATATCCCGATGAGGGGGAAAACCTATGGACCTAGTCCAGAAAGCATATCCAATAAAATAAACAAATACATGGTAGAGACTCAAAAAATTTAAGGGATGTCAAATGTATAACTCCCCAATACAACACGATAAAAAACCAACTTATACGAGGTGGAAGCATATCTGATAAAATAATATCGTCCAAGAACAAAGAGAAAATAAAAAATCTGGCCATATGGATATGACCCTCGTAAACTAAATAACTTGTGGCCGAAAATCACCAGGATCCGATGAAAACTGATCACCAATATAATCCAATCCTAAAAGATGGAACCTTTTCCTTGTCTTTGATTTCATGTCCCAAAGACTGTTTTCTACCCCGATTTAAAGGAATATTATCCATGTATCTATTTTAAAACCAATGGAAAACATGTCTTTGACCCTCATTTATTTTCATAACAAATTTTTTGGTTCAATTATGGAGGCACCCAAAAAACTCCCACTATGGCTCAATTGGGGATCACCATCATCACTGTAATCTGTTGTCAAGCCTTAAAGTTACCTCTAGGTAAATACTTGGTCAACATGACTAACCCATTTTCCCCAGTTTGGATCTTCTTGAGATCTAACATTCATGATTCAAGGACCTCATGGATCCAATGATACCAAACATTAATATGTTTCAAATGTCAATGAAAATTTTACTTCTTTCCCACAGAAATATCACTATGATAATAAAAAAATCATTAGTTTCCTAATTAAAATTAATCTCTTGAATAAAATTGTTCATTCACAAAAATTATTTTCATCCATCTGAGGTGATAATAAACTATATATAACTGGTAGAAAATGATACAAGTATCTGCAATCTACAGTTCTGAGATATAACTCCCCATGGAAAAGTGATCAAATAGCCTAAACTAGACTTCCTCAAATCAATATCTCCTATCATATCAAAATCCATAATGACACATGGCCTCAGTTCATCATTTACAAAATACAATCTCACATCAGGAAATAACATGAAGAAAAAAATATGTATACATCACTGCTCTATACCTATATTATATATAAAAGGAATGAACAAAAACACATTATAATCTATATAGGTCTAGTATATAACAAAAAATATATCAAACCACCAATAGAAAATGAATAATTTATGAGTGACATATCCAATCTCTCTTCATCAGTAAAAGGTCACTGACTAGTACTGAGGATAAAATTTAATGCCAGTGGAGTTGTAAAAACATTTCCAATGTAAATTGAAAATCCTTGAAGTGCCATATCAATATATCTCTCCTTAGATTACATCGTTTTCTTTCTCTTTCTGTCATTGAAGGTTGACATAGTAAGAATTTATCGTGTTGTCCCCAAGTTGTTGATCCCAAAGACTAACAATGATCATTTTTCAATCTTTTAATTATAGTTTCATCATGTCCATCAATGATAAATCATTTATATAAAGAAAAAGTATAATAAAATCTTCATTGTTGAAGTACTGAATAAATATATATGATTAGAGGAAGTCATTAATAATACATGATTAAAAATGATAGATTTGATATTTTTATACCACTACAAAGGTTCTTTCTTCAAACAACTCAAACTCTTATTTAACCTATAGACTTCATTATCATTACCTATTTCAAAAAACACCATTTGTATAATGTATATAAATATACTCCTTTAAATCTCCATGGAGGAATGTTGTCTTGACATCCATCTTCTCAATATTCTGGTCCAACATAGTATCAAATACATGCTAACGCAAATGGAGGAAACATTTAAAATAGGTGAAAAATATCATACAAAATAAATTCATTTCATCTGAAAAAATACATAAAAAATAACATTGTCTTGTATAGTGGAATTGAACTGAATTCATCATTTTTAATTTGATAAATCCACTTATTTTTCAACGATCTTTTTACAGTAGGTAACATCAACATCTCAAAAGTAAGGTTTTTCTGTAATGGTCCCATATTATCATCCATTTTTAGAACCCATCTATCCTTCTCATCACATTCTAGAACCTCATCAATAGATTTTGGTTCTCCCCCTTCAGCTAGGAGCACAAACTCATTAGGTTAATTTAGAGTATAACTAGTAAGATGCTGATATGACCGCTGGAGTGGAACAGTGAGTTAATTAATAACCCATAAAACTGGATCATTAGAAACAAATGGTGCGTCAGAAACATCAACTCCAACTTGTTTACCTTGAGAATCATTATGTACCCAAACTCATCATATCCATATCCAATAAAAATACACTATCATGACTTAACATAAAAATTCTATCTCTCAACTATAATCACATGAACAAAATCCATTCAACCAAAAACACATAAGTGATCATACCCAATAACTTTTTCCTACCAAAAGGATTCATTACTGACTTTTTTAAAGCAACTATAGGTGATAGACTGTCAATATATAAAGTAGTAAAAAAACCCTCACTCAAAAAATGTCCAATATATAGTTCTTCCAAAATAAAACAATGAACTCCTTCCAATAGAGTCCTATTCATCAGCTCATCTACATTATTTGGATGAGGTATCTTGAGAAGTTTCTTATGATGTCGAATACCTCACACCTTCAATACAGATGTAATGAACCACAATACTCCCTCTTATTTTCATTCCGAATATATTTCCATTAATAACCAGATTCCCTCTCACCTAAAACATGAAATTTCTTGAAAACACTAAGCATATTGCTTTTGGAATTCAAAAATAATCCCAAAAATTGATTGAGTAGTAATAAATAACTTTCAAAAAGTAAATACATCAATTAATAATCTTATATCACAAAGGAACAAAAATATCAGAAATTATAAATTGATGTACATATGACTTCTTGTGTAAATTATTACAGAAAAAACATAGTCTGGTCTATTATCCATCCAAAAAATAATAACAGTTTTCCAATTTGACCCTCACAAAATGTGGAATATTATTTATCATGGTCCTAAAATTAATCCCTTTATCATTAATATTGTTGGAACTCTTATTCCAAAACCTAGGAGAAACACTAAAATAAATATTGAAAAAATATAAAATGACATCGAATCTCTAGTCTAGTACCGACCTAAATTCTTCCTCCCTCAAGAAAAAATCAAATAACCTTGGTAAGGAATCCATTAGGCATCACCCAAAGTACTAATAAAATCATTATCATCACAGATGATTGAGTAAATAAAATTTTTACAATCCTCATGCACATGTCAAACATTTATCAAAATTATTTTACATCCTGTATGGGCCTCCAAAAAAACATTCATTATACATAAAACATCAACATTACTATCATTACCCATCTACAAAATCCCAAAATTACATGGTATTTATAATTTAAATAAATCCATCATCAATGTCACATGAATATAGGAACTAGTATCAAAATCCGAAAATGAATCATCAGATGTATTATTATTGGATCTATAAAGATTAACATGATCACCCCATGTTGATGTGGTGACAATATAATCTCTATAAATATTTTTATTCTTATGATTTTCCTTCATTCTATTTTTTAATTTTTATATGATAATAAACTTTATAATGTTCCCCATATTGAAACATTGAAGACATTCAAATTCTGTCTCCTTCAACCTAGATTTTCTTATTCCTTTTCTATTGGTTAAACTCATCTTTCACTGATTCTTTTCATAGATTACCCATGTTCTTATATGAAAAAAATCATTGAATAATATTTCAATTGTGTACTTATACTAAAATCATCATTCAAAATAGCTAACCTAATAAAAATGAAGTCACAAAACCATTAGAAGCATAACCTATTAGAGTAACACATAAACTCTACATAGAATTAGGTAATGTTTTAATGAATAAAATTACTAAAACCTCATTATAAAAATTAATAACCATTGAACGAATATGGTGAAAACACCTATGATATTCACTCAAATAGTGATAAATATATGTACCTTCTATGTACCTCAAATTTATCATTTGTTTTAGAAGAAACATTTTATTATTTCTTATCATGGAAGAATAGGTAAGGTCATACTTCTCCCACAACATTGTGGTGTGAGAGATGTCAAAATATGGTTCATCGCATTATCATTGACAAACTAGAGAGTAAAACCAAAAACCATCAGAAGCACAAAATATCATTTATTATCTAACATTTGTTATAGCTCTTGATTTCTAAACACAAGAATATTTGTTCACTTGTTAAAATAAAAATCCTTCATTTTTAGTTCCACATATGGTAGTTGGTACCATTGAACAAAACCATCCAACTGTAATTTAATTACATAATATATATGAAATAAAAATAAAAAAATTGGATACTAGATGTGTAACACCCAAAGATTTTATTAAATATATTCTTTTTAATGTCTTGTGTTGTAAGCTACTCCAAAATTAGCTTGTGATCTACGCAACACCGTATTTGATTGCAGTATATGCAATACTATTTTTGGCTTGCATTACACACAATTTCAAGTTAGTTTTGTAGAAACTATTCTATGAAAAATTATTTATAGATTTTGTTTAATGTATAAATGAAATAAGTATTGATTATACGCAACACCAAACAGAGCTTTCACTACAAGCAGCCCTGACTTGGCTTGCATTACACACAATAATTACCTTCCTCGATAGAATGTTTCGTACGCAATACTGAGTTTCACTAAACGAGATATTATTATAATATTATTATGAACAAGCAGTTATGAATAGTAATACCCAATTTTTAAAATTTTATAAATTTTTTATTTCAAAATAGACTTCATTTTGGATTCGTAATATCGAAATTATATTATGGTGAAATTTCGGTACTTTTCGGATAACTTTCATATTCTGATGAATTGTGAAATTTACTAAATTTTAATTAAAAACAACTTTTTTAATCGAAATAATTAATAGTGATAAAAAATTAATTTTAGTGGTTTTAAAGTATATTTAGAATATATTTTTACCATTTAATACAATGTTGGTCATTGGATGTAATTTCACATTTAAACCCGACATAAACCAGTGTCAATCTTTTGATAGTTATTATCTCTTAAAAACACGCTATTTGTTTTGACGACGAGAATTTATTTTTAAATTAATTAATGCAACTGATATGTTTTGAATTTGGTAAAATAGACATCATTTTTGAATTCATAATATCAAATATAGCTTAGGCCTATTTTTTGGTATTTTTTTGGAAACATTCATTTTTTGATGAATAGTGAAACCATTAAGTGGTAGTTAAAAAACTGAATTTTTTATAAAACTTCATTTTACCGCTTCTGTGAGTGGAATTTTGAAAATATGAGAGACATGGTTAATATAAAGGACTAATTTGTGGTTCAATGAGATGAAAATATTTTTTGGCGAATAGTATCTTTTTATTTTTATTTACCACGGTTAAAAGTATATAGGATAATTAAGGGTAAAAATGATAATATTATTATTACCCTAACACATGTACTAATTATATTGGATAATATAAATTTGACCAAAAACAACCTTAGGAATATAATATGACCATTTAGTCCCACTTGGATTAGATTAGGACATTTAATATTAATTTATTTAAAGAAGGGCTAAAATAGTTAAAATCAATGTTTATAAAGTAAATCATTTTTAATATAGGGTTATACATAAGAAAAATTCGACAATAAAAATTAATTAGAAATCTAAATCTATTTCCTACATAATGGTAATTTATTTATAATGTTTAGACCTTAAATATTCTAATTTATTTGTGACACAACGATTATGCAGTAATTATCTTATTAATGAAATATTGACATAATTGATGTTATAAATACCCAAATAAATGTAATTTTAGACTTTTTATGAATTCCACTAATTTTATAGGTTAATATGACATGTTAGTATTGATTTAATTAACTTTTTTAGAACTAAACATTCCGTTATGATTTTCAAAAAAATCCATTACCAAATAGTGTCAAAATCGACATAAAATAGGTTTTAAAACAAATGTTATATTATTAATTGTTATTTTATTCTTCCAAATCTATGGTTCATCCAAATGTCTTATATAAGGATATATATATTAATAATAAACAACTTGGGATTCTTTTGGCTTGTTATAGTAAGTTTAATAACCATATAGTGTAAGAAAACAAGAATACACGGTAAAAGTTAAATTATCTAACTTAATGTTAAATCTAAATGATAAGGTTAATATAGAAACCTAAACTTGTTTAAATTACATTTTATTAAAGGATTTAGACCCATCCCCACCTTAGCTTCTAAATAACTGAATTTGGAGCTATTAATTACCGAATATGACTTTATAATAAAATAATATTTTTAGTTATTCGAAAGGTGCCCCTCTCCTCCCTAATAAAAGGGCACCTCCTCCCTCTCTTCCTCACACCACAGCGAGCCTTCATGCTCGGCCAACCCCAGCCAAATTCTCTTCTCCACTTCCCTAGAAATATCCTAGAGGTCTTGGCCTTCTTCAAACACCAATTTTAGTTCCCTATAGGGAGTTCTCAAAGAGGCGCTTCAAAGAAGAGGTAATGTCCGTTACCGATTCTTTCAACTTTATTTATTCTTCCACTTATTCTTCTTTAGTTGTTTCATTATGAAGTAATAAAATCCGAATCAATAATATACTGACATGTTATTATAAGTATGAAACATCCATATTTCACCATATATCCATCCTACGGAAAATGAAATCACCGCGCATGCGTACGTACGGAATACCGTCTCCACGCCGTGGTGTAATCTATTTTCCACCACCACCTTACTGGGATGGTTATAATGGTGAAAGTAATGAATATATATAATTATTGTAAAGTGATATTGATTATGTAATATTATACATCCACTTCAATACAATTTGACGATCAAGGGAATGATATCATCGCTCGTGCGTACGTACGGAATACCGTCTCCACGACGCGATGAGATTCACACTCCATGATAAACATTCAAAAATGATTATAAATTATATATAATAAGTAATCATGAAATATATGACATAATAACGCTACTGGATATATATATATATATATATATATATATTTCATCTACTTAATTCAATTCAATTCAATAAGGAAACGAAAACAGCGTCCATGCGTACGTACGGCCTACTGTCTCCATGAACGGTGTATTTCTTTCCATTTATCAATCCATTATATATATGTATATTCTGAATATATATTATATATAAATCATGTTTTACATTCTGGATGTAAGTAATCATGATCTAAGTAATCATAT
This sequence comes from Viscum album, assembly GCA_963277665.1. NCBI lineage: Eukaryota > Viridiplantae > Streptophyta > Magnoliopsida > Santalales > Viscaceae > Viscum > Viscum album. The sequence goes on along the minus strand of OY728141.1, from coordinate 505,409,740 downwards.
GAATAACCACATTACTTTATGTTTATTTCTACAACAATCCTAGCATTGGTTTTTTCATAATAAATTAGGAAACAAATTTATATTTTTAATATATAGGGGAAAAACATGAAATTATATTTTTTTATAATGGTCTAAATGTTTTTAAGGAATTCTATTTGATATATGTAATAAAAAATAGAACACTATAATTTGTGTATCAATCATTTCTAAACTGGTTTATATTTGTCTATTCACTTGATAGCCTATGTCATTATTGTGGATTATTCTTAGATTTGTTAGTTGGGCATAAAAATATAAAATCTTGTCTAATTAACCAAATTATATAAACGTTTTTTCAACTCTATTTTTATTATTATTATGTAATTAAATAAAACAATTACCTATCATTAGTATCAATATTCCTTTTAAATATACAATGAGTTTAGAAATTCCTATTGATTAAAATATTCATAGTTCTAAATAGTATAGACAAATATTATTACATCAAATTTTTATTATGTTCTATAACTTAATCACTTATTCTCAATTAATTATAAATAAACCATAATTCAACTAATGAAAATTATCCTTTGTCTAAGAGAATGATTTAGTGGATTTCTAAAAATTGGGTGGATTTAGTGAAAAGAAGTTATTTTTCATATAAAACCTAATGGTATCAAATTTAAAATAATGTTTATAACATAGTAAATAAAATCTATTTCCTAATAGATAATCGAGTGTATATTTTTTTTTAGTATTTTAGTCTATATATGGTTCCCTTTGATAACACATTCATAATTGGATTCCATTCCTCCTATTTTATTCCTTTATATTTTTTTAAAACTTGTTTCCACAGGAAATCATAATTACCTATTTTAAAACATGGTTTATTAAATAGAATTTAAATATTTTAACTTTTACTCTTAATGTATTTAATAAGTAATCAATATTAACGAAGGAATATGAAACAAAATGGTCATAAAAAGTAGTCTTTATAGACATATGACTACATTTTTATGACATTCATCTCCCATGTTATCCATATCACTTTATCATATTTTTAATATTTAAAAAATTGATTGAAACATCCTTCCCAATTTTTAAAGAGTTTGATATTATTTCAAGACTTCCTTATTGGATTTCACTAATATGTTTTTAGGGGTTAGTATATTATTCCTTACATTTAATTTATATTAACACTAGAATTATTTGTTTCTCACATATCACATTATATTTGTGTAATATTTGTTGTCTTTCCATTATAATATTTGATGTCATTTGTCTTAATAAATTTCTAGTATTATATTTATTCATACTGAGCATGGAAAAAATATCATGTTATGAATGTTGATTTATTTTTATATAAATATTGGTTGTTGCTTCTATATATTTAGTGTATTGGATTTTGTAACTAACATTGTTACCACAATCATGAAACCCTTGTTTTAGATAGTTATAATGTTAGAAGGCATGTATATATACATTATAAATTATGAATTATATTTATTATATGGAACAACACATGTTCATTGATATGACTGTTATAACAAAAAAATTATATTTTACTTTTGTTTAAAATTAGTTTAAAAGGATCGTAAAAACATTGAATTATAGTTTTCAATGTGACTAGTTTTGAACCTAATGCTAATATACATCTTATTCTTTCAGAACATAGTATTTCCTTATCTCAATTATACACCTTCTCATTCCCATAAAATAGGGGTTTCCTCATTAATTACATTGTAGAAATTCCATATTGTTAATTCATATCGATGAGATACTGATTAGACCTACCATATTCATTTAAAACTCCATGTATTGGCCTGAATTAGGTAGAATAATAATCTATTATGATCACACCAGGGGTGAAAAATACTAATAGGCGTATATGAATTAGTCTTTATAGATTTTTTCAATTCCCACCACCCCTCATTATTATTCAGTATCCATCTAATAATATACATACCGTTAATGAATGCAAATGGTAAAATTATTATTTATTGCGGATCACAAAATTTTAGGATGACTACTTATTTAATTTACAAGGATATTATCCCATTTAAAAAGATATCCTCTAATTATTGAAAATTACATCAAAAATGTTATAAACCTAGACTTGTATATAATGTTTTAATCAACCAGACTTTAGTCATAAATAAAAATGAATAAAAAATAGTTCTCTGAAAATAGATCCCTAATGATTTTCAATTCATTAATTGGATGGTTTTAGTCTATTATTCCTCCTCGATAAATAAATACATCTTTATAGGTTGTGCTCCATGATCATATTTCTCCTCAAATTGACCTATCATTTTTTTCAATGATGCATATTCCTTCTCTATGGTTTTTATATTATTCACCAAACCATGTGAATATTAAATCTAAAATTCATTGAAGATTAATTTTCATAAATAAAATGTCATTATAGAATGATCTCATAACACACATTTTATATATGAAATACCATATCCCCTCTGTATCATTTATTTCATCCATAATATTTATATGCATTAAATATATCTCATTATAGAATGTCATCATCAAACACCAAACTTTGCAATATGTTCCTTATGATGTGGTTCATTTAAATACATGAAAAATTTTCCTGGGAAAAAATCAACAAATAACATTCATGTTTAATGTTTGATATTAGAATCTTGGGACATATTATTCTTTGAACAATGGGGATTTTTTATCCAACATATATTTTTTTGTAGTTTTATTTGACTCAACCACCTTAACAAAATCATCAAATGTGGGCCTCACTTTTTTTCAAAGGTTTTTCATATTTTAAATATATAATCCATCAAAATTTAGTATATTTAATTTTCCCATTTGTGTATATCTATGTAAAACATTATTTCTTGAAATAGTTGTTTTATGTTAGACTCCTTTAACATCCTTCATTGCTTTCACTACACTAATATTTAGATTCCTTATTTTTTATAGGAAAAATGTCAATGTCAATCACCATCTTTTATGACTTGGTGTAACACCATTGGATTTCTTTCGACCACCAGTATTTTGGTTTCCTTGTTTTATGGTATGTATTATAAAATTTCCTAAGAAATCAGTATCTCTTTTGACACAGAATAGCGACAACCAGAATGAGTCCGAAATAAAAATTTTGGTCGTGGAGATATTAAATCACTAATTAATACATGTTATATTGTAGCGACTGACCCAAGAAGCCTAGACTTAGTGTTTAATACTCTATAATTGGCATGATTAGAAGGAATAAAATCATGAAGGACCAAACTATTTGGTATTCTGGGTGTAATAGATACATATATAGGCCTTGTATTAAAAATGAATTAACAAATTAGTATAACTGTTTGTTTATATATATTAAATATATTCCAACTAGCGTATCCTTACATATCATTCTTTTTACACTTCATGGATTCGTGTGGAATAGAAAAAAAATAAGGGTGAGCTCAAATTCTAAAAAAGGTTTAACCATTGAAGAAGAAACAATGAATCAATAGGAATAATAAATATGTAAAGGTAAATAACTTAACAGACATTCCATAAAGTCAATAAACTGAATGGAAAAACAATATTGAAAGGTAATAAGTAATAACACATTCCATTAAAATAACTAGATAAGGTATAATAAATATGTCAAGGAATATAACTGAAACACATTGCATCAAATCAATTAACTGAGAATGAAATGCATTTATATATATCGATGAGTAATCTCATAGATAAATAAAAACTTATTCTAAATGTGGGAAATAAGAAATATTGGATTTCATATTTACTAGGTATATGATACTTTTACCATAAATACAATTCACAAGATGATTTAAAATATCATCTAAAAAATCATCTAAGGCTATCCAACGAACACATCCCATGAGACTACCAATTCATCGAGGGGAAATATATATGTAGGCCCCACCATTGTCTTACCTTTTAAAATAGTTCATCATATATCAAATAACGTATTTATCAATGTTCCTTATCAGTTATTCATATGGAATAGAATATTAATATTTATAAATATTTCAACATTCGATGATAACTAACAGTTGTGGTTGTTAAGGTTGATGAATTTAGATACTGTTGAAAGGTCATTAAGATAGTTTTGAATAAAATAATCTTTAATCATTTAAAAGTTTCTCATACCACATTGAATCATAAGATTCAAAATTCCCCATGAATTAAGTGAAACATAGAATATCGTGAGGACAATGAGATTCAATATATAATATGTCAAAGTAAAAACAATATTTATAAATGATATAAGATTTTGGCAATAAACATATCCTTGATAAATGATATGTATAATAAGGTTAAATTTATTATCAAAATCTCAGAGGAAATTAAATAATTCCATGGGACTAAAAGGAATCAAGGTATTGAATTGAAATATTATTGTTGTTAAAAAATAATAAACCATATGAAGGATAAATAACGATTTTATCAATACATTATATCCAAATTGGTGTAAAATAATGGGGCTTTTTATGGATAAATATTTTATAAATTCATATTTTGAGAAAATTCTTGAGAAAAATATAAATTTTATTTCGAAAAACTTTTTAGAAAATTCATTTTAATCAAAATAACATTTTAAATCATTTTAAAAATTAAAATTAAACCTCAATGAAATGATGTAGGGTAAATCCATACATTCCGTACAAGGTAACAAGAATATTATTATTTCATGGTTAAAGGTTAAAAAATAATTTCAAAAAAGGCAAAAGTATTTTTCTGAAATAATTTGTCCAAGAAAAAGGGTAAAAATATTTTAATGAAATCATTTTGGGAAGGTGTAAAGATTTTATAAAACAGTTTTATATAAAATGTTATTTTGAAGAAAACATGTTCACAATCTATAAAGGGAAATGAAGTAGGGTTTTCTTAAAATTAATTTCTAATACATTTTATGTACCCAAGAGTAGAAAAATTTTACTATTATATTAGACAAGTAATAAACACATGAGGGGAATAAAATTAATGGTTTTATTGTACAATGATCAAATATTTTTCTCTAAAATAAATTCATGTGTAAACAATCACAAAAAAAATTAGATAGAGAAATAAACTTGTTAAAATATCATAACATTGATGTGAGAATCAATCAATGTATATATTAAGTATATCAAATTCAAATCAAAATATAATAATATTAAATAAAACAATATATAGAAACATGTTATTACCCAAATAATAATTGACTATTATAGACAATGAGGATGTAATATAACACAATGAAAAGAAATTAGGTAATGGAATTGTTTTGCACCCAATAATGCTAAATTTTAATCCCCTCAGAAGAATAATTTCAAATATAAAATAAAAATACCCTGGAGAAAAAATAATTCATGATATAATATATCCAAATGGGAAAAATATACTCCACATCAACTATATATGTGGGTAATATGACATTTATCTCACATATATAAAATGTGCGATGAATATCTCAGACCTTGCATATCCTATATGGGTTACCTTCCTTTACCATCATTTCTAATAGTTATAATTGTGTTAATGACTACTTCTAGAAGAATATTAATATTTATTATATCGTATATTATCTTCTTATAATATCTCACTACCCATTAATTAGTAATCATTCATTATTTACACTATTTCGAGTGTTAATCTCATAGTTCTTTGAGTATGTTTTGAGTTGTTACATGTTGTTCTTATTCCATAGTTCATGATTTCATCATATCAATAATTTTAAAAATTGTTTTATTATTATTATACATATATATATATATATATTAGTAATACATTATTTTCTGAGATAAAAAAATGAAATACGATGTTCATGGAGACAGTAGGTCGTATTTACGCATGAACTTTCGTTTCTTTGTCATAATAAAATAATTAAAATTTAAATGATATATATATAATAATTCAATAATCATATATATGTAAATTTTTACGTATTATTAATAAAATAATCCTTTATACATTCCATTTATAGTGTGAATTAATCACATCACTTTGAGGGGCAGAAGTCCACACTTCCACAAACGACGTTATTGTATTTACACAAAATGGAAAACATAAGGGTATGTGTTATGTAAAAATTAATGAAAAATAAAATAAAATAAAATTATCTTATACAAATTATATATATATATATACATAATTCCGGTCATAATCCCACCATGAATGGTGGTAATGGATAAATGAAAAATCATCGTTTTGTGAGGTGGTAGTTCATATTACACATAAACAACAGGATTGTCACAAATTAGATGGATGTGTGTATAAATGGAGTTATAAACAATAGAATAAAATAACCTAATTATATTCAATATAACATGGTTTTTATATAATAATTTAATAATATATGTTTTGGTGGTTGAGAATGAAAATAAAACAAACCAGCATGAAGAAAGAAAATACCTCTTCATTGGGTAACTCTTTTTGGATTCCACAAAAGGGATTATTTGAATAGATTTATTCCCAATGTGAGGCTTAATAATTTATGGTATTTATTTTTAGGGGATATTTTGGTAGATTTTTGTTATGATACCGTGTCTTGATATGGGTGAGGATATTTGAGGTATGAGTTCCTTTTTAATGTGGATGAGTGGAATTCTTGTAAATTTTTGAAAAGGGAATTCCACCTGAAGATTTTCTTCTTAAAAGTATCTCATGTAATTAATAAAAATATATAAAAAAGAGGGTACGATATGAATATTTCTACAAAATGGATTTTTAACAATTTCAAAGGTCATTTTGGGACTTAATATTATGGTTTAGTCTCTTGTAAATCTATTTATTCTGTTATTTACTATAATTAATGTTAATTACAATCACTAGTTTTTTTTTCAAAACTATGTTTTCCATAGTTTTTTATTTAAATAATTCTTATTAGAAATATGTAATCCATTTTTTAAATTCCAATCAGTTATTTGTAATAAATTAATATTAAATTTATCTCGTGGAGGGGACGATGAAGCTGGTATTTAATTTAAAATGATCAAAAGTTTACTAAATAATTATATAGAATTTCAAAGTAAAATTCATTACAATGAAATAAATTGGATTAAATGATATTAAATTTATTAAAATTATATTAAAACCAACCCAAAATTTATAATTTAAAATTATAAATAAAATAGACGGGAATGCGAATTTAAATTAAAATTCAATATTTTTCACTATTCATCCAAAACTGAAACATTAGAGAAGAATACATAAAATTAGTATAACATATTTTAGATGGTTATATATGAAATATCAAGTCTATTTTGAAATAAAAAATTTATAAAATTTTCAAAAATAGGATTTAAAATTTGTTCTCCACTAAAAGGTGGAAAAAGACTTTTTTAAAATACCATTTTTAAGCGTAAAACATGATTAATTATTTATTATGCCTATAAAATCTATTCGAATAATATTAAATATATTTTATTGAATTGATATATATTTCATTAATATCATTCACTAATTATAATTTTTTTAATTTATTAGGAAAAAACACCTTTATTAGCATAAACACATTTCATTTTTATTCATTTGGTTTATATATATATATTTAATTAATTATTAACCAATGGATTCATTATATATTTTGTAACCCATATATTTTCATATGGTTGTTAATATTATTCATAAAATCTAATTTAACCTCTACTCTATATATAAATATATTAAATAATAATGTGTTAATAATATATTTTTGTTCTGTAAAACATAGCCTCATGTGTAACACAATCCATCAAAGAAACTTGTTGTTGATTGTGATTACTGATAACATAGTATCTATTGAAATGAAATATATATCATGGATTAATTTTATTAAAATAATAAATATATTATAATGTATCACTATTTTATATTCCCCAATAGGTAACCTGTTGTGTGTCATACATTTAATTGATTAGAATGATCTAAAATTATAATTTTGGGGCATTACAGTGTAACGTCACGTCCTGGGTGCCATGCAATGAGACCTCTATCCAGTCAGTCACATGCCCTCATGTGCGCCTCCCCGTATTCCAGAGGGTTTTGACTAGCAGAGTTGGTCTGGAAATTCATTCATGGTGAGACTATACACTATTTTATCAGAGTTAAGTACTAGAAGATGTATAATATAATAAAAAATTATGGAAGCATATAAAACAGTAGAATAGTACTAATTTCCCAAGATAGTCAAATAAAAAAAATACTACTCTCAAATTAAAGGGAAATCAAGCTGTAATAATTTATGTTTTATGTGTCTACAATTTATCTAAAGTAAAATGAAAAATGACTTCATATCAGGTCTTGATGCACATCCATTTCCCCCACCCATGGTCCATTCCATAAAAACAACCTATCCATGGGCCTTTCCCTTATCCTGTTCTACAACAACAATGTCTTCTAGGATTCCGATCAGGTGGCCCGAGAAGGGTGTGAGTATAACATAGTAGGAAACCACCAACAATGTATAAAACAAGTCTAGTAAATTGATAGTATATGGAATTATATAAAGCAACAATTATAATTTAGATTTAAATTGGTGTCCCATTGTTAGTTATTATTTGTTTATACACATTATATTCAGGTTTGATTCTTGTCTCTCATTCATTTCATGATTCATTATTGTCATTCATTTGGTGTGGAACGCCTTGTCAATCAACCCAAATCGTAGTTGGTTTCGGCGTCCATTCCTAACACCCCGAATCTCATATGGTGTAGATCTGCATCTATACTACCCCAAATCTGATCTCGTGTAGATATCTACGTCTACCCCCTCACATCATAAGAACATGGATAAATATTGTGTGTCGAACACCATGTTTACACCCCAATATCTCTATTTTTCTAGAAATGCATGACCTTTAACATCATTATCAATCGTTTAGATCATTTATTAATTATTAAATATTTATTCACATCAAAACCATAGTAATCTGACGATTAGTTAAATACAAAAATAATAATTAGTTAACCCATATTTAACTATTTCACAACCAGTTATGTAATTAATCAATTGATTAACCAAGCAACATTAATGTTATTCTATAAGTAATTATCCACAATTAATTATCCAAATTAAATCTCATCTTATCATACTTATTCTCATAATTAATTTTCTTAGTGAAACAACAAGGCACATAATATATCTACCATTAATTATCTCACAAAACATATTCTTATTTCATAATTAATTCCAGCCATTAATTATCATGATCCCAACCAAATTCAATATCTCAATTACAATATCTCATCCCATAAAAAATTTCTCTAATGTAATCATCTAAATGGAAAACCCCTTATCCTCATGGTTCAATAAACTATTTAATCACCCGGGAATCAACAAGACAATTTCACGTTCTTAATTATTCCAATTTATCAAATCAATTATTAAGAGTAGTTTTAAAATAAATAATCTCACATACATATATCCAATCTAGAAGAATGAGAGTATAAATTAGATCACACACCTTGGTGTTTTAATTGATTTTTTCCCAGTAGAAATCTGTAATATCAATGAGGCACAACAATGTTAATCAAAATCTGGATCTAAAACCCTAAATGGAAAATTAAGTTCAATGGAATCATGACCCTGAAAGTATTGATCGGGATCCACAATCCATGATCTAGGTCTCAATAGATAGGTTTAGATCCATGTAAATAGTGGATATCTTCTATGAAAAGGACAATGAAATATAGAGAAAATAATGGATTAATCGTCTAGAAGAACTCCACTTACTGGGAAGAAAGTGGATCTTCAATAATGGTTTTCGATCTCAAAGAACGTTGTTTGAATCACCTTTGAATACCGTTATAAATCTCTAGGACAACCCAGAATTGGTCAAGGACAATTCTAGGTCTAAATAGATTGGTATATAGGGATTTCATGGTTTTAAACTAATTTTTATAAAAAATTTATTTGTTCGGGAAGATTCAATTAATAGGGGTGCACCGTTAATGAAACCATGTGAAAACCCTACAGACCTCACCATCTAGTTTCAGATGATTAACTGTATTTGGGTGCACAATATTTCAAAACAAGCAAAACCATTCAAACCCCTCAATCGATATATTTGTCATAAAAATTCAGTCAAACGAACCTCAAAACACATTTCCAAATAATAGGTTCTTTAAAATAACAAATATTACTTGAAAATGTGCCCAATAAGACTCCAAAATATGTATGGATTTTACAATCTCCCAACCATATAATAGGTCATCCCCAAGATGCATTCCCAATCATCACTAAGATTCTGATCCAGACAGACTTGGCTACAAAGTACTCATGTCAGTTTCTCATTCCCCGTATTCTTCTTAAACATGCCCATGTTTTCATATCACACTAACTATGTGAATTTTTTTCCCAGAGCACTTTCTCACAATGATCCAACACCCATATCAAATTCTCTTGAATGGTTTCATCTATCTCACGGTCAAACTCATCTAAACTGTTCACTAGAGAAGGATTAGGGTGATACTTTGACAGTTTTGAAAAATGGAATATGTAATTCATGGAAAATTATTTCATTGGAAATGACATTTGATATGACAGTCGTCAGATTATCTTAACAACATCAAAAGGTCCCACAAACCTGGGCTACAGCATGCCCTGCCTTCGTAACATGTTGTGACCTAACTTAGGTGACACCTGAAGGAAAACATGACCACCCTCTATAAATGGTTTGGGTAATCTCTGCCAATCAGCATATGGAATCTCCCTACCCTAAGCTGAATCCATATGTTTTTGAATAAACAACACCTTCTCTAATATATCTGGCACGAGACTTAGTCCCAACAACACTGACTCACCTTCATCCTTCTATCATATTAGGGATCTACATGGTCATCAATAATGTGCCTTTTATTGTTCCATACAAATATTTTCTTGATAACTATTGTTATAGGAGAACACCACAAATCCATTTTCTTCTCCAATGAACCATTGAAATCTAGCACACATGTCCGGAACATATCCTCCAGAACCTGAATGGTATGATATGACTATTCATCTGTCTGTGGGGGGGAAATTCATACTAAAAAAACTATGTGCTATGTGATTTCTGTAATCCCTTTAAAAAGTATAATGTAATGATTGAATCATAATATGAATCAATATTCCATGTCTTCCCATGCAAATGAAATATATCTCAAACATACAGCATCCCCCAACTCTTCCACTGTGAAAGTTTTGCTGATGGGCACGAAATGTGATAACTTTTTTCCTTATATACACAATGAACCAAATATACTAATTCTTCAAATGAATATTTGGAAGACCTATCACAAAATACATGTTCACTTTGTCCCACTTCTATTATAGAATAGGCTATTGCTACAATAAACCTCCAGGTTGTTGGTGCTCTACCTTCACCTGCATACAGGTGAAACATCTTGTCATGAAACCTGTTGTATACATTTTCATGTGGGGCCACCAAAACTATCATCGTAGGTAAAACTACATTTTTGCAACCCATGATGTTTCTTCAACTTTGTGGCATGAAATTATGTAATGAGTTCCTCTCACATAGTCATACGCATAACAACCCATTTTTTAACATTGAAGACCTCATCCTCATTAATCAACATGTCTGAAGGCATCTCCCCACCTTCAATGATTTCCCCCAAGCTATGCACTCTATATATTCATACATCGTATTCCTGGTCTATCTCAAGAGCATTGACTCCATATCTACAAAAACTAGAGTAATTTTATTATGACTCTCCTGAACCACAAAATGAATTTTAGCCAAGAAATTCACCATCTTCCACTCCACACTTGAATCATTTACCAAATGACTTTGAGTTTTCCTTCTCAAGGCATCATGCACAGTATTCCCCTATTTAGGTGTATTTTCTAATTCAAAATAAAAGGACTATATATAATCTAACCTTCTTCACTTCTCACAATTCATTTAATGCTACGAAAAGATATAATTAACACTTTTATGACCTATAGAAACTATAATATATTCACCCACGAGATTGTGGTTCCAACACATAAGAGAAAATGCCACCACTTCAAACTCAAGGTATTGGATGGGGTAATTCTGTTGATGTTTCCCAAAATAAGAGACCCATAATCAACGTCCTAATCCCCCTACATCATCAATGTTATGAGTCTTATACCATATGAATTTTAATAAATAGTGTACTCCTCACTGACTTTAATAGGGTCAAGATTTGTGTCGATGTCTAGTGCTTCTTCAATTCATGGAAACCAATTATCACATGATTTTTCAATAAATCTTTTTCCATTTGTTTATAAAATGAAAAATTGGTGCTACTAAAAAAAAAGCTACTGTTTAAACTCCTGTAATATCCATTGAATACCAAAAATATTTGGATATCAATGTCATTATTGGGATTCTCCCATGAAACCGCTGCTTTATCATTCCACATGTCCACATCCAAACCTTCTTCCTAGTTGAAATGTCCTAAGAAGTTTACTTTACCAACCCAAAATTGAAACATAGACAAATTGGTGCATAACCGATGATCTCTCACTGTGCTCACGAAGATTTAAAGATGTTTGGAATGATCATAATGAGTTTTAGAGTATACTAAGTTGTCATCCATGAACACTACTAGAATTTGGTCCAGGTGATGATGAAATATCATGTTCATCAATATCATAAACACTACTGGTGCATTTTCCAACCCGAATAGAATAATGACATTCTCATTATGGCTATACCTTATTCTGAAATCAGTCCATGGTATATCGAAGATATGCACTCTCACCAGATGATACCCAGATCTCAAATCAAACATTGAGGACAGGCAATCTCTCTTTTGTTGGTCAAACAAATCCTCGATATGTGTCTTCGGATATCAGTTCATCTTAGTCATCTTATATAACATCTGGTAATTGACTCAAAAGTTTAAAACCTCATCGGCTTTATTTAGAAACAAAATATGTGATCCCGAAGGTGGAAAAATTTAAAAAATAATACATTTATCCTCTTTCTCTGAAAAATTATTCATGAGCTCCTCAAGCAGAGTCGGTGCCATTCTATAAGGTGGAATTGATATTACTCTACCCTTGACATGATCTAAAGAGTGAATTCCACATCTCAACAAAGTGTAAATCATGAGATGTCTTTTGGAAAAACATCTGGGAATTTTATATAACTGGTGGAAGGACGCCTTTCCTACCACCATAGTCATATTACAAAAGACTATCAATTTTTTCATATATCTCTACTCTTTGTTGGGTAATTGGACATTCTCACCATTATTGTATAACCCAATCTCCACAATAAACATATTGGTCACCCTTAGGAGACTCAAAAGGACACTATCCTATGGTAACAATATATGTGGTCTCAGTATGTAGATAACCAGTCCATAACCATTACTAGAACCTAGTCCATAATATCAATGATGTAGAGATCCAAAAGAAATTGATACCCTTTGATCTCTATTGAATATACCTGGCATATAAAACTATCACTTGATCCTTATCCCAATGGTGTAACGATATTCATTTCTCCATTCACGAGCTCCACCACCTAGATCAAGTCATTGATATGATTTACTAATTTAATTGAATGAGAGGAACTAATATCAAAAAATTAACTAGATAATTTAAAATATACTAGAATTGTACATATCACTGTCGATGCTCCATCCTCACTCTCCACAAGTATAGGTTGCACTGCATGTAATTGTATTTCCCCTATTCCATATGATGTTGTTGGACTCCCCTGAGTAGAACCACTTACCTGATAGAGGATATATTTCCCATAAGCACCACACCCACTACCTATACCACTTCTTCTAGAAGAACTCCAACTGCCAGTCCTATATGTTGTAAAAGACCCCATCCCACATTTGGATTCTGCACAACTTTTCCCTAAGAACAACTCTGTCATGGAAAACTATCAAATCTATCTATTTTTCTCATCTTTCCACAACCTCAACACTCTACTGGTGGTCATGGAAAACGTTTGCGATATTGTCCCGGTCTACCGCACAGGTGAAAAAACAATTGATTAAATCATGGGAAAACAAGTCCTCCTAATTGTCCACCTAGATTTCCACTATATTTTCTATGATTCACATAACTGCACTACCTTCTCTCAAATGGAACACCCCTGGTCATCCATCGAAAACTACCTATATAGTACTAGGATCATCCTTTGGGTTTCCCATCAAAATAAGATCCTGATTCGTGACTTCTGTAAATATATTTCGTCTAATGATATTCACTTGGTACTTGATTTCAAATCTAATTCCATAAGGAAATATTTATGACAAGGTAGCCTCATCTGCCAAAAATGCAGGAGTAAAATTCCGTAAACCATAAAAAATTTCTGCATAATCCATTATGAACATGATTCCTTGAGACCGATGCAAAAATTCTAAAGCGTTCTATTTTCATCGTGACTCTGGGTAGAAGTTCTCCATAAACCTATCTTGAAACTCCTTCAACATAATATCATCATTCTATCGTGATCGTATCTGAATGTCCCACTAGTGCTTCACATACCCCATAGCATATATAAATCCAACTAGACCCTCCTCTCAGCCGTAGTATCCAAATGGTCATGTATTGTCTCTGTGGAATTAAATCCAATATTCATATCTTATAGGACCACCCACCCAAGTAAAAGTTGTAGGTGTTGTAGTTGAAACTCCCTTCTGAACTCTGATATGATTTTCATAACCATTAATGGGTCACTTTCAATGAAGTTCATGAAACAACCAATGTTTTCTCTATACTACTCCCCTTTCTCCTCAAATGGCACTAATAGTTCCTCCAATTCCATGTACGGACATTTGTTTTGATCCTTACCACTCGGTCCTCGCATCAATAAGAATAGTGGGGGAATATTATCTACAATTACAAACAGACATCTCAGGTCTCATAACACAACCTAATACCATTAGGTAAGAGGAAAAATAACCTTGAAAAGCCTCAACATGTCCTTCCCTGAGTAGCAGGATTTCCACTTATACATGGTCATGCAACGACCTTGCATGAGCTAATTACGAAGCCTCAAATAATACCAGTATATTGGATACCATTCTTAAATTAGTAATTAAAATGTAATATAATTAAATAAAACCTCCATCAGATACTACTTTGTAACATCACGACCCAGGTTCCATGCAATGAGGACCCGAGCCGGTCAGTCACATGCTCTGAATCGTGCATCCTTGTACTATAGAGGGTTTCAAATATAAGAAATGTTCTTGTAAGTGATTTTTGGGTAGACCTTACACACGTCTATCAGTATTTTTTATAAACAAAATAAAACAATAATAAACCAGTGTGTAAGAAGAAAAACAACCATAACAATACCAATGTCACAAGCTAGTAAAATTAAGAAATACCATAATCAAATAAATGGGAAAAAATTCTTTAATAATTCAAGTGTCATGTGTATACAATTAAAGTAAAAGTAAAGGCACCAAGAGTGCATATAGGGTCCCTAACCACATGTGGTTCCCCCTCCCATGCACCATTCTGAAATAGAAACCTATCCCAAGGCCATTCAATTATCATGTACTACAACAACAATGTCTTCTTGGATTCTGATTAGGTGGCCTGAGTATAGTGTGAGTACAACTTAGTTGGACAACACCAACGATGTCTAAAACACATCTAGTCAAACAGAAGTGTATTCAGATTTAAAATCTACCAAATAAAATGAATAATTAAAAAGTTATCACATTTTCATTTATTATTATTTTTTAAACACATTAATCTTATATGTGATTCATGTCTCCCATTTATTTCATGATTAATTATTTTCATTACATTGCTATTGAATTCCATGTCAAACAACCCAATTCTCTTTTTGTCTAGGTCTCCATGCCTAACAGCCTTATTCAAATTTACTATAGATCACCATGTCTACCACCCCAAGTCAAATGTCACATATATCACCATGTCTACCACCTCACATCATAAGAACTTGTAAAAAAATTTGGGTAGTACATAATTTATAGGCCCCAACTTCCCTATTGGCCTGGAATGCCATGTCTAGTATTATCAATTTCACTCATTTACATCATTTATTAATTTATAATGAATTATTTCCCTTAATTCCTTACTATTACAATGATTAGTTAAACAAATCATTACCCATTAGGTGACCCATGTTTAACTAATTGAATATTCAGTTAATTAATTCATCATATCAACAATCAATCAACATTAATCTCATTCTATAATTAATTCACAACAAATAATTATGAAACTAAAATCTCACCATATCATAATTAATCTCATAATTATTTATCTCAATTAAATAACAATGAAAATAATTAATCCAACATTAATTATTTCACATAGCTAGTCTTTATTTCATAATTAAATCCCACACACCCACATTAATTATCTCAAGGAAAAAAAAAATTCAATTTATCAATTACAATATCTCAACACATAAACAATTTCCCTAATTGAAAATGTAACACCCCAAGCTTCCACGGTACGTTTCCCTTCGAATAATGTGATAGCGTGTGTTGTACGCAACCTCGAGTTCTAACACACACCCCACAACTAATTAAACTAGCCGTTGTGAATAGTAATACCTACTTTTTGAAATCATATATATTTTATATTTCAAAATAGACTTCATTTTTGGATTCGGAATATCGAAATTAGCCTAGGGTGAAATTTTGGTACTTTTCGGATAACTTTTATATTTTGATGAATAGTGAAAATTACAAAATTTTAATTAAAGTCAACTTTTTTAATCAAAATAATTAATATTGATAAATTATGAATTTGAGTGGTTTTAAAGTATATTTAGAATATATTTTTACCATTTAATTTAATGTTTGTCATTGGACATAATTTCACAACTAAACCAGACATAAACAAGTGTCAATCTTTTGATAGTTATTATCTCTTAAAAACACGCTTTTTATTTTAACAAAGGGAATTAATTTTAAATTAATTTCTGCCACTTATGTGTTTTTAATTTGGAAAAATGGATTACATATTTGGAATCAGGATGTCCAAATTATGTAAATAGGTAACTTTTATTTTTACACATTTTGAATAATTACTGCGGTAAATATTTTATTTACCATGGTTAAAGGGTAAATCCGGTAAATAAGGGTTAAAAAATAATATTATAATAATACAAAATTACCCTAAAACGTGTCCTAACCTTATTTGTGGACACATATCCGACCATGGGCATCCTTGGGTCGATTTGGGGACCCCTTAATGCCACTTGTATGTGGTAGGGACACATTATATTAATAAAGTTAAAATAAAAATAAAAATGGCATAAGCATACATCGTTTAGAAGAACAATTGTTACATAGGGTTATACATGTTGGATTTTCGATTATAAATATTCATTAGAAAGATAAAAAGATTTCCTAGATAATGATATTTTATTTATAATTTTTAGACATCAAATAATTTAAATTATTAATGACACAATAATGATGCAATGTTTACCTCATTAATAAATCATTTAAATAAATAAGATTATAATGATTAAAATATTATCTAAAACCTGTCCAATTCTTATTGGATGATGTTATTTAGAAAATGAGTCATCTTATCTTCGACCTCAATGATTATTGGACCATTATAAACCGAATATAAATATATTATAAAGTAATACTTTCACTCTTTCCTAAAGAGCCCCTCCTCTCCCTTATAAAAGGAGACCACTTCTACTCATTCCTCACACCTCTCAAGCCACTTGGCTCGTCCAAACCCTGCCCAAATACTCTCCCAACTTCCCTCACTACAACCTAGAGGCCTTAGTTTGATCATAAAGCCAACCAAAGAGCCCTTTTGATCAAATCAAAAGGAAGAGCCCGAAGAAGAGGTAATGATTTCACCACCCTTTTTCAAGTTCCTTTCTTCTTCCACTTCTTCTTTCTTTGTTCTTACCATTATAAAATAATAACTCTAGTATCTCACATATACTGTGATGTTATTATAAATATGGTAAAACCATATTCAGTATTCTATCCACCCTTTGAATAACATGTCACCATACGTGTGTACGTACGGCTTACCGTCTCCACGTCGTGGTGTAATTGTTATTCAATATATTATTATTTGGATGGGTATAATAATGATGTGCAACTCATGTAAATAATAAATATAACATGATAATTATTCTGTATATATGATATAACATCCATTTATATATTATTTTAATTTCAAAAGAATGATATTGTCGCTCGTGCGTACGTACGGACTACCGTCTCCACAAACGCGATAAGATTCATTCTCCATCGTATCCATTCAAGTATAATTATCTTTTGATGATTTAAAAATGATGTTTAAGGAATTGATATCATTCTAGATATGAATAATATACAAACTATCCATTACAAACTTGGCTTACGTAACAAAACATATAAAATAAAACAAGTAAGTTAACACCCGAAACAACGATAATTCTAAGATATTATTATCAAATCAATATTAAAAGATCATATATGATATCATATTAATGTATATGATTATTTTATAATTTAATAACAATTATTTAACCATTATACAGGAGGTTAACCTACCCCATCCAAGGAAAAGTACAAGGTAAGGGATTTTCTTATCTCACATTCAATTCCGTGAGATTTCCATTATTCGCCACTAAATTATTGAAAGTGGTGTATTGTGTACTGGCATTTGATATATATTATCATGATTATCATTATATTCATGTTATTCTGTAAATAATTTGGTGGTTATTAACTTTTGTCCATACGACTCAGTTGATTAACGTGGTAAGGGGTTTTCATCTCACTCCTTATTCCCGTGAGATTCATGCCATATTGCCACCATCGCCTTTTGTGTGGTGTATGTACTGCCCATAATTATATTCATTGTGTAATACACTCTAATTTATGTGTATTTACATATTCATTGGATGATACCTCTTTCATGGGTTGTATGTTTCATAAGTTACCAAATTGGTAAGGGTTATTTCACAATCTCTTCATTATCCGAGGTTGTTTATACGTAATAATCTACTGGGATTTCTTTATCATCCACATCCATGTTTCTTCGAAATGTATTTCAAAACATATTTATTATTTACAAGAATATGGGTTAAAGTCATTTATACCCTTGTTTGACTTTTTATAAGAGGTTTATAAAGGATTATTTCCGTCATTTTCAAAACAAGGTCCTTTTTAACCTTTTCGACAGAATTATGGTAAGAATGTTTTTTTTAACTTATACAGCGGGTGCGGCTATTTTCCGCCGTTATAAAATCTTCAAAGCTTCCCTTACAAGCTTATAAGAATGTTTTCAATGAAAATGTTTTATTTTATATGGATCTTAAATGATTTCAAAATAAAATGAGATATTTCTTTAAAATGAATTTTGATTTCATCTATGTCAACATCCTTTGATGGATTTTAAGCTTATTTGAAGTTAATTTATTATGATACAAAACATTCCTATTTTATTGAAGGTTTTGTGATATGTTTGACTATGGATAAGTTATTCTTATGTCACTCATGGTTTTTGTTTAAAGTATTGACATTTTATAAATT
The DNA here is from genome assembly GCA_963277665.1 of Viscum album. NCBI lineage: Eukaryota > Viridiplantae > Streptophyta > Magnoliopsida > Santalales > Viscaceae > Viscum > Viscum album. Next base: position 505,390,330 of record OY728141.1, on the reverse strand, counting down.
TTTTTTAATCCAAATGTTTATGTTATATTTCAATCTTTCAATCAGATGAATGTGTTAGACAAGTATGTTCCGGGTTGGGGACTGGTAAAAGTAAGCCCTCCGGTTTGGTCTCCAGTTATTAGAGGAACTCTGGTTTGGTCTCCGGTTATTAGAGGAACTCCAGGTTGGTGTCCAGTTATTAGAGGCACTCCGGGTTGGTGTCCGGTTATTAGAGGCACTCCGGGTTGGGTTCCGGTTACAGTTAGCCCCAAGGTCTTGGGACAAGGCCTTGACAAAGAAATTAAAGTTTGGCATTATGCATTCCAACATTATGAAAGTGGTTAGTGATTTTGCATGTGATTATTTGATTAGTTGAATATCCATGTGAATAAGTAAATGGCATTATTTCATTTTATTTATGCCATACTATGTTTAAAAGTCTTTTGTTTTAGTTATACATTGCCTTAAATGTTTATTCTTATTTATGAAAGTTTCCGCTATATTGTTATCCTTATTGGGCATTTGAGCTCACCCCTTTTCTATGTTTTATTTTCCCAGGATGTGAAGAAGTAAATTATGAATGACTTGCAGGGATATTATGAGGGGTTAATAGTGTGGACTATGGAGACGATATGTTGTTGTAGTAGTTCTTTTTTATTTTGATGATGTAATGTAAAACTTATGAATATATCTAGTGTTTATAAGGCTACTAAACCAATCGGTCTTTCGAGATTTGATCTTTCTTGTGATCATGCCAATGTTATGTAATTAATGCACCGACTCTGGGTAACTGGGGTCGGGGCGTTACAGTTGTTTCAGAGGAAGTTTAGTACAAACCTTGGAAGCTAGATTTAGATAAACTCTGATTAGAGCACGTAGACCTAAGATGAACTTTGAGGATTAGTATAGAAGAACTTCCTAGAATTTTGGTATTATAGAGATTTTGTGAGTTGTACGAGCAATACATCCATGTCTGGATACGAGCAGGTAGAGGCGGCTCTGGCACAGATGTACCTAGGGGTAAAACCCGAAAACACCGCTTTGAGCTAGACTCGAACGGGAACTGGTGCACGACAACGGGCCTTGCTGCACTCTTGGTTAAGACACTCCCGGGGGATATGCTTAGGATAATTCTCATTTTCTTTACAAACCATTATGAAGGGTTTAGGAGTATATACATCCTCAAAGGAGACATTTTTATGATTATGGATTATATCCATAAATAGTTCAATTTATGTTATGTGTTTTATAAGTATGGGATTATGTATTTTGATTCATAAACTGATCTAGTTTATGCCATTGTTTAGAAATGGCGCCTAGTGGAAGATATGGAAACTGTATCAATGCACGCACTCTATGTAGGGATTTCCCTCCTGCTCAAGATAATTATAGTGGGGCTGGTGATGCAACTGGTGCCGATCAACTAATCACCATACTGGGACAACTTACTCAGGTTATGAATAATAACCTTACCCGTATGGAGCACCATGATCCGCAGCATGGAGGATCAATGTTAGATCGATTCATGAGGCAACAACCACCAACGTTCAATGGGAATACAAATCCCTTAGTAGCTGAGCAATGGATAAATTCCCTAGAGAAAATATTTCAGGATTTGGGGAGCAGTGAAAGGGAAAAAGTTATCATGGTAGTTTACCGCCTCACTGGAGATGCTGATCAATGGTGGTCATTGATTCAAAACATGAAGGAAGATGATGAAGTATCAAATATGGAATGGAGGGAGTTCAAAGATCTATTTTTAGAAAAATACTTCCCTCGCGACCATCGAGCAGATATGGAAAAGCAATTTCTAAGTCTGAGACAGAAGGAGGATGAGAATGTCGCAAAATATGAGGCTAACTTTACAAGGTTAGAAAGGTACGCTGGTGATTATATACGTAACCAAAGAAGTAAGATTGATCGTTTCTTTGATGGGTTAAAACCATTTCTCCGTCGAGCATTAGTCTCACAATCATTTTCATCATACGAAGACATTGTCTCATGTGCTATCAAGACCGAAAAGTAATTCTCTAAGTCTTATGACTTTAAAGCAAAGCAAGAGAAGAAGAGACCTGCTGATCAATCTGGGAATTGAAATAAGGGGAAGAAGGGAAAGGTTGAATATCCATCCTGTGGTAAATGCGGGAAGAAACACCCTGGTACTTGCTTGAAGGGAATGGGAGTCTGTTACAATTGTGGTGAAAAAGGCCACCAAGCTCGTACTTGCAAGGGGAAGAAGGAAGCTACCAACGTTCAGTGGTACAATTGCAGGGAGATGCGGAATTATGCAAATGAATGTCCTAAGCGTCAGGAGAACATACCTCAGAAAAGGCAAAGGGATCAAGGCCAGGCTTATGCTATCACTACTGCTGAGGTAGAAGCTCCGAAAGACGTGGTGGCAGGTAATTTAATGGTTTCCTCAAGTTTAGCAAATGCATTATTTGATTCTGGATCATCGCATTATTTCATATCTTCCCAGTTTGCTAAGAAAATTAGATATTTCCAATTTGATTTAATAAGGGAGTTGTCAGTTAATACTCCTAAGGGAAGTATCATTGCAACAATGTTTTGTGAATCAGTCCCCATTAAAGCACATAAATTTTCTTTATCTGCTGATCTCATCGTCATACCTATGATTGAGTTTGATATAATCCTCAGTATGGACTGGCTTTCGGACTATGATGCGAAGATTTATTGTAAGAAGAAAGAGGTTACGATTCTTGATGATAATGATAAGGAACAACTTATTTTTAGAGCAGAATTTTCACCACCTAATTCTTATTTAGATCCACCCCCAGTAGCTCAACTTAATTCAATTATTGGGGAGGAATATAATGAAATAACTGTCGATGAGGAAAGGAATGTTTAAATAGAGGATGTACCTGTTGTGAAAGAATTTGTAGATGTATTTCCGGAAGATTTACCTGGACATCCTCCAGAACGAGAAGTTGAGTTTTCCATTGATTTGATTCCTGGATCAAGGCCTATATCGAAGACCCCTTATAGAATGGCCACAGTGGAATTAGTCTGACTAAAGAAACAACTTGAGGAATTGAGTAATAAGGGATTTATTCGCCCTAGTGTTTCTCCATGGGGAGCCCCTGTTCTTTTTGTTAAAAAGAAAGATGGATCTATGAGGTTATGTATCGACTACAGGGAGATCAATGCTATAACGATAAAGAACAAGTATCCCCTACCTCGTATTGATGATTTATTTGACCAACTTCATGGAGCTCAATACTTTTCAACGATTGACCTTCGATCTGGATACCATCAGTTGTGTGTGAAGAAGGAAGACATTCCGAAGACAGCATTTCGAACCAGGTACGGGCATTACAAGTTTACCGTAATGCCGTTTGGATTGACTAATCCACCCTCTGTATTCATGGTTCTGATGAATAGAGTTTTCAAGGAGTATCTCGATGAATTTATGGTGGTATTTATTGATGATATCTTGGTATACTCTAAAACCTATGAAGATCATGAAAATCACTTGCGCATTATCTTGAAGACTCTGAGGAGGCATGAATTATATGGGAGGTTTAGCAAGTGTGAATTCTGGCTACAGGATATTTCTTTTCTTGGCCATATTGTCTCTAAAGATGGAATCTCTGTTGATCCTTCTAAGACCAAGGCAATCCAAGAATGTCCAGAACCTACGAGTATAACTGAGGTACGTAGTTTTATTGGTTTGGCAGGTTATTATCGACGTTTCGTCCAGAATTTTGCCCGATTGGCTAACCCATTAACGAAGCTCACACGTAAAGGGGTTAAATTTGTTTGGACAAAAGAGTGTGAAGAATGTTTCGAAGAACTGAAGAGAAGATTAGTCAATGCTCCTATATTGACTCTACCATCAGGGAATGATGTGTTTGTTATTTATAGTGATGCATCAAAGAAAGGACTTGGTTGTGTCCTTATGCAGAATGATAGAGTTATTGCCTATGCATCACGACAGTTGAAAATTCATGAACAAAGCTATCCTACTCATGATCTTGAGTTAGCAGTTGTGATCTTTGCTTTAACGATATGGAGACACTACCTCTATGGTGAAAAATGTGAGATTTATACTGATCACAAGAGTTTGAAGTATATTTTCTCACAAAAAGAACTCAACATGAGGCAAAGGAGATGGCTTGAATTACTCAAGGATTATGATTGCACGATACACTACCACCAGGGAAAAGAAAAAAAGGTGGCAGATGCTTTGAGCAGAAAAGACCATGGAGTTTTGAACATGATGAGAATTGAAAGGGATCCAATTTTCATGGATCTAGTGAAGATGAACATCGGAATAACCAGGAAAGGTGAAACATCAATGCTTTTTCAAATGGTTGCCAAACAATATTTACTAGAAAGGATTAAGAGTTCTCAGACCAATGATGAAGAATTTCAGAAAAAGATTAAAGCTGTGAATGATGGGAGATTGAGAGACTTTGTGTATGAAGATGTAATTTTGAAATTCGGGAGGAGACTTTGTGTTCCCGATTTACCTGATCTGAAAAGGGAATTGCTGGATGATGCTCATAGTTCCAATTTCTCTATACACCCTGGGAGCACCAAAATGTATAGAGATTTGAAGGAACATTTTTGGTGGGACAACATGAAGAGGGAGATTTCTGATTTTGTGTCAAGATGTATGGTTTGTCAACAAGTGAAAGCTGGAAGGCAACAGCCTGGAGGAGTCATGCAACCTCTTCCCATACCGGAGTGGAAATGGGACAATATTACGATGGACTTTGTCATGGGGCTACCAAAGACTCCTAGAAGGAACGATGCAATATGGGTTATTGTTGATCGTCTTACCAAGTCAGCACATTTTCTTTCTATAATAGAAGATCTACCCCTGGAACGTCTAGAAAGACTATACATTAATGAAGTTGTGAGACTTCATGGAGTACCCCTATCGATTGTTTCTGATCGTGATCCCCTTTTTACTTCAAGATTTTGGAAAAGTCTTCAGAAATCCCTGGATACTGAACTTCATTTGAGCACTGCTTACCACCCTCAGACAGATGGACAATCAGAACGGACTATTCAAACCCTAGAAGACATGTTGAGATTTTGCTCACTTGACTTTCAGGGTATGTGGGATCAATATTTTCCACTGGTAGAATTTTCCTATAACAATAGCTTCTATTCAAGAATTCAGATGGCACCATATGAAGAGTTATACGGAAAGAAATGTTGTACACCAACCTGTTGGGATGACGTTGGTGAAAGAAAACTTGTAGGCCTAGAACTAGTGGAGGAAACGGTGGAAAAGGTGAAGCTAATCCAAAATCACATCAAAGCAGCTCAAAGTAGGCAGAAGAGCTATGCCGATAATCGAAGGAAGGATTTGGAATTTCAAGTCGGAGATCATGTTTTCCTGAAGGTATCTCCATGGAAGGGAGTCATACATTTTGGTAAGAAAGGTAAATTGAGTCCCAGGTACATCGGACCTTTCGAAATTCTAGAACGAATTGGGGTTGTAGCTTACCGATTGGCAATGCCGCCAAGTCTCTCCAAAGTTCACGATGTGTTCCACGTATCTCTGTTGAGAAAATACATGCCTGACCCAACGCATGTACTCACCAATGAGGAATTAGAACTGGAACCTAATCTGTCTTATTGTGAAGAGCCTGTCAGGATTCTTGATACAAGAGAACAGGTACTGAGAAACCGGACGACGCGTCTGGTAAAAGTTTTGTGTGGAAATCATAAGATGGAAGAGGCAACGTGGGAACCCGAGGAACTTATGATGAAGAACCACCCGAGTCTTTTTATGCAGTAATTCCATAGAAATTTCGAGAATGCAATTATTTGAAATAGGGGAGAATGTAACACCCCAAGCTTCCACGGTACGTTTCCCTTCGAATAATGCGATAGTGTGTGTTGTACGCAACCTCGAGTTCTAACACACACCCCACAACTAATTAAACTAGCCGTTGTGAATAGTAATACCTACTTTTTGAAATCATATATATTTTATATTTCAAAATGGACTTCATTTTTGGATTCGGAATATCGAAATTAGCCTAGGGTGAAATTTTGGTACTTTTCGGATAACTTTTATATTTTGATGAATAGTGAAAATTACTAAATTTTAATTAAAATCAACTTTTTTAATCAAAATAATTAATATTGATAAATTATGAATTTGAGTGGTTTTAAAGTATATTTAGAATATATTTTTACCATTTAATTTAATGTTTGTCATTGGACATAATTTCACAATTAAACCAGACATAAACAAGTGTCAATCTTTTGATAGTTATTATCTCTTAAAAACACGCTTTTTATTTTAACAACGGGAATTAATTTTAAATTAATTTCTGCCACTTCTGTGTTTTGAATTTGGAAAAATGGATTACATATTTGGAATCATGATTTCATATTATTTAAATAGGTAACTTTTATTTTTACACATTTTGAATAATTACTGCGGTAAATATTTTATTTACCATGGTTAAAGGGTAAATCCGGTAAATAAGGGTTAAAAAATAATATTATAATAATACAAAATTACCCTAAAACGTGTCCTAATCTTATTGGTGGACACATACCCTACCATGGTCATCCTTGGGTCGATTTGGGTACCCCTTAAAACCACTTGTATGTGGTAGGGACACATTATATTAATAAAGTTAAAATAAAAATAAAAATGGCATAAGCTTACATCTTTTAGAAGAACAACTTTTACATAGGGTTATACATGTTGGATTTTAGATTATAAATATTCATTAGAAAGATAAAAAGATTTCCTACATAATGATATTTTATTTATAATTTTTAGACATCATATAATTTAAATTATTAATGACACAATAATGATGCAATGTTTACCTCATTAATAAATCATTTAAATAAATAAGATTATAATGATTAAAATATTATCTAAAACCTGTCCAATTCTTATTGGTTGATGTTATTTAGAAAATGAGTCATCTTATCTTCGACCTCAATGATTTTTGGACCATTATAACCCAAATATAAATATATTATAAATTAATACTTTCACTCTTTCCTAAAGAGTCCCTCCTCTCCCTTATAAAAGGAGACCACTTCTACTCATTCCTCACACCTCTCAAGCCACTTGGCTCGTCCAAAACCATCCCTAATACTCTCCCAACTTCCCTCACTACAACCTAGAGGCCTTAGTTTGATCAGAAAGCCAACCTAAGGAGCCCTTTTGATCAAATCAAAAGGAAGAGCCCGAAGAAGAGGTAATGATTTCACCACCCTTTTTCAAGTTCCTTTCTTCTTCCACTTCTTATTTCTTTGTTCTTACCATTCTAAAATAATAACTCCAGTATCTAAAATGTAATGTGATGTTATTATAAATATGGTACAACCATATTCAGTATTCTATCCACCCTTTGAATAACATGTCACCATACGTTCGTACGTACGGCTTACCGTCTCCACGTCGTGGTGTAATTGTTATTCAATATATTATTATTTGGATGGGTATAATAATGATGTGAAACTCATGTAAATAATAAATATAACATGTTAATTATTCTGTATGTATGATATAACATCCATTTATATATTATTTTAATATCAAAATAATTATATTGTCGCTCGTGCGTACGTACGGACTACCGTCTCCACAAACGCGATAAGATTTACTCTCCATCGTATCCATTCAAGTATAATTATCATTTGATGATTTAAAAATGATGTTTAAGGACTTGATATCATTCTGGATATGAATAATATACAAACTATCCATTACAAACATGGCTTACGTAACAAAACATCTAAAATAAAACTAGTAAGTTAACACCCGAAACAATGATAATACTAAGATATTATTATCAAATCAATATTAAAAGATCATATATGATATCATATTAATTTATATGATTCTTTTATAATTTAATAACAATTATTTCACCATTATACAGGAGGTTAACCTACCCCAACCAAGGAAAAGTACAAGGTAAGGGATTTTCTTATCTCACATTCAATTCCGTGAGATTTCCATTATTCACCACTAAATTATTGAAAGTGGTGTATTGTGTACTGGCATTTGATATATGTTATCATGATTATCATTATATTCATGTTATTCTGTAAATAATTTGGTGGTTATTAACTTTTGTCCATACGACTCAGTTGATTAACGTGGTAAGGGGTTTTCATCTCACTCCTTATTCCCGTGAGATTCATGCCATATTGCCACCATCACCTTTTGTGTGGTGTATGTACTGCCCATAATTATATTCGTTGTGTAATACACTCTAATTTATGTGTATTTACATATTCATTGTATGATACCTCTTTCATGGGTTGTATGTTTCATAAGATACCAAATTGGAAAGGGTTATTTCACAATCTCTTCATTATCCGAGGTTGTTTATACGTAATAATCTACTGGGATTTCTTTATCATCCACATCCATGTTTCTTCGAAATGTATTTCAAAACATATTTACGATTTACAAGAATATGGGTTAAAGTCATTTATACCCTTGTTTGAATTTTTATAAGAGGTTTATAAGGGATTCTTTCCGTCGTTTTCAAAACAAGGTCCTTTTTAACCTTTTCGACAGAATTATGGTAAGAATGTTTTTTTAACTTATACAGCGGGTGCGGATATTTTCCACCGTTATAAAATCTTCAAAGCTTCCCTTACAAGATTATAAGAATGTTTTCAATGAAAATGTTTTATTTTATATGGATCTTAAATGATTTCAAAATAAAAGGAGATATTTCATTAAAAAGAATTTTGATTTCATCTATGGCAACATCCTTTGATGGATTTTAAGCTTATTAGAAGTTGATTTATTATGATACAAAGCATTCCAATTTTATTGAAGGTTTTGTGATATGTTTGGCTATGGATAAGTTATTCTTATGTCACTCATGATTTTTTTTAAAGTATTGACATTTTATAAATTATTTTTAATCCAAATGTTTATGTTATATTTCAATCTTTCATTCAGATGAATGTGTTAGACAAGTATGTTCCGAGTTGGGGACCGGTAAAAGTAAGCCCTCCGGTTTGGTCTCCAATTATTAGTGGAACTCCGGTTTGGTCTCCGGTTATTAGAGGAACTCCGGGTTGGTGTCCGGTTATTAGAGGCACTCCGGGTTGGTGTCCGGTTATTAGAGGCACTCCAGGTTGGGTTCCGGTTACAGTTAGCCCCAAGGTCTTGGGACAAGGCCTTGACAAAGAAATTAAAGTTTGGCATTATGCATTCCAACATTATGAAAGTGGTTAGTGATTTTGCATGTGATTATTTGATTAGTTGAATATCCATGTGAATAAGTAAATGGCATTATTTCATTTTATTTATGCCATACTATGTTTAAAAGGATTTTGTTTTAGTTATACATTACCTTAAATGTTTATTTTTATTTATGAAAGTCTCCGCTATATTGTTATCCTTACTGGGCATTTGAGCTCACCCCTTTTCTATGTTTTATTTTCTCAGGATGTGAAGAAGTAAATTATGAATGACTTGCAGGGATATTATGAGGGGTTAATAGTGTGGACTATGGAGACAATATGTTGTTGTAGTAGTTCTTTTTTATTTTGATGATGTAATGTAAAACTTATGAATATATCTTGTGTTTCCAAGGCTACTAAACCAATCGGTCTTTCAAGATTTGATCTTTCTTGTGATCATGCCAATGTTATGTAATTAATGCACCGACTCTGGGTAACTGGGGTCGGGGCGTTACAGAAAATCCAATTTGGACATCCCAAATAGCCTTATGGTTCAATCATCTATGTGATCTCCAAGGCATAAATAATTAAATTTCACATTCATAATTAATATAATTTAGGAAATCAATTATTTAGGGAAGCTAGAAAATAAATAATCTCCCTTACACATATCAAATCTATCACTAAGAGAGTAAAATTTAGACCACCTACCTCAATTTGATTATGGATGCTTGCCTAGAGAAAATCCCTAAATCCGAGTGGGAAAACGATGTTGATCGAAATCCAGATTTAAATCCCTAAACCCAAATTTATAATTGAAGGCATCAAGATCATGATAATTTATATCTAGATTCATAGTCATAGAACAAGATACCAACACATTGGTTAATATCTATATAACAAGTGTAGATCATCTCTAAAAATATTAGTGTATGATAGAGGGAAAAAGGAAGAATCATCGGGATGAAATCCACTTACTTGGAGGAGAGAGGATCATCAATCTAGGAGGTCAATATTAAAGAACGATGTTCTATTCACCTTGTAATCCTCGATAAACCTCTAGGATCACCTAAATATTTTCAACCCCAAGATTTGGTTAAAATAGATTGGTTGGGGGGGGGGGGTTCATGTGGTTTTAAAAACAATTTTCTAAGGAAAATGTTCTACATGCACAGTTTCTCCTAATAGTGGAACATTGTTATGGAAACCATGCGAAGACCATGAAGAGCTCTCTCTATATGTTTGTATGGTTCACATGATTACATGGGTTATGGAGAATGGTTTATGAAACTATGTAAAGGTGTTAACAACCCATTATCCATAGATTTTTGTTAAAACATCTCCCAAAAGCAGCTCAAGCCATAATTCCAAAGCAAAGGTACTTCAAAACAATAAAAATTAATTGAAAACGTGCACATGTTTACTCTAGAGAAGGTCATTTTTTACATACAGCCTCTTAATCGTAAATGAAATATTTCCTCACAATTTAAACCTGATCATGGAAATATATTATTTTAAATTTCTTATGTTGATGTATCACATCATGAGGGGGTTTAATAAAATTTATTCTAGAAATGATATAGTGGGATGTACAAAGGATACATAGAATAAAAATTAACTAGTTCTCTCCATATAAGAACATTAGTGAAAGATATAGATATGTACATGGAGAAATGTGTAAATATTTTTAATAATTGATGAATATAATAGATCAAAAATATGTGAATTACTAATGGAGAGTTAAGTTCCCCAAATCCATAACTCTTTGACAATTAAAAAGGCCATCAGTTTAAAAAACTGGCAATCGGAAAACATTTTTTTATCATATTCATAAGGTTGATTAATTATTTTACTGCCAATAAAAATAATAAAATGTAATTACATTACATAATTATATAAACACAATTTATGTTTTTTGTTCGTTCTTTTATCAATTTTTAATTCATGCATTACATTATCAATAGATACCCAAATATTAACATTGATTCCTGAAGCACAAAAATAAACATTTTACGGATTGTAAGGCCCAAAAATAGTGGAAAGACTAACTATTTTTCAGTAACAATAATCCAATTCTAACATGGTTGCTTCATTAATCTATAAAACTAATAACTGATACTACTAGATTATCATTCATTAAATCATTCAATTATAATCAATGACATATTAATAATGTAATTACATGGAACATTGGATGGTGTTAATACCTTATTATCCTTTCTTCATGGGTTCAAGTCTCACTATCTTTCCAAATTTGAATTGCTGTCAATTGAAATATGGGATATTATTTACTTGAACTATATTAATAATGTTTCCCAAATTTATATGATGCACATCCTTGAAATAAGGTTTATCACTAAAAATATTTCTAACTAATTTTTTCAATAAAACCCAAATACATAAATAAATCTCAATTTTATTCCAATAAGGTCATTCCTAGGTTTAAGGCTTAACCTAGGAAATTAATTTTACTTATTAATTAATAACCTTTATAATAGGTCATAATGAAAATGTTAATTATTCTTAACATATCTCCCATGGGTTTCAAAATAGGTGCACACTAAGGTCCTTTTTCAGGTAACAGGTTATATCAAATCCAAACCAACACACCGTTTCAGAGTTGTTACCTTTTGGCACATCTATGCCAGAATCACATCAACTTGTATTATCAGAGAAATGTTTTATTTCAATGAATACAAACATATATATACTTTAAAAATTCTAGGATGTTATTCTATAATTATCCTCAATGTATTCCTTTGGTATCTATTCTTTAATATATGGTTTCCAATATATAGTTCACAAGGTGAGCACTAATCTTCCTCTAATACGAACTAGGGAGAACTGATCACAAAGCCCCAAAATCGATGTGTACAACTATTACATTGTAATGATTAAAAGAATTCAAATCCTAATAGACTGATGAGTTTAGTAGCCTTTTCAAACTAGATACATACATAAGTCATTTATTAGAAATGAATACATACATTACAATATAAATTTTTTTCATTGAGGATAATATATTTATTCCATTTAAAGTATTCTTACATATCATTTATACTATATTTATTAGATTCATAGGGAATAAAAAATAAAAAAATTTGATATCAAATTATTATTAAGGGTTTAACATATAAGAATAAATAATGTATCAATTATAATAATAAATATGTAATTTTAAATACCATTACACACATTCCATACAATCAATATACTAAATGTATAAACAATATGGAATGTTAATAACTTAATACAAATTCCATTTAAATAACAAGATAATGAATAATCAATTTACAAATGAAAATAACAAAAAAAATGCGTCATTTAATCAATGAATTTCAAAGGAAATACTTCCATATATATATGTCGATGAAAAATATCATGGATAAATAACAACTATGTCTAAATGAGGGATATGCTTAATTATTGGATTCCATAATTCTTAGGTACATGTTACCATTACATTCAAGACCATTTAGCTGTTGGATTAGAAAATTCGGTTATTCTCCATATAACATTAGCCAAATGTCTAATCCTATGATATTATTGATGCATTGAGTGGAAATTTATAACAGGGACCCACATGTGTTGTACTATTCCAATTAATTCCTCATATATCAAGTAATTTAATTTATAGTGTCCCTTATCTAATATCAGTAAAGGGTAGAAGATATATATTTATCTATATTAACTCAGGGGAGGAAACTAACAACAATGGTTGTTGACATTGATGAATTAGATACCATTGATGGATCATTAATACATTCTTGAGGAAAATAATCTATAAAAATTCCAATGTTTCCCATAAAACATTGATAAATTTAATAATAATTCCCCATTAATCAATTGAAACGTGGAATATCATGAAAATAAAAATATTCATTATATAACTTGTCAAAGTAAACATTGTATGTGAAAATGATATACAATTTAGACAATAAACAAATCAATGATAAATGTTATGGATATAAGGGGATGTTCAATGCCAAAGTATCAGAGAAAATTGAATATTTAAAATGAATGAAAATGAATCAAGGTAGTGAATGTAAATACTATACCTGATCAATGAAATATTATTCCAACTAGAGAAAGAATAAGGATAGTATTAATACAATATATCCCATGTTTAGTATAATTAAAATTTTCTTTTTATTGATAAAAAATTACAACAAAAAGATCTTTTGAAAACAATAAAGTTAAAAATATCATTTTTTATTTACAAAAAAAGTGAAAGTCATTATCAATGAAAACGAGTATTGATAAAATTTTATTTAAAAATTATCCTTTTAAATGTTCAAAGGTTGCGACAAAAAATGATGGCACGTAAATTTTTGAATGTTGTACAAGGTCAAAATAACATCACTTTTTCATGGAAAATCGATAGAAAAATTACTTATTTGAAAATAGAAAATAAGATTCTTATGAAAATATTTTATAAAATAAAAAAAGGGAAACAATAGAATAAATCATTTTTGGAAGGATAAATGATTTTTAAAAACAATTTTAAATAATCTGATTTTTAGCTGAAAAGAGTTTCTCTAACTAAAGATAGATATGAAGTTAGGTTATCTTCAAGCCATTTTCTAATACATTTTATGTAATGAAGAGTAATAAAAAAAGTAATATTAGATGGAAAATGTGATTAACAAGAGTATATTCAAATAAATGGATTATTGGACAGTGATCAAATAATTTTTATATATGGAAATTCAAGTGTAAACAATCCTGAACATAATGAAATTGTGATGTAAACCATCAAAAAGATTATACCATTGATGTGTCAATAAATTAATGAATAAATTATGTACTCAAGTATAAATCGAAATAACAAAGTTATAAATACAAAAATTATATGAAAAATGTTATTGAAGACATAAATGTATAATCATATTGACAATGAGTAATTAATATAACCCTATGAAAAGAAAGTGGGATATGAAATTAATTTCCACATGGAAATGCTTAATTATAACCCCCATATATGAAATAATTATAATAGAAACTCAAAAAACCATGGAGATAAAATAATTAATGACATAATATATCAAACTAGTAATTATATATACAAAAAAATTAAAGTGAGTGGTGAATATGACATTTATCTCTCTGACGTTAAAAGTGAGATTAAAATCCCTTACAATTTGTTTTCCTTATGGGTAAACATTCATTAATTTCCTATATAGTGGTTTCTAACATTTTACTAACATATTATATAACCATATTACTATTTTTTATATCATAAATGTTTTTCTTATATTATCTTACAACACATTTGTTAGTAAAAATTCATTATTTTCACAATTCTGAGTGTTAATTTCCATGTTCATCGAGTTTGTTTGGATTTGTTAATTATCGTTATTATTTTATATATCATAATTTATTCATCTAAATAATATAATAAATTATTTAATTAATATATATTCATTAAATATGTATTTATTATAATCAATTATGTTTGGAGATAAGAAATGAAAAACACCGTTCATGGGGATGGTATGTTATACTTACACATGAACGCTACCTTCATTTATTTGACATATTAATATATTTAAAATTAAATGATAAATATTTATATTATAATTCTAGTATAATATATATTTCTTCTCTATTACTTATTAGATTAATAAACCCATCCATTATACATTCCATGTATAGTGTGTATGATTTACATCACTGTGAGGGGAGGTAGTCCACACTTCAAAGAACAATGTAATCATATTTACCTAAATTTGAAAGCATAATTTTTTGTGTTATTTCCGAATTAATGTATCATAAATAAATTATAAATATCAAATATATTATATATAAACAATTTGTTCATCATAATTCCCTCCATGAGTGGTTGTAAATAAATAATGAACAATAATCATTTCATAAGGATGTAGTTCATCCTATAGAGAAACGGTTGGTTCGTCACTAATTAGATAGAAATGTGTGTATGTGAATGAATAAAACTAATTATAATGACATATAATTATAGTTCGTATACCAAGGATATTATATAATCACATAATAAGAATATATTATTGGGTGTATAATGAAAATAAAACAAAAGTCCCTAACGAAGGATGTTACCTCTTCTTTGGGTAAATCCTTTTGGTTTCCACCAAATGGATTCCATGGGTGGATTTCATCCAAATATTAGGATTATACGTTGATAGGATGTATTTATAGTATATATATATGGGTTGATCACAGACTAGAAAATGTGGTTTAGGAGTTGTTAGGATGTGGGATGAGTGAGTTCTTTATTATAGTCGAGGGGAGTGGCATTCTTGATAATTTTTAAAAAGGGAATTACACCCATGTTTTTACTTTGAAAAGATGATATAATAATGATCTACATTGCTTAAAATTGAGTATGTAGTGGATTGATGGATAAAAATGGAATTCTAACAAGTGTATAGGTAATTTTGGACCTTAAGCGTAATGTTTAGTCTCTTGGTATACTATTTTTTCTCTTAAATGCAGTAATTAATTTTAATTACGATCACTAATATTATATGTAAAAATAAGTTTGACATCTAAAAAATTGTAAATTATTATAATTTAAATTAATTAATATATTTATCCAAATTCAAATCATAAAATTAGAATAAATGTAGTTAAAAGTAATCTCATTGACGGGACGACAAAGAGGGGTTTTAATGTAAAATTTTAAAACATTTTCGAAGTCTTTATATACAATTTCACATAAAAATTGACTAAAATGACATAAATTTATATAATTTTTTAACATGGATATAACTTGAAATTAAAAATAGTCATATATTTATATTCGCAATATAAATAAATTATATGTAAATGTTTTTTTTAATTAAAATTATTTATTTTTTACAATTAATCTAAAAAGAAAACATCGCAAAAAATATCAAAAATTCACCCTAACCTAATTTTGATGTTTCTATTTGAAATATAATTTGTTTATTAAAAAATAAAATTTATAAATCTTCTAAAAATTGGATTTTAATTTGTATCGCTATTAAAAGGAATAATTTTTTTTTAAAACACCATTTTAAGCATAAAACAAGTATTATTCTAATCTTATACCAATCAAATATATCAGATTAATATCAAAAGGAATTTAGGTAATATAAAAAAAAATATATTAATTTCATTCTTTAATTGTAATTAATTTATTATTTTGTATAAAACTTATTTTTGAGAATAAAAATAGTTTCATTATATTCAATTTAATTTTATATTCATATATGATTAATTTTTAACCAATGGATTCATTTTGTATTTGAGTAAAGAATATATTTTAAAAAGTTATTTAATAATATTCATTATCACTAATTTTACAAGTATGTATTATCTTATTATATTAAATAATAAGGTTTTATTAATATATATTTATTTTGAAAAACTAGGCTTTGTGTGTAACACAAGTCATCGAAGAAACTCATTGTTGCGTGTGACACATGCCAAGTTAGTATCATCTGCATTCCAATATATATCATGGAATAATTTCATTAAAATGTAAAATATATAATAATATAGTATAATGTTATATACTCTTATGTTCATGGTGTTCTGTGTCATACACAATTTTTAATACAATGTTATTATATAATAATTTCAGCGTCTTACATTCTCCCCACCTTAAATAAATTTCATAATCAAAATTTAAACTCAGTCTTGGTAATATACTATTTTATATTTCATATATTAAAATATCACATCATAATGAGGTT
This sequence comes from Viscum album, assembly GCA_963277665.1. NCBI lineage: Eukaryota > Viridiplantae > Streptophyta > Magnoliopsida > Santalales > Viscaceae > Viscum > Viscum album. Next base: position 505,373,492 of record OY728141.1, on the reverse strand, counting down.
TTTTAAAACATCATATCGAAAAGAGATATTGGAAAATACAAAGTTCACATAGACTAACAAATTACTAGGTCTCTAATAATGAGAACATTAGTAGATATATGGATACATACATATAGTAATGAAAAAAAATTTATACGGAGACATTGATTACATCGATGAAAAAAATTGAATGACTAATGAAATGTAGTGGTTATCATATCCCAAAAACTGTGATGATTTAAAATACCATCACTTCATCAAATATTAATTTATTAAGCTAATTTTTTTGACCATTTTCTTAATTTTGAGTAATTATTTAATTTTCTATTAATATAAGGAAATATGCATATATGAAATATTTATATAAAAAATATTCATCCTTTTTTTATCATTTATCAATTTATATTTCATAAACTACATTATTAAATGGATATCCAAAAATTTATTTTCATTCCTAAAGCACTAAAATAAATTTTTATGAAATCGCCAGGCCCATAATAATGTGACAAGTATAACTATTTGTATCTAATTATTCATCAAAATTAAAATTGTTAAAAAAATTAATATATGATACACTAATTTAATACTAATACTTCATAATTAATTAATCATTACAATTAGATACAATTAAATATTAATAAGTACAATTGATATTTCAATTCATGGTGTTAAACTCTTATTGTCTTTCAATTAGGGTTAAATGTCATGTGGCCTTTCCAGAATTGATGAGTTGTCACCCAAAAAAGATTAGTTTCTATTATAAAACCATATTAATATAATTTCAAAAATAAATATGATATGCGTCATTTAAATAATGTTCATAATTAAATAGTCATTGTAAAATGGTTTTGAATACAACATCAATACATAAAAACATCTTATTTTTCATTCCAACATAGTTCCTTCTTTGGTCAAAAGATTTACATCACCATTTCATTTTCATTATTTATTCAAATACTTCATAATAATTTGTTAAAAAATTTGAATAATCATAATCATATCTTCCAGAAGTATCAAACTAGTTGCATTGAAAGTATCGTTTTCATGTATCGGGTTACAATATGTCAGGCCTGACACACCTTTTCAGAGTTGTTACGCCTTGGTATATCACATCCAGAACCTCATCAACTTGTATTATCTTGATCTGGATATATTTTAAGTAACACCCACATAATATCTACCTTATAAAAATTCTAGTATGTCATTCTTTATTTATCCTCAAATTCTACCAGTGTTCTATGTTCTCTAATGTATGTTTTCCTAAATATAGTTCTGATGTTTGATACTAAACGTCTTCTAATACCAACTGTAGTGACCTTAATCCACTATACCATAGTTTTAATCTACTATTATTACTTTGGAATGATTACAAGGAGTCAAATGTAGAAGGAAATAAGTGATTATTGTTCTCCGTAAACAAGATACATATATAAGTGATGTATTATAAATGAAAAAAATAAATGTGAACTTTTTTTATTTTAGGATAAAAACTTTATTCCATCTAAAATATCTTTGAATATATATCATTGTAAATTTCTTGGAGTCATGGTGAAAGAAGATAAATTAAGGTTGAGAACAAATTCTTAGAATGGGTTAATCATAGTAAAACCCATAATGAATCAATGATAATAATAATTATGGAAAGGAAAATAACAAAACACACACTCTATATAATACTTAAACTAAATTTGTAAAAAAATATTGTTTATAAATGAATTCTAAGGCCATTAAAATATCTTGATAAGGAATAATCAATATATAAAGGAAAATATATAAAACCCGAGACATTTAATCATTGAGTTAATAATTAAATGTATCCATAGATATGTCGATGAAAAATATCATGGATAAATAATCACTAAGTCTAAATGATGAAACTTCTTAATTATTGGACACCATCATTCCTAGGTATGTGATACCTTTAGCATCAAGACCTTTTGTAATAAATTTTACCATATTAGCTAAAAACCCGGTTGTTGCTAGCCAACTATCTTTTCCCATGAGACTACAAATGCAACAAAGGAAAATATATAACATGTCCCAACCCTTGTTTTACCTATCCAAATCATTCCTCATATATCGAGTAATAAATTTCAAAATGTTCCATACCAAATATCCATATGGAATAGAATATATGAATTTATCAATATTTCCATAATGGAGGATAACTAACCAAAGGGTTTGTTAACATTGATAAATATAGACAACATTGAAATATAATTAAGATATTCTTGAGGATCATAATTTTTAAACATTCAAAACAATCCCATAACACATTGAAACATTCAAATCATAATTCCCCTTGAATTAAAGGAATCCTCAAATATCATGTATATATGGAGATTCAAGATATAACATGTCATTGTTGGAAAAGAATGTAAAAATGAAATGTAATTTAGGAAATAAATATACACATGATAAATTATTTGAATAAATATGGGGGAATCAATGTCAGATATTTATGAAAAATTAATTTTTTAAAGGGACTAAAATGAATCAAGGTAGGGGATTTCAATAATATTTTTGGTCAAAGAAATTATAAACCACACACATGGAGAATAATGATGGTACCAATACAATATATCTTAATTTTGTGTAAAAATAATTATTTCCTGTCATTGATTAATAGAAATACAATAAATAGATATATTTAAAATAATCGTGATGAAAAATTACATTTTATTTTGCTAAAAAAATAAAAATATTTTTTTAAAAAAATTACTTTTGAAATTATTATCATTAAAAATTTACCTTTAAACAATGAAAAGAAGCATCCAAGAAACATTTCATAGGAAAATCATATATGTTGTACTGGGTAAAAGACAATCCTTTTTCTTGGTAAAAGGTTAGAGAAATGCCTTGTTCAGAATGAGACAAGATTATTCCATTAATATAAAATTTAAATTACAAAAATGATTAAAAATATTTAATATTTTTTTTTGATTTTTTAAACGATTTTTGAAATTACATTTACAAAATAGGCATTTTGAAAGAAAAAATGATCCCTGACAAATGTGAGAAACAAATCATGTAATCTAAAAAACATTTTCTATAACATTTTAACTACCAATGAGTGAAAAAATAGTACTATTAGAAATAAAATATAATGTATTAACATAATAGAAAAAAATAAAGGGTTTTATGAGACAAAGATCTGATAATTATCTCAAATGTAAATTCATGTGTAAAAACTCGAGAGCAAAATGAGATTGTGTATTGAACTCTAAGAAATATCATAACATTGATGCTAAAATAACTAAATGAATAGATTATGTGTTTATAATTTAGTTCCACATAAATGATGTTAAAATAAAAAAATATATTATAAAAATTTATAAACACATAATTTTAAAATATTAACGATAATGAGGATGTAATTTAACCCCAAAAAGAAATTGGGTTATGAAATTATCTTCCACTTTCAAACCATTAAGTATAATAACATTAAAATAAAAAATAACCATTTAAACTCAATATAAAATGACTATAAAATAATTCATGATATAATATATCAAAATTTGTAGAAGATATGCCCAAAAAAATAAGTGGTGAATATGACATTTATCGGAGTGGTCTGAAAAGTGAGATTAAAATCCTACCTTCTATTTAATTTTTTGTTAAACATCATTTATAATTTTATATAATGATTTTAAACATGTTAAAAACATAATCGATAACCATATTAATATTTATGGTATCTTATATTATCTTTAAATAATATCATACTACCTACTTGTAAGTAAACATTAATTATTTTCACTATTTCAGGTGTTAATTTCCTTGTTCTTTGAGTATGTTTTGACTTGTTACTTCTCATTCCTATTATATAGATCTTAATCTAATCTTATATATAATGTAAAAAATGATTTAATTATAATATATATTCATTATTTATGTATATATAAAAGTCCATCTTGTTTTTAGAAAACAAATAAAATGCATCATTCATGGAGATAGTAGGTCGAACATTTGTATCAGGCTATATTCATTTCATTTTACAAATAATAGATTTAAATGAAAATAATATATATTAATATTATTTTTAAATTATCATATATGTTTCATATATGTTTCATATTATTTATAAAACAAATTTCATACATTCCATGTACAGTGTCAACAAATCACATCGTTTGAGATGGAACTAGTCAACACTTCTAGAAACGATGTTATCATATATACACAAAATTGAATGAATAAGGAAATTAGTTATATAAAAATTAAATAATAATAAATAAATTAGAAATATATAATATTTCATATATATATATTATATCCTTCTTACTTCCCACTGTGGTATGCGGTAAAAGAAGAACGCACAATTATCATTTCGTGAGGCGGTAGTTCGTCGTGCACATAAACAGTAGCTTCATTATACATAATATTGAAGTGTCAGAATTATTAGGTTGGAATCATATAATAAAAACATATAAGTACAATGAGTATAATAAGGATATTATATAATCATGTAACAAGATAATTTGAGGGGATTGTGAATGAAAATAAAAATATAGGGTTTGAGGAAGGATGTTACCTATTCTGTGGGTAACTCCTTTTGGTTTCCACCAATGGGAATCCACGTATGGATATATTAAATGTGTGGGGATTATTGATTTAGGGTAGGTATGTTTATGATCTATTTGTGTTGATATTTTTTTATCCAAATATTCCTATGAGGTTTGAGTCAGTGAGAGGTGTGAGTATCTTTTTATACTGGAGAAGAAGTGGAATTCTTGTAAACATTTGAAAAGGGAATTACACCCTAGTTTTTCCTTATAAAATTGGTTCATATAATGAAAAAATGTTTATCCAAATGGTGATATGGTCTAAAAATTTTCATTAAACATATTTTATCCAAAGGATGTTATTTAGGGTCTTATGAATATTTTTTTGAATCTTGTTATGTTAGTTTGTCTCTACATCGCTATAATTAATTTTAATTACATTCACTAATATTTTATGTACAAAATATAAGTTTAAATTATTAGAAACTAAAAATAATTATAATTTAAAATATTGAATTCATTTTTCTAAATTATGTTAGAGAAGTGGAATAAATTATTTTAAAATTAATCTCACAGATTGGACAACAAAGAAAGTTTCTAAAGTAAAATGACCAAAAGTGTGCAAAGTATTTATATCCAATTTACATTTGAATTGCATCCACTGATCTAAACTGGATTTTTTTTTTGTAAAATTGACCAAATTTAACATTAAAACAATAAATAATATATCTTAATACTATACATAAATTAGATGGAAAATCAGTTTTGAATTAAAATCACCATTTTTTAACTATTTATAAAAAATTGAACCTCATAAAAAAGTCCAAACATTCACCCTACTCTAATTTTTTTGATTCTGATTAAAAAATGAATCTTAAATTGACATATAATTTCTATAATATTACTATAGATTTTATTTATTATATATTCATTATTAAAAGGTAGTAAAATTTTCTTTTCAAAAAAAATATATATTTAAGAATAAAACATGACTTATTGTTATATTTTCTGAGATAATATATTGTAATAATATCTAAAACAATTACTGAATATATAAAAATAATTAATACAAATAAATAATTTTAATTAATTTAATTCATTATGATAAAAATAATTATGAGCTTAAAAACATTTCCATTATATTCAATTGATTTTTATGATCATTTTTAATTAATATGTAACCAATGAATTCATTTTATAGTTTTATAAAACATATATTTTCATGGCATATATAATACTATTCATAACCCATAATTTAATGGTTATGTAGTTTCTTATTATATTAAATAATAAATTTTTATTAATATATCTTTGTTCGCTAAAACCGGACCTTGCATGGAATGAAAGTCATTAAATAAACCCGTTGTTGCATGAAGCACATACTAACATAGTATCACATGCATTTAATGATATATCATGGGTTAATTTTCTATAAATATTAAATATATTATACTTTATTGAGTTATTATATTCCCTAATGTGATTGGTGTTTCTTGTAACACATATTATTGAATACAATGTTTTTATTTTATATTTTGGTGTGTTAAAATTACACTGTAGTTGAAATAGTCTTGTTACACAATGTTCCAAAATCATTGGTCATTATATATTTCTGGTTGTCACCCTACACGATGTGCTCATGCTACTCATGCCCTGCACCACCCGGAACATGATTTTTTCACCATATCATCCACCTACGAGGTATGTGGTTAATACATGTCACTACATCATGGTGATCAAGCATAACTTCCGAAATGACATAAGGATGTAACTTATAATATTTATAATATTCATACTATAGTTTTTTAATTTATCTAGTATACATTATTAATGAAATATATTATTTTCTATCAACATGATATCCTATATAGTTTTTAGTTCCCCATTTAATATTTTATTTAACTACCCGTCCATAATCCCCAGTATTGTTAAAACACCTTAATAAATCATGGAAATGAAAAAATACCCACCCAAGTCAATACACAATGTGGGGTTTGCCTTTTATTTTAATTGTATGTAAAATCTAATGTTATAGAATATTGTGATATCATTCACAAAATCTATAATATATAGAAAATAATATTACATAAATAATCACCAAATTATAACTAATATTGATAAAATATATATGTATATAAATTTGTGAGTTAAATAATATTTCCTTCGGATTTGATATCAATACCAACGATCTCTTCTCCCCCATATAGAAAATATAACCAATTATAATAATGAACGGGGTAGAACAAATTTCCATAGTGAAATGATTCATAAATCTATTCACTCTTACTAAACAAGAGTTATCTTTGTGAGGAAAAAATTGAATATTTCAAATAACATTGCTTTCCTTAAACAACTCTCAAATTATTGTTAGTAAGTAAAGGATATTTTATCCATTCATGATTTTTCATGAACTAACTCAACAACCCCCAAAAAAATATCATAAATAATTAGAATAGTTATTTTAATAATAGATAATAATGTATTTATATAAATATTTAATTGAATTAAATTATAGGTGGAAACTCATGAAATGACATACTATGGTGATTGGAATTTTGCAATACTCTTATTTGCAACCATAGTTTTGTAAATAAAATTTGATGGGGGTAGAATGGTAAAAATTATTATAATTTATTCATTTTTAGGAAAAAAAATCAATACTTATAATTCCTTCAACCACCTTCATCATTAGAAAATTTTATTTTATGTCTATATGCATATTTTTGTAATAACCCATAGTATTTGTAGATATATTAATTGCACACTAACTGCACAACCTATAAAAAGGGGATATTAAGCTTCAAAATTTATGTCCAACAATTTTTTGTTCATCAAAATCATTTATGTATATACATATTATTCGACCAAATATTATTGCTTATTTTTTTTAAATATTCAAGATCATTATTCATTAAATACAAAGAATCGTAATCTAACGACCAGATCATTAATGAATAAAATTCAATTTCATTTTATGACTTATTTTAAAATCATTCTCTACTTATAATTTTTATTATTACTACTGGTTTTAAATAACTATTATGTGCCATTATCATTGATAATATATCCATTGAACAGTGATCACATGACTGAATAAATGTATGTTTTTAAAAAGAATCATTTGGACATAGAGAAAGTGGAGGATGAGTTCATCCAATAGACTCAGGCTGTAAAAAGATCATTTTCCACAGCCTAGAAAGGAGGTAGAATCACTGGGATTCACTCCAGACCAATACCATGATTAGAATCAACATGTTAATCTATCATGGAATTTCCTACATGATAAGTTCCAGTTAATAGAGATTACCACCAAAACGATGTTATCTAGGCCACCCAAAGATTCTTTTACTATCAAACACATTACCCATAGGTATTATGTAGGGGTTATAAGGGGTAATATTATAATGAATGAGTTAATTATTTTGAAATACCTTATTATAAATAAAATTCATATTCCATAAATTCATTTTTGAGAATATTATTTCGTAAAAGAATGATAAATTTATTTTTTTGGGTAAAATGGTTATTTATAAACATATAATTTATTATATTTAACTATGGTTTTAATTACAATGTTATTACAATACTGTTATAAAAACAATCATTTTAATTATAAACGATCATTATATTTATTCCATGTTGTTTTTAATCTATAAATGATTCAGTATTTAGTTTGATAGGAAACAAATCATTATAAGATAAAAATAAAAATGTATATTTAATTAATGAATTTATTTTGATGAATTAATGAATTTTTTGAAATAATAATATTTTAATTATATATCTTTATTGTATATTTTTTATTAAATACAAATGATCGTATAATTATTAAGAAGTAAAATGTAACTTTTATTAAGGAATGGAAACCGTTTTTTTCAAAAACCATCAATTTTAAATGAATGAAATTTTTTATATTAAAAGTAAATATTCACTAATTTAGATAATTATTTAGATAATATGAATATGAGTTTTGGCATCTGGATGTCAAAATTATCCAATGGTGAAGTTTTCATAATTTTCTGAGACAATCGAATTTTTGGGTAAAAATTAAATATAGTATAAATATATAATGTGTTTTATGACATCATAATGAAACAATAGTGATGTAATAAAAACTATTAAAGTTATTTTCAGCCAATATATGTTTTAAATTTAAAATAACAAGATTTTATAATTTTTTATTAATTTTATAATGTCTTAGTGGACCGTCCAATACTTATAAAATATTTTACCATATTAAAATGATTTCCTTGAGAGTGTGACTCACCTCCACATAAAAAATCCTAATATTAGAATATTTCCAAACATTTTCATTATAAAATAATATTCTAAACTCCCCTTTTTCAAAAACAAGGGGAATGTTTCTGGTTTTGACCATATAATTATATAGATTCCAAAACATATGTTTTGAAATATTATAGAATTCCACTATCATTTTCTATTTAAACCCAACCAATATCCAAATTACCATGACTAAAAATTGTTTTAGCGCACCCCTATTCTTCCTTTCTCTCTCTAGATTCCACATAAGGCTCCCCAAGATCCTTGAAAGACCCTCATCAAGCTCCTGAAGTAACACACTCAAGTAAGGTATTTTTCCTTTCCCATTTCTGTCCATGTTTCAATTTGTTGTTATACCGTTTTATATTCAATTGAAAATTTTGGGTAATGATTTCAATACCCCCCCATGCTTCCTCTTTAAATTTTAATTGTGATATACCTCTTTCTTTTTCATTAATCTCTCCCATGTAAACTCGTTACCATGCCGTATGTTTGGAAGAGTTATTCCATTTCTCCTCTTTCTTCAGGTTTCTTTATTATGTTATGAATTATATTTACAAATTCCATGTGATTTGACATGTATATATATGACCACTTAGTATAAATTTCACTTAAATAGGACTAGATACACCTTTCTTTATCGTCATCCTTTTTCTGAATTATTATGTCACACCGTTATGCTGCTGAAATTTCACTACGATTTTCCAAGCCATAACCATTGTATAGTCAATACAACACCCATTTCCCTATCAAGTGTATTCACCTTTATGAAAATATACATATTTATTGGTAATTAGATTTATTTATTCCCAATTCCATTATCATGGAATAAATTATGAGGTTTAATGATTCTACGTTATATGCTCCATGTGGAACACTTTTGCATGATATGAAATGATTGAAAAGGATGCACCCTGATAGCACTCCAATGAATTGGTTAATCTTTAGTATCAAGATAAACCATGTGAAATTAGGGTTTACTCAGGGTAATAAATTTAAAATAAGGGGTTATTAATGATAATTCATGTGCAATGAGGGGTTACTTGTGCTAATCCATGTGAAATGATCCTTGGCTCCTGCTAATATCAGTTTGTATATCATTGCCACATTTCCATGTTATGATAATAATGCTATATCATTTATTTATGTTTAGTTTCATCATGTGCCCAATTTATTTTCCAATTTCATAAAGTGTACTCGATTCATCATCTTATTCCTTGTATAATTGATTAGTAGGATTTATAGTTCAACCATTTCTTATGTATTTCGTGTAGTTATCCCATGGAGTGTTAAGTTTGAAGGATTGAGTTTGTCATGTAAAAGAGGTTTTCAATAATGAAATTGAATTTTATGTTTAATGTTATGTGTAATATTCTTAATTTCTTATGACAATATACCTTTCAATCGTTGGAGTTTTCGTAAGTCCATGTTTAATTAATAAATCGGGTTTCAGTGTTTTATAGTTGGTGATGGAGGATATGTTTAGTTATTTATGGGATTCGGATTTGAAAATTCTATTGAATGCCTTAGGGATAAGACTTTGTATAAGAAAAAAATCCCTATCATTTGGTGAGTATAGAGTCTTTGGTTTATCAAGGAAATACATCCATGTCTGGATATAAATAAGTAGAGGTATCTCTAGAAGAGATATATCTTGGGGTAAAATCCGATAACACCACTTTGAGTTAGACTTGAATAAGAAGTGGTGCATGAAAATGGGACTCTCTACACTCATGGTTTAACACTCCCTATATATATTATTTGGAAAATTCATAATCTTAGTATGAACCATTATTAAGGGAATAAAAAAATTCACCTAGGAAAATATGTTTGGAAGTTAATCATGGATAACATAGACTGAAGCCTATAAATTCATATGTTTAAGGGAAAAATGTAACTTATATGTTATCTATTTTTTTCATTTGATTCCCCTTTATGTGTTACCCTTAAAATTCATTTTCTACCTGCCAATGGCCAGTAATATGAGGACTTGGGATACCAACTAATATAAAGATCAATGTGATGATTGTTATTAAGAGATTTCCCATATGATGATAGTGGGAATCACAAAAAATTTCACGATACTCTCTCAATAACTCATGTTTTGAATAGAAACATGGGTCAAGAGGAACATTCAAACCCCCTTACAAAGAACTAGTAGAAATCGAGAGCTTTATGTGACAACGGACTCCTACATTCAATGTAGCATCTGATCCCTCAATTGATGAATAATAGATTAACTCCATTGATATGATCTTCTCCATCTTTAAATGTTCCGAACAAGAGATTGTTATATTAGTTTATTATTGAATGGAGGGTGAATATGATCAATGGGTGACATTGATAAAAAATACAAATCATGTGGAAGTGATCACGGTGTTGGAACAGAAGGATTTCCAAAAATTGTTTTTTGATAAATATTTTCCCTGCACCCTCCAACTTAATATGAAAAGGGATTTCTCTCCCTATATTAAATAGATGATGAATCCATCATATATTAGGAAGAAAATTTCACAAAACATGTAAGATTGTCCTACGTCTTTGTTGATACCCCCCAAATGCAAGGTTGAACACTTATTTGGTGGGAAAAAACACAGCCTATTGAAATATCTAGAGATCTATGAAATTGAAATCTATGCAGAAATTTTTTGATGTTCCCTCAATGTAGAAATGGAGATCAGTGGATCATAGGTCTATCAAGGGGATACAAATTCTAATGCAGACTTCAATTCTGGAAGACAGATTGATAAATCCAATAGTCCTAACATATTCCATTACATCTCTTACCAAAGGTGTTGAGATAAGAACCTAAAAAATCCCTTAAAATGGATGATTATATTATTTAGGTGTGGTAGAATAGGGCACCGAACCATTAATTAATGACAATAGAAACTAGATGCATTGATAGTAGAAAAAAATAGTATATTCAACCCTAAATGAAGTGTTCATTACTATAACTACACATAATCATGGAACCTTGAAAACCAGTTCCCCAAGATAAGGATTTTCAATGGAAACCAAAAACCTCCAATGCAGTAAGATAGAAATTTTTCCATAACTACCACTGAGAAAAATACCGAAAACTAAGCGGTGACAGGTACACTAGTTATTCATTCAATAAATGAAAATGTAATTTTTTATTCTAGTTCTATGCATTCTTCTATATCCTAAATGCATTGTAGATCATTCGCAACACCAACACATATCATGGAAGTGGAGATGTCGTTGAGAACAGAAAATGGGGAAATTATTGCATCCCATGAATATAACACCTCCCCTATCACAAGTTGTGGATTGACCTTCCTTTTAAACCTTTTCATACTCTCTCTTGTGGAATTATATGCAATTTATTATTCGGATAGTTTTCCCTATATATAGACAATATAAATTTCTATGAGAGGAAAATAACTCTCTATATGGTGAATTGACCCCTGATTCTTAACAAGTGAAAAGATGATGACAAATATTCTTTAGCACAATCATCTCTATAGTGGATATTACTGCAATATAATCTGGCATACCATTATCATATAATTGAGAATAAGGAGGGAATCATCATCAAATACATCCCTAATATGAGGGAATTTACTGAAGTGTTTCAAGATGATTTTTTGGCCTTCTTCCTAAAGGATATGTTTAATTATCTATTAATGTCATACTTATGGAATTTTTAATATCCAAGACTCTTTATAAAATTTGTTGTTGCAGATCTTGAATAGCTAAAAAGAAACAACATGAGACTCTAGCTAAAGGGTTTATATGCCCATATGATTTATCATGGGGTGCGCCAGTCCTCTTTGCCAAGAAGATAAATGGTTCAATCAGCCTTTGCATTGATTATCATGAGCTCAAAGAAGTAATATTAAAGAATAATTATCCTCTTAAACAAATTTCTGAATTGTTCGATAAAATATGTGGATCATAATAATTATACGAGGTGGATCTGACGTCGGTATATTACCATTTACGTATAAATAGGGATGATATCTCCATGACTTCTTTTCGTACAATGTACGGGCACTATGAATTTATAATATTGCAATTTGGACAGACTAATGCCTAGAAATATTCATGTACATGATTAACAGTGTCTTTAGATAATACCTCAAAAAATTTGTGGTATTAGTTATAGATGTTATTCTAATAAACTCCAAAATGAAGGTGGACATGAGGATAATCTAAGAACTGTACTATATACCATGCGAACAGAGAATCTGTATGAATAGTACAACAATTGTGAGTTATAGTTGAAGGATGTCTAATTATAGGGTAATATCATCACAAGCAATGGGATATCTGTGGGTCCCTCTAAAAAAATGAAATAAAGAGATGGATGAGGTCAACATATTTATAGGATATCTATATCAACCTTGTGAATGATATATATTATTGTTAATTTGTGAGAAATTTCTCATGATTTTATAGCACCATCACCAAGATAACATGGAAGGGAGTCAAGTTTTTTTTGGAATAATGAATGTGAATAGTGTGTAATGGAGTTCAAAAGAAGGATTAGCACTGCACCCATGCTCACACTACCCACATGTGGAGAATAGTTGGTTTTATTTAGTGACACTTTGAAGAAGGTAATGGGATGTTTGTCGATTCAAAATTATAAACTCATTGCCTATTCATCAAGGAAATTTTATGTTTATGTGGAAAAGTATACAACATATGATATGGATTTGGATGCAATAGTGTTAGATTTTAAAAATTGGAAAATTATTTCATTGGGGAGAAATGTGAAATATATACCGATAAAAAAATCCTAATGTATATATTCACACAGAATGAGTTGAACGGACACCAATGAATATGGTTAGATCTGATCGAAGACTATGACTTCTTAATATGTTACCTCTTTGGGAAAGTAATCTATGTGGTAGATCCTCTAAGTAGAAAGTAAAAAATGATTCTATCATTCATGATAATTTAAAATAATCCAATCTTCTTAGATTTGATGAATAATGACATGGGAAACATAATGAAGGGAACATCTTCAATCAATTCAAAAATTAATGCTCAACAATCTATTTTAGAAAGGATAAAGGATGATCAAAATGAGTATGTGGGAATTAAGAAGAAAGTGGAATCTATTATAATAGTGAAATCATCAATGTTCAATGTTAAGGAAGAAGGAATTGTGAGATTTGTGTTCTTACTATGTGTTTCATCCGATCCAGAGTAAGAAAATAACATTAGGATAATGCACATAGTTTTAATATATCCATTCACCATGGAAACACAATGACGTTTTGATATATACAAGAGCATTATTTTATGGAAAACTTGAAGAGTGATATCACTGAGTATTAATCATCGTTCCTCGTATGTCAGCATGTGAAGGATGAGAGGAAAATGTATAAGGGGAAGAGGAAACCATTACCCATACCAAAAAGGAAATGGGAGAACAACACCATTGACTTTGTCACCGGAATTCCAAAGACATCCAAAGGTAACAATGGTATTAGAGATATTGTGGGTCATATTACAAATAATGAACACAAAATTGAAATTTAAAAGGATTTATCATTTGATCAACTATCATTAATATACACTAGAGAAGTGGTAATGATAAAAGGAGTTCCACTATCGATAATATCAGATCAAGAACCATGATCCCCCTATATGTTCTCGATGAGTCTATAACACACACTGAATACTGAGTTGAACTTCTGTATGTCATTTCATCCTCAAACTGGAAAGAAATCTAAGAAGACTATCAAAACACTTGAGGAAATTTTGAGGGAATGCTCAATGGAATTAAAAGGATGATTGGATCAACATATTTATCTAGTTTAGTTATATTATAATAACAATTTACACTCAATCATGGAAATGGATCCATATGAATCCCTTTACGAGAATAATTTTAGAACACTGACATGTTGGGATGAATATGGGGATTGAAAACTTCTAGTTTTAGAAATGGTCGAAAAAATTATTAAGAAAATTAAGACCATCTAGGATATAAATAATGCTACTCGGAGTCGACAAAAGTGATATGCAGAAAACTATCGAATATGCCAAGAATTTGATGTTACAGTCATTGTTTTCTTCATCATATCACCGTGGAAAAGAGTTATGAGATTCGGGATGAAGGGAATGTTTATCCCAACGTACATCGGCCCTTTTGAGATCCTTGATCACCTTGGAGCAGTGGCCTTTTAACTAGACCTCCCAAAAAATCTATCTCAAATACATGATGTATTCCATGTATCACATTTGAGGAAGTACATATATGTCCCATCACATGTACTCAATCTATATGTGGTAGCATTAGAGAATGAACACTCTAATGAAGAAAAGTTGGTGAAGATGTTAGATCGTAGGGAAATAGTTCTACGTAATAAGACCATACCATCATTAATGTTTTGTATAGAAACCAAACGATTGAAGACAAAATGATGGAACTAGATGAATTGATGAGGTAGAGTTACCCATATCTATTGAATTTTTGGAAATGAAAATTTCTTTGGAGATATTTCTGAATGTGGGAAAGTTGTGGTGACCTTATCATTTATGAATAAAATTCATTGTATTTTATTGTCTTATTGAATACACATGTACTATTTTATTATTATTATTTTTATTATTATTGGGTTTAAATAATCATTATGTATCATTATCAATAATTATATGGCCAATGAATAGTGGTCACCTGATTGATCTAAATTTACGGTTTTTAAAATGAATTCTTTCGAAACAGACCAAGGAGAGGATGACCTCATCCAGTAGACTCAGTTAGTACAATGTACATTTACTGGATAATGGAAAAAAGGAAGTGTCACTAGGAATCAATCTGTACCATGAACAATATGAGATTGAAAACATTAATTTTGAATAGGACCTCCTACATGAGATGTTCAAGTTAATAGAGATTACTACCCTAGCGATGTTATTCGAGCTACCTCGAGAGTCTGTCACCATCGCACACCTTACATATTTGTCTAATGTGGCTGTTATAAGGGGATATGTGATAAGTTATTAATTAATTATTTTTTAAAATACATTTATAAATATAAATATTATTCCATCAATTATATTATGAGAATAGTCTTTCTAATAAAATGATAAAAATGAGAAATATATTTTTTCAGGTCAAATGATAATTTTTAAAAATAAATCAATCATCATATTAAACGATGGTTTTATTAATAATGAAAATATAATATTGTATTAGAAAACAAATTTTAATTATAAATGATGATTATATGTATTCTTAATTGTTTTTAATCTATAAATGAGTATGTATTAATTTTGATAAAAATTATATTTTTATATGATAAAAATGAAATTAAATTTTAAATTCAACAGTTTTTTGATGAATTAATTAATTTTTTTATAAATAGTATTTGAATAAATTATTATTATTTTATAATTTTTAATAAATATAAATGATCATATAATTTTCATGATGTTAAATGTTACTTTGATTAAGGTTTGGAAACTATTTTTTTCCAATCCCATCAATTTTTAATAAATGGTGGGTTTTAATTTTAAATTGAAAATTCAATTACATAGAAAATTATTTATAAAAATTAATATTATTTTTGGAATCAGGATTTTGAAATTATCCAATGATAAATTTTTCAAACTTGTAAGACACAATTGAATTTTTGGGTGAAAATTAAATATCCGTATAAATATTTAATATGTTTTTCGATATCATAATGAAGAAAGAGTGATATAATAAAATAATATTAAAGGGATATTTGTCCAATATATATTTTTCCTTGAAAATAATGTTATTTTATATTTTTGATTTATTTTATAATGTCCTAGTGGACCCTAAAAGACTTATAATATAATTAATCATTTTAAAATGATTTTCTTGAGAGTGTGACACACCTCCACATGAGAAAGCATAATATTTTAATAATTTCATCTTTTTTACATAGAAAATAATTTTTTCTACTCATCATTGGAAAAAAACTGTGGAAGACCACTGGAATGGTTTTTGGTTTTTAATATTTAATTATATACATTCCAAACCCAATGTTTCTGTAATATTAAAGAATTTACCTGTCATTTTATATATAAACAGTCCCACGATCCAACATATCTTCAGTAAAAATCTTTTGAGAACGTCCCTAATCTACCCTCGTCTCTCTGTAATCTTCCCAAGGATCCCCAATCTCTCATGAAGAACATTCTCGAGCACTTGAAGTCTCCCATCAATTATAGGATTTCTTCCTTTCACATTTTTTCCATATTTCATTATGATGTTATATAATTTTATTTAAAATGAAACTATTGGGGTATGATTTCTAACATCCTCCATACTACCCTCCAAATGTTTTAATGATGATATAACTCTTTCCATATAATTAATATCTCCCATTTATACCAGCTATTGTGATGAAATTTCGTAACAGTTATTCCATTTCTCCTCTTTCTTCAAGTTTTTTTATTATGTTACAACTTCTATATCCAAATTCAATGTATTGGAACATTTATCTATATGAACCCCTTACATTTTTTCTCATGTACATGTGGTGATATAACACTTTCTCTCTCATCAACCATTCTTATATTATTTTATGTCATTCTATTATCCCGCTGAAATTGCACCACGATTTTCCATGCCAAAATCATTGTGTAGTGAATAACATACCCATTTCTCTAACAAGGGTATTCCCCATTGTGAACATATAGTTATTTAATAGTAATTACATGTATTTATTCCAAATTTCTATATCGTGGAATAACATATATTGTGGAATGATTCCACATTATATGATCCATGTAGAACACTTACGCCTGAAAGGAAATGTTTGTAAAGGGTGTGCCCTAATAGTTCTTTAATGCTTTAAGAAATGTTCAGTATTGTGATACACTATGTTCAATAAGGGTTCACTCATTATAATACATGTGTAATGAGGTTTTACTCAAGAACATTCATATAGAATGAGAGTTATCTCAATTTAATTCATGTTCAATGAGCCATGGCTCCAGAAAATATCATGTTGTATGTCGTTTACACATTTCCATGTTATGATAATCATGATATACCATAACATTGTGATCATGTTTCTTTTGTTCTCTATTGATTTGAATATTGCCTAATATGTATTGTATTCTTCATTTTATCCCTTGTTTAGTCCCTCACTCTGCTTTATAGCTCACTCCATTTTTATGTATGTCCTCAGGTTATCCCATGTGATGTTAAGTATATAAGAATGAGTTGGTTATGAAAATGTATTTTTCAGTAAATATGTTGTATTTTATGTGTCATGACATTATTTATGGTTCCTTATTTCCCATGACACAAGACCTCTCAATTCACAGAGATATCTTATGAGATGGTTTATGAAATAAATCACCTTTACATGTTTAATAAAGAGAAGGTATGTAATACATAACATATATAAAATTATAATAATCCACTAGATATTAATTTCTAATAATCTAAATAATGTTCCCAATAAACATTATCAATCTCATTCAAATTCTACTCACTTTTTTTCATCTACAAATAATTGACTACATTTTAGATTTATCTTCGAATCATATATTCAATTAAATTATGAATTTCATAATGATTATAGTAATATCTATAAAAACATTTAAGATCATATACAATTTCAAGCATGGTTGTTTTTATAACATGTGACTTCATCATTTAGAGATTAATTATTCATTTCCACCCTTATTCAACTATGTTAAACTGAGTTTGACTAATAAATTTAAAATTCTATAAAAAAATTTAACATCATTTATTATTCAATTATTTTTCCTTAATCTCTTCTTAATGGGTAATATCAATTTTATGGATGCTTTTATTGAATATGGAGGTGATTTGGAGGCCAATAACGAAGTTGATTACATAGGGGAAAAAATGTGTAAGATTCCATTAACACCAATGACCTCAAAAAGAAATTTAAAATTATTCTAGATTCCCATTAGGACGGTTTTTTGGGATGATCATCATTTAGTGGGTTACAACACATATGAAGACACAGAAGACCAATTCATAAATTAATGGGTTCGAACAAGAAAATCGGTCTAAGAAACCGAATCAGTATGAAGTCAAAAATGATATATTATATTTTTTCTAAATCTAAATATGTGAGCATCCAAATGATGGAAAATTTTCTGTGAAGATTTTAAATATGGGGTAAAATAACATTTAATATTTTTAATAATGTTATATAAAACATTCCTTCGATAAAAAATCATGGTTTAAGTGGTTTCTCTAAATCTGGTTTCTCAATACCACCTTCCAATTCTCCCATATCTTGGATCCTTGGGTAACACATTTCAAAGTTCGACCAAGAGTAAAATCTCTAATATTATT
Organism: Viscum album; assembly: GCA_963277665.1. NCBI lineage: Eukaryota > Viridiplantae > Streptophyta > Magnoliopsida > Santalales > Viscaceae > Viscum > Viscum album. The sequence continues at coordinate 505,354,427 of OY728141.1, read as the reverse complement.
GAGACCTAATGTATGACTATCTTCATAATATAATATTTGGAGCCTCTAATCCTCATATGGATATCAAGGATAATGGTGGAGTTTCACCTGATCCTCATCCCGTCACGATGGCGATATAAATGGTGCACAATCATTTTGAGGGAGCTACACACTCTTGGGAGGGAGTTATAACACATTTTCATCGACTAGTTTTTTTTTTAATTTGGGTATAAAATATTTCACTTCTATTTTACCATAAAACCCTTATCATCTAAATTCATTTTGTTCGTATAACTATGTAAAACACATTTCAATTCAACACCAATTTGGTTTATATTTCAATTGGGAATCTTGGTTGGTTTTGATTAAAAATAACATTAATTTTATTTCTATCAAAAATTCATAATAATTCAGTAATAATAGGTAGAAAATTTGTCTATGATTTATATCCCATTCTTGGCAACATGATTGCTGTGATAAGGGTGGGTTCCTTGGGCACCACATAAAGAGTAATGAGGGGAATCATGATATTGACAACCCTGAACAAAAAGATTCCTTTAAAAGATATTAAATATTCAAAAAATATCTATCCAAGATGTAAAGTGAAATTTATATTACCTCCATATTTCATAATAATAAAAGCACCACCTTTAATTTTTCACTATTAAACTATGTAATTATGAATTTTTTTTTAATATGGTTTTCAAAACCACCCAATATTTTATTAATTTCAATTAATAATACACAATATAAAACTACAGTGCTCCTGTAGTGATTTTCTAGGGTTCTTCAATAGAATATAAATAAATTTTAAAATCATAATCAATATGACATGTCATGGAAAATCTGTCAAATATGGCACCATATTCAGGGAGCACATTTGTTTTTAGTGCTTGTTGTTAATAAGATTTTTGTTTGTTATATGAATATTTGTCTGCTATATCTACTTCCTTTACATATTTTTTTTATTATTTATTTCATCTTTAGGTTATTTCTATATTGCATTATATTCTGGGAGATTAACCACCTTTAGAACCCGATGCATATAGGTTCCTACATCAGCGGCACCGAGGCACACATGAGAACCCTTTGAAGGAGGAACACCAAAACAATGAAAATATTTATGATCCTTCTTCTTCATCAAGAGACAATGTTAAAACCGAAAATAACATTCATTATATGAATAAAAATAACCATAAATTAAAATTAATAAACACTATTGATGTAGATATTCATCCCACTTACAGTCAAATACAAGGTGAAACCCTTAATTTTGAACTAAACTATGATTTAATTATCTTATAACCAAGATTCCATGGACTCATGGGATAAGATACACATAAGAACAAAAAATAATTTGACACAGTTTGTTCAACATTAAACCCTATTAATGTGGATAAATCACAATAAAATCTTAAATAATTTACATTTTCAAAACACGACACATTAAAAGACTAGTTATATAAAGATAACAACCCAATAAGAGGATTTTCAAACATGAAATACCTTTTCCAAGAAAAATAATTCCTAGCATGTCAAACTATAACTATATGCAAGGAACCTTGAAGAATAATGAAATCAACTGTGGAAACACTTCCTGAATAATGGGATAGATTGTAAAAGGTTGTTTTCATGTTTGCCCAACCACCAAATAAGTAATTATGTTTTTGAAAAAAATATTTATGTATTTTTAACTCAAATTGATTGAACCATGATTGAGGATTCTACATGTGGTTCACTACTTGAACCCCCCTCCACCAATTGTTAGAAGGACACTCATTGAGAACAAGGTGCAGAAAACTAAAAAATTTAGTTCAAGGTCTAGTGTATAAATATGGGGTTCCTCCAAGGTGAAAATTACTGAATTTGAGAAGAAGCCGAACACGATGTTTGAAGAGGTAAGTACCATTTTTTAAAAAATATTTGTCCCATGGGAAATATAAATCTTTTTTTTTTCATCCATTATGGTAGTTGTTCTGTTGACACCCACTATTTTAAGCAATACCCTCAACTGAGAGAAATTTATGAGAGTAGTGAGTTAAATTTTTCAGCCCAACCATATAACTTAACCATCAGAAAATAAATATACTATCCATCCAATCCTGGTTTTAATGACAACCAAGACTATAGAAAAATTGGTATTCAAACAAACATTATAAAAAAATGGAACTAACCGTGATAGAGTAGTCATCCACCACCGCCACCCAGAAATCCTCAACCACAACAAAGTCATTTCTATAACCCCTAAACAAAAAATACAATCCATGAATACATAATGAATAAATGGAAAAAAATTATCCCTAATTCCAAATAACAACCAATGAATCCATATAAGACCAAAATGTCCAATTAAGCTAACATTCAAACTCAATTAGGGAAATCCAACATCATGGGTCGGGTAGAATAGCCTCTAAACCACTATTCAAATCTATAGATATGGGAAATGTCATTACAATCTCCCTTAAGAGTGGAAAAAACATAAATTCCAAATAAATCATCGATTAGAGGCATCCCCAACTAAGGAAACCACCATCCCATCAACTATGAGTTGACTAAGAATGTATAAACCGTATCAAGTGAAATTCCTCCAAAAGAAAATAGTGTTTATTTGAGGAGTTACCTTGCCCAAACATTCCACTTCTATTTACCTAGAGGCCCACCCTCCCATGAAAAAAAGAAACTAGACATGATAAATAAATCATGTAAACATTCCAAAATGTGCAGGTTAGCTTCCCCTTGATTGATGTCATAATGAAAATTCCATGATATGTCGTGTTTCTAAAAGAGATACGTACTCATTGAAATTGATTTATAGATTATGAAGAATTTTTGTTAGAAAGAAACATCAAAAAATTGAAAGATCAATCACATCCCATCAAATGAAATGATCTAGGAACATTTTCAATTACATGCACCACAGGGGAGTGTTTCATTATTGATTTCATGCTTGATTTGGGTTCTTCAAAAAATATGATGCTCACTCTACATTCCCCACATTGCAGGTTTGGGAATTGAAAACCATAATATATTTTGATCAAATATCAAATTAGAGAACCACACACCCCAATAGTTTGTTATATGATGTTCTTGGGACATTGAAAATATTAATTTTTCCCACTGATTTTTATGTGCTTTAAATAGAAGATTCTATAATGAATAACCATGCCCCAATTATATTTGGGCGACATTTCATGAAAAAATACAAAACCAAAATTAATATCCATAATGGTAAATTATATATGGAGTTTGGTGATACCATTTTAAACATCAACATACATAATTACATGAAATACCCCTCATAAGAGAGTTACTCATTTTCAGATAATTCTATCGATGTACTCTGTTCCCCTAAAAAACATATTTCATTTCCCTTTATCCCCTTTTTGCGTATTATCCTTTGATATAAATTAAAGGTAATTAATCATGTATTTAATGTTTTATTGGTCAATAAAAATTTCATTCATGTTTTTTAATTAATGATTTTTTGATAATTGAGGACCACATAACCATTAATGATACAATAAATCTTGTAAAAGTTTATTCTTCATCTATATATGTTACTACTGAGCTTTTATATGATATCATTGACCTCCCACATTTACATTAACTCTAATAAATCCAAAATCAACCTGAACTGGAACGTAAAATACTACCTCATGATTCAAAATACTCATATCTTGAGAATGCAAAGAAGTTGTCTATTATAACTTTTAGTTCACATCCTTCAGATCATGAATTTTTACTGATAGAACTTTTCAAGGAGTATAAAAAAGCATTGCTATGGGAATTTTATACCATTAGTTTTATTATTCCATCAAAATTTATGCATCATATATTACTAAATTATGAGGCTAAACTATTGAGGTAGGCACAACATCTATTAAACCTAAACCTCCATGATTTTTTTTAAAATGTTGTAATAAAATTATTTATTTTTGAAATAATTTACCCGATATCTAATATCTATTTTTTCAATAAAATGTTGTTTGTTCCTAAATGAGTTTTCTAATGGTAATTAAAAATGAGAATAATGAATTAATTCCAAACCGTGTGCGGAATAGTTGACATGTATATATAGATAATCTTTGACTAAAACAACACAATAGTAAATACCATTTTCCAGTATCATTCATTAACTAGATTCCAAAGAGGCTACTTGGGAAGTCCAACTACTGTTTCATTGATGTGTATTTTGGATACATTTAGATCTACCCCCATTTATCAATAAAATACAACCATTATATTCCAATTTGTCACATTTTTATATATCATGATTCTATTTGGTTTATCCAATGCTCGATGTACTTTCTAGTGATGCATAGATAGTATTATCTTGGATTACCGGATCATTTGCAGTGGGTTAGAGGCAATTTTCAACCGGTTAAACTATTTCTTTTTATTGGTTTCTATGTTTTACATGTTAATTTAGTATTTGGGCTGGTTTGTTTCTTTTTAATTTGGATTGTGAGGTTCCCACTAAACCAGAATGTGGATTATTAGAAAATGGGAAAAAATGATTTTGAGGAATGTTTGAGATGTCTTGGTTCTGTCTAACATCATTGTATAGAAAAGGTCCTCTTATTAAAATTTGACAAATTCAATTTCACTGTGAAAAATGGATATAGTACAAGGACATTTCATTTTTCAGGATGATATGAAAGTTGATAAATCAAAAGTGGATGTAATTTCTTCCCTACCATTACCCAAAAACATGAAATATGAGTAGTTTTTCTTAGGGAATGAGGTATTTTACCATCATTTCAATCATGAGTTTTAAATTATTTCACTACCAATCTCCCACGTACTCTAAAAAGAAAATATTTTTTATAAAGAATTTGAAGAATATTTTAAATAATTGAAATAGAGTCCCACATCACCCTTGGTAAACCAACATCTGTGGTAGGGTTTTCTATTTGATCTCGTATGTGAGGACACTAACTATGTAATTGGGGTTATCTTATCACAATAGTTTGATCGATCTCCTCCATTATTTTTTAATGAATCATGCACACTGGACCCTTCCCACAAAAACATTTACGCAAGAGAAAAAACATTTCTTACTATTGTGTTTTCCAGGGATAAATTCAGGTCTCATGTTTTAGGGTCCATAATCATTGTGTTCACATTCCATTAATCCCACCAGTATCTTTTTATGAAACTGAAATCCAAACTGCATATCATTCATGGGATGTCCCTAATTTATGAATTTAATCTAGAAATGTGGGATAAAAAGAAGCATGAAATGTCATGGTTGGCCATATTCACATGATCCACCCATAATCTAACATTGAATCACCCTATTTTATTCCAATAAATGGAATGTTTCATGATGAGAATGTTTCACCATTTTATGATTCTATTCTATTGAATGATGAAATTTTAAATTATTTGGTAGTATTATTCATGTCGTCTAATTCAACAAAAACAATGCCAGTAATTTGAAAAATGGGTCACATAGGTACATTTTGGATTACACCTACCTTTGGTGAAGATTTAGTTATCATGTTCTTGGGGGTGGTGTTCTTGATAGCAAGTTTTAGTCTATCCATAGTTTCTAACACACACTTTATTTTGGGGAACTCTTTGGTCCCCAACTAATATATCATAGGTTTCTTGAATTTAATCTCTATTTTCAAACATAATTTCCTGATTCACATGACTTTGGAAAATATTATCCTCACTATAATATAAATGGGAATGGCTTTAAATGATATTAAAATACAAAACAACCCTTTCTCTTCAATGATATTTCATTGGTGCATTGACCTTTTGTGGCCATTTACCAATTATTTTGGAAACTCATACATTCTTATTGAAGATGATTACATGATAAAATAGGTAGTGGAATGATCCATATGATTAAAATATTCTATCATAGTTATGAATTTATGTAGAACCCAAATCGTTTATAGGTTTGGATCACTTAGGTTCACTATCAATGAATAGAGTTCTCATTTCAACAATCGATCAATGCAATAAAAATATCCTATATGTATGGGGTTGGGCTTATAGTGTCTTCTGCATATCACTAACCAACCAATGGTCAAGACAAGGTGTAAAATAGTGAGGTAAAACAAATTTTTGAAAAAACAGTTCAAATCAATAGAAATGATTTGTGTCTAGGACTATATAATTTAGTATGGCCTTACTGATGTGTTTCATTATTGTAATGAATTGACCTACGTATGCCATGTTATTTAAATCTTATATGCCCTAAAAATCACGGGTTGTGTATTTGGTAGGTAAAAAACATCTCTACACCATACATTGAACTCTTTATAACTATTACTATTAGTTTCATTAAGAGATCAAGAAAGGGCTGAGTGAGAGTGTGATATTTTTTCTATGTTCATCTTTTGAAAATAAGATAGGTGTTCTAAATTGTACACCATATATGGATGTCTTGGTCGGTAGCTTACAGTTTGAATCCTGAAAATTAATAAGTTATTGGTTCATTAAATTTTATTGAAAAGGATTAGGGAATGTTCTGTGGATAGAAGCATATAAGTAGAATTTTTTAAAAATAAACTATATTTACCAGATAGAATGTGAAAAGAATAGAATGAAATGGTTGTAAAACACACACATGTAGAATTAGTGAGATGGATAAATAGTGAATTGATTTTTCGTATTTCTATACTGAATATCTTAGAATTTGGATCTCATATATTATATGAGACAACTTTTTTCCTGGATGACAAAGAATAAGTCATTGTTGTTGTTTTTTCTTTGATAACATTTCTAGTTGAAATTAAATTTTCAATTTTAAATCTTCATGAGGTGGGTAATATAAAAATGCTAAATTTGTTTAAATGTGACTTATCCTAGGAGTGTAAACTTTTAGGTTTTATGGTGTGATCATGTAGCATTTCACTATTTATTTCCACCCTTATACCACAATGTTAATCTGATTTTGTATCATAAATTAAAATTTATATATAAAATTTCATGTCAGGTTTGATTAAATTATTTTGTTTTAATAATTCTTAAAAGTGAAGTTTCCCTTTTTTTGTACTATTTCATTATAGGTGGAGGTGACTTGGATGACCATGATAAAGTTGAATTAAAATGTGACAAATTATATAAGATTAAAAGCACACAAGTTGACATAAGAATACACTACAGTGGATACGTTACTAATATTTTAATGAAATATGAAGGGATACATAATATTTTAGTGGGATAAAACTCTTATTAAGACACTTGATACAATTTCTTTTAACAACAGACCCAAACGAACTGATCAGTCAAAAAAACTAAATTTTCATGATGTCAAAATTTAGGTTCTTCAAATCTACTATATCTAGAGTTTCCGGCCTCCAAATGAGGCCATATATTTTTTTTGTAAATATTAAATGTTCACATAAATAAACTTTTGTTATGTTAAAAGTGATATAATACATTATTTCCATAAAAAAACATGGACCACGTTTGTTTATCAAAATCGAGGTGCTCAAAAGCAAATTCCATTTTCCCTATAAAATGGGTCCATGGGAAACCCATTTTTAGGTTTGAAAAAGAGGTAGAGATCTATAATTTTTGAAAACAAAATGAGTAATCACATCATCTTAAATGATCTAGAGTCTCTTATCCTCATATGGAGACCAATGATTATGGTGATGTTCTAATCGAGCCTCGTCTTCCGCTCGATGGAGAGATAAACGGTGGGCATTCATTATGAGGGTGCAACACACACTTGGGAGGGAGTTAAGGAACATGCTATTAAAGTGTTTTTGTGTATTTGGTGTGTTAAATATTTCACCTCAGTTTTATCTTAACACCAGTCACCTCCGAATTCATTATATTTGTAATATCCGGATATTTAAAAACTTAAAAAATGGTGCTTATTATTAATTATGATTTTCATATGTGAAAAATTGAATTATCAATGAAAATAACTATATATTTTTCTAACTTATTAAGTAAGGGTAAAATTCTGGTTAACACTTTGGAATATTAAATAAAATATATTTAGATTTTTATGCTATATTGGTGAAATACTGTGAGGTCTGTAAAGCCCCAACAAAGACGGGTTAGAATTATTAACTCTATTATCCAACAAACATTAAATTTCGTCAAAATAATTGAATAACTATAAAATAGTTTGTTATATGAGAAAATAGATTCCATCGTTAGGTCTGAGACATGGTGTTCACTCCAGGAGGGGTAAAACATTAGTATGTTCCATATATATGAATGTCACTCTCATGATAATAGTTTATTAAATAATTATTATTAAATTATTTTTGAAAATAATTTAATAACTGCAATGTGATGAATTTTAGTTGACATCTAAGATAACTGTTATGTTCGAGGCGTGGTGTTTGCAGTAGGTAGGTCTAACATTTGAATGTGCCAGACATTTTGAAGGCATTATCATGAAATAAAATTTTTTATTTATTAAATTAATTATTCCTTTCATAATTAATAAATTATTAATATCTCTGAAACTGTGTCATATGAGAATTATGAGACCAATGTTAGGTCCAGAATATCAGTTTTACCCTATCATGGTATATATTTTATACTCAATGGGTGTTATGACATGTCTCAAAAATTTAATAATTTATTTGATAATTATATTATATAATTAATATTTTTAATGTTAATGAAAAAAAAGATATTAATCTTCCTTACAGGAAGGTTTCCTCCATTAATGAATATGGTTTTTCTTTAAACATCTATATTATAGTAATTTTGGCTGAGTAATTCTGGAAGTAACTACCACAAAAGAATCTAAACACACCACATTGATTTGTTGCCTGGTTAGTGGATTAAACCAGTGATTTAATTTTCAGTTTCATTAAATCCTATATGTGTTTGAATTTTTATATAAATATTTTACTTCTAATATTTATAATTACACCATCTAGTTCAAGACACCTCCTCTCATGCTGGTGAAGTCATTGTTGTTCATTTCCTCCAATTTTCAAATGGAAGAGCGTGCTTCTTCATCAATCCCTACTACAAAATTGGGATTATATAGTTCAAGGGATTTAATATCACTAGAAAAATGTTCCATCAATGACACCGTATTTTAGTGGTAAAAAATCATTGTAAAAGTGGGTCTTTAAATTTTCTTTGTAGCACTATTAATGAGTTGTTTTAACATCCCTAAAAAAAGAAATGTTAAATGGGACCATGTATCATCACTTGTAAAAATAAATTTATAAAGCACCCACATTATCAGTTATATTAAAAAAGTGATGATAAAGGGGGGGTCATTTATCAGTGCTATTAAAAAAAATTCTGATAAGGTATGGTCTTTAATTAGTGCATATAAAGATGAACTGATAATGGGGGTATTTATTTTCACATTTCTAGAAGCACAAATAATGACTACCTCTTTATTAGTTTTTTTACTTGCAATGATAAAGATAAAATTTAAAAAAAAAATATTTCATTCCAAATAATATATTAATATATAAATACATTTATATTGATATGAATATATTCTATATTTTTTAAATATCTTTTAGATAATAATATATTAGAATTTACAATTAATATATATGATATTTAGTGAAAATGGATTAAAAAAATATGATTAATTTATAATTTTATAATTATTATCTTGAAATAGTCATTTCATAATAATTAAAATTTAAAAAATAAATATTTTAGTAAAATATATAAAATAAGTATAAAACGTATCTAAAACATCCAATGACCATAAATTTTGATATGGGTGTTCATTTGGACTCTACCATATATCAAAACAATGTCTGAAATGAGATATACCCCTTGTTGACCTAAAGGGACCATGGTCATTATTTTTTCTGGGTATAAAGATTCCCAAGAGGCCTCGAAAAATAATTGTATAGTTGGGGTACCTTAATTTTTTTGCATTCAATGTAATTTTATCCACTTTTAAGCGGGAATTGTTATCTTTTTTGTTGAGAACTAAATATATTTATTTGGATTACATTAATATTGATATTATTTTTTTAATTTTTACCATTTTTCACACTGTACTATTATTTACAAAAAAATGAGTAACAATATATACATATTTATTATACATTCACACATAAAAAAACACACAAAAACAAATTTTATATAAGAATTTTAAAATATATAAAAACATATGTAAAACCATTTTTATAAACATATTTATAAACATATTTATAAATATGTGGATTATAACATGTCATGATATATATATATATATATATATATCATAAAATGGATGATAAAACAATACAAGGGAGTGGAAAAGGTGCTAGGATATGAGCAGGGGGTCTCAGCTTCCAAACTGGATGGTGGTAGGGTAACATGCAGGAGGGTGGAATTATCTAACATGCTGATAATAGAGGAGCAAAGAAATGATAAAATGTGGGATATGATGAAGATCAAATTAAAATAATTCTCATATATCAGTGGGGACTTTATTATCATTTTATGCCTTGTCAACGGGGGGCTTGATTAACACTTTTTTTGGTTCATTGTTAAAAAAAATACATTAACCTAAGACACCTTATTTGTGATTCTAATGTGACGATTAATCCCTTTTATTTGTTCTATTAATGGCTATATATATAGTACTTAGTTTTTGGGCTCCCCTAACACTGAACGGATCATCCCAATACTTATTATTTATTTATTTTTTTCACATATGCGGTGGATGAAATAAAAATATGATAAATTATGTTAACAAATAAGCAAAAATCGGTCATGAATAAAAATGATATCCTTAGAAAATTTATCAAACGATTAATTTATTTGGATTATAAAATTTTATTGTTGAAATAAAATTATAGAAGGATGTTTAATAAATTTATTCAAAGGATGATAATTAAATCTTTGACCAATAATTATAATTTATTTTAGAACGATAATTTATCAAAAAAACTATGTGATAAAATATTGAATTTTTTGGTTAATATATACAATGAATTATCAAATGATAATTTTTGGGAAATTATGAAATGAAAATTTTTGAAAGGATACATCTAAATTGTTATCAAGCGTTATATACAACAAATTATCTTAAGATAATTTCAAAATGATAATTAGTATGGATTAATTATCATAATATTAACAAAAATTATTAAATGATGATTTCAAACACATGGTTTTTTTATAAATGAAAATTTAAATTTATACTTTAATAATTACCCAAAATTGTTAAATTATCATCACATATGGCAATTTGAATGAGAACTTTAGAATTATTTATGAGAGTGAAAATATCATCGCATGTGAAATTTTAATAATTATATTCATAAAATATCAATGAGAGATAATTCATCTTCAAATAATATATTTTATATTAATTTAACATAAAATATTTTTTTTTGTTTTAGGAACTTTTTATATACCTCGATCATCGAAATGATGACGACTTGAGACTTCAACGTATCACTTTTGATGATAATAAAAACACAAAAAATATTTTCCATCTTTTGAGGTTGGTAGTTTCTTTTTTTGGGCTCTTATTTACCCGTGTTTCTATATTAAATTTATGTGAAGAATTAGTTAATGTCATGTTGGTCATGTGATCACATGTGGGTGTGTGTATTCCATAGTATATTATGTTTTCATTTAATGTGATTGGCGTGATATCTTGATTCAATGATGATGTTTGATTGAAATGTTGATATATATGATGATTATATGTTTCCCTTGATCTATGATATGGTTGTTATCATGTTATGACTTGTCATGATTCCCTTTGGAGGATTGGTATGTGTATCCATTATTGGTGGTCATCAATGTATTATTACTTCTTGTGGGGTGTGTGCATGATGTGCACAAAAGACAATGACACATCATGATTACAATGTAACCTTGAATCAATGTAATTCTTTGTGGATTACGAGTAGATGACTAACATATTATTCCTTATAGATTTCAGGTTTTACCTAATGCATTATCTATTCTGGGTAGGTTGTGCTTTAGGGATTCTGGTTGTCACCGGATGCCATGTGGATTCTGGGTATGTTATTTTAACCGAATTCCTTGTGTATTCTGATTGACCCACCCCATCCTTTTAGATGGTTTTGGATAGATATCATCATACAGAGCATTTTATGACATGGAGCATAAGAAGGTACGATTTGGGAATTGTGGAAGCTTTGTTAGCGCACAACTACTATGGTTTGGATGCATGTTATTAATCTTTTACACATTTATTTAATTATGGAATACACTAGTATTCATGATAATATGAGGTTAAGGATGCATTATAGGTGTCCTAATGAGTCTTCTACTCACACCCTATGCAGTGATTTTGATTCACTGATAGATTTCATGAGGGATTTGGTAAAGGGAAAGGACCCTATGGTGGGTAGCTAATAAGATGATCATGAAGAAAATAGTAGACCATGATGGAATCTATAGGGTCCACAATTTTTATATTTACTTTATCTATTTTACTTCTATTGGACATGCTCGCCACTTAAGATAGTTATTTTATTTGTATTGCATTTATGTCATTTTACCTTTTCACAATTTACATTGAATGTTTATTAAATTTTTTATTGTTTATTATTGATCCTATGACATTATATTAATGGTTAAGTCTCCCAAATAATGGACTCAGAACCATGCAGCAACTCACCACCCTATTGAAATGTAATTTTGGATTCAAGGATAAATTGAACCATTACAAGATTCAAAGTCATCTAACATTGTGGGGGGGGATAATTAATAACTAAAACATAATTCATAAGAAATTTTTTTTAAAAAATTAGGGTGATTCCCCAAGATGGTATAAGGAGTCATGGTCTCCCCTGGTCCACTATGACTAGAGAGAGAATCTATAATGAATTTCCATATATCCAGGTTTGTCTACCAATAATATTTTGGATAATACATCTTTTTCAAAACCTGATAGAGTAATCCAAAACCAAGGAACATCATTATTCATAGAATAAAATATAACATTCACAAATAGATCAGATTAAACATCCATTATTGGAAGGTTCAAATACATAGAAAGTGAAATACCCAAGGCCATAACTTTGGTCTCTGCACCATGGCAGTTACTTGAACCAAAAAACCAAAAAACCCCAAAAATATGGGTGTCATTGTATCCCTGACCTCGACACAGACACTGATGCTCCCATCGACGTAGAAACCATGATTAATGAATTTAAGACCCATGTATGGTGGACTCCATTTGACCCATCAGCCTTGATTGAGTTCACTAATAAATGAATAAATAAAATAACTCAGAATGAATCTTTTGAGAGTAACAAATAAATCATAATATTTTATCATCCCAATAATCTCAATGAAAAGAATTTTTATATGAATTTTAATATTGTGCATAGATTGAGATAAACTATAGAGGTATTTGTTCCTCACTTCTAGATAAACCAACATGAAGAGTCAAAGATCATACCCCTAATTTTAACTTCTAGTGAGTGATGACTAGACCTCCAAAACTATGATACCAAAAAATAGTGAATGGACTCACTCGAGATATTGATGTTCAGTCTATAATGTTGAAAACTCCCGACTCCCAGTGCCTAATCATTCTAAATAAATTTGATGATTTATAGACTACTGATGTGGACATTCACTCTAGTGGCAATTAGAAGCCAAGAGAACTCATCTTCTCTGAAAATTATCAGTAGTTGGAATTTTATTGTTCCCCAAAAACTAAAATATAATGTTTAACTAACCTATACATTAGTTTCTCTAATGTGTAGATTCCCAATAATTTGTTCCTCTTGAAGAATGAATTAAATTCCTGAATTCCGAAATACATTACATTCCTGAACTAGAACCCTTCAAGGAACATCTACTGGTGTCATCTAAGGGAATAAAATATTAATAAATATATTTCTAATAATGGTTCAGAATTATAGAAAGGAAATATGGATATAGACTGGCCACCATGAATAAAATTGAAGTAGTTGGGAAGCCTGGATTACTAAAAAAAAGAACACGACTTAAGTAAATTAGAATTTGAATCACCCTTCGCAAGAGGGAAAAACAAAAACTGTTTAGGGGTGACCGAGAAATCCATAAGAGCCTTTAGATTTAAACACTCACCAACAAAACTCTTAGATGAATCCTCACTAGTAAGAGAGCTTAAAAATGACGAAATATTCGATGGGTAGAATCTGTTTAGGGTGATTTGACATAAAAACCACATATTGAACTAAATTGAGTCCTGAACTGATATCATATACATTTCCACCACGAGATTCCTGGACTAGACCTAATCATCACTCTGGATGTAAGAATTTCCATCATATCCAATGCCTCAAAAATTATGGGTAAGAGGTGTCATGAAGAGATTGAGTATTATCATCTAAGCCGAAACATGACCCGAATCGTTACCCAAAAATTATAAAATGGAGGGGTTATGAAGAGGGATAGGAATCCCTAAAAGATGGATCCAAACCAAATCCCTACCAGATTCTATTCTAATGTGGGTATCCTAAGACCAACAAGAAAGGGAGAAGAAACAAGAGACACAATTCCAATCTTCCCTATACAAAGCTATCACAATGTCCTCCCTATTAGAGAGGTGAATGAAAAAGGAGGAATGTGGGAGCTCCGAGACCACTACTAGGGGATTGGGATTCCATGAAATCACATAGTAACTGGAGAATGAGGGTGAAGTCTTGTCTCTACCAAATCATGCATCAATCGAAAGATCATGGAATGTAGAAGACAAAATATGTTCCTCTTAGAACAAGTCCACTACATGGATACCATGAAATCATTCCAAACACTAAGGAGAATTGTAAATCAGATAGGTATTAGGAAGGAAATACATTGTAGGGGGAGTTGACAACCTAGAATATGCATCCCTGAGACCTCGTTTTCTAGTCGAGAGTTGGGAAGAAATGAAATTATTTAGAGACATGGAAAATGATTTCTGTCATTTGGGGAGACAAAAGGTGGTCGAAGTAAATATGATGGGATAGATATGGGTTGAAACGTTTCTCTCTTACTCGCCATTTCAAATCATGGATAAATTAGAATGATTTGTACAAAAATAGTGTATATGGTTGTAGTGTTTTTAAAATTTCTAATATTATCCCTATATATCTATAAAACCAATGAGCACATCTTTTATTCCTTCAAATTGTCGCACTGTACCCTATTAATATTTATAAAAATAAAAATAAAAATAATTAATAATTATAAAAAAAATTCATGAGGAAAAAAAATACATTCATGTGGAATATAATATTATTAACATTAGTGCAGGGGAAAACAAAATATTTAGATTCCAATGAAAATATATTCGGGGGGCGCTGGTCGCGGGGTCGAATACTCAGACCATTTGTTTTTGGATTTTCCATACAGCATGTGTGAGATGTCGTTTCATGGTCATACCCAACCCTTTTTAATAATAAAAATAAAATATAGATAATATTGACAATATGTATATAATGAATTTTTATTATATCTAATTATGGGTATATAAATAAGCATAAAAAATTTATAAATGTTATTTATTATAGATAATTTTGATTATAAATAATTATGATTTTCTCGAATTAATTATTTGTATCAATAATTTATAAATAATTTTTATTTGATAAATATTTTGAATTAATAAATTTTTTGAATAAGAAATTATTTTGAATTAATAACTATTTTCAGAAAATTATTATTTTGACATAATAATTATTTTAAATTAAAAATATTGAAATTATAATTTTGATTACCACGAATTAATAATTAATAATTAATAAATTATATCAATAAATTTGATTATCGTTTATTAATTTTTTAAAATTTTTACATTTTTATTGATAATGTTTGTAGTTTAATGTTTAACTAATTTTGGTGATATAAATGATAACGATTTATTAAAATCAATTTTTTTTCATACACAAATTAATAAAAATACATTTTTAAAGGTTATTTGTGTCATTGAACATAAATTGTTAATGTTGAAAAAACATGGTATTATGTGTGGTGTCCATGGGGATCTAATCATTGGTTGTTTTTTATCTTGGGAATATATTCCCTTTAATACTCTATGTATGTGTTATTTTTAAAATAAGGCTATATGTGTCATTTACACCAATATATTTTCTTTTCATTTTTTAAAAAAAAGATTCACCAAACATGATGGAGATAAATCCAAATCATTTATTTTCTTTTAATAAGTTATTGATCCAAACACAATGAGAGAAATCATAATCATTTCATTCCATTTTTATTTTCTTTAAAAAATATAAAATCATTTCTTTCCTTTCACTAAAATTTTAGGAAACACAGTGTAAAGGACCTGAGACAAAAAGCCACCCGAGAAGATACACCAAGATTAGACATCGAACGAATAAACATCTCCCCAGTTAGAATGGATGGGGTGGTTGAATACAATAGAGAAGAGAAAGGTGTGTGGGGTGTGTTCATTTCCATCTATGGATAATCCTGCATTAGAGACTATTAGGCACCCTCTTTCATATGTGGAGATGCCCTTGAGGATATGTAGCTTTTGGGCTCGGCCCTAGTGGTTCAGGACAAGATGTCACAAAATGGTAATAGAGGATTATGACTCACATACAAGATTCCTCTACTATTTTATTTTGGGATAAGGTTTATCAGAGTTAGTATGGTTGGGTCTTGGATAGGGGAACTATGTCAGTGCCTATCTGGTGCTATGTAGTGGAACTCGACATTTCTTTAAGTGGAAAATCATGGTTTGTTTTTACTATTCATTAATTTCCCCTTAGGGGATAGAGATGATGTTGTATGTAATTTTCATGATTTTTCATATGATCATGCATCACTTCTAGGCATGTAGGTTCACATTCTATATATATATTTGTTGTTGTGAGGAAAAATAAATCATTGATTAAATTCCATAATTTGTTCCATATATTTGGGATAGTTTGTTCTATGTGATATTTTTGTGTTTTCATGATGTGTGAAATATCCATAGTGGCATTACCTAATATATATGATAATGTAACTATTTTAGTATATATGTATTTATAGTTATTAACATCCATGGATGAGTAAAATGGATAGTTTATGTTGGGTTATACATTCGGTTAAGGGTTCACTCTTAATAATACATTGTTTGATTCATTGACTAGTTAGAAAAATCGTATGTTATCCCATAGACTGATTATAGTTTATCATAATGTTTTTTCATTTATAATGTGTTTTATTCACATTATAGAATAATTCAACTTGATGTATATTATGGATCGAATTGGAATGTAAGATTAAATACTTCTACCAAGAAGGAGGTTTCAACATTACCATTAGACGCATGGGAGAATGCTTTTGATCTTTTCTCTCACACCTAATTTATGTTATAATAAGACGATTAACTTTAAAATAATGACATTCACTTTTTGTTTTCCATGGTCATTAGTCCACTGAACGACTATAGAATAATCCCTAAATTTCATCTTCAAAATTCATCATCCTTCCAGACAATCATAGACTCTTAGAATGATGAAGAATGGGTTGCGAAATATTGTGAATATTTGACGTAAAAGATAATTTTAAATAATTTCATGTCAATATAAGATTTAGATCATGTTGGGAGAACAACCATTTGGATACCCAATATCATATTTTTCCATAAAAAATAGAGGATTTCAAGGTACAATTGATTACATATAGAGAATGTGACTAAGAAAGGCAATTACTTCACTATTGGGTTGAATTATGGTGGTTTTTAGTCATCAACTATGTGTTGATTACCATAAGCTTAACTAGGTGGTAGTGAAGAACCAATATATGTTTCCCAATTGTGAGGATATTTTAAACCTGTTATGTTTAGATCGATGTTTCTCCAATATTGACCATTTATCAGGCTACCACTAGTTGAAATTTAGAGAGGACAAATATCAAAATATTTAATTTCAAAGTTGATATGAACTGTATTATTATTAGATGATGTTCTTCAGGTTGAAGAATGCACTAGTAGTGTTCATGGTATTTATGAATAAGATATTTCTTTCATTATTGTTATTGTATATCGTAGTGGTCATTGATGATAATCACATCTTCTCACCGACAGTAGAGAAACATTATAGGTTACTTGAGACAGTCCTATGTACAGTTCAAGAAAACATTGTTTATGCAAATCTATCAATGTGCGACTTACGAATTCAAGAGGAGAAGTTCCTAGGAAATATGGTGTCTGAGAAAAATATTTCTATTCACCCCTAGATAGTTGAGTTGTTCATTTTCAGGAAATGTCACATCATGTTTGATATTATGAGATTTATAGGTTTATCAGGATATTACTAATATTTTTTCCATGACATATTTGGATTACCAGCACCCATAATATCGCAATCAATTAAAGGATTCATATTCAAATGGTTATTCTAAGTGTGAAGATTTTTTCCTATTGCTAAAAAAATATTAAATACAACTCTAATACTCAAACACAATGTTATTTGGATTGGTTATGTATTTTAGTGTTCTAAATTATGCATCGACTTGGGAGTGGTGTTGATACCAAAAGAGTAGTTATTATCTTATAGGTCACTTGAACGTTGATCCCCTATGTGGAACTAATCTACACATGATTTGGAGAAGGCATTGTATCTCACACTCTAAATTATTAGAGACACCATCTCTTCGATTATAGAATATTTCATTACATGAATCAGAAGAGTGTTCCCTATATATTAACCTAGGAGTACGTAAATCTATGTCAAATCCACTGTGTTGAGAATTTTTAGACGTTTGATGTTTAGATTTCATTAGAACTCTATAGTTAAGAGTGATTTAGTGAGATTAGTAATTTGATGGGTGGCCTCCCTAGAAGTACTCAAGTTGAACCATTGGGTGAGATCACAAAATCATTAATAAACAAGATCCCAATAGCAATTTATAGGTTTTGTCTCGTAAATGATTACCTATTAGAGGGTGATGGTTGAGCACCAGTATCCATGTGGGTGGTTTGATCCACTCTTGATACCTATGTGAAAGTGGTAAGACACCATTATGGAAATTGTGATGGGGTTAAAAATGATCTTAGGGAGTCTTGAAGATGTCTAGGTGATTTTTGGTTAGTTAATAAAGTCATATAACTTTTCGCTGATCAGAGAGACACACTTAGTGGAGTTGTTTGTAAGGAATTTTGTCTGAGAGATTGTGTGCCTATATGAGTTCCATTTCTGAATTTTATCAGATGGATATGAACGTTTTACATCATTCTTTTAGATATAATTATAAAAATTAATAGGAACTCAGCTTAGAGTCAGCATTGCATACCATCCTCATAACAACGAAAAATCTAAGGGTATTATACACATATTGGATGATACACATCTATCTAGAATGTTAGACATTGATGGATCACAAAACGATCACCAAGACTGGAATGATTATGCATTAAAGTACTTATCAAGAATCAATTCAGATGACACCATATGAAGTTGTTTGTGGGAGGTCATATCGCTTACCACTTTATTGGCATGAGGTGGATGAGGTAGCGACTATTGGCCCC
The DNA here is from genome assembly GCA_963277665.1 of Viscum album. Lineage (NCBI taxonomy): Eukaryota > Viridiplantae > Streptophyta > Magnoliopsida > Santalales > Viscaceae > Viscum > Viscum album. The sequence goes on along the minus strand of OY728141.1, from coordinate 505,335,046 downwards.
AATATGGTTCATGATTCCATTGAGAAAGTGTAGCTGATACAAAATAAACTGATTACCCCACAAAGAAGATTGAGAACGTATGTTAACCATATGAGAAGACTGTCAGTGTTTGTTTTGGGAGAATAGGTTTTATTGAGTGTGAATCCATAGTTATGGTATAGATTTTTTGGAATGAAGATAATGGAAGGACCATGTTTCACTGGGCCCTATGTGTCCACCGAGAAGAATGTGGCTATGTGATTTCATCTAGACACCCCCTTTCACTATTGAGGTATTCATGATGTTATTGATTTGTCCAACATTAGAGGTGTATACAAGATCCATCGCATGTTATTAATTGCAAAGAAATTGAACAGGAAAAAGTTTCATCTTACAAGGAGTATCCTCTGTAGATCGAAGATCGAAGAGAGAAGGTATTGTGATGAATGATTGTACCACTAGTCCATATTCAGTGGAATAGTGGGTGGATCTATGAAGAGATATGGGACAATGAGTTTGATGTTCTGTCTCAATGACTTGAGTTCTTCAAGAATGACCATAAAAGATACCTCATTTTGTTGTGATGTTAATATAGTTTTAGAATTTTAATTTCATGATTTATACAGTGTTATGAAACATTATTTTTAATAATGCATATATGTATATTATAGAGAAAATAATATCTCAGTTAAAGTAATTGAACAAATTTTCTAAAGAATTACACATGGGTAATGTCACTATTAGCACTTTGAAATATTCAATCAAATATTTGTGGAACCATCTGCTAATTTGGTGCAATATTTTAAGGCCCATAAGACCGCAGTTATGATGGCATAAAATTATTATATGTATTATCTTATGTATGTTAATTTTATTCAATATAATTATATAATGCCAAAATGGTGTGTAATGTGAGAAATCAGAGACCAATGATAGGTGTGTGATGTGGTGTTTACCCTAGGCAGGGTATAACATATTTATGTTTCATTCTTATCAACTTCTCTTAATGCATAATAATTTCATTAGTAATTTTTATTATATTATTTTCAAAAATAAATTAATAACTAAAATATATTGAATCTTATGAGAAATATGCGACCATAGTTAGGTTGAAGATGTGAGGTTTACTAATGAAATGGTATAAAATTTGTAAACACCATCTATTTGGATCGATCATTCGTGATTAAAACAATTTTTTTAATAAAAACAATTATTCTATTTTTAATTAATAAATAAATAATATCACCCATACAGTGGGTCATATAAGTAATTTGAAACCACCATTAGGTCTGGAATAGTGGGTTTAACCTTGAAAGGGTATAACATTTATATTCAATGGTCATTTGGACATGTCACCAAATTTAATAATTTATTTTTTGATTATTTAAAATACATAAATTTTTAATGCAAATACATAACATTGGTTGGTAATCTTCCATACAAAAATGTTTTATCCATTAACAATTTTGTTTTATTTTAAACCTTTATATACCTGTTTTTTTACTGAACAACCATCTCAATATATTCCAATAAATAATATAAAATATCTGTATTAATTTGTTCCATGTTTAACTGATTAAAATAGATGTTGAATTTAAAATTTAGTTAAAAACTAAATGTGTTTGTAGTTTTCTATAAATTTCAATATACTCTTTATAATTATATAATCAAGTTAAAAACACTTCTTCCCATGTCGAAAAATCCATCGTCAACCCATTACTCCATTTTTCATGCAATATAGTGTGTTTCTTCATCAATTCTGGTGTGCATATCATGCGGCATGGTTCATCCCGATTCTTACTTTTTTTTATTTTCCCTTATACGGTGGAATGAAAAAAAATGTAAATTACGTAAAATAAAGGAAACATTTATCATGAAAAAAATAATGATGGGGAAAATAATTATCAAATGATATGTTTATTTGGATTATAAAATGATAATTTTGAAATATAATTGTTAATAGTTGTTTTACAAATTTATCGAAGGAAAACAATGAAATAATTAAATGTTTATTACAATGTTTTATAGATGGATAATTTTTTAAATTATTAATGAGAAAACATTTACTTTTTTTTGGAAATACATATATCGAATTATCAAATTGTAATTCTTTTGAAATTATGACATGAAAATTATAGAAATAATAATTCTAAATATTAATCAAGTGATAAATAAAAAAATGATCAAATGTTAATTGGAAAATGTGATTATGTATGGAGTATTTACTATAATATTTAGACAAATTAAATAATTATAATTTCAAAAACACTATTTATTTAGTTGACAATTTAAAAGGATATATTTAAAATTATCTAGAAAAGATAAATTATCATATCATGTGATAATTGAGATAATAATATTAAAATTATCCATGAATAATTATTTCCATCACATGTGATAATTCAAATGATGATTTTGGAATTATTCAAGAGATAGAAATTATTATCCCAAGTGATGTTTTCAAAAAAATAAAACATTATCTAGAAGAAAGAATGTATATAAAAATATGATATTTTAAATCATTTTGATATAAAATAGATATTTTTTTTCTTGTAATCCCTTGATATAACTCTATCATCGATGTGTCTATAGCCTGATAATTTGATGTATCACTTTTGATTATAATAAAACCATGAAGTGATTTTTTCACTTTTTAAGTAGGAAGATTATTATCTATTAGGGTTATTTTTTACACGTGTTTCTATATTTAATTAATAAGTTGAAATATTTGATATCATGGAAAAATTATTATCTCATATGGGTGTGTGTGATGCCCATAGTATGTTGTGTTTTCATCCCTTGAGATTAAATTGATAGCTTTATTTCATAATGATGTTTCATTAACGAGTTTATTTATAGGATGATGTTTTGATTCTAATGATGTGGGATATGGTTTTTAAAGTTATAAGACTTTTAATTATGTCCTTTGGAGGATTGTTATGTGTATAATTTATTGGTGGACATTGTAGAATGATTACACCTTTTGGGATGAACATATGATGTGCAGAAAAGAATATGGAACAACATGAAAACCATGTATCCGAGAATATACATGTTTCCTTGTGGATTATGAGTAGATTACCGATACATGATGCCTTGTAGTTTCTGAGTTTTTACCGATTCCTTGTATATTTTTGGTAGGTTTCAGATACTTGATACCATGTGGATTTGGAGAATTACCCAATGCCTTGTAGATTCTGGGTTGGTTAATTTCACTCAATTCCTTACAGATTTAGAGTAAATATCAAATATCCTTGTGTATGGATTTGGATATTTTGCATCATATGTTACATTTCCTAGTATAGAACCAAAGTAGTTATGGCTGAGAGTTTATGGAAGCATGGTTAGAACACGACCTGTTATATTTTTATTGGATGTTTCTTTTCTTAGAACAAATTTTTTTATAATGGAATAAACTATTATACTTGAGCAAATCAGGTTAAGGATTCATTGGTGGCACCCTAATTTAAATTGTACTCACACCCTACTTTAGCATTTCAATGTCCTCATAGATTACATGTTGATCCGGAAAAGGGAATGGACCATAAGGTGAATTTCTTGGGAGAGGTGCGTGGAGATAATAATAGACCGAGTATGAATCTGGAGGGTTTTTTATTTATATAATTTAAATTTTTTTTAGACATTCATTCATCTTATGGGAGATGTTTTATTTTTATTACATGTATTTAATTTTTGAACATCTAAATGAATCTATGATATTATATTATATATATTTTTGATTATTTACACTATATCATGATATTCAGGGTATAATATCTCCAATGATCAACTCAGACCCTCACTACTAGTCAGTACCCTCTTGCATACGATAAAAAGTGCATGAGCTCATGTGGTATTATTATGTGGAAATGGTGGTTCTGGTTAGGATGTTTCAGTATTGGTATAACATAGTGAAACACTTTTTATATCAATGCTGATTGGGTTGAGAATTGATGTGGGAATCCTGGGTTGTTTTGATTGGAAAACAGAAGAATCCAATTTTTATCACACCTAAAAAATGTTTCAGTATTCTTTTCAAGACATTGTTATATGCCTAGGATCTCATCCCTGGCATGTCATTTTTCATTTTAAGGGTTGGTTCTTTTTATATAGAATTAAGAGGAAAGAGAGGAATCATGATCTTGAAAACTCTTAAACATGAGATTTGAATAAGTCAGGTGAAATTTTCATAACAATTAAATATCTAAGATGAGTAGTATACAGAAAATTTCATCCCTCTATCATAATACTAGAAACACCACCTTACTTTTCTAACTATTAATGAATTTGATTAATCCATTTTATTTTTAAAAATGATTTAAAAAACAACCCCTTTTAGTACTTTTTTTAAAAACACACACTGTCAACCTCCAACGCTCTTTAAGATATGACCTTGGGTATTCCCTAAGCTATTAGTAAATATTAAAATCATATCCTATTTGATATTTCATGAAATTGCGGTCAAGGATCCAAATAAATATTCTTGAATTTAGACTCATTATATATTTTCCTTCAACATCCATTCTTAGTTTTGTGTCTACCAGAACTATGGGTGATAGTCCCGTTTATTTCTACATGCCAATCATTGATAACTTATCATTAGAATATTTTTTTAGATAAAAATACAATTAACATCATGAGTAACTTTTAATTCTATGAATAATTTCATTTCTCCACCAACTGGAATTTAAAATCAATATTTCATATTCTTTGAGAATTATTCACATGAACCCTCTTCATTATTGGATAAAAATACTGTATTTATATAAAAAATTATAAAAATGTGTTTTCATGATGGAATTATTGACATAATTTTTTTTTCACATTCCCATTTTAGAATTTCATGCTCCCCATGAATTGATAAAATTTAAAATACCATGATCTTTTCGATTTCATCAATCCTGGGATATCCTTCGACAGATTAGACACATTTCTATAATCTGTGTATAAATGATTTTTTTTCATATGTTATTATTTATAAATCTCTCCATTCATAATGACTTATTTGAAATAAATTTGGAATACATTAAAAATATCTTAGTAATAATAGCTTGATAAGTACTAATATATTCATATAAGTAAACTGGACAATATGTTTCATAAATTTGACCACGTTTAATTTCTAAATTCCCTACATAGATTAGCCTATTCTTATATCTATCCACGACCCATCTTCTTTATCAAACATAGTCTTGAAACCCCATTTTATCCATTCATATTATTTTATGCAGGGATAACTATTTTTTCACTTTTTCATTTATTTTAATCTTTTATAGTCTTTAAATTATAATATATATTCATTTCTTATGCTCAAATGAATGTTCAATTATTTGAGCCTAATTTTATTTACAGAAAATATGGGTGGCATGTTTTAATGATAAGTATTGGGGTTTAAACTAATTGAGTTTTATCACCAATTTTGTTTTCAATTTATATATGTTTCCATAGCCTATGATTTTTCCATTTTGAATTCTAATTGTCATCATAAACACTTGAAGTGGAAGAATTAACATCTTTAGTTTGTCACTATGTACTTTAAGTAAGTTCTATAAATGGATCATAACTTGTAACTTCACCTCTATCATTGACCCTAATCACTGTCATTTTCAATTTTTCATTTTTGAAATTTATTGAATGCTCTATTTTAATGAATCTTATAGAAGTGTTTTATAACAACTATGGGATCATCAATTTAGTGTTTATCCAATGAATATTCCATATTTAATTTTTTATTAAAATTTTATCTTCCTATCTATCATTTTTTTAAACATGGGATCCCAAAAACAACAAAGTTTGTAGCATTTTCCTTTTGTTTGAACAACCTATACAAGTGTTTTTTTGTTTGAATATAATTAAATAAGACTCATGATATGAATTACACAAGAAGTTGTGATAGCTTGTAAATAGTAAAATCTTAGGGTGACATACTATATCATTATTGTTCTAGAAATACCATCTAGGTAATATTATTTCATTAATCCACTCCATTATTCATTGGAGTATTTAGGGAATTTAACTAAAGCTTGATTCCATGATTAACAAGATATTTTGTGATCATTCTATTGTCATATTCTCTACCATTTCCTAATCTCATTCTATTCAAAGATAGAATTTCATATTTATATAAATTTATTCTAAATTTATTCAATATCTATAAATCCCTTTAATTGTTTGACATTAAAATAATTAATGTCATTATTTTGAGGTTATCAATGAAAGTGATAATGTATATCTATCATGTTGTAGATTATAATGTTGTAGGTTCTCACAAATCGGAGTGGCTAGACTCAAGAGTACTATACATCACATATTCTCCTATCTTGTGATTTGTTTTACAATTTTCCCTTCTAATAGTTTTAACAAATAGTAGTAGTATTTTCCATCAAAATAGTAATATGCCTCCTGAAATCCTCAATAATAATCTTATTCATGTTATTTTGGAAAAGGAAACCAAGTATTATGTTACATAATATATTTTCATCATTATGACATAAAAAATATATTGTATTATCTTCCCCAACATGAATAATGATTCCTGGGGTTATCATGAATGTTGATATAATAGTCATATCAATAAATATCGTGACTATATAACATTTTCTATAATATGAATTCATTTACAGTTTCCAACAATTTCAATTCTCAAAATATATTATCCATAATTCCATAATATACAAAACGTTGCCTAATCTATTTTATTTATCCTAATATGTGTTGTTATAATCTCTCTTCACATTGAAAAGCTGTAAATTAAAAATATCATAAATACAATTTGAAATTTGTAAATATTTTTTTTATCATTTTTCAGATAAGATGAACAACCACTATAAATGATCATATTTTTTCTGATATGTAATAATTATATTCTACAACAAATATAATATCATGTTACGTGATATGAATTTTATTTTGATAATTTCTAAATAATTCAAATATATTATTCTAATCTTTAATATATGAATCATATACATCTTAAGTTTTTCATTCATGCTCAAACCATCTGAATACCAGTTACAAACATCAAAAATTAGTATTCTTACTCCCACCATATTTTAAGGATGTTGATACTACTATTGAGTATTCATCTATGGTTGTTTTTTCTCACATGGTTTTACTACATTATTAAACAAGGATGAGATATATCATTATAGAAGTTATGGTTCATGAGGACAGACACATCGTATGATGAATTATATCCCTGAAACCTACTTATTTTATTGAAAAATTGATACTGATTGATTTTTTTCCATTATTTAGTATTATTTTATATTATTATTAAATCATTAGGTTCCATTGTATAATTATTTCTTTGACCCTTAAAATTGATATATGATGATCTCCTAAATTTTTCCCTTTCAACATCTAAAAATATTTAGTTCATTGTTTAGAATTATTAGTTGATCTAGATAGTAGTTAGAAATGTAACTATTAAATAGACGTTTTTTTATTTTAGATATAAATTCATTATATTATCCATTTTATTATCTAACAATTTTTTCAGAATATATAATTTATTTAGGTTTATAATACATTCTCTGATTTCATTAATATATTTATTCCAGTCACATATTATGTTTTTTATTTTGATTTGAAATTTCATATATCTTCTTTATTAATTTATCTAATTACATATCTCTATAGATTTTGAAAATGTTATATCATCAACAAATTTTATCATTCTATAATTTTTGTGTTTCACCTATTTAATTTCATTGGCCACATTATATTTTTTGTTATATAGTGGTATTTTACTTCGATTCAACTGAGTATTTCTAGAAATCATCCTTAATGTTTTTTATAAATACATTTCTATTTTCATTATAATAGTGTAATATTTTGGAGTTTCAACCATATGAATAGAATACTAACTATTTATTGGTTCGATGAGTCCACATATTTGTCTTCTTTTATCACTATTACCCATTAAGAGATAACTCTGAGAACATAGTCATAATTATCTCTTTGTTCAATATTAGATACACATTTTTAAACTAAAATAATATTACTTCTAAATAATGGAGGTATTTTTTTATTCATACCATTTGAGTAAATTTTATTTAGATATTAAATCGTATTAGTGGTGTTCCAAATATCTTAATAATAATTATTTCCTCCAAAAAAATTTGGAAAACATTTTCCAAAAAATATCATACCATTTGAAAAATTTATTATTTTAATCAATATATTCATATCTTCCTTCCACTTATGTTAGAAAAAATTATTGAAATTATAGAATTTTTTTAGAACTGTCTATCCTTAATCCATAAATATCAAAACAATAATATTCCTTTTCTAATTTTTTATCATTGAAGGCTTTAAAATTAGTTTCCTTAAATTTTTTGGATTTAATTTTATGTTCTTATCATTATATCATCTCATAACTAATAAGACATTTATTATGTTCATAATAGTGGAATTAATAAAGATCTATATCTTCAATAGGCTATATATTTCCATAAAATAAATATTGTAATAATATCATCTGAATCTTCAGCATAATTGTGTCTTTAATATTTTCTTGAAAACCCCTAACAGTTCGGACAATCATATTAACACTTGTTAAGAATTCACCAGTCATATCACCTTTATGAATCCAACTTTCTTCAAAATAATTTATATAAATTTATAATTTTAGTTCATACAAATTTTTTCTACGTCAAATATGTAGTAAAACAATTTCAAAAAATACCAGATTTGGGAATCACATGGCACTAAAAATCATATTAGACTAAAACATTCACATCAGGACCAAGAGAGTTAATGTTGGGTAGCATTCTATCATTCCATATTTGAAAACCAATTTTAAAGAATGTTGGAATGAAATTTCTAACCATGGTGTGTTGATATACAATGGGTTATTCATAGAATAACAAGAGGGTTACATTACCCTAGTACCATTAGACAAGATCACATTAAGGGTGATATAAATCTTGTTAGGGGTGAATTATTTTTTTATAGATTTTTACATGTCCTTTCAAATCACATTCTAATTCAACAATATTATCTCAATATACTCTTTAATTCATTAAAAAATAGAAATATATATTTTGATAATGAGGATAAACTATTTATGGATTCCTATGTCCCTAGTATATTTTATTTATTCTACCACACACATACCACTAGTCTTATTAACATGTGTAACTAAGGAAAGGTTGTATATTTGGACCCATATAAAATGTTATTACCAAAAAACCCTCAACAATAATAAAAATAAAACTAAACTATATATTTGATGAAAATAAATTAATGGTGATTCAATCCATATATTGGGTGGGTTGAGTTTTATCATTTTCCATCTATAAAATAAAAATCCTAACAGGTTATTCTATATGATAAAATTCATTTTAAAAATCAATGCACCAATTTATTCAATCACACCACTTCCTTGTTTATTAATTATCATATATTCAATAATCCACATGAATATTATCACCAATATTCATAGAACATAAATCTACAAAAAACATTCCCTGGTTACAGGATATTATAATTTCCACATGATATCCAAAATACCATTTCCCATCATATCATTTATATCATCAATAAAAATTCCATGGTTTAAACATCACTCACATTTTAATGGAATCATTCCCACCAATATGACTTATTTAGTTCCTTATAATGCATTATAGTTCAGTTCAATAGAAAAAACATTCTAAATTTATATCACTATGCTCACATTCGTATTTGTTTTTTTCTCTATAATATAAGACATACCATTACTTAAACCATGGGGTATGATATATATATAAACTCTCCCTTCAACTGGTATTATGTCACTCAGCAATTAAAACTAAAATACCCAGAAAGGGTCCCCCTGTTATGAAATGATCTTCAAAATTGAAAAAACAATTCCACCATGACATGGTCTAAAATGTTTTATTATCTTAGAATCTCATGTTATCCATGAAGTTCATTCCATATCTAGTTAAAACTAACATACATAAAAAATAATATGGTTTCCACAACTCTTAATTAAGGATTCCTTGTTTTTCATAGTAATGATTTTAATGTGAAACCCTAACATCTATGGTGTGGAGAATAACTTCTGGCCATTTTTTACCCACCATTCTCATGGTTAATGTTTTCTACGGTGCCGATAAATTCATATTTAAAAAAGACATGGATTTTTTATAAATACTGACTACATGTGAAAGTCCTATATCTGACATTAGGTCAAGAAAACACTCTACTATTAGCTAATATATTGATAAATCACCATTTAAATCACATTTTACCTATACATTCCATGTCAAATTGTTCTCTTGCATTGTTTGGTGTCACCCCACAAAAAGAGCTTAGACGAATTTGGTCATATGTTTCTCCATACTAGCTCTCATATAATTCTAAACTTCTTATGCTATCATTTACTGAGTCAATTTTCAAACCCGTGATGGTAGATACTATATCATATATACAGATAAAGGTGAAGCTTATTTTATAAATTATGTTATTTTTTTCTTAATCATCTAATTTATAAATTCTCTAACAATCATTCCCTAAGAAAGTGGTTCAATTATTTTAGTATGAAATACTCCCCATCATGGAGTTCCATGATTTAAAATTTATTCAGTTACGGATCCTTTTCATATTTCATTGGAAAAACTCCCAAAAAACCATGAATTTGAGAACACTACCACCATAGACAATCTGTGGGATTGTCTTCTCCATTTGATTATTCCAAAATTTCAACTCTCATGTCGTAGATTGTACATTAATGAATTATAGAACATGAAAAGTATTAATTTTTATACCATTTCAAAAATCATTACATTTAAACTCATTTTAGAAACAAATACAACAACATATACAAGTGATTTTAACAGTTTAGTCCCGTCTAGTATAGTGAGCTAATAATTACTATTGTTATGATTATATATATGATCATTGTTGGTCTTATTTTATACAATTCCTATAATATGTTTCATTATTCTTCTATTTTTTTTGAAATGTTGTTTTATCATACATAAATATATTAGTATACTTGTAATTTCATATACCTTTTCATTCACAACAATTTTATGACACCGTTTATGGATCACTACCGAGTATTTATGCCCATACATTCTATAGATTTCCCTAAGACATGTATCATCACTTACTGCATTTCATGTACTGTTGGTTCTGTTAGATATCATTGGGAAGTACTCCAGAGTTTCTTAGAAGATGTTATGATTTACACATATGTTTTTATGTTGTTTGTGTGGTGTTAATGATTGTGTTCGAATCCTCACATTTTGCTTATTTGGATTCCATAATTTTATGCCCTCTTTTTAAATGTTTATATTTTTTTGTTATATGAATTTATTAGACTTAATGGATTTTAGTCTTATAAAAATTCATATATTTATTGTTCGAATGTTGATTCTATTATATAATTTTATTTTTTATTCCGATATTATATTATATATATAGTCTTCGAACTTACAGATGAGTAATTATTGATATTAGTTTGAATTTGTTCATGATTTTTAATCTTATTCAAATAAGGAAAATTATTATCAAATAAATTTTATTATCCTAGGTTCTTTTTAATATCGCATGGGGTTTGGGGTGTTCCCTTTTGGTCATAAAAATCCTATTAAAGGTGTCACATGTATACCGAAGTCAATGTCACTAGAATAAAAACCTTGTAGACTTGGTAACAATGAAAATATTAATGACATCAAGACCACTAATTATTCTAATAATGTCGACAACCATGATAATGCCCACAAATAAAACACCAAGACTGATCATAAAGATCATTATGATTTTGATGGACATAGATTCACTAAAAAACAACAACAATTTTCTAAATATTTAAAAAATTAATTACCGTAATTATGCTATATACATTTACGAATCAAATGAAGATTCTTTCTACAAATCACCACCAATGATAACATATCTGATGATATTTATGTGCTACTTTATTCTAATGGATATCGAATCAGGCCAGTCAAAGGAGAGCGATGAAACCTATTTGATTTTTTATTTCAATAATATTCGTGACCTTATTGATTGTAGTGATAAAAATGACATCGGCCACCATTAAAATGCCTATGACAATAATTATGTGGATAAATGTGAATTGTTATATGAATATAGTGACAATGATGACACTAATGACACTATATTGTTGAAATAAACCAGAAAAAATAGATAAAATTCGACTCTCAAATGATCCTAATAAACCAAATGAACCATATAATATCAATGACCCAGAAAACTCAATTTCCTATTGGTACTAAATATCATGTTGATCGTGATGATACTAATAACCTAGAGAATGAAAATTATAGTGATAATATCGATGAACTCAAGGACACCGAGGATCAAAAAAAATGATGACCCAAATTACCAAGATGATGTAAAAGTCAATTACGTTTTCTATTACCATGAAAATATTAACAAAACCAAAAATATTGAATAACCTAATGTCTATAAGACACTAACAGCACTGAAGGAATCGATTACATAAATGAGAATAGTGAAATCAAATTACACTAATGATTCTAATGATTTGGATGATATTGGTGACATTAATGAAATTATAACTACAACTACCTTATTAACCCAAATAACTTTGATGGGGTCAAATACATTGACACCATTAACAGTGTTGATGAATCTAATGATCGAAAATTGTTAGTGATGAAGATTCTACATATGTTACTAATGTCCAAAATGATTCTAATAATGATGATACATAAAAGTCCACAAATGGTCCTAGGAATTTCCATGAAAATGATGGTCTTAATGATGCTAATTTTTTGAATTTAGTTGATTAACCTGATGACATAACATTCCTTGCATCATTAATATTGTGGTTTCGTTATTATATAGTTTTCCAAACATCATCTTACAATATAATCATGTCGAATATTTTGTAGAAAAATATTTATATGAGTGAGTCCCACATAAAACATTATGCCTAGAATTATCCCCTTTATTTATAAATACATGGTATACTCCATTGTTTAAATAATGTCCAAGTATACTATGCCTTGACCACTGGTCCTAGTTTTCTTGCCATCTCTCCACAACAATTGCTCTTACTACTCATATTATGTTACACTCTGAACTATATTTTCGCTCCATCACTTCCACATTAGCGTGTTGTGGATAATCAGAGCCACTACCTCATAGAGAAATATCCTAGCTTTTATCACTAGATAATTCTAGATATTTTTGTAATCAGTAATATATTCATTTCTCAGATGCCCCGAAAAAAAAATTTATAGTCAGAGATTATTTTTGTTCACCACAAAATTTTCCACAACATAATGTTCCCCCATTTCAATCTTAAGTTAACTTCACAACCATTTCCTCTTTCCTAGGAAAAACTCTATATCAATTTGAGGACATCAAGTCGTTTCCACCCCTGATAAACCATGGATTTGTATTCACCATTTCAGTATCCAATAATATCAACTCTCATGTTATGGGTTGTTTTTTTGTGAATATCAATAATTATAAAGTATAGAAACATTTTTATGTTTAACAATCATCACATTTATAATAGTATTGAAATAAAACACATACAAAAGGGATTCCAAAAAAAATCACCCATTATATTTGTTTTCTATAAAATCCATTTTCTCTCCCCATTTTTAACTATAAAACAAAAGATAATAATGATGGGATGAGGACAAATTTCACTAAATTAATGATTTATAAGCCAATCAACTAAAAGTAAATGTGATCTAGATCAGTGAAGAATACAATAATGATTAATTATTAAACAATTTTTTTACATAAATATCCTTAAAATTCAGTTCATTAAGTTAGAGATATTTTATTAATTTAAGAGATTTCATCTAGTTACTCAACAACAACATTAAAAAGTTTCATAAATAATGTGACTATTTATTTTTCCTAAAGATAAAATCACATCTTTATATAAATTATCATAAAAATAAAAATTAATCTTGAAATAGGATAAATACCATTCCATGGGGATGGGATGTGTGTTTCACTCCCTTTTATAGCCTTAGATTCTGAAAGAGAATAGTAGTGAGTAGCTTTGTAAAAATATCACTAATCTATTTATATGATAAATAAAATTCTGACCTTAAAATCAATTAGAACACATTATCGTTTATGAAATGATATTTTATGAATATATTTTTATATATTTAATGTTTCAAATTATTGTTTAAGAAATTAATATAAGAAAATTACACCATATAAATATATAATATTAATCTTCTAAAATCAATATCTACAATTGTGTCTTCATCAAGGTCGTCTATGTTTCTACTCATGATGAAAAAATATTATTTGTTATTTGAGATCAATGTAACTGATATTTAATTCATTGAGTGACATGAATTATATCTTCTATGAATGAAATATACTCCACCAGATGTGGATTTTCTCTTACCCATTGCACATGACCATTTCCTATTGGTAAAACCTTTCAAATTCAACCCAACTTTCTTCGTTTAAATTATCCCATAATTGATTGTATTTTAAATATATTTCATTGTCATATTTGATTACAGGAGTAGTTATTCTTCAATATTGAACTAATATCTAGTACAATAATATAAATTATATTCAATCTCAATCCTGGATGTTGTTAAGTACACGAGACACCCAATTAATATTCTAAACTCCTTTTCACTAATTAATATTCAATCATTATCCTTACTCTTGATTGTTCCCATCAGAAAAAATTTGGACACTCCTCAATATTCACATATGTAACTCTTTTTTAAAATTTATTTAGCATATATTTATTATTGAATACATATAAAATCTAAAATTTAAGTAATACATAAACCAAAGAAAAATTTCATTTCTCCCCACATAGAAATTTCAAATAATTTTTTCATATATCATGAGAATTGTTTACAAATCCTCTCTTCATTATTAGAAAAAATAAATTCATTAATATAAAAAATCATAAACAAAGTTATACAGTGATGGTATTATTTATATATAAATGTTTTTCCACATTCCAATTATTTATTTTCTCGTACCTTAGGTATTAATCAATATTAAAATACAAATATCCTAGAGCATTATTTAAAATGTAGAGAGACTTATTCATCATTTTACATTTTTTAACATTATATTACTACATTAAACTATAAATTTGGTCCATATATACTTCTTAATCATGATCAATAATCAAAAATAATTATTTAAAATCAATTGAAAAATTATGAAAAATTATCTAATAAGTAATAAGTAGAAATAAAATGATGGATTCTTGTAATGAAAATGAGTAAAATGTTAAATTAATATATTCACATTTAATTTTTTTATTTCAATTATAGTCCAACCTAGTTTTATTTATTTCCACTTTAAATTTTTCATCAATCTAATTCCATATAACCCACATGTATTCAATAAGATTTTTTTATTTAGGTTTAGGAATGAGGTCCCATGTATTATTATTTATAAAATATTTTGGTTCATAATTCATATCTTGAACTTATACATTATTCTCAAACAGCTCTTAAATTATTTGATGATTGATTTCTAATAAAAAAATAGTGCTACTAGATTCCAGTATCCTTCTTTGGATTTAATCGCATCGATTGTTTCCACCAAAAATGTTATCATTATCTAAATGTTTCCATAACCAGATATTTTCAACTTCTGACATCTAATTCACACCATCATCACTAGAATATGTAAAATAAGAAATTTTTTCTGGAATATGTGTGAAACCAATAGGTTCTAAAATTTGTTAGGAATAGGAAAAATCTACTACAAAATCATACATGCATGTTCTCATGTTCTATTTTTTATTTTCAAGAACTTTAATATCATCAATTTCAATAAATCATTTTGATAATTTATAATAATGTATATAGGAATTAAAAATTACTGTATAACCAATTATGATTCCATCATCATATTTTTTTTAAAATGTATTCATTATTTATCATTATTTTTAATAATTATATGGATCTCAAAACACCTTCAGCATTTAAATTTGGGATTTATTACATACCACCACCCATAGGGATCATTTCTGGCATTAGTCACAAGATAATTCTATTATGAACTATTCTAATTGATTTGATAGTTGGTAAATGGTAAATCATTTATGATTCATGATTTACCAGAATAATTATATACATAAAATGGAATATTTTTCATTCTTAAACCAGTAAACTATATTGAGGAGTATTCAGATCATGAAAGTTATGGTTGATTCTATGTTCATTAAGATATTTATTGAGCTATCTATTTTATAATTCGAACCCATTAACTGATCTCGTTCTCTTCAATGAGATACTTATTTGCTATTTTATAAGTATTATAAATTTTTTGAATCTATCTAAGGCATTTTCATTTTGTGAAATGAGCATAATTCATGTTATTATTATGAATTCATCTATTAATGTAATAATGTAACATTAACCAATTTTTGACATGTTTTTTTAAAGATCAACCAACGTCCTATTAGATCAAATAAAGTGGTTTTATGGTTCAAATTTCTAATCCCTTGTGAGTTGTTTTGACAATTTTCCATTTATATTTTGTTTATAAAAATATGTATTTTTTTTATTTCTTGATTTGAATTTTCCCAACAAACATTTCGTTGATAAGCTTCATCTAGTTATTTGAACCACGGTTGTTTAGTATCCAATGCCATAAATTATTATTTTTCTCACTGACTTAAATAAAAAAAAATTAATTCTTCCCCAAATTTAATTCAATTTCATATGGGTATAGTTTTTTTCATAATAGTATAATTATTAAATATATTGAAAATGTTACATTTTTTTAATGATGAATTCATTTATAGTATGAAAAAACTGTTACCAAATTAACAAACTGTGCTGATGTTTATAAATAACAAAAAACACTTCTTGGACTATTTTATTTTTCACAATATTTATTGTTTCAAATCCACTAGATACTGGAGAAATGTATTTTCAGAATATCATAGATCATCCATATAGTTTAATAACATTTTAATTCCTGTTAATATCATATATCATGTGCATGATCAACCAAAACCCACGATATATTTTTTTTGTAATTTGAAATCATTATTTGTTACATAAACTACATTATCATGTTGCGTTATATGAATTAAATTTTGTTAATTTCATAATCATTGACATATATTAAATAGATTTTCCAAAAATACAATTCAAATATATAAATTATTTCTTACTTGGTCACAATGTCCGTATAAATCTTACAAGAGTCAAAAACATGTTTTTTATTCATCCTTATTTTTATGATGTCAATGGGGTTTTTGAGTTCTCACCTATGTTTATTGTATCCCACTCACCATATATTCCATTATTAATTATTTTAGTTATATATTATTCCAATATTTGTAGGCCTTGCTGCTAGACACAACATATCACTTGTAGAATCCTTGAATCCACATTCATTTATATAACTATTGATGTAGATTGGGTTGATTTTCATCATTTCATTGAGTTTTATATTATGAATTCATTACTACGATCATTTGTAAAATTTTTATTAGACCCTTATAACATATTTATTATGATTTTTTGAATTTTTCCATTTCCAAATATAAAAATATTTAGTTATTACAATTGAATTATTAGACAATCTTATATTTATTTTAATATGTTTTTATTATATATATATATATGTTTTTATTTCAAAATGTAACATTATAATACTGTACCTTTTCAATTCTAGAATCTTATTTAAAATATATACATGATGTAGGTTTCATGGAACTTTCTCCCTTTTAATTAACATCATTATTCCAATAACATAGGTTTTCTATTTATTTTTATCAATTTCAACTCTCTTCATTCTCAATCATTCAGATTCTATATCTCTAATGGTATTCATTGAAGTAATATTTTCAAAATTTTCCTATGTTCACTACGAAATGATTAATGGTTTTAATTTAAAATTTATTGACTATATTTTTAAACATTTCGATAACTTTTTTGGCCTATACAACCTTTAATATGTGTGTTACCACCCCTCATCCTCCATATTTCCTATAAATTAATTTTAATTTCCATTCTCATTGTTTATTCTATATTAGTTTATACATACTCCAAAACATACTCACTATTGATTTTTGAGCCAATCATTGATGAGTCCACAAGTTCTTGTTCATTTTCATTGAGTAAGCATTGAGATATATTTCAATGATCTTTCTAACATTTATCACATTTTTTAATATATAATATATCTATTTTAAATGAAATAAATTTAATTTTAAATGACTAATGTGAAAGTTTTGTGGTTCCAAATTAATGACCATTATTTATAGAGGGATATCATGTTCGTTATCTTCTTGGTATATTCAAAATCAATATTTTCTCCACAAATTTTCATATATTAATATTGTAATAAATGGCCAAACGTTCAATAATTATTGAATTTAAATATATTTTTGCCTATATTCCGACCAATTCTATGAAATATGTTTCTTTACATTGGAGATAGTGATTTAACAGACCATTTTATACATTAATATTAATCAAAACATCCTTTTTCATTATTTAATTAATTTCTTTGAAGGATTTATTTTTATTTTCTATCATTTTTTCCATTATTTTACTTTCTAGTCTTCTTCTCATATCATAACTGATGAGAGTGTTATGAAGTTAGTTAATATTTAATTTATCAATATCTATAAAATTAAGAGGAATGATCATGGAATCATGTTTATCTTTTAAAATTCTCATCATCTTGTTATCCATAGTTTTATATTCATTATTTTTTATAAACAGTCTACCAGGGCTGATAATCATATTAACTCCAGTAAATAATTAATTTGTTTTTTCATATTTATACATCATAATGTATTAAAACTAATCTCTATTGATTTATTGATTCAATTCATTCATCTTATTGTTTCACTATAAAATGTTATGTTAATTTTTCCAACTAGATTTATAATTTATACATATACATTTTTTCTCGTTCTAAGATAAATAGGAGACTAATTTATTCCCACCATTTTAATCACTATCAATATTTTTCTATTCCCCAAGAGACCATGATGAGGACTCACATGTCACTACAAAACCATTTTCGAAAACAAAAATAACATCTAGGCCAAGAGAGAATTGTTTATGTATCATTCAATGCTTATTTTTTTAAAAACATATATCATCAAAAGTAGGAATGAATTTTATATTAAATGAGTTGTGTTGATTGATATAAAGATATTGAGAGGCACCAAATAGTTGGTAGACATAATAAAATTTGTTAGGATAATGATAAGGGTGATATATGACAAGTGGGGGTGAATTCATGTTGATATATTTTTAAAAATCATTTCAACTCTTATGGGAGACAACAAAAAGTGAGTTTTGGATTTATCGTCTACCCCTAGACAATGTGAAGTCCCTGGTTAATGTTTCTTAATACTTTCTTGTTAATTGATTTTATTGATCAATAATAGGTTTATTTGGGATATTATGTTTTATTCAATGTATATCCTTGCTATAGGAAATTGATTCTGTGATTATGTGATAAATGTTATTTTAGAAGACGTACGCTCTGTTGGAATCACTATATGCCTAATGAAAATATAATTCTATGGAATTTAATTTGAGGAGTGATGGTGAATTTTTTTTTGTATTAATCTATGTTTATTTATATAGATTTTCTTATTATTTGAAATGATTAACCTATCATAGAGAATAATTGATTTGGTTAATTACACTTCTGTATGAGACATTAAGAGTAGTTGATTTTATTTGGAGGTAACTTTTATGATTTACATTGAACGATTATTTGATTATATTCATCTATGTTTTTTGTTTCTATATTTGTTTGGATTATATTGAAAGATTTTAAGGAGATTTTTTATTGAACGGTCTTTATTTTACTTTGGGTATTTCTATTCAATTTTGGAAATTAATATTACTATTTTTTTATAAAGGATTATCCATTTTGTAGATCATGTGATCTTATACTAACCATTTGTTTTTGATCAATCTCTAAAGAAAAGAGAAATATATGATGTATCCTTGGTGGATAACATGATTCTCTAGAAGTTTATCCTACTGCAAAAGGTGTGACCAATTCATTTTCAATACTCATTGTTTTGAGAAAAGATGATTTAGTGGTAGAAATTTATTAAAGGATGAAGCTCTACGAGAAAATAAATTATATATCATTATGTTCTAAGACAATATCTTAAATAAACACCTTAACATTGTGAAATGGAACTGAAAACAAAAAAATGTATTCTGTTTACATTTCTTATTGGGAAACTAATGAAGCTTTAACCTATATCAAGTTTGTGGTTTTCGTGTTGTTAACATTCTTCTGATCATGTTTTCTATCACTCTACATCAGAACTTGACCCTTGGTTTATCGTAGATGTCCATGCTTTCTTATATGTAATCCTAGAATGGGTTATCTCGGGTGACCATTGTACTTCTATTTCATTCTTTTAATTTGATGGTCTTAATGAATCTTTTTTCAATGTGGGACATTCCATGAAGGTCAAAAGCACCATTTTAAAATTTTTAGGCGGTAAATTGAAAAAGGGGATAATAATTAAACTCCAAAATATTTCATAGAATGATATTTTCTTTAATGTAATTCAGTAGCTTGCGCAACATTCAACACCGAGTTCTAGCGCACCATGACATTCCAAACTAGCCGTTCAAAAAGTGGTTATCAGTTGTATTAACTTTAATCTTAATTTTATATAATCCATGTAATTTTATCGACTACATTATGTGATTATTTGACATAATATGAAAATAAATTTTATTTTTCAGATAAAATAAGTATTTTTCATAAAATGCAATTTTACCACCTTTTTATGGTGAACCATTTTTCAATCAAATAATTGAAACTTTTCTATATTAAATTTGATAAACTAATTTTTTTAATAGGGATACAATAATTTTTTTTGATAAATTTTATATGCTTTTATGATAACATTCATATTTTCATGAATAAATAATATTACTAAATTTTAATAATTTTTTTAGTCAAAATAATTTTAGTCATAAATTATATATTTTTATTGTAATGTGTTATATTTAGATTATATTTTTATTATATAATTAGATTTTGGTCATTGAAGGTAATTTTACATTAAAATTGGGCATAAAACATATTAAAATTTTGATAGTTTTTACATCACAGAAACATGCTTTCTGGTTTTGATAACGGGAATATTTTTTAAAATTAATTAATTCCACATCTATGTTTTCAATTTGATTAAATTGACATAATTTCTGAATTTGAAAATTTAAAATTATCTTAGAGTGATTTTTTTTTGTTTTTTTCTAAAATATTTCGATTTTTGATGAATAGTGAAAAACACTGCGTTTTTGTTTAAAACCAATTTTTTTTAAAATAATTATTTCTTATATTATAGTTTAACTTAATAAAATATTTATAAAAAATATCTATATAAATTCAATGTAATTCAGTAGAGTCATTTTATAATTAAATTAGACGTATAAAATTTTATTGAACTTTTACCATTTTTACCCACCTTCTAGGCACACTTACAAATTTTCATAAAACATATTTTTACAATATATATTAATTGAATATATAAAATTTTAGAGAATCGGTTTTCATATTTATATAAAATGGTGTTCAATAAGATGAAAATAATTTTTTGTGAATAGAAACTTTTGACTTTTATTTAACACGGTTAAAAATAAATAGGGTAATTAACGGTAAAAAAGTTATTATAATAACCCTAAAACATGTCCTATTTCATTTGGATAAGTGTTTTTCAACCAAAAACAATCTTATGAATAAAATATGATCCTCTTTAGTCCACTTGGATTAGATTATGACATTTATTATTAGTTTATTTATAGAATAGTTAAACGACTTAAATTAAACTTTTCATAAATAAAACATTTTAATATAGGGTTATATATAAGAAAAATTTGAGTGTAAATATTATTTAGAAAGATAAAACGATTTACTACATCATGGTATTTTATTTATAATTTTTCGACATTAAATAATTAAATTTATGTTTGACACAATGATGATAGAGTAATTACCTTATTAGTGGATTTTTAAAATAATTGACATTATAAATATCAAAATAAATGTAATTTGAAACTATTGATGCATTACACAAATATTATACATTAATATAAATTTTACTATTGATTCAATGAATTTTTTCCAGGTAATCATTCTATTATGACTTTCACAAAAACCAAATACTAAAATGTTTCCAAATTGACGTAAATGATTTTTCAAAATAAATATTAGATTATTAAATGATAAAATATTATTAAAAATCTATTTTCTGGAAAAATGGCTTATATAATGATATATATATATATCATTAATTAACCACTTGAGTTTCTATTGAATGTTTATATTTTTTTTATTAACCATATAGTGTAACAATACAAGAAGACGTGCTAAAAGTTAAACTATTTAACTATGAGTTAAATCTAAATGATAAGGGAAATATGGAGACCTAAACTTGTATAAAACCTATTGGTTGACGAAATTTAGAACCATCCCCACCTTAGAATATAAATAAATACATTTGGATCCATTATAAACTGATAATTATTAATTAATAAAATAATATTTCAAGCTTTTCCAAGGTGACCCTCACCTCTCTTATAAAAGGGCACATCCCCTTTTCTTAATTTCACACCTCCAAATCCATTTGGATTAGACAAAACCTTCCAAAATATCCTCCCAAATAACCAAAATTAATCCTATAGTACTTCCATTGATCATAAAGGCAACATAAAAATCAATTTTGATCAAATCAAAAGCGAGCACCCGAAGAATATTTAATAATTGCATCACCTCTTTCAAAGTTATTTTATTCTTCCACATCCATATTCTTTTTTATTTCCATAACAAAAAAAATAACTATAGAACCATCTACATACTAGGATGTTATTATAAATATTCTATAACCAAATTCATTATTCTATACATCCTATGAATGAAAAAGTCACTATACGTGTGTACGTACAACTTACCGTCTTTAAGTTGTGGTGTAGTTGTTTTTAATCACATAATTATTTGGATGTGAATAATAATGATGTATAATTTATCTTAATAATTAAAATAACATGTTAATGATTATTTTTTTATTATATAACATCTAATTATATACCATTTCATCTTCAATGGAATGATTTTTTCACTCATGCATACATTCAGATTACCGTCTCCATGAATGTGATGAGATTCGTTCCCCTTCGGAACCATTCAAAAATAATTTCATTTTATTATTGAAAATAATTTTTAGGAACATAATATAATTTTGGATAACAATCATATTCATACTATCCATAACGAGCATTACTTACACATTGAATCATATAATGGAATAAGAATCAGTTAACACACGAATCAATGATACTACTAAAACATTATTGACAATGCAATATTAAAAGATCATATATGATGTCATATTTATTTTTGTGGTTATTTTATAATTTAATTAAAATGATTTAAAAATTATATAGGATGTTAACATACCCTCTATCAAGGAAATGTACAAGTTAATGGGTTTTCATCTCACATTTATTTCTATTAAATTGATGCTATATTTTCCAATTATTTCCATTATGTGGTGTATGTACTTCCCAAGATTGTATTATTTTTGTAATATAATTTAATTTCTTGGTATTAAATCTTCATTTTATGATCCTTCATTCATGGGTTTTATGTTTCATATGTTACCAAATCAGTAATACAATTTCAAATGTGGATTTCAACTCATTGGGTTTTACGCAAACTTTATTGATTATTTTATTCAATGATTATGTGTGAAATCACTATTTATTTATTTATGTGGTAATTTACACTACCCATTTATTGGATATATGTTTAATACACATATTCAATGAATTGAAAAATTCTCATGTCATCAATATGAACTCGATAAGAGTAATATTAACTCAATTTCCATTCATTGGGTTAAACATCCAAGTCATTGTTGTTGTTTTTACAAGAATGAGTGTGAATTTCCTCTGATAGAATTACAAAAAATCTCCAATGATATTGAGTTAATTTATATTTGTCACAAATAAATATTTCATTGAATTACTTATAACCTAAAGATACAATCTTTATAAGGGATTTCATCTAAATTTACATTCCGTTGATACTTTTTTGTTGTTATGAAAAAATTCACTATTATATATTGTACGTATGGTAATTTGACATAGTATATCATGAATCCCTTTATTTAGATGATATTATAAGGGTTTCCCTACTACAATTATTTTTATTTACATGTCCTTCATTTGGTTATGAAGTCTAACTAAAATGTAATTTTATATGTTCTAATGATTTATTCTTCTAAATCGTTCTCCTTAATGTCCATGTTTTAAAAATGGTTTTAAAGATCTATTTATATGGAAACTAATGAATTAAAATATAATTTTATATTAAATGATTCAATATGTCATGGGAAATTTTGATTCAAAAATCTATTTTTAATAGCTTTTTGATAAATAGTTATACTATTAAATGTTTTCCAGAAAAAGTTGATATTTCTCTCAAATAGTTTTACTGATTATTTTCATCTATGACAATATCTTTCATTATTATTTATTGAGGATGATTTATTCGAACATAATCTTATATATTGTATTGAATGAGTTATATTTTATTGTGTATTTGATATTTTTATTCCATACATGGTTCGTGGTTAATGTACTGACATTTTGTATGCAAGGGTTAAAAATAATGTTTATATTAAGTTTCATCCATTTCATATGTGAAATCCATTGTACTCAGTATGTTATAGGTGGAGCTCGCTATGGCTTCCTGATGCATCTTTAGGTCTCATCATCCCAACTAGTGTCTTGACACAAGGCCTTGACAGAATTTTATTTGTAGTCTTGGCACGAGGTCATGACTATGTAGTTATAATGTCTGATATTATGATTTCCATCATTATGAAATTAGATATTGACATTACATTTGATTATTCGACTAACAGAATATTCATGTGAATAAGTAAATGGATGTATTTGATTTATATTTTACATTTTATATAGAAATTTATGTTTATGTCATGGGATTTAGTCATATACATTTCATTAAATGTTTATGATTATATATGAATGTTTTGTCTATATTGATATCCTTTTTCAGCATCTGATCTCACCCATTTATGAAGTTTTATTTTTCCTAGGATGTGAAGAAGTATATTTTGACAGACCTACATGAATAGGCTAAGGGATATAAGAGTTTACATAAGAGACATAATGTTTTTGTTTTTCATTTGATAATGTAATGTAATATTTATGTATTTATCTAGTACATCCAAGGCTTTTAAACTAATAGGTCTTTTCATAAATGATCAATTGTGATAATGAAAATGTTATGTAATAATGTACTGACTCTTGGTAACTAGGGTAGGGGAATTACAGATTTAATGGATGGAATCATTCAATACATTAGATATTTCATAACCAGGATCCACTCAAATAGATTGGATAGTAGGTTGTTTATTCTCACGGTGATTTTAAGTTTTCTACTCATAGTTCAGTGTTCTCGATAATACAATAGTGGAAGAGAACAATTTTTATTTACCTTGCCTTGGAGATAGGTTTGGGTTTTTTATTATTTCATGCCTCAATCGTTATTAGACTATTTCTTATTACCCCAAGATTCTGGTATACCCAATGTAAATAGACTTTAAGCCTTACCTTTTTCTCTAGAAATGGAAGGTAATTCTTTAGAGGGGAAGACAGACATAACATCTTCTAGGGATATAGATTCATAACCATACAACATTGGGACTACTAATGTGTCGTAGGAATTATCAATAGATATTAAAATAATCATATCATGATATTATTCATCAAAAATTCATGTTTATATTGGCTAAATCAATCATGACATTATTAAATTCATCAATGTGGGATTTTAAAAACACAATAGATTTCATTTTGAATGTAAGAATTTGATGTTTTATAACGTAATGATACTAGTAATGGTGTAATATATAATTTCTATTTCTCAATACATATACCAGCATCACTTGTTTTAAAAAATACATCTCTTGGTACATTATAACCTAATGAAAAAACATAGAACTGTGTGCCTTAAAAGGAACAGTAGTGGATAAGTCATGATTAATAGTAGAGGTCAATCCTATTTTATAAAAAGTAACAATATATTTCATAGGTTGGAACTTGGTAACAAATAACCCTTGTTTAATCAGAAAGACTCTGCTTATAAATTTTAACATTGTGAAGTCATTGTCACAATATAATTCATTAATATTAAAATGAGTTTTTGACATGTTTACCCACACTATTTGATACCGAATTATTGAGTACAATGATAAGTTCATTCCCCCAAGATCCAAAAAATATCAATGAGTATACATGATTGTAAATTTAGTTATTAGAATTCAAATGATTTTTTTATGTTTCAGTGACATCAATTACAAAAAAATGGAATAGGATAATAAATATGGGATTGATAATAAGAAGTTAAAACTAAATCCATATTAAAAACATGATACATATTAAAAAACAAAAGAGAACCCAATTTAGCTATAATATATACTTTTTGGGTAATTTTAACTAGATGTAGGTAGTATGCATGAACCATAAATGAACTAATTGGGTATTTTCTTCATAGGATCCAAATAAAATTTAATCTAAACAACCAAGATGCTTGGAAGAATGAATGCAGTAAATGGAATGAAGGAATATCGTGTTCTTCAGTCTTGTTAGGGACTACATGAATGAACCGAACACCACCCACACACTAACCTGAATTATTAATATCAGAAGAATATAAACATGATATGAAATAATTGTTACTAGAAATGTTAATTTTAATACAGAAAAAAAATAATTTGAATAACTTATTTCACAAATAAATAAATAATAGTTAAGAACATACAAACCCAGTCAGATTTATATATCGTTTGGTGGTTCTCATCCCTTCTCTTTCACATGTGTTGTTTTCCGTATCTGAAAATAGACAAAAACTACTATGATCTGGTATCCAAAATATTGATCTCATTGGTTCTTCTTGATTTGTCGAAATTCCTAACTTATTCACAAGTAAGGAACAAACATATAATACTCAACTAGAATGGGTGATTTAGAAGATCAATCCAAGGGAAAAGGGATTAGAACCATGTATTTAACACTCCAGAAGATAAAAAAAAGTCAAGGATTCACTAGAGGATAAACAAGAGAGAAATAGGGAGATCATAACACCTGAATGGGACCGAATGATGAAGAGTCGAGGAGAAATGGGCCACTAATTCCCTTTACACCCATAGTGCCCGATATGGACCTTCCAACCAGAATATTCAATTCACACATCACCGAAAATAAAAAATCAAATTCAGTGGATAACCTAAGTAGGTGAACAATGTGATTAAAATGGGAGGCATAAACAATCAACAACAATAAAATAAAGTATCATGGATCAGTGAGTTAGTAGGTGTGGGACCACAAAAAACACAAACTGAATGAGCCAAACGTCCTTGAACATCATGCCCACATGTTTAATAGATAGCCCCAAAGGACAAGGACAAGAATAATTTCTGGATCACCTTATTAACAAGATGATCCAATCTACTTGTTTAGAAAATGTTCTATATGAACATTCAAATTCCATTGAAATGATCCCCAGAAAAGTGGAGTGGAATGACTAGTTAAAAAGTTGAATTATAAATGATCATTTGAAACAAAACAATATATATATAGC
Source organism: Viscum album (assembly GCA_963277665.1). Classification (NCBI taxonomy): domain Eukaryota; kingdom Viridiplantae; phylum Streptophyta; class Magnoliopsida; order Santalales; family Viscaceae; genus Viscum; species Viscum album. The sequence goes on along the minus strand of OY728141.1, from coordinate 505,307,437 downwards.
CATAATATTTACTATGATAATATAAAATATTTCAAAATAATTTTCCATAAAACAAATATATTAAAAACTAAATAGATGAATGATATATTTAGTGATTTCAATGTGAGAAGAAAGCAATGTATTAATTTTAGAAATAATATGAATTTTTTAAAATAATGTCTTTAAAACATCTAAAATAACAAATTTGATACTATAATTTTTATCCCACTCTCACAAGGATCACATGAAAATTGAACACTACTAGAGATATTCCTATTAATAATGTGAAAAAAGATTTTAATGGTTCCCAATATAATTATAATCAAAAGTGCTATTAATAGTGTTCCCTTTCTCAGTGCTAAACAATTTCTCATAAAGGGGGGACATTATCAGTGTTGAAAAAAACACTATTAATGGCCCCACCTAATGCAGTGATCTATTTTTATAATAGAACACTACACCAACATGTAACCTATACACAAAATATATTATGTAATGTAAATAAATTATATATCATGAATACAAATAAAACACTACTACATACATTTCAAATAAATTTTATTTATAATTTCATTTTAAATTGATATCCACAAATAGATAAACACATTAATGTTATATCATCATTGGAACCTGTGATACCTTTTAATGAAATTCCACCCATGGAATCAATGACTGAGAAAATCATCTCAGTCCACTAAAAAGTATCCACCATTATAAGAAATCCAATCGTCTATTTGTAATATTAGAAATATATAAATTAAAAATCAATATGAAAGAATATATAAATAAAATATATTCTTTAAATAATAAGCCACACATGGAGTTATACCTGTCACACAATGAAATTTATTGATGCTTAGATTACTCCAACACATAACAATGAATTATGGATCATTTTACTGAAGTATCAAAACAATCAGAATTCTTTTTCTCGACATTTGTTAAGTTAATTATTCTTTTCAATGTATTTAATGTTAATTATAAATAAATAGAGACTTTTAGTAATACCGATCACACAACTCATGGGATTGAGGTGAAAATATTTCCTAAAAATTTTACTTATATATTGGAGTCCATAATCATCTAATCAACCTAGATTCATTATCTATGTTTTTATTATGTCACTTCTTTCACTAAATGTCATTTCAAACTGGAAGTAGGAACATTGATTCAGACCTATCACACCATGTGTCTATTTGTGGTGATACTAATTCAAACAAGTCATAAAGAACATATAAATCTCTTTCCTATATTATCAAGAAAAAGAATGTATTTTTTTGGTTTTCAATGATTGAAATGCATTTTGAACTAAAATATAATTTTTAAAATGATAATAGTGACTTTGAGTCCTATATGTCACATCATGTGTCAGATTGAGGTTAGCATGTTAATTGCATGTCACAATTGACAAATGTATTTTTTCCAAATGTATCTAAATATTCCAAAGTTGTTTTCATGATATTTAGTATGTCACTTTTAATTTTTTATATAATAAATTCCTATTTAAAATAAAATGTCACTATTAGAGTCATTTGGTTACATCGTTCATTGGATTGAAGACTAATTTGTTAATACATGTCATAAATGGCGAATAGATGATTATATTAAAATATTAAAACAACCCAAAAGTTTTTTCTCAGTTTTAGTATGCCACTTTTTTTTTTAATAATATTAATTTCAATTTTAAATTATAAGTCTCACATGGAGTAATAATGCATACATTGTGCATTTGATTGGGTGGAATTTGATTCATATAATTATTAAATAAATCTTATATCATTTACTAAGGTATCCAACCAATATAAATGTTTTTGCATAGTTTTCAGAATTAAACATTACTTATTTACTAAAACTGTTGTCATATTTAAATAAAAAGGAACATATGGAGTCATACAAGTCACACCATGGATATTATTTCTAATTGAGTGATTCTTACATTTGAAATATATAATTATGGACTATTATCATAATGTTTAAAAACAATCCTAATGCATTTTAGTTGTTTTAATTATTTCACTTGTTCTTTTTAATAATGTTAATGTAAATTTTAAAAAACAATACACACATATAATTATATTGCTAACACAGTGCATTGGATTGAGGTGGGGTTGATTCATACAAGTTATAAATTACTTATTAATCATTGTTATAAATTATCAAAACATCCTAATTCATTTTCATGGTTTTTCATCTGTCACTTATTTTTTTACTAAAATAAATGTCAATTTTAAATATGTAGACACACTTGGAATTATACCAATCACACCATAGATAATATTGAGGCGAATATGATTCTTACACATCAAAAATGTCTTATAGATCACCTTACTATGGTAACAAAACAATCCGAATATATTTTATTGATTTTAGGTATGCCACTTGTGTTTTTAAATAAAATTTCAATTGAATCATAAAACACTCACTTTGAGTGAAACTAGACACACCTTGTGTCAATCATATATAAGACTACGTACAACACATCAAAAATGGAATATGAATCATTTTTCTAAATTATCAAGACAATGTGGGTGTGTTTTCATGGTTTTCAGTGACTGATACATTTTGAACAAAAATGACTATTTTTAACTATTAACAAACACATTCAGTAATACCGGGAACATTGTGTATCAGTTTCAGGTGTGGATGATAACTACAAATCACAAATTACTTATAAATTATTTTCATAAATTATACAAATATATGAATGAATTTTCATTGTTTTGAGAATGTAATTTGTCTTCTTTACTAAAATTAATGTCAAATTTAAATAAAATGATGCACTTGATGTCATACATGTCACATAGTGCGTCCGAGTGAGTTTATATAAGTTTATACATATAAAAAGTACGTATGGTTCGTTTTAATAATGTATCAAAAAAATTGAATTTTTTCCTTTGTATTTAGTACGTCACTAGATTTTTTACTAAATTGTTATTATTAAATGGAAACATGCTCATTGAGTCATACCCGTCACATATTGTGTCTTTTTGAAGTGTGACTAATTCACACACTTAAAAAATCAATAATGAATCATTTTTCTAAATTAAAAAGACAATAAAATTCCATTTATTAACATTTCAGTTAATGAATCATTCCAAATTATAATGTAAATATTAAACTGAAATCATGGAATTTGAGTCATAATGCGCCCGATGTTTGTTGGAATGAGGTGAGAAGGATTAATTCCTATAAAAAATTGCATATGGATCATTTTTTTAAATTATAAAAATAATTCAGATGCAATTTTTTTGGTTTTGAGTATGTTTATTGACTATTTTGATCAAATTATTGAGAATTTTAAATAAAAATACACATTTGGAGTCATACCGGTCACACTATGTATGGATTAATATTCCAATGAAAATTAAATGTAAAAAATAACTTATCGGTCATTTTCATAGTTTATAAAAACATTACAAATGTGTTTTCATTATTTTCAATATATCACATGCCTTTTTTACTAAAATATAATTTTAATGTGGAAACCCTCGCATTGAATAATATTAGTCATATCTTGTGTTTGTTTGATGAGATAGTTGATCTTATAAATCAAACATGACATATGAATTATTGTATTAAATTGTTAATAAAATCTGATAATTAATTACCAGTTTCATTTTCTGTCAATTTTTTAGATAAAAAAACAATTTTAAAATTATAAAAGGAACTTTGAGTCATACTCTACACATAATTTATCATATTTAGGTGATTCTTATTCCTCCATGTAAAAAATGATATATTTATTATTCTAACAATGTATTAAAAAATTATTAATTAATTTTATTGGTTTTGAGAACGTAGGTTTTCATTTTTACTAAAATAAATATCAATTTTAAATAAAAAATATATATGTGGAGTCCTACCAGTCACACCGTGCATTGTATTAAAGTGTGGTTGATTCCAACACAACATAAATGACATCCGTATCGTTTTACAAAATCATCAGAATGAAAAATAAAATTTCTTTTGTTTTGGGAATGTGATATATGTTTATTACTGAAAATAAATGTCAAATTCAAATAAAAAGATGCACCATGAGTCATTCTAGTCACACTTTTTGTCGGATTGAGGTTCAATTGGATTCTACACATCCCAAATTACTTTTATCTCACTATATTCACATTTAAAAACAATATAAACTACCATTGTTACCATGCTTTCAATTGTATTTATTTCTCTAACTACCAACATTGCATGCTGAGTTGAAGAACTTAGTCAAAAAACATTCCTCTACACTTCTATTTTTCAACAACGAGAAATGTTTTTTGGCAAGGAATATTCAATGAATATAAAGAATTGAAATCTATAAAATTAATATTAATAAAAATAATGGTAAAATTGTTAGAATGGAACATGTTTTATATTTTTTTATTTTTTTATATAGTTGAATAAAAAAATAACATCCCAAAATATCTAGGAAAAAAATAAATTAATATTAGATAAAATTGACAAGATAAATACATTAAAAATATTATATAAAATGATGATAAAATTAAATTATTAATTATTAGTAATTCCCCTTTTCATTAAGGTTTTATTAATTCTTGAATAATTTTCGTTATTTTCATTTTATATGTTGCATCCACAAAGTCTTATTCCCTATGAGAATATGTAGATTTAAATAAAATACCCCAACATAAAAAATGGAATCCAATTGTATATAAAATAAATAATATGTGATTAATACTAAGAGGAATAAAATTTAACATAAATTTAAAAAAATCAATTACATCTATACAAGTCACATGTTCCTGTTATTTTTTTACAATCATCAATCAGGTATGCATCCAATTAATTTCTAAGAAAATTTATATGATCTTATGAATAAGAATATTTTCATCATTTATAGTAGTAATATAAATATATAAATACACAATATATTAATCACTTTTTAAAATAAAATAGTAATTATTTTCAAAAATACCTCATTGGGGATGCTATTATGATGATGTAATATAATCTCTCTTTTAAATATATAATCATAACAACAATAATATTTTCAATTTTGTTGTGGAAACTATAGATACTTTTATTAAAATATGTAATTTGTTTTGAGAAATGTCTGGATTGTGAAATACTATTGTCTATACCCTAATTATTTTCCACATTTATAAATTTTCAGGATCCCTATTTTTAATGCCTTACCTCATGCCATGAATTTCATGATATTTAATAACCATCCTATAATTAAAAACATATCTTTAAAAATTAAAATAAATTAGATATACTTATTTAATGTTTTTAATAAATGAATGTAGTGTATCATAAATTGAAAAATACCATAATATGTGGTGCATTGTTTGGGTACCCGTGTGGTGAATCCATGAAATAAATCATTTGATTATCCAAATTTAATGCAATGAGCATCGAATTATTCCTAAAAACACAATAATTAATAATTACTAAATGAAAAAAATATATTAGATGTGATTAAATTGTATAATTTTACGCCTAAATTGTTGGTATTAAAAATATTCTCTCATCCCTAACTTTTTTTCAAACAATTTATGTCCTTTTTTATTATTTCAGACATTTTTATTGAATCTAATTTAGGATGTTATGTAGAAGTGAAATGATGAATAATGAGTCCAAATTTATTATCCTAGTGTAGTCCATTCAATTGGTATTGATATATACTCCTGCAAAAAATATGGAATGGATTCAGTCATAATTAACATAGTATATTATCTTTTGAAAAAACAAACCATGAATACATGTCTCAGGTGTTAATTTACATGTGGGCATCCTAGAGATTCATAGTTGAGGATTAAATTACTCCCTCAATAGATATGTAGTTTATAACTTCATGTTAATACATTTGTTCTTTAATATCAACTATGTAATCACTACCATTTTGTAACTTTTTATCTTCTTTATCCTTCAATGTTAGTAAATGAGAACATTAAATGGGTGATGTAAATGTGTTTTTAGGATAAACATTTCATTTGTGGATTGATCCTTTATATGTTTTTGAGTATTCCTTCTATTTCACCCCTTATCATTGTCCATCAGTAATAACATTCACTGGTTCAAAATGATTTCATTAATTATTAAAGGATTGGAATGAATAATTAATTTAAAATTATTACCTCCTTTCCAAAATATGTCTTTACAATATCTAAGGACCATGTATTGAATGCTCAAATACCATGGTCAATCATAGGAATATATTTTTCATGAACTGAAATAGATATCTTTTGGCACATCTAAATAGATATTTTATTCTCCACTCTCACAGGACCTATTAGAATTTGTATGTTCTGTAGATGGCCATCTTGGATATTGAGAACTATATGTCTCAGTTCATGGTTATGGGTTGGTGTTGATAGATATAAATCATAGTCACTATCACACTATAGAATATCAGTACAGGAAAGATAACAATGTCTTTCTAATTTAAATTTCACATAAAAATTATAATAATTTAGATTATCTCAATTAAGACATCTCCTTAAGGGTAATGGATCACGTCAATGCTATTGGAGTGGATAAAGACTTTCACACAATGGTTGTTCTTTAGTTGTTTCTCTCTTTGATTCCACACCATAATAGTAGAGATAATCTCAGTTTTAATGTTAATATTTTATTCAATGGTATATAATTTTTCATTCAACTCTTCTATTTCTTGATCATTACAATCCGGTTTTTTTTCTTTAAAAATATGTTCAAGGTGTCACCTCAAAACCCAAACCTCTTATGTGGCCACACAGTTCAAGCCACCTCAAGGAAACTTATTGTATGTGTTTTTCATGTATAGGTATTGATTATTCCTTTGATTAATTTTAATAAAAAATAATGGAAAATAAATAATCATTGTTATGAAATATTGATTTAATGAAAACCGAGTTATTATGTCATATATACACATGTCGACCAAAAGTTTGGTTTGTTTTTATTCAACTATTATACAATATTTTTTTACAGATTCCTCCTTCCATATCAAATTATGTGAGATGGAAGAGGATTTGGAATTGGTTTCATCAGTTTTTATACAAAAATTGAAACATAAATATTTTTTTTGTATTATGTCACATAAAAGTATTAAAGTATATTTAAAATATGAACCAATTGTTTTTCAAGTAAATAATATCCCCTAATTACATTATGGTAGGGGTATGTTGGTTTTGCTTTCAATTCATTCTTTTTAGCACCTAGTTGTTTTTTCATAAATAAGAAACTCTAAATCAATGTGATGAGTACACGTATTTTCAAAATATTTATTGTCATCCACAATGTACCTAAAAAGACATGTCAACATGGATGTTAGTAAACATATCCCATTATTTATGTCTTATCAAGCATGCAAACAAAAATGCTTGGTATAATTTTATTTCCCCATAAGTATATTTAAGATGAAATCTCATTAGAATTATGAGAAAGCCTATATGAATCAATCCAAATATAAATAATACATATTTTTATGAGGTTAATATACTATAAATGAAAACTTCATGGGATGAATAAGAGTATGAAAATGTTTCTTTAATTTATATTTAGTTAAATAATGGAAGGATTTAATAATTATACCATGATCTATTCCCAAATCAGTGTCTTAAGTATAGGAACAACATGGTTCCATGATTCTAACTCAATCTACATGTGGTGGTTAGTGATGATCCTAATGTATCTCTTGAACATGGCCTTGTTGGGTTAAACACGTAGTCCAAATTCATTCCATCTTAAATCATATTTGATGCATTATATTTTTTTCTTAAAAATTTAGTATAACACCATCACACTAATATGATACTATTTTTTTAATCATTTTTTCTTTATTTCCCACCATTTCCATGGATTAAAAATCATAATTATATTCTTCCTATTGATTGGTAGAATCCTCTTGCACAGAGGGTTATTTTTCCATTGCACTTGGAGCTCTAGAAAGTTGATAATTGTTTTTGTTCCAGTACAATGGGTGAATTGGGAGGTTGAGAAAATAGTTTTTCATTAGTATTGAGATCATCAGAACATAAAAAAGTCATTATCTAGAGAATCAGTTTAATATTTAGTTTATATTACATAAATGCAACAGAAAACAAATAATGACATAAGGTGACAAAATGTATATTATAAAAAATATATAACTAGATTATTGAAATCTATTTTTAAAATTTTATGAGATCGGTCCCCTTCAATAGATTATAAAAGTCGTTTCCATATGGTATCCTCTAACATAATAACCCCTATCAACAGTGTAACTTCTGCGAAATGATTATGGTGTCCCAATGAAAGGTTTATCATTGGTAAGATATTCATCTGACCCTTCAATGTTTTTTATCGACAATAAAAAAATTGTAAAATTTTAGTTTATAGGATGTAGAACATAAAATACATGTACAACATGGGACTCCATTGTAAACTATTCATATGTGTTACATTCCTTACAAAAATCCACTTTCACAAATCCCAATTCATATATTTTAACAGCACTCTTATTATGAACAAACATTCATGGTGAAATTGGCACTTGTATAGTCCAACTAACTTATTTCAATTATGATTCCCACATATGACATATTCTTATAAATTGGATTTTTTCCTTATTACCATAAACATGTATTTCATCAACCACATGTTTAACTCCACTATTTATCATGGTACTATATTCATTATGTTCATTTGTATATAAATTATAACAATTAATTTCCTAACCATTTTTAAGATAATACATACACACACGGTCCCCCAGATAGCCATCAAAGTAATTTTGAAATTTAATCAATATTTATGTCTAAATAATTAAAAATTTCACTCAAAAACATCTTGTAAAATGTTTATTATATGTATTTGATATTTAAATTTTATCCCTTGATGGATTCAAATGCATACTTAATTCATTATGCATCTTAATTTATGAGAAAGCCTCTAAAATGTTATGAAAAATATAAAGGTGGTCCTATACTCGATCTGTAATATTGATTGTGAAAATGTATCATCTAGAAATTACATTCCCCATAATCCACCTAGTGATGATATTTTGATATACAAATGCATTCACACTGGACATGTATTCGATATACAATTTAACAGAATCATTAACAATATAAAGCTCTTCAATACTAGCCTCTAGATAACATCGATATTTGATATACACTTTCAAAATATTCATATAATTATTAATGGGTTAAATCAATCTATAGAGTATAGGATTGTATAATCGAGTCTCTTTCTCCATGTGAACCATCAATTAAACCATCATATCATGGATGGATGGTGGGATGAACATTTACAATTCACATAATATGATTAAAATTTCCTTTTCCATATTTCTTAACTTTTCTTCGACTACTACTGTATAACATACAATAATAAGAAATAAATAGAGATTGGGGAACATATGATACAAAATGTTTGGAAAAGTGAAATGTAAATATATAATTATATTATATTTCATCAAAAACATGAATGCCATGTGATTTCAAACCCTTTAACAATATATTAATCAATAACACAATATTAATGATATCCAATTAATACCCCTATAGATCCTTAACATCATTGAAATAAATTTAAAACGCATATCTCTCTTTCCTAGATGTGAGTATGTATTTGGAGGAAAAAAAGTTCATTTTTCACCATTCATTTTGGCCAACTCTTCATGTTGTCTCATTTTAACCATGTCCAACGTATCCTTAATTGCATTCTTTTTTTTCATTATGCATTTAGTGGTGTTCTAACCACAATACCATATACATTTTAAAACAATAATAACATCATTAAAATGTTTAACGTATTGAAAATTATGCTATAGTTATTAACAAAATGTTGATCTCTTTTTCCATCTGATTTTCGAATTGATTTTCAAAAATGATTTTCCAAATATAGTGTTCACATATTTTACTTTCTCAAGAAGTTGATCCCTATTATTATAGACATTATTTTATGTTTCTTTAAACATCAATAGAGATACATACTTCATGATCGGTACTTATTTTTTTCAGGTAGAAATCAGTAATGTCATAGTAACAGTATCTTTGAATAATGTTTAAACCTAATTGATGGTTTAACTTGTTAAAAAATTGAATAACCTTGAGTTCCATTAATTTCATATTCTAACAAATTTGTATAACCAAGATAGAAAGATATCAACCTGTACAACATATCTCTCAATGTTAAATATCTATTTCTATAAGAATCATATAATGTACCAACTTAATCCCCCAACAATTTCAAATATTTGATCAATATGGTCAAATAAACATCAATATCATTACTTGGTTTTTATGGTCTTAATATAAGCATATATAACATTACATATTTTCATTTCATACATAGCCATAGTGTATATTGAAAATTTAGGAACATAAACATCAATTTATAATAACTACTTCTTTGATAAACATGATTATGCACTCCATCTTTAGATAACACAAGTTAAAGGTTTCTTGGCTCCTTCCTAAGTTCTTGTAACACATGATCAAATCTATTCATCTAAGGTGAGTCAGTTAGGTGATTCAGTTTCTCATCTTTATTTGATGAATCTACATGACTTATTGATTTTCATATAGTATACTTACTTCCATATAGGCCCATATTCCTTAGAATGATTGGAATGTTCCATAGAATGTTTGTACAATCTGATTCAACATCCTTATATCAAGAAAAACCACACATTGGGAATTACCTAAGTGATTTCTTATCCCTAAGATATATTGTATAGTCATTTTAGAAGGCATGTATTCTTCCAATGTTCATACAAATGGAATTTTAAATTCATTTAGAATCATGTGTTTGGATATGGAGATCACTATTTTTTGGAACATATCATTCATGACAGAAAGTAGTTTAGTAAAAATTAAATTACTCCATCCAATTATTGATTTCAGACTATAAAACATTATTTCGACTGAGAATTCTATATATTTAGTTAATATATCACATAATAGAGTTCTTAACAACTCATTAACTTATCAAAATTTTTTGAACAATCATGATTTTCATCTTCAACCATCATTGTCAGTTCCTCAAATTGATCTCCTCAATCCTTCACACTTTTAATCGCATCCTTGATATTGTCTTCTTCATTCTACACACCTGTAATCATATCAAATAATCCATATAACATTTTTCCATACATGCCACTAGAGACATAAACATTACCCAGTGCCGATTATAAAATTTATAACTTCAATCAATTACATGATAGATAAATTGTTCATCTAACTCCTTAGGAATAATTGGTATTGAATAACAATATTATAAACACTAAAATAGTATTTCAAAACGGTCAAATGAATTATCTTTAGAAAACATGGTGAACTATTTCATCCAATCATCGTACTCTTTTATCATACAATTTGAATCCATCTATTATCTATTCATATCAATCTTACTTGATTCATTATTATTCATATTTAACAAATAAATACACAAAATATGTTCAATTGAAGATGGATTTCATGAATTTTCTGAAGTAAAATGGAATGATTGAAAAACGTTTTCTCATCCCACAAGATCTAAAACATAACCATATGAAAGAAAATTTATAACTATAATGGAGAAGATTTATCTTTTGAAAACCATTTTTTCTATTCATATATTTAATGATAAAACCCATTTTTATGAGTCTAAATGAGGTAGAAAATCACATTTAAAATAAAAAACCCAATGAAATATAGCTATTAAATTAAATAATTTGAAAATATATATTAGTTGAAAATAATATTCATAATAGAAAATAAATCATTATAATATAATAATGGATTCAAAAAAAATTTATAATTTTTATAATATATTCAATACTAACATTGAATTTATGAATGTATAAAATTATTAAACTATTGATAAATTGAAAAATTATTACTCGATATAAGAATAAATTATATATATATATATTATATATAAAATTATGGACATATATAGAAGTATAAAATGATATATAATTTATAAAGGAATATATATTTAAAAATATTATACATAATTTATATATGTATATAAATTTATAAAAATATATAAAAGTGAATATATATAATAAAAGTGTCGATAATTAATAGAAATATATACCTTTAAAAATTTATAAAAGTGTAAAATTATAATATATAAAAATAAAATTTATAAAACTATAACATTATTCAATTTTAGTCCATTGATAAAATGAAAAATATTGTTTTTTTGGTTAATAGAGAAACACTTGGTGTACCTTGTGAGTCATGTGAGGATACATTTATATATACCTATATATTCAAACTATTTTTCTAAATATATAACTATTTTGTTTGAAGTAGTTTGTTGAAAATAATTATGGAATAATATTTCATTAAGCACATCTCATTTCATACTATAAACTTCTAAATTTTTCCTCATATTCATAATTAACACTAACTATCTATCTACATAACCATATGAACACAAAATGGGTATCCATTTCTTCAAAAAATTCAATTTGATCAAAGGGTTACAAATAGTTTGAGGGAATTTCTTCATGAATGAATCCAGGTTGTGTTGTTTATTCCTTACCATGTTTTGGAGTTTGAAATGGTTTATATTATTATTCATTTCTTGAAAATGTTCATTATGTATTATCATGATATTTTCAATCAATGTCTCTACACATTTGGATTCCTATTGGGATAGTCACATCATTTTCCATGACACCCATTCTGATATTAGTCCCTCTTGGATACACCCCTTACTAAAAGAAAATGAATGAAACTTGTGTAATAACCAATAATATCTCCCAAAGAATATTCTATATAACTATTCTTTATAAAAATAGACTTGTATATAATTCTCTATGGAGAGTGGAAACAAAAGGAGGAGGGATATAAAATTAATTGAAAGAGACGACATATAAGTGGCATGTAATGAGTTTAGATAAAAATTAAATGAGAAAATATGAATATAGATGTTAAAATCATTTTCAACAGATATTTTGAGGTCATATAAACAAAAAAACTAAATGCATCTACATGGGAACTCTTTTCCAATAAAAAATTGAAATTGGATTCAAATACTGAACATCAAAAATATTTTTCCCTTTGTTGTTATTATAGTCATAACATAATGACCACATATATATACGAGATATTTGTAACACACCAATTATGAAAAATTTAAAACATATTGGGGATTACATGGCACTAAAAATTCTAATATAACATTTTTAGGCCTCTTAGTGGAGTCAAATGGCACCAATATTCAATATACTAAAATTAAAATGCCTTATTTCCACAAACAATTTCTCCCCTTTTTTAATTTGTAATATTCACGTCAATTAATCCTTTATCCAAATATATGCTTCCTTTGGAACTCTTTTAACTACACCGCTTAAAAATTCTCGACTAATCCTTCAATAGGTACTTGAATGTGAATATTTATTTGTAACAGACTTAATTCACATGTTATCATTTAAGTATGGAATTTACCTTAGTATTTTCATAAAAGTATCACTTATGTCAATTTCCACACCTATACTAAATATTCCATTATGATTAAAAAATAACCAAGGATTTTTTATCAAATATTCTGTATATATTTACAAAACTATAATAAAATTATAGTAGACCATTGAAAAAACAAATCAATAATATAAATAATATTAGTATCATTTGTTGCATATATCTCCTAAAAATTTATTAAATTTTTTTCTTTATTATATATTGAAACCACATAAAACCATACATCATTAGACTAAAACCAGGGTCCATAATAAAATAAAATTCTTTTATCCACATTATGAAACATAACCCTACTTATTATCACTAAATGGATGAAACAACCATAAAAATAATATAATTTTTGTAAAACCCATACTAAAATTAGATCCATTAATTATTATCTCTAGGTTTAGACATTACAAAATTAGAAATATTTTGTTATAAATTTAGAACATCTATAATAGTTTTTTATTTATTCTAATTTAAATGATTCCGGACCATTCATTATGCTCCTTTATTCCACTAATACTCTTTTATTATTCACATTTTATTCATCAATTTTTGTAAAAATAATTATTATTTTTAAATAAATCAATTGATGTCGACTAGAAAAAATGAACATTATTTATAAATAATAAAAGACATTATGATTTTTTCATCGTCCATCACATTGTAATATTTTTTTTGTGTGCGTTTTCCATTTACACGAAAAAATTGCTAACATTTGGTATCAATGACTACTTGGTCGGATCCATTATGTTGATCAATGTAATATTTTCTCCTTGAAACTCCATTCTAAATTAGAGATATCCAATTCCCACATAATTTATCGAGGATACACCCTTTTTTTATGTCCAAACCTTCATATAAACCTTTTGAATAATGGTTCTTAAAATAACCCATCCACTAAATGAAAGATAAAATTTCCCTTAATAATTCAAAACTATACGTAAATACATGGAATTATAAAAATATACAAACCATGAATATGATGCTAAAACAACCATTCTTGAAACCATATTTAGTTTTCAAATGAAGAAACAGTAGGATAGTTTAATAAAAGTGACCAAAATATGATGAAGAAACCCATTATAGATGAACCAATATACCACAAAATCACCCCCAACATCCCTCTAACATAACCAAAATAGAAATAACAATCAGAAACTGAATGGAGAAAAATTTCACCCCATGAAATAGCAATAACCTCACTAACTAGTGAATTCCAATCACCACGACACACCATGGCCCCCCACCCTCGATTCTACCCATGGTCTTCCTCTTGATATCCCATTTTTAAGTTGTATATATTGAAAGCATTTCATGATTCATCAAGAAGTAAAAGAGGTCAAGGGAATCCTGAAATATCTGACCCAAATTAAGAAATTCTTAACAGAATATTAATCCTTGTGGTAGATGATGTGGAACATCATGGGTTTGGTTGAGAGCAATGACGATAGTGAGCAATAACGATTGCAGTGGTGAAGGAGAAGGCATGGAGATATCGTAAGGATAGTGGAGACAACAATAATACTATTCTGAAAAATCTTCAAATCGTGATGAGGGAGACATTGTTAGGGTTCATTCGATAAGAATGTCCATCTTTTTTATCAGATATTTCAATAAAACAATGATAAAAACTTCCTTTATCGACGCTTTTTTAGCAATAATAAGGATTCCCCACTATTAGTGCAAAAAAATGGATAAAATTATGTCATTATCACCTTTAAAATTATAGTAGTGATAATGAAAATTTTTATTAGTGATATTTAATAATGAAAAAGGGGAATCTTTATCAATGCCAATAAACACTCATATTTTTATATTCTAAATAATGTATATATATTATTTTATATATTTATTAAATTGTTTATATAAAAAATATGTATCTCTATATATAATTATATCATTAAATTAAATATATATATATATTTATTTAAAATTTTATATATAATAAATAAATTTATAAATATTTGTACATATTTATATAAATATATGTATTTAAAAAATAATAAAAATTATAAATAAAAATTTATTTAATTATAATTACAATTATAAATCTATTTTTTAAATTTAATAATTAGAAAATTATAATAAATATTAAAAATATATAAATATATAAATATTTTTATAAATAATTTTATATAATTATAAATATATATATATATATATATGTTCATATATTTATATTTATTTATAAATATATTTATAGAAATATTAATTTCTAAAATTAAAAATATAATAAGTGTATTTATATTAATTTTTTAATTATATATATATATATATAGTTGTATATATATATATATATTTGTATATTTTTAAATATATAAAAATATATACATGTGTGTATATTTATTAATATATTTATTTAAAAATTCTAATAAATATATTTATTGTAGTTTTATAGTTATTTTAAAAAATATATATATAGTTATAATTATAATTATAAATAAATATATTTAAAAAGTATTTATATATAATTAAATTTTTATAATTATAAATATATGAAATAAATTTATTGTAATTTTATAAATATTTATGAGAAAATAATAAGTTCATGGGCATAATATGAATGACTCCAATGCCTAATAAAGTATATATCATATATAAAAAATGTGTCATCATATATCTAGAAAGCATATATAATGAGTGTGTCAATGTATAAATGAATAATCATGACGAATACGATATTATTCATGTGTCATCTTAATATATGAATTGTTATCATTTGAAGCATAGGAACCCCCATTCATATCTCCAGATAAACATGTAGTCATATTGCATCAATTATATTGGTTCATGAATATATGAACATAAATAATGAAAATCATATCCACAAATAACATCATTGTCTCAAGATATATATATATATTAAATTCATTGAAGACATATATTTATCTAAAAATATATATGTTTATAATTATAATTATAAAAAAATATATTTAAAAATTATGTATGTGTAATAATAAGTATATAATGATAATTATATAATTATAAAATTAAAGAATATATTAATTATTTCAAAACAAATTATTATAATATTATAATTATTTAAATATATATTTATTAATCATTAGTTTTATGAATTCTTTTTTTAAACATTATACATATATGAATTATTTGAAAATATATATTAATATAACATATTTATATTATTTATAGAGTTTTTATAATAAATGTATATAATTACGAATTGTTTTTAAGTATAAATATACAAATTATAAATATTAATAATATTTTTTATTAAAGACATTCATCTGTGCTATGAATAGAACTGATAAACATTAACTTTGTTATTGTTTTTATGCAGCACTGATAAAGGGATGACTTTTACAAGCATTTTCATCTTAGCGCTGATACAATCATACGAGTCCCCCTCTCGGTTAGTAGAAGTGGTGGTTGAAATCAGGTAACCTTATATCTCTGTAAAATTATATTTCAAGACAAAATAATTGATGATGGGTTGAATATCAGATTAAATATGATGATCTGCACTAAATCATGGAAGCTTGTGAGCATGAAGGGGTGAGTCCATTGTAAGTCATGTGAATTCTTGAAATAGCTAACAACTGAGTTACGATTGAGGCGGAGAGACTATTAGGCACCAATAACATCATGAGGTTGAAGAATCCATTTGATCAATATGCGTTCCTTGATTCTGGTGTTTTTTGAATATGGTGGGCTTCAATCCGTTCAAATTATTCAGATATGATGAGAAAGGAGGCATCACACATGGTGTGTGATGATATGATTCAGAGAACCCAAATCATGAATCTGGTCAATATTGGTGAATAATAATCTCCTAAAATTATTGATTGGGGAGATCCTAGACATACTGTGTGGGATCATCTATTAATAAGCCGTTGAAACAATTCAATGTTGGGTTGATGATAATTGTCAAGGGCAGGACTAATGTTGAAGGTCATCATTTCCTAATTTTTTGAAGGTCATAGTTAGAGTATTTAATTACCTATGTACCAATCATAATCAAAAGGACATATCCCAAAATTATAATCTCCCCAACTTATATGTGATTAATGAGATGTGATATAATTAACATCAAATGATGTGAGGGAAGATACATTTAAATGATGGCATTTTCTAGCAACACTATAGGTGGATGGTGTCCCTACCTCACCATCCTGTGGCATCCACCATGGGCACTGATCCTTTTACATGAGAGTCCCTATTTCATTATCACACATTGAAATAGCCTATTATTGGTTGGGGACTAGGGATATTTGTATCAAACCTGAAACCTCACATCATGGATATTTATGGAGGGAAAGTATAGATACATGAAATAATTAGATTCATGCCAATAGAGCCTTTTACCCAAAGAGAGTCTTCAGAGATCAATGTGTGAGAAAGAGTAGGAGGTGTGTGGGAGGGGTATTTTGTAAAAAAATTTACTTCATGTAATTAATTATGTTACCCATACATTCCTAGCTCTTCCCAATCAGTGAAACAAAATTAGTGGAATATGAGTCATTTAGGGAGAAACTACATAGATTAGTGGAGTATTTCAAGTGACGGGATAACTCATGTTTCCAAGAATCATGTTTCAAATGTAGATTTTTAAGGAATTCATCTAGGTGATTCCAATAACGCAAATAGTGCCAAAATTGAGTCCAAAAAAAGAATCTCAATCTCGATCTATGTTTGCTAAAAAATATGGTTCTATAGTAACCCTTCCTAGAGATGAAGATACTATTTTGATGCTGCTGAAATTTCTGGTGAGATTTCTCAACTACTTTGGAGGGCCACCTCATTGCCACTACATCAGTCAATGTTGGTCATTAACACAGATTTTTTTATATGTTGACCAATTTATGTTCTATTTTGATGATGAAGGAGTCAATTCCATCTTTTTGAAACCTCTAGATGCAACTCAAAGCTACATTTTCCATATTTTGGATCAATATTTGATGAATTTAAATTCAATTAAGGGAGCATAAAAGTGTGTGATAATCATGTTGACATATTCAAACAAATCAATTTGGATTTCAGGAATAGAATATCTCTTTAATGTTATGTATATTATTGACCTCTTTGAGAATGAGGCAGTCAACCCTAATTCTACCAAGGAAGAATATTGGAAGAAGTTAAACTAGAAGATCATCAATCTAATTTTCCAATGGATTGATCAAAACATCTACCACAATATTTTTAAGAGACTGATAGATATGATATTTCGATTATGTTGAAAAATATGTACCATTCAAATCCCGCTCTGAACAAGATCCTCTTGTTGAAGCGATTCCAGAATAATCAACTATAGTGTAAAATCTCTATAGCCGAGCACACCGTCATATTTCAATACCTGCATAACTGGTTGGTGGATGAAGGATGGAATCAAAATGATGAATATTATGAGATCCTCCTTCTCTGCACACTTCCCAATAGTTGAGATACGCTAGTTGTCTAACTAAAAATCTCATATCTTTTAGGATAACATAACATGGAAATGGTAGAAGATGCACAATTCAATGAATATTCCTAAAGGAAGGATGTGAGTTACGACCAAACTCATGCACCTATTCTAGAGGAGTGAGGAATAAAAAATGAGTAGGTTGAGGAGTGGGAAGTGGATGATGATGAAAGAGTATAAGAAAGTGAATATATTTATAGAAGCTAACATACAATTGTTACCAATTTGGCATGGAAGGACACATGAAGAACAACATGTGGAAGCTGCTACAAGAAATGGGACTGTGTAAAAACCAATAATTAAGAAATAGAGATGCACATTTGAGTATCACCAGAGATGTTTTTCTTTGTTCCAAAGATGAAGAAGAGAAATGTACTCATACAACAGTCCAAGACACATAATGGATGGTCAATACTATAGAATCATCCCACAAAGAATTTCATCATGAGTATTTCATGAAATTTCAATACGGAAATTCTTGTACAGTCAGGATGGGAAATACCATTTTGGGAATGATTTTCGTATCAGTATTATCAAATTCTCAATGAATTTTCGATACAGAATCACCCTTAATGTTGTTAGGCATGTTCGATTCCTTTGACGCAACCTGTTATTAGATATAAACATTGATCAAAAATGATAAGACTTCATAATCAACAATGAAGAAAAAATATTAAAAATCAATCCATCATCATCACATGGGGATACATATGTGGTACATTGTACCAAAATAATTTGAAGATATGTGATGTTAGCCTCAACATGGTGGAATGAGAGATTCTATCCAATTTGTGACATGGGAGACTAGGCCACATGAGAGAATTATGGTTATCTACCCTAATGAAGTAGAAGAATTAAATAAATATTATCAAGGATGAATCACATGATACTATTAAGTATATATTGTATAAGAATCATCATAGATTCTCATTCAATACTACTTCTCTAGGGAGATAAGTGATGTTAGATCTATTGCACACATATGTTTGTGGAACCATGAAGATGAATTCATTGGGATGTAATAAACACTATCTTTCATTTACTGAGGATGCATCTTGAATTTTATGGGTCTTATTATTGTAAAATAAAGACTGAGGCCTTGACTACTTCAATTTTTTCTACCCCATAGTAGAAAAATAAACTAAAAGGAAGCCGAAGTTCCTTTATTTAGAAAATGGAGGAGATTAAAAATAGGATGAATATGATTCCTATTATAGAAATTAAGCAATTCGACATGATAGGGAGGTCCCACAAACCCTACAACACAAAAGAAATTCATAATGGATAAATAGAACCACCATGGAGAAGGCTAGAAGCATGATGATTTTCGATAAGGTGCATAATCTATTTTGGGGAGAATATATTAATGTTTTATGCTACCTCATCAACATATTGCCATCAGTCCTACTGTTTTTTGAGATTCATCGTAATATATTTTCTGGTAAACATCCCTCTTACTATCATTCTAGAGTATTTGGATGTTTTTCATTTTCACATGTATCCAAAGAGTTTAAGGTAAAGAAATATGATAGATCTTTTCAAGGAATCATCATCTACTACGGAGATGATGATTTTAGAAAATGGATTTGGGACCCAATGGAGAAACAAGTCATCAGAATAAAAGATGTTGTATTTTATGAGAACTATATGACCGGGGACATTAAAAATTATATAATATCTCAAAAGGATTTTTTTAATGGAATCAATTCATGATTGAACACCTCTACCCAAACCACCAGTTAATTATGAAGGGGTGGTTGAATAAGACTCATTGATATTGGATGAGGAGGTAATGGAAGATGATATTGCATAGTGGAGACACAATCTTCTCCATGTTATGTTTCAGAACAACCATAAAAGCATGGTGATGTAATTCCTTTTGAATGTATCATTTCACTTATTCAAATATCTTCATGAAAAATGATTCTTCCAACAAAATATTCAGAGACGGAGTGCTAGTTGTTGAATGAGGATGTGGGGATAGAAGGATACCTAGAAGGGGCATCTCATCCTAATAAAATGTAGTGGATCCATTCAATGGATGATGATATGGATTCATCGATGTAGAACCAGACATAAGAATTGGTATAACTACCCAATGTTATGAAGAAACTAACAAACAAATAGGTGTCCAAGCTAATGAAGGATGAAAAAAGGGGGTCATGAAAATTGCTCGGTTAGTGGTGAATGGATTCATTAAAAATATAGGAGTTGAATTAGGTGAGTTCTTCTCGCTAGTGGTAATGATGACTTTAATCTGATTCATTTATGGATTGGTTTCTATATTGAACGTGGATATTGAATAGATGGATGTGAATATAGATTATTTTCATAGTGACCTCTCTTAGGAGATCCATTGGAAGTAACCTTATGGTTTTGAGTTTTCTAGAGATAAATCATCATATGTAAATAGATGAAGTTCTTATACATTCTAAAACAAACTCTTGTATAGTTGTATAAGATGTTTTACTTATTCATGGTGAGTAATGGCTACTAGAATACACATACTGGCTGATTTGATATCATCCAAAGATTTTAGGATGGTATCTTTGTTTCCCTTAAACATTATCTTGTAGACATGTTAATCATTTGGGGGATGTAATATTGATTATCCAGTGGAAGAATGAGTTATAAAAGTCTTTTGATATGATGGAATTAGGAGCGATTCAATATATTTTAGGGATTTAGATCATTCATGAATGAAATATGAGGTTGTTATTGCAATCTCAATATAAGTATGTTGAATTTTTTTTTGAATGATTTCAACATGGAAAAATCCAAACAAGTTAGAATTCCTCTTCCGAACGATTTTATGTTGAGAAAGAGTTCATAAACTTCATCCATGGAATGAATTGAGGTGATGGGGAAGATATCATAATCCTCAATAGTTTGATGCTTGATATATGGTATGGTGAGTATGAGGTCGGACCAACCCATGACTTCCATCATTGGTTTTCATATTTTACATATTCAATTCCTATTTCTGTAGCACCCATGGGAAATGTCTATGGTAGGTGTGGGATTGGGGGGGGGGTCAATCCTAACTCTTTCCAACTCAGTTACTTAAGGAAGAATTGTGTAGATTCCAATATTTATTAGATATGAGCCTAGATAGATATTCTATTCAAAGAGAGTCCATAGAGCTTCATGTGTGAGAAAAAAATGGAGGTGTGTTCAGGGGTTACATGTAGCATTTTTTTATTACTATAATAATTTTTTTTTTCTACTGACATTTATATCTCTTCATGACCATTGAATCTCAATATGTGGTACCATAGACATTTTTGGATAAACATGTTGAGTAGTGGTGTTTTAACATTAACCATACAATTTAATTTATTAGAATCCTGTTTTGAATGCAGATTATGAAAGTAAATATTGAGGAAATTCCAACATTGAAAACATCATTAAAAAATCCAAAACGAGCATCCAAAACTCATTTAAAGTTAGGAAAAACTTCATGTTATACAATAACCTTTTCTAGAGAAGAAGATATTGTTATGATGCTATTGAAATTTTTAGTGTGATTCTGGAAACTGCTCTGTTGGCCACATCAACAGCTCAAAATCTCCATGTTATTGGTAAATCATAGCCATTGAAACTAATTTTGTTGTCTCTCAACCAATCGGTGTCTTAGTTTGATGATCCTGTAGTCGATTCAATCATTTATGACCATTTTAGATGTAATAGTGATCTTCATTTTTCTACATTCAACATAAATACTTATGTAATTGAATTTTAATGATGGGATTATCAACAATAGTGAAGATCCTGTTAATTTCTTCGAACTAATCTATTTCAATGTATCGAATAGATGATATACTTAATTATAAGGATATATTTTTCCCCATTGAGAACAATGTATTCAAACCCGACACCACCAATGAATTATAGTGGAAGATGATGACCAAGACATCAATCAGTCAAATCCGCTAACTAGTTGATCAAAAAGACGTTCACCTTGTTTCTCAAGAGACTAGGACATATGAAAATTGGATGAAGTTGGAAAATACACAACTGTCAAATACCACAATAAATAAGATCATTTTTCAAATGGCTAATTTGACATATACTATAGAGTGCATAATCTATATACATGAAAACCATAATGTTTTAAATCCTAGTGAAGCAATTGGTAGATGGAGTTAAGACTCTAAATGATGAAGATTAGCTGAACCACCTATACTCCACACTTCCTGATAGCTGGGATACACTTGTATTATCACTAAAAATCATGGATCCCAGAGGAAAAAATACCATGAAAATGGTAATAGATGAACATATTAATGAGGAGGCTTGAATGAAGGATACGAGTTACAACCAAATGCAACTCTCATTATGTAGAGTTGAGGATTACAATAAGTATGAGGATGGGGAGTGGGATGTGGAGGTTGATGAAAATGCAGAGGAAGGTCCCAATATGGAAGGAGGCCAACATAAAAATTAAACCATTGTATTATGGAGTGAAATGTAAAGAATAACTGTCAAAAGATTCTATATGAAAATGGAAAATGAGCAACTAATAAGGATGAAATGGAAACACAAATGTTAGATTCATCTAAAATTTTGTTATTTTCTCCAATGATGAAGAAGAGAAATGTTAACATGCATTTGGATAAGACACATTGTGGTTGGTTAACACTTTTACAGTGTACTATGTGAATCTGCATCGTGATTATTTATTGACTTATCAAACTGGTTTATTTTGTGCAGTCATGATGAGAAAGACATGTTGTATAAATATTATTAACATGGGTAATATCCATGTAAAGATTAATGTTGGATAAATAATCACCCTAAAGGATGTTCAACATGGTTTAATCATTTGACTCAACCTTTTATCATGTATTGAAATTTATTGAGAAGGCTATGAAATCATATTAAGTAATGGATAATGGAAGATGAAAAATGGATCCATCAGCATCACCCAATAACTCATATGTGTTACATTTTTCAAAAAACAATGAGAATATATTCGATGAAATCCTCAACATGGTGGTAGGAGAGACATCATCCAACATGTGGCATAGGAGACTTGACCACATGAATGAATGGGGTTAATCTACACTAACGAAGAATACATACATTAGAATTATGAATTATTCATTATTTGAACCTTATAAAAATTGTTTATATAGGAAAAAAATAGACCCTCAATCAATATTGCTTCATCAAAGATGTAAGAGTTTATAAATCTTGTGAACTCTGATATATGCGGAACCTCGAAGGTGAATTAAATGGGAGGTAAAAAAATATTTTCTATCCTTTATTGATGATTCATATCTATGTGAATGTGTGTTAATATTTTGTAACAAAAATCCATTTACCAGACTACTTCAAGATGTTTCTCTCCATAGTGGAGCATGAAACTGGGAGGAGGTTGAAGTGTATTTGTTCAGACAATAGAGAATAGTACAGATCAAGAGAATTTGATTCCTATTATAGGATTCAAGGAATCCGACCCGAGAGGTTCGTTCCAAATACCCAAAAAGATAATGGAGTAGACTAGGGGATGGACATAACCATCAATTGAGATGGTCAGAAGCATGCTATGTTTCGCTAAGCTACATAAGCCATTTTTGGTAGAAGATGGTCTAGTTTCAGCTACCTCATCCACATATCACCAATAGTCCTACAGATTTTTTAAATTCATTGTTATAAATTGTCTAGTAAACATCCCTTTTATTCACATGTAGGAGTATTTGGTTATTTGTTATTTTCACATGTATCGAAGTGTTTAGGTAAAGGTTAGAATGGTGATATAATCCATTCATATCAATTGGTATTCGAGACTAGGATTTAAAATAAATGCATTGGGAACCGTAGGAGAATATGTTTATCAAAAAAGATATATTGTATTTCATGAGAACTAGAAGAGTGAGGACATTAGAAATTCTATTATTTATCAAAGGGAATGTGTCAAAAAATAAATTCATGATCTAACACATGAATCATTAATCCGTTTCACTGAAGAGGGGGAGGTGCAAGAATAATCATTGGCAGTGGACCATAAGGTAGTGGAGGATGATATTAGGGAGGGGGTGATCAAAATCTCCCCAATAAGTTACCAAACCATCACATTATATATGTGATTTGGTGCCTCCTGAATGTATCATTTCATAGTTTTGAAGACATTCCCAAGGAATCATTCCATCCAAATAATATATGGAGTTTTATTAACTAATTTTTATAGATTAGGGAGATATATTAGGATGCTAGGAATTGGTGTCTCATAATGAAAACTCATGTGGATGTATGCAATGGTGGATTTGATGAAGTATATGATGTTGAACCGGAGATATGATTTGGGGGAACTTATGAAAGGTATGAATGAATCAATGAATAAATGATTGGTCCAGATAAAGGGGGATGGTATAAAAAAATTCTATAAAAATTTCTTAGTTATTAATCAAGATATTCATTCAAAAGAATAGTGTTGACATTGTGTTGATATTTTCACCAATGGTGAAAATGGCATCAATCCGAGTCATTTTTAATATTGGTGGCTAGATTGGAAATATAGCATGAATAGATAGATATAAATACATATTTTCAATGTGAATACCATTCTAAGGAGATATATTGGAAGAATACATATGGTCTTAAATTTACTAGATAGGAAAAACTCATTTTCATATTGATGATGATCTTGTAATGAATGAAAAAATCCTCTAGATAGTTGCAACATAATTTTTCTAATTCATGGCGAGTCATGGATACAAGAAGAAATATATGGTATTGTGTTTTTACATCCAAATATTTTATGATAGTAACTTTTTTTTCTCTTATAATTTATTTTAATGAAATTATCATTAGTGGGAAGGATGCAGTGAATATCATCACGTTGAAGAAGGATTTACCCAATTTTTTTAATATGATTGTCTTAAGTGAAATTCAACATATTTTAGGGATTAATTTCATTCATGACAGAAGGATGATGTTGGAATGGCTATCTCAAGGGAAGTATGATGAATGCGATTTCAAATGTTTCAACATGGAAACGCCAAAATGGTGAGAATTTTTTTTCTAGACATTTGATGTTGACAAATATTTCATTACCATTTTAAATGGATGAAATTGAGTAGAACGAGATGACACCATACTCCATAGTAGTTTAATGTTTGATTTATGTTCTGTTGAGTACGATATTTGACGTTCCCAATGAAATAATTATAGATAGATAGTTTCTATCCAATCCGAAGAAGAAGCATTGTGATGAAGTAAATAGGATTATGAGGTATCTTAATGTTACAGAGATGATATTTTTGTTCTATTGGGTAGATGAACCTCTATTGAAGGGATATACAGATGCATATATCATCGATGATATTTTTATCATGATGTCAACATCAGTATAAATCTAAAATTTTGTAGTGGGAGCTATATCATTGAAGTCATGTTTGAAAAATTAAGTCACTTTAGCCATGATGGAAATAGAGTATATTACTGCTTCAAATGATGGAAATGAGATATTATTGCTAATGTGTTTTCTCCATGATATCATATTCACTTATAAGGAGTAAAAGGTTCATTGTGATAGTCAATGTTCATTGGACATAAAAAATAAATCCATTTAAAATTCCTGGATGAATCCCATCAATATTCACTATTATTTGATACGTTATTTGATGGATAACCAACTACTGTGACTTATAAAGATCAAAATAATGGAGAACATGATAGATATGTTCGTAATGGTAGATGATTAGAAGAATCTAGACCATTATAAATGATGTAATGCATTGCAATTCGGTGTAAAATTGATGGTGTTGTATACTTGCATCATCGGTTTCTAGTGAACCTACCTCACCAACCCAAAAAAATCCATTATAGATTATAGAAATTTTACATTTGAATTTCATGATTCTTTTTTATCCATGGGAAATGTATATGGTAGGATGGAGGAATTGGTGGGATGGTTTCAAAATTGACAACTCACAAAGTGTCTATTTACAGAGACCATTGGGAGATTCTTGAAACAATAAGATTAGATCTAAGAGATATCTTCTATCCAATGAGATCCATGAGAGAAAAATGTGTGATAAAGGAAGGTATGTGCATTGGAGGTGTGTTTTTTAACATTTTTTCATGTATAATTAAATGATTATTTTCTCTATCCAACCATATCTCGTTGTAATTAGAGAAAAAAAATTAAAAAGTAGAAACAATATAATTTATAGAAGACCACCAATAGATGCATTCCAGGAAAATAATTACAGATTAATTTCATGATAACATGCACGATCCAAGAGACTCTGCATTACATAGAGTTGGGAAATCGGTGAACCTTAATATAGAATAATCCCCAGTCAATTCTTATTAATTATCTTATCTTACTGTTTTGGTATGAACTCATTGATTTATATGATTGTAATTAACATGGTTGTAATATAAATCAACAAAGAATAAATTTTATTATATTTTCATCGTTACATTATTCCTGAACAGTTCTTTTTGTTTATTTGTTGATAGTCAATATCAAATTATATTTTGATCTTCATGAAAACTATTTCATCATTCTCAGAGGTAAAAAAATACAATGGTTGATAGTCTATTGAATTCACCAACCTGAGCACTAACACCCTAGATAGTAGGTTCTAGGGACATCATGAATGTTTGAGATCCTATTAATAAATTTTATAAGAATATGCAGAATTTAATTATAAAAAGGTTATAATTTTTATCTTATTATTAATAATCAATTGTTGACTCCAACTTTTGTTCTTATTTTTTGATAATTCAATAACATTCCTCATTATTTTAAAATATTAACTATATCACTATCTTAAATATCCATCTCCAATTGTACATAAGCTACCTTTTTGTTTAGTGTGGGTATGTAGTAATTTCATGGAATTTTTTGTTTCTTTTCATGTTTACTGTACACTTTAGCTTCTTTAGTTCATAAATCCTACAAACAAGTACAATAGTTGTAGGTATATAAATAAATATAAAATTTAACTTATCTCATGAAACATTATTAATTTCTACTGTTGTTTTTAATGATGAAAATGCATTGTTTTCCTTATGTTTCTTAAAAAAAATGAAAAAAAAAATTAAAAAAATGAAAAAATAACTGATGCTTTATTTATTATTTATATTAGATGAATTTTTTAAATTAACATCTTAATGTGTGGATGATTTTTTTTCTGTGAATCCTCTCAAAAGTGTTTTGAATTTGTATTAATTGATTTTTGAGTTTTTTATCACATATATTTTATGATGAGTTTGAAATTGTTTTGTCAGTCTATGTGATGATTAAATTCACTTTCAGTTAAAAAAATTTGGTTCACTAAAATCAATTGAATCAGGTATAATTTTTTTTTAGTGGACATTATTGGAACACCACTTGGAATTATACAAAAAATATGTCATCACATCTTCAACAATATGATGGAAACAAAATAGTTTATGTATAAAAAAATAAGAATGATCCAATTATTTAACAATTATATATAATTTTTTTTACTAAATATAGAAATAGCGTTGATGAAGCTATAATCCAATAGTAAAAAATTGAAAATGGGGAGCTTAGTAATGAATGGGAAATTCAAGAATAAAATGATATTAAATATGAGGGTAATGAAATATTGTAATTTGATGAAGTACATATAGTTGAATGTGCTAGAGAAGTTATAGTAAAACCAACTAACAATAACAATTTAAATAATGTTGAAGACCAAATTGTCACATTAATTAGCCCCCAGAATGACAAGAATAGATTTTATTAATATCAAGAGACCAAAAAGTATATAAAAATAGGTTATTATAATAATTTTAAAAAACATGAAAAATATAATAATTTTTTCTCTTCCACAACAACCATATAACACATATTGCTATGTAATGTTTAAGGGTAAATCAACATAGGTTGAGAAAAAACATTATAACAGGGTGTGAAATATTGAAAACTCTTACATCAATTTTGTTTTCAAATGTTGATTGCATAATTTGATCATGATGATCAGGATTTTTTGGAAGACAACATTAAATTGGGAAACATGAATTCAGATATTTTTTAGTTTGATTAAAAAACTAATCATCCGTATTTTTAATGTTTGAACCTCAAAAATTTTCAATTACAGATTGATGTCGATGATGAGGAAATACAAGTTTAAGAGAATTTAATTGGTGAATAATAACTCCCTTATAATATTACAAGTAGTTTTCTACAAATTTAATTAATTAAATTGAAATTATTGACAACCATTATTTATGATATTATATTAATTTGGAATCCCTTAAATCTGATTTTATAAGAAATTTAAAAAACGATTCTTCCTTTATTTTCAATTGGATCAATCATGGGATTATTATTTTAATAGTGACGATTTGGAAATTTTACATGAAGAAAACACTAATCACACAGTAGTTGTATAAGAATAAATATTTTTTATCCAAAGAATTTATTATTGATACGTTGTTATTCGATGAGTAAATTTTAGAATAAAATCTTAATTTGGTGAAACATTATTTCCAAGTGACTGTTAATTTTTTCTTTATTCTTTAATGATTTCCTCAATGGATTTAGGCCCTAAAATACAAATAAAAAATCAGAATATTTTTTAAAAAAATTAATTATTTATTATAAAAAATTAATAAAACTACATAATACATCATTGAAACCCCTCATATATAATCTATTTTTCAAAAATCATACATATGCACATTTATGTTTTAGAATTTTTACGTAGTTAATGAGGTGGTGATATATGGGTATCAAGATACACACTTGGGAACACCATAAAAATTACTATCCAATGATGAATTCATGAAATTAATTAAATATAGAAATCTTTTGAAAGTGGAAATACAACATTCCAAAACTATAAATAGTTTTTATAATGGGTTCGTGGAAAATTTTATATGTTTTATTGCTACACAATATATTATGAATCCCAGAAAAAATAGTTTTCAAATAAAAAATATGGATATGTTCACATTTTTTCGTTCAAAATTATGTATCTAAACATTAGATGTAACTATAGATAAATTCAATAGTTTAATATATCTAGGTATATAAATCCTAGGTCTTAATGGGAAACAATTGATATTTTAAATGAAGTATAGTTACTTTTGTTTCATTTTCCATAAATAAATAATCATTCATCCTCATTTTTAAACAATAAAATATTCTCATCCATAAGATCACTTTTTTAACTAAAATATTAAAAATGGGATGCAATAGAAAATTTTCTAATTGAATTAGTGTTTCATTTCACATTATATCACTTTTAAAATGATTTATGTATTATTTGTTAATTATTTATTCAAATATTGATTAATTTTACTCATCTAAGCACCTCAATTAAGAAACAATATCGAAATTAGGTGACGTAAAAGAGATATTTAAAAGAGTTTGAGTATAAATGATCAATACCTATTATATAAGGATTTTCTTTTTCCAAATTTATTGTTCTTCTTGTAATCCTTACATACATTTTAATAGTTATATTATTCCCATTAGATTTGATTTAGAACTGTTAATTTCATAAAATCACTATACCATTAAAATCTGTAGTGGGTTAATTTCCTTAATTAAAATAATTACATGAAGATGAATATATATTAAATTTCTAGGAAATTATTAGATTAAATTTTTTTATTTAAAATAACAGGGAGTTATTTTTAAAAAACTCATCTCACCGTAAAATATATCAATATTAATTATTTGTAAAGATGTAATTTTTCATTATTTCTTTGAAAATCCATTTATGAAACAAATAAAAAACATTTAATTTTTAAAATATGATCATTGGTAAATAATTATTTTATTTAGAGGAACAAAATATTGGTAAGTAATTGAATATAACTTTTCGTGAAAGGAAATTTTTTAAAAATATATTTGTTACTACTACATTTTATATTTATTTATTAATTTATATTATGTCCTCGTATGAGTTTCTTTGATCTATTTGGAAAAAAATTTAAAATATATATGTATTGGCATGATTTTATCTAAAATAGATTAGAAATTACTTTTTAAAAGAGGTATCTATCTATAAATTATTATTTGTAATATATATATTCTTTAACTTGTTGTATTGAATATAGATTGGGATTTCTAATCTCAATTATTACCAATAATGTATTATTTTGAAACGCAGATTTTAAAATTTTGATCGAATGATAGTTTTTATAACTTTTTATAAAAACAATAACATTGTGGACGAATTTGTACATTTTGTGTAAAATATAGGCCTATTTTTTGAACTTATTTCCATTTAATACAAATATAAATGCCTTATCATTTTTAATTAACTTTATTTTCAATATCCATTTTTCATTTTAATTGGATATAAATTTTTCTTGAACACGAGTATATTCATGTTTATTTGAGAGGTTAATATTTTATATTCTTAAATTGATTCAATCTAAAAATATCATTTACCATGATCTCTGAAAAATTCATTATTTCTGTAAAAAAGTTAGTAATATTTACAATCTCAATTGGTTAATATATTTATTATTTCAGTTCGAATTATAGGATGTTCATTTTAGTGGGCTATTAATTGAACTCCTAATCATGTTCATGATTTTTATTCATCATTCTATAACTATTAGATGTGTTAATTTTGATTATTATATTTTATGATAACTATCAATCCACTATGTTCTATCTAATTATTCTGTATTTCAAAATATGTTAGTCTATTTATGATGGAGAAAAATGAATATTTGGATTAACCATGAATACAATGTAATGATTTTATAAGTCTTCTCAAAATGACGAATTTAAATTATTTTCGTAAAACATGGAACTAAATTTTGGATAAACACATTCTTTTTTATCATAAAAGTCATCCTTACATATGTTCATCAATGGGTGAAAATATTTTACTACTATACTTCTTATTTGGAAACAAAAATCATTCTTTTTAACTAGAATTTATTTCAACTAAATATGATGAATTGATTTCATGAGGAAAATAAATGAAATTTGATTTGAATAATTTGATGTAGACACATTTTAAACTCAGTATGTTTATTTTAAATTATATTGAAATATCAATATAATAATGGTCAAATGTTCTTTAATTTATAATACATGGAATATGGTTGATTTTTTGTCAAATGCGAAATTCCTTAATTAATTGAATGCTAATAATGTTTTTTTTGAGAAAAATTGATAAATTTCGTTTGAGTTAATAATCCTATGTTTTTGAACCATTTTTCAAAAAAAATTGTCAATTGATGTGAAATATTTTTTTTATACATGAATGTTTATTTACATCGAATATAAATTTTTAGAGTGTATTCTAATTATTCATTTATAGTTTGGAGTTTAATTGTGAATATGAATTGTTAATTTTTGAAAGGTATATTTTTCTATAATGTATATAAATATGATATGGATGAATTCCTATTTCACCATAGTAATTTTCATCCATGTACACAAGGATAACTCATCCCATTGAGAATTTATTATAGGTTTAGGTAAATCAAAAGTTTCATTATCGAAGGAACAAATCATCTTTTTTGTCATAATTTTTGAGTATTCATTACTTCACAAGAAAAAAATGTAATGTAAAACTGAAACCACATATTAATTTACCAGACAATGTACCAAAACAAAAATAGGACGATTATCACATATAATTTGCAATTAATTTAGGAGAAGATATAGAATTACCACATCTTGTAACTCCATCTTCATTGATGATACATTTTTCTTGATCTCATCAAACTGTCATTGATTTATAGTATCCAAGTATATAATCCCTTAATATGTGAATGGAAAATAATGAACCATTTGTGATCAAAATTGTAGAATCAATAGGTTTTACCATAGTTGATCCATATCACTTACATTATTCATGTATGACAAAAACATAATTATTCTTGATGGAGGAATGAATCATGATGATCTCTTGAAGTATTGTGATTGGAGGATGATAGAGCGTGTTATATATCTATAGATATATGTCTGTATATTTAGATAATATCTATCTATCCATTTTTTCAGAACATGAGTGATTATGAAATGTGGTATAATTAGATTTATATTATGGAAGGATTGAGGTTGAAAAATTGCACAGAATCCCTTTCCATATTTGAAAATTCAAAGTTTACCATGTCTGAAATAATAATATTAGTATTTTTATGAATCACTTGAATTGTTCAAAAAATTAAAAATATAAATAATTATCATATACACAATTTATAATTTGATCATTAATCTATTCTTTCTTTCTCCCATTGAAATTTTCTGATCCTTGAATAATGACTATTTATTTAATAAATAAATATCACAACGTTATTTGTCAATGAATATAATATATATTATATTCTCCAAAACCATTAATAAAATATTTATTAATATTTAACACACTTATTATTTCTAATAACATGTGATTTAATAATGGGGATCAACAAAAAGTGAATAAAAATAATAAAATATTATTTTCCATAACTTGTTAATTCAATACATGAATTTATCTGAGATTGTGGACACACTAGGTGTCCTATTTCTTAGTGGAATTAATATTCATGATGTAAATTTGATGGTTACCGTATATAAACCCACCTTAAAACCTATAGAAAAATAGAATAATGTCACAATGACATCCATCCTATTAAAAATTCATACCGTGTAATATAATCCTTTTACTATGATATCACAAATCACTTAGGTTTCATAATAGTTGCATTGACCTATATAGTAAATGTCTTATTCCTTGGAATTATAGAAATGTACTCACCCAAAAAATTCCATGTCCATATATTTATGAAGGAATATCCACATCTGTCAAAGTGTTAAGATGTCAACTTTTATAAAGGAATAGATGGGATAAATCCACTCTCAAATTATATATTAATGAAATATTAGCTGTGGTGAACATAACACATCCTATCCCATCACAAGAATATTTAATTACAAAGTTAATCAATGCATTATTGTTTGTGAGGTATGATATTCATGAATGATTTTATTATATTCTAATAATCTGTTACAAACTATCCTAGGAAGCCATCCAACCCGACACCCAAACCAGTCTAAGAAAATATTCGAGAGGCATTCCTGGTCCTCTCGGATTGATAACTAGAACCAAGTGTCAAATATATAACACTGTAAATTATTTAGTCAAATATAACCAGTATCAAATAACCAAACTAAGCACACAAAAAACAAACAAAAATTGAAGAACAATAAGTACACAAACCAATCAATATAAAACAAATAATGAAATGAATAAAAGCTAAAATCAAATGTAAAACAGAACCATGTAGTCATGATCTCCACTAGACCTCATGGTCACCACAAACAACAACACCAACCTTCTCCAAAAGTAAATAAACTCAATACATGAACCCAAAAAATAGATGGGGTCTACCGTTGTCTATTATCAAATGTAGGATGTGATCATGCAACAACGTAGTATGTAATCACAATAAAATCAATGCATTTCCTTTCCCCAAAAAATATATAAAAAAATGTTAAAAAACATATAGAAAATATGGTTTCAACAATTAAATAATTAGAGATATCATTATATAATAAAGAACACACTATTTTAATTTCATAATAACTTTCCAATTACAATTTTCATATATCAAAACCCAAAAACCACATGAGAAACCCAACAAGACGATATATAGTATATCAGAAAAATAAAAGGAATAATGCAGATACAAGTAGACAATACCAATAATTCAATAAACCATGTGAAGAAATGGTAAATAGAATATTCATATAGATAATGAGAGTAATTTCCTAAGAATATTTAGAATTTGTCCTCATACATAATATAATTGGACTCACCATATGTTGTATAGTGATGCCCCACATTCCATAACCTACAGGAAACTCTATAGTACCTAAATTATGTGCATGTCCATCTTTACCTATATGAAAATCTATGGGTCTTGGAACCATGTATTCGAGGTCTATAAAAAACCATAACTTGAACCTATAGATGATTCCCAATAATCCAAGGATAGTAGTACTCCATGAATGGTGAGGCCATCACATGCATGGATCTGACCAATAACCGAGAGCCAACAGGCATGCCTGGCCCAAACATCGACACCACCTATGTAATACACACTCTATGGAGGATCCACTATAGAGGTGAAAATCTCACCACAATCCATTCGAAAGTTCCAATAATTATATAACATCATAAATGATTCAAAACCTCATTCCCAATCATCATAAAATACCAAATGTGTATACACATCAAATCCCTTTGAAACTAACATTCCTTCAAAATAAATTGTACCATCTGGTCCTTTAACGGTTCAAATCCAAATAAATTACCAAAACCACATCCAATTTCGAAGGCACAAAAACTATTTTACTTAAATGGTTCCAAAAATAATTTTATGTCATTGAGGAGCCAAACCACACATAAAGATTCAAAATGGGACTTTTTGTAAAAATAAGAACTACGAAACTTCCGAAATTCTATAGGAGAAAAGCCTTAGAGAACATACATAAACCGCACATTACGTTCACTTAGAACACCGGGTGACCATTTAAGATCCAATTAACTAGTTTTAAGCTAATAAGGTTTTGAAATACCCATTTGAGACGAGGAATAAGGAAGGTAAAATGGTGATATTCCTTTGAAAAACATGGGTTTAAGGGAAGAAACCTTATCAATGGACATGATATTTTGTGTGCCCATCCCTCTATGAACATCTTGCACATATGAATGTTCCAAAATCCAAAGGAACTCATCAGATATACAAGAAGGTACCCAAAAACTATTTTAAAGAAACCCCACTTCATATAGCACCACAAACAACAATCCTCACATAAGCGCCAAACAGTAAAACTCACCAATTCCCACACACAATACCCAATTCACAAACAAATAAAATTTAAATGTTTTATAATGGATTAAAACACCATCCAAAACAACCAAATTCACCATTAAAACCCAATTTACATTTTATCGAACACCTTGTAAGATTTTTTACAGATGCATAATTAAAGAATCCATTTGAAAAACCATTTCCCACCAATTTTACAATATAAAGTCACCATAATAATATATTCTAACACATCACAAGATACATAAACACATTTAGACAACATTTCGGATAGTTCAAAAGAAATACCACAAAAATAAACTATTAATCCAACATAAAATGAATAGTTCATGTGGAAATCAACTAAAAATATAAATAGAATGT
This sequence comes from Viscum album, assembly GCA_963277665.1. Lineage (NCBI taxonomy): Eukaryota > Viridiplantae > Streptophyta > Magnoliopsida > Santalales > Viscaceae > Viscum > Viscum album. The sequence continues at coordinate 505,271,509 of OY728141.1, read as the reverse complement.
ACCTAGGAACTTTTGAGGGGAATCAATGGTGGATGGATAGAATGGAAGGATAGTTTTACAGATACCCATGTTGTGCCTAGGTTGATAAAGAGGAGAAAAAAATCCAAATATGGTTAAATAATTAGAGGGTAAAGTTTGTAACTTCAAACTATTAATTACCTGTGAATGTCACATATTTTGGCCACATGATTTTCAGAATGGTTCACTAATCGTGACCACCCTACTGTATAGAATGGGCACCCAGCATGATTTGGCCACACATTTCGGAAACCGTGCATGAACCATTCTAAATTCAACGTCCAAAATTTAAAACATCCCTGAATTATTGACATATGCCTTCTCCTAACTGTGTTTAAGCCATGTTAAATTTCCCAAATACCAACCCTCAAGACACAAAATTTCGCATTAACATTACAAGGTTTTCCCCAAAACCATTCTCAACTTGTTCATACAACACTGTTTATGAAAAAAAATGAATTGAGAACACCCTCTTATTCAACAGGCCTCATGGTTAAAACCCAATCCAATCATACATGTTTTTCATATGAATAAAAGTCACCTAAATCCTCAAAAACATAAGTATTAAATTCACGAACTCAATATGAACATCAAAAAAAGAACTAGATCTAATAAAAGAATAAAATAAAATAAAATTCTCATTCGGTTGTGACAATTTTCCCAACCACAAACACTTTCATCCGCCATAAAGTCACCCTACCAAACTGTAAAAAAATATGATACCAATACCGAATGAATATGACTAAATCCACAAAGCATAGGGTGATATTTAAATCCCAAAGTCACACCTAACTAGGTATATGAGAATACAAAACAAAATAACCCTGAAAAGGATAAGGGTTCTCCCCATCATAAGATCATGACTAACATCATGTAACTAATTCATATCAAACCCATTATAGAACTCCTACTAAGAACCAAAATCCTCCCACAGTAAGAGATAACTCTCTATAGTCATCGAAAACAAACAATGAACAAGACCACAATTTATCATATATTTAAGGAATGAATATCTTTTAAATAAGCACAACCACAAGAAAAAAAAAACAATCCAATAACTAATAAGAACAGACTCAAGAAGGAATAGTAATCAAATACTTACATAAAAAGGGCACAACTACTAGGATTGCAAAATACAAAACCACCAATATTATTACCACAAATGGGAACATACAACATTTAGGAAAACTACAACATATATTTTCAACCATCCCCACTAAAAAATTGGAGACAAAAGCAGGGCCAACTGCTCTTCCACACACATGATTCCTAACTATGTGAAGAGCTTCACTATGGGGCATATGTCTAGAGTAATTATGTCATGATGAATGTGATTCCCCATAGTTAGAAGGTGAAAACCTCTGATTGAAAATTCCTCTTATGAAAACTCCACATATAAAAATTCCCCATGTGACCCATATGGCTAGAGAAATCATAATTTCATGGATGGATTAAAATAATATGGCCTTGAATACCTGAAATGACAAAATTGAAATCCCAGATGAGAAAAGGTGGTCACATTGTCGAGCATGTCAAATTCTGTTTATAGTTTTAGTATAATTTCTGTAGTATAAAAAGAACCCTTGTTCATTTTTAGACACATCAATAGATCATTAATTTAAGAAAAATGCTTTGATTATAAAAATAAATCAGAAATGGGATTTTTAAAACATTGGGTTTGGGGATATAAGAAGATAATAAAAAAAGGGATGCATTAAAACAAAGAAGAAATGTACAGAATCAATTCTGTTTGATCAACTCCCAGAAATATTAGAATGAAAATCCTTCATCAATTAACAATATATGGTTATGATTAGTTAAATATAGATTTTTAACACCATTAACTGGGATAATATGGATTTTATAGTAGGATTCCTCTTAGGGTTTAGTTTGAAACAAAAAATGATTCATCAGATACCGTCGATTATTCGGGAAATTGTGTTCGACTAAATAACTGAAACCAAAAAGGTGGCACACAAAGTGTAGGATCGAAATAATGATGTAGATGCTCAATTTACAAGAGGGGGGTGAATTGTATACTTTAAAAATTCCTTTGGAACCTTTAAAGTTAGTTACGAATAACTATGTTTTCCTTAAGAAAAGGAAAGGTCGAAGTTTAACAAAGTTAAACTAAGCAAATTCACAACACCTCTTACACCGAATCCAAACTTGGAAAGATATTCCGAAAGTAGGTTCCGGAAATATGGTTCCGAAAATTGAAACATAACAAATGTTACAATATGAGATTCTACCTTAAAGCGTATAGAATCTAAATGAATCAGAGTATAAGTAAGGAAGTATAAGAAAGTTATACTTTCCTTATAAAATGCAGCAGAACTTAAACAAGTAGTTAAACTACAAGTAACAAGATAATAGTCTTTTAACCCAAATAGAAGGGTATCCACCAAACTTGGATAAAGGTCCCTTGATTTATACTTTCAAGAAAGTCTGTCTTACCCACACCAGGGTAAGCCCTCGATACGAATATCAGAGTCTCTGTCTTGCTATCCCCGCAAGCCCTCAACTTCAAGGTAGTTGGCAACCTCTGTCTTCCTCAGCAAGGAAGCCCTCGAACTTCAAGGTAGTCGGCACCTCTGACTTTCTATCCCCGGAAGTCCTCGAATGTAATCACCAACATTCGGAGTCGCACGAAGCTTTGAGAGTTAATAAGATCCTCTCTCTCTAGAAATCACTTCAACAACATGTAGGCACAAAACCATGTTGTTCATCTGTCATCAGTATCGAGCCCTTTCAAATGAGCTCCTATTTATAGGTAAGGTCGGCTCCTTCTCCAACGGTCATATTTTCCTTAATGATCGGAGGGACCTGTACACGTGTCACTTAGACAACGGTTAGTATATATAAAAATAGACGACATCGTTTTATAACAAAACAAGTGAAACAGAAGGTACGACATCGTTTTAATTTTAACTCAAAAGTTCAGAATGAAAGCTTCAGAGTGAAGATTCAGAGTGTAATGGAAATAATAAAGAGTAGATAGATTACAGAAATGTAAGCAGAATAAAAGTTCGTAGTCTAACCAAAATATTTTTCGGAGTCTGAATTAATTCAGAGTGTATAAAACAGAGATGATTAGATTCTGTTTGATAGGAGAATTCGGAATGAGAATTCAGAATGAGAATTCATCATTGTAATTCGTAATGAGAATTCGTCATCAGAATTCGTAATGAGAATTCGTCATCAGAATTCGTAATGAGAATTCTTCATCAGAATTCGTAATGAGAATTCTTCATCGGAATTCATAATGAGAATTCTTCATTAGACTTCGTAATGAGAATCCTTCATTGGAATTCGTAATGAGAATCCTTCATTGGAATTCGTAATGAGAATTCTTCATTAGACTTTGTAATGAGAATCAATCATTAGAATTCGTATTGAGAATTCATTATCGAACTTCATAAGAATTCGTATCCTGAATCTGGAATAGAAGTTAGTCAGAGTTCATATCAGGATTTTGGAATGATACTTTATTACAGTTCTCATCTGGAATCCAGAGTGAAACTTCCTTACAGTTCTTATCCAGAATTCAGAACCTTCAACAGAATACTTTATATCAATGTTTCAATGATTCCGAGAAAATAGAAATGAATCTGAATCTCATACTTAAGAAAAATATGGATGAAAATAAGATAAGGATAATTTTTCTTATAAAAGCGATATTCCTTAAGAAAGCAATTTTCATTATAAAAGCAATTTTCCTTAAGAACGAAATTTTCTTAAAGAAAGAAATTTTCCTAAAAGTAAGGTGTTTGTGATTTTCAAAATAAGAAGGAATGGAAAATTCATTAGGAAAACCTTATTGACTAAACAATATCCCCCTTTTTGGAAAGCACAAAACATCCTTACGAAAAATAAATTCTAGGAAGAAATAAAAACCATAAAACTTATCTCCCTTTGCTTTAAGGATATTGATGGATACGACTAACTCCCCCTTAGGCTTTGAAACTCTAAGGATCGTATTCTTGATTTCCGGAGTGACATTTTATTACGAAATAGAAAGTCTTATTTAATGAAAACTCCCCCTTAAACAAACTCTTATTAGAATTCTTTTTCCTTAGGGATCTTTTCCTCCTCCCCTTTTGATAAACTCTTATTAGAGTTGTTCTTTTTGTTAAGGATATATTCCTTCTCCCCCTTTGTGATTTTCAAAAAGAAATTGAGGGAATGGAAAGAAAACAACAAAGTACCTGAAACATTAGTAGAAAAAAGAACGACTGGCACAAATTTCACTAAGTTTGAAATCTCCGGAACAAAGAAAATTAGATACAACAAAAAGATCGGATTTAGTTATTTCAGATCTTTTTCCTTCGACATGAGCCCCTTAAGAATAGTCATGATCTTCTTCAGGTATTTATGATCTTCCTCAGCTTGCTTCTCTAAGACCACTATTCTTGCACTTTGAGCTTCAATTCTTTCTTCCTGGGCTTGATGTTTTTCTTCCTGAGCTTTGATCTTTTCTTCCCGAGCCTTCATCTTCTCTTTAAACTCAATCCGATGATCTCTTTCATATTTCTAGTTCTGAGAAACAGAATTTAACTTCCCATTCAGATCTCTGACTTGTTGAATCCGGAAGTTCTTTTTATCTGTCATCTTCTCTTCAAAGGATGAAGTCAGGTCATTTATCTTCATGTCCTCAGTCTCGAAGGCATCTTTAACATTATCTTGAAACTCATCGAATAACCTCATCTCTTCAATAGTCTTTTTCAACCAGTTTTTCATCTTCTTCCAAGATTTTCTATGAGATTCGTAACCAACAATGAAGGTTTTGAACTGAGCCTCAATCTCAACACACTTGTCCATGACCATAGAGACGGAGTCAGTTTTCTGATTCAATGCATGTTGGAGCATCTGACACCATGAGTCAATACTTGAGAAGGTCGGAATGGATCCCACCAACTTCTTTAAAGACTGGACAACAAATTCATGCCCCACAGAGGATGACTCCGAATCTGAAACTTTTCTTGGATAATTTTCTTCTTCAATAAGGTCAAGCTTTCTTTTCGAAGAACTACCAACTTCCTTCCTCTTTCTCACTTCTGAGCTCGGAGTATCAGAAAGAATTTTCTTTCCCTTGACTTTTTTCGGAATTGAATCTTGTTCTGGAGTTCTCTTCTCACTATCAAAAACTTGAACAACATTATCTTCCTCATCAGCAACTTCCTGAACACTAACCCCTATGTTTTCCTTCTGAGCAACTTCAAGTAAAAGATGTTCTTCTTCTCCATGATAAGTAACTTCTTCTTCTCCTTTCCCTTCTTCCATTGCTGGAGTAACTAGCTTCGAAGATTCATCTTCTGATGTTTGGAGTGATAAGTGTTCCGAAGGTGTCCCCTTTTAATCATATACTTGTTTCAGCACATCTCCGGTTTCACCACTTCCTTCAGCACCATCTTCTTCTTGTTCCACTTGTTCAACTTGCTCTACTTCCTCATTATTCTTAGCAATATCTTCTTCCGGAGCAACGAAATTTCTTCCTGGAGTCTCAGGTAGAGATTCCAAGGAGATATATCTCGGAACAGGAATAGTTGCTGAAACCATGTCATTGAATTTCAACAAAGTCTGAGCTACCTCAGCCTCAGACATCTTCTTTTTGAGCTTCATTTCCTTTACTTGTTTTTCAAGCTCATCAACAGTTCTCTCCTTCAAGGCCTTAGCCTCCGCAGGGTCCAATCCGAACTGCGGATCCCCTTCTTTCCATTTCTCTTTATCTGCTCTCCACTTCGCAACAACTTCATCAGGATAGGCTTTCTTCTTCTTTGGTTTTGTAGGTGCGGAATGGACTTCCTTAGTCTTAGGATTCTCTGCTTCTACTTCCACTTCTTTCAGCTTTCTCTTCCTTACTGTCTTAGAGGATTCCAGATCAGCATCATTCAGAACTGCTTCTCCTTGAGCAGGTTAATCAATAAACTGTCCAGACTCTTTGTCAAAAGCTACAAGCATTCTCTTAAGAGTACCATCGATCACCAGCATAATCTTGCAAACTCTTGTCTTAGATTTTCAAGCCTCCTTGAACGACTCTAGGCACCGAACTATCAACTTCTAGTGGATTGCTGGATACATGATAATCTGAGCTCTCAGATTTCCTTTCTTCAAATTTTCAAGAGTGATAAGAATGTGCATCATCAAGTTAAACTTCCTCAGATTTATCAGAAAATCTAGGATGTAGATCTCACTCTTCTTCAAGCTGTCTTTATCACCTTTCCTCGGTACGATAAGACCTTGCACCCACAACTCTAGAATCCGGAAATTTGTGGATAAACTTGCAATCTTCGGAGCCTTGTCATCAGCAAGTCCGAGAGTTTCTAAAGCTTTTTCCTTGTCGAAGCTACCTTTAAAATCCGGAAATACATGAGAAACAAACTCAGCTTCACCTTCATTCTTTAGGCCTACCAAGATGGCTGCCTTGGAATATGAATGTTTATAAGTCTTCCCATAAGACTTAAAAGACAATTTGTCCTTACCATCTTCCTGAAGAAAAGAAACTGTCTCATAGAATTCAACAAGTAAGTCTGAATACACTTCATCTTGGTTCCCGGGTTTTGACACCGCAACATATTCCCAACCATTAAGCTTGATATTCTTAGAAATAAGAGAATCATACTTTTTGAAGAAATCCGGATGAACCAGCCTCTCTCTATAAACTCACCACTTCAAGATCGGCTTAGATGAAGACATATCTTGAGAAGCTACTTCCACAGACATTCGGATTTGAAAACCTTTGAGAAGATCAGAACGAAGACAACTAAAGTTCGGAACGGCCTTAAAATAGAGAGGCAGAGATTCGAGACGCGAGAGCTTGAGAACTGATGTGGGATGAGTATTCGGGTCCCCTTTATATAGGCAATGAGATGACGGTTCAACTTCCTCGGTTGATCTAACGGTTGCGAGAAACTGAGATCAGATCTGACGGTTGAAAACATGAATCCGATATTTTTGAGGTTTTTATTAAAACAAGGAATTAAGAAAACTATAATCCGAAATCATAATACAAGAAAATTCCAGCAAGTAAAATATGACTACGAAAACATGAGTAAGGTAATCATACCTTTCGGAATAGCTTAGGAGGATTATTCGTAATGGGTAATATAAAAATGTCAAAAAAAACTTTATTATGAGAAGACAGAGTTCGCAAAAGCTTCACTATGGAAAATAAACTTAGTACGAAAAACTCATTACAGAACACTCATTACGAAAAACATAGTACGAATAAAAAAACTTAGTAAGGAAAAACATAGTACAAAAAATTCATTACGAAATTTTGAAAACGAAAAACTTATTATGAAAGATTTAGTACGAAAGTTCCATTATGAAAATACAAGTGCAAAATTTTCTATTCCGGATTTTTTCCAATACAAACACTTTCAATCCAGAAGTATTTTGTACGAAAATTTCCATTCTAAAAAATTTTTGTTCCCGAAATTCCATTCCCGAAATCTTCGTTCCGAAAAATTTGAAAACAAAATTTTGAAAAAAAAACTTTGTTAAACTAACAAACAAATGTACTCCCCCTATGAAAAGGAGTTTATTGCTGTAAGGAGACTTTTTCAACAGAAAGATAAATAAGAAAGATTACCTTACGGTTATCATTCCTAACTTCTGTTTAATGCATTCAAATCTATCAGAAGGCAACGATTTTGTGAAAATATCAGCAAGTTGATCTTGCGTTCCGATAAACTGAAGAATAATATCTCGTTTTAGTGTGTGATCCCTAAGAAAGTGATGCCTAATATCTATGTGTTTTGCCCGAGAGTGATGTGCAGGGTTCTTACTAAGGGCAATGGAACTTGTTTTATCACACAAAATTTGAGTTTTGGTAAAACTCAAGCCATAGTCTGTGAGTGTGTGTTGCATCCACAACACTTGAGCACAACAACTTCCAGCTACTACATATTCAGCTTCAGCAGTGGAGAGTGCTACAGAATGTTGCTTCTTGCAGGACCAAGAAACTAAAGCATCTCCTAAGAAATGAAAAGTTCCGGATGTACTTTTTCTATCCATTCTACATCCACCAAAGTCAGCATCAGAAAAGCTTTTTAGAACAAAATCATTTCCAGAAGTATAAAATAATCCTAGATCCATGGTTCTCTTAAGGTAGTGAAAAATTCTTTTTACTGCCTTTAAGTGAGATTCCTTAGGATTGGATTGATATCTTGCACATAATCATACTGAAAACATTAAGTCTGGTCGACTAGATGTCAAGTAAAATAAACTTTCTATCATACCTCTAAAAGATGTTTGATCTATTGGTTTCCCAGCTTCATCAAGATCCAAAGAGTTTGAGGTTCCAATAGAAGTACTTATACTCTTAGTATTGTCATAACCATACTTTTTAAGAAGATCTTTAATATAATTATGTTGAGATATCTATGTTCTTTCTGGTTTTTGATAAATTTGAAAACCAAGGAAAAATGTTAACTCACCCATCAAACTCATTTCAAACTCATATTTCATTAGACTTGCAATGGATTCAGTCAAAGATTGCTGAGTTGAACCAAATATGATGTCATCAACATAAATTTGAACAATCAAAACATTTTTCTTATCTTTCTTTATAAAAAGTGTTGGATCTGCATTTCCCTTAACATAGTTATTTTGAAGCAAAAAACCAGTGAGTCTATCATACCATGCTCGTGGGGCTTGTTTAAGGCCATACAAAGCTTTGGTAAGTCTAAAAACATGATCAGGATATTTTGTATCTTCAAAAACAGGAGGTTGTTCAACAAAGACATCCTCTTGAACATAACCGTTAAGAAAAGCTCATTTCACATCCATTTGGTAATGTTTGAAATTAAAGAATGCTGCACAGGCAAGTAGAATACAGATAGATTCAAGTCTAGCTACTGGAGCATAGGTTTCTTCATAGTCTATTCCTTCTTGCTGATTATAGCCTTTAGTAACAAGTCTAGATTTATTTCTTACTATGATTCCATTTTCATCACATTTATTTCGGAAAACCCATTTTACTCCAATAACAGAAGTTTCCTTAGGTCTTTCAACCAAGGTACAGAATTTATTCCTTTCGAATTCATTTAGTTCATCTTGCATGGCTTTAATCCAATCATCATCACCTAAAGCTTCATCAGTGCTTTTAGGTTCTAATTGGGAAAGAAATGCTAGATGTTCTACTTCATTTCTTAAGGAACATCTAGTCCTTACAGGTTGATTTACATCACCAATGATACTATCACTGGAATGATTCTTAAGAAACACCTGATTTGGGTTTTGTAAAACCTGTTCATCAATATAGGGTAGAAAGACTTCTGGGGTAAATGATTCAGAAGTATCTTTTTGAACAATTTCTTTATCAGAAGGTTCTTCTATCAAAGGTTGATAATCAGTTTTTGAAAACACATCTGAAGATGTAGGCTGGGCTGGTTTGAAAACAGAAGGATCTAACTCATCAAATTTTACATGTACTGTTTCTTCAACAGTACAAGTATTTTTGTTAAAAACTCTATAAGCCATAGAAGTTGTGGAATATACTAAGAAAATCCCTTCATCAGATTTTGGTGAGAATTTATGTAAGTTATCTTTAGTATTCAAAATGAATACTTTGCAACCAAAAACCTTGAAGTAGGATAGTCGAGGTTTTCTACCATTCCATAACTCATAAGGAGTTTTATTAAGAAAATGTCTAATCAAAACTCGATTTATAGTATAACAAGCAGTACTTACAGCTTCAGCCCAGAAATTTATAGCAATAGAATATTCACTCAACATGGTTCTAGTTACCTCTTGAAGAATTCTATTTCTTCTTTCAACTACACCATTCTGTTGAGGAGTTCTAGGTGCTGAAAAATTGTGAGTAATACCTTTCATACTACAAAAAGTTTCAAAATCTGAATTTTGAAATTCTCCTCCATGATCACTATGAATAGTTTTCAATGGAAGGTTTTTCTCATTTTTAACTTGAGCTCTAAAACTTTTGAAATATGAAAAAACTTCAGACTTCTTTTCTAGAAAATAGACCCAAGTAAATCTAGTGTAATCATCAACTCGAACAAACACATAGTATTTGCCTCCAATACTTCCAGTTTGTGTTGGACCAAAAAGATCCATGTGCACTAATTGTAATGCATTGGTTGTTGAGACTTCACCGATCGACTTAAAACTAGATTTATGTTTCTTGCCATATTGACAAGGATCACAAACATTAGAAGAATCAAATCTATGCTCTGGTATATCCTTAACTAGTTTTTTCTTAGAGAGTTTACATAGGTTCATAAGATTATAGTGACCTAGTATTCTATTCCATAACCAGGTGTGATCTTCCATTGAACTTAGGCAAGGTAAATCATGGCTTCTGAGGTCTTCTATGTTTAAGGTGTAAACATTCTCTTGCCTGTTGGCTGAGAGAATAAATTCTTCCTTGGAATTGTGAACTAAACACTTATCATTCCTAAAATTCACAAGGTAACCTTCATCACATAACTGACTTATGCTAATGAGGTTGTGCTTAAGACCTTTAACAAAAAGAACATTTGAAATCAAGGTTTTACCAAGAAGAACAATATTACCAATACCAACAATCTATCCCTTAGCATTATCTCCGAAAGATACCTTTCCTCCTTTCATTTTGATAATCTTTTCAAAAAAGCTTTTGTTACCAGTCATATGCCGTGAACATACATTATCCATGTACCATGTATTGTTGCTGGTACCCTCTTTATTTTCATGAAATTAAAAAGAAAATTAGACTTTCGGAATCAAAACTTGTTTGGATCCGAGATTTCCATATAATAAAATTTTCGGAACCCACATCTTTTTAGAAAAGTAAGCTTTGTGAAATCCTAAAGATTGGGTTTTGTTTAAGGAACAATCCTTTGCCCAGTGACCACCACATTGACACTTGGTACAAAATGGGTCACTTTGAGGAACAAAATAATTGTTACTAAAAATAGGTTTGGCATGGGTATAACCAAATCCGGATTTATTTCTTAAAGGTCGTATTTGGGAATACATCTTATCAAAATTTTCCTTAACATGGGTAAAGTTTGATAAACACTTCTTTAAGGAAAAAATTTCGGACTTGAGTTTTACAACCAAGTTTTTATCCTCAAAATCATTAGTTTTTGAACTAGAGTTAGGCTCAAAAACATTTTTCTTAGAAATTATTTTTTCTAACTCTTTAGAAAGATTATTCTTCTCAGAACTTACTTCCTCAAGATTTTTTGAAATACTTTCAAAATCAGCATTTTTCTTATTAGGATCGTTAGAAAGATCTGATATCTATTTTGTAAGAATTGAATTCCTAGAGTTTGCCTTATCATGTTTGTTATTGAGTATGGAATTCTCAATCTCAAGAAGTTCAGCAAACCTAGAGACTTCTTCATAAGTAGGTAAAGTATTTTCTTCATCAGAAGAAGATTCTTCATCAGAAGAGTTATAATACTTACTATCATTAGAATTTAAAGAAACATTGGTCAATGATTCAGCATTTCGTACCTTAGCCATGAAACAATGATTATCAATAGGTAATCTGGCTATAAGACCAAGATTCTTCTGTCCTGAAGATTCATAATGATAAAATTAATCTGAAGAGTCACCACCACTGGCACTCCAGGTGTCATTAGCTTTCAGAACATTCTTAGCTTTAGCTTTATAAAACCCTTTTCTTTTCCTGTCTGAATGCCTTTCTTTTCTTTCATTCTTTTTGAGCATTGGGCAATCTGGCCTAATATGTCCAGCACTTTTGCATTCATAACAAGTAACTTCTCCATCTTTCTTATCTTTCATGTCCTTTTTCTTATACTTCGATTGGAAATTTCTCTGGCCAGCTATCTTGTTCATCCTTCGAGCAAGATTTGCTAGTTCATTTTCTGAGATTTCACTCTCACTAGATTCGGATTGGAAAATAACTTTCTTACACTTGGATCTAGTTACTCTCTCAGGAGTCTTAGCTTTAATCTGATTTGAAGTTGTAGTAAAAGCAACAGTACCATTTCCATTCTTCTTCTTGATGTTGTCAGCATCTCTCTTCATTCTAGTCCCATGTTGTAGAAGAGTTCCAAAAATCTCATCAAGAGATATTTGAGTGACCTTCCTGTTCTCATCTATAGCTGTTCTTTTGGATTCCCACTCATTGGGCATAATATCAATTATTTTATCCACAAGTGCTTCATCATCTAAACCTTTCTCTCCCATAGATTGTAGACTGTTGACTATAGTCATGAATATCTGTTGAACTTTACAGATAGGTTCTCCATAAGGAAAATTGAAGCCATGATATTCTGCTCTAAGCATAGCTCTTCTAGTCTCAATCACTTTAGAAGTCCCAAAGTGTGTAACCTCTAACTTCTTCCAGATACAGTTAGCTGCTTCACAAGAAGAAATTTGGATATATATCTTTCTAGTCATTGAACATAGTAGAGTATTGCGTACCTTATAATTGAGTTGATATTCTTCCTTTTCCTGATTAGTAAAAGTTTTAACTTCCTTGTCAGGAATTTTATAATCACCAATAAGCATAACAAAGTTGTCTACTCCAGTGTTGATAACAAATGTCTTCATTCGATCTCCCCAGTACTCATAGTCATTACCATCGAATATTGGTGGTCTTGTAGGATTTAGATTATCAATCGAACCAACGTTAATTCCTTCCATGCTAGAAACCTTTGATACACAATCTTGTTAGTAACAAAAGATTCATAATAACAATGTTCGGAATGGACAAGTTCGGAATTACAAAGTTCGGAATGAGAAAATGAGCAAGAAAGACTTATTCGTAAGTATAAGTATTTCAGAGACCTCCTTTGATACCAATTGTAGGAACGAAATAATGATGTAGATGCTCAATTTACAAGAGGGGGGTGGGTGAATTGTATACGTTAAAAATTCCTTTGGATCCTTTAAAGATAGTTACGATTAACTATGTTTTCCAAAGCAAGGGAAAGGGCTATGTTTAACAAAGTTAAACTAAGCAAATTCACAACACCTCTTACACTGAATCCAAACATGGAAAGAGATTCCGAAAGTAGGTTCCGGAAATATGGTTCCGGAAATTGAAACATAACAAAAGTTACAATATGAGATTCTACCATAAAGCGTATAGAATCTAAATGAATCAGAGTATATGTAAGGAAGTATAAGAAAGTTATACTTTCCTTATAAAATGCAGCGAAACTTAAACAAGTAGTTAAACTACAAGTAACAAGATAATAGTCTTTTAACCCAAAGAGAAGGGTATCCAACAACCTTGGATAAAGGTCCCTTGATTTATACATTCAGGAAAGTCTGTCTTACCCACACCAGGGTAAGCCCTCGATATGAAGATTGGAGTCTCTGTCTTGCTATCCCCACAAGCCCTCAACTTCAAGGTAGTTGGCAACCTCTGTCTTCCTCAGCAAGGAAGCCCTCGAACTTCAAGGTAGTCGGCTCCTCTGTCTTCCTATCCCCGAAAGCCCTCGAATGTAATCACCAATATTTGGAGTCGCAAGAAGCTTTGAGAGTTAATAAGAGCATCTCTCTCTAGAAATCACTTCAACAGCATGTAGGCACAAAACCAAGTTGTTCATCTGTCATCAGTATCGAGCTCTTTCAAATGAGCTCCTATTTATAGGTATGGTCCGCTCCTTCTCCAACTGTCATATTTTCCTTAAAGATCGGAGGGACCTGTACACGTGTCACATAGACAACGGTTAGTTTATAACAAAATAGACGACATCGTTTTATAACAAAACAAGTGAAACAGAAGGTACGAAATTGTTTTAATTTTAACTCAAAAGTTCAGAATGAAAGCTTCGGAGTGAAGATTCAGAGTTTAATGGAAATAATAAAGAGTAGATAGATTATAGAAATTTAAGCAGAATAAAAGTTCGTAGTCTAACCAAAATATTTTTCGGAGTCTGAATTAATTCAGAGTGTATAAAACAGAGATGATTAGATTCTGTTTGATAGGAGAATTCGGAATGAGAATTCAGAATGAGAATTCATCATTGTAATTCGTAATGAGAATTCGTCATCAGAATACGTAATGAGAATTCATCATCAGAATTCGAAATGAGAATTCTTCATCAGAATTCGTAATGAGAATTCTTCATTGGAATTCGTAATGAGAATTCTTCATTAGACTTCGTAATGAGAATTCTTCATTGGAATTCGTATTGAGAATCCTTCATTGGAATTTGTAATGAGAATTCTTCATTAGACTTCGTAATGAGAATTAATCATTAGAATTCGTATTGAGAATTAGTTATCGAACTTCATAAGAATTCGTATCCTGAATCTGAAATAGAACTTAGTCAGAGTTCATATCCGGAATTCGGAATGATACTTTATTACAGTTCTCATCTGGAATTCGGAGTGAAACTTCCTTACAGTTCTTATCCAGAATTCGGAACCTTCAATAGAATACTTTATACCAAAGTTTCAACGATTCTGAGAAAATAGAAATGAATCCGAATCTCATACTTAAGAAAAATATGGATGAAAATAAGATAAAGATAATTTTTCTTATAAAAGCGATTTTCCTTAAGAAAGCAATTTTCCTTATAAAAGCAATTTTCCTTAAGAAAGCAATTTTCCTAAAGAAATCTATTTTCCTAAAAGTAAGGTGTTTGTGATTTTCAAAATAAGAAGGAATGGAAAAGTCATAAGGAAAACCTTATTGACTCAACACAAAGAACTAAATGTTATTTCCGGTTTTTTATGTTATTTAATTTTGAGATAATGACATTAATATACATACACATGATGGATTTCATGGGAGTTAAATTAATCAATATGACCCAAAACACCACAATTCAAGGAGGAAAGAAGAAATGGTGAACGATGTGTGAAACATCACATTAAGTGGTTACCACAAACAATATCACATGAGTTGATAAAGTCATACTAGTAGATAAATCAATTAAATAAGAATATATAATTATTAAAAAAACATATAGACATGAAATAATAGATATCATTCAAATAATACAATCACGAAGCTCAGGATATACTACACATTCCACCTGGGTGATCAAAAAGTTTATAGAACCCCATTGGGGAGACAATGATATTGAATCTGAAATTACCATATTCTTAAAAAATAATAAGAATGAATAAGGGAATACTTTGGGTATTCAACACGGAAAAATCTTTCCCCCTGATTGAGCATCCAAATGCAGTTCCCATAGTGTCTTTTTTAAGCAATGTGGAAGGTGGTTTTCAAACCACTGATTTAGTAATACCACATGGAACATGGTTTTCATCCACCAGACATTCCTATTTTGCTTTTGGATAAAATTAAAAACATGTTTCAAAAACTATTTAATATACCTGAAGAAAATTTGGAATAATTTGGAGGCCCACATCTTCAGATACATCAAAAATACATAACACTATTTTTGAATTTTTTTAGATTCTATTTCAAAGATATATCAGTTCAAATGGTCCCCAAAATGGAAAAATATGGCTTGGATTATTTCATATGAGTTTTATTTCAAAGATTTTTGTATCTTCTCAACATCTTTATTCACATTTTGAAGTATTTATTTGATATAACATGAAAAACAATCTACATGTGTTCATGGGATTCCATGATCTTTGGCCCATTTTCCCTCAGCATCATCATGGGATTTCCAAATCATCTCCACCATTGGTGAAATCATTATTAAAAAGGTGAAATTAAACTTTTTACAGTGAAAATATTTTATTAAATAAAATATAATGTTCAATTTGTTATTAAAATTTTAAAGTATGATACAAAAATAGTTTAACACAATGGTTTGAGGAAAAAATGAATACTGAATCATTGTGTGATCAACGGTATAGTGAATGAGAAGTGGGAACTAATTAAAAAGGTCTCTAAGGAACATGTTGCATTGGACCACACCTCTCAACCAATGGGAACCATAAATAGAGAAATGAGATACCTGATTGACAATGGTGTGTGGATTGGAAACCAACTCAACAATGAACGCTTTATCAACTAGCATCTAAAATATAACATCATTGGGTAAGTGGACTTTATCATTGGTATCTAGATGATGATCCCAAATAAAAATATGATATATAAGCTTTTAGTTAGACAGTACATATAATGAGAAGTAATAAATTTCATAGAAATTCTCAACTTAAGCCTTCACTATTTTCTGACCTTATAGAATAGTCAAAAAACACTTCATGTTACCTGGACTCCACCTCATCTATTATAAATCAATAGAAAAAAAGTGATCATAAACACATCCCATGTCACCCAATCATGCAATGGCAATGGAAAACTCACCTTCCACTAATCCACACTCACAACATAAAATGTTCTCAGTATAACAATAACTCTCAAAACATTGGGAGTTCCCATAAATTTGAAGACAACCACAACATCATCAAGTCATTCCACTACCTCTATTAGACCTCAATCACCACATAAGAAAATAAATTTACAATATGGACATGATCCCACCTATCAACATTGTGGATGGATAGATATATAGAATATACTATCAAGAAACCTTGGGTAACATTCTTAGTGGCATATTCTGAACAATACAATGAATATAAAATCAAAAATAAAAATCTAATCACAACACAAGCAGAAAATTATGCCAACCAAAACAACCTTTTCATAAACCAAACCCCACAAACATTACCAAGACCCTCTTTTGAAACACAACTATTTTGATCCATGTAACAAAACAACCCTCTTACATGGCTAGTATCCACATACAAAAATCATCATGACACAAAAATCCATGCATTAAATAACATCCAATTCCTAAAACATGTTCCATTTTGAAAACACAATTTTCTCAAAAATAATTTTTAGTTTCAAAATTAACCCACAACAATAAATATTAAACTAATAAAACATCTTTATCCACACTCCTAGAATGATGATCTAATGTACATGAATTATTCGATGACATGGTTTGTGTATAATTCCCCATGAAAGAACAAACTTATAGGTTGAACTTGAACCATGTACATATAATCTATAAGGGTCACTACACTATGTGAGATCAAAACATGACAAAAATCTCCTCTATTTTAATTCCACATCCATTCCCCATAAACTAAAATAAAAGAATCATATCTTGGATGGACCATGGACACTTAGGGATCATAATGAGAAAGGGTTCATGATATTCTCCCCATACCTACCTCTCGTGCCTTGACAACCATAGTCTCTAATCTACATAACATCCCAAATAACAAGGGAATCCATTGATATAATTTTCTCATGGACTATTTCCAGCTGAAATCAAAACTGAAACCTGAACTGGACCAAGACTAAGAATGTGAGGCATTCTTGATCCTCCTTAGCTGGCGACTAGAACCAGTCATCACAATGGGAAGAATTTATTCCCAGATAACTGAGATCAAATAACCAAACCAATCATGATGAAAATCCAAATATAACTATACATAAATAAATACACTATCAAATCTATATACAACATCACTTGATAAAAAAATTAATACAAAACTAAAACTGAACCACACTAACATAATCCCTACATGACCTCTTGTTCACCACCAACCACAAGACCATCCTTCCCAAATAGAATCCAAAAGAGAAACCTAAACCAGAAAAATATGATGGGTCTGCCAATGCTGAGTGGTACAAATATGATGTGAAGATAGAAATTCTTAATTCGCAATCAACACAAGATCAATGAATTTAAAATCCTAAAATAGTTTAAAAACAATAGTTACAGAATGTATTATATAAATTTTAATCATTTAAAGAACCCAACATATATTTCGCTCATTAAAATAGCAAAGAATCATTTTCCCTTAAAATACGAATTCCATTTCCAAAACATTGTCTTAAGAACCAAAAAACCATGTGAAAACCCCAATAAGAATAAAAATAGGATATGTTATAAATAATTGAAAAATTAAGATAAAAGTAATAAATACCAACACAACATGAAACTATGTGCAAGAAATGTAAATAGAACATATAAATAGTTAATCTGGGTCATTTTTTAGAAATATATATAATGAATTCACGGATTATCTAAATTCATATTCGCCTTCATTCGTATGGTGCACCATCCTAGTCAATAACCAAATTAACACTCTAAAATAGCCAATCCAGTGTTACATCCCATATAGTGTCTCTGTAAATCCAGGGTGAACCAACCCATCTAATCAAGATCAATAATAAATCATCACTCTACCCTCATGATGATGCATGATAATCCCATGATAATAGTACTAGATGAATGGGGAGGTCCTCACACATGTGGCACAAACCAATAACCCACAACCATTGTGGTTGCTTATCCCAAACCCCAAAACCACTTCTGTGATAACCATCTCCTTGAAGGATCCCCCATAGATGTTCCCACCTCATTACAATCAATTAGCAATTTCCAATCAGGTTTTCACATCATACTTGTTTCAAGACCACTTAACCAAATAATATAAAATAACAACCATGTGAACACATCGAATCACTATGAAAATAACATTCCTTCGACAATATAATGTACCAACCATGATTAAAAATTTCAAATCCTAATTAATTTAAAATAACAAATAATTTCTAATGTGTAAACACCAATTAACATAAATGGTTATAAATGATCCTTAATGTCATTTAGGAAAGAAACCAACCTTAATTATTCCGAATATACATTCATATAACTATATAAATTAGGCCACAACGCTACTGAAAAATTTCCTATGCCTTAGATATCACAAGTATAACGACCGTTAAATTCACCTAGAACACTAATAATCTATTTAGTAACCAGGTAACAATTTTGATAACCACATGGTAGTGAAATAAAAGAATGATATGAGGAAGAGGTAAGGGGAAAAGGGTGTAAAGACTTTAAAAACAAGGTTTTTAAGGGGTGAAAAGTTAAATATGGATATTATCATTTGTGTTCCCATCACTATGAGAACCTCATGAACATGTAGATGTTCAAAAATCAAATGAAACACTTAAATTATTCATGAATGTACCAAAAATCCTTTTAAAGAAACAAAACCGCGTTTACCACCAAACATATCAATCAACACATAATCACCAATCAAAAAGGTCAGTAATTCACACACACACACACCACCCATTTCACAACCAAATAAAATAACCATGGATTAATAATGACTAAAACACCATTTGAAACACCCAATTTCACATTTACATACCAGATCATATTTTATCACTCATCTTACATACATTAATATATGCGTGTATTAAATAACCCCTTTGAATGAACATTCCACACAAGTTTTCCATCATTAAGACAAAAAATAATACTAACACATCAAAGGAAATGCAAAAACATTTAGAAACATTTTAGAGATCTTGTGAATCAAATGGAATGTGTTGGAAAAAATCAGTGGAATCACCTACCACAATGATGTATGAATGCATCAAAACTCTAGAAGAATGAACAACACACAACAAGAGACAATCAAATCACCCTAGAACAAATAAAACACAAGAAAAAATATTAACCATGCCCTCTAGGGATTTTACAAGATGAAATACCCAACAAGATAAGTCGTTATTCCAAATTATACAGAATAGGATAAGAGTAAATTGACTTATGATAAAATAAAAACCTACATAGGTTCCTTTAAAGAGAATCAATTATTTTTTAGGAGCATGTTAGGAGGGGTTTATGAATCCCCGTAGTGAACATAGGATGATACATTGTATGAAAACTAGAAAAAGGGTTAAAACAGAAGACATAAAGATTTGAATTTGACACATTTGATTTCCAAGGAAAGTCACACGGGTTTCTTCCACAATTTTCCAAATCATGTGCCAACTGGGAACAACCTACAGGATATAAGGGGAACCCCATAGAGTATGGACACACTATTTTGGATACAACTCCCCAACCATGAAAAATTCTACTACTAAAACGAAATCTATCCCCACACACTATATGCCTTGTTTCTCATAATCATTCCCAAGTCGTGCTCCATATCCCAGACACAAAGCTACATGCCACATGGTTTCCAAATAGACTATCATGATTTTACCAAAACCATTATCAATCCATTCCATCCAAACCCTTTAAGAATAAAAATAAACTAAAAGACCACATTCCTTGATAGGCAGTGAAATAAACACCCAAACAATGTATTCAAATTGTACACATTTCTAAAACTCACCAAAATCCTCCAAAACATAAAAATTAAAACCAAGAAATCAACCCAAACCTCAAACAAATGATACAGTTCCATTAAAACAATAAGTTAAATGAAAATTAATGGCTAAGGTGTTATACGATCTATATGTATATATAATGATAGAAACATCCATTGAAACGTGGAAATGATGATTTTCTGTTGGCCTATCAGATATCATAACCTCCACTCATGAAGATTACCAGATGAAACACTATGAAATGGTGTATCAATTCAATTTTATCCTCCTACCTTTAATTGAATATATTTTCAGCATATAGTCAAAAAATAAAATCTATCCATAGATCAATATTCAAAAATACTATAATAGAACCTATGGGTCCTCATCATAACAGGGAATTACTATGGAATTTTAGTTCTATATGTATTCTTAGGACATTTTCACTTGAAAATTTAATGTCTAAAAACTATAATGATTATATAAGTAACTTTAATGGAATTGAAACCATTTAATCAGTTTCTAAAGATGTATATTCTAGGGAACCAACTCCAGTATACTCCCACATTCACTTGATCTAACTAATAATAACTCTCCATAAAATAAATATCACATGAAAGACATTTCAATACATTGATAGATCCTTCATTAATGGGTCTACCACATTTTATTCTATGGATACTCTTCTTACTAAAACCTAACCTCATTGAGAATATTATCTCAAGATATAAAAATTCCATTTTATGTGCTCCTTATATTGATGTGACACTTACACATTGATGATAGCCACTACAACATTGTTATGATATTAAAATATGATAGGGTATTCAATAATAGGTGATACAACAATTTCTATGAAGTATTTATGAATCCATACCACTTCCTTGGCTATAAAAAATCCCTTATATACTCAAATTATAATACAGAGTATGCGATAACTAGTTATTTTAAAATCTTCCAACTCAAATTTCCTCTATTGGCAATAAAGTTTCAAAAACATGACTTCATATAATTATGATCTACCTAAAATCTATAATCTGTATAACCCTTTATGAGTATCTCTTTATATCCTCCATAGACTAGGAACATATCCTTCATTCACATCATATCATTACAAGTAACATAAAAAATAGTTCAATGTTGTTCACATAGATCTTATTTATAGCTTACTACTATGATAAAAACCTAGAAAAAAAAGAATCTTTATATATAACATTAAATATATGATATATCTGATCATAGAATCATTCTAGATCATCTTAATTATATATATTTTCGCTTTTATTTTTTGAAAATATTTCCTGGAATGATATATACTTTGTTACAAAAGTACCAATCCCCTCTTGGATTTTTCCATAATGATCCTCTTTAGTATATAGTTAATGTATGTACACTAAATCAGTGAATGAATCCTCTTGTATCTATTCTTCATAATCTATATCTCTATAATATAGTGTACTTCATATAAGTCCTTCACATAGAATAAATTATTCAACCACACCATAACCACTTATAAGAATGGTATATTATTTCAAATTAGTAATATTTCATCAACATATACTACTATCAAAATAGAAGTATTTCAATTAAAATTATTAAAAATACTTATATCACATTTCTTCATAATGAAACCTAATTATTTTATGGTTTTATTGAATCAAATTTTCTTTGACCTAGATGTCTTATTTATTAAATAAAAGAATTTCTAAATCATTTGTAACTTTTGGGCTTTTATGGGGTCACAATTGCTTCTAGTCATTTCATATTAATATCATCTTGAAGAATTTCATTAATGAATGTTGTTTTTAAATCCATTTTCTAAATATCATATTCATTGTATGATATTATTATCAGAAATTTTTTGATGGATTTAATCAAGGAAAAGAAAAAAGGTTTCATCATATGAAAATTCCTTGTATTTATCTAAAACCATTATCCACTATATTTTCTCTATAGATATTTACATTACCATCCATGGCCATCTTTCTCTTAAATTCTGATTTATACCCAACATGTTTTACATCAATTGGATGATTGATCATATTTCAAAATCGGTATCAAAACATGAATCCATCACAAAATTCCTAGGTTCATCCAATTTACTAGCTTCTGTGCTCTATAATACCTCATTATAGGATAGAGTATATTGTCTACTAATAATGATTCAATATCATTGGTTAATAGAAAATTATATCTCATGGGGTCTCTTACTTAACTAGTGACCCTAAAAATCACCTTTGTTTTTAGAAAATCTTATTCTATAGGTACTTGTGGAGTCACTTCTTGTAGTAACTCTAGCATATCAAGATCATCAACTTCATCAAATTAAATCATTCTATCACTATAATATTTTAGGATTTACTCCCTCTCAAAAATTATTTCATACCATGTGATAGATACATTCTCTCCAAAATGGATGTATATATAGTATCCCATTGTCTCCTTAGGATACCCTATAGGGATACACTTAGTTCTTTGGGGTGATAGTTTTTTTATTGATCAAAACATTACAAACTCCTTACAACTCCATGGAAAATCATGTGACAAAATTGGCTCCATTACACACCATAACTCAAAGGTAATAATGATTTCAACATTAGTTAGCACTTGAATTAGTAAGTATGATTCCCTATGAAATTAATATCCCCAAAAGGATAATGTATGGATTTAATGAATCATCCTCAACCATACCATGTATAGTATTGTATGATTCCCCCTTTCACTAACACCATTCCATTAGTGTGTATAATGTAGATGGAGTTGAGATTTAATTTCATAATCCTGTATAAATTCCATAATTTCATGCCTGTGATGATAAAATCCTTGATATGATCAATGTTTCTTTATATTCATACCATGATAATTCAAAAAATCATTCTTAAATTTATAAAACGTTTCAAAAGATTCATACTAATACCTCATTAAATATATATAATCATACCAAGTAATGTTGTCGATAAAATTTAAAAATTATGAGAATCCAACTCAATATACAACTTGAAATGGTCCTCCCACATCAATGTGTACTATCAATAGAATTTTTGAGGAATTTTAAAATTTACAATTGAGTGGTTCTATGATAATCAATCATTATAATCATGAATGATATCTTTCAATTGGTTTAACCTCAAAAAGTATTAGTAACCATCTTAACATAACATAGTAAAATTATTCTCATTTACATGATCTTGATATTGATTCCATTATTGGGTTTTATATTAGTGGTAAGTGTTTTTTCATTACAAATTTCCAATAATTGGTTTTCATAATTTATTAAATAAATACCACTATTCAACTATTCCATACCATAATATATTCAATCTATGTAAAATTAGTTGCACAAATTTTAAAAAGTGAAAAAAAATTATTCCATGTGTAAATTAAAAGATTTAAATGAATTATTTGGTAATAGTTGAAACATAATAACAATTCTTTAAATAAAAACTATTCTTATTGAAAACGTGTAATTGTAGTCTCCATTTTTTAGACCATCCAACCTCTCCCAATTAGAATCCTATAGATCCACCTTTACTCTAGTAACCTTCTGAAATCTACATGGATTATGTATTTGGATACATATGTGAGAACCACAAGAGGTATCCAATACTGAACTTATTGATATGGAAATATTCCACTCTATAATTATTAAACCTAAATATTAACATTTCACCTTTGTTTGGGTGTAACTAATCTTCCAGTGGCCTTTCATGCAATATAAAAATTACACCACATCCTAATAATTTCCTTTTCTCTAAATATTCTTCTTATGGGAAGGGTAGTTCTCTGATGAATTTTACTTGGAATGATTATTTGAATCCTTGCAATTCGTCATCATCTTTAATTTCACTATAAGGACAATAGATTTGACACACCCCCTATATTTATCAACTATGTAAATAAGAGTATGATTTTTCGAAAGAGTCTTCTCACTATTAGTTAAGATATAATTCACATAAAAAACTAGACAGGTTTTTTTGATCGTGCGGAAGGAATGATATATTTTAATAGATAATTAGTGATATGAATCCCCATGATGTCTAGGAACTCATAAATTACAATCATCTTAATTAAACGTGGCCCACTAGAACCAAATCCAATATTTCACATGAAAAGTTCATTGGATATCTCATACCTCTATGATATCTCTTTATTTTTATGGATATCTATAAGGTGAGAAATGATTCTATAGGACTCTATATCATAATATTTTTTTTGAATGTCATTGAAAATATATAATATAATGAATAATTTAAAAAACATGGTGTAATCCAATTATTTAATATATTTTTATACTTCTTCCTTACTAGGATCACTGGAAGGAGACTCAGGAATCAGGGTTTTGAGCATGTATAATTTCAATTGATAGAATAGTATAATATGTAAGTGGTTATACCATTTCTAGAAATTTGTGAATGTGAGAAGGTTATCCTTCTCAAGTATTGATCATAATGATATTGTTAATGTCTTTTAAATTTACATTTCTAAATAATGGGGGACAATAATTAGTAAATTACATTGATTAAAAAAATAATATTAATAAATTTAAATTTATTTAAATTACATTAATATCCCACTACTTTTGAAAAACTAATATCTCTCACAATCAGTTTTACAATAACAGGTTGTTTGGATATTCAAGTAGAAAAGACCCATATTGCCCTAATCACAACCAAGATGTTAGACAATCATGTTATTTAAAGAATTTTAGGTAGACATATCAATATAAATATATTATCTCAGAGTTCCTTGATCCATCGAATGTAATCCCCAGTCCAAAATTCATGAATAGTGATTTCCGAAACCATTGAATCTTAGTTAAACCATGTCCTATGTTAACCCATTATGCGAACCATGTGAGTTCAAATAATAATTTAAAGCATATTTTTCCACTATAATTGAATAAACCTCAACATTGTTTTGACAAACATTTTGAAAATTGAGGTTGATGGAATCTTATTTAGTGGAAAGCTACGCTGACTTAATATTTTTGTTTTGGGATTTTTTAACATTATGTGTAGAAGAAATTTTTTACCTTCAAAAATTCCATTTTTATATCTTGTTGATTTTAATTAATTGATTAACCAAATATAATATATAATTAATACATTATCTTTTTATACTTTATTCCATATTAAAATCAAGTTAATTCACTTATTATGCGAGGATACATTATCTTTTAACGTAAACAATTGGCCATTCCGTAGACTAAAATAAAATATATGTGGCATGACCATGAGATTATATAATGGTATGATTATATATCGGATGATAAAATAACCCTCATCCTTATGGAATACACATTGAACTATTGTTTGTTTCATGATGGAACATTCCACCATAGCACATATGTATCACCTTGATTTGGTTTTCCACAAATCATCAACATGGATATCCTCCTCTCACCCTAGAGCTCCATAATTAAATAAGAGTTCTCTCACAAAAAGATGTGGGATCCATTAGATTGGATAAATGTGGTATATATTAATTATACAATGGTCATGAAGGCCGATACTAAATAAGGAGTATGGGATGTCATTTTAGAAATCAGTATCAATTTAACATTAATTAATATAAATAATGAAATCAATTACACATAGATTGTCTAATATCTTGATTATCAACAAAACATGTAATGAGAATACATTTTCAATATACTTATTAATTACATATGTTTTTTAATTAAATTAGATAATACCCCAAGAATTAATCCAACTAATAAAATTTATCATAATTATACCAATGAATCCTTTACTCACTATAATCTATAATTGTAAAAAAAATCATTTCATTCAAAATTAATGAACAATAAAACTATACTTGTAGGAAACATAATGTGTTCTTATATAATTTTTAATAGGGAAATTTATTCAATATATATTTATCAGTCCATTGAGATGGACTTTGTGTTTAAATAAATGATAGATGAAACACATTTGAATATGTTTAATTAGATATCCAATTATCATATCAGCATCAATTTAGAAACATTTTCAACAGTAGACTACACCAAGTATACAATGTTATAAGATGTGTACTACCATTATATTATGTCTAAATCATATGTAGTGGGACTGGGCATGAATTTATCATGGATGAGTTTATGGTATGCATGGTATTGTCCAAAATATATAGTTTGTTGCCTCGGATGTGCAGTACATTTTTTTACCCTTATCGTGTATCTGATACATGACATGCTGAGACACCCCATGTTCTTATCTATGATAAAAAATGTATTATAAAACTTGAAAAATTATTACTCAATGTATAATTCTTTAAGTCATGTATTAATTAGTTTAGATCTACATGATTATATGCTTTTTAGAAGGTTATCTTATTTTATTAGGTTGTAAAAATGAGAAAATAATATGACATAATGTGTTTTTGAGAAGTACACATTGAGTAATCTATCTAATTCCAGGAAGATACATTGTCACCTCCCGATAGTGTTCATTTAATGTTACATCATTTTTCAATATTACATATTTTATAATTATTTTTACAAGAATGAAAAATGTAATAAATGATGATGTTCAAATGTTAAAATTAATTGATCTGAAGTGAATGAAATAACACAAACAATGAATAAAATTTATAAACAGTAAATAATTGTAAATTATTCATGTGGATAATCAGAGAACACATTTAGGAATTGGGAACAATGAGAATTCCTTTATTTAATGACAAACTCAATGTTTTAGTCTATATTAATGAGATATAACTACTATAAGGAAAAAAATATAACTACTTAAAATTGTAGATTACATGAATATAAAGAGGGGAATAACTATAAGAATAGGATATTGACATGTAATTTCTTATTGATTTATGAGAATATATTTGATTACCTCAACTTGTAATTTAAACATTAATGATGATCAAGTTGACATGATCTCCTCAAACAACTATTTCACTGAATGATCCAAGTAAAAAACACATTTACTAGTGATCCACATATTTATCCATTGTATAAACACCACCATAGAGTAATTTAGTGAGAGCACGACTGGTCATGATCGATCACATTGTTTTTAGTTGATCACCACAAAATTATTATTGAACGATGAATAAATATTGATGTCCATTCAATGTATTTAGAGAGGATGATAAGTCATAACATTATTGATCTCTCCAAAGGGAAAGATTTAATATATCTCTCTATGTTGTTCACTATATGTGTGATTATGGAATGTGGTATAATTAGATATTTATTATGGAATGTTTAGTGAGAGAAAATTACAGAAATCCCTTTTCCAAATTTACAATTCTTATGTAAATCCATGTATAATAATATTATTTTTATTAATCTCTTGACATGAAAAACACTTTATGGATATAAATAAATATAATTTATACAATTTCAACTGGATCATTATGTTAATTCCACTTTCCCCAATCAATATTTATCTATTTTTGAATAATGAATACTATTTTAATAAATAAATATCCCTGCATTATTCATAGATAAATATAATAAATATTAATTACACCAAACCATTTATAATATTTCATATTATATAACATAGTTATTATTTTGAATAACCTATGATTAAATTGTGGTGATCCACCAAACCTAAATAATATAAGTAAATATTATTCAGTCCAACTTGATTATTTCAATAATTTGTTTCTACACATATTGTAGATAATGTTGGTGTATGACCCTTTATGCATCATTCTATGTATAATTATGTCGAATAACCAAATGTCCAAGGATTAAACATAGGAATATACCAAGTCACTATTAGAAAATGAATTTAATACCAAAATGAAAGCCAACCTCTTAAAATTGCATACCATATAATATAATCTTGTTATTTTAATATCTCAAAACACATGGGTATCACGCCAGTGCATCAACTTATATTGTTGATGTATCTTAGTTTGACTTTTTGTAAATGAACTCACCCATAAAACACTATGTATATAGATATGGGAAGGTTGTTCCATTAGCCTGATATTGCTTGAGATATCATATTCCACCAACTGATAGAAGGGATAAATACTTTCTCACATTATCTATTAGTGAAACAATAGCCATCATGCACCCAATGTATCCCACTCATCATGAAAATATATCATCGTGGTTTAATCAATATATCAAAGTACATGAATCATGATATACATGAATGATAATACTAATGTATAAGTATAAATTTTTTTATATAAATATATCAATTGACACATGTAAATGTGGATTTTATATTAGTGGGTCTATTCCCATGACTACATATCTTAGAGATTACTAATGGTAATCAATTTGATGATTTGTATCAATAGATTATGAGCCACCTTCTCATAATATCAAATATTTATTTCTATAATTGGACTATTTAATCGATACAAATAACTATATAAATGAATACTATCATGGACCCTACAGGTTATCATCATAGTGAGAAACATCTATGACCTTTCATCGTGACATGGATATAATCATAGGAAAATTTCACATGAAAATGAAATTCGATGGAACAATTTATTTATTATACGTAACATCATTGATAATGAAATCATATATTCATTTACTAAAGAATTTGATTTTAGGGAGCCAACTCAAATATTAATTTCCATCCCATCAGGAATATTTCAAGATTTACATAAGGACAATGTTCCCTCCAATATAAGCATCATTTCCTCTCATATAAAGACAATGTTTATGATTTCCATAATAATAGTTTTAAACTTATGTAAGAATAAGTTTCATACTAAATATCTCATAAATATAAGTTATATCACTAATATAATAATTATTTAATAGAGGTATATGTAATTTGGAATAATCACATATCTATAAAGACACCACCCCATACCCCTAAAAATAAATTTCATGAAAAACGGATCAAATACTGGGGTTATCCTCAAATTAATGTTTAATACATCCAATCATGCTTAAAATCATGGTGTTCCTTAGATTACTCATTAAAAATAGGGCCATGTCTGATACAATGATTTCATATAGAGTAAGATGAATTGGGGTGTAATGACAGAAGTGATATTTTATGATTGGCTTATGAATGATGTAATAAAACTAATATTAATCCCTCTCGAGATATAATAACACTTCATTAAGCCTTTTATATATGATGGATATATTACATTCGAGGTTGAATAATTCTTGAAATATACCTTGATTCTCATAGGACACCAACTAAGATACAATTAAGGTCGAAGGTACTCAGATACCAATGAGATCATGAATATGATTAAGACTTCTAATAATTGGTTTTGTCATTGTATAGGTGTTAAATTAAAGATAAATGTGCCTAAATCATTTCAAATTTCTTAGTTATTATGATAAATAAAGATACACAAATGTTTATCAACAACATGATTCAATGATTTTAGTGGATGAGTTGGGTGAGTATGGAAGAATATGATGCTCGTAACATTCTTAATAAATTGGTAGATCCTTTGAAATTTACCGAGAAAAGGAAATGAAACAAGATCGAGTCTCATGATTTCATTTAGATATATTACGATGATTCATTAAAGATAAAACACCAAGAACTGATTACTTTAATTGAAAACAAGTGTCAAATGTACCAACTAGAAGAGATTTAATTAACTGTGTTATATCAATGATGTAATTTTTTTTGAATGAATTCAATGTTATACTACTTGTAATTTTATAGGTCATAACTTCATCTTAATATCAAAAAATATTTGAAGGTTAAAATTTTATTTGAGTAATCTATCCGAGTCAATCTGTCGTAGATCACCTTAATTAAACTTGAAATGTGATCATATAATCATATAGTTTTCACTAATTGAATATGGAAACTGGAGTAATTAAATACTTATACAATAAAGTAATGCAGGTGAGGATTTATGATAATGTTATAGAAATAGTTAAATAAGGACATATTTTACATTCTTGTATTAGGTTATGATGAAATATAGGTGGTAAATTTAACACCAAATATGTTAGTGGATAATATTCAGCATAATTGGGGGAAAATTGATTTCAAGGATAACAACAAGTTTTGGAATTTTTGGTTAATTGAATTAAAAAAATTAGTGATCACAAGATATATATTAAAGTCATGATTTTTGATTCAAGGATGATGAATGAAATTAATAGGTAGAGGATTGGAGCTCCCTCTTTAGTGGAGACACATCCTTCATCATCAATTCTGATTTCTTACTATATTTCATGTTTTTTTGAGCTGCCCCTATATACTTTAAACATTCACTATAAAAAAAATAGTTTTATGGGATTAATTATTTTGACTTAAATTGGTAAATCATTCATGTAACACAATACAATTTTTTGAAATATATATATTTAAAATAAATTTAATTATTCCAATAAATTAAATTATAAATAACCCCATGTTTTTCATACATAACAAAAAATATATAGTTTATCTAGTGATACAAGTAGCTCTGAGTTTAAACGAATAATTAATAACTATTAAGAAATTATTACATAATATGATAGTGATCAAAGAATTTATAGAATGTTGAGGATGAATATGATTAAATAAATTATGAAAATATACGGTTTACATGTTTCTAAATAATTTACTCATCGTTGAACAACTAATTAGAAATGAAAATAAAATCCATTTGAAGATAAATTTAATACATTCTGGAAAATTTATATTTTTCCCACCATCATTTTTTCCCAATAAATTAAAATTATAAATTATCAGAATTAATATAATTACTTATTGTACTATATATTCATAAAACACATAACATTCATATTATCTATTTTTTATACAAGAGATAAAAATAAATCAAATTTTACTCGTAAAATGTGTATTTTTCTAAAAAATAGTATTCTCACTTTTTGTGCACTTATTTTAAAAGTAATTAATAATACATTTATAAAAATTATTTTGAAAAAATTAATTAAGTTTTTTTTATTCTGAATGTAAAAATTATCCCTTGATGAATATTTTAAAATGTTCTAAGAATATTAATTTTTAATGAATAGTGAAAATTGAGGTTTTTATTATGAATTTTTATTTTTAAGCATTAAATAGATAAAATATTTATTAAAATGGTTATAAAAGAAAATTAATATTATATATATATATATTAATACCATTTAAGCCATTGGAATAATTTTCATTTTTCTTTTCTGCATAATAAAATTATAAACATTTAAAAATATTCTCTTTGAAAACATACCTTCTCATCTCGTTTGCAAGATTAATTATTAATTTATTTTTTCACTTATTAGAATTGAATTTCAAAAAATGGATTCCATAATAGAAATAATAATATATTATATTATATAATAAGGTCAAATTAATTTTTTACCCAAATGAATAATCAAAATAGTAATGAAATTATTTACTATGGCTAAATTAAAAATGGATTTATTGGGGGGGAAATGAAAAATATAAAGGTTGAAAATTGGGGAAAAAATTCCCAAAAAAAACTTTATATGAATTGTTTGACCTTATATTTTATATTTTCTAGAATATATCAATTTGATGGATTTTATATTGTTTATAATGTGTGTATAACATTTTCTTTTTAAAAATTAAAATTGAGCCACTCACCTAACTTATAAAAGGCCACCACCTCTACTCCCATCTCCAAATATTAAAAAATAATTGGTTTGGCCAATAAATAACAAGATAAATTCCTTTATTACATCTTATAATCCTATAATACCTTGTTTGGACCAAAAAACATACATCAGATCATTTTTTTGAACAAAAAGAAGTTGTCTGATGAATAGGTAACGTCCACAATCAAGCGTTTTATTTTATGATTTTACGATCATCATTAAATTATTATTAAATCAATATTATACAATAAAGAAGTATCATATATAATGTTTTTGTATTATGTTAATGTAATAACCAAAATCAATCTCCACTTCTATTAAATGGGATACAAAGTCACCATTAATGTGTACGGTGGAAAACAACCTCACAAACTGATGTTATTATTATTTAATATAAAAAAATATCATGGTTGGAGTTAATTTTATATTTATTGTTTATATATTATATTTATTATATTATTATTCTTTTGGAATCATTATATCATATGTATCTTTTGATTTTCAATAATGTTGGTATATGATAACGCCAGTCATGTGTATGGTGGACTATTGCATCGTAAGGCGATGTGATTCATTCATGATTTTGATGGAAGGTGATGACGATGATTTTAAATAAAATATTGGAAATATATGAAACAAAAAATGATCTGATAAAGGAAATTTATTTTTTAACATTATTTATTTCAACTCATCAAAGAAATTGGAAACAACATTCATACGTACGTACGACCTACTGTCTCCATGAATAGTGTATTTCATTTTCTATATCTAAATATTATAGATTAAAATAAATTAATATAGATTAAATATATGTGATATTTATATATTGGATTATTTTTATACAATTTTTTACCTTTATAAAAGTAATAGGACCAAAAATAACAAATAAAAACATACAAGAAAAACAGAGCAGTTATTTCCCAAAGTATAATTTCATCATAGAACTGTTAATAAATGTGTAACAAAAGGTCACTAATAAATCATATATGGAATTTCAAATATTTTTATATTTATTTAATTTATTCAAAATAATATTATATTTATAATATTGGATTTTTAACACGTATAAAGTATGTCAATACTTAAGGTACATTATTATTATCTAACTTTTAATTTTTCCAGAGACAGAAGCCTTATTATCTATGTGTGTATCTTATGCGGTGTATATAAACTATATGAATTTATTAGTTGATTATTATCCTTAAATATTTTAGGAATTTTCTTATACATGTTATGATTTCTCTTTCCTGGGGTTTATAGTCCATATGTTACAGAAAAGGTAAGAGATAATTTTATCAAATTGCCTTCATTGAAACATAAGTTACATTATGTACCTATAATCTTATATGAGGTGTATATACATCTGATTTTAATGTTATATGATTAAAAAAATTATTTTACTTATAGTATAAGATTTATTTTATTTTATTATTTCATTGGTATTATGATTCAATGTTACCAAAGTGGTGTGATTTTTATGTTACTATCTCATAATTTACCCGTATTATCTCTTATTATGCTTACCATGATGAAATAATATGATTTATCACTGTATATACTCAATAATGTTATTGCGCTATGTTTATTTCAAGGGAATAAATGTTTTACATTTATTTTTCTCACTTATTTAGTCTATAATTCAAAATATTTTATAAACTTAAATTTATTTTTCTCTATTTGGTCACAAACCCTTTATCATTTATGTCTATATTTTGTAAAAAAAATTATATAGGTTTTACTGTTCATTTATTATAATAAAATTAGTTTTTTAATTGTTTTTTGTTTTCAAATTTTTTATAAGTAATCCTTTTATTCTCCAAACTTGGACTATTTCTCATTTATTGATAATTTGAAAGAAATATTGATTTTAACATGTAATACAAGAATAAAAATTTCCAAATTCATGAACATAAATTTTTTGAAGATTAATTTAATGTATTTTAAAATTTATTTTCAAATAAATGGATTTAAAGACAATTTTTTGGATTATTAAATTTCTGTAAAATGATATTCAATGATATGATATTTTCCCCGATAGTCAATTCTTGTAATTTTTCATTTGAATTAATTTTCTTTATAAGATGGCATCATTTTATGTGACTTATGATTTACTAGAGATAGGAACCAAGTATACCATTACTATAATTTATTTAGATGGTTTTTTATTATTATGAAAAAGTGTTTATGAAATCATGTATCGTTCCATGGGTTATTCTTAATATAAAATTCACATTAAACCAATTTATTTTTATGGATTCTAATATAATGGATTTTTTATGAACTTTCAGAAATCATATTTATGATTTTCAACAAGTGAAGGGTGGGACCTATATCACCCCCCCATTTGATTGGGTATTGGTTAAGGGTTTACCAGCTAAAAGGGTGTATGCGAGGTTATCCCAATCCCAAATGTTGGTACATGGGAGCTTATAAGATGCTCAAAACAATGTCCGTGGGAGGTTAACCCAATGCTAAAAAATGGTACATGGGCGTTCTTTCAAAGAGAAGTTCTAGTAAAAGAGTGGTTGGACTAAGCCTATCATGTTATTAAAGATATGGTGGGTAGCCTTAAAATAATTGTTCATCTGATTAGGTATATTACACACATACATGACATATGATTATGTTAATTTCTCATGGATCACATTCTTTGATTCCAATATTATTTATGTCATATAAACTACTATGATTATTTTACTACTCATGTATATGAACTATTATATGTATTGTATGGTTTTCGTATGTTATTATCAATTTCTCATACCAATATGCTAATGTTATAATGATATCTCCATTTTTACCCTTATTATGAATTATTGACCAGCATTTTTTATGTTTCCTTTATCATTGATATAAATAAATTAGTTATAAATGATACTTCTAATAAGGGTTATAGTTATGATAAACATAGTGGGATAAAATGTAGCTCACTTGTTGTCCAGTTTTTTATAAGTCCATATTTTTAAATTCAATATATGGTCATGATCCTTAGGTGTGTGTTTGTGTAATGTAATAAATATTCATGATAGAAGATATAATATCTATGTGTGATATGTGACATTATTTAATTTTGGTATCAGATTATATGTTTACCTAACATTTGGTAAACGGGATGATAAAACATTTGTGTGATTCTTATAAAATATTTTGAAGGATATGACTAGGGATGTGTCTAAAGATAAGGATTAGGATGATCCAATGTAAATGAATATGTTCGAGTATTTTTTTAATGTTATGATTGAGTGATTTCCAAGCCATTAAATCCTTGTGTGGATAATAAATATAGATCTGGAACTAGAATAGAGGCCCCTAGGTCTAATTACTCAAAAAATTCGCATTGATATGGAATTGGTCACCACCTATTACTAGACAATGATCCTTTCTGCATACTGGGTTTCACCCTCCTATGGGATTTTCCTTGGAAAATCACAAAAAATTTATGAAATATCAAGAAGGATAGTAATAGTGACCATTAATGACCTATGTTAATATTAAGGTGTTATATATTTAATTTTTTTCATGACTTAGACAACTTATCAGTTTTTTTCTATGATTACAAAGTTTTCCACTATCATTAGTTTTTATCAGACTATTATTTTGGATTTTAGTAGTTTCCATGAACCTTAATGAACTATGTTAGTTTTGAATAAAACATAAATTTCAATGACTGCCCTTCTAGGAAAATAAATTTTATAGTATCTTGAATGAATGAACTTGTTTCTATGTTCCCATAACATTCAGAAGCTATGAATCACGTTGAACATCCAAAAGGGAAAGGAAGGGAAGAAATCTCTATTAATATCCTTATGTGTAAATTTTCAGGACTTTTGTGGATAAACTCTTCCACTAGTCACTAAACATATAACTAGAAACACTGAAAAGTGAATTTTCATTCTCTATTTGTACGATCATGACAAATAAATTTTGGATTTTTATTATTTAGAAGGTTGATTACATTAATTGTGTAACCATATTAAGTATATGAGTCAAGATGTGGTAATTGAATCCATAGAATGTGATGTGTTTAAGAGGATATTGTTTGGTAAGTAAATCCATCTCATTTTATAAAAAATTGAGGAGAAATAGTCTCTCGAGCTAAAATATGAGGACAATTAATCCATTGGCACCTACGAAACTAATTTTATGACACATTCATGGTATAATTCGGGTTTAATCACCAGTCAATAAATATAAATTGATTGAATAGTTAGTGTATTATGACTATGTATTAAAAAAGAATTGGATATAAGATAATTTAATAGATACTAAGTATTCATTCAATGTGAAAAGAATGTAGAAATAGAAATTTTGAATTCCAACAATTCAAATGGTTTTGATAAGAAATAGAAGATTGAGTCTCAGGATAACCACAATAAATACCATGGTGTAGATTACTTTATGTATCTTAATAACTATAAATTTGGTAAAAATCAACATTGTTAATTCATGAAATGAAAAAAGATGGATTTATATGTGTGAGAAGCCTGATCATCTATAAAATTAATGTAGAAGTGATATGAAGAGTGTACTAAATGAAATGAATAGATAGAGATCTAATTAGAATGAACCAAATACACTCAAGTGTTAAATGTATAAGTTTGGGAATTATCAAAATCAATGCCCCAAACCAAGCACTAAGGTGGATTATAATCAATAAAAACCTCTAAGAATATAGTACACATGTAATGTTAATGCAATCAAATAGGATGGAGTGAATCATGATAATTAGGGAACATTTTCCACCCCCTCCTTAGATGGTAATTTCATGTTCTATTTTATATGAATTGGGCCTATGAAAATGTTCTTATTCACTCATTAGTGAAAATTAATTTGATTATCTCCCTCTATATGGATTCCAGAATAATGATATCAACTTTGATACTTTATTAGCACATGGTTGAACCAATAATACAATGAATTTTTCTATATAATATAAGATCATATATAATGAATGAATGGATAAATAATTTGGGAAGGTTATATGTCTCCATGTAAGATTAAATTAAGAGTCTAGGATACCATAATGGGTTTATGATTATAAAGTTAAATATAAATTTCAAAGTCATTGGAAAAACTTGTGAGGTTTTATGTGATAAGTTTTTTTTATCAAAATTATGGTTTTTAAGATTGATTTATGGGAATGAAACCTTTTATTTTAGTATATGTGTATATGAAAAAGTTATTTTAGGAGAAATTAATTTACCCATTCTAGACATATGATTAAAGTTAACAGAATCCTTTTGGGATTATCATATATTTGTTAACTATGGGTTGTATTCGGTAAACATAAGAAGTAAAAAAAATATTTTTTCTAATTGGAAATATTTTTATCTACATCCAATTTTCGGAATATGCATTAAGAATGTGGTAATGTTTCATGGGGTACCATGTTCAATTGCATCTTTTCGGGATCTGATGTTTACCTCAATGTTTTGTTGAAGTATCGAGAAATATATTGACACATATTTGAGTTTTCACAAAACATATCATCCTTAGATATATGGATAGTGTGAGAAAATAATCCAAACCCTATAAAATATACTAATATCTTATTATATGTATTTAATGGGGGTTTAGATCTATAACATCTTCCATATTAGTAGTCTTCAAACAATATATTTCACTCACAAATTATTATTTCTCCTTATGAACCCCTTTAGTGAATGTAGTGTAACACTCTAATGTACTAGAATTATGTTACATACATAAAACTATTCAGAACTGATCAAGATCATGAGTTGGTAGTTAAGGCTAGATCCATTTAAAAACACTTAAGTTCATCACATTGTTTTTGGAAATGTTATTATATTAATCTTTGAACAAATAAAGACTTGGATGTTGAGTGCAATGACTTTTTATGAATTTCTTTATGAAATGATGTCGGGAAAACAGAGACCTAGGTATATGGTTTACATTGAAATACATGAACATATCAGGATAGTAACATGTCATTTGAAGGATTCACCAAAACTCTCTTTGATTTATGATGTGTTCCATGTACCTCTCTTGAGGATGTAAATACATGATATCGTACATGTATTAACCTCATAGGTCATACTGTTGGAGCATGATCATTCATATAAAACATAATTAGTTGATATTTTGGATCATACAGAGAATGTGCAACTAAACAAGACTTCTCACATGGTCAACTTTTTAGTAGAAACCATAGTTTTGAAGAATATACATCAGTGTGATAGTATGTAATAATTTATAAGTATCCCCAATCATTTTTAATAAACGAATATTTGTTATGTAGAAATTTATTTAAATGGGTGTATAATGAAGCACCCCTATATTTTTAAAGAAATATATTTTTTAAAATAAATTAAATATTTGTGATATTTTTCATTACAAACAACAACGATTTTATTTTGAATTAAACGCAACACCAATTTTTTCTTGCGTTACATGGAACATCGCGTTTATAACTAGGACTTACTATTATGAAATTATTATTTTATTTTATTTATATCACCTAGATATTTGAATTGTGTGTATAAATTAGATTAACAATCTTATAATAATATATGTTTCATAGTTGTATGTAGTAATAATTCCCTGGTGACCGAATATAAAGAAATGAAAAATAATTACTACTTGAAAATAAAGGGAATCGTTGTCCTAAAAACTATTTTTTTGAGCTCAAATTTTTTTTATCTAAATAAATTAAATAAATAA
Organism: Viscum album; assembly: GCA_963277665.1. Taxonomy (NCBI): domain Eukaryota; kingdom Viridiplantae; phylum Streptophyta; class Magnoliopsida; order Santalales; family Viscaceae; genus Viscum; species Viscum album. The sequence continues at coordinate 505,233,224 of OY728141.1, read as the reverse complement.
ATTCTTGTGAACTATATTTTAAAAAAATATAAAAATATTATATATTTAATAAATATTGTAAAATTCATTGTTTGTGTATTCTAGACAAAATATTAACATTAATCCAATATTACTCTTAAAAATTCATTTTTTTATATATATTTTTTAAAATTTATTTAAAAAATAATTTTTTGATATTTTGGTAAATTTAATTTAAATTATAATTTAAATTTTTTAATATTTTTTTTCAAAATATGTATTGGGATAAATTTTTAGAATCATATAAGAAGTTATTTTATTCAAAGATTAGAGAATAACACTAGTTTTTATTATGAATATTCATTTATTTTAAATCATTTAAAAATACTAAGATGGTTTTAGATTAAAAATTATTTCAATTATATATCTATTAATCCAATTTAAGTAATTGGAATTATTTTCACATTGAATATTTTTATAAAAATCTTATAAAATTTTCACCATTTCCTATTTAAAAACCATAATTTTTGTCGCATATGTGAGATTAAGAATAAAAATAATTGTTCCATTTAGGATAATATAATTTGGAAAAATCGATTCCAATATTTGGTTTAGAATAATTTATATTATCTAATATATCGAACTTAATATAAGAAAATATTGCATTGTAAAAATAGGAAAAAAATATTATTAATTACAGTTTAACTAAAAATAGTTTAATTGGGGGTTAAACTAAAAATATAAGTGTTTAAAATGAAACATTTTTTTAAACCCATTTTATATTTATATTTATACCTTAACTCTTATAGGATTTATAAATTGCAATTTTGTATCCTATTGAAATATAAAAACCTTGGGTACTCTTTTTTCTTTTCATAAATTACAATTGTGCCACACATCTCACTTATACAAGGCCACCCCTTATCCTCCCCGCATCACACAATAAAGACCATTTGGATAGGAAAATATATGAAAAAAATAAATTCCTTATTTCTCTCACAACATCAAATAATGCTTATTTTTTTTAGAAATTCAACATAAGAAGCTTTTTGTCCTAACCAAAAAAAGTTGTCTGTATAAGGTGGAACATCCCAAATCGTGCATTTTATTTTATTATTTCCTCCACCATACTAAATTATTAATACAAAATGATTATATAATAACATATGTATTTAGTATCTACTTATATATAAATATTTTAATGGAATAAACTATATCAATCTTCTCTTCCATCAAATGGGTTATAGAATCATCATTTCTTGTGTACAACATACAACCACCCCATGAATTGATGTGATTCATTTTTTTACATTACCACATATCAAATATGGATATAGTGATGAAATTATTTTTTTTATATTTTATTTAAACTATTATTATTCTTACATATTCATTATATCACATGTTACTTATTACTTTACATTCAATGGGAATTCGATAAAGTCATTTTTCTATACTGCATACAACCACCCTATGAAACGATGTGATTTATTCATGTGTTATATAGACAGTATTGAGGATTGATTTAATGAAAATATGAGATATATATGAAATAAAAAATACTATATAATGCTAATATATTATTCTAATTTACATTTCTAAATCCATCTAGAAAATGGAAACAACGTTCTTGCGTTGGTACGACCTACCATATCCATAAACGGTGAACTTCATTTTCAATCTCTAAATATTATATATTTATATAAATAAATATATTATATATATAATAAATTTATTAATGTTAATATTATATAGATTAGGTAACCATGATAAACTAAAGGGGACCCATATAACAAATAAAATTATAAATTAAAACCAAATTTTTATTACCAGAAATGTAATTTTAACAAGGAATTGGTAATAAACATGTAATAAAGGATCACAAGTAAATATTATATGGAGTTATGAATATGTGTATCATAATATATTATATTTATATCAAACCTATATTAATTATGAAGGAGGTTCAAATGTATTTTCAGTATGTCAAGATTAATAGTAAGGGATTTCTGTCTAACTTATATTTTCCTATATGCATGATTTGTATATTTTACTTGGTGTATATATTGATCATGAATTTATTTTAATATTTTTATAATATTATGTTTTTTGATTTAAATATAAATTATACCATATATCTTTCATGAGGTATATATTCCAAATGATAAAAAATTGGTATGATATTTTTGGTATGATATTTCCTTCCCTTGAACATGAGTTGCATTATGCACCTTTTTTTTGAGTGTATAATTATAATTTTACACATTTTATAATGAATGAAATTAATTTATGATATTATAATTTTAATTCAATTTTATTATTTCTTTGGTATTATTATTTAATTTTACCAAAGTGGTATGATTTTTATGATTCAATCTCATCTTTTATCAAGATTATTTATGATTATGAATAAAATAATGAAATCATATGATATATGTCTTAATAAAGTCAAAAAAATTAATCTCCTATGCTTATTCCATTATATTACATGTTTTCATTTAATCTTACTCTTTATATATTCTCAATGTTTTCAAATAATGTTTCCAATGAACAAAAAATTTATTGCTCTCTTCAATCAATAAATTGATCACTTCATTGTATATATTTTATAAAAACATTATAAAAAAGGTTTCAATGTACCTATATAAATAGTTAATGTATTTTTTACTGTTTTTTCATTTCTAAATTTTTTAAAAGAAATCTTTATCTCATTAACAAACATGGCATATTTGGATTTTATCAAAAACATGAAAGGAATAATTTTGTTAATGTGCACTGTGTGTACAGAAATTTCACAATGTAGAGACCATTGTTTTATTTTAATATTTCCTTATTTTTTCTAATTTTTATTTTAAAATATAATTATTTCAAAAAAAATTCTAATTGGATAATTTTAATTTTTTTCATTGAAAGGATATATTCAACAATAATCATTCCATGTGATTTTTCATTCAAAATAAATTTCCATTAAATATTAGATACATTGATTTAACCTATGATTTAATTGATATATAATTCATGGAAACCGTTATTATTCTTTACTTTGATTTTTTATGTTTATAATTACTAGATTTTTATGAATCAATTATCTCTACCATATGTTATACCATGATAAAATTCTTATAAAACTTTCTTTTTGCCTATGTTATTATTTCAAAAAATTATTAAATGATAAATATTCTAATTTACTTTCCATGGTTCTAATATGATGATTTTTATTGATAATATAGAACACATATATATAATTTTAATCAAGTGATGGGTGCAACCAATATACCCCTCTAATGCATTGAATAATGATTAATGTCAAATGAGATCAAAGGGTACATTGGAGTTAATAACTATCCCAAAAGAGGGTATATGGGAGGCTATGAAAATCCCAAAAGAGGGTACATGGGAGGTTATACCATTTCCCAAAAAGGTATATGTGAGATTATCCCAATACTGTAGTTTGTAAATGGGTGGTTAGCCCAATCCTTACATTTTATAATTAACTTGGTTGGTAGACATGACATAAGATTTTATATTATTACTCATATGCCCCAAATATATTTATTATTCCAATCATATACTATCACAACCATAATTAAATGATTTCACTAAGATTACTGACTTATGAAAAACCAATATTTATTCCATGACTCTTGTTTGTGATCTATAATAAGCAGGGCTTAGTTTTTATATGTTATAATCATGTTCTCGAACTCATGTTATCTGTTTATATTTATATCCTACTTGAATAACCTTAATTAAAATCTCACGTCAACCTAAATTACATTTTTCCCTGTGATTCGAATAATGGTGATAATTATGATACTTCCAAGAAGGGTTCTTGTTATGAAGAACATAGTGGGATATTGCATAACTCACTTATGGACTATATGTTTATGAGTTCATGTTTCCAATGGCACAATAACATTATAATAGTTAAGAATATGCTTTCTAATGTAATGATTATTCATTTAAAAATCTGTATCATATATTTATGATAAGTAAGGGTCCTAATAATTAGAGTTATAGATTATTTATTTTATGGTTAATATCAATATTTTCTAGGAATTATTAGGATCAACTCTTGTCTTGTATTTTAATTTAGTTTTTATCGAAAGAAAATAAATTTCATGTTATCACTGAACAATTCAAACCACTAATAATTTGATATATTATGTTTTGGGAATTAAATATTAGGATTCAATGATAAAAAATAGTTTTTCCAAGGATTTTTATTATTAGTTTTCAGGAATTTCTGAATTAATTTTCAAGATCACAAAAATTTATCCATTCTACATCGTTTGGAAATCAATAAACTATTTGTTTCATGTTTGCTTCATTATCCCTTACCTTATGCTATAACACTTAAAGAAACTGAAAATTCAATCACATTTAAATTCATTATCCACACAACCTCTTCCATTAAACCACATTCCATCACTATTTTAGTGGTTTTGAATTAAATAAACCCCTTAGAAAATTTTCATACATTTTATTACGATTTACCATACATATCACTATAATACATTGGGTATATTTATATATTAATTATATAATAATCTTAATGACACATATCAATTTCCAAGATGACCCAATGAAGTGGATAATTTTAGCAACACCAACATATGTAACAAGTCAATGATGTCTTTGACAAGAAATACATTAATTATACCAATGACCCTGATGATATAGATAAATTAAACGAAGATAACGAACCGTATAAATTGAAAATATGTATGATATAGAATAAATTAAGGTCACTAATTATGCAAAAGAAACCAACCACCCCAATAATTCTGATAATTCAAATGACATTGATTACGATTGTTTGATTGATGGTGCTAACATTAATAACCCCAATGATTCAAATGACTATGATGTATCCAAAAAATTCAATTATATTAAAAAATAATAACCATACATCATAAAAATAAATATACTTAAGACATGTTAATTCTATTTTCATTATCATTGGTTTCATATCATTCTTTAGTGTAAAGGGATTTGTTGGTATTATTTGAAATTTTATATTTTCTATGCAATTCAACATTGTGTTGTTCATCAGAGTTATCAATTTCATTTATCTAAGCACGATCATTGGTGTATTTGTTTTTCTCAATTTTATAAACATTTCATATCTTCTGGCATCATTATCATTATTTGATTCATTGGTGTAGTTTGTTTTTACAAGGTGGTCAAAAAATTTGGGGCCGCAAACATTGCCAGGGTCATTGATATCATTTACAAAGTGGGTGTCATCCATGTTGAAAGCATCATTAATGTAATCTGGGTCATTGGGGTCATTAGTATATTCTGATTTATTAATTTTAAAAAAATGGGGTAATCAATATATTTTACTATTTCGGGGTCACTGGATTCATTAAAATCGATTACATATTTTGGTCATTGACATCTTCAGTGTCATTGGTGGTCATCTTCATCATAAATGATGTCAGGGTCATTGGGTTCCCTATAGTTTTAGGTGTTATTGAGGAAATAAATTTCATCATAAAAATAATTATATTCATTTTCAGAATCATATTCGAGTCATTAGGTTCATCAAACCCATTGATGTCATTTTTAATCTTGGGGTTATCCCTAGTGTCGATGATGTACCGTCATCATGTTACTTGGGGTCATTAGAGTTACAATATTCATGGGAATAATAGGTGTCAGGGGTGACATGGGAGTTATTTGTATTTTCATTTTATGTTGGTTCTTTATTATCATTGAGGTCTTCAGGGTATTCAAGGTCTTCAACATATTTACATACATCATGGTCATTAGTGTCATTGATGTCAACAGTGGAATCTGGGTCATCATGGTCATATCCATCATTATTTTTGGATTGTTTATCTATATCATCGTTGTGTTATGTTATGTTTACCCCATTTATCATGTTAGGGTCATCAGGATCATTATAATTATCAAATTTATTGATGTAGTGAGGTTTATAAACATCATCAAGGTTAATAGATTCATCAGTGTCATTTGGTCATGATATTCATTAAATTTATTTACATCATCAACAGAATCAATGTCATTTAAATATAATGTATTTTAATTTCATTAGCATTATAATTCTTATTTATGAAATCATGTTTTTAGTGGATTCAGGGTTAATCGATTAATTAATGTGTTGGGGCCTCATTGTTTTGGGGAAATCTATAATGACCCTGATGACATCGATGATGTCATTCACACTGATAACCCCACTAATTGTGTAGATTTTTAAAACATTAATTATGTTGTGAATAATTTAATCAATAATTAATAAGATAAATTTGAAAAAAAAATGACCTTGATGAAGACAATTACATTATTGTTATTGATGATATTGTCGACAGTGATGCCCACTGATGACCACGATGACACCAAGGACACTGACACCACTGATGAACCTGATGATAGTGATGAAACCATTTCTATTAATAAACCCAATGACTTTAATGATGTTGGTGACATAACTTCCATTGATAAACATGATAGAACCAAAATCATTTATTAACATGATTTTGCGATTGCACTGGTCACTCTGATGATGGAAAAAACATTTACAACCTCAACAAGGCTTCTAGAAGCACCAAAACCCACTCTTGTGATGACACTAATGATTCTATCAACACTGATATATTGTATGAATCTAAATAACTTGAGTCCAATTATGACCCTAACTACTAAACACCACAGATGACCCATCATTATCAATGACCCTCATGACCTACCTTCATGAATGATAAAAATGAAATATTTGTCCAAGATGTCCATGAATATGATGAATAAACTAAAAACCAAAATATAATTACTATATTAAGGATACGAATAAAACCAATAAACCTATTGATGATGAAGAAAACGATGACATTGATGACACCAACAACACCTAAAAACTAGATGACATCATCTTCATTAATTAAAATGATGATTTCGATAGAATTGATGACATCCATACCCTAAATGAGAGAAATTACAATAATGTATTAAATTAATGTGACAACGCACTCACTTTTTATTAAAAAAATGGCATAGACCACCCTATTAATAAAGAGGATATTGATGACCTTGATGACATTGATGGTCCAAAAATCCATAATGACCTAGTAGATTCTTATGAACCATAACGAACCAATTACATATATGATGTTGAAGAAATTAATGACACTAAACTTTATAACAGTGGTCCTAATGATCATGAAATCCCCAAAAATTCCATCAACTATATAGATAATAATACTATTGATGATTCAAACGACATTGATGACCCTAAAAAATGACCCCAACAACCCCAAATACCATAATCAAACCAGTGAAATAGATGATGCCAAAATCAATTATTCCACTGGGGACATTGGAAATATTGTAGACACAGAAAATGTATATGAATAAAAAACCTCACTACCATGAAGACACAAAAAAAAACTACTAATGTGATGATAACAATATGGATGATTAAACTGGTGATGTTGATTAAAACTATAATAATGAGTTTTTTGATGTAAATTATGGATTATATGGAATTGATGCCATTGAACACATATATGGTAAAAATCCCCCCTATGAGTTATATGAATCCAATGACCTTGATTACCCTGATGATGTTGATGCTTCCACTGATGTTTAAAACATTATTCCTATAGACTTCACCAATGAAACTGTTACCAAAGAAAAAATTAATGACTCAAAAAAATAGCAATGGAACTGATGTCCCATATAATTATAATGACATTGACTTTCCTATAATCATAATTGCACTGATGAAAGAAAAAACAGTAATAAATCGGTAACCCTGATGACCTCAGTGATGTTGATAATGATTATGATGTCGATAAAACCAACACCATGGGATTTTGGTATTCAATTGATATATATAGCATAATTTTTTCAATTTCAGTTTATTTATTGGTGTCATTATTTTTCATAGAGGTCATTGAGTATTTCATGGAAATACTATCATCAGGATCATCAGTATCATCCATGTAATTAGGGTTAGTTGGGGTATCGGGTTCACTAGCCTTGTTGGGATCATATTTGACGATTAAAGTATCAAAACCATTGGGTTTATTTTTGTCTTTATCAGTGGAAATTTCAAGGTGGTCGTTTGGATCATTCAGGGAATTGTAACAAATAATATCTTTATTTTTCAGCAACATCGATGTATTTAAGGTCATCAGTGGTTTCAAGATTATTGAAATCAAGGGTTTATCAAAAAGATCATGGCCATTAACACTGTATAGTTCATCAGAATTAACTGGTCATTAGGATTTTTGGAATAATCTATTTTTTCAAAAAAATTAGTGTCATCATGGTAATATTTTACAATACTAGTAATGATTTTTTTCAATTTCATTAAATGCCATTTGTAGTTTGAATGTTGACATTATAGTCATGAACATCATATTATTCATTTTATTCTGGGTTTTTCGGTGAATACATTCCACGAAAGATTCAAAAACATAATCTCTTCATGAACATTATGACATAAATTTCATTAGTTTCATTAGTGAAATAAATCATGATGAGGTTGCTTACGTCACTAGGATTACCACGAATTATCATCATCATAGATATTTTCATCATCAGGGATTTCTACAATAGGTTTAATTTCTTCATTAATGTCATTAGAATAAAGGATTTATTTGGACTTATCATTATCATAATTGGAGTTATTGATCATTTTAGGAACCATCAGATTCATCATTAGGCCTATTGGAGTCTTTTTCATCATTATTCTCACCATTATTGTTGATGTCTTCAATTGTATTGGATTCATCAATATATTTCATTCAATGTATTTATTGAAATCAATAGTGTTATTGGAGTCTTCATTATTGTTGGTGTTTATGTGGTTTTTGGTTCATTTAGTATCATTGGTTTCATCAATATTATTTGTAATGTATGAATATTCAACATCATATATTCATGGGAACCAATATATTCTATTGTGTTCATAGTATTTTTGGTTATATTGATGTTGTTAGTGTTGTTGGGTTCATCAATGGAATCATTTTTATCATTGTAATTTTTATTAGCAATTTCATTGGAGTCGTCAATGTCATTGGATCCTCAGGGTCATCGAGTTAATCATGTTAATTTGTGTTATAAATGACTTCATTGATTTCGATGTCATCATTGTCTTTGAGATCATAAATAGTTTCAGGGCCATAATCGTTATTAGTTGGACCTGGTCCATCAGTTATATCACGATCATTAGGATCATTATAGTCATTTATGTCATTGGTAGAATCCATATCTTCAGTTTCTTCAGTCATATGTGTTATTTACATAGTCATTATTGATTAGTTTAATAATTATAATGATTCAAATGACCTCGATGACCCCAATAACACCTAAAATGATAAAAATTTAAATACCTTGGAAATCTGGATTCATCTAATGATCCTGATGACGTTGAAGAGACCAATGACACTACAAACATAGAAAACACCAATATAGTTGATTCCATAGTTGATTTTGATAACCTCAATTAAAAACATTTTGATGGTATAAAATTTGATGATAACATCACCAACTCAAAAGAACCCAATGACACTAATGACACCAGAGACTCCATCAATGATAATGTTTCTTAACAAGCTGAATACACTATTGTAAATATGATACTGAAAACATTAACAAACCAAACATTATAAAATTTCCTACTACATTGGGGACTCTAATGTCCCTAATGAAAATGAGGAATACAAAAATGAAAATAATTATCCGACCAATAGGATACTAAAAATTTTGAAGACCATAGTAATGTTGATGAAATTCACAATCCAAACAATTATGATAACCTTGATGAACTCAACCAAACTGATTTTATTGATGAAACTGGCGATATTGATGTCCCTGAGGAAATTAAATGAACTATTAAAACCAAAACCACCAATTAACATGATAACACTAATAATTAGGATGATCCTGATGATGCAATAAAAAATGGTCCTTATGGTATTATTGAAACTAACAAATTAAATGTATTCAACAAGCCCCACTACCTCGAAAACCCTAGTAAACTGATGAACCAAATGATAATGTCAACCACAATGACAAGACATCACCAATTATAAGGATGGAACCAATTACCATAACATCCTCAATGAATGTGATGAACCTAAATATTTTGAAGACCCTGATGAAACAAACAATGTTAGTGATGTAGATAACTCTCTGACTTTGATGAATGTAATGAAACATCTGACAAAATGACACTAAGGTTGTTATCATCATTAAAGGAATCACTACCAATGGGGACATTAGGAACATTATAATTTCTAGTGTAATTTATATGGTTTGTGTGTTATGTCATTAGGATCAGTATAGTTATCATTATCATAATGGTTATTGAATTATTCAAAGTAATTAGTGACATCAACTAATTAGGGTTTTAGGAATAATTAAATTGTCAATTAAAATCCTCATTTTTTTCATAAGTCATTGTGGTCCATAAGGAATTTTTAATCCTTGTATTCATTAATGATGTTGATTTCATCCGTGTTGTTGGATCCATTCAAGTATTCCACATTTAAAGGGTCATTAATGTCATCTGTGTAGATGGTATCATTAGTGTTTTAGATTATTTAGAATCTCAATGGTTATCAAAGTCTTTTTTTTAGAAATTCCATATGTACTATGAGGGTCCTTGGCATTGGGGTCATCAACGTTTTCTTCATCATCTGGTATATTTTAAGTGTTAGTGGTGATTACAAATTCACCAGGGTGATCGTATTTCGATTCAAATTGTGATGGGGTTTATTAGTGATTGGTATTTTTTGGGGATTATCAGTCATGAAAAATGATCACTTTAAGTCACTAGATACATATCAAATAGTATACCATGAGGATTACTTTTGCATCCTGAAATAGTAAATGGACTGTAAATCTTCAATGATCCACAAGAATATTTTCCATGGTATATCATTATTGGTATTTCATACAAATGAATCTTAGGAACCCATATAAGAGGTCAACTTCATCTCACCCTATTTGGGTGAATTATTCCAACTCCAAGAATCTGTTATATATTTAATAAATTCCCCTAAATATTTCCCAAATCATGATACATGATGAATTACCATACTACATGGTAATTTTTTATTAGGAGAGGCTGATGTGAACATCTATACATATTAGAGATATCCTATTGCTGTAAAAATTTATATGTTTCCAAGGTCCTCCATTGATGAAATCATCAATATGTATCAATGTTTATCTTTATCTTTTAATTATTATAACATAGTGATGTTTTTCTATTGTTCACTAATTTGTAATGTTCTATAGATTGGATCAATTGTGCTTATCAACATATAGGAATGAAGGTGGTTTTCATGGAGTTAGGATAAAGTCCATAAAGGGTATTCTTTTGTATATTTATGAAAATAATCATAACTCATGTAGTATGGTTCCACATACCAGGATATGTTCTGCATTTTAAGGCAATGTGAAAAGGCCTGATTCCTGTGCTTTAATTTATTTTGGCTATTATGAATTGGTAAAATATTCATAGAAACAATTGATGAGGAAATTATTCATGAGATACTCTTTCTAGTTTACCTCACTGGGAATAAATCCAATTAAGGATGATTTAGTATCAAAAGGAGTATATTCCAATGATGATTTTTCTTTCTAGGTTATGGATCAATGTGAATGATATTCTAGGAACTAGAAAAGAAATTTACCTCTATATATGTTAATTATTCTATCAAAAATATATCTTGATGAGAGGATGGTTCATAAGTAATATAGACTTAATGTATTGGATGTACAAAACAATGGGTGTATAGTTATTATATAGAAATATTTTAATGAACTCATGATGAATATGGACCAAAGAGGACTAGAATTAAATGATAATATGGTTGGTTTGGGGCCTCATGGAGGTATGTTATATATTCACTTGATAGAAATAAAATCCTATATAGTTTGAGTGACACGTTTTAAGGTCAATTTAAGGGATCATTCCATGTATTTTAATATCATCTGATAAATATTTCTATGCTGTAAAAGGTGGAAAAATATAATTTTTATGTATTATGCATATCGGAATTCCATGAGATACATCATTGGGAATATGAACCTTTGAAAGAAACAATGATATGGTTGCAGATTAATCCTAAAATGGAGGCCCATTTTGTGGGTGCATTCTTATTTTAAAAAATGAATATATAAGATTATTATACTTGGTATTATCCTAAAACTATAAAAAATGTTTCTTATGATTCATGTATAAATAAGAATTACTGTCCTTTTATTTTGTAACGAATTAAATATAATTCCATGCAACAACGATATTACCTATACTATTTAACCTCATATGAAAATGTCATTTTATATGGAATATTAGTCTTAGAACAACTAACCATAACTGCTAATACCACATGAGTGACCCAAGGTGCAAGAAACTAGAGTTCATAGAAATATATTTATAAGGCTAGGGGTATTGGGGATTCTATGAGTGGTATTACCTCAAAATAATAGTAATATGGATCCTGTATAAATTAAGGCATTTTAGAAATGAAATAGGACTTCACAAAGAATAATGTAAGGAGAGATCTATATGGGGACTTTTAATGGAATCAGGATAAAGGAATTATTATATACATGATGAATAATTAAATAATTAATGGTAGGATATGAATAAATACAAATGATTGAATTATGATGTCATATTTTGTGTTTGAGCCTTCAAAAGGAACCATACATATCATATTTTTAATCGGAATTAAAGCCCATATAGTTCATATATTGATGAAAAAATATATTCATGATGTCATGTTAAAAATTTTATGGATTCACGAACCATCTTATTTAGTTGGTAATAATTAAATCATGAGGCCATACAGTCAAATAAAGGAGGTAAATTCATGTGGTCACATAAATAAGATAGAGTCATGTTATAACATAAATGGGACATAGTCGTGCTGTCAAAAAAAAGTAAGCTTATTTATGTAAATTAATTTTTTATCATGTAAATAAGGCCAAGAGTTTTCATAATTTGTATTACGTTAGGAAATAATGTGACATAATCACATGGCTAAGTGATCATCATTAGATAACATGATTTAGAGGACATAGTGTGATCGGTACATACACATATATTAACATGGAAGATTGTTGAAAAAAAATTTATTCTATTGTTTCATTTTTATCCATTTTCCATGTTCTTATCATAAATTACTCATTAAAATATTTTAATGGGAGACTATGCAGTCACTTATCTCTTCCTAAATCTCTATTAGTCATATGTGGTATTTCCTTCATGTGAACACTTAGTTGATGAAATTACTTGCCTTATTGTAGGTATTCAGTTCTTATATACATGATACATTATAATGTTGATGATCCATGTATATGAATTTGAGGTAATGGAGGACACTCACATAATTCATCATCAACACAATTGGCGTGTCTAACTAAGGTAACATGTATTTAGTGAATCACGTGATTAAGAGTCCACATAAAAGTGATCTATCTTCAACAAACTCTTCCCATGATTATTTCATGTGTTTCTTGATGGAGTGGTATAACATATATCATGTGGAATCACAAGATCATAGGTAATTCTGGTCAATTCTACCATGGAAAACCAATCCCATGTGCATTATGTGGAGATGACATCAAAGGTAGGTTTTTTCATATCCCTAGGTCAAATTGATGATAAAAAGTGACCATGAAAGTGTTCCATTTTGATCAAACTTTTATGGGTTCTTTATATAATAATTCTATCAAATTCAGATGAATATTTATTCATGGGGCTGTCACAAAATGTCTTCAGGGTTACATGATCACGTGACCCGATTCTGTGTAGATAAAAATGTCATGTGATCATGGCATGAAGTTGTTCTCTTTTCGAAAATTATTTATTAACATATTTTTCATATTTTTTTATCACTACATATTCTTATATAAGAATACATTTGATTTATAGTATCTCCCTTATTTTAAAAAATTCCTTACTATAGGAATTACTATTCATTGTTTCATGGAAACCAATTAATTTCAACTGATGCATGAGGAAGTCAGTATAAGTATTTGATATACTAAGAGGATTAGGGGTACACCTATACTAATAGATATGCATGATTAATTTACCCATCCATCTTTAATTTGAAATTATTCTAAACAAACTATTATTTTTTAAAAATAATTACAAAAAATTATGAATAATTCCTTCTCATGGATCAATATATTCGAGAGGAAATGTCTTTTAAGAAGTTAGCCACACTATTTTTTAAGAAGATTAAGAATGAAATGTGGGAAAATAATCCAAAGTATTTTCAATGACATGAATCTGATGATGTAGATTGAGATTATTGGTTGATTGTTAAAGATGGTTATTTTAATAAATAGAGATGGGAAATGATTTTTCAATACAATTAGCATGGTCGATTGGAAATTTTTATTATCAATGTTACTCATTGGGTACCTATTCTCTTCACTTTAATGCTTCATTGTTTTATAAAACATGAAAAAATCCCATAACAATATGGTCAATTCATAAAAAAACATTATGTCAGCCTAAATTAATGAAGACTACGCTGTTACCCCCTAATCAATTTCATGAATTCTAGATTCATTTCATGAATGATACTAAAAAAATGTTGGAACCTTGACCAGCCATCACCATGGATGCTAAATAATCTTATATTATTGTTTACGTCATGCTATTTATGAATAAAATGTATATTTTTGTTTTCAAGGCTGTCTCAACACTTCCTAATAACATAAGAAATAGACCATAGAGGCGAAATATTACCACTCATCAAGTCCTAGATGATCATGTAGGTGGTTTCTATTTGACATAGTGATAAATTCTACTGTACACACAACATGATACATATATTCTTAGCCTCATCATCTTCCTAGAAATAACTCCCCTTCCCATAAGGTGTGGTTAACACAAGTAGAATGATACCACTACAATCCCATATAACAACACCACCTCAAATTCTTCCCCTAATGCATGAACCATCAATGTTATGTGTCATGCCCATGTAAGGAGGTACCAAAAAACCTAGTTCCCTCTTATCACATGATCTGACAATGAAAATGAAGAATCATAGGTATTAATGTTCCATAAAACTCATATATGATGATTATTTGGGTATGCATGAAACCCTACATGTATTCTAATATTATGAGAAAAGTTGTTGATCCTACTCAGATTTAGCTTGTGCTCTATAATAACAACAACACACTATATATTATTATTAATTACCATGACAAAAAACCATTCATCACTCTTACAACAATTCCACATGTGTTACATATGATAATCGTAGTCATTGGAATAATATAATACTGGATTTGGCCACACAAATCCATGTCGGACTACAATGGGATTCTAGAAACACCTTAATATACCTATGTATCATCCTAGTACAAACTCCAATATCAACGGATAGAGTAGTCCTGACTTGAGAAACCAAAAAATAATAACCTCGTCTGATATCCTTTCTCTTCTAGTTCAAGGATATATGAATGTCCTTATTTTCCAAAAAAACTTCCTTTGAGAATCATGATCATCCATTGGGAAGGAGGAATAGAATGATCTAGAGACCCATAACATATTACTTTAATTTTTTTTCAATGGTTCTCTATGAATTCCTTTGAAGCACCAAGAGAATTTGTTCCCTTACCCATCTCAACTAGATAGGTTTTTAATGTTAATGGTTATGATACTAATCAAATAAAGTTTAAAAAATATCTAAGGAAAAAAACATTTTGACCGAACCCTCCCAAGACATTTTAATGCCCGGTGGATTAAGAAAACTATCGATGATCCTTAGTGAGATACACATATCAAATTATTCCTCATTAAGTATTGAATCAATACTAATCACCGATAAAATCTCATATTTTCCAAATTAATCATCACATTTATTCATTAAAATAATATAAAAATAAGTAGTAGTTGAATCAATATCAGACATCTTTACCTTCTCATCGAGAACACCATAATTTATAATGTCCTTGATAACCAACTTATCATCCCAAATCTCACCCCTTTTAATAAAATTCTGCAAAAAAATCCCACCACATTTATCTTTCCTTTATATCAGCACCGAATGACCTTGCAGACAACAATGGGAACAATACCTGGGAGAAATGTGGTGAACAATGTCTTGATTCCAAGAAAGCGACCCCTTCTCATTCAGATAGATCGTTTACAGAATTGGATTTGATATGTCAATTTTAACATAGAGCTACACAATTTATACATATGAACACCACAAGTAATTTCATTCTAATCATAGAAATACCCTAAGAGAATCTGAAAAAACTTCGAGAAAATAAATGTGATTTAGGGGTAATGGAAAACCAAGAAGGTAGATCCACACCGCTAAAAAAGGACTTTCCTTCCCCTTATAGAGTTCAAGAGTCC
This sequence comes from Viscum album, assembly GCA_963277665.1. NCBI lineage: Eukaryota > Viridiplantae > Streptophyta > Magnoliopsida > Santalales > Viscaceae > Viscum > Viscum album. The sequence goes on along the minus strand of OY728141.1, from coordinate 505,216,888 downwards.
TTCACGAAAAATTAAACCTATATTGTCCCATGTTACAAGATTAATTGCACCATGTATTTAAAAAATGTTGTTCAGAAGTAAATAATGGTCAAAAAGAAGATCGAAATTTCAGCAAAACATAGACTGAAGTATCTGGACCCAATATTCGACACACTTTTTTAACATATAAATCGGTTTCATTGACGATCAAATCATGAAATAATAGTCAATTTAATCAAACCTACTACCTCAAAATAATCCGCTAAGAAAAAATACCCTAACAAGCTAGAGGAATCTGTACATATTTTCAGACTAGATGGCTAGATATCCAGATATCCCGAGAAACCTTAACCATTGGAAAACCAATAATGAATATCATTGAAAAAATTGACGCCAATATTAGAAGACAATAGAGATGAGAACAAATGAGAGAAAGTATTAACATCATGAACACCTTCAATACCTACCCATAAATATAGATCGAGTGGAAGTGTTCCTGAATCAAAAGATGAAGGACTATGATATGATGGAAAAGAAACCAAATCCAAACAAGGAACCTTAGGATCACCAAAAAAAGGTTGAGCTTCCAGAACATAGGGCATGTTCTCTTAATGAATTTTGGATACTCTCTTTCATAACCATTTCTGTCAGGATTCATATGCACTTATTCCTTATTTTTGATAAAGGAAGAGTAATGGATACCACCTTTTTGGGGATAGTGGAGTTAGAAATAGGAAGGATAATTATGTTGGTTGTACCTATATTAGTCAAATTTTATTTCTTTATTAATAGTATTTATATTCGAAGGTTCTTATAAATGATTTTTTTCGCCATCAGTGTGTTATGGGGGTTATGGGGATATCACAAGGGTATTTTCATGTTTAACAACTACCATGTCATTGTTGGTGCCTGGTTCAAGCTTATCCTTCATAGCATTAGTGAGGAAATTTGCAAAATAATAAATAATTACGTGAGAATGAACATGTTTAATAGGAAGTTTGACATTTTTTTCTATCTTATTGAGGTCTAACATTTTCCATTACTAACAATTGAAAGGTTAATATTGAATTTTTTATTATCCTTTGGTTGTTCATGAGGATGTCATGTTAATCTTAATTAATATAATTTTATTTTACTAATGGTATTCACATTAAAAATTTGGGAGCCAGTTTTGACGTAACCAGAAAAGATCCCTACTATAATTATAAATATTCATTGACTAAGGATACCCATTTGTGATCATTGGTTTTGGATCGTGTTTTCTTAGGAATAAACTAAAATACAGCTGAATTTAACTCCAGTTGGTATGAGTACTAGTACCTTAAAATTCAATAATGACACATGGATCTTGTCTGATCCTAATGGTCAACTGATTGTGCCATTAATGAGATCCAATGAGATGCTATCAGTGGATAGTGGTTATTCAATAAGGGATTTAAAAACACCATCAAGATTAATGCTCGATAATAATCCATTTTCTAGTAGTCCATCGTTGTTATAGAATCTATACCAGGAAAAATAAAATTTGGATCGAAAACCATTATTGGGTAGAGGAAGAAATGATTTTGTGGGTGTGGGTGGAGTGTCCAATGATTTAATGGATCCCTTTCCCGTAACATCCCAGGTAAATAAAGAATAATAAATTTTCATATTTATTAATATTTACGAATTAAATAATAATTTTACTTTAAAGGGGTTTCTATGATCGATAGCGTACCCGATACGCAATGATGAGTTCCTTTGAAAACTTACGTTGCACACTAGTAATAAAATAATATTATTTTAAATGTTAGTTAACACGTAGCCGTTGTACTGGCGGGAATGGATAGAAATAACTAAAATATGATTATATATGTTTGTTAAATATTTTTACATTTATCTAATAAAGGATAAAGGCTTAAAATACGAAAAGAATTCAATTTTAGGCTTATATACTCAAATTTTCACGAAAGGTCCACTTATCACCTTTTGACGGCGAACCATCATTAAATATAGTTATGATCAATCTTATAAATTCTATTGGACCAAATATAACTCTTCTTTATAATTGGGACATCAAAATTTACTTTGTGTAAATTTTTGGTCTCTTACCGATGAAGTTCATTTTTTAATGAATAGTGTAAAATGTTGTATTTAAATTCAAAACCTCTCTTTAATATAATTTATTTATGTGATTATATTATCATTTCAATTGGTTTTAAAGTGAAATTAGAAAATATTTTTACCATTAAATCCAATAGTGGTCGTTGGAATTAATTTCACTTTGAAATCGGACTTAAACTAGTGTCAATCTTTTGATACTTATTGTTTCATAAAAACACGCTATTTGCTCTGACAGCGGGAATTAATTATTAAATTGAATAATGTGACTTATATGTTTTGAATTTTGTAAAATAGACTTCATTTTTGAATTCAGAATATCAAATATAGCTTAGGGTGAAGTTTAGGTATTTTTCTGAAAAACATCAATTTTGGATGAATAGTGAAACCACTAAGTGGTGGTTAAAGAGACTGATTTTCAGTTTAAATGAAACTTTGCCACTTATGTGATTTGATTTTCAAAAATCCGACATACATGGTTTTCATGAGAAGTAAAATGTGGTTCAATGTGATTAAAATAATTTTTTGGTGAATAGTAACTTTTAAGTTCTTAATCGCGATTAGTGGTAATTAGTGTAGTTTAGGGTAGAAATAATGTTTTAATAATATGAGATGAGCTTGACACATGTCCAACCCTCATTGGATGTGTCATGGCCGACCAAGACAAGTCATGGGTCAACTTGGGGACCCCATGGAGCCACTTTGGTTCGGAAATGACATAAATAACTTTTTATTTAATGTTAAAGTAAAAATGACACAAACATGAGATATTTTACTAAAACAATATTTACATGGGGTTATACAAGTCAGATTTTTGACTATAAATATTTATTAGAAAGCTAAAAATATTTCCGACATCATAGTAGTTTTTTTATAATTTTTAGACATTAAATAAATTAAATTATTTATGAAATCATGATGATGCAGCGATGACCTCATTATTTAACGATTTAAATAAAATAGAATGATAATGTAATATTTAAGACATAAACATGTCCAAAACATATTGGATGAGTGGTTTTCAAAACCTTATCACCTTATCCTCGAATTATATCAATGTGGGTCCTTTTCAATCCGAAACTCATTTTAAAATAATGTGACTTTTCTTTACTTTCCAAGAGTGCCCCTCCTCTCCTCTTATAAAAGGCCCCCACCTCTACCTCTTTACCCACACTCCCAAAGCCTTTTTCTTAGACAACCCATGCCCATTTTGGCTCTACACATCCCTCTATTACTCCTTTAATCCTCACATTCAGCAGAAGTCTTCCCAAGGAAGCCTTTGAGCTCAAACCAAAAGGTGTTACCCGATTTTAAGGTAATGTCTTCTTTTGAGTCCTTTTGTTTTATTTTACTTCTCCAACCCCCTAAACTAATTTTATTCTTTTATTTTGTAACAACTAAAATATCCTCAATATACTAGGATGTTTTTATAAGAAGGATTCGAGCTACACTTACACACACCTATATCTAATGGTTAAAGAACATACAGTTTCCATGGATGGCGAATTTCTACCTCCCGAAACGATGATTGTTCAAAATTATTTTAACAACTTCAAAGGTGGCCATTAAGATGACACTATATTTATATATTATATATAATATGTTTATGTTTTTTTTACGCTTCTGTATTTTTCATTTTGGGCATACCTTTATGGTTTCCATTATGGGTAAACACGATATCTTCATTTAAGGAAGTGCGGACTACCGCCCCCTCAAAGTGATGTGAATCGTTAATGCCATATGTGGGACGTATAAAAGATGGATTTAAAGTTATTATATATGATGTTATACTGGAATAATAATATACCTCTATATCATTATTTGTTCTTTCCATTAAAGTATGAGATAGAAATGAATGTAGCGTTCATGCGTACGTACGACTTACCATCTCCATTAATGGTGCATTTCATTTATTATCCCCAAATGTAATGTACTATTAAAAGTACATGAATATAATGGATATATATAATGAATGATATATATAAATGGTGAATATAATTCTGGAATTAAAATATACATACCTCTCATTTAGTTTTAATTCCATTAATATGATAAAGAAATGAAAGTAGCGTTCATTCGTACGTACGGCTTACCGTCTCCATGAACGGTGCATTTCATTTCTTACCTCTAAATGATTATGTAATATTATAAATACATGTATATGCTGGATATATATGATATATCTGCTATCCAAATCAGGAATGTCATTCTGGATATAAAGAACCATTGACCACACGAACAACATGTAATTGTAAGAAGTCCACTTTCGACTTAAGAACCAAATATCGACAAAACAGACATTATTTACTTAAATGGTTACATAATGTTTATAACATGGAAATAAGTGATATAAATGGAATAATGAACTTTAAAAAGGTTCTTAATCAAGTAGAAATTAACTCAAGTTTATTATTCAGGACGTTAAAGAACGATCGTGTCAAGTCGGACTCGAGGTAAGGGACTTCGTCTCAATCTCCTTTCATTGAGGCATATTTCATTATATACACAACTTTCTTTTATATGGTGTATAAAACCCTTTGACTTTTACTTTTATACAAAAGGAATCTTTTTCTACGAAGCGTTTTACAAAACGAAAAAAATGAATGTTTCTTTTAACGTACGGGGTGACAACGACCTTTTCCGCTGCCGCGAGTATTATTTGGTATTTGGCTTCCTCAACAAGACGTAAATTTTTTTAAAATGAAATAAATACCATATACTCTTTTATGTATTTTGGTATTGAAAATGGTTTTGATAAAGGATTATATTATGATATATTGTGATTAAAATGTGGAAATGTTATCATTCCTTTATATTGGTTTTATGTTTTATGATTTTATATTTGTACTTGGACATTTGACAGGTGGTTACGTGATAAACCATATGACGGGTGGTGTCGTGAATACCAGGATGGGTGGTTACGTTATAACCTCCAATGCATTGGGTATGGAAGTCATCCATATGGCTATTCCATTATGTATGTATAGAAATTGGCTGTATAGCTATTCCATTAAGTGATATGTGTGGAAGTCGACCGTATGGTTATTCCACTTAAGTATGTTTATGTCCCAAGTTACCTTTATATATGTTATGTGTTCTTTATATGGGTTTTATGGTAATCCATTGGTTACAAAAAGGTATGTAATGATACTTTATTCAGTGAAGAGTTTTTACTACTTCATGAAGGTGAAGTTATTACTTTGATAGAGTATACATGGTTTACTTGATGTTTGAAAAAGTAACAGTTCTCATTTTTTGTGTATCCCTTACTGAGCTTTTTATGCTCACCCCATGTTTTTTTTTGAAATTTTTTTTCACAGGACTTAATGTGGAATAAGGTCAGCGATGGGATCAAGGGAATTTCATGCTATATAAAACATGGAACTAGACATCTTTCTTTTTAAGAGTTTTTTATTATTATGGAATATTAGTAGAAGTGTCTACTTTGTAATCTTTTGAGATGTAATAGTTAAGTTCTAATTCTCTAAAACTCTAAACCTAAAAAGATCCTCAATGTGAATTATTCATTTAATTCAATATTAAGTAAGGTTTAAGGGTGGGGCCTTATATTTCCCATTACATTGGGGAAATGGGATTATTCGAGGATAAGAACATCAATTGAGAACATCAAGATTGTTTTTTTCTCAGTATAGGTACACCTAAAGGGCTTCAAGAGTGTAAATTCGCTAATTAAAATCATGTATGAGAAGTATCCCATTAAAGAGTTGGATATACTATAGGATATCAATTTTGTGATACAATATATCAATGAACAAGTTTAATATATGATCCAATCATTAAAAATGAAAATTCTTAGTACAATAGAAACCAGTGATAACAAGGGTGAACGATATAATTATTTTGAGGATATAAGCTGAATTTTATTATATATAACATTAAAATTAATATTATTAATACTTTTATAATATTTCACTTGGAAGTTATAGGATGTTGGATATATTTAACAACAACTCAAAGAAGTGGTGATTTATGATATAATAATTATGATTCACATTATATCACCGATTCAACCTACAACACCTTAGTTGATGGTTTCAGAGAAAGTAATTGCATTAAGAAATACCATTAATAGAAATAAATCATGTTTATAGATGATGATACCTCACATATATTAAATATATAAGTGTTTCATTGGTAGATTGAAATTTTTTGAATTAATGTAGTAGTTTCTCTATAGGGGTTTGATTGAAAAGGTTTTCATCAGGTACTCTTGAGGAATCCAATTTATACGATCAAGAAAATTATAACATTAATTACATTTTTTCATCCTATAATACTAGACTAGGTCCATGTTGAGGTGTAATATATCTGGTTCTAAATGGAATTGGACTTGGTACCTTATTTATGAACATTAAACCATGTTACGTTTGACTCAACATGTGTGGGTGTTCTCTTAGACTGTACTAGCATAATTAAATAATATTATACAAATCATGAAAGGATTGATATATCTTTATGATAGGGCGGGTGATTCTTATGAAATTGAGTATAAAAATCGCCAATATGTTATATTATCAAACAATTTTTTATGTTTTTAGTCGTTCACAGTGACAATCTCAACACACCCCCACACTATAGTGTATTATTGGGAGGGAAATCATATATGTATGTCATTCACTTAACATTGGAGAACATAGCTATTTTCATTCATGTCGAGATTGAAGTAATAGGCGTATGTACTCTCACAGTTGAAAATTTTATATTCACTATGGTTAACCGAGTTATTGATTGTTAAATAACATGGTTTATGATAGCCATCCAACTAGATTTATATGTTTTCATTACAATTTCTCTACATCGTAGATCATATTTGGATGAGTTAAAAGACTATTCCATATAATTACCTTTAATATATGTGATTATAATAAATTAAATAACTAACTTAGTTTTATTATACACCCATTTTCCTTGTCTAGTTATGGTTTGAGGCTTACAATACTCATCGTTTAAACAACATCTCAGGTGACTAGTGTGATGATACATTTGATGTTTGATCAAATATCCCTCTTTCAACAATCTAAAGGAATAAATATATTATATTAGATACATGTACATGACCATTTATTTTAGTGTATTTTTCTATCATGAACTCCATGAAAGGGTAGAGGATATGGTCTCTATTACTGAGAAACCCCATGAATTTAGAGTGTTAATAACAATGTCATAATATTTATCTGTTACAACATCAAAATGTGGCCCTTAATGAAGCCTCACATCATGAAATGGATATAGTGACACAAAAAAACATGGTCAGCATTGTGAGAGATAAAATTAACATGTCTGAACATGAATTTTACTATCCATGTTATAATCTTACTAGTCATGAGAATATGTTTTCAGAAAAGAAAAAGTTAATTGTTGTGGAAGAAAAGACAAATATGATATTATTATTAGTGTAGTGGCATTATGACTGACTACAACGAAAGAAATTATATGTGTACATAAATTGTGTAGGTAGATAAAAAATTTTCTTTATATGATGATCGAGGTAGACTGTTATTCTCATCACATTCTATCATGTAATGTAATATTATCCCCCCACTGTATTTTCAAGAATAATGGAGAGAGTCTAAGATGTAGATGTTCCTCCATACATAAGGACTATAACCAAAATAATTCATTTTAATTCAAAATATTTTTGTTGTGAATTTTATTATATAATTTTCTATGATGAAACCAAGTCTTATTAATCACTGAGTCACGTTAAGATTCAACAAATATTATTCCAACACAAATATGAATGTATGTACTTGAGGCCTCTCTAATTCATCTCAGGTTTGGAAAATATATGTATTATTGATTGAATAATAACATTAATGAATAATATATATTATATTATAAATAATTATGAATTCCTTCTAGGAATAGACCATATATAGATAACATTATAAACACTGTCACTAATGTAGTATAGTTGTTTCGTAAAAAGTATGATGAAACATTACATGCCCTATATAATGGATGAATATCAATATTACATACATCACCAAAACACTAGATATATTCCATTTAGAATGATTATGAATTCCTCCTTGGGGTGGCTCATAGATAAATATCGATAAAGACACCATCTTCAACACTCAATAGTCAGTGCATTTGGAATAATGATAATTCCTCCAATGTGTGACTCACTAATGGATATTAGTGTAAAAACCATCACTAATGCAATAGAAATAGTCCATTTAAAATATGTATGAATACCTTATAATCATGGATCATGGATGAATATCAGTAAAAACACCATCATAGATTCCTTAGAGCTAGTCCATTTGGAATAATGTTGATTTGTTAGCACAAAACGGTGAATTGGGAGAGCATGTTATGAAAATGGAAATATCTAATTTTAGTCTATTACATATTCCCATCGAGAAAAAATTGACTATTGTATAATATTATGGTAGGTAACACTTGATTTGTGTCTTTGTTTCCATTATTTCCCTTAATTATTCATAATATTCACATGAGGATGGCTTTATGTGTGGCCATATCTTTTTATTAGGCCACCCATCTGTATGGTTTAACCTAATAATATTTATGTTGGTTCCCTATTTTTTAAATACTATGTTTTTTTTCATATCATACATGGTTCATGAACAGAGAGTAATGTATATACTTTTTTCTAGACAACCCATAAAGTATTTTCCATATCGAGTTCCTTGTATCATTCATAAAACATTTTAAGGTTTTATAAGATAATATATTATTATTGAAGTTTGTTTAAAAATAATTTTTACCAGGATTATTCATATTTAAATTAAAAAAATCATGATGATGTAAACCATTGAGGGTATTTAGAATAAGGTCATGAATCTTGGAGTAATGCTAAAATAAAAATTAATATACCCATGCTTCATCACTGATCATGAATCATGAGTGCTTGATATCATGGATGTTGAGTATATTGGAATGGTTTACCATAGAAATAGTGAATTCATTAAACAAGGGACTTGAATCTAGGTGATTAGATGGGAATACCATGATAGGGATGATAGAAAATAACACTTGGTAATAGATTCTGTTATACTTGTGTTGATGAATGTTTATATTAGAAGGCCACCATTGAAATGATAAAACAACTAAGCTTGATAGAAAAAACTGGGGGCACATATGTAAGATCCAACCTGGGGCATGTATGCATAGTCTAATAGAGGTTTACCTTGTAGTCAAACACAAATTTTACCAATATCCATCAAGGATATTAGGGGATTCAAACACTGACTATATTTTTTGGGTTATGAGATGTGAGTCTTAATGAATCGTTCTAATACCCCAAAGATCACTTCCCTATGCATTGAATATGATAGTGATAAAAAATTTAGTACATCGTCACTCTTACTTCTTGTTTTACCCCGGGAATCCAATAGGCATGGATCATGTTTTTCTAGTGAATCATTGTAAACAATATTATATTATTTGGAAATTTTTCCTTTCAAATATATTTTTTTATTATCCCTAATGATAGATTTCATAGAAATAGGATATCTGACTTTTGATTTATAATACCATTATAGGTTTTCATCCTAAAATGTCGGTTCCTTTTTACATTTGTAGTTTAAGGTTATGAAAGTCAGACCGTAATGGGATAGATTTTAAGATCATGAAGCTTTTACAAATGTGAAATTATATTATATTAATGATTCATTTTCTAAGGAATTTATAGTTTATGATCATAATTCACTAACTAAATGTGAGATAGATACTTTACATGGAACATGATGAGGGAAATCTAACATACTTTGAGGGATGATTGCTGATATAATATTACACAGAAAGGGAGATCATTCAATTGATGTTCATAAAAATCAAACTGTGTATCACATTATTTAAGGTCACATGATGAGGACTATAAAAAGGATCAAGAATAAGGACCAAAATACATTCTTTGATTATAAATATGGTATATAGAGGTGTAACATCAAGGTTGTAGAATACACCTGAATAGTGTGATTTTGGGTTTTATAAATCCTGAAAAATAGTATTAACTAAGGATGATGATATAGTATAGACATTCCATGGATGTAAATGCATAATATTGTGAATGTGAATTTCACTATGACGTTGTTTGTGTTCTCAAAAATCATAGGACCTCTTTCCATTGTGATAACGCCTTTGGGTGACACTCTAATCCAAGGATACATATTTACAATCCAAATTTGGGAATATTGAAAGAATTATATATAGGTGTCCCAATAAGATTAAAATTCTCCATTCCAATAGTGGTGGATGGGTTGTAAAGAATAAAACACTTGATAATTGATGTAGGTTATAGATAAAACGATATAATGGGGGTTTTTGGAACCATCAATGTTACATCACTATTTACTAAACATATTACCAAGGCGAGGGGACGATATAAACCATTTTTCTATGGATTTTCTATATATGTAGAATTGTAGATAATATACATCTTTTTGTAGATTTTTAAGATATCCCATATGATATTTGAACCTATTTTGTTTAAACTATAATAGTTAACAAATCTCTTTAATTGAGAAGCAGAATGACCAAGTAATTTAATTTTTCTTATCCCTCCCTTCATTTGATTGTAATATGACACATTTTTTGTCTACATAATTATAAGTTTAGGGACCTGTGAATTAGACAATATATTTCTATATTCTAAATTTTTACAACTTTATCAATGGTGAAAACAATTTAAGATGATGATTCTTTGACAAAACAATACACAATTTCTGGACATGATGTTTGGACTTGAGTAGGAGACTTGTGAAAAAATGACTTAATTAGGGTCTTTGAGGTTGAGAATACTCTAACACAATTCTTAATGGTGGTTGAGGATGATGTAGATCATGGATCAAGTGTGACACACACATGTCACGTGGATTTGAAAAAGAATATTATATTTTTCGTATGTCGTACAAAGGATGACCAAGGTCATATCATTTGAGGATATTTTCAGTTTATCAACATAAAAATTCTATATAACTGGAAGTATATCTTTTTTGGTCTAGAATAATTTCTGAAAACAATAAAAACTTGTTTTAGGGTTTTTTGACTAATGACATGAAAGATGGAAATTATAATTTATAGAACATTGTATTTCTAAATATAATGAAATTATGGAGGAAAATGAATTGGAATTGGGTTCAACCATTATTCTCCATTATATGATTGATTTTGGTTTGATGATCGAGACATGGAATCTCATTTTTAATTTATATTATTTATTTAGAAATTGGTGAAATAATTGAATTTATAAGCACTCAAAATTCCACCACCTCATATTATCAAGGATGATGAAACACCTTGGGATATGATGTTCCATCTTCTAGGACCCATCTATATTGATGTAATTTTATCCATTTTTTATGTAATTTTTTTTAAATAACTAACTAATGGATTTGACGAAAATTTATTAAATAAGATAATAGAAATAGATTGTGTTTCATGTCATTGGGGGAAATCAACATTAGGGACATTGACATCACTATTGAATGTTGCTCAAATATATCTATAGTCTTAAATAAAACTTAAATTAAATTCAAGAAGACCTTGACCTCAACAACAAGACAATCCTCATGGTGAATCCTCCATTTAAGAGCGTAAGTGATAACAATAGTAGAAATATTGAATAGCGGGATAATAGAATAAAAATAAAATGAATGAATGAGAATAAAAATAAAAACAAAAATAATAATAAATATAATGAGAATAAAAAACAAATGAATAATTGTGATGTATGAAATAAAATAAAAGAAGAAAATAAAATGGTATTGTAATGGGAGAGAGAGGGATAGAATAAAAGTTAATAGAATGGGATGAAAATAATAAAAAAATCAGAATGGAAAATATGAAATGAAATTTACTGTTAAAATAATAATAATACTAATGACAATAATATTAATAATTATACAAATAAAATAAATAATATTAAAATGATGATGATTTATAAAAAAATAAGAAGTTGAAGACAAATAAAATGGATGATATTGATGAAACTGTAATAAAAATAATCCAATTTAATTAATTAACAAAAATGTCAAATTACAATTTAAATATTACTAGAAAAATAAAAAAAATTACAAAAAATAAATGTTTTATAATGAATATATATATATATATATATATATATTAATATAAAACTTATTAGATGAATTTTTAATTTTTTTTAAACATTATAATATAATAAATTTATTAATATATCTCACTAATAGTAATTAAATTACTTTATTAGGATGAAATGCCTTTTTGGGAATAATTTATCTTCACACAATCATTTACATTATATTCATTTGGTTTTTATATTAAGGATATTGGGGGATATGTATTTTATATTCTTTCTACTAGGGCATGGATTCTATGAAATTTAATGTATTTATAGTATATCTTGCTTGCAATACCATTTAATTTATTTCTTCCAGGATGTATATGATGTAGAAATCATAATTAAAGAACATATTGATGAAAATTTAATTTGGAGGTGGAGGGGTATGATATGTTACATGTACATCATTTACATGTAGTATACTCAATTGTAATTTAATTTATATATGATGGATTTTCCATTTAACTTTGGTTCCATAGTTATAGTCTTACTTGGTATAACTAGGTTCTGAGAACCAATAGGAACTCTTCATAAATGAATGAGTGGAGGATAAACTTCATGATTAAGGATCATGCAATCAAATAGTATTATAATTCCAAATTGTGTAATGTATCCTCATCTCATCAGGGCATTTTAACTCATGAAGCCACTTTTGTGACTGTTAATGTTGTGAGAGTTGAATGATGATATTGATTTTTTGTTTGGGAAATATGAATTTAATGGAAATCACCATCCTTATTCCATATAAAAGTGAACATGAGTTATATTGTGTGGTGGAACGGGTTATGGTATTATAGGACCATAAGTTATCAATGATTTTTTATAGAAAATATTACTCTTATTTAACCACTATTTTTGGAGTATATCCTATATATTCTTATTAAATTCCAATATAAACCAATTTTATACTATGGGATAGTGAAATGAATGGATTAAGTCAGTTTTTACTCATGAAATATCATTTTTAACTTTAATTAACTGAAATTTCTACCTTGGTCAATCAATATGTTATAAGGGAAACCAAATTTAGTGATAAAGTTAGAATTTATTAAGTGGATGATGTTCTCAATCCCAACTTCATTGATGGGTATACAGTTCTCCAATCTAGAAATTAATTCAGTGTACATAATGATTAACTTAAAATACCTCCATATAACTGGGTGATAATTCCCAATGATATTCATTCATGATACATAAAATGGATAGGTGCATTAGGTAGTGTTTACAAAAATCAGGGGCTGATTATTGATATTTTCATCTGTTTGAAAGGAATGCAATTTCTTAGTGAGAACGACATAGTCATGTATCATCAAAGGCTTGAAATAAATGAGAATGATAATCTAGTGGGATATAGCACTTCCATATTTATGTGTGCCACAAGATCATACATGTACTTCTTCTGTTAGAGAAATTGTCTCCGCTTCTTTAATGCAATGAAGCAGGAATCCATAAAAATATCATTTACTGGTGAATTCAATTCATTTATCTTATAAAAAATGTGATATTGACTTCTTGAAATCAGATATATTCTTTTTTTCTTGTTCTAAGGGGAAGGCCCCATTTAGAATATATTCCATTACCGGGACCATCCATACAATAAAGGAATTCATATCATAATGCCTCAAGGAAACTATAATCTAATTGATATCCTCTATGTAGTAAATGACGACTAAGAACAATACCATTGAATGTGATATTTGGAGTCCAATCTCATCATTGTTGGGATCATCCAGGGTTGTGCCTACATTAGCCAGTGCATCATCAAAATCAATCAGTGAATGGGGGATCTGATTCATTTTTGTCAACAGAGAAATATGTCATTAGTCCTGTAAAGACCCATAAAATTCAAGGGAAATTTTTTCTTAATTTTATTTGGGATTTTACAAATAACGCAGTTTCTAATGACACCTAATTCAGAGGCCCAGTGTGCCATGAATCTTTTTCTGAAATTTAGCTCGGGTACGTTCAATGAACGAATGAGCGGGTTTTTCTAAAACTTGAACCGGTGCTCGGAATCGAATTCTGAGGGCACCGATGGAATCGCAGCGCCAGAAATTTCTTAGGAACACCTTGTCTGGAGTTGCGTTTGCTCGGGTGTGGTTTTTAAATTTTCGGGTTAAGTAATTGAATAAAATAAAATGGTGCGACCAATTATTTTATTTTTCTTAACTTAAGATAAGTGGATGATGTGGGACCCACAAGTTCCTACCCACTAGGTAGGATATTTGTGAGGTGGGGCCCACACGAGCCCCACCGTCACTTTCACCTTTTTCAATACCCCCTCCTTTAATTAAGTGACACACCCGCACCCCCTTTTTACTGAAGTCAACTCTTGAGTTTATTCTGGATAATAAACGCCTCATTAATTTGGCGGTTTTAAACTCCTCAATTAATTCATTAGTTGACTGTTTCTTTTCTTTTTGAATTTCAAACGTTGGCTATGTGTAAATAAAATAAGACACCACTTATTTTATTTTAGTCTTGTTGTGTTGAGAGGAGAAGAGGAATTCGCCCAGGGTCTTGAAGTTCTTCTTCCTCGACTAAGAACGCGAAGAACGCAAAGAACGTGAAGAACGCCGACCTCCGACGAAGGTCGACAAGAACACCAGATCTTCAGATATCGACGACGCGATGCCGACGAATCCTTTCTCAATGATGCGACGATCGCCCTTCCGCGATTCCTTTTTCTATGACGAACCCTCGCTCGACGACGCTTGAGGTAGGGGTTTTTGTTCAAATAAATCTATGTGATTATACCCTCAACATCTGTTTAAAATTTTTCAGAAGCCTTTTTAAACTGCTAACGCGGTGGGTGCGGATCGGCGGACAATGATGAAGGAGGCCACATGGGCATTGTGAGGTCCTCGCAGTGAAGAACCGGTCCCAGGAGGGTCTTCGGTGAAGAAGGCAGGCAAATCCGACCACCGGAGCTAGTCCGG
Organism: Viscum album; assembly: GCA_963277665.1. NCBI lineage: Eukaryota > Viridiplantae > Streptophyta > Magnoliopsida > Santalales > Viscaceae > Viscum > Viscum album. The sequence goes on along the minus strand of OY728141.1, from coordinate 505,201,783 downwards.
TGGTCCGTGGAGCACTCCACCGGTGGCCAGAGGCGGCGGCCGGCACCGGCCGGCCGCCGGGATGGTCCCCTGCAACTTCAGCTACGGGGAAGGCCGCTGTTCTAGCGACCGTGCGGGATCGAAGGAGATGGGACCCGGCGCTCGGCCGCGTCCATTGACAAGGTGCGGCCCCTCCATGGGGGCCGTAATTTCGAGCTGTCGGGGGGGGGGCAACGTGCCACCCCTAACCACAATCTGCTCGGATGAAACGGCATAGCCACCTATCCCTGGCCAGCGCCTGCGCGCCGGCCCGCTAGGCCGGGCCGCGACCGCTCCGAGCCGGGCCGCGTCCAAGCAGGCCGGACCCGGATCCGGGTCGGACCGGGCCAGAACCCCCTAATACCGGACTTTTTTGGTCTGTTTCCCATAACTTGGGCTAAGGACCTTCGATCGACACATCGTTAGTTGTGTAGCGATCCTTTGATCGAGACGGTCGTTTTGGGATTTTACACTCAAGGTTTTGGAGAACTTTGAGTATAGCCGGGATGGTTTGGATACGAAACTAACCGGGCCCTCGTAGCAGAAACGCTTATATCTCGAGCTCCGGATGTCCGATTGATGTGCCATCGACTTTGTTGGATTCCTCTTGATGAGATGGAAAATTTGGCATGATTAGCCTGAGTTTTGGATGTATTTGGATAATGGTCAGGTTGGATTGTACTCAAAATCCAACCGGGCCCCTGGAACGGAAAGGCTGATAACTTTCAGACCGGACGTCCGTTTGACGAACCGTCAGCAGTGTTGGTGATCACGCTGAGAAATAGTCCCTAGGAGCATAAACTATAAGAGTTCGGGGTACAGTTGAGACACTACTGGGTTGGTTCGCACACGAAACCAACCGGGCCTTTGGGACAAAAAGGCTAGTAACTCACAGACTGGGCATCCGACTGACATGTTGTCTATTGTGTTGAGTCCCCTATGACGAGGTGGTACTTTGAGATACTTATTCGTGGAACATTGTGATACATGAAGTATCGACCAGTAGCTCGTGGAGTGGACCCTCCCGGTAACGAGCTAGCAGAGTGCAGAGAGCTAGTAGCTGGCTAAGACTTGACGACTGTTGATCTATCGACTCAGTGTGTTTCAGATAGCCCATTGGAGAGTGCTTGGTTGTAGCAGCAGACCCGCTGCAGAGGAGCACTTGATAGTAGCGGCAGACCCGCGGTACTCAACATAAGGAGTGCATCTAGAGGCTATGAGGGGGAGATCTTGGTTGTAGTGTAAGACCCACGGTAGAGGAGTGCATGGTTGTAGCGGCACACCCACAGTACTCAATAGAAGGAGTACTTCTGGAACCTATGAGCGGAAGCGCTTGGTTGTAGCGGCAGACCCATGTTGGGAAGCGCTTTGTTGTAGCAACAGGCTCGTAGTACTCGACAGGTGGAGTACTACAGCAGTCCAAGGAGTCTGGTGCGCTTGGTTGTAGTGGTAGGCCCTCTGTACTCGACAGGGGAGGAGTTTGGCGCGCTTGGTTGCAGCGGCAAACCCACTGTACTCAATGGTGGAGAAGTTATACAGTAGCTGTGGTTTCAACGTCGTGAATAAAATCCTGGTTGAGCTGATTCTGTAATCTTTGTGTTTCCTCATGATTTAGATGTGTTACATGATCACTTAGGTATATGTTTGGGCATATACCTGGGTAGAGGTTATCTGTTGATTTCATAATCCTTGTGTTTACTCATGATTGAGATGGGTTACATGACAACATGGGTATATGTATGGGCATGTACCTAGGTAGAGGTTATTTGTTGAGGTCTTCTTTGTGGTTATCCTTGTTGGATTTAGTTAGACCTGGAGGGTCTCGGGGTCCCTACTAAGTATCATTATACTCACCCCGCCACGGGCTATGCCCGCACCTTGTTGTGCTGGTTGCAGACGATGGGCAGCGCAGACAGAGGCCGAGTGTTTGAGGACTGGATGGTACCCGGAGGTGGACCTCACGACGAGACAGTTTCCAGTGGTGGACTTCACGATGAGGCGACACTTGTAGGTGGTTGATGGGCGAGAGCATTGTAGAGGCTATCTGTACCTACCCTTCAGGTAGGATCCGTGGTGGACGATTTTGGAGCTGCGCTATCTGTACCTACCCTTTAGGTAGGATCCGAGGAGGACGACCCAGGAGATGCTTCTATCTTATTCCAGCTGCTTTCCCATGATGTACTTTCTTTCAGTTGTAGTTGTACTTTCGCTTTGGTTTGTATTCTGGCCCATTTACTTTTCAGCACATATATTTTGGTACTTAGTGTTTTACTCCCGCTTGTACTCTGTGGTGTTTTGTTACATTTATAAAGTCAATTCCTTCCCAGTTATCGGGATTTAGGCCTTTGGTGCTAGTCGCCAGCCCCTGGCCTATGGAAGGTGGGATTGGGTAGTCACGACACGGGCCCCGAGGAAGGGTTGTGACAAATTGGTATCAGAGGAGTTCAGTTCTACCATAGAACTCAGGATTATGATCTTTTCATATGAGAAGAAGTAGTGTTAAGAGTATTTAGTGTGGTTATTAGTCCATGGAGTCTAGTGTTGGTGTGGCGACGGACATATCCATACACCAGGACCCTGACTTTGGATTTCTAACATAATGCACAAAAAAATTGATTGCATGTGTGTTTCAAGTTTTCTTTGTGATTACATTGTGTCATCTCACAAGGTATACTGTTCTGACCGTGGCGCACCTGTCCTTTTCAGGATGGCCCCACGACGGCAGCCAACTAGGGTTCCGAGCGTTGTGCGGGATGACATCCCATCGAGCGACGAGGCCTCGGTACAGGTCCCTTTGACAGCAGATGCACCAGCGGTACCTCTTCCTGCCGAGCCACTGATACTACCAGCCCCAGCCGCTAACGGTTCATGTCGCCTAAGTGCACTACACGAGTTTCAGCGTCAGTGACCGCCCGGGTTCCGTGGGGAGACAGACCCTCAGGCACCCGAGGATTGGCTGGAGTCAGTTGTACGAGTTTTCCGTTTGGTGGGGGCACCATCTGACCTTTTGGTGGTCCTTGAAGCGAGCCTCCTGCACACAGTATCAGGCAGATGGTGGAGCTTGACTCTCCAGGTGCACGACGATGAATCTCTCATTTGGATGGACTTTGAGAGCCTTTTTTCTCAGAGTTTTTCCCATCCACACTCCGAGCGGTGTGCATCCAGGAGCTGCCACAGCTGTGGCAGGGCAGCATGACAGTAGCCCAGTACGTAGCGAGGTTTACCGATTTCTCGCGCTATTCCATGGACATGGTACGAGACCCATTCTTCAGGGACCGAACCTTCGAGCAGGGGCTCAGGCGAGTGATTAGAGCTTCAGTTGTTTCTTACAGCATTACGACACAGACAAGGGTGTTGCAGCGAGCCCTATTAGTGGAGAGTTTCTTTGCTGAGTAGTCTCCAACAGCAGGACCCACCACTAGCCGACATGCAGCAGAGTCTTCTGCAGCAGGAAGTAGACAGATGACGTAGAGGTCCAAGAAGACTAGACCAACAGGTGGTAGACCGCATGACATAGGATCGTTTGTGCGAGGCACCCGGGGTGGAGAACGACTTACCATGCACGAACAGTGTTTCTCCTACGGTGGGGTTGGTCACATGGCTCGTGACTGTCCGACCCGCCATATAGATGACCCACAGATGAACGAAGGACCTCCCGGGAAAAGGTAGAGGTTCGATCGATGTGGACCGCATGGAGCAGGAGACCGTGGCAGGGGAGCTGGTCGTGCATCTATAGGTGGACGACACTTCGAGGTGTTGCCACCACCACCACCAGGAGGTCCACCCCGACCGTAGGGAACAGGTGGACGTGGGAGAGCTCAGCTGTAGGCAGCTGAGGCCTACGATCATGGAGCTCCGAGAGCAGATGGACAGGAGCGGGACTAGCTCCAGACCTGGAGACTTTTGTTCATTTTTCTTCTTTCTCTGTTGATGTTTGTTTGTTGATGCTTTGTGTCTTTGTACTTTTATATGCAGTAATAAAAGACACCTTTCTTGTGGCGTTTACCTTCATGTCCTCTCTCTATGTTGTTACTAAGAGGTTTCGGTTTAAAAACCATTGACTTGACCCTAACAATGAGATACCTACTAGAGGAGACCCAGTGACCACACACTGATGCCAAAAGTGTGACTCAACCCTTGGAGGCGAGAGTAACGGTTAAATATCTTGGTAGTAGCATCGAGTCCTTATGACTTAATCCTTGGTATGGGTTAGTATCATCCATGTCAGGACTGAATGTATTAGGCGAAGAACGTGGTTCATCTTGGGGATGAGACCGGATTTCTCTTATCGGAAAAGAAGAAATCACAGTTGTTCTTGTAGGACCAGAATAGTCCAAGTCATCCAAGAGCGGATGAGGACATCTCAGAGCCGGTAAAAGTCTTGTGCTGATAGGGGCAGAGACCACTAGAGTTCGAGGTTGGCGACCACATATCCCTATGGGTCTCACCTCAACGTGAGTTATGTATTTGTGGTCGTGGTGACAAGTTATCTATGAGGATCAATGGAACTTTCTAGGTCCTCAGCTGGGTAGGGTAGGTGGATTCCCGCTTGGCCCACCCTCCTCAGTTGCACCAGGTGCACGACGACTTCCATGTATCTCAACTGAGGAGATACGAGCTCGACCCTTTGCTTTTCATCGACCATGAGGAGCTAGACATGGGTGATAGGGTGACCCTCACGGAGGTTCCAATGGGGATAGAGGAACGACAGGAGCGGATACTATGAGGACGGTCGATTCCTTAGGTGAACATTCACTGACAATATGAGAACCTCCAGGTGAGAACATGTGAGAGGAAGGCTCAAATGCGTGCTCAGTACCGCTTTTGTATCCCTAGTTTGTGTTAAAGCTTTACGGGGAATTAAATCCCTGAGGTGAGAGTAATGTAATGACCCGTAAAATTTAAGGGAAATTTTTTCTTAACTTTCTTTGGTATTTTACAAGAACGTAGTTTTTAACGGCACCTAATTCTGAGGCCTGGTGTGCCCGGAATCTTTTTCCGAAGTTTATCTCAGGTACGTTCAGGGAACGAACGAGCGGGTTTTTCTAACATTTGAACCGCTACTCGGAATCGAATTCTGAGGGCACTGATGGAATCGCAGCGCCAGTAATTTCTTAGAAACACCTTTTCCGGTGTTGCGTTTGCTCGGGTGTGGTTTTTAAATTTTCGGGTAAAGTAATTGAAAAAAATAAAATGGTGCGACCAATTAATTTATTTTTCTTAACTTATGATATGTGGATGATGTGAGACCCACAATATCCTACAAACTTGGTAGGGTATTTGTGAGGTGGGGCCCACACGAGCCCCACCGTTTCTTTTACCTTTTTTAACCCCCCTCCTTTAATTACGTAACACACCCGCACACCCTTTTTAATGAAGTCAACTCTTGCGTTTATTCTGGATAATAAATGCCTCATTAATTGGGAGGTTTTAAACTCCTAAAATAATTCATTAATTGGATGTTTCTTTTCTTTTTGAATTTCAAACGTTGGTTGTGTGTACATAAAATAAGACACCACTAATTTAATTTTAGTCTTGTTGTGTTGAGAGGCGAGGCAGAATTCACCCAGGTTCTTGAAGTTCTTCCTCCTCAATGAAGAATGCAAAGAACGCGAAGAATGCCGACCTCAGACGAAGTTCGACAAGAACGCCAGATCCTCGGAGATCGACAATGCGACGCCGACGGATCCTTTCTCCGTGACACGACGATCCCCCTTCCGTGAGGCCTTTTTCGGAGACAAACCCTCACTAGATGATTCATGGGGTAGGGGTTTTTGTTCAATTTAATCTATGTGAGTATACCCTCGACATGTGTTTAAAATATGTCAGAAGCCTTTTAAACCGCTAATGCGGTGGGTGCGGACCAATGAAAAAGTCTGAACCCACCAACTCTTCATTCTTGGTGTGCGGATCGGCGAGCGACGATGAAGCAGGATGCACTGGCATTGTGAGGTCCTCGCAGTGAAGAACTGGTCCCGGGAGGGCCGTTGGCGAAGACGGCAGGCAATCCGACCACCGGAGCTCATCCGGTGGTCCATGGAGCACTCCGCCGGCACGGCAGCGCCGGCGGCCGGAGACGGCGGCACCCTGTGCGCCACCGGGATGGCTAGTCGCGGCTAAAGCCGCGGTGGCGGGCCGCTGGTCCCGCGACCGTGCGGGAATGAAGGAGGCGGGACGCGGCACTCAGCCGCGTCCGATGACAATGAGTGCCCCCCCCCACCCATGGGGCACACGATTTCGAGCTGGTGGGGGGGGGGCAGCATGCCACCCAGCACCACCATCCACTCGGCCGAAATGGTCAAGCCAGCTGGCCCTGGCCAGAGAAAACGCGCCAGCCCGCGCCCAAGTGGGCCGGACCCAGAACTGGGTAAGGTCGACACGGTTCGGGCCGACCCAGGGGGCACTGGGCCAGGTGGGACCGGGCCTGAACCCCCTAATACCGGACTTTTTCGGTATGTTGCCCATAACCTGGGCTACAGACCTCTAATCGATGCACCGACAGTTGCGTAGTGATCCTTCGATCGAGACGGTCATTTAGGTATTTTACACTCAAGGTTTCAGAGAATTGTGAGTACGGCCGGGTTGGTTCGGATACGAAACCAACCGGGCCCTCAGAGCAGAAACACTTATATCTCGAGTTCCGGACATCTGATTGACATGACATCGACTTTTTTGTTTTCTTTTTGATGAGACAGAACTTTTGGCATGCTTCACCTATATTTTGGATGTAGTTGGATAATGGCCGGGTTGGATTGTACCCGACATCCAACCGGGCCCCTAGAACGGTAAGGCGGATAACATTCAGACCAGACCTCTGTTTGATGAAACGTCAGCAGTGTTGGTGATCACGTTGAAAAACAGTCCCTATGATCATACCCTATGAGAGTTCGGGGTACAGTCGAGACACAGCTGGTATGGTTTTTATACGAAACCAAACGGGCCCATGAGAAGAAAAGGCTAGTAACTCACAGACCGGGCGTCCGACTGACACGCCGTCTATTGAGTTGAGACCCCTATGACAACGCGGTACTTTGAGATACTTATTCATGGAACTTTGTGATACTTGGAGTATCGACCAGTATCTCGTGGAGTGGACCCTCCCGGTGACGAGCTAGTAGAGTGAAGAGACCTAGTAGCTAGCTGAGACTTGACGACTGCTGATCTATCGACTCGGTGTGTTTCGGATAGCCCAGTGGGGAGAGTTTGGTTGTAATAGAAGACCCACAACGGAGAAGCGCTTGGTAGTAGCGGTAGACCTGCGATACTCAACAGATGGAGTACCTTTCAAGGCTATGAGGGATAGCGCTTGGTTGTAGTGGTATACCCACGGCGGAGGAGCGCATGGTTGTAGCGGTAGACCCACGGTACTCAACAGAAGGAGTACCTCTGGAACCTATGAGGGGGAGCGCTTGGTTGTAGCGGCAGACCCATGGTGGGAACCGCTTGGTTGTAGCATTAGGCCCACATTACTCGATAGGTGGAGTACTACAGCAGTTCAAGGAGTCCGGCGAGCTTGGTTGTAGTGGAAGGCCCTCTGTACTCGATAGAGGAGGAGTTCGACACGGTTGGTTGTAGCGGTAGGCCCACTGTACTCGACGGAGGATGAGTTCCCCAGCAGTCGTGGTTTCGATGTCATGAATAAAATCTTGGTTGAGCTGAGTCTGTAATCATTGTATTTCATCATGATTGAGATGGGTTACTTGATAACTTAGGTATATGTATGGGCATATACATGGGTAGAGGTTATCTGTTGATTTCATAATCCTTGTGTTTCCTCAAGATTGATATGGGTTACTTGATAACTTGGGTATATGTATGGGCATGTACGTAAGTAGAGGTTATCTGTTGATATCTTCTTTGTGGTTATATTTGTTGGATTTAGTGAGACCTTGAGGGTCTCGGGGTCCCTACTGAGTATCGTTATACTCACCCCAACACGGGATATGCCCGAACCTCGTTGTGTTGGTTGCAGACGACGGGCAACGCAGACATAGGCCATGTTTTCGAGGACTGGACGGCACCCAGAGGTGGACCTCATGACGATACAGTTTCCAGTGGTGGACTTCACGACGAGGCTATACTCAGAGGTGGTTGACGGGCGAGAGCATTGTGGAGGCTATATGTACCTACCCTTTAGGTCGGATCCGTGGCGGACGATTCAGGAGCTGCGCTATTTGTATCTACCATTCAGGTAAGAACCGAGGAGGGCGACCCAAAAGCTACTTCTATCTTCTTCAGCTGCTTGTCCTTGTTGTACTTTCTTTTATTTGTAGCTGTACTTTCGATTGGGTTTGTATTCTGGCCCATTTACTTTTCAGCACTTCTTTTTTTTGTACTTAGTGTTTTACTCTCACTTGTACTCTGTGGTGTTTTGTTACCTTTATAAAGGAAATGCCTTCCCAGTTATCGGGATTTAGGCCTTTAGTGCTAGTCGCCAGCCCTTGGCCTATGGAAGGCGGGCTTGGGGTAGTCACGACACGAGTCCCGAGGATGGATCATGACAAGTCCCCTCACATAGACAGAAATAGGTGTTTACTATACCTTCATGGTGATGTATTAATTGTAGATATTCTTATTTACCAGATCCAAATCACCCTTAATGTACCACTTTGAATTTTTATGATTTTTTTATTTAATAAAATTTATTTGATGGATTGCATTGCTTGGTACTACAAGTCACACATAGATATTCTTATTTACAGTACATGCATCACTAATTTATGTTTTTTGTTACACACAGTTATGAGTTTTTTTATAGATTTTGTTATGCACAAGACTGAGTTTAACATGAAAAAATATACTATTAATATTGTTATTATAAAATATTTATATTTATCACCTAGTCATTGGAATGGAAGATATGAATAATATTGACTAAATTATGAAACAATGATTTGCACATGTTTATAAAATGAACCCTTTAGTTAAAAATTTATTATAAATGAAAATAAAAACCAAATGAATATAAAAGAAATTAATTTGTGAAAAAACATTGTTCATTCCTAAAATGTTGTTTCATCATAATAAATTAAATTAATAACTATTAGTGAGATATATTAATGAATTTTTTATATTGTAAAAAAATTCATTATATAAGATTTATATTCATAAATTTATTAAATTCTATTCTTTATAAAAAATTCATTTATTTTTTTTTATAGTTAAAATTAAACTTTAACTTCGCTTTTTGGTTAGTTAATTAAATTTCATTCTTTTTATTAGTGAGATATATTAATGAATTTTTTATTTTAATGAATTTTTTATATCAATTTAAAATTTATTTCTACTAATTATATGATGAGATTTTAAAAAATGGATTCCATATTTGGAATATGAATAATTTATAATTATTAGTTGGTTCAACATATTTTTTGAAATAAAATATTTAAGAATGTAATAAATTTAATTACAATAATTAATAAAATGAAAAGATTACTTTGTCGATAAACATTATCATAAGGGTTAAAATAACCAATACACATGTCCAAAATCTATTGTATGGTCATATTTATACCATATAATAAATTATTTATAAATATACCATTATTGGAGTCACATTATTTATGTGAGACCTCCCAATAGTGTTTACCTTTTGATATTTACAAGAATACCACTCCTCTTCTATAAATGGAAACTCAACCCCTCACATATTAACACCCATTAAGCCATTTGTATCATCAAAAACATGCCAATATAAGATCTGTAATTCCTTAACATCATCTTAAAATCCTTCCTCTATTTATAAAACCTTCCAAGGAATCCCGTTAGTGGAAACTGAAATGTGTTGCCCAAAGAAGGGTTAACACTATTCAACAAGCACTTTTGATTTATTTCTTTCAAATACAATTAAATTATTGTTATTACATGATTAAATAATAACCTAAATATCCTAAATATTCTGATATGTTTTATGTCATGGGTTTTACCTTCTCTTACTCACACTTCAATCATGTGGGATACATATTCATCATTCGTGTGTACTGTGGACTACCACCTCAAAAACCGTGGTCGTTCGTTCTCCCATTACAATCATTAAAGGTTAGGAATAATGATAAGGATATAGTTTTATTTTTATAAATATTTTATTTATGATTTATATAAGATTTTATAAATATTATTTAATACATAACATAATTATTTATTTCTATTTAGAGTGTAATAACATTGTTGTTGGATGTTTAGATATATTGATTCTTCACTCGGAGCGGTATCTAGCCCCATTCCTCAGATCTAGAGTTTATCATTACCATATTTCTCACCCCCCCCCCCTCTGGGCCAAGATCGGATCACTTTGTCATTGGGTTCATCTCGAAGTGGGTGTTGCCACCACAGGGACATTTGGTGGTGTGCTTCTCGGTGGAGCAACGACGATCGGCTCAACGCTACTCGTTTCCTTCCATCATTGTCGAGGTTTGGTGTAGACTCATATGGATTTATTCTCTTTGTTTCTGCTTCTAAGCGTAGCTTCGGCTATTGGTTCTGTGTGCGGGACTCCTACCAACGACGATGAAAGTTGGTGCAGCTCTGAGGATCGATTTTCTCGGTTGCTCAGGCACATCCTAGTGTGGATCAATGTTTAATCCACAGTGCTCTAGAGGGGGGAGGTTCTCTTTTTCGTCTTCTTTGAGTTTTTATAGGATTTTATTTTCTGGACGGTGTGAATTTTTTCTAGTTGTTGGATCTAGTTTGGGTAGTTCTGGTTCATCGCCACTGCTACTTCTCTATGTCCTTGTCACCAAGTTCTTTGTTCTGAATCTTGGTTAGGGTGTATCCATTGTTATGATCGAAGAAGAACCATGCCAAAAGTTGTGTTTATAGTTCAGGACAACCCAAATCCCTCATCGGTGAGATTCTATTAGTGCATTATTGTGCCATACACTCCTTGGGTACAATGTCTTGAACTCGTGTTCTTTGGTTTACCTTTTGGGTTTTTTTAGCTTCGATGGGAGGGATGCCTTGAGGAGGATGGTGGTGGGTGGTCTAAGATGATCTTTATTGAAGGATTTATGTTTTCCAAATGGTGGGTGTTATTGTGAATGGTTTGTTGGTTTGGTGGTGCACTTGGACTCAACCATGTCGATCAGCCCCAATAGGAGGTTCCATAGATGGAATTCATCATTGTAGTGCTTTATGGATTTTGATGTTGAGATGGTATTGAATAATCTATCAGATCGGGCATGTTATTTGTCACAAGACACTGATTTTTGTTCAACTTTTCAATGGTGGATGCTTTATAATGATCAAATGATGGGGATGGTTACCTTCATGTGGTTAGTTTGGTTTGCCTCGCTAGAAATTCAGGTTGTTAGTTTATTAATTCTATAAAGTCTACTTGGGTCCCCCCTTCTTCCCTTAAGAGGGGGTTTGCATTAAATAAAAAAATTAAGGCCTTTGGGCCATTGGATGGACATGTATATTACCGCATCCTCAAAGAGACGGGATTCATTCATGCATTACATGGAATTCATTATGGAAGAGTTTAATAAACATATGTTATATATATGAATTAATTATTATAATAGAATGATAATATTTATATAAACTACAGATATAATTTAATTCTCTTCATTGGATATATATAACAAGAAAAATGAAACGACATTCATGTGTATGCACAACCCACCATCTCTATGAATGTTGTATTACACTTGCAATGTATTTATTTAAACGATTATTATAAATTTTAAAAAATTAAATATATTTGAAAATTATTTCATTAGTATAATTTTATAGAATATGAAATCTTTATATATGTTATATGAAGAAAAATATAACAAGTCAAAAAACATAAAAAAAACAGTGTGGATGTTACCTGTAATTTTACTATACGATGGAATAGTTAATAATAGATGATACAATACCATAATAAAATCATATATGGTATAATATATAAGTATATAGTTGTACAATATATTTTTAAAAAGCTTATATTTATTATAAGAAGGTTTTAAAATGTAACAATAATGTCAAGACATAGGGTATGATTTTTCTCATCTCACTATTGTATTTTTGAGATATATACTATATTCACAACTTATTCTTATTGTGAGTTGTATATACTAACCAATTAAATGATTTATAATGAATATAATTTATTTCATGATATTAAATGTTATATTTGATTTTCTCTATTAATGGGGATCGTGATTCAAAAGTTACTAATTTAGTTAGTTGATTTCTAATCTCCCTTTTATTTATGCAATAATTATTCCATATTCACAACTTGATTCTAAATTATGGTGTATATAATACCCATTAATATATTATATGATTAATATAATTAAATTTATTGGTATTTTAATATCCATTTTAGTATCTCTATAATATTGTCTTACGGTTCAGAAGTTACCAAATCAGTGAATTAATTTTGACTCAATTTTCCTTCATTGGGACACTTGTTATGTTATTCACCTATATTGTTTTACGATATGTGCGTAATAAAATTTTACATGTTTTATCATAAAAGTAATTCTATTAATGATATTTTATGCTTCTTTAAATGTCATTATCTCATGGGGAATATGATTCAATGATACCAAAATGCTAGAAATTTATTAATACAATCTAATCATTTATTGAGATTGCTAATGATTACTCTTTCAATTATGAAATTTTATAATCCATATCCCATGAATTAAAATTAATTATACTCTCAAGTGGTTTTTCATTATATCTTAATGTAATGGTACAATTTTATAGTCTTTGTTTTTTAGGATAAATAATAAATTTTTATGAAAATATCACCATATTTATCATTTTAGTTAGAGAATTTGATTATTCACATATAATTTATTTCTAATAAAAATTATTAATTTTTTTAAATGCTTTTTAACTGTTTTTTCATGGAAACTAATTTAAAATACACTATATGTCACAATTTTTATTTATAATGATTATGAAATATTCTTTCACTTTCTTTCAAGGTTATTCTAAAACGGAATGTTTTTCAAAATATTTTAGGTTTTCAAAGGTTGAATTTAGGATAATAAATACTATTTTATTCACAAATGATTTAAATTATTTATAATAAATTTTTTATATGTTCTAATACGTGGTTTTCAAATACATGTATTTTGAAAATGTTTCATCATTTAAAAAGGTTATTTTCATTGAAGTATTATTTTCCTTATGAAATGTTCCATGTGATCTCTCGAAATATTTCTCTACATAAGATATCATCCATTGATATATTTTTATATTCATTAGGGATATTATCCATGGTTGTAATTATAAGTCTTTATTTTAACCGTTTATGTTTCTAATGAAATGATTTTTATGAAACATAATTTTCATCAATGGGATAAAACAAAATAAAAGGGTTTTGAATGCCTCATCTTTTATAGGTTATTCTATGATTATGAAACATGTCTATTTTCTATAAGATATGATCTGATAAAAATTCTGTGATACCAATTTCATTTCATGGATGAGGATATGATGATTAGGAAATCCATTTCTTTTTATTGTTCATGATATAAAGAATGTTTCTTTGTCTTATAATACCTGTATGTATGAATACATTATATGATGGGTGGAACCTATATATATGTCCCATTGTGTTTATAAAAATTTAAATTTCATGAGAAAAAAATGTGAAACAATTCAACATGGTTGATCTAAAATGGGACACAAGTGCATCCTGAGATATAATAAGAGATAGGTGCATCATAATCCACAATAGTATATAGGTGTATCCTGACCCAGAATGGGAATCATGTGCATCATAATCCAAGATAGAAAACGAGGGAATCCTGATAAAAAATGAAGGATGGGTGTGTCCTAATACACTATTGGAATATAGTGTAACCTTTTCCATAATTACATATGGTCTGTATCTGGGGAAGGTGTTATGTCCCTCCTAGAAGGTGTAGTTCCCATAATGAGGCATGATATGTCATTAGCAGTGATCCTTAACCTATAGGGAATGAATTTATGTTCTTATATTTATTCAACTAATCCATGTATTATTACAATGTTATGATTTCACGTATTATTCTATTGATTAACTTATGATTCATGTCTTATAAACTGCCAATGTTTAATCAATTACACTTGATTATGATCTTTGATATGTAGGGTATGATCTTATAATGATATCATCATGTTCTTTTACCCATATTCACAATTTATTCTTATTTATGTCCTTTGTTTACCCTTATAGATATTTGGTATCACCCCTTTCGTATATTTCCTCTTCCAGTTTATGAATAATGTGTTTAAGTATGAGTATTAAAGGGAAATATCTATAAGGTAAATGTTGAATATCATTCCCCAATAGAGAATATTATGATTCCATGTTTTCAATGACAATAAAATATTATTGTCCTCAAGCTTTTAATTTTGTAATGTGATGATTATTCTTCAAAAATGATGTAATATCCATGTATGTAGAGTCTCGATCATTACAGTTGGCATCAAATGATATATTCAGACATTATTTGGAAACATGGATGAAAAACACATAATGATATAGCTGGGGATATTTATAAGGATATGTATAGGTATATATCTAAGGATAATTCTACGGTGTCAAGGATTTTAAATTTGGTGTTGTGATTTAGCAATCGTATAAGTAAATATCCATTATTATGCGGCTTTCTTCTATGAAAACTATTTCATAGAAAATGATTTATGGTCATATTAAATGATGGTAATAATAAAGAACAAGTTTAATGTTGAATGTTTCAGATATTGAATCTATTGGAATTATAAACATCTATGTACTATGTGGAAATTTCATGATGAAAATATGAAAGGTGGTATGACTATTGGTTATATAATTGATGATAAAGTCACCACAAACAACATGTGAAATGTATGGGATGTTATAATAGTATTGTTTACATTAAAATAATTAGCAATATTCGATTGATTTTAAAAAACATAAATTAATTATCATCATTCCATATTCATTGATATGGGTATTGAAGAATAATTCTATGATTCCTAAATAATGGTGTAATAAAATATTTAGATTGAATAAGTGTATATATTTTGGAATGAAAAGATTATGTTATACAAATCATGAAATATATAAGTATTTTCAGTGTTTGTTTTTCATTATGGTAATAAAAGGATATGTCGAATGGGGTTGATGACCTAGAAAATCGATTTAATTTCAAGGATACATTAATGTAAGCTAACCTGTAATTTTTTTAAGGATGTGAAAATTATAATTATCATGGTTAAAGAGATGATGAAATGAGTAATGTAAATTTTATATTATTGATGACCTCATAAATGATAAAAGACATGTGGATAAAGTGGTTTCTGATATCATCAATGAAGTATTAATAATTTTTTGATTTATGTAATATATCCAATAATCATTAGAATAAGGAATCATTCATGTTTTAAATAAGGATTTATTTTAATTCAGGTCATTACCAAGTCTCAAGATAGTACATCATTAATTTATTCCCATGTTCAGTATGTGACAAACAATATCTACCATAACATATATAGGGGTTCAATGTTATGATGATATTAAGAAAACTAGTGGCCTTCATTAAAAGTTTTGGATTTAAATTTTCAAAAAGTTTATAGGTTTAACTAATTATGAATTGTTTTAAGTTGAATGTCGAATGTTGTTTTAGATATTAATGAATTCTCACATGATATTAAGATTTAATCCAATTATATTCCATGATCTCATTTTTTTGTGATGTTAACTTATGAAAGATGGAATGAATTATAATATGATTTATAGATCTCTTGATTTTTTAGTTCTCTAGGAAGGAAAAAATCATCTTTATTCCATAGAGAATGATATATTGTTGAAATTGATTATGTTATAACCAAAGGGTGTAATTTTTATTATGTAATGGAATCAAATCAATAATGTTCATATTCTGTGGAAAAATAATTTAGTTCTTGGAAAAAGTAAATTAAAAAAATTTATAATACTTTTTTTATTTACCTAATGTTTTTATAAATACTCACTAATTAATGTCGGGTATAGTGTAACATTTTGAGTATTTATGTATTATTTTTTACGAATTAATTAAATCTTTTCGATGTATTGCATTGTACACTACAACATATTATTTTTTATTCATACAGAACAGAAATTTAAACATGCACTATACATAACATATATATTATATTGGGGTAAATGAAATACTATGTCAGTCTTATGTTATACACTATAAATACATCCCTCTAAATATTTTGTTACACGCAATACTGAGTTTTAATGAACTATAATATACTATTTATTTTATTATTAAAATATTGTTATATTTATCACCTATCCATTAGAAAGGAATATATGAATAATATTATCTAAATAATGATATTTTGGTTTACCCATTTATATAAAATTAATTAATGGGTTATGAATTAATTATAAATTGAAATAAAAACCAATAGAATATAAAGTCGTAGATTTTATAAAAAATTATTTTATCCTCACAAAAGAATTTTATCTTAATAAATTTATTTAAAAAATAATAGTGGGATATATTAGTGAAATTTATATTTATTATAAATTCAACCAAATGTTTTGAAATTCCTTAAATATGTTTTCTATGAATAAAATAATAATAAATCCTATATTATGTAAAAAAAGATATCTTTAAAAAGGTTGTTTAAAACCTTTTTAATGGAAGAATTGAGGGAAAAATAAATTTTGACACATTAATAAATATTATTTGAAAATTTAACTTTATTTATGAAATAGTAATATAAAAACATTCTTTGGGTTATTTTTGGTATTTTTGGAGAATTTTCATATTTTGATGAATAGTGAAAACACTAAATGTTAATTGAAAACTACATTTTATTCTATTTTATTCAATGTTAAATTATATTTTACTTGTTAGAGTATATTTAGGTCACTTATAAGTATATTAATACAATTTGGGTCATTTTAATCAATTTCAAATTTAAATTGGATATAAAAATATTCGAACATTTGAACATTTTCACTTTAAAAACTCGTTGTCTCATCACGTCTATAGAATTTATTTTAAATCAATTTATTAAATTTAATGATTACAATTTTGAAAAACTGATTACATATTTTTAATCATATTAAAATATAATTTAATTTATTGAAAACATAGTTCATTACCGAAACAAATAGTGAAAGTAATTAATATTAATTAAAATGGTTGTGTTAAAAACGGGGTTTTTTAGGGGTTAAACTTTAACATATGGAGAATTATAAACAAGAAACATGTCAAAAATACCTTTTATGAAAATATATTGACTTTATACTCACTTTATAAATAATAGACCACTATTGTAAGAATATTATGTAAGAGAGTCATCTCAATAATGATTATCTTTTTATACTTAGAAGAATGTCACTTGTCATCCACTATAAAAGTGAACTCATCCCCTCACATATTCACACATATAGATACCTTTTTATCATTCAAAACATTAAAAAAATAAGCTATAAAATTTCATAATTTCTTCCTATTAAACATTTTTTCTAATAAATCTTACAATGGAATCCCTTTGTTTCATGCCAAAGGAGTTTTTGGATGAAGAGGTAACATTATTCAACGAGCGCTTCATTTTTATTTCTTACTCCACCCATAAATTATTATTATTAAATTATAATATAATATCATAAGTATACTAAATATTATATGTTGTTATGTTGTATTGTATACCTATAACTATATACACTTCTATCAAATGGTATACAAAATCATTGATTGTGTTTAAGATAGACTACCGCCTAGTGAACCTATGTCGTTTGATTTTCCATTACCACCTTTCTTTGTTGGGAATACTAATGAATATTTTTAGTTATATATATATATGTGTGATATTTATGATTTATTAATGATTATTTAATTATTATATAACACATTAATTAATTCATTATATCTTCTGAGATTAATGTTTTCATCATTTGTTGGCATGCCTACAACCACCACCTCAAAGCGATCTGATTCATTAATGACATACATGGAATGTATTTAAGATGATTTAAATATTAATATATAATATATATTACATAATAATTATACTAGAATGATAATATATATTTATATACATCATATAATTTAGTTCATTTTTTTAAAAAAATGATATGAAATTGGAAAAAACATTCAGGCATTCGTACAACCACCTGTCAATATGAAAAATGTATTTCATTTCCTATTTAAATATAATATATATTATTATAAAAAATATATATATTGACTATATTATATATATATATATTTCTAATCATTGTGGATATGATGAAATAATTAAATAAGTAAGAGGAAAAAAATTTAATTAATCAAAACACATATGGAAAACAATATGGATAGTAACCAAAACAAAACTTTAACATGGAAATGTTCATAAACTAGGGATATAATTTGATAATAATATAATAATTGGTACTAGATTTAAGAAAATGGTTATTTATTATATTTATAATAAACTAAATGTTTTTATACAAGAGGTTTGAACATGTATGAACAAAGTAAAGACTTAATGTAAAGGTTTTCTCATCAAACATTTATTTCTTTGATTAAAATGTAATATTCATCTCTTATTTTTTGGGGTCTATATTATAACACCCGAGACTTTTATGTTATATAAATCATCAAAGGAATCTTTTTCTACACAACACTTGCTTGGCTTGCTTTACACGAAATCGCGAGCTTCCTCTATAGCTTGCGTTGTACGCAATACCTAGTTTCACTAAATAACGATATGCTATTAAAATATTATTAAAACTAGACGTTATGAATAGTAAAAACCACTTTTTGAAATTTTATTTTTCAAAATGGACTTCATTTTTGGATTCGGAATATCAAAATTAGCCTAGGGTGAAATTTTGGTATTTTTCTGAAAACATTCAATTTTTGATGAATAGTGAAACCACTAAGTGGTAGGTTAAAAACTGAATTTTGCATAAAACTTAATTTTACCGCTTCTGTGAATGGAATTTCGAAAATCTGACAGACACGGTTAATATCAAGGACTAAAATGTGGTTCAATGAGATGAAAATAATTTTTGGTGAATAGTAACTTTTTACTTTTTTTTACCACGGTTAATAGTAATTAGGGTAACTAAGGGTAAATGTGATATTACTATTACCCTAACACATGTCCTAATTCTATTGTATAAGTGTAATTCGACCAAAAACAACCTTATGAATATAATATGACCATTTAGATCCACTTGGATTAGATTATGACATTTAATATTATTTTATTTAATGAATAGTTAAAATAGTTAAAATCAAAGTTTAATAACTAAAAAATTTTTAATATGGGGTTATACATAAGATAAATTCGACTATAAATATTCATTAGAATGATAAAAAGATTTCCTACATAATGATATTTTATTTATAATTCTTAGACTTTAAATAAATTAATTTATTTATGACACAATGATGATGCAGTAATTACCCTTTTAAGGAAATGTTAACACAATTGATGTTATAAATGCACAAATAAATGTAATTTGAGACTTTTTATGAATTCCACTAATTTTATAGGTTACTATTATATATTAGTGTTGATTTAATAAACTTGGTTAGAACATATAATTCTGTTACGACTTTCACAAAAATCATATATCAAATAGTGTCAAAATTGACACAAAATAGTTTTTAAATAAAATATTATATTATTAATTGTTATTTTATTCCTGAAAATCTAAGGTTCGACCAAATGACTTAGATAAGGATATATATATTAATAATAAACAACTTGGGGTTCGTTTGGCATGTAATTGTAAGTGTATTAACAATATAGTGTAAGGAAACAAAAAGTCACGGTAAAAGTTAAATTATTTAACTTAGAGTTAAATCTAATTGATAAGGTTAAAATAATAAGATAAACTTGTCTAAATCTTATTTGTTGATAGGATTTTGACCCATAACCACTTTACCTTCGAAATAAGAACATTTGGAACCATTATAAACCGATTTGGACTTTAATATAAAATAATATTTTGAGGTATTCCTAAGGTGCCCCTCTCCTCCCTTATAAAAGGGCACCTCTTCCCCCTCCTCCTCACACCAATTTGAGCACTCAAGCTCGGCCAAACCCTGAAAAAATCCCTTCTCCACATCCCTAGAATAATCCTAGAGGTCCTGGTCTTCTTCAAAGACCAATCTTAGTTACCTAAGTGGAGGATCCAAAGAGGTGTTTCAAAGAAGAGGTAATATCCATTACCGATCTTTTCAATTTCTTTCTTCTTCAACTTCTTCTTCTTTAGTTGTTTCATGATAAAGTAATAACATCAGTATTACATACATACTGATATGTTATTATAAATATGAAACAACCCTAATTCACCTTCTATCCATCCTACGGAAAAATGAAATCACCGCGCGTGCGTACGTACGGAATACCGTCTCCACGCCGTGGTGTACTCTATTTTCCACCATCACCTTACAAGGATGGGTATAATGGTGTAATGGGTAACTATATATGATTATTATAAAGTGATATTGATACTGAAATAGTATAAATACACTTAAATACAATTCCACGATCATGGGAATAATATCGTCGCTCGTGCGTACGTACGGAATACCGTCTCCACGATGTGATGCGACTCGTTCTACATGATCATCATTACATAGTAATTATATAAATGAATTGAATGAATAAATATGATATATGTTACACTAATACCATTCTAGATATAAGGTATCTATATCCTTAAAATAAGAATAAGAATTTATTCGGCAAAACACGCATAAGAACAAAAGGCAATAAAGACCCGAGTAACAAGTAACAATGAAGTATTACTTATAAGAAGCTAAGAATATGACCATTTATGACATCATATCAATATATATGATTCTGGAATAAGTCAATAACATTATTTAAACCATTATACAGGAGCTTCAGACACGTACAAAGCAAATCAGACCTAAGGTAAGGGAAATATCACAATCTCACTTTTATTCGAGATTGTTTTTACTTTGGTAATTACTGGGGTGTATTTTATCATCCACATCCACGTTCCCTCAATATGTAATATTATTTCCATCCTTCTACAATACTTTATATCCAATTTTACCCTTCTTTGTGTTTTTAGTAAAAGATATTAAATGAATCTTTTGTCATTTTTCATACGAGTTACTTTTTGACTTTTCCGACAAAAGTACGAAGAATGTTTTCTTAACTTATACGGAAAGAATGGATTTTTAAAACATTATTTCCAAGAATATTCCTTTATAAGTTTTCAAGTTTATTTTTAATCAACTTGTTTTAGTTTATAATTGTATGACATGTTAAGAAAAGAAAAGTGTTTTTGAAGTAGAAACGATATTTTCCTCAGGAATGGAGTTCAAATGTTTTATCAAAATTTTTTTCCATCTAAGATAATATAGGGTTCTGTTTTTATCCCTATTATTACATTGATTTGATTATGTTTTGAGGAAATTAGTTTTATGAAGTCATTTACCTTATATGATTTGTTTTATGATGTCATGATGTTTCAAAAATCCCATTATTGTTACATGTGTTATGCGATGATGTATGATTTATGATTATGTGGCACACATAAGAAAGGATTCATTATAAGATGGGTGGGACCTATATCTCCCTCCAATGAATTGGGTAAAGATTTATATCTCATGAGATAGACATGGCTGGAACGGAAGGTTATTTCGGTTCAGTGATACAGGACTGAAACGAGGAGTGAACTCGGTTCAGAAATGGACTTTGTCCGCTAAGATAGTCTTGGCAATGAGTCATGACTAACAAGAAATGATTTTCCATGATTATGTGTGCATGCCACAAAGTTTCAAGTTTTATGTTATGATTATGGGGATCTCATTTTCACTTCTATGATTTATTACATGTTAAGATATTATGATCTCTTTTTCAGGTTATGATTTTCAAAAAGATATGATTTTTTATTTCCTTTATTTCCCCTTGCTGAGCATTTGAGCTCACCCTTTTTTGTATGTTTTCTTTTCCCCAGGTCAGGAAGATGGATATTAAGTAGAATATACTAAAAGGGACCCTAGATATGATGAAATAAATGGGAGACACTGTAGAAGATTTATGAACCAGTTTTTTATGTTTCCCAGTTTCTAAAGACACTATACCTATACGGTCCTTTGTGGTTTTGTCATATGTTGTAATAAGTGTACTTCAATTTTGAAGTATTAACAATCTATGTAAAGTATGGGTCGTTATAGTTGGTATCAGAGGAAAGGTATAGTCAACCTTTGGAAACTAGAATGTGAAAGCCTTAGTAAGAACCCTAGGGATAAGTCTAAGCATAGAACACAATCTTAGTGTTTTAGAAATGGCCATTAATAACCTAGGATAAGACCTTAAGCGTGAAAATTTTATTCTTGATTTATGTGGTTTTCCTATTATAATTAGTGTTGCTCACACTATTCTTTTTGGTTTTAGTCAATGTCTGGAACCCGAAGGAACCGTGTTAATGCGGAATGCGATGGGCAATGCAATGATTGTCCCCCTGAGCAACCAAATGATATGGGAGCTGGAATGAAAAATCTTGTAGCCATTCTCACACAACTTTCTCAAGCTATGAATCATACAGGACTTCCAAACGAGTAAAGGAAGGAGCAACATTCTGTTGAATCCTTCATGAGGCAGCATCCCCCTTCTTTCAGCAGGTCTACTGATCGATTAGTTGCTGAACAATGGATTAGTACTACTGAAAAGATATTTTCAGTTCTTCAATGTTCTGATCATGATAAAGTCATCCTAGCAGTGTATCGTTTGGAAAGAGATTCTGATCAATAGTGTAATCTTATTAAGAATACGAGGCAAAGGGATGAAATTGAGTCCATGGAATGGGACGAGTTCAAGAACTTATTTTTCAATAAGTACTTCCCTCGTATTCTCCGAACAAAGATGGAGAAAGAGTTTCTTGAACTAAAGCAAAGGGATGATGAATCTGTTGGTACCTATGAAGAAAATTTTACAAGACTTGCAAGGTACGCTTCTGTTATTATTATCCAACCTGAGAGTAAGATCGATCGATTCTTTAGTGGCTTAAAACCAAGTCTTCGAAGGGCGTTAGCCATAAGGGACTTCAATAGCTATGAGGAAATCGTTCGATGTGCTCTCAATGTCGAGATGGATATTGGAGTAACCCATCAGTCATATGGGTTTGATAAGAAGGGGAAAATGTAATTTAAAGGAAAATCTAAAGAGCACACTGAAAAGAAGATGAGCTTTCCCTTATGCTCAAAGTGTGGAAAGAAACATGGAGGGAGTTGTCTTAAAGGGACAAGTAAATGTTTCAAATGCGGAAAGGAAGGTCATCGGGCATTTGAATGCCGCGATGATGGGAAGAAGATGTCTAATGATGCAAACAAAGGAAGGGATACATAGAATGAACCTACTACACTTCAATGATTCAAGTGCATGGAGATGGGGCATTATGCCAATCAATTCCCAAATCCAAGGGTTGATGATGATGGTCGACGTCAACAAACTCTTAAGGCTAAAGACAAAGGAAAGTCACATGCAATTTCTATCAGCGATGTGGAGTACGATAACGATGTGCTGAAAGGTACACATACCATCCAGTCTAAAGTAGCAAATGTTTTATTTGATTCTGGATCCACCCACTCTTTTATTTCTGAAGACTTTTCTAAGGGTATCACCGTATTACCTCAACAATTAGATGTTGAGTTAGCTGTGACAACACCTAATGGAACATCAATTGCATCAAAAGTTTATAATTCTTCTCCAATTGACGTTTGTGGGAAAGTGCTTCCTGAAAATCTTGTGATCCTTCCTTTAGTGGAATTCGATGTGATTCTTGGCATGGATTGGCTTTCTTTATATGGAGCTCATATAAATTGCCAAAGAAGGGAAGTCACATTTCATATTCCAGATCAATCTATGATCATCTATCAATGCAAGGATGAACATAACCTTCCAGTGGAAATTTCTTCCATTTTATGGGTATTGATTCCACTAAATGAAGGTTATGTATCTCAGATGGTTGGTGAGAAACTCGCGATTAAGAATATGCCCATCGTACGAGAGTTTGATGATGTCTTTCCGGAGGAATTATCAGGTCTTCCACCAAATCGTGAAGTTGAGTTTTCAATAGAACTCGTACCGGGTGCTTTGCCTATTTCAAAGACACCTTATAGAATGGCCCCAATTGAGTTGCAGGAATTGAAGAAGCAACTCCAAGAGAATCTTGATAAGGGATTCATACGCCCTAGTGCGTCACCTTGGGAAGCACCTATTCTATTTTTTAAGAAGAAAGATGGATCAATGAGACTCTGCATTGATTATCGAGAACTTAATAAGATCACTATCAAGAACAAATATCCTCTCCCATGCATTGATGACTTATTTGACCAACTACGCGGAGCTCAATACTTTTCCAAGATTGATCTTCGTTCAGGGTATCATCAATTAAGTTTCAAAAGGGAGGATATACCAAAGACAGCTTTCCGTACAAGGTATGGACACTATGAATTTATAGTGATTCCATTTGGTCTTACTAATGCCCCTGCTATCTTCATGGATCTAATGAATAGAGTCTTTAGAGACTATCTTGATCAATTTTTGGTAGTCTTTATAGACTATATTCTTGTCTATTCAAAGAGCAAGGAAGAGCATGAAGATCACTTGAGAATTATATTGAAGACCCTGAGAAAGGATAAGCTTTATGCCAAATTTACCAAGTGTAAATTTTGGCTTCAAAAAGATGCTTTTTTGGTTCACATAATCTCAAAAGAGGGGATATCTGTGGATCCAGCAAAAACAGAGGTTATCGAAAGATGGTTGAGACCAACAACATTAACTGAGATCCGAAGTTTTCTTGGTTTGGCTGGATATTATCGACGTTTTGTAAAAGATTTTTCACGATTATCTAATCCACTCACCAAGTTGACTCGGAAAGGAGTTAAGTTTGTTCGGACAGAGGAATGTGAAGATAATTTCAAAGAGTTGAAAAGAAGGTTATCCAGTGCACCTGTGCTCACACTGCCTTGTAGTGGAGAAAGGTTTGTGATCTACAGTGATGCATCCAAGAAGGGATTGGGGTGTGTTCTTATGCAAAATGATATGGTGATAGCTTATGCCTCACGACAGTTGAAAATCCATGAGCAAAATTACCCAACACATGATGTGGAGTTAGCTGCGGTAATCTTTGCATTAAAGATTTGGAGGAATTACCTTTATGGTGAAATGTGTGATATTTATACTGATCATAAAAGTTTAAAGTATATTTTCACACAAAAGGAGCTGAATATGCCTCAAAGAAGATGGTTGGAGCTGATTAAGGATTATGACTGCTCAATCCATTACCACCCTGGGAAAGCAAACAAGGTAGCAGATGCATTAAGTCGACAAGACCATGCTAGTTTATCCATGATGAGGATCACAAAAGATCCAACATTTATGGATTTACAAAGGATGGATCTTGGAATTATAAAGGAAGGGGAAAAATCTTATCTTTATCAAATGAATGTTCAACCATCTATACATGTGAAGATTAAAGAGGCACAGAAAGAAGATGTTGAGTTACAAAAGAAGGTGAGAAATGTTCCTGAATTCAACCTTGAATGTGATGGGATAATAAAGTTCAAGAATCGGGTTTGTGTTCCTCCCATCCCCGAATTAAAGAAGGAGCTGCTGGACGAGGCTCATAGTTCTTCATTCTCTATTCATACTGGAAGCATGAAGATGTATAGTGACCTGAAAGAATACTTCTGGTGGGATGGCATGAAAAGAGATGTTGCTGAATATGTCTCTCGATGCTTGGTTTGTCAACAAGTTAAAGCTGAGAGACAGAAGTCTAAGGGGATGTTACAACCATTACCCATACCCGAATGGAAATGCGAAAACATCACTATGGACTTTGTCACAGGACTTCCTAAAACATCCAAAGGCAATAATGCTATCTGGGTCATAGTTGATCGTCTTACAAAGTCTGCACACTTCGTTGCTATTAGAGAGGATTTCTCTCTAGATCAGCTTACCAGGATATATGTAAAGGAAGTGGTAAGATTTCATGGAGTACCACTTTCTATTATATCTGATCGGGATCCGAGATTTACCTCGAAGTTCTGGCGAAGTCTTCAGCATACTCTAGATACAGAGTTGAGTTTCATCACTTCTTATCATCCTCAGACAGACGGTCAGACTGAGAGAACAATTCAAACCCTAGAAGATATGTTGAGATCTTGCTCTATGGATTTCAAAGGAGGTTGGGATCAACACCTACCTTTGGTAGAATTTTATTATAATAATAGCTTTCACTCCAGTATTCAGATGACTCCTTATGAAGCTCTCTATGGAAAGAAATGCAGGAATCCAACTTGCTGGGATGAAGTTGGGGAAAGAAATCTCTTAGGAGCTGATCTCGTTGATGAAATGGCAGAAACGGTCAGATCTATTCAACAACACATAAGAGCAGCTTAGAGTCGACAGAAAAGTTATGCCGACAACCAAATAAAATACCTAAAGTTTGAAGTGGGTGATAAAGTGTTCTTACGAATATCTCCCTGGAAGAGGGTTATGAGATTTGGAATGAAGGGGAAGTTGAGCCCTAGATATATCGGTCCTTTCGAAATACTGGATCGTGTTGGAAAGGTAGCTTACCGATTGGCGCTTCCACCGAATCTCTCTCAAGTCCACGATGTGTTCCATGTATCTCTCCTGAGAAAGTACATACCTGATCCTTCACATGTACTCAGCTCAGAAGTTGTACCGCTGGAGCAAGATCTTTCTTATGAAGAACAACTGATAGAGATTCTGGATCGTAACGAAAAAGTCCTATGAACCAAGACCACTCGATTGGTGAATGTTTTATGGAGGAACCACCAACATGAAGAAGCTACATGGGAGCTTGAGGATATGATGAGGGAGAAGTACCCTCATCTGTTTGTTACAAAGTGACGAATTTCGAGGGAGAAATTCTTTTTAAGGGGGGTAGAATGTAACACCCGAGACTTTTATGTGATATAAATCATCAAAGGAATATTTTTCTACACAACACTTTCTTGGCTTGCTTTACACGAAATCACGAGCTTCCTCGATAGCTTGAATCGTACGCAATACCTAGTTTCACTAAACAACGATATGCTATTAAAATATTATTAAAACTAGCCGTTATGAATAGTAAAACCCAATTTTTGAATTTATTTTTCAAAATGGACTTCATTTTTGGATTCGGAATATTGAAATTATCCTAGGGTGAAGTTTTGGTATTTTTCTGAAAACTTTCAATTTTTGATGAATAGTGAAACCACTAAGTGGTAGGTTAAAAACTGAATTTTGCATAAAACTTAATTTTACCGCTTCTGTGAATGGAATTTTTAAAATCCGACAGACACGGTTAATATCAAGGACTAAAATGTGGTTCAATGAGATGAAAATAATTTCTGGTGAATAGTAACTTTTTACTTTTTTTTACCACGGTTAATAGTAAATAGGGTAACTAAGGGTAAATATGATATTACTATTACCCTAAAACATGTACTAATTCTATTGGATAAGTGTAATTCGACCTAAAACAACCTTATGAATATAATATGACCATTTAGGTCCACTTGGATAAGATTATGACATTTAATATTATTTTATTTAATGAATAGTTAAAATAGTTAAAATCAAAGTTTAATACCTAAAACATTTTTAATATGGGGTTATACATAAGATAAATTAGACTATAAATATTTATTAAAACGCTAAAAAGATTTTCTACATAATAATATTTTATTTATAATTTTTAGACTTTAAATAAATTAATTTATTTATGACACAACGATGATGCAGTAATTACCGTTTTAAGGAAATGTTAACATAATTGATGTTATAAATGCTCAAATAAATGTAATTTGAGACTTTTTATGAATTAAACTAATTTTATAGGTTACTATGATATATTAGTGTTGATTTAATCTACTTGTTTTGAACATATAATTCTGTTATGACTTTCACAAAAATCATATATCAAATAGTGTCAAAATTGACACAAAATAGTTTTTAAATCAAATATTATATTATTAATTGTTATTTTATTCCTAAAAATATAAGGTTCGGCCAAATGACTTAGATAAGGATATATATATTAATAATAAACAACTTGGGGTTCGTTTCGCATGTTATAGTAAGTGTATTAACCATATAGTGTAAGAAAACAAAAAGTCACAGTAAAAGTTAAATTATTTATCTTAGAGTTAAATCTAATTCATAAGGTTAAAATAATAAACTAAACTTGTCTAAATCTTATTGGTTGATAGGATTTTTACCCATCCCCACTTTACCTTCGAAATAAGACCCTTTGGAACCATTATAAACCGATTTTTACTTTAATATAAAATAATATTTTGAGGTATTCCTAAGGTGCCCCTCTCCTCCCTTATAAAAGGCCACCTCCTCCCCCTCCTCCTCACACCAATTTGAGCACTCAAGCTCGGCCAACCCCTGAAAAAATCCCTTATCCACTTCCCTAGAATAATCCTAGAGGTCCTGGTCTTCTTCAAAGACCAATCTTAGTTCCCTAATTGGAGGATCCAAAGAGGTGTTTCAAAGAAGAGGTAATATCCATTACCGATCTTTTCAATTTCCTTCTTCTTCAACTTCTTCTTCTTTAGTTGTTTCATGATAAAGTAATAACAACAGTATTACTTACATACTGATATGTTATTATAAATATGAAACAACCCTAATTCACCTTCTATCCATCCTACGGAAGAATGAAATCACCGCGCGTGCGTACGTACAGAATACCGTCTCCACGCCGTGGTGTACTCTATTTTCCACCATCACCATACAAGGATGGGTATAATGGTGTAATGGGTAACTATATATAATTATTATAAAGTGATATTGATACTGAAATAGTATAAATACACTTAAATACAATTCCACGATCATGGGAACAATATCGTCGCTCGTGCGTACGTACGGAATACCATCTCCACGATGTGATGCGGCTCGTTCTACATGATCATCATTACATAGTAATTATATAAATGAATTGAATGAATAAATATGATATATGTTACACTAATACCATTCTGGATATAAGGTATCTATAACCTTAAAATAAGAATAAGAATTTATTCGGCAAAACACGCATAAGAACAAAAGGCAATAAAGACCCGAGTAACAAGTAACAATGAAATATTACTAATAAGAAGCTAAGAATATGACCATTTATGACATCATATCAATATGTATGATTCTGTAATAAGTCAATAACATTATTTAAACCATTATACAGGAGCTTCGAACACGTACAAAGAAAATAGGACCTAAGGTAAGGGAAATATCACAATCTCACTTTTATCCGAGATTGTTTTTACTTTGGTAATTACTGGGTTGTATTTTATCATACACATCCATGTTCCCTCAATATGTAATATTATTTACATCATTCTACAATAGTTTATATCCAATTTTACCCTTCGTTGAGTTTTTAGTAAAAGATATGAATGGAATCTTTTGTCGTTTTTCGTACGAGGTACTTTTTGACTTTTCCGACAAAAGTACGAAAAATGTTTTTTTAACTTATACGGCAAGAATGGATTTATAAAACATTATTTCCAAGAATATTCCTTTATAAGTTTTCATGTTTATTTTTAATCAACTTCTTTTAGTTTATAATTGTATGACATGTTAAGAAAAGAAATGTGTTTTTGAAGTAGAAAGGATATTTTCCTCAAGAATGGATTTCAAATGTTTTATCAAAATTATTTTCCATCTAAGATAATATAGGTTTCTGTTTTTATCCCTATTATTAAATTGATTTGATTATGCTTTGAGGAAAATATTTTTATGAAGTCATTTACTTTATATGATTTGTTTTATGATGTCATGATGTTTCACGAATCCCATTTTTCTTACATGTGTTATGCGATGATGTATGATTTATGATTATGTGGCACACATAAGAAAGGATTCATTATAAGATGGGTGGGACCTATATCTCCCTCAAATGCATTGGGTAAAGATATATATCTCATGAGATAGACATGGCTGGAACAGAAGGTTATTTCGGTTCAGTGATACAGGACTGAAACGAGGAGTGAACTC
Organism: Viscum album; assembly: GCA_963277665.1. Taxonomy (NCBI): domain Eukaryota; kingdom Viridiplantae; phylum Streptophyta; class Magnoliopsida; order Santalales; family Viscaceae; genus Viscum; species Viscum album. The sequence goes on along the minus strand of OY728141.1, from coordinate 505,171,789 downwards.
GGTTCAGAAATGGACTTTGTCTGCTAATATAGTCTTGGCAATGAGTCATGACTAACAAGAAATGATTTTCCATGATTATGTGTGCATGCCACAAAGTTTCAAGTTTTATGTTATGATTATGGGGATCTAATTTTCACTTATATGGTTTATTCCATGTTAAGATATTATGATCTCTTTTTCAGGTTATGATTTTCAAAAATATATGATTTTTTATTTCCTTTATTTGCCCTTGTTGAGCATTTGAGCTCACCCTTTTTTATATGTTTTCTTTTCCCCAGGTCAGGAAGATGGATATTAAGTAGAATATTCTAAAAGGTACCCTAGAAATGATGAAATAAATGGGAGACACTGTAGAAGATTTATGAACCAGTTGTTTAGGTTTCCCAGTTTCTAAAGACACTATACCTATACGGTCCTTTGTGGTTTTGTCATATGTTGTAATAAGTGTACTTCAATTTTGAAGTATTAACAATGTATGTAAAGTATGGGTCGTTATATATATATTGAACTATGAAATGTTATATAATTATTTTATTTCATTTAATTATATTAAATGTTTTAAATATTTTATTATTTCAGGGGGATCATAATTTAAATGTTACTCATGTAGTAAAGGGATTTCTAGTCTCACTTTTATAACATTGATACTTCTTCCATAATCACCACTTGTTACATTTGTGTGGTGTGTATACTAGACTTTAATGTATTACCTAGTTAATATATTCAAATTTATGGGTAATTACAAATCTATTTGATGATCTCTCTTATATGAAGATTACGGTTCAAATGATACAATTATAGTAATTTTATTTTGTCACAATTTTACATCTTTGAGACACATGTTATGTTATGCACCTATATTATTTTACGGAGTGTATATATGACCATTTTAAATGTTTTATAAATAACATACTTATTTTAATGATATTTTAATAGTCATTTATAAATATTATATCATGGGTATTATGTGTCAATGTTACCAAATTTGTAAGAGTATCTTGCTACAATCTCATAATTTATTATGATTGATTATTATTATGATCCCCTTGATGAAATATTATGATCCATATCAGAATAAATCTCATTAATTTTAATGTAATATAGTTATTAATGATATATTGAAGTAATGGTTACATTATTACAGTCTTCATTTATTTTTATAATTTTGAAAGTATATTTATGAAAATCCTAACCTATTTATCTCTTGAGTTGGAATTTTGTTTTAATAAAAATGATTATTTATGAAAATATTTTCAAAAATGTCTTTAAATGATATTTTATTATATTTTTAATGGAAAATTATTTCAATTAGGTTATAATTTTTAAATATTATTTATTATGGGTTTTAATTTTTTTATGCGTTTCAAGGTTATTTTCAATGAAAAACGATTTGAAAATATTTTTTTTATAAGTGGTTTTAAAAAGAAATGATATCTTCCACAATAAATGTATTAAAAGATTATTTACATATTCCATTATAATTTTTTAACGTGGTTTTCAATGAAATGTATATTTGAAATGATTCATGTTTTCAAAAGATGTTTTTCAATGAAATATTATATTCCTTAAGAAATGTTCCATGTAATCTTCCAATATCATTCTCCATATATGATATCATTCATTGAAGTAGTTTATTCTTTACTAGGGATATGATCCCAGGTCAAAATTATTATTCTTTTTTTATATATTTATTTTTGTGATGAAATTTTTATTATGAAATTTGTATCTCTTCCATGATTTATATGAAGATAATGTTGGGTCGGAAAAATACGAGGAAAAGATGGCAAGAGGGGGGGGGTGAATTACCTTTTAAAAAATTGATTAACAAATTAAAAATCAAAGTAAAGTGCAGCGGAAATAAAGAGGCAATCACACAAGAAATTGATAATGGAGTTCGGCCAAAACCCGGCCTACGTCTCCGCTCCCAACTCAACCGTTGAGAGATTCCTACCGCTTGCTTTTCAATGGTTTTAGCAAGAAACCCACTAGGCTTTGAGGTATCACTAGGACCTATTACAGCTTGCTTTTGGTGGTTTAGCAAGAACCCACTTTCTTTTAATGGTTTAGCAAGAACCCACTAGCCTTTTTAACGGGTGAAGGCTAGCTCACCGAAAACTCAAGCCTTTTAAAAGGAAAGGCTTGAAGAAACCTCTTCACACCTTAATGGTGGTGTGAAACCCAAAAGAAAGGGGGATGAGAAAGAGTTTGGGGTTTGTAGGCACAAACCCAATTTTAAAGCTGAAAATAAATAAACAATAAAAACCGTATTTGGAGAAGCCTTGGGCGCCTTTGATTGATTGGAGATGTTGAAGGCCGCTTCCAAGCATCTTGGGTGGAGCTCCTTGGATGTGGAAGTTGTTGGAGCACTTGGGGTTCCTTTGAAGGAAGTCGCCGGAGGTTGGCCAAATGATACAAAATGTGTACGGTGGCTTTGTATATGATCAGGTTGATGTCCGGGGCTTCCTTGGCCTTTATTTATAGGCATGGAACCCTTGGGGAGGCTTCGGAGCCGTTGGAGAGGCTAAAAGAGCCGTTGGGAGCCAAGTGGGCCAGCCTGGTCAAACTTCAACGGCTAGTTTGACTGGGACCACCGGCTGGCCGGTACAGTCCCACCAGCTGGCCGGTGCCTTGAAAAAGGATGAGGATTTCTGTCCAGGGGCCACCGGCTGACTGATGCCAGAGCCACCGGCTGGCCGGTGGCAAGACAGTAGCTTGCCATTCTGTGCAGGTGCCACCGGCTGACCGGTGCTGCGGCCACCGGTTGGCCGTTGGTAAGGCAGTGGCTCTGCCTTCTGCCCAGGGTCCATCGGTCGACCGGTGGTGAAGCCACCGGTTGGCCGGTGGACTGAATTTCAGTCCAGTTTTTCTTCTTGCTTTCTTGGCATAATTCCTTGGCCACCTGAATTGATTCCTATCATCCAAAAACACTTGAAAAAGTATTAGATAAAAATGAAGGTGATTGTGATCATGAAAATAAAACCTAGAGGGGTTCGAGAGGTACAACAATCTCCCCCTATTTTGATGATCACAATCACCAAAACAATCAAAGTAAAATACTGAAATTAAAGACATTCTTAAAGGATAATTTGAAAATAAATCAAAGCATGATAGAAAAGATTCTCCCCCAATCAATCAAGAAATTTCTCCCCCATTGTGATTATCAAAATAGAACGGGGCATAAAACTTGATTGAGGGAAGAATTGAAAATCAAGATCAATTGGAATTTTTGAAAATTGAATTGAAAGTTTTGAATCAAGAAAAATATGAAATTTGAAATTTGAATTGAAAGTTTTGAATCAAAAGTTCGAATTGAATATTTTGAAATGAAAATTTTGATACCAAGTGTTGAAATTGAAAGTTGGAATCGAAAATTTTGAAATTGAAATTAAAAAAGTCAAAAAAAGATCCTAACTCCCCCTAAATAAGAACAATAAATCACCGGGGAGACGAAACAAATTTTGGCCCGGAGAGACTCGCAAGAAGGGATTTTTCAATCCATACTTGTCTCATAGCGGGTCTTCTCCTATAAAACTCGTCACTATAGTAAATAGACTTGGGTTGGCCATACCAGGCGTTTTTACAATTACATTCATAAATAAGGTGCCCGTGTTTCTTACAATAATTGCAAAATTTAAAACAAGAGCTCCCCCTTACAAAAACAGTGGGTGCATGGGAGGAGGAAGCTATATTGGTATATCCTAGCCCTTGGGTGGTTCTTGAAATTCGTTGGGAACCAAGAAAATTGTTCAAATTTTGTTCCCCTTGGGTGAACTTAGCTAGGGTCTCCCTTAGGTCTTTGATGGTTGATTCTATAGAATCAACATTTGGAAAATTTTGGATTTTAAGGGTGAGATCCTCCTTCTCTTTGAGAAGTTGGTCTTTTTCGGAGGAAAGCTTTTTGAAATTCTTTTTCAAAGAAACAAATTTTGAAGAAAGTTCGTGAAAACCATTTTCTAGTTGGTCTCTAGCGTGTGAGAGTTCTTCATAAGAAAGATGATTAAATGAATTTGAATTTGAAGAGCAAGAGGAGGAGGAGTCGGAAGATGTTACCTCATTACATGCCATTAGGCATTTTGTACCTTGGTCGCTCGAGGAGAAGGAGGAGAATGAAGAGGTGGAGCTATCACTCCAAGATGCCTTTGAAGCCTTCTTCTTTTTCTTCTTGGCCCTTTTCTTGTGAGGTGGGCAAACGGGCTTGATCTTTTCGCCGGGTTCTTGCTTTTGATCGGATTCTTGCTTTGGAGCTTCGCTAGTCCCTTCAGAGGTTAGTTCTAAAAATTTCCAAAGATCGTAAGAAGTAGTGCAAGAAGAAATACAATTAAAAACATTACGGTAAAGACCACAATGAAGAGCGTTCATGGCTTTTCCATCAAGCTCAAAATTCTTAATATCTATGGTGGTCCACTTAGACTCATCGGAAGAAGTGAGGGAAAATCCTTGCATAACAATTTTGTAAATAGGATACCCAATACTTTTTAAAAAAGTGGTCATGCGGGTTTTCCAAAAAGAATAGTCAGTTCCATCAAACAATGGAGCACGATCCAAAGAATGTCCTTCGGGGGATTGAGAGGAAGAAGCGGTAGAAGCCATCAAAAAATAGGATCTTAAATTTGAAACCGGGTTAGGGTATTACTCAAATTTCCCTCTGATACCAATTGTTGGGTCAGAAAAATACGAGGAAAAGATGGCAAGAGGGGGGGGGGTGAATTGCCTTTTAAAAAATTGATTAACAAATTAAAAATCAAAGTAAAGTGCAGCGGAAATAAAGAGGCAATCACACAAGAAATTGATAACGGAGTTCGGCCAAAACCCGGCCTACGTCTCCGCTCCCAACTCAACCGTTGAGAGATTCCTACCGCATTCTTTTCAATGGTTTTAGCAAGAAACCCACTAGGCTTTGAGGTAGCACTAGGACCTATTACAGCTTGCTTTTGGTGGTTTAGCAAGAACCCACTTGCTTTTAATGGTTTAGCAAGAACCCACTAGCCTTTTTAACGGGTGAAGGCTAGCTCACCGAAAACTCAAGCCTTTTAAAAGGAAAGGCTTGAAGAAACCTCTTCACACCTTAATGGTGGTGTGAAACCCAAAAGAAAGGGTGATGAGAAAGAGTTTGGGGTTTGTAGGCACAAACCCAATTTTAAAGCTCAAAATGAATAAACAATAAAAACTGTATTTGGAGAAGCCTTGGGCGCCTTTGATTGATTGGAGATGTTGAAGGCCGCTTCCAAGCTTCTTGGGTGGAGCTCCTTGGATGTGGAAGTTGTTGGAGCTCTTGGGGTTCCTTTGAAGGAAGTCGCCGGAGGTTGGCCAAATGATACAAAATGTGTACGGTGGCTTTGTATATGATCAGGTTGATGTCCGGGGCTTCCTTGGCCTTTATTTATAGGCATGGAACCCTTGGGGAGGCTTCGGAGCCGTTGGAGAGGCTAAAAGAGCCGTTGGGAGCCAAGTGGGCCAGCCTGGTCAAACTGCAACAGCTAGTTTGACTGGGACCACCGGCTGGCCGGTACAGTCCCACCGGCTGGCCGGTGCCTTGGAAAAGGATGAGGATTTCTGTCCAGGGGCCACCGGCTGACCGGTGCTGCGGCCACCGGATGGCCGGTGGTGAGGCAGTGGCTCTGCCTTTTGCCCAGGGTCCAACGGTCGACCGGTGGTGAAGCCACCGGTTGGCCGGTGGACTGAATTTCAGTCCAGTTTTGCTTCTTGCTTTCTTGGCCTAATTCCTTGGCCACCTGAATTGATTCCTATCATCCAAAAACACTTGAAAAAGGATTAGATAAAAATGAAGGTGATTGTGATCATGAAAATAAAACCTTGAGGGGTTCGAGAGGTACAACAGATAAAACACTTACGAATCCTTCTTCACATCACAAGTTATTAAATAATTAAGAAACCTCTCACTTTTCCATATGACATGATATGATAAAATATTTCTTACAGACATTTAATTTCATGGGTTATGATATGATGTTTAAGAAACCTATATATTTTTTGGGTCATCATATGATAAATGTTTTTTTATCTGGTGGGACATGTATGTATGATTTTCTTGTATGACGGGTGGGACCTATATCTCCCTCTAATAAATTGGGTAATGATTTATATATCATTATATAAATTTAAGAAAAATGTCAATGATCTTGATCTGATATGGGAAATGGGTGCATCCTGATACAAAACTAGAAATGGATGTGTCTTGATATAAAATTGGAAATAGGTGTGTCCTAATACATTATTGGATATGGGTTAGTCTTAATCCAATTTTTCAAATAGTAGTGTCATGATCCCCAATTAGAAATCATTGCATCCAAATAAACTATGGGATAATGGTGTAACTAAATAAACATTATGGAGAGGGTAGTGAGTGGGGATGGTGGTGTGTCTTTCCCAGTAGAAGTAGTCCCCATGAAGTCCCAGATAGGTTTTATAAATTAACCTTGAATTATAAGGAAGTATTTTAGGTTCATATATTAATGCGACAATTCTATGTTTTATTCATCTGTTATGATTCATGGATTATGATCTTGATTCACTTATGATTCATGTCTTATGGACAACAAAACATTATTAAATGACCATGGAAGATAATATTTGATATGAAGGGTGTTATATTTTAATTTTATAATCATGTTCACATACCATTATACTTATATTATGCTTTCATATCTCCATTTTTCCCCTTACCGAGAATGTAATCTCACCCATTTCATATTTTCTCCTTTCCTACGTTATAAAAAATGGTTTTAAGTAGGAGTACTAATCGGGGATATATTTAATGGTTTCATTTAGAATCATTCACCGAGATAGATTATTATGTTTCCATGTTTCCAATGACAAAAAATTATTATGGTCCCTATGCAAGTAATTTATTAATGTGTTGAATTTCTGTATAAAATGTTTTAACATACATGTATATTAATCCTGTATGACTATACATAACATTCAAATGTATTATCTGTATCTTAATGTTTAGTTTCATTCATAAAATATGGGATTGGTATTCAGCCTCATTGTCGTTGCAACATTCTGATTGCAGGAAGAAATATGGTTGATTTTCCATGGCTAGTGAGACAAATAAAATTCCTATATTAAAACATATAGATTAAACTAATGACCAAAATGATGCTAATGGAACCAAGGACATTAAAAAACACAATCAACCCAGTAACTTAAAGACCCTAATTTCATCGGTGATCTAGATGATGTAGATGATGTCAACAACCCCAAAAAACCCATTGGATTATAAGGAAAATAATGAACCCAATGACGTAAATGACACTATAGACACCAAAAATCTCGAATTCTCCCTACATCATTGATTATTTTTGTGAATTTGATTGAAATTGATGCCTCATATGACCTTACTAAACCCAAAAATTAAAATGGATCAATAATGACGATGTCACTAGGACACAGATATGTTTAATTACCCATACGACCCCATGACACCAAAAATTCCACCAACATGAATTCCCCCATTGAAATAGATTTCCTAGATGGATCCACCTACATCAAAAAAATTTATGAGACTGACGATACCAAAGCCACTGGTTTCCTCGATGAATTTATAGATTCCCAAGACGAGCAAAAAAAATTATTCGAATTAAATTGAGGAACCTACCATCTGCAATGACCTGATGATGGAAATGAAACTGATTAAAGATACCCAAGAGTATCATGGAATAAATAATACATTGATCTCATTGATTAAATAATACATCTCACAAAATAGTTTCATATGAAATGGATATAATGGTTTAGTTTCATGAATATTAAATACATAAACATATTTTACAATACAGTTAATCATTCTCTATAGTCATGAAAAAATAAACCATTTTGATGATATCTCATAAGATAAAATCTTATTTATTCCTTATATGATGGAAAATTACAAAATGAATGAACCTAAAAACTGAATAATGGAAAAAATCACAATGTTTCGTTTCATAAATATCATTTAGGTGATTTAAAACATATATATATATATATTAATAATAGATAATGAGACTGTTGATTTCAATCCTAAAAATGATTTAGAAATACATAATGTTAAAATTATCATTATGAAAGTACAAAAGTAATGATTCTTCCTAATACACATATAAATAATAAAAAACATTTTATCATGATATTAATGTGTGAAAGAATTTATAAATATTACCCAATCCTGAAAAAATTGTAATTTAATTGAAATGAAATGCATCATGAAAATGTGGAATAATATTAGAAAACATAGAAATTTGGAATATCAAAAATTATATTAATGTTTATGTGAGAAAAACCATATGATCAAACATGTGCTAATAAAATCATTATTTCTACATCTGAAAATGGGGAAAACCCCATTATCCAATACTTATGTGAGCTAAATTGTTATTTTAATGCTTAACTATATCATGAGATAAAAAAATAAACTAATTCAGTAGAGGTAAATATATAGAACCACCCAAAAACAACTATACAAGTGTTTTACACCTAAAATCAATAATCATTATATCTTGTAGAACCCTTTGAAAAAAGAAATTGGTTCTTTAAAAATTAAAATAGTATAAAATAACATCATAAATCTAATCAAAATAAACTAAAAAATTCCTCACTGAAAATAAAAAAATAATTATGGAAATTATATTGTGGAAAATGAAAAATTATGCCGTTGTTGATAGATTATATGATGATAATGAAAAGTATATAATGAAATAATATTTTTTAAATCATTTTGTCGCCATCATTATAAATTTCATTGAACATAGTTTCATTAAAAACATACATTGTTTTTCTAAACTAAGGAAAATGAAATAATTTAATGAAATGGATTTGGATCAAAAAAAAATTCCCCATAATATGAAGATACCATCATTAAAAATGTATTTTCTTGGAAAAAATAATTTAATGAGAGATTATATTACTCAAAAACGAGTTTGAGTTTCCAAGTCTCTTACCTTTGACATTTATTTCCAGAAAAAAGTGATTTAGCCACCTTTATCATAAATATAGACTGATTGATTACCTATGTAATAACTTTATTCATATACATTTCCATTTTTTACTCTGTATTTATATCAATTTAGTAGACGTATTAGATTTTTAAATTTTATTTCAACATTAACTATTAATAATCCTGACCATTTAGTGTAATGTTTATAAAAGTGGTGTATATCATCCTTTCCCCCAAAATATAATCATTTAAAAAAATAATCTAATATAATTTTTTTATAATAAAAATAATTTTATAATGCGATTGCATTGAATTTTTAGTGTCATTTCTAGAATACATAAATGGAGATGAATTATTTTTTGATTATTTAACGATATCGACGAATTACCTTATAATGATCAATATGTTTTTTATCTAAAAAGGATAACATTATTGATATATATATATATATATAATATTTACTGATAAAATATAATCTAAATCCATCCAAGATGGTGGTAGTGAAAAATTGATATGCATAATTCCAAGGGGGCGGTAGTCCAATACACGAATGTATGATTATTTCACATTTCAAGAGGATGAAAAAATAAAATCTTTTATCATTTAATTATATTTAAAGTATCTATATGTAAAAAAATTATTTAATTTTACTTTTGGACCCATGAGGATAAATTGTGATAGAAAAGAAAACTTTTTATGTTAAGGAGGTGGCAGTGCACACAACCTAAAAATGAAGATTTCGATTAACGTAATAGAAAATCGAATGGTGGATAATGCATGTAAAAACATTATAAAAACATAATATAATACTAATAATAATTTTTCATAATTTTAATATATTCAAATTAAATTTTTGTAATAATTTCTTCACAAAAGAAAATACAAATGATTGAGGATTGAATAAAAATCAATACCTCACTACATGGATTATTTTGTTTGAAAAGAGTGTTAAAAATTTTTGGGATGATATTTTGTAAAGACTATCACGTATTTAATGAATATAGTAGTGTTGAATGGAAGGTTGAAATTATTTTTAGATTAAATTATAGGGTTTTTAAGACAACATATTTGGAGAGGAGTGCCTCTTTTATATGTAAAAATCTGGAACACTTCTAAAATATACAATAAATTTCAATAAGGGGAATCCTCAATCAAAGAAACAAACTCCAAAATTAAAAAATAATGTATTGGGTAATATATATTGTTTATAAACACTCTTTAAACTAAATTGAAAAATAAATTAACATCTTTGGCCTTGTAACTCTTAGGTTATTCACATTTTCATTTTGATATTTAACACTTAAACTAGTATTTAACATGGTAATGTATCATTTTTACCAAATATAAAATGGTTCTTATTGTATAATTGGGAATGGATTATTTTAATATACAAATAATTTTTTTTGAATTTTTAATAGTGATAAAATAAAATTTTATAATAAAAAATATATAATGTAATTAATGTAATTTGTTGATAAATTACAACATATACTCTAAAATGTGTAATATGGGATTCTTAATTAATAAAAAAATATTATATTCAATTTTAAAATATATATTTTTCCATATAATTTTTTTATGAATTTATAATTCAAACATTTACAATATTAATGTCATATAATTCTTGTCATTTGTAAAAATATTATTTTTAACTATGGACCAAAAAATAAAATTTTTATCAAAATATAAATAAAAAAATCGGACTAATATTAACATGATAAATAATAAATGAATACACTTTTTATAATTTCTCATACGAAAATGAATTAATATTATTTTTAATTTTATACATAAAATAGGGTGAAAAAATATTTTTTATAGGAAAAATCCTTTTATATATGATCTTTTTGTCTATCTTTTTCATATAAATTACTAATTAATCTAGTGTTAATAATTATTCTTATCCAAATATTGTATTTATGAAAGAATAAAATCATATAAATATGATTTTATTAGTTACTTAGATAAAATAGTTGATTATATATTTAAAGTTAACATTATTATTTCTTGTTCTTTATGTTTATATATTTCATAATGTTGTTACCAGTATTTATACATGCTAATTCTTTGACTACATTAAAATTTCATATATCATTTTATGTAATTTTTCCTGTAGAGTATGATATAGATTATTGTATTTATTTTTGATGTAAAATATCAGTTCATTACATTACAAAAGCAAAAAAATTATTTCATCAACAAAATGTTATTAAATAGAAGAAAAAATGTGACTCTTATTTTATCTCATTACATCCTTATGTATCTATGTATCCTTTTAAAACATGTGATTTCTCCCTAGAATATTGACTATTTGGGTGGTATTCATTCATATATCGATTACTCATTGAACAAATATTTTCATATGTTTCACTTTATATTAGAGATCATGTTCCATTTGTATAATTATTGAGCTTAATACATGGGATGAATATGGGTTGTACTTCATCAAAATATATATGTGAAACACGTAATTCAGAAGAGAAAGGAGTGTAGGGGCAGTTAAGAGATAGTTTATATCCTTTACATGATCATGGATCTCAATGTGAATGATGTATATTGGGATAATCATCCCTTTCATCTCAAATATCATATCCCTCTTCTATTGAAATATTTGAAGGAGCACCATATCACCAACTTCAAACACTATATCTCATCAATGATAATCTATAAAAAAATTTATTGTCCTTCATACATGTTTATATGTTACTAAGTTTTGTTAAACATATCCATAATTTCTTAGAAAAGGTCAGGACCTATCATCTTAGTCACTCGAACTACATCCTAATATGGTTGAGTCCTAAATATCTTACAATACAATGCCTTAAGTATTTCCATAAGAATTTTTGAATCGAAAACATGGATACATGATAAATCTACTTAGTGGAGAAAATGATCGTAAAATCCATGTAAATACGTTTATCATTTTCATATAATATCATCTAGTGTTTTAATTGTCCTATCTGTCAGACCATTGTCCTAGGATGTTTAGGATTTTTAAAATATTTATATTATCTGTAATTATATTTCAATAATTCACTTGACCCTTGAGGTAAAAATCATATCCAAATTAGATAAAATGGTTAAATTTACTTCATATATGTTACCACAATACTTATGTATATATTGGTTAATTTATTGAGGATGAAATTGTTTTAATGAAAATAAAATTCACTGACTTAATAAGGTAATAAAAACAACACAAATAACACTATGTACATTAGAATTTTTGCGGATTATGATGAATAATTATATAGTGATATTTTACCATTTCAATATTATTATAGGTAATGGTTCAAACATACAAAAATACTTTTATCATTCATCCTTAACTTTCTGGAATACCAAGCATCATGATATGTAATCTGAACTTTATCTATTTATGATATTCAATAATAAGTTTTCTTAGATATCTAGAGACAATTTTACTTCCTATATGAATATTTAAGGATATGATATGCTTATCAACAAATAGTTCTTTCTTGAATTATTGTTTTTTGGGAATCATATTTGTATTCCAAACCTTAAAAAATCATCATTATCATAGGTAGGATATAGAATATATAATAAATTATATTTTATATCTACATAATCATTCTATGATTCTTTAATAATTACATAAATTAACGGATGTGTAGTAAATGTGTAGTGATATCATTTTACTCTTACCATTAAGAATTAATGATTTATACTCAACAAATACATGATAATTGGGTATTTTTTAATCCTCATCATGGATAGAGTATCATTATATTTTCATTCATTGAGGACCAACAACATTATTTTCAATCCATGGGTGGTAATGTATAAAAAATTCATAATATTTTATCAATTAATACAATATATTTTAGAATATATTAAATTCCTTATATGTATATATATTTTTCATTCTCTTGTGTTCATTATATATATCACACTTTCCCCACATAGATAATATCGCCAATTTTTTTATGTAAATATCACTTCATCTAGGTCTAAATCAGGTATCATGTAATTTTTCTCATTAGTCCTTAATTGTTTTGAGTAATAATAAATTACCTTAAAAATTTTCTTGAGGAATAAACCAACACCAGTTTTTTAACGAATCACATTACATTATAGCCAATTCCCCTCTATAGGGTAATGTATGTACATGAGTAGTTACAACCATATTTGTTAGTTCCTTAGAATATTCATTACATTACTTTTTAAAAAGTAATTCAACCCCGTTCAATGTTAACAGTGATATAAAATTTAATAACTAGGATTTATTTCTAACAATTAATCATAATATCATATTTATCCAATAAAAATATGGATCCTAGTTATAATGGTCGGTTTGGTGAATTTATTTAACACACCCATCTTCGATGGATGTATTAATATACCAATTCTTATAATTACATTACATAATAATGATACGTTCTACATCGAAAATTCACTATTTCTAAATTTTTTAAAGATTTTTATATTTTCTCTTGTTCAATAACACAAACAATAAATTTACTTCATAATTATTATTTCTATTTAAATATATAAGAATATAATATGTAAATGTGACACAAAAATGATCAAGCTAGTCTGTAATGACTATGTTCATCGGATACATAAAGATAACGTGAGAATTTATAAGTCCAAATTGAATAGATATAAATTCATTGTGTTTGTAAACATATAGAATGATGTATTAGAAACATTCTCCCTTTTAACAAAAAAAATGATTTCAATATCAGGGGGCAATATTTAAGAAGATTCGAGCTCTATTAGTTTTTAAAATAGGTCATCAATATTCTATAGTGTCTATATTTTAAATGATCATGATTTTATTAATCTACTTATATGTAATTAAATTACTCATTGATCCATCCCACTTCTAAAAAAAGAGTACATGTTAACCCAATGTTGAAACAATATGGAATATAAAACCCTTTTCCAAATTATCATTCAGTTACTTATTTAATAACTATAATTTAGTGGGATCTATTATATATGGTCTTTTTGAGAATCGAAAGGATCAATGCATGATTTATTTTGAAATTACAACCTCATAATATAGGAAAAGACCATAAAGATCATACAAAATACATCAATATATTCGTTAAAAATAGGAATTTAATCAATTTTTAATTCTTTTGAGATCATTTAATTGAATTGTACCTCGTTGTTGGGAATTATAACACAAATTATAGAATTTTCTTCCAAAATTATTTCATAACCCTAATAGTATTGATACGTTATTATATGATGATTTTGGATATAAAAAGTGACTCTATTATCCTAATAATGTAAATGAGATATATATTGGTATAGCTAATACTTACCAAAAATTATCTAAGATGAATCCCTAAGAAGGATAATTATATTTATAAGAAGTTCCCCTGTAGAAATCTCAATTGGAAAATTTATACAAATGTTAGATGTGGTCATTTCTACACCTAGTGTTTTAAATGATATTTCAATATCCATTCCCCATAGTGGAGAGTCTACATTCTTATAATGATTTGGTTCAATTAAACAATGCGATGCACCATATTCAATTAATTAATTTTAATATATAAAAAAGATATTAGGAGTAACTCACATCACTTGACTACGATGATGTACCTTAGTGGATGTGATTAAAAATATCGTTCCTTGTTCCCTTGGATTTGGAGGTTACTACAACCTATTTTCTTCCTTGGAATGTGGTTTGGGACATTGATTTCCATAATTTCTAATATCCTTGAACATGAATCATTATAGTTTAGATCGATCATGATATTGGAACATCATCTTTTCTATTCTGTTAATCAACCTCTTATACATAGTTCGATAGTTATGGGATTATTTTCCTAAATTATAACAGTTAATGAACATACTTGGTCCCTAGAGTTAATTACCATGGTGATTTCATTCAGAATAATTTAATTTATCGAATTAGAGTTTTCCCCAAACATTTGTATTATCATTTCTGCATCCATAATAGTCTAATATCCATTTTTATTCCTCAAAATTTTGAGATATCCCAGTTTTCATTTCCCCATTTAAATCAATTGAATAATATATTCATGGATATTGAAGACTACTTTCGACAATGAAGATAAAATAATAGGATTTAATCATTATATTATATGATCAATTTTTTTTCTCAATGTTAGAGATTAAATCAGAGACATACCTCATTATTATTATGAAATTTTCAGTATATAATTCAATATAGTATTTAATTTTTTATTTAATTCCATGAACCATAAATCCATTTTCACTAAGAAGAGTACATAGAAAATTCTTTTTTAAAAATATACTATTGAAATCATCCAATTATATAGAGACTTCATTCTAATTTCTTATGATCTTATTAACAATGATTCACCAATGGTTAGCATCAACTTCAAAATGATAAACTATCAAAATCAAATTATCATTATTCGAGAACCATGAAATTGAATGATATATTATCCAATCTATTGACCCACACTGCATAATCTAGTGGATTAGAAGACCTTCTAAATGATGGTGGTTGTTTCTTTATGAATTAATCTATAGTGATCTGATCCTTCTTTTCATATTCAAGAGATCAAAACGATTTGGGTTGCTTCAAACAACATGATACTATTGAGGGAGAACTACCCTGAGGATTTAAATTCCATCCCCAATAACATTATGTTTTTTATTGGAAAAATCACCACGTTGACTATTTTTCTAATTATTGACTTTGTTTTTTATTTTCCCACTAGTTACAAGAGTAAATTAAAATTTGGAATGTGTACATTTAAATTAAATAATATACATAAATATAAACTATAAACCTATATGGATGATTTAAAAAATAAAATGAATTAGTTAACTTTTGAATCTATATATTTCCATCTTGTTTATCATTTGTTAGCTATATATATATATATATTATATATATATTATATACATTTTAATTTGGTATAATGATAATGTGTTTATCCAAAGAATATCTCCTAGGTGTGTCAAACCCGGTGTAAAGTCAGTTCTCTTTGTCATGCAGTTGGTGATGATCATGGTCATACCATATCTACCATTTTCAGTGTCATTAACATAAGGTATGTTTTTTTAAATTATTACAAACACATGTAGTATCTATAAAGAGATTTAATTTATATGATATACACTCAATCACTACATTACCAAAACATCATGATGTTATCATATACCTAGACTCATCTTATAAACATTTCAGTAGTTTTTTCAATATGGATACCAAAACTAATCTCTAAATATATCGAAACAAGGATATGATGGCAACTAATGTGACCCAAGATAAACATGATATAATTAATACATTACTAACATTATTTAAATTTTACATCTCCCAAATAGTCACACAACCCAAAGAACTAATATTTTAGTGTATTGGAGATCATGTATATAAATATATTATTGCATGACAGTTGTCATAATTTATATATAATTATTCTTATATAGACCATTATCTAGATATGAATGGTGGTAAAATCGTATTCACAACCCTAATGATGGAAACATGTGAATGGGGTGAGATCAGACACTCAATAATGGTAATTTATATCATAATGTATCATATCCCATACATGAAGTAGAACACGAGGAATATATACATATCTTAATAAAAGCACATATGACCATATTTAATAATCATAAAACATGCTATTGAAATATAATATCATAATATAATTGTTATGTATGCATAAATATTTTCACACAGCACAAAATACATATGAATAATCATAAAACATTTGAGCATGACATAAAAGTTAAGACTACATAAACAATAAGGTGTAATAATGAATATATAGTTTTTCATGGAAACGAAATGGATATTAAAATTGTTTCATAACATGATAAAAACATAGAATGGATGAAAAATTATAATTATCGGGAAACATGTATGATAAAACCATTATTCTAATACCAATGTGAACAAACTCATAATTTCAATTCCTAAAATATTGAGGAAACCTATTATGCCCATTAAAATGTGAAAAATCCCATTATGTCCATGATTGAATAACTCATGAGATATAAAATACACCAATAAAATATAGGTTAATATAGGATGCCACCCGTAATCATCCACACATATATTTTTACATTATAATCAATCATCATCATGTTATAAAGAACCAATGGAAAATAAATTAGTACCTCAAAACATCTAAATAGTATAAAAAAATAATGAATTATTATTTTTTAAACTGAAAACATGATCACCAATAACAATGAAATAATAAAAGAAAATATAGGTTGCAACGTGATCCATAAATCTATTAGAGATAGTTTATTTGAAAATTAAGAAAAAAAATAAAGAAATGATATTTTTTAATCTACTTTGTATACATAATTTTAAATGTAATAGTTATGAGTTAGATATCAAAAAGTTTAAACAAAAATTTATCGATTGAGAAATATTTTGGTTAATAGATTTGGATGAAATAATATTTTCCTGCAGATATAAATTTATAAAATCACTCAAAATTTAATGTCTAGAAATAAATGATGATCAATAAAGAAGTATATAACTCAAGGAAATGAGTTTTGATTACAAAGTCCCATAATTTACACTTGATTTAGACAAAACTTTTAAAGATATTATTACATAAATATAAACAAATTAATTACATATTTCACATATTTATTCATATAAATTTTCATTTATACTCTTCATTAATAATAATTCACTTCATTTAATATATTTTTATAATCATATGTCAACATTGGGAGTTAATAATCCTTACCAGTTTGTAGTATGATCATAAAAGCATTGATGATCATTATTTTATTTAAAATATAATCATTTTAAAAAATTAAATATATATTAATTGTTGTTTTAAATTGGCCTATAATGTTATAATTCCATTTTATATGAGTTTTAGTCATGTTTCGTGATGAAAAAATTGTCGATGAACTGGTTTTGGGTAATTATTGATATTGATGGATTAAATTACAATAATTGTTATATTTTTTATTATCCAAGAAGAACCATATTAATGATATAAATGAATTATATATATCATATAATATCAGAAAATATAAAATAAAATGAGACATTCATGAGGTTTTGAAAAAATAGAAACCATCATTCCACGGATGTATTTTGTACGTATGGATGGATGATGGTATCATTTTTCTAAGGGATGACTAATTAATTAACATATTTTATCATTTAAGGAATGTAAATATGATATAAATATAAATATAAAATATTTTTATAATCCAATTTTTGACCATCCTAGTTAGAAGGGGATGAAAGAAAAATACATTACGTCGTGGAGGTGGTAGTCTCCATAATGCATGGATGAATGTATCAATTTTATTAATAGAAATATAAAATATAGTTAATTATTTTATCATAATTCAAAAAATCTAATGTTATAATAATAATACCTATTTTATCCTTTTAATATGGTAAAATTATAATTTATTAAGAAGAAATTTACATAATAATAAAAAAAATAGGGAATTTTTAAAAACCCAATATCATGCTACATGGATGAACTTTTCTATAATGATTAAAACGGTATGGAATGACCTTATTTAAATATGATAAACTATTTAAATTTTATAAGAGGGTTTAAATATAGTAGTTAGATGTGTTTGGGTTTAAATTAAGTTGTTTTGGTGTGAGTATAAATTAGGATAGGAATGCCACTTTTATAAGTTAAATGGGATGAAAATTTTATGAATATCCAATAAATTTCCATAATGAGAAGTCACATAATAATAATGTGACTCAAAAATTGTGAATTAAAATATTTTTGAAGATATAATGTCAATCCACACCTTAACAACTATATTAAAAACTTTTTTTGAACCCTCTTACCTCTTAATCTACTCATCTTTACAATTTTGGTTTCCACAATAGTATCTATTTTTTCTTAGGTAATTATTACTTAATAAACCTAAAAATATTTCTTATTAAATATATAATACATAATTATTACGATTTTGAAATATATTTGATTTGAATTAATTTTTAAAAGCGATGAAAATTATTTTTATGATAATAAATGTATAATGTTTTAAATGTAAATTATGGAAGACATATAACTTATGTTATGAAATGTAATATATGGGTTTGTAAATTAAAACAAACATTTTAAAATTATAAAATAAATAAAAATAATAATTATATGGGCTTATAAAGAGGATTTGAGAATTTAAAATTCATTCTTATATAATAATTATTTTTAAAAAGTCGGGTTATCTATAATGTGTTATTTTTCACTATTCACCAAAAATAATTTATTTTTAAAAAATATATAAAAAATGATTCCTAAGATAATATTAACATGATATGTCAAAAAACTAAGTTAATTTTATCATTTTCACATTCAAAAACATGTAAATATTTTTCTATTTAAAAACATAAAATTTAGTGAAAAACAACTTTTTTAGGAGTACTAATTGTGGTTTATTTCCTATTATTCAGCATCTTCCTTGTAAATAAGAAAATAAACGTGTATAAAATAATTAATAAAATAAAAATATATTTTCCTTAAAAAATATAATGTTATGAAAAGTATTTTATTAGTATTTTTGAATCACTAGTTTTGTCAAATTTCAAGTGAACATAATTTTATCTTGTTATATATATATATATATATTTGAAAATCCGATTATGACTATTTGTTCCTAGAAATTTTAAAAATAAATTATGATGGTTTATTTTCTCTTGGTTCAATGTTGTCTTAGGATTAGGTCATAAAACATAAAATTTATTTATGGTGGAAAAACTCTTGTTGTTACACTGATAACCCTAAAGACCATTGATGATCCAATGACACTGAGAACACTTACGGGCCCAATGAAATCAATATCCACAATGACCCCAAAACACCAATTACTGATGACAACATTGAAATTGAGAATTTTGGGAACATGGTTAACACTGATGTTCCCATTGACCCAAATAAAGATGATGAATCTAGTGACAAAAATGAGGCAGAAGAATTGATGACACTAAAAAAATAGATGTCATATATGGCAATAATGGCCTCAAGAACTGCAATGATTTAAGGGAAAATAATGAAACATTTGAACCTAGTCAATTGGATTACCTAAAAATCATTAAATTTTCCAATAAACTTTTGAATCATGATAAAACTGATATCACTAAAAACTGAAACACCCCAATGACCCTAAGGATTCTAAATACTGAAACATCATCCCCAATGAAAAAGACTCAAATGAATTTGATATGGTACACACCATTGGTGTCTCAAGTTGTATAAACATAACTTATAAACCTGAAAATGATATAAATGTAGATGATGGTTTTGATACAAGTGAAACTGATAAAATTAATTCTATCAATATAACTGATGAATCACATAATGTGGATAACCCTAATGATGTCAATGCATCTGATAAAACCAATGACATCGATGACATTGGTTAATCGAAAAACCTAACAACATCTAAAAATTGGTGATCCCATAAATGTCATCGAGCTGAATGACTCTAGTGATTTTGAAATCACTAATTATGTCAACAACCCATATGACTCATTAAGTGTTGACTGATCCAATGAAATATAAGGTTTTGATGTCACCAATGAGCTTTTGGATCCCACCAATCCTAATGATTATGATTTTTTATAATGTTTAATGAATCCAAATATCATTTGAAACCAAAAAAACAAGATGTTTCCTATGATTATGGTAATGAAAAAAACCTTGAAATCCATAATAAAAATAATGACAATGATGATATTGACCAACAAATATCTATGATTACATTAATTACTCTAATGATCACAAATATTATGATAATGATAATGAAACTAATGAATTGATGTTGTTAGTTACTCCAACTATACATATGACCATGATGCCCATGATCTCCTCAGATATGATGATGATAATGAAAACCTTGATGAAACTAATTACCTTGATGAAATTGATGTTTTCAATTGATGTGATAACCACAACGATGGTGATAACTCATTGTTTTCCAATAAAATTGATGGCACTAATTACCCCAACAAGATTATGATAACATAAATGAAATTTAATTTCTATATGATACTAGTGATGTTGATGACACCATTGACCTATGAAAACACTACTAAATTCAAATAATCAAAAGATTATAATAATAACAACAACATTAATAATCTTGGAAAAGATGAAGAAAATAATTACCAAAATGACCCCAATAAACTGAAATAAATTGATAATGGTGGTCACAGAATTACCCAAATTATGTTGAATACATCAATGATCCAAATATATTGATACCATTGATAGCCTAGATGACTATGATGGTAATGATAACCCTGATAAAGATTATGACATTTATAGCCTCAACAACTTTGTGGACGTTGATGTCCCACATAACCCTAAGTATCTAAAAACAAATGTGATATGAATACAATAAAATAATGATCAATGTGATGATAATGCAAGAGTTACTTATAATTCTAATGATAATGATAACTATGGAAACACATTCAATATTTAAATCATGATACCACTAAACACAAAAAGGAAATTGTAAAAAACACTGAAACCATTAACCTTGATAATAACAACGTCGTCATGATACCAATGAAATGTATCTATCTAGTAATTGGGATGAAACCACCAACACCTACAATATTGAGATACTAACAATCTAAAATTGATAAATTAGATTAAAATTAGGACCCAAATAACTCAAAAAATTCAAACATCCCCAATGAAAATTACATCTCTATCAATGAAAATTATGTTGATGACAATGGTGACATAAGAAAAATTAATTAAACAAATATAAATGGTGATATTGATGAAATTTATGACACTGATTCCATCAACATTACTAATTAATGAAATGGATCCAATGACCCCACAACACTAATGGACTCGATGATATCAATCACACTGATAAGGATGATGACCCTAGAAAAGATGAAAACCTCAAAACATTGAATTTTATTATAGTATGGATGAATTCAATTACGATGATAGCATTGATGAAATTTATATGTTTTTTCAGTGATAAAACCAAAATACTTGTTAAATAGAGGATGTTGAAGGTGAAATAATGAAAATAAACATGATGACCCTAATGATGCTGATAATTTAGGTGAGCACGATGGCCATAATGAACCTAGTGGAAAGGAAAACCCAACTAATATCAATGACCCTAGCTACCCTGACAACCTCATGGAATAATATGACATTGATGATGATATTGAACCAAAATACCAAAATTGTGAATTAATTCACCAAACCAATCCATTCGAATGACACTGATGACCCTGTTACTCTATTGACCCATGGATTATAATGACATTTGGTTACTCTAATTTCCATGAACAACCTCTATGACCCAAATGAACATGATGATAAATATAATGGTGACTACAGTAATTATCCTCATTATCCTGATGAAGCTAATTAATGAAATGAAAAAAACATAATATGAAAAATACAATGATTTTATGAACCTGATAACCTAAAGGATACAAAAAACAGTAGTGATATAAATGTTCTCAAAAAATTAGGAATTCGTGACAAAGATAAGGACACCAAATACCCAGATGGTTTAGAGTACATTATAATAGGGCTCGGACCATGTACTGGCCCAAAAAACAAAAAATAATAGAGTTGGATGAAATAGAATAAATGGAATTCAATTTCAATGCTCTTAAAAACTGGTGAATAAATCCTATGTGATTTTTTGAAGGATATTTTAGTATATATATTGGGTCCTGGGAGGAAAATAATTTTTTGGGTTATTTATTTTAATATAATTTCAATTTAGTGTATCATTTTTATGATAAATATTTATATTTTAAATATGTGATAATTACATACATATATATAAATTTATACTTATTTAATAACTATTTTGTGCTGAATATTTAATATTCAATAGTAATTAGTGTTCTTTAATTTTTTAATAAACTATTATAAATATATAATATAAATATGGGATTCCCCAATGAATGGCCTACATAAATTTTGGATAACAGTATAATAAATATCAATACTCAATAAAATATGGTATTTAATAAATATTAAATTTTGAGGCCCAATAGATAATGGATTGACCCACATAATACAATTACAATAGATTAGGTACCCTAATAAAATTGATGACAAGTATAATGAAATTTAAATTGAAAAACCCTTTGACCCCAAAAATGATGATAAAATAAATGAAACCAAAAAAAATGGAGATAATAAAAACTCTTATTATGCTGAATACCTTGATGATGTTGATGATCCCAACAACAACAACAACCTTGAATAACTCAATGACCCTTTATACCATAATGTCCCTAATCACATAAATGAACCAGATAATATGGATATTGAAAACTATTTTAATGACACTATAAAACACAAAGATTTAAATTAAACATATGACATTAATGTAATGGACTATGATAATGGAATAACACAAAAACGTGTAACCCAAATAACCTCAATTAAAATGACCACATTGACGACACTAAGGACTCCAATGGCAACAATAATACCAATGTTGTTGATGAACTGTGTGAATATGATATCTCATTGATAGAAATAAAATTATTGATACTAAGGACCCTAATGAAACTGAAAATATTGAAACCAATGAAAAATACTTGCAAACATATAACCTAAATGACCATATAGACTCCAATTATGCTGATGTCATCGATGAATGTGATGTCACCCAAAATATTTATAACCATGATGAACCCAAAAATAGAAATGATGGTAATGAAATTTATAACCATGATGGCATCAATGACTCAATGACATTAACTGCATTGATGATTTAAATTATGATTATTGCAGAGATAACCCATCCAACATTGTATAACATAATGATGTCCTTGAACCTCGTAATATCAATGATGATGATTGTACTAAAGAACCCATCAATAAATATGTCATTAATGGGGATGTTGATATAAAAAAGGGAAGTTGATGATACTAATATGTGCAGTGAAAAAATGGAATTTTCATATGAAAATAATAGTGATGGAAATTATAGTTATGAAAAAACATGTGACATGTTTGATTTTTATGATATCACATTCATCGATAATTACCGTGACATAGATTTCATTGAAACCCATGATGTCTTCTATGTCCTTGATGGATCTGTTAACCCCATGGAAAAATAATGTATTTAATATCATTAATTTTTTAGTAATCCAATTGTCACAAATGAATCTAACAAAATCGATGGTTCCATTGAAACTGATGTTATCAATGAGACTAATCACATAAAATATATAAATGTCACTCATAAACCCAAAAAACACATATTTCCTAACAAAATAGGTGACCCTAAAGACTGACAATCATTTTTTTGATTTTCAAAAAGCCGGTTTGAGGGTAGCCGGTTCCCCTACATGCCGGTTTGAGGAGAACCGGAAAACCACATCATCGCTTCAACAAAATCGCGAGATTAAAGCGGGAAAACCAAAAACAAAATCAAACGCCATGGTGACCACATGTCCCCCCTCGATCTACGAGTCCATCACGCAACCGCACGCCGCTCTGTCCCCCCTCAATCCTATAATAGATAACTTATATAAGACCCTGAGATTTATATATATATATTATTTGAGTTAATATATGTTTTATTTATAATTTTCATTTAATGAAATACTTAAAATAGTATATTTTATATTAAATTACAATTTTTGGATTGAGATATACATAAAAATAGTTTAATCATGCACTAGATGTAACACAAATTTGAGCTTTCTCCACACAAAACACAATAGTTATCTTGTGTTACAGGCTATAATAACATTCCTTGATGGCTTATTTAATAGTAAAGACCATGTTTTATCAAATCAGAATATATTATTTAATAAGACCTAGCCAATAAATTATTAGTTATGAAAATGGTTATCTATCTTTTGAAATCCCAAGATTTACAAAAATATAAAATGAATTCATTTTTTACAAGATAATTTGAAATGAATATGAAAACTAATATAATATTAAAGAAAATATTATTATATATTGAATGCTAGACTACCCTAATAAATTAAATTAATAAAAGTTTGTGATTGATATTACTGTCATATAAATTGTATATATTCAAATAAATATTTATTATATCCATCCAATAGATTTGATATTATTATGATAAAACCGAACCCAATTTTATGAATAAAATTATATATTTCTTATTAAGGCATTTCTACCTCTTATTAATGAATAAATTATTTGAAATCCAATTTTTTGAACATTTATGGATTATATAATTTAATATTATCTTAAAATTTGAAAGATAAAAATAAAAATGACGTTCCAGAAATTTTTTGTAATTTTTATATAAGGTTTTTTTTATAAATAGTTAAAAAATACTGAAAAATAGTTCAACAATACATTTTTATATATATTATGCATAAGGTTAAATTATATTTTATATTGGATTTCATGTATAATTAGATAAAAAATTTATCAGTTAATCCAATTTAGTACATTCTAATCGATTTCATTATTATATTGATAATAAAAACATTGCAAACTTTTGGATATTTTTAATTTAAAAATCAACAGAGATAACCCATCAGTGAAATTAAATTTAAATTGATTTGTGCCACTCATGTGATTGAAATTTGGATTAATGGATTATATATTTTTAATTATAATAATTTCTAATTTTTAATAATCTCAACATTGTTTTTGACAAAAAATATTATTGTATGTATTTAAAATTAATTACATAAATTTAGTTAAAAGTAACCATAATAAGAGAACAAAAATTAACATTAAGGGCCCATATTACATATAATCTTGTACAACCACAAATTTATGAACATACTTCCACCATAATCATTCAATAATTTATTTTTTAATCTCTTTTTAAAGGAAAAAATGTGGGTACACCTTACTTGTTTTAAAACAGCCATGTGTCTCCTTTCCCTTCCCTATAAAAGGCCACCACCTCTCCCTAATCTTACCACCTCTCAAACCACTTAGGTTAGGCCCATAAATTCCCAAACAAATCATAAAATCTTGATTACATCATCAATCCCTCCTTTAGCTATAAATCCTTCCAAGGAATCCCATTGGTGAAATCAAAAAGGACTTACCCAATTAAGATGTACCATCCTCTCTCTAGCTATTTTATTTTATTTCCATCATACACTACCTAAAATCTAATTATTCAAATATTGTATTAAATATATTATCTGAAATAAATAATTTTTTTATGATAAGGTGTTGGCCTACGCTTACACATACATCCATCTAATGAGTACTAAACATACTGTTTACATGTACGATGAACTACTTCAACATGAAATGATGATTTTTCATTTTATTCCACCACCTATGATGGTGAAAACTTTATTGAGAAATAAATTTATATATGATAAATATGATATTTATAATTTATATATCCTTATTTAATTTTTTTCAATATAACCATATGTTTTCCATATTGGGTGAATATGATAATTTCTTTTGAAGAAGTGGGGACTACCACCCCCTCAAAGACATGTGATTCATTCGCACACAACATGAAATGTATTAAAGTTATGTTTAATGAACTAATATTATATATATAAATATATAATGTTGTGGTAATGGTATTATATACTTATATACATATACATATTTGTCCTTTACTTTCTTTATATATATACCTCAAGAAAATGGAAGCAGTGTTCATCCGTACAGACAACCAACCATCACAGTGAACGACGCCTTCGATTTAATAATTATATATTATATATATTATTTCAATACAAATATATTGAATATTAGTGGTATTTATATCATGATAAACAATATTTAAATCATTATATAATTATAGCGACCAATAATATAACAACTTAAATTAAATGAATAAAACCAAGAATATATTACATGAAGCATAACCTAAAAATAATATTGTTACCAAGAGGGTAATAAATATTCATAATAAAACAATATGTGGAATCATATATAATAATATAGTCCTATAAATTATTTTTAATAACACTATATTTAATATACCTGATGTTCTTATGAGTACAAAAAGAGTCATAACACAAGGTAAGGGAGTTTCATCTCACTTTTTATTTCTGTGAGATACATGCATTATTCACCACCTATTACTACTGTGCAGTGCAGATACATCCCATTGATGAATTATTTGATTATTATACATAAATTAATGGGTATTTACATATCCATTATGTTATATTTATTTCAGGGGGTTTCTGTTTCATAAGATACCATATTAGTAATGTAAATTGGTTTATTTTTGCTTCCTTGATACACATGTCATTTTTTGCACATATATTTTTACATGTGGTGTATATACTAACATTGAAATATTATATCATGAATCTATTTTTTTGATGATATTTTTTTATTCATTAAGTTTTTTATTCTGAAATGGGATTGTGGTTCAATGTTACCAATTAGTGTGATTCTATTGAAACAATCTCATCAAATTTCATGATTTTTTATGATTATGCTTATTTTGATGAAATATTACAATCCAACTCTCAAGAACAGTTAATAATTATATCATCATCTAGTTATTCATTATATATTCATGTATTTGTACCATTTTCAACTATTTCATTGACAATATGATAGAGGATGTGTGTTTTATAAACATCAACATTACCTCTCTCTTCATTCAAAAATATGTGGCCTTTCCAAACAATGATTTCAACGACAATTTTATTTCATTATTTTTAAAAGATATTTTATAGAAATTATAAATACTTATTTATAAATTTGATAATTATTTTCAATTATATGTATTTGAATTTTTTTTTAATATTTTTATATATTTTTATCTAAGATAAAGGGTTCCACAATGTTTTCAATGCATTATTTATATGTTTTGATGGTTTTTTATGAAAGGGGATTCTAGTGGGTTTTATTTTATAAATATTTTTTTGTGAAATAAGTGTGGATATTTAAATTAAAAAATGTTTTCAAAATATCCTTCTAGGTTATTTTTCATCTATGATAACATCCATTTCAGTTTGCCATAACCTTGTTGGAAATTATTTCATAGGATCCATTCATATTATTTCTTTAATGAATTATGTATTTATGGAATGATTATTATGACACCCTTTTCTATCCCATGGGATACAATATCTAGAAACCATATTATTTTAATGGGATATTATTTAATGAATTTATTTTCATGCCTATTTAATTTCTATAGGTAATGATATGATGAAATGTTAATGATACATATTTCAATTCATAGGTAATGATTTTATGTTAATAGAACTCATCTCTTTGTATGGGTCATGATATGTTGATTATTTTTTTATATTGTGTCACATGAATGCATAATTTTATTTTGAGATGGGTGGGACATATATATCTCTTAAATGCATTGTATAAATATTTATATCTCAAGAGATAATGATGGTAATTAATATAATATGTTTTATTCTCTATGGGAAGATGTGGAAACAGAATCCATTATAAGGAAAGGATTATGACTAGGTTATGTGATTTGTCCCACCCAGTATGTGTAGTCCCCATGAAGGTGGAATATGGGGATATAAAATCTAATATTGGAAGAGGTGAATACCTGATCCATTATAAGAAGACAGGAGATCATGATCCCTTACAGAGAAAGGACAGTGGCTAGGGATAATGGCATGTACTTCCCAGTCGGTGCAGTTCTCATGAAGATCCATTATATGTTCTAGTAATGTATGTTCGCATATAGGTGATGATGTCACATGTTTATGTATGCTACAAATCCAGGTCAATTTCATATGTTTTGATTTAAGGGGTTATGCTCTTCATTTCATTATGTCTCATTTATTTTGAAATTCCAATATTTATGTGATTATTCATGTTTGATATCTTTGATATGAAAAGAATGATCTTCCTATGTAATGATGACATTCTCATAACCCTATAGAAATGTTTATTCTAATATGTCTCCCTTGATTACCATTACTGAGTATAAGAGATCACCACCTTTTATGTTTCCTTCCCCGTGATATAACGTTTTGTGTAATGTATGATGTGTCTATGAATGTTTCTATTCCTGAAGAACCAACTGGTAGATTATATATCTCATTTATATAAAAGTGTTTATGATTCAATGTTTCCAAATTAACTAGAGCAATTAATTTCTTTGGCCTTCTGTCTATATAATGATTAAAGTATTCTAGAAAAGTTATTTCATGTTAATGATTTTTAATATTGTGTTGTTATTGTTAGTATGAGAGTGAAAGATTATCTAATATTTGGAAATAATTATGAGAAAACATTATTGAGATTCCTAGGTATATTCATAATTATATGCTTTGGAATATCGTTAAATATTTTAATATATATGTGTTAACGTTTAGAAAAATGACTTGGAATTTTAGAAAAAGATTGAGAACGATGTTTCCTATACATAAATCACTATCTAGATACTAAAAGTGTATGTGGATATAGAGAATATATATAACTATGGGTAAAAAAAATAAAAATATTTCATGGGCCCTACTCAAGCTAATCTGGTACATGACAACAAGCCTTGCTGCACAACGAGGTTTAACACTCCCAAGGGATATGTTTTGGAAATTCAAAACTATTCATGAATCATAATTAAGGATTTAAATTTATGTTTAATATGAATAACCATCGATAATACAATGGTGTATTAGATCTTGGAATGTGTCATGATACAATAATAATATTAGTAAATTTTAATTGATTATGTGCTTTTATAAAATGATTTTCATTTCTCACCATGTGATTTATTGTTCTAGTCAATGGATAAAGCATTAAAAAACATGGTTAGCATTTAATGTTACTTATATGGTAGGTACTGGAATTATAAAAATAAAATTCTCATTGTAAATCATATAAACATAATCAAGGAGGTAGTATGATTATTTTTTATAATTCTGAAGATAATGTGATCAGAAATGACAAGTGAATGGTATGGTATGTAGTTATAGTGTTTTTACAAAAAAAATTGAATAATGAATATATTTTGGGTGAGGAACCTTAATAAATCATTAATAAATAATAATCTAAGAGTTGTTTATTAAGTAATATGTTTATTAATCCTGAGTAATTGTATAATAATACATTTGGGTGAATGAAGTATTTATGATCTGGAATTCAAAAATTATGTTATATGAATCATGAAATATATAATTACATTCAACAAAAATTTTTAGTAATGTTTGATGGAGTTATGGTTAGTGGCGATTGAGTCATAGAAAAGTGATATTTTTAATAAGGTAATGTAACCCATAACATGTCCATGATGTTGAGAAAATTTTGTTTAGCATAGATGAAGAGATAATTTATTTCGATATATTAAATTTGATTGCATTATTTACCCTGGATATGATTACTGATTTGTTGAAAAAGTGGTCTATGTCACAATCAATGAACATTAAAACTGCATATATGTATGGTATAAATCTAGGTTCCTTTCAAATAAGGAAGAAATCATGATTTTAGTTTGGATTTATGGTAATTTCGGTCAATCACATGTTTTATGATAATATATAGTGAGGATATTGACTTATTTTAATCTAAAAACATAGAGATACGTTGTGATATATGGGCGATCAATGTCAAAATTATTTAGTGTCATTATTATTTTTTATTTTCACCATTCAAAAGGTGCATAAGGATAACCATTTATAGGATGTGTGAGTTAAACTTTAGATGAATTCAGTGAGATTATTGTATTATCTCCCCACCAGTGGATATATCTATATTCAATAACCTGAAATAAAATTTTATTATTGATATAAGTAGAAGACATATGGGATGTCTTATTTGGATCTAATGATCTGTTAGTTCTTCAGGAATGAAAAAATCACCAACTTTTTTGGTGGAATAGGTAATTTAAAAATTGGTCTAGGCTTGACCAAATAGTGATATTTTACTATTAAATGGATATTAAATAATGTATATATAAATTATTCTGATAATTATTCAACCTTAGGGAAATGATATTGGATATGAGAAGTTTATCATATTGCCTTCTTTTATGATTAATCAAATAGTCCCTTAGATATTTACAGATTTATAGTCTTGTGTTTTCAAACTTTATCTTGACCAAGTTCCCTATACCTCTATTCAAGAACTTGATAGTTATATTTCACATTCGTATCCCATTTTCCACTTCGAACATATGTTATCCTATTAAGAAACCAAATTATATATTACTTAGGGTAACTATTACGGTTCCAACATTTCCCTTTTAAAGGGATGTATAGTAATCAATTTTACAATGTGGGTTTTAGTTAATACAACATTATTGTATTAATACTCTAATTATGAAGATTAATTTTGAGGGATAAATTCATTTTAAGGGGGGTATAATGTAATAACCATTGATTTTGTTTAATATTTTTTTATGAATTAATTTTTTTTTCATTATATTTTTCATTTCACGCAAAATAGAAAATATTTTATTTTATGTTAAACTACTATGTTTTCGAATGAGTTATATGAAATACCAAGTTACTGGTGCACTAAAGAAAACATAAATTTTAGATTTCTCTATAAGGAAAACCAAGGATATATTATGTTACATGGAATAGTGACGTTCAATAATTGATACTGTAACATCCATGACAGAGTTTTGTTGAATAATGATACATTATTTAATATAACCTAGACAATATATTATTAGTTACGAGAAGGGTAAACTAACTTATTATAATATATGTTTTACACAAATATAAAATCAATTAATTCATTATAACTAAATTATAAATAAATATTAAAACTAATTGAATATAAGGGAAAATATTATTATATAAAAAAATATGTTTTACAATAATAAATTAAATGAATAACAATTACTGATTAATATTAATTTTATAAAAATTTTATATATTCAATAAAATTCTATTGATATTAATCTAATAGATTTTATAGGATTAATATAAAAACAAACCGAATTTTAAGTATAAAATACTACATTTCTTATTAAGGTACTTTTTACCACATATTAATGGAAAAACTATGATTAATCCAATTTTTTACATTTATTGATAATATTTGTCCAAAATAAACATTATATTTTAAATATAAAACTAAAAAATAGGTTATGGTATGTTTTTTTAATTTTTTCTATAAGGATCCATTTTTTAATGAATAATTAAAAATCACTAAACATTTATACAAAACTAATATTTTATAAAATTTAGTTATATGGATAAGTTATATTTTATATTAAATGTAATGTTTATTTTGACCAAATATTTATCAATTAATTAATTTTAGGCCATTATAATCACCTTTAGTTAGATATTTACTACATAAAAATGGGAATCATTCAGATGTTTTAATTTTAAAAACATTTGGTGTCGTCCTATCAACACGATTAAATTTACATTATTTTATTATGTTTATGTTATAGGAATTTTTGAAAATTGATTACATTTTAATAATCAAAATAATTTATGATTTCTAATATTTTCAACATTGTTTCTGAGCAAAACTATTAGTGAATGTAATTAAAATTAATTACAGTGATTTATGATAAAATAAGCATAAAAGGGAATAAAATTAATATATAAGTTCTCAAATGAATTATAATTTTTTCCTAAACCCATTTTATGGATATATTTCGTCCATACACATTAATTCCTTGAGGTTGTTTCCTTTTTTATTTATTTTTCGTTGTAAAAACATGTGTACAATGAAATTGTTTTCAAAAATTCAAAGTGTGTCATTTCCCATCCCTATAAAGGCCACCACCTATCCCTCTTATACACACATCTCAAATAAAATATCCATGGATATTATATACACCAAACACTTCCCAAAACCCTTAAATAATCTCTTAATATTTCATTTTTCTGAAATCCTTTAATGAAAGAACATAGGGGCAAACCAAAATGAGTTTCATGATTAAGGGGTAACACACTTCCTCATGATCCTTTATTTTATTTCCATTATACACTCCTTACACTCTTCTTATTTCATGTTTTTATAAAACCCCAATATCATAAATATAAAATGATGTTATTATTTTTTGGGTTCTAACTACACTTACAAACACTCCCATTTAATGGGTAACAAGTATATTTTTTATGTGAAAGGAGAACAACCTCCTAAAAAAATGAGGATTGCTAATTTTTTCAATACCACCATTCATGGTGGATATTGTGATTGAAACTATTTTTATATATGATATATATTTAATTTATTATTATTTTATGATTTTTTAATTTTTATTTGAAACATACCCTTATGAATTCTATATTGTTTAAAAACCATAATTTTGTTTGAGGATGTGTGGTATTATACAGCATTATAGCGATGCGCCATATCCACACACTAAATCGAATGTATTAAGGATATTTTTAGTGATCATATATGACAAATATGAATTAATATTTCTAATTAAATGGTATATACATATATGTTATTTATTTTATTACATTCAATAAGTCAATAAAACAAAAGCAGCATTTATGTGTAAGTACTACCTACCGTTACCATGAACATGGCATTCCATTTCTTACTTATATAGTAAATATATTATTAAAACAAAAATATATTTAATACTTATTATATTTATATTGTGGAGGAAATTAATTAAATCATTATATAAGTATAAGGACTAATGATATAACAAATTAATAGATATGTGGAAGGCAAAGCGAATATTACCCAAAGTTTAACATTAACATAGAATTGTCAAGAAGAATGTAATATAAAGTCATAATAAAACCATATATAGAATTAGATATATAAATATTTTCCTCTGAAATATTTATTATAAACATATATTTATCATACATGATTTTTCTATGAGTACAAAGAGAGTAAAGACAAAATGAAAGTGTATTTCATCTTTCATTTTGTTTTATTTTTAGATACATGCTTCATTCACCAACCATTACTTGTCTATGGTCTGTAAACTACCCATGGATGAATTATATGATTATTTTAATTAAATTAATTTGTATTTACAAATCCATGTTATGATATTTATTTCATGTGGTTTATGATTGAAAAGCTTCAAATAGATAAAGTCATTTTGTCTCAATTTTCCTTATTTGAGAAACATTCCATGTTATGAACATATAGTTTTCCATGAGGTGTATATAATGACATCGAAATGTTATATCAAGAATCTATTTATTTTCATGATATTTTATGAATTTTTTATTTTCATTTTTTTACAAGGGAGGTATGGTTCCGAATTACAAATTGGTTTGTGTTTATTGAAATAATCTCATCACTTTTCAAGAATTATTTTTATTATGATTATTTTGATGGAATATTATGATCAGTATCACGATAAAACTCATGATCATTATATTACTATGGTTAAA
Source organism: Viscum album (assembly GCA_963277665.1). Lineage (NCBI taxonomy): Eukaryota > Viridiplantae > Streptophyta > Magnoliopsida > Santalales > Viscaceae > Viscum > Viscum album. Next base: position 505,137,653 of record OY728141.1, on the reverse strand, counting down.
TTTGATATATTCGTGTATTAGTGCCATTTTTATACTCATTGATACATAAGATGAAAGGGATAACATATTTATGAATGTCTGACTACACATCTCTCTTCTATCAGAAATACATGTCCTTTGAAAACCACAAATTATAAAATCATTTTCCATTATTTTTTATTTTTCAAATAGAGTTTTATGTGATTTGAAATCGATATTTATATATTCTTAATGAATTTTCTTATATGTTTTTTCAAAAAAAAATTAATATTTATTTATATGTTTTCAATGTGTTTTCAAGGATAAATATTTAAAAAATGATTTCAAACTTATTTTATAATTTTTAAAAGATAATATGTTTTCAAAATGATCTAATCATCTATTATTAGTTTTATAGGGAAATGGTTTTCCAAAAAAAAATTCAAGATCTAGTTATATTTTTTCAATGAAATAGTGTTTCAATATGTTTTTATAGCATTCATTAAAAGTTCTCATGTTTATTTTCAACATAATATTTTTCAAAATGATATATGCTCTAAATATAATTTTCAGAGAATAAAGGAAATTTTTGAGAAGAAAAATTTTAAAATATCCTTCCAAATTATTTTGAATAAAAAATAACATCTCTTGATGTCATCCATGCCTTTATAAGAAGTGATTGAAAAGTTCCCTTCATATTAATTATTGAATCGATTGTGTTTTGAAGGAATAATGATTATGAGACCTATTTAAATTCCATAGTATATACGACTATTATTTTGAATCCATATTAATTTACTATGTTATTATTTGATGAAGTGATTATGAATACTATATCATTTTCATTGGTTATAATTTGATGAACTCATAATGATAACAAATTTGTTTCATTGGGTATGATTTGATGATTATAGAACCCATCTCTTTTTATATGTCATGATATGATGAATGTTTTATTATCTTGTGTCACAAGAACGACTGATTTTATTATGTGATGGGTGGGACCAATATCCCTCTCCAACTAATTGGATAATTATTTTTAACTCATGATATAATTATGTGAATCATGACACTGAGATTTATCCCCTATTTGAATTTGGGGAAAACATATCCTTTTAAATGATTGAATGGAAACAAGGGAAGGTGGTGTGTCCCACCTAGATGGTGTAGTAACCATGACATTGGAAATGGGGAAACCAGTTCCACTATTGGAAAATGGGAAAACCCAATATAGTAAATAAATATTGGAAAACCTGATCTCATACAAGGAAAAGAATGTGACTGGGTATGGTGGAATGTCCCTCCCCAATGATGTACCTCTTATGATGTTCCTTGATGAGTTATATCAATTCATCCGGACATATAGCGGATGATATCACATGTTTATTAACCCCACAATTCCATGTATTATTCATATGATATGATTTCATGGAATATGTTCATTATTTCCATAGAAAACAATCATTATCAATATCTATGATTTTTGACATTATTCAATTTTATGATCTCTAATATGAATGGTATAATATTTGAATGTTATGATCACATTATCATACCCAAATTCTCATGTTTATTATTATATGTCTCTTTTTTTTACCTTACAAAGAATCTGGTCTCATTCATTTTTATGTTTCCTTCCCTAGGTTAGGAAGATATGTATTAAGTATGTTGTGTCTAAGATGTCTTTTTGTCATGAAGAACATAGTGGGGGATAATTTATCTCTCTTATGCACTAGATTTTATGTTTCCATGATTTTAAAGGAACTAGAACAATTACATTCTTTGGACTTCTCTCTAAATAATTTTATATTATTCCACAATATTTATCTAATGTTAAAGTATGTCATGACTTGTTCATTATAATGTAGAACTAATTATGCATTATCATGATACGAATGACTCAAATAACCTCAAATATACTGATTTTTTGGATGATAGTGACAGACTCACAATGTCCAAAATCCTAAATACATCAAATAAAATGACAACAACTGTATCATATCATGAAAATTATAGCATTAAAAAAGATAACATAATAATATAGATTAATAGTATACGTTATATTGAAAACATTGATAACATGGATAACACTGATAAAATTGAAAACACTAACTATATGAATGGGGCTAACCACACTGATATAAAAAAATAAACTAATGTCATATATTACACCAAAGAAACTAATGAAAGATACAACATTAAATCATTGATACCATTTATCTAATTAAAATCATAAAATACACTAAATACAAAAACTAAAATGAGACCATTGACCCCACTGAAACCATATATGGGTGTGATTAAACTATTGAAATTCATGTCACTTATTCCATTAATCTAGTTGATAACATCATTCCATTACACCAGAAAATTTATTGACACCACTATAACACTATCAACTAGGAAATCATTAAACGTGACAAAATCATTAAATACACTATTTTTGTTGATAACACATATTGTTTTAAAATCATCAATGATATTTAGGGAATAAATGGAACTAATGGAACTCAAGGCACTTACTATTCTAACAAAAGTGATTTCACATAGTGTATTTAATGAACTGCATGGATTAATAAAAATTATTTCATTGAGTCCACTAAATATATTGGAAACATTTAAGTTACTAAAATATTTATCATATTTCAATTATTAATTGAAATTATGTCACACAAAAAACAAATATTAGAAATAACTATTTCCAAATAAGATCCATATATAACTATAGTCCCATTGATACAATCCTTGATGATCCAATTAATCCCACGACCCAGGGACCCTGAATACCTCGAGAACTCCTGAAACACCAACAATGAAAAAGACACTAATGAAATAAATGATCCCATGTACAAAATTAATTATGATTATTTAAATATTACTAAATATATCAATTACACCAAAAACTCTGAAAAATTAAGAAATCCCAAAAATCCTGAAGTAATTTAAGAATCTGATAATAGAAATTAAATTTATGATCATAATAATCTGGCTGATGTTTTTTAAACAAATGAAACCAGTTATCAAAAACACCCCTAAAACTATAAAACCATAAATAACTCATTTTATCCTAATATGTTCATGATTCTAGGGAGTTTGAGAACCTCAATGAAATAAAATTCTTTAATGAATATGATGACAACGATGAGACTGATGAAATTAAAAACCCTAACAAAAATGATGACACAAATTAGTTGAAAGTAGATAATGCAAAATTTGAAACATCCAACACAATAATGAAAATGATAACAAGGATGATGTTTATCAATTTTAAAACCACAATGATATAAAAAATGTTGAAAAAATAATAATCTAAATAATTCAATGACATTTATTACCTCTATTCCTCCAATGAAACCAATGATATTGATAAAACTAATGAAATTGATGACCCAAACTGCATAAAGGACCCTATCAATACTGTTGAACACTAATGAAACTAATAACCCCTAAAAACCCATAAGATTATAAAAACATCAATGAACATTATTGGTATGATGATGCAAATGACTAAAATGGACATGATCTATGTAAAAATGAATAAGACACTAATAACTCATGTAATGGTTTTGAAAATTACTTTGATGATACTGATAAAACTAATGAACCTAACCACCCAAAATAAATAGAGAAAAAAGATGATGTAAGAAATGATGATAAAGATGATGTCCACAATGACACCAAAAAAATAACATGCCCAATAACCTATAAGACACTCATCACATTGATGACTCTAATAATCATGATAAACTTCTATAAAAAAATATACTAAAAATATATGACCTTATGATATTGATAACACTGAGACCATGATAATATTAATGAAAATGATAAACTATCCAAAATGATGATTCTGATAAATCTAATTTAACTAATATTATTGATGGCTCAAAAACGTCAATGACCCTGAAGACACCAGATATAACCATTAGAATGATAAGTGATGTTGGTTTATTTTTTCCATTAGAGTTTTAAGGAAAATCAAAATTATTAATTTCATCTACTTCATTTTATTTATTATGGTATTTGATTTTTTCAAAATCATATAGTTCCTAGGGTACATCAAGGAAAAAAATTATGTAAATTTTTTTTTGATTTTATTATTGTACTTGGAAATACCAGGTCATTAGTAACATTTATATGGTCATTATCTTTATTATTATCTGCATTTTTAGTATCGTTCGTTGTTTAACCAAATTAGCCTCAACATCATCATTAATTTTGTCAGTTTCATCAATGTTATATATTTATTTTTGATCATCTACATCATTAGAGGTATAGAGGTTTTCAATTTCAATTCAATATATTATCATTTAGTGTATTCTTCCTTATCAAATTCATAGACATTTTTTCGGTCATCAATGCTATTTTTCATTAGTAATTGTTATATCATTAGTGTATTTAGTGTCTTTGGTGTCATTTAAATTTGTATCATCATTGTGATATTTTGTGTTATAATTTTCTTCATTATTGTTAGGGTTATTACTGTCATCAACATTATCTAGGCCATTGTATCCATTATTTTCATCAATAACATTCAGAAGTTTAGGATTTTGAATTAATCATAGTGTTGGGTGTCATTGGGATTGATGATGTCATTGGTTTCATCAAAATCAATTTCTTTGTACGTATCATCAGTATCCTCAACATTTTTTATATTTATAGTGCCATTGGGTTCATCCACATCATTTTTTCATGAGGGATATTTGTATCACCACAATCATAACCATTTTTGAAGACATATTTATCATATGTATTAGCTACATTGTCGATGAATTGATGATTTTGGAATCCCATCTATTAAAAAAAATAGGCATCAATAATGTTGACGATATAATTCATGTTTAAGGTGTCCTTAGGGGTTTCAGTTTCATATATTTCTATGATTCTGATAGAATTATTGGGGTTTTAGATGTTATCATCCACATTTTCATAGTTTGGGTTATTATCATCATCAACATTATTGAGATTAATAGTTTAATTTAAATCATCAGTGTAATTGATACTTTAAGTCTCATTGATATCTTTAGTGACATCAATATCATTTTCGTTTTCAATTTTAATGATGTCCTTGGTATTTTTGGGGTTATAAATGAAAATGGAATTTTCATTTTTTCTATTGTCGTTGAGGTGATTGGTATTATTGATGTCATCATCCTTATCAACATCCTTGATGACATTAAATAATATAGTTTTTATTGTAGGGTTATCAGTGGTAGTGACACCGTTAGAGTAATTGGGCTCTTCATCATTATTAGTTTCATCAGAGTGATTATGGTATTTGGATTTATAAGTAGATTTATCATTATATTTTATATAAAATTAACTATAATTATTGGTGCTTTTAGGACAATATCCACCATCATTGTTCATGAGTCACTAACATCAATGTTTATTCTAGGTTTATCAGTGTCAAATGGGTTCACATCAATGTTGATATTTTCAGTATTTTCTACTTCATAAGTTTATTATATGCTATTAGGTTTCTGTGGAAATTAACTACATACATGGTATCAGAATTGTTGGGGTCATTTTCTTTTTATTATTATGGTGGCCACTGAGACCCATTGTTTGTCATTAGTGTTTTCAGTCACATTTTTTTCCTCAGAATCATCATTGGAATATAGATCATTAGATTCATTTGGGACATTTATTCTATTTGGTTATAGGAATGTCAATTTCATTTGAATAGAAAAATTAATTTTCATCATTAATACCATTGGGGTTCTAGTGTTATTAGAATCACAATATTCATCTATTTGACCCTTATGATAAAACATTATATATTGAATAAGAATCATCAGAGTCATCATAACCATCAGTCCTTCCTGTGTAATTAGTGATGTTTATTTCATTAGTGTTATAAACATCATATGGTTCATTGGGGTCATGTAGTTCATAAAAAACATTCTAGTGAGAATGGATGTTGGTTTTATACAAGAATTGTTTTCAGATTTGTGGCATTCATTATAATCACTAGTGTCATAAGATGTATGATCATTCACAACATCATTGGGTTAGGTGGGTAATCTATGTCTGTGGGATCATTGAGGTGATATTGGTCATATATATTTTTTAATCATGTTTGATTCATATGTTTTATTTGTTTCATTATTTTTGTTAGGAGCACTAGGGTCATTAATTTTTTGAGGATTATTCATATGATTGGTACCCTCAACATTATTGTGTATGGGGGATAAATCGGGTCATCGGGGTCCTCATGGTTAATATTTTGGTTATTTAGCAACAACGGTGTCATCCAGGTATGAATTATAATTGGTTTTAGTGTTATCCATATCTCATAGTTCATTAATGTCTTCTATTTCGTTACTATATTTGGGTTGTTGAGTTATTATTTGTTTTCAATATCATTCACTGTATATATTGTCATTGTTATTTTTTACCACAATCAATATCTTCTATTTTTTGATATAATAATCATTTTCAATGTAATTAGATTCATTAGTGGAATCATGGTTTTTCAGGAAAACAGTGTTTTCAATGTCATCAATATTTCTAAAAAATGCATGGACCCTGTATAAAAAAAATCATGATTTTCATGATGGTATACAACATCAATGATGTCATTTTTATCAGGTTATTTAGTGTTTTCAAGGCACTTAATTACATCACTTTTTTTAGAATCATTAATATTTACAGAGTTGTAGTTTTCAGGGTTTCATTATGTTCATATGGTTCGTTGGAAGCGTCATGGTCATTGGGATCATTAGCATCCCTGGCATGATCACATAAATTGGTTTAGTGAGACCGTTAGGGTCATTTCATTTGAATTTTAAACATTTTATTGATTATTTGGTTCATCTGAATCATGAATGTTGTTATTGACCAAATTTTTCTCGTTTCATTGATGTTGTGGGAATCTTTTTCATTATTGAGGACTTCTAGGTAATTGGTGACATTACTGTGACTCACATGATAATATATTTCAATGTTATAAGGGTTTTTAGAAGCATTGATATCATCAATGTTGTTGGGTTAATGTGGTTGTTTTGGTTATCATAACGGTTATCATTTTCAGTATTATATGGGTAATATGCACCATTGGCTCACTGGGGTCAATGGTTTTGAAACCAAAATATTCTGACATTTTTTTTGATTAAAAGGGTATACGATGAGGAGTTAAAATGTTGGTTATGGTGTGGTCTAGCATTATACGTCACATGGTAATAGGTGGATGATTTTTTATTCCACTTCCATTTTTGGAATAGATTCCACATTGATTAATAGAGGTGGAATAACCCCACTATTATGGAGATCTTTGTACTGTAGACGGATATGCATGTGTGTCAGGTATGTTTTGATCTATTATGCCTATTTGAAAACCTGTAGATATTAATAGTGTTCTACAGTGTAGTGACTACCAAAAAACTAAGGGGATATAGCGTGGAATGGTGGTTTTGGTGTGCCATCACCCATGGTTAAATGGGAATCTAGGTGATCCCAATTCATTGTTATCTGGATGATGGTTGAATGGGGTTCACTGCAACGTGGGTGGGGTTTCTGAAATTTGTTACGGAGGATTTGTGATTTGTTCCCTTGTTCTACAAAATATTGTTCTATTTTAAATTCTAGTTATTAATAACAATACAATTCTCTGAATCACATCCTTTAAAATTATTTTCATCACACAAAAAATTCGGAACCCAAGTGAGTTTTTTGGAAGCCTTTCGTCGCCTCTTTTTCTAGGAGAAACCCCTAATGCATAAATATCAATTCTTGTTATTTCCTCTATATTACCAAGGTATGTGTCTCTAAATAGTGGATATAATTATTAAATACATAATGTTGTATATTAAGAACATTGAATGTATTGTGAAAAGGTTATCTGATACCAATGTCGATATTCCTTATGAGACATATGCTTTTAATGTTATTTGGATTTAAAAATAATTTTTATTGTGAAAATGGATTATCTTGTTTTGAAACAGTAATGCATCAATGGGAAAATGATTTATTATTTGTGAGAAACTATTTCAAAAGTTTTTTTGAAAATAATATAAATCTGGGAATAATGGATTCATCCAGAAATTGAAATCCCACCATAGTGTCTATAATTCCATTAAAAGTTTAATGGTAACAATAGAATGCCACTGGAATTAATTTCCATTGAATCAAACATATTCATATTTTAGGATTATTTTATGTAACGTTTTTATTCCCATAGTGTGGAGAACAAATTTTGTACATTTCCATTTCTGTTTGGTTAGAAACATGACAATATATTTCATAGTAGATTGTTCGAATACTTATCTTATGGGGAATAAATTGATGGTATTTATTATTATCACATACATTGATTACTCATATGGAATATTATATGGTTATTCAGATATGAAATTAATTTAATAAAAACTACATTATGTTTTACCTAATTTGTTTTTTCTTATGAAAATCATTCATAAAACAGATTTGTTTTAAATCAAAAAATAGTGTTTAATTTATAATTTTATTTTTATATATTTATTGGGGAAATTGTACAAGGATATGTTATTACACCCTAACATCTCCCATGAGGGGGTTAGAAGTGGTTTTGGGGGACTCATATAATGGGAAGGGCTTCATGTAGAGATTTAACTTCTATATAGTGTCAAAATATTAATTGAGGGATAGTTCGGTGGTGAATTATGGTCACATTGAGTTTCAGATTGGGATTTTATCATTATCCATTTGATATTATCCTTTTATCTATGTTTTTTACGTCTCATTATTATGTTCCTATATCCACTGTGTACATTGGATGTTATTTAGTTATACAACATATTTTTAGGTTGACAATTTTTATGCATCTTCTTGTGGAAAAAATTAGTTGATGTATTCGATCATCCCATATTGATAACATAGAAATGGAATCAAAGGTAACACATAAAATGATGTGTTGGGAATATTCTTGTGTATGATTATGGAAATTTTTTATAAACGATCTATGAACATTTGAATATAAATACGAAGTGTAGGAGGGTTCATGGATAGCTCTATTCATTTTCTAAACTCATTATAACATTGATGGTTTGATATATTTTCCAATATTGGGACATGGTGATTGAATATATTTAAATATACTATAATTGATAATTATTCAAATATATATACTAATTTTTTATGTGTTGAATTTAATCCATACAATTTGGGGTTTCATTAAATTCTTAATGACTAGTGGAATTTATGTGGAATCATGATGTGGTACTTTGATTGTGTAGTTTCTCTTAAACTGAGGGGTTCTATTCTCTATAATAATTTAACAATTCCTCCAAGTCGAGATCTTCAAAATCTGATAGAGGATTTTGTGAGACATGTTTGATAGTAAAATACTCTAGTGGACCCTTCTTTGGTGGAAGATGTACTCCATGCCATTTAAAAACTGAGGTTTGTGGGTATTGGGCTCTAGGTACAAGTGGTGGATCATGGATAAAAATTTAAATAGAACACTCATCCAACCTTCAACTATGAAAAATAATGCTACAAATATGTAATGTGATGTATGCTGATTAAAATTATAGTTATTTTTATTGAAACTATTTAAGACTATAAGGTGGGGTTTTCTAAATATATTATTATAGACCCGGAAGGGGATGAAGAAACAGTATTTTAAAAGAAATGTTGTATGATGATGTAACCCAAATTTAAATAATGAAAATAATCAACTAGATGTTTTATCATGAAAATATTTTTTGGATAAGTGTTGAGAATATATAACAATGAATAACCGGTTTTATGATTTTTTATTATTACACCATTTTCCCAATAACTACATCTAATACATGATCTCGTTTCAAATGAATACCCAGAGTTCTAGAGGTTCAATATGGGCCCGAGGAATTATATTCAGTAAATATTGATAATGAATTACCTTATGATCATTGTAAGGGTTTTAAATAATTTTGATATGGATGAAGCTGACGTAATAGGTAGAACAATTTTGGGTGAAGCACTGGTTGGTTCAATTGTTTCCAAGGATGTGTCTTCTGGAAGTAAATTGAAATGAAACAGTGATCGGTTTTATTTTTGGATGATTATCACCAAAATAATCTATTTTTCATCAGGTTGTTTTATATTAGTGTGTCTGGAATGGTCAAACCATGACTAATATTATAGAAGCACCCAAAACATGTCAACTATATAGAAAATATATTTATTTTAGGACTTTTTATAGAAGGATATCCTGTGGTAGAATGGATGGATCCACTTTAACTGTTGTTTATCATGTTTTATCAAAATCAACTATTGTTGGAGGTTCATATCCTCATTCTAAGGGGGTGTCCATGTAGCTTTAATGTCCTTGGGAGGATCTGAGAAAATATGTCTTTATACAGTATTTATGTTCCTGTGGAATTTGAAGCATGGATGACTACTACTAATGTTGTTATTATCACTTCATCCTATATGGGATTAGATTTTTTATAAATATGTGATAATAATTATTTCATATCATCAAATATAGTTGAAATATTGGGATTGTGTATAACATATTCCTTATTTTCATGTCTTTTCAGGACATTGAGAAAGAGGATCAACCATGGTTTCAAATATTCCACATGTTAGATGACGATAACAATAATAAAAGAGGCACCTGATTTCGGGGTTCATAATCATGATATATTAGAATTAATTATTTTAAGGTATTCTAAGATCATTAAAAATCCAAAAATGATTGTTATCATCACTGAGTTCAATTTCATTCTTTTGATGGAGTCACTCATGTCTCACAAGCTTTATAGTAATCTATATTAGGGATATTGGGGAATGTGGTTACTTATGATGGAGGGATATCATGCCTGCTATTAGAGAAGTTCCGGATTCCAATGACTCTCTATTGATCATTACACTACTCATATTAGGGAATTTTCAACCCATGTTCATTCCTAATGAATTTTATAGGTTACCACCACATAGGTATGCCAAATTTACTATTGAACCTCTATTGGTTTTGATTCCAATTTATATGTCATCCTTCCACAAATAACCTTATTAGTTTATGGTAATTAAATTCTATCTTAAGGAACCTTTGTCTAATTGATTTTTTTCCTCTAACATGCCACATATGTATTTGACAATTTTTTATTTTCAATGACTCATGTTGGAGGCATCTAGGTTTTCCTTGATTATCTGAATCTAAATATGTTGGATGTTAAAAACATAAATTTGGTAAAAATAATATACAATCTAATTAATCGACTCCTAGGGGATAATTGGTTTTCTATGATTGACCTATGATCGAGATACCACTAGTTGATGGTCCAAAATAGGATATAACTATGATATCATTTAGGATTCGGTATGGGAATATTGAGTTTATGGTTATTCCATCAGGTCTCAATGAAACACCTTTGTTATTTAAGGAATATATAAGATAAATATTTTATTTGTTTTTGGAATTGTTTTTTTTCATGATTTTGGTTGTTATTTTGTGTCCCTCCATGTTTGAGGAGGTGCATCAGGATAATTATGATACCATCCCAGGATTCCTGAAAGAACATTTCATATATAGTATTCTATTCCGGTGAGAATTATTGATCCCAAATGCAATTTTTTACGGGAATTTCATATCTGATATCTGTATCTAAATGGATCCAAAAACTATAGATTAAAATATATTTGATTAGCTTATAAATGTGTTTGAGATCTACATTTTCTTACTATTGGCTTGTTATTATAAGGGTGTATTTAAGATTTTTCAATATTGCATCTTCAATAGTATATTATACATGATGGGGTGTAATGTTTCAGTAGAACCAAAAGTGTCATATATCTTCTATAGAACTAAAAGAGTTGTTTAATTAATCATCAAATTAAATTATTCCTAAACTAGGTTCGAGATGTGATAAGTTCAATAAATCTTTAGGTAATGGATTACGTTGTGACAAGATGTAGGTAATTTTAGTGGTGGATTATAGATCTATGCAGTTACAACCTAATTAAAAGAGATACCCTAACCATGACATTGAGAAGGTAGTAGATATTCATGCACTCAAAATTTTGTCCAACAATATATTTGGGGAGTATTTTATAGTATTTTATTTTCATAATAGTATAATGTGTGTTATTACGCAATGGGAATTGAACTTGTGAAATAAACGCATGGTTGAGTAACTCCATTATTTTTATATTGATATTTTTACACTCTTGTGAAATATAACATGGTTTATAATGCATTGAGTAGGAAATTACTAACACAAGAAATAATGGAATCAGTGTAGGAGAGGTCCTAATTGATTTATTTTATATAGATATTCATAAGGGTGTGATTGAATTTTGGGAAGGTTTTCAAATATTTGTTGAAAATTAAACATCAATTGATGACCAGGTTTGACTAAAAAATCATTCACTATTTTATAAATATAACATAAAAATCATAAACAGTGGGGAAAATAGATATAGTGGTATCGATCCCCCATTTGTGGACTGTTCATTCTTGGTAGGGTGGTTGTTCTTAAATCTATGAGGCGGGTGTTGATGGATGATGAAAACTAGCCCGAATCATCCATAAACTAGGGTATTGCAAAGATGAATCTGGATTGGTAATGTTGATATTGGTGATTGGGGCTGATTAATTTGATTGTATCTTTAATATTATGACTATATAATTTTTATATGATTAATTCAAAGTACTAGAGATCTTCTTGGTTTTTGAAACCATTTCGTATTATGATATGTAACTAGGATGATATTTTCTTTGTATCCTTTATTAGTTTATCTCAGACATTTTGTGTGTGAGATTCTATTTGTGTGATCATTGATTAATTTACTAAATCATCAAATTTCATCACTATCAATGATATGATAAATGTTGTATAACATGAAAAATAATATATCTATGACATTAAAATAATTAATGGGGTTATTAAAATCGTTGCTTCTAGAATGGATCTAAGGACCACATCCTGGTTCTAGAGAGGTTTGGAAGAGGATATGGGTTCCCAGTTGAATTTGAGAATGACATAGGATCCATATATATAAGGTAAAATGAAGATATATATTTATTATCATGAAGATATACACCAAGAATGAGTTCATGACATTCGTGGTTCCTTGAAAAAAAAATCATCTAGTTAATGTTTTCAAATTAATAGATATCAATATTAGATTAATATGGATACCATTTAAGCATTTTACGGGATTTCATATAGATATCTCATGTGTTGGGTGGAGCTGGAGAGTAGTCTTTGGTTTGAATAAGCCTTTTTCTAGAGGTTGTGGAAAAGGTTTCGTTGATTTAGAATAAATTTTCCATCAAAGTGTGTTGTCAAAACTCTTATGTATAAGATCTTCATTAGAATCCATTGATTTATTTTAGGGATCTATTTTTTATATAGTTTTACATCTCTTGGGGAACTTATTGGTGGGTACATAGTGTATGTTCCATTGCAGTTTCATGGATCCTTTGAAATATTTAAAAACATTTCGATGGCCGAATATTGGTTGAACATTTAATTTTTATGAAATAAATTCATGATGTGTTTCATACATACTAGTGAAGTGGTATCAATAGAATCCTTCCCAGGTGATTGAATTGTAAAATTCATATCATGAGTCTGACACCACTATATTTGGGAGATCATTTCAGACTAGGGATCTCAGGATAAGGTACTACACAATTAAATGACACATTTTCGATATGTTATATTATCGTGGAGGTTTTATAGTGATGGTATGTGGGAGTTGGAATCATTTATGATGATGTAGTGACCTTCAATTTTCACATGTCTTGGATCATGAGCACTTTCTTGGGATATAAACCAATTATTGTGATGAGAAATGTGAAACATTGTGTGTTTGGAATGTAGCTTCATCTGGAATGGTATAGTCTATAATATGGTGATTATTATAATGGAATGGTATATCAAGAAGTAGCATAGAGTATTAGGAGTAGGATTTCCTTTTCTATTATAATTTTATGAAAAGATATGCTATGTAGAGTGTGGAAGGGCACCATACGTATATCCTTTAGATCCTTTCATGATGAAGTGATGTGCCAAAAATTATGGGCTCGAGGGTTTATTGGTCATTTATTCATATCTGGACACCATTACAGTGTAATGGTGGGATTTAGTGTAGTGTTCTGGTGGAAAAATTGTGGGTATGTTCCCTAGAAGGGATGATGTGATGTGAAAAAATATTTGTATAAAGTGGATCATGCTGAAAAATTCACATTGGTATTTGGAGGATCGTTTAACAGATTACACTACAGCATGGGTGGCGTCACTATAGGGTGGTATGAAGGGTATTTGGGGTGGTCTCTCTAGTTGTTCTGTGGTCATCTATTCTATATTCTGGGTGTATATAACCAGATATCCCACCAACCCACATATTCTCCCATCATTTCTCCCAAACCATAGGTTTCTAGGGGAGTTTTTTGAAGGCCATGAATCCCCTCTTTGATCAATATCTACCCCTAACATCAAGAGATTGATATATCATGTATCCATTATATTCTGAAGGTATGTTTCTCTAAATGATGGTTATAAATCATGTATAACATGATATCGTTTTAGAATTACATTCTTTGTTTTATGTAAATGATATATCTAATTTAAAGGTCCCTATTATTTATGAAATCTATGTTTTAAATTTTATTTTAATTTAAAAATAGTTTATATTCTGAAATGGGTTTCAATTATGGAAGAAATAATGCTTCAATGTTAAAATTATTTATAAATTATTTGGAAGGTTTTCAAATATATTTTCATAAAATTATGGCACATTAGAATCCATGGTGGAAATGGTCAGTGAACTTGTCTTTTCAGTGTGCATAACTACACTAGAGTTTTCGTGATAATGATAGATTGTGGTAGTAATTGGCATTTGATGGATCAAATATACACTTCATTGAGGCTTCATTTATTTCTACCGCATATTTGTATATGATAAATCCCTCATTGGGTGATTTTTCATTTATGGATGGTTAAACAAATAATTATTTACCTTATGATCGGTTTCTATGATGTCTATCCAATGGTGTATCCATTACGGGAATTGGTTATTATCACATTCTTTATTTTTATGGAATATTCCAAGATTACGAGGATATGAAATGAATTTAAGATAAAAAATGGATGTATTAAAAAATATTTTATCTTATAAACATTAATTACTAAATATATTTTTTTTAAAGATAGAGCATTGTTTTCCTAATATTAGTCATCGTATGTATTCATCAGTGAAATCAAACTAGTATTTTTTCTCACACAATAGATTTTCCCCGATGTGTTTATAAATGTGGGTTTTTAGGATTTCAGTAAACAGTAGGTATTGATTTTGTGAGATAACTTACCTAGAGCGTCAAAGTCCTTTTAAAGGGATTCATTGGTGGCGATAGATTTTCACATGGAGTTTCATCATTGGATTTTACTATCTTACATTTCACATTAGCTGGTTGGATTGGATTTTTATTTCATCTGGTTATGTTCTTTTCTCCTCTATGAATGATGGTTGTTATTCGGTTATGAATGATACAGATATGGTTTTTTGTTGATACACGCCATATGGGGGGAAATATCAGGTGATTTCATTGATCATACTCTGATTATTATTACAATGGTTCTCTCGACATGATCAATTCTATTAGGTTATAGGGATCACCTAGGATATTAGTGTTATTAGTATTTTCAGTATCTTCAGCATTATGTATATCTTTAGTGATTTTTTTTTCTAATAATTGAGATCACAATGCTGGTGGTTGTGTAGATGTTATTAGAACCCTTTTGTAGATCGAGTTCATTATGGTTATCAATATCATTTTGATAATATTCATTATAACTGTCATCATTTTCCTCTGCATAATAAAAATTAGCTTTCCTAGGGTCATCAAATTCATATTTTTATCTTAGAATTCAATGTCATATAATTTTTGGTTCAATTGATTTTATCACTATCTCAACCCTCATTAGGATCCTCATTTTATATGACTTATTGGGTTCATCTGGTGATTTAGGTTACATGATATTGAGGGAGTCATTATTTTTGTTTTGAAATGATTGGTGTCTTCAATGACAACAGTGTCATTGGATTCATCAGTATTGACAACATCATCAGAATGGTCAAATTTTTTGGTTTTATTGAGGTCTTCTGGTGTATCCACATCATCTGGTTTATCATTTACATCATTGTAAAATGAATAATTAAGAATTAGATTCATTAGAGTTATTTGTGTCATTGGTATCATTGGAGTTATCTGGGTCATTTGTGTCATTGATAATATCAATGTTGTTTGGTTTATTGGTTTGCTGACTTTATCAGGTCATTGATGTCATTAGATTTTTTAGTGAACTCAGCATTGTTGGTGTTACTAACGATCTAGGACATTTGTTTCATCGGTATCATTAGCATCAACAGTGTGTTAATGATAATCATGTTTTTTGATGTTGTTAGAGTTATTGGTGCAATCATTGTCCTTTGTTTCATATGTTTTGTTAGCATCTTAGTTTTCATTAGTGTCATCATAATCATTTATAAATTGGTGACACCAACGTTGTTTTTTTCATCTTTGAACCCTTCTACCTTAAAAACCATAAATTCCATGATGATCTCGATGATCTGAAGACCATGAAAACAATAATAAAACTAATTATTTTACTAACCCTAATGCTCTAGAAATTAATATATTGTTAATTGAACTAATGAACACAATAAAAAATGGAAACTTATGGCCTTGATGAAATTGATAATTTCATTCACCTTGATAACATAAATTATGTCAGTAAAACCTTTGGTTAGGATGACATCAATGACCTTAGTGATGGTAAATATCATTACTATACCTTGGAAAATGAGGTAATCATGACCTTGAGGAACCAAAAATAAATAAAAAACATCATGAACACTGAAGATGTTGAAACGGTACATGGTGATACTAACACAGTATATATTGATGAACTATATTAAATTTAAGACCCCAATGATGCCAACGATCCTGATGACCCAAATGACACCAATACAATCTCCTAGAGAACTGAATGAAATGAAACCATAGACCAATATGACATTGATAAACCCGAAGGCCTTATTGACACCGATGAAACTGGAGACATAGATGAAACCATTGACCCCAAATACATTGAAAAATAAATAACTGTAATGATATTTTTTCACACATATTCCACCGACAAAGATAATGATTCCGATGATGGTAACAAAACTAAGGGAATAAATGGAAATAAGGGCCATAGAATCCTTGATGACTCCATGGAACTAATGGCCCCAATGACACAAATAACCTCGATGAAGATAACGAAACTAAAAACATAAATGTCACTGATGTAGTAGATTACAATATTGAATCGAATGATCTAGATCACACAAATTATTCCAATGAAACTGATGACCATGATTAAATCGACGAACCTATTGATGTTAATAACTACGAAAATTTTAATGTCCCCAACCACAAAAATTATATTAATGAGAGTATACAGACTTGATACTCAAATGAAAATGATGATTTTGACGGCATGCACCACATAAATGATTTTATAAAACCATGTGTGATTAAATAAATAATTACCCACATCCCACTAATGATCCCAGAAACAATAATGAGATTAATAATTCCAAAATCAAAAATAAAATCGATTAAACTATTAACATTAATTAACTCAGTGATCTGATGATAACTATAACCTCAATGATGTAAAGAAAATAGATAGAACTAAAAATAATGTCCATTATGATATGCTAAAAAATAATACTTATAATAATGTCACTAGTAAAACTAAATATATAAAGATATCGATGACATCAATAAAGCATATGACTCTAATAATATTGATGGAAATGAAGAGTCCATCGATCAAAATCACCAGCAAATCTAACAATGATTTGACTATGAAGTCACAAAGAACTATTTCAATGACCTCAATAATGTTATGGATCCCATCACCACTACCACCATTGTTGAACTCTATAACCATGAAGACACCAACGTCATTGATGATCCCCAAGAAATTAATGTACTTGATGACACTAAAATCCTATATTACCTCAAATAACCCAATAAACCATGAAAACTTGATGCCCCTATGATAATTATTATATTAAATAACACAATGAAACTAATAAAATTTAATACTCTGAAAACATCTACGAATTTGAAAATATTTATTAATACAGTAATAGTTAGTTATTCAATGACACTGATGTTTCTTACATCATTAATGATCCTAATGGACCAGGTGACTATGAATGAATTGAAATACATAGTGACCAAAATGATAATGATGTCCTTATTGATGTTGATTATAGGGAACTCGTAATTTATTACATAGATAGAGAATATTAATAGATTAATATTAACCACATAATATAACAATACATGCTAGAATCATATATCTCTTGAATAATTAGAAACACGGAATCATAAATACAATTATATTAGTAAAATACATCATCCCCCACTTTTTTATTCATATCTATCACCATTAGTAAACATATCATGAATAAAAATTTTCTTCATACCCAATGGAATTGAAACATATTAATTGGGGTGCTTAGATTCTCAGTAAGGGTACGAAAGAGAGATATCCACATTTTATGAGAAAAAGGGTATGGTAACATGATAATAACATTTGAAAACCATACCCTACATATCATAGATTAAAATATTGATTAATGAAAAAAAACATCTTAGTTCATAATATAGGAATCTTAAATGAAATTAATGAACATGATCTAAGAGAGCATAACATAGACAATAGAATGTAGAAAAAAACATAATATTATAACATTGTGAAAATGTATAAATTGAAATATGATCAATTATTAATTTAAGGATATCAAATTTGGTCATAACTAAATCTTATAGACATGAAGCTAGATCCATGCATAACCTTATCAACATGAAATCTAGACAAAATATAATCATATGGACTTGAAAACATGTCCTAAAAATATATTATGGACATTAAATTAGGTCTACAGATAACATTATTAGCATGAAACTGGTTCCACACATAACCATGTGATCATGAAATCACGTTCACACATAATATAAATATCTCATGAGTTATTTATATTTACAAAATTCATTCCCACACATCACATTATCCGTATATTAGTGTTTTGTAAGATCATAAAACATTAATCATATCAGAACCCAAGTAAAGGAAATGGTTTTTATAAAAATTTCATCATAGTTTAACCCATGGGAGTGAAACATAATTCAGAAACATATTTTAATCATAATCATAAAAAATTCAATGAAAGAATAAGTATTATTTATTTGGATCATATCTTTAAAAATATTTTAAAAATGGAAATATTTGTAAAAATATATATAGATCGTAATTTTATAATAATACAAATAATATTTAAAACATTAATAGAAAACATATACATGGAATAATAATTGATTTTCAACCAATTAGAGAGATAAATTGGATTTTATTAAAACCATTCTTTTAGTATCTTTAGTACATTGAGAGAGGAAAATGAAATGGAACATTTATTCTCTAAAAATAACTAAAGGAGATGAAAATTAATATGTTTTGAGAGAGAAAATTTCTTAAATTCCATCAATAGAAGCATGATAATAAATAATACATTTAAAAAATTAGATTTTAACAAAATACCCTTACGAATTTGGTATCTTTTAATTCATAATATCCATGAAACAATAGCATCGACATAAACATTAAATTTGATTTAAAGATATAGATTCATGATATAACATGACAAAGGGGAGTATATAAACCTAAAAAAAGAACTGAGTGGTAAATATGGAATATGTATCCCAAAAATAAATGTGATACTAGATGTCTCATACCCCTTCGGTAACATTTGTATCATAAGTCCCTTGAAATAATAACATTAAATAAAAGATTAAATATAAATAAAAGAAGGATATGAATGACAAAAAATGTCTATTCTGTAGTATATACATTACAAAAAAAGGTATTATATGTTAATAAGGCATGTTTCTTATGTAATTAAATTTTATATAAGGATTCATTCCCTTATTTATCATTATTCTCATACAGGTTTAAACCTCCTCTTCATTTGAAAACCACATTATTATTTCACCAAAATCATTCCTTCGAGGGTATCATAATATATATAATGCCAATTGGACACATGTAGTTAAGTAAAAAGGAATTTTTTCTGGTCATCGATGAACCAAAAGGTATAATAAATGTTAGTAGGGGAGTAGATAGGGTTCCATTTTATAAGTGGGGAAAGGAACTCACATGGAAACCACATGATTATTTCCAAAAAAATAAAAAATATTAAAGTAAATACAGAGAAAATGAAACACTTCAAAATGTACATAGATATAAATTTGGAAATTATATGGTTTAAATATATCTATCAAATAAGGATTTGAATTTTTTAGGTCATTTTAAAGATTGTTTTTCAGTTTAACTCCTGGTAAACCAGTTTTAACCATAACTGCATTAATTATTTTTTTCTAGTTTTATCTATTAATAATTTTTAATGATTATGTTGAACTACTTATAAAATATTATTTAATATGATTAAATATATGAAGTAAAATTTTGAAATTTATTTTCATAGAAGTTATGTCACGACCCGCCCTCGGGGTCCGTGTCGTAACTACCCCAAGCCCGCCTTCCAGAGGCCAGGGGCTGGCGACTAGCACCAAGGCGTAAATCCCGGTAAAAAGGGAAGGCATTGCCTTTGATAAGTATACACACACCATAGAGTAAACAAGCGGAAAGTAAACACTAAGCAAGCAGAGTACGACTGAAAGTGCGGAAAGGTAAATGGGCCAGAATACAAACCCAAACTGAAAGTAAAGTACAACTCGAAAAGGGAAAAACAGCAACTGTAAAGTAAAAGCCGCTACTCCGAGCTGTCCACCGGAAATCCCACCTGAAGGGTGGGTACAGATAGCTCCTCTGCTCCACGGGTCCCGCCGTCCGCTCCGTGCACGTCCCGCCCAGTGATCCACCTCCGGGTACCGTCCCGCTCTACAAGCCTCAGCTAAGTCAACGATGTCCGTCGTCTGCAACCAACACAACGTAGTGCGGGTGAAGCCCGTGCAGGGGTGAGTATAAGATACTCAGTAGGGACCCCGAGACCCCTGAAGGTCTCTCAAATCCACAAAGGATAAACCACGAAGAAAAGTACAATCACGAAGTAACAACCGACACTGCTTAGGTATATGCCCATACATATACCTAAGTCATCAATTAAAAATACGCTCCAACCTCCGAGCCCAAGTACAACTCAGTCCACGCAGGAAAGTATATGTATTCCACATAGGAAAGCAAAACATAATCCACACAGGATTGCACAACACAATCCACACAGGAAAGCAACAGGATTCAGCTCACACAGGTATACTTCTTCAAGGACGATAAAGATGATCACTGATCCATCTAAGTCGTCGGACCCACGAAGGATCGATAGGTAACTAACCCCCGCAAAGACCCACACAGGATCGGGCTCACACAGAACCTGTAGGCGCTGGCTCACACAGAACCGCTGAGCGTAAGGACCCACACAGGATCGGGCCCACACATGACCTGTAGCACTGATCCACGAAGGATCGCTGAGTGCTGTAGTCGTCGTCGTCGAATCCACACAGGATCTCTGTACTGTCGTCGTCGAATCCACACAGGATCTATGTACTGTCGTCGTCGCAGTCACAGTAGCAGTCGTAGCAGTAGAACAGTCGCAGCCAGCACTAGGGTTCCCGCACATAGCAAGCTCGTTCGGAGGGTCCGCTCCACGAGCCGAGAGGCTGATACATCAACTGTCACGAAGACCGAAGTTGATGTATCTAAAAGTTCCGTATCGTCAACAGGAACTCAACGCAACAGACGGCGCGTCGAACGGACGCCCGGTCTGAGAGTTATTGACATTTTCGTCTCCGGGGCCCAGTTGGGTTTTTAAGGCAAAACCAACCCGACCGTACTCCACCTGCATCCAAACCTCGGGCGGAGTATGCCAAAAGATCCGTCTCACTAAGAGGAACACAACGCGACTGACGGCGCGTCAATCGGACGTTCGTAGCTCAAGATATGAGCGTTTCCGCTCCGAAGGCCCGGTTGGTTTCGTGAACGAACCAACCCGGCCGAACTCAAAGTTAACCGAAACCTTGAGTGCGATATATCGAAACGACCGTCTCGATCCAAGGATCGCGTTGCCGTAGACGGTTCGTCATTCGGAGGTCCGAGGCTCAAGTTATGGGCCAAAAACCAATTCTGGTTCGAAACGGGGGGGTCCGAGTCCGGGCAGACCCGGCCCGACCCCCCCTGGGGCGGGGCGGCGGCGGCGCGGCGGCGCGGGGAGCCGCGGCGGCCTGGCGCCGCGAGGAGGCTGCGCACGCGGGGGGCTAAGCCCCCGCTTTTCATCTGGCGGCGCGGCGTAGCCGCGCCGTTTTTTTAAAAAAAACGCCCCCCGCCACGTGGGGGGGCTTGCTGGAACGGAACCGGGGGGCCGGCTGCCCCCCCTCCTTCAAAAAAAAAACCGCCCCCCTCTTAAAGAGGGGGGGTTTTTATTAGGTGGTCGGGGGATTAATTTCACCCGGTTTTAAAGCCTTCCGGCCGGCCAGCTGGCCGGCCGGTTTTCTCAAACGGGACCGGAAATTCCGGTCCCCCCTTCGGCTTCCGACGCCGGCGGCCCGGCCGCCGGTCTTCTCTTCCGCCGCGGCCCGGAACCGGCCGCGGTCTCCTCGTCCCGCCGCGGCCTGGAACCGGCCGCGGCGTTCGTCATCCGGCGCGGTGCGACGGCACCGCGCCCCTTCGCCGTGCTTTGATTCTTTTCAACGCGGCGCGACGGCGTCACGTTCTTGGAGTTTCTACCCCGGCGTGGCGCGACGGCGCCACGTAAAAAAAAACGTACGGTAATCCGCGTGGTGCGACGGCACCACGCCACTTTGCTTCCACCGCAAGAATTAAACAAGAACGATGGAGGGGGGTTCGGCCGTGTTCGTGAGGTCCGTCCCCCCTCGCATTAATTATAACACTTAAATAAATTATTTCAAAGCCTCACGTAGACATGCGATCCACGAGCAAGAAATGGAATAATTAAAGAATTAAACAACAACCCCTACCTTTATATAAGGTTCGAAGATTGAGAACGTTCCGCGGAAGACGACGTCGCGGAGGTCGGGCGTCGCGGTCGTCGTTCGTCAAATCCGTTGACGAAGAGTTATGCCCGAAGAGATACGTCGTTGGCGAATCTTCGTATGCCGACGAAGAAGGTCCGAGGAGGGTGCGGCGTTCCCTCTTGTTGACACCGAGGACGAAGAAGAGAGGCGTCGTTCTTCGTCGGAGTTTGGGCGTTCTTCGTTCTTCGTCAGAGCTTGAAGATGAAGAAGAAGCTCTCCAAAAGCTCTCAAGGAGACAAACAAACAACCCATAATAAAATAAGATAACATCTTATTTTATTATTACAAAACACACAAGAATTTAAAAAGTTGAAATTCAAAAAGGCTTAACTCCCAAAATTAATTAAGTAACTTAAGTCAATTAATTAGGGGTTAAGTATGTTGAGAGAATTTGAAAAGATTAGGGGTTCGTGTGGGCCCCACCACACTTAATCCTCCCAAGGGAGGTTAAGTGGGTGTGGGTCCCACTTCCAACCTCCTTTGATAGGTTTTAACTAGTTATAATAAAATTGTTCTTCACAATTTTATTTAACTCAAACTAAAAAAACCCCCAAAACTTAACTTTCAACCCTCAACAAATGCAACTCCCGAAAAGGTCTCTTTAAGCGAATATCGGCGCTGCGAGTTCATCGGTGCCCTCGGATTTCAATTCCGAGCACCGGATCAAAAGTTAGGAATTCCCGCTCGTTCGTTCACTGAATGTACCCGAGCCAAACTTCGGAAATTAATTCTGGGCACTCCGGGCCTCGGAATCAGGTGCCGTCTGAAACCGCGCTCTTGTAAAATTCTAAAGAAAATTAAGAAAAAATTTTCCTTGAATTTTACGGGTCTTTACATTACTCCCACCTCAGGGCTTTACGTCCCCGTAAAGATACATCAAAACTAGGGAAACAAATGAGGGTACTGAGCACGCATTTGAGCCTCCCGCTCCCATGTGCTCTCCTGGAGATTCCCGTGCTGCCATCTGATGCGCACAAGAGGAATCGATCGCCCACGTAGGACCCGCTCCTGTCGATCCTCTATCTCCACCGGGACCTCCGTAAAGGTCGCCCCATCGTCAACGTCAAGCTCCCCATGGTCAATGATGTGCGTCGGGTCGTGCACGTATCTCCTCAGCTGGGATACGTGGAAGACGTCGTGCATCCGGTGCAACTGAGGTGGTAGAGCCAGGCGATAAGCCACCTCGCCAATCCTGCTGAGAATCTGGAAAGGTCCGATGAAGCGCGGAGATAACTTGCCGCCTCGGCCAAATCTCCGAATACCACGTCGAGGTGAGACCCGCAAGAAGACGTGGTCGCCATCCTCGAACTCCAGTGGCCTCCGCCTCCTGTCAGCATATGACTTCTGCCGGCTCTGAGCTGTCCTCATCCGCTCCTGGATGACCTGGACCTTCTCTGTCGTGGCCTGGACCATCTCCGGTCCCACCAGTGCTGACTCCCCAGGGTCTGTCCAGCACAAAGGAGATCTACATGGTCGGCCGTACAACGCCTCGTACGGTGCCATCCCGATGGTGGAGTGGTAGCTGTTGTTGTACGCGAACTCCACCAAGGGTAGGTGGTCCTCCCAGCTATGACCAAAGTCGAGGACACATGCGCGGAGCATGTCCTCGAGAGTCTGAATGGTCCTCTCCGTCTGACCATCCGTCTGAGGGTGAAAAGCTGTGCTAAGACGTAGCTGTGTACCGAACGCCTCCTGTAACCCCTTCCAAAGCCGGGAAGTAAAGCGGGCATCTCGATCGGAAACGATAGATGATGGCACGCCGTGGAGCCGCACAATCTCCTGAACGTAGAGTCGTCCCAAGCTCTCCACTGAGCCCTGCTCTCTGATGGGTAAGAAGTGTGCCGACTTGGTGAGTCGGTCAACAATCACCCAGATGGAGTCGTGACCTCTGGAAGTGCATGGAAGTCCAGTCACGAAGTCCATAGATATGTCGTCCCACTTCCACTCCGGAACCTCCAAGGGCTGTACCAAGCCTGCTGGTACCTGATGCTCTGCCTTCACCTGCTGACAGGTGAGGCATCGAGAAACGAACTCTGCTACAACCTTCTTCATGCCCGGCCACCAGTGCTGTCGTCTGAGGTCCTGGTACATCTTCGCCACTCCAGGATGTACCGCCAAAGGAGAAGTGTGAAACTCTCTCAGCACTTCCTCTCGCAAAGCTACTGGTACCATGGTACGTCCTCTGAAAAGAATGTCGTGCTCTGCTCCAAGGGAGAAACCATCAGGTGCCTGTCCCGAGAATATCTGTGCACGCCGTGTCTCACAGTCAGCGTCCCCGCGCTGTGCCTCCCTGACTCGCTGCAGTAGTGGAGGAGTGACTGTGAGAGACTTAAGAAAGGCTGCTCCATCTCTATCCACGAAGGATATCTGCAAAGAGGCTAGATGCTCCGTCGCTTCCTCAAGTAGCTGAATGCCCGTCCTCCTGCTGAGGGCATCGGCTACTACATTCCCCTTCCCAGGAGTATAGACTATCTCAAAGTCATAGTTCTGGAGGAACTCGAGCCAACGTCGTTGTCTCAGGTTTAGGTCCTTCTGCGAGAAGATATACCTGAGACTCTGATGATCGGAAAAGACTGTAAAGCGCTCGCCCATCAGATAGTGTCGCCATGTCTTCAGAGCGAAGGCCACTGCTGCTAACTCCAGGTCATGGGTAGCGTAGTTCTGCTCATGCGACCTCAACTGTCGTGATCCATAGGCGATCACTGCCCGCTCCTGCATCAGAACACATCCGAGTCCGGTCCCTGATGCATCGCAGTAGACTACGTACCCTACTCCCTCCTCAGGCAACCTCAAGATAGGTGCGCTAGTCAATCTCTGTCTCAGCTCCTGGAAGCTCTGCTAACATTTGTCTGACCACACGAAGGGTTTCCCCTTCTTCGTCAAAGCTGTGAGTGATGCCGCAACTCTGGAGAAGTTCGGCACAAATCTCTGATAGTATCCAGCTAGTCCCAAGAAACTCCGAACCTCAGTCACGCTCCTGGGTGGCTCCCATGCTAACACAGCCTCAATCTTCGCGGGATCCACAGCAACTCCCGCCTCAGAGATAACGTGTCCCAAAAAGTGGACCTCACGTATCCAGAACTGGTACTTCGAGAGCTTACCATAAAGCTGGTGCTCTCGAAGTGTGTCAAGAACAACTCGCAAGTGATAGGCGTGCTCCTCCTCTGTCGTAGAGTAAATCAGAATGTCGTCGATGAAGACTACGACAAACCGATCGAGGTATGGCTGAAAGATCCTGTTCATGAGAGCCATGAACACTGCTGGAGCATTGGTTACACCAAAAGGCATAACCAAGAACTCATAGTGGCCATACAGACATCTGAAGGCCGTCTTCTGCACATCCTCGTCTCTGACTCTGAGCTGATGATAGCCTAACCTGAGGTCTATCTTCGAGAACCACCGTGCTCCCTTGAGCTGATCAAAGAGGTCATCAATCCTCGGTAGCGGATACTTGTTCCTCACTGTCACCTAGTTCAGGCGACGATAGTCAACACAAAGTCGCAAGCTTCTGTCCGCCTTCTTGGCGAACAATATCGGGGAAGCCCAGGGTGAAACACTGGGTCGGATGAACCCCTTGCCCTGCAAGTCCTCCAACTGTACCCGTAGCTCTCGAAGCTCGGCGGGGGCCATCCGATATGCTGGAGTGGATATCGGGGCTGTCTTGGGGTACAAGTCAATATAAAAGTCTACCTCTCTACGAGGAGGTATCCCTGGAACGTCGTCGGGAAAAACGTCCGCAAACTGATCCACCACTGCAGGAAAACCAGGACTCCGCACGTCAACTGCTCCAAGGATAAGGCTAGCCAACTGATGAGTGATGGGCTGTCCTCTCCTCCGCGGAAGTCCATCATGTGCTTCTAAGGCTCCCTTCTCGCCAGTGAAGGTGAACCTGCTCCCGTCGGTGCGTATACAACGCACCTTGCGCCTAAAACAGTCAATCTGTGCATTGACCGTAGACAGCCAATCCATGCCCAAGATGACGTCGTAAGGCCTCGACGCTGCTACAAGAAGATCCCAGCCGAAGCTCTCGCCTCCTAGAGTAAGCTCACACTGCCGGCACCAGTGCGTAATCGTCGAGTCTGCTCCCGTAGGAGTCTCTAGCCGTAAGGATCGAGCCAACGGCTCTGTCGGAATCTCCGAGCTCCGAACAAGGGCAGCGGCTATGAAAGAATGACTCGCTCCTGTGTCTATAAGAACTGCAGTAAGGGTGGAGTAGACACAGATAGTACCTAGAATCATCTTAGGTGCGCCGTGGTCGTAGGCCTCTGCTGCCTGGAGCTGTGCCTGTCGCTGCCCGCCAGCTCCCTGTGGTCGGGGTGGACCTCCTGGTGGTGGTGGTGGTAGTGCCTCAAAGCGTCGGCCACCACCGGCTGCTCGTCCAGCTCCTCTGCCTCGTCCGCCTCCTCCCTGCGGACCGCCACGGTAGACCCTCTACCTCTGCCTCGGTGGTCCCTCAACCGACTGCTGCTCCTTGGCACGGCGGGTCGGGCAGTCACGAGCCATGTGGCCCTGCCCGCCGCACGAGTAGCACTGTCTGCCTCTCGTAAGACTGGCTCCGCGCTGTGTGCCCCGCACTGCTGAGCCAGTGCCCTGAGATCGTCTGCCCGAAGGTCTGGTCTGTCTTGACCCCTGAGTCATCCGTCGACTTCCTGCTGCGGATGACTCTGCCACGTGCCGCCCTGCGGTGGGTCGCTATGCTGGTGTAGACTCAGCAAGGAAGCTCTCGATCAGAAGGGCCTGCTCCAGTACTCCTGTCTGAGACGGTATGCTGAGGGAGATCAGCGATGCCCTGATCTCGTGTCTCAAACCCTGCTCGAAGGTCCGGGCCCGGAAGAATGGGTCTCGTACCATGTCGGTCGAGTAGCGCGAGAGATCGGTAAATCTCGCCGAGTACTGAGCGACCGTCATGCTGCCCTGCCGCAGCTGTAGAAGCTCCTGGATACGCACCGCACGAAGGGTGGCTGGGACGAACTCCGAGAGGAAGAGGCTCTCAAAGTCTGTCCAAAGTAGAGATGCCTCATCGTGCACCTGGAGCATCAAGCTCCACCATCGTCCTGCTGCTGCGTGTAGTAGGCTCGCAGCGAGGATCACCATGAGGTCTGCTGGTGTCCTCACTAGCCTAAACACTCGAACCACTGCCTCCAGCCAGTCCTCTGCTGCCTGGGGATCCGTCTCCCCGCGAAACCTGGGCGGTCGCTGTCGCTGAAACTCATGCAGTGCGCTGAGGCGACGTGCATCGTCAGCGGCTGCTGCTGGAAGCATCGGGGAATCGGCGGGTAAATCTACCGCCGGTGCCACTACTGGAAAAGGGCCCTGCACCGAGGCCTCGTCGCTCGGTGGGCTGTCGTCTCGCTCGACTCTCGGAACCCTAGCTGGCTGCCGTCGTGGGGCCATCCTGAAAAGGAAACAGGTGTGCCACGGTCAGAACAGTATACCTGGTGAGCTGATATAAGTAATCACAAATAAAACTTTGAAACACACACGCAATCAATGTTTTCGTGCATTAAGTCGGAAATCAGAAGTCATGGTCCTGGTGTACGGATACGTCGGCCGCCGCACCAACACTGGACTCCCTGGTCTGATATCCACACTCAATATGCTAAACATTATTTCTTCACATAGAAAAGATCAGAGTTCGCGGTAGAACCGAACTCCTCTGATACCAATTTGTCATGACCCGCCCTCGGGGTCCGTGCCGTGACTACCCCAAGCCCGCCTTCCATAGGCCAGGGGCTGGCGACTAGCACCAAGGCGTAAATCCCGGTAAAAAAGGGAAGGCATTGCCTTTGATATGTATACACACACCACAGAGTAAACAAGCGGAAAGTAAACACTAAGCAAGCAGAGTACGACTGAAAGTGCGGAAAGGTAAATGGGCCAGAATACAAACCCAAACTGAAAGTAAAGTACAACTCGAAAAGGGAAAACAACAACTGTAAAGTAAAAGCCGCTACTCCGAGCTGTCCACCGGAAATCCCACCTGAAGGGTGGGTACAGATAGCTCCTCTGCTCCACGGGTCCCGCCGTCCGCTCCGTGCACGTCCCGCCCAGTGATCCACCTCCGGGTACCGTCCCGATCTACAAGCCTCAGCTAAGTCAACGCTGTCCGTCGTCTGCAACCAACACAACGTAGTGCGGGCGAAGCCCGTGCAGGGGTGAGTATAAGCTACTCAGTAGGGACCCCGAGACCCCTGAAGGTCTCTCAAATCCACAAAGGATAAACCACGAAGACAAGTACAATCACGAAGTAACAACCGACACTGCTTAGGTATATGCCCATACATATACCTAAGTCATCAATTAAAAATACGCTCCAACCTCCGAGCCCAAGTACAACTCAGTCCACGCAGAAAGTATACGTATTCCACATAGGAAAGCAAAACATAATCCACACAGGATTTCACAACATAATCCACACAGGAAAGCAACAGGATTCAGCTCACACAGGTATACTTCTTCAAGGACGATAAAGATGATCACTGATCCATCTAAGTCGTCGGACCCACGAAGGATCGATAGGTAACTAACCCCCGCAAAGACCCACACAGGATCGGGCTCACACAGAACCTGTAGGCGCTGGCTCACACAGAACCGCTGAGCGCAAGGACCCACACAGGATCGGGCCCACACAGGACCTGTAGCACTGATCCACGAAGGATCGCTGAGTGCTGTAGTCGTCGTCGTCGAATCCACACAGGATCTTTGTACTTTCATCGTCGAATCCACACAGGATCTCTGTACTGTCGTCGTCGCAGTCACAGTAGCAGTCGTAGCAGTAGAACAGTCGCAGCCAGCACTAGGGTTCCCGCACATAGCAAGCTCGTTCGGAGGGTCCGCTCCACGAGCCGAGAGGCTGATACATCAACTGTCACGAAGACCGAAGTTGATGTATCCAAAAGTTCCGTATCGTCAACAGGAACTCAACGCAACAGACGGCGCGTCGAACGGACGCCCGGTCTGAGAGTTATTGACATTTTCGTCTCCGGGGCCTGGTTGGTTTTTTAAGGCAAAACCAACCCGACCGTACTCCACCTGCGTCCAAACCTCGGGCGGAGTATGTCAAAAGATCCGTCTCACTAAGAGGAACACAACGCGACTGACGGCGCGTCAATCGGACGTTCGTAGCTCAAGATATGAGCGTTTCCGCTCCGAAGGCCCGGATGGTTTCGTGAACGAACCAACCCGGCCGAACTCAAAGTTAACCAAAACCTTGAGTGCGATATATCGAAACGACCGTCTCGATCCAAGGATCGCGTTTCCGCAGACGGTTCGTCATTCGGAGGTCTGAGGCTCATGTTATGGGCCAAAAACCAATTCTGGTTCGAAACGGGGGGGTCCGGGTCCGGGCCGACCCGGCCCGACCCCCCCCTGGGGCGGCGCGGCGGCGCGGGGAGCCGCGGCGGCCTGGCGCCGCGAGGAGGCTGCGCACGCGGGGGGCTAAGCCCCCGCTTTTCATCTGGCGGCGCGGCATAGCCACGCCGTTGTTTTTTTAAAAAAACTCCCCCCGCCACGTGGGGGGGCTTGCTGGAACGGAACCGGGGGGCCGGCTGCCCCCCCTCCTTCAAAAAAAAACCGCCCCCCTATTAAAGAGGGGGGTTTTTATTAGGTGGCCGGGGGATTAATTTCCCTCGGTTTTAAAGCCTTCCGGCCGGCCAGCTGGCCGGCCGGTTTTCTCAAACGGGACCGGAAATTCCGGTCCCCCCTTCGGCTTCCGACGCCGGCGGCCCGGCCGCCGGTCTTCTCTTCCGCCGCGGCCCGGAACCGGCCGCGGTCTCCTCGTCCCGCCGCGGCCCGGAACCGGCCGCGGCGTTCGTCATCCGGCGCGGTGCGACAGCACCACGCCCCTTCCCCGTGCTTTGATTCTTTTCAACGCGGCGCGTCGGCGTCGCGTTCTTGAAGTTTCTACCCCTGGCGTGGCGCGACAGCGCCGCGTAAAAAAAATGTACGGTAATCCGCGTGGTGCGACGACACCACGCAACTTTGCTTCCTCCGCAAGAATTAAACAAGAACGATGGAGGGGGGTTCGGCCGTGTTCGTGCGGTCCGGCCCCCCTCGCGTTAACTATAACACTTAAATAAATTATTTCAAAGCCTCACGTAGACATGCGATCCACGAGAAAGAAATGGAATAATTAAAGAATTAAACAACAACCCCTACCTTGATATAAGGTTCGAAGATTGAGAACGTTCCGCGGAAGACGACGTCGCGGAGGTCGGGCGTCGCGGTCGTCGTTCGTCAAATCCGTTGACGAAGAGTTATGCCCGAAGAGATACGTCGTTGGCGAATCTTCGTATGCCGACGAAGAAGGACCGAGGAGGGTGCGGCGTTCCCTCTTGTTGACACCGAGGACGAAGAAGAGAGGCGTCGTTCTTCGTCGGAGTTTGGGCGTTCTTCGTTCTTCGTCAGAGCTTGAAGATGAAGAAGAAGCTCTCCAAAAGCTCTCAAGGAGACAAACAAACAACCCATAATAAAATAAGATAACATCTTATTTTATTATTACAAAACACACAAGAATTTCAAAAGTTGAAATTCAAAAAGGCTTAACTCCCAAAATTAATTAAGTAACTTAAGTCAATTAATTAGGGGTTAAGTATGTTGAGAGAATTTGAAAACATTAGGGGTTCGTGTGGGCCCCACCACACTTAATCCTCCCAAGGGAGGTTAAGTGGGTGTGGGTCCCACTTCCAACCTCCTTTGATAGGTTTTAACTAGTTATAATAAAATTGTTCTTCACAATTTTATTTAACTCAAACTAAAAAAAAACCCCAAAACTTAACTTTCAACCCGCAACAAACACAACTCCCGAAAAGGTCTCTTTAAGCGAATATCGGCGCTGAGAGTTCATCGGTGCCCTCGGATTTCAATTCCGAGCACCGGACCAAAAGTTAGGAATTCCCGCTCGTTCGTTCACTGAACGTACCTGAGCCAAACTTCGGAAATTAATTCCGGGCACTCCGGGCCTCGGAATCAGGTGCCGTCTGAAACCGCGCTCTTGTAAAATTCTAAAGAAAATTAAGAAAAAATTTCCCTTGAATTTTACGGGTCTTTACAAGTTACTTAATTTTGTTTATAGATAAACCCACCAATGTGATAAAAAATTGTTTTCCAATAATAAAGCATTCAACTATATTAATAGTGTTGATATTGAAATTCCAAATGAATTTGAATACAATGAAATATATTAGATTAATTAGATTAATATTAATCTAAATTAAATTATAAAACCATTTTAAAACAAATTTTTTTTTAAATACATTAAATAAAAGGAAATTTGAATAAAAATAAATATTGTTTACTATTCATCATAAAATTAATTTTTTCTGAAAATTGGAAAAATGTATCTCTATGTTAATTTTTATGTGGTGATTTAAAAAAATTATTTTATTATTAAATATAAATTTAATAAATTCTGAAATTTTAATTTTAATATAAGTTTCCAAAACATGATAAATCCAATTTTTAGAAAAATAGTGCTTTTAAGCTAAAAAAATTATTCTTATCCCATTACAAAAAAAATTAGATGAAGGATAATGTTTTTGATGGACCATATAATTTACAAATTATATTAAAACAATTATAAAATAGTGATTAATTTAATTTATTATAATAAAAACAATTTTCAAATATAAAATAACATTTTATAGAGAAGCATTTATTTTAATTTTAATTGTTTTTTAATTTCGTTTATAAGAAAATGATTGAATATGAATTTATTTTATCAATATGTACACTATATAGTTTTCAAATTTAGATAATCTTTTTCATAAAATTTAATTTAATGACTATGTTAAAATAGTCTTGTTTAATTATTTTAATAGTATAGTATAGTTTGTTTATACTAGGTGTTATGTGTGACATAATATTTGAATTAAAAAAAATTATTCCAAAAAAAATTCCCAAAAATCCAGGGGTTTTACACTGGTGAAACTAACAATTCAAACATATCTAATGAGCCCATAACCATTCAAAAAAAATTGATTACAATGATTCCAGTGATATTGATAACACTGATGTTGCCCTTAGTGTCTTTCATATCATCGAGTTCATTTGGACTGTTGGGGTCATTAGTTTCATCAGTTTCATTGAATCCATTATGTTCATTAGTGACAATAGGGATTATAGAACTTACTGATTCGATATATTTATTTATTTTATACTTGTCTGCGATGAGGTAGAGTCCTCAGTGTTTTCAGATCCATTGGTGTTGTTTGGTACATCGGTGTCATTGAAATCATTAGAATCAATAGTGTTTTCTTCTTCTTCATCAATGACATTGAGTTTTTTGGTTCCGACACATATTCATGGTTTTCAGTGTATAGAGTTTAATCAAAATCATTTGTTTTTTGGGTCATCAACATCATTGGACCCATCGGGGTTGTCAAGTTTGTCATATCATTGGGGTTGGCAGCAAAATCAAGTTCACTATAATTATTGGAATTGTTTATGTCGTTAGAGTCAGTAGTGGTGTTAGGTTCATCAATGTTTTCAGTTTTATGGGGTCTTTGGTATTGCTGGGTGTAGATATGCATTTATAATTATTAAAATCATATACATCATTTAAATTTTTCCCAACTTTTTGTTCATTGGAATCATTGAGGACATTAGGTTTATCACAATCATTATCAAGGATTCCTGATTAGTTACTGCAATTAGTGTCTCTATAATCCTAGTTGAAACCAAAAAAAATAAGTGAAACTAATGTCATCGATTAACTTCATGATGGTGATTATTGTAACAACCCAAAAATTTATTAATTACAATTCCTCTTGATCTAGTTAATGTCTTATTATAGAAAATAGTTATATAAAGAATTTTCACTTCCTTTGATTGGTGTTTCTAGATTTTAAAATACCATTTAGAATTATTATCATTGTTAATATATTCATTGAACTATTATCACATTATTAGTTTACATATAGTGATTTAAAAAATAAAATTAACTCAGACAAATGATGTGAGGTCCTCAACCTGTAATATTTTTCCTTATAATTTCCATTTTTACAGCTCAAAAAGAAGGTAACATCACTGGGATTGTCTCTTCATCTAGCCCAAACTGAGCTTCAACGTGTTAAGGTTGAAAAAAATCACCTACTGGAGAAGAGGAAGTCAATTGATATTACCACCTAAGCGATCTTATCTGAGCCACCAAAAGAAGTTCGTCACCATCATGCCCCTAACCCTTAGGTCTTAAGCGGGTGTTATAATGGTTTATGTAACAAGGCCATAGCACTTTGATCATGAGCATGATATTTTTATAAAGAATAAACATTAATTTTATTATTGTTACATTGGAAATGGTTTTTAAAGAACAAATACATTTTTCATTTAAAATAAAATTATGAAATCTATTTTAATGGATTAACAGATTTTTTAATTAAATATTATTTTAATAAAATATTATTACTAAATAACATTATGTTATATATATAATTGTATTCTTTTTATACAATAGTAATTTTTACTAAGGTTTGAATGTTGTTTTTTTTCAAAACCATGACTTTTCAATAAATTTTATTTTTAATTTTAAAATTGAAAATTCACATATTTAGAAATTATTTAGATAAACGTAATATTGATTTTCTATTTAGGACATTAAAATTATCTAACAGTGAATTTTTCATAATTTTCTAAGACAGTCAATTTGTTTGTGTAAAAACAATATAATGTTTAAATTTATAATGTGTATTATGACAAACTAATGACCAAATAGTGATTTAATAAAATACAATAAAATATATATTTGGCCAATATATGTTTTATATTTAACATACCGGGATTTTATATTTGACTGGTTAATTTTATGGTGCCTTAGTGGACCCTCCAAGACTTAGAAAATATATTAAAATTTTAAAATGATTTTCTTCAGAGTGTGACTCACTTCCACATAATCAGGCATAATATTTTAATTAGGTCATCCATTGGCATTATAAAATAATTGTTTCCACTCTTATTTTTCCATAAACATGGGATACAACCCATGGAATGGTTTGTGGTTTTGATTAGTTTAATTTGTAGTGTCCAAAACCTAAATAATAATGACTTTTCTCTCTTTTCCTATATAAACCCACCCAAATCTCCACATATCTTCACTCATAACACTTTGATAACATCCCTACTCTGACCTTCTATCTCTAGAATCAACCCAAGCTACCCTAAACACCCATGAGTCCTCTTTTAATCCCCTCCCATGCCATTTGTATCACATTTCCATCTTTGGGATTTCCTCCTTTCTCATTTTTTCCATGTTTCTTTATATTGTTCTACTATTGTATTTTCAATTAAAAAATTTAGAATATGATTTGGAATATCCCCCATAATTTCATCGTTTTTTAGTGATGAGTTACATATTTCCCTCTCATTAATCCCTCCCATGTACACCTGTTACCATGCTAATATTTAATAAGAGTTATTCCCTTTATCCTCTTTCTTCAAGATTATTTAGTATGTTCTGCCATCGGTATCATAATTCCATGTTATGGGACTTATATCTATGAGACACCGTAAATATACATTTCTTTTATATGTTATGATATATATCTCTTTCTCACTCATCATCCTTTTTTATGATTTATTATGTCACACTATAATGCTGCAAAAATTGAACCACGTTTCTCCTAGCCAAATCTTAGTGTATTGAATATCGTACACATTTCTCTATCAAGGGTATTCATATTTATGACAATATTCTTATATGTTATAAATTTTCATGAATTTATTTCACATTTTGTTTTCGTGGGATAATTTATGATTTTGAATGATTCCATGTTATATGATTCATGTGGCCCACTTATGTATGAAATAAAATATTTAACAAGGGTTTAGACTCATAGCACTCTATTGAAGTGGGTAATGATTTTTATCATGACCTGTCAATTATAGTGAGGATTTAATCATAACAATTAATGTTCAATTATATTTTAGTCATGCTCCATGTGTAATTATCATTGGGTCAAGAAAATATCATGTTAAATGTTGTTTCCATATTTCCATGTTATGATAATAATGGTATATCATTTCTTTATGTTCATTCCACTATTAAGATTTATTGATATGTATATTTCCTAAAATGTATTTTATTCTTCATGTTGTGCATTTTTTAATCCATTAATTGGCTTTATAACTCTTCATTTTCTTATGCATGTAATCAGGTTATCCCATGCAATGCTATGTACAAATGAATGTTGTGGTTATGTAAAAAAATATTTCAATAAATATGTCATATTAATTTTCTAATATATAATGTAATGATCCTAATTTCCCAACACACTAGACCTCTAAATCTTCATAGTTATCTTATATTAAATATTTTTTAATAAATCATGATTAACTGTGTAATAGTGAGCAGGGTTTTTATAGTTTGTATCAAAGCATATGTTTTGTTATTTTTGGGATTATGATTAGAAAAACACCGTGAAAGACATAGGGATATAGAAATGTATAATAAAAACATCCCTTAATTTTGGTGACTATACGGTAAGTGGTTTATCATGAAAATACATCCCTATTCGGATGTGAAACATTAGAGGTGGCTCTGGCACATATGTATCTAGTGTTAAAACCTGAAAACACCACATTTAGCTAAACTTGAACGAGAACTGGTGCAAAAAAATCGTCTTGTTGTACTCTTGATTGTAATACGCCTTGGTGATATGAATTGGTAAATTCATAAGCATAGTATGAAACATTATTAAAATAAATACCCCCCTATGAATATATATTGGGATGTAGATCATGGATAACATATATTAATGCCCACAAATTCATAAGATATGTAAACAAATGAAATCACTATACGAGAACATTTGATCATTTGATTGCATATTTTGTGTTACCCCAAAATTTAATTTTATTCCATCCAATAGCTGGTAATAAGAGAACTCGAGCTAACAACTGATGCAAAGATCAATGTGATGAATGTTCTAATGAGATGCCCAATCCGATGGGAGTGGGAATTACAAATAATGTCACGATACACACACATTTAACTCTTTGTTTGAATATAAGCATAGTTCAAGAGGAACATCCACACCCCATTAAAGAACAAGCCACAATCAGGATCTTAATTAGACAAAGACCTCCTACATTCAATGGATCATCAGATCCCTCAATCGCCAAACAATAGATCATCTCCATTGAGAAGATCTTTTCCATCCATAAATGTTCTAAAAAAGAGAATGTTTTTGGATTCTTATCATATGGAGGGTGAAGCTGATCAATGGTGGACATTGACACAAAATACAAAGCCTGATGAAGAGATCGAGGCGTTGGAATGCAAGGACTTCTATAAAAATATTTTCTAAAAATATTTTCCTCACAATCTCTAACATAAGATGTAAAGTAACATCCTTCCCCACTAGAAAAAAGTTGACAAATCCATTGGATCATATGAAGAAAACATCACGAAGAATTCATGATGTGGTATGGCTTTGTCATTACCCCCAAATGAATGTTTGACCACTTATTTGGTGGGCTATAACTGAGCCTATTGAAATCCCCAACAATTCTTGACATCAATAGCAATGAATAAATTGTCAGATGTGCCCAAAAATTCAAAATGGTGATCAGAGAATATCAATGGAATCATGGGTATAGGATGAGGATAGTGGACATTAATTCTGTTAGTTTAATGGATAAATCCAACGGTGCTAGGAAATTCAAACACCCCACCTTCCAATGGTGCAAAAAGAAGAACCCTGGAAATTTATGAAAAGGGAAGTGGAAATGATTTAGTTTTGGAAGAGAAGGGAATCTAGCCATTTATTCTTGACAAGAAAAACTAGTTGTTGTGACAGAGGATAGGAATGATCTATTTTAACCTCAACGCATTGTTCATTGCTTCAACTACAATGAACCAGGGAACTTTTCAAACAAGTTCTGTAAGCCATGGGTTTTTATAAGGAACAAACAACCTCCATAGTGGAAAGGGAGTGATTTTTTCATCTCTACTACCATAGAGAACCCTAATAATGAATATGTCAAAAGTAATCTATTTATTTATTTAATAATAGCGTACATAAATTTTTACTCTAGTTTTGTGCATTCTTTTATGTCACGATTGTTTAGTAGAAAAATCGCAACACCACCAAAATGAGGGAAGTAATGATGTCACTAAATATGAAAATTGTGAAATCATTTCATTCCCTAAATATTAATCCTCTATTGTCATAATTTGTGTATTATTGTTCCTAGAGGACCTCTTCATACTCCCATTGGTGTAATTTGAGGAAATTCATTGCTTGGATAGGCTTTTCCTTTATAGAGCCAAAATAAATTTCTGTGAGAGGTAAATCACTATTAGCATGGAGATTCGACACCCGATTCTATACAAGTTCAAGGAGGATGAATCATAATTAGCACCATCATCTCAATAATATATATTTCTTCCATATAAGGTTTCATATCTTGCTCAGATGATTGAGTATACAGAAGAAACTGTCCTATGAGACATGCCTATTGTGAGTTAATTCGCTGATGTGTTTCCTGAAAAAATTTGTAGTCTCCCTCATATGAGAGATATTGAATTACTAATTGACCGTATTATCGGGGAGTTTCTATTATCCATGAATCCATATAGAATGAATGTTGTGGAGATTTTTATCTATAGAAAAAAATACAACAGAATTTGGATGAAGGGTTTATACGCTGAAGTGCTTCACCATGGGGATCACCAGTCTACATGGTAAAGAAAATAGATGAGTCAATGCGCCTTGGATTGATAATTGTGTGATAAGAAAATCGCAATAAAAAAAATGTGTCCTCTGCCACAAATTGATGACTTGTTTGATCAGCTTCGTGGAGCACAATACTTCTCTAAGGTGGATCTGCGGTCAGGATATTACCAGATAAGCGTGAAGAAGGAGGATACCTCCAAGATTGCTTTTAATACTTATAATGGGAACTATAAATTCATAGTAATTCCATTCAAACTCACTAACAATCTAAAAATCGTTATGGACTTGATTAATATACTCTTTATATATTACATCAACATATTATTTGTAGTCTTTATAGGTGATATTATAATATACTCCAAAACTAAGGAGGAGCACAAAGAGCATCTAAGCAATGTACTATAGACTTTACGAAATCAGAAGGTCTATGAAATGTAAAACATTTATTTGTTTTGGTTGAAGGATGTTTCCTTATCAGTTTATATCATAACATGAAAACGAATATCTATCGATCCATACAAAAAAAATGAAATTGTGGGATGGATGAGGCCAACATCGATGGTGTATATCCGTAGCTTCCTAGGGATAGCTGGTTATTATCATTTATTTCTGAGAAATTTATCACAATTGAAAAACCCTCCTAAAAAGCTACCACATAGGGAGACATGTTTTCTTAGATTGATTAATTTGAAGAAATCTTCAAAGAGTTGAAAAGTAGTTGTATCCCTTCTCCTGTGCTCACACTACCCACAAGTGGAGAACATTTTGCGGTTTTCACGGATTCGTCGAAGAAGGGCATGTGTTGTGTGTTGATGAGAAATGAAAAAATCATTTCCTATGCTTCAATGGAATTGAATGTTCATTTTAAAATCTATACAACCCATGATCTGGAGTTGTCTTCAGTAATCATAGCTTTAAAAATTCTGTGACAGTACCTCTAAAAAGATAAGTATGAAATATATATAGATCACAATAGCCTCAATTATATATTTACAAAGTAAGAGTTCAATATGCACCAAAATAATGGTTATATCTGATCCAATACTATGACTACTCAAATCATTACCACCCTAGGATAGAGACATTGGTGGAAAATTCTCTATGTTGAAGGGACACAATGACTCTATCCTTGATGAGAATTGAAAAAGAACCAATCTTATAAGATTTTATGAAGATGGACATATGAATCACAAATAAGGGAACATCATAAATTTATTGAAAACTAATTTCTCATCCATCTTTTTAGTAAAGTATAATGGATGATTAAATGGGTGATATGAGAATTTAGAAGAATGTGGAAACTATCAGAAAGGGGAAACTATTGTAAACATGACTTATACCAACAGATTCAAAACGTTGGTAAAGGCCTTGAAACCATTTGGTATACAGTACCAATGGTTGTTCAAACCATTGGATAGTTATCTATTAGTATATACTTATACCAAATGTTACAGGATAACAGTTTGTATATGGATCTTCTAATCACTAGTATAACGTTATAACAAAAGTTGATAACCATTGTAAATTAATGAATTTCAGATCAATTCCAATGGTTTACATTAAATTGTTGGTAATGACTGATTATAGGTTCTATACCAATGGTTATATGTAAACCATTGGTATAAATTCAATTTTCACACATATAACAATGGTTTACAAATGTTGGTATAGCCTTGCAGCAATTGCAGCTGCAGGTCAGCCTCCCATCCCCTTGGTAATCCCCTATTCACCTATAATTACAAGCATTTACAAGAATTAATGAATCATGAATTTAGAATTTAATTGAATTCATAATTCAAATCAGAACCCAATTACCAGATGCAATATAGAGTTCAGAATTGAATTCCCAATTGAATATATACAAAATAAATTAGGTACTGAATTCATAATTATGACTGAATAACACATAAAAAATGAATGATAAATAACATTTAGAATTCAGAATTCTATATGGTGTATTCAATTTATAATTATATACATATAGAATTTAATAATATATAACACATGTAGAATATTTCATACAAAATTGAATTCAGAATACGGAATATAGAAAATGTATAAATGACAAATATGTAATACATAATAGAATATAAGTAATATTCCATATAGAATATGACTATTATGTCATAGAGAATATAGAATAAAAATTTTGAATTCAGAATTGAATTCTTATGCATTGTTGATATTAGATGAAATCAGTGTGATTAAAGATTCACTAATACTTTTCACATGTAATTAGATATGAAAACGGGAAAAATGACTTCAAAGATTTCATTTCCCAGGGTGGGTGGGGGATTTCCAGTGGGTGTGAGGATTGTCCAAGGGGTGGGGTGTTTTGGGTTGGTGTTTAGGGGGTGGGGGATATCCATGGGGTGGGGGTAGTCCAAGGAGGTAGGGTTGTCCTAGGGGTTGTCTAAGGGGGTGGGGTGTCTGAGGGGGGTGGGGATCTCTAGGGGTAGGGAGTGTCCATGGGGTGTATGTGTCTATGGTGGGGTGGATATCCAGGGGTGTGTAGGGAGTGGGGGTGTCCATGGGGTGGTTGTGTCTAGGAGGATGGGGATGTCCTTGGGGTGGGGTTATCCTTGGGGTGGGGTTGTCCAAGGGGGTGGGGTGTCTAAAGGGGTGGGGGTCCAGGGGGTGGGGGTGTTTAGTGGGTGGGGTGTCCAGGGGTGGGGGGATGTCTAGGCGGTGGGGGTGTTCAGCAGTGTGGGGTTGGGGGATTTGCAAGGGGGTGGAGTATCCTAGGGATGGGTGTTGTCTAGGGGTGGCAGGTGACCATGTGGTCGGGGAGTCTAGGGGGTGGGGGTGCACTGTGGGTGGGGTGACCATGGGGGGATGTCCATGGGGTTGGGGTTGTCTAGGTTTTGGGGATGTCTAGGGGGTGGGGGTATCCAGGGGTTTCATGTGTGATAGGGGTGGGGGTCCAAGGGGTGGGAGCTGTCTAAAGGGGGGGGTGTCTAGGTGTTGGGGTGGTGTCCATGTGTGGGGTTCTGTCTTAGGGGTATAGGCGACACAGGGGTGGAGGGGGGCTTTCTAGTGGAGTGGTTGTGTTTCCTGGGGTGGGGGCGTTCATGGTGTGTGTGGGGGGGGGGGCGTCCTTAGGGGTGGGGGTGTCTCGGGTGATGTTCAAGGGGAGGTGGGGAGTTCATGGTGGTTGGGGGTGTCAAATGGGTGCGGGTTTCCAGGGGTTGGGGATTCATGGATAATTTAACAATCCATTGTTTAAGGTGATCTTGAATGGATATTTAATAAATTCAATAAATCATACAAGATGTAATCACGAAATTTAATTTCGATGAGGTTTGTTATTTACAATGTGTCACTAATCTATTAAAATCATGGAACATTGATTCTAAGGCTTTATGTCACTCTACAACTAAGAAAGATTGAGTGTACAGAATAATTCCTCTAGAAAATTCAACAAGGTATATATAACGAATGAATAAACCCTAAATATAGTTTAAATGATTATGTAAACATATGAACAAGGATACAATATCTACCAGATTGAGAAGTGGTGAATCACTTTTTGAAATTATGGAAGAATATAATTTCTTTAGCTCAGGATGATGATGTAGGTATCCATACAGATTTTACAGATGAATACCATCAATCTTGTTAATTATATAGGGAAATGTGAAAGGGCGGTCTTAGAGTTATACTAATTTTATACATGTTCAGTATAACATTGAAATGTTCACCAAGATAGAATATTTGGTTTCATATTTTTGAATAGAGTTCAATTCCAATGTAGAAATTGCAATTCAAATAAAATTACCACCAATAAACCGTGAAAATTCACATTAAGGTCAATACAGTCATAATATATTTGTAATCAATATTAAATCAATTTGAATAGTACCAACCTTAAAAACCCAATTAGATATAAAAAAAAGAATTAAAAACATGGATGGATGATTCTCTATAATTTCCCCCACATATTTAGGCTCACAGTAAACTCTAAAAATTAAGCTATTGGAGTCATCAAAAGTAATAAATAGATCAGTTCCAATGGCTGAAGGGACGGTGTCAATTCCATAATCAACATCATCACAAATATGTTTTGGAATTAAATCAATAATGACACCAAATTCACATTGAAGTCGGTCTTTAACAAAGAAAACATGTTTCTCCATTGATGTCAATACATACAGTTCATCGGTAGCAAGAGTATGAGTCCTATTAGTTACTCGAAATCCACAACAATCAAAAAATGTGGTAAGACTCAT
Organism: Viscum album; assembly: GCA_963277665.1. Lineage (NCBI taxonomy): Eukaryota > Viridiplantae > Streptophyta > Magnoliopsida > Santalales > Viscaceae > Viscum > Viscum album. The sequence continues at coordinate 505,094,712 of OY728141.1, read as the reverse complement.
CATCAGATAAAACCACTATAATTTCATCATTGTGACCCATCCATGAGAATAATAATCCTATATTATTTTTTTTCCAATGATTTCATAATAACCTACATTTTCAAATCGTGATGTACTATCGGAAGCACTTGCATAAAAATATCTTGTGGATGTAACAATAACACTAACATGTTTTGTTCCCATCTTCTTTTATTGTTCAGTGATAATAAATCTATACCCATTTATAAAAATTGATTTACAGTCACGAACCATGGTATTTGGACCAAATTCCAATGATCTTATTTCCTCAGAGACAGATTCAACGGGAAAAATTTTATCCTAAAATATAAATGTATATTAATATTAATTAAATATTGATTGAATTATTTTAAATAGTACTATTTGTACAGTCAATTTCAACAATGAAGAAAACTTTTTTTATGCAATGTCTCTCTCTTTCTCAAAGATAAAGAACGATTATTTCTATTTATCAATACATTATGTTCCTTGAACATAAACATAAGAATTTTTTAGTAGATATGTAAGATATATATATTCAATTTTACTTACCTTCTGTTTTCATCAAACAATTCAATGTTGAACAAATCTATGCGATGTTCTAACCCCTACTCTTCAAGGCATAATGTAATCATTATATATGATATAGGAATACCTCAAGATTGAGGAAGTGATCAAAAACCTGTTTCAATTTTATCGTATTGTTCTTCTCCATTTCCCATTGGTTTGTTTATTCTTGTATTATGATGAGTCAAATACATAGAGAATAAATCCATACATTCTTGATCCAAGTAACCATTCACAGTAGTACCACCATGATGATTCTGGTTTTGGGCATAAGACATTAGTGTCTACATATTTATTTCAATTGGAAACATCCAAATAAGAGGAATATGTCATACAAGAAGTATTTCTATTAGAATATTTTCAGTTAGATGCAGAATGCATGTCAAAAATGATGGAGGAAATAATATCTCAAACTCACATAGAGTTAAAGTGAAATTTGCCAACTTTTTTTATATGAATTACTTGGAAAAATTCATAGATTTAAAAGTCTCACAATTTATCAAAAAGCTGTCAAAATAGATTTTTGAATCAAAGTGTGCCATAACACTTTGAAACATTTAAATGGAATTTAAATTTTAATACATTTATGTCTATATAAATAAATCCTTAAAACCATTTTTAAATCATGGACATTAATGGGGAAGATTTAGAAGAATAAATATTTATAAAATTTAAAATGATATTTTAGTAAGATATCCTAACGAAAAGATAGATGCTTGAATACAAATAATTTAGGAAATAAAAACCATATAATATTATGAGAATAAAAGGATTCATGATATTCTGTATCAAATTACAGTATGTACACCATAAAAAAGTTGATTGGTGCAGAATAATAAAAAAGTCTCAATGGAATGTAAATTGAGATAAAATCACTTATAAAGACTATATCCTTAGGTTAAAGATAATTCAATGAAATATTTATGTGTGAAAAATATTAATACACTAAATATTATTTGATATTCAATGTAAATCAATTAGAGTACATTCACACATATTTTTGTAAATACAAAACCAATGACATGGATGTTTTACTCAAGGAATAGAAATTGAGTTAATATTACTCTTATCATGTTCATATTGATGACATGAGAATTTAACAATTGATTGATTTTGTGTATCAAAAGTAAATCCAAAAAATGGGTAGTAGAAATTACTACATATATAAATAATTAGTGATTTCACACATAATCATTGACTAAAATAATCAATGATTTTTGCGTAAAACCCAATGGTTAGAAATCGAAAATAGAAATTCCCTTACCAATTTGGTAAAATACAAAACATAAATCCCAAGAAAGAATTATCATTCAATGAAGATATAAATACCCATAAATTAACATATATTACACAAATAATACAATCAGGGGATGTACATACTCCACAAAAAAGGAAATATTGGCCAATATAGCATGAATCTCATAAGAATAAAATTTAGATGAACACCAATTACCTTGTACATTTCTTTTATCAAGGGAATGTTAACCTCCTATATAACAGATAAATTATTTTTATTAAATTATACATGAACCACATACATAAATATGATATCACATATGATCTTCTAATATTGATTTCTTAATACTATTTTAGTTTTATAATAATTTCATGTGTTAACTGATTCGATTTCTGGTATATGTTTTGTTATGTCACTCATGTTTTCTATGGATAGTATATATTTTATTCATATCCAAAATTTTATTATGTTCGTAAACATTGTTTTTAATCATAAAAGGGATATTATTAATGAATTATTACTATGGGGAATACATCTCATCACGTTTAAGGAGACCGTAATTTGTACAAACGCACGAGCGACAATATCATTCAATTGAAGGTGAAATGGTATATAATTGGATTTCAAATCCTAAATAAAGAATTATTAAAATATTATATTTTTTATTTTCATAAATTATACATCATTATTATACCCATCCAAATAATGAATTATCGAATAACAACTACCCCACGATGTGGAGACGGTAAGCCGTAAAAATGCACATATGGTGACATTTTCATTCATAAGATGCACAAAATAATGAACATAATTTTATAATATTCACAATAACATTATAATATTTAGATGTTACTAGGGTTATTATTTTTATATTTCAACAAAAATAATGTTGAAGCGTAAGAAGAATATTACATTGAAAGGGGTGATGAAATTATTACATCTTCTTCGGGTTCTTCCTTTTGATTTGATAAAATGGACTACAAAGGTTAGATTTATGATATATGGAAGGCCAGTAGGATGATGTGAGGGTATTTGGGAGGATATTTGGGTTGGGTTTGGACTAGCCAAATTGCTTTGGAAGTGTAAAATTACAAGAAGCGGAAGTGCCTTTTATAAGAGAGGGGTGGGTCACTTTTGGAAAATCATGAAATATTATTTTATCATATAATAATTTTAGATTTATAATGAAAATAAATGGAATTATTTCTAGGATAAGGTGTGGATGGGTCGAAATACCTCCAACCAATAGGTTTTAGACATGTTTAGGTCAACATATTTACATTATATTTTAGATTTAACTCTTAGTTAAATTGTTTAACTTTTACCATGTCTTGTTGTATTCTTACACTATATGGTTAGTAAACATATTATAAACTACCAAGAGAACCTCAAGTGGTTCATTAATGATATATTAATAATTATATAAGTCAATTTTTTAACCATAGATTTTAATAAATATTATATCATTTAATAATATAATATTTGATTTAAAAAGACATTTATGTCAATTTTGACACTATTTAGTATTTAGTTTTTGTTGAGAGTCATGAATGCTTGATTTAAAAGAAAACTATTCATTTAATAAACAACAACATTTCATATTATTCAATAAAATTCTTGTAATGTATCAAAAGTGTTAATTTATATTTATTTTAATATTTATAATATAAATAATTTTAAACTTTCATTAAGAAGGTAATTATTGCATCATAATTTTTCATACATACAATTAACTATTAAATGTCTAAAAATTGTAAATAAAATACCTTGTTATATTAAATATTTTAAAAATCTTAATGAATATTTATAAACAAAATTATCTTATGTATAACCCAATTTTAAAAATGTTTTAGTTATAAAAATTTGAATTTAACACTTTTAAGTCTTATTTAAATAAAATAATAATAAAGGATCTAATCTAATCCATGAAGACCAAAGAGGATCATCTATTATTCATATGTTGGTTTTGGTCGAAAAACACATATCCAATGTAATTAGGACATGTGATAGAGTTATTATAATATCATTTTTTCCTTCAATTAACCTATTTACTTTTAACTATTGTTAATAAAAGTCAAACGTAAATATTCACCAAATATATTTTCATCTTATTGAACCAAATTTTACTTAATTATGTCAATTGTGTCTCTCATATCTTTTAAATTCAGTTCATTGAAATGGTAAAATTACGATTTTTGCAAATTTGCAAATGTGCCTAGAAGGTGGATATTAATACAGAAAAAGTAAAGTAAAATTTTATAGATATAACCTTATTTTAAAATGAATGTAATGAATAAAATTGAATTTATATAGGATTTATGTATATATTTTGACATAGAATAAATTTGACCAAAATATATAATTATTTAAATAAAAATTTTATTTTAAACACTAAGACAATGTTTTCACTATTCATCAAAAATCAAAAGATTTTTGAAAAATTCTAAAATATCACTCTTAGAAAAGTTTGATAAATCAAAATCAAAACTAATGAATACTTCACCAGATTAATAAAATTTAGTTTTTAAATTACTTTAAATAAATATCCACTTTATCAAAACTATTAAGTGGGTTTTTGAGAAATAAAAACTAACAACAGATTGTTATCTGTTTATGTCCCACATGAATGAAAAATTAATTCCAATGACCAAAATAGGATTAAATGATAAAAATATAATCTAATTATACCTCAAGACCATTCAAATATATAATTTAATACTATATATTATTTTGATTAAAAAAATGATTCTAATTAAAATTTAGTATTTTTCACTATTCATCTAAATATGAATGATATCAAAAAGCACCAAAAATTTATCAAAAATAATTTTTTATATTTCTCTTCTAAGTAAGAAGTTTATTTTTTAAAATTTAATATATAAAAGTCTCAAATATTGTATTTTAAAATGGTTCTCCATTAAGAGGAGATTAAATTACATTCTTTGAAAAATACTTCTTTTACCTCAAAAATTGAATATGTTCATATATTATGTATAGGAAACACGTAATATGGATGTAAAATTATGTAGAGTATATATAATTAAAACTGAATTTAATACAATTTATAACAACTTAAGGAACGACTAGTTTGTTAAGTCGTGGTGCACTCAAACTCGATGTTGCTTATATCGGAAGCTATTGAATTACTCTAAATAAAATAACTTACATTGAAATTATGGGGTGTTACACATGTATTGATAAATCATGGTTATACATTTTGATCATGATCCAGGAAATATGAAATGGATCTAATAGGGTTTTGCTTCTATAAGATGAAGGTTCCATGATAGAAATGAATCATGATTCCATGTACCTAGAGATTTCGAATGATGAGATTGAAATTTATTTTCCAAATATAAGAATCTATTCCCAAATTAGATATCCATAAATGATGGGGATTCTAGTTGAGACAGTGAACTATTATTTGGTTGATAAGTTATTATTAAAACAATGTGAATATATACTAATTCACTTATCTGCACCTAAATTTGTGGTGAGATGTGTTCTTTATTTTTTTCATTTATCACATACAAAAGGACACCATGGACCTGATAGAACCTTTTTCATGTTTTTAAAAAGTGATTTATTTTGATCAAATATATTGAATGTGTAAATAATGTATTTAAATAAGTTATCGATGATATTATATCGAAATATTTTGAAATGATATAAGATTTCATAACACCCAACACACAAAGTCAATGTATTCATTGTGTGGGGAATTTATTAAATAGAAATATTCCATATATCGTTTGATACCACATAATTTATATTGTGTGTGATTCTGTATTACGTGTCAAAATAGGTAGAATCAAGGGACAATTTGATGAAGACATCTACATTTGTGATAAAATATTTGATGAAGAATGTGTTTTTGTATCTTTAAATTCATTGTTTACTTATTAGTGATCATGCAATTAAATTCAACTCTTAATTTTTTGTATTACTACATGAGAAATATAAAGCTCAATACAACACCCTAAAAAATTATTAAACAAAAAATTTAAGAATGTTACATTATTAAACTAAATGATCAATAATGTTTTTGAAGAAACCTAGAGTTCAACATCATTGGATTCTAGCTAGATGTTTGATTATTTATTGTAGTCATACATAGAATAATTTAAAATACTAATTGAGATGACCACATTTAGGATTATAAGTGGAAATCAATGCCATTTATTTGTGGATCAGAAACATTATACGTATATCTATATGCGGAATGTGGATATGGATTTAAATCAAGGTGGTAAAGTGTTTATTGTAATTGGATGAATAAAAAGAGATCTATAGAGACATTTATGATAATGAAAAAAATAAAAAATATAAATCCAAGATGTGGCATGACTAATATGTTAATTTATGAAAATTCATACAGATGGAAGAAGTACTTTTGATTAACTTGTGTTTAGTATTTCTTATAGTAACATTTCACCAACATTGGATGGTACATTTCATTAGAGTCCAAACATTTCCCCATAAATCTATTATGATTTAAAAACCATATGAGACTTTGTTCAAGTGGAATGGAAAACAGATACAGATCTAAATGATGAAAATTTAATAGTGATTCGTTATCCCTCTTAAATATTTTTAAGGATTCAATGGTTTGTATATATATCTACATTAAATGGGGACGTAAATGGGATTACATTAAAAAAATATTCATTTTTTTGTAAGGATAGTAATTATATATGAATTAATTGGGTATATGATCTATTATAATCTCCCACACTCCCATACCAATGCTATAGATGGAATCAATTAATAATAAAAGGATTAGTGACCATGGGATGAAATACCCATATAATAACATGCCTATTACCTATAACAAATCCAACCAACATCAAAATTCCAATCCAACACCCAACCAACACCCAATTCATCTTCAATATCACTACCCTTACAATTTTTCCTTAACCAAATACTATAAATACAAAATCCATATCTAATTTTCAAATAAACATAAGTCCATAAAAACTACCATATTACACCACTAAATAAATGGAAAACCACCTACAATAATACCCAAACTGCCACCAATCCCTCCACATTGACCTTCCAAATATCCATTACCCACCTCAGAAAAATATGACTAAACAAACCCTTTATCTTATTTGAGAAGGGATACGTTTCACTAGCACATCAATTAAATCATATGGTTCACTTACTCTACACATAAGGAGTGGAAATTAAGACATAAAATAATGATGATTCACAGAATCGTGACACATGAAGTGTAGACCAAAAATAAAAAACAAATCCTTGTGCACTTATTGGGTATAACATGTCACAGACAACACATTCCTCTGATTTAGGACAAATATAAATAGATAAAATAGATGTAGAAAATTGAATCTAATGTAGAACATACAGAGTTGAAGTGTATAATTAATAAATTAGTTAATTAAATATTGATTTATTTTGTGGATGGAGTTCTGCAACCTAGGGTAATGAAAGAGTTCCAAGAGAGCTTTAGTTTAGGGCTACGATAGCATGGGTGGCGAACTGGAAGTATTGTCTATTTGGGGGAAAATATTACAAAAGGTTTTAAAACACCATTGAGAAATAAATTATAAGGACCCAACCTTTAATATTACATTATCTTGAATTAAATTAATAATTCACATTGAGGATCTTTTTAGGTTTATTGTTATAGATAATTATGCCATAATTATTATATTACATCTCAAAAATTACAATGCAGACACTTCTACCTATTTTCTATTTTTTTAATGAAATAAAAGCTCTTAAAAATAGTCAAGTCTAGTCCCATGTTTTATACAAAAAGAATTTTCTTTGATCCCATCCTTGACCCTATTTAATGTTATGTCATGTGAAAAACATTTCAAAACATGGGATGAGCATAAAAAGCTCAGTAAGGGTTATAAAAAAAAGAAAACATTACTTCATCAATACATAAATAACATAATCTCTTTAACATACCTCATGAAATCATATTATTTATGAATCCATATTGAAAACATAAATCATGAAGGTATCATGTGACATCCATATCATACTTACATTATAGTTATCACAGCTACATCAGGAGTTACATTTGGAATACACATCACAGTATATTCACTAAATATTTAAGGCAAAACATTCATGTTTTCCTCTTTAATGTTAAAAAATTCATTGAAGAGCTATCTCAGGGTCACCATCTCATGGTTTATCACAGAACCACCCGTATACATAGACAGTGTCCAAGAACCATAACACATAAAACAAGCATAATGAAAAGATAACATTTCAACATTTCAATCACAATATATCATTTCCAAATACTGAAATAATAAATTCTTTCTCAAAACCATGTTCAATACATAAATATTTAAAAATGGTATATAGTATTTATTTTCCTATAAAAACACAACGGCTTGTTAAAGAATACAAAGATCAAATAATACTCACGGCGGTGGAAAGTTTGTTGTCACCGCTTACGTTAAAAAACATTTTTGTGTCATTTATTAAAACATTTTGTAGAAAAATATTTATTTTGAATGAAATGAAAATTCAAAGGTATTTATATATCTTATAAATGAATGTCATCTATTAAAACAAAATATGCCTCAATGAAAGGAGATCGAGACAAAGTCTGTCACCTTATATCCGGCTTGAACCGTTCACTCTTTATTCTCCTAAATAATAATCTAAAATCGATTTGTACTTTCTTGAGAACGTTTTTCAGGTTTATAATTTCTTTTATATCAAGTATTACCATGTTATAAACATTATTTAATCATTAATGTTAATAATGGTCATTTTGTTGATATTTGGTTATTGAGTCAAAAATGAACATCTTATATTTACAAGTTGTCCATGTGGTAAAAAGTTCATTATATCCAGAATAAAATTAATGATTTTGATATCATATATATCATATATATTCTGTATATATATGTATTTAAAATATTACATAATATTTGGACCTAATAAATAAAATGCACTGTTCATGGAGACGATAAGTCGTACGTACACATGAACGCTACTATCATTTCTATTAATTATTTTAATGGAATTAAAACATAAAGATACATATGTATATTATAATTCCAGTATAATATCATATATAATATCATTATCTACATCTTTTATATGTCCCACATATGGCAATAATGTGTCATATCACTTTGAGGGGGCGGTTGTCTGCACTTCCTCAAATGAAATTATCACGTTTAACAATAATGGAGACCATAAAGATATGATATAAATGAAATATACAGAGACATTATTAAAACATAAAAATAATATATATCATATATAAATATAGATCCATATTAATGGCCACTATGAGAGGGGGTAGGAGATAATTGAACAATCATAATTTTGTGAGGCGTTAATTTTCCATCCATATAAACAATATGAACTTTACCCATTAGATGGATTTCTGTGTAAGTGAAGCATGAATACATCTCATAAAAAAATCCTAGTATATTGAGGATACTGGTGTTCTTATAAAAGAAAATAATAAAAAGCCTTTAGGGGTTAGAGAAGTAAAATAAAAGAATTTTATATAAGAGAAGTTGTGAGATTTAATCCGGGTAACTTCCCATTGGTTTGAACCAAAATAACTTCTTGAAGTGACTTTGTCCTATGTTAAGGCTTATAAGTGGAAGATAGGGATATTTATAGCATATTTTAGATGGTATTTGAGGAGCCAAAGGGCTTATGAATTGTGTGCAATGGGATAGAGGTGAGGGATTTGTATAAGGGGGAGGAGGGGTTCATTAGGTATGTGTGAAAATATATTTTAATTATATAATGAGTTTCATTTTCTAAAATTCCAAAACTAATTAAAGTCTAAGATAAGATGACTCATGGTCGAAATAAAATCATCCAAAAATAATTGGATCGGTTTTGGATATTTTTTAATCATTATAATATTTTTAATTTAAATCCTTTATTAATGAGGTAAACACTGCATCATTATTGTGTCATAGATAATTTTATTTATATGACGTCAAAAAATTATAAAAAAGAAACCATGATGTAGGAATTCTTTTTAGATTTTCAAATAATATTTATAGTCAAAATGATATCTTATATAATACTATGTGAAATTTAATATACTAAAATATATTTGTATATGTCATTTTTCCTTTACATTAAGATAATTAAAATAAAGTGCCATGATCACTCTTAAGTGGAACCATGAGGTCTGAAAATCAACCCAAGGATATACATGGTCTTCCATGACACATAAAATAAGGTCAGAACAACTGTAAAGGAAATATAGTATTATTATGGTATTTATTTTACTTTGAATTGCCATATTTATCTTAAACTGAGCTAAATAAAAGTCAAATGTTACTATTCACCAAAAATTATTTTAATCTTATTGAACCACATTTTACTAACTATTAACAACCATTTAGGTTTTATTTTTAAAATTCAATTCTCAAAAGCTGTAAAAATTCACATAAATGAAAAAGTCGGTTTTTAACTAATACTTAGTGGATTCACTATTAATCTAAAATTGATGTTTTCAGAAAAAATACCAAAAATTAAGCCTAGGATATAATTTATATTCCCAATTCAAAAATGATTTATATTTTAAAAAATTTAAAACATAGTATATTTATTAATTAATCTAAAATTAATTCCTCTTTTCAAAACAAAAAACTTGTTTTTATGAAATATTGACTCTCAAAAGATAGACACTTCTTTAAGTCCAGTTTCAAAGTGAAATTAATTCTTAGTACCAACATAGGATTAAATGGTAAAAATATAATCTAATTAATCTTTAAAACCAATTAAAAAAATAATCTAAAAATATAAATGATTTATATTAAAAGGTATATTTGAATTAAAATACAGTTTTTTCCACAATTCATCAAAAATTAAATTTTATCAGAAAAATACCAAAATGTTACCCAAATTGAATTTTGATGTACCGATTCAAAATAATAATTTTTTTGGTCAAATAGAACATATAAAAGTGACCAAAACTAAATTTAAAAAGGGTTCTCTATCAAAATGTGGTAAATCAAACTTTTAAAGTAAATTATCCTTAAAATTAGATTTATTCACATTTTAAGCATCCAATATTTATTGGATAATTGTAAAACCATTTAAAAAAAATGAATAATCATGTGTTAGTTATTTCTTTTAATTCCTTCCAATACAATGAGTAGGTGTTAACTACAATATAAAATAATATTATATTATTATTATTCAGAATGACCCAATGTTGTGGGCAATGTACGATTTCAAAGAAACTCATTGTTGCATATTGGGTACGCCATCGAACATAGAAACCCCTTTAATGTAAAATTAATATTTAATTAACAAATATTAAAAATTATTAAAAATTATTTTTTTAAATTGGGATGTTATATCCTTCCCCTCTTTTGCAAATTGCATCCTCAAAATTTTTATTCATTTCTCAAATAAGTAGGTGTATTTTTCCATCATAGAGTTATTAGATTCAAATGTTTCCTCTTCAACCATATGGTTTTTCCACTAAACCTTAACCAGATAAATTAACTTATTCCGTAACACTCGAACTCTTTGGTCATGAATCTGGATTGGTTGTTCCTCACAAGAGAGATTCTATTCCAACAGAACTACCTATGTACATAAACATGAGATTGATCTAGCATGTACATTCTCAATATTGATACATGGATAACATTGTGTACCTGGGAAAAACATGTAGGTAAATCCACTCTGTACAAAACTAATCCATTGTTCTCTAGGATTTCATATGTATTAATGAACATTGGACTCAACTTTCACTTCTTACCAAAACACATCAAACTCTTCCATGGAGAAACATTGAGAACTAAATTATCACCTACCTCAAAAGAAATATCCTTTCTTTGATTATACGGATAAATTTTCTCCCTTCTCTGAGCTGTTCTAGAGTTCTTCTGACCAATTGAACCTCTTATCGCATCTCTTCTACCAATTCTAGTCCAATCATCTTCCTTTCACCTACTTCATCACAAAAAGCTGGAGTTCAACAACGCTTTCCATATAATGTATCAAATGGAGCGATACATATACATGAATTAAAAATAAAAATATAAGAAAATTAAAAAAATGAAATATGTTGGTCTCAACATCCTTGAAAATATAATGATCAAACACATAGAATATCCTAAAAGGTCTGAATTGTTCGTTCTGACTTCCTTTCTGATAGTGGATGAAAAGTTGTACTAAAATTTAATTCAGTACCCAACGACTTCTAATGACCTCTCCAAAAGTTAGAAGTATTCCTGGGATCAATATTAGATACAATGGAGAGGGGAACTCCATGAAACCTGACAATATCTTTAACATACCATTGAGAATTTTGATCTAGTGGCAAAGTATCATGAATAGGAAGGAAATTAGGAGATTTGTTCCGTCTATTGACAATAACTATGATTTTATTATTACTTTGAGATGTATTTGGTAATCCCACAACGAAGTCCGTGGATATATTTTTCCATTTCCAATCTAGAATTGGTAATGTCTAAAGCATCCCTTTCAGTAACTAACACTATGCTTTAACATGTTGACAAGTAAAACACTTCATAGTAAAATCAGAAATATAACTTTTCATTCCATCCCACTAGTAATACTTCCAAATACCCCTATACATCTTAGTACTTCTAGGATGAACCAAAAACAAAGAACTATGAGCTTCATATAACAACTCATTCTTCAACTATGAATCAAAATTCACACATAAACTCTTTCCAAATCTCAAAACACAATCATTGTCAATGTTAAATTTTGGCAACATACCCTTCTTAACCAAGTCGACAATTTTTTGCAACTCATTGTCTTGCTTATGAGCTTGTTTTATTCAATCTGATAGAGAAGATTCCACTAAAACCTGAAACAAAAAAGTAGAATTTCATTCACCAACATCTTCTATTATAAATATCATCAAATAATAAACCAAAGGATCTCGTTCAGAATCTATCATGGTTAATGAATCATTATTTTTTTTGACTAAATGCATCAACCACTTTATTTTCTCTTCCTGAATGGTAATGGATTGTGTAATAATAATCCTTGATTAATTTCAACCATATCCTATATCTCTTTTTTAATTACTTATAATTGAATATATACTTTAATGTTTTTTGGTCAACATATATTTCATATTTTACTCCATACAAATGATGCCACCAAATTTTTAAAGCAAAAACCACAGACGCTAAATCTAAATCTTGTGTAGGGTAATTTAACTCATCAGTTTTCAACTAATTTGAATCATAAGAAATCACCTAATCGTTCATCATAAAGACAAAACCATGTACATTCAATGAAGCATCACTTTTGATATAAAAATCACCACTTCTATATGTTAGTGCCATAATTGGAGCATTCAACAGTATTTTTTTCTATCCCTGAAAACAATCAACACATTATTTTTTCCAGATGAACTTAACTCCTTTTCGAGTTAACTTAGTCCTTAGACTAGATAACCATGAAAAATTCTCATCATACCTCTAGTATTAACCTTCCTAACCATGAAAACTATAGATATCGATTATATTTATGGGTCTTGGACATTCTTTAACAAATATTTCTTTAGAAGGATCAATAGTTATGCCATTTTTTGAAACAATGTGATCAAGGAAAGAAATTTGTTTTAACAAATACTCACACCTTCTGAATTTCCCATTATATTTCTTTTCATTTAAGGTTCTAAATATAACCCTTTAATCACTTTAATTCTTCTCTTTACTTTTATAATAAACCAAAATTTCATCAATGAACACAACCACAAACATATTCAAGAACTCACTAGAAATTCTATTCATAAGATCAATGAATACAGCAGGTGCATTTGATAACCAAAAAGGAATAACAAAAATTCATAATGGTCATATCTAGTATGAAATGCAGTCTCTGGAATGTCTACTTCCTTTACCTTCAACTAATGGTAACCTGGCCCCAAATCAATCTTCAAAAAATATTGAGCTCCATGGGGATGATAAAACTAATCATCGATATGAGGAAAAGGTTACCTATTCTTAATAATAATGTTATTCAATTCTCAATAATCAATAAAAAGACTCATCAAGTCATATTTATTTTTAACAAATAAGACATGAGAACCCAATGGTGATGTGCCTATTCAAATGAAACCATTAACTAATAACTTCTGAAATGGAATTTGTAACTCTAAATGTTCATTTTCATCCATTCAATAAGGCGTGATTTAAATTGGCTTAGCATCAGGAACTAATTCAATAATAAATTCAACTCCCTAATGAACTATAATACCAATCAACTAATCAAGAAAAACATCAAGATACTCATTTACCACTGGTACATCATTAATATGATCAGTACATTTGTTTTCAACAATATGTGCATGGTAAAATTCATTTCCATGTTTTACTTGTTTCTCAGCTTCGTAGTCTATTATCAAAATTAAGGGATCATTTACAAAAATAGAAAATCATTTTGAAAAAAACCTCTTTAGATATGCTGTCAATTTTAGCATGATAACGATAAAGCTAATACAAACATAGAATGACATCAATCTCTACTAGAGGAAAAATAATAAGGATTGTAGGTAGAATCATTCCACACACAAGGATATGTAGGTTATTATAATATTTTTTGTCTCAAAAGTTTTTCTAGGTGTTTTTACCATAAGTTCTCGATTCATATCATGATATGGAATTCCGAATTTACTAGAAAACTTCTCAGAAATGAATGAATGTGTAAACCTCAAATCAAACAAAAAATTAGCATAATCCGAACAAACAAAGATTGTACCTGATATAACTTCATTTGATGGCCCAACATCTGCTGAAATAGTGGAAGAGGATTTCATAACCCCTTTCTTCTTGTCGTCTATCTTATTTCACTCATTTTAGTTTTTCGTGGGACACTCATTTGCATAATGACACATTTCATTTCCCGTAAATCATATTGCCAACTATAAATTAGATTTTTTCATACCATTACGATGATCTTTTTCAGTGCAATTACGAGCATTATATCCCATTTAACCACATCGGTAGCCCTTACCGGAATTCAAAAGACATTCCCCATCATGATTTTTATCACAATTTTCACAAAATGTAATATTAAGTTTCTTAACATCATTTTTTTGAATATTTATTCCATTTTATATGTCACCTTGACCTCTTATTCTGTTGTTCGTCCAAGAACACCTGATCATCATACAACTCAATTTCCACCTTTTCTGCACATTGAAATTGTTTTTTATCTTTTAAAACCACAAAGAAGCATGAGAACATTGTTACTTTGTCTTTAATACTGAGTAAAATGGTTTATTTTGACAATCTAGAACCCGTATGAAATTTTGAGATCACCTTTCCCGTCGAGGAAATCTATCATCATAATCAGCCACTGAGTCATCCTTCGGCCTCAATTCCATGAATTATTTTTCCATCCTAATATGATCCACCTTATAAAAACATTTCTCAAGAAAAATACCTTGGAATTCATCCTAATCAAGAGCATCAATCTCCTCCCCATCCCAGATATTTTCCACCATCGACAACCACTGATCAACTTCACCTTTAAAATGGTAATCAAAATGACTATCCATTTGATGTTTTCAACACCCCATGACCTCAAAAAAAATTTCCATTGCGTTAATCCACCCTTCATCTAGCACAGGGTCAAACAATCCTCTGAATGATGTGGATTTTGCCTCCTGAAATGCTTTACTACTAACATGTTCAGCTGCAGTTGATATGGATAATTTTTTGCATGGATACCACCACAATTTATATCCTAAGCCAAATGTGACATCACTACAAAAAACTGTTCAGTTCTGATTCTGACCATCTCAGCTTGTTGATTTGCAAGGTTTTATTCCTCCAGATGTCTTCCCATCGTAGTTTCCCAGTTTTCTTTGCAGAAAAACATTCCAAACCCAGAAATATCATAGATAAAGCAACATTGTAATCTGTAAATGCTATATCACAAAAATCTTACCATAGATCAGTTTATGGTCATAAATTTAACAGTATCCTAACATCTAAAGTTATCTAAACTTGCCTATGATACAGACAATAAGGACACGACCTTAAACATTACATAATATTGAATGAAATGAATAATTAACCTTGAGGATCTGTTTCAGGTTTTTTTTAGATAATTAGGCTATAACTATTACATTGCATCAGGAAAATTACGAGGTAGACAGTTCTACACAGTTTCCATTTTTTCATAAAATAAGAACACTTGAAAAAAAATTATCATGTCTAATCCCATTTTTTAGACAACATGAATTTTCCTTTATCCCATCCTTGACTTTATTCATCTTTAAGTCTTTCAAAAAACATTTCAAAACTTGGGATGAGCATAAAAAGCTTAGTAAGTTTTATAAAATAAATAAAGAAAACATTATTTCATCAATACATACATAACATAAGTTCTTTAACATACCTCATAAAATCATAAGATTTATGAATCAAACAAAGAAGGAATAAATCATAAAGGTCTCTTGTGGCATCCAAGTCATGTTTACATATTAGATATCACATCTAAGTAGGTAGTTACATTTTGAATATGCATCACAGAATATTTTGTATATCTCTTAAGAGAAACATTCACGTTTACCTCTATCACAATACCTAATGCATAGGAGTGCTATCTTGAGCTCACCTGGACTAGGATTATCACAAAACCACCCCTATAAGAAAAAAATTCCTATAAACCATAACACATCAAATAAGATTATTATAAATATATCATTTAATTCATTTATTAATGAGGTAAACAATGCATCATTATTGTGTTATAAATAATTTTATTTATTTGATGTCAAAAAATTATAAAACAATTACCATGATGTAGAAATTAGTTTTAACTTTAAATATAATATTTATATTCGAAATGGTAACTTATATAACATTACGTGAAAATTAAATTACTAAAAGATTTTTGTTTATGTCATTTTTGCCTATATTTTAAGTTAATTAAAATAAATTGTCATTATCACTCTTAAGTGGCTCCATAGAGTCCCAAAATAGACCTAAAGATGAACATGGTCTCCCATTACTCATCCAATAAGGTTAGGAAAAGTGTAAAAGTAATTTTGTATTATTATGAAATTCTTTTTACCATGAATTACCCGATTTAAAATTTACCACGGTAAATAAAAGCCAAAAGTTACTATTCACCCACAATTATATTCATTTTATTGAACAAAATTTTACATACTAATAAAAACCATATATGTAGGATTTTCATAATTCAATTATCATAAGTGGTAAAATTTCATTTAAATGAAAATGTCAGTTCTTAACTAATACATAGTGGTATCACTATTCATCAAAAAATTATGTTTTTCTGAAAAATACCCAAAATATAGCCTAAGATATATTTGATATTCGAATAATGTTGTATATTTTAAAAAATTAAAAACATTGAAGTTGGTTTAATTTATTTAAAATTTATTTCCATTGTTAAAACAAAAAGCGTGTTTTTAAGACATATTAACTATCAAAATATTGACACTTGTTTATGTCCAATTTCAAAGTAAAATTAATTCCAATGACCAGCAATGGATTAAATGGTAAAAATATATTGTAATTATACAATAAATCTAGTTGAAAAAATAATCCATCCATATAAATAAATTATATTAAAAGGTAGTTTTTAATTAAATAAAATAAATTTCCACTATTCATTAAAAATTATATTTTATGAGAAAAATTCCAAAACTTTACCCGAAGACAATTTTGTTGTGCTGATTCTAATGAAAATTTTTGTTTGGCCAAACTGAACATATAAAAGTGGCCAAAAGTAGATTTAATGAAGGTTCTACATCAAATGGTGGTAAATAAACCTTATAAAGTAAATTATTCATAAAATTACATTCATTCATATTTTAAGCCTCACTATTTTATTCGATAAATGTAAAAACATTTGACAATCAAGAATAATAATATTATTGTTAGTCATTTTCATTCCTTCCAATACAATGGATAGGTGTTAACTACCATTAAAAATAATAGTATATTATTATTTTTTAGTGTGACCCAATGTTGTGGGAAACATCAAACATAATAACACCTATAACGTAAAATTGATATTTAATTTACAAGTATTAAAAATTATGAAAATTTATTATTCATTATTTACTTGGGATGTTTCATATAGTCTTTACAAAAAGTTTTTAAAATTTTCGGTATACATTACCAAAAATAAAGCTATCCAAAAGGTTTAATCAAACCATTGGGATATGTTGATTGTGAAGAAAGTATACCAATGGATTGTTAAAACTGTTGGTTTAGTACTCCTAGGATAACAATTTTATAAAACTGTTGGTATAAAATTATTGGTAGAGACTTTGTTTTAAGTAGTAGGAAATCCTCTACGGTCAATGTTAATGAAGATGGAATTGTGAGAATTTGTTCACGATTTTGTGTTGCATCAAATCTAGAGTTAAAGAAATAACATTTGGATGATGCACATAGACCGAATTTCTATATTCACCCTGAAACAAAAAGATGTTTCGAGATATCCAAGAGATTTATTGGTTGGATAAATGAAGTAGAAGATTGTTGAATATACAAAAAAGTGCCTGGTATGTCAGCATGTGAAGTTTGTGAGGAAGATGACTAAGGGGATGATCCCACCATTACCCATACCAATGTTGAAATGGGAGAACATGACCATGGAATTTTCACTAGACTATTAAATATTTTCAAAAGAAATAATGTTATCTGGTTTGTTGTGGACAATCTTACAAAGGTTGCACAATACATTCAAATTCGAGAGGATTTCTCATCAAATGAACTATAAAAGATATTCATCAGATAAGTGGTAATGATTATTAGAATATCATTATCTATTATATATGATCGAGATCCAATATTGAAGTCTGGTTTCTGGATGATTCTCCAACACGCTGTGAATACTTAGTTGAACTTCATGACATCTTACCATCCTCAAAATGATGGCATGTATGACCAGACTATCCAAACACTTGAAGACATGTTGAGAGCAATAACAATGATCTTCAAAGGGGGAGAGGGTTGGCATCTTCCTTTGGTTATGTTATTTTACAATCACAGTTTCTACTCAATCATCCAATTGGATCATTATGAAGACCATTATGGGAAGATGTGAAGATCATCAGCATATTCAGATCGTGATGTAAAATGAATACTCCTATTTATAGATATGGTCGAAGAAATGGTGGATAAGGTTAAGACCATCCAACAGAACAATAATGATTCCAAGATTCGACAAACGATCAATGCTAATAATCGTCGATGAGGGCTAGAGGTTGATATTACAGACATTTTATTCCTCCACATACCACCATGGATGAGAGTTATGAGATTTGGGAAGAAGGGAAATCATAGTCCAATATACATAGACCATTTTGAGACTGTTGATCACATTGGATCAGTAGCCTATTAACTAAAACACCCACTGAACCTATCTCATGTACCTTATGTATAACATGTATCACTCTTGATAAAGTTCATACATAACCCATCGAATGTACTCAATCCAGAGGTGGTACCATTGGAGATTGAACTCTCCTATGAAGAGAAGCTTTTGAGGATCTCTGATTGTGGAGAAAAATTTATATTTAATAAGACAATTACCCTTAATAATTTGTTTTGGAGAAACCAAAAGTTTTAATACTCATTGTGGGAATGATAGGAAGTGATGAATCAAAGATTCCCTAACCTATTTAAGTATTGGAATAATACATTTTGAGGGTGAAATTTCTAAAAGGGGTAGATTGTAACGACCCAAACATTTGTTAATGAAATATCCTCTTAATCTAATTAAATATATTATTATTTAAAATGGTCATATAAAACATATAAATTTCCTTGGTGTTATGAATCATGATTTTAAAATATTGTTAAAAACTTTAACCATTTCTAATATAGTTGTTGAATAGTGATCACATGATTAGTATAAATAATGGGCTTTAAGAAATGAAATTTAAACATAAAAAGGAAGTGATTGTCTCACACAGTAGAATTTCTATATAGAAATACTATTTTTCGATTCTATAAAAGGAGGTATCATCACTAGTATTCACACTTGACGATGCCCCAGCCGAGCATCAACACATTAGGCTGGAGTGGAATTGCCTATGAGAGATGTGGATGTGAATATAGATTACCACCCAAGCGAGGTTATATGAGCAACCCCAATAGTCGATCCCCATCACAAACCTTATCCTTAGGTCTTATGCGCATGTTATTAGAGGTTATTTAGCAAAACCATAGCACTATGATAATGTACATTTTTTTTAAAGTATATACTTTCATTTTATTATTGTTATGTTGTAAATTTTTATAAATCACAATTAATATTTATAGTTTATATTCAATTAAGAAATCCATTTTCATGAATTAAAATATTATTTAATTAAATAATATTTTAATAAAATATTATTACTAAACTGAATTTTTTTAAATATAAATGATCATAAAATTAGTATACAATAGTAATTTTTATTACGGTTTGAAATCTATTTTTTCAAAACCCATGAGTTTTCAATAATATTATGTTTTTATTTTAAATGTGATAATTCTAATATTTATAAAATTGATTATATAAAATGAATATTATTTTTAGATTCTGGATTTTGAAATTTTCTAATGGTGAATTTTTAAAAATTTTCTGAGACTGTAGAATTTTTGGGTAAAAAGTAAATATTGTTTAAATATATAATATGTTTTATGACATAATAATGACCTAGAAGTGATGTAATAAAATATTATAAGAGTTTTTTTCGGCCAATATACATTTTCCCTTTATAATATTATTATTTTATATGTATTTGATTAATTTTATGGAGATTTAGTGGACCTTCCAAGACATATAAAATATAATAATTTTTTAAAATGATTTTCTTGAGAGTGTGACTCACCTCCACATAAGAAAGACTAATATTTTAATATGTTCGTAAATTTTCCTTTTTAAATAATGTATTCTCATATCTGTTGTCAAAAATCATGGGCAAAAACCATGGGATGGTTTTTGGGATTTGATTAGTTTAATGTGTAGTGTCCAATACCTAAATAATAAAGAATTACCTCTATTTTCTTATATAAACCCTCCCAAAACTCATACATATATTCACTAAAAATCCTTGTAGCATGCCCCTACTCTACCCTCAACTCTCTATAATCCTCCAAATGTGCCCAGACTCCCAATAATTCACTCTCAATCCCCTCCCATGCCTTTGGGATCACACATCCATGTATGGTATTTTTTCCTTTCTCAATTGTTTCCAAAATTACTTATATGGTAATATCCATGTATATTCAATTAAAAGTATTGGGGTTTGATTTCTCACATCCCCCATACATTTATCATTTTTTTTGTGACGAGAGACTTATTTATCTCTAATTAATCTCTCCCATGCACACTCGTTAGCATGCAGAAATATCATAATAGGTATTCCATTTCTCCTCTTTTGTGATGTTTTATTATTATATTACACCTTCTATTTAAAAATTACATGTATTGGGATATGAATCAATATAAAACCCTTACATTACATTTATTTAACATTTTATGAGAGAGATATATATATATCTATCATAAACTATTTTTATGAATGATTATGTCACACCGTTATGTTGCTGAAATTGAACTGTGTTTCTCCATGCCAAATCGTCATGTACTGAATTTAATAGACATTTCTCTATAAATGGTATTCACTATAATGAAAATATATTTATTTATTATTTAATTTCATGATTATATTCCAAATTCAATTATTGTGGAATAAATGATAATGTTGAGTGATTCCATTTTATATGATCTATGTGGCACACTTATGATCGTAATGAAATGGTTATAAAGGGTGTGCCCTGATAGCACTCCAATGCATTATATAAACATTAGTTTCAGGATATGTCATGTGAAATTAGGTAATAATCATGATAATTAATTTGAAATAAAGGTTTACTCAGGATCCACATGAAATGAGACTTTAATCAGGCTTCTATCAAGGTAAATGTTGTTACAACATTTCCATTTATGATAATCATAATATATCATGCCTTTATGATCTTTTCTCTCTTAGGATCAATTGATATATCTATGGCCTAACATGTATTTTATTTTTAATGTTACACCTTGTTTTCCCCCTTATGGGGTTTCATTTATCGCACTTTTCTTATTCATGTCTTCAGGTTATCCCATGCAATTCTATGTATGAATGAATGTTATGGTCATGTAAAAATATGCTCTCAGAAAAGATGTTGTTTTTTATTTTTTATGTTGTTATGTAATGTTACTAATTTTTCAAGACACTAGACCTATCGATCCTCAAATTTTTTATAAGTGAAAATTAATGTAATAAAACATGTTTATGGGTGTAATAAGGATCATGGTTGTTATATGGATGACACTATCAACATTTATGAAACTGTTGATTATAATGAAACAAATGACCAATATGATGTAGATGACACTGATTATAGTGAAAACCCTGATGATGCTAATTATGAAAATTACCTGTAAATTTTAAATAACCTAGATAACTAAAAAATGAATAAACTTTTTATGATTTCAAATAGACATACAACACAATTAACCCGGATATCCATGATGATATTTGAGAAACCAAAAATTTGTAAAATACAAATGATATTGATGACACCAAAAAAATGAGGATTGTAATGATGATGAAGATGTTGATAACCTTAAAAATGAGTAAATATGTGATGAATTTGATGAACGTAACAATCCAGACAATTGCAATTAAATTAATAAACCTTATAAATGATGGAAACTAATGATTTCTATGTCCTTGAATAATATAGTGATGTTGAAAACACTACCGATTTCCATACCCAAAAAACCTCGATAATCTTAATAATCATTAACGAGCTTAGGTACACGAACAACATCAATAACCCCATGGTCCACTATAAGTATTTAGTATATAATGATACTGATTATATTAATGAAACCACAGAAATAGAAAACATTGATGACCCTATAAACCCTGACCTACATGATTACTCTACGATGTCGATGAAATAGATGGAATCGTTTTGCTATATTACACCAACAATCTCAAATAAATTGATTTAAAAAACATACTGATGTTATTGATGACCCCGATAGTCAAGATTACCAACACTATGTAAACAATTATGAATGACTCAATAACATCAGTTTCAATGGTGACATTAATTAATTGAAAACATCCAATTAATTCATAACATTACTATCTTTAGTGTTACTAGTGACCTAAGGACAATGGGTTTCATCAGTGTAATTTTTGTGATTGGAATAATATATTTTTTAGGGAAACTTATTTATTAATTTGTTCAATTTAGTTGTTTAAATTTTGGATGCCTCTTTAATCTATGATGTTGAAAACATAACTAATATCGAGATCAATAGTAACGATGATAACATAAAGTTGATTAGTATTTTTATTGTCATTTGTATCATAAATATTTTGTAGTCAAATAAATGGTGTCATAAACATCATCGATGGAGTAATTATTTTTATAGAAATTATTTGTTTCAAAATTATTATTAGTATCATTGTCATCATAAAATTCAGCACGATCATTGATGTCATGTGGATCATAAATATAGTTCGGTTTATGGAAATATTTAGCATTATCAGTGTTAATGGAAATACCAGTATAGAAAAATTTCTATGCCTAATCATGTTCATCCTCCTAATCACCATAAATAAGTAAATTCGAATAAAAAATAATAATTTTCATCATTGGTTCATCATGGTTATTAGAGTTGTTAGCGTCCCTAGAATCATTGTTGTCATCGAGGTCATATGGGTCATCAGAGGTATCAGTTTTATTTAGGATTCTAATAGAATTATAATAATCATGGTTATATATTTAATAATATTAATTTAATCTATTAATTTTTTTAGGGTTATCAGGTTCTCCAAAATATCTAAGGTCATCAACATCAACAAGGGTGTTTTCCTCTTCAGAATTAATGGGATCATCAAGATTGTTTCATTCATCATTACTGCTAGAAAAACCAGTTTCATTCATATTATTGTTGTCATGGTGTTCATCAATAACTTGGGAATCATTATGACAACTTTGGGTTTTAGAATCATTTGTGCAGACAATGTCATCAACATCATCATATTAATTGATTCTATTATCAATATCTACATTGGTGGATGATCTGGATTATCAGAATAATTTCCATTTCCAACAACATCCTATTTTTTCCATAAGTTTCATCAGTGGATTCAAGTTAATCGTGTCTCCAAGTTTAATGTGGAAATACTAGAATTTAGGTTAGAAAAAATCATTAGGTGGGGTTGGGGTCAATTATTTCATTATTGTTTTCAATTACCATGGGTCATTGGGGTCATTATGAAAATCCAGGTCATGAATCTAGTATAAGATGACTATATCCCAAGAATCATCAATGACACCAAGGTCAACAATATTATTTTTTATGTAAATCTGATCATAATAATTAAATTTATTTGGGTTATTATTATAATCAATTGTATCGTGGTTATTGTGTAATTGAAGTCATCAACATTATTGGGTTACCAGGGTCATAAATTTAATATGTGATAACGATTTCATTAGTAAAATAGGGTTGGTGGAATAATTAGTCTCATTATGTCCATAATGGCTATTTGGTTCATTTGAATTTCAAAATGTTCAAGACATCATTTGGATTATCATCATCATCAATGTCATTGAGGACAATAATGTAGTTAGTGACATCATCATCAGTGGGGTTATTGGGTTTATAGATGTGATGTAATCATTAACATCAAATGGGTTTTATGATTAATGATTTCATTAGGATCATTAACAATATTCATTTCATGGGTATTATCTAAGTCATCAATGCCACCATATACACCATCATTATTATCATTTTCATTATCTTCACCAACACATCAGGTTTATCATGGTCACAAAGGGCGTTGTGGTCATAAACATTTCCAGTAACATTTATATCACTATCATCATTATTGCCCTTGATATATCTAGTACCATTAGGTTCATTGGATTTTCATTGATCCAATGGGGGTTTTGGGATATCTTTCTCCTTTTTGTACTTATGTTCAAGGGGTCATATGTTTCATTAGAATCATCAGTGTCACTAGGGTGATATGTGTTTTCAAGGTGTTTGTTTTCATTAATGTCTACAAGGTTGTTACTGTTATTAGTTCATATTCATCATACACAAAATCAATTTCATAAATTAAATCAGTGTCATTAGGTTAATAGTTTTTCTAGTTCATCAAAATTATCAAATTTCAAGATGTTAATTCTTTTGTGTGCCTCATTTGTGTCTTCAGATCATCGGTGTGGTACGTTAGTTTGATGTAATTGCGGTCATCAGTGTGTTGGGAATAATTATATCATGATATATTGGTTTAATATATATATTTATCGGTTTCATATTTTTAAAATAATATATTTTTCCTAATTATACAGTTGTATAGTTTTTATAGAGATAAATGATATATTTAAATTATTGAATAAAAAGGAAAATATTACAGAGTTATTATATATATTTATAGTATTTTAAAAAATTGAAGTCATAGTACATTGACATAAATGTAATTTATTGGCATAGGTTATGTGTTTATGTCCCTCATATGATATGAAAATTGTTGGAGAAGAAACTACATTATAATGAATGGAAATACACTTTCTCACAAATGGGACTTGCACCACCATAGAAAATCCAATGGTAAGACCGCAAAATCCTAGGGTCATGTTAGAATAACATGGAAAATTAAGAATATTTGTGATTAAACACAATTATGAAACATGTTTCTTCATGAAACCATGGGGTTAGACATAGATAGATAAGTGGTATTTTCTATGAGATATTTTGGATGGACCCATCACACTATGAACTACAACATTATTCTATAAATCATTCAAACATAAGTTGTCTTTTAAAATTAATTAATATCATTATTATGTGATGTTTTAATTTCAAACCATGATTGAATATAAGATATGGAGAAATCACCACGTTTAATAATTGTGTGGATATATCACATTGTGTCTATTTTTCAATCTTAATAAACAAACTGATTGTACGATGGATGGTTTTCTAAAACTATGTTAATAATGGAATATATATTTGAATAGAGTTGGGTTCATAGAATGAAAACTATATTTTAAATACTGGTAATATGTTCATTACATTACTAATTCAGATTTGATCATGTATATAAGAGTTGTTTCATGTGGTAATATATCATTGATTGATTATAAAAGAGATATATTGTCTCATGAAATATATTTTATGTTTTTGACATTATTGGATGATAAATATGAATGTGTATCACTATAATAGAACCCAAAACACCATTATGTACATATTTTCAACAAATTTAAATATTGAAATACAATATTTTTAAGGGGATTTGGTGTGTTTAATGGAGATATTCCAGGTAGAAATATGGATGTATTTTAAAGAATGTATCAACACATGAATGATTAATTATAGGGGATGATCTTCTATGTTTAAAACCAAGAAGATTTTGAATATTTTTTTTATTTTATGCTTTTTTTGGTTTTGTAATATCATGGATCATTTTTTGATGAATATTATTTCATCAATTTATAATACAATTATTCTATTTTAATTACTATATGTTTTTATATCCACTATTCTATGGTATATTGAGTAGTATTGTTTTTGTAGGATATTAATGTGATTTAGATACCTTTATTAATTTTTTCAAGATCATTGAAGGTGGATATGTATATTTTTATTGCATTTATCCACTTGGAGATAAATTTTAATTATAATCAAGAAAATATTCAAATTTATATTTTTATCGATTGAAGATGAGTTATTATAATATTAAGAAAACAATTCTTAGATATTAATTCATTATTATTATTTTTCTTCTTTCCTTTATTCACTAGAATGCTATCTTATTTTTGATAGATTATTTTTTACACTTTTAGTGGGAATGTGATGGTCTATAATTTAGATTTATGCTATTATGTGGATTCCTATTTTCCATGGGATAATCCTTATTCATTAACTATATCATTAATTAGTATTTAGTGTTGGTTTGATCATTAAATGTGATGAATCATTTCCCAATTCATGAAGTAATGATGTCTCACTGGTGGAAATATTTTGGAAAAACGTTTCCCTCCAAGTATGAGTAAGTACATATTTGTAATAGAAATGAAATTTTCATTTTTTAATGACAAAACTAACACTTAATTTTAAATCATAATTCAGGGAATGTACAATGATGATTAGATGATGCACTAGGGATCATAATGAAAACATAATAAATTTTAGAACTTCATATTAAATTTATAACTATAAAATTTAATCTAATTAAAACAATATAAAATGTTAGTGATTAAAGAATATATAAATGATGAGTATATCTAAATCTGTTACTAATTATTATTTTTATTAAATGATATGATTTCAACATCACATTAAAAAAACTCAGTTGTAATATGATTTTAATTGTAGTTAACCAGAATTTGCTTGATTTATCTCAATAATATTTTAATACATAACCTCATCTGGATCAATGTAATAAAAATATATAATCTACATTAATATCTATTCTCATATGAAAAAAATAATATAAATAACTTTTAATGAATGCATATTCTCTATCATGATAACTATCCTCCAATAGTAACAAAAACTATAAAATAATTCAATATTGATTGTGATTAATAAATTATATCGTGAAATTATATAAATGAATATTAACATTTTATAATTAATGAAGAATCAAAACATATCATAAACACCCTCTTCCCTAAGACCATCTCTATCCAATGAGTTTATGCACTCATCATCCATTAATCATCAAAAAAACATAAAAAACATTTTTCTATTTGGCCCTTGAATGTTGAAAATATATGAAAAAATATAATACTAGTAGAAAACACACCTAAATTAATAGTCATACTATAAATATTTAAAAAAAACAATTAAAGAATATGATAAATAAAACCTAACTATAGAAACATCATAGGTCGATACATGGTTGATATTTCTCAATTATCGATCCACCTGGGTGTTGATATGTTATTTAAAATTAATATATAATTTTTTATGGAATATCCCCTTGAAAAAAATCCACATCCCCTTTAAAGATATATAGTATTACACTATTAATATTAGACAAATTCATATTCCCTACGTTAGTGATTCTTTCCATGATTTACTACTATCCTCTTCATCCTCTAAAAATGAAGCAAATATAACAACCACATCCCAACCTTATTTGTCTCCCTTATAATGATGCTTGGATATGAAGCCACACACTACATCTCTAACTAAATTGAAAATAATTTAATGAGTAACGATTTAAATATATTCTATATGATGCCATGATAGTTTTAATGCCACAAACCCATTGTAAAGACTCTGAATTTCGATGTAATTTTTTTTTAAAAATATATGGGAATTTTACGTGTCTGTGAAAATTGATTGCACGTGATTCCAGGGCCTGAAGTACCTAGAATGAATTTATGAAATTTTTTATGGGTACATTGAGTAAACGTGCAAGTGGGTTTTCCTAAAATTTTAACCAGTCCTCGGAATTGAAATTTTTGGAAACTGTTGAACTCACAGCGCCGATATTCACTTTAGGAGACCATCACCTCGACCGCAGTGGGCCGAGAGTGAAAGATTGATTTTGGGTTTTTTACGATGGAATAAAATTGAATAATATTCTGTAACATTTTATTTTTTTTTATTTTAAAATGACACATGTGGATATTTCAATGGTGGGTACCACCTGAACTAATACCAACCATGAGAGGTTATGGAGGTAGGGACAACAAAGCCTAACCCCGATGAGAGGTTATGGTGGTGGGGACCACCCGAGGTTTAAAACCCATTGAGCTACCTCATATGATTTGGGGATCCTCTTAAACTTCCACACATAAATGGTTCCACACCCTTAAAGATATTATGTCATCCTATTGTATTAATTAACCCAATTAAAAATTGTTCCCACAATTAAATTGGGGAAACATATCATTTTAGCTAATTTTCCTTTTTGTTTATTTGGGGAGAGGAGAAATATTGGGAGGATTTAACATCTCCAACGAAGAACGCCATCAAAGAATGTTCTTTGGAAATCAAGGAAGAGGATGACAAGCGAGCCTGATATTAAAGAGTGGTTTCAGAAGCGATGATCATTGGGACTCTATTCGCCTTCTTCGACTTCCTTCTCACATGAACATCAACGAACATTCCAAGGTAGGGGTTTTTTCTGTTTGATTATTTTCGAGAAGTTGTATAGTGGTTGTATGAAATTATTCAATATTTATGTTCTTGATAATTCATCATAATTCAAGAAATAATTATAGCTTCTTTCTACCGCTCTAACACGGAGAGTGTGGGCCAAAAAAACATGGCTCGTCCTCTTCGAAAACCTGGTGGTTAATTGTTGATCTCGATATAGGAACGGATACGAACCAAAGTGGGGCACGAGAACGACGGCCGGCACCACCACCGGCTGCGATGAAGGCAACGACACCACCCTGTAGCCTCCGCACCCCGCGGCACCGCTACACGCAGACTCGGTGCCGTCTGCGGCAGGGCCTCCGCCCTCCGTGGCCGAGCTGCTACCTGCTGTCATGCAACCTCTCTACTGGCAAGCCGCCCCCACCCCTCGGTCTGGCCATCACCCTGCAACCAAGCTGCGACCGACCCACTATCAGGCTGCCACCCCGCGGCAGCGCCGCCACCCGCGACGGCAATGCCACCACCCACGAACAATGTGTCGCCTCTCGCCCGAGCTATTACGTGCCCTCACGGCTCCCCCAAGATAAGCTATCATGTGGCCTCCGCCCTCCTGACTGAGCCGCCCTAGCTGGGCCGAGCCACCCCGCGCCCTCACGGAAACTCCCAGGCCGATCCACCATGTGCCCTCACGACACCCCCGCAACAAAGCCACCATCCTCGGGTGAGCCGACCCACGGCCTCCATCGCCCCACGATACTCACGACCTCCGTGGTGCCTCACGACACTCAAAGCCTTCCGGAATTCCCATTGGGCCAGACCGCACCACTGGCAGGGTATGACCCAACGAGTTTGGCCGGGTAATCCCAAAATTATTTGACCTAGGCCAGGTCCGGTCGGGTCGGTCCGACCGGGCCAGACCGGACCCAAACCTAATACAAAATTTTACATTACATGGTCCGTAACATTGTCATCAGACATCCATTTGACAAATCGTCAGTGGTGCTAGATATCTTGGAGCGATAATCTCTCTTTGAGTCTACCCTACTAGTGTTTTTGGTAATGATGAGGTACAATCATTTGGAACAAGCATAAATCTAATCAGGCCCTCAGGACCAAAATGCTAATTACATACTGACCAAACATATGTTTGACGGGTCGTGTATTGCATTGATACCCCTATGACGTGGCATACCTTTGGGATACTTTTTTGTGGGACTTTGTGGTAGTTAGAGTATCAACTAGTGGCTTGAGGAGCAGACCCTCTCAGAGACGAACGATCTTAGAGTGGTAACCCAATATCTGGGAGTGACGTGAAGATGTACTAGGATCCTATATGGGTCTGATGAGGTACTAGAGATGTACTAGGATATTATATAGGTCTAAAAACATACTGGATATGTACTAGGATCATGTGTGGGTATGAAATTGTACCAAGCGATCATGTGTGTGCCAAAACCTAGCGATACTATGTGGGTCAGCACCTAATGATCATATGTGGGTCAGCACCGAGCAATGCAGTGTGGGTCTGCACCTAACGATTATGTGCAGGTCAACACCTAACGATTCTGTGTGGTTGAAGACTGAGAAATCTGGTGTGGGTTGTCACCTAGCGATCATGTGTGGGTGATCACCTAGCGATCCTGTGTGGGTCTGCCCGGAGGAATCATGTGTGGGTCAGCTCCGAGCGATCATTTTTGGGTATGCCTCTTAACATATTAAAATGAGTAAGTAGTTGCATATAATCATCTCTACTACTATACTTATGTTTTACCTACTGTGATTTGAGTCTGTACATGTGTGTTACTCTCCTATGTGGTAATACTTTGGTGGTATTCTTCTTTGTGGTATACCTGTGTGTTACTTACCTTTATGGTATTCCTTCCTTTGTGGAACAGTTGGGATTTGAGATTTTGTGTTAGACTCTGTGATTCCTCATGATTGTTATGGGTATACTTGATGTCATAAGTATATGTATGTGAATATACCTATGTTGGGATGTCAGTTGATTTCATGCGGTGTGGTTTATCCTTTGTGGATTTTGTGAGACCCTGAGAGTCTCGGGTTACCTACGGAGTGTCTTTATACTCCACCCTGCATGAGATATTCCTTGCACTCTATTGTGTCTAGTGTAGACGACGAACAAAAATGTATGTGGATGAGAGTACCAGGAGTCAAGGTGGATTAAAGGTGGATGCTAGACGAGGCGAACCACAGAGACGGTCATTCTTGAGTTTTACCTACCCTGGAGGTAAGATTCGGGGTGGATGATCCAGGAGATGCTTTTCACCTATCATCCATCTTGTACATTCCATTTTTCCTTGTACATTCTAGTAGGGATTGTGTTTAGGTACCTTTTACCTACTGTACTCATTCTTTTTACTATTCAGTCTACTTGAGTTTGTATCTTTCTATGTGCTTGGTTTTGTCTGTTATAGATTATAATGAAAATTCCTTCCTAGTTGAAGGGAATACACCTTCGGTGCTAGTCACATTCCCCTAGACTATGGAAGGTGGGTTTGGGGTAGTCACAGCACGGGCCCTGGGGGACGGGTCGTGACAAATTGGTTTCAGTGGAGTCGGTTCTATCGCAGATCATAGAACTCTTATCTTTATTTTTAATGGGAAAATTTTTAAGTATAGGGAGTGTGGTTAACAGTTTAGGGAATCTAGTGTTGGTGTGGTGGCCGACGTATCCTTACACCGGGACCCTGAATTTTGAATTCTGACTCAGTGCATGAAAACACCGATTGCGTGTGTGTTTTCAGGAGTCTTCATTGAGAACTCTTTGAGTTATCTCACTGGGTATAGTTTATTGACCGTGGCACAATTGTTTCTTTTCAGGATTCCTCCATGATAATAGCCATCTCATGTTTTGATAGTTGTATGCATTAATATCCCACCTAGCGACAAGGCCTCGGTGTAAGGCCCTATTCTAGAAGAGGCACCAGTGGAGGCACCTGTGTTACAATTACTTGTTGGTCCACTGATTCCACCATCCCCAGTAGCAGATAGTGCATGCCTCTTGAGCGTGTTGCATGAGTTCCAGCGCCAGAGGCCACCCAAGTTCAGGGGAGAAACAGACCCAAAGGTGGCAGATGATTGGATGGAGGCTGTAGTGAGAGTCTATCGACTGGTAGGGACCCCATTTGATCACGTGGTTATCCTTGTCTCCAGACTTCTATAAGAAGAATCAGGTAGATTTTGGAGCTTGATGATCCAAGTTCACGATGAGGTGACACTCCTCTGGGCAGACTTTGGGAACGTATTTCAGGTAGAGATTGTCCCAGCGACTCTTCACACAGTGCTCATACATGAGCTCCTTCATTAGTAACAGTTCAACATGACTATGGCTTAGTATTCCAAGAGTTTTACTGACCTCTCACATTACTCAAGGGATATGGAACGAGACCCAATATTCAAGGCCCAGACCATTGTGCAGGGCTCAAGCGGGAGATCAGGGCTTCAATGATCTCACTCAGTATCCCAATACCGGTGGGGGTGTCAGAAAGAGCCCTCTCAGTGGAGAGTTTTCTTGCTGAGCAGTCACCAGCAGTGAGACCCACCACCAGTAGTCTCATAGCTGAGTCTTTTATTGCTGGAAGAAGACTGATGTCGTAGAGGTCCAAGAGGACCAGACCTATAGGTTGATGACCATATGATTGAGGATCAGTTTTGTGGGGAAACCGAGGCAGAGACAATCAAGCCATGAGTATGTAGTGTTAAACATGCTGTGGGAAGGGTTACATGGCTCGTGATGTCTGACCCGCCATTCGAATGATCAGCAGATGGTCGAAGGACCACCCAGGCTGAGACAAATGTTCGACAGAGGAGGTCCGTAGGGAGCAAGTGAACGGGGCAGAGGAGATGGTCATGCAGCTGGTGGTGGGAGACAATTCGAGATTTTACCACCACCACCACCACTAGGTGGTCCGCACTAACCACAGGGAGAAGGAGGACAGGGGCTAGCTAATCTCCAGGAAGCTGAGGCCTATGATCACGGTGCTCCATAGATGATTTGAGGTACAATATGTGTCTACTCCACCTTATCTTCAGTATCTATTGACATAGGTTCCAGTCATTCTTTTATTTCCTCTGCCCTTAATCAAAGCATGGAGATTCTTATAGAGTCGTTGGCTTGATCCTTACATCTAGAGACTCTTACGGTAGTTGAATCGATGATTACCCACTAGTGTTGACAGTGTGAGTTCACTCAAGGAGGCAAGAATCTTGTCTAGGATCACCTAATAGTGGGGTCAAGGCCCTATGAAATCATCTTGGTAGGGAATGGTTATCTACAGTCCATTCTTATATTTACTATATTAAGCGCAAAGTGCGGTTTTTCCACACTGATGGGCCCCATTTTACCTTCACCGGTGAGGAGGGATCCTTTGCAGCATTTGATGGACATACCTGGAGGAGAGTTCAGCTGATCACTGAGCAGTTTGCAAGCATTACCCTTGGAGAAGATGATGTGGAGAGTTTGAGTTATCCTATAGTGGTGGGCCAGTATGCGGATGTCTTCCCTGATGATGTTCCAGGTCCACCTCCTCATAGAGAGGTGGAATATTACATTGAATCATACCCCGAGACAATGTCGATATCCACAACAACATATCTGATGGCTACCGTGGAGCTTCGTGAGCCAAGGTTATAGATAGAGGACTTACTGGGGACGAGATTCAGTTGGCCTAGTGTCTCACCATAGACATCCCCATATTTTGTCACCATGAAGGTGGATGGGAGCTTGAGGGTTGTTGTTGACAATAATTTCTTGAATCAAGTGACTGTTAAGAACAAGTACCCACTTCTATGGATTGATGACCTATTTGATTAGCTTAAGGGAGCACGGTGGTTCTCGAAGATTGACCTTGGATCAGGCTATCACCAACTCAGAGTATGAGGAAATGATGTGCAGAAGATGACCTTCATATATCGATATGGCCATTATGATTTATTGGTTATTCCATTCTTTGTAACAAACTCTCTAACAGTGTTCATGGAACACATGAACATGATCTTTCAGCCATACCATTACTGCTTTGTTATAGTATTCATCGAAGACATTCTGATCTACTTCGCTAGTAAGGAGGAGCATGCCTATCATTTAAAGGTTGTATTGGACACACTCCGAGAGAACCAGATTTATGGTAAGATCTCGAAGTTCCAGTTCTAGATCTGAGAGGTTCACATTCTGGGACATGTCATATCGGAGCTAGAGTTGCAGTGGATCTAAAGAAGATTGAGGCTGTACTTTCTGGGGATCCACCTATGAGTGTGATAGACATACAGAGTTTCTTTGGTTTGGTTGGATACTAGAGGATATTTTTACTGGATTTCTCTAGATTATCAGCACCACATTCATTGTTGACAAATAATAGGCAATCCTTCATGTGGTCTGGGAGATTCCATCATGGTTTTCAGGTGCCGAGACAGAGGCAGACTAGTGCACCCATCTTGAGGCTATTAGAGGAGGGCGTAGGGTACGAATTCTACTGCGACACATCAGGGACTGGGCTAGGATATGTCCTAATGCAGGAGCGAGCAGTGATCACATATGGTTCACGACAGCTGAGACTACACAAGAAGAACTACGCTACCCATGACCTAGAGTTTGTAGCACTGGTCTTTACCTTGAAGATGTGGCGACACTAATTGATGTGCGAGAGCTTTAAAGTGTACTCAGATCACAAGAGTCTCATGTATATCTTATCATAGAAAGTCATGAACCTAATACAACGATGTTAGCTTGTGTTTCTCTAGTACTATGACTTTGAGATAATCTATACTCCTGGGTAGGGAACGTTGTAGCAGATGCACTCAGCAGGAGGTCTGGTATACAGCTGCTAAGAGAGGAGATGGAGCAGCTGGCCGCTTTGTAGATATCCTTTGTGTATAGAGATATATAAGTTTTTCTTCAGATTCTTATAGTCACTCTCCCACTTATTTATTGAGTCCGGGAGGTGCAGCGTGGGGACGTCGGATGCGAGACACGATGTGCTCAGATATCTACAGGACATGCACCTGCTTTATTTTCTGAAAGTGGGGAGCATGTTAGCCCTTTCAGAGGATTTACTATGGTACCAATGTCACTTTGAGAGGAAGTGTTGAGTATGTTCCACACATCCCCTCTAGCGGTACGTCTAGGAGTGGCGAATATGTGCCATGATCTTCGGTGCCAGCACGGGTTGCTGGGGATGAAGAAAGCAGTACCAAAGTTTTTCTCAGGGTGACTCACTTGTCAGCACGTGAAGGCGGAGAATCAGGTACCACCTGGCTTGGTTCAGCCGTTAGATGTCCTATAGTAGATGTGGGAATGGATATCTATAGACATCATGATAAGAAATCCATGTAAATCAATAGGTAGGTGCTCAATTTGGGTGGTCTTCGACCGACTCACCAAGTCAGCCCACTTTCTGCCAATCAGAGAGCTGGATTCATAGAGAGCTTGAGACACCTCTACGTGCAAGGGACTATGCTGATACATAGAGTAACCTCAACAGTTTTCTCTAAACGTAATTCATTTATTTATTCCTAGTAATGGAAGGGGTTTGAGGTGGCTTTCGGGATGCAACTGTGTTTGAGCACCAACTTCTATCCTCAGACGGATGGTCAGACTGAGCGGACCATTTAGACCCTCGAGGAAATTCCACGTGCTTGTGTCCTCGATTTCATTTGTAGATTGGAGGATCATTTGTTGTTGGTGGAGTTTGTATACAACAATAGTTACCACTCTACCATTGGGATGGAACCATTCGAGGCCTATTACGAGAAACCTTGCATATCACCTTTGTGATGGACTGACCTAGGGGAGTCTGAACTAGTGGGACCAGAGTTGGTATGGGCTACCAAAGAGATGGTGTAGATCATCCAAGAGGAGATTAAGACTACACATAGCAAGCATAAGTCTTATGACGATAGGATAAGGACACCTATGGAGTTCTAGGATGGGGACCCCTCTTATTACGGGTCTCACCTCGATGAGGTATGCGAAGATTTGGACGAGATGTCAAGTTATAACTAAGGTTTGTCAGACTTTGTTATAATCATTTGGTGGATAGGTGAGGTATCATGCATCTTGCCTCTTCCACCATAGTTGAAGAGGGTGCACAACATCTTCCATGTATCTCAGCTAATGGGATACTTTCACAACCTATCTCATATCATCGACCTCATCTAGTTGGACATAGACGATGGGGTTCGTTTACGATGGTTCCAATGGAGGATGAGGATCGACGGGAGTGGGTCCTTTGTGGGCGGTTGATACCTCAGGTTCACGTATGCTAGCAGCATAGGAACCTCTTGGAGAGCACATGGAAGTGGGAGGCTAAGATGCATTATCAGTACCCCCACATGTTTACCTAGTATGAGTTGTGGCTTATGGGGATGTAGAGCCATGTGGTGGGGAGAATGTCAAGACCCAGAATTTCCATGTAATTTTTTTTTAAAAATGGTAATTTTATAAGACATTGAAAATTGATGGCATGTGATTGCAAGGCCTGGAGCATCCAGGATGAATTTCAGAACTTTTGTTTGGGTACTTTAGTGAACGTGCGAGCGGGTTTTCCTAACTTTTGAACCGGTGATCAGAATTGAAATATAAGGACACTGTTGAACTCACATGTTTTTATTCACATAAGTAGACCTTCACCTTGATCGTATTGGGTTGAGAGTGAAGGATACATTTCGAGTTCTTCATGAAAGAATAAAATAAAATTAAACGGTGTAACATATTATTTTTATTTTATTTTCAAACCACCCATGTGAGTATTTCACAGGTGTGGATAACCTGAACTAAAACCTCCCATGTGAGGTTATAAAGGTGGGGACCGCAATGCCTAACCTCCCATGAGAGGTTATGGTGATGGGGACCACTCAATGTTTAAAACACCTTTCACTCCATCATAAGTGTGGGGGAGCCTCTTAAACTTCCCAACTTAAATGGTGTCACCCCCTTAAATTTATTATGACAACCTATGTAATTAATTAACCCTATATGAAATTGTACCAAAAATTAAATTGGGGAAACATATCATTTTGTCGACTTTGTTTTTTTGTGGATTTTGGGAGAGAACAAATATTGGGAGGATTTTACTTCACCAATGACGAATGCCATGGAAGAACGTTCATCACGAATCTAGGAAGAGGATGATGAGTGAGCCCGACATTGAAGAAACAATCTAAATTATTGATTCTAGTGAGAAATTATTGAGTAATAAAATGAATATAATGGTAAATATTATTTGGAGAAATTAAAAATAGAAGGGGCAATGTTGGAAGAAGAGGATATTGTGATGAAAAAACACCCTAATATATAAAGAACATAATTAAAAAAAATCATGGTTGATAAATTTTTAGGATGGAATAATGTAACATACCATGATTTTATATAATATTTCTTTGATAAAAAAATTAATTTCCTCAATAACATATGATTAACACAACATTGGGTTTAAAAACAGCACACTATTAAAATAATATTTAAACAAGGTCGTGGTAACCTATATATTAAATTTTTTTTATGAATAGAACTAAATAAATTATAAGAAATATATATATTACAGATGAAAATTTTTATCAATAAAAGTGAAATAAATAAAAGAATCATTTGGAAGAAACAGAAATGATTTTTTAAAATTGAAAATTTTAAAAGGTGTTTTAATCAAAATTTGCACACATAATATAAAATATATTTTTTAAATTTTTATAAAAATCAAATCATTTTTTAATTCATAATATTAAAATTTACTTATGTTGATTTTTTTGGTTTTTTTTAATAATTCATTTCTCGATGAGTAGTTCAAATATAGAATTTTAATTGAAAAAAAGTTTTTCATTTAAATTCAATAAAAAGTGATATTTTATTTTTAATTGGTATTAATGTAAAATTATTTCAGTTAAATATCTATTATTATAATTTATTTGATTTTAATAATTTTGATATTGAATTTGGATATAAAAAACTTCTAAACTTTTTCTCATTTTCCCTCCGATGACCAACATTTTAATTGTAAACAAGTGATTTCTTCTAAAATTAATTTAGAATATTATATGGATTGTATTTTCAGAAATGTATTAAATATTTTTAATAAAAATAATTTTTATTATTCAATATGATCAACATACTTTTTTTCTTAATTAATAGTGAAAATAATAAATCTTACATACCACAATTAAGGAAAAAATATGATTACTAGAGAGTAAAACTAAAATGATAATGTATAATATAATATAAAATATTTTATAACATATATTCAATAGGCATATTTATATATTATAATGTGTATTTATTTACAAAACCTGTTTTTCAATCTTTGGAAATAGAAAATTTTGGGAGCACCTTTTTCTTTAAATACAAATGCATATGTGTCACTCACCTCACAAAGAAAAAGCCACCCACAATCCTCTCTTATTGACCCAAATAAAAACATACGGTTCATAGAAAAACTGTAAAAATAACTTCCAAACATAGATAGAATAATAATGTAATCCTTTTTTATTTAGAAAAAAATCCTCAGAAGGCATTCAGTGTAAACCTAAAGAAGTTACCCAGAGAAGAGGCAACGTTCTTCAACAAGGATTTTTACTTTATTTCTTCCTCATCATAATCAAATTATTATTAACGAATTATTTTATAATAATTTTATATATATTACATATAATTATATTTTTTATTCTATGGTAATGATCTCAAACCATCTTCAATTCTCTCAAATGGGTTAACAAATCATCAATTTTTTGTACAATGGACTAATGCCTCATGAACCAATGTCATTTTGTATTTTCGTTAACACATATTATGTTTTGGTAGGATGACAAATAAAATGTATAAATATGATAAATATATTGTTATTATAACTATTAATTCATTATATCATATATAATATTTTACATTCAATTCTCTATGGAATATTACATCACCACTCCTGTAAATGGCGAACTGTCGCCTCACAAAGAGAAGTCATTCATCCTTCACAAAATATTTTCATGGAATATTAAAAGGATAAATATAATAAAAATATGTGATATATATGAAATTATTTTTAACTTATGTAGATATTTATTATTCAAAAAATATATTATATCTTTTTTTATCTGACACAAAAAATTTGTGACATCATCTTTGTACATGTGGAATATTGCCTTTAGGATGTAATGATGAACTCTTTTCATAACCAAACCTCATTGATAATATACCTAAGAATATTTAAAAAATAATATGATATATATGGTATTATTATCATTACGTAATTTAAAATATTACTTACTTACATTCCATAATGATCATTGGAAAATTAAAATGTTGCTCATGAGTACCTACAAACTAATGTCTCACTGATTGTAACATAGATTGTTATTTATACCCATAAGTCATCATGGGTTTTATAATTATAATTGATGTATAAATATTATATAATATTTATGATTATTATTCTATATATGTTTATCTAATGTAATTTTCAACCATAGTCTACCTACCCAAGTCATTTTTGACACAAAAGAAAAACTATCATCAAAATATATGATGTAATCTTAATTAATTGAATAATAATAAAATTATAATAACATAGATAAATATTGTAATAAACATGAAAATATAAAATAAATAATTATAAAATTAATATTATTTTATTATTCAGGATGATAATGAATGAGTGTGATGGGTCAAACTCAAGGTAGGGGACTTGATCCTAATTACCCTTAATTGAGCTATATTTTATAGTTGTGGACCTAATTTATTTCATATGGATTTCATACTACCTTTTAATATTACAATCATTAATCTTTTATTCTTCAGGTAATTTTATGTTTCATTTTTAATTATTCAATCTAATGGTATCAGAGTTGAATATTACCAAGTTGTAAAAGAAATTGTATAATCTCACTTTCTGTTTTGATTTTTAGATTTCCTATGATATTTTTATTCTGGTCATTTTACATTAGATGTTAAATTCCTATAAAATATCCATATTCTTTTATAATGACTTTGATTATTTCCTAAAATTTATACTATTTTATGAAATGGTTTGTTCTTTCATAATTATTTGTTTAACTAAGGACATATTGATATATATATATAAATATACTCTACTCAATATATATATTTAATGATAATATATATTATTATAAAATTAAATAGATGATCATATATATGGTTAATTTTTCGGACATACTATGACGGGTGGGCCGCAAAATTATATAGTCTTTTGAAACTTTGGTAGGTATCAGGGGACAAATCAGTTGGCCAAATGAAACGAGTTTCAACCCATAGTTTTAAACAGTATTGGGAAATATCTTAATGTTAAACCTGTCATGATTCCTTAGATAATGACTTTAAATAATTAATTAGTCACTTAATTGATAATACAATTATTATTTTTGTTATAACCTATGATATTTTCATAATGATACACTTTTTGGATGAATTTTTTTCTTGGAAGTTATATTGAATGGAATGTGTGTTTTTTGATTTTCCTTTATATATTGATTATAAATTATCAATTCATTCAGCGAAGTTATATTAATGGAATGTGTGATCATATATTTACACTAATATATTGACTAATATTTATTTATTAATAATATCTTCTTCCATATTCAACCTAGAAAAATCAGTAGATATCAGGGTTATTTTTTTTCCTTTTCCCTATGATATTAAGTAGAGATCATTCAATGAATTTACACGTATAAAATCAATTATCTTGTGTTTTGATTATGTTATACTTTCTATTCCCCAAATAAAAAGGGTTTCATGAATGTATCAAGTACTCAAAAACTACTAAACTGATTGGTCCACTGGGATTTGGATCTCTGTATCTTTGCCAATGTAATAATAACAATATAAAATTTGGTTTACTAGAGTCGCAGTTTCTACAACACCAATTTATTAGAACATAAACATCCTAATTACTTTTAGAACCAAGATACCCAAGGAGAAAATTATGTGAGACCATCAAAATTATTTTCAATACCATTGACTTTTGAGATATAAGATTCTATGATGACTATTCTTTATATATTTTCCCAATAAGAAAATAGAGGATGTTTTGATTGATGTTGGGAGTCTAATGATTCATAAATTGTTTACATTAGTCATTTGTAGTATAATAGCAGGGACACATTTTTGACATACCACATAATGTGAAAAAATTCATAGTTGTGTGACATTAAACTACATATCATACTATCATCACCATACAACATCTAACTAAATGAACAAATTCCTAGTTCTACGACTTTAAATTGAGTAGAATACCATCTTCACCTTAAAACAATAAACTATATGACCAATGTATATATGTAATAACATGAAACATCATATTATATCATTGTTTAATTATATTATGAATCCATATAACCTCAGTCTATTCTGTATGACTCGAACCTTCTTGTAATTATAATTTCCATCCTGAAACAAAACTCTATTACATATGTATATTTTGTTAGACAAACCATCCATTTTAAATTTTATACAATTATTCATAAAATTTATCTTGTGTTTGTTATTACCATCTCATGTTTAGTTTCATTCAGCAAAACTATACAATGAAATAACTATCGAACCTCATTCTTAAATTAATACCTCATTCACGTCAGGATTCCTCTATTCTAATTCTAGGTCTCATATCCATTTTTGTTCAAATTCACTACACATGACCAATATCTTTTCATATAATAAAAATACCTCCTCTATAAAATACTAATATCTAGATTCATTTAATCATGATATTTGTAGGGTTTCATGGGGCAGCTACCATGGTCCAGGCCACTAAATTATATCATCGTCAATTTCTCCCATATAACAGTCAATATTTTATTTTTATCACAAACAATAATTCCCTATAATGATCTAACGAAAAATATAAGTAATATTATAATAATATATTATTTCTCACACTCGTATATACTCATCTATCATTACGGGTTATGGATTATTATGTCAATTATAAAAAATAAGACAAATCAAATCTTAATTATGATGTCCAAAGTCATATTTTTATGACCATAAACTACATAGCACAAATTCCACTTCATATAGCATTAAAAAAAACTGGAAATGGAATTCCCAAGATAAACATAAGTGGTAATAAATATAGTAATATATAAATTTAAATTAACTACATGACATAATATCTATGTAGTAAGGCCTCAAAAAACATAGAAGAGTCAATTTCATGAGACCTTATTTTTCTATATCAGTTATTTTTATATATGATTATCCACAAAATGAAGTTCACTATATTGAAACATGTCCTAAGAATAAATACATATGTATTCATGAATATATTCACTATGTCATTCCTCTTCATTGATAGTCCTTCTCCCTATAATGGACACTACATTGTGGACAATGTTTAGAAAATCTCATTTAGAATATGTTCTATTATACTGTTTTTGTTTCAGCTAATTTTTTTTGCGGTTCGTTGATGAACATAAATTGATATGAGCCCACATGTAGTCCGAGTCATATGACCTTATGTTATATGACACAATGTTTTAAAGACATAAACTGAAACTATATAGTGATAGTCCAACCCATACAACCTTAAATTACTCTGAGAGGTTAATTAGATGTTATATTAGTCAATGAAAAACATTCCCCTAATTACATTTCATGTCTTGAAAACATTCATGATTAGGTTTATTTTCTGTACCTCTTCAATCCAATACTATTTATCCTTCTCAATTTTCATTTCTATAACATAATCTTGTAACCATATAGTATTTAAAACCCATTTGGAATTTATCTCATCAACATATCATAATTCAATCCATTTTAAATTCTATTCATTACTAAATCATTGCCTTGAGTAGATATACTCTTCTTAGAATCCCATAAATAATGAGAGAATCCCCTTATATCCCCACACATTGAAAATGGTAATAATGTTCTCGACTGATCGAAATAATACCCTCATATTCTATTAAATAGAAATATATATGCTAATTAACCCCTTGAGGGTATTTTGTTCTTAGAAGAGATGTCCCCGTAAATCCCATGGATTATTAGCTCATGGAGAACTATTTGTTTAACTATTACTAATGGGAAAAATACTATTACTGGTCATCATTTCATTATTTTTTCAAACACATAATGAATTTATTTTTATCAATTGTATTATTTTTGGTCAAATAGATTATATAAAACATTATGTTTTATTCCCCCATTGATTATATAAATTATTTGGACATTCTAAGTCACATAAACATAAATTTAAT
The DNA here is from genome assembly GCA_963277665.1 of Viscum album. Taxonomy (NCBI): domain Eukaryota; kingdom Viridiplantae; phylum Streptophyta; class Magnoliopsida; order Santalales; family Viscaceae; genus Viscum; species Viscum album. The sequence continues at coordinate 505,051,532 of OY728141.1, read as the reverse complement.
AACATGTCATAGAGGAATTTTTAGTCTATTTTAACATGAATAATAGAAGACATTAAACTGTGTGACTTTAAATATAATCCCAAGACTTTTTTAGTCACATGAAATTCTGCTAAAATAGATTTGGTAATTGTCATGAGAAATATATATGCCTGAATTTCAGTCTATCATGCATGAATTTTATCTATTTAGAGTGATCTATCCCATAAGGATTTAAAATTCATGGAAGTGAAAGAAACATGTGATATAAAGAAAAAAAAATCACATCCAATATGAAATAAATTTATCTATATTGGGACTCATTTCCCATATGTTCAGGATTCTGTTGATATTGTTATACCATCCAACCATAATTTCAAATTTTACCTAAACTATGACTAAAATTTACCACATATATGAACTATGTGTGCCTTGATTCCTACCAAATAGTGATATATAGTGATTCCTAGATATCCCATTCTATGCTCAAGTGTAGATTATATTTCTATAATTGTTTCACCTTTGATGATGATTCAAAGGATACTTCACAACATATATTTAAAATTCTCACAGAAGGGTGCACATAAATTTCACCCCATATCATACACATTATCTAGTCCTATATATAGAGATTATATATTCACGTAGAACAATTCCTTTGATTCCAATTACAGGGGTATCATAATGATTAATTGATCTCTTTTCTTGGTCTCATCCTCAAATTCAATCAACGTTCATTCTCAATTTGTTAATGGATTAATAATTAATGTTGTGAATTTCTAAATCAGAATTAATTTTTGTATGATGCATCTTTCACAAAGAATAATTGAATATTTGATTTCTAATATTTTAGGATATATATTGTTGCAAAAATCACTTATATTGGGATATGTCTGAAATTCATATCAAGACACCATTTTGTCAGGGGTCTGGAGTTTATATTCATGTTATGTTTCATAGACATGTTCAATATTAAGAAATGATTATATCCCTTATTTATATGGTAGATATGCATTATGATCCATAAAATATTCTTATACATAATCATATAATTAGATTTAATATCTCACTAATTAATGTGTTTCATCATAGTGTTTGGTACTTCATTCCATGATGGGTTTCCCTCTATGCATCCACCATGGAGAAGAAGCCAACTCAATTTAGGTATGGGAAATCTCATTTCAAATTTCACTAAAAAATGTTTCATAATAGAGAACCATATTCTATAAGTTAGATGAGATGTTATTTAATGATGATTAATCATGCATCATATAGTCCACCTTGTATGACTGTAAAACTACTCAAAATGACATGTCTAACACGATAAAATTTACGGACATGAGAGTCAAATCCATGACAAGGTACATACAAATTTATTTATATCTAAAATATTATTCTATGATAATATAATCTATTCCAATTGGAACATAGATATAATTTCATAGGGATAAAACATATATCTACTTCTAGATTCAGTCTCATTCCTTCAAATAAAAAATTCACCAATTAATATGATGTATATCAATGTAAGAAATATATTTTAATAAATATGTGCGTTTTGATTCATATTACTTTGAGATATATAGTGACGAATGAATAAAAAATCATAGGCCCACTAATAATCATAAATTTCAATAGTAAGTATAAGTTCCAAGAAATTAAATTGTGTTCACCTGATTCCATGATGTTCTATATTAGTAGTATGTTCTTTAATTCACATCCCTCTATTTTAAGGTATATACTATCTCACTTTAATGCCAAAACCATGTGAACATAACCCCAATACAAACATGATCAATTTTTACACCCTTAAACTCTATCCAATCATGGTATAAATTAAAAGTCCATAAATTTCATGTTAATAGTGTAAAAAATGATTATTAGATTGAAAACACAGAAATGGAAGAATGTGAAAAATCCAAGTATCTACTCACTAATCTATTCACTTTCATGGTTTAGAAAATATATACAACATTTAAAAACAAGAGAACAAAGAATGAGGTGTTAAATATATTTCCCTAGAAAAGTCATATTATATTGATATACCCTAATATTAAATGAAAATGTTAGAGAGTATATTAATTTCCCCTCTCAAGTGTTTTTAAGATATTCTACAGGTACATTTTCATTCATGATATGACCACCGCTTCACATAGTGTACAAAATCCATTAATCTGATTTTTTACACAGTTCATTCACATTTTATGCCTTCCCCCCAATATTTGTTGTTCAAAAAAAATGCGGGGTACACATAAAGGTACAAGAAACCTTCCTGAATAATTTATTATTAATAAACATATATCATTTAATTGATATCTGAATCATCATGAAACCAATTCCTTTAGTCAATATACATATCTAGAAAACTGAATGACTGTAACTGATTATTACTTTTAGTTTACCCTTTAATAATAACATTTTTAAAAAGGGTTAATTGATTTTAATTGAGCTGTATTGATATTGAGTGTGAATATATATTTTATTGTATTTATAATGAAACGACGATGTGGTTTTTTGGTCTGCAATAAATGGACCCTTTTATACCATGAGAAATTTATTTATGGTGTGGAAAGAATTTCCTACATTTCTACTTGTCATCCAACTCCCAACCCACTAATTTTCCAAATCATGCAGACATTCTTACATGATTATTTATACATCCCACAACCAAAATATTTGAGGTGATTCAAATAATGTTGATGTAAAACATTCATGAATCATTCTCACACTCAACAAAATATTATAAAATTCTATTGTTATACCCTTTCATATTAGTGTTTTATCCTTTTTTGTGGACCCAAATAAGTTCAATTGAGACATTCCTCTTATCATACCAATGCTCTAATTTTAGAATCTCCTATTTGAAAATTCTTATTGGACTTATGGACCTTGTTTTGTTAACATAATCCACATGAATTAATAGTCCCATTATTATGCCAATAAATTGAATGAACTAATTCATTGGATTATCTACATTATCATGTGATTTCATATACATGGTGATTTCACATTTCAATTTCTATATATACTATCTCAATATATGGTTAATGTTTATTGACCATAAATATCTATTTTGTTTATTTTGAGCACTATGAATGAGGATAGTATGCTACATTCCTAGAGGTATTTTATGGTGGAATTAAGATTTCATGAACCTCAGGCTTATGTAAATAATTCTACTTTATTGGTTTCCCCACCTATTTGGTCGAAGCTATCATACCTTAAACACCATCTACACTGGACAATCTTTTATATCTGAAAACTACCAATAGAGTGAGATCTGACACTCAATATGTTGAAAACCTATAAATATAGTCCCATGAAGAAGTATATTGTCTACACTATAGGTAATCACCACACATATCTATAGAAAAATTGAAAATATGAATTAAAAGGGGAAATTGAATAAAAAATGTTTTGTTAAAAACTCACATAGGGTGGTTATAGGAAGAGTCGTTTTTCTTCCTACCTATCCCACTTTTCCCAGATTAGAAAATTTAATTAAAAAAATAAATATATTATAAAACTCCTGGAGACATTGATATTTTGCTAGAGAAAATCAGCAAATTATCATTAGTTCAATCAATATTAGATAATCTTAATGCACTATTATGTTCAATGGTTAGATATCCATTTTCAAATGACTAAAATATTTAAATAACGTGGTACATAATTTATAATAATTAAATTAATCAATGTTTTTGTTTTATAAAACAGAAGGATCAAACATGAGAGCTAAATCATTGTCAATGTAGGATAATGTATGGACCTTTAATCATTGTCCAATAATAATTAAAGTAAATACCCTTACCCTTAAAATAGGTAAGGATTATATCTTCTCCAATTTATATGAGCTAGAAATGTGTTTGAAATGATTCAATAAATTTGGATGGATTTGTTCATATTCTAATTGGATATGTAGTGATTTCAAGATTTCATATCGTAGATCAAGAGAGAAATATTATTTCTTTATATAACCCTTACCATCATAGTATTTGGGCATGCCAATTCAAATTGAATTTTCTTCTATTTACCCCTTGATGGGATTTCATAAAAACATGAGTGAATTATTCTTCTTATAATTGAAAAATCATTGATTTATAAACCTAATTTTGGAATTAAATCCTTAATTGGTTTGTATAATTTAAAACCCAAAAACTGATTCTAAAAATTAGAATCACTTAATATGTTACATAAGGATATGATTCATTTATTTATTAATGAATACAATTATAATGATGGGGGTGGGATTTTATCATCATAACATACTTTATCCCTCTCACTTATTTATCAAACCCATTACTCAGTCCTAACTCATAAATCACAAGTCAGATTCAATTAGAAAATAATTTCAACATCCAAAGAAGAAGAAATTTGGTTATGCATATGCATATTATTTCATATATACCAAGGAATAAAGATATCAAAAAAATTCCCACTATGGAAATTTTCTAATGAGAAACCCCAAATGTTATTAGGTAATAGATTTGATAAATTTGTAATGAAAAGTGTATGTAGAATATGAAACCCATTGTTTATGTTTTTTTGGGAACATTTTTCCCATGAAAATACTTCTATAGGGTAACATTATAATTATTAACAAATTTCACTTCATAAAATTTAATTTTAATATATGTCGAGCAAAAATAAACATATAGAAAAAAATTTATGTCTGTTTAAATTTAAAAACATTTCATGGAGAAAAATGAGCTCCTACATAGGGTTGTGAACCCATGTCCTAGGTACACAGTTATATACCCAACCATTATGTACCCAACTGTCATTATAATAGATCTTCATTGTATGGTTTATGTAACCAGGTGTCATTCCTATAGTTTTATATTCCCAGGTCCCCCTTAGTTTCAAAAAATAAGTCCCCACTTCCAATTTTCATAAGAGAATAGATACCAAAAAGAGGAAGTGAGGATCGAGCTTCTATTACACTATGAATTCTAAAATCCTCTCACTAGGGTATATGGAACCATATATATCCCAGAGTCTCATATCCAGGGTGAACCTTTACCTAGGGCCTCTTACTAGTGTGACTTTTCACCCATACCCCTCTCTAATGTTAGCATTCTATTAAGGCCCAAAATTCAGGTGACCCATTTTCCGATTACCCATATAATGGTGACAATTCCCATGGGGCCCCCATTTGGGGTGCCTATATTCCCATTACACCTCAGTAGGATAACCTTATTCCCATCACCAATACTATGGAGAACTCCTTTACTTATACCTCACACCTAGGAAACCATACTAGGGTCAATTTTTTTCCAAGTCACACACATGGGATCCCCTACTAAGGAAAATCATTTTATTATGCTTCACACCATGGATCCCATATAATGATAATATCACACTAGGAAACCACGTAGGCCAGGTCTCCAATATGGGCACCAATTTAAATAGGACTTCTTACCCTGTAGAATATACCTATCGTACATAATTACCATTGGGTGTTTCTTATTTATTCCCTGAATATAGGGAGTCAGGGTACTATTATTGGTTTCATAAAATTTGGTCCTCCTTCAACGTATAATCACCATCCCTTAAAATTTTCTCCTTTTTCACTAACTAGGTTATCCACATAATAGAATCACTAATGTGTATTCCCCACTCAAACCTGTATTTTAACCACTTTATTCACATTGGATTCTTAGTTTCTCATGTTAACCTATATGAAAAGATCCACAACACATGATGATTAACTACATGGATTGGACTTATCACATGGAAAAATATTTTGCACCATGAATTGAATGGGGTATGATTTTGTCTCCCAAATATTATGTAAGATTCCTCGTTGAGTCTCAAACACCACAATCAAAACTAAAATTCCCTATGTGATGAGAATAATGTATCTCCAACCATTCCATTATATGATGATAAAAAGATGACCAATTTTCCCTAATTTATATTAAGTTGTGGTACACAGCATGGTTACCACATTTAGGAATATTATATTGTGTAGGTCCCAACCATTAACACCCCATCATGACACTATTTAAAAATTTATTTATTTTTTAGTTTTATTTATTTATTATACAAGGTGTATTCTATATGAAATATGTAATTTTTTGGCATGAAAATCATGTCACATGATTACGGTGCACAGTTTTTCTAATCATGTTGTAACCATGAAACAACATTTATAATATTAGAGAGTCGTGTCACCAAACTGACACATTGTTTTCCAAACCTTATGACCTTATCATGGGAGGTGATGAGGAAGCCCAATAAAGGATTTATAGTTGTTGGATTATATGTCCAACCATGTTTCCAAACTGTGTGATGTGTTTAGGGGGATAATTTTTTTCACTTTTCATAATATATTATAAAAAACGTCACTCTCAATGGGGTACTCTTCACCTTACCCTCACCCTCATTCCCAACAATTCCAATGTGGGATTCCCATACACTTAATCTACCACCTTTCTCCCTCTGTTTCGTGGCTCATTCCTTCATTGTTTCATTATGTGATCATCTTAGGTATGGTTTTCTCTTCCTCCAGTATCTTTTAATTATTAAATTTTCTTCATTATTTTTTCACTTTTAGGGGGAAAATGTGACAAATCTATCACATTACCTTATTTTTTGTATTTTCACTGTTACTTCTTGGTTCACAGAGTTAGATCAAGACTGGTTGTTGGAATATTCATTTAAGGTAGTATATTCTCCGTCTATTTCCAAAATATTTTCTTCTATTCTTTATCTTAGACACAATTTTATATTGATTTTGTTACATTAGGGTTTCTTGTATTATTATAGTGCTCCTTTGACTCCCTTGAGGAATATATGGGTTGTTATTGAGGAGGGGGAAATCTTATGAAACCTAGAATATTTCCAACATGTATATACATATATAAATATATATATATATATGTAACCATTTTGGATATATTTACACAGGGAGGTGTTTTCATAAACATTGGGAATATGGGTGTTTATATATATATATATAAATATAAATAATTGTTTATATGTGTGTAAGTGTGAAGTGGCCATCATAATTGGTGACATTTTTTGGCATATGGTTTCTATTTCAATGCCTTTAATTTTAAATATATGATTTATTGGGTTTTTAAGTGTTAATTTTTTATGAAGTATATATTCTATGTAAATGGTTTCAGTTATTGGAAATGGATTATCAAATTTTTATATGATTTATCCCATTCTTGAAAAATGGGTTTCTTTGGTTTTAGAAATTTTTCAAGCTTTTTTTTAGTTGATTAGTTTCTAAAATGTTCAATTTTATTTTCAATTGCTTTCCATAATAAATATGATGATCCCAATATTTTTCTATTATTTCAACAAGTTTCATGATTTGTATAATGGAATATAGTTTGTTTTTAGTAACCATTTAGGTGATTCCGAATCTTTCATCTAAGGGAAAATTACCCACATAAATATAAATTTATTATTATATTTTCTGGTGATTTTTCCTTTAATATTCACCCTTGGTTATATAAATTTTTGCATTGGGATTGAGGGTAGTTATTTTTATAAAAGGTACATATATTATAAATATAAAAAAATTACAAGAGAATGGATTGGGGAGTTTATAACAAAATATGTTTAGAGAGATGAAACAAATATGAAGGATGTTTGACCGACCAGATGAGGATACTAGTAGCAACAACATTTTTGATTAGTCCATTAACTGCTATATTTTCTTTTATGTAGTATTATATGTAAAAAAATACAATATAGTCATGAAACTCAAGTTAGACAACCCATTTCTCTAGTAGATTCAATAAAAGATGATTTTTTTCCTAATAACATAAAATATGGTTATTGTGTCACCCTCTGACTATAAATTAGACGAGGTAAATTGTATATAAATATTCACCAATATAATGACTCCAAACATCTCATCTTAATAAGATATAGTAATACCCCATGCATTATAGAAGCAAACATGAACCATTCCATATGACCTTTGAAGTCTCCACCACACAATAATGGACTGAGGTTACCCATGTATGTTATGTTCATGATGAATTTAATCCAAACTTGAAATTCTGTTTGATAGATAATGTAAAATTTAATTATTGAGGGGTATTGCATGGAATACCAAAACACTGTAGAAAAATAATTTCTTGAATAGTATTTTGACAAAAACCTCGTTGACGAGTATTAACATCCCTAATTGAATCAATATGACCTAATGAATAATCATAAATATTAATTTTTTCTTGTACAAGATCTTATGCATTCGATATACCTTATATAATGTTTACTAAATCCACCAATTCAACATGAAATGCATTAGAGACATGGGAAGTCAATTTTAAATTGGCGTGACTAGTGAGCATTCCATTAATGGAGATTATAAATTATCTAGGGAGAAAAAATTTGAATAGATACTTAAATAGAGAGGATAAAAAATCAGGAAATAAGAATATACGATCTATAGTCTTCATATAATGGTTATAAAAAATATATCTTGAGCATAGTGTTATACCAAACCATTATATGAAATCACGTGTAAGAATCCATAAATTGGAGAGCATCTAATATAAGATAAATATCATTGATTTTATTTAGGGATTATTAAATTTGGAGTCTAGAAATTTTTTAGGTTAAATCTAACATAATTTAAGAGCTGGTAAAATTTATCAATAAAATTCCTAGTTCTAGATGGTTCCATGACCAATTGAACCTCCTTGGGTATGAAAAATTAAATTTTCACATAGAATTCAATCTCCATTTTTAGATTCATACTTTTTTAAAAAGGGAAATCCAATGATAGAATCATGATTATCAGCATTGGAATAAATTATTTGAACAAAAACAATTAATGACATGATATTCGAGGTATCAAGAAAAAGTTTAAGAGAATATCCCATGCTAATAATCCTTCTATAACAGAGTTAAATTTCTGACTAGGTGGATTTAATGGATACAAAGATTAAGGAGAACATGTAATAGACACTCTCAATCTAGAGTATCCAAAATATTTTTTATTTGAGAATAAAAATAGATTATGAAATTATGATAATGATCCTATACCTAGATTAAATCAAAAAGGATACATTGAACATATTAAGTCTCTTAATACCAAGAACACCATCGTTGAAATGTTTTGAACATTCCGTCCTAAAATATTGTCAATTATTTTTTCGTTGATGATTAATATCAAAATGAAATTTGTGATACAGTTATTATAAAATTTTGTAAGGTGTGAGGACCATTTATAAACCATGAATGTGTAAATAAATTTTGATAAAATGGTGGATTTTACTAGACACTTCTACTATCCATTGATATAGATTTACGCTTCAATAATGATTTTTTTTAACAAAGTAATTATATCATTGATGTTATGTGCCCTAGAATTCCCACAAAACATGGGATTCTATGATATTTAAAATTCATGAATACTACCCATATAAACTATGATTTCCTAATTTCAGTAGTCCTGTTAAGGGTATGGTTTCTACCAATGTAGAAAAATGATATATCCCAACTCACACATTGAATGAAAACCCATTAATAGTGAGAGAAGGTTTAATTATGAGTGTATATTTATTTTTATCACCTTTGATAAAAAGAATGTTATATTCATTTTATAGTAGATGACAAGTTGCAACAAGACCATTTCCATCCTAAAGAGGCATTATCTTACCATAATTATCCAAATTAAATAGAATCCTACTGAGATTATATTTATATTTAGGTAAGATAATTTTATAGTGTGGATTATCCTATCTAAATATCATATAATAGGATAATTACCCATTTTGAGAACAATTTTTGAGAATAATGATATTTTTATATTTGAGGAGGATTTGGATCCATTTGATAAATACATAACAGAAACCATAAACATTATGTGTTTTGAAGATAAATCACATGTACATAGATACTAAGGAAAATCTTACATCAATATTCAAGAAAATAATTCGACATATCAAAGTATTATTAAGGTGATTGAAACAATATTAGTTAGTAAAGAGACAATCTTAGAGAGACATTCTCTAAATAAAATTGAATTGATTTGAAGAAAAAAATTTAGTAACTACATTTTTCAACCTCCTCGAAATCATTTTGGTGAAAAATTATGGTTTCTATTAACAAGTTATATGTCCCTAATTTGATGTGATTTATACGCATTTACCTTCAAATGAACTTCATCTCATTCTTTATCCCCTATTCAACTCGGATATTCTTCCCACCTTCCCTTAGATTTCCATGTACCCAAACATCCTATATATTGATAGTGGATTTCCACAGCTATTGATATCATCCTATGAGGTTATTGATACATCATATATTATAAATAATACATTGTTTTCTAATTTTATGTAGTACAACCATTCAATGAATGCATTTGATCGATGCATTTTTGGTTCATGGGATATTAAGGATTCTGCTATAGTTGGTCTTCATGATAAAAAGAATATGATAATCCATTTTTATTCAATGGAAGACTTGATTAGGTCTCTGTCCAATTCCCCTCATAGATATAATAGCCTCTGATTATATAACTTCTATTGGAATTTCGACTTTCACATAAAGAGAGACACCCCAACTATGTCTATTTGGTTGATATTCCCAAAAATTCCATTACCATTTCAAAATCCTACAATTATTTGTATGATAAAACCATCATAGTAATGTATTTCTGTTTGAAAAGTAGAAATCATTCTATCATCCACCCTATTTCTCCATGGATATATATGGATGTTGAAGTCTCAAAATTTCGAAATAACGATGTTTATATATCTAATGGGGAAGATTTATGATGGAAAAAAATTGCGGAGTTTGAGCCGTAGTTTTATCTCTGTTTTTTTATATAAGAAAATCATACATGAATCAACATCCATTAGGAATGGATTCAGAAAAAGTGAATCTAATATGGAGCTTGATTTATAAAACATTGATAAGGGAAAAATGAATGTTGATGGTCAAGCTGTGAAGAGCCATCGCTATGATTTTTTTTATCCTGCTTGGGAAAATGGTGTGCAACGCAATTCTCATGAGGGTAACCATTTGGTTACTGATATATTCAGTCAACTAAGGGAGGCTTTGGGTATTCCCAACCCTGATATGAATGTTCCTACATGATATGTGTGAATTGATGTGGATATTGGTACTGGTGTGGGTATTTTGGATATTATACCAATTGGGATTTCAAACGGTAAGACTGTTAGTGGCATCAAATGAGAAGTGGAAACAAAAAATGAACATGAGGAAGGTTCAATGGACCTCATGAATTATTACTATGTATATTATGTTCTTATAGGGATTAGTAACACTAGGAAAATGGTATTTTAAGATAAGGATTCAATTTGGGTGAACATGTCTTGTTCGAGGAGAATGTTTCCTCCTAATAAGCTAGTTAACTACTTTGAGGGATTGGTGAATGAATGGCCTATCCAGGGGAAGACTAGGAATAGAACACAACTGAGGAGAAGGGAATACCTCGGACTGAGTGTTGTGATGATGTTTCCTGCCAGTTCTCAAGAAAATGTTCACAATGATTTTAAGGTAGATACCTCCTCATTATGAGGATGAGGAGGGTCAATGAGTATATATGAAAGTATTAATCAATTATTAATATCTACCATAAAAATGGAGACACGATATGGAAAAGTATAATTTCATGGAATATAAAGCTAATATCCATAATATTGAAAAGACATTTGGAGATGAGGTTGCAGAACATGGGGATGTTCTTCATAGGGGTAACCAGAATCAAGTAATCATGGATGATATTATAATTATAAAGCTTCTCATGTATTTAGGAGAACAAATTATTGGGGAATTACATTTGATAAATGCATCAATTGAAGATGTTGATATGATAATTAGAATGACTATTATGGTGGATAATAACAATGAAACATTTACATGTATTAGATGGATGTACATAATTTTATTATGTTTCTTCAATGAAGGGATGATCAACCAAGAAGAGTACATGAAAACAATGGTAATGATAGTGAATTTCCTGGATGACCTAACACATAATGATCCATATACAACGATAACCATTATTTCACAAGATCATTTTATGGATAAGAAAACTAATAGAATCATGATATCAATAAATAAATATTTATTCCTCTTTATTCCTTGTTTTGGGAGAAACTTTCTGATTCAAAAAATTCCCTTAAATTAATATATTAATAATAAAAAATTATCTTTCATTCATTATTTATTCATTAGGGTAAAACCCATTGAATGATTATTATTATTAATAGAAACATAATCTGAATGTTTTTCTAGTTTATAGAAGAGCATAACTAATTCTATCTTTACAAAAATGTGTCTATTATATTATTTGAATAGTTTAATATTGCTATATAACATAGAATTTAGTTTCCCACCATTATTACATTTTATTTTAAATGATTCCTTTTGGATATCTACCTTCAGACAACGAATAATGTAGTACTTAGTGGTACTTGAACTTCTTATTTGATGTCATAAACAAAACAACTAGTGGTATTATGACACTGTATTTTTTGGGTCTAGTTAGCATAATTTCCATTTCCCTTTATAGTGATTTGTTGTTCCTTTAACATCATCACTAGAGACTCTTCTTCCATAACATAATATTCCTATAACATGAAAAGAAATACTTCCCAATGTAAAAGGATTTCAAAGAACCCTAAATTGCATTAGAATAACCTATATAAAAATAAAAATAACTATTAAACCTGAAGATCATAGGTTTCTAAAATTATATTTATAATAGTTTGAACAAAATTGGATTATTTTCAGAGAAAATATTTTTAGGTTTCATATAGGAAACATAATAAGAATTATACAACACATGAACAATAGTGAATGATTTATACAACTTTATATCCATCATCTAGTTAGAGTATCTCATATATGATGTTTATTTTTACCCCCAAAAATATCCTAGTATGATCATTTCTACAACCATAATATTTGAACTCCATCGATGATATAGAGTAATTTACATCACCAAACATTTAATCAATACTTCTAAAAACATTAAATTCACCCATAACTTCTCAATAATTATTAATACTACTACCAAGAATGTCCATATAATTCCATACACACCCTTATATCATGATATCTATTTACTAAATAAATATAGGGTAAAATATATGAATCCGATCAAAAACAACCACACACATGACCATCATCTATCCAATACAGAATTGGGTAACCCTGTCAATTAAACCAATGGATATTACCAAGGGAGATTCCAAGAATGGAAATCATTTATTCATGAAAACAAGGTGAAATCCCACACTAAATAAGTTTTAGTCTCAATAAGAAAATTAATGTTTAGGAACACTAGTCCAAAGAACATCTAAAATTTGATTTGGGACAAAAATATTGAAAATATTGAAGGTTTTATAATTGGATATTCCATGACATCTCGAAAAAGGATATTTATCATGATTTTTATATGAAATTGTAACATACCTTATAATTCTTGATTTTTGACCATTTCATACTTAAGGGATATTTTTTATTCACTTTCAGCTATTTTAGAGTAGTAATAAGGGAAATATATATTTTCTCTTCCCTATGGTAAGTGATGGAAATTCTAGTCAATATATATCCAGTCTATGGGTTGCATTTTATCAATAGGAGCATCCCCTCCCTATAGTTAGTAGACGTAGATTTGATTACATCAACACCTTTAATCAAGGATCTATTATTTTCAATTTCTACTTCAAGATTTAGAGGGGGAAATTTATTTTATTCTCCTCTTCCTCCACCGTCTTACTCTATAAATTATTTGAGATTTCATATTGTGAATAATGTACATCCTCATTCCGGGATTAATTTTATTCTCTGTGAGAGAACTTGTTTTCCATAACCATGGATTTAGTAAAAATTTTATTTGAATATGGATTCACCTCAATTATTAGGAGGGGTTATAATCTAAAAATTTGATATATAATGAGAGTACCTATAAATTTAGAAGATTGAGAAGTAAAAAATCTATTATAGGGATCCCAGCATGTCTACCATCAAGGAAACAAGTTTTCACTATTACAACCAAATTACTAACTACATCATCATTTGTCTCCCCAAAATCAATTCTAGAGTCAACATTATTTTTATGTTATAAATTAGGATACACATCCTTGCAAATTTCATTTTAAATTATATAGGTTTCCCCCTTATCAAGAGTGACTCCTATAATTTTACATTCCTTAACTACCTTCCAAATCATCATTGTCCTTGTGTGGTGGATTAAATTTACGTCATATGATTATACAATTTGAAATTGAGGGGTCCACTAATTTCCAAAAATCAAATAATGGGGGTATTATTCATAAAACAACATCACCTCAATTATATGATCAATAATAATGAGAGTTATCAATATTGGGTTTTTTGGAATCTATATTTGCATCCAAATGAATGAGGTTATAATATCCATATTTACCCCTAGTATTTCACGGTCCATTTTCAAGGGGGACACTAATGCATTAGGAAATGTCATCTAATATTTTAGGATGATATGATAACCAATTGGGAACATGAAGCTCGATCAATTTCTATGAATTTGAATTCCTATTAATGATAGGGTTAATATATAGTTATATGTTCGTGAGTTGAAAAACTAGGTTTTTGATAAACTTTCCTAGCATGTTAGGGCTTCCCAAGGACTTCCATATGATTGGGGATTATTTGAATATATCCTTATCTAATTAAAATGAGCCACTAGTATGAGAATACCAAAGAATTTACCCAATATGATATTTATCTCCTAGGTTCTCCAAGTCTTGTAAACCATTATCAGGGTCATTCGATCAATATGTTAGAACATACATAAATGCAGTTTGTGTGTTGGATTCATAATTTCCATCAAACAAGAGGCTACAGAATTTTTTATTCAATTAAATTATTCCCATATAGTTTCATCCATGAATATTATCGATGGAATACCAATGGATTCTGTGAAGAATACCCTATTACCCCCTAATATATATTTTCCCCAATTATTGAGTGGGTAACACAGTTTTCCCTAGATGTGTAGTACCCAGTATGGGTCAAATAATCCCTTGTATAATAATTGGTTATAGGGTTTACCTATATTTACAATTTTAATAGATATTGAATCAAGAAACATCCTTCCAATATTATATTGATTTCAAAAAATGTGTTTGTGTAACTTTGAAATTTTTATTTTATAATGATAAACACCTCTTAAGTAATTCCCGATCAAATGAAAATGCTCAAAATGTGAGGGATGTCTAAAATTATTTATGCATTATATGTATACATGGTAAAGGGTTTGAGCTTTTTTTATCTACTATGAAAATGGATTGTATTAACAATGATGTTCAAATTTAATAATGTGAATAAATATTTTTTGAAAATAATATGATACATATACATACAATAATTTTGAAAAATACAAGTCAACTTATAAATCAGTGGATGCTTTGGGTAATTTGGATTGATCTATTAGTAAACATGTTTCACTAGTTTAGTATTAAGATCATTCTAGTGGTCCTGAGATAGGCTCACATTATTCATGGGATATTCCCCACTATTGATCTAGTGAAGGTGACATAGAGCGTTAGGGATAGTTGATTGTAGATAACTAGTATCATCATTTATTGATTATGTTTATGTATATATTTCTATCCTAGACCATCTCGAATTCTCTTGAGATCACATGGTAAATTTTTTTATTTGAACTGCTTCCCTCTAGTTTGGAGCACATTTATATAATGGATTCTGTTTCGATGTTTTCTAAAATTAAATGATATTTTTATTAAATTTATGTTTTATTGGGTTTTGGAAGGTGAATAATTCTTTTGAAATTATTTTTAAAATAAAATGATATAATTGTTTTCATATGATTATCTTCATACCTATTTTTTAAACAATAGAAACCCCAATTTTTTGTATGTTTTACTATCAATCTAGAAATATATTGATTTATATTTAGGGATAAGTAATAGGGAGGGTTTTTAAATTGAGAATTCCTATCACGAATATTGATCCTCCATAATACATTATAAATTTTAGATTAGTTTTAACCCAGACCTAGATCTCTAATAAAGCAACTATAGTTTTACGAACAATGGTAACCTTTGAAGACAAATATTGATATATTTTTTTTGATAATTTATGTTACATGTTAGTTTTTTACTATTTAATTTTTTTATTATGTGATAAATCATTCAAATTTGAGTTATATATGCTGCTCAAAACTAGTTTCCAACCCATGTGTGATTAAAATGCCTCTCAGATCTAGTTGTAGGATGACTTGGGAGATAGGTTTGGGTCGACCTATCTTGGTTCATGAAAAAATATTATAAGTTGAATTAACTATTTTTTTGGGTTTTTTAATAGTTTGGAACTATGATTATTGGAATAAAATTATTCAGTCATATGTTGGTGCTTGATCAACTCTTATTTGGAGGGACACTTGAATTTACTTGGTGGTCTGGGAAGGTTTTTCCTAAAAATCTAATATTGGATTTGAGTGTTATGAGGTATTTGATTTATTTATTTTTATATATTTGATTTGGTATTTTTTGGGTTGTTTGGAAAATCTCTAAATGTTATAGTGGACTTTTTTTTGGAATTAAGGGGCGATATGTTACACGGAATGGTTTAGAAAGTGTTATGAAGACCATGGTGTTATCTCTGTTGACCTTCAGGGTAATCACATGGTTATCTTGTGGTTTTACAAGCCATGCAACCATTCTATTCATAAAAAATTATTCATTCAAATTTTAATTATTTTGGATCTGTTGTGTTCTGAGTTGTGTTCATTTGTTCTTTGTTATTTGGTTGATGTTATAATGCTTATATATAGATTTACAATGTTGATTGGATTATAGAAATTTGAATTATAAAATAGAATACATTGGGTTTTTTTTGAAAATGAATATATTTTATATTTGAATATTTAAAGGAATTGTAAAATGTGTAATAAGAAATAAATTATGCATTTGTAAATGTTTGGTTTGAAGATATATGGTCGTTTCAAAATATGGTTGCAGTATTTAAAGAGTTGTTTCGATGCTGATCATGTTTATTTTATTTGAAATGTGGTGTTCCTATTTATTATCACCAATATATATATATGTTTATATTTATGAGAAAAATGGATAGATATTGGTATGTGTGTATGGGTGATTGAACTATAATGGTAATGTATATATTTTAGTCTCCATCGAACACCATTTCTATCTGCCAAATCATTTAACCTAGTTTTTCATTTTTGAATTGTTTTTTGAAAAATGGGATGTGTTTTTTTGATTTGTGGTAATTTTTTTATGTTATCTTATTTATTTTGGGAATTCCTTTTTGGTATTGGTTTGCATGGAGAGTTATTGAAGTGGAATATTAATTTTGGTTTATGAAATTGTTTTTAAAATGTAGAGTTTTGGGATATGATGTGTCCTGATTTGGTATTGTATATTCATATTTTTAGGTTACTCTGCACTAATATCTAAATAATCATAAAGGATTTAAATAGGTGGATCTTTCAACACAGTCTTATGGTTGATCAAGTATCAGTTAATTATTGGTTCATTTGTTCTAGATATATACTCTGATATTTCATAGCCAAAGGATTAGTATCAAGAATTTTTTGATAATATTTGATAGGCAAAACCTCTTCATATCATTAGGAATATAGATATATGGAAACAAAAATAATGGATGAAATTAATTTATGAAATTGTCATTATTGTTATGATCCTCAAACCTATTATGATTAAATTTCTGACCTGTATACAACAATACCTAATATAGAAGTAGGTTATGTAAGTTTTTTTTTGAAAAATCACAAATATCCATTCACTGGATACCATCAAGGATTTTGTTGCCAAAAATATTTCACATAATACATAAGTTTACCAAAGTGTAATAAATTGTACTATCTCAATAAATGTGATTTAACAATACGGGAGTATTCTATGTGTTTTTACTTGTTAGAGACATATCTTTCATGTAATGTTGGAGATGATTAATTAAAGAATATATTATTTAAAATGTGCTAACAACCAATACTAAATATAGAAATTCCTTTGTTTCCTAGTAGTTATAATGAAGTCTTAAGGATGGATGTTCATTCCGAATTCTATTTATCTAATGTTCCAAATGAGGTTGATTTCTCTCTTATCCATGGAATAAATTGTGGTGGTTTCATTAAATGGATATGGATGAATGATATGTTTGGCCAGTTAGGAATTGGTATGAATAGTACATTGTGTTTTGTCTCATCATATTCTTCTGGGAGTGAGCTACATGTATTCCATTGGTGTGGGAATCCAGGGAAAAGGATGTATTCATATAAAAAAAACTAATAAATTTCAAACCTATAACTATTTGGGAGATTTAAAAAGGTATTTTTGGGGGTGTTTCAATGATGTGGAGCAGATCTAAATAATCACCCTAAAAAATCTTCTAAACTAGATGGTTGAACATATTTCAATAATGATCACAATTTAGAGTTTGTTTTATTGTATTTTTTTTGGAATTTGGTTATAGTTGTTTGTGATGTTTCCTTTTTTTGGGAATGGGAGATGTTGTTTTTTTGAACTATGATTTTGATATAAGTTCCAATTTGAAATTTATGGATTTTATTATGATAGAGTGGTTTTGTTTCACATTCCATGACAGGGTTTTCATCTCTTTGGTTTCTATTAGAACATGTGAGATTATTCTTTTTAGTAAAGGAAATTTTATCATGAACAATGTTAATAAATAGTAGGTAATCTACTATAATAAGATCTTATAGTTGACCCAATAATTATAGATTTATTCATTTAGTAATATCATATTCCCCCTAACTCTTTAATAGTAGTTGGGTTATGTAATATAGTTTTTCAATGAATGGTGTTTGTGGTAATCCCAAAAATATGATGATGATGTTATTTTGTAATTTATAGGATATGGGATGGGATGATCCTTATGATCTGGAGGATTTTGGAGATAAGAGTCTTTAAATATTCAGTTTTAGTTTTTTGGATAATCTCTTAAACTATTTTTGGAATTTACAGTTTTGTGGTTTGAAGGAAAATTGAGAATTGATTATATGGTTTTTTTGTTTCTAAACTCATCTCTGTTAGTGGTTTTCCATTACTTATTTTCGTATCTAACAAATCATTTGCATAATTCTAGGTGAAAAAAATCATAGTGATGTGAATTGTAACACCATACATGACATTTTATTTATTTTTATTTATTTATGAGTAATATTTATTTCTCTTCCTACCAGAGTGTATTTGTATTCAAAATTGTGAATTTGATTCCACTAAAATCATGTCACAAAATGAATGTTAATGGTTTTTAAAATTGTGTGGTAAAGTCTATAAATTTATAGATCCTAGTCATATGGATAGTTCACAATTTTGTAAACTATTTATCCTTCCCATGAAAGGTGATTAAGAGGCCTACTAGAGGGAGCACAATTTTTCCAACCATTCGGCTAAACTATATTATGTGTTTAGAGTTGATAAACTTTTAGATTTCTATATTACACGTAATAAATAAATTAACCCAAATGGGAGTTCCTCCCTACATATTCACCTCACACATGACACCTATCCACACAGATACAACTACACACACTACACCTCTATTCTCTCTCATATTAATTCATAATTTCATTGTTGATTCCTTATACGATATTGTCAAGTAGGATATAGTCTTCATATTTTTACATTTTATTCTATTTTCATCATGAATTTTCTATTATTCTGTGGGATTAGATTAACCCACCTATTCCCTAACATGATTTAGGGTATTTTATTTTTTGTCTATTGGTTTATAGGGATCATGGGGTTCGATAAAGTCTTGATATAAGCACAACTATTATTGGAAATTGGTTATGCATTAGTTTTGTGTATGATTTATTCCATTATTATCCATTAAACAAATTTTATTTAGGGATTTTCTGAATTTTGTGTTTTTTTATTTTTTCTAGTGCACATTGGACCTCATTGAGGTAGATTTAGTCTACCATTAGGAATAATGACAACATATACCTCTATGAAAGGAATTATATGAACATAAAAAGGTAGGTATACATATATGTACCATATTTTTATATATTCAGTAATAGTGGTGTGAATATATACCTTATGATGAAGGGTAGTTATATATATTTATATCTATATATATAAAGGGTTATATACATGTAAGTGTGAGGTGGCCATCATCAAAGGGGACATGTTTTTCAGTAGGGTACATATTTAAAACACTTTAATTAGAAAAACTCATATTTATTAATATTTATAAATTTTAATTTCCTAATTATTTGATAGGTATATTATATATAAATTTTTTTGTTCTTTTAAATGGATTCACACTTGTTTTTAATTTTGTCTCCTAAAAATTAAATTTTCATTGATTTGGTTTAAGCATGATTTCAATATTGTTTATATTTTTTAGCATCCATAATTATCTATGGGATTTAAAAATGGTTTTAATAAAAAAAAGTTGTGATTCAAAATGGTGTGTTGGTATTGCCACCAGTATTATAGTGGGCATAATGGAATGGATTTTGTTTTTCATAGAACCCAATATGATATTTCCTATATTTCTCCTTGGGGGACCTGAAATACATATACATACATATATACATACATACATACATACATATATATATATATATTAATGATTCCATTGGTAATATTCACTCATAGAGAGTCAGATATGTGAATTGGTCTTATGGGTTTTCATATATATATATACTGTCAAAGTTAATTGATGATTTAGATTATAAATGAATTGGAAAAAACATCAATTTAATGAAAAATTTTATCTTTTAATGTAATGGGACCCAGTTGGAACATTTTTGAGTTTTCTGGAAAATGGAAATCACATCTTAATACATGACCATGGAATTGAAAATGATAGAAATGTGAGGAATGTGAGAAAATTTTAACTCATGTGATGTAATATAAGTAAGGGGATTTTGATTTTTTATGTAACCACGAATGGGTTTATACATAAAAAGGGCATTCAATGGTTTAAAAGTGAATAATTAATTTTTTTTAAATGAATGTGATATGTATTTATATGATATTAGAATTAAAATAACATTAATTTATATCTCATTAGTGGACTATGGTATTTAGGAAGATTATTTAGGTACATATGCTTCACTAGATTAGTGTTTTTCTATGGTTACGAGACCTGAGATAAAATACAACTGCTTGTGGGTTATTCCCCATTAATTAAATAGTGAGTGTGAAAGAGGGTAATATAAAGATTGGATTGTAGATAAATTGCATCATGAGGAATTTATTATGTGGATTTATATGGATCTATCCTTGATTTTCCTGAATACTACTATGATCCTATGACACATGTTTTAAATACATACTACATACATCATTTTTTCAGTTTTATGTAATGGTTTAATTTTTTTTATTTTTTCTTATTTATATTACTCATTCATTTAATGTTAATTTTCTAATGGTTTCAGAAAGTGAATCATTAGTTGGAAACACTTTTCCAAACAGAAAGGGAAAATGTTTCTATTTTATAATACGGCGTACAACTTCTTTTATAATTAATAAAAGACACTATTCATTATGTTATACATTCAAATAAGTATTAAATTAATTTATCATTAATGGTATGAAATATGGAATGTTTTCTTCCAAGAATTCCTACTTAGATTTTCTTTTCACAATCATACATAAAGTTTTTTAGTTTTCTATTTTACCTAACTCTTGATCGCTCATAGAGAGACTGTTGTTCAGTAGTTAGTGGTTACCTATGAGGTCACATGGATGTATATTTAGTTTTATTTAATTTCACTTTTCATATTATGTTTATGTAATTTTATATTTATCTTTCATTTATATTATAATTCATCCTCAATTTACCTATATTTTTTCTGTGGTATTAGATTCTTTCCCCGGAGGATCAGGAATGCAACTCAGGTCTTTATAGGTAATATAGTGGGTGACCGGTTTAGGGTCCTCAAAAGATGGTTCGTGACACATCATTATAGTCTTCATTCCTTACAAAATTAATAAGATACATGAGTTGGAAATATATATATTGGACTCCCACAAGGTGTAATCCCTGTTACATTAATCAAAGTTACTTGTTTGGTTACAAAAACATAGTGAAAGAGATGATCATTCTTATGGAAGAAACATTCTTATCCTATAAACCATTCACTTAGTTATTTGTTTTATTTGATGTTAAACTACTTTAAATTTATCATTGACATTCCAATAAAGTGTAATACTTATACTGTATAGATTTACCAAAATATATAGTTTCTCATTCCCTTCAAATGTATTAATAGGATTCCCTTATCATTGGTATGATCCCTATGACATCATAATACATACATCCATATTAAATTCAGATGAACTCTA
Organism: Viscum album; assembly: GCA_963277665.1. NCBI lineage: Eukaryota > Viridiplantae > Streptophyta > Magnoliopsida > Santalales > Viscaceae > Viscum > Viscum album. The sequence goes on along the minus strand of OY728141.1, from coordinate 505,029,234 downwards.
GAGTTCCTTGTTGTTCATATTTAAACAATATTATTCAAATTTAACATGATAATGATAGAGAAATTATAATACAAATAGATGTATTAATATTTTTTATTGATTTTATTAAATCATCGGTAAAATGTTACCATGTCCAATGCTGATATCATGGATGGATTCATGATTAAATCATAAATTTATAGTATAGTCCTAGTGTATTAACTATTCCCACCTAAAATAGTGTAATGATACCAACCTCCCTTCCTCTATACCATTGTGAATTATAAGGTGTCTGTAGTTTCTCTATGTAATCATATGACCTTAGATAACATGATTTCATGTTGGAAAATATTTATAGAGAAAGGGCTACATCGTGTTTCTTTCATAAATAGCATTGGTGCATCAACACTAATTATATTTCTGCATCAAAAAGGAATCCTCATTAGATAATGAGTGTTTTGATGCATAACATGATTTCTACATAAATATAATTTCATATTATTTGATGTAGTCCAATGTAATCTTATGGAGTATAAGGATTTTAAATTTAATATCATATGAGTTCTTTTGGTGAATTGATAATCTAATTGAATAAACTTACATGAGATATCATTATTCAACTCAATCAGATAGAACTACCTCTCTTGCATATTTCATCTAACATGACCATTAATAACACTTTACTATTAGTATATTATTCCATTTATTTAAATTTAGAAATCCTTCATTATGTTATAATTCTACATTGGCCTTAAAAAACTGAAAATTTTAAAATTTGATAAAAAAATATACAATATAATATTTTCTTCCAGAGAAATCATAAAACACTAAAACATAAAATTAATATTTTCTTTTTACTATTAAAAAAAATTTAAATTTATGAATTTATAACAAATATTTCAATCCAAAACACATAAACATTTTGTTATCCTTAAGAAGAGTCTCAATAAAAAAATCACAAAACATTTTTTACTTCCAAAAATGAAATATTTAATTTATCATGATCTTAAACATAATGTTATAAATAAATATTTCATAAGAAAAAAAATATCCCAATAATGGTTTAAAAATAACGATTCATGTATAATTCATATCTGATACCATTTTAACTCTCCCTATTATATTATTCAACCATTCATTAATACCCATTCAATATGTGGTCTACCTTATAAACAATATATTTTCCATATCACTAAAATCATTAAACTCGATTTATGGTGAATCTCAAATATCAGCACTCTAACCATTTGCATTTATGTAATATTATACTCTTAATAGAAATTAAACCAAAAATAATAATGTGTATTTTTATTATGTTTATAATGACTCTAGAAAAAAAGGTAGGAGGATAAATTTGTCAAAAGTTATATTTGAAATATTTTAAAATGATTCAATAGTATTAAAATAATAAATAATGATATTTATTATAACAATGAATGGAAAATAATATCCTACAACTTTACCTCAGATGAAAAAATTTCCACTTCATTATTATCTATCTCATTTGTTTATAAAAAACAAAATATTAATACAATGAATTATTTATTATTATTTTGAAACTTCTTCAAATTATTTATATTTTTCCACATTTTTTCGCATAATTTGTGTACCATAATATGAGAAAAAAGGTAATAACTACTGAATATTTCACCCCTGAATAATGAAGTGATTTTTTCTCCACACATCATCATGTCACAATACATTTCGATAAAATGAATATAGAAATAAACCTTTAAATCTCAGAATAATAATTATAAAATTATATATAACGAATAAGGGAATTATGGATAAAATTTATGTATTTTGTCATCCGATCAAGGAGTATCATGGCCTCTGAAGCCTTTATGAACTATAAAATGTGGGGATTGTATCATTATTCAGTGGATAAAATTATGATTAATTGATCAGCTAAATATTGATAATGTAATTCAAAATCCTCTTTAATTGATAATACAAACTTGATATTTTAATAGTAATTTATATCTTCAGTTCCTTAATGGAGCATCCCCAACCGGATTATCCACATAATAATGATATCCTTCATAGTTACACTAGCCTTATGTGCACCTCCTTAAATTTGAAAGTCAAATAATTAGTATGGAGTGTGAAATAGGTGTAGTTTGGAGGGTATAGCCTCTATTATTTATATAATACTAGTCAAAGTAATAGTATATAACATGCACCAGAATTAAAAGATTCATCTTACTCAAACCAGCTTCACCAATGTATGAAGCAGAGTCAATAATCATTAAACAACGAAACCATAATTAAATAAATTAGTTTGATAAATAAATCATTTCATACCACTAATTTTTCATCAAAAAAACTATTGCATTCATAATCAAGACTGGTCACAATGAATAATATCAATACATATGGGTTTCCCATGGCAGACCACAGTAGCAATATACATATACAAGCCGCATCATGAAACAAATGGAATATATAAATAAAAGGAAAATGCCGAATTTGAATGACATAAATGACTAGTTCCAAACTCCCTGATGATAATCTACTAAGATATAGCTCTTGAGGATGATTCATTACCTAATCGAAAAGACATAAAGTCTACATAAATCCTGAATATCCTATGTAGGGTGTGAGTACGCTTCTTAGTAGGATACCACCCAAGGGTGAATACCAAACATTGATGTTAAGTAATAAATATAATATTGAATTAAATAAAGGAAACAAATAATTAATTTATAATAAATACCAACTCCATAGGTGCTCAATGGTACTAGGGATATGTCAGATACTTCGACCAAGGCTGAATGTCTAGAAAGGAGGGGATCCTTTGACCATGGTCCAAGGTATCCCCCAAATTATCATACCCATTTTAACCTTATGGTTTCACCCCATACATGTTTCTTGGAACCATGTTCCTCATGAAACCTCATGCCTCAATTGTATTACCGACATACCAAAGGCATGTCGAACCAGGAAATTCGACCCTTGGACATATTTTTGAAAGAAGATGTCGACTCACTGCTCGATATATGGAGGCACAATTACATCTATCCTCAAATAGTAATCACCATTGAATCATACCATGAAGTTGATGGGAAATATGATCTCTTTCCTCCATAACTTAATCCTAACCCAATTGCCTCAATATGTAGATCTGCATTCCCCAATAGGAAGCGTCATCACTATCAACTAATGGATATTCACTTTCCATGTGCCCTTCTACGACATGCACCCCAAAACCAAATTCTTATATGACACAACTGTCAAGTGCCACTACCCACACTAGTGCACAAAATAACCTCATCACGGAGACAACATATGTTCACATGACTCAAATTAGTGCTTAGGCCATCATGGGTGAGTGAAAATAACTAAATAGAATGCTAAGACACATCAAAATATATCATCATGCCCCTACAACTGTGACTCTCAATTATGATGGAAATGTTATCCCAATATCATGGGTTATGACGCACCTAACATCCTTGTTTCCTCAAGCCTGTGTCCAAGATACCCAATCCCAGGATCATATTCACTGAAGAAATCCCAGACAATCCCAACTGTTGATCTCATCATCGATGTAATCTGGGCCAATTTCTTCTCGAAAATCATAATTCCACAAATCCGAATGTACAAATTCATCCCAAACTCAAGCCCATCCCATCATATCCACATGGGTATCACCTTATGCCAATGAAACATTTAATTTATAAATAAGAATATTCAAATATTTTTAATAAATAAATTCACCTTATATAAGTAATTAAATTCAATACAATTGAATTGTAAAAATTTAAAAAACAAAAAAAGCCATATAGAGGCCTTGAATGCCTCAAATTCATATAACTAATTAAAAAAATATAATAAAAAATTATTTTAAAAAAACACCACAGACCAAACCAACAAAAAAACTACCTAGATCTAGATCTCTCATAAGTGAAAAAAGGTAATGTATTGCTCAAAAATTTCCCACATAGTCATAAAATTAGTTTAATACCAACCAATGAAGATCACACTCAATTTCCCAAAGGAATTTTTAAATTCACACCCCTAAAATTTAATAAATAATTTATGTTATGAAACACCTTGCCTTCACTCATAGACATAGCCACGTCTAAAATCGATCTCTAATTCGATGTTGATTTGATGATATATGTGTTTCCATCGAGCTACACAAAAATAGGGTAAAATGGATCCGAATGAAATAGAATTTTCTACAGAGAAAAAAGGAATAAAAGGATAGTATGAGGTCATACTTACCGATGAGGTTCCAATTCACATGATTGATCTGAAATTAGAGCAATGATGGAGTTATTAGAGAAATATAAACCATTGGATAGGATGAGGATCAATCCTCCTACTGTGTGCATGTCTCAAAGAAGATATTGGGAGAAAGGCAAGAAAAAAATAAAAAACATTGGAAAATGCAATTTTTCCACTTTAATGTGGCCACATGGTTTACCCAAAAAAATTGAAAAAATGTGTGAATACCATGAAAGATCCATTGTCGAAGAGCTCAAGGTCGCACAGTTACCCTACACGATTTGACAAACCATGCGAGAACCATTTAGAATAAACTATAAAAAAATATAAAACTCAACATCCAAGGATTCATAACTGTGTTCTTCTCATGCATGGTCTACCCAAACCATTATTGAGTTCAAAACGGGACAAATAGATCTTTATAAAACCCTATAGAGTTTATCCAAAATAGTGTTCTCTGACCTGCAACTGCAAAATAGGAATTCAGACTCAAACGATCCAGAATCCACTTCAAAACACCCAAGGAACTATCTAGGCCTATAAAACTATGTAACGAAATGACATAAAGCCAAGAAAACGTTACATATTGAGTACCAGTATAAAATATAGAAAAAGGCATACCCACCGATTGAAATATTCCAAAATGGTGTGATTTTGAACCCTACACAGTAACCTGAGATGTTACAATCTCCCCACCTTAACATAGCTCTTCTACAATTGATAAAGTGTTATATAAATATGGTACCCATCATTAACATCTTGTTAAAAAATCTATACTACCCAATCCTCGAGGTTTTAGGTTAATATCCTCATGAGGGGGCTTCCTACATTAGGATTGACCATCCCTGATATATCTCTATCACTGATAAAATAATCATCTTGTCCAATGACCATTCATGGAATAAATTGTACTCCCATTAAACCTCATCACTCATGTACCTAATTAGGTTCTCCCATGTCAAACTAGACATCCATTCAAATACTACTACGACATCAGTGCCTGCTTGAACACATACCACGTTTATAACTATGTGGTCTCACATCGCATACGATTCTCATATAAGTCCCAGTTCATTGAAAATAAATCATGTACCACAATTCAATGGTGTTCAGATTCCATGCACCTCAGGTTACCATGTAAATTAATTCATGGGTTCTAAAACACCTCAAAATCCAAAATTCAATGATTCTCATTACAAATAATCGTGTTTCATGTCACTCATATATATATAATTATATATATATATATATCACATCTGATTCGATTCCAACTGTTTAACCAGAATCTTTTCAGTCCAATTACCTAGCCCATGCACCCCATACACCAAAATTAAAATTCCACAAAGGCCATGTGAAAATAAACCTGAATAAAAAGTCCATTCCAAATGAATGAAAAAGAAATCATGGACACACCCACAAAGCTCCTATGAATATTTTTGGGTCATCATCCTACTCATCCCTTGGTTGCACCATGACATGAACCTGGCCTGGAACATGACTACCTGAAGCCTAGCCTCACTCCAGTGAAGCTCCAACCACCGGTCACTGACCCCAATACTGGGTCTAACTGTCCCTTCCCTGACCATTGTGAATACAGTACCACAAAACTGGGCATGGACAGCGCCAGCCTTTATCAGCGCTAACGAATAAGTGCTGATAAAGGTACCCCATTAAGATCACTTTTTTTAACTCTATTAAAGGGTACCCCATTATTAGAACTTTTTTAGTAGTATTGATAAAGGGGGTCTTTATTAGTGATTTTTTTAAAAGTGATGAAAACGGGTCTACATAAAAAAATAATTCATTAAAAATATATATTAACATTTAAATATATAGATATAGTTATATTGATATAAATATAATATATCTTTTTTAAATATAATTTTAAATATATTTTAGATAAGTATAAATATACACATACACTTAATATATAAGATATGTTGTGAAAATATTTTATAAAAAATTAAAAAAATATTTTTAATAAATAATTTGATATGTATTATAGAGTAATAGTCATTTAATAACAATTTCAAGACTAAAAAATTTAATAAAATTAAAAATGATCAAAAATATGTTGAAAATGTAACTCCAACATCAAACGGCCATAACCTTTGATCATGGTGTCCATTTGAGCTCTACAGCATATAAAATTGAATCATGTGACGATTTCTACGCCTAAGATTCTCATAAAAGTTCCATTTTCATTAAAAATAAATCATGTACCACAGTTCAATGGTGTTCATATTCCATGCACCTCAGGTTACCACATGAATCAATGCCTGGGTTCTAAAACTCCTCAAAATCCAATATCCAATGATGAATATTACAAAGAACCTTCTTCCATGTCACGCATATATATATATATATATATATATCACATCTTATTTGATTCCAATCGTTTAACCAGTATCTTGTCAGTCCAATTACATAGCCCATGCACCCCATACACAAAGATTGAAATTCCACAAAGGCCATGTAAAAATAGACCTGAATAAAAATTCAATCCCAAATGAATGAAAAAGAAATCATGGACACACCCACAATGTTCCTATGATTGTTGTTGGGTCATCATCCTACTCATCCCTTGGTTTCACCATGACATGAACCTCTCCTGACACATGACTACCTGAAGCCTAGCCTTACTCCAGTGATGCACCAACCACCGGTCACTGACCCCAATACTGGGTCCAATAGTTTCTTCCATGACCACCGTGAATGCACTACCACAAAACTAGGCAAGGCTAGCACCAGCCTTTATCAGTGCTAATGAAAAAGCACTGATAAAGGTACCCCCTTTAATAGTGCTTCTTTTTAGTGCTGTTAAAGGGTACCCCTTTATCAGCGATTTTGAGTAGCACCAATAAAGGGGGGACTTTATCAACACATTTTGTTAAAAGCACTGATAAAGGGTCTACTTACAAAAAAAATAATTAAAAATATATATTAATATTTAAATATATAGATATAGTAATATTGATATAAAAATAATATATATATTTTAATTATAATTTTCAATATATTTTATAAAAGTATAAATACACAGTTACACATAATATATAAGATATTTAGTCAAGATGGCTTATAAAAAAATTTAAAAAATATTTTTAATATATAATTTGCTAATAATTATTGATTAATAGTCATTTAATAAAAATTTCAAGAGTAAACAAATTAAAAATATTAAAAAATATCCAAAATATGTTGAAAACGTAACTCGAACTTCAAACATCGAAAACATTTGATCCAGATGTCCGTTTGAGCTCTACAACATATCGAATTGAAGTCTGCAATGATCTCTACACATAAGATTCTCATATAAGTCCCAGTGCATTGAAAATAAATAATGTACCACACTGCAATGGTGTTCAAATTCCATGCACCTCATGTTACCACATGAATCAGTGCCTTGGTTCTAAAGCTCCTCAAAATCCAACATCCAATGATGCTCATTAAAAAGAACCTTGTTCCATGTCACTCATATATATATATATATATCACATCTGATTCGATTCCAACAATCAAACCAGTATCTTGTCAGTACAATTACATAGCCCATGCACCCCATGAACAAAAATTGAAATTCCACAAAGGCCATGTAAAAATAAACCTGAAAAAAAGTCCATTCCAAATGAATAAAAAAGAAATCACGGACACACCCATAATGTTACTATGACTATTGTTCAGTCATCATCCTACCCATCCCTTGGTTTCTCAATGACATGAACCTAGCCTGAAACATGACTACCTGAAGCCTAGCCTCACTCCAGTGATGCACCAACGACCAGTCACTGGCCCCAATACTGAGTCCAATTGTCTCTTCAATGACAACCGTGAATACAATAACACAAAACTGGGCTGGGTTAGAGCCATCCTTTATCGGCGCTATCGAATAAGCGCTGATAGGGGGTTCTTTTATCAGCGCTAAAAAAACCCCTGATAAAGGGTACCTTTATGAGGGCAAAAAAAGCGCTGATAAACGTACCCATTTATCATCGATTTTTTTAGTGGAGATATAGGTACCCTATTTAACAGTGCTTTTTTAGCACTGTTAAAGGGTACTCCTTTATCAGCGATTTTTTAGTAGCGCTGATAAAGGGGGGTCTTTGTCAATGCTTTTTTTAAATGTGTCGATAAAGGGGCTACTTCCAAAAAAATCATTAAAAAATATATTAATATATAAATAATTAGATATGGTCATATTGACATAAATATTATATATATTTTTTAAATATAATTTTAAATATATTTTACATAAGTATAAATATACAGTTACAACTAATATATATGATATTTAGTGAAAATGTCTTATAAAAAAATTTAAAAAATAATTTTAATAAATAATTTGCTAATTATTATGTAGTAATAGTCATTTAATAACAATTTGATGAATGAAAAATTAAAAAAGGTCAAAAATATGTTGAAAACGTAACTCGAACATCAAACGACCATAACTTTTGATCCGGGTGTCCGTTTGAGCTCTACAGCATATCAAATCAAAGCCTGTGATGAGCACTACGCATAAGATTCTAATATAAATCTCAATTCTTTTATAATAAATCATGTACCATAGTGAAATGGTGTTCAAATTCCATGCACCTCAGGTTTCCACATGAATCAATGCTTGGGTTCTAAAACACCTCAAAATTCTAGACCCAATGATTCTCATTACAAATAACCCTATTCCATGTCACTCATATATATATATATATATATATATATATCATATCTGATTGGATTCCAACTGTTTAACTAGTATCTTGTTTGTCCAATTACATAGCCCATGCACCCCATACACCAAAATTGAAATCCCACAAAGGCCATGTGAAAATAAACATGAATAAAAATTTTATTCCAAATGAATGAAAAATAAATCATGGACACACCGACAACGTTCCTATAACTATTGTTGGGTCATCATCCTATGCATCCCTTGTTTTATCCATGACATGAACTAGTCCTAAAACATGACTACCTGAATCCTAGCCTTACTCCAATTATGCACCAACCACCAGTCACTGACCCCAATACTGTGTCTAACTGTCTCTTCCATGACCATCGTGAATACTCTACCATAGAACTAGAAAGGCTAGCACCAAACTTTATCAACGCTAACGAAAAAGCACTGATAAAGGGGGGGGGTACCTTTATTAGTGAAAAAAAAGCACTGATAAAGGGGACCTTTGTCCACACTAAAAAAACGCTGATAAAGGTTCCCCTTTATATATATTAATATAAATATATATTATTATACGAATAAACTGAACTATATTTATATATATATATAAATATAAATATATATTATTATACGAATAAACTTAACTAAATATATACATATATATATTTATATATAAATAGAGATATCTTGAAATGGAAAACAAATCAAAATAGAGGAGTGGTAAGGGCTTAGGCACGTAGGGGGAGGTCTCATGTTCAAAACCTAGTGGAGGAATGGGCGGGTGCATGGGGTAGGATTTGGATGGCTAGCGCAGATAAAGGGTGGAGAGGATGCGTGCGAGCACTAGAGGAGCTGCTAAATGGGGGGCTCAGGCACTTAAAAGACCCCGCGAATGACTGGATTTTTTTTATTTTTTTAAAAAACATTTTAGTTTTATCACCGCCTCTTGGAGTGATGATAAAGGGGACTCTATTTATCTTCACCGTCTTTAATAGATTTTTTTTTTCAAGCCCATTTTTAACACTGATAAAAGGAGTATTTGTAGTAGTTATAGTTGAAACATGAATAACATCACCTAGTGCCAATCCCGAATCAAACCTAGATGCCTATGCCTAACCTAGTCTAATAGTACTAGGTATCAAAAAAGGATTCCTATCGAATATATCAGGATGAATTTCCTTCTGACATGCACAAAACTCCTTAATAGGTTCCTCACCTAGACACTAGACATGTTCAGGGTAACCAAACGATAAAAAACCATAGATGATCTACTATGATGAGGACTACACAAGACCATGGACTGACATCCATTCTGGAACTCATTTTAACATCACACCTAGTCATCTGAATTTTTACCATTGAAATTACCCACTGATGCTTCTCGGGTCGAGTACGATCCATCTATTTGTTTTTTTCTATGGGTACTTGGTTCCCCATCTCAATTAATAAGGAAAATATAAATATGTTTCCATTACCCAGAATAGAATTCATAAACCACACTCAAATCACCTCACTCTTGAGGTGTCATAGCTGACCATGCTAGGGGTGAAGTGAGAAAAATCAATGAACATCACTGAATTTTCCATGAAATCCATGTCTCACTTCTGAAGGCTTATGAACTCCAAATATATTTCATCCCTCAGCGTCTCCAGAAATAATTCCACAATGAACCTAGTATCAATGTCGTTTAATCAAAAATCTCTTTTTTATATGCCTGCACCTGCATGTCTCTCCAGTGCTTCACTGGTCCTATAAGTATATTGGTGGCCAATATGACCCTAATTTCTAGAGGCATCTCCAATAGTTCAAAGATCATCTGCAAATTCTAAATCTAATTCTCATCTTCTTATGGATCACAATAACCTAGAATATGTTATGGGTGATTTGACTGGAAATACTGAGTGAGTTATTCAATAGATGGACCTACTTCCTGATCACTATGATTGATACCCGGGATAACCAAAAGCAAATTCACTGAGAGATAATCGATAAACCAAGACCCAATCACCCTGAAATTTGGCACCAAACCTATATACACCTAATCATGTTATGTAACCTATCCCTGATCCTTCCCTTGATCATGTACCTAATCATTAACCTTATCTGCATGGCCCTCGTTAGGTGGAACCTGATTGTGCTCCTATGGCACGAAATCATCACTCACCTGATGCTCCAATGATTCTTCGAGATGTAACCCTCTAAATACTATAAATATTTAAGACATCCCACTCAAATATAAAAATAATATAAGGGGATAAGTAAAAGGATGTGCCTACTCATGACTATAATTCATTAATATCACAACAATGCCAAATGAATTCTTTAACTCATGGCCTCCATAACAACCATAAATATATTCATGTATCAATAGTACTGTAGTCCATGCACAAACAAACATAAATCTTTGACATAACATAATGACCTCATGGCCCATCCTGGTGATCAACACTACCCCAAGCCATAGTAACTTCTTTTTCATATAAGATATAGGACTGTTACATTCATCACATGCAATTATTGATATAACAAGGAAGATCGCGTTAAAAGTAATTTAAAATACTATAGAAAATATATATTTCACATGGAATAATAAATTTAATACCACGTACAGTCTTATTTTTCAAAACATTTTCACAGGCACATGATGACATATTTAATTATCTTACTCTTCATATCAAAAAATTAACAAGAATAGCATAATCACGACAATCTATTTCGGGCCAATGATATATAATATCCCTTACCTTACTAGGTCAACGAACACATATCATAACAAGTAACATCACATTTAGAGTAATCCACCCTATGTGGAATCTGGAAAAACGATACAATGAGAAAAATGAAACATCAATTTCCACCCATGGTACCATTGTCCTTCACACTTATCTGGAAATGTAGGCCGCCCAGAATGAGTAATAAACCCTCTTCTTCCAAATTATAATATCTAGTCTTCCAAATCCATAATTGTAAGGCCAATAGAAAAAAATAGTCTCTATATCATTCCTATTATTCCAATACTAATACTATATCCTAGTCAACAACTCCTATCATACCACTTATTGCATCACCGACCTTATTTTCCACCCAATCAATGCTATCACACCAGGTTCCAATAGCCTTAGGTTCACCTTACTGAATGACAAATGGTTCTGACTAATAGAGATGGTTTGAAAGTAGAATGATGGGGAGGGTACAGTCTCTCATAATTAAATAACACTAGTTTGTGTAATAATATATAACATACAACTAAAAACAGACTATGCACACTCAAACCAAACCCACATATAGCAGAAGCATAGTCAATAATCAATAAACAATGAATGCATAATTAAATAATTCCACAGATTAAATAAATCATTCCAGAACACCACTTGTAGCGGAAAACTATAAAATGGTATTCGTAATCTATACAGGTCATATACTACAATATCAATACATAGGGGTTTCTTATGGTTGACCACAATATCTATATACATATAAATGATGAATGATGAATCTGAATGAAAAGATAAAAACGGAAAAATCCAACTAGGAATAACCTCACGGTCCAAAGACAATCTTCATGACAAGTATCTATTATGATCTATCTCTTATGGATAATATGTTACATGACAGAAAAAAAGTAAAAGTTTCTCAGGGGCCTATTTAGGGTGTAAGAACAAGTATCTGCAGGATACCACCCAAGGTTGAGTACATAAAACAAGTGTTTAACCACAAGAGTAATATCAAAGTACATAAAAACAACAACTTATGAACTTATAAATAACAGCAACTGCATCGATGCTCAAAATCCAACATAGGGATGTCACCAACATCGAACAATGATAAATGTATCAAAAGGAAAGAACCCTTGTCCCATGGATCATGTAATCCCTTAATATAATATAGCCTCACGAAACCATCAGGTATCACCCTAAACAAGTAACTCTGAACCATGTTCCTCCTGACACCCCATGACTCTAATGTATCCCTGACATACCAAAGGAACACATAAACAAGTAACCAATCGCTTTGACCCCTGCGAGAAAGTATAAATTTTCTCAAAGCCATATATACAAAGCATTTAATGGTCTATCCTCAAATAATAATCATCACCAACTCATAGATCAGAAACACTATGATTGAATCCCTTCAACCTCCCAAAATAAATCTCGACCCAACAACCCCAATACAACATGATTCATCACCCAACCAATATTCTCATTGCTACACACAAAAGTCTCCTCACATTACATGTGGATTTATGTGGAATTAACCCCCATTCAATTTTCATGTTTGGTATATCTATTGGGGACCTCTACCCACATGAGTGGTTAAAACCACATCATCATGAAGTCAACATGCCTATACATGAATCATATCGCGGCTGTGGACATCTTGTGTGAGTGAAAATCACCAAGTAAAATCCTAATCCACATTAAATTGGCACATCATGCCCCATACACCCATGTCACACCAATCTGATGGTCGTACCATCCAGTTATCACTTTTCATTCCCAAACTAAAATCCTCACCTCCAAAACACTACATCTAAGACACCTCATACCATGTTCAAAATCACACATGAAATTTGTCACAAGCCAAATTATGATCTCATCATCAATTATAGAAGGGCTAATCCAATCATGATGATCATACAGCATCATATAAAAAAGGAAAGATTCATCTCATCATTAGGCCAATCCAATAATGACCCCTTGGGTCTCAACTCATGATTATCAAGAATTTATTTTATATATAAGTCAATTAAAATAATCTTACAAAGTCAATTCATCTTAACTAAGAAGTTTAATTTTATATGGTTGAATTACACAACATTATAAACATAGAAATTTAGGATAGTGGTGTTGAATACCTCAAATTCAAATAACTAAACCAATTCAATTTATACAAAACAATTTAATTGAATAAAACCCCCCAACCTATCCAACCAAAGTGATAAGACCTCTACATTGGACTAGATTGATAGGAAAATTACAATGGAATGATCAATGACATCCCACATATTCATATTGTCATTTTAATACCAAGCTATGTGGGCCTCACTCAATTATCCAACGGTATGAAAAATTACACCCCCACAATGTATGGGAAAAATTATTGTGTGCACAACCTCCAATGGACTAATTGAAATGATAACATCAGATATCATGCTCTAATTAAATGGTGATTTGAACTGATTTAATTATTTTATCCACATTGATAATATTATTAAATAACTGAGACAGAATTATAACATTATGAGGTAGGAAAAAGTGAGGAGGATGTTAGGGTAAATATATCCTTAGTAATGCCGTTTCAATTCACTCAAAAGATCTGAAATCAGCGTATATATGAAGAGATGAGAGAAAATTCCACTAGAGGAGAAGAGGATTATTCCTCATGTTGTGACATCGACCAATGAGAGGGAATTTCTGTAGGGGATGAAAGAGGGAAAATGAGTGAGGAAAAAAAATAAATTTTTCAAAATTAATGTGGCCACATGATTTACCCAAATTATTTTACAAAACATCTGTCAATCATGGGACAACCAATGTTAAAGAGATTCATGCTACATGGTTTCCTCACACCATTTGAAAAACCATGAACAAAATTTGCAGAAACCATTATCATAAAATCTAATATTTTGCAACCTAGGATGTACGACCATGTGAAACCCACACACACTCTTCCCAAACCATTATCCTAATAAAAAACGGCACCCACGGTGACCTAGAAGGGCCACAATGTTTATCCAAAACCATATGCGCTAACATGAAACTCCACAATAGAATTTTCATACTCTGATTCTCCATTAACCTTTCTAAAACTTTTTAGGCACTCTCCAAGCCTCTAAAACCAATTCAAAAACATGATATAAAGCTAATCGAAGTCTCTTAATCGTGTTTTAATAAATAAAATAGAAAAAACATAACCATGAATTTAAAATTTCAAAAAGGGGATGATCTTCGATCGGAATAAAAAACACGGGACGTTATACATCTTGAAATAAGGTATATGAAAAAAATTGAATAAAATGGTTCAAAACCCACTTTTAAATTAATAATATAAAATTAGATGATCTATTCATGGAATCCAAGCTAATAATTAGTCTACTATTTTAAAAATCCAACAATAAATATCTTGAATACATATAATATTAGAAATGACATTACAAACAGCTCAAAATTAAAATAGGAATCAAATAATAAAACAATTTCGACCTATATAAGTAACATTTATTACCACGATTTATCAAATATTTCATGAAGAAGAAATATATTGGTTATGCGATGGCGTCTCTTAGAATATAGAGATTATGAAAAAAATAATGTATTCTAAGAATGACATCATTTAATATATTCTATGCCAAATATTCTTCATCATTTATTGACTTTCATTTTATGGTAATGGTTATGTAAATATATATTATTTTTGTAATAATTTTTTTATTTTCATGAAATTTCATCATTTTTTTCCCTAAAAATTTACATTTTGAACCTATGAAATCAGAAATGATCATTTAAAGGAAACGGTTAGATCCATTTAAGTTCAAAAAATAATGAGTATAAATATAATTCACCAATAGTGTTCCTAAAGGACAACAGAATATAAATCCTATCAATAAAAAGAAAAAATCATTTTGAAATATATATAATTTTTTTAATGGAATTTATCTACCCCATACCAGATGTGTTCTATTTTTTATGTGTTGAAAGTAGTTATGCAGTATTTATTTAGAAATGACTCATAGATCTTTAAAAATTATACTCTTATTTCACTATTATAATACCTTGCATCATTCTCTTGATGGAATATATATTTTTCAAATGTTTTTATGAATGAATGATAATATCAAAAACTAAATAAATATAAAATAATACTTTGAAAAAAACTTGGTATTTTTTATTCTATTTGAATTATATTTTTACATGACCTTAAATAAAATTTTCATACTGTTTATTTGTTAGGGGTTCTTCTTCATCATTGATAATTTCTACATGTTCAAATCACCATTTCTACTATTTCTCCTCATTCCCTATATAATTATTATTAAATATGTTATTAAATGGGTGATCTAATGCCTGTATATTTTTTAATGTTTGTCATTATCTCCTATTATTCCTTGAAAGGTCCATTTTATTATTTGATCTTCACTATTTTGATTCTGGAATACATTACGAGTGATTACATTAATCCTTTTTATGTATAATTATATTATATTTATTTAAATCCATGATCACATTGATATTTATATTCATTTCATTGATTTAATTTGAATTATATAATTTTTGAGTTTGTTCAGATAATTTATTATTGGTGAGACTCCATTATAAATTATTGAATTCATCATAGCAATGAAAATTAAAATCATTCTATCTATTTTCCTATTATATTCAACAAATGAAATTTTCATTATCCAAAATTTTGGATCATCTTGTTATCATGTGTACTTGAATAACATAGCCTAATATATTTTCATCATGTAATATATCCCACACAAACCACCATAAATATACTATGTGGGTAAAAAAACGTAATCTAAACATGAATCTAGGAAAATAATTGAATAAAAAAATTCCATAATATAATAAATGGGTCTTGAGTCTCCCACATTTTTTCATTTTTTCCTAGACAAGGTTCTAGAAATTAGCCTCTAATGAGGTATTATTACATCCAAAACAGTGAAATGTTTTAGAAGAGTATATTTCACAATGAAAACTAAAGGAAAAAGATTAATATAGTGAAAGAACAACGTGTATCACAAAAGGAACGTAGAATACCATTAAATACATAAACCAAAATATATGGATTTAATAGTTAAATCGGTACAATTATTTGACATTTACCGAAATTGAAGAAACATTTCAGGGACTCATGGACTGTAAAAAGTAGAAATTAAATGAATCAACATTAAAGGATGGGTTTCCTAAACAGAGAGCAATATCACATTACATATAATACAATAAAAATATGATTTTGTGATTATAAATATATTTGATATCCCTGTGGTTGAATTATATCAACACCACATAAGTACCGCATCAACTCATGATCAAATGACTAAAATTAGGAAAATAACATGATGATCCAACCATAATAGAAACTTTAATCCAAATAAAATTTATTGAATTAATTTTTAATACTATGATGTGTGTCCTCCCTTATTAATTACACATGGACAATTAGTTAATAATGAATTAGATAAATAAATGAGTTCACATCATGATATTAATGAATCAGACAACCCCCTGAGAAAAGATGACTCAACACATGCCATACATTGATACCACTATAATTTATATTATTATCCACTCATCATTTATTTTCCGTCAAAAGTGAAAAATATATATTCTAAAGAAGATAAAATAGGGAAACATCTATGAAATAATTGCCTAAAAGTTAAAAATTTACATAAAGGAAGAATCTTCCTACAATAATTCCCAATTGTAAATAAGAAAGACATATAAAGTGATAGGAAGAACTATACTATATAAACTCCATGGGATAATTCATGTGTGATCTTACAAATTCATTGAACCCCTCTATATATATATCCATTATATATAATACATTCCAAATTCCACAAAGGGTATCACCCAAAAACGTCTCGTTATCCTCTATAATATATAATATTCCATGATATAATTATTTTTATTAATACATATGTCCTGATGTGAGTGTTCTAGTCATGGTGAAATATTTTCATATTCATCATCCATCCATGGTGTGAAAAAAATATCCATTTCCTAAGTAACATTTTCTACTTGATAATCTTTACATTATATAATTCTACACACTTGAACACTTGCAACATAGACTATAACTGAATGAGTGGTAACATAAACATTTTCCTCATTATTCAATGATAGTGTTTAGAATAAAATGTTGTCTCCACGAAAAAAAATTCTTATATAACCATAAATTATCAAGTAAAATAGATTGTGATGATTTTATTCATCAAAAATGCCTTCAAACCATAACAAGAAAAAAATTCATGATATGTAAACATGGAGTTGTGTCAAATTCTACACCCCCACAAAATGAACATGAGATATCATGATACAAAAGGTATCATTTATCAACATCAACATTATATTCATGATGTTATCATGGTGAAATAAAATTGGATGCATCTAGAAATTATTTTATAGGGTTTTGAAAGGACAAGTCCCACATATAACAGTGAATCTAACTTGGGTGTTATTATGCTTCAATATTTTAACCTAACAATGTGATGATTTTTATGAATCACATCATAGTTTACAAATCCATTTACTTAAATGGGATAGGTTTTAGTAATTATTAATCTGATGTGACACTAGGATTTAGAGGTTAATATAACATGAGGTAGAATGGTGTCTTACCAGTATGACATGAGCCCCATAAGTGAGTAGGTGTTGTTCAATTCATTCTAACACATATGAATCTTTAAAATGTTTTATTATATTTTAGGATCGATCCCACTTGGTATATACAATGAATTAACATTTAATATATTTTGTGATTAATTCCATTAATTTTAATCCCCTGTTGGTCTTAAAAAACTCCAAATAACTTTTTATCTTCTAAAAATATACAAAAGATCATTTCCCATAATAAAAAACTAAATCTCAAAAATTTGGTAAGAAAAAAATATCTTCTCAATAAAAAACTAATGGATATATATATTTTTATGTATTTATTTAACCAATATATCAGTTTCATCATCATCATTGATTTCATTTACTTGGAGACATTTATCGACATCATAATGGTGTAATGCCAACCTAATGTATTCTTTTAATGTTTCCATTGTCATAAATATTATAATCATCATCATAATCATTAGGGACATCACATAATTAGCATCATAAATTTTTATTAGGGTATTCTATGTCATTATATCAGTCTATGATATTGATATGATTGGAGTTATCGATGTTTTTGTCAACATCATGTTAATAAAAAAACATGGATTTATTGTGTCATTGGTGACCTAGGGATCAATATTTTTTTATAGATTTCAATTTCATTTGATTCTTTGAGTATATGGGTGTTATCAAGTACATGAATATGATTAGGGTCATCAATAAATTTAGTGTCATTAGATTCATTGATGTCATTAGTATCATAAATTCCATTAGATTCCTCAATGTCACCATCATCATCAATTATGTCTTCCTAGTCAATGACATTGTTGAGGTCTTTAGTGGAATCAAGATTGATGGTGGCATTATCCATATCACCATCATCAGTGATGTCATGTTTGTTAGTTTTGTAGATGACATTAGTTCGGTTTAACTTTTTTGGGACCTTATTCTTCTATCATTGTTAAACATTCAACTCCTAGCTGTTATCAAATGCATCAATCAATTTTACCTTATTAACGTCATTATTGTTGGTAGTGGTGTCGATAATATAATTTAGTTTGATATAGTTAGGGTCCCTTGGTTAATCATTGTTGTTCGTATAAGGCCTTATCATTTAACGTTACATAATATTCAGTTAAATTATTAATAACCATTGAGGATATTTTCAGGATTATAGAATCATATAATTACCTTATTACTATTACTCAACAACTCAAATACTACAAATTAGACAACTGTAATCAATATCCATTTTTTATAATATAAATCATTTAAAAATAAATCAGGATTTATTTTTCATTATTAACCAAAACATAAATTTTTTATTGTAATTATTCCTTTCTATTACCCATCACTATAATCTATGGAAAAATATTTCAAAAAAAGGGGATGGGCCAAGAAGATTAGTAAAAAATGTAAATTAGTAATCAAATTGTTAGTCCATGAATACATTAAACTCATGAAATCATTTCCACAAAATCATAATTTTTACCTATAAAACAGAAATTGTTTAACATACCTCAAGAAATCATAAGATTCATGAAAACATAATATCATTCATAATTCATAAAGATAACATGTGGAATCCATATCATACTTACAATGCATCATTAACATCTATACATGAAGTAACCTTCATGGTTACATTTAAAATACCCATCACAATATATTCACTAACTCTTAAAAGAGAAACCATATTGTTTAACTCATTATAATTACCCAATTAATTGGAGATCTATAATAGGCTCACCTTCCCTATTATTATCATGAATCCACTCATATACATAAGTAATTCCCAATAACCATAACATAATGAAGACACATAAAACATGCATACTGAAAAAAATAACATTTACAAATTGAAATAAAACGATATAATTTCAGGATCTTGTTATAATAAAACAATTATTAAAACCCTATTCAATAAAAAAATACCTAAAAAGGGAATATGGTATTAGTTTTCTCTTTTATAAAAATTTTCCTTGTAGAGGAATTGTATTATCATATAATGGTCATGGTGTTGAAAAATTCATTGTCCCTGTATATGTTAAAAAACATTCATTTTGTCATTTAGTAAAACAATTCATATAAATATTTTAATTGTGACACCCTATGAATGAAATTAAAAAAAGGGTTGATTATACAATATATAAAATGAAGGTGGTGTATAACATCAAAATATCTCTCAATGAAAGGAGATTCAAATAAAGTCCCATACCATTAGTCCGACTCATCACGTATAAGAATTATATACCATTATAATAAATATAGTTTAATTTATAATTTATTAAGAAATTATTTTCATGTTTATTATTATTTTTATTTCAATTTTTTCAATGTTCTAAAAATTAAAAATTATTTACATTTATATTGAATGTTCTATTAATATTCTGTTCATGAGTCGAAAATGAACTCGTTATGGTGTTAATAGTCCATGTGTTCATTATGTATATCTTATCCAGAATAAAATTCAGGACACAATATTAAATTTTATACATAAATTACACTTTTAAATAAAAACATTTTATTATTGTATTATTAAATAATAATGTTATAATCGTATAGAAGGTAGGTCGTACGTACGCATGAGGAATGTTTCCATTTTTCATGTATTATTAAGGAAATAAAGTAATAATTATTTTCAAATTTCCTAATGATCATAATATAATTAACATCATAATTATGATTGAAATATAATTATATATTTCATACATGTTATGTGGTGAATAAAAATGATTCACATCACATCATGGAGGTGATTGTTCGTAGGTACCCATGAACAACGTTTTAATTTTAGTTGATACGATAGTAAGATCATTGTTGATATATTAGTATCCCATAATTATAAAAAAAGTCATTAAGATAATATAAAGACATTATTCCCATCACATTTACCAGTCTTGGGAGACGGTTATGGTAAATTAATTATATCTATTTGTGGATGTGAAAATTCACACGTACACAAATGATTAATTCCAATCCCTTTTAATGGATATGGGGATGGATTTAGGTGATGACATTTAAATAATAACATATAATTATATTGATGATAATAGAGATATTATTTCATCAGAATTGAAGAATATGCAGAGAGATTCTATACATTTTTTTGGCATTATCATGTCCAAAGAAAATGGTTTTTGAATTGTGAGTTATAGAGGGGAATGGATACATTTTTATAAGAGAGGGGATCGACACCCTTGACAATATCCAATGTATTAAATTAATATAAATAAAATATCAATTCAAAATGGATCCAAAATCTTATAGTGTTAATGTTTCATAATTATTGGTCGATATATAATTATACAATTTTAATTATGACAAATTTTTTAATTTGTTATTCTTTATCTTTTTGATTTAGTGGCTCTTAACTCTTACCATTTTATTAAGTCACGTAAACAAATAGGGTTAAAATAATTAACAAATCCTAAAAAACATCCAATAAATGAATCATTAATGACACTTCTAGATTTATCTATCCTTTTTCCAAATATTATATTTTTTAAAATTTTATATAATTTAATTACATAATTTATATTATAAAATATGAATTTTTCCATTTTTACATTATTCACTACATGTGTTCTTTTGAAATTTCATACAAACAATATTAGTTATAAAATGCAACATTAAATAAATCCAACCATGCATTATTAATCCATAATTTTAATGTATGATGTCAAATATTTCAAATTATTTTTATAATAATACTATTAATATCATTTATTTTATTTTTATCATCAGTAAATCATTTACATCATCATCCTTATGTCATAATTAAATTCAATTATATAATTACTATGAATTAAAAAATTCCATCTTATAGGAAATAATTTATCATTTTATGGACTATTCAAATTCGAAGATATTAATTACATTATAAAATATTAAAAAAATTAGTCAGAAGAGACATATTTATGACATATGTTTCTTTTATTTAAATTAAATGTTATAAATTTCATAATCACACCCATACTGATTACTACAGTTACAATTTAGGCCCCAGGATGGTTAGGGATGATAATAAATCAATAAATAAGATTATTACATGTGTTAAGGATGTTTTATAATATTATAATATTAATTTTTGGATTAATTACTCTATTAACATTTAACTGTCAGAAATAAAATAAAAAATTGAATATTCAAAAAAAAATTATTATATTGGACCGTGTAATTCATACTGAATTAAAACGTGTATGTACATTTTTAAAAATCAATTCATATAAGTGTTTAAATTTGTTATAATGCTAATCTCATTGATGGATTGATAAAACAAGTATTTTTTATGTAAAGCGATCAAAAGTTCACATATTTTTTTTACTTAATTATAATTTGAAAATGAATCCAATGAAATAAATTTCATTATATTAAAAATAATTTTTGAAATAAAACTTTTTATTTGTCACTATTCATTATAATAAGAATGTTATCTAAAAAATACAGAAAAATTATTCAGACATAACGTTTTTTCTCTATTCCAGGTTATAATTATATTTTTTCAAATAGAACATATAAAAGTTACAAAAAATAAATTTAAAAAGGGTTCTCCATCATAAGGTAGTAAACATGACTTTTTATAAAAAATACTACATTTATCCATAAAATTGAATTTTCTCATAAATCATATCTAGAAAATATTTAATATAATATTTAAATATTAAATTAAATTTATATTTTGTTGATATAATCCACTAATAGTGATTTAATTATTTTATATAGAAAAATATTTTCACATAAATAGTTTTTCATTCAAAAACATCCTTTATATTCAATTGGTTATTATTTTCATTTCTAATTAATTTTATAACCAATGAATCATTATATTAAAGTTTGTAAAACATATTATCAAATTGTATCTAGTTTCATTCATTCCCACCTTTGCAATATCAATGTGATGAAAACAAAAAAAATATTAATGTTATTATTATATTACTTTTCTATATAACACATTCTTCAATGCAATGTAAAATTTAAGAGAACCCCATTGTCTTGTGATGGGTATGACATCTGTCATAAAATCCTTTTTATTGTAAAATTTTGTTCTAATTCACAATTATTTTGAAATATGAAAAAATGTTATTCAATAATGAAAAGGGTTGTTATAACCTCTCTAATTTGGAAATTACATCCACCCAACTTTAAAATTGTGCCTGGTAACTAGGGTATTCCATTTCAAAATACCTTTATTGTAATACCATGTTTGAAAACAAAATAACAAAAAATCGACCTTAAAAAAATTAACCTAAAATGGTAACCCATGATAACACATAATAGGATTCCATTAGTAAAACATTGATATTGTAGAAAAAATAAACATCATGTACATATGAAGAGTGATAAAAAACACCATCAGAAGAATATTTATGATTAGAAAACCAAGAAAATAATATCGGTAAAACGATCATAGTTTTCTTGTGATGAAAAGTAAAAAAGTTTTTTTTATTTAAGGTCTTTTTCATAGAGTTGTGAAATTATTTTACTACTTCAAATTATAACATATTTTCATAAAATATCATGACATGTATTGTTTAATCATTGAATAAAATTCCACCAAAAACTCAAAATTTTCTCTAAATGATGTGAATTTAAGACAGATTTTTTTCAGGACTAAAATTCTAGAATCGCATTCTTTAGAAAAAAATAAACCACAAAATACGAACTATCTCCTCATCATGTCTTGATATATTATCCAAAACCAAAAATTTAGGATAAAAAATATAATATTCCAAATTTAATAAAATATAGATATATAATGACATCATTTAATCTCATTAATTCAAAAGTAATTCCCAATGTCTAATGTAGTCCATTCAAAAACATTCATTCCTTAAAATTCCTAAAAAATTCCAAAGTAATCAGAAAATAAAAAAATTATAATTATTTAATCACATTTCCTTCAAGGATAAGTTTTAACATTGTTCTCCAAGAATCCTAATTCAATCTTAATGTCCCATAGAAAAATGTAATTTCTTATTCACAAATTCTCTGTGGTATTTTAATTATTTCTATAAATAACATAATTCCTTATAAGTCCAAAATTAAAAATCAAATATTCTTCCAAAATTTAATTCAACCATCACTCTAGAAATAAATTCCCATATTATTATACATATCTTAATCATATAAAGATCCAAACATAATGAAAATAATCACAAATTTCATTTATCAATTAATTCACATATCATTTTCCTATACCAATGATAACCATTTCATAAATCATATGGTACCAAAATAAACATTTTCTTATTTAATCAATTGTTTATCTAAAAATTAAAGGGCTTAATAACTTGTGACTTTATGTTGGGTGGTGGTATGTTATAAATCATTGTTTCCCTTATGGTGTGGGTTCAATTCATGCAACCGGTTCTGACATGACAATGTTTCCCCCTTTCCACGGGTAATCCATCTTCTATAACTATATAATTCTTAAAACTCTCATAAAATTCCCAAAATGAGAAAAATATTAAAAAACAGTGAAAGCATATTTTAACCACACATTTTATTTGATAACATCCATTTGTCATCCCAAAATGTAATATTTAATAATTACATGAAATTAATGATCATATAAACACTAAAAGTTATTCATACCATTATAATTATGTCCACACAAGAAAAGTTAATTCTTAATCGAACTATATTTTCCCATAACAACATGGATACACATACTAGAAAAAGACATCCAACGAAATCCCATCATTAAAAGAGCATTAATACATTTAAATAATTCATCATCCATAGATCTAACATAACACTCGAATCCCTTATATGTATATTTCATAAAAATTTGGAATTATTAATGTTCCCCTAACCATAATTTTTCATAGTATTCCATGATAATTAATTCCTACCTATAAAAACATGACCATGTCCTAAGATTCAATAATTTCTAAACATGAGTTATTAAAATAATCCATATATTTCATATTTCAGTTTTAGATCCATTATATTCAATGTGAATAGAAATATGTATTTCTAAAATATTATTTATATGGTCCTAATATTCCTATTATCTAACTGTATTCAAATGACATCAATTTTCATAATAACCATATACGTAACATTTAATAAAAATTAATTTATAACTCAGAAAGAAACTCTTTCCCTTTAATGGAGTCAACTAAATGCATCATTGTCCTTGTCATGTTATTTATTTATTTATTCCCTTAATTACCACATTTATAACTCCTTCACATCCTATTAATACAATTTCATAGGTGTTTCATTCTATATCCATGACGCATATAATAATGAATATGTTTACCATTATGATCATTATCACATGAAATATCACATGGATTAGTTTATCATATATATGAGGCATCAAAAAATCACAAAGGCTCATGTGGTTAATCGTTACTCCCAATAGAATGTTTATAATAACTAAGATAGTTATCATTATATCTACCATTACATTTGGTTTCTAATTTAGAGAACCAACACATTTTATTTCACATCCAATGTAAATTTTTTTCCTACTGAATCTATCCATTTACCAAATCCTTAATGAATTGTGTGAGTATATCAATAAAATATTCACATACTATCTTATGAGGATGATAATCAATAATATATATATATTCATGTTATCTAAAACTAATTCAATTTATCTAAAATAATTATCAATCTTTATATTATGATAACCATTATGGTTATATATAAATTTTATCTTATGCTTGAATGAAACCCTACCATCTAAATTAGTATAAACCATAATATGATACAAACAATAAGGATCCATCCTTTAACATTACATAATCACCAGTTTTACCAATAATTCACATTGAATATGTTTTTAGGTTTAGAGTGTTAGTGAATTATGCTGTAATTGTTAAATAACATCTCAAATATTACAATGTAGACAATACTCCTCAATATAAATTTTGTAAATAATTTATAATATCTTAAAATAAATCATGATTTCTTTTTAATGATAAAAAATCATCAAAAAATTCATATTGGATTCATCATTTCTCTTACACATTGTTATACCCAATGGAAAATCATTTAAAAATGTTGGATGATCAAAAAATGATTATAATGTAATATGAAATGAGTAATGAATTCTTTAGTCCGTGTATACTATAAACTCGTGAATACATTTTAACCAAAACATACATTTTGAACCATAAATCATAAAATAGATAACATACCTTAATAAGTCATAAGACTTGTGAAAAACATTATAGAAATCATAAATAATAAAGTTAAATTATTTCATCCATATAACACATACATCACAACTTTCAATACTACCTTGGGAGTGACCTTACTGGTTACATTTGGAATACCCATCAAATTATGTTCCCAAATTCTATGAGGAGAAATCTTATCATTTAATGCTATATCATTACCCAAAGCATTAGTGTGCTATCTTGGGTTCACCCACAATCATTTTCTCACAGAACCACCCATATCCATAAGAAATACCCAAGTACCATAACACAATCCTGACACATAAAAAATTCCAAAATGAAAAATAACATTTCTACTTTGAAATAACAATTTATAATTTAAAGATATTGATATAATCATAAAATTTGTAAAAAATTCAGTAAAAAATACATTAAATGTAAATGTGGTATTTTTTTGTCTTCTAATAAAAAAAATACATTTAGAGGAATCAAAATATCAAATAATGTTTACGTAAGAGGAATAGTCATTATCGCCATATTAAATAAATCAAATTAATTTTTTTATTTAGTAAAATTCTTCAAATTAAAATACTATTTTTTAAGGCCTATGAATTAAATTAAAATTCATGGTGGTTTATTAGACACCATATATAATGAAGGTGGTGTATAACATCAAAATATGCCTCAATGAAAGGATATTTTGATGATGTCCCTTTCCATGAGTCAAACTCATCACGTAAAATATTTATATTCATGAATAAGAAACATATGTTAATTCATTATATGATGAGAAATTTTTTTCATGTTTATTATTCTTTTTATTTCAGTTATTTCAAGATTATGATAATTACATAATTATTTAAGTTCATATCGGATGTTTTGTCGATATTCGGTACTTGAGTGGAAAATGAACTTATTATGATGTCAATAGGCCATCGATTTATTACGTCCACTGTCTCTTGAATAAAATTCATGACATTATAACAAAAAATTCAATTAAATATAATTTCAAATCAAACCATTAATTTATGGTATGAAAATTGAATAATGTTATAATCATGGAGACTATAGGTCGTACGTACAAATGAGTAATATTTTCATTATTCATTGATCATTATATAAATAATACAATTATTATTTTATTATTAAATAATTATCATAATATAATGAGCATCCTAATAAAAATTTAAATATTTATTTATATATCACCTAGGTTATGTGGTGAATAAAAATGATCCACATCGCTTTATTAAGGTGATATGTCAGACATACGCAAGAATGACATTTTCATTTTTATGTGTATAGAATGTGAATAAAATTAATTGATATATTATTATCTTATAATTTTAAATATGACATTATAAGACAATAAAAAAATAATTTAAGTATTATGACCATTATTGATATACGGTTACGGATACATAATTTTATCAGTTCTTGGAGGTGATAGTTAACACGTACGCATGAATGATTAATTCCCTTCCAATTTAATGGAAGTTGATATATATTTAGGAGATTTTATTAAAATAATAACATCTCATTATATTTAGGATACAATAGTTATTACTTAATCAGCGATGAAGAATATTTTCAGGTACTGTATAAATAAATAAATTGAAATGAATAAATAAAAACATTACCTTTCCTTCAGATAATCACCATTGTTTACTCTTTAGGACTTCATAGTCGGGTGTTCTTCCTAATCTATATCCCAAAGAATATGGGGAGGGAATTTATTAAGATTCATGACTAGATAATGAATGACCAAAAGGTTTTAGAAGTGTGATTAATAGGGAGGAATGTGTGTATTTTTATAGGATATGAGAGGGGACTTGTAGAAGAAATAAATGTCTTAAATTAATAAAAATTGAATTTCCCTTCCAATATTTCCAAACAAGGATAGATAGAATATACAATGAGAATGGGTAATAATATAAAATTCACAATAAAATTAGAAAAAAAATTAGTTTTTTTTTATATATATATTTTTATTTAAACCCCTTTTAACTTGTATCATTTTATTAAGTAATCATAGGGATTAAAAAATTTACTAAATCAAGTGAAAATTGTAATTGACGAAATATTAATGAAATATGTAGAGTAATCATAACATTTGGACTAAATTATATATTTTTATAAATTTTATATAATATTAATGAATATTTTATATTATAAAATTTGAATTATTTCAATTTTGACAGTAATAATTACATGACATTTTTAATGTATCATAAAAACATGATACCTTAAAAAATACATTAAATAATTAGTAAAATATCATATTCATCAATTAAATTCATTGATTTAATAAAATATTTCATAAAATTTTTATTTTTATATCTTTAAAATAATTTACTAGATTTTTTATTAACAAATATATAACTCCATCATATTTATGTCATTATTAAATTTAATAACATAATTCCTAAAAATTATAAATAAAATACATTATTGTTGGTATTATTTTTATATTTCTAATTATTATAAATAATCCATGATATCACATACATCAACCAATATTAAAATTGTTTTAGTAAGAAGATATATATTTATGAGATATTTTACATTCCTTTAAATTTAATGTTCTAAATGTCATAATCACACCCAAGTGGCTTCCAAAGGGCGTAATTTCAGCCTTAGGATGGTCATGGTAGAGACCAATTGATATAATAATAATATTAAAATGTGTTATGGTAATTTTATAATATTATAATATTAAGTTAACTTTTAATTTTCCTATATACCGTTATCAATCCTAAATGAAATTCTAATGATAGAATTCACCAAAAATTATATTTATCCTATTGGACCAAATTTGTAAAAATGATTAAAACCTTGTATTTACATTTTCTAAAATTAAATTCACAGAAGTGGTTAAATTAGGTTCTACACTAACTAATTTATGGATTGAAGAAACATGTTTTTTATGTAAAACGTGAAAAATTTCACATATTTTTTCTATTTAATATTAATTTAAATATTCATCCGAGGAAATAAATTAGATTAACTAATAAACACATCATCTAATTATAACTTAATACCATGTAAATTTATTACCTAAAAATATAAGTAATTTAGAAGAGAATGAAGATTTAAATTAAAAGGCAGTATTTTTCACTATTCATTAAAATATAAATGTTATCATGATAATACAAATAATTTATCCAAACTAATTTTTGATTTACTACTTCAAAATAATAAATTTATTTTTTCAAATATAACATAGTAATGTGACAAAAATTATATTTAAATTTTTTTCTCCAATAATATGAGTTAAATGTCTTTTTTAGAAAAATACTCATTTTATTCATAAAATTGAATTTATTCTTATATCATGTCTAGAAAAAATCTAAGATGAATTTAAAAACACATATAATTTATATTTAATTAATATAACCCAAAAATATTGATTTCTATATATTATAAAGGTAATTAATAACATATAGTTATTTTTTTCATAAAAACACATGATTTATATTGAATTAGTTTTTTATTTGCATTTATAATTAAATTTATAACCAATGAATCACTATATAAACATCTATACAACAAATTTTCACTATTTATTTAATATCAATTATTAAATCCTTTTTACGGTTATGTGATAACTACAACATAAAATACAAATATTAATAATATATTATTTTTTGGTATATCTTAGTCTTTTGTGCAATGTATGATATCAGAGAAACTTATTATTTGATGTCATGTATGATATAAAAAATAGATTCATTATTAATGAAAAATTACTATCTAATTTATTGTTATAAAAAATATGAAAAACTATTATTCTATTATTATTTAGGAAGTTATAGTCTCAATTGTCATGGTTATTAGTGTTTGCTACTACATCATCATTGTCATTAATTTTATTCTAGTATTAAGATTCTTCATGGTCATTATTGTCATCTATGGTTCTTATGTGGTTATTTGATATTTTACTCTAGTTTCATGGATGCCATCAGTGTTATCGAGTTCATTAAATTTATCAATTTCTTTGGTTCATTGTAATAAATGATGTCCCTGACATCATCAGGGTCATCAAGTGATTCATTGTTACAGGTGTCATTATGGTCTTAATGGTTGATAGGGTAGTTAAAGTCATAATTGTTTTTTTCTCCATTTTCATTATACATTTCATTGATATCAGTTTATTTTTCCAGGTCATCATCATCATTGATGTCATTGATAACATCTATATATTTTTGGACACCAGTTTATCCAGCATTTTTGGGTGTATAATCATAATTGTGTAAAAAATTTAAGTGGGGTTTAATATTTTTTTGTGGTCAACAACATCTTCATGTTCATTTGGGGTAGTCAATGATATATTTAGAATTATCCAAGTCATTGACATCAACATCAATGTTGCTGTTAGTTTCATCGACAAAATAGATGTGTTATGAAACATTGGGTTCATTAATGTTGAATATATAGTTAACATCATTTGTGTTCCTAATGTAATTAGTATCTATGCAGTTTATATGGTCATTGGAGTCATGTTGTATGTTGGAATTGTTGAGAACCTCGATCTAATCACCATCCTTAAGGTTGTAAATCCAATCGGTCTATCATGGTTATTAGCATTGTTTTCACCATTACATCCATTAGTGTCATCTATGCTGTCAAGGTCATGAGGTTAGTGGGTGTTGTCATCATCATTGACTTCATTAGTTTAATCATATTCACTAGGTGTTATAGGTTAAAGGTGTTGTCAACTTCACTATGGTTAATGTTATTGTTGGAATATTAGAGGACATCAACATCATTGATGGATAAATAGATATTGGGTATAATAGGTTCCTAGAAGATTTTTTCATCATCAAGGACATATATGATTTATATTTCAATTGGGTAGTTGACATTATGGATATCCTCATTTCTATTATTTTCATTATAATCACTATATCGTAATGTTAGTCTTTGTTTCTGGTTTCATTGGTGTCATTTATTTCATCAATATCATCTACATCCTTAATTTCATAGGTGTCACCATTGTCATCGATAACATTGGTGTATTCGGTAATATCAGTATCATTGGGGTTTTGATTTTTAGATATAATTATCCATATACTATATCCTCGTCCTAGGGTTATCGGCCTCATTTTTTCCAATTAGGCCATCATCATGATCTAAATCATATGAGGAATCACATTCATCAGGGTGTTCATTGTCGTATGTGTCACTAGCATCACCTAATTAAAGGAATCTGGGTTATTATGGTCTTCAAAATAATCAAAGTCTTTAATGTCATATGGTTCATCTAAATTATCTTGGTGACCATGGTTTTCAGTGTTATTAGTTCAATTAGTATTACTTGTAACACCAAAAGATTTTGTGAATGATTTTTTTGAATTAATTTATTCTTTTTGATATTTTTTTACACATAAGAACGAAATCATCCGATGTTATAAGAATGCACTATGTTTTTATTGTTTACATGAAACACATAGTTTATATTCTGTTACATGAAAACTAATTTAGTATTTTATTACAATAATCACTATTTTTAGCTTGTGTTACACACAATACTGAGTTCATCTTACATTAAACACAACACTAATTTTAAAAAAACATGACATTCTATTAAAATATTATTATTTAATTTGATAGATATCACATAACCATTGGAAATGTGGGTTTGAATATTATTAAAAAAATACAAAATTATATGGTTTAAAAATTAATTTATAATTAATTACTTTTTGACCAATTAATTTGAAATGAAAATAAATACCTTTTGAAAATAATGGGAATCATTTTATTAAATGGTATTTTTATGCACAGAAACATATTTTACCTTAATAAATTAAATATATCCCACATAGATAATGAATATTATTATATTTTTATAATACATAATCAATATATTTTTTAACATTTTTCTAATTTTTTTCTATACAATATATATGATGAAATTTGATTATTCATAAAAAATATATTTGTCTAAATAATGGTTTTTGTACTTTATTAGGTTCACTTATTTTAAAACTATTTTAATAATGTTAATAAAAATTGCATGAAAAGTAATCATTTTTTTATATCATCATGTCAATTTTATCCTAGGATCCTTTTTTTATTCTGAAATGTTTCATTTGTGGATGAATAGTTAAAAATACATAATTTTAATAGAAAACAGCAATTTTTTAATTTATTTAAAAAGAGAAATTTTGTTTTTGTTTTTTTAATATAAATTATATTATTAATACATTTAGTAGTCTAATTTCTGTTATTTTCATAAATTTCAGGAGGAATTTTTTAAAAAAAAAGTTGTAAACAAGAGGGAATTGTTTCATTAAACACTCACATTCATGTCACAAATTTGAGAATAAATTTAAATTTAAATTATCCAATTCTTTGAATTGTATTTGTAAAAAATGATTTTATATTTGTAATTATCAAAAATTTTATTTTATAATAAAGTCAACATATTTTTTTAGAAAAGTGAATTCATTGAATAGTAACAATTATTTACTGTGGTTAGGGTATAAATGGGTTTACCATGGGGTTAAACCAAAAAGACAATAGTTAAAATGGATTACCAACGTGTAATGATAATATTTCATTTCCCTAATCCATTATATAATTCCCAGGTTCTAATTTAGGATCATATAGATGAGTTTATCTTAGTAATGACTTTATTATTATCATATCTGTTGGGAAATTTCCATGGACATTTCAAGTGGGTTCCATTCCCCACCTTATAAAGGCCACATCCACCCTTTACCTCTTCAAAAATATCTATCCATTTTTCAGACCAAACACTAAAAAATTATCTCCCCAACATAATTATTTATAATCTAGATATTCTAGACCTCCCAAAATACTTTCCATTTAGTTCATAAGAAGAGGTCCAAAGTAGATTTTTGTTGGGGAAGGTAATTATTTTAATAAAAATTTTCATTTTCATTATTATTTTTCACCTTAAATAATGTATTATCATTTAAAAGAAATCTTAATAATGTATATATTATATACTGTCCTATTATTACAAATATTGAATAATAAATTTTCATATCCAAATCTATAAAATGGGTTACACAATCTTCATTCATGTCCATGGAGGACTACACATTTGCATACATAAGTCATACATTTTTTATTATTACATGTATATGTTAGAAATAATGGTGGATTTATTTTTATGTGAAATTTATTATATTAACAATATTATCTAATTATTATATCACACATACGTTTATTCATTCCTTTTTTTGGAATTTGATAGTATCGCTCATGTGTACATTGGACTACATCCTCATGAAGTGATGTAATTTTTTGATGCTTTGAATGGATGGTACTAAATATGGGCTTTAAAAAATATTTTATTTATAAAATATAAAAATAATTATTAAATGAAAATATGTCATTTTAAATTATTTCATTCAATCTGACAAAAAAAGGGAAACAACATTCATTCATACGTATGACCTACAACATCCATGAATGATGTTTTTCATATTATATCACCAAACTGTCCAGATTACTCTAAATACATACATAATGAATATATATGATATTTATTTCATGGTATAAAATTTTGAATTATGAACTAATGATAATGTTAATTTGAACAATAAAATAATAAATTCAATCACAAATGACAAACAAGGTTGTTATTATCCAAAAAGAAACTTTAAAATTAAATTCATAATTAACAGGTAATAACATATTATAATAATATCACAAGTAGTTTGTTATATATTGATATTCTTATATATTTTATCAATAATATACATATATTTATTATGTAGTTGGTTTTATTGAGTATAATTGATGTTTAGACCTATGGTAAGAGATTTTCGTACCACTTTTTACTTTCGCACAACACATGTCATATCCACCAACTATTTATTTTATAATATATGTTTAATGATCAAGAATGTATTATATGGTTAATATGTATATAACATTCTCTATTTAAATATTCATTTTAGGATCAATCTTTCATGGGGTTTAAGGATAAAATTTTACTAATGATTTATGTTATTTTTCCTTCATTTTCCTTGAGATATATGTCATGTTATGCACCTATATGCTTTTATGAGGTGTATATAATACCAAGTAGAAATGTAATATAATGAATTTAATTATTTAAATGATATTTTATGTTCTATATTATTTTATTCTGTCATTGGGATTATGATTTATGTTTTCCAATGTGAAAAATATTTTATGTTATAATCGCATTGTTTGTCTATATTGATTATCATTATGTTTTTGTTGATAAAATATATTGATAAAAATCTCAAGAAGCTCATGAATTATATTATCCTCTGGTTATCGAAAATATTTTCTATTAATAGTTCCTTTTTTATATATTTTTTAAAAAATATAAATAAAAAAAACGTTTTTACATGAATCTGAATTCATTTATCTCTTGAGGTGGAAATCTATCTTCTTTCATAACCATGTTCTCAAAAAATGATTTCAATTTTGTTTATATTTTGTTTTTTAATAGAGAATTTTACCCATGTTTAACATTCTAATTTTTTTAAATGAATCCTCACGTATCTTTACAAACAGTTCCTATTTTAACTTCACTAAAAAATGTGAATTGAATCATTGTTATGACATGAACCAAACAAACAGTCCTCATGAACATTTTTTTCCTTAAAGATTAATTTATATGATTTAAATTTTTTTTAATATAATTATTTTACAAAATATTTTATGGTTTAAAAATATTTTATTTTTAATTGATAATGAATAAATTCCTTTGGAATCTTTTTAAATGATTTTAAAAGGATCCTTTATATGTTGTAATGATTTTTTCAATGATTTTTTAAAAAAATTATTTTATAAAGTTCGAGTTTTAAAAAGATATTTTCAAGTAAAAGTTATTTTCCGAAATAAATGTTTAATTTTTATATTATATTTTATTTTTCAAATAAGATTATATCCAATGATTTTTCTCATGCTTTAATGCAGATGAGATTAAATGATACCATTCATATTATTTTTCTGAATTTTTATTCGTTATGTATATAAACTTATTATCAAAAAAATTTATTTTTCATGGTTTATGATATGGTGGATCAATGAAATTTGTATGAAACATGTTTTCCATATTTTTTTATGATTATTTGTTGAATGTTTAATGATATTGTGACAGACATACATATGGATTTCATTATGTGACTAGTGGGACTTATATCTCCATTCAATGCATTAGGTAAAACATTATATCTCATGATATAATTATGGGAAACATGTTGATGGAAATAATCCACTGTGGTAAACATGTGTCTCTTTAACAACTATGGAAAAAGGGTGTGTCTTGAGCCACATTGGGAAACATGTGCATCTTGATACACTATGGGAAGTAGGTGTGTCTTAATCAACAATGGGGAATAGGTGGGTCCACATCAATATATGAAAATAGGTGATATTCCATGATCCATTATATTGATGGTCATTGTATTTTAACTCCACATATGAAATGAAATAATATATTTATTAGGGTACCATAATGTATTGAAAAGATTTTATGGTTCATTATTTATTTATGTTTATTTCTCACTCTTATTTCCAATGAGCATTGAATTGATAATTTTTTATTCCATGATCTTTTTTGATGATCAATGACTAGTTTAGTATGAGTTTTGTAAGTTATGTTCATGATCCCAACCCATTATTCTTATTATATTATTTTATATGATCCTAGATTTATATTTCTTTTGTTAACACTTACTGAGAATATGTGATCACCCTTTCATATGTTTCTTTTCCCCACGATATTAATAAAATTTTACCTTGGATAAGAATAAGGGGATAACTATTTGAGAAGATATTTGTGTGAGAGATGATAATGTTTCATTATTCATAATTCAATAATTTATCATGGACCTTAAGAATTTGTTAATATATTTAAATTTATATTAATGAGAAAAGAAGTTATATCCATGTTTGAAAATCCATGGTCACTATAGTTTGTATTAATCGAAAGGATTATCTAAACTTCGGAAACAAGGATGAAAATACCATAGTGAGATCCATGTGGTATTAATAATTACATTCCCAGTTATTTATTAATGGATAATTCTATGGATTAATCAAAGTATAGGGAAATATTTGGGAATTTTCATAAACGATAGAGTTAGTGGTTTCTATGAAATCACATGCCTATATATATACTATTTATGGATGTGGATTTCGTCCAGAGGTTCATAGGGGTAATAACTATAAAAAGGGGACATTGAGGTAGATGCAATAATCACTTAGTTTTAGTCAATGGGATTTTATGCACACCAAGTTTGACACTCCTGGTGTATATTATAGAGAAATTAAAATAAAATTTATGATCTATTATAATGGATTTTAAAAGATGATGACTAGGAATAACATATGATAAACCACGTGTCATAGATTAAAACAAATGTT
Organism: Viscum album; assembly: GCA_963277665.1. Lineage (NCBI taxonomy): Eukaryota > Viridiplantae > Streptophyta > Magnoliopsida > Santalales > Viscaceae > Viscum > Viscum album. The sequence continues at coordinate 504,992,491 of OY728141.1, read as the reverse complement.
TTGTGATTTTGAAATAATATAAGTGATTTTATTGATTATTTTTTCCCAATAAGATTAGTGTTTCCCATAAAATTCATTTTGTTTTTAGTAAATATAGGGAACCAAAAAATTGGGTTACCAATGAATGTGATGGAAAATTTGCTAATGGGTTGGCAAAAGGGATGAAAAATGCGGTAAAGTATATCATTATTATTCCTAATTTTTTATCAAGATATATGATTAAATTTTTACATATTAACCAACTTTCTAACACACCAATGATGATAATGATCTTTTTCATTGTGATTTCTTATAGTGGACACCATGGAGGAATGAATGTTTAGATTCCAATATGTTCATAATGTGGAAATAAGAACTCAATGGAATGTATCATATGAATAATAAAAAGATTCATGTGTTGAAAATATGGACACAAATCAAGTAACTTTAAATAAAAATAAAGAGTTTGGTTAATGTAATGGATGGTAATATTGGTCTCCCTAATGTATTATCAATGGATAAATGCATTAAATATATAAATCGACATATGAAAATAGATTTCCTAAGAGGAAATATCATGAAGAGACTAGACAAGGTATTATGTGTAATGGTTATATTATTGATAATGAAGATATTGAAAATGGAATATGAATGAAATGTAGTGTAAATATATAACATGATGAAGCCTAGTTAATTTTTTGGAAATATGTGGGATGATTGGAGTATTCATTATTTGAATTCAAGGATTATGTTAAATTAACCATGAAATATATAAGTATATGTTTGTCAATGATTCAATATATAATTTAATAAATATGTTAAATGGTACAGATTGAATAGAAACATTATTTAATGGAATTGAGATATTTAGATTAAGGGAAGATGACCCATAAAATCTTCATAAAGTGTAGAAAATATTATTTAGGTGGGATAATTAGATTATTGATATGGAAAATATCATTTGGATATTATTAATGACCATATAACTGATAAGGGATTTATTAACAATGCGGTTTATTCAATTATTGTTGTTTTATAACATATTTAAATTTAATTAAAATATCAATTTATTTTTGTTTTTTTAAGGAATAAGGATACATGTATGATTTTTGTGGATTTATGGAAATTCAGGTTATTACCTAGTTTCAAGAGAATAAATGATGATTGTATGCACTTGTTGGATATGTAATAATTGATGGATACATCATGTGGTTTATGAGACAAAAAATATGACCATATTGGACATATTGTATCTTTTATTATAATGTTCTAGAATTTAATCATTTGGAAGGATCATAAGGTAATCCATTTATTAAATGGTTTAAGATTAACATTGAATGAGGTTTCATAGATTAACATATTACATCACTAGATGAATATTTTTCCCTTTTGGATAACCAGTGATAATATTTTTTTAGATTGAATGAATGGAATATCATAATATGTTGGATCCTATTTAGTGGTTAAAACATTAATAATTTGAATCATAAAGTACGCGATGAAGTGGAAATTGATCAATTCATAACCAAAGGATGAAATTTCACCTATAAAATAATAAGATATTATGTAAGTAAACATATATATGTTCTCAATCGTATGTAAAATGGATCCCCCAAAACATAGAAAAGTATATTGAATTAAATGTTATATTAATACTATTATATATGTTGAATCTAAAGTTCCCTTAATAAATCAACTATTTTTTATTTATTAGTCAGTAATATTGTATAGATTAGCTAATTGGTAATAACCAATGATCTTTGTCACTCTCTATAATTATTTATACTTTTCTTCAATGTATAAATCTTCACATCCCACAAATTCTCTCATTTGGGGAAAGCTATTTATGGGTTACTTTTGGAATACTATAATTTTTCATATCTCCATTTTAATGAGAGTGTTATTATTCCTTTGTATGATGTGGGTTTCTATTAATGAAATTTAAAATTGAAATCCTTTAATTGTAGAGATAAATTTCAAAGATGGAATTAATTTTATGCGGTAGAATGTAACACCCCAAAAATTTGAGAAATATTTATTTGGAATTATGTTAATATTTTCATTATTTTTCATTACATGAAATACTGAATATATCTTGTGTTAAACGAAATCACCGTGTTTTTCTTGCATTACAAGATTAACTGATTCTAGCTTATGTTACACCAAACACTGATTTTATTATTCATTACAAACAATAACGGTTTTATCATGTGTTATAACCAATTCCCTTTTTATCTTTCGTTATTTGAAACCCTGATTTTAAATGATATGTTACATAATATTAAAATATTATTATCTATTTTGATAGTTTCCACTTGTCGTTGGAATGATGGGTAAAAATATGATTAAATAAAATAAGAAAAAATAATTTTTACAAATTTATATATAATTCAATATTTTCTAAATAGTTAATTAGAAAAATTAAAATTAAGACCTTTTAAAAATAAAGGAAATCATTTTCATGAAAACCATTTTTATCAAAAAAAGTTAATTATAACTTAAAAAATTAAATGATTAACATTTACGTAGTGATTTTAAAAGATTTTATATTTTATATAAGCAATAAAATATTTAAAATTCATCTTATGTTTTTTCTAGACAAGAGATATGAGTAAATAATATTTTATGCTTAGAAAAATTATTTTTCTAAAAAGTAGTTTTGTCAACATTTTTTGGTGCACATATTTTGAAATATATTTTTAAAAATTTTAGAATATTTATTTGAAATTATAATTTAAAATAATCATGTCTGAATTATCATTGTATTTTTTTGTGTTTTCTAGATAAGTTTTATTTTTAGATGAATATTGAAAAAAATTGATTTTTAATTGAAAATTTCCTTTTAATTCAATTTATTAATGTAAGAACCTAGATCTTCTTTTTAGGTATGTTTTTTTGAGTTCTTCAGAAAAGTTGAGTTTCTGGAAATTTTTGAAGTACACGCTGTGTACTTTATAAGTACAAGTCGTGTACTCGGTTATCGCGGGTATCCATGTGTTGTTCATGTAGTGGCCTTGAACATGGCAATTTTTGATGACCTGAAGACCACCTAAAGCGGTGTATGGAAATGGTTATTAGACGCTATGTACATCAAAACTACACGTCATCAACTTTGTTTTTTCATTAAATGCACTAGGGTCACGTTTGATGGAAATAACTATCTCCTTCTCAACCTAGTTTTTTCAAGAGCTCCGAGCATCCGTGGATCATTGATGATCCCCCAGTCGAGCGTCTGTCCTCCAAATCAAACACTGATGGTCGCATTGGAATCGCATCAGTGAGTTCTCTCTTCTCCTGAAGCACAATCCCTTGATTTCCCATCTTTTGTGAGTTAATGTGGCTAACATTTTAAACATTTTGTAGATATATGACGTTCTAAGGCAATTCAAGCATGGTGGTTCAAGAATCTTGATCTCCCAACACTGATATAAGTGGTTTGTGCCTTTCTATTGAATGTTTTTGAGTTTATGTGCAAATTTGCAAATACCCATGAACAAGATATTGCACGTTTACCGTTTTAGCCCAAGTGTTTGTCTACTATGCTGATAAGCTTGAATAGATGATATATTTTGTGAATAGGGTGAATTGTTGTGCATTGGTTGTGTTTCCCATGTATGTTTTTTTCTATTTTTCCCCTTGGATCTAGTCGCCTGTTAGATAGCTGTTTACCTTCCCATGCCTAGTATTGTAGGAGGATGTGACTATTGTTATGACATGCTATTATGTTGTAGATTGCATGCCAAATAGTTCTTGAGATTTATTTGGCTGATATGTGATGCTATACTTCTGATTTACACAGGACCAGGAGAACCTAGTGTAGTAGACTATAAGGATAAAGGACGTATGGGTTTCTCCAGAATGTCTTTTATAATAATATGATGTTAGACCACAGGGGGAAATGGCGTAGTGTGCTTCCTCAGATAGATTGTAGTTTCGGGATTCAGGTCACCGAGGGAATGTGACATAAGTGCTTCTCTATAGCGCCTTTAGTACTGATATGAGGCAATAAGGGTAATTGATGGTGAGTGCTTCCTCAGAGAGTCTATACTTTAACTGAACCAGAGGGGTGAGACTGTGTGTGCTAACCATAGGGTTTCTTATACTTGTTAGGTAAGACCAGAGGGGTTAGAATGAGTGTTCTTCCCAAAGGGTTACCTGTTGTGTATATCTACTTTCTTATTTGTTTCTTGATATTCAGACTATGGAATGGTTGCTGTTGAGTACTTCCTTGTTTACCGCTTTTTGTACTTTTAAATTCCATATATTCACTAACTGTTAAGAAAAGAGCATGTGGTGGTTGCCTATTTGGATTCGTCTCACACCCTGTTTGGGCCATGCTTTTGGGCCCAAACATATTATATTGTTGCAGGAATACACAAGGAAAGGGCGCTTCTACATCAGGTACTTGATTTGCTGTGAAGCTGGAGAGAATGTGACCAAGATTAGGCTTGTGATGTTGAGGAGCTGTTTATCTATTTATTTTTCACTTTGTTTTATTACTGGTTGTATTTATCAGTTTGACTTTTTTGGCTATTTTCCTTGACATATGTACCATGAATCATTTTATATATATGTGTTCTAGTTGTTTATTATCTCAGTCTTCCATTGTTTACTTTTTTTCGATATTTACTACTTCTACTATTTTATATTTGTTTCTATTCAACTGTTTTACTCTGCCAATGAGGACATAATTTCACCAATGACACACCCAAGGCCCTTTCTGCTAGTTAGCAGTCTCTGGAGTTCGGGGAAATGTGCTTGAGGCAATGTGACCAACCATGTATAGGGTGCCTCTAGGTGGATTCCAGAACCATGATGTTACAAAGTGGTATCACAACAATTATTTTCCCTTGACTTACTGTTTGGAGCCTATAGTGCGGGATAGAACAGAATAAGTTCTTGGTAAGAAGTTGTACCATGGAGTAGCTAATCCGTGTACATGTATAAATCCAATCAACTTCATTTATTTCAATTTTTCTAGTTTTTGATTTACAGTTGATTTGATTTTCACTATTAGTTTACTCGCATGTATTGTGTTGTTATCATTAATATTATTGATGTTCTATTTCTGCTGCAACCCAATGAGATGAGGTTATGCCATCTCATGAATCATATATCCACTTGTTATAATTCACATGGCATGCATTCTTTCTGTTCCATCTAGGATGTATTAGCAATTTAATGTTATTATGATAGATTTCTTTGTAGAATATGCATGATGTTGTGATAGATTCCTTGATAAAAATATATTTTGTTTGGTAGTGTATTATTTTTTATAATTTTTTTCTGGAATGGCCGCCAAAATTTGGTTCTTGAGATGTTATGGGCCCTCATGGAACAGAATTTGATGGGTCATTTCTCTGTTTTCCTTGTTATTACTTGTATAAGATTCCAGGATTTGATTCGTGGGGAGTATGGGCCCCCATGGATCGAAATTTGGAAACTTTAATGTTTATTTCTGTGTTGTTCTGGGTTCTGAAGTAGTTTCCGAGGCTTACTATATGGAGAAACCTAGAATACATTCCTTGATGTTTTGATAGCATGCCACGTGTTCTTCTATTCGGGAAGAAACTATTTTTCATAAGTACACACTGTGTACCTTAGGAACACGTCGTGTAGTCCTTAACCATGCTACAGGTCGTGTGGGTAGAGACACAGGATGGGGAATTTCTTATAGGAACACGTCGTGTACATGTTGAACATGTAATGTAGTGTAATCCTAGGAACCCAACCATGTATCTAGTAACACAGGTCGGTGGAGTCTCTTCTTATTCACGCCGTGTTAGGTTTGAACATGTTGTGTAGTCTAACCCAGGTACCCTACCATGTCACTAACATCATGGGTTGGTTTTATCTATCAACATACATGACATGTTTTTTTGGAACACGCCGTGTAGTGTTACCCATGTGTCAGGCCGTGTAACTAACAACACGAGCCCGGTGAAGCTTGTATAGTACACATTGTGTCTGCCTTGAACATGCCGTGTAGTCTTGTCTTTGGAGAACCGTATAGCATGAACATGTAAAAGGAATCAGGAAGATAAAAAGGAGTCATGTACACGATGTGTGTTAATACAACTCGCCATGTGTTTGGGTGTTACACGAGGAGTTTTGGAAAACTTACATGCCCATGTGAATGACATAATGGAACTTTTAGGGGGCACCACCTCCTGCTCCGTTGATGGCTAATTTGACGCGGGTCATCCAGTAACAGCATCCTCCCACTTTCTCAGGGGATGGAGGACCCGAGGATATTGAGTCCTGGATAAAAGTCAGGCTGACGATCATTGAGCATATGGAGACACCTCCAGAGAGGAGTGTTAAGATCTCTACCTATATTCTTCGGGACTCCTCCAAGAGGTGGTGGGATGTGATCTCACAGGCAGGATGCCATCATGTTATGGCTTGAGAGCAGTTTCAGTGCATCTTCTATGAATACTTCTTTCCATAGGCCTTGAGGATCGATTGACCCTGATAGTTTATGAGTCTGATCAAGGTACTCTTTCTGTTATGGAGTATTCCTCCCGCTTCACTGAGCTTCATCATTTAAAACCCTACCTAGGTGGAGATGGGTTATTCCTAGAAAAGAAGTTAGAGGATGGCCTCATAAAGGACATCCTCTCTCAGGTGAATATCTCTAGATTGTCTTCTAAAACTTCTATCGTCAACCAATCACTGATCATGGAGCACAATCTGAGGGATTCTGGAGTTATGAGCCATGGCAGATCTACATCGAGAGTTATCATCCCTCTTACATACAATAGGAAGTGTCGTAGGGAGCCTTCACATAGTGATTCAAGGAGGATAGAGACCCCTTCAGGAGCCAGGTGGTATGCTACCAGTGTGGAAGGGATGGACATACAAGGCCACAGTGCCAGAGTTAGCCAATGGAGTGCCGATCTAGCTTCAAGATGAGTAATCTTCAGCGCTTCTGTTAGATCTTCTCAAAAGAAGTTAGGGATATGAGTTCTTCTATGACTCAATGTCCGGGAGTTGCAACACCAGTTTCTGACTAGTTAGGGAACTGGAGTTCTTTCGGCCGTTCAGGCCGAGGTGGAGGTCAGGGCTGTGGCGGTCAGCCGCCAGCCTTTCAGTGATAGCAGAGTGGATCGACTCAGAGTGGTTAGGCAGGGTCAAATGGTCGTGGAGTAGGCCAGAATGTTTTAGTGCAGCAGACCGAACAAGAGTAGGATCCCAGACCTTCTACAGTTCAAGGTACGATCCTAGTTTCCTCAGTTTTCACTTCATCTCATTTCGATATGAAAGGTTCCCAAAGCATTATACTTGATGCTTTCGTGGAGATCCATGGGCTCTGTTTCATTACATCTGCTGATATTTTGACATTAGAAATGAAATTGTGGACTAGAATGTCTAGGGTATGATAGTTCAAGGAGTTCCCTCTAGAGGTTGGTGGGTGTCACTTCTTATGGGATCTCTATGTCCTAGAGATGATAGGCTATGTTGTCATTCTCGGAATGGGCTACCTAGTTCCCTTCCAGGCTGTCGTCGACTGCTACCACTGAAGGGTGAGTTTCATATCACCAGAGGGTGGATCATTTCTTCATAAGGGTGAATGGGATGTCTATGTGAGCAGAGTGGGTCCCGAGAATCATGGGTTGGGAGGAGTTACGACCCATATATCTAGTCTCTATTTGGCTGATCAGGGGACTTCACAGTTAGACTTTCCTCCAGTGGTGGATCATTTCAGATATCACTTTCCAAAAGGCTTGTCTGGTTTCCCTCCGGTGCGCGAGGTGGGATTTTTGATTGATCTTATGATAGGAGAGGAACTGATGTCCATTCCTCCTTATAGGATGGCTACACTAGAGTTACAGGAGCTGAAGAAGTTGTTGGAGGAGTTGCAGGAAAAGGGTTTCTTTCAACCCAATACATCACCTCGGGATTTTCCTATCATGTTTGTGATGAAGGAAGACAACACTCTCCGGATTTTCATGGATTATTGGAAGTTGAACAATTTAATGTCAATAACTGGTATCCCTTTCCAAGGATTGAAGATCTCTTTGATCATCTTTGAGGAGCCCGAGTGTTCTCGAAGATTGACATGAGGTCTATTTACCATCATTTGTGCATTAGACAGTTATATATACCTCCTACATCCTTATAGAGTATGTATAGTCTATATTTGTATATTTTTATGTCATTCAGTCTCATGAACACGCCTGCAGTTTTCATGGCACTAATGAACCGAGTGTTCCATCCATACAAGAATTCCTTCATGGTAGTAATCGTGGATGATATCAGGGTGTACTCTCACAAACAACACGACCATGCTACCCATATTGAGATAATTTGAGTACACTGAGAGAGCATCAGTTATATACTAAGCTATCAAAATGTCACTTTTGGATGGATCAAATTCACTTCTTGGGTCATGTTATCTCAGAGACAGGAGTTTCAGTAGAATAAGAGAATGTGAGAGCAGTAGTTTCCTGGGAGCAGCCGAAGAGCGTCTTTGAGGTGCAGAGCTTTCTAGGGCTATCTTGATACTACATATGTTTTATACAGCACTTTTCACACATCAAATCACCAATGATGATTTTTAATAAGAAGGGTGCGATGTTCTTATGGTAAGATTCTTGTGAGTCATCCTTTTAAGAGCTGAAAGGGAGGTTGACTTCAGCACCGATACTAGTATTACTAGATCCGGGAAAGATATATAATGTTTATTGTGATGATTAACGTATCGGGCTAGGATCTGTTCTTATTTAGGGATATGGATTCGTTGCGTATGGGTCTTGGCTGTTGAAGCAACACGAGAAGAATTTCTCGACACATGATCTAGATTTGGATGTTGTTGTTTATGCTATACGTTGTTGGAGACATTACATTCAAGGATAACATTTTGTCATTTTTACAGACTATAAGAGTCTCAAGTATATCTTCACTCAGCCTGATCTGAATATAAGGAAACGAAGGTGGGTTGAGTACCTTTAGTCTTTTAACACTGTGCTTCTCAACATGCCTCGGAAAGGAAATGAAGTGGCTGATGCTTTTGAGCAGGAGAACTAAAATACATTTAGTTCAGGAGTCGAGTAGTGGTTTGCAGCTGATGGACCATTTCTCGGAGATGCATTTGGAGGTGCATGATAGATAGGGGGATACCATTATTTCATTTGTAGTTGTTACTTATAACCTTCATGATCGAGTAAAACTGAGGTAGCTATCAGATTCTGAAGGCCTAGTTCTATGGGAATGTGTTTCAGGAGGGGAACCAATTCCTAGATGGACCATATTAAGGGATGAGATCTTGCTTTTCTAGGTACGCCTTTGGATTTAGCCGATATACACAATGAGGTGATGCGGGATTTTCATTCCTCAGTTCAGGAAGTTCCTCATGGTGTCACCGAGATGTATCATGATCTACACTGTCAGTATTGCTGGCTAGGTATAAAGAAAGATGTTGCTATTTTTTGATGAGGTGTTCCACTTGTTAGTAGGTGAAGGTGGAGCATCAGCGACCAGCATGGCTCTTACAGTAGTTACCCCTTCCCTAGTGGAAGGGGAATGACGTTGCGATGGATTTTGTGACATGGTTCTCATGGTCGCCTCAGAGGAATGATGAGGTATGGGTTGTCATTGAAAGATTTATGAAGGTCGCTCACTTTATGACCGTCAAGGAGACCTTCAGTGTTGATGAGCTGGGACAGTTTTATATCCATGAGATCATACGTCTTCACTAAGTTTCACACTCTATTTTTTCAGACAGGGATTCTCGTTTTACATCTCGTGTTAGGCACGGGCTCCAGAAGGCTTTGGGTACACATGTAAATTTGAGTAGAACATACCATCCCCATACAGATTTATAGTCCAAGCGTATGATTCAGGTGTTTGAGGACATGCTATGAGCAGGCATCTGAGATATTTAGAGGTTCTTGGGAGAAGCATATACCTCTTCTAGAGATTAACTAAAACAACAGCTTTCAAATAACTATTCAGATGGCACCATATGAGGATTTGTATGGTAGTCCATGCTTATCACCCTTATGATGGCTGGAGGTAGGATAACATCATTTTTGGGACCTCGTCTTGTTCAGGAGACCACATAGTAGATAGAGTTGATTCGGAAGAGGCTGGCTACTACGCAGTCTTGACAGAAGTCGTATGTTGATCTTTGGAGACAACCTCCATAATTCGAGGTTTGGGATCATGTTTTCATGTGTGTCACACCGAGGTAGGGACAAAAGAGGATTAGGAGAAAAGGTAGGCTTTCTAAGAGGTACGTCGGTCCATTTGAGGTTTTGGAGAGGGTTGGGCCAGTGGACTATCAGATTCAATTACCTCAGAAGAACCAGGCTATGCACGACATTTTCAATGTTTCTCAACATCGACATTACTTTTCAGTCCCGTATCATGATTTCCATCAAGAGGAATTTGAGTTGGAAGTGGACGCATCTTTCAAGAAGCACCCTATCTGGATTGTTGATCGAAGTATGAAGGTTCTCTGTGGTCGGTATGTTCCTTTGGTATGGGTCCTATGGTAGCACAGGCGAGTACATGACGAGACATGGGAGAGGGAGGAATATGTACGATCACAGTAGTCGGAGATGTTTGGGGTTTCTCCTTCTATGCTGAATTTATAGGGAAATTCAGGGATGATGTTCTTTATGGGGGGGAGAATGTATGATCTCAGATCTCATTTCATGTATGTTTTTTTGGAGTTTTTGAAAAAATATATGTTTCTAGAAATTGTTGAAGTCCATTCCGCGTATTTTTTATGTACACATCGTGTACTCATTTACCGATGGTATCTATGTGCTGGTCGTGTAGCAGCCTTGTACATGACAATGTGTGATGACCTGGAGGCTGCATAAAGCAGAGTACAGAGACGGTGAGTACAAGCCGTGTACATGAAATGTACATGTCGTGTACTTTGTTTTTTTTTCATTAAATGCACCACGGTCACGTTGGACGGACATAACCATCTCCTTCTAAACCTAGTTCGTCCGAGAGATCCAAGTAGGTATAGATCATTTATGATCCACCGACAGATTGTCCGTCCTCAAAATCAAACACGAATGGTCGCATTGGAATCACCTCTGTGAGTTTTTTCTTCTCCTAGAGCTCCATCCCTTGATTTCTCCTCATTCGTGAGTTATCGTGGGTCGACAGTTTTATATATTTTCGTAGATCTACAACATTATAAGTAGATTCAAGCCTCGTGGTTCATGTATGATGATCTCCCAACACTGAAGTATGTGGTTTGTGACTTTCTGTTGAATGTCATTGATTTTTATGTGCAAATGTGCCAAATACCCATGAACGAGGTATTTCCCATTTACCGTTTTATCACTATTCTTTATCTTTTATTCTTTTTTGCTGGATTAGATTATATTGTTTTTGAATAGTGTGAATTAATGTGATTTGGATGTGTTTCCCATGCATGTTTTTCCTGTTTTGACCATTGTGTCCAGTCGCATGTTAGGCTACTATTTACATTCCCATGCCTAGTATTGTATGATGGTGTGATTGTTGTTCTAACATGATGTAATATTGTATAATTATAGAAATTTAGTTCTACAGTTTTTCTTTGGCCGATACGTGATGATATATTTTATGATTTACACAGGGCTGTGAGAACTTACTGTAGTATACCATATAAAGAATGGACGTAAGGGAATCTCTAGAGTTTTTTTATAACATTATGATATGAGACCACATGGGGAATTAACATTGAGTGCTTCCTCAAAGATTTTGTAGTTCCTCGACACAGACCACAGAGGGAATGTGACGTATGTGCTTCCCTAGAGCGCCTTTAGCAATGATATGAGACTATAGGGGGGAATTGACAGTGAGTGCTTTCTCAGAGAGTCTATACATTAGCTAAACCATAGGGGTGAGACTGTGTGTGTTTCCTAGAGGGTTTCTCGTACTTGTTAGGTATGTATAGAGGGGTTAGACTGAGTGTTATTCCTAGAGGGTAACCTGTTGTGTTTATCTTATTGCTTATTTTTTGCTTGAAACTCAGACTGTGGATTTGTTACTATTGAGTAGTTCTTTGTTTATCGATTTATGGACATTTACCTCCCATATATTCACTGAATATTAGACACAAATATATAGGTGGTTGCCTACATGGATTCATCTCACACCCTGTTTGGGACATTTTTTTGGGAGCAAACTGATTAAATTATTGCAGGTATAGACAAGGGCATGCAACCTTCTTCTATAGGTACTTAACTTGTTGTGAAGCTGGAGAGAATGCGACCAAGAATAGGCTTACGATGCAGAGGTGGTTTTTATCAGTTTCTTTTTCACTTTGGTTCCGTACTGGTTGTATTCCGCATTGTGACTTGTTTGGCTGTTTTTCTAGATATATGTACAATGCATCATCTTGTTTATATATGTTCTTGTTGGTTATTATCTTAGTATTATGCTATTTTATATTTGTATATATTCCACTATGTTACTCTGATAATGGGCGTATCGTTTCCCCACTGTAACACCCAAGGCCCTGACTTCTAGTCGGTATCCTCTGGCGTTCAGGTAAATTCCCTTGAGGCCATGTGACCAACTGGGTACGGGGCGCCTTTGCGTGGCTTCTGGAGTCGAGAAGATAAAATTAATGAAATTATATTATATATTTTATTTTTATAATATAAAATTATTTAAACATCATATTAATTAATCTAATATAGGAAAATGTATTTATTATCATATTTACTATTTACATAAAATCCTCGTACACTTTTGAACATATATTCCATAAAAAGCCTTTTTCTCATTGCATCTGTGAGATTTATTTTAAATTAAATTTTCAAATTTATGTGAATAGAATATAGAGAAATGGATTCCATATTTGGAATGAATATAATTTATTCTATGAAATATTTTAATCATAATTTTTGACCAAAAATAATTGTGAAAATAATAAATATTATTTTCCTCGGTTAAGGTAAAAATTGGCCAACCATGGGGTTTAAATATGAACATAATGGTCAATGTTACATTAAAACTTGTTAAAATCATATTTTATGGCCAAATATCAACCTTATACACACCATGATTAAATCTAAGATCATTGGTAATTTTTTTATAGAGAACAACATTACTATATTGTGGTTTATTTGGAAATTTCCTGGGAATTTTCAAGTGTGTTCTTTACACACATTTATAAAAGGACACCGCAAATATTCACTTAATCACACAATTATTGTATTATGAATTGAAAAAAACACTTCTCAAATTTCTCTCCAACATCTTGGTTTACATTCTTGACCTTTTAGTCCTCCCAAAAGTCTACCCCTAGGGTCCTTATGAGTAGATTAAAAGGAGGTTTCTCTTAGAGATTGCATTTTAATTCTTATTTTAAACCATAAATTATGTATTAAATCCTAAAATATCATAAAAATATTCACTTATAATTTTATTTATTTTAATTTCATAATTATTATCCATGTCTGATGTCATAAAATGGGTTTTGAAATGATCTTTTGGTTGTATGGTAGAATACCGCCTCACGAATTGATGTCATTTGTTTCTTAATTACCACCTATAATGAATGGAAGGAATAATTGTCCTATATTTCATATGTGATATTTTTGATATTAATAAACTTATGAATTTACTATATCACACATTCCATAATTATTTGAATTTTGTGTAAATATGATAATTTCAGTCGTCTGTTCGATATACTACGGCGTCATGAAGCGATGTGATCCGTACACGAGATAAAATTCAAGCAAAGACTGTTTTACGAGTGATATAAAAGTACTATAGCGGGAACTATAGTAGGTATTGATCGGTACTAAAGAAACTACAACTCTTCATCTATTTGGGGTTCAGGCCATCGATTTGGACCTTGTATCCTTCATGGCCTTTCAGGCCACCCATTCCCTCTTGCCAATAATGATTACATTTCACTTCATGTCATTCATGGAACCTAAAGGCCTTCTGGATACTTCATGTACTTTGAACATAATGATAAATTTTCTTTAATGGGACAATAATACTATACAATGAACACGACTCTCAAGGATCATTTAAAGCATGTGCATTCACCAGAGCAGAGCTAAACGAAATTTAAAGAATGGGAGGGTATGAAAATTTCAATCAAGACTAGAATTTGTATGCATGAGAATCCTAGAAAAGAAACCTTGAAATAGGTGGAGATCTGAAATATCAATATTGATGAAGGGTAGGGGTAGTTCCAAGTATTTATCGTCTGTATGAATTCTTTAAGACTATCGGGTCATGTGATGAACAAAATCGTAATGGCCATGTAAGTATTTACCTTAAACTCTTATAAGGGGATTATTAAAAATGAAGAAAAATAAATCATTTAGGCCATTCAGGTAAGTGTAATATATCTTTTATCTTTATTTATTTTTATTTTACAGGAAAATCAAAATAATGTTCATGTGTATGTACGACCTACAATCTCAATGAATGGTGTGTTTAATTTTATATTTGTAAACAATATGAATTACTATAAATACATATATAATGAATATATATGATATCTCTATCATTTTTACTATTCTAGATATTTTGAAAAAATTTTAAAATTAATGGAAAAAAACAAATAAAATCATATAATAAAAAACAAGTTATTACCGGAAACCTAATTTTATGAATGAATTATTAATAAACGGGTAATAAATGGTCATTAAAAATTCACATATGGAATTATATATATAGATATGACTATATAATTTATTTATAATAATATAATATTAATTATAAATGTGTTTTGAACATGTATAGTGGAGATCAAGTCTTAAGGTAATAAAATTATGTCTCCCTTTTAACTTTAATTAGACTCATGTCTTATTCAAAACTAATTTATTTTATGTTTTTGTATAATAACCATTAATGAATTTTATGGTTCATTTAATGAGAATTATGTAGATTTATATATATATTTGAGGATATCTCATTCTTGCGAATTATTGTTAAAAAGTTACTCATCTGGTAAGGTAATTTTCTCTCAATTTTTCTTTTCTGAGACATATATCATGTTATCCACATATATTATTTTAAGAGGTGTATATAGAGATCATATGAAATGTAATATTATGAATTAATTTGTCATAGTTTTATTTTATATTCCATTTTATGTTCTTTCATCATGAGGATTATGATTCAAGGTTACCAATGTTGCTATATTATTATGTTACAATCCCATCATTAATTGAGATTTTTTATCATTAAATTTCTGATGAAAAAAACCTCATCTATATCTCAAGAAACTCTAAAATTTTTATTAAATCCTATTTATTCATTTTATTTTCATGTAATTTACAATTTTATAATTTTTCTTACTTATGATAATTGATAAAAAATCTATAAAAATCTAGCATTATTTTCTTTTTTGGTTGGAAGTCCATTTTAAATCAAAAAAAAATTTCTAAAAAAATCCAATTTTTTTTAATATCCTAGAATTTATAGAAAACATTTTTACCCACATATAAAATGTGTAAAAAATAATTTTAATGGAATATTAATGCTTCAATAAAAACAATCCCTATTTAGATTTTACCAAAAATGGGAAAGGAATCATTGATTAGAAATGTATGGTATAAATGTAACATCACATCCTCATGAACAGTATTTTATTTAAATATTAAATTATATTTTTTCAATATTATTTTCAAATAATATTATTTTTTACATTATTATATTTTAAATCATGTTTTTTAATAAGAAATAATATATTCCCCTAGAAATGTTTTACTTGATTTTCAATTATATCATTATATGGTTTATGGTTATTTTCAATGAAACTCACATCCAAATACATTATGATTTTTTTACTTTTTAAATTTTATTTTTATAGAAAATTTAATTTCATCACAAAAATTTCTACGTGTCATTCAAAATTATATTCCATCAATGATCACATCTTCTATTTTTACGTTCACTTTACTGAGGATAAGATTGAATTATCCTATCATTTTTCTTTCTCTATATGCTTACTGTTTATTTTGATGAAATAGGGATAAAGACCATTTATTTTTCATGGGTTATGCTATTGTGAATTGATAAAATTTTTATGAAACATGTTTTATTACGTGATTTATATGATATGTTGAATGTGTTATTATATTATTGCATGCATAAGTATGGTTTTCATGTTTAGTGAATCCATATACATCATTGGGTAATTAGTGTCATAAAAATGGTAATATATTTTATAGAGTATGTATCATTAGTGTTTTCATGAATGTTAATGGAATCAGTGCTATATTTTTTTCATCGGCATTATGCTAACTAGGATTTTTGGTGTCCAAAATTTCATCAACTTCATTGATCACCATAGGGTCATCATGATCATTATTTTTGCATTTATTATCTATCATCAAAAATTGGTTGATTCATCAAGGTCATTTATAACATAATAAGCTTCGTTTTTTCAATGTATTTTGACCCAATAAGGTTGTAAATATCTTTTTTATGTTCTGGATTATAGGAATGATTAGTTCATTGTGTTTATTGAGTTTCCTTACATTGTAGGAATTTTGAGGGAATCAATATATTCAACATTATTGTCATAGTTGTATTCATATATCTCATCGGTGGAATCAATGACATCTATGTGATTTACATTGTTGGTTACATTATATATTATATGGTTTTTGTGGTTTTCACCATCATTAACAGTGGTAGAGACATTAAGAATATCAATTTAAAAGATATTATCATGTCCATGAGAATCATTACAACATTGGGTGTCATTGGGTCCTCAGGGTCATTAGGATCATCAAGGATATGGCAGTTGTTAGGTGTAATGTTTGATGATAGGGTATGTTCTATTAATGTAACTACATCATTTGAGTTTTCATGGTCTCTTGAATTCTCATTACTCATAGAATCATTACGTCATAAAATCTGTTGAGTTATAATGGTGTTTATTGTCATTGGTGTCTTCAATGTCATCAAAAATTTATAAATAGTCATATTCAATGATTTTGATAGCTTAATATGTGTTTTCAATATCACCGTAGAAATTTTTCAATAATGGTTGATATAGTCACAAACATCATCGATGTGTTTAGATTCTTTATCCTCACAATGGTCTTAGTGGAAAATGAGGGAGATAAAATAGTCAGAATTTTTGGAATCATTAGGATCTCACGAGATATCACGGTCATTGAGGACATTGGTTTCATAGGTGTTTTGATACATTATTTGTGTCATCATTAATATTTTTGGGGCCATCATTATAATTAGAATTATTTGTTCCACCCTCATCATCGATATAATATATATCATGTGCCATGATAGAGATGTAGGTGTTTTCTGAGTAGTTATATTTAAAAAATTCCTTGCAGTCCTCAGTGATGTTAGATTAATTGGTCCCATTATAGTATTTTGTTTTCTCAGTATTTTTAATTTCATCAGGATAATCAAGGAATAAATTCTAACTATGTTGTCAGTATTGTTGGAGAGTCATCATCATTAACATAATTTGTGTCTTACGGGTTATGTGTGTTATCGAGGTCTTATAAATCCTCATTGTCCATGATATAGTTAGGGTTGATGGATTTATTATGTCTTTCAGGGTCATCACACACATCAACATCATTTTGTTTTAAGAGATTATTATATTTTTAATTGGATGAAAATGATTATGGGTAATCTGGGCTAGTAGGGTCATTTAAATCATTAATGTCATGGGAGTTTTAGGTTCCATTGAATTTATATGGTGATGAAGTTATCATATTCATCAAATTAAGTGTCTTATTTGGGGAAATATTCAACATCTATTTCAATGGTTCCATTAGTGTTGTAAACATCCATTATGTGGTTGATTCAATTCATTTATTTCGGTTATCAAATATATTGACGTCATCAACAAAGTGGCGATGATACAAATGTCATCGAGGATGTTTCTCACTTGTGTTGTAGTTATCATTGAGGATGAGTGGACCCAAATTTTTGGAATGATACCAAAGGAAATGTTGATAATAACAATGATGATAAATATTATGGTGATATAGTTTACATCAATGATTCTGAAGATTGAGATTAAAATAATGACACCATCTACCCTGACTAAATTGAAAACATAAATGAAAATGATGAAACTAAACAAAAAATGACACTACTAACCATGATAAAACTATATATGTGGTAATTAAAATGGAGTTAACTACCCTAGATATCATGACGTCCCTGATGATTTTTATAATAATAACGAATATAGTGAAGACTGATGTCCTAATTAAATTGAATTCAATGAAATCCTTGATGACTATAATTATGATGAGGATGTTAGTATTACTGTGTTTTCCAAATGCCCCAATAATAATGATATTAATGAGATTGATGAACTCTATAACACAAAATAAAATAATATACCCAACAATGGTAAATCATTTTAGAAATATGATGACCATGGAAAATGTGACATCACTAATACAACACTAATGGCCCTAATAACACAAACAATGCCTATGACTTCCAAAAAATGAAGGGATTTTTTGAACCAAAAAAATGATGTCTATAATAGAAATGTTGGTCATAATGACCCTGAAGAAGACCTTGATGATAAATAAATGATAAAATTTTTATCCCTTCTAACAATGTAATTTTCACCACCATTTATTAACCTTTTAAAATTGAGGAAATGAAAATTGTGATTACATGATCTCCTAGAAAACACTAATGAAGTAGATGTCAATCTCTATCTCAATTAAACTAATGATTTAAAAAATATATAAAATTTACTGATAACCCCAATGATAGTAAAAACCCAAACTACAATGATATCCCTAACAATAGTGACATCCCATTTGGCACCAATGATTTTCATGACCATAATGAATATAATGACCCAGATGAATCTAACAACCTTGATGACCAAAATGACCCAAATGACAACTCTAGTAACCTTGATTACATCAATGAATCCAATTACCCCAATCCATATAAATATCCACCCAACAACCATTGGGATAAGGATCCCAATGAAAGCAACTGAACCATCATTATGGCCACTATATACGATGTCAAATACTTCAATGGCATCCACAATATAGATTAATATAATAACCTCAACATCCATGATGAGGTCGATGATTCAAGTTTTCTTGATGACCATGAAGACTCCAATGTTGTATTTCTCATAAATGATTTCATAGATATAGATTCTATAAAAACTATTTTGAGGATGATTGTTTTAGTAATCCTAATGAATATAATTCAATAACCCTAGACAATAATATTGATGAACCCAATTTTCTAGATAACTAAGACGTCATCAACATTATTGATTCCATAAATGATGCAAGGGATGCTAATGAATCCAATAGTATTAATGATCCAAATGATTATGGTATCAATAGTAACAATCATTATTATGGTGATCCTAATGATTACAATGACCATGATGACCCAATAATGCTAGAGACAATTATAATCTTCATCCAACTTACAACCCTAATGACCTGACTGACATCATAAATAATGATGCAACCAAGGACACTAATAACTCAAATGAACTCCATGATTCCTACAACATCAATGATATTGGTGAATAAATATAATATATATTAATCCTTTCATGTGGTTGAAATCAATAGTTATAATGACCCCAACAACCCCAATGATGCTAAAAAAAACCCTAATGAAATTGAAGACCTGAGTAATGGTGAATATTATGAGGATATTGATTTATAAAAAGACACTAATAATTTTGATGTTGAGGAATAATGAAAATGATAAACCTAACGATATCAAATACATCATATAACATAATGAACCTATTCACCATAATGATCTTGAATACTGAAATAATATGATGAAACCAATGATGTTTATGACCAATGTACATGAGGATGGTGATATCCCAATTTAATTCTATGTCAATGGTGATGAACCCGATGACTCTATAGATTCCAATTACATTGAGAACACTCTTTTTACTAAATATAATATTGATCGTGAAGAACACAGTGACATTGATGATTATTAAAACACATGTAACTCAATGATATTGATGATATTGATGAAGTCAATATCGATAATAATATTGACGAACCCTAAAATTTCAAATATATTGCAGACTCTAATATCCTTAAAAACAATTTATTTTTTTAAAACTAATGTAATTATAGAATAAATAACTTCCGTATTTTTTAATATTAATTAGACATTTTTATTCATTATAAACAAAATTATTAATTATTAAATCCATAAAAATTTAGTTTTAATTAAACTCTTCTATTAGAATTTATTATTTAAAATGATGATTTATATATTATAAAAATTTAATTTATAAAAATTATTTTAATTTTTGAAATAATAAATTTAAAATTGAATAATGGTGAAATTTTTTAATTTTTCGTAAATTATATTTTTTCAGTGAACAATAAAAATACTTATTTATTTTTAAAAAGGTGTTTTATTATATATAAATTAAGTAATTTAAAATTCCAAATTTGTATTGAATATGATTTAATGTTACATATGTATTATTTAGTTATTTCTATACGAATTAAGTTAGTTTTAATCTAATATATATTATGATTTTTTAAAAGTTTGTTTGGGTTTAGGAATGTGATTTTTATGAACACTGTGTTAAAATGCATAATGTGCCTCCTTATTAACTAATTAATATTTTCTAAAATGTCAAATATATTAATTGAAATTTATATATTATATATAAATAAATATTATTTTAAATTAAAATAATAATAATTTTTAGATATGGAGATAATATAAAATTATAATCTTCTAAAAAAATAAAACTTTTTATAATTTACTTTTTCAACGCATCTACGAGTTATATTTTATAAATAATTTTGAAAATTATCTAAAATTCCTTTTTTAAAATGGATTACACATATTTAATCATAATAATTTTTGTTATCTGCAATGTATAAAAGAGCTCTATACCATAATGAATAGATAAAATATTAAAAATTTATTTCTACTATTAAGGATAAAATTGATTTATTATGTGGGTAAACTATATAGATAAATGATAAAATGTTCTATAAAGAGTCAAAATTATATTTTATTGGAATATTTTGCCCTTATATTTTCTAATTATCATGAATTTACCATATGGATTCTTTTTCAAATGAAAAACATGGGTATACCTTTTCATTTTATAAAATTATAGGTCTACCACTCACCTCACATATAGAGGGCCTCCCCTTCTCCACAAATATTCACAATTGAAAATATATTTTTTTAAGGTCAATAACTTCCCAAATATAATAAAAAATCTCTAACCAAGGCCTATAGTAATTATTTACTTCATAAATTTATATTATGAAGGTTTTTTTAGAAAAGATATAGAGGTTTCTCGAAGAAGAGGCATCATGCATATTCAAGTATATTTATTTTATTTCTACATATACAATATTAAAATCAAAATATAATATAATTATATACTACAAAATTATATAATATACAATTATATGCTCTTATTATATTATAAAAACCTAAATCTATCACCCCTAGATACATAATCATCCCTCATCTGTACGGTGTACTACCGCCTTGAAAGCAAATGTTATTAATTTTCCATTATCCTAACTTATGCCTTCATGTACTGAAATATTTAATGTAAAAATATTATATTTGAAACATATTTATACTTCTTCAAGTATAATTTCACATATACCTTTTTTTACATTCAATTCCATGGTGTATATGATAATATCACTCATGTTTACAGTTGGATATCTCCTCATGAAGCAATGTCATTCATTTTTTCCTATGGATTTACATGGAAGGTAATAAGGATTATGTAAATGCATATAGGTGTTATATATGGTATAATAATTGTATTCATGAAATATTTATAATGTTTAAAATATAATATAAGTGTAATACAATGAAAAATATTAACGCTTTTTGTCGGCATGTGGACTATCGTCTCCAAAAACAGATTCAATTAGTTTTTCATCCCTAATAAATGGATGATATATATAAGATATTTTTATTAAATAATATGGTATTCATCATTATTTATGTTAAAATAATTCATACCATCTATCAATAATGATGGTTGAAAAATGGAAACATTACCCATGTGTATGCACCACCTACTGTGTCCATGATCGTAACATATTTATTTTTTTGATCTATATGTCATAATAAATTTTATAAAGTATAATTGTTCTATATATATGATAATTATGTCATGATTATTATCATGAATATTTTTAATAATTACATATTTAGCCGATGGGAAATAATTTGATTTATTTTTTTGACACTTAATCCAAATATCATCAAAAAAGATGATGTAAAATTCATTGATTATGTAATTGTATAAAAAATTGTAACAATTCAAATTTAAAGAATAATAAACATTCAAAAAGGATCTCAAGAAATTAATTAATTAACATAAGATTATTATTTAGGATGATAATGATTTTATGTGACATTTCAGACTCATGGTTAGATACTTCATCTCAATTTCTTTTTATTGAGGCATATTTTTTTGTTATAACCCAACATTGTTTTGTGAGATTTATATATAGTCCATTTGAAATGTTATATTCTAACATCCCGAATCTGGGTGCCACTCCACGGGTGCCCTGAACCCGGTTGGTTAAATGACCTCAAGCGCATTTCCCCAAACGCCAGAGGCAGATGACTAGCAGTGAGGGCCCAGGTCTGATAGTGGGGAAATTATGCCCTCATGTGTCAAAGTTTAGTGCTACAGAATAAAATAAATAGCATACAACAGAGGAAGAAATAAACCATACATATTTAAAGTGAACAACTGCAGGAAAAGATAACCAACAATTATATAGATAATGATGCAACATGTCTGAAGTTCTATGAAAACATCCAGAACATGTTACACAACAATACAGTACAATAAAACAATACAATATAATACTATATAGAGTACAGAGTACAGAAAAACAAAACAAAACAAAGTAGAAAAAACGAAGCATCATTGCAAGCCTAAGCTCGGTCCCATGCTCTCTTACTATTCTACTATAATCATGTACCTGTATAGGGACCCTTGCCGCTGTCAACACCTGTAGAAACGTAATATGTTTGGGCCGAATACATGACCCAAACAGGGTGTGAGAAATGAATCCTAGTAGGCCCACACCAAAGGCTCGTGCCCAACTTTGTGAAAATTGGCAACAAAAGTGTGCAGTAGTAAAATGAAATAAACTAAGAAGTACTCAATAGTAACTAACATTTCCAGTCATATTTCCATTTTATTATTCATTTAACCATTAAATTTAATGACATTTTGTGCTCAATATAACCAAGCCCTCAGGCCAAACATAATCTCACCATCAGGCTAATATAGTAAATCCACGCCATTAGGATTTATAATATCCATGCCCTCAGGCTATATAATATCCATTCCCTCATTCAATATAACATCCATTCCCTCAGGATATATAATATCTCACCCTTAGGCCTCGCCCTCAGGCTATATAATATCTCACCCTCAGGAATCTCCCTCAGGAAATAATATATATATATATTTCCATGCCCTCAGGCTAAACAAGTAACCAGGCCATGCCCAACATATAGACATGCAATTGTTTACAATTACTCTCTAGGAAAAAGTAATGCATAAAGTAAACATGGCATACCATCGGGTATCCTGGCCAAACAGCTAAACAGAGCAACGCACCCTAGGGGTGGTCCTGGATACAAAAAATGATCCCAGACATCAGTTTATTATCACGTTAAATTACCTTTAAAATTCTAGGTATTCAAAAAAGCCAATTCCTCAGCCACACAACATCCCATCATGGGTTTTTTGCACAAAGGTACACAAAAAACGCACAACAATTGTAATCTAAACACCAAGCCACCTACCTGTAACTCCCTAGAGTGGTATACGCGAACGAAAATCCTTGAATCGTCCAAAAATGAAGAACATCTGAGGTGAAACAAATCACATTCAAATGTAAATAACATCCCCTCAGGAAAGAATTTGTATGAATGGATTAAGGAGAAGGAAAGGATTACACGTACAGTTCCAACGAGATCGACTGAGGTGAAATCGAATTCCCAACATGTGATCTGGAGCTCCTCGAAGGTTCGGACTTCTCTCCCGAATCCTACTCCGGTTCTTTGCCTTCCCTGTTAATAAGGGAGGCTATTGCTCATTCTAAGCCAAAAAAAAAACTACAAAGTGTGTACTATTGACTACACGGTGTGTACTTCCCTTATTTAAATGTTCCTCTAGCGGCTACCTTTTCCATCGTCGCACTATTCATCTGTCTCCATGAGTACATTGCGTGTATTAATGAATACATAGCGTGTACTGTCATTCGGATGGTGGATACTTACACTGCCTTACTATTTGCCTTCTGACTAACTACACGGTGTGTACAAACCCACTACATAGAGTGTTGTCAGTTTTTACACCCTTCATCGCTAGAATGGCTACACAACCTGTGTACTCACCCCACACGGCCAAAGTACACGACATGTGGAAAATTACATGGCGTGTAGTTCCAAAATTATGGATTTTCCCCATTTTCTCAAAAAAAACTGAAGGAAAAGATAAAATAAGAAACTCATACATGAAGATTATGAGCTGGGTTCTTACAAACTTCCCCCCTTAAAGCAATTCAACCCGAATTGCCCTTCCAAGGGTGGGAAAGATAAATTTGTGAAAAACTCAGGCCACTGAGAACGTACATTGGTTTCCCACTCCATGGTTTCATCCTGCACTCGGCCATGCTGCCATATCACCCGTACGAGAGGAACTGACCGGCCTCAAAGAACCTTCATTCTCCTATCAACAATACGAATCTGATGCTCCTCAGAGGACGCATCGACCTGAAGCTCAACCTCCTAGGGCTGAATGATGTGAGAGGAGTCTGAATGATAGCGGCATAACTGAGATACATGGAAGACGTCCTGCATTTCCCGATACCTCTCTGGTAACTACAACCGATAGGCAACCAGCCCGACTCTCTCCAGAATCTCAAATGCCCCACATACCTCATTGAAAGTTTACCCGGTCTCTTGATCTGTCGGTTTCCCAACCTCGGCGAGACACGCCAAAAAACATGATCCCCGACCATGAACTCCAAAGGATGTCTGTGGCGATCAGCAGAGGATTTCTGATGAGACTATGGTATACCCATGCGCTTCTAGAATCAACTGGACCTGCTTAGAAGTCTCCTGTATGAGAGGTGGTCCCGGTAAAGCATCCTCACCAACCTCCAACTAACACATGGGTGATCGGCATGTCCTACCATATAAAGCCTCATAAGGTTCCATCTCAATAGTGGCATGAAACTGTTATTATACGAAAAATCAACTAGGGTTATATGCTTCTCCCAAGAGCCCCCAAAGTCTAAGATGCATGCAAAAACATGTCCTCAAGCACCTGTATCATATATTCTGAATGGCCATCGGTCTGAGGGTGGTATGTTGTGCTCAGAAGCACCTGTGTACACAGTGCCCTCTAAAAAACCTGCCAGAAAGGAGACGTAAAATGAGAGTCCCAATCGGAAATGATAGAACGAGTAACCCCATGAAGAAGTATGACCTCTCGGATATACAACTTCCTGAGCTCGTCAACAACGAAGGTCTCCTTGATCAGAAAAAAGTGAGCTACCTTTGTGAGTTTGTCCACAACAACACACAATGCATCATATCTTCAAAGTGACCTCGACAACCCAGTAACAAAGTCCATCGCGACATCATCCCATCTCCACTTCAGGATGGGTAATTGTTGTATAGTCTGGCTGGCCTATGATGATCTGCCTTCACATGCTGATAGGTGCAACATCTCATAACAAAACCAATTATTTCTCTCTTCATACCCGGAAACCAGTACTGACGTCTCAAGTCATGGTACATCTTGGAAACTCTGGGATGAACAGCCCAAGTTGAAGCATGAAACTCCCACAGCAGCTCCTCACGTATATCCCCTGTAACCCATACTTTTCCATGGAAACATAGTACCTCATCATTTCCTATCGTCCAACCAGAAGGAGGGTCCTCATTTGCCACCGACTCCCGTAGAACTAGGCCTTCTGAATCAGATAGCCGTCTCACCCCCACTATATCCAGAAGGGTAGAAGTCACACCTAAAGATGAAATATAGGTCTAACCCTGAATGTCGTGCACCTCCAAATGCATCTCAGATAACAAGTCCATCAGCTACCACTCACCACTAGCCTACTGTACTGCCTGTATCTGAGTCCTCTTAATCAGTGCATTAGCTACTGCATTAACTTTACCAGGTGTATTGGAACGCTCAATGTAGAAGGTCTGAAGGTATTCGACCCACCTTCGCTATCCTAGGTTGAAGTCACTCTGTGTAAAGATGAACTTGAGAATTTTCTGATTGGTGAATACCAAAAATACTCTCCAAAGAGATATTGTCTCTAACAATGAAACACATGAAAAACTATAGCCAACTCAAGATCATGCATTGGGTAATGAATATCATGTGGCCTCAACTGCTGAGAACCGTACAGAACAACTCGATCTCCTTACATCAACACAACACATAGAACAATACCTGATGAATCGCAGTAAACTCTATATCTCGTCCCTTTCTCTGGAAGTATCAGAACTGGTGCTGATGTTAATCTTCCTTTCAGTTCTTGAAAGGTTGTCTTGAAAGATTCTGCATAAAAGAAATTCACACCCTTCATAGTTAAACTAGTCAATGGCGCTGCTAAGCGGGAGAAGTCCAATATGAAGTGTCTGTAGTAACCAGACAGCCCCATGAAACTATATATCTCAAACCCATTCCTCGGATTCTGCTAGGAAACTACTACTCTCACATTATCGATGTCCATGGAAACTTATGCCTCTGATATGATATGACCCCGGAAGTGAATCTAGTTCATCCAAACGTGTCACTTTGAGAGATTATCATATAGCTTATGCTCTATCAATGTACTCAGTACGATCTCATGATAGGTGGAATGGTCGTGTCGATTGTGAGAGTACACCAAGATATCATCCATGAATACTACCACAAAAGAATCTAGATACAGATGGACCACATGATTCATCAGATCCATGAAAACTGCTGGCTCTTTCGTGAGTTCGAACGACATAAAAAAGTACTTGTACATACCATATCTACTCAAAAAGGCTATAAGTGGTATGTCTGATGGTCTTAGGTGCAGCTGATGATATCTTGATCTCAAGTCAATATTCTAGAACACTCGTGCTACACGAAGATTATCGAAAAGATCGTCAATCCTCATCATGGGATATTGGTTATTGACTGCCAACTGGTTCAGCTTCCGATAATCTACACAGAGTCTGAGGGTACCTTCTTCTTTCTTAGCAAACAATACAGGCTAATCCCATTGAAAAGTACTAGGTCGGATAAATCCCTTTGACTCTAACTCCTATAACTGCCTCTTGAGCTCCTAAAACTCTGGTGCAGCCATCCTATAATGAGGAATGTATACCGGCACTGCTCATGGCACAATCTCAATAGAGAAGTCCACATCACGCTTTGGAGTTTGACCCGAAATTCTTTTCGGAAAACATCCCTGAAACGATCAACCACTGGAGGAAAATCCTTCTGAAAAGTTCTATGATCATCCAGATATAAGCTCGCAATCTAGGCTGTCACACCACCTCTCCTACAATTCTATAGTCCTGCTGGACTTCCCTAAACATCCCATTCACCTTTGTATAGAAACACTCCACCCTTTGGTGACATGAAACTCGCCCTGCTACGATAGAAATACCCGAAGGCTCGAAAGGGAACCAACCAGTCCATCCCAAGAATGAAATCATAGATCGTCATCTCTAAGACATAGTGGTCAAATAAAAAGTGACATCCCCTAACCTCACGGGGGGCACTACTTGCACCGACACACACAAGTCATTCCCATCCCCAACGGAGTGTCTAGTGTCATAACAATAGAAGAATAAGTAACACAGAGCCCAATGCTCTCCACAATAGGTACATATATGAAAATATGTATGGCACCCATATCAAAGAGTACTGAAGATAAGAAATAAGAAACTAGAATAGTACCTCTGATAGTAGAAGGTTCGGGATCCTACTTCTATTGGGCCTTTTTCACTACATAATCTTGCCCAGTGTCGTAGCCCTGCGACACAACCTGGAAACCCTGAGGTATCCAGCCCTACTACCTCTGAGATCCTGGTGTCTGGCTACCACGGCCATGACCACCACCTTTTCCAGTACATCCTGATGTATCCTAGTTTCCTGACTGGTAAGACGCTGATGCTCTTGCTCCCGCACACTGAGTGTATAAAAAACCCATATCACAATCCACTAGTGGTAACACCCTGCAAAAGCGCTGCAGATGACCCATCATGATGCAAGATTGGCACTCCACTGTGCCACGTGGACTCTGTGGTCTCTTGTGCCCCTCTTTACCACAATGGTAGCACATGATCGTGCCACCTAAAGTAATCACATTGCTAGTACTACCACCATAAGAGAAACTAATCTATCTCTTATTCTTCCAGGTATAAATAGTGCCAAAAACAGGTGTCGAACGGCAATGGACCACACCAATAGCCTCCCGTAGGTTCCTCTCAGTAATCAGCGCCTTGTCCACTATAGCATGTACTGTAGGCAACCTGAAAACATTTACCAGCACTCAGATGCCATATCCAAGACCATCCTCAAAGCGTCTGGCCCTCAACGTCTCATCACCCACCAGAATGGGTGAAAAATGCTGATGCTCGGTGAAGCGAGTTGAAAATCCATCATTGACATAGCACCCTGCTATAGGTTCATGAACTCTCGAGACCTAACTTCCCTCAACATCTCTAGGAAGAATAAGCCATAATAGTCTATCTAAAAACCTTCTCACGCCTTGTCTTTGTGATGCTTTATCTGAGTGGTAACATCCCACCACATTTTGGCGGAATCACATATCATATACGTAGTGAGCTTGACCCTCCACCCTGGAGGCGTCTCAAGATGTTTGAAAATTTTCTGCATAGACCCTAGCCAAGACTCCACTGCATATGGTCTGCCATCCCCTGAGAATGTAGGCGGATGCTGCTGCTGGAATATTCGAGTCAGCTCAGTCATAGATGTGGCTGTCGGTGGTGCTCTTTGAATGGTCTGCATGAACCACATGAATCCTTCATGGAACTGTGCATCTGTTCCTATGTCCGGTATAATGGCTGGAGCCGCATCTGGCTCTATTGGAGGATCCGCTGGTAGCCCGTGGCCCACCATCTCTAGAGTATAATCGTTGCCACTCTTCTGGTGAAAAACACGTGGTCGTCTCGATGGCATGACATTGCATGGTCGAAGACACACCTTAGATCAATATTATCAAAGAATGAAAATGAAGGGACCAAAAAGGGAACAAGAGAAAGAACGCATTTTAGGATTTCCAAAACAAGATTACACGACGTGTATAATGAATACACGGTGTGTACCTGAATTTTCTTCCCCTTCCCAGGTCATTATACATGGCTAAGCCACACGACTCCCATTGAACAAGAATACACATCATGTATATAATCTACACGACGTGTATGGTGTAAATTCCAACTGCCCGTGTCATTCGTGACATGGCCGACAACTCGGCTAAAACTACACGACATGTTAAACCCACACACGGCGTGTACACCACCCAGTTCTCCCAGCCACAATGCTAAATCTACACGGTCTCCCACTGGTAAGGACTACATGGAATTTACCTCAAACACATGTAGTGTTCAACACCGACCCGTCTTTCTTAGTTACACGGTCGGGTCCTCATTCTAGACTACACGGCATGTTCCATAGTGGACATGGAATGTATGTCTTTTGGTCTCCTCTGTCCGTGTTGTTAGTCACACGGGCGGACTCCGGGTCATCTCTACAAGGCATGTACATCCGGTACACGATGTGTTTTTTTTCCAATCATTTCCCTTCTTCGTGCCCGCACCCACATAGTCTATGACATGGGATGATAATTCACGGCATGTATTGACGGTACACGGCGTGTACTTGAAAAGTTTTCTTTTCATCCTGAATAGAAGAACACACGGAGTGTGTACGAGGAACTATATGGTATGTATCCTGGGTTTTCCTAATAGTAAGCCTCTGAAACTACACCGGAACCCAGAAAATACAGAAAAATAACATGTAAGTTCCAAATTCTGACCCGTGAGGGTCCATACTCCCCACGAATAAATGTTTGGAAACTTATATATGTTATAAAAAATAAACAATCAATGATCCACAAAATTCCGGTCAATGAGGGACCATACTCAACAAAAATCAATGTTTTCCTTCCATTCTATCAACAACTCTCACGAAAATACCCTATCACATAGCAGGTATTTATCAAAGCAGCTATCACAACAACATGATTTTATTGCACAAAAACTATCACACCAAAATGCAATTTCTAATGATCTTACATGGCATGCAGTTATGCATGGAATGTGATTTATAGCATGTGCCTAAATGATACAGGAGATGACATAGCCTCATCTCATCGGGTTTCAACTAAATAGAACTCATGGATAAAATATAAACAGCACAATCACATGTGCATCACCCAATGATAAAAATCAAATCAACTGTAAAATTTCAAAATCAAAAGAATTGAAAAAATACAAGGTAGAATGGATTTTCCATGTACACCAGTTAGATACTCATGGGCATAGATTATTACCATCTACCATTTCTTTTCTATCCCTGACTAAGGCTCCAAATAGTAATTCATGAAAAGAAATCCTTTTGATACCACTTTGTAACATCCCAGATATGGGTGCCACACCACGGGTTCCCTAAACCCAGTTGGTCACATGACCTCAAGCTCATTTTCCCAAATGCCAGAGGCCACCGACTAGAAGCGAGGGCCCAGGTCATATAGTGGGGAAACTATGACCTCATTTTTCAATGTGTAGCACAGCAGAATAAAATAAATAGCATACAACATCGGAAGAAATAAACCATACATATTTAATGTGAACAACTGCAATAAAAGATAACAAAAAATTATCTAGATAATGATGAAGAATGCCTTATGTTCTACAAAAATATCCAGAACATGTTACACAACAATACAGTACAATACGACAATACAACACAATACAATACAGAGTATAGAGTACAACAAAACAAAACAGAAAATGTAGACAGAACGCAGCAACATCGCAAGCCTAAGCTCGGTCACATGCTCTCCTACTCCTCCACTACAATCATGTACCTGTATAGGGACCCTTTCCCCTATCAACACCTGCAGAAACGTAATCGGTTTTGACTGAACCCATGACCCAAACAGGTTGTGGGAAATAAATCCCAGTATACACCCACCAAAGGCCCTTCCCAACTGTGTGAAAATATGCAACAGTAGTGTGTAGTAGTAAAATGAAATAAAATAAGCAGTACGAAATAGTAACTAACTTTACCATTCATATTTCTATTTTATTTTTCATTTAACCATTTAATTTAATAACATTTTGTGCTCAACAGAACCAATCCCTTAGGACAAACAGAATCACGACCTTAAGATAATATAGTATATCTATGCCCTCAGGATTTATAATATCCACACCATGAGGCTATATAATATCCATGCCCTGAAGCTATATAATATCTCTCCCAAAGGCCTCGCACTCAGGCTATATAATATCTCGCCATCAGGCCCCCCCTCAGGCTATATATTATATTTATATATATATCCACGCCCTCAGGATAAACAAGTAACCAGGCCATGCCCAACATATAAACATGCAATTTTTTAAAATTCCTGTCAAGGAAAAAGTAATGCATAATGTAAACATGGAATACCCTCAGGTATCCTGGCCAAACGGCTAAATAGAGGAACGTACCCTAGGGGTGGTCCTAGATCCAAGCAGCGATCCCAAACTGTAGTTTATTATCACATTAAATTTCCTTTAAAATTCTATGTATTCAAAATATCCAAGGCCTCAACCACATGACACCCCAACATGGGTTCATAGCACAACTATATAGAAAAACACACAATAGTTGGAATTTATACACCAATACACCTACATCAAACGCCGATAGAGGTATACGCGAATGAAGATCCTTCAAACGTCCAAAAATGATGAATATCTGAGGTGAAAGAAATCGCGTTAAAATGTAAATAGCATCCCCTTAGGAAATAATTGGTAATAAAAGATTAAGGAGAATGAAAGGATTACCCGTAGAGTTCCAACGAGATCGACCCAGGTGGAATCGGATTCCCAATGTGTGATCTGCAGCTCCTCGAATGTTCGACCCTCTCTCCGGACTCCTCGTTCAGTTCTAATCGATCCCTGTGAATAGGGTAGGCTACTACCCATTTTAAGCAGAAAAATACAAACTGCATGGCATGTACTATTGACTACACGGCATGTACTTTCCTCATTTAACTATTCATTTGGTGTCTACCTTTCCCACCACTGCATTGTTCATACGTCGCTATGAGTACACGACGTGTATTAATTAATACACAATGTGTACTGTCGCTCGGCTGGTGGATGCATCCACTGCCTTAATATTTTCTTGCCGACAAACTACATGGCGTGTACAGACCCACTACACAGCTTGTAGTCGGTTTTTACACTCTTTATCGCCAGCATGGCTACACACCCTGTGTACTCATCCCACACGGACAATGTACACAACATGTGGAAAAGTACTCGGCGTGTAGTCCAAAAATTTAGGATTTTCCCCATTTTATTCCAAACACGCAAGGAGAATAGAAAAGAAAAACTAGTACCTCATGATTAAGAACCGGGTTCTTACATATATGATAAATGTATCTATTAAAATGTAATTTATTGTTCTATTAAATAGTATTCATTCATGGGTATAATGATTGAAATATTTCTAATCTAATAAGGGTATTTTGTGAAAAAATATCACTTATTTTTTTTCTTCTAATAGTCATTTTCATCCATATCCGTGGATTGAAATGATATTATTATGGAAATAATAGTATGTATATGTGAATAAGTATTCATTATTTCAATGTATTTGAATAAATGATTATTTTTATGGAATATTTGAATTTATGTACAAACTATTATATAAATGTTCTATTTTAACATATACAATGATAATGAATGTTTACACCTCAATAAAAATTATTTTAATCTTGGTTTACAATAAAATATTTCATGTATTATTCAAATAAAACCACTCATCCTATTTCCCAATGTATTTTTTATTTCAAAAAATTAGTTTCTAAAATAAAATGGTATTTTGGTAATTGAAATGGGGTTAAGAACTGGCTAATTTGATATCAAAATGTTTTTTGTAGCAAGTATAATGATTTTTCTAAAAAGTTCTATGATGAAAAAAATTAAATAATAAAATGTTTCATTAATGTTGTGGTTCTTGGAAATTATATATGATGGTTGAACCTAGATAAATCTAGCTAAACATGATATAGCTTAAATGATTGGTTTGAGAATATAACACACTACCGTAATAGGAAATAATTATGTTCTCTGGTTAATAAAATTTGTATTTGAATATATGGTTAATCAAAATTTCAAGGGTTCGGTAAGGGTTTTCTATGGGTAATATAGGATTATGTCCTAATGCACAAACATGTATTTTCTATTATTATAATAAGATTTCATGAAAATAATTTGATTTGAAGAGGAAATATTCATAAAATATTTATAATAATGATAGTTATCTTTCTGGGTAATTTTTTTTAAAATTTTTATGGTTTTTCAGGTATTTTATTAGAATAACAATTTTTATCCTTATATTTTGATGACTGAAATTTATGAACTCATCATATCCTTTTAAAAAAAATCACGTGATTTATAGATGGTCAAGGGAGAGGAAAATTTCAAGATGAATGTTGTGAAAATTTTTAATGAAAATAAATAATTTTTATTTTAAATGTATTATATGGTGGAAAATGGATACTGATCTGAAGATTATGACTTATATTATATGGTATTTTATTTATGTGTTATGACCTAATTATCTAAAACACTAAAAAATAATGAATCCTAAAATGTAAGAGAATGAATACTTAACTTAAAACTAGTTATTATTTAATGTATAAGGAATTTTCATTATAATTTGTAAAAAAAGATCATTTTGATAACTTTAGAGCTTAGAATAATATTAACAACATTGCATTGAAAGATTTTATTTTTTAGTTATGTTGAAAATATAAATAATTTGAGATTACTATATATATTAATTTAGAATAAGTCTATTTTGAATGGTTTTATAAAGAAGAAACAAGGAATCTATAGTGGGAAGAAACAAAGTGGAAAATTTCCTTCTAATTTAGCATCCAGAGAAGGTTGGAATTGGAAAAAATCGATTTTCACAGTGATGAATCATTTGGAAGAAGCTATAATTATTCATGGTAGTCATGATATAGAGGATCCTAATCTATCATGGTAGAACATGTGTACAATGGAGTAATTTAAGAAGAAACATACCTCATATTTCTATGAATCATATATTACTATATTAGCTCAAAGATGAATCAATTCCTTTGGAGGAGATGTTTTAATTCTTATAATGTTTAGAACATCACAAGGAAATTCATATCATTTATCGTTTTGATGTTTAAGATGATCGATGGTGGTATTTTTATAAGAATTCCATATTTAAGGATGACCACAATAATATGTAATAGAAAAAATGTATAGATTTTCTAAATGAGAAATATTTCTCTATGGTTATTCACACCTAGATGGAAAAATAATTCATATAATTGAGGAAAAAGATTAATATTATATGGCCACAAATGATGAAAATTTTGAAATATTTTCCATGTACAAATCTGATTTAATTATGGAAATTGATAGTAAAATTAACATATTCTAATATTTATTTAAAGCATTTGTATGAATAAAATTGTTTGAAAAATATATTAATATATATGAGAATGTTGGTTGTTATGATGAAAAAATTGAGATGGTGTTTTTTGACAATTATGTTTCTCTTGAATATGGAACTTAGAAGAAGTCTGGATTGAATGCAATGGGGAAACATAAAATTAATAAATAAATACGTAAGGAAATGAAGTTCCCATGTTGTAGTATGTGTTGTAAAATGAATAGTAGACAATGACTTATAATATTAGTTATGTGTTACCAGTTTTGAATGTTTGTCCATACGACCTGTGAATCAAGAAAAAGAATCAATGGTTGTGGTAACTGATATCCAAAAATGGGTGATGTGTTTAATTTCTAATGAGTTTTTTAAATATTATAACATGTTATAAATGTAATTAAATTAGGGTTGAAATTATCAAGATCTAATAAAAAATGGTCTAGAAAAATATTTTTTAACTACTATTGTTAATATTGGACTCCAAAATAATGATTTGAGAGGTATGTTACATGTGTATTTGATTTTTTTGTGATAACCTATTTGACTGTAGTTCTATAGGTTCGTCCATTTTAGATAAAAGTTCATGTAAAATTTAACTATCCCCTTAATAAAGTAATTCATATATTTTTGTAAAAACAAAAATTCTATGTATTAATGTATCATGATTTATAGGATTATTGCTATTGTTTTTAGGGCTATGGAGTTTTGTACAAATCATGTTGAAATATCCATAGTATAGGTGGATATCATTTTGGGTATGGATTGGAATTTATTTTAACATGAAAAGTTATATTTCAGATACCTGAATGTTTATTCAATGACTTCATGCCTTTTATAACATACCAAGAAGCTGAGAAATTGAATAATGATGTAATTGAATGTTATATAGCTCATATTGTGGAAAATGAATAAACATTTTAAATTATTGATCTTCTAGTTTTGAATGAATACACGGTTGTTTGTCCATAATATTTATCTGATTTTATTTATGATCAAAAGGTTTACATTAATACTGAATCTATTCATGATTCTATTTATATTTCTAAATTCTTTCATCGAACTAATGTTGTTGATAATCTGAAAATAAAAAATAAATTGAATGATTTATAAGATAATGGTATGATTCGACCTATTACATCACCATAGTGTGATCCTATTTTGTTTTATAAAATTAATGGTGGTTCAATGATAATTTTCAATTACTATATATCTTTTAATAACTTCAATCTTAAGTAAAACTATCATTGTCCATCTGTTGAAGATTTTTATCATCATCTGCATGGAGGAACTTATTTTTCCAAGGTTGATCTCATAACATGGTTGCTTATAGAGAATTTCAAGGATATAGATATTATTAGTATTTTGTTTTGGACATGCTATGGGAATTATAAGTTTATTTATGCAATTTCGGTTGTAAAATGCAACTGATGTATTTATGACCCTCTTGAATAGAGTTTTTCATCAGTTTATGAAAATTTTTTGTTTATGTTTCTTGATGATTTTTTGGAATATAATAAAACTCATGATGACCATTAAAGTCACTTTCTTATTATTTTTTCAAACATTAAATAAAAATAAACATTATAGTACATTTAGTAAGTGGGAATGTTGGTGAAAAGAAATTTCATTCCATAGAAAGATTATTTCTAAACATGGAATAACTATAGATCATGAAAAAGAAGTTATTGGTGAATAACAATACACAAAGATATTATCTAGATTCATTTTATTCATTGATAAATGGGTTTCAAATAATAGTTTTTTGAAGCCTTTTCTGAGTTTTTCCGCCCACTGGATAAAAAATGTAAACCATGAGCTAAATTCATCTATTTAATAAAATGTGATTAATTTTTCCAATAACTAAATAAAGTCTTTTTAATTCTCATGTTTTGGCCCCACCATCCATAAATAGAGAATTTTCCATCTACTATGATTATCCAATGAAGGAAATTTTTTGTCATAATTGAAAATAAACATGTAATTTCTTATACATCACATCAGTGGCAACCCCATATGTTAAATTACACAACACAATATCAAGAATTAGATTCTTTTGATTTTTATTTAAAATTTTGTAGGCATTATTTTTAGATAGTAAAGTCTAATATATATACTTATGAGAACATTTTTATGTATATATACACTCTTATTCAATTGAACATGATATATCGAAAATGATTGTAAGTGATCAAGGATTATTATTACATGATTCATTTCCCTAATGAAAAGGATCAAATATATTCAATATGAGTATTTGTTTTTTCCTAAATGAATTTTGCAAGATCGGAAGGAGGATGATGCGTTGTAGGAAAAGGTTGAATATATCGAGATGTGTAAGTTTCCTTATTTTAATTTTGATCAATAAAGAGTTTTATTATTTGGAAAGGGTTTACATATTCAATTTTATTTCTACTTGAAGAAAGAGATGATGAGTAAAGGTCATAGGTCATTGTTATTTATTTATCTAGGTTGTAATGAGATCTACATAGACCTTTTGGAGTATTATTAGTAGGATGGAATGAAACAAAGTCATATTTATAACTTTAACATGATGTATACAAATTATTTAATTGTTAAAGAATAATTAGAAGTATGTAATGGAATGTTTCAATTATTTATACTACCAATGTTGAAAAATGAAAATATATCAATTGATTTCATGTGGGGTTACAAAATACTTTTGTATCGAAAATGTGATTTGGTTTATTTTTTATTTAATAAAAAAGTAATCATTTCCATCCAATTAATGAAACTATATTTTTAGATTTTCATTATTAGATGTATCTAGACAAGAATGCTTGGTTTCATTGAGTGTCTCTCTCCATTGTATCATTCTGTTATACTAGGATCAGATCTAGTTTTCTGAAATGACATCAGAATTCAATGGGTACTGAATTTGATTTCATTGCATCTTTTCATCAACATCATGATAAATAATCTATGGAAAAAATAATACTCTAGAACATATGATTCATACATGTCTGCTATATTAACATAGATTCTTATGTCATCATATTTATTTCTATGATTTATCTTATAATAATAGTTTTTATTTCAGTATACAAATTGAACCATTTGAAGTATAATATAGAAAGAGGTACAAAATTCTATTTTTTTATATTGCTGTTAGATAAATGAGGTTGATGTGTCCAAATTTGGTAGAGAAAATGGCTAACAATGTTTAGTTAATTTAGATGAATGTGAGTATGACACATATATAACATAAGAGTCACATAAACATCAAGATGAACTTTCATTATTTCATGGTTGGTGATAATATTTTTCATATATTATATTCATGGAATAGTGTAATTAATTTTGGTAAAAGTAGGATGATAATATCATAATTCATCATACCATTTCAATTCATTGAGATGTTTGCATTATTTTCCAACCCATCAACCTACCTTTGAGTTTATAAATGTTACAAAACTGTTGTCATGTCTAAATATTAAAGAAGTATGTGAAAAAATCAACTCATGTTTTGAGCCTTTAATTAGTTTATTATGTAGTGAATTTTTTTCATAGGAACATACAATTCATTTAAATGACTATGAATATAATGTGTTTTCGAATAAGGTAATTCAATAGGTTAATTTTTATATTAAAAAACTATATATTATAAGTGGAAGCATTGGAATCGTAAAATACTATGAGGGAAAGACATCCCACTTGATTATTAAAATAATAAAATTTTGAGGTTGAACATTATAAAGGGGTTAAAATCAAAAAAATCCATTTAACTATAGAATAAATCAATTTCATATTTATTAATATAAATTAGATGGTTATATTTATTATAAAAAATTTATGTAATTTTTAATTAAAAAATGAAATAGTTTTAATTAAAATCCAATATTAGGAGGTCCTATTTTATATATTAATTTCCAAATTATAGAATATGAATATGAAAAAAATGATATTTTCATTTAAAATCATCATATAAAAATTAACTTATGGTGAATTTGTTTATGTTTTTGGAAAATATTGATTATTTGGTGAATGGTGTAAAATACTTATTTTTTTGTGAAAATTACATTACATTTCAATAAATTTTTTGATTAAAAAGTCACATTTTATTAATATAATATAAAGTAACATAATTATTATTTATTTAAAAAAACTCTAATAAATTACAATGTAATAATTTTATTATTGGTTTTGAGTACAAGGTTTTGTTGAAGTTATATAATATAAATTTTTGAAGACAATTTGAAAATGTGTAGTGCTTAACCATTTTATTTAATTATTATAATACATATTGAAAAATGTTTTAGATGACATTTTTTATTATATATCAATAAATATTGTTTCAAATTCATGCAATTATTATAACTTGTTTTCTAGGTAATTAAAAATCATATTCGGCTTGGAAGATTCACTTCTCGAAAACCCACTTTTTCATCACATATTTGGATTTTGTTTTATATTAAATTTCTCACAATAGTGAATTGAATTTATTAATCTA
Source organism: Viscum album (assembly GCA_963277665.1). Taxonomy (NCBI): domain Eukaryota; kingdom Viridiplantae; phylum Streptophyta; class Magnoliopsida; order Santalales; family Viscaceae; genus Viscum; species Viscum album. Next base: position 504,953,330 of record OY728141.1, on the reverse strand, counting down.
TATTACAAATTATTAACCAAAAAATTTATATTATATAAATATTTAAACATAATATTTGATCAAGATGAAATGTTAAAAAGGTAATAATTAATTACAACAATTATGGTGAAAATGATTTTATCATTGGTTTAAAAAAACCAATAGGTCTAAAATTGACATAAAAACTTGTATAAAATAAATTTCATGTAAATTATTTAACAATATAATTTTTAATTATCTTTAATTGAAAATATTTTATACTTTTTTCTTCTTAAAAATATAATTACACCTTTTTTATATTCAAAATCAAATGTGTGTCAATCACCTCACTTATACATGTTTAGCCACTAACCCCTATATTCATTCCATAAATTCCCTTTTAATAAATATATAAATTCATAAATATCATCCATTGTTATGTAACCATGAACTATATACCTTATTGGGGTCATAAATCTATCCAACGAGGTAATTTGTCTCTTATATAAGAAGGATTCACGTTGAAGAGGTATTGTTCTAAACGGAGCCGATTAATTTCATTTTTTATTATGACTACAAAAAATCATAATATTTTATGATTATATAATAATAAAATTATAATACACAAAAATTATTTTATTATCTTAATTTCATAACACAAATACATATCCTCTTCCATCAAATGGGATACAAAATTATCATTTCGGTGTACAACACACTACCACCTTGCAAATTGCTGTCATTTATTTTCCATTGATTCCTCTCATGGATTTTTAATGATGTATTTAATGTATATATATATTTTAAAACATATTTAAATATATTTAGTAATTATATAATATATAAATTAATACATTATATTCCATGGGGTATATGATAATGTCTCTTATGTATATGACAGACTAACCCCTCGCTAAGTGATGTGAATCATTTTTTAGAAAATTTATAACATGTTAGATACAAAGGATGATTTTATTTAATATATGTGTCATAAAAAACATAATAATTATAGTCATGACATTTTTATCACTATCAGAAGATAAAATTTTATTTTATTTCATATAATAAAAATTGTAACCATATTTGTGGATGTGTGGACTACTGCCTCCACGAAAAAATGTGATTATTTTTTCATCAATAAGTCACATGTTAGAAATATATAAATATATTTAAATAAATAATATGATATTTATCATTATTTTATGATAAAATAGGGCATAAATTCATTATATAATGATCATTGAAAAATTGAAGCAGTACTCATCCATACGTACGACCTATAATCTCCATGATCGTACCATGTTTGGTTTTTAATAACAATAATTAATCATTGTTTTAAAAATTTATAGTTGATATATAAATTTGAAAATTATTTCATTAATATTATTATTACGTATATTTTGAATAATAACCTCTTTAACAAATGCACAACCTACTTAATTCATTTTTGAAATGTAATCCAAATATCATCAAGACATCTGATGTAAACATAATTAATTAATTAAATGTTTATAACATATTAATATGTGAAATAGAAGTAATAATAAAATTGGAAAAGTATATCAATAAATTAAATAATTAACAAAACTTTATTATTTATTAGGTAACTAACATACATGACAATTCTGACTCAAGGTAAGGGACTTCATCCAATTTTAATTCTATTGAGGTGTATTTTGATGTTATGCGCCTATAATAATTATGGAGGTTAATATAAATTCTCAATAACATGTTTTACAAATAATTTATTTAGTCTAATTGTATTCTATGTTTTCAATTTTATTATTTCATGTTTTTTATTTTTAAAATATTTCAACTGTGATATAGGACATTTTATAGAAAAAAATATTATTTTAATGTTTTCATTCTAAATCATTTTTTATTCCATGACCATGAAATTAAAATGAAATTATTATGGATATAATACACTATATAAAGGATCATTTTTTATTTAAATACTTTTGATAACAAATAATCTTTGTACAGATTTCGTGAATTAATTTACAAATAAAAAGGGAATATTCTATTTTAATGTATAACGTTAAGATTTCTACTTCGGTCATTGTAAACATTATTTGAAACATGGATTAAATTAAAAGAATTATATTTTTATTCAAAAGATTAATTCCCCTTCCCATGGCCGATTTTTTATTACAAATTTTGTTTTAAAATAAAATCCTTTTTTTCTATTGAAAGCAGATGTTTTAAAAGATATGTGTATTTTGATATCCAAAAGTTATTTTTGATTGTGTTTAAAATAGTTTATCAAACTTTTTTGATTAAAATCTGAAAGAATAATGTTTTTTTATTCGTGTTATGTTTCTTTTACATTATATAGGATGGGTGTACCTAGATAGAACCATGGGATCCTGGTATACCATATTGGATGGATATGCCAAGATAGTACTCTGATGTGTTTGGTAATTATTACATTCTCCAGAGAATTGTATTAGATAACGGTCATACGGTTATTCCAATTTTTAATAGGTTTTTACGAGTTAATTGAGATTATGTTAAAATTATATTACATGAATTTTATATTCGTTCTAATGAGTTTTCTAGGAAATAATTTTTATTCAAATGGTAATGTATGTGATCTGTTTTAAAAATATGGAAATTCCCTTTCTAGCATAGAAGTGGGCTTTTACGAAATGTTTTGTATATAGTTTTCAATTTTTTTCATTTGACTATGGATTTTCATCATTTTATGTCTCTTTATGTGATTTTAAGACACTGAATATTAGTGGAAAACATTTTCTTAAATACATGGGTATTTGGAAAGTCTGCGAAAAATGACAGTGCATGCTCCTGAAGCCCAGTGTGCATAGAATCAATTTCTGATGTTTGGTTCGGGTACGTTCAGTAAACGTGCGAACAAGTTTTTATAACTTTTGAACTGGTGCTTGGAATTGAAATCCAAGGGCACTGTTGAACTCACAGTGTCGATATTCGCTTAAGAAACTTTCACCTCGATGGCAGATGGTCGGGAATAAAAGATAGTTTTTGGGTTTTTCATAGAATGATAAAATAAAATAAATACATGTCTTATTTTATATTATTTGTTATAACCACCATGTGGAGTTCAGTGGTGGGGACCTCCATACCTTAACATCCAATGAGAGGTTATGGTGGTGGGGCCCACCGGAACTCAACCTCCCATGTGAGGATTAATATGGTGGGGACCACCCATGGTTAAAACCTATTGAACCCACCATTAAGTGGGGAGAAACCCATTGAGCTTCCCACATTATGGTTCAACATCCTTTCAATTAATTAATTGAGAACAACAATTAATTAATTTGAATCTTTTTGAATTATGTGCCAATGATTAAATAATAGTTAAGAATAATCAATTAGTTGGTTTAAATTTGGCTTTGGGATAATGGGGGAGGAGGATCTCGATGAAGAACGCTCCAACCGACGAAGAACGTCGACCTCGATCTCGACTTTGACTTCCTTCAGTGACTCCATAAACGAATTGACGTCCACCTTTCCATGACATTGTCAATGATCAACGAATAAAGGTAGGGGTAGTTTTGTAAAAATTTTATTTCCTTTTTTATTCTTTGAATGAAATGAATTTTTGTGGTGGATCTTAAGAATAATTAATGTTCAACTTTCTTACTCTCGATGAACCAATTTTTATCACCCTAAATGCGGAGGGTGCGTGCCAAACCAACATGGACCAACCCCTCCGTCGATCTTGTTTCGGATTGAACTTCGGCTTGGAGATGCAGAAATGAGGCGATGGAAGTGGCATCATCAAAGGTTGTGCTACCCGCGGCCTCAGCGAACCACGCCGCCCCTGCAACGCTTCAGTGCTCAGGGTCGAACGAGGCCCTCCGGCTGAGCCACCCCGACTACACCGTTGCCTCCTACCTCCCAGCCTCCCGACCACCCGCCGGCCCACCTGGCCCGACCACCAGCCGGCCTAGCCGCCCGCCTCCCTGCCATCGACACACCAGGCCGCGCGCCTCCCTGCCGCGCCTGCCCGCGTAGGTCGTGCCCGGCTCGAACCGACCGGCTTCCGGCCTCTGCGTGTGCCCCGCGCGCCTCCCTGAGAAGGCCCCCTTGCGGCCTCCCTGCTGAGCCGACGACCCTGCACCCTCACGGCCTCTCAGCCGAGCTAGCGTCCCCAGCCCCCTCACGGCCTCCCACCCGAGGAAGCTTCCTTGTCCCCCTTGTGGTACCCTGGCCAAATCGGCCCCGTATATTTCCTCCAGACAGGGCCACGTCAGGCTATGCTTTCGCGGTGCACCGGGCCGAACCGGCACCAATCCCGGGCAGGACAGCTCAGGCGGCATACTGGGCTGGGCCAAACCCAATGGTTTGAACCACCCAATGGGCCAGGCTTAACCCATTGGTTCATCATGGGTCAACCCGAACCGGGTCAGCTCAGATTACTTCAGGTCAGGTCGGTCAACCCTGGTTGGGCTGGACACGGGCCCACTACCAACCCTTTACATTATTTGGCCATATCATTGGCACAGGACGACCATTTGAAAACCCGTCAACAGAACTAGTTTTCTAGAATCATGAAGGTCCCTTTTATTATATCCCACTAGAGTTCAAGGTTTATTTGAGATACGGTCTGGTTGGATCGTACATGAATCCAACCGGCCCCCCGATTCTAAAAGGCTAATAACTCACAGAATGGGTGTCTGATATATGCGTCGTCTGTTGCGTTGATACCCCTATGACGTGGATGAAATTTGAGATACTCATTCTTGGGACCTACTGGAAGTTGATGTATCAACACTCTGCATGAGGAGAGGACCCTCCAAGAATAATGCATGCTACGTGCGGGACCCTGTGGCTGGCTGTGCATGGACAACTGTTCGTGAATCATGTCTGGGTTCGACAACACTGAGGACTGTTCCTGGATCCTGTAAGGGTTCGACAGCCCTGACGACTGTTCCTGGATCCCGTACGCATTTGACAGATCTGACTATTGTTCCTGGATCATGTGTGGGTTCGATAGTTATGACTTCTGTTCCCCGATCATATGTGGGTTCGACAGAATAACTAGTCCAAGATCCTATGTGGGTTTGACAGTTATAATTTTTGTTCCTGGATCCTGTGTGGGTTCGACAGAATAGATGATTTAGTGTCTATATTTGATCGTCTCTCTCTCTCTACAACAGTTTTATACCTATGTTAGCTGAGTCAGTAACATTGTGTTTTTATCATGATTAAGATGAATTACTAGATATCATAGGTATACGTATGTGCATATACCTATATGCGGTTATATTTTGATTTCATAACTTTTAGTTTATGCTTGTTAGATTTTGTGAGACCTTGAGGGTCTCAGGGTCACTAGTGAGTATCATTATACTCACCCCTACATGGGCTATGCCCACACTACGTTGTGTTTGATGTAGAAAACGAACAGATCTGATTGAGGATTAGTGTAAGAGGACTGGATGGTACCCGAAGGTGGACATCACGACCAGTCGGTACCTAATGGAGACTGTCATATGTGGATTGTCTGGGAGTCTCTCTATACCTACCCTTCAGGTAGGATCCATGGTTGATGATCCAGGAGCTGCTTTCCGTCTTTCAGTTGTTTGTCCCTTTTCAGCTGTACTTGTACTTTATAGTTGGTCCTGTAATTCCGGCCCCTCTAACTTTTCAACACTCTTTTGTAATACAGTTTTACTTAGTGTTTAGCTTCCAGCTAGTACATTGTCTTGTGTGATTACAGTTATAAAGTTAATTCCTTCCTAGATTTAGGGAATTACTCTTTGGTGCTAGTTGCCAGCCCCATGCCTATTAATGGCAGGTTTGGGGGTCGTCACGACATGGGCCCTAGGGGACAGGTCATGACAAATTGGTATCGGAGGAGTCGGTTCTACCACAGAATATAGGACTCTAATATTTTCTGTTTAGCAATGGTGTTATGTATAGTGAGTGTGGTTTTCAGTTTAGGGAGTCCTGTGTTGGTGTGGCCGTCGATGTATCCCTACACCAGGACCCTAACTTCTGATTTCTGACTCTGGGCACGAAAGCACTGATTTATTGTGTGTCTTGAAGAGTCTTCTTTGTGACCTCTTTTGAGTCATCTCACCAGGTATAACATATTGATCGTGGTGCACCTGTTACTTTTTAGGGTGGCCCCATTTAGACAGCTAGCCAGGGTTCCATGCTTTGTATGAGATGGCAACCCACCAAGCGAAGAGGTCTCGGTGGAGGGCCATATCACAGTGGAGGCACCAGCGGTACCACAACCCGTAGGGTCACTGATTCCACCACCCCCAAGTACAGAGAGTGCACAACTACTGTGCGCATTGAAAGAGTTCAATCGCTAGAGGCCACCCAGGTACAAAAGTGAGATAGATCCACAGGTAGCTGAGGATTGGCTGGAGGCTGTGGTGAGAGTATTCAGACTAACAGGGAAACCAGCAGACCATATGATGATCGTTGCCGCGAGTCTCATTCAAGCAGTGGTAGTAAGATGTTGGAGCATGATGCTCCATGTGCATGACAAGGAAACACTACTCTGGGAATACTTCGAGAGCCTATTTCTGGAGATGTTTGTCCTATCAACCCTACGTGCGGTGCAGATATAGGAGCTACTGCATCTATATCAGGGTAGCATGATGGTAGCTCAATACTCAGTGAGTTTCACCGACCTCTCACGCTACTCCACAGATATTTTACGAGACCCATTTTTTAGTGCCCAGTCCTTAAATAAGGGGATTAAGTAATAGATCAAGGGTTTGATGATCTCTATCAGCATCGCAACACCGGAGGGGGTATTGGATAAAACCATCTTAGTGGAGTGTTTCCTTACTGAGCGTACACCAGTAGCGAGACCTGCCACCGGGAATCACGTTGCAGAGTCTTCTGCAGCTGGCAGTAGACAGAGGTCATAGAGGACCAAGTGGACCAGACCATTCGGTGGACTATCTCAGGACTCGGGTTCTGTTGTGTGAGGAAAATGAGACGGAGTCATTCAATTGAGGGACATGCAGTGTTTCACATGCAGCGGGCATGGTCACAAGGCTCGAGACTATCCGAACAGCCATGCAGAAGATCAGTAGATAATTGAGGGACCTCCCAGGCCAAGGTAGAGGTTTGATCGAGGCGATCCATAGGGAACTAGAGGATGTGGCAGAGGAGATAGTCGTGCAGCTGGCAGTGGACGACGTTATGATTTTTTACCACCACCACCACCAAGAGGTGCAACCCGACCTAAGGGAGCATGTGGAGAGGGGAGAGATCAGGTAAAAGTAGTTAAATATTACAATCACAATGCTTCAGAGATGATTCGAGGTACGATCTATGTCTACTCCACATTGGCTTCAGTTCTTATAGATATAGGTGCCAGTCACTCTTTCATTTCCACTGCCCTCTTTTGGTGCTCAAATATTTCGATAGAGTCGTTGGCTCGATTATTACAGTTAGAGACTCCTACGGGAGTAGACTCGACGATCATGCCATGGTGATGACTGTTTGATCTTTCTCTAGGATGTGAGAGCTTTTGATGGGATCTTCTCGTAGCAGCGTCGATGCCATATGAAGTCATCATGGGTATAGACAGGTTATCGATAGTCCATGCTCAGATCGACTGTATTTGGCACAAAGTGTTGTATATCCGCATGGATGGGACCATGTTCACCGTCAACAGAAAGATGGGAGCCTTTGAAGTGTAGGACAGACTAACTCAGAGGAGGGTGCAGCCGATCACTCATTAGTTGGACTGCCTTACCCTCAGAGGTGTAGATGTGGAGAGTCCGAGCTATCCTATTGTGGTGGACCAGTACACGGATGTTTTCTCTGACGATGTTCCAGAACTACCTCCTCACAAAGAGGTGGACATCTACATTGACATGTACCCCAGGAAGACACTGATATCTACACCATCATATCGGATGGCTCCCGCTGAGCTTCGTAACCTACGAGGACAGCTAGAGGACTTTCATGGGAAGGGATTCATCCGGCCTAGTGTTTCTCCCTAGGCATCTCTAATATTGTTCACCAAGAAGGTGGATGGGAGCTTGAGGTTTTGTGTCGACTACCGTCACCTGAACCAGGAGACCGTGAAGAACATGTACCCACTACTGAGGATTGACGACCTCTTTGATCAGCTGAAGGGAGAAAGATGGCTCTCGAAGATAGACCTCAGATCAGGCTATCACCACATTAGGGTTCGAGATGTGGAAGTGCAGAAGAAGACTTACAGACTTCGGTATGGCCACTATGAGTTTCTGGTTATGCCTTTCCGCATAACCAATGCTCTGACCATGTTTAAGGGACTCATGAATAGGATCTTCCAGCAAGACCTCGATCTCTTTGTCTTAGTCTTCATCGATGACATTATGATCGATTAGACTACTGAGTAGGAGCATGCCTACCATTTTCAGGTAGTACTAGACTCACACTGAGATCACCAGATTTTTGGTAATCTCTCGAAATGCTAGTTTTGGATCAGAGAGGTTGACTTTTTGGGACATGTCATCTCACAGGCTATAGTTTTAGTGGATCTATCAATGATTGAGGCAATACATTCTTAGGATCCACCCATGAGTGTGTCGGAGGTTCAATGTTTCCTTGGTAGGGCTGGATATTATCGGAGGTTCGTACCAGACTTCTCTAGAGTTACATCACCACTATCATCCTTGAAAAAGAAGGGAAACCCTTTGTGTGGTCAGAAAGATTCCAGCAGAGCTTTCAGAAGATGAGGAAGAGGCTGACATGTGCCTCCATTTTGAGCTTCTTGATGAGGGAATAGGGTACGTAGTTTACTGTGACACATCTGGGACTAGAATCGGTTGTGTCCTAATGTTGGATAGGGCAGTGATCGCTTATGGTTCTTGTCAGCTGAGATAACATGAGTATAACTATGCTACCCATGACCTGGAGTTAGAAGCAGTGGACTTCGCCTTGAAGATGTGGTGACAGTATTTGTTGGGAGAGTGTTTCATAGTCTACTCTGACCACCATAGTCTCAGTTATAACTTCTCCCAAAAGGACATGATCCAGAGATAACGGTGATTCCTATAGATCCTCAAGGACTATGACTTCGTGATATACTATACTCATGGGAAGGGGAACGTAGTATTTGATTTACACAGTCGGAGGTCTGATATACAACTGCTAAGAGAGGAGTCCGTGTAGTTGGATGCATTATAGATAACCTTTGTAGACTGACATAGATCATCCTTTCTTCAGTTTCTTACAGTCACCCCCCCCCCACTTCTTCAGCGAGTCATGGGGGTTCATGGTGAAGACGCTGACTACGAGACATTACGTGCTCAGATATCCACAGGGTGGGTATCTGATGGATTTTATCAAGGTGAGGAGCATGTAATCCTCTTCAGAGGACGTACTATGGTGCCAGTGTCACATAAAGTGGAAGTGTTGAAGGACTTTGACACATCCCCTCTAGCTGTACATCCAGGAGTGGAGAAGATGTACCAGATTCTTCGACGATATCACTCGTGGTCGGGGATGAAGAAGGCAGTTGCAGAGTTTGTCTCATAGGGCCTCACTCTTCATCTAGTGAAGTCACAACATTAGGTACCAGCAGGCTTGGTTATGTCTTTAGAGGCCCCATAGTTGAAGTGGGATGGGATATCCATGGACATCGTGATGGGTTTTCCACGGGCATCCAGGGGTCATGACTCGATTTGTGTGGTCATTGACCGACTCAACAAGTCGGCCCACTTCCTACGGATAAGAGAGTAGTGTTCAGTGGAGAGTTTGGGATGCCTATATGTGAAAATGATTATGATCCTACATGGAGTAACTTCTTATATTGTCTTTGACTGTGACAAACAGTTTACATCACGACAATGGAAGGGGTTGCATGAGCCTTTTGGGATGCAACTTCGTCTGAGAACTACCTTCCATCCTTAGACGGATGGTCAGACTGAGCGGACCATTTAGACCCTTGAGAACATGATGCATGCATACTTCCTCAACGTTGGTCGTAGTTGGGAGGATCACATAACTTTGGTGGAGATTGCATACAACAACAACTATCACTCCACCATCGGGATGACACATTTTGAGGGCTTGTGTGGTCGACCTTGCAGATCACCATTCTGTTGAACATACATAGGGGACTTAGCACTAGTAGAACCAGAGAAGGTACGAGCTACAACAGAGAAGGGTAAGATCATCTAGGAGTGGATGAGAACTGCACAAAGCAGATAGAAGTCGTATACTACCAGGAGACGAAGATCTCTAGATTTCGTGGATGGAAGCCACATATTTCAATGGGTCTCACCCCGATGAGGTTTACAGAGATTTGGAAGAGGCATAATGTTATCTCCACAATATATCGGACCTTTCTAGGTCCTTAGTAGAGAAGGCGAGGTGTCTTAACCCTTTCTCTTCTACCTTAGTTGCACTGGGTGCACATCATCTTCCACGTATCCCAGCTGAGGAGATACGTGAATGACCTTTATCACATCATCGACCATGGGAAGCTAGACGTCGACGATGGGGAGACAATTATGGAGGTTCTAGTGGATATTGAGGATTGACATGATTGGGTCCTTCATGGATAGTCGATACCTTTGTTGCGTGTTCGTTAGCATCACGGGAACCTCCAAGAGACCACATGGGAGAAGGAGGCTCAGATGCTTGCTCAGTACCCCCATTTTTTCCCTTAGTCTGTGTTGTAGCTTATGGGGACGTAAAGCCCTGAGGTGGGGAGACTATAATGACACAAAATTTCCGTGGAAAATTTTTATTAAATACATGGGAAATTTACTAGTCTGCGAATACTAACGGTGCATGATTCTGAGGCCCGATGTTCCCGGAATCAATTTCTGAGGTTTTCTTTGGTATGTTCAGTAAATATACGAACAAGTTATTATTACATTTGAACCACTAATTGGATTTGAAATCTGAGGATGCTGTTAAACTTGTAGCACCAATATTAGCTTAATAAGACTTTCACCATGATGATAGATGGTCAGGAATAAAAGATAGTTTTTTGGATTTACGTGGAATAAAAAAATAAAATAAGTGCATGTATTATTTTAATTTTATTTGTTATAACCACTATGTGGAGGTTGGAGGTGGGGACTACCACACCATAACCACCTAGGAGAGGTTATGGTGGAGGGGCCCACCCGAGCTCATCCTCCAATGTGAGGATTAATTTTGTGGGGACCACCCAAGGATAAAACCTCTTAACCCCCCCCCCCCTATTAAGTGGGGAGAAACCCCTTGAGCTTCCCACTTGATGGTGCCAAATCCTTTGAATTAATTAATTTAACACACCAATTAAATAATTTGAATCTTTTTGAATTATGTGCCAATGATTAAATAATAGGTATTAATAATCTATTATTTGGTTGGCATATTTATTTTGGAGAATGGGGGAGAAGGCTCCCGACGAAGTACGCTCCTACCAACGAAGAACGTCGACCTCGATCCTGACTTCAACATCCTTCTGCGACTCCATCAATGAATCAATGTCCGCCTTTATGTGACATCATCAACGATCAATAAATAATGGTAGGGTTTGTTTAGTGTAATTATTCATTCCTTTTCTCTTCTTCTAATGAAAGCAATTCATGCATTGGATCATAATAATAATTGATGTTCAAATTTCATCCTCTTCATGAACCAATTGATACAACCCAAAACGTGGAAGGTGTGGGCCAAACCCACAAGACCAGACCCCTCCAACGATCTTGTTTATGATTGAACTTTGGCATGGCGATGAAGCAACGAGGAAACTGAAGTGGCGAAGACAAATGTCGCGCTACGCACGAACTTTGTGGACCGCTCCGACCCCGTGCCGTCACAGTGCCCTGGACCAAACCACGACCCTTCGTCCGAGCCACCCCGGCCGCACCGCTGCTGGCCCACACCACCCAGCTCTTTGCCGCCGCAGGCCTCCTAGCCTCCCGGCCTCCAACCGGCCCACCTGGCCGAGCCGCAGGCCTCCCATGTCGTGCACCTCCCAGCGGTCGGCCCCCTGGCCGCGTACCCCCCTACCACTGGCCCGCCTGGCCGCGAGCCTCCCGGGCGCCACCCTGCCTGGCCGCGAGCCTCCCAGGCACCTGCCCGCCTGGCCGCGTGCCACCTGTTTGCCTGGTCGCGCGCCTCCCAGCTACCCCGACCTCCACTGGTCACACCCTTCCCGAATCGGCTGCCTACAGACCTTCGCAAACACCTTATGTTCCTCCCCGCACTGGTCCCTTACGGCCTTATGGACGAGCTGGTGACACGGCTCCCTCGCGGCCTCCTTGGCAACCATGCGTCTCGGGCCCCTCGCGGTCTCCCGGCTGAGCCGGCGTCTCGGCCCCCCTCATGGTGCCCAGGATGAATCGGACCTGGCCACGCCCTCCGAACCGAGCCTCGGCGGGCCGCGATCTCGCGGTGCATCATGCCGTACCGGCCCCGAGCCTCGGTCGAACCGCTCTCACGGCCTGCTGGGCTTGACCGAGTGGTCCGAGCCAAACCCAACGGGCCAGATCACCCAATGAGCCAGTCCCAACCCATCGGGTCAGCAGGGGAGAGCCTAACCGGGTCGGCCCAGATTATGTCGGGTCAGGTCGGTCTGACCGGACCCTGGCCCACTATCGACCCTTTACATTCTTTGGCCATATTTTTGGCACCATACGACCATTTGCAAGACTGTCAGAGGAGCTGGTTTACATGGAGCACAACTTTTACTTTGAGTATACCCCACCAAAGTTCAGTGATTAGTTGAGATACGGTCCTGTTGGGTCGTACACTAATCCAACCGGGCCCCCGGGACTAAAATCATAATAACTCATAGATCGGTCGTCTGATTGACGCGACATCTGTTGCGTTGAGACCACTATGACATGGAAGAACATTGAGATACTTCTTCTTGGGACTTCATGGAAGTTGATGTATCGACACTCAGCTTGATGAGTGGACCCTCACAGAATCAAGCATGCTTCGCACAGAACCCTGTGGCTGTCTATGCACTGACGACTATTTCTAGATCATGTGTGGGTTCGACAACACTGATGACTCTTCCTGGATCCTGGGTGGGTTCGACAGCACTAACGACTGTACCTGGATACTATGCAGGTTCGGAAGCTCTGACAATTGTTCTTGGATCCCGTAGGGATTCGACAGCTCTGACTACTATTGTTAGATCATGTGGGGGTTCGACAATTCTTACTTCTGTTCCTAGATCCTATTTGGGTTAGACAGAATAATTGTTCCTGGATCTTGTGTGGGTTTGTGAGTTCAGATTTCTTGTTCTGGGATCCTATGTGGGGTCGACAGAATATATGATTCATAGGCTACATCTGATCATCTCTATCTCTCTACAAAATTTTTATACCTCTGTGAGATGAGTCAGTAACATTGTGTTTTTCCATCATTGAGATGGGTTATTGGATAACTTAGGTATATGTATGGGCATATACCAAAGTGGGGTTGTCTGTTGATTTCATACCTTATGGTTTATGCTTTTTGGATTTTTTGAGACCCTAATGGACTCGGGGTCCCTATTAAGTATCTTTATACTCACCCCTACTTGGGCTATGCCTACATGTCATTGTGTTTGATGCATATGACAGACAACACTGGCCGAGGGTGAGTGTATGAGGACTAGACGGTACCCGGAGGTGGACCTCACGAAGAGTCGGTACCCGGTGGAGATTGACAGACATAGAGTGCTGAGGAGGATATCTGAACATACCGTTTAGGTAGGATCCATGGTGGATAATCAAGGAGCATCTTTCCATCTTTCAGTTATTTGTTCCTTTTCAGTGGTACTCGTACTGTACAGTTGGGCTTGTATTTCTAGCCCCTCTTACTTTTCATCACTCTTTATTTATATAGTTTTACATAGTGTTTAGCTTCCAGCTTGTACTCTATTTTTTTATTATAGTTATAAAGGAAATCCTTCCCAGATTTAGGGAATTACGCATTTGGTGCTAGTTTCCAGCCCCTGGCCTATGGAAGGTGGGCATGGGGTAGTCACAACGCGGGCCCGAGGGGGCGGGTCATGACAAGATTTAGGTGATCATCCAACATTCTCAAAATATTATTTATAAGATTTTATGATCAATAATTGAATATAATATGTAAAGATAAATGTCCTGCATAATTTTCATAAAAAAAATCATGTTTTTTTTGAATTTATATATTTGTAGTAAAAGAATTTATGGATCAAAAGTGTACTCTTTTTATTATATGGTTTTTTATGATTGACTTCCGAACTGATTATATGAAACTAAAAATCAGAATAAATACTAAATGTAAGATAATAATTTCATTATATAAAACTCAGGAATACATTATTTTTATGGTCGTATCCTCATAATGACTATACCCCCATCATTTATGAGGCATATTACACAAAAAATAACATGGAACAAAATGGATATTTCCTCCCTAACTACATAAAAAAAGTCTAAAATGATGACCTTGATTACCCTAACTACATTAAAGATTTTGTTCAACCCAAATAGCGGACAACCTGATAATGTCATTGACAAAGATGAAATAAATGAATTGGATGAACCCAATAATATAAATGATAATGAATAACATTGTGAATCTTATGAACCCAACTCAACTAATGATATCAATGACATAAATTTCATTGATGACTCTACTATAAATAAAAATATTGATGAACCTATAAATACCAATGACTCTAAAAAAATATAATCCTTAATAATAGAGAGGATGTATATGACCCCGATGATGATGATGATGTCATAGACACTAATGAACCTGCTATTTCAAATTACATTGATTTAGATAATGACTCTATTAGTTACAAAAAACAATCATTCCAATGTTGACCAAGATGATGATGAGCCTGTCAATAAAAATGATGATTTAAATTTCAACAACAATGAAAACGATAATGGAACCATTAATATTAATTATTCAGGAGATATTAATGATATAAATGACATTGATGACATCAAAGATCCAATAAACAATTATCATAACAATGAACATGATTATGAAATGGTGTCAATAAAATTCATTCCCATAATACCGATTCTATTGAAAATGAAATAAATTGTAAAAATGACCTATAAACCCCCAAGGATTCTGATAATACAAATGATACCAATGATTCTAATGACATTGTGTAAATTTATGCCACCAATATTGTTGATAATGCGGATGAGTTGATTTCACCAGATAATTTGATAAATTAATTTAAAAATGTCAATGCATGTCATCCCAAAGACCCCTATGAACTCAATTACACCCACAATAAATAATACACAAAAAAATGAACATAATAACATAAATAATCCATTATTATTGTATTCACATTTTTGAACCGATGAACCTGATTATGATATATATAATGAAGAGATTGGTGACCGTGATGACACTAATAAAACTATAGACAACAACAACTTTTGTGAAACTGATGATATCTACTATATATATGATAATGATGACCTAGATGATATGGAGGAAATAAATTTCTTTGTCTATGATGACTACATCATAAACATTGAGGAACTTGATGAATCTGACATCACTAAAAACATATTTTCCAATAAGGAAACTTATGACCCCGATGATCCAAATGATGTCATTGACATTGATAACGTTGACATCGTCTTGTTGAGGGCCCTAGTGTTATTGATTCCCTGAAATGTTTTGAGGATTATAAAAACAAATTTGATCCTAACTCTTAATTATTTAATTTACAATAATAATTATAATGATATTCATGACCCCATTGACATGGTTGACACCAGCAACATCAATTACCTCAATGACAATGATGACACAAGTTATCAAAATGAAACCAAGGATGGGAATGAATTATAATGATTTCAGGAATTAAACAATTCTGAAGAAACAAAAATTTCTACAAAAGCGAAAAACAACGAAAATAGAACCACTATATTGAAATCCTATAATAAACAATTATGCTAATGAAAATAGTTATCCTAATTTCAAATAGTACTAGGGGCAGTGATAACATAGATGAATCACAAGATGTCATCAAAACTATTTAAAATTAAGAGCCTAATGATGTTGCTAATACCAACATCATTAAAATATTAACAATACTTATGATGTGTATGGAATTATATGCACAATTTTCTAAATGATACAAATTACACCAACTATTATAAAAACCACAATTAATCCAAAAACAATTGTCACAACTTAATGACCCAAACTATGTTGCTGAACCATGTAATATTGATGTCATTTGATGACCAAGATAACATTCATGACACATTCAAGCAGACAAAATCCACGAGGTTGTAGACACTGTAACACTAATAATTCTAATGAACTTGATAAATATAATTAACATGATGTAATCGACGACAATTATGAATTTGATGACACCAATAATCCAAAAAATGTATACAATATCTATATACAAGATGATAAAAACTACTCTAAATACATTGATAAGCTTGAATACATAAATGATCTCAACCCACCCAATGATAACGATGAATATGAAGAAAATGAAAATCCTTATAAATAATATTACATTGATGAACCGAGTAATGAGATGACACCAATGACGCCAAATACACTAACAACACCATCGAACCATACATAAAAAAATCCATAAATATGGTAATTAAAATGAACATAGTAACTCACCTGACATTACTGAAATATTTATTATCTACATCATCAACATCATAAATTATATAATTTTTACTAAAGATGATTGTGTTTTCTAGGTCATCAATTACATGGTATTAATCATCAATTATTTGGATGTTGATTCCATCAATGTCACCACGGTCATCAAGGCCATTATAGTTGATCATTTCATCATTATCATCAATACTTTTTTTCTTGTTTCATAAAAATAATTAGATCGTATAGGATTTCTTTATTCTGGATGGAATTATAATATTAAAATCACTTGAGGCCATCTTCATCATTTTTTATGTTAGGTCATTAGAGTCATCTATATTATCGATGATGTCGATTCATTAAAGAAAATACATCATCATGGTTGACCACGTCCATAGGTTGATCAATCACATTAGTTTCAAAAAATGATATTAGTTTAAAAATGATCATTTGTATATGTAAAAAATATGGTAAAATCACCATGATTTGCTAGTTTGTTGTCAATGGGATTTTTGAAATCATTGAAAAAACTAATATTATTAATTTCATCAATGTCATTAGGGTCTTAAATGTAATAGAGGTAATTAGGGATATTAGATTCATTATGGAGGTTAGAATTGATAGGGTTATAAGAATTTTTTGAATGAATACCATAAATATCTTGTTCTGGGTAAAAGAAGATATTTTTGATGATTCTACTGAGACAACTATAAAACCATTTATCACTAACAATACCAATAATAAATATAACCCGGATTACCCAGTTACACCAACAAAACTAATGATAAAAATAGTGATAATGATGTTAATGAGGATTATGATAATGATGTCACTAATAAACTCAACATTGTCAATGAAATATATTATGTATATTATTATATGGATTCAAATTACACTCATAGAACCAATGATTCTGATGGGTAAAATAAATATAATGAAACATAAGAACCTAGAAAACCTAATGATATCAACATCGTTGATGAACACAATGATGTTGATGACCCTAATAACCCTAATGAACCTATAAATATTCATATCCCAGTAATAATGTTGACTATAACAACCTTGATGATGTTGAGGATACAAATATATCTAATGACAATAACAACCCCGATGACCTTGATCATAAAGGAAACACTGATGATATCTATATCCCCAAAGAAGGTGATGATCCTAAAAACACTGATGATGTTGACTATACTGATGATAATTAGAAAACTAATAACACTGATGATATTAATGACCCAAATGATTATAACAATACAAATGGCCTCGATGATCCCATAAAGCTATTGTTGTTGATGACAAAAATACCTTATTGATGTGGATATCCTTACTAATACTTAATATACATATGAAACCAATAATGTTGATGATATTGAGAACATTAAAAAATTATTGGCCTTAAATACACTAGAATCATAGATGATTATTACCTAACAGAATAATATGACGATGCATAAAACATCAACGACATCAACGTCATCCTCAACCATGGAAATGATGGCCTCTCGGATAACCCAACATCAATGAAACCATTTTTGGACACCATGAATCGATCAAGATAGTCATCACAGATGATTCAATGGACTTAAGAAACTCATATGACCAAAATTTCTATTAAGATGAAAATGACACGATAGAAATGGGGATACATTGAAAATAAAATATGTCCAACAACTTTATGAAACCTATAATTTTAGTATCTTATAATAAATTGACATATTAGATAATGGTGTTGACTCTAACATCAATGAGATAAAAATGATCCCAATGTCATTTAATTATAAGAAAATTATGATAATAGTGGAAATGATGAACCTAAAACATCAATGATTCTAATGACACTGATTGCCTCAATCACCTAATGATGATGATGGCACTTGTGAACTCATTGACTATGATGGGTCTGACTGCCTAGGTGACCACTTTGACATTGATGACCATGATGATGAAAACATCCTAAACAACAACAACAAATCAAATGAATGTGAAAAACTAGGTGAATCAACAGTGTTAGGAAGTTTGATGACAACAACGATTCTAATGAAATAGAAAACACTCACAACCTTGCTGAAACAAATGATGTCAATAACATATATAACTAGGATAATGTCAATTTCCCAAGGAATTTGATGACTCCAATGATGCTGATGAACCTATTGAAATTGACTACACATATAATGATAACATTTATAATCAAACTAGGGATATTTATAACCCAACGATGCACATTATATGAAAAACATTTATAATCCTAGGGAAATAGATTATCATAAAACCAAACTCTACCTAAGAAACATAACGTTATCTTCAAATATGATGAAATAGAAAACCTAAATCAACATTAAAAAGATGATAAAACCATTTATATTTTTTACAATAGTTACATTGATGTTTTTTTAGAAAAATAGAAACCTACGAGCCTTGAAAAAATTATTAAACTTGTAAAACTTATGACAATTTTTGATGGGAAAAAATAATTCATGGTCCACACTATGGGGATTTTCATTTGAATTAGATTATAAATGAATTCAAAAGGTTATTGGTAACTAGAATGTAAATAGAAACACCGTAGAATGAATTTTGTCCTAGAAGGATATAATTCAGTATCTCCACTACTTTTTAATTAGAATCTTTCCAACTATTATAATCACTTATGGATTTATATAATATTTAGGAATCCTTGAAAAGCCTCAATGTAGGTATGGTTTCCCTTATGTCAGAATCTATTTTTTTAAATGTATATATGAGGGCTTCTAAATTAAATAAAGGCTATCCATATTTTTTCTTTACTAATTTACAACACTTTATTTTATCATAAAATTGTTTAACACCAAAAAAATGGGATCTCGGGATATTCTCAACATTCAATGACATGGTAAGTGTTGATAGTGATTTCATTGATCCTAAAAAAGGGTATTATTTTTTATAAATTTGAATGGAATAAAAACTCATGTAATTTTCTCTAACATATTGATATACTTCAAATCTTTTAAGGTTGCATGTTGAGGAACAATTTAGAAATTTAATGCTCTCCAGTTAGGATGAGAAAGTGAAACATGCATAATGATGGCCAGTGTGGGAATTAAACATAAGAGGACCTTTTATGTTTTCCGTAAAGGAAATATGTCCTAATATTGTAATATGTTTTCACATAGAATGTGGTTTTTTGAGGTTTGTATTTGAATATTTTAACAAGAATAAGAACCATTGAGAAAAATGGGGTTTCATAATGAATATGGCCTATAAAGGGAAAAATGGTGATACCTAAACGGATTGTGACCCCAAGTTGGCTAATAGTTTCCATGATTTTATAGAAAAATTGGGATATATTACATATATTATTACCCTAGTGTAATGGATGTTCGATATCATGGACGGTATAGCCTATATGGAAAATGAATAAATGAATTCACCAGGAAATTGGACATATGAAGTGGATAATAAAGGGTTGTCAATTTTCCGTTTAAACCCTTATAATTATTCTTATGGATCCTTTTGAGAAGGATTCCATGACCACATAGTTCAATGTTACAAGATCAATGTGGTTATGTAATGGGACCTAACCATGCGGTTCAAATCAAGTGTTAATGACATTGTCATGTTATTATACATCATGAGAATAAGACATTGGTCATACACATTAATGTATTATATGGGTATATATATATATAAATGTTGATAAAATAGAATATTGACTGTGTAATTTGTATATTGGGATACCATGGAGTACTTAACCAAATAAGTTTCTTTGGTATATGCATGGAGAGTTTGGGAATAGACCTAGTATGAGATCCATTGTCCAATATTTCTACCTACTATTACATGAGGAAAGAATAAGGATAATACCTCCTAATAAATTGAATGGATGGGTATATGCATGTCATATTATAGAATTAGATTCCACCCTCACAGATTTGGATGAGGAATCCACCTAGAACCAAGGGAAAACTAACTCAATCCATGTTCAAAAAGATTATATTATTGGGACCTGGTATTGTCTCACTGATTCCACTATGATAAGGATACTCTTTATCATGATTATTAATTAATTTGATTCCTTGAAAGTACACATCTTAGAGTGAATATATGGGAGACCCCATTTATCTTTTGAATTAATGATCAAATGAGTGGAAATATGGATATCCCAACAATAGGATTATATTTTTGAGAAAGATCTAAAAGAGGTATTGAAAAATGGATACTCAAGTTGTAGTATTAAGATAAGGGGTGCTCTACCATTTAGGAATGAGTATAGATAATACCACAGTATTTGAGTACGATATTATGGCACACCTTTGATGAATAATTGAATAATCTTTTAACCAAGTGATACAAAGACAATGAAGAATAATTTACCCTTGTGAGAATGATAAAAGTGATTCACCCAACTAAGGTTTAGTTAGAGGCATCTCCCTTTTTAGAGAATGAAAGAGGCATGATCCTTATGATAGAGAGAATCAGTGGCTCTATATAGAGAGGGTGATTATGTGTATTCTTCCAAATAATACATATGTATGGTGTGTCCCTGTTGGAACTAGGGAAAAATGATTCTCCTAGAAATATGACTTCCGAAATAATTCACTATTTTATTTTGTGGGCATTGTGGATTCATTTACATGAAATAACTCATGTGTATGGTTATGTATGTTTTCATATCTATATAATTGATTAGCTATAGAGTATGTTCTTTCTCAAAAACGTTTTAGATGATTTAAATCCTTTTAAAACTCATTTACCATTTATTTTGGTAAATTTCACTTGGTTTTAGGCATAACTAGCCCACCTATAGGGATTTAAGGACTTCTAAATGAGGATTGGTAGATTTGATATTTGTTCTCTATATTTATATTATAAATTATCCTAGAAAAGGATACCAAGGGTCGTATCTGTTAGAATATTCTATAACATGTGTGAAGGTGATTCAACATGCATGTGTTTTAGGCATGTTGCAATTTTATTTCTTTCATTATAATGAAGGTCATGATCAGAGGTGGGGAATTCTAGGCTTTTTTATGCATGGATGATAGTGAGACTAAATTATGAACACATTATGATCACACATATAGACAGCTGTGTTGAGCTCGTGGACCATCGAAAACTCATCATTCATAAAATTATAGTTTCATTAAACTAAAAACCTCATAAAAACCTTAATTTACATCCATAAGTCAATTTTGGAAGAATGAATAGTAAAATTAATGGCTTCCATGTAACAACTAGTTCTTGGTGACAGCACAATGGCCTCTCCTTAACATTTTTTTCATGTCTTGGCCTACAAGGAACCACCAATTTCCCCGCAGACATGTGGTCCCCACCGAAGGTTCCACTCACATGCCTGAACGGGTCATCTGACAAATTAAAGTCCGTACAGGCCAACACATGACCTTTCCAGTGTGCTTTTTCCTCACTCACCTGCACCCTGGGAAACTTCTTAGAAGGTCACCTAACATGATCACTACTCTAGGCCAAGAAAGAATAACTATAGAGTTATTATCATACAAACTCTGAAAAAGTAATGTGCACCTTGTTGTCATTAGTCATATAATTTTCTCATTTAACACTTTATCATTCTAGGGTGTTACATTCATCCCACATTTAAGAGAAAAACTTCCTCGTTGTAGGACCTACATCTCAACATAGGCAGTGCGCTACACTTAAGGTTGGGTACCACCTCTGATACCAAATGTAACCACTAGGTCCTGATGACAGCACAAGCACCCCACCATAACAAGGTTGTTGGGTCCTAGCCTGCCAAGAACCACCAGTTTCCCCTTAGACATGTGGTCCCTACCCAAGGGTCCACCCACATGCCTAAACAGGTCATATGACTAATGAAGGTTCCCACATGACAAAACATGTCCTTTCTAGAGTGCTTTATCCTCAATAACACACACCTTAAGAAATTTCCAATAAGGTCACCCATCCTCATCAGTACATCAAGCCAAGAACACATAACAATGAGGTTCTAATCAGATAGGCTCTCGAAAAAGAAGGTGCACCATGTTGACATGAGACATATCATTTATTCATTTAACCCTTTATCATTCTTGGGTGTTACATTCCCTGTGATCAAAAAACATAAATATGTGGTATAACTCTTATATAATTAATATGTCAAAAAAGTTAATACAAAATCCTTAAAATAATTATTATGTCTTCAAACCCCCTTTTGATAGTTATTTTTAAAATCCATATATTGTAATCATAGTTAGGTACTCACAACCACATAACCATATTATGAAATATTATAGTGACTATCCGTCCATTTGTGTTTTTTCTTCCATGATGTTCGTACGAATCAAATTTCTTTTATATTTGGGAAGGGTGATACAATTTTACTCAAACATAATGTTCAATGTATTAATGAGTAAATTATCATTAATTACATTATAATGTGAATAAAACATAGTTTTTAATTATAAAAATGAAATTTAGGACATGGATTACAATGATACCATTATCATTGATGAAAAAATTTATGAAGTCCACTGTCTATGAAGACACTAATGTCCCACACGATGATAATGAATTTGAAAATTGTAATGACTAAAATGGAATTGATGATACCTAGGACATTGATAACCAAATAAATGGAAATGATGATAAAAAATTGGAAAACAAAAATACATGATAATTTTAATGTCCCATAAAGAACATAATAAACTAGTAACTTTGTTGAGAATGTTGGGAGTTTCGATGACCACAACCACCCCTAATTCGACGATGATCCCGATGAAAACACTATGAAATTGAAACAATGATTATGATAATACCATAAAAGGAATTGATGGGACCAATGATCTTAAAATATTTTCAAATTACAATGACCATAAAACAACTATGGTCATTGTCGAAACAAATGTACTGGATAATTGAGTGATATTGAAGGAATTATTGAATATAATGAGGCCCAAAAACTCAGTATCTCTATTGACATTAATGATTCCAATAAATTAAATAAAAAAAGATGAATTAAATGCCATCCATCACCCTAATGATACTGAAAACTCTAATTATGTAACTCCCCAATAACAGTTACCCAGAGTCGATGCATTATTTTAATACATCGACATGATTACAAGGAATCACGTCCTGAAGGAACGATCAGTTTAGCAGTATTGGAAAATATATCACATACATGAATGTTACATACCACTTTATAACATAAAAAACAACATAAATAATCCTTTATGAACAAGATTATCCCCTGGCTTAACCCTGGATATCAATCATAATAAACTTCTTGAAATCCTGGGAAAATAAAACATAGAAAGGGGTGATCTCAAAGGCTCATTAAGGGTATGAAATACAGAAGAAACTTTCAAAAATAAGAAGAAACATTTAAGCCAATGTATAAAACTAAAACAAAATCCTTTTATAGATGAACTTCAGTATAATATGGCATAAATAAATGAAATAATGTCATTTACTTATTCACATGGATATTCAACTAATTGAATGACTTCAAGAAATACCAATAAGCACTTTCATAACGACTGAATGCATAATGCTAGACTATCATAACCACGTATCCAAGGACTCGTGCCAAGACTACAAATAAGATTTTGTCAAGGCCTCGTTCCAAGACACTAGTTAGTCTCATTAGACCTACCGATGCATGGAGGAGCTATATCGTCCTCCACCCATCACTTACTAAGACTAATGCATTCCACATATGAAAAGGTCTAAACATAACATAATCATTCGTATTAAAACTTTCATAATAAATGTCAATACTTTACCCATAAACCATGAATGGTATAAAAATAACACATCCACAGTCAAACATATCACAGAACCTTCAACGCAATATGAAAGATTTGTATCATGATAAATCAACTTCAAAACAAGTTTAAAATCTATTACAGGATTTTGAAGTTGATGAAAATGATTTGTAAAACTCTTAGAGAGAAAAACCCTTTTAATAAAAACATTTAATAGTCACCGAATTTGGAAAAAAAGTCATTTAAAGTCATTTTTTAATCAATGTTTCCAATACCACATTGAAACTTTTGAATGGAATTAACATTTTAAAAACATTCATGTCTATATAAATAAATCATTAAAACCCATTTTGAAGACATGGACAATAATGAGAATGATTTAGAAGAATAGATTTTTAAAACATTTGAAATGATGTTTTAGTAAAAAGTCCTTGAAAATAATACCATTGAAAACTATTTCATAAAACATGAACATGGATAATTAATATGTCTTAGTAGATACTTATGTAAAAACAACCTCAGATAATAAAGAGATTGTGAAATTAACCCTTACCAATTTGGTAACTCAAGAAACATACACCCCATGAAAGAGGTATCATACAATGAATATTTAAATACACATAAATTAATGTGTATTACACAAAGAATACAATTATGAGGAGTATATACACCACACAAAAGTCAATAGTTTCAATATGGTATGAATCTCACTTGAATAAGGAGTGAGATGAAAACCCATTACCTTACACTTTCCTTTAGTTGAGAGTACGTTTAGCCTCATGTATGATGACTAGAGTATGTTATTAAATTATACCAGAACCATGTTAATATTTATGATATCATGCATTATTCATTTATGACATTATACTACCCATTTAATAATAATTTCCATGTTATATTAATATTTTGGATAATAATCACTTTCATTATCATATGTGTTTTAACTTGTTACTCTTGATTATATCACTTCGTTCATGATTTAAATACTTCTAGATTATAAAACATGATTTATTTATCATATATATTTATAATATAAAAAATTTCTAATAGGTGTATATATGAAATGGAAAACACCGTTTATGTAGACGGTATTCTGTACGTACGCATAAACACTGTATTCATTTTCATATAGTATTGAATGGAAAGAAGTGAATATGATATATTTAAGTACAAAAATACTTATATATATAAATATATATATCTCCAGTAGAATTATTATGTCATATATTACATACTTATTAGTAATATATATATTTTATAATCGTTGTTGAATGGTGAACTTGGAAATGATTCTCATCGCGTCGTGGAGACGGTAATCCGTACGTACACACGAGCGAAAATATCATTCTTTTGATATTAATATAATATATAATTGGATGGTATATAATAAATATAGAATCCTTATCATGTTATATTTATTATTTAAATCAAATACACATCATTATTATTCCCATCCAAATAATAATGTATTTAATAACAATTACACCATGACGTGGAGATGGTAAGCTGTACATACGCACGTATGGTGACATGTCATTTAAACAGTGGAAAGAATAATGAATTTGGTTGTAAAATAATTATAATAACATCACAGTATATATTATATACTTGAGTTATTCTTTTAGAATGGAAACAACAACGAAAAATGCAGTGGAAGAATAAAGAAACATGAAAGATGGTGGTGAAATCATTACCTCTTCTATGGGTTCTTCCTTTTGATTTGATCAAAAAGGCCCGATAGGTTGAATTTATAATCAGAATAAGGCCTCTAGGATGATGGGTGGATTTTTGAGAGGGTATTTGGGCTGGGTTTGGCCGAGAAAAATGGCATAGAAGGAGTGAATTAGAGAGAAGGGGGAGTTCCCTTTTATAAGAGTGGTGAGGGGCACCTTAGAAAAAACATAAACTATTATTTTATAATAAATTCATATTCGGTTTACAATGGCTCCAAAGATTATTATTTAAAGTCTCAGGTGGGGATAGGTCGAAAAAACTCAACCAATAAGTTTTAGACAAGTTTAGGTTACCATTTTAACCTTATCATTTATATTTAACTCTAAGTTAAATAATTTAACTTTTGCCTTGTCTTCTTGTATTCTTACACTATATGGTTAATAAACATACTATATACTACCAATATCACCCCAATTGGATAATTAATATTATATATATTATTATATATGTATTTTGGCCGAACCTTAGATTTTTAGGACCATTATATCAAATAATAATATGATATTTGTTTTAATAACTATTTTATGTCAATTTTGAAAATATTTAGTATTTGTTTTTTGTTAAAATAAGAACAAAATGATTACTTCAAAAAAATACATTGAATCAATCCTAACCTGTCATATTCACCTAGAAAATTCGTGGATGTCATAAAAACATTGAAATTTTATTCATTTTAATATTGATAATACCATATATTTGATTCTTTCATGAATAATGTAATTACTACATCATCATTGTGTCAAAAATAAATTTTTTAGTATAATTTATAAAAATTATAAATAAAATACCCTGATATAGGAAATAATTTTAGATTTATAATGAATATTTATAATCTAATTTAGCTTATGAAAAACCCTATATTAAATATGTTTTAGTTATTAAACATTGATTTTATCTCTTTTAACTCTTCTTTATATTAAATAATAATAAATGTCTTAATCTAATCCAGGTTGACCTAAATGATAATATTATATTCCTAAGGTTTTTTTGGTCGAGATAAACTTGTCCAATATTATTAGGACATGTGTGTGGTTAATATTAATATCATTTTTACCCTTCATTACCCTGTATACTTTTAACCATGGTAAATAAAGTAAAAGGTTACTATTCACCAAAAATTATTTTCATCTCATTGAACCACAGTTTAATCATTTCTTTTAACCATGTCTCTCGGATTTTCAAAATTCATCTCACAGAAGCAGTAAAATTATTTTTTATGTGAAATTTCAATAGCTCATAGGAGGTGGGTAATCCGTACGTACGCACGAGAAAATATATCATTATTTTTATATTAATATATTATATAATTGGATGGTATATAATATATACATAATCCTTATAATGTTATATTTATTATTTACATCAAATACACATCATTATTATACCCATCCAAATAATAATGTATTGAATAACAATTACACCACGACGTGGAGACGGTAAGTCGTACGTACGCACGTAGGGTGACATGTCATTCAAAGGGTGGATAGAATAATGAATTTGGTTGTAACATAATTATAATAACATCACAGTATATAGAATATACTGGAGTTATTGTTTTAGAATGGAAACCACAAAGAAAAAAGAAGTGGAAGAAGAAAGGAATTTGAAAAGGGGTGATGAAATCATTACATCTTCTTGGGGTTCTTCCTTTGGATTTGATCAAAAGTGATCCTTAGGTTGGATTTCTGATCAAAATAAGGCCTCTAGAATGAAGGGTGGATTTTTGAGAGGGTAATAGGGTAGGGGTTGGCCGAGCCAAATGACATAGAAGGTGTAAATTAGAGATAAGGGGGAGTGCCCATTTATAATATGGGTGAGGGGCAGCTTAAGAAAAACTTAAAATATTATTTTATAATACATTAATATTTGGTTTCTAATGGCTCCAAAGTTTATCATGTAAAGTATAATGTGGGGATAGGTCGAAAACAACTCAACCAATAGGTTTTGGACAAGTTTAGGTTACCATTATAACCTTATCATTTAGATTTATCTCTGAGTTAAATAATTTAACTTTTACCGTGTCTTCTTGTATTCTTATACTACATCATTAATAAAAATACTATATACTCCCAATAGAACCCTAATTGATCAATTAATGTCATGTATATTATTATATAAGCCTTTTGGCCGATCCTTATATTTTTAGGACCATTTTATCAATTAATAATATAAATTTTTTTTTAAAAACTAGTTTATGTCAATTTTGACACTATTTGGTATTTTTTTTGTTAAAATAATATCAAAATTATCACTTCAAAAAAAATACATTGAATCAACCATAAAATTTCATATTCACCTAGAAAATTCGTGGATGTCCAAAAAACTTCGAAATTATATTTAATTTATTATTTATAATACCATTTATTTGATTCTTTCATGAATAAGGTAATTACTGCATTATCATTGTTTCATAAATAAATTTTTTTATATAATTTCTAAAAATTAAAAATAAAATACCATGATGTAGTAAATATTTTTAGATTTCTAATTAATATTTATAATCAAACGTATCTTATTGCAAAACCCTATATTAAAATTTTTAATTATTAATCATGGATTTTAACTTTTTTTAACTTTTCTTTGAATTAAATAATAATAAATGTACTAATAAAATTCAAGTAGACCTAAATGATAATATTTTATTCCTAAGGTTTTTCTGGTCGAGGTAAACTTGTCCAATAGAATTAGGACATGTGTGAGGGAAATATTAATATCATTTTTACACTTAATTACCTCGTTTTCTTTTAACCGTGGTAAATAAATTAAAAAAGTAAAATATTCACCAAAAAATATTTTAATCTAATTGAACCAAATTTTACTCTTTGATATTAACCGTGTCTCTTGTATTTTCTAAATGCATCTCACAGAAGCAGTAAAATTATGTTTTATGGGAATTTGCAAAAGCTCCAAGGAGGTGGGTAAAAGACAGTGAAAAGTTAAATAAAAATTTTATATATCTAAAATTATTATAAACCGACTCCAATGAATTAAATTGAACATATATAGGTATTATGTATCTAGTTTGACATTAAATTATTTAAATAAAATAAATAATTATCTAAATAAAAATTCTGTTTTAAACTATAACTCAATGTTTTTCACTATTTGTCAAAAATTAAATGTTTTTAGAAAAATTCCAAAAATTTACCCTAAGATAATTTTGAAATTACTAATTCAATAATTAAGTCTATTTTACCAATTTAAAAACATAAAAGTTTCATTTATTAATTTAAAATTTATTGTCGTTGTCAAAACAAAAATCGTTTTTTAAGAAACAATAACTATCAAAAGATTGACACTTGTTTATGTCCGGTTTAAATGTGAAATTATGTCCAATGACCAACATTGGATTAAATTTTAAAAAAATATTATAAATATAATTTTAAACCACTCAAATTCATAATTTATCACTATTAATTATTTGGATTAAAAAAGATGATTTTAATTAAAATTTAGTAATTTTCACTATTTATCCAAATATGAAAGTTATCAGAAAAGTACCAAAAATTCACCCTAAGATAATTTAAATATTCCGAATACAAAAATAAAGTCTATTTTGAATGATAAAATGTATAAAATTTTAAAAAGTGAGTATTAATATTCATAACGGCTAGTTTGATTGGTTTTGGGGTGTGTTATAACTCGAAGTTGCATACAACACACGCTACTATATTATTCAAAGAGAAGCATACTGTGGAAGCCTGGGGTGTTAGAAATTAAAATGATAAAAATGAATATTCGATGAAATCTGTGTTACCATCATTATGTATGACATCGGTGTCTCTGGCAGTATGTATGAAATCAAAATCTAAGACATATCTGATTACCCTAAAGATGAAAATGGTGTCATTGGTGAAAATAATCCCAATGTAATGGATGTAACTAATGTCCCAGATTATTCAGATATAACTATAAATTCCAATTATTCAAATGACAAAAACATCACCAATGAACTCAATGATAATGATGGTTTCTGCAACCCAATTATTCTAGGTTTGTGATGATAGCGATAACACTAATGCCCATGATGAGTCTAGTGATATCGAAAACATCAATTACATTGAAAACCATTACAACATTAAATATTTTAAGGATATTAAAGACTATATTGAATAGATGACATTTATTAATGTGATGAAACTAACAATTCCATAAACAATGATGACATAAATAACCTTGATGACACAAACATATCCAACCACAATGATGAAATTGATTTTTATGACATATTTGATTGCTCCAATGACCCAAAAAAGAAAAAATAGAACATAAAGATAGAATAAAATACATTGTTTAAAATTATGATGTTAAAAACCACCCAAAAATATAAGACCCAATTCAATTGTTCATTCTAATGATAATGATGTAATTGATGATAGTGAAAAATATGATGTTCATTGTGATCAAAATAATAATTTTGATTGTATCGATCTGGCAACTCAAATTTAAATCTCTAAAAATTCTTTCTAAACATATTATATTTATGATTATAATGAATCATATGATATTGAAAAAGATATTGAAATCAATGATTCATAAAAAACCCATTAAAGCATGGAAATTGTCAATTCAATCAATTTGGAAAACATCCATGATATCAACAACACTAACAATTACAATGATGACGACGATGTGCCCAATTGTATTGAAAAGGATCACTAAAACTTTGTAGGTCAATTGGTGGATAATAATTCATTTATCCACTTTTTTTAAAATTTGAAATAATTATCAGTCACTTTTTTGACTGGCAAGCCTCAGTTATGATCTTCCCACACACTAATGAAATAAAACAAACAATAATCATCTAATATACCAGGGAGGCTACATAAAAAATTAAGCTACAGACATAGAATTATTTTGAAAATCCAAGAACATATATTCCAATAGGATCAAAAAATTGTATATATTGACAAGGTTTTATCGTTAAAATCATATTGAAAAATTTAAGTAGAGTATTATCCTAAAACAATAATATATGATTCAGTGTAGATCAATCATGTTAAATAGGATTTCATTTATTCTCTAAGGTAGGGATCATCCATTTCTATAAAATATTAATCTCCATAAAAATATATTCCCCCAACTAAATCATGATATATGATTTTTATGAATACACTCTTTCTCAACGCACCTCATAGGTGTTATATACATAGACAAATTGATAGTGCATTTTTCTTTTCCTTCATTTTCATATTCTTTTTTTTATCATTATTCTACTTTTTTCAATGAACTCCCATTATTGAAAATTATATTACCTATATCGACTCTCTTTTTTAAGGAAATAACACTTTTCATTTAGTATTAGATAATTGAATACTCTAGATAAATTTTAATTTTAAATTTCTAATTCAAATATGAACAGAAAACATGATTCAAATTCCTAAAAAATTCTCTATAAAATCATTAAAACTAGATTCAAAATACTGTACACCCTAGTGTGTTCACCCGGATTCAATTTATAGAGGGATGATATACACATGTGCTAGGATGTTTTAAAATTTTATGCTATCTATAATAAGTATCATATAAAATAAGGCCTCATATAACACCAATTGAATTTCACTTCCTATAGTACAGACCTCCTCAACATTCAATGTATATCTCAAAATGGAGACCATATATAGACCATGTCATGGTGCATTCCTTGTTGAACCCTAAAAAACACTAACCATTTCCAAAAAAAATCATCATCATTTCCTTGTTTAATCATCCATGTTATTAATATAATGGAAACAATCATGAGGTAAATCCGAATAAAGTAAGTATACATGAACCACCATAGTATACATACCTAGAAAATTAATATAATTTGGGACTCCATACCATCAAAAATGGTGACTATGTGCCTCTCTATTTATTATATGTAAAATTATATATTAATAAAAATTATAATAAAATATATTTAAAATAATATCTATTAGTTTCCTAACTATAGAATCTACTCCAATAAACCATGATATAGTTGGGGATTCTTCTAATATACTACTTATTAGAACACATACTTCTTAGTAATTAATTTACTATCACTCCCCGAACCAGAACCAACACCTTTTTTTAGAAATAGTATAGTGAGGACAGATGTACATAAAAATCTCTAAATAAACCCTCATTAATATTAAGAATAATTCTACGTTTTTTCATTCTCACTAACAACCATATAAAAAACCTCTCCTCAAATGAAACACCATGTAACAGTTGAGTTTAATAATGATTGAAGTTTTGATAAAAAATAAAACATAATAAATTTCGTGACCAGAACATATAACAAATAGATTTTAAATATTAATAGATGAATATTAATTTCAACATACAGAGTCCCATATTAGTACTAGATAGGATTAGTTTCTTTGGAAGCATGGATACAATAACAACTTCATTATAAGTAAACTACATCATCACCTACCAATATTATCATAACAATAATCGTTATTAGAAATATAATATATAAAACCATTATTTATAACCCATGGAATGGAAACCTAATAAAAATTGAGACAAGATGATCAATAAGTGAAAACAAGGGAGATAAAAATGTTCACATAGGCAGAATATGAGCGTAATAGTATGATTACCTGAGATAAACATTTGAAAATCATACACTATATATCAGAGATCATAATCATGATTAATGGAACAAATCTATATATTTTATGTCACATTAACCACAAGTTAATCAAAGAATATAGTAAAAGAATGAATAGAACTAGAAAATCAAATTTATTTATGGAATACATATAGTCATAAAATCCATTTCCTTAACATTGAAGACTCATTTAAAAAAATATTATAGTGTAATTTGTTTACTCCCCAAACCATCATAGTAGTCATGAATGACTTCCAAGACTATCATAATGTATAAAATACATTAATGAACATGTTTAAATCTCCACTACAGTTCTATTTATCTCATGAAATATCATTAATTACCCAATGAATTATAGGGAGATATAGGTCCCTCCCATCGTGGTTTATACTTTAACCACCTTCCATTGGTTTTAATGTAACCATCAACTATGTTAATAAAATAACTCACATATTTGGTTATAATGTATCCAACATCATTGGTTTATATCATTACAACCTTTCACATTAATAAAACAATACATATGGATTCCGAAATATCATAAAATATTCATCATAAAAACACATCATAACGTATTAAAATTAAAATGGTTTCATAAACATTTAATTATAGTATAAATCATGGAAAATAAATGATTATCATAAATATCCCTTTATCAAAATCCTAATCAATACATGTAAATAATTTGGATTGTATAATTTGACCATATATCTAGTATTGTTTTTACTGAAATAAAATGATGTAATATTATAAGAAAAATTATTTTAGAAGTCACTTAGATCATTTCATGAAGAATATATAATTTTCACTTTGAAAAAAATTCCTTAAAATTTAAAAATATCAAAAGTATTTAATAAAAAAAATTATTTGAAAATATTCTAATAAAATTGCAATCGATTCATTAAATCAATGAAAAATCATTATAATGTAAATTAATGTTAATTTCATACATGTAAAAATATTTACTCTTTTCATATTTTGGAAAAAAAATTAAAATGAGAATTATTTAAAAATTGAAATTAAAATTCATTTTATCTATTTTTTTAAAATTTCAATCATGGGTGAAATTATATTTAAAAAATAATAGAATAATAATAAATAATTTATTTGAAAAATATATTTGAAAACATATACATGGATGAAAAATGTATTTTATACCCAAGAAAGAAATAATGTTTTTTCCATATAAACAATATTTTAGTATATTTATATCGTAAAGTGAAGAAAATTAAAGGAAAATGTGTTTTTTCAGAAATAAATATAAGATAATAATATTAATGAGTCTATTAATGGATAGATCATATGATTTTCCCATCAAATTCATAATATTAAATAATCCCAATAAACAATGAGATAGTAACATAAAACCATTTCTAGATTGGTAAATATTAAAATAAATGTATAATTAATGAAAAAAATATAGATATTTTTATCCAATTATTTTAAATATTATTATAATTAAATATATTCTTCTAATATATATACACCACCCAAATAATTCATGTTTTGAATATGACATATGTCCCTCAAAAATAAAAATTATATGAAAATCCATTTCCTCGAGTATCAACATTCATTCTACACATTCTAAAAACTTATAAAATCAAAATAATAATATTATAAATCCATTATATATATTAATAAATAAATATATATGTATATGTATATTTATATAATAATATATATGTTATTTACTTTTAACATTTTATCACTGATTCATAAAAAATTCTATATTAAAATCACTATTTTTGGTAATAATTTCTTTGTTTTTAATGTATGTTATGATTCACTGGTTTTAGAAAATTTACATTGATCGATTTACATAATATAAATTATGTTAATTAGGAAATATGTATATTATATATATATTATATATATATATATATGTAATTATAATAATTCAAAATATTTAGATATTGAAAATTAATTTCACAGATTTTATAGATGGTAGGCCATACATACGCATTAATGTTGTTTCTATTTTCATAATAGATGGCATGAAATTAAGATAAATAAAAATTCACCATCATATATTATTAATTATATCAATTATATAATATATATTCTCTAAATATATCCTCAAAATAATACATGTATAAAATTAATAACTCCTTAGATATGTTTGTGAGGTAGTAGTCTGTCGTACACATGAGTGATGTTATTATATTCCAACAAGATAGAATGCCATAATTTTAATGTGATATTATAATTAAAAAAATAAATATATTTCATAAAAATCACATATAAATACTTTTAATAAATTATTATATCCCATTGTGAGAGCTAATTATTGAAAAACATTAGATCGGTACTTGAGCCATCAATCCACTATACACATGATCGATAGTTTCATTTCAAATATGGTGGAAGAGGAGATGAATATAAGTTATTAAATTGTCATTAAAACATATAATTATATGAAATATAATATTTTAATTATATATTATAGTGATTTTTAGGAGGTATTTTTGTAGTATTTTCGTCAGTCAAATGGATTAATAGGTATAAAGAAGTTTGTGGAAGAGGTCCCCTTTTATAAGTGTGTAGGAGTGAAATTTTTTAGATACCCAAATCTGAATAATAATGGGTGGTAATTCCTAAAAAAAATCCCTAAAAAATTATTAAATTATTTATTGGGGGGAAAATATTTTTTATCCACAAATAAAAACATTTTTAAACGTGTTATTCCCCTGTCCTCCATTCATACTCATTTATACCATCTTAGTTTTCTCCATGGTAACTAGACCCTTTTTACATAAATAGGAAATTCATTATTTAATAATAAAACATAAGACTTATTACATAATATGAAATAAATTATTCAAAATACTAAATCAAATTTTTTATATAAAAATCTTATGTATTGGAAAAAATAATTTTAACAAAAGTTCATCTAATATAAAAAATTGCTTTTTAACCTTAACCATGGTAAATAATTTTTACATAATTAATTGTCATTATGAAATGAAATTAGGTTTAAATTATTACATAATATTTTTTAAATTGAATCTAAATTTTTTATTCATTTTATCCAATTATATTCCAATAATTAGACTAATTTAATTCAATATTAAACATGTAGACACGATGAAAAAATGGGTTTAAAATTAATTTTATAAGGAAAAAAGTTTTCATTTCAAAATTTCAGATACAATTGAAAAATGTTAACTAAATTGGACTATTTATAATATAATTGATCAAATTTTACTTTAAAAAACATTTTAACATATAATTCAACATTGTAACTACAAAAATTGATAGGCAGTTTGGAATAAAAATCCATATTTTACACTATTTAATGAAAATTTTATTATTATATAAAATTTTCAGAATTTAAACCTATTATAATTTTAACATGTTGATTTATTAATTAAATTTTATTATTTCATATAGGTTTTTTAAAAATGGAAAAAATTAATTTTATTATTTTTCTACAATATGAAATGAAAAACAATTTTTTGAGAAAACAAAATTTTTTATGAATATATATTATTTTCCGTAATTATATATATTTTTAACCAAATGTTTTATTTATTTAAAAAAATATAGTTAATATAATTTATTTAGTTATTCCTATTTATATTTCCATGTATAATATCTTGGTTATTATATTCATGATAAAATAAAAATATTAATAGTATATTATTGTTCGTTAGAACATAGTGTTGCATGTAACAGAAGAAATCAAAGAATAATATATTTGATGAAGAATATCTCATAAATTATTAGGGGGTTTCATTCTAACACCATTAAAATTCGTTTTGACCCAATAATTGTATCACTTTTTTGCTAACAATTGTTGACACTTCAAGTTCATTAAATCTGCAGGTTCTCATGTCGTGTCTTCAATTTGGTGGTTTTACATCCAGACATTGACCAGGTGAGGGGAATTATTTCACATAAAATTATATCTGAGATCTAAAATCTACAACAGTTACTTCTTTTTTGAAATATATTGTACATAAGTTCTGACCTCTAAGTTTAGTACATGTGAAGGGTCAATTATTTTCTTCTACATTAGAGATACATGGAACCCATTCTGAACATGAGAGAGGATTGATGGAAGAACTAAGAAATATTATACCAACCATTAATGATCAACAAGATAAAATGGTAATATATATATATATATGGATCAGATTTCATTTCTTTATGAATATCATAAAATTCTTCCAATGCGAAATAATAAAAATAAATTCTCACAAACTTCAAATTATAGATCATGTTGATGATTATCAATATGAATTTTAAGTCAACATGGTACTTCCCTTATGTGAAACTGAATGTTATTAACATTATATACCATTTAATTATAAATATAAGGTAACAAAGTAATTAATTCTAAAAATTCATCTCCACACATTTCATTTCGACACTTCATTCCATTGAGGGATTCATAATAAGTCATCTAAATTATTAAGTGAATGATATTATTCTATGAAATGATGACTTGTGGAAGGTATTGATATGAAACACCTATGAATTATATATAACATGTTCTCAGAAAATCATCAAGGGTTGATTTTATCTCTCATACTAAACATCGCTATAAGAATGATATTTAGTACTGAAACTCAATTCATTTCAAGATATTTGTGAAGGCATCACCAGAACATCGAGGAAATCCTGCAATCCAAATTAGATGACATAGAATATGGAAATTCCTGAAACCATACCACTAACATAATGTAAATAATTGAATGATAATCTATCAAAAAATATTATATTAGAGTATTGAACTATGTTTATTTTTATGGAGATAAATTATATCCCTAATAACATTATGCCCTAATGATTTTTAGGGAGTGTTATGATAAAATCCATGGTGTTGTCTTCCCATTTCAATTTTTGTATAGGAAATGGTTGTAAAAAACCCTAATATTATTATCTCTTGTCCTTATCATTCTTAAATTCCATGAATTAAGATAA
This sequence comes from Viscum album, assembly GCA_963277665.1. Taxonomy (NCBI): domain Eukaryota; kingdom Viridiplantae; phylum Streptophyta; class Magnoliopsida; order Santalales; family Viscaceae; genus Viscum; species Viscum album. The sequence goes on along the minus strand of OY728141.1, from coordinate 504,915,848 downwards.
AATATATTTAATATATATCTTCATATCATCATACTATAATACAAATTGAAATATCTACACATATTTTTACATCATAAATGAATAGATAATGATGAACTATAACATTAATTTAATATTTCCTTCATCAAATTAGGTATTGTGGTGACACATGCATGGTTTTTGAACCATATTATTCTACTATAGAAAAGGTTAAAATCAGGATCATTTCAAACTTTCTCATATTGATGTACATTCTCTATTATGCACATTTTTATTCGAACTTGGATAAATTTATGGAAACCTGTGTGAGAAATGTAAGACATCCCCCCTTCCATCATGATTTAAATATACATACATATCAAATGAAGAAACATTTATTATTTTTTATCTTCATCCAAGATAATATGGAATGATATTTTAAACAAAAAGCATCATCCAAGTTGTTTTCTTTCTTGGGGTGGAAATTTATTGAGAAAATATAATCATTAATCTGATCCAACCATCTTCTATGCCACATCTTAAACTATTTATCTGCGATTATATACATTAAAATTTTATGATCAATAAATATTCCACATATTTTAATTCATATATAATTGCTCAATATATTTAATCAAACAATTACCACAAATAAATTGAAATAATGAGTTTGGAAATTTTTACCCGGAACCATTAATTGTCATTACAAATAACCTATCACTGTATCTTTGTTTGTGAGTATAAAACTAAACACCATAATTGAATACTAACAATATATTACACATCCTTAACCATATAAAGTGAATTTAAATACATATGTGCTGAAAAACATTCTATTTGTTTCTTTGAAATTTTATTCACATTCATCGGTCCAAAGGAAATTGGATCACATCCGAGTTAACATTGTTATTGGATTGAATAACCACAATAAAGTTTCCATAAATAAATGATATTATCCCTCAAAACCATGAAATAGTTAGATTTTATTCATATTTTTTTTACAATAATGCTAAATGGTATCCATATTTGGTGGTTGCAGTCAAATAAACTGTCTTTAGAATATATGTCCAAAAATTTATATTTTGTTAAAAAAAATTCAAAATTGTAATTTTTTCATAAAACTTTTAAATTATAAGGGTATTAAAAAATTATCTGGTGTTTATAATTCTATTATATTACACGTGAATAGATAAAAACATAATCTATAAATACTGCCACTCAATGATGTAGGTAAACTATATAGGCTCTATTTAGTAAATCTATGAAGATATATGGGAAACTTGTAATACCAAATGACATCACTTAGAATCCATATTTTTCATATGTTGTATGATAAGTGGTCATTGATTTATCCTCCACCTTAACCCTCAATTGATGATATCGATAATTATTTAAATAATCAAAAAATATTGAGTTCCTCATTGTTGGTTAATTAAGTCATTAATATAGGGAAGATGGTAATTTTTCAATATTTTCATATTCCTAAATTCATGATATTAATTTTGGAGTCACTGTGATCCATATTTCTTATGAAAAAATGTTTAGTTATAACCAAGGTGACACACATTGATGATTAAATCATATGTCAATATTATTCTTTTTATGCTTCTTCAATTATAGCAACCTAATCAGGTCCATCTGATATAGAGTATTTTAATTATGTGAATCACATGGTATGTGTTCTATTAAGAAGTCAACATAATGGTTTGGTGTGTGACTATGTAGATTTACCATAAATACATTAAAAAACTCCAAAACAATATTAATTTCATCAATATTGAATTTCTCCCCAACTGTCTGAGTTAAAAACAACTTTTTGAGATTGAATCAAGACCTACACAATGGATGTGATCTCTACGAGATCTTCTATTTTACTTTAACACTACTAAAAGATCATAAGATGTTTTGGACTACCAAACAAGAATTATCTTCCTTAGAAATTGATATGGTATTTTATTCAGTAAATTCAATCCATGATTAAGATAACATATAATTCAACTAGATGGAAAATAATAAGATTTATAGTAAGCTCATTCTCCCAAAATTCAATTGGTGAAGATTCATAGACAGGAGATGTAATAATTTTACCACTATTGGTTTTCACTACTAATTCTACCCACGGGAGTATATGATTCGAATTGACAATCATAAAATTTTTCATGATATATATGAATTCATATAAATAATCAAAAAATGGGTAATTTTAATATTTTATCATTTCTATTAACACGTTACCATCATTATTCTACAATAAACCCAAAATAGATTTCCAGATAGTCAAGCATAATTGATCAGAGGGATCAATAATAAAAAATAATTCATAGGATATCTAAATTTTTACCCCTACATTAAATATATGAATCCTAATGGTTCTTGTTGTCTTCAAATGATCATACTTTATTAAAATCATTTATTATTTTTTATAATGTGTTTTTGAATTTCCCAATAACACCCCTCATGTGTATCAATCCAGGTGTGGAGTAAGGATCACTGTCATGCATAGGTTGTTGACGGATTCACAACTTAATTTCCCTTTTCTTTGTTATTTCCCATATGTACAACTATTTCAGATCAACATCGATTTGTATTTTATAGACATTGATGTAAGTTATTGGGAACCACTAACTCATTCATTCACAATATTTCCATTATATTTTACAACATTCAGACCTATCCTTTTGGATATCACAAATGTTTTCTCATCCTATTTCTCAAATGTCAACTAAAACTATGATTTGTTGAAACTGTAAAGAATAAAATTTATCATATATATATATATGTATATTACATTAAAATATATTAATATTCATTTAATCTTATAAAAAATCAATGTGGATCGTAAGTATTTAGTGTCTTTGGAAACATGGATTCATACCAAACTGGTTCATAAGTGAACTACAACATCTCCATCTAAGTTCATCATAAACATTTCTCTTATTTGACATATCATACAAATATATTTTATCAAATCTCAGGGAAAGGAAACATAATAAATCGTGAGATCAGATTGTAGGTTATAGAAAACAAGGGATATATCGATGATTACATTATCATTATATGAGAATAATAGTATACAAACAAAATGATGACATTTTAATAACATATATTGCATATCAAAAATCATAATATTGAGTCATATAATTAAAACCTTTATTTTATATGACAAGAATAAAAAAAATAATCAAATAACAAGATAAATTAAATCATTCCATTGAAAAAACATTGGATTGTTTCACACACATAAGCAAAGAAAAATAATTACATTAGTAGTCAAGGATCATTTCCAAGACTGTTATTGTAGAATGATTTTACTCCCCAAACCATCGCAGTATTCACAGATCAGTCCACAAAATATTATCATGGAAAATGTACCTTAATGAAATATGTTGAATTCCCAGTTAATTATGATTTTTTCATTAGATATCAGTCTGTATCCAATGCATTAGTGAGATATATAGTTCCATCCATCATAGTTTAAAACATAAATAATAATCTATGGTTGTAACATATCAAATGTATATAGAGATAACATAAACACTACCATTGGTTATAACATAACCTCCTTCAGTATATTAAAATGGAACCACCCTTCAAATAATGGAAACCATAGATTTGTTTTCTATAAGATTATAAAACATTCATTATAACAACACATCATTACTCGTGAAAAGGAACTAGGTTTCATAATCATTTATTCATTACACAACCCATGGAATAGAATTGATTTTAGAAAATAGATCTTCATAATAAAAATAAAACATCAATATAATAAATAAGGATGGTATCATTGGATTATTTCCCTAACAGAACATAGGAAACACAAAATTATGTCATCTTATATAAAGAATTATTTTCATATATCACATCTGATATTGGATAAGGAAAAATTTATTTTCAATTTGAATTCATATTATTATATTATAAATAATTCCCAAAATATTAATGAAAAATCCTTTTATTAAAATTCCCATGGGAAGTTATAAATTAATCTTTAAAACTATTGAGTGTTGATTATGGTGGAAAAAACCAATCATGTTGTAAAAATTATAAAATAGATTCATTTCAAAATTTTAGTAGATATTATAAAGAAAATTTTATGAAAATGATTATAAAAATTATTTAAAAAAAACATGGTTAAAATTTAATTGAATAATTAATAAATTATAGTAAAAACATTCTTTAATTACTTTTAAAATATAAACATTAACAAAAAATGATATTTGACAGAAGAGAGAAATAATGCGTTTTTCAAAAAAAAATTATTATCAATTTTGATTATAAAGAGAGGAATTCAAAGGAAAAACATTTAGTATGTAAATAAAACCATAGGATATAAAATCCCAAATTTTATTGATATATTGGTCATAATATTTCATTCTGAGATGAGTAATCATAAATAATCCATATAAATAATTTGATTGTAACATTAACCCTTACCACTTTTGTAACTTTTGAATCATGAGAACCATGAAAGAAAGAACATAGATGGATTTCATTATCCTTATATTTTTATGATAATAATTATAAAATAAAATTTGGGTCAATATATACCCAGCACAAAAGAAACTAGATATGAATATTGCATGTGCCCCCATGGAAATAAAAGTTAGTTTAAAATCTCTTAACTCAAGTCTAAAATTCATTCATACACAATTGGAAAACCATTATAATAAATATAAGAATATTATAAATAAATTATAGAATCATATTCATATATATCATATTATTTATTATTTTATTATAAAATTTCATCACCAACTTATTAAAAATATCACATTAAAAAAAATATTCAGGTTGATAACTCATCTTTTTTTCATGTATATTCTAGTTTAATAGTATTGTTGATTATACATTGATAATATTTCAATTATATATATTATTTAAATCAATATATAATAACAATATATATTAATTATATATTTATTTATAATAATCCATATAATTTAGAGATAGAAAATCAATTACACTATTCATTAAGTATGTAGGTGGTACATATACCTTAAGGTTGTTCCCATTTTAGTGATTGATGGATTTAATAAAAGTTAAATATTAATAAAAACCAAAATAATAATTAATATATAATTTATATTCTATATATTCTATAAATATATCATTTTTGCCACCCACGTAAAATAGAAATATAGAACACCTCACATCAATTCCTAAGGCGTCATTCTCCCAAACACATGCATGATTATATTATTTTATAATGACATGGAAGGTAATAATATAGATGTGATAGTATATATTAAGAACTATAATTTTTTCATGAATATTAAATATTTACTTTACATTCATCATTATATCCACTAGTGAGAGATGGTGATTAAAATTGAATTTCATTGGATCAAGAGGAGGTGGGGTGATGTAGAGACAATCGATGGTTTCATTTACCATTAGACGGAAGGTGAGTTATATAAAGTATAAAATTAAAACAATAGTATCTACATATATTTTATATAATGGTGTTATTATATATTAATTACTAAAATATAAATGAATTGGGTAAGATAATAATATAAATGAAAGATCTTATTGATGAAAATTACATTCCCTTGGGAAAACCTCATTTGAATGAATTATTATGGTTCATATAAATCATCATTTGAAATGAAAAATAGTTCTATATATTGAATACATATATATATAAGATATATTTTTTCATTGGTTGATAAAAACATACTAAGATATATTAATAACAGAGGGGAGGAGTTCCCCTTTTATAATTAAGGAAGAGTATCATTTTTTAACTACTCCAAACAAATCAATAATGGGAAGCCATTATCAATACGTGTGCCTAAAAATGGATAAATAATGGTTTTACTTATTATGTAGTAAAAAAATCCTAAAAATGAATAAAAACTCATTTTATAAACATTTTATTCCCTTATACCTTTTGTTTAGTCATTTTTTAAAATTTAGTTTTTACTATAGTAACTATACTATTTTTATTTACCAAGGTAATTTATCGTTCAAAAAATAAAATATAATTATCCTTATTAGATAATTTATACCCTCTAATTCTAAATATTAAATTCAATTACATAATTAAAAATCCTAATTTTATGTATAATTAATTTTAACACAAATACACATAATGCACAAACCCATGATTAAAAATTTACCATGGTAAATAATATTTATTGCCTTTATTATTGATTAAGAAAAAAAATAAGTTATATATATATAATAATGGTTATTATTATTATAAAAAATATGTAATTTTTTTTAAATAATTAATTTTTGTTAATTAGAATAAAATATATTTAAAATGAACCTGAAAATGTGACTAAAAATCAATTTTCCCAGGAAATTGTTTTCATATGTATAAAACTTATCAGTATAAAAAATTGAACATAGAATTGATTCAAATTACTTAAGTGGTATATTAATATTATAATTGAACTGATTTTACATTTCAAAAAAACTAAATATATTATAATTTCATAAATAATTTAAATTAAAAATATAGATTTAATATAATTATTAGTTTTCCCAATTTATTGAAATTTTTTACATTTCATAAAATTATAAAAACATTATCCAATGTTATTTTTTATGAATTGATTCAAAAAATGGAGTTGATGATTTCAAAAACAATTTATCAACTAGGGGAAAGAATTTTTTTAATATTTTTTCTATAAAAGCAATAAGAAAAATTATTATTAAGAAAAAGTTACTTTCAAAACATATAATCGAATTAAAAAAATTAAGTAAACATTTCTTCAAATTTTATACTTCTATAATTCTATTAAACTAGATTTTATAAAACAAATTCTATTTAAAACAGCATGATTAACAGTTTGGATATAAATGTCATGTTAACATAATAATATTAATTGTTTTTCACAGTTTGTTGAATCACATTGATGTGTGAAACATAATCGATAAAAAATTTATATAATTGAAAAAAAATATTTTTTAAAATTTTTTTGGGTAATAAGAATCATATATGATTAATATATTTTCTAATTTTGTATAATTTTCATTTTTTCTTAAAAAATTTCTCTCATGTCAGAAAAATAGATATTAGGTCACAGTAAAATTTAACCATAATATATTTCCCTTTCATATTGTTGAAAATTTACCGCTTTGGTTTTTGGGAAACAATAAAAAATTAATTAAATAATAAACTAATAAAAATTAGTAATGAGTCATCATTCTACAATTATAGTCTTATGTGAGAAAACAAAGTGTTTTAAATTCGAACATTCTATAATAACAATACGTTATACATTAAGGTGACTTGCGTAGACCACTAAAAATATTATTTAACAACAAAATATATTATTTAATTCATTTTTTAACTGGTTTCATTATGGATTCTCATAAAACATGTTATTACTACCAAGAACTGACACTGATAATTCATCATGACATTACATCTAACATATTTTATGAATATTCCTAAAATTTGTACTATCTTTAATGTAAATTTTTGATCATTGATGTTTTTTGTTTGTTTTTATAACCCTTTAAAAGTAATTATAATGAAAATACATGAAACGAATAAATCACAATAAATTATCCTTCTATTAGTGATGTCTAAAATTAATAGATTAATCAACATATATTCACAGAGATAGTAGTCTGTACATACGCACATTTCACATTTTATTATTCTAAATGTAAAAAAGAAGGGTGGTTAATGGTTGTACTATAATTATAATAATATAGAATTATAATAGTGATTAAAATGATATCATTTCAGGATGGTTTAATGGATTTTTATGAATAATAAGTGGACATATAGAAATATAAAGGGGATAGGGGAGGTTATAAATTTATTGATCATCACATGGATACTGTTGTTTTAAAAGGGGAATAAAAAATTTATGGATGATGTTTTATAATACCACATCCCATATATAGTGCCAAAGAGTGCTATAGAGAGGCTTGGGAATATTTGTAATAAATTATACGGGGATTTCATCGGTGTGGAAGTGAGGTTTGGATATCACCTTTTTAAGTAAATGGGATGGAATTTTTTGTAAATAACCATCAGATATTATTATTTGGTAGCCATTACTAATGATTCTGTTCAAAAATATTGATATGATAGTTTTTAATGGTATATGGTTGGGAAATTATAGAACCAGACTTTCCACACATGTTTTAAACATTTTTTCGGGTCATTAATCTATGATTTTTTACTATTTCCATTTTATCTTTTCATAAGATATATAGTTATTACCCAAATATATTTTACATTTTGTGTAAAAAATAATAGATTAAATATAAAATAATATTTTTCTAGGGGCTACTAATTATATATCCACTTATTTTTATTTTATTTCTAAAATTGATAAAAAATAATTGTAATAAAATATGTTCATAATGTATTCAATATAATATCTTGTGATAAATATTAGTTATGTCACGAGATTGTAAATATTGGTTTCAAACTATAATAAATATTAATAAAAATTATAATATAACAATTAAAATGAATAATTTCAATAATGTTTTCTTAATTATTAAATCAGTGTTATAAACTAAAAATTAAATATAGGAAACAATTTTTTTAAAATTGTATATTTCACTATTCACATAAAAGTCTAATTCATAAAGAATTTATAAATTCTTAATAAGATAATATTTCAATGATAGATCAAAAAATAATAATAATTTTGTAAAATTAACATATAAGAATATATCAATTTTTAAATTTTATATTATATAATGTATCCTGAAAATATAATTTTATAGGATATTTACATTTGAAATAATAAAAATTTCTTTTAAAATAAATTTATAATTGATATATTTTAATCATATAATTAATAAAATAATAAAATAATAATATTGTTATATCATTATAGACGCATTTTCTGGAAATAAAAAATCAATTTTTAGAAATTACATTTCTAAGATTGAGGTTAATTGAGAAAAAATGATATTTAATAATGTAAAAATATTTTAGATATATATAATCATATAATAATATTATATAATTATAATATAATCCAAATTTATTATTAAATAACCAATAATGGTCTTAAAATTATTCTTATGCATCATATAAGTTATGGTTGTAGTTTAGGGTGGTATTACAAATTGCATAGATCATTTGAAAGTCCCCATGTGCCTAAAATTATCTTGTATATAGGTCATTATCAAATTGAAATTAGTCATGTTTGGATAGGTTTTAGTGTAAGAAAAAACATATTTAGCTTCCAATCCTTCCAAGATCGAATATTGAGATTCATAAGGAATAATTCCACTTCAATATTCCTGTTCCTCTTAATTTATTTATTTTTTTATGACATGATCACTTTAAGTTATATTAGTTAATTTTATGGAAAATTTTTAATAGTCATATTTAACATTCAAAATATATAAGGTTTTTTTCTTTTAGTTTTGTATTGATGTAAAAACATACCATTTAATATATTATTTATTAATGGATATTATATAGTGTAATCGTGGGTTATTACACAAACGACACAGATGACTAGATGATGCCAATAACCATGTCTCTTCTAACCAACATGATGATATTGTTGTTAGCACCAACACTGAATATTTATTGGACCATGAGGACTTTTATGAACCCAATAATATTGATTATTATAATGAAATTGACTATAACAATGACCCTTGTGTAAAATATTACACTGAAGACCCAATGCTGCCAAAATAGCATCTAACCTAATTACACAAATAAACATAATGGGATTGAAGAAATTATTGAATTGATGAATAAAATGATGAATACATAAATCATAACAAAATAAAATAATTATAATGATGATTTTTTTTAAACGACACCAATGACAATACTGAAAGTGGTGACCATAAAAAACCTAAGAACCAATAGTCTATCAACAACAACAATAACAGTAATGACCTAATGAACCCAAATTTTTTTATAATAATGACTTTGAAAATGCACACAATTATCATAATAATGTAGGGAATACTGACTAACACAAAGATGTAAAAATGTAAAAAAATTAATTCCACCTAAGAAAACCTACACTCTTGAGGAAATTATCATTATTAATGACCATGATGGCAACAATGATGTTGATTAGACTGAACAACCTAAAAACCCTAACTCCATTGATAATCTTGATTAATTATAAGGAATTGAAGACATAAAAATAGAAATGAAAATAAAGAACATGATGAGACCAATATCCTCAACACCATATTTAACAAAACTACCTTAAAAACCAAAATAATGATAATGATGTCAATGAAACTAATAACTGAAAAACCTTGATGACCTAAAAATCACAGATGATATTGAAATCAATTAAAACAACAACAACACTTACTATCATAACAACATTGATTACCCAATGATGTTGATGTCCCAAATAATTTAATGATTCAAATGAACATGATGAACATGAGGAAGACATCAACCCCAATCATGTCGAATACATAAATGAATTTGATGATCTTGAAAACCATTAATATGCTCATAATATGGATTATAAAAATAAGCATGATGAACTGATCACGCCAATAATTCTAATGAAACAGAATACTTAAAAAACCATGATGAAACCAGTGCTATTGAGGACCTCACCCACCCAAATGACATTATAACCCCAAGAATACCAATGAGTATTATTAAAGTAAAAACATTAATGTTAGATACTACATATCCCATATAGATCATAATGGGAACTGTTGGGGTGGATGAATTATTGTTCCCAACTTTTTACCAATTTTATATTTCATTATACTAGCCCCTTTACTCTTGAACTTCTTATCCTATGAAGAGGAATGATTTTTTTTGTGATATAGAAAATAACATACACATGAAATAATGATAACAATGGAAACAACATTATAATTTTTTTTACATGGTTTGTTATAAAGACGTACGCCTTTTCGTGATCTTCTTGTGGTTGCTTCAATGATTATCCTTACACTATACATTTTCAATGATTACAAATTACATAAATTATAATAGAGTGTTAATGCTTAAAATAATCAATAATCCTCAATCAATGGAATTATTTATACTTTACTCCATTATCTAATGATGTTTCTTATATTAGAACCACTTATTCATTAATTTTGATTAATAATCAAACCTAAAAATATTTATATACCGCACTGAATGACATTTAATTTACATGATAATCATATTCCTCTATAGAAGGAAGTTGACTATCTATAAGGACCTAGACTTAAACATTACTTAATCTTGAGATATTTCAAGAATACACATTGAGGATCTTTTTAGGTTTATAGTTTTAGATAATTAGATCATAAAACATGTATTACATTCCACATTTAAAGAAATTGGATACATAAAAAGATAGTATTAATTTTTCCCATCAACAGAAACATATTTAAAATAAAACATGGATTCTTTCTTGACACTTCCTTGACACTATCATCATATCATGTACCATTCCCTTGACCTGTGAAAACCATTTCAAAAACATGGGATGAGCATAAAAAGCTCAGTAAGGGATACAAAAATATGGAAAGGAAACATGGGTACATATATACATAAGAATGAAATCATACTTTACCCATAAAACATAAGCACTTTAACATTCCTAATCAAATCATGAATAAATCATAATATCATAAGGCATAAAGGTATCTTGAGGCATTCATAACATTCTTACGTAGGGAGTAATCCTCTTGGTTACGTTTGGAATACCCATCACAGTATAATCCATAAATCGTTTCGGAGAAACCTTAACGTTTGACACCTTCACGTTACCCAATGCATTAGAGAGCTATATCGGGATCACCCGCCCATAGTTTATCACAGAACCGCCCGTCTTCATAATAATGCCCAAGAACCTCAACATAATCGTATCACATAAAACATGCATAAAGGAAACATAACATTTCCACCTTTAAATCACAAGATATAAATCCAACACATTGATATAAAAACAATATGAAAACCATTTCCAATACCAAAATAAAATAAAATTAAAACATGGTATTTATTTTTCTTTTAAAAAGGTATGGCTTATAGAGAAATAAGAAACTCAAATAATGGTCACGGCGGCGGAGAAGTCGTTGTCGCCACATACGTATGACAAAAACATTCCCTTTTGTATTTTAGTAAAGACTTCGTATAAAAAATATTCCTTTTGAATAAACATAAAAGTCAACCGGGTTTATACATCATATTAAAGAAGGTTGTGTATAAAACAAAATATGCCTCAATGATAGGATATTGAGATGAATCCACATACCTCATGTCCGACATGACTCGATCATTCTTTAATCTCCTGAATAATAAACTTGAGTTAATTTATACTTGTTTAAGAAACATTTTCAAGTTCATTATTCCTTTTATATCACTTATTTCCATGTCATGAACACTATTTAATTATTTAAGTTAATAACAGTCGTTTTAACGATCATTGATACTTGAGTCAAAAATAAACCCTTTCTAATTACACGTTGTTCATGTATCCATTATATCTAGAATGGTATTCATGATTTAGATATCATATATATCATATATATCTAGTACATGTAGGCATTTATAATATTACATAACATTTATAGGTATGCAATGAAATGCACCGTTCATGGAGACGGTAAGCCGCACGTACGCATGAACGCTGCTTCCATTTCTATTTCGTATTTTATGAAATGGAATCATAATGATATAAAGGTATATTATAATTTCAGTGTAATATCATATATAATATCAAAACTTCATCCTTTATACGTCCCACATATGGTATTAACGAATCAAATCACTTTGAGGGGGCGGTAGTCCGCACTTCCTTAAATGAAGATATCACATTTACCCATAATGGAAACCATAAAAGTATTCCCAAAATGAAAAATAAAGACTTTTATGAAAATCTTATAAATATTAAATATCATATATAATTATAGTGTCATCTTAAAGGCCACCTTTGAAGGTGTTAAATGAATATTGAACAATCATCGTTTCGGGAGGCAGAAATTCGCCATCCACGGAAACAGTATGTTCTTTAACAATTAGATGTAGGTGTGTGTAAGTGTAGCTAGAATCCTTCTTATAACATCATCCTAGTATATTTAATATACTGGTGTTGTTACAAATTAAATTAATAAAATGAGTTTAGGGGGTTGGAGAAGCAAAATAAAACAAAAGAACACAAGTGAAGACATTACCTTAAAATCGGGTAACTCCCTTTGGTTTGAGCTTAAAGGATTCTTTGGGAAGACTTCTGCAAAAAGTGAGGCTTCAAGGAGTAATAGAGGGATGTGGAGCGACAAAACGGGCAGGGGTTGGCTGAGCCAAAGGCTTTGGAAGTGTGGGTAAGGAGGTAGAGGTGGGGGCCTTTTATAAGAGGAGAGGAGGGGCACTCTTGGAATGTAAAGAAATGTTACATTATTTTAAATTGATTTTCGGATTCAAAAGGTCCCACATTGATATAATTCGAGGGTAAGTTGATAATGGTTCTAAATACACCCATACAATTGGTTTTGGACATGTGTAGGTCATATATTTTAAATTATCTTTTCATTTTATTTAAATCCTTTATTAATGAGGTAATTGCTGCATCATCATGATGTCATAAATAATTTAATTTAATTAATGCCTAAAAATTATAAAAAAAAATTCATGATGTGGGAAATATTTTTAGCTTTCTAATGAATATTTATTGTAAAAAAATCTGACTTGTATTACCCCATTTAAAAATTGTTTTAGTAAAACAACTCATGTTTGTGTCATTTTAATTTTAACATTAAATAAAAAGATATTAATGTCATTTTCCTACCAAAGTGGCTCAATGGGGTCCCCAAGTTGACCCATGGCTTGTCTTGGTCGGCCATGACACTTACAATAAGGGTAGTAGATGTGTCTAGGTATTTTCATTTTATTATAATATCATTTTTTCCTTAAATTTTACTAATTACCTCTAATCGCGATTAAGAACATAAAAGTTACTATTCACCAAAAAATTATTTAAATCTCATTAAACCACATTTTACTTATTAATGACAACCATGTATGTCGAATTTTTTAAAATAAAATCCCAGAAGTGGAAAAGTTTCATTTAAATGAAAAATCAGTTTCTTTAACTACCACTTAGTGGTTTCAGTATTCATCAAAAATTGATGTTTTTCAGAAAAATACCAAAACCTCACCCTAATCTATATTTGATTTTCTGAATTCAAAAATGATGTCTATTTTAAAAAATTCAAATCATATTAGTTACATTAATTAATTTAATAATTAATTCCCGCTGTCATGACAAATAGCGTGTTTTTATGAAACAATAAGTATCAAAAGATTGACAACCATTTAAGTCCAATTTCAAAGTGAAATTGATTCCAATGACCACAATTAGATTAAATGGTAAAAATATATTCTAATTTCACTTCAAAACCAATTAAAAAGATAATCTAATCATATAAATAAATTAGATTAAAAAGAGGTTTTGAATTAAAATACAACATTTTTCACTATTCATTAAAAATGAACTTTATCGGAAAAATACCAAAAATTCACAAAAAGTAATTTCGGTGTCCCAATCATAAAGAATAAGTATATTTTGACAAAAATAGCTTATAAAATTTTCAAAATATAGATTTAAAAATGGTTTTCCATCAAAAGGCAATAAACCAATCTTTTAAAAATATTAGTGTATTCCTTTCTTAGGATTGGATTTATTCTCATTTTAAGCCTCTAAAACACTATCTAATTAATTAATAGACATAAATAAAAATATATATTATTCATTACTTAATTGGGTTGTTAGATCCTTCCCCCCTTTAGAAAATTTCATCCCCGCAATTTATTTACTTATCGAATAAGTGGGCGTATTTACACCCTCATTGCATTTTCAGATTCCCATGTTGCCTCTTCCATCATGTGGTTTTTCCACAAAACCATTACCTGATTAATCACCTTATTCTGTAACACTTTCTCCATGTGGTCAAGAATCTGGACCGGTTGTTCCTCATAAGATTGGTTCTCTTCCAGCTGAACTACCTCTAGACTCACAACATGAGATGGATCTGGCATGTACTTTCTCAGCATCGAAACATTAAAAACATTGTGTACCTGAGATAAACTCGGAGGTGAAGCCACCTCGTATGCAACTGATCCAACTCTCTTTAGAATTTCATATGATCCAATGAACCTTGGACTCAGCTTTCTCTTCTTACCAAATCGCATCACACTTCTCCATGGAGAGACTTTGAGAAAAACATGATCACCTACCTCAAAAGATAGATTCTTCCTCCTATTGTCCGCATAACTCTTCTTCCTGCTCTGAGATATTCTCATATGTTTCTATATCAGGTGAACTTTTTCTACCAACTCTTCTACCAATTCTGGTCCCATCAACTTTCTTTCACCCACTTTATCCCAAAAAGTTGGAGTTCGACACTGCTTCCCATATAACGCCTCAAATGGTGCCATCTGTATACAAGAATGAAAACTGTTATTATATGAAAATTCAACCAAAGAAAGATGTTGGTCCCAACTTCCCTGATAATGCATAGAGCAAGAACGTAGCATATCCTTCCATGTCTGAATTGTTCGTTCTGACTGCCCATCTGATTGAGGATGAAAAGCTATACTAAAATTTAATTCAGTACCCAACGACTTCTGAAGGCATTTCCAAAAGTTATAAGTGAACCTGGGATCACGGTCAGATACAATGGAGAGGGGAACTCCATGTAACCTGACTCTCTTTTAAAGATAAAACGGCAAAGTTGATCTATGGAAAAATTATCTCGTATTTCAAGGAAATGAGTACATTTAGTCAAGCGATCAACAATAACCCAGATTGCATTATTACCTCGAGGGGTCTTTGGTAATCCCACAACAAAGTCCTTGGATATATTCTCTCATTTCCACTCTGGCACTGGTAAAGGCTGAAGCATCCCTTTCTGTAACTACCGCTCTTCTTTAACCTGTTGACATGACAAAAACTTCACAGTAAAATCAGCAATATCTCTTTTCATTCCATCCCACATTAATACTCCTGCAGATCTCTGTACATCTTAGTACTGCCAGGATGAACTGAAAACGGAGAACTTTGAGCTTCACATAACAACTCCCTCTTCAACTGTGAATCACAAGGCACACACAATCTCTTCCCAAATATCAAAACGCAATCATTATCAGTGTTTAATTCAGGCAACTTACCCTTCTGAACCGGCTCAACCTTTTTCTGCAACTCATTGTCTTGCTTCTGTGCTTGCTTGATTATGTCTGATAGAGAAGATTTCACTGATACCTGAAACAAAATAGAAGAACATCCTGCCCCATCAACTTCTATGCCCAATTTCATCAAATCCTTAACCAAAGGATCGCGTTCCAAACACAACATTGCTAATGAAGCATTACTTTTTCGACTCAAAGCATCAGTCACTTTATTTTCTTTTCCTGGATGGTAATGAATTGTACAATCAAAATACTTTTGTTTATTCTAGCCATCTCCTCTGTCTCATGTTAAATTTTTTCTAAGTGAATATATACATTAAACTTCTGTGATCGGTATATATTTCACACTTTAATTCATAAAAACGATGCCTTCAAATTTTTAAAGCGAAAACAACAGCAGCTAATTCCAAATCATGTGTAGGGTAATTTACCTCATGAGTTTTCAACTATCGTGAAGCATTAGGAATTACCTGATAATTCTGAATTAGGACACAACCATGTACACTCAATGAAGCATCACTATAGATAACAAACTCCACATTCCTGGAAGGTAGTGCCAAAACTGGAGCATTCACCAATCGTCTTTTCAATTCCTGAAAACAATCATCACATTGTTTTGTCCAGATAAACTTAACACATATCCGAGTTAGCTTAGTCATTGGAATAGACAACCGTGATAAATTTCTAACAAACCTTCGGTAATAGCCTGCCAAACCAAGGAAACTACGAATCTCTGTTACATTTGTGGGTCTTGGTCATTCTTTAACAACCTTTGTTTTTGCAGGATCAACGGTTATCCCATCTTTAGAAACAATGTGACCAAGGAAAGAAATTTGTTGCAACCAAAACTCACACTTGCTGAATTTCCCATACAATTTTTTTCTTTTAAGGTTTGCAAAATAACCCTTAAATCTCTTTCATGCTCCACTTTACTCTTAGAAAACACCAAAATATCATCAATGAAAACCACCACAAACGTATCCATGAACTCATGGAAAATTTTATTCATTAAGTCCATGAATACAGCAGGTGCATTGGTTAGCCCGAAAGGCATTACTACAAATTCATAATGGCCATATCTTGTAGGAAACACAGTCTTAGGAACATCTTCTTCCTTTATCTTCAGCTGATGGTACTCCGATCTCAGGTCAATCTTTGAAAAAAACTGAGCTCCCTGGAGCTGATCAATCAAATCATCGATATGAGGCAAAGGATATTTTTTCTTAACAGTGATGTTATTCAAGGCTCTATAATCAATGAAAAGTCTCATAGAACCATATTTCATTTTAACAAATATAACAGGAGCACCCCATTGTGATGTTCTAGGTCGAATGAAACTGTTGTCTAATAAATCTTGCAATTGCTCCTTCAACTCTAAAAGTTCAATTTGAGCCATTCGATAAGGGGGTTTTGAAATTGGCTTAGAATCAGGAACTAAGTCGACATTAAATTCAACTTCCTGATCGGGTATTATTCCAGGAAACTCATCAGGAAAAACATCAGGATACTCATTTACCACTGGCACATCATTAATCTGAACAGTTCCCTTGTTTTCAACAATATGTGCAAGGTAACATTCATTTCCATCATTTACAAGTTTCTCTGCCTCTTGATAAGTTATCAACTGTAAGGGTTCATTCTTGTACACAAACTAAAAGTCTTTCTGAAAAGAAACTTCTTTAGCTCTACAGTAAATCTTAGCATGGTAAATAGAGAGACAATCTATACCCAAGATAACATCAAACTCCACTAGAGGTAGAACAATAAGGTTTGCAAGTAGGTTCTTTCCACAGATAAGGATAGGAAGATTATTATAAATTGTTTTTGCCTCAACATTTCCCCAGGTGTTTTTACAACAAGTTCAGGAGTCATTTCTTGAGATGGTATTCCCATTTTACTAGAAAATGTTTCAGAGATGAAAGAATATGTAGACCCCAAATCAAACAACACACTGGCATAATCTGAAAAAACAAACAAAGTACCTGATACAACTTCATTTGATGGCCCGACATCTGCTGAAGTAGTTGCAAAGGATTTCAGCACCCCTTTCTGCTTGTAGTCTAACTGCTTGCCATCACTTGAGCTCTTTGTTGGACACTCATTTGCATAGTGACCCATCTCATTGAACTTAAAACATTTCACTAACTGTAATACAAATTTGGACTTACCATCACCTTGATCTTTTTCAGTGCAATCACAAGCCTTATGTCCCATCTTACCACATCAGTAGCACTTTATAGAATTCAGAAGACATTTCCCAGTATGCCTTTTACCACATTTATCACAAACTGGAAAATTAGTTTTCTTACCATCAGACATTTTTGAAGAATACTTTCTTTTCTCCTGACACCTTGGTCTCTTCTTCTGTTGGTTGTTATAGAACACTTGATCATCGGAAAACTCCATTTCCACCTTCTCATCACAACGAACAAGCTTTTCATTACTTTTAAACTCACGAGAAGCTAATGCCCTTCGATATTTAGGTTTTAATCCTGAGTAAAAACGATTTATTTTACTATCAAGGTCTCGGATAAAATATAGAGCATACCTTGCCAATCGAGTGAACCTCTCTTCATAGGCAACCCCTGAGTCTTCCCCTTGCCTCAATTCCAAGAATTGTTTTTCCATCCTAAGTCGAACAGCCTTAGGAAAATACATCTCAATAAACATACCTTTGAATTCATCCCAGTCAGGAGCATCAATCTCATCAGCATCCCTGATATTTTTAACCATCGACCACCACCGATCTGCCTCACCCTCCAAACAGTAAATAGCATGACTAACCTTTTGATTGTATGAACACCCCATGACATCGAAAATTTTATCCAGTGCATTAATCCACCCTTCAGCTAGCACAGGGTCAGATGATCCTCTGAATGATGGGGGATGTTGCCTCATGAAATGTTCCACCACTGACATGTTCCTCTATGGTTGATCTGGATGATCTCGTGCATGGATGCCACCACCATTTATCGCTTGAGTCAACTACACCATTACTGCAACAAACTGTTCAGTTCCAATTCCGACCATCTCAGGATGCTGATTCGGAAGGTTATTTCATTCTGTATGCCTTCCTAGCACTGCTTCACTGTTTCCTCTACAGAAAACCATTCTGAACAAACATGTCTTAGATGAAGCAACATGGTAATCTTAAAATGTTATATCATTTAAAAAAATATTTTTGGATAATCATTTAATTGGATTCTAACTCCTAAAGTTATCTAAACCGACCTCTGATACAAACTATAAGGCCCCAACCTTAAACATTAATTAATATTGAGATATTTCAAGAATACACTTTGAGGATCTTTTCATGTTTAGAGTTTTAGAGAATCAGATCATAAAACATGTATTACATTCCACATTTAAGCAATGTGGTTACATAAAAGGTAATATTCATTTTTCCCATCAACAGAAACATATTTAAAATAAAACATGGTTTCTTTCTTGACACTTCTTTGACACTATCATCATATCATATACCTTTCCCTTGACCTATGAAAAACAATTCAAAAACATGGGATGAGCATAAAAAGCTTAGAAAGGGATATAAAAATATGGAAAGGAAACATGGGTATATATATACATAAGAATGAAATCACACTTTACCCATAAAACATAAGCACTTTAACATACCTCATCAAATAATGAATATATTATAGAAATCATAAGACATAAAGGTAATTTGAGGCATTCATAACATTCTTACGTAGGGAGTGACCCACTTGGTTATGTTTGGAATAACCATCACAGTATATTACCTAAATCTCTTTGGAGAAACCTTATCGTTACACTCCTTCACATTACCCAATGCATTGGAGAGCTATATCGGGCTCGCCCGCCCTTAGTTTGTCACAGAACCACCTGTCTTCATTATAATGCCCAAGAACCTCAACATAATCGTATCACATAAAACATGCATAAAGGAAACATAACATTTACACCTTTAAATCACAAGATATAAATATAAAAAATTGATATAAAAACATTATTAAAACCATTTTCAATACAAAAAGAAAAGAAAAGTAAAACAAGGTATTTATTTTTCTTTTAAAAAAAGGTATGGCTTGTAGAGGAAGCCGAAACTCAAATAATGGTCATGGCGGTGGAGAAGTCGTTGTCGCCACATACGTACTACAAAAACATTCCCTTTTGTAATTTAGTAAACACTTCGTATAAAAAATATTCCTTTTGAATAAACATAAAAGTCAAAGGGTTTTATACACCATATAAAACAAGGTTGTGTATAAAACAAAATATGCCTCAATGAAAGGAGACTGAGATGAAGTCCCATACCTCGGGTCCGACATGACTCTGTCGTTCTTTAATCTCCTAAATAATAAACTTGAGTTAATTTCCTCTTGTTTAAGAACCTTTTTAATTTCATTATTCCTTTTATATCACTTATTTCCATTCCATGATCACAATGTAACTATTTAAGTTAATAACGGTCGTTTTAACGATCATTGGTACTTGAGTAAACAATAAACCCTTTTTAATTACAAGTTGTTCATGTATCCATTATATCCAGAATGGTATTCATGATGTAGATATCATATATATCATATATATCCAGTACATTTATGCATTTATAATAATACATAACATTTAGATGTAAGAAATGAAATGCACCGTTCATGGAGACGGTAAGCCGTACGTACGCATGAACGCTGCTTCCATTTCTATTTCGTATTTTATGAAATGGAATCATAATGATATAATGGTATATTATAATTCCAGTCTAATATCATATATAATATCAAAACTCCATCCCTTATACATCCCACATATGGTATTAAAGAATCCAATCACTTTGATGGGGCGGTAGTCCGCACTTCCTTAAATAAAGATATCGCGTTTACCCATAATGGAAACCATAAAGATATGCCCAAAATGAAAAATACAGAACTTAAGGAAAACATAAACATATTATATATAATATATAAATATAGTGTCATCTTAATGTCCATCTTTGAAGGTGTTAAAAGAATGTTGAACAATCATTGTTTCGGGAGGCAGAAATTCTCCATCCATGGAAACATTATGTTCTTTAACCGTTAGATGTAGGTGTGTGTATGTGTAGCTCTAATAATTCATATAACAACATCCTAGTATATGGAAGATACTGTTTTTATTACAAAAGAAATGAATAAAAAGATTTTAGGCGGTTGGAGAAGCAAAATAAAACAAAAAAACACAAGTGAAGACATTACCTTAAAATCGGGTAACTCCCTTTGGTTTGAGCTCAAAGGCTTCCTTGGGAAGACTTCTTCCAAAAGTGAGGCTTTAATGAGTAATAGAGGAAAGTGGAGAGACAAAATGGGCAGGGGTTGGCCGAAACAAAGGCTTTGGAAGTGTGGGATAGGAGGTAGGGGTGGGGGCCTTTTATAAGAGGAGAGGAAGGGTACTCTTGGAAAGTAAAGAAATGTTACATTATTTTAAAATGCGTTTCGGATTCAAAAGGTCCCACATTGATATAATTTGATGGTAACACGATAAGGGTTCGAAATACACCCATCCAATAGTTTTTGGAGATGTTTAGGTCATATATTTTACATTATCATTTCATTTTATTTAAATCCTTTATTAATGAGGTAATCACTGCATCATCATGATGTCATAAATAATGTAATTTATTTAATGTACAAAAATTATAAAAAAAAATCATAATGTAGGAAATATTTTTAGATTTCTTATGAATATTTATAGTCAAAAATATGACTTGTATAATCCCATTTAAAATTTTTTTTAGTAAAACAACTCATGTTTGGGTCATTTTAATTTTAACATTAAATAAAAAGATATTAATGTCATTTTCCTACCATAGTGGCTCCATGGGGTCACCAAGTTGACCCATGGCTTGTATTGGTCTTCCATTACACATCCAATAAGGGTAGGACATGTGTCTAGGTATCTTCATTTTATTATAATATCATTTTTGCCTTAAATTTCACTAATTACCTCTAATCGCGATTATGAACTTAAATGTTACTATTCACGAAAAAAATTATTTTAATCCCATTTAACCACATTTTACTTCTTAATGAAAACCATGTATGTCAGATTTTTGAAAATAAAATAAAATAAGTGACAAAGTTTCATTTAAATGAAAAATTAGTTTCTTTAACTACCACATAGTGGTTTCACTATTCATCAAAAATTGAAGTTTTTCATAAAAATACCAAAACTTCACCCTAAGATATATTTTATATTCTGATTTCAAAAATAATGTCTATTTTAAAAAATTCTAATATTATAAGTTACATTAATTAATTTAATAATTAATTCTCGCTGTCATGAAAAATAGTGTGTTTTTTTGAAACAATAAGTATCAAAATATTGACACCAGTTTAAGTCAAATTTCAAAGTGAAATTGTTTCCAATGACCACCATTGGATTAAATGGTAAAAATATATTCTAATTTCACTTCAAAACCAATTTGAAAGATAATATAATCATACAAATAAATTATATTAAAAATATGTTTTGAATTAAAATACTACATTTTTCACTATTCATTAAAAAAATGAACTTTATCAGAAAAATACCAAAAATTCACACAAAATAAATTATCATGTCCCAATAATAAAGAATATGTTTATTTTGAAAAAAATATCTTATATAATTGTCAAAATATAGATTTAAAAAAGGTTTTCCATCAAAAGGCAATAAAACAATCTTTTAAAAATATTAGTGTATTCCATGATTAATATTGGATTTATTCTCATTTAAAGCCTTTAAAACAATATATAATTCATTAATAGACATAGATAAAAATATCTATTATTCATTACGTACTTGGGATGTTACACTATCATTGAATCAAAAATATTTTATGCACAAAAAATATGGATTTTTAGATAGTGGAAGATCCTACTTTGACATTATCCATGTATTTATTTCAGAATAAATAACTAATGAAGTCCCAACAAAATGGAGGTTCTATTCTTCCATTCTTCTTGAATTCTCTACACACGTTATGTGTTATGTTTAAATTTCTATCGAAGTATATCATGAAATTAGATTCAAAATGTATTCATTCATTACAATATATTTAATATAAAGATTTATCATTATATTATGTACTTTATCATATTAATTCTTTTAATCTCAAATACTTTAATCACCCCTTGAATAATTTTGTTTTATTCATTATTTCAAATAAATTTATATTTATAATGAATTATATATGGGCGTAGATAACACATGACTTTAATGGGTGGTAATTATCTTGTGAAACATCTTATTTCTTTATAGACACACACACACTACCATCATTTGATTAGGTTATATGTGTTTTTCATGTGTCATAAATTTACACAAGGACAATCCATGGAACAATATGTGTTGGGTCACCATGATTTCTTCGTCAAAAACACAATTTTTTGTACTACCTTCTAAGAGTTCATGAACATGTAAATATTCTCAATTACTTTCCCATGTAATAGTGTATGTGGAATTATTCTTTGAAATAATGTTTTTTTTTTGAAAAAATACTTTTTCATCTGCATGAGACACATTATATGTGAGAACAATCATGCGCCAATCTCAAATCTATTCATGCAAACTAGAAAGGATTCATGAATCAATTTCCATTACAAATTACAGAGAGACACATTAACACTCATTCCCTATTTCTTCATGGAACAATTTTCATCAAATAGTTCAAGAGAGCATCACAATATAATTATTCCAATGTGTTCTTCCTTTTTCATTTCGTAAACCATATTCTAAACATAACCTCATTTTAATGATATAATTTTTTACCTATGATTTTATTTACATGGAAACCCGAGTGTCTCTAAAAGTCATAGTTAAATTACCATCCTCGGTCCATAGATATTTATACGAAATTAAAACTAAAATAGACTTGAATCATAAGATTCTTTGATAACACAATAAAATCATGAAAACACATCCGAGTCATGCACTCTTAAATACACCATGATCTTGAGTTATTTGAATCATCCTGTGGTTCTGAGAAACATGGAATCATGGCATAAAAATATCATTTCAATTGAGAACTACATTTTTCATGCATTTAATACATCTGTGGTGGATGATTGATCATGAAGACTCTTGAAAGTATATTTGATGATTGACTGAGGATCATATTCTATGAGTTTATCACATGCATGAGAGAAGTTAGATCTCATGGATGAATTATTTTTGATCTAGATTCCTATACTTTTAGGAAACATCAAAGAAGATGGGAAGAACATGAAAAATCATGTAGGATGGTATTCTCAAGCACACTAGTCTGTCAAGGGTATGGAAGAGAAAGATGATAATGATGTTTTAATATAGCAGGGTGCATATTTTTTGAATGTGTTCAGTGAAGGATATCAATAATTGAGATCCGTTTTATTTGGTATTGGAGGTTATATATTTGTTTTATAAGAATAGTATTGCATGGTAATGTTTCCCACATCGATGAATCTGAGAACCTCTCCATTCTTTACAAGTATATTCATGTGATGAGCAAACCAGAAATATCTTCCCCATTATCCTGGTACCACTTTGTACATGTTCTCTTCTCCCATTTGGCTTCCCCACACAGTGGTTCCACCTCCCCTCTAGTGAAATTTTCTTTTTGGTATGATAATGGCTTATGCCTGACTCTTGCTTCCATTAGTTGTTACATGGACCTACTCCCCCTCATGTTTAAGGGTGTCCTCCCATTTGTCTGGGAATGTGATTGGCTGAGTTGTCTCTATGAATGGATGATTTTTTTTTCAAATCCATACATAAAAATTATCTAAGTATAAAGGCAATATATCCTCAACTACGAAACCATAATTACCCAAAAATCTTCATCCATAATTTTCAATTCCACCTATTCATCCATATTATAAATATATACGATGAATAGTATATATGTGTAATTTTTATGGAATATATATTATTCGTGGAAACCATGAACCCTTTTTCTTCCTAAAAATTAATGTTTTTCATGACCTCTAATTATTCACATTCAAATAAAATTCCTCATGAAAATGTATACATTTATCGTCCTGATCGAGTTAGGAACACCTAAAACAGAAATGTTCATATTGCATGGCCTTCATTTATAATCCTCATACAATTTAAATTCCTTTCATGAAAAATCATAAAATATTTATGCATAAGTAAATGTGTCATTGAAATGAGTATATCATGGTCATGTCTCTATAAAATGATAGAGAAAATGTTTACTCACATTTTATAATATAAACATGTCATTGAACTGAAAAATAGTCCATGAATCTTCTATGTATTGAACATGGGAAATTTCTCATGAATGTAATCCAATTCAATGAATCCATAACAATATTCCATGAAACAAGAATAATAATAATTACTTATATTACAAAATGATAACCAATTATTCCATTATAATTATCCATGAATAATCAACAGCCTTCTTGATTATTTTTAAACACTGTTATGATTTTCTCATTTCATTATTAATCACTAATCATAAAGGAAATCATCTTCCATTGAAATTTAATTCCTTCTTATATATAGGAATAAAAAAAGACTATACTCATCTACCATCCAGATGATATTTTCAAACTCTCACTTTTGTTTTGTTTTCAATAAAAATTCCTTTAATTCAATGTTCTTTCCCCAACTTATTCACAATAAAAACAAATGATTAACGCATAGATTTTATTCTTCACATCAATAAATTTGGGAATTAAATCTTCTTTCGTTAAAATAACGATGTTACCAAATGAATCACATGGAAAAGTGGCTTTAGTTTTTTTAACCTAATCTATGTGGGATAACCCTATTTAGTATGAAAATATTGATACAGCCAAGGTTTTATATAATATCCATTAAAAACATGAATGGGTTATTTTCTTATTACATACCTATTCCTCAAAGAAGGGGATGTTTTCATGTAATATATTATTTTGAACACTTTAGTTAATAAATAAGAAATTTCAAGTTTAAGAATATTATATTCATCCTTTCCATGAGCTTACTCATCAACCAACACTCCCATTAATGAATATATTTGATATAATCATGGAATTCAAAAGATGTGTAATTCGGTTTACTATGTATTCAAAATCTATAGATACGACTTGATAATCATGACACAAGGCTAGAAAATATTTCATTTTTTATTTTCTCTCCCTCAAAGGTTGAAATACCTTTTATTTGAGCTGGTGGATTATTGCATTATGTAGACATTAAGATAATGATATTGATAATAAACCATTGTGGAATAATTAAAGTTTCTATCAAATATGGAATAATCATTCCAACTTATTACCTTTCACATTTTAACTAGTTAATCCTCTTTAGAGTGATCATCACCTTCAATTATTTACTATGCCTTCATAAAAACACAGCACAAGAAATACTAGAATAAGGTGGAACACTTGTGAGATTCTAAATTAATGAAACTAAGATTCTAATTTCTTCTCAACCCAAATAATCATTTTCTTGTATCACTGTAGTGTTCGGTTTTATTCATGATTTTTTCCCATTTATATTTTAAATATTTATATTTTCTGAGAGTATGGATACTTTTCATCGATTCAAATTAAGCTTCTATTGATTTTTTATCCACACATCATCCCTTAGTGAAGTAGCATCCCCTAGTGCTTGTTTTTCTATATTCGACATCTCCCATAAAGCTAGTAATGTAGTTGTACAATTGTTTACATAAAGAAAAACCTGATTTTAATATCGACATTTTTCTTGTGAGGCACGTCATTTTTCACGTGTTGATAACCTCTCATGATATTATCATGGTGAAAAAACAATTTCACATTTTCCATTTATCTAGATAGTGATTCATATTTGGATTTCTGTATGTATTTATTTAAAATAAATTGATCAAAAAATATGATCATGAAATCCTGAAGAAAATATTATTTCACTGAGTTTCCACATGAAAGCAAAAATAATTTTGAGTTCCCATTATTATGTAAGATGCCATTATTATTTTTGAATGTTTTCAATCAATACATTAATAAGGCTTCTCACATTGAATAATCTTATTCTTAACATCATCTTACTTCCATTCAATTCAACGGAATATTTTTAGTAGTCCATGGTATGACCACTATTTTTAATATTAGAAGTATATTATTTTGTAGAAATTTTATTATTGGATTCCATGTTATCATTCATCATGGGAGTGACCACTTCTATGATTTCATATCCTTGTTCCCCATCTTATTTCTCATGGATGACATTTCATATATTGTTTGTTGCTTCTGCATTTGTTCAAAACTATTCTTATCCAGAAAATATGAATAGTGAATGGCTGGAATTTACCATAAATCATCATAAATGTAAACACTTATTTTTCAATAATCACATAATTCATTATGATAACTAAAAATGTACATGAAAAATATATTATTCTACATTAATATATTATGATTCAGTGTGAAATGATTTTTCATTACATCACATATACTCTCCCATAATGCGAGAATTTTGAAATTTTAATATGATGAAAAATTATTACAATAATAATGGACCAATGTCCCAATATTCAATAACACCAATAGTGGACAAAAAATATACTTTTTTTGGACATGCAATCAATCTGGCAAGATTTAGTTAAATTTTTTTCTCGGTATGTCTTTCCCCATTTGGAGATTTCTCTTGGGAATTATTTTTTGTGATATATTAAATATACAAAATTCATTTTTTTTTGGATTTAACATAATGTTTATCAACCCCATCTTCTGAGATTTTAGGTTTGAACAGGCACTAGAATATGAGACTAAATGAGTAAAAATTGAAAAAAAATATGTTATTTGATACCATCATCTTTGTGTTTTTAGAAGGATAATGATGAGATGTTATTGAGATATTCCTTACACCAATATGATTTTCTTTTTATACTTGGTCCACATTAGTAGATTCGGTAGAATCATACATTTGATTGAGTTTGACTCTCTTCATTTGTTTTGGTGGATGAATTCTTCTTATCATTAACATGTTAATTTCAAGCATGTGTCTCTATATTATTTCTCATTTCAAGAACATGTACTAGAAAATTAATTCGTATGGGACAATTATCATTTTTAACAGATGTAATATTTTCTTCCCAATCATTTTGTATTTGATAATCTGATCATCATTTTTCTTACAACCATCCTTTAAATAATTTTCTAAGTCCTTAATTATTATATCATTAACTTTCAATTAGTATTCCATGAAAAAAAAATATTTCCAATGTGAGAATCTTCCATAGCTTGGATATTCTGTATATTCTCACCAGCAAATATTCTTTATTCTTCTACTAACATGTTATTCTCTTAAACATTACATGTATTTTTGTTATGTTGATAATTTTTTACATTCATGCAAACATTGAACAATGATTAAAGTGCATGTATTACTTTTTCAAAAACACTTTTACTCTCAATTATTTCATAAGTATTACATATAAATTCTTCATCAGTTTTTGAATTAAATTTATTGCAAAGAGACTCACAATATTCATTTTCATCAAAGGGGATATAAGAGAAGTTCCCCATATGTATATATTTTCATGTACGCCCTCCAATTTATTGACATATCATTCAAGATTTTATCCTCATCAAAATGATCCTTTATTTAAATATATATATATATATATATAATCTCCACTTCAGGAACATTCTCCATATATATTTAAAATTGAGAGTAGACACTTTTATCATTTTTGAATGAATTAACGTCACCATTATATATAAATATTGATTTAGTTTTATCATAATAATCATTGTCAACTAATTTGAAAAGAGAACATTGATCGATATATTATTTGTTTGATAATTTCCTTAATCATTATTCGTATGCATTCTTTATATTTGTATGTGTCTGTTAAGAAACCTTCATGTTTTATTAAATAAGAGTGGATATTATATTTTCCACCTTAGGTGCGTCAAAATATGTTTCGCATCTACACTTCATATTATCCTTGTAAAAATAACATTGAATAAAAATATTGATCCAATAAAAGGAAATTTTTTCTCAAATAACATTGGTAGATTCCATATGTATCTTCTAGGAAAACATTGAGTGGTAGTGAATCAGTGTGAGAAACATTTCTCTCAAAATTATACTGTATTTCAATTAATCCCTCAAATATTGAACCTCAACCCCAGTAAGAGGAATGGATCTTTTGTGAGCTATTGAAAATCATATACAAATTAAATATAGATAACAAATGAAATAAAGAAAAAAAAAATTTACAGGGTTTGGTAATAATAATGGATCCTTTCCATGAGAAACCTATAGTTGTTTCAGGGATTATCTTATCACTATATATTTTTAGTGATTACAAATACCTTGAGTTTTCACAGAATGGTATTGCATGGACTGATATTTTTTTGAGTTAATGGAATTCATTACACTAGAAACACCAATTTATAATGGTGTAGTTTATACTATAACCACACGTTCCAAAAATATGATTAATAAATACATTTTTCAATATCTCTCTACTACACCGAATAAATATACATCAATTTAAAAATCTTATTCCTCTACTTAATGAATTCTACTATCACAAAATCAATAATATTTTATGAATTCAACCTTTATGCTCTTACATTAATAGGGGAAAATATCCAATTTAACTCAATGTTTGATTGAGAATCAAAAATTTATTAATTTCCAACACAATTCAGGTAGTGTTCTTTATTTATATTTCATTTCTAAACACATTGAATGTATCAGGTATGAAAACCTTATAAAATATTTCCCATCATTAGTACCAAAAAAATTTGACATATAAATGACCACATCATATAACCAGTTATCATTAATTTATGTTCCCTGTAAAATTAATTATTTTAATTTAATATACATCAAATAACACATAAATACTCTTCTATTATTTATTCATTAAAATAAATTTACATTTACAAAAAATACATACATGGGGTGTCAATCCTGAATGAGTTTAATGAGTTTTATGAATCAAATTATTATTCGACTTTCTTTATGGATACACAAACACACTGCTTGCTTTATTTTATGGTATGTTTGTTATTCATTTGTCATGTATTTACACAAGCATATTCCATGGAATAAGATGAGTGTAGTCACCCTAATTAATTCATGAAACAAACAATTTTTTTACTAACATATATGGGTGAGGGATCAAGTAAATATAATCCCATTAATCACTATATAACAGTGAATGCATCCTGATACATTCACAAACACAAATTTCCATGAAATTCTTGAATCTAATTCATCAAAAAATATTTATTTGAGAATATTATTTTTGATAATGTCATATACATTCAAAAAACAAGAAAAAATAAATGAATCAATTAACTTCAAATAAATAGTAATACATGTTAATAAGATGTCCATATTTTATTGTGAAACAATATTAATCTTGATGAACATTAAAACTGTTTTACACTATTTGAATTCCCACATGATCTTCATTCTTTCCCATGTAATATTGATACTTCATGAAACAATTGTTTTTGGTGCTCTGTGTTTTTTAAAATGGGGGTTTATCTAAAATTCTTAATTCAATTATCAGCATCGGTGATTTCATATTTATAAGAAAAGAAAACTGTCATAGATCTAATTCATAAGCTGCATCGATGAATTAATAAAATCATTCAAATACAACTGAGTCAGGGACAATAAAATACATGAAGATATAATGTTATATGAATCATAATGAAATACCATTAAACATAGTTTCTCAACATTATGAACATTCATCTCCATGGCCTCCTCATTTTATAATATTTTCACACATCAATGGCTGATAATGTTTTGAACGGACTCCTGCAAATGCATTTGATGTTCGATTAAAGATAATATTCTTCGAGTTTGTCACATTAATATGAGATTTTAGATTACACACAAGATTTTGTTTATATTTTTATTACACTCCTCATTGGAAACATATCAATATATGGTCATAACATGAACACATGTGTATTAAGGTTGTATCCAGACCACTGGCTTATCGAAGGTCGAGAGGAGGATTATGAGAGTGTTGTTTTAAACCAGCAGTGCACAATATTTTCAAATGATCATATCATAATAGATCAATGGTGTATATTAGTTTGATCATGAGGTATATGTTATGAAAATGTTTTTATGAAGAGGAAAAGTAACCCACAGTAAAGCACCCCACATCAAAATGAACAAGTTCTTACATCTGTTTTATAAGAAAATCCATGTGAGGAGTCTGCCAGAAATCTCTGTCCCCTCTCCCAGTACATCCTCACACTGGTTTTCATCTTCCATCATGCCACCCCAAATGGTTGCACCCCCCCTCCTATGGTCATGCATGACATCGATAATTATATGGTCTTATTCATGCCTCTTTCCACCATTGATGGGTTTTTGTACTAACTCTCACATGGGTTTATGTGTACCCTCCGATATGTGTGTGGTCGATTTGGGCTATGTGGAATCTGTGGTTAGCCCAGTATTTTTATTAAAATCAATAAATAGAAATTATCTCAATATTATATCAATATAACATCATCTACAAAACCAAAATTACCAAATTATCCTCCAAAATAATTTTCTTGTCCACCACATCATCTCTGCTATAAAAATAATTCATGAAATGTATATATATATATATATATATATCTGCGTGTGTGTATAATTTATGTGGAAGAAATATCTTTAATTGAAACCATAAACCCTTTATCATTGCAAAAATAGATTTTCTACATGATCTTTTACTATTTATCATCAAATAAAATTCTCTAGTAGATTTATACTAGCATGGTAATGATAAAATTAAATCTACCAAAACAATAATGTTCATATTAAATGGCCTTCATTAATCATCCTCATGAAATTTATATTGTCTTTTTGGAAAATATTCAAACTATTTTTCCCAAATAAATCCATCGGTTAAATGAATATTTTCATAGCCATACCCTTATCCAATTTTGAAGACAATGTACACTAACCTAGTACCAAAAGTACATGTCTTTGAACTTACTTATAGTTCATCAATCATCCGAGGTGTGAACAAGAATAATTTCATAATAGAGATACCTAATTATAAGAGTTTGTAACAATTATCCAGGCATCATCACCAATCATGGAGATTTTTCTGGCCAAATGGTTAATAATGATTAAATAAAAATTCTCCAAGTATCATCATCAGTCTTATTTAGTATTTCAAAAACTCATTCCAACATTTCACATTCCTTGATTAATCACTAATAATATAAAATTTTATCATAAATTGACTTTTGATTCCAAATTATATATTGACAAAAAACACAACCATACTCATAGAAAATACACATGGGATTTCTAAGGATGTCCATTTGATACAAAATACACTAATTACTTTGAAAAATTGAATATCCAAAAATATGATGAAGATCATCTTAACTATGAAAATGATATGTTGTCGATGAAAAAAGGGGAAATAATTACCCCAACATACTTGGAAAATGAAATAAAAAAACAACAACAAAGAAAATATAGAATACAATGATGAAAGATGTGATGATTACCCTAATGAATCAATGAAATCGACCACCAAAATTATATTGATAGTATTGATTACCATTATAATTTCAACATCCATAGTGAGGAAAACACCATTGTTGACTCTCATGACCTCAATGATATATTCAATTCCAATAACCACACAAATACATATATTGATGATGATTACAATGAACCCAAATATTTTATGATATCAATTATATTGGTATCACTAATTACCTTAACAACCCAAAATAATAGAAATATAGTGATGACTAAAGGAACACACGACCTCAATGAGCCCGATGACCATGTCAAACCTGATGAAAATAAAGACTTTGATGAAACTAAAAATAGTAATGACTCTAATGTTGGAAATGATATTGATGACCACAATGACACTGATGATACCTATATCATCAATAAACGAATGATTCTAATGAGATCGATGCCAGTGATGACCCCAAATATAGTGAAAAGCCTGATAATCGTGATAATATGAATAGACTGATGATATTGAAAACTCTTGTGATGAAATTAAATATTGTAATAACCTAGATTTTGAATATGTATTATAGTTTCGAAATTATTAATTTTATAATAAAATGAAACCATATTCTGATGTGAAAAGAAATAAAAATTATTTTATTAATTATAATATAATATATATGA
Organism: Viscum album; assembly: GCA_963277665.1. Classification (NCBI taxonomy): domain Eukaryota; kingdom Viridiplantae; phylum Streptophyta; class Magnoliopsida; order Santalales; family Viscaceae; genus Viscum; species Viscum album. The sequence goes on along the minus strand of OY728141.1, from coordinate 504,882,664 downwards.
TTAATGAACACACCCTAAAAGATCATTAAAAATATATTGGGTTAATAAATAAATAAATAAATATATATATATATATAAGAAAATATTATAATATTCATCAATACAACCCCCATGAAAATTGACCTAAAAAGGTTATTATCGAAAGAGGATGAACCAATTAAAATATGATAGGTACTCTAGGGTTTAAATAAGAAATTGAGGGAATGTTTTTAGAGAAGTGGTTAATCTATATAATGAAAAATATAAAAATTAAAGGTCATCATCAGAAATATAGCTTTGTATATATGTTTTTGGTAGCTGTAATATGACCATAGTGGATACCATTTTATAATACCTAAATATGAAATAAGATACAAATCAAATGATTATGAAAATATAATATCATCAATAAGATAATCATTTTAAATTATTAAAGTGGTTGTGATTATTTTTTATTATAAAAGATGATTCATTATTGTTTTCATATATTATTTTGACATAATTTCTTATTTAGATTAATTTATTGAATAATTGTATTATTGTTTGTATATTAAAAATAAATATTTATGTTATGTTAGGGATTTATATTGATATTTATTTTTTAATATAGTCTAAAAATTAAATAAGGAATAATAAGACGAAAAAATATAGTTTTTAATTTTTAATTGAAATATATTTTCTTTAATATAATATATAATTTCAATATCAAATGTTTTTTTAATTTATTATTAATTATTTAATATTTTAAATTTAAATTAATATATTGGAAAATATAATTTTATTCATTAGTTTAAAATTAGATGGATGTTTTTTTAAAACAGTTATAAACAATAATGTATTAATGTATATAGTAAATGTCTTGTATATTCACTATTTCTATTATAGATTTAGATAAAATATTATAAAGGATTTTTTTTATGAATATATGTTAATTTTTGTATTGAAGGGTTGATTTTGTTTGCCAAAAAAATTTACTGTTGCTAAATTTTGATTGGTTCTATTGATTATTAATTAGTTTTAAAAAATATGAGTTTTAATTCTAATTGAATTATTTAATTATTAATATTTAATAATTTAAATTGATTTGAAAATTTTTAGAAATTATTCGAACATTTAAAATATTAATATACAAATAATATTTTTTAAAAAATTCAACAGGTTAATTTCAATTGGCTTAATATAGATTGGGACATGTCATCTCCTCTTACGATAAGTGTTTGAGTTTGAAGGAAAATATACCTCGTCTTAATATATTATTTTCTATATTTATAGATATCATTATATAAACCTTTTTAATGTTTCATACAAGATATTGTACTTTAAATATCATATAAAAATTTTACAATTAATTTGATTAAATTATTATATCAAGATTATTATGAAAATAAGTTTTGATATGGATATAGTGCTTATAGATTATAGGAAAAGGGAAAATTGATGGTTTAAGTAAGAATAAATATAAGGGACAAGATGATTATAGGAATTAAGAGAAAAATATAATGAGTGATAATTTATTTAGATATATATTCATTAATTGAAAAATTATATAAAATGATAAATATAAAAAAGATTACCCAGTGGTTCCCCAAGATAATGAAATTCAAAATTATATTGTTAAAACATATATTATAATGTTACTGGGAATAAAAAACATTACGAAAGATTTTGAATTATAAAAAATATTTATAATATATTTATAATTCAAATAAAAAAATAAATAATATGATAAACCTGGAAAATGGCATCACAACATCATTAGATCGCTTGTTCAAATAGGAGATAACTCCAGAAATTAATGTATTTTAATATTATATTGTGGAATTCTTTAAAATAAAAATATAACTTCATAGTGATTAAAAGTAAAAATGATAGATATGTAATTATTATAATATTTAAAATTTATTTCCATAGTTATCTATTTATTTTTAGAGTTAAATTGTATGATTAACCATAAATAAGTAATTAAATTGTATCTAAGGTTAAAAATGATTTAGATGTTAATAAAAAATGTATAATATGTATTGATTCATATTTTACTGTTATATTATTGAACATATCTTATCCTTTTCATTTATGATCGACATTATGATTTATAATTACATTCTTATACTCTAAATATTGAATATATGCAAAAAAATGCCAGAAAATTTTATTAAAAAATGGGGAACTAGTTTTGACCTTTATGAAACACATATAAATATCATCTTTCACTCAATTTTATTTACAAATTTCAAAATAAAATTATTTTTCCATAGTAAAAATACACTTATATAGCCGAAAGAACCTCATTTGAAGGCTTTAGAATCAATCCAAATAAGGCGACTCAAATATCATTATAAAAGTTCCTATATAAATCTTTAATTTCTCCATCAAGATTATTTTATCATAACATTATTTTATTTCAATATTATATATATTATATGAGTATATTTTCATGTTATTAACACCATATTTATCCATTTTTTTAGATATTACTCATGTTTATCTCGTAAATCCATTTTCAAATGTCGTTACTATATCAAAATGATGGTTTTAAAATAAAATGTATTTTATTAAAATAATTATAATACAAGTTCTAATTATATTAGTAAAATTTCAATATAAATTAAAATTTATATCGGGAACTAATTTTTTTATCAAAATTATTTACATATTAGTTTTTTTTATATAAAAATCTTTTTGAAACATCATCCATCATTGGTGATTTTACACAACACTAGATAACGACGTTGATTTATTATTCACATTAAACTATCATGAATATTCTTAAAAATGTATTTAATGTTTTAAAATATCATTAATTACAAAGTAATTTTTTTATGATTCAAGAATGAAAAAATATTCATTATAATAATTCAATTAAAAAAAATCAATAGAAGTAATTTTTCATAAATTAAAAAAACATTAACAATAAAGGATTTATAATTTGTAACCATATAAAATGAAATGAAAATGATTTTATTTTCTAATAGAATAAACCATTTAACTGTAAACATTAGGTTTTTATGGTTTCATTGTACAATGATATTTTATTACCATAGATTCACCGATGTTGTTTAAAAACTATGAACTCAGTAACATCCAAAATATTGAATGAAAATGGTTTCCAATTATTGAATAATACATAAAAAAATATTAATTAAAATGAACTATAATAAAAAATAGACACTAAAATAACTCATAATCAGGTAAATAACTCATATTATTTTACTATTCAGGATGTTAGATGCCATACAACCTGAGATGAGATTCATGGTATGCAGAATTTAATCTCAATTTCCCTTTTAAACATATTCCATATATTGAATTTTTTATATATACATTATATATTGAAACATGAATTAATTTTATTATAATTTATATTCAATTCTTAGGAATCATAATTCCATATCAATTTCAATATTTTATTAACTTTTACATTACCATTTCAATGATTTTAAGGGGTTTATTTTAATATTTTATTTTATTATTAATTAATTATTTACATAAAACATCTGTCAACTTTTATTTAATTTTTTTTTCAAATTATAATCTAAAATTATTATATTTATAATCTTATTTCTATTATGATCACAACTAGGAATTTGATTACCAATTAATTTTAAATTAATTTCAATTTCTCTACTTAATTATATTTTTTTATGGGCCAAAATTCAAGATATCTTATGTTTATTCGTTATATATAAAATAGAAATTTTATATGATGAAAGCTGGGCCTAGGATATTCTACCCAATGTGTTGAGTTGGGATTTATTCTATAAAAAGTAATTTTATAATTAACATGTTAATATTATTCCATTGTAGTTTACTTGAAATAATTGATTATACGTTATTCCATTGTGAGATGTTGTAAGGGTTATAATGGGGATATGATTATGATGTCCCATGATACAAATTATGATTATTATATTTTTTTTCTTCATTTGATTATTAATTATGATCCTATTTTAAATCCTTTCAATGTACTCTTACTATTGATTTATATTGGAACATTATTTTATGATTTTATAATTCAAATATATCTTCTCGTATAATTTATTTTTATTTAAGAGTATTCATGTACATTCATAAACAAATAAATTTTATTATTTATTAATAATTAATAAGATTTATTTTCTCCCTCAATATATTTCAATGATAATTTCATGTCTTATGGATGAGTATGGATGATAAAAAAGTTAAAAAATTAAGATGATATTTCTTAAAGAAAGAATGTGGTCTATAATTGAAATATTAGAAAACGATTTTTTTTTCAATCAAATGGTGGTTTTTATGTATTATTTAGGGTATTATTTCACAATTTTCAAAATTTATAAAAATTATCATGACATTGTACGTGTTGTGATATTATTGGTTAGAAAATTAATATATATGATAGTTTAGTTCATATTTTTATAATTGTGACTTCCTCAAATCCACTTACCCAATTAATGATTCAATATATTCAATTAAACCTATTGAGTCTGAGAATGATGACAACACCAATTAAACTGATTAAATGAATGACTACAAGGACATATAAGACCCAAATAATTTAGATTATCCTTATTTCATCGACAAATCCAATGATACAGAACAATATGATGATGCATATAACCTTTTTAACAACTACCATGTCGATGACCATGATGACTTCGATGACACAAAGAATGTTGAGGTTGGGGATGAAATGATAATGAAAATGATGTTATAGAAGCATGAAACTTATACTATATAGACAATATTAACAACCTTGGAGATGTTTAAATATATGATGACAATTATGTACTAAAAATTGTAACAGACTTATTGACCTAAAGAAATTGATATAACTAATGTGTTACCTATTTTGATGATACCAATTAGCCCTTGAACCTGGTAACAATAATTATTTCTACGACCCTAATGACACAATTGATTCTGAAAAAACCAACAATCATAATGAATTTGATTAAACTAAAAAAATTAAAAATATCTATGACAATATTATGAACCTGACAGTGTAAAAGACACTGCCGACTTTAACTAATCAAATGATCATAATTACTATAAAATACTCAAAGTCATTAGAGAACATGATTACCAAAAAATGATTAATATGATGCTGAAAACATTGATTACACTAACAATGTTGGTGAATTATACATATCTAATTAATGTAATGATATTGATAATGCTAAAGATAATGAATTAACCAATAACTACAAAGAAACATATGATTACACTGACACCAAAAAAACTGATGATACCAACTACACATGTTCCTCCCATGACTATGATGATTCCAAAACAAATGATGATGTTGAAGAAGAAAATAATGATTAAAACTCTCATGATACTGTGTACTAAATAACCCCACTATTATGGGATATTCTAAGGTCTTTAATGTCCCCAACGACCTTGATAACATTGATGATGTTAACAATATCATTGACCATCACAAAAATTATGCCCCAAAAACACTTAAAATTCCAATGAAACTGATGACCACACCAATAATTATATCCCAAATAATATAGATGAAACTCATAACATTGAATAACCGGATGAAAATGATAATTTAAATAACACTGATATCTGATATTTTGGAAATGTCACTCAAAAACCTGAATGGAATGAAAACCATGATGTCACTATAAATTCAAAAAACAGCGACAAAGACAATAAACCTAAAGTAAATAAATAAATATAATAAAATTTATTACAAAAACAAACCTTATATTGATAACAACAAATAAATTAATGGGAATGATGAAATAGATAATATCAATGATGTTAATGTCCTAGAGGACACTGATTACCCTAACATCCCCAATAATGATGATGACCCCTTTAAACATGATGTCATAAAAGGAACTGAGGGACCTAGGAGACTAATGATGCTGATAATGTCAATAATAATTAAGAACTCAAAGACCCAGAAAACTATGAATACGTGGAAATTTCTAATTGCTTTTACGGAATTGATTACATCAAGGAAACTAATGACATTAATAACCACATTGACCCATACGATGTCTGTGATACCATGGAAACTATTGAACCCAAAAATGAAGATAAACGAATGAAACATAATACCCAAATTATGTGAGTTTCACTAACTATCATGGATTTCTCAATGACCATGATTAATTAAATGTCACCAATAACCTAGGAAACACTAATGAATCCACTTATTTCAGCCTCGATTCTGTTGACGAACTCGTTGACCATGACGACACTGATAACCAAATGGATTTTGATTATTTATATATCATGGATAGACCCTATGACATTGATAACCATGATGATTACTATGAATAAAAAATCGTAATGAAATTGTTGAAACAAATTTCATTTATTGAACGAAACAAACCAACATTTTAGATTAACAGAATTATATTTTAATGGAATAACAACACTTACTATATAAATGACATTATTGCACTGGTGAACCTAAAAACATGATCATCATATTGAATCGAATGATGTCCATAATCCCAATGTATATGAATGTCCTTTTGATTATGAAATCAATAACTTCCACAAAGACCCGATGAAATTGGAGAATCTAATGAAACTAAAATCCCCAATGATAAATTTATGAATATAAGATTTTATGTTTCATATCATTTGAAACATTATGTCATTGAAATATTTCTTCACACACAACAGCATACTAAAATAAATGAAAAAACATTTTATAACAACACTAATATAACAATTTAAATAGAGCAGATAAATAATGATAAACACAGTATGAAATTTATGTATAAAAAATGAATTCACTTTTAATACTAATTGAACAATGAATTTCAATTATTTTATTTAAAAATCTTATAATATCATTTTATCATAAAAATGTATTGTTTCTAAAATTGGAATTTTGACTTCTATGTTTTTACAAACTAAAAATATTATGGATAATTGGTATTATCATTATGAATAATATATTAACAGTAATTTAATTATTAATTGATTTTATATTTGAATGAGTCATTTTAATAATTTTAAATGTTTGTTTACCTATTAAAAATGTGTTGACTATATTATGATTTTATTTAATATTTAAATTCTATTTTTTTAATTCTATTTTTTAAATCTATTTTTATTTATAAAATTTTTATTATCTATAGACAAAATTTTAATATTTTTTTGAGATATATTATTTTTATGTTAATAGTGTCAAATTTTGTTTTTAATAATAGTTTATAATTTAATACTATATCAAGAAGAAACTATAACTAAAAAAATAATAAAACCCATTCATGTTAAAAATGTACATATTTACTTGAATTATGACTACTAAATATAATATATTGGACTTAGAGAAACCATGTTTAACATTTAAAAAATTGGACAATAATTATAAAATAAAAACTATTTGTAGTTTCACATAGTAAATGTGTATTTTTATTTCATTTGATGTTTCACAAATATACTTTGATTAAAAATAATCCCATTAATAATTTAAAAAAATAAACAATTTATTCTTTTAACGAAGGGGTTATTCGTAAATTTATTTTCATTTCCTAAAAAAAATTTCTTGCACACTGCAAGAGGTAATGTAAAATTAATATTTTGTAAAACATACAAATAGTATTTGTTGAAACGGATATTATATTTGGAATTACTAGGTCCAAATTTTTCAATAATTCATCTTTTATAATCATGAATTCAAAATAATATCCCTTAGATAATTTTGATACCACAATAAAAAAGTACAATTGTAAAATTGAACTATTGAAGAGTAAAAGATATAAAATATTATCTAAGACATATGTGAAAATAAAATATTGATTAATTATATACCTTAAAACTTATGAAATTACATTTTTATACACATTCACTTCATATTACTTTTGAAACATGTTCTCTCATTATATTTAAATATCATATTTTAAAAATAATTCATTCTCTTCACCAATAAAAAGAGGTCACGTAATCCCCATTTCTCAACTCATTATAAACCATTTTTAAGAAAAATTCCTCCCTAGCCAATTAGAACCACTCTCTAAATACCCTAGAATGGATGGTCTTTCCAAAATAACTTGATAACGAGCCTTTAGGTGATATCCAAGGGAGAGCATCCCAAGGGAGAGGTAACGTTCTCAATCGTGATAGCCTAATTCTTTTCTTATTACACACCATAAAACATATTATATCGACGAATATAAGAAACATTATCATAAAAAAATACTATGAAATTTTATGATTAAAATAGAATATCCATTTTAATCCATCCTCTAAATCAATTTTAACAATGATGGTATTGACAAGCGTACGTGCAGACTACCACCCTCATCAATGATGTTCTTGATTGTTCGTCATCTTTCTTAAAAAATGGTTATAAAAATATATTTAATGTATTAATATGATGTGTATATCATCTATTAAAATATGAAGTTATAAATAATTCTTTATATTCCTTATGATCTATATAAAATGAATTGGTAGATAATTCATTCATACTGATTACCACCTCAATGAATGTAACATATTGTATTTTTCAAAATAATTTTTAATTATGTATCCAAAATTTAAATTAATAAAATATTTTAATTTAAATTCATCTAAATAATATTATTAGGATTTTTTAATAACAAAATTTTTTAAAATAATAATGTATGTAACCAGACACGCCCATAAATTATATTTTTTCTTGTTTTGTTCATTTTAACTTACAACCTGAATAGTATAGTAAATTTATATCCTGTGTAACTAGGAAAACATAAATATTGTGACAATAGTCAATAATATGTGAATTATTATTATTTTTAGTTTTAATTTTAATATATATCCCATAATTAATATACCACTCTCCACTTGTTTGTGAAAATTAGAAAGACAAGATCATAATTGACTTCATAGTCACAAATCATCGGTAATATAATTTTTATTTGAAATTGGAAAATTAAAAAAAATTAAAAAATTATTTTTGTATATTTAATAATAATTAAATGATTAACATTAGAATCAATATATATGAATTGAAACAACCATTACAAAACAAGTATTAATAATATTATTAATGCTATTAAACACCAATGATGAACTTAAAATATAACTTAATAATATATTTTAATTAACTATTATAAATTAATTCTTTAAAAGAGTACAAGTATTAATATGGTTACGAAATTGGAGAATGTTTTAGTAACTGATTATTATACATGTTTTCATAGTGTATTCGATTAAGTGGTACTGAAGAATGTTTTTTGTACACTCAATTGTCAATCATTGAATTATTATTGTTCTTTTATAAATTTATTATTATTATTTGGGGTTGTTTACCCTATGATGATATTACGTTTAACCACCCCTTAATTTATTATTTATTTATTTTTCTATCACAAAATCCCCTTTACAAATCTTACACACTTTATGTATTATGATATTTATAATGTTATTGTCAAATATTATTTTTATTTCTTTGATTTATATTTATTGTTATTGAACATTATTCTAAAAAGTTTAATTAAATTATCTTATTAATGTCATTACCATTTTTTCAAAAAAAAAATCAATTCGGGTTTCGTTCTCAGTTAGTCTCTCAAGAAACGGGTGTGACATGTTTGAGTATTTTGAGTATTATTTCCTATTATATTTGGTCTTGTCTCCCCCCTCATGTTTCATTTTAGTTTTTTTAGAATAATGTATGTTATGGGATAAGATAATGGATGTTCATAGTTTGAGCATGACTAACAGTAAATATACACCAATCCATGAAATTTTGTGGTGTGAGGAAAAATAGACCACATGGCCTCCACATGTCCATGTTCCTTAAACCGAGAAAGCGTGCAACTTGGATTCATTTAGTTTTGGCAGTTTCATGGTTTGGAAAACCATACAGACGTATCATGCGGCCATTCCTGCTCAATAAAAATGATTTACCACTTTTTTCCTCTACCATATTTTACCCCCTTTCTCCCCCTTTCTTTTCCCCCACTAACTCCCAATCCAAAGTAGCACCTCCCTCCATCCCCCCCCCCTCAACTAGGGCATTTATTCTTGGGAGTGTTTAGTGTGGATCCTTCATGATATCTCATTTAAGTGCTCTTATCTCTTTTTATCCTCTTCTATTAGTGTATCCCCTCATCCCTCTCTAGGTTTTCGGTTTTCTAATGGGTATCATATAAGGACGCATCCATAAAACAATACATAATCTTGAATTTAATGAATAATTCTGATTGAGGATCTTTTCATGTTTAGAGTTTTAGATAATTATAACATAACTATTACATCTCACAAGATAACAAATTAGACACTTCTACTCAGTTTCCATCATAAAACAAAAAATCTTAAAAATAAACATATCTAGTTCCATGTTTAAGATAGCATGTCTTTTCTTGATCTCATCCTTGACCCTATTAATCTTTAAGTCCTATGGAAAAAATTTCAAAAACATGGGATGAGCATAAAAAGCTCAGCAAGGGATATAAAAAATATGAAATGAAAACATTAGTCCATGTATACATAAGAATCAATGGAATCATACTTAACTCTTAAAACATAAGCATTTTAACAAAGCTCATGAAATCATTAGATTTATGAATATATAATAGAAATCATAAAACATAACATTATCTTGAGGCATTCATTACATTATTATGTAGGGAGTTACCCTCATAGTTACGTTTGAAATGCCCATCACAATATATTCCCTAAATCTCTTCGGAGAAACCATAGCGTTTAACTCCATCAGGTTACCTAATGCATTGGAGAGCTATCACGGGTTCACCTTCCCTTAGTTTATCATGGAACCACCTGCCTTCATAAACAATGCCCAAGAACCATACCATAATCATATCACATAAAACATGAATAAAGGAAACATAATATTTCCACATTTCAATCACAGGATATTGATATAACACATTGATAAAATAAAAACATTATCAAAAACATTTTCAATACCAAAATACAATAAAATTATAACATGGTATTTCTTTTTCATTTTAAAAAAATTTATGGCTTGTAGTGGAAGCCGAAACTCAAATAATGGTCACAGCGGCAGAGAAGTTGTTGTCGCCGCATACGTCAGAAAAAAACATTACATTTTGTCGTTTAATAAAATTCTTTATATAAAAAGAATCATTTTGAATAATAGTAAAAGCCAAAGTGGTTCATACAATGTATAAATGAATGTTGTGTATAAAAAAAATTATGCCTCAATGAAAGGAGATTGAGACGAAGCCCCATACAAAAAAGATATCCTTAGATTAAAGACAAATCAATTACATAATTATGTGTGACAAATATAAATACACCCAATATAAGAGGATATTGAGTGTAAAACTATCAGAGGTCATCCAAACATATTCATAATACGGCATAATCACTAAATAGAGGTTCAACCTAAATAATTGAAATTGGTTTAATAAATTCCCTTACAGAAATTCGACAGCCGAATGATGTCACATTAAAATTCCGAAAATGAGTTGATGAGAGACAAAATGGTATCTCATCATTTGGTCATAAAATTTACATCAATAAGGATATAGAAGAACATATCCCAACATAATAATATGTGAATTAAAAGACATAACAAAATAAGTCTTTTAAAAAGAGGAGGGTGAAATGTTCCCTTAATGACTTGGGTAACTTTCGAAACGTACACCCCATAAAAGAAGGACTATTCAACATTGATGTAATTACCCATAAACGAAAGTATATTACAAAAAGAGTAGAGTTATGGGAGTTCAATACACCACTCAATGTAAATAGTGGAAAATGTATCACAAATCTCACTAGAATAAAAGTGAGATGAAAAATCCCTTACGAAAACTCAACAGCCTAACAACACCACTTAAACATCAAAAAAATATGGATTGATGAAATAAAATAGGATCTCTCATCATATTAACATAAAATTTAGAGTAAAAGGAATATAATAGAACATCCCCAAACATATGAAAGAAGAGCTTAGAAGAAGTGACATAAAAGAGAGTACGTAAAAAAATAGAGAGTTAGGATCCCCTTACCTCAAGTCTGACTTGTCTTCTTCGTTTCGTTATATTCCTTTAAATCGGGTAACTTCTCTTCGTTTGAACAAAAAGGGTTTCTTGAAGAGCTTTCATCCTAAGGTAAGGCTTATATGATGAAGAGAGGGATGTGGAGAGATTAAATGAGAGGATTTTGGTCGAGCCAATGGCTTGAGTGGTATGTGTAATGTGGTAGAGGTGGGGGCCTTTTATAAGAGGGAGGAGGGGCACTCTTGGAATATCATGAAATGATACTTTATTTTAAAATGATTTTCAGATTTAAAAGGTCCCACAAAGATATATTTCGAGGATAAGGTGTGAAGTCTTATAAATACACCCATCCAATAGGTTTTTGACAAGTTTAAGTCCTAGATTTTGTATTATCATTTCATTTTATTTAAATTGTCCATTAATGAGGTAATCGTTGCATCATCATGGTGTCATAAATAGGTTAATTTATTTAATTATTAAAAATTATAAAACAAATAACTTGATGTAGGAAATCGTTTTAACTTTCCAATGAATATTTATAGTCTAAGAGATCATTTACACAGACAAAAATAATTTTTTTTTACATGGGTGATACATACATTGGTTATACTTTCATTTCAAAAAACATAAAATGATAAAGTTTCTCTATCACACAAAAGTTATTCCATGGGGTCCCAAAGATTGGAAAAAGGAATCCCATGGTCTTTCAAGACACAACCAGTAGCATTAGGACACATGTTGGGGTCATTTTATATTATTATGATATTATTTTATTATCCTTAACTACATGATTACTAATGAATCACAATAATTAAAGATAATTACTGCCATTACTATTTATAATGTCTAAAAAACAAAAGAATATTAATTACATAATTTAAACATTCTTATTCCAAATATGGAATCCATTTTATCAAATTCCAAACACAAAAATTGTATTAATTAATTTAAAATAATTACCATTGTCAAAACCAAAGACGGGTTTTTAAGAAGTTAAATCTATCAAAAGATTGATTTGTTTTTACATTCAATTTAAAAGAGAAATTACATCAAAATACTAAAATTGTTTTAAATAATAAAAACATAATTAAATTACACCTTTAAACCAATTAAATTGATAATATATTTAAAAAATAATTTGGATGAAAAAGCAGTTTGGAATTAAAATGCATTATTTTTCACTATTCATTGAAAATGAACATTTGTCAGAAATATACCAATATTTCACCCTATGATATATTTTTTATTCCAAATTCAAAAATGGTATCAATTTTACCAAATTAAAAACATAGAAGATGCATTAATTAATTTTATAATCAATTCCCGTTGTCAAAACAAATAGCGTGTTTTTAAGAAACAATATCTATTAAAAGATTAACACTTGTTTATATCCAATTTCAAAGTGAAATTAATTAAAATAACCACAATTGGATTAAATGGTAAAAATATATTTTGATTAAACCTTAAAAAAAATTAAAATGATTATCTAACCATATAAATAATTTAGACTAAAAGGATGTTTTGAATTAAAATACAGCATTTTACACTATTCATTAAAAATGATCTTTATCGGAAAAATACCAAAAATTTATACAAAGTAAATATTGATGTCCCGATTCTAAAAAAGAATTTTATTTTGTCAAATATAACATATAAAAGTTTCAAAAATTGGATTTAAAAAGGGTTCACCATCAAAAGGCGGTTAATCGACCTTTTAATGAATATTAAAATATTTACGTTTAAAATTGGATTCATTCACATTTTAAACATCTAACATTTATTGAATAAATGTAAAAATATTTGACAAGAATATATATTCACTTTTTACTTAGTTCTATTAATTCCCTCCATATCAATGACTAGGAGTTTACTACCATTTACAATAATATTATTTTATTATTAGCGTGCAACATATGATTTCAAAGAAACTCGTTGTTGCGTATTGGGTACGCCATCGAACACAACATCCCCTTTTAAGTAATATTAATATTTTATTCACAAATAATAATATATATGAACATTTCAAATTCATTATTTACCTGGGATGTTACATCTTTCCCCCCTTTTTGGAATGGCATCCTCGCAATTTTAAAATTAGGCTTCGAAACATTATTGAAAGACGCACATCAGAAAAAAAGTCAATTAAACAGTCACGTTAAAAGAAAGAAAGGGAAGTACCAAGGTCACCCGAGTTAACCCATACTAGGATTCTATTTAGAAAAACATGGACATGGAAGAGAAAACAAAGGGTCATGTTTTGATGAAGAGTGATAGAAAACATGATTAGGAGAAAGTTAACCACAATAAAATTGCAAACGTCTGATAGGTTAGATGATATTTGATTCCCCAATAGAAAAAGTTAACAGAAAACACTTTTGTTTTATGTTACTTTCTATTGATGAATTTAATTATGATCTTAACAAAATCCTAAGGAAACATTCTTACTTTTCATGTAGACTTTCATCTCTTACTTGATTTCTTACACAAACTCATATTTCCTCCAAAAGACATGTATTTAGGATGACTTGTTCACATTAAGAGCTCTATAATCAACTTCTAGAGAATCAGCTAATCTATAAATGAGATCTACATATTTCCCATTTCTTTAGACCTTAAGAAAAACCAAAATTGTTAGTACAAGATTTAATAATCCCCAAAAAGGCTAATCTTTTACAAAAAGAAAAACTACTCTTAATCTCCAAAATTTGTCCAACAAAACAAAATGTTCAACAAAGACCATTCAATAAACAGTTATCCATAAAATTTTTCAAAGTAATCAAAACTATGATTGAAACCCAAATCTCTTAAGGATTTGATCACATAGTATTCCAAGTTAAATCATAGCATTTATCTCTAAATAACATTAGTTACTCTTAAAGTATCATATTGAAAAGTAATTAACCTAAACAAATATCCTCCATGATAGGCTAAACATTTCCATAGATAACCCAAAATCAACTTATTCCCGATTCATTAAATTATATAACTGAAAATAATTTTTCATACTAACCAGGGACTTCATGTAGTCCAGTGGTAGGCGATAAATCCTAGTCGTAGTTTGGTTATGGGTTTGATTCCCACAGCTTTTTCTGATGCGACAGGTTGTCACACGGTCTGTGTGTTATCCTTTTTCCAAAACTATATGATTTTTAAAACATTCCTCAAAAAGAGGTAAAATAATCAAAAATAACCATAACATAATTTAACCTCAATTTTACCTCATGCCTTTCATCTTCCATCATATATTAACCCATAATTACCTCAAATGTAAGGATCATAAAAACCCTAATGGTTACCATTATAATGATTACCCGAACATCCACATCAAGTTGGTTCTCTCATACATGATGCATCAGAGAACTCACCAGGGTTCAAGAGGTTAATCATGACTCCTTGATAGTTGGTTTAGAATAACCTTGAGATTCCTCATTGAATCCTCCATTTCATCCATTTTCTTAATCAGAGAACCACCAAAATTTCTTTCAAACCCATTGTCTCTTTGGTGGCTTCTAGATCCATCTAATTACTAAAACCAAAAATGTCAGGGTTAGTATATGAACAAAATTATCATGTACAAAAGAGGAAGATAAACACTAATAAATACTTACTCATTCACTTTATTTAAAACATTGACTCTTTCTGAAATCCTAACCATTATGGTAATGTCACTTATGCTTAGTGAATACCCTAACCTCTAAAGTTATCTAAACCGACCTTCGATACCAACTATAAGGAACCACCTTTAAAACATTGCTTATCATGAATTAAATGAATAATTCACATTGGGGATGTCTTCAGGATTAGAGTTTTAGAGAATTAGGACATAATTATTACATCTCACAAGATAACAAAGTAGTCACTTCTACTCAGTTTCCATCATTAAACAAAAACTCCTAAAAAGAAACATGTCTAGTTCCATGTTTATGATAGCTTGGCATTCCTTGATCCCATACTTGACCCTAATCATCTTTATTTCCTATGGAAAACATTTCAAAAACTTGGGATGAGAATAAAATTCTCAGTAAAGGATATAAAAAATATGAAAAGAAAACAATTGTCCATGTATACATAAGATTCAATGGAATCATACATTACTCTTAAAACATAAGTACTTTAACCATCCTCATGAAATCATATGATTTATGAATAACTCATAGAAATCAGAAGACATAAAGGTAAATTGAGGCATTCATAACATTCTCATGTATGGAGTAACCCTCATGGTTACGTTTGGAATACCCATCACAGTATATTCCCTAAATCACTTTGGAGAAACCTTAGCATTTAACTCCTTCGCGTTACCCAATTCATTGGAGAGCTATCACAGGCTCACCCTCCCTTAATTTATGAAGGAACCACCAGTCTTCATAAAAAATTTCCAAGAACCATAACATAATCGTATCACATAAAACATGCATAAAGGAAACATAACATTTCCACATTTCAATCACAAGATATCGATACAACAGAATGATATAATCAAAATATTATCAAAACCAATTTCAATACCAAAATAAAATAATATTAAAACATGGTATTTATTTTTCATTTAAAAAAATGTTATGTCTTGTAGAAGAAGCCAAAACGCAAATAATGGTTATAGCGGCAGTGAAGTCGTTGTTTCCACACACGTAAGACAAAAACATTCCATTTTTTCGTTGAGTAAAACGCTTTGTTAAAAAGATTATTTTTGAATAAAATTAAAAGTAAAAGTGTTTTATAAACTGTATAAAAGAAATTTGTGTATAAAACAAAATATTCCTCAATGAAAGGATATTGATATGACGTCCCATACAAAGGCGTTATCCTTTGATTAAGGACAAATCAATTACATAATTATGTGTCAAAAATATAAATACACCTAATATAAGAGGATATTAAGTGTAAAAAAATCAGAGGTCATCTAGACGTATTCATAATACGACATAATCAAGAAATAGTGGTTTAACCCAATGAATTGAAATTGGGATAAGAGGTTCCCTTACAGAAATTCGACAGCCTAACGACGTAACTTTAAAATTTAGAAAATGAGTTGATGAGATAGAAAATGGTATCTCATCACATGTTCATAAAATTTAAATCAATCAGGATATAGAAGAACATATCCCAACATAATAATATATGAATTAAAAGGCATAACAAAAGAAGTCTTTTAAAAGGAGGGGGGTGAAATGTTCCATTACCGACTTGGGTACCTTTCGAAATGTACACCCCATGAAAGAAGGACTATTAAACATTGATGTAAATACCCATAAACGAAAGTATATTACACAAGTAGTAGAATAATGGGAATTACATACACCACTAAAAGTAAATAGTGGTGAATGTAGCATAAATCTCACTGGAATAAAAGTGAGATGAAAAATCCCTTATGAAAACTCGGCAGCCTAACAACTCCACTTAAACTTCAAAAAAATGGATTGATGAAACAAAATAGGGTCTCTCGTCATATTAACATAAAATTTATAGTGAAAGGAATATAAAATAACATCCCCTAAGATAAGAAAGAGGATATTAGAAGAAGTGACATAAAAGAGAGTTCTTAAAAAGAAAGAGAGGTAGGATCTCTTTCCTTAAGTCTGACTTGTGTTGTTCGTTTATTTATATTTCTTTAAATCGGGTAACTTCTCTTGGTTTGAACCAAATGGTTTCTTGAAAATATTTCTGCCTACGTTAAGGATTATATGATGAAGAGAGGGATGCGAAGATATGAAATGAGAATTTTTTGTCCAAGGTAATGGCTTGAGAGGTGTGGGTAATGTGGTAGAGGTGGGGGCCTTTTATAAGAGTGAGGAGGGGCACTCGTGAAATGTCATGAAATGTTACATTATTTTAAAAAAATCAGATTTAAAAGGTCCCAAAAAGATATATTTTGAGGATAAGGTGATAAGGTTTCGAAATCCACCCATCCAATAGGTTTTTGAAAAGTTTATGTCTTAGATTTTACATTATCTATTCATTTTATTTAAATCGTCCATTAATGAGGTAGTCGTTGTATCATCATGGTGTCATAAATAAGATAATTTATTTAATGTCTAAAAATTTTAAAAAAATTACCATGACGTAGGAAATCTTTTTATATTTCCAATGAATATTTATAGTCTATGAGATCATTTACACAGACAAAACTAAAATTGTTTTACTTGGGTGATATATACATGAGTTATACTTTCCTTTTAAAAAACATACAACGATAAAGTGTCACTATCACCCAAATGGATTCCATGGGGTCCCAAATATTGGAACAAGGCATCCCATGGATGGAAATGAAAAAACCAGTAGAATTAGGACACATTTTAGGGTCATTTTATATTATTAAAATATTATTCTATTACCCTTAATTACCTGATTACTAATTAATCACGATAATTAATGATAATTACCGTCATTACTATTCATATTGTCCAAAAAACAAAAGAATATTAATTACATAATTTGGACCATATTATTAAAAATATGGAATCCATTTTATCAAATTACTAACACATAAATTGTAGTAATTAACTTAAAATAATTCCCATTGTCAAAACCAAAGACGAGTTTTCAAGAAGTAAAATCTATAAAAATAATGATTTGTTTTTTCATTCAATTTAATAGTGGAATTTCATCCAATGAAAAATATTGTATTAAATGATAAAAAAATATTAAAACTACACCTTAAAACCAATTAAAATTACAATCTATCTATATAAATAATTTGGATGAAAAAGTAGTTTTGAATTAAAATGCATTATTTTTCACTATTCATTGAAAATGAACATTTGTCAGAAATATACCAAAAATTCACACTAAGATATATTTGATATTCCAAATTCAAAAATGATATCAATTTTACCAAATTCAAAAAATCTAATTTGCAATAATTAATTTTATAATCAATTCTAGCTGTCAAAACAAATAGCATGTTTTTAAGAAACAATATCTATTAAAAGATTGACACTCGTTTATGTCCAATTTCGAAGTGAAATTAATTCAAATGACCAAAATTGGATTAAATGGTAAAAATATATTTTTATTACATATTAAAACAAATTAAAAAGATTGTCTTACCATATAAATAAATTAGACTAAAAGGAGTTTTTGAATTAAAATATAACATTTTACACTATTATTTAAAAATGACTATTGTCGGAAAAATACCAAAAATTTATACAAAGTAAATTTTGATGTCCCGATTCTAAAAAATAATTTTATTTTGTCATATATAACATATAAAATTGTCAAAAATTGGATTTAAACTGGGTTCTCCATCAAAAGGCGGTTATTCAACCTTTTAAAGAATATTAGAATATTTACGCTTAAAATTGGATTCATTCTCATTTTAAGCTTCTAACATTTAATGAATAAATGTAAAAATATTCGAAAAGAATATATAATCACTTTTTACTTGGTTCTGTTCATTACCTCTATTACATTGACTAGGAGTTTACTACTATTTACAATAATATTATTTTATTATTAGCATGTAACATATGATTTCAAAGAAACTCATTGTTGTGTATTGGGTACACTATCGAACACAACATCCCATTTTAAGTAATATTAATATTTTAATCACAAATAAAAATATATATGAACATTTCATATTCATTATTTACTTGGGATGTTACATATCGAGTTAGATTTGGGTTTTAATAAGGGTTTTTGGGTTTTATTCTCTTTGATAGTGTTTTTTCTTGGCTCGTCATGGTGAAAATGAGGTGTGGATGGGGTACCATGATGTTTCCTGAAATTATCTCCATTTGAAGTAGTATGTTCCATGTCTGAGAATTTATGGATGATCTATATTAACTACATAGTAATGTTTGACATGGGTTGTAAACTATTAATGTTGTGAAATGCATTTTTTTGAATTCCTATGCATGTTTTTATGTTGTAAATAAATTTTAATACAGGAAAGAGGAAAGGTATTCTAGATTAATTATATATGCATTCTTTGAATTTAATTTATACATTTATTGAAATATGTGAATAATCTTTTCTTGGAACTTAAGGTTCATGTGTGTTCACAAGGTATTTTTTTTTGAAATATCATTCGCCTCAGTGCATTATCCTTGTTATTTATTATTGAGCATGAATTAATACATTCATAAATGATAGAAAATCTTGTATTATAAATGTTCTTAGTATATGTTCAATTTTATAAAGGGGCTTGGCCCATGTCTACAGTGGGTTTACCTTGTACATGTTCATTATAATAGAGTAAAATGAGTTTTTCTGAAATGTGAAAGGATTGATAAGATTGTTCTTTAATCTATTTTGTGTGGGTAATGGAAATGTGTATTGTCAATGAAAATGGGTGATTTTCTTAAAAAAAATTCAATGGGTCATGCGAGTGGTATGTTTTATTATATGTTAACATTAACTTGAACATAAGTGACCCCCAGGTATGTTGGTGGGTTAAAAATATCTAGTATGAAAGTGATTCAAAAGTGACATGTCCCAATTTCAATGATTATGTATGAAGATTACTAAACTAACTAAACAATGATGATAATTTGAGACTGCTAAAATTTTGG
The DNA here is from genome assembly GCA_963277665.1 of Viscum album. Lineage (NCBI taxonomy): Eukaryota > Viridiplantae > Streptophyta > Magnoliopsida > Santalales > Viscaceae > Viscum > Viscum album. Next base: position 504,862,233 of record OY728141.1, on the reverse strand, counting down.
ATACTTCTTCTTTGTAGTGGCTAATTCATTTTAATTTAGATGGTTGTTGTTACTATACAACCATTCACTAAGGTACATAGTTCTACAGTCTCACAAGACCTTGATTAACCATAGGGACCGACCCATAGTTTTATAACATCATTGATATGGCACCATCCATCATCATATGGTTTACGATGTGTGTGTTTCATTGTTAGAAATTCTCTTTTTCTTTTAGGCACATGGTTGTGAAATAGTTTACCTCTGATTTGTCCCTTTATAAAATGTTTACATAATAAATGTTTTCCATGAAATGTAGTAAATGAAAGTGCATAAATGATAATATTACAATGTCTTTTAAATGTTTTGGAACATAACATTTTTTGGTGGAATCCTACTAGTATTTGGCGCAAACCCTACATACACCCTTGAATGTATGTAGATCTGGTTCTATGTATGTTGCAAGAAAATATAGGATATTCAGTTATCATAGTTCAATTTTTTAGTGGTATCCTCTTGTCTGTTTTGTGGAAGAATCATAAAGATATTGTTCATAATGTGGAATAAAGAATGGGGTTGTTGTTTTTAGTTTTCATTGTTTTATACCTTTTTAGGGTTTTGGTATAAATTTGAAACATCAATTCTGATAATTGTTAAGGGCTTGTTCAGTTTTGAAATTTTTATTTTGGAATATTTAAAATTAATTGTTGTTTAAATATATGAAATTGCATAAAATAATTCCTACATGATGTTATTGATAGTTAGAAACCCTTATCCAGTCCATGGGTAACGGGAATGACCCTTGGGTTCTTCCATAGATCGGGTCAGGATCCGGGTCTGATGGCGACCCGGCCTAGTTCATGACAAAATGGTATCAGAGAAGGTCATCTCCTTTGGGTCATGCTCCTTGGGGAAGATATTGGTTAGAAAAAATCTATGATTTTCAGGACATTATGTTTTGGATAGGAGTAGGGTGCCTAATTATAACACCTGATTATGATACACATTTCAACCAAGAATTCAGTTTTCATATGATTCACTTGGTTTTTGTAGTTCGGTAGTGTTTTGGGAAATGAAAAGAGAGTTGGGTCAATTGTATGAGTGATCTCGTAGGGACTGAAAGGTCATGTGGTGGAGGGGACATTTCTCTAGAACACTCTCCATGACATTGGAGTTATTAGATTACAACCCCAAACATATGTCTAGCACACCCACCGACCCTAATTATTTCACATGGTATTGAGTCTCATTGGATTTTGAAAAATCAATTCAAAATAATTTTTTTGAATGTTGTAAAAAAACAATATTTTAGAGATTAAATAGTATGATTTTAAAAGTGGATGAAAAATTTATTTTCAGGATTTTTTGAAGGAACATTGAAATGATGGATTTTAATGAAGTGGTTTTTAGTGAGGGAGGGTGAGTTTTTCAGGATATTATTTTTATAAATTGAACTTATGGTTTATTAAAAAAAATTAAAATAATGAGTTATGTTAGAATATGTTATGGAAAGTTTTTTCTAAATGGGACTTTCTATTATAATGAAATTTTTGTATAAGAAAATGAAATGTTTTGGTATTTATGCGTCAAAACAAAAAATAGACATTGATTTCGTAATTAGTTATCTTTTGAAAATATTTTTAAATTCATTTAAAATTATTTTGAATGATAAAAAATGTGACATTAATTTAATGGGTGAAAGGAGTTGGAAATGTTTTGTCATGTTTTAAATAAAATTTAATTTGAAAAGTTTTTTGATCTAGTGGGTAGTAAATCATTAGAGGTTTTCTAACAATTTGAGGTGAATGTGTTGGTTGAATGATTTGGTTTGGAGAAACGGAATGGTTTGTTTTCTATCATTGGGGTTCCAACGGGTGACAACAAGCATATGAAAATATAGAAAAAGGTGAATAGTAACTATAATGAGTGGATGAGTGCATGTTTGGATGTGAGGTGGGGGCCTGCTGTGTCATAGAAACATGCATGTGTGTGGCACATGTTACACAATTTGTGATTGATCAACCCACAAAATGTGTTTTTTTTCAAAAATTATATTTATATAAAATTTGATGATTGATAATCAGTTATTGTGTGTTGTGTCTTTTTTGTATTTTCGAGAATGTTTCCATTGGATTATTGTGTTCAAAAACCTCTATTTTTGAGAAATGTTTCGAGTTTGTACTATGTCATAAAGTTTGATTGAATTTTTGGTTGTCGTTTTTTTGGGTGGAGTATTGTGATACCTTTACAGTCATTTTCCCTATGTGTGTTGCGTTCTATAACTATATGATTCACCAAAGGAACTATTTGATTGGGTTCATGTATTTTCTTATTTTCTAGTGCATTCACCCCAAATGAGATATCACATGATTGATTGGTGGCCATTGGAAGCTCACCATTGGACTACCCTCAAGTTGATCAAAAAATGGACTTCCCTTTTAGAGTGTTAGTGCTGAGTCTACCCACCATTCTTCCTTCTAGGTTGAGAGGATACCCTTGTAGTTTGTGAGATGGTGCGAGAGTGGTTGAATGATCATTGGTTTCATTGATTCATTTGATAGTCCAACGTGTTGTCTGACAACATTATGTCTGAATGTCATATGTGTAAGTGGTGAAATAATTCATGTGAGGAAAGGAGGAAACAATATATTGGGGTTGGTGAGGGAAGCTACTTTAAATGGAATGTGGGTCTCTTGTTGGTTTCTTTATATAAGGGTTCATTCTAGGCCACTAAAATTGTGAATATAGTCTTAATAATCATATCTATAGACTTGTAGGAATTATGAGATATTTCAGAGTTTTTTTAAGGTCCCACTCTGTATAATGATTCAATTTGTCAGAATGGTCATGTTTGGTGATTCTTTATGGTGTCTTCTTCTAACTCATTTGCAATTGATAAGGTTATAAAATCATTTAAGAATAGTTGTTTGGATATTAGTGTTTTTTCCTTTAGATAATTTGTTTTTACATCCTCCTAATTTTATTCATCCAATGTAACAAGGGGTGATGTGTGTACCTGAACTAAGACCCTGTCTTGGTAAATGAGTAATATGGGAGTAAGTGTGTGTCTGGATTTCTTGTGTCTGATGGTATTATCTCAGTTGTAGTACTGTTTCTTGAAGCATTGGAAACAAAAAGTTCTATCTGGGGGATTTTATGCCTCACTGCAGGGAAAGTGATTTTTCACTCAAAAGAGTTCTATCCAAAAGACCTAGAGTAAAGGTGGCATGTATTCATAAATTTGTATGGGTATAAGGGATCCTAGTTTTATTTTGGTATTTAGTGTTGGGAATGGAGATAGTCTAATAATTCTCTTTGGTGGTTTTGTTTCCAATGAACCCTTGAGGTGGAAAGGGACATGGGGTCCCTGCTCATGATGTTGTGACCCATATTTGTAGGAGAGTTCCTCCTTGGATAAAAGGAGGTTGGGTTGTTCTGTTTTCTCAAAACCCAATTCATTAGCCCTTGTCGTTGAAACTCTCCAAATTATTATTCATGTATGAACGACATTGTATATCTTCTTCAATATCTATTTTGTTTGGTCATTATGGGATAGAGAAATCAATGCGAGTGGTGAATCACGTAATGAATTCTATGAGATTTTAAATTTCTTGGGTGGTTCCCTTATTGTGTGGAATTTGGTTGTGATGTAAGATACAATGATTGCCCATGTCAGGTCTCTATTGTGTATCTTAGTGTGTGTTGGATATGTTGGTTAGTTATTGTGGTTGGGGAAACCATAGTGGGTCTCACTGAAATTAATAAGGATTAAATCAATGGTAATTGATTCATTATGGTGGGTATTCCACTTGGGCCTCCACATGTTAGTAACATTGTTCATTCTGGAGTAATATGTTCTTTTTTATGGTGAGGTTCCTATTCAGGCCTCCACATGACATTATTTCCATTATGTTCCCAGTGATAGTTTTATTGTATGTGGTCTCATTCGAAACTACATATCCCTATTCACCTTCCATGAGAAACTATTAGGAATGGAGCATTCCCAACAGGTTAGTTGAATTAAGGTTAAGGGGCTATTCATCAAGTGTGGTTTGGTATTGTTTGTTCATTTTTGACAAGCGCTATGGGTTCTTTTTAACAGTGCATGATGGATTTTGGATTAAGAGTTTGGATTTTGTGGGTGTCAATGTTTCATTCATTTATTGATCAATTATAAGTGTTTTGGCTTTTGGGGTGGGAGACACATAGAATAATTTCCATTTTTTTCTATCGGGTTGGACTAAAAAATCTCACTTCCGATTGGTAGAGTTCTTGTAATATGGTTGTTTTTAGTTCATTGAAAGGCTCCTTTGGTTGTAAAGGTGCACCAGTTCTCTCATTAAAATGAAAATTTTAATGGTCTTCCAAGGGCAGAAAGAATTATTGTGGGGAGAATTTTCACACCTAGGATTTTTAATTCTTCCTTGATTCGGTTTGGGATTGGTTATCGATTATCCTTTTCAGAACCGGTTATGATGGGGTTGATTTTTTGGATTATTCATACCTATATATTTGTAATACAAACCCCCTTATTTTAATTTTGTGGTCATTAGAAAAATTTATGTTTTTGAGCAAGGAAGATTGAATATCCTTGTTTGTAAATGATTTATATTAATTGTGCACAAATCCAGGAAATTGTTCATTAAGAGACACAACCGATCACACGTCCACTGCACATTTGTGTTCTTTAGCACATGTAATCATTTGGTTGGGTCTCTTTATGCATAGGTGTTCTCATGGTCTACTCATGGTTTGGAAAACTATGTGGACTAGCCGTGCATCCATTCCATCTCCTTAAAAGTGAATTATATCTTCTTCTCATTCCCCGATTTTAAACCCTATGGCAAACATGCTCAACCCCTATGGATTCCCCAGCCCTTGGAGTGATGTCCCCCGTTTCCCCTCTCCTTGGGATTCGATTAATGGTTTTTTGCTTAATATCATCTATGATATCTCATATAAGTCCTCTTCTCTATTGTTTTCTACTTCGTTGAGTGATTCCTCTCCACCATTTTTTGGTTTTAGTTTTTTGGTCGGTATAGGGATTTATTTAGTTTTTCAATCATGGGTTTTGGGTTTGATTATTATAGATAAGGTTTCTGTTTGACTTATCATGGTGGGAATGAGTTGTGTAGGCAGTTTCACACCATTTTTTGAATGCTCCAAAAGTTATGTAGGTGGTTCATTCCCTTCCAATTATGGATGATTTTTTTGTTAAATTAAATTTAACATATTTTATACTCTATTTATTTGGTTTGAAACATGTTTTTGAAATCATTTCCATGATTTATATTTGAAGTTAATTTTTATAAAGGAAATGGGCTAGGTCTTGTGGATGATTTATATATGGCTTCATAAAATGAAATCTATTCTTTATTTGAAATTTATGAAACACATTTTCATGGAACATGAGGTTCATGTGTGTTGAAAATGGATTTTAAACTAAAAAGGAGTCGTTTTGGCCCATTTTACTTATTATTAACAAATCAATATGAATTGATAATTTTTGAATGATGTAAAAACTTATTTTAAAATTTTCATTATTGTATATGTGGTTTTACGAAGGGGATTGGCCCATTGAAGTGGTTGGTTGATTATATACATGTTCCTTATGATACAGATATATCAGTTCATAGGAAATTTGTAAGTCATGTTATGTGTGTTTTTGAAATAGATTTGGTGTGATAAAAGGGATGGTGTATTGCCTTTGAAAAATGGTGAGTTTATGGAAAAGCATGGGAATGGGTCGTGTGAGTGGTATGTTGTTTGATATGAGAAAATTAACATGAGCCCGATAGAATCTTAGGTATCTTAGGTGTTTACCAGATCTAATACACTAGTGATTGAGAAGTGCCTGGTCACGCATAAATATAGAATGTATAATAATTACAACACTAAATAAACCCTGATAATGATTTAAGACTACTATAATATTGGATTTTTATCCACACTGGTGGCTCTTGGAAGAAAACATAGATGGTTGTGGTAAATATACCACCTTTCAACGTGGGAGGGGGTTCTGGGGTCCCATGTGAGATAGATTAACCCTAGAGAGTTTCCCATGGTGTTTTAACTTCTATGATACAGTGCCATTTTCGATAATAAGGTGAACCATTTGTGTGTACGTCTTTGTTATAAATTCTTTTTTTCATTTAAGAACTTTTTTGTGAAATTTTTTACCTTGGATGTGTTATTTTTTAAAAAGCTGACCCAAAAAATGTTTTCCTGGAAATTTTATAAATTAAATTTCTTAAAAGAGAATGTTATATTGTCTTTTAAATGTTTTGTAATGGTAACTTTTCATTTGGGTGGAATGCAAAAGGGAATTAGCTCACAACCTACATAAACACATTGGTGTATGTAGAAATGGTTTAAGGATTGGTCCAGGTAATGATAGGATATTCGGTGATCGTGGTGTGGGTTTTTAAGTGTCTTATCACATGGATTTAGTGGCAGCATCTTGTGGATATGGATCCTCATGTGGAATGATGTTTTGGGCTAGATTTTTTAGTTTTCATTATTGTAGTCCTTTTTGGGATTTTTATTTAATGTGTAATCTCCAATTCTGAATATTTTTTAGTGATTCAATTGTTGTGTAATTTCAGTTTTGGAATATTTAAATTTTTTTCTTGTTTATATCTATGAAATTGGGTAAAATTGTTCCAAAAGCTTGTTATTGTTACCATGGCACTAATTTCCAGCCCGAGGGGATTAAAAACAACCCTTGGGTCATGTCACAGTCTAGGTGGGGCACCTAGTAAGATGGCGACCCAGTGTTGCTCAGGAATGTTATTTAATAAATTTTTTTCCAAATTCATTTATGTGGAATTTCAATTATCACTCATGTTCTTATTCCCAAAGGATTATTACATCAAGGATTGTGAACTCTATAGGGTTTTTCCAACACAATTTCATTTAATTGAGACATTTATTGTTTATTCACATGGTTATATTTAACTGGTACATATAATTCATATCAGATAAATAATATCAGAAAGTATATTTTATTAATTTTATTAAAAGTAAAACTAATATCCCACTCATTTATTTTCTTTTATTAAAAATTTTCTATAGTTATAAAATTTATTGAAAATTCAAAACATATATCACTGAGAAATGATACTTCATCTTGAACATCATTATTCCATAAATTTAATGAAACAAAATAAAATTTTATTATATATTATTTTCTATTCCTCTCTGATGAAAATGAATTATTATTTTATATATATATGTAATATGATATTTTTCTCCTAAAATTATAAATTTTTATGAATAAAACTCTTCCTTCCATTGTATGAACTTTTTCTTCCATATCCATGTTTTTTTACCCCATAAATTTTCTACTTTACATTTCAAAAACCAATTTTGTGATGTATCTTGGGATATTAAAACATCTTATTCCATATTTCTAATGAATTTTTTATTATCCTTTCAACAATGATGGTTTTGAAAATGATATTTTCAAAATATTGAAAATGTTTTCCATTGAATTTTTTTTATTATCCACTAATATTATATATATGAAATACTTATTTAATTTTTAAGGCTAAGTTATGGGGGTTTCTTTTAATGGTGTATTTAAAAAATGTTTTCTTGTTACCTCATGAAATATTAATCTCAATAGTGTCTTGTATCATTCTCATTTTATGAAATTAGTAATAATGTCTTATTATTTTATTACAATTTTATATATAGTATAATCATTATATGAAAAAAATTAATCACTTATAATTATGTATCATATATTACCATATTAATACTCACCTTCTTATTTCTTTTAGTGGAATTAAACACAATATATAAAATGATCAAATTCATGAAACCTTCTTATGTGATAATATTTGATGTGTTCATCTTATGATGTTTCCTTTAATTTATGTTATGATATATTAAACTATCTTTCAGATGGTATATTCCTAAATAATTCCATCTGTTTTCCATATATTGATGTGTTGTGATCATTTTATTCTAATTATTGATCAGGGAATGTATTCAAATCATGTCTTATTATTATTCAAATATGTATTTTTGATTATTACTAATGAAATTTCATTATCTGTGTTATTTTTTTTCATTAAATTAATGTGATGAATTAATTTAAATATATGTAGTTATTGGTGGGGTACAAAATAACCCCATTATACATCAATATGTCTCATGAGACACACTATTCTTGGTATTGGGTGTATTCCTACCCATTTATTTAGATGACGTAATTATGGTCTTGATAGAAACATGATGCATTTTCATAAGGCCTGGAAAAAAATTTATGTTTTCATTTCATCACCATGATATCAGTTATTATTTTCCATGTGTTTATTTATTTTTTTCACTATAAATTTATTTCATACTCATGCGATTAGTTATTTAATATTATTTGATTAAAATTTATTTCTTTTCATATTATTCATTCTCTATTTTTATATGATAACTTCTAGTATACAAATTCTCTTAAAGAGGTTTCTTCTACCCCATCTTAAATAACAATTTTCATAGGTTATAGAGAAAATTATAAAATATTATTTTTCCAAAAGAATAGAATTAGTTAATAATTTATATTAGATGATGATAAATTTATATAGATTGTGTAGTATATATATATTATTAATAACATGAATTATTAGAAAAATAGTGTTTTATTTCTTAATTATGTGTCATTATTCCCTAAAACTATTAACCTAATATTCCTTGGAAATAAATGTAATTCAATATTTTATATTAATTACTATTTATTGAATAATTAGATTACGTGGTTGGTATATACGTTATCATAGTATCATTAAGTTAAAATTAGTGATTATTATGTTTTTTGTAGATGAATATTTAAGAGTGAAAATTACATTAATGTTTGATATGTTAAGGCGGTTTTTGATTTCAATGGTATAAATAAACCTTTATGCTAATGGAAGTAATATTCAATATTTAATTTTTTTTGGAAGTAGGATCAAATATCACTAGTGAAATCAATATAAATGTTAATATATATTGGAATGTAACCTAAAATATTTTCAAGGTATATATTGTGTCATTCTCCTTGATAATACACACTGTTTAGATATAAGAAAGTGGATGCATCTGTAACTAATGAACCTAGTGGTAATCAATAAAAAAGGGATAGCCATGAACCATCAAGATATAAACTTGTTGAATGATGAGTGGGTCTATGACTGCAAACCTAGGAATACACTCTATTGGGATTTTTTTGGTTGATCATAAAGTCATTATGAATAATTAGAACAGACAAATATTATTATTATTATTAGTTTAAAATTATTGATTTAACCAAATAAAAAATACCCCTAGAGTGATAAGAGTTTATAGAATGAATTATAGGCTAATATATGGGTGTTATAATATAGGAAATATTTAGTATTAAACATCCATATATATATATATTAGACTCTCAAATGATATTATTTGACACTAATGTTAACATTTATGGTTTTAGTAATGGATAGAGTTCAGATAAATCAATTTAAAAATAGGTTTAGTGGATAATGTGGGGGTTTTAAGATCATTCTTGAAAATAAGTTTGGAACTCGAGTGACAAATTTTATGAATATTCTAAATTAGCTATTTTGAAAATAATTGACAAATTGAACTTAGTTTATGTTCCAAACGTAGTATATAAAAAAGGCGGATAGTTTCATTTAATTTAATTCCATGGTGGAAGGAACAATTCATTTTATATGATTTGAAAATTTAAATTCATGTGTGGAGGAAATATCCTTAATGTAAAGGATAAATTCTCTATATTCGGATATAAGTACTATCATGTTCATGTATGTAAGGGAAACATATAATTCATAAAAATTATTTTCTTTAATTAATAGAAAATTGAGGATTATGAAAATAAATTCCCAAAGCTAAGGGATAATGATGGAAATTGGTGAAAACAACCTTATAAATAATGAAAATAAGTAAAATCAAATGATATTTTTATTATTTCAATATATAGTGAATTCTAACTCTAGAATTTTGGATCTCATGTATCATGTTTACATTCACCCCATCAACGATTATTGTTTGAATTATAAAAAATATAATTGTAGAAATATTTGATTTAAAGTGCATTTATCATCTTCTAATAATGTGGGATGTTACTCCATATAGATGTATCTATTTCAATAATTAAAATAAATTAATTTTATATCATGTGTGGATTAGTACCCATGTACCAAAGGTACATATTAATTTTTGTATTAGTAAATAACACATCATACCAAAAATCAATTCATGATCATCTTGATGTATAACATAAATATTAGTTCCCTATAGATACATCATCAATAGTATGAGTTTTAAAGTTATGATTATATAATTTATTTAATTAGGGATAATATAACACCGTAAAATTTAAAATCAAGTTTTGTTTAAAACCTAGTGTGTTTTATATAATTCCTTGCATGAAAAACTGAAAAAAAAATCAATGAAACATTAAATAACGATTGTAATGTGATTGTTTAATTAGAGGTTAGAAATATAAGTTATAATATTACTAAATATTTATAAAAATAAAAAAAATATCACTTTTATTAATAAATCAAATATGTAATTAAATTAACATCATTACAGAACCAATAAGTAATTTTCATAATAACAATTTATTTTTTTCAAAAATTTTGTTTTTATGGGTTTTATGAAGAGAAGATAAATATATTATAAATAAATTATATTTTTTATATTTATGATATATATACATAAATATAATTTGAATTTATTTGAAATTATAATGAGAATAGATAATAATATGTAAATTATTTTCCGTTTGAAATCAATTTTCATTTTATAATTATGATTTTATTGACTATATTGATTTTAAAATTCAATAATTTAATTTTTACAATAATAATATCATTTTTATATTTATAATATCAATTTTTTCTTAATATGAATTTCTAGTATATTTAGAAATTGTAATCTTTTATGTAAATAACAAAAAAACACAATTTTATAATAAAACTGTAGCATTTATGAATATATTTTTATATATGTATAAATGAAAAATGTTTTAAATAATTTTATTGATAAAAAAATTTAATGAAATTATGTATTTAAAATGAATTTATCGATTTAGGAATCCCATTTCTAACATTGAGTATTTTATGAAATAATTTTCTAACAAAAACTACTTTTAGTTGTCACTATTGGGAGTTATATTTATGAATTATTATAATGAAACATAACACTATTCTAATTAAAAAACATAATAATTTCATTAAAAGCCAAAAAAATCGATAATAATTCCCTAAACTTATTATTTACTCTTGAAAATATAGTTTTTATAAAAATTAATGTTTATGTGTTGTTAACTCATATTTTAAAATTAATTTTACATACACATATAAATTTAATTTAATAACATTCATTTCATATATATATATATATATTAATTAGGTAAATTTTTTTAATAAGGCCTATTTCATTTATAGAAATTAAATGTAATATACTTTTAAATTTTTTTATAACCATGTTAAAATCTAGAAAAGTAAAAGTTAATTATATTGGTGTAAAAGTCAATAAAACATGTTTAAAAATTTTGTGCAAATGAATGGTTGGTGGATTCTAATCTTGAAAACATATGTCATTTTATTATTTTCCATTATCACACCACATGATATGTGGAAAAATGTTTCTTTAAAATAAAATGTTATATTTACAAAAATAGGTTTCCCTCCACAATGTTTATGAGCTCACATCCAACCCATTTCTCTATAAGTAAAAAAATGGGGATGAATTATTCCCTATTATATAATAAAAAATATATTCATTTCCTATAATCATTATTCTGATCTTTAGGTTCTAGTACTTAACGAAATGAGGATGTCCAAAGGGAAGGGTATTATTCTCAACCAATATCTGTCAAATCTTTTATTCTTATACCACCGTAGATCTATTCTATTGAATAATGTGCGATAATTTATTTTTAAAAAATTAAATATGTTTTATTGGAATAATGTAATTTAAAATTTATACCTTCATCCCATACCATTTACAAAATGATGACTTTTTATTATGTTTGTGCATACCACCACCTCTAGGAATGACCTGCTTGATTTTACATTATAGCAATAAAAAAATGGTTCTAAAATTATATTCAATGTATTAATATGAAATTTATATCTATATTGCGAATTTATTAAACATTCCCAATTTTTTTCATGTTTATGTAATATTAAAGCATCACTCATGTGTTCGTGAAAACTACAACCTCCACAAATGTGGAATATTTCTTTTTTCACTATATTCATATTTATGTGTCAAAATATAATAATATTAGATTCACCCCCAAAAAAACATATATTTAATATTCTTATTCATATAGAATAACAACATTATTCACAAACCATCACTACGTAAAATACCCACTATCATATTATAGTATGTTCTTATTTGGGTTATTTTAACCAGCTACATAAACAGTGCAATAAATCTATATATCGAATAACTAAGAATATATAAATACTAGAAAAATGACAAAATATTTAAAAATTATTATCAATTTTGAAATGCTGTTGGTAATATCAAAACCATTTCAAGAAACCCCCCCCATATTTGTGGAGGTTACCAAAAAAATCATATCAGTCATTTAATTGTCACATATCGTGACATAAATACTTAAAAAATGAAATTAAAAATGTATCCATATTTCTAAAACATATATTCCAAAGCCTTTAATGATCTCAAAATTATTAACTATGAATAATTAAAATGAAATTAAAATTACCATTACAAAAGTAGTAAAAAATAAAATATAATAACTTCAAGTGGTTAAAATTAAATTAATCACCAAATACATTTTTAAGAATTTATTATAAATGTTGTTCATAATGATTATAGATATTAATAATGTTATAAAATTGGTTATTTTTTTATATGGGTTTAGATAATGTTCGGATAAGCATGATAAATGGTAAATGCTTTGAAAATTCAATTATCAATAATTGAGTTATGATTGTTTTTTATGAACATTTCCCTTATAAGTTGGGGGAATTATCCCCAATTATTTATTTATGTTTAAATTAATCAATTTTATATAATGGTTTCATATTTCATTCTCATAAACTCCATTTCAATTGTTACACTCTACAAGAATTATGATGTTTGTAAGGTTCTCTTTGTAACTCAATTTTCTTTTCCTTCATTGATACTAATTATTCATTATATAAAAAAATTATATATTTAATTATATTATTCTATTATTTTATATAATTTTATTTCCACTCTCATTTCTAAGGATTCATAATTCTTTCTAATTTAAACATTTGCAATTTTTGTTACTTTAACAATTACGATATTTGTATAGGGGAATCCAATCAATTTCCATTATTTTACACATGTTTTTTATAAATATAATTTCATTTCAATGATGTTTATACTACATATTTTATATTTAATATAATGAAGAATATTTTATTCATGGTATTTTATATTAAATTTTAATTCCATCATTTTACAAGGTTTTTAATAAAATGATTAGTAAGAATTAAAGGATATTGAAAAGTCAAAACATGTTTTGTTGGGTTATTAAATATCTTCTTGAACATTATTCCAACATTATTGGGTAATTTCACCACAAAATTTTACCATAGAATATCTTCTGTTCATCTATATAAAATTAAATATTTTAATTTAAATGTCATTACATGGTAACTTTGTTTCCCATAAAATTATATCAGTAATAAAATTAATTCCCATTATACCAATTAAATCTCTTTAAAATCTATATCTACTTTTTATATTCCCACTAACGATCTCATTTATTTGGAAACCTTATTAATTGATATCTAATTTTATTTTCATATTTCAGTTTTACACATTTCAAAACAATGTCTTCTTATCCATTTTATGATATGGGTTTCAAAAAATAGATTTTCAAAATTTTATAATGGTTTTATGTTTGATGTTCTTATTTGTATCATCCACTCTACATTTTATATTGACATGGTTTTTGTTATTTTCAATGATATATTGATTACTTTTTTTAAAATTAATTTTTAAATGATAATTTTCATGGTACTTCATCAATAATTTAATTTTAAAGTGACTCATCATATCCTCATTGTATTGAATTGATAAAAATGATTTGTAAAACCAATTTTATTATTTATATTCTATTTAAATATTTGTTTAAAATGGTTTTAACATCATTGAATGTGTTGTTTCATTTATTAAATTCTACAGTATCTCAAACATGTATCATTTGTGAGATTAAAATAATGGTACTAAATAATGTAATTCCTAACACCATCTTATGTGTTACTGTTTGAAGTGTTATTATTAGGAAAGTTATTTAATTAATTTTAACATTATTCAATGGGATTATACATCTCTATGGATATTCCATAATAATATCACCCAAAAACATTCAATGGATGGATTATAAACATGTTATTTTATTGATTTATTGTGGAATATATTGATATCCCATATCCTTATTATTGAAATTCATATTATTTTTTATTACTAGAGAAATTTGATTATGGATTGTATTGTTATTCATTCATTTCAAATATTTAATGAATGGTTCCAAATAAATGATGTTTGGGGGACCGAAATAGCCCCTTAATTAATAAATAGTTCTCATGAAACAGAAAATCATGTGTATATGGTTTATACCTTCAATTTTTTTAGATTTCATGGATGTGGTAATTACAACATAAATATTTCATTGATATTTCCATTAAAGTATATATTTTTTTTGTAATAATTCCATGATAATCATAACATTGTTTTTTCCAACACAAAGAAATTAGTTTTTGTTTTCTATGTGATTATTTATGTTGGTAACCATTCTTTTATTTTAAGATCATACTATCAAATATATTGTATTATTTAATTATAATTCATTTCCTTCAATATTTTTGATGCATTATTTATTATATGGCATCTTTTAGTATATTATTTCCATTAGTGAGCAAAGAATCTCACAATTATTATAATTATATTTCCCATAGTTATGAAAAATGTTTTTACAAATAAAATGTCCATATGAATAGCCTACAGGGAGAATATGTGTGAGATTTTTATGACTTATTATTGATTAAGTTGTTTATCATTTAGTGGAAAAATATCCATTAGTCAATAAATACATGTGAATCATTAGTTAATGATGTGTTCTAATTCACTATAAATAAAAACTGAAATGGTAAAGGTAATTTTTGTGTTAAAATATTTATTATATATCATGTAATTTTTAGATTTCTATTTTTGACAGCTACCATAATTAATATTACATCATAAATAATAAAAATTCAAATTTAAATAATTAATTAAACCAAAATAATTATCATTAAGATACTAATAATGGAGACAACACAAATAAAACATTGACCATGATGGAACTAATAATCATAAGAACATTGATGTCTGCAATCGTAAAGAAAAAAATGATATAACAGATTAACCTGATGATGTTGAATACACCGATTACCCTAGTGAATCCAGTGGCACTGACAACAAAAATGAAACTAATGAAAATGATGAACTCAATTACATTGATATATCATAAATGAATGTGGTAATTGATGAAACTTATAATACTTATAGACCTAGTAAACCGAAGGACCATGGAAACCTCATCATTCATATGTAAATTTTATGTTTTTCACAATAACTATTTTTGAACCATTATAAAAATTTATTTTGACTTCATAATGATTATATGATCATTTATATTTGATAAAAAAGATAATAATAATATTAATGTATTATTATTTTAAAATATTAATTAATCAAAAAACCCATTAATTAAATTCTATTATCAACCAAAAATGCATTTTTTATGGTATAAAAATATATAAAAAGAAACAATTATATGATTTGAATATATTTAGTACTCTATAAAAATAAGGGTACATATTCAAAATTTTAATATCTTGAATCATAACACATTAAAATACCAAAAAACACTGTAAGAGTAAGTTGCATGATGGTGGGGCATTCATTTAGTTGTTTAGAAAACCTGGTTTGGGTCGTGGTCTCAATGAGCATGACATTCTCCTAAAAATAGTTTCAATCATGCCTAAGTTGTTGGATATAAGCATGGGGATTTTCTCAGGAAAAGACAAGAAATTATATCTCCCTCAGAAGTGCTGAAAAATGGGCTTCATAGGGTACGATCCTACTAGTTGTGGTCATCACTTCATTTACATCTGTTGATTGGATTTGATAAAACCATACATTTATAATGATCATCTGATCAGATTTCAACAGATATATAATCAACCATAATGATATTTAATGTTATTTTAAATATAGTTGGATAAAATAGAACAATATATGTTCATGTATTCTCTATAACAATATTACATAATCAGACATTTAATTAAAACAAAAGTGGGGTTTTGTTTATAATATATGAAGTCATTATAGTCACCCCCTTAAGATATTATACCCCTGAAATTTTCAGTTCCAACACATAAAAAATATTATTATAACTCTACTATATCACCTCCACGGTTTCAGACATTTCATCATAAAATTGGTGGTTCCTACAAAAATATTTGAGAAGTAAAATTATTTTGTTTTTCTGAACATTTTATCTATGATATTATATTTTCATTGGTTTCTCCACATATATGGGTCATTAAACATTGGTAATACCATTATATTGAGTACATGTTAGTGGTCTAGAAATTAATTTCTCAATAGGGATACATTTAATACATCTTTTACGTCAGATAGCATCGAAGAGAGTGCTAGTTGGAAGGCCTCCACTATGAAATTATCAAGGATTTAAATGTACTGATGAATCTTGGAATATTCATTCCCTTATTCCTAAATCTCATTACATTTATGCATTGAGATATATTGTGCAATAACATGCATGTAACCTAAAAATACATTTTTCTTCTATGGTTTTCAACATAGGTCTTCTACAGACTCAAAGAATCCATCATACGATACTGAATGATATTAAACCTTTCCTCAATTTCCTTGGCCATTTTAGGACCGTGATATTTTTAGTCTCAAAATTCTCCACAACATGAAGTAATTATGGATTTCTTCTTATAAATGGATTCATAATGATCAATTTGGATGGTTGGGTGTATGTTATTCTTATAATAAAACATGGAAAAAGGAAAATTCTAGACTGATCCTCCTTTTATGTCTATAGAACATGCTCACAACATGTCTTCTAGTGTCTAAATTATCTACACAAATTGGCCATCAGTTTGAGGATTATAGGATGTACTGATTCTCATCTTGATGATTAGATCACATTACAGACTTTTCTAGATATTATAGGTGAATCATGTATCTCATTTGGATACAATAAATTGAGGCATTTGATGCATTCTTACCAATTTGCTAATATATATCTATGAAAGTTGATAAATATGGAAATGTTTTCAAATTCTGACAAAGTGATCTGTATTTGTGAAATAATCCACAAGAAACCATATAGAATTTCCCCATGAGGTCTTCGGAAGTCCAATGAAAAAGTTCAATTTTGATGTTCTCTCACATCCATTTTGGTATGGTTAATTGTCGCTTCATCCAATTAAACTTTTACATTTTTCTCTTTACTTTCTAGAGTACATGTAACATTAAGGTATATTTATAGATACCTTTCTTCATATTATCAAGAAAATAGTGGTCATATAGGTCTTGATACATCATTGTGCCTCCTGGGTGAATTGAGAAAGTCAAACTATGTGAATCATCAAACATTTCCTTATTTAACTCATTATTTGATGTCACGCATAGTGTTAATCCAAATATCACAATTACTTCATATTCAATTTTAAAATTAGAATATTTAACCTTTATTATGGCTTCGTCCTTCATTAGAATTTCCACATCATTTCAATGACCATCCATTATTGTATCCATGAGGTATGGTTGTGAAATTATTTGAGATTGGATTGATGATGTTCTTTATTTAGTAATTTCTATGTCTATTCTTTTTTGATCTATTAGGATTGGATCCTTCTAAATTCCACTTAGAGGATCAACCACATTATTTTCGTTACCCAAATTGTAGTGAATTGAGCATTCATTGTCCGTGATTAGTTATAATCATCTTCCTATGACCATATTCAACTATTTTTATGTCAGTATATAATTGACGATTTTCTAATCACATTACATTTCTCACTTCTAAAAAATGATATAATGTATTCATATTATTAATATAATGAATATTAAATACAAATCTAGATCATGAATTGTATAGTGAGGTTAGTGAAAATTAATCTTCTTGGATGAATAATCTATTATTTTTTCTTTCTTTATTAACACACAACATTATACCTTCTATGATGAAATGTCTACGAAAATGAAAATATCTCCACTTCCATGTGGTGTTAGAATGGGGGCAGTGATAAACCTATTTCTCATATGGTTGATGAACTCTTTTCATTAATCATTAGAAAAAAAATATGAATTCATTTTGAGTTATCTTTTTATGATTGTTGGACAATCGTGAGAAATTTCTAACAAGTATTAGATAATAACCAGCTAACACATTGACACTATAAATATATATCATAGATGATGGGCTCGAATATCCTTCAGGTTCATCAATTTTTTAAGGGTCCAATGAAATCCCATTACATGTGGTGATATATCCTAATAATGATACTTAGATCAATCATTATTCACATTTACTATACATTCAAAAAAATCTTCTACTTTCTCAAGGTCGTTTTCACAGTGATCAAGAAGTTTGTCATACCCCTCCTTGGTTTTGGAGTATATTATAATATCATATTCAATGATTGCTATATAATGGTCAAGGTAATCTCAAAATAATCTTCTAGTCAAGTCTTTGATAATTGTTGGAGTGTTAGTGAGTTCTAATGGAGTTAATATGAACTCATAGTGCCCGTTACCTTGTATGAAATGTAGTCTTGTTGATATATCCTTTCTTCATATTAACTGGGTAATATACTGACTGCAGGTATACCATGGAGATGTATGATTCTCATGGTAGATGATGTAATTATTTATCTATCCATGAATGATGATACATTTTATTTATCATGATCTTTCTGATCTCATGATAATCAATGAAAAGGCATATATGCATGTACTTATTATTGACAAAGTGGACTAGTGAACCCCATAGTGAAGAACATTGTCCTATGAACCCATTTTCTATATTCTCATATATTTTTTCCATCAACTACTCAATTTCAAAAACCATGATTCTATATGGAGTTATTAATAATGGAAATGAACCATGTATAAACACGATTGAAAATTAAACCTCCCAGCTAGGTCGAAGAATAGAAATTTCCTTGGGAAACAAATCAGTGTATTCCCTCACTATAGGAATGTGTTCAAGGAAATTCCTTTCTTTAGACTAAATTATTTCAGTTATATACACTTTAAAATAGGGAAATAATATCCATTACTGATATATTTATGCTATAATCTATTCAACTTTCACCTTTATCTTGTATGTAATCTGGGATTGATTTTCTATATGTATTGTGATTTCTTACTCACAGTAATTATTATAAGATTTATATATGGAAAGACAATCCATGCCAAAAATTGAATAAATTTACACTAAAGGGGCTATGAAATTATTTTCTAGTATGATCATCCAACAATCATTGACAGGGGATGAGTAATATATTTAGGATGAAATAATTACCCTATATTCCATTTTCACGGACAATGCTACTTCTATTCATTATAGTGGTGATTGGATATATCTATTAATCCTTTTTTATTTGAAGGAATGAGTTGAATCAAAATCAAACTCATGTTGACAATTCATAAAAAAATAACCACAAAACCAGTCACCCATAGGGTTTCAGGATCCACCATGACAGTTACGATGTAAAAAAGATTAATTTTTTTTCCTTGGAGTCTATTGGTTGACTCTGAACACCTATTCCTTAGGTCATTGGTTTGTGAAGTTCCCAAGATTCTTGTATCATGAGCAATAAAAAATGAATTTAAGGTTTCCAATAGCATTAATTTTCTCCATAACATTAGTGGAATTATCATGTCAGAAACTATTATCTAGGTTTCCTTTTTTCTAACACATAAAGGATTTCTTCTTCCCCCATTGACAATTTTTAGGTTTCTCTTTTCTTCAAATTTTACAATGTGGGATGCTAAAATTTCATGAAACCATATATTTTTTCATCTTACCATTATAATTATGCTCCGCTTTCCTATTCATATCTACATGATACCAATGGGATTATTTAATCTCTATTTCAGCGTTGCAGGAACATCAGTCAATTTCCAAATAGCTATCAAAGGAAACGATCACTAGAGATTTTTATAGTGCTCATTTTTTCCCATAAAAGAAGTGATAAACCTTTTATTCAGGTGTAACGACAAATTTAGAGGTGTATCATGAAATTATTTTCGATGTTATCTTCTTAATAGCAAAAACAATTCAACATATTTTATCATGAGGGAGATAAAATCTCTTTATATTTGGAGATGAAGAGAGTGGGGAAAATATCTATCAAAAAATATTTTCCATAAATCCATCAATTCCATTTCGTCTATATCATCCATAGGAATACTATTTTGGTTAAATTCACACCATAGATAATCTTACTAGTCTACAAGATATACAACCATTAAATCCTTCTCTTTCTCAAAACATTGTTGGGTGGAGAAGATCTTCTCAATGGAGTTGAACCACTATTCCATGATTATGGTACCCAGTGATGCTTTTTAAATCGGAGTCATTTTTCATATAAAGCTATCAATCATACCTTGTTTTTTCTTAGAGGTATTTGTATAACCCTCCTAATCTAGGATTCTTTTTCGAGGCTGAGTCAACTGAGAGAGTATGATGACAATGTTTGTGATTCCTACTACCACCATGTTGGTCTCTTCATTAGAGAAGTCATCACATTTCCCAAAACATTTATGTTTTACCCAATATCTCCAATTTCCATCCATTGGATAGAATATAATAAAAAATAAGGATGCTTGTTTTAAAATTTTAAAAACATAAATTTGAATTAAATAACATTAAAGATATAGCTTATAAATAACATTTTTTTCATAACATATGTATTTCTAGGTTTCAATCATTGGTATCCATGACCTATTTCATAAAATATATTCTTATATAGTTTTTTTCCCACAATAATGGTTAATAATGACATTATGAATTTACCATAGCATATCCCTTGGGAGTATCAAACTTGGTTTATATTAAGGATAATTGTTGTGTAATAGGATACCCTATGTTAGGCATGGGACAAATTGTCTCAGTTGTTACCACTTGGTAAAACTTTTCCAGATCCACATCCACTTGTAGTATCTAGATATAGAAGTATTTTATTGATAAACCCCTTACCATACACATTTTATATTTTTTTATTTTTTCTTATACTTAGTATTATCCAAAACTATTTCACTATATTTTTCAAATCCTTGTCCAAAAAATAACAACACTTTTCCCCTGATACATTATATAACAACCATGAACTTTATTAAACATTAGTTAATGATTTATTAAAAATATTACAATAAATATAACAAAAAATGTTTATATTTCTAGTGTATTTTTTAATTAGGTGTATAGAATAACATATTATATATGGGATACAACACCATTATTGAATACATCATTGACATGCTTCTTAAATTCAATGATGTTTAAAACTAAATGAAATAACCTAGTGACAAACATATGAATGGGGTAAGCTATAAATCCCATTAATTGAATAAATGAGGAATTCCATGAAGAACATAATGAATTTGGGATAATAGGAATATCCAGGGGGAATAAAAGTAACATAAAAAATAATTATTGGTAGAATCGAATAATAATAACATTGTAAATGTGGAAAAAACATAAAACACTACATCAAAATCATAGTTCATGGAAAATAAAAAAATACATCATGGAGATATATGTAACATAATGGACTCACGGTAACTCATTATTTAAACATACAATATCATGATCCTAAACATTACACAATTCATTGGAGTGCTATTTAATTATCAAATCACCTATGACATTCATTTTATTCTCACGCGTATGTTTTCCATATTAATTTTTTCATCATCATAACATATTACCAGATCAAGGAGAATGGAATAAATACATTTAATTAAGAAATTAAAAAAAATTGTGTGCATAATGGTGAAAACCGATGGTATAAAATTAGTACGTTATTCACTACAGAATTGGGTTTTCATGAAAAATAGTTATATTATTTCTATAGCATAATGATTTTACATAAAAATTCCTTAAATTATTTAATGAGATATATAAGATTATCTCAAAATTTGGAAATAAAACGGGATGTAATTAATATAAGAAAAAAATGTTCCAAAATTTTTAATTTAAAATAGAAGGAATATGATAAAAAAATTAAAAAAGTGAAGAACCCTTACCATTTAATAGCTTGGTAACAAGGTTGTGTAATGTGTCATAGAAGGATTAATTAGAGTTAAATATGAGATAACATTATTTATCACTAAAATTTATAGTAAGGGTAAAATTTAGAAACAATTATCAACATGAAAAAACTAAAACTAAGGATAATATCATAAAGGAATTCCTTGATAGGAAATGAGAATATGGAAATCCCTTGTAGAATTTTGACATTGTAAAATCATTGGAAAAGATAAATATTAGATATAATAAATTATATCTAATTCAATTAAAATACAATGGATAGTAGTGTATTTAAATAAATAAATGACATAATAAAATATTGTAATTAAGATGAAAAACTCTAAAGGATGTTCTTCAATTGAAAGGAAGATAAGAGTGTGAAGATCCCTTACTTTAGTGTGACTATAAAAGAATGGTAGGGGACTCTTGATAGCTTGGGGAACCTTGGGAGGACATTATAGAGTTTAAATAAGAGTGTGGACATGATAAATAGAGTTTTAATGATGAGAATTTGGATTTTGTGTGGGATTATATAGAAAATAATCGAAGTTTCATTATTAATTATGTTTCAGACCCTACATAAAAATATATCCAAAACCACAATCAAACCAATGGTTTCATCACATGGTTTCAAAAAAATAAGATATTTTTTTACTATTTTAGGTTGAATAAAAGAAATTATTTAAATAATTCCCTTTATTATGTAGAGGAAGGCCACACTCATAATGAAATGTTTCAAAAACCATAAAATATTTTATAGGTTTTGGTGGATTGATAAATGATTTAAAAATTATAAAAATAAAAATAAAATGTTATTTTTTGAAATGAAAAACCTTTGATTAGGTGGTGGATCAAATTTATTGTAATCTTTAAATAAATTTTCAGACAATATTATGTCAGAAAACAGAAATTATATTTACACGATATTTACATTTTACCTAAAAATTTGACTATCTGTGAAAATTATGAAAAATTTAACAATTGATAATTTATTTATTCTGATTCCAAAAAATAATAATCATTTTATCATAATAATTTATTAAATATTTTAATTTATTCATTTATAATGAAATTTACATTTAATTAGAAATGATCGGTTTTTAATAATAAGAGTTTTCGAAGCCTTTTAAAAATTAAATTTGATATCATTAAAATTATATGATAATTTATATTTGAGAAAAATAATTTAACAATAAAATTAAAATTTATTTTATTTAAAACATCCACTAATATGTAAATTTATTAATGGAATTGTAATGTAATCCAAAAATAAAATTAGTTCTTTAATTTACCAAAATATGATCAATGTAACAATAATTGGATCTGAATATATCCATTAATATTTATCAAGAAGTTTATATAATAATTTTTACTAGGATTTTGATACATATCCATTTAATACAATAATAAATTCCCTACGAGTAAGGGGATAATTGGTTGGACATTCATGGGGTGGTTTGGCAAACATGGATTTGGATGTGATCTCGATGAGCATTTACTTTTACCAAAAATGAAATTTCCCATGCTTATGTTGTTGCATCGTATCTTGGACATGGTCAACGGAAAATCCTAGAAATTACATCTCCCTAAAAATCTTTAATAAAAATGATTTTTAGGGTATATTCCTCTTGGTTAAGAACATCAATCCCTTTTTCTGTGTCAATTGGATTTGTTGAAACCCTATATTTAAATTGATCAGGTGATTTCTATTCAATAAATCTTTATTTAGTGGTAATGATAACTAACTATATGTTATATACAATTATATATATAAAAAATATGATCATGTGATTTCTACAACCATATTACATAGAAAGAAATTTAATTAAATCAAAATGGTGATTCTTATTTATAATGGTTTCTTTTTTTTATAAATGAAAAAACCAAAAGGATACTCATAAAGATGATTATTTAAAAAACACTAACACTACTAATATCTTAAATGAACCTGATGTTGTTGTCAGCAGTATCCCTAAAGATATCGATGACACCATGTAAATTGATAGCTCAAGTTTATTTCAAAACATAAATGGCACTTAAACCATAATGTATATATATTCCCCAATGAACTTGTTGAAAATGAAGAAACCAAGGAAGATGAGAACATCAAGGTAAATGATGAACCGAAACTAAACACCTTCTCCAACAAATCCAATAAAATCTAACCAAAACAATTAACTCAAAGAACCTAAAGACACTAACTAAATCAAGAAAAATTGAAACTATAATTATGAAAACAGTTCTAAAAACTATGATGACAATGATAATGCTAGTGTCCTTAAAATCATTGATGATCCCAAAGAAATTAATAATGATAAAATGGTTGGTATAACTAATTCTCCAAATAATATCATCATCATCAATAATACTTATGAACATGACGACCACAATGAGGGAAAACCCAAGGGAAACTGGTGAAATAAAATACAAAAAAAAACATCAATGACTTAACTGATGTGAATCACCCCGATAACCTTTATGGAACATAATACACTCAATACAAAAGAACATTGATGATATCGATAACCACGATGACCATAATTAAACATAAAATAAGGTTAATTATAACATTAAGGATGACCCTAGATGACCCCAATGACATGAATGAAATTGATGAACCCTTATGGAATTGGGGAATTTAATATTACCAACTATATAAATGAGCTTGAGCACGCCAATTACTCAAATATTATCAATTAGTGGATGTAACTAATGAAACTCATGACTTCAAAAACATTGGATTCCTCGAAATCATTAGTTTGGTCATGGTCATCACAGTCATTGGAGTTTTTAGAGGCATCACCATTATATACGATGTCCATGCCTTTGGGTTTGTGAGTGTCTGTAGTGTTTGCAAGGATATATATGTCATCAATGTCATTTGATTTTACAAGTTCATTTTGATCATCATTATTATCAATTTCAGTAGTATTATTTTGGTGTTAAGCTTCATCGTGGTTTTTTGGGGCATAATGGACATATAGCCTGTCATTTTCAACATGTTAAGGCCTTTAATGTCATGGGATTGATATTGGTTATGGATGTTTATTATGACTTCTCTTTCAAAAGATTCATAAAAATACTGAATGAAATTAGTTTCAATATATATTAATTCATTTTAGATATCATTAGGTTGGTCGAGGTGGACTTGATCATTGATGTTATTATGGTATTTTTGATCATAGGTGTTTCTTGATTCATTAGTATTATCTGTGTCATTATTGTTATCTCTTTCATTAGGGTCATCAATTTATTTGGAACCATTATGGTCACCAAGGATGTTATAATTTCTAGTGTTCTCAAGGATATTTACATCCATAGTGTTATTATAGTAATTGATATCGTTGATTTGGTGAGGAATTTAGCCTCATCATTTTTATAACTCTATTGGGTGTTGATGATGACATAATGATCATCCAATTACATTTATCATTTAGTTCACCATCTTCAATAAAAATATTATAATGTACAAATCTAATTTCATCATTAGTGTGGGAATTATTGATTTATTTTTGGATTTACTGTCATTAGTGTCTCTCACATCATCATCATCATCATCAAATTATGATGTGTCAATCATAAATTATCAATGGAAATGGTGATCCCAATCACTATAATAGAAGGATCACAATAATGAATCTAATCCTACACATATACTCATGATATTCAATAAACTAATGTCTTTATTGGTGTTGGTAATTTCAATAAAACTACATGATATGATGACCCTGAAGACACTGACATCATTTAATATGGTATAATTGATGACCATGTCGAAAAAACCAATGAGACCGATGAAACTGAAATCACTAATGATGAAAATGTCCTAAATGACTCTGAAAAATCGAATGACAGAAATAATATTGAAGATTTATATGAATATGAGGATGTTGAGGAAACTGACATACATGATGGAAGTAACGAAATAAATGTTATTGGATACCCAAATACCAGAAATAAAACAATTTATTTTCATAGTAAGGAAAATGATATAAATGAAATTGATGCATCCAATGTCATGGAAGACCTAAATGATACTGATTACCATGTATATATATATCAATATAGTGGCCTAACAAAACCAAAAAAAATGATGATGCCAAAATAAATTAAAAAATAATTCCCCCTATGATGATGATGCGTTAATGATATAATGAAGATAAATTATTTCAATGTCACCGATGAACCGAAATAGAATATCAATTTAGAATCCTTAGTTTCATAACAATGCAAGTAACGATAGAAACCCAAATGACGTTGATTACAAAATTTATATCAATGACCTTGATTAATCCATCATTATTATAGAATTATAGTTTAATGACGACCCTCATAACAACAACAACCCCAAAAATGACAATTAAAATGAAAAAACCAAAAAACCCGATAACATTAAGGACTACAACAACTATGTGATGCAGACAATGATGAAAAACTAATTAAATATATGATGATGATGAATTCCAATGGACCCAATGAATCAGATGGTCTAGATGTCCCAATATTGTTTAATGAAGCTAAAACAACTGATGATGCCCATGATGATGGGGATTCCTATCATATAAACATGTTACTATAGAAATTTTATTTTAAGTTAATTTATTTTAATATATGTTTATTTATATTTTAGTAGTTTCTAGAGGTTGAATTTTAAAATAGTAACAGTTTTTAGGATTGAAATGGTCGGCCCACTCAATTTACCAATTATATAAATAAACAACGAATTTAGATATATCACATAATTATACTATTTTTCATTTTATCTCATTTACCTTTCCCCTATCTCAATAATTTCAATCATTGCACATGAAATACAACTATTCACACACCTCCGTTTTTGTCTGGGATCTATTCCATCGATTAATCATCCCATATTATTCACATTTCATGATTTTTTTCCATAGTTAATCCATTATTTTCCATATTCTTTCCATTTGACTCTTATTTTACTCTTCCCCACGTCAACGTATGATTTGATAAAAACCCAGGGTTATGAGTTGAATACTTTTTTGGTGTTTCTATTGTGCATAGGGTGGGTGGTTCATGTTTTGGTCCTTATTCAACATAGATTCAATCATATAGCCCTTATTACATTTACTTTATGTATGACTCCCCATGTTTTATATTTTAAAATTTGAATAATAATATTATTTTGTGTGTAATATAAATATTCATTATATAATTCTACTGTATTTTATAATTATTGAATTTACAATGAGGAAACTAAAATTCATTTTTAGTTCACATAAAAATAAATGGTCTCACCATTCTAAATAATGGTTTATATATTTTATTAGGCATCAATCAAGAATATTTATTAATCTGATCAATTATACATTTACATTTCATAATAAAGACTAAAACTATAATTATATCTTTCTATAAAATTTTTGAAATATTATTTACATGGAATGCCAAGTGAATCTTGAAATTCCCAATTTTAAAAAATTAAATAAAATAATTACTTTAAATCAATGTCAATGTATACACTTTCTGACCAATTTTCTTTCAAATGTAAAATAAACGAACAATATTTATGACATTTTAAGAGTTTTTGAAAAATAAGAATTCATTTAATAAATGATATTTAGGGGAGATTTTAAATTAAATGTTTTAAATTGATTTTTTATATTTTTTGAAATTATAATAAATTTTTTAGAGATTCTGAGTGGCATTAAAGGCTCATTTAGAACATTTAATTGATTTATATATGGGTTAATGTTTAGGAAACCATCTTTATCCATTTTTCTAGATTGTATGCATTTGTATAATTATTTATGATTGTGATAGATTTTGTACCATATAGATTTATTTATGCTATATGGGATATGATCATAATGATCATCGTTTTTTGTAAAGAAATTTTTTTGGAGGCAATGAGAGGTTTTCTTCTATTTTAGATGCATCAAATATTTATTTTCAATTTTATTACTAACATAAATCTTATGATAATTTTTGTATAAATATTTATCTAGGTGGGAAATCATAGAACACTTGTAGAACTAGATTAGTATTATACTATGAGTATTTCTCCGAGGATATATTTTTTCTTCTTATGGAATATTTTCCTTAGTAATAATATTTAGTCACAGTGTGTGTTATAGTGGGTTAATAGTTTTCTATAATTTATCCTTATGTATAATATATAATGAGGTACGACCTAAATGATTACCCTAAGTAGGCAGATTCCAATTATTCAAGATGATTCTACTTAGGGAACCCCTCCTCACCATCTTTTGTGTTCCCTATATTTATTAGTTATTGGAAGTCATGTCTATTTATTCTCATCATGACATAAATCGTTTGTGATTTTTCCAATGGTGTGAGTAATTATCTGTCCTGTTTCATATTCTCTAAAAAGGGGACTTATAAAAATACTTTTTATAAATGAGATTTCAATAGTAGGATCAAATGGGGTGTTATAAGAAATGGACTGATGCTTGATATATTTTATTCATCTGATTATTTTCATCAAAAATCAAGAAGAATTTTGTTATCCATTTCTGTATATTATTGGATTTAAATTTATTTTAGAAAAAACACCTACCTTCATATTATATTTAAAATATAGTAAAACATATCATTGAATAAAATATAGTAATGTGGTGAGGAGGGTGGAAGCCTACAAAATATAGTTAATGTACACAACTATTATTTCATTAAAATGTAGAGATACACATTTGTTTTCATCACTATTAGTGTGCATTTAGTGTTACATACCCTTAATGGTTAGTGGAGTGTTAAGATTACAATTAAAATTGTATTCTTTTTCAAAAAATGGCACATGGTTCAAATTAAATGATTTGTTCGAATTACCATTATATTAATTAAATTATCAACCAATTGTTCCTTTCAAATCAATTCTTTAACACTATAGTTATTTTTATTAGTTAATTTCGTTATATATGCGTATACTGAGTATTGTGGGATCTAAATCATGTTGAGTTAATTTTTTTTTCAAAATAAGGCTATTGGATATACGAGGGGTACGAAAGGTGATATGAGGGATTTATTTAATCTTATTATTTTACTGATATATGTTACATTTTTTAATTTTTACATCACTTTATTTATTTATGTAATGATTTTTTATCTATGTATGGGACATTCCAGAAATTTGGAAAATTATATTTTTTCTTAAACAATTATTAACACTTACAATTATCCCTAGTGATTATTTCCATCATCATTGTGGCTTCAGATATCCGATAGGGGATTGGGGATTTCCCATGGCAATGTCATTAATGGGTTAAAGAATCATGTGGATGAATAATGAATACTGGTTTGTGAAAATGTTTTAATACCTAAAAATAATAACAATATCTATGCTATCCATGCCATCAAAATATTTATATTTCTACATCATTGACAACCTAGATGGATCCATCACCTATTAAGTTTTTGATGATCTCAAATATTGTAATGAGATGAGGAAATCGACGACAACAACCCAACCAGTTATTCCATGAACCCTAATTACATAAGGATTAATAATAATCCCAACGACTTATATCACCAAGTTTTTAGTGATGACATTAATTATTTCCGAAGCCTCGATTATTTTAATGTCTCTCATAAAAATGATGACCCAGATGACCCAATGATTTAGATATGAGGAATGAAACTAGTGACTTCGAATACCAAGAATACCAAAAAATTTATATGACATCGATGACCCTGATGACAGTCATTACACTGATATGTAATTTATGTGAGGTATCCTCAATGTAACATGAATTTCCATTCAATAAAAAATAGTGATCAAGATAAAAATAAATTTTATGGGTTATCGATTGAAGGTAGTAATAATGTTTAATAGTTTTCATTGGAATGATACCAAGGAAATGGTTGAAAAAATATTTTTTCATGGTTTATAAATACTTTCATAATAATTCACATCATATCTCCTAAGAGATAATTTCTTGGCCTGAAGAATTAGAGCAGCTCAACGGGCATAGAAGTGATTATTGAGAAAATTCTCAAGAAACAATTTTCATTGTAATCAATCATAGGTTCATATCTTCTATAGCCATATCTATAAATAACCATGTTTTCCCTCCTTTTGTAAAATCTATGTTTGATAGCATACTTCACATGAAACAAAAAATTAAAATGATACCATTGAAATAGTATGATAATATATATATATATATATATATGACAGAAAAAAATCTACTCATTGAATTATTATTTATGTATATGAGTAATAAAATATTAATTCTTTTAATAAAATTAAACACAAGTTTTAATTCTACTTAAATGTAATTATTATAGCTAAAAAATGAATATGATCATTTTATCCTTAAAAATAAATTTTTCCATAAATAGTGTTTTATTTTAGGAAGCTATTTATATTAAGAATAATTAAATGTAAAATATATATATTAAATTATATATATTAATAATAAATTATTGAACAAAATAGAAAAAAATAATAGTTATCATTTTAAAAATCCTTTTT
Source organism: Viscum album (assembly GCA_963277665.1). Taxonomy (NCBI): domain Eukaryota; kingdom Viridiplantae; phylum Streptophyta; class Magnoliopsida; order Santalales; family Viscaceae; genus Viscum; species Viscum album. The sequence continues at coordinate 504,831,448 of OY728141.1, read as the reverse complement.
CTTAATATGAATAGTTTTCTCCCAAAGAAATTTAATTTAATTAAATATATTTTATATATATTTTAAAATTTTAGTTAGATAAAATAAAAATATTTTTTTTATTTATTGTAATTATATAATCCATTGTCTATTTTTTTATTTTTCATATACATTTTATTTTTATGTTAATATCTCAAATCATGGATGTTACAAATAAAATGAATTTTATGAATGTATTAGTGTATTAGTAAAAGGCCCCTTACATAAGCACTACTTAATCATTATATAAGTCAATAACTATAATTTTATTCTTGATGAGGTTCTTTTTAGGATAAGATATTTATATAATTAGGTCATAACGTACATATAACATGATGAATATTACAATGTTGACCCTTCGGATCTATAATATTTTTAGACAAAATTTAATCTCCATAAAATAAAACCAGAATTGTTTTCTTGATATAAATCTACATGAATTCTTATTTTCTTTTAACCATCCTTATACCATGTGAAATTTTTTTCAAAAACATTGTACGATCAGAAAAATATCAGTAAGGGTTATTAAATAAGTAATGGAATCATTTTTTCATCAATATATACAAATCAATGAAACCATACATTATCAATCATAAAACATAAGCTATTTAACATAAATCATGAAATCATAAAATTTATGTAAAAAAAATAAAAATGATAAATCATTAAGGTAACTTGTGGAACCCATATCTTATGTACATTGTATCTTTCACAGTTACATAAGGAGTTACATTTGGAATATCCATCACAGTATATTCCTTAAATCTGCAAGGAGAAACATTATTGTTTACCTCTGTCAAGTAACCCAATGAATTGGAGAGAGATCCTGTGACCACCCTCCCTCAGTTTATCATTAAACATCCCATATATTAAAACAAGGCCAAAAACCAAAAAATAATCATCACACATAAAACAAGCATAAAGGAAAGATAAAATTTCCACATTGCTATCACAATATATCATTTCAAGATATTAAAATAATCAATGAATTATCTAATCTATATTCAGTACCAAAATACATAAAAATTGTATATTTTATTTATTTTCATTTTAAAAACATTACAACATGTTAAAAAAATTCAAAATATCAAATAATACACACAGTGGCTGAAAGATCATTATCATCACGTACGTTAAAAAAATATTCCTTTTGTCATTTAGTAAAATGATTTGTAAAAAAATATTACTTATGAAAAACAATGAATGAAATTAAATGAAAAATGGTATAATTATACACCTTGTAAGATAAGGTCATGTATAAATGAAAATATCCCTCAATGAAAGAATATTTAGACAAAATCATTTACCTTAAATCTAAATCATCACAAATGTTCCATATTATTTTTGAATAACAAACATAAGATACTGTATAATTTATTCAGAACCTTTTTAAAGTTTATTTTATCTATTATACCACTTCTTAACACATTAAAAACTTTATAAAATTATTTAAGTTAATAGATTTAATTGTGTCGATATTCGGGACATTATTAAAAAACAACTGGTTATAATTACAAATTGCCCATGTGGTTAAAATAACATCATCTCTAGAATTATATTCATGATTTAAAAATCATATATAAAAAATATAGAAATATATATATGTATAATAGTACATAACATTTGGAGATAAGAAATGAAATGCACTGTTCATGGAGATGGTAAGCCATGCATATAGATGAACACAACTTTCATTTATTTTTCATATTTAAAATAATGAATATTAAATGATACATTGGTATATTATAATTCTATTATAATATCTTATTTTATATAAATTATATATTTTCATTAAATCCATCATTTATACGTTCCATGTATTTCATGTACGAGTCATATCACATTGATGGGGTGGTACTCCACACTTCCTCAAATGATATTATCATATTTACACATTATGCAAACCATAAAGGAATGATTTAAATTAATTAAACTACAGAATTGATATAATATAAACATAATACATATCATATATAAATATTTATCCATCATAATGGTGACCAAGATAGGTGGTTGGTGAAAATAAAACAATCATTTTTTGTGAGACTATAGTTCACCATACAAGGATACTATACGTTCGTATCCATCAGATGGAGGTGTGTGTAAGTTTAGTTCAAATACCTCTCATTCAAACATGCTAGTATATTTAGTATGCTATTGTTTTTATTTAATAAAATAATAATAAGATCATTTGGAGTGGAGAAATAAAATAAAGGAAAAGGACATGAGAGAAGACATTACCACTAAATCAGGAAACTCTTTTTGATTTAACGTTAAATGATTTCCTGAAATACCTTATGCCCATGTTATTGAATCTATGAGAAAAAAGGATGTTAGAAGATTATTTAGGAAGATATTGGATGATCCAAGGGGCTTTATTTGTGTGATTAAATGGGTAGAGGTGATGCAATTTTATAAGAGGGAGGATGGGTACTTTAAGAATCTCTTGAAAGATTATTTTCTTATAATCTAAATTTAGATTTCTAAATGACCAAAACTCATTTAATTCGAATATATTATGTGTATTGTTTTAAATAATCTCAACCAATATATTTTTTAAACGTTTTGGTTCCATATTTAACCTTATCTTTTTTCATCAACTCTTAGTTTACTAATTATATTCTTACCATGTCTTGATGTATATTTATACTATATGCTTAATATTGTCATTATAATATACAAATAGAAACTCAATTGGTTCATTAATGACATGTAAAAATTTATCTATTTTTTTAATCATAGATTTTTAGTACTATTATATCATTTAATAAAAAATCATTTGTTTTAAAAACTCATTTATGTTAATTTATTCTATTAATATATTGAATTTTTTTAAAAATCCCTAAAAACATTATTATATCTAAAAAAGTTAATGTATTAAAAAATAACATGTCTTTTTCATTAATAAAATTTGTGGATTGAATGAAATATTTAACGATAAAATTATTTTAAAATATATAACTTTATTTATTTAAACCCTTCATTAATAATGTAATCCCAACATTATCAACAGGTCATAATAAAATTTATTTATATAATGCTTAATAATTATAAATAAAATATCATGATGTTGGAAATATTTTAAAAATTTCAATGAAAATTTACAGTATAATATATAACTAATATTACCCCATATAAAAAGAAATTATCAAAAAATACATGTTTATATTATAATTTTCTTTACATTAAATTATTTCTTATAAAATGTCATTTTCACATCCATATGGCTATATGGGTTCACCAAATCGACCCATGGATGCCAATGGTCAAAAATATCTCATAAAATATTTTTAAGATATGTGTTAGGGATGTTTAATATTATTATTATATTATTTTTTACCCCAACTTACCTGATTTACCATTTAATAATGGAAAATAAAATAATTAATGATGTTACTATTCATAATGTCTAAAAATACAAGGTATCTATTTAAATAATTTGAACGTCTTGATTCAAAATATTTAATTCATTTCACAAAACGTTTAAAATAATGTTTTAGAAATTGATTTCAAATTAATTTTCATTGTCAAAACCAAAAAATCATGTTTTTATGAAGTAATAACTACCAAAATATTTTCATGTGTTTATGTCAAATAAAAAATAGAAATTACATAAAATGACCATTATTAGATAAAATTGTAATATTATAATCCAATTTTACGTTAAAATGAAGTAAAATGACAATGTAATTATATAAATTAATAAGATGAAAATATATTTTTAAATTAAAATATATTATTTTTCATTGTTCATTAAAAATGAACTTTTTCAGAAAAATACCAAAATTTTATCCAAAGTAAATTTTGATGACCTAATTCTAATGAATTTTTTTATTTCACTAGTTGTAACATAAAAAAGTAAAAAAATATAGATTTAAAATCGGTTCACTATCAAAAGGCGGTAAAACTACATTTTTTTAAAAATACTTCTTATATAAATAAATAGAATTTGTTCTTATATCATATCTAAAAAAATTTAAGATAAATTTAAAACATTACATTTAATATATAACATATATTTTTTATTGAATGAAAATACATAAAGAGTGTTATGGTTTTATAAACACAATTATTCTCTTTTAAATATGTTTTCCTAAAAATGCATCCTCTAAATCCAATTGGATTTTATTTCTCTTTATAAAAATTTAGAATCCTATGAATAATTATTTAATATCTCATTCATTAGTAATAATAGATATCCCAAATTATTATCAATAAATATTTGGGTCATTACAATTAATATGAATTAACATATTATAAACACCTTTTATAAGTGTTAAAATGTATTTTATAACGGAATTTATAAATTTATTACATTTTTTTGAATTTATAAATATATATTTGAAAATTCTCCATTTATGATTTATATTCATAAATGTATTTTCAAACAGTACACATTCAATAATTTATATTTTCATTATGAAATATAATAAATATAATAAAAAATGGTTTTCGAATTTGGAATTAGTAGTTCCAAATTATATAAAAAGGACCATTTTATTTTTGTTCTATAAGGATACATGAACAAGGGATAAATAAATTGACATGTCGAAACAAAAATAAATAAATAAAAATTACCTATGAGGTAAAGGGAAAAAAGTTTTAATTGAGTTTGTGTTGTGTGGATCATGTTATCTATTATATCCTCTATTATTTATAAATTGTGGTTCTTCATTACTCATTATTTTATTTCCATTATTGAAAATTTTTCCATGTTTAAAAAATATATATTTTCATTTATAAAAGGGGAACTCCTCTCCTCACTTCATATTTGGAAAAATACCATAAATATCTATCGATAGTCAACCCTACCATCTTCAGATGTATTATATCCAAATTAAATAGGTTTTATGATTCTTGTAATTTTATTCCTCAAATGTTTAATTCCCCTTTCTATGGAGACAATCAATGATGTGAGGTTTAAGTTACTATCTATTATTTATATATACAATTTCATAATGATCATTTATTCTTAAACCAATTTCATTTCATCGTATTAGAATAATAATATAAATATCATTATTATGCAGGTGTAGTATTATAATAATGGTACACTCATTAATTTTCATCCTCTTGAGGATTATGGAAAACAAAATTATTAATCGAGGGTTGTATGGAATACCGACTCTACAAAAATCATATTGTTTTCATTGACATAATAAATGGGATTTTTTGTGATTAAATTTGATGATTATATTATTTATACATATGTAATAATATTATTAATGGCGTTTTTATAATGTAATGTTAAATGATAGTTAGAAGGTATACATCAAAATCTGTAAAGAAACCAAAACATTTTCTCCTCCATTTTCATCTACACAAAACATGACTAAACCTCCAATGAAATAAAATTGTTACATTATAAGTTTTTATAATGAATCTATTAAAATAAAATTAATGTTCTAAAATGATAATCAATGGGTTAAAAGTAATATCAACACCCCTTTTATAAACCATGTTTAAATGCTAATGATTATTAATGCTGAATATTTAAAAAGAATACAAGAATATAAAACATAAAGATTATTGTCATTAATGATGATTAAAAATTGAAATTTATGTGAATAAAGTTCTAAAATATGTAATTAATTTTTATTTATTTATAATATAGTAGGTTAAATTAGTTTTTCAAAAATCAAGGGTAAGGGTAAAGGGTATTTTAACTCAAACAACATTCATTGGTTTATAAAATTTCATATTAAAATTAATTCTTCCATAATCATGCTCTTTCAATGATTTTCTAACTATATTTCTAGGGAATTTTTTTTTAAAAAAAAATTCAATATTGAAGAATGGTTTTATTTTAGTTTTTTCCAAAATTAGAGATTTCATTGGAAAACAGACTTTTAACATTTACCATTTCATTGATAAATACAATAATATTTTCAAAAAAATGATTCCATGACCGGTTTTCAATATCATTATATGAGATATCACTAATGGAGTTATAATTCAAGGTTCAACCTATGTTATATTCAATTATGTTCATTTTATGCGAATTGTTTTTTTGTAAAAAATTAATTAATTCATGATGTCATTTAATACCATTTGGATGTTTTATAAAACTTGTTTTATTTATATTTGGTATTTATGAATGCTGAGAAATATATTGTTTTACATTTTAATAAACCAATTTTATTTCCATGGGATCTTTAGCAAAACATTATGGTCCACATTTTAAAGAATTATGGACCCATTTTATTTCCATGGGTTCATTGTGAAGCAAAAAGTGAATGAATTGTAATTTACACATGTCTGTATTAATGAATGATTGTAAGGGTACTATATCACCCTATAATGAGTTGGTTATGATATTTTATCTCATTAGGTAAATTTTTATTAAAATAATTTAGTTTCTTATGAGCATGTGCACTAATAGTGTTTATTTTGAATTTAATGTTTCCTATTATTAATGTTTATACAAGAAATCTAGGATTAGTAATCATTTGAATTTTATGATATTATCAATTAATATTCAAAAAAATGCTTCTTAGATAAGATACTTATATTTTGATTCTTTGTTTATCTTTTGTGGAATTATTTCCTTATTTCATTTACATTTAAAATAACTTATATCTTATGGTTATTAATTATTACGTTATGATAGTTATCTTCTGATCTTTTTTATTATAATCTATATGAACTAAAAGTTGATGAAATGATTTTTCCACTTTTAATATAAAATTTAGGTCAACACTTATTTTCTAATCCCCAGTTTATGATTTTGATTCTAACAAATGAAATTTCATGAATATAATCTATTATGTTCACTATAAGGAGATGTTTTCTATAGTATTATAAAAGAAAATAACTATAGATATAGTCTATAGAGATAGAAAACATATCTATATTTGGGAATATATTTATTTTTTGAATTTTAATTTATCAAATGATGTAATGGATGTAAAATAAATGAATATTTATAATGGGTTTCTATTGTTGGTATTAGACATTTTTTTATTAACATTTCATTATTAATAAAACTATATTGAGAATTATGGATAAAGAACAAAAGTATAGAAACATACAGATGATTCTATATATCCCATGATATCATTAATATTTGTAATGTTGTGTGATATTATTTGGAATAAAAAATATGTCCCTATCCAAATAATGGATTTTTGATGGAGGCATTAGTATAGTTTTACCAAAATGTAATTATTTCGAAGAGGTTGTGTTTGGGGTTAACACAAATATGACCTATGGAACAACAAAGTGGACTAACAACAAATTATGGTTAAAATTAATGGGAAATATGTCTTGGATGATCACATATTCTTTACAATCCATTATTAATAATGTCAGTCCTCTTTACATTGAGATATAATGTCTTGAAGAATATGATTATCCAAATTAAAGTAATGTAATTTAAAATTAGATTGGTAAATGTTTAACTAAGTGGATTATTAGTTAATTTGTTGATATATTCTTTGAATAAAATTCTACAACATGAGGTCTAATACTTGGAAATGAGTTATTTCTAGCTCAAATGACTAAGGAGGAAGTAATAATTCTAGTCATTCCAAATGTATAGAAAATACGATTTCATTTACAAATGTAATTCTTAGTCATCCACTAGATAATGAGGCTATGTTCTGGATTGAATGTATTCATGGAAATATTCTTATACTAAGGCATCAATATAAAATATGATACATTGAATTGTTGGAATTAAATAAGTATCTAAATAGGAATTTTGGGGTCTTATTCACTTCTATGTTGCAGTATAGGGAGCATTTTTCCTCCATCTTATGAAAAAATATGTATCAATGTGACTTCTCAAGGAATATCATGATCTTAACAATATAAATAATATAAAAAAATATACTCTACCTCATACTTATGAACCATTAAATGAAATTAGAAGACCACAATACTTCTCAAAGATTTACCTTCCATCTGTATACTATTATCTAATGGTAAAAATGGATGATTTTTTAGAAAAAACATTCTAGATGAGGTATGAAAACTACGAGATTAGATTGATTCTATTTTGAATTACTAATGAAATAAAAAAATACAAGGATATAATAATTTGAATATTTTGGTATTATCAGGATAAGTGTATGGTAATATATATAAATGATATTATTTAATACTCAATATGCATGGATGAGGATAATGATCATTTGTAGATTCGGTTTGAAACATTATAAAGGAGTTTTATTATGAAATGTTTACGATATGGGAATATTGGATTCATAAGATATCATATGTTTTTTGTCTAATCACCACCAATAGAATATCTATAGATCCTTCATATATATATGTTATTGAACAATGACCCCATGTGACAAGTGTAACTGGGAGCCGTATTTTTATTAAGTTAACATGATATTAATAAAAATTCGTGAGATGTTTATAATGGATATAAAATACACTATCCAAGATTACATTTAATGGATTAATTTTTATTTGGATAAATAAATTTAACTGATGTTGCAAGGAATAGAACGAGTGTGTTTTGACTTCTCCAATACAAATATTTTAATATTGTGTTTAAGGACATGTAAAATATAGTGATTCTTAAAATAAGGCCTTGGGATGCATCATAATGAAAAATAATAATGTAAATTCATATGAATCAAATAAAATTCATGGGGAAAATTACATGATACGTTATTTGGATCGAGTGAGAGTGATATTTTCATTGATGATTTTGAGACATTATCTCTATAGAAAACATATGATATAAATAATAATCAATTTTTCATCAAATATTTATTAACATAGGATGAATTAAATATGATCACAATGATATTGGTGGATTTGATAATATATTAGGATTAAACAATAAATTACCACCCAAAGAAAGAAAATAATGTGGTTGATGCTATGAGAAGTAAATTTTATGATAGTTTATCCACGATCAAGATTAAAAAATACACAATACTCATGGACATGATGATGATAAATCATGAAATCATGTAGTTGAAAGATAAATCATATTTTTACACACTAACTTCTCAATATTATAATAAAATAAATATAAAATAATCTTATAAAGATAATTAAAACATACAAAAAATGCCAATGTTATAGAGTTCAACTACAATAATGATAGATTTATGTGGTTTTTATCCATGAATATATACCATTAAAACAATAATTTTTTAGGGATATTTTATATAATGACCATAAATATTATTTATCAATTAATCCAATAATCATGATGAGGTATGAACATATGATTAAAATGTTTTCCTGGGAAAATATAAAGAGAGATACTATAGAATATATATCTCGATGCATGGTATGCTAGAAAGTTATGAAATATTGATAAATGACTAATGGAATGTTGCAACCATTACCTATACCCATAATTATAACTATGAAACAAGACCATTTATTTCTCCATAGGACTGCCTAAAATTTCTATTGGATATATTATTATGTGGTCTATGGGCAATTATGTTAATAATTCATCACATTTTATTTCAATCAAAAAAGATTTTTTCTTTTAATAACTCTATATGATGTAAATTATGGATGTTTAAAATAAATATGGAGTACCATTTTCAATTTTATTTTATTTGGATATATGATTTACCAATAGATTATTGAGAGGTATTCAGAAATAATTTCAGACATAACTATGATTCACAACATCTTATCATCATCATATAGATTATCAGTCTGAGTAGATAATTAAAATTATACTGGTTATGACAATATATTTTTCAATGTATTTCAACAGATATTGGTATCAAAAAATATCCTATAGTTGAGTTCTCATATAAAATATATAAATTATATCATTAAAATTGTCCAAAAAAATTATTGGAAGAGATGTTGGACTCCAACATGTTTAGATGATATGTGAGAGTGGATGTTTATAAGTCCTAATTTTTAACAAGAAGTTATAGGGATGGATGAAACCATTAAATTGAGTGTTTCAAAATTTATCCCTTTAAATATTTCTTTGAAAAAATGGCATCAGATTTGAGATGAAATGGAAGCTAATCGCTATGCATAATTTTCCCATGTTGATCCCTGATAATGTGTGATGTGTGACTTATTTCATAGCACCCCAAATATTGTCAATATTATGTACATTAATATTTTAATGTATCATTTATAGGATTTAAAGACCATATCCTTCATATGTAGTGATCTCCAATGTCATGATTCTTGAAAATTATTACTCGTGTGAGGGTCATCTAGTGGAAAATATATATTGAAGAGATAATAAATTGTAACAATCCCAATTTAAATTTCCCAAATTTAGCATCAAATTTATTATATTGGAATTCATATAAGGAATCTAATAAATAAATAATGATCAGTTTAATAGCCTTGTAAAACCAGATTCACCCCAAATAACAAATTTACATTGGATATTAAATGCAAAACATAACAAAAGAATATATTCCCCCTCTTTTAAACTCATTAAAAAATTTATTCTTCATGTCAGGGGTAATTTAAATTATGTAAGGAAGAGTTTATATTATTATTATGTTTTTAGTACAATAGAATATAATTTATATAAATAATGAATGTTTAATATTTAAATTTAAATAACTAGACGCATATTCCATTTAATCAATAACATGACCACAAAGTGAATGTAAAGATAACATTAATACAATAATTTTATGGATTATATGAACTAAATTCTCAATTAATGAATTGCATAGTGTTTTATTTCATGATTTTAGAAATAATGAAATCTCTAACATTAAATCCTTGTACTAAGATATTTTATACTATGTATAGGTATACACTAAAAAATATTTAATTTGGGAAACTTCTTTTTCTCAGGAGACCTATCAAATAATTGAGGGGCTATATAATTTTTCTTCCCACCCATCACTACATTTACAATGAATTCCTTATATATTTAATGATCATTTTAACTCATAATAAATACTCATTATCGAAATATTCCAGATTTAAATATATAAATGAAAATATTAATATTTCCCCATTAAATAAAATTACTTTTTAACTAAAAAACCATATGATGAATTGGTATACGGTTCAAGAAATTATCATATACATTATAAAAATTATATGGACATTTATGAGAAATATAATGTCCAATTATCACAGAAAGGGAATGTTTTAAGAGAATGTTAATGTGAAAAACATTTATCAATCAAAGAGAGATGATCATAAAAAATTGATTTTATAGTAAAAAACTCATTTGTAGAATAGATTAAAATGCAATAATAACATTTTTTTAGAAATGCTTTCATAAATATTTCTCTTCAAAGAATAATTGAATATTATTAGTGGAATATACTGTTGTAAAATAGTAATGGCCGCTGGATTATTCGATAGCATTATATATGATAACAAATTCAATTAGATATTTTTATTAAAAAAAGAATAATCTTGGAAATTTTTTATCAAAATTATTTTAAACCAATTTATAATTTTAAGGATAACATAAAATATATTTAATAAATAATTAGATATATAAAAAATAAATTTTCAAAACAATATTAAATAATAATTAAATATAATAAAATATACCGAATCAAGGGAATAAGTGTGGGTTTTCAGTTCCATGTTATGTTGATATACTAAAGATCAAATGTTTTAAAAATTTATAAGAGAATATTTATATTACATAAATAACTTTAGTTTTGAAAATTTTAATTATTTTAAGAATTATTTATTATAATATTCCTTCAATGATAACAAGCGTAATATGAAAAATGATATTGTAAAATAAATTATTTACCATTTTGGTATAATTGAAATTGTAACTTCATTAATGAGTAATCAAAAAATGAATCCTTAATTATACTGAATAAATATATATTAATGTTAAAAACATCAAATGGTTTTTATATATACCAAATAATAATAAAAAAGTCCATAATACCAATATTCTCTATGTGGAGTCGAAATTTTGATGAAATCCCTTACCCTAAAATTCCCCTTTGGTGAGAATGCATTAAAGTCATATATAATGGATTTAAATATATTAAAATTTTATATGAAAATGGTATTAATATTTTTAATATCATGTATGACTCTCTTATTGCAAAATATCACATGTTTCTCATTGAGATATCATTATTTTGTTTTCTTTGTGTGTTAACTAAATTATTTTATAATACATGTTTTGCCATAGATTTTTTGGTAATTGTAATTTGAATTTCATTACATAATCATCATAATTTTAATCATGATATAAATATTCCTTATATATATATATAATATACCTATAATTTATTCGAATATTGGAAATGAAGTATGGAGCACATCGCTTACGCATGAGAGATGTTATCCTTTTCCTTAAGATTTTAATATTAGATGAATATAGGGTATTTAATTCTCATATTAATACCATATTCATCATATATATTCATTATTTACATTATTATAATAATCCATGTAATGTGGTTATGAAATCATAATTACATCACTATGTTAGAATGGTAAATCGTACATATTCATGAGTAATGTTTTTTATTTTCATTGGATAAAAAGGAGACAAATATTTTTTATCATATTTATAATAACATATAAGTATGTTTATGATACTATAGTTACTATTTTAAATTAGATAGAACATATTTTTAATATTTTTAATATGAATATAATTTTAAAGAGTCAGTAATAAAAATCAAATTTTCTTCTAAAGAGATCATTTAGAAATTCTATAAATGGATATAGGGTTGGGATTTAATAAACACTAGATCCTATATAAATTTTATAAAGAATTTTAGAATATAAATTAAACGGACATTTTGATCTATTTTTTCAAATGCGGTGAAAATAGAATATATAAGTGGTGTCCTTTTATTTGTTTTGGGAAGGGACACATGAAATTAATTAAGGGATTAAATGAATATAAATTATTTCATATTAAAAAATAGCTCTAAATTGAAATAATCTGGATATAGGTTGACTATTATTCAAAATACTCTTATATAATAAAATTTAGACCCATTTAAGTGATGTTTTCACCCTCATAATTTTTCTAACCCATTATACATGTATACTATATTTTAAATATATATTTTTTTGAAACAACAGAGTTCGAGAATGTCACATAAAATAGATATTCGACAAAAATGAACAAGGATACAATTTTCATCGATATATTATCCAGGTTATTTTATATCTATATTTTTAATGATTTTTAAATCAAATAATGTAAAATTATTTCTTAAAATATCATTAATGTCATTTTTGACATTATTCATTTTATTTGACTTCATAAAAAACAAAACAAATATATAATATGAAGATAGTCATTTAAAAAGTCAAAAATAAGTTTTACTAATCTATAAAATTTATCACACATGATAATTAATCAATATTATATTAATATTAATATTTTTTAAAACATGTATTTTATTTTTTAATTTATTGAATAAATACCATGTCCGCTTTATATATGTATTTAAGAAAATTATTATATAAAAAAAATCTAGGATAAAAATAAATTATTTATGTTAAATATAATATTTCAAATTTGTTCTAGAAATAATATTATTCTTATGTGATCATATAAAAGAAATTAAATGAGGGTGAATGATAATTATTAATTTTCAATACATATAATAATATATATTTAATTAAAATGGTTACATTCCACAAAAATTTCACATATGAGAATTTTTTAGGGTTATTGCCGATTTTATACTATCCATTGAAATAAAGAAATGTTTTGGGATGATTTTTTAATTCTTGGATGCATCTTTTTTAACAATAATAACACGATATATCCTTTACTAATATGTTAAATTTTATCATAGTTACTATTCATAAAACCGAATAATAAAAAAGGTACTATTTACCAATTTTGGACCTCGAATTCCACATATTGAATTAATTTGTTCAGAATCAAATTTTTAGAAGTGGAAGAAATTTGATTATGATAAAAAAAAATTGTAATAGAAAACTTTTTTTGAAAAAATTCATTTTATATACAAAAATTTGTTAATCCTAATTCACCCATAAATCTAATTCCAATTAATTATTTCGGTTTATTAATAATAAAATATCAATAATTTATCTTTGAACACATTTTGACAAAAATAAAACATTATAAATTCATGAATTTTTTTTGGAAAACAATATTTTCACAATTCTGTATAAAATCAATTTTTATTGATAAAATATAACAAATTACCAATAATATATTTTCAATATTATAGTTTGAAAAATAAAAATAAATTATTGAAAATTCATTTTTTTAATTAGTTTGAGTTAATGTTTTAATCTCATTATTGAATAATATAATTTTTATCATAATATTATTTCATTAAAATGAAATCATACTATAATTACAGGAGCATTATTATATTCTTAGCTCATTTAAAAACTGATCATAGAAATAACTATAATTTCTCATAATAAATCTATATTTCTATTTATTTATCATCATTTATCTAGTTTCCTATGACTTTTAATTTAATCTTATGATTTCTTCAATATTCCATTACTAGTCGAGTCATCTGATTCCTCAACATTTATTCTCTAGTGACCAAAATTTGGATAAAATATTCATGATAAGATAAATATATTTCTAATTTTATTTTAGGAATTTTGAAAATGTTCACTGGATTTGGAAGCCACTTCCTCAAAAAATTGGTGTTGAACTAATCTTGTACACTAGAGATGATAGATTGCATTTTCAAACGACAAGAAAAAACTCAAAATTTTTATAGAATATTATAAGGTTTATTGTACAAAGGGTTATTTTATTCTTTAGTAAAAAACCTTATAAAATACATTCATGGGGACCATCATGAAAATGTTATCTACCACTTGAAATTAAATATATTTCCTTCAGCTATCAACATTTATATTATTAATTATCTTATCATATTTGATATTATTTTGAATAGTATTTACCTTATCCATTGTATCATCAACAATTTTAAGTCCCATAATGTTTCTATCAATATCATTATCCAAAGAAGATGGAGAAATACATCTCTTTCTATATAATTTTTTCCCCAAATCTAATTGAATACCTGAATGTAAGTTATTGGTATAGAAACCATCCAAAAAAATGTAAACATTAATCCCATTTACATTGTATTTCATGTAATATTTACATGAAAGTGTCTTCTAATGTTCATATAGTTCTATCATATTTTCAATATATTTGAGGGTGATATGTAGTGATGAAATGATTCTTAGTATCCAATACCTTCAAAATAAATTTCAGATTTTAGATATAAATGATGGATCAAGATCCGGATCTAACGAATTGGTTCACCATGATGCTTTATTAATATATTAATATAGAGCCATTTAGGGATATTAAGATTAGAGTATTCACTTTTAGTAAGGAAATATGTAGGTTTAATAAGGTGAATGATAATAACCCATATTGAATCATTCATTATGGGTTTCTTTAGGTAATATAGTGATAATAAAAAATGTAATTTCATCCCATTTCTATATTAGAATATGTAGAGGATGAATTATTTCTCTATAATGACTTATCATACCCTAAACATATTTAAAAACTGTATATAATGACTCAAAATCTGTAATTTTCATCTTCAAAATATCACATCAAAAGTGTTCCATTAATTATTTATACATATTTTTACTACAAGGGAGGATAATGAAATTTAATCTATGAGAATAATATAATAATTCTTTTCTGATCATATGTATATATAGAACACAAGAAATCTTTCCAATTTTTTGAACAACAACATCATATATAATGTCTACAAATTTCCCAACATTTAGAAAATTAATTTCATTATTAATATTCTCATAATTAGGATAAGAACGTTTTAGATTTTAAAATAAATAGTGTTCGCATATAATTTAAAAAATTGAGTGACTTTTTTCATTAAATAATAATTTCTATTACCATATTTACAAAATACAAGAACATAGAACATCACTCAATCCTCATTTTGGCCCTGACTCCATGAACATACCTACTTAATGAATTCACTACCATAATTTCCTTCATAGTGTGGTAGATTCTATCTATCATAATCATTGAGTATATTAATCAATCAATTTTTTCTCAAAATTGTTAAATTTATCTAATTAGATGTATGTTTCGATGATATTGACACTAAATATTTGAAATATTTTACCATAGATATAATGACATCATATCAAAACAAATATTATATCTTCCAAGTCATGTTCATGATTCAGATAGTTATGATCATGAGTATTTTATTACCTCAAAGCATGGAAAATAACATTACAACATTAAATAATCACACAACCATGTTCCTCATTTGATTCATCACTATTTATTAAAAATCTGAAATTTTTTAATGGGAGACTTAAAATCTGAGAAATCATTAATATCCTCATCAATTATTCAAAGAACTCTTCACCTTCCATTTTTCCATATGATGTTAATCACTTTTCATTTAATCTTTTTTAATGAGTTATCCAATTGATAATTTTGAGTAAAAAATGAAATATAATAACCTACCAAACTAATGAAACTACATAACTCAGTTATGTTCAATGTTTTAGGAATGTTTTTCAATACCTTGTCTTTATAGGATCAATAATGGTTCCATCCAAGGACACAAAACGATGATGAAAGCAATATTTATGACACTAAAACTCTCCCTTGCTAAATTTTCCATATAGATCATTTTAAATGTATCATGAATAATATGTAACTGGTTCTCATGATCCTCATAGATTTTATTGTACACCACTACTTCATCAATGAATTCCATATAAATTAATCCATAAATTCCATGAATACTATTTTCATTATATTTATACAAATATATGGGGAATAATCAATCAAAATGGAATTATTATAAACCCAAAATGTCCCCTCCTAATAAGAAATTACACATTTTGAATTTATTCATTCGTTATACACAATTGATGATATTCAATAAAGTTCAATCATTGAAAAATATTTAACTCCATAACGTTGTTTGGACAAATCATTAATTTGAGGTGGATGATAATATTTATTTATATTAATATATTTGATTTCTATATAACCAACACACATCCTAATAGATCACTATTTTTTCTTATCGAAAATAAAAATGGCTTTCTAAGGTGATTCACTTGGTCATATGAATTCTTGTTCACAACACTCAAATTTCTATTTCTTGAAGTACACTATTTTCACAGTGTCCATTATATAGGTTTTATTTTATATTGCTCCTAAGTAATGGAATAAATCAATAGTGAAATCATATTCTTTTGGTAATGGAATATCATGTCACTCATTATGAAATACATTAATTTATTCCATAAAAATAATAATATCCAAAATATGAAAATTTCCATTTCCATCCATAGGCCCAATTTTTTCATCTTCTCCCATAATTTCAATAAGAAGAGCTATTGGGGGTAGATCCAGATATTACTGAGATGATAATGTCTCCCCAATGATGTTAATGAATTCATAATCTTTATCATGATTAAAAATATACTTCTGTTGGAAATTAATTTTTGATTTATATTTTTGAGATCCTATCCAAATAATTTTTTATAGAAAAAAACCTAGTTATAATAATTATGTTTATAGATATGGAATGTCAATGTTTCATTATGGGAATTGATCCACACATCCATGTGGTTGTCTTATTTCAACTAGTATATATTACTAATAATCCATAATTAATGTGGTTGGGAAACATCAAATTTTATTTGAAAATAATCATTATATGAATGAATTTTAGGATCCAAAATTAACATAAAAATAGTTAAATTTCATGTTGTGATTAAAATTCACACTATTAAATCATATGGGACTTTAAAATATATTTTATTGATCATATAAATCTATCCATCTCCCCTCCAAATCATATGTGGTATGATACATTTATATTTGTGAATTTTTTGTGAATATTTCCCCATTTCTCTACATTTATGTAACTAGATAATAATTTTTTCTTTATTCCCCTTGAATTGGATATCAACGTGACCATTAAATATACAACTATAAAAAAATCTCCTTCCATTAAAACATTTTCCAGAATGTATCATTACATAATTTTCAGAAGATGGAATTTTCTCAAATCTATTATTCTTCATGGATGCATCACCTTTTCTAGTTCTCAAACCATCTATTTATCTCTTTATTTCTCTTGAATATATAATATTTAAAAAATTCCTTCATAGTTTTGATGGGTGATAATAATATTTAATCCTGTGATGAAATTGATTAAGAATCTAGTGTCCTTCAGAGGTTTGGTTAAGGTACTTTAAACAAATGGTCAATATTTCTATGTAGATTACATATCTAATTATTATAATGTCTAGCTAGAATTTAAAAATGACTATTTACATTAAATAATAATTTCACTATACTATTTCTTTAGGTGGGTGAAATTTTTAATAATTAATGGGTTTTCCTCATGTGAAAACTATTTGTGGGAGAATATTACATTAAATGATCTATATTCTATATGTTCCACTTGTTTTCCTCTAAATAATTCTATATCAACATCAACCATTGGTAAAAGTTTCCTCTGTAGAAATACACAACCATCATTAAACATTAAATTTCATTGCATCCCATGTCCAGAAATATTTATTCATGTGTCTTATTGTGTATCACATTTACAAATCGATTAGTATTTCTATCAAAATTTTGGAGGTTTCTATCACATAAAATGATCCAACATAAGTGTATCCTACTATAGAAAATCATGATTCTACTAATCTGAATAGTTATTTGATATAAAATTGTCCATATACCTCAATTTAGACCTGACCATATCATATCCAATATATGGTTTATTGGGTATCTCATATTGGAAATCCAAACATTGACAATAGGTGTTGAATCACATTCTTTCATTAGGTGACATCACTAAATTTTATCACAAAAATAGTTTGTTCATAATAATCATGAATATTAGTGTTATAAAAATATAATAGTTATTGTAATTGTTTTTAAATACAATAAGTTACTATGAAAATTATCATGTTATATTATTTCATTTAAAATGTAGTTCCCAGGATTTCTAATAAACATCCTCTTATACCCAAAATATCAACCTCTAATCTAGTAACTGAAATACAATTTATAATTATTTACATTGGAATATATAGAATAGATATAATTCCAAAGTATCTATTTTTTAATTATTATGGGAGAACAAAATACACACGATAAAAAATTAACTATATATGTAAAATATAAAACATAACAAAAAAATGTTTATAATTGAATGACTTTAAATTATATTTTCTTCATTTGATGGTAAAAAAAATAAATATGTGGTCAAATGATCAATAAGGGTTGAGAAGAACTGAATCTATTATGAGTAATGAAGGCATAATCAATATGGTATTGGAAATAACTAGAAACACCTAACATTTATTCAATAGCGTGAGAGTGAAATTTATTCCTACATAATTCCAATATAGTTTTCTCAAGGAAAACAACTACAGAAACCCCAATAAATGAAAATTTGTAACATTAGAATTTATGTTCTCCTACTTCATGATATCTCACCATCATTATATTGTTCCATTATAGATTAATCTATATATATATATATATATATATTAAAACACATTTAATAATTCCAACTAATTTTTCCCATGAAACCTACCATTGCATCGAGGGGACATATACATACTATCCTCACCATTACTATATTATCAATGCATTCCTTATATTTTTTATGATAATTTTAATTAATAAAAAAATATTCCATATTAATAAATTTCCAGTATTAATAAATAATAGATATTGAAAATTTTTCCCCAGTCAATCAAAACACATTAAAATAAAAAATTAATAATATATAAGTGATATATATTTTATATAATATTCATAACCAATATATAATGAATATGGAAATTTATAATAAATTTAATGTCTAATAAAAATAAGAAAGTGAATGTTTCTATGGAATTATAATGTCCTTAATGTTAATCAAAAAATGAGAGAATATAATTAAAAAATTATATTAGATAATAAAATTAATTCATGTATTGATTAGCTGAAAATGTAAATGAAAAATTAAAAAAAATGTCCATAATTTGTTTTCTATGAAATGATGATGGATTTTTTTTAAATGTAAATACCATATAACAACTATGATATATTTAAATTTATTTAACTCCTTACACGTTCAAGAATAATTTCTTTTAATTTTTTATAATAATTTTAAAATGAAAATTTCATGATAAAATAAGAAAGATTAATTTCAAAACATTTAGAAAATAATTTATAATATGTAATATCATTAATAAAATATATTTTAATTAAAATTCATTTTGTAAATCTATACATAATTTTATAGACATGGAAGGAAAATATTCCTAATGTAAAAGAGAAATAATAACTTATTTTAATTGAAAAAATATTTTCTCGAATCGAGTGAAAAAGATATGAACAATTAGAAAAAAATATAGAAACTCGTTAAATATATATAGGATAAAAAAAAATCATTTTTATGAATTATATATTATATGATCCTTTCATGTAAAACAACACCAATCCTTTAAAATTTATCTCAAAATTATTTTTTTACCTCCTTGGTAACAGTATAATTATAACCCCGTAAATGTGAAAAATTAATTAAATCATTGTACAAAATGTATAGATAGATATACATGATAAATATCTCTATGGTTTTTGTATTTACAAAAAAAAATTAATAGATGTATAACACTAACTAAATCAAAATAGATTGATAATTTAGATGAACATGCTTGTCTTATATTTCAACTATGATGAATGGGATTTAACCTCATGTATAGAGGTTTTAAACATTTCATTAATTTATTAAATATCCATATGCATATTCTTAATATAATTTACTATCCACTTGTGACATATTATCATCAATTCATCAATAATCATTCATTACTATTGGTGTTTTTAGTGTTAATTACTTAAATTTATCATTAATGCATAATCATGAAATTTATGGTAACTAAATATATTCTTATTATCATTTATGTAAATTAGAAATGGAAAATCGATCACATAATTTATCCACATGCGACGTTATCATTTTTAGTTGTTTTTAAGATAAGAATCTATATACGATATTATTATTATAGAAGAATATTTATGACATAAATATAATAAGTTTTCATTAGTTACATCTTTATAACCATCCAATAAATGTGGTGATGAAAAATTAATTGCACTACAATATCGAGAAGGTAGACTATACGTGCACACAAGAGGTAGTTTTTCATTTTGTACAATAAAAAAGAGATCAAAATGAATTTAGGATAATCATAATAACATATAAATATATTTATCATACATGGGATATTATTTTTGGATGTAAAGAAGATATTTATAGGAAGTCAATGAAGAGTGAAACTTTAAAGAGTCGGTGATGTATGATATATATTCATCAAAAGTGATCATTTATATATTCTTTTAAGAGAATTAGGGTTCGTATTTTGGGTATATAAAATTGATAAAATTGGTGGTGAATGTTGATTATAGAAATGGATAGGGTATGGGAGAGATAGGTTTATTAATGTCATGAAAGGAGTGGATAGAATGAGTGTCCATTTATAAGCGAGGAGAGGCCACTCGTGGAATTATTTAAAGAAATAATTTATTATATTATATTTCATTAAAATATCTATAAATTATTATAATTATGAAATTAGATGATTATGAGTCAAAATAATCTCATACAATACAATTTTGTAAATGTTTGTGTGATGTGTTATCCCTTATCTCATTATTTTGTCCCTGGATAACCCATTTAAAAAGTTCTATAAAATAAATGTATTATAATTATAAATGGTATATAATGTTACTATAAAATTGAAATTATCCCATTAATGGATATGTGAGGAAATTTTAGATAATGTATTTCCCCTTACTCCTACTTAATAATTTTTTTAAATATTTCAATAAAATATTATTTTCATAAAATATTATTAATGTCACTATTGAAAATATATATTTAATATGACAAGAAAAACATCAAGAAAACGTGAAAACTAAAAAATAATACATTAGTAATCCACTAATATGTTATACATATCAATAAAATTCTTGGTCCATAATAATTCATTGAAACTATATTACATTTAATATCTATTACAAATATTTATTTAATTTTTATATTAATTGAAAAAAAACTATTTTATTGTTTTTAAGATTTTATGCTAATTATTAAATAACAATAAATAGATAATAATGTACCATGAAATAAATAAACAATGTATTCTCTAAATAGTATTTTCAATTCATTTCTAACTTATTATTATCATGATGAGAACAAACAAAGTATTTAAAAACGAGGAGAGTGACATATCAAAAAAATTCTTACATATAATAATATACATTTCATATGATTGAATAAGGTATCTGGGAACCTGAGGATGCAATGAGTGAAAAGTTCCAGCAATTATTTTTTTCCATGTAAAAAATTTTTTAGGATGAAATTATTGTTAGGGGGTATAATATAATGACCTATGTTTTTCTACATAAATGAAAACCATCTTTCATAGCATACTCCACACACAATTCTGAACTAAAATGAAAACTGTGAAATATTTAGGTGAAATATAAATATTATATATTACCTTTACAAATATATATATTTAATAAGAAGTAATGAATATGAGAAACAAAAATATAAAGTATATATATAAATAATTTATATATTATATTAAATACTAATTAAATGCAATTAGTATAGATTAAATAACTAAGAAAAAAAATTTGTTCATAATATTTGTTTTTTATTTTTGTAATAAATATTTATTATCGTTAAGTAATAATTAAATATATTTATAGTATAAAATATTTATTACTAACAAATTAAATTGTAAATGATTTATAATAAGAATAAAATTGTTAACATTTTTAAAAACTAATTTTTTTTAAAAACATTCATATATATTTTGGGTTTTAATTTAAATATTGATGTTTAATATTTTTAAAATATATTTTGATAAAATTTAACTTCATGTTTGGATCAATAATAATATAATATTATTATTCCATCTAGTCAAAAGTAATACTTATGATGTTAAAATTCCTTTCATTACTGAAATTACTATCCCTTTCTTATACACTTTATTACTAACATTTCATGGCCTATATGTTTTATCATGTTTTCATATAAAAAATAATCTTTTACCATAAATAAATTAATTTCTATTAAATTATGTAAATAATCATATATTTCTTCATTATAATCATTGTAATGATTATAGATCTGATAAACATCAGATTAAACCTTATGAAAATATATATAATACTTTTTGTCAGGTCATAAATTTTGAAAAGACATGAAAATCAGACTCATTTTGGAACCAATGAAAATCACACTTACACAATGAAGTATTATCATATTTACATGGTGAAAGAATTATATCGAACTAACTTAATATTATTATTGAATTCAGCATAATTTTTTAAAATGTAAGGAACTTTTTTTAAATTATAATGTTGTAAAACAATATGATGTCATAAAATTAGTATTTTCATATTTTTATGAGCTATCAAAGTGTAGGATTAAAATTAATTGCAGAAAACGTATGGAACATATAGCCATTTGAATAAAATATGAAATTTGGGAATATTTCTTATAAATACCATTTCATTTAATGAGTTTTATGTGGTTGTTATTGTGTAGACCAACTCATTTACAATTTCTCATTTCTGCAAGTGCTTTGATGATTATACATTATGAATGTCTTGTTATTAATATTTTTAATATTTTAGAGTCTTAGGGTTTTAAGGAAACAATATTATGCTTTTTTCTTATAAATATTTTCATTGTAATCGTGTGTCTGATTGTTTTGATTACGATCGATGTCTTATAAGAATATTAAGAGAGAGAATATGATTATTGATTGATCAAGGGAGCATGGGGATAGTGATATGGGTAATATGATCCATCATATTGAGGGATTCCAGTCATAGGAAAACAAAACAATATATATCATCATATTGAAGGATTTCATTACATTGAAAAGGAATAATCCCTTATATGAATAAAATAATGGATACATTAATTCATTTTTTTTGGATACCTAAATAATATGGATAAAAGGTATATATATTAAATTATAGTTGTATGACATTATTATATAAGATTTTATTATATGCATCATTTGTACAAGTTTTAATTTTCATTAATTAAATTGTAATTATTTTATCACAACATATTTGAATACAATAAACATCAATTTGGTAATCATATAATTTGTGAATTCGATATATTGAGTTTGTTATAATTGAATATTATGTGATTAAAATTATTTTACTCTGATAAAAAAATTCTATTAAGATACATTAATATTATCGAACTGAGGGCCAAGTATAAATCCAACATTTTTTTTCTAAAAGATGATTGTGAAGTGCTATAGTTTAATTGATATTTAAACAGTGTTTTTTAAAAAAAATCACCCCTCATGTAATATAGTGATCAAGAACGTATTATTTAGATACTAATATCAGTATATCTTTTAACACCCCGAGCTTCCACGATACACTTCTCTTTGAATAATACAGTAGCATGTGTTGTACGCAACTTCGAGTTCTAACACACACCACAACCAATCAAAGTAGTTGTTATGAATAGTAATACCCACTTTTTGAAATTATATATATTTTATATTTCAAAATGGACTTCATTTTTGGATTTGGAATATCGAAATTAGCCTATGTTGAATTTTTGGTATTTTTCTGAGAACTTCCAATTTTTAATGAATAGTGAAAAATACTTAAAAACAACATTTTAATCAAAATAATTCATAGTGATAAATTATAATATTTATTGGTTTTAAAGTATCATTAGAATATATTTTTACCATTTAATCCAATGGTGGTTATTAGAATTAACTTAACATTGAAATTGGACATAAACAATTGTCAATCTTTTGATATATATTGTTTCTTAAAAACACGCTATTTGTTGCGACAGTGGTAATTAATTATACAATTAATTAATGAAAATTATATGTTTGGAATTTTGTAAAATAAACATCATTTTTGAATTCGGAATATCAATTATTAGTTAGGGTAAAATTTTGGCATTGTTCTGAAAAACTTCAATTTTTGATGAATAGTGAAACCACTAAGTGGTAGTTAGAAAACTGATTTTTTTTTAAATGAAACATTACCACTTCTGTGATTTGATTTTCAAAAATCTGACATACATGGTTGTCATTAGGAAGTAAAATGTGGTTCAATGAGATTAAAATAATTTTTGGTGAATAGTAACTTTTAAGTTTAATTAATCGCGATAAAGGGAATTAGTGAAATTTAAGGAAAAAATGATATTATAAAAATATGAAAATACATTTACACATGTCCTACCCCTATTGGATGAGTCATTTCCGACCAAGAAAATTCATGGGTCAACTTGGGGACCCCATGGAGCCACTTTGTTAGGAAAATGACATTAAAAACTTTTTATTTAATGTTAAAATAAAAATGTCACAAACAAAGGTTGTTTTACTAAAATAATTTTTAAATTGGGTTATACAAGTCATATTTTTCACTATAAATATTAATTAGAAAGATAAAAATATTTACTACAACATGATATTTTTTTTTATAATTTTCAGACATAAAATAAAATAAAATATTTATGACACCATGATGATGCAACGATTACCTCATTAATTAACGATTTAAATAAAATGAAAAGATAATGTAAAATACAAGGCTTACACTTGTCCAAAGCATATTGTATGGGTAGATTTCGAATCCTTATCACCTTAGCCTATAAATATATAATAGTGGGACCTCTAAAATCTGAAAATTATCTCATAATAATGTAACATTTCATTACATTCCAAGAGTGCCCCTCCTCTCCACTTATAAAAGGCCCCCACCACTACCACCTTACTCACACTTTAAATGCCTTTTGGATGGGCCAAACTCTGCCAAAATTCTCTCTCAACTTCTCTCACATACTCCTATAAGCCTCAATTTTGGCAGAAGTCTTTCCAAGGAAGTCTTTGGCTCAAATCAAAAAGATTTACCCGATTTTAAGGTAATGTCTTCTCTAATGTTGTTTTGTTTTATTTTGCTTCTCCAACCCCATAAACTCTTTTTATTCCTTTGTTTTGTAACAGCAACAGTCTCTAAAATATAATAGGATGTTGTTATGATAAGTATTTGGTTTACACTTACACACACCTGCGTCTAATGGTTAAAGAACATACTGTTTCTGTGGGTGGCGAAATACTCCCTCACGAAACGATGATTGTTCAATATTCTTTTAACACCTCTAAAGGTGGACATTTTGATGACACTATTTTCATATATGATATATATATTATTTTTTCCTTATGCTTCTGTATTTCTCATTTGTGTCATACTTTATGATTTCCATTATGGGTAAACGTGATAATTTCATTTTAGGAAGTGCGGACTACCGCCCCCTCAAAGTGATTGGAATCGTTAATGCCATATGTGGGATGTATAATGGATGGAGTAAATGGGATTATACATTATACTGGATTTATATTATACCTTTATATAATTATAACTTCATTCCATTAAGTACGAAATAGAAATGAAAGTAGAGTTCATGCGTACGTACGGCTTACCGTCTCTATGAATGGTGCATGTCATTTCTTTCCTCTAAATGTTATGTAATATTATAAAAGAATGTATATACTAGATATATATGATGTATATGATATCTACAAAATGAATACAATTATTGATATAATGGATATTTTACCACATGAATAATGTTTAATTATAAGAAGTTTATTTTTCGCTCAAGTATCTAAGATCGACAAAACGACCGTTATTAACTTAAATAATTACATAATGTTCATAACATGGTAATAAGTGATATAAAAGGAATAATGAACTACAAAAAGGTTCTTAAACAGGTAGAGATTAAATCTAGTTTATTATTCAGGAGGTTAAAGAGTGGTCGAGTCAAGTCGGACACGAGGTAAGGGAACTTCTTAGCCCAATTTCCATTCATTGGTTTAATCTCCTACTTTCAAATTATGTCATGATATTATTATGTCATATCTTGTATTTCTACTTTCTTTTTGTGTACTTATAGTGAATACACATAATAGATCTATTTTATATAAAAAAATGATATTTGTGAGAAACTTCATCTCAATCTCCTTTCATTGAGGCATATTTGGTTTTATACACAACTTTCATTTATACGGTGTATAAACCCCTTTGACTTTTACGTTTATTCAAAATGAATCTATTTATATGAAGTGTTTTACTAAAAGACAAAAAGGAATGTTTTTCTTGTCTTACGTATGTGGTGAAAATGACTTCTCCGCCGCCATGGCCATTCTTTGGGTTTCAGCTTCCTCTATAATCCATAACTTTTTTTTAAATGAAAAATAAATCTCAAGTTTTAATTTTCATTTATTTTGGTATTGAAAATGGTTTTTAAAGTCTTTTTATTATATCAATGTGTTGTATTTATATCTTTTGATTGAAATGTTGAAATGTTATGTTTCCTTTATGCATATTTTATGTGATATGAGTATATTATGGTTTATGATATGTTTAAACCTATTCATATGAGGAATGCTTTTGACTTAATAAGTGACGGGTGGAGCCCGCTATAGCTCCTCGATGCATCGGTAGGTCTCATGAGACAAACTAATGTCTTTGCACGAGGCCTTGACAAAATCTTATTTTTGGTCTTGGCACGAGGCCTTGTCTACATGGTTATGATAGTCTGGCATTATGCATTCCATCATTATGAAAGTGGTTATTGATATTGAATGTGATTATTCAACCAGTAGAATATCCATGTGAATAAGTAAATGGAATTATCTCATTTTACTTTTGCCATATTATGTCGAAGTTCATGTTTAAAAGGCTTTTGTTTTAGTTATACATTGCCTTAACTGTTAATGTTTATTTATGAAGCTTCCACAATATTGTTATCCTTACTGACCATCTGAGCTCACCCCTTTCAATGTTTTAATATTTTCCAGGATGTGAAGAAGTATTTTATGAAAGACTTACAGGGATAGTCAGAAGAGGATATGAGTGTGGACTATGGAGGCTTTTTTATTTCAGTTTTTCACTTTATGATGTAATGTAACATTTATGAATGTATCTAGTGTTTCCAAGGATACTATACTAATCGGTCTTTCGAGACTTGATCTTTTGTGGTCATGCCAATGTTACGAAATAATGCACCGACTCTGGGCAACTGGGGTCGGGGTGTTACAATTGGTATCAGAGGCAATTTAGTACTAACCTTGGAGGCTACATTTAGATAAACTCTGATTAGATCACATAGCCCAAATATAGACTTTAAGGATTAGTATAGAAGAACTTCCTCGAATTTTGGTATTATAGATATGTTGTGAGTTTTCCATGCAATACACCCCTGTCTGGATACGTGCAGGTAGAGGCGGTTCTGGCACAGATGTACCTAGGGGTAAAACCCAAAAACACCACTTTGAGCTAGACTCGAACGGGAACTGGTGCCCGACAACGGTCCTTGCTGCACTCTTGGTTACGACACTCCTAGAGGATATGCTTAGGATAATTCTCATTTTCTTTACAAACCATTATGCAGGGTTTATTAGTATATACTTCCTCAAAGAAAACATTTTTTATGATTATGGATTATATCCATAAACCGTTCAATTTACATTAATTATTTTACAAGTTTTGAATTACTCATTGCAATTCATAAACTATCATAGTTTATGTCATTGTATAGAAATGACGCCCAATAGAAGGAATGTGAAATCCATCAATACGTATGATCCAAAGAGTAACAAGGATCATATCTTTCACGGTATTAAGCCAACATTTAGAAGGGAAATAGTCTCCCAGGTGTTCTCAACATATGAAGAAATAGTATATGTGTTAACAAGATAAGTAAATAATTCTCTGAGTCTTATGGATTTGAAAAGAAGAAAGAGAAGAAAAGGATGGAAGAGAGAATGATGTATAAAGGGATGAGGGAAAAGAAGAATTTTCCAATATGTGATAACTGTGGGAAGAAACACCTTGGAACTTTCCTGAAGGGAATGGGAGTTTGTTATAAGTGTGGAGAAAAGGGACACAAAGTGCGTGACTGTAAGGGTAAGAAAAGGTTTCAAATGTACAATGCTTCATCTACAAGGAGTGGGGACACTACGCAAACCAATGTTCAAATCATCAGAGTATTCCCCAAATGATTTTATTGGATAATAATCAAGTTATGATACTACCACAGATGAGTAGGAATGATTAGTGGTCTTATGTTGTTATTAAATAATTTTGTCATTTGAGTGTTGTATCAATGATGTACTGGTTATACTAATTATGGAGTATATAAGGATTGTACTACAGTACTATTTCATCAAGGACTTGAGATTGTGTGGAACCAAGAAAAGTGACTCCACAACAGGTTAAATTTTTGGAAAATATATGGTTTGGAGAAAGATAATCCATAATATGGTTCTGATACCGAGATAGTGATTTTGGAATAAGACATGATTTATTTGGATAAATTATATTGGATATTATTAACTTCCTTGAAACTGATTAATGATTTGTATTCATTTTCAGATAGAAGGAGTATATATAGTATTCTATAAAGATTAAGGGATCATGAATGTAATCAATAAGGATTTATGGTTATTCAAGATGTTGTAGTGTTTTAAAAGAGTACTTGATTAAGGTGTTCACATGTTTCTACGCGGAAAAAATGATCTTCAATATGATTACCATCCTTATAAAATTTCGACTGTGAGTTGGACAGAAGTATTTTGGATAACTACAAAGGTTGGAATGGATTAAGTTGAACTTTTGATAGTATTGTTTAAAGTTAAAACGTTTATGAAGATTATTTTTGGAATATTATAGTACTATAGTTTTAGGAAAAAGACAACCTGCAGGTTGGGGGATAACCCGTCGCATCGGGCAAAGCTGCAGGAATCGAACCCACAACCATAGTGAAAAATGCCATTATTACCTACCACTAGCCTAAAGGAAGTCCTTGATTATTAAAAAATAGTTTTCCTAATATAAATGGTATGTGTTAATACTTTGAACCTTGTACGATTAGTATAAATATAACATTTTTGAGTTCCATTATCTTTTTGAGTGAAAGATGAGTTTGTGGTAGAAATTAGTTGAATGTTGAAGCACTACTTGTCATGAATATATATATATATATATACCTATCTATTATTCTATGATTAATTTAATTATTAACCTTTAGTAAAGGGATATTAAAACAAAAAAATGTGTTATCCTAATACCTTATGTCTTGTTGAACTGATAATATTTTAAATCAACAGAGATTGAAGGCTTTGAGGCCCTCAATTTTACACTTGTTTGTGATTGATGACCTCAATCACTCCCTACAAATATTTACATTTGTCCTCCAATTATATGTCTCTAATTTCCACCAATGTTCTCCTTATCGAGATCATAATTTGGTGGTGACTTTTTCATTTCCATTTCCCTCTTATTAAGGCTAAATTTTATTAACCTTATTTCCGATGTGGGTTTTCCACAAAGGTATTTTCTATTTTCAACCTTTTATTTTCAAAGAAAAAATTCAAATTGTGAGCACGCAATTTATTGAAGGAGGGGAGAATGTAACACCCCGAGCTTCCACGATACACTTCTCTTTGAATAATATAGTAGCGTGTGTTGTACGCAACTTCGAGTCCTAACACACACCAAAAACAATCAATGTAGCCCTTATGAATAGTAATACCCACTTTTTGAAATTATATATATTTTATATTTCACAATGGACTTCATTTTTTGATTCGGAATATCGAAATTATCCTATGTTGAATTTTTGTTATTTTTCTGAGAAATTCCAATTTTTTATGAATAGTGAAAAATACTTAAAAACAACTTTTTATTCAAAATAATTCACAGTGATAAATTATAATATTTATTGGTTTTAAAGTATCATTAGAACATATTTTTACCATTTAATTCAATTGTGGTCATTAGAATTAATTTAACATTGAAATTGGACATATACAATTGTCAATCTTTTGATATATATTGTTTCTAAAAAACACGCTATTTGTTGCGACAGTGGGAATTAATTATAAAATTAATTAATGAAACTTATATGTTTGTAATTTTTTAAAATAGACATCATTTTTGAATTCGGAATATCAATTATAGCTTAGGTTGATATTTTGGCATTGTTCTGAAAAACTTCAATTTTTGATCAATAGTGAAACCACTAAGTGGTAGTTAGAAAACTGATTTTTTGTTTAAATGAAACATTACCACTTCTGTGATTTGATTTTCAAAAATCTGACATACAAGGTTTTAATTATGAAGTAAAATGTGGTTCAATGGGATTAAAATAATTTTTGGTGAATAGTAACTTTTAAGTTTAATTAATCGCGATTAAACGTAATTAGTGACATTTAAGGTAAAAATGATATTATAAAAATATGAAAATACCTATACACTTGTCCTACCTCTATTGTATGAGTCATGGCCGACCAAGACAATCCATGGGTCAATTTGGGGACACCATGGAGCCACTTTGGTAGGAAAATGACTTTAAAAACATTTTATTTAATGTTAAAATAAATATGTCACAAACAAGAGTTGTTTTACGAAACCAATTTTTAAATTGGGTTATACAAGTCATAGTTTTGACTATAAATATTCATTAGAAAGATAAAAATATTTCCTACATCATGATATTTTTTTTATAATTTTTAGACATAAAATAAATTAAATTATTTATGACACCATGATGATGCAGCGATTACCTCATTAATTAACGATTTAAATAAAATGAAAAGATAATGTAAAATCCAAGGCATAAAATTGTCCAAAGCCTATTGTATGGGTATATTTCGAACCCTTATCACCTTAGCCTCTAAATATATAATTGTGGGACCTCTAAAATCCGAAAATTATCTCTTAATAATGTAACATTTTCTTACTTTCCAAGAGTGACCCTCCTCTCCACTTATAAAAGGCCCCCACCACTACCACCTTACTCATACTTTAAAAGCCTTTTGGCTCGGCCAACCTCTTCCCAAATACTCTCTCAACTTCCCTACATTACTCCTAGAAGCCTCAATTTTGGCAGAAGTCTTTCCAAGGAAGCATTTGGCTCAAATCAAAAAGGGTTACCCGATTTTAAGGTAATGTCTTCTCTAATGTTGTTTTGTTTTATTTTGCTTCTCCAACCCCTTAAACTCTTTTTATTACTTTGTTTTGTAACAACACCAGTATCTAAAATATACTAGGATGTTGTTATTGTAAGGATTTTATTTTCACTTACACACACCTTCGTCTAATGATTAAAGAACATACTGTTTCTGTGGGTGGCGAAATACTGCCTCACGAAACGATGATTATTCAATATTCTTTTAACACCTCTAATGGGGGACATTTTGATGACACTATTTTAATATATGATATATATATTATGTTTTATTTATGCTTCTATATTGCTCATTTGTGGCATACTTTATGATTTCCAATATGGGTAAACGTGATAATTTCATTTTAGGAAGTGTGGACTACTTCCCCCTCAAAGTGATTTGAATCGTTAATGCCATATGTGGGATGTATAAAGGATGGAGTAAATGGTATTATTCATTATACTGGAATTATATTATACCTTTATATAACTATAACTTCATTCCATTAAATACGAAATTGAAATGAAAGTAGCGTTCATGCGTACGTACGGGTTACCGTCTCCATGAATGGTGCATGTCATTTCTTACCTCTAAATGTTATGTAATATTATAAAAGAATATATATAATGGATATATATTATGTATATGATATCTACATATTGAATATAATTATGGATATAATGGATATTTTACCACATGAACAAAGTGTAATTATAAGAAGTTTATTTTTGACTCAAGTACCTAAGATCGACAAAACAACCGTTATTAACTTAAATAATTACATAATGTTCATAACATGGTAATAAGTGATATAAAAGGAATAATTAACTTGAAAAAGGTTCTTAAAAAGGTAGAGATTAACTCTAGTTTATTATTCAGGAGGTTAAAGAGTGGTCGAGTCAAGTCAGACATGAGGTAAGAGAACTTCTTAACCAAATTTCCACTCTTTCGGTTAATCTCCTACATTAAAATTATGTCATGATATTATTATGTCATATCTTGTATTTGTACTTTCATTATGTGTACTTATAGTGAATAAACATAATATATCTATTTTATATAAAAAAATGATATTTGTGAGAAAATTCGTCTCAATCTCCTTTCATTGAGGCATATTTGGTTTTTTACACAACATTCCATTATACGTTGTATAAACCCCTTTGACTTTTATGTTTATTCAAAAGGAATATTTTTATACGAAGTGTTTTACTAAACGAAAAAAAGGAATGTTTTTCTTGTCGTACGTATGCGGCGACAACGACTTCTCCACCGCCATGGCCATTATTTGGGTTTCAGCTTCCTCTACAAGCCATAACTTTTTTTTAAATGAATAATAAATATCAAGTTTTACTTTTCTTTTATTTTGGTATTGAAAATGGTTTTTATAGTCTTTTTATTATATCAATGTGTTGTATTTATATCTTGTGATTGAAATGTTGAAATGTTATGTTTACTTTATGCATATTTTATGTGATATAATTATGTTATGGTTTATGATATGTATAAACCTATTCATATTAGGAATGCTTTGGACTTAATAAGTGACGGGTGGAGCCCATTATAGCTCCTCGATGCATCGGTAGGTCTCATGAGACAAACTAGTGTCTCGACACGAGGCCTTGACAAAATCTTATTTGTGGTCTTGGAATGAGGCCTTGGCTACGTGGTTATGATAGTCTGACATTATGAATTTTATCATTATGAAAGTGGTTATTGATATTGCATGTGATAATTCGACCAGTAGAATATCCATGTGAATAAGTAAATGGCATTATCTCATTTTACATTTTCCATATTATGTTGATGATCATGTTTAAAAGGCTTTTGTTTTAGTTATACATCGCCTTAAATGTTAATGTTTATTTATGAAGCATCCACAATATTGTTATCCTTACTGAGCATCTGAGCTCACCCCTTTGAAGGTTTTAATATTTTCCCGGATGTGAAGAAGTGTTTTATGAATGACCTGCAGGGATAGTAACAAGAGGATATGAGTGTGGACTATGGAGACTTTGTTATTGCAGTTTTCACTTTATGATGTAATGTAACATTTTTTAATGTATCTAGTGTTTCCAAGGCTACTAAACTAATCGGTCCTTCGAGACATGATCTTTTGTGATCATGCCAATGTTACACAATAATGCACCGACTCTGGGCAACTGGGGTCGGGGCGTTACATTTGAAATATTTATATCCATAAATTTGTATCAATAAAGGATTCCACCCCTTATATACTGGATATATTTTTGTGATCATCACTATTTAATGTTTATTAAATTTCTTTATAAATTTTTTGATTATAACCTTCCACTAAACTAACATGTCTTTGAAAAATAATGTATTCATATTAGATGGACGTTTTTAATGTCATATCCACAGAAAATATCTATTAAAATAGAACATCTATTTTTGATAGTGCATCTTATGAATACTGGGGAGATTGAATGATGAACTTTTTATCAACAATTTAGTTGACAACATTGCCATGTTCATT
Organism: Viscum album; assembly: GCA_963277665.1. Lineage (NCBI taxonomy): Eukaryota > Viridiplantae > Streptophyta > Magnoliopsida > Santalales > Viscaceae > Viscum > Viscum album. The sequence continues at coordinate 504,796,950 of OY728141.1, read as the reverse complement.
AGAAACTATAATATTCTGGAAATAGATGTTAATTATTTTAAAAATCACGACAAACTAAAATATAAAATCAACTACAGAATTACAAATAATTTCTTATTCTCCATGTCTAAATGAGTATATATTAATATTTTATCTTGTAACATAGCCAGTATTATCTGAAAAAATAGTAGAATTTCACATTTTTGTACTTCTAATGATTATAAAACTCAAAGATCTGTGGTAACAGATGACTGTCAGGTGTTTTATTTTTTTATTTGGTAATCAGTTGTAATTATGAATCAGTGATTTTTTACAATCCTATATAGTTTAAAATATATTACTAAAAATTTATATATGATTAAATACATATGGAGAAGATAATAGATATCGTTACGAATGAGTGAGAATTTAAGAGGACTAGTATTTATGAAAGATGATATTTTATTATCATTACTTTAGACTAATTCATTGTAACTCTTATTAAGCTTGATTGGAGAATCAGAAAAGATGTATAGAAACAAAAAAAAAGTAATGGAGTATCCTTTAATTCAACATTAATTTTACCTTTAAAATTAAAACTACATTTAAAGGTTGATTGATAATTCATAAATATAAAATATTTTATCAAATCCAATTAATATACTAATGAAAATTTTTAAAATTAATTGGATAACCATAATATATGTTTGAATAAAATTATTTCCAATAAAAAAATATAGTATTGGTACACGAAATGTTAAAAAGATAAAAGTGATAAGAATAATTATGTTACATTTTATGAATTAAAGGAAGATGGAAACAACAAAATTAATTTTCCAAAGCTTAGGAATAATATTTTTGAAGATAGAAATTATGAAAGGTATACAAATAAGTATTACAAATCTAATAATATTAAAATTTTAAAAACCATATACACATGGATTGAATGTAGAGGTGACTATTTAAAAAATTAATCCAATCATGAAATTTCCAGATAGTGGAACATAGATATTTATGCTCATGTAAAAATTATAAATAAATGCCTTCTAGTAAAGGTAGAAACATTAGAAGGCCATACTAATATTTCTTTTAAATAATAATTATAATGATGAGAAGTATTATGTAACATGTGATGAAGAATATCACATAGCAGAAGATAATGTTATTTCTTATCATTATGAAGTAACTCATTTTTCAAAACTACTGTACAGTGAAAATTGAAAAACTATCATAAAATTTAAAAATTATTATTATATAATAATTACTTTAACAAAAGAAATATCAATTATTCCTAAAGATCATGTTATGTTTTTTTAATGATGATATTTCTAAATATTAAAAAATAATGAATTTTGAGAAAAATATATTAGAAACAAAACTTCTTAATAAAAATAATACTACCAAGAAATTTTATCTCATGGTATAGAAAACAAATCAGACCACATGGTACTAGTTATAGAATGGGATATTCTAACAAAAACCATGCTTTTTGTTAAACTTTTTTTTTCAAAAGAGTGAACCCCTATGCACCAAATTAGAATTTTTTTGGAATCAAAAAGGGAATTGGTGTCTTATTAGTGTTAAATAGTTAGGTTTTGATAAATCTTAATTTCCAAAACATAATTGGATTACAAAAATTTTGTTTTCTAACATTAAGGAAAACATGAAGGTTCCGGTTCTAGAAGACTACACTTTACTTAGAGAATGAAAATAATGTTGAAAAAAATAATAAATGGTACATATACCATTTCTTGTACAATTATACGAAGGGTAATAAATATTTTTTCCAAATTATTTCCATGTTGAAGGGTGGAAAAGTTATTTATGTATACATTACTCATGAATATATTATTGGAATAGGAAACATTGTTATTCTTGGTAAAAATTTTATTTTATTTGTTTTATTTTATAAAGGCTTTAAGATAAACATTATAAAAATAAGTTAGTTATGTGATAAAGGATACAATTTATTTTTTAAAAATGATATATTTTGTTTAAATAATTTCATGGATGATAAATATTCATTTTTCTAATATAGATGAGATTATTTATATACTAAACCAATAATTCCTTATGATATATGACCTACCCTACAATAGTAAAATGGAAACTCAATCGCTGTTATGAGGATATGACACCATGAAAATATAATCATTTATAAGATAACTAAGAAAATATTTTTTATGTATCTATCGGAACATAGGTTAGACTCTTCAAATGTTTTGGACCATTGTCGATATGGTAATGAACATTAGTCAAGCTGTAAATCTATTAATGAAGTCTCAAGATCTTAAAATTTTTAGTTAGTGCAGTTCGATTTATTTGGTCCTATAAAAACTGGTATATTTGTAGGAAAATACAATGCATATGTCATGGTTGATGATTCCAATTCATACACATGGGTTTATTTTCTTATAAATAAATATAAATTATTTTATATTTTAAAACATTTATAGACAAAATAAAGAAATTTAAAAACCTTCACAAGACAAATATTCATCTTTATTATGGTGTAGAATTTGTAACTTACGATTTAGAAAAAAAAATATTACTAAAGGTATAGAAGATACCATTTCAACACATAGAACCCCTTAGTAAAATGGTTTTTTTGAAATAAAAATTATAATTATTCCTGAAATAAGAAAATCATGGAAGACTGAATACTCAATTATTAATATTCGTAGTCTGAAGCAGTTACTACTTCCTACTCTACTATTAATCGAGTTTCGATTAAATCCCTTTCTTAATAAAACTCATTATGAGTTATGGATAGAAAATTAAAATTTTTATTACATAAGAATTATTTAGATTTAAATTATTCATCATGAATACAAAATATATTTTAAATAAATTATATCCAAAATATTATAATTGAATATTCTTAGGTTATTCAACTACTTCTATGGATAATATAGTTTTTATCAAAAAAAATTACATTTAGAGAAATAGAACATGTAAAATTTTATGAAACTGATACTTTTATTTTAAAAAAATATCAACTGAAACCTGAAGAAAATATTTAAAAAAATTCAATATTTTTATAGAACTATTTTAATAATGAAATAAATCAATAAATGATTTCAAAATTTATTCCTCAGGAAACTTTTCTCCCTTATGTTGAATAATAATCTTTTCAATACCTTAAAAGTCTATAGTTTCTTAGTAATCATCCTAGTGATAGTATTATTAGAGATTCTCAGCGACCTATTATGTCAAAAAGTTAATTAAGAAATGGAATTAATCATCTTTTATTCCTTTACATATTTGATCATAAGAATCCTAATTATGTTTTAGGTGATTAGGATTGAATCAAGTTTTTTTTCCATAGATGAATTTTCAATTGAATCTTCTATAATTGGTGTAAAATGGGTTTTTAGAAATAAATTTAATGAAAAAAAAATTATTATTATAAACAATTGAAATAAATGTTTTTATGGGTTATAAAAAAAAGAAGGAGTAAACTATGATGAACCCTATTCACCATTTGCTGAGATTGATGATATTTGTGTTCTAATATACATTGATGGTCTCTTTAATTTTAGATGTTTTCAAATAGATGTTAAGTTAAATTATTTTAATGGATATCATTAGGGGGTGTTTTATGTTGAAAAACACAACACATTTGAAAATAAAACATATGGAATACATTTTTATAATTACAAAACCTTTGTACGGCCAAAAACAAGACTATACACCCTCGTATAATAATTTAACAAGATTTTTTTTAAAAATATTTTAGAGGGAACTGTGGATCCAAAAAATCATTTAAATGAAGATGTCCAAAATATTATATCTATTAAAATATATGTTGATATCATTTTATTCTGACCCACCAAAAAATATTTAATATATTCCTTCAAGGATCACAAAAAATTTGAGTTTGAGATTAATATTATTGGTGAATTAACATTATTTATTTTTTATAAAATATCGCATAAATGAAAATGAAATTATATATCTCTTCATAACTATAGTAAATATTTTCTTAAATATTTTGGATATGAAAACCCAAAAAATATTAGTACTCTCATTGGTACCCCAAATACTCATGATCATGATGGAGTTAGGAAGCAAGTTGATCACAACATTTTTAGAGATATGATAGGATGGTTAAAATACAAAACCTCTAGTTATCGAGACATAATGTTTTTTGTATACTTACGTTCAAGGAATATATGTAATAAAAAATAATACCATTTAAATAATTTAAAACATATTTTTCATTCTATTTATGGAACTATATATTTATGTATTTTTTATTCTTCTAGAAATGGTTGTGAAATAATTTTTTTTGGATGCTGCCTTTAGTGGTTATAAATTAAATGAAAAAAGTACATACATAAGATGATATTTCTTGGAGAATCCTTAATTTCATGCTCTTTAAGGATAAAAAACTCAATATCACTTTTAACTAATGAAGTTAAATATACTGAAATTAGAAGTTTTGTGGTAAAATGTAGTGGATGCAACACTCACTCAATGATTATCGCTTGAATTTTACAAAAACTCAAATAAGAGTTCATAATACGGTTTCATTAGCATTAGAAAACACCCTACTTCACTGATGTTCAAATAAAATAGATATAAGCCACCATTTATTTGGATCATAGACATAAAAGATATATCATTTTATTATTCATCCAAACAACTGATAGATTTGATGATATTTTTTTTAAAACCCTTATCTACTGATAGATTTGAATACATTAAACATAAGAATGAGTGATCAATATAATGTAATCAATCATATATAGATTTTATTGACCCATATACTTAAAATATGTTACTTATATTCATTTGGGAAGTACATATGATTGTTTTAATTCAATTATTTCATTTTTCTAAAATTATTAGTATTTATAAAAACATCATCAAATTCAGATTTTATAGACATCAGTTTTCTTTAAAATGTTTCAAAATTTGATTAATTTATAATGACTTTTTATTTATAAAATATCATATATTGTTTTACCTCTAAAATTATTTGACATATACTTTTAATTTATTAATTTAAGGATCCATGTCTACCACATTAATATTTTCTATATATATCAAAATGTAATTATTTTTAAAAAATTTAAGTAGAACATTTTATTCATACTAATGAAAATTTGTTCTCAAAAAATAAATATTCTTATATTTTCGTTTGTTCAGAACCTTATTTTGAATATTAATCTATGTTGTTGTATGTTTTATTTTAAATTTCGCAAAAACAATGTATTGTTTCAAATTTTTTTAAAATGTATTTTGTTATAATGAAAAAAAATTTAAAAACCATGAGTGTTAAAAATTCATTAAATCATTGTTTAGATGAATTTTAACCATCAAATCATATTGGTATAAATCTCACCCATTGGATTTTACGAAGAAGATGAAACAAATCTCACTTCACATATATAATTAGGGACCCCCAAAACCCATATTATTTTTTCATTGGATTTTGTGCCAACTTGATAATTCCCTTAAGTCTCCGAGTCGAAAAATATTCTTCATGTCTGAATCACTAGTTTCTTCTCTAAATATGATGGAATCACATTAATATATCTAAATATATTTCATATTTAAGGAAATGTTTTTCAAAATATCATTTTCTGAAAAACATGATTCCCATTTGGAAATGGTTATAATATTCAAGTGTGGGAATCATAGTGTATATAAAACTCTAATGTGGATTATGATTTTCATTATCCTAATGTTATGTAATTACATTATTGTACAATCATTTTTTTACATGATAGAGATAAAATTATTATATTATGATATATGGAAAATGGTATCATATTTAATATAAGAAAGCTACATATTTGGTTTGAGTACCATTAGATCGAGAAATATATTGCCCTTCTTAAAAATTATTACATGAGCTTGGTTATTTTTTTTGGAAGAAGGAAGATGATTCATTATTATATCATTATGAAAAGATTCTAAATGTATCTCACCATACCCCAAGTAATATGGCTATTTTAATTTGGATATATGTTTGCATAATTCTAAGGAATGGAGTTCATGACACATTGAATGTCTCATACGTTTTTTATATTATAATTTTTAGTCAACATGAGAAAAATTGATCATATGGGATTTATATTTCATACCATTGACAATGTCATGAACGGATTTATTAAATCAATTATTATTATGCTTCTAAATTTGATAACTATGATAATGGTTGAATGCATGTTTTTTTTAAATAAAACAAATCAAAGACAATAAAGATTAAGATTCATTTCATTCATGATGATATAATAAAGATGATTATGATTAGTTTATAAAATGATTTAAATTTATTTGTTGATAAAGTTTTATAAGTTGAAAACTCAAAGATAAATGTGCAGGGTGATCAGTAATATGAATTTATATCTGAATTGGGTATTTTTTACAATAAATGGAAAGGAGAGAAATCCTTAATGAATATGGAAAGGAAATAGAAAAAAATTTCAGATGAGATAACAAATGAGTGCAAAAAGAAAAAGGTTTAGAGAATACAAGGTGATAATCTATTCATACATGAACACTAATATTCTATATACTAGAGAGTACATGGTGCCTATACTTTTTATGAAAAATGAATTATTATGAATGAGAATAATATGTTATATGAAATTCAGTTATGTGAAATGTTTTTGAATGGAATAGAAAATGTATCAGGAAATGTATTTCTCCTACTACCTTCCAATCTTACCAATAAAATAAGTCATATATCATGATTATAATTACATCAAACCTATATTGATCATGTTTTTATTCATTTAGTGGATGATAATGGTAAAATTAAATTACATGATAAGGAATTTTTGCCACCTTTTGATCAACAAATGGAATCAGAATCGACACAAGATGGAAATGCTTACATTAGAAAATAAAATTAGTTAAATGAGGATTTTTTTATCGTAATGGTTGATGGAACTGAATGTATTGATAAATATCCCTATAATGTAAAAGTAAATGAAAAATAAGTTCTACACATACTTATTGAATAAGAAGTTCATAATGGTGGGAATGTAGAAAATAATCAAAAGAATGAAGACGATATGGATAAGGAAAATAAAAAAGGTAATAAATATAATGATGAGAAAGTAAGTCAATCACATAAGATTCATTTAAAAACATAATAATCATCCTCAAAATATTTTCCATCCATAGGTTGGTCAGGTATAAGAATTTTAATAATGTTATGTCAAGATAATACATCAAAACAATAAGCACCATATTCATCTATGTAATATAAGAATCATCATAATTCAAAGAAAAATGGTAATAAAGATTAAATTGATGATCACAAGATCATATAAGTGTATGATATAAATTAAGAGATTCAAAAAGTTTTTAACAATGATTAGCAACTAGTCTCAATTAAATAAGATTAAAAAGAATAAGAAGCTGAAATCAAATCCAGTCATGCTAAACACTATAAATTTGAGAAAAAAATAACTATAATAAGTTATATGATAAATCCTAAACGATTTGATTATATATTAAAGCCTTGAAAATAAATGAATTTAAAATTCCATATTTTAGAAGACTTCAACAAAAAGGTGAAAGAATTCATGAATTTCCTAATTAGAAATATGAATTTTCGAAGATGTTAATAGATAGGATAATTCAAAATTAGGAATATTTGATGAATTTACAAGAATTTTATATAGCCATATAAATGAATGAAATCTATTTGTAAAGTGGTAACATCAAATCTATGCCAATTTTAAATATCCTGACTATAATTTTAACGAATTAATGATTCTCGGGGACGAATCCTTACAATCATTTAGTCAGCTTTCCAATGATATGACATCTAGAGTGAATGTTATGGAATAGTCATTACATACAACTAAAACCTAATAGAGGAAGTGAAAGAGTGTAAAGGGAATATAATATATTTGTAGTTGCAGTTATCAATAATGAAATATTATAAAGAAAAAATCATCAATTAGAAAAATTAGAATAATGAATTTTTTTAAAAAAATCTGACTATAGATGATAAGATTTGGTAGAATGAATAAAATTATCATTCTCAAGATGAAATAATAGAACAAATGGTGGAAGACCACAATGATTCTATAAAAATGACTTTTAAATGTATTTAAGGAATTATTATTTTCATTTGTTTTTTCACAACTCTTGTTGAATTATATATAAAACATTACTACTGATGGATAAATGAATCGTCTTTTCATAAAAATAAAATTATTAGAATGTTTCCCCAATTCTAATTAATTTAATATTCATTGGAAATATTATTTGTATGATTAGATATTTCATTGTGTTATTTTTTATAGTTTCTTTTTATCACTTTTTCCAGAATCTTCTAATTTTTCCCATTCATTTTGTAAAACATGATGGGTGAATACTTATTCATTGGGGGATAAAAATTTATTGACATTGGAAATTATATTTGAAGGGGAAAAAATTTACTTAATGGAGAGAATCATTCAATAAAATGACAATATGATTCATTGGGGGAGTTCTTATCCTATGGTAGAGTTACTCATAATCCTCATCATATTTTGATGAGTTAAAAAATAAGGGGTAGACAATTATTAATGTTTAACAAGGAATAAAAAATAACCTAAATGAAAATAAACTATAAATTTCTAAATGTTTTATTTTCATTTATGTTTTGGGTTTTTAATTTCTACAAAGGAATATATTATTGCAGAAATTGTTATAGTTATGAAATTTACAATACTTATAATTTGGAAATCAATCAATTTCTTATACACTAGGTTACTATCAATTCATGACCTATGTGTTTCATATTTTTTTAGAAAAGATTATATTTTATCATACATAGTATATGTTCAAATGAATTGTGAATATAAACATATATTTCTTGATTATAATCATTTTAATGAGTTTGAATCTGGTAAAAATATAATTAATCATTACTAGATTAGAGATAAGAATTTATGGTTTTTCATTAGTATTGAGAAATTCTTAATAATCATTCTTATATCATTATCGATGAGTATCAGAATGATACTCAGAAGTATTATCATATTGACATGGTTAAGGATGTCCATTGGGCTGACTTAAGCTCATTATCATATTCAATTGTATTTTTTCATATTTTATTTGTACATTTTACACTATAATGGTTTGAAATTATATGATTTAGAATAATTACTTATGTCAAACTATTATGAGTTCATAAATTATATGTGTCCATGTTGTTGCTTCGAACATGGATAAAATTTGATCGTTGCTATAAAATATCAATGTTGGGTGGATTTCTATTAAATACTTGGTCATTCAAAGAGCTTGGATTAGTTTCTATACTTGAGATCAATTATTTTTCTATTTCACATTGGTGAGAGATATATGAAAATTTCACAATGTTAACATCACGTTATTATACTTTTTCATTATTTGGGGTTATAATGGTCTATGGAAACATTGTTTGGTTTCTCTTTAAGAGAATTTTTTTTCAATCATCCTTTAGATTATTGTGATTATGATTGAGGGATTCCAAGGATTGGTGGATGTTGAAACTGATCATCATATTGATTGATGTCTCGTGGGGATATTTAGATAGAGAATGTGATCCATTGGTTTGAGGGATATTGGGTATTGGAAGACAGAAGAAAGACGGTCACCATATAGAAGGCTTCCCTTAAGGTGGAAAGACAGAATATCATGTATGTACAAAACAAGAGATACCCTCTGTCATGGTTATTGACATCCTTAGACTTATGCTAAAAATAGATATCTATTAAATTACAGTTGTAATTCATTATTACATAAATGTTTTATTATATACTTTTATCTTAAAAATTTATTTTCCCTTTTTAAATTGTAATTGTTTTCTTATAATATATATGAATACAATAAATATTAATCTTCTAATCTTGTCTTATGTGAATCCATCATTTTTTACATTCATATAATTGAATTATTTGTGGTTATTATTTTTTACTCGGATATATCAAAATAAATATAAATATAGATTCCTTAAAATTATCAGACTGAGGTCTATACTTGAATACAATATTTTTACATAAAAAGGTATGTGAAATCTTTTAGTTTAATTTTTTTCTAAAATTAGTTTTTAAAACTACAGTTCACCCCCTATTTTAATAGATATATTAAGATATTATTATTTTTAACGAGATATAAATATATCTACAAATGATATCCAATATATGAATTTAATTTATTTTCTTGAAATATTTGGTTATTAGGTGAATAGTGAAAGTACCATTTTTACAAATAATAAGAATTTAATGAAATCATTAATATATTAGTAAAAAATAGAAATTTAAAAATCATTTTTATAAGACTAAATATTTATTTTATAATAGAATTTAAAATATTAAATTATCTTCCTTAACATATAAACCCATATTTGATAGCTTATAATTTAAGTTATAATTTGGAAAATATTGTATTTACTAAATAAATCCTTTAGAATTATATAATTAATTCATTATTTTTTTGGTAAATATAACAGAAAAAATATATAATTTTTTTTTTGAACCAGTAGGTACAAATTATACTATATGGACTAGTTTATTATTTAATGAAAATAATAAACTAAAATGGAAAAAACTATGGACCCATTTAAAACCAAAATGATGAAAAATGAGTAACCTAAGTGGCAAATTGATTTTTTTAAACGTGTTTTTATTGATTATTTTAATTTTTTATGAAATGTATCAACTATCACCTATATTATTTCTCAATTTTCATCACACATTCATTGTGACTGATATTTAATTATTTAAATGATTTGGGTATTTAAAAAAATAAATCTCTATTCAAAAATAAATTGGGAATTCCTCTCTGAAATTATCCTGTAAAAAAATTCATCCCAAAAATTACCCAAAAGTATATTTCACAATGTTATTCATGAAAAGTGTGACACCACTAGAGTCACTTTTATATCAGTGTATTTGATTGGTCGCTTATCCAACTATGTAAGATATATTTTGGGCTAAAAATGGAAAATTTTGGGTATTTTATCCAGGAAGCATGGTTGGGGTATCCTTAAACTAACCATGCAACCCGAGTGTATAGTCACTTATATTGTATTTATATAGCTTAAAAAATTTTCACATGGCTGAAAAAAATAATGCAACCTAATTGTGTTTCCCATACAACTCTTAACCGTCATAATCTTCAGTGTTACTACATGATTTATTTAAACATGACAGTAAATCATGAATCACATATACGTAGGGATATATTTGTACTTTTATGTTATTCTTACAAGGATTTCTATAATTTCAATCCCAACTCTATTTACCACATATTGGATGAATCCCATATGCTAATATTCCACTCCAAATCTCCTCCATGGTTATTTTGAAGTTGTTTCTTGATATATCTTCACACAGTTCAAGTGGTAAGTTCTAATATCTTATCTTTCTTTGGGGTTTTCATCTTTTTTTCTGACCATTCATACCAAAATGGTTATTAATGGTAGATTTTAAGGCCTTGGGTATTTCAAAAACATGTTTAATTTAGTTTTTCGTATTTTTGATACATATGAAGAGCCTATTTTCTATATATTTCATCAAAAGCAATATGGTTAGCCCATTGAGGTAGTTTTTCCAAATTTATTTAATTTTATTTAATAGTTCCTTGAATGATTGATGCCTCAAATGTGTTTTATAATTAATGAAATTATGGATGAGATTTCAATTTTTTATTTTCATTTTTTTATTCTTAGTGGTTCTTTTTTTTCAAAAATGGGGTAATTCTCCTGGGATATGGAATTATGATATATATTAGCTTTCATATGAATTTCATAAATTTGATAATATTCCAAATTGTGTTTTCATCATGATTTGTACTTGTCATTTCATATTTTTTCCTAATGGGTTTCTAAAGAGTGTTAGCCTCATGTGATTTAAATGTGTTATCATGTTCTAAAAGAAGGTTTGGTTTTATAAAGTAAAAAAATATAGTTTCCCATTATCTTATTTGGTTTTTTTGTGAATTAATAATCATTATGTAGGAATTATGATTAAATTATAGATCATTTTATGAAATGGATATCAAAATGTATATGATACAATTTAGGGAATTTTTTCCATTTAAATGTAACATTGTTGTTTTCTTTATTGATCCCACTTTCATATTGTTAATGTTTTTGTTTTCCATGTAAGGGATTATTGTGATGTGATTCATGATATTCTCATGGTGTGGGAATATTTTAATGGGATGTGTGAGGTGTAAAGGATTACATTTTTGTGTTAGATCATGGAGATTTGTTATTTTCATGTGATGAAGTTTATTATTCATGGACTACCTCTACTTTAAATCCATGAAGAGGTTGTGGTTTCTATGTCAGAAGTAGTGGAAAATTGCTTGGATCATTGATATTTTAACTAGCTAGAACCAATTAGTTTTATGTATCATGAGTATTTGATGTTCTTCACTGAAGAGACTACATAGAAATATTTGGTGGATAGATTCTTGAAAATTACCCATTTCCCATTTAGTTATAATTTTTTGTTTCTTTTACTATCTTATTTTTTTGGGTGTAACTTCATTCTATGTATATATATTACGAATTATTTGAATGTATTTTTCAATGAAGCGATAATTTTATGGATGGAATTCATGATTGTGTTTTTTTATTGTTTATTTATTTTTAGGGTACGCGTGTTTCATCCATTTTTTCATTATTATAGCTATCATTTTTTTAAATCTGTATGATTGTTTTTTATGTTTTACTCTTACCTTTTATTTGGAGTTTGTAAAATAATATGTTGAAAATATTGGTGAACAATTTACATTATTGTGATTTTAGTTCTCATGATTATAAATACTATGTGGGTAATAAATTTAATGTTGTGGTGGTTTAAAGGTAATACATGGATTCCATTAAAATTTTCATTGTTTTTTAAAAACATCATTTTTTTATAGTGGCACTAGAAGGGTAATTGGTTTTAGTCAATCCTCATTTTTTCTTGTTTTAGAAAAAATATTATTTATGAATGTTCATGTTCTATGATCTTTTTATTACTTTACAATGTAAAATATGAAAGAGTAAAATATTTTTCCACATTACATCCAGACTTTTAAACATGGTTTGTTTTATAAAATGAAAGAATTGGAGTCATGGTGGTATCCTATTTTCTTTTGGTCTCACCCAACATGATCATTTTGGTGGGGTTTCTGTCATCATGAATTGTGTTGGCTCCTCCATGTATATAATTTTACGTTGGATATTTTTTTCCTTTCATTTTATGTGGTTATTGTATGGATGATGGTGGTGACTAGAGAGTCTCTCAAATTTTGTGATAAAAATATTTATTTCATCAAATTGGTTTCCTTGATTTTGAATAAACTTATTCAATATTTATTTGTTTTATATTTGTAATAGTTGTGTATCTCTAATTGGTTTTTTATTTATATAAGTTATCTATTATCTTATATATTTTATCGTTAATATTATTAATTTTTGGATATTTTTATTTCGTTCCTTTAGTGTGAAACTATACCTAATGGTTACGTATGATACCATGAATTCTTGTCATTAGCATGGGGGATTTGAGATTTTCCTCATAAATGAAATGAGACAAATCATGATTCTGCTGGATGAATTTCTACGGTTGGATCATTAAAAAATTATATTAAAGGGGACTTGATTTCTTAAAAAGGGGTCTAGGATATTTAGATTCACATTTCTTCTGTTTTTTATCAGTCATGGTAATCTGAATATTAGGATTTTCTTCAAGGATCATGTGGATTTTGAAGGTAAGGGATTAACCATCTCTTTATCACAAATAATCTCACATTTTTAAAGGTATATTATGATTGAGTCTTGATATTGATTTTTTATTTCTCATTTTTATAGATTTTTATATTTATTAAGATCATTTGATCATCATTGTGTGTTTTTTGGAGTCAGGGTATGTTTGGGTTTTAGAGGATAAAATGGTAAATAAATAGGGTTTCATACATACTATGAATAATCTATTAAACTATGTTGCAGTCATTTGTCATGGTTTTAAAACAAATATTTTTTTATTTCATGGTTGTTGCAATATTTACCAGGTAGTGTGGCTAAACCACTAATAATAAATTATATTTTCTAGAAATTTTTCCCTCTCTTTTTACCCAGATTGACATTGATGGATTATAACATTAGGGTTGTTTAAAATTAGAGATAATTAATTTTGTAGTATTATGTAAATTGGTGTTGTTGAATGTGGTTTTTATAGGTGATGTATGTTGGTCTTTTGGTTTTTCCCATTGTTTTTTGGTAAAGTGTAAATTTTTTTTCGAATTGGAATTCATGTTTTGTTTTAGAAAACATCTATTATTGTAGTTTTAAAACATATATATTTTGTTTTGAAAATAGAATAAATATAATATTTTTTACTAAAAAGTGTTTTACTATCAAAATGTGGTGATATTTGTAAAATTTTAATTCAGAATGAAAGTGTTCAAATAGTTGGTTTATGAAAGTATTTTTCACGATACAGATTGTTTCAATGTGATGTTTTGAAATTATATTTCAATGAATTATGACCTTTCAATTCTATAAAATGTGGTGATATTATTTTGAATGATAAGTGTGTTTATTCCTGGTATAAATGATATTTGATATTGGTGGGTCAGGGTAATGGGTGGATGAATATAAAAAATAGGGATGTAAAATTGTTATGCATTCAAATGATATTTTTAATGAAATTTAAAAATTATTTTCAATATTTGTTTTGAATGTTGGATTTCATTGTTCCCAATGTTATGAGACTATTATTTTTTATGTGTCATGGGTTATTTTATTTTATCAGTCCCTCCATGTGATGTCTTTGTGGAAGAGAGAGTGTGTTGTTCATACATTTTATACCTCATCTATATTAGATATAATTCATTTATTAATCGGTAGTTTAATGATTCCCTGGTGATAATGTATAACTATTTTATTTCATGGGGTTTTATTTCCAAAAGTCTATTTGGTGAAAATATATTCCACAAAATATGAATTATACTTGCAATTTTATGTGATGAATGGAATGTAAAGTAGTGATAAATCATAAAGGTTAATTTAAAATTTAATGTGGTTTTTTAAATGGTGTTTGACCTCTGTTGGGTCATTAAATGTAATGGGAGGTTGAATTGTCATCTTCAATATTTTTCAAGGGTGATTCATGTTATTATTTATGGTGCCATATGATTTGGAAATTGTTGGGAAGTTTTTTTAAAAGAGATGGAGTTTTTAAAATAATTTGACCATCAATGGATCATGTTTTCAAAATTTAAATTGGTGTTAAAAAGCATTAAATGTTTTAATGGAAAATGTTTTTTCATGTAATCATTATGTTCTTTGGGATTCAAAAAAATCATTTATAATATGTTTCTCAAAACATATTTTTGTACATTTATTTTGAATGAAATAGATGAATTGGTACATTAACCATTGAGAAGTGTCATATTAAATGTTTTCCTAAATTTTATGAGTGATTAATGTTTCAATTCACATTCAAATTGTTTTTTAAAAAATATTTGGACTGTGGTTTTTTTATAAAATAATAATTATTTGAATTATTTTGGGGAACTGTTTTGAATCATGAAAAAATGTGTTTTTATTATTCATGTGTATTTTTGTAAATAAATCTGTTTTTGGGTTTTATAAAGGAGGATGTGGACCATAAATGTTTTTTTCATTATATTTTTATTTAATAAAAATGGGATCAATTTTTGTGATATGGTTTTTGGTGTTTTGGATTTATAATTTTTATGGGTTGTGTTCTTAACCTTCGACTTCTGATATGTCCTGGGGTTTTGAGCTCAGGTGGATGCCTTGTCGCTTGAGTTGTATTATTTTGAAGATTCCTTTGTTTCCTTATTCCATGAACTATATTAAAGAAATTTATTTTATATGTTAGAGTATGTGACCTTTGGATTGGTAAATTTTTATTTTTGATGAATGTTGCCATCATGATTCTGATCACTCTATGGTGCCTGTTTTGTGGGGTTTCCAATAAGATGGTGTTCTTAGTAAAGGTATTATATTACACCTAGAGTATGGTGACCTAGGTCTAGATCCCATTTCATTTCTCATTTTAGTATTACATTCAAGTTACCCCATATTAATTAGTGTTCTAATCTTGTTGATAGATCAACCATGTGGGTGTTGAGTTTCGTGAGGTTAAATATCCATTAAGGGAGTGAGAGATTTATTCTATGTATACTATGGATATTATTTTAATATTTTTCACAATAGTAAATTTTTTTTCTATTTTAACACAATTAATGATATTTTTAAATTATGGGGAGAGTTTTTCTATTCCCTATTTTATTAGTGGGTCATGTATGAGAGTGCAGAAATTCATTCCATCAATACATTCAGGGGAACTTTGTGTAGGTTGTTTTGGATTATGGGAATATTCATTGTCAAAATTAATCTTAAAAGGGACCACTCTAGACTTTTATCATACAACTCATCTCATTTACTCGCATTAGGGTTATTCTTCGTTCTTTTTTTCATTCCATCAATCCTAGGAACATTTTTGGGGGATGAATATGATATAGTGGGTAGTTTGTAAAAGAACTAACGTAACATTTATTTGATGGTATTTTATTGTCATTTTTGGAATAGGAGTTAGTTTTTATTTTAAAAAAATTATGAATATTTATGGATTTCTCTAGGTCACAGGGATGGTGCAAGGTTAAACAAACTATCCCTCCTAAGTGCATATCCTCATAATATGGATTTTTATTATTCACACACTTAGCACATAGTAAAACTAACAATATAGACTATGTTTATAGACCGTGTAGCTATTAATCATATGTATCTTCATGGGCATCTGATTGTTTTTTAACCTTGCGAGTAAGCCATTACACCCACCAAATGTGGGGAATTTTTTTGTCTTCTTGTAGTTTTTGTGGGGGTTTTTTTTTCCTTGGCCTCCCTAGTCACAGTCCCCTAACATGGAAACCTTATAGAGTATACTGTTCCTATAAAAATATCATACAAGGTGAATTTTAAGTGGATTCATAATGAATATTCATCTAGTTAAAGAAGTTTGTGCTTCTCTGTTCTCATTATTTAGTTTTCCCACTTTTTTCTAATACTCATAACCCGTGTGGAAATTCATCTCTGATTTGAATAAGTATTTTTTTTCTAAAATTTGATATTTCTTATTTTAGTGATTTTTATTCCTTGTAGGAATTTATATCTAGTGTATTTCATTGATGGAGACAATATACATCTCATTCTGGTATATTTTTCTATTTCATATTTTTTATTTAAGAGTCTTTTAGTTGTTGATGATTTAGATGTTTTTTATATTTTGGTTAAATTTGAATACGATACCTATTATTGAATTTTAATGGTTTTACATGTTTGAGTGATCCTTCTACCTTTTCAAAATGGATAATTTTTCTTATGATATGGAATTTCATATGACATTATTGATTTTGATATTCTTTATGATTGATCAAATGAAATATAAGGTTTAAATCATGAAATCAAATTATTATTTGGAATTTGGAAAAAGGGGTTTAAGTGTGATACCATGTTTTGTTTTAATGTATGATTAATGTTTTAATGGGTTCTTAGGTTTTATAAAGATAATTTGATTTTCCCTTGATCTAATTTCATTGTGTTTTTTAATGCATATTATTTCATATAGCACTATGATAAAATGTGAAATTAAAAAAAAGGTATTTCCAAATGTATATGATATAAATGAAATCCCATTTTTAACTTGTGAAGTAAGGTTTTTTTCATTTTAAATGACCATTATTTGTTGTTGATGAAAACATTATCCATGCGATTGATGCTCAAAATGTTATCCAGGATGTGAGAATGGGTTGGGGATATTTTTATGTGATGTGTGGTATGGGAAGGATATATTTGTGGTTTAATCCTACAGGGCTTTATTATTTCCATTTGATAACATTTTTCTATAGTCTACATTATATATTGTTCAATGAGGGGAAGAAGGTCATAAAGTGGGAGATAGTGTGACATTTCTTTTATATATTATGTTTTTACTGTTTATACCCTTCATAGATGTATGTATCACTTATCATTAGGTTAAGACACTATGGATACACCTTATATATGATCAACGTATATATGTGTGACCGGTACCCTTCTAGAAGATATGTCTACTTTATCATGTATTTTTTTGTCTTATTAGTCATCATGGTGTTTTCAAATGATTCATATTTATGTTATGTCGTTGTAATATATATTATAATATGTATTGATTGATGTTTGGATATAAATTCTTGACATGTTCAAATTTTAATTATTTATTCATGTTTTTTTCTTGTTTTTTTCATAGATGTTTTATAATTATTGGTGATCATTTGGGTTAAGTATGATGGTAATTTATCTTGTTTCTTTCTTACCTTATTCTGGGAATTGTAAAAGATTTTAAAGGAAACAATAGTGATTAATATCAAAATTGGTACTTTTAGTTGGAATTGTTTTAATTTTTCATAAAACCATGGGTCAATTATTATTTTAATGGTGTGGTTTTTAATAGTTAAATACATGAGTTCATTTTAAATAGAAATTATTTTTGGAAAGAAATAGTTTGTGAAATTGTTTTTAAAAGTATAATTGGTTTTGTTACGACCTCCATATGAAATTTTATATAAATGTTTGTTCTTAATTAATGATAATGTTCCATGATTTGATTATTCTAATACTATGTAAAGGGTTAATATAAAAACAATTTTATTACATTATTTCTGAACAATTGAACATGGATTCTATAATAAAATGAGTGAATTGGAATCATGGTGGTTCCTTACTACCATTGGATCACTCGATACATACTCACAATGGTGGGTACATAGTCTTCATGTCATGTAAAGATTATTCTAGGTTTTGGTGTCCTGGTATTATCCATTTACATATTCCTTGTGAATTTGGTATTATATGGATTATAGTGGTGATCATAAATTCATAAGGTGTTTGTGATCAAACTTTTATTTTCATGGAATAGGTTGGCTTGAGTCTGTATCACCTTTTTTGGCATTTATTTCTTTATCCTCCGTTTTGGATTCATATTTTTTATTGGATGATTGTTTATATGTGTTGTATCTTGACTTGTATCTTTTATTTTCACTATTTTCCCTTCTTTGGATGTTCTTGTTTGATACCTTTAGTGTGAAATCATCCTCAATGGTTATATATAGTATAATAGAGACCTGTTGTTAGCCTAGGGGAATCATGGACACTCCACGGGTATGTGTTGTCCTGTATTAAGAATCCAATGGATGGATTTAATGGGTTTATTGGTTAAATTATGGACGTTCATGTCTTCTAAAAATACTATCTTTCAACTATTTAATCCCTTTAAAATATGCGATCCATGAAGTGAGGTATATGTTATGATCATCTCATTCTATTTTATATTTAGTTTTATGATATCAATATTCATACAATTTCATTTAACGTTATGATAATAATAAAATTAAATTCTTCTTTATACATGTATGATATTATAATTATTGTACAAGAATTAACCATCCACCAAATTCACATTAAAAAATAATCAAACATGAATCATGCATCGTGCAGATTACAACCTACCCAAATAGTTATTCTTTTTTCCTTCACATCTAAACCCGGCTAGATTTTTTTAATAATTTATGAATATATATGATATATATATAATATATTATCAATATTATAAGTTTTATATAACAAGAAAATGAATGATTGATATAACTTACTTCATCATTATTAGTAAAAAACTCTAAACATGTTCATTCATACTTTCCTCGGCACAAAAACTATCTAAAACACCAACATATTTAATTTTGAAATTATTAATCAACATAAATATTAAAGTAAAAAAATGTTTTAATTAATGATCCTTGGAAGAAAAGTTAATATGTTCCCATCTTTTAAAAACCTAGTTTAAAAATCACAACATTATGAATCCCAGATATTTAAAATAGATCGCAAAAATCTAATAAATTAATAAAATTATTATTAATGAAGAATATAAATGTAAATTATAATATTATGGTTTGGAAATAGAAAATTATAATTTTTATCTCTATGATGTTTCTAGTTAAAGAAATTATGTGTAAATAAGGGGTTATGGTGCGATAATTCGTGAATCAATCTCCTTTCTTTGAGTTACATAGTTACTTATTAATCATAATTTTAATAATACATTATATATTTATTTAACTCTCCCACTTATATCTAAGAATAATATTTTTTGTCAATTCCATTTTAATGAAAGGATTTATATTCATTTTTCCAAATAATAATGATTATTTTTTGAAAATGGACTACCAAATATGAATTTTATATTAGTAAATAGTTTTTTATAATGATTTTATCATGATTTAAATATCATTATCTTCAAATCATAAATCTCCACGGATGTTGTGTTTCACGTTTCACAATATATATTTATTATTTTTTTATGGTATTTTTGTCATAATTTTTATATAAAATTATTTATTTCAGGATGTTAATTTATTTCATTTGGCTATTTTATAAAAACAATTTTATATCTATGTGTTTTTTTATAAAAATAAAATAATTTCTACATTTACTTTTTATGAAACCAATTTTATTTCAACGGGTTATTTATGAAAAAAAAATTAAAATCCATTTGGATGATTTTTGAATATTATTTCATTTTTATGGGATCTTTATGATTGGAAATGAGAATGATTTTTAAGTGGAACATGTAAGATTGGATGAATATTGGGTGGATTATGATAACCACTCATTATAAATTGGATAATAGTATCTATCTCATTATATTATTATTCATGAGTAAATTTTATTTTCTGATAATCATATCCACTAATGGTGGGTCGCATGAAATTAATTTTTCCCTATGGAAACTTTATTCCACAATTAAAAGTTGATTAATCATTATGATATCAAGATCTCCTGACTCAAGGTTTATATTAAATGTGTAAAATTTGTGTTATATTTATTATATATCCTTTTTAATTTTTTTGTATTTATGTTATTATGAATTTTATGTGGATTATCTCTTCTGTTATGGGGTTATCACCCATTATGTTGTGATATATCTCTTATGCTCATGTTTTGACATATTATTTTTATCTCAAAGATGATGATATGTTTATTCAACCATTATTGAGCATTTTAAACCACCACATTCTTATATTTTCATTCACTAGGTTATGAAAATCAGTATTAATAATGAGATATTAAGATTATATTCTAGCATTTTTTCCTTTACAATGATGTTATCTAACATATTATAAAATAATAAGTTTATATATCTATTCTCCAAACTCACTAAACCTATCTATAAATGGGAAATTATTATTCCTAAAATTTAATGTTCTAAATCTATTAATTTATGTAAAATAAAATAATGTTTAGGTTGGGTGACAATATAATCAGTATTTTAGTACCACATCAGGGATTTATTTTTTTATTAAATTACACACACCATTACATTTACAAAAAATTGTATTATTTTTCCACGATAGTAAGTATTGATTTTTAAAGTGGTTTTGAAAAAATTTTGAAATAAAAATTTTAAGAGGGTGGGATAATAATATATAATATTAATTTAATTAAAATTCTTGAGTATAAACTAAGATTTAGTCCATGAAAATGTAATCAGTATTAAAATGAAAAATGAGGTGAATAAATCATATGTTCAAATGATTGATATTTTATAAAAAATATAGACTTATAGTTCATGTTTCATTTCCATAGAAACAATCTTAATATAATAAGTTCATGTTTATGTTAAAATACCCTTAATAAAACAAATTTTCAGATATAATAATTCATATTATATATATATACACCACATAATAAAATTTAGGTACATAATAAAAATAATTCCTTAAAGAGATGGATTTTTTATTCAAATACATAACCTTTAGTCCCACATAGACGAATTTTACCTATCCTTCTATATGATAAATCAACATCCTAATAACTTATTTAATAAAATAATTCATAATTAGAACCATTTATAATCTTTATTTATAATAATTCACTATATCCATATTAGTTAGTTAGTATATTTTTAAATTTCTAATGAGCGTACTTTTGATCCATTTAAAGTAGTTTTGTATCATGTTTTAATTTTAATTGTTCAATCCCAAATATTATCATAAAAAGATACAATATGCTACTATAATAGGAAAATTTTAATCATTTATAGGTCCTATATATGAGTCATTTTATTTTTTAGTTGTGTTTTATGAAAATAGAAATAGTGTCGGCTTATTTCATTAATTTTAGCTTGCAATGAAAATATATTAATAAGTTTAATACATAATATAAAACTTATTGATACAAAAAAAATTATATTTTTATGAACATATAGATAATATAGTATTGATATTCTCATAGTCATCCATGATATATTATTATGTCATAGTTCATGTATGTGATTTGACAGATCGAAACACGACCATATATTAATTAATATTTGATTATGATTATTATATCGATGTCTTTTAGACATAAAATAAATATTATAGGGAAATAATGATATTATTTATATATTTTTAATTAAGGTTTTCATATTTATATGTGGTTTAATAAGTAATAATAAAATTATATAAATAATGAGATAGGTTACATCCTTAAGGTTGTATTCCTCACAAAACATTGTTAACATTTTCAATAAATGAATAATTAAATTGAATTAAGTGATAAGATGGTTTTAAATTTTATTATCATATTTATTCATCAATACAATAAATAAAACCCACCATGATAGGTCATATGATAAGGGGATGACATCGACTTGTTGTGGAGGTACACCAGGAACATCTGTTAACCATATATTTTTATATTCATAATGAATGGAAAATAATAAATAATGGTTTCTTACATTATTATAAAAACATATAAATATAATAATTATAAATATTTCGTTATATTAGTAAGGATTTAATTATTTAGGAATAATAATATTATGATGAAAATATTAAGAAAAAGGAAATACATATATATTAGGCATGGGTTTTCTCTTAGAAATATACATGAAAATGGAAGTCTTAAGGTAGCTAATGGAGACCCTTGGCATAGGTGGGAGAGTGTTAGAGGAGAAAAAATGTCATATTATCAAGAATAAATTAGAAGGTATATGTTTTTTATAAAGTTTATTCACTATGTTGATTTTTATATGATGGAAAGTGTTGTTTTGTTAATTCCATTAATTATTCAATGATATCATTACACTATTAAATGGTTAACCTCTAAAAGTATGAACATAGTGGAACTTGGGGAAGAGTATGATGGATCCATTCACAAAAAAGTAGTTTAAAACATGTTTTAGATATGATTTAGATATTTGTTTGTAGGTTTTTATTATAGTTTTTACATTTATACATAGTTTTAAACCATGTAATTCAAATTTCATAAAAAATAAAAGGTAACCCCTCTTAAATTTTTTTTGGTTTGATAATCCAAAATTTTACATATTTAAAATGTAATTTAATTTCATAATATGATAATTTATACATTTAAATTAAAACATATAATATTTTGGGAAATATTATTTTTGAAATACCATGTTTTTAAATTTAATTGTTCATAATTATAATATTTATGGGTTTCTAATAGAATTACAATAAGTATATATATATATATATGTTAAAAATTATATTATAATATTTATTTTGATGTGATCAATTTATTTTGTTAGATACAAATTAAAAATATTAATAAAACAATTCGTTGTGAAAACATGTATTATCATTATTATGTCAACACAATTTAGTCATGGGTTACATATTTTTGTGCCAAAAATGAAATTTAAATTAGTATATTATATGTAAATTTTGATCCTAATAATTAAATCATTTATTTTAAAATACACTCCTCGATGTATTGAAAATAAATTACTAATATAGAAGCATAAAAAGATTTTCTGAGAGAGAAATATTACATAGTATTCAAAATTAAAAACAATATTTTTTTAAATACAACCTGTTAATTTAAAATGATTTATTTTTCATTATAAAAAAATAAATTTAGTTGTATATGTTTAGTAAAATATATATTTTAATCTTGTATTAGGATATTGACCTAAAACTGATCGCTCTAGATAAAATCAGTATTATCTTACTATGCACTTAATAATAAATAGTCTTAGAAAATTGAATAATATAATTTCATTGTAATTTTGATAATTGGAACAGAAAAATTGAATAATTTATTTAAAATTTATATATATAAATTTTACTATTAAATAACTTTTTAAAACAGTATTTTTATCACATCGATTATTCTATTGATTCATGATGAAGTGTTTATCTACTATTATATGATATAAGATATTACATTCATCCCCTTAAATAATTTCATCACTAGAATTAGATTCATGTAGGATAATAATTAATATGTGTATTCCATCAAATTATATTATTCAGGATCCACTTTTTCCTCCATTATTTTATGATTTATTGAATTGAATTTTACAAGTTAGGCTGAATAAACATATATCACAATCACCTTAGTATCACGAATCTTTACATGTTCATAATTATAAGAGAAGACATGATCCAATTCAATTCCCCTATATGTGAGTACATTGGTTGGATATAGAATTTATTTTCACAATAATGATAATTAAAAGCTGTCATATACTATATAAAGGATGGCTAACATAGCTTTTCAATAATCAAAGACACCAATAATTTCTATTATTTCAAAACCACTAATGTACCTTGGTGTTGACCTCTTTTTTCACTAGATAATATAACCCTCTTTCCATGATATTCCTTCAATAATACACGATACCCCCATGAAATTCCATTTAACTAATTTTATTTATAGTATAACTATTTCTTCTATTTGGGTATCATTTAATATAACCCTTAATAAAATATAACATTACAATCCTATCCTCTATAGAAAAAGGGTCCACTAAATTTTATTCTCTATCTTATCCATAATAGGATGGAGTACGACACACCTTAATGAATAATGATTTGTATTGTTTTTTATGGATGATCAAATGGATGCTAATTTTTAATTAAAATTATATCAAAGGTATGTAGAAATCCAATATATCATCTAAGTGATGAGAACATGAAATGAAAATATCTTTTAATGTATAGTTATTCATTTTATAATACAATTATATTGGTAATTATCATAAAAACATAAAACTGAATCTCACTATTGATAGTCCTTTGAATACTCTTCCAAAATATTTATATGAATCGAGGGTCGTGACCTGATATACTTGATAGGGGTTCCCCATGTGGGAATACTGTTTAATTAATATAGATCATGGAAAATACCATAAGTTGAAAGTCTTCTCATATATCTAATTAATATCTATTATTATTATGGTGATCAAAATTTACTTATATAGATTCATTATTCCATGTAGAATTTCAAATTTGATTGAAAATTCCCATTTTAATATTTTCCATCTTCCATATAGGTATTGGAAATGCTTTCATAGCTCCATTATGATATTGTCTTTCATCCCTTACCAATTATAAAACTAAAAATTTAGAAACATGCTATGAAATTTCAAATTTCAAACATTTCAAAAGAAATATTATCTTAAATACAAATATATGTTTGTGCTACCTAGTTGTATTGGGAAATTTGAGATACGTGCTTCATAAAGATATTAGATCTTAAACATTGGATTGGATGAGACACAGAACAAATTTCAAAAAAAATCATTCTCTATAGATGATGCCTTTCAATTTCTAATCATGTACTTCTTTAATATTCCTTTATATGTTCCCAACATCATGTTGTTGATTCTCAATATTTACCAGCATGAATGGATTGACAGTTTCTTGTCATTGGAATGATGGATTCCCTTCAAAAAAAAATTACCATATCCATATTTGAAAGATAAATGTTAATGATATCAATATTAATACTCTTAGTGGTTATAATTATATTGTCTTTCCTACTCAATGTTTTATCCACATTGATTTACTTCCTAAGGTGGTACTGTATCATGTAATTGAAGTCCTTGAGTAGTTTAAGCAATCTTCATTTCGTCATATTGATATTCTAATGGGATAACCTATACCTAAAACTAGTGTGGACCATATATATATATATATATATATATATTTCCAAATTGGTAGGGTCCCAATAGTTTCAATCAAAATATTACATCTAATAGATCATGTTTAGTAGTCGAATAGTTATATTCAATGATTTTAAATAACATTGATACATTGGAATGAAACCTATCATTCTAACTAAGGACACATCAATTAAAATTTTTCAATTAATCATTTTATATTATAAATTCCTCATTAACTGGATGAAAAGTTCAAACTAGTACAATATTCCATCTCTAAGTTAGATATTTGATGATTTTCTCACATTAACATGACCATTGGAATTTTTCCAAATTAATTGATAGATAATGGGTTTTAATTATAGTCTTATAACAATTATTTGATCATTATTAATAGATTAAGACTCTTATTTGTGGATCTCCATGATAGATAATATGATTTATTTTTTAAAACTAAAAGGAAGAACATGTTGTAAATAGGTATATCGTACCTCGAAGAACCACGTCAACCCTGTGATCACATTTGAACATCAACAACTGTTCCTGATAAAAATTGAGAAAGTGAAAAAGAAAAATTATTTCCCCTCTATTGTTAACTAGGGGTTGAATGATTCAAATTTTATACATGCATGATTATCCTTTCTCCTACAGTGTGATATAAAATCTATATGTAAAATAAAAATTTGTAAAATGGAATTCGATTCAAAAGACGTATCTTAATGCCACATGAGATGCACCAGCTACCATCACATGGTATTTATAATGATTAAATTTTGCATGTAAACTCATTGGATGGTGTTCCATTTATTTAATTTCTATAATTATTTAATATATATAATGGAAAATATCATGCATTGACTGAATGAATGAAAAACTATACATTAAATCTTTTGGACATGATCCATTAATGATATCATTTCTGCTCTAATTAATAAAAGATATGTATTTATCATTTATAAATAATATAAAAATATCATCAATAATAAATAATGTATAACATGATATTGGATCAACACATTCATTGATAAAAAGAATTAATAATAAAATAATTTAGACACCGCCTAAAAATATGATGGTTGATTTATATGTGAGATAAAAAAAAGTGAAATTATCGCCATAAAAAAATATTACTCTTTAGTAATCGATGAATGTAGACTGATTCTATAAAAAAATCTTTTCACACTCTCTTTGGTGAAATTTGATTCTATATTAGTGAATGGATTAACTATCCATAAATTAGTCTAAAATAAACTACTGGGACATGGAGCTCTCTCTTCAAATGATGACCCATCCCTATATTCTATATATTTTAATGGAAGAGGATGAATCGATGTTCAAATAATATTCTTGATAATCAATATCATTGTGTAATAAGTAATAATGTCTAACAAAAATGATTACAAAAAAGGAGATAGTAATAATTGAAGATATTCTTATTATGATATACTATATTGATGTATTTTTTGAAAAGTTTTCTAGACTACATATACTAATTAAATGAGATATCAATTGAAGGTATATTTGGATATCTTCCAATATAAAAAACACTTTACACAATTGAAATCATTGATTTATAATAACAAATAATGAAGTCATAAGAGAATATGGAAAAGTATTTTATGAACATAATTGAGCATTATAACGTCTCTTATTTTTCATTTTCATGAATAAGGAATGGTCAATGTAAATCTATATTGATTATTGTGAACTCTAAAAAATTAAGATAAATTATATGTATCACCTTCCATGGATTGACGAATCATTAAATTATCTTCATGGGTCCTAGTACATCACTAAGGAGTACCATTTGATATAAAATCACCAATTAAATGGAAATATATAATATATTGTTAATATTACATTAAAAATGAGGTATTCACACTATGACTATATTTTTATGACCTTTAGGCTCATTAATTCTCCTACAATCATCGTAGAATTTATGGGTAGAGTCATTAGAGATTACATGAAAACATTGTAGAAGTATTTATCAAAGATTTTTAGATATAATCATAACTCATGTTTCAGAATGAGGAGTATATGAATACTGTGTTAATGACCATATAAAATGATAATATATATGAATATTATAATAAATATGAGTTTTCTATGGAGTAAATATCATTACTGGGGAATATAATCACTAATAAAGGACACACACACAGAGATATATATAGAAACTAATTAGATAATAGTGATTTAGGACTGGCCTAAAAAACATGTAATAGTGATATATAGTTTCTATGGTCATGCTTGCTATTACCAATGATTTTTTAGAAACATCTCCAGATTATCATTCCCATTAACCAAGATGGATCAAATGGAAGTAATATTTTTCTTGACTGATAAATGTAAAGAGATAATCAAGGAGTTAATAATGAGGCTTATCAAAAAAACATGTTCTAAATATCCACTAAAATAGGGATCTATTTATTGTATACAGTGAAGATTTATATATGGTCTTGGGATTTTTACTATTTTAAAATGATTATTGATATCCTATTCATTGAGTATGTTGAATGTTTATGATAATAACATGCAATTTTGTGATCTAGAGTTGGTTATAGTGATCATCATATTAACCATTTTTCAGGACAATATTTTCATAGAGAACATTGATATTTATATATATAGATCATACGAGTATAATATATATATATTTACAATGAAGGATAATATAAATCTTTAATGATTATGTCTAGAGATGGTCAAGGAAAATTAATTTTCAATCCCTTACTGTCATATGACGGAAAATAAAGTGGGGGATTATCTATGTATAAACGATCAAGAATAATTATCCGTGATGAGGAATGCGAGGGATCTGATCACTGTATAAATTTAATGGTTTTACAAAGATGTTATAATAGAATTTTAAACATCATACATAGAAAAAATGTTATATAAATAATCAATTCTGAAGAATATAAAGGATTCTAAAATTGTTTGTGTGGAAATAAATGAAATGTTTGAATCTATAAGAAAATATAATTCCACTGAGTTCATCATGGATAAAGAAGAAAAAATATTTTTTTCATGATTATGTGTACCATAAAATAATGAAATTATTATGGTTTTGTTCTAGGATGAACATAGTGTTTCCTAATCTAACCTCCCATGGGTCACAACATTATATATAGATAACATAGATAATAGTTGGTGGGATAATATAAATTATAACATATAATGTACATCAATGTCCATGGAATGTTATTAGGTGAAGGATAAAGTGAAAAAACATAATGGGATGATGAAAAAATTACCCTAACCTATATGGAAATGAGAAACATCACTG
Organism: Viscum album; assembly: GCA_963277665.1. Taxonomy (NCBI): domain Eukaryota; kingdom Viridiplantae; phylum Streptophyta; class Magnoliopsida; order Santalales; family Viscaceae; genus Viscum; species Viscum album. Next base: position 504,767,742 of record OY728141.1, on the reverse strand, counting down.
TGGAATATTTTACATGTTTTCTGAAGACATGAAAGGGAAATAATGTTCTATGTGATGTGGTGGAAAATCTCCCAAAGTCTTCTCACATTATTGACATTGGAGGGAACTTCTCACTTGATCAAAATTCAAATCAGTACATCATATATGTGGGGTGGTTATATAGAACACCAATTTCAAATTTTATCTGATCAAGACCCAAGTTTTTCATATATGGTATGAAAAGGTATCAATATTTTTCTATATAGTTACCCATATATTTAATACCTAAATATCACATATTATGCGATCAATATTCAGTATATAACATTAATATATTTTCAAGAATCAGAGAGGTGCAATTTATTAAAAACCATAGATAAATAATCAATATTTTACATAAGATATCTACATCATCTCCAACTATATTCCTCATTACTAGAACCCTTCTATGACATGTCATTCCTAAATCAATTCTTCATAACCCTATGAATGAAATCATAATAAAGGATGAGGTGTGACTCTTAGTCAGGTTAAAAAAGGGAGATACAAATGATATCTTAAATATAACATGGTAATATGGGTATGAAAACACTGTAATAATTTTTTAAAACCATATCCTATATAAGATAGATCATAATAATATGTCATGGTATAAATCACGGATTTTGTATTCCATGCATCATAAAGGAATCATAGAACCTTATCAATTTGGTAATTAAATTAAAACAAGGCATAAGTATTTCTCATAAAAAAAAGAATTAAAATTCTTTTCCTTTATCAAGTATCACATACTAGACTATGAAAGTTGATAGGGAACATTCCTCATTCCATAAAATTCATAGTTAAAGATCACTCTCAATAATATTATAACAGATATAGTGCCTTAATTGTCTAGGATAAATCCACAAATCAATCATTAATATCCAATTAGGTATCAATTTTTTTCCCATTAATTTGTGGGATATAAAATTTTGGGCCCTCCTATTACATAATCATAAAAAATTCATAATTTTTTGACAATATTATAAAACAATCATCACTTATCATAACTCGTGTAATGGAAATGACTTTACTAAACATTTAAATAATTAATCATATTATAACTCATGAAAAATAAATAATTTGTATAAACATATCATTATCATAATAATAAAATATATTGAGAAAAAATAATAAAAATAATATACTTGGATTATAACTCGAGTAAATTAGAATTGATATAAAAGAATGTTATAATTGAATAAAAATTACATTAAAAGATAATTTTATCATTTCCTGTGGAAAATACCCTATTCAATTTAAAATAAAATATTCAAATGTTGAAAATTACATAAATATAATGGAATATTTTTTCCATCAAATAAGCATTAGAAAATTTTAATGTAATCCTTAAGTCATTGACTTTTCACGAGGATGGGAAATTTCATCCATGTTGTGTATGTTAGAAAAAAAATTATTCGCCAAATTTTCTGTAAATGTCAGAAGTACCTCAATTGGAAAACAATAATAATTAATTTTAATTTTTTTATAATACAATAATTTATAAAAAAAATTAAAAAATCATATGTTAATATTAAAGCATTTTTTAAAATAATCCTCAAAATCACGGATGTGGATGAAAAATTAATTTTGACAGAGGAAATAATTAATTTTATTTTTATATAAAAATATAAATTCATTATGCAGAGTATATAAAATGATTAAAATTAACATAAAATATTTATTATGAAGAAATAACCATATTAAAATAAACATCAATATGTTATTGTGAGGAATACCAAGAAATGTTATTATAAAAAAACTCAATTACAAACAATCCTGGTAAACATTGAGATTGAAACACAAAACATGTACCTCATGTTAAGAATTATTTAAAAAAACACTATAATCATGTACAATAAATTTAAATATATTTTAATTCAATAAAATAATTGTGTATATAACAATAATATGATATTTTATCCACTTATGAAATTTAAATAAATATTTTTTATTAATTACTTATTAAAATAATATATTGCATATTTTAATTATTTTATTCTCATTAAAATTCAAATAAATAACTCATTTAATTTTACATTTATCAAGGTTATCTCATTAGGAATATTTTAATAATAATATTTATATCATTTATATCAATAAGATATATTTAGACTGGGGTATGAACTACATTGATATAAGAATGAATTACACTGATCAAGGATATCGTGTATTGTACGTATCATTAAAAAATATTTTTAATTTATTATGGTTGAAATTATTGAAACGAAAATAAAATATTAACCTATAAAATATCATAATTATATCATATATATATAAATTATTCATTAAATAAATCCTCATGAACATCCATATAAATAAAAGATAAAATATAAACCACATCACATTGTATAGGTGGTATTAGCCACGTAAGCATGAGAAACATAATCTTTTTCCAATAAATTTGAATGATATTTTTTTATATTTTATTATAATTATATAACCATAATAATTCTTAAAATATGATTTATAAAAAGTAATGTAAAGACCCGGAAATTTCAAGGAAATTTTTTTTCATAATTTCATTGGGATTTTACAAGAACGCAGTTTCTGACGGCACCTGATTCCGAGGACCGGTGTGCCTGTAATCAATTTCTGAAGTTTAGCTCGGGTACATTAAGTGAACGAATGAGCGGGTTTTTCTATCTTTTGAACCGGTGCTCAGAATCGAAATCTGAGGGCACTGATGAAACCGCAATGCTGGTAATTGCTTCAGTGGACTTTTCCCGAAGGTGCGTTAGCTCGGGAGGAGTTGTTAAAAAAGGAGTTAAATGTGAAGTAATAAAATTGTGTTACAATTTTATTTCATATTCTAAGTTGTTATCCTATGTGTGGAAGTTGGGTGGGACCAACTTGTTGTTAACATCCCTTGAGAGAATAAAGGTGGGGTGGGGCCCACATGATCCCAACCCCTCACCTTCCCTAACTCCTCTAAACCCCCTCACTTAAGATGTGTAACTCATCTTAACCTTTAAACTTCCCATTAATTGGGTGACTTTCCCTCTCCTCACTTTAATCATGCCAACACACTAATCCCATTAATGGAATTAAGTTTTTTAATTTTGAACTCATCTAATGACTTAATAAAATAATAATATATTATTTTATTTTTGGGGGATAGATTGGTTGTGTTGAGGATTGGAGGAGAGCGCTCTATGTATCATGAAAAACATCATCTTCTCCGACGATGAACGTCTTCATCCTCAACGAAGAATGACAACACTTTGTCAAGGATCATCGAATCAGCGACATAGTATCTTTGGACCTCATCTTCCTCCACGAAAAAGGAGGAGGCCCTGGCACGGAAACTCACCAACGACATGTCGTTCCTTTTCTTCTCCATAGTTGGTGGGAGATGTCGTTTCCTTCTTGGATGCCCGCCAACGCCGTCATCGAAACCACCCCCCTCTGACGCTAGCTTCTGCAAACATCCTTTGAGGTAGGGAATTACTTTGTGAATGTTAATGAACCCATGTTTATTCCCTTCTAAATCAATGAATGCGGATCAACTAAATATTAAGTTGAACCGCGAAAGAATATGTTTGCGGGTTGGGAATTCTTGATTATGGGAAAAAACGTAGGGGTAATATATTTGTTCGCGAATTCGTTGTCGTTCATCGACTTCTTTTTGGCAGCCTGTTATCATAATAAATGGAGAAGGTCAGACCGCACGAACACGGCTGACCCTTGTCCCCACTTCGATGTTGGTTTTGTTGCGGAATGAACGAAGGCGGGGCAGTGCAATGTCACCATGCGGAATCAGGAAGAAACACGTAGAAGAAAAGTGGCGATGTCGCACCATGCCGTGGAGGACGAACAAAGTCGTGGCGCCATCACGCCGCGCCGGAAAACCACGAAGAGGACGTGTTTTGTTATTTGACGTACGGATCGTCGGGTGATGGCGAATCAGGCCGCAGAGGCGATTTAAAGCCATCACAGTAATGGTCGGGTCCCAAGAGGACCATTGGAGAAGTCCGGAGGTGAAACGGACCACCGGAGCGCATCCGGTAGTCCGTTGAAGGCGACAGCAGCGGCACCGGAGACCGGCGGCGGCGGCGCGCCGCCCGAATAGGACCGCCACAGCTAAGCAGCGGCGGCGGCCAAACCGGGATGTCTTAGCCATTTCGGAGGCGGAGCGGCGTGGCATTAAGCCGCTCCAGTTTTTCTTCAACTGGGGGGGGGGGGGGCGTAACCCCCGCACCCGCTGGCCACGCGGATGCCGTTCCAGCGCCTGGCCAGCCGGCTGCCTAGGCCGGGTCGGGCCGTGCAGGCCGGGCTGGGCCACGCCCTGTTGGGTCGGACCCGGTTCGGGCCGACCCAGGGGGGGGATCGAGCCGGGACGGACCGGGCCCGAACCCCCTATTTTCGGCAGGTTTCATTAAAAACTCATAACACGGGCTACAGACCTCGGATCGATGCACCATCAGTTGAGATGCGATCCTTGGATTGAGAAAGTCATTTCGGTATATTACACTCAAGGATCAGATAAATTTGCGTATGGCCGAGTTGGTTCGAACCCGGAACCAACCGGGCCCTCGGAGCGGAAATGCTTATAACATGAGCTTTGGATGTCCGATTTACATACCGTCGACTTAATTGGAACCCTCTTCATGAGAAGGAACTTTTTGAATTCTTATACTGAGATTTGGACACTATTGGAGTATGGTCGGGTTGGATTGTAGCTGAAATCCAACCGGGCCCCTGGAACGGAAAAGCTGATAACTTTCAGATCGGACGTCTGTTTGATGAACCGTCACCGACGTTGGTGATCACGTTGAGAAATGGTCCCTATGAGTATTCCCTATGAGAGTTTGGGGTACAGTTGATATACGGCTGGGTTGGTTCGCACACGAAACCAACCGGGCCCCTAGGACGAAAAGGCTAATAACTCACAGACCGGACGTCTGATTGATGCACCGTCTGTTGCGTTGAGACCCCAATGATGAAGCGGTCCTTTGAGATACTTATTCGTAGGAATTTTTGATACTTAGAGTATCGACCGGTAGCTCGTGGAGCGGACCCTCCCAGAGATGAGCGTACGGAGTACGGAGACCGTGTAGTCGGCTGAGACCTGACGACTGCTTGACCGACTCGACATGGAGTGAGTCGACTAGCCTAGTGGACGCAGCACTACTTTGTTTGGGTGCAGACCCATGGCGGACAGAGAACTAATGAGTTTGGGTGCAGACCCGCGATACTCATCCGGAGAGTACCTCTACATGCTATTAGGGGGGATGCACTACTGTGTTTGGGTGGCAAACCCCGGCGGGAAGCACTACTGTGTTTGGGTGGCTGACCCGCGGTAATCGACAGGTGGAGTATGTCAGTCGTCTTATGTTAGTTATCAGTAACTTAGAGTCATGGAAGGATCACTGTACACTCCAGATACGGGGCTCTTCAGCAGTTACAGTTTCGATAATGAAAATCCTAGTTTGAGCTGAGTCTATGACCTTTGTGTTTTCCTCATGATTGAGATGGGTCACTTGTTAACTTTGGTATATGTATGGAAATATACCTGGGTGGTGGTTATCCGTTGATTTCATAAAATTTGTGTTTCCTCGTGATTGAGATTGGTTACTTGAAAACATTGGTATAAGTATGAGTTTATACCTATGTAAAGGTTATCTGCTGAGATCCATCTTTGTGGTTATCCTTGTTGGATTTAGTGAGACATTGAGGGTCTTTGGTTCCCTACTGAGTATCGTTATACTCACCCCTGCACGGGCTATGACCGCACCTCGTTGTGTTGGTTGCAGACGACGGGGATCGCTGACAGAGGCCAAGTGATCGAGGGCTAGACGGTACCCGGAGGTGGATCTCACGTTGAGTCAGTATCTGAAGGTGGACTTCAAGAAGAGACGATACTCAGAGGAGGTTGACGGGTGAGAGCGTTGTGGAGGATATCTGTACATACCTTTTAGGTAGGATCCGTGGTGGACGATCTAGGAGCTGCGCTATCTGTACCTACCCTTCAGGTAGGATCTGAGGAGGTCAACCCAAGAGCTGCTTCCATTATTCCAGCTGTTTGTGTTTTTCTATTGTACTTTCGTTAAGTTGTATCTGTACTTTCAGTTGGGTTTGTATTCTGGCCCAGTTACTTTTCAGCACATTCTTTTGTACTTGGTGTATTACATCTGCTTGTACTCTGGGATGTTTTGTTTACTTTTATAAAGTCAATGCCTTCCTAGTTATCGTGATTTGCGCATTTGGTGCTAGTCGCTAGCCCCAGGACTATGGAAGGCGGGCTTGGGGTAGTCACGACATGGGCCCCGATGACGGGTCGTGACAAATTTGAATCAGAGGAGTCAGTTCTACTGCAGAACTTATAACTCTGATATTCCCTTTCTGTGAAGAAATAGTGTTAAGGGTACCGAGTGTGGTCTTTAGTTCAGGGAGTCCAGTGTTGGTACAGCGGCTGACGTATCCGTTCACAAGGACCCTGAATACTGATTTTGGACTTTGTGCATGAAAAACCAAGATTGTGTGTGTGTTTCCAAGAGTTTTAAAGTTAGATCAAACCAGGTCATCTCACCATGTATAAATCGTTTACCGTGTTGCATCTGTTCAGGATGACTCCACGCAGACAGTCAGTTGGAGTTCCGAGAGAGTGCTCGATGATGGCCCACTGAGCGGAGAGGCTCCGGTGTGGGGGCCTTTTTACAATGTTGGAACCCTCGGGTGGTGTACTAGCAGCACCACCACCTTTTGGGCAGCAGATGCCACCAGCGTTACTGGAGAACTGTGCACGCTAACAGAGCGTGTTGCACGAGTTCCAGCAGCAGTGGCCTCCGAGGTTACAGGGCGAGGCAGATTCCCAGACTGCAGTGCACTGGCTGGAGGCGATTTCTAGAGTTTTCCACCTAGCTGAGACATCAGTAGAGTGGATGGTGGACATGGCTACTAGTGTTTTTTAGTGAGTGACCATGAGGTTGGTCCACATAGCAATGAGGCTTCGGTACGTGGACCGATGCCTGAGATAGTGCCTTCGGGTAGTGTGTCAGCAATACATCACTACCTTTTGGTCTGCAGTTACAACCAGCGGTACCGGTAGGTGACACATGTAGTCTTACATCCTTACACGTGTTCCAACATCAGATACCCTCAAGTTAAATGGTGATCCCAACTCACAGGCGGCTGAGGAATGACTTGAGGTGGTGGCTGAAAGTTTTCTAGAGCTTATACAGCTTCGGCAGGACGACAAGTCGGTAGATGAGTATTCATCGAGGCGTACCAAACATTCCGTGTACTCGATGAATACAATTCGATCAGTGCTATAGAGCTCGGACCTCTGAGCGTGGTGTGTTTAAGGATATCTGAGCCATCAATCCTTCCTCTATGCATTCCTACTCACGTTAGGGTACTAGAGAGAACCTTGTGGTTGAATGTTCTTTGGCTGAACGAATACATCTAGAGAATGTTAGATGTTGGAACACAGCGAACTAGTGGCAGTCTCAGAGGCTTCGGCATGAGAATGTTTCAAAAAGAGTAAATCTTAAGGATAGATAAATCTGCAGAGTAGCAGACATGGAGGCAGATCTAGGAGAGCAACATGAGGTGGTGTACATATCAACATGTTACTACCACCCGCCATTGTTGTTCCCTCCAGGCTCAGGGAGCTGGAGGGTAGGGGAAGAGAGTAGCTGCATGCGGTCATGGAGTGTGACCCAATGGCTCTAAGAATGATTTGAGAGACAGTCAGTGTCCACTATATGCTGCCGTAGTAACAGATGTTGATACGAATCATTCCTTCCTTCCACGAATCTTTTCCCAGACCTAGAGTTTCCGGTTAAGCTGTTGACTTGACCCTCACGACTGGTGATACATTGGGAGGAGACTTGATAATCACACTTACACTGACAGTGTGGTATGACCCATGAGATGAGTGTTTCCGTTGGAATCTCTTGGTGGCAGCGTCGCGGCCTTACGACGTTGGTCTCGATATGGATTTGATTCACAGTTCATGCTCAGAATGACTGTATTAGGCAAAAAGGATGTGGTTTGTCTACAACGTTGGGATGGGGGTTTCCTTGGTCGGTGAAATGGAAAACCCAGACAGCACACGATGGAATCCTGGATAGGAGGGTGCGGCTGATCACTCATGAGTCGGTCAACCATACCCTCGTGGCAGCAGGTGTTTTTAGTTTCTGTTATAAATAGGAATTGGAAACTTCTAGAGTTCGGGGATGACTATCACGTGCTTATATGGGTCTCACCTCGATGAGGTTTACAATGATATGGCCAAGGCGGCAAGTTATCTCCGAGGTTCGGCAGACCTTTTCAGGTCCTTAGAAGTGTAGGCGAGGTGGTTTACCATTTGACCCATCCACCTCAGTTACACTAGGTGCACAACGACTTAAATGTATCTTAGCTGAGGATATACGAGCAAGACCGTTCGCATATGATCGACCATGAGGAGCTGGACGTTGGCAATGGGTTGACTTTCGTGGGGTTCCAATAGAGGTTGAGGATAGATAGGAGAGGTTCCTACGAGGATGGTCGATTCATCTTGTGTGCTTTCGTAGGCACCACGAGAACCTCCAACTGAGCACATGGGAGAGGAATGCTCAGATGCGTGATCAGTACCGCTTTTTTATCCCTAGTTTGTGTTAAAGCATTACAGGGCCATAAAGCCCTGAGGTGGGAGTAATTTAATGCCCCGGAAATTTCATGGAAATTTTTTTCATAATTTCTTTGGGATTTTACAAGAACGTAGTTTCTGACGGCCCCAGATTCCGAGGTCCGGTGTGCCCGGAATCAATTTCCGAAGTTTATCTCGAGTACATTCAGTTAACGAACAAGCTGGTTTTTCTATCTTTTGAACCGGTGCTCGGAATCGAAATCTGAGGGCACTGATGAAACCACTCACCGGTAATTTCTTAAGAGGAGTTTTGTTGAAGGTGCGTTAGCTCGAGAGGAGTTGTTAAAAAATAGGGGTGTTAAATGTGAACTAATAAAATTGTGTTACAATTTAATTTCATATTCTATGTTGTTAACCTACATGTGAAAGTTGGGTGGGACCTACTTGTTTGTAACTACCCTTGAGAGAATCAAGGTGGGTTGGGGCCCACATGATCCCAACCCCTCACCTTCCCTAACTCCTCTAAACCCCCCCCCCCCCACTTAAGATGTGTAACTCATCTTAACCTTTAAACTTCCCATTAATTGGGTGACTTTCCTTCTCCTCACTTTAATCATGCCAACACACTAATCCAATTAATGGAATTATGATTTTGAATTTTGAACTCATAGAATGACTTAATAAAATAAGAATAGCTTATTTTATTTTTGGGGGGTAGATTGGTTGTGTTGAGGATTGGAGGAGAGAGCCTTAAGACTCTTGAAGAACATTATCTTCTCCAACGAAGAACGTCTTCATCCTCAATGATGAACGAAAACACTTCGTCAAGGATCATCGACTCGGCGTCCCGGTATCTTCGGACCTCTTCTTCTTCCACAACAAAGGAGAAGGCACTGACGCGGAAACTCACCAACGACGTGTAATTCCTTCTCCTCTCCTTAGCTGTTATGAGATGTCGTTCCCTTCTTGGATGCATGCCAACGCTGTCATCGAAACCACCCCCCGCGACGCTAGCTTCCGAAAACTTCCTTTGAGGTAGGGAATGAATTTGTGAATGTTAATGAACCAATGTTTATTCCCTTCTAAAACAAAGAACACAGATCAACTAAATATTAAGTTGAACAGCGAAAGAATATGTTTGCCTGTTGGGAATTCTTGATTGCGGGGAAAATCGTAGAGGTAATTTATTTGTTCGTGAATTGTTTTTCGTTCATCGACTTCTTTTTGTCCGACTATTATCATAATAATGGGAGAAGGTCGTACCGCACAAACATGGCCAACCCTCCTCCCCCCTTCGATTTTGTTTTTGTTGCGGCATGAACAAAGGCGGTGCGGTGCATCGACACTGTGCTGAATCATGAAGAAACATGACGAAGAAATTTGGTGCCGTCGCGCCGCACCGTGGAGGCCGAACAAAGCCGCGGCACCATCGCGCCACGCCGTAAAACTACGAAGAGGCCGCATTTTTTTATTTGACGTACGGATCGTTGGGAGATGATGAATCAGGACGTCACGGCAATTTAAAGCAATCACAGTAAATGTCGGGTCCTGAGAGGACCATAGGAGAAGTCGGGAGGCGAAACAGACCACCGGAGCGTGTCCGGTGGTCCGCGGAAGGCGGCGGCGGCGCGCCGCCGCAACAGGACCGTCGTGGCTGAGCCGTGGCGGCGGCCAAACCGGAAGGTGGAGTGGCGTGGCATTAAGCTGCGCCGATTTTTCTTCAACCGGGGGGGGGGGGGGGGGGGGGCTAACCTCAGAACTGGCAGGCCACGCGGGTGCTACGCCAGCTCCAGGCCCGCCGGCTGCACAGGCCGCGCCGGGCCGTGCCGGACGGGGAAGGCCACGCCCACCGGGCCGGGTCACGCCTTGTTGGGCCGGACCCGGACCCAGGTCGGCTCAACCCGGTACGGTCCGACCTGGGGGGGGGGGGATCGGGCCGGGATGGACCGGGCCCGAACCCCCTATTTTAGACAGGTTTCGTTCAAAAGCTCATAACATGGGCTACTGACCTCCAATCGACACACCGTCAGTGTCGATGCAATCCATGGATCAAGACAGTCATTTAGGTTTATTACACTCAAGGTTTTGGGGAACGTTGGATTCGGCCGAGTTGGTTCGAACCCGAAACCAACAGGGCCCTCGGAGCGGAAATGCTTATAACTTGAGTTTCGGATGTCCGATTGAGGTGCTGTCGACTTTGATGGATTACACTTAATGAGAAGAAACTTTTGGCATACTTCTCCTGTGATTTGGACGTAGTTGGAGTATGCCAAGGTTGGATTGTACCCAAAATCCAACCGGGGCCCTGGAACGGAAAAGCTGATAACTTTCAGACCAGACGTCCATTTGATGAACCGTCAGTGGCATTGGTGATCACGTTGATAAACAGTCCCTATGAGTATACCCTATGAGATTTCGGGGTATAGTTGAGATACACCCGGGTTGGTTCGCACACGAAACCAACCAGGCCCCTGGGACGAAAAGGCTAATAACTCACAGACCGGGCGTCCGATTGACGCGCCGTCTATTGCATTGAGACACCTATGACGAGGCGGTACATTGAGATACCTTTTCGTGGGACTTTGAGATACTTGGACTATCAAACAGTAGCGTGTGGAGCGGACCCTCCCGGAGACGAGAGTAAAAAGTACGGAGACCGTGTAGCCGGCTGAGACCTGAAGACTGCCTGACCGACTCGAATTGGAGTGAGTCGACTAGCCCAATGGATGGAGCACTACGTTGTTTTGGTGCAAACCCATGGCGGACAGAGCACAACTAAGTTTGGGTGTAGACCTGCAGTACTCTTCCGGAGAGTACCTCTGCAGGCTATTAGGGGGGATTCACTACTGTGTTTGGGTGGAAGACCTCAGCGGGAAGCACTACTGTGTTTGGGTGGCTGACCCGCAATACTCGACAGGAGGAGTACCTCAGCAGTCTTAGGTTAGTGAGCAGTACCTCAGAGTCGTGACATGATCACTTTACACTCCAGAGACAGGGCTCTTTAGCAGTTCTCGTTTCGATAATGAAAATCCTGGTTTGAGCTGAGTCTATGACCTTTGTGTTTATCTCATGATTGAGATGGGTCACTTGATAACTTAGGTATTTGTATGTGCATTTACCTGGGTGGTGGTTATCTGTTGATTTCATAACCTTTGTGTTTCCTCATGATTGAGATGTGTTACTTGATAACTTAGGAATAAGTATGATCTTATACCTAAGTAAAGGTTATCTGTTGAGATTATTTTTTGTGGTTATCCTTATTGGATTTAGTGAGACCTTGAGGGTCTCGGGGTCCCTACTGAGTATCGTTATACTCACCCCTGCACGGGCTATGCCTACACCTCGTTGTGTTGGTTGCAGATGACGGGAAGCACTGACAGAGGCCGAGTGTTCGAGGGCTAGATGGTACCTGAAGGTGGATCTCATGTCGAGTCAGTATCCGAAGGTGGACATCAAGAAGAGATGATAGTCGAATGAAGTTGATGGGAGAGAGCGTTGTGGAGGCTATCTGTACCTACCATTCAGGTTGGATCCGTGGTAGACGATCCAGGAGATGTGCTATCTGTACCTACCATTAAGGTAGGATCTGAGGAGGACGACCCAGGAGCTGCTTCCATTCTTTCAGTTGTTTGTCTTTTTCTGTTGTACTTTCATTCAGTTGTAGCTGTACTTTCAGTTGGGTTTGTATTCTAGCCCACTTACATTTCAGCACTTTCTTTTGTACTTAGTTTATTACTTTCTCTTGTACTCTGGGATGTTTTGTTTACTTTTATAAATGCAATGCCTTCCCAGTTATCGGGATTTACGCCATTGGTGCTAGTCGCCAGTCCCTGGCCTATGGAAGGCGGGCTTGGGGTCGTCACGACACGGGCCTTGAGGATAGGTCGTGACAGGTAAACCCACCATGTTACCCATCCATGAGTGATGGAAGTGAAAAATTAATTGTATAACTATATCGAGGAAGTAATTCACAAATATGAATGAGTGATACATACACATATTATTTAATGGAATATATGAGGAGATATCAGTGGTTAAATAATCATAATAACATTAATGTATGTTGACTGTAAATAAAATATCATTTTTTGAGGAATATAATTGATTTTTTTGAGGTAGAAGAATAAAAAATGTAAAAGAGGTCAGGTGATACAATTACCTCTCATTGGAAGGGTATTTTAAGAAGAAAAAATAATAATGCATAGAAATGGGAATTAATATTATTTTAAGGAAATAATTGTTCGATCTATAAAGATAAATGTGGTTTAGATATGACAAATGAGTGTTTTAATTTTATATTTTTCATAAAGGAATTAATTGGCATTTATTAATGATTAAAATTTTATGAATACCTTATCATGAAAAAGTATTCAAAATGGGAATGTATTAGATTATCAGATAATATGATGTCTAAATTGAACCATAAAATAAGATTCTGAAATGTTTAATTGGAAAATATACCCTTATATATAGGTTTAACCCCCAATAAACTCATTTTATCCGAATCAACATTGATTCATTTTTATTGATATTTATATTTATTATGCCAACTGATAAACGTGGACTCATTAACAAATTATTAAATTATGATTTATTACAGGAAATTGATTTTTTTAAATTCAATCTCTAAAAATAGTATATATTAAGATCAAAATAATATTGAAAAATTCAATGGAAAACAATTTGCACAGAAATTTTTTTTCTTATACATACAATGTTTTCATAAAAAATCCACATAAAATTAATTAAAATTTCTATAAATTATATTATTTATAATATAAATTCAGAATGTTTTCTTTTGAAACTATTTTAAAAAATTCGAATTTTCTAAATTATTTAAATGATAAGACATTTAACAACAAGTAAAATATTATTCAACCATTAATAGAATATGATTTTCAAAAAAGTGTAAAAAACTACCTCTTAGAGAATTTTAGAAAACTAATTTAGAAAATAAGTTTTTTTTATAATTTTTAATAACTGGAAACAAGTATTTAAATTATTTTATGACAGAAATAAATAGAAACCATTTTTGATGGAAAACTATTTTTTGACGCATAAAAACAGTTTACCAAAAATATATTTTATTTATCTAAATCATTTATACATATTTTTAAAATGTGGATATAACAATTCATAAAACAAATTTAATGGATATATTTTAATTTCATAGTATATAAACGATCAATTAGACTCGTTGTTTCTTGAACCCCATGTTATAAATGAAAATAAATTTATTTAAAAATTATAATCAAATCTGAGGGTGTTAAATTATACTAACATTAAAAATAATTCCTATAAATTATATCAATTTTACAGAGAAAAATGAGGATATAACTATTTCATCACATCCACAGCTTCCCATGTAGTATATTCAAATTTATAATTCTTCTAGATAACATTAACTATGTGAATATACATATTTTGTTTCACTTTATATCAACAATCCATAATCTAAATTGGTTATTCATCATAAGAAAGGCCATGATCCATATGTACATCATATGAGTTCAATGTATATATGGATTAAGTTTTTAATTTATCTAGATAGATACATGGAAAAGAGCATAAACGTGAGAGTGGTTTAGTGGAAGAAAGAGGTAATACACTACCATCCCTACTAAATCAAGAATCTCAAATGGGAAAATATATAATGGGATTATATTTTCCTTTTATTATAATATCAAAATCGTCATCCATAGGGAAATTTATTGGAATAATATACCACAATCTTATAATTATAGAGTTCAAAGACGAGTTTTATTATAAAATTTTCATGAACCGTAATCCTCATTATTTTATTTTTGAATGGCTCTGATATTTTATTACATTTCCCAAGGTATTACAGTTCCTATATTATATCTTTCTTCAACTTCATTATATCACATTGGGGTTCTACTCTTCCTTCCATTAAAGGATTCATAATTACATATCATAATTATTTAGTGAAATATATTATTCAAATATCACATAACCTGAGAAGTGTTCTATTGTTAAGATGTTATTAAATGCATATAGTAACATCTCAAAATATTCTCCAATGTGTGAATTTTTATTTCAAATAGAAAATCTGTTCGAGGATAATATGTATTACAAAAAATGAAATGTGACTCAATAGCATACTAAATACTTCACTAGGAAATCAAGGTAATCCTCATATCCCAGTCAATTATAATATAATGTCATAGTTCATGAAACCGTACAAGTTTTTTATGAATATTATAGAAATATAATCAAGGGTGAAGTATTCTCAAATAGCAGTGAAGTGTATTAAATTCAAATGGTGGTTGACTACATATCAAATATAATTCTTAATCTAAACCATTTTTGGGAGTACAGTGAAAAAATAAAAAGGAAACAGTTTTTCTTTTCCATTCAGGTAATGCTTGTAATATCTCATTAGAATTCTGTATCTCTAGCTTACTGTATTAATATATGATATATTTAGATATACAAACTCCAATATAATTATACATTTTATCCACCATAAATATTATTTTATATCTCTAAAAAACATCACATTTTCAATATGAATATTTATTTATTTACAATGAATAGAAACCTCAGCTATTAATATATAAATATTACATCTTATTAGATTAATATTCATAAAAATTAATAAATATACGTTTGAGGACGGTACTGGTTTAATGAATTGATAGAATATGTACATAATCATTTTATTTTGTGAATGATATTCAAAATCTCCTATAATGATCGATCTAGTTAGTAATATTATTAGACATACCTACATAAGACATTTATTCAAAACATAGGTAATGAAAGCATAAAAAGGGTTATCTCAAACACTCAGTAAGGTTATGAAAGGATAATATCAATGATCTATTAGTTATAAAAGGATAAAAGGGGATAAGAATATAAATTAATTGTTTTCAAAATACACACTGCCTAAAATAGATCACAATATTGAGTTAAAAATTATTGTGTGGAAATTAAAAAGAGATGAATCCTAAAGGAAATAAATGAACATAATCTATGATTTCATAACAGAGAACTAATAACACAAAACTAACATATTATTATTACATTGTTAACATGAATAAATATAAATAGGTTCACTCATTTTATTATGGACATGAATTTAGACCCTCACATAATTATATATGAATGAAAACAATATACGTGCATAATATCATCGACATGAAATCATGGTCAATGCATAAACATATCAAAATCAAAACCAGGACCATGGTTATTCTAATGAACATGTAACCATGTGGAAACATTAATTCTGAACATAAAATCATATTCAAATATTATATAATTAACTCATGTATTTTACATATATACCCATTTCATTGTAAGGAGTTATAGGTCCCACCTAACACCAAATACAAAATATTATGTTCAACAATATCGTAAAATATTCATCATATCATAATAAGTGATAAAGATACAGGAATGAAGGACAATTTATCTTTATAATCATTAACCTTATAGAGAATAAAATAAGGTGGTTCCATTAGATCGTATCCATAGTAAAACATATGTAACTCCAAATCATGTACTCATTTATGAATATATATTCTATAAAAATAACATTGAATTATTCTTACGAAAATATCCTTTAAATATCGATATCAATTATACATTAAAATATAAAAAAATAATATTAAATAAAAAAGTTCCATTTATAAAGTAAAATTTAATAATGTAATTTATACATTAAATCATTTATTTTTCTTAATAGTGTAAAATACCATTCACTCAGTACATGTTAAAATGATTATTTTATTCATAATTTCAGTAAAAAGTAAAATATTGTTTTTTTGAAAATGGAATGAATATTTTTATAAATAATTTAGAAAAAAAATTAGTGAAAATGTGTTTAGTAAATCATTTGGGAATAATATTAACATTATTAAAAACATTTTTATAAAAAAATATGGAATAAAATTGATTTTTTATGAATAGAGAAATGATTCTAATTTTCTTAAAAATAATGGCTCATATAATGATTACAAAAAGAGAAAAAATGAAAGGGAAACAGTTACGTTTAATAAATTACAAGATAATAAGAAAATTAATTGTTTTGTTGTCATATATATCACAATATTTCATCATTGGGAATTACTAATATACAATGCTAGTAAGAAATGATATTTTAAATATATATGCAAACTACATTGGTATATATTGAATCATAATACCAAATAGAATAATGAATATTAGATGAAAATTTATATCAAATAATTTAAGGAGATTAATAAAAAAATTAATGATATGTTTATACAAAACAAAAAATAAATTAGTGGTTTATTAAGAATGTGTCCAAAGTAAATAAATGTGAGATAAATATCCTTTACAGGTATTACAATATTTTTAATTTTATGTCAAATGAAAAAATATTATTGAATTAATGTTTTAATGTCATGTAAATAAGAATAATAATTATATAATATTTAAAATTTTACTTAAATATAAATCAAAAAATTTACATTTTCATAATATAACATTTTTTCCAAAGAAGAAAATTAGAGATGATAAAGCCTTACCTTAAATCTGTACTTCATTAGTTCATTTTTGAACCTATTTTATAATTTATATAAGTGAATTATAAATATATTATAGAACAATAATCATAAATATTTCACTATATATGATTTACATATATCCATTTACCACCAATTTATTAACAATTCTTTTTTGAAAAAACTTTTCTTATTGAAACCCACATTATTTTTCTTATATGTTTTGGTTCATTACGTTTGGCCCATGTATTTTTATTATTATTCCATTATCTAAATACTATTATTAATGATAAAAATATCATATATATCCATTAAATACATATTTAAATTCATCCACAAGAGTTAGATGTTGAAAAAACTGAATTACATCGTTCATGGAGACAATAAGTCGTTCATACACAACAACAATATTTTAATTTTCAAAATGGATTGAATGAAATAAATATAAATAATATACAATAATTTATAAATAATTTTTATTTAGTAAAAATAACATATAATCATTAAATATATCATTACTGATATCCATGTTAATATAAAATGTAAAATGACTCGGATCGCCTCACTGAGGCGGCAATCCACCCATACGCACAACCGATATTACAATTTTTCAACGGATGGGTAGGTAAGAAGGTTTATGTGATATTATCATTATAATAATTTTTATATTTAATATATCCAATATAATTACACTGAACCAATAATTATATTTTGCTATGAGATTATGTGTTAGAATAATATTACATCGATTCATGAGGAGGTATTTCAATATAAAAAAGATCAACAATTTCATTCCCCATTTGATGGAAGAGGATATGGATATTTGATAAAAAATAATTATAATATAATAGTAGTATAAATTAAATAATGGTGTTGTTATATTTAAATTACAAATAAAAAATATGATTTGTTAACAGAATAATTCAAACAAGAATGTTTTAGTGAAAACTATTACCTTCTCAATGTACAACCTTATTTTCATTAATTTTAAAGGACTCTATGGCCAGTTATTTGGGGAGAAAAAATAGCTCTATATTATTAACATATATTTAGGTGAGACATGTTTTTAGGTTTTTGTTGATCTAAATTGATTAACATAGGTTAATAAGTGAGGGGAGGAGGTAAACTATTATTATTTAGGAGTGAAATTTTTGTAAATAACTAGAATAATGGGATTTCACTCTCAATACAAGTCACGAACTTTTTTATTAAATATGATTTTATTGAATATATGGTCTACTATCACCTTTTAAAGAACAATCCTTAAATATGTTATTCTATTTCCTATTAGTTTACATAGTTTATCCATTTTATTTTTCAACCCAATAACTATGTTTCTTTACAACATAATTTAATATTAATTACTTAATATAAATGATACTTATTAGATAAGTTGGACATAATTATTTTAAATATGAAATAAATATTAAGAAATAAAATTATATTTCTTTTTGAAAATTAATTTTATCTGAGGATCATGTAAAGTGAAGAAACGGTGTTTCAACGTCGATGATGATAATAATTGGTATTTATTTACTATTCATTATTACCAAATCATAAGCTGAAATTAGTACATTAGTTTAATTATTATTATTATAAATATAAACTACATTTTCAAAATTTCAATTGTAATAAGTAGGAAATTTAATTTTAAAATGAAATCCATAGATGTGATGGAAATGTTTGGTTTCCATGAAAATGTTTTCATATGTATAAATAGTTTTTATATGAAATTAGAACATAACATTTAATAAATAATATAAAATATTAATAATAATAATAATAAAAAACTAATTATTAATTAAAAAATTTTAGTTCAAAAATTGAATTGATTAATTTCTTTAAATGAAATTGTAGTTTTTAAAATAAATAATCATTTAATATCATTTTTCCAAAAAAAAAATCATTTGACGAAATTATAAAAATCTAAATATAATAAAATCATAAAAATTAAATTTAAAAATATTATTTTATCACATACATTTTCTATTTGTATGAATTACAATTTTGAAAATCAGTGCACGACAAAACATCTATTTTGGAAAATGATGATTTAAAACATAAAAAATGATTTATTATTATCCCATACTTAGAAAAATATTATATGAATTGTAGAAAAATTGAGTAAATATATATTTCATAAATTAAATAAAAATAATAAAATTATTTAAAATTATTTAATTCAATAATACAAAAAATATTATGGACATTATAATAGTTTTTAGAGAAAAATCATTTCACTTACATTTAAATGAATTCAATTTTCATTTCTAATCAATTAATAATCCTGAAAAATGTGTAAACCATATACACTTCATAATTTAGATACCCATATTGACATGATAAAATTTATTTACTAGATTATAAATATTATATTAAATAATAATATCTCAATAGTGATTCACTATTTGTATAAACGTGTTGTTTCATATTATGAATGCTACTGAAGAAATTAAATTTATATGAGAAAAAATATTTTATAAAATATTACGGTGACAAATCCCCCCATTGATAATTTTTATCCTTAAAATTTTATATTTTTGTCTGTAATAAATGTTTTAACAATTGATAATTCTTTTGATGAAAGCCCAAATCATTTAATAGGTAAATGAAAATTACCCTTGAAAGGGGTGAAACGTAATTATGAAATTCATAGGAAACAATACAATATTTGGATACCAAATACGAAAAAAATAGTTTAATATGATAATATGTACATGTAATAAAATAATAATTCCCATTTATTAATGGATAGTGATAGTGAACATGTTTATATGAAATTTAACAATAAAAACCAAAAATATTTGATCAGTTAAAAGACAATGGTTTCATCCTAATTGAATGCAATAAAACAACATTTTTTCTTAAGATTCTTTTCCTAAAGATGAGTAAATTTTTTTATCATGATAGAGAACATGAAAAAAAACATACGAGAATTATTTCAATTTTATAAGCACATTATCCTCCTTTTGTTTTTCATCAATCATTATCTAATTATTCTCTTACTCTGAGAAATTAAGATGAACATTTTATCTCTAAAGCACTAATGGATCACAAGATCCATAAATTAATGACATATCATTACTTATATATTAATTTATCATCATAGACAAAATGACTATCATCCGTTATCCAATAGTGATAAATATTCATATGATGAAATAACACATTAATCTCTAAAACCTCATCCAATGTTCAACTAAAACCATCCAATAAATGGTTATCCTTAAGACCCATCAAAAATACATAAATTTATAATGAAGTTCACCAAATTTACAAAATCAATTAAATATTAATCCAAAAAATATCTTAAAGTATATGTTAATTGTTACATAACAAATATGTGAATTCATTAGTCATATATATAATATTAAAATGTGGTAGTAACCAGAATTAGCATAAAAATTCATTAGAACCATACTTTATTCATCTTTAAATAAATAAACCCCAAATTATTGAATATATTCTATAAATAAAAAAATTCTACAAACATCATCAATGATAACTTAAACCTCACTTCATCGAATCTATAAGGCCCCAGCCTTAAACCTTACTTAATCTTGAGTTATTACAAGATTACACATTGAGGATCTTTTCAGGTTTAGAGTTTTAGAGAATTAGATCATGAAACTTGCATTACATTCCACATTTAAACAAATTGGTTACATAAAAGACAATATTCATTTTTCCCATCAACGGGAACATATTTAAAATATAACACAGATTCTTTCTTGACACATCCTTGACACTATCATCACATCATGTACCTTTCCCTTGACCTGTGAAAAACATTTCAAAAACTTGGGATGAGCATAAAAAGCTCAGTAAGAGTTATAAAAATATGGAAAGGAAACATGAGTTCATATATACATTAGAATGAAATCACACATTACCCATAAAACATAGGCATATCAAATCATGAATAAATCATAGAAAACATAAGACATAAAGGTAACTTGAGGCATTCATAACATTCTTACATAGGGAGTAACCCTCTTGGTTACGGTTGGAATACCCATTACAGTATATTCCCTAAATATCTTCGGAGAAAGCTTAACGTTTCACTCCTTCGCGTTACCGAATGCATTGGAGAGCTATATCAGGCTCACCCGCCCTTAGTTTATCACGGAACCACTCATTTTCATAACAATGACCAAGAACCATAACATAAATGTATCACATAAAACATGCATAAAGGAAACATAACATTTCCACATTTCAATCACAATATAACATTTTAGTATATTGAAATAATGAATCCATTCAAAAAGAAACCATTTCCAAAACCATTTAAAATATTTAATAAAGAGATTTTTGAATCAAAGTGTCCCATACCACCTTGAAGATTAAAATTTTAAACCATTAATATCTATATAAATAAATCCTTAAAACCATTTTGAAAACATGGATATTAATAAGAACAAATGATTAAAACATTTAAAATGATATTTTGGTTAAAGGGGTATTACCAAAATTAGAGACACTTGAATACAATAATTGAGGAATAACATTTAGTAAGAAATTTATAATATCATGAGAATAAATGGATCCATGATATAATACTTCAAAGGACAGTATATACAGTATATAAGAGTGAATTGGTACATAACAACAATGAACCCTCAATAGAAATGTCAAATGTGATGAAATCCCTTATAAAGAAGGTATCCTTAAATTAAGGACAAATCAATCTCAAAAATTTGTGTGAAAAATATAAATACACCCAATATAAGTGGATATTAGGTGTAAAACAATAAAATGTCATTCACACATATTCAATGGATGACATATTCAATGACTACATGTTGAACCCAAAGAAATCGAAATTGGGTTAAAAAGTTCCCTTGATAGCCTAACGGCATCACATCAAAATGAGTTGATGAGAGATAAAAAGTGTATCTCATCACTTGGACATAAAATTTACATCAATAAGGATATATGAGAACATATCCCAACATAGCAATATGCAAATTAAAAGACCCAACAAAAGAAGTCTTTTTAAAAAAAAAGAGGAGGGTGAAAGGTTCCCTTACCGACTTGGGTATCTTTCAAAACATACACCGCATGAAAGAAGGACAATATATCATTGATGTAAATACTCATAAACGAAAGTATATTACACAGAGAGTAGAATAATGGGAAGTACATACACCACTCAATGGAATTTGTGGCAAATGTAGCATAAATCTCACTGGAATAAAAGTGAGATGAAAAATCCCGTACGAAATCTCGGCAGCCTAACGGCACCACTTAAAACTTCCAAAATGGATTGATGAGAGGAAATATGGTCTCTAATAATATGAACATAATATGTACAGTGGGAGTAATATAAAATAACATCCCAATCATAAGAAAGATGAGCTTAAAAGGAATGACATAAAAGAGTGTACTTAAAAAGAATGAGAGGTGTAGGATCCCTTACCTCGGGTCCGACATGACTTGATCGTTCTTTAACATCCTGAATATTAAACTTGAGTTAATTTCTATTTGCTTAAGAACCTTTTCCAAGTTCATTATTCATTTTATATCACTTATTTCCATGTTATAAACATTATGTAGTCATTTAAGTTAATAATGTTTGTTTTGTCGATATTTGGTTCATAAGTCGAAAGTGGACTTCTTACAATTACATGTTGTTCGTGTGGTCAAAGGATCTTTATATCCATAATGACATTCCTGATTTGGATATCATATATATATCATATATATACAGAATATAATATTACATAATCATTTAGAGGTAAGAAATGAAATGCACCGTTCATGGAGACGGTAAGCCGTACGTACGCATTAACGCTACTTTCATTTCTATATCATACTTTAATGGAAAGAAATAATAATGATATAGAGGTATATAATATTTCCAGTATAACATCATATATAATAACATTAAATCCATCTTTTATACGTCCCACGTATGGCATTAACGAATCACATCACTTTGAGGGGGCGGTAGTCCGCACTTCCTAAAATGAAGATATCGTGTATACCCATAATGGAAGCCATAAAGGTAAGACACAAATGAAAAAGACAGAAGCATAAGTAAAACATAAACATATTATATATCATATATAAAAATAGTGACATCATAATGGACACCTTTTAAGGTGTTAAATGAGTATAGATCAATCATCGTTTCGGGAGGCAGAATTTCGCCATCCACGGAAACCGTATGTTCTTTAACCATTTGATGTAGTTGTGTGAGAGTGTAGCTCGAATAAATCTTATAAAAACATCCCAGTATATTGAAGATACTGGTGTTGTTACAAAATAAGTATATAAAAAGAGTTTAGGGGGTTGGAGAAACAAAATAAAACAAATGAACATGAGAGAATGAATTACCACTAAAAGTGTAACTTCTTTTGATTTGATCCTAAAGGATTCCTTTGAAAGGATTCTGCCCAAAGGGAATCCTCTAGGATGAGGAGAGGGATTTGGAGAGAGTAAATGGGCAGGGGTTGGCTGAGAAAAAGGCTTGAGGAGTGTGTAAAATGAGGTAGAAGTGGGGGCCTTTTATAAGAGGAGAGGAGGGGCACTTTTGGAAAGTAAAGAAATATTACTTTATTTGAAAAAGTGTTTTGGTTTTAAAAGGTCCCACATTGATATAATTCGTGGATAAGGTGATAAGGGTTCGAAATACACCCATAAAAAAAGTTTTTGACATGTGTAGTTCATATATTTTACATTATCTTTCCATTTTATTTAAATCATCAAATAATGATGTCATCGCTGCATCATTATTATGTCATAAATAATTTAATTTAATTAATGTCTAAAAATTATAAAAAAAATACTATTATGTAGGAAATATTTTTATCTTTCCAATTATAATTTATAATCCAAAATCTTATCTTTATAACCCCATGTAAAAATTGTTTTCGTAAAACATATTATGATTGTGTCATTTTTACTTTTACATTAAATAAAAAGTTATTTATGTCATTTTCCAACCAAAGTGGCTCCATGGGGTCCCCAAGTTGACCCATGGGTTTTCTTGGTCGGCCATTACACATCCAATGAGGTTAGGACATGTGTAAAGGTATTTTCTTTTTATTATAATATCATTTTTTCCTTAAACTACACTAATTACCTCTAATCGCGATTAAAAACATAATAAGGTACAATTCACCAAAAAATTATTTTTAACCCATTGAACCACATTTTACTTCTTAATGACAACCATGTATGTCAGATTTTTGAAATTCAAAACACAAAGATGGAAAAATTTCATTTAAATGGAAAAATCAGTTTTTATAAGTACCACTTAGTGGTTTCACTATTCATCAAAAATTGAAGTTTTTCAGAAAATTCCCAAAAATTCACCCTAAGCTATATTTGATATTCCGAATTCGAAAATGAAGTATATTTTACAAAATTCAAAATATATAAGTCACATTAATTAATTTAATAATTAATTCCCGCTGTCAGAGAAAATAGCGTGTTTTTATGAAACAATAAGTATCAAAAGATTGACACTAGTTTAAGTCCGATTTCAAAGTGAAATTAATTCCAACAACCACTATTGGATTTAATGGTAAAAATATTTTGTAATTTCACTTTAAAAACAATTCAAAAGATTATCTAATCATATAAATAAATTAGATTAAAAAGAGTTTTTTAATTAAAATACAACATTTTACACTACTCATTAAAAAAATGAACTTTATCGGAAAGGTGCCAAAAATTTACACAAGGTAAATTTTGATGTCCCGATTCTAAAGAAGAGTTATTTTTGGTCCAAAAGAATGTTTAAGAGTGAAAAAAACTATATTTAATGATGGTTCAACATCAAAAGGTATTAAGTGAACCTTTAGTGAAAACTAGGGCATATACACCTAAAACTGAATTATTTCTGTATTTTAAGCCTCTATCCATTATTGGATAAATGTAAAAACATTTAAAAACATATATAATCATATTTTAGTTATTTATATCCATTCCTGCCATTAAAACGGCTACATGTTAACTACAATTTAAAATAATATGCTTTTATTATTAGAGTGCAACGTAAGATTTCCAAGAAACTCGTTGTTGTGTGTTGGGTATGCCATCGAGCATAGCAACCCTTTAAAGTAATATTAATACTTTATTCACAAATATGGATAAATATGAAAATTTCATATTATTTATTTACCTGTGGTGTTACATCCTTCCCCCCTTTTGGGAATTGCGTCCTCGCAATTTTTAAAATTGAGCTTGGAAACATCCTCGAACGTCCCAAATCAGAACAAGAGTCAGTAAAACAATCACTTTAAAATAAAGGAAGATAAGTACAGAGGTCACCCGAGTTAACCCATACTAGGATTCCATGTAGAAAAACATGGACATGGATGAAAAATCAAAGGGTCATGTTCTTGAGGGAGAGTGATAGTAAACATGTCTAGGAGAAAGTTAACAATGAAAAAATCACAAACTTGTGATGGGTTAAACGGTACTCGATTCCCCAGTAGGAAAAGTTAATAGACAACATTTTTGTTTTATGTTACTTTTTATTGAGGAATTTATTCATAAGGAAACATAATCACTTATCATGTTGACTCTCAACTTTTATTAGATTCCTTACACAAACTCATATTTTCTCCAAAAGGCGAGTGTTTAGGAAGACTTGTTCACATTAAGAGTACTATAATCAACTTCTAGAGAATGACCTAACCCAAAAAAAATACATACTTACCATGTCTTTAAACTTTAACCAAAACCAAAACCCAAAAGATTAGTACAAGATCAGATAACCTAGAAAAGGATAACCCATTAGAAAGAAAATCTATTCTTAATCTCCAAAATTTGTCCAACAAAACCCACAGTACAACGAGGAACATCCAATAAACAATTTGTCCATAAAATTCCTCAAAGTAAACCTATCTAAGATTGAAACCCAAAAATTTGAAGGATTTTGTCACATAGTCTTCAAAGTTAAATCGAAACATTTATCTCCAAACCAAATCAGTTTCTCTTAAAGTCTCGCATTGAAAAGTAATTATCCTAATCACATATCCTTCATGATAGGTTAATCATTTTCATAAATAACCCAAAATCAACTTACTCTTAATTCATAAAATCATATAACTAAAAAGAATCAGTCAAACTAACCAAGGACTTCACGTAGTCCAGTTATAGGTGATAAATACCAGTCGCACTTTGGTTGTGGGTTCGATTCCCGCAGCTTTGTCCGACACGACGGGTTGTCACACGGTATGCGTGTTGTTGTTTTTCCAAAACTATATAATTCTTAAAACATTCCCCAAAATGAGATAAAATCTTCAAAAATAATCATAACATATTTTATCGTCAAGTTTATCTCATTCCTTTCATTTTCCATCATATCATAGAGTAACCCATAATTACCTAATAAGTAAGGATCATATAAACCCTAATGGTTACCTTTTGAATTATTACCTGAACTTCCACATCGATTGGTCATATCGTACATGATGCATTATAGAACATACCAAGGTTCAAGTGGTTGATCATGACTCCTTGATATTTGGTCTAGAACAACCATGAGATTCCTCATTGAATCCTCCATTTTATCTAGTCTCTTAATCAGAGAACCACCACAGTTTCCTTCAAACCTGTTGTCTCTTTGGTGCCTGCTAGATCCATCCATTCACTAAAAACAGAAATGTCAGTGTGAGTATATCAACAAAACCATCATGTACTAATGAAGAAGGTAAACACTAAGATACACTTACTCATTGACTTTATCTAAAACTAGGTTTCTTTCTGAAATCCTAACCATTATGGTAATGTCACTTATGCTTAAAGAATACCCTAACCTCTAAAGTTATCTAAACCGGCCTTTGATACCAACTATAAGGCCCCAGCCTTAAACCTTACTTAATCTTGAGTTATTACAAGATTACACATTGAGGATCTTTGCAGGTTTAGAGTTTTAGAGAATTAGATCATGAAACTTTCATTACATTCCACATTTAAACAAAGTGGATACATAAAAGACAGTATTCATTCTTCCCATCAATGGGAACATATTTAAAATATAACACAGATTCTTTCTTGACACATCCTTGACACTATCATCACATCATGTACCTTTCCCTTGACCTGTGAAAAACATTTCAAAAACTTGGGATGAGCATAAAAACCTCAGTAAGAGTTATAAAAATATGGAAAGGAAACATGAGTTCATATATACATTAGAATGAAATCACACTTTACCCATAAAACATAGGCATATCAAATCATTAATAAACCATAGAAAACATAAGACATAAAGGTAACTTGAGGCATTCATAACATTCTTACGTAGGGAGTAACCCTCTTGGTTACGGTTGGAATACCCATCACAGTATATTCCCTAAATCACTTCGGAGAAACCTTAACGTTTCACTCCTTCGTGTTACCCAATTCATTGGAGAGCTATATCGGGCTCACCCGCCCTTAGTTTATCACGGAACCACTCATTTTCATAACAATGCCCAAGAACCATAACATAAATGTATCACATAAAACATGCATAAAGGAAACATAACATTTACACATTTCAATCACAATATAACATTTTAGTATATTGAAATAATGAATCCATTCAAAAAGAAACCATTTCCAAAACCATTTAATACATTTAATAAAGAGATTTTTGAATCAAAGTGTCCCATACCACCTTGAAGCTTAAAATTTTAAACCATTAATATCCATATAAATAAAACCTTAAAACCATTTTGAAAACATGGATATTAATAAGAACAAATGATTAAAACATTTAAAACGATATTTTGGTTAAAGAGGTTTTACAAAAATTAGAGACACTTGAATACAATAATTGAGGAATAACATTTAGTAAGATCTTTATAATATCATGATAATAAATGGATTCATGATATAATACTCCAAAGGACGGTATATACACTATATAAGAGTGAATTGGTACATAACAACAATGAACCCTCAATAGAAATGTCAAATGTGATGAAATCCCTTATAAAGAAGGTATCCTTAAATTAAGGACAAATCAATCTAAAAAATATGTGTGACAAATATAAATACACCCAATATAAGTGGATATTATGTGTAAAACAATAAGAGGTCATTCACACATATTCAATGGATGACATATTCAATGGCTACATGTTGAACCCAAAGAAATCGAAATTGGGTTAAAAAGTTCCCTTGACAGCCAAACGACATCACATCAAAATGAGTTGATGAGATATAAAAAGTGTATCTCATCACTTGGACATAAAATTTACATCAATAAGGATATATGAGAACATATCCCAACATAACAATATGTAAATTAAAACACCTAACAAAAGAAGTCTTTTTAAAAAAAAGAGGAGGGTGAAAGGTTCCCTTACCGACTTGGGTATCTTTCAAAACATACACCCCATGAAATAAGGACAATAGATCATTGATATAAATACTCATAAACGAATGTATATTACACAAATAGTAGAATAATGTGTAGTACATACACCACTCAATTGAATTTGTTGCAAATGTAGCATAAATCTCACGAGAATAAAAGTGAGATGAGAAATCCCTTACGAAAACCCGGAAGCCTAACAGCACCACTTAAAACTTCCAAAATGGATTGATGAGAGGATATACAGTCTCTCATCATATGAACATAATAAGTAATGTGGGAGTAATATAAAATAACATCCCAATCATAAGAAAGATGAGCTTAAAAGGAATGACATAAAAGAGTGTACTTAAAAAGAAAGAGAGGTGTAGGATCCCTTACCTCGGTTCCGACTTGGCTCGATCGTTCTTTAACGTCCTGAATAATAAACTTGAGTTAATTTCTACTTGCTTAAGAACCTTTTTCAAGTTCATTATTCCTTTTATATCACTTATTTCCATGTTATAAACATTATGTAGTCATTTAAGTTAATAATGTTTGTTTTGTCGATATTTGGTTCTTAAGTCGAAAGTGGACTTCTTACAATTAAATGTTGTTCGTGTGGTCAAAGGTTCTTTATATCCAGAATGACATTCCTGATTTGGATATCATATATATATCATATATATCCAGCATATAATATTACATAATCATTTATAGATAAGAAATGAAATGCACCGTTCATGGAGACGGTAAGCCGTACGTACGCATGAACGCTACTTTCATTTCTATCTCATACTTTAATGGAAAGAAATAATAATGATATAGAGGTATATAATATTTCCAGTATAACATCATATATAATAACATTAAATCCATCCTTTATACGTCCCACATATGGAATTAACGAATCACATCACATTGAGGGGGCGGTAGTCCGCACTTCCTAAAATGAAGATATCACGTATACCCATAATGGAAGCCATAAAGGTAAGACACAAATGAAGAATACAGAAGCATAATTAAAACAAAAACATATTATATATCATATATAAAAATAGTGACATCATAATGGCCACCTTTGAAAGTGTTAAATGAGTATTGAACAATCATTGTTTCGGGAGGCAGAATTTCGCCATCCACGGAAACCGTATGTTCTTTAACCATTTGATGTAGTTGTGTGAGAGTGTAGCTCGAATAAATCTTATAACAACATCCTAGTATATTTAAGATACTGGATTTGTAACAAAATAAGTAAATAAAAAGAGTTTAGGGGGTTGGAGAAACAAAATAAAACAAATGAACATGAGAGAATGAATTACCTCTAAAAGTGTAACTCCTTTTGATTTGAGCCTAAAGGCTTCCTTTGAAAGGATTCTGCCCAAAGGGAATCCTCTAGGATTAGGAGAGGTATGTGGAGAGAGTAAATGGGTAGGGGTTGGCCGAGGCAAAGGCTTGAGGAGTGTGTGAAATGAGGTACAGGTGGGGGCCTTTTATAAGAGGATAGGAGGGGCACTTTTGGAAAGTAAAGAAATATTACTTTATTTGAAAAAGTGTTTCGGTTTTAAAAGGTCCCACATTGATATAATTCGTGTATAAGGTGATAAGGGTTCGAAATCCACCCATACAATAAGTTTTGGACATGTGTAGTTCATAGATTTTACATTATCTTACCATTTTATTTAAATAATAAAATAATGATATCATCGCTGCATCATTATTATGTCATAAATAATTTAATTTAATTAATGTCTAAAAATTATAAAAAAAATACTATTATATAGGAAATCGTTTTATCTTTCCAATGACTATTTATAATCAAAAATATGATCTTTATAACCCCATGTAAATTTTTTTTTCATAAAACATACTATGTTTGTGTCATTTTTACTTTTACATTAAATAAAAAGTTATTTATGTCATTTTCCAACCAATGTGGCTCCATGGGGTCCCCAAGTTGACCCATGGGTTGTATTGGTCGGCCATTACACATAAAATGATGTTAGGACATGTGTCAAGGTATTTTCTTTTTATTATAATATCATTTTTTCCTTAAACTACAATAATTACCTCTAATCGCGATTAAAAACATAATAAGGTACAATTCACAAAAAAATTATTTTTATCCCATTGAACCACAGTTTACTTCTTAATGACAACCATGTATGTCATATTTTTGAAATTCATAACAGAAAGATGGAAAAATTTCATTTAAATAGAAAAATCAGTTTTTATAAGTACCACTTAGTGGTTTCACTATTCATCAAAAATTGAAGTTTTTCAGAAAATTCCCAAAAATTCACCCTAAGCTATATTTTATATTCCGTATTCAAAAATGATGTATATTTTACAAAATTCAAAATATATAAGTCACATTAATTAATTTAATAATTAATTCCCGCTGTCAGAGCAAATAGCGTGTTTTTATGAAACAATAAGTATCAAAAGATTGACAGTAGTTTAAGTCCGATTTCAAAGTGAAATTAATTCCAACAACCACTATTGGATTTAATGGTAAAAATATTTTCTAATTTCACTTTAAAAACAATTCAAAATATTATCTAATCATATAAATAAATTAGATTAAAAAGAGATTTTGAATTAAAATACAACATTTTACACTACTCATTAAAAAAATGAACTTTATCAGAAAAGTACCAAAAATTTACACAAGGTAAATTTTGATGTCCCGATTCTAAAGGAGATTTATTTTTGGTCCAAAATAATGTTTAAGAGTGAGAAAAACTATATTTAATTATGGTTCAACATCAAAAGGTATTAAGTGAACCTTTATTGAAAACTAGGGCATATACGCCTAAAACTAAATTATTTCCGTATTTTAAGCCTCTATCCTTTATTGGATAAATGTAAAAACATTTAAAAACATATATAATAATATTTTAGTTATTTCTATACAATCCTTCCATTACAATGGCTACATGTTAACTACCATTTAAAATAATATTATTTTATTATTAGAGTGCAACGTAATATTTCCAAGAAACTCGTTGTTGTGTGTTGGGTACGCCATCGAGCATAGCAACCCTTTAATGTAATTTTAATACTTTATTCACAAATATGGATAAATATGAAAATGTCATATTCTTTATTTACCTGGGGTGTTACAGAATCATTGCACACTTACTCATTCCTTGATTAAAAAATTTTATATACATTATAAAGACATCTGATTAAGGATTATTGTTGTCTGATTTTATAATGCACCTGATATTTGTTGATTATTTCATAGAAAATTGTTTTAAGAATTTAAAGGAATAGATATTGAAAATGGAATAGAATTGATCATTACACATCATGAACGTCATTTATACTATTAATAAGCTTCATTCATATCATTCCACAATTCTTGAATCATTTTTGTGATTAAATTACAGTCCATAAAAATACTACATGATGGCAATATCAAATACACACCATGTAACATTCCAATACCATGTCCCGCTTAATGTTCATGATGTTAGAAGAATCAAATTGTGATGGCCAGATACACATTTTGAGATGACATAAATTTCTAAATCTTGAATATTTAGAATTATAATTCATAAAATTATACATATTCATAAACAATCATAGATAACTATTACACAATAAGAGATGTTTTCACGTCATGTAATATCCTGACTATTTACATTCCTACTCACATATAATAATTAATAAAAAATTTATACAGTTTTTCACATTCTCTCGGGACATTTATCTTTCTCTTAGCTCCCAACTCAACATTGAATAATTAATTTTATTTTTTTAATTGAATTTTAGTTCCACTTATTGTTCAAAAATCATTCTACATTCCATTCATCATCTTTCACCGTTTGATGTTCATTTTCTATTGCCATTTCCTTTCGAAAATATAATTTCAATGTGTTCGTGCTTGATTGATTCATTATGTAAGTGGTTGACTAATTCAATTATTGTTTTGATGATAAATTCATGAATTCATGAACTATTTCTTGCAAATTGTCAAGTTTTAACTATTTTTTAATATGTAAAAAATGTTTATAATTATTTCATCGATCATGATTATTACCGTCATGTGTGGATAAATTATTTATTGTATGGGTCTATAGATGGGTTATTATGAAACTAATGAATCATTATATATTATATTTAATACCCCATGTATAGTAATTTGATCAAAATAATTTTGTTTATTTGAATATTTGAGGATAAACTAACCGTGGAATGTTTAAATTAATGAACCTAACCTGATTGTAGTCGAGTAGGATTTAACCATTAGCTTTGATAAATTTTCCCATATAATCTCTGATTAATTCATATATGTTGTCATCTATATTTAGACCAAGTATTAGTTTCATCATATATACATATAGTCTACTTTACCATGTAAAATTTGTGCTCTATACATAGCTTTGCAGCATTATCCCAAGAAAAATTCAATGTCAGGACTGAGATTTTCATTTTTACCTAAACTTTGAAATTTATCATGATAACTACCTTTATATTGAATTATAATCCAAAATCAATTGATCTAATAAAACAAATAATCCAAAACAATTCGTGAGGACACATACAAAAACATTTTAATGTCTTGGTTCTTGGCATGCCAAAACCATCCTCGTGGGATATACCCAGCAAAATCACTATATTATATCATTGTAAAAAGTGTATTGTGGGATGACTATAAATTATAATATGACTGAATCCTACGTGAAATTAATGATGCAAGCTGATGCATAATATTTTTGGTGTCTACTTATGGGATGGGTATAAATTTTATTAATCATATGAAACCTTGACATGAACCCTAAATTACCTCACTTGTCCCCCATTTCCATATCATTATTTATTATCTCTTGTGGACGCCACTTAAACTTATTATTCTGTCTTAGTGTATTCATGAGGTCCCCTTGACTAATTCATGTAGCCTTGAAACTGAAGAAAAATTTACCTTCATTCTAGAAAATAAAAGTCACATTTATGCATGACACCGTTCAAGCATGGAAGACCCTAGTAATCCGGAAGGACCCTACACACCATACCTTTAGTATGTAAAACCAAAAATACAGGGAGAAAATCCTAACATGAAAATAAAAAAACACTATTAAAGATTTTTTTCATTATTTTAATCGATGGTGATACTGATAGTATAGTGCACCCTCCTATCTGGGAACATACATTATAATTAAAGCATCGAATCATCAGTATGATCCAAAACATGTGTAAATTCAGTATGATTTCATGTTTTTCGTGAGGTACAAATCATTATTTTCGGGATAATGTAGTTACAATCATTTTTTTCTAATGCCCTAAGCCATGTCCTGGTCTGGTTGGGTTGATTTTTATGGAATACAGTGAAAATAAGAAAAAAGACATGATGCGTGCTATGAACACACCATGCACGTGGAATTAAAACTGTGTACTCTTAGTACACGCCATGTACATGCCCGTCATGACATGCAGCATATATAGTTCAAGAGAAAAAATACAGGGTTGTACACATTCTGTACTTGGCCTACACATCCAGTACTTTCCCAGTGTGGTTTTTTTATAAAAGAGGAAGTAGCTTTATATTTTGACTGACATAACCCTTTTCCTCCATTTTTTAGATCCTCAACTGTTCTAACCATGTTTTTTAGACATAGAATCCATTTAGACTCTAATTCAAGAAAGGTATTTCTTATTGGAACCACGTCGGTATGTTTAAAATTCATTTTTAGTCATTATTTATTCATCGAAACATCAAATGTGCAATTTGGATATAGGATCATAGTCCATAATATTTTGTTCTTCATTTTTTCATCATATTTCTTCCAAACTAGGAGGAATCGAGACATGATACTAGACAATATTCCTTCTCTCAAGCAGTGGTAGGTGTTCTATTCATTCATTCTTCATTTTAGTTTCATTTTTCGTGTTCAACCTTTTTGATGAACATCAGACATTCTGTCGAGGCCTCATTTTTCAGTGAGTTGCTTGTTGTTGGATTAGTCAAACCTAGTGAGGATACTCTTAGGTTCTATTTAGGTGTGTTGGCACCCGTTACTTGATACAAGGTCACCCAATGGTTTCCCCTTAAGGAAATAACATGTTTAGGCCTTTTTAAACCAACCAAGGGGTTTGTGATTTTGATTCCTAGTTTTAGGAAGCCCCTTAATGTCTTAATCGCTGGAATAGATTTATTAGGAGATGTACAGTCTCCTTTAATTTTCATATATTGTTCTTCCATTTCTTTTAATTTAATTGGGACTATTCAATGGATGGTATTGGTGGGTATACCTATATAAATTTATAATGTCTCGTTTAATGGTTTATTGGGAGTGTAGGCTCGTGTGGTTGTTTCTATTTTGAATATCTGAGTGCATATACTCATGGATTTTGTATGTTGATGTGAGTGGTTATACTCACATAGAATGAATGTATAATTGGAATGCTTTTATTCTTGATTGAGTGGTTTGATTTATGTCAAGTAATTCTCTCCATGGATTTGGAACATGGTAGTGGACAACACGAGTAGACTCTACCCCATTGGTCTTGATTCAGTGGGATGCCTTAGGCCTTTCTACCTTGTGGATCTGGCTTCATTGAGGTGGAAGATGACTTTATATTGCCATAATCTGAGGACCACAACCAGTTCTTAACCATGTTTCCACTAGGGGTGACCATGTGACTCGATGGGATTCCTTGAACAATCTCCTTGGATCTATCCCTCTAGGGTCTGGAAATGTTATATGGATACCCTTAGACATGACACCTTGGATCCATCTTTCGTGTTCAAAACGTCACTACAATACATGGCCATGGGATTCTACTTTCCACTATGTATCATGGTCATGGGACACTTTATTTCTTGTATAGTATGAATATTTTTTATATAGATGGATGCATGAAACGACTGTGAGACTTCTATGATTTTCTATATATACCTTTCTAAGAGTTCACTCATTTGCAGGTAGCATTGAAAGTGATTTAGTTTTAATTTACATAAGACATATGACATGGGAATACACAAATATTTATTAGTTATCAACACTATCTAGAACTATGTATATTTCTATTAGAACATTATAGACCCCGGTTGAAGCCTACCAGGACGTTTATACCACATCTTGATTGGCCCTTTTTGGGGATCCAAATAGATTATTTGGTTGCATGTGATGATAGGGGAATGTTCCCTAATAATTTTTTTCATGTGGATTTGTTTTTGGGGAGAATAGGACAAAGATGAGGCTTGTGATGCTATGGGATATTTTTTTCCCTTTTGTTGTTTTTCCCATACATGTAATCTATTGTGAATTCATGTATAGGTTTTTGGTGCTTTCAATATACTTTTACAATCTATATAATTGTTTTATATGAGACACTTCTGGATATTATTATGTATTATTGATTTCTGTGCCTTACATTTATATTACTACTTTTCATATCGCTTTAGATATTAACTATATGTTTTGACTTCCACTGTGATTCTCTAGTAATTAGGGGATAGTCTCCCCATGGAGTCACCTTGGACCAATATTCTAGTTGGCAGCCTCTGTCATTTGGGGAAATTCCCTTGAGGCCATGTGACCAAATGGTCTCGGGACACCGTTTTGAGCAGCATCTGGGTCTAGAACGATAAATAGTGGTAAGAGAGGAGTTTTTTTCAGGTTTTACATAGTTTTTTGATACATTGTATTAGGATGGGAAGGAAATTTAATTTGGTAATAAATTGTTCCTGAGAGTAGTTATCCCCCAATCAAAGAAAATCCAAATTGCATACAATTGAGTTCTAATTTTTAGTATTTTGACAATTAAAATTGATTCGATATCACTGGGAGTGGCACACATGATTTCATCAATTAATATTGATGGAATTTTGGGTGTTATTTTAGTTACAACTTGAAAATATTAGGGTATTCCATCTCATGCATCATATAGACACTTGTTAAAAACACATTCCATGAATTATTCCATGACATATAGAATGAATTAGATATTTCATATTGTTGTGATGGTTAATGTGACAGTTATTCCTACTTTTCTGTTAGTTTGGTGTAGCAGATAAATGTGTGATGTCATATTTTAATCCATAATGAGTATGGGTCTTTTTGAATTGGAAATTGACTCACTAGTGAAATGTACATGTCAATTGATCTTATTACATATATATTTTTAATGGGAACCATGGTTGGGTTTTTTAGGTGTTATGAGACCTCATGGATTTATAATTTTTAACCCATGGTGAAATTTTATTGGTAAATAAATGTGAACTTGAATGGAAATGAAACATGTAATGGTTTGTAATGACTTGACCAAGACCATATATTCAGTGTGTCTGAGGCATAGTTTCTAGTGGTTCAATGGTTTTTCATTATACTGTCGTTGATTTAGGTGTAGACTATGGGTTTGACTAGGCTTCTAATAGGGTTATTTCTTCTCTTATGCTTTGAGATTATCACTTTGATGTTGTTCATTCCTGAGGCATGTGTTTGGTACTATAGATACATTCCACCTTGACAACCTCAAGTGGTATTTCGCAATGGCAGTGATGACCATACATAAGAGATTGTGGGCCACTAGCTACTGGTTGATACTTATATAGTGCTATCTCGGGATCCTAATGTTGTTTAGGACATAGGTGTGGAAGCACATTTCGACAAGGGTCTCATTCTCTATATGTAGAAGATACAGGGAGCAATACAACCATCCTTGACTATGGATGAGCTGACACACGTGTTCTAATAGTATAATCCTCCTATTTTTTCAACGGTTAGAGGACCGCATGAAATAGAGCTATGGATAGAGACTATGATAGTTTATTTTGAACATCATGAGATTCCTCATGAGTGGAGGGTCAAGCTCATAACTTACATGCGATATGGAGAAGCAATGTACTTGTGTGATGTTTTGAACCATGCTGATGGATAGCACAATATGGGTTTGGGTGAATTACCAACACACTTCTATAACTAAATTTACCCCACAACTCTCAAAGAAGAGAGGGATACTATGATTATGCATCTGGTGTAGTGCATGATGAATGTTATAGAAAACTCATCAAACTTTTCATAGCTATATTATTTTATGGTAATATATCATAGAGATGATCCATCATTGGTGAGGCACATTGAGAAAGGTCTCAAAAATTCTATAAAATCTCTGGTGAACATGTCCAGGTTTCCTTCTATCACTGAGATTGTAAATCAAGTGTTGATTACAGAGCAGAACCTGAGGTTATCTGGGTGTACAGACTATTGGAGTGTTGTTTTTTTCCCTAGTTAATCTATATCTTCTGGTAGGAAGCATAGTCTAGAGGATACACATGATGTGAGTCCTAGCCAGGCAATGGGTGTAGGCATCTTGGTATATTTCCATCAGTGGGGTAGGTGATTCCATGTGAAATATTATTCCGACTAGGACCCTATTAAGTGTCGATATTGCAGTAGGATCAGATATATACTACAGTTATGAAGGACATTCCATCCATCTGGGTGTTGTGGGGGGGGGGGGTGAGATCTGATGTAGGGTTCAAGAGCATGTTCTTTAGCTCCGCGTCGGGCTAGGAGTAAGTGTAGTACAGTCTAACCAGGCAACAGTAGTGGTGGTCATGGTTGTGGTTTATAGACACCAAGCTATTAGAGACAGTAGGGCAGATAAACTCATGGTAGCCATGTATGGTCATAGGGCTGAGGTACATTCCATACATATGCAATTCGATAGACCAAACATGAATAGGTCGCAAACCGTCTTTGGAGAGAGGTATGACCATAAAAGCTTGTAATATTATATCTTCTCTTTTCTATATAGGTCTATCTCATAGTTTTATATATGGACATATTGTAACAAGCCTTGGGCTTGTGGTTTCTCATTACGAGGGTGTTTTCACACTTGAAATGCCTTATGGATTAAACAAGGCGATGTATTCTTGTAATTGATGTGTCCCCTTGAGGTTTATGAGTGGAACGTCCTCTTGTGTATATATGTATTTGAGATGACATGGTTTTACGTCATTAATGGTATGGACTAGAGATTTTATTTTCATGAAGATGTTGACTTCAATCAGCGAATGGTGCCTCTCACATCCCCAAAGGGTGTTGTTTTTATTCAATAGAGTGACAGAGAATTCTAGACAAGTAGTTCTAGACCTAAACATCATGGTCTGGGTGAGATGATGACTTGGATTACTAGTTTGTATCTCGATTATTAGGGAGTGTTTTATGGGGAAATTTCTCTAGTGGTTGAGTGCTTTAGGGACGTATTTCACGATGACTTTTCTGGTTTCCCTCCTGAGAGATAGGTGGTGTTATACATTGAGTGTAAAGACCCTACCCCAGTTTCCCAGAGCCGGTTCCTTATTTTATTACATTGGAATACATACAAGGAATACAAATCCTTAAAGTCCAAGTAGTTTAGTATTATTGGAAACAAATTATATACATAAGTTTATCAATACAACATTATTGGAAACAAAACACTATTTTATTCCACTAGAAACATCACGTCTCCTAGAATATGCTTGCAAGTCATTCATAAATTACTTTGTCATGTCTTGAGAAAATGAAACATATGAAAGGGCTGAACTCAAATGCTCAGTAAGTGTATGAAATACAGCGAAAGATAATATAAACTTTAGACATGGTGAATAATTGAAAACACATGCCTTTAATAATGAACTTGAACACATTTTGGTAGAAATATGAGCTGAATAAATAATGCCATAATCATGGCTATTCTACTATTCGAATATCCACATGAACTTCAAATACTAGAATCATAATGAGGGAAGTTCATATGTCGGACATCATAACCATACCGTCAAATCCTCGTGCTCGTACCATAAAACATTCATTTTGTCTAGGCCTCTAGCCAAGACCATAATTTTTCTCATTAGACCTACTGATTCATCGGGGGCTATAGCGGGCCCCAACCATCACATAATAAGTCCAATTCATTACTTATATGGGCAGGGATAAACATAAACAACATATACAGTAATATTGAAACTATCCTATAAAATGTAACTATCATTCCCCAATCATTAAACATAAAACACTAACCATACCGAGTAATATGGTTAATGGTTTTAGGAAAGATAATCCACAATTGAGTGAGACATAAATTATTAAATCAAATATGGTAGATGACTTCATAAATTATTAATCCCAATAATAACATGGAATCACCACGAGTGTTGAATTAGATGAAAACATTCTTATAAAATCCTTAAGCATTTTTGGAGATAAATAATCCTTTATTTTGAAAAGAAGAGTCATTGTAGAGACCCGAAGCATGAAGTACATGGAAATTACATTAAATTTGAGGAATAATTAATAAATAACAAAAACAAACACACAAGGACCATAATAGATTGGTGTCTTTGGAAACTCGGATCATAATCTTCTAATCATGGTGAAAGATCATCAACATCTCCCATAAAGATCATCCCATTTTAGTTTACTTACCTAAAACATTTCATTATATCCTGGGGAAAAGAAAACATATAAATTGTGAGCTCAAATTCTCAGTAAGGGTAAACATAGAGAATATAAAAAAAATCCATAATCATTTGAATGCAAAAACATGAACATAAAATCTAAACAACCAAATCTTGAGCAAAGACATAAATAATTGAAGTACATAAGGATTATATCATAAAGGAACATCAATAATGATAAAATAGCATGGGAACAAAACATGTAATTGGGAAATAAAATTAATAACATGATATGATTTCCATAGTATCCAAGGCATTGCCGCCAAGACCATCTTAGTGGACAAAGTCCCTTTCTGAATCGAGTTCACTCCTCGTACCAGTCCTGTATTACTAAACCAGATTAACTTACCATTCTACCCATGACTAACTCATGAGATATAAATCTTTACCTAATCCATTGGAGGGAGATATAGGTCCCAACCATCTCATAATTAAATCATTCTTACTTGTTCCACAACATGAACATAAATCATTCAACATTACCCAAAATATAAAATGGGTTTTGTAAACATCATCCCATCATAAAAAAATACATACAATACAAAATGGATATCATTTCATCATAAGAAAAGTGAAACCAAGTTATTCATATAGAAATTATACTTGAAACATACACATATGAAATAATTCCATCTTATTTGGAAAATGTATTTGATAAAACACTTGACATATATTCTTGAGGAAAATATCCTTTCTTATTCAAAATCATTTTCTTTTCACAAATGGCCCGGAAATTTTAAAAGAAAATGATTTTTTTTAAAATAGTCATGAAATATTGTAGAGTAGTATTCATGAAAATAAGGTGTTATGAAATTGTAAAAATATGTTAATTACGTATATGGTAAAAAAACATTCTTCTCGTACATTTGCTGGAAAAGTCAAAAAATGTACCCCGTAACATAAACAAAAGAAGGATTCCTTAAATACCATGTAGTAAAAGTAAAAATGGGTAAAAAGGAATTTAAACATACATGAAAAAAAAATTAGAGAACAAGGACAAGGATGATAAATATAACCCCAGTAAATACTTACGAATAAACATTCTCAGATTAAAACGAGATTGGAAAATTTATCCCTTACCTTTGGTCTGATATGCTTTGTACGTATCCGAAACTCCTGTATAATGATTTAAATAATGTCATATACTTATTAAATAATAATATTCATTGTTATTATATCATATATCTTTCACGTGTGACTTTATATTACCCGTTCTTTTGTAAATTCCATATTAAAACAGCGTTTTGGGTAAAAACATTTTATTTATTGTACTTCTTTGGACTTTTTGTTCATGATATTATTATTACTTATATCATTATTTAATTACTTCCTGAATTTAAATCATGATATATATATCATATATATTCATTATATATATATAATAGATAGGTAAATGAAATTAAATACACCGTTCATGGAGACGGTAGACCGTACGTATGAATGAACGTTGATTTCCTTTCCTTATTGACATGAATGGAATTATATAGATGCCATACATATATATATATACATAAATACAGTATCATTATTATTTAATATATTTCATTATTATTCTTTATATATACTTTATAATCATTAATGAATGGTTAACCTGGAAAATGAATCTCATCGCGTCGTGGAGACGATAGTCCGTACGTACGCACGAGCGATTATATCATTCCCATGATCATGGAATTTTATTGAATTGTAGGTATAATATTTCATAATCAATATAATTTTACAATAATCATATATAGTTATTTATTTACACCATTATACCCATCCAAGTAATGTGGTGGTTGAAAACAAATTACAGCACATCATGGAGATGGTATTCCGTACGTACGCACATGCGGTGATTTCGTTTACCGTAGGATGGATAGAAGGTGAAATGGGTTTTTTAATATTTATAATAACATATCAGTATATAATTAATACTTATGTTATTACTTTATAATGAAACAACTAAAGAAGAGGAAGTAGAAGAAGAATGAAACTTGAAAGAGTCGGTAGAAGAGATTACCTCTTCCTCGACGCACCTCCTTAAAACTTTTTCTTAGGGCACTAGAGATGATATTTTGAGAATACCAGAACCTCTATGATATAACTATAGTGGTTGATAAGAAGAATTTTCAGGGGTTGTCTGAGCTTCAAGGCTCAAACGGGTGAGATGAGAAGAGGTAAGGGGTTCCCTTTTTATAAGGGAGGAGAGGGGCACCTTTGGAAAAAATTAAAATATTATTTTATAATAAAGTCATATTATGTTTTTAACAACTCCAAATTTATTTATGTTTAATGATGATCATATGAACTGAACAACAATCTAAAAGAACTTCTCATTGAAATATTTTCCTTTTAAAAGTATCTCCCTTGAATATTTTTATCAATGGTGATTTTGTATGCAAACCATGCCACACAGAAATATTTAATGAGTAAAAATGATTTAAACCATTATTGGTATGGTGGAACACATTACTTCAAGAATTTGACATCTTCATCAAAGACACCAAATTATTGTATAATGGTGTTTATAATAATCTATCCTAACTCCCATTTCCCATCATTAATAATGATGATAATATGGATATCGGGGATGAATTTCAAAATTATTCTTATTTCAACATAAGAATAAAGCAATGATTTTGGTTTTACAACAATTAAAACTGCATCCCCATGAAATATCATCACCCTGGACATTACTACTAGTAATGAATTATGTTTTTAGATGATCATTCATGTTACTAATGGGATACACCACTATGTTTTATGAAGTGTGATGAAGGATTAATGCAGCACTGTATCCCAGAAGATTATATCCAATGTGTATTATACATGTGTCAAATATCCCAAAGAAGAGGGAATAATAGACTAGAATGAATAGTTACAAAAATCATACAAGGTAGAATCTTTTGGAACACACATGACCAAGATATATGAAATTATAGTCAAATTTATGATTGGTTACAATGAAATGGTTTTATTGGGAAAAAAAGGAAATTCCCCAAAACCTGATCATGGAATTAAAAATCTTCAATGTGTGGGGAATATATTTCTTATGTACATTAAATATTTTTCATAGAATTATATATGTCATTGTTGGCACTGAATACTTCTCCAAACATGTATAATATCAAGATACAACTCATGAATACAAGAAATTGGTTTTGCGTTTCTAAAAGGAAAATGTTTTTTCAAGATACCCATTTCACAGAATACTCATTAGAGATCAGGGAAAACAATTTAGCAATCGATATGTTAATGAATTACTAAGGAAGTATGAAATCTTATATAATATAGGAACCCCATACCACTACCAATGAAGCGGTAAATTTGAACTATCAAATAGAAAAAAAATCATTGAAATGACCATAAACCCAAATTGAGAGGACCAGAGTATAATGTTATATGGTTCACTCAGTACATACCGAACTACATAAAAACAACCTTCAACATAAACTCTTACTATTAGTGTATTAAAAATAGTACCATTTTCAAAACGAACTCAAGTTTCACTTGTAATGGGTAATTAAATAGTTGAATATAGATTCTCAAACACTTAGTGAAGTTAGGATGCTGCTGTTGGATAAACAAGTGGAGATAAAAAATGATGCCTATGAAAATTCCAATATTTAAAAAGAAAACAAATTATATGATCTGATCTGATGAGCATGCGATGAATTTTTAGAAGAGGGAATAAACTTATATTACTCAACTCCCAATTAAAACAATTCCCATGGAATCTAAAATCATGATGGTTATAAGCTTTTTGGTCATACATGTATTCCCCTATGGGTCCATAAAAATTCATAATGGAGGTGATCCACTATTAAAATTCAATGATCAATTATTAAATATTTATTGGGAACCATTTTGTGATGGCCATGCCATCACTGGATAATTATTTGAGCGCCACTGAGTCATGATATTGACATTGAATAAATTGTTTCCTCGGAGGAAAATTGGCTAGGTCCCCTTATTATACTGTATGATAAAATAATATTTAAGGATCCATGATGAATTATAAGATTAAATGAGAATGATATGGTTCCACAATTTTAAAAAACCATAATTCCATGTCATTTAATAAAATATATAATGATATTGATTCCCTTCCCAGAACAATTAAATTTGTTGATTCCACACCATGTACTCAAATTCATGTTATGTAATTCCATGTCATATTATTGTGTGAACCTAGGGTTTATGATGCTTGACCCCCTCACATCCTTCTCCCACCGATCTCACCCAATCTCAACCCCATTATATCATATCTCCCACTGCTCACACCTAACCCCAACCCACCTTTAGCCAAGCCTCCCCCTCTTATCCCCCTAACACATCCTCTTTAGTCAAAACTAATATTAATTCATGACTTTCTACTACGTATGTTTCCCCGATAGTGGCCCACACATATATGGAAGAAATTCCTCCCCCCGATTCCACTCTTGAGTGTGATGATCCACCTCTGGTAAAGTGTGGAAGGGGTGTCACACCTCTCTCACCCATTGTTCATCCCCCGCCACCTCCACTTCATCTTCTGTAGCACTATTGGCCAAATAAAGAA
Organism: Viscum album; assembly: GCA_963277665.1. NCBI lineage: Eukaryota > Viridiplantae > Streptophyta > Magnoliopsida > Santalales > Viscaceae > Viscum > Viscum album. The sequence goes on along the minus strand of OY728141.1, from coordinate 504,723,354 downwards.
CACATTTAGGGTTTAGATATATGTAGTACACCACTCACCACCACTTATACCCCATCATTCATTTTCCCAACCATCATCAACTTGTTGCACTGAACCGTGTAAAATAAAAAGTCATGCAGAGCAACAAAACTGTACATTTGTGTGTCCATGACCACATAACCATCTTCCAGGATTCCCCTTACCTCCATCGCCCCCTATACATAAATTCTATTATAAATGTTCCTGAGGTGACCTACCAAGATATATTCATCAAGTACCCGGACATATTCGAGATGGCCTTCGATAGACAATTCATTTATTTAGGTGTTGTACCACACAATCTCTAAATCATATTGTTTGGCATCATGATGCGTAATTATAAAATAGTAATTTACAATTATGTGGTATTCCTGATCTCACAGGTCAATTCATGCTTGTCAGATGATAAATGAATCTCACATGTAAATTAATGAGACACTCTGTGTGGGAATGGTCCTTAGATTACCAAATCCAGAAAGCTCGGTGGTGCAACACTCGATATTATAAAATGGAAATTGAAACATGGCTAGTTTTCTCCCACTGAGTTTCATGGTAAAATCAACCTGTTTTATGTCCTAATTATTAATACTTCCAGGGAAGGACCAACTATCAACATGGAAACATATATCACCTTTTAATTTCGAGTATAAACCAAGTGGATAAGAGGTACACATATGGGTGGATCCTTCATCACCCAGTTTTCCCATTATCTCGACTTTTTTGACACTAATTTCTCCTCACCTTTCTCAACCCCTTATTGTTCTTATACTTCCTTTAACTGCACAGATGAAGAAACTATTCATGGATTGTGATATTTACTGTTGGGTTCATGGATTATTTATGGTATCTAATGAGGCACCCACTGACCATGCATCTTATAGAACACCCCCTAATGCCACTTTAGATCCAGAAATCACCCACACTACTTACACTACTGGCCCCACCCTTACATAAAACACTTCTATTACAAAAAATGATTCCACCCCTATATCATACCCATACAATGAGAAATTTCCCTCTTCACCACTCACGACGTCTTATTTTCATATCTCTATGAAATAAACAACTGCATTATATAAAATCCGCACCGGATTACACTTCACATGGGAATCCACATTGTTGATCTCTCCCTTTCTACTACCTCTACATTTCCACCATCCACGACAACCTCTAATTACCCACCTATAGTTGGATCATGAATGTGAAACATTCTAGAACCACCCCCATCCTTTTACATTATATTCATTGATAGGTATTACATATACATGACCATAATAATGATTATGACCTCACCAATGACATCCACTATGACAGCTGCAAGAACCATAGATCCCCCTCCATTAGTTCATCTTCCTTCCACTACCTACATTATTTCAATTGATTGGGTGAGAATTTTCTAGAATCCCTCTATTTAGGAGTGGAATTTATATGACCATCTATACGATAATTACTACACATAGTATATCCCAGTCTCTACCCAATTGTTTGTCCTTTGTTTGGGTGATCATAGTTTTCTACTGATTTTATTCCATATTCCTAAAGTATCTAGACACATATTATATATATTTTATAATATTCTACATAAATTTTTATTGAATCACTTTTCCATTTTATTAAATTGTTTTAGTAGACCTGTCTAGCTGTTATTACTAATCTATGGTCATTGATGCACCTATTTCTTCACTATCTACACACATACTGTCTATGTCTCAACATCTTCCTGATGTCAAGCACCATATTTGAGATCTATCATTGTATATTATTACTCGATAGCCATAAACACCACAATAAACATTAATTATATTCCTTACACATCAGATTCATGAAGAGCATGATCCTATAGTTGTTAATCCCACCATAAATCCATGTGAACTCGAAGACATAATGACCACTTTTTTTAGGTGACAGCGGAATTCCGAGCAGAGTAACCACACTTGATTGATTCAATTTTTCCATTCTTATAACTAACATAATATTTCACATCTATTTATTAGTATAAACTCATATTTTATTTCTTTATTCACTATTTATTCTTATAAATGATATTATTTTTTTATTTTAGTAGGAATTTCTTTCATATGTTTATTTGAACTAAAGTTCACCCATATATATGCGTGTACCTGAGATATAATTAATTTCTATTAATTGTGGAAACCTACCCCTGTTAATGATTCTATAATATTTAAACCCTAAATAATAATGTTTAATTTAGTGAATGATTTTTCTTTCTAACACATTATGTAGGGAGACCAATTTAACATCAATATTCACCATGTTTTCCCAGTGGAATGATAGTCCTTATAGAGAAAACTAGAATCCGTAGAATTTATTTAATAAATTTCCATATTATATTTCTTTGTTATTTAAACCATATCTATCTGATGGTTAATTCTAGAATAGTTAATACATTATCTCATTTTATGTTTCATGGATTATTACCTAAGAATCAATGTCAAACCACATATGTTTATAATTTTTTTCATTTATCTAGCAGACTGTTTTTATAAGAAGACTATTTTGAACATGAAAACACATAGAACAAATTTAAATAAAATCTAATGTCATGTTGGATATTGTTGAAATTATTATTTTAGTCATATAAAGATTTTAAATTATGTGATGAGATTTGTAATTTAATTCAAATTAATAAATCATGAAATTCCTTTTTATTGATTTATTGCCTTATTTTTTAGCTGGAGTTATTTCCAGTTTTTCTGGTTTAATCCCAATCCCTAGGAGATTCATGGATCATGTATTAATATTCTAGCCTGATAATTTTTTTGAGTGCCACTTGGGACGTGTAAGATAATCATAATATACATTGATATTTTATATAGGATTTGACTGAACAAATATAATTTTTATAGGATAGAGGAAATATTTATTGATAATATTTTTCATAAGACCCAGTAAACATTTTTCCCTCATTTATCCCATAGCATTCATGAATGAACTATTTATGATAAATTTTATATATGAACATTACCCCTTTCTACCATGCTCTGGATTATAGGCAGTATTATACTTTGAACACATGTGGGTTAATTTTTATCCTACAGACCTCATATGTTTTTGTCTGAGAAGCTGTATTGTAGTAACTTACGAAACTATTTTTTTAGATCCATGTTACATTTTTTTCATTTCACTCTTCTCTTATTCCACTGGAAAATACAAAAAAAATTGGGTTAGAAAATATAACTGAAAATTCCAATATTTTTAGATCAATGAATCCACTGAAGGATAATATTTGGTTATGGGATGGATGTCATATTTGGCCAAAGTATGACTATCAAAAATTAAATATAATGAAAATAAAAAGAACGTAATGCATTACATTTCTTATATATGATTGATACACTAAGGGATATAGTTTAATCTATTTGGAAAATTGACATTATTTGATCATAAAGAAACCACATCACTGAACGACACCCTCATATCATGCATTAATATTTAGAGTTTACCTATTTTAGCCTGATATTCTATTTTTTCCAACCTTAACTCACCCTTAATGTAATTTGAACCAATTTTATCATTCCCTTATGATTAATTGTGTATTTTTATTTACAAATTGGATATTATAGAACAAATTCAATCCTATGGTGAGGGTCATGTATTCATTGTATTATCATAACTCTGGTAAAAAAAATTCCCTGATTGGTGAATAAATTTTTTTAGTGGGTTCAATTACCAATTAGGTATGGAATTTAAGAAACTATTTTGAGGATGTAATTAAAATATTGATAGTTTGAATAAAGAAACTAGTCTATGAGGAATGAATGATTTTCTATATTGGATTTATTTTGGATGAATGGATTATTATTCTAACACATTCTTTTATTTTCCTATATTAAATAAATATATCATATTTTAAATAGTATTTATTTTGGAATCCCAATTAAGATTTTTTTATGAGGCCATAAAATTATTTATGTGTGGAGGAATTTTATTAAATTAAATTACATAAAAACTCTGAAAATAATTATTATGTTTTCTTCATGTTTTATTTTTTAATGAACTAGGTATTTATTTCTTATTTAAGAGAATATGTTTCGAAGAATCAACAGGGAAATCTATTAAATGTTTATAAAAATAACTGCCACACATCGTGAAAGTCACATACTCATAATTTAGGATTCATTCATAGCACATCAAAAATCATAATGAATATACGTGAAACAATTATGATCCACGATAATATTACAAAACATGAATCTCGAATACATGTTCTATAATGTATAAATTCCCATTCCCAGTTAATGATGAATATTTATGAAGAAGAAAGTCATGATTACCCATTGGATATCATGAGATAAATAAATATCATAATATTAGCGATTCTTGGCAATATTCAATCTATATTTAGATTAGTCATTGAAAATCTTGGAACAATATTAAATTTTATGAGAAGTTTACATGTCACGATATATCCCAACTATTTATATTACAACACACTTATAAAAATGTAGAACATTTTACCCTCCTCAATTTTTTATAATTGATATTGTATTTATTCCTTATCATCACTCTAATCCCAAATCTAAAAAATTCATTCATCTATTTTAACATAATCGAGGTGGCATTGATTGTTCTATACACCCTATATATTTAGTTCATCACAGTTCATCGTTTGACATCTGTATATAATTACAATTTTATATCGACAATGAATTCTCTATATGTTCATCATTTTTTGTTACCTAATTTACATGGTTGATTTATTTAATTATTATTTTTATTACTAATTTAATTATTCTTGAACACATTCTTACAAACCTTCGTATTTCAATAATTTTCTTAATCCTCCATGAATGTGAGTACAAATTTAATCGATCATGATTTTTGTTTTCAAGATAGTATAAAACTCTTAGGATAAGGGTCAAGAGGAGGGGTGTTCTTATTTTAATGAATCATTTCATCGTATCTTGGAAATCATAAGGCTAGTAATTAGGTCACATAATAATTTTTTATTCCATTTTTTTTCAAACCATACCATGGGATGTTTAAAAGAACTAACTTTACATGGTTAGAGTTGACTATGATATGATACATTCTTCCATAAAATATAGGCTTCATGTATCATAGTGGTTAATAATTTTAGGACTATGAAATAGTTTCATCTTTGATAGATCGTGTTGGTTTGACCATGATCAACAACTTGTATATGCATGACTCCTCATCCTAAGACCCATGATCATTCATTTCTAGAAACAATATTATCCTTTTAATTGAAAACTTGAAATTGATCATTACCCCATACTTATTTCTAAATCATTTACATATCTATGTTTCATTAATCAAATCCCAACCCCATACCAATTCCCATGGAATCATACATAAAGGTTTCGATATCCTAGTTCCTTATCTTTTAAAACCATCCCCATGGAATAAACCTCTCAATATCATTATACTATGTCATAATATCATGTGTAATTTGGGATATATATAAATTCTAAACTGACCGTATCCCACTAATATTTTTTGATGCATACATGCATGTCAGTCTTTAATAAAATTTATTTTACCTTTTCAATATTATTAATATGTTAATCCCAAATAAACACCATTGTCTCAACTTAAGGAACATATTAAGGGTTATCCTTCCATTAATAATATATTATCCTGAAAATATCACCTTTATATTAAATCAAATTTACAGGTCATCAATACAATTACAATTGTTATTATAAAAAATTCAATTAAAATTTATAATGAAAATTTATTTAATTATTATTATAAAATAATTCATGGGTTTCAATATATAAACACATCAATCATTCCATATCATTATGAAACCATTATCTCATCTTCATCCTCGTATTCATTAAAACCCCATTACATTATTATGTCATTTATAGTATCATCATTATCAACATATCAACATTAATCATTCCATATTTTAAATACAAATATTGGTATTTCCCAAAAAGACATCAATTTTAATAATTCACATATACCAAAAATTTAGAATTTTTATTTTTGATGTTTTCTTTAGAGAATAATTACTCTCTCCCATTTAATTAAATATAATTTCAATTTTTCTTCATAATTTTCTTACCCTATGACCTTATTCACCACGGAATACTCATATTCTATATCTTTTAAAATATATAAGCGATGAAATATTCCCAGAATCGAGAAATATTATAGACTGATTCTTTCATCCTCTATTGCCTAAACCACCATTTATCTGAGTTAACTCCATCATTATCTTATTCATTGAGCCTGAGAGGTAGTTATAGAATAACTTTTTTAATCATATATCATGATAAATGAGTATAAATTATCATAATTTCATTAACTATAGTCCACATAACATTATTTTTTTATTAATACATTTTCAATCACATTAATTTTTATTATATATCATAATGGTTACCGCCATTGACTAAAATAATAAAAATTGTGATAAAAAATATTCACTGTGGGAAACCTCATAATAATAAAAAATCATTCAATTGTTGTCTAAATCATGAACTATACATTTCAATCTAAGACACCTTAGGATTAAAATTAGACTTACATTATTATGATATATTGAAATCCATTATAATGGTTAATAATTAAATTATAGATTAACCGAATCATATTCTCTAGGAGTGTGAATCCATTTATACAGTAACGCGCATATTCTTACACCAAATGAAAATTAGTTAAAATCTTTGTATTCTCTTTATAGAGATTCTACATTGGGGTACAACTATTATAGAGCCACAAAAATATTTAATATCTTGGTAGGGATGTTATTCTTTGAAATTAAATAATCTTTTCCTTGCCAAAACATTATAAAATTTTCCTATACATAACTTCTCCAAAGTGTTTAGAAAAATTCCTCTAATCGCAATATCAAAATGTTTACTCGTGTTAATATCCTGCACTATCTATAGAAACCTAGGATTTTAATATATAAATATAACTTATTAATAGAGGAATATTAATATCAACTCACAAATATGGGCCGTATGACCATATTGGATATGTGCCTTTGGTTACTTGATACCTCATATTTCTTAGGAAATATCTTCAATCTCACCAACAAAGGTCTCCACATTTAATAGTTTTCATAGAAATAACCCACTTGAATACTTTCTATAAATTATTTGTAACTTAAATAAAAGAAAGTGTGTGCACAAAATATCATCATGGGAAATGTAGAGTGGAACTAATTATCCCATATTCGTAACATGATAATTTCATTATGAGAACATGAAATTTGAATTTTAAAACAATACAGTAAAAATCCTAAATCAACATCCTCAGCCTTTGATTAAATAACTGCAGTTTATAATAAATGAAACATAATGGAAATCAATTAACAAAATCATAGACAATATAACATAAACATAAGAATATTAATAATGAATAATCATATAACATTATAAACATTTATAAATATAAACATGATCAATTATTATGTAAGTAAAATGAATGAAATTCATCACAATAACTGATTTACATGAAAACTATGTCATCATATTATCATTTGGATATGATATCAATTTTTATGAATTAACTTATGGACATGAAATTTAGGACAATGCTTAATCTTATTGACCTACAATGAGGTCCACACATAAAATTTTGATGTAGAGTTTAGGTTTACACATAACATAATAAACTCATGAAATACCCAATCCATTGGAGGGAGATATATGTCCCACTTATCACATAATCCAACAATTTGTATTCTACAATATAAAAATCAACCATCATATCATAACATATTAAAATTAAATGTGTTACATAAAAATATATACAACTTAATCCAACCCAATCTATAAACAAATATTATTTAACAATTGGATCATAACCCCAATAAAACATAAGAAACACAATGATTTCATTTTAACGGAAGAATATAAATTCCATAAACATGATCATTATTTAATCCTTCAAAAAAACATACTTTCCTCTTTTGAGTCGCTTATTTAAAATCTAAAAGAATACTTAATATTAATGAAAATATCCTCTTTAATAAAACTTTGAAATTCTATAATAAAATAACCAAATCAATAACCAGTCATGCAGTTAGGGAATACCTTTCATTCCTTACACATTAAACTGAACTTACCAGTCAAATTTTTTATATAAAGTAAAAAGGGGCTCATTCAGAAAATAAATATAAGTTCCCTTGTATTTTTTATAATATAATATATGGGTAAATGGGTCTTAAAAATTTATTATATAATTGTAAAAAAGATTTTTAATAAAATTTTATAAAACATAAACATGGATGAAAATGTAATTTCGATCAAAGAGAGAAATACATTGAGTTTTCCATAAAAATATTTTTTTAATATCTTGAGTAGATATGAAGAGTAAGATTATTGTAGAATGAGAAAAACCATGTATTGATATAACAAATAATTTTTACGAAATTCCTTAATTTTATATTCATACTCATTAAAATAAATATTAACTGTTTTGTTATAAAAAAATAAATATTATTTTGAAAAAAAATAATATAATATTTAACATAAAATATTAATTTTAAAATTATACAACACGAATTTAACAAAAAAATATTTCCATTTTTAAACAATCATTTCAAAATTATCTTCCGATAAATTTTTCATAATTTTATGAAAATATATAATTTTTAGTTAGTTTTGAATAATACATATTTTATTCATAAAAATTTAATTTCATTTCAAATATATAAAAAGTAATATTTGATTATTTTTTAATTTCAAAATATTACAAGTCACTTTTGTTTAAAAATAATATAGTTACGATTTTTAAATGATCCCATCACTTGAAATTAGTTTAAAAACATTATTACATTAAAATGTAATTTCTCTAAAAAAATATTTTTCATTCCATTGTTCAAGATTAATATTAAATTTTATTAATCAATATATACCAATTTAATCATGTAAAATTAACTCCATATTTTTTATTTATTGTTCTAATTTTCTTAACTAAATTTCATTTATTTTTGTGTTATTATGAATAATAACACTATTAATTTTTGTTACGAATGTAAATGGTTAATTGATTATTTAATATTTAATATAAACCTTTAATGACTAGAAAATTACCCTAACACTTAAATGAATTTTATTTTATGAGAATATTTTGTACATATTTATAATTTTTTTGAATAAATGGAATTTTATGGATATTTATTTCACTATAACATTTATAATATTTTCATTAATGAAAATTCAAAAATGTCACACTCCTGTTTTAAATAATAATGATATTTTTGAAATGGGAATAAATATGGGATAAGTATTGTTATAAATAAATTTAATAAATTAACATTTCATGTCTTAATCAAGGAAATTTATTATTAAATTTTAATCAATAAATAATTACCTTAATGGATTACAAAAATATGGAACATTAATTTTTCAACTAACACATATATCAAATAAATGATATTAAAAATATAAAATGAAATTTAAATTTAAATTATTAGTTGTATTAATAAATTTTATAGATTAATATAACATGTTAGGGATGCAAAAAAATATATTTCTCTATATTCATTTATTTTCATAGTGTTATTATAGAAACAGTGGTGAATAGTTTTACAAATAGACATTAATACTATTTTGTAATAAACAAAACATTATTTAATAATATAAATTTTTTAAATATCATTGATACCTCAAAGGTATTATGATATGTTTTATAATATCAACAATTGTCCCTTTTTCCAGTGTTTTAAATTTATAGTATCTATCATGACCATTAATTGGTAAAATAATTTATTGTCACGATATGATTGAGTGGGTTTAATACATTGTTAAAACAAAAAGGCATGTTTTATGAAATTTTAAAAACACGTATAATTTATATATTATCATATTATTTCAATCCACCATCATCCTGTCATTAAATAATGTCAGCTATTATCCTTTTGGAATTGAATGTTAATATATATTAACTTTATATTTAGAAAAATTCATATTATGGACCTCCCCTCTCTTATAAAAGTGAATCAATACATGCAATTTATCACACATAAAAAGAATCTTGTTTTAGATAAGGTCTATAAAATTACAATCCATGTATCCCTTAACACATGATGAATGCGTTTTTATCAAAAACCTTACGTAGAATTGATTTTCATTTAAACTGTGAGAGATTGTCAATGGAAGGTGTATCATTCTAAACAGAGTGTTTTGGAAATATTTAATCTTCCAACTCAATAAATATTTATTTATTCACGAGTATATAGAAAAACTATCTTAAATATACATAGGTTATATTTTTATAATTTCAAAAACAATATATTCTTGGTCATCCATCAAATAGAAAACAAAACCATATTTCGCGTGTTTGTTGGACTTTCATCTCATGAATTGATATAATTCATCTCAAAAACCAATTTATCAAGTATGGTTATAATGATGGAATTTGTATATATATATATATATATCTGTGATATACATCATATATTTTTCATCATGGGAAGAACATATTTTACTTAATTCATTTCTTTAACAATCATTACGAAATGATAACATTGTTCATCCATACGTGTGGACTACCACCTCTACAAAAATATATCATTCATTTTTATAACCAAATAACATCGATTATATATATATATGTATATTTAAATATGAAATATGGTATTTATTATTTTATGAACATTCATAAAAGATGTTATAATACAAGCTTTCATTCCATAATGATCATTGAAAAATGGAATCATTACTCATGTGTGCACAAGACCTACTATCTCAATGATTCTAATATAGTTCATTTTTCATAACCATATATAATAGTAAAATTTAATATAATATTTTATGTATAAAAATCATAATTATTTCATTATTACAATTCTAAATAAGCTAGTGTACTGAAAATTTTTACCATAGTCAACCAACTAAATCCATTTTAGATATATGAGTTGTATTATCCAAATGTTTAACATGAACCTAAATGAAAATGAAATGCTATATGATATGGTAAAAAGTAAAATAAAAGAAATAATAAAATTTAAGATATTTATAATCAATATAAATAATCCACATATATTATCAATTCATTACAATATATATAAAACCATGTGATGTGTCGAACCTGATTTGATAAACACAATCACATTAAAGGTGACTTTAAATGTTATAATAATTTATTATAAAAATTATTCTCTTACAATTCCATGTTTTTGAAATTATATTATGTATTTATTTTTATGGATATAAATTGACTATAAATTCGATTTTATGCCAAAATATTTCAATGGTTTTCAATATAGAAAATTTTGATGTAATTTTTTTTACATTCATTAAAAATGGAAAAATGAATGTTCAATTCTAAAGTATTTTGGAATAATTATTTTTTATGAAATTATAATTATATCTTAAATATTTTTTTCCATTATAATATTTCAGGTTTTCTTTAATGAATACCCATTTTCAATTTATATGGGTATTTTGATATTGAAAATGTTTTTTAGGAGGGAATGGTATTTTGCTATCTAAAATTGGTAATGGATACCCATTTTCATTATTATTATTCTAAATATTTTATTCCTTTTTATGAGGTTTTTATCCCCATTATAGCTCACATGTGATCTCGATATACCAAATTTGACGGGTGTGTCCAGAATATAATCCAATGCATTTGATAATTGCAACATTTTTAGGATAATAGTTTTTGATGTAGCTTATTTGTTTAATACAATTGAAGGTGTTTTATAAGTGTTTTAATATTATGATATCCTAAGGAACCGAAAATAATTTTCTGTGGTTTACAATATCATTTCATTTAAATTATATAGTTTCAACATGTATGATAATTATCTTATTATCAAAAATATGAAACATTTTTTGTATTAAATGGTATGTTTCTAAGACAATATTTTTATTCATCATCATGATTTTCACTTCACTAATAGATTTCTCCTTTTAATCCCCCATTGAGATATTTTGTCTCTTCCCATGTTCTACATTGTTTTTCATGTATGTATTGTTAGGTATTTTTGGTCCTTTCAAATTGATCATGGTTATAAAATATAAATAATGTAAATAATGATTTAAATATATTATATATTCACAATATTCATATATTTAGGTATCCATAAAAATTGGATATAGAAAAAGGGATTTTACCATTTTATTGGGATGATGGGTCGTACGTATGAATGAATATTGTTTCTATACTGTTGATGGATAAAACAAAAGAATGTTAATTATTAATTATCTATTATAGAATCATTTTTATATCATATATATTGTAAAAAATAATAAAATATATCAGTATTAACATCCATTTAAAAAAATGAAAAATATTATTACATTGCTACTTGGAGGTGGTAGTCCACACCAATGAAACAGTGATGTTATCACCTTAAAATGATTGGAATGTAAGATGTTATCATTGATATTATAACTATAGAATAATTATTATTATTAAATATCATGTCAATACTATGAATCTATAATTTTTATGAAATCTAAGATGTATTTATGGAAAATGAGTTACATTGATTTTTAGGACGGTAATCTACCGTAATGATGATTGATAATTTCATTTCCTTGTGGAAGGAAGAGGAGACAGATATGGGTTCTAAATTATAAATAAATTTTTTTAATGATATGGATGATAATTATGTAATCAAATAGTCATTGTTTAATAATATTTTATGTCTTTGTATGAAGAAATATAACAAAACCCATGATGTTATGATTGACACATTTTCTTTAGTAAAACTATTAATGTTTCCACTGAAATCCATACATAGATAATTTGATAATAAAATTAAGTTTTATAGTATGTGATAATGGAATTAAATAATGCATTTTTATTTTTATTTATGGAATCAAACAGATTTGGATGTGTGAAGATGATATGAGAGTGGATTATTTTTTACAAGAAAGGAAAGAAACCTATATTAAAACTAGTAAGAAATTTCCCATGCTAATCCTAAATGATAAAGTAATTTTGAATAAAATGACTAAAAATTACAATATTTTCTAATTATGGACAATATAATTTTTAAATTTTCCCATCACATAGTAATTTTACATGTGTTTTTGTCATTTTAAACAATTTATTTTTAGTTTAAACAATTGTAATCCCTTTTCAACATTAATAGTGATAATTAATTTTTCTGTATTTACTATTCACTTGGACTCAAACTGAAGATCAAATTAAAATAAATTAATAATTGGGCTGATTCCAAATATTTTATCTTATTTTTCTTATTAAATTTAAATAACTTAAATAATTTAATATTATAATACACTTGTAGACGTGATGAAAAAATTATTTTCCAATGATAATGCTTTCAAATTTATAGAAAATGTTTTTATCATTTTTACATCAAATTGATTAAAATAACATATATCTAATTAATTATAACATAAATGATGTAATCATACAATTAAACCCATTTTAAAAAAAAAATTATCTTTTTAAATGCATTATATGAAATTGTTGTTTTTAATAAAAATCCACAATTTTAACTTTTCATCTAAAAATTATTCATTACATAAAATAATAAAAAATTTATGCTAAGATAATTTTGACATAGTGATTGAAAAAATAAATTAATTTTTTGTTATAAATATTTTATAAATGGAAAAAATCAATTTTATAATATGATCCCAAAACATAACAAAATATTCTTCCAAATAAGCAATTATATGTAGAAAACTAGATTTATTATTAACCCATTAATAGAATGAATACTAGATGTAAAAAATAATTTCTTATTGAACATATAAAATATAAATTTAATAAAAATAAGACACTAATGTTTATGAATTTAATTTATTAAGACGAAAAACCTTTTGGTAAATAAAAATAAATTTTTAGAAAAGCATTAATTTACTTTAAAATGATTTTTATTTTAAATTATAATAAATTAATAGTTAATTAATTTATATTATATTTCTTGACATCATATAATTTTTATTATTTACATAGACTTATTCATCACCATAAATTTAATGAATTTTTGAAATATCCATGTTAAAATACTTAATTAGTATACGGTGATTCATTTACACTCAGTGTTACATGAAACACAATCCATTGATGAAATAAAAATTAATTCAAAAATAACAAAATATTGGGTTTTTAAATTCAACCCCTTTAATAAATTTCTTAATCATAATTTTAAAATGATCATGGTAATCAATTGTATTATATTTGAATATTTATTTTTGAGAAATCCCCCTTATAAAAGGATTGATAAACATTCCTTGTATGAATAATTAAATTAAAAAAAACAAGACAATCATTTGGAAATACACATATCCTAATTTTCAAATAGGATAACATTTGTGGGAATTGAGAATATAGACATGGGATAAAAAACGATATCCAATGTGTTAATTGGAATTGATAGAGTACACAATCAATATAAATCAATCAAACATAATGACATAAATCTATGATCGTTGAAAATATCATTCATTTATAAGAAATGAAGTTAAATGTATAAAATCAAAATTTATTATTAATTTATATAAAGATGTGGAATTTCCATGAGTTAGTATACTTACATTTTTTGATTTTATTTTACAATAAAAATCTTATCAATTTTTTATAGTTCGATTAACTTCCACTACATCCCCCCCTAAAAAAATTAATATTCATAATGTATTATTTTTAATCATGAAGTACTAAAATAACCAATTAATAGGTTATAATATCCCTAAAATGATATTAATTTATTCCCCTTATTTCTAGATACAAATTGAAACAATTGTGGTTAACATAATCTATCAAACACGGATAACTAAAATGAATTTTTTCACACACATCAATAATAAAATCCAATGTTCAAGTTAACCCACTCCATAAATAACTGACCTTATATATCCTGCAAAAACAATTTGAAAAAAATCAATATCATATATTGTAATTTTTTGATCCCACATCATTCCAGGATCAACATAATAAATATCGTCAAATAATTTTTACAATACACAAATTCTTATAACAATATATATAAACAATAAATATTATCATATATAATGCTACAATTGAATAAGTTATCATTCAAAAAGATAATTCAAAATTTATTCCTTAAATAAACTCCAATCATTGGCAAAAAAAATAAGAAGATTGATTTTATCCTTGCATCTATATGTGATAAATTTTGGATTCATAATATAAAATATGATTTAATTTTTCTATAATATATGTATATTTTTATAATAATTTCCCAGAATAACATAAAATTTCCCTAAATGATGAAAAACAATATTTTCTTGTGTATTAATCATAAAAAATGCATCATGAATTTACAAACTATAATGGGTAATATAAGTGTTTCCTAATTATCATGATTCACATTAATAGTTATGAATGTATATGCATTTCATTTTTCCTTTGTATTGAGTGGGGTTTGATGAATATTATCCTCATTAACCCTTAGATTAGTGAATTTATTTCCATAATGAAAAACTTCCAGTCATCTATAGAATTGATGTGTTAATGGTGTATTAAATTGATTCCACTCATCATTATTTTAATTTAATAGAAAATTCACATTACATCAGTATTATTTTTCTCGATGGTCATGTTTTTTATACTTGAAATATATTATTATTCCATATAGGAATTACCTAGAGTGCTCCTTCCCACATTTCTTGAATGTTTGAGGTTAAATAATTTTCTTTCTTCCATGTGATATTCCACCAGATCTTCAATAAAAATCAACTATTCATTAATTATCACTAAAACCATTAGGGGTTCCTAATTACATTTCCACTTTTTGTGAACATCGATCCATTTCATCATACAATAATAAATATCATATGGATAGTGAGTTTTATATGACAAGGTTTTACATCACTAAATAGCCAATCATATTTTGTTTCATGAATTATTATTAAACTGGAATCATAAATTTCATGTCTTGTAAATTATTTCACATTATTTACATTGGATTGATCATACTCTTTCGTAAGATGGATGAATTACTTCTACAATTTCATATTAAAATATAATGGATTTACTTACTAAAACATATTTGATAACTTATCCCATTCCATTGATTCAATTTCGACATATTTCCTTGTATTATTGAAAACATTCCGTTATTTATATTTTTTTCTCTCCAAATGAAAAGTGGATAAGAGTACTGTTTCATAATATGAGCATTGAATAAATTAATATATATTTTCCATAACATTAATACATTTATTTGAATTATTTCGATTATATTTACCATTAATGGAGGGTGTATGTTGTCATATAAATGTTTGAATGGAATTTTTATCCCCCTTTATTAAATTCAGATAATCCACATGAGCCTTGTCACACCCTATAACTTGAGTGAGTAAATTGGGAATAGTTATAAAATATTACATCCCTGCTTATAAACCATTACATTCCTCAAGAGTATAGTCATTTCATTTACAATCACATTTTTTGTTTACATGATTCGTTTGAGTTACAATCAGTGACCAAAACCAAAAAATTCTAATGTGAGAAACAAAAAAATGATTCAAAAAACACATATAAATTAACATAATTTATAGGATATGAAAATCATGAATGATTATTTTCAATCCATTAAAATAAAATTTTTACATTTTTCATTTTATGATATTATATATTTTAAACCTTCATGATGGTTTTTAAAATGTGTGAATTTTCAAAAACAGAAGCATCCATAAGAGTGTAAAAATAGGTTTATATTAAGAACCATTATCGTGCATTAAGTGAATATCATGTCAATACCTAATATACCGTTTTATGACATATTACTCATAGGTAGAAATAACAAAAAGCCACATCCCCATGATTTTTTTGTACAAAGATGTAATTTCATGGAAACGAATCACACTATACATGAACAAAATAATATGAAATTTTCATATAAAATGATATATACTTATACATATAAATATATTTTCCTTAAAATTATCCTTATATATATATCCTATGGGATCCCACTTTTTTTCTCATTATGGTTTCCTATGGTTGACTAAATCATTCTCTGATAACAAATGAGTTACCAAGTCATCTAATAGAAATATGTCACATCTTAATATATGAATATTTATTACATGACATAAAAATAAATGAAATAATCATATAGGTATTGAATATTAGGAATCACAGATACACAAATAACTGGTTCAAAAGTGAAGTAAATCATAATCGACTATGTTCTTTCCAACTATAGCCATTATTAGACATATATTTTCATTCATTTATTCAGTACCTAAGTAAAGGAAAATAAAAAATTGTAATCTTAGATGCTGAATAAATTTAAGCTAATAGGACATCAACATAAAATTCAAATAATGGTATGATAACATGATCCTAAAATTTAAAAAATATACAAAACATATCATAGATCAGAATCATGAGACATGGTATAAATTGGGGAAGTTCATAATTCTATAATATTATCAGTAATTAATGAACATGATCAATGATCTCCTCACATATAACTATTAATGTGTAATAAAAAATTCTTATTACATTGTTACCATATAGATATATCAACAGGTTCATTCATTGTGCTATGGACCTAAAATTAGGCCCTCACATTATTGTATGGACTTTAAACCTAGATTGTGAATTACTATATGGACACGAAGCTAGTTCCACACCTAACCCTTTAGAAATTAATGGTGGTCCACACATAACTATATGAACTTAAAACCAGATCCACACAAAACATTATAATCCTAAAATAAGAACCATATATAACCTTGTGAACAAGAAATTAGATTCCCGCAGAACATAATTTACAGATGAGTTATCCACATCTAATCAAGTAATTTAATGGATATATATGTCCCACCTACGGAATAATACACATATTTGTGTTACAAAAGATCATAAAATATTTATCATATCATAACCAATGAAATGGAAATGGTTTTCTAAAAAAATTAATCATAGTATAAACCTTGAAAATGAATTGTGAATCATAAATATAGATTTCCCATAATCATAAAAAGCCTAGAGAAATAATCATTATGATATGATTGTCTAATTTTTTTATTTTAATAATAATTACCATCAGATCATTTTATTTTAAATTTAATGTTATTTTTAATGATCACATAAAACATTTATTGAGGAATAAGTACATTCTCTTTTGAAATCAATTAGTTAATATATAAATAATTAAGAAATATCAAAATTAATTAATTTTAAAATAGAATAATTATAATTTATCTTTTAAATCATTGAGTGTTATGGAAAATAGGATATACCATTCTTTTTTCAAATGTCAAAAGAAATATTACTTCCACCATTTTGGTAAAAAGTGAAAAGCTTCTCATTTTTGAACACAATAAGATGATTTTTTTAAAGAATTTTTTGAAAATTAATTTATTTCAAAATAATAACATTAAAAAAATAAGTCTATAATGTAAACAATATTATAGAGAACATTTTTAGAAAACATGAATTGAGATAAATAATTATATTTATCCACAATGAGAAATAAATCTGGTTTTCAATAAAAGTATTATTTTGGATACAAAGTTACATAAATTGTGGAAAATAAAATTATTTCATGAATCATATAAAAATAACCATATAAAAATAAATTTCATTAGTTTATTTTTTATCTTTAATAATATTTCATCATCGAAAATGTATTTTTATAAAATCCCAATAAACAACAAGATTGTAACATAAAACATTTAAATCATTTCTATCATTTGGATCATAAAACCCATGAATGAAATAAAAATATATGGATATGTAAATCCAAATAATATTCATAATATGAGTCATAAAATATATTTATGGGAAGTATATAAACCTTATAAACGATATAAGTGGTGAATATGGAATGTGTCTCACTGAGATAAATGTGAGATGAAAATACAACACTACAATAGAATCCTTTGAATAATAATCACCATGAAATAATAACATATATTGATATATTATATATTATTAAAATAATAATATTCAGGATATATAATTTTATAGGTTTAGTATATATATCACAAAAAAAGTAATGAGTGGTGAATACAAAATGTGTCTCATAGAAATAAATGATTGACAAAGATATCTTACCATGATTCTAAACATTAATCACACATTATCTAAAATCCTATATTATAAATATTGTTTTTTGATAACTGTTTTTAAGAACAATAATTATATATATCATAACATTTATTATCTAATTGTGAAATTTTTTAAATATATTTATTTTGATTTTATATATCACATTTTGGGTTATTACTACATTTTTTCCCATATCTATATGGTTTGGTACCTTTGATATTTTTTCAATGATAATGATCAATAATATCAATAATTTTATAAAGGATATAAATATATTATATATCAATTATGTATATATTTACATTCATCCATAAAATGTAGATTTATACAAAATAATTACACCATTTGTGTAGAAAATATGTCTTAAGTTTTCATGAACATTGTTTCAATTTTCTCAACGAATGGAAAAATAAAGGTACATATTAAGTCACATATATATAATAATTTTTATATCATATATATACTATATATTCATGAAATATAAACTTATTAACTTATACAAAATAATAAAATAAAAAAACATCTCCCATTTCTTTATGAAGGTTATAGTTCATAGGAGTATCGTAGAAATACTATAGTTTTCCAAAATTCTGGAATATAAGAATATATATGTTTTATTGTAATTAAATAATTATAATTATTTTATTAATATCATATATATAGTTTTAATATATAATTATATCAAAGCATGATAGGTGTGGATGGATAACAAATTGCATTGGTCTGCGAAGTTATAGTGTGTCGTATGAATGATTGATAAGCATGTTTCTCCATTGATAGAAGAGAAGATGAAAATAGTTTAATACATTAACATAATAAAATATCTGTAAATTTTAAATAATAATGTTGTTACAGAATTATTTTTGGATAATATTTCAAGGATGTAGAATAAGAACAAAAAAACACATGGATAAGAATGATACGTCTTAATCAGACAACCTCCTTAGGATTGCACCAAAATGTGTATTACAGGAGTTTAATAAAAAATTGTAGATGACCACATTATATAATTATATAAGGTATTTGGTTAGGTATTTTCCAATACAAAATTATTTTCTATATTTATAAGGACAGTATAGGGGATGTCATTTATATGTTGTGAAAGGATACCATTTGAAAACTACATGGATATTTCCAAAAAAAGAACAATTGATTATGTAGTCTTAATAATAAATATTATAATTTTCTATATATTATAAATTTAAATATTACGAGGTTTCATTATCAAAAAAATATTAATTGGAGAACTCTTTATGCCAATTTAACCCTCATCATTATAGTTTAACACCACGTAAACATGTTTTAACCTTAACTACAACAATTATATTATTTTTGTATTTAATATTTATTATGAACACTAGATAAAGTAGAAATTATTATATAATATGATTTTTTTTAAATTTAAATATTAAATATTTATTTAAAAATTCAATTCATTAAATTAGAATAATATAATTTACATCTAAATCCACAAAAGCGATGAAAAAATGGGTTTCCCAAGAAAATTTCTCCAATGTTAGTAAATTTTTTTATATATTCAACATGAAATTGATTATAATTAAATATATTTGATTAATAAATGTAATATATTACTATATTTTATTTTTATAAAATTCTAATATATTTTTTATCCTTGAAAATAATTATATCAAAATTGTATTTATTAATAAACTTCTCTATTTTTCTATATTGATCGTTAAATTATAGTTTTTGAAAATTCTTAAAAAAAATATGCAAGATAATATTGAATTTTATGTTTAAATAAGTATTATTAATTAAGGAACAAAATATTCTAAAAATAAAAAAAATTAATTTTAAAATAATTTTGCAAAACCGGATGAAAATACTTTTCATAAAAAATATTTTTCCATAAAACTAGATATATACACATCTTATTCCTACAAAAATATTTGATGAATTATGAAACAATTTTTGTAATAAATAATATTTAGTACTTTTTGAAATCAATAACCAATAGTTATAGTTTAGTTAATTTTCACGTACAAAAATATGTATTTCATAAAAACACTTCAGTTTCTTTTAAGTGTTTTTTATATTCATTTCAAATGAGTTGATAGAAAATTAATTTATTTTGTACATTTAGAATCCAACAATTTTTTATAATATTGATCTTATGATGGATAAAAGAATAGTGATTAGGATAAAATGGAAACATTTAAATATTTTAATAGTATATCACAATTTATTTAAACATGAGGTTTTGTGTAACCCATGATATCAAATAAATTAAACTTATTTAAAAATTGTATTTTCATAAAATTATGTTGTGTTACATGGTATGTGTAACATTAATCACATCATTATCATACCCTCATTTTTGAGAGTGATGCAATGATATTTATCTTTTTATTATGTCATATGAGTTTTATAATGTCATTCATCATAATTTACCTTCAAATTTTAAAAAAAAAATCGTAATGAATATACTCCTTGGATTAAAATCACTAATGTTTGGGAGGTACATTATATGGAATTTTTTTTTGTTATAAAAATTAATTTTCTTCTCACATTACTATTTCCTTTCCTAAATTCCTTTATTACCATTAATATATATTATACCAGTCTCCTTAATGAAATGTATAACATGTTTCCTCCCACACATTGACCATAACTAATAGTTTGTATTCATCCCACCATGGCTTTTATAATTTTTATTTAATTATTTCATATTTTCATAATGAAAAAAATTAGATTTATGGGAAAATCAAATTTCCATCACCACCTTGATATAACATCAAAAATAATAATAGATACCAATGTATCATATGGATAACACCCATTTGAGACATGGTATTAGGAAATGGAATGATTTATCAACCATAATTTTATGTTGAATGATAATACTAGAATTTTACCTTGAAAATGTTTTGAAATTTTAATCATACGAACTCAAATATTTATCATCATTCAATTTTAGCATAATGAATTCATTTTTCATTAACATATGAAGGAAAAAAGTAAAATAATAATTGAAAAATATATATCTCATAAACTCATCACACTCTATGGTGTCAATTTACTTCCATTTCTTCAACGTCATGATATGATTGAACTACTGATATAGTTTTCCATACAAAGGATATAAGAATAGTATAAAGTATTTTAACCTAGAACAATATATAGTGGAAAATATTATTTTAGTGGTACTAATTTATTTCATAACTACTTTTGGATCTGTAGAACCACATAATGAAGATAGATGTTACCTCATGAAGGACTCAATAAGTCATTTCCCTCTCCTTTAAATTTTTAATGATCAATATGACTTATGTCCATAATGTGTTTCATATCCATTGAAAAAATATTTTCCATCCCATCTCCCATATCATTTTCTATATCAGTTGGATAACCGTTTTATTATATATCACTTTATCTATTGACATGGTTACTACCAGATTAATTATTTGTCTAAAAATAAAAATAATTATTTGATATTCAATAATATATGTGGGAAACCATATAATCATTAAAAATAATTTATACTATATCGGAATAAAAATTCCTTTTTTAATCAATGAAACCATGGGTTTGTTATTTCAAATTCATTGCCATCATCTATTCAAATCTTTCAAAATGGTGGATAGGGAAAATGTGAGTTTCTTATAAAGACACCCCTCAACTGTATAAAATGATGTTCCATAAGTTTAAAATCATTTTGTACCAAAATAATGGTTGAGATAAACTATACTAACTTATTTGGGGGGTTTCAATTAGATATATTTATTCAAAAATTACATCATAATTTTTTATCAAGATATAGATCTTTTTTTGGTAAACCAAACTTCATTATATACCATAACATTAGATGTCATCCTTTACTTTGGATTATCCGAAAGATCCTAACTATATTTTTCAACATCTTTTCTAGAAGTAACGAAAAATTTATCTCATACTAATTATAGAACCCTATAGTTTTTATAAGAAAATAAAAAAAATTATTACATTATTATTCATTAAATAACATTACAGTACGTACTAGATTCGTATAATTATAATATCTATAGAGACATAGATAAATAGTAAAATTGTTCAAAATATATCCAGATAATATCAAATTATGTCTTTCATAACAATAACTCTTCATATAAATACGATAGAAGGAACCTTGTTTAATAACATGTAGATATGAAACATAATAAAGGGTGAAATCTGATGATCAGTAATGGTAAAAAATGGAGATATAATAGATAAATAAAACATAAAATGATCCTAATAGAATTGAACATGATAATAACATTTAGAAATAATGCACTACATAAAATATTTAAGAATATTCCTCCATGACATCAATCATTGAATTTTATAATACATGAATCATAAATGAATAAAAACATATTAAACATGACATCATAACATTCACATAAAAAATATGGGTTTTCCACACACATATGCATGTAAAATATTATTAATTATTAAGATTCTTTTAAAATTACATCTTCTTTGATTAGGATCACACACCATTATACCATTTATATATTCATGGACCCATTCTAAGACTGTAAATGTGGATGAAGTCCTTAACAGGCCTGGGTTCAGTCCCGCTTCCATCCTTTATTTATCATGAGATATCCATTGTTACCTAATTAATTTCATGTTAATATAATTCATGGGCCACCCATCACATAATGATAATATTTTCATTTCTGTTCCAAAATATCATTAAACCATCATGACATTTTAGAATCCACTAAAATGAAAATGGGTTTCAAAATCATTTAATCAATTAATAATTGCAGAACAAATCAAAAGTAAATAATTTTCATAGAAATGTCATTATAATAATAATATTTTATATAGAGAAATAATAAATATGGTATCATTGTATCATTACCCATGTAATTAATATGTAACATCCAATGGTGTTATGATTTAAGAAAAAATCCTTCAAACTACAATAATATCAATTCGTGTGGAAAATACTCATCTCAATTTGAAATCAATTATTTAAAATCTATAAATCATCATAAATTTAAGGTATAAAATTTATATTAAAATAACCTATTATAAATTTAAATGATGTCTAAATCAGTAATTGGTCATGATGGTGGGAAATTTCATTTATTCTATGTACTTTAAAACAACTATTTGTTTCTCGTTTTTTAAAATGTCTAATGTACAACAATTGAAGAAATAAAAAAATTAATCAATGTTTTATAATTTTAGTAATGGATAAATATTACACCTAAAAATAAAAAGATAAGAGTGAAAAAGTACAGAAAAGTTTTTTTACAATATATTAACATTTGAGTGAAACTATTTTCCATCAATGATAGAATTAAAGTCAAATTTCTAAGAAAATATTATTTCAGTGTCTTGATTAAATATTGAGAGGAAAATGAAATGAAAACATGTATTATTTATAAATAAATATAGGACTCCAAAATTAATGTGGTTATTCTGTGTTTCATAAATAAATATTATCATTATAAATCGATCATTAGAAACCTCATTAAATTATGAAATTATAACACGAAACCCATAAATAAATTTTAACATTCATAGAGAGTTATCAATCCTCCATAATAATATATTAAATTTTATAATAACTCTGTATCAAAATCATTTACAGACTTATAATATCATATAATATCCCCTTATATTAATTTAATTTCAATTTTAAATAATTCTGTTTAAAAATCATTGTTTTTTGTGTTAACAATCTCATTTTTCATGATAGTATAGGATTGGTAGTTTTGTTCCTTTTACATTGATCTTTGTTCAATAATATATATAATTTTAATAATAATATACTTATAATTCATATTAAATATATATATATTTATATATATATATATTTAGTAATAAATTTTGTTGACAGATGAATAATGACATCATTCATTGGGTTGAAATTTCATACATACAGATGGACATTGTTTTCATTATTTGACAGATGTAACCAAAGAAAGGTAAATATGAATCTAAATTTATAGAAACATTTTCATATAATATATAACATATATATATATATATATATTCTGAAATATATTTTAATTACTAAATATATAAATAAAAATTAAACGATAAATCACATCACTTTGTTGAGGTGGTCTTCCAAATTTAAGAATGTGAAAATTAACATTTTTCAATTGATTTGATGGTATGATAAAATATATGATATTATAATTCTAGAATCATTAAAAATAATAAATTTCATTTCTAAATATGATATCCATCATAAACCGATAAATTATAGATAATAATGAAAATAAATTATATCACTATGTGTAGGTGTCAATCCACACCAACGTATGAGTGATAAATTTACATCCCACTTCATGAAATATGGGGGATGGTTTTGGTGGTTACATTATCATAAAAACATATTTTAAATTTAGAAAACCCAATTTATTTTTTATGAAAAACATGGATTTAGAGGAGGTATAAGAAGAATAAATTTGAATGATTTTGTGTAAAATGAGTACTTATCCTTTGGTTTTCAACATTTAGAACCTTTATTAAAGACCCTTCTAATGGTATTTTAAGATTTCAAAAACCTCCAATTTTTATTAGATATGTTTTGAAGGTATTTTAAAAGATTTTAGTTCTTTTTGATATATCAATGTGGATCAAATAATATAATGGATGGGAATCCTTTATTATGTTATGAGAGGACACATATAGATTTTATTAACATATTAAAATGTAATAAATTAATTATGAAGAAAAATTCTTCCAAATTGATATATATTTTAAGGTTTTATTGGATGTGTTTGAAATATGGATATCCAATTGAATTTATGCTTGTTTAGTTTTCAATATTATTCTTATTAATTTGTTTAACCCATTGTAACCATTCTTTAACATTAACTATAGAGAAAACTTTTTACTATGTTTACAATTAATTATGAACAATAATGAATGTGGAATCAATAAAATTTTTGAAATTATTATTCAAAATATGAAATTAATTTTATCAAATTTAATATTTAAATGTAACATATATTTTTTTTAAATAAACTTGAAAAATTCCACGATAAATGTGTTTGAAGAAAAAAATATTCTTAAGTATACAATGTTGTTATACAAAAATCCAAATAACATTAAATCAAATTATGAAAAATAGATTAATAATAACAATAATTAACTTATTTAACATTATAAATAATTTAATTAAAATGTAACATTATAAATTATTTAAATGAAAATAAATCATTTAATTAAAGTTATTGTTTTTACAGTTCTTCTAAAAATTAATCTTATCACACAATTCTCATAAATTCACTAAACTATAATTTATTTAGGTTGATTTAAAAAATTATTTTACTTTCGTAAAATACTTTATCTAATGAAGGATAAAATTTATTAAATTATTTTATCAAAATCAGATATAAAACCATTATTCCAGGAATAACATTTTTTGAATCATATAAATAATTCTTTAATAAGTATATTATGTTTATCAAAAACCATTTGTCATTTTCTTACATTACTGTTATTATTTATTATACAAATAATTTAATGGTTGGGTTATGTTGGAATACTATATTATGGTTCATTTAAAAAAAAGTTTTCTCTATCATAAGATATCATGGAAATTAAATTTATTATATAAAATACAATATATTGTTATGATATTTAGAAAAAAGAGAAATGTATGTCTTGGGTACATTATCTAATTATATATTCATGATCACATTTATGTTGTGACCTATTGACTTGAACTCCAACCATCCATGTCTTAGGTAAATGACATGTTCTATATATCCCTGTTAAGGAAATAAATACCATGCCTTTCACAAATACATAGTTAATAGGTACTAAATAATTAAAATGATATCTCGCATGGGAATAAAATAATGCAGATATTAAATCGATCATACAATGTTTTATGCAACATGAAAAATTCGTAGATAAATAATTTTGATGGAACCATATGAATGAGGATGTGACATGGGAACGAGATGATTAAATGGATCATAATTTCCCTCGCTTTTTTTTCGTAGTATATAAAATTTAATTTTTATGATGAAATTTTTTATGGGGGATGAATGTCAAGAACCGTAATTATAATAACATAATTTCCCGAGTTTTTATATAATAATTTCATATTAATCACATTAACCACATGAAATAACCAAAAATATTGTATTATATTAATTTTAAAATATCATTTAGAGAATAAATATATCCATAGTAATAGTAGATAATACATTTTGGAAAAGTAGTATTATATAAGATAGCTATAATAAGAATTTTTTTACCTTCTCGATCTACAAGAATAACATCATTCATTGACAAAAATTCATAAATGTTGAATAATATTAGTAGTCTAATTATTGTTTTGAAATTAAAATTTAAATAATGGTATTATAAAATCAAAGAGGAATAATAATAATTGAAATATTATTTATTTATTTAATATATGGAACCATTATAACCATTAGACATTTGATTGTTGGACTAGTATTCTGATAGATGGAATTATATTCTGATCATTGGATTAGTTATCTGAGCATTATAAATTCTTACATGACCATTATAATAATATAATCATCTATATAATTTAATATTAATTATTAGGTATCATATATAATGAAAAAACATCATTATTATATCATGATACAGGTAAATAAAGTGTTTAAAATTGATAAAACATGAGATTCAATTTTTATAAAACATATTTGTTTTAATTTCAGTTTTATAAAAAATAAAATGATATAAGTGATTTTATATTAAAAAAATCATTATAAATTAATATTATGTAATATTAAAAGTATAATATAATTTTATACCTCAAAAAGATTCATTTCAAAGTGTAAAAAATTACTTAATATTAAACTTGGTATTTTTCAAATAAATACATATTTCATTTAAAAGTCAAACATATCATATTTAGAGAAATAATTTCATAAAATGTATGTTCATATTTGAATATTGATTCCAAATAATTCATATAATTATTTTTATGGTATATTTCTAAATGATTTGAATTTTTTGTTAATTAGGGAATGAGAAAAAAATTTGATATTTAACATTATAAGTTAAATGCATTATTTTTCACATTATAGATGATATAGGGAACAATTATTTAAAAATAACCTGATAAAATTATAGTATATAGTCACAATATTCATCACTATTGGTTTTATTAATATCAAATAAAAATTAATGAATATAATATAAAAAACACTCATATCCTCCACTTATAATAACGACGCTTCACCGCCCCTTCTCCTCATACCTTATTAGCCATGGAGATTTTAAAAATTCTAATAAATTACCTTCCCATCCAACTCTAACTTACCGTTCTTATTTATGGGATCTCAAAAATTCTATAACAATTTTCATTCAAGTGTATTTCAAAATATGATGATTAAGAGGTAATATTCTCAATCATTCCATTTTATATATATTTATTTTTATACTTCATCCTCACATATACCATCTAGTGCGAAATTATGACATTAGTATTATAAATATATTGAAATATTATTGTTTTAATAGAATATAAAACATAAATACTCTTATATTAAATAATTATTCTAATAAATAATATGGTGGTCATAGGGAGGTTGATTCACCACGTCTTGGAACAATAATGTTCATTTTTATAAACCTTATACATGGATCATTATAGAAAATGTATTATTTATATATATGATAATATTAAATATATTATGAATCATTAAATGATTCATGAATGTATTATGATACATTAATTGATAAAATAAATATAATTCATGATAGTAATTAAAACATGTTAAATTAAATTACTATATAACGATATCATTTTTACTAAATGAATGATCCTAATGTCGGCGCATATATAGATATTATAAAAACCACTAATTTTGAAAATGAAATTTCATTTATCATAATTTTTTTATTTATTAATAAAATAAGTACATGACCCTAAACATTATATAATAATGGGTTTTAAGTCAATAATTCATTCTCATAAATTTAAGGATCTTTTCATGATTTCTTTTTTGGGGAAATAGTTCATTACTCGTATATAACAAAACCAAAAAAAATGAAGTGGAAAATCCCTACCAGTATCCATTATCCATCCATATTAAAAAATAAACATATAAACTAATTTCTATTAATGAAAAATATTCATGAAATTATTCATAACATATTCCTTTCCATTAACAATCATTATATCATGTGAAAAACATTATAAAAAATTTGTATTAGAAAAAAAATCATTATAAGTCACATAAAAAATAGAACACTATTTTTTTCAGTGAGAATCAGGAAAACACATGAAAACCCATTTCATAATAGAATAAATTTTATCCAAAAATATAATAATAAATTTCTAATAGATTATTTATATTACATTTTAAAATTAATGACTTCTTTGAAATCTCATTAGAAAGTAATAAAAATATTGTTAGTTCCTTAGTAAATCATCTCATAGAAATCAAATAAACCCCATATTGAATACTTATAAATTTTTATAACCATATGAAATACCACCTATATAATTAATTGGGGACTATAATCATTACCCAAATCATAGGACTTCTATTAGGGTAAACCTATAATATAAGATATATTGGACTCACTCGACTTTATCTCAGTGTAACATCCTAGGTGAATAAAGAATATGGAATTTTTATATTTATAAATATTGTTGAATTAAATATAAATTTTACTTTAAATAGATTCTATGTTTGATGGTCTACCTGACATGCAAAAATGGATTTCTTTGAAAATCACATGTTCCACATATCGCTGAGTCATATTGAGAAATAATAATATAATATTATTTTGAATGGTAGTTAATGCCTAGCCATTGTTATGGAGGGAATCAACATAACTTACTAAAATATAATTATACATGTTTTTTAAATTTATTTACGTTTATCCAGTATATTATAGATGCATAAAATGTTAATGAATCAAATTTTATTCATAAATACTCTAATATTCATTAAAAGTTTGATTTACCGCCTTTTGATAGTGAACCATTTTTAAATCTAGTTTCGGTCTCTTTTATAAGATATATTTAACAAAATAGAATTTTTATTTAGAATTGGAAGTTCAAAATTTAATTTGGGTAAATTTTTTTCTAATAAAGTTAATTTTTAAATGAATACTGAATAATACAACATTTAAATTCAAAACTGCCTTTCCATATAATTTATTTATATAGATAGATAGTTATTTTAATTGGTTTTAAAGTTTAATTTTATTAAACGTTTTCCATTTAATCCAATAATTGTCATTGTATGTAATTTCACTCTCAAATAAGACATAAACAAAGGTCAATAATTTGATAGGTATTATTTCATAAAAACACGCTTTTTTGGTTTTGACAGTGGGAATTAATTTTAATTTATTTTCATCGAGTTATGGGTTTTGAAATTGAAAAAATGGATTCCATATTTGAAACCAACAGGTCAAAAATTTTGAATTACATAACATTATTTTTTTAAATTTATGAATATTTACTTCAGTAAATATTTTATTTACCATGGTTAAAGGGTAAAATTAGTAAACAATGGTTACAAATAATATTAAAACAACATTAAATTACCCTTAAACTTTTTATAACCCTATTGTATGAGATATTTCCAACCATGGGAATCATTGGGTATATTAGATGACCCCATGGAGCCACCTGGGAATGATACTGACACATTATATTAATTAATATAAATTATAGAAAACATAACATAAACAAAATTCATTTAGTAAAAGAATTTTTTTAAGTGGATATATTAGTGATCACTTTTAATATAAATCTTCATTTTAAATACAAAAATATTTCCCACATCATGGTATTTTATTTATTATTTTTAGACATTAAATAAATAATCATAATTATGAAATAAGGGCGATGCAGTAATTGCTTCATTAATAAAGGATTCAACTAAATGATATTATAAATATTAAAATAATTTAATTTTGAAAATTTTATACCATCGATGAATTTTAGGGATAATAATGACTAGTTATCTTTTAATATATGTAGTTTTTTTTATAAAGATTCATGTTTTTATATAATTTTTTTAATATCATGATATGAATAGTTTATAAATTGACACAAATGATTTTTTAAATCAATCAATATTTTTTAAAATGATAAAATTGTCATATAAATCTATTATTCGTCAAAATTACATAAATAATGTAAAAAATGTCATAAAAATCCATTTTGGTTATCTTGTTATTTTATAGTAAATATATAAGGGGATATGGTAAAAGATAAATCAGCTAACAAAGGGTAAACTAAAAACGATAAGGTGTAAAAAATCTTCAAAACCTATCCAATTATTATTGGATAATTTTATTTCAACTTATATGAACCTTATCATATAATTAAATATGTTTTAGACCTTTTTATACTCAAAATAGTTTATAATAAAATAATAATTTCAATCATTCCAAAAAAGACACTCCTTTTCCTTATAAAAGGTCATCACATCTAACCCATTACTCACACATCTATAGCCACATGGTTAATCCAATAACTTCTCCGAGAATATCCCAATATCCCTCCCTTCTTCTTATAATCCTTCCCTTAGAAATATGGAAATTCAAGAGAGCCCTTTTTCTCAAATCAAAAGAAGT
This sequence comes from Viscum album, assembly GCA_963277665.1. Lineage (NCBI taxonomy): Eukaryota > Viridiplantae > Streptophyta > Magnoliopsida > Santalales > Viscaceae > Viscum > Viscum album. The sequence goes on along the minus strand of OY728141.1, from coordinate 504,691,824 downwards.
TACCTGATTTAAAGCTAACATCTTCTCTCAAGTTCATTACTTTTTTTCCTTTATCTAACACCCTAAACACTATTTATTGCATTACATTCAAAAAAACAGTATATTCAATACACAAGGACGTTTTAATTAGTATTATTAGAGCTAGACATCCACATACCACCATCTGATGGATACGAACATACTGTTTCTGTGGATGACGAACTACTCTCTCATGATACAATGATTGTTCAATTATCTCCTACTGTCTCTAATGGTGGCCATTATGATGGAACAATATTTATATATGATATATATTATATTTATATTTTCATTGTTATTCTGTATTTTTCATTTATATCATACCATTATGGTTTCATAATGGGTAAATGTGATAATTTCATTTGGGGAAGTGCAGACTACATTCCCCTCAAAGTGATATGACTCATTCATACCATACATGGAACTTATAATTTAGAGATTTAATAAAATTATATATTATATTATATTGGAATTATAATATACCATTGTATCATTATTATTTTATTCCATTATATTTTAAATAGAAATGAATGCAACGTTCATGCGTACGTTCGACTTACCATCTCCATGAACAGTGCATGTCATTTCTTATCTTCAAATGAAATGTACTATCATAAATACATATATCAACGAGATATATAAGATATATATGATATCAAAATAATTAATATAATTATATATAAAATTGAATTTTGACCACACAGATATCTTGTAATGACAGGAAATTCATTTTTGGATCAAGTACCTAATATAGACAATACGACTGTTATTTACGTAAATGATTATGTAATTTTTATAACATGTTAATAAGTAATATAAAAGTTATAATAATATTGATAAAGGTCTTTATGAAATTATAAATTAACATTAATTTATTATTCAGGCGATTAAAGAACTAACAGGTCAAGTCGGACATGAGGTAAGAGAACATCTTATCTTAATTTTCATTCTTTGGGTTGTTCATCTACATTTTTAATATGTCTTGATATGATTATGTGATTAATTACTTTATATGTCATATCTGGTATTTATAATTTCTTTATGTGTACATATAGTGAATTCCTATAATCGATCTATTTTATTTACAAAATGATCTTTGTAAGGGAACCATTCCCGTTTTTTTTAAAAGACTTCTTTTTTGTTATTTCATTCAATTTCAATTCTCTTATCTTGGTATATTTTATTTTATATACTTATTACTATAAATTTTATTTCCTTGTGATGAGAGAAGAATTTATATCTCATCAAGTCATTTTTTGTATTATTATGCGACATAGTTAGGCTATCAAATTTTTAGAAAGGAATTTTAGAACTCAATTTACACAATATTAGTTTTATGCATAATTAGTGGATTATATTGTGTCATGATTATGTGTGTAATCCTAATTTATTGATTTATGATGAAATTCCAACTTCCCTTTCTGTTTAAATACATTTGGAACACATAATCACCCCATTTATAAATTCTTATGTAATTTATATGATCCTTGAAAGGGATTTGTTTTACAATTTACATTCCATTGAAAATAATTTGATAGAGTAGAAGTGTCATCTTGTTAATTTATGAAATGTAATGTAACATTTAAGACTTAATTATCTAAAAACCTAAATATGAAAATATCATCAATGTGAATTACTAGCTTAATTCAAGATTATGTAAGGTTTTAGGCTGGTGCATTATACTTGGTGCACCCATTGGATATATTGTCCATAAATGTGAAATATAATTAAAAATTTATAATATAATATTTTCATCATAAATCGAATTAAAAAATATTTTAATCTATTATGAAATATATTTTTGGATATCAGAATACATGATTTTTATAAAAATCAATTTTCAATACCAAAATTTCCTTTTCTTTTGAAAACCAATTTTTAACACCCAAATACCAATAAAAGGGTTGGAGAGTTTTGTTTTATTTCTACATCAAATATTATAATGTAATATATGCATAAAATAACTGTTACAATGGTAGGAAATGATGATGTATCTGGTATAAAATAAAATAGGAAATTACATTTTTCATCTATAACAAAATTCAATCATCACATTAAATTTTATTTTTTCAAAAACATTGAAAAAAATATATTTCTTCAAAGAGACACTAGTTTCCATAATAAAATCATTTAAAAAAAAGAAAATGGGATAAAAGAAGTTTTATAAAGAAAAAAGTAATAAAAAATATATTTAAATAAAATACGTTTATCACAATGTAAATATTTTAATAATAATCAACATTAAATAATAATAGTAAAAACATTAAATACCATATTAATAGTGAAATTAATGATACAACATTTTAAATAGTTTGTATATTATCATCATAAAGTAATATAGGCAAATGACATCATGTTATGCCTCAAAAAACGATATTGAGATAATGTACCATATTATGAGTGAGATTTTTCATGTTTGATATTTTACATCAAGAATAATAATCTTATATAAGATATTTAATTTCTGTAGAATCTTTTTTATCAATATTGATTCTTTTATTTCACTTCATACCATTATATATATACAGTTACCCAATCCAACAATTTTCAATATTTAAAAATGATACTTCTAAAATATGTCCATCAAATAAAATATAGATTGACTTTTATGTCATTTTAACCATTAACATTCTCATCTAACGCACTGGTAAATTAGTTTTTACCTTAATCATGGTAATTAACTTTAATTATTTTCAATATTTAAAATGGTAAATAATTATGCTGACCATATTAGAATATATATGTTATTAATATTAAATATATGTAATCCATTCTACCAAAAACAAATATTATTGTTAGAAAATTTCAATTTAAAACAAATCCCTTACAGGCGATTAAAATGAAGGCATTCAAGAAGTTAATTTTTATAGAAAAAGACGAGTATATATTAACTCTATGACTAAAAATTACCATTGAATGGATTTAAATTATGATTTAGTGATATAGTATAAATATATATATTTAATTTAATACAATTATCAATATTTATAATCTTGATTAATTAAAATGGAAAAACATTAGAAATTTTAAAATTATTTTAGAAAAAATATCATCTTTAACCACATATAAAACTTTTACAAACATCCAATATATTTATAATTCAAATGTAATTAACTATATTAATTGTAATTAAATAACACATATAATTCCTTAAATCATATTCATAACATAATGTAAATTTTAAATTAGTTATTTTGATGAAATGAAAGGACATTCTTATGAAAATTTTATTTCTCACTATTCACTGACAATTCAAAACATTCATAAATATCCCATAATTTATCAATTTGGTTATATTAATATGATTATCCCAAAAAATAAATTCAAATTATATCAAATTCAAACTAAGAAATTTAAAAATTTATCTTTTAGATAAATCATTTTAATAAAAGTGATTAATTAAAAATAATTCATCTTCTATTTCAAAAAAATCAAAGAAATATTAGAATTAATATATCTATAAAATTAATTTTAAAAAATATGAAAATTACTTATTCATTTATTATATGGGTTTATATATTATTACCCACTTTTCAAAATATGAACCTTATAATTTTATTCATTTATAATAATTATTGGTGATATATTTTTCTCAATGAATTTTTAGATTTTTATTTGTCTATTCAAATGTAATGTTATAACATTACACTATAACACATTGAATCACATTATTATATAAAAAATCATCTCTATAGTTAAGAATATGAACATTATATTCCTCTAAAGAATGGATCCCTTCCAAATATAATTCTATAAGGATTAAAAAAATATATTAATAAAGAACAAAATTTCATAACATTGAGTCATGTAAAACATTGTGTACATAAGATAAATTTTATATAAGGATACTCGGTAGGAATATGATCCATATATAACCATGATATCAAATGATATAATGAACTATGGACTTTGATTAAACTTTTTACCTAAAAACAATCTTTTTCCATATAGATACTTTATGAAAAATATGATCACATACATCAAAATAGTGATTATTCATTTGACATAACATTTCATCCTACTATGGACTAGTCCAATATATTTCTAAATAAATTGTTCCTTATAAGACATTTACTGTACCAAATCTAACCCCATGAACATCCTTCTACCCACATTATCCTAAAGAAGTATGTGTTTGAATCTATTTTATATATAATGACTCAAATGATTCCATTCGTTTAATGAAATGGAAATTATTTTTATAAAAATTGTAAAACAAATAAAATTGATGATCCCAAAATTATTTGGTAATTAATATTATAATAAAAATTAATATATTCTGTGTTCTGAATAGTTCACTAACGTTTTCCATCATATTGGGTATGTAAAGTTATAATAAATTGTCATAATGTATCCAATGACATCTCAAATCCTTTCAATAAAGCTATTCCAAAGAGATAGTGTCTCAGATGGGTATGAAATTCATATATTTAGTTAAATTATCAACATTACGCAAAATTGATTTGTTACCATGAGAATTTTTTGGTATACCAGACACAAAATCCATAGATATATTTTCCTATTTCATCATCACCACATGAAAAGGATGAATAATTCTCTTCGATAATTATTGCTCAAATTTAATAAGATAAAAATTCAATCACATCCACGTAATGTATGAAATTTCCCTTTTCGTTTCATGCAACCATGAAAAATCATCATGGTATTATTATATCTTAGTTTTTCATGGAATTATGGAAATAGATACCTATGATATTCACTCAAAAACACCATATTCAACATGGAATCAATAGCCTCAAATATTATTTTTTCTCCTATTGTAATATAACATCATCAAGAATATTAAAATTATAAGACTTAACATTCGATATAGAATGTACCTTTTAATGAAAATCATTATTCTTCGTCTATGATATCATACATTTCTTGAAAATGTAGACTGGAGTGAATCTTGAAATGAGTTAGAGGATATCATTACATCCTCATCTTCTCGCCGCAAATTTAGAAAATTTTAAACAAAATGGTCATGTTAAAAATGAAAGATGATTAATTTATATATATTTTTATGGTTCAAATCATCCACCACAATGTTTAATTTAAATTAATCTTAATGAAACGTGAAATCATATTTCTTTATTGGTTCCATCCATCTTCTATATCTCATGTTCAATTACATTTGAGTTTATATATGTTTACATTTTTTGATTAATATATATTTGTATAATTACACCCAAAAAATGATTCATAAATGTTTTAAATAAAAAACACAATATTTAAATATAAATTATATGTGGGGAATTTTATCTAAATAGGCTTCAACAGAAATAAAGCATACATAATTTAAAAACTATTATGCTTGAAGACACAAAAGTGTCCCTTAAATAAAGAATCATTTTAGTTGAAAAAATCACCATTTAGATAATGTAGCGAAGAAACTTGGTAAATAAACAATTTTTTATATCATAGAAATAATCATCACATTATTTTATCCAGTTAAATTTAGGTCATTGTGGTTTTGACATAGTTAGTGGGCTAGAAAATTGAGAAATGTTTTCAACAAAGCATCCATATTAACATGAATGTTCTAGGAAACTATGAATATATTTAGTATATTTGGGTCTTAGACAATATTCAACAACATTTTCTTTAGTATGGTAAATAGTTATTCCATAATTATAAGTATTTCCAAGGAATGATTTGTTTACCCAAAGTATCCACTTAAAAAATTCCATATATAGTATCTTTTCATTTTAGGAATGAATTATTATACTAATGTTTTTTATGTTCCTACTAAATTTTAGATTGTACCAATATAATATTAATAAAAAACCACAAACATGTCATTGTGATATTGAAAAACTATGTTAATAATGTACAATAATTCAATAGGTTAACTAGATAACCCAAAGGGAATTACTATAAAATCATGATGGCCATAAATTTTCTAAAATCTAGTCTTAAAAATATAATCATCCTTCATTTTCAATAGATGTAACTGTGCCATATGATCAACCATTTAAATTAATATTTATCCATAGAAAAATTCTAAATATCGTTGATATGATGAAAATGATACACATTTATAATAGTGACATTATTCAATTATTTATAGTCAGTGTAAAGTCTAATTGAGCATTATTTCATTTAAATAATTATATTAGTGACACACCATGTTGATGTTATAGGTGAAATGAATCATTTTCCTAATAACTCCATCATTTGTGTTTTCAATTCTATAAATTCCTATTGATCCATTAGACAACAGGTATTAAAATAGACATATCATGAGACACTAAGTCAATAGTAAATTAATCCTACCGAACAAGAATAACCGATGGGAAATTATTTTGAAGTACAAACATGTGTTCATTCACCACTGATACCTCATTATTTTGAATAGTTTCCATACTTTTAAAAATATGATATATGTAACTTTCACTACAACCTCAAATTAATTTCTCACCTTCAGGGTATGTTTTCAATGGAATTAAATACATGAAGAAACCACTTTTTTGGCCCTGTAATATATCACATCATGACAAAATAAAATCCAATACACTAACAAAGTGATATTACGAACTACTATATCTAATTAAATAATATTTTAATAAAATAAAATCCCACCATTAAAAATAATTATTCCTATAAATTTTGGTTTCATTAATAATTCCTCTCCAAATTTTCACCAGGATATATATGTTAATTTCACGAGGTGATATTTCCCATTTACAAATAAAATTATTATAACTGAATGTGTAACACCCCGAGATTTTATGAAAAATATTCTTTTTAATTTTATTGATGTATTGTGTTGTACTATACACCAAAAGTAGCTTGCAATACACGCATACCTGGATTGGCTTGCATTACATGCAATCGCGACCTTCCTCGATAGCTTGCGTCATACACAATACCGAGTTTCACTAAACAACGATATACTATTAAAATATTATTAAAACTAGCAGTGACGAATAGTAATACTGACTTTTTGAAATTTTGTAAATTTTATTTTTCAAAATGGACTTCATTTTTGGATTCTGAATATTGAAATTAGCCTAGGGTAAAATTTTGGTATTTTTCTGAAAACTTTCAATTTTTGATGAATAGTGGAAACACTGGGTATCTATTTAAAAACCTACTTTTTATTTAAATAATTATTTATTTTATTTAAATTTATTTTTGGTCAAAGATGATACATAATACCTATATAAGATCAATGCAATTCATTGGAGTCATTTTAAAATAGTTTTAGATATATAAAACTTTTATTGAACTTTTCACCGTCTTTTACCCACCTTCTAGTAGAATTTCAAAATTCAAATAAAACATAATTTTACTGATTAGATGAATGAAATTTTGAAAATTCTAGACAGAAATTTAATATCAAGGACTAAAATTTGGTTCAATGAGATGATAATAATTTTTGGTGACTAGTAACTTTTTACTTTTTTTACCACGGTTAAAAGTAAATAGGGTAATTGGGGGTTAAAATGATATTATTATTACGCTAGAACATTTCTTAATTCTATTGGATAAGTGTAATTCGAACAAAAATAACCTTAGTAATAAAATATGACCATTTAGTCCCACATGGATTAGATTAGGACATTTAAAATTAATTAATTTAAAGAAGGGTTAAAATAGTTAAAATCAATGTTTAATAAGTAAATCATTTTTAATATAGGGTTATACATTAGATAAATTCGAATATAAATATAAATTACAAGGATAAATAGACTTAATACATAATGGTTTTTTATTTATAATTTTTAGACATTATATAATTTAATTTATGTATGACACAATGATGATCCTGTAATTATCTTCTTAATGAAATATTGACATAATTGATGTTATAAATACCCAAATAAATGTAATTTGAGACTTTTTATGAATTTAAATATTTTTCTAGGCTAATATTACATATTAGTACTTATTTAATTAACTTTTTTCGAACTAATATTTCTGTTATGATTTTCACAAAAATCAATTACCAAATATTGTCAAAATTGTCATGAAATAGTTTAAAAAAAATATTATACTATTAATTGTTATTTTTTCTTAAAAATATAAGGTTCGATCAAATGACTTAGATAAGGTTATATATATTAATAATAATCAACTTGGGGTTTGTTTCGCTTGTTATAGTATGTTTATTAACCTTATAGTGCAAGAAAACAAGCCGACATGGTAAAAGATAAATTATCTAACTTAAAGTTAAATCTAAATGATAACATTAAAATAGAAACCTAAACATGTCTAAATTCTATTTGACGAAAGGATTTAGACCCATACACACCTTATATTTTAAATAAGTCAGTTTGGAGCTATTAAAAACCGAATATTACTTTATAATAATATAATATTTTTAATTTTTCTTAAGGTCCCCCTCTCCTCCCTTATAAAAGTGAACCTCCTTCCTCTCTTACTCACACCACATTGAGCCTTCATGATCGGCCAACCCCTGCCAAATTCTCTTATCCAATTACCTAGAAACATTATAGAGGTCCTGGTCTTCTTCAATGACCAAGTTTAGTTCCCTAAGAGGAAGTGTCAAAGAGGCGCTTCAAAGAAGAGGTAATGTCTGTTACCGATTCTTTCAACTTTATTTCTTCTTCCACTTATTCTTCTTTAGTTTTTTCATTATGAAGTAATAACATAAGTATCACTCATATAATGATATGTTATTATAATTATGAAACAAACCCATTTCACCATCTATCCATCCTACGGAAAACGAAATCACTGCCCGTGCGTACGTACGGAATACAGTCTCCACGCCATGGTGTAATCTATTTTCCACCACCACCATACATGGATGAGTATAATGGTGTAATGAATAAATACATATGATTATTATAACATCACATTGATTCTAAGATATTAGATCATTCACTCCAATTTGATTCAATAAATATGTGAACGATATCTTCGTTTGTGCTTCCGTACGGATTACAATCTCCACGACGCGATGAGATTCATTTTCCATGTTAACAATTCAAGAATGATTATAAAGTATATATAATAAGTAATCATTAAATATTTGAAATAATAATTCTACTGGATTTATGTATACATATTTGTATGTCATATACTTAATTTCATTAAATTTAATAAGGAAATGAAAACATCATTCTTGCGTACGTATGGCCTACTATCTCCATGAACGGTGTATTTATTTCCATTTATCGATATATTATATATATGTATATTCTGAATATATTTTATATATAAATCATGTTTTATATTCTGTAATTACGTAATCATGATCTATGTAATCATATGAATAATTAAAAGTCAAAACACAGACGACAAATGAAACGATTTTACCCAAAACACTTTTTAACATGGAATTTACAAAATAACAGGTAATATAAAGTCATAAGTGAAACATATATGATATCATAACAATGAATATGATTATGTAATATGTCAATGACATTATTTAAATCATTATACATGAGGTTCGGATACATATGTAGCATATCAGACATAAGGTAAGGGATAATTATTCCAATCTCATTCTTATCCGATATTGTTATTCATAATTATTTACTAGGGTTATGTTTATTATCCACATCCATATGTTCTCATAATGTTTTCATAAAATGCTTACATTTCTTTCATGTATGTTTAAATTCCTTATTACCCATTTTTGACTTTCACTACATGGTGTGTAAGGAATCATTCTTTTACGAGGTACTTTTTGACTTTTCTGGAAAAAGTACAAGGAGAATGTTTTTTTTAACTAATATGACATGAATGGATTTTTAGGAATATATTTCCATGAAGGTTCCTTTACAAGTTTTCATGTTTAATTTTAATCAACTTATTTTTGTTTTAAATTATATTATATGTTATGAATGGAAAATGTTTTTGAAGACTGTTTTCAACAAAATCCTTTTCCTTTAAAATTGCATGACATTTTTTGAAAAGATAATGATTTTGAAGAAGAAAGGAAATTTTCTTCAAGAATTAATTTCAAATGTTTTATCAAAACCATTTTTCATATAATATGACATTATTTCATATGTGTATGTTTCATGTATCATGTCTCTATGATTTACATGGTTTCACTTTTCTTATTATGATATGATATCCATTTATTTTATATGGATTATGTGATAATGGGATGATGTTTATGAAACCCATTTTATTCGTTGGGTTATTATGAATGATGTATGTTTATTTTGTGGCACAAGTAAGAATGATTTAATTATGATATGGGTGGGACCAATATCTCTCTCCAATGAATTGGGTAATGATTTATACCTCATGAGATAGACATGGCTGGAACGGTAAGTTAATCTGGTTCAATGTTACAGGACTGAAACGAGGAGTGAACTCGATTTAGAAAGGGACTTTGTCCACTAAGATGGTCTTGAAAGCAATGCCTTGGCTACTATGGAAATCATAACATGTGCTGAATGGTTACCACAATTACATGTTTTATTCCCATTATATTTTATAATTATTGAAGTTCCATTATGATGTATGCCTTACGTACTTCCATGATTTATGTCGTTGCTCAAGATTTTGATGTTTAAATTTGATGTTTAGGTTTTTTACATTAAAATGTTTATGGATTGTTTTATGTTCACTATGTTGGCCCGTCATGAGCATTTGAGCTCACCCTTTTTATGTTTTCTTTTCCCCAGGATATAAAGAAAGGTTTTAGGTATGAAATCAAAAGGGGAAGATCTTTATGGGAGAAGTTGAAGATCCTTCACTATAATTAGTAGATTACGTTCCATGTTTTCAAAGACACTAAACTATTACAGTCCTTTGATGTATTTTTTTGTTATATACTAATGATTCCACAAAAGTAATGAATTGTCCATGTACGTCAAGCTTCGGGTCTCTACATTTGGTATCAGAGAAAAGGTTTAGTCAACCATTGAAAACTAGGATGCAAAATCTATAGTGAGATCCCTAGAGATATTTCTAAGGTATATCTAGGGATGTCCCTAAGGTTATGTATAAGTATAGGTTATAGTCCTAGAATTACGGTAACGATATTAGAATTAAACCTAAGATGTTAGATGTCGAAGGTACTCCCCCTTGATTATGTTATTTTCCCTGTATGATTTTTTCCTCTCACAAGATTCTTTTTGTGTTTTAGTCAATGGAGGGAACCAGAAAGAATTCGGTTAGCATTGAATCCAATGGAAAAATTGATGACTATGAGCAACAAAATTTCATAATGCCTGGAGAGAAAGATATTGTGATTATTCCTAATCAGTCATCGTGATAAATGATTAACAAGGTGAAATTTAGTGGTATGCCTAATTCATCAAATAAGAGGAAGATAGATTTTTTTGCATGTTCGCATGTTGAGGAGCATAAAGAAAGGAAGAATGAGATTTCTAAATAAGGGAAGAAGAACCTTAAGGAATACCTAAAATGGAGGGACATATGTTATCTGTGTGGAGAAAAGGGTCATAGAGTGACAAACTATTATGGAGTTCAATGTATTATTTGTGGAGAACATGGGCATTACCCAACTCAATGCCTTGACCTAAAAAGTTACTTCTAAATCAAGGAAGGACTTATTCTAGGACAATCATTAAAGGGGATGGATTGAAGTGTTTATGTATTGGTATTCATGAATAATGTTGTTGAGGAACTTTTATGGTGTATTATAATATTTTTGTATTAGACTATTGTGGTATTCAAAAATTTTATGGTACCGATAACCATGAAAAGTGATTCAAATGTTTTGGAAAGAAGATTATATGCTCATAATGAAGGGATAAGGAGAAAATGAAATGTTTGACAGTATTCATGAGCTCATGATTGATATAAGGACTAAGTGATATCATGGTTTGAGTATATAGAATTTTGAGGATTTTGGTATGTGGAAAGTGTTAAATTTTAACTGCCTTCATGTCTTCACTAAGGTTCAATGGGTATTCATTTTATTTAAGAGAATACATGATTATGCCATCGAATGTTTGGAATGTGACCAACAAGGCATATCTTATGATATATCGGGATCAACGATGGTATTAACATGCATGTTATATGAACTCTTTGGTAATAATTTTCACTATAATTTGAGATTGCACAACAGTATTTTGGATAAGCCTTAATATTTGAATGGATTATGATGGACATAAGTTAGTATTGTTTAAGGCTAGAACATTTTCGATATTATTGATGGAATGTTATAATAATATAGTTTTAGAAAATGGACAACCTACCGGACGGGCGGCAACTCGTAGCGTCGGACAAGGCTGTGGGAATCGAACCCACAACAGAAGTGCGACCTGCCTTTATCGCCTACCACTGGCATACAAGAAGTCCATGTTTAGTAGAACCCAGTTTTTTTATATTAAGAAGTATGATATACGAAGTATATGTCCATTTTAGGAACCATATATGATTAATCTCACTATAAATGGACTTATGTATTTTTTATAAATTTTTCTAACCTTTTGTTTGAGACAGATAGAATGACCCATCATTCTATCACATGATCTGCTAACACTTCACGAATGAAAAATTCAACTTCATTTCATTAAGAGATGAAGTGGAAATTGTCCAGGGAATGACCAATGGTGAGACTGTACCAATATCAAGAAAGTATTTCTTCTAATTCCAATTTCGTCAAATTTAGGGAAATGATCATGAAAACCAAAAATGTTGTCCTAGTTCCCTTATATCTAATGAATCAGATAGTAACATAGATCATCAAAAATATATGGCTGTTTGATTGTTGTCATTTCTATAACAATGTTCTCTACCACTCTCCATCAGAATATGATCGTTAGATTTCTCTTCGATATCCATATTTTCACCTATATGGAAACCCAGTGATTAGTTAATTTGAGTAACTGTTACGGTTCATAATTTATTTTTAAAGATTGGTTTTGGTATTCCTTTTTAAGATGTGGGTTTCTATTAAATAATATTTCGAGTAGTAAACCATTTATAACCCCGATGAATTTCGAGGGTGAAATTTATTTTAAGGGGGGTAGAATATAACACCCTGAGAATTTATGAAAAATATTTTTTTTTAATTTTATTGATGTCTTGTGTTGTACGCTACCCAAAACTGAGCTTTCACTACACGCATCCCTAACTTGGCTTTCATTACACACAATCACGACCTTCCTCGATAGCTTGCGTCGTACGCAATACCGAGTTTCACTAAACAACGATATGCTATTAAAATATTATTAAAACTATCCGTTATGAATAGTAATACCCACTTTTTGAAATATTTTAATTTTTATTTTTCAAAATGGACTTCATTTTTGGATTCAGAATATCGAAATTAGGCTAGGGTGATATTTTGGTATTTTTCTGAAAACATTAAATTTTTGATGAATAGTGAAAACACTAGGTTACTATTTTAAAACCAACTTTTTATTTAAACAATTATTTATTTTATTTAAATTTATTTTAGGTACAAGTTTATACATAATACCTATATAAGTTCAATGCAATTCACTGGAGTCATTTTATAATAATTATATATATATATAAATTTTATTGAACTTTTCACCGTCTTTTACACACCTCCTAGGAGAATTTCCAAATTCACATAAAAGTTAATTTTTCCGCTTCTGTGAATGGAATTTCGAAAATATAGGAGAAATGATTAATATCAAGGAATAAAATGTGGTTAAATGAGATGAAAATAATTTTTGGTGAATAGTAACTTTTTTCTTTTTTTACCACGGTTAAAAGTAAATAGGTTAACTATGGGTAAAAATGATATTATTATTTCCCTAACACATGTCCTAATTATATTGGATAAGTTGAATTCGACCAAAAGAAACCTTAAAAAAAATATATGACCATTTAGGCACACTTGGATTAGATTAGAACATTTGATATTAATTTATTTAAAGAATGGTTAAAATAGTTAAAATCAATGATTAATAGGTAAATCATTTTTAATATAGGTTTATACCTAAGATAAATTAGACTATAAATATTCACTAGAAAGCTAAAACGATTTCCTACATAATGGTATTTTATTTGTAATTTTTAGACATTATATAATTTAATTTATGTATGACACAATGATGATGCCGTAATTATCTTATTAATGAAATATTGACATAATTGATGTTATAAATACCCAAATAAATGTAATTTGAGACTTTTTATGGATTTAAATAATTTTATAAGATAATATTACATATTATTACTGATTTAATTAACTTAGTTCTAACTAATATTTCTGTTACGTTTTTAAAAAAAAATCAATTACCAAATAGTGTCAAAATTGACATAAAATAGTTTTTAAAACAAATATTATATTATTATTTGTTATTTTATTCCTAAAAATATATGGATCGGCCAAATGACTTAGATAAAATTATATATGTTGATAATAAAAATCTTGGGGTTATTTTTGCTTGTTATAGTATGTTTATTAACCTTATTGTGTAAGAAAAAAAGAAGACACAGTAAAAGATAAATTATCTAACTTAAAGATAAATCTAAATTATTAGGTTCAAATAGAAACCTAAACTTGTATAAATTCTATTGGATGAGATTATTTCGACCCATACCCACCTTACATACGAAATAAATTAATTTGGAGCTATTAAAAACCGAATATGACTTTATAATAAAATAATATTTTTAGTTTTCCCTAAGGTGCCCCTCTCCTCCCTTATAAAGGGGCACCTCCATCCTCTCTTCCTCACACCACATTGAGCCTTCAAGCTCAGCCATCCACTACGAAATTATCTTCTACACTTACCTAGAAACATCCTAGAGGTTTTGGTATTCTTCAAAGTCCAATTTTAGTTCCCTAAGAGGAAGTCTCAAAGAGGCGCTTCAAAGAAGAGGTAATGTCTGTTACCGATTCATTCAACTTTATTTATTCTTCCAGATATTCTTCTTTAGTTGTTTCATTATGAAGTAATAACATCAGTATCACTGATATAATGATATGTTATTATAAGTATTAAAAATCCCTATTTCACCATCTATCCATCCTATGGAAAACGAAATCACCGCACGTGTGTACGTTCAAAATACGGTCTCCACACCGTAGTGTAATCTATTTTCCACCACCACCTTACTTGGATTAGTATATTGTTGTAAAGAATAAATAAATATGATTTTTATAACATCATAATGATTATATTATATTAGATCATTCACTCCAATTCGATTCAATAAATATGGGAACGATATCATCGCTCGTGCGTACATACGGATTACCGTCTCCACGACACGATGAGATTCATTTTCAATGTTAACAATTTAAAAATGATTATAAAGTATATATAATAAGTAATCATGAAATATGTGACATAATAATTCTACTAGATTTATGTATATATATATGTATGTCATATACTTAATTCCATTAAATTCAATAAGGAAACGAAAACAACGTTCATGCGTAAGTATGGACTACCGTCTCGATGAACGGTTTATTTCTTTCCATTTATCGATCTATTATATATATGGATATTCTGAATATATATTATATATAAATCATGTTTTATATTCTGTAATTAAGTAATCATGATCTATGTAATCATATTAATAATTACAAGTCAAAACACGGACGACAAATGAAACGATTTTACCCAAAACGCTCTTTAACATGGAATTTACAATAGAACGGGTAATATAAAGTCATAAGTGAACCATATATGATATCATAACAATAAATATGATTCTTTAATAATTCAATTACATTATTTAAATCATTATACAGGAGGTTCGGATACATATGAATCATATCAGACATAAGTTAAGGGATAATTATTCCAATCTCATTCTTATCCGAGATCGTTATTCGTAAGTATTTGATGGGGTTATGTTTATTATCCACGTCCATATGTTCTGAAAATGTTTTCATAAAATGATACTTTTCTTTCATGTATTTTTAAAGTCCTTTTTACCCATTTTTTACTTTTACTACATGGTGTGAAAGGATTCTTTTTTTTACGAGGTACTTTTTGACTTTTCCGGAAAAAATACGAGAAGAATGTTTTTTTAACTTATACGACATGAATGGATTTTTAGAACATTATTTCCATGATGCTTCCTTTAGAATTTTTCATGTTTAATTTTAATCAAATTTATTTAGTGTAAAATTATATTACATGTTAAAAAAGGAAATTTTTTTTAAAGACTATTTTCAACAAAATCCTTTTCTTTTAAAATTACATGACATTTTGTGAAATGTGATTGATTTTGGAAAAAGAAAAGATATTTTCCTCAATAATTCATTTCAAATGTTTTATCAAAACCATCTTCTATCTAAAATGACATTATTTCATATGTGTATTTTTCATGTATCACATCTCTATGATTTAAATGGTTTCACTTTTCTTATTATTAAATGATATCCATTTTTTATATGCATTATGTGATGATGGGATGATGTTTATGAAACCCATTTTATTCGTTGGGTTATTAGGAATGATGTATGATTATTTTGTGGCACAAGTAATAATGATTTCATTATGAGATGGGTGGGACCTATATATCCCTCCAATGCATTGGGTAAATATTTATATCTCCTGAGATAGACATGGCTGGAACGGTAAGTTAATCCGGTTCTGTGTTACAGGTCTAAAACGAGGAGTGAATTCGATTCAGAAAGGGACTTTGTCCACTAAGATGGTCTTCGCAGCAATTCCTTGGCTACTATGGAAATCATAACAGGTGCTGAATGGTTGCCACAATTACATGTTTTATTCCCATTATATTTTATCATGATTGATGTTCCATTATGATATATGCCTTACGTACTTCCACGATTTATGTCTTTGATCGAGATTTTTATGTTTAAATTTCATGTTCACGTTTTCACTTTCAAATGTTTATGGATTGTTTTATGTTCACTATGTTTTCACTTACTGAGCATTTGAGCTCACAATTTTTATTTTTTCTTTTTCCCAGGATATAAAGAAAGGTTTTAGGTATGAAAACAAAAGGGGAAGATCTTTATGGGAGAAGTTGAAGATCCATCACTACAATTTGTAGATTACGTTCTTAGTTTCCAAAAAAAACTAAACTATTATGGTTCTTTGGTGTCTGTTTTTGTTATGTACTAAGTATTCCAAAAAATTAATGAAATGTCCATGTTAGTAAAGCTTCGGTTCTCTACAGAATTAATTAAATGATCCATAGTATAATCATATATTTCATAATTTTAATACATAAGTGACATAATTTTAACAAATTCATTTGATGAAAACACATCATCTATATTAGTAGAAAAATATTTTTCCTCCACCATTTCATTTGATCATGACGATTTCTATCCAATGTTGCTTTTTTGGGAATAAGTTATCATAATGAAAAAACTCATTGAAACATAAATAACACAACTGTTGGATGGATATTGGTTACCCCATTAATTAATCCTTATGGATTATTTTCCTTTTCATGATGATCCATATAATAAAACATTCCACACTCATAACACATAATCGGTTTGACAAGACATTATAAAGTGTAATTTTTACCCTATATACCACAAGGTTGGAATGAAATTTTCATACTTAATTATTTTCTATTGTATATTCACCATTACCTTCAATCATAACCACTTATTACATTAATCATCATGAGGCACAAATGTGATTTAAAACTACAACATAAATTTTTCATCAAAACGATCAAAATTTTAATATAATAAAAATTTTCATATGACTAAAGAACTTTTTACAAATGGTTTCAATCCTAAGTAAAATATTTAAATTTCACTGTCAATTTACCAAAAAGTTTAAATGACTAGATATTCATGTAAAATCATATTCATATATATCTTTTAAAATTGTATTATTCCAGGACTTATTTCCACACCGTTTCAAAAAACTACAGGGAGATAATTATCAAAGTTACGAACCAAAAATTTTAATGATTTAATTTCATTAAAATCATCTTTCACTCTTTTATTGTAATTAAAAGACAACAATTTATAAAATATAGAGTTAAAATGATACAAATATGTTTACTTTTCGCATTTCGAACATCCCATGAATTAAAATATATTATCTGGAGAATTCATCCATCTTCCAGCTACTATAAGGTCAGATGATCCACTAAATAATTAGGGATGCTGCCTCATGAAATACTAAAATATAGGCATATTCCTCCACGGTATATCAAACACCATATGGAATAGTAACCACCACCATTTATATATTCTATAAACTAATCTATCATTGAAAAAAACTATTGTATTCCAATTTCAGAAATTTTTGAATGCTTATTTGGATGTATATTTTCATTTCACCTCCTTCCCACTATAGTATCTGTATTTCCTCCACATAAGAAAATTTAAATATACATATTTAGATGTTGAAATAGGGTAATATTAATATTCTATATCTTATTAACATAGATATAATGTAAAATATTTAAAGGGAAAGCTATTAACATTATCCTATCATCTATATTTATCTAAACTAGCCATCGATACCAACTACAGAGATGAGAACATAAACATTATATAAAAATTGTTTTTATGTAATGAATTTATTCTCCATCATTTTTGGATCATTTAATATATAGTGTTTTGGATAATTAGGTTATAACTCAGATATAACAAACCAAATAATAAAATATGGACAATTTCTATAATTATACATTTTTTTCAATGATATAAAACATTTAAAATAAATAATCATTTATTTTTCAAGTAAAATATTCACAAATTTCAACTTTGACCTCCACCATTCGCTTTTTAATCCATAAAATGACAATTTATTTTTTAATATGCAATGACCACAAAAAACTCTATAAGGGATATAAAAATATGTAAATGAGTAGTCTTGTGAGAAAAATGAAATCCGTTGAATTTTTTTTATTAAAAACATAGCTTTTACCCAAAAATGGAATTATCATTATTTTAGAGAGATCATTTGTACTTCCCTTTGAAAAAATTGATATTCATGAAAAATCATTAGCAAACCTATAAGGATTTCTAATGGAAAATAGAAAATTCTCCAAAAAATGTTCTAATGGTTTGGAAACATTGTTTTCCAGACCATGCACCAATCATTAGCACCTCACTTCCTCTAGAAGAAACCTGTATAGTTTTTCGACACCATTTGGGGATCCATGCTCCAATAATTTAAAATATTGTAGACAATATTCATGAGTGTGTGACACTGGTTACATGAATAGGTAAAGTTATGAAACCATGTTTTCCCTCTAGAATTGCCCAAATGATTTGGGGAAAATGTGTGTGATATGAGTTACTATTTCATTAGAGTGTGTGACCTAGTGGATTCTTCCACCTATCTGGGTTCTCAACTCTGAAAAAACCCTCACATACCACCAAACGCTCTTGAAATCAAAATGAATAAAAAAGGACAAAGAGAAAAATTTATAGAAAATTTTAAAGGATACACACATCATAGGAAAAGTGGGATCCTACATTATTCTACCTTAAAAGAAATCATCCATGAGTTCTCATATATGTGTACTAACATTTTATCTTACAACATCTCTTCTCATTGAGCCCATACAAAGGCCTCCCAATCCAATGTCTCATCCCTTACAAGGTCATGCTACCATTGCAAACATATAGTTGAGATAAGATGTCATCTGTGATCCTTTAGTCTTCTGTCAATGATGCGTATATGAAACTCCTCAAATAAATCATCATCCAATAACTAAGCATCAATGGGATAAAAATTTTGATACTTGATGGCATGATTTTGGCGATGTTGTGAAATATGGATGATTTCGTGGAATAATATCTATGATGTAAAACCATGTGTTTTTATGAAATATTTTTTTAAAAATTTAAATTAAATTTATTTCATGAAAAGTATGGTAAACTAAGTCAAGCATTCGTTATATTATATAACAATTTAATCATGTTCTATATGCAACATTTTTTTATATTGAATTACATGCAACACTGAATTTATATGAAATAGTATATTATTATTATTATTATTATTATTATTATTATTTATACAATTCAACTATATCCTTGACACTAAAATTTGTAATCTGAATTTTCATAACTAATTTTTAAATATAATGTATAATTTTTCAGATAAATAAAACATATTTGTAATGAAATAGAATTTTTTTAAAATTCATCATATGTTTGAAAAATCTATTTTATCGAATGAATTGATTTTTAGGACTTTCATCGAACAATAGTAAAATTAATTTTAGAAACATTTACAATTTTAGTTTAATGATAGAAAAATATTTTCATAATTCGTAATTTAAAAATTATAACATGGTGATTTTTATAGAATTTTCTGAAAAGTTTCTTTTTTTGATGAATATTGAAAATTAATGATTTTTTTTTCAAACACATTTTTCATCTTATATATTTATATCGATAAATTATATTTTAATTTAGTTTTAAATTATTTTTAATTTAAATAGATATAAATAAATCAAATTTAGGTCATCAGATTCAATATCACATTGATATCTTATATAAAATCATTTTACTCTTTTGAACATTTCACATTATAAGTTACAGTCTCACCCATATATGAACTTATTTTTAAATTAATTTCATCAAATTATAAGTTAAAAAATTAATAAATTGATTTCATAATTAGATTAAGAATAATTTATAATATATATTATGGTCATCATAGTTCATTACCATCAATATTTGGGAATGTATTTAAAATTAATTACAATGATTAATGTAAAAAATTGTTCACTAACTAGTTAAAAATAAATATTAAAAGGATTAATGACATAGAAACATATACAAAATAAATTTTATGTACATATATAGACCATATACTCCTATGGATATAATTTTTACCACCATTAGATGAACATTATGTGGGGGAGACCTCTAAATTGTGTTAACTATTTTATATATAATAAATTCCACTCCTCCATTACATTAAATGTGCACTCACGCACTCACTTTTTCAAACCTATCATGATTTTTTTCACAAAAAATCTCATAAAACATATCCTCCGAACTTCCCTCTCGTTATCATAGAGGAATCAATTTATTATGAAATACAACATCTAATCCTATTTGGTTAGATCCAGAATAGTTACCCATACATGAGGTAACATCCCTCCGCAATCGTTGTAGTTTTTTTATTTCTCCACCACATATATTATTATCATATCAATATTATATAATAAAAGAATTATCCAAAATATACTAATATTTTTTATGTTATGGGACTTACCAACACTCAAACACACGTACATAAAATTGGATACACGGTCTTAGTTTGTGTGTATGGCGGACTACCGCCTCCTGAACCGATGTCATTCATTATTCCCTTACATACATTTAGGTTGTAAATCAAGATGGAATTAGTATTTTTAGAATATATTTATTATATTAAATATATCTTTATACATCTGGACTTTTTATAGGTCAAATGAATTATTGATTTCTATTTTTGGAGAATAAGATAGCATCGTCTGTGGACGTGGGGAATACCACCCCTCAAAGCTATGTGATTCATACACACTTTACATAGATTTTATAATTGATGGTTTTAATATAGATATATGATATATATTAATTAATAATTCTAATTTAGTGATAAGATATATGTGTTTATTTATATCATTTAATAATCCTTCTTTCAAAACTATGATAAAAAATGAAAACATCGTTCATGTGTACGTAGGACCCACTATCTCAAAGAATGGTGTAATTGATTTCAAATTAATATATAATGTGGATTTTTATAAATTAATATATACCTAATATATATAATATGTATATAATAGTTTTATATCTTGATTAATGTACTCATTATCAATGAAAGATGGTAATGATTGACAAGTAATATCATATAAAAAAACAATGTTTTTATTACCTGAAATGTAACATTAAAATGTAATTGTTTATAAAAGTATAATATAAGGTCATATTTAAATCATATGTGGATTTATATATATGAATATGGTTCAGTGATAGATTAATAATAATTATATATTTATTATAAATTATCATAGAATTAGTACTATGGTCATTAAGCCATAAGGCAAAAGGTTTTCTAGTCCCACATTTATTCCTACAAGACCTACATCTTATTAACCACTCATTTATTTTTCATAGTGTATATTTTTAAAATAAATGTATTATATGATTATTATACATTAACTTATGTGTATTTTAAAATCTAGTTTATGATATTTATTTCATGGGGTTTATGTTTTATCATTTAACTACTCATAAGGTAATTTTTGTGTCATTTTGGCTTTTTTTTGTGATAGATGGTATGTAATGCACATACCTTTTTTACAAGATTTATATAATGTCCTTGGACATGATTTATCATGAATATCATTCATTGATGAAATTTTATTTTATATTTAATTTTATTCGCATAAGTGGATTATTATTCAATTTTACCAAAGTGGTAATAGTTTATTACTATAATCTCATTGTCTATCAAGATTGTTTAGGATTATTCCTCCACTGATGAAATATTATTATCCATATCTCTTAAAAGCACATGAATTTTTGTATACTCTTATTAGTCATGATATCTAAATGCATTGGAAATATTTTTAAACTCGATGTTACTTAATATAATTAAGAATTTTTTTAGATAATATAACGTTATTTCACTATTTGGTGAAAAACAAGTTTTATTCAAAAACCATGTATTCAAAAATGTTTCAAAAATTATTTTCAAAACTGATTTTTAAAAATTATATTTCATCTCATTCTTATATTCAAATTATTTTAAAATGGATTATTGGTTTTATGGATTCCTTATATATTTTCTAGGATATTTTTAATTAAAAAAGTTTTCAAGAATATTTTATGTTTTAAAAAGTGTTATGAAAACAAGAAAGGTTATTTTACTCAATAAATGTATTTAAAAGATATTTAAATATTATTTTACATCTACAATTACATTCTTTGGTGATACTCTTTCAATTTTATGAATATGATCCAAGGGTTCCATCCATATTCTTTTTTATGAATGATTTTTATTTTTATATAATGATGTTTGTGAAACCTATATATCATTCATGGGTTATATGATCACGAAACCCATTTCCATTCCATGGGTTATATTTTTTTGAAACCTATTTCGTTCCATGGTTTATTATTTGATGCAATGATTTTGAAACCCATCTCTTTTCAATATGTGATCATATGATGTCATGTTTATGACTGGAATTTCATTTCATGTGTTATGATAGGATTGAATATGATCTTATATAACTCATATGTATGATTTAATTATGATATGGGTGAGACATATATCTCTCTCCAATGCATTGGTAATGATTTATTTCTAATTTGATAGAAATGGATGGAAGAAGGATTTATTGTGGTTCAGTAAAGTAATTTGTTCACTATATTGGTCTTGAGAGTATACTATGACTATTAAGATTTTTATGGGAGTGAACCATGAATACTAATATAGAATTGGGAGTGAACAAATTCTTTTTATATTGTGTTGGAATTAATCCATGACTATTAAAAATTCATTTTATATTATTATATCTCTTCCACAATTCAGTATATTATAAATATGTTATTCTTTCATAGATTATTATCTTCATTCCCCAATCATTCATTTGTTTCTAACATCCAATCCTTATTCCATGAATCTTGATTATAATCATTGATATGTAGGGATTATTATTATAATTTTATGGTCATGTCTCATAATATTATGATAATTATTATGCCTATATATATCCATTGATATCACTTACTAATCATTTGAAATCACCCTTTCATATAGTTTCTCTCCCATGGTAATGAAGATAAATATTACGTTTGAAGATTATAATAATTTTTCTAGTAAGTGAGATGCTATTCAAATAAATTTTTTCTCTCTTATATACAAGTTTGAATGTTTTAATGTTTCCAAAAGTATTAAAATAATATGGTCATTGGGTGTTTGTTTATGTAATGTGTTAAATGATCAAAAAAATTGATGTTAGGAATATTTATGATATGATATGGTCTCTATAGATTGTATCATAATAATGGTTTATTTATACTTGGTATCTATGATGATAAAACCATAGTGATGGACCTTAAGAGTTATATATATATAAGACTTAGGATGAGGGAGTGTATAAGTATGTTTCCTAGAATATTTTTACAGTACCAGGTTAATTTTTTCCTACAAATAATCCTATATCTAGATAATATATTAGTTGTTTTACGGGAATAGATTTAAATAGGGGGAACAACCTCAAGGATAATATATAGAGAAAGACTCGATCAAGATCCGGTGCACAACAATTGTCATTGTTGCACACCTGGCTTTACACTCCTATGGGATATGGTTTGGGAATTCACAAAATATTTATCAAACATCATGAAGTATTTAAATATAATTGGATATTAACAAACACGTATAAAACTATTGTTTCGTATTTAAAATAAGGGTTCATAATTTAAGACATCCAATATATGGTTTTTCATAATTATGTTGTTTCCTGCAATGTTGATTTTTTATTACTATTAGTTTTTGGTTTTAATCAGTGAATATTACCCAATGGGACCATTTTAATGATGAGTGTCATAGAAACTAAAATTATTATTCATCGAACCATCTAATTTTTATGGGACATAGAATGAAAAACATCATTACTATAACCACATAGATTTATCAATATATCAATCTTAATGAACATGTGAATGAAAAATGGAGGGAACACCATTCTGTTGAGTCTATCATGAGGCAACATCCACCATCATTCAGTGGGTCCTCTGATCTACTAGTTGATAAAAAATTATTGGTACAACTAAATATATATTTTCAATTTTCGAGTTATCGGAAAATTAGATTGTCTGTCTGGATGTTTATCATTTAAAAGGTGATGATGGCCAGTGGGGGACCCTAATAAAGAATACGATGAAAAAAATGAAATTAAATTCATGGATTGAGATGAATTCAGTAATTTATTTTTCGATAATTAGATTCCATGTATTAATCATACATCGTTGTAGAAATTGTTCGTTGATTAAATTTAAATGATTGGTAAATCTGTTAGTTCCTGTGATAGAAATTTTAAAATATATTTTAGTAACACTATTGTAATTCCAATCCTTCACAAAAGTAAGGTTGATTAATTATTTGGTTTTTGAAATTCAACTATCAAAAAGGAATTATCCAAAATATTCTACAGTAGTAGTGAATATATTTTTCATTTTCCAATGATGTTTAAAATGAATGTTATAGATACACATCATTCTCATGGTTTTTTCTATAAAATGATGATGGAGTTCTAATGATAAATCCAAAAACCCGGAAGATAATATGCTGGCCTTTCCATTATGCTATTTGTGTGGGAAGAAGCATATAAAAACATATCTTAAGGGTTGTAATAGAATATATAGATATATAATTGAAGGCAATCATGAATTTGTTTAATGATCTGGTGGGAAGAATATAGATAAAAATATGAAAGTATGAAAATATTAACAGGATACACATCCCCCATTTTATTGATTCATGTTTAATGTGAATGGGAAATATAAAAACCAGTTCTGTAAACTTGAAACATAACGATGATGATCAATTTTGGTATTATCATTAGCATGGGGACAAGGGTAAATATCATTTGATCACTATTTCTAATGAGGGATCTAATAATTGTGTGTTTAGGGGTACACATACAATTCACTCTAGATAATTTAATCAATTGTTTTATTTGGGATCTTCTCACTCTTTACTATCTAAGGAATTTTATATGGGTGTTATGATTTCACTGAACAATTATATGTTGAATTATTAGTGAAAACCCTTAACAAAATAAGGATTTCTACTCAGTTATATTCTTTCTCTCCAACTATCTTTTTTGGAAATATGATTCTTGAAATTTTATTCATTATCCTTCTTTTTGAATTTATGTCATCATAGGCATGTATTGTATTTTTACGTAACAATCCCACATAAATTGTCACGGAAGTAATGATATATATGATATTCAAAACCAACCAATGATAATATATTAATGTGACATTATGTATAAAAATCCTATGAAGATTACATCTAGTATATGGCTCTTAATTACCTTTTAGTAGTTAGGTTTATCTCGAACGGTTGGGGAAATACTCAACATCAATGATATTACTATTAATAAGTAATATTTGGATGCCCTTCAAGATGATTTTACCCGACTTAACCAAAACATTGAAGATGAGTTCTCAATAGAACACTTATATGGTTTCATATCAACTTTAAAGAGCTTTTATAGAATCTCCTAGGTTGTGTTGTTTAAATTAATGAAGAAACTATAGTAAAATCATTAAAATGGTTTAATTTTTCCATTTTTGTGACCTTGGGGTGCATGAGCTATTTTTTCAAAAATGAAATATAGATAAATCCATATAATTTTTGATTATTTGGAGTTAAAAAAATATCGTGATCTAGAAAATGTATCATATTTACCATATTGATGACTTATTTTATCAACAAAATGAAGATCAAATCTTTTCCATGAAGACCACAATTCCGGATATCATCAATTTTGGTTTAATAAGGATAATATACCCAATATGGAATTATGTACAATGTATGGACACTATGAATTCCTATTTATTCATTATAGTCTTATAGATTTCCCTTCTACCTTCATGTATTTTATGAATAATTTCCTGAGGGATTACCTTGATCAATGTGGTGTAGTGTTTATAGATGATATTATAATCAATTCAAATAGAAAGGATAGAATGAATAAAAATTGAGAATTATAATAATTACCCAAATGAAATATTATGTGAATGGAACATTTTAAATGTCTGAATCATGGCTGATAAGGAATCAGTTTTTAGTTCTTATAACCTAATGAGAGTGTAAAACTATATATCCATTAATGATGGAGGCTAGTGAATGTTGTCATAGGTCAACCATAGTGACTGAGATGCATTGTTTTACTTGGTTACTTAGATATTAGAAAATTTTGGTCATAATGTTCCTATTCCTATCTAATCCTATAACCATGTAAAATGGAAATGGTTCCATGTTCCTCTAAACAGAATAATGTGAGGCAAATTTCAGAAAACTAATTAGAAGTTTAGTCAATCAAAATGTAATCACATTACCCTATAGTAGAGAAGGTTTTTTAATCCATAGAGATGATTTGTAGAATGAATTGCAATGCATTATCAAGAATAATAAAATATTTATATAGTATATGACTAATGAATATTTATGACCCATGAGAAAAATTATCCCACTCATGATTTGGAGTTAGATGTAGTTATTTTTTCATGAATGTTACGAAGGCACTATCATTATGCGAAAAATAATAATGTAAATACAGATCATAAAATTTTTATTTATTTATTTACAAAGAAGGAGATGAATATGTTCCATTGAATATGGATAGAATATATAAAGGATTATGTTTTCTCAATACACTAACATAATGGAAATGAGAACATGGTGGATGATGCACTGAGTAGAAACAATAATTTTATCTTATCCATGATGAGGATAAAGAAAGATCAAATATTTTTTGATTGGACCAGGATGTACCTTGAAATCATAAATAAAGTTGAAAAATATTTTCATACTCAACTAAATGTTAAACCATTTATCCATGTGAAGATAAGAGAGGAGTAAAAAAATATGTAGAGATACAAAAAATTGATATAAATATCCATGAGTATTAACCTGATTAGGATTCAATGACAAGTTTTATGAATCATACATTTCTTCCATCCATAGTATATTTGATGAAAGATCAATTAGAGAAGGATCATAGTTCTTCATTCACTCTTCATACAATAATAATGAATATTTAGATATACATTTTATTATAAATTTTATGTGATTTAATGAAGATATATATCAATAAATTTGTATCTCAGTGCATGGTATTTCAGTAATTTAAGGTTTAACGAAAAAATTTGAAGGGTATATTCCATTCATTACCCATACCAGAATAGAAATGGTGGAACATAAGTATGTATTTTATAATTGGAACCCTCTAAAGAGAATATTGCTACATGGGAAATAGTCAATGTCTTTACTATGTAATCACAAATTGTTTCTATTTTGATAGGATTCTATTTGGAGCATCATTTTAGGATGTACATTAAACAAGTTTTAAGTTTGGATGGATAACCACATTCTGTCATATCTGATTAGGATTTGAGTTGGACCTCAATGTTCTAGTAAATTCATCTGAAATCCATTGATACATATTTGAGTTTTAGTATTGATTATCATCTTTAAATGTATGGTCAGTCTGAATGAAAAATTAAAACACTAGATGACATGTTGATATTGTTTTCTCCTATTTTCCATGGAGTTTGGGATCAAATCATTCCTCTAGTTCATTTTTATCAAAATAATAAAATTCATTTTTACAGTATGATGGATCATTTTAAATCCTTATATTGAAATATATCTAGAACCCTAATATTCTATAATGAAGTTTGAGAAACACATTTATTTTTACCTGAGATTGATGAAGAAATGAACAAAAATTTTAAAACCCTTCAACAACATATCAAGGAAGAACAATGGTGGTAGAAAAATTATTCTGATAACTGTAAACATAATCATGAATTTGAATATTGTGAGATGTTTTTTTCTTCTAATATCTCTTTGAATACGGTTTTGAGATTTGGGTAGAAAAGTAAACTAACCCCTAGGTGTATTGATCCCTTTTAAATTCATGATCATATTAGGACAATAGACTATCTAATGGAAAATCCAAAAACATATTTGAAATCCAAAATGTGTTCAATGTATCACTCCTGATGAAGTACATACTGTAGAGACCCAAAGCATGACATACATGGACCTTAAAATAATTTTGCGTAATTATAAATACATAAAAAAATAGACACCAAAAGACCGTAATAGTTTAGTGTCTTTGGAAACATGGAACATAATCTTCTAATCACGGTGAAAGATCTTCAACATATCCCATAAAGATCTTCCCCATTTGTTTTCTTACCTAAAATCTTTCTTTATATCCTGGGGAAAAGAAAACATAAATATGGTGAGCTAAAATGATCAGTAAGGGTAAACATAGAGAACAAAAAAATTTATACACATTTGTACTAAAAAACATGAACATGATGTTTAAACATCAAAATCATGAGAAATGACATAAAGCATCGAAGTACATAAGGAGTAAATCATAATGGAACATCAATCATGATAAAATAACATGGGAATAAAACATGTAATTTTGGAAAACCATTATGCACATGATATTATTTCCATAGTAACCAATGCATTGTTTCCAAAACCATCTTAGTAGACAAAGTCCCTTTCTGAATCGAGTTCACTCCTCGTTCCAGTCCTGTATCACTGAACCGGAATAACATTATATTCCAGCCATGTCTATCTCATGAGATATAAATCATTACCCAATGCATTGGAGGGAGATATAGGTCCCAAAGATGTAATATTGAAATAATTATTACATGTGCCACAAAATAAACATAAATCATTCATCATAACCCAATGAATAAAATGGGATTCATAAACATCATACCATCAAAAGATAATCCATAAAGAATAAATGGATATCATTTCATCATAATAAAAATGATATAATATAATTCATGAAGACATTATAATTGAATCATAAACAAATGAAATAATGTCATCTTAGATGGAAAATAGTTTTGATAAAATACTTGAAAATAATTCTTGAGTAAAATATCCTTTCTTCTTGAAAATCATTTTCTTTTCACAAAAATCCATGAAATTTTAAAAGAAAAGGATTTTGTTGAAAATAGTCATGAAATCTTGTAGATTATGCTTCTTTAAAACAAGGAGTTATGAAACTGTAAAAATCTGTTCATGCTATATAATATTAAGAAAACATTATCCTCATACTTTTTCTAGAAAAGTCAAAAAATTCCTCATTTGGTAAACGAAAGAAAGATTGTTTCCATATCACAATGTAAAAGTAAAATAGGAGTAAAATGGTAATTAAAAATACATGGAATAATATTAAACACTTTATGAAAATCATTTTTATGGACATGGGTGAAAAATATAACCCTAGTAATACTTACGTATACGCAATCTCGGATAAAAATGAGATTGCAAAATTATCCCTTAGCTTAGGGCTGATATGCTTCATACGTATCCGAACCTCCTGTATAATGATTTAAATAATGTCACTAACTTATTAAAGAATAATATTCATTGTTTTATATATCATATATGGTTCACTTAGGACTTTATATTACCCGTTCTTTTGTAAATTCCATGTTAAAGCAGTGTTTTGGGTAAAATCGTTTTATTTATCGTAAGTGTTTGGACTTGTTGTCCTTAATATTATTATTAGTTACATTATGATTTAAATACTTCCATAATGTAAATCATGATTTATATATATATCATATATATTCAGTATATAAGTATATATATATATATAATAGATAGATAAGTGAAATGAAATACACCGTTCATGGAGACGGTAGTCCGTAGGTACGAATGAACGTTGTTTTCCTTTCCTTATTGACTTGAATGGAAGTAAGTAGATGACATATATATATATATACATAAATCCAGTATCATTATCATGTCATATATTCCATTATTATTCATTATATATACATTATAATCTGTCTTTAATGGTTAACATGGAGCGTGAATCTCATCACGTTGTGGAGACGGTAATCCGTACGTACGCACGAGCGATGATATCATTCTCATAATTATTGAATTGAATTGGAGTGGATGATATAATATCTCAAAATCAGTATGATTTTTTATTAATCATATATAGTTAATCTTTACACCATTATAGTGATCCAAGTATGGTGGTGGTGGAAAAACAGATTACACCACGGCATGGAGACGGTATTCCGTAACGTACGCACGCGCAGTGATTTCGTTTTCCGTAGGATGGATAGAAGGTGAAATGGAGTTGTTCCATATTTATAATAACATATCATTATATTATTTATACTGATGTTATTACTTTATAATGAAACAAATAAAGATGAAAGAAACTTCAATGAATCCGTAGAAGATATTATCTCTTCTTCGATGCACCTCTTTTAAGCTTCCTCATAAAGAACTATAGTTGGGATTTTGAGGAGACAAGAACCACTATAATGTTTCAAGGGAAGTTTAAAAAGGAAACGGGAAGGGGTTGGCAGAGCTTGAAGGCTCAAATGGTGTGAGGAGGAGAGGGAGGAGGTTCCCTTTTATAGGGGAGGAGAGGGACACTTTAAGAAAAACACAAAATATTATTTTATAATATAGTCATATTCTATTTAATATTGCTCCAAATTGATTTATATCTAATATAATGTAGGGATGGGTCGAAATACTCTCAAAAAATATGTTTTAGACATGTTTATGTTAGTATTTTATCCTTATCATTTAGATTAAACATTAAGTTAAATAATTTAACTTTTTTGTGTCTTCTGGTTTTCATACACTATATGGTTAATAAACTTACTATAAAAAGACAAAAGAACCGCAAGTGGTTTTTTTTAATATATATAACCTTATCTAAGTCATTTGGCTGAACCATATATTTTTAGGAATAGAATAACAATTAATAATATAATGTTTTTTTTAAAAACTATTTTATGTCAATTTTGACACTATTTGGAAATTGATTTTTGTAAAACTCCTAACAGAATGAGTAGTTCAAAAATTATTAATTAAATCGAAAATAACAATTAATAGTAACCTATAAAATTATTGGGATTCATAAAAAGTCTCAAAATATATTTATTTGGGTACTTATAACATCAATTATGTTAATATTTCAAAAATAAGGTAATTACAGCATCATCATTGTGTCATAAATAAATTAAATTATTTAATATCTAAAAATTATAAATAAATTTACATTATTTAAGATATCTAATTAACATTCTAAATAATATTTATAGTCTAATTTATCTCATCTATAACTCTATGTTAATAATTTTTTAGTTATTAAACATTGATTTTAACTATATTAACTCTTCTTTAAATAAAATAATAATAAATTTCCTAATCTAATCCAAGTGGACATAAAGGGTAATATTTTATTAGTAATATTGTTTTTGGTCTAATTACACTTATCCAATAGAATTAGCACACGTGTTAGGGTAATAATATTATTATTTTTACCATTAATTATCCTATTTACTTTTAACCGAGGTAAATAAAAGTAAAATTTTCAAATCACCAAAAATTATTTTTATCATATTTAACCAAATTTTAATCCTTGATATTAATAGTGTCTCTCGGATTTTAGAAATTCCACTCACAGAAGTGGTAAAATTATGTTTTATGTAAATTTTTAAATTCTCCTAGGAGGTGGGTAAAAGACGGTGAAAAGTTCAATATAATTTTTATATATCTAAAATTATTATAAAATGACTCCAATGAATTACATTCAACATATATCGGTATTATATATCAATTTTGACCTAAAATAAATTTAAATAAAATAAATAATTATTTAAAAAAAATTCTGTTTTTAAAAAGTAACCTAGTGTATTGACTATTCATAAAAAATTGGAAGTTTTCAGAAAAATAAAAAAAAATACAGTCTAGGATAATTTCAATATTATGAATCCAAAAATGATGTCCATTTTGAATGATTAAATTTATAAAATTTCAAAAATGTGGATATTACTATTCATAACGGCTAGTTCATAATAACAATATAATAATATCTCTTTTAGTGAAACTCAGTATTGCGTACTACACACGATATCGAAGAAGGTCTTGATTGTGTGTAATGCAAGCCAAGTCAGGGCTACATGTAGTGAATGATCCGTTTAGTGTTTCGTATAACATAATCAAAACTTATTTCATTTATACATTAAATATAATCTATACTTAATGTTTTGTAGAATAATTTCCACAATACAAACTTGAAATTGTGTGTAACACGAGCCAATAATAGTGTTTCGTATACTACAAGCTAATACAGTGTTGCGAATAGCGCAAGATAATCTTGGTGTAGTGTACAATAGAAAACATCAAATAAATTAAAATAAATAACTCTCATAAAAACTCGGGATATTACATTCTAGCCCCCTTAAAATGTATTTCGCCTTCGAAATTTGTCGTGGTTATAAATGGTTTACTACATGAAAGATTCTTTCATAGAAACCCACATCGAAAAAAGGAATATTAATGCTTAACATTAAAAAATAAAGTATGAAACGTAATGGTTAGCCAAATTAACTAATCACTAGGTTTCTACATAGGAGAACATAGGTGAAAATATAGACATGGAAGAGAAATCTAACCATCAAGTTATGATTGATTGTGGTAGAGGAAATGGGTATGAAAAAACTAACAGTCACAAAGCCATAAATTTGTGATGATTTCAGGTACCATCTGATTCATTGGATATAAGGATACTAGGACCACATTTTTGGTTTTCAAGATCATTTCCCTAATATTGAAGAATTAAAAGAGATACTTTCTTTATTTTGGTACAGTCTCACTGTTGTTTGTTCCTTGAATAATTTCCACATCATCACTTAAAGAAATATAGTTGAATTTGTCATACGTGAAGTGTTATCAGATTATCCGATAGAATGATAGGTCATTCCATCTGTCTCAAACATACGGTTAGCAAAAGTTATATACATAAGTCTATATATGGTGAGATTAATAATATATGGTTCCTAAAATGGACTTATAACTCATATATCATACCTCTTAATAAAATAAATCTAGTTTCTACTAACCAGGGACATCCTGTAGGCCAGAGGTAGGCGATAAAGGCCCGTCGCACTTCGGTAGTGGGTTCGATTCTTGCAACCTTGTCCGACGCGATGGGTTGTGGTTTGTCCCACATGTTTTCCATTTTTCTAAAACTATAATATTGTAAAATTCTAGAAATAATATCAAAACTTTTTGTCCTTAAACAATACTATCTAATGTCCAACATAATGCATTCCAACCTTCAGGATTATCGAAAATACTTCTATCCAATCTCATAGCATAAAGAAAACGACTACTAGAAAGGCCATCTACCAAGCATGTGAATACCATCATTTATCCCCCGTATATCATACAATATATCTTGTTGGTCACATTACAAACATGTGAATACCTTAATCATGTATTCTTTTAAAAAATGAATACACATTGAACCTTAGTGAAAACATGAATGTTGTCAAAAGATAACTCATTCCACATACCAAAATCCCAGCAATTATATATACTCAAACCATGATATCACTTTGTCCTTATATCAATCATGAGCTCATGAATATTATCAAACATATTAATTTCTCATTATCCCTTCATTATGCACATATCATCTTCTTTCCAAAAACATTTCAATCACTTTTCATGGTTACCGGTACCATATTTTTATGGAAAACCCCAATGGACCAATACATATATATTCCAATATACCATAAAAGAACCTCAACTACATTATACATGAATACCAATACATAAACACTTCAATCCATCCACTTCAAAGAATGTCATGGAATAATTCCTACCTTTATTTAGAAGTAACATCTTAGGATAGGGCATTGATTTCAGTAATCCCCATGTTCTCCACAGATAAGACATTGAAATCCATAACAGTCTGTCAATCTATGACCCATTTCTCCACACAGATAACATCTTCCCCTCCATTTGAGGTATTCCTCAAGGTTCTTCTTCCCTTTATTAGAAATCTCAATATTCCTTTCTATATGCTCCTCACCATGAAAACATGCGTAAAATTCCATCTTCCTCATATTTGATGACTTAGGAGTAAAACTAAAGTTCACCTTGTAAATCATATATCGAGTTGAATGATTCGGCATAATCACAATATCTTTCTCTCCATGCATTACAAAAATTTTTTGATCATAGTCACCAATTTGTCGATTGGAATCAATGGTAACTGAATTCCTTTTCGTTCCCTCCATTGACTTAGACCAGAATGCATAGTGTAAGAAACAGTTAAAATAACGAGGAACCACATAATCATCAAAAGTCACTTATGGGATGTCCAACTTATCAAAAAAAATTAATCCATGCCACCAAAGTATCACCATAGGGTATTCATGATTGTCAACATAATTCTTGGACTCTAACCTATACGTATACTAAACCTTACGGACATCCCTATACATACCTTAGAAATATGTCTAGGGATTTCACTAATGTTTTCACGTCCTAGTTTCCAAAGGTTAACTATACCATCCCTCTGATAAAAACTATCGAATACTAAATCTTTACATACATGGACATTACAATACTTTTGTGTAATTCTTAATACATAAAAAAACAGACACCAAAGTACCGTAATAGTTTAGTTTATTTGGATACATGGAACATAATCTTCTAATCACAGTGAATGATATTCATCATCTCCAGTAATGATCTTACCCTTTTATTTTCATACCGAAAACCTTTCATTATATCCTGGGAAAAATAAAACATAAAAAGGGTTAGCTCAAATGCTTTGTAAGGGTAAACATAGACAACATAAAACAATCCATAAACATTTGAACTTAAAAACATGAACATAATTTGTAAACATCAAAATCTAGAGAAATGACATAAAACATGGCAGTACATAAGGCATAGATCATAATGGAACATCAATCATGATAAAATATCATGGTAATTGTGGAAAACCATTAAGCACATGATATGATTTCTATAGTATCCAAGGCATTGTTGCCAAGACCTTCTTAGTGGACAAAGTTCCTTTCTAAATCGACTTCAATCCTCGTTCCAGTCCTATATCACTGAACCGGAATAAATTTACATTCCAGCCATGTCTATCTCATGAGATATAAATCATTCCCTAATGCATTGGAGGGAGATATATGTCCCACCCATCTCATTTTGAAATCATTCGTACGGGTGCCACAAAATAAACATAATTCATTCATAATAACCCAATGATTAAAATGGGTTTCATAAACATCATCCCATCACAACATAATCCATATAGATTAAATGGATATCATTCCATCATGAGAAAAATGAAATCATGTAATTCATAGACACATTATAATTTAATCATAAACATATGAAATAATTTCATCTTATATGGAAAATAGTTTTGATAAATCACATGAAAACAATTCTTGAGGAAAATATCCATTCCTCTTCAAAATCATTTTCTTTTCACAAAATGCCATGAAATTTTAAAAGAAAATGATTTTGTTGAAAATAGCCATGTAATCCTATAGAGTATTCTTCTTTAAAATAAGGATTTATGAAACTGTAAAAATCCTTTCATTCTATATAAGCTAAAAAAACATTATCCTCATACTTTTGCTGGAAAAGTAAAAATATTCCTCAAATGGTAAACGAAAGAATGACTCATTCCATAACATAATGTAAAAGTCAAAGAGGTGTAAAAATTTCATTAAAAATACATGGAATAATATTAAAAACTTTATTAAAAACATTTTTTTGGACATGGGTTAAAAATATAACCCCAATAAATACTAACATATAAGCATTCTCTATTAAAAATGAGATTGAAAAATTATCCCTTACCTTAGGTCCGATATGCTTCGAACGTATCCGAACCTCCCGTATAATGATCTAAATAATGTCACTAACTTATTAAAATTCATGTTCATTTTTATGATATCATATATGGTTCACTTATGACTTTATATTACATGTTCTTTTGTAAATTCCATGTTAAAGTAGTGTTTTGGGTAAAATTGTTTTATTTATCGTACGTGTTTGGAAATGTTGTTATTGATATTATTGTTACATATATTATGATTTCATTAATTCCAAAATTTAAATCATGATTTATATATATCATATATATTAATTATATATATATAATATATAGATAAGTGAAATGAAATACACCATTCATGGAGACGGTAGTCCGTACGTAAGCATGAACGCTGTTTTTCTTTCCATATTGACTTGAATGGAAGTAAGTAGATGATATATATTTATATATACATAAATCCAGTAGCTTTTTCATGTCATATATTTCATTATTATTCATTATATATACATTATAATCATTCATTAATTGTTAACATGGAGAGTGCATCTCCACCCGTCGAGGAGACGGTAATCCGTACGTACGCACGAGCGATGATATCGTTCTCATAATTATTGAATTGAATTGGAGTGGATGATATAATATCTAAGAATCATTATGATGTTATAATAATCATATATAGTTATTTTTTACACAATTATACCCATCCATGTATGGTGGTGGTGGAAAAATAGATCACACCACGGCGTGGAGACAGTATTCAGTACGTACACAAGCGTGGTGATTTCATTTTATGAAGGATGGATAGAAAGTAAAATGGGGTTGATTAATTTTTATAATAACGTATCATTATATTATTGATACTGATTTTATTACTTTATAATGAAAAAACTAATAAATATGAAGTTGAAGAAGAAAGAAACTTGATTGAATCAGTAGAAGAGATTACCTCTTCTTCGACGAACCTCTTTAACGCTTTGTCTTAAGGCACTAGAGTTAGTCTTTTGAGGAGACCAGAACCACTATAATATTTCTAGGGAAGTTGGTAAGGGAACATGGCCGTGGTTTTCCATGATTTATGGTTCAAAATGGTTTGAGGAGAAGAGGGAGGAGGTTCCCTTTTATAAGGTAGGGGAGGGACACTTTAGGAAAAACGTAAAATATTATTTTATAATAAAGTCATATTCGGTTTATAATAGCTCCAAATTGATTTATTTAGAAGCCAAAGTGGGTATGAATAGATATCCTCTCAACCAATAGGTTTTAGATAAGTTTATGTTAGTATTTTAACCTTATCAATTAGATTTAACGTTATGATTAATAATTTAACATTTACCGTGTCTTCTTGTTTTCTTACACTATATGGCTAATAAAGAAACTATAACAAGCCAAACGAACCAAAAGTGGTTAATTATTAATATATATAACCTTATATAAGTCATTTGGACGATCCTTAGATTTTTAAGAGTAGAAAAACAATTAATAATATAATATTTGTTTTTAGATCTATTTTATGTCAATTTTGACACTATTTGGTAATTGATTTTTTTACAAATCATAACAGAATGAATAGATCAAAAACAAATAATTAAATAAATAATAACATGGCATTTTACCCTATAAAATTATTTCAATTAATAAAATGTCTCAAATTTTATTTATTTGGGTACTTATAACATCAATTATGTAAATATTTCACAAATAAGGTAATTACTGCATTATCATTGTGTCATAAATAAATTAAATTATTTAAGGTCTAAGAATTATAAATAAATTACCATTATGTAGGATATCTCTTTAAATTTATAAATAATATTTATAGTCTAATTTATCTCATCTATAACTCGATATTAATAATTTATTAGTAATTAAACTTTGATTTTAACATTATTAACTCTTTTTTAAATAATATAATAATAAATGTCCTAATCTAATCCAAGTGGACCTAAAGTGTAATATTGTATTCCTAAGATAGTTTGTGGTCGA
Organism: Viscum album; assembly: GCA_963277665.1. NCBI lineage: Eukaryota > Viridiplantae > Streptophyta > Magnoliopsida > Santalales > Viscaceae > Viscum > Viscum album. The sequence continues at coordinate 504,653,535 of OY728141.1, read as the reverse complement.
ATTAAACTTATCCAATAGAATTATGACATGTGTTATGGTAATAATAATATTATTTGTACCATTAATTACCCTATTTACTATTAATTGTGGTAAATAAAAGTAAAAAATTACAATTCACTAAAAAAATAATTTTTTCTTATTGAACAACATTTTACTCATTGATATTAACTTTGTCTCTCAGTTTTCCGATATTCCACTCACAGAAGCGGTAAAATTTTGTTTTATGTAAATTTTCAAATTCTCCTATTAGGTGGGTAAAAGACGGTGAAAAGTTCAATAAAATTTTTATATATGTAAAATTATTATAAAATGACTCCAATTAATTACATTGATCATATATAGGTATTATATATCAATTTTTACCTAAAATAAATTCAAATAAAATAAATAATTATTTAAATAAATATACGGTTTTAAAATAGTAACCTAGTGTTTTCACTATTCATCAAAAATTGAATGTTTTCAGAAAAATACAAAAAATGCACCATTGGATAATTTCGATATTCTGAATCCAAAAATAAAGTCCATTTTGAATGATAAAATTTATAAAATTTAAAAAAAGTGTGCATTACTATTCATAACGGCTAGTGGATAATAATATTATAATAATATCTCGTTTAGTGAAACTATGTATTGTGTTCTACACACGCTATCGAAGAATGTCTTGATTGCGTGTAATGAAAGCCAAGTCAGGGATCTGTGTAGTGAAATACCCGTTTGGTGTTGCGTATAACATAATAAAAACTTGTTTCATTTATACATTAAACAAAATTTATACTTAATGTTGCGTAGAATAATTTCCACAATACGAACTTGAAATTGTGTGTAACACGAGCCAAGAATAGAGTTGTGTATACTGCAAGCTAATAATGCTTTGCATATAGCACAAGATAATCTTGGTTTAGTGTACAATAGAAGATATAAAAGAAATTAAAAAGAATATATCTCATAAATATCGGGGTATTACACAAAGATTTCCATTCACATGTACAGAACACATAGTTAATACAACTTGAAGATGATATTTCATACAAGGAACGACCAGTTGATGTTATGGATCATATCGAGAATGTTATATGGAATAAGTCTACTAACCTATAAAATGTTTTGTGCATGAATCACCAGTTATAGGTAACTATATTAGAACATTATTATATGACAAGGAATATGCATCCTCATGTGTTTTCTCCAAAAATATGAATTTCGAAGGATAAATTAAATTTATGGCGGGTAGAATGTAACACCCTGAGTTTTTATGAACCATTTCTTGAATAAATTATATTTATTTTATATATAGATGTAGGTGATACAAAATTTTAGATTTCTTTATGCACTACCATGTGTTAATCATTCACAACATGCAATATCAGCTTAAGTAGCATTACCTACAACAATTAGTTTTTATGAAGTAGTATTTTATTATTATTTTAATTTAAGATATACAGTTCTAAGCAATACATTTTACATAGTAATAGCATTACATACTAAATGTTATATTTATTTAAGTCCATCTTGTAAATGTAACAAAATAAATTTTATAAAAAAACATTTTAGTTTGATCAAATAAAAATAATATTTGTATTAATAATTTTAAAATTAACATTTAATGAATTTATAGTATTTTTTAGAAAATTTTCATTTTTGGATGAATATTTAAGAATACTGAATTTTAATTGAAAACTAAATTTTTAGTATAATTTATTTATATAGTTAAATTATATTTTAAATTGGTTTTAATGTATTATATTATCAGTTATAAAAAATAGATCTTATATAGGTCATTTAAATCAATTTAACATTGAAATTAGATATAAAAACAATTTAATACATTGAAATTTTTCTTTTTAAAAACTCATCATCTCTTCACGTATGTGGGATTAATATTATATTAAATTCTACAATTTTCAGGATTAGAAATTGAAAAATTCATTCTTTTTAGAAAAAGAATAATTTTTATTTCATTCAATGTAAACATTTTTTACCCAAATTATTAATCAATGTAATTATAATTTATTACAATGATTAATGAAATAATGCGATTAATTAGTTGTTGAATAATAATATTATAAAACATAAATAAACTAGAAATTTGTCAAAATAATATTTTATGTAGATATTTGGATCCTAAATCCACAGGGATCAAATTTAAATTTTTTTGGAGGAAAATGATATAGGGGAAGCCTCTCAATAATGTTTTCATTTTTATATTTAGAACAATATGAGTCATCTTCCACAACAAAAGGGATCTCTCCCTCTTTAATTATTCACACAAAAAAACCATTTTTAATGAAACAATTACCTTATCTCCAACCAACATTACGAAATTCATCCTAGATTACTAAGTATTGGCCCCAATCCAACCATTTAATCCACTTGGTGAAAACAAAAATGAGTTACCAAAAGAAGAGGTACCATCCTTCCACAGACACCTTTGTTTTATTTACTTCTCCACCCCCAATATTCTTTTTATATAATGATTTTATAATAATAATAGTTTAATCAAAATTTCTAAATATTATTATTATTATATTTTGACCAAAACTCATACACACTTCTGTAAAATGGGATACACTATCATCATTCATGTGGAAGGTGGACTACTGCCTTGAGAACCTATGTCGTTCGTTCTCCAATTACCAACTCTAAATGTGTTTAATAATGATGTAATTAGTAATTATAAATGATATTTATGATATTTATGATGTATTTAAAATTATAGAATTATTTTATAACACATAACCTCTTGATTTTTATTTTCTGATAATACGATAATTTTTTTTGTTGAAGTTCGGACTATCACCTACTGAATGCGACGCGAATCAATCATACATTACATAAAATTTATAAAGTATGGTTTTAACATAAAATGATATATTTATAAAATAATAATTGTAATTTAATTATAATATGTATATGTGTCATTTACTCATCATTATTTAAAATACAAGATTTGAAAATGAAAATACTTTTCATGCATACGTTCAGCCTATCATTTCACTGAATGGTGTTATTAATATCTTATTACCACCTTTTCGGGATTATTATAAATATGTATAAAATAATTATTTAGTATATAAAAATCATGTTATATTTTTGTGAATTATTGAAATCAAGATCTATGTATGATTACTGAGACAGAAATGTTAAAACATGTTCAAAAAACAATGCGGTTTTTACCCAAAACAAAACATTATCATGTAATTGTTTATAAAAGGTTAGTATAAAGTAAAAATAAATTAATTTCTGGAAGTATATATGAAAATATGGTTCTATGATATATATATAATAAACTTATAATGACCATAAATAATGTTTTTATATGTACAACAAGAGTCAAGTCATTGGGTAAGGGGACTTCTAGTCTCACTTTGATTTCTGTGAGGCTTATGCCTTATTCAAAATTCATTTTTTTATGTACTGTATGTAATTTCCATAAATTTATTTTTTTATTCTTATTATCATATTTTTGTGTGTTTAAGTAACCATTTTGTGATCACTTTTTAATGGGTTAGATTTTTCAAATGTCACCAAATAATAAGATAATTTTTCCCTAATTTTTCCTTCATTGAGAAACAAGTTTTTTTACGAACGTACAATATTTTAAAAGGTGTATATACAGATAATGGACATGATTTATCCTGAATAAAATTATTTCTTGATAATTTCTGATTATTTTATATTTTTCACTCATGTGGATTATGCGTACAATTAACCAAAGTGGTAATATTTTATTTCTTTAATCTCATTTTTATTGGGATTTGGTATGATTATTATTAGATTGGTGAAATTTTGTAATCTATATCACAAACAACCCATAAATTTCCATGTTCTCTATTTATTAATGATATATTCATTTATTTTTTTGTTATCCCACTATTTTTTATTTAAGATAATTAAGAAATTGTTTAATTAGAATTATTACATGATTTCTCTCTTTTGTTAGAAATATGAATTAATGAAAAACCATGATTTAAAAAAATGTTTAAAAAATGTTTCTAAAAAATTATATACTGAAACTTGTTTCAAGGAAAATAGATTTATATTTTTTTATGTTTTTAAAGCATCATTATTTTTTCAATGCTAATATTAATGAAAAAGGTATTTGAAAAATGTTTTATGTTTTAATGAGAGATTTATAATAAAAAAATTGATAAATTCCAAATAATTGTTTTTGAAAGGACATATTAATATTATTTTACATTTAATTTGAAATCCATAGTGTTTTTATAAAATATGGGGATCTAGGTACCATTAATTGTATTTAAAATAAATGTGGTACAAATATATTAGTGGATAGATATAATTGTTCATTAAAGGACTCATCACAAGGAACCCTGATTTTACCTAATCTTCTTGGAAATCCTTTATTCATAATCCTGAAAAACTCCCTAATACATACCATGGTCATGACTGCATCCATAACCCATGAAGTGAATAGATTTCATTCATATTCTTTTTATGAATGATTTTTATTTATATGGAATGATATTTTTTAAACCTATATCTCTTATATTGTTTATATGTTTTTGAAACCCATTTCTCTTTCAAAATTAATATTCATATGAAACATGATTCCTTTTGTGGGATTTTCATTCATGAAATGATCATGGTTAATCTCTCCTTCCAAAATTATTTGATATTAGTACATGTTTATGATACTCAATTGGGTTAATGGACTTGTAAATGATTGTTTTTATCATGTGGAACACAAATGTATGGTTTCTTTATGATATAGGTGGGACATATAACTCCCAAAAATTTCTTGGTTGAACATTTATATCTCATTGGATAAACATGGCTAGAATGTGGAGTGAACTCAGTTCAGTAAAAGATTTTTATAACTAATATGGCCTTGAGACTAAACCTTGACTACTAATATGTTGATGGGAGTAAACCATGAATTCCATGAAATATTTGGGGGTGAACCCATTCCACTAATATAGACTTGAAAAATATACATGAACACTATGGAATTATTTTTATCATATTTTTTCTCCCAAAATTCCATTTTTTGTTCCAATGTTATGATTTGAATCAATATGATCTTTATTCCATTTTGATTTATGTATTATGAACTACAAATTTTAATGAGATGACTAATTTTTTTGGTCACTGATAGGATGGGTTCAATATTCAAATGTAATGATCATGTTCTCCCACCCTTATGATCATGATTATTCAAACATATCTCTCATGTTATACTATAATGATCATTTGATATCACTGATTATTATGTTCTCATTTCCATGGTTATGAGTATATTTATTATGTGTGATGTATCCATGAAGGGTGATAATCATAGAGATCCTAGTTTGATATAGTGTGTCTCACATATATTCCAGTGAATATCATTTCGTGTTTTCAAATGCACAAAAAAAATATGGTCTTTGGGAATCTATTTGTGTAATGTATTAAATGTTCTAAAAAAGGGATGTGATGTAAATCTATTACAATAAATTATCACTATATATGAGGTTATGGAAACTAATAAGATACATGCATGAATCTATCAAATATCTAAAATAGTTTGAAATAATGATGTGTTTGTTTGTCATGCCTCTGTATAAGTCTATGCCCATAATTGGGTGATACCCATTGAAAAACAAGATCCCTAACCAAAAATCTATAGGTATTAAATAGTGATCGAATCAGGTTTAAGTCTAGAATTGGTTTTATAAATATGCTTCTTGATTTTTTGAATGTTCTCTAAAGTATCATTCACGATATGAGAGAATTAGTTTCACTACCACTGAAACTTCTTAACAAGAAAAAGGGTGAACCAAATAGACTACTATACTATGTCTCATACAGATCCATCATAACCATATCATGAGATCTATTATTATAATAAAAAGTGACAATATGGATATTCTACTCAAAATTACAACATAAATCAGGGATGAATGCTTGGAGAATATCCTATAACACCTGAATCACCCATTCTTACATGCCATTGGTTTGAGGATTGTACGTTGTCCTCATAATCACCTATTTACACATAGCTCCCCCTAACCCCTTCTAGAACTCAATGTGAAATGGGATTCCCAATGTGAAATATTAGTGTGAGGGACCCCATTTAGCCATATAATATTATATAAAATATCGTCTTCTCAGCTCTTCACTTGAGAATATCATATAGATAAAAGGTAAGTCGGATAATTTAGTTAGTTGATCTACAAATAACGAATCTATATCCATGACTCTAGGAAACCATAGTAATCCGGATGAAAAATAAACTGCAACATCCTTCTATTTGATTTTTCAGACTGATAAAATATGTAAAAAATGAACATATCACTACTGTGCTACCTTAACCTACCAACATATGGAACTCTTTTTGATAAAATATAATATAATGTTTCATCATATGCCACCAATATGAGAGAAACTTATCATGAGACATCTCATAGATTCCAAGATGATCTTGAAACATAGACATGTGGGACACTTCATCAGTTCCTCTATAATATCTATATTAATCCAAACATGCACATGTATACATTATATGCCATCTATATCAATAGAACAATCTGGATGAGGGTCCCCACCTAAGATAATATCCCATATAACCCATCCCTAAGTATCTAAAATCTACATTCTCTTCATCCTATCATGTAGTTTAATCTTTAATACTAATTATATGTAAAAAGGATACTCGTGACTAATTAAATTCAATATGTATCTCGGATAATAGTGACATCATTTTACATTCATCACTGGAATCCTATAATAAATGTACTTGAGTCTTCAATCTCAATGCATCACATATTGCATTGCGCATTCTAGGAGTCTGAAAACATTCAAATGTGACAGATTAATGATATTTGACTCAAATTATCAACTTTATATTTTTTAACATTTCATAATAATATATTTTCAGATCATTTGGGTCATATACACCATAAATAGCTTACCCAATAGAGAGTGTCTCTATCAGCTTCAACAAATATAATTGATTGTAGAATAGGTTCATGAGTTGTTTAATTATTCATGTGAGGTCTCAACTAGTTATACCATCATGTAATGACTCTATGCTATAAAATGAGAACTGCAGCTAGGTAGATGCTGGTTGCAAAATAGATCGTTATATAACCTATTCTTAGCACTGACAGAAAAATAAATAACCAATGTTAAGCATTCTCTTTAGCATGTAAAAGGATTTATCACTTTCTTCATACCATAATAACATCATATCCATCTTTAAAATAATTTTAAGTGGAGGAAATGGGTCTTATAAGTCATGTATGATGAACGTATAGTATCAATACATCCCCTAGAAACTCATTATTTTAGACAAATTCTATGGATTGTCCAAGGAAACCAAAACACTCACAATCTCATGGTCAACTGATAATCCAGATTCTAATATGATATGACCTATGATGTGAAATTTTTCATACTAGATATGGATCGTAGAATTATTATTATATAGAAAATTCTCTCTTAGTGTATTCAATATAATCTCATGATTTTTATCATGGTTGAAACGAGTAAGTGAATACACAAAGTTGGAATCCAAAAAGACCACGCTCAAGGAATATCAATATTGTAGTAAAACCATATTCAAAATAGAATTTAATTTTTTTTTCATGTTCATAACACCGCATGGAATAAAAATATACTCATAAAGACTATATCAACTTTTTAATTATTTATGTGTTACGTATGAATTCCTGAATCGATCTTAATGTTAAACTAATCTCATGTCAACAGTTATGAATAATCTATATCCTGAGTGATGGTCCATGAGATCATCTATTGGAGTAAATGAAACTGTTTTCATAACCATAAACTGGTTCTAATGTCAGTAATACAAACAAAAATGAAGGTTTATATCCACCTTCATGTTCGAAATCACTAGTTGACCTCTTGAGGAATTGTTGGGTTAGATAAAACCATTGACATCATTGTGTTAAAATGATCACATGGGCTCTTATAGATCATTAGACTCCATCCTTCGTGAAAAAATGGACACTGGAGACACTCTTAAAACTAGGAAAATCATAAACTCTACCTCAATCATTAGAGGTAGACGAGAAACATAATCATGAAAGAAAACCATGAAACTATCAAATACTAGAGGAAAGTCCATTTGATGTAATCAAATCCACTTAACATAATGGTTATATCTATATGAATTCACTTCACATTTCCCACAAAGCTCTAGTTTATCCCTAATGGACCGGACATTCTGTTCACCCTTTTGATTATTAGTACATATCCATGGTGATTCAATCTATACCCCATAGTGATTGAATTCTACATATGTGTGATAAAAAACAAACTAGTCCATAAGGAGAAAGACATTGAAGAATGTCATCTTTGGGATGAGGGGGTCCCATGGGATGGGATAACTATGTTACTCATATATATAATCCATCTATTGGTGTATACCCTCTGAACACACTCCCAAAATTGTGTCTAGGGTCATCAAACCATAATAGTACATAATTTACATCCTGAGACATTTCATGATAAAGAATTTGATAAATTTGTAAGAAATACCTATATATATAAATGAATATATATTAGTAGATTACAATAGAAATTTGACATTGACAGTATATGGTTCTACACCTTGATACTATGGTGTCAACTATAAATCGTGCATATTACCGAATACATGACCCTATGATGCATACGGACATCTCTATGTTGGATAGATCAACAATAACTATGTATAATAATTATGGATAAAAATGAAAATAATCTATCCTATGCATGTCCTACCATTGATACATTAACTCCCAGTCGGAAAAGAAGTAACTTATCCCACTACAAGTGGTAGTGATGACACAGTTCCTCTTCCACTCAAAGTCAGTGGAATGTTGTAGTAGAATATTTGAATATTCCCCATACTACTATCGGTATGACACTAAAGGGATCTCTACCACAATGAGGATTCAATTGATCATATATTCTATAAATATGTCATATAATGGGGATTTTATTCTAGTTACTCTGGTTTCCACTCCACTGGTGAGAAACCATATTTCTATGGTTCCTACTACCAAAATAACTTCTTCCCTACCTCAAAAATAATACTACCTTAAAGGTACTATCATATTCTATCAGGTGGTTCCCATTTATATGATTGTGCTTTATAATCGTAAAAGAAATAGGTTGGTGAATGACATCACCTGATAGGTAATGGATCACTTAATCCCATCGTCGAAGCATCTAAATCATAATATCTTCTTGTGATATATATATGTAGTGAAAATAATTTAATATTATAAAATGTTCATAATATTCCATGATAGAAATAGAAAACTACTCTAGGTTGATGAACTATATGGATCATTAAAATCAGAAAATATTAGTGAAAAAGTATTCATTGAAGGCAATCAGGACGTCTATCCAGACCATACCCTGACAAATGTAATCCTAATTAATCATATACTAAAATCATTTTGTGGAATAACATAGAATATTAGTGGAAAGAATGATGCTCATATCTGGATGTTTATCTAGATTATCAATTCTAGGAGGAATGGACATTGGCCAAGACTTAGAATCCTATGGGATAACATCCCTTAAAAGGATGATATGGTTTTTATAATGGAACTTATGAGTTAGATCATCCATAGTAGGTAAAGGTTCTAGTGCACCTTGCATATAGTTCATCCAATGTTTTGAAATATCATCAAGCTGGGTTTTAGTGACCCAATCATTAGTAATAGGTGGTGCATCATGTTGAACTAAAAGAGGGATACCTTGAGGCTCTGGACAAAAATCCTCCGATTCTAGATAATCAATACATTCTTAGCACAAGAATAATTGATTTTTTAGCCAAATAACTCAAAATATTTCAAGAAAACACCTCAGTGATGATTCCAAAATTAGTAGAATCGCTAGTGAAATATGATCAAAAGGAAAGGGGGTAATTACCCATGTTAAAGTATTCCATCTGCTTACATATAAGTCAATGGTATTTGTATGTGATCATGTTTTATTTACAAGGGTTCTAATAGGTGGATGAAAAACTGCATATTGCCTATTCATATTATGTCATCCATTTAATTATATAACTCTTATTTTCGCATAGAGTTATTATTTAATTATATTAATATATAAAGGATAACCTAAATAGATCTATATTCCATTATAATAATGGATCATACACATTTTAAATGAAATCTAAATCCATCTAATTTATATTTTCTATTTAACATTTGGTTTCAAGAAGTAATATGTAGTATACGTTGGGTCAATTAACAAAATTACCCCTACCCACTCATGAGGTCCCATAAACATCATGGATTTATATGGGTAGTCAATAAACTATATCCAAATCCTAGAACTTGTATCTAGTGTTATATATCTATCATGGGTTGAAAATAGTTATTTTAAATGTCATTATCATCCTCTTTAGTAAATAACTATTTAGATTGATTTTGAAACTATAAATAACAAATTTCATTCCATGAATATCATGATTACATCATGAGTATATATAAAAATTATGGATCACTCAACAAACAAAAGAAAAAAAAATCTACGCATGAAGTTAAATTCACCAATATGGAATGTAATATGCATGTCATGTGAGTTGTAATTTCATATAATGATCCATGTAAAAATGATGATTTCAAAACCAAGAAAAGGTAAATATCCATAAACCATAAAATATCAATATTCATGTTAATTTCTATAAAATAAATGTATATCCACAATAATAAGTATAATTATGAACAATTATTTCCAATTCTCATTGAACATGGTATTTACCCATAACATGGGTAAGCTACTATATCGAACCGAACATTTATTAATGGAAATTCTTCTTGATCTAATTAAATTTCTTCTTTGTAAAACTGTTATATAAAATATTCACTTCCATGATTTTATGTTTCTTGATTTTAAAATACCGTTATTAATTGTTACCATTGCTAATAAAACCATTGGACAGTGATCACATGACTAATAAAAATATTGTGCTTTAACAAATCCTATATACCAAGAAAAAGAAGCTATGGACCCATCCAATTGAATTTCTCCATATGAAGCCCATTTATAGGATCTTGAAAACACTGAATCCTCAAAGGTCATCGGTCTTGACCAAGCCCAACCTGATCTTTAACTCGTTCCACGTGAATAGAATCGCTTATAGGAGAAGTGGAATTTTATAGATATTACCACCCGAGCAATGTTATTTGAGCCACACCAAGAGTTTGCACCATCACAAACCATACCAATAAGCCTTATTTGAGTTTTATAAGAGGTCATGTAACAATACCATATCACTATGTTTAGGTGAATTATTATTTTTATTAAATAAATAACATACAATCATTTTATTATTGTAAATTTGTTAATAGTTTTAAAAACACAAATAATATTTATAACTATAATAAAATTAATAATCTATTTGGATGAATTAATGGAATATTGAATTGAATAATATATTATAAAATATTTTTGTGATATTATTTTTTATTAAATATAAATTATCATATAATATTTTCTGAAAAAAAAATTAATTTTTATTAAGGGTTGAAAGCTGTTTTTTTTTTCAAAACCTATAAATTTAATATAAATGTATATTTTTATTTTGAAATCAAAATTTACATATTTTAAAAATATATATATATATATAATGAATATTATTATTGTTATCATGTTTTTGAAACATTCCAATAGTTAATTTTTCATTCTTTCTGATATAGTAGTATTTTTGTGTAAAAATTAAAAACTATTTAAATATATAATGAATTTTATGTCAACCTAATGACCCAATAGTGATGTAATAAAATTATCTAAATGGGGTTTTTTGGAACATATATGTTTTAAAATTAAAATAATGTTATTTTAGGTTCATTTTATATATTTTAAAAATCCTTAGTGGACCTTCCAATACTTATAAAACATGCTATCATTTTATAATGATTTCCTTGAAAGTGTGACTCACCACCACATAAGAAAACCTAATATTTTATTAAGTTAAGACATTGGACTTATATAATAATGTTATTCAATTTATTTTGTAAAATATTATGGGAAACAAACATGGGTAGGTTTGTGGGGCTGATTTGTATATTGTGTGGTGTCCAAAACCATATTAATAAAGAATTCCCTCTCATGTCCTATATAAACCCACTCAATATCCCATTCCTCTTCACTCAAGCCATTTGGAGCCCAAAAAAACCCTAAAATCATCTCTCTATAATCCTGCAAAGGTTCCCTATGATCCCACAAATCCTGTCTCAATCCTCATACCATGCCTTTGGTATCAAACTTCCAAGTAAGGGATTTTTCAATTCTCATTTTGTCCACATTCTATTATAATGATATGCCATCGTTTTCAATAAAAAATTTGGGGTTATGATTTATCACATACCCCATACACTCCTCATTTTGATTCAATTATGATAGACCTATTTCTATCTCTTCAATGCCTCCATTGTACACTAGTTACCATGCTGAATTTCAATAAGGAATTTCTCTCTTCTCATTTGCATTCAAAAAATTATTTTATATTATAAATATAAATTCCATTATGAATTTTGGTAAATGTATCTATATGACGAACATACTATCAATTTCATGTACATTTGATGATAAACAACTTCTCTCTCATAAACTAGTTTTATCAATTCTCATATCATGCTGTTTTGCTGCCGAAATTGCACTACGATTCTCCAAGATAAAGTCCTTATGTATTGAATACCATACCCATTTATCTATTATGAAAATTGAAAAATGTAGAAATTTACTTATTGATTATATATTTTCATATATGAATTCCATATTCCATTATCCTGACAAAAATGATGATTTATAATGAATCCATGTTGTATGATCATGGTGGCACTCTTATGCAAGAAATGAAGTAATTAATAACGGTGTGTCGTGATTTCACTAAAATGCATTGAGTAATGAATATTATCATGAAAAGTCAAGTGAAATGGGGTTTTAATCATACTTATTCCAATTCCATGGGATTTTACTCATCCTCTAGATGTAATGAGCCTCGTATCATGGTAATATCATGTTAAATGATGATTCCACATTTCCATGTTATGATAATAATAATATATCATGACTTTATGAAAAAATTTATCTTATTCTCCATTGATATTAAAATTTCATAACATGTACTATATTATTCAGGTTATGCCTTATTCACCCCTATACTATGCTTTATATCTCACCATTTTCTTATGCAGGTCCTCATGTTGTCCCATAAAATTCTATGTATGTGTGAATGTGTGTGGTCATGTAAAATAGGTTTTCAATGAATATGTGTATTTCAGGTTTTAAGTTGTTATGTAATGTTACTAATACCCAATGACACTATACCTCTAAATCTTCTAGGTTGTATCATGTGAATATTTTATGTACAAAATCAAGTTTTTGTTCAAAATAGAGATCAGGGTTTTTAAAATTGGTATCATAGGATAGGTTTAGTAATTTTTTGGATTAGAAATTGAAAACCCTAGAGAATGTATCAGGGATAAGAATATGTATAATAAAAACATACCCATATTTTTCTGAGTATTGATTAATCCTTTTTCATTAAAATACATCTCTTTCTGTATATGAGTAGGAAGAGGGGAATCTGGCACAAATGTATCTTGGGGTAAAACCCAAAAACACTACTTTGAGATAGACTCAATCGAGAACTGGTGGATGAAATCAGGCCTTCGTACACTCTTGGTTACGACACTCCTAGTGGATATTCTTTGGTAAATTCATATGCATAGAATGAACCATTATTATGGGAATTAAAAAAAATTCCCCTAAGAATGTATGTTGTGAAGTCAATCATGGATAACATAGATAAGTTAAGGAAATAAATGTAATTTATAAGTTATCCATACATTTAATTATATTCACCTTTTTGTGTTACCCCTAACTTTCCTTTTATTGTAACCAATGGTAGGCAATTGGAGGACTTAGGATAACAACTTATGTGATGATCAATGTGATGATTGTTCAAAAGAGATGCCTAACATGATGGGAGATGGAATCACAGACATTTTCACAATATACGCTTAGTTAAATAATGTTTTGGAAAGAGTTGTGGGTCAATAGAAACAATCAACCCCACCTATGAAAGAATAACCCACAGTCGAGAGCTTCATGATACAAAGTCCTCCTACTTTTAATGGACCATTCAATCCCTAAATTGTCAAACAATGGATGAACAACATTGAGAAGATCTTCCAACATCATTAAATGTTATGAACAAGAGAATGTACTATTCAATTCTTATCATATAGAGGGTGAAGCTATGAAATGGTAGACATTGTTATAAAAATATAATTCCTGGGGAGGATATAGAGGCATTGGAAGGGATGGATTTCCAGAAAAAAAATCGATATATATTTTCCCTGCACCATACAACTTAGGATTGAATGAGGCTTCCTTTTCCGCAATCAAAAATGCAATGGATCCTTCAGATATTATGAGGAAAACACAACATGTATTTCACGATATTCCCATACCATTGTCGTTACCCCCGAATGAAAGGTTGAAAACATATTTGGTGGGCTAAAACATATGCTACAAAAATACCTAGTGATCCATGACTTTGATAGCTTGGAGGAAATTGAATTTTGTGCCCTCAAAGTTGAAATTGATATCGGAAAATCTATTTGGTACCATGAGGAAAATAAAAAGATAGGGGACTTTAATTTCAAGGGTTCAATGGATAAAAATAATAGTGCTATGAAATTCCAACACCCAATATACCAAAGGTGAGGAATGAAGCACCCATATAAATTTCTTGAAGGGGACGAAAAAATGATTTTGGTGGGTAGGAGAAGGGATCCTAGCTATTAACTACCGACAAGAGAATACCATTAATTTAAGTAAAAGTTAGAAACACTTTGTTCAACCCTCAGTGCATTTTTCATTGCTTAAACTACAATGAACAACAACACTTTGCAAACCAATTCCCTAATCCAAGGGTTTTAAGAGGAAACCAACAACCTCCAAGGTATAAAGGGATAGATATTTCCATCGCTACCATAAAAGAGAAACCCTGATAATAATTTGGTGACAGGTAAGCTAGTTATTCATTCCATAATAACAATATTAATTTTTTATTCTAGTTCTACGCATTATTTTTTATACCCAATGTTTATTAGAGAAATACCACAACCACTAAAAATCATGTAAGTAAATATGTCAGTGAGAACGAAAAATTTTGAACTCATTAAAAGCCATGAATATAACTACTCCTTGATCAGAATTTGGGGATTGAACTTCCCGAAGAACCTCATCATACTCTCTCATGTGGAATTTGGGTTAATTCATTTCATGGTTTGGATTTCATTATATAGATAAAATATAAATTTTGTGAGAGTGAAATAACTATTCATATAGATAATCGACCCCCAACTATATACAAGTGCATGGAAGAGGATGAATCATATTTAGCCCAAAAATCTAATGAATTGATATAACTTCCCTATGAGCATGGGTATATTTCTCATATGATTTAGTCTAAGGAAGAAACTATACTTTAATACATGCCTATTGTGATGGAATTTGATGATGTTTTTCCTGAGGAATTTTCTTGTCTTCCTCCCTGAAGAGATGTTAAATTCTCGATTGATCTTATACATGGGGAATTTCCAATATCAAAGGCAGTGTATAGAATGGATTTTTTGGAGCTTTAGGAACTATTGAAACAGCTAATGTAGAATCCGGATAAAGGGGTTTTACACCCAAGTGCATAACCATGGGGTACACTAGTCCTCTTCGACTAGAAAAAGTATGGGTTAATGCGCGTTTACATTGATTATCATGAGCTCAAAAAATCATGATAAATAAAAATTATCCTATGTACTAAATGTATTAATTGATTGACTAGATATGTGGAGCACGATACATACCTACTTTGGATTTCTAGTCAGTTTATTACCAAGTAAGGGTGAACAAGGAGGATATCCCCAAGACTACTTTTTCTTCAAGGTATGGGCAGTATGAATTCTTAGTAATTACTTTTATAATAACTAATTATACATAAATATTCATTGACATGATTAATAGAGTCTTAATAGATTAACTCAAAAAATTTGTGGTGGTATTTATAGATGATATTCTAATAAACTATTAAACCCTAGAAGAGCATGAGGAGATTCTAAATGTTGTACTAGAAACCTTGGTAATGGATAAGATCTATGAAAATTACAGAAAGTGTGTCTCATAGATGATGGAAATATCATTCATGGGGCATATCATTGAAAGAAATATGATATCTATAGATCCCTCCAAGATAGCTGCAATTGAGGGATGGTCGAGGCCAACATCGGTGATGGATTTCTATAGCATCTTGTGTTTAGCTAGATACTATCGCTATTTTGGGAGAAATTTCCCATGATTGATCAACCCTCTTACCATACTACCTTGGATGGATTTAATGTTTTCATGTAGTCATTAATATGAATATTTCTTCATGGAGTTGAAAATTAGGATTATCACTACGCCACTTCTCACACTACCAACAATTTAAGAACATTTTATGGTATTCAGTGATGCTTCAATGATGGTCATGGGAAATGTGTTGATTAAAAATGACAATGTAATTTCCTATTCTTAATGGAAATTAAATTATCTAGAGAAAACAATAAAAATGTGATCTGGAGTTGGATGTCATAATAATTTCTTTAAGAATATGGAGAAATTACGTCTTTGGGGATAACTGTGAAATATATACAGATCAAAAAATTCTCAAGTAAATATTCACACAGAAAGCATTGAATATTTTCCAATGATGATGGTTAGAGCTAATCAAAGACTATGACATCTCAATCCACTACCACCCTAAGAAAGCGATCAAAGTGGAGGATTCTATATATATAAAAGACCTATGTATTCAATCATTGAACAGAATTTAAAATGATCCAATCTTCATAAATTCGATGAAGTTTTACACAGGAATCATAAATAAGGTAACATCATAAATCCTTTTACATATTCATGATCAACAATCTTTTTTGGAAATGATAAAGGATGCTCAAAAAGAAGATGTGGGAATTTAAAAGAAAATGGAAACTATCAGAAAAGTTAAATCATTAGCGTTTATTGATAATGAAGAAATAATTGTGATATTTGTGTTAGGACCATGTGTTCCATCAAATCCAGAGTTAATGAACAATCTTTTGGATGATGCACAATGTTGGAATTTCCCCATTCTCCTAGAAAACAATAAGATGTGTCAAGTTCTCTGAGAGAATTATTGGTGTGATAATATGAAGGAAGAGACTGTTGAGTATGCATCAAAGTGCATAGTATGTCATAAAGTAATGTTTTAGAGGCAATATTCTAAGGGGGTGGCGTAAAATGTACCTATACCAACAATGAAATGGGGGAAAATCAACCTGGTCTTTGTCACTGGACATCCACACTAAGGAAAAATTGTTATCAGAGTTTTTGTGGATCCTCATACAAAGACTGCACACTTCATTACAATTCATGATGATTTCACATTTGATAAACTAGCATGGATATACATCAATGCAGTGGTAAGGATATATCGTGTAAAAATATTTAACGTATCCAACTCAGATCCATGGTACACTTATAATTTCTGGAAGATTCTCCCACACACAATGAATACTAAGATGAACATCAGTACGACTGATCATCCTCAAAATGATGTCCAATCTGAGAAGACTATTCAAACACCTAAGAAAATTTTGAGATCATGCTAAAATGACTTTAATGAATGATGGGATCAATATCATCCATTGGTTTATTTCTTATAAAATAATAGTTTCCACTCAAAAATATAAATGGCTCATTATTTATCCCTTTATGGGAAGAGTATCAGAACACCATCATGTTGGGATGAAGTTGGGGGGTGAAACCTCATAGGTCCAGAAATGATCTAAAATTTTTTGGAGATGTTTATGACCATCCAACAACACATTAATGTTACTCAGAGTCGACAAAAGTGTTATGCTTATAATCGTCGACAATACATAGAGTTTGATGTTTGATACATGGTATTCCACCACTTATAATCGTGGAAGAGAGTGATGAGATTTTCAAATAAGGGAAATCATAGTCCAAGGTACATCGCCACTTTTGAGATCTATGAGCGCATTAGAGATGTAATTTATTGACTAGAACTCCCAATGAACATATCTCAATTACATGATGTATTCCCTCTATCACTCTTGAATAAGTACCTAATAGACCCATTTCATGTACTCAATATAGAGGGGGTACAATTAGAGAATGACATATTCTTTGAAGAGAATCTGGTGAAAATCAAAAATCGAATGTAAAAAGTTCTACGAAATAAGACAATTCCCCTAATCAAGGTGTTCTAGAGAAACCAAATGTTTGAAGGGGAAACATGGGAATTTGAGGAAGTGTAGAGGTAGAGTTTTCCACCACTATTTTAGTGTGGCAAAAGGAAATTTTGAGGGGGCACATTTTTAAGGGGTGAGGATTGTAATGACCCCAAATTTTCATAATGGAAATTTCTCTTAATATAATTAAATGTTTTATTATATAAAATAGTTATATAACAAATGAACATCCTTGTTTTAATGTTTTTGGATTTTAAAATACCATTAATAATATTTACCATTTCTAATATAGCCTTGGACATTGATCACACGATTAATATAATATATGGCCTTAACAAATCCCATTTACTCAGAACAAGGATATGATGACCACATCAATTAGAATTTATCCTCACAAAGCCCATTTTTCAATGCTTCAGAAGGAGGTTGCATCATTTGTATTTACCATACACCAACCCTAAGATTGGATTCAACATGATAAGCTTAAAGGGAATCTCTTACGGGTGATGTGGAAGTTAAAACAGATTACCACCTAAGCGATGTTATCTAAGCCGTACAAATGTTTATCACCATCCAACACCTTACCCTTAGGTCATATGAGAGTGTTATAAGGGGTTATGTAATAAGACCCAAGCACTAGGATTATCTGAATTATTTTTTATAAAATAAAGAATATACATGCATTTTATTATTGTAACTTTGTAAACTGTTTTTAATTCACAAATAGTATTTTTAGTTACTATTCAATGAAGAAATATATTTTTTATGAATTAATTGATTTTTAAATTGAATAATATTTTAGTAAACTGTTATTAAAAAAATAGATTTTAATAAATATAAATGATCATATAATTTGTTATGAAAACAATTATAGTTTTTATTAGATTTTGAAAGCTATTTTTTCCCAAACCCTTGAATTTTTGATAAATGTTAGTTTTTATTTAAAAATTTAAAATTCAATCATTTAGAAAAATATTTTAATAAAATGAATATTATTTTTGTAATAAATATGTAGATATTTTCCAATGGTGAATTTTTCTAAATTTTCAATAAAAAAATTTGGGTGAAAAATAAATATCAGTTTACAATATATTGGTTATTATAACATTAAAATGACCCAATAATGATGTAATAAAATATGATAAATTGTATTTTAGGCCAATATATTTATTAAATTTAAAATAATGTGATATTAGTTATTTTTATATTTATTTTACAACACCATAGTGGACCCTCCAAAACTTATAAAACATTTTATCATTTTAAAATTATTTCCATCAGTATAAAACTCACCTCAACATAAGAAAGCCTAATATAATAATATGTTTGGCTATTGGACATATAAAATAATTTTTTACACTCCCCTTTGGATTAAATCATGGGATAACTGTTGGGTTTGTTTGTGGTTTTGATCAGTTTAATTTGCGGTGTCCAAAACAAAACGAATAATAAATTCCCTCTCTATTCCTACATAAACACACTCATTGTCCGATTAAGCTTCATTCAAATCATTTAGATCAATACCAACTCCTACTACATTTTCTAGAATCCTCCCATGTATACAAAGATCCGGGAAGCCTCTCAAAAACTTCTCCCAATCCATTAGGCTCACACTTCTAAGTAATGGATTTCTTACTTTTTCATTTTTTTTCAAAATTTCATTATATTGCTATACACTTTTGTCTTTAATTACAAATGTTTAGTTATTATTTCTAACCTCCCCCATACATCCCTGTTTATTTTTAAATTATTAGAGACCTCTTTATCTCTCATCAATGCCTACTATGTACATCTGTTACCATAGTGAAATTCTTTAAGGAATTTATCTCTTCTCATTTTCAATCAATCAATGATTTTATATTATTATTATAAATTCCATTACATATTATGGGGATCTATCTATATGACACCCTTAATATCCATTTAATTTACATATTTTGAGATACCCTTTTTCTCTCATCAACCATTTTAATGAATTCTCATGTAATGTGGTTATGTGGCCGAAATTCCACCAAAATCCTCCAAGCCAAAGTCACCATGTTGGGAATACCAACCACATTTCTCAATCAAGTGTATTAACATTTAAGAGAATTTTATTATTTCATATAGGGTTTCAGGAATCAATTTCATATTCTTTTATATTCAAATAAATGATTATGTTTAATGAATCCATGTTGTATTATATATGTGGTGCACTAAAGCGTTACATGAAATGATTACGAACGGTGCACCCCTATAAAGATCTAATGAATTGGTTAAAGATTAGTATCATGATGTGTCACGAGAAATGATTGTTTACTCATGCTAATTCATGTGTAATTAGGGGTTACTTATGCTTCATTTGAAATGATCCATTTATCATATAAGGCCCCATCCTTAAACCTTACTTAATCTCGATTTATTACAAGATTACAAATTGAGGATCTTTTCAGGTTTAGAGTTTTAGAGAATTAGATCATAAAATTTGCATTACATTCCACATTTAAACAAATTGGCTACATAAATGAAAGTACTCATTTTTCCCATCAACGAAAACATATTTAAAATAAAACATGGATTCTTTCATGACACTTCCTTGAAACTATCATCATAACATGTACCTTTCCCTTGACCTGTGAAAAACATTTCAAAAAAACTTGGGATGAGCATAAAAAGCTCAGTAAGGTTTCTAAAAATATGGAAAGCAAACATAAGTTCATGTATACAAAATAATGAAATCATACTTTACCCAAAAAACATAGGCACTTTAACTTACCTCATCAAATCATGAATAAATCATAGAAATCATAAGTCATAAAGGTAACATGAGGATTCATAATTTTCTTACGTAGGGAGTAACCCTCTTGGTTACGTTTGGAATACCCACCATAGTATATTCCCTAAATCTCTTCGGAAGAACCTTAAAGTTTCACTCCTTCACATTACCAAATACATTGGAGAGCTATATCGGGCTCACCCGCCCTTAGTTTTTCACGGAACCACCCGTCTTCATAATAATTTCCAAGAACCATAACATAATCATATCACATAAAACATGCATAAAGGAAACATAACATTTCCACTTTTCAATCACAAGATATCAATAAAACACATTGATATAAAATCAATATGAAAACTATTTTCAATACCAAAATAAATTAAAATTAAAACAAGGTATTTATTTTTCTTTAAAAAAAAGTATGGCATGTATAGGAAGCCGAAACTCAAATAATGGTCACGGCGGCGGTGAAGTCGTTGTCGCCGCATACGTACGACAAAAACATTCCATTTTGTCATTTAGTAAATGCTTCATATAAAAAAGATTCCTTTTTAATAAACATTAAAGTCAAAGGGGTTTATACACCGTATAAAAGAATGTTGTGTATAAAACAAAATATGCATCAATGAAAGGATATTGAGACGAAGTCCCATACAAAGATGGTATCCTTGGATTAAGGATAAATCAATTACATAATTATGTGTGACAAACGAATACACCAAATATAAGTGCATATTAAGTGTAAAACAATCATAGGACATTCAAAAATATTCAGAGAATGACATATTCAAGTTGTACAAGTTTATCCCAAAGAATCCAAATTGGGTTAAGAATTTCCCTTGCAAAAATTTGACAGCCTAACGGCGTCACTTCAAAATTCAGAAAAAGAGTTGATTAGAGATAAAAAGGGTATCTCATCACTTGGACATAAAATTTACATCAATAAGGATATATAAGAACATATCCCAACATAATAGTATGTGAATTAAATGACATAACAAACGAAGTCTTTTAAAAAGAGGAGGGTGAAAGGTTCCCTTGCCGACTTGGGTAACTTTCGAATCATACACCCGTGAAAGAAAGACAATTTAACATAGATGTAAATACTCATAAATGAAATTATATTACACAATGAGTAAAATAATGGGCAGTACATACACCACTAAAAGGAAATTGTGGCAAATGTAGCATAAATCTCATGGGAATAAAAGTGAGATGAGAAATCCCTTACGAAAACTCGGTAGCCTAACAGCGCCACTTAAAAAATCCAAAAATGGATTGATGAGATCATATAGGGTCTCTCATCATATTAAAATAAAATTTATAGTAAGATTAATATAAAATAACACCCCCATCATAACAAAGAAAAACTTAGAAGAAGTGACATAAAGGAGAGCACTTAAAAAGAAAGAGAGAGGTTATATCTCTTAAGAAAATTCAGCAGCCTAACAGCACCACTCAAAACATCCAAATTTGATTGATGAGAGAAAATAGGGTCTCTCATAATATGAACATAAAAATTTCAGTAAGATTAATATAAAATAACATCTCAATCACAAGAAATATGAGCTTAAAATGAATGACATAAAAGAGTGTACTTAAAAAGAAAGAGAGGAGTAGGATCCCTTACCTCATGTCCAACTTGTCTTGATCGTTCTCTAACGTCCTGAATAATATACTTGATTTAATTTCTATTTGATTAAGAACCTTTTTAAAGTTCATTATTTATTTTATATCAGTTATTTCCATGTTATAAACATTATGTAATCATTTATGTTAATAATGATTGTTTTGTCGATATTTGGTTCTTAAGTCGAAAGTGGACTTCTTACAATTACATGTTGTTCATGTGGTCAAAGGTTCATTATATCCAGAATGATATTAATTATTTGGATATCATATATATCATATATATCCAGAATATTCTTGTATTTATAATATTACATAATCATTTAGAGGTAAGAAATGAAATGCACCGTTCATGGAGACGGTAAGCCGTACGTACGCATGAACGCTACTTTCATTTCAATGTCATATTAATGGAATTAAAACTAAATGAGAGGTATGTATATTCTAATTCCAGAATTATATTAATCATTTAGATGTAACATACATCATATATATCCAATATATATGTACTTATAATAGTACATTATATTTGGGGATAAAAATGAAATGCACCGTTCATGGAGACGGTAAGCCATACGTACGCATGAACGCTGCTTCCATTTCTATTTTGTATTTTATGAAATGGAATCACAATGATATAAAGGTATATTATAATTCCAGTTTAATATAATATATAATATCATAACTCCATCCTTTATACGTCCCACATATGGTATTAACTAATCAAACCACTTTGAGGGGGCGGTAGTCCGCACTTCCTTAAATGAAGATATCGCATTTACCCATAATGGAAACCATAAAGGTATGCCCAAAATGAAAAATACAGAAGCTTAAGGAAAAAATAAACATATTATATATAATATATAAATATAGTGACATCCTAATGGCCACATTTGAGGGTGTTATATGAGTATTGAACAATCATCGTTTCGTGAGGAAGAAATTCGCCATCCACAGAAACAGTATGTTCTTTAACCATTAGATGTAGGTGTGTGTAAGTGTATCTCGAATTATTCTTATAAACACATCCTAGTATATTGAATATACTGTAGTTTTTACAAAATAAATGAATAAAAAGAGTTTATGGTGTTGGAGAAGCAAAATAAAACAAAAGAACACAAGTGAAAACATTACCTTAAAATCGGGTAACTCCCTTTGGTTTGAGTTCAAAGGCTTCCTGGGGAAGACTTCTTCCCAAAGTGAGTATTCAAAGAGTAATAGATGGAAGTTTAGAGACAAAATGGGCAGGGTTTGGCTGAGCCAAAGGGTTTGGAAGTGTGGGTAAGGAGGTATCGGTGGGGGCCTTTTATAAGAGGAGAGGAGGGGCACTCTTGGAAAGTAAAGAAATGTTACTTTATTTTAGAATGAGTTTCGGATTTTAATGGTCCCACATTGTTTGGTTTCGAGGATAAGGTGATAAGGGTTCTAAATCCACCCATCCAATAGGTTTTGGACAAGTTTAGGTCTTAGATTTTACATTATCATTCCATTTTAATTAAATCGTTGAAT
This sequence comes from Viscum album, assembly GCA_963277665.1. NCBI lineage: Eukaryota > Viridiplantae > Streptophyta > Magnoliopsida > Santalales > Viscaceae > Viscum > Viscum album. The sequence continues at coordinate 504,629,367 of OY728141.1, read as the reverse complement.
AATGAGGTCATCGATGCATCATCATGATGTCATAAATAATTTAATTTATTTAATGTCTAAAAATTATTAAAAAATATCATGATGTAGGAAAACATTTTAGCTTTCTAATGAATATTTATAGTCAAAACTCTGACTTTTATAACCCCATGTAAAAATTATTTTAGTAAAACAACTCATGTTTGTGTCATTTTAATTTTAACATTAAATAAAAAGGTATTTATGTCATTTTCCAACCAAAGTGGCACCCTGGGGACCCCTAGTTGACCCATGGATTGTCCTGGTCGGCCATGACCCATAAAATGATGGTAGGACATGTTTATAGGTCATTTCATTTTATTAAAACATTATTCTTACCTTAAACTACACTAATTACCTCTAATCGTGATTAAAAACTTAATAAGTTACTATTCACCAAAAAAATATTTTAATCCCATTGAACCACATTTTACCTTTTAATGACAACCATGTATGTCGGATTTTTGAAATTCAAAACACAAAGATGAAAAAATTTCATTTAAACGGAAAATCGGTTTTTATAAGTACCACTTAGTGGTTTCACTATTCATCAAAAATTGATGTTTTTCAGAAAATTTCCAAAAATTCACCCTAAGCTATATTTGATATTCAGAATTCAAAAATGATTTCTATTTTACAAAATTCAAAACATATAAGTTTCATTAATTAATTTAATAATTAATTCCCACTGTCAAAACAAATATTGTGTTTTTATTAAACAATATCTATTAAAATATTGACAATAGTTTAAGTCCAATTTCAAAGTGAAATTAATTACAATGAACACTATTGGATTAATTGGTAAAAATAGATTCTAATTTTATTATAAAAACAATTAAAAAGATAATCTAATCATATAAACAAATTAGATTAAAATGAGGTTTTGAATTAAAATACAACATTTTTCACTATTCATTAAGAAATGAACTTTATCGGAAAGATACCAAAAATTTACGCAAAGTAAATTTTGATGTCTCTATTGTACATAATAAATTTATTTTGTCGAATATAACACATAAAATTGTCAAAAACTAGTTTTAAAAGACGTTTTCCATCAAAAGGCGGTTAATCGACCTTTTAAAGAATATTAGAATGTTTACGCTTAAAATTGGATTCATTCGCATTTTTAATCCTCTAACATTTATTGTAAAAAGTATAAATATTTGACAAACATATATAATCATCTTATAGTTAGTTCTGTTCATTCTCGCCATTACAACGGCTAGGCGTTAACTATCATTTAAAATAATATTATTTTATTATTAGAGTGCAACGTAAGATTCCCAAGAAACTCGTTGTTGCGTATTGGGTACACCATCGAGCATAGTATCCCCTTTAAACTAATCATAATATTTTATTCACAAATATGGATAAATATAAAAATGTCATATTATTTATTTACCTAGGGTGTTACATCCTTCCCCCCTTTTGAGAATTGCGTCCTCGCAATTTTAAAATTGAGCTTTGAAACATCCTTGAAAGTCCCACATCGGAACAATAGTCAGTAAAACAATCACTTTAAAATAAAGAAAGATAAGTACAGAGGTCACTCGAGTTAACCCATACAAGGATTCCATGTAGGAAAACATGGACATTGAGGAGAAAACATAGGGTCATGTTCTAATGGAGAGTGATAGTAAACATGTCTAGGAGAAAGATAACCATAAGAAATTCACAAACTTGTGATGGGTTAAATGGTATTCGATTCCCTATTAGGAAAAGTTAATAGACAACATTTTTGTTTTAAGTTTCTTTTTATTGAGGAATTTATTCATAAGGAAACATAATCGCTTATCATGTTGACTTTCAACTATTATTAGATTCCGTACACAAACTCATATTTTCTCCAAAAGACGAGTATTTAGGAAGACTTGTTCACATTAGGAGTACTATAATCAACTTCTAGAGAATCACCTAATCGACAAAAGAGAACTATACACATCCCATGTATTTATACTTTAACCAAAAAAACCAAAAAGGTTAGTACAAGATCAGATAATCCAGAAAAGGATTACCCTTTATAAAAAGAAAATCTATTCTTAATCTCCTAAAATTTTCCAACCAAACCCAAAGTTCAACGAGGACCATTAGATAAACAATTTGTCCATAAAATTATTCAAAGTAAACCAACTAAGATTGAAACCCAAATATTTGAAACATTTAGTCACATAGTCTTCCAAGTTAAATCGTATCATTTATCTCCAAACAACATCATTTGCTCTTAATGTCTTGTATTGAAAAGTAATTAACCTAATCACATATCCTCCATGATAGGTTAATAAATTTCCATAGATAACCCAAAATCAACTAACTCTTAATTCAAAAAATCATCTAACTAAAAATAATCAGTCAAACTAACCAGGGACTTCACGTAGTCCAGTGGTAGACAATAAATACCAGTCGCACTTTGATTGTGGGTTCGATTCCCGTAGCTTTGTCCGACGCGACGGGTTGTCACATGGTCTGTGTGTTGTCCTTTTTCCAAAACTATACAATTCTTAAAACATTCCTCAAAAAAAATATAAAATCATCAAAAATAATCATAACATATTTTAACCTCATCTTTATCTCATGTCTTTCATTTCCCATCATAACATATAATAACCCATAATTACCTCAAAAGTAAGGATCATATAAACCCTAATGGTTACCTTTATAATTATTACCTTAACTTCCACAATGATTGGTCATCTCGTACATGATGAATTACAGAACATACCAAGGTTCAAGTAGTTGATCATGACTCCTTGATAGTTGGTTTAGAACAACCACGAGTTTCCTCATTGAATCCCCCATTTCATCCAGTCTCTTAATCAGAGAACCACCACAGTTTCCTTCAAACCTATTGTCACTTTGGTGCCTGCCAGATCCATCCATTCACTAAAAACAGAAATGTCAGTGTGAGTATATCAATAAAACCATCATTTACTAATGTGGAAGATATACTTACTCATTCAATTTATCTAAAAACTATGACTCTTTCTGAAATCTAAACCATTACGGTAATGTCACTTATGCTTAAAAAATTCCCTAACCTCTAAAGTTATGTAAACGGACCTTTGATACCAACTATAACGCCCCAGCCTTAAACCTTACTTAATCTCGAGTTAATACAAGATTACACATTGAGGATCTTTTCAGATTTAGATTTTTGGAGAATTAGATCATAAAACTTGCATTACATTCCACATTTAAACCAAGTGGTTACATAAAAGATAGTATTCATTTTTCCCATCAACGGAAACATATTTAAAATAAAACATGGATTCTTTCTTGACACTTCCTTGACAATATCATCATAACATGTACCTTTACCTTGACCTGTGAAAAATATTTCAAAAAAACTTGGGATGAGCATAAAAAGCTCAGTAAGGGTTATAGAAATATGGAAAGGAAACATGAGTTCATGTATACATAAGATTGAAATCATAATTTACCCATAAAACATATGCACTTTAACATATCTCATTAAATCATTAATAAATCATAGAAATCATATGTCATAAAGGTAACTTGAGGCATTCATAACATTCTTACGTAGGGAGTAACCCTCTTGGTTACGTTTGGAATACACACCACAGTATATTCCATAAATCTCTTTGGAGAAACCTTAAGGTTTCACTCCTTCACGTTACCCAATCCATTGGAGAGCTATATCGGGCTCACCCGCCCTTAGTTTTTCATGAAACCACCCGTCTTCATAAAAATTCCCAAGAACCATAACATAATCGTATCACATAAAACATGCATAAAGGAAACATAACATTTCCACTTTTCAATCACAAGATATCAATACAACACATTGATATAAAAACATTATGAAATCCATTTTCAATACCAAAAAAAAATAAAAGTTAAACCTGGTATTTCTTTTTCTTTAAAAAAAAGGTATGGCTTGTAGAGGAAGCCAAAACTCAAATAATTGTCACGGCGGCAGAAAAGTCGTTGTCGCCGCATACGTACGAAAAAAACATTCCATTTTGTCATCTAGTAAACTCTTCATATAAAAAATATTCCATTTTAATAAACATAAAAGTCAAAGGGGTTTATAAACCATATAAAAGAAGGTTGTGTATAAGACAAAATATGCCTCAATGAATGGTGATTGAGACGAAGTCCCATAAAAAGACGGTATCCTTGGATTAAGGATAAATCAATTATATAATTATGTGTGACAAATGAATACACCAAATATAAGTGGATATTAAGTGTAATCCAATCAGAGGACATTCACACATATTCAGAGAATGACATATTCAAGGAGTACAAGTTTATCCCAAAGAATCTAAATTGGGTTAAGAAGTTCCCTTGCAAAAATTTGACAGCCTAACGACATCACTTCAATATTCAGAAAAGGAGTTGATGAGAGATACAAAGGGTATCTCATCACTTGGACATAAAATTTACATTAATAAGGATATAGAAGAACATATCCAATCATAATAGTATGTGAATTAAAAGACATAACAAAATAAGTCTTTTAAAAAGAGGAGGGTGAAAAGATCCCTTACCGACTTGGGTAACTTTCGAAACATACACTCGTGAAAGAAAGACAATACAACATTGATGTAAATACTCATAAATGAAAGTATATAACACAATGAGTAAAATAATGGGCAGTACATAAACCACTAAAAGGAAATTTTGGCAAATGTAGCATAAATCTCACGGGAATAACAGTGAGATGAAAAATCCCTTACGAAAACTCAGCATCCTAACGGCGCCGCTTAAAACGTCCAAAAATGGATTGATCAGATCAAATAGGGTCTCTCATCATATTATAATAAAATTTAAAGTATGAGGAATATAAAATAACATCTCCCATAATAACAAAGAGGAGCTTAAAATAAGTGACATAAAGGAGAGTACTTAAAAAGAATGAGAGAGGTTAGATCTCTTACAAAAATTCGGCAGACTAACGGCGCCACTCAAAACTTCCAAAATGGATTGATGAGAGAAAATAGGGTCTCTCATCATATGAACATAAAAATTTCAGTATGAGTAATATAAATTAACATCCCAATCACAAGAAATATGATCTTAAAAGGAATGACATAAAAGAGTGTACTTAAAAACGAAAGAGCGGAGTAGGAACCCTTACCTCATGTCCAACTTGTCTTGATCGTTCTTTAACGTCCTGAATAATAAACATGAGTTAATATCTATTTTCTTAAGAACCATTTTCAAGTTCATTATTCCTTTTATATCATTTATTTCCATGTTATAAACAATATGTAATAATTTAATTTAATAAAGTTTGTTTTGTCGATATTTGGTCCTTAAGTCGAAAGTGGACTACTTACAATTACATGTTGTTCGTGTGGTCAAAGGTTCATTATATACAGAATGATATTAATGATTTGGATATCATATATTTCATATATATCCAGAATATACATGTATTTATAATATCACATAATCATTTAGAGGTAAGAAATGAAATGCATCGTTCATGGAGACGGTAAGCCGTACGTATGCATGAACGCTACTTTCATTTCTATGTCATATTAATGATATTAAAACTAAATGAGAGGAATGTATATTTTAATTAAAGAATTATATTAATCATTTAGTTTTAAAATACATCATATATATCCAATATATATATGTACTTATAATAGTACATTATATTAGGGGATACGAAATGAAATGCACCGTTCATGGAGACGGTAAGCCATACGTACGCATGGACGCTGCTTCCATTCCTATTTTGTATTTTATGAAATGGAATCATAATGATATAAAGGTATATTATAATTCCAGTTTAATATCATATATAATATCATAACTTCATCCTTTATACGTCCCACATATTGTATTAACGAATCAAATCACTTTGAGGGGGCGATAGTCCGCACTTCCTTAAATAAAGATATCGCGTTTACCCATAATGGAAACCATAAAGGTATGCCCGAAATGAAAAATACAGAAGCTTAAAGAAAACATAAACATATAATATATAATATATAAATATAGTGACATCTTAATGGCCACCTTTGAGGGTGTTATATGAGTGTTGAACAATCATCGTTTCGTGAGCCAGAAATTCTCCATCCACAGAAACAGTATGTTCTTTAACCATTAGATGTAGGTGTGTTTATGTTTAGCTCGAATTCTTCTTATATCAACATCCTAGTATATTGAAGATACTGGAGTTGTTACAAAATAAATGAATAAAAAGAGTTTATGGAGTTGGAGAAGCAAAATAAAACAAAAGAACACAAGTGAATACATTACCTTAAAATCGGGTAACTCCCTTTGGTTTGAGCTCAAAGGCTTCCTTGGGAAAACTTCTGCCCAAAGTGAGGCTTCAAGGAGTAAGAGAGGGAAGTGGAGAGACAAAATGGGCAGGGTTTGGCCGAGCCAAAGGCTTTGTATGTGTGGGTGAGGAGGTAGAGCTGGGGGCCTTTTATAAGAGGAGAGGAGGGGCACTCTTGGAAAGTAAAGAAATGTTACTTTATTTTAGAATGAGTTTCAAATTTTAATGGTCCCACATTGATGTTTTTCGAGGATAAGGTGATTAGGGTTTGAAATCCACCCATCCAATAGGTTTTGGAAGATAAGCATAAACAACCATCAATAATACTGATATTAAAATGTTGGAAAATAAATAATATACAAATAATAGTTTAATTTTATGCCTCTAAAAAATATAAAACATTTATATATAGAACCATGAAAGATATTTTATTCAAAAGGATCAAAATGAAGCCAAAAAATATCATAGAATCCGATTCTCCATCTTAGTAATCTACTAAAATGGTTCATTCTAATAATGTAACCAATTTTGGTGACCAATGAGGGAGGCTTCCCCATTGTCCATACTGAATATCATATAGTCTTCCATTGTAAAAATAACGGTGCATATAGGGTGTGACATAAATCTAAAAAGTGCACCACCAGGGGAATGTATACAATCCAATCGAGGAATATCAACTGATAGTGTTTTTATATATATATGTAATGATATTCAATTATAATAACTAATACCTTCTTCGACCATAGTTCTAAATGTATCAGAAGATTATATAATTTTATTATTTCATTTATCATTAGATTATAATAAATTTAAAGTGTACTGAATTTGATCGAGATAATGTAATAGGATACCTGGTGTAAAAAATATAATTCTATAAGGATGATAATGATGATTGGGGATCTGTAGTCAAATCAAGGAATCATTGACAATATGTTTTGATCCATCTTAGTAAAAACATGGTCAATTACAATAATATTTCTTACTGTAATATAATAGTTATGGCCAAGGTATTAAACAATAAAATATTCCAATGGAGACCAAGGATCTCATCCAATGTAATCCTAGGATAATAATTATTGGGACCAATTCGGTGATTCCGTGGTTCCACATTTATGAAGAAATCAATATACCTCTAAGAGGTGTCTCCAATTCATCCTAATATCAAGATATATATTGAGGGTTACTATGTATTATTTCGGTCATCCTCTAGTAGACAAGGAAAAATCTCCACGGTGCTTATATCCATTGGGAACTGACTCCTTGAATTGAAATGGTGTCTTCTGAGTGATCAAGGATTCCCCTTTGGGATCCTTGGAATTTCTAGACTGAAAACCCCTAAAAAGATATAAATATTTATATGTAATAGTAAATTTATACATAATTAATTACTTAATTTAAAAAATGTAATACTCATTCCCATTAAAAACCCCTTAGTCTAATTCTATTTCTTTTAATCCTATGTGATGAGGACAAATAAGGACATGCAACTAGCTTCAACTAATTATATGAAAATAGCCATGTGATATATATATATATTCTATATTTTTTAATTCATTAGGATCATTCAATTTCCCCTAATCTACAGTGGAAATGATAAATATGAAATGAAACTAATTTCAGTTTAGATAAAATATACTAGGCTAAGTGATGTATATAAATATACAATCCATATAATAATTTAAATATCCTTTTAATTATGTCTACCCACTTACCCAATATGATCAAGTGATACTCACATCTAAATACTGTTAGAAGGGGAAAATGTTATAATTTTAGAAGAACCCTACAAAGGTTGTAAAATGATGAAGACATAACATATATAGAAAAAGATATCATTTATGTATAGGGTTTTCGAATAGGATAATAATGTTTATAATAAATGCATGTTAATTTTATTAACCTCATAATTTATTCTTATTGAAATATCTTCTTCTATTATCGTCACATATTTTTCTCTAGGATTAGATGAAAATTTTGGAATGGATCAACACCTTGATATTTTGTCATATGAGCTCACACAAAAATAACTTGACTGATAGAAAAAATAATTGAGAAACAAGACTATGTATTAAATATAATACCTGGAGGAATCCAAAGAGACCGATGTAAGGTGAATATCGTATTTTAGTATGAAATGAGATCAAAAACAATGAATAGGGGCTTGGAAGCTCTAGTGGGTGAGAAGAGGGCCTCCTGTTCATTGGAATTATGAATGAATAAGGAGGGGTAAGTTAAAAATATTTTTAGATACAACCAAAAAAATAAAGGGTTGCATGTTTTTTCAAAATAGTTATCCAAACATTATACGAAGATATATAGATATATGCCTATAGAAGGAAGTTGCAGGGTTTTTTCACATAGTTTGAGGAACCATTCACCGGTCATGATATTTGGATCTGGTAAAAATTGTAGACCATCTGAATGGGCATGTGTCCCTTGGAACACATGTTGGGAAAGAAATGTGCCATGATTTTCAATCTGCAATTCTTCACATGATTATAGGAATGAATGTAAAAATTGGTGGAAGATTTTGTAATAACCATGCAGCAGAGTGGGTTCTTCCACTGGCTAAGGTGTCGAGATATGAACAATCCCAATATATGTTTAAATCATCGACGAACTATCTAGGCATCACTAAAGTGTCAATGATGAAAAATTAGTATGAATTATAAAGGATCCAAATCAAATATAAAAATGGATTCATACATATTTTTACATTTATTCCTTATATTAAGACATTAATATATAATTACAAAATTAATAATGCTTACGTTATAATTTTTTACCATATTTAGATTATGTGTCAAAACTGGATTTCACATATAGAATATGTTGAAAGCAGTAATTAAATAAACATATAAAGGAAAAAATTCATGAAATAATTATCATATTTATATATAACATACAATATTAATACCCAAAAATAATGGTGTTTATGAAAAATGAACTAATGTTTCAATCATGTGGATGATATTCCATACATGTTAATGAGTGACATTTCCAGTTTTCAATGATCTTTCTAGAAATATGATAAGAAATATATTATCATCATAGGATGATAATTATACCATTGATACCACATTATTAAATTATATATACATAAATGTACAATATTTTTTGTGGTGGTGATCAATGGAATCACATTTCTTCGAGGAGGCAGTAGTCTACACGTCCACTAATAAATTTATCATTTATTAGTCACTTAAATGGTAAACAAACTGATATATTATATTTAAATAATGATAAATATTAATTAATATCATTAATATTTCATTTATTACACATATATTAATTATCATTCCCCTTATTTTATTACATATTACATGATATTGAAAAATTAATCGCATCACTTCATCAGGCATATGTCCTCCACACAAACGATCGAACATATTGTACCCCTTATGAAATGGAATATAAAAGAAAATATATGATATAATTACACAATATGTATTATTAGTTAATAAATATATTAAATTATCCTTGTATCCATCATTGTACCCATCAGTGAGAATCGATGATGGAAAAACGAATGACATTACTTCATGATGGGGTGGTCCGTAGTACACATGAATGAGATTTCATAAAACATTTTATGGAATTTTGGATGGATTTAGGTCTTAAAATTAACATAAAAACATCTCATAATATATTATATAATATGGTTATTATATCATATTGTAATAATAACAATTTAATGGGGTGTATAAATAATAAAACAGAAATGCATGTTGGTAAATGATATATTTTTAGGTTATCTATTTTATGTTTATAGAAAAGGACTCTCGTGGATGGATTTCCTCCCAAATGAAGTGTTCTATGATGAAAATATGGATGTGGAACAATTTTTTTTGATGGTATTTTCGATCAAATTGTTTTAATGGTGTGATGTGAGGATGATAGCGAGTATAAATTTTTAGCAGAGAGAAAAGAACAATATTTTTTAGAAGAGTGAATTTAACCATGTTTTATTTAGGTTACCAAGACCCAATAATATTACATTATCAATAATATTAGGATTAACAGGACTAAATGACTATCCAATGGTTTCAGAACATGTAATTTTCCTTTCTATAACCATATATTCTAGTTATATCCCCTAGGTAAACTCATTTATACCTTCATTATTGTAATTAATTTTAAATGTTTTAACTAATCACATTGGTGAAAAATTAAGTTTACCTTATTAGAAAATATGTATAATTCAGATTCAAAATTTGGAATCCATTTTCTAAATTAAATTCATATATGGTTTAAAATTTAATTTAATTAGAATCGATTAGTCACAACTGGATATTAGTTTTCTTAAAATAGTATTTTTTTATAAAAATATAATTCCCAAAGAACTCTATGAATGACAATAATAATGGTACGAATCAACATTAATATTAAAATATTTATAAAATATAAGTCTATTTTAAAAAAATATTATGTTTTATTTTAATTAATTAATAAGAATAAACATTATGCAGTCATAAAGAGGATTCCAAAAGACCCATTTTTTTACCCAATACAAACTTATAAAAAAACCAAAATATAATTGACTAAATACTAATTTAGAGTATTAAATAAAAATAAATAAGCATTACGTTATTTTTAATTATATTCATCTTATATTATGACTCACAAATAAATGAATTTTTAAAAAAATGAATTTTTACAAAATAATGGTATTTTCCACTATTTGCTAAAAAAGTCATTTTTTTCCAAAAAATACCAAATTTTAATCCAAATAAAATTTTTATATGATACATTAAAAAATTATTTTATTATTATTAAAATTAATTTATAATATTTATAAATTAAAATTTTAAATAAAACAATATATATAGTGTTTCGTTAAAACTATTCACTTTTTGAATAAAATTTATTACTATTTTTATAACTAATAAAACTTTGTAATTCGTATTAATAAATTTGAAAATGATTTATTCTATCATTACTTGGGGTTTTCCATCCATCCCCATTTTAACATTTTCATTCCTTTTCAATTTAATCATATACTAAACTTGTTGGGATATTTTTCCCACGTATCATTTTTAGATTCCTAGGGGTCTTATTCAATCATATGGGTTTCCCATAAATAATGTAACACAGTGAATCACCATATTCAACAATACATTATATTTACGGTAGATAAATGGAAAAAAAATATCCTCTTATTAATGATTCTATTCCAACTTCTATACTCGAGGTCTCAAAACATCAAATGATTCAGGGACATATTTCCATAACATTGGGTCATGAAATTCATTGGGTACTTGGGATAAATTTAGATAAATGGCCACTCAATATGAAATTGATCTAACATTATCCATGACATTATGTGGTCCAATAAACCACTCACTCATTTAACCATTATTAAATTAAATTAATAACACTTTTTATATTGAACCTATTTTTTTGCATATAACATTACATGATTTTATGTATAATTATACACTAGAGTACAAGCCAAGGATGTAAACAATAGTGTCTGGAATGACTAGGTACATAATCAAACATTACATAAACAATTTATTATTTAAAATACATAATTTCCTCATATCATCCATTGTTCTCATAGACCTTCATATAATAATTAATGGATAACATGAACAAAAAGATGAGCTAAAATCCCAGTATGGGAATAACCATAAGAACAAAGCATTAGAACATGGGAAAGAAGGGATGAAATTATTATATATAACATGGAATATAACATATAGAATCATAAAATATAAACATGGGATAATATAAACATGTAGTCACAAAAATGTGGCAGAAACATAGAAACAGAATTTAGTACAATTCAAGGATAACTACCAAGAGAGTTTCATATAGTCTCACAAGCCAAGGCTAACCTCCAATACTATTGCATGTATTAGCACAAGACAAGACTAACCACCCTGACAATCGCACATAACATCTCTTGAGACTAAAAAATGCCTAATGCATTGGAGCTCTATCTATGCGCACCCATCTTAACATTCCATGAATATGGATTCCAAATAATGAATCATACATAATAAATCATATATATAATAAGGGTTACCATAGATGGGATTGGGTACCATAAATACAACATAAATCATAACAAATGGGTGTATCCAAAATGTGTCCATTAAATAAAGGAACAAAAATATACATGGAAATTAATATGTTAAAATAAGAATTTATCTTGGTAATTGATGTAATCTAGACATGACAACATGTATGAAATGTATTAATGTAATTATAGTATTTAAAATTTTTTAAGATGTTATAAGGAAAAAACAATAGAGCCTTTAAAATATAAAAAGGACCAATTCATTATAAAAAACAAGAAGTGATCTATGAATGTTTTCACAATAAAGATGAAGGATTTTTTAAAGACAGTGGTGGTTTAAAATAGAAGATATATTTTCCATGAAATCTTCTATGAATTCGGGATGTTCTCTTTAAACTAGGTTACTTTTCAGGAAGTATTTATGAGGGAATCACTAAAAAATATGTATATCCCAAAAAATAATGATGTAAGGGTATTGAAAAATTAACATTTTACATTATCACCTATTTTATAGAATTCACATAAATAGACAATAAAACATCAATTTGGTATAATGAAAGAAAAGGAAACCCAAAAGAATGAAGTTGATTCGGGTAGAAATCCTTATAGATTATCGGCATGGTATCATGTGTACATAAGGGGACTGAAAGAGATAGAAATGGGTTCCTCATCAATTATAAATCATGATGGAAGAATGTAAGAGGTGATAAATCATAATCCATCACTAGGGATTACTCTTAAAATTCCATTTCGTAGATTACATTCTTGAATTAAATTTAAATAAAGAATATCCCTTATATTAAGACGAATGGTGTTCTCCACTTGTTATTAATGACATGAATAAACATATTAGGATTATTAATTAATAATTGCATAAAAAATTATATATGTAATTTGTTTATTATACCGTTTTTGTTTTCTTTAATGTCCTTTTCTATGGGTTAATTTGTTAAATTTCATTTTTTAGGTCTATTCGTTTTCATTGTTTTTATGATCAGTTTACTTGTGTTATTAAACCAAGAATCATGTAAAATTTGAATTTTTTTCAATAATTGAAGTTATAGGTTGTTATGGAATATACATATGACTACATGATTTTAAAATTCATTTAGTTATTTGTATTGATGTTGAATCATTTCATGAAACATTAATGATAAATCCCTGATTTAATTTTAGTGATTTTTCTCACAACTAACTTGTTGGGTATTAATATTTTAAATCATGAGTTTATAAGGAATAGATAACATAAAATACAATAAATTACACACATAATGTTCTTTTTCAATCATAAAAATTGGTTCATGACCATAATTGAATATAGTAATAGACATTGATAACTAGTCATCCTTGAATGTTCTAAATTAATACATCTCAAACTGTGTTTTCATTTCAATCAAATAAAAGTTGGGGAAAGGAGAGATGATATTGAATTATACCATTTGCATAATAAATTTATATTATTTTTTATTTACTGTAATTGGCATACCATATTGATTAGTATATATTAAAATATAAGAAAATAGAATAAAAGAACATAAAAATGAATGAAAAGAAAATATAAATTTTAAATCGCGGTTCAACCATTCTTGAGAGCCAGTTAAAGGTAGAGAATTTGGTTTTTAAGAGGATATGGGAAATTGGACATGGGAGAGGATCTATTGAGGATATTCAGATATAATATAAGAGATGCACAAGGCTTGATATGAGTGAAGATAATATGTAAGGAGGGTCAGTATATATACTGGAGGAAATGATTGTTTTCATAATATTTAATTTCATAGTTGATTATTTTCCCTCAATACAAGAAATAAAGATGATTCCCTGACCTGAAATTGTAATATAATCATGTGGGTTTGAGATAATGTTCTTACATTATCCATAAATCTTTTGATGAAATCATAATTCTTGTATTTATCATTTATCATAAATTATAGTATTTTACTAATCACAAAAAAATTCACACAATCCATCTCTTGACATGTAGAATCCAAAAATGAAATCCATTTTCCCAAAAAAAAATTAAAATATGATTATTTTAATTATTAATAAAAATAATAATTTACTCAAAAAAACTGAAATTTTTTATTTTCTATTCCGAAATATAGCTATATCATCTTCCACATGAATCATTATATACTATCACATGTAAGGTTACTATTCATTATAGTATGTCACTATTTATAATGGTAAAATTAATATTCATAAGGGTATGATACAATTAAAAAAAAATTATGTTTGTCATATTAGTATTAAAATAACATACTTATCGCAACCGTGCATGTAATATTTTCAAAATTAAATTCACTTAAGTGACAAACATATGTTTAGTGGTTGCATAGAACATAGTTATTCAAAATGTTTTGATTTCATGTGATTATATGACATAATTAAAAGAATGAAATATGCATTGAAAAAATTGGGTCTTTATATTATCCCCCCTTATGAAATTTCAACATTAAATATTCATTTTACATTCTAATAAATAAAAAGGTGAGGGTACTTTTCCTTCATTTCCTCCTCCAATTCCCATGATGCATCTTCATACTTATAGTTCTGCCACTGTACTTTAACAAGGTGAGTAGTCTTCGTACAAAAAAAATTACCTCTATGATCCAAGATCTTCATTGGTTGCCTCTCATAAGAATGATTATTCTATAACTGTACCACATATGCAGATTGTATAAGTGAAGGATATTGTTTTTACATCCTTAAGATGGATACATGGAATACAACATGTACTTTTGAAATGGTAGGTGGAAGTTCAAGTATATAGTCAAAAACCCCAACACGGTCAAGAATATCTAAAGAGCCTATATAACTCGGGCATTACATCCCTTTCTTTCTAAACCTCAAGACCATATTCCATTGAGATATGTGCAGAAAAACCATGTCTCCAACTTTCAACAAAAAATATCATTGACGATTTTACGAATAACTCTTTTGTTGACATTGGGCTACCTGGATGTTCTGCTGAATTTTTTTATCTTTCTCGGCTATTTCATTTACCATTTTAGGTCCTAGAGGCTTATTCTCACCGACATCATCCCAACACTCTGATGTTTTACATATTTTCCCATAATGGGGTTCATATGGTGCCATTCAAATGCTTGAATGGAAACTATTAGTTTAGGATAATTCAACCAGTGGAATATATTGGTCCCATCCTCCTATGAAGTCTATATAACATGATATCAACATATCATTCCATGTCTAAATTGTCCACCCAAATTGGCCATATGTATAAGGATGGTAGGTTATACTAATGTTTAGGTTGGTTTTTAGAGCACATTTGATACTTTTCCAAAACTTCATGGTGGATCTCAGATATCGATCATATACTATAGAAAGTGGTACTCCATAAATCCTCACAACTTATTTGATATATATCCATCTAAGTTGATCCAATGATAAGTCATCTCGAATCACTATAATGTGATATATATTTGTAATTTTATCCATAATGAATCATATATCAATTTTTCGTTGGATGTACATGGTTGACTAGTGAAAAAGACCATGGTGATGTTCTCCTATTTTTATGTTGGTATGTGTAGTGGTTGCATCATCCACTTAGACTTTTTCCTCTTAGCCTTCACATACAAACATACCAGACACGTGGATCTATATTTAGCCATCTCATTTTCTTATTGTCCATCCAAAAGTTCCCTTAGTAATCTCGATACATCTTTATCCTCCTTTGGTTAATAGAGAAGTCTGAGCAATGTGTGTCATTCAAAAGATCCTTCTTTGTCTCTAGATAGCATGGTACACATAACTGTGATCCAAATATTACAAATCCTACCTCATCAATCATTAAAATAGAGGATTTCCCATATTTAACATCTTCCACCTTGTTTTGAATTTCAACCTCTTTTTTATGAGCATCCATTATTTTGTCAATGAGGGATGGTTGAGAAATCATTTGAGAAAATAATGATGATATAACTCAATTAATGATTTCAATGACCATATTCTGCAAATCTAATGAGATTGGATCCTTTTTAAATTTCATCATTGATAATGATGTAGGATCCTTTATACATAGTGAATCCTTAACCTTGTTTACCATACCGGGATAGTAGTGGATTGACAAGTCATAATCATTTACGATCTCTATCCATCATCGATGAAATATAATAATATCTTTTTGTTTGAATATATATTTTAGACATTTATGATCAGTATATACCTCACATTCTCTCCATATAAATAATGATGTCAATTTTTTAACAGAATGAACACAATAACCAATACCAGATCATGAGTATGACAGTTTTGGTCATTGATTTTTAGATCCCTTGAGGCATTGGTTATCATTTTATAACTTTTCATCATCACAAAACATATTCCATTTTTTGAATCATCACTTTACACCAAAAGGGTTATCAACTCGTAGAGAGTGTGAGTAATGGAATAGTGATTATCCCCCTTTTTAACTTCTTAAAATAGTCATCGCATTCCTATTTCATGAAAAACAGTACTCCCTTCCATGTTATCTTGGACATTGTGTTTGAAAAACATTAAATGTTCTTAAAAACATCGATAATACTTTGATAGACCCAGAATGTAATGGATCTCTATTATAGAATTTGTTTTGGGCCACATATCAATCTCTTTTTCATAGAAGGGTCCATATATACCCATTTGCTAGAAATAACTAGCCTTAATAAGGATACTTCTCCCATCCATAACTCACATTTACTGTACATTGTATACAGATTCTCCCTTCACAATATTTTTTACATTGTATTCAAATTTCCCTCATCCTCCTCCAAGATCATAGAGTGTATCATAATATCATCATTAACAACTACCACACATTTGGTGATGTAATCTATAATGAGTATTAATTAAATCCATATAAATTGATGTAGAATTAGTGAGTCCGATGGGAATCACTATCAACTCATAGTGTCTATACCTCGTTCTAGAGGCAGTTATAGAAATATAATCCTTATTCACCTTTAATTGGTGATATCTTGATGGAAGGTCAACCTTAAAAAAATAACTGGCGCCATGAAGCTGATTAAACATGTCATCTTTTCATAGCATGAGATAATTTTTCTTTATCATGATTCTATTGTGATCATGATAATCAACGTAGATGCGCATTGATCCATACTTCTTTAGGACCATGTTCAATGGCGCACCCCATGATGTAGCACTAAAGCATATAAAACCATTTTCAAGAGTCTCTTGTATAGGATTATTTAGATCTTATAGATTTAGGGTGGCCATTATGTTAGGATTCATTGATATAGGAATAGATCAATGAATAAGTTCAATTGAGAACTCAACCTCTCAGTTTGGATGAAGATCAGTCAACTCTTCTGGGAATACATCAATATAATCTCTCATGATGGTCATTCCTCCAATCTTTTTTCTATCCATTGTCCCAAACATTTGAGCTAGACATGCTGTATTATAAATAATTAATATCTATAATTAAGACAATGATTCTAAAGGATATTCATTTTCCTCCTTACACATGTAAAGTATCCGAGGATGCTTTGGGATGTGAAGAGCGATCTCTCTTTCTCGATACTTGATGCTATATTTTTGTTAATATATCAAATTTATGCCCAATATAGCATCAAACTCCACTATAAGATGTATGTCGAGATTTTATATGTGGTTCAGTCCATAAACATTAACTGTGGGGGGTTTTTAAACCATGGACGCAATGATTTCACCATTCATTGT
Source organism: Viscum album (assembly GCA_963277665.1). Taxonomy (NCBI): domain Eukaryota; kingdom Viridiplantae; phylum Streptophyta; class Magnoliopsida; order Santalales; family Viscaceae; genus Viscum; species Viscum album. The sequence continues at coordinate 504,611,365 of OY728141.1, read as the reverse complement.
TCTCACATATAACATTGCCTCCAAATTTTGAGGTGGTGTTGGAATAGTTGAACTAAACTTTCATTATATGAAATAATTCATAGAACTAGAATCAAATAGTTTTATTGCAATTCCTGAATGAATAACTAGCATAATTGTCCCCACAATTTTTTCTAGCTCCACATCAGCAGTAATGCTAGAATAGTCCCTTCCATGTCGGCATGGATGTTGTAGTTGATTACCTATGAAAACCCTTTGATAAGGGAAATTGTTTTCATAATGGTCATTCTTCTTGTAGTTGTATAATGAACTATAGGCTGAGTGTTGATATGAACCATCCTTTCTTCTCTTATGTCAGTGGGATTCTTTATATCCCTTTGGAAATTCTTGGCCAGTTGTCCCATTTATCCTCATTAGATGCAATTCTCGGTTCCCTTCATATAGTTCCTAAATTTATTCTTACCACAACTTTTGCATGTTGGATATTCAGGATTTTTTCCATCATTGGATTTTTTTAACTACCCATGTTGTTTTCCATTTTTTAATTTTTTTCACCGAGACCATGAGACCATTGACAGTTACCAATCTCCATTTCACCCATGATGGCACAACTGACAATCTCCTCATAACTGTCAAAGTATCGAATCACCTACAACTTCCATAGACTCTACATTAGCCCACAAAAGAGGTGATCCATATTTATTTTAGTGTCCACGTAAAAGCCAGAGTCATTCCATGCAAGCCTTATAATGTTTGATTCACACCCCATGATTGACTCATCTTCCTTCTGCTTGAGTTTGAGGAAGTATCATTCCATATTGAGATGGAGGTTTTGGGGAAAATATTTACTGAAAATCATCTTATTCAATTCCTCCCTAACCTTGGTATGAATTTCCACCTAGGGCTTCGTATTCATGACCAGTTTCCACCACTGATCCGCTTCCCCATCTAAATGATAGACCGCTAGAACAAGTTTCTCTTCTTTAGTACACTAGAGGTCAGAGAATATCTTTTCAATGTTGTTTATCTACTATTACATGAGGAGGGTTCAGAAGATCTATTATACATTAGAGCCTTTTTTCGCATGAATGATTATAGGGAAACAATCTCTATCCTTACAAGAGAGTTAATTCAATATGGTTTATGTTATAATTCATAACATGATATAGACGAGGAAGTAATATCATGATGTTTTGAGAACCTATTCCTATAATATTGTGCATATATTTTTGGAAATCTTCATGTTGCCTATCACATTGGTTGTGGGAATATGTTCGTTTACTTCCCACCATTAACCTTTAAAAATAACGTAACATTAATGGTGTTAAATATGTATTTATTGAACATAAAAAGATGACTTTTAAATCTAAACAGATTATCCTGTAGTGGATAGGTATATCATTACATGTGATTAATTATGTTTTAATCTATGTTGCCCTCGATCACTTTATTAACATATATTCATATAAGATTTTTGTATCCTCATAATTATTGTTAGTACTAATCACATGAATTTACGAAATTGTATCCCCTGAGATTGTCCAACCTAGAGTGAAACATGGCCCATTGTTGTGTACTAGGATACCATGAGTCGGGCCTGATAATCCTTGTCAGTGTTTTCCATCCTTTTTACATCTGTTCTAGAGTCACCTCTAATTGTTTTTATCTAGTCAAGGATGTGTTTTCATCATAAACCCCTTTCTATATAATTACCAAAACAGAGGGATGTTTTATTGTTCATAGTATCATCTATAACGTTCTCACTCTGGTTTTATATTACTATTCTCCAAAAAAAACTCTGACATATTATGATACCTACTATAGAAACCATAGCCTTTTCCATAAAAAATTCCATGATATTAAATAGAATTATACTCTAGAGTACAATCCAATGATCGTAACACCTTCTGTCTTAGAAGACTGGGTACAAAATCAAACATTATAAAAATATATTTCTATTTAAACTCCATCATGAACTAATATCATCCATTTTCCACATACATATGCATATGACAACATGAAGAAAACATATAAAAATGGATTATATAAAATCCTAGTAGGAGAATTACTATAAGAGAAAATCATTAGCACATGAGATAGAAGGCATGAAATTATATTATAAAAAAACATGTAACATAAGGGGTCATAACATATAAACGTGGGATTATATAAACATGTAATCATATAAATGTGTAAGAATAAATAAACATGAAGTTGTTAAGAGTCATGTATAACCACCATGACCATTTACCATAGTCTCACAAGACATGGAAAACCTCAATGTCTTTTTCACGTTGTAACACAAGACACGGAAAACTGGCAAGACCGTCACACATAACATCTCATCAGACTGAAAATTACCCAATGCTTTGGATCCCTATCGTGGTTAACCCATCATAAATTTCCATTAATGTGTTTTTCACTTAATAAATCATTCATAATAAATCATATATAAATAAAAGGGTGACCCATGAATAAAATTTGGTACCGTAAACATGACATAAAGGATAAAAAAGTAGCATATCATAAAAGTTTCCATGATTTAATGGAACTAAAAAATACATCGAAATTCATAAGTCAAAACATGCATGAATCATGGGATGTTTTTTCAAGTATAAGGCACACTATTAAAGAAATGTATTTATGATATTTTAGCCCTTAACCATTTTTTAGAGGTTTGAACCAAAATACTATAGATCCGTCAAAATAAAAAAAATCGAAAAATAATTTATAAAAAATCATAATAGAACCCAAAAGGTTTTAATAATAAAAATTATTGTTTTTATATAGTTAATGGTAGAATTAAATGGATGATATAGTTCACGAAAAATTGGGTAATAATTCATCATGTTCCCTTAGAACATGAATTCTTATCGTGAAGTATTTAGGATAGAATCACATAAAAATATTGACATCCCACAATGAGAAATATGGATGGGTCCTGATAAATGATTTTGTTACATGTAAAAATAATTTAGAGTATTATAATAAATTTATATTATGACTTAATTTTGGTAGAAATAACAATAATGAAACTCAAATGAATAAAATACATTCAGGTAGAATTACTTCTAAATTATTGGCATGTTGTCATGTGTACTTCAGAGGGATGAATGAGATAGAAATGGATTTATAATCACATATAATAATGTTGGAAGTATGGTGTAGGAGTGAAATAATACACCATCCTTATTTGTTATACATAAAATGGCTTAGCATATAGTACATTTTGGAATAAAAGTGAAATAGAGATGATCCCTTACCTTATGTTTTATGGTGTTCTCCACATGTTATTCATGACCATAATAAAAAATTATGTTTGTTAATTAATAAATCACATAACTATTATATATTTAATTGATTAATTATAACCTTTTTATGTTCAATCATAGAATATTTAGTGGGTGAAGCGGTTAAATTTCATTGTTTATGTCAGTACGTTTTCTTGGTATTTAAGATCGGTTTACTTATGTTCATGTATGTAAAATCTTGTAAAATGAAAATATTTTTACATTATTTAACTTTTATTTTTTTTAGTGATCATCTATATAATTTAATTATTTTTAAAATTCAATTTATTATTGGGATTTAAGGTAAATCATTTTAGAAAAATACTATGATAAATGCATGATTTAATTTTAGTGATTTTTCTCAAAATTAACTTGTTTTGTACTATTATTTTACATAATTAGTGAATAATGATTACAAAAAATTAAATAAGATAAAATGGTGATTTAATAATCTAGTTCAACCATAAAAATGGTTTTATTACCAAAATTTAATATAATACTATAAATTGAAATCTTTTCATCATTAAATGTGATAATTTAAAACATCTCAAATGGTGTTTTCATTTCATTCAAATAAAAGCTGTGGAAATATAAGATTATAATTAATTATCCCGTTATAATATAATAATTATATTACATTATGTTATGGGTGTTTATTACCATTTGGATGAGTGTAGATTAGGAAATAATAGAGAATAATGGTAATTGAAAATGAATGAAAATAAAGACAAATTTTACCTATGGAATCATCCTTCCATGAGAGCCACTTAAAGAAAGAGGATTTGGTTTTTTGAAGATACTATAGGCTATTAGACACCTCGGAAGATATCTATGAGATATTTGGGAAGAATATAGGCGTAGAACAATGCTGGAGTTGAGTGAAAATAAGATATACGGAGGAGTGGTATTAATATTGGTGGAGAGGAGAGTTTTTATAATATTGGATTCCTTGTTTTATTATTTTCTATAAAGACCAGAAATAGTGAAGATTGGATGACCAAAAATATTTATATGTTCATGTGAGTTCTATATAATGGCCTTACATTATCCATACATCAGCTGATGACATCATAATTCAAGTATCAATCGTTTACTGTGAAATATCATACTATACTATTCATAAAAAACTAATGCGTTTTTGAAAAATCCAAAAAGTTCACCATAACTATTTTTTCACATGTAGAATCCAAAAATAAAATCCAATTTTCAAACAGAATTTTCTATATATGATTAATTGTAATTTTAGTTAAAAACATAATTTGCTGGAAAAATAACTATTTTTAAACATTTATTTTTCTTATTTCCCAGTTATAGGTATATCGTACTTCCACATTAGTCATATATATATAATATCGTAGTTATGGTTACTATTCATTTGGGGTTTTCACTATTCATAAGGGTAAAATTACAATTCATAAGGGTATGTTATTATTCAGTAAAAAATAATTTGGTCATATTTGACTGCAAATAAATTAATGATCGCAACTGTGTATGTCATATTTTCATAACTCATGTCTTAGAAGTGACAAATATATGTTTAAAGGTCACACAAAAATTAGTAGTTCATTATTTTGTGATTTCATGTGCATATATTACATAAATATAAGAATAAAACTTCTATTGATAACATTGGGTTGTTACACTTTTTTATAGAGGAACCTTGAGATAGACTTTATCACATACATCTAAGGAAATATATTAACTCCAGTTATTCTCATAATGATTCTTCTTTCACTATGATTTTCTCATATGCTACTGAAAAAAATAAATTTTATCTACCATATCATTTACTAACATTTTTCCATTGAACGTACTTTAATCTGCATCATCTAAAAATAATGTTTTCTTGCACCAGTAACTTTACAATACATCAAATGGTTGAATCTGTATACTGGAATAAAAAATATTATTATATGAAAATGCAAGAAAAGAATAATATAATTCCATACATTCCTGCAATTATATTAAAATGACTAAAATAATATAATCCAGGTTCATAATTTTTTAGTGATACTATCAATCATATTGAGGATGAATAGTTTAACTGAAATTTAATTCATTTCCCAACAACATTGAATGTGCATTACTAAATAAGATGTGAACATGGGATCACAACCCGATACAATAGAGAATGAAAATCTATGCAACCAAAATATCTCATTTAGATATAGTTAATATATATTATCTAATGAAATTGAATTTTAAGGGGATGTGATTTTGTAGATTTAGTTAATTATTTAAAAATAAACCAAATCACATTATTACCTTGAGATTTATTTGGAAATCCTACTCCAAAATAAATTGATATATTATCCCATTTTCACTCTAGTACAGGAAAATATTGAAGCAACCCATTAAATAATTTTCAGTATTATTTAATCAATTTACATGTTTATCAATTCATGATAAATTATGATATATCTCCATTAATTCCATCCCACGAATAATACTCTACATTTTCTATATATATCATAGTAGTTTTTAGATGAATTGAAAATAGGGAACTATGAACATTAGTTAAAAATTCATTCCTCAAATGGGAATCATAGGGAACACATAATCATGATTCCAATTATAAAACAAATGTTTCGTCAATATTATAATTTTGAACCATTCCATTATTAAAATAGTCTACCTTTACATATAATTATTGATCCTACATATATGATCCATTAATTATTTCTAAATGTTTTAATATGATAATACCTAAAAACTAATAGTGGGAGTCTTTTCTTTCAAAATATATAGGCCAAAATTAATCAAATCATTAGTAGAAGGGTTATGTTCTAAATAGAACATGGTTAATGTTTGGTTACATTTTTGACTCATATAATAAATATCTTTTTTTATTTTCCAAGATGATAAATAATTATTATATAATAATCCTTGAATAGTTCTATCAATATTCTCTATCTCATGTTCAATTTTTTCTAGGTGAATAGATTTTTAAAATTTTCATGATCATTATATAGTTTACAATTTAATCAACATAATTAATGCATCAAAATTTTCAAATAAAAACCTTATAAGATAATTCCATATCTATTGTACTGTAATTTAACTCTTGAGGCTTCAACTGACATGAAGAACAGTCAAGTAATATGCCATTCCACATTCGGACTCAATCAAGTTCATTTTCTGATGCATTAATGTAGATTATGAATACTCCTCTTTGGAACGTTTGGGAAAAAATTTATAGCATTTAATAATTTTATTTTTAGGTCATGAAAATAAAAATCAAATTTATTTTTCTTAATTAACTTAACTCTTTTTCGAGTAAACTTAGTCAATGGATTACACAACTATTAGACTTTTTCAACAAACCTATAATAGTATCCCACTAATATATTAAAACTATGAATATATATGATACTTTATGTTATTTTACATTATTCAATAACATTTTTTAGAATGATATATAAGTATTCCATCCCTATATACAATATTTTCAACGAAGGAAAATTTTTCAATAAAAATTCACAGTTGAAATATTTCCCAAATATTGAAATTTCATTTAATGTTTGAACAATAATCCTTTTGGTAATTTCAGGTTCCTCTTAAATTTTATCATATTGAAAAATTACATCAATCAACAAAACCATAAACATGTCCGAGAAATAATGAAACATTTTATTGATATGGTTTATAAATAAATATGATTTAGTATATAATCCAAATGGAATCACTATATATTCAAAGTTCCCATATTTATTATGCTTTCTTAACTTATGAATGTATTCTTATTTCAATTTAAATAGATGGTACCCTGAAATTATGTGAACCTTTAAAAATTAACTTTCCCTATAGAGCTAAAGAAAAAATCATTATTATAAGGAAAATGATATTTTTTTCAAAACAATAATGTTATTAAAATATATATAATGAATTCATTTTCTCATTAATCCTTTTTTCTTTTTGAAAAAAAAATATAATTAAACCCCATAGTGAGGTTCAAGATAAAATGAAAACATTATAAAAAAATCCTTCTATTTCCTTTTCAATTCTAAAAGTTACACTTGATGCAGTTGATTAGGTGGGTTAAAAATATGCTTACCCTCTTGTACTAAGTCAAAAAAACTCATCCTCTTGATCAAGAATAAAATAAAGAATATCATTTGGAAAAATATCCATTTATTCAATCATTATTATAATATCACTAATTTAAATACATCCTTAATTTTATATAATTTGATCTCTATAAAATTTTCAACCATCTATAATAAAATTTGTAGCTCTTTGGTATGTTGTAAAATCAATGAAATAAATAAAAAACATTATTATAAATACAATCTATCATATCATGATTAATTGAAGGACAATCCATACTGAGAATGATATCAAACACTACAATGTATAGGTGAACAAGTTTTTTAGGAATTAACATCCGACTGATAAATATTATAAGGGTCTTCTAGATATTATATTCTTTAATACATCCTCTAGATGTTTTCAAAAAAAGTGATATCTTACTTTTATTAGGTGAAATTACAAATTTACATAAATACTTGTAATAATTTAGTCAATACAAAGATCAAGAGTCAAACAATGTATTATAAGAAGTTTAATCAACCAGTAACATAACTTTGAACACTTAATATGTTGGACCAACATATATTCTAGTAGTATAATATTAACTCATTAAACATTTTTTTAATCAGGACGATTTCCTTCATGTGAAACTAAATTCAAACACACATTTTTAGAAAAACCCAAATCACTGAATATTTAATATATTTACATTATTTGACATATTTTACCTCAATTTATTAATTAGTTGTTGATATTTTAATTCCATTTGTGACCCATGTTAAAAAATATTCCATATTAGAAACACATCATTAATTTTCTTAGACATTATTCCTCATGATTTTTACTACAGTTACCCCAAGATGATAAATTCATCTCCTTATATCCATATTAATTTTTTTATCTTTCCCAATCTTCTTCCATCATAATATATTTTTAATTTCACTATCAAGAGTCTAATAATAGTTAGAAAAAATTTTATCTTCCATTTCCACATAATAAACCACAATTCCATATCATTTAAATTACGATACATCCAAATATCATTGTCGGATTGGTTAAAATCCTTAGTAAAACCAGTTAATTCATCATTATATACAAGAAATGGCACATATCATGATATTATTTAAAAATTTGATACATATAATGCTATAGAATCATTTACTTTTTTTATCAATTCTAGTATTTTTTTCTATTCAGAGTTGAACAGCCTTAAAGAAATATATCTACAGAAAAATATCCTTTAATATTCCCCATTATATAGAATTAAGGTCTTCATTCTCTCTATTATTATTAACTTATGACCAAAATTGATCAAGTTCACCTTAAAATTATTAAACTGAATGTGTTATATTTTGATGGTCTTTAACATCCCATTATATAAAATATCATATTTTGAACGACGTTAAATCATTCGACTACAACTAGGTTAATGATCCACTGAATGATGGGGGATGTTACCTCATGGAGTTATCCACTATATAAAAGTTCACTCATGGTATATTGGGTTCCTCTATTTCACAGATACCTCTACTAGTTCTATCTTGCATCGACTAATCCATCACAAAAACAAACTACTTAAATCCAATTATAAAAATCTTAGTATGTAGATTTGGTAGTATTTTTTCAATTGACCTCACCGGTTTTGATAATCTCAATTATGTTTTAATATTATTTGACAATACCAAATAATTTTTATCATTATATTAATTATTCTTTCATCATTTGACATCATATTATCATGTTGATAAAATATCAAAATGATTATTGGAATTTTTTATTCAATGGTTATCTATGTTTATACTTATTTAGAAATGTTACTAACTCAATCTGAATATGACTTGCATATAACAGATAAATATTATGTTTTTGAGTCACTGATATAGACCTACCGGTACATAGTCTACCGATAAGTAAAGTTCGCTGATTGACCAAGCTTCCTATGACACAAGGTCACTGGTACAAAGTCTACCAATATGACGTCTACCGATACAAATACACTGCCACCGATACAGACAGACAGCTACCGATACAAGTCTTCTGATATAGACTGACTGATACAGCTACTAAGTCTACCGATACAAGAATGCCACCAGTACAAAAGAGAAATCAATAAATAGAGATTCTGATGGAAACAACTACCGAAACATAGAGCTACTATTATAAAGATTAATAGCTACTAACATAATACATACTGACTCAGGTCCACTGTTACAAGCTCACTGATGGAGAGAGATACCGATGGAATCTAGTCACCATTTCTCTAAACCCTACTTATGTTTTTTATTAATAACAGTCATATTTGGTGCTTTTAATGCAACTGCTATTAATTAAATAATGTCTAGTGAATGTTAGGAAACCATACCTCATACCTTAAAAAAGTAATCATGCTGTTTTTCAGAACACTTGAGCTATAAAAGGAAAGACAATAGCTGCACAGAAATGTGGGGTGGAAAAGAAGTGAAAAAAGCTTTCAGGTGTGGTAATATATGAAGATACACATCTGACACAGAAAGAACATATGAACCAGAGCTTAAAGAAGAGAAGAACATTTGCTGGATGTTGAGGGACATTGTTGTGATGGAAAGCATACTGCAACCTCATGAACAAATTCAATACAAGGAAATCAAGGAACAAAACTACAACACTCTATATATCAGAAAATTTCATAGAAGGACTCATGCAACATCTTCTAAATCCAAAACGAGTCAAAATCTACACTGCCATCACATAGATCCTTCTAAAACCATATCATATCTTTTCAGCTATATTGGGATATGCTTATTTACTTTATGAGTACTCTGTTTGATTCCCTGCATCTTAGAAACACACTAACTCTGGATCATAACTAGAGGATATCTAGAATCCTCACTGAAATGTTCTATATACTTTTAGTTCCCACTGTTAATTTGGGTATAGGTCAAGTGTGACCTGGATAGCCTGTGTGCTATTGTTTTTTTCCCACATAGAACTGTTGTAGAGGACATAGTACCTAGACAGTCTTTGTACTATTGTTAACCCCGATCCATGGTGTGGATCAATGTTTATATAAATTTTTTTTGATAGGACTAACCCTTATCTTGAGAGTGAACCACTTGGTTAAAACTGATGTGAATGTTTATTTTGGTTAAAATATATTTAATATTCCTCTACTAAGCAATTAAAATTCAAATCTATTTTAATGTTACTCTGATAGTTAACCTAGCAAGTGTTTGTATTTATTGTAACCCAGTAGGTTAGTTTCGAAAGCTAATCTTATCATCAGATTAGATTAATTGAGAAACAATAAATAGCTTGAGAAACTAATTGAAAACTTACCATCTTTATAAATTCACTACTGTTTAATTTTTATATAATTTGGGGGATTTTAATCATAATGAATCTAATTTTTTTTTATTGGAACTCAATTAACCCCCTCTTTAGTGTCCAATCCGACCAACATTTGGTATCAGAGGACGGTTTTTAATATTGGATTTCCAAATACTCATTCTTTCAACTGTGATTTTAGTTGTATTTTAAAGATCATAAATATCTGTTAGTTATAAATTTTGTCACATTAAATTTAATTTCTAAAATATAATTATGGATAATAGAGTATATAGTGATGATCCCAACATCCCACTTTTCTTTAATGGTTTTAGTTATGCCCAATGGAAAATCAAAATGAGAATTGATTTAGAAATTATAGGATTTGACATCTGGTCTGCTGTAGAGTCTGAGTATGAAATTCCAAAAACTGCTAGAGCTACTTGGGATGATGCTAAAGAATATGATTACAACAATAATTTTAAATCAATGAATGCTCTGTGTTGTACCTTAGGAGGTGAAGACTTTAATCGAATTTCAGGTTGTAAAATAACACATGAAATCGGGGACACTTTGGCTATTTCACTGGAAGGAACAACCAATGTGAATGTAATGAGATTAAACACTTATACAATTAAATATGATAATTTTAAAATGAGACCTAGTGAAACTATTTATGACATGTATCTCAGGTTCAATGAGATGGTTAACACTATGATCTCGCTGGGAAAACCTGTTACAAAAAACGAGAGAATCCTTAGATTAATTAGATGTCTTCCACAAAGATGGAGAGGCACATCAGTCTCAATAAGAGAATCGTGTGACATAAGTTCACTACTTATTAAGAAGATAATTGGTATGTTGATTTTGTATGAAGAATATATAAAGGTTAAAAAAGAGGAAGATGATTAACCAAATAGAATGTCAGTGAAATTTAAGTCTACTGCCTCAAAGAGGAAGGACAAGGTGAAAATTCACATACCTACTGAAAGCCCAACAAGTGGAGGTTAAGATTCTGATAGTGATGAAGAGATGGCTCAAATAGCCAGGTGATTCATGGAATTCTATTGGAAGAATAAATTTTTCCGAAAACCAAATTATAAGGGTATGAGTGACCAACGAAGTGATTGGAAGAAAGACTGAAATAATGCCGATATGGATGATGAGATAGTGTGTTATGAATGAAAAAGGAAAGGAAAAAATAATGATGACTATCCATAATTGATGTTCAAGAAGAAATATGATTATAAGAAAAAAAATATGAGAAAGCTATGAATGAAATATGGAGTGCTTCAAAAGACAACACAAGTGAGTCTGAGGTTTCTGGTCTGAAATGAATCATGCCAACATGTGTTCCTCGACTAATATTTATGAGGTACCTATTTCCCCTATGCTGAAAGATTATTATTTTGGGAATAAAAGTGATTCAAATAGTGATGATAATATTTCTAAAGTTGAATTATTTTAATACTGTAATATGTTATAAGATACGTGCAATGTGATGAAAGATAAGTACAAATCATTAAAGAAATACTATGCCTTTTCCTGTATAGTTAAATCTGATCTTAGTATAGAAAAGGAAAAGAAGGCTCAACTGTTAATGGAGAATACTCAACTTAAATTTTCTAATGATAAACTTATAATAGGTTTGGAGAAGTTCACTAATGGAAATAAAACTCTTACACAAATGCTAGGAAAACAAGTAGCACCAAAATATATTACTGTTTAGGCTATCAGCCTAGATGGAGACAAATTACAAAGAATATATTTATTCCGAAAACTAGACAGTGTGCTGCTAGTTCCAGTTTTGGAAACTATTATGTCTCAACAATATATTCACATAGTTATAGATCAAACAAAGATTATCTTTTAAAATAATTTGAATCTATTGATTTTATGAAACCCATTATAAAAATCTGGTTACCAATTGATTTTAATTCTAACCTGTCAGGACCCAAGAAAATCTCGGTACCAAAATCATATTCTGTCTAAACCTGTTTTGTTGGAAGCCTACTTAAAAAGTTCCTATAGGAAGACATGGTACTTGGAAAGTGTATGTTCAAGACATATTACATGATACTTTTCATGATTTATGATCTTAGTCAAAGTTTATTGTGTACATGTCACCTTTGGTGATAAATCAAATGTAAAAGTCATCGTCTTAGGAAAGATTGGTAACACTGAATCAATTATAATTTCCAAAGTTATATTTTTTTGATGAATTAAAATACAATCTGTTAATAATTTCTCAGTTGTGTGATGATAGTTTAAATGTTAAATTGGAAAATGATGGTTTCAATGTATTTTATTATAAAAATGTTTTGGTATTTACTGCCTTGAGAAATGAAAATGTATATGTTGTAAATTTAAATTCTTTATCCAAACAAAAGGTTTCTTATTTAAATTCTTTTCATAATGAGACATGGCTATAGCACAGAATATTGGGACACTACAATGTTCACTCACTTAAGAAACTAACTAAGAAAAATTTAGTTAGAGACCTAACTCAACTAAAATTCCCATCAGACAAATTTTGTACTCCCTGTTAAAATTGAAAGCAACATAAGGTTTCATTCAAATTAAAAAAATGGTGTTTTAACTTCTCATCCTCTCAAGTTTGTTCACTTGGATATATTTGGACATTATTGAGTTTCTAGTTTAAATGAGAAGCACTATATCTATGTCTTAGTAGATGAATTTTTTATATACACATGGATATACATTCTTGCTCACAAATGTGAAGCTTCTTCTAATTTTGTGGAAAATTCCTGGTCTGTAGAGAACCTAAGTGGACTTATGATTAAGACACTGAAAAGTGATCATTTCCATGAGTTTGAAAATCATGATTTTAAAACATATTTCTCACATAATGGCTACAATCAAAATTTATTTGCCCCTAGGACACATCAATACAATGGTGTAGTAGAATGAAGGAATAGAACCCTTAAAGAAATCACAAGAACTATGCTTAATGAGTATGACCTACCTATTTACTTCTGGGTAGAAGCTATAAATATAGCTTGTTATATTATAAATAGAGTCTTTAATAGAATTTTCTCAAAAATACCCCGTACGAACTATAGAATAGTAGGAAACCTAAAGTGAGTTACTTCAGAGTTTTTGGTTGTAAAGTCTTTAATCTTAATATTAAGGATAATATTGGAAAATTTTCTTCTAAAAGTGATGAGGGAATATTTATAGGATACTTTATAACCAGTAAGTCTAATAGAGTCTTTAAAAAATGACTAAATTTGTTGAAGAATCAGTATATGTCGAATTTGATGAAACTGATCCGCATAAACCTAAGTCTTATCTTGAAAATCTTGAAGAAGATCTATCTATTCTGGACCTTAATGGTAAAAATAGTGAACCTGCTATAAAACAAAGAAGTTCTGGAAATTTTGTAGAACCCGATTCTATTGGAACCAAACCTACAAATAAACCTGAATTCTCTAGTCCTACCTTGACCAGACCAACTGGGATTCTAAAGAATCATCATTTAAATGATGTTGCAAGAGATTTAGATAGAGTAACCCAAACTAGAGATTATCTATAAAATCGGGTTGAACATTGAGCCTTTCTTTCACAGTTAAAACCTAAAAATACCAATGATGCAATCAATGAAGAATTTTGGGAAATGGCTATGCAAGAAGAATTAAATCAATTTGAAAGAAACAATGTCTGGGAATTAGGTGACAGACCTAAAGACACTTTGACCATAGAAATGTAATGTTCCATTATAAATAAGGTTGATGAATCTGGAAATATCATTAGAAACAATGGCTAGTTACATAAAGGTATAGTCAAGAGGAATGGATAGACATTGAGGAAACATTTGCACCTATAGCTAGATTTAAAGCTATTAGGATTCTACTTGCCTTTCCTTCTCATATGAATATCAAGGTATATCAAATGGATGTTAATATTTCTTTTCTAAGTGGTTTAATAATTGATGATGTTTTTGTTGAACAACCACCCGGAGTTACTAATCCTCATTTTAAAAATCTTTTTTTTTATGATTTCTAATGAATTATATGGTTTAAAACAAGCCCCATGAGATTGGTATGATAGACTTAGTGGTTTTCTTAGTTCAAAAGGTTTTTCTAAAGGGATTACTAATCCAACTCTATTTTTTAAAATAATTTCCAAAGATGTTTTTATAATACAAATCTATGTTAATGATATTATTTTTGGATCTTCTAAAAATTATTTGTGTATTGATTTTTCAAAGAATATGAAAAATTAATTTGAAATGAGTTCAATGGGAGAACTCAAGCATTTTCTTGTATTTCAAGTTTTTCAGAATGAATATTGTATTATTTTAAATCAATGTAAATATACAAAGGATATTTTAAAACCTATTGGATTAGATAGTATTAAAGAAAGTGATACACCTATGAGTACTATATGTAAGTTGGATTCTGATGAAACTGGAAAACCAATGGATCAAACCAACTACAGAGGTATCATTGGGAGCCTACTCTACCTTACTGCTAGTAGACCAGATATAATGTTTAGTGTGTGTATGTGTGAAATATTTCAATCTAATTAAAAAGAGTTAAACTTTTTCTCTATTAAAATAGTTTCAAATATCTTAAATATACTACATAATTTGGATTATTTTATCCCAATGTTCAATCATTCGATTTAATAATTTATTCAGATGCTGACATTACTGGTTGCAAGTTAGATAGAAAGAGCACTTTTGGAATATGTCAATTTCTATGTAAGTCCTTAGTAACATGGTGTATTAAAAAGCAGTACTCTATTTCATTATCTACTACTGAAGAAGAATATATTTTTGTTGGTAGTTGTTGTGCACAAATTATATGGATGTAACATACAATATTGGACCTCATTTTATAAATGTATCTAAAACCTATGATAACACTAGTGCGATAAATATCTCTAAGAATCATGTGTCTCACTCTAGGACTAATCACATTGATTTAAGGCACCACTTTTTGATAGATCATTACCAAAAGGGTGATATTACTCTTGAATTTAGATGTATTGAACATCAATTATATAACATATTCACCATGATTTGCATCCAGATAGGTTAAGTTACATTCGACATGGGTTAGGAATGATAGAAATTTTAGAGTAGAAACCTCCCTACTAGAAACCTTACCGTTAGAAACCTCACCATTAGAAACCTCACAATTAGAAACCTCACCATTAGAAACCTCACCATTAGAATCCTCACCGTTTGAAACCTAATGGTTAGATACCTCACCATTAGAAACCACACCCTTAAAAACTCACCGTTAGAAACCTCACAGCTAGGAAACCCCACTGTCAGGAAACCTCAATGCTTGTGACCTCACCGATAGGTAAACCTCATCGTCAGGATTCTCAACGATAATTGGCACAGATATGTCACAGACATTCTATTTTTCATTTTCATTTGCCGAAACTCTAATTGTTTTTAGTATAATTATTTTTATTACATTTCGATTCCTATATGATAAAAACTAAGCCTTAGTCACATTTCAATCCACTGATAAGTCTCCTCTCTTCAATCCTACCTTCTCGAACCACAGAAGTACGCATAACCCTAAGTTCTTCGATTGGACATGGAAAGAACACAACTCCCGTTATTTGGGGATGATAGTGATGCGCCGAGTGCGAAGAAGCAGAAAACAAGACCTGAAGGTAGTGGCAGTGATAGTAGAACATGGTCGGGGAAGCGTGCAGTGAACCCACATTTGCAGAATGGAGAAATTGTAATCGATAAGGAGCTATGTGCGGATTGGATTATGCCAAGAAAATCAATGAAACTAAGAGTATTGGATGATCAGGTATGGCTCTATGATTTACAAAAAAATGGACCCTATTATCCCAAGCTAGTAAAAGAGTTCTATGTGTTTGTGTACTTTGACAAATCTGAAGAGGAGAATAGAATGGATTCAATTGTGAATGGGAAGGAAATATCTTTTTCCTCTTTTGAATGGGATGAATGTTTAAAATCCCCACATGATGGAATTTTTGGGGATATATCAAAGAAAACTACTCCTACCAATGACATTTATTATTATGATATTTCCTTGGAAGATCTCACTCGTAGTGGAAAACAAAGGAAAGTAGTGGCTTTAGAGATGGATGGAGAAAACAGATTTCTTTTCAAGATCATCTAATATGTTATATGTCCAAGAATATTGGACTTTGAAAATCTGAGATACCAAGATATATATTTCTTGCATCTACTGAGGCATGGTGTTAAGGTAAATATGTGTAGGCTGTTGATGACCCAGATTGAAGATATGATCATCCCTAAGTCAAAATCCAATTATTTATTCTTTGCAAAGTTGATTTTAGTAATGATAAAGGTATAAGGAGTAGTTGAGTCTCAGGTTGAGAAAGTAGTTGTAATAATTTTTTTTTCATCACAAGCACAATATGTAAGTACATGAAGATTGGATAGAACCCATGGATAAGGGAATGGGTTATTGATGATGAAATGGTGTATGCTTAGTTCAATCCAGTTGACCATCCCAATAGGACATGAGACAGAAGAGATCCAGGTCTAGGACCTGATAAAGTGGAACCTTAGTATAGTGATGATACTGATGAAAAGGTTACCTCTGTAGCAGATGAAAGGGATTCAGACTTGCCTCCAAGTCTAGTTGCTAAAATTGTATCTTCTATAAAAAAATAGTGTTGAGTATAAGAAATGAAGAAGCCCCTATTGATGAGGAAGACCAGCCTGCACCAGAGAATGAGTAAGAAGTATATGAAAATAGAGAACCTGATTCTGATAGTATAGATGTGAGTATATTGAGCTTAATCCCACTAATTAGGCATTCTGTTGTGCCTGAAGAGGCTGTTTTGGTTAAGATGTAAGATATTGCACCTATTCCTAATGAACTTCATGTTGTTAAAATAGAGATGGTTGTGGATGATTATTTTGAGGAAGAACTTCCTGTTCAAGATGCTATTGATATGCATGTTCCGTAGAATTCACAGATTGAGGGAGATCATCCCATCATACATGGTACTATTTTAGTAGCTCATGAGATTGAAGACTTCGAAAAGATATCCAGGTTTTGTAGTCTTTGGGGTGGATTATCTTAACTCTGAAGATGAGAGACCCATCAATAGACCACAAGTTAACTATAATATCCTTTCTGAGTTTTTACACGAGGATGTGGTAAGAAAAGCTAATGTAGAAAAGTTTGAAGAATGATTTTAATACCTCATTTGTGGAAGAGATAAGAAGAATGGAAACCTCATTAATATCATCCATTCAATCTATTATGCATGACTCTGTGGCTATTATTGTTTCAGAAAGAGCACCTGTAGTTGTGTCTGGAAATCTGGTTACTAAGGCTAATCGTGATTCATTAAAGGTTGAGTTGAAGGAGACATGGAATAAATCTATTTTAGACTTAAAGATCTATTTTATTGAAGAGCTGAGAAAAATGGAAAGATCTTTTTAACTCTCTCTTGGCTGTATTGTGTCACGTACTGTGATAGAGATGGTGAATGAAGTCAATGTGTGTCTTACTCAGATTGAAACTTGGATAGAGGTTGTTAGTGCATTGAATAATTTTGTTGATTATTTCCATACCTTGGCTATGTCCCAAACCCAAGTTGTTGCTGACATAAATTATATAAATAATATAGTAAAGCGGTTTGTCGATGTGTTTGAAGCCATTAAAAAGAACATCAAAGAGCATGTCAGTACATAAGATTTGGCTGTCAAGAAGTTGATAAGTAGTTTGACCCAATATTTTAAGGAAACTGTTGAATTTACTTTCAACCCTCTCGGTTCACCAAGTGCTTCATTAGACATTGATTAGTTTAGAAATGTGCAGAAAGAGGAGCTTGGTCAGGCTAGTACCAGTAGCTCAGCTGATTCCCAGGTACTGTCTACCTCAAGAGATATTAGAAAATTTGTCCAGGAGAATTTGAGGGATGATACTACTGCCCGAAAAGAAATCAAATATTAGATTGATCTCTACTTTCAGAATGTATATACCAAGAATCAGCTCAACAACCATTTCAAGATTTTGTTTGAAACCATGAAACTACCTCTAGTCACTCAAGCATTCAGAGCACAAGTAGGAAAGCTGGTGGAGTTGACTCCTACTCTAGATAAATTTATGGAGAAAGAGGATGAATTAATTTTTTCTATGTATGTAGGAGGAGGGATCATAATGGACTTCAGGAATCTATTGTTGTTGTTATTTAATGTGGACAATACACCTATAATTGCACCTCTAGCTATGCCTGCCTCTACTCAGTCTGCCTCCATTCCTCAGATGACACCATCTCAAGAAATCAGGCGTCTCACTCCTATGATCACTCAGAGGGCTACCCAATATAGGAAGGGCACATTACTAGTCACTCAGCCACCTCTGATTATCCCTAGTTTTCCCAAGCCTACAACTACTTCTAACTATACTGAATCTAGTTTTGATTACAAGGGAAAATCCAAATCACATGCTGAGGAGATGTATTGAATAGTGGCTAGGAAACATAGATAGGAATCACTTGTATTCTTTTTGCCTCAATTCTGTATATCTATGTATTTTTTCCTCAATAAATATACATGATTTCATTATTTTTTCCTGTACTTCTATTGCTTACTATTTTTTTTCTAATCACAAAGGGGGAGAACTATGTTATGAAGCCTAATATATTATATTTATAGGAAGCCTAATATATTCTATTAATATGAATCCTAATATATTCTATAGTTATGAAGTCTGATATATTCTATTAATATGAAGCCTAATAAATTTTACCTCCGATACATTTAAAAGATCACATATGTAAATGTCCTTACTCAAACTGAGATATAAAAAACATTGTATTTTATACTGATAACTTACTTATTATTTTGGATTATAATATCATAATTTTTGATTATCAATAAGGGGGAGATTGTTGACCTCACCTGTTTTGATAATCTCAATTACGTTTCAATGGCCTTTGATAATCCCAAATAATGTTTATATTTATATTAATTACTCCTTAAACCTATGACATCATATTATTAAGTTGATAAAATATCAAAATGATCCTTGGAATTTTTTAATCATTGGTTATCTATGTTTATACTTGTTTGAAATGTTAATAACTTAATATGAATATTATTTTCATATAACAGATAAATATAATGTTTTTGAGTCACTGATACATACCTCCTTGTATATAGTCTACTAATATGTAAAGGTCACTAATAGACCAAGATTCATGTGACACCAGGTCACGTGAACAAAGTCTTCTGATATGTAGTCTACCAAAAAAAATACATAGGCATCGATATAGAAAGACATGTACCGATACAAGTTTGCTGATACAGGCAGACAGATGCTACTATAAAGTCTACCAATACAAGAATGCCACCAGTATAAAATATCTACTGATAAAAGGAGCTACTGATGAAAAGAACTACCGATACATAGATCAATTGTTATAATGATTAACAGCTACCGACACAATAAATACTAACCCAAGTCCACCGTTACAAGCTCACTGATTGCGAGAGCTACCGATGGAAACATGTCACCATTTCTCTAAACCCTACGTATGATTTTTTATTAATAACCGTCATATATGTTTCTTTTAATGCAACTTATATTAATTAAATAATGTCTGGTGAATGTTCGGAAACCGTACCACGTACCTGTAGAAGATAGCATGCTTTTTGTCGGACCACATGAGCTATAAAAGAAAAGACAAAAGCCGCGTAGAAAATTTGGGTGGAAAAGAAGTGGAAAAGCTGCTGGGTGTGGTGATATACGAAGATACACATCTGATACAGAAAGAACATATGCACCAGAGCATAAAAAATAGAATATTTTTTGCTGGAAGTTGAGGTGCATTACTATACTGCAAAGCTTAATGAAACCTTGAGCAAAACATAAATACGAGGAAATCAAGGTGAATAACTACGACACTCTTTTTATAAAAAAATTCAAATAAGAACTCAAACAACATCATCTCAATCCAAACGGAGTCAAAAGATACATTTCCATCACACAGTGCCTTCTTAACCCATCTCATATCTCTTTAGCTCTGTTGTGATTTGCTTATTTACTTTTTCAGTACTCTGTGTGATTCTTTTCAGCTTAAACACACACTGAATCCTGAGAATAACTAGAGGATACCTATAATTCTCACTCAAAACATCTGAATCCTTTTTGTTCCAACTGTGAATTGTGGTAGAGGTCAAGTGTGACCTTGATAGCATGTGTGCTATTGTTTTTGTTTTCCAACATAGAATTGTGGTAGATGTCTTAGTACATGGACAGTCATTGTACTGTTGTTAACCCCGATCCAGGGTGTGGATCAAAGTTTATATAAAACTATTAGTGAGGACTAAGTCTCATCTTGAGACTGAACGTCTGGGTTTAAGCTGATGTGATTGTTTATTTAGGTTTAAAGTATATTAAATATTCTATTACTATGTAAATTAAATTCAAATTTATTTTAAATATACATTGATAGTAAAACTAGCAAGTGTGTGTATTTATTATAACCCAGTATGTTAGTTTCTAATGCTAATCAAATCTTCAGATTAGATTAACTGGTAAATAATCAGTCTCTTGAGAAACTAATTGAAAACATACAATCTTTATAAATTCACTACAGTTTAATTTTTACTTAATTTGGGGTATTTTAATCATAAATCATTTAACTGAAATTTTAATTGGAACTCAATTCACCCCCCTCTTAAGTGTCCACTCCAACCAACATTTTCTTCTCGGTTTCTTTTCACTACATATTCGTTAATTCCTATATGGAAAAAATATTCATTATTAAACTACATTATATGAATAAACATTGTAATCCTCAAAGTATATATCATTTAAAATTGAACATAAGGTAACGTATTTTGGGGTCATGTTATTCCCATTATCATAACATATAAATTTATCAAAACTGACAACTGATACAAACTATAGTGACTTAAAAATAATCATTAAATAAACTTGTTCTTATTTCATGTTTTAAACATTCATTTACTTTGATTTTCATTTCATATTTATAGTTTTTGGGAATTAATTCATAACTCATAAATCATAAACCATATAATACAATGTTTTCACTTCCGATTAGAATCCCTTTTCCAACCAAATATAACATTTAGAACAACACAAGATTTTATTTATTAATGAATTTGGTGAAATTAATCAAGACCACTTCCCTTCCCATACCCATCTTTAAATATACTATATAACATTTTAAAAAACTGGGATGATAAAAAATTCTCTGCATGGGACATAAGAAATGAAAACCATTTGGGTATTGAAATACAAGATAACACATGAAAACATTTTCTTAAAAATATAAAATTTTACACATAAAAGGAAATATCATTACTTTGTAAAATTCATTTATTTTTACCGCTAAAGAAAAATTATTTCTAGGAAATTAATTTTCCAATATAGAAATATGATATTGGTATTTTGGGACATCATCTTATTTAACCCTTAAAGAACCCCTATAGAACCCTCATAGAAATTATACAAATTAGAATAACCATATGACAAAATTTAATATATAATATTCCAATGAAAATAATTTTTACCCATTCAATTGAATATCTATCTAGATGAACCCATAATTTATGTTATAACATGCTATCTTGGTACCATCTAGGTGCACTCATATTAACTAATGTCGAATAATGGAAACATGAAATAGTCATTTCAATATTTCAAAAGTACTTTTTAAATAATATGAAAATTAAATTCAGATATCAAAATATAATTTATTTTAGAAAACATTTTCTATACCAAAAAAACCCAAAAAAGGATAAATTGTTTTTTATTTAGTCAAACTAGAATTATTTCAATAGAAGTTTTAAATGAAATAACAGTCACTAAGACATAGATAATCATTGATATCGTTCTGTTTATAAAATATAAAATGATTCCTTTTGAAAACCATAGAATTAAAATAAAATAGAACTAAAATTAATTTTATAAATCCTTTTTGTATTTATAAAAAAATCAAGAATCATTTAAAATCATGGAAACAAAATAGAATGATATTCATAAGAATAACATTATAATATTATTTATTGAAATGAAAAAACCATTATAACTGTTGAATAATTTTAAAAATAAACCCCATTAAATAATATCATTACAAATATAATAAATACTTCGAGAATATATTAATTCAGGACATAAATCATCTATGGGGATTTATAACACATTATAAAATAATATTTGTGGATAACATCAAGATATTCCTCAATGAAAGAATATTATGACAATGTCCATTACCTTGTGTCTGACTTTTCACATGTGACATTATATTCTTGAATAATATACATATGTTAATTATTTAATATCGAGATAATATTTTTAATGATTATTATTAACTATATTTCATTTATTAATAATATAGATTCATTTATATAATTAATTATGATTAAATCAATTTTTTTGACCGTATTCAGTAACTGTGTTAATATATATATTCAATAGGTCAACTATTTTCAAATAGGTGACTATATAAAAATATATAGAATAATAATCATGAAATAATTATCAAATTTATATTTAAATTATATTTATAAAACCATTCATGAATTTCGATTAGGAAAAATGATCTCATGTTGTGATCCTGAAGATGGTAGGTTGTATGTACACATGAGAATCATTTCCATTTTCAATGATCAATATTGAAAGATGATAAGTAAAATATTATATTAAATAATTATAGTGGTACATAAATAATTTTTTTAAAAATTATATAAACTTATATATATTTCTTGTGATGTGGTGGTGAAAAAATGAACTGTGTCGCATCGAGGAGGTGGTCATCCACATCTCCATGAATGACGTTATCATTTTAATGTCAGCGAAAATGTAAAAATAAAATTTTATATTATATTTTTGTAATTATTAATTTGTCACTAAAATGTAAAATATGTCATATTTATCTTGTATATTCATTCTCTTTTCCCAAATTACATTCCACAAAATTGTTTACTGAATAATGAATCACATTTCTTTATAAGCAAGTAGTCCGCCGTACACACGATCAACTTGAATGTACACATTAAAAAATAGAATGTAAAAGGTATTATATGTTATAAAAATACAATATGTATATTTATATATTGAATATTATATATAAAATTTTGATTAATAAGTATTCCCACATGCGGGAGGTGGTAATGGAAAATCAAATGAAATCATTTCTCAAGGAGGCAGTCCACCTTTCTCAAGAAAGATGATTTTGTAACAAATTTTAAGAAAGTGTGTATAGTTTTTGGTCATACCCATTACATAACAACATATAAATATATGGAAATTAAATATTGTCTTATATTATATTATTATATGTAGAATTTACTGGGGTGGAGAATGAAATAAAAAAATGATCATTGATTAACATTACCTCATCCATTGATATCTCCATTTGGATTACAGTAATGGACTTTAGTGGTTCGATTTTATCTAACGGTGTGTATTTTAGGATGATAAGAGGGAATTTGAGAAGTTATTTGAGATGGTATTTGGTGAACCAATTCGGTTTGAATATGTGTAGAGCGGAAGAGAGGGTGCGGGCTTTTATATGTTGGGTGTGTGAGAAATATATAATTTTTTTAATGAGTGAATTCTAGCCATGTTCATTCATTACACAATGAAAAAAATAGTCATACATTACTGATCTTAATGAGATTAGGTGTATTTAAAGAAATAAAATGTGCATTGGACATGTTTTGTGACATTTTGATGCATTATATTTTATGTTTAACAACTAAGTAAACTATTTTTTCCATAATCATTGTGAATATTATTTATTTCATTCAATAATAAATTTGGTGAATATTTCATTAGAAAATTATGAGAAAATATAAATAGTTTTGATTCAATATATGGAATCCATGTTTATAAATTAAATTCAAATACATGGAAAAAATATAATTTACTATTAATCCCATAGATGTGGTAAGAAGACATGTTTTTTAGAAAATTATTTTTTTTTATAAAATAATGCTTCTACATTAACTCTATAACTAATAATAATTATTATATAAGTGTAAATTAATATTTAATTTTATTAAAATCATAAATTTTATTTAAAACATTCCCCATTATACACTATTTTAATTAATTAAATGTAGACACAACATTCATTTTAAAATAATTTTTAGAAAGGTACATTTATTAATCCAAAAAAACAAACATATAATATAAACCAATATAATGATTATTCAAAGAATATTATGTCAGTTAAATAATAATAAATAATACCTATATTTCCTAAAATCCTATAAGAACATATTAGGAATCCAAAATTTCATTACATTTTAAAAATAAATGACTTTTTAAAACAATTAGTTTTTTTGGGAATTTACTAAAAATTGAATTTTTTTAAAAAAATAAACCAAATTCACCCATTGATAATTTTGATATTCTTATATAAAACATGGAATTATTTTTATAAAATTAATTTCATAATGAATATAAATTATTATTTTAAATAAAACCATATAAAATAAATGTTTACTTAAAACTATTTCAATTGTTATTAAAAATAACATATTATATTTATATGTAATATAACACTATAAATAATATTATGAATTGTGGAAATTATTTATTCAATAATTAACTATACAATAAAATATAGTCTCCTATTTGGGTTTAAATCAAAAATTCCCACATCATTTCTTATATTTTCAAAGGTTATACTTTCATAATAAACTACTAGAAATGCCAAAAAAAATAGTAAAACAAATCCATATAAATTATACAAATATAATTATATATATATATTAATAAAGAAATTAATATTAAATAAACATATATATATATAATATCAATAAATTTAATAAACATTAGATGATTATATAATTAATTCTAAACTAACTATGATTAAGAAAATTAAATAATGAATCTATAAATTGAGCTAAAAATTTAATAATTCATTATTCTCATTAAATAATAAATTAAATTAAATTTCAATTTAATAATTATTTAATTAATAAAATAAAAAATTAATTTGAACAAACAAAATCAGTATGTATGATAATAAAAATAAAAATTATAAAATTAAACTAAACATCACAATAAATTAAATAAACATTACTCAAAGCATTTTAAGGACAAAACATAATAAAATAAAATAATCATAAAATTTATTTATACAAAACTTTACTTTTAATTAGCCTAAAAACCTAAATTTATTGAATTAAGACATTTTTTATCTGTAAAAACATAATTTATACACAATATTATTCTGTATAAAATTTAAAATTAATCACACAAAAATATATAACGATGATTTAAATAAGACATTAATATTTTTATTAATCCAATTTTAAAATGTTATATCCCAGAGATCAATAATGTTGACTATTCATAAGATTTTTTTTCAATAACCTGATCTATAGTTGGCTAATGTGATCTACACATAAGAAATATTGATATATAATCTCTTTTTGGAGAAGTGTGAAATTTATAAAAATATTAAGATCCTTTAATATATTTTCATGCAAAAATAAAATAATATGTTCAAATAAAAAATGAATAGTGATGATAAATAACTATGATATCATAGTCCACTACCATTGTTGGAATACATATTTTTTAGATGCTACTATATATAGAAATGATCTGAAAACATTAAAAAAGATGAAAATTTAGAAGGTTTTACTCTTATTAGACATAAATTGGATGAAATTGGGAATAAAATTTGAAATAAAATCATAATACCATTCTATAATGATATAACAAGCATCTCTACTAGAGAAGATAAAGGATAATGATTGAGATGATGAATAAATATATAAGGTGATAGATTCTATATGAAGAGGGAAATACTCGATGATCAAAATTGATAACGAATGATTTTTTAGGATTGTTTCAATTCTATGTTTACCATTAAATTCTTAGAAAAAGAAGTATTTGATGAGTGATTCACATAGCTCATCCTTCTGTATCTACAAATGGTGGATAAATATTCCTTCAAATCTCCAAGAGAACTATAGTTGGGATAATGAGAAGAAATAGATCAATGAAAATGTATCAATGTTCATGGTTTATCCAAAACTGGAAATTGATAGTAAAACATCTATAGGTTAATTTATACCATTACAATACCTATATAGAAATGGGGAAACATCACCCTAGAAATTCTCATTGGTCTTCCAAAGTAGTGAATTTGAAATACTGCTCTATTGGTTTTGTTGTACTATCATATTAAGACTTCTAAATTAATTACAATTTGAGAGGATTTGTCACATGATTTACTTGAAAGGATATAAAATATACATGTAAAAATTCCAAATTTATTAGAAATAACCATTTACAATGATTTATGTATATGTTCTAAAAAAGTCTCCAAAATTCTATAAACACTGAATTGGACTTCTGTAAATCATATAACCCCAAAAATAATTTCCATTCTCAAAATAATATTTAAACACAAGAAGACATGTTGAGATAATTATTTATAGACTTAAAATAAGAATGAGATCAACATATTCCTTTAGTGTAGTTCTCATACTATAATAGCTTTCACTCAATCATCCAAATGCCTCTATATTATCCTTTTCTAGGAAGAGATATAGAACACCTACATTATGGGATGAATATAGTGAAAACAAGATACAGGGACCAAAAATGGTTGATTAAATCATACAAAAGTTCATATATATTCAACTCTACATTAGTCCTTCTGAATTTCAATAGAAGATCCACACTAGCAATAGTTAATGAGACCTATTGATTGTGCTGAGGGAAAAAGTGTTCATCCTCATATCTCAACAAAAGTGAATCATGATATTATAGATGATGGGAATGTAGTTCACTATGTACATTAACACCTTGATATTCTTAATAACCTCTTAGATATGTCCTATCTATTATCCCTCCCAAAAAACCTAACCGAAGTATATTCATGATTCAACATATCCCCCCTAAAGAAGATCATCCCACATCCAATGAATTTTTCCAACTCAGAGGTGATATAGTTATAACATTATATCTCTTATGGTGACATGATGTTGAATATCATGGATGGTAAATATAACGTTCCACACATCCTGAAAACTAACCTACACAAATTACAATGGAGAAACCATAAGTAGGAATAAGTAATACAATAATTGAAGTATCCAGTGTGGTAGAAGTATCAAAACATGTTTTCCCATTAGTAAGTAGAATTAAATTTTGGGAATGAATTTTCTTAATGGGGGAATAATTTAATTACCTTTAATTTTATCAATGTAATCATTCTTCTTATAACTACAACGTATTTAGAAATTTAGTATAATGAAGATTCATCCAAATTAAAAAACCAACTAAAATATTGTTATATTATTTGGAACAATTCATTAACAGAATAAAAATGACTATACATAATTAATATATTATAATATGATATATATATATATGTATACAATTTGATTACTAAAATATATAAATTTGGATTTCCACGACCCACTAGAACAACTACACTAAAAAACAACAGTCTAGAAATGAGGTACTATATTATAAGTGACATATTAATGAAAAAATTGAAAATATTACATTGAGAGAAAATAAAATTGAATTGTGAATGAATTATATATGGGATATTTATATGATTTGGGAATACATATTTTCATTATATATCTAACTATTGGGATATAAATACGAAAATTGTAATAGTGAACTTACTATTATAATATTAAATTGATCATTATGAATTGAAATTTTACCATTGTAATAGAATACAAGCTTATCAATGTTTATAATAATATATAGAAACTATATAAGATAAAGTACTTTATATTTATATAATGAAAAGGATAAGTAAATGTTATATAAATTATATAATATGTTTTTATATTTTAAAAAATGTATGTTTTTATACTCAATTTTATGGAAAATATAATGATTTAATCGATTATTTATTTTCCTATAATTGGATTATAAATTAATATTATTTTCTATTGGGATGATAATGTAATTTTATGGGACATTATGTAATTTTTCATTGGGTGAAAAAAATTGATCAAAATAGTAAAATGCATATTTTTTAAATAAAAAGATATTTTAGTTAAAAATAATGTTATCATATTTATAAGAAGGATTTCATAAATATATTTTTATTTTTGTTATATAAACATCTAAAAATGTATAGAATTGTTTTTTTCTAAAATTCATGAATTTTTGGGGAATTATTTGATAAGGTAAAATATAACAGTATTCATTATCTGGTACATAAAATAATTATTGATTCATAAAATATTTAATCACACAATATTTTTAAATCACAGAAACTAGATAATTTATCTATTCACATGAATCGTTAATATTTATATTCTTGATCTGAAATAATAAACTAAGGAACATAATGTAAAAAAGCAATCATATCCTCCCCTTCTATGTACCCCCCCTCACAACCCTTTTTACTCACACCTTTCATATTTAGGATCTATCCAAATAACTAAAATAACTATCCTCACATATCTCCCCACATGCCTTTGTGCCTTAATTTCCAAAAAATACAATCCTAATGTGGCATGGGGGTATTTCAAGAAAATGATTTCCATATTAAATATTATCAAAACATCACTTTTACCATCATTTATTCCTCAACCTTCTACTTGCATCCCACATCTTTCTTGAAATAATTACAAGAGTTTTATAAATATATTTTAATATTATCATTTTAATTTAATATCTAAATTTCATCATCAATACATTTTTTTCAGGAACTAAAACATTGTTTACAATATGGTAAGTTGACCGCCCTAATAAACAACATACTTCATTTTTTACCACTACCATAATAACTATTTATAAAACAATGTATTGTTTAAATATGATTATAATATTTATATTAATACCTATGTATTTTTCTATATTTTTTATTATTATTTAAATAAATAAATTTAATCATGTTAGTTATTTCTAAATAAGCATACTAATTGAACTGAACATTTAATTTTAACACTGTTACTAAAAAATAAAATCCCTATATCATAAAAAGAAATATTTGGTATCGTTTAAATAGTTTTATTTATAATAATAAATATTTATTTCAATTATGCAGTTGTAGTCCAATTTAAAAAGAATATTAGTAATTATCGACAAGTGATCAATACACGTATCCATGAAACAATATCCCTCACAACAAGGAAATCATTTATTATATCACATTAAAATGATAATAAATTAATTTAATAAAATATTATTAAATACATTATATATATATAATCTTATAATGTAAATAATTCTTGAATGTAATTTTATTATTTAGGATTACAATCCCATATGAAATTTAATTCTTGACCATATGGTATGTGGTCTCTCCACACATCCATTTTACTTCAATTTATAAAATTTCAATCTCTAACTTGGTTTATCAATCCCTTTGACATTATACAATTCCATTAATTTATTTACATATGTCTTTTAAATATATAATTATATTATTATCCCTCCCATGATGATGAAATAAATTTAAAAAAACATCCTTAATTTCACAGGGATTATGACTTATGATTGATTCCCTTTTATAGAGAAAAGGAACCATGACATGTAAATAAGGGTGTAACAATATAGAACTCAATCATATTGGTATATATAATGATAATTTGTTTATCTTGTTAGGAAGTAATCCTAATAAATTATGTGATTTTATCCACCAATTGATTTTTTTCTCCTGGGTTATCCTTGACTTATTCTTCTGTCATGTTTTTTGTTACTTTCACTTCACCATTTATCCAAAATATATAATACATTATTCGTTATATTATTCTACAATAATAATTTTCCTGGGGACTCTCTTTTATGATATTGTGTGATTTCATTTAAAACACTTATTAGGCCCCATTATCTTGTGTATTCCCTTACTATATTTAAATCTCACCCATTTCATTTATGTATTCCTCGTGTTATCCTATGTAGTTTCTAGATAAAATGGGATTTAAGAGCACATTATGACGATTAAAATATTTAATGTTGTTTTTTATATTTTTTATGTACCTATTTTACCAATTATATTAGTCCTTTCATTATATTCATTTCATTTAATTGATGTTTATGTTATAAAATAGATTATAATATTTATGAAATGATTGGGTCATTATAAATTTTTGGGAAATGATTATTTTTGAATGGAAATTAATATTTTTTTTTGTAATTATAGAAGTAATTCATTATCAATATAACTATTATCGATAATTGATATAACTTTGTAACATTGAAATGAATGCCCACAGAGTAGTGAAATTATACATTATAGCAAATTAAAATGGTTATAATGGAAAATATTTT
Source organism: Viscum album (assembly GCA_963277665.1). Taxonomy (NCBI): domain Eukaryota; kingdom Viridiplantae; phylum Streptophyta; class Magnoliopsida; order Santalales; family Viscaceae; genus Viscum; species Viscum album. The sequence goes on along the minus strand of OY728141.1, from coordinate 504,580,515 downwards.
ACTTATAGTAATTCAAATACAGATAGAAAATTTCCATAATGAGGTAATTTTTAAATATGATTCGATTATTTAGATTTTTGACGATATATATAGAATTATTTCAGATATAATGTAAGGTACTTATCTGAACAACCCCATATTCATGGGGATATGTTTTCTCTATATTTTCCAGAATTTGTATACATATTATTTTTATTTACTTATTTTTTATTTATTATTCCTCTCATATGCATATATTACTATGTTTGTTAATTTTTACATTATCGAGATATAAATGTAATAATTATCCCATTTTTAATTTCATTTTATAAAAAATCCCATGTAAAGGGAAAATCCTTATTTTTATCCTATTTCAGGAACCAAAAAATAAATTTTTTTATATAATCTATGTATTATAATATTTCTATTTTTATTTTATAAATTTATTTTTGTTTATTTCTTGTTTTATGGAAATTATTATACCCCTACATCCTTTAAAGGCACATTATCACTTTCTTATAAAACCCAAAATTAGTGGGCATTTACATAGTTAACTATCGACAATTTTACACATTCACTTCTATAATAATTCAATTTTCATGAACTATGATTATTTTCCACCTATTTATGACAATTAATTTTTTATTCACACATTTAATGGAATTCATTATAGAAATTCAATTTTTATGCTATATGACATGATTATGTAGCCTATTTCATTCTATGGGAGCCATATGTTATATTTCCTTAAGAGCCGAATATATTATTATAAATTTTATAATGGTTTCTTTCATATAGTACCCTAATTCATTTGGTAATTTTTCTATCTCATGAAACTATATGTATGAGATTAGTGTGTACACCTAATACCTGTTGAATCTATATCCACAATGTGATGATGTCATGGAAAGTATCCTTGAAATAGGTTTTTTACACATTATAATGATTATATGATATTTTGATAAAATATTTTTTGACGATATGCTTCTATATTATAGTCATTGAGGGTTTTTTTAAATCATGTTATTTCTATTGATTAAAACTTTATCCTTCCATTTTATTTATTTTACCTTATTGATATTTTTTTCTCACCCACTTTGTTTATATAGTAACTAGGTCCTAAAATGTAGTATTATGAGATTAAAGAAATTTTATAGATCAATATGGATTAAGAATTATGTCTATATTTGTTAAAGTATCATTTTGATGTATTGAGAACCTAGTCTCCCAATGATATTATTCCTCTCAATAATTTTGTTTTGTTTATTTTATATTAATGATAATACTAATGAAATAATATTTTTAACATAATTAGGTAATTATTGAAATTCTAAGACCATATTAACAAGAATTATGAAGTTTTTTTTCAACTAATTAATCTTATTTAATTATCATTTAACAATATCTTTTACAGGATCATTCAAATGTATCTATATAAACCCTTATTTTGAAAGAAGTGAAAACTACAACATACTAGGATGATTTTGAATAAAAAAATGAATAAATACCAGATCTAGATAATGAATTTTAAAATAATGTTACATCAATTAAGTAAGAACTTTAGGAATCATACAGTTGATAAAGGAGTTATCCATATAATCATTGGTGAAATAAATAATCCACAGTTGGGAAGAAAGTATTCCTATTAATTTCTCCCAAGAAGAGTGTTTTTATTTTAAAAAAATAATTTATATCCAATTCCAATATGTATTCTTCCATTTGACATTAATGTTAATATTTTTTTGGTTTTCCATCACTGTAATATTCCACAAAACCTATCGTAAGATAATGATTGTCCCATTTATCGCTTTTGCAGATGTAATTTTCTGATCCTTTAAATCTAATAAACATAAAGGGTTATCAACATTTTAAGGAAATTTATTATGATGAAAAATAAGTATAAATATTATATCATATTGTTATTTTTTTGAAAAACAATACTACTCTCATAGTTGATGTTATTTGGAGGAATTGAATATTTGTGGACTCTACATGGGAACACAATGATGGGATAAATCACAAATAGACTCATTTTTTGTGTGAAAGTTATGAAATATTTATGGAAACATTAATTTTTTTATGGTCCATATATATATATAACTCCCTTGAAATAAACAGGAGGTATTTGATAACATGCCAAACAGACAACCCTATGCCTAATTGAAATGTGATATAATATACTTTGTAATCAAGCCATTGAACTGGTAGGAATGAATATGATTAGAAAATTATTAAATATAAATCGAATAGATAAGGATAATAAAATTTACTTATAAGAATACATATTTAAAAAAATCATTTATTGACTAAAATCAATATTTTTTTTGGAATTTACTTTTCAACATGAAATGTAGTTTTATAAAAAAAATGGTTATTAACACCTATCAGAAAATTATTTTAATTAAATAGTTGATAATTTTAATAAATTAATTAATATGAATCCATAAATTTGATATCTAATGGTTAGTAATGATGATAAAATAATTAAAATGTAAAAATTGTAAGTTTTAAAAAAGAATTTCTTATTTGAAGAGAATTTTCATCGCAATAAATTAAATAAAACATTATTTATTAATTTATTTGTTGTAATATAACAGTTATATATTCATCTAAATATATTATTACTCATTCCATTTTATTTTCTAGAAATAAAATGACAAAAATTAAATTTTTTTCTTAAAAAATCTTATTTCTAAAAGTTGGATTTCTGGTATTTTTTCCATTTATTTTAAAATGATTTTTCAACATTAAAATATCTCATTCGATAAAAAAGATTATGTAAATTAGATAAAAATTTAATAATTTATATAAATTAAAAAAAATTAATAGTAAAAACAATTTCAGTTATCTCAAATTTATTTTTTCCAAAATAAACAACAAAAACATTAAAAATTTTATATTTTTTTGGATGAAAACATTTTTGTTGGGTGTGGGGGGGGGGCGTAACTAAAATAAAAAGGTAATAATTCTGCATAACCTTTAATAATTCAAATATTTCGTGAATTTCATACCCTATATTTTATTTCCATTGATATCTGGTCAATTTGGATCCACTTTCAAATGAAAGTGACTTAATTAAAAAAATAATTTAGTTAATTCCACTCATGTACCTACATTCACATATAAAAGGGCCCCAAATATCCTCCATTATTCCTTATATTTTATCCTTATAGATCATCCAATTACATACCCAACTAATTTATATATTTATTCCCTTCTTTTTATATTCCATTGTTGTCTCCTAAGACTAATCATTAAATGCTTAAGGTGTAATACAAATGTGTTATATCAAATAAGATGTATATATCTTCACCGGGATCATTAACTTTCATTTTATAGATATAAATTATTATAAAAATATAATAAATACATCTTGATGTTATTATGATGTTGGAACCAAAATTTTCATAATCCATTCTATCATTTTAGAAATGAAAGTGTCATTCAAATGTATGTCTATACTACCACCACCATATTGCAATATGATTTATTTTAAATTAATACCTCATAATTATATAAATAAAAAAAATTAACAAAAAATATTGTAATTTTTATATGACTGTTTCATATTTTGATAAAATATTATTTATCTATCATACTATCTCTTTTTAGAGAATGAATGTTGTGTTCATGTGTAAGTACACACTATCATATCCATGAATGGTGTAGTTAATTATCATATTTCTCACTTTTATTGATGGATATATATATATATATGTATTGATATATATTATATTAAAAATATAATAAAATTTATTTTGTCTATATATCCATGATCAAGTTGCAAGGTTTGTAATAACTAAACAGAATAAATATATCAAAAAATATTTATCACCTTAATTAGTGATTATAATAAATATTTATCAATGAATTAGACATGAGAGTTTAAAGGTAAAGAATGTATCATATTATAAGTATGAATATATTAATTTTATTAAATAATAATACATTGAAATTTATTATAGAGGAGGTTATAGAAGTTAGAAATATAGTCAAACATGAGGTAATGGATTATGTTACAACATTAATCTTTACCTAGACTATTTATACATTTATATTATAATGGATAAATTATATAATATATCTATAAAAAATAATATTAAATTTGAAATCCTTTAGTTATTTCTAGAAATGAAACATTTTCGTTTCTTTTTCCTCTCTCAAAGTAATCAAAGACCCAAATGATTGTTTTTAAGGAAAATATAATTTCATTTCTATTCTGATGAAAATATTTACTTCAATGATCATATTTTATCATAATTTTATTCAACAATATAATTAATATTAGATAAATAATTATTAATGTCATGTATTTACCAATTTTTTAACTAATATGTACAAGATTAAAAAAATCATTTTGTTGTTTTTTCTAACATGGTAAATTATTTCAATTGGGTGAACATAATCATTATTTTATACTCCATCACAAGAATGAATCTTCCAAAAATCATTAATACTCATTAGAATTAAGAATACTCTAAAATTTTATATGTATATTTTTTAATAAAATATTTTTAGTAATATTTTGGAAATTATTTATATTATAGATAACTGTTTTGTAAATGAAATTTTTATTTTCCCCAAGAAGTATTGCTGTGATATTTTATAGGAATTTATTACTTTTGAATAACTCCTATGATATTAATTATACTCTACCAAGGATATTATCCTATGATACTATCCTAATTATTTTATTAGATTATTTATACATATGATT